>OY728137.1:1889493032-1899493032 GCA_963277665.1 Viscum album
CATTAGAAAAATTATGAAGATGAACCACATACAAAAAATCAAAAAAATGGATATTCACCCATTCAAGATGCTAATATGAAACGTAAATAAATTCTAAAATTTAATAGAATAATTAAAAATGCTTCCAAAAAATAATATTTAAAAAAACATACAACATGAATATGTTACTTTTATAATTTGAATTCCATTAAAAATTTATAAAATATATTTCGATTATTTTTTTTAAAAACATTCAAAACATTTTTTCTAATAATATATGTAATTTAAAATATAGAACAATAATTAAATTAATGAGTTAAAACACATATTATCAAAAAAAATATAAAAATAGTTACAAACTCCCATAAAAATATCCAAAATCAATTATTTGTCAATTAAATCACATTTTAGATACAAAAAATCAAAATTTCAAAAACAATATGTGGCAAAAATTATTAAAATAAATTCACATAAAAAACTCCCACACTTGATACATTATGTTTCCTCAATATATAAGTTCATCGCATTTAGTTAACAGAATGTAATATCAAAAATGAAAGAATTTTTATGAAAATAAAGAGGAGATTATAAAAATGTTTCCCACAATAACTTTCTCAAGTAATGAAGAATTATTATTATCTTGAAAACTTTTTAGTGAAAAATTGGTTTCTTATTTTCAAAAAGATGATTAAATTTTAAAATATTAATAGGTTTTTAACTAACATCATTTTTTATTCAATTATGTTTCAAGTTTACCTTTTTCAACTTACTGAGAAAAATAAAACATTTTAACATATAGAATAATTAGACACAAATGAATGGATGAGTGAGTTTAATAATTAAAAATAAATATAATTAACTAATCTAACAATTTTAATATATAAATATAGATCTCAATCGAGATTAAGATTTAATTTTTAGTTCATTTGAATGCAAATTTTATTAGATTAAATACAATCAAAAACATAAAATATAATTAAAATTTTAAATCATACTCCCAAAATATCTATAATTTTTTTCCAAGTGATAAATAAAATTAATTTCACTCAATTAAATTCATAGAATAATAGAAATTATTAACCACTCTAAAGTAGAAAAACAACCTTCAAATTCTATAAAAATTTTCAACCACAAAAAATGTAAATTAAAGCATGAAAATAATCAATTTTTAAAAAATTTAAGGTTATTTTGTAATATGATCTCTATGAAATATAGTTTATCATATTTCAATACCTCTCTCATACACTTAAAATTCAATATCATACCCAATGTTAAAATCTAAGGTGGAAGAACATTAAAAGTAGTTTAATTTTTTGAAAATTCTGATATTCAATAGTAAAAAAGAATGTTTAATGGTTTATAATGAAAGTTAAATAACAATAATGTTGTCACACGGATATAGTGAATACTTAATTTCATAGTTCTCAAAATTTTTCCTTCCAACTACTTCATATATTATTATGTGTAGATGATTTTTTAAAAAAAATATTGTTTTCTATCAAGTGAGGGCCAACAAGTTCTTCAAAAATTCCCGACAATAAGCATGAAATGGAAGTAATTTATCATGAAAAGTAATCAAATAGTATTATATACTAGATTATTTTTTAGTTAATTTATTATTTAAGAAACATATTAAAAATATCATCAATTTAATTTATAAATGAATAAATATTTTTTTCTAGTAAATTAAGAAGTTTGGTAAATGTAAAAACTAAACAAAAACTCCCATAATTTAAAGGATTTCCTTATATGATTATATTCAAATCACTCCCATTCTTTTCCCTTTAAAAATACCCCTAGTATATAAATTTCATATACTATAAAATTTTGAAAATTTTATCATGAAAACTTATTTGTTTTAAGTTAAAATAAAATTAAAATGGATTTTATGTTGAGAATGAGGGTGATTCAAGGTAACTCCAACTTATAACCCCTTCAGTTCCTTGAGAAATAGTTGAATTATTCTCCAAGAGTTATTATATTTTTTACATCCATTGATGGTATAACAAGATTATCTTTCATAATTATAGCGAGATAGACCATAAATTCAAGAAGTTATACACAAAGATTTATTCCCATTCAAATAAAAAAATAACAAGGAGAACCATGGATGTAATCCCATGAAGCAGGAAATCGAAAGTGTTTAATTATACTTATTGAAAGCTTAAGATTCAATCACATGGATAGTATACAATCCCTAAAAATTACGTTAAAATATTGTTTAAGCTTATGTATATTAAAAAAATATGAAATTTTCTCTTCTCCAGCTAATCCCACATCTCCATTGAATAAGACTCAAAGGATAGTGAATAGGCCAGACCATTTGGACTTTAGTTTCCTAGAAAATATCTTCAATCTGGAATTGAAAAGTAAAATCATCTGACCAAACTTTAATTTTATATTTTTAATGATTGATTCATGAAAATATTTGTCTATTTATTTGTAAATTATATCATTTTATTATTATTCTATTTTAATTTCATCTAGCTCACTTGACTCCAATAATCTTTTTTCTCCAAAATTTTTCAAATCAAAGTTTGAATCCTTGAGAACCCAAAAAGAATTATGTTGAAAATCTATTGGCAGGTGACATGATATCCAAAGACAATTCTCTATATATAAATTTCTATGGGAGTCTTAAATGTTGTTATATAGGACTATAAACCAACGTATATTTCTAAATACCAGTACTTTCTAGAGATACACACAGTTTTCTTTAAAAAACTAAGTTCCTTGTTTGAGATTTTAGTATTACTACTTTATTAAGTGTGGTAAGTAGTTCTAGTTTTGTGAACACATCCATGATTTTCAGTTAATTTTTTTAATTTAATGTTCTTGAAATGGGTACCATTATCAGTGATGAATGCCTTGGGGATCTCTAAATCTTGAGAAAGTGTTCTTCTTGACGAATTTGAAGATACTATATCATTGATTGTTGGATGTTCCACTTAATTTACCACCTTAGAGACATAATACATGGCTATTAACATGTACTCATTCATGTGATAATATAGGCCTGGTCCCATAAATTATAAACTGAAAACATAAAAAATATCAACTTCTAAAATTCTTTTCGGTGTTATCACTTTCTTTCATCCTATATTTCCAATCATTTTTCATTATTCACAACCAACCACTAGAAATACATCATTCTTAAAGATATTGTACCATGAAAAAAGAGATTTTTAAAACCTTTTGTTTAGTTCTATCTCTCCTTATGGTGTCCAACCCTTGGTGAGGAGTGGAAAATTTCTAAAATTGACAACTTATCTTTCTCACGAACACACCTCCTAAGAATACCATAAAAACACCTTGTAAACAATAAAGGATCATACTAAAAGTAATAGTAAATATTATAGATAAATTTATTTATTTGGTTCTATGTAATATCTTTTAGAATGAATCCTACAGCTAATAAATTCACAAAATCTATATTCCAAGTAAGTTGTTGACCTAGAAAATAGTTTTTCAAAAGGAAATGAGGAATTAATCTATATAAGGTAATTATTTTAGGTGTTATATAGCCTAGATAGGTGGTCAGAAACGATAGTTTTGGTACCTTTTCTGTCTGTTCCTAGAACTATGTGGTCCTACCCTTTTTGAATTCCTAAGTATAGTGGAATCTTAGAGGAGGCTTGGAATAAGGCCGGAGTGTTGGCTAATGAAATGTTGGAATCATCAATAGTGTAGAAAACATTTTTTACAGCGGTTATTTTTTTTTTTACATCGGATTTTTCTGATAAAATTACAGGAGACGTTATAAAAATTGTTTTTTCGTCGGTTATTTTACAACCAACGTAAACAACACAAATCTGAAGTGATTTTCACGTCGGTTGATAAAAAACTAACATGGAAAATTCTTCCGAGTCATGGTTTATTACATAGGTTATTTAATATCCGACAATGTATATACTCTTTAACATTGGTTATTATATAACTGATGTCATAAATCACTCCTCTGAAATGATTATCACGTCGGTTATTTTCATAACCGACGTGATAAACATATCTGCCAAGTGGTTTCCAACATCGGTTAAATAATAACTGATGTGAAAACATATCTACAACATTGGATATTTTATAACCGACGTAAAAACTATTCGTTTCCATTTATTATTTTGGTTATGAAATAACCCACATAAAAACCATTTCCCATGAATTTATTACGTCGGTTTCTAAATAACCGACGTTAAAACAAATCCCAAAGCATTTTTTACGTCAGTTATAAAATAACCAACATAAAAAACATTTTGTTAATAAAACTGATCAACCACTGTTATGCCCTACAAAAAGACCTGAAACAGACTAAAAACGTACCAAAAATAAACCGAAAATAGACCAGAACCCTCCTCCCCCAACCCCACTGGACAACCCCCACCACCGATCAGACACTGCTATAGCTGCCAAAAGACCAGAAACAGACCAAAAACATACCAAAAATAGACCAAAACCCAACCAAAAATAGACCATACCCCCCACTGTACAGCCCCCACCACACCCATGGACACCCCCACCCGACTGGATACCCCAAAACAAAAAACAGACCAAAATCCGACCAGAACCAGAACAAAACCCCCCACCCCACCGAACAGCCCCCACCACACCCTTGAACACCCCCTCCCCCACACACCTGGACTGCCCCCCCCCCACACCCTGGACAACCGCTCACAACCCTGGACAACCCCCCCCCCCCCCCCCACCGTTTGGGATACCCCCCAACCCACCCCTTGGATAGTACTCCCACAACCCTGGATAGCCCTCCCACGCCCCTGGACTACCCCCACCCCTGGACATCACCCCACACCCCTGGACAACCCCCCCCCCCCCACACCCCCTATACAGCACTCCCACACCCCTGTACAGCCCTCTCACACCCCTAGAAACCCCCACCCTTCCCCATCCCACTAAACAGCCCCCACCACACCCCTGGACACCTCCCCCCCCCACACCCCTGGAAAGCCCCCACGCCCTAGATATTCCCCACACCCCTAGACAACCCCCACCCTCCTGGACACCCCCACCCCACTAGACATCAGTCCCACGCCCCTGGACAGCCCTCCCACACCCCTATAAACCCCTCTTCCACCCCACTAAACTAACCCCCCACACACACATTCCTAGACACCCCCTAGATATCCCCCCACCCACCTGGACATCCCACCCACCCTCTTGGAAAACATCCCACCCCACTGGACAACCCCCACCACAACCTTGGACACCCCCGGACACCCCCCTCCCCCACCTCAATGGACACCCCCAGACCAAAAACAGACCAAAAACCGACCAAAACTAGACCAGAACCTCCCCCCCACCCCCAACCCCACTAGACAGCACCCACCACACCCCTAGACCCCCCCCCCCACACCCCTTGACTTCCACCCACCCCCTGGACAACCCCCCATACCCTTGAAGAACCCCCCCCCCCCCACTGGATTGTCCCCCCACACCCCTGGACACCCCCTGGACATCCCCCAACTCGCCTAGACATCCCTCCCACCCTCATTGACACCCTACCACCCTATCACCCCACTGGACACCCCCACACCCCTAGATTATGCCCCCATCCCCCTGGACAGCCCCCACACCCATTGATAACCCCCCCCCCCCCCACCCTCCCGGACACCCCCACCCCCTGGACAGCACTCCCACTCATCTGGACAGCCCTCTCACACCGCTAGACCCCCCTTCCCACACACACCCTCCTAGAAACCCCCCCACCCCACTAGATAGCACTCACCTAGACAGCCCTCCCACACCCCTAGAACCCCCCCACACCCACCCCACTAGACCCCCCCTATCCACACACACCGCTGGACACCCCCTGGACATCCCCCCAATCGCCTAGACATCCCTCCCACCCTCCTAGACACCCTCCCACCACACTGGACAACCCCAACCACACCCCTGGACACCCCCCCACCTCACTGGACACCCCCAGACCAAAAACAGTCCAAAACCTGAACAAACCCAGAGCAGAACTCCCCCACCCCACCGAAAATCCCCCACCACACCCCTAAAAACCCCCACACCCCTGTACTTCCCCCCACCCCTTGGATAGCCCCTCGACATTTGGTGTTGGGAGAGGAGGCATCGCCATCCCTGGGGGGGGGGGATGAACGTCGTTGGAAGGTACTCATCACTCTCACATGTGAAGATTGAGCTCTCAAAATGTTTCACCAATGCTTTCTTCCCCAGTAAACATCATTCATTATATCACTTTGATGTCAGTATAACCAGGGGAAATTCCATCATGTGTGACTAAAATACCTGGATCTTGGAGGTGGAAAAATCCAGGATCTTGCGGGACTGAAAATGATGCTCCCAAGGCTGCCCATGAGACACCTAAAATGACGTTAACAAAAAGTCTGGTGGTGGGAATAGGGCGTTGGTTCAGTTGGAGAAGAGGGATGCCGAGAATATGACTGCGATGATCCGAAATATTCCCACCAAGTACACGTAAGTGACTATTTAGTTTCCCAAATTAGATGATTGAACAAATATAGGGCTATTTTTGTATTTTTTGGTGATAGATGGGTTATGTTGTTAATGTTCCTGGACCAACATTACATGTACGAGAACAACCGAGGAGGTGGTGATTGTGTTCCATCGTCATTTGATTTTGTATAATTTCCCATTGACTTCAAGTGAGCAACATATTGCTTGATTTTTTTACTTCTAAAAGTGTTTTTTTGTTTGATGGAGTTGATTTCTATGTTGTTGTTGAGGGCGGGGTGCAATAAGGTATATTCTTATGTGAACATCATAAGCTCCAAGACTTTGTGGAGGCTGTTTCATGTGTCTCATGGGGAGCCTTGGGAGCATCATTTCTAGTTCCTCCAGATCCGGTAGATTGCCACCACCAAGATCCGGGTATTCGAGTCACACAAGATGGCATTTCCCCTGGTTAGATTGGCATCAATGTGATAGTGTAAATCATGTTTACAAGGGAAGAAAGAATTGGTGAAACATTTTGAGAGCTCAATATTCGCGTGTTAGAGTGATGAGTACCCTCCAGCAGCGTTCAGCACCCTGAGGGATGGCGGTGCCACCTCCCCCACCCCCGGGACTACCCCCCCCCCCCCCATCCCCATGGACATCCTGGACACCCCCACCCCACTGGACAGCCCTCCCACACCCCTAAAAACCCCCCTCACCACACAGGACACCCCCACACCACTGGACACCCCCTGGATAGCCCCACACTCCCTTGGATAGCCCTCCCACCCTCCTGGAAACTCTCACAACCCCTTAGACTACCCCTCCCACTCTCATGGACACCCAAAACACCCCCCTCCCCCCAACCCTACCAAACAGCCCTCCCACACCCCTAGATACCCCCCACCCCACTAGACACCCCCATACCCTTAGAACCCCTCCCCCCAGACTAGAATCTATAGCATAAAAATCATCATAAGTAGGCCAAAACAAAGAAGTAGAAAAACATTAAACATTCACATATATAACATTAAAAACATACTATGTCAACGTAGAAAACTAAATCAAACCTAAACGAATACAAAATACAAAATTACAATGATAATATTCAAAATAACATTTTACACTAAAATCAACTAAAATTCAATCAAACCTGTAAAATAATTTGACCATTCCACTTGTAAGTGTTTGACGTCTTGAGAACTATAGGGTTGAGGGTCATAAAATAGCTACAAATTAATAGGATAGTAGTTGATGTGTATAATTAATAAATCAAATGAAATATTATGGAAAAGTATAAAAGGAAATGTTAATAGGTCAAGGTTCACAACTATTCCAGTTGTTATTATTTCATACATAAATCATAACATATAATATCTACATTCCATGATGCCTTGTTGTTTAAGAAAATTCTGTCTGAATAAGTGTAAATTAAATATATTATTTCTATTTAATAAATCAAAAAGTAAAAATTATAAATGGATATTTACCTTTAAATTTACATATTTGATCTTCTCACTCCTTTTCTTTGTGTTTTTTCGAATGTGGACCCATCCCCTGTTAGAAAATAATAAAAATGGGATAAATTTAAAATTCATTATAATATATAAAAATATTGAGAAATTAAAACTTACTTTTCCAACATTTTCTTTAAACTTTCCTATACATCTCCATGGACAGAGCATATTCAATAAAGTGTTTTCTCCCTTGGGAAAAAAATACCTAACATCCAATGATCACTGATAAAAGAAAATTTAATGTTAGTGGTTTTTTATGTTAAAAGATAATGAACTCTTTAAGAGAGATGTGTTTCATACCTATCAAAAAATGGAATCATCCAACATTGTGTGACTATATTTTGATCAAATATTTCAGTAATATAATGCATTCTTTGTTCCTCATTTAATGCACTTGCTTCCGGGGCAATTAAATGTTGGTCCATGAATCCATATACATATGTCCGCTCATTCTTCTCACAAATTTTATAAAGATACCTAATAAAAAATAGACATGTGTATATTTTAATAAATATAATATAGGGAGAAGGTGTTAAGAATTACATGGAAAAAATTTGCACCACATTGATGCCCATCTTATCTCCAGTAACAAGCTCAATGCTATTAGTTTTCACAATCCCCACAGTTATTGCACGTCCACAAACATGAGATTCCATTGGAAACTCATAATGATCCGCCAATAAATTTGAATATCATGACAATATGTAAAGACTACTAGAATCTGTATCTGATGTCATAGACATTTGTCCTTCTTGTTGTTTATACTGTATTTCTTTACCTTTGAAGTATTCCTGTAAAAATAAATAGAAAAATATATTAGTTTTAAAATGATAAAACAACTTTAATAAGAAAATTAAATATAATATATAACATACATCCCTCTATGGTAATGAGTTGTAGAAGTCTGGATGGCCAAAATAAAAAATGGTTGATACTATGTCCAACCGTGGTCACCTCATCTGTAGGTAATGGTACTCGAGATGATCTATCTATAATATCCTTTACAGTGAACCTATGATTCTATACCTATAATTATTGATTATGAACTATATCTCCTATAAAATATACCAACCCATATGCAACGTTATGATGTTGAGGATCATTAACATATAACTCACAATAAGTAGGAAGCTCTAGCGTAGGAGAAGGATAAAAAATGGGGTCTGCATGCTAAGGTGGAAGAGTGGGAGCTACTGGTGGGGGTGAAGGATAAATAATGGGGTCTGCAGGGGGAGGTGGAGGAGTGGGAGATTCAGTCTGAAATTGTCTTTGGATGTCTGCAAACATAGACTTTAACAACACTCTAATCATTTCCTTAATCGTCGCATTAATATTATGAACTTCAGCCTCCAAGGATTCTATTTTTTTATAAACACTACCAATGTAATAAGATGAAGAACATGGAAACACGTTTCTTATAAATACACCTATCGGATATCCTTATACACGACCAGGATGTTTGGGCATTCCCAATACTGCAGATAAAATATCTTTCCTCCCAGGAGCTGTAAATACCCCATGTGAGCTCTTCTCCTCAAGAGAATCCTGTATTAATTAATTTATCATTTTTATAATGATTCAAATTATATGATGAATATAGTTAACTTAAATAAAAAAAATTATATCTTATAATCCTCTCAGCTACGATTCTCAAATCCTCTAAATGATATTTCTCTTTTTTCCCATCCGAGCACTCTTCAATTTTCCATGTCTAGATAGAGGGGATGGAGGGGCCACCTCTCCAGAGCTTAAAGACTCAGCTCTTAGTTCTTGTAATTTGTCTTCCATAATTTTTTATTCCAATAATGTATACCCTCCCAAAATAAACAATGAGGCTATACATTTTTATATTGGATCTCCTGATGAGATTTACTTTTTTGTTTTAAATTAAGAATAATAAAATCATTAACAAGAAATTAATAAGATCATTTATATAAGAAATCTTATAAAAGTCTACATTGCCCATACCAAAAATGAATCTTTTCTTCTACTTTCAACTAACTGTATCCATGTGTCTTCATCTATGAAAGGATATATATGACATGGATTTTCATGACTCTTATGACCAAAAATAAAATCAGATATGAATTTTTATTTGAAATTCTTCCATTTCCTGGCATCCATCAATAAGAATTTCATCCTGACTCCACCAGTGTCAGGAATATCATATTTCATCTGATAAAGAATAGTTTAAACATATTATATATACTATAAACATTTAAATAATAGGAAAACAATAGAAAAGATCTTACCAAAATCGTCTCCCACAACTGAGAGATTATCACTTTGTCCACACTTCTCCAATCATCATACAAAATGATTACATTGCTCTTACCATGAGTTGATACAAAACTATTAAAATATTTTAAATTTGAACCTCTAGAAATATCATCCTCATCAAACTCAATAAGTATCCTCTGATCCTGTGTATGGGCAAGTGATAATTTTGGTAAACGTGTTCACCCATGTTTACCAACTCTTGAACTCTTTGTCGTAATGGGAGCACATGAGGAAGATTGGGGAACACCAAGATGAGAAAGTGAATGTTCCTCCGCAGGGGTATGACCAATATGATCATCTCCAAAATCTTGTGGTTGTTCAACTAATTGATCTATCATTATCCTTAAAATCAAAAAAAATCATTACTTCCCAAATATAAAAATTCAAATATTACAATACTAATGTAAACAAAAATAGAGAAATATAATAAGTTACGTAATAGTAAACATGGTTAATATGGTAAGAATATTAAACAATGGTAAAGATGATAAACATGGTAAATAGGGTAAACATTGTAAACAGGGTAAACATGGTAAACATGGTAAACCTCGTAAACATGGTAAACATGGTAAATTAATTTTCATTGAACAAAAATAATAAATATATAATGTATGCAATAATAAATATGATAAAGTAAACTAAACAAAATTAAAACAAAAAAAAATTATACTTATTTTTTTAATTCATGTTTTAATAAAGAAAAAACTTACAATATGTAACATTTTATGAAAATAATAAATGTAAACAAGAAACAAACAAATGTTACCTGTAATTTTAGGAATGTAAAAATGGATTGTTTTCCTAAATTTCTTTTTAGTGTTCATTCCTTATGGCACAAACCATGTCTTCAACATTCTCATCATTATATTTTGTTAATACTTCCATGGATGTAGGGATATCACATAAATCATCATCTTCATCAATTTCATCCTCACCAACATATTTTTTCCCCTTGTAAAAATACAGCCCACTACATATCTTATTGATCTAATACATATAAAATTTGTTTTGAATGTGTTTCCATTATAAAATAATCAGTTGTGTATTCCAATCTATTCAGATTAACAACTGTCATTCCAAATTCATCATGTCTGACACTGTTGTTACCGATAAACCATTTATAGTTTAAAATAGGAACTTTAATTTTAAATTAATCAACCTCACATATTTCTTCAATCACTCCATCATATAAACATGATGAAGAAATTGGGTTTTTTGTCGTTAGCACATGAAAAATGCATTGCTTCTGAAAACACCAATACACCCCTATTCTGAACTGAACTTCTGTGGTCCTGAGATTTCATATGAAATGTATAGCCATTAATGTCATAACTGGACCATGTTATCACATTTAAACATGGACCATCCACTACCCATTTTAATGTCTCTGATACATTTGATATTCCAAGAAAGGTCTTTTTAAACCATGACGAAAATGTTTTGTTGTGCTCATTCAAAATCCACATTTCTTTCTTCTTTGGATGACATTATTTCAACTCATTAATATGCAATGTGATATATGGTTGAGCATTAGCTATGTTATTCAATATGTATAATTATAAATTCTTCATCTGTTCATCTGAAAACGATTTGACTTCCAATCCCCAAATCCCCTTTCCGTCATTATTAACTCATTCATGGTGAGATGGAGGAAAACCTATGTGTTGCGCCACAGCCAAGTAGGTTATAAAAAACTCTGCAACATCCTTAGAAATATACTTTTCAATAATGTAGGATTCAGGTTGATATGGTTTCTTAACATACCCCTTCAATATTTTCATATACCTTTCAAAATGATACATCCAATGAAGATATACAGGTCCACAAAGCTTTATTTCTCAACCCATATGAATCAATAATTGCACCATTATATCAAAAACATTTGGAGGAATATACATTTCTAATTGAAAAAGTATACAAATTGCATCATTCTACAAAATGATCAAAGAATTCACATCAATCACCTTATTACAAATTTAATTGAAAAAATAATAGAACATCATTATAGTCTTTATGACACGGATGAGCAATATTCCACGCAATTAAACTATTCGAAGTTGTTGTATCATGATGTGACAATCATGATATTTCATACCTATCAACATCAAGTCCTTCAATGAGACAAAACTTTTACATTTGAAGAATAACCTTGAGGAACTTTGATATCATGAAGCCACTGCAAAATGTTAATTTTCTCCCTCTTTGATAAAGTATGAAAAGCCAGGGGAAGAAATGTTCGTCTTCCGTTAAGAGTGAGAGCTAACTCCAAATGTATTCCCATTGATAGTAAGTCTAATATTTCATTCAGCCCATCTTTTTTCTTTCCTTTATTATCTAGAAATGTTCCAATCAAACTATCAGAGATATTATTCTCCACATGCATGAAATCAATATTATGTTTAACTTCATGATATCTCCAATATGGTAGCTCAAAAAATATTGACCTTTTCTTCCAAATATATCTATCATTGCAAAATTCCTTTGTCATTCCCATTGTCACGTCAAGGTTTTCCACCCTCTCAAAATACAGATCTGGGGATAAAGGTTTTGGAGTAATATCAAATTCTTGTGAGCCATTGAATGCCTTTTTTAGTCTTCTATAAGAGTGATCCATAGGCAAAAACGTTCAATAACCCATTTACAATGTTTTCCTCCCATGATTCAATTGACAATATAAAGTCTGTTGTTCGCAAATTGGACATACTTTATTCCCTTTAACACTATATCCAGACAAATCTCCATATGCTGGGAAGTAATTTATAGTGAACATAAGAACTGCATGCAGTTGAAAATATTCCATTTTATAAGAATCATACACCTTAATACCATCCTCCAATAAAAGATTCAAATCATTAATTAATAGTGACAAGATAACATCAATATCATTGTTGGGTTACTTCAGACCAAAGATCATTATACTCAAAATGACATATTTTTGCTTTATATAAACTTCAGGAGATAGGTTGTAAATTACCAATAAAACAGTCCATGAACTATGTGTGCTACTGAGGGTTCGGTATGGATGCATTCAATATATTCACAACCCTAGTCTGAGATTCCTAATTTCATTTCCAAATGTAGGATACTGCTCATCAATTTTCTTCCATTGTGGACAATCAGCTGGATGATGTATTTTTCCATCACATATCTTCTCATCATCATGTCATATTATCATTTTTTCATCATGTGAATTAGAAAATAAATGTTTGAAACGATGAATTATAGGAAGATACAAAAATACCTTGGAAGGGATCTTTATAATCTCTACATCAGCCTGTGATTTTTCATTCACCTTACACCATGATGTCCCACATTTTGGACACTCTAAAAAAATCATATTCCTTCCTATATATCATACATTCATTCGGACATGCATGTATTTTCTTGTATCCCAATCCCATCGGGCATAATATTTTCTTGGCCTTATAATGTGAATCTTTAAGATATTTATCTTTTGGAAGAATGTCTTTCATCAATTGTAGCATCTCTGTAAAAAATCTATCACTCCATCTATGTTTTTCTTTCCGGTTATTCAATCTTAACATCGCCGTAAAAAACATAAAATCTGTACAACCAGGATACAATGGTTTTTTGGCATCACCATATAGATGTGAAACTGTCAGTTCTATCTCAATTTTTTCTGCTGCAACATCGCGAATCATTTTTTCAATTCCATCAGAGTTACCATCTTGTGAATCATCATCATCAGTAGATCTGACATTCCGTCCAATTTCACACTGCCAAATCCAAGGGTTTTAACTCAGATTAAAACCATGAAAAAGCAGATGATCTTTTATCTCTCTACTTTTCAACTTTTTCATATTCAAACATTTCAGGCATGGACATAAAAAATGTCACCACTTGGAACATTTTATTTAGAAAATACCAAAAAGGAATTAATACCTTCCTCATATTCATTACTCATTTGATGTGTCATAATCTAACTTTGACTCATTATTACCTATGAAAAATATAAAAGATATACATCTTTTTAAGATAAGAAAAATATATGTTTATATGAAAAATATCATAATTTGAATGTAATCCAATTTTGAAATATAAAACAAATCTATGTGTATTTAAAAAAATATTCTTTAAAATGATTTTAAAAAGAATGTATAGTTATATATAACAGTGTTAAATTAATCTTGGATCATTTCTACTTAAGGTTCACAAAGAATACATCCTAGTGCAACTAGATACCAAATTCACCCTTCCATAAAAAAGAAATATAAAGTATAAATATTAAAATATTTATACATTCACTACTGAAAATTATATAGATCCTAACGATTTGAATCCTCTGGAAAGCCCCCCCCCCCTCGCCCCTCTAGACAGCCCCCCCCCCCCCCCCACCCCCTTGGACACCACCTCTACCCCCTTGGACACCACCCCAACCCCCTAGACACCTCTACCCACTTGGACAACACCCCTAACCCCCTTGGACACCACCCCCACCCCCTTGGACACCACCCCCATCCCCTTGGACACCCCCTGGACACCACCACCCCCTTGGATAGCCCCCACCCCTTGGAAACCACACCCCACCCCATTAGACACCCCCTGAACACCACCACCCCCTTCGACAGCCCCCCCACCCCTCTGGACAGACCCCCACCCCCTGAACAACCCCCACCCCTCTAGACAGTCCCCCACCCCCTTGGACACCCCCACCCCTCCTGGAAACCACCCCCACCCCCATGGACACCCCCAAACCTCTAGACATCCACCTTGGACATCCCCCCAAACCCTCTAGATTGCCCCCCCCCCCCCACCCCCTTGGATAGCCCCCACGAACAGCCCCCCACCCCCCTTCGACACCTCCCCCCACCTCCATGGACACCCCCCAAAACTCTCAATAGCCCCTCGAACCCTCTGGACAACCCCCATCCCTCTAAACATCCCCCACCCATTGGACACCCCTACCCCCATGGATAGGCCACTCACCTCCCTGGACACCACCCCCACCCCCTTGGACAGCCCCCCCCCCCAACCCCCTTGGATAGCCCCCACACCCTTTGACACCCCCACCCCCTTGGACCCCCCCCCCCCCACACACCCCTGGATAGCCCCCCCCCCCCTCTCCATGGACACCATGGACACCCCCAACCCTCTGAACAGCCCCCGAACCCTTTGGACAGCCCCCACCCCCTGGACAGCCCCCACCCCTCTAGACATCCCCCACCCCCGGACACCCTCCACCCCATTGGACAACCCACTCACCTCCCTGGAAACCACCCTCCCACCCCCTGGACATCCCTACCACATTGGAAAGCCCCCTCACCCCCCTAGACACCCCCCCCCCCGGACAGCCCCCCAAACCCTCAGGACAGGCCCCACCCCCTTGGACAGCCCCCACCCCCTTGGACACCCCACCCCCTTCGACACCCCCCACCTCTTTGGACCCCCCCCCCCCACACAGACACACACCCATGGACTGCCCCCCCCCCCACCTCCATGGACACCCTAGACACCCCCAACCCTCTAGATATCCCCCAAACCCTCTGGACATCCCTCACCCCTCTAGAAATCCCCTCCACCCCCTATATAGTCCCCCACCCCACCCCCATGGACACCCCATACCCCCTTGTACAGCCCACTAACCTACCTAGACACCACCCCCTCACCCCCTGGACACCACCACCACCACCACCACACCCCCACCCACCCCCTTGGTCAACCATAACCCCCTTGGACAGCCCCCGCACCCCCTGTACACCACCCCCCACCCCCTTGGACATCCCCCACACCCCCTTGGACACCCCCAACCCCCTTGGATAGCCCCCGTACCCCCCCTGTACACCACCCCACCCCCTTTTATACCCATTGGACATCCACACCCCACTAGATAGCCCACCCAACTCCCTGGACACCCCCACCCACTTGCACAGCCCCCACTCCCTTGGAAACCCCATGTACGCACACACACACATGATAAATCACACAAAAATCATAAACATACATGATATCACTTCCATAGGTTTATTTTACTAGTAATGAATTTAGCATGGTATAAATGAATACTATGAAACTTACCATGATAACAAGAAAAAATAAAAATAACATCTCAAATAATTAGTTAAGGGCATCGTGGAGAATAAAAAACTGAAAACAAGTTGTGTGAGGCTTACTTGAGTGTTGTAAGTCTAACTGATAGATCTGATGATAATAAATATGAATAATGATTTTTGAAAAATGAGGATGGAGGGCACAACTTCAAATAATCATTTCTAGGTTTTTTCACGTGAGGGATACGAGTCGCAGGTCGCCCGATCAAGGAAAACAGAATGACTGAATACGGGGTGTTATAAATCATTTAAAAGATTTATCACATTTTTTATTTAATAAACAACCTGGTAAACTATTTATTTAAATGTTTATAATGTTTTTTAAATAATAACTGATGTAGAAAACAATTTATCACATCATTTATAAAATAACCGATGTGATAAATGTCACTTTATCACATCGGTTCATTTGATAACCAATGTGATAAATTGCAATGATTAGATTTATGATTTCAGTTTTTTTATAACCGAAATGATAAAGTTCCATGATTTCCATTATCACATTGGTTCTTTTTTAACCGACATGATAAATTGCTCAAGATTCGATTTTCACATCGGTTATATAAAAACTGACATAAAAAAGCTCATCTCCGTATATTTTTCATCAGTTATAAAATAACCGACATAAAAAAGAAAATCTCCATATATTTTATGTCGATTATAAAATAAATGACATAAAAAATGGATCATGGTCGATATATCAGGTCGGTTATAAAATAACTGATGTGATATATCGATTATTAAATCTTTTCACATCGGTTATATAGAACCGACGTGAAAGATTCCGATGTGTTAAATGTTTTTTTCACTAGTGCATAGAGATTACACACCATGTAAGTGAGGTTCACATACAGGGTTGTTTTATGGTATTTAGTTATTGTGGTTAAATTATAAAAAAATTCTATGTGTTTTTATGAGATTTATGGGCCCTGATATTTACATGATGTGTAAATGGTTTACACGTAGTGTAAATATCATGTGCATTGTTTTTATAAATGTTTTCAGCCACTCAATATTTTTACAAACCCTAAAGACAGTGGTTATCTCCCTCTTTTTCTAGGTTATCTAGTAGCCCAATCAATAGAATATTGAGATCCCTTTAATGGGAATCAATCCTTATCCTTCTTCCTTTCATCTGTGGTGATCTGTAGTGATTCAGCGTGCATTCTTCCTTCATTTTGTATAAGTTTCTCCCAGTTTGGTCTCATTTTCATCCCATTATTCCAACCATGATTGGGAGTTTGATCTCCCATTTTTCTAATTGGGTTTACATTGTTTTTTTTGAGTTATTTTGACATAGAATCCTTGTATGGTTGCTATTCTTGTGCGAGATGTGATCGGAGATCTGTAACGTGGTTCATTCTCATGCAAAGAATGAAAAAATATTTTGATGTAAGGGATTCATTACTTATATTTTATTTACATGAAATTCTAAATTGATAATGTTTTATCCCCTTGAATGGAAAATCAATTTTCCAAATAATTATTTAATGAGATTAAATAAATTGGTTTCAATTTCATGTTGGCAATGTTGTTGATTTTCAATGTGATAGCGGTTTGCCTCATGAATTTCCAGATAAAGTGATACTCATGACTTTATTTTTATAGCATGTTGTTATTGATGGAAATTGGTAAAGAATGTAAATCCATAATTAATTGACAATTAATTTTATTTATAAATTAAATATTCATGTTTAATGAATCTGATGGTAAATGTAATTTGATGATAATAAAATTGATGCAATGTGCATGTTTAATTGAATTGATATTCTATTAAATTCATGGAATTGATAAAATTGGTTAATTAACCTTAATAATGTTTATGATTTTTAACAATAATTAAAAAATCATGTTAATTGAGAATGGTATTTGTCTTTGTTGTTGAACTAGAATAAATTCCAAGAGCATGCTTTCCCTTTGATGGATTGTTATAGCTTGATGCCTTAGGTTTCCCGTAGTTGAAACCTATTAATAAATGAATCGGTTAATTCAAGATGGAATATGAATTGGTTTTGTGACAAATATGTTTTTTTCTTATGTTTCCCATTTTCTTGGGAAGATCGAGTTCTGTATTTTGGAGATGTGAGAGTTCATTTGCATGAGAAGGCTAAATGATTTGCTTTGAGGGCCCGGTTTCTTATTCCTTAATCATTTGTTCCTTCTACTTGTGATGTGATTTGGATATGAGCCTTGTGCTGTAATTTTAGTATGGATTATTTTGGATGGTTGATGTGTGATATTGGGAAGAGAGAATTGGATGTGATGTGATTCTAGGATGGTTGAGCCTGGGATGGATATTGTGATATATGGTTAGGGAGTCTCGGATGATGTGGTAGAATATGATGTCTATGATGGAGAGATACTTCAGTATATGAATATGGGTTTTAGGGATGGCATCGAAGGTAATGGAACATGGTAAATATGGGCTTACTCATTGATGAGATACTGAGAGCTGTTATACTCACATGTATATGTTTAATGGTTGATGGACAAGTTTCTTGTTTTATCTGTATTTCATTCCCTACTGCTTGAGGTAGCTAGAGGTTCTTGATTTCATTTTCCCTCTTAGTGGTATCGTATGATAGTTTTCCTAGAGTACATGGATATAGAATTTTTCTGATAATTAATTACAAAAAATGTATAACCCATGGGGTTGGTTGATGATGAAATATAAATTCATAAAAGATATTAGTATTGATAAACCAAGTCTTTGTTTTGGACTTATTCCTAGAGGGTATGGACATTACTCTAATTATGTGTAATATAATGCAATGAAATGTAATGTGGAATATTTTTAATGGTTAATTAATGTCTAATGAATTAATTAATGTAAATTGAATTTCTTAATTAATGAAGTAATTAATCTACCTCTTCTATATTCTTTTATAATCTTGTGTGGTTGTGAGATATATTATATCATGTATATTTTTTGATTTCATATGCTTCCCCAACCATGTTAGTTAGGTAAACTGACACCTAGTAGACTCTGGAGGGGTGTTTTCCCCAATATCCCAGTGGCATGATAGATGGTTGACCACACCCTCTAACCCCACTCTCTTCTCTGGGTAGTTACCTGTGCTGGTATCCATGGAGGTTAGTTCCCCATATATGTGTGTAGATGGTTATTATAGCTTGTGTTTATTTCACACAAATTTATTACTAGATATAGTATCTAAAGGATTATTATATGTATAATGTGTATATGTTTTGATGGCTTGAGGTACTTACTTGGTGTATGGGTTGTAATTGCTTGAGTTATAATAACCAATGTTTTTTATTCATTGTATGGTCTATGGTGGATCTGAAAAACTAATTGGTTTATATATGTATTGTGATATGGGATGGTGTGGTTATTTGATGCACAAGGTGTATGTGGTGGTGCCTTACCTAGGTGTTTTTAGGATGGATTACTTTTGGAGAGAGATGTTGAGGACATGTGATGTTGTGGAAGAGCATAAAACTATTGGGGAAATGGGAGAGGGGTACCCTTTATGTTTTATTACTATATTATATGCTCTCTTGTAAGTGATACTTGGGGAGAGTTATCCATGGTGAGGTAGGGAAATTAATAATCTTTTTTAGGTGATTATTTAGTTTCAAAATTGTTCACTGTGCTTTATCATTCTTTTTTTAAATTTTTCATGAAGGTCTTTGGGGAATATCCTACTAAGTATGTTCTTATACTCACCCTTCATATATATAAACAATTTTTTAGGTCGATTGGAGTGGGCTAGTGATTGGTTTGGATATTACTATCTCATGGTTTAGCATGATCTATTTGGGCTTCTTGGTCACTGTCATCTTTACATTTTGGTACTTATAGTTTCCTTTCAGTTGTATAGTATTGTATGACATTGCATGATTTTACTTGAGTTTATTTTTCATGTTTACTATACCCTCAGTTCTAGTCACCAACCCAGGGCCTACTAGAGGTGGGACTCAATTAATCATCATCTTTATCCCCTCATTGTGATATCTTTGTGGGGAGGGGTTTGTGACAGAGTGGTATCAAAGGTTTAGGTTTGAGGTATAGGATGGATTTTGGAGTTAGTAATAGGTTAGTTTCTGTTTTTTGGTAAGTAAATTGTGTTATCTAAGTTTATTGAGTGATATAAACTTGGGAGACTAGCTAAGACTCTGGTATTTAGGTCCCCCTGTGATCTGATGCACAAAATTTTATGTTTTTCAAGCCTACTATATAAAGTGATACTGGTTGAATGGTAGAATCCTAGGAAAGATTCATGCATCATTTTTCTTTGTACCTGTATTTGAAATGGGTGTACCTTGAGATGGGTTAAAACCATAAAAATATAATTAATTAATTAATGTTACGTATTCCATATTCTAGGTGTAGGAGTTATACCAATTTTTTCTTCTTAAAGGAATGAATCGAGGTCGATTTCATTATTAGGTTCACAACGAAGATGTTTAGCAGGATTTTCCAACAGATCATCATAGAGTAGATGTTTAAAAAGAAAACACTTAGGGGTGGACACTTCGAGAGTTTTAGTTCCAGAGTCTGCAGAAGTATGAGGGATTAATTTTAGATTCAGTTACAGAGGACTGGTTGTAGGATGTTCAAATAGATTTAAATTCAATCCTTTATCAATAGGATCACAGGGTTTCATTGTCTATGATGATTCTATGTGGAGAGGTGAGGCAATAGTGGTTCTTGTTCCTAAATTATTTCAAGGAGTCAGAAGTCTCATGGGAGAAATTATGAGACTAGTTTAGGGCAGAGTTTCTTTCTTCAGCTGTGAAGGAGGCTAGTCACCAGGAGATAATTACACTTATATAGTGGATATCAAGTGTGAGAGAGTTAATGATCCATTTCAGGACCCTTTTATGATATTATTTTGACCCGGTTTCATATGGGTATTTAAGGGTGAGGAACATAGAGGAGGCTTTAAGTCCAAATATCCTGCTCCAAGTCACCTCGTTTATACTGAAGATGTATCTCGTGGTCCTTGTGAGAGTAGAAGTTATCGATAGGAAATTGTTCATAACTGAGTCATCATGATATGGGAGTCATCAGGACTATTCAAGAAGCAGATTTTTGGTCTAGGGTTCTCATTTCATAGGATAGAAGAGTTTTCAGTCTGCAGGGGTTAGGTCCCAACCCTCATCATCTCATTTCTCTTGGGGTGGAAGCTCTCGTACATATTCCAAGGTATTAGATATGTGTATTTATTATGGATGGTGAAGTTATTAGTGATGCGAGTGACCGAACATTCAGAGTAGTTAGTGTGTCCCAGTTGTTCCTCTTTAGGTTCCTTCATTGATGTAGTTTCAACCTAGGTAGTTGTAGCAGGGTACCCTAGTTTGGGATCAGTGGAGATGAGATGGGGTAGGCATAGGATATCCCTATGATGCTCCTCAACCTATGAGAGGAGAGAACATCTATGGAGGGGGTTGTTAGTAGGGTCAAAGAGGTTGTGGGGTAACACTTGGTTAGCTTCATGATTTTGATTTCCCAGTGCTAGGAAAACCAGACATAATTTGAGGTACCTTTTTATTTTATTTCTACATGGGTGCCTTCTTTGTTTATTTCACGAGTGAAACACTCCTTTATATCACCTACCCTAATCCTTTTTTTACTTGAGGTAGAGAGGTTTCCAATGTTCTTGGCATTGACTATGCTATTTATAGGTCGAGATGAATTGTATGAAGTATGTAGAGGTTGTGAGCTAGTGCTGGGGAAACACCTCTCTTGAGGATATTTCTTATGTTTATGGATACATCATTATATCATCATCCTCAGAATAGATTAGTTGTATTCAGTGTACGATATCATGTATTTATTCAGGATTAAGGTTTTGTTTTTTATGGTGATGGGGAGATATAAGTGTTTTTTGGTGATCAAGACCTTTGAATGGGTCAGATGTGTGTTCTGTCATTTTCGTATTTGATTTTTGAGTTGATGATGAGCTTGTTAGAATTTTAATAGTTTGTGTTTCCCCGGGTTGTTGAAGAATACCCTAATGTTTTTCTAGAAGAGTTTGTAGCATTATTCCCTCAATGAAATATTGATTTTGGGATTTATTTATAGTTAGTAATGTATCATATATTGATGTCACTGTATAGGATGACACCTTCCAAGTTGCAATGTCTGTGAGTACATCTCAACGATCTTTTGTAGTGAGGTTTTGTCCATCCAAGTGTGTCACCTTGGGATGCACCATTTTTTTCATGAAGATGGATGATGGTGGTTTATGGATTTGTTTTGATTAGCAACACTTTAACCAAGTGATATTTAAGAACCACTATCCTCTTCTATATATTGATGATTTATTTAATTATATTAAAGGAGAAAGTTGGTTCTTAAAAATCGATTTATGGTTTGGATATCATTAGATGCGGGTGAAGGATGAGGATATACCGAAGATATATTTTCATTATTTTCATAGACATTACAAGTTATTTGTGATATCATTTAGCATGATAAATTTTCTAGATATGTTCATGGGGTTGATGGATACAGTTTTCAGATAGTTGATGGATAAGTTTATTTTGGTTTTCATGGACAACATCCTTGTGTACTACACATTATAAGAGGAGCATCAGAACATCTACATGCCATTTTGGGAGTTCATCATCATGAGTATTGTAACACCCCAAGATTTCATAGTGTGTTATTTCTTCAAAATAATTCAATAACTTGCACTACACGCAACACTGAGTTCAATTTCACCATGACTTACCAAAAAAAAGCCATTAAAAGAGGTCATGAATAGCATTAACTACATTTTTAACTTTATATAATCCTTATAATTTTAGAATCCATATTATGAGTTTCTTAGTCATAATGCAAGAACAAATTCATTTTCAGTATTGCACATTTATCAACTTTTAATAGTGAACCCTTTTTAAATACAATATTTTAAACTTTTTGACTAAATGGGGACATCAAAAATTTAAAATTAAACATCCCAAGCTTCCACGGTACACTTTCTTTGAATAATGTGATAGCGTGTGTTGTACGCAACACCGAGTTCTAACACACCATAACTAATCAAACTAGCCGTTATGAATAGTAATACCTACTTTTTTAAATTATATATATTTTATATTTGAAAATGGACTTCATTTTTGGATTCGGAATATCGAATTTATCCTAAGGTGAAATTTTGGTACATTTCGGATAACTTTCATATTTTGATGAATAGTGAAAATTACTAAGATTTAATTAAAAACAACATTTTTAATCAAAATAATTAATAGTGATAAATTGTGAATTTGAGTGGTTTTAAAGTATATTTAGAATATATTTTTACCATTTAATATAATGTTGTTCATTGGACATAATTTTACAATTAAACCGAACATAAACAAGTGTCAATCTTTTTATAGTTATCATCTCTTAAAAACACGCTTTTTGTTTTGACAGCGGGAATTAATTTTAAATTAATTTCTGCCACTTCTGTGTTTTAAATTTAGGAAAATGGATTCCATATTTGGAATCAGGATGTTCAAATTGTGTAAATAGGTAACTTTTATTTTTAGACATTTTGAATAGTTTGGTAAATATTTTATTTACCATGGTTAAAGGGTAAATTCGGTAAATAAGGGTTAAAAAATAATATTATAATAATACAAAATTACCCTAAAACGTGTCCTAACCTTATTGGTGGACACATACCCGACCATGGGCATCCTTGGGTCAATTTGGGGACCCCTTGGAGCCACTTGTATGTGGTAGGGACACATTATATTAATAAAGTTAAAATAAAAATAAAAATGGCATAAGCTTACATCTTTTAGGAAAAAAATTTTTACATAGGGTTATACATGATGGATTTTCGATTATAAATATTCATTAGAAAGATAAAAAGATTTCCTACATGATGATATTTTATTTATAATTTTTAGACATCAAATAAGTTAAATTATTAATGACACAATAATGATGCAATGTTTACCTCATTAGTAAATCATTGAAATAAATAATATTATAATGATTAAAATATTATCTAAAACCTGTCCAATTCTTATTGGTTTATGTTATTTAGAATATGAGTCATCTTATCATCTACCTCAATGATTTTTGGACCATTATAAACCGAATATAATTATATTATAGAGTAATACTTTCACTCTTTCCTAAAGAGCCCCTCCTCTCCCTTATAAAAGGAGACCACTTCTACTCATTCCTCACACCTCTCAAGCCACTTGGCTCGTCCAAACTCTGCCCAACTAAGATCCCCACATCCATCTCCTCCTCCTAGAAGCTTCCCCTTAGGCAGAAAGCATTTCAACAAGTCCTTTGGTTCTAACCAAAGTGTGTTACCTAAATTAAAGGTAACGATTTCTCTAAAATTATTTTCATTTATTTTGCTTCTCCAACCCCCGAACTCTTTTTATTTCCTTTCTTTTGTAACAACACCAGTATCCTCAATATACTAGGATGTTGTTATAATATGGATTCAAAATACACATACACACAACTCCATCTAATGGATGATGAACATAATGTTTCTGTGGATGGCAAACTAACGCCTCACGAAACGATGATTGTTCAAATACATCTTACCGCCTCTCATGGTGGCCATTATGATGGCACTGTAATTAAATATGATATTAATGATATATATTTTATATATAAGCTTCTGTAATTCCATTTTATTTCATACCATTATTCGTTTCATGTTGTATATACATACGATAATTTCATTTGAGGAAGTGCGGACTACCGCCCCCTTAAAATGATATGACTCGTTCATACCACACATGGAACGTATAAAGGATGGTGTTAATGAACTTAAGTAACATGTATAAAATATTATATTATACTGGAATAGTAATAAACCTATGTATCATTGGTATTCAATTCTTTTAAAATAAAAATTAAATGGAAGTAGCGTTCGTGCGTACGTACGGACTACCGTCTCCACGAATGCGATGAGATTCATTTTCAATCGTATCCATTCAAGTATAATTATCATTTGATGATTTAAAAATGATGTTTAAAGACTTGATACCATTCTGGATTTGAATAATATACAACTTATCCTTTACAAACATGGCTTATGTAACAAAACATATAAAAGAAAATGAGTAAGTTAACACCCGACACGACGATAATTTTAAGATATTATTATCAAATCAGTATTAAAAGATCATATATGATATCATATTAATGTATATGATTCTTGTATAATTTAGTAACAATTATTTCACTATTATACAGGAGGTTAACCTACCCCAACCAAGGAAAAGTACAAGGTAAGGGTTATTTCACAATCTCTTCATTATCCGAGGTTGTTTATATGTAATAATCTACTGGGATATCTTTATCATCCACATCCATGTTTCTTAAAAATGTATTTCAAAACATTTTTACTATTTACAAGAATATGGGTTAAAGTCATTTATACCCTTGTTTGACTTTTTATAAGAGGTTTATAAAGGAATCTTTCCGTCGTTTTCAAAACAAGGTCCTTTTTAACCTTTTCGACAGAATTGAGGTAAGAATGTTTTTTTTAACTTATACAGCGGGTGCGGTTATTTTACGCCGTTATAAAATCTTCAAAGCTTTCCTTACAAGCTTATAAGAATAATTTCAAAGAAAATGTTTTATATTATATGGATCTTAAATGATTTCAAAATAAAAAGAGATATTTCTTTAAAAAGAATTTTGATTTCATCTATGTCAACATCCTTTGATGGATTTTACGCTTATTTGAAGTTGATTTATTGTAATACAAAGCTTCTATATTGTATTGAAGGTTTTGTGATATGTTTGACTGTGGATGTGCTATTTTTATACCATTCATAGTTTATGGTCAAATTATTGACATTCCGTATGCTAGTTTTAATACGAATGTTTATGTTATGTTTAAACCTTTTCATATGGGAATGCATTGGACTTAGTAAGTGACGGGTGGAGCCCGCTATAGCTCCTCGATGCATCGGTAGGTCTCATGAGACAAACTAGTGTCTTGGCACAAGGCCTTGACAAAATATTATTTTTAGTCTTGGCACGAGGCCTTGACTATGTGGTTATGATAGTCTGGCATTATGCATTCCAACATTATGAAAGTGGTTATTGATTTTTGCATGTGATTATTCGATTAGTAGAATATCCATGTGAGTAAGTAAATGGCATTATTTCATTTTATTTATGCCATACCATGTTGAAAGTTCATGTTTGAAAGGCTTTTGTTTTAGTTATACATTGCCTTAAAAGTTTATTCTTATTTATGAAAGTTTCCGCTATATTGTTATCCTTACTGGGCATTTGAGCTCACCCCTTTTCTATGTTTTATTTTTCCCAGGAAGTGAAGAAGTAAGTTATGAATGACCTGCAGGGATATTATGTGGGGATATGAGTGTGGATTATGGAGACAATATGTAGTTGTAGTAGTTTTTCGTTTAATGATGTAATGTAAAACTTATGAATATATCTAGTGTTTCCAAGGCTACTAAACCAATCGGTCTTTCGAGATTTGATCTTTCTTGTGATCATGCCAATGTTACGAAGTAATGCACCGACTCTGGGTAACTGGGGTCGGGGCATTACAGTTGGTATCAGAGGAAGTTTAGTACAAACCTTGGAAGCTAGATTTAGATAAACTCTGATTAGAGCACGTAGACCTAAGATGAACTTTGAGGATTAGTATAGAAGAACTTCCTAGAATTTTGGTATTGTAGAGATTTTGTGAGTTTTCCGAGCAATACATCCATGTCTGGATACGAGCAGGTAGAGGCGGCTCTGGCACAGATGTACCTAGGGGTAAAACCCGAAAACACCGCTTTGAGCTATACTCGAACGGGAACTGGTGCACGACAATGGGCCTTGCTGCACTCTTGGTTACGACACTCCCGGGGGATATGCTTAGGATAACTCTCATTTTCATTACAAATCATTTTGAAGGGATTATGAGTATATACTTCCTCAAAGAAAACATTCTTATGATTATGGATTATATCCATAAATAGTTCAATTTATGTTAAGTGTTTTATAAGTATGGGATTACGTATTTTGATTCATAAACTGGTCTAGTTTATGCCATTGTTTAGAAATGGCGCCTAGTAGAAGGAATGAGAACTCCAGAAATGCACATGATCCAAAGAGAAGGAAGGATCATATCTTTCATGGTCTTAAGCTAGAATTGATAAGAGAAATAGTCTCCCATTTATTATCATCATATGAAGAAATAATATCATGTGTTGATAAGATAAGTAAAGAGTTTACTGAGTCCTATGGATTTGAAGGGAAGCAAGAGAAGAAAAGGATAGAAGAGAGAAAGATGGATAAAGGGAAGAGGGAAAAGAAGAATTTTCCCATATGTGGTAACTGTGGAAAGAAACACCCTGGAACTTGCCTGAAAGGAATGGGAGTTTGTTATAAGTGTGGAGGAAAAGGGCACAAAGTACGTGACTGCAAGGGTAAGAAAATGGTTTTAAATGTACAATGCATCATTTGCAAGAAGTTTGGACACTACGCGAACCTATGTCCCAGTCATCAGACTATGCCGCAAATGATGTTATTGGATAATAACCCAGTTATGATACTACCACAGATGAAGAGGAATGATTAGAGTTCTTATGTTGATTATGTCAATTGAGTGTTGTATCAACAATGTACTTGTTACAATAATTATGGAGTATATAAGGATTGTACTGCAGTACTATTTCATTAAGGACTTGAGATTATGTGGAACAAAGAAAAGTGACTCAATAGCAGGATAAATTTTTGGAAAATATATGGTTGAGAGAATGATAAATCATAATATAGTTCTGATACTGAGGTAGTGATTTTGGAATAATATGTGATTGTTTTTGATAAATTATATTGGATATTCTTGACTACCTTGGAACTGATTAATGATTTGTATATTCCATCATTGTTGGGGTTTTAAAACATTTTTGGATTAATGAAGTATATCCAGCATTCTATATGGAATAGGGGAGCATGAATGTAATCAATAAGGAATATGGTAATTCAAGATGTTTCAGTTTATTAACAGAATACAAGATGAAGGTATTCATATGCTATTGCGTGGTAAAAAGGATCTATATTATGTTTACCTTCCTTATAAATGTTGGACTGTGAGTTTGGACAGAAGTATTTTGGATAGTTCTAGTTTGGATTATTTTGGATTTCCATAAAAGGACAACCTGGAGGTCGGGCGGCAACCCGTCGTGTCCGGCAAGGCTGCGAGACTTGAACCCGCAACTGAAGGGCGACAAGGGTGTATCACCTACCACTGGCCCATGAGATGTCCTGGATTAAATAATGTTGTTTTTTTAAAGATCTGGTAGATGAATTATAAATTCATTTATTTTGGAACCCTGTACGAATAGTATAAATAAATAAAAAATTACATTCTATTATCTTTTAGAGTGAAAGATGAGTTGGTGGTAGAAACTTATTAATGGATAAAACTCTGATTATAAAGTAAGTATATCTCCTTATGATCTTAGCCAATCTCATAAATAAATTCCTCAACATTTATAAAAGGAACTTAGAACAAAAATGTTTTCCTAGATGGTACCTTAAATCATCACTAATTTATGGATTTGGGATTGTTGGCCTTTTCATAGCCATGTTCTCTACCACTCTCCATCAGATAATTGATGGTCAGATTTTTCTTCCATATCCATATTTTCCTACATGGAACCCTAGTATGAGTTATTTTCGGTAATCTTCATACTTTCGACACTTTATTTTAAATAGAGGCCTCATTAATTAATTTTTCGATGTGGGATTTCAACTAAGATATTTTGAAACGTCAGAAATGTGTTATCCCAATACACTATATTTTGTTGAACCGATGGTACTTCAAATCATCATAGATTTATGATTTTAAGGACCTCAATTATACACTTTTTTGTGATTGATGACCTCAATCACTACCTATAAATATTTACGTTTTTCCTTCGATTATATGTCTCTAATTGCCACCAATGTTCTCCTAATCAAGATCATAATTTGGTGGTGACCCTTTCATTTCTCTTTTCCTCATATTAAGACTAAATTTTAGTAACCCAATTTCCTATGTGGGTTTTCCCACAAATATATTTTCTATTTTTAACCTTTTATTTTCGAAGAACAATTTCAAATTGCGAGGACGCAATTTATTGAAGGAGGGGAGAATGTAACACCCCAAGATTTCATAGTGTGTTATTTCTTCAAAATAATTCAATAACTTGCACTACACGCAACACTGAGTTCAATTGCACCACGACTTACCAAAAAAAGCCATTAAAAGAGGTCATGAATAGCATTAACTACATTTTTAACTTTATATAATCCTTATAATTTTAGAATCCATATTATGAGTTTCTTAGTCATAATGCAAGAACAAATTCATTTTCAGTATTGCACTTTTATCAACTTTTAATAGTGAACCCTTTTTAAATACAATATTTTAATCTTTTTGACTAAATGGGGACATCAAAAATTTAAAATGAAACATCCCAAGCTTCCACGGTACACTTTCTTTGAATAATGTGATAGCGTGTGTTGTACGCAACACCGAGTTCTAACACACCATAACTAATCAAACTAGCCGTTATGAATAGTAATACCTACTTTTTGAAATTATATATATTTTATATTTGAAAATAGACTTCATTTTTGGATTCGGAATATCGAATTTTTCCTAAGGTGAAATTTTGGTACATTTCGGATAACTTTCATATTTTGATGAATAGTGAAAATTACTAAGTTTTAATTAAAAACAACTTTTTTAATCAAAATAATTAATAGTGATAAATTGCGAATTTGAGTGGTTTTAAAGTATATTTAGAATATATTTTTACCATTTAATATAATGTTGGTCATTGGACATAATTTTACAATTAAACCGAACATAAACAAGTGTCAATCTTTTTATAGTTATTATCTCTTAAAAACACGCTTTTTGTTTTGACAGCGGGAATTAATTTTAAATTAATTTCTTCCACTTCTGTGTTTTGAATTTAGGAAAATGGATTCCATATTTGGAATCATGATGTTCAAATTGTGTAAATAGGTAACTTTTATTTTTAGACATTTTGAATAGTTACTGTGGTAAATATTTTATTTACCATGGTTAAAGGGTAAATCCGGTAAATAAGGGTTAAAAAATAATATTATAATAATACAAAATTACCCTAAAACGTGTCCTAACCTTATTGGTGGACACATACCCGACCATGGGCATCCTTGGGTCATTTTGGGGACCCCTTGGAGCCACTTGTATGTGGTAGGGACACATTATATTAATAAAGTTAAAATAAAAATAAAAATGGCATAAGCTTACATCTTTTAGAAGAACAATTTTTACATAGGGTTATACATGTTGGATTTTCGATTATAAATATTAATTAGAAATCTAAAAATATTTCCTACATGATGATATTTTATTTATAATTTTTAGACATCATATAAGTTAAATTATTAATGACACAATAATGATCCAATGTTTACCTCATTAATAAATCATTGAAATAAATAATATTATAATGATTACAATATTATCTAAAACCTGTCCAATTCTTATTGGTTGATGTTATTTAGAATATGAGTCATCTTATCTTCGACCTCAATGATTTTTGGACCATTATAAACCGAATATAATTATATTATAAAGTAATACTTTCACTCTTTCCTAAAGAGCCCCTCCTCTCCCTTATAAAAGGAGACCACTTCTACTCATTCCTAACACCTCTCAAGCCACTTGGCTTGTCCAAACTCTGCCCAACTAAGATCCCCACATCCCTCTCCTCCTCCATGAAGCTTCCCCTTAGGCAGAAAGCATTTCAACAAGTCCTTTGGTTCTATCCAAAGTGAGTTACCTAAATTAAAGGTAACGATTTCTCTAAAATTATTTTCATTTATTTTGCTTCTCCAACCCCCGAACTCTTTTTATTTCCTTTCTTTTGTAACAACACCAGTATCCTCAATATACTAGGATGTTGTTATAATATGGATTCAAACTACACATACACACAACTCCATCTAATGGATGATGAACATAATGTTTCTGTGGATGGCAAACTAACGCCTCACGAAACGATGATTGTTCAAATACATCTTACCGCCTCTCATGGTGGCCATTATGATGGCACTATAATTAAATATGATATTAATGATATATATTTTATATATAAGCTTCTGTAATTCCATTTTATTTCATACCATTATTCGTTTCATGTTGTATATACATACGATAATTTCATTTGAGGAAGTGCGGACTACCGCCCCCTTAAAATGATATGACTCGTTCATACCACACATGGAACGTATAAAGGATGGTGTTAATGAACATAAGTAACATGTATAAAATATTATATTATACTGGAATAGTAATAAACCTATGTATCATTGGTATTCAATTCTTTTAAAATAAAAATTAAATGGAAGTAGCGTTCGTGCGTACGTACGGACTACCGTCTCCACGAACGCGATGAGATTCATTTTCCATCGTATCCATTCAAGTATAATTATCATTTGATGATTTAAAAATGATTTTTAAAGACTTGATACCATTCTGGATTTGAATAATATACAACTTATCCTTTACAAACATGGCTTATGTAACAAAACATATAAAAGAAAATGAGTAAGTTAACACCCGACACGACGATAATTTTAAGATATTATTATCAAATCAGTATTAAAAGATCATATATGATATCATATTAATGTATATGATTCTTGTATAATTTAGTAACAATTATTTCACTATTATACAGGAGGTTAACCTACCCCAACCAAGGAAAAGTACAAGGTAAGGGTTATTTCACAATCTCTTCATTATCTGAGGTTGTTTATACGTAATAATCTACTGGGATATCTTTATCATCCACATCCATGTTTCTTAAAAATGTATTTCAAAACATTTTTACTATTTACACGAATATGGGTTAAAGTCATTTGTACCCTTGTTTGACTTTTTATAAGAGGTTTATAAAGGAATCTTTCCGTCGTTTTCAAAACAAGGTCCTTTTTAACCTTTTCGACAGAATTGAGGTAAGAATGTTTTTTTTAACTTATACAGCAGGTGCGGTTATTTTACGCCGTTATAAAATCTTCAAAGCTTTCCTTACAAGCTTAAAAGAATAATTTCAAAGAAAATGTTTTATATTATATGGATCTTAAATGATTTCAAAATAAAAAGAGATATTTCTTTAAAAAGAATTTGGATTTCATCTATGTCAACATCCTTTGATGGATTTTACGCTTATTTGAAGTTGATTTATTGTAATACAAAGCTTCTATATTGTATTGAAGGTTTTGTGATATTTTTGACTGTGGATGTGCTATTTTTATACCATTCATAGTTTATGGTCAAATTATTGACATTTCGTAAGCTAGTTTTAATACGAATGTTTATGTTATGTTTAAACCTTTTCATATGGGAATGCATTGGACTTAGTAAGTGACGGGTGGAGCCCGCTATAGCTCCGCGATGCATCGGTAGGTCTCATGAGACAGACTAGTGTCTTGGCACAAGGCCTTGACAAAATATTATTTTTAGTCTTGGCACGAGGCCTTGACTATGTGGTTATGATAGTCTGGCATTATGCATTCCAACATTATGAAAGGGGTTATTGATTTTTGCATGTGATTATTCGATTAGTAGAATATCCATGTGAGTAAGTAAATGGCATTATTTCATTTTATTTATGCCATACCATGTTGAAAGTTCATGTTTGAAAGGCTTTTGTTTTAGTTATACATTGCCTTAAAAGTTTATTCTTATTTATGAAAGTTTCCGCTATATTGTTATCCTTACTGGGCATTTGAGCTCACCCCTTCTCTATGTTTTATTTTTCCCAGGAAGTGAAGAAGTAAGTTATGAATGACCTGCAGGGATATTATGTGGGGATATGAGTGTGGATTATGGAGACAATATGTAGTTGTAGTAGTTTTTCGTTTAATGATGTAATGTAAAACTTATGAATATATCTAGTGTTTCCAAGGCTACTAAACCAATCGGTCTTTCATGATTTGATCTTTCTTGTGATCATTCCAATGTTATGTAATAATGCACCGACTCTGGGTAACTGGGGTCGGGGCGTTACAAGTATCTATTTGGGAAGTTTTAAAAGTGTAATTTCTAGTATTGTGAAGTTATTTTATTAGGTAATGAGGAATACCTATAGGAAGTAGATTCAAATCCTTCAAAGATAGAGGAGGTTGTGTCTCAGGCAGCCCCCAATATAGTGGCAGTTGTTTTAAGTTTCCCTGGTCTGATAGGCTATTATAGGTGGTTCTTAGCCGATTTATCATAGGTTATGACTCTTATGATATCCTTGACGCTTAAAGATCAGGCATTCTTATGGACTGACCGATGTGAGGAAGCTTTTGAGTACCTATATGGGAAGTAGTTCTATGTTTCGGTTCTTTGTTTTCCAGGTGAGGGATTTTAGTTTGTGGTTTTCTGTGATGCTTCGTGTCTTGCCTTGGGCTACGTTCTAATGCAGCATAGATCAATTGTTTCTTAAGGGTATCAGTAGTTATGTCTCAATGAGTTTAACTATTACAACCATGATCTTGAGTTGGTGGAAATGGTTTTATCTTTGAATTGGTGGGGATAGTATCTCATCGATGATCATTTTGTGGTTTTTACTAACCACAATAGCCAGGGGTATGTCTTCTCCCAATGTGACTTGAACTTAATTCAGTGTTGGTAGATGAAATTATTGTAGGATTTTGACTTTTGAAATTTCATATATGCCAGGAAATGGAAATTTTGTAACTCATATGCTTAGAAGGAAGTCATGTAGTGATGTCATGCGTGAATCTTGAGATTCCTGGAGGGTGATGGAAGAACATTTAGTCATGAATCTTGATATGGGAGAGGTTGGAGGTAGAGGTTTTATTTTCTAGATGATATTGTATTGGTCTTTGGTGTAGCGGGTAGAGGAGTCTCAGTTTGTGGATTCTGATGTGGAGGTATAGAGAGAGTGAGTTGTTTTTTGTGATTCCCCTGATGGTTGGTCATAGGATAAACAACATCGGGTGTTGTTTCAGGGAAAGACTTTCATTCCTTCAACGATGCATGAGACAGCTCTCCATGAATTTCATAGTTCACCTTTGGAGGCACATACTGGTGTGAATAATATGTGATGATATTTGATAGGTTAGTTTTGGTGGCCTGGGTTGAAGCTGGCAGTTGTAAAGTTTGTTTCTTGATGTTTGGTATGTCATAAGGTGAAGGCTAGGTACAGTGTTAACGGTGGGTTTCTCTCGCCATTAGATGTTACCCAGTGGAAATGGTAGGACATATAAATGCAATTTATTACCAGTTTACCTCAATCCCTGGGAGTGTTTGATTCTATATGGGTGATAGTGGATTGTTTGATGAAATCAGCCCACTTTATAGCAATCTGGGAGTCAAGATCAATGGACGTTTTGTCAAGGAAATATCTATAGGAGGTGGTTTGACTCCACAGAGCCTCGAGGATGATAATTTATTATCAAGATCGTTTTTTTACCTCTAGGTTTTGTAGAGATCTTCACCATACTTTATGTTCTAAACTATGACTTTTCACTGCTTTTCATCCACAAATGGACAGTCATACATAGTGAACCATCCAGACTCTTAATGACATCTTGCATTCTTGTTTCCTGGAATTTGGAGGTTTATAGATGAGGCACCTTCCATTGGTAGAGTTTTCATACAAAATTATTTTCCACTCCACTATTGGTATGGTTCCATTTGAAGCTTGGCACAACCAACCTTTCTATTCTCCATTGTGTTGGACTGGGGTCAGAGAGGTGGAAATTATTTTTCCGGAACTGGTATAGAATATAACATAGATGGTTCATTGATTGATGAGAGGATGAAAGTAGCGTAGGATCTCTATAAATACTATGTTTTTTCATAGGAGGAGACCTCTGGATTTTGATGTTGGAGATCATGTGTTCCTTAAGTTGAATATTTTCCATGGGTAGTAAAGGTTTGGTCATGGGAGTATGATTTCTCCCTAGTTTATTAGGCTTTTCAAGGTGTTGTCTAATGTTGGATTAATGTTGTATCAGATATCACTTCCCCTATATATGATAAGGATAAGCCATGATTTTCATGTTTCTCACCTTCTTCATTATTTTCCTGATGATATCATGTAATCGATTGGGGTGATATCAATGTTGATGATAATGCGGCCTTTGAGGAGAAGCCTATGGAGATCCAAAACCACTAATATAAGGTGTTTCATAGGCATGTTATTCCATTGGTTCATGTATTATGGTGACATTTTTTCATGGAAGAGAGTACATGGGAACATGATTCTTTAATGCGTGCTCAGCCCAATATTTTTTATGATGAGCTCATCTCTTTTAAAAATTTTCTCTTGTGAATGTTGATCATTTTGGTTTATGAGAAGGTTTCCTCTTATTTCTTATTATGTATTTACTCTCATTTGAGAGTTACCTCCCTAATGAGAGTGTTTAGAAGATGGATTCGGTTATTTTGTGGTTTTTTTATTCTTATGGTGAAGTTGTTGAGCTCTTATGGTGGTGATACATTTAAGAGGTATCTCACAGGGTAGATGTTTGGAAGACCCCTTTTCATTTTTCTCTTGTTTGGTTTTAATTATCAAAGCAGAAAATTATTTGAGAGGTATCTAATGTAAGGGACTGAATCTATGTGGTCCAAACCTTTTTTATTTCTTTAAGCTAGTTGAGATTGGAGGGGGTTGGAATAAGTCTAGAGGTGTTTGCTACTGAAATGTTGGAAGTAGGGATATTACATGTCATGTAAGTGAGACTCAAGGATTGTGTAGAGTCTGTTTATGATGTGTAATTATCATGGATAAATAATAAAAAATAAATGTTATTTTTGGGGATTTATGATCCCTGAAATTTACACGACATGTAAATGGTTTACACGCCATCTAAATCTCCCTGTCATTTTTTATAAATGTTTTTGGTCACCCAGGTTTTTCACAAACACTACAGACAGTGGCTCTCTACCTATCATTCCAATAAATCTAGAATCCCTCTCCATGTAATTTTGAGATCTCCTCAATGGGGATCAAACCTGGTCCTTCTACTGTCGATCTGTGGTGACCCACAGTGATTCAGGGTGCATTCTTCTAAAAATTTCTAGTGGTTTCTCCCAGTTTTGTCTCATTTTCCTCCCGTTATTTTAACCATGCTACGGTTTTTGATCTATCATGTTTATAATGGGGTTTCCCTTGTTTTTGGATAGTGTTTTTGTACCTCAACATCCTCAGATGGATGTGTTTCTTATGGTAGAGGTGATCGTAGATCTGTAATGTGGTCTGTTCTCATGGAAAGAACGTTGGGGGCTTTTGAGGTGGGGGATTTGTTGCTTCTCTTTAATTTATGTGAAATAATAAATTTATCATATTTTATACCCTTATATGTAAATTGGATTAACCTAATAAATATTTATCTGGATTAAAGAAATTGGTTTTGATCGCATGTTGGTGATGTTGTTGCTTTGTACCATTATAGTGGTTTGCCTCATGATTATCTAAATAGTGTGATATTTATGACTTTCTTTGTTAGCATGTTGTTCTTGATGGAAATTTGTAAAGAACATAAAGTTGTAATTAATTTATAATTAATTGGATTGATAAATTAAAGAGGCATGTTTAATGAATCTGATGGTTAATGTAATTTGAAGATAATGAAATTGATGCAATGCACATTTTTAATTGAATTGATCTTCCATGTCATTAATGTAATTGATAAAATTTGTTAATGAACCCGAAACATGATTATTATTATTAACTGTAATTACAAATTCATGTTAATTTACAGTGGTACTTATCTTTGTTGTTAAACCAAAATAAATTCTAAGAGCATGTTTTTCCTTTGAGAGCATGTTATAGCTTGATGTCTTAGGTTTCCTATAGTTGTAACTTGTTAATAAATGAATCGGTTAATTCAATATGAAATAAGAATCAGTTGTGTGATAAAGATGTTTTTTTGGGGCATGATTTTCCTATTTTCTTGGGATGTTTGAGTGAATTATTTTGGATCTATGAGAGCTTCTTTTCAAGAGAAGTATGAATGCCTTATTTTGAGGGCCCAGTTTCCCTCTTGTTTTCGTGTTTGTTCCTGCTATTTGTGATGTTCTCTTGATAAGAGTCTTGTGTTGTGATCCCGGTACGGCTGATCCTGGAGGGATTATGTGTGATATGAGGTAGGGAGGCTTTTATGTGATGTGATCCTAGGATGTCTAAGCCTAGGATGGTTGTTGTTATATGTGGGAGGGGAGGCCCAGATAAAGTGGGAGCAGATAAAGCCTGTGACAGTAAGATGCATTGATATATTCATGTGGATATCATGGATAGAACCAGAGGTGATGGAATAGGTTAAATATGGTCTTACCCATTTATGAGATGTTGAGAGATGGTATGCTCGCTTGAATTGGTTTAATGGTTGGTGGTTTAGTTGCTTATTTTATCCGTTTTCCTTTCCCCACTACATGAGGCAGCTACAGGTTCTTGATTTCATATTTCCTCTTAGTAGTATACTAGGATAGTTTTCCTAGAGTACCTGAACATGTAATGATAATAATAATGAATTATATATATGTTTAACCCATGGGGTTGGTTGATGATGGAATGGAAATGCTTAAAAGATGTTAATCTTGATAAACCATGTATTTGATGTGAAATTATGCTTGGAGGGAATTGACTTTACTCTGATGATGTGTGATGTAATGGAATGAAATGAAATGTGGAATAATGTTAATGGTTAATTAATGGATAATTAAATAATTAATGGAAATTTAATTTCTTAATGAAATATTTAATTAATGTAGCTCTTTTATATTATTGTGTTCTTATAGGATATCTGGTCTTAGTAGTGGTATTTGTGAGTTTGAGTGACATTAGATGCAGTTGAGTCTAAGACTAGGTTATGCCCACAGTGTGGTTTTGAGATATATTATACCATGTATATTTTATTATTTCATATGTTTTCCCACTCATGTCAGTTAGGTAAACCAATACCCAATGAACTCTATAAAGTTATTTACCCTAACATCCTAGTGGGAGGATGGATGGATGACTACCCCCTCTGGCGCTGCTCTATTCTCTTGGAAGTTACTTGTGATGGTATCAACAATGGTTTGTTCCTCATATATGTTTTTAGAGGGATGTGATGGTTTATGGTTATTTCACACATGTATTCCTGGATATAGTATTCAATGTATTATTATAGGTATGATGTGTATAGGTTGTGATGGATTGAGGTACTTACTCGGTGTATGGGTTGTAATGGATTGAGGTATAATACCCAATGTTTGATATACGTCGTATGAGCTATGGTGGCTCATATAAACTAATTGGTTACTATATGGACTATGATATGGGATGGTGTGTTTATGTAATGAATGTGGTGCTTCCCTACCTAGATTTTTTCGAGGCGACTTGCTTTTGGAGAGAGATGCTAGGGAATTGTGATGTTGGAGTAGAGTGGAAGACCAGTGGGGAAGTGTGAGCAAGTTACCCTTGATGTTTTATTACTATATTATATTCTCTCTTGTATGTGATACTTGGTGAGAGTAATCCATTGTGATGTTGTTAACATAGTATACCTATTTATTTGATGAGTTACTTTTACTATTGTTCAATGTGATTTATCTTGATTTCTTTATATTTTTCACAAGTGGATTTGGGGAAGATCCTACTGAGTATAATATTATACTCACTCAATGTATATATAAGAATTTTTTCTGGTCAGTTGGAGTAGTTTGGTGATTGGGATGGATATTAATAGCTCAGGGTTTAGTTGGAGCTATTTGGGCTTCATGGTCATTGGCGTCTTTACCTTTTGGTACTTGTAGTTTCCTATTAGTTTTTCAGTACTATATAGAATTTTAGGCTTTCACTTGAGTTTATTTTTTCTATATATATATGTCTGAATAGGTATTGGTTTTTATATCCATATTATCTCTCTCTTCTGTACATTTCTATTAGAGAGTAATGTCTCCCATTTTCATGTTTACTATACCCTCAATTCAATTAACCTACCTAGGTCTAACTAGAAGTGGGACTCGGATAGTCATCATCTATCTCCCCTCATTGTGGTATCTTTGTGGGTAGGTGGTCATGAAGTTTTATATATTTGATCTCAAATTAAAACCCTTACAAGATATGTATCTATATAATGAGTTTTGGTTTGGCTAGACTATTGGGTAGAAGGTACATTGAGGCTAAATGGTCATTGAAAATAATGACTCTAGACCTAATCAAATATTTCCTAAAATTCTATAGAGAAAATACTATAAATATAAAATCCTTCTCAGATGTGGTGTAATTTTTGTGGAAATTGTCTAGAAACCTACCATCATAATACACCACATAAAACTTCATCTTGTTCCTTTTCCCCAAAAAAACTCTAACAATAATATCAATATAATTACACATAATCTTATGTGGAAACATCCAATCGGGGGTAGTGATGATCGATAAAGAAGTTAGTTTTTCCTTAATTTTTTTGAATGATTATAATAACTTTTCATAAAAAACAAATGCTGTACCATTCACTAAAAGGTAATAAAGGGGCCTTTTATTTTTAAAAAAATCATTAATTAACCTATGGTAAAAAGTATTATATCCCAAAAATATTCTAACACCCTTGAAAACCACAAGAGGGGAAAAAATTTGAATTACCTAAATATTATCATTTTCAACTTCTATTCCACTGTTAGACTCCTAATGTCCAGGAACAATCCCATAGGTCACCATAAATTTGAATTTTTTCAAATTCAAATCAAAGTTCGTCTCTTGACATCATTGTAAGACAATTTTTATATCAACTAAACAAATCTCAAATGTACTTCCAACTATTGAAAATCCATTTATGAACACCTCAATAATATTCTATAACATAATAGGAAAAATTTTCATCATACATATTTAAAAGTTGATCAGTGCTACAAATAGTCTAAAAGGAATCTTCAGGTAGGAAAGTTTTCCAAAGAGGCATTTCAATGTGTTTTTATTGATATTTAGGTGATATTGGAATCTGGTTGTATCCATAATATCTATCAAGAAAATAGTATAATTGATTTCGGGTCAACATCACAAACATTTGATCTAGGATTGGCATGGGAAATTAGTTGTTTTGAGTGAAATAATTTGGATTCATGTTATCAATACAAACTCTCTATTTGATAAACTTCCTAGTTTAAATTTATTTATTCCTTTAATTGGTAGCCATTGTGACTCCATCATTTTTATGAACAACTTGAACAGGGATAACCCATAGGATATCTAAAATGGGATAGATAATCATAGAATTTTATCAGTTTGATAACTTCCTCCCTAATAACCTCTCGCATGTTACGATTAAGATTCCTTTTACCCTTTATTATTAGTTTGTGATCAGGCTCCAGAGGGGTCCCGTTCACAAAAAAATGATGGATTAATCCCTTTAAGTTAAATAATTATCCAGCCTATGGTAGATTTGAAATTTTTTAAAATATAAAAAAAATATTTCTCTTTAATTTTACCAATATTGTATGAGATAATGATAGGATGGGAGAAATTCCCACCCAAGAATGAGTATTTCAGGTGTGTTGGAAGTGTTTTAAACAACAAATGTGGTGATTATTAGATAGATAGTAGACCATTACAACTATGAGGTCCATGTTCTTCAATTTATCTCTTAAATTTATTATGAAAATTTGAAAAAACATACTCCTCACTATTGTACAAATTGGATAACTCCTTATATTTTGATTCCAACTCTGTCCAAATAAGTTTCTCCTTGGAAAAATAATTTAGGTGTTCTTAAAATTCTCCCTCATACTTCTCAAAGGGTTTATTATATTTACTATAATAGATTACCATAAAATTTTCAATAGTGGTTGGTTTACAATTGATCACATCAATAATACTTAAAAAAATGTCATCTTCTACATCAATAAGATCCTCATATTCCAGCAGTTCATCCTTGTAGTATGTCTCTTCATGTTTCGGTTAGTTATCCTTCTTAAAAACATAAAAATATTATTTTTACTAATAATTGTATAACATATTTCCCTTATAAACATGTAACACCCCAAGGTTCTATAAATAAATTAAAAATTGAATTCATGAAATACTGAGTCTCTATAGAACACCACTTTTTTCTAAACTAGCCAATAAACATAATTTTTCCACCTCTATGATTTCAATTTCGAAAAACTAACATACACGGTTGCATTTGGTAAGATATTTAGAGTCTGAAAGGATCAACTTACATTTTTGGTGAATATTAATGTACCCTTATTAATATTAATATTATCCTTAAGAATATTAACCACACTGATGAAAAAATAAATAAAATTTAGACAACTAATAAATTAAATAGAGTATTTAAGAAATTAATAATTAAGTTTTGGTATTTTTGTGAGTAATAAATATTTAATTAATATTTTAAATTAAAAAACTTATTTAAAATAAAATAAATTTTCATAAATTGTAATTTTTGATAAATATTTTTTTATTCTCTGATTTTAGGATAATTTTATGAGGCCTCAGTTAAATTTTGAATGTATTATAAAATCAGTTTTAATTTTAAAATATGTATTTTTCAATTAAATAATGATTTTCATTAAAAATTAAATTTATCTTATTTAGAATATTATTTTGATAAAATGGAGTTAATTTTTTAATTCTACACATCAATAAATAGTTAGGGTGACGTTTTGGGATTTTTCTAAAAAACATGAATTTTTTGTGAATAGTAAAATACAGTAATTTATAGTATAAATACATAATAAGATAAATAAACTATTCCTTGCATCATGTCTGATGTAATAACACATAGTTAGAAATCTCATGCACTTATTATTGTTTTTGGTCATAAGAATCAACACTATTGACTGTATTTGGAAAATTAATAAAATAATGATTAAAATAATGGGAAAACCCTCCTCTCCTCTGCTATAAAAACCACCCCTCACTCCCTCTTTTCTTCACTCCTCTCAAGACTTTTTCCTTGTATAAATTCTACTAAAATCTCTTCCTGATTTCCTCCCCACTTCCATCAGCTCTTGTTCTCTTCAAAAAACCAAATCCTCTACCCTAAATAGGCTCTCGAGGAAAATAAATTGAAGAGGTAAATTCCGCTTTTCATTTCTTTTATTTTCTTTCAAGTTCCTTTCTTTATTTTTATTTCCTCACCTACATTCCTCAAAATATTATTATAACACCATTAACTTACATGTAATATAATTTTGTTATGATAATGTAATAATTCGTCATTATCTCTCCTTTCCCCTCCTTTTATACTAGAAATGAAAACACCATCTAAGATGTGTTAATTTATCAGATTCTAGGATGATAAGTTTTCAAATTATATTACCATATTTAATTCTGGTCATGAAACTATTTTATGGTTTAAATAGATAATAATATATGTAATATATCATATTTAATGTTTTGGAATTATTTTTTAAACATGGTATTAATTTATAAAACAAAATGTGTTTGTGGTGATCGAAAAACCACCAAATTAATCCAAGAGTTTATCATTAAAATTTTATCTAATGAATCGTACTCACCCAAATTAACCAAATGACCTATATTATCATTTATAATTCTTAATTAACGTGAATAACATATAACAAAAATACTGGAATTCATTTATCATTTTACATTAACTTTCATACAAGCGAACTGATCATAAAAACTAATGAAATGATCACTCACAAAATATGATATTGAATCTTTTAACCCACAAGAACAACCAAAAATGAACTTAATAAAATTATAATAAATAAAATAGATGTATAATATGTTCTTAATTAATTTGTTAATAAGTCTAATTTCATATTACATGACCTTAATTTCATGAGTGGAGCATATTCGTACATAAGGTAATGGTTTTCTACCCGAACGTCCATTTTCATTCTAGTTACTCTTATTCTGTACATAGCCTCAATGAAATTATTATTTATTATTATTTACTCCTAATAAATTCTATGTGAATTTTCAATATATGTGTAACAATAATAATCCTTCTTTATTTTATAGTAATTTACAAATTTTAAAAGGATATTTCGAAATTTCTTCCCGAAATACAAACCTATTTCAAGGAAAATTCTCGAATTCTTACCTATTTTCAAGGGAACTCTTTAATATTTTTTTATAAAAATTTAATTTTATAAAATATGTGTTTTTATTATGAAAAACTAAATTAATTAACTTCTGGTTTTATTCAAATATTTTTCAAAAATAACTATTCTTTTCAAAGTAAAATAGTATTTATCTCAAGAATTACTCGATGATTTTATAAGAGTATTTTCAACTATTTCAACACACATGTTGATTATTATGTTCAATTGGGATTAATATTTTATGATATCACCTACTATATTTTATTGAATGGTTTATGATTAGTTTGAATGTTGATGTTCTATATTTATACCATTCACCATATTACATTGAATGGTTACTGTTCATATTTAATGTTTGGGGAAAGTTATTTACATTTCATATGTTAGTTTCAATATGAATGTATTTGTTGTTATGTTTATCCCTATTCATATGAGGAATGTATTGAACTTATTACATGATATGTGGGGACCTTTATATCCCCTCGATGCATCAGTTGGTATCATGAGACAAACTAGAGTCTTGGCACAAGGCCTTGATAGTATGGTTATTTAAGGTCTTGGAACAAGGCCTTGATTGTAGACTTATGATGTCCGACATTATGCATTCCCTCATTTTCAAGATAGCGATTTTTAGTTCATGTGATTATTTGACTAGTAGAATATTAATGGTTATGTTTTATGGAAGTACTTAAATAGTTTTTATTCCTGGCATATTATGCTCAAGTATATTTTTTAAAGGCATGCATTTTTAGTTATTAATCATCCCTAGTGTTTATGTTTATAATTTCTTCTACTATATTATTTACCCTTACTAAGCATTTTATCTCACCCCTTTCACATGTTTTATTTTTCCCAGGTTGTGAATAAATATATTATAAATTACTTTCAAGGATAATCTATGAGATTATGCGTGATTCAAAACAAGTTAATATGTTGTTTTTTCTTTCATGTTATAATGTTAAACTTATGTATATATCTGGTTTTCCATAACTACTATACTATTCGTTCCTTCGGGATAAAAATTTCTTAGAAAAATGATAATGTAATAAAATAAGGCACAAGTTCAATGAAAATGGTGTTGGGTCCTTACAATTGGTATCAAAGGATGTTTATTAGTAAACATGGAAATTAGATATATAAAACATAGATTAGGGGGGAAAACCCTAATATAGTCTTTGAAAATAAAAATACAAAAAAATCATGGAATTTTTATAAGGAATAGATAATGTGGATATTTTAAGAAAATAAATCCATGTCTAAATTGACAAGTATATTTAGTATTGGCACATATATACTTAGCAGTAACAACTCCAACAAAGAGTTCTGGGATTCACATGGGGTATCATGGTACAAGACAATAGGCCTTACTGCCAACTTGTTTTGACACTCCTGGGGGATATGCTTAGGATAATTTACATTTTATTTACACACCATTATGAAGTAATTACGTTTAATTTTTTCTTCAAAGAAAAAATGTTTCTAATTATGATATTAGCTATGGATTGGATTTCAATTTATGCTAAGTATTTTTCTAAGTTGATATTTTACAATATGATTCATAACCTAATCTAGTGTATTTCATTATTTATAGATGAAACCTAGTGGAAGGAATGGAAACCACTTGAATGTTAGTATCCCATGTAGGGATTACCCTCTAATGAAATGTAATGATTCTAGATCTAATGTTAAGATTGGTACTGAGAAACTTATAACTATACATGGAAATTTGAATCAAGTTATGAACAATAACCTTACATATTTGGATAATCTGTATCAACAATGTGTAGGAGCTATGTTAGACTGCTTTATGTGACTACAACATCCATAATTCAATGGTACATCAAACCTATTCGTAGAGGATCAGTGGATAAGTTCTCTAGATAATTTATTTCTCCCTTTGGTATATATAGAAAGATAGAAGGTTGTTATGGAATTTTATCGTCTATCGAGGGATGCCGATCAGTAGTGGTCTTTAATTCAAAACAGAAAGGTGGACGAAGAAATAGATGAAATGGAATAGAGGTATTTTAATGAAATATTATTAGAAAAATAATTTCCTTGGGAATAGAGGGTAGATATGAAAAGGTATTTTATAAATATGAGGAAAAAGAGGATGAGAATGTTGCAAAGTATGATGCTAACTTCACAATGATAGAAAGACTTGTCACGGACTATATACATAATCTAAGGAGAAATATTTATTGATTATTTTATTGTTTAAAACCATTCCTCCAATGGAAAAAAGTTTCCCAAAGTTTCTCATCATACAAAGATAGATTCCTAGGTGCTATTAAGGTGGAAAATGAATTCTCTAAGTCTTATGACTTTTAAGGAAATAAGGAGAACAAGAGGGCTTCTGAAAATTCCAGAAAAGGAAATAAGGAAATGGGGAAGAAGGTAAGAGTTTACTTTCCACCCTATGATAATTGTAGGAAGAAACACTCCGGTACTTTCATGAAAGGTATGGGTGTTTATTAAAGTGTTGAGAAAAAGGTCACCACTACCGTGATTGTAAGGGGAAGAAAAAAGATACCAATGTTTGATGCAACAATTGTAAGGATATGGGACAATATGCAAATGATTGTCCTAAGTTTCAAGTAAATATTCTCCAAGGATGGCCAATGGAGAAAGGACAAGTTTATAATGTCACGACTAATGAGGTTGAAGTTCCTAATTATGTGGTGGAAGGTACTTTAATCATTTCCTCTAACTTATCCAATGGTTTATTTGATTATAGAGAATTAAATTATTTTATTTCTTCCCAGTTTTCTAGGAAAATTAGATATTTCCATTTTTATTTAAGTATTTTTCAGTCAAAACTCAGAAGGGAAATATCATTACAATAATGATTTGTCAGGAAATACCCATTATGGTATATGAATGTTCATTATCTACTGATTTCATCATCATACCAATGATTGATTTTGATATAATCCTCGGTATGTATTGGATTTCAAATAATGATGAGAAAATATATTGCAACAAGAAGGATGTTACAATTTAGAGAATGATGTAGAATCTATTATCTTTATGTAAGAAACATCACCATCTGATTCTCATCAAGATCCACCATCAGTAGCTCTACTGAATCAATTCGTGGGGTGGAAGAGAAAATAATACCTATGGGTGTGGAAAGAAATATTCAAAATTGAGGATATACTTATTGTGAAAACATATGATAATTTATTTTTATAGTATTTACCTGGATATCCTTTGGAGTGGGAAATTGAGTTTTCTATTGATTTAATTTCTGGTGCATGGATTATATCAAATAATCCTTATAGAGTAGCCCTAGTGGAATTAGTGTAACTATGGAAACAACTATAGGAGTTGAGTAATAAGGGGTTTATTCTCCCTAGTGTTTCTCCATATAGTGCTCCTATTATTTTTGTTAATAAAAAATATGGATCTATGAGGTTATACATTGACTATAGGGTGATCAATGCTATTATGATAAAGAATAAGTACCATATTCCTCGCATTGATGATTTATTTTTTCAAATTCATGAAGCCCAATATTTTTCGAAAATTGACCTTCGATCTAGATATCATAATTTGAGTGTAAGGAAGGAAGATATTCCAAATACAACATTTAAAACCAAGTATGAGTGTTACAAGTTTACAGTAATGCCTTTTGGAATGAAAAATGTACCCTCTCTTTTCGTGGATCTAATGAATAGTGTTTTCAAGGAATATCTTGGTGACTTTGTTATGGCTTTTATTGATGATATCTTGGTATACTTAAAAAGGTATAAAGATCATGAAAATAACTTGCGAATTATTTTTAAATATCTTAATGGAAAATAACTATATGGGATGTTTAGAAAGCATGAATTTTGGCTTCAATCAGATTCTTTTCATTGCCATATTTTCTCTAAGGATGGAATATCTATTGATCCTATGAATACAAAAGTTGTTCAAGAATGTCCTATACCAACATACCTAACCAAGGTATGTAGTTTTATTGGTTTAGCACTTTATTATCGGCGTTTCATTTATAAATTCACTCAATTATCCAACTAGTTAACCAAACTTACTCATAAAGGGGTTAAGTTTGTATGGAAAAAATAATGTGAGGAATATTTGGAATAATTAAAGAGGATATTAGTGAATGATCTGATCCTAACTATACCATTGGGGAATGATGGGTTTTTGATCTATAGTGTTTCATTAAAGAAAGGACTTGGTTTTGTCCTTATATAGAATAACAGAGTTATTGCCTATGCATCAAGGTAGTTAAAAATTCATGAACAAAACTATCATACTCATGATCTTGAGTTAGATACTATGAGCTTTGATTTAAAAATATGGAGAAACTATATCATTGGTGAAAAATATGAGATATATACAGATAAAAAGAGTCTGAAATATATAATTTCATAGAAATAAATCAAATTGATGCAAAAGTGATGGCTCGAACTACTCAAGGATTATGATCATTCCATAAAGTACCACCTAAGAAATGAAAATAAGGTAGTTGATGCCGTGAGCAACAAGGATCATGGAATTTTAAACAAAATGATGATTGAAAGGGATCTTGTATTCATAGATCTAGTAATTATAGACATGGAAATTATCAAAGAAGGTGAAACATCATTACTTTATCTATTTTTTTCCCAACCATATTTATTGGAAAGAATTAAAAGTTCTCTGTCTGATGATGAGAAACTTCAAATGAAAATTAATTTTGTGAATGATGGGATGTTAAAAGAATTCGTATATGAAGATGGAATTCTAAAATTTGGTAATATGATTTGTGTTACAGCTATACTAGAGCTAAAAATGGAGTTATTGGATGATTCATATAGTTTAAATTTCACTATACATCCTGTTAGTACTAATATGTATATATATTTGAAGGAACATTTCTAGTTGGATAACATGAAGAGGGAAATTGAAAATTATGTATCAATATGTTTAGTCTATCAACAAGTGAAGGTTGAATGAAAATATCCTAGAGGAGTCATGGAACCTATACCTATTCCTATAAAGAAATGGGATGAAATCACTATGGATTTTATAACTATATTACCCATTACTCGAAGAAATAATGATGCAATATGGGACATTTTTGGTCGACTTATAAAATCTGCACATTTCCTTATTGTAAGGGAGGATTTTCCATTGGATCACCTTACATGACTCTATATCAATGATGTTGCGAGACTTCATGCAGTACCTCTCTCTATTGTGTCTGATCGTGATCCATGATTCACATTGAAATTCTAGAATCTTCTTCCAAATTATTTGGATACTGAGCTTTGATTGAGTACTTCTTATCACCTTCAAACTAACGGGTAATTATAAAAGAAGATATAAACTTTAGAAGATATGTTCTGACCGTGATCACTTGATTTTAAAGGTATGTGGGATCAATATTTAACTTTCGTTGAGTTTTCCTACAATAATAGTTTCTATTCAAGTATTCAAATTGCACCATATTATGTTTTGTATGGAAAGAGATGGAGTAAACCAATGTGTTGGGATGAAGTTAATGAAAGAACGCTTGTTGTCCCAGAGCTCATGGAGGAAACAACATTGAAGGTAAAGACTATTCAAACTCATATCAAATCACCTCAGAGCAGGAAAACAAGCTATGCTGATAATCAAATGAAGGATTTGGAATTTCAAGTGGAAGATCATGTTTTCTTGAATGTATCTTCATGGAAGGATGTTATCAGATTTGGGACGAAATTGGAAACTGAGCCCTAGATATATTGTCCCTTTTGAAATTCTATAGAGAATTGGAGTTGTGTCTTATCTTTTGGCAACACTACCAAGCCTATATAAAGTACACAATGTGTTCCATGTCTCAGTTTTTAGAATGTACATTCCAGACCCAGTGTATGTCCTCACTTCTGAAGGTATAGAATTGGAACCTGACTTATCTTACTGTGAAGTGCCTATCCAGATTCTAGACACTAAGGAACGTGTTTTAAGGAATTGGATGACACAACTAGTGAAGGTACATTGGAAAAATCATAAAATTGAATAAGTAACATGGGAGCCTGAGGTTTTTAGGATGAAGAACTAACCAAATCGTTTTATGAGGTATCATTCTAGAATTTCTAGGAAGAATGATTTGTAAGGGGGAGAATGTAATGCCCCATGGTTTTATAAATAAATTTAATATTTAATGAATGAAAGATTGAGTATCTAAAAAACACCACTTTGTTCTAATCTTGCCAATAAACATAATTTTTTCACCTCTGTGATTTGAATTTTGAAAAACTGATATACACGGTTGCATTTAGTAAGATATTTAGAGTCTGATAGGATCAGCTTATATTTTGCGTGAATAGTAATGTACCCTTATGAATAGTAATGTACCCTTATTAATATTAATATGATCCTTAGGAATATTAACATCTCCCATGAAAGTATAAATAAAAATAAGACACCTTATAAATTAAATAGAGTATTTTATAAATTAATAATTAAGTGTTGTTATTTTTTTGAGTAATAAATATTTAATTATAATTTTAAATTAATAAATTTATTTAAAATATAATAAATTTTCATAAAATGTAATCTTCAATAAATATTTTGTTTTTCTATGATTTTATCATATTTTTATGATACTTCATTTAATGTTTGAAAGTATTATAAAATCAGTTTTAAATTTAAAATGTGTATTTTTCAGGTAAATAATGATTTTATTTAAAAATTAAATTTCTATTATTTAGAATATTATTTTGAGAAAATTGAGTTTCATTTTTAATTATACATGTCAAATTATGGTTATGGTTAATTTTGGGATTTTTCTGAAAAACTTGAATTTTTTGTGAATAGTAAAATACGGTAATTTACGGTATAAATACATTATACGATAAATACAAAATTACATTCATAATGGATGATGTAATCACACTTGGTTCAAACTCACATAAACTTATTAATATTTTTTCAAAATAATCAACATTATTGGTTGTCTTTGAAAAAACAATAAAATACTGATTAAAATAATGTGAAAAACCGCTTCCCCTCCACTATAAAAACCACCCCTCACTCCCTCTTATCGTCACTCCTGTCAATCAATTTTACTTGCCTAAATTCTACTAAAATCTCCTACCAGGTTCCTACCCATGTCCATAATCCTTTGGTATCTTCAAAAGACCATGTCCTCTCCCCTAAAGAGGCTCTCAAAAACGATAAATTCAAGAGATAAATTCCTCTTTTCATTTCTTTTATTTTCTTTCAAGTTCTTTTCTTGATTTTCATTTCATCACATCCTTTTATAAAAATGTTTTGATAACTTCAATACAATAAATTTATTATAATTTTTTTATTATAATAGAATAATTCATCATCAACTCTCTTTTACCCTCCTTTTATACAAGTAATAAAAACACCATTAGAGATGTGTTAATTTATCACATTCAAGGATGATGGGTTTTCTACTTCTATTACCATCTTCAATTCTGGTCATGAAACCATTTTTACATTTGAACCACATCCTAATATATGTAATATATCCTATTTAATATTATGTAATTATTTTTTTCAGATGTTATTAATTTATAAAACAAAATGAGTTCATGGTGATCAAAAAAACACCATATTAATCCAAGCATTTATCATTAAAATATTATCTAATGATTCATCCTAAAACAAAGTAACAAAATGACTTATATGATCTTTTAAACTTATGAATGAAAATTAATAACAAATAATATTAATTTTATAATTAAATTCTTATTTTAGATTAACTTACATACAAGCGAACTGATCATGAAAACTAATAAAACGAGCACTCACGAAAGACAATATTGAATATCATAACCCATAAAAATGATCATAAATGAACATAATAATGAAATTATACTAAATAAAATATATGTCTAATAGTTTCTGAATTAAGTTATTTATAAGACAAATTTCATATTCTAGGACCATAAGTTCAAGAGTAGAACATATTCAGACACAACGTAAGGGTTTTCTACCCAAACCTCCATTTTCATTCGGGTTACTATTATTATCTACTTAACTTAATGAAATTATTATTTATATTTATTTTCTCCTCATATATTCTGTTAGAATTTTCTATATATGTGTACCAATAATAATCCTTCTTTATTTTATTGGTAGTTACATATTTTAAAAGGATCTTTCAAAAATTCTTCTGGAAATGAAAGCCCGATTCAAGGGAATTTCTTAAGTTCTTAACTATTTTAAAGGGAACTCTATAATATATTTTTAGTGGAATTTATTTTTATAAAATAATTTTTTTTATAAAAAAATAACTTAATTCACTTCTGGTTTTATACAAGTTTTTCCAAAATTACACTTCTTTTCAAAGTATAAGAGTATTTATCTCAAGAATTACTCGATGATTTTATAAGAGTATTTTCACCTATTTCAACACCCATGCTGATTATTATGTTCAATTGGGATTAATATTTTATGATATCATCTACCATATTTTTTTGAATGGTTTATTATTAGCTTGATTCTGGATATGTTATCTTGATACCATTCACCATATTACCTCAAATAGTTAGTGTTCAAATTTAATGATTGGGGAAATTAAATTTCATTTCATATGTTAGTTTCTATATGAATGTATATATTGTTATGTTTATCCTACTTCATATGAGGAAATCATTGGAGTCATTACATGATTGGTGGGGCCCTCTATATCCCCTCAATTCATCAGTAGGTCCCATGGGACTAACTAGAGTCTTCGCACAAGGCCTTGATAGTATGGTTATTTATGGTCTCTTAACGAGGCCTTGAAAGTATGGTTATGATATCTGAAATTATTAATTACCTCGTTACGAAGCTATTGATTGATATTCAAAATTATTATTAGACTAGTAGAATATCCATGGTTAAGTTTTATGATAGTATTTAATCCGTTTTTATTCAGTCCATATTATGCTCAAGTATATTTTTTAAAGGCATACATTTTTAGTTATTCATCATGCCTAGTGTTTTTGTTTATAATTTCCTCTACTGTATTATTTAACCTTACTGAGCATCTGCGCTCTCCCATTTCACATGTTTTATTTTCCCCAAGTTATAAAGAAGTATTTTATGAATGACTTTCTAGGATAATCTTGGAGATTGTGTGTGATATAAAAGAAGTTGATATGTTGTTTTTCCTTTAAAGTTTTAATGTTGAACTTATGGGTATAACTTGTTTTCCAAAAATACGAAACTATTCATTCCTTCATGGTATGAATTTCATATAATCATTCCAATGTAATCAAATATGGAACTAATTCCAGGAAACTAGGGTCAAGTCCTTACAAAATACCTATCACAACCTCACCACTAGTTTAGTAGGGCCTTCATAAAATGATAGGGACTTATTTATCACATTTAATGTAAAAAATAAATAAATATGATAGTAAAAATAGTATCCTTACTCCAATAATCATGTTATACACTCTTACTATGGGATTTTTGGGGTATAATTTAGCTAACTACATGACCAGTATTGTAATTTGATGGTCTCTTAATCTCAACTATAAAAATAGTGTATAAGGGATCAAATTTATACTCTCTCTAAGGTCATAATGGTAATAGAGCTAGTAATTATCTCATAAGTTTATGGAATGAAAAATATACATAAATCCTTATGCTTATGTGGTATCATATTCTAAACAATGGCACATCACTCCTCTTTCAAAAGGTAAGTAAAAAATTAAAGTAGCATTTTCATATTTTAAATAATATTTTTTTAGTTATTTTAGATAAGATGGGATTTTAACTATGGCATAAAGAAATAGGATATTGATTTTAATATTTTTAAACAACTCAAAGACTTTTTGTAGTTTAACTTCCTGATACTTTTTATTAATAATTTCAGGGAAAGGGGTGTGATGCAAAAAATTCCGAAAAATTGTTGGTATACCCAAAAGTTCCTTCAAATCCTTTTCCTTACCTTTTTTCTCATTTATTCTATAAGTCTTTTCCTTTTTGTTTTGTAGGTGGGATGGTATGATTTAACCAATTTTCAGTATTGTTGTCTAAATTTCGAATCTTAGTGTGTCCTTTTTTTTCATATTCTTCTATATTTTTAGTTAAAACAGACTGAAGGTTATATATAACCTTATCATTAGTTTTCTAACCAATCCTAGTGATAATATCCATACCATTTTCTATAGGGTTCATTTAATTTGTAATTGAAAGGTTTATTTTTTCTCATGATGTAAAATATCTAGTTAATTGGCCCATTTATAGCTTAAGGTTGTGAATACTTGAATCTATATCAGTTTTTTAAGATTCAAAATTAGAATCATGTGAGTCAAATTTAGCTAAAATCAGTTGCATCATTCCCCTTAGTTACTCTTGAGAATTAAAGGGATCATCCCTAGGATGGTTTTGAATCTATTAATTTTATTGGCTTGGGAATGCAGGGGTAGCACGCTAACTAAGAATGCCTGGTTACTTATAGGGTATATTAGGTTGATTCATATATATAGGTTTATAACTATTAGAAAATGAATCATAGGTGGATTACATCCTAGGTATATACCTAGTAAAACTAAAATTTTCAATCGGATGGTCAGACATGTCAAAGTATGGGTAATAGATTTCATTATGCCCAAACATATTTTTCGCTAAGAGTTTGATTAAAATTTTAACATCCAACGTGATTAATACATTTTTTTTCTAATTATATATCATTAGGGTATATATTTGTTGTTTAAATTTAGTATGTTTTGAGTTCGTTTCAATCTCTCAATTAGATCTGTACCTCCCATATTATCACTTCTTCTCATATAATTTTTTTATCGTAGATTTAAAATAAATGATGTTGTTGATCTATCTTATCTTCCCATCAGTTTTATATGTGTTATTTTTTCTAGAAGATTGTATAACCAAGATTTGAACTAAAGATGAAAAACCCTCAAATAATAAATCCATGAGATTATGGGAGGGGAGATGGTGATGAGGATACTTCTTGAGTAGGAACCTGAATCTATCTCATGCTTCATGAAAATAATCTCCTTCCAATTGATATTTTTTGGTGATTTCACTTCCTAGATCTATTATAATTATAGTAGGATAAAATTTTATGTTGAATGATTTTTAAACATATTCACAATTCTCAAAAATGACTTCATCCGATTCTAGGAACCATTTGATATCATTTACCTTAAAATATAAATGGAAAACACTCATTTTCAACTCAGCCTCACTTAACCCATGAAGTCAAAATGACTACACTATATTATAAAAATATCAAATAAAGGCTAGAGATTACTCGTTAGGAATTACATTATATATAGTTAGTAGTGATAGATACAAATTCTTGAGTTCATAATTCTAGGATCTCCCTATTAACCTAAAGAAAGATCGGTTACATGAAACTTGAGGTAGTTAATACTCCCTCATCCTAGGACTTTCTATGTTATCTTGAGTAAGGTCAAGTTGTTACTTTTATTTATTACCTACAAGTAATCTCTATCTACCTCTCTTATATTTTTCAATTGGATATTCTCCTTCCTCATAGCTCTAAGGTTTATAATAATTTCATAATTTATTGGATATAGGATTTCAATGTTTTATTTAGGGTATATGTAATAGTCAAATTTTTCAGAAATATCTTTTTGATAGAATTTTATTGTTTTTTTTCTGATTTTTTATATTTTTCTTGGTCATTTGAATCCTTCCCCTGTAGTGGTATCAAAATTTGAAATATTTCTTTATAAATACCAAATTATTTATTTACTTTTCTTACTAACCACTACTAGAATCGCTGTCTATAGCAGCTCACCTATCCCAACAGTTTTGGAAAACAATTAGGACATGCTATTTTAGCCAAATCTTTTCCAATGGTCTTTAAATAAACATTTATAAAACCAATACATCTCAATGGTTTTTAGAAACTTTTGGGAAATCCTAACTCAAAATCATGGCCCGCATATTCCTAACCTCCTCCCCATCATGATCTAGACCTGAATCCCCTCCTCCCAACGTGATCCCTCCCCTCCTACCATCTAGTTCTCTAATCCCAGTAGTGTTTGTGCCTCCCCTCCTCCCTTAGAAACCATCATCAACGTGTTTGGGTCTCCCCTCCTCCCCCTAGAATGAGCAGGCACATGTTCGCATCTCCCCTCCTCCCTCTAGAACCAAAAGTGGAATGTATGTCTCCCTCCTCTGATCCCTATCATCACTCTCATACGGATCTAATCTAGAACTATTAGTGGTGTGCACATCTCCCCTCCTTAGTTCTAGATCTAATCTTGAACTCCAACTGTATGGTAATTCCTCTCTTCCCAACTAGTCAATTCATATCATTCATGATTTCATATGAGTATTCTTCGATATTAAATTAGTGGTATCCAAATCTTTCAGGTATTATATCAACCATGCATTTTTTTTATTTTTGGTATAAAACACCATGGAAAATTATGAATTTTTGAAGATTTTAATTTATTTTGATCATGTGGTTTGATTTAGGATTTTATATATTCCGTTCATGTTTTTTGGGAATATCAGATCAGGTTGGTTTGGTTTGGGTTAGTTCTATTAAATTTTCGATTGTTTTATTATTGTCTTTATTCTACTTCATGTTGGTTTTATTTAGTGAAATCTCTATACTTCTATTTTAAATTCATATAGATCCATGTCCAGACTATCATTAATTAACCATATCTTTATAATAAAATTTACTTATAATCAATTTATTTTATATTAGTTTCAATTTTAGTATTTTTAAAATCATCATTTAATCATTTTTAAATTAAAATATATCACATAAATAAATAAGTATACATAAGATAATATAAAATAAACATTTTTCATCACCATGTGATGTGAATCCTAGTTAGTTTATTGAGTAGACTATAAATCAACTCTAGAATCGCTGGAAATATATTCATTATCTAGGGTTAGGATAGAGGTGCATCATTACACCATTAACCAGTGCATTCTCATTGGACGGTTTCATGTTTATGTGGTCTAGAGTTGTCTTCCCATTCCTAGGAGCACCTTTATTTATTAATTTTTAATCATGTATAGGTGATGGGAACTAGGTTTTGTGGATATATAAAATAACTAAGGAAACACAAGCTAATAATTAACAAATAAGAAGTGAAGATATGATGTTCATAGTGTATTATTCCATTAAAAATGATATCTCAAAAACCTATATACTAATTAATTACAATAAATTGAAAACCAACACATATATAAGTTAGTCATCCATATGATTATTCATTCATAAAATTTCTTCCACCATAGGATAGGGAATCATTGAAATATTTTTAATGATCATATTGGTTTACTATGTAATTAAATATAATATATACCAACATGGAACATCAAGATATAAAGGATGTGTTGTTTCGTATGTAAATTTGCATAGTCTTAAAAAAATTTATATCTACATGAAATTCTATAAATATTTGAATAATTTATCTTATGGAATTATTTTGATGTACACAACTTGTAATATGTCCATAGACGTCATGTAATTATAATAAAATAAAAATTATTTAATATGAATATCTAATATGTGTAAAACTTTTAAAATTAAATTATTCATAGGAATATCTAAGATATGTAAACATCCTTTTATATGAGTAATATGTAATGGAAATTTCCAATAAAAGTTGAGGGACATGGAGTGTGGAGTTTTAGGGTAAAATTCAGATCTTTTGATGGATTACCTAGTCCCTGTTGTGGAGGTTATCAATAGATGTATTGATAGATATTATTATATATAGAACATCTAATTTAAATAACACACATGGGTACTTATATTCCATAAGAAAAAAATTCATCATTAAATTCCTAACCCTCGATGGATTTTACACATTATTACTCACTGATATAATGGAATTCAATATCATGGTTTTATATTTATAGTATTTTGTTATATATATAGTACATCATTGCCTTTTATATTATGATTCTCATATAGACTAGCGTGTAAGTTATGGTTTCATAAAAGTTGAATATTTCTCATTTCCTTAAATATTTTTTCAATTAAACTTCAATATTATTTATTTTCCTTCAAGAAATGACATATAACAACTTTTTTACAGAATGGATAGAAGTTATATATATGTAACTGATCGAATCTCAAGTGATTTTCAACATAAGTTGAAGATCTTTTTAGATTTTACATTTAACAATGCTTTAGATAGTGTCCACATACATTTCTCATGTTATCATTGTGTTGGAAGTCCTTGGTTGAGCCGTGAATATGTTAGATACCATATAACCAGATATGGTTTTAAAATAGACTACTATGTGTGGTATCACAATGGGGAGAAAATGAAATCACAAAATGCTCATGATCCAAATGAAGGGACTGGATTGGAGAATTTGTTTTATGATTGTTTTCTATTTATTCATCATCAAGATAAGGAAGGGATGTCGACCCAATAAGATTATGATATGAGTATGGATGATGCATCAAATGAACATGATGATGTTGATAGGCTGGAAAAATTTAATGATACTTCTAGGACTCTAGTATATCAATAATGTGGTAAAATGAAGAGGCTAAAAATTTTAATCTGATTGTTTCATAGAAAACATGTATGGGAATTATAATACTTCCATAGATTTCATTCTAACCATTTTGATGTTCTTTCATTCAGATGATGCAGATATCACCTCAAACCATTATATGGCATGGAATTTAGTTGAGGAACTTGGATTTTCAAAAAAAATCATTCTTTTCTGAATGATTGCAGCTTATTCTGGGAGGAAACAACTAAACAAAATGATTATATAAAATGTGGTACTTACCGATGGATTCCAAAAGCTGATGGAAGACCATCCTATATTCCATAAAATGTAATGTAGAACATTCCATTGATCCCTAGAATACAGAATATTTTTATGTCTAATGAAATATTAATAAAAATATGATGGTATGATATCGAGAGAAAGAAGAATAATGATGAGTTGGTTCACCATACAGATGGATTTTCATGGAAGGAATTTGATTATTGATATTCGGATTTCATAGCTAATGTGTGAAATTTGAGAGTGTGTCTTTCATGTGATGGTTTTAATCCGTTTGGGGATATGGTTACTTTTCACCACACAGGGACAGTTTTCATAAGCATTTATAAGCTTCCTCTATAGATTTGTATGAAAAAACCTTTTACTTCCATGAGTATTCTCATATATGGACCTTCTTATCCTATAAATTATATCGATGTATACATTAAAACTTTAATAAAAGAGTTAAAACTTTTTTGGAATGAGGGTGTGCTCACGTACGATGCATGTTCGAAAGACATATTCCAGATGTGTGTTGCACTTATGTGGATGATAAATTATATTCCTGCTTATTAAATTATTTCTAGATAGATCATGAAGGGAAAACTATCCTGTCATGTTTTTATGAAGAATACATGATCTAGAAAACTGAAATATTGTCATATTTTCAGCTTTATTGGACATTATTGATTCTTGAAAATGGACCATCTATATAGGAATAATCATCAATGATTTGAAAATACCATGGAGACCAAAAATCCACCTTAGTGTATATCTGAAACTGATGCGTTTAATGAATTACAAGATTTTATTTTTTCATTCAGGAAGGGTCAGATAAAATCTATAAAGTGGAAGAATGTTTTTATTGAAACCTGTTACAATTGAAATAAGATGATAATTTTCTTTGAGTTTTTTTATTGGTCAACCAATTCGTTAAATCATTACTTAGATATGAGGTACATTGAAGAGAATATATGTGAATTTTTTTTTTCAATTCTTGTAAATTACAAGGTAATGAAAAAAAGATGATTTATGATCTCGGCATGACTTGGTGGATTGGGGAATCAGACCAGATTTGTATCCAATGTATATAAGTAAAAATAAATTGAAAGTTCCAAGTGCTTCATATGTGATGAAACTTGTGACAAAAAATTGTTATAATTACAAGAGACTATTAAATATTATTATGTCTATTCATGAAAAATATAAAAATGGGTCAATGGGAAAGAGTTGAAGTTGAAATCTTTGACGACTCATGATTATCAAATTCTTCTTCATGAGTTGATTCTAATAGAAATTTTTCATCTTCTGTCCAATAATGTAAGAGTGTTAGTTTTCCATTTTGTGCCATTTATTTAGAGATCTTTGTGCTATGATGTTGTCAATGTCCTTGAAAAAACTGTTGTAAGAGGCACCATTAATTTTGTGAGAGTTATAGAAAATATTTCCTCCATCATTTTTCACATGCATGATGCATCTAACTGTCCATATTCCAATTTAAATACTTCTTATAGGTCTTGTTTCTTTTCATTGGATGTATCCAACTGAAAGAAACATGATCATATTGAATCCTTATGTCCAGAACAGAAATCAACCAGAAGGTTATATCATCAAAGGTTACTTGGCTCAGGAATTTAGGGATTTTTATTCAATGTATTTTTCTGATTTGACTATGAGATAGAACAGACCAATGAAAAATTAATAAGACCACTCTGATCAAATTAAACCCAATTTTCCATCACTTCCCTAAACTATTATAACTCCTAGATCCTATACATTAACGAAATTAATCCTTGAAGAGTGGGAGATATCACATCACACAGTTTTGTTTAACTGTAATTTGTTCGATGACTATATCAATTAAGTAAATTGGACATTTATATATTATTTCTTCTCATATAATTTTACATATATGTTAAACTATTTCTATTTTTTGGCATGGAACCTAAAAAAATGATAAATAGAAAGCATCATTCTTTACCATTAATAAGGAGGGAGACTTTGCATACCAAATATTTTTCTACTTGGTTGAAATTGAAGGTATAAATATTACTATAATAAATTAATAAAATTAATATTTAATTAAGTTTAATATTCATTTATATTTAGGGTATTGAGTTTTTCTTCTGGCTCTATCTCTAAGTAAATGAGAGCTTTGGCTTTTGGTCCTAATTTTGTGATTCGTGAATAAAAATCAGTTTTGAACAACGGGAACAAATTTTTTATCACTCAATGAGCAAAGAAAATGAGAACATGACATGATGATGTTATGTTAGCTACCACAATAGACTATTATACTAGTGCATTGGATATTAGACCTCAATTTAAAAATATATCTTATTATAGATTCCTTTAGAAAATAATAATATTGGATTATTACTGTCATGGTTGAGTCACTCTGATGAAATGTCAATGGTTTGATTTAATGACAAGGCATGGAACATTTATTGATGATTATGGAATTTGAGTTATTGACAAGACATTCACTCTAGCTACCGATGAACAATATGTATTAGTATCAATGGAGAAACAAGTTTTTTTTGTCAAAGATCATATTCAACCTAAATTTGGTTTCATTATTGATGTAATCCTTAGACATATTTTTGATTATGGTTATGATGGAATTGACACCATACCTACTCCCATTTTCCCTCATCTGTTTATTATTTATGATGAATCCAATACTCCAATTGTAAGAGTTTTTTTCTAACTTTAATTTGTAGTGTGAAATATATATAATCATTCGTCTATATTCTCAGTTCTTTTGGTTTAGCTGGACTTGATTTTTTGAGGTTGATGCTATAAAAAATAAATTACTATTGATAATAAATATTGTGTATCCATCTAGACCTTCATTTATATTTTCATTATTTCATTGTTGTAGTTTTAGTTAAGTTTCATTTTTAATAATGAATTGAGCTGTATTTAAACCTACCAATCTAAAAAAAATTGAGACAGTTAAATTATAACAGTAAACAAGATGAATTGAATTGGACATATTAGACTAATTTATATGAAAATCAAAACTAATGAAAATAATGACATGATAAAAAAACTCAACTAAAATCCAAATCATACAAGCAATAATTTTTTAAAAAAAATAACACAAGAATTGTTTACATTATAACACTACCTCCATGAATTGTGGTGTATAAAAAATTATAATAAGTTTACTAATTGTGTTTATCATTATTTATTATATATATCAACTTCTCCAAATTAAAAAACATGAAATATTTTTTGAATTATCCCAAATTAATTTAATTTCAAAAATAAATCTAATAAATTAAAATAACATCATAAATTTTCAATATTTTACTCTTATTCCCCAAAATACCAAAATAGGAAAATTTATAGATTAATTATTGAATTTAACTAAAGAACACATATAATGAAGCTAGAAAACAACCATAAAACAATGAAAGATTTGTGATATTCTCATTCCATAAAACATGATTAATTAATTTTCTACAATTAATTACTATTAACATGTTTTAAAAATATATCACCATAATATCCCGGTTCTGGAAGCCACCCAGAGGCACCCCATACCCGGTTGGTCACATGGCTTCAAGCACATTTCCCCAAAAGCCAGAGGCTGCTGACTAGCAGTGAGGTCCTTGGGTGTGATAATGGGGAAACTATGCCCTTATTGGCAGAGTACGCATTGGAAGGAAAATAAACATGCAATAGCGGAAGCAGTAATAACCAACAATACAAATAGCGGAAGACTAAATCAACAAAACTGGAGCACATATGTATATATGAGATGATGTATGATACATAACTAGGAAAGTAGCCAAACAATTCATAATGATAGAAAACACTACATTACCAAAACAAGTACAAAAGAAAAGTAAACAGCTCCTCAGCCCTACGAGCCAAAGCTCGGTCCCATGCTCTCCTGCTCTAAGAAATCATGTTCCAGAAGTTGACGAGCGCTTGCCCTTGTCTATACCTATAACAACATAGTATGTTTTGGCCCAAAAGAATGGCCCAAATAGGGTGTGAGATAACATCCCAGAAGGCATTCACCCGAACATCTGTGCCTAATAGCCACTGAGCATATGGAAGGTAAAAGTACAATAAGCAGTAAACAACAACTACAAGCAATAGGCAGTAACAGTAAGCAGTAAAACAGGATGATACATAGAACAAATCAATCCACAACCCATCAACAGCGGTGAAACAAAGATATAATAAGCCGTAAACCCTCTAGGATGTACTCGTAGCCATCCCCTCTGGTCCTATCCAAGAAGTACAACAACCCTCTGGGCAGTGCACTTAGCCAAACCCCCCTGGCTTGGTCATACGAATATATGAGACTCTAGGGGAAGCTCACTCTGTCAATTCCCCTTATATTCTAGGGTAGTCAGGGACTCTCTTGAGTAAGATCACGCGGTCTAATCCTCTTATCCATAAGGTCTAGAGACTCTCTAAGAAAGCTATCTCATTCAATTCCTTCTATAGCCTCAGGTATACCACAGACTCTCTGAGGAATCTCACTCGGTCAATTACTTATCTAGCCTAGGAAGGATCTTAAAGAGATACAAACAAGGTAAGACTCTTTGAGGAAGCACACTCGGTCTTCCCTCTTGTAGTCTATAATATCAAAGACTCTATGGGAGCTCACTCGGTCCATACCCTCTGTAGTCTATGATATCTAAGACTCTCTGGGAAGCTCACTTGGTCTATCCCTTATAGTCTATAGCACCAGGTTGTCTCAGCCCCATGCCGGTCAGTGCATAATAATTCTATAAGGCTATATTACACCTATAGAGATACTTCACTAACCAAAGTACTCCTATAGAGATACTTAGCTAAACAGTCTACATGGCAACAAGCATGTCATTATTTTCACTTCACCCTATAACCGCAAGGCATGAAAACAGATGTAGCAGCCAAAGGAAAACGAGACCCAAATGTCATAAACAGGACAAAGCAATGAAAAATACATCCAAGCACAACAAATTATCCTCTAGCATGGTCAATTTGCCTCTACACAAGCATACAAGAAAGGTAGGAAAACAACAAAGGAAAAAGGGTAAACACACAATACCCCGTTCATGAGTATCGGTGGAAATTCACACATAAAACTCAGAGACATTGAATGGTAAGGCACAAACCACTTAACTCGATCCTAGGAGATATATATACTTGAACCACGATGGCTGATTTTCCCTAGAATGTCGTAGATCTGAGAAAACACACAAAATGTTCAACCTTAGATAACATGAGAAGGAGGAAGAATTGGAAAACAAGGCTCAAAAAGAAGGGAGAACTCACCGCTATGCTTCCAACGTAATCGACAGAGCTCGAATCGGAGAATGTATGGAGGCTAGGGAATCCAAAGATGTTTCGTGGTCGTACGACATCTCTTAGTTGAACCAGGCCTAAAAGAAGAACATTATGGCGATTAGGCGCGACCCTGGTCCGTTTAGTGAAAAAAAGTACACACACTGTATTTTTAAAGTACACAACCTGTAGTGGGTTTTTCCGTACTCTGCCAAAATCGGCCTCCACGTCACCCCTACACACCGTGTGTGTGGTCTAGACACGGCCAACACATGGTTTTGAGTGGGAAAAGAGTACACGGCGTGTACTCATAAAGTACACAGCATGTACTTCAAAAATTTCCAAAAACCCCAAATATTATGAAAAACCTCAGAAAAGGAATTCCATACCTGAAATGAAGATCTGGGTTCTTAAAAACTTCCCCCCTTAAAGAAATTCATCCCCGAATATCCCTATATAGGCATAGAAGAAGAAACCTCGAACAGCTTCGGCCACTGCGATCGAACCTCGGCCTCCCTCTCCCAAGTCTTCTCCTGTACTCGTCTGTGCTTCCATAGCACTCGTACTAGAGGAACACACCGACCTCGGAGAACCTTTGTACTGCGATCGACAATCCAGATAGGATGCTCTTCAAATGACGCATTGCTTCGAGCTCAACCTCCTCGGGCTGAAAGACATGAGACAGGTCTGAAAAGTAACGTCACAGCTGAGAGACGTGTAAGACGTCGTGCATAGTCCGGTACCTCTGAGGTAGTTGAAACCGATAGGAAACTGTCCCAAGTCTCTCCAATACCTCAAATGGACCGATGTAACATGCTGAAATCTTAACCTGTCTCTGAATCCTCTTGTGTCCCAACCTCGGTGCGACACGCAGGAAAACCGAATCTCTGACCTCGAACTCTAGAGGTCGTCTCCGATGATCAGCATAAGACTTCTGTCGAGGCTGTGTTGTTTCCATCCTCTTCCGAATCAACTTTATCTACTTTGTTGTCTCCCGAACAAGACGAGGTCCTAGTAAATCTGTCTATCCTGCCTCCAGCAAGAATAAGGGTGATCGGCATGGCCTACTGTATAGAGCCGCGTATGGTGCCATCTGAATGGTCGCCTGAAAACTGTTGTTGTAGACGAACTCCACAAGAGGTATATGCTTCTCCCAAGAACCGCCTAAGTCTAGAATGCAAGCTCAGAGCATATCCTCAAGCACCTGGATTGTGTGCTAATATTGGCCATTAGTCAGGGGATGGTATGCATTAATCAAATGTACCTGTCTACCCAAGGCCTTTTGAAGTCCCTTCCATAACCGAGAGGTAAAGTGCGCATCCCTGTCTGAAATAATGGAGTGTGGAACTCCATGTAGACGTAAAATCTCTCGTTTGTACAGTTGTCCTAGATCATCAACACTGAAGGTTTCCTTGATCGGAAAGAATTGTGATACCTTCGTAAGCCTGTCGACGATGACCCAAACAACATCACTTCCCCGAGGTGACCTTTGTAACCCAGTCACTAAGTCCATTGTGACATCGTTCCACTTCCACTCCGAAATGGGTAACTGCTGTAAAATCCCTGCTGGTCAATACTGCTCTACTTTCACCTGCTAACAAGTGGAACATCTCATGAAAAAACTAGCAACATCTCTCTTCATACCCGGCCACCATTACGGATGATGAAGATCCCGATACATCTTGGTGACGCCAGGATGAACTACCCAAACTGATGAATGAAAATCCCACATCAGCTCCTCCTGTATGTATGCTGGCACCCATACGCGTTCATGGAAATGAAAGATCTCATCCTAGCCTATTGTCCATCCGAGAAGAGGGTCCCCTCTTGACACATCTCCCGCAGGACTAAGGTCTCCGAATCTGATAGCTTCCTCATTCGTACCCGATCAAGAATTGTAGAGGTAACAACCACAAATGAAAGAAAGCTCTGTCCCTTCCTACCGTGCACCTCTAGATGCATCTCAGAGAACAGAGCCATAAACTGCCACTCAGTATTTGCCTCCGAAACAGCATGAATCGGAGTTCTCCTGCTCAACGCATCTGCCACTGTGTTTCCCTTTCCCGGCGTATAGGCGAGCTTGAAGTCAAAGGACTGAAGATACTCAACCCACCTGTGTTTTCTTTTATTCAGATCATGATGAGTGAAGATATACTTGAGAATCTTGTGGTTGGTAAAAACCAAAAAGTGCTCTCCCATAAGATAGTGTCTCCAACTACGTAAGGTGTGAACAACTGCTTCCAAATCTAGATCGTGCATAGGGTAATTTATCTATTGTGGTCTCAACTGCCGAGACACATACAAAACGACTCCATCTCCCTGCATGAGCATAGATCTCATCCCTATACCTGAGGGATCACAGTAAACAGTGTAGCCCTTGATCAGATCGGGCAAGAATAGTATCGGTGCTGACATCAACCTCCCCTTCACCTCTTGAAAGGCTGACTCACAAGAATCTGACCATAAACACTTCACACCATTCTTGGTCAGACCTTTCAACGGTGCTGCTAGGCACAAGAAGTCCTGAATGAAGCGTCTGTAGCATCTGGCCAACCCTAAGAAACTCTGCACCTCAAAGACATTCTTCGGATGCTCCTAGGAAACTACAACTCTCACTTTCTCTGGGTCCACATATACTCCAGCCTCGGAGATGACGTGACCCAAGAAGTGAATCTGATCCATCCAAAAGTGTCACGTCGAGAGTTTAGCATACAACTGATGCTCTCTCAGTGTACTCAGAATGATCTCATGATGTGTGGCGTGGTCATGTTGAGTGTGAGAGTACACCAAGATATTGTCCATGAAGACCACAACAAAGGAGTCCAAGTACGGATGGAACACTCGGTTCATCAGTGCCATGAAAACTACAGGCGCGTTCGTGAGACCGAACAACAAGACTGTATACTTGAAAAGACCATACCTTATCCTGAAAGCTGTCAGAGGTATATCTGATGGTCTAACGCGCTACTGATGATAACCGGACATTAAGTCGATCTTTGAGAACACCCGGGCTCCTCGAACCTAATCAAATAGGTCATCAATCCTTGACAAGGGATATCAGTTCTTAACCGTCAACTGGTTCAACTTCTGATAATCCACACAAAGCTGATGGGTATCGTCTGCCTTCTTCGCGAACAGGACAAGAGAACCCCAAGGAGAAGTACTGGGTCGGAAGAAACCCTTTTCCTGCAACTCCTCCAACTGCTTCTTGAGCTCTTGCAACTCAGGTGTAGCCATCCTATAAGGAGGAATTGACAACAGTACCGCTCCTAGCACGAGATCAATCCAGAAGTCTACCTCACAATCCAGAAGCAAACCTAAAAAGTCCTCTGAAAAGACAAACCTGAAATGATCCACCACTAGGGTAAAGATTAACTGTGCAGTCCCCTGGTCATCTAGATAAAGACTGGAAATCTGGGTTGTAACTTCCCCTAGCCCATGATGCTCTGGTCCACCTCTATCCACCTGGACATCCCACTCGCCTCTATAAAGGAATGATCCACCCTCTTGTGATACAAAACTCACCCTGCGGTTATAGAAATCGATGACTACCTGGAATGAAACCAACCAGTCCATACCGAGAATGACGTCATAGCCCGTAATTTCTAGGACAAGGAGGTCCCATAAGAAATGACACCCCGCAACCTCAAGGGGGAACTCTCTACACTATCGTATGCTAGATGTCCTCGTTCCTAATGGTAGGTCAAGAGTCAATAAGTCAGCAGACGAAAACATAAAAAGCCCAAGGATCTCCACAACCACAACCGAGATAAAGCTATGGGAATCACTAGTATCGAAAAGAGATGAAGATAAAACTGAGGCTACTTGGATCACACCTCAAACTGAAGAAGGGTCGGGATCCTTCTGCTGATAGGTCTGCTCTACGGCGAAGTACTGGCCTACACCGTGGCCCTACGCCCATGGCTGACCACTCTGAGATGATCCACTCTACTGTCACTAATGACCTGTTGAATGACCACCACGGCCGCGACCTCCACCTCAGCCTGAACAGCCGGAAGAACTCCAGTTCCTGGACTGATTGGAAACTGGTGAAGCATCTCAAGAACACGGGGTCATAGAGGAACCCCTACCACCAGCTGAAGGTTAGAAGATGTGATAGAAGCGCTAAAGATGGCCCACCTTTCTAAAAGATAAGCACTCCATCAGATCCCTCTAGCATTGAGGACTAGTATGCCCACTCCTACTGCACTGGTAGCATACAACCTGGCCTCCAGAAGACGTATCCCGCATACCCCGATCTCCTCGAGAAGACTCTCTAAGAAGCTTTCTACTATCCGTAGGAGGAACACCAGCTCTAGAAGATGAACCACCCGGGCTTACTGCTCCAAAATCCCTCAGATTGTGCTCAGTGATCAGCACCTGGTTGACGATGGAGGATATCGATGTCAACTGGATGATATTCACCTAGGAATAGATCTCCTGCATGAGACCATCCTCAAACATCTTATCAAGAAACAACTAATCGCCTACTAGGATCCGCGTGAAACGCTGAAGCTTTGTGAAGCGAGACGAGTACTCCATAACAGAGAGAGTACCTTGCTGCAGACTCATAAACTCTCGGGATTGATCAGCCATCAGGGTCTATGGATAGAAGTAGTCATAGAAGGTGCGTCAAAATTTGTCCCATGACATATCCTGCTAATGCCCTGACCATGAGATCACCTCCCACCACCTCTTGGCGGTGTCCTATAGAATATAAGTATCCAGCTTTACCCTTTTATTCGAAGGGATATCTAGGTGTTAAAATATAGTCAGTGTGGCCTCTATCCACGACTCTGTAGCCTGAGGTCCTCCATCCCCTGAAAACGTAGGAGGATGCTGCTACTGGAAAACCCGCATCAACTCAGCCATCGGCGGGTCAGGAGGTGGTGATCCCTGGATGGTCTTCATCATCCTCATGAAACCTTCCCTGGACTACACATGAATTCCTGCAACTAGTATGACCACCGGTGCCAAAGCTGGCCTGACTAGAAGGTCGGCAGGAAGTCCCTGATAGGCCATATCTGACGTCTGATCACTACCTGACAACAGAAGTACAACCAAAGGACGTCTCGGAGGCATAGCTCTGAAATATCAAAAGCACACCTTAGATTAGAAAAACAAGGACATGAAACACAAGAGTACAAAATGAGAACAGTGGAAGGAAAACACACAAGTTCACAAAACAAGACTACACGGCGTGTATAAAAACTATACGATGTGTCTTCTTAAGCCACTGACATGGGCATGTATCCCAACCCTATAGGTCGTGTAACACCTCAAACTACACGGCGTTTTGACCCAACACACGGCGTGTACTTGAAAACTATTTCTCTTCCCGAGTCTCCATACACGGCTAACCCACACGGTCTGACTTCACCTGAGACTACACGGCGTTTTTTGAACAAACACGGTGTGTACTAGACAAGGATTCGGTGGCCTGTGTTGTTAAATACACTTCCGTCTACACAGAATGTTCCAAAAAAACACGGCCTGTATAGGTGAAGGTGTCACCGTCCCGTGTTGTTCGTAACACAGCCGGGTACCTGGGGAAGACTACACGGCGTGTTCCAAAAGCAACACAGCGTGTCTTAGAGAAGGTCATGTTGACCCGTGTTGTTCATGACACGGCTGGGTACCTGGACAGAACTACACGACATGTTCCTTTACAACACGGTGTGTTCTACTCAAGCTTCCTCGACCCGTGTTGTTAGTTACATGGCCATGCACAAGGCTCTACACTACACGGCGTGTACATGCCGTACATGGCATGTTCCTAAAGTTATTTTCACAACACCGTGTTCTTGAACACACAGTCATTAACACGGCCTAAAAACTACACAATGTGTAACCAGAAAGTACATGTCATGTATTCTGGTTTTTTCTTGGATGTAGCTCAGAAACTGCACAGAATCCCAGAAACACGGAAAACAAGGCAAAGAGGTGCCAAAATCCGATCCGTGAGGGCCCATACTCCCCGTGAATCAAATCTTGGCATCCCCTACAATCATGTACAAGAGAAAACAATATCATGATCCACCAATTTCCGATTCAAGAGGGCCTATAACAACTCAAGAATAAAAATTTGGAATTCATTTAAAAAAAGTAAAATACAAACAATTCTCTAACAAGCAGCAGAGATTCTATCAAGCATCAATCACAATAGTATTCATAATCTACACAACATCTATCAAAACAACATGAAATCGCTAATGCACCCTAAATGGCAAGGCAAGAATGCGTGGCATGTGATTTCTATAGTGCCTATATGATTCATGAGATGGAATACCCTCATCGCATCGGGTTGCGATAGAAATAGAACCATAATATCAAAACAATAACATTAAAATGCATGTGAATCACTCTAGGTGAAATCGTATTAACCGTAAAATCTCAAAACCAAAAAACTACAATAAATGAGGTAGTATGGCTTTTCCCTATACACGGGTTAGCTACTCCCGTGCACAACTTATTACCAAGTACCGAATCCATCCTATCCCTGGATAAAGTCTCCAAATAGTAATGAAAGGGAAAATAAAAACCTATGATACCACTTTGTAACGTCCCGTTCCCAGAAGCCACCAAGAGGTGCCCCGCACCCAGTTAGTCACATGGCCTCAAGCGCATTTCCCCAAACACTAGAGGCTGCCGACTATCAGCGAGGGCCTTGGGTGTGATAATGGGGAAACTATTCCCTCATTGGAAAAGTACACAGCTGAAGGAAAATAAACATGCAATAGCAGAAGCAGTAATAACCAACAATACAAACAGCTGAAGACTAAATCAAAAAAACTGGAGCACATATATATATATATGAAATGATGCATGATACATAACTAGGAAAGCAGACAAACAAGTCACAATGCTGGAAAACACTACAGTACCAAAACAGGTACAAAAAAAAGTAAACAGCTCCTCAGCATCGCGAGCCAAATCTCGGTCCCATGCTCTCCTACTCCAAGCAATCAAGTTCTAGATGTCGAAGGGCGCTTGACCTTGTCTATACCTGTAACAACATTGTCTTCTTGGGCCCAAAATCATTGCCCAAACAGGGTGTGAGATAAAATACTAGGAGTAATTCACCCGAAGATCTATGCCTAACAGTCAGTGAGCATATGGCATGTAAAAGTAAAATAAGCTGTAAACAACAACATCAAGCAATAGGCAGTAACAGTAAGCAGTAAAACAGGATGATATATAGCAGAAATAAATCCAAAACCAATCAACAACAGTGAAACAAACAGCTAATAAGTCGTAAACCCTCTAGGAATTACTCGCAGCCATCCCCTCTGGTCCAATCCAAGAAGTACCACAACCCTCTGGGTAGTGCACTCAGCCTAACCCCTCTGGCTTGGTCATACGAATTTATGAGACTCTCTGGGGAAGCTCACTCAGTAAATTCCCCTTATAGTCAATGGTAGTCAGGGAATCTCTTTAGGAAGATCACGCGGTCTAACCCTCTTAGCCCCAATGTCCAGAGACTCTCTGAGGAAGCTATCTCGGTCAATTCCTCCTATAGCCTCAGGTATACCAAAGAATCTCCGAGGAATCTAACTCGGTCAATTCCTCCTCTAGCCTGGGATGGTTCTTAAATAGATACAAATAAGGTATTACTATCTGAGGAAGAACACACGGTATATCCTCCTGTAGTATATAATATCCAAGACTCTCTGGGAGCTCACTCGGTCCATCCCCTCTGTAGTCTATAATATCTAATACTCTCTTGGAAGCTCACTCGGTCTATCCTTTATAGTCTATAACACCAGGTTCTCTCAGCCCCATGCTGGTAAGTGAATAATAATGCTATAAGGATATAGTAAGTCAATAGAGATACTTGGAAAACCAAAGTACACCTATAGAGCTACTTAACTAAACTGTCAATAAGGCAACAAACATGTCATGATTTTCACATCACTATATAACCGCAAGGCATGAAAACAGGTGTAGCAGCCAAAGGAAAATGAGACCCTAAGGTCGTAAACAGGAAAAAGAAAGGGAAAATACATCCATGAAAAACAAATTATCCTCTAACATGGTCAATTTACCTCTACACAAGCATACAAGCAAGGCAGGAAGACAACAAATGCAAAAGGGTAAACATGCAATACCCCGTTCATGGTTATCAGTAGAAATTCCATATAAAACAATGAGAATTTGAACGGTAAGGCACAAACCACCTACCTCAATCCTAGGAGATCGATATACTTGAACCATGACGACTGATTCTCCCTAGAATGTTGTAGATCTTAGAACACGTACAAAATGTTCAACCTTGGATAACTTGAGAAGGAGGAAGAATTGGAAAACAAGGCTCAAGAAGAAGAGATAACTCACTGCTACACTTCCAATGCAATCGACAGAGCTCGAATCAGAGAACAGATGGAGGCTCGGGAATCCGGAGAAGTTTCGCGGTCGTACGTCGTCTCAGTCGAACCAGACCTAGAAGAAGACGATTATGGAAATTAGGTGCGACCCCGATTCATCTATTGAAAAAAAAGTAAACGGAGTGTATTTTTAAAGTACACGACATGTAGTGGTTTTTTCCATACTCCACCAAAATTGGCCTCCACATCACCCCTACACACCGTGTGTGTGTTCTGAACATGGCCAGCAAACAGTTTCGAGTGGGAAATGAGTACATGGTGTGTACAAAGAAAGTACACGGTGTGTACTTCAAAAAATTTCCAAATACCCCCGAAATTATCAAAAACTCCAGAAAAGGAATGACATACCTTAATCAAAGATCCTGGTTTTTACACTCACATCCCATTCTAAACATGTTAATTTAAATGTGTTGTTTTTTCTATGACATGTATTCTATTTTGATATTATTTCTAAAAGATATAAAAACATTCTATTATATCATTATGTATCATTTATTTATTTTGAAAAATGTTATTCCTTAATTAAGTCATCCCACATATTCTTTCTTGTTTATTTTAAAAATTAGTTATGGATTTATAATTAATTCCATATTTTTTTTAAATTTAGGAAATGAAAAACACTCAAGAGAAATGAAGTAAAAAAGAAGGAAAATAAAAAACGCTTAATGAGTGAGATGGGATTCCCTCCTCCAGTGCCTGTTGTGAGTATTTTATTTTAAATATATATATTAATAACATATGATTTCAGGTAGTTAATTTTTTTTAACTTTTAATCAAGATCCTCCACCCAGGATCTAGTTGTTCACTAACCATCCTAGTGGTTCTAGTGCTAAGGCTGGAGATTTGAGGGGGGGGGGTGCTATAGCTAGGCACTCTAGTCAGTGTGCTTGATCACACCCCATCCCTCTCCCTAATGTACCATCTATCACAATATTTTATCCCATGGTGTCATTACAGACATCTAGGATATTTAGGCCACCAATGTTTGCACCTCCATTTTCATCTGAGCCTCCTCACCTATCTTTCCCATATCCACTGATGATTTATACTCCTAATCCTTATTATGAATTTTCATAGCCATATGTGTCGTCGTCTTTTACTTCTATATCCTTCTCCCCAGACTACTATATTCTAGCTTATTTAATTACTCCCCTGACACCTTCTGACCTTTCAGAGCATACACATGGACCCACTACATCTTTACAGGTTAATGTTCTTTCAGTGCCTGGGGATTCATTAGAACCTACTGATCATACCGTCTCAGGTATATTTATAGAACCCCAGTAAAAAAAATTAGAATTTATTTTCATTACAATATTTATTAATATAATATATATTTTTCTTCTTTAATTGTTGTAGATACTGATAATCAGTATGGCTGTATAAACATGTGTGTGATGTGGAACTTCCACAGACATATAATGGAGGATTATAATAAATATAATCAAATGTTTGAAAAAATAGGATATGAATGTTGGAGTTTTTTTGCGACAATTTCCAAATACTATTACATTATTCTCATTCATCCACTCTCTTGGAGACACCTTCCAAATGAAATAAATGATAATGCTTGGGCACAAATATGGGTAAAAAAATTCATTAAATTTAATGTTATATTATTATTGTATTTATTTGAATTAATATTTTGGTATCAAATTCAATTTATTTTTCATGATGAACAGGCTATGAGACCAGCATAACTTATGGAATTAGGTGATCTCTTGAGAGGCTGTAAGAATGCATTGTATAGTGGCTGGAATTCTATAGTTGGCATGGATTTAGAGGCCACACCTATTATGGATGACTGCCTAACAGAATATTGTCAGAAAATGATTACACATTGTATGAGTACCAAGTTAATGTTTTTAATAAAATTCATTTTTTTAAAATGAAATTCACCATGATTTTCATTAATGCTTACTTTTTTATTATTGAAATTTTTTTAGGAATAATTATGAAAAAAAAAATGATGTTATAACATACACCCACACTTTGGGAAAGACTACGATGTAGGGCCATGAGAGGAATCATGTACAACACTTAATTATATGTAATTAATTTTTTATATCTCATGAAAATAAGGGGTTCAATCAGTTTACAAATTCCATTTCAAAAAAAGAACATCTAGTTGGATAGGTTCTTAGGGTGGACCAAGATGACATTTTTATAACCTTGTGATCTTGTTTCAGTTACTTTTTTTTAGTGGGATACTTTATTTATATCTTTTTGATTCGATATATGGTTATTATTACCAATGTTATAGTCTATTAAGAATTATATTTAGACCAGTTATGATAGTCAACAACCTCTTTCTTAAGGAGAGGTACACATAATGTCATAGAGCACTTCATCATGGACCTGATGATTTTTATTGGGGTGTTACATGTGTCATATATAAATAACTATGTAGTTAGAGGAATGATAAAACAAACACATTTCTTAGTTAATTATTAGTCATATATTAACATAATGTTTAATGAAATTAATAGTAGACTTCATTTTAATGGGATCAAATTTAATAAATCTCTTTAATAAATGATTTTTGAAATAGTATAATCATTTATTAAAACTTATTTTTTTAATAACTAGCATAATTATCATCCTAAATTAAATTTAGAATAATCCTAGAGAAAATAAGAATATTAATTTAATAAAAATATTAGTACAAGTCATAAGAAATATTCATAAATATAAGTACATATGATATGAGTTAGAAAAATTCTCTACCTGAGAAATAATTTTTTGATGTGTTTCAATAAATTATTCTAGATTCTTTTGAAAAACATATAATTATTCAATTGAGGATTCAAATTTATAATATTCAAGATGATCAATTTATTTTCGGTCGCCACCAATACACTCATTATGATTGAGTATAGAATGATGTGGTGAGAATAAAGATATTATTTATAGATTTATTTATTTATTGAATTAATTATATCACTTCTATTGGATTTCCTTGATAATGTGAATAATTTCATTAAATGTTTACCTTATATCAACATATTTTTAAGGATATGTGAATTACAGATTCTGATTTCCATGTTCATGAGTAATATTGCCACTATAAGTATGTAAAATTTGAAACCTAAAGTATAAATATATTTTGAAAAAACAAAAATAATTTATCAAATTAATATCTAGGATAATTGAAACCAAAAGTTATAGTCATGAAGGAAGGACAGTGTTTCCCCATAATGGTATTTTTTAGAATACTTGAAGGATGTTTTGAAATCGAACGAAAAAAATATCAGGTATTTTTGATATGGAAATAAATTATTTTGTTTTAAAGTATATATGAAAACAAATGTATATTTTACATGTTTTTTAAATACACTAGAGTCATAAATAATTATAAGAATTTTTGAATCTTTTCATTTTCATTCAGAAAATTAATAAAACGATTGTTACATCAATTAGTTCAATGAAACAAAATATTTCGAGCCGAATGGTTATTAAAAAATTATTTGTATTTTTATCTCATTAAAATTCATGATAATAGAAGTTATATATTAAGACACCATTTCTATAAAAAAAATGTGATGTTTAGTTTAATACACATGTTATTTGATTCATCATATTTTAAAACATTGTTTGGAAGTATGATAATGATAAAATGATATTTATCCTAGAAAAAATGATTCATCCAATACATTTTCACAAAACATGAGTGAAAGAGTTACACTTCCCAAATATCATATATTTTAAAGAATAAAATCATCATTTAAAAATTGTTATCTAAACACACAAAATCCTATATATGATATGGCTATAATAGTTTATTTTATAATATTCACACTAAAAGAAATAAGTGTTTTTTTCTACACATAAAGGAGTTTGTATTTCTTATCATGAAATTCATAATAGTAATGAAATGATTAAATTTTGTAAATAAATAAATTACATTTTTCTATTAATATAATTAATTTTTAGTTGAATCATGTGGATATCATCACATTTTTATACTTGAAGATTCTCCCATCTTGATACAACCATGATCTAGTGATTATGTTTTAACTATTAAATCATTTTTTATTATTTTTATTAGAATTGTATATTGAATATATTATGTTTAATTATTTTCTATGATTAAATGTAGAATATTAAGGTCATTTCAGAGAGTGTTTTAAAATATGGAAGGATGTGTGCCTCGAGAAAAATTATTTTGTTCGAGTAAAAAGAAAAAAGATAGAAGCGTGGTAAACGAACAGACACAATAAAAAATTATACATTTTACTTTGTTGATTTAAATTTTTAATATCTATTTTTTAACTTAATAGTCTATTTATATTTTTAATAGTCTGCTTTGGAGGCCCTTGATGCTCAGGAACCCGAAATATTTGTCCCAAATGATCACTTACATAATTTTTTGTGAAATGAGAACCATGGAAGATTACACTACCAACCATGGAAGATTATTTTACCAATGAGGTATTGTCCCACTTCAGGTGTATTTTATAGTAACAGTAATTTGGAATGGGTAACACAGACTGAGGAAAAGGCAGAAAATGCAGAAAAAAGGGCCATACAAATGGAAGAACAGGCTCAAATGGAAAAGGCTGGATTTTTGAAACTGATGGAATTATTATGTCCATCACTTCCATCAGAGACTGTTGTGGCTTTTGAAGCATATATGTTGAGGATGTGTTATTTTTATAGTTCACTGAGAAGTATTCCTAGTGGTGTTTGGGATGATTACATTCTTGGTGATGGCTATGGTGAGGATAACTGCAAGGAAGAAGGCGGGGATGATGGCGAGGAAAAGGGCGGGGATGATTGTGGAGAATAGAGCAGGGATGAGAACGATGATGTGGATGAGGATGAGGAATAAGATAAGGATGAAACTGAGGATAGAGGTGATGGTAGTGATAGTTATGAGTTACATATTAATATGTAACATTTTTTATTTATTTATGAATTTTTTTTGATGATTTTTTGTGAACAAATATATTTGATATATTTTATGTTTTTTATAATTGGATAAATGCATCAATTTATTTCATCTATATAGTTGTATTGTTATGTTGATTATACCCACAAGAGTAGGCATTGCGGGTGCAAGTGTTTTTTTAGGTTGTTCTTTATGTTTTTTATTACAGTTTTATGTGCAGGTTCTTTTTGTACATTGCAGGTGCAAGTACAGGTTGTTTATATTTGGTTCTTTTTGTGCATTGGAGGTGTAGGTTGTCTATTTTGGATTTCACTAGGATGTTTTATTTGAGTTTTCATCTTTAGGTTGTGTGTGTTTTATTTTATGTGCGATACTTTTTGGGTGTTTTTTATTGTAAGTGTGATGTTTCTTATTGTGCATTTTTGGTTGTTGTGTGTTTTTGATTTCAAGTGGGATGTTCTGTGTGGAGTGTTGTGTGTGGGAAGTGGAGTGTTGTGTGTGGGATGCTGCAGATTTGTGTTTTTGATTTAAGGTATGTGGGATGTTGCAAGGTTGTTGGAGAGGAGGTGGGGGGTCTATAAGAATGGTTATGGAACTGTGGGTATACATTTTTCCACCTATCTATACCAAAGGTTGAAAGTGAACCTTTGGAATAGACCTCTCCCAATGGTTTCAAACAATTGGGATAGATTCATTCCAATGGGTTAAACCATAATACATTCTCTATTTTAATAGTTTTAAACCTTTGGAATATAAATATCCTAACCTCTATGCTAATGGTTCATAGTGAACTGTTGGCATAGGACTCTCCCAAATAGTTTCAAACAATTGGGATAGCTTTATCCCAATGGTTTGGACCGTTGCATTACATCTATTCCAAAATTTGTGAATGACTAAAATAGATCTATTCTAATTGTTCACTATGAAACTTTGGGTAAGAAAACTTACAACCAGCCTATGATAATGGTTTACTATGAACTATTGGTATAGGGATATCTCATTAGATTATATTCTAACTATTTTTGAAACTGTTGGGATAGGCTATCCCAATGGTGTTAGGGACAATCCCAATGGTTTGAAACCATGGTGATAGGATACATTTTCAATAGTGAACCCTTTTGTATGGTGAGTCGGTTCGAACCCATAGATAAGGTGAATGTTGTGTGATCTAAGAAAAGAACTCAATAAAAACAACAAAAATTACAAAAAAATAATGTAAAACAAAAAACATCATGGGTTTGATATTAGATTGAAATGAATAAATAGTGAGGTGATTTTGAATGATCCTGAACAGAAGTAGGAAAAACATATGATTTATAAATTAGGATAAAATTAGATTGCCTTTAATTTAACTGATTTTTATTAATTCTAAGATACAAACTAAATATGGGAACCATTATTCAAGAAAAGAACTAGCACATACTATTGAGGGTGCTAGCCCACAAATGGGTCAGATCAACAACTTTTCAACTACTGAACTTACTCATCCAGAGAATAAGTGAAGTTAGGGTAATCAAAATCAAACTTTTATTTTATTTTTTTGTGCTAATATCAAGGGTTTAAAAAATTGTCATAACTTTTTTGAAAATAAATATTATTTAAAATATTAGTAAAATTCAGTCAAGTTCAATAGTAATTGAATCTTGAAATTTTTAAGAAATGAAAAAAATTATGGATAAATAAAGAGAGTGACAACCCAACTCATAAAATGGAAAAATAATGAAGTTAATGACAGAAAAATAATATTCTCCCAAATGGATTGATCTTACAACCATTTTTTATTTAAAAATTTTAAATAAGAAATTTATTAATGTTGTAAATCAAAAAATTGAAATAATTGAAATTGAGAAAGAAAATATTTTTAATCGAGTTGATTGTCAACCCTCTAAGATTTCTCTTGTTTACAGGATCCTTCATACTCAATATATTGGTTTATTTTTACCATCATGGTTTTCCATTAATTCTTTTCATGATATCCACCTCCTAATTTTAAAATATTGAATCATAATAAAATGAAATATCTCCCAACATTGTGGCTCAACAATGGTATCTCAACTCTCAAATCACTAGAGTCTATGTGGTATCTTTGACTGTCAATCATCTCCTTTGAGTGATGTAACAAAACCTTTTTTCATAGAATGCACTCCTCCTACATGTGTTAAGGGTCATATCTAAGAAATATGAATCTAGATGTAACTCCAAGCTTGGCTAACTTCATACAAACTTCTTTCGAAAGATTTTTTATTGAGTTCATCTTCTCAATATTAAACTTAATATTTGATCCCTCTTTTAATTTTGAATTTAGAAATCAAGGGATAAAGTGGCATTTTAAAATCACTAGTATCTCTGGATGATCCATAAATTTGGAAAAGTGTTATACACTTATGAAATAATATCCTTACATGGAATTCTTCTAAAACATGATTATTGATCCACTCTTACATGGATATCATCATATGAAACCATAACCTTACATGTGTTCACTCATCAAATTAACTCATACATGGATTCAATTGAATTTGACACTTATATGGTTTTTTATGTAGGGTTTTTCTTACACGGTATCCTCATGCATGGCCATCCTCTAATGTAATATATTCTTGATACACAACCATTTTCTTATTCAATGTTTTTAAACATTACAAACCACTTGGAAACGTTATGATGTAGCTCATCTACCATATGATAAAATCCATACAAATTGGGAACATTACAAGGATGGGTTAGGGACCTTACAAACTGGCCTTTGAACCTTAGAAACCAAAATGGGAACTATATAATGTTCATTCTAATAAGCCTTACGAACCCCCCATAACAACCCTTATATAGATGAACCACCTTTAAAAAATAAATAATAGTTTTAGAAATTTACCCATTTAATATTTAAATATAAACTTAAATAAATTCCAAACATCAACATAAGAATTAAAATTGGTTCCAACCAAGAATATTACAAATATAATGATAGAACTTGAACATGTTACATAAAAAATCCTAATTCCATTAAAAAATTTCTCAAAATAATATTTCATTTCAAGTCTTAGCAAAATAAGTCAAAAAATCTAAAAATATAAGGAATTTAAAATGGTTAACATTAAAGTATTTAAGCACTGAAACCTATTATTTTCAAAAAAATATGGAATTAATTAAAAAAAATATACTCAAAATCATAAAAAATATATTATTTATCAATTAAGTAACATTTTTTGATATAAAACCATCAAATTTTCAGTAAAAAATATGTATCAAACATGTATTAAAATAAAACCACATCTCTAGTTTTCCCTAGTCAATGACGTGTGATGGATCTTTCATGTACCTCAGTAGTTATAATACATGAAAAAAGTTATGAAATCTGTATAAATGTGGGTTAATGCTATGTAGTAAGAAAAATAAACTACCCTATGAATTATTTGGAAAGGTCCTATTAACCTTGAGGATAGATTTCTTCCTTATCAAAACCTCCACAAACCACGTCATGAAGTGACCTTCAGAAACACATGATCTTCTTCGTTGAACTATAAAGACCTCCATAATTGGTCCCTATATGACTTATAATAGATCTAATATACCCTCATCTACTCCTAGTTCTCCTACGCCTTATTTTTTCATACTAAAATAACTCTTCTTCAATTAGTGACAACTTTCCAATCTATATTCGGTATAGGGGCGACCTACAAGGTCTCCTATAAAACGCTTGGAATGGTTCTATTCAAATAGTGGAGTAGTAGTTGTTGTTTTTTTTATGTGAAATATACTAAGGGTAACTGATACTCCCATGTTTAACTTAAATCCAACACATGGTCCCTCAATGTGTCCTCCAAAACCCAAATGGCCCTCCTAATATACCCATTTATCGTTGGGAGGAACAACTTTCTCTACTGCAATTTATTCTATAATTCCTCCTGAAATATCCTCCACAACCGGGATGTGAAATGAGCATATCAGTAAGAAATGGTCATCAATGAAACCCCATGCATTCAAAAGAAATAATCTACATAAAAGCATTCCAATCATTCCACTAAACTTTGATACTATATAGGAATGAAGTGGGCTAACATGATTAGTCATTCGATGATCGCCCAAATCGCTTCATGACCCTTAACTAAGCATGGAAGTCCCATCATGAATTATATTGATATATCATCCCACATTAACTATTAAACCTAAATGGGGTGATCCAAACCCATTAGATATTAGTGTTATTCCATCACCTATTTTCAAGTGAGGCACTGTGAGATAAACTCAACAACGATCCTCTTAATACATACTCAGTAAAACTGATTTCAAGGGTCATGGAATATATTCATCACACCTGGGTATATCACTAAGGGATAAGTATGGAACTCTATCAATAATTACTTACTCATCATGACTAGTACCACTACACATTCTCAAAAGTGGATGATGTTCTTTCTTTTATAATATCCCCCTGGTTCCTCTCTAAAGGATATCCATTCACACAGGACCTCTCAAACAATGTCTCCCAACTAGGCCTCCCTCACTCATTATCAAAGTAGATGGGCCACTATCATTGATCAAATATAGGCCACTACTACTTCATCTAATAATTATAACTATATCACCACTAACTACTCAATCACCACTATCAACTAATCATGGTATCTCTTATTAAGGGAATCAACTGCCGTATTTTTTCCCTAGAGTATCGATGATATTAAATCCATAGTATAGTAATAACTCTAAAAAATTACTCTATCTCAGGTTATGATCTCTCTAAGTGAAGATATACCCAATAATACTATGTTCTGTATAGACTATACACAATTCACAAATAAGGTAATTCCACAAAGTGTTCAAGGTCAACACTACCACTGTGAGCTTTAAATAGCGGGTCGCATAGTTCTGATCATGAGTTATCACCTGTTTGGACCCATAATAAATAACTTCATATCATTTCATCAATGAAAAATGAAGGACAACCCCTATTGGAATCATTTTTATCAGTCTCTAAATCCCCTAGAAAATATTCTCCATAACTTACATAGAAGAAACAATGTTTCGACAGTAATCCCATTTTATGGTGACCAAAACTTGCAATACTACACACAAAAATCCCTTCACAATAATTCAAAAACATGTGGATATACAATGATAATATTATCAGGTGATAAGAAAATAATGAAATCAATACAGAAGAACATGTTATTTCTACGGATGGATTGAACCATTAAGAAGGGGGTTGAATTAGTGGCTCCATTTTATAAATTTATTTAACTTTATGTTGAACTCTATAACTTTTTAAGGTTACGATCCCCTCAATTAAATGGGACTTTGTCACCACATATTTTAAAAAAATAATAAAGTAATACACATTAATTTTTATAATTTTCTCCCATAATGGGGGATCCTTCTCCTTACTACACATGGGAAGTCCAAGTAAATGATTTTCTACAATGACATATTGATTATTTTAATTGTAAAGGAAGGGATAAGACATTACCCAAAAAATGATTCCTATACAAAATTCTCCAAAAAATGATTATATAGGTTCCCACCAGTTATATGGTTCTCCTTATCATCTGAGCCTTCTATAAAGAAAAGAATCTTCTACTCACAGAATTCAACCTCCATAATTTCATTGTTTGAACCATTATTCTTTTGGTACTTTAGATTCCAGTAAAATAAACTCCTCTATAAACATATTAACTCATAGTATATTCTAATAAATGTATATAGGAATATTAGTGATATATTTCACTCAAAAGGCTCAATATAATCAGTGAAAATCATAGTAGAAATAACATTTCTTCAATGTTGTTCCCCTTTTATATAACTATAATTTCTCTAATAAATATGGAGAATGTGTGGGCTTTGATTTGAAACTCCCACTCCATTTAATTCATTGGTAAATATAATTGAATTACAAATATATATATATATATCATTGTTTTGACTATATCAAATCCTCCACAAGACTCTATGTAAACAGGATTATAATTATCCATATATCTTGTCATGAATCATTGTATTTCCTTTGTGAATCATGAACATTAATTTTTAGGTTTAACATCATCACATTAGTTGTGACTTCATAATGTTCAAGGGAAGTCACTAAGAAACATCCAATGAATATACTTCTAGCTCTACCTCTACATTAACTCAACTCACCCTTCTATGGCCTTTAGTTCTTCAAATAGTTATAATATAAACTTTCAACTTCCAGTGAAAAACTATCAATGCTCCAAGAATTGTTCAAGATTTTGGCATGTAGTGTTTTTATAAACTCATTCTCTAGATTTCCATTTCTCCATCTTGAGGTGAAATGATAGATTATCTTTCCTCTCTTATTTTGAAACTTCCAACATAAACCATACCAATCAACTTAGACTTCAATCATCACTTATTGAATCATTTTTTTCCTTTTTACAAAGTGATGGTCTTCCATTGATTTAATAATACAACATCATCTGATGATTGTTTCAAATCTCCCTATGGTATATCTCCATCTCTTCATACCGTCATTTTTCTTCAATGAAGATACAAAAACCTCTTAACACAATTCTCTAGATTTTCAATCATTTTTATCCCAACACAAAAAACATTCTTTCAAATGGTAATGAAAACAAATAAAACACATGTATAATCCTAGGGGAACATCACAAAAACATAAGTTTTATGTGGTTCTAAATAGTTTCATAATCCACAAGTGGGGGGGGGGGGACTACAAAACTTTTATTTAAGTAGTATCCAACTGGTGTGTTTGATATTTATCGTTATCTAATGTTTGTAGGATAAGTCCACCTTGTGCGATCTCTATGGAAAACCTTTTTTTTGGTCTAGGACGTCCACCACATCAACTCTTTCACCAAGTTAGCAGTGTTACATGTTGATAATTTCACATATATGACTCTTATAAATTTATCCTTTCATATAAAATCACATTGTCTCCTCCTTATTGTGTTTCTTCCTTGTATCATCCTACAAAAACATTGTCTAGTAGTATCCTCTGATAAAATAGTTTGGATTACATGTCCATATAACTTTTAGTTACCCATCATCTGAGCATTATGGACCTTGATCCATGTCTCTCCACCACCTCCATCTAACAATCGAACACCATATACTTAATGTTTCTCTATCTGGTAGACTAACACCTTTGGTCTAAAAATGATATTCATATTTGAGCCAAACAATCCCACAATTGAGAATTATTTCTATGTTTCACCACTACGTACTCTATTAATTATCATAAAACCTCCTTCCAATCATGAATCTTTCATTTCAAATAGCATGGTTCCCACACTATGACTTAATGATATTACCATCCTAACTGAGATGAAACACCACCTCAGCACATCCCAGACAATAACCTCTATCAACATATCCACTGTGTTTTAATTTTTTTTCTATATGTTGGATATCTAGTACTCTATTCTATAAAAACATCCATATCAAGTGATACGTTATCCTAATATAATCCATACTAAATGAAAAATTATATTTTTTGCTATATTAATTGCACTTTGTGAATCCAAAAAGAGTATCCAATTATATTTGCGTCATCCTAAATATTTCAATAGCCCCTTTAACTTGATCAACTTCATCCCAACATTAATAGATGTAGTGTAATTTTATTATTTTTTTAGATTGAATCTATTGATTTAATTATTGATTACCATCAAATTTTCATTCCCCCAAATGTAAACATAAAACCGATTATTCTTTTCTAAGTGTCTCTGTCTCTACCAAATTCCAAGTCAGCAATACCTTTCAATGTCTCATCTTGTAACACCTCGAGATTTTAGGAGATATATTATTTTTAAATGATTTATTCTATTATACACTACACCAATATTAGGTTTTACTACATGTGACACCGTATTATCTTGCAGTATACGCAACACTATTCTTGGCTCATGTTACACACAATTTTAAGTTCATTTTGTAGAAATTATTCTACACCACATTAAGTATAGATTTTTTTAATGTATAAATGAAATAAGTTTTGAATACTGTTATATGCTACACCAAAGGGATATATGACTACACTCAACCGTACCCTTTCTTACATTACACGCAATCGTGACCTTCCTCGATAGCGTGTATTGTACGCAATACCGGGTTTCACTAAACAACGATATATGGTTATAATATTATCACGAACTAGCTGTTATGAATATTAATAACTAAATTTTGAATTTTATAACATTATTATTAATATTACTCATTTTCTAGAACATGGTATGAGAATAAAATAAATTTTTCAGGTAAAATAAGTATTTTAAAAAAAATGTAGTTTTTCTGCCTTTTGATGGCGCACCCACATTAACTCATGTTTTTGACATGTTTATAAGTTCAATTTTACAAAATAAAATTATTATTTGGAATAAGGATATAAAAATTTAACTTATATAAATATTTCATATTATTCTGATAAATTTCATATTTTAATGAATAGTAAAAACACGCTATATTTTAATTAAAAACAACTTTTTTCATCGTAATAATTTATGTGGTTAAATTATAATAATTAATGGTTTTAAATTATAAATAGAATATATTTTTACCATTTAATATAATTTATGTCATTATCATTGATATTACATTGAGTTCGTAGGTCAAATTAATTCAATATTTTGCAATGTTTTAAACAAAAACCTGTTTTCTTTCGACAACAAGATTAATTTTAATTTAATTTCTGAAAAATCTGTGTATTGAATTTGGAAAAATGTATTCCATATTTGGAATCATTGGGTCCAAATTATATTAATAGACTAATTTTTATTTTTGAGCATTATGAATAGTAACTACGGTAAATTTTATTTACCATAGTAAAAGGTAAATCGGGTAATTAAGGGTAAATATGATATTGTAAAATTTCCCTAACAATTTTCTTAATAAAACTAGATGATTATATTTAGGAATAAGTCATATTTGGGTCGAAATGGAATCCATTAGAACCAACTTGGTGGTGATTAAGACCTTTAGTTTATTTTATTTAAAGGAAAGTGAAATATGTCTCACTCAAACTTTAATAATTAATGAATTTTTAATATAAGGATATAAAGAATATAAATTCGGTTATAAATACTAATTTGAAATATAAAATGTTTTTATTTATCATGGTAATTTATTTGTAATTTTTAAGATTAATTTAATTACCTTATTAGCTTATACATTAATGATGTTGAAATTATTTATTTAGTAAAAAAATCAATAATATTGTATTTATTGAAATATTAATACATAATAAATGGCTCCAAAACCTGAAAAAAACTTATTGGTAGTGTATATATACACCATAATCATCCAATTACTGAATTTATTACCATATGGAGTCTTATAAAAGTGATTACGACAATTATATTATTTTATTTTATATGATGTCAAAGTTGTCACATTCATAATTTAATAAATATAACATTTTAAAATTTGGGTGTTTTATAAGATAAATAAGACTAAATGTATTATTATAAAATAAATAAGATTTATCCTCAACATAGTATTTTATTTTTATATTTTATGCAACAAATAAGTATATTTAATAATTATAAAAAAATGTTGTAGTAATTATTTTATTAAGAGAAATATCTAATAAATGGGTTTACAAATATCAAAATAAATATTATATGATTTATTTAATGTGACCCACTAATTTTATAGATTACTATGTCATTTTAGGAACCTATTAAATATTTTAGTTCAAATATATCATCTGTTTAGATTTTATATAAATTCAAATAAATGAATAGTTTCAAAATTAACACTATTGTTATTTTATAAAAATAACATATTATTAAATTGTTTAAAAGTCAACAAAATATTAAAAAAATATAAACTTAAATTTATATAGTCTAAAATGTCATAAATTATACATTTATTGATAATTAAAATCACATATGTAATTAGTTATAACAATTTAAATTTTAGAATATTATTACCACAAATAAAATTTTATAGATCAAATTAGGATAAATCATGTTGATAATGTTTAAAATAAATTCCCTACATGTCTAAATTTTATTTATTGATGCGATTACAACCCTATATCATCTAATATTCGAATATGAGTCATTTTTTGAGGTTTTTAAGTGGGTTTAGATTTATTATAAATTAATATTTTTAAGATTTCCAAAGGTGCCCCTCTCCTCCCTTATAAAAATGGAACCCCTTCCCACTTCTCTTCACACCCTTTTGAGCCTTGAAGCTCGGACAAAACCTGCCAATTACTCTTCTCAACCTCTCTAGTTATATTATATAGGTTCTAGTATTCTCAAAATACCAACCCTAGTGCCCTAAGAAGAAGTTTAAAGGAGGTGCGTCGAAGAAGAGGTAATCTCTTCTACCGATTCTTTCAAGCTTATTTCTTCATCAACTTCTTCTTCTTTAGTTTTTTAATTATAAAGTAATAACATCAGTATCACTAATATACTTATATGTTATTATAAATATGAAACAACCCCATTTCACCTTCTATCCATCCTACGAAAAATGATATCATCGCTCGTGCGTACGTACGGACTACCGTCTCCTCGACGCGATGAGATTCATTCTCCATGTTAACCATTCAAGAATGATTATAAAAAATATATAATGAATGAAAATGAAGTATATGACATAATGAATCTACTTGATTTATGTATATATATATATATATATTTCATCTACTTACTTCCATTCATGTCAATAAATAAAGGAAAACAGCGTTCATGCATACGTACGGCCTACCGTCTCCATGAACGGTGTATTTCATTTCATTCATTAACCTATTATATATAAATATATATATATACTGAATATATATGATATATAAATAATTATTTACATTTTTGAAGTAATTAAATCATGATATAAGTAATAATAATATCAAGAACAACAAGTCCAAACACGTACGATAAATAAAACAATTTTACACAAAATGCTTCTTTAACATGGAATTTACAAAAGAACGGGTAATACAAAGTCATAAGTGAACCACATATTATTTCATAACAATTAATATGATTCTTTAATAAGTAAATGAAATTATTTAAATCATTATACAGGAGGTTTGGATACGTACGAAGCATATCAGACCTAAGGTAAGGGATAATTATTACAATCTCATTCCTATTCGAGATTGTTTATTCGTAAGTATTTACATGGCTTATATTAATCATCCATGTCCATGTTTTATAAAAATGTTTTCATGTATGTTTAAAGTAATATTTACCCATTTTTTAATTTTACCACATGTTATGAAAGGAATCTTACTTTTTTTTCCACACGAGGAACTATTTGACTATTCCAAAAAATGTACGAGGAGAATTTTATTTTTACCTTATACAGCGTGAATGGATTTTTATTGTGTCATCACACCTCATTTTCATGAAGATTACCTTCGTTTATTTCATATGTGAATGTTTCAAGTATAATGTCTCTATGATTTATATGGTTTCACTTTTCTTAGGATAAAATTTTATCCATTTGTTTTTTATGTATTATGTTATGAAGGAATGATGTTTATGAAACCGAATTTATTCTTTGGGTTATGATGAATGATTTATGATTGTTTTGTGTCACATGTAAAAATGATTTCAATATGAGATGGGTGGGACCTATATCTCCCTCCAATGAATTGGGTAAAGATTTATATCTCATGATATTGATATGGCTGGAATGGTATGTTAATTTGGTTCAGTGATACAGGAGTGAAACGAGGAGTGAACTCGATTCAGAAAGGGACTTTTTCCACTAAGATGGTCGTGGAAGTAATGCCTTGTCTACTAGGGAAATCATATCACGTGCTTAATGGTTTTCCACAATTACATTTTCCTTTCCCATGCTATTTTATCATGATTGATGTTCCCTTATGATATATGACTTACATACTTCCAAGATTCATGTCTTTTCTCAAGATTTTGATGTTTAGATTTTATGTTCAAGTTTTTGCATTCAAATGTTTATGGATTGTTTTATGTTCTCTATGTTTACCCTTACTGGGCATTTGAGCTCACCGATTTTATGTTTTCATTTTCCCAGGATTTAATTAAAGGTTTTAGGTAAGAAAATAAAAGGGGAAGATCTTTATGCGAGATGTTGAAGATCTTTCACCAAGATTAGAAGATTATATTCCTAGTTTCCAAAGACACTAAACTATTATGGTCCTTTGGTGTCTGTTTTTGTTATGTATTAAGTATTCCGAAAATGTAATGTTTTGTCCATGTACTTCAAGCTTTGGATCGCTACACATCTATTCGAAAGAAACGTTTCAAGCTTGTGGAAACCTTCAAGTTCTAGAGAATCCACTTCACACTCTCCCACGGTTCTCTTTCAGGGTTCAACATATATTTTTAAATAATTCCCACTACTTTCATAATGTTTTAATGAGTATATAACATAACATATATAAAACTTCTAATAGATTATGAATATAGAATCTTCATTGTATACTCAATATCAGCTTCTATTCATGGTTCCTTATATTTTTTTGGATTGAAATATCTGTTCTAGGGTGTGGTCATTGTTTTTTTCTCACCCATTCTGAAGCACTCCACCACCTTCTGAAGACAATCTTACTAGATCTATTACAATGTACCAAAATATAAGTATCTCCCTATTTGTAACCCCAAATTTTGTTTTTTTAGACCAAGGTACTTTTTCATGAATCTTTTGGAAAATTAATCTTTTAGCTCATTGATTATTTCCTTTACTGGACTAGAAATTAACATATCATCCACAAAAAGTAAGATGATAAAACCCCAATAATTTAATACCTTATGATAAAAAAATGGTTGGTATTGTTATGAATGAACTTTCACTTCTTCATGAAGTTGTTTAACATTCTATTCAAATTCATTAGATCTTTCTTCAAACTATAAGGTATCTAGTTGATATAGCACACAAGATATTGGATTTTCTACTCTTATAAACCAACCAGATTCTCCATGTCAATTTCATCATCTAAAACCCTTTAAAGGAATGTTGCCTTTATTTCCAAATAGTTCAAATAAATTATTTTAATTGCAACTATACTCAACACCATTTTAATAGTCCTATATTTAACTATCATTGAAGATATATTTAAGAAATACAAACCTTATATTTATTGAAAACCCTTTATTACTAGACAAGAATTATTTTCCTACCAACCATTCAATTCTTACTTCATCTGATACACCCATGTATTTTGAAGGACTTTCCTCTCAATAGGACCCTATATTAGCTCAAATGTTCCAAAGACATGGAGGAAATTGATTTCATCCCTTATATATAACTCCTATAGATTCGAGTATCTCAAACCTATGGCCTCTTCCAAGCTCCTAGGATCTCTATCATCCATTATGATCAAGTAGTGTATATCAATCCCATACCAATGGAATTAGATCCTATTCCCAGTAGATCTTTGTAACTCCCTTTATGTTTTTATAATTTCAGTAAATCAAATTCTAAAGATTTATATTCTAGGTATTTTTCTTGATCTTTAGTGGTCCATGATCTCTCAAGTAATTTAGGCGATGGAAAAACAATTGGAATTTGACTACCTTTTAAAACATCCTTTGAATAGACCGGTGATTCTGATACAGATGTGCTTTCTAAAATCTCAAGAGTATCTATAATATCCTGGCATATATTCAATTTAACATAAAATTTTTATGATACTTTTCTCTCATTTTCATTCTCTACTATGATATAATACCTTCATAAAATCTCTTAATTGAAGATAAAAGTTTTAAATTTGACCACCTTTTGAAGGAAATTTTCCTAGGGTCAGAAACCAGTATCTTTTCCACCATATACTACAAAGTAACACACTCGACACATAGCCTCTATTTTTATATTTCCTTGTAATCAATGCGTACATGGTAAAGTGCAATGAATATTTGAGATGGGTTAATTCAATATTCTTTCTGGGACAATAGGCTTCCAATAGTTCCTTCCCAATAGATAAAAAGGACTTTTGTTGATTAAGTTTTATGTATAATTCAATGTTTCTTCCCCAAACACCTTGGTGAATCCCACAATAATTATAATACAGTTTTCACTTTTAACCAATATCTAGACATCTTATTCATGACTCTGTTATGTTTTATAGAACGTAGTATGGTCTTCTAAAACTATATAACTTTTCTCTAGAAAACCCTAAAAAATTACATATTTCCATACTTTGGACATTATCTAACCTAAATCACTTAATATTTCAACCGGTATCCTTCTACAAAATAGATCTCTATCAAAAAAAGATTAAAAATACCCCAGTATTTTGTTTGAGAAACAACACACAATTTTAATGATGCATCATTGATGAAATTTATATAATAGGGGGATCCTCCATGGGAACAAATTGGTGCTAGTTCACATGAATCTATATTCACTAACTCTAACTTTGAGCTCTTTGGAGTATTACCTTCCATTTTGAAGGAAACCTTACACCAATTACCTATAGGACATTCCTCACATGTTCCACACTCTAGGTTTCTAGCCTTCAACATCACGTTACAAGCCAATACATTCATCCCTTTCTCACTGAGGTAACCCAAACCGTTATGCCATAATTTTGTGGAAATTATTTATCCATCAGAAATTATATGTTTCGATACTCCCATAAGGTAAAATGTCTTGTCTTTTACTCCTTTGGATACAACTATGGAACCGTATGACATCTTCCATACCCTATCTATGAATGTTGTATAGAAACCCACATCAACAAGTTGCCTCAAAGAAATTATGTTTTTCTTAAATATTAGAATATGTTTCACTCATTTAAAACTAAATAAAAATACACTCCTTGACTAGATAGAAACATATCCCATGAAAAATATCTAGAGAGAACTATCATCTTCCAGATATACCCTGGAAAAACTTTCAGAAATATATTTATTCATACTTTTCACTCATACATTGAGTAAAATGAAACTCTAGAGTCTATCACCCATGACTCAAATGAACTATAAAAACTCAGGAGTAATTCACTCATATATTATAACATGTTATTCATGAATGCACATATAGAAGTGTATCTTCTAGAGTTAAAGATGTGTTCATTAAAATCCTTCTTATAGATACCATTATTCCCATAATTCCACCTCATGTGACCACCTTCCATAGATACACTCCATATTCTATTTCTCGTTCATTTACCATTTATATAACCCTTATATGTTGCAGGCCATCATCTTCCTTCTATGTTGTATGAATTAATATAATATATATAGATCTCCTTATGATGAAACTCCTCATTCAATAATAGTTCAGGAAAATCCAAAAATTCTATGTCATTCTTCTCTCTCAAGTTACTCATAGAGGTAACCATCACATCCTATGATTCTTAGAGCTATAGGAGTAACAGTAGTGCCCATTCCAATTCACTAAATGTTACCTTCAATGACTATGAGTAACTTATTATAATTTTATAATCATTAATATGTTTAGATGTAGATGTTTCTTATAACATTATCATGTACAGTAGTCTATGTAGAAAGAACACTTTGTTCATCATCATGGTATTATCATACATGTCATTGAGTGTCTTCATACATTACGATAAAGTCTTCACTTCCTAGATATTAAAAGCTACATTCTATGCTAATGAAAATTATATCAACATCAATTCTATCTTTTCTAGCCCCTCCCATTCTTTATTCTTAAACACATATGACTTAAGACATATAAAAATAATATCATGGTCCTTTTCCATTAGACAATCCTCCATAGGAATCTTTCATAACCCAAAATCTATGTCATCAAACTTCTCCACCCAGACCTTTAACTCTTACCACACCATTCATCTAGAAATTATTAAATTCCACTAACTTATGCTCAATGTGACTGAGAGATGAATAAATTCGTACTAATATTCTTATATAAGGAAAATTTTATAACGATACTATGGAACCGAGCTTTAAAACACCTTCACTAGGGTAGGATCATCCGGAACACTACAACATAATCTATGATTCCACTTATTAGCATCCCAACTATTGTTCAGTAAATCCATTGAATAGTGAACACTAGAACTTCTGAGGTAGAAAAAAAGTGTCAGTAGAAATCCCATGCTATATATACTATAACTTAGAAGACTATTAACCCAAATAAATTCACATAAATGAACAAACTATCAAACATGTACAAATAATATTATCGGTATAAAATGAATGAAATAATGTAAGGAAAAGTAAAAATGCTTGTTTTAAATAGTTTAGACTTGCATTATAATCCATAAATATAATATTGTAACTCTTTTATTTAAGTAAACATAAGTGAAATACAATTTCATAGCATATTACAGTAATCCTAGGTGATTTATCCCACTAATTATTATAGGGTCAAGCCAGTGTGCTCGATAGTCATGGCCCTCTGATCTTTGTGTGATTAAGTCCACCTTTCTTGATCTCGATGGAAAAACCCTTCATTAATTTAAAGCATTTCAGTACCTCAACTCCTTTAATATGTCAATAGTGTTGCTTAACAATGCTTTCAAAAATATGAATCTTATAAAATTATCCTTTGTCACAAAACCATTCTAACTCTAAGAAGAGTGATCAAGGAGTAACTTCAAGAGGCCTCTTTTAGTTGTTTCATCTAGTTTCATAATATAACTACAGGATTATTCAGTTATATCATCTAATTAAATCTTCTAGATTTTAGGTCCACATAACATCCAAATTCCCATCATTTGGAAATCCTAGACCACGGTCGCTGATTCTCCACCATTACCATGAAACCATTGGACATTAGACACTGGGAGTTTCTCTATTCAATAGAAAAACACCTTTGGTCGAAAAATTATTTTCATGGATGAGTCTAATTTTCCCAAAGGAATCATAGAACACCATGTGATCAAGTATATCATATGGAGATCTCAAAATAATAGTATAATTTAAACGCAATTTCTACATACGAAATATATTTGGAGTCACTAAAACCATACAAAAGTATCCACTTAATGAGTAAGGTCAATCATGTGAGTTACAATACTAGAGAAATATATCATAAACATCTAATAATATCCTACCAACCCAAGGAATCTCCATGACTAGAACACACTCTTGGTGTCTCCCAAACATGAAATTCCTCAATCTTCATTGGTTCTATAACTACTCCTAGATCTGAGATGACCTGACTAAAGAATGGACTTATCATATCCAAAACTATCACTTTAAGATCTTACTGTAAATCTAGTGATCTTAAATAGATTCTTGAATAGTCCTTATATGATTAGAATTTTTTTCCTCAGATGTTGAATAGACAAGGATGAAATCGATGAACAAAACCACAACCCCATCGAAGAAAAACTATAAGATCTGATTCATGAGTCCCATGAACATGCCTAGGGGATTCATCCTTACCATAGGTATCACCAAATACTCATAATAGCAATATTGGAATCATAATATTATCTTTGGGGTGTCCTACTTGTGAACCCAAAGTTGGAGATAACCATACCTAATATTGATCTTCAAGAACCAATTCATTCGTATCAACTGGTTTAAGAGGTCATATATCTTCATCATAGGTTATTTATTCTTGAATTTATTTTGCTTCAGGTGAATATAGTAAATATAAATCCTCAGGATCCTATCTTCCTTCTTTGAAAACAACACTGGTGATACCCAGTGGAGGCACAATAGACCTAATGAAACCCTTCTTTATATGATTCTCTAGATGTACGTATATCTCACTAATCAAAAGGGTCCATTTGATATGATGTAGATGACATAGGAGTTGTCTTAAAGTGTATCTTAATAAAAAATTGAATCTCTTGATGAGGGGGAAGTTCTATAATATCATCAAGAAAAACATATATATACTTCTTAATGAATGTAGGAAGTTGATCACGTAACACCCCAATCTTTTATAAAATCAATTTCTCCCTTCTTATAGTAATGTCATATAGTATAATCACTTAAAGTCACATTAGGAAACAAAGTTATACGTCATTATTAAATGAAATTTTAAATTCTATGTGTCGTTTAAACATAATTTTTTTCACTTTTATGATTTGATTTAAAATATATGACATACAAGGTTGTGATCATTAAACTGATTGGATTCCGATAGGTCAAACTTAATTTTTGGTAAATAGTAACATACCATATGAATAGTGATGTTACCCTTATTAATAGTAATATGACCCTTGTGAATAGTAAGTTGGTCATGTGAATAGTAATCTTACCAATTCTAGTATAAATAAAATTTATTCATCCTATAAGTGAAAATTTGATATAATTATATTATAGTGTTGGTATTTTTTTAAGTCATGAATATTTAATGATTAATTAATTAATTTAAAAAAATTATTTTCATCAAATGTATTCATAAACTATTATTTTGAAGTCTTATGATTATATGGTAATTTTATGGCACCTTAATTAATTTTTCAAAGTGATTCAAAAAGAGTTTTAAATTTAAAATTTGTATTTTTCAAGTAAATTATGATTATAATTAAAAATTAAATTATTCAAATTTAGATAATTATTTTCATAAAATGGATTTCATTTTTTAATTATACACTTAAAAAAATATTTAGGTTGAATTATGGATATTTTTCTGAAATACTTGAATTTTGTGAATAGTGAAATTTGATAATTTACAAAATATGCCAAATAAATGAGTTTATGCGTCATGACTGAGTCATGGATGATATAAATGGACATTGGTTAGAACTCACATTCCCCATTTACTATATTTAGTCATGGAATCATCACTATTTCTTATATTGATGGAAATTATTAAAATAATGAATAAAATTTTGAGAAAACACTCCTCCCGTCCACTATAAATACCACCCCTCACAACCTCATTTCCTCACACCTCTCAAGCCTTATTCCTAATCCAAATTCTGATAAAATCTATTAAAAATATCCTACCCCACATCCATAACCCCTTGTTCTCATAAAAAGACAAAAACCTCTCCCCTAGAGAGGCTCTCAAGGAATATATATTCAGGAGGCAATTTCTCTCTTTTCTTTCAAATTTCTTTCAAATTTCATTTCTTTTCTTCTCTTATCCTCAAATTCTATTATAAAAATGTCATTATAACTCCATTATTATTGGTATAATAGTATTATATCATGTTAATGGATGATTATTCATTATACTCCTCCCTCTCACTCTTTGTTTATAAAAATGAAATCGCCGCCCGTGATGTGTTAATTTACCTACTTCGTGGGAAATGCACTTCAATTTTCCTTCAAATCCTTAAAATATGTTAATAAAACACTGAAATGGATGAAAAATATTTTAATATTTATTTTTTAACCTCTATTATGTTCTTGAAACATGTTTTATTCATAATACTTATTGATAAAACAAAACATGTTTGTTGTAATCCAAAAACCGCACAAATTAACCCGGAACGATCATCATAAAATTTTAAATAATTATTAATCCTCATAAAAAAATTCACAATTAGATCGTTTAAACTCTTGTAAGATCATTAATATCATGTAATATAAATTTTTTATGTTTATCAATGTTCTACAGGAACATTCATTTATGTGTACAAGTGAACCGTTCATGAAAACTAAGAAAAAGAACACTCCCAAACAATGAATTTAAACTCTATAACTCATACAAAGGCCTATAAAAGAACATAATAAAACCACAATGAATAATAATAATGTATAAAAGGTTATATATTTTTTAATTAATTAATCTAATATGATTTTATAGGACATTAAAGTGAAGAAATCATTCCGACACAAGGTAAGGGGAATTCTCAAACTCAACTTTATTTCTTTGGGTTTTCCCTTTTTCACTCCATTTTTGGTATGATTATTCCTTAAAAATAATTTATTCATAATTATATTACCTTTCATGTGATATAAATATTTTCCAAATTAGTTTATGTCAAATATAATTTTTTCCAAAATAACTCTTCTTTCAAAAACACACCTTCTACTTCTCACTCAATGTTGATGGTTCTTGTATAAAGTATGTTATTCCCTCTTTCATTTGGGAACCAAAAGTTTATGAATGTATGATTTATTAAGTAAATCTCATTCCTTTACATGGTTTGTCTTATTTTCAATATTTATATATGTTCTATGTGGCATGAATTATAGTGAAAATGTTATGATGTGACAAGTGTTCCCAAAATTATATAGTGCTCCAATGCATTGGGTAATGTGAAGAACCTTATGAATAAAGTGAAGTATACATTAAAATGATTCTAGATTTTTTCAAAAATATGTGTGGTATAAAACCATTAAGACATGATGTTTCATTTTTATTCATTTCTACATTACATGCTATTATCTAATGCTTCTTCACATGATTATGATGATGATGATATGATTATGCTGACTCCATGTTACATAGGTTCAGGTTCTTATCTATCCTCTTACTGGAATTTTAGCTCACCCATTTTGATATATATCTTCAGGTGACTACTTGTACTAAGGATAAGTAAATATCCAACAATAACCTGGAGAATGAGGAATTAAATAAATGGTTTGTGTTGTAAATGTTATGTATGGTCCTAGTTTTTCCAATACACTAAACCTTTGGATCCTTGATGTGTAATGTTTTTATGTTGTTTATCATTAAAATTATGTAAAATTAATGAATGAAAATTAGGGTCACTATATTTGGTATCAAAATCATGGTTCAGTTAATTTGGGAATTATGATTAGAGAACCATAGTGAAAACCCTAGTAGGAGACTAAGTATATGTAAGCACACAAAAATCTTTGATAAACATAGGGATTCCATAAGATATGCTTTTAGTGTTAATTTCACAAAGGAATAACTTATTTATTTATGACTTATTGAATTATGTTTCCTAATAACCTTTTTCATTTTATAAAATGGTGGTAATCAGGAGAAACTAGACAAACAACCCATGTGAGGGACAATGCAGTGATTTCCCGAGAAAAATCCCAAATTATTTTGGAGGTGGAGTTCAAATATTCATGGTGATGTTTAACTAGTTGTCTCAAGTTATGAATAATAACCTGAATAATGTGGAATTTCCTAATTCACTTAAGAGGGAGCAACTGGTTATCGAGTGTTTTATGCGGCAACGTCCACCAACGTTTTGTAGATCTTCTGATCCAGTAGTTGTGGAACATAGGTTCATCCCAATGGAGAAGATCTTTTATGTTATTCACTATTTTGGGATGGAGAAGGTATCTCTAGTCATTTATCATCTCAATAGAGGGGTTGACCAATGGTGGACTTTGATTAGGAACACCAAGATGAGAGATGAAATTGATGATATGTAGTGGGAAGACATTAAGATAATGTTTCTTAACAAGTATTTCCCATAAACTATTAATACGACGATGGAGGGAGAATTCATAGAGATAAATCAAAAGTATGGAGAATTATTCATGGATTACAAAGAGAACTTCACATGTATTTCATGGTATGCTTTAGTTTTTTTATCAACAATGATAGAAAAATTGTTATATTCTTTAGTGGAATAAAACCACACCTTAAAAAGGATCTTGTAATTTGAGACTTTGGGAGTTATGAAGAATTTGTTCGTTGTGATCTCAAAGTGGAGATGGAGTTTGAATAATAATCTCACGACTATGGTGATAAGAAACAAAATATGTAGTTTCATGTAATAGGATCTAATGAGAAAGGTGGAAAGAAAACTAAACCACCCACATGTCAAAAATTTGGGAAGAATCATCATGGGAATTTCCTCAAAGGTATGGGGAAATGCTTCAAGTGTGGGAGAGAAGGCCACCAATATCAAGAGTGTTGAAAAAGCATGAGAAGCCCAGAGAATGTGGTGTAGAAAAGGAGAGAACCAACAATAGTACAATGATACAACTGTAGGGATCAAGGGTACTATGAAAGCCAATGCACTAAACCTTGATCCCTCAAGGGTAACCAGTGTCATCAGCCACCAAATCCAAATGAGCAAGCGAAGGTTCATGCCATCACTACTGCAGAAGTTGAGCAAGAAAATGAAGTCATACAAGGTACACTTACTATTTTCTCAAGAATGGAAAAAATCTTATTTGATTCTAGTTCTAAACATTGCTTTATATCTTGAATGTTTTCTAGAACTATAGAATAGAATCCCTAAAACCTTGAATGAGAGATATCTATAAAAACATCAATTGGTGTGATCATTTCAACCCAAGTGTTGGACTCTTTTCCTGTTGATGTGTGTGGGGAAATTCTTCCAGTGAATCTCATGCTACTTCCCTTGGTGTAATTAGAATCTATAATGTGAATTGATTGGATATCACTATATAGAGAACATCTCAAATGTTGGGAAAAGGAAACATATTTTTATATTATGAGCCATCCCATGATCCTCTAAAAATTCATAGAAGATCATGAATATCCTTTAGAAAATATTTCAACAGTGTGGGTATTGGTTCCCTGTAAAGAGTAATACCTTTCTCAAATAGTTGATTCAAAGGAAAGTGTCAACCTAGCAGAAGTTCCAATCATGAGGGAATACGGTGATTTATTTCTGGAAGTGTCACACAGAATTCCCCCAGTTCGTGAGATAGAGTTCTCCATAGAACTCATACCTGGAGCTACTACTATCTCAAAGTGTCCCTATATGATGGATCTTTTCGAACTGGAGTTGTTAAAGAAGGAACTGCAAGATCATTTGGACAAAGGGTCCGTGCACCCCATTGCATCACCTTGGGGGTGTTCCAGTGCTCTTTGTGAAGAATAAAGATGGATCAATATGGATATGTATTGATTATTGGGAACTCAAAAAGATCACCATAAAGAATAATTATCCTCTCCCAAGGATTGATGACTTTTTTCATCAACTACGAGGAGATCAGTACTTATCAAAGGTGGATCTTCATTCTGGATATCATCAGCTAAATGTGAAGAAGGAAGATATTCAGAAGACTTCCTTTTATATAAGTTATGGGCACTATGAGTTTTTGGCAATGCCCTTTAGACTTACTTAACCCCCTAAAATCATCATGTATTTGATTAATAGAGTGTTTTGACATTACCTTGACAAATGTTTTGTACTATTTATCGGTAATATTCTCATCTTCTCCATGAGCAAGGAAGAGTATTAATAACATCTAATACTTGTGTTAGAAACATTGAGAAAGTAGAATTTGTACGCCAAGTTCATCAAGTGTGACTTTTGGATTAATCATGTTATGTTCTTGGGAAATGTGATCACAAGTGAGGGAATTTTGGTGGACCCTTCAAAAACAATGGTTGTTGAGGAATGTCCCAGTCACTCTAATGTCACAAAAATCCGTAGTTTTCTGAGATTAACTGGGTACTACTGATGTTTTGTGAGAAATTTATCATGATTGTCAATCCCACTAAATAAGTTATCAAGGAAATGGTTAAAGTATTCCTGGATGGAAGAATGTGAGGAAAGCGTCATGGAGCTAAATAGAAGGATGATCACTGCACTTGTACCCACATTACCGAAAAGTGGATAATGTTTTGTGATATTCAGTGATTATTTTAATAGGGGATTGGGTTGTGTACTCATGAAGAATGATAATTTGGTAGCCTATGCCTAACGGAAGTTGATGATCCATGAGTAGAATTACCCAATGCATGATCTGGAGCTAGAAGCTATGATTTTTTCCTTGAAAATCTGGGAGCACTACCTCTTTGGTGAGAAGAGTGACATATATACTGATCATAAGATCCTAAAGTATATATTCACAGAAAAGGATCTCAACATGCATAAAAGGAGGTGGTTATATCTAATCATGGACTATGATTGATCTATTCACTATCATCATAGAAAGGAAAACAAAATAGATGATGCACTTATCCAAAAGAACCTGCTACACTATCCATGTTGCAGATTGAGAAATACCCTATACTCATGGATATGAAAATGATGGATTTGGGAATCATAATGGCAGGGAATACATCCTACCTTTCCCAAATGATTTCCCAATCATCTATGTAAGAGAAAATTAAGGAGGAACAAAGGGATGATATGGAGTTTCAAAAGCAGGTAAACGTAGTAAAGGAAGGGAAGCTGCAAGAGTTTCATATCGATAATGATGGTTTGATTTAGTTTGGAACAAGGTTTTGTGTGCCTTCATCACCTGGGATAAAGGTGTTATTGGATAATGCACATAGCTCACCTTTCTTTATCCATCATGGGAGTACCAATATGTAATGTGATCTCCAAGAACACTTTTGGTGCGACAATATAAAGAATAAGATTATTGAGTATATCTCAAGGTGATTGATATTTTTGCAAGTTAAAGTAGAGTGACAAAAGTCCAAAGGGATGATACAACCATTGCATATACCCATGTAGAAATGATAGAATGTCACTCTGAACATTGTCATGGGTCTCCTGATGACATCCAAAGGAAATAATGCAATATGGTTTGTGGTGGAATGACTCACTAAGACTATCCACTTTACTGTTATTCGGGAAAATCTCTAGATTAAACAACATACAAATATATATGTGAAGGAAGTGGTGAGACTGCATGGGGTTCCACTCTCAATTATCTATGATCATGATCTCAGGTTCATACTTAAATTTTGGAGGAGTCTTCAACATGATTTGAGTACTAAATTGAATTTCAGCATGGCCTATCACCCCCAAAATGATGACCAATCTGAAAGAACTATTCAGATGCTCAAATATATGGTTAGATCATTCCATTTGGAATTTAAATGTGGACTGGATCAGAATCTCCCATTGGTTGAGTTCTCATACAACAATAGTTTCCACTCAAAGTATTCATATGTCTCTATATAAAGCTCTGTATGGAAAGTGATGTAGAACTCAAAACTTTTGGGATAAATTCAATGAAAGAAATCTATTTGGACATAAACTTTAGCATGAGATGATACAGAAGGTTCAAGTCATCCAATAACATATAAAATCTTCTCAGTTTTAGAAAAAGATCTATTCTAACAACCATCTAAGGGACTTGGAGTTTGATGTTGGAGATAAATTCTTCCTTCGAATATCACCATGGAAGAGAGTCACCTGGTTGGGAAAGAAACAGATGTTATTCCCAATGTATATTAGCTCTTTTGGAATCCTTTACTACATAGGATTAATGGCCTATCAACTTTAACCTCCACTAAATATGGCTCAAGATCATGATGTGTTTCATGTATCTCCCCTAAATAAGTACATACCAGACCCCTCACATTTACTAAACTTAGAGGTGGTACACCTAGAAGATGATCTCTCTAATGAGGAGCATCCAGTAAAGACTCTAGATTGGAGAGATAAGGTTATACATAACAAGAAATCCCAACTTGGAAAATTGTTTTGGAGGAACCATAAGTAAGAAGAAGAAACTTAGGAACTAGATGATGTGATGAATGGGATGTGCTCTCACTTGTTTATGTATAATGAATTTTCAAGGGCAAAATTTAAAACGGGTGTAAGAATGTAACGACCCAAAATTTTATCAATGCACATTAACCCTTATTGTATTAATGTCATATATTATAATCACATAAGATCGCATTAGTAAACACAATGCCACATCATGATTAAATGGTATACTAAATTCTATGTGTTCTTTAGACATAATTTTTCCACTTCTATAATTTGAATTTCAAAAATCTGACATACACGGTTGCGATCAATAAACTTTTTGGAGTCCGATAGGACAAACTTAATTTTTGGTTCATAGTAACACACCCTTATGAAGAGTAATTTTACCCTTATGAATAGTAATATGACCCTTATGAATATTAAATCATCTAATTAAATAAGAACTTTACCAATGATAGTATAAATAAAATGTATCCATCTTATAAGTGACAATATGATATAATTATATTATAGTGTTGGTATTTTTGTAATTCATGAATATTTAATGATTATTTTAAATATTTAAAAATATATATTATCATAAAATGTATTCATAAACTAGTATTTTTAATTCATATGATTGTATGGTAATTTTATGAGACCCTAATTAATTTTTTAAAGTGTTAGAAAAATAGTTTTAATTTTAAAATTTGTATTTTTCAAGTAAATTATGATTTTACGTAAAAATTAAATTACTCATATTTCGAAAATTATTTTCATAAAATGGAGTTCATTTTTGATATATACATGTTGAAAATTTTTTGGGTTGAATTTTTTATATTTTTCAAAAATACTTGAATTTTTGGTGAAGAGTGAAATATGATAATTTTTCAAAATATGCTAAATAAATGAGTTTCTACAACATGCTTGAGTCATGGATGATGTAAATGTCCATTAGTTTAGAATAAAATTCCCTCTTTACTATATTAGGTCAGGTAATCATCACTATTGTTTTTCTTGGATGAAATTAATAAACCAATGTATTAAATATTGAGAAAACACCCCTCCCCTCCACTATAAATACCACCCCTCACAACCATACGTACTCAAACCTCTAAAGCCTTGTACCTACTCCAAATTCTGCTAAAATATCTTTCTAATATACTCCCCCATGTCTATAAGCCCTTGGACTCATAGAATGACCAAAACCTCTCCCATAAAGAGGCTCTGAAAGAATATATAATCAAGAGGTAATTTCTCTCTCTTTTCTTTCAAATTCCATTCAAATTTCACTTATTTTCTTATCTTATCTTAAACTTATCTTATCGTAATGTCATGATAACTCCATTATGATTGATATACTAGTATTATTCCATGTTAATGTATTATTATTCATTATACTCCTCCCTCTCTCTCTCTTAGTTTATAAAAATGAAATTGTCATGTGTCATGTGTTAATTTACCTACATCTTGGGCGATGCACTTCCATTTTCCTTCAACTCCATCAAGGATAACAATAAAACCATTAAATGGTTTAAAAAATATTTAATATATATTTTCTACCCCTTTTTACATTTTGGAAACAATTTTTATATATAATAATATATGATAAAACCAAACATGTTTGTTGTAATCTAAAAACCACCCAAATTAACCCAAAAAGATCATCATTAAATTTTAACTAATGATTAATCCTCATAAAAAAATTCATTATAAGATAATTTAAACTCCTAAAAGATCATTAATATCATGTAATAGTAATTTTGTATGTTTATCAATGTTATAAACAAACTTCCATTCATGTGTACAGGTGAACTGTTCATGAAAACAATGAAAAGGAACACTCTCAAGCAATGAATTTAAACTCTCTAACTCATAAAAAGGCCTATAAAAGAACATAATGAAACCATAATGAATAATAATCATGTATAAAAGGTTTTTGTGTTGTTAATTAATGAATATAATGTTATTATACAGGACATTAATGTGACGAAAGCATTTAGATACCAGGTAAGGGTAATTCTCGAACCCAACTTTTTTTCTTCTGGTTTTCCTTTTTTAACCCCATTTTTGTTATGTTTATTTCCTAAAAATAATTTATTCATCATTATAATTCCTTTTATAGGATATACATTTTTTACAATGGAGTTTATGTCAAACATAATGTTTTCTTGAAGAACAGTTCTTACAAAAACACACATTTTACTTCTCACTCAAGGTTGATGGTTCTTATATCAAATTTGTTTTTCCCTCTTTCATTTGGGAACCCAAATTTTATGAATTTATTCTTTATGAAGTTAAACCCATTCCTTTACATGGGGTTTTTTATGTTTAATATTGATATATGTTCTATGTGGCATCCATTGCAATTAAAAAAAATTAATGTGATGGGTGCACCCATAATTATATAGCGTCTGAATGCATTGGTTAATGTGAAGAACCTAATGAGTAAAGTGTAGTATGTGTGAACATTATCTTATATTTTTTCACTATGTGTGGTAGATGACCACTAGGACATGGTGTTTCATTTTTTTCCATTTCCACATTCCATGCTATTATCTAATTCTTCTTATCATGATTATGATGGTGATTTTATGATTATGCTCACCCGATGTTACATAGTTTCAAGTTCATATCAATCCTATTACTGGGATTTTAGATCGTCCCTGTTAATTTATGTCCTCAGGTGACTACTTGTACTAAGGATAAGTCAATAGAGAATATGAATCTAGAGAAGAAAGAATTAATTAAATTTTTTATGTTGTAAATGTTATGTATGGTTTTAGTTTGACCAAGACGCTAAACCTTTGGATCCTTGATGTGTAATTATTTTATGTTGTTTATCATTAAATTTATGTAAAAGTAATGTAAGAAAATTAGGGTTTCTACATATCATATTAACCATCTACCACACCTATATCCAAAATCACCAATTGATGGATGATTGGATACAACTTCCAACTTTATTTTTCTTTACTGAAGTTATCACTCACCCACAGAGGAAAACATTGACCAAACTGCTCAAAAACACATCTCTCTAATTGTAGTAGTTTGTCTGGGAATGAATTGAAGATAACCAGACCTACCAAGGATGAAATCATATAGATTCATCCTAACCACCATGATGTGAAACAAAAACCACTCTCCACTATGTTTTAGATCTCATAATTTGAAAATTATGTAGAGCAAGTGATCACTACCTGTATGGGTATCTAGCTGCATAGGCCAGCTATAGGCTCTATTGGAATATCAAACACTTAAAATAGGGATATAGTGAAAAAGGAACAGCTTCTATTGATATCTATGTGTATGTTCCCCATTTTAGATTATACATAGATCATACCTGGAATCATGTTGAGTGCTTCTAGACATAGAGCTCTGTTTCCAAGATATGACCACTTCTCTAGCCACTAGCTCCCTAAGCCTGGAATGGATTTCCTAGGGGTGGTGGTTTTGATGTAAATTGTAGTATCATCCACCTATATATCCTCCTCTTGGTGTACCTATAGATCCTTTACCACAACTGCCTCCCTAAGAACCACCATCCCACCTTAGGGAGGTCCCTAATCACATCACTTCCTCTCGTATAGGGGTTCATCTATCACCAGACTGACCTCTATTGCATGGCAGGTTGGGAATAAACATGCCATGTGACCTTTTCCTCCACAGGAATAGAAAAACCTAACTTCTAGATGGATAAATCCTCTGAGTGTCTCTTGAGACACTAATCCTTGGTCCAGGTACCATGCATGAGTATAATTATAGTGTCGTGACCCTAACTCCCATGAATGGCATGGTGTTATTGATGACTCAGCTCCTGGGTAACTACCACCATCTCTAGGCACCATCTTCTCCTCTAATAGAAACCAATCGATCACTAGGGAATCTTCAAAACCTTTTAATTAGTGGAGATTCATATGGGAATTACATCGACCTAGATCACTCTGTGAAGGTGGTAATTGAACTTATTTTCTGAAAGGAATCCATCATGAATCGTGTTAAGGGAATGTGTTGTGAGGTCATCAAACCTCAATACATACTCTAAAACTAAAATCTTTCCATACTATAGATCTAATATCTCATGGATTCATACAAGCATCAATGTAGTTAAGGATATAGTCTTCATGAAATAGGTTCCCAAACTATGTCTATGGGAGATTCACCTCATCATGGGTCAAGATGATCAAAGTCAATTGGCGACTCATTGTACAATGAATACAGATGAATGATAGCACTATTATATGATCACATGGTGTCAAGAAATGTTTTAAAACCAATATTTACACATCAAGATAATCCTATTCTACCAAAATGTTAGGCTCACCCCAAAACCCAGGTGTTCACTATCACTAAAAAGCATAAAGCATGTTTAGCCTACACACACCCTTATCCTACCCCATTAGAATGATAAGATACTCAATGGGTGGAGGGATGTATTCCCAAGCTATGAGTGGTAATTCTTATTGTAATATGGTTAGAGAAACTTCTCCCTACATTCAAGGTGGGAATATCCAACGGTCTAGTCTATAGATAGAAACCGCATTGCTCAGCTACTCAGTAATAAGATGCTCAACCACTGGCATGGACACATCAAAACCCAAGATCAGGATCCTTGATAGCTATCTACATGGGGAATCCTGCATTTTATAACATAAACCATGACCATTAAATTACATAAATGGATATAACTTGACAATTACACATAATTCATTAATAATCTCATACAAGATACATGTCGTGTTTACTTTTTCCCAACAACCATCTTTGTGGAGATTTTATTTGATAAGAAAGTTATCAAACATCTAGTGAATATATACATTATTTACCACAGTAACGTAGGGTTCCTTGGCCTGAACACTAAAAAAATCACTTGACACTATCACAATGTGTTCCCAACCATACCTCACAAACACCTAACTCTATACTCCATCCCTAAGAGAGATCGAATTTGATACCTCTCTAACATGGAATGTCCCATATTGGCCCCCTTGTACTAGTATTAAGACATGCTTTCAACCCTAGACTGGCATCCAATAGGCCAAGAGCTGGTGACTAGCACTGAGTTGTCATATCACAAAATATGGGAGGCCTAAGCATAATGTGTAAGAATGTAACCACCAATTTCCATGTAATTTAGTATTAATGAACTAACAGATAAATACAAAACTAAAATATATAAGAATTCATGTAACATTCTAAAATACAAAAAGGAGTATCAGGTGAATAGCTATAAATTAGGTGGGATACATGCCAAGTAATCACAAGGAAAAAATAACTAAAGGAAACTGATAAAAGGAGGTATCCACAATTACTATCCCTAGGAATAATCTATATCTATAGTCATTACATTCGAGTACCACTAATACCCCACTCCATCGATACCACACTTTCCCCAATCACCACTGTAATATTTTTCATCTAAATAAGACATGACATGTGCGGGTGAAATTATCATTCATGGGTGATTATACACATACCCATTAGGATGACCTAAAAACCACAAGTAATAAATAATGAACCTATTTAGTTAAAAACTACAGAGGTAAGGGATAACCCACTCAGTATAATAAAACACAAAACCAAAAACCTAAATACACATTGAAGTTATAGAATTCAAGACACCAAGTCCCACTCATCAACAACCCGGCTAAATAAATAATTGTACATTATGAGGAAACATGATACAAACTACCTAGTAAATCTATACATATGTATTCTTTATAAATTTAGTGGGGACCCATAGCTTTCCAAATTATGCATTATATGAGGGAAATATGAACCCCTAGTGGATGACCTACTCTTAATTGTAAAAAGTCATTGAACGAGGGAGTACCTAACTCTATACATACAAGACCTCCACCCCTATGATTTAAGTAATGTCAATTAGGGTAGTACCAAACTCTCTAGACATTGAGGAGGACATACTCTTATTTGAGTTCAAGTGTTTACTTGTTAGTATTTTAAAGTTATTTAAATATTTTATCACTTTTATTTTATTTTTTGATAAATTTTTATTTATTAACATTTTATTAAATTCTAAAATATATTAAATTTCAAGTATTTTTTATTCATACTTATTTTTATTTACATGTTTTAAAAGTATTAATTTTGATTCTTATTGATTTAATAATACATAGATTATTTTTGTAAAAAAATATATTTTATCCTTAGTGAGGAACCTTGTCTAGCACTCATCTTTATAGGGGACTCATTGGGTCAACCCTATTGGAAATCCTGCTTAAGGAAGCCCAATAAAGAGGCCAGTCTTTAGTGTGTATAGTGCACGCCTATATCATGTCTTCCCATGTATAAGGCCCATGGATCGTGCCCGTAGAGCACATAGGTGCTCTATGTTTCCCATTGGTCCCATGGCCCGTGTGTGTGTGCATAGTGTTTTAATTTGAGTGGAGCATCATGGAATGTTGATTGATATGTCACTCGACTGTCGCTTGTTCAATTCGATGTGGGATAGGAAATTTTCTTTACTGTTCATATGAACTTAAAAAATCATATACATGTATGGCTATTGTATCTATCTCATCTCATCCATTAATTTTATTTTTGAACTCCCACATTATCCATTTGAACTCCCACACCTCAATGTTCAACTTCCATCGTCTTCTTCCAACATCCACTCAATCTTGGTGAACTATTGTTCTTTAACACACAATTCTTTTAATCCATCATGGTTTTATCCTTTATTCTTATTTAAGATCATTCTTTTCTCATTTTATTTAATTTTTGTTGTTTTGGTTATCATGGTTTGGTTTCAATGTATCATTATAAATTTTATTTTGAGTTTTAAACTAGAAACATTTCATCTTATTCCTTAAATTATTTTTCTAGTTTGATTTTTCTTCTCTATTGATTTCTCAATGAGTCACCAGTAGAAATTAAGAATGGTGGGTGAGTTGAATCGATATTGAAAAATAACAAAGGTACGTGAATCGAGTCACCATTGGAAAATACAAATAGGGAGTCATGAGCAATTGTTAGAACCCAATAGTGGGTCATTGATCTACCACCATACATCAACAATGGGTCATGTTAATCACCATTGTACATCAATAGTGGGTTATCCTTGTCCCTCGGTTGTTTATTCATATTGTACAGAGTCTCTACATTAGATTTTCATTCTTTGGGTATTTTATTCATTTTTTTTGAGTTTTATATTTATTTTTACTGGAAGAGTCTTGTTTAAGATCCAACAAGAGCTATACTTCTCCTTCAATCGAAGGCAGTAGAATTTTAAATTTTTTTCTTTTTTTTAGTATATTTTTTAATATTCTAATATTCTTATTGGTTGGATATGTGTATATTCAATCACTGTTGGAATCCAACAGCAACAAATTATTCATCAGTTGTTCTTCTCTTTTGTTACAGAAGGTTACCTATTATTTAAATGTGTTTTTTGTTATCATTTATTAGAAGATTATTTCTTATATTGTTACCTTATGGTTTGTTTCATCTTCTTTGGGAAATATATTTCTATTTTTTATTATATTTTATTCTACTGGAATAAGATTATTTCTTTTTATTTAATTATTTATTATTATTATTTGAAGTTATTTTATTTTTTATCAATTGATTTCTTTATATTTTGCTTCATCCTGTTGTATGAAAATTATTTTCATAAGTCATTCATAGAGACCAATGGTGGATCATGATTCACTGATGGACATTTCCAATGATGATTCATGACTCACCGTTGGACATCCAACATTAGAAAAAAAAAATCTTCTACTGAAGCCTTTTATTACTAAGATGCATGGAATTAATTTTATTTTTGTTGGATATTTTTATTTTTTATTGAAATTGGAATAGTATATTATACTTTATTAAGACACAATTAAAATTTTCCAATGTTAGTTCATGATTCACTACTCTCTGTTCTAGTGGTAGGTCATGAGCCACCACTAGTTAAAATTTTATGATTTTTGAATTTAATTTCTAATTTAAATTGTTTTTATTAAAAATAATTCCTTTGATAAATGTATTGTTGATTTATTTTGAAATATGATTGTAGAGTGTGTAAAAATAATTTTAAAATAATTTTAAGAAGTTTTGTTTATACAGTTTTTTATTCATGACATGCACTATTTTACTGCATTTTTTCTTTAATAATAATCTTAATGATTATATTTTTTTCAAATGTATTATAATTTCTATTTTTTAGATATGATTTACATAACATTTTAATTTTTTAATTTTAATATTTCATGAATAAATTTAAATCCATATTATAATTCTATAATTTTTAATGAGGATTTAAGAAATAAATGTAATAGTCATATTATTATATTGTTATGTACTAATAAGTGTCATAAAGACATTAGACACAGACATTATCCTATAGGATTTTGTTTTAATGATCGTATATATTGCATTAAGGAATAAAAACATATACCTATGCAGATCATTCATGGAGATTACTTGTGATTCATATTTTCCATTCTACTTATCTCAAAATCGTTCATGAACATCTATGATTTTTACACTCTAGTTGTGAACACCAAAGGACTCCATCTTGGACATTTGTTCCTTCCAAATGATCAATGATAATCTTGATTAAACTTATTCGACATTTCTATCATCTACTACTTCTCTTGTATTTGTTTTATTCATGTAATTGTGTTCCTTTTAGTTTTTGATTTCTTTCTTTCTGGTTTATACTTTTCCCATAAAAAATTCTTGCCTTTCTCTATTTATTCCAAATCCTAAAAGGAAGTAAGGGTTTTGACTCACAATCAAATGTTAGTAATCACAATCCACGTTGTCATCTTTTATCAAGACTAGGATGTGCCTTCATATTGTGCAAAAGTAAGGTTTTGTGACAAGGTTCTCATGCCTTTAAAAGTGAGTTTCTTAGTGGGTACCATTCAACTGAAGGAGTATAGAACATTGAAAAGGGGATATGGATATTTGTGATCCAAAACACTATAAATTTTGTGTTCTATCAATTTATTTATATTGAAACTCATCTCAAGATCACTACACTCATTAAAAATTAATATTTTATAAACTATGATTTTTTTATCTTCAAATTGTTAAAGAGACTATTCAACCCCCTAGTCATATTTTTAATCAGTAATGATCCAAAAATTGGTATAATATCATAGGTCTCTAATATGATAGTTTTTATAATATTTATTTTTAACTCTGTGATAACCCAGTATCCTAGACATAACAGTCTAAGGAATAAAAGAATAGTTTTATTTATAGATGGTAGGTGTCAATTCCAATGATGGATAAATTCCACAGAAACATCCATTCATTAATGGGAGTGACTGTGGATACTATAAAGACATAATAGAAGCCTACCTAAAAAAACTAAGTGTTTCTCACTGAACTATAATAAAAAATCCATATAAGTTACTCAAGGTGGATCCTAAGTCATTGGTAGGTAATGAAATGGTAAAATATGTTTTTAATTATAAAGTTAAAAGTATTTTTATTATGCTATATGTAGAAGTGTATATAGCCTTGTTTCAACTTATAAGACAACACATGATTATTTGAGAATAATGCAAGTGACTCATTATGGTAATGAAAACATGAAAAGAACCAAGTTAGTAATTCTCTAAACAAAATATCGGGACATCAAGATGGGAGATAATGAATCTATAGACTAGATATGTTATCAGTTCATCAGTATAACAAATTCTGTGAGTGCTCTTAGATAAGTCTTGGATAAAACATCTCAAGTGTAAAGAGTGCTAATAGATCTTCCAAAAATATGGCATGAAAATAAGGTGTCCATCTATGAGAGTAAGAATTTTAAAGAGTATAGTTTAGATGAACTTATAGGATCTTTACCACAGTATGAGTTAGAGATGAAGAATATTGATGATAATGAGTATACCAAAATAAAAGGTATTATATTTAAATCAGATTTTATTGATACCTATAATGCCTATGAATCTATGTTCCATAAAATTTATAATAATATGTCTCACTTCATTAATAATATTTTAAAGTTCATGAAAAACAGAGGAAAGAGGCAGTTCAAGTGGATGTAAATAAAAGACTATAAGAAAGGTAATACTAATAATAATAATGATGTTTCAAAATTAAACTATTATGAGTCTAGTAATAAAGGTCTCATAAGGACTGACTTCCCTAAACTCGAACATAAAAATAAAGAGAAATATAAAACAAGAAATGCAAAATTTATTTTTATGGAGGTTGGGACTCCTCGGACAGTTCTGACTCAAGAGGTGATTCAAGAAGTGAATGGGAGATTGGGAATGTTGTCGTGATGGGTATTACCTATGAGGTAAATTATTATCTCTTCAATCGAATAATAACTACTATAAATTTTGATCATAATTCTTTATCTATAAATGAAAATGAAATTTTTTCTAACTCATGTTCTGATTCTAATTTTAAAAATTACATAGTTAAGAAATTATTAAAGAAAATAAATAATTAAAGAATTATAGATCTAGAATAGTTTAAAATTATAGTTAATTGAAAATTAATAAGAAGAAGTTGATTAATGAAAATGATAAATTTAAAAGATAATATGAAAATAAGAAAAACTGTATTTCACATAATGATAAATCTAAAGTATACTATAATTTTGAATTTCTAAAACTAAAAGATTAAAATGAACAGATCAAAAACTTTTTAGATTTAAATGATAAAGATAATGATAGGATATTTAATTTCGTTTTTGATGATATATATAAAGTTGAAATTTAAAGTAAGAAATTAAATCAAGATACTAAAAAATTATTAAACACACCATCTAGATTCAATGAAAAGATCTTTACAGATTTAGAAACTGTTCAAAAGGAAAATATAGTTTTGAAAAATGAAGTTGTTAATATTAAAGAGGAATTATCTAGTTTTTAAAGGGTAAAAAAATATGATAATATGATATATTTAATGAAAATAAACACCAATAATAATGTTTTTGGATACAATAGTATTACTCCAAATCTAAATAAGACTAAATTTATCAAAGTATCAAAAGGAAGCATTTTAAGTGTAACCTATTGTAAATAAATAATGAAAGGGAATTATGCCAGTGAGTGTTCACTAATATTTACATAATATTTTGTTTATACTAGTAATTTCAATACTAATGACTTAATTTATAATCATCCCACTAGTAAATGTGTTAATTCTATTTTGTTGTTAACGTTTTCTACTAGAAATCCAGTTGGACCCAAGTTGGCATGGGTACCAAGACAATCTACTAGATTGTTTAATTTCAGAAAATATTCCAAAGAAGTCTCAATAAATCATGGTACATATATAGTGCATACTCCAAGTACATGATAGGTGATATTTCAAAGTTTCTATCATTTAAAATGTGTGATCATGGCCTTGTCATATTTGGAGATAACTCTAAGGATCAGATTAAAGGAATGTGTGAAGTTGTTTTTTCTAAACCAGTTACAATTTCAAAAGTATTATATATACTTGGTTTAAAACCTAATATCATAAGTATATAATAGTTAGGTGATGATGGATTAAATTTTATATTTGATAATTATAAGTGTACTTTTCTAAAAAATATATTATTATTATTTTCTGTAAATAGAAAAGAAAATGTGTGTACTATTGATTTTTCTAATCTAACCAGACTAAAGGTTGAGTGTATAAATGATATAGAAGAATTTTAAATTATATGAAATAGAAGGATTGGGAATACAAATTTCATATTGTTGAAAAAACTTTCAAATCATGAATATGTTCTATAACTACCCATGTTTCAGACATGTATGTACTTCTTTTGTGACTCCTGTTTAAATGGTAAACAATATAGATAATGATTTAAATCGACTAATGATGTTAGTACTACTATATGTTTAGAATTATTTCATATTGACATGTTTATACCTATGAGAAATTCTAGTTTTGGTTGAAAAATATATGTATTTTTAGTTGTAGATGGTTACAGTAGATTCTTATGGATTTATTTCATATCTCATAAAAATGTAACTTTATCCAAAAACATTATTTCTACAAGATTATTAAAAATTTCAAAAATGAATCAATCATATCTATCAAAAGGGATATGGCTGTTGTGTTTGTGAATTTATAATTTTATAATTTTTTTGAATCAAATGGCTATAAACATTATTTCTTATCACCTAGGACACCATAATATAATGGTGTAATAGAAATAAAGAACTGATCTATTCAAGAAATTTATAGGTCAATGTTAATGGAATTTAGTGTGCCTAAATATTTTTTAGTAGAGGATTTAAATACATATTTCTATGTTTTAAATAGATTCTCAATTATACCTTCCCTAAATAATAATCCTTATGAAATTTTAAAAGGGTTTAATCCTAAAGTTGGTTATTTCAAGGACTTTTCCAGTAAATTGTTTATCCTAAATAATACAGATAATTTAGAAAAATATGAATCTAAATCAGATGATAGGATATTTTTAGGATATTCCAGTTCAAGTAAATCTTATAGAGTTTTTAATAATTAATCATTAGTTGTTGAATAATATGTGCATGTTAATTTTAATGAAAACAATTCTAATAAGCTGGATTCTCAATATTTCAAAGAAAATGACAGGTTTGGATAATTTAAATTTGTTGAAGATAATTACCAAGATAATGATAATTCATTAGTTTAGAGGGTGCATATCACTTCTGAAAATCATACAAATTAATGGAAAACAGTTAAAGATCCCACTATTGAAAAATTAATTAGTAATGTTGAATCTGGAATTAAAACAAGAAAATTTGTATTTCTTTACTATGACAATTATACTTTTGTTATTGAATTTATTCATGTAAATGTTTAAAATTACATAATTAATTCAAATTTGATTAATGTTAAACATGAATAGTTAAATCGATTTTACAGGAATAAATTGTGGAATTTAGTTTCTATTCAAAAATATAAACTTGTTATATGAACTAAATGGAATTTTCATAATAATCTTGATAAATCTAGAAACATAGTTAAAAATAAAGTAATACTAGTAGCTTAAGGTTATTCCTAGGAAGAGGGAATTGACTTTGAAAATTATTTTTCTCATGTTGCATGAATTTATGCAATTATAGTCCCATTATCATTTTATAGTTTTCGAAACATAAAATTATTTCTAATGGATGTAAAAATATCTTTTCTAAATGGAATTATTTCAAAAGAAGTCTATATTAGACAACCCCTTGTATTTCAAATTGATAAGTTCCCATATAATGTTTTTAAAATTAATAAAGCCTTATATGGTCTTAAATAAGCTCCAAGAGCTTGGTATGAAAGACTTACATTGTTTTTATTAAAAAATTATTTCGTTAAAGGTAAGATCAATCCAACCTTATTTATAAAATAAGTTTCAAGTGATATACAGATTATAAATATATATGTTTATGATATAATTATTGGCTCAACAAATGATTCTATGTGTAATGATTTATCTAATCTAATGACAAGTGAATTTGACATGAATTTAATAGGAGAACTAAATTTTTTATTAGATTAAAAATTAATCAAAAAAATAAGGCATTTTATTAAATTAATCCAAATATTCTAAAGAACATGTAAAGAGGTTTAGACTTGATTATAGTAAAAATATGATAACACATATGATCACTAATTCATAATTTCACATAGATGAATCTGGTAAGTTAATTGATATTAAAAAAATATAGGGGCATGGTTGGGAGCCTTTTGTATCTCACGACTTCTAGACTAGATATCATATTTTTAGTTTTCTTGTGTTCTTGGTTTTAGTCAAACCCAAAATAAAGTCACCATAAATATGTTAAAAGGGTAACTAGATACATCAAGGGTATTATATATACTGGACTATTCTATTCTAATGAGAACTATTTCGATTTACTATATTACTCTAATTCTGACTTTGGAGGTTTTAGACACGACTCAAAAAGCACTATAGGTATTTTTCACTTTTTAAGAAAAAATTTAATTTCATAGAACATTAATAAACAACTTTTAGTGGCACTATCAACTACAATAGTTGAATATGTTGTTGTTTCCATTTGTTGTTAACAATGAATTTGGATAAAAAAAGATTTATATGATTTCAATATTAGTTTTAAAAAAATTCCTATTTTTTGTGATAACTAAAGGTTTGTTTCAATTTCTAAAAATCCTATTCAACACTCTATATCTAAACACATAGATGTAATATTTTACATTCCAAGGGACAATGTAAATAAAGGTGATATATAAATGGAATTTGTTCCCATTGAGAAACAGTTAGCTGACATCTTTACAAAACCCTTAGATTCAATTAAATTTTTAAAGATGAAATTTGAATTAGGTATGTTAAAAGATTAAAATCACTTTTAGAATGATCACTGATCTTAATTATGTTTTTACATGTTTTTATAAATATAATGTTATTTTCTAACCTGATAAAATGGAAATGAGTTTATAATGTTCAAAAAAAACTTTGTTAGACTATAACAATGTCTTAATTCTATCTATTTACTCTTTATTATAGTAATTTATTATTTTATTATAAGGGGATTTATTTTATATATTAATTTTAATATAATTTTTGATAAATTTCAAAAGGTGGGAGATTTTTTTTGTAAATTTAATAAATGTTATGTTTTGTAATTTTCAAAATGGGGGACTTTGTTAGTATTTTAAAGTGATTTAAATATTTTAGCAATTTTATTTTGGTTTGATAAATTTATATTTATTAAAATATTATTAAATTCTCAAATATATTAAATTTCAAGGGTTTTTAATAAATAATTTTTTTATTTACATGTTTAAAAAATGTTAATGGTTATTATTATTATTTTAAAAATACTTTATTTATGTAAAAAATATGATTCATCCTTAGGGAGAATCCTTGGCTAGCCCTCAACCACATAGGCAACCCATTGGGTCAACCCCATGGGAAATACCACCCAAGGAAGCCCCACAAGGAGGTTGTTCTTTAGTGTGCATAGTGAATGTCTATAGCCTATGGGCCCACGTATAAGTCCCATGGATCACACCCATATAGTGCATAGGTGGGCTAGGTTTCCTACTGGTCCCATGGACCGTGTGTGTGCATGTTGTGTTTTAATTCTAAGGGATCATCAGTGCATCTTGATTGATATATTGCCCAGCTGTAGCTTGTTCAATTCAATGTGGGACATGGATTTTTCATTATTGTTCATTTAAACTTAAAAAATAGGATACACAAGTGGTTGTCAGATCTATCTTATCTCACCCATTAATTTTATTTTTGAACTCTCGTGTTATCCATTTGAACTATCGCACCTCAAAATTCAATTTTCATCATCTTATTTTGATGTCCACTCAAACTCCCACGATCCAGTGTTCTTAAGTATAACAATATTTTGACCTACATTTCTTTGATCCTTTATTATTATTCAATCTATTGTTCTGATTATTTCATTTAACGTTTCATGTACTGGTTATCATGGTTTGGTTTCAACATATCATTATGTATTTTCTTTTAAGTTTTCAATTGTAATCATTTTAACTTCTTCCTCATATTTTTCTTCTGGTTCAATTTTTCTTCTCTATTGGTTTCTAGACGAGTCACCATTGGAAAATAACAATGGTGGGGGAGTCGAGTTACCATTGAAAAATAACAATGGTTGGTGAATTGACTCATCATTGTAAAATACAAAAGGTGATTCATGAGTTAACATTGGAACCCAACGGTGGGTCATTAACCTATCACCAGACATCAATGGTGGGTCATGTTACTCACTATTGGACATCAATGGCGAGTTATCCTTGTCTCTTTGTTGGTTCTTATTATTGTACATAGTCTCCACAGAAATATTTCCTTATTTGGTTGTTTTATTATTTGTGTCTGATTCTGATATTTATTTTTTCTGCCATAAGCTTCTTCAAGATCTAATAGGATCTATAATCCTCCATCGATCAAATCTAGTATCATTTTATGTTGCTTTATTTTTTTGGTATATTTTTTCATCTGTTGATATTCCTGTTGTTTGGATATGTATATAGAGAGTCACCATTGGAATCCAACGGTAGCTAATTTTTTATGAGTTGTTCTTATATTTTTTATAGAAGGTTTCTTTTTATTTTAATGTGTTTTCTTATCATTTTTCATAAGATTATTTCTTCTTTTATTTTCTTTTAGTTTTCTATATTGCAACGCCCCAAATCCAGTTACCCAGATTCGGTGCAATATTACATAACATTGTCATGATCATAAATATCATGTCTCGAATGACTGATTAGTTTAGTAGCCTTGGAATCGCGAGATACATTCATAATGATTTACATTACATCATGAAATAAAAACAACAACAACATATTGCCCCCTTTGAACACACTTAAACCTTAGAATATCCCTGAAGTTCAATCATAAAACACTTCTTCACATCCTGGGAAAAATAAAACATAGAATGGGGTGAGCTCAGATGCTCAGTAAGGATAACAATATAGCAGAAACTTTCATAAACAAGCATAACCATTTAAGGAAATTGTAAAACTAAAACTAAATCATTTTAAACATGAACTTCAAAATAACATGGAAAAAATATAATTAAATAATGATATTTACTTATTCACATGGATATTCTACTAGTCGAATAATCACAGGCAATATCAATAATCAATTTCATAATGATGGAATGCATAATGTCAGACTATCATAACTACATAGTCAAGGCCTTGTACCAAGACTACAAATAAGATTTTATCAAGGACTTGTGTCAAGACACTAGTTTATCTCATGAGACCTACTGATGCATCGAGGAGCTATAGCGGGATCCACCCATCACTTACTAATTCCAATTATTCCTTATATGAAAAGGTTTAAACATATCATAAACAATTCCCAAGAACCATAACATAATCTTATCATATAAAACATCCATAAAGGAAACATAACATTTCCACATTTCAATCACAAGATATCAAAACAACACATTGATATAATAAAAACATTATCAAAACCATTTTCAATACCAAAATAAAGGAAAAATAAAACAAGGTATTTATTTAGCATTTTTTTAAAAAAGATGTGGCTTGTAGAGGAAGCCGAAACTCAAATAATGGTCACGTCGGCGGAGAAGTCCTTGCCACCGCATACGTAAGAAAAAACATCCCATTTTTCTTTTAGTAAAAATTCTTCATATAAAAAGATTACTTATGAATAAAATTAAAATTCAAAGGGGTTTATAAACCGTATAAAAGAAAGTTGTGTATAAAACAAAATATGCCTCAATGAAAGGAGATTGAGACGAAGTCCCTTACCTCGTGTCCGACTTGACTCGATCATTCTTTAATCTCCTGAATACTAAACTATAGTTAATTTATATTTTTTTGGGAACCTTTTTCAAGTTCATTATACCTTTTATATCACTTATTTCCTTGTGATGAACATTGTGTAATCATTTAACTTAATAACAGTCATTTTGTCGATCCTTGGTACTTGAGTCAAAAATAAACTTCTCATAATTACATTTTGTTTATGTGGTAAAATTCCCATTATATCCAGAATTATATTCATTATTTAGATATCATATATATCATATATATCCATTATATACATTCATTTATAATATTAAATAACATGTACAGGTAAGAAATGAAATGCACCGTTCATGGAGACGGTAACTTGTACGTACGCATGAACACTACTTTCATTTCTATTTAATATTTAATGGAATGAAATCATAATGATATAAAGTTATGTTATAATTCCAGTATAATATAATATATAATATCATTCACTCCATCATTTATACGTCCCACATGTGGCATTAAAGATTCAAATCATTTTGAGGGGGCTGTAGTCCGCACTTCCTAAAATGAAATTATCGTATTTACCCATAATGGAAATCATAAAGGTATGACATAAATGAGAAATACAAAAGCATAAGGAAAACATAAACATAATATATATCATATATTAATTTAGTGACATCTTAATGGCCACCATTAGAGGTGTTAAAAGAATATGGAACAATCATCGTTTCATGAGGCAGTAATTCACCACCCACAGAAATAGTATGTTCTTTAACCATTAGATGGAGGTGTGTGTAAGTGTAGTTCGAATAAGTCTAATAACAACATAAAAGTATATTTAGGTTACATGTGTTGTAACAAAATAAAAGAAAAAAAAAGAGTTTAGGGGTTTTTGAAGTAAAAGAAAAGAAAAGGAGTTAAGATAAATCGTTACCTTTAGTTTGGGTAACTCTCTTTGGTTTGAACCAAAAGGACTCTTGAAGTGCCTTATGCCTAAGTTAAGGCTTCTAGGATGAAGTGAGGAAAGTTGATAGGGTATTTGGGAATAGTTTGGCTGATCCAAATGGCTTTGATGGTGTGAATGAGGTGGTAGAGGTGGTGTCCTATTATATGAGGAGAGGAGGGGCTCTTTTGGAAAGATTGAAAATATTATATTATTATAAAATGTTTTTCAGATTATAAAGGTTCCACAATGAAATATTTTGAAGATAAGGTGATAAGGGTTATAAATACACCCATCCAATAGGTTTTTGAGAAGTGTAAGTCTTATATTTTACCTTTTATTTTTATTTTATTTAAATCATTCATTAATGAGGTAATCACTGAATCATCATGGTGTCAAAAATAAATTTATTTATTTAACAACTAAAGATTATAAAAAAAATTACCATGATGAATGAAATCTTTTGAGCTTTCCAATGAATATTTATAGTCTATAATATAACTTGTATAACCCCTTCAAAAAAATGTTTTAGTAAAACAATACATGTTTGTGACATTTTTATTTTTACTTTAAATAAAAGGTATTAATGTCATTATCTTACCCAAGTGGCTCCATGGGGCCCCAAAAATCATCCCATGGTTTTTTGTGTCGTCCATGAATCATCCAATAAGAGTAGGACATGTGTCAAGATATTATTATATTATAATAATATCCGTTTTACCTTAAATCTCCTTAATTGCCTCTAATCGCGGTTAATAAAACTCAAAAGTTACTATTCCAAAAAAAATATTTTCATTCTATTAAACCACAATTTACTTACTAATGACAACCATGTATATCATATTTTCGAAATTAAATTCATCGAAGAAATAATTTTTCATTTAAATGAAAAATCAGTTTTTTAAACTTCCACTTAGTGGTTTCACTATTCATCAAAAATTGATGTTTTTCGGAAAAATACCAAAAATTCACCCTAACCTATAATTTATATTCCAAATTCATAAATTACATATATTTTAAAAAATTCAAAACATATAAGTTGCATTATTTAATATTATAATTAATTCCCATTGTTCGAAAAATAGCGTGTTTTTAAGAAACAATATCAATAAAAAAGATTGAAAATTGTTTATGTCCTATTTCAATGTGAAATCAATTCTAATGACCACCATTGGATAAAATGGTAAAATAATATTATAATTATACTTTAAAACCACTCAATAGTATGATTTATCACTATAAATTATTTTTATTAAAAAAGTTGTTTTTAAGTATTTTTCATCATTCTTTAAAAATTGGATGTTCTACGAAAAATACCAAAAATTAAAATTGGGATAATTTCAATATTAAAAATGCAAAAATGAAGTCCATTTTGAAATATAAAATTTATATAATTCAAAAATTGGGTATTACTATTCATAACGGCTACTTTTATTGGTCGTGGTGTGTTATAATCTCGAACTTGCGTACAATGAAAGATACTACATTATTGAAAGAGAAGTGTATCGTGGAAGCTTGGGGTGTTGCATTATCCCCTACTTCAATAAATTGTGTCCTAATTTGAAATTTTTCTTTGATAATAAAAGATTGAAAATATAAAATACCTTTTTGGAAAACCCACATCGGAAATATGGTTAATAAAATTTAGCCTTAATAAGAGGGAAAGGGAATTGAAAAAGTAACCACCAAATTATAATCTCGATTAGGAGAACATTGGTGGCAATTAGAGACAAATAATTGGAGGAAAAACTTAAATATTTTTAGGGAGTGATTGAGGTCATCAATCACAAACAAGTGTAAAATTGAGGGCCTCAAAGCCTTCAATCTATGGTGACTTAAAATATCATCATATCAACAAAAAATAAGGTATTAGGAGAACATAATTTTTGGGATTTAATATCCCTTTCACAATGTTTAAGAATTATTTTATTCATAGAATAAGAGAGAGGTATATATATATATATAATTGACAAGTAGAGTTTCAACCTTCAACTAATTTCTACCACAAACTCATCTTTCACTCAAAAAGATAATATAACTCAAAAATGTTATATTTATCCTAATCGTATAAGGTTAAAAATATTAACACATACCATTTAGATTAGGAAAACTATATTTTAATAACCAAGGACTTCCTGTAGGCTAGTGGTAGATAATAAAGGCATGTCGCACTATGGTTTTGTGTTCGATTCCTACAGCTTTGTCTGACGCGACGGGTTATCCCCCGACCTGCAGGTTGTACTTTTCATAAAACTATAGTATTATAATATTCCAAAAATAATATTCGTAAATTTTTTAACCTTAAACAATACTATCTAAAGTTCAAATTAATCCATTCCAACCATTATAGTTTTCTAAAATACCTCTATCCCGACTTTCACTAAAAGGTCTCTAAATTCAAAAATAAATTGTAACATCAGATTCCCCAAACAATATATAGTTTCTCTTATTTTCACATACTAAAAATATGATTACCTTCCTTATATTAAAACCATAATTAAAAAAAACATGTACTATAGTACAATCCTTATATATATATCACATTATCCATATAACCATAATATAGTTCTTGAGTCCAAAAAGACAAATACAATAATTATTGAACTTCATCTGTAGTAACAACATAAGCTTGGCCTTGCTCCCTTGGCCTTTTATGAGGTAAGATTACTTGGCGCTTAGGGAATTAATTTTAATAATTCCCCATTTCTCTACAGTTGTAGCATTCAAAATTGGCAACCTCTTTATTTCCCTTGAAATCATGAGTCAGGTGACATTTTTCTCCACAATTGTAACAAACTCTCATTCCTTTTAGGAAAGTGTCGGGGTGTTTCTTACCACAATTATCACATGATGGAAAATCCTTCTTTCCCTTTTTCCCTTTATCATTCACTTTCTCCATCGTTATCTTCTTCTCTTGATTTACTTTGTTGTCAAAAGACTTAGAGAATTCTTTTTATGTCTTGATAGCACACGAGACAATATCATCGTACGATGAGAAGGATTGTGATACTAAAGCTCAACAGAAAAATGGTTTTAACCCATCAAAGAAACGATCAATATTAATTCTTGGGTTACGTATAAAATATGCAGAATGCCTCGCTAAATTTGAAAATTTAGACTCATACTTTACAACATTCTCGTCCTCCTTTTTCCTCAGACTCAGAGATTTTCTTTCCATATCCGCTCAATGGTCAAGAGGAAAGTATTTTTCTAAGAAAATATCTTTAAACTGTCTCCATTCCATAAATTATACATCTTAATCTTCCTTTTTATTTTGAATCAATGAACACTATTGATCAGCATCTCCATTGAGGCGGTAAACTGCCATGACAACGTTTTCCCTTTCCCTCCTCCCTAAAGCCTGAAATTTATTCTCTAGGTAATTTATCCATTTCTCAGCTTCTAATGGATTTATACCCCCATTAAATGTCGTTTTTTGTTTCCTCATGAAGCGTAATAACATTGATCCTCCACGTTGCGGATCTGGGTGCTCCATACGAGTAAGGTTATTATTCATAACCTGAGTGAGTTGTCCCCGTATGGTGATAAGCTAATCATCACCAGTTGTATCACCATCTCCACTATAATAATCTTGAGCAGGATGGAAATCACTACATTGAATGTGTGCATTGATACAGTTTCCATTCCTTCCACAAGGATCCATTTCTAATCAATGTCATAAACTAGATTAGTTTATGAATCAAAATAAATAATAACAAACATGAAAAACACTTAACATAACTTTAATAGTTTATGTATATAATCCATAATAAAAAAAAAATCATTGAATAAGTATATAATCGTAAACCCTTCATATTTGTTTTTAAAGAAATCATTAATTATCTTAAGTATATCCCTCGTGAGTGTCGTAACCAAGAGTGCATCAAGGCCTGTTGTCATGTACCGGGATATCCCGGGTAATGCCCGAAACTCCTTGTCAGAGTTTTCACTCCTAGTTACATCTATTCTAGAGCCGCCTCTACCTACTTGTATCCAGATAGAGATGGATTGCTCATAAAATACACAAAATCTCTAATTTACCAAAATTCTAGGATGTTCTTCTATACTAATCCTCAAAGACAATCTTAGGGCTATGTGCCCTAATCAGATTTTACGTAAATATAGTTTCCATGGTTAGTACTAAAATGCCTCTGATACCAACTGTAACGCCCCAACCCTAGTTACCCAGAGTCGGTGAATTATTACATAACATTGGAAGGATAACAAAAGATCAAGTCTTGAAAGACTGATTATTTTAGAAGTCTTTGAATCACTAGATTCATTCATAAAATTTTACAATACATCATGAAAGAAAAACAACAACAACATATTAACCCCTTTAAACACACTTATCCATTAGACTATCCATGCAGGTCAATCATAATACACTTCATCACATTCTGGGAGAAATAAAACATTGAAAGGAAAACACACATATGCTCCGTAAGGTTAACAATTTAGAGGAATCTTTCATAAACAAGCATAAAAATTTAAGGCACTTGTATAACTAAAAGAAATTCCTTTTAAACTTGAAATTCAGAATAACATGGAAAAAATAAAATTAAATAATTCCATTTACTTACTCAAATTGATATTCTACTAGTCGAATAACCACTGGCAATATCAATAACCAATTTCATAATGATAGAATCCATAATGTCAGACTATCATAACCACATAGTCAAGGCCTTGTGCCAAGACCACAAATAAGATTTTGTCAAGGCCTTCTGCCAGGACACTAGTTTGTCTCATGAGACCTACTGATGAATTGAGGAGATATAGAGGGCTTCACCCATCACTTACTAAGTCCAATGCATTCCTTATATGAAGTGATTTAAAAATATCATAAACAATTCCCAAGAACCATAACATAATTCTATCACATAAATAATGCATAAAAAACATAACATTTACACATTTCAATCATAATATATCAATAAAACACATTGATATAATCAAAACATTATCAAAAAAAATTTCAGTACCAAAATGAAAAAAAATAAAACATGGTATTTATTTTTATTTTTTTAAAAAAAAGTTATGGGTTGTAGAGAAGCTGAAACTCAAATAATGGTCACAGAGGCGGAGAAGTCCTTACCACCGCATACGTAAGACAAAACCTTCCTTTTGTCATTTAGTAAAAACTCATCATATAAAAACATTCCTTGTTATTAAAAGTTAAATTAAAAGGGGTTTATACACTGTATAAAAGAATGTTGTGTATAAAACAAAATATGCCTCAATGAAATGAGATTAAGACGAAGTCGCTTACCTAATGTACAAGTTGACTAGATCATTCTTTAATCTCCTGAATAATAAACAATAGTTAATTAATATTTGCATAGGAGCCTTTTTCAAGTTCATAATTCATTTTATATCACTTATTACCATGTTATGAACATTATGTAATCATTTAATTTAATAACGGTCGTTTTGTCGATCCTGGGTACTTGAGTCAAAAATAAACTTCTTATAATTACAAGTTGTTTATGTTGTAAAATTCCCATTATCTCCAGAATTATATTCATGGTTTAGATATCATATATATAATATATATCCAGTATATACATGAATTTATAATATTACATAACATTTAGATGTATGAAATTAAATGCACCGTTCATGGAGATGGTAATCCGTACGTACGCATGAACACTACTTTCATTTCAATGTCGTATTTAATGGAATAAAATCATAATTATATAAAGGTATATTATAATTCCAGTATAATATCATATATAATATCATTAACTTCATCCTTTATATGTCCCAAATATGGAATTAAAAATTCAAATCATTTTGAGGGTGCGGTAGTCCGCACATCCTAAAATGAAATTATCGCATTTACCCATAATGAAATCATAAAGGTGTGATATAAATGAAAAATACAGAAGCATAAATAAAACATAAACATAATATATATCATATATAAATATAGTGAAATATTAATTGCCACCATGGGAGGTGTTAAAAGAATATTGAATAATCATTGTTTCATGAGGCAATAATTCACCACCCACAGAAATAGTATGTTATTTAACCATTAGATTGAGGTGTGTGTAAGTGTAGTTTGAATCATTCTAATAAAAAATCCAAGTATATTGAGGATTTTGTTTTTGTTACAAAATAAAATAATAAAAATATTTTTGGGGTTGTATAAGTAAAATAAAAGAAAAGGAGTTAAGAGAAATCATACCTTTAGTTTGGGTAACTCCCTTTGGTTTGAACCAAAAGGACTCTTGAAGTGCTTTCTGCCAAAGTTAAGGCTTCTAGGATTAAGGGATTAAAGTTTATAGGTTATTTGGGCAAAATTTGGTTGAGCCAGATGTATCATCCCAAATAAGTAATGAATAATAGATATTTTTATCTATGTCTATTAATGAATTATATAGTGTTTTAGAGTCTTAAAATGAAAATAAATCCAATCTTAAGCATGGAATACACTAATATTCTTAAAAGATTGTTTTACAGCCTTTTGATGGAAAACCCTTTTTAAATAAATATTTTGACAATTTTATAATCTATATTTGTCAAAATAAAAATATTCATTATTATTGGGACATTGAATTTTACATTGGATAAATTTTTGGTATTTTTTTGACAATGTTCATTTTTTTAATGAATAGTGAAAAATACTGCATTTTACATCGAAACTGCTTTTTCATTTATTTTAATTATATAGTTAGATTATATTTTTAATTGGTATAAAAGTTTAATCTGAATATAATTTTACCATTTAATCCAATGGTGGTCATTAGGATTAATTTCACTTTGTAATTGGTCATAAACTAATGCCAAACTTTTCATAGATATTGTTTCAAAAAAACCCGCTATTTGTCATGACAGCGGGAATTAATTATTAATTTAATTAATGTAACTTATATGATTTGAATTTTGTAAAATAGAAAATCATTTTTGTATTCGGAATATCAAATATATCTTAGGGTGAATTTTTGGTAATTTTATGAAAAACATCAATTTTTGATAAATAGTGAAACCACTAAGTGGTACTTATAAAAACCGATTTTTCTGTTTAAATGAAATTTTTCCATCATTGTGTTTTGAATTTCAAAAATCCGACATACATGGTTGTCATTATGAAGTAAAATTTGGTTCAATGGGATTAAAATAATTTTTTGGTGAATAGTAACTTATTAAGTTCTTAATCGTGATTAGTGGTAATTAGTGTTGTTTAAGGTAAAAATAATGTTTTAATAGTATGAGATGAGCTTTACACATGTCCTACCCTCATTGGATGTGTCATGGCCGACCAAGAAAATCCCTGGGTCAACTTGGGGATCCCATGGAGCCACTTTGGTTGGGAAATGACATAAATAACTTTTTATTTAATGTTAAAGTAAAAATGACACAAACATGAGTTATGTTACTAAAACAATTTTTATATGGGGTTATACAAGTCATATTTTTGACTATAAATATTAATTAGAAATATAATAATATTTCCTACATAATAGCAATTTTTTTATAACTTTTATACATTAAATAAATTAAATTATTTATGATATCATGATGATGCAGCGATGACCTCATTATTTAACGATTTAAATAAAATGGAAAGTTAATGTAAAATCTAAAACCTACACATGGCCAAAACCAATTGGATGAGTGGATTTAGAACCCTTATCAACTTATCATCTAATTATATCAATGTGGGACCTTTTTAATCTGAAACTCATTTTAAAATAAAGTAACTTATCTTTACATTCCAAGAGTGCCCCTCCTCTCCTCTTATAAAAGGCCCCCACCTCTACCTCCTTACCCACACTCCCAAAGCCTTTGGCTCATCCAAACCCTGACAATTTTGTCTCTCCACTTCCCTCTCTTACTCCTTGAAGCCTCACATTGGGCAGAAGTCTTCCCAAGGAAGCCTTTGAGCTCAAACCAAAGGGAGTTACCCGATTTTAAGGTAATGTCTTCTTTTGAGTCCTTTTGTTTTATTTTTCTTCTCCAACCCCCTAAACTCTTTTTATTATTTTATTTTGTAACAAATCCAGTATCCTCAATATACTAGTATGTTGTTATAATATGTATTCGATCTACACTTACACACACCTACATCTAATGGTTAACGAACATACTGTTTCCGTGGATGGTGGATTTATGCCTCCCGAAATGATGATTGTTCAACATTCTTTTAACACCTTCAAAGGTGGCCATTAAGATGTCACTATATTTATATATGAAATATAATATGTTTATGTTTTCCTTAAGCTTATGTTTTTTTCTTTTTGGTCATACCATTATGGTTTCCATTATGGGTAAACGCGATATCTTCATTTAAGGAAGTGCGGACTACCGCCACCTCAAAGTGATTTGATTCGTTAAATATCATATGTGGGACATATAAAGAATGGAACTATGATATTATATATTATATTATACTGGAATTATAATATACCTTTATATCATTATGATTCCATTCTATAAAATATGAAATAGAAATGAAATTAGCGTTCTTGCGTACGTACGGCCTACCGTCTCCATGAACGGTGCATTTCATTTCTTACCTCTAAATGATTATGTAATATTATAAATGCATGTATATACTGGATATATATGATATATAAATAATTGTTATAATTCTGGATATAATGGATACATGAAAAACATGTAATTATAAAGGGTTTATTTTTGACTCAAGTACCAATGATCATTAAAACGACCGTTATTTACTTAAATAATTACATAGTGTTCATGAAATGGAAATAAGTGATATATAAGGAATAATGACCTTGAAAAAGGTTCTTAAAGAAGTAGAAATTAACTCAAGTTTATTATTCAGGACATTAAAGAACGATCGAGTCAAGTCAGACCTGAGGTATGGTACTTCGTCTTAATCTCCTTTCATTGAGTCATATTTTGTTTTATACACAACCTTCTTTTATACGGTGTATAAACCCCTTTGACTTTTACGTTTATCCAAAAGGAATCTTTTTTATTCGAAGCGTTTTACTAAATGACAAAAGGGAATGTTTTTGTCGTACGTATGCGGCGACAATGACTTCTCCGCCGCCGTGACCGTTATTTGAGTTTCGGCTTCCTCTACAAGACATACCTTGTTTTTAAAAGAAAAATAAATACCATTTTTTACTTTTCTTTTATTTTGGTATTGAAAATGGTTTTCATAATGTTTTTATATCAATGGGTTTTATTGATATCTTGTGATTAAAAGGTGGAAATGTTATGTTTCCTTTATGCATGTTTTATGTGATATGATTATGTTGAGGTTCTTGGGCATTATTATGAAGACGGGTGGTTCCGTAATAAAATAAGGGCGGGTGAGCCCGATATAGCTCTCCAATGCATTGGGTAACGCAAAGGAGTGAAACAAGGTTTCTCCGAAGAGATTTAGGGAATATACTGTGATGGGTATTCCAAACGTAACCAAGAGGGTTACTCCCTATGTAAGGATGTTATGAATGCCTCAAGTTACCTTTATGTATTATGATTTATATGATTTATTCATGATTTGATGAGGTATATTAAAATTCTTATGTTTTATGGGTAAAGTATGATCTCATTCTTATGTAAATATGTACTCATGTTTCCTTTCCATATTTTTGTATCCCTTACTAAGCTTTTTATGCTCATCCCAAGTTTTTTTTGAAATGTTTTTCACAGGTCAAGGGAAAGGTACATGATATGATGATAGTGTCAAGGAAGTGTCAAGAAATAATCCATGTTTTATTCTAAATATGTTTCCATTGATGGGAATGAAGAATACTATCTTTATGTAACCACTTTGTTTATATGTGGAATGTAATGCATGTTTTATGATCTAATTCTCTAAAAATCTAAACCCAAAAAGATCCTCAATTTGTAATCTTGTAATAACTCATGATTAACTAAGGTTTAAGGCTGGGGCCTTATACCAAATGGCTTTGAAGGTGCGAGTAAGGTGGTAGAGGTGGGGGCCTTTTATAAGAGGAGAGGAGAGGCTCTTTTGGGAAGATTGAAAATATTATTTTATTATAAAATGGTTTTTAGATTATAATGGTCCCAAAATGATATATTTAGAATATAAGGTGATAAGGGTTCTAAATCCACACATAAAATAGGTTTTTGAAAAGTGTAAGTTCTATATTTTACCTTATCTTTTCATTTTATTTAAATCATTCATTAATGAGGTAATCGCTGCATCGTAATGGTGTCATAAATAAATTTATTTATTTAACGTCAAAAAATTATAAAAAAATTACCATGATGTAGGAAATATTTTTATCTTTTCAATGAATATTTATAGTTAATAAGATAACTTGTATAACCCCTTCTAAAAATTGTTTTAGTAAAACAATACATGTTTGTGATATTTTTATTTTTACTTTAAATAAAAAGTATTAATGTCATTATCTTACCCAAGTGGCTCCATGGGGTACCAAAAATCATCCCATGGTTTTTCTGGTCGTCCATGACTCATCAAATAAGAGTAGGACTTGTGTCAAGATGTTATTATATTCTTATAATATCCTTTATACCTTAAATTACTGTAATTACCTCTAATCGCGGTTAATAAATATAAAAAGTTACTATTCACCAAAAATTATTTTAATCCCATTGAACCACATTATACTTACTAATGACAACCATGTATGTCAGATTTTTTAAATTCAATTCATAGAAGCGGTAAAGTTTCATTTAAATGAAAAATCAGTTTTTTTAACTACCACTTAGTGGTTTCACTATTCATAAAAAATTGTAGTTTCTCAGAACAATACAAAAAATTCACCCAAAGCTATAATTGATATTCCGAATTCAAAAATAATTACTATTTTAAAAAATTAAAAATATATAAGTTTCATTAATTAATTTAGTAATTAATTCCTAATGTCAAAACAAATAGTGTGTTTTTAAGAAACAATATCAATAAAAAGATTGAAAATTGTTTATGTCCAATTTCAAAGTGAAATTAATTATAATGAACACAATTGGATAAAATGGAAAAATTATATTCTAATTATACTTTAAAACCACTCAATAGTATAATTTACCACTATAAATTAATTTGATTAAAAAAAATTAAGCATTTTTCACTATTCTTCAAAAATTGGATGTTCTCTAAAAATACCAAAAATTCATCTTAGGATAATTTCGATATTCCAAATCCAAAAATGAGATCCATTTTGAAATATAAAATTTATATAATTCAAAAATTGGGTATTACTATTCATAACAGCTACTTTGATTGGTCTTGGTGTGTTAGAATCTCAAACTTGCATACAATGCAAGCTACTGTATTATTGAAAGAGAAGTGTATCATGTAAGCTTGGGGTGTTACATATATCTTCTTCAGGTCATATATGTATGTTTTATGTTTTATTTTATTCTACTGGTAGAAGGTTATTTATTTTTATTCATTTCATTATTCTTTCTATTTGATGTTATTTTATTTTTTATCAATTGATTTCTTCTAAGTTGTTTCATCTTACTATCTCACAATAATTTTCAGAAGTCACTATTAGAACCCAGTAGTTGGTCATGAGTTATTGTTGGAAATTTGCAATGGTGATCCATGATTCACCATTGGTCATCCAACAATATCAAAAAAAAATTCCTTTACTGATGCTTTTATTACTTAGATGCATGGAATTAATTTTATTTTTGGATTGGGTGTTTCTATTTTTTCTTGAAATTGGAATAGAAGATTATAATTTGTAAAGCCACCATTGGACATTTCCAACAAAATTTTATGACCCACCACTCTCTATTCCAGTGGTAGGTCATGATCCACCTATAGTTAAAATTTTATGTTTTTAAAATTTTATTTCTTATTTCAATTTTTATTATTAAAAATAATTCATTTGTTAAAAGTATTATTATTTTATGTTGAAATATAATTATATAGTGTGTAAAAATAATTGTTAAATTATTTTATGAGAATTGTTTCATAAAATTTGTTATTCATGACATCCTCTACTTTACTGCATTTTATCTGTATGAATAATCTCAATGATTATATTTTTTTTAAAATATTTTATAATTGTGATTTGTTTAAAAATAATTTACCTAACATTTTAATTGTTTTATTTTAAAAATTAATGAAGAGATTTACATCCCAATTGTGATTATATATTTTTTCTATGAGGGTTTAACAATGAAAGGTAGAGTCATATTATTATATTATTATTAACTAATAAGTGTCATGCAGACATTAGACATAGACATGCTCCTAGATGATTTTGTTTTAATGATCTGAGAGATTGCTTTAAGGAATAAAAACTCGTACCTGTGAAGATAATTCATAGGAAATACTTGTGATTCACCTTTGACATTTTACATCTCTAAGAAAAATTCATGAACTTTTGCAACATCTGCACTCTATCTGTGATCACTGGAGGACTCCATCTTCGACATTTGTACCCTCCAAGTGATCAATGATCGTCATGCTTAAACTTATTCAACATTCTTATCATATGCTTCTTTTCTTTTATTTTTTATTCATGTAATCTTATTTATTTTTGTTTATAATTTCTTCATGTCTGGTTTATTCTTTTCCAATCAAAAGAAAGTCTTTACTTTCTATGGTTATTTCACCTCCTAAAAGGAAGTTAGGGTTGTGACTCCTAATCAAAATTTAGGTATAACAGACCATGTTGGTATCCTATATCAAGACTAGGCTGTTTCACTAGGTTATACAAAAGACAGGGTCTGTAATAAGGTTCTCACACATTTATAAGTGAGTTTCTTAGTTGGTATCAGTCTCTTTAAGGAGTCGAGGGGATTATGGAGTGTACTAGGATATTTATGATCTAAACCACTACAAATCATTTGTTCTATCAATTTATTTCCACTACAACTCAAATAGATATCATTTAACTCAATACAGATTAATATTCTATAAAATCTGATTGTTTTTTATCTTTAAAGTTTTAAATATTATATTCAATCCCCCCCCTATAGTCATATTTTTTATCAATAATGATCCAGCAATACCGAATCCATGACTGAACAATAGAAGACCCATGCCCCTTGTATGTGGGGGATTATTGAACTCTATAACCCTATAAATGATATATGCCTTGTCATTAATGTGAATCCATAGTATCATAGAACTCTCAGGCACACTATACTCATCACACCTGAACCCTGACATCATAACTATAGAGATAAATACTAAAACTACCTATCTCACCTCAAAAATAGCCTCATATGTCCAAATAGACCACACCATTATGATATAAGTGAAAAACACTCGAGATCCGATATTTAATTTCTCAAAAATTATTTACAATAAAAAGGTTATGAAAAACACCATGCGGGCCAATATATGGGTCATATAGCTATAGAGGAAAAACAAAATTGACCTAATGCATAAACCTAAGTCTTACATGGGTTTAGGTTGAGATTATACAAGTTCATGTGGTAATCGGGCCAACATGTTTAACCTGATTAATATTTGAGTCATGTTTGGGTTTTCTCATCATAACATGTGTAACTTGTTTAATTTTTTCCTAAATAAAAACATATTTATATATATTATATAAATCTTATAGGAAAAACAGCTAGGATAGTCGGTCTAGGTGTAGCCTTAGAATCCAGAGTTGGGGGTTCGATCTTCCCCTACTGTAGGTTTCCCTAATTTGTATTATTTTAATAGGTTTATAAAAGATTAATGGGTTGGTTAACAGAGGTTTCATAGGTTACACATGTTAAGTTATGCAAGATGCATGGGTTAAGATGGTTGGGTTACGTATGTAAAATGGGTTAAGTTGGAGGTAAATCCCATGATGTGTGTATTCTTCCCACATGCACTATGGAATGACCCGAGTTAGATTGGGTTGACCCAACCCAACTCAACCTTCATAGCCTGGTAGTTATGACACCTTATGGGCTAGGCCTGTGATTAGGTTAGTAAGCCCACCAATGGGGTCACATCGCATTAGACAGATGGTTGTTGCATCCTAATTTGTTGTTTGTCATTATGGTCGGTCCCTCACCATCACACATCGCCACCCAGATTCATTATCAGGATTTAAACCAACACACCATCATAACTTCTCCACACCATCTTCACACCACTGTCTCCACCTCACATAGGCATCCCCTGCATTCATCATGCCCAATCAAGAGAGGGGATGGAAAGGGATCAACTACATGGATCCTAGAATTTGCGTGCAATGCCGGTTGTTAAGACCAACCACCCAAATCAATAACAAGGGGGTATACATATTGTCTATGAGGGGAGGGGGAGTGGTGGGTGATCCCTTTCTACATCCAGCATCACCATTAATCACATAAATCAAAACAAAAAATAGGGGGGAAATATCTACCATAACTCCATGGCACGAGGATCAAAAATAAAAAATGAAATTTAAGAATTTAATCCAACTAAAAATTAACATGAAGAATGAAGAAAAATAGAAATAAAAAATCTTCAAGTCAACTTTGAATTGAGCATTTGTGAAGATTGTGTCTGTGTTGAGTTTTCGTTGTTAGTCCTTGAAGAAAATTTTTATTAGATATCATGTCATCTCTCAATCTCCCTATATAATTATAGGGTCTATACCATAAATTAAATAGTTAAATAGTATTTTAGGGGGTATTTTTTGGGCTCTACGGATGTAAATTTTATTCATTAAAAATTAATTGATTCATTAAAAACAAACCCACAATAGGTAATCCTGAGGGGCTCAGATGAAAATTGATGTTATATCGCCCATAGGGTAAAAAATCTATTCTAGACTCAATGCAAGTGTCTGAATCCTCATTTTAGACTTTTTAGGATATAAAATAAATTCATTAAAAATTCACTGGTGGAATACAAATAATATATTATTTTCAAGTCATCACGATGCTCAAAACTTTGAAACATCTAATGACCAACCTTAAAAATATTATTTGAAATATTCAAAAAGTTCAAAGAGAATGATTCAGGGTCACTAAAAAATATTAATTAATTAGACTATTAATTACAAATTACATTATAATAAATTATTATTATTATTATTATTATTAATTTCGTCGTTGTTTATTAATAATTTATTATCAATTACATTATTATTTTTTATATATTAATAAAAATAGTAATTATTTAAAATATAATACTATTAATTAATTTATTAATATTTGGTTAATAATGTTATTAATTTAATTGTTTTATATTAATAATGTATTATTAATTATTAACAATGTAATATTACATACATAATTAAAGTATTAATTATTAATTCATGTAATAATTAATAATTATGTATTTATTTTTAATTACATTATTAATTATTAATAATCAAATTATTGAAAATTTATAATTACTATTAATAATTTCATTAATCCTTGAGTATTGACATAGTTAAGGTTGATGAGGCTCCAAGGATGGATATCTCAAAAATTAATGAACATATCATGGAAGTAGTGGAAACTTATGTTCCCACTGGAAAGAATCTTACACAGACACCCATCCAAGTGGAGATCATCCCAGGCTTGGGAACTTGAACTGGAGAGAGGAATTGATTTTCTCCATGATTTATTTGTCAAGTTCTTCTGATAAAGCTAAAACTAAGGTGAATAATAATTCTCAGGAAATGAATAAATCCAGTTCCCTAACTCCTAATGAATTATTGGTAGATAATCATGATAAAAATCTAGCCAGGGAGGTTTAGGCTCTTATATATATTAAGTTTGCTGCTCCATTAGTTGAAGTGGAAGCTATACAAATGAATGAATAAGATACTTCTCTATATATTATAGGTTTTTGAATCAATAGTAGGGAGGTGATTCCTCAAGATGATGACGGTGATGATGATGTAGGGTGTAATGTCCCTACCCTAGTTCACTCTTAATAGTAACCAAACCAAGGTCTCCACATGACCTTAGGAATGCCTCCCCGCATGATAGAGGATTCCAAATAAAAGTGAGGGTCAATAGTAGTACTATGGGGAGACTACACCTCTATATAAAATTGTACATAACAAGGAAAAAATAAACCAAGAATAATCCATATATAAACCGGAGTAAGAGGAAGACATAAACATATCCATCAATAAATAATAAATGAATTCAGAATTATATAGATAGTTATACAGACTCACTGACCTCTCATCAGACTAACCACATATACAAAATGTATAAAAGAAAAAAATGAAATAAGATATCTATTGATATCCCTAAGACTAACCTTTTCCAAAGCTCCAATATCATCTAAGGTATCCCACTTTATCATGCTATTTCAATCTCTACCAAACCTAACCATGTAATTAGTGAAGTATTCTTGGGAACCTAAGTTTCATCACCACCCAATCAAGGAATGAATACAAATTATTAGGGAACCAACAACATGGTCCCACAAATAACCAGAAAATGAAATTTATACCTCTTATATTATCAAAAAAATTGATGTTGATTCATAAATAAATAACCATTTTCGATCATCAAATCCTACATAACACCCACGATCTACCCAAACCTAATTTGACCAGTGTCAGGGTATATCTAATTATATAACATGCCTACTAATAACCATCCTAATGACTAATTCCTATGGGTGTTTCATAGGATATCTAAATCATGTCCATAGTCTACCCATCACTTGAAAATAGGGTGAACCTTGCTAGAAAAATCATCACATGGAGCCAGGGGTGTGCCTCTCTATTTTAGACATCACATCATCTAGATCCAGGGCATACCCTGTAAAAAACCTACATCCTGAAACTCAAGGGGACTACCCTATTAGGAATCCATCTCCCAAAGCCTAGGGAAAACCCTATCAGGTAAAACACATCTAAAAAATTAGTGGATTTCCCCTTCAGAAAAAAATATCATAACTTGGATCCAGGGGTGTCTCTCCCCTATAAGGTTTCACACCTCGATGGACCATGCATCCTACCATATGGATCCATGGATCATGTCGAAGTCATATCAAACCCATTTGGAAACTCAGGGGATTACCCTGTTGGAAATCTTGTATCATCTAAGTATAGGGTATGACTCTCATATTCAGACATCACATCATCTATGTCTTGGGGTGTCATTCCCCTTACCAGACATCACATCTCAGTGGACTATGTATCCCCCCATCTAAATCTAATAATCATATCCAATGTCTCCCAAACCATGTTTTAGTATCAGAATTAATAGTCGAATCCTAAGATAACATCATATGCAACCCATGTATCTCTATAAATTATGGTGAAAAAATAACAACACCCAATTTGTCTCATATAACTCATATCAATAGGGTCATCCATCTAACTGAATCTATCTATACCTTGAGTTTAACCACATTAGTACATGACCTGTTCTTACCACAACAGTCGTACAAGACTCAAATCATCGATTCAGGTTCTATGGAGACATTCATAATCATTTATAACCATATCTTTCATGAACAATTATTGTGGTTAACATATCAATGGTATAACCATTGATTCCCCTAAGGTCTCATCATATCCAGGACAACCTTCATGGGTCCTCTTATCTCATGCATGTCTCTTGGGTCAATTTTTTTTTAGTCACAGGGAATAACTTTCCTTTTCATCATCAAATACATCCTAAGGTCCTATAATAAAATACATATAGGAACAACCCAAGAGATTTCTCTCAAAGCCCTTCCTAGTACCCAAGAAATCCCAAGGTCAGTCCAAACACTCGACTTGTCATCAAACTACCCAAGGCTCATATTCCTGATGCTTATACACTAGTAGAAAAAGAACGATCACCCCTCATTCATATAAATAATCCTAAAGGATCTAAGGTATCACAAGGTTCCCACATGGACAATCCCTTGTCCATTTATCTGCAGTCATTACACACCTTTACCTAGAGGTCAACAAGAAACCTATACAAGGGGGAACTATTCTTAAAAATATATTTCATTCTCTTAATGGGGTCCATGTGGCTTAAGATACACAAATATATTCGAGACCTTGGCCATCAGTGGTTGAGAAAAATCATCTAGTTCAAAAGACCCCAACGTGGCCCTAGGTACTTTGTCCATTTCCATGTATTTCATTTAAATTAAATGATTTATTTAATTAAAAAGGTCGACCACCCTTAGTGGTGAGACTAGACATATAAAATGCATGCATAAACAAAATTCATAATACCAATGGGTATGTGAAAGGGACGACCTATCTCAAACAAGTTGTTTCCCTTTTTAATTCACCGCTCACCAACTCTTTCCTAAGTCTGTCCATGAATGTCTAGTCATTGTATGATCTTACGAGGTCCTAAATCATATAAATATAAATAGGTTAATTAATTATAATCAAATTATAATTAATTAATTAATTAAAATTAATCATAATAAATTTTAATTTTAATTTACAATTCTATTCAATTCTCTATAATTACCTAAATTCTCACCTGGCACTCTCATAACACCAAAACAACAATAAAACACATGTTGGAGGTCTGTGATGCACTCCAGACATCATCATAGGATATATTCCCAACACATGATATACATTACATATCTAATTCAATTTAATTAAATTAAAAAACTATTGAAAGATCCAAAGAGTGATGCACCTCAAATCAAATGTCAAGAGATAGCATGAAGATACCATCTTGGGATGTCATCTACTCATGTCACGCAAAATGCCCATCATTATTGGAAAATTCTACCATGCTCTAGTGGAAATGGAACAAAACCCCTAAACCAGAGAAGTAAAAATGTGATGAAAATAAGGTAAAACAATAATAAAGATGAAAAAAGTATGAATCTCCCCTTAAATTCCAATGAATCGCACCTGGAATCATCAAAATGGAGGAAAAAATAACGGTGATACCAGTTGGCCAATGCTCACATGAGGGATAAGTAAAATGGGTTTGGCGTTTAAATAATTAGAGGGGAAACCCATAAATTTTATTCTTTTAGTGAGATGCATAGTTTGGCTACATGGTTGGCCAAACTGTGCACCAACCGTGAAACATTCACTATTCAATTCCCTCTTTCTTCCACTATGTTTCAGCATAATTTCCCAAAATATGTGTCATTCATGTGACACCCTTTATAATTCATCTACAAGATCTCACATAGTTTATATGAAATTGTGTGCCTACCATTCACCATTCCCCCAAGTACAATACACCTTGCATGGTTTACCCTAGAATCCATACAGTTTACCATATATCATGTGCTAACCATGCACATCAACTATGCACTATACAATTTAAACTAGAAACCTCCTCATGATCAATGTGCTACATGGTTTATCCTAAAACGTTCACAACAAATAGTGAACCCTAAATAGAATCCTACAAAAAATCTCAAAATATAACTTAGAGCTTCTAAGACTCACCCAAGCACCCAAGGCACTTCTCAAGCCTCAATCCATATCCAAAAACATCATCTCAAGAAGCTTGAACCCCCAGATTATCAATCAGAATCTTGGTTTTCAAAATAAATTATCCACCAAACTAAAAATTCCAATTCCCTAAAAATTTCATGACATAAAAAGGTACAAGGTTTTGAAACCACTTTGCCATAATACTTATCATCCTAGATAAGTCTCTTTAATCCTTTAACAATAAATGTCAGCCTACATTGGTCATTTATTCACCACCAACATTACATGTTCTATCTCTAAATGATAAATTTACCCCCTTTTCACAACTCTAAATATTGTGTATTTAATTCCCAAAACCTTGATCCACCACTCATACCCACTATCGAATCAATTAGATGGTGCTTACACCCTCCCATCTAACACGAGACACCATAGTTTCATTATCCAGTTCATTGTATATCTTATGGTGCTCCCCACCATAATCTTCTTCTCATCAAGGGTAAATCTGATCCACATTGCTCCCTACCATTAAAATTACCAATTGAATCACATTTAAAATGATCTACCGACTCTCTTAATGTAGTTTTCATCACACCACACCTAACTATATATTAAAACACATGTTAGAACCTAATACCACTTATCGTCTTTGATTCTATATTAATTGAGTGAATCTCCATCATCTAAACATAAAGCCTGAATACACCAACCTTTCCTCAAAAATCCATGTGAAAACCATAAAATACCCTCATCATACCAAATATTATGTACCTGATGCATTCCACAGACCACTTCATATAATATCATGAAAAATACTATCACTATGCTTCACCACATGATTGACCCCATGAATCTTCTAAAAAATCGTTGGTTCACCCCCTGAACCATGTCCCAAGTCAATTGTTCACCCCTGAACCACACGAAGAACCTTGGTTCACCTCAAAAATCATGTCACGTATCATGGTTCACCCCAAGAATCATCCCCAAATCTCAACAAGATCATATCAATCCTGATTCCAATACACAAACACCATCCAAAACCATATATGAATATCATATATGTTATTCATTAAGGGACAAGATAAAATAAGATTCAGTTGCTCACTAGCATCCAAAATACACATTGATCATCCAACAACCATCATAGCATTCCTAAGACCCTAACACATGGTCTTTCACCTCTAAATACCATGTTTTATCTATTACATCATGTAATGACTATATGTGGTCGTCCTACTCATAACTGAGTTCCATACAACCATCAATTTCTAACTGTTCCCAAATCACTAGGAACTCTATCCTCATCATCTGTGATAATTCTATCTATAACCAGGTTAATGCCCACAAATTACCAATGGTTCTCTCCGCACCACTTGGATACCCTTACACCACTCATTGAGAAAAACCTCAAAATGTTCCATCATCACAAATGTGTCACTCCTCCTAAGAAACTCTCATTTGATATCAACCTCTAACACCACACCTCCTCAACAACACATGTTAAGGCCCACAATCAAGTTTTCCATCCAATGATACACAATACAATTTCAAATCCACCCCTAATTTTACAAAACCCCATAGAAACCATGTCTGTAACATTCCATAAAACCATCAACCCTTAGCCCGCTCACAACTACTCATCGATTCAAAATTTCAATAGTACCATGAATAACTGGTGCATACCACCTCAATCTCATCTAAAAACTAACATGTGTATGCTCTAGTACCACCCAAAATCTGAATTTGACTTGAAATTAATGAGATGAATTTCATGGATCATTCGCTCACATGCCTAATCCACTAACCATGCTTACTCTCACATCAATCTCGTCTAACTAGAAGAACCCTTGATGATCCTCTTCAAAAATCACGCATCTCACATATGCCAATTTATATCACACAATCACTCTCCGACCTGAGAATCATTACAAAAGCATAACCATCCATCCACACTATAACCAAATCTATGAAAACACATCCAAACCAACAGGGTCAGTAATCAACCTGTCCTGGCAACAAAAACCTCTCTTTGATACTAAAATTACTAGCACATAAAGTTTTCTATACCAAAATCCCAAGGCATCACTATTCTTATACTATATCCCTAGTAGCACCTCACATACATCAATATCAACCTAAATCATCCACCCATGCATCCATCTCTAAGAGAGCTCACAATCTCAGGAAAAACCCTCTCATGGGTTTCCCTTATACCTACCATATCTCTTTCATTTATCTCACCTACATCCTAAGACATATCTCAAAATCACTTTGATCTCCCACTTAGATCATAGCTCAATAATCATGAGAAATACACCTTTTTCCTATCTCAACAACAAATGGAAACTCACAGGCCCAAATACCCATCCTAAGGTCTCATATACACATATTAGGGTTCAGATTCCACTTCATCGGCCGACTAGGGCACTGATCCTCACTAGGTATATGCCTTTGGGACTACCTCTAAAGAATCTGAAATCTAAGTCTAATCCTCATCAGGCCACCATATATGGGAGATAATCCCTCAAGGTCCATAATCTCATCTAGGTACAAAAACATATATATACATAAGAGGATCACTCAACCATGATTTGTGTTGAGTATCCCATAATCATATGGTTCAATTAAATAGAATTATGACATCAATCTATATGTAAAATCACCATATAGTTTGTTACTAAAACACTAAATAACCAGCCTATTTTCTCAATCACCCCAAGGGGTTAATCATAATGAATAAAATTCTTATACTGACCTACTAGAGATCTTTATGCATCTCATACACCGAGGGACCACATGGTTATCATCAAGAAGCATCTAATCGTAGATCCACATGACCTATCCTTATAACAATGTACTATGGTTTAGATGAGTAGAATTCCACCATAAATATATATATTGGAAAGCACCATTTAGGTTACCTTTGACACTTTAAATAGAAAAAATCTATCATCAATGATATCAATCACAAGAAATCACATGTATGTCATGTGAACCCAATATACCAAATATGATTCATGAGTATGGCCTCTTACCATCAGACTAAGAGGTAAAACCACAATAAACAATAAATCACAAAATACAAATATCATGTGAGTCATGCTAGGTGAAAATCATCAAACCATAAATTCAAAGTCCAAGAATAGCGATCCCATGTCCCAGTAACCTTGACTTCCTACAAAAAATGGTGTTTTTACACACCATTGAAATATCTATCACAAGATCTCACACATTTCTAATCCATTTATACCATATCACAATATAGTAAAAAAATAAAACTATAATACAATCTATGATATCAGTCACATAAAGGTTTTGATACCACTTTATAACGTCCCTACCTCAGTTTACTCTGAACAGTAACTGGATCGGATCACCATGATACCTCAAGTGCCCCTCCCCGTACACTAGAGGCTTCCAACTAATAGCGAAGGTCAACGTTAGTACCATGGGGCGACTATAAACCCACATCAGAGTGCACATATCAAGTTAAAAATAAACTAAGCATTGTCCATACATAAACTAAAGTAAGGGGAAGCAATAATTATATCCATCCATAAATAATAAATGAATGCAGAATTATACAAACATTCATACAAACTCACTGGCTACCCACCAGGATAACCACATATACAAAATGTATAAAGGTATAAAATGAAACTGAAACTCAATTACCAACCATGTGCCTCACTTTGTCTCAATATCCAGTACCATTTGAGTTATCCCACTTGATCAAGATACTCTAAGCCTCTACCCAACCTAAACCTTTAATCAGGGAAGTCTTCTATGGTACCCATGTTTCATGACCACCTAAGAAGGGTGTGAGCACACCTCAATAGGGAACTATAACAACCCAAAATTTTATCATTTAAATTTTCCTTCTTATAATTATGTCACATATATCACATACAAAACATAATAAAAACATTATCCTTGCATAAATGAAGAATGATATTTTATTCATCAAACAAACCAATAAGAATTCCAAATATTATAGCAGGACAATAAATAGAAAATAAGATGATAAAAATAGGAAAATTTGGATCTCCTCAATCAACTAGAATGACCATACTCACAAAAAAATATGTAGAAATAAAAATTAATATTAATAATAAAATATTCATTTATATCATGAAAGTATATATAACCTTGGGATAGAATAGAAGTGATTGATGAATGGAATAATAGGTATTTATATGAAGTAGTTAACCCTTATGACCATTAGAAATCTGAACATTGGAATAGTAACATGAAAGTTGGAATATTAATGTGACCATTAGGAATAGTAATATGACAGTTAGAATAGTAACCTTGTCACCTTCTTCCTCCATCTAGGGTTTGATCGCAAAGTTACTCCCCAATGTTTTCTCAGGGCATTCTCGGTGTGGTGGTTCCATCTCAATGTGATGACACAATTCATTTTTGGGCTTGGTTGTTTGGCGTTGCGGTGAATGCAATGGCCACATGGTCTTGCGGTTCAACTTTGGGCCTGGTTGTCTGGTGATGTGGTGAAGGAGATGTTTGAGATCTGGCCTTCCACAGTAGGGAAGTCAGGATTATGGTATTCCTCATCATGCTTAAACATGGTGGTCAGGTTCGTGGGATTCCAGGAATGGTTCCAAGGCTTTCGGCAAATGGGGTTTGACAAAGGGCAATATAGTTGGGTTCTAGGTCTGTGGTGGGATCCCATTCTTTCATGATGTTTGGGTTTGACTCTGTCTTCCATCGCGCTTCGGTTGGGTGGTCTGGTTCTCGGTCTTCCATGGTGGGTTTCTGGTCTTCCGTGGTGCACGATGTTTGAGATCTGATCTTCTGTGGTGTTATCGAGATCTCAGTATTCTATGTCATGCTTTGGTTGGGTGAGTTATTTGGGTGGTTTTTTATGGACCTCATGTGTGATTTTGATGTCAGCAGTTTTGAGGATATTTTTGTCGTCAATGTTACCAGGGTGGCCATGTTCTCATCCCTAGCAGGTTCCCCCTTGCTTCCTGCATGCTTTCTCATTTTGGCCTCTAGTGTGGGTTCTTCCCAGGATCTGATCTGCTCAGATTCAATCATAGAGTGGTACTTCTAGTCTAGATTGATGTGGTTCCCCTCTTTGGTGACGTTTTTTGGTGTGTTGGTTGGTCTTCCAACCATGGGTGGAATTAAACTTGGCTTCTTGCATCTTGGAGTGTCTGGATTCTTTGGGTGGATCGTCTGCGGATGCAGTTTTAAAGGGAGACTGGAGGGTTATTCATGTGGGGTTGTTTTTCAGTGATGATTCTAGAATATGGGGTACTGGCTTTGTTGTTGATGATTTTATAAATGGTCTAATTTTTTTTCTTTCTAAATGAGTTTTGTGGTGGTTTATCTTGACCTGTGGCTTGTGTTCAAGGGCCTATGCAACCAAACCTTCTCCAAGGGGTGGCTTCTGATGAGGTTCAGAGCAGGAATTTTTCACCATCCCATTGATTTCTGGATTTGGAATTTTGATAGTGTATGTCTTTTATCATCGGTACCAGGCCTGTGCAGCTCTGCACGTGACAGCCACCCAAGCAGTGATAAGAATATGGAAGTTGGACGTAACATTTTTTATGCTGGGGAGGAGTTGTTCGTGTTGTATTGATCTGGTTGTGGATGGTTTTTTGACTATTGTGGTGTAGTTAATGTTTTTAAGTCCTTGAATTCATGTTTGGTTTCCCCTCTCCCATTAAAAGGGTATTATGCTAATAAAAAATTAATTTTGTATTATTAAATGATTATTTACAATTTTATAATTAATATAATGATTTAAAATAAATTTTATTTTCATAAAATAGATTCATAATTTAATATTTTATCATGTTATAATTATAAGATAATTTAATGATACCTTAATTAGTTTTCCAAAGTGTTATAAAATCAGTTATAATATTAAAATCAGTATTTTCCAAATAAAGGATGATTTTAATTAAAAATTATATTTCACATATTTAGAAGATTATTTTCATAAAACGGTGTTCATTTTTAAAATATACACTTAAAAAATTGTTAGGGTGAATTTTTGGAAATTTTCTTAAAATGGTTGATTTTTTTATGAATAGTGAAATATGATAATTTATGGTATTTAACAAATACATAAATTATTGAGTCATGGATGATGTATGGATGAGGTAAGAACCAATTGGTTCAAAATATCATGAACCATTTAATATATTTAGTTATAGTAATCATCAATATTTATAGTCATGATCCAAAATAATAAACAAATGAATAAAACAATCAAAAATACTCCTCCCCTCCCCTAATAAATGCCACCTCTTCTCCTCACACCTTCTAAGCCTTGAATCTTGTCTAAATTATGTCCAACTCCTTTCCCAAGCCTCTTCCCTATTTCCTAGTATTTATGGTCTCACCAAAAGACCAATTCCAAGTGCCTTAATGAGGTTCTCAAGGAGAGGATATTCATGAGGTAAAATCCCCCTTCTTTCTCTTTAAATTTATTTTCTTTTCTTATCCTTTCCTCACCCCCCATTAAAAGTGACATGATAACTCTAGTATAATAAAAGTATTGTAATTTTTTTTAATGTAATATCCATCATAAAATTTCTTTTCTTCTCATTTTATTGAAAAAATGAAACATCGTCCGTGATGTGTCGATACCCCACCTTTGTGGATGATGAGTTTTTTTTTCATTACCGCCTTCAAGGATGTTCATAAAATTGTTTTTATGTTTAAATAAGATTATAATATGTATATTATAAATTATATCACATTATACAACAAATATAAAAACATAATAATAAATAAAATTATACTAGTTCACGATGGTCATAAAAACTGCCAAAAATAATCTAATCATTTTTCATTAATGTTATATCTAATGAATCATTATAATATCTGAAAAAAATGATATATGGGACCATTTAAAATTATTTAAGTATATTAATACCATTTCAATCCTCTTCTTGAGTTTATCTTTCATTTGAAAAGAACTTCCATAATTACACACCATTAAACTGACCATGAAAACCTTGAAAAGAACACTCTCAAGATGACAAAATTAAACATTATAACTCATTGAAATGACTATAAATTAAATAAATAAAATTATGATAAATAAAATATATATGTATAGGTTTCTTTATTAATTAATTAATGTAACTAATTTTATTTTCTAGGACATTAAGTGTAAGGTCGGAACACATTCGGTCATAATGTAAGGGATCTCTCTGAACCTGTGAATTACCTTTGGGTTACACTTTCTCTCTCTTTACACCAATCCATTTCTTCATTATTTTAATATAATTCTTATAAATTTTATGTATATGTTCCAAAAAAGTTTATCCAGATAAATTCATCTTTCTGTGATGGGAAAATACATGTTTAAAAATGTTCTCTTCTCGATTCCTCTAGATAAGAAAACTTGGTTAAATGGAACTTCCATATTTATTACACATTTTAAAGTATACTCCATAATATGTTTTAAGTAGCCATATTTTTATATAATCACTCATTTAATAATAAAATACTATCTTAGTTCATTTTTGGTTTTATACAAATAATTATTCCTTTTTTTCTTTAAAGACTATTTTCCCTTAAACTACACTAAAGTGGCTCATTTCTAAAATATCTTAAACAAGCTTTTTACAAGTTTTCACTTAATTTGACATAATTTGTCATTATATATTCCTATTTTTCCTTAATAATGTCTAACTATGATTTAAATCCATTCTTTCTTATACATCATTATTATATGCCCCTTGGTTATGATTTATAGTATTATTATGATACTCATTTCATTCCATAGGTAACCCTTATGTTTAACCCTTATGTTTGATTCTTCATGTGGAACACATATACACGAACATGTTATGATGTTTTCACTCAGATAGAACTCCAATTCATTGGGTAATTTTTAGTCTCATGAGACATAATTTATGGGATTAGGGAGTAAACCTAATCGATTATTGGACTTTATCCACCATGTGATATAGTCTTGGAAGTTAGCCTTGACTCATATTTATGTCATGTTATATACTACTGCCATATTCCTACATTACCATGATTATATTATTACACATTCTATGTGATATAATTTTATATGATTATCCATGTGTCATGCCTTTAATGTTGTCATTTTATTCCTTCTAACTCATGTGTTATGATTTATTCCCATGTTTATTATGTTAACGGGATTTTTATGTCATCCCTTTTGTATATGTATTACCTAAGTTAACCTATGTAGATATAGGATCTAAAATGAAGTTAAAATCTCATTATGTAATATTAATAAATATATGTTTTATTCTAGTTCCATGTTTTCAGATTTATGTATCTAATCTTATAATGACATTATACGTTACGATCCTTGGTTTGTATTTGATGGATAATTATGCTTAAAATCATGTAATAATATATGTAAAATGATACGGTCACTATAGTTTGTTTCGAAGGCACAGTCTAATTATTTTGCTGTATTAGGACTAGAAAATTTTAGTGAGAACCTTATTGATAATTATATCACCATGGATAACCTAGATTGAAACATAGGGAGTCACAAGTTAGGATATAATTCTCATTTATATGTTTATCCTTATATGTTCAAAGTTTCATTTTTATATGATTATTATATAATTATTCAAGCCCCCCTAATTTTATTTTATTTCTTTTTCATATTTAACAGTGGGAAATAGGATAACCCATGCCAAAAATCAATGTGATATGAAATGTGATGATTTCCCTAATGAGATACCAAATCTGATGGGAATGGGAGCCCAAAACATCATGAAAGTGTTGGATTAACTAGATCAAGTTATTAATAATAACTTCAATAATGTGTAATTCTATCCTTCTCCTAATAAAGATCAAGTTAAGGTAGAATCCTTTATATGTAAAAGGCCTCCTATCTTTAGTGGATCTTTTGATCTCCTTATTATGGAACAATAGACTAACTCCATTGAGAAGATATTGTTTATCCTTACATGCTTGTAAGAAGAGAAATTCAAAATGTAGGTCTGTCATTTTTATGGGGAAGTGGAACAATGGTGGAAACTGATTAAAAACAAGAAGTATAAGGAAGAAATTGATTACATGGATTGGGAACAAGAAAGTATTTTTCAATAAATATTTTCCTTAAACTCTCTATCTTAAGATGGAGAGGGATATCCTCATACTAAAGAAATAGGAGGATTAAACTATTAAGGTATACAAGGAAAACTTTACAAGGATTACAAGATATAGATACGAATTTTTCATGAACACTAAATGTATGGTGGATCTCTTCTTCAGTGGACAAAAATTGAGTTTACAAATAGCACTGAAAATTAGAGACTTTGATAGTTATGAGGATATTTTCAGTTGTTCCCTTAAGGTTGAAATAGAGATCGGAGACTCTCATTGGTCTCATGGTCTGAGAAATTAAAAGATATAATTGGGTTTTAATATGGGAGGATCAATAGATAAATCCCATGAAGGAATGATGACCCAACTTCCCACATGTAAAAAGTGTGGGAAGAATCATCTAGGAAACTACCTAAGGGGAACCAGGAGATGCTTCAAATGTGGAAGAGAGGGTCATTAGGATAATTTTTGCTAAATGGATTTAAATAATCCCACTAATGTGGAAGAATAAAGCAAGGTTTAAACCAACAGTCAACCTATACTACAGTGTTTCAATTGTATGGAACATGGGAATTATGGAATCTAATTCCCTAAGCCAAGGGTTGTCGAAGGTAATCAACAACATAAACATATAAGGTAGAAAGTAAGTTCATATTTTATCCCTAATAATGAGGTGGATGTCGACAATGATGTGATGATAGGTATGCTTTCAAGAATAGTGAACATGCATTTTTATTCTCGTTCTACACATTCTTTCATGTATTGCAAATTTATTAGAGCTATTCAAACACCATCTCAAAATTAGAGGATCAATTATCTGTGAGAGTAGTGAATGTGGAAATTATTTCATCAAAAGTATATAATTCCTCCATGGTTAATGTTTATTGAATGAACCTCCCAGTAAATCTTTTCTTGCTTTATTTGGTGTAGTTTGATGCTATATTGGGCATGGATTGAAAATCTTTATATAAATACAATATCAACTATCAGGAAAGGGAGATCAATCTTCACATCCCGATGCATCCTTTAATTCGATACTAGTTTATGGAGGAGGATGAATCTTCTTCAGAATCATCATCTAAATTATGGATATTATTGTCTTACACTACTACAAAAGAGGCCTTTAAAAGCACTAGAATATGCCATTATCAGTTCTATAAAATCACTGATAATCGAAGCATGGTTAAAATCCTGAAGCTTTTATTAGCACTAAATACTGTTGTTAAAGGCCCCCTTTAATAGCCATAAAAAAACGTTGTTAATGGGGTCCTTTAACAGTTCTTTTTTTATCATTGTTAAAGGGGGCCTTTAAGAGGGATTTTTATGCTGATAAAGGTAGCACTATAAAAGGGGGTAAAAAAATCAGACATTCATGAACTCGACCCCTTTATCAGTGCTTCTACGACACCTTTAACAGTGCTCCCACCACCTTTATCAACACTTTTTACACCACTATCCCTTTTATCAGCACTTTTAAAATTTCCAGCCTCATGTGTGCCCGCCAGGAGTTGAACCCTATACCTATCCTTAGAATATGTAATGCCTTTACCACTACACCATATCACGTTTTTGTTTGTTTAATGATATTTCTGTTTATATATATACATATATAATATATATTCTTATATTTATATAATTATTCTTAAATACATTTATACAATATATGTGTTTGTGATATATATATATATTCTTATATTTCATTAAATATATTATATATTATATTCATTTACATATACTAAAATATAATATAAATATATATCTTTTTATTAATACACACAAATATGTATATATAAACATTATAAATATATTTTTCTAATGTAAAAAATGGTTGGATGTTGTTTTAAATACATTTTTATAATATTTATTGATTTACATATATTAGAATATATATTTTTACGTAGTTATGTTGATATATGTATTTATATGAGTGATTCTTTATAACAAAATATATGAAAACATGAATATATTTAATTATAAATAAAATTAAGTTGTGAAAGACAATAAAATTTCATAACCATAATATCAATATGAATGTGAGACTTGAGAATAAATTATGTCTCCACCAAAAAAATGAAATAAGAACCCATTAAACGAGGTTGAAAATCTATCAAATGTTAAAATGTTGGGGTGACCTGACTAAAAACTCAATTTTGGAGGACTTTTAGGCCTTTTTGGAATAAAAAATGTTATAGTAGTTTATTTATGTCACTAAGGTCATAGATATTGTCGTAAACATCGATTTGATATGTGGTAGAGACCAAACGAACACCCGGATCAAAAGTTATGCTTGTTTGAAGTTCAAGTTATGTTTTCAACTTATTTTAGATCTTTTATTAATGTCTTGATTTTTGTTATCATCAATTTGATATGAAATGACTATAAATCAGTAAAAATAAGAAAATTATTGATGAAAAATATTTTTAAATTATTTTATAACGCTTTTTCTCTAAATATATTATATATATTAAGTGTAAATTCCTATTTACCTTATCTAAAAGATATTTAAAAATATATATATATTATATTAATATCAATATAAATATATTTATATATTGATATATTATTTGTAATGAAATATTTTTTTTAAGTATGTCATTATCAGTGGTACTAAAAAAGCACTAATAAAGGTGGGTCTTTATCAGCACCTCTAAAAAAATGTTGATAACCCCCCCATCAGTCCTTGTAAAAAAACTGATAAAGGTCCTCCTTTAATAGCACTTTTTTTAGTTCTATTAAAGACCCCCTTTAATAGCACTAAAAAAGGATTGTTAAATACCCTCTTTAACAACACTTTTTTATTGCTCACAAAGGGGGTCTTTAACAATGCTATTAAATCTCTAGTGGTGGATAAACTCAGTTTTGTAGTAGTGTTATGAGAAAGCATATATATCTCAAATGATTGAGACAAATGAGAGGATCATGGTCAAAAACATGGCCATTGTGAGGGGCTACACTGATGTGTTAATTGAATAATTACATAGTATTCTTCCGGACCACGTGTTTTAGTTTTCAATTTATCTTATACCTAGATCATTGCCCATATCAAAGATACCTTATAGAATAGGCACCATTGAGTTGGAGGAACTAAAGAATCAATTACAAGAGAATCTGGACAAGGGTTTTATATACCTGAGTGCTTCATTATGGGGTGTACCAGTTCTCTTTGTAAAAAATTAGGATGGATCAATTTTCCACTATATTTATTATTGTGAGCTCAAAAAAATCACGATAAATAAAAAGTATCCTCTAACATGAATAGATGAATTGATCGATCAGTTCTGTAGGGCCAATTATTCCTCAAAGGTATATCTTCAGTCAGGATATCACTAATTAATGATGAGGAATGAAAATATTCCCAGTATTGCCTTTCGTACATGTTATGGAAATTATGAGTTCATTGTGATTACTTTCGAACTCATAATGCTTTAGAAATAGTCATGGACTTAGTAAATAGAGTCCTTAGATATTACCTTGATAAATTTGTGGAAATATTTATCAATGATATTATGATATACTTAAATAGCAAGGAGGAACATGAGGAGTATTTGAATACTATGATAATGACTTTTCAGAAGGATAAACTCTATGAAAAGTATAGCAAATTTGATTTCTGGATGGAGGAAATATCATTCTTGGGGCATGTTATCACCAAAACGGTGTATCTATGGAACCTTTTAAGACAAAGGCAATAGAAGAGTGGCCCAAATCAATATATCTAATGAATATATGTAGTTTCCTTGGTCTGGCTAGGTATTAATGATGATTTTAGAAGAACATCTCATGATTTTCAAAGCCACTAACAAATTTGACTCGAAAGGGGGTAAAATTTTTCTGTGCTAGTGAATGTGAAGACTACTTTAAAGATTTGAAAAAGAGACTTATCACTGCACCAATACTTACACTATCAAAAAGTGGGGAACTCTATGAGGTATACAGTGATGCTTAAAATAAGGATTTTGGCTATGTTCTGATGTGAAATGATAATGTTATAGCTTATTCCTTAAGGCAGCTGAATGTTCATGATAAAAACTATCCCACGCACGATCTAGAGTTGGTCGTCGTGACCTTCATGTTAAAAAATCTGGTGGCATTATCTCTATGGGGAGAAGTGTGAGATATATACTGATCATAAGAGCCTGAAATATATATTCACATAGAAGGATCTTAATATGATCCATTAAAGATGGTTAGAGTTCATCAAATATTATGACTTCTCAATCCACTATCATCCTGGTGAAGAAAATAAATTGGAGGATTTTCAAAGTAGAAAAGACCCTATAACTTGAACAATGATGAGAATTGAGAAGGATATAGTCTATGTAGACATTAAAAGGATGGAAATGAGAATAATTAATGAAGGAAAATCATCGGTCCTTTCTCAAAATATTTCTCTTTCCATCCCTTATAGAGAAAATAATGGATTCTCAGAGAAATGATATAGAAATTCAAAAAAAGGTGGAAGCTATAAGAAAGGGAAAATCCTTAGAGTTCAAAATCGATGAGGAAGGAGTCATAAGATTTGTGTCATGACTATTTTTACCATCAAATCCTTAGATAAATAATGGTATTTTTAATGATGTACATAGCTCGACTTGTTATATCCACCTAGGGAGCACAAAGATGTATCGAGATCTCCAAGAGCACTATTGGTGAGACAATATGAAGAAAGAGATCAGTGAATATACATCAAATTTTTTGGTATGTCATCAAGTGAATGATGAAAGGAAAAAATCTAAGGGTATGATACAACCATTACCCATACCAACATGGAAGTTGGAAAATCACCATGAACTTTGTCACTGGACTCCCAAAGACATGATATTCTATACCTATTAATTTGCAATCCCTTAATTACACTAAATTCATCATATTTTAATAATAACTACAAGATAAGTTAATACCATGAAGAAACTAACAAAAATTCATCTTTTCAATATTTCTTAATGCATGAAAAGATAGAGGTAAATATATTATGTTTCCTTTCATAGTGGGAGATAACTCCAAACATATTTTCATTGATATCAATTCCAATCTAGCATGTAATCTATATTTTGTATTTCCTTTTATATCTAACAGAGTTCCAATAAAACTGTCACATATATTTTTTTCAACATGCATAACATTGATGTTATATTTTATCTTTATAAATCTATAATAATGTAGTTTGAAAAAGATAGACTTTTTTATCCATGTATTTTTTGAATACCAAAACTTTTTTTCTTTCTAAATGCTGAATAAATATTTTTCACCCTATCGTAATATTGTTCAACTAAAAATGGTCATGAGGGAAGATTGTATTCTTGTAAACCTTTAAATTATTTTTTCAATCGATGATAAGTATGATCAAGTTAACAAAAAAATTTGATGTCCCATGTACACTATCATTATTTCATTCTGCAATTGATAATATGAAGTCTCTTATTCACAAAATTGGGCATTCATTATGTCCCTCAACACTGTATCTAGATAAATTTTCATATGTAGGAATGTTTTTTATAGTGAACATTATCATAGCATGCAAAATAAAATACTCTTTATTTTATAAATTGAAAACATTAACACTTGTCTCCCATAATAGTTTCAAATAATCAATCAATGGTGAAAGATACACATCAATATAATTTACCAGTTGTTTTGGTCTATGAATCATAAAGATAATCTTAACATATTTTTTCTTCATACATATATGTGGGTACAAGTTGTAAACTACCAAAAAAATAGACCGTGGACTATGTTGGCTACTTAGGATCCGATATGGATTCATTCTATCAGTACACAATCACATTATAAGATTTTTAACATCACTTCCAAAATCACGAAATTGTTTATCAAATCTCTTCCACTATGGTGAATCATCATGGTGACGTAAGTTACCATCAAATATGTGCTCATTTGAATTCCATATTATCATTTTTTGATCAATTTAATTTGAAAATATGTACTTCAAATGAAGAATTATTGGAAGGTACCAAATTACTTTAGTAGGATCTTTGATTCTGGTACCTAAGAATGAATCACAGTTGAATTATCAGAATTGTTTGAAAGAATTATTGGATGATAAAATTAGAAAATAAAAAATCGATTTTTATGAGGTTAGATATTAGTACATGATAATGAATCTGATTTTACATTTTCATACATCTTATAGCGTGATGTCCCACATGTAGGAACACTTGAAAAATATTTCTATTTTTTCATATACAAAACACAATCATTGGGGCATTCATGTATCTTTTTATACCCCAATCCCATTGAGCATAATATTATATTCACCTCATAAATGGAATATGGAATCTTGTTTCCTTTTGAATGTAGCTTTTAAAAATATCGAGTAGGTTGGAGAAACTTTTATCACTCTACCAATTTCTTGCTTTCAAGTTAACTAATCTCAAAACTACTGATAACACTGTATATTTACTACAACATTAAAATAATGGTTTCTCAGAATTTGCATAAAATAATTCAATAGTTGATATTTTTTATGGTTTCAACACCTAAATCATGAATTAATTCTTAAATACAACCCTCTTCCTCGTTAGGAATATTGTCATCAACATTAGATGTTGAATTTTCAGTTCTTTCACTATGACAAATACAACGTGTATGATTAAGGGTAAAACCATAGAAAATGAGATGATCCATGATTTATCTATATTTTAACATTCTCATATTCAAACACTTTACACATGAATAGAAAATCAAATGTATTTTTTGAATATTTTATTTAGAAAATTCCAATAATTCATCAACTCCTTTTTCATAATCACTAGCGGTTCTTCGTAAATTTATCCAATTACGATACATTCAATACCTAAAATAAAAATATGATCGATGAGTATATAAAAACTTATAAACACTTAAATATATATATATAAACAGATAAATTTAAAAAAACACACATTCAATAAAAATGATTGGCAATCAAATAGAAAACATCAGTGATGATTAGGAATAAAATAAAAACTAATATACTAGTAGAAAATAATTATTTTGTTACTATTTTTATGTTTTCCACACCACATATTTTAGGATGTTTATTTAATTAATGTTAATATATTTGTTCATATATGGAAATATTGTTTCAATCATTTAATCCTAGGTCTTACTTATAAAAAAAATTATAAACTCTTGGTTCTCACAACATCATTAATAGGGAATACAACATCCCTCGAGGAATAAGACATGCCTTCAATTTACATAAATATCAAAATATAACATCAAATTGATAATCCACAACAATTACATCAATAATATATAATGTAGCGATATTTATCAGATCACATTATAAAATTATATCCAAATCACAATATCATGTCAATGATTGAATAACCGTGTCAAAAAAATTATTTACCATATAATTATATAAAATAACATCAACCACCCATCAACAATTATAATAATATTATTTATCAATTCATAAGATCATTTAAACATTTCATTCAACCTATTCGAATCATCATTATTAAGAAAATATCAAAAAAACAAAAATTCTACCTCAAACCACATGATTTAGGTGAAATTATACAACTTCAACTATTTTTATCTTTTTCCTATTATAAATTTATCTACATTCATAATCATTGGTTGACTGGCATCTACTTACAAGGGGTGTGTCACTCCCCTATCAGGTATCACATCTTGAAGGATTATGAATCCAACAATATGGATCTAAGGATCATGTCCAGGGCATCCTAAACCCATTCAGAAACTCATGGGATTACCCTATGGAGAATACTATGTTGTCTATGTCTAAGGTGTGACTCTCCCTATCAGACATCACATCATCAACGTTAAGGGTTATATATCTCCCTATCTTACATCTCATCTCATTGGAATGTTCATCCCATCATATGGATCTAAGTAGCCTATCCAAGGAATCCCAAACCATGCATCGATATTAGGATTAATAGCTAGATCCTAAGAGAACTTCCTAGGAATCCCATTCATCTCCATACATCACGATAGAAAAAACATCTCACCTAATTTGCCTCATGTATCTTAATGGGGTCGTCCATATGCCAAAATTTATCCAAACCATAAGGTCATCCACATTGATGCACTACTTGTCCTCATCACAACAACCATACAGGGATTAAATTTTCAATTCAGGTTCTAAGGTAACACCCACAATCATTACTACCCATATCCCACACAAACCATCATTAGGTTTAATATATCATTAGGGCACCCATCAGGGTCCCCAAGGTCTCATCATAGCAAAAACACCCTCCAGGGGGGCACTTATCTCAAGCATTTCTCTCAATTCAACCCCCAACTCGTGGAGGGCATAGTGTCCCTCGAAATCATTATATCTATCCCAATGCCTCCTTGGCCTCCAAGGAAATGCCATACAAGAACCTTCCTTGAGATAAGTATCATAGCCCTTCTCAATACCCAAGTTATCCCAAGGTTAGTCTGAACACCCAACCCATTATTAAACTACCCAAGATCATCCACCCATTGTTGATACACTAATGGGAAATAGAATGCTCACCCTGCCTTCATTTTAACTAGATCAAAGGCCCTAAGGTATCACAAGGTTCCTGCATGGCCAATCCCTTGGCCATTTATCTCAACTCACCGGTCAGCATTAGTTAGAGGTCACCGAGGTATCTATACTAGGGGCCATTGTGCTTACAAAACCCATTTGTGGCCCTCAAGGTGGTTCATGTGGCTCAAGGCACAAAAATATAATTGAGGCCTCAACCATCAGTGGTTGATACAACCCGGCCAGTGCACAAGTGTCCAACATGGCAATAGACACTTTGTCAAATTCCAAGTATTTCACTTAAATTAAATGATTTATTTAATCAAATAGAATGATCGACCATTGCGGTGAGACTAGACATATCACACCCATTTGTAAATAAAATGCATAATACTAAGGGAAAGGGACCATCTACCTCAAACAAGACATTTCCCTTTTTAATTCATTGTTCAACAACTCCTGCCTAAGCTTTTCCAAGTTTGTCCAAGTCTTTTTGGCCATCGTTCGTCCCTATGAGGCCCTAACTAGAATCCAAATAACTAAATTCATTGATTTTAATCAAATTATAACTAATTAATCTATTACAACTAAACATTTCCAATTTTAGTTTTAATTTTACAATTTTATTCAACTAGGAATAATTTCCGAAATACTTAGTCGGTGCTCCCATCGCATCGAAACCACAACTGAACACACATGGGAGGTCCATATTGCAGTCTCGACATCATCCCAGACCAAAAACATAAAACAAAACATTCATTAAATATCCAATTCAATTTAATTTAATTCAAAAACCATAGAAAATCCAAAAGGAAACGTTCTTCAAATGAAATGTCAAGAGACGACGTGTAGATACCATCTCGGGATGTCCTCGACTGATAAACAAAAGCCTCCTTGTTATCAGAAGATTCCACCATGCTCTGGTGGAATCAAGACCAAAAACCTAAATAGAAGAAGTGAAAATGAGATGAAAACAAATGAAAAAATGAATGGATTCCCACAAAGGATGAATCTCACCTTAATCATCGAATAACTGCACCCGAAATCATCACAAATTAAGGAGGAACAAATGAGGAAGTGGAGGGGAGCTTGATCAGTTCATGTGCACATGAGGGAGAAGGAAAGGGGGGTTAGGGTTTAAATAATCATAGGGGAAAAATTGTGAATTTTTTACATTTAATGATCTACAGGGTTTGGCCACACGGTTGGTCAAACCGTGAATTAAATGTGTGACATTTATTATCCATGGTCATCCTTTTAGCACAATTTTTCTGCATTGTTTTCCAAACTGAGCACCAACCATGTGAAACCAAATACATCTACAATATCTTTCATGGTTTGTATGCAACTGTGCATCATACCTTAGATCCAAGACACTACACATGATTTACCCTGTAATTCGCATGGATTACCCTAAATCACTTGATAAACGTTCACATCAATTGTATGCTATATAATTTGAACTAGAAACCTCCTCACGCTCAATGGCTTTCATGGTTTCTCCTAAACTATGCACACAAAATCGTGCACCCTAGGCATAATCCTCCAAAAACTCCTGAAAGCTATCATGATGCTCTTGAGACTCGCTCGAGCACCCGAGATGCTTCTCAGGCCTCAACCCATATCCAAAAACATCATCTCGGGATGCTTGAACCCTATAATTCTCAATTCAAATATTGTTTCTCCAAACAAACCATCCACCAAACTAAAAATTCAAATCCCCTTGAAATTTCATGACTTAAAGGTGTACTGGGTTTTACATAGGAAAAAGGATTCATGACCAATTTTTTGCCTCAACCCCTTTGAGTTTTGATGACCAAGACATGTTGTGGCAAAAGCCCAAATCCTTGAAGAGAGGCCACTACCCGCGAGGTTAGGGCACTCATAACAAAGCCAGTTGCAGATGATTATTCTTCATTTCCAGTTGGCTCTGAACTAAGAGGAACATGGTGTGATTACTATTAGAGATTTCTGGAACCCTTTACTAGGGTACATGAATCTAGATGAAATTTGGATTGGAGCATGTGTGTTCTGTAGATGATGACATACAATACATTTCATGGTATTTTTATTTATTTTTGGTGACATTCATTGCATTGTAAGTGGTATAGTGTTTGTTGTTTGGTCGAGTTCTGGGTGTGTGTCTGTGTTACTTGTTCCAATCTCACATCTCTTTATATCATAGTCTTTGTATTTAATAAAGGAATCATGGGTTTCCATGGTTCAACCTATTTTGATCATCATCATCCTCCTCATCGTCGTCGTCATCATCATCATCATCATCGTCATTTAACAGCAACCAACCCCTCATACAACTTATGCCTATCCCAAAGTATCCCTCCCCCACTAAAGTGGATTGTAGACTGCGAGACTCAAATATTCCTTACAAATAATCGAGTAAAACAGTTTTGATTAATATTGTTATAATTATTTTAATAAAAACCAACCCCTCCCATATAATTTATGTCCATCCCGAAGTATATCTCCCTTGTTGAAGCAAATAATAGACCACGAGACTCAAATATGCCTTGCGAATAATACAATAAAATTGTCCCCACGTTCCGTATTTATTTATAAAAAAAGAAAAAAAATCGGCAACAAATCTGAGAGCTTCAACTGCGATGATCGGTTGGAGAAAGACTGTGATCCACTGAAAAAATAGTATATCTATAGTTAGAGAAAATGACGTATACTGGTGATAGTTCATTTCTTACCCGGTCTATCGATATTATATTTATCCTTACCCTCTATCTTCACCAATCATACTTTACCATGGCCCCCCATCCACACCCCGACACCCATACCGATGACCTATTCGACTCCACTTTAAATCTCTAAGAGACACACCGTCAGGAAGGCTTCGATGAGGGCTACTGAGACATCTTATCCCCCGGCAAGGAGGAAGGCTGACAAGTGGGTTTGAAATTTGGGTTCGAAACTTGCGAGGAGCTTGGTTTTCATTGTGGTTGTGTCGATGTTTGGGCTTCTGCTGCTCAAATTGACCTGGACCTATTCTCTGAGAGGGTCCAGAAGAGCATCAAACGGGGTGATGAGTTGGTCCGAGAATACCTGATTTCAGATCCGGAGAATGAGCGGGTCCAGGAGATCATGGAGTCCTTGAGATTGATGTTCAGGGCTGTCTGTGCAACGTTGTCGGTGAAACTGGAGTACGATGGGTACCCTAAAAGCTCCGACATCAAGGAGACTGGGTTTTGATTTAGGTTTTCCTGGGTCTCGTGACTTCGGGTATCTTTCCTTCATCTAGTTTTGTTGCTTATCCCTCACTATTATAATGAAATTTACCTATTATGTATTCATATTTTCTTAATCTGTTGTTTATCATGTTGAAGATGGACCATATATTGATTGCTTCATCGGTTATTCCAATACGGTAGATGAAAGCTCCATCCTTGTTGCAATTATATGTATTGTCACAAACAAATCATACTAGGAGAGCTTATAGAGGAGCATTTATCATAAGTTCTCACACATATAATATGAAAACACATATACAGATGGACTTACCATAAGTGTTAAGTGTTGTAAGGCTATGCTTGACAGCAATTAGTGAAAGGTGTTTGTAGAATTTATCTCATATGATAACCATATTGAAAAAATAAGTTGTGTCAGTTCTGTTTATGAAAAATATGACTGATTTTTCGTAGGATGGAATCCTTGTTAACATCATCAAGGTGTGATTCTAGTTTTGCAAGCTGCATGGTGGATTCTCTTCAAGGCATGATCATTATAATATCACTTTTATACTCTATACAAGATACATATTTATTTCAATGTTTAGATGTGATAAATTTCCAAGAAAAATATTTAAAATATTTATTTTCTTCTTCGCAAATAGATTTCATGACTTGTTCCCACCGAGACCCCTCCATTAACCAGTCACAAGAATGAGAATGATTTTCGAAGCCCATCCTCAAAAGGTCATGTGTTAGATTAGCGTCTATGGTATAAATCATATAAATGAATGAGACACATAATAAATGAATCAGTATTGAGAATGATTTCTGAAGCCCATCCTCGGTAGGCCAGGAGTGCGATTAGCATCGAAGGTATAAATATTATGAATGAATGAGAGACATTACCTTTTAAAAACACTATGAAAAACTATAACAAAAATGAAAAAAGATAAATAATAAGCAATAAATAATCTACAATCAACTGATATCATTAATAATCTATCACTCGTAGAAAATTATGTTTTATAATCTTATATTTAGAAAAAACAAATTAATAATAATAATAAAATCAATGACAACATCATGTTATATTAGGTATTAAGGGTTTTAAAGAGCTGAAACAATGCATACACTCAGGGGGTCAACTAGATTAGACCTCACCCCACCTTAACGATAGAACCATCTCATAAAAATCCCGAGAATTATTTTTAAGTGGCCAATGAACCGATTTTTAAGATGCTTGAAAGCCCAACCCATAGGCATGTTGGACCTAAACCATTACCTAGATCCACCTACAACCCACCCGACTATCTGCGCTCACCCTCCATGCACTTGCGCGCCAATACCCATCAGCACCCCTCGTGCTCGACCGCATGCATCACATCTTAAGCTACACCTAGCACAACTTACGCCTCAACACATCCATGGAAGACCCGTGTGACCCTCCCATCACAACGCGCCACTCACGTGGCATGCCCAAATAAATTCCCTAAAAAATGGGGTGGAGGACGATCGTTATGGGTTTGAAAAAACTTGATAGTCCCCCAAAGGTTGTTCCTGACCCTAAAAACATTGGGCTGAAAGACACTATTTAGACTGGGCTAGTCCGAATAGTGTGATAGAGCGGCCCATGCTTGGCTCGACCAACCCCTCAGCTTGAGCCCAGCAGGGTCGGGTCAGCAGAGCTTTCGGACTACCTGGTCGGGTCAGGCGAGCTTTCAGACCACCTGGTCGGGTCATGCGGGCTTTCAGACTGCTAGGCTGAATCTACACCCCTAAGTCTCCCTTATACATAGTATATAACCTATCCCAAAAAAAACATACAATTCAATCAATTTCTAATTCTAGCTCTTATATCACATAGGAGTATGTACAAAGAGTGATACCTAAGCACAATCATCCTTGACCTTTAGAGTGACCAATCACCTACCCAAGCGACCATTTTGTCTGGTTTCTCCTATAACATCCTCGACCCAAACCTCCGGGTCCGAGATGGAAGGATTACATGACCTCATGTGCACCTCCCCGTACGCAAGAGGCTGCCCAACTAATTGTGAGGGTCTGAATCCGTCAGTGGAGAGACTACCTTTCGTACCATTTCATCGCATAGGAATAATATTAACAATAATATAAAAGATCAGAGTAAAAATGTGAAATGATAAATATGACATACATGACATATAAATAAGAACTTAAAATGTGGAAACTTTCCAGAGTAATGAAAGTAGATAAATAAATAAAATAACCATGAGGTCCTCTGGTGCCTGTCCTTGTCTGCTCCAGCTCTTTGCTCCCCCTACTGAACTGTCTACCATAGGGCCTTTGACCTTCATCAGATCTCTCATAAAATCTACAAGTGCACCGAAATGCCCATGTAGGGTGTGAGTATAATTCTTAGTAGGTCACCGCCAAATGATTCCTTACCTGATGTTCTCAAATATAACAAGTGTATGCCAATAATGATCATAAATGCGTAACAATCATAAACATATAAAAAAAATTGAGCGGCCGAGCGCTAATCAAACAACCACAAACCTTTGACCGTACATACATCAACTTCATGTCAAAATATATTGGAATAAGTCGGTAACAACCAAACCAAACCTTGTACGGTTTTCTTCACGATGCAGTGGAGATGAAACCTGACACCATCTATCCTTCAAGAGGACCATGTCTCCTAACATCCTCACGTCGAGAGTATTCTTGCATCGATTAGGCTTCTCGACGGTGAATGACAATTGGAAAATCAAGGCTACCTCGAGTACACCCTCGACACGACACCATGACTACCTCACATCTCCATCTCGTGCTTAGGTCCCTCGTCGCCATAGTTACAATCAAACGCACTCCCCCTCTAAGGGATAAGCATGTTACGACGGTTCACCTGTTTCAAGTACCAATCACAACCTCCAAGGCAATGGTAACATACATACAAGGTGCGCACACAAGTAGGCATAACATACACCAACATGCGAACATCATGTGAACACAATCAACATGACAACAAACTACTCTAATACCACTCATGGAAATATCAAATCACAAAGATGACACGGTTTATGCACACACCCTCATGCGGTCACAATCAAAAGTGGTGTCAAAAATCTAACACATAGATAAACATCATTACAACAATTGCAGATGAGAGCCCAAGAAAGTAAGGAACTTCCTACCTTACAGTTTTCCAAGTCGACGTCAAGGTTTTTCAAGGTTATCGTCACCCAATCCATGCCTGCACACCAATCAGAGTATGATCACACGCCAACGACTCTTGGGGTAGGCTGCCGAGGGAGACCACGACGCAAGGTTGAAGGTTGGGGTGTAAAGGGTGTGTTGGAGTCAACTCCACAATGCAAGCATTAGGCTGCGACACAAGGGGTTGCTGGGATAAAAACCATGACACAGAGGAAAGGCATGCGTTGTATGGACTGCCGAACTATGCTCCTCTGTGGCGTAAGGGGTACATGCGGTGTCGGGGGTGCGTCTGCTTCCCTTCTGCATATGTCAGGTGCTCTTCGGTGGAATTCGGAAGGAGGGGAGGCTGAGAATTTATAGGAACCAGGGGAGGATCCATCCGTGTGAATGACCCCCCATTATGCCCTTCCTCGCATTCAATTTGGATTAATGGTTTGAGAGTATTAAACACCGAAGTTTGAAGACCCGCATATGTAACCGATGCGGGAGGATTAGGGCTGGAAGGCACTATTTGGGTCGGGCTGGGCCAATCCGAATAGTGTCATAGCACGGCCCAGGCTAGGCCCGACAAGCCCCTCAGCCTTCGGACCGTCTACTTGGGTCAGACGAGCTTTCGGACCGTCGGGCCAGGTCAGACCAGCTTTCAGACCGCCAGGTCGAATTTATACCCCTAAGTCTCCCCTATACATAGTACATAACCTAACCCAAAAAAACCTACAATTCCATCAAATTTACAATTCTATCTCTTATACCCCATAAGGGGTATGTACAAAGTGTGATACCTAACCACAACCATCCTTGAACTTTAGGGCGACCAATCAGCTGCCCTAGCGACCATCTTTGTCTGGGTGCTCCTGTAATGTCCTCTACCTGAACCTCCGGGTTCGATTTGGGAGGATTTTTTGACCTCATGTGTGCCTCCCTGTATGCAATTGGCTTCCAATTAGTTGTAAGGGTCTGAGTCCATCAGTGGAGAGACTATACCATCTGTATCATATCATCGTATTGGAATAATAATAAAAATAATATAACAGATTATAGTAAAAACGTGAAATGATAAAGATGACATACATCACATATAAATAAGAGATCCAAATGTGACAGCTTTCCAGAGTAATTAAAGCAGATAAATAAATAAAAGAACCACAAGGTCCTATGGTGCATGTCCCTATCTGCTCTAGCTCTTTGCTCCAATTGTTGAACCGTCCATCATAGGACCCTTGTCCTTCACCGGATCTCTCATAAAATCTACAAGCGCACTGAAATGCCCGCGTGAGGTGTGAATATAAGACTTAGTAGGTTACCTCCAATGCATCCTTACCTGATGTGATCAAGTATAAAAAGTGTATGCTAATAATGATAATAAATTCATAGCAGACATAAACATATAAACAAAATCGAGCGGCCGAGCTCTAATCAAACAACCACAAGCCACAGACCGTACTTGCATCGACTTCATGTTGGAATATAATGGAATAAGTCGATAACAACAAAACCAACCCCTTTACAGCGTCATCATGGTGTCGTGGAGATGAAACCAGATGCTATCTATCTTTTAAGAGGACCATGTAACCTGACATCATCACGTCGAGAGTATTCTTTCATCGATTAGGCTTCCGGACGGTGAATGAACCTTGTCAAATCAAGGCTACCTCAACTACACCCTCAACACGACACCATTACTACCTCGCACCTCCACCATGTGCTTAGGTCCCTTGTCACCATTGTCACAATCAAGCCCACTCCCCCTCTAAGGGAAAAGAATTATACAAAGTTTCACCTGTTTGAAGTACCAATCACAACCTTAGGCAATGGTAACATATATACAGGGTGCGCACACAAGTAGGCATAACATACACCCACATGCGAGCATCATGTGAACTCAATCAACATGACAACGGGCTATTCTAATATCACTCATGTAAATCTCAAACCACAAAGATGACATGGTCTATACACACACCCTATTGAGATCACAATCAAAAGTGGTGTCAAAATTCAAACACATAGATAAACATCATGAGAACATGTGTTGATGAGATCCCCAGAAAGTAAGGAACTTCCTACCCTAAATTTTTCCAAGTCGACGTCGAGGTTTGTCAAGGTTATCATCACCCACCCCATGTCTTCACACAAATTGGAGTATCATCACACGCCAACAACTCTTGGGGTAGGCTGCAGAGGGACACCACGGCGCAAGGCAGAAGACTGTAGTGTAAGGGGTCTTCTGGAATCAGCTTCCCGATGCAAGCATTACGCTGCGGTGAAAAGGGTTGATGGGCCAAACACCACGACGCAGAAGAAAGGCCAACAACGTAAAGCTGGTCCGAACCACAGTGTCGGGGGTGCGTCTACTTCCCTCCTGCAGATATCGGGAGCTCTTCATTGGAATGTTGAAGGAGGGGAGGCTGGGTATTTATAGGAACCAGGGGAGGTTCCATCTGTGTGAACGAACCCTCATTAAACCCTTCCTCGCATTCAAGTTGGATTAATTTTTTGAAGGCATTAAACACGGAAGACCGAAGACCCGCATATGTAACCGATGTGGGAGGATTCTGCGGTGTGGTGTTTGGACACAATGGTGAAGCCTCCCTCATGCGGCCCTCCATGGCCATGGCTGTGGCACAGCCTCCCTCAGAAGGCATGTATATAGCGTTTCCATTGGCGCTGCGGCACATCCCACCCGTTGTGGCATGGCCTCTGGCTACGACCTCCTTGTTCTTGACAGAAAGCTTGCCAAAACCACCTTTAGGCCGCTAAAACTTCTCGATACCCGCCTTTTTTAAGCCCTTACCAAGCGGAAAAACATTTCCATGCCAGGGAAAACATCGAATCAAAGAGGGAACATGTCTTTTATAAAGTACAAAAACGACCAAACATGTACTATCAATGAGAAAATGATAGGAAAAAATCACCTCACAATCATTATTCCCATAACAATATATAGTAAAGCAGAACAAGAAAATAAATACAAAACACGATCATTATTCCCATAAAAACATGAAATTTGATGCCGATTAATCTTCAAAACAATGATACAAAACATAAACGAACTTTAACATTATATTTCAAACTTTTAGATATAATTCACGGGGAGATTTTGGTAAATTACCTGGATATCTACAAGGATGCTGAACACTAGTTAAGTTTCATCATTTTCATGTTCAAAAAATCATTTATAAAAAACGTTTTGACACATTAAAATGTTTTTTACATCATTTATTAACAATTGATTATAAATCACTTGAATTAGGGTTTGTTTGATGACATTTATTGATAACTATTTAAAGTACATATCATTTATCTTAAAAATTAGAAAAAAATGGTTTCTGTTTTGTTTCTAAAGTAACATTACTTATGGAATTTTATAATGGTTGGAGACCTTCACACACTGTAACGAATTATAAAAAAACATTGAATATTGAAGACACATCAGCGTAAAATGCTTGCTTAAATTATTACCACCACTTTAGTTATTAAAAAAATTTAAAAGAAACCAATCAATTTGTCCAATGTAACAGACTTAACAATCAAAAGTAAAATTCTAGGTAATTTTTTTATATTCATTAAAGGATTTATAGTGATAAATACAACACTAATACCCATGAAGTTAGAAATAAGCATCTTTCATTTTCATAGAAGCGTCATCAAGAAACTCCTCAGGATAGATTACCATTATCTCCTTACAGCACATAGGCAAAGGCGAGACCTCAAATAAGCACAAAAAAATAGTATAAAAGAAATGTAATTGAATTTGTAAAATATATGAACATGAGATAGGAGAAATATAGAAAGATTAAATGGATGAAATTGACCATGGAAAAGAAAACAAATAAGAATAATACTATTAAAGATGATGTTTTATTAATTAAAATACTATTAAAAGAAGAATCCATATTCATTTTGAGTGAAAAATTATGATCAAAAAGTTATTATGATTATCCAAAGTTGAAGTTAATCTAGTGGGTTTTATAACTCATACAAACCTTTGGATCTATGTGTTTGATGGAGACCACGTCAGATCACTTTATAGTTTGAGTGGAATTGGCGATTTGCTAGAGGCCACTCTTTGCATAGATATATGAATCCTGAGATTTGTATTTGTTGTCAACTCAATAAATTCTCTGAGAGTCACTTTGTGGTTGACAGTATGAGGATCGAGTTTGGCTCAAAGAGCGACTCAAAAAGTGTTTTAGAGTTAATTCAAATGTGTTTTGGATGAGTTTTCACAAGGTGTGGCATATGATGTGATATGTGAAGAAGTCAATGATAGCATTCCAACAATGTTTTGGATGATATCCATAAAGGAGTTTTGGATATGGTTTTACAAGTTATTTTATACGATACAATATAAGGGGAAATGATGCAATGTTTTTTAGTTTTAGTACAAGTGAGAGATTGATGAAGATATTCCTTAAAACCTTATATATATATATATACACACACCATTTTGTATTGCATGCAAATCATTGCATGCACATAAGGGTATATTATTTTATGCAATATGTGATTGATGTAAAATGATAAACAATTATCATTTTATGTTTCACCTACGTATGGTATCATGAAATTAAATAATTTCATATTTATATGATTCGAGTATCATGAAATTAAATCATTTCATATTTATATGAAACATACTGGGAGTAAAAGCATACAATACATTCACACATACATTTACCAACCATGGTATTTAATCATGCATTTCAATGCATTAATAAATGAGATAACAATAAAGGAGCATCTTTGATGCCATTTCCTTTGCTTGGATCCTGCAAAACAACGTCTATAATTTCCCAAAGGCAAAAGTAGGGTGTGAGATTAAAACCTCGTAACATACCACCACAGAGTCTATACAAGGTCTAATAATATGAATGCGTTAGTTTTATCTTTTAAAACAAAAACAGTTTTAAAAAGAATTTTCATAAATCCAAACCCATTTGTAAATCATTTCCTTTGGTATTTGTAAAAGCCTTTCATATTCACAAAGCTATATATATTACAAGTATAAGTGATAAAACAGGAAAGCATACCCACACACCATATGGTAAGCAAGTAAACACATATCCATGAAATAATTCATCACGCGAAACCATGTGATACAACCTCATGTGAAAAACATGTGAGCAACAATCCATGACGAAATCCACCATGCAATAAAAAAACTGTAATTGACAAAACACATTGTATTGGGTTCTAGCCTATGAGAATACATATTAGACATAAAATAATCCTAAAAAAGGCATATATTGGTACTAATAAATATTGAGTCCTGCAACAATCCATCGATATCACAAAATCATTAGTGGCATTACACACACTACAAGTGACATGTCTGTTCCCAACACACTCAAGATTCCCAATGTGTCAAGTTTGTCAAAATCCATTACAAAACCATGATCACAATTTATAAAACATTTTCAATGCTAAGAAAAATCCACTTAGGTGTTTGGAAGCCCATTTCTGAATCAAAACCACTATTCAACCATTTAATTAAACACTTGGTGTGAAAAAACCCGTTTTAAAGCAAAACCCCTTTAAAAACATGTATTTCCCAAAAATTCTTTTGAAACCCCAAATCACATCAATTCAATGAATAACCCAAATGAAATTTTAAAGAAAAATAAAAAATTGAAAGGTGGATTATCAAAAATCAATAAAAAATTACGGCCTTTGGGCCATTAGATGATAGAATTAACCATTTGTATACTTACCTCAAGAACGAAGGTAGAACTATACTCCAGTGACAATGACGGCTGGGGAAGAGTCGATCAGGTTATCACATTCCTAGATCCACAAGAGGGAACCTTATGAAGTCTCACAATCTCTTGGATGTACAGGTCTCCGAGTTGTTCCACTTTTGTTGTCTCCTTGATAGGTTTGAAATGAACTGAATTTGTAAGTCGGTCAACCAAACCACATCATTCCCACTAGAAGATCGTGACACACCGACAACGAAGTCCATGAAAATCTTGTCCCACTTCCATATCAGAATGAGTAAAGGTTAGAACAAACCAGCAAGTGTCTGGTGCTCCACATTAATTTTCTGACAAATGAGACACTGTGATACAAAGTCTGCAACCGACCGCCTCATCCCCGACCACCAATACCGACGTCTCAAGGCGTGATACATCTTGGTAGCTCCAGGGTGTACAAACCAACATGACCGATGTCCATTATCCATCAACTCCTATCTCAAGGAAAATGAAACAACCATCCTGTTATGGAAGCACAAAGCTCCATTAGAAGACCAAGACCACTAACTCGAGGTCTCCCCACCGTAAAAGCTTTTACTAAAGCATTGACACTCTGTGTTTCTCACCTGCTCGAGCTGAACTCACTCATCAAAGGACGAGTCATATTCCATCGAAGCCAAGAACCCCTGTCCCCCATCCTTTTCCACTTCCTAGCTCTTCTCAACAAACAATGTCATCCGTGATCACTCCTCAAACGATTCCATCACGAATTGTGTTGTTAATTTTCTGCTCAACGCATCGACGACCACATTCCATTTCCGAAGAGTGTATACAATGCCAAAATCAAAAGTCATGAAGATTCTACACAGAGCTTCATTGTTGAAAGTTCAGATCCCTCTGAGTAAAAATATATTTTAGGCTCTTATGATCAAAATACACTGTAAACCTCTCCTCAAAGAGATAGTGACACCACGATTTGAGTGCATGCATAACTGCTACAAACTCAAGATTGTGGGTAAGGTAGTTCTTCTCATGAGGGCGTAACTACCTGTTTCCCATGCATTAAGATATATCCCAAACCTATACTAAATGCATCGAAAAAAACATCATAACCTGAACCTGGTTTCAGAAGAATCTAAACTAGTGTTGAAGTCAGTCTCACCTTCTGTTTCTCAAAGGATCTCTGACATTTGTCATTCCATTTAAACCTTACAGCCTTACTGAAAAAAGCTATCATCGAAGATGTGATCTTGGAGAAATCCTAAAAAAATTTATTATAGTGACCAACCAAACCCAAAAAGCTCTGGATATCAAACACATTTTTAGGTTGTTCGTAGGACATAACTTCCTGTATCTTTGTATGATCCATTGAGACGCCCCTCTCAGTTTTCACGTCCCAAAAATTTCACTTTTTGGATCCAAAACTCACATTTGGAAAGCTTACCATACATATGATGTTCCTTCAAGGTTCAAAGATTGATATCCAAATGGTTCATACTCTCATCCTCTAACTTGGGTAACACCACAATACTGTCCACAAACACAAAAACAAGATTCTAAGAATCGATGAAATATTTGCTTCATCAAAGTCATAAATACCGCAAGATCATTTTTTAGACCGAATGACATAACCAGAAACATGAAATGTCCATACCATCTCCTAAACGTCATCTTAAGTATATCCTCTTCTCAAACACTCAGTTGGTGGTTTCCAGTCTGAATATCAATCTTTGAAAACCAACATGCCTGCCCCTTTTTGATGGCCTAAAAGATCACAAATCATAAATAAAAAATATTTATTCTTAACAGTCACCCAATTTAACTTTCAATAATCCATGTCAAGTATGATATCTCTATCTGTCCTTCATAGCAAAGAGGATAGATGGAGCCCATGATGACATGCTAGGACAAATAAATTTCATAGACTCTAGTTCCTCAAGATGGACTTAAGTTCCAGCAACTGAACAAGTGACATTCGATAAGATGAAATTAAAATGAGCATCGTACCAGGGAGTATGTCAATAGTTAACTCGATCTCTATCTGCTTTGGTAAACCCCAAAAATCATCCAGAAAGACCTCAGGGTACACACTCACCACTGCAGGAAGTAGTTTTCCAAAACAAGGGTCAAAAATATTGAGAGACATCATTGAAAATGGGCACGAGATTACGAAAACATAAGGAACAACAACCCCACCCTTCCCTGATGCGGAAGCATTGAAAGTTTCAACAACTGAAAGAAACGATTCACAGAAGAGTAAAAGGGAAAAAAACAAAAGAAGAAGAAGATCTTGGATAAAGAGATTTATGTGGTTCAAAAAATGATCCTTACATCCACGGAGAGGCAGAATTTCACTATGATTTGAGAGAAAAATTTACAGGGAGATCACAGAGTTTCTCACACACAAAACCCTAGCCCAAATGGTCTAATAAGGAGGACGAAGTACTATTACATCAACCGCATAGGAAGTCCATTGTGCTACAGTGAAGGACGGCTGCAAGACTATATCGCTACAGTTCCATGACCACCCAAGTCTAAAGTGCTATAGTGGCTGGCTGTTGGAAGTTCACATCACTACAATGCGGTTTCCCCCAAAGTTCAACATGTTACAGTAGTCATTCCAAAAGTCCGCACTGCTACAGTGTCTTGTTGGTGTCAGTCAGCCAACTATGCTACAATGGATAGAGTTGCTACAGTACCCCAAAATTTGGGTTGGGACCCTTTGGCCCTTGAACCCTAAAGCAAGGGTGTGTTTCTCCTGCAACCTCCAACAAGTTCACCACAGAGCTCGACCCGTGGAAGTTACGACCTAGTGTGCAGTACGAGCCGCAAACATTCGACCCAAACATCATCCAAAATTGGGCAACACCAAATCCAACAATGTCCTACTTGATGTCTGATTCGCTATGTTGACCTGCTTTGATGCCACTGACTAAGACAACTTACTTAATCTTATCTCCTCTTCTTCTTCACTCACTAGTGTCGTGATTTATATTCTAAACTTCAATTTCAAGCCGGCGATTCATGAAATTATAGCTTTTTCCTTTTGTGCTCCCATTGTGTCCTCCCTTATTCTACATCTTATCCTCTGTTCTCCAATGGAGACCAACAGAGGAACAATAATGCCTTAATTTATGTATTACCATCGGATTTTTCAACATGTCTTCCAGATATTCAGAGGTTAGACCAATCTTTTTGATGTGTGTCAGGGATGTAGATTGATGATGGGACCGCAGCAGTCCTATGGAGATCTTATTCTGCTAAAAATGCAGTCGTACGATGTCATCCAAGGAATCGACTGGTTGTTTTTTTTCATGCCATTATTGAATACTTTTAGAGAAGAGTCGTGTTATCAGATAGGGGTGGCCAACACATAGCTTTCATTTTAGAGCGACGTTGTCAGTTGGACAACCGGCGTGTGGAGCCTCTTCTTTCCATAGTCAAGATGTCAGTGGAATCAGCAGACACAGAGATGGTGGAAATTCTTGGGGGTTGTTAGTGAGTTCCTGGATGTCTTCTCAGAGGAGGTTGTGACATTACCCCCTCGACGTGATGTTGAGTTCAGAATAGACTTGCAACACTTTGCCCGTCCGATTTTGATGGCTCCCTATCAGATGATTTCTTCTGAGTTGCGGGAGTTACGAATTAATGTTTATGACCTGATGAAGAAGGGTTTTATCCGTCTGAGTGTATCACCATGGGGTGCTTCGTCTTGTTCTCAAAGAAGGTAGACGGTGGTCCAATACTGTTCATAGACTATCAGAGGCTGAATCAGGTGACATTCAAGAATGGTTACCCTCTCCTGAGGATAAATTATCTTTTTGACCACTTAAAGGGAGCATGTTGGTTCTCTAAGATCGAACTGTGGTCTGGATATCACCAGTTGAGGGTGAAGGAGGGTGACATCCCGAAGACTGCTTTTAGATGTAGGTATGAGCACTTTGAGTTCGTGGTTATGACCTTCGACATTAAGAATGCACCAACTGTGTTCATGGATCTCATGAACTTTGTTTTTCGTGAGTTCCGGGATCGGTTCTTCGTTGTGTTCATCGATGACATCCTGATCTACTCAAGATCAGTGGAGGAGATTGTCGAGCATCTAAGGACTGTCTTGGAGGTCTTCCAACACCACCAGTTCTAAGAGAACTTGTTCAAGTGCAAGTTCCAAACGTGAGAGGTTCACTTCCTTAGACACGTAGTGTCTCAGTAAGGGATAACAGTGGACCCGTCAAAGGTCCAAGAAATTTTTTCATAGGAAGCACCCACGAATTCGGTGGAGGTTCGTAGTCTTCTGGATTTGGCAGGCTTCTACTGAGTATCGTACCCAACTTCTCTTGAGTTGCAGCTCAGTTGACAACATTGATCAGAAAAGACCAGACCTTCGTGTGGAGGGAGCAGTGTCAAACATCTTTCAACTACCTGAATGGGATGTTGATCAGTGCCCTGTTCTCGGGTTTCTAGAGGAATTTTGAGGTGTTCTGTGATGCATCCGACCTAGGCTTGGGATGGGTGCTGATGCAACGGAGGAGAGTAATCTCTTACGAGTATAGGCAGTTATGTTCCCACGAATGTAACTATGCCACCCATGATCTGGAGCATGTAGTGGACATGTTCATGCTGGAGTTATGGTGACATTACCTCATCGATGAGTGATTTGTGGTCTTCACAGATTACAAGAACCTGGGGTATATCTTTTCCCAATGATACCTGAACTTGCGGTAGCAAAGGTGGGTGAAGATTCTTTAATACTACGACCTTGAGATCTCTTACACTCCAGAAAATAGGAATGTTGTGGCCGATGCTTTGAGCAGGAAATTGAAGAAGGAGGTAGTTTGAGAATCCACAGATGCTTGGAAGGCAATGGAGGAGCTGGCCGCCTTGTGCCTCGATGCTGGGGAGGATAGTGGAAGAGACTATCTATTTTAGATGACAGTGCAGTCTTCCTTGGTGTGACAGGTAGAGAAGTCTCAGTGGAGAGACTCAGAGACTGAAGTGATGTGTGATCGCGCTGCTCAGGGTGATGCTCTGGAAGGATGGACAGAAGATAATAGTAATGCGAAACGGGCGGGTCGGGCCAAACCCACACGGGTTTGAGCCCGCGCGGGTTTGTCTGCAAAAGCCCGCATATAATGCGAAAAACAAATTTCAAGCCCGCCCAGCCCCGCATAAACCCGCGGGTTGCCCGCGGGCTTACCCACATTTACAAAAAAATACCACTTATAATCGTTTAAATACTGTATTTTTTATCATTCTTAATGGTATTTGTGGGGAGAAGTATGAATTAACAGAAACTAGAGTTTTATAGGATGTGATTGAACATTTTTTGTGGGTTAATGGTGGCATGTGGTTATGCCGATGTGGTGGAGAACTGTTGCGATATAATGTAGGTGACTGATCGGTGATGGGAGATGAATGATAATGTAGGTTGTGTGGTGATGTGAACAACTAAACATGTGAATGAATGAAGTCTTTCCAGACAACGATTAGTTTCAGAGGAAGCTATTAGTGTTTTCACGAGTTTCTATCATATTCTCTTAAAAACAAAATAAAATTAAATAATAACAAAATCAAATCGACCTAAAAATAATATGATTATAATAACTCTTAGAGAATTGAAACCAAGCGCAGGGGCGATGAGTTCCATTTTTTGAGATATGGGTTGACACACTATGTGAATATGGTTAATAATTACAATATAAATAATATTATATTATATTGAAACAATAAATACAGGCCTATTTAAAATTCACATGTGAATAAATGGTGAATTAATATGACCATTATGGTGAGAAATCATATGTCACTATTTAACCATGATTTTTTATTAAAAAAACTAAAATGTTAAAGAAACATATATTGTAAAAATATTTTTTTTTAAATAAGGCCCGCGGGCAAGCCCACACCTGCATGGGCTCAACCCGCATTGGCCCGAACACTAAACGGTCAAAATTTTAAGGCCCGCCCCACCCCACATCTGCCTCATACCCACAAAGCCCGCGGGACGCGAGCCCGCATTGCATCACTAGAAGATAATCAGAATAAGATGCTATTTCTTGGGAAGTTTTTTGTCCCAGTAACAATGCGTGAGGGAGTTCTTTGTGAGTTCTATTGTTCACCCCTGGTGGTGCATCCATGAGTTTCTTAAATGTACCGAGGCATGAAGGAACAGTTTTGGTGGCCCGGGTTGAAGCGGGAAGTGGCGGAATTTGTGGCAAGATGCCTAGTGTGTCAGAAGGTGAAGGTTGAGCACTATGTTTCCAGCGGTTTGTTGCAACCCTTAGATGTTTCTGAGTGGAAGTGGGATGACATCTCGATGGATTTCGACATAGGATTACACAGAGCTCAGAGTGGATGTGAAGCTCTTTGGGTAATAGTGGATCAGTTGATGAAATCGGCTCACTTCATGGAAATCAAGGAGTCGAGCGCAGTGGATGCCTTAGCATGAAGGTATGTGGATGAGGTGGTGCGGCTGCATGGAGTTCCAATATCCATTATCTCATATGAGGATACATGTTTTACGTCACGAGTCTGGAGGAGATTGCAGCATGCCTTTGGCACCCAGTTATGCCTTAACACTTCTTTCCACCCTTAGATGGATGGGAAGACAGAGAGGACCATCCAGACATTGGAGGATATGATGCGACAATGTGTTCTGAACTTCAAAAGATTGTGGGTACGACACTTTCCCCTGGTAGAGTTTTCCTACAATAATAGCTATCACTCTATTATTGACATGGAACTGTTCAAGGCTTCGTACGAAAGGACGTGTCGTTCACTAGTATGCTAGACAGAGGTTGTGGAGGCAACCCTTCTTGGACCAGAGGTAGTGTGGAGCACATCATAGAAGGTTCAACTTTTGTGTGAGAGGATAAAGACAACACAGGACTGACATAAGTCGTATGCCGATCATAAGGGGATGCCTTTGGAGGTTGAGGTCGCGGATCATGTTTTCTTGATGGTTTCCCCTCAATGTGGTTATCAGATGTTTGGCAGAGGGAGCAAGCTTTCTATCAGGTTCATCAGACCTTTCGATGTGTTGGGATGAGTTGGCAAAGTGGCATATCAGCTGGTGTTGCCACTGTGGTTGGAGAGGATCCACAATGTCTTCCATGTCTTTCAGCTCTGTCGATATCTACACGATGACTCCCACGTCATTGACTGGGGAGAGTAGGATATCGAGGATGGAACGACGTTTGTGCAGCGACCAGTAAGAATCGAGGATCATGAGGAGAAGGTGTTGTGTGGACAGACCATTCATTTGGTTCATGTGTTGTTGAGGCATGGTGGCCTCGAGGAGAGTTCTTGGGAGTAGGAGGCACAGATGTGTTCCATGTACCCAGAGCTGTCTAAGTTATATTTCTGTGTTTTACTTTTGTGCTTCGTTTTATGATGTAATGCTTGACCTTTATTGTATTAGATGAGTTGTTTCCATGTTATCTGAATGTGTGTGAAATGGTCCTGACCGTGGCGAGGGGAGAACTTGATCCCTAATCAAGATGCATTAATGCAGATGCGATTAAACCCATACGGGCGAGATAGTGCCACACAAATCAGATAATATCATGACATGTAAAAAGGAGCTCTCTAATCAACATGTCTGGACGGTGTGACTTTGGTTTTTGTGCGGTTGTTTGGGGCATCAGGGGGACTTAGTGTTTCTACAGTTGTTTAGGAGATAAATGACAAGGAGGTGTTCTTGGATGTTGGGGTTTTAACTCCAGTTTTCGAACAACACAAGGTGGTTTGTTCCTACGAGGTATCATAAGCGATGGTTTTTTGGACTTCTTTTCTTGATGTTCACATTTGAATTGTTGAGGATGAGAATAATTTTTGAATTCTTAAGGATGAGAATAGTTTGAGATGTATCAGATGTAATGACCCAGATTTCCCTAGGCATTTCCTTTGTGAAAATCTAGTATTTAGGGTGTTTTAAGAGGTAATGATAGCTCATTCCGAGAGTTTTCCAAAATCTAGCTTTGAACCATTGGCGTCAACATGTCAGTGCGTTGACATGTCCGTGCATCAGAATGTCAGTGCGTCAGTGAGTCAGGGGTGTTTCCATCGGTGAGTCAAGGGCGTCGTCATCGGTGAGTCAAGGGCATCGTCATCGATGAGTTAGGGGCGTCAGCGTCAGTGAGTCAGGGGCATCGACATCGGTGAGTTAGAACGTCAGTAGGTCAGGGATTCAGTATTTAAATGTGTCGGTAGGTTGGTGCATCAATAGGTTGTTGCGTCAGCAGGTCATCATCGGTAGCTCAACATCGGTGGCTCAACGATGGTAGGTCGCGTCTGTAGCTCACTCGTCGGTGGCTCCGCATCGGTGACTCACCCATCAGTGACTCATTTTCATCTTTTTCAATTTTTCTCCGTTTTTCCAGTTTTGTTCCTCTTACATCTTATTTAATGTAAATAAAGTTTGAAGCCTTGTTTGAGCATTTTTAAGAGCATTTTGAAGGATATTAAGTATATCTTTAATATCCTAACGTTTGGGGGGGGGGGTTGAGATACTCAAACCGTGTAATCATGACCATGATCTCACGATTAATGTCTTCTGAAATCGTTCTTCCTTTAATATAGGATCTGGCTCTTCAATGTTAGGATCATCCCTTCCCAGTATGTTTTTCATTCCATATTGGTGCGCCTAGAGTCTTCCTCTTTAGACGAGTCGTGCGCTTGTGCTTGAGCACCTCTTGCTCAGTTGTCATGGAGTTCTTTCTTGTTGCTTGCGCAATCCCATGTTCTTGATGCAAAGAAGATCGTTGGTTGCATGTTGTTCTAGTAGGGATTTCTTCTGCCACTCTTTAATTGTGCATCTTGTGGGGTGGGTGTACTAATGATTCATTGTTATGAAAAAATGAATACATTTCTTAAAACATGAAATAAATGAGAAGAGAATATGATCAAAGATAACGGGGTAATGAAGTAACGGGTTGGGAGTGGATTGATGATTGATCATCTATTTTATTTGGTTATCCTTATTTCTTTATGGATTGGTGCGGCTGTATGCCTTCTAAAAATCATGGCTGTTGGTGGTCTTTGCTTGCGCACTGGTGGTGTTCTGTTTGTTTTCGTCATGTTGTTTGATAATTAGTGGTGACATGAAATCTTCTAAATCATGTATATCCGGTTAAATGAAATGGATGCCCCAGTATAAAAACTCCTGTATGATCACCATTGTTTTTGAATTGGATTAAAGAACAATATTTACCAAATCTGAATATATATATATCATGTTGATAGATGTGGCTAAGTGTTATGTTCTGTTGGGTTTTTGTGTGAGTTGTGTGGCGTTACTCTTGGGATCATGGTTATGGGTACATGGGTGGACAGAGTAGTTGATTCTATGAGAAGGTTGTGGGACATGTGTGCAGTGGGGATATGGTCTACTGGTAGTTGTTGTGGGTTTGGTGTGTGAGGTGGTGTGTGTGGTGTGTTGGAGTCTCAGATTGAGAGACTAATTGATTGGGGAATGGATGGATTTATTGGCATAAAAACTGCATTTGTTGTGTTGTGGTCGTCAAACGACGTTGAGCAGTGGGACTGCAGGGTGGTTATGAGCTTGTATATAGTGGTATTGCATCTGATAATTGTTTGGGCAGCGGGGCTGGAGGACCTGGTTGTAAGTGAAGGATTGTGTGGTATAACCTTGGAGAATGATAGTTGATAGTGGTTGAATGGGGGCATGCAGTGGGACTGCAAATTTGGTTTGTTTGTTGTTTTGATATGGTTGTGGTTGGTAGTTGCCTGATAGTGTTGTAAATAGATTAAAGTGAATCCCTTAATTAATAAATGGTGGGTGGTTAAATGAAAAGGGGTTTACATTTGCTTTGGTAGTGGTTGTTGTGTGGTTGTGCATATAAGGGTAGCAGAAATGTTGTTCTTTATGAGTTGGTTTGTTGTTTTTGGATCCATAGGTTGGGGCTGAGTGTTTGATTACCTATATATATATATATATATTCTTTGTGATTTCTATACGCACCTAGTCCTTGTCGTGCAGTGGGATTGCAAATTTGGTTTCTTTTGTTGTTTTGATATTTTTTTGGTTGGTAGTTGCCTGATTGTGTTGGAAATAGATTAAAGTGAAGCCCTTAATTAATAAATGGTAAGCGGTTAAATGAAAAAGGGGTTGAGTTATGCTTTGGTAGTGGTTGTTGTGTGGCTGTGCATATAAGGGTAGCAGAAATGTGGTTCTGTATGAGTTGGTTGGTTGTTTTGCGATCTGTAGGTTGGGGCTGAGTGTTTTCTTACCTATATATATATATATATATATTCTTTGTTATTTCTATATGTACATAGTCTTGTTGAGCACCATGTGTTGAAAACCCCCATTTCATGGGGGAGGGTGTCTTTCCCGACATCCTGGTGGGAGGATGGATGACTGATTGCTGACATTCTTCCTCACACCATCTTTCGGTTCTTACCGCTCAAGCGTATCCGGGCATGTTGTAATGGGTTGAGGTTTACCATAGTCCAAGATCATTCAGGCAGGTTTGTTGTAGATGAGATCCCTTGTTGTTTGCAGGCCAAGATTGTTTTTTCCAAGTGTTTTAGGGACGAGGCCCCGGTGTCTTCGGGCAAGAGGCATGGTTGTTGTGGACCAGGTGTCTGTGGGTGATATTATGTGTGGTTTGAGGCCCAGGTGTGTGCGGGCAGGTTGTGGTAGTGAGACTGCGTATGAGAAGAGTGGTAGCGACAAGATGTTAGTCGTTAGAGATGAACAATTAAACATTGGGAAAGTGGTGTGGGGTACCCAAATGTCTATGTGCTTATAATGTTACTTTACTTGACTTGCGATATTTGGTGAACATACCTTGGTGAGGTTGGGCTGGTTAGTATTCCTTGGTAGGTGCTTTGAGGTTATAATGTTTTCTCACAGGGACATTAGTATGTCGCCCCACTTTTGCACAAGTGACTTTAGTTTTCCAACTGGTTATACTTTTATACTCACACTATGTCCGTAAAACTATTTGCAGGTTTCTAAGAGGATTTTGACGACCATGTTGGACTTTACTAGCTCATGCGTCGGGATTAGTTGATGTTTGCTGCCTATTTCCTGTCCTTTAGTACTTTGGAGTTTTTTTGTACCTTGTTCCAACTTTACTTTTGAACATGCACGTGAGAATGAATTTTGGATTTACTTTTACTTTTAGTATTTGGAGTTTCTTGAGACTTACCATCTCATCATTCGATCTTGTTCTATAAAAAGGGTAATGCCTTCCATATTATGTGAGATTATATACCTTTATTGCTATTCGCTACTCTGATGCCTATTGAAGGCTGGACTCGGGAGTCATTATCTCTCCTTCATTTTGAGGAAGGAAGAGCGTGGCTCTTTGCTGTACCTTCCCTCATTCTGAAGAAGGCGGGTCATGAAATGTATGGTAATGGAGTTATCACACCATTTGGATGATGAGAGGTGAGGATATAAATGAAAACAAAGAAACATGAAAATAAAATAAATGAAAAAATGGAAATTTACCTCTTGAATATATCTTCCTTGAGAGTCTCTTTTGGGGAGAGGTTTTGGTCTTTTTATGAGATCAAGAGCTCTTGGACATGGGTGATGGGCTTAGGGAGAGATTTTATCAGAATTTGGACTAGGCACAAGACTTGAGTGATGTGAGAATAGGAGATAAAGATGAGCGATATTTATAATGGAGGAGAGGAGACGTTTCTCATTATTTTAATCATTACTTTTATATTTTTTATCAAGATTATGAATAGTCTTGATTCTTGTGATAAAAACAGTAAAGAGAGCATGTGATTTTGAACCACTGACCATTTACATCATCCATGAATCAAACATGAAGCAAAAATTCATTTATTTAACATTTATCGTAAACTATCATATTTTACTATTCAACAAAAATTCATGTATTTTAGAAAAATCTCAAAATTTCACCCAAACCATTTTTTGACGGGTAGAATTCAAAAATGAACTTCATTTTATGAAAATAATTTTCTAAATATGTGAAATTTATTTTCTAAATAAAACCATAATTTATTAAAAATAATAACAATTTTAAAACTATAATTGATTTTATAACACTTTGGAAAATTAATTAGGGTCTCAAAAAATAGAGACTTAATGTTTCATGAATTTTATGATATTTACTTGTAAATCCTTAGGGTGTTACATCACATGTGTAAATCCTCTATGTTGTATATTTTATAATGTTTCAGCCGCTCGGGTTTTTCACAAACCCTATGGCTGCTGTGCTTTCTCTCATTTTCTAGCGGCCAGCGACTCCCTTCCATGTGTTTTGGATATTCCTTCAATGGGAATCGATCTCCGAGATTTCTTCTTCGATCTGTAGTGATCCATGTTATGTTTTACCCCTGTTTTTGTGGTTTCTTCAATCCTTTTCCTCCCATTCCTCTTTTCCATGTGATGTCTCTTGATCTACATGTTTCTAATGGAGTATTGTTTGTTTGTTGGGGTGATTGTGGTGCGACATCCTTAGGTGGATATAGTTCTTGGGGGGGGGGAGAAAATCAGGATTCACAACATTGGTCTGTTCTCGTGTGAAGAATGGTGACACCCTTTTTGAGGTAGCATATTCGTTTCTTATTTATTTATTTCCGTGCAATTATAGAGCTAGCATTATTTATCCCCTTGGATCACAATGAAATTAATCTAATAATTACTTGAACTAGATTAAATAATTCTTATCGATCACATGACGATGTTTCTATTTTGTACTGTGATAACGATTTGCCTCATGTTTTGCTAAATAATGTGATATCTATGCTGTCATTGTTATTCTTGTATTATCATGTGGAAATTGGTAAATAATGTAAAAATAGAATTATTTGTTAATTAATTGGCTAAAATTTTAAAGAGACATGTTTAATGAATTTGGTGTGTTGTAATCTTAATGCTACGAGCATGTTTAAATGACTTTATCTTTCATGTGTTAATGGAATTGAATGAATATGTGAACCATGTTGATGGCTGTTGATAAAGGAATTTAAGGAAAGTTAAATTAATTGTTAAATTAATTTGTGACAGCTTGTGCTTTTTTGTTTCTTATGTTGCCCGCAGTTGGAACCTATAAATAATGAATCCATTAATTCGAGATGGAATAAGAACCAGTTGTGTGATAAAAGATAATGCCTTTGTAGGGATTGAGTTGTTTGTTTGCTTGTAAAGGACAAGTGGCTTATGCCTCTGAGTCGTGATAGCTCGTTGTGTGTGAATGATGGATGCCTTGCTTTAGGTTCAAGATCCCGGTTTCTATTGTTTCCTGTTGCTAGTGATATGACGTGAGCCTGAGATGACTGAGCTTGGAGAGCTGTTGTGATATGTGGGGCATGGAGGCTCGAATGTGATGTGAGCTTGGGAAGGCTGAGCCTAGAGGGCTGTTGAGTTATGTAGGGCGAAGAGTCCCGGTTTTTATGGAAGCATTTGATGCTTGTGATGTCGGGATTCATCGAGATATACATGTGAGTGTCAGGGAGGAAATCGGAGATGAAAAAACGGGTTGAAGCTGATCATACCTATTGATATATAAGTTGGATGCTTGTTTGAATATGTTTGGCTGACAACCATGTTGTTTGTTTACCTGCTTTCCTTTCTCCACTGCTTGAGGCAGATGGATGTGCCTGGTTATATACCTTGTTTGGTATCTTAGGATGTTTTTTCTAGAGTACCTGATAATATGGAAACTAATGTCGTAAATAAATGAATAAATGTTTATCCCATGAGGTTGGAGTTAGCTGGGATGCAATGTGGGGTTATAATTCTGAGAAGCCATGGACTCGGTTTTCTTATACATAGAGGACATGGATATTTTTTGTAATAGTAATGAAATGTAATGTGGAAAATGTTAATGGTTAATTTATGGGTAATGAATTAATTAACATAAAGACAAACTGATGAAATTGAATAAACTAATTTAGTGTTGCTCTTTACATGGCTGTGTGCTTATAGGATATCTGGTCTTATTAGTGGTAGTCGGGAGTCCGAGAGATGTTAGCTACAGTTGAGTCTGAGACTAGGTTATTCTCATGGTGTGGTTGCAAGTTATATTATATCATATACTTTTTGTGATTTATATGATACTCCACCCTATCAGTTAGGTAAACTAACACCCCGAATATTTTGATCACTGGGAGGTGTTTTCCTCAACATCCCAATGAGAGGATGGATGATTGACTACCCATTTTGGACCACTATTTTCTCTTAGTAGTTACTTGTGTTGGTATGCATGACAATTATTTTTCCCCATACATTTGTAGAGGGATGTAATGACTTGTGGTTATTTCACACATGTATTATGTATATCATTTCCTATGGACTCTTATAGGTATAACATGTATTGGCTGTGATAACTTGAGGATCCTTACTCAGTGTATGTGCTGTAATGGTTTGAGGTATAATACCTGATGTATGATACACGTTATATGGGCTATGGTGACTACCAGAAACTACCTGGTTACTTTTGGTTAAGTGGACATGGTGGTGTGTTACACGAGGTGCACGCTGTGGTGCTTCGTCCAGGTGTCTGCAGGCTAGCCTTTTTGGAGAGAGATGCTTAGGACATGCGACATTGGGGCCAAGTGCCAATGTAGTGGGAATGTGGTAGTGGGGTAACCTTGATATTATTTATTATATTATATGATCTCGTATGTGATACTCGGTGAGTGTAGCCATTGTGAGGTTGAGAACTTACTATACCTGTTTAGGTGATGAGTCATTTTCACTTGTTGTTCACTGTGTTATAGCATGATTTCATTACCTTTTTCACAACAGGCTCTGGGGAGGATCCTAAAGAGTAACTTGTTATACTCACCATATGTATATATAAACTGTTTTTCAGGTCAGTAATAGCAGGTTGGTGATTAGGATTATTACTACTAGCTTGAGGTTTAACATTAGTTGTTTGGTCTTCGTGGCCGCTGTTGACCTTACTTTTCTTTTGGTACATGCAGTTTTCCATTTAGTTGTAGTAGTTCTTGCATGTCTTTACATATGTGAACTTATGTTTTCTTTTATATTGTAGTCTGAGCATGAGTTGTTTGGTGTCTGTCTTATCTCTCTTTCACATTTGTTCTCTTAGAGGGTAATTCCTCCCATATGTGTGTTTATTATACACTTGGTGCTAGTTGCAAACCCGAGACCTACTGGAGGCGGGACTCGGCTGTCGCAATCTGTCTTTTCTCATTGCTGGCATAGGAGGGGTACACCTTGTGAGGAGGGGGTCATGAAAGATTAATTGAAGCACATGGGAGTCTGGGTAGTCTGTAGGTGGTTGAGACAAGCATGCTAGGATATTTATCCCCTATCATTGGATTTATGATGACAACACTTACTAAACCAAGTCGCCTCAGGCCGCTCATGATGAGTTCCCCTATTGGGGTTCAGTTTGATTGCCCGTAATGGGTTCTTCTATTGGGGTGTTGATTGTTTATACATGCTATTTATGAGTTGTGATCACCGATGAGATGTGTGAGGATCCTATAACTAGTAACTAACGTACTGCAGGGAGTTTTACCCTGGTGCTATGAGTTATTTGATTTGATTTGATATACATTCCATTGATTATTGAACTATTTTATTCATGAAAATTGTTTTATATAAACTGTTTTATGTAAAATGTTCATTTAATCTTGTTTGAAAGCTGTTTTGATATATCTTCCATATACTTGAATGAAAACATGTTTTGGTTTAAAATATAAAAATGTAATGCCATGCATTGTTTTATTTAAACTGATAGCATAATGGTAAATTGTTATTGATACCATATTGGGCTTTATAACTCACACCCATCTTTTTTAGTTTAGGTTTTTGTAGGCATTCTTATGAAAAGTTTGATCAAAGGGAAAACAACACTTTGAGGTGGTTGATGTCCTTGTTCCTTTAGACCCTGGAGTGGTGATTGTGATCGGTGGAGCTATTTCCCACTCGTTACACAGGGATTATGAGACTTTTTTTGTTGAATTTGTAGTTTCCTTTGGGTTTTTTATCATTCTATTGGGTACTGTTATACCTGTTTGTTTCCGATACTTTCTCCTTTTAGAGTGATGACTATACTGACTCGTGATCTTTTATCTTCTGTTTTGTGGAAAATTCACTCCCTCTTTGATCTCGTATGATGTCAGGATCTAATCGCCAACCTGTGGGGATCAGGAACGCCCTTCGGGCTATGTCAGTACTGGCTCGGGTATCAGGGTACCAGGGTATCCAAGCTGGTTCGTGATAGATTTTGTGTAAAAAATATAAATCCCCAAAAAACAAGGGGAATTATAATATAAATAAAAAAGGTCATTTCACACATAATCTCGACATATTATAATCAACAAAGAAGTGATATAACCTAATGAAAGGAAATTGAGTTAAGAAACCCCTTTACATTTTGGTAACTTTCAAATCAAACTCTTTGGATAAATTGACATGAATTTTCACATAAAATAACATGAATTCTGAAGGATTTATGATATGACATGTAAAAGGGGAATCATATACACCATATAAAAGAAATTAGGTGTAACATTGAAGCATGTATTGATGAAGAGAAATTTAGACGAAATCCCTTACCACTAGCTCAGACATTCCATGTATTTCCTTTAACACCCATATAATAAACTTATATCAATTATTTGATTTATTAAGAACCATTTCCCTTTAATCATTTATTTTATTTATTTTAATGACATTAAATTACTTAATCGATTGTGTCTACGTCGAGTGTTTTGGTGATGTTCGATTCCTAATCCCAAAACAACTTTTGTAGGGTGAACGTGGCCAAAGAGATAATTTTTCAATCATCTCCATATTAATAATCATGATAAAATTATCATTTTCTACACCAATTATAATTTTAAAATCAACCATGAAAAATGGTTATGAAAAATAAACTTCTTTGCAATCATGGTGACTATAGGGCATACGTATGCAAGAGTAACGTTTCTATTTTTCAATGAACATGATAGAAAGAAGGTAACTATCATTTTATCTTTTCAGAATGATGATTATATCATAAATATAAAATTATTTCTTCAAATATACTTATATACAATATCTAAGTGATGGAATTAGGAAAAACGAATCACATCGCTCCGTGGAGGTGGTTATCTATACATACATACGAACGATGTTATCATTTTTCAATGAACAAAAACGTAATAAATAAGATAATATATTATATTTTCATAATGATAATTTTTTCATGAGTATAATATATATATTTATATATTAAATTCATCATTATAACCAGTCTTGGGAGGTGATGAAAAATGAATTATATCGGTTCGTGTGGTGGTAATCTACTGTACACACAAACAAAAGTTTCATTTCCCATTTGATGAAAAGAAGAATAATATAGGTTTCCCCATTAAAATAATAAATTATCAATTCATGGAAGAAAATTATATTATTTCATCATGTTTGAGTAATATTTAAAGGCGGTAGAAGAAGAAATAAACCTAAAACATTGAGTTAACAGTTACACCTATTCTTCAGACAACCTTCTTTTCTTTACACCTTAAAAACATCAAGGTTGATATTATGTCAAAATTAAGACCTCTAGAATGTGGTAATGGATGTTATGAAGGGATTTGGGAAAAAATTGGCCTCAACAAATAGTTCTTGAATCATGGAGAGGAGATAAGATCAAATGTGCTTTTGTAAGTGAGGGGATGAACACTCTTAGAGTTACTTAAAGTATTAAAATAATATAAATTAATTTTAATGAAAAAATGACTAAAAATAATATATTATAAGATAAGATGATGATGAGTCCAAATCCTTTAATAAAATAAAATTTACCTCTGTTTTGTTTATGTTTTTACCCTTATCACTTAGTTTAAGCCTCCCGTTAACCCTTTTGACAATTACCATGATATCAATGTTCGTTACTCTTTTGGGATCAAGAAAGTTACTATAAAAGGAAAAATGAAACATAAACGAACCATAATTGATATTTTAAACCATATACCATTCAATTGGTTGGAGATATGATTTATTTTAATTTTAAATTATTTCAGAAAATATTTTTATTATAAAATATCATTAATGTTATATTTGGAAATACATGAAATATTATAATATAGCACTTGTGTAACTCATTTAAAATATTTCAAAAATGACATGAATTATAAGTTATGGATGACATGGTCTTAATATAATCTTCCAATAAATTCTTTTTATTAGATTAGATATCATTTGAAAACATATCTTTTGGTTTAACCCATTTGTTAACTAATTTTAACATTAACCATGGTAATGATTTTTTTTAATATTAACGAGCTTTAACTTTACATATAAGGTAACGATTGGCTCATAAATGGAAAATGGATAAAATGATAGACAATTTATCATCTTAATTTTCCTCTTGTATGATTTTTATGATTCTTAAATAATTTAATAAAATATATTTAATATAAAATACTATTAATGTCATTTTATGATCCATTCACATTAATTGACTTTCCAAACAACAAGATAACAATGTAATTAGAATATAATCCTTTCACATAAATATAATATTTATTATTTATCTATAATATTCTTGGTACCGTAACTCACTCAAAAATATTACTTTTAGAGTTTTTTAAACAATTTACATGATTTTCTACTACTTTCATAAGAACTATGTCAGTTTTGTGTAAACATTTAAGGTAATTATTTCATCACTAAAAAATAGAAATAAATTAACATCATAAAAATATAATTAAGTTCAAAAAAACTTTTACATTCATTCAATATTTATATTTACTCGGATATATGTCATGAAAATATATTTAATATGTTATTTTGATTTTTCTATCTTTGCATAAGTATTTCATAAGTATTTGGATAAGTCACTTGTTATATAACTATAAAATTCATATATATCCATAAAAAACATAAAAAAATACATCATATTTATTAACCAAGTCAAGAAAAGACTTTTTATTGCTCAAAACATATCTTAGCACACCAAATTTGACTTTTTCAGTGCCGCGTAAGAACTATATTGGCATTGAAAATAATTTTCATATTTTTCATGAAATGAATTATAATGTATGTGTTTTGAATTAATTTTTTATGAAATTTGTAGTATAATATCATACATTATTCATTCAATAAGTTTAATATATTTTTATAACATATTTAGGCCTTAATAATATCATAAAGGATATTGAATTTCATAAAAACTGTATTTTTTACTATTCATAAAAAAAGTCCTCTTCAGATAAATCTCAAAATTTCATCCTTGGATAAATTTGAATTTATAAATAAAAAAACTTATTCAATTTATTTAAATTAAATTCCTATAAGATATGGAAATTATTTTTTATATAAAAGCATAAAAAATGATGAATAATAGTTTTTCGGTTTTTTTAAAGCCCAAAAATGATCTTACGTCAAAATCAAGTATAAAGCTGATTACAATGTAATTAATTAGATTATTTCTAACTAAATTAGACTAATAATAATTTAATATCAAATTCAAATCATAATGGGACTTTAATGAAAATAAATGATAGTTTTATAAAAATCAATATTTTTCACTCTTCACAAAAAAATCATTATTTTCAAAAAAATACCAAAATTTTACTCAAATATATTTTTGATATGATGATTTCAAAAATGATATACCTTTTAATAAAATATAATTTTTTAATTTTATAAAATTTAATTTTAACATCCAATCACAGATAGCAGTAAAAATCATTTTTGAGTAAAACAAACACAATTACAAATACGGCTTTTATTTGCGCTAGAAATGATGTTTAACAGTGCTAGAAAGGCGCTATTAATGACGGAAAAGATAAAGGGGTGGGGGTGGGGGTTCCCTTTATCAGTGCTCCAAATAGCGCTGATAAAGACCCCTTTAATCAGTGCTAAAAAAAGTGCTGATAAAATGGGTCTTTCATCAGCGCTAAAACAAAGCGCTGATAGAAGATTAAAAAAAATTAAAAAACTCCCGCCAATCGGGGGGATTTTATAGAACTTGATCCCCCTTTTATAGAGCTTTCCCCCCCCTCCAGTGCCCGCATGCACCCCTCCACCCTTTATCAGCGCTAGCCCCAGATTCACCAATGCGCGCGCGTTCGTTCCTCCACCAAGATTTAATCTCGATACCCCCCCTACGCGCCTGAAGCCTTTGTCACTCCCCTATATTGATTTGTTCTCCTATTTTTGATATATCTATTTATTTATATATATATATAGTTATATTTATTCATATAGTAATATATATTTATTTTAATATATATATAGTTCTTTTAACATAAATATATAGTTATATTAATATATATATATATATATAGTGATATTAATATATATATTTATAGTTATATCAATATATATATGTAGTCATATTAATTTATATATATAGTTAGATTAATATATATTTATATAAATAATTATATATTTGTATTTTAAAAAAAAATGGATATTAGTTATTATTCAGATAAATCTAATATACTTTATATGTAAATATAATTTATTATTTATATTTATAATTAAATTTTTAGGTGTGAATATATAAAAAATATGTAAATATAGTTATATATTTGATTATAAATAGTAGTTCATTATAAAAAACGGTATAATTTCAAAGACATTATATCAATATGAATGTAATACCTTGGAATAAATTTAGTCTCCACAAAAAAAGCCAATAATACGCCCTTAAACGCGGCTGAAAATCCACAAAATGTTAAAAAATCGGGGTACCCCGACTAAAAACTCAGTTTTGGCCGTTTGAAGTTTGAGTTCTGTTTTCAACATATTTTGGATATTTTTTAATTTTTTTTATTTTTTTAGTCTTCAAATTGTTATGAAATGACTATTAGTCTATAATAATTATCAAATTATTAATTAAAAATTTTATTTTAATTTTTTTATAATCATTTTTCAGTAAATATATTATATATTAAGTGTAACTGTATATTTATACTTATCTAAAATATATTTAAAAATATATTTAAAAAATATATATTATATTTATATCAATTTAACTATATCTATATATTTAAATATTAATATATTTTCTTTAATAATTTTTTTGGGAAGTAGACCCTTTATCAGCGATTTTAAAAAAAGCACTGATAAATACCCTCCATTATCAGCGCTAATAAAAAAAAGCGTTCTTAAAGGGGTACCTTTATCAGCGCTAAAAAAAGCGCTGATAAAGGGGTAATTTTATCATCACATTTCTTAGTGATGATAAAGGTACCCCCTTTATCAACGGTTTTTTGTTAGCGCTGATAAAGGGTGGCGCTGGCCTTGCCCTGTTTTGCGATAGTGATATTTTTGAAGAATAAAATTACTTTATTGAAAATTAAGTGCTTATTTCATAAAATAAATTTTTATTGAGTATGAAATATATATATATTTCACAATTCAGTTAATATTATTCATTAAAACCAATCTAACAATTAGGTTATAACTATAATACTTAAATAATAATATTTCATGCTTCGTTTAAGCTTGATGTTGCGTATCGTATACACTATCGAACGTAGCCTTCTTTTTAAAATTTCAGGGTGTTACATTTAGTGTCATGAAAACAAGGTACATAATAAATTAAGTACATAAGGAAAAGATAAACATAAAAATTATTAATACTCTTGAATGTCTCCATTATTAATCCATCCCAGTTCACCTCACTGCATGATATTTCCTTATGTCATACATCAATAGAAAAAGGTGAGCATAAAGCCTATTAAGGTATAAACAAAGGAATGAAACATGAGTGATCATCATGGAAAAAGGGTGAGACATAACATGAGGGATTAATCATAAGTATTTGATACATAATATGAATATTTGTAGACAACATTAAAATGAGACATTCATAATCGTATCATTAAGGTTCATCACCAAAGTTTCATAAAACATATTACCAAAATTATTCATCAAACCACCGTAAAACATATCATCTCTAAAGATTAATTCTTTACCCAATGCAATGAATGACTATCATGATGCACCATTAATAAATATTAATTCAGGTGAGACACATCAATCATAAAAAAACATTTCATCAATAACCCATGGAGAATGAAGAACGAGTTTCTTACGAAGTCATTGAGTAAGTAAGTGCTTAAAGACATGAAAATTTCATTATTTTTAACCCATGAAAATGGAATATGAGTTTCAGACATGTAAATCCTCAAAAATTATTTATAATTACATATATATGAATTACCTTGAATAAAAATAGGGTTGGGTATTCATAACAAAAAAGAGAGACATGGAAAATCAAATGATGATTTCAGCAGCATAACTGGTATACAAAGTGGTTTATAGAATTGTCTTAATTAGAGATAATGTAAGTCTATCACTAATAGAACAATATTTGGACAGTAATGGAATGATCATAAGTTCATGAGAATGTAATAGATTTGAAATTAAAAGACTAACTTCGAAGGAAGTACTTGGATAAAAATAAGAGGAAGAGAATACCTTACCTTGTGGGATAGCTTCATAAAGCTTGAGGAGTGTAACTTGGAACCTTAGAAACTTCTTAGAATAGCACTAAAGAGGAGAAAAAGGGGAAATTTTTTCTTAATGGTCTATGATTGAATGAAATGGGGTGGTGAGGTGGCTATTTATATGAAATGTAGGAGGATTGTTTATTTGTATTTAAATATATGCTTTGGAAATCTAGGTTGCGAAAAATGGAATACCATTGTCTTACCAATGGTTTTGGCTCATGGTTTATGAAATTAATAAGTTTATTTTTTTAATATTTAAATTTTAAAACCTAACTTCAGTATTTCATATTACTTTTGGCATGAGAAGATAATATTTCTACAAAATAATGTTTTTAAAATCTTAATTTCCACTTTAGACATTGGAATGTTATTTATTGGTTTGGAAAATCATTTAAATTCATTAAATTAAAATATATTAATAAAATAACTCATTTTTGGTCTTGTATTCAGTTTTATTAATTATTAAATCATTATTTCATATCTATGAAGTCATAAAACATATTGAAAACCAAAAAATTCTATTGTATACTATTCACAGAAAAATAATGTATTGTAGAAAATTTTTAAAATTTTATCCTAACCTAATTTTAATGTATCAATTTCAAATATAATGATTATTTTATCAAAATAATTTTCTAAATATGAGAATTTTGACATTTAAATTAAATACTTTTTTATTAAAAATAACATTTATTACAATATAATCAATCCTTTGACCCTTATAAAAACTACCTAGGAAATTATTAAATTATATTATCATTTATATTTAAATAAATAATGCTTTATAAGATAATTTCATGATAATATATTTTATTTATAATACCTGGATTTATCATAAAAACGTATATATTTTCTAAAAATACAATTATATTTTATTTAAATTTTAAAATATATTTATCATATTCATCTTATATTCACATGTATTTTATTAAATAAAATAACAATGAAAATGAAATTAAAGAAACTGCTATTTCATTTCTAAAAATAAAATTACACCTTTATAATACTAATGTCTAGATTCATAACCCCCTAAGGCTATGTTGTACTATGGTGGTATTTTATTGAGGCAGGTCAACATACATTGACATAATGGTGATCTACACAAACATGAACTTCTCTTGTTGTTGATTCTGCTCGAGCCTTACATGTTAAAGCTCTACATGAGCTTAGTAAATGGTGAACCTCAATGATGCTACATCCCTCCCATGTTCTGATAAATGAGCTTCAAAAGGAACGGTCTTACTGATTGAGGCCATCATTTCTCAATTCTGAATCAATTATATTTTATCATTACCCTTTATAAACACTAATTCTAATAGTTACATTATTACCAATGGTCATAATGTCCATGACCATATTGACCATCGATCAGGTAATAATCAAATCTTAGTAGTCACATTTCCATTTTATACCTTATATATACTGCACTATTTTCATACCTCAATATTCATTAGTTTTTTTACAAAGGTTCTCCACTTCCCTTGATAATGTCTATTATATTCCTAACTTTTCAATTTTTTTCTACTATTTTTATAGCAGGATTGATCATCATTGGTGAATTCAATCCTATAGAGATTACATTAAAGTGTGTATTTTTCATTTTTTTTCTCCCTGTATTGTTTCTAGTTGTTATAGTAAATTTTAATTCATGATATGCAATGTTCTTAGGAAATGTAATAGTATTTCTGCCCCATGGGGCGTAGTTCAGTGGTTACACCCCTAATGTACCCGCGGCGGTGAGTTTAGGAGGTTCTAATTTTGATAATCCATGTTTGCACCATTATTCCATTTGTATCCCCACCCCTAGACATACAATGTAATAGTCTTTCTAAGTTCTCATAATAAAATAATCATTGTAAAAGAAGATCTCTTAATAACATAATGGAATTTTTTTAGGCCATTAAAACTTGCATAGGGAGGGATCAACCAGGGGGTATCATGACATGGGGAGAGGGAGAAGAGGGATAAAAATCCCAACACAATAAAATGGAAAATGTGTATTTAAAAAAAAAATTTATGGGAAGTTTACATGGTTTACCCACATGGTTTACCAAACCATACGATACCCATGTGGCTCACACTGGACACACCTTGAACACCTCACATAGTTTCTCCTAGTACCCTACACGACTTTACTACCTACGAACTAATTGTCTCAAAAGAAACTGCCAAGAGACATACCCAAATATAGGGTTTCTTCATGATTACTTTTAATCATTAACATCCTGTGTGACACCCAAAAACTTTCCAAAATTTTTAATTTATAATCAAAAAATTAATGGAACATAAAAAAAGTTAAAATATAATAAATTAATACTAAATAAACTCCACAGTAACATGAAAAGGGTCATAATTATTCCTACCATGCCTCTTTCTAACCCTAGAAAGCCTCATGTCAAAGTAGATTCCAATAAAAAATAAATTCCTAAGTGAACACTTCTTGAAATTTAATCTATACCAAAAATTTCAAATAATTGTTATATGTTAGGAAACCGTTGGTATAGTCTATACTACTGATTTCCTAAACCGTTGAGTGACTAAGCATGGGAATAACACTATAACAATGGTTTCAAGGAAACCTTTGGTATAAGTCCTATAAATTTCATTTTAACTAGTGATATAATGAAATTGTTGGTATAAATGATATACTAATGGTTTTTAGAACCATTGGTATAACCTTCCACCACCTAGGAGACCAACAACCTTTTCTATCACGTACTAGAACCTGCATCCACACACTGAAAAACTAGTATCCAATATAGGAAAATCAATAAAAAAATCAATGACTTAAACTGGTTACAATAAAAATTTTAAAAAATCATATATTGTATATCTCACCTTTGATCATTTGATAATTATAAAAACAAATCATAACACATAAATGAAATATTGTTTAGTCATCAAACATGATCTTTCATAAATATCAGTCATAATTCCCCCAGGGGCGTAGCATAGTGGTTATGCCTTTGAGGGGTATCGCGGGAGGTCTTAGGTTCAAGTCTCTCCAAGTACTTGTAATTGTTTTATATTTTCATTATTTCTTTGTATCTCCTCCCTAAACTATTGTAATTATCAGTCAGAAATTTAGAGGATCAATCTCTCTCTCATGACCACCATTATTATCATCATCATCACCAAAATGCTCATAAATATCATCATCACCATCACCATCACCGCCATCATCATCATCACCATCACTATCAATATCATAACCCCAACATCATCATCATCACCATAAACATCTTCATCATCATCACCATCAGTATCACCATCAGTATCCTTGTTTCCATCACTATCAACACTAAAGTTATGGTCCTAACCACTACTAGGACCATCAACACCATTGCACGGTGTATCATATAATGAAAACATCATTGAAATGCATATATAAAAAACTATGGTTGTATCTGGTGGAAGTGATGGGCATAATGATGTCATAACTTTCATAAATTTCACATTGGCCTTTTAACTTTGTTCATGCTCATTCATGACTATTTTTCAGTCCTATACTACCTCTACATGAGCCTTTGTGGACTCTATATGATCCATTTCTAACATGATGCTACCAGAAGTATTAGAGACACCTGATGTGGTACAATATCTAGTGGAGATAATACTCTTCCCTAGTCAAAAATATACTCTCATGTGGTGTTCATCTCCTAATATATGTTGAAAATGATAATTATGCCTAAATTTGCAGGCTTCCTGCTCATCAAGTACCTTCAAAGCATAATGTTTCAAATATAAATGAACTATTAAGTTAAAAAAAGATATTAAAATTTGATATCATCAATGTAAAACTTATAATATGTTATTATGTTTTCTCGTTTATAACACTTCAATCTGTCTTCTTTCTACGCAATCAAAAATAATTTTTCTTGAGTAAAAATTCCTTTAATGTTCAATACCACCATCTATAATTACATTGAATATATTAAAATATTATTAAAAAATATTATATTTTTGTAAAAAATTAACTCATTATAAGCAATATTTAATTAACAATAAATAAAAAAATTAAATTCAATTCCCTAGAAATATATTGTATTATCCCCAATTGTGAAATATAATAATAAATCAATCCGAAATGAAAAAATTTGGAATGATTTGGTAAATCCATATTCAAATTAGTTTTTTATTATTTTATTTGGTCTACTTCTTTATTTATTGGTTACACTAAGTTTGGATGAATTCAGTTTGAGTAAGAATTTGTTAGGTTATTTCAACACTTATAGATCCAATTCATCTTTTTTGGTTTAATTATGAATAAAACTTATTAATTCAGATTAGTTTAGGTAAATATGGTTTAACTGAGTTTGACAAAGTTAAGTTTAGATTAATTTTGACTGGATTATTGTTTTTTGGTTTAGTTAAATTTTATCCATTTCAGTTTTGTTCAATTCATGTTTCAGTTGTAGTTCCATTCAATTCATTATATTATTTATATTTCATTCGTACATATTGTTACAATTTATTTCATTTAAGGATTGATTTTATTTAGTTTGGTTCTGTTTAATATTATTTATATTTGGTTAGTTCAAGTATATTAGGGTATGATTGTTCCGTTTTGGTTCAATTTTTTTATGTTTGATTTCGATTAGGTAGGTATAGATAGTAAATTTTATTTTTATTTAGTTTCATTATATTCTCTCCAATTTAGTTATATTTTATAGTTGAAAACACATTTATATTCATATTAAAAGAATCCATTTACATGTTTATATGCTAATATTATTTGAAACTATATACATGTTACTAATGTTTAGAATTTTCATGTTAATATAGCTTAGATTTATAATAGTTTATATGTTAATATTATGTGAATCTATTTAATTTAACCTTAATTAACATTATTTTACCCTTATTTAATTTTTTTACCTTTACTCAACTTTAGGTTACCCTTAATCAACTTTGTTTAACCCTTACGTAACTTTAGTTTACCATTATATCACATGTAAAAGTTTTTGTTTACTCTTACATAACTTGGTTTTACCCTAACATAACATTAGTTTATCATTAATTAAATTTGTTTTATGATTATTTAACTTTATTTTACCCTTACATAAATATTGTTTACCCTTAATTAGCTTCATTTTACACATAATTATCTTTATTTTACCCGTACTCAACTTTTTTTCCCTTACATAACTTTATTTTACCCAAACATAACTTTAGTTTACCCTTACATAACCATTTGTACCCTTACATAACTTTAGTTTACCCTTACTTACGTTTTTTTACCCTTAAATAACTTTAGTTCACCCTTACTCAACCTGTATAAGTTTTTGTTTACTCTTACATAACTTTGTTTTACCCTTACATAACTGCAATTGACCCTTACTATACTTTAGTTTACCCTTAATTTTTTTTTACCCTTACATGACAATAGATTACCATTACTTAACTTTATTTTCCCTTTATCTAAATTTTTTTACCCTTACTTAAGCTTTTTTACTCATTTCATTAGTTTATCCTTAACTTTGTTTTACTCTATTGTAACTTTAGTTTACCATTACTTAACCTGTACACAATTTTTTACCCTTACATAACTATGTTTTACACTTAACTATATTTTATCTTTACTCAAATTTAGTTTACCATTACATCAATTTGATTTACTCTTACATAATTGTACATTACCTTTACATAACTTTAGTTTACCATTACTTAAAATTAATTTACCCTTACTTAACTAGTACAAGTTTCTGTTTACCCTTACATAAATTTTTTTTAACTTTATTTAACATTAGTTTATCCTTAATTAACTTTAAATTACCCTTGACTTTTTTTACCCTTACATAAATTTAGTTTACCCTAACTTAACTTCAATTTACCCTTACTTAACTTTAGTTTACCCTTAATTAACTTTAGTCTACCCTTAACTTTATTTACCCTTATTTACCTACAATATACCCATAATTAACTTTAGTTTACCCATACTTAACTTTAAGTTACCCTCACCTAACGTTAATTTACCCTTACATAACATTAGTTTACCCTTACTTGACTTTGTTTTACCTTTACTTAACATTAGTTTACCCTTACTTAACCTATATAAGTTTCAGTTTACGATTACATAACTTTGATTCACCCCTACATAACTTTACTTTACTCTTACCTAACTTTAATTTACCCTTAAATAACTTTCATTTACACTTTTTTAACATTATTTTACCCTTAACATCAGTTTTCCCTTACATAACTTTTTTTACCCATACATAACATTAGTTTAAACTAACTTAACATTAGTTTACCCTTACTTATCTTATTTTACCCTTACATAACTTTAGTTTACCCTCACATTATTTTTTTACCCTTAATTAACTTTTGTTTAACCTTACTTAACCTAAAAAAGTTTATGTTTACCCTTACATAAATTTGTTTTACCCTTAGTTAACTTTAGTTTACTCTTACTTAACATTTGTTTTCCCTTAATTAAAATTAGTTTCTACTTAATTTTTTTACCCTTACATAACATTAGTGTACCCTTACTTAACTTTAGTTTAACGTAAGTTATCTTTTTTTACCCCTATTTAACTTTAGTTTTACCCTCATGTGACCTATAAAAATTTATGTTTAACCATACATAACATATAGAAACTTTACCAAACCTTTACATAACTTTTATAAAATTCATATTACCTTTCCACAACCAAATCTACTTACCTTTACATAGATAGTATAAATTTTAATTTACCCTTAAGTAACTCAAAATCCTAATAGAAAATTGATTTCCAAACAATTTTTGCAACCATATTTTGATCATAACCTGAGATATACACTTTAGAATTAAGGTACGATCCATTTTTCATTTCAATTGTTACCCAATTAAATGAAAGTGTTGATGAAAAATATATGATTCCTCTCATGTTCCCGTTTTTTGTCAACCCCAAAGAGTAGAGATACTCCACATAATCCTTGTTTTTATTATTTATTTTTGAAAATTCTTAAAATAGAATATTCAATAATATAAAACAGAGTATTATTGCAGATTATTATCAATTTAAACAAAAAATCTCAAATTTGGTTAATACCTTATATTCATCACTCTTCAAATGATCAATAATTTCCCAATACCATGTTATTGTACACTCATTTAGGATAGGAATAGCCTCTAATTATATTCAAGCTCTAGCAACCCATCCATTATACAACTCATGTTTATATGCTCTCCACAGCTCCCCTATTTCCATTAGTTGTACAATCCTCGCAGTATCACAATCTTGAAAATTTCAATGAAGATGTTACCTAAAAATAAATTCATATAAATATAATAATAATATAATATTAAATCTAATGAATTTTCTTACCCATATTTGAGCCCAAACATTATCCTTTATTTCATTTTCATGTTGTCTCCAAGAGAGTGGTTAGGCGGGAATGATGATACAATATTTGGAAATCATCTCCATAAAACATCTTTATTCTATCCCTATTTTACCAATCATTTGGTTATCCTAATTCTACTCTACCATCACCTATGTGTGGTGGTTTGACACTATTTTCATTCATGTATACCCATTCTACCTTATAGTGGCATATCTAGCTGTGAAAGAATAAAAGAAAAATATTAAATTAATTCGTCTTATAATGAAAATAAATAATGGTCAAATAAATTTACCAGGGTTCTATATGTATACCTAAAATAGGCCGACCATCGGGTATTGTTGGATCCCTAGGCTTTGAAGGACCGTTAATGTTTTTAGTATAGGTGGGATCCTATGTCTACTCGTGATGATCAGTATGCTCAGGATGGTCAAAATTCCCCAATGTATAAGTGAAAGGAGTATGAACATAAAATCCCAAAGTGAAATAGGTAATAGGAAATGGAGATAACATAATCATATGTCGAAAATGATAATATTAATGGGTAGTGTGATCTATCACCAAATAAAGAAAATATATACAGTGAGGATTAGACATAAATGGTGGTGACAATATAAGTGGTCTAAATATCCCAGGTGACTCTAATGGGGCTATGAGATATGAAATTGTGTTACATGGTATACCTAATGAAGGTTATGGGTGTGATCAGGTATGAAAATTTGTGTGAGTAGCTATAGTACCACCCCTCTTGAATCATCAGGCTGATTGCTATTTCCACTAGCATGATTGGAGAGTAGTTGTCTCCTGGGTGATGATTCCTGATTATAATTTAAAAAAAGGTTAACATCATGACATTATATGTTATTGATATATATATTTCAAATAGTATACCCATAATAGAAACTCGATGTGGAATTCCCATATCTCTTATGCGATGATTATTATCACACATTCTTCCTTTGCATCTCTTTAATTTTTTTTATTTCCTACATTGGACAAAGAATATTCATTTAATTATAAATTCATGACTAATGTGCAAGAAAAACATGAAAGAATAGGTGTCATTACTTAATTAAGGGATACCAATTATCAAGACAAATAAAGGATAGGCAGTGACATAATATAATCTTATCATATTTAGTGAAAAAATATCAAAACATAAAAGACGCGTCATAGAAAAATCATCACATTCTAATTAACATGTTAAACATGGGTATGATATGGTTTTATTTTTTTTATTATCTATTAAATCCAATTAAATTTTGGTTAGTAATTTGGTATATTTTTTTCATTTTTAGGTCATTTGACCATTTTTTTGGTTAGGTCATTTAGTTCATATTTTGGGTTTGGTCATTTAGCCATTTCACCATTTTCTAGGTTAGGTAATTCATTTCATTGTTTTTGTTTTTCATTGTAATTAGTTGAATATATTTTAATTCAATTCATCTTATTTTTGTTTTAATTGGACTGTTTTGGTATTTTCTGTTTGGTTTGGTTTTAATAAATTTCAATTCAATATTAGAAAATGAAACTCCAAGATAACTACAACAACTTTATATTGAAAATGATCATAAAGGAAAAGTTGTATACAAATTACTTGAAACCAATATTAAAGAAATTTGAATAGTACCATCTTGAAAAACCCATGTGGAGCTAAAAAAAGAACTGAGGACACATATGGATGATTTTATATATTACTTACCACAGCTTCAGGTTAAAAATTAACTTTAAAAATTGGACTATTTGAGTCATCATAAGTAATAAATTGATTGGGTCCAATGGGGGATGTGATAGTGTCCATTTCATCCCCACCATTATTAAAAATATGTCAGGAGATTACTTTAATAATGACACTAGATTCAGGTATCACATATTCTTTTAGAAAAAAGACTTGTTTCAACCATACCAAAATATATGGCTCATTAGTAGCAAGAATGTGATTCATGTCAATAACTCTAAATATACTGTCATTAATAAATGTTCCATGTATCTTCATTAAATAAAACCACTATCATTTCATCATAGTGACTCGACCATGAGAGTAATAATCCAATATTATCATTTTCTCAACAACTCCATAAGATGATTCTTTTTTATATCGAGTCTTACAATATAATGCACTGACATAACAATATTTTGTCGCTCTTACCATATCCCCATTATGTTGTGTTCTCATGTACATTTTTCAATCAGTGATAAAAAATTTATAACCATTGATCACAATTTATTTTCATTCATGGACCACCGAATTAAGACCAAAATCCAAAGATCTTATTTCTTTAGAGACAAAGTCAATAGGTAAACTCAATACCTGAAATATAAATGAATATTAAAATTAAATGAATATTAATTTTTTATTTTATGTTATTACATTAATACTTCTACCTTCAATTTTAACTAAGTAGAATTCTCTTTTTAATGAAAAGTATCTCTCTTTGCCAAAGGTAATGAATTATGATCTCTATTTATAATTTTTTTATGTTCCATAAATATATATAGAAATAGTTAAAAAAATATATAAATTTACATGGGATGAGATAACATATACATGATCTGTTTACTTGATGTATTTATCAAATAAATCACAATTAAACATGACTGTGTGATGTGACTTCTCCCGCACTTTGAGGCTTAATTTAGTCAATTTATATGATCTACGAATTCCCCCAATTTGGAGAAGTGATGAACAACAGGGTTCAGTTTTCTCATACAACTCTTCCTTGTTTCTCATTGGTCAGTTATGTCTCATGACCACATTATCAAAATACATTGAACATAAATCCATACTATAACAACACATAATTTTCATACATAGATATTGCATGAAAATAGATGAATATTAATTACATGACATAAAAAAACCATGCTAGAACTGTATGGATTTAGTGTATTTGGAAACTTAAAAAAATATGCAACTGGTTTATAAAAATATATATCATCTCCCAAAAATTTTCAATTTCTATCACCCTTCTTAGAAATATCCTACTTACAACTTTTCTTCATAACCTGGGGAAAAGAAAACATAAGAAAGGATGATCTCAGATGCCCAGTAAGGGTAACCATAAGTGATATTAAAGATTATGAAAGCATAACATGATCATAAGAGTATAGAACATAATCATAACAATTGAAAATTATACCCTTCATATAAAAATCACAATCATGAGTAAGGATAAACATAGGAGATATCAATCCATGATCATATGTAAGAATATGATAAGAATGTGATCCTGATCATGACTTACAATGTTTATGCCCAACCTATCATAGATCATAAACATGATTCATGGTATAAACATTATCATTTTAGAAAACAAGAACCGTAAGAGTGAAAACTCATTATAAATAAACCATGATCCATTAAATCATGTAATACATGTGTGGAACCATCATAAATATAGTAAACCATTTCACATGTCAAGGTTAACTGCCAATACCATCAATATAGTGGATCCAGACACACCTATTTCCCATAATGGATTAGACGCACCTGTTTCCCATATTGGATCAGGATGTACATGTTTTCCATAGTGGATCAAGCCCATAAACTTTTTTTAACTCTTTATCTCATGAGATACAAATCAATACCAAATTTATTGGAGAGAAATATAGGTCTCACCCATTATATAATGAAAACCACACATATATGTGCCACAAAAACATATATCATTTATCATATCAGAACCCAGGAAAAGAAATGAGTTTCATAAACATTTCATCATAGCATGACCCATGGAAAAGAAATGAGTTTCATAAATATCACTCCATCATAAAAATAATCCAACCATAAAAACAATAAGGATATTGTACTTGAATAATATACCTAGTAAATTATAAGTAAAATAAAAAAATTTATCTTATATATAAAATAATTTTCAGAGATCACTTTAAATAATTATTGAGAAAAAACATTTCCATTATCATATGATTTATTTTTAATGATTTGGGCAATTATAAAAGCTTTTTTTGAATGGAAACTTGTATGATTGTAAAGAATAAATAAAAGCATTAAGCTATCATGATGATGAGAAACGCTCCACATGTCGTATACATTAAAAAACATTCCTTCCATAATTTTATCAGATAATTCACAAAAAACATCATTTATAAAATAACAAAAAGAATTATTTCAAACTATTTTTTAAAAATTAATACATGAATAAAAATGAATTTAAAAAAATAATAAGAATATTAAAAAAAATTGGAAACAATTTTATAAAACATGGACATGGAAGAAAAATTGAGTTTTAAGGGAAGTTTTAAAAAGAAATTTTTTAAAAGAAATCCCCTTTTAAATATCATATCATTGAAGTGAGAAATAATCAATTGAATCGATTATTTCTTTCATCTTTAAATCCATATTAAAAATTGGAAATACAATAAAAAATAATAAAAATTCATCTCACACATAATCAAAACATGACATAATCAATGAAGTGGATTTTTAACCCAATGAATGGAAATTGAGTTAAGAAATCCATTGCCACTTTGTAATCAGTCGAATTATATATTCCATAAAAGTAAAATTTTTCAAATGAAACATTGAATATAATAAAGATAATGAGATTCATTATATGATATATCAAATGGTACTATATACACCGCATAAAAGAAATAAGTGGTGAATAATACATATATCTCACATAAGTAATAGAGAGATGAGAAACCTTTACCTCACACTTCCCATTAGATTTTCATACTTTAACCTCCTATATATAGGTTTAAATAATATTATTAATTCATTATAGAACTATAATCATATTTATAATACCTTATATAATCCTTTTATAACATCTTACAATCCATTCATTAATAATATTTTATTATTTTCATTGTTTTGAGTGCGTTCGTTTCATGGTTTCATGATCAGTTCATTTTTGTATAATTATTTATTTTCTTGTAAAATGAAAATGAAACTCTAGAAGTGAAATGAATTGTTATTCATGCATAAACATAATTTTAAATGTCCCCATATATCATTTTTATTTCTGACACATAGATGATTAATTTGATAAAACATTAATGGATAAATGTTTTGTTTATTTTTGATGTTTTTCTGACCATCACGAAGTAGTTTCATTTTATTTAATATTATTTATTTATATTATTTCAAGAATATAAAATAATTTATAATATACCTATTAAAATCTGATTTAACCATAATAACACTTTTATGACTGTCTTTGAAGTTGGTAAAGCAAAACAAAAAATCATTATGCACAAAGACGGTTAACAACCATAATTTGGACAATGGTTTCATTTATTTGAATAAGAAGAGATAAGAAAAGGGGTTAATAGAAGATATTAAATTAGAAATATAAAATTAAATTTTATTCATGATAGTAGATTTATTATTCTTTCATGGGTGAATGAGGTGTAGAGAAGGTAGAAATAGAAAAGAAATTAAGAGACATTGTTTGAGATGGTTACCTCTTGAATATCACCTCCTTGAAGGACCCATTAAGAAACATTAAATTGGACATTGGGTGACACCAATAGAACTTGGAAATGGGTATATTGGGGAGGAGAGTTTTTGGAATATATTTTAATATATTCAAAGCTTGTGAGGAGAAAGTGGGTGGTGAGAAGTGGTATTTCTAGATGAGGTGGGGTGGTTTTTTGTGATTAAATAATAATTATTTTATATTTAAAGCCAACCACATTTGGGTGACGTTAATTACAATGAATTTGGATTATAATTAATGCTGTAAATCTGTTTAAGGTCAAAAAATACATCAAAAACCCATGTTATTATAAAGTTTTTAGGTATTTTAAGATTTTACCTTTTATGTTTAACCCTTTACATTATTTTACATATACTGCGGTAAATCTTTTTTAACCATTGTAAATTTTTTATAAATAAAAATGAAAATATAATTATAACCTAATTTTTACCTACTTATTAAAAAAATTTATTGATTTTTTTAAAATTCAAATAATATAATTTTTAAAATAACATTTAAAAGTAAACCTTCAAAACACAACAAAAAATAGTTTTTTGGAAAAATGTTTTAAGCCCAAAAATGTACTTATACCAAAATAAGTTATAAATATTATTTAATTGTAATTAATTAGATTATATGATACTAAATATTATTTAAATTACTTTGATATCAATTTAAAATCATAAAATGGCTTTTACATAAAAATAAAATGAGAGTTTTATAAAAATCAATATTTTTTGTTATTCATTAAAAAAATTAAATTTTTTAGAAAATTATCAAAAGTCCATCCAAATATAATGTTGACATGATGAATCTAAAAATGATGTTAATTTTATCAAATAAATTTTCTATAAGTTTCAAAAATTAAATATATTTACTTTTTCATAGAAAACAAAAAAAATCTCTTTTTTGAGGAAAACATATAATTGAAGAATAAAATGACTTTACTAAAAATTATGTGCATATTCCCAAATAATTAATCAATACATTAAAAATGTGTTGGAAAATTATATATTTCATAATGTGGTTAATACAATTAATTCATTCTGATTTAATGGCTATGTTATAATGGTTGTGTTAAAATAATAATATTTTGGAGTTCGTTTAAGCTTGGTGTTCTGTGAAAAGTAATGTATAAAAGAGATTAAATTTATTTAAAAAGAGACACACCATAAATTCTTGGTGTGTTACATTCTACCCCCCCTTAAAATGAATTTCTCTATTGAAATTCCTTACTCAGATACAAACAAATGAGGATACATCTGCCTCATCACATCCTCAGGTTCCCACAATGCTTCATAAAATTGGTAGTTTTTTCACAAAACATTAACCAGGTGAATGGTATTGTTTTTTAGAACATTATCTCTGCAATCCAAGATCTCTATCGATTTATTTTCATTTGAAATATAATTCTCTAGATGTAAAACCGTTGATTTTAGTACATGTGAAAGATCAGGTATGTACTTCCTTTGGAGAGATAAGTGGAACACATCATGAACTTGAGAGAGATTCAGTGGAAGATCCAATCAATAAGCTAACTTCCCAATATGATCAAGAATTTCAAAAAATAACTTCCTCACAATTTTTAATTTCACTTATAAATTTAACGGTGGATATTTGAAAATCCCTTTGTAGGAACCCACATCATAAAAAGTGTCAATAAAATTTACTCTTAAAATATGGAACGTAAAAGGTAAAGGTCAACACAAAATTAAGATTCTGATTAGGATATTATTTGTGGAATGTAATAATATGGAAATTGAAGAAAAATGTAATGATCAATTTCTTTTGCAGAACGATAGAGAACATGGTCAAGATAAGGTTAATAACCACAAAATCCATAGACCAAATAGGTTTGAAAAAGGTTATTGACATCATCAGAAATGATGATAATTGAATAAAATTTTATTTTAAAATATTTTCAGAAAATATACTTATTTGATTTCATCTCATAAGTAAAATATCACTCTTTGGTTATGCCATTATAAATTTCTGCTTCATTTATTACTTCACGAAATGAATTTGAAATTGTAATTCTTGAAGAACTACTGGATCATAAGATTCAGAATGGGTTGACAAGTCATTCCTTATGTCTCTAGTTGTAATAAAAAAATGGTTATCACAGGTAATACAATAAACATAAATATTAATATGGTAAAGTAATACATTAATCCCTAAAACCTCATCCAATGTTCAATGTAAAAAATTTCATAAATGGTCTTCCAAAAGATTAAAATCCAAATCTTTCAAATGAATGTCACTTAATATTCAAAATAAACTTATCATTAATAAAAAAAACAACTTGATGCAGATCGTAATTTTAAAACACAAAACATATGAATATCATTATCATGTATTCTCTAGAAACATGGTAATAATCAGAATTACCATAAAAATATAGTGAAAATATGCATGATTTCAATAAGTAACTCTTTCCTCATACCATAAATCCAAAAATTCTATAAACTCAATCTGTAATCCACCTTATCATTATATTAGTAATCAGTTTCAAGGTTATAAATACTATACCATTTATTTTATCATAATCAAACACTGCTTTATCTAATTATTATTTCAACAGCATTCACAATATTAAGGGCTATCATTTCCTTAATAATGTATTCTCAAAATATCACCTTACAACGTCAATCACTTTTCATAGTTACTAGTACCATTCAACATATACTTTAAAATACTTAAGGAATTACTATATTGGAGCAATAAATAGATGTTTCATTATTCCATAATACTATAAAAGTACTTTCATAACATTATTCTTGAATATAAACACTCAATCATTCCACTTTCTTCTTAAACCATTAACAAAGATTCGTTGTTTTATTCCTTAACACTTCATTCATATCATATGTAATTCGTAGTCTCTTCATCATTAAAAATATAACCATTACTGATAGATCTTTTTCATTTCTCTTCACAAGCTTTCCCTATAGGGCATTGATTTGCATAATACCCATACATTCCACATTTAAAACATTTAATTATCGATGATTCCTTATTAATACCATTGTTTCCCTCTATTATGTAAACTAAACCTTTCAATTTTCCTTTGAAATTAATTTATTTGTGTTATTTTCCACACCCAAAGCATCATTCAGTTCCTTTTAAAAATTTCCCTTGATGCCTCTTCCCACATGATTTACTTGAGGGAAATTAAACTATACTTTCTCTGTAGTCACCATGAAACTCTATCTTTATTTTATTATATGGGTCAGGAAACTCACTAAATTTGATATTATTGATCATATTATGATATTGATGATTAGGAATAATAACAAATTTTCTCCTCCTAACTCCCATTTTGTTTGGTTTCTCATGAGGAAGATCATTCCATTGTCCATCGCATTCACCATTAACATGAATCCTCCCGGTTCCAACCATTGTCTATAACCAAAAAAATCATAGTGTGAGAAATAATAATCACAGTGAGAAACCACATAATCAACATAAATTTCTTATAAAATTTCAGTCCATGACACCTTGGGTTTTATCCTAGGTTATTTATGATTGTTACCAAACTTCTAGGATTGTAACCTATAATTAGAATTATCTTAAGGGATCTTACTTGAGGTTTTATAAATCTGAATGGCCTGAAGGCCGTCTTTTTTATTTTTATTATAGATAATCATCCTTTTTAATGGTTGAAGGGGAACCTTAACATGACCCGTATGCCCAAGGCACAAGGCCCAACATGACCTATAATACATAACCCGAAGGCCCAGAGCCATACCATGCCCATACATGACCCATAGACCTAGCCCACTAGAACTTCCCCTCCCCATACTCTGCATCATTGATCACCTTTTTAGCTCTCCACCTGCATTGCTGATCGGCTAGCATTGCCACGTACAATGCTGCACGGTGCCTGGTCCTGATGGTGGTTGCCATACCCTCTCAATCTTCCAATCTGGTTATCTCTGCTTCTAGTGACTGATACTGTTTCTCTGACCCTCTTCTGGGGCCTGCTCTTGTGTGAACTTGGCTAATTCTTGGTCTTCAATGGCCCGAAGGCCCTATGGCCCAAGGGCCTTTTAATGGCTAGAAGGCCCTTGAGACCCGTAGTCCCAAACCAGTGGCCCGAAGGCCCAAAATGGGTGAATAGTTATGGCTGCTACAATACCGAACATTAACTGCTACAGTAACCACTACAGTGACTGCTATAGTGACTGCTACAGTACCTGCTACACTCCGAACAGTAATTGCTACATTACCCCCAGAAATTCGCCTCCACCCGGTTTTGAACCTGGGTCTCTTGGATGCCAAGCAGTATCCCTTACCACTCGGGTACAGGCTCCTTGGTAAAATGTGTATTGCTAACACCGACTCCCAAAGGGGGGCCCCCACCAGCCCAAGTGCACGCCACGTTCCCCAACTATGAAATGGATTTGAATCTCCATGTTCTAAAAATCTATATCATCTCCCAAAATTTCTTCACATATAATACCCTTCTTATACATATCCTACTTAAAACCATTCTTCATATCCTGGAGAAAAGGAAACATAAGAAATGTTGAGATCAGATGCTCAATAAGGTTAACCATAGGAGATATCAAATATTATGCAAGCATAACATGAACATAAGGGTATAGAACATAAACATAACCATTGAAAATTATACCCTGCATATCGAAAATCATAATCTTGAGTAAGGATAAACATAGAAGATATAAATACATGATAATATGCAATCATAATATAGGAATTTGATCATGATCATATCTTACGAAGTTCATACCCAAATTGTCATAGATCATAAACACAATTCATGGAAAAAACATTATCAATTCAGAAAATATAGACTATAAGAGTGAGAAATCATTATAAATAAATCATTATTCATAAGATCATGTAATAAAAGTGTGGAACCATTATAAATATAGTAAAAGATTTCATATGTAAAGGTTAAATACCTAGACCATCAACAATATGGATTAGGACACACCTGTTTCCCATAGTGTCTTAGGATAGACTTGTTTCCCATATTGGATCAGGATGCACTTGTTTTCCATAGCTGATCAAACCTATTGAATTGTTTCGCATAATCATCTCATGCGATATAAATTATAACCCAATATATTGGAGGGATATATTGGTACCACCCATCAAATAATTAAACCCATAAATATGTGTACCACAAGAACATAAATCATTCACCATATCAGAAACTATGAAAATAAATGATTTTTATAAAAATTTCATCATAGCATAACCCATGGAAAATATATCAGTTTCATAAATATCATTAAATCATAAACATAAAGCAAATATAAAAATAATAAAGATAATATCCTTGAATAATATCCCCCAGAAATCATAAGTAACATAAAAAATATCATTTTAGATTGAAAATAATTCCAATAGATCACTTGAAATAATTATTTTTAAAAAATAATATTTCCATTTTCAAATAATTTATTTTTAAAGAGCCTAACAATTATAAATGGGAAAATTGACTTTGAAAATAACCTTGTAATCTTGTAAAGGAAACATAAAAGAACTAAGGTGTCATAATGGTGGGAAAACCCACTCTTACGGTATAAGTTAAAAAAACATTCTTTTCATTGTCACAACTCCCTCCCCACAATGTGTACCCCTCCTAGGCTGGCAATTTGAGAAGGGAGATAATGACCCCCGAGACCCGCCTCCAGTAGGCCCCGCGTTAGTGACTAGCATTGAGGGCATAGTAAACACACAAATGAGAGGCATTACCCTCTAAGAGAACACATGCAGAAGAGAGAGATAAGATAGACACCATCCAACTCCAAATCAGAAATGAAATATAAAAGAAACCCAAGTACATATATGAAATTACATGCAAAAGTACTAAAACTTAAAGGGAAAACTGCAAGTACCCAAAAGAAAGTAAAAACAACAATGACCACAAGCTCGAACAGCTCCTGCAACCACAAGCTAGTAGTAACCAGCCTGATCTCTAATCTGCTCCAAGTGAACTGAAAAATAGTTTATATATATGTAGGGTGAGTATAACAGTATACTTAGTAGGATCCTCCTCGAAGCCTCTCATTCAAAAGTAAAGAAGGCATGCTAAAGCATAGTGAACAAAAAGTGAAACCAACACATCACCTAAATAGGTATACTATATTCCCAACCTCACCATGGCTACACTAACCAAGTAACACATAAAAGAATATATAATATAAAAAATAATATCAAGGGTACCCCACTACTACTTCCCCACTGGTTTGCCGCTTTTCCCCAACAACATACGTCATGTGCATCTCTCTCCAAATGTTTTCCCGTATACAGTTGGGCTAAACTCCACAATCTACACCACGTGCACCACAAAGGCTTTCCCATAGACACATGGTCTAAACACCACACCATCTTCACAACCAAAAGTAACCAGGAAGATTCTGGGAGCCACCACAGCTCGCATAACGTGTATCGTACATCAGGTATTATACCTCAGGCCATTACAACCCATACACCGAGTAAGGATCGTCAAGACATCACATCCTATACACGTTACACCTATAGTAGTCTGTAGGATACTATATCCAGAATAAATGTGTGGAAATAACCACAAGACATTACATCCCTTTACACACATATATGGAGAAAACTCACCGCTGTCCCAATGGCATGAGTATCTACCAAGAGAAGAGAGTGGGGCCAAAGGGGGTAGTCAGCCATTCATCCTCTCACCAGAATGTTGGGGAAAACACCCCCGGGGCACATAATCCCCATGGTGTCACTTTCCCTTACTGAAAGGGTGGAGTAGCGTATAGAAACACAAAAATTACAAAATATATATAACTCACAACCACACTATGTGCATAACCTAGTCTTAGTCTCAACTACTGCTAACGTCTCTCGGACTCTGGGATGCTATTTCTAAGACTAGGTATCCTATAAGAACAAACCCAATTAAATAACATCATTAGGACATCTTATTCCCTTTTTCATCAATTCATCTTTACGTTAATTAATTATAAGCACATTAATTAACCATGAACAAAACCACATTAAACTTCATTGGCATCACATTAAAAATAAACTGTTTCTTTAAAAGTTACAACATCACCATTAAATTCTAGCATCTCCATCCCTATGGATCATCACCATTTAATAAATAGTTCATTATAGAATTACTTTCCCATATTCCCAGATATTCTAGAAAGGCATCATATGCTACTAAACACAAGGGGGCTCAATAAGGTTAGTAAATATACTACCCGTTGACTCTTTGTCGCCTATAGCAAGAGCATAGACCCATTCTTCCTCGGGAGGCTAAATACGGAAAACATGTGGCATACCCCGCGTGGAATTTCCCCTTTCGGAAGAAGGGTAAGCAAAACCAGCTACCTTCAGCATTGGGGAAAAGTGAGGTAGATAAACAAGCAATCAAAACCACCAATAATCCAGCCATCACAACCATCCCAACCATCCCATACCATCATCCTTGGTGTCCTCCCCGACACCCACATGCATAAACTGATGAATCTCGCCACCCTAGGCATCATCCGCTGCCACAACCACAAGGCCTCCCTACCTCCACATATCACAACACCCCTCCAGGGTCACATCACATCACAAGAAGTAGGAAAAACAAACACCACATCAATTCGGCTCTTAGACCTATTTCACAATAAGAGGGTAACTCAGAACCCATCATGGAATTCAATCAATCATTATCTTTAACCCATCTTGAATTAACACATTAAATTCATTGGTTCCAACATCATGAACCAAATCAGTAAGATATCACAATGATTTAACATGCTTACTATGCCAATTTAATAAACATAAAATTACAACAAGAACCAGATTCTTTTTCTTGCCTCTTTATATTTAGCCAATTAATTATCAATTTATTCCAGCTTTACGTTCTTTATCAATTTTATTAAGAACAACATGCTAATAAGCAAGGTATAGATATCAAACTATGTATCAAAAACATGACGCAACTACATACGTTCGATATAATTTCTTAATCTGGTTCAAATATTTTTATTAAGTCAATTCCAAATTCATCTAGTAGGATTAGACATGCTAACAATATTATTTCACAAAAAGAGAGAGAATCATCAATCCCCTACCTTAATGGTTTTGACAGAAACCTCAACAGTCAAAGAATGCCCCAGAAACCGGGTCGATTCTCCATGAATCCTCCTTAGATATCTTCTCCTAACACAACCAGGACCAAAGATCATCATAAATGACATCCACACACTTAGATCTACCCATAACTAGCGTAGATCTAATATCTCGAGAGAAGAGGAGGAGTAGATTAAGGTAGATCTAAGAAACCAACCAAAAAGGATCACATACCTCAAGCAAACAGCTTCGATTCATGAAGCGAAGCCTCCGGATCACCTCCAAAATGCTTAGGAGAGGTTCTTCTACCTCCAAGGAAGGGTAATCCCGAGTTATGGCCGCTTAGGGGCTTAAACGAGGTGATTAAAGGCAAAACGAGTTAGATCCACAATTTTAATATCTAACTTTAAGTTCCTGCATGGTTAGTCAGCATGGTTTAACAACCCGTGCGCTAACCATGCATTTGCATCTTCCTCGCCAAACACTCCTCGAACGGTTAGTCCACATGGTTAGAAAACTTTTGTGCTAACTGTCTGTTTGCCACTGCCTCTAAGACCAACCATTCATGGTTTCGCTGCGTGGTTTGACAAACCAAGTGCCTCCCATGCGAAGGCCATAACCCTTTTATATTTCTTTAAAAGTCCACCAAAACGCACACCAAGTCACCTTGACTTCCGGAAACACCACCAACACCAAATTTTCATAATGGAATGAACTGGAGAGGTCCAGACCATTACATCAGATACCTATCAAAACATTCTCATTCTCGATAATCCAAAACTCACCTAAAGAGAAAACGATGCAGGGTTTGAACAACCACCCAACGAGATACCTCTCAAAAGAGAAAAAGATACCAAAGAAACAAAGGATGCCATTTCATAACATGGAAGTTTCATGACCACATCAGTTTCATCGACACATGAAAAGGGATAAACATCAAAAAACTCTTTCTACTGAGCACGTATCTTTGACTCACATTACCATGTACTCTCTTCCAAGCTTTCGTGTCACCCCAAGACACGAACAAAAGGAATGGATCGCCAAGGAAACACATTCTCCTTGTTGTCTTGGATCTCCACAGGTCGCTCCTCAATGGTGGCATTATCATCAACCTCAATCTCTCCCTAATTGATGTTGTGAGAGTCGTCATGAAGAAAAGGACGTAGCTGCAATACATGGAAAACATCATGTATCTGACCCATCTGTGGGGGAAGTGCTACTCGATACGCCACAACAACAACATGAGGTAACACCTAGAAAGGCCCAACAAAATGGGGAGAATGCTTACTTCCATGACCAAACCATTGCTACCCATGACGGGGAGTCACCTTCAGAAATACATGATCCCCAACATTAAATTCCAAGGGTATCCTCCATTGATCAGTATATGATTTCTGACGATCTTACACTGCCTTAATCCACTCACGAATCACCTAAACCACCTCTGTTGTATTTTGTACTTGTTTCGGTCCGAGAATTGCTAACTCTCTGACCCCAGTCCAGCACACCGGAGAATGGAAAGGTCGGCCATACAAGGCTTCAAACGGCTCCATACCAATGGTGGAGTGAAAAATATTATAATAAGAGAACTCTACCAAGGTTATGTGCCTCATCCATGACCCTCCAAAATCAAGAACATAAGAGCACAACATGTCTTCAAGAGTATAGATAGTTAGCTCTGTCTGACCATCCATTTGAGGATGAAAATCAGTGCTAAGGCATAGCTGAGAAACAAAATAATTTTGGAGACCTCTCCACACCCTGGAGGTAAAACGAGGATCGCGATCATAAATGATCGTCGTAGGGACTCCATGAAGTCTCACCACCTCCTCTAGATACTACCTTGACAACACTTCAACTGAGCTCAACTCCTTGATCGCTATGAAGTGGGTCGATTTTGTTAAATGATCCACTACCACCCAAATAGCATCATATCTTCCCGGAGCTTGAGGTAAACCAATACCAATGTCCATCGAGATGTCCTCCCACTTCCACTGAGGAATCTCTAATGGATGAAGAATACCACATGGAACATGGTGTTCGGCCTTCACCTTCTGGAAGACTAAACCATGATACACAAACTTCACAATCGCATGCTTCAACCCATGAAACCAAAACTAACTCCTCAAGGATCAGTACATCATTATCATGCCAGGATTTACCACTAGGGGTGAACTATGGAACTCTCTGAGAACCACCCCATGCATTTCCAAGGAATCAGAAATCCTTCAATGATTCATCACTCAGTGTTGTTCATCCTCCGATCGACCATCAGGGGCCTCACCACAAACAACTCGGTCTCTCAAAACTTCAACCTCTAGATCCCCCAACATGGAATCTTCCACATTCAACACCAAGGATGACTGCACCGTCATCTATAAAAGACAACTTCTACCCCCCACTTCTCCCATATCAAGATTCAATGCTGACAGTTCTTCCATTACTCTCCAGGAATCACCAGATTCACACATAGCATCACTATGTGACCTTCGGCTCAGCGCATCAGCTACAACATTCTCTTTTCAGGTGTATATGATATTTCAAAGTCGTATTCCTGTAATAACTCCATCCATCGATGTTTTCATAAGTTCAAGTCACGCTGGGAGAAAACATACCTCCAACTCTTATGATCAGTGAAAACCACAAAGCACTCACCAATGAGGTAATGTCTCCACAACTTCAAAGAATACACCACAGATGCCAACTCAGGATCATGGGTGGTATTGTTGCATTCATGGGGAAGCAACTGCCGAGACTCATAAGAAACAACTGAACTCTGCTGCATGAGTACACAGCCTAACCCCAGATGTGAAGCAACACAGAAGACATCAAACAGAACTCCTTCAGCTGGAAGACAAAGAACTGGAGCACTCACTAACTTATCCTTTAGATACTCGAAGGCTGCCTGACACTGATCAGTCCATATGAATTCCTGATCTTTCCTGGTAATAGTTTTCAGAGGAGTTGCAACTCCTGAGAAATTGGATACGAACCACCTGTAGTTTCCTGTAAGACCAAGGAAACTTTTCTCCTATGAAACTGTATTGGGGGATTCCCAAGACACAACTGATTCTACCTTTGATGGATCCATAACTACTATCTATTGGTGGAAAACATGCCTCAAGAAACGGACTTCTCGATCCGAAAAGTCACACTTCGACAACTTCCCGAACAGATGATGTCGACGAAGAACTCCCAAAATGGCTCATATATGATCTTTATGATCTTCTTTAGATGTGGAGTACACAAGGATGTCGTCATTGAAAACTACCAAGAACTTGTCCAGTAACTCATGGAACACAACATTCATAAATCCTATGAATAGAACTGGAGAATTCATCACGCCGAATGGAATTACAACGAACTCATAATGCCCATGATGACATTGGAAAGCAGTCTTCAGAATATCATTATCCTTCACCAGCATCTGATGATATCCTGACTGCAAGTCGATCTTTGAGAACCAACATGCACCTTTCAGTTGATCGAATAAATCATCAATCCACATAATAGGATAACGGTTCTTTATTTTCACTTTTTTAAGTGACAATAGTTAATACAAAACCGCAAACTGCCGCCAGCCTTCTTCAAAAACAAAACTGGTGCACCCCACGGTGACACACTTGGCTGAACAAAACCGCACTACAACAGACCATCAAGCTGTATAAGTAGAAATCGTAACTCAGAAGGGACCATCCAATAAGAGGACATAGAGATAGGAGACACTCCCAGCTATAGCTCAATCCCAAACTCAATCTCTCGTCGAGGGGGTAATGCTACAACAACTTCTGGAAAAACATCAGGGTATTCCTCCATGACCCTAGGAAATGCCAACCGCTGAACCTCTGAAGAACTCAACATCATCCCAGCCACCATGGACGATAAGGATGTAACCTTTTTATGACCCATACATGGATCTCGCTCACCAAAATAAACCACTTTCTCTCCATCCGCATCAAAGAAAATGACATTATTCATGTAGAAATCCACAATAGCCTACACAAAATACAACCAATCCATGCTGAGGATGAAATAAAATGGTTGTATCCGTAAACAACAGAAATCTCCCCAAGAGAAGTGTTTCCCCAACACTAGCTCACAGTCTCTACATACTTGAAACAAGTAAGCTAAACCTCCAACTGGCATAGTCAATGCCAGGGGCACTGGAAGCCTCTCAACCTCAAGTCACAATGCATGGACAAGGGTAGGTGATATGAAGGAGTGTGTCGCTCCTGAATCAAACAAGGCATACACCAAGGTAGAAAAAAAGAAAAGGGTACCTCGTACGACGTTGGGCTCGTCTGGCGCTGGAAACTCTAGAGCATAAAGCTGACCACGACCTCCTCCAACGCCTCTCTGACCTTAATGACGACAACCACCATGGGCACTCTCTGCTCTCTGAGGATGGGGAGCATCATGGGGTTGTCCCCTGCCTGCCCCATCTCCCCTATGCTGATCAAAAGCTGGTGCACCCTACTGCTGCTGCCTCAGCTGGAACTACCTCAATGGATGAACCTGAAGTGGAGAGCCCGGTGCACAATGACCGCTCTGAAAGGTCGGGCACTACCACTACTAATGACCATGACCACCACAATAAAAACAAGCACCTGATCCCTTAGCATTGTCCTGAGAGTTTATGCCTCTAGAAAAATGATTTGTGAAGGGCTGTGACCTACCCACGGCTGAACGGAAACTCTTCTGCCCTGAAAACCGGTAACCCCGGACCACAGCTCTTCTTCATGAGGAATCATGTTGATTCCCCTCCCGTGATGATCAAGTCCTGGCCAATGTCTTCTCGACAACCTCTTCCCTCGCCAGCACCTCAAGATATGCCTTTAGTATAAATAGGGCTACCTGATGCTGGATCTCTAGACGCAAAGCCTCCTCGAAATGCCTCACCCTGGCCTCCTCATCTATTAACAGGTCTGAAGCATATCGTAAAAGGTTATTGAAAAGTATTCCAAACTCTCAAAAAATGGAGATCCACTGTTGAAGGGTAAGAATCTCCTGGTGACTAGATGCCTTTGCAGTCGAAGAAAGGAACTAATCCCTGAACATGTCTCGAAACTCCTCCCATGAGATTGCTGACTCCTCACGATCCCCAAGGAACAAAATCCACCACTACCTCGCAGATCCACGCAACATCATCACAACCTAGTACACTCAGTGCTCCTTCTAAGAAAAAATCAAACTGAAGCCGATCTCGACCTCCTCTAACTAGTCTTCCGTGACTGCATCTGAAATGGAGCCCTCATACTTCTGCAGACTCTGGCACTGAAACTCTCGGGGTGTCTTCCTCCAAGTGTCGTCGTCGCCAGCCTCTACCCTGAGGCGACCTACTAGAATAGCATTCTATATATCTTTTACGTAAACCCGACGAGGACGTCGACCTAGTTCCATACCTGAAAAATAACAAACACTTAGATCTACTATGCCTGGAATACGGAAGACTCAATATTTATTATTTATTTTTTTATTTTATTTATTTTATGTTAACCTATCCCAAGGTCTACCCATTCAAACACAGGCACAATGAAGAATGATGCATGATCCTTCCCAAGGTCTCTACCCTGCAACCAGTATCACCTTGTTTAGTAGCCATTGTAAACATAAGGGTCCATACATCAGATCATAGGCGGCCCTAAACGCCTATGTCTCAGCAGGTTTCCAATGATTACATCACTTTCTAAACATAAATGACACTGTTTCCCAACCAACCCATGCAACCTCACATGTGACTAACTCCAAACTCCATCCTATCCCTCAACCTCCCTATGATACCACTCTGTCACGACCCCCTCCCCATAATGTGCACCCATCTTGGGTCGACAATGTGAGAAGGGAGATAATAACCCCAGAGTCCCGCCTCTAGTAGGCCCCGGGTTGGCGACTAGCACCGAGGGAATAGTAAACTCACAAATGGGAGGCATTACCCTCTAAGAGAACACATGAAGAAGAGAGAGATAAGATAGAATCCATCCAACTCCAACTCAGAACTAAAATATAAAAGAAAACCAAGTAAATATATGAAATTCCATGCAAAAGTAATACAATTGAAAGGGAAAACTGAAAGTACCCAAAAGAATGTAAAACCAACAATGACCACAAGCCCGAACAGCTCCTGTAACCACAAGCTAGTAGTAACGAGCCTGGTCTCCAACCTGCTCCACGTGAGCTAAAAATAGTTTATATATACGTAGGGTGAGTATAACAGTGTACTCAGTAGGATCCTCCCCAAAGCCTCTCATTCAAAATAAATAAGGCATGCAAAAGCACAGTGAACAACAAGTGAAACCAACACATCACCTAAATAGGTATACTATATCCCCTACCTCACCATGGATACTCTCACCAAGTAATGCATACACGAATATATAATATAGAAAAGAATATCAAGGGTACCCTGCTACTACTTCCCCACTGGTTTGCCTCTTTTCCCCAACGACATACGTCCTGTGCATCTCTCTCCAAAGGCATGCTCGTATACACTTTGGCTAAGCTCCACAATCTACGACATGTTCACCACAAAGGCTTGACCACAGACACCTGGGCTAAGCACCACACCATCCTCACAACCAAAAGAAACCAGGTAGTGTCCGGGAGCCACCAGAGCTTGCATAACATGTATCATATGTCGGGTATTATTCCTCAATCCATTACAGCGCATACCCCAAGTAAGGATCCTCAAGCCATCACAACCTATACACATTACACAAATAGTATTCTGTAGGATACTATATCCAGAATATATGTGTGGAAATAACCAAAATCCATTATAGCCCTCTACACATATATATGGGGAAAACTCACCAATGTTCCAATGGCACGAGTATCTACCAAGAGAAGTGAGAGGGGCCAAAGGGGTTAGTCAACCATTCATCCTCCCACTGGAATGTCGGGGAAAACACCACCCCCAGTGATCAAAATCCCCCGGGTGTCAGTTACCCTTACTGACAGGGTGGAGTTGCGTATAGAAACACAAAAAGTACAGAATATATATAACTCACAACCACACTATGGGAATAACCTATTCTTAGTCTCAAATGTAGCTAACATCCCTCGGACTCCAGGCTGCTATTTCTAATACTAGGTATCCTATAAGCACGCAACTAATTAAATAACATCATTAGGCCACCTTATTCCCTTTTTCATCAATTACTATTTATGTTAATTAATTCTTAGCACATTAATTAACCATGAACAAAACCACATTAAACTTTATTGGCATCACATTCAAAATCAACCGTTTCTTTAAAAGTTACAACATCACCATTAAATTCCAGCATCTCCATCCCCATGGATCATCACCATTTAATCAATCTTTCATTATAGAATTACTTTCCCATATTCCCAGGCATTCTAGAAAATCATCCAATGCTACTAAAAACAAGGGGGATCAACACGGTGAGTAGATATACTACCCATCGAGTCTTTACCTCCAAGAGAAAGATCATAGACCCATTCTCCCTCATGAGGATAAACATGGAAAGCACATTGCATACCCCGCATGTCTTTACCCATTTTGGAAGAATGGTATGCAAAACAAACTTCCTTGAGAAGTGGGGAAAAGTAAGGTATATAAACAATCAATCAAAACCACCAATCATCCTTCCATCACAACCATCCCATACCATCATCCCTGGTGTCCTCCCGGACACCCACATGCGTAAACTGATGCATCTTGCCACCCTTGGCGTCATCCACTGCCACAACCACAAGGCCTCCCTACCTCCACATATCACAACACCCATCCAGGGTCACATCACATCACAAGCAGTAAGAAAATAAACACCACATCAATTGGGCTCTTAGCCCTATTTCACAATAAGAGGGTAACTCAGAACCCTTCAGGGAATTCAATCAATCAAGTTCTTTAATCCATCTTGAATTAACAAATTCAATTCGTTGGTTCCATCATCATGAAGCAAATCAGTAAGCTATAACAAATATTAAACATTCTTACTATGCCAATTTAATCAACATCAAATTACAAAAAGAACCAGATTCTTTTTCATGCCTCTTTATATTTATCCAATTAATTATCAATTAATTCCAGCTTTACGTTCTTTTTCAATTTCATCAAGAACAAGATGTTAATAAGCAAGTCCTAGATATCACACTATCTAGTAAAAACATGAGGCAACAACATAGGTTCGATGATATTTTATAATCCAGTTCAAATATATTTATTAAGTCAATTACAAAGTCATCCAGTGGGATTAGACATGCTAAACATACAATTGCACATAAATAGGGAGAAGCACGAATCTCCTACCGCAACGGTTTTGACGGAAACATCAATGGTTGAATAACGCCCAAGAAACCGGGTCAATTCTCCACGAATCCTCCTTAGATCTCTTCTCCTAACACAACCAGGACCAAAGCTCCTCATAAAGAACATCCACACACTTAGATCTACCCATAATGGGAGTAGATCTAAGATCCCGAGAGAAGAGGAAGAGTAGATCATGGTAGGTCTACGAAACCAACCAAAAAGGATCACACACCTTGAGAAACCGGCTTTGATTCATGATGATAAGCCTCCAGATTGCCTCCAAAATTGTTGGGAGAGGTTCTTCTACATCCAAGGAAGAGTAATCCCATGTTATGGCCGCTTAGGTGCTTAAACGAGGTGATTAAAGGCAAAACGAGTTAGATCCCCAATTTTAGGATCTAACTTTAAGTGCCCTCACGGTTAGTCCGCATGGTTAAATAAACCGTGCGCTAACCGCGAGTTACCTTCTACCTCGCCAAACACTCCTCGCATGGTTAGTCCGCACAGTTAGACAAACCGTGCGCTAACCGTGCGTTAGCCACTGACTCCAAGACCAACTTTTCACGGTTTGGCTGCACGGTTTGACAAATTTTGCACCTCCCGTGTAGAGGCCATAATCCTTTAGATTCCATTAAATGTCCACCCAAACGGACTCCATGTCACCTTGACCCCCCAGAACACCTCCAGAACCAAATTTTCACAAAGGAATGGACCAGAGAGGTCTGCGCCATTAAATTCATAAGATTGTTAGATAAGTCACAAAGAACATCTTTAGAAAATGAAAAAAAGTATCCTTTTAAACCATTTTGTAAAATGTAAAACACAAATAAAAATGAATTTAAAAAAGATCAAAATAGAATTGTAAATTTTTTTGGAAACTATTTTAGAAAACATGGAAATGGAAGGAAAAATAGTTTAAAAGAAAAATTTAAAAAGATAATTTTTTAAAAAAAATAGCATATAAATATCATATCATTGAACTAAGAATTAATCAAATAAATAAATTATTCTTATCATATGTAATTACACATAAAAAAGTGAAAATAAAATTTAATATAATCAAAATTCATCTCAAACATAATCTTAACATGACATTATCAATAAAGTATAAGTTTAACCCAATGAATGGAAATCGAGTTAAGAAATCCCTTAACACGTTGTAATCAGTTGAATTGCATTCTCCATAAAAGTGATAATTTCTAAATGAAACATTAAATATCATGAACATAATTAGATTCATGATATTATATATCAAAGAGTAGTATATATACCACATAAAATAAATAAGTTGTAAATAAGGCATAAAACTCACAGAAGTAAAATTAAGACGAGAAACCATTACCTCACACTTTACTTTAGCTTTGCATACTTTAAACTCATATATAAAGGTTTAATGAGTGTTATTAATTAATTATAGAACTATAATAATATTTATAACACCTTATATGATTCTTTTATAATATATTACCACCCATTCATTAATAATATTTCTTTATTTTCATTGTTTTTGGTGAGTTCATTTCATGGTTTCATGGTTGGTTCATTTGTGTATAATTATAGATTTTCTTTTAAAATGGAAATAAATATACAAAAAGGGAAATAAAATTGTATTAATGTAATTTAAAAATTTTAAATGGTCCCATATATCTTTTTTTTCTGACATGAGTATGATTCATTTGATAAAACGATAATGATGGATGTCTAATTTATTTTGTTGTTTTTATCGATCATCAAAAACTAGTTTCATTTTATTTAATATTATGTATATATATTAGTACTAGAATATGAAATAATTTATAATATACCTACTAAAATATTATTTAACCATAATAAAACTTTTATGACAAACCTTGAAGGCGGTAATAGAAAATGAAAAATAATTATCCATGGAGATTGTTTACCACCATAATTTGGAAAATGGTTTCATTTCCTTGAATAAGAGGAGATATAAAAAGGGGTGGATAGAAGATATAAAATTATCAATATAACATTAATGTATATAAATTATACTGTATTTATTATTCTTTGATGGGCGATGGAGGTGAAAAGAAGGTAGAAATAGAAAAGAAATTAAGAGTGGTTGTTTGAGAAAGTTACCAATTGAATATCACCTCATTAAAGGACCCCTTATGGAACTTGAAATTGGACATTGGATGATACTAGAAGCACTTGGATGTGGGTAGGGTTGGGAGGAGAGGGTTTGGAATATATTTTGATAAATTTATGGCTTTTGAGTATAAATGGGGTGCTGAGGAGTGATATTTATACTTGAGGAGGGGTGGTTTAAAGTGATTAAACAATGATTATTTTATATTTAATGCCAATCTTATTTGGGTGACATTAATTACAAAGAATTTGGATGATAATTAATCTTGTAAATTTTTTTAAGTCCATGAAAACATAAACTACCCATTTAATATTGTATTTTTTAGGTATTTTAATCCTTTACGTTTCAACTATAACAAACTATATTATTTTACATATAGTGCGGTAAATCATTTTTTTACCATGGTAACTTTTTTATGCCAAAAACTAAAAATAAAATTATAAACTAATTTGGAACTCCCAATTCAAAATAAAAAATTCATATTCAAAAATTCAAAACACATATTTTTTAAAATTACAATTAAAATTAAACCGTCAAAACGCAATGAAAAACAATTTTTTGGAGAAATGTATTTTTTAGTCAAAAAAATTTACCTATAAAAAAATAAGGTAAAAATATTATATTAGTGTAATTAATTAGATTATATATAATGAACATGTAATTAAGTTATTTTGAGATTAATTTTAAATAATAAATTTACTTTTAATTATAATGAAAATAGGAGTTATAAAAATCAATATTTTTTACTATTTAGTAAAAAATTAAACTTTTCAGAAAATTCTCAAAAAATCATCATAAGATAATTATAAAATGATTATTCAAAAAATGATATTAATTTTATAAAATAAATTTTCTAAATGTTTTAAAAATTATTTATAATTATTTTATCCTAGAATACAATAAAAATAACTTTTTTGAAGAAAACATATATTTGAAGAATAAAACGACTTTACTAAAAATTATGTGCATATACCCAAAAAATTAATTAATACAATAACAATGAGTTGGAAAATTATATATTTCATGATGTGGTTAATACTATTTATTCCTGCCAATTTAATGACTAGGTTATAAAGATCGTGTTAAAATAAAAATATTTTAGAGTTCATTTAAGATCAGTGTATTGTAAAAAGTAATCTATCAAACAGATTAAACTTATTTAAAAAGTAGTATACTATAAAATGTTGGGGTGTTACCCATACATTATTGAGCCAAATAACCTTCCACAATGAAACCTTTATAATGATTCTAGTTCCAGATGTAATACATTAATGTGTACACATTTCTTTTAGTTGGATACATCCAATGAAAAGAAATAGGTCCTTCAAGAAGTATTTCAGTTAGAAGGTGGATAGTTAGATGCAAAATTAATATGAAAAATAATATATTAAAATTTTTCTCTAAATCATACAAAATTAATGATATAGATTATTTAAATTTTTGAAAGAAATACTTTGAAATTTTTTTAGCACAAAGATATCTATAAAAACAGAACAATCAAATCTATTCCACCCATAAATTATTGGACAGTATATAAAAAATTTCCATTGGAATCAAATCATGAAGAAAGATATGATAATAATGAGTCTTTATATATTAGAGCTTCAAATCTATTCTATTGAACCATTTTGATATGTTACTTGAATATCCATCAGGAAACTTGATGGTATTTAGTACTTTTAGAAATTGATTTTTTTCTGAAGGTTCCATCATATAAGAACACATGACTTTACATTTATTTTCATTGGTACACATATGATAAAATTTTGATATGATACCCCAATCAACCAAGTCACGCCGAGATGATAAATCATCTGTTTTATCCCCTTATGATTTAGAATAATTGAATGAAAAATTTCACATATATTTTTTTGATGCGCATTACGTCTAAAAAATGATGTAAGAAATTTATTGGCCAATAAGGCAACTCAAAGAAGATACTTTTATTCTTCCTATTATAATTGGATTTAGTGAGAACGTTCTTCCACTTTATATAACTTTTATATCCTTTAACATATATAAAAATAACATATTTCAATTATTCAAGCACATTGGATCCATATATATGCTGAGGTGGATTTTCAGTCTCATTTTTATTATCAAACCATTAACGATTATTCCTATACCGAAGATCCACTAGAAAGAATGGTCAATGTTCCATAAAAACTATACTACAATGATATTTAAATATTATAGATGATGTATTCTTCATAAAAACAAGACATGAATGGGTTTCCTTCATCCTCCAGCTAGACATTATTTCATAAGTAGGAAAATCATTTTTCATCCACATAAGCACAACACACATATGCAATATGTATTTTGAACAAGCATCATATGTGCGCACAACCACATTCCGAATATGATTCAAGTCTATTATTAAAGGTTGAAAGTATACATCTATATCATTATTAGGATAAGAATGTCCATATACGATTATAAACATGAAAATTAATTATTTTTTTATACTCAGCCATGGAGGAAGGTTATAAATGTGCATGAAAATTGGCCATGTGCTATGTGAAGTAATCATCTAACCAAACTGATTAAAATAGTCACATAATAGAACCAACCTCACATTACACACCTTAGATAAAAAATATGGATATCAAGCATCAAATGTATGCCCTTCAAATCCATCTATAGGATAAAAAACTCATCATTATCCTTACTTGTATCAGTATCATGCCATCATATATTTGTTGATATTTCAATAGACATGAAAATAATTTGGAGTCTGGAAATCAATGGAAAGTGCCACATTTCATTATGTGACACACAATATTGTGTTCCATCAGCATTGGATTTTATAGAGATGTACCACATTTTGTACAATCATTTAGGACAAGGATTTCCTCCAATAATAGGCTATAATATTTTTGAAAAGAATGAATTTTTTTTAGAAACTACAAGTTAAATTAACTTCCAAGCCATGTAATGGTTAAAGGGACTATCTACATCAGTTGGAAGTTAATCCTTTAAAATTTAATTATATAATTGATGGTAGTATTAGAAATACATTCATTGTTTTTCCATAAAATAGTCATATTAAAAATTATAGTTTTTTCATTTTATTATATTGTTGATATACTGGAGCCATGGAAGCATCCATTAATTTTTTCACCTTGTCAACATCATAATTTTTCATATCCTATAGCATGTGTACTCGTATCATTGTCTTCCTGTATTTACATACATTATTTCTCCTGATGATTAATAAATGTAAACTAGTCATATAATAAATTCTATAATCCAGTCCTCTCATTCAGATCATGAACATTTTAAGACTATTTTCTTCCCATTATGATACAAAACATTATAGTATTCTTGAAAAACAAAAATTTTTATATAGTATCTAACTTTGTAATGATTTAACTAAGGTCTTGAAACACAATTATAACTTTGTTAGTTTATAAACCCTCATAATGAAGCATTGTAAAATGATAAATCTAAAAAATCACCTAACTTTTTTTGAAAATCAATTGAGATCCAATTAGTATTATACATCCAAATTCTATACATTCTATTAAAAAAACTGTTTTATGTCATTTCATAAAATCATTGAAATAAGATTGAAGTCAAATCAAAAATATATTTAAGAAAATGAAGCTTGTTCACTTTATTTAAATTACTTTGGAAAAAATTGAAATAATATTGAAATCAAAAAAAATTTAAAACACTCTCTATTTCTGTGCATAAATACAAAATTTATCATACATGAATATGCCATTATAAAAAAACAACGTAGTTTATCATGAAGAGTGAAGACTGATAATGGAAAATTCTATTTTGATATAATTTAATCTATATATTTATCACCCATAAAATTAATTTCATAACTCAATCTCATGTGATAAAAAATACCTATATATAAAATCATAATATAGAAATCCATTATATCAATGAGAAATAATTATACAATATACAACATATTGAGTATATGTATAGAATAAATGAAAAAATAATCTATTAGATAATTATAATATAAAAGAAAATAATGCATATCAAACACGAACCATGGTATATATAGTGGCCTAAAGCTCACAAGTTATATACCAAAAAATGGAATTAGTTTAGGTTGATCAATAACTAGATTATATTTGTAATAATCTATGTAAGTTTTTATTATGGTATAGGTTATAAAAAAACATACTCAAAACAACCCACATAATACATAAGACTTAATAAATACATCTCTTTATACATATCAAAATAAAATAAATGGTCCTTTATATAAACATGATTCCAACATGTTTAACATAATTGAAAAAAGACGTTCATGTAACAAAAAAAGTCCATCTATATTCAACCTTTTATGAAAACAGGACCAATCTATATATGAAAACCATATATTACATTTTCTATCCAAACCTGTTTAAGACCTTAAATGAATAATAACAATTATTAAAATAGAACATTGAAATGAATAATTTCATAACCCTGTAATACATTCACATAAAAAGTACAATAATAATTAATTACATATTTATATCATATATCACAAAAAAATAATATACTTATATTAGATTTATTTAGAAGTTGATAGTAACTAAATTAAAAAAATACATTACCTACAATTATATTTATTATGCAATACTATAATAAATAAAAACAATACTAACCCACATATAATGAATCAAGAATAATACCAACCTAAAATAATATACGTTAGTGTTTTATACCAAGAAAATAAATGAAAACGATTCTTGGTAGAAGAGGTAATAGATTTAGAACTCACAAAATCACTGTTCAAAAATAATTCTATCAAGACACAATTGAGGATAGATCATTGGTGGTGGGGAAGAATGATACTCATAGGGTTAAATAGGTCTGGGAGTGAGATGGATGGAGGGGGTGAATGAGGGTTTATTTCAATGGATATACCAATGGTTTTAAAAACCCATTGGTATAGCCTACCTCTATATATGAAATTTCCATAAACCATTGGTATATGACCCTATATACTGATGGTTTCATTAATCATTGGTATTTACTTCTCATAAACAAGATATACCAATAGATTTAATGAACTGATGGTATTAGGGGATTGATACCAACTATTTCTTCAAACCTTTGGTATATGTGTATTGGTATATATCCAATTTCTAGTAATGGAACCATAAAGGTAAAAGAGATTCCATTGAATAACCAAATGAATACTAAAACAACACTGAACATCCTCAACTGATATTAAATCTACAACCAATCAAAATATCTAAGGACGAAATGGCTTAACATAGGTCTCCTCACTATTTAGAACTAATAAAAAACTGTGAAATAATTAAAAACCTCTTATCCACAAATAGAGAGTGCATCACTAAACTATCACATTCCCAAAATCTCTAAAATAAATCCTAAGGAACCTCTAACCATAAAAAACCAAATGAAAAGATCTAATTCAAAAAGAGAGAACCAAATAAAATAACATCCCTAAAAGAATAAGGCTAAATCACCCAAATCCATGACATCCCAAATACAAAGATCACAACAGCTAGAGACATGACTTTCCAATAAACTACAAGACACTAACCCTAAGGTTACAAAATTTATATGAGGGTACATCAATACAAAACTATTAAAAAACTATCCCACGATGAGTCCAATAGAAAACTCAGCATGGCGACACCCACAATACGACTAGAACCATACCATACCCCAAATCACCCATGCACATGCCCTAGGTTTTCCAATGCATTCAATCCAATAAAAAAGAACTAAACCATGGTATACACCATATAAAAGAATCCTAGAACTCTATCAAGAAATGATTTATGATATTCAACAAAATAACCCACACTCATAAAGAGAAACCCACAAAGGAACTTGATGAATACACCGAGTGAAGACTTCCTCAAGACAGAACTTCTCCAAATTCACCTTGCATAAATCCCAAAATATATCATCATATAAAGTGACATGACCAACCATTCAAAGGATATATCAAATGACGAACACCTCATCAGAATCAAACATATCCATGAAAGATGACCCTCATTAGTCTAACCATCAAAACAAGGCTTGTAGTTCTAAAAAACTCAACCTATATGATTTCCAAGAGATCTAATAGAAAACACCAACATGGATAGTTATAATCACATTTTATGGGGATAATACCAAACTGAATGAGACATAAATCCTCACATAGTTATACCCCAAAATCACATCAAGTTGTCCCAAAATCCAACTAGGGATAGTTCTAATCACATTTTTTTTATTAAAACAAGAAAAAATATTTTAAATCCATGAACCCTTAGAAAGATCCCCAAAAATATATTTTGAAAATCAAGGAACCCTTTAAAATCATCTCTTATTTCACTAAAATTAAAATAGAAATCATTTTACAATTTCAAACCCAAGATCAAACTTGACTTGGTATATTTAAAATGTTCCAAAAAATGATTTCAAAATACACACTAATTATTTTTAGAACAAAAAATAAACCATTCCCGATTTTATATTAAAAAATAACAGTTAGATTCTAAACAATTTTAAATCATTTACCTTTACTAAAATCATTCCAAGGGTAAAATAAATACAAGACACAAAACTATGTATTAAAAATCATCGACTTCCCTTAAAAAAGGAAACCCACCTTTCAAAATTCCTATTTGAGTGAAAAAACCGCACCAATTTAAACTTTTAGTGAAGCACCCCTAGTTTTAGGTAAGTAACCTTTTATTTATGTATTTTAAGTACGTAAAGTGTTTGGTGTTGTTTGGGAGGGTTTTTAGGACTTTTGAAATGTTTTTTGGGATTTTATGGAGGTTCAAAATTTTATCATGATTAGTAGAAACCATGAAACTATTTTAGGAAACCATGAAAAGTGAGACAAAGGCTACTGGGTAGGTGCATGATTAGGTGAACTGTTTGGAAAAAACCATTTCTTCACATAGGAGTAACTATGAAAATTATAATAGAGTAAAAACACAGTTGGTGCATGGTTTTTCTAACTGTGTGATCCAACCATGTGAAGGGTGTTTGGAGACAGTGGATGATGCACAATTACTGCACTATTTTCCTAACCGTGTGACCTAGCAATGCATAGTTTAAAATTAGATCCTTAAAAATTGGATCTCACCCATAATTACTCATAAACCACTCGTTTTCCCTCTATTATGACCATAACTCAGTTTTCTCTACTCCCTAATGATGTGGTGACTCTTCTCTTCAATCTAGGAGCGATCTTTTAGAAAATCGTGATGCGTTGACATCCATAATTCTTGGTAAGTCTTCATTATTTGTGGTTTTACTTATATTTATTTTTATTCCCTATCTTGGATTCATATATCTAGTCCATCTGGGATAGATCTATTGATTGTGAAATGTTTTTGCAATGATTGGTAACACCTTCTTTAGTGATGGTTTGTGAAATTGTGGAATTGTTGTGAAAAGTGATTTTTTGAATGAATTTAAAATAATGATTTTAAAATTTATTGTTTAGTTTGATTTATGGGAAAATGTTTTGGGAAAAGGTTTTAAATAAAAATGTTATTTTATATAAATGATTTGGAATAATTATTTTGGCATGGTTCTGGCCTAATTGGTTGGCGTATGTTAATTTTTATTAATATGACCCTATGGAATGGGTGTGTGCCATTGGGGAACTAGTATATGGTTAACTTGTGATGACTTGGTAGATCGACAAGAGACCACTAATGATTAGGGAACTATCACCTAGGCATGCATGTATGGATATGTGGATTTTTCTAATGAAATGGGTTATGCCAAAATGGAAATCGTGGAATGGTTTTAACGAATTGTTTGGTTTCTTTAATAGGAAGAAAATGGATTGGTTGGTAAAATTGTTTTACTTTATTAAATTTGTTTAATTTTTTTATATAAATGTGCTAACATGGTCTATCTTAGTGGCGTGAGTAGGGAATTCATTTCGGGAAAGCCTACTAAGTTTCATTACTCATTCCTTACTTTGCACTTTGGTTCTTTTACAGATATCATTTATCAAGACATAGGTGAAGGAAAATTATTCAATTTTTTTAGTGATTAATTATAATACTTTGGGATCTATTTTGAAGTTTAATAATGGAGAATGTTCAGAGCTCTGGAGTTATGTATTTTGAGTCTTTGAGCTTTTTGGTTTAGTCTTCCTCTTTGGTACTCTGATTTTAGTTATGATGTAGTTTGGCTGTAGTTTATTTTTGATGTTATTTTGGTATTACGTTGAGTTGTGTTACATTATATCATGAATCATATAATTTATTTTGGTTATCTTATGCTTGGTTTTAGTTATATTATATTCAACGGTAAAATCATCCCCCAAATATATTGAAGCCCTTGGTATTTATTATCAGTTTTGGTGTCTTGGGGATGTTGCTTAAGGCCATGTAATATCCCACTGCCATTATTTACCAATGGGTATGGGAAATATATTATATTTAAAAACCCATTTAACTAGTTTAAAACAAAAACATTTTCCAAATTTCATAATTAAATCAACCATTTTAAAATATTTCAGGAAACGAAAACTACTTTTACAAACAATTCCTAAGTCCTTATTTTAAACTGAAAACATTTTCTCATGAAAAAAACTTTTCAAACACAAATAAAATATTAAATCATACATGAAATCACAAAAACAATGGAATAATATAATCCTTAATAGAAAATCTTGTACAATGATGCCAACATATCACAATTCCCATATTTAATCCTTCCCCATTTCCCTAACATACTATCTAATCCATGCATCATGGGGTCTAAATTGTGAAACCGAGAAACATGAGAACTATTCTCATCTTGTAAACATGGTTAAGGATCATATTCCAATTGTGAATTGGTCTCTATAATATTTGTAGGATCAAGCAATTGTTTTTGGCATGATTTTTAGTCCCTACAAGAAAACCCCATGCATAGAATGTATCTCCCATCTCTATCACAAAACACCAAATATGATCCCTATGGAAACTCATCTAATTATAATGAGGATCGAAGCCACAAAAATTGATAATCAAAATGAAATATTAGTTCAAAATTAAAATCCAACTTCGCATGGAAACTTAATGTTCAAGGCAGGAAAGAGTAAGCCAGACTATCACTACACCTACCTCTTGAGTTACAATAACAAATTACAACTCAATTTTACCATGAAAAACTAAAATAAAAAAAGGGTTATCTATAAACCTAGGATCCCACTGAATAACCTAGGATTTGATACCATTTTTAATGAACCAGCCTGTGCATCCATATGAACCAACACTCGAACCAATTTTCCACTAGGTCAAAGGGTGTTCTCGATCCCCATGGGTTGGAAACTAGTTCTTGGACATCATAGGAACATATTTGGGAATTATTTATTCCTTAAATAAATGTTAAAAAATAATTTATGTTCTTCTCAAAAATCTATCATGAACCATCTATAAGTTGGACATCCATGAAAAAATCAGATATACAAAATTAAGTAGGTAGAAACAACATTTTAATAAATTTCAAGTAAATGAAATCCTTTACTCACCCTCTAAACTCCATCACTTGTAGCCAAATCTGATTCCACTATGACCTACAGAAATATAACATGCCTCTAATAATTATAACCAAAATTAGTGAATCCCTACTTATTCAAAGTAGTAAAGTAAAATAAATATTGGATAATAAATAACTAACCTCCAAATCCTCAAAAAAATCAATGCACTAAGAGTGGTTAAAAGCTGGACCATGAACCTAAAACTAAAATATACTATAGGCATGAGAATAATAATAATCAGTAGGCCACTACCTTGCTTTCCGTATGCCAAACATTTAATTAGAGATCCAATTTTAAACTAGTTTGAATTTAAATAGAATATAAGGTTTTTATATACACTTTTGATAAAACCAAACATCAATATGTAGATAATTTTTCAAAATATACCCATTCATTAGAGAGAAAAGTAAGGGAGAAACCAAATACATTTTTGAAACAGGGGTAAAAAACTTTAGAAAAAAATGAGTCTCATATAACCTAAAAATATAATTTTCAATCCAACCAATCAATCAATTATTTTATACAAAACTCCTTTCAAATTAAGAAAAGTGGATATCTAAAATTCAACCCAAAACATATCCTGTCCTCTTATTTTTTAAAACATTTATGAAAATATGTTTTCAAACAACACTAATTTTTCATTTTTAACAAATTAATCTTTTTAAATCATTTCACAAATAAATTTGAAAAGAAAAACCATTTCATAAAAATAGAATGAGTCATAATAGGCACCCACAGATCATAAGAATAACAAAATACTATAAAGAACATGTTTATAATAAATAATTAATGGTTAGGGGATGTAATCGAAGAAGAAATAAAACCCTCAATGCCATCCAAAAATAGGATATAGCATCATGGGAAATGTCCTAAGTATTTAATAATAAATACTTGAAAAATCTTCTAGGAACATGAATTGGAACTACTAAACCTATCCATGTCTACAATAGTCCCATAAAACTATTTAGAAATAAATTTTCTGAGAGCTCCTTCTATAGCAAAAACTACAAAAAGGATTCTATCTCATACAACTCACTATCCACTCATCCTAACCAATGAGGCATATTCGAGAAACATTCACTTGACAAGACACTATTGTACACTAGGGATTTATCTCAAGCATGGATCCTACTATCTACCCAGGACTCCTATGACAAGTCAAATGAGGGTGAGTAATCGATAAACATGTATAGAAAGTATAAAGTATTTGAAATAAACCACCCTCACCTATTAAAAACTCACAAGAATCATCCTCAAACACATACATGCATATTATTTATAGAATATAATCTAATAAACTCTAAGAATCCCCCAGGACAGGCACAATCATTACATGATAATCAATTAAGGTCTTACTCCTTTCTATAAAACAAATTTCAATTTAAAAGTACCTATTGGGATTTCATAAAATATATTGAAATGCCAATCCATTTTTACACAATTTGGAAACCTTTAACGTTCCAAACTGTCCTTTTATAAAAACCATTTTGGTGGTCGTGTCTCTTAAGAAAAATTTAAAACCATTTATAAAATGTTTTAGAAATCATCACACTTAGAAGAGAACTTAAAACCAATTTAGGGAATCAAATTCAATTTTTATAAATCCACAAAAGGATTTAACATCACCCTTTAGTTTAGACCATGACAAAAATAAGATCAAAAACAACTTTAGACCCCATAATTGATATAAAATTTGAAGGTATTAGTGATAACAATGGAAGCTGGTCTGTTGAGAACATTATATTTTTCATGATTGGGATAATGAAACATGTTATCTTCCATGATATGAGCCCTGGTACGGTCCCAATGACCTCAGATGATTTAAATAGAGCATAAAAAAATAGAACATGTACCTCATTCAAAATCGAATATCACACAACTCTATCTCATTACTAAAGATCATTACTCTAAGGATCCAAATTAGAACCCCTCTAGATTGTCCCCACACACTTTAAGAATCGGCATGCTCTCTGTTCATCGAATTCTGAGTGCTAGCATAGAGCTTCGATGAATCCTTCAGTGTTGCATCGATCAACATGATTCCCTAACTTACATTTGCAAAGGAGATATCAGATCTAATGCTCGGTTAGAGTATGTATCTCTCTAGAAATCATGAGGAGAGAGAATCTATCAATTTTGAATTCATGAATAGTTCATGGAATGAATCTCCTCTCCTATTTATATACTGGATTTCTCAATATACCTAGATAGGGTTCCTGACCCCCGTATATTTAATATCCACTAAATAAGTAATAAATAACAATTATGATGAACTAAATTGTGTCATAAATACTATTTATATTTTATCACATACCTATAATATTAAATATATCATGTGATAGAACCGACTCATTTAACTCAACTCATAATACCTGCTAATATTAAATGAACATGGTTTATTAAAATAAAATTAATTAGAATAATATTATTCCTTATATTTAATTAAACACTAGTAAATAATTTTAATAAATAAATTCAACTCAATTATTCTTAACAGAAATAATAATGAATTTATTTATTTATCAATGATCGATAACATGGAAAACTCTCGGACACCATGGTAGGGACTACCATTTCCTATATACCAATTCATTAGAATATGAAATATTCCTTAATATGCTATTGTTTGTGACCCTCTAAGACCTTATCTCGATAGCAGTGAATAGTATTCACAAACCAGGAGTAGAGTTTAGTAACCCATAAAGGATTCTAAAGATATATGTAATAATAATATAAAAAATAATCAACCAATAAACATACACCGTGTAATATAATATCTTTGTATTTTGATATATCCTAAAGCAGGACACACACTTGTGTCATCATCCTTTATTGCTTTATTATTTGTGGATCTAACTGGATGAATTTACCCTTCGAATACCTTGGAAATGGATTTATGAAGGTACTACCATCCTGATCAACCAGGATCAATATATATTTCTTCCTCAATTCAGAAGTGACGGATTATATCTTGATCATTCAACCAATGTCATACCACCAATGACACACCCAACACAAGCAACGTTGCCATGATTTCATTATCTTTTTTTTTCCTTGCATCAAAGTACGTGATCAAATGACACACATTGATAATGATCTCATGTTATGAGACCAATACACATGTCCATAGATAGAAACAACCAATGAAACTTGAAAAATGTGGTGTTACTATTGGAGGGTCTATCCTCATGATCTCAACTACTAGAGATCAAAAAGTGAAAATTTCACAGGAACACTATTTAATGATTATATTCCCCAAAAACCTAATAGTCAAACATCAACTCTGTCTATTCAATATGATGTATCTAGATGATATGACATATATTTAATATTAATTTCATAGTATCATGAGGTTCTCATTATATGATGGGATTTTCTATAACCTTTTGATATGAAAATTAATCTATGGTCATTACCATATAATAGTGGATGTAGAAATTTCTATACTAAAATGGTAAGTGTACATCATGTATATCAAACTGTATATATGAAATGGTAATCTATAAAACTGTACAGTTGGGTATAGGTTACCCTCTATTAGAAACCCCCCACTTAAACTAGATTCCACTTTATAAATATCCTTGTTATTTCTCACATGATTATAATCGTGTTTCTTCTCATTCGTGACTTTAGCTGCTAGGTCTTCCACATCTCTATTGCGTGGCTATTCTTCTATGTTCGACCTCATCTCCTTGAGTAAAACTTCTCAAGAGATGTCACCCCTAATTATATGCATTTTTTTAAACTTTAAAAACATTATATCTTGGATAATACTATTAATAGAATTATCATATTAATAAAACATTATATACTAGGTGCGATTCAAAGAACTGGAACAAATCGTTGCATTTTTACACTGCTTCTTTAGTTACATAAGAAGAAGAAATGTACTCAGTATTTATAGGTATGGATACCACTAGATTGTATGATATTTTATTTCTCATTCACTTATCCTAAATGTGATATTATATCACATTGATATAAGGATGGCTAGTTTGATTCCCCTCAAAACTAGTATTCAATCCTCTCCACATATTAGGTACATATGTTTTGTACTTTTTCATGTATAATATAATAGTTCTGAATGCATCCCTTGGAGTTCTCCTAGAAAAAGTGATATTTTCCTACCATAATGTTTATGTTGGAAATATAATTACCTATATATATCATTGAATATGTGATTGATCCATCATAGAAGTAATTTGAATTCAACTCACCAATTTAATCTCTTTTTATTCCCATGGTTTTCTATTTGGAGAGATTTATTCCATGTGAAAATGGTTAAAATTATCTCTAAAATTGTTTTTAACTCTTATTTTTCAATACTATGTCAATATATGTATGGTTGAATAGATCCAAGCAATCGTAAGATCTACCTTAGTAGAACATGTTCTCTAGAACTAAATTTTCTACTTTAAGTCAATCTCTAGAGAGATACTTTCATCTTGGTCTTAACTAACAATAAGACCAATAAATGTTTTTCTATATGTTATTAAAAATATTATTCTTGGAAAATAATGGTGCACCCACTATCCTCTGGTAGACACATGGAAATTATTCAATCCAAGTGAATATTCTATGATCTTATTTCTTACATTAATCTTGAACTGTATTTGAGTAATTTCCACCACTTATTAGAATTCTCTGGTGTCACCATCCCTTTCTAGTTGTGTTGTATAAAGACCTTCAAAAATTGGTGGTCTTGAAATCCAATTATTAATAATATGATCATAGAGATATTCTATGAAAATTAAAATTCTAATGGGTTTAGACATAACAACTTGGTGTAACCAATCAAGACTTATAGGTACCATGCTTGTACCATCCATGTATCGTCTCACTTGAATACTCACTGCAATATTCAAAGTAGTAAGCACCATTTACTTTGACACATAGAATCCATTATTTAATTTAAATTGATATTGTCTATCTTATCTAATATCAATACACTATTTACTTGTAGGAATTATTATTATGAATGAATAATGTATCACTGACCATGGTGAATATAAAACCGTTACTATGGTTTTAGACTTCCTACATAGTATGTGTCTCTTGAACATTACTCTTCCACACCTATTGTGGAACTCATTACCATGACAACTACTTGTGCATATCTAGCATTAACTCAACCCAAGTAAATATTTCTCCCACTATATCAAGAGGAGATGTACATCCTTTTATAGAAATACAGTCTATCACTTGACTATAACATCTCAATCAAAGGGATTTATGTAATATCCCATGAAACTTTTAGGATAATTACTTTAGATGAACGTTTTTTTATTCTTGATGCAAGTTTGTTTATAACTTAACAAACTCTTTTCATCAAAACACATGTCTTATGACATAATTAATTTTCATAATACTGTGAAACATATGATATCCATTTGTAATTATAGTTGGCATATGATTATGGGATCACACAATTATTTGAAAAGCATGTCTTGAAATATAACAGATGTTTCCGAAACACATATATATCAACAATGATGCTCCTTATACATACATCATGACTCTGATGTGTAAAAAGAAATATGTTTCTAGGAATTTCTCCATGCTATATTTTATTAATCAATTTAATCATGTAAGACTCATCATCGATCATTTTTATTAGCATCATACCTCTAATTTGGATAAGGTAATGTGCATTTAGGAATTACTCAACGCTACATTATAATGATCGATAAATGGTTGGTCAATATATTATTTGACATGCCAGCCTAAATAAACTCATATCTTCTGACCATGCATATACTATACTTCACTTTATCATTCCTTAAATAATGAAAAGAATCTTATGAAGCATATTTACCACTAGAATAACCTTGAAACAGTTCAATCTGGCTTACTAAACTAATCACAAAGGTATTGTGGTTCACCTTTATTTCTAACGGTTTCTTTATCCAAACTAATAAAATATATACATCAATAATACCTAAGCTGTTTATCTCTATTGAGTATAAATAATAGACTAGGTATATCATTGGCATCCACTTTTATTTTTACTTAACGAAGATTTATCTTTCCACAACTTAATATATAAGTCTTACATTTTATATTCATTAGTCATTGCCTATGATTCATGTATCGCTAAACTATTGGTTGAGTATGTAACACCCAAAAACATTCATTCCTAAACTAGAATAATGTCTCCTTGTGTCCAAAGGACATGAGAGATAAATGTTTTAGTTATACTAAATAAAATTTTTACTATAATCATTTACATGGAAATTAGAAGTTATGTGCTTCTCACCATTGACATAGGAATCACCCTTTCTTAGCCACTTGGAGAATTCACCTTACTTATTTAAATGTTTCTATACTTACTTAGTTTATTTATTTTGATACACATATGTGATAATCATATTTTATTTAATACCCAAGAAGTATAACGAAAACATTACTTTTAATTTTGATGAATATACCCGAATAAGTGAATGCTTTCATATTCAATGTAGTTCATTGTGTTTAAATTTCCATAAATATTATTTCACGATATGTGAAAAAATAACCTTTTGTTATTAGATATTTATTTTAAGGAAGTTGCGAAGGTTCCTATGGAATCGCTCTTTCCACTATCATCTTTTTCCTTACCTTTCAATTTTTTCTCCATAATAAATAAATAATAATCATTATTTAATGTTCTTTTTTTCTTGGAGAACCTTACCTAAAAGGTAATTTAGCATTTAACCCATCCTCTTAATTTTTTATTCTTAAATGAAACAAGAGTAATTAGGTGATCAATATATAATGATGGGATGTATTTAAAGGTCATGGCCCAACATTCATATTTACACATAACCAGGGTATTATTATCCATTCCTGCACTACTTTACTTTCTCCTCACAAGATTCTCAGAGATGTGTCTACATGTCAAATCATCCATGTCCTGATGTTGTAACCATAACTAACATCATACATTGATGATAGCATTGTGACATAACCATCGTATTCTTCAAACATGAGTCCCATGAAATCATTTTTACACCCTCATTCCCTATGGTAGCTTAACAGGTATTGGGGACACCAACACCTTGAATTTTCGATATCATAGTATTGTGCGCAAGTGCCTGTACTACACTAAGAAATTAATGCTAGTTTGGGAATTTACTTTTTAAATGATTATCATAGTTTATTTTCTAGTATTAATTTCAATTTTCTACAAAAATAAAATCATGTATATTATACTTTTTTTATCTTGATTATCAATTTCAACATTATTGAATAATTAATTAAATCATTAAATGTATTCTACTATTTCATCAAATTCTAGGAACCATATATAATAGAATCTTAATACTCTATCACTTGAGTATTGTAGTGGAAATTCTCCTTGAAATTACCCCCATAGTCTACAATATTTGGCTACGCCACTACTTGGAGAGGTCATGGTAGACATTTGGCTGACCAACTGTATTAACTCAAAATTCCTTGATATCTTGAGTAAAGTCCCATGATTTACTCAACACTTGCCTTTAAAGTTGCTGAATGTTAGATTTGGCTACTTCTTTTGTTCCAAATCTAGTTATGCCAACCCACCACTCTCATAAGAAATATGTGGTAGTAAGAGGCACCATCAACATTGGTTTATGAGCACATTGAACACTTGGTTTTGTTCAAATTAAAATATTGAAAGGCCTTTGATGACTTAATATTTCTTTGAGAAATTTATATATCTTTCTTAATGAATGTAATCTAATTCTATAAATTTTTTTTAATTATATATTTTCTCTCTCACAATTTAACATTAATAGAAAAAAATTCATCTCTATTTACGCATTTTATTTGTTTATTACTTAATATGTTTCCCACTATTATAAAAATTCATAAAATAATAAACAAATTCATTAAGGTAATAAAATACGTGACAGTTCTTGAGAATCTAAAACTTCTTGATCCATTTAAACTCAACAGATCAACCATGATCTAGGGGTATCATACCTGAGTCGTGGCTTGACTCTTATTGTAGCTCATCCCCATCCAATGTCCTCTTTTCATCTGGAATTCACCTCAACTTGGATTTGTTTGCGTCTTACACTATCCTCGTCTGGTGTAATCCCTTTTCTTGGTGGGGTCCACATCATACATCTTCTTCATCAAAATAAAAATGTATTCGCACACAGGTGAGGGGAACTAGGTGCGTAATATACAATAGATTATTGTGGATGCATAGGCCCTTATACATATTGACAGAAAAGAAGATGACACGAAGGCCATTATATATAATTAAAATCATCGAACACAATTAAAAAATTAAATAAAATAAAGCATACATATATAGGTCGATCATTTTCTCAAGACCAGTCATAGGTAAATATAAATACATGATAAAAATTATATTACAATAAATTTTAAGTACAAGGTTTTTTAATAAGTTAAATGAATTATGTTAAATTCAAATAATTTATTTTTATTATGTCCACTATAAATTTAATTTTAACAATAAAATTTAAATTAATTAATTAATTTAATTTTCATTGACATGGGCCCTGAAACCCCATGCATTCCCATTTTGGGCCGTGAAAACCCCATGCATGGATAATCTAGACCATACAAACCTACCCTAACCTGTTCCAGGTTGGGAATATCCACATAAGGTCCATGAAATATCACACTAAGTAGGAAAAACCAATAAGGGTTACCTTGATGGGGGGGGGTTCATGCATAGAAGTGGTTCAATGTCTGGCGATAGATAAGGGTGGATGGGCGTTTTCCCAATCTAGGTAGTGGCCTTTGAGGAGGACGGTGGTTGGTGGTTGAGACTAATGGGAATTAGAATTAGGGATCTCAAGAGGAGGTGAAAATTTGACCTACTTGGGACCTCAGGCGGTGCTTGGTTTTGGGAGCGGCTGATGAGGGGAGGTGCGCCGACTGTAGTTCACAATAGCAGGTCAACGGCCTAACCATGGAAGAACTTGTGGGGTTGCTGGATGAGGAAGGTGGCTGGATGCTGACTTCTAACTGTGGATGATGTGAGATCTTCCTAGAGGTGGTGCTGTGATGAGTAGGAGGTGGAGGGGGAGAGGTTGTCTTTGAGGCGGAGGCACCGTCGCAGATGGACGATTAGAGCTGGTCGATGGTGGTGGATTCCAGAGCAGGATTCCCAGAGGGGCTACCACTCGGGATAGGTGAGGTGGATCTCAGAGGATGGAAAGTCAGATCTTGAGGGAGTAGGGCCTGTGGAGAAAGTGGTGGTGGCCTATTCGTATTGGTTTGGCCGACGGAAGAGGTTGGGGAGTAGCTAGTCGACCATTGGAGGTTGTAGCAGTGACTTCCCCATAGCCACGGAGGGGGAGGGGGGTGGAAGAAAAAGGTGGAGGGTTCCTCGACCCTCCACACTTTTGGAATTAATATATATATATATATATATCCAAATATAATTCTAATTATGTCTAAAAATCAATTGCTACCATTTTTTTATAAGCCTAATTATAGGATTTTTGACCAATGACCGCTTAGATTTTTTTTTTCAATTTTACACAATCTCATTTGTTAATGTCCCGTAGCCCACGTCTATTTTTTCAGGTTTATTTCACAAATTTTTACACCACCGAGTGAATATATATTTTTTTGGATGCTAAAAATCTAAAGAATCGAGGAAAAAGATACACTGCTTGGAAAAAATTTTTGTTCCGGAGTTTCAATTCCAACATCCGGTGTCCAATTGGAACCTATCCAGATATATAAGAGGTCACTTGAATCACCACCATATCCTCAGTTTGAAAAAATTAAAATATTAAAAAAATATTTTTAAATTGTAATATCCATAGGACAATCAATTAATGTCCATAATTTTTTTTCAAATGGTCGTAACAAGGCCATTTGACCTCGGATCGAATTTCAGTCAAATCCATTGGGACTACTTTATTATACACTACTTAATTTTAATTAAACATAATTCTTATTGGCTCATATAATTTATACGATCACTATGATACTAATTGAATGTACTGAGATTCACATCAGAAGCTACTCAGCTGGGAATTTAAAATATTTGATCACCATGATGACAGAACTTATCATCTCAAATGATCTGAGCCCCAGTACAGTCCTAAGGATCTCATGTGAATTAAATAGAGTAAGTAAAATAAATAGAATGAGTACCTTGTTGCTAATAAAATTTCACATGAATGAAACTCATCATTGATGATCATTGCTTGATGGAATCAATGTCGAACCCTGCTAGATCCTCCACACATGATTCAAGAATCTGCGCGCATGTCATTCATTGAATTCTAGGTGCTAGTGTGGAGCTCTAATGAATACTTTGGCATCATGTCAATCACCAAAATCCCTTGTCTTGAATTTGTAAAGGATATATTGGACCATACACTCCGTTGGAGCATTTATCTCTCTAGGAATCAATAGGAGAGAGAAGATATCAATTATGAATGCATGAATATTGCATAGAATAAAGCTCCTCTCCTACTCCTCCAATGGTCTGAAGGCCTTAATTTTTTATTTATTTTTTATAATCCACCATTCAAGGGGTGAGGTGGAACCCTTACAATGCCCGTAGGTGTAAGTATTACATGTCCCATAGGACTTAGAGGAATTCATTGCTCGTAGGATTAAAACATTACATACAACCCAGACTAACTACTTGGAACTCCTCCTCCCCAGCATCTTCATCGTGAAATCAGTTCTCCACCTCTGCATGGCTGTTCAGCTAGGATTTCCCGTGCAATCACAGGCTTGTCCCGATGGCAGGTTCTATACCCTCTCATTCTTTCAATCCATTTAGCTTCTGCTATGGTGAATTTTCTTTGCTCCTACTCCTTTTGAAGCTTTTTCCTTTTAGGTTTTCTGGTTTTCATCTGCACTTATGGTGGCCTGAAGTCCTTGAGGTGGCCCGAAGGCCTTACTGACCCGAAGGCCTGGGTGGCCTGAAGGCCTTAATGGAATTGGGGACCAAATCTGTGGCCCGAAGGGCCAAACGGAGGAATATTCTCAGGTATTACAGTGACAAACAGTTCCTGCTACAACACCTGCAACAATACTTGCTACATTACCCAGAAATTAGCCTCTACTTGGATTTGATCTCGGGTCTCTTGCATGCACTTAAGGAGTCCTCACCAGCTGGGCTGAGGCTCATGTGCTCTCCTCTCCTACTAATATAGAGGATTTCTCAAAATACCTAGATAGGGTTCCTGATCCCTATATATTTAATACCCACTAAATATGTAATAAATAATAATTACGATGAACTAAAATGCATCATAAATATTATTTATATTTTATCACATACCTATAATATTAAATATATTATTTGATAAAACTGATTAATTTAACTCGACTTGTAATTATCGAAAATATTAAATAAACATGGAATATTAAAATAATATTCATTCGAATTATATTATTTATCATATTTACTTAAACGCATATAAATAATTTTAATAAATAAAATCAACGCAATTATTCTTAAATTTAATAATAATGAATTTATTTATTTATCAGTGATTGATAACTTGGACAACCATTAAACCTTATTGTGGGGCCTACCAGGTCCTATATACCTATTCACCAAAATAGGGAATATTCTTGAATACTCTATTATGTGTGAACCTCGAGGACCTTATCTCAATAGTAGTGAATAGTGTTAATAGAACAAGAGTGGAGTCTATCAACCCATCAAGGACCATAAAGAGATGAGGAATAATCATTGCAATTACAACTAACCTATGAACAAACATTGCGTAATATAATCTCATTGTCTTTTAATATCTCATAAATAATTACACACACTTTATTTATTATTTTTTGATCTAACTAAACACATTTACCCTTTGAATACCTTGTCCAAGGATATATGAAGACCCTACCATCCTGATCAACCAATTCCAAGATATATTACTTCATCAAATCATAAGAGACTAATTATGTGTTGATCATTCAACCAATTTTATACCACAAATAATGCACCCAACATAAGCTACCTCACCACAATTTCATTATCACGGTTTTTGGGTTGCATTAAAGTATGTGATCAAATGACACACATTGATAATAATCTCAATCCATAAGACCAATACACATTTCCCTAGATAAGAAGAACCAATGACACCTAAAATATATGGTTTTCCTATTAGAAGGTATGTCCTCACGATCTTAACTACTAGAGATCACCAAGTATGAAATTCATGAGAAGAGGTCTCAATTATTATGATTTCCCAACACCTGCTAGTCAAACATGAATAGTGTCTAGTCAGTATGATGCATCTATACCATAAGACAAATATTTAATATTATTGTTATAGTATCATGAGGTTCTCATTATAGCATGGGATCTGCTATAACATTTTGATATGATAAATAATCTATGAAAATTATAATTTTATAGTGGACACATAAATGTGCACACTAAAATGGTAAGTGTAAATCATTAATATATCACTATATACATGAAATGGTAATCTATAATTATTGTACAATTGGGTTTAGGTAATCCACTTTTACAAAAAAAACATCATTGAAATGTTGTTAATAATAATTGGAATTTAAAGTATCACTTCAAATTCCAAGTAACACCTTTGGGGAAGAAATTTGAAAGTCCCAAACAATTTTTTTAATTTTAATCAATATTTTTGAGGTTATCCATACAATATTTTAACTATTTTCATGTATGGGTAAATAAAACTAGATTTGAACCAGGCTTTAAAATAGGAAAATTCTTTGTTTCTTTTATAAAAAACAAGGTAAAAACTAAATTTTCATTATATAAATACCTTTAAAAAATTTAATACTTAGAGTAGAAAATTAAAACATAATTTTATAACACCAGGAAATCAATGGTTCATGAATTAAAAATCATGTCATGGGAAAACCAACCTTAAATTGATGGTAAAATGGTCTAAGATTTCAATAATGGGTCAAAAATACCCATAAATGGGATAAAAAACCCTAGATAAAAGGAATATATAAAAATTGTTCAACTCATCACCCCTAGGGTTCATCCAAATCATGGGAAAAAGAGTAGAAGATGAAAATAATGGGAAAATGGAGGGAGAAGATAAGAAGAGTCCTTAACTAAAATAATCAACACAGAATTGTGAAGAAACAGAGAGGAGTCACTAAAGGAAGAGTAGAATGCAAGGGGGGAGGTCACATGTGCATAGAGGGCATCATCAGGGGGGCACAAAACATGGGGGAATAGTGTTATAGGGCTCAAAATCCATAAAATAACAAAAATAAAAACTCCCAATTTCATGGAAAATATAATTTCCTAGGAAGCTCACACATTTAATCCATACAATTTACTAAACCATGTAGTACTCGTATGACCCGCACTAGACACCAACTAACTACATTACATAGTTTCCTTTAGGACCCTACATGACTTGACTACCCATTTAATTACCATTACCAATTGCACTATCAAGAGACATACTCGAACACACAATTACCGAATGGTTACTCCTAACCGTGTGAAACAAGAGACACACCAAAAAACATTCCCATTTTTTTAATTAAAATCCAAAAATTACTAGAGCTTAAAATAACTAAAAATAAAATATATTAATATAAAATGAAATCTATAGTGGCATAGTTGGTGTTACATCTCTTCATTTCACAACAAAATCCAACTAAAATTTGGATATTACCATAATTTTCTTAAGTTAGGGGGGGATGGTGAAAATAAAGTTTCAGTAAAAATTCATTAAATATTTCCATTGTAATAGGTTTAGAAAAAATATCAAAAATGTGATCATTTATTGAAATATACATTAAATTAAAATGTCTATTAGAAACATCAAAATGATATTTATTATCAATATGATAAAATCTAGAGTGTTACACCAGGTTTTAGACAAATCAATTTCATTTTGATTATGATAAGTAATTTTAATTGGGTTATCAATATTCACCTTGAAATATTATAGATGAACTTTCATCCACATCATATGAGTACATGCATATGTAGAAACAATATTCCTCACTTTTGCTACATTCAAATTCAAAAAACTCTATTTCTTACTATTTCATCTCACTCAACTTTCTCCAGAAAAGAACGTTCCTTCGGATGTTTATTTTTAATAATTTCAATCCACATCCCAATAAACATCAGTGAAACCCATTAAATTCGGTTTTACACTTCTTTTATACATCAAACAATAATTTAATTTTCCTTTGATGTACCTCCAAATTCACTTAGTATCCATCATGTGTGATTCCTTTAGATCCAATTGTTATCAAGAACACAAATTTATTTCATACACAACATCTAGTCTTGATGCTGTAAGAATAATAAATATTCTGATTAACATTAAAAATTTCTTTTTTATTTACACTTCTTCTAGCTTCACCTTTGCTTTGTTTCCCTCCAACTGTAATGGGGTTGGTAACTTCTTTTGAATATTTCATGCAAAATTTATTCTAAAATTCACTAGAATATTTCTCTTAGGATAGGGAGATGTAACATCTTTTTTATTAAAATTTTAATCCTAGAAATAAATTCTTCTCTCTAAGAAATGACATCACAAAGTGCATTTTCATTTCCTCCACAAAATCTTCACAAGGATTTTCCCCATCTCTTATAAAAAGCATATGATCAACATGAATGATGATAATCAGGGTACCTTTTCTCATATACTTTACATATAATTTGTCATCTAATTTTATTTTAGAAAGGTACTACTATTTTATGTAACTATCATGTTTGGAGTACCAAGCTATAGGGGAATATTTAAACCCATAAAATTATTTCGTCAACTTACTAAAACTAATTCCATCATTATCAATAATAAAACCTTTATGTTTCTCAATAGAAACTGCATATACATTATATCCATTAATTAAGGTAGATTTTAATTCCATTTGATAAACCATATAATGAATTTTTACTATAAAAACCAAAAAAATCCTGATGATTTTAAGTGTTACAATGAGTGATAAAGTTTCATTCATGTACATGATTTCCACCATTGAATAGACTTTGTAAACTAATCTGGCCTTATTCCTTGAGATATCACACTTTTTATTGATTTTATTAATGAAAATCCATCTAGTTCCTATTACATTCATTTATTATAGTTTTTGAACATGATCCAATTTTTTATTTTTCTCAATATAATCCAAATCATCATTAATTATATCTCTCCACTCTTTATTCTCAACTCCTTTTAAAACAGATTGATGTTTAAACTGTGATATAAGTTCCATTTGGTTTCTTAGCCTTATCATTATTCTTATTTTTACTAGATATTCCTATATTCCAATGATATTTTATAAATCATTCAATTTTATAATTCCAAAATATTAAAAATTTCCTTCCATAATTACTTTCCCAACCGCTAGAATGATCATAATTACATCAACCTAGGAATTTTTAGGATCATATTCCATTTCTATAGCATTCTTATAATTTAGCTGGTTAGCTTCAATTATTGCCTCAAATTCATTCTTAATGATCCCTTTTATGTTGAACTTATTTTCAATAAATTCTATATCATAGAAATTATCTAAAATATGTATCCATTTATTCCAACACTTATTACTCCTTCTATTGGGTGAATAAGATATGGATAAGCCTTCTTCATCCTTTTCATCAAACTTTACAAAATTTGGAATTTTTATATTAATTAATAATGGGCTCCTAAAAACCTTAAAGTTTATAGCCATATATTTATTCTTATATCACATCTTATAAGGAGTGAATTTTGATTCCAATGTCAACAAACAACTTTTATTAACTTTCACAACTACTCATATAACTTATGTCTATAATAAATTTAAAATTTTATATTCAATAAGAATACTTCCTACTATATCAACCAAGATTCTATTTTTTTTACTTTCTAAAACTCCATTTTTATAATTTGTTTAGGGATATCTGTATTAGTGTTTAATTCCATGTTACATCAGGTAGGATTCAATGGAATTTATTTTGGAATCCTTTTCATTATCTATCCTCAAATCTAAGATATATACTCTCTTCTAATTTTTAACTCCCCTTTTAAATATTTTGAAAATCTCCATAGATTTATATTTATGATTTATAAACATTACATTGGTCATCTAATTGAAATAATCAATCAAATTGATAAAGTAAAGATCACCCTCTATGTATTGATGTCTCATAAATCCTCATTAATCAAAATATATAAGCTTAAGTGGAATGGTGGAATAAATCTACATTCTCTTGTGACTTCCACTAACCATAGTTCCATTTTGGAATGTCTAATAAATTATTTATTCTTTCATATTTAGTTTTGGTAAATATATCGCCACATATTCCTTTATGATTCCAATAATATTTTTCTGACCAAGATAGCTATGTCCTTCATCCTTTTCATTTAGACAGATTGGGTTACTTGGGTTATAAATTTGGAATAAATTACCATTGGATCTATCTCCCTTAGTGAAAATTATTCTATATTTTGAGCATCATATGATACATGAATCTTTTAAAAATAAAAATTTATTCCCATCATCAAAATTTTTTCTAACACTTAGTAATTTTTTTTAAGTCTATCGACATATAAAAAATCATTGTTCTTAAAATTGTGAGATTCTATTTCAGCTATACTAATTCCTATTATTTTCCAGGAACTATCATTCACAAAGGCAATGAGTCCTAAATTATTTAATTAAATATTTTTTAAGTTCTTTTTGTCAAAATTTATATTTGATGAACAATCGAAATCAATTATCCCTTATTTATCATTTTTTCTAGCATTCAGATAAATTTAAACTAAACGAAATTTTTCCTCTTATATTTCCCAAATTTCTTTTATTTTGTAGTTCATAGAACCTATTTTAGAAGACTATTCATTAAATCATATACATAGTGAAATAATAGGTGACATCTAATAAAAATAAGTTATAGGAATTAAAATTAGTTATGAGGAAACTAACATGAAGAACTTTTGGCATCCACCTCTTTGTTTTTTCCAAAATATTTCTTTATTTTCTGCAATTTCTTCCATTTATTTCATAGATTATCAGCCTTGAATCATGACTGATCTATGAAAGTGACTTATTATACTAGTATCTATACAATTTGTTCCTAAATATTCCACAACACAAAAATATCCTCTAATGTAACACCCCAATATTTCATAGTGTGTTATTTCTTCAAAATTAATTCAATAAATTGCACTACACACAACACCGGGTTCATGCACACCATGACATACCAAACAAGATTTTCAAATGAGGTTATGAATACTATTAACTAAAATTTAAACTTTATATAATCCTTATAATTTTAGAATCCATATTCATTTTCAATATTGCACTTTTATAAACTTTTAATAGTGAAACCTTTTTAAACCCAATATTTTGAACTTTTATATATTCAATTTGACTAAATAAATTTACTTTTTATAATGTGACATAAAAAATTTACAATGAAACATCCCAAGCTTCCACGGTACGTTTCCCTTTGAATAATGCAATTACGTGTTTTGTATGCAACTTCGAGATTCTAACACACCACAATCAATCAAACTAGCCGTTATGAATAGTAATACATACTTTTTGAAATTTTATAAATTTTATCTTTCAAAATGGACTTCATTTTTGGATTTTTAATATCGAAATTAGCTTAGGGTGAAATTTTGGTACTTTTCGGATAACTTTCATATTTTGATGAATAGTGAAAATTACTAAATCTTAATTAAAAACAACTTTTTTAATAAAAATAATTAATAGTGATAAATTATTAATTTGAGTGGTTTAAAAGTATATTTAGAATATATTTTTACCATTTAATACAATTTTGGTCATTGGATGTAATTTCACATTTAAACCAAACGTAAACAAGTGTCAATCTTTTGATAGTTATTATCTCTTAAAAACACACTATTTGTTTTGACGATGGGAATTAATTTTTAAATTAATTCATGCAACTACTATGTTCTGAATTTGGTAAAATAAACATCATTTTTGAATTCATAATATCAAATATAGATTAGGCCTAATTTTTGGTATTTTTCTAGAAACTTTCATTTTTTGATGAATAGTGAAACCACTAAGTGGTAGTTAAAAAACTGAATTTTTCATAAAACATAATTTTAATGCTTCTGTGAGTGGAATTTCAGAAATCCGAGAGACACGGTTAATATCAAGGAGTAAAATGTGGTTCAATGAGATGAAAATAATTTTTGGTGAATAGTAACTTTTTTACTTTTATTTACAACAGTTAAAAGTAAATAGGGTAATTAAGGGTACAAATGATATTAATATTACCCTAACACATGTCCTAATTCTATTGGACAAGTGTATCTCGACCAAAAACAATCTTAAAGTAAAATATTATCATTAAGTCCTCTTGTATTATATTAGGACATTTATTATTATTTAATTCAAAGAAGAGTTAAACGAGTCAAAATTATAGTTTATTTACTAAAATATTTTTAATATAAGGTTATACATACGATATATACGATTGTAAATATTCATTAGAAATATAAAAATATTTCCTACATAATGGTATTTTATTTATAATTTTTAGACATTAAATAATATAATTTATTTATGACACAATGGTGATGCAGTAATTAACTAATTAATAAACATTTAGAATAATTGATATTATAAATACCCAAATAAATGTAATTTGAGACTTTTTATAAATACCAATAATTTTATAGGTTAATATGACATGTTAGGATTGATTTAATTAACTTTTTTCTAAGTAATAATTCTGTTATGAGTTTTACAAAAATCAATTATTGAATAGTGTCAAAATTAACATAAAAGAGTTTTTAAAACAAATATTATATTATTAATTGATATTAAATTCCTAAAAGTATAAGGTTCGTCCAAGAGTCTTATATCATGATAGGTGTATCATTAATGGACCACATGGGGGTCTCTTGGATGTATATAGTAATTTTATTAACCATATAATATAAAAATACAAAGAGACATTGTAAAAGTGAAACTAATTAACTAAGAGTTAATAATTAAAATAAGGTTAATATAATGACCCAAATCAGTCTAAATTCTATTGGTTGAGTGGTTTTAAAACCATCCCAACATTAACCGTTAAATAATCCACTTTGGAGCCATTATAAAAATAATATAAATTTATTATAAAATAATATGTTTAGCTTTTCCAAAGGTGCCCCTCACCCCTCTTATTAAAGGGAACTCCCCCTTCTCACTAATTCACACATTGGAAGCCTTTTAGCTCGGCCAAACCCCACCCAAATACTCTCTCAAATTCCCTCACTACAACTTAGAGTCATTAGTTTGATCATAAAACTAACCTAAGGAGCCCTTTTGATCAAATCAAAAGGAAGAACCCGAAGAAGAGGTAATGTTTTCACCACCCTTTTTTCATGTTCCTTTCTTCTTCAACTTCTTATTTCTTTGTTATTTCTATTATAAAATAATAACTCTAGTATCTTCTATATAATGTGATGTTATTATAAATATGGTACAACCATATTCAGTATTCTATCCATCCTTTGAATGGAACGTCACCATACATGCGTACGTACGGCTTACCGTCTCCACGTCGTAGTGTAATTGTCATTCAATAAATTATTATTTGGATGGGTATAATAATGATATGTAATTCATGTAAATAATAAATATAACATGATAATGATTCTTTATATATGATATACCATCCAATTATATATTATTTTAATATCAAAAGAATGATAATGTTGTTCATGCGTACGTACGGACTACCATCTCCACGAACGCGATGAGATTCATTCTCCATCATATCCATTCAAGTATAATTCTAATTTGATGATAAATAATAGTATCTAAGGACTTGATATCATTCTGGATATGATTAAGATACAACCTATCCATGAAAAACACGACTTACGTAACAAGACATATAAAATAAAATGAGTAAGTTGACACACGAAACAATGATAATACTAATATATTATTAACAAATCAATGATAAAAGATCATATATGATATCATATTAATGTATATGAATCTTGTATAATTTAATAACAATTATTTCACCATTATACAGGTAGTTAACCTAACCCCAACCAAGGAAAAGTACTAGGTAATGGGTTTTCATCTCACTCCTTATTCACGTGAGATTCATGCCATATTGTCATTATTACCTTTTGTGTGGTGTATGTACTGCCTATAATTTTATTTTTTGTGTAATACACTTTAATTTATGTGTATTTACATATTCATTGTATGATACCTCTTTCATGGGGTGTATGTTTCGTACGTTACCAAATTGGTAAGGGTTTATTTCACAATCTCTTCATTATCCGAGGTTGTTTATACGTAATTATCTTCTGGGACCTCTTTATCATCCACATCCATGTTTCTTAAAAATGCATTTGAAAACATTTTTTCTATTTAATAGATAGTGGGTTAAATTCATTTATACCCTTATTTGACTTTATATGTTATTTAATGAATCTTTCCAACGTTTTTGAAACAAGTTACTTTTTAACCTTTTTGACAAAATGAAGCTAAGAATGTCTTTATTTAACTTATACGGTGGGTGCGGTTATTCTCCATCGTTATTACACCTTTTAAGCTTCCTTCACAGGCTTATAAAGATATTTACTAAATAAAGTATTTGTCTATAATAATGCAACTTTTAAATGATTTAAAAAAGAGATATTTCTCTCAAATAGTATTGATTTCATCTATGTCAACATCCTTTGATAAATTTTACACTTGTTCCAAGTTTATTTATTATGATACAAATCATCCATATTTTATTTAAGGTTTTGTTATATTTTTGACTATGGATGGGTTATTTTTATGCCATTATTGGTTTATGATTAATGTTTTGACATTTTGTATGTTACTTTTAATACGAATGTTTATGTTGTATTTTATCCTCTTCTTAAGATGAATGTGTTGGACTAGTATGTTCTAGTTTGGGGACCAGAAAAAGTAAACCCACCGGGTTGGGGTCCGGTTACAGAAGACCCTATGGGTTAGCGTCCGGTTATTAGAAGCACTCCGGGTTGGTGTCTGGTTATTAGAGGCACTCCGGGATGGAGTCTGGTTACAGAGGCTCTCTGGGTTGGGTTCCGGTTACAGTTGTACCTTAGGTCTTGGAATGAGGCCTTGAAACAGAAATTAATGTTCGGCATCATGCATTCCATCATTATGAAAGTGGTTAGTGATATTGCATGTGATTATTTGATCAATATAATATCCATGTGAATAATTAAATGGCATTATTTCATTTTATTTCGGCCATATTATGATGAAGTTCAAGTTTAAAAGGCTATTGTTTTAGTTATACATTGCCTTAAATGTTTATTCTTATTTATGAATGTTTCTGCTATATTGTTATCCTTACTAAGCATTTGAGCTCACCCCTTTTCTATGTTTTATTTTTCCCAGGATGTGGCGAAGTAATTTATGAATGACATGCAGGGATAGTATGAGGGGATAAGAGTGTGGACTCTGGAGACTATATTGTTGTAGTTTTCATTTTATGATGTAATGTAAACATTATGAATATATCTAGTGTTTCCAAGGATACTAAACCAATCAGTCTTTCGAGACACGATTTTCTTGTGATCATGACAATGTTATGTAATAATTCACCGACTCTGGGTATTTGGGGTTGGGGCGTTACAGTTGGTATCAGTGGAAGTTTAGTACAAACCTTGGAAGCTAGATTTAGATAAACTCTGATTAGACCACATTGACCTAAGATAAACTTTGAGGATTAGTATAGAAGAACTTCCTAGAATTTTGGTATTGTATAGATTTTTTGAGTTTTCCAAGCAATACATCCCTGTCTGGATACGAGCAGGTAGAGGCGGCTCTGGCACATATGTACCTAGGGGTAAAACCCAAAAACACCGCTTTGAACTAGACTCGAACGAGAACTGGTGCACGACAACGAGATTTGCTGCACTCTTGGTTACGACACTCCCGGGGGATATGCTTAGGATAATTCTAATTTTCTTTACAAACCATTATGAAGGGTTTATGAGTATATACTTCCTCAAAGGAGAAATTTTTATGACTATGGATTATATACATAAACTATTTAAATTATGTTATGTGTTTTACATGTTTGGGATTAGGTATTGTTATTCATAAATTAATCTAGTGTATTCCATTGTTTAGAAATGGAGCCCAATAGAAGTAATGAGAACTCCAGCAATGCACATGATCCAAAGAGAAAGAAGGATCATATCTTTCATGGTCTGAAGCCAGAATTTATAAGAGAAATAGTCTCCCATGTATTATCATCATATTATGAAATAATATCATGTGTTGATAAGATAAGTAAAGATTTTACTGAGTCCTATGTCTTTGAAGGGAAGCAAGAGAAGAAAAGGATGGAAGAGGGAAAGATGGATAAAGGGAAGAGGGAAAAGAAGAATTTTCCCATATGTGATAACTGTGGGATGAAACACCCTGGAACTTGCCTGAAAGGAATGGGAGTTTGTTATATGTTTGGAGTAAAAGGGCATAATGTAGGTGACAGAAAGGGTAAGAAAATGGTTTCAAATTTACAATTCTTCATTTGCAAGGAGTTTAGACTCTACGCGAACCTATGTCCCAGTCATCAGACTATGCCGCAAATGATGCTATTGGATAATAATAAAGTTATGATACTACCACAGATGAAGAGGAATTATTAGAGTTCATATGTTGATTATGTCATTTTAGTGATGTATCAACAATGTACTTATTATAATAATTATGGAGTATATAAGGATTTTACTGCATTACTATTTAATTAAGGACTTGAGATTGTGTGGAACAAAGAAAAGTTACTCAATATCAGGATAAATTTTTGGAAAATATACGGTTGAGAAAAAGATAATCCATAATATGGTTCTGATACTGAGGTAGTGATTTTAGAATAATACATGAATGATTTGGATAAATTATATTGGATATTCTTGACTACCTTGAAACAGATTAATGATTTTTATATTCTACCATTGTTTGGGTTTAAAAAATTTTTGGATTGAAGGAGTATATCTATTATTCTTTAAGGAATAAGGGATCATGAATTTAATCAATAAGGTTTTATGGTAATTCAGGATGTTGCAGTGCTTTAAAATAATACACGATGAATTTGTTCACATGGTATTATGCGGAAAAAAGGATCTTCATTGTGTTTACCTTCCTTATAAATTTTTTACTGAAGTATTTTGGATAGTTCTTGTTTGGATTATTATGGATTTCTATAAAAGGACAACCCAGAGGTCGGTCGGCAACCCATTACGTCCAGCAAGGCCGCAAGACATGAACCCACAACTAAAGGGCGACAACGGTGTATCATCTACCACTGACCCACGTGATGTCTGGGATTGAATAATGTCGTTTTTAATGTTCCTTCTAGATGAATTATAAATTCAATTTTTAACTCTATACGAATAGGATAAATAGAATATTATTTTTAAGTTATATTTTTTGTAGAGTGAAAGATGAGTTTGCGGTAGAACTTAGTTAATGGATGAGACTCTACTTGTCAAGTATATATTTTTCTTCTTCTCTTATTCAATGAATAAATTAATTCTTATACTGTAGTGAAGGGATCTTAAAACAAAAAAATGTGTTATCCTAATACCATATGTTTTTCTGAAAAAATGGTATTTGAAATCATCATAGATTGATGAATTTAAGGCCCTCAATTTTACACTCGTTTATGATTGATGACCTCAATCACTACCTATAAATATTTACATTTTTCCTCCAATTATATGTCTCTAATTTCCACCAATGTTCTCCGAATAGAGATCATAATTTGGTGGTGACCCTGTCATTTCTCTTTTCCTCTTATTAAGTCTAAATTTTATTAACCCAATTTCCGATGTGGGTTTTCCCACAAAGATATTTTCAATATTCAACCTTTTATTTTCGAAAAACAATTGCAAATTGCGAGGATGCAATTTATTGATGGAGGGGAGAATGTAACACTCCAAGATTTCATAGTGTGTTATTTCTTCAAAATAATTCAATAACTTGCACTACACGCAACACCGGCTTCAAGTGCACCACGACTTACCAAAAAATCCGTTCAAAAGAGGTTATGAATAGTATTAACTAAATTTTATACTTTATATAATCTTTATAATTTTAGAATCCATATTCAATTTCAGTATTGCACTTTTACAAACTTTTAATAGTGAAGCCTTTTTAAATCCAATATTTTAAACTTTTATAAATTCAATTTGACTAAATAAATTTACTTTTTAGAATGGGGACATAAAAAAATTACAGTGAAACATCCCAAGCTTCCACGGTACGTTTCCCTTTGAATAATGCAATGACGTGTATTGTACGAATCTTCGTGATTCTAACACACCACAACCAATCAAACTAGCCATTATGAATAGTAATACCTACCTTTTGAAATTTTATAAATTTTATCTTTTTAAATGGACTTCATTTTTGTATTCGTAATATCGAAATTAGCTTAGGGTGAAATTTTGGTACTTTTCGGATAACTTTCATACTTTGATGAATAGTGAAAATTACTAAATTTTAATTAAAATCAACTTTTTTAATCGAAATAATTAATAGTGATAAATTATTCATTTGAGTGGTTTTAAAGTGTATTTAGAATATATTTTTACCATTTAATACAATTTAGGTAATTGGATGTAATTTCACATTTAAACCAGACATAAACAAGTGTCAATCTTTTGATAGTTATTATCTCTTAAAAACACGCTATTTGTTTTGAAGACAGGAATTAATTTTTAAATTAATTAATGAAACTGATATTCTATGAATTTGGTAAAATAGACATCATTTTTGAATTCATAATAACAAATATATCTTAGGCCTAATTTTTGGTATTTTTTTGGAAACATTCATTTTTTGATGAATAGTGAAACCACTAAGTGGTAGTTAAAAAACTGAATTTTTCATTAAAATTAATTTTACCACTTCTGTGAGTGGAATTTCAAAATTACGAGAGACACGGTTAATATCAAGGAGTAAAATGTGGTTCAATGAGATGAAAATAATTATTGGTGAATAGTACCTTTTTACATTTATTTACCACGGTTAAAAGTAAATAGGGTAATTGAAGGTAAAAATGATATTAATATTACCCTAAAAAATATCCTAATTCTATTTGACAAGTGTATCTCGACGAAAAACAAGCTTAGGAGTAAAATATTATCAATTATTTCCACTTTTATTAGATTAGGACATTTATTATTATTTAATTCAAAGAAGAGTTAAAAGAGTTAAAATCAAAGTTTATTTACTAAAGCATTTTTAATATAAGGATATACATAAGATAAATTTGATTTTAAATATTAATTAGAAAGATAAAAAGATTTCCTATATAATGGTATTTTATTTATTATTTTTAGACATTATATAATTTAATTTATTTATGACACAATGGTGATGCAGTAATTACCTAATTAATGAAAATTTAGAATAATTGATATTATAAATACACAAATAAATGTAATTTGAGACTTATTATAAATACCAATAATTATCTAGTTTAATATTACATGTTACGATTGATTTAATTAACTTTTTTCGAAGTAATAATTCTGTTATGAGTTTTACAAAAATCAATTATTAAATAGTGTCAAAATTGACATAAATGAATTTTTAAAACAAATATTATATTATTAATTGAAATTAAATTCCTAAAAATCTAAGGTTCATGCAAGAGACTTATATCATGATAGGTATATCATTAATGGACCACATGTGGGTCTCTTGGATGTATATAATAAGTTTATTAACCATATAATATAAAAATACAAAGAGACATTGTAAAAGTTAAACTAATTAACTAAGAGTTAATACTTAATGATAAGGTTAATATTATGACCCAAACCTGTCTAAATTATATTGGTTGAGTGGTTTTAGACCCATACCCACATTAAACTTTAAACAATACACTTTTTATCCATTAGAAACCGAATATGAATTTATTATAAAATAATAATTTGAGCTTTTACAAAGGTGCCCCTCACCCCTCTTATAAAAGGGCACCCTCCCTTCTCACTAATTCACACATTTAAAGCCTTTTGGATCGGCCAAAAACATCCAAAATACTCTTTCAACTTCCCTCAAAACAACCTATAGGCCTTAGTTTGATCAGAAAGCTAACGTACGGATCCCTTTTGATCAAATCAAAAGGAAGAACCTGAAAAAGAGGTAATGTTTTCACCACCCTCTTTCAAGTTCCTTTCTTCTTCATATTCTTCATTCTTTGTTATTTATATTATAAAATAATAACTCCAGTATCTTCTATATACTATGATGTTATTATAAATATGTTACAACCATATTCAGTATTCTATCCATCTTTTAAATGGCACGTCACCATACAAGCGTACGTACGACTTACCGTCTCCACGTCGTGGTGTAATTGTCATTCAATAAATTATTATTTGGATGGGTAAAATAATGATATGAAATTAATGTAAATAATAAATATAACATGATAATGATTCTTTATATATGATATACCATCCAATTATATATTATTTTAATATCAAAAGAATGATATTGTCATTCATGCGTACGTACGGACTACCGTCTCCACCAACGCGATGAGATTCATTCTCCATATTATCCATTCAGGTATAATTCTCATTTGATGATTAATAATAGTATCTAAGGACTTGATATCATTCTGAATATGATTAAGATACAAACTATCCATTACAAACATGGCTTACATAACAAAACATATAAAAGAAAATGAGTTAGTTAACACATGAAACAACGATAATACTAAGATATTATTAACAAATCAATGTTAAAATATCATATATGATATCATATTAATGTGTATGATTATTATATCATTTAATAACAATTATTTCACCATTATATAGGAGGTTAACCTACCCCCAACCAAGGAAAAGTACAAGGTAAGGGGTTTTCATCTCACTCCTTATTCCCATGAGATTCATGCCATATTGCCCCTATTACCTTTTGTGTGGTGTATGTACTGCCTACAATTGTATTCTTTGTGTAATGCACTTTAATTTATGTGTACTTACATATTCATTTTATGATACCTCTTTCATGGGGTGTATTTTTCGTACGTTACAAAATTGGTAAAGGTTTATTTCACAATCTCTTCACTATCCGAGGTTGTTTATATGTAATTATCTTCTAGGACCTATTTATCATCCACATACATGTTTCTTAAAAATGTCCTTCAAAACATTTTTACTATTTAATAGACAGTGGGATAAAGTCATTTATACCCTTATTTGACTTTATATGTTTTTAAAGGAATCTTTCCAACATTTTCAAAACAAGTTACTTTTTATCATTTTTGAAAAAATTAAGCTAAAAATGTCTTTTTTTAACTTATACGGTGGGTGCAGTTATTCTCCGCCGTTATTACACCTTTGAAGCTTCCTTCACAAGCTTATAAATATATTTTCAAAATAAAGGTTTTCTCTATAATTATGTGACTATTAAATGATTTCAAAAAAAGATATATTTCTCTCAAATAGTATTGATTTCATCTATGACAACATCCTTTGATAAATTTTACACTTGTTTCAAGTTGATTTATTATGATACAAATCATCCATATTGTATTTAAGGTTTTGTGATATTTTTTACTATGGATGAGTTATTTTTATGCCATTAATGGCTTATGTTTAATGTTTTTCCATTTTGTATGTTAGTTTTAAAACAAATGTTTATATTTTATTTCATCCTCTTCTTAAGATGAATGTGTTGGACTAGTATGTTCCGGGTTGGGGACCGGTAAAAGTAAGCCCTCTAAGTTGGGGTCCGGTTACAGCAGACCCTCCGGGTTGGTGTCCGGTTATTAGAGGCACTCCGGGTTGGTGTCCAGATATTAGAGGCACTCCAGGTTGTTGTCCAGTTATTGGAGGCACTCCGGGATGGTGTCCGTTTATTAGAGGCACTCCGGGATAGAGTCTGGTTACACAGGCTCTCCGGGTTGGGTTCCAGATACAGTTATCCATTAGGTCTTGGCACGAGGCCTTGACACATAAATTAAAGTTCGGCATCATGAATTCCATCATTATGAAATTGGTTAGTGATATTTCATGTGATTATTCGATTAGTAGAATATCCATGTGAATAATTAAATGGAATTATTTCGTTTTATTTCTGCCATATTATGTTGAAGTTCAAGTTTAAAAGGATTTTGTTTTAGTTATACATTGCCTTAAATGTTTATTCTTATTTATGAATGTTTCAACTATATTTTTATCCTTACTAGGAATTTCAGCTAACCTCTTTTCTATGGTTTATTTTTCCCAGGATGTGATGAAGTAATTTATGAATGCCATGCAGGGATAGTATGAAGGGATAAGAGTGTGGACTATGGAGACTATACTGTTGTAGTTTTCATTTTATGGTGTAATGTAAACTTTATGAATATATCTAGTGTTTCCAAGGCTACTAAACTAATCGGTCTTTTGAGACATGATCTTTCTTGTGATCATGCCAATGTTATGTAATAATGCACCGACTCTGGATATTTGGGGTCAGGGCGTTACATCCAAACCTTGATCTTCCATAATAATATGAATTTTTTCTATTAAATTATTATTGTTGTCTAGAGGAAGTTGATACTTTTGATTTCCTCTAGTGTGGGGAACCATTTTTAAAAATGTTACTATTAACATTTATTGTTGTATAAAAAAATTATTCACAATTTTTATCAACCCCAACTTTCATTGTTTTGAATGTTGGACCTACACTATCAGTAAAAATTGATATATTTTTATGTTTATGGTTTTTGAATTTCACCTAACATTTTAGGATAATGTTCTTAGTATCTTGTGATAAATTGGAATTAACTTCTAAAACATTGTTAAAATACTAAATTATATTATTCAATTTATTTTTATCCTCATTAAATAATTATTGTGTCTTAATTAACTCTTTTTATCTTGTAGAAAGTTTTCCATCATGCTCTTTCAGTATTTTATCTTGTTTTATAACATTAATTCTGATATTTTTTGTTTTGTTAATGTAAGTATCTTCCTTTAGGAAGAAAATTTATTTTTTTCATTCATATTTTTCACCTTATTTCTTAAAAAACCTAACTTATACCATGAGTTTAATGTTTTTCTCAAGAAAAGGCTCAAGTTACAATTTGAACATATATTCCATGTAAGTTTCTTAAGCTTATGCCTTTTTCCACTTGGATTATCTTCTTAACCTTCAACACGATCCATGAAGTTTCTAATTTTTTTTAGAAATTCATCTTTAGATGGGATAATTTTATTGGAGAAGTATTCCTCTTATTTTCTAAGTATACTTATTGTTTTATTTTTGTAAAAAAATTCCTTTACTTCAACTTATTTTTTATATTTTTTTGAACATTTTTTTATTTCCTTTTTTGAGGTTTTTCTTCCCGATCATCATCATCCTACTGTCTATATTTTTCCCATGATAAATTATTACAAACTTATCTATTTCACCACACATAAAAACATTTGTCTGGGAATTTACATTTTTAATAACCTTTTCCTTTATTTTAGTTTTTTTAGATATGAGACATAATCCTATTATACTCCTCATCTTTATCTTCTTCATCTTATATTTCACTAGATTCCTCATATTCCAAATATCATATTTTAATCTTCCGCATAGATTCAAATTTTATCTAATACCTGATATTCCCCTTGAATGATAGAGATATCTTTCTGAATTTAATATGAAATAAGTATGTTATATATTTCATCAAGAGACAAATCATCTCTATCATCAAATGTATAGACATTAGAATCATACACGTTAGTAAAATTTATCATCAACTTATTGATGATATAGGTATTCACTATTTGACATAGGTGAATATAATTGGATATATCCAAAAAATACTCTTTGGTCACCTAAATAATAATTATAATGGTTCCCACCAGTTATAATGTTTCCTCCAAATGATGTGAGTAAGATGAATTTTTCATCCAATTTATTCTATAACTAATCCAATCTCCCTCCAATCATTTTAATGATAAAACCATCTTCTTCTTATGAACTCAATTTTTAAAACATAGACATCTATAACTAAAATTACCAAAAACTTAAGAACATGATCCCATCAAATCAACAATCTCTCAGAATGTATGAAATTATTATAATGCTTTGAAAAATATTTTCAACATTGACTCATCTTCATCGACCTAATATTTCATCTAAAACATGAAGATCATGCTCACTGTGATTTTATGCTCTCAAATTCATAGCAACAAGATCTGAATGAACCTAGCCTTTATATAACCAAATTTTAAGTGATAAAATTTTCATTAATTCTTTGTATCTTTCAACTTTTTTAAATATCATTCAACTAGATTAAGTTCCTTTAAATATATTAGATATTGTCTTCATCAAAGTTATCACAAAACTCGACATCAAAGATATTCAAGGATTCCAAAAATCTCATATGGAATCACAACTTAAATTTTATGATTTTATATCTTCTAAATCCATATAAATATCATCACAGTTGCATTGAATTAATTAAAATGGTAATTTAAATTGTTGAAAACTATAACATCTATATGTTGTTCAACTTTAAATAATATTGAAATGAGATATACATCACTTCCATCTCTAGTAATTCCATTGCCTTATATCCTCAAGATCATACAATGATTGAATTTTTATAACCTAACATGACATTGATTATAACATTTTAATATTCTAAATTCCATTGCTCCGATATTTGTTAGAATCTGGATTCCAAAATTTTAGTTTCCACACAAACAATTCTCATAATTTTTTATTATCATAACTTCAAATCATCTTCACATTTGAACGTAATCATCTCTAAATCTACATATCTACTAACTGAATCAACTTGAGAGTGTCTTATCTTTTGATCTATATAATACAATCATATAATATTTATAACTTATGACTCTCAACTTCACATTACTTAACTTCTATTACATCAGTAATAAGATTCATCATCCAAACATTTTAAATATCAGTATTTCGATTATTTTTACGTTATTAAATCCCTCTTTGGATTTTTTTTATTTCAACTCATCTTGAATTTGAGTGAATTTACAAAGCCTCAATTATATTTTATTATATGATAAAATATCATTGCATCATTTGAATTCATTTATTGACTATATTCCAGACATTCTTTATCACCTTGAGTTTTACTAATTGGTAAAACATAAATAATAAATAAATCTTCTTATATATCACTTATGTGGACTACATACATATTACAAATCATTTAAGATTTTTCCCTTTGCCACATTTTCAATCTATATAAAAACATTTATCTTCAAAATTTATAATATCTTATATATTTCATTTGATAATCACCTTTTTTAGTAATGTTTAGTAATGTTTGAAAACATCATATGCATCTTTTTTCTTTATAACCATCCACCATACACTCATCAACTCTATTAATATCCAGACTTTATAATTTCCAATCATTAGTACTCATGATATTTTGAATATATAGACAAACTTATTCTTAGTATTCCACATATCATTAAGTAGCTACCAATAAATAACTACTAAAGATCTCTATGAGAATTCATGATAATCTTCTTTAATCCTCAAGAACATGATAACTTCTAAATAGATAATAATATCAACATAGTTTTCATATTTTAGACTTAGATTACTAGAAATTATAGATTAATATTCACTTTAAAATCAAAAAATTACCACTCATATAGTTGAACGCAAATACAACACCTCCAATAATTTAAAATCCTAATTTATTCTTACTACAGTCCCATTAGAGTTTGACCCTTCTTATTCCGTCACTAACACCCAATGATGCGATTCAATAAAAACCCCCATGATATTTCTTATTATTGAGATGAATCCTCATGTATCTTCACTATATCTTATAAATTACAAATATCTAATGTCTTTTATTATTCCTAGAGTCCTATTGGTTATATATTTGTAGGTATTATATGTAAAGACCTGAGATTTTGGATCCTTGAAATTAATAGTATCTTTGATATCTTATGTCACACACAACACCAAATTAACATAACACCTAAATAAAATAAACCAAAACATAATGAAATTAAAATAATACTTTAATTATTATTAAATACAAATATAATAATCAATTAAAAATAATTATGTATTATTATTTATCTTTGATTAATATTTTTAAAAAAGGATACCTTTCGAATAACCATGTTTTAAAAAGGGATATTTTATTTTACCTTAAAAATTATATGGATCACAGTTAAATGTTTATTATATTAGGTAATATTTATATTTTTAAAATATTATTTCAAAATTAAATTATTTATAAATTTTAAATGAAATAATATTAAAGAAACTTGAAGTTTAAAAATGGAATTTTTGAATATAAAAAGTATTCATTATATTTTGTGTTTATATTTAAATTAAAAAAAATATAGAATATATAATTTTTATTTGATAAAAAAAATTCATTTTTTAATTTATAATTTTAAAATCGTCTTAAGGATAATTTTTATGATTTTTCATAAATATTTGGTTTTTAATTACATAGTGAAAAGTACTATTTTTACCAAAATTATAAATTTTATGACTTTATCGATATATCATCAAGACCTATAAGTATAAAAAACATTTAATTGGTTAAATTTTTTATTTATGGAGTAAAATTATGAATTTTAAACTATTTATTTTAACTTAGAAAACTTATATTAAATATTTTAAAATAAAAGTAACATTTCAATTTAATTTAAAAACTGTTTTTGGACTTTTCTCATAATTAAATATTTTTATTGTAATATTCTGTTTTTTCTTGATTTGGAAGATGCATAAATATTATATGTTTTATAATAATCCAATTTATATGATTAAATCCAATGAAATTTATAATTTTATACCACACATAAATTTTAAGATTAAAACAAACTTTCTAAAAAATGTTTTTCTGTATTATATATGCTATATTAAAAATAACTTTTATAACCTTTTTAAACAAGATTTGATAAAATTATTTTCTTATTTTATATCTATATTTTTATATTATAATGTATATTTCATATTTTGGTATAATTAATTACCACGATAATGATAAAAAATTTATTTTCAAAGAATTAATTTATTTAAATTATGTAATTTTTATATAATAAAATAAATTACTATACTATCAAAAAACGACTGTAATATAATTTTTAAACCCATTTATAAATATATTAACACCTATTCAATTGGTAATCAATAGTAATTAAAATTAGGAACATTTAATGGTAAAACAATTTTACTCCAAAAAAGTTTTTCAATATATTAAATGCCTTAATTTAAAAGAACATTTTTTATTATTAAGAAATTGAATTGGATTAAAAATATGTTAAATATATGTTCATCACAACCAAATTTTTAATATGTTTTAATTTTTATTTTTTTTAGAAAAACATATATTACTTAGTTAAAAACTAGTTATCTATGTAAAAATAAAAATGGGAACATTTAAAAAATATAATGGTAAATGACTTGAAACATGTTTAAAACATGTGATAAAATGATAGATATAGTTTCATAGATCTTATTACATCCCATAATCACTTATTTATTATTTTTGGATCCTTTTGAAGTTTAATAGTTTCATTTCATTATTGATAAATAATAGGCGTTCACAAAAGTTCCATTTTCTTCACTTATAAAAGGGGATCAATTCCACCATGTCAATGTCACATATCCCATTAAAAATTTCATTGATCCCATAAACTATTTTCCTCTATTATAAGTTTATTGTTATACTAAATACCCCCAAGAACCATAAGTTATCCTAATCCATTCATTTCAAAAGATAATTTCAAGAAGAATTTTAAGGTCCCAATGTGTGTATTACTTAATCCTTAACCTTTTATTATTAATATTTACTTTCCAAACATATACTAACCAGAAAATGTAATGAAATTAGTATTATTTTTATAATGAAGTGTTTTCATATTTGAATAAAAAACATTATTTTTACCTTTCTATCCACTTAGAAAAATAAATGATCATCGATTGTGAGTTTGTATGAACTACTTCCTCCATGAACTAATGCCTTACATTTTTCAAAACCTCATATCTTTAATGGTTATAAGGATCAAATTAAATAACAAACATAAAATATATAATATAATTATGAAATTATAATCCACCTAAATTCACTCTCATTTTCTGGGAAATTAAAGTGCTAACCATGTGTTGTGCCGACTACTGCCTCATTAAAGTCAGTTATAACATTTTTCATCAAGTTTATTTATTAGTTTAAAACTCTCTTAGAATATAATTCATAAACATAAAAATATCTAAATTATTTAATTATTCTTCTATATTAATTATATTATTCCAAAATAAACCCTTTTTACAAACATACTCAACCATTAATTATGATATGTTCATGTTTGGGCTGGTTTAAGAACCCACATGAACAATGCTACAAAACACTCATGGATGAATATGTGAACTTAAATTGTAGCATCTGAACTTGGAACACCATGCCTAACCCAGATTTCCACATGACCTCATGTGCTCCTCCCTATATGTAAGAGGCTACCAACTATCTGCAAGGGTCTGAATCTATTTGTGTGGAGACTATACCATCTGTATCATGTCATAGATCAAATAATTAATAACCAATAAAATAAATACTTGGATTATATACATAAATTTGGGTATGACATACATGGTATAAATAAGCAGACTAAACATGGATACAACATATAGGATAAAGATAGTAATAAAAGTTTTATTAAACATCCTACTTAGACTACATCCAACAACAATAGAATCCTATATTACCACCTACTCAAACATACACCGTAGAGACCTTACCCTCTACTAGATCCCTAAGCATGTAATCTACAAGAAAACTAAAATGGAAAAGTAGGGTGTGAGTACAAGACTTAGTAGGATACCACCAATGAACCTTTAAATCAATGCATAAAATATAAAACTGCATGACATGATTGTAAATAAGGTACAAATATACATAATAATATAGCCCATAAATAAAAAACAGATACTGGGTCCTCAAAGACTTACTCTACCAGTTTCACACCATATCGAGAGAAAGATACATGCTTTGGCACGATGTTGGTAGATCCATGGTAACCATACTAACAAATACCCTCGATGGATAGCCACCATCATGTGACATATTCTGTTTGCTAGGATAGTCTAAGTACATGCTGACCGAAATTCTATAACATCCTTCTTGAGTGGACAACCCCAAGCATGCATCAAAACTCACATGTCAACCCAATCTCAGAACATACATCCTGAATGGATATCCCCAAGCATGTGACACATCCCACAAGCTGGAATAGTCCATGTGCATATCATAATAAGGTCTAGCACATCCCTCTCGATTGGATAGTCCCAAACATGTGTCACATCTCACATACAAACCAAATAGTCCAAACATACATGTTGAACTATAGAAGATAGAAATAAAACACATGTGATATAAATACATATGACAGATAAAACATCTTGTCAAATCAGACAGTATCATCATTATCATAATCCATATGCAAGCAACACAAGCAGAGTTTAGGGATACACACAAAAAAACCTCATGTGATCAAGCAAAAAAAATAGGTTTCTTAGGAAACACATGCATGCCTAACAATCTTTCCAATAACCCATAATAAGATGTGTGCTAATGTCAAGGGCTTCCTACCTTATATATAGTATCATTTTACAATAAGGGTTGATGTCCATGTTCAATTGCACCACCAAATCCTAGAACCATTTTTATTTTTTTACATGATTTATAACTATCATCATCGTTAATATTAAAAAAAGTGAAAAAAGGATTAAATTTTATCTGAATAAAATAACTCACTACCTTCATAAATAAACATTGGATTAAATTTATACTCATTTAGATAAATCTAACAAAACTGACAATGTGTAAATCTGACTAGTATCACAGGAGATATCAAATAGAAAAGTTTAAAGATAATATTATAAAAAATAGAGAGAGGGAGAGAAAATAGAGGCGTGGTGGGGTATTTACCAATTTCTTCTATATTATCCTTTGGTAACATCCCCTTTTCCACCTTTATATATGTTTTAAAAAGATCATCAATTAATATCTACCTCTCTCCTAATTCCTTATATCAATGATACTATAAATTCCCCACCAATTCATCTACTCCTAGCCCCGTGCCATTCTCTTCCATCACTTATTATTTATTTCCTTTATTATTCTATATCCGTTATTCCCCCATTCATGTATTTATTTTATTTTCTTGTCTCCTATTAAATCCATGTCATTATTCATTAAATATATATTATGAATCATCCATACACACACACACTGATATTATATATATATATATATACTCATACATATATATATACACACCCTCTCTCACACACACAAATATATTTAACCCATATATACACACAAACCTATATATATATATATATACACACACCTGCACACACATATATATATACACCATCACACATACACACACAACCCACTTATATACACATTATATATATACACACACCAAAATTATTTTCCCATTTTAATAATAAAAATAACAATAAATTTTATTATTATTAAATATCTCCCATCAATAACACCAAAAACATCTCAATAAAAACTTCCATTAAAAACAGATAATAGTTAATAAATTTTTATTAACCACACACAATTTCAATACTTAACACAAGTAATAATATTACCAATATTACTTTGAACACCAATAAATATTAATCCAACCAATATTTACACTATAAAACAAATATTGAATACACTTATATATTTTCATTTAATTTTATATGAAAATAATAATAATAATAATATTAATAATAATAATAGTAAAATTATTATTTTTATTATTAAATTCCCAAAAAAATATTCAGATACAAAATAATTTTATATGTTCACAGAAATAAAAATAATTTGATAAATTTATTTTCAAATATATACTCAATATTTTTTAAAAAAAATTATTAAGCTAAAAAGGAAAAAAATTACCATTATTAGAGATTTAAGCAAACACCTAATGTAGAGAAAGGTTATGTCACACATAAGCTAAAACCCAAAAATCTATATTTAATGGCGGTCTCAAATTTCCCAACAGAGACACCATTCATATGATATTCTATTATTTTAGAAATATAACACGTGATATATAATATATATAATATATTTATTCAATTAACATAAAAGCTATACGTGCCATGAAATCCTATGATGACTTCATGACTAACTATGAAAATATTCCATAGAATATTTCAATGTGTTAATAAGACTTTTATCTTTACATAAAGCATTTAAATAATTTATAATGTGTTTTTATTGAAAAATTACATTTTCACATAAAAATACTCATAAATTAAAAAAAATGGGGTTTGTATTGTCATTAAAAATTGTGTATTTCACATAAATAATAATATAATTATAAGTTACTAATAAAATCATATTTGGTTTATGATTATATAAAGGATATATTAAGTATTTAACACATTATTACAATATCATCATCAATTGCTAAAATTACCAAAATATGACGACACTGATAAAATATCCATGTAAAATAATTAAAACAATTATAGAATGAGATAAGATATTTAAAAAAAATTAAAATTTATGTATTATAGTTTCATAAATGATCTAGTAATGATGAACTAGGTATCTAATAATAGGTATGAAAATCTATATCATAAAGCACGCGCAAAACAATTAAAACCACTAACACCCAATGGTGAATATAATCTATAAATAAATATCATATAAGTAATAAATGATAATAAATGGAATATATAAAAGGTAATGTATATGATCATGGTTATGAAATAGATTATTAAGATATTTATGTTCGTTATACATGAGTTTATATCACATTCAACTAAATGAATAAACAATGTAAGGGTTTCTTTTTCTCATTTTCAAATATATGATATATGATTGATATTGTACAACACCATTTATTTTATATAATGTATTCAGTACCCTATATTTTCATGTATGAATATTTCTCCCATTTTATGAGATTTTAACTACCATTTCATGATTTTCCTCTCAAGATCCTTTGATTATCATGTTACCAATAATGTGAGGGTTTCATCATTGATATCATTTTGAAATAGAGTTTATTTTTGAAAGATAATATATATGTGGAATTTGAATAATTTTCTATATAAAACCAATTTCATTTTATTCTAATCTTAGCATTCTTAGGGTTTTAATTTTCTTCTTCCCATTGGGTCATTTTTACCTTTGTAAGGAAACCGACCCCACCTCTACTTTTTGGTTGGGAATCCTTCTCTTCCATGACCATATTCATTGCGTTATTTTAATTATGTTCTTAATTATGCATCAATAATTTATTAAGGTCATTTTATACTACCTTAAACTCTTTAAAAATTTTACTGAAATTTTTAACATTTTCAATATGGGTCATTATCATTAGTCTAAAAAGTATCTCTTGGTAATGTTATCTCTATGAACAAATCTTTCCACATTTTTTATCTGTTATTTGAAAATTTCTATCTATGTTTTAATGTAACATCATATTAATATTTGTTAGTTTCTTCTTAAATCTTTCACTATTTTACCCATTTATCTAGGTGTGTTTTGGTATTTTCAGGGATAGAGAGTTCTTATCGGGGAAAATGACTTAGAATTAGAGGATGTATGTTTTTTTTAATTAATGAAGTCTGGGTATAAATGTGTCAATAGGAGCTATGCTGTGATATAAGGGTTATGGAGTAGAGAGTCCCAACTATGTTGTGGACCATTAGGTTGTGGCATAGGTGAGTTTGGGGTTAGACAAGTCTACAACATGGGTTATTGGCTGCACTATGGAGTCCTTGAGACCACTTTGTAGAGATAATGGTATTTTTAACATAGCTATGCTAAGGAGGGATGGATGCTCCATAGAGCCTTAGTTAGTGAATGTTAGTGCTACTTCCTAACTGGGAATATCTATGTCATGGTACTTGTGATACACCATAGATTTACCCCACGTGAAGAAGATTTGGGAAAGGTATGCAATATGGTTTTAAGAGGTCGATTGACTAGGGTGCTAAAGTGTGGTCTAAGTAGGTTGCACCATGGTCTATGTGTTTTCATCTTTTCTACACCATGGCCACAGGGATTGCAGAGTGGTCTATGTTTTTATAGACTTAAATTTATTGATCCCCATTTTATGTTTATTTTCCTCTCACTTGAATTTCATTCAAACTTTTGGATCTTTAAGGAACTCTAGAGGCATTTCAACTCCATTGAAATCTATTCATATCAGATCAAAGATACAGAGAAGCATTTGATTCCTCTCTAGTAATTGATATATCCTCAATTTAAAATTCACTCTTTTATTATCTTCTCTCCTTTGATAGTGATGAATCCTCATGTTGATGATGGATTGGATCCATGTTTTATGGTTGGTGTTTATAGGGGTTTCCTTTTGGTTTTACATTCCTTAGACCCCCCATTGGCATTTTTTTTACATGTGTTTGATTATTATATCTCTAATTAAAGGTAGTTGGTTCCATAATGTTTCTTACACACAATTTAAACCTTGTTTCCTTGATTCATTCAAAGTTAATTTAAAACTAGTTTTCTATGCTTTGGATTAAAGTGGTGTTGATGCATGATTCCAAAGGCATGTTTTTTAAAATAAAACCCCGTTTTGGGTAGTTTTGAGATATGAAATGATTTGAGAAAAGATGTCTTGTGATGAAAATTATTTGGTAAAATGATTTTCCTTGATTTGAGAAAAGTGTCTTTAAAATAAAGATGATTTTAAAAGGGAATGAATTTGATGAAATCTTATGATCTATTTTTGAAATGAGAAAGGCATGTTGAAAATGAAAAGTGGTTAATTTTATTTTTGTACTGATCTGAAATGAATAATTTTCTCATGATTTATTGATTGATTAACTGAAGCACATGTGATCCTAGGTATTTTGTGGTAACTAGGACATGCATGATAGTATCTGCCCATTGTACTAGATTGATGATGCAAACAATGACTTAAACATAATGAGACATGATTTTTTCCCTAATGGGGAGTTGAGTCCCAACTAAATGAGTCATGGGACACATGCTATCATTGATCAATGATCATTGATTGAGTTGTGTGAGGGTACTATTACTATAAAACTATCATTCTAGAGGTATTGATACATGGTTCTATGATATACAAGATTTTATAATTATATTATATTTATGTATGAAACTGTTTTATTCATCCAAACTAATTTATATAAATATTTTATATAAAATGTTCATTTAATCCTGTTTTGATATGTCTACCATATCTTTTACTTATTTAATCATATTTTTATGAAAATATGTGAATTCCATTCTATTATCTATTTTATTTAAATTGAAAGAATATTCATTTTAATTATTATGGAATTGATTATATAACACTTGGTGAAACTATACTGAGATTTATAATTCACACCCTACCTATTCTTTTAAGAATTTGTAAAATTTCCTATGCTAGATATGAGAAAAGGAAAAGTGCCACTTGGAGGCGGTGTATGTTCTTTATTCTTGGGACCCAGAGTGATAGAGGTGACCTATGGAGATGTGATCCACTTGTTACATGTGTTTATTTTTGATCCATATCTTGTAAGACATTGAGGCCTTTGATGATATAATATTTTGGTACAACTTTACTTATTTTATTCTGGTACTTTCTCCATTTCAAGTGTTTATAATACTAACTTATATATTTTATCTTCAACATTTTTTGGAAAAATTGTTCCCTCATGATTATTATATGATGCTAGGTTCTAGTCGCCAACCTGTAGAGATTGAGAAGCTCTGTGGGCCATGTTAAAACCGACTCGAGTATCAAAATACCAGGGTATCTGGGATGGTTCCTGAACATGTTGTATCAATGGTGCATGTTGTGCATCTTTCATTAATTTTAGTATGCAGTGCATTGTTCTGGTAGATATGAGGTAGGATTTAATGGGACATACAAGGTAGTTGCGAGTGAGTTACTAACCATCACTCATCATAATGAACCTTAAGTAACTATGTGTGTTTGGGAAATGTTTATTGAGTAATGTTTTGATATAATTATATATCTTTGTCTACTTTTAATATGAGTATGTTTAAACACTAATTATGTTTTCTTCTTGATGGAATTGATATTATAGTATCTCTTTTTTGAGTGGTTGATCTGTGTATTCTTGTTGATTCTTTTAGTATTTTCTATTAATATTGTGTAGCATCATGCCTTCAAGAATACATTTGATTGGGCCACAGGAGGAAGCTGCTACTGAAACACAGTAGGAGAATCCTCCAGTCGACCAAAATCATTTTGAGATAGTGGTTAATGTTGTCTATGATTTGGGAGAGGATATAACACCTATTTCAATTTAGGTTCTAGTTATATAACTTCAAAAGGATGAATCTATATATTTTTTTCAAGAGTTTATTTATTATAAAACAACAAAATTTCAAGGTTAAAATGATCCTCAATAGGATGAGTATTGGTTGAAAAAGACAGAGATACTTTTTGACTTCTTATGAACTCATGATTCGGTAAAGGTAAAGTGTGCTACCTTTAAGATTGAACGGCCTAAGAGGATATAATGGGATTTAATGGTAATAGTGGAGAATCATGATGGATTGGAGTGGAAATATTTTAGAGTCCTTTTAACTGAAAAGTTCTATCTATATTCGTTGGTCTTAGAGAAGTCCATGGAGTTTTTCAACCTCCAACATGGGGAATGGACTTTGAAATAGAATGAAAACCATTTTGCTGAGCTTGTTCAGTTTTCTCCGAAGGTAGTGTCTAAGGAGAAGCTGAATATATAAAGATTTAATATGGGCCTTCATTTTGATAACCGATCATAGGTTTTTTTACTAAATCCATTTTCCTATACTGATGTTATAGATAAAGTCTTGACAGTTGAGCTTGACCTGGATGTTAATTTAGGGATAATGGGAGTTCCCTTTTCTACTAGTGGTAGTTCTATGAGCTCCTTTAAATGAAATAGATTGCATGATGATTCTCATGGCAGTTTTAGAAATCATGCAACTTCCAAAACAACTATAGTGCCTGGTAGAGACACTTTGACTTATTTCCAGCATGTCATGGTTGGGCATTTGAGATGGGTTTGTATTGAGTCACCAAAGATTAGTAGTTAGTGAGTTTTATCATGCCACCTGCAAAAGTTATGCCATTTATTTTCTCCTTTGCACAGTGTTATAGGCTCATCAGCACCAAAAAGTAACGTGGTGCAATTAGAAGCTTCAAGAGCTAAGGGGTTTTAGCCACATGAATTCAGAATGAAGCTTCTTCACATTGTGGAAGAGTCTTCAGAGGAATATTATGTGGATACAATAATTGCGAGAGGTACCATCACTATATCTTCATCTTTCTATATTTTTTTTATTTGATATTGGTGTATCTCACCCATTTATATTGATCCATGTTGTGAATTTTCTAAATTTTCCTATGAAGAGTTTGTCTTATGTGATTTATATTACTATTCCCCTTTGAATGAAAAAAGAGTAGGGTCTTCACTATCCTTCTTTCATTTTCTCTTTATCATATATTGACATTACCTAGATCTTTTTGGTTTTCCATAATAAACTTCTTGAAATAATTTTTTTGATGGATTGATTGATTGCTTGTAAGTCTCAAATTGATTGTTACCTTTGATGATCCACCTTTACTACACCCAATGGGGTGTGCTATGTCTTTCAAGAATAATGATACATAAATTCAAGTAGGTATGGATCTTATTTTCTAGAGTTGTAGAGGGTAATGCCATTTCTTTCTTTTGACATAGTGTTAGAATCTTTCAGTGAGTATCTAACTCTAGTTTTCCTTGATTTTCTTGATTTTTTCCTTTTTATTTCTCTAGATTTCCATCGGTAAGAGAGGTATAGTTTTCTATTGTTTTGGGACCTGGTACATATCTAGTGTCTATTACTTCATACCATATCGTTCCATCAGAATAAAAAGAGTTAAAATGTTGGTTGGATGATTTTCTAGAGAATGATTTTATAGGCCTAAGTGTTTCACCTTGTCCAGCACCTATTCTTTTTATAATGAATTATGATAGGAAAATTCACCTATGTGTTTATTACTAGAAACTAAATCAATTTACAATGAAAAAATATAATTTACCATGGATTAATATTTATTTGACTAGATGAAATGGGAGAAGTGGTTCTCAAAGACTAATCTTCGATCTGGTTATGAACATTATGAGTATCTTGTTATGCCATTTGGTCTAACCAATGCTCCTATAAATTTCATGTATTTGATGAATATGATATTCTATGAGTACCTTGACATGTTCATGGTGGTATTTATGGATCACATCCTAGTTTACTATTATATTCAATATGTCTATGAACATCATTTTAGAGAAGTTATGGAAACCTTAAGGAATCATCGACATTATATAAAGCTTTTAAAATGATATTTCTGGATTTGGGAAGTTATGTACATGAGAGCAGTGGTCTCATAAAATGGTAGTTCAGTTGATCCTGAGAATTTGAAATATTTTATGACATAGGAAAAATAATGAAAAATCATTGAGATTAAGAGTGTAACATCCCAAATTTTCCGAAAGCTATGTCTTATTTTTAAATTTGGATGAACCCATTAACTGCGACTAAGGGAGGGTCTGTTTTCATTTGGATAGAAAGGTTACAAATGGTCTGGAGGCTAGCTACATTCCAAGTACATGGTCTGTATTGAATACACACCCAGTATTTAGGATAAATGATGTGTATTGACTACATGATGTGTAATGGGTTAGACAGACCCCCCTTTTAACATCCTATGATGGGTTTTCTAGGGGGAAGGGGCCTTGAGCTTTACACAACCTATAAAGAATTTACATGACATTTAACTTCCAGACAAGTTAAAAAAAAGATATAAGGAGATTGTTTTTGATAGATCCCATCTTTTCTCCACACATAGAAGCAACCATGTGAGATTCCTCTCCAACACCTCACCTAGGTTTTTCCTATGCCCTATATGGTCCTAACTAGCAATAAAACACACTTTTGGGTTGTTCTACATAACGGGAGACACCCCTTGGGTGTTCTCTACTTTATTGGCCTATTTTAACATTTCCTTGAACATTTAAACCACCTTTTAGGTGTGTAGTTTCCCTTGTAATAAATTTTTTGAATGAGAAATGTTTAAAAAAATTGAGCAACCATGTGTTAGGACCTTATGCCTTATGATCTATATTTTATTCCCTTTATTTATTCCATATTCCACAAGTTGTAGTGGAATCACTTGAATTTGATGCTTACCCACATTTTATAATATGTTATACATGTAAATCCATGTTATATGACCAGAGTTTTAATTGTTAAGACTTACATTCATATGAGTAGAGAGTGATACAAGGGTCCCGAATTAAGGACACCTTGGACAGACTCACCATGCCCTGTACTTGGAATTGTTAGATGTTCCCAGAGCAATACTTGGTTTTTCCTTGGATGGGTTCACCGATCAGATTATGTACCCATGGGAAATACCCGTTCCCTAGGGTAGACACCTTAGATGAGCTCATTTGTGAGATGGTTAAACCATACCTCAGGTGATACTCAGTCCTGTATGTGAGATACCTGGGACAAGCTATCTACCATCCCCAACTAGGAGGCCACTAAATCAGCGCCTCTATCCAAGTCTCCACAAGACCTCAGGTGCACCTCCCCCACACTAGAGGCTACTAACTAGTAGTGAGGGCCTAATAGGTCACATGTGGATACTATACCCTCTTTATTAGTGTAATCCACAAAAAATAAAATACAAAATAAAAGAAAAAATAATCAATAAACATGTATTAACAAATATTTCCCAGAACTGGGTACAATCCCACAACCAAATATTAAATATGCCATGTCATGTCATACCAAGCCATGTGTAAGGAAAAACCCAAAAATAAAGGCAAACTGAAAAATCCCCAAAATGGGTCTTGATTCCAAGTCCAAATACCTCTTTCATGCAAATACCACAACCAACTCAAACATCTATCATAGGGACTTTTCCATTTTCCTGACCTACAACCTTGAAATATTCATGGTTACCCAAGGGTATCCCAAGAAGGGTGTGAGTAAAACATAGTAGGCCACCAGCAATGGAGTCTACAAAATATCCAGTCTATATAGATAGTGTATGCATGTACTAGAATAATAACAAGGTAAAAAAAGAAAAACCAGACCATTAGTTAAGAATGTTACTAAAACCATTGACATCATTTAATACAAGTCTAAGGGAAATCATTTATAACACAATGGAATATTCTGGGCAACCACTAAGCATAAGGAAATAAATCATGTTCCATATCTCACTAGGGAACCATTTCACAATAATTAGATCACACTACCTTAGAGTCTCAGTCTAGGTAGTCTCATCTAATGCAACCATTAGGGGCATAGAGCCTCAGTACGACTCCATAACACATGCATTCAAGGGCTGGGGTTCAAAGCATAGTCCAACCCGACACATGGGCATAGAACATCAGTAAATACCCCACATACCACCAAGCCATGTGCACATACTTTATTAACCATTCATCACATAAACCATTTTAATAAACCATAATAATAATTGAACATAACATTCAAAATTCATGGTTCATTTAATGCATTAATCATATTTATTCCTCACCCATTTTCACATTCTCATTTAAAAAATTAGTTATTTAACCAATTCAATTTGATCCATTTTACCCATTCATGCTATTCCACAAAACCATTTATACCAAGTTAATAACCAACACAATCACCATTAGTTTATAATTCATAAACCAAGATAACATTTGAACACATTTATTATGGTTTCTATGTCATAAAAATTCAATTCTACACTTATCATTTAAATTTACATGTTCACGAAATGGAAGAACCCTTGGGTGGCCTGTAACTCGATCAAATAAACCTAAACACATCTCAAAGGTATCATGAGGGGTTAATATAAACATTTAACCAATCATTTCATAATTAGTACAAATAAAAACCAAAAGGTAAACACAAACAAAAAAAATCACATCAACATACACATAAATAACCAATAAGAAAATGGGATATAACTTTTATACCACCTACCTCGATTATGAAGATGAACGCTCACTTAACCATGGTCATCGACTCAGATTTGAACAACCATCAAATTCCAAACCTAATATCCCATTGAGAAAAAGGTATTTATTGTTTTGGAAGAATAATATAATCTACACAATCCCTAATCTAAAAAAGCGAAGGAAGATTACTATTAGACTCACTCAGAGCTTCCCATTACAACCAACGACGCTACAAATAACCTAGAAACGAAGGAGATAAATTCTTGGGAAGCTTTGGGGGTTTTGGTTTGTCACTATGTTTGCAGGAGGAATAATGGAAAATAATACCAAATTAGAACACTTAATGCCCAATGGGGGTAAAATGGTAAAATATCATTTTCAAAGGGGTGCACGGTTTGACTGCATGGTTGGAAAAAACTGTCTGTCATCTGTGCACCACCCTCCATCCAAGAGGGGTGTCTAGGCCACATGATTACCTGGTGATTCTGCACGGTCTGAAAAAATGTTCTCTAACCATGCAGTATGGATCCATCCAAGCTCTCATAGTTTCACCTCCCCCTTGCATAGTTTTTCAAACCATGCACCCTCCTCCTTGCATGCACGATTAGTGGGAACAAATTTTACTAATTATGCACCAATAGTGTGACATCCATTGTATGAATCTGATCTCCATAATTTCATGTACCTAACACCTGAAATACTCTTGAGCCTCTACATAGACACAGAAAACATTTAATTAACCATCTTAAGGGCATTTAAACTATAAATTTTAACAAGGATGTACCTCAATGAAGTATGGGATCTTACATCCTCCCCACCTTATAGCAGCGCATCCTTTATTCTCTCTTCCCAATAATCACTATAATCTAAGGTGAAATGATTAGGCCACCGGGCCTGCATATCCATTTCCCTCTCCCTTGTTTGTTTTTGATCATTACATTACTGACAAAAAACTCAAACCAAAGGAATAATATATCCTCACAAGAATTTCTCATTATGATATACAATACGAACCAGATGATTCTCAAAGGAAGCATCAACCTGAATCTCAAAGTTATCAATGTTAATCACATTTGATGGGTGAATGTTATAATTCCAAAGTTGTAAAACATGAAAATAATCATGCATAACACTATATTTCTATGGAAGAGACAATTGGTAAACCACTGGTCTGATCTTATCCACAATCTTAAATGAACCCACATACCTGGGTTCTAAATTTCCTTATTTCTATATTTGATAGTTACCCAAACTTGGAAATACTCAAAGAAACACACGATCACCCACCATAAACTCAAGAGTCCTATAACAACAACCTTCATACAATGTTTTGCTACATTGATCTATAACTATCCACTTTTGAATCCACTGAACATGTTATGATGTCTCTTGCATGAGAATCGGTCCCAAAAACTCTGATTCTCCAGCCTCCATCCAATATAACACTGATCAACATGGTTTCCCATAGAGCACCTCATACAGTTCCATTTGAATTGTCACCTAGTGACTATTTTTATAAGTGAACTCAACAAGAACAAAATTCTTTTCACACAATCCTTCAAATTCTAGGACACATGCCCTCAATATGTCCTCCATGACCTGAATAGTACTCTCGGACTGCCCATCCATATATAGGTGGAAGGACATACTCAAAAACCCCTCGATACCATGAAATTCATGTAACCCCTACCTAAAGAGTGAAGTAAAAGACAGATCATGATCTATAACTATCATTCACGGAACCCCATGCAATCATACTATCTTCTAGACATACAACTCACCCAACTGATCAATGGAAATGCCCTCTCAAATCGGTAAGAAATGTGACACCTTGGTCAATCGATCCAAAACTACCCATACCACATCATTCTTCACGGAATCCTTGGAACTTCCACTACTAAATCCATCATCATGTCATCCCATTTCAATTCTTGAGTGGGAAAAGACTATAAGAAACCACCTAGTTGCTGATGCTCAACCTTTACCTACTAACCAATGTAGCATCACACCAGGAAACATGCAACAACTTTCTTTATCCTTGGCCACCAATACTTTCTACAAAGGTCACAATACATTTTGGTTAATACAGGATTCACCTGAGTCACAGAACTCACACATCAACTCTTCTTGCATACACGTAGGCATGAAAACACAACCATGAACATAAATGATCTCATCATCACCAATAGTCCAATTGGAAGGTGACTCCCCACCTTCATGAATTTTCATCAAAGCCAAGCTCTATAGATCCCCGTACTCCTACTCTTTGATCTGTCTAATAAGAGTTGAATCAACTTCCAATGTTGCAAGGGCCTTATTCAATTTTCCATAATTCACCTCAAGATGGATCTTATCAAACAATGCCACCATCTTCCACTCAGAACTGGATTCCTATACCGCCTGATTTTGAGTCTTTGAACTCAAATCATCTGCAATACTATTTCCTTTTCTTAGTGTGTAAACCATATAAAAAGTATAGGACTATATGTATTCAACCCATATTAGATACATAAGATTCAAATCACATGGGGAGAAAATATAATTATGGATCTTATGATCATTTTATACAATAAAAATCTCTCCCAACAAGTAATTATCCCAACACTTTAAGGCATAAACCATCGTGGACAATTCAAGATCATGTGTTGCGTAATTTCATTCATGAGGATTCAACTACCATAACTCATATGCCACATCCCGGCCATCCTGCATCAACATTGCCCCAAGTCTAACACAATATGCATCACAAAAAAAGCTATACTCATTACCCATCTCGGGTAGGATCAAAACTGATGTAGAATTCTGTCACTTCATTAACTCCCAGAAGGCATTGTCACATACCCAAACCACTGAAACTTGATTCCGTTATTGGTCAATCCCAAAAGTGGTGTTTCCAAAATATAAATTTTTAATGAACCTTATATAATATCCCAAAAAACATAGAAAACCTTGTATATAAAAAACATTCTTGGGCTTCTCCCAAGATACAACTGCTTTCCCTTTCTATCGGTCCACTGTCACACCTTCTATAGAGATGATGTCACATAATAAATGCACCATGTCATTCCAAAAATTAATCTTGGATTGCTTGATATATACCCTATGTTCTATTAGTGTACTAAATATTATGTCAAGATGTTTGTAATGATAATCTTGAGTCTTAGAGCTCACAAAGATTTCATCAAAAAATACAACTACAAATTGATCTAGGTATGGGTTAAATATTCCTTTTATTAGTGCCATAAATTCTATTGGTGAATTGGTTAACCTGAATGACATCACAAAAAACTCATAAAACCCATAAATACCAATGAAAGTAGTATGAGGTATATGAGAAGGTCTCAGCCTCAACTTATGATATCGTAATCTCAAATCAATCATAGAGAACATGGAAATACCCCTAAGTTAGTAAAAAATATCACCGATCTGTGGAAGAGGGTATCAGTTCTTAACTTTAATCTAATTTAACTTTCTATAATAGACACCCAACTGTAGGGACCCATCAGCCTTCCTAAAAAAATGCATATCCCCAAGGTGATTTACTCGGGTGAATAAACTCCTTATTTTCCAGTTCCTACAAATAATTTTTATGTTCCTGGAGTTCTAACAACGCCATTCTATATGGAGGAATTAATATTGGTTCTACTCCCAGTAGAAACTCTATCATGAACTCAACCTACCTATTGGGTATTCGAATTTATACGTCTTTTAAAAATACATCATAAAACCCATCCACCATAGGAGAAAATATAATATTCTCTACTCCTCCATAACTAAGAAAAAGATAATCCACTTGGGTTGTGAGTTTACCCAATTTCTAACAAACTATCCATGCACAGCCAGCTCAGATATCCATCCCCCACAGTGAACATATGCACTCTCCTATGGGTATGTAAACATTATCCTATAGTGGTAATAATAAATATGGTCCTGGTACAACAATATCCAATCCATGCCCAAAATTAGATCAAAACCTGACATCTCTAGCATAAAAAGGTCCCAAATAAAACAATACCCACCAATCTTGAGGGCACACCCCCTACAGAGTCGTATATTTTCTACTCGAACTCCAAAAAGAGTATAAATCAACATAACTCCACACATATGTTCCTATTCTAGGCTCAACACATTCAAAAGCTTGATAGAGATAAAAAATGTGAGGCAACTATATCAAACAAAGAACTAGCAAGAGTGGAAGTTACAAGAATCGTACCTCAAACTTTCGATGGCCCAACCCTGCCACCTATAGATGTAGGTTTAGCTACATGAAGTTGACCTATCCATAAACCCTAAGATCTATCCTATGCTCTTGGTACTCCACTAATTTACTGATATGGATACTTATTCTAGAGTACAATATCCATTACCCTGACTGTTACGTCCAGTAGAGCTCCAACTGCCTTCCTGGTATGGTGTAACCGACCCCCTTCTCTCAATCTTCATTGACCTAGATCCAAATCAATACCCATCTAACAAGGGTTCCTATAGAATATATACACATTCCCTAACTTTCTGTATGCTCAACACTAAATTGGTGGTTGGGAACACTGACTGCACATGTGTCTCATCCTGACACACTGATATAAAAAAACTCATTCACTACCTTGAGAGGATAGTTCCTTTTTCTGACTACTCAATTTCCACCACCATGGTGTAAACCCTCGAATATAAACTTCATACCTTCAGAAACCATACCACTAGGTCACCCTACTAGAGCTACATATCCACCAATAGAAACCTCCTTGATATTTCCTTATAAAATAATGGTCTGATCCACCACCTCAGCAAACCTCCTTAAGAAAAAGATATCCAACTGAGACTTAATCTCATGTATAAGTATATCCTGGAAATGTCTCTCCATAGCCTCATCATCCACTACCAAAACTAGAAAAAGGAGTTTCAATTTAGTGAAGAGGATAACATAATATATCATTGACATGGACCCTAAGGTCATGTTCATAAACATTACAGCCTTCTCCTGTATCAAGGTCTCTAGATAGAAATGTTCCAAAAAACTTTTCCTGGAAATATTTCCATATAATACCATCATCCTATTGGTTCTAAACCAGAACATCCCTCTGGTGATTTTCCTATCCCCATAACATTTAACCCACCAAATTTACATTCTTATTAGGATGAGTCTCAAAATGATCAAGAATCATCTAAATGGACTCTATCCAGAACTCAGCTACATCTGATCCAACCTCTCTAGAAAAAGATGGAGGGTGTTGTAGCTGAAACTCCTTAGTCAGCTCAAACATACTCAGCACAACATGACCTGGTTCCTATTCCATCATTTTCATAAAATGAGTGAATTTATCACAAAACAACTCATCTCACCCTTCACCTAATATCACTAGGTTTTCTTGATCCACTTCTAGAGGAGCATTGTCGGTGACATCCTCTTATTTCCCAACCAGCATAGGATGTCATGGAAGAATATTCCTACAATTCCAACGATATATATCTGAACACAAAACAAAAAGTATCCATAGTTTCAAAAAATATGGATCTCCACTGGCCATAAACAACCCATTATGCATACACTATACCAAATGATATCATTACACCCCCATCAATAACCTAATCCTCCCCTATCATGGGTCATGGTTAACATAGGTAAAACCAAATTACACAACCAAAATTCCTTTTCATTAACATTATTTTTAATCATTCTCACTTTCAAAATGAAATATTTATATTTTAGACACCTTTGTTTTCACCTTTACAACTTGTTTTCCCCAAAATTATAACCCATTAATAACATTTCATTAGGAATTATTCTTCAATAAATTTTTCACATTCTATTTACTTAACCATTTTCATGATCTTTATTAGACACCATTTCATTCAAATTTCAAGGAAAATTTAATGCACCATTATCCTTCATGACCCACACATCCTTCTAGACAGTGCCTACCATGATGCATGCCATCTATATCCCAAGGTGACTAAAATGATTAATTGATGCACAACCTCGTTCTATTTCATCCATGAGTAAAATATCATAAAATGGTTACATAACACAATGAGTGCATCACTCTATGATTAAATATCATTCATTTATAACAAAACACGTCAAGAACAACAATCCCACCATGGGGTACTTTGTTTTTCGTTCATACATGGGTTAGCTACTCCCATGCATGAGCTCATTGCTAAGGATCGACTCACCCTAGTCTCTCTTATAACATCCCCAAATAGTAAGGAAATAGAAAATAATAAATCTTATGCCACTTTATATCATCCCCAACCCAGTGACCACTAAACTGGTGTACCGAGATGAGTTTCCAAATGACCTCAGGCACACCTCCCTATATTCTAGAGTATGCCAACTAATAATGAGGGTCTAATAGGTCACGTTGGGAGACTATAAACTCTTTACCATAGTAATCCACAATAGATAAAATATGAAATAAAGGAAAAAATAAACAATAAACAATAAACATGTATTACAAACAATTTCCCAAAACTGGGTATAAGACCGCAACCAAATAATAAACATTCGATGTTATTTTATACCATGACAAGTTTAATGAACAACCCCAAAATAAATACAAACTAAAAAATACCCAAAAATTGTTCTGAATCCATGTACAGATCCCTCATCCATGTAAATCCCATACCCAACTCAACCATCTATCATGGGTCCTTTTCCCTTGTCCTGACCTATAACTATGAGATATTCTCAGGTACCCAATGACAGATTGATCAGGGTGTGAGTACAGCTCAGTAGGACACCACCAATGGTGCCTACAAAATATCTAGTCTAAGAAGATAGTGAATGCATGTAATAAAAGAATAACAAGGTAAAAATTGATAAACCCATCCATTAGTTAAGAATGTTCACTAAAACCATTGTCATCATTTAATCTAATGGTTAGGAAATTCATTTATAACAAAATGTACTATGATGGTCAACCACATAGAATTAGTAAATAAATAAAGTTACCTATATTACTAGGGAAACCATTTCAAAATTAATTATATAACACAACCCTGGTTCCTTAAACTAGGTAGTATCATCTAATGAAACTGTTAGGGGACTAGAACCTCAGTTTGACTCCCTAACCTATGCATTCAAGTGCTGGGGTTTAGATCCTCAGTCCAACCTGACCCATTGGTGTAGAGCGTAATCCAATACCCCACATACCACTAATGAACGTGCACATGGTTTATTAACCATTCATTTCATAAACCATTTCAATAAACCATAATCCAGTAATACAGATAACTTTCACAATTCATGATTCATTCTATGCACAAATCATCTTTTTGTCTCAACCATTTGTAAATTTTCATTTACAAATATAAGTCATTTTACCCATTCACATTAATCCATTCAACCCATTCACACTATTCCACACAATCATTTATACCATGTTAAAAATCAAAACAATCTCCATTAGTTTCTAATTCATAACCCATGTTAACATTTTATCATATTTATTATGGGAGTTATGTCATAACAATTCAATTATATATTTTTCATTTCAATTTCCATGTTCACGAAATGGAACACCCCATGGGCGACCATTAACCTGGTCAATTAAACCTCAACGCATCCCAAGGGGAACATGAGAGGCTAAAATAAAAATTTACTCAATAATTTCACCATTCCTTGTAATTAAAACCAAAAGGTCAATATAAAAACACCTAAACACATCCACATAGACATAAATATCCAAAAAGACTATGAAATATAACATTTAGACAACCTACCTTGATTCGAAAGATGAACGCTCACTTAATCATGAACTTTGACTCAGATTCAAACATTTTTCAAAGCCCCAACCTATGATCCATTATAAAATAGGGTATTAGGGTTTTAGAACAAGAAGAGAAACTACACAAGCCCTGACCGGAAAGAGAGAAGTGAGAGGAGTGTTAGACTCATCCGGAGCTTTGATTTACATCCAATGGCACTCTCAATGTCCTAGAAACAAAGGAGATTAATCCTTGAGAATCTTGGGATGTTTTGGTTCATCACTAGGGAATTAAGACGAATAATGGAGGAGAATCTTGAATTAGAACACTTAATTCCCAAGGGAGTAAAATGGTAAAATTCCATTTTTAAATGGGCGCATGGTTTGAATGCATGATTGGACAAACCGTACACCAACCGTGAGCCACCCTCTGTCTAAGAGGGGGATAAATCAAATGATTACCTAGGAATACTGTATGGTCTAACAAACAGTGCTCTAACCATGCAGTATGGCTCTCTACAAGCTCACAGGGTTTGTCTTTCCCCTTTCTTGGTTTCTTTAAACCGTGCACCCCACCTCCTAGCATGCACGATTAGGGATCATAATTACTAATAACCATGAAACAACCATGCGACATGCATTGGATGGCCCCGATCTCCCTTATTTCATGTATTGAACCCCCAAAACACCCCTGATCCTCCTTATAGGCTCGAAAAAAATTTCATTAACCATATTAAGGGTATTTAAACCATAAATTTTAACAAGGATATACCTCGAAGAAGTTAGGGTTCTTATAGGCTCAGAGGGTCTCACAATATGCCTAGAGTGATACTTGGGATGCCTTATAGACCAAATTGGACATACTATATGGAATTGAGTATTTATAGTTCTACTGGTGTGATACTCAACTTACTTATATGGTTTACCTTATACGGGTCTAGGATGTTGTTTGATTGAACTATACTGACACCTTATCTTAAATCCTTGTTGTTTCAAATTTCTAAGGCAGGGACACAATTGACATGACAAATCACATGCTTGGGGTCGGTCCATTCATGATACCTTATTTATGTTTGAACCTTGTATACACCATATCATCCTTGTACAGGTTCCCTTGGTTCATACATCCTACTTAGGATGAAGAACGTTGTGTCAGTTGGGTATCTATGAGGAACCCGAGATGATATATTTCTTTATCACTTCGTTTTATTATTATTGTAACACTACTGATTTTATATGCATTTACTAGATTGATCTAGACACCATTGGTGGTGGCATACTGAGTGTATCTCACACCCAAATTGGGCCTCCTCTGGTACCTGAGTAGACTTAATGATTTCAGGTGTAGAAAAAATGAAGCATTCAGATTCCGATGCTTGATATTTAGTGTTAGGTTGGAGTACATGGACAGAGGACTAAGAGCATTCTCAATAAGATTTTATTGGAATATTTTAAACTTTTTTTTATTTTTGTCTAGCATCTAGAATATGCCTATTTCCCCTATATTCCACTTTCTTATTTTTTGAATAACTACATGACATCATGATCATGATCATTTGTATCTATTTATTCATTCATCTTCCATTGGTTGTTTATTTATTTTGGATGGTTTATTATTATTGATCCATTGCTTCTTGTATGTTATTATTGCATCTGCTATTTATAATTTATTTTATACTGATGTTCTACAATATGACTCAAAAGGGTGTAGTCTCACCATAGATACACCCTAGGCCCTCATTACTAGTCGAAATCCTCTAGCATATTCGGAGGCGTTCTTGAGGTGATGTGGCCAACGGTCTCGAAGCACCTTTTAGTATATTACGGGGAGGGAGGTTACAAAGAGTTATCAAGACAGTTTTTCCTTTTGTCTTACTAATTGAGCATTAGATAGAATACAAGTATTTATCAGAATTTTGTAATGATCCTATTCCTGAGAGTAGCTAACCCACTTATAGGGGAAACCTAAATTACCTAGTATGGGTTATTGATGTATTGGATTATGCCGGTTACAGTTGAATTGATTTCACCAAAGGGTGATTCACATGTTTTGTGACATTTTTATTACTACTGTTATTATTATCTTGGGTTGCTTTACCTTGGCCTAATGAAACTAGGTAATATCATCTCATGCATCATACTAGGAACCATAGAACACAAATAACATGCATTATGTAATGACATATTTATATAATACATGTATGGCATGTATTTCATGTTCTTGATGTGTGTTCCTTGATTGATTTATATATACATAAACATGCTAATATTTCTGTAGGAATGACATAATTGAATTAACTAAAGTTCCTACATCAATATAAATGGTTTTCCCGCATAATTTTATGATGAAACCTTAATTTACCAATTATAAAACTTTTGATCCATGAAACACTGGTTCTACATGCTAGCATATTAGTTGATTTGATTGATGAATGCTAATTAAAATTTATGTAGTGCGTACTTCCATAAATTGGAAATATTTGGTAATTTTGTCAAATCACTATATATGAACTATTATATTATTATTCCAAATTTAAGGGTCGGGTCAAAGTTACTTGACATACCAATTCCAATTTTTAAGGAGTACGGGATGTTATAAAATTGGAAAGGGTGATTCTTTTAAATGGATTGTGATATTTATATCCATATAAATAAGAATGAACTTCAATAAATTAATTTTTTTTAAAATGAAATTGTTATCTCTAAATGGAATGGTAGTTGAAAAGTAAAGGGTGTTTTCCTTTATACCTTTGAATTGACACTCCATATACTAAAAGTTATTCTATGTTATATGAGACCTTGAACCTAACTCAAACATACAAGTTGAAAGTAGGCAGTGTCTCTCATGAATTCTGATCTTCCATAATAACTAGACTAGGCTTCAAGAGTAGGAAGAGAGGTGTGATTCATTATAAGAAGGTTGTGTACCTATCCATTCATACTTTCACTATTTTCTATCTACTGTAAGTTTTATCTAAGGCACTCACATGGAAATTTTAGAACTATTCCACCTCTATATCCTTGAGTCATATGCCCGGACGGTGGCGATGACCATGCTTTAGAGGTGGCGGGCCCTAATCCACCAGTATTACCTCCTGTAGTTCAACCCAAGGAACCTCCCATTGATCTTTCACTGGGTGATGATTTTTAGTTCTGAATCATTTTCCATCACATTATGTAGTCTATATAGGGGGCTCTATGACCTTCCACTACTATGGCATAATTGATGTAGGATTTCCATTATCAACATCATTAAACCTTTTTAGGGGATGACATACCTTAGGATAATGAGTCATGTCGAGAGTCTATGGTGTTGATCTTCGATCATATAGAGATTCCTGTAGAATAGATGGTCAAGCTCACTATGTATATACTCTATGACTTCAAAAAGAAATTAGTGAGATATCATATCTTAGTATGATCATCATTATAATATAGTTTGGTAAGACTTATAGATAATATTCTATGACCACTTCTTCCCGAAGAATTTGATGGAGGACTATGCTAGAGAGTTCATGCATCTTTATCAGGGTGATATGTCAATATTTTTGTATTCATATCAGTTGAACAAGCTTCAACATTCCATATAGACCATGAACGGTGATGATCTGATGACTGTGAGATGATTTGAAGATGGGATTTTTTATTCCATCCGATCATAGTTGAATGTGTTCTAGCTAACTACCATGATAGAGATAGTGAACCAGGACCTCATTACATTGCAAAACTTGAGAGAAGCTGGCAAAGTGAGTCAGGGCGGTTGAACTTCTTGATAGGTTTACAGTTTGTCTAGTTGTATGAAATGTTTATTCGGGGGTTCATGTGAGGGTAGTTCCATCCAAATGATATGTACCGATATATATGTGGTGTGTCACTAGTGTGGTTGTACAAACCATAAGAAGGAAAAGTGCCCTAGGAACCTGATCAGGTGCCGAGATTGCAATATGATGGGTCAAATTTAGTGCCTCTTCCAATATTTTCCTATATTACATATTGAGAGATTATTTTTAGCGATACCGAATCCATGTATAGGATATATACCTCTATGTTAGGGTGCGAGTTGGTCTTCTACCAGCTGATCAAGCCTAGGAGGTGTATATGGTTGAGGTAGTTAGACCTTAGAGGTTCAACGCCAATAGAGGAGACCTACTCAGGGTAGTCAGATTGCATCTAAGGGCTGTGGTTCAGGCCATATATATACAGTGAAGTCTTTTACCACAGAGCAGATTCCATGGACTTCTATAGTTATGGGCACTATTCTAGTAGCCTTTAATTTATTATATTACTTATTTGATACAGGCACATCACACTATTTTATATCAGATGATATTATGGAAAGTCTAGGTCTTGAGTTGGAATACTTTTATAGATTTATGACTATCGAAACATCATTAGGATTTAGATCAGATAGTATATTCCAGTGTAAGGAATTCCCTCTTGAAATAGGTGGAACTGATTCCTATGGAGTCTGTTTGTCCTTGTGATGAATTGTTTCAACATCATCCTCAGAATAGACTGTCTAGTGCCATACCATGCCCATGATGATTTCTATTGGTGAATGGTGTCCTTCACATCACCCAAGGGTAGTGATTATATTCATAAGGTTGAATGGAATATCTAGATAATTTAACCTAGACCTGAGCATCATGGGATGGGTGAAATGAAAACCCAAATGGCTAGTCTCTTTATGAGTGACTAGGGAATGAAACTAGTAGAATAACCAATTGTTGTGGATCATTTTAGGGATATATTCCTTGAAGATTTATCTAGTTCAACTCCTATGAGAGAGGTGGAGTTCACCATCGAGCTAGTTCCAGGTGCGACACCAGTGCCCATTTCTCCCTATAGGATGGAACCTACAATGCTCTCGTAACTCAAGAAGTAGTTAAAATATCTAGAGAAAAAGGGTTTTATCTGACCTCAAATTTCATCATGGGTTCACCTTTTCTTTTCACCAAGAAGGCAGATGGTACCCTCTGGTTGTACATAGACTACTATAGGTTGAACCAACTTTTAGAAAAGAACCAGTATTTTCTACCTCATATAGATGAACTCTTTGACTAGCTCTGAGGTGCGACAATTTTCAATAAGATCGATTTGAGGTCGGTATACCATCAGGTGCATGTGAGAACATCAGACATACCATGTATATAATTCCAAACTAGATATGTATTGAATGAGTACCTGGTTATTCCGTTTAGCCTTATGAAAACACTAACAATATTTACAGACTTGATGAATCATGTTTGTCACCTGTACTTGGATTCATTTGTGGTAGTATTCACTGATGACATATTGGAGTATTCTTTTAGTAAACACAACCATAGAAACCATATTTAGATTGTGTTGAATACGTTGAGAGAGAATCAACTATATACTAGGATGAGAAAATGCCACTTTTAGATTGATAAGGTTCACTTATTGGGTTATATCATTTTAGAGGAAGGTGTATCTATTGACCTACAGATGGCGAGTGTTGTGGTTTCCTTGGAGAATCCCAAGAATATATTTTATATACATAGATTCTTACGGCCAGTTTTCTATTATAGACGATTCATTCAAGACTTATCACTCCTAGAAGTTCCTCTTATGGGATTTACAAAAAAGGGTGTGAAGTTATTATGGATAGAATCTTGTGAGATAGATTTTAAATAATTAATGGGAAGACTAACTTCAGCATTGATCCTGATTCTTCCAAAATTAAGAATAATCTATACTATCTACTGTGATGATTTAGGAATCGGTGTAGGAGAAATTTTGATGTAGGGAGATTGAGTTATGGTGTTTGGGTCCTGCCAGCTAAGGCCTCATGAGAGGAATTACCCTACACATTACCTCAATATAGTAGCCATGGTTCATGCTTCACAAAATTGGATGAAATATCTTTTAGGTTAGTGATTAATTTTTTACACGGATCAAAAAATTACCAAATACATCTACACACAATGATACTTGACCCTCAAGTAGCACAAGAAGGTAGAATACCGACAGTCATTAAAATTTAAACTTGTATATACACCCATAAAGTGTATTGAAGTTACTAATTCCCTGAGCCAGAAGACTCAGATAAAAGACTTCCAGGAGTCCAGTAGTGAGTGGTAGTTGTTGTTTTTGTTTTCTAAGATGCACCTGGAGGTTTAGAAACAATATGGGAAGCCTATTTTAGCAGCTCTATTAGTGACATCAACCTTTTTAAAATGGTTACAAATGAGACATATATTAGATCATGAGGGACTCATCCTAAGGGATAGTTTCTTAGGTGAGAACCCATCACATAGTTGGGTTGTTGATGAGAATTAGATACTACTCTTCCATGGTTGTATCTCGGTTCCTTCAAATATATGGGAAGAACCGATATAGGAATATCGTGCCCATATGTGCCTAAACTGTTCAAGGCTTAGGATCTTGGGAAGTGTATAATTCATGGTTAGTGCATGGTTTATTTAACAATGAATCCAAACTATGCAGCACTTAATAATTTTTGAAATTCCAATTCATTCCCTTATACCTTTAACCATTTAACCCTCTTTTCTTCTCCTCATTACACATAAAAACCTCACCCATGGGAAACTCTCCCATTTTTCTTTCCAAGGCCTTGAGTGATATCCTTTTTCTAATCTTGTAATCAACCTCCATTAATTATCTTGGATCACCCTCAATATGTTTATGAAATTGCTACCTTCTTTTCTCGGCTTTTCACACCATCTTCATTGTTATCATTGTGCGAGATCTTATCTTGTTAGGTTGTTTGTATCATTTATCAAAATTTTCTCATTCGATCCTGAATTAGAGGATGATATTGTATGAGGACACCTCTACCCATCTATGGTAGGTATTATATTACTTTTCCCTAAATTTTTTGATGTCTATAAAGTGTGTCATTGTATCATGTGCTTGACCTTCTATACAGCACTTCTAAAAAGTAAAATTCTCTTAATTAAATGTATATACCTTGATTATATACTAAATTATACCCCCAAAGTTTTCATAGGTCATGAACTCAACTCAAACCACCCCTTGGGCGTGACTATTAAATTTCTTTTACACTTCTACCATTATTTATGTGACCAAACCACCTCATACGGTGGGTTTGACATGCCTCATTAAAGAAATGGCTATATTAATTAACTAAAATGTGAAGGGAATGACCAATTCACCTATCCGTTTTTGAATTTTGGTTTATGACCATGAATAAATGAGATTAAATGAAATTTGGAACGGTAAATATTTATCACAAGTCCCTTGAAAACTTGTGAGTATTCTTGGCTCTTATTATGATTATAATATACTATTCCATGATGGCATGCCTTGGGAAACTTTTTGAATCCCCACATGGGTTTTCACTGACTAACCATACGACACCACCCAATTCATAGATGTGTTTACCAAGATTTGACACCACTCTTGGACTTTTCATTGTCTTATATTGATTACTTCTTGAATGTGGTTCTATGGAATCACCCATTACTTCACTAGAAACTGGAATGCATTAGATTATCTCTGTGGACTTGGATTGATGTCTTAGGATAGATACTACCTTGTATCATCTACTTGGGCTCAAATCACGTCCATCCCAAGGCTACCTAGGACTTTTTCCTTGGTCTCAACAACATTATTATTATAGGAGTTCAATGTTGAGAGTACACCCTTGGATTTCACTAATCCCCTTATTTCCAACATCACCTTTAATAGTTTTGGGTTGGTTTGAACTTATGAGGTATTGGTTATATAATTAGGATATTAAACATGGAAACCTTGGTTGTATGTCTCTGTTCCTGGTAAATATTTGTTACATATATAAATATATGATGAAAATTATCATTTATTTACCATCTGAGGCTGAAGCAAGTAATGTCGGACTAGTATCCTATAAGAATTTGGGCCAGCTTGGCCAAAATTTCCTATAGTTTTATTTTATTATTATACATGTACAATATTAATATTATATTCACTAGATGGATCATATTATATTCTGTTGGTGGTGTCTTATTGAGTTTTACTCCCACCATATTCAGGAATCTGATTGGTACCATGACTACCTCATTGATGTAGGTAGGGACAATGGGAAGTGCCCTACTATGGATGCTTGAATTTTTTTTTCTAGGATGGGGATTAATAGTAGATGAATTAGCCCAGTGATTAGGATTTTTTGGATATATTTTTGGTTTTTTTTATATTATGAATTTTTTTATTCCTTCCATCTTGATCCATTTTACCCCTATCTCTGTATAGCATCAAGACATCACCATTTTTTTAAATGATACTATGTATGGATTTTGTTGTTTTTTTATTATCCAGATGATTTAAATTAGGCCAAATTACTATTAATATTATTTTTACTATTTATTCAATACTTCAGTACTATGTTATGCTCTATTAATGAGGGTATAATACCAACACCATACCATCATAGAACCATGCTTCTATTTGGTAGTCTCTGACATATTGGGAAGTGCGATTGTGGCCACACAGACACTAGGTCGAGTCACTTATGTTTGGACTAGGATTGGGAAGTCACAATATGGTATAATAGGGTTTTATTTTCCCTTTCCTTACTATTTTGGGCTGGTATATAAGAGATTACGAAGTTTCATAATTCGTTAATGAGCCCATTTTTGAGAGTATCTAAACCATGTATAGTGAAAATCCAAGATTCTAGGGATATAAATTTTTGTTTTGGGTATTTTTCTATTATTTTTTTATTTGTTTTCACCACAGGGTGAAACACATAATTTGTTGTGTTTTTTATCAGTATGGATTTCTAACCTTAGCCTGGTATGTAAAGGAATCATTGATCATGCATCACTATAAGTACTTAACAATTCACATGTTAGGCATATACCATGCCATGTTTACTCCATTTCCCACATTGCTTATATTGCATACGGTTTTCGAGTATGATTTTATTGATATACATAATTTTTCTTCTAACATTTATTTTTGGAAAGGATTATTGGTTACTTAATGTGTTTGTATCAAACTAAACAATGTTTTCCCATATATATTGAAAGTGGTAACCTAATTGGACAATCTCAACCTGATTAATGTCTTGTAACATTAGTTATACAAGATGAAAATTTTGTTATGATTACATGTATTCAAATTATAATTTATAAATTTTATGACTCTATAAAGTAGTAATGGTGATCCATATAATCAAGCCATTGTATTTTGACAAGTTACATTCTGAGACTAGTTGTAAAATTATGGTTGCAGTTATATGAAGTGATGATTGTAAATTATAAAGATTCAGTATTTATAAAATGGGAATGAAAATTAATTTAGCTAGACCATGGTGTGTATGTATATATATATTTATATGGACTTAATAAAACCTTAATTTCATAAGAAATGGTTGACTTTAAATGAGGATACCAATTTCAACATAAAGGGTGCTTTCCTCAATAACTTACAATTGACACTGAATATAACAGACATCTGTAGTGAAACATGGAACTAGACCTGACCTTATTAGTGGGAAGTGGGAGTGTATCTTGTGTATCATTGAAACATATTTGGTAATAAAATTTTGATTGAGGTTTTAGCTTGGAGTTTTAGATATATTCATTCCCAAAAACATCAGGATAAATTCCAAGAGGTTAGCGATGACCATGCTCCAGAGGTGGTGGGATTGAAACCACTGATGCTACCTCTTATAGTACCACCTAAGGAACCTACGTTTTTTCTTGGTTTGGGAATCAATGCCCAACTTTGAGAGGGTTTCCTACAATTAGTGCAGTCCATGTAGGAATCTCCATACCTTTCACTGACTATGTCAGAATTGAATCGAGAGTTCCAATAGTAGAACCCTTTATCCATTTCAAGGGAAGGCAGTCCCAAGGTTGCTGAGTCATGGCTAGAGGTTATGATTTCCATCTTTGATAATACAAATAAAACTCTATAAAAGAGAGTGAATCTCACAACATATATACTTATAGGGTATTTCAAGAGGTGGTGGGATGTTTTGACTCAGGAATATCAATATTGGGTTATGGTTTGGAGAAATTTACAATATGGATTTTATAACCTTTTCTTTCTAGATATTTTTAGAGACAATTGATCTAGAGAGTCTATGAACCTATAGCAAGGAAAGTTATCCATTATGGAAAACTAAAATCATTTCATGGAGCTCTAATGTTTCATTCCTACTCTACTTAGTGACAATATATCCATATTTAGGAGATTTTGGATGGTCTCATGTATTACATCTGGTTGTAGGTGAATGCATTCCATTTGATGGATGCATATGAGATAATAAACCATGACCTAATCATAGAGGATAACCTAAGAGAATTTAGAGGTGAGGGGTAGAGAAATTTCCTAACTAGGTAGGTAAGTAGTTTGACTAATGGTAGGAAGTGTCAACTTGAGTTTTCACTTTAGGGAACTAGTAGTCAATGTTTCTGCATGGGTAACCATGTGGTATGCTGCCAATGCGAGTGGAAAGGACATATGAAGCCTCAATGAAGAAGATACCTAGTCGAGTACTGAGTTTGTGAAAAAATGCGTTAAATTTAGTTGTTTTATAGGAACTATCCACCAATTCCCAATGAGATAGGATCTTTACTAACTCCAGGATCAAGAGTGGGATTCGTAGCTTTTCATCCCAAAAGAAGATGGACTACCACAAGACGTACAAGTCAAGGAGGTGAATGAGGTTGAGGAAGCCAAACACAAGATATCAAGTGCTAGCAGAGTGGACCATCTCAGGGTAGTAAGATTATAGCTCATGGTAGTTAATTGGTCTAGGTATACTCTATATAGCTAACACCCAGGGTGTAGATTTCCGGTTTATCTATAGTACGAGGTATGATCTTAGTATCCTCGATTTTAGTATCTATTTTTTCTACATGGGTTCTTCAAAATTGTTTATATTTGTGGATATTATGGAAAGCCTTGATCTTGAAATTTAGTATTTCTATAGATTGATTACTCTTGATAATCCATTGGGAGTATGATCAAAACGTATATACCTATTCAAGGAGTTTCTCCTCACGATTGGTGGTTATTGTTTCTTATGAAAACCATTTATCCTTGAGATGATAGGTTTAAAAATCATTATAAGGATATAATAGTTGACACTTTATCAATTAAATATTGGTTTTTATCATCATAGGGTGTCTTTATTATCTCCCAGGGTAGTGACTATGTTTTCAAGGGTGAATGGGATGTCTAGGTGAGTCATGTCGGACCTGAGCATCATGAGTTGGGAGGAGTGTTGGACCAAATTTCTAGTCTTTTTTTTATGATCAGGGGGTATGTCAGGATGAGTTTCCTCTAGTTTTGGATCATTTCAAGGATGTCTTTCATGATGACATTTTTTTACCACCTCTTGAGAGATAGGTAGAGTTTACAATAGAGATTTTCTAGAAAAAATGGTATTCATTCCTTTATACAGAATAAATCCTACTAATCTTTAGGAACTCAAGAGGCAGTTATAGGACATAGAATCCAAAAGGTTGAAATGATCCAATACATCTCTTTGGGGTTCACCTATTATTTTCTCCAAGAATTAATATGGTATCATAAAAAAAATTGTGGATTACCGGTGGTTGCGTCATATTACTATGAAGAACCAATTCCCACATCTACAAATAGAAGATCTCTTCAACCAGCTCTGAGGGGATATATTTATCTCAAAGATTGTTTTAATATTAGTATATCACTAGGTTCTAGTTAGTACCTTAGATATACCATTTACAACATTCTAGAGAAGGTATTTCCTTTATGAATATTTGGTTATGCTTCTTGGTCTAGACAATGCACCAACTATTTTTTATGGGTTTGATGAATCATGTTTTCCATCCATACCTAGACCCATTTATATTAGTATTAATGGTTGGAATCTTGGTGTATTCTCAAACTCAACCTGATAATTCCAAACATATTGACATCGTATTGAATACACTAAGAGAGTAGTAGTTGTATTCTATGTTCACAAAATTCTACTTCTAGATTGATAAATTTTACTTCCTAGGTCAGAAAATATCGAAATCAGGTGTATCTATAGATCTAAAGAAGGGGAAATCCATAGTTTCCTAGGATAATCCCAATAATGTTTTAGATATTCATATATTCTTGGGACTCAGTGGTCCCTATCTACATTTCATTCAGAATTTATCATGCCTTGAATAACCACTTACATGCTTGAAAAATAAGGGTGTTAAATTATCTTGGTCTCAAGAATGTGAGAAATCCATTTGATAGTTGAAAGGATGGTTGAAAAAAATTCCAATCCGAATTATACATAGTCCTAGAAGAGGCTATAAAATTTATTTTTACACATAAAGCATTGGGCTGGGAGACATTTAGATGTAATGGGGGAAAGTAATGGTGTATTGGTATCATCAGTTGATTCCAAATGAGCATAGTTACCTGACACACAACATAATGTTAGTAGTATTGGTTGATTATTTGAGTTTTTAGATACAAAAATTTTTTCTAAGATTGGTTCACAGTATACATGAACCATAAGAGCCTGAAAAACATACCCCGTAGTGTGACTTGAACCTCAAATAATGAAGATGGGTTGAATACTTTTTTTCTTTCAATTTTAGGCTTACCTATACACTTGGGAAAGGAAATGAAATGGATAATGATTCAATCTAGAAGAGTTATACACAAGCTATTTATGAATATAAAAATGAATAAAAGTTGATTGATATCTATTCTAAGATGAATCTTGAGGTTTAAGATCATAAAGAAAAGCCTGTTATTACAACTATAGTAGTGAACTCAACACTTTTAGACTACATGAAGATGAGACAAATTTCTAATCCTGAATTAATAGTCTTGGGAGAGAGTGTTTCTAGTGATGACCCACCATCTGGTTGGGTTGTTGAGGAGGATGAGATCTTGTGTATTAATAGGTGTGTATGGGTTCTAAGATATGTGTAAGAGTAATTAATTAAAAAATATCATTCATTGAAATGGATATTAAATCTCAAACTTACCAGGATGTACCATGACATAATCTACCAATATAAGTGTCGAGGGATGAAAAGGGAGATCACTGGTTTTGTTACTCATTGTTCCTCCTATTAGTAGGTGAAGGTGGGAAACCAGTGACATATAGTCCTATTATAGTACTTACCCATCCTTTAGTATAAATCTGATGATATCACTATGGATTTCATGATGGTCTTGCCGAAGACCCCTGAAAGCAATGGTGTAGGGTGGGTTACCATAGGTAGACCAATAAAGGTCCCCATTTCTTACCTTTTCGGGGGACCTTTTTAGTGGATAAACATGGAAGTCTATATTTATATGAGATTATGTTATATTATGGTGTTCCACATACCATCATATAAAATAGGGATGATTAGTTCATTTCATAGTTCTGGCAGGGGTTGTAGAAGGCATTAGGTTCACAGGTACTTTTGAGAATAGTATACCACCCTCATACTGATGTCCAGTTCGAACATACTATATAGGTGTTGGAGGACATACTTAGGGAATGATTCTTTTATTTTGGAGGTTCTTGGGAGAAAAATTACCTCTGGTTGAGTTTTCTTATAATAAAATCATTCATGAAACCATATATAAGGCTCCTTATGCAGCCCTATATGATAGTTTGTGCCGATCACCTCTATTCTGGTTAGAGCTAGGGGAGGTAATGCTAATAGGACCTCATCCCATTTAGGATACATCATAGTAGGTAAAGTTGATTTGTAAATGTATGGAAACAGATAATCCTAGGATAAAGAATTATGCCTATTATAAGTTCTAACTTCTGGAGTTTGAGGAGGGAGATCAAGTGTTCTTGTGTGTTTCATATAGACTAGTTCATCGATGATTTGAGAGGAAGGGTAAGATATTGCCTATATTCTTTGGATCTTTTGAGATTTTGGAGAGGGGAAGACTAGTGAATGATTATATAGATCTTCATCAAAGATATATGGATATGAATTCTATTTTTCAGGATTCTTAGTTGTTCTACTACTATTTATACCCATCTCTTATCCTTTATTCTATTGAGTTTGAGTTAAAGGATGATGATTATTTTGAGGAGTATCTAGTGTGTATCATTAATCAAAGCATGAAGGTTCTATATGGTAGGTATGTCCCTCTAGTTTTTTTAATGTTTCAGTACAACCATGTACATGATGAAACCTATGAGTGAGAGTCTGATGTACATTCCCAATGGCAAGAATTATTCTTAAATGATGCTTAACCACCCTCGTAAGGGAAACTTAAGGATGCGTTGTCATAATTAGGGGAGTCTTTATGATCACTATTTTTTATTAGGTACGAATACCTAATCTTTTTCTAAAACATTATATTATCTAAATAATAATTACTAATGATATCATAGAGGTTTTGGGAGTGTTCACTCTTGGTTAGGGGTTTATAGTCCTAGTTTTTGGAGAAATAGACTATGGTTCATGGTTAGTACTAAAAATGTATCTTAACCATGTGACCTAGTGAGAGTGGTTCATGGTTAGTTTAACCATGTGATAGGAGGAACATGGTCATGATAAAACTGCAATAAATTATAGAGGGGAATGATATGGTTTGTTCTTGGGTTTTCTAACCATGCACCTAAACTGTGTAATGCTTGGGTACTTGGGTAGTGGGAAATGCAAGGTTCAGACATGGTTTGTCTAACTGTGTAGAAAAACCATGCACCCATTTAAAAATGTTGAAATTCCAATTTACCCTCTATTGAATTTAACTCTTCAACCCTATTTTCTACCCGTACTTTCACACAATAGCCACACCAATGGGAAGGTCTCCCATTTATCCTCCCTAGGCCTTGCGATATATTTATCATTTGACTTGGAATTGACCATAGTTCATTGAATTGGATTACTCTCAGTAATTATAAGACTCCATTATAATCATTTCCCAATTTCTCATTCCATATTTGAGGTAATCTCTATGTGATATCTTATACCCCGTTTTCAAATAGTATGTCCAGTTTCTATGATATCTCTCATTACAGCCTGAAGTAGAGGTCGATAATGTATAAGGAGTATTATACCTATCTAAGTTAGGTAGTATATTAATTTTCCATAATTTTTTTGATTTTTATAAATTGATTCATTATTCCATGAACCAGACATTCCATACATCACATTTAAAATATGAAATTACCTGAATTAAATGTCGAGACCATGAAGAGATCCAACCATATAACCCTAATATTTTTGGATGTTGTAACCTTGACTCAAAAACCCATTGGGTGTGCATATTAAATTATCTTGACAATTATACCATGGTTTATATGACCAAACCTTCTCCTATGGTGGTTTTGATTAGCCTCCTTAATGAAATGTCTAGATTAATTAACTAAAACGTGATTAGAAAGACCATGTCACTTGGAGTTTTTTTAATTGTTTTATAAGACCATGACTAAATAGGGTTAAATGAAATATTAAATGGCATAAATGTATCACATGATCCTTGATAACTTGTGAGTATGATTTGATCTTATTTTGACCATTATATATACTTTTATAGGATGACCTTCCATGGGAATGTTTTGGATTCCCCACCTGGGTTTTCCCAGACCACCTAGCGGGAACCACCTAATTCATAGATGCGTTTTCCAATTTATTATGCCCCTATTAGACTCAACACTTATATCACATTGATGAATTCGCAAACATGGTTCCATGGACTCACCTAATACTTCTCTAGAAATTATAATGCCTTTTATTATCTTCTTAGATTCATCTTGATGTCTTAGGATAGAGACCACTTTGAAACATCATCTCAGGCTCCAATCATGTTTGTCCTAAGGTAACCTGGGACTTATTCCTATGTATCTAAAGATTTTTTATTATATAAGTGAATTGCCAAGGGTAGAATCTTAGATTTCACTCATCACCTTATTTAAAATGTCACCACAAATAACTGTGAGTTGGTCTGACCTTTTAAGGTCATGGTTTTATAGTTATGATATTAAAAATGGATGCCTTGGTTATATTCCTTGGTTCCTGGTAAGTATTTATTACACACACACACATATATTTATATATATATTATGAAAATACATGGAAACTTATCATCTTAGACCAGAGTAGGTAAGTCCAGATGTGAATCCTCTAGGATCCAGAGCCATCTTGGCCATAGTTTCGTATAGTTTTTTATCATTATATCAATACACTTTTCATTTTATATTCACTGGCTGGGTCATATTACACATCGTTGGTGGTGGCCTATTAAGTTTTAATCACATCTTTTTGGGATACCGATTAGTACCTAGACAGTCCTCATGGATGTAGGTTGGGATAAAGGGAATCGCCCATCTATGGATCCTTATATTCTATTCTAGGATAGGGATTGATAGAAGATGACTAACCTGAGTACTATGGATGATTTTAGAGATAGTTTGGATCATTTTTGTATATTTTTATATACAATGATTTATTGTATGTCTACCTTCCTATTTCCTTTTAACCACCCTTTGTATAGGATCATGAAATCCTCATTGTTTTTCCTATAAAACCAACTATGGATTTTGATTTGTATTTATTATCTGGATGATTTAGGTTTCACCACATTACTATTGATAATGTTTCATATGTTTATTTATTATTTCACCACTATGTTGTGATTTAGAACAGAGGGTATAGTCTCCTAACCATAAAATCATAGATCCTTATATCTAATCGATAGCCTATGGCATATGGGGAGGTGAGATTGAGGCCATTTGGATAGCAGATTATGTCACTTATGAGTAGACTCGGCTCGGGAAATCAGAACACCATTTTTGGAAAATGAATATTTTAACCATACATTTTGCGGACTAGTACCTCCACAAAGTAACATATCTAAATTTTCATTTAGTTTCTTTTTTAGTTTTAAACTCTCTTAAAATTTGATTTAAAACCTTAGAAATATCTAAATAATATCATTATGGTTATGTATAATGATATTTTTCTAATTGAAACCACCTTCATAATAGTACTCATCTATTAATTATGGATGTTAATGTTTGGGATGGTTTGACGAAATACATGAAAAATGATATAAAAATATACCATGGATGACTCTGAGAATATAAATAATAATGTTACTATAAGATAGTAAGAAAATAATGACTGGTTTATGTTTCTAGAAATTTTATATTAGTTTTTAACTTATTATTACAATATTATCTTCAATCGCAAAAATTATAGAAATTACCCGACACCAATTGAATTATCACACAATAGAACTAAAAAATTATAGAATGATGCTTTATAAATAAATATAAGTTATCTATAATATTATCTTAAATTATATATGAATGATAAACTTTGTATCAAATAATGGGTTCCAAAATTAACATCACAAATCATGTGTGAAACAATCAAAGCTACGAACACCATATGGTAAAAATAAGCTACAACTAACTAATATATTAATAGTTGTAACATCTCAATACTGTTTCAGGTATTTCTAAACCATATTTTGTTAAATTTTTATTCTGTTAAATTAGAAAAAAAATGGTTTAACAATGAAATGTTGCGTTTTTTTAAACACATCGCAGAATTGTAAAATTATCAATTAGTACTATATAATATTCAATTAAATATTTTTTTGAGTTAAACACTGAGTAATTATGAGTTTTCGAGGTCCAAAAAGTCTTGGGGAGGTCTGAATAAAAATATTAAATATATTTTTTATGCTCTAGCAATTTATTAGAAATAATTGAATAACTCCAAAACAGTCCATCATATGAGAAATTTGAGACCATGGTTATGTCTGAAATATGGTTTTTACCTTATGATGGGTATACCATTTGATGTTGGTAGACATTTGGATGTCTCGCTCAAGAGATAAAGTTATTAAATAATATTTAATATATTACTTATTCAAAATAATTTAATATCTCTCAAATGGTGTGTCGTATGGGAAATAGGAGACCACTGATAGGTCCAGAATGAGGTGTCTACCCTAGAAAAGGTATAACATTTGTTTGAATCAGGTGTTTGGATACTCTCTCACAAAAATAACACTTTTTATATTAATTAATTAATTATTCCGAGTTTTCATTAATAGATCATTAATATCCGTCAAACTGCTCATCGTTTGAGAAATTTGAGACCACCGTTGGGTCCAGAATGGGATGTTTACCCTAGACATGGTATTACTTTCATTCGCAATAGATATTTGGTGTCATATAATTTTTTACATTAAATAATTAATTTTATTAAACTAATTTAATTATTAATAAAAATTGGAGTACTATTCATCTTCCCAAAAACCACGTTGGAACTCATCTTTTAACACCATACACCATTTTTGATGGACGACTTGATTCAAAAGCTTCCGTTTTGGATCATTTTTCACAATTTAAGTGATCAACACATTATTGTACCAAATTAAATCCCTCCAATCTTCGGTTGAAATCTGAATTAATTTTGGGGTTTCTAAATTTATGTTTTGGAATGAATTTTGGATTTCATTGAAATAGATGAACCTATATCTCATTGGGTGGAGGTCGATTAGAAACCTAGGAATTCATCATGTTGTAGCGAGAGGTAGTCTCTACTCACCTCCTTCCCCAAGTGCTGCAGAGTGGATCCAATCGTGTGGAGGATCCTTCCATGGTGAGGCAACACGATGGGCTGTGCGGAGTTGAAGAAGATAAGTTTTTTTATATTGTTTTTATTTTATTTTATTTCCTTTTATTTTCTTTTATTCTCCAAATATTCTATCTTCTATAACTTTCTCATCATTGATCAGAATTGTGCGCCGTCAGTACCATTGAATTCATCTCGACAAGAAAAATAAAAATAATTTTTTTTGTTTCGAAGGCAGTAATGTATTCATCGATTCATTTTTCACATTTTAAATGGTTATTTTAAATAACATTATCACAAGATATTTGTTAATAATTATTTAATAACAATTTCAACAACTTATCAATGAATAATTTTAATGAAATTATCGAGGAAAATTCTTAAACAATTGTATTAAATGATGAGTTATTAAATTATCAAAAGACAAAATTGTCTTTTAAAAAAAAATTATTTTTAATAATTATCGTATGATAATAATGATGAGTTATCAAAGTTTAAATGTGCATGATTTTTGGAAGGTAAGTATTAAAAGAAACCATCAAATGGTAACATCATCAAATTATCAAAAGATAATCACAAATAACTATCAAAACATAATTTTATGCAATTATCGAGATAATTGTTAAAATGATTGTTAAGGTTAATTACTTGAAATTATCAAAAGGATTGTTATTGAAGAATTTATCTCTAGATAAATTCAATGTCTAATTAAAATGATAATTCTGAGTTTATCAAAGATAATTATTCTGATAAATATTCACAAGTGCATGCGTTGATATAATTATAAAATGTGATTTTTCCATAAAATATAAATATTATCACATGTGATAATATATATATATTTTGAAACTTATCCTGGTGAGATAAATTATCATTGCATGTGATAATTTTAAAGGATAATCCAGATATTATCAAGGTCAGAAAAAAATTTAATTGCATGTAATATTTCATTTCCTTGAGAAATAAAATAGAGGGATGTAAATTATCAAATGAGGTTTATGATAATTATTTTGGATATTTAATGTGATTTCATGAATTAACATAAAATGATAATCTAGAGATTATCTAGGAGAGAGAATATGTAATCACATGTTATATTTTACTTACTTGTGAAATAAAATAGATGTTTTGGTTCTAGGAACCCTTAACGAACATCAATCATTGGTGTGTCAATTATTATGATAAAAATGTCATGAGGAGGTGTATTGAACCACACTGGGTAGATTATTGTTGTCGCTGGCATTGGCGAACATGAGGCAGGTGGTTCCGTCCCGAATTTCCAAATTGATAATCCATGTATTGCTTGATTTATTTTAATTTTTGATTTAAATTCAATTTCTCAAATCTTCTTTCAATTAAATTGATAAAAACTCGATTCCAACAAATCGAGATATTTGAAATGGTTTTGGCATGGAAATTTTGAAAAACCCCAAATTCTATTGAATTGGGTGTGTTTATGAAAATTAGGTGATTTATATTGTTTAATTTAAATTGTGGATTTGATGGAAATGATTTCAATTAAATTGTTGAATTTTATTGTGGAAATAAATTGTGTAATGATGAAACTTGTTTTGAATGGATTTTCAAACTCATGGAAATGGGTTAAAATTATTTGGTAGAAACCCAATGGTTTTATCTTCTGGACAGACATGTTTTTGAATAAAACCTGTATTGGTTTTATATGGAAAATAATTGACATTTTTTAAAATGGAAGAATGGGATTGATCATATTTTAAGCAGTCTTAAAATAGATCACCCATCATGTAAGAGCACATGAAAGCCTTCGATAGTTAGTGTGTTATTTGGATACACTCTACCCTACGACAGCGTTCTAAAACATACTTGCGGTGGGTCACATCCCTGATGGGTTGGTGACGAGTCTCCTTTGGCCAATGTCATAGGGATGTGTGTATACACATTTTGGTGAGTTTATAAAGAGAGTGCGGAATCCTATCGCTGGTAAATACTATCGTACCTGGTAGATGACCATATTTCTCACTTGATTATTTATATATGAGATATGAATTTATTCCAATTCTTTTGAACTTAATTACATACCTACTAAATTTATATAAACAATTTTATATAAATTTTTTATTTAAGTCATTTTTAGAAATATTCCATCATTATAAAGCCTTTCTTAATGTATTTTCCAATATTTTAAAAATGTATACCTTGTTTCGTTTAAATATGATTTTGAATTTTCAAACCTTTTTATTTTAAATATGAATGCTTTTCTTTGGATAATCTATGTCTGGCATCTGTTATAGATTCTTTGGTGGTATCCTACTAGGCTTAGGCTCACACCCTACTTTTGCTTTCGAGTATTTGTATAGTTTATTCTTCTAGGTTCAAGCAAACGGAAGGGATATCTTGGAGGTGGTTCCAGATGTGGAGCTTTGGTGTTGGTAAGTTGTCTCTTTAGGAACCTTGGGGTTTTTTTCCATTTTATTACTTGGGTTATAGTACTTTGGGATTTTTATACCTCTTTGTATTCTGGTACATTACTCCCTGTGGAGTTTTTTTTGTTATGCATACTTTATTGTTTCTTTTCTTCCGCATTTTTGGTGGAAAAATCATTCCCACTTGCATGTTATGTGATGCAAGGTGCTAGTCGCCAATCCGTGGGGATTGGGAACGCCCTTCGGGCTATGTCAAGGCCGGCTCGGTTATCGGGTTAACCGAGTATCCATGTTGGTTTATGACAATAATAATTATTATAAATGAAATAAATAAAAGGTAATTTATATGAGTAAGGTTATAAAATATATTATTTTTATCATTATGATTTTTAATAGGATTTTAGAATGCATTTGACTAAGCAGGGAAACACATAAATGGTTTCATTATTTCATGTTCAACTACACGAGACATGTTCGATATTGTGAACCGTTATTTTTTTTATATGGTGTATTCACTACCATATTTATTTCAAGTATTATTTTTTTCCATTTAATGAGATTATAATGTCAATTTCAATATCTTCTTCTCAAGAACCTATTATTCTTACTTTACCAATACCATGAGGGCTTCATCACCAATCTCATCTTCCAATAGGGTTTACATTCTAAGGATAATCCATTTGGGGAATTTGTATTATTTTATCTCTGAAAACCGTTTCATTTTATTATCCTCTTGACATTATTGGTTTTCTAATTGTATTCTCCCTATTTCATTTTCTCTTTTGGCTCATATTTATTATTTTAAGGAAACTGACCCTACATCTTCTTTTTGGTCTTGAATCCTTCTCTTCTATGACCCTATTCATTAGATAATTTTAATAATTTCCTTATCTAGGAATCAATAATTGGTTAAGGACATTTACTACCATATTAACTTATTTAAAAATTTTAATTAATTTTTAATTATATTTTGTATGTTTTTTTATCAAATGTGAAAATCATATCTTTTTAATATTTTCATTATGAACACATCATTTCACCATTTTTAATTTTTCTATGAAACTCCCAATCTACGTTATAAATTTTTATAAATGAAATTTTTGTTATCCCAGTTCAATAAAATATTTATATTTAAATAAATTTTTTTAAAAATGTTAAGGATGTTTCTTATTTAACAAGTGATTTTTATAATTCTCCTAAATTTATTTTTTCATTAAACTCAACGTCCGTTGAAATATTTCATGCTTGATCAAGGATATTATTCAAAATATATCATCCACATTAATTCTATGGATGGATTATGAAATGTTTTTTATATCATATAAATGATCAATAATTACCTTTTTCTTTCCTAACCACCCACTTTGGATATGCATAATTTTTTTTTCAAATTCATTTCCCCTATAATCAATTTATATTTTCTGTCCTTTGATTAAAGGGCGATCACCTAGATATCATTCATCAATTTATTGGGGAAATTATTGAATAAACCATACATCATTTATCTATATGGTGTAAATACCATATACTTTATTGAATTTTATCTATCTCTAAAGTTATTTACTATCATTTGATATCCAATTATATTCCATGGGTTTATCATGTTTATTGATGCAATTAAGATTTTTTTTCTTATATGATTTCATTTCAAAGGGATATGATACCCATTTTTTTTCCATGGGTTATTTATGATATGATTTATTTCTTATGGAATACATATATATGAATTATTTGAGGTGGGGTCTTATATCACACTCCAATGCATTGGTTTAAGTTGATATCTCCTGAGATAGTTAGAAATGATCATAATGAGTTTGTTAAAATAGGTATGAGCCTAATGAGTTTGTTTGCATTTTTAGGCATGGAAACAATGAGTTTGTTTACATAGGTATAGGTATAATGATCTATTTACAATGATTCCAATGTTTATGGTTGTGATATATCTTTAAGTTGACTTACTTGTTATTACATAAATCTATGATTATTTTATTTTTTAATAAATTATTAAATTTTAAGTTATTCAATTCCTTATTCTATGATTTCTGATCTATGATTTGTTGGGTATAACTTTATTATGTATCCAGATTATACATATATGCTCATCTTATGCTCACTTAAGATCTTTTATTATTATCTATTATGTGTAACCTTTCTACGCATCTATTCCCACCCCTTTATTATGTTTACTTACCTATGTTATAAAGATGATTATAATATATAATAAGTATATAAGGTAGTCTAGTGTGGCTCAATTATAGAGAAATGTTTACAAGGGATTCAAAATAAGATTCTTATTTAGCTAGTCCTCAAAGACACTAAACCATTTGTTCTTGGTATTATTTGATTATTTTTGAGATGTAATATTTACCTTATGGAAATATTTTAAAATAAAATATTTTTTTATTGTGTTTCTATACCATAAACAAAATAATGAAACAATTTATTCTCTAAAAGATTCAGTCCCCTATTAATCATACACAATAAAAAAATTTTAAACCTAATTATTTGATCAATTCCCAATTCACCATACTCGATCCCATATGAAATATGCCATGATCTACTCTACTCCACTAACCACCTTAAAAAATATATGAACCTGTATAGTGTGGTTCTTCAGGGGCCTAGTGAACTAATTCAACCACACTGGGGTGGGGGGTGAATATGTGAGGATGATTTTTTATCGAATCATTTCCATTTGAAGACCCCATCAAATTATGATGATAATGAATTATTTAATTTGTTATAAATCACTATGAATAATTTATGTCAATGATAATCAGAGAATATTAATTTGAATATTCCTTTGAGTGTCTCCAAATTAAATATATTGGATGTATATACACCAAAAGGGGAAATAATCAGCGAAATTATTGGAAAAGGACATTAGAAGATATTAATTCTAATACCTATATAAGCCACTAGAGAAGTTACATATGAGAGATGTTTTTGATGAATTATCTAGAAGATGTAATGTTCATGACACCAAAAGTAGGGAAAGAATGTAAAATAAACACTTCAAATAGTTGGAGATAAATTCATTAATTTTACCATAATTAGCATATATATAAATCAGGTGATTGTTTTTATTGATCTTTATTGAAAAATGTCAGATGATGACATTTTGAACACAAGGAAAACAAAACCCATGGAATTATATTGAACTAGGTCTAAAAAGGGTATTTGAGGTTATTTGGTCATGTTACCAGAATATATCATACAAATGTTACTTAAAGTAAAGACCATGACCGAGATGGACATTTTCATATTGTTTCATGCTTGTATTGTTTAATAAAATTTAGAATATTGTGAACTATAAGGATACAACATATATAATGTTTGAATGATGAATATATGATTGGTTTATAGTTTTCATGATAGTGGGAACACTATTTTCATGCATTATGATGATTTGTAACTAAAGATAACGCTATCATCAGAAGGTCAAATAACAATAGTATTATGTGAATTAATTATAAGTATTGAATTTCATGCATGAAAAGCATATGAATGTTTCTAGAAGCTGTGATACCATGTAAAGAGATAAAATGACTATTGTTTGATATAAAATGAAGTTCCTGATAAAGTGATTATATATTGAAAACTACAATGATTCAATGAAGGTTTATAAGAAGAATATGTTGACTGTGGGTTATGTATGAGACACAAAAAAGATGAGAAACTGGGAACCATAGTTGTTTAGGAGTTAGAACATGCAATGTTTGATACCTTGATAAATGAAGTTAATACAGTTTGCTATTATCGGAATATAAGAGAATGATTGTTACACTGAAGAAAATATATGTAAGACCCAACTTAAAGCATGCATGATAAGTATTTTTATACAACAAATACTAAAATATTAACACAACAACCATTTATTAATAGGAATAAAAAATATTATAATATGATTTTAGATATTACCATAAAATAGATCCTAGAAGTGTTTTCAATGTGAAAGAAAAAACAGCAGAAGTAGTGGATTGAAATATTACATATTATGAGGATATCTCCATAACTAAGAATAATATATTTCTTTTCACACCTCAATGTGATCTTGCTACATACAAAGATCAAAATAAGGAGATCACACTTGACATGATGCATATAATTCCACGTGACACATGAGTCTGAGAATGTTGTCAGTATAAAAAGATGAAAATTTTCAATGAGGACCAGATGTGTAGGCACGTAGATAATTTTTTAATGTGATCGGAAGTTGAAAAATTTATTGTGAAGATCTTCATAAGAAGAACATATCTTACTATATAGTATCACATACAGAAGAAGGATCTACATTGTGTTTTCATACGAATAATAGAATTCATAAAAATTCACATTCAATTAAGAAAAAAAGTACTAAAGGTACTGTATGGAGAGTATAAATACAATTATATGATTATTTTCAAGAAAAAAAAAAGAAGATGCATAATTTTTATGAGAGAATAATGGGTACTGCTCAAGATCAGTATTTATTAGATGATCGATCATAGGTATTTTCAAATAATGTATCCACTTTTAGATGGAATAATATTAGATGATGAGAAGCTTTGGCTCACTCATTAAAAGGAGATGATTTAATTACAGTTCAACTGAGTCAAAAGAAGGGTTGAGGTTTCAAGATAAAAATAATATAGATAGATAAATGAATAATTAGTGAATTATTAGAAACAATATCAGAAAACTTATCAGAAGAATGGGTTGTTTTTAAAGAAGTGTTGTGATTGGAAGTTTAAATATGTCCTATATTTTTTGAAGTTATTATGAGTTTTTGAAAACTGTAAGTTTATATGTACAATGATAATAGTTATCTAATTAAGTTCATATGATAAACTACCTTTTTAATAAGTATATTTTCACAATTATACTTGTTTGAAGAAGGTATGAGTAGGAAAAAAAAGGAAAAACAAAAATAAATACTTGATAAAATTACTTATATTAGTGAAAATTTAAAATATCGATAATATAATTCGAGCAGAAGGTGAGGCTAGTATCAAAAGTATCACGAGTGAGATAATAAAAAGATAAGAAAATGATATGTGCATATATGTGAGAGAGTTTTTAATTGGAGTATAGAAAATTATGTGCATGCATAAATATGCATATGGAAAATCAATAAATGATGTATCTGATACAATAATTTATAATGAAGTTTATTATGGAATCCTTAATGTATACATAAGTAACCACACTTGACTATTAAGGGACTTTTCATTCACGTGAAGTCAAAAAAAGAATGATGATGATGATTTGGATGTTTAATGTTCCAATATTAATGAAAGAAATCTTGTGATTTTATATAAGTTTGGATCAAGGTTTGTAATAATGAGTCTACATCATATTTAGTGGAGATTTTACCTGACTCAAAGATTTTATATTTTTTATTGAAGGAAATTAAAAAAAAGGTGAATATCCTTGGACTTATTAGAATTTAAATCACTAAAGTTTTCTGGGAAGTTAAGTAAAAAAAGGAGTTGGTATAATTCAAATAAGTGTATTGATTGATTGATAGAAATAGTGAGAAATCACCAATGTTGAGAAGATAATATATTTAGAGTGATATCCAACCTGATTTATTAAAATATTAGTTGGTTCAAATATTTTAGAAGACTAGAACTTGAATTTTTTAAGATGTTGGGTAAGATCACCAGATTTAGTCAATTGAATGTTAAGAGCTAGTCTAACACCAAGTGAATCTATTAGAAGTTCCAGACATTAAATTTCAAGGTAGTGTAAGAGATATAAAAATTTATTTTACTAGAAACAAATTTAGGTAGATGTACAAGGAATTTTAATTGAAGTACATGGTGGCTGTCGAAGACCTGCTCAAGTTAGATAATCTTGAAGACTAGTGGAATCTATTTAAAAAAATTAATTAGTTAAGAGAAATTATTTGTGGGATACACACTATAGTTTAAGGATAATAAATTCCCACATGACTCATAATTGATAATAATATTATTAGTGTAAAATCCATGACTTCGTGGTAGTTGACATGATAAGGATTTGGTTCTCAAATTGAGGCCAAACCTATTAAAACTCCCTGTGTGTTTTGTACTTTACATTATATTCATTTCATAAGGGAAATATTTTGAGGGATCATATGTGAGATTTATACTTCCTAACCGATTAAATTGGTTCAATCAACTTAAAAGAAGAATAATATTATGTTAAACTAAATCATTAAAAGTTATTCACCCCTCATTCACCCCTATCAAGGTGACTGCATGATCCTTTAGGACTGTCAAGAGGTTTTATAGAATAGGTTCCCTATGGTTAGATCTACAAGTTTATTTCTTGTTGAATTTAACTAATTTATTGGAATTTATTATTTTCAAAAGATGAATAAAAAATTATTTAGATAGATAAGGAGGTATATGCGATGCCTTCCTTAGAAGATCTAATAGTTGGGAGAAAATTTATGCTAGTAGAAGATACTACTATTCATTGAAACATTTACATTTTGTATAAAAAATTATAGAACTGGAATATTAAAATAAGTATAGGAGTAAAAAATGTTAATCTCCTAAAACCAGTTTAATAAGGATTCACTATCACCAGAAGGTAAACAATGTTGATGTTATACTGAAAAATATATCATAATTTATCTTTTGAAAGAATCCTTCTCATGAAATGATAATTTTGATTCAATTGAATCAATTGATGAAAACTATAATAATGTTGAGGAATAATTTAATAATGTATCTTTTAATGTATTCTATTATATATTTACATTCATCAAAAGACCATATGAATAAAAATCAAAACTTAAGATAGAAGTTGATAAAATGGAAAAGGCATTAGCCAAGAAAGTATATTTGGGTGATACTTTAAAAAAATCATTGAGGAAAAAGCTCAATTACATTAACTTTAGAATGAGATATTGTTTCTCATATAATAAGAGTTTTAAGGGTGTGATTTTGAAAACTTTTCATCTAACAACATCTGTTAAGAATTAATCCATTCATTAAAAACTATTGTTAAATTCAAAATCTCTTAGTTGGATACAAAATATGAGAGAATAAAAAGATTAAAAAATATATGTTAAATTAAAATAATATTCATAATGAAACAATTTTAATGTTATAATATGAATGTAAAGATAAAGTGAGTACTTTGAAGACCAGAAAAACATTTAAGTCTAATGTATCTTGAGTTGGAAATAAAGATGAGAAACTTGGAAGCTACTTGAGTTGAATATTTACCTAAATATTGAAGAGGATGCACTACTTCAACTACTAAGTTATTTCTTACTTTACATAATTCTAGATCCAATGGTAATAAGAATGTGAAAGAACCATAATTTTAATCTTTTGATAAGTTGAAGAAAAAGGTAAACCCGAAATCTAAAAAAACTATTTTTAGTATTTTAAACTCTTTGAATAGTAAAAGTTTCAATATAAGTGTAAAAAACAAATGGGTGATGAGAACTATTTAAAAACTCACCACTTCAGTAATGGTAGAATAAATAAGTAAATGAACATGTATCCTAAAAGGTGTTTATAATAAAAATGTTCCAATACAACCCTCCACCAATCAAAATCACACTCAACGAAAGAGGAAAAAAATAATTGGTTACTGATGGTGTTGTGTATTGTTTGTACACAATGGAAAATATATATGGAATTTTTTTTGAACTAATGTAAAATGGAGAAGGCTTATATTTAGGGGGATATAAACAAAATTCAAGATAAATTCATTTATGTAAAAATAATGTAAATGAAAGAAGGAAAATATGTTGACACCCAAAAAATTTGAATATCTTGAAAAATTATATAGAAGTTTTAGAAGAAGTGCCCATAATTATAGAGATTTCTGGTTTACAACTACTAAAAAACCCATGTAAAACTAACATAAGGAGGTCACAACAACTGAAGAAAAAAGAAGAAGATAGATGATAAGTCTTCCTTGTGAGTAAAGAATAGGTATATGTAAAGAAGGTTAATTCCAAGATTAAAGTTAAAAATGATTTCATAACAAAGAAAATATGCTTTTTTGTGGTAGGAAAGGATACCTCATGGAAAGATGAAAGCATATCACGAATATTTATGGTAAAGGTAATAATCCAAAGTATTTAAGTGAATCAATATGAGAAATACACAAGTAGATTGTAATGGTGGAAGGTATCTTCAATGAAGAATTTGTGGTTCATATGAGTTTACTATTGAATATTAACATACTATAAATTAATAATTCTTGTAAAAGGTGTAAGTTTACCAGAAACACTCTTGAAAAATGAATGATATTATTACTCTGATAGGAGAAATTGGTGAACAAAAATATAAAATATTCAAAAATTGAAAAGGATGATTTGAGGAAGAAAACACAATGCAAAGAAGAGGATGCACATATTTTTAAGGTTTGCATGGTTGTATAACCAACATAGTTAGAAGTTTCAAGTAATATGAATGAAGAATAAAAAATAATCTATATTACATCCCATTGAAAGTTAATATAAAATCCCACATAATTAAAAAAATAAAATTAAGGAAAATAAACCCATTACTCCCAAAGAGATTAGTATTTGAAAAATTAAGGGTAATAGAATAAAGTAAAATAAAGCTAAGGTAAAGGAAGTTTTTGGGATGAGAGAAAAATCATAGGCCTATTTATCCAAATAAACACAATACAAGATCCACCTTATTTTCACTTGTTCAAAATGATTTTATCAAAAAGGTAACTAAAGGTAATATATTGTAGGGAATCCTTGAAATGAAGTTGGATAGATTTTACACCTTAAGGGTGAGTGATTTTGAAGTTGGTGATTATGAACAACTAATAAGTTGAAGTGAAAAAAATAAAAATTCCCAAATACTAGATAACTAATACATAAAATGATAAAAGCTTGATATATTGAATATTCAACTGCAAAGAGGAAAAATCCCTTGAGGATGATAAAGAAGAAGTTTCATATTTTTAAAATACATTTAATTTAATATGTTGTCATCCTTATGGTATTTTGAGCATTTTTTCTTATCCTTATATGAAAAATAAACTTATATTTCAAAGGGTGAGATAAATTTTATGTATTTGATGATAAAGTGGAAAATATGGTGTAAAGGGGGAAAACCCAGTTTTTGTTTAGAATGTTTTTAATGTATTTATTTAGATAGATGTTGGAAATTTTTGGTAATGACATCCATTTAAATTACCCTGAAAATAATTTTTGTAAAGAGGTTTCACTAGGTGAATATTTTATGGATATATGTGATGAAAAAGTTTATCATTATTTTTTTTACACTGAGCATTAATCTCGTTGACTTAGAGTTAGTTGATTTTTTTCTCATTACTTTAAGGAATGTGATTCTAAAATTATATCATAAAATTCAAGGTTAACTATTAGTTCAATGGATAATATAAGGAGAATAAGGAAAAGAGAGTTCCCTTAGAAAGAAAAAAATTGAATTTATTCTTAATAATGGGGAAATGAAATAATTGAATTAAATTAGAAGTTGGCATTGAAAACCAATCCAAAGGGGGAAATTGAAGACCCCATTAGGTAATGATGATGACTCTGAATTAGTATATTCATTTCTAATAACTATGGATAACTGATGTCAATGATATCTAGAGAAGATGAATTGGATGATTTATTTGTGTGTTCCTAATATAAATGCATCAGAAGTACATACACTAAAAGGTGTACTCATAAGTGAAACCACTAGAAGAGGGGAAATTATAATATGGTAGATATTCTATCAGTATCATTCATTATATATGTATAGGATGATAGAAGTTCCTGATTAATTATCCATCAGATGTATTGTTCATGTCATTATAAGCATGGAAGAAATATGAAGTAAATACTACTAATGGTTGGATAAAAATTCCTTAATGATACTAGAAATAGAATATATAAATTAGGTGATTGTTTATAAGGTCCCAAACCTCTCTAGTCGATTTATTTATTGAAATATGGTGGTTGAGATGTTCTGGGGAATCATGGCGACTCATTTCAAGAGTCTTCCAAATTTTCCAGTTTTCTAGTTTTCCAATGGTAGCTCATTCCAACGGTAGATTTTTCAAATATTAGATCATCCCAATGATATATTGTTACAATGGTATCTCATTCCAATCGTAGCTCATTCCAATGGTATATCATTCCAATTGTATCTTTTTCCAATGGTAGTTCATTTCACCAGTGCGACCGGATGGTGAATTGCGAATAGTGACTCGTGAATGGTGAATCGCGAATGGTGACTCACAAAAGGTGACTCATTTAATTTTAGCCCATCGAATGGTGACTCATAAAATAGTGAATCATCAAACTATGACTCATCCAAAGTTGATTCGTCCAATAATGACTCTTCTAATAGTGACTCATGAACAGGGCTTCCAGCTTCCTACATTTTCAACACTTTGACATTATATTTGACATAAAATTAATCTAAAGACTTATTTTAAGAGATTTTAGGCTTATTAAAATCCCATGAATCTTAATATATTTTTCCCTAAGGGCCGGGGAGCCTTTACTTTGTGTAAATGTGTAATATTGAGAAGATCCAAATTTAATGGAAAATCTTAATCATATCGAAACTGCTACTCTATTTAGATTTGTAAAAGGATGAGATACTTTCCACCTTGTTCTTCCTTATTGTTTTTCCATGGTATGTGATGCCCAGAGTTCATTGTCTAATAGGATTCGTGTGATCAAACTACGATCCTTGGATCATTTCCCCCTAGAGTTTTTCCTACTGCATGCACACCCTCTATTTTGGTGTAACCAGGAAGTGTCGATCCATATTCTATAAGGTATGTTCAACATCCACTATTTTTGGTTTCCTTGATCTATTTCCTCCAATTTCTTCTTAACATGTTATGTAATGTGATCTCCATGTTTCTAATGGTGATTTCTTGGGTATTGGTTGATGCGGTTGTGTTACGGCGTCCTCAGGTGTATGTAGTCATTGCTGGAGAGAAGATCATGATCCATTGTGTTGGTTGTTCTCATGAAAAGACATTAGAAACCTTTTAAGGTAGGGTATTCATTTCTTCTCTTTTTTATTTATGTGAAATCATACATTTATCATGAATTATCTCATGGAATCACAATGAAAATGACATAATAAATATTTGAACTGTATTATAGAATTGGTACCACATTCTTAAAAATGTTATTGCCTCTTGATTTTCTAGATATTGTGACATATATTCTTTTATTGTTTATCGTGTCATTTTTTATGGAAATTCGTAAATAACATAATCCGAGATTAATTTTAAATTGTTTTTATAAATTAATAAAGTTGCATTCTAATGAATCTGGTTTTTGTTGTGATTTAATGACAATCAAATGGATAGAGTTATACATGATTAATAGAATTAGTTAAGGAACCTGAAGCATGTTGATTCTTGTCCATAAATTAATTAAAGTCATGTTAAATTAATTGATTAATTAATTTTTGATATCTATGATAGCTTATTACCTAGGATTCGCATAGTTGGAACCTATGAGTAATGAATCGATTAATTCAAGGTTGAATAAGAACCGGTTGTGTGATAAAAAGTTAATGCCTTATGCGATTTAAGATGCCTTATGGATTTTAAAGGTATAGATCCTTATGTTTTAGATACATGATGGATCGTTGTGTGGGATAGATAAATTCCTTGATTTGAGGCCAGGATACCAATGCTATGTTTGTTTCCAACTTCTTGTGATGTGATGTGATCCTAGGATGGCTAAGACTAGATGGATGTTGTGGTATGTGGAGGTAGGGAGGCCCAGTCGTTCTGGAAGCCATTGACACATAGAGTGGCGAGATGCATTAGTTTATGCATGTGGGTGTCAGGAAGGACACCATAGATGATGGAATGGGTTGAATTTGGGATTACCTGTTGATATGAATGTTTGATGTATGATTGAACCTGTTGTTTGTTTATCTATTTTACTCTCCCCACTGATGTAGGTAGATGTTCTTACTTACCCTCCTTCCAAAAGAGTTGAAGACGAGTGGGGTATTCCACATACTTTTCATGTTTATGTTTTCATAGATGGATGGGTGTACACTGCTGCTATAGGTGGAAAAGACTTGGTAGGTTGTTCATCTACTCACCGTGTTGAGATCCTTGTGTTTTCTAGCTTAGAATTTTTTCTTAGAATACCTAGATATATGGAAACCGATAATACTATTAATAAATTAATTAATTCTTAAACCATTGGGTTGGATATTTCTAGGATGTAATGATGAGGTTACAATTTAAAGGAATTGTGGACACTGTTTGGTTATTCCTGGAGGGCATGAAAATTTGTTGTGGTGATAATGAAATGTAATGTGGGAATTGATAATGGTTAATTAATGGTTAATTAATTAATTAATGTAAAGTGAAACTGATAAAAGGGATAGGAAACTTAATTTATCTCTTTAAATGGTTTTGTGGTTATAAGATATCTAGTCTTAGTAGTGGCAGCCAGGAGTTTGAGAGATATTAGATGTAGTTGAGTCTAAGAATAGGGTTTTCCAATAGTGGAGTTTTGATCTATATTATATCATATACTTTTGTGTTTGTATATTCTAATACACCATGTCATTTAGGGAATCTAACACCCTGGAGATTCTGAGCCCTGAGGGGGGTTTTTTCCCCAACATCCCAGTGGGAGGATGGATGGATGACTACACCATTTGGCCCCGCTCTCTTCTCTTGGTAGTTATTAGTGCTGGTATGTACGGTGATTATTTTTCCCCATATATGTGTGTAAATGTATGTAATGGATTGGGGTTATTTCAGACCCATATATTCTGGATATAGTTTCCTAAGTGCTACTATAGGTATAATGTTTATAGGTTGTGATGGATTGAGGATCCTCACACGGCGTGTGGTCTGTGAAGGCTTGAGCTACACTACCCAATGTTTGATACACATTATGAAAGATGTGGTGGCTCCTATAAATTACCTTGTTACTTTTGGTTATGTGACTGTGGTGGTGTGTTTCATGAGGTTCTTATTGTGGTGCATCACCTAGGTGCTTTCTGGCAATCCTTTTTAGAGAGAGATACTCAGGACGTGCGATGTTGGGAAAAGGAGAAAAATGAGTGGGGAAGTAGTAGTGGAGAACCATTGAAATTATTTATTATATTATATACTATTGTATGTGATACTTGGTGAGATTATCCATGGTGAGTTTGGAAACTTAGTATACCTGTTTTGGTGATGGGTTTGTTTCAATTGTTGTTCACTATGCTTTAGCATCATATCTTTAATTTTAAATGAGAGAATCTAGAGAATATCCTACTGAGTATACTATTACACTCACCCTTTGTTTATATAAACTATTTTTTAGAATAATGGTGGGATCAGGTTAGAGGTTAGGCTGGTGGATACGAGCTTGGGGTTTGTGGGAGTTGTTTAGGCTTCATAGTCACTTCCGTTTTACTTACTTTTGGTACTTGCAGTTTTTCTTTTCAGTTGTAGTAGTCTTTTCATGAAATTACATATGTGTACTTGGGTTTTCTTTTATATTATAGTCTGATCAGGAGTTGGTTGGTTTTTATCTTCTCTCTCTCTTTTGCATGTATTCTCTAAGAGGTTAATTCCTCCCATATATTTGTTTACCATACCCTCAGGGATAATCACCAAACCAGAGCATACTGTAGGTGGGACTCAAGTGTCACTATCTCTCTTCTTCCATTTCTGGCCTTGGAGGGGTACACTTTGAGGGGATGGGGTCATGATAGTGTGGTATTAGAGGGATTTTTAGGGATAGAATGGAGTTTGTAGTTAGTCACAAGAAAGGTTTCATGGTTTGAAAGGAAAATAGTGTCAACTAAGTTTTGAAAGATATATAAGCATGAGAGACCAATTGAAACACAAGTATTTAGGCCCCCCTGTGATCGGATACACAAAACATTAAGCTTACAATGGCTACTAAATGAATTGATACTTGTTGGAGAGTAGAGACCTTGGAAAGGATCTTGCGCCATTCTTCTTTGCACCTGTGTTTTAATGGGTAGACCATGTGATATGTTAACCTAACATGAATAAAAGAAAACAATTAATTAATGTTAATGTGTTCTATATTCTAGGTTTAGGATCTCTAACTATTTTTCCTTTTTTAGGTATGGATCCAGGTAAAAATCCTAATCAAGTTCATGTAGATGATGTCCAACAGGTTGCGCCATCATATCACTATTGAGTAAATGTTGAAAACGAAAAAACATAGAGGATGACACTCCAAGAGTTTCATCACCAGAGTATGCACAAGTATGAGGGATCCATTTTATATTTAGTTAAAAAATACTAGTTGGAGGAGGTTTATATTGCCTTCAATTAAATCTATTATTAGAAGGATAAATGTATATAATTGTGTGTGATAATGCTACGTGAGGTAGTGAGGAAGTTGTGGTTCTTGTTCCTCAAGGATTTCAAGGACTCAGTAGTCTCATGGTAGAAGTTTTGAGACTAATTTAGGGTTGTGTTTATTTCTTCGACTGTGAAGGTGTCCATTCACGAAGAGATTCTTACCCTTCGACAGGGGAGCTCCAGTGTGCGAGAGTTTGGGATCCATTTCCGGAACCTTCTATGATATTATTAAGACATGTGTCCAGATGGAGAGGCTAGGGTGAGTCATTTTAAGGAGGATTTGAGTCCAAAGATCTAGCTCTAGATCACACCATTTATGTTGATGACATATCTTGAGCTGCTGGAGAGGGTAGAGGTCATTGAGAGGAATTTAGACAAAACTAGATCGTCATGAGAGGGGAGTCATTAGGATTTCTCATGAAGAAGTGTTGTGGTCCGAGGTTCCCAGTTTTCAACACAGAAGGATTTCCAATTAGTCAGGGTAGGTCTTAGCTCACATTGTCTCATCTATCTAGGGGTAGTGACTATCAAGACTATGATAAGGGACCACGTGTTTTTTTTTCTTGGGGAGGTTGAGATCATTAGATGTATGAGTTCCAAAAATTTCTAAGGATTCAGCGTGTGTCTGGTGTTCCACTCTAGGTTCCTCCATTAAGGCAGTTTCAGATGAGGTAGCATCAATATTTTACACAAAATATGTATATTTAGAGAGAAGATATGATAGTAAAACGATATCCCCATGATGCTCCCCACCCTTATAGAGTAGAGGGTGGCCATGGAGGTGGTCTTCAACAGGGTAATAGAGGCTGTGGTCAGCTTCATGCGTTAGCATTGCCAGCGTCAGGTGAGCCATACATTGTTTGAGGAAACCTTTTCTTGTTTTCTACTTGGGTGCATGCCTTGATTGATTTAAGAGTGATGCATTCCTTCATATCGCCTTCTTTTTCCATGCCTTGGGGCTTGAGGTAGAGAGCCTTCCAGTTCCCTTGGTGTTGACTACGCTAGTTAGAGGTCGAACTGACTTATTTGAAGTATGTGAAGACTATGACCTAGTGGTGGGTCATCACCTCTCTTGGGTAGATTTTTTTGTTTACGAATTCAACCATATGTTGTCATCATCACCCTGGATTCGTTGTATTCAGTGCAGGCTATCATGGATTTCTTCTGGAGGTAGGTGGTATTCTTCAATGCTGATGGAGATCCAACAGTATTTATTGGAAAGCGGGACACTCATATGGGCTAGAGATGTGTTCTGTCCTTGCCATCCCCAATGTCTAAGATGACATTGAGTTTTTCAGAGGTTCAACCGTTGGCATTTCCTAGGTTCGTAGAAGAGTATCCTGATGTATTTCCAGAAGACCTTGTAGCATTACCCCCTCGATGAGAGATCAAGTTCTAGATTGAACTACATCCAGGCGTGTATCCTATATTGATTTCCCTATATAGTATTAAACCATCTGAGCTACAAGAGTTATGTATATAACACAATAGTCTATTGTGGTGAGGTTTTGTTCGGCCAACTGTGTTACCATGGGGTGCACTAGTTTTGTTCGTGAAGAAGGTTTATCGTAGTTTGTGGTTGTGTATGGATTATCATCCCTTGAACAAAGTGATAGTGAAAAACACTATCCTTAACCATAGATGGATGATTTATTCAATCAATTGAAGGGTTCAAGTTGGTTCTTAAAGATCAATTTGTGGAAAGTATATCATCAGATGCATGTGAAGGATGAGGATATCCCGAAGATTACATTCCATTATCGTCATAGGCATTACATGTTCATTTTGAAGCTGTTTGGTGTGATGAATTATATAGTCGTGTTCTTGGGGTTGATGAAAGGTTTTTTCTGTGTTTTTCTGGATAAGTTCATAGTGCTTTTCATCCATGAAATCCTGGTGTACTCTGAGTTTGAGGAGGTGCATGTAGAACATCTGCGTATTGTTTTGAGAGTTCTTTACCATGAGAAGCTATTTGGGAATTTATTAAATTGTGATTTTTGGGATTGAGAAGACCATTTCATGGGGCATGTTGTGTCCCAATAGTTATTAGTTGTGTATTAGTCAAATATAGAAGTAATTGTGTCTTGGGAAGCCCATAAGATACTAGTAGAGTTGAAAAGTTTCCTTGATCTCACATGATATTACAAGAGGTTCATAGAGAATTTCACTTGGGTTTTGACTCCTCTAACAAGATTTAAAAAAAAGGATCAAGATTCCTTGTATACTAAACAGTGTCGTACAACATTTGAGTATCTGAAATAGAAGCTGGTCATTGCTCCATTTCATTGTTTGCCAATAAAAAGGGTTTAGTTCAAGATTTTCTGTGATGGTTCTCGTCTGGGGTTGGGATGTGTTTTTTTGAAGTAGAGATCAGTTGTTTCTTATAGGTCTCAATAGTTTCATCCCCATGAATGTAACTATTTCACACATGATATCAAGTTGGAGGAAGTGGTGTTTTCCTCAATGTTGTAGATACATTACCTCATTGGTGACCATTTTGTGGTCTTCATTGATCATAAGTTCTTGATGTAAATTTTATCCCTTCATGATTAGATTTTGTGATAGTGTCAGTGGATGGGGTTATTATAGGATTACGAATTCAAAATTTTCAATACACATGGAATGGGGAATTCTGTAGCCGATGTGCTGAGAAATAAGTTGCGTAGTGATGCAGTGCATGAATCAGGTTATTATTAGATTGTGATAGAAAAACTTTTAGCAATACATCTAGATACAGGAGAAGTTGGGGGAAGAGGTTGTCTTTTTTAGATGATAGTGTAGTTATCTCTTGTGAAGTAAGTAGAAGAGTCCCAATTGGGGGATCTAGAGGTGGAGGTCTATAGGGACATAACTGTTTGAATTGAGTACCCTGATGGTTGTTATGAGGATGAAAAACACTAGGTGTTTTTTCAAGGAAGGATTTTCATTCATTTGGAGTCATGTGAGATGGTTCTTGGAGAGTTCCATATTTCACACTAGGCAGTATATCCTGGCATGAAAAAGATGTACTGAGATGTGATAGGTCATTTTTGGTGGCTTAGGTTGAAGCATGTAGTTTTATAGTTTGTGTCTCAAAGATTGGTTATAAATAAGTTGAAGTCCAAACACCATGTTCCTAGTGGTTTTCTCCAACTATTGGATGTTCCTTAGTGGAAGTGGGGGGACATCATGATGGAATTTGTTATCGGTTTACCTCCAGCATAGGGGGGTTATGAAGCTATATGGGTGGTAGTGGATTATTTGATGAATTAAACCCACTTCACAGCAATAATATAGTCATGATCAGTGGATCTTTTATCGACGAAATATCTGGAGGAGGTGGTGAGACTCCATAGAGTCCTGAGGATGATCATTTCTTATCGAGATCCTCATTTTACCTCAAGTGTGTGGAAAGGTATCCAACATGCATTCAATTCTTAGTTATGACATAACAATTATTTTCATCCATATATGGATGGTCAGATAGAGAGTATAATCCAAACTCTTAATGACATATTATGCTCTTGTTTCCTAGATTTTGGAGGTTCGTGGATGAGGCACTTACCCTTGTTATAGTTCTCTTAAAAAAATAGTTCTATTCCACAATAGGTATGGTTCCATTTGATGATTTTTATGGCCAAACATACCATTATCTGTTGTTATAGACTCGGGTTACATAGAAAGTAATTCTTGGCCCAAAACTGGTAAAAAATATGACATAGATGGTTTAGGTGATTCATGAGTGGATCAAGGCAGCACAAGATCATCAAAAGTCCTATGCTGATCATAGAAGGAGACCTATGGAGTTTGACATTGGGGATCATGTGTTTTTAAAGGTGACTCCCCATCATGGGAAGTGAAGGTTTGGTTGTGGGAGTAAGCTTTCTCCCATGTTTTTTGGGCCTTTTGAGGTGTTGTCTCATGTCAGATCCACGGTGTATCGGGAAACACTTCCCCTATAGATGAGCTGAATACATGATGTTTTTCACATATCATAGCTCCGTTATTATCTTCCTGAGGACTCTCACATCATCAATTGGGGGTAATATTGACATTGATGATGATGCGACCTTCGACGAGTAGCCTATAGAGATCCAGGACCACCAAGAGAAGGTGTTGTGGGGGTGTGATATTCCCTTAGTTCATTTCTTGTGGAGGCATGGTGGCATGCAGGATATTACTTGGGAATGTGAGTCACAGATACATGCTCAGTACCCCAAGTTGTTTTATGTTTATCTTTTCTCTTATAACATTGTTCCCTTGGTGGTTTTAGACCCTTTATGTTTATGAGATGGATTTATGTTGTTACTTTTTTTTGGATTTCTCTCTTTTGAGGGTTATCTCCCCCTTGAGAGTGTTGAGGTTCTAGTTGTGGTTTTCACATGGTTTTGAATTGTTCCTTTTTATGAAGCGGTTGAGCCCTTGTGGTGGCGTGAGCCTTGAGAGGTATCTCATGGAGTGGATGTTTAGATAACCCCTTTTCTGTTTCCCCTATGGGATGGTTATAGATTCATGAGGAATATAATCTTTTGAGAGGTATCTGATGTATTGACCCAAACCACTCCATTCCATTCCTTTGTTGAAATATGTTGATTGAGATGTTAGGGGAATCACGATGACTCATTTCAAGAGTTTTAAAAATTTCACATTTTCAAGTTTTCCAATAGTATCTCATTCCAATGATAGCTTGTTATAAATGTAGCTCGTTCCAATAGTATCTCATTCCAATGATATCTAATTCCAATGGTATCTCGTTCCAATCGTAGCTCGTTCCAACGGTAGCTTGTTCCAATGGTATCTCATTACAATACTATATCATTCTAATGATAGTTCATTCCAATGGTAGTTCATTCCAATGGTAGCTCATTCTAATTGTAGCTCATTGCAATGGTAGATCGTTCCAAGGGTAGCTCATTTCAATGGTGGCTCATTTCACTGGTGAGACCGAATAGTGACTCGAGAATGGTGACTTGTGAATGGTGGCTCACCGAATGGTAGCTTATCAATCAATGACTCATCCAATGGTGACTCATTCAATGGTGACTCCTCCAATGGTGACTCATCCAATGGTGACTCATCCACTTATATCTCATCCAATGGTGACTCATGAATATTATTTCTAGCTTCTTATAGAATTTATCCTTTGATGTTATATTTGACGTAAAACACATTAAAAGACATATTTTAAGGGATTTAAGGCCGTTCAAAAAACACATGATTTGTCTCTAATTTTTTCCTAAGTGTCAGGGTGCCTTTACTTATTCAAAATGTGCAATCTTGACCAGATCTTCCTTTAAGGGAAAATATAAACCGTATCTAAACCACTACTTCATTTAGATTTTCAAAAGGTCAAGGTACATTCCACCTTGTTCTTTATTATTTTTACGTGGTTTGAGATGCCTAGATTAATTCCTCTTGTATGAGTCATGTGATCGAACTACAATCCCTGGATCACTTACCCTTGGAGTTTTTTCCACGGCATGTGAACCCCTTATTTTGGTACAAACATGATGTGTTAAACCATCTTCCACTAGGTATGTTATATATTCATTATTCTAGGTTCTATGATATGTTTCCTCCCATTTATCCTTTCCATGTGATGACATGTGATCTCTATGTTTCTAATATAGCTTTCTTGGGTGTCAGTTGATGCAGTTGTGCTGTGATGTTTTTAAGAACCTAGTTTTTCACTCAGGTATGGATCCTTTAATTTTCAGTCTAAATATTTACATTTGAACTAATACAGATACCTACTGGGTTAGTAAAGGTATTAGGGGTGTCTAGGGAAATATTGAAGCCGAGAACCCATCTTTTTGGGAAAAACATGCCTGGAACACGGGTTGGTGTAAACCCTGTAGGAATGTTGTATGGTTTGAAAACCCGTACGGAATGTGTTTTTCCAGACAATGCCACATCACATGGTTAGCGCATGGATGTGCAGCCTAACCCTGCTGGCGCTCCTTCTACCTAGGTAACCATGCATGATTTGCGCATGGTTTTTCAAACCGTGTGGACAAACTACACAAAAGTCATTTTTATGGGTAAAATGTCAAATTTGACCTTAATGATCTAATTATAACGCCTATTCCTCCTTAATCCGTATTTCAACAAGATTATCCTCCATTGCTCTCGTTTTGGAGCCTTTTGAATGCTAAATCTAGGAATCAAGAGATCTCTTTCATTCGAGATCAGTTGAGCTTCCGTTCATCACATTAGATGTGCAACGGTATGTAATTGAGTCCCCCTGAGCCATTCTCCTTCTCTTTTACTCTTAACCGAGTTATCGGGGTATGAGAGTTTTTCTCTTTTTTTTACTTCTACTCTGATATGATCCAAATAAAGGGCCAATATTGAAGGATAAAGATCGTACAATCCTAAATAGGGTGTTCTATATCTCATCCCTCAAGTTCATTGATTTTGGATTTGTTGTGTGGGGCCCACATATTTCATTAGGTATTGTTCATAGAATTTATATCCCATGCTTATCAACGTTATAACTATATGGTTATGCTCTTTCTAAATATGTTATTAGTTGTTAGTGGTTACAATCACAACTCTATACATTCCATGTCTAAGGTTATTCCATATTTGTTGTTTAGTGTTTTGACATATTTTTGCCACTATTTGGGTGTGCCTTGGATTGAACATCCTAAGGTTATGTTCTCTTAAATTAAATGTCTTGGTTAATATTTTGAATTTCATAATGAAAAGTACCATGTATTCTCACAACATGACCCGTCTAAGGTAAGTGATTCAATTTGATAATAAAATGTGAAATGTGAATTGGAGAGTATACTAAGTATATGAATTGGACTTAAATGTAAATGAATAGTAGGTTACATATTCATAGCACTCATTACCACATTAATGGAATGTAATAGAATAAACCTTGAATACCGAATATTCTTTAAATGGATTAAATGAATGGTTGCATGTTACTTGGCATTGTCACACTAATGAAAGAAAAGGATTGAACCAAATGACTTGATTAAAAGGTTTCATTCTACCTGACATTATCACACTAATTAAAGTCAATACATGAACTGAATAAAATATTACATGACTTAATAATTAAAAATAAATGTCCTGACTTGAGATTTCCTTGGATTCTGATCAGAGAATTCCTTGAGAACTCGAGAAACCCATTTCGATTCAAGGATACGACTGGAATAGGTTGATACCCACATATATAATAATACATTTCCATTCTTGGATGCTTTGTATGACACCATATGATCCCTCAAATATCATTAAAGGATGACTTGGATACACTCCTTGGATACAACATTGAAATGTAGGTTCCATGGTTACAACCTATAGGGCCCTGTCTCTGCATAGAGCCTCTTTACCTTGGATGATCACCTTAGATTCGGTAGGCACATTATTGTGGAATTCCATAGAACACAATCATCGGATTACATTGTTATTATTATCTAGTCGAAAATTACTACAGAGTTGGAAACCCTTGAGGTCTATGTTGCCTTGGTTATTACCTTGGAACATTATTATTAAATATCATTAATCACAGTTTCCTTGTTACATCTTCTATGATCCACTATTTATACAATCATGAATTGATGTCAGTGTTAGATATGCTTCATGAGACCTATCAATATAAAATTGGTAATTATGTAAATAAATTAATTGGTTACATGTTCAGACACCAGTCATGGGATAAAGCAGGTATTTTGCTAATTAGTTACATTGACTGCTTTACCTTATATAATCATGCATGCACATAGTTACATTTCCATTACACATGCCAGAGGTTATATACACCATTGGTGGTGGCCCACTGAGATTTATCTCACAACCTCATTGGGAATCATTTGGTTTCCAGAGAAGATTACATGACTGAAGGTGTTGTTAAAGGGAAGCATACGACTCCATACACTTGACTGCTTTCTATTTAGTATGGATATTGATATTAGATGGACAATCCATATATTGGGATTCATGGGATTGTATTTTTCTTTCTTTATACTTTTGTAGTACATGTTATGTCTATTTTCTTATATCCATGTTTTCGAGTTTTCTAGTGACATGACATATCATCACTTGATGAATGCTATTCCAGTTGTTTAAGTTATTATTACTGTTGTCTCTATTTTAACCTATGCCTTCTATTTACTTATATGGCTTCCACTATTTACCTATGATTACATTCATCCACTATAATACACTTTGTTAATGAGGGAATAGTCTCCCCATGAACACACTCTATCCCTCGCTACTAGTCACCCACCTTTGTCATTTGGGGAGATTCTCTTGAGGCTTTGTGGACCACTGGGCTTGGGGCACGTTTTATATGGAATCTGGGTCTAGGATATCACAAAGTGCTATAAAAGGAGTTTTCCTTTCTTTATTGACTATTTTGAGACAACAAATCGGAGATTAGAAACTCTTGGGACTTTGTCATAAGCCATGCTTGGGCGTCACGAACCCATGTTCGACGTAAAAACAAAGTTTCCTAAATTATAATTATTTTTATGCTTTTTTCTGTTACAGTTGATATTGTTTCATCGTTGGGTGACACACATTTTGTGTGGAGTTTTTGATTATTACTCTGTTTGATGATTTTATTTCATCCTTGTCCTGATGATATGAGGGTAGGGAGCATTATTACATGCATCATTATAGGCACCTAGAATTCACATGTCTTCCTTATTTCCATGACATATAGGTGTATTTCACTGATTTCCATTACATGATATGCTTTTGATTTCTCAGTGATACTCTGATATTTAGCTTATTATTGTATTACTCTTGGCTATGATTGAGTGATTTTCTATCTCAATTCATGAGGTGTATGGGACCTCATGGGTTGGGGGGTGTAATTTACCAAGTCGGTCCATTGTGTTATAAATAAATCGTTGTTGTTTCTAGTGATAGGTGTATGGGGATTGATTCAACAGAAATGACTAACCATTATAAAGTGAATCATGAAATCTAAAATGAAATGGTTTCACATTTATATCCCACCTTGTCATGTTTATGAAAGTTAAAGGATTGAAACTTGTAATTAAATGTAAAATGAAATGAAACTTCTACTTGAGAACATACCAATACCTGGCTACATAAGGGGGTAGTTGGTGTAGTATGCCTTGGGTAGTGAGTTTTATTACGTTCATCTTCCACTAGTGATACATTTTTTCTTCTCAACCTTGTTCTATAGTGTTTTCTTAGAAATTTTAGTTCAATGTCTCTACGAAATCCTCGTGCCATACTCTAGGAGGGTGGTGACGACAATGATCCATACATGGTGGGCCCTGATCTACTAGTCTTACCTTCAAAAGTTGAACTTGAAGAAACACTTATTGTACCTGATTTAGGAATTGACACCCAATTTTTGGATAGTTTCCTAAAACTCATTAATTCCATTCATGGTTCTCCACAACTTGCACCTATGACGGCTGATCTGACTCTTGAGTTCCATCAGTAGCGTCGTCCTACCTTTTCATGGGATGGGGGTCCATAGCCTGCTAACTCTTAGCTTAAATACACCTTGTCCATCTTTGAGCATCTAGAAACGCCTCCAGATACATTCTTCAAGATTTGGATAAGTGTTAGGGGGATGTGATTACCCAGGCCAGTCGTCATTAGGGCACGTTATGGGTGATTTTCAGACTACCTTCTATGATCAGTTCTTTCCTCAGAAACTGAGAGATGAAAAATGTAGAGAGTTCATGCATCTCGATCAGGGTTCCTTGTAAGTTATGGAATATTAAGTTCATTTGAGGAAGTTACAGCTCTTTTCACTTCTTCTAACCGGCGATGAGCTTTGGTGTGCTAGATGTTTCGAGGATGGGATACAGTACACCATCCGTATATAGGTTAATGTCTTTTTCCTACCTAATTTTTCTTTAATAGTCAATAAATATCTTATCACTAAGCGTAACCTGAGGGATGGGAATAGTACCTGACATATTGGACCAGTGTTGTGCCAGACAAGTAGTTCTTCTAGTGAAAGGAAGCATTCTATCATGGTTTATTGTCAGGGGAGTTACAACTAGAGTGCTTGATTCGATAGCTCTATAGAGTGTTATCAGTATAGAAGACAGTGGCACAAGAAGCCTTAATGGTATAGAGACCCAATGGAGTGACAAGATTATAGCCATATGGGTCATCTCAAGTGTTTCTTTAGGACCTTTCCACCAGCTTTGAGTGGAAAAGGATCCGCACCATCTCCACCTATAGGAGAGAGTTCTTTTACACCACATTAGGTGGTGAGTTGGAATAGCACTGATACATCTAGATGAAGAGGTGGTCATGATCGTGGTAGCCAGATCCCTGATCACCATCAGAGCCAGCAGAGTAGTTATGATCACATTAGTCCATCTATTGCACATGGACATGGATCATTCCAGTTGCATGAACTACAAATTATACCCAAGAATCAGGCTATGAGACCATCTATAGTACGAGGTATTATTCTTGTGGAATCTACTATAGTATATACTTTATTTTATATTGGTGCTTTGAACTATTTTATCTTTGTATCTATCATGGATAGTCTCAAACTAGAGATAAAATATCACTATGGTGTAATGACCCAAGATACACAGTTATGGGTACAAAAATAGGGTATATTTCAATGTAAGGACTACCCCCTTGAGGAAGGAAACTACCCTTTCTTTTGGAACATCTTTTTTCTCAAGATTACTGGTTTTGATGTTATATTTGGGATAGATAGGTTGGTTCATCATCACACTTTTTTAGAGTTCTATCATCGTAGGGTATTGTTTACATCACTACAGGGTAGCAGTTTTCTACGTAAGGGTTAGTGGGATGTCCAGACTGGTAGAGCAGGACCAGAGCATCATGGGCTAGGTGGAGTGAGTACCCAAATTGAAAATATCTTCATGGAGGATCAAGGTTTATGTCATGATGATTTCCCTTTACTAGTGGATCGTTTTAGGTATGTATTTCCTGAATATTTTTCTAGCTTACCTCTTGAGATGGAGGAAGAGTTTACAATTGATCTTGTTTTAGGATTATCCACAGTGTCCATTCCTCCATACAGGATGGTTCTTTATGATATTCAAGATCTCAAGCGATAATCATAGGATTAAGAGGACAAATATTTTTTATGGACCAATACATCCTCTTGGGGTTCTCTCGTGATTTTTTCCACGAAGGAGGATGGAACAATATGTCTATCTGTGAATTACAAAATGTTGAACCAACTTACGATCAAGAACTGATATCCACTTCCTTGAATAGAATATCTATTCCATAAGCTCTAAGGAGAAAAGGTCTTCTCCAAGATCAACCTAAGATCGGGTTATCATTAGGTGTGAGTCATACCCTTAGATTCACCTCATATATCTTTACATAATAGGTATGGTTTGTATGAGTACCTTGTTATGTCACTTGTTCTTACGAATATGACTTCTATTTTCATGGCTCAGATGAATAGGGTTTTCCACCCCTATTTGGACTCCTTTGTCATGGAATTTGTGGACGAAGTTTTTGTTTATTCTCACAATCATAGAAACCATCCCAAAAATATTGAGATCATTCTGAGTACACTAAGATAACATTAGCTTTACCCCATGGTTGAGAAGTGCCAATAATGGATCGACAAAGTTCACTTATTGGGTCATATAATATCATAATTATGAGTATATTTTGACCCAAAAAAGGTTAGTGCTATAGTTAACTAGGATAATCCCAAGAATGTTTTTGATATATAGAGTTTCGTAGTGATGGTTGAATATTAAAGGTGTTTCATACAAGACTTTTCATACCTTTCTTCACCTCTTACTGGTCTTATAAAGAAGGGTATCAAGTTACTATAGTTATAAGCATGTGAGAAATCCTTTTAGAAGCTAAAAGGGAGGATTGTTTCAACACTTATTATGAATCTTTCAAATCCAGGTATATCTTATACCATCTTCTGTGATGCATGAGGAATTGTCCTAGGAGTAGTGTTGATGTTGGAGGACAAAGTAATTGCATACGGATCTTGGTAGTTGAGGCATCACGAGAGAAACTACCAAACACATGATTTTGAGCTAGCGGCATTGTCCATGCCTTGCATTACTGGAGACATTATCTTTAGGGTGAGTGATTTGTGGTGTTCACGGACCACAAGAGACTCAAATATATCTTTTCTCAATGTGACTTGAACCTAAGAAAACAAATATGGGTAGAATGTCTACAATCCTTTGATTTTGAGCTTTCCAATATACTTGGAAAGGGCAATGTGGTTACAGACACAATGAGTTGGAAAACTCAAGCACATACCGTACGGGAAGCCAGTGATGAATGGAAGTTAATGGACCACTTTTCTGATATGCATTGATGTAAATGGATTTCTTGAGTATTTTTATAATTTTCTATCATAGTTTTAATTAATTATTTTAACCATTTTTTATAGTTTTATCTTATTTTTGTAGTTTTATAGGAATGTATATATTTTGATAAATTTTAGTTAATTTATATATTGATATTAGTATTTTAGTATTTTTATTAGTCATATTAATTTTATATATTATATTTAACACTATATTATTATTATTATTAGTTTCACTAATTTTAGTTTAGTTTATTTTAATAATTTTTATCAGTATGTATATATTTTAATTCTCTATTAGTATTTTATTTTATTTAATTATTTTTATAGTATTAATAAAATAATATCTTTTTATTAGTTTATTATTTTTATAGTTGTATTATATTTAATTACATGTTCATAAATAATATATATATATATATATATGTATATATATTTCAATAATAATAATAATAATAATAATTATTATTATTATTATTTAAATCTTAGATAAGTAGATTATTTTAATTTTAGAATTTGAATTTGTTTTGTTTATATTTGGAATTTTGATACTTTTTGTTTTTAATTTTTATTTTAATTTTCCTATCTACCCAAACCCCTCCCACTTTTCCCTCAACCCCATCCTTTTTTACCACTTCACCTCTCCCATGCCACCCATCCCCACCATCGCCCTCCCTCTCTCCAATCACCCATCCCCCTCCCCTCATCCCACGCCCCATCCCCCTCCCTCTTTCCAATCACCCCTCCCCCTCCCCTAATCCCATGCTTCTCCCCTCTCTCCAATCCCACTCCCCTCCCCACTAAAACCTGTAATGCCCACCCCCTAATACCAGATGGACCTGCCTCCCCCTATTACCCTCATCCACATGCTCTCCCTCCCCTACCCTCTACTCACCCACTTCCTCATCCACTCCCCCCTTCCATACCCCACGAACCTCTCACCCACATCACCTTGCCCCTTTTCCTTAAAGCTCCCTACCACATCCCCTACTACCCACATCTCCCCTTCCCCACGACCCTACCCCAACACTTCCAAAGGTAAAAAACAGGTTCACAATCAATAAGGACATCCTCCGCGGACTTGAATAACAACCGACGACCAGCCTCCTCCATTCCAAGAGTGCAGCGGTGGTTTCGGTGTGTCATCGACTTCAGAAGTGGTTCGCTTGGGATTTCAGAGATTGATTCTCCACGAGGAGAGTGAGTGAACATCCGATCATTTTTTCAGTGGTGAGATGGTTTGGTTCAACGTCGTAGTGATCAGTGGCGTGACGAATATTATTGTGTGATATTTAATGGTGGATTGCGGTGAAAACCACGAGCATGGTGATATATATTTATTATTTTACGTGTTGTGTTGTTTTCAGGTCGGGTTAATTTTTTTTGTTGGAGTTGCGATAAATGTGATGGTGTATTCATGTATTTAATTTTGAACCATGTTTTATTGCCTTTTACATTAATTTTAATCAGATGTTTATTTAATTAATTATATTATTGTTTGAATTAATTGTCATTTGGGCTCTACACACATGCATTGGTGCCTGTTCATGTGATACCTAATAAGTAATCACATACAAGAGTTCATTAGAGAATTTATTTATCTTGAATTCGATCACGCGTGCGACCGAATTCTAAATAAATAATAATATTAATCAAAAAAATTAATATTTTGTGTGCACTCTCCTTCAAACTTTTCTGGGTGATACCTAATAAGTAATATCTTACATGTGAACCTGACATAGGTAGATACTTCAACTTTGTGAGAAACAGGTTATTGTATTTCACCAAGTGATTCTATGAAATAATGACGTAGAAATTATTCGTTAGGATAGAGAATGAAATGACGGATAATTTTTGTGAAAATTAGAATACTGTCTAACATCATAGAATGAGACTAGATAGTATTTTGATTAAAATTGTAATCGGTGATAATTGAATAAATAAATATTCATATTATAGAATTAAATAATTAACATTTCATGCACCTGAACGGATGTCGCAACTCTAACATTTCCATCTCTTATAGTTTCTTCCATAGCATAATTTAGTTCACTTATATAGTTTTAGATAATTTAAATAGTCATTTTTAAATAGTTGTTCACTTATTATAATTTTTAGTTGTTAATTAAAATTAAATCCCATCTACTTGAACATTCCTATAAGAGGATATTTCTAGTGTCTACTCATATTCTCTCTATGGTTCGACCCTGCTTTCAACTTATATAGTAGTTGGTTGGTTAATAAATATTTAAAATTTTCATGCGTTGCGACGTGTGTGCCAAATTTCAGGCACCATTTCTGGGGATAATAGTAGAATTAGGAATTCTATTAAAAGAGTGATTTAGATCAAAAATAAATAAATTAATAAAAAACCAATAAAAAATAGTTTACTACTCTATGAGTTTTCCATTGTATGAATTTTCATGACACCTAGAAGATCCGAATGACGTGGGCTACACCACATAGTTACAACCAATACCCACCCTGCCCACCAACATTACATGGTATGGAATGTAATTATTCACCACACATAAACTCCCTAGGTAATACTTTTTATTTAAATGATGATCATTTAAGTCCGTGTTATGATCTATATTCTAATTTCATTCCTTTTCCACCATTTGATCATTTTCAAAGTCAATATTTTCATGAAAATTTAGAACTTGATAATTCATGTAAAACAAATTATTCAATAATTAAGCACATGTTGCAATCTACTATTACTAAGACAAATAGGTTATTTGAACATCAAGATGAACATAATGAAAAGATTATTTACTTACATAAGAATCTAGAAAATCCAATAATTCATATTTTTTAACTAACCACCTCGCTACCACTTGATGATCTAATTGAGAACAATTATATTATGGAAAGTGTAGCAGAGGTTCTGTATGAAAAAATTCATTGTCCGATTCTAAGGATGAGACTGATTTGATTGAAATTTCTTCATTTCATACCATTGATGACTCTTCTTCATCACCATATAATTCTTCCAAAATAAGCACATTTGAGAAAATGAGAGTTTATTATTCCACCCTATTGAACATAATGGTCCCTCAGAAAATGGGATTTCATGTCCTTCTGTGAGTTCACAACCCAGCCATACCAAAATTAAAAAGGACACATTAAATGTCTATAAAATCACACCATTTGAGTATGAAGAGTAAATTGAACTAGGACCGTTCATTACCAAGATAGATTCATAATTGAACCAAGAGAAGGTGGATTTCCACATGAAATAGAACATCAATTCAAATCTTATTGAATAACCACGTTGTAAAAATCTTCTTGAGTTTGAAATTTCCTCTAATATTGTGACATTTGAAACATTTATGGTGTCATAGAATCAATCAACATTGGTGGTAGAGAACACTCATAATTTTATTGAAATAATGGAAGAATGGGATTTTCTAGAGGATCCTGAGTTTGTGGTGACACATGTTCAAATAGAGAAATATGATTAAGAAAATATAAATGAAACTTTTGAAAAGGAGGTCATTCTTGACATAATGGAGTCACATGATCAAATTGATCCTACTCGGCTTGATTCATGCATCAATCATGATATTAGTTGGAAAATAGTGGATTTTACTATGATAGTGGTAGGGTGTGAAAATGAATTGGGATACATCGTCAACCCAGATACTACATTCAATGATGTGATGAATATAACCCGACCACTGAAGGCGTTTGGTAAAGGAATTTTTTCACCTCTATGCATTCAAAGTGGTAATCTTCATGATATTTCCACTAAGGGATTTTTCCAAAAATTCAATTATTTGGTAAGTCTTTCTTTAGGGGAGGTATATCCATTTCCTTGTGAGTTGGTCAATTTTCATTTAATTCCAAACATTCATTTTTTATCAATATTCTGTTGAGATATTGCACAACTTGTATGATAAACACATCTTTAACGAATGGATTCCAGACTCCCACTAATAATGAAATAGATGTATATTATACATTTCCATTTGATCCTGGTGGAATATAAATAATTTATAGCTAAAGATGATAGTAGACTTAGTTCTCAATGAGAGGCAACCAATAATTTGTTTGTTTTCTTTTCACTGCATTTAATTTATTTTCATTTAGTTTTTTAGAAAATAATAGAAAATTTAAAGGCATTCATTTACCACAATATATTTTCTCCTGCCACTATAGTCGATTTGAATTCATCATACATATTTTTATCATCCACAAGATTTTGATTATGGTGTGAATTTTATGATATGATGTGAGTATGTGGTGTTAATGTGTAGGTTTTACAGGTATACCATTTCTGGAGCATCATCAGACAAATGCATCCTTTCCACATCTATCTACACTTACATAGGGAAGTGTTTTATTTTATCCATATTATATTCTTCCAAAAACACCATGTAAACTAACAAAAAAACAAGAAAATTTTGAAGAAAAACTAACATTCCCGTCATCTTTTGAACCCACATGAAAACAAAATCATTTTCACCAAAACATAGTCAGGAATATACCACTTGTTTCCCTAGACATTTTGAGCACATGATTCTTTTTTGGAATGCTTTGATCCATGATCTCATGATTTAGAGGATTGTTGATATTATTTTATTCTTTGAAAATGTTTTTCAAAAACTAGTATATTTTTGAGACAATTATTTTCACTCTTTCTTATCCGTGATATCAAACATTTTATTTTTATACCCGTGAGGACTCTGGCCCATTTTACACCATCTCTTATTTCTCCTTTTCTTGATAGAATCTTGACCATGTTTTGTCTTCTATAATGTTCCATGTTTTTCTATCAAAGCAATATGAATTTTGAAAGTTGAAATAAAATGACTAAGGAATTTATTTGTTCTTCAACAACATTGACCCCCTGATCCACCTATACATTTTCTATGTCATGTATCATTTAGAATCCCAGAATAATCCTTTTAGGATGAGACCATATCCAATACACTTCCATACCCATTTCATGAATATTTTCATGACGATTTTTGTTCTAAGTGTGGTGGAGATATTTAATCATAGAGAGGGTTGTTTGATGGGAAGCGAGTAATTTGATGCACATGGATTTGGATTATATACTCCTGATCATATTTTCTATATTTCTTAGTATACTAATAAATTACATGTTTTGTTTGATATGGGCATGTAGATTCTTTTTGGTTCTAACAATGAGTACATTGGTGGTCATTATGCCGTAACCCACGCTTTTAGGTATACCTATAAAAGTGATGATCCATTACTCTAGTATCTAGAGTATTTTCTATATGACCTAATTTTATAGAGATGTTATAGTGTATATGTTAATTGTGTGCAGTTATTTGGGATTATTGTTTGACAATTTTTTTCAGGGGGTTTTAGATTTGATACTCACCAGTTTTTCCTGCACATCTTATTTGATTGCATTGGGTCTAAAAAACAATAATAGATGAAAACATTGGATTATCATATGCTTGGGGGTAAGAAATTTTTTAAGTGTGTGGTAGAGAGAGTTTTAGGGAGACATTTGGATTGAAATTTATCATTAATTTTTTTCAATATTTAACTCTCCTTTTTGCCAAACAAAATTGTCAAATTTTTTTATGACCCACCATCCTTCAACCTCAGAGGCATTTGAACCTCATGGAAAGTCCTTGATATTGATTCATTCTTTTGATTTCCAATATTAATCGTGTGAAATTCATAGAATGCCTATGTTAAGCATGCATGTGTATGAGAATTGATCATGATGATCAACTATTTTTGAGAGATGAGAGTGATGGAGAGGTAGGTCACATTATACATGAGTACACATACTTGTTTTGAAAAAATGCATTTGAAATAAAAATGATTTTTTTTTGAAAAATGGAATTTTAAATGAAGTATGATATTTTATGGGTAAAAGAGATTGAAAAATTTTGAAATTGAAATTTTGATTTTTTGATTAGTTTATGGGTCCACTTGTGTTTTCTTTCTAATTGTTTTTCTGAGGAGTTCAAAAGTTTAGGTTTGGGGGATTTGATGTACATGGATTTCGCTTCTATTTTTATAATTTTCTAACTTAGTTTTAATTAACTAATTTAACAATTTTCTATATTTTTAGCTTATTTTTGTAGTTTTATATTAATTTATATATTTTGAATATTTTTAGTTAGTTTATATATTGATATTAGTATTTTAGTATTTTTATTAGTTATATTAATTTTATATATTATATTTAACACTATATTCTTATTAATAGTTTCACTAATTTTAGTTTAGTTTATTTTATTAATTATTAATAGTATGTATATATTTTAATTCTCTATTTTTATTTTATTTTATTTCATTATTTTTATAGTCTTAATAATATAATATCTTTTCATTAGATTATTGTTTTTATAATAGTATTGTATTTAATTACATGTGCATAAATAAATTATATATATATCTATCTGTGTGTGTGTATTTTAATTATTATTATTATTATTATTTAAATTTCATATTAGTATATTATTTTACTTTTAAATATTGAATTAGTTTTGTTTAAATTTTGAATTTTAAAACTTTTTGGTGTTTAATTATTTTATTTTATTTTTTTTCCTACCTACCCACCCCCTCCCACTTTTCCCTCAACCACCCCCTCCTCTTTGACCACTTCCCCTCTCCCACGTCACCCCTCCCCACCATCCCCCTTCATCTCTCCAATCACCCATCCCCCTCCCCTAATCGCGCACCCCATCCCACTCCCTATCTCTAATCACCCCTCCCCCTCCCCTAATCCCACACCTCTCCCATATATCCATTCCCACTCCCCTCCCCACTAATACCCGTAACACCCCACCCCCTAATATCGACTGGACCCGCTGCCCCCCTATTCCCCTCATTCCCACACTCTCCCTCCCCTGCCCTCCACTCACCGGCCAGCCCATCCCCTCCCCCCTTCCCTACCCCTCACCCCTATTATCCAACACCCCAATAACTCGCCGCACCACTCCCCCTCCCCTCCCATATCCCACCCACCTCTCACCCACATCCCCTTGCCCCTTTTCCCCAATGCGCCACACCACATACCCCTTCCCCATGACCCTACCCAATCACTTCCAAAGGTAGAAAAAAGGTGCACCATCAACATGGAAATCCTTTACTTAGTAGAAAAGCTACTGGCGAAGAGCGTCCTCATTTCCAAGAGTGAAAAAGTAGTTTGGGTACACTATCGACTTCTAAAGAGGTTCTCTTGGGCTTCCAGAGACTGATGCTCCACAGCGAGTGTGAGTTCACATGCAAACATTTTTTTCAGCAGCGGGATGGTTTGGTTCAACGTTGCAGAGATCGACAGAGTGACGATTATTATTGCATGATCTTTGATGAGGGATTGCGGTGGAAACTATGACGACACAAGCCTGATGATATCTATTTATTATTTTATGTGTTGTGTTGTCGTCATGGTAGGTTAATTATTTTTTTCTGAGTTTCGATAAATTTGATGGTGTATGCATGTCTTTAATTTTGAACCATGTTTGATTTCCTTTTGAATTAATTTTAGTTTGATGTTTATTTAATTAATTATATTTGTGTTTTAATAAATTGTCATTTGGGCTCTACGCACATGCTTTAGTTCCCGTTCATGTGATGCCTAATAAGTAATCACAGATGAGAGTTCATCATATAATTTATTTATTCATTATTCTATCATGCATGTGAGTGAATTCTAAATAAATAATAATATTAATTGAAAAGATTAATATTTTTTGTGGACTCTACTTCAAAATTTCATGAGTGATAACTAATAAGTAATCTCTTAGGAGAGAACCCGACATAGGTAGATACTTTGACTTTTTGAGAAACAGGTAATTGTATTTCACCAAGTGATTTGATGCAATAATGACTCAAAAATTATTCATCAGGACAATGAATGAAATGAAAGATATTTTTTTGTGAAAATTAGAATAAATTCTAACATTATAGAATGGGACTAGATAGTATTTCGATTAAAATTATAATAAGTTATAATTGAATAAATAAATATTCAGATGTGTGAATTAAATAATTGACATTTCATGCACCTAAATAGACATCGTGACTCTGACATTTCCATCTCTTCTAGTTTCTTCCAAAGATTAATTTAGTTCACTTTGATAGTTTTAGTTAATTTGAATAGTAATTTTTAAATGGTTGTTCAATTTTTAGAATTTATAGTTGTTAATCACAATTAAAGACCATATACCTAAACATTTCTCTAAATAGATATTTCTAGTGTCTACTCATATTCTCTCTTTGATTAGACCCTACCTGCCACTTCTACCATAGTTTGTAGGTTAATAAATATTGAATGTTTGCATGCATTGCAACAAATGTGCCATGAATCTAGAGTTCCATGATAGTCATGAGTAGTCTTATCTCTCATCCTTGATAGTTACCTCTTCCCTCCTTGAGAATGTGATGATTAGAAAATTTTCATATCATAAAGGCTTAGCTCTCTGTGAGAGTATATCAGGAGATAACCCACATCTGGATTGGTCTGTGGATAGAGATAACATCCGGCATCTATGTGGACATATCTAGGTTTCTATTTATATGAGAGAGGAGTTGATGAATGAGTCCCATGCTTCATAGTGGACAGTTCATCCAGGAATATCCAAGATGTATCAAGATATGCGATACTAGTATTGGTGCCCTAGGATGAAACATCAGATAATGGGTTTTTTCACTAGGTGTTCCACCTATCAGCAGGTGAAGGTGAAGCACCAGATACCTGTAGGCTTTCAAAAGAAGATTCTAGTCTCAAAATGGAAATGGGATGATGTTTATATGGATATCATAGTTAGATTAACTAGGTCTCCAGGGTGTAGCAATTATTTCTAGGTATTCATTGAATGAATAATGAAATCATCCCACTTCATTCCTATTTGTGAGACTTTCTCAATTGATGAGTTGGGAAGACTGTATGTTCGTGAGATCATATGAATCCACGGGGTTCCTCGTACAATCATTTCTGATTGGGATTCTCGTTTCACATCAATGTTATAGCAGGGATCATAGAAGGCTATGATAACACAGGTGCTTCTAAGCACAACATTTCACCCTCAGACTAATGGAAAATTATAATAGACAATACAGGTTTTAGAGGATATGCTTCGAGCATGTGTCCTTGATTTTGGAAGTTCTTGGGAGAAACATATCCCTCTCATCGAGTTCCTATATAATTAAAGATTTTAGGTGATGATTAAGATGGATCCTTTTGAGACCTTATATTTTAGGATGTTCCATTCACCCCTATACTGGATAGAGGTTGGTGAGGTAGCCTTACTAGGTCCTCATCTTGTTTAGGAGACTTCAGAACAGGTACAACTGATCAGAAAGTGTATGACTAATACTCAGTACAGACAGAAATCTAATACCCATCTTCATTGATAACCTCTTGAGTTCATGTTCGGGGGGGGGGGGGGGGGGTCATGTTTTCCATCATGTATCTCCCATGCTATGGCCTAGATGGTTACAAAAATAGGGAATGTTGTCACCTAATTTTGTAGGGCCTTTGGAAATTCTAGAGAGAGTTGGGCCAATAAGATATCAGTTTCTTTTACCTCAAAGGTACCATTCCACACATGATGTATTTCATGTTTCACAGATTTTTCAATATCACGTCATCCCATCTCATACTTTTGATCCTAAGGAAGTTGAGTTAGATGTTGATGCTACCTTTGAGGAGTATCTATTATGCATCGTCAACCGGAGCATGAAGGATCTTTGAGGCTGGTCTGTCCCTCTAGTATGAGTGATATGGAATCAAAAATGTGTATATGATGATTCTTTTGAGAGGGAAGATGACATATGTTTCTGATGTGTAGTGTTTTTCTCAGATAGTGTTTCTATAACCTTGGAAGGTGAACTCGAGAATGAGTTCTTTTGAGGAGGGAAGATTATAAGAACATAGTTTTTCTCATAGATATGGATCCTTTAATTTTAGATCTAAATCATTAATTTATAACTAATAAGGATTCCTAATGGGTTATTAAAGGTCTCAGGGGGTTTCTAGGGAAAGTTAAAATCCCAAAACTGATATTTTTGAAAAAACTAGGCATGTCACATGGTTTAGTGTAAACCGTGCGGATTGTGTTTTTCTGGATAGAGCCACCTCGCATGGTTGGTGCACTAACATGCAGCCTAACTATGTGAGAACCCCTTCTACCTAAGTAACCATGCATGGTTTTCACATGGTTTGTCTAACCATGAAGACAAACTGTGCACATACCATTTTTCTAGCTAAAATGTCAAATTTTCCCTTAATGATCTAATTAGAACCCCTCTTCCTACCTAATTCATATTTCTATGGGATTATCCTCCATTGCTCTCATTTTGTATATTTTAGAATGCCAAATCTAAGGATCAAGAGATATCCTTCATCCAAGATCCTTTGGAGCTTCTATTTATCACGTTGGATGTGCAACGATATGTACTCGAGTCCTCTTGAGCCATTCTCCTTCTCTTTTTCTCTCGATCAAGATATAAGGGTAGGAGGGTTTTTCTATTTTTATTATATGTATAATGATCCAAGAAAAATCAAGGGCTAATATTGAAGGATAAGGATCATACAAGACTAAGGTGGATGGTCTATAACTCATCCCTCAAGTTTGATGATTTTTGGATTTATCGTGTGGGGCCCACCGATTTTATCATGTTCGATTCATATAATTTATATGCCATGATTATAATCATTAGAACTTCAAGGTTATGCTATTTCTAAATATTTGATTAGTTTTTAGGGGTTACACCCACAATTACATACTTTCCATGTCGAAGGTCATTGCATATTTGTTGTTTAGTGTTTTGGCACGTTTGTGCCACCATTTAGGTGTGCCTAGTCTTGACCATAATAAGGTTAAGTTCTCCTATATTAAAGGGATTGGTTTATATTGTGAATTGTATAATGGAAATTACCATGTATTCTCACAACTTGACCCATATAAGGTAAGTTCTTCAATTTGATAATAAAATGTGGAATGTGAATTCACACGTATACTAAGTATATTACTTGGCCTTAAATGTAAATGAATAGTAGGTTACGTATTAGTATCACCCCATACAACATTAATGGAAGGTATCACAATGAACCTTGAATATGGAATATGCTTTAAATGGATTAAATGAATGATTTCATGCTACTTGGCCTTGTCACACTAATGAAAGGAAAGGTTTGAACAAAATGAATGATTAAAAGGTTGCATGATACTCGAACGTATCACACTAATGAAAGGTAAGGCTTAAACCGAATGAAATATTACATGACTTAATAATTAAACATAAATGGATTAAATTGAGATCGCCTTGGATTTTAATCAGAGAATTCCTTGAGCACTCAGGAAATCCATTCTGATTCAAGGATACTACTTGCATATAGGTTGATAGCCACCAAGATCTTGATCCTTGTTTGTTCTTGGATGCCCGATATGAAACTATAATATCCCTTCAATATCATTAATGTATGACTTGTATAAACTTCTTGAATCTATCATTGACATGTAGGTTCCATGGTTACAACCTATAGGTATGACAACCCTTCTTTTTATTACAACATAAACATGTTTATTACATAAAAATTCACTTGATACAACAACGAAGATCCAGAGGTTTAGTGTCTTTGGGGCTTAGGATCATTACATAAAAACTTAAAACATGAAATACAAAATCTTTATTGAAAAATTCCTTTTCAGGACCACAACATTCCTTCATACTTAGCATTTCATGGGATATCATGAGGAAATGCATAAGAAAAGGGTGAGCTATAAAGCCCAGTAAGGGAGTACACATGAAATAACATGAGGAGTAAAATACATGTCAGAAAATAGGCATATCAATAGAGAATAAGAAAAACATGAACATAAAGGCATGAGAAAGCTTGATAATCATAACATGGAAATGTGGCAACAACACTTAAAATGGAATTAGCATGAGCTAAGGCCCATTACACATGGAGCATGAGTAAATCCTCATTGCACATAAAGCACGAGTAAACCCACGTTACACTTGAATTATAATGAGTCAACACTCATTGCACATGACGTATCATGATACTATACTTTACCCAATGAATTGGAGCGCTATAAGGGCACACCCTTCTTAAACATTTCATTTCATGCATAAGTGTGCCACATGGATCATAAAACATGGATTCATAAAACATAATAATTTATTCCACGATAAAGGAATGTGGAATTCATTCATGAAACTTTATAATCAATAATTAATTTTTCATAAAGGTGAATATCCTTGAGGAAGAAATGTGCATGGTATTCACTATACAATGGCATTGGCTTAGAAAATCGGTGCAATTTCGGCAGCGTAACGACGTGACATAAGAATTCATAAAAGTGGTTGATGATAGAGAAAGGGGTTCCTCATCATATTTACATGTAATGGAAATTATGGTGGTCATATATATACATGTCCCATCAATTTTAATGGAATTTAGATTCATGATACAAAATTATTGCTTGAATGTAAAAGAAGAGAGAGAAGTTCCTTTCAGAATTTCGGCATAGTAACGGGTGTGCATGGGAGGAATTTAATGAGAGAGAAATGGGTCTCCCATCATTAAAAAAATAAGAGGGATGTATGGGGGAGGTGTGAAACCATACCCCAACATTCATAATTTAAATTAAATGGTCAATACAACTTAAATAAAATTGACAAAAATTAGAAAGGAAGAAAAAAACCCTTACTTGGAAGTGTGCTTCCAAAGGCTAGAGAGAGGCCTTTGAGAGGCTTCTTGGGAGCTTCGGGAACCTTGAGATGATTCTAGTGAGAGTAGGCCAGATGTTGGACGAACTCCAATGGTTTTGAGTGAGGAGGAAGTGGGATCTTGGGTGGGTTTATATAGGAAAGGTGATAGAAATATTTATTATTTAGGTTTGGGACCCCTTATATTAAATTAATCCAGACCACAAACCATCCCATGGTTTTTACCCATGGGTTTTGGAAAAGGGAAGAGGAAAACAATATTTTATAAGGAAAAAGTCATAAATTCTTAAAATATTTGGGTTGCTTATGTGGAGGTGAGTCACACTCCCTTGGAAATTAATTTAAAAAGGCAAGGTGTTGAATAAGTCTTGAGGGGTCCATTAATGCTTTGAAAAGTAAGTCAAAAAAACCCAAAAATTAAATTATTTTAATGTTAAACCATATATTAGTAGAACATAAAGATCATAGTATTTTATTACATCACTATTGGGTCATTATGATGTCATAAAACACATTATATATTTAAACGGTTTTTAATTTTTACCCAAATATTTGACTGTCTCAGAAAATTATGAAAAATTCACCGTTGGATAATTTCGACGTCCTGATTTTAGAAATAAAATATATTTTATCTAAATAATTTTATAAATATGTTAATTTTCACTTTTAAAATAAGAATCTACATTTATCGAAAATTCACGGGTTTTGACAAAAATGGCTTTCAAACCTTAATAAAAAATTTAATTGCATTTATAAAATTATAAGATCATTTATATTTAATAAAAATTAATTTAATAATAATAATAATATTTTATTAAAATATTATTTTATTCAAAAATCCCTTAATTTATTAAAATAGATTTCTTAATTAAATACTAACTAAAAACACCATTTGAACATTAAAAAACTATTTACAATGTATCAAAAATTACTAGAAGATATATTCATTATTATATCCAAAAAAATGTACATGAACATAGAACAACTTATTTGTTACATAACCCCTTAAAATAGCCGCATAAGACCTAAGGGTATGGTGTGCGATGGTGACAGACTCTTGGGGTGCCTCAGATAACATCGCTCGAGTGGTAATTCCAATCAAAATCCACTTTTCCCATAGATGGTCACGTTCGAGCTTGACAAGATGAAGCTCAGCTTGGGCTTGGTCAAGGGAGAAGCCCAAAGATGCCACCTCTTTTCCGAGCTTCGACAAATGGGCTTTGTATGGTGAAATTATACTGGATGAAGCCATCGCTTCCTTCTGAGTATATTGGATTTGTTAAAGTCCTATATTTATACAAATCATGTGATTGTTGTTCAACGACTATATTAGAAACAATCAAAATTCTTAACATAAAACTAAAGAAGTTGACATTTTTTAAAAACATTTTATATAGAGAGACATTTAATAAGATCAAGAGGGATTTTACATTAATGAAACTTTGGGTAGTTACAATATTCCCCTGTTAAGAAATTTCGCCCTCGAAATTTTCCTTTTCCTACACTAAAACAAATGTGGGTAACTCAGCTTCATAATATCCTCTGATTCCCAAGTTGCTTCTTCAAACTTGTGGTTTCTCCACAACACCATGACGTGGGGCATTGTCTTATTTCTTAGAACTTTTTCTCAATGATCTAAGATCTTCACTGGTTTCTCCTCATAAGAAAGATCAACTTCCAATTGTACCACCTCAGAAGAGAGTACATGTGAAGGGTGCCGGTATGTAATTCCTTAAGATTGATACATGAAAGACATAATGTGCTTTGGCCATAGTAGGTGGAAGTTCTAGTCGATAGCCCACAGCCCCGATACGATCAAGAATCTCAAAGGGGCCGATGTACCTTGGACTTAACATCCCTTTCTTTCCAAACCTCATGACCCTCTTCCACGGAGATATGCGTAGAGACACCATGTCTCCAACTTTAAACTCAAGGTCTCGTCGACGATTGTCTGCATAACTCTTCTGTTGACTCTGTGATGCCTTGATATACTGATGAATGGTTTTCACCTTCTCCACCATTTCCTCGACCATTTCTGGTCCAAGCAGCCTACATTCACCGACCTCATCCCAAAATGCTGGTGTTCTTCACCTTTTACCATATAGGGCTTTATATGGAGCCATTTGGATGATCGAGTGGAAAATGTTATTATAAGAGAACTCAACTAGGGGAAGATGTTGATCCCATCCTCCCTTAAAGTCCATTGAGTATGCTCTCAACATTTCCTCATGTTTTTGGATAGTCTGCTCAGATTGGCCATCAGTTTGAGGATGATAGGTCGTACTAGAGTTTATTTTAGTATTCAGATCATGTTGAAGACTCTTCCAAAACATAGAGGTGAATCTTGGATCTCGGTCAGACACAATAGATAGTGGTACTCCATGCAACCTTACCACTTCCCTGATATATATCTATGCTAGTTGATCCAAAGAGAAATCCTCCCGAATAACAATGAAGTGTGTAGTATTTATAAGACGATCCATAACAACCCAGATTGCATTGTTGAATTTGGATGTCCTTGGAAGTCCGGTGACAAAGTCCATGGTGATGTTCTCCCATTTCCATTCTTGTATGGGAAATGGTTGCATCATCCCCTTAGACTACTGCCTCTCTACCTTCACTTGCTGACACACCAGGCACTTTTATGTATATTCAGAGATCTCCTTCTTCATGTTATCCTAGAAAAAGTTACCTCGGAGATCTTGATACATCTTTGTGCTCCCTGGGTGGATAGAGAAATTTGAACTATGTGCATCATCAAAATGTTCCTTCTTCAGCTCCGGACATGATAGAACACATAGTCTTTTCCCAAACCACACAATACATTCTTCATTAACATTAAACTCCGTGGATTTCCCCTTTTGGATAGCTTCTACTTTTTCTTGAATTCCCACATCATCCTTTTGAGCATCCTTTAACTTTTCAAAAAGAGATGGTTGAGTAATCATTTGTGAATGGATTGATTATGTTCCCTTCTCTATGATTCCCATGTCCATATTCATCAAGTCTAAGAATATTGGATGCTTCTCACTTATAATCATTGATAGAATTGACGGGTCTTTTCTACTTAGGGAATCAGCCATCTTGTTCTCTTTCCCAGGGTGGTAATGTATTGAATAGTCATAATCCTTGATGAGCTCTATCCATCTTCTCTGGCTCATATTAATCTCTTTTGTGTGAATATATATTTAAGTCTCTTGTGGTCAGTATATATCTCACATTTCTCTCCATAGAGGTAATGCCGCTAGATTTTCAAGGAAAAGATCACCGCCGCCAACTCCAGATCATGTCTTGGATAGTTTCGCTCATGGATTTTCAACTGCCTTGAGGCATAGGATATCACTTTATCATTCTGCATTAGCACACATACTAAGCCCTTCTTCGAAGCATCCCTGAATCCCACAAAAAGTTCCCCACTTGTGGGTAAGGTGAGCACAAGTGCACTGATAAGCCTCCTTTTCAACTCCTTGAAGCTTTCTTCGCATTCATCACTCCATGAAAACTTTACTGACTTTAGACATATCTTGGTAAGAGGGTTGGAAAATCGTGAGAAATTCCTTATAAATCGTCGATAATATCCAGCTAACCCCAAGAAGCTATGGATATCATTTACCGATGTTGGCCTCGTCCATCCCTCAATTGCATCTGTTTTAGAGGGGTCCACAGATATCCCATTACTTGTGATGATATGGCCCAAGAATGAGACCTCATTCAACCAGAACTCACACTTTCTGTACTTTTCATAGAGCTTCTCCTTGCGCAAAGTCTCTAGTTTAGTTTTTAAATGCTCCTCATGATCCTCTTTGGTTTTGGAGTATATTAGAAAATCATCTATAAAGACTACCACAAATTTTTCAAGGTAATCTCTAAAGTCTCTATTCATCAAGTCCATGAATATTTATGGAGCATTGGTGAGTCCTCAAGGCATTACTATGAATTCATAGTGCCCGTATCTTGTACGAAAAGCAGTCTTGGGGACATCTTCCTTCTTTACCCTTACTTGATAATATCCCGACCGCAAATCCAACATGGATAAGTATTGTGCTCCATGCAGCTGATCAAACAAGTCATCGATTCTTAGGAGAGGATACTTGTTCTTTATCGTGATTTTGTTAAGTTCACTATAATCGATGAAAAGCCTCATTGACCCATCCTTCTTCTTGACGAAGAGGACTGGTGCACCTCATGGTGAGGCACTTGGGCGTATAAACCCTTTATCCAGATTCTCCTGTAGTTATTTATTAAGCTCTTCATGCTCTACAATAGCAATTCTATATGGATTCTTGGATATTGGTAGCACCCCAGGTATATGTTTAATTGAGAACTCAACATCTCTTCTTGGAGGAAGACCAAGCAGTTTCTCGGGAAACACTTCAGTGAATTCCCACACAATAGACATTTCTTCAAGGATGGTTTCTTCCTTGGACTCAATCATCTGAGCCAGATACGCATGCTCATAAGGCGGTAATATCAATGCTTGATATGATGGAGCTAAAGGAGATTAATCTTCCTCCTGACACTTGTAATGAATCGGGGGTCGATTCTCCATATGGAGTGTGATTTCCCTCTCCTGACAATTTATGTTGCCTCTATATAAAGAAATCCCATCCATGCCAAGAATTGCATCAAATTCCATCAGAGGGAGTATGACGAGGTTTTCTGAGAAATTCAATCCAAAGATTATAATAGGGGAGGACTTATATTCATGGGATGCAATGATTTCGCCATTTTTCGTACTCAGTGACATCTTTACTTCCATGATTTGTGGTGGTTCTAGGATTGTTCTACTAAACTTTTGAGATATAAAAGAATGTGTAGAACCTGAATCAAAAAGTACATTTGCTATTCATGAAGGAATAAATAGCGTACATGTCACCACTTCATTGTCAGGGTTCACTTCGGCAGAAGTGATGGAAAAAGCTCTTCCTTTCTGCCTTGGAGGTTGTTGGATGTCTCCAAAAACCCTTGGATTAGGGAACCGATTTGCAAAATGACCCGGTTCTTTGCATTTGTAGCATTGAACAACGCGTTGTGGTTCAAACAGAGCATTCCTCTCCTCTGTCACAGCCGTGGGTATTTCTTGCCGACAGTTAACAGCTAGGTGCCCTTCTCTTCCACACCTGAAGAATTTTCTCATCCCCTTAAGGCATTTTCCAGGGTTCTTCTTTCCGCACTTTTGGCAAGTGGGGTGCTGGATCTTCTTTGCACCATTGGATTTATCCATCTGACCACCAGAATTTAAGTCCACCTTACGCTTCTTATCCCCATGATACCTATGTGATTCCCTGATCTCAATTTTGACCTTGAGGGCACATCGGTCAATTTCTTCATAGCTGTCGAAGTCACATTTTGCTAATGCATTCCGCAAGCTAGGCTTCAGCCCACCAAAAAAGCGGTCAACATTGCATTCAGGGGTAACGACAAAGCCGAAAGCGTATCGTGCAAGCCTTGTAAAGTTTTTCTCATACGTTCCAACAGATTCTTCATCTTTTTTCATGAGGGAAAAGAATTCCCTTTCCATCTTATGCCAGAGGGTGTGCAGAAAATATTTAAAGAAAAACATCTTTCGGAAATCCTTCCATTCCAATGCCTCAATATCCTCCTCAGGCTTCATATTTTTTATCAACGTCCACCATTTTTCAGCTTTACCCTCCATACAATAACCAGCCATGAGAACCTTCTATTGTTTAGAACATTGAAGGATGGAGAAGATCTTTTCAATGGAGTTGATCCATTATTTAGCAATCGTGGGATTAGATGATCCACTAAAAGTTGGAGGCCTTTGTCTCATGAAGCTCACGATAGCGACTTGTTATTTCTTAGATGGTTTGGACAATCCTCTTTACTCGTGTTTCTATTCCATGCTTGAGTTATCTGATAGAGAAGCGTGACAATGTTCGCGGTTCTCGCTCCCATTGGATTGGGCATCTCATTAGTATAGTCATCACACTAATCTTTACATCAGTTTTTAGCCCGAGTCCTCCTATTACTGGCCATTTGGATGGAAGAAGAGGATTGTTAGGGGTAAACATAAAGGGTAATCTAAAGACAAGAGTTGATCACTTATAAATAAACTTTTATTTCCTTAACTCATGAGTATATAGACTTCAATCTAGGATTTTCATGATCTACTTTCTAACATATATTCATAGGGGGATTTTTTTAATTCCATTAATAAGGGTTTATACTAAGCTTCTGAATTTATCAAAACATATCCCCCGGGAGTGTCGTAACCAAGAGTGCAGCAAGGCCCATTTTCGTGCACCCGTTCTCGTTCGAGTTTATCTCAAAGCGGTGTTTTCGGGTTTTACCCCTAGGATACATCTCTCCCAGAGCCGCCTCTACCTGCTTGTATCCAGACAGGGATGTATTTGTTTGATAAACCACTTACTCCGTACTTACCAAAACTTAGGGATGTTTTTATTATACTTAGTCTTGTATCTAAGGCTTTACTAGGGTTTCTTAATCCCAAAAATAACTAAACCTATCCTTTGATACCAACTATGACAACCCTGCTTTTTATTACAACTTAAACATGATTTATTGCATAAAACGTCACTTGATACAACAAATAATATCGATAGGTTTAGTGTATTTGGGGCTTAGGATCATTACATAAAAACTTAAAACCTAAAATAAAACATCTTTATTGAAAACTTCCTTTTCATTACCACTACATTCCTTTGTACTTAACATTGCATGGGATAACCTGTGGACATGCATAAGAAAAGGGTGAGATCTAAAGCCCAGTAAGGGAGTACACATGGAATAACATGAGGAGTACAATACATGTTAGACAATAGTCATATCAATATATCATATGAAAAACATGAACCTAAAGGCATGATAAAGCATGATAATCATAACATGGTAATGTGGCAACAACACTTAACATGGAATTTGCATGAGCCAAGGCCCATTGCACATGGAGCATGAGTAAATCCTCAATGAACATAAATCAAGAGTAAAACCTCTTTACACTTGAATTAGAATGAGTAAACACTCATTTCACTTGACATATCATGATACTACACTATACCCAATGCATTGGAGCTCTATAAGGGTGCACCCTTCTTAAACATTTCAATTCATGCATAAGTGGGCCACATGGACCAAAAAACATGGATTCATAAAACATAATCATTTATTCTATGATAAGTAATGTGGAATTCATACATGAAACATTATAATCAATAATTAAATGTGCATAAAGGTGAATACCTTTGATGGAGAAATGGGCATGGTATTCAGTACACAATGGCATTGGCTTAGAAAATTGGTGCAATTTCGGCAGCATAATGGCGTGAAATAAGAATTCATAAGAGTGGTTGATGAGAGAGAAAGTGGTTACTCATCATATTTACATGTAATGGATAGTAAGGAGGTCATATAGATACATGCCCCAACAAATGTAATGGAATTTAGATTCAGGATAAAAAATTATTGCTTGACTGTAAAAGAAGAGAGAGAAGTTCCTTTCAGAATTTTGGAATAGTAACGGGTGTACATGGGAGGAATTTAATGAGAGAGAAATGGGTCTCCCATAATTCAAACAATAATAGGGAAGTATGTGGGAGGTGTGAAACCATAACCCAATATACATAATTGAAATCAAAAGGGCAATATTACTTAAAAAAATTGACAAAAATGAGAATGGAAGAAAAAAACCCTTACTTGGATGTGTGCTTCCAAAGGCTAGAGAGATTCTTGTGAGAGGCTTCTTGGGGGATTTGGGCACCTTGGGAGGATTCTAGAGAGATTAGGTAAGAGGTTTGACGAACTCCAAAGGTTTTGAGTGAGGAGGAAGTGGGATCTTGGGTGGGTTTATATAGGAAAGGTGAGAGAATTCTTTATTATTTAGGTTTGGGACCCCTAATATTAAATTAATCCAAACCACAAAACATCCCATTGTTTTTACCCATGTTTTTTGGAAAAGGGAAGAGTAAAACAATATTTTATAAGGCCAAAGTCAGAAATTCTTAAAATATTAGGTTTGATTATGTGGAGGTGAGTCACACTCCCATGAAAATTAATTTAAAAAGGCAAGGTGTTGAATAAGTCTTGAGGGGTCCATTAATGCTTTGAAAAGTAAGTCAAACAAAACCAAAATCACATTATTTTAATGGTAAAACATATAATGGCCGAACATAAATATCATATTATTTTATTACATCACTATTGGGTCATTATGATGTCATAAAACACATTATATATTTAAACTGTATTTAATATTTACCCAAAAATTTAACTGTCTCAGAAAATTATGAAAAATTCACCATTGCATAATTACGACATATTGATTCCAGAAATAACATTTATTCTATCTAAATAATTTTATAAATATGTGAATTTTCACTTTTAAAATAAAAACCGACATTTATTGAAAATTCACGGGTTTTGACAGAAATGGCTTTCAAACCTTAATAAAAATTTTAATTGCATTCATAAAATTATAAGATCATTTATATCTAATAAAAATTAGTTTTGTAATAAAATTATTATTTTATTAAAATATTATTTAATTCAAAAATCCCTTAATTTAATAAAATAAATTTCTTAATTAAATAATAACTAAAAACACCATTTGTACTTTAAAAAACTATTTACAATGTATCAAAAATGACTAGAATATATATTCATTATTATATTCAAAAAAATGTACATGAACATAGTACTACTTATTTGTTACATAACCCCTTAAAATAGTTGGATAATACCTAAGGGTAAGGTGTGCGATGGTGACAGACTCTTGGGGTGGCTCTGATAACATCGCTCGAGTGGTAATTTCAATCAACTTCCACTTTTCCCTTAGATGGTCACCTTCGAGCTTGAAAAGATGAAGCTCAGCTTGGGCTTGGTCAAGGGAGAAGCCCAAAGACACCACCTCTTTTCCGAGCTCCGAAAAATGGGCTTCATATGGTGCAATTGTACTGGATGAGGCCATCACTTCCTTCTAAGTAAATTGGATTTGTTAAAGTCCTATATTTATACTAATCATGTGATTACTGTTCAGCGACTATATTAGCAACGTTAAAATTTCTTAACATAAAACCATAGAAGTTTACATTTTATAAAAACATTTTATATAAAGAGTCATTTAATAAGATTAAGAGGTATTTTCCATTAATAAAACCTTGGGTCGTTACAATAGGTCCCTATCTCTGCTTAGCCCCACATTACCTTAGACGATCACCTTAGATTTGGTAAGCACCTTATTGTGGAATTCCTTGGAACATGATTCTTGGATTACACTCTTATCTTTAGTCAAGCAATATTTACTACTGAGTTGGTGAACCTTGAGGTATATGTTGGCTTATTTATTACCTTGTAACATTATTATTAAACATCATTAATCATGGTTTCCTTATTACATCTTGAAACCTTCACTATTTATACTATCATGAGGTGATGTTAGTGTTGGCTATACCTCATGAGACCTATAAATCTAAAATTGGTAATTACTTAATTAAATTTATTGGTTACATGTTTAGACACCATCCAAGGACTGAAGTAGGTACTTGGGTATTTAGTTACATTGTATTAATTTACCTTATATATGCATGGATGCACATAAGTACATTTCCATTACACAAGATGAATGTTATAGACACCTTTAGTGGTGGCCCACTAATATTCTTCTCACAACCAATTTAGGCACCATTTGGTACCCATAAAAGATTACATGTTTGTAGGTGTTGATGAAGTGAAGCATATAGCCTCAAACAATCGACTGCTTATTGTTTAGTATGGAGCATGATATCAAATGACCAAGATGGAGCTTGACATGATTGGGATAGGCTATTGATTTCTTTATTCTTTTCTAGAATATGTTATTCCTGCTATCTTGTATCCATGTTTTCTAGTTTTCTAGTGACATGATATATCATCAGTTGTTGAATGTTATTCTAATTGTTTCGGTTATTATTACTATTGTATCTATTTTTTCCACTGTTCCTTTTGTTTACTTATATTTCTTTTGATATTTACCTATGTTTAATTTCATCCACTATTATACAATTTGTTAATTAGGGAATATTCTCCCCACCGACACAACCTACTCCCTTGCTACTAATCTGCAGCCTCTGGCATTTAGGGATATGCACTTGTGGCCATGTGTCCCATCAGGCTTGGGGCACTCATTAAGTGACATCACAACATCCTCGGGTGGATGAAGTCATTGAGGGTGAGGTGATCACGATCCGTTGTGTTTTGTATTATCGTGAAACGATCATCGAAAACTTTTTGAGGTAGGGGATTCATTTCATATATTTTAAATTTTTGTGAAATCATAGAGTTCGCATGAATTAAAACTTTGGATCATAACGAAATTGACATAATACATATTTGAATCGGATTAAATAATTGGTATAAATTGCTTAGATATGTTATTGACTCTTAATTTTCTAAATAGGTTGATATATATATATATATATTTTATTTATCATGTCATTCATAATGGAAGTTGGTAAAGAACTTAAAGTCAAGATTAATTGTAAATTGTTTGTCTAAAGGATTAACGAGGCATGTTAATGAATCCAGTTGGCATTGTTGTTGTGATTTGATGATAATAAAATGGATGTAGTTATGCATGATTAATTTAATTGGTTAAGGAACCTGAAGCATGTTGATTATTTTCGATAAATGAATTAAAGGAATGATAAATTTATTGATTAATTAATTTATGATATCTATGATAGCTTTTTTCTTAGGTTTCCCGTAGTTGGAACCTGTGAATAATGAATTGGTTAATTAAAGGTGGAATAAAAATTGATTTTGTGATAAAAATTTAGGACATATAGGTTATGAGTTACCTACCTACTTATAAAGACCAAGTGCCTAATGTTTTTTTGTTGTGAGAACTCGTTGTGTGTAAAGGTTGAATGCCTTGCTTTGGGGATATGATCCCATTGCTATGTTTGTTTCCTACTACTTGTGACGTGAGCTAATCCTAGGATGAATGTTCCTAGATGGATGATGTGGTATATAGGGGAAGGGAGGCCCAGTGTTTGTGGCATTACTTAATGTCTAGAGTGGCGAGATGCATCTGTGTATGCATGTGGTTGTCCGGGAGGGCACTAGAGACGATGGAACGGGTTGAATCTAGGCTTACCCATTGATATGAATGTTGGATGGCTAATTTAACATATTGTTTGTTTATCTTTTTTACTCTAAAAAATTCTTGAGGATGATGGTATTGGTTAACCTCATTCCAAAAGAGGCAAATACACGTAGGGTATACCATGTTCTTTTCATCTTTAGCTTCTCAAAGATGGATGTATCTATGTTCCTACTATAGGTGGAAAACTCGACGGGTAGTTCATCTACTCACCATGTTGAGCCCCTTATGTTTGGTAGCTTATAATGTTTTCTTATAATACCTAGAAATATGTAAAGTGTTAATAATATTAATAAATTAATTAATTTTTAACCCATTGGGTTGGATCTTCTTGGGATTCAATGATGGGTATACAATTTAAAGGAGCCGCGGACTCAGTTTGGTTATGCCTGGAGGGCATATAACTTTTTTGTGGTTCTAATGAAATGTAATTTGGGAATTAATAATGGATAATTATTGGTTGAATAATTAATTAACATAATGTAAAACTAATAAAAATGGATAATTAACTTAACATATCTCTTTAAATGGTTTTGTGCTTCTCGGATATCTACTCTTAGCAGTGAAAGACATGAGTCCGATAGATGTTAGTTGCAGTTGTTCCTAAGAATAGCTTTTTTCTATAGTTATATAATGAGATATATTATATCATGTAATTTTGTGTTTCTATATGCTACTCCACCCTTTCGGTTACAGCGACTGTCACCCTAGGGATTCTGAGCCCTAGGGGGGGGGGGTTCTTAACATCCCGGTGGGAGGATGGATGACTGAATTCCCCCTCTCGCCCTATTCTCTTCTCTTGGTTGTCACTAGTTCTAGTATGCACGAAGGGTAGTTTTACACATATATCTGTGTAGAGAGCTGTAATGGACTGTATTTATTTCACACACATATATTTTGGATGTAGTTTCTTATGTATTATTACAGGTATAACCTTTATATATTGTGATGGCTTGAGGATCCATACTTGGCATAGGGGCTATAATTTTTTGAGGTATAATACTCATTGTTTGATACATGTTATGAAAAAATTGGTGGATACCAAAAACTACTTAGTTAATTTTGGTTATGTGGATGTGGTGGTGTGTTTCATGTGGTGCATGTTGTGGTCCTTCACCCAGATGTCTTTGGTATAGCCTTTTTGGAGAGAGATGCTCAGGATGTGTGATGTTGGGGAAATGTGACAAACCTATGGGGAAGTGGTAGTGGGGTGACATTGAAATTATTTTTTATATTATATACACTTGTATGTGATACATGGTTAGAGTATCTATGGTGATGCATCTAAATTAGTATAACTGTTTTGGTGATGAGTCAGTTTTACTTTTTTTTACTATGATTTAGCATGTTTTTTTACTTTTTCACGAGATGATCTAGGGAGGATCTTACCAAGTATACTTTTATACTCACCCAAAATTTATATAAACTATTTTTTAGAATATTGGATGGAGTATGTTGGAGGAAAGGATGATTAATACTAGCTTGGGGTTTGTGGGAGCTGTTTAGGATTCATGGATGCTTTCATTTTACATCCTTTTAGTACTTGTAGTTTTCCATTTCAGTTGTAGTAGTATTTTCATGATGTTACATATGTGTAATTGGGTTTTCTTTGATATTGTATTATGAGTAGGAGTTGGTTGGTGTCTCTATTATCTCTATCTTTCACATGTGTTCTCTTAGAGGGTAATGCCTCCCATCTATGTGTTTACCATACCCTCGGTGGTAGTCGTCAACCAAGGGCCTACTGAAGGTGGGACTCAGGGGGTCACTATCTCTTTTCATCCATTTTTGGCCTAATATGGGTACAATTTGAGGGTATAAGATCATGGAATTGTTTTTAATGATCTTTATTAGAAAATTGGTAGGTTTTGATACATTCAATACTCTTAATACAACACCCATGGAATTATTTTGAAAAGAGTCCATAAAATTCATTCAATTTTATTCGGTCCTCTGACTAGAAGATGTTATGATAATGTCACATAAATTAAATACCTAGAATGAGATTAATATTTTCCTATATTTCCACACCATTATTGATGAATAAAATTGAGAATATTGAAACCAAAAATAATATATCATGTGTAGTGTTTGAATGATTAATATATGCATGGTTAAGGGTTTTAAGAATAGTGGGAATGCATTTTTCATACATTAATAATACTTGTAACTAGAATATTCTATAATAAGGTCAAATAATGATCATAGTATGTGAATTCATTAGATGTTTGTAAGTGAATTTATGTACAGAATATAGAAGTTTTCAAAAGTTGTGAGTAAATTTCAAAAGATGTGATGACTATTTTTGGACATAAAATGAAGATTTTGCAAAGTCTATTGAATACTTAAACCTGGGACAATTCCATATAGGTTTTTAGGAAGAATATGTGGACTACAAGTTATGTTTGAGAATAATAGAGTATAATAAATTGGGTTCCTAAGGATTTTGGGAGTGCGAACATACCACATACGATACCTTGCGACAAGAATAAAAAACGAGTTATTATTATCAAATTACAAGGGAATGACAGTTATATTAATGTAAATATATGAAAGAAATAAATTAATGAATTAATGAGAGGAATTTTGATGCCATGATTTCTAAACAAACATAAATTTCATGAAAAGGAAAAAAAGCATCATAAGAAGAGTTGAGGGAATATAAAAAATGAGATTTCAAGTTTTAATAATGCATAAGCACAAACAATATAATAAGGGAATGATAAGATTATAAATGATACAAATATAAAAATAACTGAGAAGAATATATTTCATTTCATACCCACCATATGAGAATTCTGTATATAAATATCTGAATAATGAGATCATGCATAATAGGCCGCATATACTTCCATGTGAGGCATGAGTGTAAGAATACAGTTAATATAAAAATATGAGAATTTATAGTGAAGACAGAATGTGGAAGAATTAATAATTTTTTTAATGTGATTAAAAGATTCATACATTTGAGCTGAATATATATAGAATAAGAAGAGTGGTTACTACACTATAGTGCATGCAGACAAAGGCTTTACATGAAGATTACATTAGAATAAGATAATGCATGGCAATATGTATTCACCTAAGAAAAAAAGGATGAAGTTATTTTAAGGATAGTATAAATATATTGTTGTGATTAATAGAATAAAAAATAATAATGAGAATCATTTTCATGATATAATTATGTTCATTTGACCTTAGTAGTACTTATTAAAAGATCAATCATAGTTATTTCCAAATAATGTAGATAAGCACTGAAGGAAGAATACTAAAAGAAGGAATATCTTCCTGAATCACATGAATCACATGTTTTAATTTTAGTTTAGTTGAGTCAAATGACATGTTGAGTATGTCAGATAAATATAATACCATAATATAAATTAATAATTACTAAATTATTAGAAACAAAATCTGTGATCTTATCAAAATAATGAGTTGTTGTTACAAAAGTGTTGTGATTGAATGTTTAAAAATGGTATGTATATTTTTAATTTAAGAAGAGATGATACAAACTGTAAGTCTATCCAGAAAATGAATATAGTTCAATAATAAAGTTCATATAATACACTACCTTCTTATGAAGTTCAATTTTTAATGTATACATGTGTGAAGTAGGTATGGGTAGTAGATTATATGTAAACCAAAATAAATCCTTCATAAAATTACAAGAATCAGTGGTGAGTGGAAATAACGACATACAAAGATGAGAAGACTATAAAGCTAGTATAGTAATATACATGAGTGATATGATTGGAATATTTAAAAATGATATGTGCATATATGTGAGATAAATTTTAATTGGTAGAAAAAAACGATGTTCACGAATAAAGACACAAATAAAAATAAATAAAGTGTATATGTAATAGAATAATTTAAAATGATTTTTATTATTGAACCATTGATATATAGAGAATTAAATTTACTAGATAGTTTATGGACTTTTCATTCCTGCATAGAAAAAACTATTATAATGATGATTAGTTGGAAATTCATAGTTCCAATATCTATGAAAGGAAGTTCATGATTCTAGCTGAGCTTTGAGGAATATTTGGAAATATGATTCAATGTGTATTTTCTGTATATTTTAACTAAATCCATGATTTTAGATGATTTATTAAAGGTATTGAAGAATAAAAAAGGTATATCCTTGGAGTTACGATAATTCAAATCCCCGAACTTATTGTGGAATTTAAGACTATAAAATGATATGAGATCATTTAGATAAAGGTATTGATTGATCATGAGTAAAAGGGAAAAAGAACTGTTTCTAAGAATAAAATAAGTAGAGAGGGAGTTATGACCTAAATTTATTAAAATTTCAATCAGGTTGAATATTCAAGAAGACCAACACTCAATCTTCTCATGAAGCTGAGTAAGATCACCATATTCAATTGATCAGAATTTGAGAGAATGACCAACATCAAGTGCATCCAATAGATGTTACATATGTTAAATTTTAGGCCATAGGTAGAGTTTCAAAATTTCAGTTTACTAGAAGAATAAAAAGTATTATGTTCATGGAATTTAAATGGAAGTACATGGTAGTAGTCGAAGACCTATTAATGTTGGATAATCCTAAAGACTAGTGGGATCCAATTTAAGAAAATATTTATTTGGTATAATTTCTACATGGTATTCATACTCTGGGTTAAGAATAATAACTTCCCACATTAAATTTAATTGATAATAATATTATTAGTGGATTTTTTTTGGCATGATGAGAGTTTACACTGGTTGGAGTAAGTTCTCACATTGAGGCTGAACCTTATAAAAATCCTTATGTTCTGTTTACATTACATTATTAGTATTTCATAAAGGAAAAGTGGTGATGGATTGTAATTAATATCTATACATTCCAACCAATGATAGAGGTTCAATAAACATAGTGGAATTAAAAAATTTAAGTTGAACTTAATCAATAAAAGTAATCCAGCCCTGAATCACCCCTCTCAGAGTGACAATATGATCCTTTAAAACTCTCACCCTTTTTATTTAAGACTTTTTACAATTTAGTATGAATGGATCTATTTAATATTAATAAACAGACTAAAACTACAGGAAATATATTAATATAAACAATATCACAACAAATGATATATTACAAGGTTCTACCAAATATGTGTGACTTTGTATTTTCAATGTCCAATTCACTTTGAGACATAGTGCTTCACTAATAACATAAAGTGGATACATAGAGGGAATGATTCTATGTAAATAAATAATTACCTTATTTATTTTATAAATCACAATACACTATGAAAATGATTGAACTTGAGTTTTTGTTTAAGTTGTTATACTTGTCTATAATGAACTTCCAATATTAGAAATATTGATGAACTAAAACTATTTTATAAAAATATAGTGATATTAAATTTCTTTACACATTACATAAATCATAATTAAAATATAAATAGTGTTGTTTATTTTTCTCATCAATAGATTAAGCAACCTAATGTGTTCATTGCTAAATGATGAAGTTTCTAACAATGTTTTTATAATTGACTCCGAGTTTTGTGTAATATAATCATTATATTTTGTTAAAATTATTCATATAAATGAAGACAAACCTAAAGCATCAGGATAACTTGAGTAAACATCCTCATCAATAATTCGAAAATTTTATTTTTCATTTTAAATCTTTTTAATTTTTTTTCTCTGATAAGTGAAATAGTATTATTTTTGAGGATAGTAAGATAGTGAAATTTTAGAAAATTTGGATTGATGGATTTTGTGGCTAGGAAGAAAGAGCGCAATTACTTTCTCTATGTAAATGTGAGATGCTATTAATAGGTTTATTAAAGGTATTCTAAGGATTGGAAGACATGCCTAATGATAGGTATAAAATCGACGATACCTTATAAAAGGTTTAAAGTCATGGATACCTTCATTCTCGTAGATATATCTACCTTAAACATTTTTAAAATCATGTTTTTAATAATATAATTTTAAACTATATTTTGGATTTCTAATTAATAATATGTGTTTTGCCTTTCAATTTCTACCATGTTAACTCTTTCATCTATAATAGTTAAAATAAAGATCACTTTATTTCCATTGTAGTGACTAAATTAAATATAGTTTATAATTATATTACTCTATACCTTTATTTGATATGTAATATGAAAAAACTGATCCACATAATACTTTTAGAGGATGATAATTGTATGTTTCTTTTAAAACTACAATTCACCACCCTCTTGTATTTTTTTAGTCATCATACCTCAAGAAAAAATTTGGTATTAGAGAAGGTATTTAACATGATTCTATGATTTACTACCAACATTTTATTTAGATTAGAATTTATTTTAGTTTACTAAATTTACACTAACCATGTTGGTAGATGAAAAATATTTTTTGATGATAGGAGTACTAGTTAGTACACTCAACAACATAATTCTGACCAGACCACTTATTTTTTATAGTGTCGGTTATGATTACATGCATTATTATATGAAATCCTATATCATTAATACTAGAGTCGATAAATTTATAATTATTATAGGAAAATATAATGTTCTAGAGAATAATATTTTTTAATTATATTAAGAATAAAAAAAATATAATATTAGGTAAATATTAAAGTTTATAATACTTAATTGTGTTCTATAAATAGGAACATATATAGCCAGATATCAAATTGTGAAATAGAAAATGTAATTTCAAAGAAGCTAGATATTTCTCATTGTTGGAACTTCTAAAGTATTAAAAACTCTAAAAAATATTTTAATCCCAAACTATTAAGTCTTTGAGTTTCTATCTGGAGAGATAGTAACCTAAATGAATCAATGATTTATGAAAATAGTAAACAATTTAGAATATTGGGGTGGAAAATAATTATCAAAATATAAACTCATTGAAAATATTATTGATATTATGCCTAAAAAAATGGGATTCCAAGAGGATGGGAATTAATAATACTAAACATTTGAAATATTTAAATCTACATGACTTAATTAGAAAATTAATAAAGTATGGGAGTATACATAAAAGAGATACAAAAAAAGAGAAAAGGTTTTTCTAAAACTTCTAAATATCTTATTTCAAATAGAAAATGTAATCATTCAGATAAACCGATTCATATGATAGTAACAATTAACCTTCAAAAATTGTGATATGAATGAATAAGTTTTTTTGCAACTCAAATTTATATAATGATCATTAGAAATATAGGTATGATAATAAATAATATTCGTAAATAATTTTATATGAATTTAACAAGGAAGACTATATCAGACCTAATTGTCCAAAATATAAGAAGAAATATTGAATTCCGAGTAGGTATTCTATAAAAAAAGGAAAAAATATGTTGAAAAATTTATAAACCTATATATAAAGTGAAATTGACACATATTTAAATAGTTTATAAAAAAATAATGGAATAGAACTCCATAAAATAGTTGATTTCTATTCAAATATTCCAAGGAATGGAAAATTATATATGCAAAAGGTAAATGTAGAATCCTTTAAAAATTTCAGTATTGATTCTAAATTCACTTATAATATCAAAGAAGATTATTCAAATTCATGAGAAGATAAAGAAGATAATCAATTGGACATTGAAAAAGGAAATTAATTGGAAGACAAATAAACAATACCTACTATATCTAAAATGGAAAGATATTAAACCCTTATGAATAAAGAAAATAATAAACTAATAAGTACCTATGAGTTTACTAAATAAAAAATTATTTAAGCCAATAAAAAAATTTCAAAAATAACTTTTGATATTTCAAAACTTTTAAATAAATTAAATTCCAAAAATAATTTTTGAATATATTCTATTGATCATAGTTGACTTGATCATAAATCCATTAATAAAAATTTTGATAATTAGAATTTTATTGTTCAACTTAAATCATAAGTTTTTTTATTTAAAATAATATTATATAACTTTAATTTTTGTAAAGATATATTTGATAACATGTATAAACTAATAATACCCTATATAACTTCAATAGGAATTGGATATACTTATGATAAAAATAATTTATATCAAACTATTTTGAACCAAAAAGTGAACCTTTTTATACTAAATGCAAAAAAGTTCGCTGGAGTAAGTATTTTCCTATTAAAAAATTCATTATTTTTGTTTTTATAAATAATTTATTTGATAAGAATCAGAAGCTATATAATATAAAATATTCAAATAGATAAGGGTTCCTAAAATTTTATTTTCTTACATAATTGGCCCAAACATGTGAGGGTACCAAGGACTTAATTTTATCTTTTTTAGGAAAAGAAGATGAAAAAAAGAATACAAAAAATGATAAATAGATTATAGTTTTTATTGAAATAGGAATAGAGACAATTATAAAATACAAAATTAAAATAAACTAAAAGGGGGATAATTCAATTTTGGAGACAGTTCATTGGGTGAAATTATCAAAATCTGCAATGTTTCTTTTCTTCGAAAAACATTTATTTCCAATGTTTTATATATTTTAGGAAATAATAACAACCTTATTAGTATAATTCAATTATGTGATGAAGGATATCTTCTAAACATTAGGAATGATAAATTAACTATTCAATGTTTAGAAAGTAATATTATTTTATTTTCTAATAGGCATTAAAATGTTTATATACTTAATATAGAATAATGAATCCATCAGAAGTTTACTTTATTATGTGCAACAAAAAACATATCGTGGTTATGGAATAAGATATTTAGAAACTATAAATTTTTTACTTCAACTAATATTTATAGGAAATGACTTGTTATAGATATAACATAACTTAAATTTAATTTAACCATGAGTTTTTAATCCTTGTCAATTTAGTTAATAATATAATTCATGTTTTAAAACTTAAAGTGCGGTATATACTTCCAAAGAATAATAGTTAGTTTACATGGATTTATTTGGTCCTAAAAAACTTTAAGTATTAGAGTAATACACTATATATATATATATTTCTTGGTTTATGATTACACTAGATTCACTTGGGTCAATTTTCTCAATCGAAAATCTAAATATTTTAATAATTTGAAGATATTTTTTTTATTCTGTTAAAAATGAGAAAAACCTCCCTTTGGTTACTATCTAAGGAGATAATGGTAAAAAGTTTGTTAACTCAGAATTTGAAACTATTTTAGGTAAAAAATTTGTTATTAATATAATTTACACACCAAAGACACCACAATAAAATGGTGTAGTTGAGATAAGAAAAACAATTCTTCAAGAATTACATAAACTTTTAAAAGTCACTATCTATTTATAGAAATTTTGGGTTGAATGTCTATGTACATAATTTTATCCTATAAATCAAATTTTTCTCAGTATTTTTCATAATAAAACTCATTATAAACTATGGATCATAATAAATCTAAAACTTTTCTAGTTTAGTGTTTTTGGGTGTAAAGTATTCATCCTAAAAAAATCAATTACATTAATCCAATCCAAAAATCGAGAGAGGGTTCTTATGGGATATTATACAAATAGTATGTCTCATAGAGTTTTTAATAAAAGAACTAATGTTTTTAGGAAATTATTCATGTAATATTTGAGAAATTTGATACTTTTGTTTTTTTTAAACATTAGATATACATAATATTTATGATGATTTCAAAACTCTTTTTGTTAGTTTAGTGAAATATATTTTAAAACTACTGATTAAAAATACTCTAGAAGTAATACCCTCAAATCTTAAATATCTTGAAATTACATTAAAATAATATGTACATTCATTAGTTTAATTTCAACTATTATTTTTACCAAAAAATTTCTTGTCTTATGTAATCATATTTCCAATTATATTATTAGAGATACAAGTAAACTGATTAAAACTAGAAGTTCACTAAGAAATAATTGTGAGAATCATGAATTCATATCATAATTTTAACCTAAAACAATATATGATGCTTTGGGTGATGAATCTTGGATAAGATAGATGTAATAAGAGATTAATAAAATTGAACTAAATTGATTTTGGACCCTAGTTGAACCTCCTACAGATCTACTAGTAATTAGAGTAAAATGGGGTTTTAGAAAAAATTGTGAAGAAAATATAATTATTTTTAGAAATAAATATTTTATTATTTAAAAATGAAATTTTCAAGAAGAAGTCATAGAACAAATTGAAACATTTTCATTGCTATCTAGACCGGTATCTATCAGGATCTTACTAGACTTTATAAATCATTTAAATTTTAATTTATTTCAAATAGATGTGAAATGTTATTTTCTTAATTGTTATGTTCAATATGAATTTTATGTCTAATAAAATCTTAATTTTTATGATATTAAATTTCAGGACAACGTATTTAAAACTACTAAAGCAGTTTATTCTGTTAAATAATCCCCAAGAGCTTGGTATGATGGAATTTCAACATATTTGTTTCAAAATAATTTTTTGAAAGTACTGATCTAAACCATTAATTAAATAAATTTCTCAAAAATTCAATTTTTATTCAAATATATATTTATGAAATTATTTTTGGATCAACCCGAAATCCACTTTAAGGTAGCTTTTTTAAAAGATTTGAAAAATGAATTTTAAATGATAATGATGGGAGAACATGAAATGTTTCTTGGATTTAATATTTTTCAAGAAAAAAAGGAAATATTTTAACTCAGAATAAATATAATAATATCCAGTCAAACTTTTTTTTTCACAATTCATCAAATATAAGTACTATAATCACAACTTCTATGAAACATAATCTTGATGAAACTAGTAAATTAGTAAGTCAAAAATATTATTGAAGTATAACAAAAATATCAATATATATAATTTTAAGCAAAACAAAAAATTATGTTTTAAGTATGTTTCTATGGAATATTTGAATATAATCCAAAATAATCTCATTTGAAAGCAATAAAACACATTTTATGATATAATAATAGTAATTTAGAACATGGATTATTTTATTGTTCTAGAAATTTTTTTGTTTTAAAAATTACTTAGTTGATGACATTGGTGGATATAGGGTAGATAGAAAATATATTTCCTAAATATGAAATTTATTAGGAGAATATTTAGTCTTATAGTCCAGTAATAAGTCGCATTCTATATAACTTTCTACTACTGAAGGTGAATATGTATTAATTGAAAGATATTATGCTCAAGTATTGTGGATATAGAAAAAACTCATGGATTTTGGTGTATATTTTTATCAAACTCAAACTCATTGAGAAAATAATAATTCTTTTTCATTTTCTAAAAAAACATCACATCAGTCAAGAGAAAATAACATAGATAAAAACACTATTTATTTAGAAAGAACACATAAAAATAAGATTTTGTTACTTTCTTTATCAGAAAGAAAAATCATCTTATTTATATTTTTAAAAATCCTCTTACTTTGGATAGACAAAATTTTATTAAATTTATGTTAGGAATAATGTCACACCCCGACCGCGGACGACCGAAATTTTTCTTCTTTCTTGGTCCCGGTTTAAATTTTTCGAAGATTTAATTGTGATAAATGGTTTCGCACCGGTGCGCGGTCATCGCATCGCAAGCGGTGATCGTGCGTTCGGCCCGGGTGACCACATGTTCGCCCGGCGGTTAAATTTTAACTTCTACTTTATGTTCATAGTTATTATAATTAGTTTTGTTAAATTATTTTATTATCATTATTATTTTATTTATTAAGTTTGTTATTATTATTATTATTGTAAATTTTATAATTATTATTATCTTTATAAAAGTTTTATTATTATTATTAATATAAGTTCTATTATTATTATTATTATGATAAATTTTATTATTATTAAATGGTTTGATTATAATTATACTTTTTATTATCGTTACTATAGTGTCTTATTATAATTATTAATATTATTATTTTTTATCATATATATATATATACAAACTTAAAATAAACCTACCCTAACCCTAGCCAACCCTTCCTCTCCGCAGCCGCCACCCCCCTGTTTTCTTCTCCCGTCCCGCTCACCCAGCGCTACGCCGACCATCCTGACTCCGGCTGCCTGCTCCTCTCCCTGTCCCGAGCGCAGCTCCTCCTTCCGGCGTCCACGGCCTCCCCTTCGTCTGGCGCCGCACCGACCTCCGTCCCGACCTCCGGCGCCAGCGCCTCCATCGCGGCACTTCGCCCGCACCGCCCCGCTTCTCCCCTGCCATCCGCTGCGACGCCCGAGCTCTCCTGCGTGCGTGGCCTCCGAGCTCCCCCGTCGCTGGCACCCCGGCTCCCGAATCCCCTGCGCGCCCTCTCCCCTGCACCCTCGTCGCCGTCCCGCCTGCCTCCGTTTCGCCGGCTCCGGCTCACCACAGCACCACCGCCCTCCGGCGCTCCGCCCCTCTCAGCCCACCCTCCGGCTTCCGTCTCGGCCACCCCAGCCGCACCCAGCCCTTCTTTTCCGCCGTCTGCCAGCCCTCCACGCGACTCCCCCGTCCTCCGCCTGTTCCCGTCGCCCTCTACTGCCTGTCCGCACGAACCGCCGCCCGCGCCAGCCTCCTCCGCTAGTGCACCCAGCCGCCGCGCGTCCTCCCGCTAGCCGCGCCGGCCTCGACGCGCCCCGCCCGTTGCAGCAGCCTCCTGTCACCGTGCCACTCCAGCCGCCGTCCCGGCCCTGCTCCCGCCGGCCTCCGGTTTCAGCCTGCTCTGCAAGACCTTTCCCCCATTGTAAGTTGTTTGTTTGTCTTTATTTATTTTTATTATTATTATTATTATGTTATTATTATTATACTATTATTATTAGTGTTATTATTATGTTAATATTGTCATTAATATTACTATATCAATATTAAAATTATTATTATGTTATTACTATTAATACTATATTATTATTATTATTATTATTATTATTATTATTATTATTATTATAAATATATTTATTTTTGTTTTAATTATTATTATATTATGTTGTTATTTTTATTACTATTTTTATTATTATCAAAATTATATTATTATTATGCTTATGTTATTATCATTATTATTATGTTAATATTATTATATTATTGTTATATTGTTATTGTTATAATTATTATTAAATTATTACTTTATTATCATGATCATATTATTATCATGATAATTTTATTATTATTATTGTTGTTATTATTATTATTGCGCTATTATATTTATTATTGTTGTTATTAGTATTATGTCATTATAATAATTATTATTATTATGTTAATATTATTGTTACTCTTATTAGTATTATATTACTATTTTGTTATTATTACTATTATTATTGTTATTGTTATTTATTTATTCTATTGATTATTTTTGTATGTGTTATTTAACTATATATTTGTTTAATTGCTTATTTGTTTATTAATTAATTGATTAATTAATTAATTCATTTATTTATTCGTTTATTTTTCCTTCGCGGAATCTTGGTGTTTATATTTAATTTATATTAATCCTTTTTCTGTCGCGGGTTGAGTGATATGTACCTTTTCACTGTTCAGCGTACGCAGTTAGTCCGCAAGGATCCGTTCTACTTTCCATTGAGGTTCTGCCGTCTCCGCGCCTCAGTTTCGAGAGTGTTGGACTTTATCACGTGGCTTCGGACACACGTCGTGTCATCGCGCCTTGGTTCCAGGGTCGTTTTACCGTCGCGTTTGGATATTTAGGTAGGTCTCCCATTGCACTCGCCTTTAAATTAAGAATTTATTTATTCCTTGCCTTTTTTTTTGAATTTCAATAAATTTAGAGGAAAATTTAGTAGTTTTTATAGTGTGGTGATCTACTGATGATAAAAGACGTTTTTAATTTTAGCGTTTCATTGAAAGTGTTCTTCTTGGATTTAGTTTTGTGCTTCCATGGTAGTGTTGTTAAATGGTTCTTCCTGAATAATGAAAGTCATGTTAAATTGTGTTTTGAAATGTTTTTGGCATGTGTAAATTAGTAGATGTATTGTTTATGGAAAATGGTGTTTTCTTAGAACCTTGATTAGAGAAAACGTCGTGTGACCTTTGAACTTGTTTTGGAAACTTTATGTGTGGCTCATGGTTGATGAAAGATGTTTTCCTTTGTTACGCGAACAAAAGTTTGGATTTCATTTGGGAAATGGTGTTCCTTCAAAAAAATGATTAAAGGCCCGTTTGGCTCTTGATAAAAGTGGGGTGCGTTTGGTGATTGGAAAGTGACTCTACTTGTGAAACAAATGTGTTCCAGGTTAAGATGCTGATTTGAGTTTCTTAAATAAATTCCTAAGTGTGTTTCTGGTTTTCAATGAAATGGCGTGTGTCACCCCTCTTTAAAAATGCTTTAGTCTTAAATGATCAAAATGTAAGTGACATGACGGCCCGGTTGGCACCTTATTAAATGTGAAGTGATTATATATATATACGTACTTGTGAGGGCATTTCTACAGGGGGACTTCCCTTCGAGGGTTGTCGTGTAGCGATGTCCGTGTAAGGGGTTGGCAAGTGCGGTGAGATGAGTCACGCGTGCGCGGGTCTCCCACTTACACAGTGTTACAAAAACTACTATGGGTTCCTGGGCGTCTTGTAGATTATCGAGTGACGGTTGCTTGCTAACCCTGATTAGACGGGTTAGTACCCCCTGGAGTTACAGACAGGCCAGGAGGGATGTGCCACTGGTTGGCTGTTAGGGCGTCCAGTTGGTTATTGACTATGAAGTACCATGCCGGCAGGTAGTCTGAACCCGAGTACGTCCATGGGTTTTCTAGGGATGTTCAGGATCGCCCATGGTTATTGCTGATAACTTCTGGTTTACTTTTGCTTGCACTTGGTTTTCCTTGCCTGCTTACCTTTACTTGCACTTGTTTTCCCTCCTTGTTTGCCTTCAGTCATATTTCACAGCCTATACTGTTAGACTTTGGGAAAAATGGTTTTCAAATGAAAATGCTTTATTCTATTTGGGTTAGATTTGAAAATGTAACACTTTGCTTATCAGATTGAGCTTAAAACTAATGAAATGGAATCTAACTTTCGAAAAGGAATAAGGGAGATGTCTCGTGTTTGATTTTCAAGTAAAACATTGTGAAAACTTACTTTTATACATTATAGTTCAAACCTGGATTATGTGGATTCTTTATTTACTGGCGGTGCATTGGGATTTGTTGTGGGGCTCACCTACTGAGTACTTTCGTGCTCACGCCTATCTTTTACCATTTCAGTCGCAGGTCTTCTGTTTTGAGTCGCTCAGTGTTGGAGCGAGGTTGTTCTGTAGTTGGGTGGTGACCTGAGAGGTCACATGGAGGTACGTGGTTGTGTGGCTTTTACTTCTTTTCCGCTGTTAGTGTTTATTTATTCTGTTCTATTTACTTTTGTTTTGGGCTGAAATCGTTCCCAACAATCAAGTCTTAATGCCCGGAACTGGTTGCCATCCCAGGGGGATCGGGAACGCCCCTCGGGACTTGCCGCGGACCGGCTCGGGTGACCGGTTCAGGGTTGACCCGGGTTGGTTCGTGACAAAATGGTATCAAAGGGAGGTTCTTGTTATTTGGGTTGTCCGGTAGAAGGAGATTAGGACTGTCGGAACTCGAAGGGTAGGTACGGGAAGAGCGTCGCGAACTCTTGCTCGCACTGATCCTCGAGTTACCAGGGGTAGTTCGGGAATTGTGTCCTTGTCTTTTCTGGTTTGTCTTGGATTGAGAGATGATAATGGAGGCAAGCCGACGTTACATCGTAATTTCACATGGAGTAGTGACCCATGTGGAGTTCGAGTACGTGGTTTGAATTCCTCCTAGTGGTCGACGCTGACTTGGGACATGGCCCACTACCATGTCGCCAGGTTGAGTGTGACTACTAGTCCCTCATTTCAGTGATTGATGCAAATTTGGATGTTGTTTTCGTTTTGGTCTGTGTGAGTGCGTAGTTGGAAATGAAAAGTGTTTTTTGAAAATTGGACTGGTTTCTTTTAAAGGAATTTAAATGTATAAAATGGGTTTTAAAACTGAAATCTCTTGATTTGAAAATCTGTTGTTTGCTTGAAATTGGTTAAGAATGGTTTGGGATGAAACCCCAGGTCCTCTTTATGAACGTTTGCACATGTGTGAGAATTCATGGAAAGTGTGTGTTGATGCACGTATGAATGGAATGTGGATGAAGACATGTGCAACGGGTCATGGGAGTACCTGGATGTGTTTGAAGTTTAACGCTTGACTTTGTTTTCTAAATTGGTTTTAAATGGAAATGGTTTTGGAAAGTTTTGTTTTGGAAGTGGATTGGTTTTTGGAAAGTGATCTTGAGAAAGGGTGGTTTTGAAATCTAAAATAAAAAGGGGATTTTGAAAAGGAGATTTTATTTTGGGTTGTGTTGTATTTGATCGGTCCTTGTGCTGACTGTTTTTGATAAAAGCGCTTTTATTGATGTTGCTTCGATTTGATGTTGATTTGGTTTGATGTGGGTTTTGGCCTTGTGTTTTATATGTCGCTCAGGAAATGCCGCCCAGAAAGGTCTTTAAGGATTCGGATATGTCATGCCCAATTTTTAGTCCTCCTCGGACTTTGCCTATTCTCCATGGTGATCAGGGTCCGTTAGAGGCAGTGGAATGGCTCGAGGAAGTGGAACGTGTCTTTAGAATGTTGGGAACTCCCGATAATGTTAAGGTTCGTGCAATTATGGAGTTGTTTGAGGGTCCAGCTCTGGACCAGTGGAAGATGGTTACCCCACCGTCAACGCAAGGTGAAATGACGTGGGATGTCTTTAAAACTGTTTTCATCCAATGGTTTGTACCTGAGGAAGTGAAGCTGGAGAAAAAGGGAGAGCTTGTGCATATTCAACAAGGCCAACGGACGGTGAAGGCATATGTTGACCATTTCAAGGAACTGATTTCCTTTTCTCTAGATGTAGCGTCGCATGAGCTCATGAAGGCCTCTCTTTTCACTGGAGGTCTTCGTCCAGAGATCAAGGAGCGTGTCCTCCCTTCTAAAGACCTTTGTTTCGAGAAGCTGGTGGAGAAAGCTTTCTTGGCTGAGTTGGTTTCCGGTGTGCGGGTGGCTACTACTACAGCGTCCCCTGTTGTTCGTAAGAGTTCCCCCTCTGGTGAGGAAAAGGCGCCAGAGATGCCTGTTCCTAATGAGTTATCCCCTTTGGTCCCAGCTGCCAGTTCATCAGATCGTTCGCAGGTGTGCTATCAGTGTGGTCGTTTCGGGCATTTAAAGCCGTCTTGTCGCAATCCTCCGAAGACATGTCATCGCTGTGGTTGTCTGGGTCATCTGGAGAAGTTTTGCAAGAAGCGTTGCTTGAAGAGGAAGATGCGATGGGAGAATGTCAGTACCTGACTGTGAGGCAGAAGATGCTTCAGCCATCAGAGCCCCAGCTACAAGTCTCGGGGTGAAGCTCGCGCACAGTCAGGAGTCCCCAGGGTTGTGAAGCCTTGGTCCAGGTTTTGGGTTCCGTGTTAGTAGTGGAACAATCAAGATCTTTTAGTACTTGTTTTTCTGCTGTTAGGTTTTGACGTTGTTGTATGTTCATCGTTTTACCATGGGGTTATCATGGACTTGTTCTATTATAATCCAAGTAGTCTGGTTTATGTAAATGTGTGGTTTTTCTAAAAAGTGACAATGGACTTGTTCGATGATAAATCTAAGCGGACTTGTCATGGGAATGTAATATTCTAAATCGGGTGTCCTTCCTAAAAGTGTGTTCGACTCTCGTGTGGGTTGACCTCGTTTTAGTTATGTTGTCGATGTGATTATGCTTTGTGGACTTCGGTGGATCATGTCTCCAATTTGATGTCGGTTAGATGTTTTTCTATGGGTTTTCACTGGTGTTGAAGGTTGTTGACTCTGGTCGAGAATTTAATGTCTAGACGGAGGTGTGGTTTTAATTGTTTTATAAGAGTTGGTTTAAATTGGTTGGGAGTTCCCGCATCGACCCCCCCCCCCCCTTCCCGGGGTTTTCTATTTAAATGGTCAACTTTTCTGCACAAGTTGAGCTCTTGTGGTGGGGAGAACCCCTTCGTGTTCTCCCCTCAACCTCGGATCCCAGTTTCCTCTTGAATCGGTCGGGTGTGACCTGTGTAGAGTAAGGTCATCCCCGAGAACCTCAGTTTTCTTCAGTTCCTTTAGTTCTGTTTGGGCATAGACTTGGTTTTTGGCTGACTTGTGACCTGGTGACTTTCTGGGGGCAGAAAGTGTCTGTGGTGGGGAGAATTGTCACACCCCGACCGCGGACGACCGAAATTTTTCTTCTTTCTTGGTCCCGGTTTAAATTTTTCGAAGATTTAATTGTGATAAATGGTTTCGCACCGGTGCGCGGTCATCGCATCGCTAGCGGTGATCGTGCGTTCGGCCCGGGTGACCACATGTTCGCCCGGTGGTTAAATTTTAACATCTACTTTATGTTCATAGTTATTATAATTAGTTTTGTTAAATTATTTTATTATCATTATTATTTTATTTATTATGTTTGTTATTATTATTATTATTGTAAATTTTATAATTATTATTATCTTTATAAAAGTTTTATTATTATTATTAATATAAGTTCTATTATTATTATTATTATGATAAATTTTATTATTATTAAATGGTTTGATTATAATTATACTTTTTATTATCGTTATTATAGTGTCTTATTATAATTATTAATATTATTATTTTTTTATCATATATATATATATACAAACTTAAAATAAACCTACCCTAACCCTAGCCAACCCTTCCTCTCCGCAGCCGCCACCCCCCTGTTTTCTTCTCCCGTCCCGCTCACCCAGCGCTGCGCCGACCTTCCTGACTCCGGCCGCCTGCTCCTCTCCCTGTCCCGAGCCCAGCTCCTCCTTCCGGCGTCCACGGCCTCCCCTTCGTCCGGCGCCGCACCGACCTCCGTCCCGACCTCCGGCGCCAGCGCCTCCATCGCGGCACTTCGCCCACACCGCCCCGCTTCTCCCTTGCCATCCGCTGCGACGCCCGAGCTCTCCTGCGTGCGTGGCCTCCGAGCTCCCTCGTCGCTGGCACCCCGGCTCCCGAATCCCCTCCGCGCCCTCTCCCCTGCACCCTCGTCGCCGTCCCGCCTGCCTCCGTTTCGCCGGCTCCGTCTCACCACAGCACCACTGCCCTCCGGCGCTCCGCCCCTCTCAGCCCACCCTCCGGCTTCCGTCTCGGCCACCCCAGCCGCACCCAGCCCTTCTTTTCCGCCGTCTGCCAGCCCTCCACGCGACTCCCCCGTCCTCCGCCTGTTCCCGTCGCCCTCTGCTGCCTGTCCGCACGAACCGCCACCCGCGCCAGCCTCCTCCGCTAGTGCACCCAGCCACCGCGCGTCCTCCCGCTAGCCGCGCCGGCCTCGACGCGCCCCGCCCATTGCAGCAGCCTCCTGTCACCGTGCCACTCCAGCCGCCGTCCCGGCCCTGCTCCCGCCGGCCTCCGGTTTCAGCCAGCTCTGCAAGACCTTTCCCCCATTGTAAGTTGTTTGTTTGTCTTTATTTATTATTATTTTTATTATTATTATGTTATTATTATTATTCTACTATTATTATTAGTGTTATTATTATGTTAATATTGTCATTAATATTACTATATCAATATTAAAATTATTATTATGTTATTACTATTAATACTATATTATTATTATTATTATTATTATTATTATTATTATTATTATAAATATATTTATTTTTGTTTTAATTATTATTATATTATGTTGTTATTTTTATTACTATTTTTATTATTATCAAAATTATATTATTATTATGCTTATGTTATTATCATTATTATTATGTTAATATTATTATATTATTGTTATATTGTTATTGTTATAATTATTATTAAATTATTACTTTATTATCATGATCATATTATTATCATGTTAATTTTATTATTGTTGTTGTTGTTATTATTATTATTGCGCTATTATATTTATTATTGTTGTTATTAGTATTATGTCATTATAATAATTATTATTATTATGTTAATATTATTGTTACTCTTATTAGTATTATATTACTATTTTGTTATTATTACTATTATTATTGTTATTGTTATTTATTTATTCTCTTGATTATTTTTGTATGTGTTATTTAACTATATATTTGTTTAATTGCTTATTTGTTTATTAATTAATTGATTAATTAATTAATTCATTTATTTATTCGTTTATTTTTCCTTCGCGGAATCTTGGTGTTTATATTTAATTTATATTAATCCTTTTTCTGTCACGGGTTGAGTGATATGTACCTTTTCACTGTTCAGCGTACGCAGTTAGTCCGCAAGGATCCGTTCTACTTTCCGTTGAGGTTCTGCCGTCTCCGCGCCTCAGTTTCGAGAGTGTTGGACTTTATCACGTGGCTTCGGACACACGTCGTGTCATCGCGCCTTGGTTCCAGGGTCGTTTTACCGTCGCGTTTGGATCTTGAGGTAGGTCTCCCATTGCACTCGCCTTTAAATTAAGAATTTATTTATTCCTTGCCTTTTTTTTTGAATTTCAGTAAATTTAGAAGAAAATTTAGTAGTTTTTATAGTGTGGTGATCTGCTAATGATAAAAGCCGTTTTTAATTTTAGCGTTACATTGAAAGTGTTCTTCTTGGATTTAGTTTTGTGCTTCCATGGTATTGTTGTTAAATGGTTCTTCCTGAATAATGAAAGTCATGTTAAATTGTGTTTTGAAATGTTTTTGGCATGTGTAAATTAGTAGATGTATTGTTTATGGAAAATGGTGTTTTCTTAGAACCTTGATTAGAGAAAACGTCGTGTGACCTTTGAACTTGTTTTGGAAACTTTATGTGTGGCTCTTGGTTGATGAAAGATGTTTTCCTTTGTTATGCGAACAAAAGTTTGGATTCATTTGGGAAATGGTGTTCCTTCAAAAAAATGATTAAAGGCCCGTTTGGCTCTTGATAAAAGTGGGGTGCGTTTGGTGATTGGAAAGTGACTCTACTTGTGAAACAAATGTGTTCCAGGTTAAGATGCTGATTTGAGTTTCTTAAATAAATTCCTAAGTGTGTTTCTGGTTTTCAATGAAATGGCGTGTGTCATCCCTCTTTAAAAATGCTTTAGTCTTAAATGATCAAAATGTAAGTGACATGACGGCCCGGTTGGCACCTTATTAAATGTGAAGTGATTATATATATATACGTACTTGTGAGGGCATTTCTACAGGGGGACTTCCCTTCGAGGGTTGTCGTGTAGCGATGTCCGTGTTAGGGGTTGGCAAGTGCGGTGAGATGAGTCACGCATGCGCGGGTCTCCCACTTACACAGTGTTACAAAAACTACTATGGGTTCCTGGGCGTCTTGTAGATTATCGAGTGACGGTTGCTTGCTAACCCTGATTAGACGGGTTAGTACCCCCTGGAGTTACAGACAGGCCAGGAGGGATGTGCCACTGGTTGGCTGTTAGGGCGGCCAGTTGGTTATTGACTATGGAGTACCATGCCGGCAGGTAGTCTGAACCCGAGTACGTCCAGGGGTTTTCTAGGGATGTTCAGGATCGCCCATGGTTATTGCTGATAACTTCTGGTTTACTTTTGCTTGCACTTGGTTTTCCGTGCCTGGTTACCTTTACTTGCACTTGTTTTCCCTTCTTGTTTGCCTTCAGTCATATTTCACAGCCTATACTGTTAGACTTTGGGAAAAATGGTTTTCAAATGAAAATTCTTTATTCTCTTTGGGTTAGATTTGAAAATGTAACACTTTGCTTATCAGATTGAGCTTAAAACTAATGAAATGGATTCTTACCTTCGAAAAGGAATAAGGGAGATGTCTCGTATTTGATTTTCAAGTAAAACATTGTGAAAACTTACTTTTATACATTATAGTTCAAACCTGGATTATGTGGATTCTTTATTTACTGGCGGTGCATTGGGATTTGTTGTGGGGCTCACCTACTGAGTACTTTCGTGCTCACGCCTATCTTATACCATTTCAGTCGCAGGTCTTCTGTTTTGAGTCGCTCAGTGTTGGAGCGAGGTTGTGCTCTAGTTGGGTGGTGACCTGAGAGGTCACATGGAGGTATGTGGTTGTGTGGCTTTTACTTCTTTTCCGCTGTTAGTGTTTATTTATTCTGTTCTATTTACTTTTGTTTTGGGCTGAAATCGTTCCCAACGATCAAGTCTTAATGCCCGGCACTGGTTGCCATCCCAGGGGGATCGGGAACGCCCCTCGGGACTTGCCGCGGACCGGCTCGGGTGACCGGTTCAGGGTTGACCTGGGTTGGTTCGTGACAAATAATCAACATTAAGTGATATTAAATCAACTTCTTATTTCATCTAACTCCTTATATTAAAAAAATAACTTTTAAAAAATTATTGGAGAATTGTTATCAATTTAAATGTTTTTTCAATCTTGTCAATTTTTCAATCTTATTGAGTTTTTAGATATTATCATTTTATTAAACTTATCATATTTAGAGTTAATTTTTTTTGAAACTTATAAAAATTCAAACATATTTTTTTAAAAAATTATCAAAATTTCAAACTTATTAGTTTTTAAAAATTACCAGTTTTTTAAACATACTTATTTTTTAAACATATCTTATTTTCAAAATTATCATTTTTTGAAACAATTCAGTTTTTAAAACATAACGGTTTTGAATTTTAATAATTTCTAAATATTACATATTTATCATTTTTTATTTTTACAATTGTTTTTCTAAAATTTTCCATATACCATTTTTAAAAGAGGAAAATCATCCTTTATTAGGAAGATAACTTCAGAGTGGTTTTGTATTTTCAACTATGTATTTTATTATCCCCTTTATATTATTTTTATCATACGAGGATATATTTATAATTATTAATTTTTTTAAATTATGTCTTATAAGGGGTTTTGTAATTACTTCACAAAATGACAACTTTTTATTTTCCCATTTGGAGTAATTTTAAATTTAATTATTAAAATAACAGTTATAATATATGTCTTAGAATCTCATTTTTATGAAACTATTTGAGAACCACTCATGCATTAATATAAATATTCTAGGATGATTATAATATTAAATACCTATATAAAGACAAAAATCTCAAGGATTTTTCACATTCAGTTTTTCAATCGTATCTTTTCTATGCTGAAATGCTTATCATCATAAGAATCGTTCTAATAATTTTTCTAAAGAAGGTAAGAAGACCATATATGAAGCTTAAATTTTTTCATTCTATTGTATTTATAGAATTAGATATAGATGAAGCACCCTATATGCTTACTAGTGAATAATGTGAAGTTAAAAGTCTAAAAATTTAGAATCTTCTCTTCCATTATATTTAGATTACTGATAGGATCTGTAAGGCTAGTGGAGAAAGAGAAGTTAAACTTGAACTTAATTTATAATAATAACCTGCTAGAGAGGGAAGCATGATCAAAATGGAATTGATGCAATTTTTTTCATCAACCATTCGAAAAGTATTTTTACTAATAATATTAAGAGATATATTAATTTCAGAAGTAACCAAAACATATGATAATACAATTCGTAAACAGAATAAAATTTCTATTTTTTATTGTATTTTTTCTTTCTTTTCGTTTTATTTTTAAAAATCACCATGTGGGAAAAATTTAAAATATTTTTTATTATATATTTTTTATCATGTATATTAACATATTTCATATCTTTTTAATCAATCTATTTTAAAGGGGGAGAATATAAGGCCCCAGACTTAAACCTTAATTAAAATTTAATTAAATGAATAATTGACATTGAAGATCTTTTCAGGTTTATAGTTTTAGAGAATTAGGACATAACAATTACATCTCAAAAGATAAAAAAGTATTCTCTTCTACTAAATTTCCATAAAATAAAAATTCTTAAAAAGAAACATGTCTAGTTTCATGTTTTAGGTAGCATGACTTTCCCTTGACCCCATCCTTGACCCTATTCCACACTAAGTCCTGTGAAAAACATTTCAAAAACATGGGATGAGCATAAAAACTCAGTAAGGGATACACAAAGAATAAAAACTGTTTGTTTATCAAAACAAAAAGTATACCATGTATAATTTATCAAGGTAATATTTTTCACCTTTATGAAGTAGTAAAAACTCTTCACTGAATAAAATATCATTACTTTCCTTTTTGTAACCAAAGTATTACCATAAAACCCATATAATGAACACATAACATATATAAAGGTAACTTGGGACATAAACATACTTAAGTGGAATAACCATATGGTCGACTCCCACACATATCACTTAATGGAATAGCCATACGGCCAATTTCCATACATACTTAATGGAATATCCATACGGCCGACTTCCATACCCAATGCATTGGAGGTTATAACTTAACCACCCGTCCTGGTATTCACGGCACCACCCGTCATATGGTTTATAACGTAACCACCCGTTAAAATGTCCAAGTACCAATATAAAATCATAAAACATAAAGCCAATATAAAGGAATGATAACATTTCCATATTTCAATCACAATATATCATAAATATATTGACATAATAGAATCCTTTATCAAAACCATTTTCAATACCAAAATACATAAAAGAGTATATGGTATTTATTTTATTCTAAAAACATTACGGCTTGTTAAGGAAGCAAAAGTCTAAATAATACTTGCGGTGGCGGAAAAGGTCTTTGTCGCCGCGTACCTTAAAAGAAACATTCCTTTTTATCATTTTGTAAAATGATTCATAGAAAAATATTCCTTTTGTATAAAATTAAAAGTCAAAGGGGTTTATATACCGTATAAAAGAAAGTTGTGCATAAAACGAAATATACATCAATGAAAGGAGATTGGGACGAAGTCCCTTACCTTGGGTCCGACTTGACTCGATCGTTCTTTAAAGTCCTGAACAATAAACTTGATTTAATTTATACTTGATTAAGAACCTTTTTAAAGTTCATTATTCCTTTTATATCACTTATTTCCATGTTATAAACATTATGTAACCATTTAAGTTAATAATGTTTGTTTTGTCGATATTTGGTTCTTAAGTCGAAAGTGGACTTCTTACAATTACATGTTGTTCGTGTGGTCAAAGGTTATTTATATCCAGAATGACATTCCTGATTTGGATATCATATATATTATATATATCCAGCATATACATGTATTTATAATATTACATAATCATTTAGTGGTAAAAAACAAAATGCACCGTTCATGGAGACGGTAAGCCGTACGTACGCATGAACGCTACTTTCATTTCTTTGTCATATTAATGGAATTAAAACTAAATGAGAGGTATGTATATTTTAATTCCAGAATTATATTCATCATTTAGATATATCATTAATTATATATATCCATTATATACATGTACTTTAAATAATACATTACATTTGGGGATAAGAAATGAAATGCACCGTTCATGGAGACGGTAAAACGTACGTACGCATGAACGCTACTTTCATTTCTATATCATACTTTAATTGAAATAAATAATAATGATATATAGGTATATAATAATTCCAGTTTAACATCATATATAATAACATTAAATCCATCCTTTATACGTCCCACGTATGGCATTAAAGAATCACATCACTTTGAGGGGGCGGTAGTCCCCACATCCTAAAATGAAGATATCGCGTATACCCATAATGGAAGCCATAAAGGTAAGACACAAATGAAAAATACAGAAGAATAAGTAAAACATAAACATAGTATATATCATATATAAAAATAGTGACATCATAATGGCCACCTTTGAAGGTGTTAAATGAGTATTGAACAATCATCGTTTCGGGAGGCAAAATTTCGCCATCCACGGAAACCGTATGTTCTTTAACCATTTGATGTAGTTGTGTGAGAGTTTATCATGAATAAATCTTATAACAACATCCTAGTATATTGAAGATACTGGTGTTGTTACAAAAGAAATAAATAAAAAGAGTTTAGGGGGTTGGAGAAGCAAAATAAAACAAATGAACATGAGAGAACGAATTACCTTTAAAAGTGTAACTCCTTTTGATTTGATCCTAAAGGCTTCCTTTGAAAGGATTATGACCAAAGGGAATACTCTAGGATGAGTAGAGGGATGTGGAGAGAGTAAATGGGTAGGGTTTGGCCATGACAAAGGCTTGAGAAGTGTGTGAAATGAGGTAGAGGTGGGGGCCTTTTATAAGAGGAGAGGAGGGGCACTTTTGGAAAGTAAGAAATATTACTTTATATAAAGGTCCCAAATTGATATAATTCGTGGATAAGCTGATAAGGGTTTCAAAATCCACAAATCCAATAAGTTTTGGACATGTGTAGTTCATATATTTTACATTATCTTTCCATTTTATTTAAATCGTTAAATAATGAGGTCATCGTTGCATCATCATGATGTCATAAATAATTTAATTTATTTAACGTCTAAAAAATATAAAAAAATACTATGATGTAGGAAATCTTTTTAGCTTTCAAATGAATATTTATAGTCAAAAATATGAATTGTATAACACCATGTAAAAATTGTTTTAGTAAAACATCTCATGTGTGTGTCATTTTTACTTTAACATTAAATAAAAAGTTATTTATGTCATTTCCCAACCAAAGTGGCTCAATGGGGTCCCCAATTTGACCAATGGCTTGTCTTGGTCGGCCATGACACAACCAATGAGGTTAGGACATGTGTCAATTTCATTTCATATTATTAAAACATTATTTTTACCTTAAACTACACTAATTACCTCTAATCGCGATTAAAAACTTAATAAGTTACTATTCACCAAAAAATTATTTTTATCCCATTGAACCATATTTTACTTCTTAATGACAACCATGTATGTCAGATTTTTGAAAATCAAAACACAATGATAGCAAAATTTCATTTAAACGGAAAATCAGTTTTTATAAGTACCACTTAGTGGTTTCCCTATTCATCAAAAAATGAAGTTTTTCAGAAAAATCCCAAAAATTCACCATAAGCAATATTTAATATTCCGAATTCAAAAATAAAGTCCATTTTACAAAATTCAAAACATATAAGTCACATTAATTAATTTAATAATTAATTCCCGCTGTCATGAAAAATAGCGTGTTTTTATGAAACAATAAGTATCAAAAGATTGACACCAGTTTAAGTCCAATTTCAAAGTGAAATTGATTACAATGACCACCATTGGATTAAATGGTAAAAATATATTATAAATAAACTTCAATAACAATTTAAAAGATAATCTAATCATATAAATAAATTATATTAAAAAGAGGTTTTGAATTAAAATACAACATTTTACACTATTCATTAAAAAATGAACTTTATCGGAAAAATACCAAAAATTTACACAAAGTAAAATTTGATGTCCCGATTCAAAAGAAGAGTTTTATTTGGACCAAAAGAATATATAAGAGTGATCAAAACTATTTTTAATGAAATTTCTCCATCAAAAGGCGATAAGTGAACCTTTAGTGAAAATTAGGGTATAAATGCCTAAAATTAAATTCTTTCCGTATTTTAAGCCTTTGGATAAATGTAAAAACATTTAAAAAAAATATATAATCATATTTTAGTTATTTATATCCATTCCCTCCAATACAACGTCTACATGTTAACTACCATTTAAAATAATATTATTTTATTATTAGAGTGCAACGTAAGATTCCCATGAAACTCGTTGTTGCGTGTTGGGTACGCCATCGAGAATAGCATCCCCTTTAAAATAATATTAATATTTGATCCACAAATATGGATAAATATAAAGATGTTATATTATTTATTTACCCGGGGTGTTACATCCTTCCCCCCTTTTGGGAATTGCGTCCTCACATTTTTAAAATTTGGCTTGGAAACATCCTTGAAAGTCCCACATCGGAACAAGGGTCGGTAAAACAATCACTTTAAAATAAAGAAATATAAGCACAAGGGTCACCCGAGTTAACCCATACTAGGATTTCAAGTATGAAAATATGGACATGGAGGAAAAAAATAAGGTTCATGTTCTGATGGAGAGTGATAGAAAACATGTTTAGGAGAGAGTTAACCACGAGAAAATCACAAACTTGTGATGGGTTAAACGGTATTCGATTCCCCAGTATGAAAAGTTAATAGACAACATTTTTGATTTATGTTACTTTTTATTGAGTAATTTATTCATACGGAAACATAATCACTTATCATGTTGACTTTCAACTTTTACTAGATTCCTTAATCAAACTAATATTTTCTCTAACATGTGAGTATTTAGGAAGACTTGTTCACATTAAGAGTACTATAATAAACTTTTAGAAAATCACCTAATCCACAAAAGATAACTATATACTTCCCTTGTCTTTATACTTTAACCAAAACCAAAGCCAAAAAGGCTAGTACAAGATCAGATAATCCAGAAAAGGATAACCCTTTATAAAAAAGAAAATCTATTCTTAACCTCCAAAATTTGTCCAACAAAACCCAAAGTCCAACGAGGACCATTAGATAAAAAAATTTTCCATAAAATTCTTCAAAGTAAACCAATCTAAGATTGAAACCCAAATCATTGAAGGATTTAGTCACATAGTCATCCAAGTTAAATCATAACATTTATCTCCAAACAACATCAGTTGCTCCTAAAGTCTCATATTGAAAATTAATTAACCTAATCACATATCCTCCATGATAGGTTAATCATTTTCATAAATAACCCCAAATCATCTTACTCTTAATTCATAAAATCATATAACCAGAAAGAATCAGTCAGACTAACCAGGGACTTCATGTAGTCCAGTGGTAGGCGATAAATACCAGTCACACTTTGGTTGTGGGTTCGATTCTCGCAGCTTTGTCCGACGTGACAGGTTGTCACACGGTCTGTGTGTTGTCATTTTTACAAAACTATATAATTCTTAAATCATTCCCAAAAAAGGGATAAAATCATAAAAAATAACCATAACATAATTTATCCTCAATTTTATCTCATGCCTTTCACTTCAATCATAACATATAGTAACCCATAATTACCTCTAAAGTAAGGATCATATAAACCCAAATGGTTATTTATAACTATGTCCACAAAAGAAGAGATAACTATTCCTTGAATAAAATTTCAAATATTAAACATCAGGGTTACACATAATATAAAAATTCTTCTAATGTAACCCCATCATCAAAAGAGACTTAATACTCTTAAGAATTTCACCATAACTCTTGAAGCCCTTATATGTTGACATCTTACTCATTCAACATTCTTCATGAGCCATTAACCATTCCTTTCCAACTTATTCCTAAATACCTCTTTCCTACAAACAAAATCATGAATCATATCCTAGGATTCCAAAATAGGAAAAAAATAGTCATGAAATAATACATACCTTTGATTGGATATTTTCAGTTTCTTCATCCTCAATCGGAATGGCATTATGTAGTGGTAAACAAACATTTTTATGCTCTTGGTGACCCCATTAACGAAACTTCTTCATAGGACATGTGTTTGCATAATGACCATGCACACCACATTTAAAACATTCAATTGATCCCTCATAAAGAACTTCTTTCCCTTTCCTCGAGTCAACTGGATGCTTCCTTTTTCCATGGCAGGTTCTTGCTTTATGACCTTCATTTCCACATCTATAGCATATTTATGTCCTTTTGAAACATTTTCCTAGGTGTTTCTTTCCACATCTTTGACACATAGGTTTTTGAACACACTTACCTTTATGATTATTACCTGTAGTTACGTAGGGATTTGTTTCTCGCATACATGATGACTTATAGAAATCACCAAGGTTTAGGTGGTCAATCATAACTCCAAATAGTTGGTTGAGGATAAACACAAGAGTTCTCATTACAGCTCCCATATCATTTAGTTTCTCACTCAGAAAACTGTCACAGTTTCCTTCACATCCACCGTTACCTTGGTGCCTGCTAGATCCACCCATTTACTAAAACCAAAAAGGGTCAGTCTGAGTATAACAACAAAACCATCATGTACTAATGAGGAAGATAAACACTAAGATATTCTTACTCATTCACTTTATCTAAAACTAGTACTCTGTCTGAAATCCTAACCATTATGGTAATGTCACTTATTCTTAAAGAATACCCTAACCTCTAAAGTTATCTAAACCGACCTTTGATACCAACTATAAGGCCCCAATCGTAAACCTTACTTAAAATTGAATTAAATGAATAATTCACATTGAGGATCTTTTCAAAATTAGAGTTTTAGAGATTTAGGACATAGTTATTACATCTCAAAAGATAACAAAGTAGCATCTTCTACTAAATTTCCATAAAATAAAAATTCTTAAGAAGAAACATGTCTAGTTTCATGTTTTAGGTAGCATGACTTTCCCTTGATCCCATCCTTGACCCTATTCCACACTAAGTCCTATGAAAAACATTTCAAAAAATTGGGATGAGCATAAAAACTCAGTAAGGGATACACAAAGAATAAAAACTATTAGTTTATCAAAACAAAAAGTAAACCATGTATACTTTATCAAGGTAATACTTTTCACCTTTATGAAGTAGTAAAAACTCTTCACTGAATAAAATACCATTACTTAACTTTTTGTAACCAAAGTATTACCATAAAACACATATAAAGAACACATAACATATATAAATGTAACTTGGGACATAAACATACTTAAGTGGAATAACCATACGGTCGACTCCCACACATATCACTTAATGGAATAGCCATACGGCCAATTTCCATACATACTTAATGGAATAGCCATACGGTCGACTTCCATACCCAACGCATTGGAGGTTATAACGTAACCACCAATCTTGGTATTCACGGCACCACCTGTCATATGGTTTATAACGTAACCACCCGTTAAAATGTCCAAGTACCAATATAAAATCATATAACATAAAACCAATATAAAAGAATGATAACATTTCCATATTTCAATCACAATATATCATAAATATATTGAAATAATAGAATCCTTTATCAAAAACATTTTCAATACCAAAATACATAAAAGAGTATATGGTATTTATTTTATTCCAAAAACATTACGGCTTGTTGAGGAAGCCAAAGTCTAAATAATACTTGCGGTGGCGTAAAAGTTCTTTGTCGCCGCGTATGTTAAAGGAAACATTCCTTTTTGTCGTTTTGTAAAATGCTTCATAGAAAAAGATTCCTTTTGTATAAAATTATAAGTCAAAGGGGTTTATATACCGTATAAAAGAAAGTTGTGTATAAAACTAAATATGCCTCAATGAAAGGAGATTGAGATGAAGTCCCTTACCTTGGGTCCGACATGACTCGATCGTTCTTTAACATCCTGAATAATAAACTTGAGTTAACTTATACATGATTAAGAACCTTTTTAAAGTTCATTATTCCTTTTATATCACTTATTTCTAGGTTATAAACATTATGTAACCATTTAATTTAATAATGTTTGTTTTGTCGATATTTGGTTCTTAAGTCGAAAGTGGACTTCTTACAGTTACATGTTGTTCGTGTGGTCAAAGGTTCTTTATCTCCAGAATGAAATTCCTGATTTAGATATTATATATATTATATATATCCAGAATATACATGTATTTATAATATTACATAATCATTTAGAGGTAAGAAATGAAATGCACTGTTCATGGAGACGGTAAGCCGTACGTACGCATGAACGCTACTTTCATTTCTTTGTCATATTAATGGAATTAAAACTAAATGAGAGGTATGTATATTTTAATTACAGAATTATATTCATCATTTAGATATATCATTCATTATATATATCCATTATATAAATGTACTTTAAATAGTACATTACATTTGGGGATAAGAAATGAAATGCACCGTTCATGGAGACGGTAAGCCGTACGTACGCATGAACGCTACTTTCATTTCTATCTCATACTTTAATGGAAATAAATAATAATGATATAGAGGTATATAATAATTCCAGTATAACATCATATATAATAACATTAAATCCATCCTTTATACGTCCCACGTATGGCATTAACGAATCACATCACTTTGAGGGGGCGGTAGTCCGCACTTCCTAAAATGAAGATATCGCGTATACCCATAATGGAAGTCATAAAGGTAAGACACAAATGAAAAATAAATAAGCATAAGTAAAACATAAACATAGTATATATCATATATAAAACAGTGACATCATAATGGCCACCTTTGAAGGTGCTAAATGAGTATTGAACAATCATCGTTTCGGGAGGCAGAATTTCACCATCCACGGAAACCGTATGTTCTTTAACCATTATATGTAGTTATGTTAGAGTGTAGCCCAAATAAATCTTATAACAACATACTAGTATATTGAAGATACTGGTGTTGTTACAAAAGAAATAAAAAAAAATAGTTTTGGGGGTTGGAGAAGCAAAATAAAAAAAAATGAACATGAGAGAATGAATTACCTTTAAAAGTGTAACTCCTTTTGATATTGATCCTAAAGGCTTCCTTTGAAAGGATTATGACCAAAGGTAATCCTCTAGGATGAGTATAGGTATGTGGAGAGAGTAAATGGGCAGGGGTTGGCCGACCCAAAGGCTTGAGGAGTGTGTGAAATGAGGTAGAGGTGGGGGCCTTTTATAAGAGGAGAGGAGGGGCACTTTTGGAATGTAAGAAATATTACTTTATTTGAAAACGTGTTTCGGTTTTAAAAAGTCCCAAATTGATATAATTCGTGGATAAGGTGATAAGGGTTCTAAATCCACCAATCCAATAAGTTTTGGACATGTGTAGTTCATATATTTTACATTATCTTTCCATTTTATTTAAATCGTTAAATAATGAGGTCATCGTTGCATCATCATGATGTCATAAATAATTTAATTTATTTAACGTCTAAAAATTATAATAAAAATACTATGATGTAGGAAATAGTTTTAGCTTTCCAATGAATATTTATAGTCAAAAAGATTATTTGTATAACACTATGTAAAAATTGTTTTAGTAAAACATCTCATGTGTGTGTCATTTTTACTTTAACATTAAATAAAAAGTTATTTATGTCATTTCCCAACCAAAGTGGCTCCATGGGGTCCCCAAGTTGACCCATGGATTTTCATGGTCGGCCATGACACAACCAATGAGGGTAGGACATGTGTGAAGTTCATTTCATATTATTAAAACATTATTTTTACCTTAAACTACACTAATTACCTCTCATCGCGATTAAAAACTTAATAAGTTACTATTCACAAAAAAATTATTTTTATCCCATTGAACCACATTTTATTTCTTAATGACAACCATGTATGTCGGATTTTTGAAAATCAAAACACAATGATAGCAAAATTTCATTTAAACGGAAAATCAGTTTTTATAAGTACCACTTAGTGGTTTTACTATTCATCAAAAAATGAAGTTTTTCAAAAAAACCCCAAAAATTACCCATAAGCTATATTTGATATTCCAAATTCAAAAATGAAGTCCATTTTACAATATTCAAAACATATAAGTCACATTAATTAATTTAATAATTAATTCCCGCTGTCATGACAAATATCGTGTTTTTATGAAACAATAAGTATCAAAAGATTGACACCAGTTTAAGTCCAATTTCAAAGTGAAATTGATTCCAATGACCACCATTGGATTAAATGGTAAAAATATATTATAATTAAACTTCAAAACCAATTTAAAATATAATCTAATCATATAAATAAATTAGATTAAAAAGAGGTTTTGAATTAAAATACAACATTTTACATTATTCATTAAAAAATGAACATTATCGAAAAAATACCAAAAATTTACACAAAGTAAAATTTGATGTCCCGATTCTAAAGAAGAGTTTTATTTGGTCCAAAAGAATATATAAGAGTGATCAAAACTATTTTTAATGAATGTTCGCCATCAAACGGCGATAAGTGAACCTTTAGTGAAAATTAGGGTATAAAAGTCTAAAATTTAATTCTTTCCGTATTTTAAGCCTTTGGATAAATGTAAAAACATTTAAAAAACATATATAATCATATTTTAGTTATTTATATCCATTCCTTCCAATACAAAGTCTACATGTTAACTACCATTTAAAATAATATTAATTTATTATTAGAGTGCAATGTAAGATTCCCAAGAAACTCGTTGTTGCGTGTTGGGTACGCCATCGAGCATAGCATCCCATTTAAAGTAATATTAATATTTGATTCAAAAATATGGATAAATATAAATATGTTATATTCTTTATTTACCCGGGGTGTTACAGAGAATATATAATTTTTATTCTAATGAAATTTCATTAATTTTTTGTTTCAAAAAAATTGGTCAAAATTATCTATCATGACGATTATAAAGAGATTTATTTTCAATTTCTCTTATACTAAAATTTTATTTAATTTATTGTGTTTTCCAAAAAGGGGGACATTATTGAGTCAAGGAAACAATTAATCTATTTATTTAATAAATCAAAATACAATTTATTTGAAAATTATTTAACCATAGTTTTTTCTTAATTTTCTTTTCATATATAGAATTAACTTCCAGTAAGTGAAATACTGGGGAACTAAAAATGTTTTTTTGAAAAATTGATGGTAAGAAGTTTCATATCAAATTACATAAATTATTTTTAGAATCACTATTATCACTTTGTTTTAAAAAATTTGTATATGAAGCAACATATTGAGTTTATCAGTAGATGAAGAAGTATTTGTCGATGTAGTTACAGTTGACTCTGAATTTTATGGAATCCAAACATTAAATTTTATTAAAATGATTTATATAAGTAATTCCACACCTCAATATTCAAATGTATCAATCATTCTAAATTTTTTTAATCCATAAAATTTCTTATTCTCGAGGGCTCTTTTGACCAGTGTAATATTTTTCCTTATATTTTCTTCTGTTAAGAGTTACCATTGTAAGGTTTTCATTTAAAATATATCAGAAATTTCCATTTTAATTCTTCTTATTATGACCATTCATGATTGATTTATTACATGGATTAAAAAATAGTTAAATTTCGAATTATCTAGATCACTAGATTCTATGGATATATAGAAAAATCTCAAAGACTTTTGGTATGTGGAAGTGAGAGGCCACTGATATGTTTACTCAAGGGATTATAAGGATAGGAAGAAAAAATTATGATCAGTATAAAATTAGGGAACCCTTATAGCAAGTTTAATGTCAATGGTACCTTAGATCTGATCAATAGGTTCACCTTACACATTGTTTTAAAAGTGTGATTTTAATAATAACCATTTAAATTAGTATTTTATTTTCTAACTAATACTACATGTTTTGTTTTTGAATTTCTACAATGTTAACTCTTTTATCAATAATAGTTAAAATAACGATCAATTTTTTTTCTAACTATATTTAATAAAATTTATAATATCATTTTTCTGATTTTTGATTTGATTAGTAATATGAAATAATCAACATAATAATTTTATATAATGAAAATTTAAAGTTTATTTAACAATTAAAAACACCCCCTCCATTATTTTTGTTATCCAATATTCCTTAGGAAAATAAAGGTATCATCTTTAACCCTAGAATATTTCCCAATAGTTTATTATATCTAAATAGGTTCTTTACACAATATTTCTCTTATTTACTTGTTATTTTAATACCATGAATGAAAATATATTCATTTCACTTTATAATTGTAATGCCCCGACCCTAGTTACCAAGAGTCGGTGCATTATTACATAATATTGGCATGATCACAAAAGATCAAGTCTCGAATGGCCAATTATTTTAGTAGCCTTCGATGTATTAGATACATTCATAAGGTTTACATTACATCATAAAATGGAAAAATATATCACCCTTGTTTCCCTAGACAACACTGAGATCCCATAGACTATCTCTGCAGGTCAGTTATAATATACTTCTCGGTATGCTGGGAAAAATAATACATAGAATGTGGTGATCTCAGATTCTCAGTAAGGATAACAATATAGTGGAAAATTTCATAAATAAGCATAAAGATTTAAGGAAATGTATAAGACTATAACAAAAGCCCTTTAAACATGAACATTAGAATAATATGGAAAATATAAAATCAAAATAATTCCACTTACTTATTCACATGAATATTCTACTAGTCAAATAATCACATGCAATATCAATAGCCACTTTTATAATGATGGAATGCATAATGCCAAAATTTCATATCCACATAATCAAGGCCATGTTCCAAGATTACAAATAATATTTTGTCAAGTCCTTGTGCCATGACACTAGTTTGTATCATGAGTCTTACTGATGCATCGAGGAGCTATAGCGGGCTCCACCCATCACTTACTAAGTCCAATTCATTCCCATATAAAAAGGTTTAATCATAACATAAACATTCGTATTAAAACTGGAATACAAAACGTCAATACTTTGTCCATAAACCATGAATGGTATGAGATGACACACCCATAGTCAAACATATCACAAAACCTTCAATACAATATAGAGGTTTTTGTATCATAATAAATCAACTTCAGACATACTTAAAATCCATCAAAGGATGTTAACATATATGAAATCAAAATCTTTTTAGAGAAATATCTCTTTCTATTTTGAAACCATTTAAAGGACATGTAATTATAAAAGAAAACATTTATATTTGAAAATATTCTTATAATCATGTAAGGGAAGATTTGATGATGTTATAATGGCAGAAAATAGCCGCACCCACCGTATAAGTTAAAAAATACATTCTTACCATAATTTTATCAAAAAGGGTATAAAAGACCTTTTTTGGAAAACAACAGAATGGTTCCTTTATAATCATCTTATAAAAAGTAAATCAAGGGTATAAATGACTTTATCCATTAGTCTATAAAATAGTTATATTGTTTTGAAATAATTTCTTATGAAATATGAATTTGGATGATAAAGAGGTCCCAGTAGATACTTATGTAAACACAACCTCGGATAATAAAGAGATTGTGAAATTAACCCTTACCTTGAACTTTTCCTTGGATGAGGGTAGGTTATACTTCTGTATAATGGGGAAATAATTTTTATTAAATTATACAAGAATCATATACATTATTATTATATCATATATGATCTTTTAATATTTCTTTGTTAATAATATCTGAGTATTATCATTGTTTCGGTTGTTAAAGAATTCATTTTCCTTTATATTATTTATTATGCGAGTCATATTTGTTATGTATGGGATGCATATTATTCATATCCTGAATTATATCATGTATTTAAACATTATTTTTAACCATCTAATGAAAATTAGTCTTGAATGGATGTGATGGGGAATGAATCTCATCGCGTTCGTGGAGACGGTAATCCGTACATACGCACAAGCGATAATATCATTATTTTGATATTAAAATAATATATAATTGGATGGTATATCATATATACAGAATAATTATCTTCTTTAATTTATTATTTACATCAATTACACATCATTATTATACCCATCCAAATAATAATGTATTGAATAACAATTACACCAGGACGTGGAGATGGTCAGCCGTACGTACACACGTATAGTGACATGTCATTCAAAGGATGGATAGAATAATGAATATGGTTGTAACATATTTAAAATAAAATCACCATATATATAATATACTGGAGTTATCATTTTATAATTGAAACAAAAAATTAATAGGAAGTGGAAGAAGAAAGGAACGTGAAATAGGTGATGAAATATTTACATCTTTTTCTGGTTCTTCCTTTTGATTTGATAAAAAGTGCTCCTTAGGTTTCCTTTATGACTAAAGGATGGACTCTATGATGAAGGTATTATAGTTGAGAGGGTATTTGTGTAGGGTTTGGCTGATCCAAAAGGCTTTTATGGTGTGAATTAGAGAGAAGGGGGAGTTCCCTTTTATAAGTGAGTGAGGGGCAACTTAGGAAAAGGTAGAAATATTATTTTATAATAAAATAATTTTAGGTTTCAAATGGCTCCAAAATAGATTATTTATAGTTAATGTGTTTATGGGTCTAAAATAACTCAACAAATAGGTTTTAGACAAGTTTGGGTCACTATATTAACTTTATGTTTTAGATTTAACTCTTAGTTAAATAGTTTGACATTTACCTTGTCTCTTTGTATTTTTATATTATATAGTTAATAACTTACTATATACGTCCAAGAGAACCCCAAGTGGTTAATTAATGATACAAATATCATTATAAAATTACTTTTTCTGAGCCTTATATTTTTAAGAATAGAATATCAATTAATAATATAATATTTGTTTTAAAAACTCTGTTATGTAAATTTTGACACTATTTAATAATTAATTTTTGTTAAAGTCCTAAAAACACTATTAATTCACAATAAATTCATTTAATAAATAATAACATGTCATATTAACCTATTAAATTCGTGGATGTCATAAAAAATTTAAATTATATTTATTTTAACATTTATAATACCATTTATTTGCATCATTAATTAATAAGGAAAATAGTGCATCATCATTGTGTCATAAATAAATTTAATTTTTAAATGATAAAAATTATAAATAAAATAAAATTATGTGGGAAATATTTTTATCTTTTTTAATGAATATTTATAGTTGAAGAGATAACATGTATACTATTATGAAAAAATTGTTTTACTAAAAGATATATGCTTATGTCATTTTTGTATTCACTTTAACTTAATTAATATAAAGTGTAATTATAACTTAAAAGTGGCTCCATGGGGTCCCAAAATTGACTCAAAGAAGACCATGGTCGGACATGTATCATACAATAGGGTTTGGACACGTTTTAGGGTAATTTAATATTATTATAATATTATTTTTTACCCTTATTTAGTTGATTTACTCTTTAACCATGGTAAATAAAATATTTACAGAAGTAATTATTCAAAATGTCTAAAAATAAATGTTACCTATTTACAAAATTTGGAACTCCTGATTATAAATATGTAATACATTTTTCTAAATTCAAAACAAATAAGTTGTAGAAATTAATTTAAAATTAATTCCCGTTGTCAAAACAAAAAGCGTGTTTTTACGAAATAATAACTATCAAAAGATTGACACTTGCTTCTGTCCAGTTTAAATGTGAAATTACGAATAATGAACAACTTCAGATTAAATTGTAAGAATATAATATAATTATACTTTAAAACCACTCAATAGTATAATTTCTCAGTATAAATTATTTTTATGAAAAGAGTTGTTTTTAATTAAAATTTAGTATTTTTCACTATTCATCAAAAACTGAGTGTCTTCGTAAAAATACCAAAAATTCACCCTAATCTAATTTCGATACTCCGAATTCAAAAATGAAGTCCATTTTTAATGTTAGAATTTATAAAATTTTAAAAAGTGGGTATTACTATTCATAATGGGTAATTTTATTGGTTGTGGTGTGTTAGAACTCGAAGTTGCGTACAACACATGCTATTGTATTATTCAAAGAGAAGCATACCATGGAAGTATTGGGTGTTACATTATCCCCTACTTCAAGTAATTTTTTCCTTAAAATTTCTAAAATATTACTACATAAAATGAGTCGGGTGGTTCTTCATCATAAGTTCCTTGGGTTCCCACATTGCCTCTTCCATCTTATGGTTTCTCCATAGAACCTTTACCAGACGAGTCGTCCGATTTCTCTACACTTGTTATCTTGTATCAAGAATCCTAACAGGCTCTTCACAATAAGACAGATTAGGTTCCAGTTCCAATTCCTCATAGGTGAGTACATGCATTGGTTCAGAAATTTATCTTCTCAATAGTGATACTTGGAATACATCGTGAACTTTGGAGAGACTTGGCAGCATTGCCAAACAGTAAGCTACATCCCCAATTCGTTCTAGAATTTTGAAAGGTCTGATGTACCTATGACTCAATTTTCCCTTCTAACCAAAACATATAACACCCTTCCATAGAGATACCTTCATGAAAACATGATCTCCTACCTGAAATTCCAAATCCTTTCTTTAGTTGTCAGTATAGCTCTTCTGCCTACTTTGAGATGACTTGATGTGGTTTTGGATTACCTTCATATTTTTCATCATCTCCTCCCAATGGTATGGGTCTAAAAGTTTTCTTTCACCAGAATCATCCCAACAGGTTGGTGTGCGACATCTCTTTCTGTATAAAACTTTATATAGTGCAATCTGAATACTTGAATGGAAGAAATTTTTATAGGAAAATTCTACCAAAGGTAAATACTGATCCCACATACATTGGAACTCAAGTGAGAATGATCTCCACATGTCTTCTAAGTTTTGAATAGTCAGTTCCAATTGTCCATCAGTTTGAGGGTGGTAGGTAGTGCTCAAACGGGGTGCAGTATCCATGAATTTCTGAAGACTTTTCCAGAATCATGATGTAAAACGGGGATCACAATTAGAAACAATAGATAGTGGTACTCCATGAAGTCTTACATCTTCATTAATATATTTTCTTGCTAAATGTTCAAGTGGTAAATATTCCCTTATAGTAAGAAAATGTGCTGACATGGTAAGACGATAAAAAATGACCCATATATTGATTCAATAAGAATATCGTATGACTTCTACATTCCATATGGTTTTATGTTTTGAAAATCAAAAACACTTTTTCTAAGTTCTGAAGTGTTTTTTAAGTTAAATATTTTTATTATGATCATGATTTATCATTCTATTATGCTTACAGATATATCATTCCAATTTCCCATATTGTTATACTTAAAGATCTGTCATTACGCTTTGTCATTCAGTTTTATGATTCAGAATCTGGTGTATAAGTGATTCGGTTTTTATGATTCCGAATCTACTGTATAAATGATTCAGTTTTTGTGATTCCAAATCTGGTTTATATGTGATTCAGTTTTATGATTCCGATTCCAATGTATAAATGATGCAGATCTTCAATACCGATTCCAATGTATATATGATGCTGATCATCATGATACCGAATCGGGTGTATAAGTGACTCCGACTTTATGATTCCGGTTCCAGAATAAATGAGATACCAATTTCACAATCTGATTTATTTTTTCTTAGGATTCTGTTTTCTTGATATTGTTATTCTTAAGAATCTATTTTCCTGATTTCTTAAGATTACATTTTCTTGATAATGTTAGATTTTCCAAATGTATAATTCCAATATTATCGGATTCAAAGATTTATTATACTTCACATTTATCTTTAACTTAACATCATTTCTATTACTTGAAATGATTTCATATAATCTGTTACAAACTAAATGTTTTATTTTTTCAATGTCTCCAGGTCCCTCCATAATTTGAGTAAAATATTATCGTGGGAGAGGAGCCGACCATTACGAAGTTTTTCCTATAAATACAAGCTCATTTGAACGAGAAAAGTACTTGATAGTGAACAAGATTGTGAAGTGATTTCTAGAGAGAGAGGCTCTTACAAATCTCAGTGCTTCGTGCGGACATTGTGAAAAACTTGTTCAGGAGTGAACAACTTGTTTTGACTTACTTAGTGCAGACTCAGATCATGCTGATCGTGGGATTTTGGGTTTGGAAGACATAAGTTCTTATTTCCTTCTAAATCGAGGGCTTGTAGGGATAACAAGACAGATACCAATCTTCGTATTGAGGGCTTACATAGGTTTGGGTAAGATATAATTTCATGAAAATATAAATCAAGAAACCTTTATACAATGTTGTTGGATTCCCTTCTATTTGTGTTAAAATAATCCTATTGTTACTTGTTTACTATTACAAGTTGTTTTAATTCCACTTTTGTATGTTAACTTTGTTAAAGTTAGAAAGTATAACCTTCTTATACTTTGTTATTCCATTACTATGATTTTATTATAGATTCTATATGCTTTAAGGAAGAATATTTCTTTTAAGAAAATAGAATAGGTTTCTTTAATAGATATTGTGAATGTTTTTTTAACATTGGTAAACTTAACATTAAAGGTTTCAAAGGAATTTTTAAAAGTATACAATTCACTCCGCTCTTGTATTTGAGCATCTAATTTTTACATATTCAATCCTACAATTGGTATCAGAGGAAGGTTACCTCATACTCTAAACCAATCTCACAATTTGTATCAGAGGAGGTCTACGAAATACTAATATCCACATATAAGTTTTCTTTCTCAACTTTTCCTTTTTCTTAAATTCTTAAAAAATTAAACATTAACTACTAATATGTTTTGTGGAAATAAATATCTTTTTAGTATGGAAGACATTCATGTTGGATCTCAATATAATCTCAATCATATTAAACCACCAATCTTCGATGGAAATGACTATGAGTACTGGAAAGATAGAATGAAGACCTTTTTGATAAACACAAGTGTAGACATCTACATTATGTTAACTGAAGATTATATGATTCTTGATAAGGAACATAGAACCATTACTAATCTAGAAAAGGTGGAATTACGACTGAAATTTAAGTTACATAATAATTTTCCTGGTTCGATGACTAGAAATATATATTGCCAAATTTCATCCTGTGAAGCTGAAAAAAGTATTTGGAAGAATCTTGAAGTAACTCACTTTGGAACTTCCAATGTTATTGAAACTAGAAGAGAAATGCTCAGGGCTGAGTATCATGGTTTCTGCCTTCCATATAGAGAATCTGTATGTGAGGTAAAACAAAGATTCATGACTATCATCAACATCTTACAGTCAATGGGTGAGAAATGTTTAGATGATGAATCTCTTGTAGACAAGATTATATACATCATGAATAATGAATGGGAATCCAAGATATCTTCTATAGATGAGATAAGGAAAGTCACTCAGATTTCTCTTGATGAACTGTTTGGAACTCTTCTTCAACATGAAACAAGAATGTAGAGAGATGTTGATAATATTAAGAAGAAGAATATAAATGGAGTTGTTGCTTTTAAAAATACATCAAATCACATTAAAGCCAAGACTCCCAAGAGAATTATAATATCTAATGCTAATAATTTTTTTGTTCAATCTGAATCTAGTGAATGTGATACTTCAAAAAATGAGTTAGTAAATCTTGTTCGGAGGATGAACAAGATTGTTGGGCAGAAAAACATTCAATATAGATACAAGAAGAAAGATGGAAAATATAAGAATGATGGAGAAGTGACATGCTATGAATGTAGAAGAACTGGCCATATCAGACCTGATTGTCCCTTGCTTAAGAAGAGAGACAAGAAAGACATGAATTATGAAATAAACAATAAGAAGTTCTACAGATCAAAGAATAACAATGTATTGAAAGCCAATTACACTTAGAGTGAAAGTGGTGGAGATTATTTTGATGAATCTTCAGAATATTAATCTTCTGGGAAAAAGAATATTAGTCTAATAGCCATATCTCCATTTCAAAATCATTGTCCTATGGATAAGGTACGAACTGGTGAATCCTTAACTGACATATATTCAAGTGAAAATTTTCCAGATAATGGTTTTTTCTTCAGATGAATAATCTTCTTCATCTGATAATGATAATGATTTTCCTTCCTATGAGGAAGTTACTAGATTTTCTATATTATTAGAAAAGATAAATTTTAAATTTTATAAGAAACATGAAAATGAATATTCTATAGAATCTATTTTAACAAAATAAATTTTATATTTTTCTAAAGATCATGATGTGAAAGATGTTGTTTTAAAAAATCTTTCTAAGAAACTTGAGGAAGTTAATTCTAGGAAGAATAAACTTTCTAAGGATCTTAAAAATATTCTTTTAGAAAAAAATGTTTTAGAGAATAAACTTAACACAAAATCTATTTTTCATGAGGATCAGGCTTTAGTCATGAGACTAAAATCTGAAATATTTTCCTTTAAGAAACATCTTGAAAATTTTACTACGGGTAAGGAAAATTTTGACACGAAGTATTCCCAAATTCGACCTTATGGTAATAATTAAGGATTAGGTTATTCTCATAAAAAAGATAATTTTAGAAATAATTATTTAATTTCTTCTAGAGTGCCTTTTTGTACTAAATTCCAAAGTGGTGGGTATTGGAAGAAAACTTGTTTTTTAAATAAAGTACAATACCTTGGGTTTCATAAAGCTTATTTTTCTAAACAAATATGGTTACCCAAGCTATTATTATCAAATAATTCCATATACAACCATGTTTGGATTCCAAAAACATAATTCTTTCTTTTTCAGGAAAATAAAGGAAGTACCAACAACCTATGGTACATGGATAGTGTATATTAATGGCACAAGAATGGTAACAAAGACTATTCCATGAAGATTTTTAAAACAATAGGTGGAAAGGTAAATATTGGTTATAACTCTCATGGAGAAATTATCGGCATATGTAACATTATTATTCTTGGTAAAACTGTAATTTCAAATGTTCTTTTGTAAAAGTCCATAGGCACAACCTCATAAGAATAAGTCAATTATGTGATGAAGGTTACCTTGTTAATTTTAGAAATGATAAATTTTTAGTTCACAATTCCAAGGAGGAGTTTATTTTCTCTTCCCTTCGGCATGAGAATGTGTACACCATAAACCTAGAAGACCTTAGAAGTCAAGATCTACCTTTCCTTAGTGCATTTGAAGATCAATCATGTATTTTGAATAGGAGACTAGGACACTGTAACTTAAGGAATCTTAGTAATATTTCTAAGAAATAACTTGTTCAGAATCTACCAGAACATAAGATTGATTCTTCAAAAGTCTGTGATCCTTTTCAATATGGAAAGAAACATAAATCTAGCTTTAATTCTATAAGTGAAGTTACATCTTTCAATGCATTACAGTCAGTGCACATGGATTTATTTGGTCCAACACAAAGTGTAAGTATTGGAGGAAAATACTATGTGTTTGTCCTAGTTGATGACTACACCAGATTTACTTGGGTCTATTTTCTCGGAAAAAAAATCCGAAGCTTTTTCTTATTTCAAAATCATTATAGCTCAAGTTAAAAACGAGGAAAACATACCGTTGATAACTATTCATAGTGATCATGGGGATGAATTTGAAAATCCTAATTTTGAAACTTTTTGTAGTAAAAAAGGTATTACTCACAACTTCTTAGCTCCAAGAACTCCTTAAAAAAATAATTTTGTCGAAAGAATAAATCACATTCTTCAATATATGACAAGAACCATATTGAGTGAATATTTTATAGCTATTTTTTTTTTGGGTTGAAGCTTTAAGTACTGCATGTTATACTATAAATCAAGTGTTAATAAGACCGTTTCTTAATAAAACACCTTATGAGTTGTGGACTAGAAAAAAACCAAAAGTTACTTACTTCAATGTTTTGGTTGAAAAATATTTATCTTGAATACCAAGGATAAATTACATAAATTTTCACCCCAATCAGATGAGGGAATTTTCTTAGGTTACTATACTAACTATAAGGCATATATAGTTTTTAATAAAAACACTTACACTATGGAAGAAATATTAAATGTTAATTTTGATGAAAATAATCCTTTCATTTTCAAACAACCTAAATCATTTCTGGATATATTTTACAAAACTGATAACCAACCTTTGATAGAAGATCATTCAGACAAGGATAATGTTCAAGAAAATGTTTCTGAAACATTTAATCATGAATATTTTCTACCTTATGTTGATGAACATGTTTTTCAAAATCCATGTCAGTTATTACTTAGGAATCATCCCAGTGATTGTATGATTGGAAATGTTAATCAAACACTAAGAACCATAAGTTCTTTAAGAAATGATGTTGAAAATATTTCATTTCATTCCCAATGTTAACCAAATACTCTTGAAGAAGCCTTGGGTGATGAATATTGGATAAAGGCTATGCAAGATGAACTCAATGTATTTGTAAGAAATCAAGTTTAGACCTTGGTTGAGAAACCTAAGGAACTTCTGTTATTGGAGTAAAATGGGGTTTTAGATACAAATGCGATGAAAATGGAGTTATTGTTAGAAATAAAGAAATTTCCGTTGCAAAAATCTATAACCAATAAGAAGGCATAGACTATGAAGAAACCTATACTCCTGTAGAACGACTTGAAGATATTCATATTCTTCTATCCTTTGCAACATTCTTTTATTTTAAACTCATTCAAATAGATGTTATGTGTGATTTTCTTAATGGTTATGTACAAGGGGGATGTCTATGTAGATCAACCCCCTGGCTTTGAAGATAAAAAATATCCTAATCGTGTTTATAAACATACAAAATCATTATATGGACTTAAACACACCCCTAGAGCTAGGTATGATAGACTTCCAGGATTTTTGTGTAACTCCACGACCCCAGTTACCCAGAGTCGGTGCATATTTGCTTAATATTGGCATGATCACAAAAGATCATGTCTCGAAAGACCGATTAGTTTAGTATCATTGGAAACACTAGATACATTCATAAATGATACATTACATCATAAAGTGAAAAAATACAATAACAAAGTCTACATAGTCCACACTCATAACCTCTTCTGACTATCCCTACAGGTCATTCATAAAATACTTCTTCACATCTTGGAAAATATTAAAACATTGAAAGGGGTGAGCTCAGATGCTCAGTAAGTATAACAATATAGAGAAAGCCTTCATAAATAAACATTAACATTTAAGGCAATGTATAACTAAAGCAAAAGCCTTTTAAACATGAACTTTAGCATAATATGGAAAAAATAGAATGAAATAATGACATTTACTTACTCACATGGATATTCTACTAGTCGAATAATCAGATGAAATATCAATAACCACTTTCATAATGATGGAATGCATAATGCCATACTATCATAACCACGTAGCCAAGGCCTCGTGCCAAGACAACAAATAAGATTTTGTCAAGGCCTCATGCCAAGACAATAGTTTGTCTCATGATACCTACTGATGCATCGAGGTGCTATAGCGGGCTCCACCCGTCACTTATTAAGACCAATGCATTCCTCATATGAATAGGTTTAAACATATCATAAACCATAACATAATCGTATCACATAAAAAATGCATAAAGGCAACATAAAATTTCCACATTTAAATCACAAGATATCAATAAAACACATTGATATAATAAAAACATCATCAAAACCATTTTCAGTACCAAAATAAAAGAAAATTAAAACTTGGTATTTATTTTTCATTTAAAAAAAAGTTATGGCTTGTAGAGGAAGCCGAAACCCAAATAATGGCCTTGGGGGCAGAGAAGTCGTTGTCGCCGCATATGTACGACAAGAAAAATAGACTTTTTTTTCATTTAGTAAAACAATTCGTATAAAAATATTCCTTTTGAATAAACGTAAAAGTCAAAGGGGTATATACACCGTATAAAGGAAAGTTGTGTTTATAACAAAATATGTCTCAATGAAAGGAGATTGAGACGAAGACCCTTAAAAATATCATTTTTTTAAATAAAGTACATCTATTATGTGTATTCACTATAAGTACACATAAATAAATTACAAATACAAGATAGAAGATAATAATATCATGACAGAATTTGAATGTAGGATATTAACCCATAGAATAGAAATTGGGTTAAGAAGTTCCCTTACCTCGTGTCCGAATTCACTCGACCATTCTTTGATCTCCTGAATAATAAACTAGAGTTAATTTATATTTCATAAGAACCTTTTTCAAGTTTATTATTCATTTTGTATCACTTATTGCCATGTTATGAACATTATGTAATTATTTATGTTAATAACGGTCGTTTTGACGCTCTTAGGTACTTGGGTCAAAAATAAACTTCTTATAATTACACTTTGTTCATGTGGTAATATATCCATTATATCCATAATTATATTAATAATTTATATATCATATACATCATATATATCCATTATATACATTCATTTATAATATTACATAACATTTAGAGGTAAGAAATGAAATGCACCGCTCATGGAGACGGTAAGCCGTACGTACGCATGAACGCTACTTTCATTTCTATTTAATATTTAATGGAATGAAGTTATAATTATATAAAGGTATAATATAATTCCAGTATAATATAATGTATAATACCATTTACTCCATCCCTTATACATCCCACATATGGTATTAATGATTCAAATCACTTTGAGGGGGCGGTAGTCCGCACTTCCTAAAATGAAATTATCGTGTTTACTCATAATGGAAATCATAAAGTATGCCACAAATGAGAAAAAAAAGCATAAGGAAAACATAAAAATAATATATATATATCATATATGAAAATAGTTTCAAAAAATAGCCACCATTAGATGTGTTAAAAGAATATTGAACAATCATCGTTTTGTGAGGCTGTATTTCGCCACCCACAGAAACAGTATGTTATTTAAACATTAGAAAATGGTGTGTGTAAGTGTAAACAAAATCCTTATCATAAAAACATCCTAGTATATTTTAGATACTGGTTTTGTTACAAAATAAAGGAATAAAAAGAGTTTAAGGGGTTGGAGAAGCAAAATAAAACAAAACAACATTAGAGAAGACATTACCTTAAAATCGGGTAACTCTTTTTGATTTGAACCAAAGGCTTCCTTGGGAATACTTCTAAAAAAAGTGAGGCTTCTAGGATTAAGGGAGGGAAGTTGAGAGAGTATTTTGGAAGAGTTTGGCCGAGCCAAAAGGCTTTGAAGCTGTGAGTAAGGTGGTAGTGGTGGGGGCCTTTTATAAGAGGAGAGAAGGGGCTCTCTTGGAGAGATTCAAATGTTACTTTATTATGAAATGCGTTTTCAGATTTTAAAGGTCCCACACTTATATATTTCTAGGATAAGATGATAAGGGTTTGAAATATACTCATCCAATAGGTTTTTGACAACTGTAAGTCTTATATTTTAAAATATCGTTTCATTTTATTTAAATCCTTAATTAATGAGGTAATCGCTTAATCATCATGTTGTCATACATAATTTAATTTATTTAGTATCTAAAAATTATAAAAAAAATATCATGAAGTAGGAAATATTTTTATATTTCTAATGAAAATTTATAGTCAAAAATATGACTTGTATAACCCCATTTAAAAATTGTTTTAGTAAAACAACTTATGATTGTGACATTTTTATTTCAACTTTAAATAAAAGTTATTTATGACATTTTCCTACCAAAGTGGCTCCATGGGGTCCCCAAGTTGACCCATGTATTGTCTTGGTCGGCAATGACACATCCAATAGGGTTAGGACAAGTGTAAAGGTATTTTCATATTGTTATAATATCATTTTTATCTTAAATTTCACTAATTACCTTTAATCGCGATTAATTAAACATAAAAGTTACTATTCACCAAAAAATTACTTTAATCTCATTGAACCACATTTTACATCTTAATGACAACCATGTATGTCGGATTTTTGAAATTTAAATCACAGAAGTGGTAATGTTTCATTTAAATGAAAAATCACTTTTTTTACTACCACTTAGTGGTTTCACTATTCATCAAAAATTGAAGTTTTTGAGAACAATGCCAATATTTCACCCTAAGATATAATTGATATTCTGAATTAAAAAATGATATCTATTTTACAAAATTACAAACATATATGTTGAATTAATTAATTTCATAATTAATTCCCGCTGTCACAACAAATAGCATGTTTTTTAGAAACAATATATATCAAAAGATCAACAATTGTTTATGTCCAATTTTAATGTGAAATTATTTATAATGACCACCATTGGATATAATGGTAAAAATATATTCCAATTATACTTTAAACCCACTAAATAGTATAATTTATCACTATAAATTATTTTGATTAAAAATTTTGTTTTTAAGTACTTTTCACTATTCATAAAAAATTGGAAGTTCTCAAAAAAATACCAAAAATTCAACATAGGCTAATTTCGATATTCCGAATACAAAAATGTAGTCCATTTTGAAATATAAAATTTCTATAATTTTAAAAAGTTGGTATTACTATTCATAACGACTACTTTGATTAGTTGCGGTGTATTAGAACTCAAACTTGCGTACAATGCAAGCTATTGCATTATTGAAATAGAGGCGTATCGTGGAAGCTCGAGGTGTTACATTCTCCCCTCCTTCAATAAATTTCAACCTCGCAATTAGAAATTTATCTTTGAAAATAAAAGGTTGAAAATTGAAAATACCTTTGTGGAAAACCCTTATCAGAAATAGGGTTAATAAGAATATAACATTAAAAGAAAGAAAGATAAGTATAAAGGTCACCCGAGATAGCCCATACTAGGATTATATGAAAATATGGATATGGAAGAAAAACAAACCATCAAGGTCTGATGGATAGTTGTAGAAAACTAGATTAGGAGAAATTTAACCATAAGAAAATCACAAACTTGTGATTGGTTAAACGGTCATTGAATCCCTAGTTGTAAAAGATAACCGTCAACATTTTTGTTTTTAAGATACCTTTTATAAAGTTGAGGAATTTATTTAGGAGATTTACTAAGAACGTAAGGGAATATACATACTTGTCATGTAGACGTTAATTCTTTAAATTTTTTTTACCACAAACCCATCTTTCACTCTTAAAGGTAATATAACTCAACAAAATTCTATTTATCCTAATTGTATACGGTTCCTAATATTAACACATACCATTTAGATTAGTAAAACTATTTTGTAATAACCAGGGACTACCTGTAGGCTAGTGGTAGGTAATAAAATCCTGTCTCACTATGGTTGTGGGTTCGATTCCTGCAGCTTTGTCCGACGCGATGGGTTATCCCCCAACCTGCAGGTTGTCCTTTTCCTAAAACTATAGTATTATAATATTCCATATATAATCTTCAGAAATATTTTAACCTTAAACAATACTATCCAAATTTCAAGTTAATTCATTCCAAACTTTATAGTTATCCAAAATACCTCTTTCCAGACATTCTCTAAAAGGTCTCAAAATTCCAAAATCAATTTTATCATCAGATTCCTCAAACAAGGTAAAGATTCTCTTATTGTCACATACAAAAATAAGATTACCTTCATCATATAAAAAACTTTAATGAAAACATCAAGTACTGCAGTAAAATCCTTATATATATCACATTATTATTATAACCAGAATATAATCCTTGAGTCCAAAAGCACCAATACATTAATTATTCCGCTTCAACTGTAGTCACAACCTAAAATTTGCCTTGATCCCTTGGCCTTTTCTGAGGTAAGTTTCCCTGACGCTTAGGAAATTCATTTGCATAATGCCCCATTTCTCTACAATTGTAGCATTCAACATTGATAGCCTCTTTCTTTCCCTTGTAATCACGAGCCTGGTGACCTTTTTCTCCACATTTATAACAAACTCCCATTCCGTTTAGGCAAGTACCAGGGTGATTCTTCCCACAATTATCGCATAATGGAAAATACTTCTTTCCCTTTTCCCGTTATCTGTCTCTTGTTCCACCGTTCTCTTCTTCTCTTGCTTTACTTTATTTTCATAAGACTTAGAGAATTCCTTTTCTGTCTTGATAGCACACGAGACAATATCTTCGTACGATGAGAAGGATTGTGATACTAAAGCTTGACGGAGAAATGGTTTTAACCCATCAATGTAATGATAAATCTTACTTCTTCGGTTACGTATATAATCTGCAGCATACCTCACTAACCTTATAAAGTTGGCCTCATACTTTACGACATTCTCATCCTCCTTTTGTCTCAGACTCAGAAATTGCCTTTCCATATCTTCTTGATGGTCACGAGGAAAGTGTTTTTCTAAGAAAAGATATTTGAACTCTCTCCATTCCATACTTGATACTTTTTCATCTTCCTTTGTATTTTGAATCAGCGACCACCATTGATCGGCATCTCCAGTGAGGCGGTAGACTTCCATGACAACCTTCTCCCTTTCACTACTCCCCAAGGCGTGGAGTATTTTCTCTAATGAGTTTATCCATTGCTCAGCTACTAATGGATTTGTACCCCCATTAAATGTTGGTGGTTGTTGCCTCATGAAGTGGTCTAACATTGATCCTCCACGTTGCGGATCAGGGTGCTCCATTCGAGTAAGGTTATCATTCATAACATGAGTGAGTTGTCCCAGTATGGTAATAAGTTGATCAGCACCAGTTGTATCTCCAGATCCATAATAATTATCTTGAGCAGGAGGGAAATCCCTACACGGAGTGCGTGCATTGATACGGTTTACATTCCTTCCACTAGGTGCCATTAATAAACATGGCATAAACTAGATTAGTTTATGAATCAAAATACATAATTCCATACTTGTAAAATACATAACATAAATTGAACTATTTATGGATATAATCCATAAAAAAATTTTCTTTGAGGAAGTATATACTCATAACCCATCATAGTGGTTTGTAAAGAAAATGATAATTATCCTAAGCATATCCCCCGGGAGTGTTGTAACCAAGAGTGCATCAAGTCCCGTTGTCATGCACCAATTCCCATTCGAGTCTAGCTCAAAGCGGAGTTTTCGGGTTTTACCCCTAGGTACATCTGTGCCAGATCCGCCTCTACCTGCTCGTATCCAGACAGGGATGTATTGCTCAGAAAACCTAAAAAATCTCTATAATACCAAAAGTCTAAGAAGTTCTTCTATACTAATCCCCAAAATCTATCTTTGGGCTATGTGCTCTAATCAGAGTTTATCTAAATCTAGCTTCCAAGGTTAGTACTAAACTGCCTCTGATACCAACTGTAACGCCCCGACCCCAGTTACCCAGAGTCGGTGCATTATTGATTAACATTGGCATGATCACAAAAGATCATGTCTCGAAAGACCGATTAGTTTAGTAGCCTTGGAAACACTAGATACATTCATAAATGTTATATTACATCATAAAGTGAAAAACTACAATAACAAAGTCTCCATAGTCCACACTCATATCCTCTTCTGACTATCCCTGCAGGTCATTCATAAAATACTTCTTCACATCCTAAAAAATATTAAAATATTGAAAGGGGTGAGCTCAGATGCTCAGTAAGGATAACAATATAGCGGATGCTTTCATAAATAAACATTAACATTTAAGGCATTGTATAACTAAAACAAAAGCCTTTTAAACTTGAACATTAGCATAATATGGCAAATGTAAAATGAAATAATTCCATTTACTTACTCACATGGATATTCTACTAGTCGAATAATCACATGAAATATCAATAACCACTTTCATTATGATGGAATGAATAAGGCCAGACTATCATAACCACGTAGCCAAGGCCTCGTGCCAAGACCACAAATAATATTTTGTCAAGGCCTCATGCCAAGACACTAGTTTGCCTCATGAGACCTACCGATGCATCGAGAAGCTATAGCGGGGTCCACATGTCACTTATTAAGTCCAATGCATTCCTCATATGAATAGGTTTAAACATATCATAAACCATAACATAATCGTATCACATAAAACATGCATAAAGGCAACATAATATTTCCACATTTCAATCACAATATATAAATACAACACATTGATTTAATAAAAACATTATCAAAACCGTTTTCAATACCAAAATAAAATAAAATTAAAACTTGGTATTTATTTTTCATTTAAAAAAATGGTATGGCTTGTAGAGGAAGCCAAAACCCAAATAATGGCCTTTGCAGTGGAGAAGTCGTTGTCGCCGCATACGTACGAAAAAAACAGTCCTTTTTGTCGTTTAGTAAAACACTTCGTATAAAAAGATTCCTTTTGAATATATGTAAAAGTCAAAGGGGTTTATACACCGTATAAAGGAAAGTATTGTATAAATCAAAATATGCCTCAATGAAAGGAGATTTAGACGAAAACCCTTACAAAGATCATTTTTTTAAATAAAGTACACATATTATGTGTATTCACTACAAGTACTAATAAATAAATTACAAATACAAGATAGGACATAATAATATCATGACATAATTTGAAAGTAGGAGATTAACCCAAAGAATAGAAATTGGGTTAAGAAGTTCCCTTACCTCGTGTTCGAATTCACTCGACCGTTATTTGATCTACTGAATAATAATCTAGAGTTAATTTATAATTTCTTAAGAACCTTTTTCATGTTTATTATTCATTTTATATCACTTATTACCATGTTATGAACATTATGTAATTATTTATGTTAATAACGGTCGTTTTGACGATCTTAGGTACTTGGGTCAAAAATAAACTTCTTATAATTACAAATTGTTGATGTGGTAATATATCCATTATATTCATGATTATATTCATGATTTATATATCATATACATCATATATATCCAGTATATACATCCATTTATAATATTACATAACATTTAGAGTTAAGAAATGAAATGCACCGTTCATGGAGACGGTAAGCCGTACGTACGCATGAACACTACTTTCATTTATATTTCGTATTTAATGGAATGAAGTTATAATTATATAAAGGTATAATATAATTCCAGTATAATATATTGTATAATACCATTTACTCCATCCTTTACACATCCCACATATGGCATTAAGGATTCAAATCACTTTGAGGGGGCGGTAGTCCGCACTTCCTAAAATGAAATTATCGCGTTTACCTATAATGGAAATCATAAAGAATGCAACAAATGAGAAATAAAAAAGAATAAGGAAAACATAAACATAATATATATATCATATATGAAAATATTTTCATCAAAATGGCCACCATTAGAGGTGTTAAACGAATATTGAACAATCATCGTTTTGTGAGGCAGTATTTCGCCATCCACAGAAATAGTATGTTCTTTAACCATTAGACGAAGGTGTGTGTAAGTGTAGACCAAATAATTATCATAAAAACATCCTAGTATATTTTACATACTGGGTTTGTTACAAAATAAAGGAATAAAAATAGTTTAAGGGGTTGGAGAAGAAAAATAAAACAAAACAACATTAGAGATGACATTACCTTAAAATCGGGTAACTCTTTTTGATTTGAGCCAAAGGATTTCTTGGGAAGACTTCATCCAAAATTGAGGCTTCTAGGAGTAAGGGAAGGAAGTTGAGAGAGTATTTTGGCAGAGTTTGGCAGAGCTAAAATTATTTGAATGTGTGATTAAGGTGGTAGTGGTGGGGGCCTTTTATAAGAGGAGAGAAGGGGCACTCTTGGAATGATTGAAATGTTAATTTATTATGAAATAATTTTTGAGATTCTAAAGGTCTCACACTAATATATTTCTAGGATAAGGTGATAAGGGTCCGAAATCTACTCATCCAATATGTTTTTGACAAGTTAAAGTCTTAGATTTTACATTATTTTTTCATTTTATTTAAATCGTTAATTAATGAGGTAATCGCTACATCATCATGGTGTCATAAATAATTTAATTTATTTAATGTCTAAAAATTATAAAAAAATATCACGAAGTAGGAAATCTTTTTAGATTTCTAATGAATATTTATAGTTAAAAATATGACTTGTATTACCCCATTTAAAAATTGTTTTAGTAAAACAACTTCTGTTTGTGACATTTTTATTTTAACTATAAATAAAAGTTATTTAGTCATTTTCTACCAATGTGGCTCCATGGGGTCCCCAAGTTGACCCATGGATTTTCATGGATGGCCATGACACGTCCAATAGGGGTATGACATGTGTAAAGGTATTTTCATATTTTTATAATATCATATTTACCTTAAATTTCACTAATTACCTTTAATCACGAGTAATTAAACATAAAAGTTAGTATTCCCCCAAAAAATTATTTTAATCCCATTAAACCACATTTTACTTCCTAATGACAACCATGTATGTCGTATTTTTGAAATTCAAATCACAGAAGTGGTAATGTTTCATTTAAATGAAAAATTTGTTTTTTACTACCACTTAGTGGTTTCACTATTCATCGAAAATTGAAGTTTTTCAGAACAATGCCAAAATTTCACCCTAAGATATAATTGATATTCTGAATTCAAAAATTATGTATATTTTAAAAAATTCAAAACATATAAGTTGCATTAAATAATTTCATAATTAATTCCCACTGTCACAACAAATAGCGTGTTTTTTAGAAACAATATATATCAAAAGATTGACAATTTTTTATGTCTAATTTCAAAGTGAAATTAATTCTAATGACCACCATTGGATATAATGGTAAAAATATATTCCAATTATACTTTAAAACCACTAAATAGTATAATTTATCAATATAAATTATTTTGATTAAAAAATTTGTTTTTAAGTATTTTTCACTATTTAAAAAAAATTGGAAGTTCTCAGAAAATTACCAAAAATTCAACATAGGCTAATTTCGATATTCCGAATACAAAAATGAAGTCCATTTTGAAATAAAAAATTTCAATAATTTTAAAAAGTGGGTAATAATATTCATAATGTCTACTTTGATTAGTCGTGGTGTGTTAGAACTCAAACTTGCGTACAATGCAAGCAATTGCATTATTGAAAGAGAGGTGTATCATGGAAGCTCAGGGTGTTACATTTTCCCCTCCTTCAATAAATTGCATTCTCGCAATTTGAAAGTTTTCTTTGAAAATATAAGGTTGAAAATAGAAAATAACTTTGTGGAAAACCCACATTGGAAATAGGGTTAATAAGAATATAACATTAAAAGAAAGAAAGATAAGTACAAAGGTCACCCGAGATAGCCCATAATAGGATTCTATGAAAATATGGATATAGAAGAAAAACAAACCATCAAGGTCTGATGGACAGTTGTAGAAGACTGGGTTAGGAGAAAGCTGACTATAAGAAAATCACAAACTTTTGATTGGTTAAACTGTCATTGAATCCCCAGTTGGAAAAGTTAACCGGAAACGTTTTTGTTTTAAGTTACCTTTTATAAAGTTGAGGAATTTATTTATGAGATTTACTAAGAACATAAGGTAATATAAATACTTGTCATATATAATTTCATTCAATAATTAATTATTTTACCACAAACCCATCATTCACTCTAAAAGGTAATAGAACTCAAAAATATTCTATTTATCCTAATTGTATAAGGTTCCAAATATTAACACATACCATTTAGATTAGTAAAACTATTTTTTAATAACCAGGGACTTCCTGTAGGCTATTGGTAGGTAATAAAGGCCTATCGCACTATGGTTGTGGGTTCGATTCCTACAGCTTTGTCCGACGCGACGGGTTATCCCCCAACTTGCAGGTTGTCCTTTTCCTAAAACTATAGTATTATAATATTCCAAAAATAATATTCAGAAATATTTTAACCTTAAACAATAATATCCAAATTTCAACTTAATTCATTCCAACCTTTATAGTTATCCAAAATACCTCTGTCCAAACTTTCTCTAAAAGGTCTCTAAATTCCAAAATCAATTGTATCATCAGATTCCTCAAAGAAGGTAAAGTTTTTCTTATTTTCACATACAAAAATATGATTACCTTCATCATATAAAAACCTTAATGAAAACATCAAGTACTACAGTACAATCCTTATATATAACACATTATTCTTATAACCAGAATATAATCCTTGAGTCCAAAAGCACCAATACATTAATTATTCTGCTTCAACTGTAGTCACAACATAAGATTTGCCTTGATCCCTTGGCCTTTTCTGAGGTAAGTTTCCCTGACGCTTAGGACATTCATTTGCATAATGCCCCATTTCTCTAAAATTGTAGCATTCAACATTGATATCCTCTTTCTTTCCCTTGAAATCACGTGCCTGGGGACCTTTTTCTCCACATTTATAACAAACTCCCATTCCTTTTAGGCAAGTACCAGGGTGATTCTTCCCACAATTATCGCATAATGGAAAATACTTCTTTCCCTTTTCCCCTTTATCTGTCTCTTGTTCCATCGTTCTCTTCTTCACTTGCTTTACTTTATTGTCATAAGACTTAGATAATTCCTTTTCTTTCTTGATAGTACACGAGACAATAACTTCGTACGATGAGAAGGATTGTGATACTAAAGATCAACGGAGAAATGGTTTTAACCCATCAAATAAATGATCAATCTTACTTCTTGGGTTACGTATATAATCTGCAGCATACCTCGTTATCCTTGTAAATTTGGCCTCATACATTGCGAAATTCTCATCCTCCTTTTGTCTCAGACTCAGAAATTGCCTTTCCATATCTTCTCGATGGTCACGAGGAAAGTATTATTCTAAGAAAAGATCTTTGAACTCTCTACATTCAATACTTGATACTTCTTCATCTTCCTTTGTATTTTGAATCAGCAACCACCATTGATCGACATCTTCAGTGAGGCGGTAGACTGCCATGACAACATTCTCCCTTTCGCTACTCCCCAAGGCGTGGAGTATTTTCTCTAAAGAGTTTATCCATTTCTCACCTACTAATGGATTTTTACCCCCATTAAATTTCAGTGGTTGTTGCCTCATGAAGCAGTCTAATATTGAGCCTCCACGTTGCGGACCAGGGTGCTCCATACGAGTAAGGTTATTATTCATAAACTGGGTGAGTTGTCCCAGTATGGTAATAAGTTGATCAGCACCAGTTGTATCTCCAGATCCATAATAATTATCTTGATCAGGAGGGTAATCCCTACACGGAGTACGTGCATTGATACAGTTTCCATTCCTTCCACTAGGCACCATTTCTCAACAATGTCATAAACTAGATTTGTTTATGAATCAAAATAAATAATTCTATACTTGTAAAATACTTAACATAAATTGAACTATTTATGGATATAATACATAAAAATGTTTTCGTTGAGTAAGTATATACTCATAACCCTTCATAGTGGTTTGTAAAGAAAATGAGAATTATCCTATGCACATCCCCCGGGAGTGTCGTAACCAAGAGTGCAGCAAGACCCATTGTCGTGCACCAGTTCCCATTCGAGTCTAGCTCAAATCGGTGTTTTCGGGTTTTACCCCATGGTACATCTGTGCCAGATCCGCCTCTACCTTCTCGTATCCAGACAGGGATGTATTTCTCAGAAAACTCACAAAATCTCTATAATACCAAATTTTAGGAAGTTCTTCTATATTAATCCTCAAAGTCTATCTTTGGGCTATGTGCTCTAATCAGAGTTTATCTAAATATAGCTTCCAAGGTTAGTACTAAACTGCCTCTGATACCAACTGTAACGCCCCGACCCTAGTTACCCAGAGTCGGTGCATTATTGCGTAACATTGGCATGATCACAAAAGATCAAGTCTCGAAAGACCTATTAGTTTAGTAGAATTGGAAACACTAGATACATTCATAAATGTTACATTACATCATAAAGTGAAAAAATAAAATAACAAAGTCTCCATAGTCCACACTCATATCATCTTCTGACTATCCCTGCAGGTCATTCATAAAATACTTCTTCACATCCTGGAAAATATTAAAACATTGAAAGGGGTGAGCTCAGATGCTCAGTAAGGATAACAATATAGCGGAAGCTTTCATAAATAAACATTAACATTTAAGGCAATGTATAACTAAAACAAAAGCCTTTTAAACATGAACTTTAGCATAATATGGAAAAAGTAAAATGAAATAATTCCATTTAATCACTCACATGGATATTCTACTAGTCTAATAATCACATGAAATATCAATAACCACTTTTATAATGATGTAATGCATAATGCCAGACTATCATAACAACGTTGCCAAGGCCTCGTTCCAAGACCACAAATAAGATTTTGTCAAGGCCTTGTGCCAAGACAATAGTTTTTCTCATGAGACCTACCGATGCATCGAGGAGCTATAGCGGTCTCCACCCATCACTTATTAAGTCCAATGCGTTCCTCATATGAATAAGTTTTAAACATATCATAAACCATAACATAATCGTATCACATAAAACATGCATAAAGGCAACATAAAATTTCCACATTTCAATCACAAGATATAAATACAACACTTTGATATAATAAAAACATTATCAAAACCATTTTCAATACCAAAATAAATGAAAATTAAAACTTGGTGTTTATTTTTCATTTAAATAATGTTATGGCTTTTAGAGGAAGCTGAAACCCAAATAATGGCCTTGGCGGTGGATAAGTCATTGTCGGCGCATACGTACGACAAGAAAAACAGTCCTTTTTTTCATTTAGTAAAACACTTCGTATAAAAATATTCCTTTTGAATAAACGTAAAAGTCAAAGGGGTTTATACACCGTATAAAGGAAAGTGGTGTATAAAACAAAATATGTCTCAATGAAAGGATATTTAGACGAAGACCTTTACAAAGATCATTTTTTAAATAAAGTACATCAATTATGTGTATTCACAATAAGTACACATAAATAAAGTACAAATACAAGATAGGACATAATAATATCATGACATAATTTGAAAGTAGGAGATTAACCCAAAGAATAGAAATTGGGTTAAGAAGTCTCCTTACCTCGTGTCCGAATTCACTCGACCGTTATTTGATATCATGAATAATAAACTAGAGTTAATTTATGATTTCATAAGAAACTTTTTAAAGTTTATTATTCATTTTATATCACTTATTACCATGTTATGAACATTATGTAATTATTTATGTTAATAACGGTCGTTTTGACGATCTTTGGTACTTGGGTCAAAACTAAACTTCTTATAATTACACATTGTTCATGTGGTAATATATCCATTATATCCATAATTATATTCATGATTTATATATCATATAAATAATATATATCTAGTATATACATTAATTTATAATATTACATAACATTTAGAGGTATGAAATGAAATGCACCGTTCATAGAGACGGTAAGCCATACGTACGCATGAACACTACTTTCATTTCTATTTCATATTTAATGGCATGAAGTTATAATCATATAAATTTATAATATAATTCCAGTATAATATAATGTATAATACCATTTAATCCATCCTTTATACATCCCACATATGGCATTAATGATTCAAATCACTTTGAGGGGGCTGTAGTCCGCACTTCCTAAAATGAAATTATCGCGTTTACCTATAATGGAAATCATAAAGCATGCAACAAATGAGAAATATAAAAGCATAAGGAAAACATAAACATAATATATATATATCATATATGAAAATAGTGTCATCAAAATGGCCACCATTAGAGGTGTTAAAAGAATATTGAACAATCATCGTTTTGTGAGGCAATATTTCACCACCCACATAAACAGTATGTTCTTTAACCATTAGACGAAGGTATGTGTAAATGTAAACCAAATCCTTATCAGAAAAAAATCCTAGTATATTTTTGATATTGGTGTTGTTACAAAATAAAGGAATAAAAAGAGTTTAAGGGGTTGGAGAATCAAAATAAAACAAAACAACATTAGAGAAGACATTACCTTAAAATCGGGTAACTCATTTTGATTTGAGCCAAAGGCTTCCTTGGGAAGACTTCTGCCAAAATTGAGGATTCTAGGAGTAAGGGAGGAAATTTGAGAGATTATTTGGGTAGAGGTTCGCCGAGCCAAAAGGCTTTGAAGGTGTGAGTAAGGTGGTAGTGGTGGGGGCCTTTTATAAGAGGAGAGAAGGGGCACTCTTGGAAAGATTGAAATGTTACTTTATTATGAAATGCGTTTTTGGATTCTAAAGGTCCCAAACTTTTATATTTAGAGGATAAGGTGATAATGGTTCAAAATATACTCATCCAATAGGTTTTTTACAAGTGTAAGTCATAGATTTTACATTATTTTTTTCATTTTATTTAAATCGTTAATTAATGATGTAATCGCTGCATCATCATGGTGTCATACATAATTTAATTTATTTAATGTCTAAAAATTATAAAACAAATATCATTATGTATGAAATATTTTTAGATTTATAATAAATATTTATAGTCCAAAATATGACTTGTATAACCCCATTTAAAAATTGTTTTAGTAAAACAACTTATGTTTGTGACATTTTTATTTTAACTTTAAATAAAAGTTATTTATGTCATTTTTCTACCAAAGTGGCTCCATGGGGTCCCCATGTTGACCCATGGATTGTCTTGGTCGGAAAGGACACATAAAATAGGGGTAGGACAAGTGTAAAGGAATTTTCATATTTTTATAATATCATTTTTACCTTAAATTTCACTAATTACCTTTAATCGCGGTTAATTAAACATAAAAGTTACTATTCACCAAAATATTATTTTAATCCCATTGAACCACATTTTACTTCCTAATGAAATCTATGTATGTCAGATTTTTGAAATTCAAATCACAGAAGTGGTAATGTTTCATTTAAACGAAAAATCAGTTTTTTTACTACCACATAGTGGTTTCACTATTCATCAAAAATTGAAGTTTTTCAGAACAATGCCAAAATTTCACCCTAAGCTATAATTGATATTCCGAATTAAAAAATGATGTCTATTTTAAAAAATTAAAAACATATTAGTTTCATTAATTAATTTCATAATTAATTCTCGCTATCACAACAAATAGCGTGTTTTTTAGAAACAATATATATCAAAAGATTGAAAATTTTTTATGACCAATTTCAAAGTGAAATTGATTCTAATGACCACCATTGGATATAATGGTACAAATATATTCCAATGATACTTTAAAACCACTAAATAGTATAATTTATCACTAAAAATTATTTTTATTAAAACATTTGTTTTTAAGTATTTTTCACTATTCACAAAAAATTCGAAGTTCTCAGAAAAATACCAAAATATCAAAATAGGCTACTTTCGATATTCCGAATACAAAAACAATGTCCATTTTGAAATATAAAATTTCTATAATTTTAAATAGTGGGTATTACTATTTATAACGGCTACTTTGATTAGTCGCGGTGTGTTAGAAGTCTAACTTGCGTACAATGCAAGCTATTGCATTATTGAAAGAGAGGTGTATCGTGGAAGCTCGGGTTGTTACATTTTGCTTAAAAATAACTATGTTAAGGGAATTTATGATCCAACCCTTTTAATTAAGAACATTAATAAATTCGTTTTTATTTTTCAGTTTTATGTTTATGACATCATCTTCAGATCAACTCAGCAATCCTTAACTGATTCATTTGCGAATCTTATGAAATCTGAGGTTGAAATGAGTATGATGGGTGAGTTAACATTTTTGCATGGTTTTCAAATTTCAAAAAAAACTATAGGGAACATATATATCTCAACATAAGTATATCAACAATCTTTTAAAGAAGTTCGGGTATGACAACACTAAAAGTATAAGTACTCCTATTGGAACCTCTAATACTCTTGATATCGATGAATCGGGGAAACCTGTAGATCAAAAATCTTATAAAGGGATGATAGTTAGTTTACTTTACATAAAAGCTAGTCGACCTGACTTAATGTTCTCAATATGCTTATGTTTATGATTTCAAGAAAAATCTTAAAGAATGCCATTTAAAAGCTGTAAAAAGGATTTTCCGGTGTTTAAAGCGAACATTAGATTTGGGACTATTTTATTCCTCCAGAAATGTTTTTGAACTTAAAAGTTTTTCAGATGCTGACTTGGGTGGTTGTAAAATGGATATAAAAATTACATCCGAAACTTGTCATTTCTTAGTAGATTCCTTAGTTTCTTGGTCTTGTAAGAAAAAACACTCTGTAGCACTTTGCACTGCTATAGATGAATATGTAGTAGCTGGAAGTTATTGTGCTCAAGTGTTGTGGAGGAAACACACACTCACAAACTATGGTATGAGTTTTACTAAGACTGAAATTATGTGTGATAACATAAGTGCCATTTCCCTAAGTAAAAACCCTACACATCGCTCTCGTGAAAAGCACAAAGATATTAGACATCACTTTCTTAGGGATCACACACTAAAAGGAGATATTATTTTTCAATTCATCAGAACACAAGAGCAACATGCTGATATTTTTACTAAACCTCTACCTTCCCATATATTTTAATACATTAAACAGTAGTTAAGAATGATTTTTGTAAGGTAATCACTCATATCTACTTCTTGTTTAAATTATTTTCTAACATTAAATTACTACTTATTTTAGGATGAGTACATATGTTTGTTTATTTCATTTATTTAAAATATTTTATTTTATTTGAAAATTTTAGAATAGAAAATTTCAGATTTGAAAATTTAGGATTTGAAAATTTCAGATTTGAAAATTTTGAATTTGATAATTTCAGATTTGAAAATTTCGGATATGAAAATTTCAGATTCAATAACTTCGAAGAAAATTTCTTATAATACTGATAAATCACTCAGAGTATTCCAAAAGGCAATATTTCTTAATCTTTATTTTCTTTATCTTAAGCATTAGTTGTTGATATTTCAAAATTTCTTAAATTCTGGTTTACTTTACTTCAAAAGATCAGAATTCATATTTTCTATATCCATTCTCATCCATCTGAAAAAATCAGATTTCTATCAGCCATTTGATCATCTTATGAAGGTTGAAAAGTCATATCCATGTCTATATAAGGGGTGCCTCATTTTCATGTGTCGCAACATCCTTACTGATCTCAGTGCCGAAGTCCTATTGTTGTCAATGCTTTCGTTCCGAAGTTCTCTATCACCCTTAATGACTCCAGAATCCTCGGTATATCAGATACTAGTTAGCAAGGAGATTAAGGACTGGTCAATCATTAGGAAAATGTCAGTATGACCAAAGTTCATTGAAAAATATGACTCCCTTATTTCTAAGGTGATATGATATAATGGATGGGAAAGTGTCTGTGCGGATAAGTAGAAATCTCAGGATCCGATTTATCCTGACCTCCTTATTCAATTCTACGAATCCATTACGTTCTTTCAAAAGAACGATGAGGATCTGTTTAAGTTCAAATGCTATGATAAATAATATAAATTCCCCTACAAGAAGGCATCAAATGTTCTTAACATACCATATAAAGGGGAGGCTATTATTTTCTCTCAGAACTCCCTGAGAAAGAAGGCTCTTTTGAAAAAGTCAAGGCTTTGGATTTTGTCGGTCTGAAGTATGTTAAAAATCCAAAGATTTCAAATCTTACAACAAACCACAAGATAGTGGCTCTCTGGATGCAAGGATATCATATTCCAAAAAAGGAAGATAAGGATTCTCTAATGATAAGTGATATTTTTCTATTATATTTTCTTGTCAACTTAAAGAAGATCAACTTGGTGAAGTACATCTTTCTCACCATTCAGGAAAAAAAGGCGGAACCATCAGATCTCAGATCCTTATGTATCCAATAACTATTTCCAGGTTAATTGTTATGTGTCTTCAAGAACTAAATGTTCCAAGAAAATTAGTCTCGAAGCCTTTCTATATTTTGTTGCTAAGTGACGACACTCTAGGAAGGATGAAAGTAGAGTTTATTCCAGAATGCAATTTTTTTGAAGAAATTGTTTTCTAGAACAAGGGTGATGTTCTAGAATCTTCAATGTCAGTTCCTAAGAAAAGGAAACTTGATGAACCGAGCTTGCCAGTTTCAGTTCCTGCTATTATGGGTTCAACACCTCCTCCTACAAAGAAACTAAAAGATTATTCAGATACAACAGTTGTAAAGTGAAGAGAAATTGCAGCTACTATAAAGGAAGTAGATCCTTCATTTGGTTTAAGTCATGTAGAGGAAAAGGTTATAAGAATCTAAAAAGATGAAAATATTGAGAAAGAAAATAAGGAGAAGAAGTTAAAGAAGAAATCTTTGGAATATCATGTTTTTCAATCTCTTCTAAAAGTCGTGGAAAAGAAATATCAAGATGCACCTAAAACTCAAGTTTTTCATATGAAACTGGTGGCCACTCCAGAAATCCAAAAAGCTAAGAAAGTGCTCAACTTATCAAAACCAGTTCATGAAATGGAAGATCAGATAATTCAAGATGATGATGGTGATGTTTTAAGGGAAGTGGAATATTTTTTTGGAACTTCTTCGAGTTCAGGTTCACAAATCTGTAGAACAAGTCAATGAACAAGTTGAAAAAGAAGTTGAGGAAGAAATAGAAGTTGAGGAAGAGGTTGAATTTGAATATGAAGAATAAGTTGAATTTGAACTAGAAGAAAAAATATAGAAAGAATAGGTTGAACAAAAAGGTGAAGAAGAGGAAGAATTTCAAGAAGAAAGGGACAAGGAGGATCTCAACATCATGAGTTTTAAAAAGAAGAAGATGACCAGGGAGAACTAAATGTTTTAAAAGTTTCAGATGAAAAATCTCCATCTCGAGACCCTCTTAATGGAGAGGATGTTTTTTTCACCATCTGATAAGGAAATGCCTCAGAAGTCCTCTAAGAGAATAGAGAGACCATATTCCTTAACTCCTAGAGAAGTTGAGAAAGGAAAAGATGTTTCAAGATCCGAGTCCTCTTCATCTGTTGAAAATGATTTTTTCTAACTATCTTTAAGACTATTGGTCAGCACCATTCTTGTTCTTACAAACATAGATTCCTGGAGTCAAACGATGCAAGAAACCCTAAATAAAAAGATGGAATTGACCAATATGCTTATGGACATGGTTGTCAAGCAAGAAGTATACATCAATAATCTTTTGATTGATTACAATGCTCAGAAGGTGACTTGTAAGATATTATTTAACCATACCAAAACTATCAATGAAGATCTAAGACAGTTCAGTGACTTCACGGATTTAACAAAAAGAGCTTTTAATACTTGTGATACTGAGTTCAACAAGGTCAATACATAAATCTCTGAGAAATCTAGTCAACTCAATTTTGTTGCTTTATCTGTTAGCAGTGAGAAGGAAGTCAGAGCCAAATTAGAAGGAAAAGTGGCTACTCAAGAAGAGAGGATCTTTTCTTTAGGGAAAAATAATTTTGAACATGAGATCTTAATAAGGAAGTTTGAACAAGATCATAAGGATGTAAAGAAACTTAAATCCTTGATAAAGAATATGTTGTTTGAGCATAAAAAGAGTGGATGACTTTTCTTTACATTCTGATGTTTTGATGTAATATAAACCTTATTTCTAAAATTTTCTTAAAGATGTTTCTTTTATATGTTTCTTTTGTTTTCGAATGTATTCTTGCTTAAACTTATAGGTACATATTATACTTATCCATTCCTTTACCTCTTTTTGAAAATCACAAAGGGGGATAATTTATTTAAAGGAATAATTAAATCTCTGAGAAGGAAAATCTATTAAGGGGGGGTATGGAAAGTAAGGATAATGTCCATGTAAGGGGGAGTTTTATTTTAAAAAGAAATGTTTATCTAAGGAGGAGATATTACCTTAAGAAAACCCGACTTCAAAGATCAAGAATACAATCCTTGGGAAACATAACCTATGGGGGAGTTGGTCGTATTCATCTAAAATCTTATTCAAAAGAGGGGATAGTTTTTTATATACATGTTTATCTAAGTCAATATATTATTCATTTGTAAAGTTGTTTCTGATTTCCAAAAAAGGGGGATATTTTTGAGTCAATACGAATATCTTATGACTTCTCTAATCCTTATGGTTATAAGTTTTGAAAATCACAAACAATTTTTCTAAGTTATGAATTGTTGTTTTTAAGTTCTGTATTTTTCTTAAGATCCAGAATTGTCATTCTATTATGCTTACAGATATATCATTTCGGTTTTCCATTCTGTTATACATAAAGAGCTATCATTACTCATTGTCATTCAGTATTATGATTCTGAATCCGGTGTATAAGTGATTCAGTTTTTATGATTCTAAATCTAGTGTATATGTGATTCAGTTTTTATGATTCTGAATCTGATATATATGTGATCCAGTTTTATGATTCCGATTCCGGTGTATATATGATGCCAATATTCAATACCGATTCCGGTGTATATATGATGCCGATCTTCCTGATAACAAATTTGGTGTATATGTGACTCCGATTTTATGATTCTTGTTTCAGAAAAAATGAGATACCTATTTCACAATCTAATTTTAGTTTTCTTATAATTTTTTTTCTTGATAATGCTATTCTTAAGAATCCATTTTCCTGATTTCTTAAGATTACATTTTCTTTATAATGTTAGAGTTTCCAAATTTATCATTGTAATATTATCAGATTCCAAGATTTCTTATACTTCACATTTATCTTTAACATAAAATCGTTTTTGTTACTTGAAATGTTGTCATAAAATCTGTTACAGACTAACTGTTTTATGTTTTCCATGTGTCCAGGTCCCTCTGAAATTTAAGTAAAATATGACCATTGGAGAGGATCCAACCGATAGGAGGTTTTTCCTATAAATACAAACTCATTTGAATGAGAAAGGTACTTGACAATGAACAAGCTTGTGAAGTGCTTTCTGGAGAGAGAGGCTCTTACAACTCTCAGTGCTTTGTGCGGATGTTGTGAACAACTTATTGAGGCATGAACAATGTTTTTAGAATTTCTATGTATAGACTCTGATCGTCATGATCATGGGCTTTCGGTTTCAGAAGACAGGATGACAAGACAGATACCGATCTTTGGATTGAGGGCTTACCTGGATTTGGGTAAGATGTACATTGTTGAAAGTATAAATCAAGGAACCTTTATCCAAGGTTGTTGGATACCATTCTCTTTGGGTAAAAATAATCTTATTGTTACTTGTTTACTATTACAAGTTTTTTTTAGTTCCACTATTGTATGTTATCTTTTTTAAAGTTAGAATGTATAACCTTCTTATACTTTTTAATTCTGTTACGCTGATTTTATTACAGATTCTATATGCTTTAAGTTAGAATCATTCATTTAAGAAAATAGAAAAGGTTTCTTTAATAAGTATTGTGAATTTTTGTTTAACATTGATGAACTTAAATTTAAAGGTTTTAAAAGAATTTTTTTATGTATACAACTCACCCATCTCTTGTATTTGAGAATCTCATTATTATATATTCGATCCTACACCATATTGCATTGTTCCTTCTAGGAGTCTCTTGTAGTCCCATGATAATGTCCATCGTAATATTATCCCATTTACACTCAGGTATAGGATGAGGTTGCATGACTCCACTAGACTGTTGCCATCCAGCTTTCACTTGTTGAAAAACCATACATCTTGACACAAAATCACCAATCTCCCTCTTCATGTTTTTCCACCAAAAATGTTTCTTTCAAATATCTATACATTTTGGTTCTCCCAGGGTGTATATAGGAATTGGAACTATGAGAATCATCTAACAATTCCATTTTTAGATCATGTATATCGGGAACACAAAGTCTTTTCCCAAATTTCAAAATTCCGTCTTCATATACGAAGTCACTCAATCTCCCATCATTCACAGATTTAATCCCCTTTTGAAACTCCTCATGATCAATTCGAGAACTTTTTAACCTTCCTATTAAAGATTTTTTGGAAACCATTTGAAAAAGTATTGATGTTTCACCTTCCATGGTGATTCCCATATCCATCTTTACTAGATCCATGTATATATGTTCCTTTTCAACTCTCATCTTGTTCAAAACTCCATGATCCTTTTTTCTCAAAGCATCTGCCACCTTATTTTCCTTCCCGAGGTGGTAGTGTATCATGAAATCATAATCCTTGAGTAGTTCAAGCCATCTTCTTTGCCTCACATTGATTTATTTCTGTGATAAAATATACTTCAAACTCTTGTGATCGGTATATATCTCACTTTTTTCACCATAGAGATAATGTCTCCATATCTTCAAAGAAAAGATTACAACTGCTAACTCAAGATCATGAGTAAGATAATTTTTCTCGGGAATTTTTAGTTGTTGTGATGCATAGGCAATAACTCTATCATTCTCTATAAGGACACAACCAAGTCATTGCTTCGATGCATCACTATAAATAACAAACCCATCATTCCTCGATGGTAGAGTCAAGATAGGAGCATTGAATAATCTTCTCTTCAATTCTTCAAAACATTCATCACACTCTTTTATCCAAATAAATATAACACCTTTTTGTGTGAGCTTTATTAATGGGTTATCCAACTGGGAAAAATTCTTTATGAAACGTCATTAATAACCTGCTAATATAAAAGAACTTCGCACCTCAGTTATACTCATTGGTGCTAGACATTCATTGATTTCATTGGTATTTGAAGGATCAACAGAAATTGCATCCTTAGAGAAAATATGGCCAAGAAAATAAATCTCATGAAGCCATAATTCACACTTTCTAAACTTCCCATATAATTCATGGCTTCTAAGAGTCTTCAGTATAATGCGCAAGTGATTTTGATGATATTAATAGATTTTGGAGTATACAAAGATATCATCAATAAATACCAATAAAAAATCATCGATATATTACATTAAAACTCTATTCATTAGATCAATGAATATAGAGGATGCATTAGTCAATCCAAAAAGCATTACTATAAACTCGTAATGCCTGTACCTGGTTCAAAATATTGTCTTCGTAATGTCTTCCTTCATCACACACAATTGATGGTATCTAGATCAAAGGTAAATCTTTGAAAAGTATTGAGCTCCAAGAATTTGGTTAAATAAATCATCAATGCACTGTAGGGGATACTTTTTATTTACTGTTATAGCATTGATCTTCTAGTAGATAATGCACAACCTCATAGATCCATTTTTCTTCTTAACAAAACGGACAGCGGCTTCCCATAGTGAAACACTTGGTCTAATAAATCCCTTTTTACTCAATTCCTCTAGTTTTTTATTTAGTTACACTAATTCCATAATGTCCATTCTATAAGGGGTCTTTGATATGGGCCTTGAACCAGGAATTAAATCAATGGATAACTCAAATTCACGTTCTCGAGGATGTCCAGGTAAATCTTCTAGAAATTCATCAACATACTCTTGCACAATAGTTACATCCTCTATTTGAAAATTATTTTCCTCACCCACAGATGTTTCATTCTCTTCCTCCCTAATAATTGAATTTAGTTGAGCTACTGGGGGTGGATCTAGATAATAATTAGGTGGCGACGATTCTTCTCAAAAGATAAGGTGTTCTTTATCATCATCATCAAAAATTGTAACCTCCTTCTTCTTACAATAAATCTTTGCATCATGGTTCGAAATCCATTCCATACTGAGGATTATATCAAATTCAATCATGGGTATGACAATGAGATCAGCAAAATAAAGAACATTTATATTCTCTAATTAGAACTGATTCACGAACCATTATTGCGATGATACTTCCCTTAAGAGTTTTGGCTGAAAACTCTCTTGTTAAATCAAATTGAAAATATCTAATTTTCGTAGAAAAATGGGAAGATATGAAAAAATGAGATGATGTAGAATCAAATAAATATCCCTTGTCCTTTTCTGAGGTAAGTTCCCCTGACGCTTAGGACATTCATTCGCATAATTCCCCCTTTATCTAAAATTTTAGCATTCAAAATTGGCAGTATCTTTCTTCCCCTTGCAATCACAAGCATGGAGGCCTTTTTCACCACACTTGTAACAGACTGTCATTACCTTCAGAAAAGTACCGGGGTGTTTCTTCCCACATTCAATATAGGATGGATATTCAACTTTTCCCTTATTCCCCATATTTCCATTTCTATAGTGTTTAGAATATATCTACTTCTCTTGCATTGATTTAAAGTCATAATACATAGAGAATTAATTTTCTTTATTGATAGCACATGAGACAATATCTTCGTATGATGAGAAGGATTGTGATACTAATGCTATAAGGAGAAATGGTTTTAAACTATCAATGAAATGATCAATCTCACTACTTGGGTTACGTATATAATCTACAACATTCCTCACTAACCTTGTAATGTTAGCTTCATACTTTGCGACATTATTATCCTCCTTTTCCCTTAGACTCTGAAATTGACTTTCCATATATGCCCAATGGTCACGAGGGAGGTATTTTTCTAATAAAATATCTTTAAAATCCTTCCATTCCATATTTGATACTTCATCTTCTTCCTTTGAGTTATGAATCAATGACCACCATTGAGCAAAATCTACAGTGAGGCGGTAAAATGCCATGACAACTTTTTCCCTTTCACTACTCCCCAAGGCATGTAATATTTATTCTAAGGAATTTATCCATTGCTCGGCTACAAGTGTATTTTTACTCGCCTTGAATGATGGTGGTTGTTTCCCCATGAAGCTATCTAACATTGATCCTCCACGCTGTGGATCAGAGTGCTCTATACGGGTAAGGTTATTATTCATAACCTGAGTGAGTTATCCCACTATGGAGATTATCTTATCAGCACCTGTTACATCACTAGCTTGAATATAATTATCTTGACCAAGAGGGAAATCCCTACATGGAGTGTGTGCATTGATACGGTTTCTATTCCTTCCTCAACGTGCCATTTGTAAACAACGACATAAACTATATTGGTTTATGAATCGAAATACATAATTCCAAACTTGTAAAACACTCAACATAAATTGAACATTTTATGGATATAATTCATAATCATAACAAAATTTCTATAAGGAGGTATATACATGTAAATCCATCATAATTATTTGTAAAGAAAATGAGAATTATCCTAAGCATATCCCCCGGGAGTGTCCTAACCAAAAGTGCAGTAAGGACCATTGTCATGTACTAGTTACCGTTTGATCCAAGCTCAAAGCATTGTTTTTGGGTTTTACCCCTAGTTAAATCTATGCCAGAGAAGCCTATAACTTCTCGTATCCAGACAGGGATGTATTTCTTAGAAAACTCACAAAATCTCTATCACACCAAATTCATTGAAGTTCTTCTATACTAATCCTAAAATTCTATCTTAGGGCTATGTGTTCTAATAACAGTTAATCTAAATCTAGTTTCCATGTTTTGTACTAAACTTCCTCTGATACCAACCGTAACACCTGGACCCTAGTTACTCAGAGTCGGTGCATTATTATATAACACCGTCATGATCACAAAATATCAAGTCTCAAACGACCGATTAGTTTAGTAGCCTTAGAAATACTGGATACATTTATAAGTTTTACATTATATCATTAAATGGAAAAATACAAGAACATTGTTTCCATAGACAAAACTGAGATCCCACAGGCTATCCATGTAGGTCAGTCATGATATACTTCTTCATATCTTGGGAAAAATAAATCATAGAAAGGGGTGAGCTTAGATGCTCAGAAAGGATAACAATATAGTGGAAACTTTCATAAATAAGCATAAAAACTTAAGGCAATGTATACTACTAAAACAAAAGCCTTTTAGACATGAACATCCACATAATATGGAAAAGATAAATTCAAAATAATTTTATTTACTTATTCAGATGGATATTCTACTAGTCTAAAAATCACATGAAAAATCAATACCCACATTAATAATGATGGAATGAATAATTCCAGACTTTCATAAACACATAGTCAAGGCCTTGTGCCAAGACTACAAATAAGATTTTGTCAAGGCCTTATTCAAAGACACTAGTTTTTCTAATGAGACCTACCGATGTATCGAGGTGCTATATCGGGATCCACCCATCACTTACTATGTCCAATACATTCCCCATATGAAAAGGTTTAAACATAACATAAATATTCATATTAAAACTAGCATACGAAATGTCAATACATTATCCATAAACCATGAATGAAATGAGATAACACATCCATAGTCAAACATATCACAAAACATTCAATACAATATGGAAGTTTTTTATCATAATAAATCAACTTAAAACAAAATTAAAATCCATCAATGGATGTTAACATAGTTGAAATCAAAACCTTTTTATAGAAATATCTCTGTCTATTTTGAAATTATTTAAAGGTCAAATAATTATAAATGAAACCATTTATATTTGGAAATATTCTTATAAGATTTTAAGGGAATATTTTATTATGCTATAACGGTGGAAAATAGCCCCACCCACCGTTTAAGTTAAAAAATGACATTCTTACCTTAATTTTGTCGAAAAGGTTATAAATGACCTTGTTGGGAAAACAACGGAAATATTCCTTTATAACAATCTTATAAAAATTCAATAAAGGGTATATATGACTTTAAACCATATGTTATAAAATAATAAGAATGTTTTGAAATAAATTTTTAAGAAAGATGGATGTGGATGATAAAGAGGTCCTAGTAGATACTTACGTAAAAACAATCTCAGATATTAAAGAGATTGTGAAATTAACCCTTACCTTGTACTTTTACTTGGTTGAGGGTGGGTTAAAATCTTGTATTATGGTAAAATAATTTTTATTAAATTATACAAGAATCATATACATTATTTGACGTCATATATGATCTTTTAACATTTCTTTGTTAATAATATCTTAGTATTATCATTGTTTCGGGTGTTAAATTTTTTTTCCTTTATATTCTCTATTATGTTAGTCATATTTGTTATGGATGGGATGAATATTATTTATATACAGAATTATATCATGTCTTTAAACATTATTTTTAATCATATAATGAAAATTAGTCTTGAATGGATATGATGGGGAACGAATCTCATCACGTTCGTGGAGACGGTAATCTGTACGTACGCACGAGTGATAATATAATTCTTTTGATATTAAAATAATATAAAATTGGATGGTATATCATATATATAAAGAATAATTATCATGATATATTTATTATTTTCATCAATTAATCTTCATTATTATACCCATCCAAATAATAATGTATTGAATAACAATTACACCACGACGTGGAGACAGTAAGCCGTATGCACGCAAATATGGTGACATGTCATTCAAAGGATGGATAGAATAATGAATATGGTTGTACCATATTTATAATAACATCACAATATATATAATATACTGAATTATAATTTTATAATGTAAATAACAAATAAAGAGGAAGTGGAAGAAGAAAGGAACTTGAAGGAGGTGATGAAATATTTACCTCTTCTTTGGGTTCTTCATTTTGATTTGATCAAAATGGCTCCTTAGGTTGGATTAATGACTAAAGGAAGACATATAATATGAGGTTATGTGATTTCATAGGGGATTTGTTCAGGTTTTGGCCGAACCAAAAGGCTTTGATGGTGTGAATTAGAGAGAAGGGGTAGTGCCCTTTTATAAAAGGAGTGAGTGGCACCTTAGGAATAACTAGAAATATTATTTTATAATAAAATAATTTTCTATTTATAATGTCTCAAAAATGTATTATTTAAAGTATAAGGTGGGTATAGGTTTAAAAACACTCAACTAATATGTTTTAGATAGGTATGGTTCACTATATTAACTTTATCTTTTAGATATAACTCTTAGTTAAATAGTTTGACATTTACCATGTCTCTTTGTATTTTTATATTATATGGTTAATAAACATACTATAAACTTCCAAAATAACCCCAAGTTTTTCATTAATGATAAAACTATCAATATATATGTTATTTAGAAGAACCTCGTATTTTTAGGAATAGAATATCTATTAATAATATAATATTATTTTAAAAAACTTTTTATGTCAATTTTGACACTATTTAATAATTGATTATTTTTAAATCCTAAAAACTTTATTAATTCAAAATAAATTAATTTAATAAATCATATCATGTCATATTAAAATATAAAATTCGTTTATGTCATAAAAACAGTAAAATTATATTTAGTTTAACATTTATAATACCATTTATTTGATTCCTTCATTAATAAGGAAAATATTGCTTCATCATTGTGTCAAAAATAAATTTAATTATTAAATGTCTAAAAATTATAAATAAAATACCATTATGTAGGAAATATTTTTATTTTTCTAATGAATATTTTCAGTTAAACAGATAACATGTATAACCCTATGTAAAAATTGTTTTACTAAAAGATATATGCTTATGTCATTTTTGTATTTACTTTTACATAATTAATATAATGTGTCATTATCACTTAAAAGTGGCTCCATGGGGTCCCAAAATCGACCCAAAGATGCCCATGGTCATAAATGTATCATCCAATAGGGTTAAGAAATGTGTTAGGGTATTTTAATATTATTATAATATTATTTTTACCCTTATTTTTTGGATTTCCCTTTAACCATGGTAAATAAAATATTTACCGAAGTAATTATTAAAAAGGTCTAAAAATAAAAGTTACATATGTAAAAACTTTGTACCTCCTAATTATAAATATGGAATCCAATTTCCTAAATTAAAAAATCATAAGTGGCAGAAATTAATTTAAAACTAATTCCTGTTGTCAATAAAATGCGTGTTTTTAAGAAATAATATCTATCAAAAGATTGACACTTGCTTCTATCCAGTTTAAATGTGAAATTACATCCACTGACCAAATTTGGATTAAATGGTATAAATATAATCTAATTATAATTTAAAAACAATTAATAGTTTAATTTGGCACTATAAATTACTTTTATTAAAAAAGTTGTTTTTAATTTAAATTTATTATTTTTCACTATTCATGAAAAACTGAAGGTTTTCAGAAAAATACCAAAAATTCACCCTAATATAATTTCGATACATAGAATCCAAATATGAAGTCCATAATAAAATATAAAATTTATAAAATTTCAAAAAGTGGGTATTACTATTCATAACGGCTAGTTTGATTGGTTGTGGTGTGTTAGAACTCGAAGTTGCATACAACACACACTATTGTATTATTCAAAGAGAAGCGTACCATGGAATATTGTGGTGTTAAAATAATTCTATAAAATTATTCTACATATCTTATATGAGACTTTATAATGTTTAGAATAAATATAAGATCCTTATTTTAGAATATTCAATGAACTTATATAGCATAAAATTTCATGTCTTATTCATCCTCAACAACTGATCCTTTAATATTAAATAAAAATTAATGTTTCTATATATCAGAATAATAAATATATATAACAAGGAAAAATATATTCTTTTATTCATTATGTTGTGAGATTTTAAATAACAAATTTCTTTTTATTCAAGATCATTTATATATAGGATATTTAATAGTAATAGTAATATCACTCTAGTTTCTATATATAAATTTTTAATCACTTATAATATATTACATCATAGTTTTTATTATTATAAACTACTAAAATATTTAACGTGGAAAATATGTAGATTTTACCTTATAAATATGGAAATAAATCTATTTATTTAAAATTATAGAAATCTTGATCAAAGATCCTAAAAAATCTCTAAAATATTCTCATTTAAATATCCCATAAACTAAACTTCATTATCAACTCAAACGTCCCATGTTTTCTAAATAAATGATTCATACACATCCTATAGTTAATGATATGTTGTATTTTAAATCCCTAACTTATTTTGACGTGACCTCCAGTTTATATATACAAGGATTTTAAAACATCAAAGTTAATATAACATAGTTTCAGATATCTCATATTAATCCTTTGTGAAATCCACATAATTCTTATGTGAGATAAATATATATCTAATATAGCCTTTGAAATATCAGATTTACTTATACGTAGCGCATAGAAATTACATCTTACTCTTACATACCAACTTTATAGTTTATCAAGAACTCAAAAAACATATATATGAAGTGTATTTCTAGAAACAATCTTACAAAACATCAAAATTAATCATATTAATTCTTAAATATTTTACGATAATGTTATAGAGATAGGTGTGGTTTAGATTTACACATACATATCTTCTCTAGATTTCTTAATCCGTTTTCCAAACAACTTATAACCTCTTAAAAACTTTTCTATCCACTTCGAATCTACTAAAACCACTTAAAAATATATTAAAAAACTATCCAATCATAATATATTATTTCCCAAATCTTATAAAACACATAAGAACATATTTTTCTAATTTATGAGGTAATTAAAAAACTAGTACTTTATTAAATCTTCAACTTCCTAAATATCACTAAATTATTCTCATTCTTCTTCAAAGATAGTGGTTTAATCAATTATCAATAAATTAATCAACTTTATCATCTCAACAAAAAAACTCTTCAAACTCATCATCGTATAGTTGTTCTAATCAACTTATATAACATTTGTCATGCCTATAACACCAAAATTAACTCTCACTAGAATTCCCATCAATCTTCATTCTTTTTCATAGAGTTATTACATTTTTCAATATTAATAATCCATGAGAATTTACTCAAGTTTATCATCTAATTAAATCATTAAAATTGATCCATTTTATTATTCATAGAAAACCTCAAGTAGCAATAAACTATAATTTGAAACAGCTTATCAAACTAATATTTGATAGTATATAGTGAATTCTAATTTTCACTAACAACTCAACCAACTTTTTCAATATTAAATTGATGAATAGTCAACGTGAAACATAAATAATGATAATAACACATATAGAATGAAACATAAAATATGAATAGTAAACATTCTGAGTAGTATCTAGTGAATTATTTAATCATCACCAATCTATTGGGAAATTCAATCAACAATTAGGAACTTTAGTCATAACTCAATCTATATTTAGATCACCAAATGTTAGAAAAAAATATATTATTCTCTATACCTATCCATTGAGATCTTAAATCCCCCATTGGATTTTTTTAAAACCCAAAATAAAATATATTTCGATATATCTTTAAAAAAAATCTTCTCTCTCACTTATTAATAATAAATATAAAGGATGATACAACTTATATGTACTTCATTAACCATGTATAAGTATACTAGAGTAATATATAGTGTATAAAATATTTGTGAATAAATAATTTCTTAATTTTATCCTCAATAATAATGTATTACTCAACAATATCTAACATTTCATGTTATTAAATTAACTAATTTATATCACTTAATGTAGATTTTATTATATCAACATAAGGATGGAAATACATAATAAGAACACCTCAATAATAATTTTTTATCACTTTATAGAGTTTATAGAACTTTATAAAAAATATATAGAATATTCTCAACCCAAATTCCATTTAAGGGTAAATTTTATTAACCCCTCATCAAGATTGATCTATTTTTAAAATAAAATACAAGAATCCTTTTTATAAGTAGGCTTCAAATATTGATGAATATTTAAGATAGGTCAATCCATCATAGAAATATCCTAATGCGATAATATATTCACAACACACTTATTCCACATAAATATATCACCTATGATTCCATATAAATAATTCTTTTGAGAATGATGTTACTTCTCATATAAACCTTTAAAAGGTCAATAAGGTTGAGAGTTATTTATAAACCAAGAAACTCTTATCATTTTGGCTCTAAATTTCTGAGAACTCTGCATATATAATATTTTATTTCTATAGATAATAATCTCCATGGGAAAAATGATGTTATTTATCATATCAAATTTCTACTAATGTGAAATTTCCTTTTTCACTTTAGATATCAAGGAATATGGATTACCTTATGCTTGGTTCATTTTTTAGTAATTATTATTATACTAGAATTATTGAGAATAATACTCTTGTAATATGTATCGGTTGATTACATCTTCCACAAAACTTCTAAATAATTTTAATGATACCAATTTTATAAAATTTCATCATAAATTCAAATTCTTATTCCTCCTAACATATTTCTTTTACCAAACAATAAATTTTTTATTTTTCATATTGATTCTTTTTTTCTATAGCTTTCTTCCATAAAAAATACTAATCCTGGTTTTTTCCAGTGATCCATGATATATAATATTATTCTCTAATAGTAGCATGTAATTATTATTTTTCTTATGAAGCATCTTCATTTGCAATATAATGTTTATTTTCATAAAAATTTCTTTCAAAACATACTCCAATGTAAAATGAATCCATTTTTCCTTAGTTTCTTCCTAAATTTTTTAGTTTTCGTTAATTAATAGCTTATAGTACATTCTTGTTTGATCTAAACCAACATTATTTATCATAATTATGACCTTTATTAAAATTTCTATAAAAATATTATGATATTCCAAATCTATTAAAAATATATATATATTTTTTCATTCATATTCACTATACTTTTCACTAACATAGAAAAAACATTCTTGAATATAAATACAACCCCCCTTGATGTAGGTAATTTTTTTATTATAATAATTAATATATTTTTTAAAAAATAAATATTGTTATGTCCAAAATTTTCAAAGAAATAATAATTTCCATAAAAATATTAATTTATTTTACGTAGTTACATTTTCCTAGATTTATCACTTTTATATTTTAAGCCAAACAACCCTCTAGAAGAGCATCTTTTAAGGAACAATTTTTTTCCCTTGGTCACATCCACATTTGATATAGAGGTCGGTTTCCAACAACTTTTTATGAACCCAAAAATTTTCTATAATCTACTTATCACACTACATTTTTCTTGAATAAAAAATTACTATGAACTATATTTTCTAGAATAAATGTTATCACTTTTTTCATTGAATGCAGTAGATATATCATTGAAAATTTTCAAGCCTTTTTACCCATATGATGTGTAATTTTATAATAAATACTATCATTATATGTTTGAATGGATAAACCTATCTTTTCAACAGTTTTTAATGATACAAATTAAAATATTTTCAATTTTTTACAATTCAAACTCAAGAAACATTAAGTTCATATGGAATTTATCATATTTAATTTATTTCACTCAATATTCACATTCTCTAATTATCATTTCAATATAATCTTATTGCATTTTTTTCTTATCTTGTAAATAATTCACAAGCCCCATTATCCTTTTTTGTTTTATTCAAAATTGAGAATTATTAACAAAAATGGTGGAATTATTTTCCTCCCAATGTATGGATTATATCCTAAATAATTTTTCTAGTATCATCTTTATCATTAATTGTTTTGAAATTATTCTTCAGTTATAGAATGTGTTTCTTTATTGGGTAATGTGAATTATTACTTAAAATTAAATTCTTCAATGTTATTTTTTCACATAGAACATTCTTAGCTAATATATTTTACAATAGAAACATACTCATCATATCCCAAACTAGATTATTCATGAATATATTTTACAATAGATATTTCATTAATTTATCAACTTTGATTTATATTTTTGAATGGTGAATTATATTTTTTTCCCCATAGATGGTATCTCCATCAACTTCTTATTTTCTTTATTTTTTTATTCGTGAAGTTTTTTTTAAAAATAACTTCTATATTTTTTTAGGATAACCTACATATTCTACTTATAAGGTAACTCACAAACGTATTCAAAAAATATTCTAAATAAAATAAAAAAAATCTAAATAAATATTCACAAATCCTATCAAAGGTAGGACATTATCTATGATACTAATTGAGGTCCCAAATGAACTCATGTAGTCACACTAACAAGGGGGTTGAATCAGTGTGGATATATTTTAACCAAATCTCTTCTATTTTTATTTATAACATGAAACATGCTAGAATAAATAAATCTCATCTGTATCAATCAAAAAAATCACAATACATTCAATATAAATGTATAAAAAGGTAATAATACATTGTAATTACCAAAATGTGAGTGAAAAAGTAATTTTTATGTTTAGTGGAATACAAGATATGGGTTATTCACTAATGTCATAATGTGAATAAAAGAGATAAGGTATAAAACTTAACCCTTGAACTATTTTCTAATAGTATACAATTTATCAACATGTCATTAATATAAGATCCATCATATTAAAAAATGGTTATCCAATAGAGAATGGAAAAAATCTAAACTACACTTATGGGTACTTGAACATTAATAAAAATATATTCTTTGAGTCATAAAAATATTCCACAAAAACCACCTCTTTATAAATGATCAACGAACTGATATAGAATAAAACTACACATAATCTTCATCCACAATAGTAAGTCTTTTAAATCTTCAACATTGATGTATGATTCTTTCTTTCAGAATAAATAATTTACAAATTTCAAAGTAAAACGTAAACATCTTCTTACTCGTAGTTTCAAGCCTTCATATATAAACCAATAATAATGGATCTTATTTACTTCAAGATCATTGATATACATGCTATTGAACAAAAATATTAGTGTCATAACAGTATCTTAATAATACCCCTTTCCCTTATTTCCTCTTAAAGTAATCATCTTTTTATATAATTAACATGATCTCATACATATTTTTCTATATTTTATTTTTATAACTCTAATAAATTTGAACATCATGATCTTTAATATTTAAAACTAGTAAAATATTAAAATTGTAAAACACTGACTATGATCCTCAAAATATGGCAACAAGTATATTTATTTAAATATCCAGAAATATCATTCATGGATCTTTACTAATATGTATAATATTTTCATTTCAATTTACCACAAACTAAACATCAATATCAAATAAAATATTCAATGTTATTAGAATAAATGATTAATATATAGAATCTGGTTAATGAGATTTCATGTAACACCCTATGATTTTAATATATGAATATCATTAAATAAGTTAACGTGTTTGATAACATTATCCACACTCAATATCGAACATAAAAGAAAGACCATTATATTTATATAAAATATAAATTTTTAAGTATGACCATTAAAAACTAGACGATGAATTATAAGGAATTAATATGAGTAACCACTTTATGAATTATGTTCATATATATAATAAAGTCCACTATTAATATGAATGCAATTAAATTAGTTTACCTAAAATGACTATTTGGATCATTAATTTTTTAGAAAATGATTTTTTTAAAAAAATTATTTTATGAGATACATATTTATATTTTAATAAACTTATGATTAATGATAAATAATTTTCGATATTAATAATTTGTTAACACTACTTTAGTTACTAAATGATATGGAATAATAACAATAACATTAAATATTTGAGAATTTCATTTTCAAATTAAAATATGTTTTTATTATATTTTTTGATTTTCTTAAAAAAAATAATTTATAAATTTTTTAATTTAAAATTAATTATAATGAACTTAATTATTTAATTCCTCATATCATAATTGACTTATTATTAATTTTTGATCATTTTCTGATATGATTGTTTTTTAGTCGAAAAATATGGTTTTCATGAAACTTGTAATTTTTATGAATTTATCATTATAAGGAACGATATATAAGATTAAAAACAATTTATGTTATCAAATATGATTCTATAGTATAAAATTATTATTTTGAAAATATTATTTGAGATTTTAAATCCTCTGTCCAATATTTGTAGAACTAATCAAAATGTTACTTTTATAAAAACACTATTCTTTGTATTTCATTTGAATCAAGTATTTTCTAGAGAAAAAATAGTTTTGGATTTACATGAAATACTCAATTAATTTTTTTTACTAAATCAATTTATTTTATTATAGTTATTATACAATATAATTTTATCATATGTAGAAATTTAAAGATTAAAAATTAAATTTTTCTAAAAACTATTTTTATGAGATTGAATGTGTTTATTTTAAAAATAACTTTTCACATATTTATAAATTTAATTTTATAAAATTATTTTAGAATTTTAAATTAGAATTATCTAATTAGTTAAAATTTTTAATCCTAATAATTTTCATTAAAACAAATTACTAAGGTTAGATGTTAATTATATGGTTGAAGTAAATTTTGATAAAAATTAAAAGATAAAAAATTGTACCCTAAAACGTTGACATTTGCCTAAAAAAGGAGTGGTTGTGATATGTTTGAAAAAACAGTCACCATTATGACCACTTTTATTTATTTATTTTCTATTGAACCTTGAATAGTAACCATACTTTATTGAAAATGTAAGGGTTACTCCCAAAAGTACCCATCACCTCACTTATAATTGGGTAATATATACCCCACTTCAAGACTCACCTATCATTAAAATTTATCCTCGATTCTATACCATTTTATCCTCCTATATCCATATTTCACTTCCAAAAGATTCTAGCCACCATTAGTTAGTATAAGGCCTTCAATTACAATAAGACTTCAACGTAAATTTCAAGCCTGTGACGTGAGATTTATCAACTACTTAGCTTATCCTCTTAATGACCTTCATTAAAATTTATTCCTGAAACAATAATGTAATGATATTAGATTAAATTTTATACTTTAATGTTATTATTTTAAGTCTATTATCATTGTTTTTTTATATAACCCTTTCATTAAGAAAGAAAACCTCCATTTGTGCATTGTACAGACTACTACCTCCACAACATAATGTGTTTTGTATTCATTCACCTCCTTACAATGATGGATATAAGGATGGAATTAAATGATAAATATTATTTTTTTGATATCATTATGGTTTTTTATGTAAATTTTAAGAACCTACTAATGATATGATCAACAAATGATCATCATTAATTGAATCATTTAAAATAAGAATATTATAAAGATAATATTTTATTCAATTTGTGTAATGTTTTCATACCCATTAAATATTATAATTATTTAAAATTATTATATATCACACTAATGAACACTAAATAATATCATTATTCTTCTTCTATAATGATATTATAAAAAAACCACCTTATAATTATTCATTAAATCTGGTTATGTTCATATTTGTGTCAGTTTAACCACCAAATTCCACAATACTATGAATTTATATCATTAATGAATATGAAAAAATAATTACTTTTATAGTATTATATAAATGTGTAAAAAAAATTATTTTTGGTTTTGGAGATTTTATACTGAAATTTAATTCATAAATTAAGAAAACACACTTCAATGATCAAGAATCACTGAAACATGCTTGTTATAAATTTCATATTCAACGATAAAGACTAAAAGAGTCATAAAAGGAATTTGAAACATAAAAGATAATTATATATAATTCATAATAGTATTTTTATTGATATATGGATGATTAAATTTTGAATAATAATGAACACACACACCACCATTTTGAAACTAGTACAAATGATCAAAAATATAACACCCGATGTGGAAAATCGATAAAATTAATTTATGGAATGAATATTTATAAAGATCATAATTGAAAATGGATATGAGTAAGTGTAATATTCAAGAATTATAATCCCATTTCCTTTATGTTTCCAAAGTAATGTTGGGATTATGAGAGTGTTTGGAGTATTTTACAATTGATTTTTTTCTATGATTGGTTTTGCAGTTGGTTGGTATAGTAACTTATTATTCTTGTGGTAATATGGTTATTCATGTGGTTGGATAGAACTGTCACTTTTATATTCATTTGAAAATATGGCTAGTCCTGTTGTTGTTTGGCATCGTAACTTTTCTATTCACGTAGTAAGCTGGTTAGTAATGTGGCTAGTTGGCACAATGACTTGTCTTTTTATGTAAAAAGTTGGTTGGTCAAGTGATTGGTTGGAATAGTAACTTTTCTATTCATGTGGTAGGATAGTTGTCACGTGGTCAGTTGGTATGGTCACCTATTTGGTTTGATGGTATCCTGGTTGTTATAATCAATTTAATAATTATCCAAATTTCATAAATTTTTTGTTTTTCTCATATTATGCTTAAAAGTCATAAATATGAAAATTTATCATAAATTAATTTTTAAAGACTAAATTAATCAAATTAAAATATTTTTTCAAGGATGATAATTAATATTACATTTCACAAAACTTATAAGCCTTTTAAATGAATATAACATATATATTTGATGAGTTCCACCTTTAATAGTCAATGAAAGCCATTTTAAATCCCGATGGTTTCCGATCTCTTCTTTCTAAATTGAATATATTTCCTTCATTATTTTGGGATTTCCTTCTCTCGATACTGAATGTTCTAGAGCCTTTTCCCTTGGATCCGTGTAATTTCTATCTGTATTTGTTTTGAGTTTCTTATAGGTGGTTTCCTCTTATGCATGTGCCTCTGTTTTTGGTGCATCAAATTTTGTATTGGTTCTTTATTCCAGGTTTGGGTTCCTTCCTTTATCACCTAGTGTTTCATGCAATATGGGTCTATTATTTTTATATCATGGGAATGTATTTATATCTGTATTAACTAATATAATTATATTGGTTTAATTGTAATTGAAAGGGGAAGGGGAATAAAATCACATTCTATTACCATCCTTGTTTTATATTGATGTTATGAATTGTACAGGATGATGCCCTGATGAAAATCATGGATGTTGGGAGTCTTTTTTGTGTTGTAGTTTTGAGTTTATAGAACCCCTTCTTTTCTGAATGTTTTTTACACCATAAATAAACATGGTTAATCACTTATACTCGGCTAAGAAAATGGTTTCCCCTAGAAATTTTTTCTTGTGATAGAATAACCATAAAAGTAAAGTGGAATGTGATAAATAACCTTGAATAAATATTAAAATCTCACTATTTTTTTGTATAATACATTGATGAAGGTGGATGTGTGGTGCGGCTATGCTGTTTTAGTGTGTTTCATAAACAATGGATTTATTATGGCAGACATGATGGAATTATTTGAAGAGATGTCTTTGTTGTGATGGGATATGGATGTTGTAAATAAAGGTTGTTATGGATATTAAATTTTGGTTTTTTGTGGGATAATTGTTTGGAGGATGAGGATAATGGTGTTTTTTTGGATTTTGGTTTATGCTATTTTTTTGTGTGTTGTTAATGTTGACCAATTAGTATTATAATTAAGATGGTTTGGTTAATGTGAAGGAAATATAAAAATGGATTAGCTAATAGCAGAATAAATTATAATAGGTTGTTTGGTTTAAATGGATGGATGTTAAATATGAATCAATTGGCTATATAATGAGTAATTAATTGGGTGTTTAAATTAGAATGTGTTGGTAAAGGATATCTGAGATTTTGTTGGCTTGTAATGAGAAGATAAAAAGTGGCTTGTTCTTTTTGTCTTATGATGTTGTGTGGTGCATGAATAAGTGGAAACAAAAGTGGTGTTGTTGTGAGTTGGTTTTTGTCTTTTTAGTAAACCCATAGTATGGGTTGTGCATGGATATATATATATACACTGTATTCCTTTGTGATTTTTATGTGCCCACCCATGTTGAGTACCTAGTACCAATAACAAATAATTGGGGGGAGGGGTGTTATTCACAAAATCTAGTTAGGTAGGGTGGATTTATGGTCACCTCATCTTACCTACCCACTATTCTAAGGGATGATGTTATGCATAGGCTATGATGGATATAAGTAAAAAAGTGGTACTTTTGAGATGTGTTGTGATGTGGTGTGGTGACCCAAGTGTATTTTTCTAGGATCTGGTGTGATGAGATGACATAGATTATGGTGGGTGTCGTGAATGGTTGGAGGAGGGAAAGAGGTTCATTTCCTTTATGTTCATGATACCATACTACATTGGTTATATGATGAGATGAGATGTGATGATCCATGTGGTTGTGGGATTTGGGGAAGTATGAGGGTATTTTTTCAGAAGTGGATAAAAAGAGATAGTTAGAGGATCTCTAGATTGAATTCTATTTGATCTGGTCCAAAATGGAGTACTGGGTCCCATTGGTAGTTAGTCAGATATGAGGAACTGATTGTTAGTGGTTGACAATGTATCTGGTTGAGTGGAAGGAGGTATATGTTTCATGTATTGACTTTAAAAAAGAGTTATAAGATGAGTTTCATTCATCAACCATGAAGGAGTTGAATAGGAAGTAGCTATTATCTATTCACTAAGGGAGCATATTTGTATAAGAGCTTGGGATCAATTCAATGGATTTCATTCATTTTTCCTTAGTCATTTTTCTATATGTGGAGTCTCGAGTGTAGAATCTTGATGAGGCAGTTCATCCTTCTATCCAGAAAAAAATCACTCCTTTTATATTTTTAATGTATGTAGAGGTTTAGAAGAATCCACAGGTGATCAAGTGAATTCACTCATGATGCGTTTTACCATGAGAGGGGAGCTATAAGAGTTTATTAAGTAGTGGAGTTATTAGTTAAAGGTCTCATGAACTAGGTCCTTTGATGTATTAACTAATATAGAGTAATTATTAGCAGCTTATGTATATCTCCCTGAATTATTAGGTTCCACTGGGGGTGGGGGGGAATTAGTTGTACACTCATTATAAAAATTCTAATTACATTAAATCAAACCTCTTGAACTTTTTAAGGTTCTCGATCAACTCTATGATATCTCTAAATATCTCCTTATGTGAAAAAATAATAAAAGAGAGTGATTCACATTGTATTGAAAATGTTTGGATGAAAGGCCTACTCATTTACATGTTAGTTATACCCCCAATACGGATTCTCCAATAAAATCATATTTTAGTGATTACAATGGTTTATAAAGATCCTAGTTATACCCTTATTAATCAATCCTCTAATTTATTATTTTTATACCCCCAAAAATCCAACTCTTATACCTCAGTTGTTTATACCCCCAACCTCTCCTGCTCCCAACTTCAACTGAGATACTTCTTCAACTTCAACTCCATCTTTAGACTTCACCATATTCAAGGCTTGATATAATAAAGGATGATCTTCTGATATTACTCCATGATATTTTCAGATTTCACTTTCTCATGTACCTATTTAGGTACCTTTGAAAATCATTCTAGTATTTATCACATATGTATGATCACCTATTCTTGATTAGTTTCCTCAGTGCATCAATGCTTGAAAAAATTATTCCTTTTTTTAAAGTCATGACCACACTTAGATGTGGGGAATAAATGTACAAAAATTTCTTTAATATTTTTTGAAATATCAAACTGTCACAAATCCAAAGTATTTACCTTATTGAATTATAAATTCAAAATCATCAAATATAGTCCATGAATGGATGTGTAATGTATAGATTCTGAAATCCTAGCTCTTGGTATGTTAAGGTCAGTTTGTATGCATGTAATCATAAATGAACCATGTTCACTATCTTCAATCAATATTCTCATATGTAACTTTATATATTATGCATGCATGTTATCACATGCATGTATATCCCATGTACCATGAAATTCCATTATGAAAGGAGTGTGTATACACTTTCCACATTGAATTTCTTCATGCACACCTTGTATGAAAACACAAACTATACACCTTTAATGCATGTGTATGCATGAAAGCATACACCACTGTCCACTTCTTTGTGCACATACCCAAATGGGTGTGCACTATTCTTCCTTCTCAATCTTCCTTCATGAAAGTCACACTACCTGTGTGTAATTTTTTCCTTTCACACAATAGTCTATGAAAAATCTTCTCAAATAAAATCTCTTTATGAAAACTATAAGGATGCTCACATATTCTTCGTTGCATACACAATGGTCTTATGTTCATGGGATAAATCCCATTCCCAATTGTTTAACATAGTGTTTATATACACTAGTTTTTAGTGTCTCAAAAATTCCTCATGAAATATAGGGAGACACATACCGTACTATCCCTATATGATTTATGTAATCTCATTTTATTCACAATAATCTTGAGTGAATGGTTCTCATGTTAAGAGGAACATGTGATTATTATCCTTTGTGAAAGAAAATATGTGTGGATATCTCTTCCTTACATGAACCAGAGGGGTTTGTGGATACCCTGTTTCCATAGAAAAATGATAGCACTCTCAATGAATGATGATCGACAGAAACACTCTCAGTTGAGGGTCTTCTCATTTATATGAAAGTATCACAATCCATCACATTTATATAGATCTAATATTCATACGACATCCAAGAATTATTCAAATATCCTCAAATACTATCAAATCATTGTTCTTTTTAAAATTCACGAATCATTGGGGTTTACTCAAATATACACTAAAAAACATGCCACCTTCACATTTCTTCTCACTAAGAAGTCCTCACATGCATTCTAAGATAATCATATGATCTTCATCTATAAATAGATAAAACCTCCATTACATGATTTCCATATGAAACTATAAGTTTATTTGGATGATGTGTGTTCTTCAATTTATTCTCATGAATTAAAGACAGATATTTAATTCATGGAGATTTGATGAATCATCGTCCATTTATATAGATCATAGAACAACCATAGTAGCCTTGGTCTCAACAGTGGAAGATCCATAAGGTATTTCTAATGACTGGAAATATTTGAGGAATCAGGAGGAAGAATAAAAGAAAATGAAATCATCAGGTATATCAAATTACCACAACATGAAGCTAGAGTTCTATCAATATATTTTTAAAATTAATGAATAGTTTCCACAACCACCATCTTACCATATCAATTTGCCAATTGGTTGAGGTATTGATTTATTACTAAAGGCGTGATGCAACCCCCTCGAGCTAGATATGAGGAATAAAAACCAACCACATCACACTTGTATGACACCTGAGCTTCGTCCCACCAACATTTTGGGTGCCCATTATGCTCACATATGCTTCTACAAGCCTATACACATCCAAACATGCCTCATACACAAGCATGCACTATAGTGGTTATACATTACCCCACCACCTATTTGCTATAGCATTTTACCTCCGTTAAGTATTGTTAACCTATAGGTCCCACATGAGCCTTGGTTGAGGTTGGATTGGGCTGATAGTGGGTTGGTACCTTTTTTGAAGTAAATCCATCATAAAAATACTTATAAAAGTATCCAAGTATACAATGGAAATTCCACCAACTGGTCTTCTAAAACAAACAACCTTTATTTAAATCATTTTATTCATTTCTAATATTAATTTTGCATGTAATTATTCACATTATCATGAAAATAAATATTTTTATGGTATTTAGTTATATTAAACAATGTCAAAATATCCTTATCACATGTATTCAATCTTTAAAGATTAGTTCAACAATCATCAGAGTTATCTAAGGATAATTATCCAATCATGAAATACAATGCCATTATATGAATCCATAATAATTATCTTGTAATATCCACTTCATACAAACTCTCTACAGACAAATTGGAATATCATTGACAAAAAATAAAACACCAGGACCATTAATATCCACTTTGTATTTTGATTTCAATACCTTTTTCACATATTCAAAATTCAACATGTGTGCTCAAAACATTCCACCCCTTTTAAAATCAATTAAAAAGGATAATTGGGGTCCTATAAAATCATACTCCTTATCAAAAGCATGATCATATACCTTATATGAAAATTTCACATTTACTTCTAATAGAGGAATGATCTCACATGTTTCTCTTAGTAAGGAGCCTTTAGTTAATCAACTATAACCCTATGTGGGCTAACCAAGTGTAGAAAACAAGAGTGACACAACCAGGGGTTTCTATGTTGTCCATAACATACCATATATGTGAAATCATGATTAGGATGTCTCATTTATCATTAAAGGTGTTGTAAATAATCATATTTATCAATGTAATGCTAAATCTTATACATAATTCAACAAACACATCAGAAAGTTCAAGTGAAAAAGTTAAAGTGTAAGAACCAAAATTTTCACTTCGGTATGGATCCTTTAATTTTTGGTCTAAATATTTACTTTGGACCTAATATGGATGTCTAATGAGTTAAAAAAGGTTTTGAGGGTGTCCGAGGAATGTTTGGAGCTCAGAATACCTCTTTTTGGTAAAACATGTCAAGTTGCACGGTTTGTGCATAGTTAGCCCATGGTTTTCCTAACCGTGCAAATTGTGTTTTTCTGAACATTGGTACCTCTCACAACTTGCACCTGGCCTTGTATCCAAACCATGAAAATTCCCTTTTTTCTCGGGTTCGAGAAGAACCATCTCACACAGTTTATGCATGGTTTGACTAACCGTGCTGACAAACTGTGTGCAGGCTAAAAACATTTGTAAAATGATTAAAACACCCTTACTTATCTATTAATCCTTCCCCTTCATCCATAATCTGAGATTATGTAGTATTGACCTAATTCTCTCTTATATTGGAGAATTTTTAAGATCCAAACATGGAATCAAGAGATATTCTTTGTCCGACATCTGATCGTGCTTCCGTTTGTCACATTGGATGCGCAACGGTAAGTATTCAAGTTCTCTTTATCCGTTCTTATTATCCATCACTCTCGAACTAGATATATCCATGTTAATTTTTTCAAATTTTCTTAGATTTACTCCGATCTGAGGCAAATCATGGGGCGATATCAGAGGAGAAGGATCATAAAACCCTACAGTGGGTGGTCTATAACGCATCCCTAAAGTTCATTGTTTTTGGAATGTTGGTGTGGGACCCAACGATTTCATTGGGAACCATTTCTTAAATCAACATGACATAATTATACTTATTAGAATCGTATGATTATGCTCTTTACAAATATGTTATTAGTTATTAGTGGTTTCACACAAAACTCAAACCACCACATGTCAATTGTTTTGCCACAATTGGGTTTTTAGTGTTTTGACACATTTGAGCCACTGTTCGAGCGTGCCTTTACTTGAACTTTATAAAGGTGAGTCTCCTTATAATAAATGGCTTGTTGTTAATTAAAATTTCTTAATGCCATGTACCATGTATGCTCAACATATGACTCATCTAAGGTAAGTCCTTACAAATATTTATTAAATGTGAAATATGAAATGTGAAATGGAATGTATTCTATGTATATTACTTGTCCTCATCAAAAGAGATTGAATAAAGGTTACTTGCCCATATAACCTCTTTCCATGTTGATGGAAGGTATCAAAGTGAACCTCAATAATTGAATAAGCCTTAAAGGATAACTAAGACTTGATTAATTGGTTTCAACACTACTTGGCCTATCCACACTAATTGAAGACAAGTCGTGGACCAATAAATAAATGGTTTCAACTCTAATTGACCTATAAAAACTAAGGGAAAGAATGAATTGAACCAAATGAATTATAACATGATTACAATATCGAATAAGAATTGACTAACTCGAGCTTGCCTTGGAATCTGAGAGAAGAATACCTTGGGTCTTAGAAACCCCATTACAATTCAAGGATACGGTTATTATACGTTGATACCCACCTAGCCTATGGTTCTTATATATTCCTTGGATGCATGGTATACTACTGTTGGGTCCCTTTATTTATTTAGGATACCTCAGGTACAATCCTTGGATCTAGCATTGACTACTAGGTTCTATGGTGAAGTTCCATAAGGCCCATGTCTTTGCTCAGCCCCGTTTTTCCTTGGTTGATCACCTTGGACTCGATAAGAGACTTATTGTGGAATGCCTTGGATTACGCTACTTGGATTACAATCTTACCTTTTATCTAGACTCAGATACAAATGAGTTATCTTTCTGTGAGTTTACATTACCTTGTTTTTTACCTAGGAACTCCCTCACTGTATATTATTGTATGGTTTCTTTGTTACATCTTGGGACCTTCACTACTTATACTATCATGAGGTGATGTCAGTGTTGGCTATGCCTCATGTGAACTATTAACATTAAATGGTAATTGATTAATTAATGAACTGTTCACATGTCCATACACTACTCAAGGACTGATATTGGTATTTGGTTATTTCGTTATATTTTACTGCTTGCTTTAATTTTTATATGCGTGTATGCACAATGCTATATTCCATTACATGGGCCGAATTTTATAGACACCGTTGGTGGTGGTCCACTGAGATTTATCTCACACCCTCTTTGGGCACCATTTGGTACCCGAAGTAGATTACATGGTTGCAGGTGTTGGAAAAGGGAAGCATGTGGCTTCCAATACTTTATTGGGTGATGATAGGATAGAGATTGATAGCAGATGACCGAGTAGGGTCTCAGGATGCTTGGAGTATACTTTGTTTTATTTTACCGTGTGGAACATGTTATGCTTATTGTATTGTATACATGATTTATATTTTTCTAGTGACATGACATTACATCATAACTACTCCAATTGATATATTTATTAATATTCTTTCTTATCTATTGCATCAGCTTTCTTCCACTATTTATTTATATTACTTTCGCAACATACTATTCATTTATATCTCTTATTCTATGCTATACTCTTCAAATGAGGGAATATTATTCCCACAGACACACCCTATGCCCTCACTAATAGTCAGCAGCCTCTGTAATTTGAGAAGATGTGCTTGAGGCCATGTGTCCCACCCAGATCAGGGCACCCATTAAATGGAATCTGGGTCTGGGTCATCACATATAGATCCCCCATTATCTTATTTTTTCGTCAACCAAGACACACCATTAATTAAAAAGATAATAAAAATTAATAATAAGGGATGAAAGTGTGATTGGAATACCATGACATTTAATTTTTAATATATTCCAAGGTTTTCATATCCATTCTCAAGGTTGATCCCCCTTAAGGGATGTACACTTTCCATTAATTTCATGTAAGAAAACAGACTACATGAAGTAAAATCTTATCATGATTTCTAGAAGTTATAGCCTAAAAAATATACTTCAATTCCATGCATGTTTTCTCACAACACATAAAATAATAGAGAATATTGAGGGGCCTTTTTTCAAGATTAACATACAGGTTGAGAACTTCTTCTCAACATAGACTATTATTTTCTCCCAATCTCAATAATTTATTCATAAACTTTTGTGTGGAATAAATTTTTCCACCTCAGTTTTGGTAATAAATATCTTCCCTATATCTTGATAATGTTTTTCAAATTTCTCCAATTTATTATCCATTTTTAGTTGGTTTTTATAAATAACTAGGCATTTTTTCTTAACATTTTTCATCTTCTCATAATCTCTACAAGACATGCCACTTATTTTCTATTAAATCATTATCATTTTCTTAACATTGGGACCCTTTGGATTAAATCTTCTATGAAATTATTTTAGGACTTCATATCTATTTTTCTTGACAGCTTGAATGAATTTTTATGCAAAAAATTTGTTCTTTTTTGTTGAAAAATTATTTAAAAATATTATTCTTTTTCTCACACTTCAGGACTAACTTATCACCTTATTTCTTTACCTGCCTTCCCATTTTTTGGTATTCTATCAATATTATCAGATGATTTGAGAATTAATGTTACATACCAGCACTCATTATAATAGTTGCCACTTTTATTGCAATACTAATATAAATCATCAGAGCATTTAAATAAGTTCTTTCTAGAGGGACTCATTTTATATATATTTCTATTATATGGTGAAGGTATTATATTTTCATCAGCTTTGATCCCCCTAAATGTCGGACTTCTAATATTTTCATGAATTTTCATTTTATAACAATATAATAAAGCTTCATGCATAAATTTTCAAAAAAAAAACAATATCTGATGAACCATCTAATTTTTATTTTTTGGTGTAATATTTTTAGATTACATAGATTTTAAAACATGATACTTTTGAGTGGTACCACCAATATTCTAGGAAATTCTTGTGGGAACATAATTTCATGAATATTTTCTCATCCACCAATGATGTGGTTGTTTTATAATCATTTTTCATCATCCATTCTTACCCAGGGATTGGTTTAAAACCTACACTAGATCTTGAAATAATATTAGTACATATAATATTTTATGAGTTATTAGACTATTCATGGAGTATTAATCAATTTTATAGGAGGATGATCTCATACTCCTTTTGGAATCATGATTCTAAATAAAAAATTTAGTGGAAACATCTCTTTTTGTTCATAAATTTGGAAATTTCCAGCTAGAGGTGTTTCCTAATTTTTTAATCTCACCTCTAGCTCTAAAAACATCATGTAGAGGGAGTACTTATCATCTTAAACAATTCTAAAATTTTATTCCTAATTACTATTTAGTTTATCCATTTTTTAATGCATTCTTCTTGATTAATGAAAATAATTTTCAAGATCCTTCAACCTATTAGCATTATCATTAAGTTGAGAAATTTTGAAAATCATAGAAATTTTGTGCAATTTTTCAAATGCATGGAAAAATTCTAAAAATACAACCTCATATAATTATTTATAATTTTTTACAAATTATTCAGTAGCTTCATAATATCATTCATTTAAAATATAAATTATTTAATCCTTCGCTTTAATAATTTTTGAGAGAGTGTTGGATATTCAAACATCTTTAACCAATGCCTATTCAAGGGAATCAGGTTCTTTTTACAGCTATAGTTTCTCATTTCGAAGAGAATTGAAAACTCCAAAAATACAATTCATAAATTCATTGGTATATTTCTCTAGATTTTCTTTGAATTAAAATTGAATATCACTAAGGGATACCTCATCATCACATCTTGAGTAGGATTCATTATAAGAATCATAATTTAAATAATTATTTAATTTTTTACCTTTCAAATTACCTATAATAAGAGGTGTCTTTTCATTTATACTAATATTCTTCTTCAGCTTCCTTGCCTATATTTTCTTATAGTTCTTTTCAGTTTTTGAAGAAATATCTATCTTTGGTTTCTCACTCATTTCTTAAAATATACACTTCATAAATACACTATCCGATATTTAGAGGCTACCCATCCTCAGATATCACTTATAAATTCCCAGGTCGGATTAAGTTCCACTACGGGGGGAGGGGGGTGAATCTATGGTATATTAGTTTTTACAAGTTATCTTTAATTTGAATTAAAACTCTTGAAAATTTTAAGGTTTTTGATCTAGTCTATGATATATCCCAATATAACCTCATATAAAGTAATAATAATAGAGATATCATCACATAGTATTTAGGTAAAAACTGGTTATACCCCCAGTAATCAATCCTCCAGTTGATTATTATTATAATCACACTAGAAATCTAACTCTTCTACCTTGATTAGATATACTCCCCAACCTCTCTTATGCCCAAATCCAATTGAGAGGCTTCTACTTCACCAGATCTAACTTAATACTTCACTTTCTTCAAGAATCGATCCACTATAGGATGATATTATGATCTTACTCCACACAGTTTCATGATTACACTTGCACGTGTACCTATTAAAGTACCTTTTCAAAGATTTCTGGCCTTTCTCACACATTTCTGATCACTTGTTCTTGATCAGTTACCTTAGTGAAAAAATGCTCCGGAAAATTCTTACTTCTAATTAAGTTCCAACCTCACATTGATGTGTGCAATAAGGGTGCACAAATTTATTCAATATTTTATGCAATATCATATTTACATAAATTTAATTTATTTACCTCATTGAATTATCATCTCAATCTCATCAAATGCACTTCATGCATGGAAGTTTAATTCATGGAATATAAAATCCTAGCTTTGGGTATCACAAGGTTAGAACACATGGATGTAATCATGCATAATCCATATTCACCTTCATATATAAATCTTCACATACCTCACTTTATATCTTATGAATAAATTCCATCATATGCATGTATATTCCATGTACCATGAATGTCATTCGTGTTAAGGGGTGTGTATATACTATCCACCTTGATTTTTTTCATGTACACCATGTATTAAAACACAAACTATCCAACCTTAATGCATGTTTATGCATAGAGGCATGCACCACATTCCACTAATTGTTTAATGGACACAAATAATTATAAACTATTCATCATTCTCAAGGTTCCTCTATGCAATCCACACTGACTATGTGAAATTTTTCTTTCATTTCAGATAATAGTTTATTCAAACTCTTCTAAAATCCAAATCCTTCACATAAAAAATATCGATGAAACAAGTTATTATTCATATAAAAAATGATCTTAGGTGAACTAGAGAAATACCTTTCTCTTTTTTTGAACATAATTTTGATATAAAATAGTTTTTAGTGTCTCAAAATTCATCACAAAATATAGGAAGATGTATATCATGTTGTCCTAATATGATTCGCAAAATCTCACTTTCTTCATGGGACTCTTGAGTGCATGGTTTTAATTTCAAGTTGGCTGTGGTATTCTTATCCATTTCATATGAAAAATCTAAAAATATCTCTCTAACTTTTGTAAACTAGAGGGGTTCATGGATATAATATTTCCTTAGAGAAATGAGAGCACTCTTAATGAATGATGATCAATAGAAACCATATAAGTTGAGGGTCTTTTCCTTTTATAGGAAAGTATCATAGTAGATTTCACTAACTTAGAATCTTCTTTCATACTACATCAAAGACTCCTTCAAAGATATGTAAATATTACCAAGTCTCTATTCCTCTTCAAACAACCCATTCATTTGGGGTTTACTCAAATGTACACAAAATAACATGGCACTTTCACATTTTTATGCACTATGAATTCCTCAACTACATGCTATGATAATTACATGCACTTAATCTATAAATATTGAAATCATCCATTAATTGAATTCCATATGTAACTATAATTTTCATTAATAAAATGTGAGTTGTTCAATTTATTATCATACATGAAAGGTGAAGATTGCATGAATGGAGATTCGACGACTCATAATCTCTTTATATCGATTATAGAACAACCATGGGAGACTTTGTATCATCTATGAAATATCTAGAGAGAATTATAGTGTAATAGAAATACCTATGGAAGTAAGAGTAAGAATACAAGAACCCAAAATTATAAGATGGTTTAGATGAGCCACATCTTATGGTATGAATTCTATTTTTTTGTTTTTAATATAGATGATTAGTGTTCAAAATCACAACTATGACATATTGATTTTTTCAACTAGTTAAGGCCTCAGTTATTAATCAAGGTGTACATAAACCCCTAATATTGATACGAGAATCATCACCCATCATACTGCAATTCACTCCACATGGGATTCATCCCACTGGCACTACAGGCGTGCACTAGTACCCATTCAGTTTTTCAGTCCTATTCATAGGACAACATGGCTTATACATGGTCGCTCACTATGGGGATTATATGCTGCCCCTACCTCATGATGGGTATCCCAACAAACCTCCCTTAAGAGTAGTTGATCTTTAGGTCCCATATGAGCCTTGGTTGATTTTGTCTTGGGATACCAGTGGGTTAGACCCTCTTTTTTAAATAATTATACAATAAAAATACATAGAAAAATATCTAAGTATAGAATTCACATTCCACCATGCCATCTTCTAAAAAACCAAACATTTTTTTTAAATTATATTCTTTATTACAAATATTATTTTGCGAGTAATTATTCATATAATCATGTATATAAATATTTTCAAGGTATTCAATTGTATTAAACAATGTAAAAACACATTAGAACGTGTCTTAAATCATTAAAGATCCTTTCAACAATCATCAATGTTATCCAAGGAAAATTATAAAAGCATTAAATCCAATTCCATTAGTTGAATCCATAACAATTCTATAGGAATCACCACTCAATTGAAACTCTCCAAAAACATATTAACACATCATTGATAAAAAATGAAACAGTGGGACCAATAGATGACAATATAAACTTCTACGGATAGTGGTTTTTTTACTTTTCATAGGGGATTGGGGATAGGGTGCTTCATATATGGGGTTCATGGCCATTTTTTGAACTAGTTCCCAGTGGTTACTTGAGCTTATTTTGTAAGAGGTGGATAGGTTCAACATCATCCTCAACAACAGTTGCCTGTGAGTCCATTTCACCAATATGGGAAGTTGTTTATACTCATATCAGAAGGGATTAGGTACATATGACGTCAATATGTTCCTCAAGTTCAATGACCTGAACCTAATTGTGAAATTTGATGTAGCCTCAGTATAGAGGTAGAGGAGCTAGGTGTGGTCAGTTGCATGAAGCAGAGGCGGTAGCACCAGAGGTGTTAGAGATCATTTGAGCTACGGTCAACCTATCTTCCACACTTTTCTATACATTGTTTGATTCATGATATTCACACTCTTTTTTTAATCCACTATAGTTTGAGCTCTAGGATAAGTCATATAGAGGATTCCTATTCCCTTGTTGTTAACTACACTATTCAAAGGCCAGACTGGTTTTTTTATGTGAGACGGGGGTGTAAACTAATGATGGGGCTCATCAGTATTCTCTATATATTTTACTACATAAAATGTAGGCATATGATGTCACCTTGGAATTTATTGGTTAGATTTTGTGTATGTTGTTATTAAATACTTCTCGAGGATATTTATGTTCTCATATTTGGATGGCCAACGTGAATCATTCATTGGTGAGCTGATTCGTCAATTGGGTAGTAGAAATGTGGAGACCCTTCTTTATTTTATGGAAAATGTATCTATGGAATTAGTTAGGTCTAGGATAGTGGAGGTTACCAAGGTTATCATGGATTTTCTAGATGTTTTTTTCTAAGGAAGTTGTGACACTACCCCCTTAGTATTATGTTGAGTTCAAAAAAGATTTGCATCCAGATGTTTCTTGAATTTTGACGGCACCATATCAAATAGATCCCTATGAGTTTTGGGAGTTGATAATTCATATAGATGATCTGATGTATAAGGGTTTCATCCATCATATTGTTTCACCAGGGGGTGTTCTAGTGTTATTCTCCAAGAAGGAATATTGTAGTGTGGGATTTTTCATAGACTATCAGAGGTTTAACTAGGTAAAAATCAAGAATCAGTATACAATTATTAGGATATACTATATATTTTTTTTACCATTTGAGAGGGGTGAGTTGGTTTTCAATGATTGATATGTAGACTAGTTATCCCCAGTTGAGGGTAAAATAGGATTATATCATTAAGAATTCCTTCAGATGCAGGTATGAGAACCTCGAGTTTGTAGTCATGCCATTCGATGCCAAGAATAGTCCAGATGTGATAATGGGGCTCATGAAATCCATTTTACATAAATTTCTGGAATAGTTCGTTGTCATGTTCATTGATGACATAATGATTTAATCGATGTTAGAGGAGGAGCATGGAAATCTTCTCAGAGTTCTCCTACTGGTTATTTGAAGCCACAAACTCTATTGAAAGTTTTACAAGTGTAAGTTATAAACATGAGAGGTTCATTTTTTTAGAAATTTGTTGTTTCAGTAGGGTGTGGTTGTGGAAACATTGAAGGATGAGGAAGTTTTTCTTGGTCGTCCCCCAAGAACGTGGTATAGCTTTGCAGTTTCCATGGTCTCACAGGTTTTTATCAGAGGGTCGTGTCTTATTTTTCATGGATTGTGGCCCTGATAAAATATTTGACTTGGAAGGAATAGGATTGTATTTGGACTGATTAGTGTCATACAATTTTTGACTACTTGAAGGGAAAATTGGTTGGTACTCTTGTTGCTTAATTTCTAGAGGAAGGGGTGACATTTGAGTTGTTTGGTGATGCTTTCCATATGATCTTGTGATTTAAATTGATGTCCGAGAAGGAAGTGATATCTTATGGATCTAGAAAGTTATTTTCACATGATCATATGACACCCTTAATATAGATATAGATGAGATGTTTTTTCTGAAATTGTAGTCAAATCACCTCATTAATGATTGATTTGTGCTCTTAATAGATTATAAGTGTTTGATGTATATATTTTATTAGTGTGATTGAACTATGTGGTAATGAAGGTGTATTGATTTTATTTAGGATTATGATTTTATGATCACCTACACCTTAGAAAACGGTAACTTTGTGGCTGACACTTTGAGTAGAAAGTAACAAAAGGATATTGTTAGGGAGTCTGGGGATGTATGGAAAGTGATAGAGGAATTGGAAACATTACACTTGGATGAAAGGGTGGTTGATGGAGGTGGTTTCTTGATCCACATGAGTATGAATTATTTCACATTGTCATAGGTGGTGGAGTATCATTGTGGCAACTTAGAGGAAGAGGTGATGCAAGATCTTGTTGGTTATTGTGATTCTCCAAAGGCATAATTAGTGTATCATAAGAACCATATGTTTTCTTAGGGTAGTATGTTTGTTTCAATAAGGATGTGTAATGAAGTCCTTCATGTGTCCCATATTTCACCTTTGGTATAATCTTTGGGGGTTTCTAAGATAAATCATAGATTGGAGATGCAATTTTAGTGGTTTGGGATGAAACATGTTATGGAAATGTTTCTAGCTCGATGTCTTATTTTCTAGAAGGTAATGGTTGAGGATCATGTTATTATTAGTTTCATACATCACATGGATGTTCCTATGTGGAAATGGGATGAAATATCAATGAAATTCAGCATAGGATTACCACAAGATCGAGGTGGTTGTGATGATATCTTGGTAATCATGGGTCAGTTGATGAAATCAGATCACTTCCTAGCAATCAAGGAGTCCATCACAATTGATGTTTTGGAAAATAGGTATGTGGATAGGGTTATTAAGTTTCATGGAGTTCTATAGTACGTTATTTTAAGATCCAATATTTTTTCAGCCACATCTCATTAAGTGTGTCATGTTTTCTTGGTGAGATGAGAAACTTTAAAAGAGGTTCGAGTTGTTTAAAAAGGAAAATGGGCTGAAAAATCAACTATAAAACATTTTTACACTGTGTAAATGGATTACACGTCATGTAATTATTCAAGGGTTTTAATAAAATAAATATGCGGTGACTAGTTTTTTTGGGTATTCCATTAAAAACATTTACAAGATGTGTGATCACATTACACGCCGTGTAAATTAAAAACCTACTATTTTAAACATAGTGTACAACCAAAATCTCATTTTTCTGCTACAACTATTACCCTCCAACCCTAAGGTGAATCATATATGATTTTTAGTGATTGATTCATATTTTATCATTGTGTATTGGTGTTGGATTCCTGTTAATTCCTTTTTTTCTTTGGTTCCCTTTTGTTCCTCATTTTTCTGATGCAGTGGTGGAACCCTTGATTTTTGAGGGTTTTGGGGTTGATCTTGATCCTAGGTTTTGGTTTAGATCTATTCTTCTATTACTGATCCAACCATCTTACATCAATTGGGGTTTTCCATGGGGGTGAGTTCTTTATAATTTTTGAGGTAGGTGTTCTATAATTCAAATCCCAAAGTCTTAATTTAAATTACATGTATGTAATTATAGAATTTCAATTAGATGTTCATAAATTATGTTCATAATTTAATTAATTAATTATGGAGATTAAAAATTTAATATATTGAGATTGTTGATTTGTGATAATTAATTGATGAATTAATTATGGTATATTTCGATTGTTTCTTTGAGATAATTGTGTATTGACTTAATTATAATATATGGAGATTTATGATTATTGAATAATTAAGTAGGGAATTAATTAAGGGGATTGATATGATGAAGTAATTTTTGAATTATTAAAGAGAATGAGAATATTAAATAATTTTTTTATTAATTAATTAAATGAATTTGAAATAATGAGTGGTAAAAATTGAATTCATCATTATATGAGAACAATTAATGTTAATAATGAAATTTATCTGTTAATTAGAAAAATAAATGGTAATAATGAAGTTAATGTGTTGATTGAGATAAATAATGATAAATATGGTATTTTGAGATATGATATCTTTCAAGGATAGCTCGGGATCTAGCATGAGATGATCAAATAATGAAGTACAGGTGTCTATGGGAACTTAGAGGTTTATGTGGTTAAATAAAGATTAATTGACAATGTGATAACTATTTATTTATTCATTGAAATTATTTTATTTATAAAACTATATACATTATTATTTGACTATATATTGTTTTAGACACAGTTTTTGGTGTCCTACTATGTTTTACTCAGACCTTTCTCTGGATTCCTGATTGTTACCTAAATATATTTCATGTTTATAAGATAGGATAAAGTGAAAAGGCCCCATGTTAGATAGATGATTTGGGATAGGGCTTGGATATGGGAACCCAACATGGCTTGGAACCCACTTGAGAGTTTTCAGTGTCTTTAAAATTGAGTTTCATTTTAGACACTTCATACATACATTTTCATGGAATATTGTTTTCTTTAGTGTTGATATGTTATTTCCAATTTTGTCCATCTTGTGATACCGATTCATTCTGGTTATGAGTATATGTTATAAAGTTATGGTTTTATTGTTTTCATATAGTGTATTACTCTAATAATGGGAGTATAGTCTCTCCATGATCAATATATTAGACCCTAACTTTTATTTTCCAGCCTTTGGTATATGGGTAGATGTGTTTGAGGCCACGTAGAAGATCGATTTGGGGAACCAATGCATGACACCCGAGTTAGGACGTTTCAAAGTGGTATCATAGCCCAATTATATTTTCATTTTATTTTTTCATACTATTTGGGAAAGGTGGATAGGATACTATGAAGAGTCAAGCATCGGTTATGAGCTCATTCATTAGAGTTCCAAACCAATGTATGGGGTAAAACCCAAGTACCCAGGGTGGGATTGTTGTTATTTCTATTTGCTGTTACAATTGAATATTATTTCATCTTTGGTGTCACACTTTTTATGTGATGTGATTATTATTTTTTAATGTTTTTGAGAATTTTATGATTTTCAGGTATTACATGAGAGTTCATTTACATGCATCATTATAGGCACTCTAGATTATTACGACATGAATCATTTTACGATTTCAAAGGGAAATGGATTTTGGATAAGTTATTAAACTTGAACTATTTTTCATTGTGAAATTGAAATGAAAATGATGCATAAAATGAAAATAAAAAACATTTTAAAATGATGAAAGATAAAAATAAAGGTGTGTCTAATGATAAAATTGATATGAGAATGTGTATGTTTTTATTAACTGGGACCTAGATACATGATGGTTAATGGTAGTAATATCAACACATCTTTGAGCTTGTGGCGAGGTTTGGGGAAAAGACATGTTGTGACTTGTTGTGGTTATTATCTTATGTAAATATAATAATGTGGTGTTTTGTGTCCTATGATGTGTGTTTGGTATTGTGGATAGATGACTCCATAATAACTCTTTTTGAGAGGATGAAATGAGGTTGTGGATGAAGGTGACCTACCAGAAGTGGAACATGAGGCATCGATTGTGCCGAGTAAGGAGGATGGAGAGCAGTTCAGAGTGATCTTTTCTTGCTACATGAAATTCATGGAAAAGGAACCAGAGAAGACTATAAAGAGAATTTTGGATGTGATGAGGGATTTCCAATTGCATCACCCTCCGAATTTTACTAGTGATGGTGGACCTGAGGGAGTTGAGTTCTAGATTGAGTCCATCGAGACTATATTTGACCATTTAGGGACTCCTAATTAATGTAGGTTCAAGTTGGATTCTTATATGATATGAGGATAAACAAAGTGTTGGTGGGACTTTAGGCTCAGACTGGACATGCTGACAATATGTTATGGAAGGACTTATTGTAAAGGTTCATGGAGCACTTCTTTCCCAGGTTGTTGAGGTAGGAGACAGTAGATAATTTCATGACACTGACTTAAGGGAGAATATCAATGACAAACTATACTGTACGATTTAGATATTTTCAACACTTTTCTCTAGAATTAGTAGGAAATGTTATGGTTACATCAATAAATTTTCATGATGAGCTTATAAGTGAGATTAAGTCCAAGGTTAAATTATTTGGGTTAAAGAAGTTTGCTGAGGTGGTGGATCATGCTATCATAGATGATGTGAACCTAAAGGATGATTATATTACAGAAAAAATGGTTACTACAGGATGATTAGAAGGTAAGAATTATGAGATTAGGAACTGCCACTAAGAGGGTGTTAGCCATGGGAGTAGCCGGAAGAGTGGTTAGGGGAAAGGGTCAGTCACACAGGACCTTACCTAGATAGTATTTCATTAGCGCGTTAGGTAGGTCTACTATCATAGACATTGTCCTTGATCAAAATTAGAGTGAAGATCTTGTGATAGGATTAGAAATCTATAGATATTATATAGGACCCAATGAAGTATGGGATGTGAGGGTGAATCTAAATATAATCAGAGTGTAGGAAGGGGATCTTCTACAACATATTAGTATGGTAGTTGGAGTTATACTGGATGAGGCGGTAGAGGCAGTAAACATGGTTATTTTGGGAATGATAACCCATATCCATAGGTTATTGTAGCTTAGGGGTGTCAAAGTACATTCCATGGAATAAGGGAAGGATAGTTTCATGTGGTGCAATCTACACTTGTTGATAGAGATGTTGGACCATCGAAATTGAGAGGTACTATTATTGTAGCTTCTACATTATCTTGTGCCTTATTTGATATTGGTACCTCTCATTCCATTATTTATTCACAAATTGTTAAGGTTTTGATCCTAGAGGTGGAGATTATGAATGGTAAGTTAACAATAGACAGACCTCTGGTAATATAGTCGAGGGATATTTATCTGTGCAAGGGATGTTCTCTTGAGGTTGGAGAGTATCACTTTATCTGTGATCTTTACATCCTAGACATGTAATGTTTTGAGCAAATCATGGGTATGGACTGGCTAGTATCATACCGAGCCCACATAGATTGTTACGAGAGGAGAGTGAATTATATGTCTTCTATGGGTGAAAATTGTAATACCCCAAGATTTTGAGATTTTCTTTGAATTAATTTATCTTTTCAATATTTTTCATTTAACATGACATTGAAAATACTTCTATATATATATATAAACACTAAGTCAAAAATTCCTTTCACAAAAAATACCAACTTGGCTTTCACTACACGCAATACCAACTTTTCTTTGGTACAAGAAACACCAACTTGGAATATGTTCCACACATCAACGACTTGGTATATAATGCATGCAACACTAAGTTGTTGTATGGTACAAACAACACTGAGTTTCTATGAAATATAACTTTTTATTATTTTAATTATTTAAATATGAAAATTATAACCTACAGGTTAATATTAGTAATATTAATATTAATAAATACTTTTCAAAAAAAAATTTATAATTGTTTTATATAAATAAAACATATTGATAATAAAAGATATGTTTTTTTGGTAAAGTCCTTTTTATGTTTAAAAACACCATTTTCACGAATTAACTTATTCTAACAATGAAAGTATTTTTTGACACATTTAGAAGTTTAATTTTATAAAATAAACTTAATTTTTGAATTCATAACATCAAAATTAGCCTAGGGAGAATTTTTGGGATTTTTTTGAGAAACATCATTTTTTGATAAATAGTGAAAAATACTACTTTCTAGTTAAAAACTGAATTTTTGTATAATTAATTATTAATGATAAATGTTTTTATAAATATGCTTTAAGTTAACATTATATGAATATTACACCTACTAATACAATTAAATTCATTTTCACTTTGAAACTAAATATAAAATCTTAACAAACTTGTGAACTTTTTCCTACTTTAAAACCCCATTATTTCATCCCATATACAGGATTAACACTAATCTTAATTTTTCTGATTCTGTGATTGGAATTTAAAAAACATACATATACCATTTTATTCATTATAATATTTAATTTCTAATAAGACCAAGTTTTTTGAACAAAATGAATTGAAAAAGTGATTACAATTAATCACAACAATTAAATCCAAATTAAGTTTAATTAGGGACTAAACCTTTAAATTATTGGCCCAAATGACCAAGACACATTTATAAAACCCAATTTATGTTTATTGTTTGGAAATAAAACTTTAATTATTGATTTTTTTTTGTTTTTATGACTTTTTTTTATATAATAACATGTGCACATCTAATTTGTTTCTAAAAATTCCACGTGAGTTATTTTCCTTCCATATAAAAGTCCACCACATCTACCCACTCATCACACATCTAAAACCTATTATGTTTGTCTAATATATACCCAAATATCCTATGAAAAATCATAAATTGTACTTTTAATCCTTTCTTTGGGAAGAATCCCTCTCAAGTAATCCTTTTGGCACAAACCTTAAGGAGTTAACCGATTAAGAGGTAATGTCTTCTATCAATCTCCTTTCCTTTATTTCTCTTCTCCACCCCTCAAGTCTATTTATTCCATTATTGTGTGAAAAAGCCAGTATAATACATATAATAGTATTTTTATGCAACATTTCTGACCTAAACTCACACACACCTATATCTAATAGATGTTGAACATACTGTTTCTATATACGATGAACTACTACCTCCTGAAACGATGATTACTCTTTTCTCATTTACCACCAATCATGGTGGAATTTATGCTAGAAACTCTATTTATATATGGAATATAATATATTTATCATTTATTTAATATTATATATTCCCTTTTTAACACACATACTTTTACCTTCCATTTGGTGTTAATACAATAATCTCGTTTGAGGAAGTGTGGACTACCGCCCCCTCAAAGTGATGCAATTTGTTTACACAGCACATGGAATGTATTAAGGATGGGATTAATGAACATATATGATATATGTTATATATTAATTCTAATTTAATAATGATATATATATATATATATATTCATTCATATATATACATATTTCATTTACATACTTTCTTTCAATACGGAAATAAAAATGAAAAACAACGTTCATGCGTACGTACGACTTACCGTCTACATGAATGATTTATTCCATCATGTGCTCTATTATGATATATATTATTATAATATATTTATAATTTATATAATTTATATTTTAATCAGGTTATAAATTTTTTAATCATGATATATGTTGAAGGATCAATGATATAACAAATTAAGACACATGGGGAGAACAAAGAGAATATTACAAGATGTGAAACCTTAACATATAATCATTAAAAATGGGTAATATAAGTTTATAATCAAACCATATATGTTAATAGATATAATAACATTATTCTGTAAAATATGTATAATAAAATTAAATTTATTATACATGAATCCTGTGTCAGTACGGAGAGATTCAATACACAAGGTAAGGGGATTTTCATCTCACTATTAATTTTCGTTAGATACAAGCTATGTTCACTACTAATTACTTTTGTGTGATGTATGTACTAAAAATGATTTTATTTTATGTATCTTGCACCTAAATTTATGAGTATTAACATATCCATTCTGTGATCCTTCTTTAATAGGTTTTAACTTTCAAAATTTACCAAATCGGTAAAACAGTTTGGTCTCAATTTTCCTTCTTTGAGACTCCTATTTTTTTGCACCTAAACTCTTCTTTGAGGTGCAATAATTCCAATTTAAATGTTATTTCATGAATATAATTATTTCATGATATATTATGTTTCATGTATTATTATTTTCTTACATGGAGAGTATGATCCCAAGTTACCATGTTATAAGAGTTTATTGAGTCAATATCATTGCTTTTCAAAATTGTTTATGTTTATGATTCCATTGATAAAATATTATGATTCATATCTCAAGAATATTTAGGAGTTTACTTATCATTTTTTTTATTTTATGATATGTTCATGTATTGTTTCCATTTTCTACTATTTGGTATATAAGATAGTTTAGAAAGTGTTTTTAGGAAAGCCTGACTTTACCCTCTCTTCATTTGGAAATATATGTTTTCTAAAAAGGGTTTCTAAGAATATTATTCCATTCACCTATAATATCTAAATTTTTTAACCTTTTTTTTATTTTACCAATATATTCAAGGTAATATTATTTTCAATTTCTAAACAAGTCACTTTTCTATACTATTTATCATGAAAAAGGAATATCCTTTTTACCTCACACGTCAAGTACAGATTTACCCGATGTCATTTCTTCGAAGCTCCCTTCGCACTATTAAAAGGTTAGAATTTAAGAAAATGTTTTTAAAAAGTAATTTTCAAGGAAAATTGTTTTCAAAATGGTTTCAAACATCTTTTATATGTTTTCATGGAAAACTATTTTCAAGATGTTTTCCAGTCTTATTTACATGTTTTCAATGTGCTTTCAAAGAAATGGTTTTCAAAACATTTTCAATAATCTTCCTAATTTCTCAATAAAAATTATTTTCAAAACATTATATATATTTCTTTAAAAGTTTTCAAAGTATTTTATAATAAATGGTTTTCAAAAAAATTTCAATCTTTCTTTAAATGTTTTCAAGTGTTTTCAATGAAAAAGGGTTTTAAATTTTTTTTAAACTTATTTTAAATATTTTCAAAGAAAAAGGTTTTGAAAATGATTTCAAGTATTCATTATATGTTTTCAATGAATTTTATAAGAAAATTATTTTCAAATGGTTTTATGTATTAAAAATCCCTTTTCAAACAAGAAAGGATATTTTCCTTAAGTAATCTTTTTAGAGTATGTTTCAAAATTATTTTTCATCTAAGATGACATCTATTGATGTTACTCATGCCTTTCTAGGAAATTTTATAAAGGATCCATTCATATAATTTTTATTGATGAGTTATTATTAATGCCACACCCCATCCCCCTCCCTATATCAGATCACCACTACCCTACCCTAATTCTGCACCTCTCCCCTCTCTCCAATCCCACTCCCCTACCCACTAATACCTGCAACACCCCACCCCCTAATTCCGGCTGGATCCAACACCCCCTATTCCAATAATCCAAACACTCTCCCTCCCCTTCCATCCACTCACCCGCCACCCCATCCACTCGCCCTCCCCTCCCATACCCCACCCACCTCTCAACCGCATCCCCTCACCCCTTTTCCCTAGCGCACCACACCAAATCGCCTACTACCCACATCCACCCTTCTGCACGACCCAACCCCATCACATCCGAAGGTACAAAAAAGGTGCACCATCAACATGGACATCCTCTGCTGACTAGAACAGCTTCTGGTGATGAGCCTCCTCCATTCCAATATCGCAAAATTAGTTTGGGTGCACCGTAGACTTCTAGAGAGGTTATCTTGGGCTTCCGGAGATTGAAGCTCCACAGCGAGAGTGAGTGCACATCCAATAATGTTTTCAACAGCTAGATGGTTTGGTTCAATGTTGCAGAGATCGAAGAAGTGATGGTGATTATTGCATTATCTTCGGCGATGGACTGCAGTGACAACTATGATGACACAATCACGATGATATCTATTTATTATTTTATGTTGTGTGTTGTCGTCATGGTAGGTTAATTATTTTGTGTTGGAGTTTCAAAAAATGTGACGGTGTATGAATGTCTTTAATTTTGAACCATGTTTGATTGCCTTTTGAATTAATTTTAGTTAGATGTTTATTTAATTAATTATATCTGTGTTTTAATTAATTGTTATTTGGGCTCTACACACATGATTTGGTTCCCGTTCATGAGATACCTAATAGGTAATCATAGATGAGAGTTCATCATATAATTTATTTATCCAGAATTCGATCACTTACATGAGTTAATTCTAAATAAATAATAATATTAATTGAAAAGAATAATATTTTTTGTGCACTCTCCTTCAAACTTTCCTGAGTGATACATATTAAGTATTCTGTTGCGAGAGAACCCGATATAGGTAGATACTTTGACTTTGTCAGAAACTGGTCATTGTATATTACCAAGTGATTCGATCCAATAATGACTCAAAAATTATTCATCAGGATAGAGAATGAAATGAAAAATAATTTTTGTGAAAATTAGAATACTTTCTAACATTATAGAATGAGACTAGATATTATTTCAATTAAAATTATAATCAGTGATAATTGAATAAATAAATATTCATATGTGGGAATTAAATAACTGACATTTCATCCACCTAAAGGGACGTCGCACCTTTGAAATTTCCATCTATGATTGTTTCTTCCAAAGCTTAATTTAGTTCACTTTGATAGTTTAATTAATTTAAATAGTCATTTTTAAATAGTTCTTCAATTTTTATAATTTTTAGTTGTTAATCACAATTAAAGACCATCTACCAAAACATTCCTCTGAGAGGATATTTCTATTGTCTAATCATATTATCTCTTTGGTTTGACCCTGCTCGCAACTTCTACCTTAGTTGGTAGGTTAATAATTATTGAATGTTTGCATGCATTGTGACACATGTGCCATGAATATAGAGTTCCATGATAGTCATGAGCAGTCTTATCTCTCATCCTTTATAGTTACCTCTTCCCTCATTGAGAAGGTGAAGAGTAGAAAATTTTTAGATTGTAAAGGCTTAGTTCTCTGTGAGAGTACCTCTGGATTGGTCTGTGGATAGAGATGACATCCGGCATCTACATGGACATATCTGGGTTTCAATAGATATAAGAGAGGAGTTGATGAAAGAGTCCCATGCTTCTAAGTGGATAGTTCATACATGGATCTCCAAGATGTATCGAGATACGCGATTCAAGTATTGGTGGCCAAGGATGAATCATTAGATAATAGGATTTATCACTAGGTGTTCCACCTATCAGTAGGTTTAGGCGAAGCACCAGATACCTGTAGGCTTTCTAACGAAGATTCTAGTCTCAAAATGGAAATGGGATGATGTTTCTGTGGATCTCATAGTTTGCTTACCTAGGTCTCCATGGGGTAGAAATTATTTCTAGGTAGTCATTTAATGAATAATGGAATCATCCCACTTCATTTCTATTTGGGAGACTTTATCAATTGATGAGTTGGGAAGACTGTATGTCCGTGAGATCATATAACTCCACAGGGTTCCTCATACAATAATTTCAGTTTGGGATTCTCATTTCACATCAAGGTTATAGAAGGGATTTTAGAAGGCTATGAGAACACAGGTGATTCTAAGCACAACTTTCACCCTCAAACTAATGGACAATCAGAATAAATAATACAGGTTTTATAGGATATGCTCCGAGCATGTGTCCTTGATTTTGGCAGTTCTTGAGAGAAACATATCCCTCTCATCGAGTTCACCTATAATTAATGATTTTAGGTGAAACTTGATATGGATCCATTTGAGTCCATATATTTTAGGACCTTCAATTCACCCTTGTGCTGGATAGAGGTCGGCGAGGCAGCCTTACTAGGTCCTCATCTTGTTTAGGAGACTTCAGACCAGGTTCAACTGATCAGAAATAGTATGACTAATACTCAGTCCAAGGAAAAATCATATACCAATCTCCATTTATAACCTCTTGAGTTCAAGTTATTGGGGTCGTGTTTTCCCTAAAGTTTCTCACATGCTAGGGCATAGATGTTTATAAAAATAGGTAAAGTTGTCACCTCATTTTGTAGGGCCTTTTTAAATTCTAGAGAGAGTCGGGCCAGTTGCATATCAGTTGCTTTTACCTCAAAGGTACCATTCCACTCACAACGTATTTCATGTTTCACATATTTTACAATATCATGTAATCCCATCTCATACTTTTGATCCAGAGGAAGTTGAGGTAGATGTTGATTCTACCTTTGAGAAGTATCTAGTATGCATCGTCAACCGGAGCATGAAGGATCTCTGAGGCTGGTATGTCCCTATAGCATGAGTGATATGGAATCACAGATGAGTATATGATGATATTTGGGAGAGTGAAGATTAAATATGTTCCTGATGTCAAGTTTTTTTCTCATATAGTGATTCTATAACATTGGAAGGTGAACTCGGGGATGAGTTCTTTGGAGGAGGGAAGATTATAAGAACCTAGTTTTTCAATTATGTGTGGATCCTTTAATTTTAGATCTAAATCATTAATTTATACCTAATATGGATTCCTAATGGGTTATTAAAGGTCTGAGGGGTTTCTAGGGAAAATTCAAAGCCTGTAACCAATATTTATGGAAAAACCAGGCATGTCACATGGTTTAGTGTAAACCGTGCAGATTGTGTTTTTCTGGATAGAGCCACCTCACATGGTTGGTGCATGGAAATGCGGCCTAATTGTGTGAGCACACCTTCTACCCAGGTAACCATGCACATTTTGCACATGGTTTGTCAAACCTTGCAGACAAACCATGCACATACCATTTTTCTGGGTAAAATGCCAAATTTTACCTTAATGATCTAATTAGAACCCCTCTTCCTCCCTAATTCATATTTTAGTGGGATTATCCTATATTTATATCATTTTGGAGATTTTTTTAAGGATAAATATAGGGATCAAGAGATATCCTTCATCAAAAATCTTTTCGAGCTTCAGTTTATCATGTTGGATGCGCAACGATAAGTACTCGAGTCCTCTTGAGTCGTTGTCATTCTCTTTTTCTCTCAATCAAGTTATCAGGGTATGAGTGTTTTTCTCTTTTTATTAGATGTATAATGATCAAAGAAAAATCAAGGTCCAATATTGAAGGATAAAGATCATACAAGATTATGGTGGATGTTCTATAACTCATCTCTCAAGTTTGTTGATTTTTGGATTTTTCATGTGGGGTGCACTGATTTTATCAGGTGTAATTCATAAAATTTATATTCCATGATTATAATAATTAGAAATACATGGTTATAACATTTCTAAATATGTGATTAGTTTTTATTGTTTACACCCACAATTCCATACTTTCCATGTCGAAGGTCATTCCATATTTGTTGTTTAGTGTTTTGACACGTTTGTGTCACCATTCAGGTGTGCCTTGTCTTGACCATCATAAGGTTAAGTTCTCATATATTAAAGGGATTGGTTTATATTGTCAATTGTATAATTGAAATTACCATGTATCCTCACCACTTGACCCATCTATGGTAAGTTCTTCAATTTGATAATAAAACATGGAATGTGAATTGACAAGTATACTAAGTATATTACTTGGCCTTAAATGTAAATGAATTTTAGGTTATATATCCCTAGCACCCCTTACCACATTAATGGAAGGTATCATAATGAACCTTTAATATGTAATATTCTTTAAATGGATTAATTGAATGGTTTCATGCTACATGGCCTTGTAACACTAATGAAAGGAATGGTTTGAACCAAATGACTTGATTAAAAGGTTGCATGATACTTGAACTTATCACAGTAATGAAAGGTAAGGCTTAAAAAGAATGAAATATAGCATGAATTCATAATTAGACATAAATGTATTAAATCAGGATCACCTTGGATTCTAGTTGGAGAATGCCTTGAGCACTTGGGAAACCCATTCTAATTCACAGATACTGCGTGCATAGGTTGATACCCACCTAGATATTGATCCTTGTTTGTTCTTGGATGCCTGGTGTGACAATATAGGATCCTTTCAATATCATTAAAGGATGACTTGGATACACTTCTTGGATCCATCATTGACATGTACTTTCTATGGTTACAACCTATAGCGATCTATCTCTTCTTAGGCCCACATTACCTTAGGAAATCACCTTGGATTTGGTAGGGACCTTATTGTGGAATTCCATGGAACATGCTCCTTGGATTACACTCTTATCCTTAGTCAGGATAAATTTACTATTGAGTTGGTGACCCTTGAGGTATATTTTTCCTTATTTATTTCCTTGTAACTTCATTATTAAATATCATTAATCATGGTTGCCTTGTTACATCTTGAAACCTTCACTATTTATACTATCACGAGGTGATGTTAGTGTTGGCAATAACTCATGAGACCTATCAATCTAAAATTGGTAATTACTTAATTAAATTAATTGGTTACATGTTTAGACACCATACAAGGACTGAAGTAGGTAGTTGGGTATTTAGTTACATTGTACAACTTTACCTTATATATTCATGCCTGCATATAGTTACATTTCCATTACACGAGTTGAAGGTTATAGACACTGTTGGTGGTGGCCCACTGAGACTTATCTCACACCCTCTTTAGGCACCATTTTGTTCCCATAGTAGATTACGTGGTTGCAGGTGTTGATAGAGGAAAGCATACAGCTTCAAACACTTGACTGCTTATTGTTTAGTATGGAGATTGATATCAAATGACCAAGCCGAAGTAGGAGATGATTTGGATAGTCTTTTGATTTCTTTATACTTTTGTGGAACATGTTATTCCTGATAACTTTTATCTATGTTTTGTAGTTTTTTAGTGACATGATATATCATTAGTTGTTGAATGCTATTCCAATTGTTTCAGTTATTGTTACTATTTTCTCTATTTCTTCCGCTATTCCTTTTTTTACTTATATTTCTTTTTCTATTTACCAGTGATTACTTTCATCCATTGTACTACAATTTGTTAATGAGGGAATGGTATCCCCACTGACACACCCTAGGCCCTAACTACTAGTCAGAAGCCTCTAGAATTTAAGGATATGGACTTGAAGCCATGTGTCCCATCAGGATTGAGGCACTCATTAAGTGAGATCACAACGTCCTCAGGTGGATGCAGTCATTGCGGGAGAGATGATCATGATATGTTGTGTTGTTTATTATTGTGCAAAGATAATCAAAAACCATTTGAGGTAGGGGATTCATTTTATATATTTTTTATTTATGTGAAATCATAAAGTTAGCATGAATTAGACCTTGGGATCATAATGAAATTGACATAATACATATTTTAACCGGATTAAATAATTGGTACCAATTTCTTAGCTATGTTATTGCCTCTTAATTTTCTATACAGTGTGATATATATGTTTCTTATTTAGTATTTCATTCCTAATGGACGTTGGTAAAGATCATAAAGTCAAGATTAATTTTCAATTTTTTGTCTAAAGGATTAAAGAGGCATGTTAATGAATCTAGTTTTTGTTGTTGTGATTTGATGATAATCAAAATGATATAGTTATGCATGATTAAATAAATTGGTTAAGGAACCTGAAGCATGTTGATTCTTGTAGATAAATGAATTAAAGGAATGTTAAATTTATTGTGTAATTAATTTGTTATATCTATGATACCTTGTTTCTTAGGTTTCTAGTAGTTGGAACCCGTGAATAATGAATTAGTTAATTAAAGTTGGAATAAAAATCGATTGTGTTTTAAAAAGTTAATGACTTATAGGGTCTGAGTTACCTTCCTTCTTATAAAGGCCAAGTTCCTTATGTTTTTTAGACATGAGAGATCATTGTGTGTGAAGGTTGAATACCTTGATTTGGGTATAAGATCCCATTGATATATTTGTTTCCTACTACTTGTGATGAAACATAAGCCTAGGATGACTAATCCTAGATGGATGTTGTGGTATATGGGGGAAGGGAGGCCCAGTGGTTGTTGTAGTATTTAATGCCTATAGTGACGAGATGCATTAGTTTATTCATGTGGGTGTCAAGGAGGGCACTATAGATGATGGAACATGTTGAATCTAGGATTACCCATTGATATGAATGTTGGATGCCTGATTTAACCTATTGTTTGTTTATATTTTTTACTCTCCCAACAACTTGAGTATGATGGTCTTGGTTACCCTCCTTCCAATAGTGGCGAAGACACTCAGGGTATACCATGTTCTTTTCATCTTTAGCTTCTCAAAGATGGATGTATCTATGTTCCTACTGTTGGTGAAAAACTCAATGGGTAGTTCATAAACTCACCATGTTGAGCCTCTTATGTTTGGCAGATTAGAATTCTTTCATAGAATACCTAGAAATATGTAAAGTGGTAATAATATTAATAAATGAATTAATTTTTAACTCATGGGGATTGATCTTCCTGGGATGCAATGATGAGGTTTAAATTTAAAGGAATCGTGGGCTAGGTATGGTTATGCCTAGAGGGAATGTAACTTTTTTGTGGTGCTAAAGAAATGTAATTTGGCAATTAATAATGGATAATTATTAGTTAAATAATTAATTAACATAAAGAGAAACTGATAAAAATGGATAAGTAAGTTAATGTATCTCTTTAAATGGTTGTGTGCTTATCAGATATCTTGTCTTAGCAGTGGAAGACATGAGTCTGATAGATGTTAGCTGCAGTTGAGTCTAAGAATAGATTTCTCCTATAGTGCTATAGTGAGATATATTATATCATGTACTTTTATGTTTCTATATGATACTCCACCCTGTCGGTTAAGGTGACTCACACCCTAGGGATTCTGAGACCAGGGGGGTTCTTGACATCTTGGTGGGAGGATGGATGACTGACTTCCCCATCTGGCCCTACTCTCTTCTCTTGGTTGTTAACAATTCGAGTATGGAAAAAGGCTAGTTTTACACATATATGTATGTAGAGGGATGTGATTGATTGTATTTATTTCACACACATATATTTTGGATATATTTTCTTATGTGTTACTATAGGTATAAGGTGTGTATGTTGTGATGTCTTGAGGATCATTTCTCGGCATATGGAATATGAAGGCTTGATGTATAATACTCTATGTTTGATACATGTTATGAAAGAATTGGTGGATCCAAAAAACGACATAGTGAATTTTTGTTATGTGGATGTGGTGGTGTGTTGCATGTGCTGCATGTTTTGGACCTTCACCCAGATGTCCTTGGAATAGCCTTTTTGGAGATAGATGCTCAGGACGTGCGATATTGGGGAAATGTGACAAACCTAAGGGGAAGTGGTAGTGGGGTACCCTTGAAATTATTTTTTATATTATATAATATATTCTTGTATGTGATACTTGGTGAGAGTATCCATGGTGAGGCTTGTAACTTAGTATAATTATTTTGGTGATGAGTTAGTTTTACTTTTTTTCACGATGATTTAGCATGTTTTTTTTACTTTTTCAAGAGAGGCTCTAGAGAGGATCATACCAAGTATACTTTTATACTCACCCATAATTTATATAAACTATTTTTCAGAATATTGGTTCGAGTAAGTTGGAGGTCAGGATGATTAATAATAGCTTGGGGTTTATGGGAGATGTTTGGTCTTCATGGTTTCATTCATTTTACTTCCTTTTAGTACATGTAGTTTTCCTTTTCAGTTGTAGTAGTCTTTTCATGATGTTACGTATGTGTACTTTGGTATTATTTGATATTGTATTCTATGTAGGAGTTTTTTGGTGTCTATGTTATCTCTATATTTCACATGTGTTCTCTTAGAGGGTAATTCCTCTGATCTTCATGTTTACCACACCCTCAGTGGTAGTCATCAACCAAGGGCCTACTAGAGGTGGGACTAAGGGGGTTACTATCTCTCTTCTCCCATTTTTGGCCCAAGAGGGGTACACTTTGAGGGGATAGAATCATGAAATTTTTTTAATGATATTTATTAGAAAATGTTTAGGTGTTGATAGATTCAATACACTTAATACAACACCAATGGAATTAATTTGAAAAGAGTCCATAAAACTCATTCAATGTTATTTGGTCATGTGACTGGAAGATATTATGATAATATCACCTAATGTAAATACCTAGAATGAGATTGATATTTTCCTATACTTCCACACCAGTATTAATGATTAAAATTGAGAATATTGAAACCTACAAGAATACATCACGTGTAGTGTTTGAATGCAGAATATATGCATGGTTAAGGGTTTTCAGGATAGTGAGATTACACTTTTCATAAATTCAGATGATTTGTCACTGGAAGATTCTGTAAGAAAGTCAAATAATGATCATAGTATGTGAATTAATTAGTAGTTTTCAAGTGAATTCATGTAATGAATACATATGTTTTCAAATGTTGTGATTAAATTTCAATATATGTGATGACTGTTGTTGGGTATAAAATGAAGATTTTGTGAAGGATATTGAATACTTAACACTGGGATAATTCCACATAGGTTTGTAGGTAGAATATGTGGAATACAAGTTATTTTTGAGAAAAATAGAGGATATGAAATTGGGTTCCTAAGGATTTTGTGTGTTCGAACATACCACATATGATACCTTGCGACAAGAATACAAAATTAGTTATTATTATCAAATTACAAGGGAATGATAGTTATATTAAAGTAAATATATGCATGAAATAAATTAATGAATTAATGAGAAGAATTTTGATTCCACAATTTCTATAATAAAAACAAACCTAAAGTTCATGAAAAGGAAAAAAATCATCATAATAAGAGTTAGGGAATATAAAAAAAGAGATTTCAAGTTTTTATACTACAGAAGCACCAAAAATATAAGAAGGGGATGATAGGATTATAAATGATAGAAATATATCATAACTAAAAATAAGATATTTCATTTCATACCCACCATATTAGAATTCTGTATATAAATATCTGAAGAATGATATCATTCATAATAGGCCACATATACTTCCATGTAAGGAATGAGTTTAAGAATATAGTTAATATAAAAATATGAGAATTTATAGTTAAGACAGAATGTGGAAGCATTCATAATTTTTTTAATGTGATTGGAAGATTCAAACATTTGAGCTGAATATATATGGAATAAGAAAAGTGGTTACTACGCTATAGTGCATGCAGAAAAAGTCTCGACATGATGTTTACATAATAATAAGATAATGCATAATAGTATGTATTCACCTATGAACAAAATGATGGAGATATTTTAAGGATAGTATAAATATAGTGTTGTGATTATTAGAAGAAAAAATAATAATAAGAATAATTTTCATGATAGAATTGTGTGCATTTGACATCAGTAGTACTTATTAAAAGATTGATCATAGGTATTTCCAAATAATGTAGATAAGCATTGAAGGAAGAATACTAAAAGAAGGAATCTCTTCCTCAATCACTTGAAGAACTTGTTTTAATTGTATTATTGTAGAGTTAAATAACATGTTGAGTATTTTAGATAAATATAATACCATAATATAAATTATGAATTACTAAAGTATTATAATCGAAATCTACGATTTTAACAAAATAATGAGTTGTTGTTACAAAAGTGTTGTGACTGAATGTTTAAAAATGGGATGTATATTTTTAATTTAAGAAGATATGATACAAACTGGATGTCTATTTAGAAAATGAAAATATTTATATTAGAAAGTTCATATAATACACTACCTTTTTATGAAGTTCAATTTTTAAAGTATACATGTGTGAAGTAGGTATGTCTAGCAGATTATATATGAAGAAAAATAAATCCTTGATAAAATTACTAGAATCAGTGGTGAGTTGAAATAACGACATAATATGATTAGAAGACTATTAGGCTAGTATAAGAATATATATGAGTGATATGATTGGAATATTTGAAAACAAGATGTGCATATAGGTGAGAAAAATATTAATTGGTAGAGAAAATGTTGTTCATGAATAAAGACAAAAATAAAAAAAATTACGTATATATGTAATAGAATAATTTAAAATGAATTTTATGATTGAATAATTGATGTATAGATAATTAAATTTACTAGATAGTTTAGGGACTTTTCATTTATGCATAGAAAAAACTATTATAATGATCCTTAATTGGAAATTCATAGTATTAATATTTATGAAAGGATGTTTATGATTTTAACTGAGCTTTGAGGAATATTTGGAAAGATGATTCAATGCTGTTATTTTTGTATATTTTACCTAAATCCAAGATTTTAGATTATTTATTAAAGGTATTCAAAAATAAAAAGAGGTAGAGCCTTGGAGGTAGGAGAATTTAAATCCCCGAACTTATTGGGGAATTCGACACTATAAAATGAGATGATCTAATTTAAATAAAGGTATTGATTGATCAGGTGTAAAAGGAAAAAAGAACTGTTTCATAGAATAAAATAAGTAGAGAGGGAGTTCTAATCTAAATTCATTAAAAATTCAATCAGGTTGAATATTTGAGAAGACCAATGCTCAATCTTCTGATGAAGCTGAGTTAGATCACCATATTCAATTGATCAGAATTTGAGAGCCTAACCAACATCAAGTGCATCCAATAATGGTTATAGATTTTAAATTTTAGGCCATAGTTAGAGTTTCAAAATTTCAGTTTACTAGAAGAAGAAAAAATATTATGTTCAAGGAATTTAAATGGAAGTGCATGGTAGTAGTCGAAGACCTATTAATGTTGGAGAATCCTAAAGACTGGTGGGATCCAATATAAAAAAAATATTTAGTTGGTAGAATTTCTACATGGTATTAATACTGTTGGTTAAGGATAATAACTTCCCACATTAATTCTAATTTATAATAATATTATTAGTTGAATTTTTTGACTTGATGAGAGTTGATACTATTGGGAGTATGTTCTCACATTGTGGTCGAACCTTATAAAAATCCCTATGTTCTTTTTACTTTACATTATTATTATTTCATAAAGGAAAATTGGTGATGGATTTTAATTGAGATCCATACATTCCAACCAATTACATAGGTTCAATAAAATTAGTGGAAGTAAAAATTTATGTTGAACTTAATCAATAAAAGTCAGCCAACCCTAATTCACCCCTCTCAGGGTGACAATATGTTCCTTTAGGACCCTCACCCTTTTTTTAAGACTTTTCACAATTTAGGATGAATGGATCTATTTAATATTAATAAACACACTCAAACTACATGAACTATATAAATATAAACAATATCACATCAAATGATATATTACAAGGTTCTCCCTAATGTGTGTGACTTTGTAATTTCAATGTTCAATTCAATTTGAGACATAGTGATTCACTAATATCATAAATTGAGTACATATAGGGAAGGATTATATGTCCATGAATCAATTCCATTATTTATTTTATAAATCACAATACACTATAAAAATGATTTAACTTGAGTTTTTGTTTGAATTTTTATACTTGTCCATAATGAACTTCAAATATTAAAAATATTGAAGAACTCAAACTATTTTACCAAAATATAGATATCTTAAATTTCATAACACATTATATCAATCATATTTAAAATATATATATTGTTTTTTAATTTACTCATTGGTAGATTAAGCAACATGATGAGTTCATTGGTAAATGATGATGTGTCTACCAATGCTGTTATAACTGACTCCGAGTTTTGTGTAATATGATCATTATATTTTGTTAAAATTATTCATATAAATAAAGAAAAAAATAAATAATTAGGATAACTTGATTAAACATCCTAATCAATCATTATGAAAATTTATTTTTCATTTTAAATCTTTTTAATTTTTTTTCTCCAATAAGTGAAATATTATTCTTTTTAAGGATAGTAAGATAGTGAAATTTTAGAAAATTTGGATTGATGGATTTTGTGGATAGGATAAAATAGCTCGAGTACTTTCAGTGTGTGGATGTGAGATGCTATTAACACGTTCAGTCACGTTATTCTAAGGATAGGAAGACATTCCTTATCATAGGTATAAAATCGAGGATACCTTATGATAGGTTTAGAGTCATGGATACCATCATTTTATTAGATATATCTACCTTAAACATTTTTAAAATCATGTTTTTAATAATATAATTTTAAATTAGAATGTGGTTTTCTAATTAATACTAAGTGTTTTGTAACACCCCAAGCTTCCACGGTATGCTTCTCTTTGAATAATACGGTAGCCTGTGTTGTACACAACTTCGAGTTCTAACACACATCACAACCAATCAAACTAGCAGTTATGAATTGTAATACCCAATTTTTGAAATTTTATAGATTTTATCTTTAAATATGGACTTAATTTTTGGATTCGGAATAACAAAATTAGACTAGGGTGAAATTTTGGTATCTTTTTGAAAACTTTAAATTTTTGATGAATAGTGAAAAACACTGAGTTATAGTTTAAAACCAAATTTTTATTTACATAATTATTTATATTATTTAAATTTAATAAAGGTAAAAATAGATACATAATACCTATATAAGTTCAATTTAATTCATTATAGTTAGTTTAGAATAATTTTAGATATATAAAAATTTAATTGAACTTTCACCGTCTTTTACCCAACTTCTAAGAGAATTTCCAAATTCACATAAAACATAATTTTACCGCTTCTGTGAGTGGAATTTTAAAAATCTTAGTGAAATGGTTAATATTAAGGAGTAAAATTTGGTTCAATAAGATGAAAATAATTTTTGGTGAATAGTGACTTTTTTCTTTTATTTACCACAACTAAAAGCAAATAGGGTAGTTAAGGGTAAAAATGATATTAATATTTCCCTAACACAGGTCCTAATTTTATTGGAGAAGTGTATCTCTACAAAAAACAACCTTAGGAATAAAATATTATCATTTAGGTCCACATGGATTATATTAGGACAATTATTATTATTTAATTCAAAGAAGAGTTTAAAGAGTTAAAATCAAAGTTTAATAACTAAAACCTATATAATAAAGGGTTATACATAATATAAATTAGATTATAAATATTCATTAGAATGAAAAAAATATTTAATACATAATGGTATTTTATTTATAATTTTTAGACATTAAATAATTTAATTTATTTATGACACAATGGTGATGCATTAATTACCTAATTAATGAAATATTAAAAAAATCGATATAATAAATACCCAAATTAATGTAATTTTAAAATCTTTATGAATTAAATTAATTTTATAGGTTAATATAACATATTAATATTGGTTATATGAATTATTTTCGAAATAATAATGCTTTTATGAATTTAACAAAAACAAAATACCAAATAGTGTCAAAATTGACATAAAAGAGTTTTTAAAACAAATATTATATTATTAATTGATATTCTATTCCTAAAATACTAATGTTCGGAAAAAGGACATATATAATGGTAGGTGTATTATTAATGGACCACTTGGGGGTCTCTTGGATGTATATAGTAAGTTTATTAACTATATAATATAAAAATACAATGCGACATGGTAAGTGTCAAACTAATTAACTAAGAGTTAAAACTAAAAAATAAGGTTAATATAATGACCCAGAACTGTCTAAAATATATTATTTGAAAGTATTTATACCCATCCCCAACCTAGACTTTAAATAATCCACTTTGGATCCATTATAAACCGAATATGAATTTATAATAAAATAATACTTTAAGTTTTTCTAAAGAGCCCCTCCTCCCCCTTATAAAAGGACACCACTTATAACCAATTCTTCATACCTTGAAAGCCTTTTGGTTCGGAAAAATTCTGCTCAAATACCCTCTCACCTATCCTACCTTAATCCTAGAGGCCTTTCATTAGTCAGAAAGGCAACCTATGGAGCCCTTTTGATCAAATCAAAATGAAGAATTTGAAGAAGAGGTAATATTTTCACCACCCTCTTTCAAGTTCCTTTCCTCTTAAACTTCTTATTTCTTTGTCATTTCCAATATAAAATAATAACTCTAGTATATTCTATATACTGTGATGTTATTATAAATATGGTATAACCATATTCAATATTCTACCCTTACTTTGAAAGACATGTCACCATACGTGCGTACGTACGACTTTCCGTCTCCACGTCGTGGTGTAATTGTTATTCAATATATTATTATTTGGATGGGTATGATAATGATGTATAATTGATGTAAATTATAAATATAACATGATAATGATTCTGTATATATCATATACCATCCAATTATATATTATTTTAATATCAAAAGAATGATATTGTCACTCGTGCGTACATACTGACTACCGTCTCCACGAACGCGATGAGATTCATTACCCATTGTATCCATTCAAGAATAATTTTCAATTGATAATTAAAAATAATTTCAATATAATTTATATCATCCTGGATATGAATATTATACAACCAATCAATAACAACCATGACTTATGTAACACAATATATAAAAGTAAATGAGTAAGTTAACACCTGAAACGACTATAATACTAAGATATTATTAACAATGCAATGTTAAAAGATCATATGTGATATCATATTAATGTATATGATTCATGTATGATTTAATAACAATTATTTCACAATTATTAAATAGGTTAACCTACCCTCAACCAAGGAATAGTACAAGGTAGGGGTTTATTTCACAATCTCTTCATTATCTGAGGTTGTTTCTACGTAATTATCTACTGCGACCTCTTTAGCATCCACATTCATGTTTTTTAAAAATGTATTTCCAATCATTCTTACTATTTTATAGACTATGGTTTAAAGTCATTTATAACCTTGTTGACTTCTTATAAGATTATTATAAAGGAATCTTTATGTCGTTTTCAAAATAAGGCATTTTTATCCTTTTCGACAAAATTAAGTTAAGAATGTTTTTTAACTTATACGGCGGGTGTGGCTATTTTCCACCATTATAAAATCATTGAAGCTTCCCTTACAAGATTATAAGAGTATTTTCAAAGAAAATGTTTTATAAATATGTGACATTTAAATTATTTGAAAAAAAGAGATATTTCTCTCAAATAGTTTTAATTTCATCTATATCAACATCCTTTGATGGATTTTAAGATTATTTGAAGTTGAGTTATTATGATACTAAACATACATATTGTATTGAAGGTTTTGTGATATGTTTGACTATAGATGTATTATTTTTCTACCATTCATCGTTTATGGAGAAAGTATTGACATTTCTTATGATAGTTTTAAAACAAATGTTTATGTTATGTTTAAACCAGTTCATATGAAGAATGCATTGGACTTAATAAGTGACTGGTGGAGCCCGATATAGCTCCTTGATACATTGGTAGGTCTCATGAGACAATCTAGTGTCTTGGCATAAGGCCTTGACAAAATATTATTTATTTTCTGGGCATATGGCCTTGACTATGTGGTTATGATAGTCTGGCATTATAAATTCCATCATTATAAAAGTGGTTATTGGTATTGCAAGGGATTATTCGACTAGTAGAATATCCATGTGAATATGTAAATGGAATTATATCATTTTATTTTTTCCATATTATTCATATGTTCATGCTTAAAATCCTTTTGTTATAGTTATACATTTCCTTTAATGTTTATGCCTATTTATGAAAGTTTCCGCTATATTGTCATCCTTACTAGGCCTTTGAGCTCACCCTTTATATGTTTTATTTTTCCCAAGATGTGAAGAAGTATTTTATGAATGAACTTCAGGGATAGAATGAGGGGTTATGAGTGTAGATTATTGATACAATGTTGTTGTAATTTTCATTTTATGATGTAATGTAAACTTTATGAATGTATCTAGTGATTCCAAGGAAACTAAACTAATCGGTATTTTGAGATTTGATCTTTTGTGATCATTCCAATGTTATTTAATAATGCACTGACTCTAGGAAATAAGGGTCGAGGTGTTATAGTTGGTATCATAGGATGTTTAGTACAAACCTCCAAACCTAGATTTAGATAAACTTTGTGTAGATCACGTAGCCCTAAGAAAGAATTTGAGGATTAGTATAGAAGAACTTCTTAGAATTTTGGAATTGTAGATATTTTTTGGGTTTTCTGAGTAATACATCCCTGTCTGGATACGAGCAGGTAGAGGCGGCTCTGGCACATATGTACCTAGGGGTAAAACCCGAAAACACTGCTTTGAGCTAGACTCAAATGGGAACTGGTGCACGACAATAGGCCTTGCTGCACTCTTGGTTACGAAACTCCAGAGGGATATTCTTAGGATAATTCTCATTTTATTTACAAACCATTATCAATGGGTTATGAGTATATACTTCCTCAAAGAAAACATTTTTGTGATTATGGATTATATCCATAAACTGTTAAATTCATGTTAACTGTTTTAAAAGTTTGGATTTATGTATTGCGATTCATAAACTAATCTAGTGCATGACATTGTTTAGAAATGGCACCTAGTGGAAGAAATGCAAACCGTATCAATGCACGCAATCCATTTGGGGATTTCCCTCCTGCTCAAGATAATTATAGTGGAGATGGTGATGAAACTAGTGCTGATCAGCTAATCACCCTACTGGGACAACTCACTTAGGTTATGAATAATAACCTTACCCATATGGAGCACCCTGATCAACAGCGTGGATGATCAATGTTAGATCGCTTCATGAGGGAACAACCAACGACATTCAACGGGAGTACAAATCCCTTAGTAGATAAGCAATGGATAAATTTTTTAGAAAAAAATATTCCATGCCTTGGGGAGTAGCGAATGGGAAAAAGATGTCATGGAAGTTTACCACCTCACTAGAGATGCTGATCAATGGTGGTCATTCATTCAAAACACGAAGGAAGACGATGAATTATAAAATATGGAATTGATGGAGTTCAATGAGATTTTCATGGAAAAATACTTTCCTCCTGACCATCAAGCAGATATAGAAAGGAAATTTCTGAGTCTGAGATAAAAGGAGGATGAGAATGTCACAAAGTATGAGGCTAACTTTACAAGGTTAGCGAGGCATGCATCATATTATATACGTAACCCAAGGAGTAAGATTGATTGTTTATTTGATGTGTTAAAACCATATCTTCATCTAGAATTAGTCTCACAATCCTTCTCATCGTACGAAGATACTATCTCATGTGCCATAAAAATAGAAAAAGAATTCTCTAAGTCTTACGACTTTAAAGCAAATCAAGAGAAGAAGAGGTCTGCTGATCACTCTAGAAATGGAAATAAGAGGAAGAAGGGATAAGTGGAATATCAATCTTGTATTAAATGTGGGAAGAAACACCCTGGAACATGCTTGAAAGGAATGGGATTCTGTTACAAGTGTGTTGAAGAAGGCCGCCATGCTCGTGATTGTAAGGGGAAGAAAGAAGCTACTGATGTTCAATGATAAAACGTCAGGGAGATGGGACATTATGTAAATGAATTTCCTAAGAGTCAGGGGAACATACCTCAGAAAAGGCCAAGGGATGAAGGCCAAGCTTATGATATCACTACTTCCAAGGTAGAAGCTCCGAAAAACATGGTGGTAGGTAATTTAATGGTTTCCTCAAGTTTAGAAAATGCATTTTTTGATTCTAGATCATCGCATTGTTTCAAATCTTCCAAGTTTTCTAAGAAAATTAAATATTTCCAATTTGATTTAACAAGGGTGTTGTCAGATAAAACTCCCAAGTGAAGTATCATTGCTACAAAATTCTGTGAATTAGTTCCCATTAGAGAACATAAATGTTCTTTATCTGCTGATCTCATCACCATACCTATGATTGAGTTTAATATAATCCTTGGTATGGATTAGATTTAGGAATATGATGTGACGATTTATTATAAGAAGAAGGAGGTTATGATTTTTGATGACGATGATAAAGAACACCTTATATTTAGAGAAGAATCATCACAACCTAATTCTTATCTAGATCCACCCCCAGTAGCTCAATTAAATTCAATTATTGGGGAGGAAGAGAACAAAATAATTGTGGTTGAGGAAAGTAATGTTCAAATAGATGATGTACCTACTGTGAAAGAATATTTTGATGTGTTTCCCGAAGATTTATCTGGAAATCCTCCAGAATTAGAAATTGAGTTTTCCATTGATTTAATTCCTAGATCAAGGCCCATATCGAATACCCCTTATAGAACGACCACTATGGAATTAGTGAAAATAAAGAAACAACTTGTGGAACTGTGTAATAAGGGATTTATTCTCCCTAGTGTTTCTCCATGGGGAGCCCCTGCCATTTTTGCTAAGAATAAAGATGGATCTATGAGGTTATGTATCGACTACAGGGACATCAATTCTATAAAAATAAAGAACAAGTATCCCCTACCTTGCATTGATGATTTATTTGACCAACTGCATGGAGCTCAATACTTTTCAAAGATTGAACTTCTATCTGGATACTATCAGTTTTTTCTGTAGAAGGAAGACATTCCGAAGACAACATTTCAAACCAGGTACGTGCATTACAAGTTTACAGTAATGCCTTTTGGACAAAAGAGTGTGAAGAATTTTATAACGAACTAAAGTTAAGATTACTCAATGATCCTTTTTTGACTCCACCATTGGGGAATGATGGGTTCTTTATTTATAGTGATGCATCGAAGAAAGGACTTGGTTGTGTTCTTATGCAGAATGATAGAGTTATTTCTTATGCATCACGACAAATAAAAATTCATGAGAAAAACTAAAATACTCGTGATCTTGAGTTAGCTGATGTAATCTTTTCTTTGAAGATATGGAGACACTGTCTCTATAGTGAAAAGTGTGAGATTTATACTGATCACAAGAGTTTGAAGTATATTTTCTCACAGAAAGAACTCAACATGAGGCAAAGTAGATGGCTTGAACTACTCAAGGATTATGATTGCACAATACACCACCTCCTGAGGAAGGAAAATAAGGTCGATGATTCCTTGAGTAGAAAAGATCATGGAGTTTTGAACAAGTTGAGAGTTGAGAGTGATACTATTTTCACGGATCTAGTAATGATGGATATGGGAATCACCATGGAAGGTGAAACATCAATACTTTTTCAAATGGTTGCGAAACCATCTTTACTAGAAAGGATAAATAGTTCTCAGACCGAAGATAAAGAGTTTAAAAAGAAAATTAAAGATATGAATGATGGGAGATTAAGTGACTTTCTGTATGAAGATGGAATTTTGAAATTTGGGAGGTGGCTTTGTGTTCCTGATATACCTAATCTAAAAAGGGAATTGTTGGACGATGCTCATAGTTTCAATTTCTCTATACACCCTGGGAGTACTAAAATTTATAGAGATGTGAAGGAAAATATTTAGTGGGAAAAAATTAAGAGGGAGATTGGTGATTTTTTTTAAGATGTACGGTTTTTTAACAAGTGAAAACTTGAAGACAAAAGCCTAGAGGAGTCATGCAACCTCTTCCCATACCTGAGCAGAAATGGGATAACATCACAATTGACATTTTCATGGGACTAAAAAAGACTCTTAGAATGAATGGTGCAATATGGGTCATTGTTGATCATCTTACCATGTCTGCACATTTTCTTGCTATAAGATAAGATCTACCACTTGAACTTCTAGTAAGACTATATATTAATGAAGTTGTGAGACTTCATGGAGTACCCCTATCAATTGTTTCTGATCGTGATCCACATTTTACATCAAGATTATAGAAGAGTCTTTAGAAGGCACTGGATACAGAACTTCGTTTGAGCAATGCCTACCACCCTCAAACAGATGGACAATCAAAATGGACTATTTAAACCTTAGAAGACATGTTGATATCTTTCTCAGTTGACTTTCAGGGTATGTGGGATCAATATTTACCTATGTTAGAATTTTCTTATAACAAAATCTTCCATTCAAGTATTTGGATGGCACCATATGAAGCATTATACAAAAAGATATGTCACACACCAACCTGTTGGGATGACATTGGTGAGAGAAAACTCAAAGACCCAAAACTAGTGGAGAAAACGATGGAAAAGGTGAAGGTAATCCAAAACAACATCAAAGCAGCTCAAAGTAGGCAGAACAACTATACCGATAACCGAAGGAAGGATTTGGAATTTATAGTATGAGATCATGTTTTCATGAAGGTATCTCCATGGAATGGAGTCATACGTTTCAGTAAGAAAGGTAAATTGAGTCCCATGTACATCAGACATTTCGAAATTCTAGAACGAATTGGGGTTGTAGCTTATCGTTTGGAAATGCTGCCAAATCTCTCCAAAGTTCATGATGTGTTCTATGTATCACTGTTGAGAAAATACATTTCTGACCCAATGCATGTACTCATCTATGAGGAATTATAACTGGAGCCCGATCTGTCTTATTACGAAGAGCCGGTCATGATTCTTGATACCAGAGAATAAGTGTTGAAAAACCGGATGACTCGTCTGGTAAAAGTTCAATGGAGAAACCATAAAATGGAAGAGGAAACGTGGGAACCTGATTAACTTATGATGAAGAATCACCCGAGTCTTTTCATGCAGTAGAATTCTATAAATTTTGAGGAGAAAATTATTTGAAGAAGGGGAGATTGTAACACCCCAAGCTTCCATGGTACTCTTCCCTTTTAATAATACAGTAGCATGTGTTGTATGCAACATCAAGTTCTAACACACCACAACCAATCAAACTAATTGTTATGAATAGTAATACCAAATTTTTTAAATTTTATACATTTTATCTTTCAAAATGGAATTCATTTTTGGATTCAGAATATTGAAATTATCCTAGGGTGAAATTTTGGTTTATTTCTGAAAACATTCAATTTTTTAAGAATAGTGAAAAACGCTGGGTTATAGTTTAAAACCGAATTTTTATTTAAATAATTATTTATTTTATTTAAATTTAATTAAGGTCAAAATATATACATAATACTTATATAAGTTAAATGTAATTCATTGGAGTTAGTTTAGAATAATTTTAGATATATAAAAATTTTATTGAACTTTCACCGTCTTTTACCCACCTCCTAGGAGAATTTGCAAATTCACTTAAAACATAATTTTACCGCTTCTGTGAGTGAAATTTAAAAACTCTGAGAGACATGGTTTATATCAAGGAGTAAAATTTGTTACAATAATATGAAAATAATTTTTGGTGAATAGTACCCGTTTACTTTTATTTACCACGGTTAAAAGTAAATAGAGTAATTAAGGGTAAAAATTGATATTAATATTACCCTAACACATGTCCTAATTCTATTGGACAATTTTATCTCGACCAAAAACAACCTTAGGAATAAAATATTATCCTTTAGGTCCCCTTGAATTATATTAGGACATTTATTATTATTTAATTCAAAGAAGAGTTAAAAGATTTAAAATCAATGTTTAATAACAAAAACATTTTTAATATAGGGTTATACATAAGATAAATTATATTATAAATATTAATTAGAAAGATAAAATGATTTAATACATAATTTAAATTTAATTATAAATTTTAGACATTAAATAATTGAATTTATTTATGACACAATGGTGATGTAGTAATAGCCCAATTAATGAAATATTAAGATAATTGATATCATAAATACCCAAATAAATGTAATTTAAAACTTTTTATGAATTAAATTAATTTTATAGCTTAATATGACATATTAATATTGGTTATATGAATTTTTTTCGAAGTAATAATGCTGTTATAAATTTATCAAAAAAAATACCCAATAGTGTCAAAATTGACATAAAAGAGTTTTTAAAACAAATATTATATTATTAATTGATATTCTATTACTAAAATTCTAAGGTTTGGGTAAAGGACTTATATAATTGTAGGTGTATTATTAATTGACCACTTGGGGGGTCGCTTGGATATGTATAGTATGTTTATTAACTACATAATATAAAAATACAAAGTGACATGGTAAGTGTCAAACTAATTAACTAAGAGTTAAAACTAAAAGATAAGCATAATATAATGACCCAAACCTGTCTAAAATCTATTGATTTAAATGTTTTAGACCCATACCCACCTTATAGTTTTAATAATCCACGTTGGATCCATCAAAAACCGAATATGAATTTATTATAAAATAATATTTTATGTTATTCCAAAAGATCACTCCTCCCCCTTAAAAAAGGACACCACTTCTAACCAATTCTGCATACCTTCAAAGCCTTTTGATTCAGAAAAACAATACCCAAATACCCTCCCAAATATTATAAATTAATCCTAGAGGCCTTCCTTTAGTGAGAAATCCAACCTATGGAGCCCTTTTGATCAAATCAAAAGGAAGAACCCGAAGAAGAGGTAATATTTTCACCACCCTCTTTCAAGTTCCTTTCTTCATCAACTTCATATTTATTTTTTATTTCAATTCTAAAATAAAAACCATAGTATATTCTACATACTGTGATGTTATTATAAATTTGTTATAACCATATTCAATATTATACCCATCCTTTTGAATGACATGTCACCATATGTGCATATATACGGCTTACCATCTCCACGTCGTGGTGTAATTGTTATTCAATACATTATTATTTGGATGAGTTTGATAATGATGTATAATTGATGTAAATAATAAATATAACATGATAATGATTTTTTATATATGATATACCATCCAATTATATATAATTTTAAAATCAAAAGAGTGATATTGTCGCTCGTGCATATGTACAAACTACCATCTCCACGAACGCGATGAAATTCATTCCCCATCGTATCCATTCTAGATTAATTTTCATTTGGTAATTAAAAATAAATTTTAAGTACTTTATATTATTATTGATATTAATAAGATAAAACCTATCCAAAACAAACACAACTTATGTAACAAAACATATAAAATAAAACGAGTAAGTTAACACCTGAAATGACGATAATACTAAGATATTATTAACACAACAATGTTAAAAGATCATATATGATATCATATTAATGTATATGATTATTTTATAATTTAATAACATTTATTTGACCACTATATAGGAGGTTAACCTATCCTCAACCAAGGAAAAGTACAATGTAAGGGTTTATTTCACAATCGCTTCATTATCCGAGGTTGTTTATACGTAATTGTATATTGGGACCTCTTTATCATCCACATCCACGTTTCTTAAAAATGTATTTCAAATAATTCTTACTATTTTATAGACTATGGGTTATATTCATTTATATCCTTGTTGACTTCTTAAAAGATGATTATAAAAAAATCTTCTTTTCGTTTTCCAAACAAGGCCCTTTTTAACCTTTTTGACAATTTTATGGTAAGAATGTATTTTTAACTTATACAGTGGGTGCAGCTATTTTCCGTTGTTATAAAATCATCGAAGCTTCCCTTACAATCTTATAAGAATATTTTCAAATTAAATGTTTTATAATTATGTGAATTTTAAATGTTTTCAAAAAAGAGATATTTCTATCAAATAGTTTTGATTTCATATATGTTAACATCCTTTGATGGATTTTGAGCTTATTTGAAGTTGAGTTATTATGATACAAAACATCCATATTGTATTGAAGGTTTTGTGATATTTTTGACTGTGGATGTGTTATTTTTATACCATTCATGTTTTATGGGTAAAGTATTGACATTTTGTGTTCTATTTTAATATGAATGTTTATGTTATGTTTAAACATGTTCATATGAGGAATGCATTGGACTTAATAAGTGACGGGTGGAGCCCACTATAGCTCCTCGATGGATCGGTAGGTATCATGAGACAAAATATTGTATTGGCACAAGGCCTTTAAAAAATATTATTTTTAGTCTTGGCACAAGGCCTTGACTATGTGGTTATAATAGTTTGGCATTATTCATTCCATCATTATGAATGTGGTTATTTATATTGAATGTGATTATTTGACTAGTAAAATATCCATGTGAATAAGTAAATGTAATTATTTAATTTTATTTTTTCCATATTATGTTGAAGTTCATGTTCAAAAGGATTTTGTTTTATTTATACATTGTTTTAAATGCTTATGACTATTTATGAATGTTTCTTCTATATTGTTATCCTTACTGGGCATTTGAGCTCACCCCTTTCTATGTTTTATTGTTCCCTGGATGTGAAGTAGTATTTTATGAATGAACTTCAGGGATAGTATTAGGGGTTATGAGTGTGGACTATGGAGACTATATTGTTGTAGTTTTCATTTTAGGATGTAACGTAAACTTTATGAACGTATCTAGTGATGTCAAGGATACTAAAATAATCATTCTTTTGAGATTTGGTCTTTTGTGATCATTCCAATGTTATGTAATAATGCACCAACTCTGGGTAACTGGGGTTGGGGAGTTATAGTTGGTATTAGAGGAATTTTAGTACAAACTTTTGAAGCTAGATTTAGATAAACTCTGATTAGAGCACATAGCCCTAAGATAGACTTTGAATATTAGTATAGAAGAACATCCTAGAATTTTGGTAATGTAGTGATTTTGTGAGTTCCCGACGAATACATCCATGTCTAGATAGGAACAGGTATAGGCCGCTCTGGCACAGATGTACCAAGGGAAAACACTACATTGAGCGAGACTCGAATGGGAACTAGTGCATGACAACGGGCCATGCTGCACTCTTGGTTACGACACTCCCGAGGGATATGTTTAGGATAATTCTCATTTTCTTTACAAACCATTCTGAAGGGTTTATGAGTATATAATTCCTCGAAGAAAACATTTTTATAATTATGGATTATATCCATACACAGTTCAATTGATGTTAAGTGTTTTACAAGTTTGGAATTATGTGTTGCGATTCATAAACTAATTTAGTGTATGACATTATTTAGAAATGGATCCTAGTGGATGAAATGAAAACCCTATCAATGCACACACTCCATATAGGGATTTACCTCCTACTCAAGATTATTATAGTGGAACTGGTGATGAAACTGCTGCTGATCAGCTAATCACCATACTGGGACAACTCACTCAGGTTATGAATAATAACATTACCCGTATGGAGCACCGCGTTCCATAGCGTGGCAGATCAATGTTAGACCGCTTCATGAGGAATCAAACAACAACATTCAATGGGATTACAAATCCCTTAGTAACTTAGAAATGGATAAATTCCATAGAGAAAATATTCCAAGCCTTGGGGAGTAGCGAAAGGGAAAAAAATTTCATGGTAGATTACCGCCTCACTGGAGATGCTGATCAATGGTGGTTATTGATTCAAAACACGAAGGAAGATGATGATGTATAAAATATGGAATGGACGGAGTTCAAAGAGCTTTTCTTGGAAAAATACTTTCCTCGTGACTATCAAGTAGATATGGAAAGACAATTTTTCAGTCTGAGACAAAAGGAGTATGAGAATGTCGAAAAGTATGAGGCCAACTTTATAAGGTTAGAGAGGCATGCAGTAGATTATATATGTAACCCAAAGAGTAATATCGATCATTTATTTGATGGGTTAAAACCATTTCTTCATCGATCATTAGTCTCACAATCCATCTCATCGTATGAAGATATTATCTCATGTTCCATCAAAACATAAAAAGAATTCTCTATGTCTTACAATTTTAAATCAAAACAAGAGAAGAAGAGATGAGCTGATAACTTAAGAAATGGAAATAAGATGAAGAAGGGAAAAGATGAATATACATCCTATATTAAATGTGGGAAGAAACACCCTAGAACTTTCTTGAGAGGAATGGGAGTCTATTACAGGTGTGGTAAAAAAGGCCACCATCCTCGTGATTGTAAGGGGAAGAAAAAATCTACCGATGTTAAATGATACAACTTCAGGGAGATGGGACATTATGTAAATGAAGGTACTAAGCATCAGGGGAACTTACCTCAGAAAATTCCAAGGGATCAAGTCTAGGCTTATGCTATCACTACTGTTGAGGTAGAAGCTCCGAAAGACGTGGTGGCAGGTAATTTAATGGTTTCCTCAAGTTTAGAAAATGAATTATTTGATTCTAGATCATCTCATTGTGTCATATCTTCCTAGTTTTATAAGAAAATTAGATATTTCCAATTTTATTTAACAAGGGAGTTTTCAGTTAAAACTCTTAAGTGAAGTATCATTGCTACAATGTTCTGGGAATCAGTTCCCATTAGAGCACATAAATGTTCATTATCTACTAATCTCATTGTCATACCTATGATTGATTTTGATATAATCCTTGGTATATATTAGCTTTCGGAATATGATGTGAAGATTTATTTTAAGATGAAGGAGGTTACAATTTTTTATGATGATGATAAAGAACAACTTATCTTTAGAGTTGAATCATCACCACCTAATTCTTATCTATATCCACCCCCAGTAGCTCAATTAAATTCAATTATTGGGGAGGAAGAGAATGAAATAAATGTGAGTGAGGGTAGAAATGTTCAAATAGAGGATGTACCTATTGTGAAATAATATGGTAATGTGTTTCCAGAAGATTTACCTGTATATCCTCCAGAATGAGAAATTGAGTTTTCAATTGATTTAATTCCTGGATCAAGGCCCATATCGAAGAACCCTTATAGAATGGACACTATGGAATTAGTGGAAATAAGGAAACAACAAAAGGAATTGAGTAATAAAGGATTTTTTCTACCTAGTGTTTCCCCATGGGGAGCCTCTGTCCTTTTTGTTAAGAAGAAAGATGGATCATTGAGGTTATGTATCGACTATAGGGAGATCAATGCAATAACAATAATGAAAAAGTATCCCCTACCTCGCATTAATGATCTATATGACCAACTGCATGGAGATCAATACTTTTCAAAGATTGACCTTCGATCTGGATACCATCAGTTCTGTGTGAAGGAGGAATACATTCTGAAGACATCATTTCGAACCAAGTACAGGCATTACGAGTTTACAGTAATGCCATTTGGTATGACTAATGCACCCTCTGTTTTCATGGATCTAATGAACAAAGTTTTCAAGGAATATCTTAATGATTTTTTAGTAGTATTTATTGATGATATCTTTGTATACTCCAAAAGCTACTAATATAATGAAAATCACTTGAGCATTATCTTGAAGTCTCTTAAAACACATGAATTATATGGGAAGTTTAGCAAGTGTGAATATTGGATTTAGGAGATTTCTTTTCTTTTCCATATTGTCTATACAGATGGAATCTCTATTGATCCTTCTAAGACAAGAGCAATCCAATAATGGCTAGCACCAATGAGTATAACTGAGGTACACAGTTTTATTGGTTTAGCAGGTTATTATCGACGATTCACACATAATTTTTCCCGGTTGGATATCCCATTAAAAAAGCACACACGTAAAGGGGTTAAATTTGTTTGGACAAAATAGTATGAAGAATGTTTCAAATAACTGAATAGAAGATTAGTCAATGCTCCTATATTGACTCTACCATCGGGGAATGATGGGTTTGTTATTTATAGTGATGCATCGAAGAAAGGACTTGGTTGTGTTCTTATACAGAATAATAGAGTTATAGGCTATGCATCATGACAGCTGAAATTAATGAGATAAACTATCCTAATCTTGATATTGAATAATCTGCTTTAATCATTACTTTGAAGATATGGAGACACTATCTCTATGGTGAAAAGTGTGAGATTTATACTGATCATAAGAGTTTTATGTATATTTTCTCATAGAAAGAACTCAACATGAGGCAAAGGAGATGGCTTGAACTACTTAAAGATTATGATTGCACAATACAGTACCACCCGAGGAAGGAAAATAAGGTGGAATATTCCTTGAGTAGAAAATATCATCGAGTTTTGGACAAGATGAGAGTTGAAAGGGATCCTATTTTCATGTATCTAGCAAAGATGGATGTGGGAATCACCATGGAAGGTGAAACATCAATACGTTTTCAAACGGTTGCCAAACCAAATTTAATAGAAAGGATAAAGAGTTCTTAGACCGATGATTAAGAGTTGAAAAAGAACAGTAAAGCTGTAAATGATGGGAGATTGAGTGACATTGTGTATGAAGATGGAATTTTGAAATTTGGGAGGAGACTTTGTGTTCCCGATATACGTGATCGGAAAAGAGAATTGTTGGATGATGCTCATTGTTCCAATTTCTCTATACACCATAGGAGCACCAAAATGTATAGAGATTTGAAGGAAAATTTTTGGTGGGACAACATAAAGAGGGAGATTGCTGATTTTGTGTCAAAATATATGGTTTTTCAACAAGTGAAAGCTGGAATGCAACAGCCTGGAGGAGTCATGCAACCTCTTCCCATACCTGATTAGAAATGGGATAATATCATGATGGACTTTTACATGGGACTACCAAAGACTCCTAGAATGAACAATACAATAAAGGTCATTGTTTATCGTCGTACCAAGTCATCCCATATTCTTGCTATAAGAGAAGATCTACCACTTGAACGTCTAGAAAGACTATATATTAATGATGTTGTGAGACTTCATGGAGTACCCCTATTAATTGTTTCAGATCGCTATCCATGTTTTACATAATGATTCTGGAAGAGTCTTCAGAAGGCCTTGGATAAAGAACTTCGTTTGAGCACTGCCTACCACCCTCAAACAGATGGACAACCAGAACAGACTATTCAAACCTTAGAAGACATGTTGAGATCTCTCTCACATGACTTTCAGGGTACGTGGGATCAATATTTACCTATGGTAGAATTTTCCTATAACAATTTCTTCCATTCAAGTATTTGGATGGAAACATATGAAGCATTATATAGAATGATATTTCACACACCAACCTGTTGGGATGACGTTGGTGAGAGAAAAATAGTAGGCTCAGAACTGGTGGAGGAAATGATGGAAAAGGTGAAGGTAATCCAAAACCACATCAAATCATCTCAATGTAGGTAGAAGAGCTATGTCGATAACTGAAGGAAGGATTTGGAATTTCAGGTCGGAGATCATGTTTTCTTGAAGGTATCTCAATGGAAGGGAGTCATACGTTTCAGTATGAAATGTAAATTGAGTCCAAGGTACGTCAGACCTTTCGAAATTCTAGAACGAGTTGGGGTTGTAGCTTATCGTTTGACAATGCCGCCAAATCTCTCCAAGGTTCATGATGTGTTCCACGTATCACTATTGAGAAACTACATGCATGACCTAACACATGTACTCACCTATGAGTAATTAGAACTGGAACCCGATCTATCTTATTGGGAAGAGCCCGTCAGGATTCTTGATACCAAAGAACAAGTGTTGAGAAACAGGATGACTCGTCTGGTAAAAGTTCTATGGAGAAACCATAAAATGGAAGAGGCAATATGGGAACCAAAAGAACTTATGATGAATAATCACCTTAGTCTTTTCTTGTGGTATAATTATAGAAATTTCAACTGATAAATTATTTGAAGGAGGGTAGAATGTAACGCCCCATGCTTCCATGGTACACTTCTCTTTGAATAATACAGTAGCGTGTGTTGTATGCAACATCGAGTTCTTACACACACCAGAACTAATCAAACTAGCCATTTGAATAGTAATACCCAATTTTTTAAATTTTATAAATTTTATCTTTCAAAATGGACTTCATTTTTGGATTCGGAATATCGAAATTAGCCTAGGGTGAAATTTTGGTATCTTTATGAAAACATTCAAATTTTGATGAATTTGTGAAAAACACTGAGTTATAGTTTAAAACCGATTTTTATTTAAATAATTATTTATTTTATTTAAATTTAATTAAGGTAAAAATATATAAATAATACCTATATATGTTCAATGTAAATCATTGAAGTTAGTTTAGAATAATTTTAGATATATAAAAATTTTATTGAACTTTCACCATCTTTTACCCACCTCCTAGGAGAATTTTCAAATTCACATAAAACATAATTTTACCACTTCTATTAGTGGAATTTAGAAAATCTGAGGGACACAGTTAATATCAAGGAGTAATATGTGGTTCAATAAGATGAAAATAATTATTGGTGATTAGTAACTTTTTATTTTATTTACCACGGTTAAAAGTAAATACGGTAATTAAGGGTAAACATGATATTATTATTACCCTAACACATGTCATAATTATATTGTACAAGTGTATATCTACCATAAACAACCTTAGGAATAAAATATTATCATTTAGGTGCAATTGGATTAGATTATGATATTTATTATTATTTAATTCAAAGAATAGTTAAAAGAGTTAAAATCAAAGTTTAATAACTAAAACATTTTTAATATAGGGATATATATAAGATAAATTATATTATAAATATTCATTATAAATAGAAACATATTTCATAAATAATGTTATTTTATTTATAATTTTTATACATTAAATAATTTAATTTATTTATGACACAATGGTGATGCAGTAATCACCTAATTAATGAAATTTTAAGATAATTGAAATTATAAATACCCAAATAAATGTAATTTGAAGCTTTTTATGAATTAAATTAATTATATAGGTTAATATAACATATTAATATTTGTTATATGTATTATTTATAAGTAATAATTCTGTTATGAATTTATCAAAAACAAAGTACCCAATAGTGTCAAAATTGACATAAAAGAGTTTTTAAATCAAATATCATATTATTAATTGATATTATATTCCTAAAATTCTAATCTTCATCCAAAGGACTTATATAATGGTAGGTGTATTATTAATGGACCAATTGGGGGTCGATTGGATGTATATAGTATGTTTATTAACTATATAATATAAAAATACAAAGTGACATGGTAAGTGTCAAACTAATTAACTAAGAGTTCGACCTAAAAGATAAGGTTAATATAATGAACCGAACCTGTATAAAATCTATTGGTTGAATTATTTCGACCCCTACCCACCTTAGAATTTTAATAATACACTTTGGAGACATTATAAACCTAATATGAATTTATTATAAAATAATACATTAAGTTTTTTCAAAAGAACCCCTCCTCCCCCTTATAAAAGAACACCACTTATAACCAATTATTCATACCTTAAAAGGTTTTTGGTTTGCTGAACCTCTATCCAAATACCCTCTCAACAATAATCCCTTAATTCTAGAGGCCTTAATTTAGTAATAAATCCAACATAAGGACCCCTTTTGATGAAATCAAAAGGATGAACCTGAAGAAGAGGTAATATTTTCGCCACCCTCTTTCATGTTCCCTTCTTCTTCAACTTCTTCTTTCGTTGTTATTTCCATTATAAAATAATAACTCCAGTATATTCTATAGAATGTGATGTTATTATAAATATGGTACAAAAATATTCAGTATTCTACCCATCCTTTTAATGACATGTCACCATTAGTGAGTACGTACGACTTACCGTATCCACGTCGTTGTGTAATTGTTATTCAATACATTATTATTTGGATGGGTATGGTAATGATGTATAATTGATGTAAAAGATAAATATAACATGTTAATTATTCTTTATATATGATATACCATCCAATTATTTATTATTTTAATATCAAAATAATGATATTGTCGCTTGTTCGTACATACGGACTACCGTCTCCACAAACGTGACGAGATTCATTACCCATCGTATCTATTTAAGAATAATTTTCATTTGACAATTACAAATAATTTTTAAGTACTTTATATAATTATGGATATGAATAAGATACAACCTATCCATAAAAAACACGACTTATGTAACAAAACATATAAAATAAAAGGAGTAAGTTAACATACGAAACGACGATAATACAAAGATATTATTAACAAAGCATTGCTAAAATATCATATATGATATCATATTAATGTATATGATTATTCTATAATTTAATAAAAATTATTTCATCTTTATACATGAGGATAACCTAGCCTCAAAAAAGTAAAAGTACAGGGTAAGGGTTTATTTCATAACCTCTTCTTTATCCGATGTTGTTTATCCATAATTATCTACTGGGACCTCTTTATCATCCACATCCATGTTTCTTAAAAATGTATTTCAAATCATTATTAATATTTTATAGACTATGGGTTAAAGTTATTTATACCCTTTTTGACTTCGTATAAGATGCTTATAATGGAATATTTATGTCGTTTTCCAAACTATTTCCTTTTTAACCTTTTCGACAAAATTAATGTAATAATGTTTTTTAACTTATACGGCGGATGCGGCTATATTCCACCATTATAAAATCATTGAAGCTTAACTTACAATATTATTTGAATATTTTTAAAGTAAATTTTTTATAATTATGTGACTTTTAAATGATTTAAAAAAAGAGATATTTCTCTCAAATAGTTTTGATTTCATCTATGTCAATATCCTTTGATGGATTTTATGCTTATATGATGTTGAGTTATTATGATACAAAACTACCATATTGTATTGAAGGTTTTGTGATATGTTTGACTATGGATGTATTATTTTTATACCATTAATGTTTTATGGAGAAATTATTGACATTTCGTATGCTAGTTTCAATACTAATGTTTATATTATGTTTAAAACTATTCATATGAGGAATGCATTAGACTTAATAAGTGACGGGTGGAGCCCTCTATAGCTCCTCGATGCATCGGTAGGTCTAATGAGACAAACTAGTGTTTTGGCACAAGGCCTTGAAAAAATCATATTTGTAGTCTTGGCACATGGACTTTACTATGTGGTTATGATAGTTTTTCATTATGCATTCAATCATTATGAAAGTGGTTTTTGATATTGCATGTGATTGTTCGACAAGTAGAATATCCATGTGAATAATTAAATGGAATTATTTTATTTTATTTTTTCCATATTATGATGTACTTCAATTTTAAAAGGTATATGTTTTAGTTATACATTTCCATAAATATTTATGCCTATTTATGAAAGTTTCCTCTATATTGTTATCCTTACAGGGCATTTGAACTCACCCCTTTCTATGTTTTATTTTTCTCAGGATGTGAAGACGTATTTTATGAATGTACTCAAGGGATAGTATGAGGGGTTATGAGTGTGGAATATGGAGACTATGTTGTGGTAGATTTCATTTTATGATGTAATTTAAACTCTAGGAATATATATAGTTCTTTCCAAGGCTACTAAACTAATCGGCCTTTCGAGACACGATCTTTTGTGATCATGACAATGTTATGTAATAATGCACCGAGTTTGTGTAACTAGGGTCGGGGCGTTACATGTTTTGTTTTTCAATTTCCACCATGCTAACTCTTTAAACCGTAATACTTAATATAAAGATCACTTTATTTCCATTGCAGGGTCTAAATTAAATATAGTTTATAATTATATTACTCTAATCATTGATTTGATTTATAATATAAATAACTTATCCACATAATACATTTATAGGATGAGAATTGTAAGTTTCTTTTAAAACTACAATTCACCACCCTCTGGTATTTTGTTAGTCACCATAACTCAATCCAAAATTTGGTATTAGAGAAGGTATTTAACATTATTGAAATGTTTACTACCAATATTTTATTTAAATTAGAATTTATTTTAGTTTACTAAATTTACAGTAACCATGTTGGTAGAGGAAAAATATTATTTGATGATAGGAGTACTAGTTAGTACACCTAATAACTTAAATCTGACCAGACCACTTATTTTTGATAGAGTCGGTTATGATTACAAGCATTATTATATGAAATCCTATGTCATTAATACTAGAGTTAATAACTTTATAATAAATATAGGAAAATATAATGTTCTATAGAATGATTTTGTTTCAATTCTATTAATAATAAAAAATATAATATTAGGTAAATATTAAAGTTTATAATAATTTATTGTGTTCTATAACTAGGAACATCTATAGCCAGATATCAAATAGTGAAATAGAAAATGTATTTTGAAAGCAGTTGGATAGTTCACATTTTTGGAACTTCTAAATTATTAAAAACTCTAAAAAATATGCTAATCCCTAACTATTAAGACTTTGAATTTCTATCTGGAGAGATTGTAACCTAAATGAATAAATGATTTATGAAAATAGTAAACAATTCAGAATATTTGGATGAAAACTAATTATTAAAATATAAACTCACTGAAAATATTATTGATATTATGCCTAAAAAAATGGGATTCCAAGAGTATAGAAATTAATAATACTAAACATTTGAAAAATTTAAATCTAGATGACTTAATTATAAAATTAATCTAGTATGGGATTATAATTAAAAGAGATACAAAAAAAGAGAAAAGGATTATCTAAAAATTCTAAATATCTTATTTCAAATAAGAAATGTATTCATTCAGATAAAGAGATTCATATGATAGTAACAATTAACTTTATAAAATTCTGAGATGAATGAATAAGTTTGTTTGAAACTCAAATTTATATAATTTTTATTAGAAATATAGTTATGAAAAGAAAGAATATTCGTAAAAAAATTTATATTAATTTAACAAGGAAGGTTATATCAGACCTGATTGTCCAAAATAGAAGAAAAAATATTGAAATCCGAGTAGGTATTCTAAAAGAAAATGTAAAAAAAATATTGAAAATTTTATACACCTAGATATCAAGTGAAATTGAAACATATTTAGATAGTTCTTCATAATATAATAGAATGGAAATCTATAAAATAGTTGGTTTCAAATCAAATATTACAAGGAATGAAAAATGATTTATGGAAAAAGTAAATGTAGAATCCCTTAAATATTTGAGTATTGATTATAAATTCACTTATAATACCAAAGAAGATTATTCAACTTCATGAGAAGATAAATAATAAAATCAATTGGACATTGAAAAAGGAAATGAATTTGAAGAGAAATAAACAATACCAACTATACCTAAAATGGAAATATATTCAACTCTTTTGAATAAAGAAAATAATAAACTAATATGTTCCTATGAGTTTACTAAATAAAAACTTATTTAAGATAATAAAACAATTTCAAAAATAACTTTTCATATTTCAGAACATTTAAATAAATTAAATTCAAAAAATAATTTTTGAATATATTCAATTGATCATAGTTTAGTTGATCATAAATCCATTAATACAAATGTTGATAATTAAAATTTTGTTATTAAACTTAAATTATATGTTTTTTTATTTAAAATAATTTTATATAACTTTAATTTTTGTAAAGAGAAATTTTGATAAAATTTATAAACAAATAATAACCTATATAACTTCAATAGTAATTGGTTATACTTATGATAAAAATAATTTATATCAAACTATTTTGATCCAAAAAGTGAACCTTTTTATACTAATTGTAAAAAAGAAGTTCACCAGAGTAAGTATTTTTCTTTTAAAAAATTTCATTATTTTAGTTTTTATAAATAATTTATTTGATAATAACCAGAAGCTATATAATATAAAATAGTCAAATAGATATGGGTTCCTAAAATTTTATTTTCATACTTAATTGGCCAAAACATGTGTAGGTACCAAGGACATACTTTTTTCTTTTTTAGGAAAATAAGAGGAAAAATAGAATCGAAAAAATGGTAAATAGATAATTTTTGTTATTGACATCTGAATATAGACAATTCTAACTTAAAAAATTAAAATAAACTAAAAGGGGGATAATTCACTTTTGGAGACAGTGCTTTGGTTGAAATTATCATAATTTGTGATGTTTATTTTATTGGAAAAACATTTATTTCTAATTTTTTATATATTTTAGGAAATAATAACAACCATATTAGTATAAGTCAATTATGTGATGAGGGGTATCTTCTGAACTTCAGTAGTGATATATTAACTGTTCAAAGTTTAGAAATTAATCTTATTTTATTTGTCGATAGGCATTAAAATGTTTATATACTCAACATAGAATAATGAATCCATTAGAATTTTCCATTATTAAGTGCAACCAAAAACTTTTCTTGGTTATGGAATATGAGATTTAGACACTATAAATTTTTTACCTCAACTAAAATTTATAGGAAATGACTTGTTAGGGATATAACATATCATAAATTTAATTTAACCATAATTTTTTAATCCTTTCCAATTTTTTTAATAATATAATTCATGTTTTAAAACTAAAAGTGTTGTATCAACTTCCAAAGTATTATAGTTAGTGTACATGGATTTATTTGGTCCTAAAAAACATTAAGTATTAGAGTAAGACACTATATATATATATGTATTTGTTGATGATTACACTAGTTCACTTGGTTCAATTTTCCCAATCGAAAATCTAAATCTTTTAATTATTTTAAGGTATTTTTTGATTCTGTTAAAAATGAGAAAAACCTACCTTTGGTTACTATCTAGATAGATAATGGAAAAGAGTTTGTTAACTCATAATTTGAAACTATTTATAGTAAAAATATTGTTATTCATATTTTTTACACACCAAAGACACCATGATAAAATGCTGTAGTTGAGATAAGAAAAAAAATTCTTCAAGAATTGCTTAAACTTATATAAGTGAGTATCTATTTCTAGACATTTTGGGTTGAGTCTATGAGTACTTATTTTATCCTATAAATCATGTTTTTCTTATTATGTTTCTTAATAAAACTCCTTATATACTATGGATCATAATAAATCCAAAACTTTTGTACTTTATAATTTTTGATGTAAAGTATTCATCCTAAAAAAGATGATTTACATTAATCGGATCCAAAAATCGATATAGGATTTTTATGGGATATTATACAAATAGTAAGTCTTATAGAGTTTTTAATTAAAGAAATAGTTTTTTTAGGATATTATTCATGTAATATTTGAGTAATTTTATGCTTTTTTAAACTATTAGATATACATAATATTTATGATGTTTTCAAAAATCCTTAGGTTAGTTTAATGAAAGATATTTTAAAACTACTGATTAAAAATACACTAGAAGTAATACCATAAAATTCTAAATATCTATAAATTCCTTGAAAAGAATCTATAAATTCATTAGTTTAATTTCAACATATAGATTTACGAAAAAATTACTTGTCTTATGTAATCATATTTCCAATTATATTATTAAAGATAAAAGTAAACTGATTAAAACTTGAAGTTCACTAAGAAATAATTATGAGAATCATGAATTCATATTATAATTTTAACCTAAAACAATATATGATGATTTAGGTGATGAATCTTGGATAAGGGAGATAAAAGAAGAGATTAATAAAATGGAACGAAATTGAGTTTGGACCCTAGTTGAACGTCCTACAGATCTACAAGTAATTAGAGTAAAATGGGGTTTTAGAAAAAATTGTGAGGAAAATATGATTATTTTTAGAAATAAATCTTTTATTATTTAAAAAAGAAATTTTCAAGAAGAAATCATAGAAAACAGTGAAACTTTTTCATTGGTAGCTAGATTGATATCTACCGTGATCTTATTAGACTTTATAACTCATTTGAATTTTAATTTATTTCAAATATATGTGAAATTTTATTCCCTTAATTGTTATGTTCAAGATGAATTTTATGTTTAATAACATCTTAATTTTTATGATATTAGATTTTAGGACAAAGTATTTAAACCTACTAAATCACTTTATTCACTTAAATAATCCCCAAGAGATTTTCATGATATAATTTCCAGATATCTGTTTAATTTTTTTTGGAAGTGCTGATCTAACCCTTTAAATAAATAAATTTTTCAAAAATACCATTTTTATTCAAATATATATTTATGAAATTATTTTTGGTTCAACCCAAAAACCACTTTAAGGTAGTTTTTTTTTAAACTTATGAAAAATGAGTTTGAAATGAGGATGATGGGAGAACCTAAAATTATCTTGGTTATCATATTTTTCAAGAACAAGAAGGAAATATTTTAACTGAGCATAAATATAATAATATCTACTGAAATATTTTTTCACAATGCATCAAACATAAGTACTTTAATCGCAACTTCTATCATACTTAATCTTGATGAAACTAGTAAATTAGTAGATCAAATACTTTATTGAAGTATAATAAAAATATCACTACATATATTTTGAAGTCAACCACAAATTATGTTTTAAGTTTGTTTCTGTGAAATATTTTAATTTAATCCAAAATAATCTCATTTGAAAGCGATAAAACACATTTTTTGATACAATAAAAGTAATTTCGAGCTTGGATTATTTTATTTTTCTAAAAATTAATTTGTTCTAAAAATTACTTAGTTGATGACATTGGTGGATATATGGTAGATAGAAAATATATTTCTTGATTATGTTATTTATTAGGAGACGCTTTAGTCTCATAGTCCATTAATAAGTGGCATTCTATAGAACTTTCCACTACCAAAGGTGAATATGTATTAATTGAAAGATATTATTCTCAATTATTGTGGATATAGAAGACACTCATGGATTTTGGTTTATGTTTTTATCATACTCAAACTATTTGAGAAATTAATAGCTCCTTTTCATTATCGATGAACCCAACATGTCACTCAAGAGAAAATAACGCAAATGAAAACACTATTTATTTAGAGAGAACACATAGAAAGAAGATTTTGTTACTATCTTCATCATAAAGGAAAATCATTTTGTTTATATTTTTAAAAAGCCTCTTACTTTGGATAGACAAAAAAGTATTAAATAGATGTTAGGAATAATCAACCATAAGTGATATTCAATCAATTTATTATTTCATCTATCTACTTATATTAAAAAATTATCTATTAAAAAATGATTAGATATTTTTTTTCAATTTAAATTATTTTTCAATATTATCAATTTTTCAATCTTATTGATTTTTTAAATATTATCATTTTCATAAACTTATTATTTTTAGACTTATAATTTTTTGAAACATATCAATTTTCAAACATATTAGTTTTTTAAAATTATCAAACATTCAAACTTATTAGTTTTTAAATCTTATCAGTTTTCAATAATACTTATTATTTAAAATTATCTAATTTTCAAAATCATCTTTTTTTGAAACATTTCAGTTTTTAAAACATAACTGTTTTTTAATTTTAATAATTTTTAAATATTACAGATTTATCATTTTTATTTTTACAATTTTTTTCTAACATTTTCCATAGTCCGTTTTAAAAGAGGAAAATCATTATTTTTTTGGAAGATAACTTCAGAGTGGTTTTTTATTTTCAACTATGTATTTTTATATCCCATTGATATCATTTTTATAATAGGAGGATATATTTAAAATTATTAATTTTTTTAATTACATCTTATAAGGGGTGTTGTAATTACCTCACAAAATTACAACTTTTTATTTTCCCATTTAGAGTATTTTTAAATTTAATTATTAAAATAATATTTATGATATATGTCTTCAAATTTCATTTTTATGAATGTATTTGAGAACCACTCATGCATTAAAGGAAAAATTCTTGGATGACTATAATATTAAATACCTATATAAAGACTGAAATCTCAAGGATTTTTCAAATACAATTTTTCTATCGTATATTTTATATGCTAAATTGATTATCATCATAAGCATATTTCTAATAATTTATCTAAAGAAGATAATAAGCTCATCTATGAAGCTTAAATTTTTTCTTTCCAATGTATTTATACAATTAAATACAGAAGAAGCGCCCTATATTCTTATTAGTGAATAACGTGAAGTTAAAATTCTAAAAATTTAGAATCTCTTCTACCATTATATTAAATTCCTGATAAGATCCTTAAGGCTAGTGGAGAAAGATAAGTTAAACATGAACTTACTTTATAATAAGATCCCTCTAGAGAGGGAATAATGATCAAAATGGAATTGATGCAAAAGAAAATTATTTCATCAACCATTCGAAAAGTGTTTTTCTTAATGATATTAAGAGATATATAAATTTCAGAAGTAACCAAAACATATGATAAGAAAATTCATAAACAGAAATAAATTTCTAATTTTTTATTGTATTTTTTTCTTTTTATTGTATTTATTTTTAAAAATCACCATGTGGGAGAAATTTAAAATATTTTTTATTGTATATTTTTTATCCTATATATTAACATATTTGATATTTTTTTAATAAATCTATTTTAAAGGGGGAGTATATTTAATTTTTATTCTAATGAAATATCATTAATTTTTTGTTTGAAAAAAAGTTGTGAAAATTATCTATCATGATGACTATAAAGATATTTTTTTAATATCTCTTATACTAAAATTTTCTTGAATTTATTATGTTTTCCAAAAAATGGGACATTATTGAGTCAAAGGAATCAATTCATATATTTATTTTCTAAATCAAAATGCACTTTATTTGAAAATTATTTAACAATAGTTTTTTCTTAATTTTCTATGCTTATATAGAATGAACTTCCATTAAGTGAAATATTGGAGAACTAAAAATGATTTTTTTGAAAAATTTATGGTATGATGTTTCACACCAAATAACATACATTATATTTAGAATCACTATTATCACATTGGTTTAAAAAATTTATAGATGAGGTAACATGTTGAGTTTATCAGTAGACAAAGAAGTAGTTGCCGATGTAGTTACAGTCGACTCTGAAGTTTTTGGAATCCAACCATTATATTTTATTAAAATGATTTATATAAGTAAATCCACACCTCAAGATTCAAATGTAAATCAATAAACATATAGATCAATCATTCTGAAATGTTATTTTTTTGGAATCCATAAAATTTCTTGTTCTGGAGGGCGCTTTTGAACTGTGTAATATTTTTCATTATATTGTTTTCTGTTAAGAGTTACCATTTTAAGGTTTTAGTTTTAAATATATCAAAAATTTATATTTTAATTCTTCTTATTATGACCATTCATGATCTAACTATTGCATGTATTGAAAAATAGAAGAATTTCGAATTATCTAGATCAAATTATTTCATGGATATATAGAATAATATAAAAGACATTCTGTATGTGGAAGTGAGATGCCACTGATATTTTTACTCGAGGGCTTAAAAGGATAGGAAGAAAATATTATGATCGGTATAAAATTAGGGAAACCTTATAACAAGTTTCAAGTCAAAGGTACCTTGGATCTGATTAATAGGTCTACCTAACACTTTTTTTAAAAGTGGGATTTTAATAATAACCATTTTAATGATTATTTTATTCTCTAACTAATACTACATGTTTTGTATTTGAATTTCTACTAAGTTAACTCCTTTATCAATAATAGTTAAATTACTGATCACTTTTTTTATAACTATATTTAATAAAATATATAATCTCATTATTCTGATTTTTGATTTGATTAGTAATATGAAAAAATCTACATAATAATTTTATATAATGAAAATTTCATGTTTATTTAAAAATTAAAAATCACCCTCTCTATTGTTTTTGTTATCCAATATTCATTAGGAAAACAAAGGTACCATCCTTAACCCTGGAATATTTTCCAATAGTTTATTGTCTCTGAATAGATTCTTTACACAATATTTCTCTAATTCACTAGTTTTTTTACTACCAAGAATGAAAATATATTAATATCACATTATAATTGTAATTCCCCAAACCTAATTACCCAGAGTATGTGAATTATTACATAACAATTGTATGATCATAAAGGATCAAGTCTCAAAAGACCGATTATTTTAGTATCCTTGGAAGTACTACATACATTCATAAGGATTACATTACACCATAAAATGGAAAATAACAACAATATTGTTCCATAGACAACACAAATATCCCATAGACTATACCTGCAGGTTAGTCATAATATACTTCTTCGCATCCTGGGAAAAATAAAACATAGAAAGCGGTGATCACAGAATCTTAGTAAGGATAACAATATAGAAGAAAATTTTATAAATAAGCATAAACATATAGGGCAATGTATAAGACCAAAAAAAAATCTTTTTAAACTTTAACTTTAGTATAATATTGAAAAGATAAAACCAAAATAATTCCACTTACTTATTCACATGTATATTCTACTAGTTGAATAATCACATGCAATATCAATAGCCACTTTCATAATGATGGAATGCATAATGCTAGACATTCATATCCACATAGTCAAGGCCTTATGCCAAGACTACAAATAAGATTTTGACAAGGCCTTGTGACAAGACACTAGTTTGTCTCATGAGACCTAATAATGCATCAAGGAGCTATAGTGGGATCCACCCGTCACTTACTATGTCTAATGCATTCCCCATATGAAAAGGTTTAAACATTACATAATCATTTGTATTAAAACTGGCATAAAAAATGTCAATACTTTATCCATAAACCGTGAATGGTATAAGATAGAACATCCATAGTCAAACATATCACATAACCTTCAATAAAATATTGTAGTTTGTATCATAATAAATCAACTTCAAACAAAAATAAAATCCATCAAAGGATGTTAACATAGAAGAAATAAAATCCTTTTTATAGAAATATATCTTTCTATTTTGAAATCATTTAAAGGTCACGTAATTATAAAAGAAAAAATTTATATTTGAAAATATTCTTATAATCTTGTAAGGAAAGCTTTGATGATGTTATAACGACAGAAAATATCCACACCCACCATATAAGTTAAAAAAAGACATTCTTACCTTAATTTTGTCGAAATGGTTATAAAAGACCTTGTTTGGAAAACAACAGAAAGATTACTTTATAATAATCTTATAAAAAGTCAAACAAGGGTATACTTTACTTTAACCCATAGTCTATAAAATAGTAAGAATGTTTTGAAATACATTTTTAAGAAACATGGATGTGGATGATAAAGAGGTCATAGTAGATACTTAGGTAAAAACAACTTCGAATAATAAAGAGATTGTGAAATTAACCCTTACCTTGTACTTTTCGTTAGTTTAGGGTCGGTTAAACTCATGTATAATGGTGCAATAACTGTTATTAAATTATACGAAAATAATATACATTATTATGATATCATATATGGTCTCTTAACATTTCTTTTTTAATAATATCTTACTATTATCGTTTTTTTGGGTTTTAAAGGATTCATTTTACTTTATATTATTTGTTATGTGAGTCATATATTTTATGGATGGGATGCATATTATTTACATGCAAAATGATATCAAGTCTTTAAACATTATTTTTGAACATCTAATGAAAATTATTCTTGAATGGATATTATGTGGAATGAATCTCATCACGTTCGTGGAGACGGTAATCCGTATGTACGTACGAGCGATAATATCATTCTTTTGATATTAAAATAATATATAATTGGATGGTATATCATATATACAGAATAATTATCATGTTATATTTTTTATTTACATCAATTACAAATCATTATTATACCCATCCAAATAATAATTTATTGAATAACAATTAAACCACGATGTGGAGATGGTAAGCCATACATACACACGTATTGTGAAATGTCATTCAAAGGATAGATAGAATAATTAATATGGTTGTAAAATATTTATAATAAAATCACAGTATATATAAGATACTGTATTTATCATTTTTTAATAGAAACAACAAAGAAAGAAGAAGTGGAAGAAGAAATGATCTTGAAAGAGGTGATCAAATATTTACCTCTCCTTCAGGTTCATCCTTTTGATTTGATCAAAAGGGCTCCTTAAGTTGTCTTTCTGACTAAATGAACCTCTCTAAGATGAAGGGAGGAAAATTTATAGGGTATTTGGTAGGGGTCGGCCAAGCCAAAATGATTGAAGGTGTGAATTAGAGAGAAGAGGGTGTGCCCTTTTATAAGAGGAGTGAGGGACACCTTAGAAAAAACTAGTAATATTATGTTGTAATAAAATAATTTTCGGTTTATAGTTGCTAAAAAATAGATTATTTAAAGTCTAAGATGGGTATGGGTCGAAGACCACTCAACCAATAGGTTTTAGATTGGTTTTCGTCACTATATTAACATTATCTTATAGATTTAACTCTTAGTTAAATAGTTTTACATTTACCATGTCTCTTTGTATTTTTATGTTATATGGTTAATAAATTTATTATATACTTCCAAGAGAAACCAAAGTGGTTCATTAATGATACACCTATCATTATATAAGTCCTTTGGACAATCATTTGATTTTTTAGAATAGAATATCAATTAATAATATAATATTTGTTTTAAAAACTCATTTATGTCAATTTTGACAGTATTTAATAATTGATTTTTGATAAAGTTTAAACAACTTTATTATTTAGAAATAAATTAATTTAATCAACACTAACATGTAATATTATCCTATAAAATTCATTTATGTCATAAAAAAATTAAAATTATATTTATTTTAACATTTATATTACCATTTATTTGATTCTTTCATTAATTATGAAAATACTGCATCATCATTGTGTCATAAATAAATTTAAATATTAAATGTCTAAAAATTATTAATAAAATACAATTATGTAGGACTTTTTTTTATACTTCTAATTATTATTTTAATTTGAATAGATAACATGTATAACCCTATGTAAAAAATATTTTACTAAAAGATATATTCTTATGTAATTTTTGTATTTACTTTTACTTAATTAATATAAGGTGTCATTATCTCTTAAAAGTAGCTCCATGTGGTCATAAAATCAACCCAAAGATCCCCATGGTTGGACATGTATCATATAATAGTGTTATGACATGTGTTATGGTAATTTAATATTATTATAATATTTTTTTACCCTTATTTACCGGATTTACCTTTTAAACATGGTAAATAAAATATTTACCGAAATAATTATTCAAAATGTCTAAAAATAAAAGTGACCTATTTACACAATTTAGACCTCCTGATTATAAATATGGAATCAATTTTTCTAAATTCAAAACACATAAGTGGATGAAATTAATTTAAAATTAATTCCTGTCGCCAAAACAAAAAAGCGTGTTTTTAAGAAATAATAACTATCAAAAGATTGACGCTTGCTTATGTCTAGTTTAAATGTGAAATTAAGTCCAATGACCAAATTTGGATTAAATGGTAAAAATATAATATAATTATACATTAAAACACCTCAATGTTATAATTTATCACTATAAATTATTTTGATTAAAAATTTGTTTTTAATTAAAATTTAGTATTTTTCGCTATTCATCAAAAATTGAATGTTTTCAGAAAAATACAAAAAATTCACCCTAATCTAATTTCAATACACCAGATTAAAAAATAATGTCCATTTTGAAAGTTAAAATTTATAAAATTTTATAAATTGGGTATTACTATTTATAACGGATATTTTGATTGGTTGTTGTGCGTTAGAACTCGAAGTTCAGTACAACACACGCTATTGTATTATTCAAAGAGAAGTGTATCGTGGAAGCTTAGTGTGTTACATTCTCCCCTATTTCAAATAAATTTATCCTAGATATTTCTAGAATATTACAGCATAAAAATACTTGCGTTGTTCTTTATCATAAGTTCCCCGGGTTCCCACGTTTCCTCTTCCATTTTATAGTTTCTCCGTAGAACATTTTCCAGAAAAGTCGTCCAGTTTCTCTGCACTTATTCTCTTGTATCAAGAATCCTGACAGACTCTTCACAATAAGAAAGATGAGGTTCCAGTTCTAATTCCTCATAGGATAGTACATGCATTGGGTCAGACATGTATTTTCTCAAAAGTGATATGTGGAATACATCGTGAACTTTAGAGAGACATGGCAGTATTGCCAAATGGTAAGCTACAACCCCAATTCGTTATAGAATTTAAAAAGTTTTGATATACCCGGGATTCAATTTTCACTTCTTACTAAAACTTATAACACCCTTACATGGAGATACCTTCATGAAAACATGATCTTCTTCCTGAAATTCCAAATCCTTCCTTCGGTTGCCAGCATAGCTCTTCTACCTACTTTGAGATGCCTTGATGTGGTTTTGGATTACCTTTACCTTTTTCATCATTTCCACCACATGTTCTGGGCCTACAAGTTTTCTTTCACCAACATCATCCCAATAGGTTGGTGTGTGACATCTCATTCCGTATAACGCTTCATACAGTGCCATATGAATACAAGAATGGATGCTATTATTATAGGAAAATTCAACCAAATGTAAATATTGATCCTGCATACCTTGAAAGTAATGTCAGCATGATCTCAACATGTATTCTATGGTTTAAATAATCCGTTATGATTTTCCATTAGTTTGAGGGTGCTAGGCAGTGCTCAAATGAAGTTCAGTATCCAGGGTTTTCTAAAGACTTTTCTAGAATCTTGATGTACAATGGGGATCAAGACCCAAAAAAATCAATAGTGGTACTTTATTAAGTCTTACAACATCATTAATATATAGTCTTACTAAACGTTCAAGTGGTAAATCTCCCTTATATAAAGAAAATGTGCTGACTTGGTAAGATGATAAACAATGAACCATATTTCATCGTTCATTCTAGGAGTATATTTAGTTTCATGACAAAGTCCATCATAATACTATCCCATTTCCACTTAGGTATGGGAAGAGGTTTCATGACCCCTCCAGGCTGTTTCCTTCCAGCTTTCACTTATTGACAAACTATACATCTTGGCACAAAATCAGCAATCTCCCTCTTCATGTTGTCCCACAAAAAACGTTCCTTCAAATATCTATACATTTTGGTGCTCCCAGGGTGTATAGAGAAATTGGAACTATGAGAATCATCTAACAATTCCTTTTTTCAGATCAGGTATATCATGAACACAAAATTTCTTCCCAAATTTCATAATTCAATCTTGATATACGAAGTCACTCAATCTCCCGTCATTCACATCATTAATATTATTTTGAAACTCCTCATCATCAACTTGAGAAATTTTTATCATTTCTAGTAAAGATGGTTTGGAAACCATTTGATAAATTATTGATGTTTCACCTTCAATGGTGATTCCCATATCCATATTTACTAGATCTATGTAAATAGGATCATTTTCAACTATCATCTTGTTAAAAACTCCAAGATACTTTTTTCTCAAAGCATATTCCACCTTATTTTCCATTTCGGGGTGGTAGTGTATCGTGTAATCATATTCCATGATTATTTCAATCCATCCTCTTTCCCTCATATTGAGTTATTTCAGTGAGAAAATATACTTCAAAATCTTGTGATCAGTATATATCTCAAATTTTCTCCATAGAGATAATGTATCCATATCTTCAAAGAAAATATTATAGTTTCTAACTCAATATCATGAGTATGATAGTTTTCCTCAGGAAGTTTCAATTATCCAGATGCATACCCAATAACTCAATAATTCTTCATATGTACACAACCAAGTCCTTTATTATATGCATTACTATAAATTACATACCCATCATTCCCCGATGGTAGAGACAAGATAAGAGATCTGACTAATATTCTATTCAATTCTTCAAAACATTCATCACACTCTTATTTCCAAACATATTTAACCCCTTTTCATGTGAGCATTGTTAATGGGTTAGCCAATCAGGCAAAATTCTGGATGAAACATCGTTAATAACCTACTAAACCAATAAAACTACATACCTCATCTATACTCGTTGGTGTTGGACATTCTTGGATTTCCTTGTTCTTTGAAGTATCAGTGGATATTACATCCTTATAGACAATATGGCCAAGAAAAGAAATCTCCTGAATCCATAATTCACACTTTCTAAACTTCCCATATAATTCATGTCTTCTAAGACTCTTCTGGATAATGCAAAAGTGATTTTCATGATCTTCGTAGCTTTTGGAGTATACCATGATTTAATAAATAAATACCACTACAAAATCATAGAGATATTTCTTGAAAACTCTATTCATTAGATCCATGAAGACAGAGGGTGAATTATTCAATCCAAAAGGCATTATTGTAAACTCGTAATGCCTGTACCTGGTTAGAAATGTTGTCTTTAGAATGTCTTCCTTCTTCATGAAAAAATGGTGTTATCTAGATTGAAGTTCAATCATTGAAAAGTATTGAGATCAATTCAGTTGGTCAAATAAATCATCAATGTGAGGTAGATGATACTTATTCTATATTTTTATAGAATTGATCTCACTGTAGTCAATTCACAACATCATAGATCCATGTTTCTTATTAACAAAGAGGAAAGGGGCTCCCCATAGATAAACACTAGGGTGAATATATCCTTTATTACTCAATTAATCTAGTTGTTTCTTTTGTTCCACTAATTCCACAATGGCCATTCTATAAGGGGTCTTTGATATGGTCCTTGAACCAGAAATTAAATCAATGGAAAACTCAATTTCTCATTCTGGAGGATGTCCAGGTAAATCTTTTGGAAATATATCAATATACTCTTGCACAATAGGTAAATTCTATTTTTGAACATTATTTTTCTCACCCACAGTTGTTTCTTTCTCTTCCTCCCCAATAATTGAATTTAGTTCAGCTACTAGGGGTGGATCTAGATAAAAAGTAGGTTGCGACGACTCTGCTCTAAATATAAGGTGTTCTTTATCATCATCATCCAAAATTGTAACCTCCTTCTTTTATAATAAATCTTCACATAATGGTCCTAAAAAACCCATAACAATAATTATATCAAATTAAATCATGGGTATGAAGATGAGATCAGTAGATAAAGATCATTTATATGATCTAATAGATACTGATTCACAAAACATTATTACGACAATACTTCCCTTAAGATTTTTGACTAAAAACTCCCTTGTTAAATCAAATTGGAAATATCTAATTTTCATACCAAATTGGGAAGATATAAAACAATGAGATGATCCATAATCAAATAACACATTTATTAAAGTTGAGGAAACCATTAAATTACCTTCCACCACGTCTTTCGGAGCTTCAACCTCAGAAGTAGTGATAACATAAGCTTGGCCTTGATTCCTTGGTCTTTTCTGAGGTAATTTCCCCTAACACTTAAGACATTCATTTGCATAATTCCCCCTTTATCTACAATTTTATAATTTTACATCAACAACCTCTTTCTTCCCCTTGTAATCATGATCATGGAGGCCATTTTCACCACACTTGTAACAGAATCCTATTCCTTTCAGACATGTACCAGGGTGTTTCTTCCCACATTTACTGTAAGATGGATATTCAAATTTTTCATTCTCCCCCATATTTCTATTTCCAAAGTGTTCAACAGATCCCATCTTCTCTTTCTTTGCTTTAATGTCATAATACAGAGAGAATTTTTTTCTATCTAGATAGAACACAAAACAATATCTTTGTATGATGAGAAGGATTGTGATACTAATTCTTGATGAAGAAATGGTTTTAACCCATCATAGAAACTATCAATCTTACTTCTTAGGTTATGTATATAATCTGCAGCATGACTTTCTAACCTTGTAATTTTAGCTTTATACTTTGAGAAATTCTCATCCTCCTTTTGCCTTAGACTTAGAAATTGACTTTCTATATCTTCTTTATGGTCACGAGGAAAGTGTTTTTCTATGAAAATATCATTAAACTCCATACATTCCATATTTGATACTTCATCATCTTCCTTTGTGTTTTAAATCAATGACCGCCATTGATTACCATATCCAGTGAGGCGGTAAATAGCCATGACAACTTTTTACCTTTCACTACTCCCCAAGGCATGGAATATTTTTTATAAGGAATTTATCGATTTCTCGGCTACTAGTGGATTTTTACTTCTTTTGAATGCTGGTGGTTATTTCCTCGTGAAGCGATTTAACATTGATCCTCCATGTTGTGGATCCGGGTGCTCTATATGGGAAAGTTTATTATTCATAACCTAAGTGAGTTTTCCCAGTATGGTGATTAGCTGATCAGCACTAGTTGCATCACCAACTCCACAACAATTATCTTGACCAGGAGGGAAATCCCTACATGGAGTTCATGCATTGATACAGTTTCCATTCCTTCCACTAGGCACCATTTATAAACAATGGCATAAACTAGATTAGTTTATGAATCAAAATGCATAATTCCAAACGTGTAAATAACTTAACATAAATTGAACATTTTATGGATATAATCCATAATCATAAAAATGTTTTCCTTTAGGAGTCATATACTCGTAAATACTTCATAATTATTTTTAAAGAAAATGGGAATTATCCTAATCATATCCCCCAGGAGTGTCATAACCAAGAGTTTAGTAAGGCCCGTTGTCATGCCCCAGTTCCCGTTCGAGTCTAGCTCAAAGCGGTGTTTTTCGGTTTTACCCCTAGGTACATCTGTGCTAGAGCCACCTCTACCTGCTCGTATCCAGATAGGGATTAATTTCTTGGGATACTCACAAAATCTCTATAACACCAAATATCTAAGATGTTATTCTATACTAACCCTAAATGTCTATCTTAGGGCTATGTGCACTAATCAGAGATTATCTTAATCTAATTTCCAGGGTTTGTACTAAAATTCCTCTGATACCAATGGTAACACCCCAACCATAGTTATCCAGAGTCAGTGAATTATTACATAACATTTTCATGATCACAAAAGATGATGTATCGAAAGACCGATTAGTTTAGTAGCCTTGGAAGTACTAGATACATTCATAAGGTTTATATTACATCATAAAATGGAAAACTACAACAACATTGCTTCCATAGAAAACACTGAGATGCCATAAACAATCCCTGGAGGTCAGTTATAATATACTTCTTCGTATCCTAAAAAAACCTAGAATGGGGTGATCTCAGATGCTCAGTAAGGATAACAATATAGAGGAAAATTTTATAAAAAAGCATAAACATTTAAGGCAATGTATAAGACTAAAACAAAAGAAATTAAACTTGACCATAAGTATAATATGGCAAATAAAAAATCAAAATAATTCTATTTACATATTCACATGGATATTCTACTAGTTTAATAATAACGTGCAATATCAATAGCCACATTAATAATAATGGAATGCATAATGCCAGACTTTCATAACCACATAGTCAATGCCTTGTTCCAAGAATACAAAAAAGATTTTACCAGGGCCTTGTTCCAAGACACTAGTTTGTCTCATGAGACCTACCAATGCATTGAGGAGATATAGAAGGCTCCACTCATCACTTACTAAGTCCAATGCATTCCCCAAATGAAAAGGTTTAAATATTACATAAACATTCATATTAAAACTAGCACATGAAGTGTCAATAATTTCTCCATAAACCATGAATTGTATGAGATAACACATCCATAGTCAAACATATCACAAAACCTTCAATACAATATGGAAGTTTTGTATCATAATAAATCAACTTCAAAAAAACATAAAATCCATCAAAGGACGTTAACATAGATGAAATCAAAACCTTTTTAGTTAAATATCTCTTTCTATTTTGAAATCAATTAAAGGTCACGTAATTATAAAAGAAAACATTTATATTTTAAAATATTATTATATGAATGTAAGGGAATATTTGATGTTGTTATAACAGTGGAAAATATCCACACCCACCGTATAAGTTAAAAAAATGTCATTCTTAACTTAATTTTGTAGAAAAGGTTATAAAAGCCATTATTTGGAAAACAACGGAAAGATTCCTTTATAATAATATTATAAAAAGTCAAAAAGGGTATAAATTACTTTAATCCATATTCTAAAAAATAGTAATAATGTTTTGAAATACATTTTTAAGAAACATGGATGTGAATGATAAAGAAGTACCAGTAGATACTTACGTAAAAACAACCTCAGATAATAAAGAGATTGTGAAATTAACCGTTACCTTGTACTTTTCCTTGGTTGAGGGTAGGTTAACCTCATTTATAATGGTGAAATAATTTTTATAAAATTATTCAATAATCATATACATTATTATGATATCATATATGATCTTTTAACATTGCTTTGTTAATAATATCTTACTATTATCATTGTTTCGAGTGTTAAAGGATTCGTTTTAATTTATATTCTTTGTTATGTGAGTAATATTTGTTATGTATTGGATGCATATTATTAAAATACAGAATTATTTCAAGTCTTTAAACATTACTTTTAATCATCTAATGAAAATTAGTCTTGAATGGATATGATGGGGAACAAATCTCATAGCGTTCGTGGAGATAGTAATCCGTACGTACGCACGAGCGATAATATCATTTTTTAGATATTAAAATAATATATAATTGGATGGTATATAATATATATAAATAATTATTATCATATTATATTTATTATTTACACCAATTACACATCATTATTATACCCATCCAAATTATAATGTATTGAATAACAATTACACCATGACGCGTAGACGGTAAGTCGTACGTACGCATATATGGTGATATGTAATTAAAAGGATGGATAGAATAATGAATATGGTTGTACCATATTTATAATAACATCACAGTATATAGAAGATACTGGGGTTATCATTTTAGAATAGAAACAACGAAGAAAGAGGAAGTGGAAGAAGAGAGGAACTTGAAAAAGGTGATGAAATATTTACCTCTTCTTCGGGTTCTTCCTTTTCATTTGATCAAAAGGGCTTCTTAGGTTGGCTTTCTGACTAAATTAAGGCCTCTATAATTAAGGCAGGACATTTTATAGAGTATTTGGGTAGGTTTTGGCTGATCCAAAGGCTTTGTAGGTTTTAATTATAAAGAAAGGGGAGTTCCCATTTATAAGAGGAGTGAGGGGCACATTAAGAAAAGCTAGAAATATTATTTTATAATAAAATAATTTTCTGTTTATAATGGATCAAAAAAATTTTATTTAAAGGAAAAGGTGTTTATGGGTGGAAAACCACTCAACCAATTGGTTTTATACTGGTTTGGGTCACTATATTAACTTTATCGTTTAGATTTAACTCTTAGTTAAATAGTTTGACATTTACCATATCTCATTGTATTTTTATATTATATTGTTAATAAACTGACTATATAATTCTAATAAAACACCATGTGGTTCAATAATGATAAACCTATCATTATAAAAGTTTTTTTTGAACCTTATATCTTTAGGAAAATAATATCAATTAATAATATAATATTTATTTTAAAAACTCTTTTATGTCCATTTTGACACTATTTAATAATTGATTTTTGTTAAAGTCCTAAAAACTTTATTAACTAGAAATAAATTAATTTAATCAATCCTAAAATTTCATATTAACATATAAATTTCGTGGATGTCATAAAAACTTTCAAATTATATTTATTATAACATTTATAATACCATTTATTTGATTCATTCCTTAATAAGGAAAATACGGCATCATCACTGTGTAAAAAATAAATTTAATTATTAAATGTATAAAAATTATAAATAAAATACCATTATGTATTAAATAATTTTATCTTTCTAATTAATATTTATAGTTAAATAGATACCATGTATAACCATATGTAAAAATTAATTTACTAAAAGATGTATGCTTATGCCATTTTTTTATTTAGTTTACCTTAATTAATATAAAGTGTCATTATCACTTACTAGTGGCTCCATGGGGTCCCAAAATCGACCCAAAGATTCCCATAGGCATAAATTTATCTTACAACAGGATTAGTACCTGTTTTTGTGTAATTTAATATTATTATATTATTATTTTTTACACTTATTTACCAGATTTACCCTTTAACCAGGGTAAATAAAATATTTACTGATGTAATTCTTCAAAATGTGTAAAAATAAAAGTTACCTATTTACAAAATTTGGACCTACTGGTTATAAGTATGGAATCCATTTTTCTAAATTCAAATCCCACAAGTGGAAGAAATTAATTTAAAATTAATTACAGTTGTCAAAACCAAAAGCGCGTTTTTAAGAGATAATAACTATCAAAATATTGACACTTGATTTTGTTCATTTTAAATGTAAAATTAAGTCCAATGACCAAATTTTGATTAAATGTTAAAAATATAATCTAATTATTCTTTAAAACCACTCAATATTATAATTTATAACTATAAATTATTTTGATTAAAAAAGTTGTTTTTAATTAAAATTTTGTATTTTTCACAATTCATCAAAAATTAAATGTTTGTAGAAAATTACCAAAAATTCACCCTAATCTAATTTCAATACTCCGAATCCAAAAATGATGTCCATTTTGAGTGATGAAATTTAAAAAATTTAAAATAGTGGATATTACAATTTATAACGGCATGTTTGATTGGTTGTGGTGTGTTAGAACTCGAAGTTGCGTACAACACACGTTATTGTATTATTGAAGGAGAAGCGTACCGTAGAATCTTGGGGTGTTACAATAATTCTTTAAAATTATTATACATATCTTATATGAAACATTATAATGTTTAAAATAAATATAAGATCCCTATTTTAGAATAATCAATGAACTTATATACTATAAAATTCCATGTCTTATTCTCCCTCAACAACTGAGCCTTAAATATTAAATGAAAATTCATGTTTCTATCAATTAGAATAATACATATATATAAGAAGAAAAAATAAATTCTTTTCTTATTTTGAGTTTCAAGATTTTAAATAACAAATTTCTTTTTATTCAAGATCATTTATATATAGCATATTTAATAGTAATAGTAATATCACACTAGTTTCTGTATTTAAATTTATAATCACTTTTAATATATTTCATCATGGTTTTTATTATTATAAACTGGTAAAATATTTAACTTGGAAAATATCTAGATTTGACGTTATAAATATGGAAATAAATCTATTTATCTAAAATTATATAAATCATGATCAGTGATCCTAAAAAATCTCTAAAATTTTCTCATTTAAATATCACGTAAATTAAACATCAATATCAACTCAAACATCCCATGTTTTCAAAATAAACGATTCATACACATGCTATAGTTATTGATATGTAGTCTTTTAAATCCATAACTTATTTTTATGTGACCTCAAAATTATATATACATGGATTTTAAAATATCAATGTTAATATAACAAAGTTTCAAATATCTCATATTAATCCTTTGTGAACTCTAAATAATTCTTATGTGAGATTAATATAGCTCTAATGTAGCCTCTGAAATCCCATAGTTACTTATACATAGCAAGTATAAATTCCATCTTACACTTACACACCAACTTTAACTTTTATCAAAAACTCAAAAAACGTATATATACTGGGTATTTTTAGAAACAATCTTAAAAAACATCAAAATTAATCATACTAATGCTTAAATTTTTTAAGTTAATGTTATAGAGATAGTTGTGTTTTACATTTACACATACATAGCTTCTCAAGATTTCTAAAAACTTTTCCAAACAACTTATAACCTCTTGAAAACTTCTTTTTCCACTTCAAATAAACTAAAACCACTTAAAGATATATTAAAAAAATATCCAATCATAATATATTATTTCCCAAATTTTATAAAACACAAAAGAACATATTTTTCCAATTTATGTGGTCATTGAAAAACTAGTACTTTATTGAATCTTCAACTTGATCAATATCACTAAATTATTCTCATTCTTCTTCAAATATAGTGGTTTAATCAATTATAAATAAATGAATCAACTTTATCATATCAACAAAAAATAAACTCTTCAAACTCATCATCATATAGTTGTGCTAATCAACTTATATAACATCCATCATGCATATAACACCGAAATAAACTCTCAAAAGAATACCCATCCATCTTATTTCATTTACATATAGTCATTACGTTTCTGAATATTCATACTCTATGAAAATTTTCTCAAGTTTCTCATCTCATTAAATCATTAAAATTGATCCATTTTTGTCTTCATAGAAGACTTCAAGTAGCAATAAACTATAATTTGAAGCAGATTATCAAACTAATATTTGATAGTATATAGTGAATTCTAATTTTCACTAACAAATCAACCAACTTTTTCAATCTTAAATTAATTAATAGTCAACTTAAAACATAAATAATGATAATAACACATATAGAATGAAACATAATATATTAATAGTAAACATTCTGAGTAGTATCTAGTGAATTATTTATTCATCCCCAATCTATTAGGAAATTTAATCTACCATTAGGAATGATAGTGTCACTCAATATATATTTATATAACCAAATATTATAAAAATATAAAATATTTTCTATAACAATCCATTGGGATCTTAAATCCCCCATTTGGATTTGTTTTTAAAACCCAAAATGAAATATATTTCAATATATCTTAAAAAAACATCTTCTTTATCACTTATTAATAATAAATATAAATGATGATACCACTTATAAGTAATTCATTAACCATGTATAAGTATACTCTAGTAATTCATAGTGTAGAAAATATGTGTGAATAATTAATTTCTTAATTTTATCCTCAATAATAATGTATTCCTCAACACTATCTGACATTTCATGTCAGTAAATTAACTAATTTATATCACTTAATATAGATTTTATTATATCAACATAAGGATGGAAATATATAATAATCACAACTCAATAATAATTTTTATAACATTCTAGATTTTATAGCACTTTATAAAAAATATATAGAATATTCTCAACCCAAATTCCATTTAAGGGTAAATTTTATTAAATCCTCATCCTGATTGATATATTTTTAAAATAAAATAGAAGCATCATTTTTATAAGTAGGATTCAAATATTGATTAAACATTAAGATAGATAAATCCATTATAAAAGTATCATCATGCGGTAATATATTCACAACACTCTTATTCCACATAAATATATCACCTATAATTCTATATAAATAATTCTTTTGAGAATACTTTAACTTATCCTATACACCTATAAAAGCTAAATATGGTTGAGAGTTATTTATAAACCCAAAAACTCTTATCATTTTGGCTCTAAATTTCTGAGAACTCTGCATACATACTCTTTTATTTCACTAGATAATAATCACAATGGGAAACTTGATGTTATTTCAAATATCAAATTTCTAATAATGTGAAATTTCCTTTTTCACTTTAGATATCATGGAATATGGATTACCTTATTCTTGGTTCATTTTTTAATAATTATTCTTATACTAGAATTATTTAGAATAATTCTCTTGGAATATGTATTGATTTATGACATCTTCTACATAACTTGTAACGAATTATAATGATACCTATTTTTTAAAATTTCCTCATAAATTCAAATTCTTATTACTTTTCATAGATTTGTTTTACCATATAATCATTTTTTCCTTTTCATATTGATTCTTTTTTATTCAATAGCATTCTTCCATAAAAATTACTAATCATGGTTTTTTTCAAGTGATCCATGATATGTAATATTCTTCCCTAATAGAAGCATATCAATCTTATTTTTTATGAAGCATCTTCATTTTTAATATAATTTTTATTTTCATAAAATATTTCTTTTAAAACATACTCAAATGTAAAAAGGAATCCATTTTTCCTTAGTTTATTCTTCATTTTTTTGGTTTCATTTATTTAATAGCTTATAGTATATTCTTGGTTGATCTAAACCAACATTATTTATAATAATTATGACCTTTATTAAAATTTATATACAAATATTATTAGATTAAAAATCTATTAAATACGTATATATATTTTTTCATTCTTATTCATTATAATTTTTTTCTAAATTAGAAAAAACATTCATGAATATAAATACACTCCCCCTTGATGTAGGTAATTTTTTTATTCTAATAATTAATATATTATTCAAAAATTAAATATTTTTATGTCTAAAATTTTCAACGAAACAAAAATTTCCAAAATATTCTAATTTATTTTATGTAATCACATTTTCCCAGATTTATCACATTTATATTTTAAGCCAAACAACCCTCTAGAAGAGAATATTTTAAGGAACCATTTTTTTCCATTGATCACATACACTTTTGATATAAATGATGGTTTCTCAAAACTTTTTATCAAACAAAATTTTTATAGAATCTACTTCTCATATAACATTTTTGTTGGAAAAAAATATAGTATGAACTATATTTTCTAGAATAAATGTTACCAATTTTTTCATTGAATGTAGTAGATATATCATTTAAAATTTTCAAGCCTTTTTACCCATATGATGTGGAATTTTATAATAATGACTATCTTTATATGTTTGAATGGAAACACCTCTATTTTCAACAGTTTATAAAGATTCAAATTAAAATACATTCAATTTTTTTAATTACAATTCAAACTCATGAAACATTAAGATCAATGGGGATTTCTCATATTTAATTTTTTTCACTCAATATTCACATTCTCTAATTATCATCTTAATATAATCTTATTTCATTTTTTTCTTCCCCTGTATATAATTCTCATGCTACATTATCCTTTTTTATTTTATTCACAATTGGGAATTCTTAACCATAATGGTGGAATTATTTTTCCTACCAATGTATGGATTATATCTTAAATAATTTTTCTAGTATCATCTTTATCATTAATGTTTTTGAAATTATTATTTAGTTTTGGAATATTTTTATTTATAGGGTAATGTAAATTATTACATAAAATTAAAGTCTTCAATGATATTTTTTCACAAAGAACATTCTTAGCTAATCTATTTTTCAACTTATTTGTCTCTATATAAAGCTATATATTTTCATACCGTTGATCCATAATGAATTAAAATTTTAATGGGAAGAAATTTAAAAATTTATTTTTCATTTAATTATTTTTTTAGAGTAAAACTCACCAAGTTATTTAATAGAAACATACTCATCATATATAATACTAGATTATTCATGAGGATATTTTTCAATAGATATTTCATTAATTTATCCACATTTATTTCCATTTTTTAATGGTGAATTATCTTACCTTTTTCTCATATATGTTATCTCCCTCAACTTCTTATCTTTTTTATTTTTTTTTCTTCAAGGATTTTTATTAAAAAAAATTATATATTTTCTTTATTGAGGATAAACTACATATTCCACTTCAAAGGTAACCCAAAAACATATTCAAATAAATCTTATAAATAAAATAAAAATAACTAAATAGATATTCACATATCCTATCAAACGTAGGAATTTACCTATGATACTAATTGAGGTCCCGAATGAACTCATGTAGTCACACTCACAAGGGTGTTGAATCAGTGTGGATATATTTTTACCAAATCAATTCCATTTTTATTTATACCATGAAACATGTTAGAATAAATGAATCTCATCCATATAAATCAATGAAATCATAGTACATTCAATATAAATGTATAGAAACATAATAATAACTGGTAATTTTAAAAGTTTCCCCCCAATGTGAGTGACAAAATTAATTTTATGTTTAGTGGAATACAAGACATGGGTGATTCATTAATATCATAAAGTGAATAAAATAGATAAGGTATCATCATTAACCCTTGAACTATTTTCCAATAGTTTACAATCTATCAACATGTCATTAATATAGGATCCATAATATTTAAAATTAGTTCTCCAATTGATAATGAAAAAAAATATAAACTATACTTATGGGTATGTCAAAATTAATAAAAATATCTTCTTTGTGTCATCAAAATATTCAACATAAAACCCCCTCTTTTAAAATGATCAACAAACTGATATAGAAGAAAACTTCACATAATCTTCATCCTCAATAGTAAATCCTTTAAATCATCAACAATGATGTATGATTCTTTCTTTCAGAATAAATAATTTACAAATTTGCATGTAAAACATACACATCTTCTTACTCATAGTTTCAAGCCTTCATATATAAACCAGTAACAATGGATCTCATTTTCATAAAGATCATTGATATACATGATATTCAACAAAAATATTAGTATCATATTTTTATCTTAATAATACACTTTTACCATATTTCTTCATTAAGTAATCTTCTTTTTATATAATTAACATGATCTCATACATATGTTTCTATATTTTATTTTTTAAACTCTAATAAATTTAACATCATGATCTTCAATATATAAAACTAGTCAAATATTCAAATTTTAAAACACTGACTTTGATCATCAAAATATGGAAACAAATATATTATTTAAATCTCCACAAATATCATTCAAGGATCCTTACAAATATCAACAATATTTTTATTTCAATTTACCACAAAATATACATCAATATCAAATTAAATATTCCATGTTATTAGAATAAATGATTCACATATAGAATTTGGTTAATGAGATTTTGTGTAACACCCTCTGATTTTAATATATTATTATCATTAAATAAGTTAACATGTTTGATAACATTATACACATGAAATACTAAAAATAAATGAAACCACATTATATTTAGATAAAATATAAATATTTAAGTATGACCATTAGAAACTAGGTTATGAATTATGGGGAATTAATATGAGTAACCACTTTATTAATTATTTTCACATATAAAATAAAGGATACTATTAATATGAATGAAATTAAATTTGTTTACCTAAAATGACTATTAAGATCATATATTGTTTAGAAAAGTGTTTTTATAAATAAATTCTTTTCTTAGATACATATTTATATTTCATGAAACTTATGATTAATGATAAATTATTTTTGATATTAATAATTGTTTAACACTAATTTAGTTACTAAAGGATATGAAATAATAATAATAACATTAAATATTTGAAAATTTCATTTTCAATTAAAAATATGTTTTTATTATATTTTATGATTTTATTCAACATCTTACTTTATAAATTTTTTAATTTATAATTAATTATAATTAACTTAATTATTTAATTCCTCATATCATAATTGACTTATTATTAATTTTTGATCTTTTCTGATATGATTGTTTTTTAGTCAAAAAATATGGTTTTCATGAAACATGTAATTTTTATGAATTTATCAATATGATGAATGAACTATAAGATTATATACCATTTATCTGATCAAATATGAATCTATATTATATAATTATTATTTTTTCAAATATTATTTGGTATTATAAATCCTATATCCAATATTTTTAGAACTAATTAAAATGTTACGTTAATAAAAATAATATTTTTTCCATTTCATTTGAATCATGTATTTTCAAGGGAAAAATAGTTTGTGATTTACTTCAAATACTCATACAATTTAATTTTTTATACTTATTCAATTTATTAGATTAAAATTATTATCCAATATAATTTTATCTTATGTATAAATTTAAAGATTAAAAATATAATTATTCTAAAAACTATTTCTATGAGATTAAATGTGTTTGCTTTAATATTATCTTTTCACAAATTTATAAATTTTATTTTATAAAATTAGTTTATAATTTTAAATTAGAACGATCAAATTAGTTAAAAGGTTCAATCCTAATCTTTTTCATTAAAATTAATTACTAAGGTTAGAAGTTAATTATATGGTAGAAGTAAATTTTGATAAAAATTAAAAGTTAAAAAATTATACCCTAAAATATTAAAATTTGTGTAAAAAAGGAGTGGTTGAGATAAATTTGAAAAAACACTCACCATTATAACCTCTTTTATTGATTTATTTTCCATTGAACCTTGAATAATAACCATACATTATTGAAAATGTAAGGGTTACTCCCAAAACTACCCATCTCCTCACTTATAATTGAGTAACATCTACACCACTTCAGGAATCACCTATCATTATAATTTATAGTCGATACTATACCATTTTATCCTCCTATATCCATATTTCTCTTTCAAATGATTCTAGTCACCATTAGTTAGTATAAGGCCTTCAATTATAATAAGACTTCCGTGTATAATTCAAGTCAGTGACGTGAGTTTTATCAACTACTTATCTTATCCCCTTAACAATAATGTAATGATATTAGAGTCAATTTTATACTTTATTGTTATTATTTTATGTCTATTATCGTTTTTTTCATATAACCCATACATTAAGAAACCACATCCATTTGTGCGTTGTGTTGACTACCACCTCCATGAAATAATGTGTTTTGTTTTCATTCACCTCCTTACAACGATGGATATAATGATGGGATTAAAGGATAAATATTATTTTTATGATATCATTAAAGTTTTTTATGAAAAATTTAAGAACCTACTAATGATATGATCAACAAATGATAATCATTAATTTAATCATTTAAAATAAGAATATTATGAAGATAAAATTTTATTCAATTTGTTTACTGTTTTCATACCCATTACTTATTATAATTATTTCAAATTATTATATATCACAATAATAAACACTAATTAATATCATTATTCTTCTTTTATAATGATATTATAAAAAAACCACCATATAATTATTCATTAAATCTGGGTATGTCCATATTTAGATCGGTTTAACCACCTAATTCAACAATACTATGAATTTATATCATTAATGAATATGGACAAATAATTATTTTTATAGTATGATATAAATGTGTAAAAACTTTATTTTTGGTTTTGGAGATGCTATACTAATATTTAATTCATAAATTAATAAAATACATTTCAATCATCACGAATCACTGAAACATGCTTGTTATCAATTTCATATTCAAGGATAAAAACTAAAACAATAATTAATTGAATTTGAAACATAATTAATTATTATATATCATCCATAATAGTATTTTTATTGATATATGGATGATTAAATTTTAAATAATAATTTACACAAACACCACCATTATGAAACTAGTACAAATAATCAAAACTACAACACCCGATGTGGAAAATTAATAAAATTGATTTATGGAATGACTATTTATAAAGGCAATAAATGAAAATCGATATGAGTAAGTATAATAATAAAGACTTATAATCCCATTTTCTATCATTTTCCAAAGTTATGGTGGGATTAAGAGTGTGTTTGGAGTATTTTACACATTATTTTTTTCTATGTTTGGTTGTGTGGTTGGTTGGTATGGTAACTTATTATTCATGTGGTAAGCTGGTTATTCATGTGGTTTGATAGCATCGTCACATTTCTATTCATGTGAAAATATGGTTGGTCATGTGGTCATTTGGAATAGTAACTTTTTAATTCATGTATTAAGATGGTTAATCATGTGGTTTGTTGGCACAATCACTTGTCTATTTATGCAGTAAGTTAGTTGGTCAAGTGATTGGTTTGAATGGTCACTTTTTTATTCATGTGGTAGGATAGTTGTTAATGTGGTCAGTTTTTATGGTCACCTATTTGTTTTCACGGTATCTTGGTTGTTATAATCAATTTAATAATTATCCAAATTTTATAAATTTATTGTTTTTCTCATATTATGCTTAAAAGTCATAAATATGAAATTTTAACATAAATTTTTTTTAAAGACTAAATTAATAGAATTAAAAGTTATTTTCAAGGATGATAATTAATATTACTTTTCATAAAACTAATAAGACTTTTAAATGATTATAACAAATATATTTGATGTGATCCACATTTAATGGTCAATTAAATCCATTTCAATTCCCGATGGTTTCCGATCTATTATTTCTAAAACGAAGATATTTCATTCGTTATTTTGGTATTTCCTTCTCTTAATAATGGATTTTCTAGAACCTTTTCCCATAGATCCATGAAAGTTTTTTTCTGCATTTGTTTTGAGTTTCTTATTGGTGGTTTCTACCTATGCACACACCTCTGTTTTTGGTGCATCAAATTTTGTATAGGTTCTTTATTCTAGGTATAGGTTCCTTCCTTTCTCACCTAGGGTTTAATGAAATATGGGTCTATTACTTTTATATCTTGAGAATATATTTATATCTGAATTAACTAATATAATTGAATTGGTTTATTTTTAATTGAAATGGGAAGGGTAATGAAATCACATTCTATTACCATCAATGTTTTTATTGATGTTATGAATTTTACAGGATAATGCCCTGATTAAAATCACGGATGTTGGGAGTCTTTTTGTGTTATAGTTATGGGGTTATGGAACCCCTTCTTTTCTGAATGTTTTTTATCACCCTAAATAAACATGGTTAATCACTTATACTCGGCTAAGAAAATTGTTTCCCCTGGAAAAATTTTCTTCTGTTAGAATAACCATGAAAGTAATGTGGAATGTGATAAATACCCTTGAATAAATATTAAAATTTCTATTTGTTTTTTGTATAATACTTTTATTAAAGTGGATGTGTGATGAGGCTATGCTGTTTTAGTGTGTTTCACAAGCAATAGATTTATTGTGGTATACATGATGGAATGATTTGAAGATTTGTCATTATTGTGATGGGATATGGACGTTTTAAATAAAGGTGGTTATGGATATAAAATGGTGGTGTTTTTTGGGATCATTGATTGGAGGTTGAGGAAAATGGTGTTTTTGGGATTTTGGTTTATGCTATTTATGTGTGTTGTTATTGCTGACCAGGTAGTATTATAATTAAGATGGTTTGGTTAATGTGAAGGAAATAGGAAAATAGATTGGATAATAAAAGAATAAATTATAATAGGTTGTGTGGTTTAAATTGATGGATGTTCAATATGAATCAATGGGATATAAAATGTGTAATTAATTGGGTGTTTGAATTAGAATTGGTTGGTAAAGGATATATCAGATTTTTTTTAACTTATATTGAGAAGATAAAAAGTGGCTTATTCTTTTTGGATTGTGATGTTGTGTGGTGCATGCATAAGTGGCAAAAAAATTCATGGTTTTGTAAGTTGGTTTTTTTTTATTTTTAGTAAACCCATAGGATGTGTTGTGAATGGATATATATATATATATATATATATACATTGTATTCTTTTGTGATATTTATGTGCCCACCCATGTTTAGTACCTAGTACAAATAACCAATAGTGTTCGGGGGGAGGGGTGTTATTACCAATATCTAGTTAGTGAGGGTGGATGGATGGTCACCTACTCTTACCTACCCCATATTCTAAGTGATGATGTTATGCATAGGATATGATGTCTGGATGTAAAAATTGATACATTTGAGATGTGTTGTGATGTGGTGTGGTGAACCAATTGTATATGGGTAAGATGTGGTCAGATGAGATGAGATGGCTTATGTTGGGGGTCGTGAATTGTTGGAGGAGGGAAATAGGTTGATTTCCTCTATGTTCCTGATACCCTAATACCATGTTTATATGATTTTATGAGATGTGATGATCCAAGTGGTTGTGGGATTTTGATAAGTATGCGGGAATTTTTTCCGAAGTGGATACAGAGAGATGGTTAGAGGATCTAGAGAACAATTTCTGTTTGATCTAGTCCACAATGGAGTACTGGGTCACATTGGTAGTTAGTCAGATACGAGGAACTGAACGTTAGAGGTGAAAATGTATCTGGTTAAGTGTAAGGAGGTATATGTTTCATGGGTTGACATTAAAAAAGAGTTATAAGATGAGTTTCTTTCATCAACCATGAAGGAGTTGAATAGGAAGGAGCTACTATCTCTTCACCAAGGGATCATGTTTGTATGAGAGCTTGGGATCAAGTTGAGGGATTTGATTCATTTTTCCTTAGACCTTTTTCTAGATGAGGAGTCTCAAGTGTAGAATCTTAAGGAGCTAGTTCATCTTTCTATCAAGTAAACAATCACTCCTTTTATATTTCTAATGTATCTAGAGGTTTAGAACAATCCATAGGTGATCGAGTGGATTCACTCATGATGAGTTTTACCAAGAGAGGGGAGCTATAAGAGTTTATTAATGAGTAGAGTTACTAGTTAAAGGTCTCAGGAACTAGGACCTTTGATGTTTTAACTAATAGGGAGTAATTATTAGCAGTTTATGTAGATCTCCAGGAAATATTAGGTTCCACTGGGGGTGGGGGGTAATTAGTGGTACACTCATTTTTACAAATTCTAATTACTTTAATTCAAACCTCTTTAACTTTTTAAGGTTCTTGATCAACTCTATGATATCTCTAAATATCACCTTATGTGAAATAATAATAACATAGAGAGCTTCACATAGTATTTACAAGGTTAGGATGAAAGGCCTACTCATTTCCATGTCAGTTATACCCCCAATATGGATTCTCCACAATAATCTTATTTTAGTGATTAAAATGTTTTATGAAGAACCTAGTAATACCCCCTATTAATCAATCCTCTAATTTATTCTTTTTATACCACCAACAAAATAACTCTTCTACCTCAGTTGGTATACCCCTATCCTCTCTTGCTCCCAAATTCAACTGAGATACTTCTTCTACTTCAACACCATCTGAATACTTCACCTTATTCAAGGCTTGATCTAACAAAGGATGATCTTCCGATCTTATTCCATGATATTTTCATATTACACTTTCTCATGTACCTATTTAGGTACCTTTGAAAATATTTCCGGTATTTGTCACATATGTATGATCACCTGTTCTTGATTAGTTTCCTCAGTGCAATAATTCTTGAAAAATTATTCCTTATGATAAATTCCCTAACACACTTAGATGTGTGAAATAAATGTACAAAAATTTATTTAATATTTTTTGAAATATCAAACTATCACAAATCCAAGGTATTTACCATATTGCATTATAAATTCAAAATCATAAAATACACTCCATGCATGGATGTGTAATGTATAGAATCCGAAATCCTAGCTTTGGGTATGTTAAGGTCAATATATATGCATGTAATCATAAATGAACCATGTTCACTATCTTTAGTCAAGCTTCAAATATGTCACTTTATATATTATGCATGCAAGTTATCACATGCATTTATATCCCATGTACCATGATATTCCTTTATGCATTGAGTGTGTATAAACTTTCCACCTTGAATCTCTTCATGCACACATTGTATGAAAACACACACTATACACCTTAAATGCACGTGTATGCATGAAATCATACGGGGAGAGGTCCGAAGGAATCCCCGATACTCCATTCGCTTCAGTGACGACGACGACTGCCATGCCGGCTCCCCCGCCCCTTGGTGGGGGAGTAGGAATCGTTGTTGCATTCGAGATAAAGGTTCTTCCAACCCTTTCCAATCTGTATTATCTCCCTCCCTTTCCGAAAGCGGTGATAAACCCTATGGTTTTGGATCTTGTCGACGGGGTAACAAATCTTCAGATTTCCACTTCTGAATTTTCTAATGCTTTGGGATTGTTATATTTCACTCTGGTGGCTCGATTCAATCAAAAGAGGCCCCCAGTTGATGCATTCTACCATTTCATCTTCGGGTCTTGGGATCTATAGAAACGAGCGGTGGTAGGCCTACTGGATTTCGAGAAAATCATGATTCAGTTCGAGACGAAGGTAGACATGATCCAAGTGTGGTTGAGAGCTCCACACGTCGTCAATGGTTTTCATTTTTTGCTTATTCGGTGGTCCTTTGACCTTCATATGAATCGCGACCCGCCTTCCAGGGCGGTGTGGGTATGTTTTACTAAGCTTCCATTACCGTTTCAAAATCCTTCGATAATCCGTATGTTGGGGAACCTGGTGGGTCGGTTTCTTTGTTCTGATAGCCGCACTGAGGCAGTTTGCCATCCTGTGAATCCCCGGGTATGTGTTGAGGTTGATGCATCTCGCACTCCATTTGATTTCGTCTGGATCACAATTGGATAATATTACCGTTTCAAGCAGAGGGTTATATATAAGAACTGAACCAATTTTTGTGGCTCTTTCAAGAGGTTGGGACACATGTTTGAGGTATGCCGAAGTGGTATTCCAACATGGTTGAGGGAGGAGCATAGTAGAAACGGTGCTCCTTCAATCTCGGGTGATGATTTCAGAGGAAAAGAAGTGGGGGATGATGTGGAGATGGGAAGGGTCTTGATCTCGACAGGACCTAGTGACAGAGGGAAGGTCTCCCTTGTGTCTGGTTTGGTTGTGGAGAGTAAAACCGCAAGGTCCAGTAGGGATGCTTTGCAGGATGTTGGATTTCGTTCAAGTGTAATGGTTGAGTGGAGTTCAGAACAGGCCGGGGGTGCAAAGGGTTCGAACACAGAAGAAGTGGTTGTCCAGTTAGATGACAGTAATTCTACAGGTTTGGATCCAATGGTTGCTCCTTTTGTTTCTAAAATTAACCGGTTCAATGGTTTATCTGAGTACATGCCGGCTGAAGGAATGGAGGTGGATGATTCTGCAGGAAAATGGGATGTGGTGGTGTCTTGGAGAATCAACAGGCTGAAGACATGGGTTTGGATCAGTCTAGGAAGGGTATAGTGCATGTGGAGGTTCAACGAGTGGAAGACTTGGGGTATGATCCTACTGTACAAATCTTACATAGCAACCACAACAGGTATAGGAGAGGCCCTTTGGTGGAAGTTGTAGTCCAGAGGTCATGAAATCCCCAGGCTGGAGGTTTAGGGATGGATACACTTATCACAGTTGTGGAGAATATTCCTATGGAGGACGAGTGTCTTCCTTTGAGGGAGAATAGAATGCTAGATCAAAGGTGGGGAAGCAATGTTGAACAACCTGGGGTGGGAAAGGTGAAATCTAGGGGTAAGGAGATCCTGAGTGCCCCGGTCGGCCGTTCTTTCAGTGAGATTGTTCAAAATTGGATTCAGATAGAAAATGCAGGTAGAAGCCTTTTAGATGCATCTACAACAAAAAAATCAAAGAAGGATTATTAATATCTCCCGCATCCAATACAGACCAGGTCAGCTTCAAAAAAGAATAATCAGGTGGTTCTTGCAGTCAAGAATGGCAGTGGGACTAAGAAGACATCACCGGACATGGCTTCCATGGATCAGCTCAGGAATCATGTTCAGAGTGCGATTTTTTTGAGAGGCCCGAAGTGGGAATTGGCCATTGGGGAAGATAAATCCAGTATGGGATTTGTTGATGACTACATTTATTATGATGTATGACTCTGTGTTGATCATTTTTCATTTTTGTTTTTGATTTTATTTGGCGTTGTATGTTGGGTACCAGTCACCCCTAATCCGGCTATTATAGAAAGGAAAAAAATGATTCACAGCAGCATGAAAGCATACACCACTGTCCACTTCTTTGTGAACAGACCCAAATGGGTGTGCACTATTCTTCCTTCTCATGTTTCCTTCATTAAAGTCACACTACCTGTGTGTAATTTTTTCCTTTCACACAATAGTGTATGCAAAATCTTCTCAAATAAAAACCCTTTATGCAAACTGTAAGGATGTGCACATTTTCTTCTTTGCATATACAATGATCTTATGTTCATGGGATAAATACCATTATCCTTTGTGTAACATATTGTGGATATACACTAGTTTTTAGTGTCTTAGAAATTCCTCATGAAATATAGGGAGGCACATACTGTATTATCCCTATATGCTTCATGTAATCTCATTTTATTCACAAGACTCTTGAGTGCATGGTTCTCATGTTAAGAGGAACATGGGATTATTATCCTTTGTGAAATAAAATATGTGTGGATATCTCTTCATTACACTAACTAGAGGGGTTTGTGGATACTCTACTTCCATATAAAAATGAAAACACTCTCAATGAATGATAATTAACAAAAAACCCTCTCATTTGATGGTCTTCTCCTTTTATAGGTAAGTATCACAATCCATAACATTTCCATAGATCCAATCATCATGAGACATTCAAGGCTTCTTCCAATATCCTCAAATACTATCAAATCATAGTTGTTTTTAATATTCATGATTCCTTCGAGGTTTACTCAAATATACACTAAAAAACATGACACCTTCACATTTCTCCACACTAAGAAGTCCTCACATGTAACAGCCCAAGATTTTATGAAAAATATTCTTTTTAATTTTATTAATGTCTTGTGTTGTACGCTACACCAAAAGGAGGTTGCACAACACGCATCCTTGACTTGCCTTGCATTACACGCAATCGCAACCTTCCTCGATAGTGTGTGTAGTACGCAATAACGAGTTTCACTAAACAGCGATATGCTATTAAAACTAGCCGTTATGAATAGTAATAACCACTTTTTGAAATTTTGTAAATTTTATTTTTCAAAATGGATTTCATTTTTGGATTCGGAGTATCGAATTTAGCCTAAGGTGAAATTTTGGTACTTTTCGGATAACTTTCATATTCTGATGAATAGTGAAAATTACTAAATTATAATTAAAAACAACTTTTTTAATCGAAATAATTAATAGTGATAAATCATTAATTTGAGTGGTTTTAAAGTATATTTAGAATATATTTTTAAAATTTAATACAATGTTGGTCATTGGACGTAATTTCACATTTAAACCTGACATAAACAAGTGTCAATCTTTTGATAGATATTGTTTCGTAAAAACACGCTATTTGTTTTAATAGCTGGATTTAATTATAAAATTAATTAATTCAACTTCTATGTTATGAATTTGGTAAAATAGACTTCATTTTTTAATTCGGAATATGAAATATAGCTTAGGATGAAATTTTGGCATTTTTCTGAAAACTTTCAATTTTTGATGAATAGTGAAACCACTAAGTGGTAGGTTAAAAACTGAATTTTGCATAAAACTTAATTTTACCACTTCTGTGAATGGAATTTCGAAAATCCGAGAGACACGGTTAATATCAAGGACTAAAATGTGGTTCAATGAGATGAAAATAATTTTTGGTGAATAGTAACTTTTTACTTTTTTTTACCGCGGTTAATAGTAAATAGGGTAACTAAGGGTAAATATGATATTACTATTACCCTAAAACATGTCCTAATTCTATTGGACAAGTTTAATTCGACCAAAAACAAACTTAGGAATAAAATATGACCATTTAGGCCCACTTGGATTAGATTAGGACATTTATTATGAATTTATTTAAAGAAGGGTTAAAATAGTTAAAATCAAAGTTTAATAAGTAAATCATTTTTAATATGGGGTTATACATAAGATAAATTCGATTGTAAATATTCATTAGAAAGCTAAAAAGATTTCCTACATTATGGTATTTTATTTGTAATTTTTAGACATCAAATAATTTAATTTATTTATGACCCAACGATGATGCAGTAATTATCTTATTAATGAAATATTGACATAATTGATGTTATAAACACCAAAATAAATGTAATTTGAGATTTTTTATGAATTCCACTAATTTTCTAGGTTACTATGATATATTAATGTTGATTTAATCAACTTGGTTCGAACATATAATTCTGTTATGACTTTCACAAAAATCATATATCAAATAGTGTCAAAATTAACACAAAATAGTTTTTAAATCAAATATTATATTATTAATTGTTATTTTATTCCTAAAAATCTAAGGTTCGGCCAAATGACTTAGATAAGGATATATATATTAATAATAAACAATTTGTGGTTCGTTTGGCATGTTATAGTAAGTTTATTAACCATATAGTGAAAGAAAACAAAAAGACACGGTAAAAGTTAAATTATTTAACTTGGAGTTAAATATAATTGATAAGGTTTAAAATAATATCCAAACATGTCTAAATTTGATTGGTTGATGAGATTACAACCCTATCTCATCTAATCTTCGAATATGAGTCATTTTTGGAGGTTTTTAAGTGGGGTTAGATTTATTATAAATTAATATTTTTAAGAATTCCTAAGGTGCCCCTCTCCTCCCTTATAAAAGGGCACCTCCTCCCCCTCCTCCTCACACCAATTTGAGCACTCAAGCTCGGCCAACCCCTGCCATTTTCCCTTCTCCACTTCCCTATAATAATCCTAGAGGTCCTGGTCTTCTCCAAAGACCAATCTTAGTTCCTTAAGTGGAGGATTCAAAGAGGCGTTCCAAAGAAGAGGAGCTTCGGACACGTACAAAGCTAATCGGACCTAAGGTAAGGGAAATATCACAATCTCATTTTTATCCGAGATTGTTTATTCTTAAGTATTTACTGGGGTGTATTTTATCATCCACATCCATGTTCCCTCAATATGAAATATTGTTTCCATCCACTTGCAATAGTTTAAATCCAATTTTACCCTTAGGTGAGTTTTCAGTAAAGAATATGAAAGGAATCTTTTGTCGTTTTTCCGTACGAGGTACTTTTTGACTTTTCCGACAAAAGTACGAAGAATGTTTTTTTTTTAACTTATACGGCACGAACGGATTTCTACTGTTTTATAAAGCCTTATTTTCATGAAGCTTCCTCTAAAAGATTTCATGACTATTTTCAATAAAATCTCTTTCTTTTAAAGTTGCATGATGTTTTGTGAAAAGAAATTGATTTTGAAAAAGAAAGGATATTTTCCTCAAGAATTCAATTCAAGTGTTTTATCAAAATTATTTTCCATCTAAGATAATAAAGAGTTCTGTTTCTATCCATATTTTTACATTGATTTGACTATGTTGTGATGGAATTATGTTTATGAATTCCTTTATCTTATATGAATTGATTTATGATGTCATGATGTTTCAAGAATCCCATTTTTGTTACATGTGTTATGCGATGATGTATGTTTTATGATTATGTGGCACACATAAGAAAGGATTCATTATAAGATGGGTGGGACCTATATCTCCCTCCAATGCATTGGGTAAAGATTTTATATCTCATGAGATAGACATGGCTGGAACGGAAGGTTATTTCGGTTCAGTGATACAGGACTGAAACGAGGAGTGAACTCGATTCAGAAAGGGACTTTGTCCACTAAGATAGTCTTGGCAATGAGTCATGACTAACAAGAAATGATTTTCCATGATTATGTGTGCATGCCACAAAGTTTCAAGTCTTATGTTATGATTATGGGGATCTCATTTTCACTTCTATGATTTGTTCCATGTTAAGATATTATGATCTCTTTTGCAGGTTGTGATTTTCAAAAAGATATGATATGATTTTTATTTCTTTTGTATACCCTTACTGAGCATTTGATCTCACCCTTTTATGTTTTCTTTTCCCCAGGATATAAAGAAAGGTTTTAGGTAAAAAAAAATGGAAGATCTTTACGGGAGATATTGAAGATCTTTCACCAGGATTAGAAGATTATGTTCCGAGTTTCCAAAGACACTAAACTATTACGATCCTTTAGTGTGTGTTTTTGTTATGTATTAAGTATTCCACAAATGTAATGTAATGTCCATGTACGTCAGGATACGGGTCTCTACAGTTGGTATCAGAGGAAAGGTTTAGTCAACCTTTGGAAACTAGGATGCGAAAACGTTAGTGAGATCCCTAGAGATATTTCTAAGTTATGTCTAGGGATGTCCCTAGGGATAAGTATACGTATAGGTTATAGTAATAGAATTACGCTAACGATCATAGAATTAAACCTAAGATGTTGGATATTGAAGGTACTCCCCCTTTATTATGTTGTTTTCCCTAGCATGATTTTTGCCTCTCACACTATTCTTTTTGGGTTTTAGACGATGGCTGGAACCCGAAGGAACCGTGTTGATCAATGCAATGGACAATGCAATGATTGCCCTCCTGAACAAACAAATGTTATGGGAGATGGAGTGCAAAATATTATTGATATACTTACACATGCTATGAATCATTCTGGACTTCCAAATGAGCAGAGAAGGGAACAATATTCTATTGAGTCCTTCATGAGGCAACGTCCACCTTCTTTCAGTGGGACTTCCGATCCACTTGTTGCTGAACAATGGATCAGTACCACTGAAAAGATATTTTCAGTTCTTCAATGTTCTGAACATGATAAAGTCATCTTAGCAGTATATCGTTTAGAAGGTGAAGCTGATCAATGGTGGAATCTTATCAAGAATACAAGGCCAAGGGATGAAATTGAGTCCATGGAATGGGACGAGTTCAAGAACTTGTTTTTCAGTAAGTACTTCCCTCGTATTCTTCGAACAAAGATGGAGAAAGAGTTTCTTGAACTGAAGCAAAGGGATGATGAATCTGTTGGTACCTATGAAGAAAATTTTACAAGACTTGCAAGGTACGCTTCTGGAATTATCATCCAACCTGAAAGTAAAGTTGATCGATTTTTCAGTGGCTTAAAACCAAGTCTTCGAAGGGCATTAGCTATAAGAGACTTCAGTAGCTATGAAGAAATTGTGCGTTGTGCTATCAAGGTAGAAATGGAAGTTGGTGTTACATATCCATCTCATGGTTTTGACAAGAAACGAAAGATGGAGTTCAAGGAGAAATCTCATAATAATGGTGAAAAGAAGATGAATGTTTCCTTATGCACAAAGTGTGGAAAGAAGCATGGTGGAGATTGTCTTAAAGGAACTAGAAAATGTTTTAAGTGTGGAAAAGAAGGTCATCGAGCAGCTGAGTGTCGAAGTAATGGAAAAAGGGTTTCTAATGATGTGAATAAAGAAAACACTGCAGAGAACGCACCGCCAACACTTCAATGCTTCAAGTGCAAGGAAATAGGGCATTATGCTAATAATTGCCCTAATCCAAGGGTTAGTGATGATCAACATGAGCAACCACTGAAGGCAAAGGACAAAGGGAAATCACATGCGGTCACTATTGGCAATGTTGAATATGATAACGATGTGGTGGAATGATTAAGTGTTTATGTAATGGGATTCCAAAATAATGTTGTATCATGGAGTATTGGAATATTTATGTATTGGTTTAATGTGGTATTCAAAGTGATTGAGATATTTTTGGAAATAAGATGATATGCGCATAATGAAGGGAAAATAAGAAAATGAAATGTTTAACAATATTCATGAGCTCATGATTGATATAAGGACTAAGTGATATCATGGATTGAGTATATAGAATTTTGAGGATTTTGGTATGTGGAAAGTGTTAACTTTTAACTGCATTCATGTTTTCACTAAGGTATTCAAGAGAATACATGATTAAGGACTTTGAATGTTTAGAATGTGACCAACAAAACATATCTTATGATATGTGGGGACCAACGACAGTATTAAATCTCTGGTAATCGTTGTCACTATATTATGAGAGTTGACTGCAGTATTATGGATAAGCCTAAAGATTGAAATGGATTATGTTGGACATAAGTGAGTATTGTTTAAGGATCGAAGTTTTCTCGATATTATTGATGGGATGTTATAGTAATATAGTTTTAGAAAAAGGACAACCTGCAGGACGGGCGACATCCCATCGCTTCGGACAAGGCTATAGGAATCGAACCCACAACCGAAGTGTGACTGGCCTTTATCGCCTACCACTGACCTACAGGAAGTCCCTATTTAGTAGAAACTAGTTTTATTATATTAAGCAGTATGATATATGAAGTATAAGTCTATTTTAGGAACCATATATGATTAATCTCACTATAGATCGATTTATGCATATAATTTTTGCTAACCTTTTGTTTGAGACAGATGGAATGACCCGTCATTCTATCACATTATCTGCTAACACTTCACGAATAACAAATTCAACTTCATTTATTTAAGAGATGAAGTGGAAATTGTTCAAGGCACGAACAACAGTGAGATTGTACCAAAATAAAGTAAGTATTTATTCTAATTCAAATTTTCAACTTTAGGGAAATGATCTTGAAAACCAAAAATGTTGTCCTAGTGATCTTATACCTGAGGAATCAGATGGTACCTTATATCATCACAAATTTATGGATTTGTGATTTTTGGCTTTTCCATAGCCATGTTCTCTACCACTCTCCATCAGAACATGATGGTTAGATTTTTCTTCCATATCCATATTTTTACCTATGTGGAAACCCAACAATTAGTTTATTTGGGTAATCGTTACATTTCATACTTTAGTTTTTAAAGCCAAGTTTTGGTATTCCTTTTTACGATGTGGGAAACTTTCGAATAGAAAACCATTTATAACCCCGACGAATTTCGAGGGCGAAATTCATTTTAAGGGGGGTAGAATGTAACAGCCCAAGATTTTATGAAAAATATTCTTTTTAATTTTATTAATGTCTTGTGTTGTACGCTACACCAAAAGGAGGTTGCACAACACGCATCCTTGACTTTCCTTGCATTACACGCAATCGCAACCTTCCTCGATAGTGTGTGTAGTACGCAATAACGAGTTTCACTAAACAGCGATATGCTATTAAAACTAGCCGTTATGAATAGTAATAACCACTTTTTGAAATTTTGTAAATTTTATTTTTCAAAATGGATTTCATTTTTGGATTCGGAGTATCGAATTTAGCCTAAGGTGAAATTTTGGTACTTTTCCGATAACTTTCATATTCTGATGAATAGTGAAAATTACTAAATTATAATTAAAAACAACTTTTTTAATCGAAATAATTAATAGTGATAAATCATTAATTTGAGTGGTTTTAAAGTATATTTAGAATATATTTTTACAATTTAATACAATGTTGGTCATTGGACGTAATTTCACATTTAAACCTGACATAAACAAGTGTCAATCTTTTGATAGATATTGTTTCGTAAAAACACGCTATTTGTTTTAATAGCGGGATTTAATTATAAAATTAATTAATTCAACTTCTATGTTATGAATTTGGTAAAATAGACTTCATTTTTGAATTCGGAATATGAAATATAGCTTAGGATGAAATTTTGGCATTTTTCTGAAAACTTTCAATTTTTGATGAATAGTGAAACCACTAAGTGGTAGGTTAAAAACTGAATTTTGCATAAAACTTAATTTTACCACTTCTGTGAATGGAATTTCGAAAATCCGAGAGACACGGTTAATATCAAGGACTAAAATGTGGTTCAATGAGATGAAAATAATTTTTGGTGAATAGTAACTTTTTACTTTTTTTTACCGCGGTTAATAGTAAATAGGGTAACTAAGGGTAAATATGATATTACTATTACCCTAACACATGTCCTAATTCTATTGGACAAGTTTAATTCGACCAAAAACAAACTTAGGAATAAAATATGACCATTTAGGCCCACTTGGATTAGATTAGGACATTTATTATGAATTTATTTAAAGAAGGGTTAAAATAGTTAAAATCAAAGTTTAATAAGTAAATCATTTTTAATATGGGGTTATACATAAGATAAATTCGATTGTAAATATTCATTAGAAAGCTAAAAAGATTTCCTACATTATGGTATTTTATTTGTAATTTTTAGACGTCAAATAATTTAATTTATTTATGACACAACGATGATGCAGTAATTATCTTATTAATGAAATATTGACATAATTGATGTTATAAACACCAAAATAAATGTAATTTGAGATTTTTTATGAATTCCACTAATTTTCTAGGTTACTATGATATATTAATGTTGATTTAATCAACTTGGTTCGAACATATAATTCTGTTATGACTTTCACAAAAATCATATATCAAATAGTGTCAAAATTGACACAAAATAGTTTTTAAATCAAATATTATATTATTAATTGTTATTTTATTCCTAAAAATCTAAGGTTCGGCCAAATGACTTAGATAAGGATATATATATTAATAATAAACAATTTTTGGTTCGTTTGGCATGTTATAGTATGTTTATTAACCATATAGTGAAAGAAAACAAAAAGACACGGTAAAAGTTAAATTATTTAACTTGGAGTTAAATATAATTGATAAGGTTTAAAATAATATCCAAACATGTCTAAATTTGATTGGTTGATGAGATTACAACCCTATCTCATCTAATCTTAGAATATGAGTCATTTTTGGAGGTTTTTAAGTGGGGTTAGATTTATTATAAATTAATATTTTTAAGAATTCCTAAGGTGCCCCTCTCCTCCCTTATAAAAGGGCACCTCCTCCCCCTCCTCCTCACACCAATTTGAGCACTCAAGCTCGGCCAACCCCTGCCATTTTCCCTTCTCCACTTCCCTATAATAATCCTAGAGGTCCTGGTCTTCTCCAAAGACCAATCTTAGTTCCTTAAGTGGAGGATTCAAAGAGGCGTTCCAAAGAAGAGGAGCTTCGGACACGTACAAAGCTAATCAGACCTAAGGTAAGGGAAATATCACAATCTCATTTTTATCCGAGATTGTTTATTCTTAAGTATTTACTGGGGTGTATTTTATCATCCACATCCATGTTCCCTCAATATGAAATATTGTTTCCATCCACTTGCAATAGTTTAAATCCAATTTTACCCTTAGGTGAGTTTTCAGTAAAGAATATGAAAGGAATCTTTTGTCGTTTTTCCGTACGAGGTACTTTTTGACTTTTCCGACAAAAGTACGAAGAATGTTTTTTTTTTAACTTATACGGCACGAACGGATTTCTACTGTTTTATAAAGCCTTATTTTCATGAAGCTTCCTCTAAAAGATTTCATGACTATTTTCAATAAAATCTCTTTCTTTTAAAGTTGCATGATGTTTTGTGAAAAGAAATTGATTTTGAAAAAGAAAGGATATTTTCCTCAAGAATTCAATTCAAGTGTTTTATCAAAATTATTTTCCATCTAAGATAATAAAGAGTTCTGTTTCTATCCATATTTTTACATTGATTTGACTATGTTGTGATGGAATTATGTTTATGAATTCCTTTATCTTATATGAATTGATTTATGATGTCATGATGTTTCAAGAATCCCATTTTTGTTACATGTGTTATGCGATGATGTATGTTTTATGATTATGTGGCACACATAAGAAAGGATTCATTATAAGATGGGTGGGACCTATATCTCCCTCCAATGCATTGGGTAAAGATTTTATATCTCATGAGATAGACATGGCTGGAACGGAAGGTTATTTCGGTTCAGTGATACAGGACTGAAACGAGGAGTGAACTCGATTCAGAAAGGGACTTTGTCCACTAAGATAGTCTTGGCAATGAGTCATGACTAACAAGAAATGATTTTCCATGATTATGTGTGCATGCCACAAAGTTTCAAGTCTTATGTTATGATTATGGGGATCTCATTTTCACTTCTATGATTTGTTCCATGTTAAGATATTATGATCTCTTTTGCAGGTTGTGATTTTCAAAAAGATATGATATGATTTTTATTTCTTTTGTATACCCTTACTGAGCATTTGATCTCACCCTTTTATGTTTTCTTTTCCCCAGGATATAAAGAAAGGTTTTAGGTAAAAAAAAATGGAAGATCTTTACGGGAGATATTGAAGATCTTTCACCAGGATTAGAAGATTATGTTCCGAGTTTCCAAAGACACTAAACTATTACGATCCTTTAGTGTGTGTTTTTGTTATGTATTAAGTATTCCGCAAATGTAATGTAATGTCCATGTACGTCAGGATACGGGTCTCTACAGTTGGTATCAGAGGAAAGGTTTAGTCAACCTTTGGAAACTAGGATGCGAAAACGTTAGTGAGATCCCTAGAGATATTTCTAAGGTATGTCTAGGGATGTCCCTAGGGATAAGTATACGTATAGGTTATAGTAATAGAATTACGCTAACGATCATAGAATTAAACCTAAGATGTTGGATATTGAAGGTACTCCCCCTTTATTATGTTGTTTTCCCTAGCATGATTTTTGCCTCTCACACTATTCTTTTTGGGTTTTAGACGATGGCTGGAACCCGAAGGAACCGTGTTGATCAATGCAATGGACAATGCAATGATTGCCCTCATGAAAAAACAAATGTTATGGGAGATGGAGTGCAAAATATTATTGATATACTTACACAAGCTATGAATCATTCTGGACTTCCAAATGAGCAGAGAAGGGAACAATATTCTATTGAGTCCTTCATGAGGCAACGTCCACCTTCTTTCAGTGGGACTTCCGATCCACTTGTTGCTGAACAATGGATCAGTACCACTGAAAAGATATTTTCAGTTCTTCAATGTTCTGAACATGATAAAGTCATCTTAGCAGTATATCGTTTAGAAGGTGAAGCTGATCAATGGTGGAATCTTATCAAGAATACAAGGCCAAGGGATGAAATTGAGTCCATGGAATGGGACGAGTTCAAGAACTTGTTTTTCAGTAAGTACTTCCCTCGTATTCTTCGAACAAAGATGGAGAAAGAGTTTCTTGAACTGAAGCAAAGGGATGATGAATCTGTTGGTACCTATGAAGCAAATTTTACAAGACTTGCAAGGTACGCTTCTGGAATTATCATCCAACCTGAAAGTAAAGTTGATCGATTTTTCAGTGGCTTAAAACCAAGTCTTCGAAGGGCATTAGCTATAAGAGACTTCAGTAGCTATGAAGAAATTGTGCGTTGTGCTATCAAGGTAGAAATGGAAGTTGGTGTTACATATCCATCACATGGTTTTGACAAGAAACGAAAGATGGAGTTCAAGGAGAAATCTCATAATAATGGTGAAAAGAAGATGAATGTTTCCTTATGCACAAAGTGTGGAAAGAAGCATGGTGGAGATTGTCTTAAAGGAACTAGAAAATGTTTTAAGTGTGGAAAAGAAGGTCATCGAGCAGCTGAGTGTCGAAGTAATGGAAAAAGGGTTTCTAATGATGTGAATAAAGCAAACACTGCAGAGAACGCACCGCCAACACTTCAATGCTTCAAGTGCAAGGAAATAGGGCATTATGCTAATAATTGCCCTAATCCAAGGGTTAGTGATGATCAACATGAGCAACCACTGAAGGCAAAGGACAAAGGGAAATCACATGCGATCACTATTGGCAATGTTGAATATGATAACGATGTGGTGGAATGATTAAGTGTTTATGTAATGGGATTCCAAAATAATGTTGTATCATGGAGTATTGGAATATTTATGTATTGGTTTAATGTGGTATTCAAAGTGATTGAGATATTTTTGGAAATAAGATGATATGCGCATAATGAAGGGAAAATAAGAAAATGAAATGTTTAACAATATTCATGAGCTCATGATTGATATAAGGACTAAGTGATATCATGGATTGAGTATATAGAATTTTGAGGATTTTGGTATGTGGAAAGTGTTAACTTTTAACTGCATTCATGTTTTCACTAAGGTATTCAAGAGAATACATGATTAAGGACTTTGAATGTTTAGAATGTGACCAACAAAACATATCTTATGATATGTGGGGACCAACGACAGTATTAAATCTCTGGTAATCGTTGTCACTATATTATGAGAGTTGACTGCAGTATTATGGATAAGCCTAAAGATTGAAATGGATTATGTTGGACATAAGTGAGTATTGTTTAAGGATCGAAGTTTTCTCGATATTATTGATGGGATGTTATAGTAATATAGTTTTAGAAAAAGGACAACCTGCAGGACGGGCGACAGCCCATCGCTTCGGACAAGGCTATAGGAATCGAACCCACAACCGAAGTGTGACTGGCCTTTATCGCCTACCACTGACCTACAGGAAGTCCCTATTTAGTAGAAACTAGTTTTATTATATTAAGCAGTATGATATATGAAGTATAAGTCTATTTTAGGAACCATATATGATTAATCTCACTATAGATCGATTTATGCATATAATTTTTGCTAACCTTTTGTTTGAGACAGATGGAATGACCCGTCATTCTATCACATTATCTGCTAACACTTCACGAATAACAAATTCAACTTCATTTATTTAAGAGATGAAGTGGAAATTGTTCAAGGCACGAACAACAGTGAGATTGTACCAAAATAAAGTAAGTATTTATTCTAATTCAAATTTTCAACTTTAGGGAAATGATCTTGAAAACCAAAAATGTTGTCCTAGTGATCTTATACCTGAGGAATCAGATGGTACCTTATATCATCACAAATTTATGGATTTGTGATTTTTGGCTTTTCCATAGCCATGTTCTCTACCACTCTCCATCAGAACATGATGGTTAGATTTTTCTTCCATATCCATATTTTTACCTATGTGGAAACCCAACAATTAGTTTATTTGGGTAATCGTTACATTTCATACTTTAGTTTTTAAAGCCAAGTTTTGGTATTCCTTTTTACGATGTGGGAAACTTTCGAATAGAAAACCATTTATAACCCCGACGAATTTCGAGGGCGAAATTCATTTTAAGGGGGGTAGAATGTAACAGCCCAAGATTTTATGAAAAATATTCTTTTTAATTTTATTAATGTCTTGTGTTGTACGCTACACCAAAAGGAGGTTGCACAACACGCATCCTTGACTTTCCTTGCATTACACGCAATCGCAACCTTCCTCGATAGTGTGTGTAGTACGCAATAACGAGTTTCACTAAACAGCGATATGCTATTAAAACTAGCCGTTATGAATAGTAATAACCACTTTTTGAAATTTTGTAAATTTTATTTTTCAAAATGGATTTCATTTTTGGATTCGGAGTATCGAATTTAGCCTAAGGTGAAATTTTGGTACTTTTCCGATAACTTTCATATTCTGATGAATAGTGAAAATTACTAAATTATAATTAAAAACAACTTTTTTAATCGAAATAATTAATAGTGATAAATCATTAATTTGAGTGGTTTTAAAGTATATTTAGAATATATTTTTACAATTTAATACAATGTTGGTCATTGGACGTAATTTCACATTTAAACCTGACATAAACAAGTGTCAATCTTTTGATAGATATTGTTTCGTAAAAACACGCTATTTGTTTTAATAGCGGGATTTAATTATAAAATTAATTAATTCAACTTCTATGTTATGAATTTGGTAAAATAGACTTCATTTTTGAATTCGGAATATGAAATATAGCTTAGGATGAAATTTTGGCATTTTTCTGAAAACTTTCAATTTTTGATGAATAGTGAAACCACTAAGTGGTAGGTTAAAAACTGAATTTTGCATAAAACTTAATTTTACCACTTCTGTGAATGGAATTTCGAAAATCCGAGAGACACGGTTAATATCAAGGACTAAAATGTGGTTCAATGAGATGAAAATAATTTTTGGTGAATAGTAACTTTTTACTTTTTTTTACCGCGGTTAATAGTAAATAGGGTAACTAAGGGTAAATATGATATTACTATTACCCTAACACATGTCCTAATTCTATTGGACAAGTTTAATTCGACCAAAAACAAACTTAGGAATAAAATATGACCATTTAGGCCCACTTGGATTAGATTAGGACATTTATTATGAATTTATTTAAAGAAGGGTTAAAATAGTTAAAATCAAAGTTTAATAAGTAAATAATTTTTAATATGGGGTTATACATAAGATAAATTCGATTGTAAATATTCATTAGAAAGCTAAAAAGATTTCCTACATTATGGTATTTTATTTGTAATTTTTAGACATCAAATAATTTAATTTATTTATGACACAACGATGATGCAGTAATTATCTTATTAATGAAATATTGACATAATTGATGTTATAAACACCAAAATAAATGTAATTTGAGATTTTTTATGAATTCCACTAATTTTCTAGGTTACTATGATATATTAATGTTGATTTAATCAACTTGGTTCGAACATATAATTCTGTTATGACTTTCACAAAAATCATATATCAAATAGTGTCAAAATTGACACAAAATAGTTTTTAAATCAAATATTATATTATTAATTGTTATTTTATTCCTAAAAATCTAAGGTTCGGCCAAATGACTTAGATAAGGATATATATATTAATAATAAACAATTTTTGGTTCGTTTGGCATGTTATAGTATGTTTATTAACCATATAGTGAAAGAAAACAAAAAGACACGGTAAAAGTTAAATTATTTAACTTGGAGTTAAATATAATTGATAAGGTTTAAAATAATATCCAAACATGTCTAAATTTGATTGGTTGATGAGATTACAACCCTATCTCATCTAATCTTCGAATATGAGTCATTTTTGGAGGTTTTTAAGTGGGGTTAGATTTATTATAAATTAATATTTTTAAGAATTCCTAAGGTGCCCCTCTCCTCCCTTATAAAAGGGCACCTCCTCCCCCTCCTCCTCACACCAATTTGAGCACTCAAGCTCGGCCAACCCCTGCCATTTTCCCTTCTCCACTTCCCTATAATAATCCTAGAGGTCCTGGTCTTCTCCAAAGACCAATCTTAGTTCCTTAAGTGGAGGATTCAAAGAGGCGTTCCAAAGAAGAGGAGCTTCGGACACGTACAAAGCTAATCAGACCTAAGGTAAGGGAAATATCACAATCTCATTTTTATCCGAGATTGTTTATTCTTAAGTATTTACTGGGGTGTATTTTATCATCCACATCCATGTTCCCTCAATATGAAATATTGTTTCCATCCACTTGTAATAGTTTAAATCCAATTTTACCCTTAGGTGAGTTTTCAGTAAAGAATATGAAAGGAATCTTTTGTCGTTTTTCCGTACGAGGTACTTTTTGACTTTTCCGACAAAAGTACGAAGAATGTTTTTTTTTTAACTTATACGGCACGAACGGATTTCTACTGTTTTATAAAGCCTTATTTTCATGAAGCTTCCTCTAAAAGATTTCATGACTATTTTCAATAAAATCTCTTTCTTTTAAAGTTGCATGATGTTTTGTGAAAAGAAATTGATTTTGAAAAAGAAAGGATATTTTCCTCAAGAATTCAATTCAAGTGTTTTATCAAAATTATTTTCCATCTAAGATAATAAAGAGTTCTGTTTCTATCCATATTTTTACATTGATTTGACTATGTTGTGATGGAATTATGTTTATGAATTCCTTTATCTTATATGAATTGATTTATGATGTCATGATGTTTCAAGAATCCCATTTTTGTTACATGTGTTATGCGATGATGTATGTTTTATGATTATGTGGCACACATAAGAAAGGATTCATTATAAGATGGGTGGGACCTATATCTCCCTCCAATGCATTGGGTAAAGATTTTATATCTCATGAGATAGACATGGCTGGAACGGAAGGTTATTTCGGTTCAGTGATACAGGACTGAAACGAGGAGTGAACTCGATTCAGAAAGGGACTTTGTCCACTAAGATAGTCTTGGCAATGATTCATGACTAACAAGAAATGATTTTCCATGATTATGTGTGCATGCCACAAAGTTTCAAGTCTTATGTTATGATTATGGGGATCTCATTTTCACTTCTATGATTTGTTCCATGTTAAGATATTATGATCTCTTTTGCAGGTTGTGATTTTCAAAAAGATATGATATGATTTTTATTTCTTTTGTATACCCTTACTGAGCATTTGATCTCACCCTTTTATGTTTTCTTTTCCCCAGGATATAAAGAAAGGTTTTAGGTAAAAAAAAATGGAAGATCTTTACGGGAGATATTGAAGATCTTTCACCAGGATTAGAAGATTATGTTCCGAGTTTCCAAAGACACTAAACTATTACGATCCTTTAGTGTGTGTTTTTGTTATGTATTAAGTATTCCGCAAATGTAATGTAATGTCCATGTACGTCAGGATACGGGTCTCTACAGTTGGTATCAGAGGAAAGGTTTAGTCAACCTTTGGAAACTAGGATGCGAAAACGTTAGTGAGATCCCTAGAGATATTTCTAAGGTATGTCTAGGGATGTCCCTAGGGATAAGTATACGTATAGGTTATAGTAATAGAATTACGCTAACGATCATAGAATTAAACCTAAGATGTTGGATATTGAAGGTACTCCCCCTTTATTATGTTGTTTTCCCTAGAATGATTTTTGCCTCTCACACTATTCTTTTTGGGTTTTAGACGATGGCTGGAACCCGAAGGAACCGTGTTGATCAATGCAATGGACAATGCAATGATTGCCCTCCTGAACAAACAAATGTTATGGGAGATGGAGTGCAAAATATTATTGATATACTTACACAAGCTATGAATCATTCTGGACTTCCAAATGAGCAGAGAAGGGAACAATATTCTATTGAGTCCTTCATGAGGCAACGTCCACCTTCTTTCAGTGGGACTTCCGATCCACTTGTTGCTGAACAATGGATCAGTACCACTGAAAAGATATTTTCAGTTCTTCAATGTTCTGAACATGATAAAGTCATCTTAGCAGTATATCGTTTAGAAGGTGAAGCTGATCAATGGTGGAATCTTATCAAGAATACAAGGCCAAGGGATGAAATTGAGTCCATGGAATGGGACGAGTTCAAGAACTTGTTTTTCAGTAAGTACTTCCCTCGTATTCTTCGAACAAAGATGGAGAAAGAGTTTCTTGAACTGAAGCAAAGGGATGATGAATCTGTTGGTACCTATGAAGCAAATTTTACAAGACTTGCAAGGTATGCTTCTGGAATTATCATCCAACCTGAAAGTAAAGTTGATCGATTTTTCAGTGGCTTAAAACCAAGTCTTCGAAGGGCATTAGCTATAAGAGACTTCAGTAGCTATGAAGAAATTGTGCGTTGTGCTATCAAGGTAGAAATGGAAGTTGGTGTTACATATCCATCTCATGGTTTTGACAAGAAACGAAAGATGGAGTTCAAGGAGAAATCTCATAATAATGGTGAAAAGAAGATGAATGTTTCCTTATGCACAAAGTGTGGAAAGAAGCATGGTGGAGATTGTCTTAAAGGAACTAGAAAATGTTTTAAGTGTGGAAAAGAAGGTCATCGAGCAGCTGAGTGTCGAAGTAATGGAAAAAGGGTTTCTAATGATGTGAATAAAGCAAACACTGCAGAGAACGCACCGCCAACACTTCAATGCTTCAAGTGCAAGGAAATAGGGCATTATGCTAATAATTGCCCTAATCCAAGGGTTAGTGATGATCAACATGAGCAACCACTGAAGGCAAAGGACAAAGGGAAATCACATGCGATCACTATTGGCAATGTTGAATATGATAACGATGTGGTGGAATGATTAAGTGTTTATGTAATGGGATTCCAAAATAATGTTGTATCATGGAGTATTGGAATATTTATGTATTGGTTTAATGTGGTATTCAAAGTGATTGAGATATTTTTGGAAATAAGATGATATGCACATAATGAAGGGAAAATAAGAAAATGAAATGTTTAACAATATTCATGAGCTCATGATTGATATAAGGACTAAGTGATATCATGGATTGAGTATATAGAATTTTGAGGATTTTGGTATGTGGAAAGTGTTAACTTTTAACTGCATTCATGTTTTCACTAAGGTATTCAAGAGAATACATGATTAAGGACTTTGAATGTTTAGAATGTGACCAACAAAACATATCTTATGATATGTGGGGACCAACGACAGTATTAAATCTCTGGTAATCGTTGTCACTATATTATGAGAGTGGACTGCAGTATTATGGATAAGCCTAAAGATTGAAATGGATTATGTTGGACATAAGTGAGTATTGTTTAAGGATCGAAGTTTTCTCGATATTATTGATGGGATGTTATAGTAATATAGTTTTAGAAAAAGGACAACCTGCAGGACGGGCGACAGCCCATCGCTTCGGACAAGGCTATAGGAATCGAACCCACAACCGAAGTGTGACTGGCCTTTATCGCCTACCACTGACCTACAGGAAGTCCCTATTTAGTAGAAACTAGTTTTATTATATTAAGCAGTATGATATATGAAGTATAAGTCTATTTTAGGAACCATATATGATTAATCTCACTATAGATCGATTTATGCATATAATTTTTGCTAACCTTTTGTTTGAGACAGATGGAATGACCCGTCATTCTATCACATTATCTGCTAACACTTCACGAATAACAAATTCAACTTCATTTATTTAAGAGATGAAGTGGAAATTGTTCAAGGCACGAACAACAGTGAGATTGTACCAAAATAAAGTAAGTATTTATTCTAATTCAAATTTTCAACTTTAGGGAAATGATCTTGAAAACCAAAAATGTTGTCCTAGTGATCTTATACCTGAGGAATCAGATGGTACCTTATATCATCACAAATTTATGGATTTGTGATTTTTGGCTTTTCCATAGCCATGTTCTCTACCACTCTCCATCAGAACATGATGGTTAGATTTTTCTTCCATATCCATATTTTTACCTATGTGGAAACCCACCAATTAGTTTATTTGGGTAATCGTTACATTTCATACTTTAGTTTTTAAAGCCAAGTTTTGGTATTCCTTTTTACAATGTGGGAAACTTTCAAATAGAAAACCATTTATAACCCCGACGAATTTCGAGGGCGAAATTCATTTTAAGGGGGGTAGAATGTAACAGCCCAAGATTTTATGAAAAATATTCTTTTTAATTTTATTAATGTCTTGTGTTGTACGCTACACCAAAAGGAGGTTTCACAACACGCATCCTTGACTTGCCTTGCATTACACGCAATCGCAACCTTCCTCGATAGTGTGTGTAGTACGCAATAACGAGTTTCACTAAACAGCGATATGCTATTAAAACTAGCCGTTATGAATAGTAATAACCACTTTTTGAAATTTTGTAAATTTTATTTTTCAAAATGGATTTCATTTTTGGATTCGGAGTATCGAATTTAGCCTAAGGTGAAATTTTGGTACTTTTCCGATAACTTTCATATTCTGATGAATAGTGAAAATTACTAAATTATAATTAAAAACAACTTTTTTAATCGAAATAATTAATAGTGATAAATCATTAATTTGAGTGGTTTTAAAGTATATTTAGAATATATTTTTACAATTTAATACAATGTTGGTCATTGGACGTAATTTCACATTTAAACCTGACATAAACAAGTGTCAATCTTTTGATAGATATTGTTTCGTAAAAACACGCTATTTGTTTTAATAGCGGGATTTAATTATAAAATTAATTAATTCAACTTCTATGTTATGAATTTGGTAAAATAGACTTCATTTTTGAATTCGGAATATGAAATATAGCTTAGGATGAAATTTTGGCATTTTTCTGAAAACTTTCAATTTTTGATGAATAGTGAAACCACTAAGTGGTAGGTTAAAAACTGAATTTTGCATAAAACTTAATTTTACCACTTCTGTGAATGGAATTTCGAAAATCCGAGAGACACGGTTAATATCAAGGACTAAAATGTGGTTCAATGAGATGAAAATAATTTTTGGTGAATAGTAACTTTTTACTTTTTTTTACCGCGGTTAATAGTAAATAGGGTAACTAAGGGTAAATATGATATTACTATTACCCTAACACATGTCCTAATTCTATTGGAAAAGTTTAATTCAACCAAAAACAAACTTAGGAATAAAATATGACCATTTAGGCCCACTTGGATTAGATTAGGACATTTATTATGAATTTATTTAAAGAAGGGTTAAAATAGTTAAAATCAAAGTTTAATAAGTAAATCATTTTTAATATGGGGTTATACATAAGATAAATTCGATTGTAAATATTCATTAGAAAGCTAAAAAGATTTCCTACATTATGGTATTTTATTTGTAATTTTTAGACATCAAATAATTTAATTTATTTATGACACAACGATGATGCAGTAATTATCTTATTAATGAAATATTGACATAATTGATGTTATAAACACCAAAATAAATGTAATTTGAGATTTTTTATGAATTCCACTAATTTTCTAGGTTACTATGATATATTAATGTTGATTTAATCAACTTGGTTCGAACATATAATTCTGTTATGACTTTCACAAAAATCATATATCAAATAGTGTCAAAATTGACACAAAATAGTTTTTAAATCAAATATTATATTATTAATTGTTATTTTATTCCTAAAAATCTAAGGTTCGGCCAAATGACTTAGATAAGGATATATATATTAATAATAAACAATTTTTGGTTCGTTTGGCATGTTATAGTATGTTTATTAACCATATAGTGAAAGAAAACAAAAAGACACGGTAAAAGTTAAATTATTTAACTTGGAGTTAAATATAATTGATAAGGTTTAAAATAATATCCAAACATGTCTAAATTTGATTGGTTGATGAGATTACAACCCTATCTCATCTAATCTTCGAATATGAGTCATTTTTGGAGGTTTTTAAGTTGGGTTAGATTTATTATAAATTAATATTTTTAAGAATTCCTAAGGTGCCCCTCTCCTCCCTTATAAAAGGGCACCTCCTCCCCCTCCTCCTCACACCAATTTGAGCACTCAAGCTCGGCCAACCCCTGCCATTTTCCCTTCTCCACTTCCCTATAATAATCCTAGAGGTCCTGGTCTTCTCCAAAGACCAATCTTATTTCCTTAAGTGGAGGATTCAAAGAGGCGTTCCAAAGAAGAGGAGCTTCGGACACGTACAAAGCTAATCGGACCTAAGGTAAGGGAAATATCACAATCTCATTTTTATCCGAGATTGTTTATTCGTAAGTATTTACTGGGGTGTATTTTATCATCCACATCCATGTTCCCTCAATATGAAATATTGTTTCCATCCACTTGCAATAGTTTAAATCCAATTTTACCCTTAGGTGAGTTTTCAGTAAAGAATATGAAAGGAATCTTTTGTCGTTTTTCCGTACGAGGTACTTTTTGACTTTTCCGACAAAAGTACGAAGAATGTTTTTTTTTAACTTATACGGCACGAACGGATTTCTACTGTTTTATAAAGCCTTATTTTCATGAAGCTTCCTCTAAAAGATTTCATGACTATTTTCAATAAAATCTCTTTCTTTTAAAGTTGCATGATGTTTTGTGAAAAGAAATTGATTTTGAAAAAGAAAGGATATTTTCCTCAAGAATTCAATTCAAGTGTTTTATCAAAATTATTTTCCATCTAAGATAATAAAGAGTTCTGTTTCTATCCATATTTTTACATTGATTTGACTATGTTGTGATGGAATTATGTTTATGAATTCCTTTATCTTATATGAATTGATTTATGATGTCATGATGTTTCAAGAATCCCATTTTTGTTACATGTGTTATGCGATGATGTATGTTTTATGATTATGTGGCACACATAAGAAAGGATTCATTATAAGATGGGTGGGACCTATATCTCCCTCCAATGCATTGGGTAAAGATTTTATATCTCATGAGATAGACATGGCTGGAACGGAAGGTTATTTCGGTTCAGTGATACAGGACTGAAACGAGGAGTGAACTCGATTCAGAAAGGGACTTTGTCCACTAAGATAGTCTTGGCAATGAGTCATGACTAACAAGAAATGATTTTCCATGATTATGTGTGCATGCCACAAAGTTTCAAGTCTTATGTTATGATTATGGGGATCTCATTTTCACTTCTATGATTTGTTCCATGTTAAGATATTATGATCTCTTTTGCAGGTTGTGATTTTCAAAAAGATATGATATGATTTTTATTTCTTTTGTATACCCTTACTGAGCATTTGAGCTCACCCTTTTATGTTTTCTTTTCCCCAGGATATAAAGAAAGGTTTTAGGTAAAAAAAAATGGAAGATCTTTACGGGAGATATTGAAGATCTTTCACCAGGATTAGAAGATTATGTTCCGAGTTTCCAAAGACACTAAACTATTACGATCCTTTAGTGTGTGTTTTTGTTATGTATTAAGTATTCCGCAAATGTAATGTAATGTCCATGTACGTCAGGATACAGGTCTCTACATCACATGCATTCCAAGATAATCATATACTCTTTATCTATAAATAGATAACTCTTCCATTACATGATTTCTATATGAAACTATAATTTTATTTGGCCAAAGTGTGTTATTTAATTTATTAACATGCATTAAAGACAAATATGTCATTCATTGATATTCGATGAATCGTCGTCTGTTTATCAAGATCATAGAACAACCACAGAAGCCTTAGTCTCACTAGTGAAAGATCTATATGGTATTCTAGATGACTGGAAGTCTTTGAGGAATCAAGAGGAAGAAGAAAAGGACCTAAAATCATCAGTTATATAAAATGACCTCAAAATTCAGCTAGAGTTATATCAATATTATATTAAAATTAATGAATAGGTTCCACAAACATCATCATACCCTATAAGTTTTTTCAATTGGTTGAGGTCTTGATTTATTACTAAAGGTATGCCGAAACCCCCTCAAGATACATATGAGGAATAAAAACCTAACCGAACACACTTGTATGACACCTAAGATTCATCCCACCAACACTCTGTGTGCGCATTATGCTCCCATATGCTTCTGCAGGCCTATACACATCCAAACATGCCTTATACACGAGCATGCACTGCAGGGATTATACATTACCCCGCCACCTATTTTCCAGAACATATAACCTCCCTTGTGTATGGTTAACCTCTATGTCCCACATGAGCCTTTGTTGAGGTTGGATTGGGCTACTAGTGGGTTGGTCCCTTTTTCTAAGGAAATCCTTCACAAAAATACTTAGAAAAGTATCCAAGTATACAATGTAAATTCCACCAACTTGTCTTCTCAAACACACAACCTTTATTTAAATCCATTTCATCATTTATAATATTATTTTTGAATGGAATTATTCACATTATCATAAAAATAAATATTTTTATAGTCTTTAGTTATATTAAAAAATGTAAAAAACTCCTTATGACATGTATTCAATCTTTAAAGATTAGTTCGACAATCTTCAGAGTTATCCAAGGATAATTATCCAATCATGAAATATAATACCATTATATGAATCCACAACAATTATCCTTTAATAACCACATCATACAAACACTCTACACACATATTGTCATATCCTTTACAAAAAATGAAACACTAGGACCATTAATCTACCCATTTGTAGTTTGATTTCAATACATTTTTCACATATTCAAAATTCAATATGTGTGCTCAAAACTTTCCATCACTTTTGAAATCAATTAAAAAGGATAATTGGGGTCTTATAAACTCATATTCCTTATCAAAAGCATAATCATATACCATATTTAAAAATTTCAATATTACATCTAAGAGGGGAATGATCTCACATGTTTCTCTTAGCAAGGAGACTTTAGTTAATCAAATCTAACCCTATGTGGACTAACCTAGTGTAGAAATCAAGAGTGACACAACCAGGGATTTATAAGTTGTCTATAACATACCACAGATATGAGAATGTCCCAATTTTCATTAAAGGGGTTGTAAATAATCATATTTATCAATGTAAGGATAAATCTTACACATAATTCAACAAACACATCAGAATGTTCAGGTGAAAAAGTTAAAGTGTAAGAACCAAATTTTTCAATTAGGTATAAATCCTTTAATTTTTTATCTAAATCATTAATTTGGATATAATATAGATGTATAATTAGTTAGAAAAGGTTTTGATGGTGTCTGAGGCTTGTTTGGAGCTTAGAACACCTCTTTTTGGGAAAATAGGCCAAGTTGCACAGTTTGTGCATAGTTAGCGCATGGTCTACCTAACCCTGCATATTGTGTTTTTCTAGACAGTAGCACCTCTAACAAATTGTGCATGGTTGTGATGCTAAACCATGAAAATTCCATTTTTCTTGGGTTCGATAAGAACCATCTCGTATATATTATGCACAGTTTGACTAACCGTGCGAACAAATCATGTGTAGGCTAAAAACATTTGTAAAATGATTAAAAAACCCTTACTTATCTATTAATCCTTCCCATTCCACAATAATCTGAGTTTATGTAGTATTGGCCTAATTATCTCTTTTTTTTAGCATTTTTAAGATCCAAACTTCCAATGAAGTGATATTCTTGGTTCAAAATCCGATCGAGCTTCTGTTTGTCACATTGGATGCGCAACGGTAAGTATTGATGTTCTCTTTAGCCATTTTTCTTATCATTCACTCTCAACCTAGATATATCCATGTGAATTTTTTCACCATTTTTTAGATCAACTCTGAAATGAGGCAAATCAAAGGCCGATACAAGAGGAGAAGGATGGTACAACCCTAAGGTTTGTGGTCTATAACTCATCCTTAAAGTTCATTGTTTTTGGAATGTTTGTGTGGGGCCCAACGATTTCATTGGGAACCATTTCGTAAATTAACATTCCATGATTATACTTGTTAGAATAGTATGATTATTACCTTTCCAAATATGTGATTAGATATTATTAGTTTCACCCACAACTAAAAATGCCTCATGTCGAAGGATATTCCATAATTGGGTTTTTAGTGTTTTGACACATTTGAGCCACCGTTCAGGTGTCCCTTTACTTGACCTTTATAAAGGTGAGTCTCCTTATAATAAATGGATTGTTGTTAATTATAATTTCATAATGGCATGTACCATGTATGCTCACCACTTGACCCATGTAAGGTAAGTGCTTACAAATGATTATTAAAGGTGAAATATGAAATGTGAAATGGAAAGTATACTAAGTATATAACTTGGCCTCATCAAAAGAGATTAAATAAATGTTGCATGTCCATAGAACCTATTTCCATGTTGATGGAAGGTAGATAAGTGAACCTAAATAATTGAATAAGCCTTAATGGATAACTAGGACTTGATTAAATGGTTGCGACGCTACTTGGCCTATCCACACTAATGGAAGGCAAGTCTTGGACCAATAAATAAATGGTTTCAACTCCAATTGATCTATACAAACTAATGGAAGGAAAGACTTGAACCAAATGAATTATAATATATTTAAAATATCAAATAAGAATAGACTGACTCGTGCTCACCTTGGATTCTGAGAGGAGAATACCTTGGGTCTTGGAAACCCCATTACAATTCAAGGATGCAGTTTTCATAGGTTAATACAAACCTAAACTCTGGATCTTATCTATTCCTTGGATGCCCGGTATACTACTATTGGGTCCCTTTATTTATTATATGATACCTCAGATATGATCCTTGGATCTATCATTGACTAGTAGGTTCCATGGTGAATGCCCATAGGCCCCATGCCTTTGCCTAGCCCCATTTTACCTTGGTTAATCACCTTGGACTCGGTAAACACCTTATTGTGGAATACCTTGGATTATGTTCCTTGGATTACAATATTACCCCTTACCTAGACTCAGATACTACTGAGTTATCTTTCCGTGAGTATACATTACCTTGGTTTTTACCCAGGAACTCCCTCACTGTATATTATTGTATGGATTCCATGTTACGTATTGGAACCTTCACTACTTGTACTATCACGAGGTGATGTCAGTGTAGGAAACACATCAGGTGACCTATTAACATTAAATTGTAATTGATTAATTAATGAACTGGTCACATGTTCAGACACCAATCAAGGGCTAATGTAGGTACTTGGTTATTTAGTTACATATCTCTACTTGCTTTACTTTATATATTCATGTCTGCACAATACTATATTCCATTACACAGGCCGAATGTTATAGACACCGTTGGTGGTGGTCCACTTAGATTTTCATCACACCCTATCCCGACACTGTTTGGTACCCAATTTAGATTACATGGTTGTAGGTATTTGAAAAGGGAATCGTGCAGCTTCTGATACTTGATTGTCTAATGATAGGATGGAGCTTGATAGCAGATGACTGATTAGGGTCTCAGGATGCTTGGAGTAGGCTTCTTTTCTTTTACCTTTTAGAACATGTTTTTCTTATTTTATTGTATCCATGGTTTTTAGCTTTCTAATGGAATGACATTACATCATCACTACTCAACTTGATATAGTGATTTCTATTATTTCTTATCTATTGCATCAGTTTACTTCCGCTATTTATTTATATTACATTCGATACTTAATATTCATTTATATCTCTTCCGTTGTGGTACACTCTGCTAATGAGGGCATAGTATCCCCACAGACACAACCTATTCCCTCATGGATATTCGGCAGCCTCTGGCATTTGGGAAGATGTTCTTGAGGCCATGTGTCCCACCGGGCTCGGGGCACCCGTTAAATGGCATCCGGTTCTGGATCGTCACATAAAGATCCCCCATTATCTTATTTTTTCATCATCCAAGACCCACCATTAATTTATTAATTAATAAAAATTAATAATAAGGGATGAAAGTGTGATTGGAATACCATGACCTTTAATTTTGAATATATCCCAAGGTTTTCATATCCATTCTCATGGTTGATCCCCCATAAGGGATGTACACTTTTCTTCCATTTCATGGAAGACAATAGACTCCATAAAGTACAACCTCATCATGATTTCTAGAAGTGAGATCCTAAAAATATACTTCAATTCCATGCATGTTAGCTCACAAAACATAAAATAATAGGAAATAATGAGGGGCCTTTTTTAAGAGTAACATACAGGTTGAGAACATCTTCTCAACATAGGCCATTATTTTCTCCCAATCTCAATTAAATTTTCATCAACTTTGTGTGGAATAAATTTTTCCACCTCAGTTTCAGTAATAAATTCTTTCTTTATATATTGAGAATGTTTTTCATCTTCGACCAATTTATTATCCATTTTTAGTTGTTTTTTATAAACAACTAGGCATTTTTTATTAACATTTCCCATCATCTCATATTATCCACAAGACATGCCACTTATTTTCTATTAAATCCTTTCCCCTTTCTTAAATTTGTGACCCATTAGATTAAATCTTCCATGAACTTATTTTAGGACTTCATATCTATTTTTTTTGAAAGAATGGATGAGTTTTTATTTAATTTTTTTTTATTTTTGTGAAAATTTGTTTTAAAGTCTAATTATTTTGTTCACATTTCAAGACTAACTTACCACCTTCCTTCATTACCTGCCTTCCCATTTTTTATGGTATTATAACCATATTATTTTATGATTTGAGAATTATTGGTACAGTAAAACACTAATTATAATTTTGGCCACTTCTATTGAAATACTAATATAAATTATTAGAGCATTTAAATGAGTTATTTCTAGAGGGACTCATTTTATATAGGTTTCTATTATTTGTTGAAGGTGTTATATTTTCATTAGCTTCGATCTCACTAAATGAATGACTTCTATTATTTTCATCAATTTTCATGTTACAACAATATTATAAAGCTTCATACCTAAATTTCCAAAAAAAACAATAGCTAATTAACCATATTAATTTTATTTTTTGGTATAATGTATTTAGTTTTCGTATATTTTAAAACTTTATACTTTTGAGTGGTACCACAAATCTTCTAGAAAATTCTTGGGGGGAAATAATTTCTTATATATTTTATCGTCCATAAAAGATGTGGTGGTTTTATCATCATTTTTAATCATCCATACTTTCTCAGGGATTGGTTTAAAACCTACACTAGAACCTTAAATAATATTAGTACATAGAATATTTTATAAGTTATGGGATACCTTCTTCTTGGAGGATTATTCAATTTGATAGGAGGATGATCTCATACTCCTTTTAGAATCATGATCCCCAATAAAAAAATTTAATGTAATAATCTCTTTTTATTCATAAATTTGGAAATTTCCAGCTAGAGGTGATTCCTCATTTTTTTAATCTCACATCTAGCTCTAAAAACTTCATGTTGAGGGAGTACGAATCATCTTAAACTATTATCAAATATTATTCCTAATTCTTATTTAGTTTCTCCTTTTTTTTCATGCATTCTTCTTGATTATTGAAAATAATTTTCAAAATCCTTTATCCTATTAGCCTTATCATCCAGTTGAGAAATTTTGAAAATAATATAAATTTTGTGCAATTTTCCAAATACATGGAAAAAATATGAAAATACATCCTCATAGAAATATTTTTTAAAAACAATTATTTAAAATTATTAATTAACTTCATAATATCATTCATTTCAAATAGAAATTCTTTAATCCTTTTCTTTAGTAAGTTTTTAGAGAGTTTTGGATATTATAACCTCTTTAACCAATTCCTATTACAAGGAATCATGTTCTTTTTACAGCTATAGATTCTCATTACAAATATACTTGAAAACTCCAAAAATGCAATTCACAAATTCCTTGAGATATTTCTCCAGATTTTATTTGAATTAATATGGAATATCACTATGTGATACCTCGTTATCACATCTTGAGTAGCCTTCATTATAAGAATCAAAATTTAAGGAATTATTTAATGTTTTACCTTTCAAATTACCTCTAATATGAGGTGTCTTTTCATTAACATTAAGATTATTCTTCAGCTTCCTCTCCCATATTTTCTTCCCATCCTTTTCACTCTTAGAAGAAATATATATCTAAGGTTTTTCACTCATTTCTTGAAATATAAACTTCATTAATACTCTATTGGATATTTAGAGGTGGCCCATCCTCTAATATCACTTATAGAGCCCCAGGTCAGATTAGGTACCACTAGGGGGTGAATCTATGGTATATTAGTTTTTACAAATTATCATTACATTGAATTAAAACTCTTGAAAATTTTATGGTTTTTGATCTACTCTATGATATATCCCAATCTAACCTCATGAGAAGTAAGAATAATAGAGAGATATTCACATAGTATTTAGGTAGGAACTAGTTATACCCCTAGTAATAAATCCCCCAGTTGATTATGGTTATAATAAAACTATAAATCCTACTATTCTACCTTGATTGGTTATAATTCACAACCTCTCTTATGACCAACTCCAATTGAGAGGCTTCTAACACACCAGATCAAACTGAATACTTCGCCTTCTTCAAGAATTGATCCATTATAGGATGATCTTATGATCTTCCTCCACATGGTTTATTGATCACACTTGTGCATGTACCTATTAAAGTACCTTTGCAAAGTTTTCTGGTCATGCTCACATATTCCTGATCACATGTTCTTAATCAGTTACCTTAGTGAAAAAATGCTCAGGAAAATTCTTTTTCTAATGAAGTTCCAACCTCACATAGATGTGTACAAGAAGTGTCCAAAAATTTAATCTATATTTTATGAAATATCAAACATAAATAAATTCAATTTATTTACCTCATTGAATTATCAATTTAATCTCATAAAATGAAAATCATTCATGGAATTTTAATGCCTGGAATCCAAAATACTAGCTTTAGGTATCACAAGGTTGGAACACATGGATATAATCATGCATAAACCGTATTCACCTTTATATATAAAGATTCAAATACATCACATTATATTATATTCATAAATTCCATCACATGCATGTATATTCCACGTACCATGAAAGTCATTCATCTAAGGGGTGTGTATATACTCTCCACATTGAGTTTCTTCATGTGCACCTTGTATGCACACACACACACTATCCACCTTTAATGAATGTCTATGCATAGAGGCATGAACCACTTTCCACTTATTGTTTCATGGACACAAATAACTGTGCACTATTCTTCCTTATCAAGCTTCCTTTACTCAATCCACACTTACTATGTGATATTTTTCATTCACTGCACACAATAGTGTATTCAAACTCTTCTAAAATGTAAATCCTTCACATTAAAAATAAGGATGAAAAAGTTATTATTCATATAAAAAATGATCTTAGGTGAACTATATAACTACCATTCTCTTTTTATGAACATAATGTTGATATTAAATAGTTGTTAATGTCTCAAAATTCTTCACACAAGATCGGAAGATGTATATCATGCTATCCCAAGATGCTTCGCAAAATCTCACTTTCTTCATGTGACTCTTGAGTGGGTGGTTTTCATTTAAAGTCAGGTATGATATTCTTATCCTTTTAATAATAAAGATCTACAAATATCTTTCTACGTTTTGTAAACTAGAGGGGTTCCTGGATACTCTATTTCCTTCGAGAAATGGGAGCACTCTTCATGAATGATGATCAATAATAACCCTATCGGTCGATGGTCTTTTCCTTTTATAAGAAAGTATCATAGTGGATTTCACTAACTTAGATACTTCTTTCATACTATATCCAAGACTCCTTCAAAGATATGGAAATACTACCAAATCACTATTCCTCTTCAAACAACCGAGTCATTTGGGATTTACTGAAATGTTCAACAAATAACATGGTGCCTTCACATTTTTATGCACTATAAAGTCCTCAAATACATGCTAAGATAATTTCATGAACTTAATCTATAAATATTTAACTCATAAATTAATTTAATTCCATATGTAACTATCATTTTCATTCATACTATGTGAGTTATTCAATTTACTCTCATACATGAAAGATGAAGATTGCATGGATAGAGATTTGATGACTCGTCATCTCTTTATATCAATTATAGAATAACCATGGGAGACTTTGTATCGTCTATGAAAGATCTAGAAATAATTATAGTGTAATGGAAATACCTAAGGTAGTATGATTAAGAATACAAGAACCTAAAATAATAAGGTTGTTTAGATGAGCCACATCTTAAGGAAAGAATTCTATTTGTATCTTTTTAATATAGATGATTAGTGTTCGAAACCACCACTATCCCATATTGATTTTTTCAAATGGTTGAGGCCTCAGTTATTAATCAAGGTGTACCTCAACCCCTAATATGGATACGAGAATCATCACCCATCATACTTCACTTTCAGGCCACATGGGCTTTGTCCCACTGGCACTACAGGCGTGCACCATGTGCCCATTCGGTTTTGCGGTCCTGTACATGGACCAACATAGCTTATACATAGTAACTCACTATGGGGATTACATGCTTCACCTACTGCATGATTGCTATCCCAACTATCCTCCCTTTAGAGTAGTTGATCTTTATGTCCCACATGATCCTTGTTTGATTTTGTCTTGGGCTACCAGTGGGTTGGACCCATTTTTTTTAAGTAATTATACAATAAAAAAACCTATAAAAATATCTATGTATAGAATTAAAATTCCACCAAGCCATCTTCTAAAAAACCAAACATTTTTTTAAATTATATTCTTTAGTAAAAATATTATTTTTCATGTAATTATTCATATAATCATGTATATAAATATTTACATGGTATTAACTTATATTAAACAATTTCAAAACTCCTTAGAACATGTCTTAAATCATTAATGATCATTTCAAAAATCATCAAGGATATCCAATGATAATTATAAAAGCATGAAATTCAATTCCATTAGTTGAATCCATAACAATTCTCTTGGAGTAACCACTCAATCAAGACTCTCCAAAAACATATTAACACATCATTGATAAAAAATAAAATAGTGGGCCCAATAGATTACATTCTAAACATCTCATGATAGTGGTTTTTGTAATTTTCCTAGGTGATTTGGGATAGTGTATTTCATCTATGGGGATCATGGCTATTTTTCGTACTAGTTCCTAGTGGTTACTTAAGATTAGTTTGGTAGAGGTGGATAGGTTCAACATCAACCTCAACAATAGTTGCCAGTGAGTCCATTTCACCACCATGGGATGTAGGATTATACTCATCAAAGAAGGGATTGGGTACATATGACCTCAATATGTTCCTCAAGTTCAATGACCTCAACCTAAGTGTGGAACTTGATGCAATCTCAGCATAGAGTTATTGGAGCTAGGTGTGGTCAATTGCATGAAGCAGAGGTGGTAGTGCTAGAGGTGTTAGATATCATTTGAGATATGCTCATCATATCTTACACCCTTTTTTATACCTTGTTTAATTCAAGAGATTCACAATCTTTATTTTCACCCACTATAGTTTGAGCTCTATGATAATTCATAGAAAGGATCCATGTTCCCTTGGTGTTAAATACACAATTCAATGGCCAGACTCATTTGGTTTATGTGAGACGGGGGTGAAAACTAATGATGGGGCTCATCAGTATTCTTGATATCTTTTACTACTTCAAATGTTGGCATATTATGTCACCATGGAATTGATTGGTTAGATTGTGTGTATGTTTTTATCGACTACTTCTGTATGCTATTTATGTTCTCGTATTTGGATGGCCAATGTGCAGCTTTCATTGGTGAGATGATTCGTCAAGTGAGTAGTAGACATATGGAGACCATTATTAATTTGATGGAGAAGGTATCTATGGAATTAGTTAAGGCTAGGATGGTGGAGGTTACCATGGTTTCATGGAGTTTCTGGATGTTTTTTCCTAAGGAGGATGTGACACTACCCCCTCAAAATTATGTTGAGTTCAGAATTGTTTTGCATTCAGATGTTTCTAGAATTTTGATGGCTCCATATCAAATAGAACCCCATGAGTCTTGGTAGTTGATAATTCATATAGATGATCTAATCTAAAATGGTTTCATCCAGCATAGTGTTTCACCAGGGGGTGTCCTAGTGCTATTCTCTATGAAAGAAGATGGTAGTGTGGGTTTTTGCATAGACTATCAGAGGTTTAACTAGGTAAAAATCAAGAATCACAATCCTATTATGAGGATAGACGATATTTTTTTACCATTTGAGATGGGTGAGTTGGTTTTCATTGATTGATATGTAGTGTAGTTATCACCAATTGATGGTAAAATATGATGATATCCTGAAGAATTACTTCAAATGCAGGTATGAGAACCTCGAGTTTGTAGTCATTCTATATGGTGCCACGAACAGGCCAGATGTGATAATGGGGCTCATAAAATCCATGTTGCATAAATTTCTGGAATAGTTCATAGTCATTTTCATTGATGACATAATTATTTAATCGAAGTTAGAGGAGGAGCATGCCAATCATCTCAGAGTTGTCCAACATGTTATTTGATGCTACTAATTCTATTGAATGTTTTCCATGTATAAGTTATAAAAATGATAGGTTCATTTTTTTTAGAAATTTGGTGTTTCAGTAGGGTGTGGTTCTGGAAAAATTGACGGATGAGGAAGTTGTTTCTTGGTCCACCCCCATGAATGTGGTAGAGGTTTGTAGTTTACTTGGTCTGAGAGGTTATTATCAGAGGGTTGTGTCCGATTTCTATTGGATTGTGGCCCTAAAAAATATTTGACATGGAAGGAATAAGATTTTATTTGTACTGATCAGTTTCATACAATTTTTGACTACTTGAAGGGAAAATTGGTTAGTAATCTGGTTTTTTAATTTCTATAGGAAGGGGTCACATTTGATTTGTTTGGTGATTCTTTCCATGTTATCTTGGGATGTATATTGATGTTAGAGAAGGAAGTGATCTCTTATGGGTCTATAATGTTATTTTCACATGATCATATGACACCCATAATATAGATATAGATGATATTTTCTTTGAAATTTTGGTGATATCACCTCATTAAGGATTATTTTATGGTCTTCATAGATCATAAGATTTTGATGTATATATTTTATTAGTTTGATCGAAATATGTGTTAATGAAGGTGTATGGAGTTTCTTTAGGATTATGATTTTATGATCTCATATACCTTAGGAAAGGGGAACTTTGTGGCTGACACTTTGTGTAGAAAGTAACTAAAGGATGTTGTTAGGGATTCTAGAGATGATTGGAAAGTGATAGGATTTGGAAACATTACACAAGGATGAAAGGGTGTATGATGGTGGTGGTCACTTGATCCACATGACTATGTAGTATTTCCTGTTGTCACAGATGGTGGAGTATCAGTGTGGTAACTTAGAAGAAGAGGTGATGCATGATCTAGTTGGTCATTGTGATTCTCCTAAGGGATGATTAGAGTATGGTATGAACCATATGTTCTCTTAGGGTAGTATGTTTGGTTCAATAAGGATGTGGGATGAAGTCCTTCATGAGTCCCATATCTCACCTATTTTAGTATGTTTGGGGGTTTCTAAGATATATCATAGATTAGAGATGTAATTTTAGTGGTCTGGAAGAAACATATTATAGAAATGTTTCTAGCTTGATGTCTTATTTTTTAGAAGGTAATGGTTAAGTATTATGTTCTTATTAATTTCCTACATCACTTGGATGTTCCTAAGTGGAAATGGGATGATATATCAATGAAATTAATCATAGGATCGCCCCAAGATCTAGGTGGTTGTGATGATATCTTGGTAATCGTGGATCAGTTGATTAAATCAACTCACTTCCTAGCAATGAAGGAGTCCATCACATTTTATGTTTTGGGAAATAGGTATGTGGATAGGGTTATTAAGTTTCATGGAGTTCTATAGTAAATTTTTGTATGATCCCATATTTTTCCAGGCACATCTCATTAAGTGTGTCATGGGTTCTTGGTGAGATGAGAAACTTTAAAAGAGGTTCGAGTTGTTTAAAAAGGAAAATGGGCTATAAAATCAACTATAAAAAAATTTCAAACTGTGTAAATGGATTACATGTCACATAATTGTTCAAAGGTTTTAATAAATTAAATCTTAGGTGATTATTTTTTCATAGTATTCCATTAAAAACATTTACATGATGTGTAATCACATTAGACACCATGTAAATTACCAACCTACTATTTTAAACATAGTTTACGGCTAAAGTCTCATTTTTTTGCTGCAACTATTATCCTCCAAACCTATGGTGAATCATAGAATATTTTTATTGATTTATTCATATTCTATCATTGAGTATTGGTATTGGATACTTGGTAATTCCTTTTTCTTCTTTGGTTCCCTTTTGTTCCTCCTTTTTCTTAATGAAGCAGTGGAACCCTTGATTGTTGTGGGTTTGGGGGTTGATCTTATTCTTAGGTTTTGGTTTGGATATATTCTTCTATTACTAATTCAACCATCTTATATCAATTGGTATTTTCCATTGGGGAGAGTTCTTTATTAATTTTTATGTAGGTGGTCTATAATTCAAATCCCAAATTCTTAATTTCAATTACATGTATGTAATTAATGAATTTCTATTAGATGTTCAAAAATGGTGTTCCTAATTTAATTAATTAATTGAGGAGATTCAAAATTTGATATATTGAGATTTTTTATTTGTGATAATTAATTGTTGAATTAATTATGGAATATTTACATTGTTTCTTTGAGATAATTGTGTATTGACTTAATTATGATATACGGAGATTTCTGATTATTGCATAATTAATTAGAGAATTAATTAAGGGGATTGATGTGATGTAGTAATTGATGAATTATTAAAGAGAATGAGAATATTAATTTCTTTTTTGATTAATTAATTAAATGAATTTGAACCACTATGTTGTAACAATGGAATTCATGATTATATTAGAACAATAAATGGTAATAATATAATTTATCTATTAATTAGAAAAATAAATGGTAATAAAGAAATTAATGTGTTGATTGAGATAAATAATGATAAAAATCGTATTTTGAGATATGATATCCCACGAGGATAGCTTGAGATCTGGAATAAGATGAGAAAGTAATGAAGTATGGGAGTCTATGGGAACATAGAAGTTTATGTGGTTAAAAAATGATTAATTGAAAATGTGATAACTGTTTATTGATAGATTTTAATTATTTTATTTATACGACTACATACATTATTATTTGACTATATATTATTTTACAAACCATTGTTGGTGTCCTAATGAGTTTTACTCAGACCTTAATCTGGATTCATGATTGGTACCTGAATAGATTTCATGTTTATAGGATAAGATAAGGGAAAATTTCACATGTTAGATAGATGATTTGGGATGGTTCTTGGATGTGGGAACCAAAAATGGTTTGGAACCCACTTGCGAGTTTTCAGTGTCTTTAATTTTGAGTTTCATTTTAGACACTTGAAATATATATTTTCATGGAATATTTTTTTCTTTAGTGTTGATATGTTATTTCTAGTTTTGGAAATCTTGTGATGCTGATTCTTTATTGTTATGAGTATTTGTTATTCAGTAATGGTTATATTATTTTCTTCTAGTGTATTACTCTGATAAAAAGGGTATAGTCTCCTCATGATCAATATATTAGACCCTCTCTTTTAGTTGGCTGCCTTTGGCATATGGGTAGATGGAATTGAGGTCATGTAGCAGATCGATTTGGGGAAAAAATGCATGACAGCCGAGTTGGGACGTTACAAAGTGGTATCAGAGCCCAATTTTATTTTATTTTTATTTTGTATTACTATTTGCTAAAGTTAGATAGGAGACTATGAAAAGTTGAGCCTTGATTATGAGCTCATTAATTGGAGTTCTAAACCCATGTATGGGGGGAAACCAAGTACCCAGCATCGGATTGTTGTTATTGATATTTTCTATTATAATTGATTATTATTTCATCTTGGGTGTCACACTTGTTATGTGATGTGATTATTATTTTTGAATCTTTTTGGTAATTTTATGATGGGTAGATATGACATGAGAGTTGATTTACATGCATCATTATAGGCACTCTGGATTATTATGACATGTATCATTTTAGGCACGCAAGGGGAAATGGATTTTAGGTAAGTTATTGAACTTGAAATATTTTTCATTGTGAAATTGAAATAAAAATGGTGCCTAAAATGAAATTGAAAAATATTGTAAAATTATGAAAGATAAAAATAATGGTGTTATAATGATAAAATTGATATGAAAATGTGTATTCCCTTATTAAATAGGACCTAGATATATGATGGTTAAGGGTAGTAATATCAACTCATCTTTGAACGCATGACGAGGTTTGGGGAAAATACATGTTGTGACTTGTTGTGATTCTTATCTTATGTAAATATGATAATGTGGTGTTATGTGTCCTATGATGCTTGTTTGTTATTGTGGATATATGACTCCATGATAACTCTTTTCGATTGGATGACATGAGGTTATGGATGAAGGTGACCTACCAGTAGTGGAACCTGAGGCACCGATAGTTCAGGGAAAGGAGGAAGGAGAGCAGTTCTGAGTGAACTTTTATTTCTACATGCAATTCATGGAAAGGAAACCAGAGCAGACTATGAAGAGAATGTCTGATGTGATGAGGGACTTCCAAATTCACCACCCTCCGACTTTTACTAGAGATGGTTTATCTGAGGGAGTTGAGTTCTGGATTTAGTCCATTGAGACTATACTTGACCATTTAGAGATTCCTACATAAAGGAGGTTCAAGTTGTATTATTATATGATATGAGGATAAATGAAGTGCTGGTGGGACTTTAGGATCATACTAGACAGGCTGATAGTATGTTATGGAAGGAATTATTGTATTGGTTCTTGGAGCACTACTTTCCCGGGTTGTTGAGGTAGGAGAGGGTAGATAATTTCATGATACTGACTCAAGGGAGCATATCTATGACATACTATACTGTACGATGTACATATTTTCAACACATTTCTCTAGAATTGTTAAGGGATGATATGGTTACATCAAGAAATATTCAAGATGAGCTTAAATGTTATATTAAGTCCAAGTTTATACTATTTCGGTTAAAGAAGTTTGCTGAGGTGGTGGATCATGATCTCATAATTGAGGTGAACCTGACGGATGATTCTAGTACAGAAAAAATGGTTTCTTCTGGATGATTATGAGGTATGAATTCTACGATTAGGATGCTTCACTAAGAGGGTGTTATCCATGGGAGTAACAGGAAGAGTGGTTAGGGGAAAGGGTCAGTCACACAGGACCTTACCCAGATAGTATTTCATTATTGCTGTAGGTAGGTCCAATATCATAGAAATTGTCCCTGATCACCAGTGGAGTGAAGATCTTGTGATAGGAGTAGAAATATACAAAAATTATATAGGACCCAATGAAATATGGGTAGTGAGGGTGAATCTAAATATAATAAGAGTATAAGAAGGGGATCTTCTACACCATATCATTATGGAAGTTAGAGTTATACTACCGAGGTTGTAGAGGTAGTAAAAATGATGATTTTGGAAAAGATAACTAATATATGTTGGGTAGTGCATCTCAGGGGTGTCAAAGTACATCACATAGAAAAAAGGGAAGGATAGTTTCATGCGGTGCAGCCTACACTTGTGGATAGAGATGTTGGACCATCGAAAGTGAGATGTATTATTATTGTAGAATCTACATTATCTTGTTCCTTATTTGATATTGGTATCTCTCATTCATTTATTTCTTCACAGCTTGTTAAGGGTTTGATACTCACGGTGGAGATTGTGAATGGTTAATTGACTTTATACACACCTCTGGGAATACAGTCGAGGGACATCTATTTGTGCAGGGATGTTCTCTTGAGTTTGGATAGTATCACTTTCTATGGGACCTTTACATCCTAGACATGTCATGTTTTGACCCAATCATGGGTATGGACTGGCTAGTAGCATACCGAGCCCACATAGACTGCTATGAAAGGAGAGTGAATTTAATGTCTTCTAAGGGTGAGAAATTTAATACCCCAATATTTTGAGATTTTTTTGAATTAATTTAACTTTTAAATATATTTCATTTCACATTACATTGAAAATACTTCTATATATATATATATATAAACACTAAGTCAAAAATTCTTTTCACACACAATACCAACATGTCTTGCACTACACACAATAATAACTTGGCTTGTGGTTAAAGAATCACCGAATTGGCATGTGTTCCACACAACTCCAACTTTCCATATAATGCATGCAACACTGAGTTGATGTATGATACAAATAACACTCAGTTTCTATGAAATATATCTTTTTATTATTTAAATTATTTTAAAAAGATAATTATAAAAAAGAGGATAATAATAGTAATATGAATAGTTATAAATACTTTTCAAATATTTTTTATAATTGTTTCATATAAATAAAACATATTGATAATAAAAGATATTATTTTTGGTAAAGTACATTTTATGTTCAAAAACATAATTTTCTCGAATAAACTTATTCTAACAATGAAAGTATTTTTAGACAGATTTAGAAATTTAATTTTATAAAATAAACATTATTTTTAAATTCATAACATCAAAATTATACTAGAAAGAATTTTTGGGATTTTTCCTGAGAAACTTCTTTTTTTGATAAATAGTGAAAAATACTACTTTTTAGTTAAAAACTGCATTTTTGTAGAATTAATTATTACTGCTAAATGTTATTATAAATATTCCATAAGTTTAAATTATAGGAATATTACACATACTAATAAAATTAATTTTTTTCACTTTGAAATTGAATATAAAATCTTAACAAACTTGTGAACTTTTTCCTACTTTAAAACCCCATTATTTCGTCCCATCTACAAGATTAGCACTAATCTTAATTTTTCTAATTCCGTGATTGGAAATTAAAAAAAACCACATATTACATTTTATCCATTATAATATTTAGAGTCTAATAAGACCTTGTTTTTTTTAAAAAATGATTAGTAAAAGTGATTAAAATTAATAAGATTAATTAAAGCTAAATTGAGTTTAATTAGGGACTAAACCAAAATGTTTTTGGCCCAAATGACCTAGACACTTTACAAAACCCATTTTATGTATATATTTCGGAAATAAACCTTCCATTATTGAGTTTTTTTTATGACTTTTTTCTATAATAAAATGTGCACACCTAATTTGTTTCTAAAACATCCATGTGAGTCATTTTCCTTTCTTATAAAAGGCCACCACATCTACCCACTCCTAAGACATCTAAATCTGTTTATGTTTATATAATATATAACCAAATATCCTATGAACAGTCACAAATTCTACTTTTAATCCCCACATTGGGAATAATCACTCTCAATTAATCCTTAAGGCACAAACCAAAAGGAGTTAGCCGATTAAGAAGTAATGTCTTCTCTCAAGCTCCTTTCCATTATTTTTCTTCTCCACCCCTCAAGTCTCTTTATTCCATTATTTTGTCAAAAATATAGTATAGTACATATAATAATATTGTTTTATGCAATGTTTCTTACCTAAACTCACACACACCTATATCTAATGGATGTTGAACATATTGTTTCTGTGTACGATGAACAACTACCTCATAAAACGTTGATTGTTCATATCTCATTTACCACTAATCATGGTGACCATTATATTAGACAATATATTATATATGTAATATATTATATTTATAATTTATTTATTCTTCTATATTCCCTTTTTATCACATATATTTTTACCTTCCATTTGGTGTTAATACGATAATCTCATTTGAGGAAGTGTGGTCTACCGCCCCCTCAAAGCGATGCGATTTGTTCACACACCACATGGAATGTATTAAAGATGGGATTAATGAACTTATATGATATATGTGATATATTATTTCTACTTCTATAATGAAATATATATATATAAATACATACATATATATTCATATTTAATTTACATACTTTCTTTAAATACGAAAATAAAAACGAAAGACAACGTTCATGCGTACGTACGACTTACCATCTCTATGAATGATGTATTCCATCATTTACATTATTATGATATATATTATTATAATATAATTATACTGTATATATTTTATATTTGAATCATGTTATAAATTTTTGAATCATGATATAAGTATAAGGATCAATGTTATAACAATTTAAGACACATGCGGAGAACAAAGAGAATATTACAAGAAGTGAAACCTTAACACATAATCATTAAAAAATGAGTAATATAATATTATAATCAAACTATATATGTTAATAAGAATATAATAATATTATTCTGTAAAATATGTATAATAAATTTATATTTATTATACATGAATTCTGTGTGTGTACGGGGAGAGTCAATAAACAAGGTAAAGGGATTTTCATCTCACTATTAATTTTCATGAGATACAAGCAATGTTCACTACTCATTACTTCTATGTGATGTATGAAATAAAAATTATTATATTTTATGTATATTGTACTTAAATTTATGGGTATTAACATATCCATTATATGATCCTTCTTTCATGGGTTTTAACGTTCAAAATTTACTAAATGGGTAAAACAGTTTGGTCTCAATTTTCCTTCTTTGAGACTCCTATTTTTTTATGCACCTAAACTCTTCTTTGAGGTGTATATAATTCCATTTTACATGTTATATCCTGAATATGATTCTTTTCATGATATATTACATTTCATGTATTTTTATTTTCTTACATGGAGAGTATGATCCCAATTTACCAAGTTAGAAGAGTTTATTGAGTCAATATGATTTCTTTTTATGATTTTTTATGTTTATGATTCCTTTGATAAACTATTAAGATCCATATCTCAATAATATTTAGAAGTTTACTTATCCTTTTTTTATTTCATGATATGTTCATCTATTATTACCATTTTCTTCTATTTGGTATATAATTTAGTTAAGAAAGTGTTTTTAGGAAAACCTAACATTACCCTCTCCTTGGTCGGAAATATATGTTTTCTAAAAAGAATTTCAAAGAATATTATACCATTCAACTATAATATCTAAATTGTTATCCTTTTTTACCAATATATTCAAGGTAATATTCTTGTCAGTTTTTGAACAAGTCACTTTTCTAAACTTTTTATCGTGAAAAAGGAATATTCTTTTGACCTCGTATGACAAGTAAAAATTTACCCACATTCATTCCTTTGAAGATCCCTTTGCATTTTTAAAAGGTTAATATTTAACAAAAATGTTTTTATAAAGAAATTTTCAAGGAAAATTGTTCTCAAAATAGTGTCAAACCTCTTTTATATGTTTTCATGGAGAACTGTTTTCAATATCTTTTCAAGTATTATTTACAAGTTTTTAAAGTGATTTCAAAGAAATTGTTTTCAAAAATATTTCAAGAATATTCATAAGTTCTCAATAAAAATGATTTTCGAAACATTTTCCATATTTCTTTACATGTTTTCAAAGTACTTTAAAAGAAATGGTTTTCCAAAAAATTTCAATCATTCTTTAAAATATTTCAAGTGTTTTAAATGAAAAATGATTTTAAAATATTTTGAGGATTATTTTAAATATTTTCAAGGAAAAATGTTTTGAAAATGATTTAAAGTATTAATTACATGTTTTAAATGTATTTTTTAATAAAATGTTTTCTAAATGGTTTTATTTATTAAAAATCCCTTTTCAAAAAGGAAAGGATATTTTCCTTAAGAAATGTTTTTAGAGTATCTTTCAATATCATTTTCCATCTAAGATGAAATCTAATTATGTTACTCATGCCTTTATAATAAATTTTCTAATGGTTCCATTCATATCGTTGTTTTGATGAGTTATTATTAATTCCACAGTCTTTATGAAACCCATTTCTCCTTCATGGGTAACATGTTTCTGAAACCCATTTCTCTTTGATGGGATATTTTCTTTTGAAACCTTCTTCATTTCATGGGTTATCATTACGATGAAATGATTATGAAACCTATATATTTCCATAGGTTATGATATGTTTACATGTTTATGATACCCATTTCATTTAATGGTTTATTATATGTTCATTTATGATATTGTGGCATATGTATGTATGATTTCATTATGTGACGGGTGGGACCTATGTCTCCTTCCAATGCATTGGGTGAAGATTTATCTCTCATGAGATAGAAAGGGCTAGAATGGGGGTTTAATCTGTTCAGTAATACAAGGATAGAATGAGGGTTTACTCAGTTTAGTAATACATGGGTGGGCTGAGGGTTAACTTGGTTCAGTAATATAGTACTGGAGTGAAGGTTTACTCGGTTCTGTAATAAAGGGATAGAACAAGTTTTTACATAGTTCAATAATACAGGGATGGAACGAGGGATTAATTATTTTAGTAATACAAGGCTTGAATGAGGGTTTACTTGGTTCAGTAATACAGGGCTGGAATGGGGGTTCACCTGGTTCAGTAAAGGACTTTTTCCACTAAGATGGTCTTGGTTGTGATGCCTTGGATACTATAGAAATCCTATTATATGCTTATGCGTTTTTCAAAATTCCATGTCTTATTCTTATGTTATGATTTCATGTCTTATGTTCTTTATTTCATATGATTCATGTCTTATAAATGACGAATAATTATTCAATGATCTATGTTATGATCTCTAATATGGAGGGTATGATATTCTATTTATAAGATCATGTTCTCATACCCTTATATCAGGTTTATGCTTACATGCCTCCCTTGTTTACCCTTATTTAGCATTTGAGATTACCCCTTTTCATGTTTCCTTTATTCATGTTATGAAGAAAGGTTTTAGATAAAATTACTAAAGGTGGAGATATTTATGGGAGATATTGATTATTTTTTACCAGGATAGAAGATTTTGTTTCCTAGTTTCCAAATATAGTAAAATATTATAGTCCCCTGACATGTATTTTTTTAATCAATTTAATATTAATATAAAAAGATGTAATATCCTTGTATGTTAAGCTTGAGTCGGTATAGTTGTTATTAAAGGAAGGTTTAGTCAACCTTTGTAAATTAGGATGAGAAAACCTTAATGATATCTCTAGGATTATTTATAAATATATGTCTAGGGATGTATCTGAGGATAAGTATAAGGATGAGTTAATGTTTAGGAAAATGTCCTAGAATATTGGTAAAGGATAGAGTGATTGGTTTCCATGAAATACATACATGTTTGGATACTACAAGTGGATTTAGATCTGGAATTGATGTACCTAGTGGTAACAACTCTGACAAGATGCTCTAGTCTTGACTAAGGGTAATCTGGTACACAACAATGGTTCTTGCTGCACACCTAGTTTGACAATCCCTAAGGATATTCTTTGGGAGGTCACAAACACTTCATAAAACATTATGAAATATTTAAACCTAAGTTGAAGATGAATAACCTAGGATAAACCTAAGGTGTCATAGATCAAAGAACATGACATGATTTAGATGTCCTATAAGTAAATATTTTCATGACTATGTGGTTTTCTGTTATGATAAGTAATTATCACAAAATGCTTTTGGTCGTAGTCAATTTTGGGAACCTGAAGGAACTGGATTAATTTTGAAGGTTATGGAAGACATTCAGATGACCAGTAAAGAGGGATAATCACAAGAGTGAAAGATATTGTGATCATACATAATAAATTTTCATGAAACATGATTAACAATGTTTACCTTAATCAACTCTCAGTCTCACCAAGGAAGATAAATAAGGAGTTCACTGAGAGTTTGGGTAATAGAAAACATGGAAGAAAGAATATTTGGTTTCCTATGTCTCAATAATGTGGAATGAATCACCTAAGTAAATGTCTTAGTGGAACAAGAATGTTTTTTGACTATGGAAAGGAAGGACACAAGGAAAGTGAATATAATGTAAAAATGATGATTTATATTAATGAAATGTATGAGAATTATTTCCTCCCCAAGTCATCATCATAGGATAAGTGTTTTAAGTGTGGGTAAAGTGGTCATTATGAATGTTAATATCCCAAGAGGAAAGTTCCTAAATAGAATCTACAAGGTGGTATAAGTAATGGAAACATTGCTGATGATGATGAGATTAAAAATGAAATGTGAAAGTAAATAGGTATTATTTAATAAGATATTGTATCTTTGTTAATGGACTAAGGATAAAGTAATTGAAATATTTATGTATTAGGATTCCAGAATTAAGAATGATGAATTATGTATGGATTTTTCAATTTATGTTTTTCTAAGGAATTATAAGAATATGTTGAATGGTTATGTTGGATAAGAAAGGTTATCTCATTACAGTTAACATTTTTACTAAGGGACGGTAACCCTTAACATGTTCTTTATGATAAGATAATATTGTATGGATAAATATACATGGGATATGAATAACTAAATTGGACAGTGCTGATTAAATTTGAACTATGTAAGGACCTATTTATAGGTTGTTTATTCTACCACTAATGAACATTACAACATTTTAGGATTTAAGGAGTAAATCCAATATAATTTGTAATGAGGAATAATGAATTTTTTCTAAAAGGATTTTTGGTAATTCAGGTTGTTACCGTATTTCAAGGGAATACACAATGATGTTATTCACATGTTTGGAATGTTACAACCAAGAGATATTTTGTGATATTTGGGGGTCAATGTTAATATGATTTCATGACTGTCTTTATAATATTTTTGATTTTCATCTTTCTAAAGGGTTATAAGGTTATACATTCATAAAAGGTTTAATTTAAACTTCATAGGAAGTATTTGTGCACTGAGTTTGTGTTGAAAACATTAGTTAAAATGATAATAAGTGGTTATGCTTATTTCAAGGATATCCATCTTTTACATTAGTGCAAAAAATATGTCATGTATGTTGGGTGACAACCAATCAAGTCCGAATGGTCTATGGGTCATTAACCCATGACTGAAGGATGGTAAGGTTTTCATGCCAACCATTGGCCTACGCAATGTCCTGGTTAATGTATATTTTTGATGAATAATTTTTATGATGAACTAGTTGAGTTAATTTTTATTTTTATTTCATGTTAATTTTTTTAAGAGACAAATAGTTAGACTTTTTATTCTTATATTGGACTTGAAATCCATTAGAAGTGTGTTTTAGTGCTTTATTAATCAAATTTAATTTCAGAACATTCATTCCATGAGGTAATGGATGTATTAGAAATTGTTCAAATCACAAGCCAAAAATATATTTTTTTTATAAAATTTACAATAATCGGTCAACGTTATACAAAAAAAATTTGTCGTAATACCTTAAATTATATTGAACCAATGGCTTCTATAATAATTATAGATTTATTACATTGATTCCCTCAACATTCCTTTTATAATTAACTTTTTTGTGATTGTTGACCTCAATCAATCCTTATAAATATTTATGCTTTTACTCCATGTCTAGTATTCACTCACGACCTATGTTATCCTATGTTGAATCCCAGTTATAGGTTACATTGGATAACTATTATGGTTCCAAACATCCATTTTAAGGGATGTTTTAGTGTTAATTTTTATTATGTGGGTTTCTATGAATGAAACATTCAAGTGTTAAACCATTGATAAACCTGATAAATTTCGAGGGAGAAATTAATTTTAAGGGGGGGGGGGTAGAATGTAACAACTCAAGATTTATAGAATTATTATTATTTTAATTAATTTATGTTTTCAATATTTTTCATTTCACATGAAACTGGAAATAGTTATATTTATATATATATTAAAACACTAAGTCAAACATTCTATTCACTTGAAATACTAACATGTATTGCAATACATGATATAACAACTTGTATTGTGCTAAAAGAAACACCGACTATGTGTATGTTCTACATACCACTAACTTGGTGTACGATGCATGAAACACTGAGTTGGCGTATAATGCCCAATACACTAAGTTTCTATCAAATATCTATTTTTATTATTTTAAATTTTTTAATAATATAATTATAAACTATCCATTAAACTAATTAATATGAATATTAATATATACTTTTCAATTATTTATTAATTGTTTTATATAAATAAAACATATTGATAATAGAAGATATGATTTTTGGTAGAGTCCTTTTTATGTTCAAAAACATCGTTTTCTCGAATGAACTAATTTTAATATTTAAAGTAATTTTAGAAACATTTAGAAATTTATATTGATAAAATAAACTTCATTTTTGAATTCATAATGTCAAAATTATCGTAGGGTGAATTTTTGGATTTTTCTTAAAAACTTCATTTTTTGATGAGTGGTATGAAATACTGCTTTTTAGTGAAAAAATAAAATTTTTCTAATTAATTATAAATGATAAATGATATAATTAACATATTTTAAGGTCACATTATATGAATATTACATCTACTAATACAATTAAATTCATTTTAACTTTGAAACTAAATATAAAAGCTTAACAAACTTTTGATATTGTTCCTACTTTAAAACCGTGTTATTTCGTCCCGTCTGTGGGATTAGCACTAATCTTAATTTTTCCACTCCTGTGATTGGAATTTCAAAAATCTGACAAAATACATTGTATTAATTGTAATATTTAGAGTCTAATAAGTCCATTTTAATTTTTGACCAAAATTATTAGTAAATGAGATTAAAATTAATCATAACAATTAAGCCCAAATTAAACTTAATTCAGGACTTAACCTTTTAATTAACGGCCCAAATGACCTAAAATCTTGTAAAAAACCCATTAGATTCATATTGTTGGACATAAACCTTCCATTATTTAGTTTTCTTGGTTTGGTATGTCTTTGTTTAGGTAAGAACATGTGCACACCTAATAATTTGTTTCTAAAAATTCCATGTGAGTCCTTTCCTTACCTATAAAAGGCCACCACCTATAACCATTCCTCACACCTGTAAAACATTTTAATTTCATCCAAATTAACCCATGTAGCCTTATAAAAATCCTCCCTTCATCTTTGAAGCATCCATTTGGGCAGAAACTCTCTCAAGTAATCATTTTGGCATAAACCAAAAGGAGTTACCCGATTAAGAGGTAACGTCTTCTCTCAAGGTCCTTTTCATTATTTTCCTTATCCAACCCTAAACACTATTAATTAAAATATTGTGAAATTTCAAAAGTATCCTAAATATACTATAATATTATAACTCAAAGTTTCATACCTAATATTACACACACCTACATCTAGTGGATGTTGAAGATAACATTTTTGAGTACGGTGAACTACTGCCTCACGAAACAATAATTGTTCATTTCTCCTTTACCACAAATCATGGGGGCCATTATGATGGACTTTATATTTATATATTTAATATATTATATTTATTTTGTGTTTAATATTTTGTATTTCTTTTGTAACACACATCTTTTTACCTTTTGTTTGGTGTTAATACGATAATCTCGTTTGAGGAAATGTGGACTACCACCCCCTCAAAGAGATGTTATTCATTCACACACTACATGGAATGTATTAAGGATGGGTTTAATGAAATTATATGATATATATGATAGATTAATTCTACTATAATATTGATATATATATATATTTAATTTACATAATTTCTTTTAATAAAATAATAAAAATGGAAAACAACATTCATGTGTACGCACGACTTACCGCCTCCATGGACGGTGAATTCCATTACGTAAATAATTATTCTATATATTATTAAAATATAAATATAATGGATATACCTGATATTTTTATCTGGATCTACATTATGTAATAATTATATAAGTATAAAGATCAACGATATAACAAATTAAGACACATGTGAAGAATAAAGAGAATGTAACACGAAGTGAAACCAGAACAATGGATCATTAAAAAGAGGGTAATATGAAGTCATAATAAAAAATATATATGTTAATATATATAATAATATTCTTTTGTAAACGATTTATAATAAACTTATATTTATTATATAGGAATCCTGTACGAGTACAGAGAGACTCAAGACACAAGGTAAGGGGATTTTCTTCTCACTATTAATTTCCGTGAGATACAAGCTATGTTCGCCACTTATTAATTTTTTGTGGTGTATATACTGAACATGATTTTACATTATCTATATTTTTATTATGTTTATGGTTATTCACCTATACATTCTATGATCCTTCATTCATGGGGTTTAACTTTCAAAATTTACCAAATCAGTAAAACAATTTTGTCGCAATTTTCATTCTTTGAGACTCTTATTTTGTTATGCAATTAAATTTTTATTCAAGGTGTATATACGTCCATTTTACGTGTTATATAATTAATATAATTATTAGTGATATATTAATCTTCATGTAATTTTCTTTTCTTACATGGAGAGTATGATCCTGAGTCACCAAGTTATAAGGGTTTATTGAGACAATTTCATTTCTTTTCAAGATTGTTTATGTTTATGATTCCTTTGATAAAATAATATGATACATACCTCAATAATATTAAAGAGTTTCCTTATACTATGTTATTCAATGATATACTCATGTACTATTACCATTTTCTACTCTTTGGTACATAAGTTACCTAAGAAAGTGTTGTTGTGAAAACCCGACTTTACCCTCTCTTAGGTAGAAAATTAATGTTTTATAAAAATGTTTTTGAATAATATCATGCCATTAAATTATAATATCTAAAAGAAATTTTTACCTATTTTTTATTTTATCAATATATTCAAGGTAATATTCTTTTCTCTTTCCGAACAAGGCACTTTTCTGTAATTTTGTACCATGAAAAAGGAACGTTCTTTTGACTTCGTATGACATGTAGATATTTAACCACCATTATTTCCTCAAAGCACCCTTTTCATTGATAAAATGTTTAATCATTAAGAAAATATTTTTAAATTGTAATTTTCAAGGAAAATTGTTTTTAAAAAGGTTTCAAACTTTTTTTATAAATTTTCATGGGAAACATTTTTGAAGATGTTTTGAAGTCATATTTACATGTTTTCAAAGTGCATTAAAATAAATGGTTTTAAAAACGTTTTCAAGCCACATTATAAGTTTTAACGAAAAATTATTTTCAAAATGTTTTCAAAACTTATTTATAAGGTTTAAAAGTATTTTCAAAGAAATGGTTTGAAAAACATTTTCAAACTTTCATTAAAATTTTTCAACTGTTTTAAATGAATAAGGTTTTTAAAATGTTCTGAAGACGATTTTAAATATTTTCAAGGAAAAAGGTTTTTAAAATGATTTAAAGTATTCTTTATAGGTTATCATGTGATTTTATAAGAAAATGATTTTCAAATGGTTTTATGTTTTGAAATGTCTTTTCAAACCAGAAAGGATATTTTTGTCAATAAAATTTTTAGAGTATATTTCAAAATTACTTTCCATCTAATATGACATCTATTTATATTAATCATGCCTTTCTATAAAATGATCTAAATTTTCCATTCATATACTTTCTATGAATAAGTTATGATTAATGATTTGGTCTTTATAAAAACCATTTCTCCTTCATGGGAAATATGTTTATGAAACCCGTTTCTCTTTCACATGTTATATGCTTTTTGAAACCTACTAATTTTCATTGGTTATATTTTTGATGAAATGATTATGAAACCTATCTCATTCCATAGGTTATGATATGTTTACATGTTTATGATATCCATTTCATTTCATGGGATATGATATATTCATTTTTGATCTTGTGGACCATGTATGTATGATTTCATTATGAGACAGGTGGGACCTATATCTCCTTCCAATGCATTGGGTAATAATTTGTATCTCATGAGATATACAGGGTTGGAATGCGGGTTTACTCAGTTCAGTAATATAGGGCTAGAATGAGGGTTTACTCAGTTAAGTAATACTGGTCTATAACAATGTATTACTCAGTTTAGTAATATAGGGCTGGAATGAGGGTTTATTCGGTTCAGAAATATAGGGATAGAATGGGGGTTTACTTGGTTCAGTAAGGGTCATTGTTTACTAAGATGGTCTTGGTAGTGATTCCTGGGCTACTGTGGAAATCATTTTATATTCTTATGTGTTTTCCATAATTCCATGATTTAATCCTATTTTATGATTTCATGGATTATGATTTATATTTCATATGATTCATGTCTTATGAACTGAAGATATTTATACCATGATCTATGTTATGATCTTTGATATGCAGGGTATGTTATTCTATTTATAGGATCACATTCTCATACCCTTATACTCGTGTTTATTCTTACATGTCTCCATTGTTTACCCTTACTGAGCATTTGCGCTCAACCCTTTTCATGTTTCATTTCTCCAGGTTATGACAAACGGTTTTAGGTAGAAGTACTAAAGGTGGAGATATTTATGGGAGATGGTGATGATATTTTACTAGGATTGAATATTTTTTTTCTATGTATCTAAAGACCCTAAACTATTATGGTCCTCTGACATGTATTTTGGTAATGTACTAGATATTCCTCTAAAAAGATTTAATATCCATGTATGTTAATCCTGGGGCACTATAACAAATATATTCATTATGGAGAGTGGGTTATCATGGAAGAATATTTAGGGTCAATTAATCAATAATTGGGAGATCTCACAACCCAGGATGCTAGTCTATTACTGGATGATAGAGGTGTAAATCAAGATGTTTTTCCACATACAATGGACCAGTTTCAGGATGCGTTTCTGGAATATTTCTCAGGGTGGCCAGCTAAGAGATATGTGTAATTATAAATTGAGATCATGCCTGGGGATAATCTAGTTTCAATTCCACCATACATAATGGCACAAAAATAGCTTCAAGAGCTCAATACTTATCTATATGAGATTGAGGATAAGGGATTTATCTGACTGAGTACGTCACCTTGGGGTTCACCAGTGTTTTTTTCTAAGAAGGCGGGCAAGAGTTTGTGCTTATGTTTCTATTACCAAAATTTGAACCAGATGATAGTAAAGAACCTCTATCATCTTCTATGTATTGATGATCTATTTGACCATTTAAAAGAATCTTGTGTATTTTCTATGATAGACTTGAAATAAGGGTATCATAAATTTAGAGGTTAGACTTCTGATATACCATTGAATTCCTTCAGATGTTGGTATTTAATTTTTACATTCTTCATAATTATATTTGGTTTGACTAATGCACCAGTAGTTTTTATTTCCTTGATTAGAAATATCTTTCTTATTTACCTGGATCATTTTATGGTAGGGTTTTTGGATGAAATATTGGTGAACTCTAAGACTCATGATGATCATTCCAAACATATTGACATAGTTATGAGTACACTAAGAGAAAATAGATTATAAAAAAAGATATTTAACTATCAATTTTGTAATGATTAGGTACTCTTCTTAGGCCCTTCATCTCATAGGAAGGTGTGTTAGTGGACCCAGATAAGGTGTAGGTAGTGGTTTCTTAGGAAAATCACAAGAATTTGTTTGACATTCATATCTCTATGGGGTCAGCTAGATATTATTTGAGATTTAACCAGGACATTTCTTGTTTTGAAGTGTCTCTTAAAGGATTGAACAAGAAGGGGATAAATTTTAAATTGACATAATATTTTTATAATTCATTCTATGATTTGAATAAGTGATTTACATCGTTTTAGGTCTTAATCTTACCTAAGATGGGTGAGGAATACATGATTTAATGTGAATATTCTAGGATAGGGATTAGAGTAGTGTTGATGAATGTAGACTAGGTTTTGGAATATGATTCTCGGAAGTTGAAGCCTCATGAACAAAACTACCATAGGCACGACCTCTAGTTGGAAGCAGTTGTTTATGCCTTGATGTTTATAAAACACTCTCTGTTGGGAGAGTGGTTTATAGTGTATAAAAATTAGAATATCTTAAAGTGAATTTTTTCATAGTGAGATTTGAATCTACGGCTGTGTATATGGGTTGAGTATATGAATTAGTTTAATTTTGAGCTATAATATATGCCTGGGAAGTTGAATACTTTAGATAACGCTTTGAGAAAAAAATATAGAACTAGATAGTTCAATAGTTTATTGTTGAGTGGAAAATGATTACTCTAATAGCGGAGATGCATGTGGTGGTTTAGGAGAGTCAAGATCAAATGAATCATGTATCAGTTTAAGTGGATTATACACTTTTGAGATGGATTATATGGTGGTAGTATGAAAATCTAGAGTTCTTGACCTTGAGGGATATCCTTGAAGGTGGGGAGTCACCTTCATATTGGTCGATAGATGAGGATGTGACCATCTTTTTCAAGAATCAGCTTGTTGTGCCTATGTGCATGTGGGGGGAGTTGATTCATGAGTTTCATGACTCAAGATGGGAAGTAAATCTAGGTGTGACAAAAATTTATTATGATCGATGATGACAGTTTTTGGTTGGCCTCTCAAGGATGCCTTGAAAAAATAACTCTATTTGGGTTATTTTGGATCAAATAATAAAGGTAGAAAACTTCTTAAGGGTACGAGAGGCAATATCAGTGGATCAATTGGGATAATTATAAATTTAGAAGATAGTATGTCTACACAGGGTTCCATAGAATATAGATTTGGACCATGATTAACACATTAAGTTATTCTTCTCATAGGGATTTTATAAGGTTATTGGTTCATAAGTTTTGTTGGGTATGACTTTCCACCCATAGATAGATGGGCAGTCCGAGCATACTATACAGGTACTTGAGGATACGGTATATGAATGTGTTTTAGACTTTGGAGGATCTTGGGAGAAGCACCTTTCACTGATGATTTTCCTATAAAAAACACATCAATAAATGATTTAGATGGAACCATATAAGGATATTTATGGTAGTCCATATAGATTACCTATATGCTGGAAGGTGGTAGGTGATTCAATGTTGTTGGAGATGATTCTAGTGTAGGAGAAGTCGACGAAAGTTTAGCTTATTTTAAATCATATGGATATGACTCATAGAAGACAGAATTCATATGAAGATAGATATCAATGACCCCTAGAGTTTATATAGAGTGATCATGTATTTCTTTAGGTGTCACCACAAGATACGAAGTCAGGGCAGGATGGCACCTAGGTTTGTTACACCATTTGAGATTGTTGAGATAATTGGGCTGGTGACATACCAATTAGATCATAAAAATAGATACAGTGATATGCATGATGTTTTCACATGTCACAACTTTGATAGTATCACCCCAACCATTCTCAAGTGATTGATGTGGATGATGATGAGATTGAGATAGATGTGTTATTTGAGGAGCATTCTATATGTATGTTGGATCATAATGATAAATTTTTGAGGGGAATGTCCATGAAAATAGATAAATTATTATGGAATCATGGATGGGTTCAAGAGCAAACAAGGGAGAGAGAATAGGATATGTAGGCTTAGTGGCATGATCTTTTTACCTCAGAGTCTAAGAGATTCTAGAAATTATATCTTGAGGATGAGCTGTTATAATATGGGGATATTATAAGATCTCGTATTTTTATAGGTATGTCTCCTTAAGTGTTTCACGGGTTCATGATGAGATGGGAAATTTTAAAAGATACTCATGTAGTTTAAAAAGTAAAACGAGCTGAAAAAATCAATAATAGAATATTTTTATTCCATGTAAATGGATTACACGCCATGTAATTGTTTTAGGGTTTTAATAAAATAAATATTAGGTGATGGGTGTTTTAGAGTATTCCATTAAACAAATTTATACAATGTGTAATAACATTAAATGATATGTACATGATCAAACTTATATTTTAAACATGGTGTTTGATTGAAGTCTCAATTTTTTGGTGGAAACTCTTATCCTCCAATGCTTGGGTGACTCTTAGTAGATTTGGATCAATTTCTTAGTCTCTGATCTTTGAGTATTGGTGTTGGATACCTATGAATCTTTTTTTCTTTGGTTCCCTTCTATTCATCATTCTTTTGATGAAGTGGTGGAGCTAATGATAGTTTTGGGTTTGGGAGTTGATCTTGATCCATGGTTTTGGTCAGTATCTCTTCTGTTGTTGTTAATTCGACCATTATAAATCAATTGGGGTTTTCCATCGATGAACGTTCTTCATAAAATTTTGAGGTATGTGGTCTATAATTCAAATCACAAATTCATGATTTAAATTACATGTATGTATTTTTAGAATTGATATTTTTTTTTTTGAAATTGAGTTATTGATTTAATTAATTAATTTATTGAACTAATTAATTGAGGATATGTGAAATTAGATATATTGAGATTGTTTATTTGAGATAATTAGTTGTTGAATTAATTATTATGTATTGAGATTTTTTAATTGAGATAATTAATTGTTGAGTTAATTATGATATATTAAGATTATTGACTATTGATTAATTAATTGAATAATTAATTAAGGGGATTGATGTGATGAGCTGATTTTTAAATTAGTAATGAAAATGATAAGATTAATTCATTATTGAATTAATTAATGAAATGAATTTGAATCAATGATTGTTAAAAATTTCATTCCTGATTATATGTGAACAAGAAATGGTAACAATATAATTTATGTGTTAATTAGAACAATTAATGGTAAAAATAGAATTCATGTGTTGATTGAGATAAATAATGGAAAGAATGATATTCTAAGATATGATATCCCTCGGTGGTAGCTCATGCTCTGTCATGATCCGAGCATGTAATGAAGTACATGTGTCTATGGGAACCTATAGGCTTATGTGATTAAATAATTATTAATTGATATTGTTAGAAATGTTTACATATGAACTGTAATTATTTTTATTTATAAAACTGCATACACTATTATTTGATTGGATATTGTTTTAGACACTATTGTTGGTTGCCTACTGAGTTGTACTCACACTCTACTTGGGCTGCATGATCGGTACCCGAATAGTTTTCATATTTTCAAGACCTGATAATTACAAAGGACTTATGTTATATGGATGATTTGGGATGGATCGTGGATTGGGGAACCATACATGGTTTGGGACTTTATTGGTAGTTTTCAGGGTCTTATCTTTTGAGTTTCATTTTAAACACTTGAAAGATACATTTTCATGGCATATTTTCTGCTTTAGTTTTGATGTTGTATTTTCAGTTTTGTCCATCTTAAGATACTGGTTATTTCAAGTTATGATTATATATTATTCAATTAATATTTTATTATTTTCTATTTCTGTATTAATTTAATAAAAGAGGTTATATTCTCTCCATGATCGATATATTAGACCCTCACTGCTAGTTGGAAGCCTAAGGCATACAGAAAGGCATGCTTGAGGATACATAGTAGACCAAATCTGGGAATCAATGCGTGGAACTTGGTTCAAGATGTTACAATAGCCTCATATCAAAATGCATGTTTTACTTCAAGAGTTTGTATAACATTATGACATGCTTTTAGAAATCATTTACACCTTAGCACGAATTTCCACCCTCATATGGATGTATAGATGGATCATATTATCTATACATTAAAGGATATGTAATGGGAATATATCTTATACATTAGAAGGTCTTGGGTAATGCATTTACCATAGGTTTTGTTTTCCTATAACAATAGCTATCACTCATCCATCAGCATGGACTTGTTTGTGGCACTTTAAGGGTGACCGTGTTGTTATCCATTCTTCTAGGCTGAGGTTGAGGTGTTATCAATTTTTTGACCCAATGGGGTGTATATAATGAAAGAGAAACATAATTTGGTTCAATGGAGGAAAATAGAAGAGAAATATAGGAATATGTATCAGGCTATTCATAGTAGGATTTCCTTTGATTTCATGGTTTGAGACCATGTGTTCTTAATGGTTTCCCATCGACAAGGTAAACAAAGGTTCAATAGGGGGTGTAACATCCCGTTTCCTGCTATCCGGTATTTTTCCATCTAATTTACTATTCTCCTATTGAATTGGGTGTGTCTTGTGACTCCCAAGAATGGATAAAATTTACTAGAAAAAATGAACTATTGTTTTGGGATGTATGTGTTTTTAAAAATAACAGGGTCCATGTATAAATGTGTTAATTGATTTGTGGGGTTAACCTTGATTTTGAAGAATTCATGAGTTGGTTTGGTTTATTATGTATGAAAATTAAGTTTTTTCTATGTTCTGGGAAATTATACGTCATGTAATGGGGTTACACAACATACACTCTGTCTCCAAACCCAAGTTGTGAACTACGTACACAACGTGAAAGGAGTACATGATGTGTAATGTTTACATGACATGTAATGATAAAAGATTAAGTTTTAATAAAAAGGAAATGGTATTTTCATCATACTTGAGCCCCATGGATTACTCGACATATAAAGGGTTTAGATATCTTGTAACTATCATGAGGTCAACATTTAATGTGATGTATCAATTTATTTTTCAATCATTATTCCACATACCTCCTTCATCTTGACCTAGAACCCTTATTTATTGATTTTTGGAGTCTCTGATTGATCCGGATTGATTCGTTCTATGTTATATCACCATTGATGTTGGGTTTTATCTCTGTAGGTGAGTAAACCATTCTTCTTATTCATTACTTCGATCTCGGTAACAACATTACATTGTGCTATTGGATTCATTAACAAATGGTGATGGTTCTTCTTATTTCTCTCAAGATCATTTGGGTGATCTATTTTCAGGGATCATTCTTTTTTTGTTTATGGGTAAAAAAGTGTGCATTGTTGAGGTATGTGTTTTTCTCTCTTCTCCACTGACCCCTTTTTTTAATTGAATAAATTATGATATGTTTTTATTGATTCTAATGCCACCATTGTCATTTTTGAATCATTTCTTATGGTGGGTTCAATTGAGGATGTCTGCAACCCATGTTTTTAGGTAGGCGGTTCCATATGTATCCTAGTATGGTGAATTGAATTAATCATATATTTGAAAAAATATTTTATTAAATGAAATGGAATCATATGGCTGGTTTTGTTTTGTGTATGTAGAATTGGGTTTTTATTAAAGATTCTTTCCCTGGTTCTGGTAAATTGAAAATTATTTTCAAATCATTTTGAAATGGTCATTAAAGAATGCTTTGATGGAAATTATTTGATGAAATTGGGTGGAAAATAGAGAATATGGGAAACCTTGAGAGAATTGGTAGGTGGTTTAGTAATAGGTCTTTTCCACTGTTATGGTGGTTTGCTCTTGGGGATTTTCTATTCTCCCTAGACCTAATTTTATATTGAATAGTTAGACCTATAAGGTTGGGGTTCACTTTCTGAGGAGTTACTATACTCTTTATACGTTATGCAAATGTCTATTGGCTTGATGAATACATGATTTTCTGTGTTATGTATGAGTTTCCTAACTATCCTGACCTAGTGAGATCCCTAGAGCGATGTTAATTGTGATTCAACTTTTATATTTTACTATTTTATTATACTTACATGGATCTAATATGATATGTGATGCATTCTTTGGTATGTTTTTATATGATATATCTACTCTGATATATGAATATGAGATTCCTTGAAAGTGATTTACCTACTTTATTTGGAAATGTGGGAAAAGGGGAAATTAAATTATTTTCCATGAATTTGATATAAAAACTATTAAACTATTATCATGAATTATTCTATTTAAAGTTGAGAAATCTTGGATTATTGTTCAGCTACTAGAGATGGAAGACTTGGGTGAGAACTTACTAGGCCTGTTATCTCACACCCTATATACCCCTTCAGCAATGCGTAGACCTGGTTTTGTATTTAGATGAAGGGAAAGATAATGTGACAAAATAAGGTGTGGTGGTTTTCTATCAGCTGAGTTGTGTAGTTGGTGGTGAGATGGTGAGAGTATACCAATATTATCACATGAGTAGTTGATTTTCCTATTTTCATAGTCCTTTTTGGTTGGACTTATACTTGGAGATTGTTACTAATATTGACTTGTTTGTTTTTTACTATTTTTTCAACTATTAAATATATTTTACTTTTCTGCACGTGTTTCTATTGTATATATGTTCCATGTTATTGCTTCAAGTTGAGAGAAATCATTCTCTTTGGTTGTTTTTTTATGCTTAGGTGCTAGTCCCCAGACCGTGGGGATTAGGATTTCCCTTTCAGTATGTAATAAATCATCTTGGGTACTAGTTTGAGATTTGGGTCAGTTCATTACAGTTTAGCATCATAGGAGGTCTATCTTACAAATTTGTTTTCTTGAGACATTTAGTAGACTGGATATGAGATTTTTGGGACCTAATAGGTAGATTTTACTGAGTGGCTGGGAAAATCTTTCTGTGATGAGACTCAAGTTACAGTAGGTTTTTAGTGTGTGTGTATCTTATTTTGAGTCATTGATATTAATCTTAGTTTCCTTTTAGGGGTTTTTTTATTATGAACATAGATTATTCTATTTTCTGATCATTTCATTTTTTTGGTTAACAAAATTATGCCTTCGGGATGTGTTATACCAGTTCCACAGGAACGTTCAACTGATTATACTCAAGGGAACCCTCCAATGGATCATAAATTTAATAGGTTATTATGCAGGAAGTTCATTATAACAAGTAAAATGTACTGTCATTTCATAACATAGTTGTTGAGGTATATCCAAAATATGTAGGAGAAAGTGATCTATCATTGATGTTATTTCACGAGAATCCAATATCTTTTAATGTTATGAATGAACCTAAGTAGGAAGAGGAATAGCTTGAAAAGATTGATTAGATCTTTTACATCTTAGATACTCTTAATATTATCGAGGTAAAGTGTGTAATGTTTAGACTTGAGGGTCCTAGAAAGCGTTGGTGGGGTTCTATGGTATAGGTGAATAAGTGTCTAGGCTTTCATTAGAAGGGTTTCAAGACTCTCTTCTTCCAGTATTTTTTATATTCATTGATGATGGTAGAGTATCTTGACTTATTCTCTTTATAGAAGAAGTACTAGAAAGTGAAGTTATAGACACACTTATAAAGCCATAGGTTTAAAAAATTGTGGATATAGGTTAAGATATAGTAATAGGTCATAAAATACCCATGGAAGTACCCATTTATCCCCACTCATTCATGATCCACACCTATGTTTTTCACTTGCGATCCTCACCCCCTTTATTCCCTAATTTTAGTGACCCTCCTAGCTTGGCACTGCCACCCAACCTTCCACCATTGTACTCCTTCGACATGGCCACCCACCTTGGGATGATCCTCCTATAATGATACAACCACCTGAACTCCTTTCCCATACGGATCTGAGGTGGCCTCCCAAACACTTTCTCTGAAGCACCTCCAATGTAGCCACATCACCTCCCCATATTCCTCTTCCCCTGATGTGGCTCCGACATGGCTCCAACACGACTCCAACTTGTCTCCGACTTCATCTCCTCCTCCATCTCTACCTCCATATCCACCTTTGGCCTACACTCCTCAACTCATGTTATAATATATCTATAGTCTGCCCACATTTTATTCCCTCCTCTACATCTTCCTGGTTGTCACTCCTTGACTCACTGCTTTTGCGGTAGGGTTTGTTTGAATAACAATTATTCTGTTTCCTTAAATCTATGTTCGATTTCTTCTATATGGTTTTGATTAACTATGATTATCTATATTACACTAAAACATAATCATGTCGAATCTAGAAACATATAAGCCAAGAATGTTTTATTTCCCCACATACCCTTTGATTTCTTCCATCGGTAAGGGTTTCTTCAATTTCAGATCCTTAGCCTCTCCAATTTACATTTGGTAGGAATTTTTTCTTCAATTTATTGTCTTTTTAATTGATATATTGGTCTTCGATAGTGTATATTTATTTTGAATTATTTAATTGGGTAAAATTTCATTGATTTTTTATTTGACTTTTATTGGGTTTTATTATGGCATCAGTGTCTGAGATTTTGACAATAAGAATAGCTGGTTCACTGGATGAAATTTCACATTTGTATAGATTGACTCTATTTTGTAATGGTATTAAATCTCTAAATTGTTCACTGTATATCTTTTTTTACATATTTACTCTTTATATTGTATAATATGTATTATCTACATGTCTATTTTCAATATTATAGGCATTAACAGTTCATTTTTTAATTATCAAAATCATATTCTAAAAATATTAACATAATATTTTATTCTTAAATTTTTATTAACCGTTTTTAGTTTCTTGGTTTTGATGCTCATTCAAAAGTCACCCAAATGACTTGATTAATACATCTTCTATATTAGTAAGCCTTTTTTAATGAAAAATAAGTTAATATCTTTAGAATCATTTATATATTTTATATATATTTCCCCATTAAATATTTTTATATTCAATAGGATTTTATTAATTTAATTTTTGGTATTCTCAAAGTATTTCAATACTTTTTCCTTTGATAATATATTTTTTTATCTCTTCTTTTTCTTCATTATACATTGTTAAATTTTAATTTAGTTAATTTTTTTTAATACACTAAATTATTTATTAATACAATGCATGTGTGTTACAGTTAACATTTTTTGGTGTTAAGCTAATGATGTGGTTATCTATGAGGATGGTAATTGAAGTGTTGATAGGTATTTTGTTATTCTTCCAAGACTTCATAACTTTTTATCCTTCCCTTTAAATTTTAATTGTAATTTCTTTTTTACATGACTTAATTTTCATCTTTATTGTTGTTTTTTTAATTCTTAACATTGATTTTTTCAAAATTTTATAGTACTAATAAACCAACAAGGGGTTAATGTAAAAGGGTACTGAATGGATTCACCAAAAAAAGATGAACCTCAACTATTCATTTATTACACTAAAAAAATTTAGGTTATCTATATTTAATTATCAACCATCTATGGGTTGGTCATTGTCAATATTTTCATCCTGATAGAAAAAACTCTCCAAATTAGTTTTTCTGTTTTTTTCATAATAGGAAACTTTTAGGGAAAAGTGGGAACCATGCCAAGTCTAATTACACCATACTGATTCAAATTTCAAAATGGGCCCAAATCAAAATTCAAGAACAAAAGACACCACTATAGAAACCAAAACCCACAAATCATGCCATTACTGGAAAACATGATGAATCCATCATCATCAAAACATATTTTCCACTATCACACCATATCTATCCCTAAAAAATGATCCACCGCCTCCGAAGTCTCTCACCGGTGATAAAAAACTACCTAAGCACATAACACCATGGCTACACCTAATCCGTCATCAAAAAACCCTCATCACTTCAAGCCATCATTAAACACAGATCCTTGTCTACTTCCCTAATCATCGAACCACATAAATCAAGAACCAGAAACATTATCAATGGATAAATCCAAAATAACATGGTAACTAGGGAAACCCACCACATGTTGTGCTGCCTAGGAACTCTTAATGCCCCTCCGAAACATCCAAAAAAATCCTTGGAATCTGATGCACCTGACCTACATAGAAGGGAGGAAGGGACCAAGAATATAGGGTAAAGAGGATTGGTAGATAAGGGGAGAGGACGAACAAAAAACACCATAGAATGAGAGTGAGAGAACCACTGGGATGGAAACCCATAGGGAAAATTGATATTGAAACCCAAAACTAGAATAAACAGGAATGAAGAAGTGAGAACTGGGATTTAAACCCTAATAAAAAACCATGACTAAAACTCTATTTGTAAACACAAAATAGATCGGGAGAAAATGAGGGTGTAAGCCATCGATATAATGTAAACTGTGGTGCCCTTACATCCACCACCACAATCCCATACCCATTTGAAAAACCAACACACCCAACCATGATGGGTTAATTTGTGTCAGGCTAGATCGGTAGAGCAGGTATGGAAAAGGGGAAACTAGGAAAATTCCATAGAACCTAAAGAGAAAAAACATATAAAGAGGAAGCCCGATGAAGCCAGAAAAGGAGAAACGGCCCATCACCCAAGATGAGACAACAAATCCCAAAGAGGAGGATGGTGAAGCTAAACGATGAAGATGTTGACAGAGGAGGATAGGTAAATCACTGTGGGGAGAACTCAAAACCCTAGGTGGAAGACCCCGAAGCATATAGCTGGAGCTGGAGCCATGATCAAGTTCCTGGAGATGATATGAACAAATTGATAGATGATTTTTGTTTGAAATAATTTGGATTTGTTATTATTCAATACATCTAGGTATTTTATTATTTTTTCAGATAAATATTAAACTATTATTAAGAATCATAAATGCAATAATATAGAGAGTGAAACATAAAACATGACGAAAAATGTTCCTTTGATTTTTTAAGAAGATATGAACCAAAAATCAATGTACCCAAAAATAATTTGTTATTTTTTAGAGAAATATTGTGAAATTGGAAAAATAAAAATTTTATGAATGAGGATGAATTTGGTTTAGAAACATCATCTTCTCTATTTAGGGAAACTCAAAGTATTTTTTTATGTTTTCATGCTTAATATATCCTTCATTATAAACTTATTTTAAATTTTTAATCAATCTACCTTTACACAATTTTTAGATTCATATTAATCAAAATTTAGTCACTACTTTATTCCCTTAAATATTCATTCCAATCATTATTTTCAAAAACGTGGTCAGATATTTTGTTTTTTTAATCAAACTAAATTTTCACAATCATTTATTATATAATGTATTTAATAATTATACATAATGGGTTTAATCTATAATCCCTTATAGAAATTTATTTTTCATAATATGGAATCTTGTGTGCATTGAATTAAACTATAATATGGAATAATATTTCATATATTAATATGTTTTTTATTGTATAAGAATATACTGCAATAATTTTATAAAGATATTGAAACTAAACCTAGTAATACAACCATTCTTTTGAAGTTTTTCATTTAATGATGGAATGAAATTCAATACCCCTTTTCATCCCCTTTAATTAAAAATAAAATGTTTTTTAAAAAATGGGAAAACATTTTTCCTTCTAGGTATCACTTCTATGAATTGTTATTTATGATATACTAAAGATTTCAAAACTTGTATTCCAATATTATATAGCAGTTATTTATGATTAAGATTTATTCAATATCTACTTGAATTATTATATAGTGGATATTTGGGATTTATATTTGTTCTACATCCACTTTTAAACTATGTTTTGTTTACGAATTTTCTCACATATTCATTTTTATATTATTTTCTCACATCATATAATGAGATTATGCTCATGTATGAAAATAAATTAACATTTCTATTTTAATATTAAATATGTTTATGGTTATCATTAATCATATTATTATGCTTATGCTTACAGTTAGTCTTATATAGATACTATAATACATACATAATTTCAAATATTGTAATATATATAGCTTGACAATTATATTTTCTTTAGCTTGTGCTTATAAAATAACCATGTTACTTAATTATTGAAATAAATACACAATGTTAAACCCTATAGTGAATATTTAAATGTGATAGATTATGTTTATAGATACACTATAATACATATACAATTTCAAAATTACAGTGCTAATCATCAAAGGATTTCTCATAAGATCTATTGGAAAACATCTTGGGTATAATGCTTTCGTATTTACAGATTTTATATATTCTCAGATTAGAACTATTTTCTTCTTCCACTATTTTGTGATTAATTTTTTATTTGGATTTTTAACACACAAAATTGAATTAGAAAATCATTAATCACTCCTTCTACCACATTGATTTCAATTTCAAAAGATGGTCTTTGTGGCATCAAATAAATTTGATATAGATAGATAACTACTCTTAATCATTCCATATTTTCTCCCCACTATTTTTGGTATTCTATTTCATCAAGTGCTCAAAATATATTCTAATTTTATGTTCCATATACCCATATATTACACGTTAATACAAAATAAACATAAACCTTGATCTTGTTTTATAATTTGCTTATTTTCCTAAAAATTTGAAATCTGGAATCATGCTATTTTTTGGATTTCTCTACAATAGGTTGGTATATTCATGGGGGAACAAAATTCATACTATTTATTATATTAAATATAGAAAAATATCTAAGCTTATCATCACATTTCATTATCTAATTTTGTGCATGTTTGGTATTTATATTTTTGTTATTTATAGAGACAAATTTAGAATAAAAAACATTAATGATTGAAAATGGATATATCCCAACAACTCGAATCCCAAGGGTATTTTGGTGTGATCAATATCTATTTCTTTGTGTCCTATAAAACCTCAACTCTTGAGGGGTATTGAATTTTCAAGTCCAAATACATCGTGGAGTGACCACGAGTTGGTGAAATCGTCTCTCAATGGCGCAACTACCTTTTCCCCATAATACCTAATTTTTCATCCAGGGTCCACTACGGCATGGAAAAATAGTGGTATGATCAATGTATTCATGACATAATTTTATTTGCCTATGACACAACCTTCTCTTCCACACCAAACAACAAGAACTAAAAATTTCACAGCCAAACCATTACAATGTGATCTTCATGTCATGAAGGACTGACTCAAGCATCTTCCCATTTCTGAACCAAATCATTGAATGACCATATTAATTGAGGCGTGATATGGTTTGACTTCACCAAACATTAATCTTATGTAGGACTATCACAACTTGATGACTTCCCTTACAAATCGATTGTCTCTTCAACACCAAAACATCTTCAAAACATCACCCTTCAAATCCAATCTTCTTTAAATCTCTTGTAGACATTCAAATGGTCTTCACCTCTTATAAATTATCCAATTACACTTGAGTTTGAATATGATTTACATATTGACTGATGAACTGAAAAATAATTTCAATACTAAAGTTATAAATCATACCCACTTGAATATCAACCACCAATATCCCCCTATGCCACAAACACCTTCAAGGGATCCTTCAACATCAAATAGTTTCATGGTCACAACACATGTATTAGTCTATGAGAGTGGTTTCACATTTATATTTGTGTAAATAAGATCTATATTTCTTTTCAAAAGTGCATGTAATAAGAACTAAATAATTAAATTTCTTTTTATTAGAACAAAAATATTAGTGAGATCATTTATATATTTATTGTAAAGAGTGAATGTGGAAAAAACACTTTGAAAACACGTATTAGTCTATAAAGTTAGTCATTATTCTAAAAGTAACCCTAACAGATCATAGTTTTTGGTTAACTAATAATATTCCCAAAGTATTGTCGAGGCCCTTAGGGTGATCTCCTTTTAATCATTATTAAGAAGTGTGAATGTGGAAAAAACACAGTGAAAACATGTGTTAGTCTGTGAAGTTAATCATTCTTCTACTAAATAACCCTAAAAGATAATAGTTCCTGGTCAGTTGGTAAGTTTTCTATATTATTTTTATCTCATTAACTCTTTCTATTTTAGTTGGTGGAAATTTCACGTAGTATTTATTGGTTTATGTTCAAAGAATTATGTTTGATCTGAGGTAGTTTTTTGGTATTCAAAGGGGCATAAGGGAACACATGTTTGGAGTGAGATTTTAAGAGCCCCGATAGATAGTACAAAATTTTTTGTTTCTTTATTTATAATTACTATATTTTATTTATAAAATATCACCATACACCCATTAAATATTTATACTATACAATGAGGTTGTATAGTTTCTGAACAATTGTAGTCATCATATATGTGATTAGAATTTCAATCAATAAATTCCATCCACCTCAATCTTATCTAAACAAATATAATCCCCCTGAAAATATATTACATAACATGGTAAATAATTCAACTAAAAAAACCATAAGTTTACTTTCCATTTACCAATTAAAGATGAATTTTTTCATTGATGGATTTACCAAATACAATGTTAGTGTTCACCGAATTGTGGATGCCTCTATTTTTGGAAAACATTAGATGAAAAATTTGTTCATTAAAGTGAATTTACCATGAATACAAAGTCATTTCCAAATATCAAATGTGACTCTGTCCTTGGAATCATTTTTGTTTATTGTATTTGTCAAGAATATTCTCATTGTACTAAGGATGTGTGTGAATTTCTCTGTCACTGTTAATATTATGAAAAACATAAGCTTAAGACTCTAAAATAAACAATTTATAATAATAATTGGATTTTTTTCTAGTTTTTAGGAATATAACATCTAGGATGACCCTTGTATGGAGGATACATTTAACTTAACAGTTATTAAATAACTACATGAGAAATAATGCCTTCTACAAGGTCAAAGTGATAATATCCTTATGTCATTGAAAGTATTTTATTCATTTTTATATTATTTATATTAAAAAATAACATTTTTATTCTAAATTTTTTAAATCATTTACCTTTACTAAAAACATTAAAAGGGTAAAATAAATACAAGACACAAAACTGAGTATTCAAAATCATCTACTTCCCTTAAAATTGAAAACCCACCATTAAAAATTCCAATTTGAGTGAATAAACATCACGAATTTAAACATTTAGTGTAGCACCCCTAGTTTTAGGTAAGTAACTCTTTCTTTATATATTTTATGTATATAATGTGTTTGGTGAAGTTTTGGAGGGTTTTTAGGACATTTGAAATGTTCTTGGGGATTTTATGAAGGTTTACAATTTTAGAATGATTAGTAGAAAACATGAAACTCTTTTAGGAAATCGTGCCAAGTGTGACAAAGGCTACTAGTTAGGTGCACGATTAGGTGCACGGTTTGGCAAAACCATGTGACCACCTAGGAGTCACTTTGAAAATTTTAATAAAGTAAAAACACAGTTGGTGCATGGTTTTTCTAACTGTGTGAGCCAACCATGTGAAGGGTGTTTGGATATAGTGGATGACGCAAAATGAGCGCACTATTTTCCTAAATGTGTGACCTAACTATGCATAGTTTAAAATTAGATCCTAAAAAAGTGGATCTCAATAATAATTACTCATAAACCACCTGTTTTCCCTCTATTATGACCATAACTCGGTTTTCTCTACTCCCAAAGGATGTAGTGACTCTTTTCTTCAATCTAGGAGCGATCTTATGGAAAATATTGATGCGTTGAAGTCCATAATTATTGGTAAGTCTTCATTATTTGTGGTTTTAGTTAGATATATTCTTCCCTATCTTGTATTCATTGATATAGTCCATTAGGGATAGATCTATGATAGATGATGCTAATCATGATCGTATTTGGTTGTTTTGATTGTGGGGAACGAGATGTATGGAGAGTTTCTGGAGATTCAACCTGGTTTTGTTGAATAATTCATTCCATTCTTTGTTTCTTCCATAGTTTCCAATATAGGTGGATTCAATTTCAACTAATCTTATTATAAATTTAGGTCTTGGTTTCAAATTTCTTAAATTTCTTGAATTTGATTGCGAAATTGTTCTGCAAAGATTGGTAAAAACATATTTTTTGATGGTTTTTGAAATTGTGGAATTATCGAAAAGTTAATATTTTAACGAATTTAAAATAATGATTATAAAATTGATTGTTTAGTTTTATTTGTGGGAAAATGTTTTGGTAAAAGGTTTTAAATAAAAAGGACATTTTATATATTTGATTTGGAATAATTGTTTTGGCCTAATTGGTTGGTGTATGTTCATTTTCATTGAGATGACCCTATGGAAGGGGTGTGTACCATTGGGAAACTAGTATATGTTTACCTTGTGATGAATTGGTAGATCAAAAATAGACCACTAATGAATCGGGAACTATCACCTGGGCATGCATGTATGGATATGTGGATTGTTGTAATGAAATGGGTTATGAAAAATGGGAATCGAGGAATGGTTTTAAAGATTTGTTTGGTTGCTTTAATTTGAAGAAAATGGATTGGTTTGAAAAATTGTTTGACTTTATTAATTTTTTTAAAAATATTATAGATAAAATTTTTATATAAATGTGCTAACATGGTCTATCTTAGTGGCGTGAGTAGGGAATTCATTTGGGTAATGGCTACTAAGTTTCATTACTCAGCCCCTGCATTGCTCTTTGGTTCTTTTGCAGATAACATTTATCAAGTCATAGGTAAAGGAAAATTATTCCACTTCATTAGTGATTGATTATAATGCTTTGGAATCTATCATGGATTTGAATAATGGATCTTGTTTAGAGCTCTGGAGTTATGTATTTGGAGTCTTTAATCTTTTTGGTTTAGGCATCAACTTTGGAACTCTGATTTTGGTTATGATGCAGTTTGGTTGTAGTTTAATTTTTTTGTTAGTTTAGTATTACGTTGAGTTGTGTTACATTATATTTTGCATCATATAATTTATTTTGGTTATTCTATGCTTGTTTTTTGTTTTTTTTTTCAAATATATAATCATACCCCAATTGTATTGAATCCCTTTGTATTTATTATTAGTCTTTGGTGTATTGGGGATGTTGTTTAATTCCAAGTAATATCACACTGCCTTTATTTGACAATGGGTAGGGGAAATATATTACATTTAAAAACTCATTTAGATAGTTTAAAATAAAAACATTTTCCAGGTTTCATAATTAAATCATCCATTTCAAAACATTTCATGAAACAAAAACTAATTTTACAAACAATTCCTAAGTCCTTATTTTAAACTGAAAACATTTTCTCATGAAAAAAACTTTTTCAAGCACAAATACAATTTAAAATCATACATGAAATCACATTAATAACGGAATAATATAATCCTTAACAAAAAATACAGTCCAATGACACCAACATATCGCAATTCCCAGCTTGAATCATTTCCCATTTCCCTAACATACTATATAATCCAAGCATCATGGGGTCTAAATTGTGAAACCATCCAATATGAGAAACCATGATCATATTGGAAACGTGGATAAGGCTCATATTCCGATTGTTCATTGGTCCCTAGAATAGTTCTAGGATCAAGAGAGTGGTTTCGGCATGATTTTTAGTCCCTACAAGAAAACCCCATGCATAGAATCTATGTCCTGTATCTATCACAAAACACCAAATATGATCCCGTTAGAAACGCATATAATTATAATGAAGATCAAAACCACAGAAATTGACAATAAAACCGAAATATTATGTTCAAAATTCAAATCCATCTTCCCATGGAAACTCAAGGTTCAAGGCAGGAAAGTGTAAGCTTGATTATCACTACACCTACCTGTTGAGTTCGAATAACAAATTCCAACTCAATTTTACCATGAAACACTAAAATAACATAAGGGTTATCGAGAAACATAGGTCCCCGTCGAATAACCTAAGAGTTAATTACATTTTTAATGAACCATCATGTGCATCCATATGAACCAACACAAGAACCAATTTGTCAGTAGGTCAAAGGGTGCTCCCGATCCCCATGGGTTGGAAACAAGTGCTTGGACATAAAAGGAAAATACGTGGGAATGATTTATACCTTAAATAAATGATATGGAAAATGTATTTTCTTCACAAAAATATATCATGAACCATTCGTATGTTGAAAATCCAAGAAAAAATAAGATATAAAAAAATAAGTAGGTAGATAAAACATTTTACGAAATTTCAAGTAAATGAAATCCTTACACTCACCCTCTAAACTTCATTACTTGTAGCCAACTCTGAGTCCACTATGAACTCCACAAATATAACGTTCCTCTAATAATTACAACCAAAAGTAGTAAATCACTACTCAGTCGAAGTATTAGAGTAATCTAAATAAAGGAAAATAAACCACTGACCTCCAAATCCTCAAAGCAAACAACATTATAAGAGTAGTGAGAAGCTGTACCAAGAATCTAAAATTGAAATATATTATAGGCATGAGAATAAAAATAATTAGTTGTCCACTACCTTCCATTCCACATGCCAAACCTTTAATTAAAGATCCAATTTAATACTAGTTTGAATTTAAATAGAAAATAAGGTTTTCATATACACATTAGATAAAACCAAACACCAATATGAAGATAATTTTTCAAAATGTACCCATTCATTAGAGAGAAAAGGAAGGGAGAAACTGAAAACATTTTCCAAACAAGGGTACAAACCTTTAGAAAACAATGGAGTCTCATACAACCTAAAAATATAATTTTCAATCCTACCATTTATTAAATGATTTTATAAAAATCTATTTTCAAATTAAGAAAAGTGTATATCTAAAATTCAACCCCCAAACATATTCTCTCCTCTTATTTTCCCAAAAATTTAGGAAAATATTTTTTTCAATCAACACCAATTTTCCATTTTTAACAAATTACACTTTTTAAATAATTTAACAAATAAATATGAAAAGAAAACCCAATTCATAAAAATAAAAAGAGTCAGAATAGGAACCCACACATCATAAGAATAACAAAATGAAATAAAGAACAAGTTTATAATAAATAATTAATTGTTAGGGGATGTAATAGAAGAAGAAATAAAATCCTCAATCCCATCCAAAAATAAGATCTAGCATCATGGGAAATGTCCTATGGATTTAATAATAAAGACTTGAACAATCTTCTAGGAACTTGAGTTGGTACTATTAAACATATCCATGTCTACAATAGTCCTATAAAACTATTTAGAAATAAATATTCTAAGATCTCATTCTATACCAAAAACTACAAAAAGGTTTCTATCTCATACAACTCGTTATCCTCTCTTCCTATCCAATGAGGCATATTCGAAAAAAATTCACTTAACAAGACACTATTGTACACTATGGATTTATCTCATGCATGACACCTACTATCTACCCAGGAATCTTATGATAAGTTAAATGTTGGTGAGTATTTGATAAACATGTACAGAAAGTATAACATATTTAAAATAAACCACACCTCACCAATTAAAAACTCACAAGAAACGTCCTCAAAGACATCCATGGATAATATTTATAGAATATAATCTAATAAACTCCAAACATCCCCTACAATAGGCACAATCATTATATGGTAATTAAGTAGGGTCTTACTCCTTTTTATAAATAAAATTTCACTTTTAAAGTACCTATTGGGATTTTATAAAATATATTGAAATTACAATCCATTTTTAAAAAATTTGAAAAAATTTAATATGCCAAAGCGTCCTTTCATAAAAACCATTTTGGAGGTCAAGTCACTTAAGGAAAACTTAAAACCATTTATAAAACATTTTAGAAATCATCACACTTGGAAGAGACATTAAAACCTATTTAAAGAATCACATTACCTTTTTATAAATCCAAAAAAGTATTGAACATCACCCTTTATATTATACCATGAAACAAACAAGGTCAAAACACCTTTAGACCACATAATTGATTTAAAATTTTAAGGTATTAGGGTGCACAATGGAAGCTGTTCGGCTGAGAACAATAAATTTTTCATCATTGGGATAATGAAACTTGTCATATTCGGTGATATGATCCCTGGTACATTCCCTATAATCTCACATGAATTAAAAAGAGAACAAAAAAATAAATAGAACATGTACCTCATTAAGAATCGAAGAGCACACTACTATATCTCATCACTGAAGATCGTTACTCTAAAGATCCAAAGCTGAACCCCTCCAGATTGTCCATCACGCTTCATGAATCGGCATTCTCTCTATTCATTTAATTCTAAGTGCTAGAATGGCGATTCTATGAATCCTTCAGTGTTGCGTCAATCACCATTATCCCCTACCTTCCGTTTAAAAAGGAGATCGCAGATCGTATGCCCAGTTAGAGTATTTATCTCTCTAGGATTCATGAAGAGAGAGAATCTTTCAGTTTTGTTTCCATGAATGGTTCATGGAATGAATCTCTTCTCTTATTTATATAGTGGATTTCTCAAAATACCCGGATAGGGTTCCCAACCCCTGTATATTTAATTTTCACTAAATAAGTAATAAATAATAATTATGATGAAATAAATTGTTTCACAAATACTATTTATATTTTATCACATACCTATAGTATTAAATATATAATGTGATAAAACTGAGTCATTTAACTCAACTCATAATTCCTGCTAATATTTAATGAACATGGAATATTAAAATAATATTCATTCAAATAATATTATTCATTATATTTAATAAAACAATGGTAAATAATTTTCGTAAATAAATTCAACTCAATTATTCTTAACTTAAATAATAATGAATTTATCTATTTATCGGTGATCAATAACTTGAAAAACTCTTAGATGCCATGGTAGGGACTACCATGTCCTATATTCCTATTCACTAGAATATGAAATATTCCTGAATACGCTATTGTGTGTGACCCTCTAGGACCTTATCTCGATAGTTGTAAATAGTATTCACAGACCCAGAATGGAGTTTGTAACCCATCATGGATTCTAAAGAGATAAGGAATAATCATATATATATATATATAACTAACCTATAAACACACAACGTATAATATAATATCTTTGTATTTTCATATATCCTAAAGCAAGACACACACTTGTGTCATCATCCATTATTTCTTTATTATGTGTTGATCAAGCTGGATGAATTTACCCTCCGAATACCTTGGAAATGGATTTATGAAGGTACTACCATCATGTTCAAACAGGCTTAATATATATTTCTTCCTCAATTCATAAGTGACATATTATATCTTGATCATTCAACCAATGTCATACCATCAATGACACAACCCACACAAGCTACCTTGACATGATTTCATTAAAATTGTTTTTTCTTTGCATCAAAGTACGTGATTAAATGACACACATTGATAATGATCTCATGTTAGAAGACCAGTACACATGCCCATTGATAGAAACAACAAATGTAACTTGAAACATGTACTGTTACTATTGGAGGGTCTATCCTCAGGATCTCAACTACTAGAGATCCAAAAGTGAAAATTTCACAAGAAGAATATTCAATGCTTATGTTCTGCTAAAACAAAAAAGTCAAACATCAACTATGTCTAGTCAATATGATGTATCTAGACGATAAGACATACATTTAATATTAAATTCATAGTGTCTGGAGGATCTCATTATAGAATGGTATTTTCTATAACCTTTTGATATGAAAATTAATCTATGTACATTACCATTTAGTAGTGGATATAAAAATGTCTACACTAATATAGTAAGTGTACATCATGTATATCTCACTGTATACATGAAATGGTAATCTAAAAAAATGTTTTGTTGGGTATAGGAAACCCACTATTACAAAAATACCACTTAAACTAGATCCAACTTTATAAACATCCTTGTTAGTTATCTCATGATTATGATCATGTTTCTTCTGATTCGTGACATTAGTTTCTAGGTCTACCACATCTCTATTACATGGCTATTATTCTTGTCCGACCTCATCTCCTTGAGTAAAACTTCTCAAGAGATGTCATCCCTAATAATATCCAATTTTTTTACATTCATAACTTTAAATCATGGATAATACTAGTTATATAATTATACTATTGATAAAAAATTATATACTAGGTGCGATTCAAGTAAATGAAACAAATCATTGCGTTTTTACACTACTTCTTTAGCTACCCAAGAAGATGAAATGTACTTGGTATTTATAGGTATGGATACCATTGGATTGTATGATATTTTCTCACTCATTAACTTATCATGAATGTGATGTTAGATCACATTTATTTAAGAAAGACTAGTTTTTCCCCTCAAAACTAGTATTCCATCCTCTCCACATACTAGGTATATATGTTTTGAACTTTCTCAAGTACAATATAATAGTTCTGAATGCTTCCCTTGGAGTTCTCCTAGAAATAATGATATTTTCCTACCATAATGTTTATGTTGTAAATATAATTACTTATATATATCATGGAATATGTGATTGATCCAACATAGAAGTAATTGGAACTCAACTCACCTATTTAATCTCTTCATATTCCCATGCATTTCTACTTAGAAAGATTTATTCCATGTGACAATGGTTACAATTCGCTATCAAATTGTTCTAACTCATATTTTTCAATACAATTTCAATATATGTATGATTAAATAGGTCTATCAAATCATTAGATCTTCCTTATTAGATCATGTTCTCTAGAAATTAGGTTTCTACTTTAATTCAATCTCTAGAGAGATACTTTTATCATGTCCTTAACTAACTATAAGATCAATAACTATTTTTATATATGTTATAAAAAATATTATACTTGGAAAATAATGGTGCTCCCACTAACCTCTAGTAGACTCATGGAAATGATTCATTCCAAATGAATATTCTATGATCTTGTTGTTTACTATAATCTTGAACTGTATTTGAGTAATTTCCACCCCTTATTAGTATTCTATGGTGCCACCATCCCATTCTAGTTGTGTCATAAAAACATCTTCCAAAATTTGTGGTCTTTACATCCAATTATTAATAATATGATCATAGATATCTTCTATGAAAAGTCAAATTCTAATGGATTTAGACATAACAACTTGGTGTAACCAATCAAGACATATAGGTATCATGCTTGTACCATCCATGTATCGTCTAACCTAAATAATCACTACAATATTCAAAATAGTATGCCACTTATACTTTGACATGTAGTATCCATTATTTAATTTTAATTGATATTGTCTGTCTTATTTAATATCAATACACTATTTACAGGTAGGAACTATTATTCTCAATGAATAATGTATCACTGACCGCGGTGAATATAAAACTTTTACTATGGTTTTAGACTTCCTACAAAGTATGTGTCTCTAGAACATTACTCTTCCACACCTCTTCTGTAACTCATTCCCATGAAAACTACCTGTGCATATCTAGAATTAACTCAACCCAAGTAAATCTTTCTACCACTATCTCAAATATATATGTACATCATTTTATAGAAATATAGTCTATCAATTGACTATAACATTTCTATAAATGTGATTTATGTAATATCCCGAGAAACTTTTAGAATAATTACTTTAGATGAACTTTTTGTTTTTGTTGATGCATGTTTGTTTATACCCTAACAAACATTCTTCATATAAACACATGTCTTATGACATAATTAATTTCCATAATACTATCAAACATATGATATCCATTTTTTATTATAGATGGCATAAGATTATGGGATCACACAATTTTTTGAAATGCATGTCTTGAAATATAATAGATGTTTCCAAAACCCATGTATATCAATATTTGATGCTCCTTATACTCACATCATGACTCTGATGTGTAAAAAGAAATGTGTGGCTAGTAATTTCTCCATGCTATATTTTATTAATAAATTTTAACATGTAAGACTCATCATCGATCCTCCTTATTAGCAACATTTCTCTAATTTGGATTAGATAATATACATTTAGTAATTACTCAATACTACATTATAATGATTGATAAATGATTGGTCATTATATTCTTTGACATGCCAGCCTAAAGAAACTCATATCTTCTGACCATGCATATACCATACTTAATTTTATCATTCCTTAAATACTTAAATGAATCTTATGAAGTACATTTACCACTATAATACCAATGAAATATTTCTCACTCTCTTTCTAATATAATTACAAAGGAATTATGGCAAACCTTTATTTATAAAGGTTACTTTATCCAAACTAAAAATATATATACATCGATAATATCTATGATTTTTATCTCTATTGAGTATAAATAATAGACTAGGTATATCCTTGACGTCCACTTTTATTTTTTTCATGACGAAGAATTATCTTTCCACAACTTAATATATATGTCTTACATTTTATATTCATCAGGAATTTCCTAGGATTCATGTATCGCTAAACTATTGGTTGAATATGAAACACCCAAAGACATTCATTCCTAAAATAGAATAATGTCTCCATATGCCCAAAGGACATGCGAGATTAATTTTTTAGTCATAATAAATAAAATTCTAACTATAATAATTTACATGGAAATTAGAAGTTATGTGTTTCTCACCATTGACTTAGGAATCACCCTTTGTCATCCACTTAGATAATTCACCTTACTTATTGAAATGTTTCCATACTTTCTTTGTATATTTATTTTGATACACATATGTGATAATAATATTTTATTTAATAGCCAATAAGCATAACCAAAACATTACGTTTAATTTTGATGAATATACCCTAATAAGTTAATGATTTCTTAATCAATGTAGTTCATTGTGTTTAAACTTCCATAAATATTATTTCAAGATATGTGAAACAAATAACTTTTTGTTTATTACATATTTATTTTAATAAAGTTGTGAAGGATCCTATGGAATTAATCTTTCCATTTCCTTGTATTTCATATTTTTCACCATAAGAACTAAATGATAATATTTCATTAATGTTATTATTTTCTTGGAGAACCTTACCTAAAAGGTAATGAAGCATTTACTGCATCCTGATCCATTTTTATTCTTAAATGAAACTAGAGTAATTGGGTTAAAAATATATAAGAATGGGATGTATTGAAAGATCATGGTCCACCTTTCATATTTACACGTAACCAGTGAATTATTATCCATTCATATCCTACATCACTTTCTCCTCACAGGATTCTCAGAGATGTGTCTACATGTGAAATCATCCATATACTGATGTTGTAACCATAACTGACATCGTACGTTGATGATAGCATTGTGACATAACCATCATATTCTTCATACATGAGTCTCAGGAAATCATTTTTACACCCTCATTCTCTATAGTAGATTAACAGGTACTTGGGACACAAACACATTGAATTTACGATATCGTAGTATTGTGCACAAGTGCCTATACTACACTTATAAATTAATGCGAGTTTTGGAAGTTACTTTTTAAATAAATATCAAAGTTTATTTTCTAGTATTAATTTCCATTTTCTACAAAAATAAAATCGTGTAGATTGTAAATTTTTTATCTTGATTATTGATTTCAACTTTATTTATTAATTATATAAATCATTAAATTTCATATACTCTTTTATAGAATTCTAGGAACCATATATACTATAATCTTAATAATATATCACATGAGTATTTTAGTGCATATGATCCCTAAAATTACCCCCATAATCTACAATATTTGGCTATTCCACTACTTGAAGAGTTCAAGGTAGACATTTGGCTGACCATCTATATTAACTCACAGTTCCTTGATATCTTGAGTGAAGTCCCATGATTTAATCAAAACAAACATATGAAGTTGCATAAATCTATATTTGCATACTTCTTTTATTCCAAATCTAGTTAAGTCACCCACCACTATCATAAGAACACTATGGTAGTAAGAGGAACCCTCAATATTGGCTGATGAGCACCCTCAACACCTGGTTTTGTTCAAATTAAAATAAAAAAAGGCCTTTGATGACTTAATATTTCTTTGATTAATTTCTATATTTTTCTCAATGAATGTAATCTATTTATATTAATATTTTTTCATTCTATGTTGTATCTCTCACAACTAAAAATTAATAGAAAAACATTCATCGCTTATTTATGGATTTTATTTGTTTATTATTTTATATGTTTCCCACTATTATAAAAATTCATAAAATAATAAACATATGCATAAATTAAATAAAATATGTGACTGGCCTTGAGCATCTAAAACTGATTGATCCATTTAAACTCAATGGATCAACCATGATCTAGGGGAATCATACCCAAGTCGGGGATTGAATCATGTTGTAGCTCATCCCCATCCATCCTCACTTTTGGAATTAATATATATATATATATATATATATATATATATATCCAAATTCCATGCTAATTATGTCTAAAAATCAATTGCCGCCATTTTTATGATAAGGCTAATTATCGGCTTTTTGGACAATGACTGCCAAGATTTTTTTTCAATTTTCCACAATCTCATGTTTCAATGTCCTGTTGCCCACATCTATTTTTCAGGTTTCATTCACAAATTTTTACACCACCAAGTGACTATATATTTTTTTGGTTTCTAAAAATCTAAAGGATTGAGGAAAAAGATGCACTTCTTAGAAAAACATTTTTTTTTGGAGTTTCTATTCCAACATCCAGTGTCCAACTGCAACATAGCTGGATATATATGAGGTCACCTGAATCAACACCCTAACCTCAGTTTGAAAAAATTAAAATATAAAAAATATATGTTTAAATATTAATACCAATAAAACAATCAATTTCTATCCATTTTTTTTTCAAATAGCCATAACATGGCCATCTGACCTCATATCCAATTGAAGTCAAATCCGTTGGGACTAATTTATTACACTATACTTATTTTTAATTAAACATAATTTTTATTTCATAGTGAAAACTACAGTTTTTAGCAAAATTATAAATTTTACAACTTTATCAATATATCATCGAGACCTATATGTTTAAAAACCTTTTAATTGGTTAAATTTTTATTTATGGAGTAAAACTATGAATTTCAAACTATTTATTTTAACTTTTAAAACTTATATTCAAAATTGTAAAATAAAAGTTACATTTCATTCTAATTTAAATTTTTTTGCCTTTTCTCATGATTAAATATTTTTATTGTAATATTCAGTTTTTTCTTGATTTGGAAGACACATAAATATTATAAGTTTTATAATAAAGAAATTTATGTCATTAAATGTAGTGAAATTGATAAATTTATACCACACATAAATTTTAAGCATAAAACACACTTTCTAGAAAAAGTTTTTCTGCATTATATGTTCAATATTAAAATTAAATTTATATCCTTTTTTAATATGATTTGATAATTGTTTTTCCTTTTTTTAGATATAAATTTATATATTATAAGTTCAATTTCATCTTTTGGCATATAATTATGATTACTAGGATTACAATTAATTACCACGATAATGATAAAAATATTATTTTCAAATAATTGTTTTATTAAAATTGTGTAATTTTTATGTAATAAAATAAATTATTATATTATCAAAAAATGACTATAATATAATTTTTAGACACATTTATAAATATATTAACACTTATTCAACTGGTAATCAATACTATTTAAAATTAGGAACATTTAATGGTAAAGAATGTTTTCCTACGAATAAATTTTTCGATATATTAATTGTTTTAATTTAAAAGTTCATTTTATATTATTTAGAAATTTAATTGGCTTAAAAATAGGTCAAATATATGTTCACCACACCAAAATTTTAAAATATGGCTTAATTTTATTTTTTTAGTAAAACATATATTACTTAGTTAGAAACTAGTTATCTAGGTAAAAATAAAAATGGAAACATGTAAAAAATATAATGGAAAATGAATTGAAACATATTTAAAACATTTGTTTAAATTATAGATATAGGTTTTATAGATCTTATTCCATCACGTAATCACTTATTTCTTAGTTTTGGATCCCTTTGAACTTTAATAGTGTCATTTAATTATTGATAAATAATGGGCATTCACAAAAGTTCCATTTTCTTCACTTATAAAAGGGGATTAATTCTACTATGTCGATGTTACATATACCATTAAAAACATCCTTGATCCCTTAAACTATTTTCCTCTATTATAAGATCATTGTTCCACTAAATACCTTTATGAACCATAATTTATCCTAATCCCTTCATTTCAAAAAATAATTTCAAGAAGAATTTTAAGGTCCCAATGTGTGTATTACTTAATCCTTAACCATTTATTATTAATATTTACCTTCTAAACCAATACTAACCATAAAATATAATGAAATTAGTATTATTAGTATAATTAAGTGTTATATATATTTTAATAACAAACATTATTTTTACCTTTCTATCCACTTAGAAAAATAAAAGATCATCAATTGTGATTTTGTACGAACTACCACCTCCATGAAGTAATGCCTTACATTTTTCAAAAATCCCTATCTTTAATGGTTATAAGTATAAAATTAAATAATAAACATAATATATATATATATATTATAATTATGAAATTATAATCCACCTAAATTCTCTCTCATTTTTTTGGAAATGAAAGCGCTAACCGTGTGTTGTGCCGACTGCTGCCTCATTAAAGTCAACTATCTCATTTTTAATCCAGTTTCTTTATTATTTTTAATTCTATTAAAATATAATTCATCAACATAAAAATATCCAAATAATGTAATTATTTTTATATATTAATTATATTATTCTAATATAAACCATTTCTACAACCATACTCATCCATTAATTATGATATGTTCATGTTTGGGCCGGTTTAAGCACCCACATGAACAATGCAATAAAACACTCATGGATGAATATGTGAACGTAAATTCTAGCATCTGAACTTGAAACACCATGCCTGACCCAAATTTGCAGATGACATCATGTGATCCTCCATATATGTAGGAGGCTACCAACTATCAGCGAGGGTCTAAATATGTTTGTGGGGAGACTATACCCTATGTATCATGTCATAGATGAAATAATTCATAACCAGTATAATAAATAATTGGAGTATATACAGAAATTTCAGGATGACATACATGGTATAAATAACCAGACTAAACATGGATCCAAAATATAGGATAAAGATAGTAATAAAAGTAGTATCAAACATCCCACTCGAACTACATCCAGCAACGATAGAATCGTACATTTACACCTACTAAAAAGTCCACCATAGAGACCTTACCCTCTACTAGATCCCTAAGCATGTAATCTACAAGATCACTGAAATGGAAAAGTAGGGTATGAGTATAAGACTCGTTAAGACACCACCAATGTCCCTTTAAATCAATCCATAAAATATAAAATTGTATGACATTATTGTAAATAATGTACAAATATAAATAATAATATATCCCACAAATAAAAAAGAGATATTGGGTCCTCAGAGACATACTCTACCAGTTTCACACCATATCAGGAGAAACATACATGATGTGGAACCATGTTGGTATAACAATGATAACCATACTAACAAATACCCTCGATGGATAACCCCAAACATGGAAGATATTCAGTTGGCTAGGGTAGTCTAAGTACATGCCGTCCCAAAGTCTAGAAAATACTTTTTGACTGGATTTCCCCAATCATGAATCAGAACTCACATAACAACCAAATCTTTGAAAATACCTCTTGAATGGATATCCCCAAGCATGTGACACATCCCACAATATGGAATAGTCCAAGTACATATCAAACTGAGGTCTAGCACATCCCCCTTGAGTGGATAGTCCCAAACATGTGTCACATCTCACATATAGACCAAATAGTCCAAACATACATGTTGAACTATAGAATATAGGAATAAAACACATGTGACATAAATACATATGACAGATAAAACATCATGTCAAATTAGACAATATCATCATTATCATAATCCATATGCAAGCAACAAAATCAGTGTTTAGGGATACACACAGAAAAACCTCATGTGATCAATAAAAAAACATATGTTTCTCAGGCAACACATGCATGCCTAACAGTCATTACAATAACCCATAATAAAATATGTGCTAAAGTCAAGGGCGTCCTACATTATATACAATAACAGTTTACAATAAGGGTTGATGTCCAAGTTCAATTACACCACCAAATCGTAGAACCCTTATTATTTTTTTACATGATTTATAATTATCATCATCTTTAATATTAACAAAAATTAAAAAAATTATTAAATAATATCATAATAAAATACCTCACTTCCTTCAGAAAGAAACATTGGATTAAATATATACCCATTGAGATAAATCCAACAAAACTGAAAACGTGTAAATATGACCAGTATCACAAGAGATATCAAATAGAAATGTTTAAAGATAATATTAAAAAAATAGAGAGAGGGAGAGAAAATAGAGGCGTGGTGGGTTATTTCCAATTTTTTCCTATATTCTCTTTTGGGAACCTCCCGTTTTCCACCTTTATATATGGTTTAAAAAATAATCAATTAATATCTACATCTCTCCTAAATCATTAAATGGATGATACTTTAAATTCCCCACCAATTCATCTATGCCAAGCCCCATGCCCTTCTCTTCCATCAATTATTATTTATTTCCCTTATTATTTTATATCCGTTATTCCCCCATTAATGTATTTCTGTTATTTTCTTGTCTCCTATTAAATACATGTAACTATTCATTAAATATATATTAAGAATCATCCATACACACACACACACATTATATATATATATATATACTCACGCATATATATACACACCCTCTCTCTCACACACACATATATTTTACCCATATATATACACACACCTACGTATATATATATACACACTTGCACACACACACACACACACATATATATATATATACACCATCACACATACATACACATCCCACATATATACACATTATATATATACACACCCCAAAATTATTTTCCCAATTTAATAATAAAAATAACAACAAATTTTATTATTATTAAATCAATCCCGTCAATACCACCATAAATATCTCACTAATAACTTCCATTAAAAACAAATAATAGTTAATAATTTTTTATTAACCACACACAATTTCATTACTTAACACACGTAATAATATTACCATAATTCATTTGAACACCAATAAATATTAATCCACCCAATATTTACAATATAAAACACATATTAATTACATGTATATATTTTCATTCAATTTTATTTGAAAAAAATAATAACAACAATAACAATAATAATAATAATAATAATAATAATAAAATTGTTATTTTTAATATTAACTTCCCAAAAAATTATTCAGATACAAAGAAAATTTATATGTTCGTACAAATAAAAATAATTTGATAAATTTCATTGCGAACATATATTTAAATTTTTTTTAAAAAATGATTAACCTTAAATGGGAAAAAAATTACCTTTATGTGAGATTTAAGAAAACACCTGATGTAGAGAATGGTTATGTTGCACATAAGGTAAAACCCAAAAATATTTATTTAATGGTTGTCTCAAATTTCCTAACAGAGACACCATTCATACGAAATTCTATTATTTTTGAAAAATCTCACCTAATATATAATATATATAATAATTTTATTCTATGAACACCAAGGCTATGTGTGCCCTGGAATCCCATAATGACTTCACGACTAACTCTAAAAGTATTCCATAGAATATTTCGATGTTTAAATAAGACGTTTCCCCTTACATAAATTGTTTCAATCATTTATAATGTGTTTTTAATGAAAAATATCATTTTCACATAAAAATACTCATAAATTACAAAATATGGGGTTTTATTATCATTAAAAATTGTATATTTCACATAAATAATAATATTATTATATGTTAATAATAAAATAATATTTGTTTTAGGATTATGGAAATGTTATATTAAGTATTCAACATATTATTACAATATCATCATCGATTGCTAAAATTACGAAAATATGTCGACACTGATAAAATACTCATGTAACATAATTAAAACACTATTATAATGAGATTATATATTTATAAATAAATATAATTTTCTATTTTAGTTTTATAAATGAACTAGGAATGATAAACTAGGTATCATATAATAGGTATGAAAATCTATATCATAAAGCATGCACAAAACAATTAAAGCCACTAACACCTGATGGTCAAAATAAGCTATAAATAAAAAAATATTAATAAAAAATTATAATAAATTAAATATATAAAAGGTAATGTATATGATCATGGTTATGAAATATAATATTAAGATATATCTATTTTTTTACATGATTTTATAGCACATTCGACAAAATAAGTAAACAATTTATGGGTGTCTGTCTCATTTTCAAATATATGAGACATGATTGATATTGTACACCACCATTTATTTTATAGATTTTATTAAGTACCTTATTTTTTCATGTGTGAATATTTCTCCAATTTTATGATATTTTAATTAACATTTCATGATTTTCCTCTCATTATCCTTTCTTTATCATGTTTCCAATAATGCGAGGGTTTCATCTTTGATATCATTTTTAAATAGAGATTAATTTTGAAAGATAATATATATGTGTAATTTGTATAATTTTCTCTATAAAACCAATATCATTTTATTCTACTCTTACCTTTCTCGGGGTTTTAATTTTCTTCTTCCCATTGGGCCATTTATACCTTTATAAGGAAACCGACCCACCTCTACTTTTTGGGTAGGAATCCATCTCTTCCATAACCATATTAATTGGTTTATTTTAAGAATGTTCTTACATATGAGTCAATAATTTATTAAGGTCATTTTATACTACTTGAAACTCTTTAAAAAATTTAATGAAATTTTTAACATTTTTTGTATGGGTCATTTTCATTGGTTTGAAAAGCATCTATCTGTAACATTATCTCTATGAACAAATATTTCCACATTTTTTTTCTGTTTTTTGAAACTTCCTAACTATGTTTTCTTGTAACATCACATTAATATTTGTTAGTTACTTCTTAACTCTTTCACTATTTTTCAAATTTATCTAGGTGTTTTTTGGTATTTTCGAGGATAGGTATTTCTTATTGGAGAAAATGGCTTAGAAATAGAGGATGTATGTTTTTTTTGAATTAGTGAAGTCTAGGTATAAATGTGTTAGTAGGAGATATACTGTGATATAAGGGTTATGGAGTAGATAGTACTAACTGTGTTGTGGACCATTAGGCTGTGGTGTAGGGGATTTTGGGGTTAGACAAGGCTACAACATGGGTTATTGGCTACACCGTGGAGTCCTTGAGACATTTTTTTTAGAGCTAATGGAATTTTCTGCATAGCTACGCTATGGAGTGGTGGATGATCCATAGAAACTTTGTGAGTGAATTTTAGTGCTACATCCTATTTGGGAATATCTACGGCATGGTACTTGTGATACACCATAGCTTTACCCCACGTGAAGAATATTTGGGATAGGTAAGCAATAAGTTTTTAAGTGGTCGGGTGACTAGGGGTGGATATAGTGTGGTCTAAGGAGGTTGCACCATGGTTTATATGTTTTCATCCCTTCTAAAATATGTCCATGGGGGTTTTGGTGTGGTCTATGTTTTTACGGACTTAAATTTTCTGATCCCCATTTTATATTTATTTTCCTCATAATTGAATTTCATTCAAACTTTTGGATCTTTAAGGCTCACTAGAGGCATTTCAACTCCTTTGAAATCTATACTTATTAGATCAAAGATCCAGTGAATCATTTGATTCCTTTCTAGAAATGGATATATCCTCATTTTAGAATACCTTCTTTTCTTCTCATCTCCCCTTTGATAGTGATGAATCCTCATGTTGATGATGGATTTTATCCATTTTTCTATGGTTGGTGTTTATAGGGGTTTCCTTTTGGTTTTACATTCCTTCGACCCTCCATTGGCATTTTGTTTTCATCTATTTTATTGTTATATCACTAATTAATGGTAGTTTATTCCATAATGTTTTGTACACAGAATTGAAAACTTGTTTTCTAGATTCATTCAATGTTAATTTAAAACTGTTTTTCTTTGCTTTGGATTAAATTGTAGTTGATGCATGATTCCAAAAGCATGTATTTTCAAATAAAAACCCATTTTTGGTTGTTTTGAGATATTAAATGATTTGAGAAAATATGGTTTGTGATGAAAATAATTTGGTAAAATGATTTTCCTTGATTTGAGAAAACTGTCTTTAAAAGAAAGATGATTTGAAAAGGGATTGAATTTGATGAAAACTTATGATCTATTTTTGAAATGAGAAAGGCATGTTGAAAATGAAAATTGGTTAATTGAATTTTTTTACTGATCTGAAATGAATAATTCCTTCATGATTGATTGATTGATTAACTAAAGCACATGCGACCCTAGGTATTTTGTGGTAACTAGGACTAGCATGATAGTATCTGAACCCTAGTACTATATTGAAAACGAAAACACCGACTTCAACATAATGAGACATGATTTTTTCCCAAAGGGGGATTTGATTCCCAAATAAATGAGTCATGGGACACATGCTATCATTGATTCAATATTATTAATTGAGTTCTGTGAGGGTCTTATTTCTAGAAAACTATCATTGTAGAGGTCTTGGTAAATGGTTATATGATATACATGATTTTATAATTAAATTATATTGATGTATGAAACTATTTTATTCATCCCAACAAATTTATATAAATATTTTATATAAAATGTTCATTTAATCTTATTTTGATATGTCTAACATATATTTTAATTATGTTATCATATTTTGATGAAAATATGTGACTTCCATTCTATTCCCAATTTTATTTAAATTGAATGAATATTTGTTTTAATTATTATGGAATTGATTATAGAACACTTGGTGAGAATATACTGAGATTTATAACTCACACCCTACCTTTTTCTTTTAGAAATTTGTAAAATTTCTTATGCCAGGTATGAGAAAAGGAAACGCATCCCTTAGAGGTGGTGGATGTTCTTTATTCGTAGGACCCAAAGTGATAGAGGTGACCTATGGAGATGCGATCCAATTGTTACATGTGTTTATTTTTTATTCATATCGTAGAAGACATTGAGTCTTTTGATGATGTATTATTTGGGTACAATTTTACCTATTTTATTCTGGAACATTCTGCATTTCAAGTGTTGATAAAACTAACTTATATATTTTATCTTCCACATTTTTTGGAAAAATTGTTCCCTCATGATTCTTGTATGATGCTAGGTACTAGTCACCAACCTATAGAGATTGATAAGCTCTTCGAGCTATGTTAAAACTGAATTGAGTATCAAAATACCAGGGTATCTGGGATTGTTCATGAAAAAGTTGTATCGATGGTGCATTTTGTGCATCTTTCCTTGATTTTAGTATGCAGTGGGTTGTTTTGGTAGATATGAGGTAGGATTAAATGGGAATTAAGAGTTAGTTGAGAGTGAGTTACTAACCATCTCTCATCATAATAAACCTTAAGTCACTATGGGTGTTTGGAAAAAGTGTACTGAGGAATTTTTTGATCTAATTATATACCTTTCTCTACTTCTAATATGAGTATGTTTAAACCCTAATTATGTTTTCTTCTTGATGGAATTGATATTTTGGTATCTCTTGTTTGAGAGGTTGATCTGTGTATTCCTGTAGATTATTTTAGTATTTTCTATTAATATTGTGTAGCATCATGCCTCCAAGAATACATTTGAATGGGCCATAGGAGGAAGCTTCTACTGAAACACAGTAGGAGATTCCTCCAGTCGACCATAATCGTGTTGAGATAGTGGTTCCTGTTGTCTATGATTTGGGACAGGAACTAAAACCTATTTCTATTCAGGTTATAGTTATAGAACTTCCAAAGTATGAATCTATAGATTGTTCTCAAGAGTTTCTTTATTATAAAACAACAACATTTCAAGGTTTAAATTCTCATCATTAGGATTAGTATTGGTTGAAAAAGACAGAAATACTTATTGAGTTCCTAGAAACTTGTAATTCGATAAAAGTAAAGTGTGATACTGTTAATATTGAGGGGCCTAAGAGGATATAGTGGGATTCAATGGTAACAATGGAGAATCATGATTTCATGGAGTGGAAATATTTTAGAGTTCATTTCACTACAGAGTTCTATCCAGATTCGATGGTCTTAGAGAAGTCCATGGAGTTTTTTAACATCCAACATAGTGAAAGGACAGTGAAATAAAATGAAAACCATTTTGCTGATATTGATTAGTTTTCTACTAAGGTAGTGTCTAAGGAGAATTTTAATGTATACAAGTTTAATATGGGCCTTCATTCTAATATCTGATCATAGGTTTTCTTACTAAAGCCAATTTTTATACTGATGTTCTAGATAAAGTGTTGACACTTGTGCTTGACCTAGATGGTAATATATGGTTAATGGGAGTTCTTTTTTCAATTATTGGTAGTTCTATTAGTTCCTTTAAATGAAATAGATTTCATGATGTGTCCCATGGAAGTTCTAGAAGGCATGAACCTTACAAAACAACTATAGTTCCTGGTAGAGACACTTTGACTAGCTTCCACCATGTCAAGGATGACTATTTGAGACGGGTTTATATTGATTTACCAAAGATTAGTAGTTAGTGAGGTTTATCATTCCACCTGCAAAAGTTATGCCATTTATTTTCTTGTTTTCACAGTGTTATGGGCTCATCAGCACTAAAAAGTACTGCAGGGAAATCAGAAGCTTCAATAGTTAAGGGGTTCAAGCCACATGAATTCAGAATGAAGATTCTTCACATTATGGAAGAGTCTTTAGAGGAATATTATGTGGATAAAATGATTGTGAGAGGTACCATAACCATATCATCATCTTTAGTGATTGTTTTTTATTTGATATTGGTTCATCTCAACCATTTATATTGATCCATGATGTGAATTTTCTAAATCTTCCTATGAAGAGTTTTTCTTATGTGATTGATATTACTATGCCCCTTTTAATTAAACGATAGTAGGGTCTTCACTATCCTTCTTGAGTTTTTTATCTATCAAAGATTGAGATTACCTAGATCTTTTTGGTTTTTGATAAGAAACCTCTTGAAATAGTTTTTTGGATGGATTGATTGATTGCTTGTAAGGATCAAATTGACGGTTACCTTTGATGATCCACCATAACTACACCCATTGGGGTGTGCTATGTCTTTTCGGAAGAATGATACCCAAAGTCAAGTAGAGATGGATCTTATTTTCTAGAGTTGTATATTATAATATCATTGATTTTTTTGAATTACAGTGATAATCTTTGAGTGAGTATCTAACTCTAGTTTTCATTGAGTATCTTGATGTTTTCCCTTTTTATTTCTCTGGATTTCCATCGGTAAGAGAGGTATAGTTTAATTTTGTTTTGGGACCTGGTACATATCTAGTGTCTATTACTTCATACCATATAGTTCGAATAGAATATAAAGAGTTGAAATCTTGGTTGGATGATTTTCTAGTCAATGGTTTCTTGGCCTGAGTGTTCCACCATGGCCATCACCTATTCTCTTTACAATGAATAATGATTGGATAATTCACCTATGTTTTTATTACTAGAAACTAAATCAATTTACGATGAAAAAAATATACTTTATCATGGATTAATTTTTTTTTATGAGATGAAATGGGAGAAGTGTTTCTCAAAGACTGATCTTCGATCTGGTTATAAAATTTGAGAATAAATGAATCTAACATTCATAAGATATCCTTTAATAATAGGTATGACCATTATGAGTATCTTGTTATGTAATTTGGTCTAACCAACGCTCCTATAGTTTTCATGTATTTGATGAATATGATATTCCATGCGTACTTTGACAGATTCATGTTGGTATTTATGGATCACATCCTAGTGTACTCTCATATTCAAGAGGGCCATGAACATAATTTTAGAGATGTTCTGGAAACCATGATGAATCATTGAATTTATATGATGCTTTTAAAATGATATTTCTAGATTTGGAAAGTTATGTTCTTGATACAAGTGGTCTTAGAACATGTTATTTCAGATGATCCTAAGAAGTTGAAATATTTTATGACATGGGAAAAAGTATTCGACATCTTTGAGATTCAGAGTGAAAAATCCCATCTTTTCAGAAAGGTATGTATTATTTTTAGATTTGGATGAACCCATTAATTGTTCTTAATGGAGGGTCTATTTTCTTTTGTATGGAAAGGTTCTAGATAGTCTAGAGGCTAGCTACATTCCATGGACATGGTTTGTATTAAGTACACACCATGTATTTAAGATACATGATGTGTATTGAGTACATGATGTGTAATGGGTTAGACATACACTCTTTTCACATCCTAAGATTGGTTTCCCAGGGGGAAGGGACCCTGATCTTTACACAACCTATAAAGCACTTACATGACATGTAATTTCCAGACTAGTATTAAAAAAAAGATATAAGGGGATAGTTTTTGATAGATCCCCTCTATTCTACCCACATAGAAGCATCCATGTGAGATTCTCCACCAACACCTCACCTAGGTTTTTCCACACCTTCTTCACTCGATCTCCATTTCCATTACCATCAGTCGCCTTAGATCCACAATGATAAGCTCTATACTTCACGTTATTCTATTTTTAATTTATCTTAACATATATTGAGCTATATTTGGTGAGATGATATGTCATATTAACAGGGTATTTTCCCCTTTTCCAATTTCTCATGTTCTATCTTAAATCCAAGACCGAAAATGGATGAGTGGTCACTTACAAACCTATGGTAGGTTTTATATCTTCTTTACCTAGGTTTTTTTGCATTTATATTATGTTATATTGTGACTCATGCCTGACTCCTCTGGTTATTTCCCATGAAAACCCTTGTAAAATTAAATTAAATACCTTCTCTATTCCCTATATGGTCCTAACAAGCAGTAAAACACACTTTTGGGTTGTTCTTCTTGATGAGAGACACCACTTAGGTGTTCCCTCCTTAATTGGATTATTTTACCTTTTCCTTGAACATTTAAACCACCCTTTAGGTGTGTAGTTTCCCTTGTAATAAATTTTTTGAATGAGAAATATTTACAAAAATTGAACAAACATGAGTTAGGACCTTAAGCATTATTCTTTATGTTTTATTCCCTTTCTTTATTCCTTATTCCATATGTTGTAGTGGAATAACTTGAATTTTATTCTTACCCACTTCTTATAATATGTTATACAAGTAATTCAATTTTATATGACTATAGTTATAATTGTTAAGACTTACATTCATATGAGTAGAGAGTGATACAAGGGTCCCGAATTAAGGACACCTTGGACAGGTTCGTCATGCTCTGTACATGGAATTGTTAGATCTTCAGGAGAAATACATGGATTTTCCTTGGATGGGTTCCCCAATCAGTTTATATACTCATGGGAAATACCAGTTCTCTTGGGTATACACCTTAGATGAGCTCATTGGTGATATGGTTAAACCATACCTCGAGTGATACTCGGTCCTATATGTGAGATACCTTGGATAGGCTCTCTACCATCCCCAACTCGGAGGCCACTAAATCAGTGCCTCTATCTATGTCTCTCCACGACATCAGGTGCACCTCCCCATACAATAGAGGCTACTAACTAGTAGTGAGGGTCTAATAGGTCACATGGGGATAATATACCCTCTTTATTAGAGTAATCCACAAAAGATAAAATACAAAATAAAGGAATAAATAATTAATAAACAATAAAAAATAAACATGTATTAACAACTATTTCCCAGAACTGGTTACAATCCCACAACCAAATAGTAAATATGCTATGTCATGTCATACCATGCCAAGTGTAAGGAAAAACCCAAAAATAAAGACAAACTAAAAAATTCCCAAAATGGGTCCTGACTCCAAGTCCAGATCCCCCATCCATGCAAATACCACAACCAAATCAAACATCTATCATAGGGACTTTTCCCTTTACCTGACCTACAACCATGAAATCTTCTTAGTTACCCAAGGGTATCCTGATAAGGGTGTGAGTAAAAATTAGTAGTCCACCACCAATGGTGTCTACAAAATATCCAGTCTATATAGATATTGTATGAATTTACAAAAATAATAACAAGGTAAAAAAAATATAAACCAGACCATTAGTTAAGAATGATAACTAAAACCATTGACATCATTTAATACAAGGGTTAGGAAAATCATTTATAACACAATAGAATATTCTAGTCAACCACTAAGCATAAATAAATAATTCAAGTTCCCTGTCTCACTAGGGAAACAATTTCACAATTAATTAAATCACACTACCTTAGAGCCTTAGTCTAGGTAGCCTCATCCAATGCATCCATTAGGGGCATAAAGATTCATTCTGACTCCATAACACATGAATTCAAGGGGTGGAGTTTAAACCCTTATTACAACCCAACACATGGGCATAGAACATCAGTCAATACCCCACATACCACTAAGCCATTTGCACATTATTAACCATTCATCAAATAAAACATTTTAATAAACCATAATAAAAAATACACATAACATTCGAAATTCATGTTTCATTCAATGCATAAATAATCTTTAAGCCTCGCCCATTTTCACATTCTCAATTACAAAAATAAGTTATTTAACCCATTCACATGGATCCATTTAACCCATTCATGCTATTCCACACATCCATTTATACCAAGTTAATAACCAACACAATCACCATTGGTTTCTAATTCATAACCCAAGATAACATTTGAACACATTTTTTATGGTTTCTATGTCATAAAATTTCAATTCTACACTTATCATTTAAATTTACATGTTCAAGAAATGGAAGAACCCATGAGTGGCCCTTAACTCGATAAAACAAACATAAACACATCCCAAAGGTATCATGAGGGATTAATATAAACATTTAACAAATAATTTCATCATGACTACAAATAAAATCCAAAAGTGAAACACAACCACACAAAATCACATCCACATACACATAAATAACCAATAAGAATATGGGATATAACTTTTAGACCACCTACCTCAATACTGAAGATGAACGCTCGCTTAACCATATACTTTGACTCATATTTGAACAACATTCAAAATCCCAACCTAATATCCCCTAGAAAAATAGAGTTTTAGGTTTTTGGAATAATAATAGAATCTACACAATCCCTAATCTAAAAAAGAGAAGGAATATTAGTGTTAGACTCACTCGGAGCTTCGAATTTCAACAAACGACACTCCAAATGACCCAGAAATGAATGAGATAAATCCTTGGGAAGCTTGGGGAGTTTTGGTTTGTCACTTGGGTTGTAAAAGGAATAGTGGAAAATAATACCAAATTAGATAACTTGAGGCCCAATGGGGGTAAAATGGTAAAATATCATTTTTAATGGGGAACACGGTTTGACCGCATGGTTGGACAAAACTATGCATCAACTGTGCGCCACCCTCCATCCAAGAGGGGTTTAGGCCACATGATTACCTGGTTATTCTGAATGGTCTGAAAAAATGTTCTCTAACCATGCAGTATGGATCCATCCAGGCTCTCATTGTTTCACCTCCCCCCATTGCACAGTTTCTTCAAACCATGCAACCCTCCTCCTAGAATGCACAGTTAGCGTGAACAATTATTACTAACAATGAACCAATAGTGTGACATCAGTTTTATGGATATGATCTCCATTATTTCATGTACCTATCCCCTGAAATACTCTTGAGCCTCCAGATAGACTCAGATAACATTTAATTAACCATCTTAAGGGTACTTAAACTATAAATTTTAACAATGTTGTACCTCAAATAAGTTTGAGATCTTACTGCCTCCCCACTTTATAATGGCTCATCCTTGATTCTCTCTTCCCAAGAATCACTATACCTCCAAGGAGAAAAGATTAGGCCACTGGCCCTACATATCCATTTCCATATCCCATGATTATTCATGAACATTACTTTTTCGACACACAACTCAAACCAAAGGAACAATATATCCTCACAAGAATTTCTCACTATGATCTAAAATACGAACCAAATGCTTCTGAAAGGATGAATCAGCCTGAATCCCAAAATTATCAATATTAATCACATTTTATGGGTTTGGGTTATAATTCCAAATTTTTAAAACATGAAAAAAAAATCATGCATAACACTATATATCTATAGAAGATACAATTGGTACAACAGTGGTCTCATCCCTTCCACTATCTTAAACAACCCCACATACCTGGGTGCCAAATTACTTTATTTCTGAATTTGACAGTGACCCAACCATGGAAATACTCGATGAAACACATGATCACCCACCATAAACTCAAGAGGCCTATAAAAACATTCTTCATACAATTGTTTCCTACTCTGATCTATAACTATCCACTTTCGGATCAACTGAACTTATTCCAATGTCTCCTATATGAGAATCTTTCCCAAAAACTCTGATTCTCCAGCCTCCATCTAACATAACACTAATCTACATGGTTTTTACATAGAGCACCTCATACGGTTCCATTTGAATTTTCACTTGGTAACTATTGTTATAAGTGAACTCAAAAAGAACTAAATTCTTTTCCCACAATCCTTCAAAGTCTAGGACAGAAGCCCTCAATATGTCCTCCATCACCTATATAGTACTCTCTGACTGCCCGTCCATATGTAGGTGGAAGGCCATACTCAAAAACACCTCGGTACCAAGAAATTCATTTAACCCCAACCTGAAGAGTGAAGAAAAATGAAGATCATGATCTAAAAATATCATTCATGGAGCCTTATGTAATCATACTATCTTATAGACATACAACTCACCCAAATGATCAATGGGGAGGGCCTCTAAAATTGGTATGAAATGTGAAACCTTGGTCAATATATGCAAAAATACCCATACAACATCAATATTGAAAGTAATCCTTGGAATTTTCACTACTAAATCCTTCATCATGTCATCCTATTAACATTATGGAATAGGAAAAGACTATAAGAAACCACCTAGTTGCTGATTCTCATCCCTTAACTACTGACCAGTGTAGCATCACACCATGAAACTTGAAACCACTTTATTCATCCTTGGCCACAAATACTTCCTACTAAGGTCACAATACATTTTGGTTAAGACAGGATTCACATCTCACATTGAGTCATGGAGCTCACAAATCAACTCTTCCCGCTTACATGTAGGCATGAAAACACGACCATCAACATAAATGACCTCATCATCACCAATAGACTAATTGGAAGGTGACTCCCCACCTTCATGAATTTTCCTCAAAGACAAACACTCTAGATCCTCGTACTGCTACTCCTTGATCTGTCTCAAAAGAGCAGAATGAACTTCTAAAGATGCAAGGTTCTTATTCACCTGTCCATAATTCACTTGAAGATGGATCTTATCAAACAATTCCACCATCCTCCACACAGAATTGGATACCTATACAACCTGATTTTGAGTCGTTGAACTCAAAGCATATGCAACACTATTTACGTTTCTTGGTGTGTAAACCAGATCAAAAGTATAAGACTATATATATTAAACCCATCTTTTCTACTTAAGATTCAAATCAAATGGGGGGGGGGATATAATTAAGGCTCTTATGACATGTATATACAATTAACCTCTCTCCCAACAAGTAATTCTGCCAACACTTTAAGGCATAAACCATCATGGACAATTCAAGATCATGTGTTGGGTAATTTCTTTCATGATGACTCAACTACCATGAATCATATGCCAGAAACCTGGTCATCCTGTATCAACATTTCCCCATGTCTAACACCATATGCATCACCAAAAAAGGTGTAATCCATACCCAGCTCAGGTAGGATCAATTTTGATGCAGAAATCCATCACTTCTTTAACTCCCAGAAGGAATTGTCACATGCCCAGACCACTCAAACTTGATTCCCTTCTTGGTCAATCCCAAAAGTGGTGTTTCCAAACTAGAATTTTTTTATGAAACTTATATAATATCCAAAAAAACCTAGAATACTTTGTATATAAAAAAACTCTTAGAATACTCCCAAGACACAACTAATTTCACTTTCTACGGGTCTACTGGCACACCATCCATAGAGATGATGTGACCTAAGAAATGCACCCTATCATTAAAAAAATGAAACATGGATTGCTTGGAATATACACTATGTTCTATTTGTGTAATAAAGATTATTTCAAGATTTTTTTGATGATAATCTTGAGTCTTGGAGCACACCAAGATTTCATCAAAAAAAATACAACTATAAATTGTTCTGGGTGTGGGTGAAATATTCCGTTTATTAGGGCCATACATATGTTGGTGCATTGGTTAACAAGAACGACATCACAAAAAACTCATAAAACCCATATATGCCCCTAAAATTACTATGCGTTATATGATAAGGTCTCACACTCAACTAATGATATCATAATCTCAAATAAATCTTAGAGAACATGGAAATACCCCTCAGTTAGTAAAAAATATCATCAATCCATGGAAGAGGGTATCTGTTGTTAACTGTAATCTAATTCCACTTTCTATAATCGACACCAAACTGTAGGGACCCATTAGACTTCCTAAAAAAATAGAGATCCCCAAGGTGATGTACTCAGGTTAATAAACCATTTATTTTCTAGTTCCTACAACTAATTTTTACGTTCTTGGAGTTCTGATAGTTCCATTCTATATGGAGGAATATATATTGGTTCTGCTCCCAATAGAAACTCTATCATGAACTAAACCTACATCTTCGGTGGTATACATTAGAAGTCTTTTAAAAACACATCCTAAAACTGATCCACCATAGGAGAAAATATAAGATTCTATACTCCTCCATAATCAAGAAAACGATAAGCCACTTTGGTTGTGAGTTTACCCAATTACTAACAAACTATCCCTGAACAGCCTGCTCAGATATTTCATTCCACATAGTGAACATATTCACTCTCCTATGGGTATGTAAACATTATGCTATATCAATAGTAGTAAATATGGTCCGGGTAAAACACTATAAAATCCATTCCCAAATTAGATCAAAACCTGACATCTCTAGCATAAACAAGTCCCAAAGAAAACAGTACCCACCAATCTAAAGGGAACACCCCTTACATGGTCGTATATTTTCAACTTGAACTCCAAAAACTGTATAAATCGATATAACTCCACACATATATTACTATTCTTGGATCAATACATTCAAATACTAGTCAAAGTTATAAAAATGTGCATCATCTATATCAAACAAAGCACTAGAAAGAGTGGAGGTTACAAAAATTGTACCTCAAACTGTCGATGACCCAACATTTCCATCTATAGATGTAGGTTTAGCTACATGAAGTTAACCTATCCATCAACCCTAAGATTTGGACTATGTTCTTGGTACTTCACTACCTTACTGATATGGATACTCATTCTAGAGTACCATATCCATTACACTAATAGTTACATCCAGTAGAGCTCCAACTGCCTTCCTGGTATGGCGTAACTGACCCACTTCTCTCACTCTGCATTGACCTTGATCCCCATCAGTACCCATCTACTGATGGTTCCTATATAATATATACACATTAGTTAACTTTCTGTATGATCCACACTTAATTGGTGGTTGGAAACGCTGACTGCACATGTGTCTAAGTCTAATACACAAATATCAAAAAACTCATTCACTACTTTGAGAGGCTATTTCCTTTTTCTGACTACTCTATCACCCACCACCATGGTGTAAACCCTTAATGATAAACTTCCAACCTTAATAAACCACACCACTAGGTCACCCTACTAGATCTACATATCCACCAATAGAATCCTCTTAGATATTTTTTTTAAAATAAGGGTATGATCCACCACCTCAGCAAACCTCCTTGAGAAAAAGATATTCACCTGATACATTATCTCATGTCTAAGTATATATTGGAAATGTCTCTCCATAGCCTCCTCATCGACTACCAAACCTAGAATAAAGATCTTTAAGTTAGTGAAGAGGCTAACATAATATATCACTGACATGGCCACCTAGGTCAACTTCATAAACTCTGCAGCCTTCTCCTATATCAAGCTCTCCAAATAGAAATGTTCCAAAAAACATTTCCTGAAAATCATTCCATATAATACCATCAACCTATTGGGTCTGAACCAGAACATCCCACTGGTACTTTTCTTATCCCCATAACACGTAACCCACCAACATTACCTTCTTATTAGGTGTATTAACTAAATTATCAATAATAATCTGAATAAACTCTATCTAGAACTCACCTACATCCGGTCCACCCTCTCTAGAAAAAGATAGAGACTGTTGTAGCTCAAACTTTGTAGTCCTCTCAAACATACTAAAAAAACTAGACCTGGTTCCTATTCAATAAATTTTATAAAATGAGTGAATTTTTCACAAAAGTAATCCTCTCCCCCTTCACCTAAGGTCACTATGTTTTCTTGATCCACTTCTGGAGGATCATTTTCAGTTACATCCTCTTATTTCCCAACCAGCATAGGATGTTGTGGTGGAATCTTCCTACAATTCCAAAGACACATATCTGAACACAAAACAAAAAGTATCCATAGTTTCACAAAATATGGATCTCCACTGGCCATAAACAACCCATTATGCATACACTATACCAAATGATAACATCATACCTCCATAAATACCCTTATCCTTCCCTATCACGGGTCATGGTTAACATAGGTAAAACCAACTTACCCAACCCAATGTCCTTTTTAATTAACATTCTTTTTAACCATTCTCACTTTCACAATGAAATCTCTATATTTTAGACACTGTTTCTTTCACCTTTACAACTTGTTTCCCTCAAAATTTCAACCCATTAATAACATTTCATTAAGAATTATTATTTAATAATTTGTTCAAATTCTCTTTACTTATACATTTTAATTATCTTTATTAGACACCATATAATTCAACTTTCAAGGAAATTTGAATGTAACATTATCCTTCATGATCCACAAGTCCTCCCAACCTGTGCCTACCATGATGCATGACATCTATATCCCTAGGTTCCTAAAATGATGAATTGATGCACAACCTCATTCTATTTCATCCATGAGTAAAATATCATAAAATGGTTACATAACATAATGAGTGCATCACTCAATGATGAAATATCATTCAATTATAACAAAACTCCTCAAGATAAACAATCCCACCATGGGTTACTTGGGTTTTCATTCGTACATGGGTCAGCTAATCCCATGCATGAGCTCATTGCCAAGGCCCGACTCACCCTTGTCTCTCTTCTACCATCCCCAAATAGTAAGGAAGTAGAAAATAATGACTCTGATTCCACTCTATATCATCCCTAACTCGGTGACCACTAAACTAGTGCCCCGATGAATCACCACATGAACTCAGGAACACCTCCCTACATTCCAGAGGCTGCCAAATAACAATGAGGGTCTAATAGGTCACATGGGGAGACTATAACCTTTTTATCAGAGTAATCCACAATAGATAAAATATGAAATGAATGAAACAATAAACAATAAACAATAAATATATATTACAATACATTTCACAAAACTGGGTGTAAGACCGCAAACAAATAGTAAACATGCCATGTTATTTTATACCATTCCAAGTGTAATGAAAAATACCAAAATAAAGACAAACTAAAAAAATACCCAAAATGTGTTCTGAATCCATGTACAGATCCCTCATCCTTGTAAATCCCATGCCAAACTCAACCATATATCAGGGGGCCTTTTCCCTTCTCCTGACCTACAACTATGAGATCTTCTCAGGTACCCAATGACAGATTGATCAGGGTGTGAGTACAACTCAATAGGACACCACCAAAGGGGTCTACAAAATATCCAGTCTAAGAAGATAGTGTAAGCATGAACTAAAATAATAACAAGGTAAAAATTGATAAACCCATCCATTATTTAATAATGCTCACTAAAACCACTGTCATCATTTAATCTAAGGGTTAGAAAAATAATTTATAAAAAATGGCATATGGTGGTCAACCAATAAGAATATGTTAATAAATCAAGTTAACTATATAACTACGGTAACCATTTCAAAATTAATTACATCACACAACCTTGGTTCCTCCAACTAGGTAGTATCATCTAATGATACTGTTAGGGGACTAGAGCCTCAGTACGACTCCCTAACTTGTGCATTCAAGGGGTGGGGTTTAGAGCCTCAGTACAACCCAACCTAAGGGTGTATAGAATTAGCCAATACCCCACACACCACTAAGGCATGTGTACATGTTTTATTTACAATTAATTTCATAAACTATTTCAATAAAACATAATCAAATAATACAGAAAACATTCAGAATTCATGATTCATTCTATGCACAAATCATCTTTATGTATCACCCATTTGTACATTCTCATTTACAAATATAAGTCATTTCACCTATTCAATTTAATCCATTTAACCCATTCACACTATTCTACACAAACATTTATACCAAGCTAAAAATCAACACAATATACATTAGTTTCTAATTCATAACCCAAGCTAACATGTTAACACATTTATTATGGGATTTATGTCATAAAAATTAAATTCTATATTTTTCATTTCGATTTCCATGTTCATGAAATGGAACAGCCCATGGGCAGCCCTTAACCCTGTCAAATCAACCTCAACTCTTTTCAAGGGGATCATGCGGGGATAAACTAACAATTTACCCAATAATTTTACCATTCCTAGCAAGTAACAAAAAATGTCAATATTACAACACCTAAAAACATCAACATAGACATAAATAACCAAAAATACTTCGAAATATAACTTGTAGACCACCTACATCGATTCTAAAGATGAACGCTCACTTAATCATGAAATTTGACTCAGATTCGAACATTTTTCAAATCCCCAACCTATGTTTCATTGGAAAAATAGGGTTTTAGGGTTTTAGAAGAAGAATAGAAACAACACAAGCCCTAACCTAAAATAGAGAAGCAAGCGGAGTGTTAGACTCACCTGGAGATTTTATTTACATCGAATGGCGCTCTAAATGGCCTAGAAACAAAGGAGATCAATCCTTGGGAAGCTTGGGATGTTTTGGTACATCACTAGGGATGTAAGAGGAAGAATGGAGGAGAATATTGAATAAGAAAACTTAATTCCCAAGGGTGTAAAATGGTAAAATTCTATTTTTGAAAGGGTAAATGGTTTGAATGCATGATCACCCAGAATGTGCACCGACCGTGAGCCATCCTCTGTCTAAGAGGGGGCTAAATAACATGCTTACCTGGGGATACTGCATGGTCTAACAAACGGTGATCTAACCATGTAGTATTTCTCTATACAAGCTCACAGAGTTTGCCTTTCCCCTTGCATAGTTTCTTCAAACCATGAACCCCACCTCCTAGCATCCACAATTAGGGATCATAATTATTACAAACCATGAACCAACCATGCGACATGCATTGGATGGCCCCAATCTACCTCATTTCATGTATTAAACTTCCAAAACACACATGATCCTCCATATGGGCTTGAAAAAAATTTCATTAACCATATTAAGGTAATTTTAACCTTAAATTTTAACAATGATATACCTTGAAGAAGTTTGGAATCATATAGGCTAAGAGGGTCATGATTACACTATGCCTAGAGTGATACTTGGGATGCCTTATAGAACGACTTGGACATACTCTCTGGAATTGACTATTTATAGTTCTCCTAGTGTGATACTAAACTTACATATATGGTTTAACTTATAATGTTCACCGTATACGGTCCTAGAATGTTGTTTGATTGAACTCTAGTGACACCTTATATTAAATCCTTGTTGTTTAAAATTTCTATGTTACGGAGCATTTGACATGATAAATCACATGCTTGGGGTCGGTCCATTCATGATACATTATTTATGTTTGACCCATGTATACACCATCTCATCCTTGTACAGGTTCCCTTGGTTCATACATCCTACTTAGGATGAAAAACGTAGTGTCGATTGGGTATCTATAAGGAACTCGGGATGATATATTTCTTTATCACTTTCTTTTATTATTGTTGTAACAATACTAATTTTATATGCATGTACTAGATTAATCTAGACACCATTGGTGGTGGCCTATTGAGTGTATCTCACACCCTACTTGGGACACCTCTAGAACCTGAGTAGACTTCCAGATTGAAGGTGTAGAAAAAATGAAGTATTCGGATTCCGATTCTTGATATTTAGTGTTAGGTTGGAGTACATGCGTAGAGGACTAAGACTATTCTCGATATGCTTTTAGTGGCATATTTCAGACTTTTTTTATTTTTGTATATCATCTAAAATATGACTATTTCCCCTATATTCCACTTTATTATTTTTTCTATGACTACATGACATCATGATCATTATCATGTGTATCTATTTATTCATTCATCTTCCATTGGTTGTTTATTTATTTTGGATGGTTTATTATTATTGATATGTTGATGCTTGTCTATTGTTATTTCTTCTTCTATTTTTTATTTATTTTATACCGATGTTCTACAATATGACTCATAAGGGCATAGTCTCACCACATATACACCCTAGGCCTTCATTGCTAGTCATAATCCTCTGGAATATGGGTAGGTGTTCTTGAGGTGATGTGTCCAACCATCTAGAAGCACCTTTTAGTATCTTACAGGGTGGGATGTTACAAAGTGTTATCAAGGAAGTTTTTCCTTTTGTCTTACTATTTTTGTATTAGATTGAGTATAAGGATTTATCAGAATTTGGTAATGATCCTATTCCTGATAGTAGGTAACCAACTTATAATGGAAACCTAAATTACCTAGGATGGGTTATTGATGTATTGGATTATTCCGGTTACAGTTGAATTTATTTCACCAAAGGGTGATCCACATGTTTTGTGAAATTATTACTACTACAATTATTGTTATTGTGGGTTTATTTAGCTTGGACTAATGAAACTAGGTAATATAATCTCATGCATTATACTAGGAACCATAGAACACAAATGAAATGCATTATTCCATGCCATATTTATATTTATACATGTATGACATGTATTTCATGATCTTGTTTTGTGTTCCTTGATTGATTTATATATATATATATAAATGTGCTAATATTTCTGTAGGAATGACATAATTGAATTAACTAAAGTTCCTACATCAATATAAATATTTCTTCCCACATAATTTTATGATGACACCTTAATTAACCAATTATGACACATTTGAGCCTTGAAGCACTTGTTCTACGTGCTAGAATATTAGTTGATTTAATTGATGAATGATAATTAAAATTTATGAAGTGTGTAATTTGATAAATTTTGAATATTTGTTCATTTAGTCAAACCAATATATATGACCTATTATATTATTATGCCAAATGTAATGGTCGGGTCATAGTTACTTGACATACCAATTCCAATTTTTAAGGAGTACTAGATGTTATAAAATTGGAAATGGTGATTATTTTAACTTGATTGAGATATTTATATCCATATAAATAAGAATGAAATTTAATGAAATAATTTTCTTAAAATGAAATGGTTATATCTAAATGGAATGGTATTTGAAAAGTAAAGGGTCGTTTTTTCTATACCATGGAATTGACACTCCATATACTGAAACCTATTATATGTTATATGAGACCTTGAACCCAACCAAAACATACTAGTTGGAAGTAGGAAGTCTCTTTGATGAATTCTGATCTTCCATAATAATTAGACTAGGCTTCAAGAGTAGGAAGAGAGGTGTGATTCATTATAGAAATGTTTTGTACCTATCCGTCCCTAGTTTCACTATTTTCTATCTGCTGTAAATTTTATCTAAGGAAATCACTTGGAAATTGTAGAAATATTCCACCTCTACATCTTTGTGTCATGTGCTCGTAATGTGGAGATGAACATGATTTAGAGGTGGTGGGCCGTAAGCCACCGGTATTACCTCCTGTATTTACACCCAAGGAACCTCCCATTGATCTTTCACTAGGTAAAGATTCTTAGTTCTGATTTAATTTATATCACTTTATATAGTCTATATAGGGGGATCTATGACCTTCCCATACTATGGAATAATTGATATAGGATTTCCAGTATCAACATCCTCCATCCTTTTCAGGGGATGACATACGTTAGGATAATTAGTCATGTCGAGAGTCTATGGTGTCAATCTTCGATCACATGGAGATGTCTCCAGAGTGGAGGGTCATGCTCACTATGTCTATGCACTGTGACTTCGCCACGAAATTAGTGGGATATCATATCTTAGGCTGATCAATGTTATAATATATATTGGGAAGACTTATAGATAATATTCTATGACCACTTCTTCCTGAAATATTTGAGGGAGGACTATGCTAAAGAGTTCATGCATCTGTATCAGGGTGCTATGTCAATGTTTGGGTGTTCATCTCACTTGAACAAGATTCGACATTTCATATAGACCATGACCGGTGAGGATCTAATGACATTGAGACGATTTGAATATGGGATTTTTTATTCCATCTGATCAAAGGTGAATGTTTTCTAGATAACCCCATGATAGAGATAGTAAACTAGGACCTCATTACAGTGAAAAACATGAAAGAAGCTGGCAATGTGAGTCAGGGAGGTTCAACTTCTCGATAGTGTGACATTTTGTCCAGTTGTACGAAATGTTGTTTCAAGGGTGCATGTGAGGGTAGTTCTAGCCAGATGACATGTACTGATATCTATGTGGTGTGTCACTAGTGTGGTAGGATAGAACATAAGAAGAACAAGTGACCAAGGAACCCAATTGGGTGCCGATATTACAAAACGATTGGTCAAATTTAGTGCTTCTTCCAATATTTTCATATAGTACCTAGTGAGAGGGTATTTTCACTAATACCAAATTTGAGTATAGGATATCTAGTCTATGTTAGGTTGGGATTTGGTCATCTAACAACCAATCAAGCTTTGGAGGTGTCTATGGTTGGGGCAGTTAGACATTAGAGGTTCATCGCCAACAGAGCAGACCTACTTAGGGTAGTCAGATTACTTCTGAGGGCTATGGTTCATGCCATATATATACAGTGACTCCTTTTCCCCTAGAGCATATTACATGGACTTCTATAGTTATAGGCACTATTATGGTAGCCTTTATTTTAGTATTTTACATATCTGATACAGGTGCATCACACTCTATTATATCATATGGTATTATAGAAATCCTAGGTCTTGAGTTGGAATACTTCTATAGAGTTATGACTCTTGAAACATCATTAGGATTTCGATCCGAGAGTATAATCCATTGTTAGGAATTACCTCTTGAAATAGGTGGTTACAGATTCCTATGGAGTTTGTTTGTCCTTGTGATGAATGGTTTCATCATCATCATCACAACAGACTGGATGATGCCTTACCATGGCCATGATGATATCTATCGCTGAAGGGTGTCTTCACATCACCTAAGGATGGTGATTATATTCATCAGGGTAAATGGAATATCTAGAAAATTGATCCTATAACCGAGCATCATGGGCTGGGTGAAATGAAAACCCAAATGGATAGTCTATTTATGAGAAATCAGGGAATGAAATAAGTATAATAACCTATTATTGTGGATCATTTTATGGAAATATTTCTTGAATATTTATCTAGTTCACCTCCTATGAGAGAAGTGGAGTTCACCATCGAGCTAGTTCCAGATGTGACACCAGTGTCCATTTCTCCCTATAGGATGGAACCTAAAAAGCTCTGGTAACTCAAGAAATAGTTAAAAGATCTAGAGGAAAAGGGTTTTATCTGACTGCAAATTTCATCATGGGTTCACATTTCCTTTTCACGAAGAAGGAAGATGGTACCCTCTAGTTGTACATGGACTACTACAGGTTGAACTTGCTTATAGAAAAGAACCGGTATCTTCTACCTGATATAGATGAACTCATTGACTAGCACTGAGGTTTGAATGTTTTCTATAAGATTAATTTGAGTTTGGTATACCATAAGGTGCATGTGAGACCATCAGACATACCACATATATAATTCCATAGTAGATATGGATTGAATGAGTACCTAGTTTTTTCGTTTAGCCTTACGAAAATACCAAAAATATTTGCAGACTTGATGAATCGTGTTTTTCACCTGTACATGGATTCATTTATGATAGTATTCAATGATAACATATTAGAGTATTCTTGCACCAATCACAACCATGGAAAACATATTTATATTGTGATGAATACATTTAGATAGAATCAACTATATACTAAGCTGAGAAAATTCCACTTTTAGATCGATACGGTTTAATTATTGGGTCATATCATTTTAGAGATATGTGTATCTATTGACCTAGAGAAGGTGAGTGATGTGGTTTCCTGGGAGCATCACAAGAATATATATTATATACATAGATTCTTAGGGATTTTTTTCTATTATAAACTATTCATTGAAGACATATAACTCCTAGAGGATCCTTTTATGGTATTTACAAAAAGGCTGTGAATTTATTATTGTTAGAATCTCGTCAAATAGATTTTAAAGAGTTTAAGGGATGACTAACTTCAGCATTGATCCATATTCTTCCCAAATTATGAGGAAGCTATACTATCTACTGTGATCATTTAGGAATCGGTCTTGGAGAAATTATTATGTAGGGAGATTGAGTTTTGGTGTTTGGGTCCTTCTAGATAAGAACTCATGAGAGGAATTACCCTACACATGACCTCAATATAGTATCCATGGTTCATTCTTCACACAATTGAAGGCAATATATTTTAGGTGAGCGATTCATTTTTTATAAGGATCAAAAAATTCTCAAATACATCTCAACAAAATGATACTTGAACCACAAGCAGTATAAGAGGGTAGAATACCCACAGTCATTAAAATTTAAACATGATTATAAACCCAAAAAGGGTAATGAAGTTACTTATTACTTGAGCCAGAAGACTCAGATACAAGTATTCCAGGAGGCCAACATTGAGTGGTAGTTATTGTTTTTGTTTTCTAAGATGCACCTGGAGGTTTAGAAACAACATGGGAAGCCTGTTTTAGCAGCTCAAGTAGTGACATCATCCTTTTTCAAAATGGGTACAAACGAGACATATATTAGATCATGAGGGACTCATCCAAAGGAAGAGTGCCTTAGGTGAGAACCCATCACCTGGATGGGTTATTGATGAGAATGAGATACTACTCTTCCATGGTTGTATCTGGGGTCCTTCAGATATATTGGAAGAACTGATATTAGAATATCACACCTCTATGTTGTTAAACCATTCTAGTCTTAAGTTCCTAGGAAGTGGATAATTCATGGTTAGTTCCTGGTTGATTTAAAAATGAATCCAAAATATGTACCACATTAAATTTTATGAAATTCCTATTTTTTCTCTTATACCTTTAAGCATTTAATCATCTTTTCTTATCCTCCTTACACATAAAACCTCACCCATAGAAAACTCTCCCATTTTTCTTTCCAAGGCCTTGAGTGATATCAATTTTCCAATCTTGGAATCAACCACCATTCATTATCTTGTATCACTCTCAATAAGTATAGTACTTTTCTACCTTCTTTTCTCGGTTTTTCTAACCATCTTCATTGTTATCATTGTGTGAGATCTTATCTTGTTAGGGTGTTTGTCTAGTTTATCCAATTTTTCTCATTCCATCAAGAATTATATGATGATATTGGATTAGGATATTTCTACCCATCTATGGTAGTTATTCCATTACTTTTCTCTAAAAGTTTTGATGTCTATAAAGTGCATCATTTTACCATGTGCTTGACCTTCCATGCATCACTTCTAAAAAGTAAAATTCTATTAATTAAATGTATATACATTGATTATATACTAACTTACACCCTTAATGTTTTCATAGGTCCTGAAATCAACTCAAAACACCAATTGGGTGTGTCTATTAAATTTCTTTAACATGTCTACCATTGTTTATGTGACCAAACCTCTCCTAAGGTGTGTTTAACATGCCTCATTAATGAAATGGCTATATTAATTAACTAAAATGTGAAGGGAAAGACCAATTCACCTATCCCTTTTTGAATTTTGGTGTAATTCCTTGAATAAATGGGATTAAATGAAATTTTAAACGGTATAAATTTATCACAAGTCCCTTGACAACTTGTTAGTATTCTTGGCTCTTATTATGACTATTATATACAATTATATGATGGAATGCCTTGGGAATCTTTTGGATTCCCCACATGGGTTTTCCCTAACTAAATATAGCACATCACCGAATTCATAGATGTTTTTCCCATGATTTGACACCACTCTTAGACTTTTCTTTGTCTTATATTTATGACTTCCTAAATGTGGTTATGTGGATTCACCCGTTACTTCACGAGTAATTGGAATGAATTAGATTATCTCCTTGGACTTGGATTGGATTATTAGGATAGATACAACCTTAGATCATCTACTTGGTCTCCAATTAAGTCCATCCCAAGGCTACCCAGTACTTGCTCCTTGGGCTCAACAAAATTATTATTATAGGAGTGCAATTTTGAGGGTAAACCCTTGAATTTCACTAATCCCCTTATTTCCAAAATCAAAATTAATAGTTGTGGGTTGGTTTGAACTTATGAGGTCTTGGTTATATAATTAGGAAATTACACATGGACACCTTGGTTGTATGTCTCGGTTACTAGTAAATATTTGCTAAATATATAAATATATGATGATAATTCTCATATATTTACTATCTTAGGCTGATGAAAGTAATATTGGACTAGTATCCTATATGAATCTGAGCCAGATTAGTTGAATTTTCCTATAGTTTTATTTTATTATTATACTTGTACACTATTCATTTTATATTCACTAGACGGATCATATTAGATGTTGTTGGTGGTGTCCTATTGAGTTTCACTCACACCATATTCAGGAAACCGATTAGTACCCTGACTAGCATCATTGATGTTGGTATAGACAAAGGGAAGTGCCCAACTATGGATGCTCGACTTTTGATCTTGGAAGGGGATTAATAGTAGATGAATGAGCCTAGTTATTATGATTTTTTGGATATTTTTTGGGATTTTTTTATAGTATTAATTTTTGTATTCCTTCCATCTTGTTCCATTTTACCCCTATCTTTGTATAACATCAAGACATCACCATTTTTGTATATGATACTATGTATGGATTTTGTAGTTTTTTTATTGTCCAGATGATTTAAATTAGGCCAACTTACTATTGATATTATTTTTACTGTTTATCCAATACATTAGTACTGTGTTTTGCTCTATTAAAGAGGGTATAATATCCACACCATACCATCATAGAACCTTTATTCTATTTGGTAGTCTCTGACATATTGGAAGGTGTAATTGAGGCCACATGGCCAGTAGGTCGGATCACTTTTGTGTGGACTAGGCTTGGGATGTCACAACGTGGTATAAAATGGTTTTAATTTCCTATTCCTTACTATTTTGGGCTGGTATATAGGAGATGAAGAAGTTTCATAATTTTTTAATGAGCCCATTCTCGAGAGTAGCTAACCCATGTATAGTGAGAATCCATGATTCTAGGGATATAAATTTTTGTTTTGGATATTTTTCTATTACAAATATATATGTTTTCACAATGGGGTGAAACAAATAATTTATTGTGTTTTTTATTAGTATTTATTTTTACCCTTGGCCTGGTATGTAAAGGAATCATTGATCATGCATCACTATAAGTACATAGGAATTCATATGTCAAGCATATACCATGCCATGTTTACTGCATTTCCCACATTGCTTATATTGCATATGGTTGTTGTGTATGAATTTATTGCTATATATAATTTTTCTTCTGAAAATTTATTTTAGGAATGGATTATTCGTTACTTAATGTGTTTGTATCAATCTAAACAATTTTCCCCATATAGATTGAAAGTGGTAACCTAATTGGACAATCTCGACCCAATTAAATTCATGTAACATTGGTTATACAAGATGAAAATATGGTTATGATTACATGGATTAAAATTATAATTTATAAATTTTATGACTCTATAAATTTGTAATTTTGATACATATAATCAAGCCATTTTATATTGAAAAGTTTCATAATGAGACTAGATGTAAAATTATGATTGTAGTTATATGAAGTGATGATTGTAAATTATAAAGATTAATTATTTATAACATGGGAATGAAAATTCATTTAAATAGACCGTGGTGGGATCTAAACCAATGATGCTACCTCCTGTAGTACCACCTATGGAATGTCCATTTTTTTGCTTGGTTTGGGAATCAATGACCAACTTTGAGAGGTTTTACTAAAATTAGTGCAGTCCATGTAGGAAACTCCATACCATTCCCTAACTATGTTAGAATTGAATTGAGAGTTCCAATAGTATAACCCTCTATCCTTTTCAAAGGAAGGTAGTCCCTAGGTTGCTGAGTCATGGCTAGAGGTTATGATTTCCATCTTTGATAATATGGGAAAAACTCTATAAAAGAGAGGGAATCTCACAACATATATACTTAGAGATTCTACGCACCTATATCAAGGAAAGATATCCATTATGGAATACTAAAATCATTTCATGGAGCTCTAATGATTCATTCTTACTCTACTTAGTTACAAGTTTTCCATATTTAGGGGATTTTGGACGGTCTCAGGTAGGCCATCTGGCTGCAAGTGAATGCATTCCATTTTATGGATGCATATGAGATAATAATCCATGACCTAATCCTAGATAATAACCTATGAGAATTTAGAGGTTAGGGGTAGAGAAATTTCATACCTAGGTAGGGAAGTAGTTTTAATAATGGTAGGAAGTGTCAAATTGAGTTTTCTCTTTAGGGAACTAGTAGTCAAAGTTGTCGGTAACCATGTGGTATGCCACCAATGTGGGAGTAAAGGATGTATGGGGCCTCAGTGTAGAAGATACCTAGTCATATACTGAATTTGTGAAAAAATGGGATATCTTTAATTTTTTATAGGAACATTCTACCAATCCCCAATGAGATTGGATATTTACTAACTCCAGGATCAAGAGTGGGATCCGTAGCTCCTCATCAGGAATGAAGATGGACTACCACAAGTTGTACAGATCGAGGAGGTGGAAGAGGTCGAGGAAGCCACACACAAGATATCCAGTTCTATTAGAGTGGACCATCTAAATGTAGTCATATTATAGCTCATGGTTGTCAGTTGGTCCGGGTATATTCTATATAGCTAAAACCCAGGGTGTAGAGTATCTGGTTATCTATAGTACAAGGTATGATCATAGTATCCTTGATTTTAACATCTATTTCTTGACATGGGTTCTTCACAATTGTATATATATATGGATATTATTGAAAAACATGATCTTTAAATTTAGTATTTCTATAGATTGATTACTGTTGATAATCCATTTGGAGTACGATAAAAAAGTATATACCAAGGAATGGAGTTTCTCCTCATGATTGGTGGTTATTGTTTCTTATGAAAACCTTTTAACCATGAGATGATAGGTTTAAAAATCAATATAGAGATAGAATGGTTGACTCCTTATCAATTCCATATTGGTTTTTATCATCATAGTGTGTCTTTCTTATCTCCCAATGGCAGTAACTATGTTTACAAGGTTGAATGGGATGTTCAGGTGAGTCGTGTCGGACATGAGCATCATTGGATAGGAAGAGTGTTTGACCAAATTTCTAGTCTTTTTTTTCATGATTAGGGGGTATGTCAGGATGAGTTTCCTCTAGTTGTGAATCATTTCAAGGAAGTCTTTACTGATGAATTTTTTGTACCACCTCTTGAGAGATAGGTAGAGTTTACTATAGAGATTTTCTAGGAGCAAAACTGGTATCCATTCCTTTATACAGAATGGATCCTACTAAGATTTAGGAACTCTATAGGCAGTTAGAGGACATATAATCCAAATAGTTTATATGATACAATACTTCTCCAGGGGTTTCACCTATTTCTTTCTCAAATAATGAAGATGGTATTATCAAAAAATGTGTGGATTACCGGTGGTTGCATCATATTACTATGAAGAACCAATTCCCACATCTACAAATAGAAGATCTATTCAACTAGCTCTGGGGGGATAGATTTTTCTCAAAGATTGTTTTAATATTAGGATATCATTAGGTTCTAGTTAGTCCCTCAGATATACCATGAACAACATTTTGGATAATGTATATCCATTATAAATATTTGGTTATGCTTCTTGGTCTAACCAATTCACCAACTATTTTTATGTATTTGATGAATCAAGTTTCCCATCAATAGCTAGACTCATCTATACTAGTTTTCATGGTTGGAATCCTGGTGTATTCTCAAAGTCAACATGATAATTCCAAACATATTGACATCGTATTGAATAAAGTAAGAGAGTATTAGTTGTATGCTAAGTTCACAAAATTATACTTCTAGATTTATACATTTTACTTCCTAGGTCACAAAATATCGAAATCAGGGGTATCTATAGATCTAAAGAAGGAGAAAGACATAGTTTCATTGGATAATCCCAAGATTGTTTTAGATTTTCATATATTCTTGGGACTCATTGGTTACTATCTACATTTCATTCAAAATTTGTCATGCCTCGAATAACCACTTACATGATTGAAAAAGAATGGTGATAAATTTTCTTGGTCTGAAGCTTTTGAGAAATCCATTTGATAGTAGAAAGGTAGGATGAAAAAATGTCGATCCGAATTTTACATAATCCTAGAAAAGGCTATAAAATTTATTTTAACACATCAAACATTAGGCTGGAGACATTTAGATGTAATGGGGGTGAGTAATGGTGTATTGGTCTTATTAGTTGATTCCAAATGAGCATAGTTACCTAACACACAACATCATGTTAGTAGTATTGGTTAATTCTTTGTGTTGTTAGATACATTATTTTTTCTAAGATTGGTTCATGGTAAAAAAGGACCATAAGAGCCTCAAAAATATATTCCCTTAGTGTTACTTGAAACTCAAATAGTGAATATGGGTTGAATACCTTTTGTCTTTCAATTTTTAGCTTTTCTATACACATGGGAAAGGCAATTCAGTGGATAATGATTCGATCTAGAAGAATTATAAACAAGATATTTAAGAATATACCAATGAATAAAATTTGATCTATATCTCTTCTAAGATGAATCTTGAGATATAGGATCATAAAGAAAAGCCTGTTGTTACAAATTTAGTAGTGAACTCATAACTTTTGTACTACATGAAGATGAGACAAATTTCTAATTCAGAATTCGTAGTCTTTAGGGAGAGTGTTTCTAGTGATGACCCACCATCTGGTTGGGTTGTTGAGGAGCATGAGATCTTGTGTATTAATAGGTTTGTATGGTTTATAGGATATGTGTAATAGGAATTCATGAAAAAATATCAATCGTTGAAATGGGAATTAAATTTCAAACATACCAGGAAGTACCATGACTTAATCCACTCATATTAGTGTCTAGGGATGAAAAGGGATATCATAGGTATTGTTACTCAGTGTTCCACCTATCATTAGGTAGAGGTGGAAAACTAGTGACTTATAGTCCTATTACAGTACTTACTCATCCTGGAGTGGAAATGTGATGATATCACTATGGATTTCGTGATTGGCTTGCTGAAGACCCCTCAAAGAAATGATATAGGGTGGGTTACCATAGGTAGACAAATAAATGTAACCCATTTATTACCTATTAGGGAGACCATTTTAGTTTATATACATTGAAGTCTTAATTTAAATGAGATCATATTCCTTTATGGTGTTCCACATACCATCATATCAAATAGGATGCTCAGTTCATTTTATAGTTCTGGAAGGGGTTTCAGAAGGCACTAGGTACACAAGTACTTTTGAGTATAGTATACTACCATCAGACTGATGACCAATTCCGAAATACTATACTGGTGTTAGAGGACATACATAGGGAATTAGTCTTTCATTTTGGATGTTCTTGGGAGAAACAATTACCTCTTGTTGAGTTCTCTTATAATAAAATCTTTCATAAAACCATACATATGGCTCCTTATGCTGCCCTATATGATAGTTTGTGCCAATCACCTATATTATGGTTAGAGCTAGGGGGAGGTAATTCTTCTAGGACATCATCTCATTTATGATACATTAGAGTAGGTAAATATGATTTGTAAATGTATGGATACAGATCAGTATAGGATAAAGAATTATCCCTATCATCAGTGCTATCCTCAGGAGTTTGAGCAATGAGATATAGGTTTCTTGGGTGTTTCATCTAGACTAGTTCATCGATGATATGAGAGGAAGGGTAATATATCACTTATATTTGTCGGACCTTTTGCGATTTTGGAGAGGGTCAGACTAGTGGATGATTCTATAGATCTTCTTCAATGATATAGGGATATGAATTTTATTTTTCCGGATTCTTAGTTGTTCTACTACTATTTATACACATCTATTATCCTTTATTCAGTTGAGTTTGAGTTAGAGGATGATGATTATTTTGAGGAGTATCTAGTGCATATCATTGATCAAATAATGAAGGTTCTATATGGTAGGTATATCCCTCTAGTTTTTTTAATGTTTCAGTACAACCATGTACAAGATGAAACCTATGAGCGAGAGTCTGATGTACATTCCCAATGGCCAGAATAATTCTTAGATGATGCTTAACCACCCCCAGAAGAGAAATTAAAGGATGAGTTGTAATAAGTAGGAGAATATTTAAGATATATATTTTTTGATTAGGTATGAATGCCTAATTTTTTTCTAAATCATTATTTTATCTAAATAATAATTACTAAAGATATCATGGAGGTTTTGGGAGCATTCAGTCTTGGTTAGGGGTTTAGAGTCCTAGTTTTTGGAGAAATAGACTATGGCTCATGGTTAGTACTAAACATGCATCATAACCATGTGACCTAGTGAGAGTGGTCCATTGTTAGTTTAACCATGTGATAAGAGGAACATGGTCATGAAAATACTGAAATAAATTATAGAGGATAATGATATGGTTTGTGCTTGGGTTGTCTAACCATGCACCTAAACTGTGTGAGGCTTGGGTACTTGGGTAGTGGGCGATGAATGGTTGGGACATGGTTTGTCTAACTGCCTAGCCAAACCACGCACCCATTTAAAAATGGTGAAATTATAATTTACCCTCTATTGACTTTTACTCTTAAACCATATTTTCTACTCATACATTCACACAATATCCACACCTATAGGAAGGTCTCCCATTTATCCTCCCTAGGCCTTGAGATCTATTCTTCATTTATTCTTGGAATTGACCATAGTTCATTGAATTGGATTACTCTCAGTAATTATAAGACTCCATTGTATTCCCTTCCCAATTTCTCATTCCATATTTGGTGATATCTCTATGTGTGATCTTATAACCCCTTTTCAAGGAGTTTTTCCAGTTTCTCTGATTTCTCTCATTACAGCCTGATGTAGAGGTCGATAATGGATGAGGAGTCTTATAACTATCTAAGGTAGGTGGTATATTACTTTTCCATAATTTTTTTTAATTTTATAAAGCACATCATTGTTCCTTGAACCGGACCTTCAATACATCACATCTAAAATGTAAAATTAACTTAATTAAATGTTGAGGCCTTGATGAGATGCTACCATATAACCCTAATATTGTTAGAGGTTGTAACATCGACTTGAACCACCCATTGGGTGTGCATATTAAATTCCATTGACACATATACCATTGTTTATATGACCAAACCTCCTCCTATGGTGGGTTTATGAGCCTCCTTAATGAAATGTCTAGATTAATTAACTAAAACGTGATTAGATTGACCATTTCACTTCGACATTATTTAATTGTGTTATAAGACCATGACTAAATAGGATTAAATGAAATTCTAAATGACATAATTGTATCACATGATTATTGATAACTTTTGAGTATGATTGGATCTTATTTTGACCATTATATATACTATAATAGGATGACCTTCCATGGGAATGCTTTGGATTCCCCACATGGGTTTTCCCTGAACACCTGATTCATAGATGCGTTTTACAATATTTGATGCCCCTATTAAACTCAACACTTAGATAACATTTATTAATTCCAAGACATGGCTCCATGGAATCACCTAATACTTCTCTAGAAATTATAATGCCTTTTATTATCTTCTTAGATTCATCTTGATGTATTAGGATGGAGACCACCTTGAAACGTCTTCTTAGGCTCCAATAAAGTCTTCCCTAAGGTAACCTGGGTCTTATTACGAGGAATCTAAAAAAATTATTATAGAAGTGAATTGCTGAGGGTAGAAGCTTATATTTCACTCATCCCCTTATTTCAAAGGTCACCGCCAATAACTGTGAGTTGGTATGACCTTTTAAGGTCATGGTTTTATAGTTATGATATTAAAAATGTATTCCATGGTCATATTCCTTGGTTGCTGGTAAATATTTATTACAGAAACACACACACACACACACACATATATATAGTGAAAATACATGGAAACTTATCATCTTAGGCTAGAGTAGGTAAGTCCTTATGTGAATCCTCTAGGATCCAGAGCCATCTTGGCCATAGTATCTTATAGTTTTTTTTCATTATATTAGTACATTGTTCAATTTATATTCACTGGATGGATCATATTACACATAATTGTTGGTGGCCTACTGATTTTTAATCACACCTTTTGGGATACTGATTATTACCTAGACAGTCCTCAAAGATGTAGGTTGGGAAAAAAGAATCACCCAAATATGGATCCTTATATTCTATTCTAGGATAAGTATTGATAGAAGATGACTAACCTGAGTACATGGGAAGATTTTAGATATAGTTTTGATCTTCTTTGAATATTTTTATATAGAATGTATTATTGTATACCTACCGCCCTATTAACTTTTAACCCCTCTTTGTATAGAATTATTAAATCCTCATTTTTGTCCTAGAAAACCATCTCTGTATTATGTTTTGTATTTATTATCTGAATGATTTAACTTCCACCGCCTTACTATTGATAATTTTTTTAATATGTTTATTTATTATTTCACCACAATGTTGTGCTTTAGAAAATAGGGTATAGTCTCCCAACCATAAAATTATAGACCCTCACAGATAGTTGGTATCATATGGCATAAGGGGATGTGATCTTGAGGCCATTTGGACACCAAATTAGGTCACTTATGAGTAGATTGGGCTCAGGAAATCACAACATCATTATTTTGGAAACAAAAATGTTAACCGTACATTTTGCAAACTACTACCTCCACGAAGAAGCATATCTAAATTTTCATTTAGTTTATTTTTTAGTTTTATACTATCTTAAAATTTGATTTAAAACCTTATAAATATCTAAATAATATCATTATGGTTCTGTATGATGATATTTTTCTAATTGAAAGTACTTTCATAATAGTAATCATCCATTAATTATGGATGTTAATGTTTGGGATGGTTTAACCAACTACATAACAAATGATTTAAAAATCTACCATGGATGACTATGAGAATTTAAATAATAATGTTATTATATGTTAGTAAGAAAATAATTATTGGTTTATGTTTTGAGAAATTTTATATTATTTTTTTAACTTATTATTGCAATATTATCTTTAATCAATAAAATTATCGAAATTAGCCGACACCAATTAAATTTTCACACAATAGAACTACAAAAATTATATAATTATGATTTATAATAAATATAAGTTATCCATTATATTATCATAAATTATCTATGAATGATAAAAATGGTATCAAATAATTGTTGCCAAAATTAACATCACAAATCAAGTGCGAAACAATCAAAGCTAATAACACCATATGGTAAAATAAGCTACAAATAACTAATATATTAATAGTTGTAACATCTCATTACTATTTTAGGTATTTCTAAACCATATTTTGTTAAATTATTATTCTGTTAAATAAGAAAAGAATGGTTCAACAGTGAAAAGTTGCATTTTTTTAAACACGTCGTAGAATTGTAAAATCTAAATTAATACTCTGGAATTTTCTATTAAATATTTGTTGAGTTAAACACTGGGTAATTATGAGTTTTTTAGGTTTGAAATGTCTTGTGGAAATCTAAATATAGATATTAAATATATTATTTTAAGCATGATCAATTTATCCAACTAATTAAATTACTCCAAAACAGTCTGTTATATGGGAAATTTCAGACCACGATTATGTCCGAAATATAGTGTTTACCCTAGGAGCTGTATAAATTTTGATGGTGGAAGACATTTGGATTTCTCTCTCATGAGATAAAGTTATTAAATAATATTTTATATATTATATTTTTAAAATAATTAAATATATCTCAAACGATGTGTCATATGGGATATCCTAGACCACTGATGGGTTCGGAATGAGGTTCTTACCCTTGAAAAGGTATAACATTTGTTCGCTTCAAGTACTTGGATTACTCGCTCATAAAAATAACACTTTTTATATTAATTATTTAATTATTCCTAGTTTTCATTAATAAATAATTAATATCTCTCAGACCACTCAACATTTGAAAAATCTGAGACCACCGTTGGGTCTGGAATGGGATTTTTACCCCAGACGGGGTATTACATTCATTCTCAACAGATCTTTGGTGTCAATTAATTTTTTACATTAAATAATTAATTTTATTAAACTAATTTAATTATTTATAAAAATAATAGAACTATTCATCTTCCCAAAAACCATGCTTGAACTCATCTTTTAACTCCATACACGATTTTTTACGGACGACTTGATTCAAAAGCTTCCGTTTTGGATAGTTTTTCACCATTTATGTTATCAAACCATTAATGTTCAAAATTAAATCCCTCCACCATCAATCATTAGTTGAAATATAAATTAATTTTGGGGTTTCTAAATTTATGTTTTGGAATGCATTTTGGGTTTCATTGAAATAGCTGAACCTATCGCGCCATGGGTGGAGGTCAATTAGAAACCATGGTATTCTCCATGTTGTATGAAGAGGTATTCTAGGCTCACCTCCTTACCCATGTATTGCACGATGGATCCAAGCGTGTAGAGGATCCTTCCATGGTGAGGCAACGCGATGGGATGTGTGGGGTTGAAGAAAGAAGTTTTTTTATATTTATTTTATTTTATTTTATTTCCTTCAATTTTATTTTATTCTCCAAATATTCTCTTTTCTATAACTTTTTTTCATTGATCGGAATTGCGCGTCGTCGGTACCGTTGAATTTTTCTCGACGAGCAGACTCAAAATAATATATATTTTTTATTTCGAATGTAGTAAGGTATTATTTGATTCGTTTTTTCACATTTTAAATGGTAATTTTTAAATAATTTTATCAAAAGATAATTTTTAATAATTATTGAATAATAATTTCCAACTTGTTATCAATGAATAATTTTAATGAAATTATCGAGGATAATTCATCAAAAAATTTATCAAATGATGAGTTATTAAATTATCAATAGATAATTATTGTATTTTTATTAAAAATTATTTTTAAAAATTATCAGATGAGAATAATGATGAATTATCAACGTTTAAATGTGCATGATTATTGGAAGGTATGTATTAAGAAAAACCATTAAATGGTAACTTCATTAAATTATCAAAAGATAATCACAATGAACTATCAAAACATAATATTATTCAATTATCGAGATAATTGTTAATATTATTGTTGAGGATAATTTCTTGAAATTATCAATAGGATAGTTATTGAAGAATTTATCAATAGAAAAATGAAACGTCTTATTAAAATGATAATTGTGAGTTTATCAATGATAATTATTCTGATAAATAATCACAACTGCATGCGTTGATATAATGATAAACTGAAATTTTTCCATGAATGATAAATATTATCACTTGTGATAATATATATATTTTGAAACTTATCCTGGTGAGAGAAAATATAATCGCATGTGATAATTTAAAATGATAATCCCAAGATTATCAAGGATAGAAAAAAATGTAATTGCATGTAATATTTTATTTCCTTGAGAAATAAATAGAGGGATGTAAATTATCAAATGAGTTTTATGATTATTATTTTGGATATTTAATGTGATTGTATGCGTTAACATAAAACAATAATCTTGAGATTTTCTAGGAGAGATAAAATGTAATCACATGTTATATTTTAATACCTTTTAAAATAAAATAGATGTTTTGGTTCTAAGAACCATTGACGATCAATGATCATTGGTATGTCAATGCTTATGATAAAAATTTCATGAGGAGGTTTATTGAACCACACTGGGTAGATTATCGTTGCAACTCACATTGATGAACATGAGGTAGGTGGTTCTGTCTTGACTTGCCAAATTGATAATCTATGTATGGCTTGATTCATTTCAATTGTGGATTTAAATTCAATTTCTGAAATCTTCTTTCAATTAAATTAATAAAAACTAGATTCCAGTAAATCAAGATATTTGTATTGGTTTTGGCATGCAAATTTGGAAAACCCCCAATTCTATTTAATTGGGCGTGTTTATGAAAATTGGGTGATTTAAATTGTTTAATTTAAATTGTGGATTTTATGGAAATGATTTCAATTAAAATTATTCAATTTTTTTTGTGGAAATAAAATTTGTAATGATGGGATTTCTTTTGAATTGATTATCAAAATCATGAAAATGGCTTAAAATGATTTTATTGAAACCCAATGGTTTTATCTTGTGTAAAGAAATGTTTTTTTTAATAAAACCTTTTTTGGTTTTAAATGGAATGGAATTGAAATTTATTGAAATGGAAGAATGGGATTGATCATAGTTTATGTATCCTTAAAATAGTTCTCTTATAATGTAAGATCACATGCAAGACTTAAGTAGTTAGTGAGTTATTTGGATACACTCCACGCTATTAAATGGTTCTAAAACATACTTGCTGTGGGTCACATCCCGAACAGGTTAGTGAAAAGTATCCTTTGGCCAATTTCATAGGGACGTGTGTATACACATTTTTCTGAGTTCACATAGAGAGTGCGGAATCCTATAGCTGGTAAATACTATCATACATTTTTGCAAGATGACCATGTTGCTCGCTTATTTATTTATATTTGAGATATAATTTTTTTTCAATGCATTTGAACTTCTTTACATGATTATTGAATTTATATAATCTGTTTTATATAAATGATTTATATAAGCCATTGTTTTAGAAATATTACATCATTGTAAATCCTTGCTTAATGTATTTTCCAATATTTTCAAAATGTACAGCATGTTTCATTTAAATTTTCTTTTTAATTCCCAAACCTATTTACTATAAAATTGAAATCTTTTCTTTATATAATCTATGATTGGAATATGTTATTGAATATTTCGTGGTATCCTACTAGGAATAGGCTCACACCCTACTTTTGTCATCGGGTGTTTGTAGACTTTCTTCTTCTAGGTTCGAGCAAAGGGAAGGGATATCTTGGAGGTGGATCCAGATTTTGAGCTTTGGTGTTGGTAAGTTGTGTCCATAATAACCTTGGGTTTTTTTCCCATTTTAGTAATTGGGTTGTAGTACATTAGTCTTTTTATGCCTCTCTGTATTCTGGTACATTACTCCCAGTGGAGTTTTTTTGTTATGTATACTGTCTTGTTTCTTTCCTTCTGCATTGTTAGTGGAAAAATTGTTCCCACACGCATGTTATGTGACGCCCGGTGCTAGTCGCTGACCTTTGGGGATCAGGAATGCCCTTCGGGCTATGTAAGGGTCGTCTCAGTTATCAGGGTACCAGGGTACCTGGGTTGCTTTGTGACGCAATGGTATCAGAGGGAGGATAAGTATCTTTGCTTGATGATAGTATAGATTTGAGTATTCTTGTCAGGACATAGGAGGTAGTTTTGATTGAGTTCTTGGCCAGCTCTCACCGCAATGAACCTTAAGTCACTATGGGTGGATAGTGAAAAGTGAATGTGGATTAGTTATAGTCTTTTTCTATTTTGAATTGGATAAAGTGAAATCCAAATCATTAATGTTCTACCGGTAATGATCATTTTTCCCTCGTTTTTATGTATGAGGATTATCTAATGTCTTCCTTATTGTCTGTTGATGTTGGGTAACATCATGCCTCTAAGAAGATGTGAAAATCAGATCCAGGAAGGGGATACTGTTGAACATCTATGAGAGAATCCTTTAGTGGAACTGCTCCTATTTGATGTGATTGTGTGCACTGTCCAAGCTCTGGGATATGCACCACCCCAAGTCCCCTTTCAGGATCTAGCTGCAGAACCTGGAGGGGAACTCTTTGAAAATTTTCTCAAGAGTTATTTCACAAGAAACCATCATTTTTCAAAGGCTCCGTGGATCCTCAACATGCTATGGAATGGTTGGGTAGGATAAAATTTTTGTTTATGTTTATATAGACACTGGATGAGATCAAGGTGATGTGTGCCACCATTTGTGTTGGAGGGAATATGAAGAAGATGGTGGGACACAATAGAGATGAAAAAAACATAAGGGATTAGATTGGAAGGACATCAAGGTTCTTTTTAACAAATAGTTATATCCAGATCCAATGGTATTGGCCAAATCCACGGATTATTTCAAGCCTAAGCAGTCTAAAAGAACTGTGGATCCTACAGATGATTGGGGGACTTGCAGAAGTTATGCCACATCTTTCCCACTCCACACAGTGGAACCAGATCATCAACATCTTCAAAAACTGTAGGGAAATCAAATGTTGCACATACAAAACGGTTCTAGTAATAGAAATTTGTAATGAAGATTCTTCACACAGTGTAAGAGTCTCTATAGGAAGCACATACTAGTCCAATGACTGTGGGTGGTACTATTACTATTGATTTGTCTTAGTGACTACTCTTTTGATACAAGTTCATCTCACTCATATATTTCAACCCACACTGTTAATCTGCTTAATCTTCCTATAGAGATTTTATCTTGTGCAGTTAATATTACTATACCCCTAGGTATACAGAGAGAGAAAGGTCTCCATAATCCCTCTCATGTCTTCTCTCTATTAGCTGTCAAACATGTTTGGAGTTTTTTTGGTACTCGACTTGAAATCTCTCAATGTCATATTCAGGATGAATTGGATCATTACTAATAGAGCACTATTTGATTGTTATCATTGACAGGTCTACATTACTACACCTAGTGGTGTGCCTCTTTTCCATCAAGAAGAATGCCACCTAAGGTAAAGCACAGTCGGAACATTTTATCCAGATTTGGGGAAAGTGATATCAGTGCTTCCTTTTGATCTTGAGCGAGATTTTTGTGTGGTTATATCCCTGTAGTTGTCGTTGAGTTTCCCATCGTGTTTCCTTATGATTTTTTTTTCATTTTACCACTAGTAAGAGTGGTTGAGTTTTCCATTTACTTGATGCTATATACTCAATCATTTATTTCCCTCTTACCAAATAGCTCCAATAGAACTGAAAGAACTAATGTCCTATTTAGACGATCTTCTTAAGAAATTCTTTATTCACCCAAGGTTGCACAATTTCTCTCCTCCATGAATGCTAATGGTTATCTTCCATCTTCTCTTCTCGAGATGATTATTCAGGAATAGAATCGTGTTGAAAAATTCTATAAGCATTAGAAACACTCTTTATGGTGGGGAGACTAATGCTCAGTGGTTGTTCTCTCAAGAGGGTGTTCTGTGTTATTGGAACCGTTATATTGTAATGTTAGCAAAAATAAAGGCTATAATGGGGGATTGTCATAATTTACAATGGGTTATGCATCTAGTAAGCACTAAGACATTATACAACTTGAAGTATCAGATTTGGTGACTATGTATTCCTGATGGTTTCACCCTGGTTGTGTTATCGACGACTTGGTAGGAAAGGGAAGCTTTCTCCTTGTATTGTGGGAACTTTTGAGGTTGTGGATTATGTGGGGAAAGTTGTTTACCATTTAGCACTACCAACAAAACTGACTCCAATACATAATTTGTCTCATGTATCTCAGTTTTGAAAGCATTTATATGGATCATCTCATGTTCTGAGTTTGTATGATATTGAAGTGAAACATGTTTTATCTATGACTGAACGACCAGTCAGGGTTGATGATTCTGAGACTAAGGTATTGCGTTATAGGATGATACCTACGGTCCAAATGATATGGAAGCTTGATTCTAATTCTCATGAGACATGAGAGGGAGAGGCATTGATGAGAGAAAAGTGGCCTTGTTTTTTGAGGTGGAAGTTTTTTCGTAGGCTTTTTTGGGGGAGAAAGTTTCTATATTGGGGAGGTTGTAACATCTCATTACTATTTCAGGAATTTCTAAACCATCTTTTGATAAATTATTATTTCGTTAAATAAGAAAAAAATGGTTTAACAGTGAAAAGTTGCATTTTTTTAAATACGCCGCAGAATTGTAAAATTCTCAATTAATACTCTGAAATAATGAATTAAATATTTTCTGAGTTAAACACTGAGTAAGTATGAGTTTTCGAGGTTTGAAAAGTCTTGGGGAGGTCTTAAAAAATATAAAATATATTATTTTAAGCATGAGTAATTTATTAAAAATTATTGAATAACATCAAAATGGTCCATCATATGAGAAATTTGAGACCACGGTTATGTCTGAAATATGGTGTTTACCCTCGGAGGGGTATAACATTCGATGGCAGAGGACATTTGGATGTCTCTCTCATATGATAAAGTTATTAAATAATATTTAATATATTATTTATTTAAAATAATTAAATATATCTCAAATGGTGTGTCACATGGGAAATTCGAGACCACCGATGGGTCCAGAATGAGGTGTTTACCCTAGTAAAATGTATAATATTTGTTTGTATCAGGTGTTTGGATGTATCGCTCACAAAAATAACACTTTTTATATTAATTAATTAATTATTCCGATTTTTCATTAATAAATCTTTAATATCTCTCAAACCGCTCATCGATTGAGAAATCTGAGACCACCTTTGGGTCCGAAACGAGATGTTTAAACTATATGGGGTATTGCTTTCATTCGCAAAAGATCCTTGGTGTAATTTTATTTTTTAAATTAAATAATTAATTTTATTAAACTAATTTAATTATTAAAAAAAATTGGATTACTCTTCATCTCCCCAAAAACCATGCAGGAACTCATCTTTTAACGTCAAACACCATTTTTGACGGATGACTTTATTCAAAAGCTCCCATTTTGGATCATTTTTCACCATTTTAGTTATCAACACATTGATGTACCAAATCAAATCCCTCAACCATCAATCTTCGATTGAAATCTGAATTAATTTGGGGGTTTTTAAATTTATATTTTGGAATGCCTTTTGGGTTTCATTGAAATAGCTGAACCTATCTCACCTTGGGTGGAAGTTGATTCAGAACCTAGGTATTTTTCATGTTGTGGAGAGGGGTAGTCTCTGCTCACCTCCTTCACCAAGTGTTGCATGGTGGATCCAAGAGTGCGAAGGATCCTACCATAGTGAGGCAATGCGATGGGCTTTGCAGGTTTGAAGAAGGTAGGTTTTTTATATTGTTTTTATTTTATTTTATTTTCTTTTATTTTCTTTTATTCTGCAAATATTCTCTTTTCTATAACTTTTTCATCATTGATCGGAATTGCACACCGTCGGTACCATTGAATTCGTCTTGACGAGCGGAATCAAAATAAGATTTTTTGTTTCAAAGCCTGTAAGGTATTCTATAATTCGTTTTTTCACATTTTAAATGGTTATATTTTAATAATTTTATCAAAAGATAATTCTTAATAATTATCAAATAATAATGTCAATAACTTATCAATGTATAATTTTAATGAAATTTTTGAGGATAATTCTTAAACAATTTTATCAAATGATGATTTATTAAATTATCGAACGATAAATATTGTCTTTTTATCAAAATATTATTGTTAAGAATTATCATATGATAATAATGATGAATTATCAATGTTTAAATGTGCATGATTATTGGAACGTAAGTATTAAAAAAACCATTAAATGGTAACTTCATCAAATTATCAAAAGATAATCACAAAGAACTATCAAAACATAATTTTATGAAATTATCTAGATAATTTTTAAAATCATTGTTATGGATAATTGCTTGAAATTATCAAAAATAAAATTATTGAAGAATTTATCACTAGATAAATGAAAAGTCTTATTAAAACAATAATTGTGAGTTTATAAAAGATAATTATTATGATAAATAATCACATGTTAATGCGTAGATATAATGATAAACATAAATTTTTCCACGAAAGATAAATATTATCACATTTGATAATATATATATATTTTGAAACTTATCTTGGTGAGATAAACTATCATTGTATGTGATAATTTAAATGATAATCCAGAGATTATCAAAGATAGAAAAAAATTTAATTGCATGTAATATTTTATTTCCTTGGAAAAAAAAATAGATGTTTATAAATTCTCAAATGAGTTTTATGATTATTATTATAGATATTTAATGTGATTGCATGCGTTAACATAAAATGATAATCCAGAGATTATATAAGAGAGAAAAAATTTATTCACATGTTATATTTTACTTCCTTGTGAAATTAAATAGATGATTTAGTTCTAGGCACCCTTGACGAGCATAGATCATTGGTGTGTCGATTCATATGATAGAAATGTCGTGAGGAGGTGTATTGAACCACACTGGGTAGATTATCGTTGCCACTGACATTGAAGAACTTGAGGTAGGTCATTTTATCCCGACATTCCAAATTGATAATCCATGTATTTCTTGATTTATTTCAATTGTTGATTTAAAATGAATCGATCAAATCTGATTTCAATTAAATTGATAAAAACTCGATTCCACTTAATTGAGATATTTGGAATGGTTTTGGCATGGAAAGTTTGAAAACCCCCAATTCTATTGAATTGGGTGTGTTTATGAAAATTGGGTGATTTAAATTGTTTAATTAAAATTTGGGATTTGATGGAAATGATTTCAATTAATGTGATGAATTTAATTGTGGAAATAAATTGTATAATGACGTAATTTGTTTGGAATGGATTTTCAAAATCATGACAATGGATTAAAATGTTTTCATAGAAACCCAATGGTTTTATCTTGTGGAAAGAATTGTTTTTGAATAAAACCTATTTTGTCTTTAAATGGAATGGAATTGACATTTTTTGAAATGGATGAATGGGATTGATCGTATTTTATACAGTCTTAAAATTGTTCCCCCATCATGTAAGAGAACACAAAATCCTTAGGTAGTTATTGAGTTATTTGGATACACTCTATTCTACGACAAAATTCTAAAACATACTTGCGGAGGGTCACATCCCCGACAGGTTGGTGACGAGTCTCCTTTGGCCAGTGTCATAGGGATGTGTGTATACACATTTTGCTGAGTTCACAAAGAGAGTACGGAATCTTATAGCTGGTAAATACTATCATACCTTTTTGTAGTTGACCATATTTCTCTCTTGTTTGTTCATATTTGAGATATAAATTTATTCCAATGCTTCTGAACTGCTTCACATGCCTGCTGAATTTACATAAACAATTTTATATAAATTTTTTATTTAAGCCATTGTTTTAGAAATATTCCATCATTGTAAAGCCTTACTTACTGTATTTTCCAATATTTCCAAAATGAATAGATTGTTTCATTTAAATATGATTTTTAATTTCCAAACCAGTTTACTTTAAAATTTAAATCTTTTCTTTGGATAATCTATGTATGGAATCTATTATTGAATCTTTGGTGGTTTCCTACTGGGCTTAGGCTCACACCCTACTTTTGCCTTCGGTTGTTTGTAGACTTTCCTCATCCAAGTTTGAGAAATGGGAAGGTATCTCTTGGAGGTTGATCCAGATGATGAGATTTGGTGTTGGTATGTTGTGTCCTTAGGAACCTTGGGGGTTTTTTCCCATTTTAGTACATGTGTTGTAGTACTTTGGGCTTTTTATGCCTCTTTGTATTCTGGTACGTTACTCTCGGTGGAGTTTTTCTTGTTATGCATACTATCGTTTTTAATTTCTTCCGAATTTTTGGTGGAAAAATCATTCCCACTTTCTTTTTATGTGATGTCAGGTGCTATTATCTGGTCTGTGGGGATCGGGAACTCCCTTCAGGCTATGCCAAGGCTGGTTCAGTCATCGGGTTAACCAGGTACCCGGGTGGGTTCATGACAATAGTAATGATTATTAATTAAATATATAAAAGGTAATATATATGAGTAAGGTAATTAAATATAATATTTCTATAGTTATAATTTTTTATATGATTTTAAAATGCATTTGAATAAGCGGTGAAACACAACAAGGGTTTCTTTATCTCATTTTCAATTACACGAGGCATGTTTGATATTGTGAACTGTTATTTTTTTATATGGTGTATTCACTACCATATTAATTTCAAGAATTATTTTTTTCCATTTAATGATATTATAATTTCAATTTCAATATCTTATTCTCAAGATCCTATTATTCTTACTTTACCAATACCATGAGGGTTTCATCACCAATCTTATCTTCAAATAGGGTTTACTTTTGAAGGATAATGCATTTGAAGAATTTTCATTGTTTTATCTCTAAAAACCCTTTCATCTTATTATCCTCTGGTCATTGTTGGTTTTTTATTGTATTATCCTTATTTAATTTTCTCTTTTGGCTCATTTTTACCATTTTAATGAAACTGACCCAACATCATCTTTCTGGTCTTGAATCCTTCTCTTCTAAGACCCTATTCATTGGATAATTTTAATAATTTCCTTATCTTAGAATCAATAATTGATTAATCACATTTACTACCATATTAACTTATTTAAATTTTTTAATTATTTTTGTAATCATTTTTTGTATGTGTTTTTCATCATATGTGAAAATCATCCCTTTTTAAAGTTTTCCTTATAAACACAACTTTTTACAATTTTGAATTTTTTTATGAAACTCAAAATCGACTTTTTTAATTTTTATAAATGAAATTTTTATTATCCCAGTTCAATAAAATATTTATATTTAAATAAAAGTTTTTTAAAAAAATTAGAATGTTTCTTATTTCTTAAGTGATTTTTTCTAATGCTCCTAAATATATTTTTTCATATAACATAACGTCCATTCAAATATTTCATTCTTGATCAAGGATATTATTCATAAGATATCATCCACCTTATTTATTAGGATGGATTATGAAATATTTTTTATGACATATAAATGATCAATGATTACTTTTCTTTCCTAACCATCCACTTTGGATATGCATTATTTTTATTCAAATGCATTTCCCCTATAAACACTTTATATTTCCTTCCTTTGATTAAAGACTGATCACCTAGATATCATTCATCGATTGATTAGGAAATTATTGAATAAACCATACATATTCTATATATATGGTGTAAATACCATATATTTCATTTAATATTATCTATCTAGAAAGTTATTTAGTATCATTTGATACCCTCTTATATTCCATGGGTTTATCATGTTTATTGATGGAATTAAGATTATTTTACTTATATGATTTCATTTCAAAGGGATATAATACCCATTTTATTTCCATGGGTTATTTATGATATGATTTATTTCCTATGGAATACATATATAAGGATGATTCTAGGTGGGGTCTTATTTCACACTCAAATTCATTGGTTTAAGTTGATATATCATGAGATAGTTAGAAATGAACATAATGAGTTTGTTAGAATAGGTATGATCATAATGAGTTTGTTTGAATTTTTAGGCATGGAAATAATGAGTTTGTTTACATAGGTATAGGTATAATGACTCTTTTCACAAGGTGTCAAATATTTATGGTTTTTCTATATATTTATGTTGTCTTACTTGTTATTCCATAAATATATGATTATTTTATTTTGGAATATATTATTAAATTTTATGTTATTCAATTCCTTATTCTATGATTTATGATCTATTATTTGTTGGGTATAACATTATTATGTATCCTAATTATATATATATGCTATTCTTATGCTCAATTATGATCTTTTGTTATTATCTATTATGATTAACCTTACTACACATCTATTCCCACCCCTTTATATGATTAATTTTACCTATTTTATGAAGTTGAGTATAATGTATAAGAAGTATATAAGGGAGTCTAGTGTGGGTAAATTATGGAGATATGTTTACAAGTGATTTAAAATAATATTCTTATTTATCTAGTCCTCAAAGACACTAAACCTTTTGTTCTTGGTATAATTTGATTATTTTTGAGATGTAATATTTACCTTATGGAAACATTTTGAAATAAAATATGTTTTCTTGTGTTTCTTTAACATAAAAAATTAATGAAACTATTTATTCTCTAAAAGACCCGGTACTTTATCAATCATACACAATAACCATTTTTTAACATAATTATTTGTTCAATTCCCAATTCATCAAACTCAATCCCAAATGAAATATGCCATGTTCTACCCCACTCCACTAGCTGCCTTAAAAAATAAACAATCCTATATAGTGTGGTTCTTGTGGGGCCTAGTGAAATCATTCAAATGCAATGGGGGGGGGTGAATATGTGAGGATGATTTTTTATCAAATATATTCCCTTTGAAGACCCCATCAAATTATGACAATAATGAAGTATTGAATTTTTTATAAATCACAATGGATAATTTATGTCAATTATAATCAAATAAGAGTAATTTCAATATGCCTTTCAATGTCTACAAAGTAAATTCATTGGAATTATATGCACCAAAAGATGTAATAATCAGTGAAACCATTGAAAAAAGGACATTAAAAGATATTAATTATACTACTGGTATAAGTAACTAGAGAAGTTACATATTAGAGAAGTTTTTGATGAATTATCTAGAATATGTTATGTTCATGACACTAAAAGTAGGGAAAGAATGTGAAATAAACAATTCAAATTGTTGGATATAGATTCATTAATTTTTCCAGAATTAGCATATATATGAACCAGGTGATTTTTTTGATCTTTAGTAAAAAAATGTCAGATGGTGACATGTTGAAAAAAAGGAATAAAAAACCCATGGAATTATATTTAACTAGGTCTAAAAGAGGTATTTGAGGTTATTTGGCCATGTTACTAGAATATATCAGGCTAATGTTACTCAAAGTAAAGACCAAGACAAATATGTACATTTTCATGTTGTTTCATACTTGTATTGTTGAATAAAATTTAGAATATTTTGATCCATAATAATACAACTTGTATAATGTTAGAATGGTGAATATATAAACGGTTAATAGTTTTCATGATAGTGGGAACACTATTTTCATGCATGAAGATGATTTGTAACTAATGATACTGCTATCATCAGAAGGTCAAATAACAATAGTAGTATGTGAATTCATTAGAATTTTTGATTTTCATGCATGAAAAGAACATATATGTTGTTGGAAGCTGTTATAACATTTAAAGAGATTCAATAACTATTGTTTGATATAAAATTAATATCATGCTAAGGTGATTATATATTGAAAACTACAATGATTCCATGATGTTTTATAAGAAGAATATGCAAACTGTAGGTTATGTTTGAAACACAAAAAAAGATGAGAAACTAGGAAACATAGGTGTTTTGTAGTTAGAACAGGCAGTGTTTTATACCTTGATAAATGAAGTTAATACAGTTTGGTATTATTAGAATCTTTGGGAATGATTGTTACACTAATGAACATATATGTAAGACCCAACTAAAATCGTGCATGGAAAGTATTTTTATGCCAAAAATTCTGTAATATGAACACACCAACCATTTAATAAAATGAATAAAAAATATCAGAATATGAGTTTAAATATAACCATAAAATAGATCCTATAAGTTTTTTCAATGTGAAAAAAAAAAATTAGAACAAGTGGATGGAAATATTACATATGATGAGGATATCCCCATATCTAAGAATAATATATTGCTTCTCACACCTCAATGTGATCTTGCTACATACAAAGATAAAAATAAGTAGATTACCCATGAAATGAAGAATATAATTCCATGAGACACGTGATTGTGAGAATGTTGTCAGTATAAAACGATGAAAATTTTTTAATGAGGATAAGATGTGTAGGCATGTAAATTTTTTTTAAATTGATCTAACGTTTAAAAATTTATGGTGAAGTTTTCTAGAAAAAAAAGAATTATTACTTTATAGTATCACATACAGAAGAAGGATCTACATGATATTTTCATATGAAAAATTTAATTCCTAAAAATTCATATTAAATTAAGAAAAAAAGTACTAAATGTACTATAAGAAGAGTATAAATACAATTACATGATTATTTGAAGAAAAGAAAAAGATGCATCATTTTTATGAGAGAATCATGTGTAGTGATCAAGTGCAGTATTTATTTGTTGATCGTTCATAGGTATTTTCAAATCATGCAGCCTAGATTAGAAGGAAGAATATTAGATGAAGAGAATATTTGGCTCACTCATTAAAATCGTGTGTTTTAATATAAGTTCAATTGAGTCAAATGAAGATTTTAGGTTTCTAGATAAATAAAATATAGACAGATAAATGAATAATTACTGAATTATTAAAAATAGTATCAGTGAGCTTATTAGAAGAATGGGTTGTGTTTAAATAAGTGTTGTTATTGGAAGTTTAGATATGTCTTATATATATTGAAGTTATTATGAGTTTCTGAAAACTAGAAGACTAGATGTACAATGAGAATAGTTATCTAATGAATTTCATATGATACACTCCCTTTGTATGTTGTATAGTTTTACAATTATACTTGTTTGAAGAAGGTATGATTAGAAACAAATGAAAAAACAAAAATAAATACTTGATAAAATTACTTGAATTAGTAATGATTTAAAATATCTATAATATAATTCGAGTAAAAGGTGAGGCTAGTATCAAAAGTATCATGAGTGAGATAATAAAAAGATAATAAAATTATATCTAGATATAGGCGACAAAGTTTTTAATCAGGGTATATAAATTTATGTGCATGAAAAAATATGGATATGAAAAATCAAGAAATGACGTATCTGATATAATAATTTATAATGATGTTTATGATGGATTCCTTTATTTATACATAAGTAACCACACTTTGACTATTAAAGGAATTTTCATTCATGTGAAGTCAAAAAAATAATGACGATGATGATTTGGATGTTTAAAGTTCCAATATTAATGAAAGAAATATTGTGATTTTTTATAAGTTTTGAGTAAGGTTTTTAATAATGAGTTTACATCATATTTAGTAAACATTTGACCCAACAGAAACATTTTAGATTATTTATTGAAGGAATTTTAAAAAAAGGTGAATATCCATGGATTTCAGAGAATTCAAGTCACTAATTTTTTCTGGGAAATTAAGTAAATAAAAGGAGATAGTATCATTCAAATAATTGCATTGATTGATTGATAGAAAAAGTGATACATCACCAATATTGAGTGTGAGATCCAACCTGATTTATCAGGAGATTAGTTGGTTCAAATATTTGAGAAGACTAGAACATGATGTTTTTAGGAAGCTGAGTAAGATCACCCGATTCAGTCGACTGAAAGATATGATCTATACCGACACCAAGTGAATCTATTAGAAGTTCTAGACATTAAATTTCAAGGTAGTGTAATAGCTTGAAAAATTTAGTTTTCTAGAAAAAAATAAGACTGATGTACACGGATATTTAATGGAAGTACATGGTGGCTGTAGAAGACCTTCTCAAGTTAGAGAATCTTGAAGACTAGTGGGATCTATTATAGAAAAATATTTAGTTGATATAAATTATTTGTGGGATACACACTGTGGGTTATGGATAATAATTTACCACATGACTCATAATTTATAATAATATTATTAGTGTAAAATCCAGGACTTTGTGGGAGTTGACATGATAAGGATTTGGTTCTCACATTGAGGCCAAACCTATTAAAACTGCATTTGTGTTTTATACTTTACATTATATTAACTTCATAATGTAAACTTTTTAGGGCTCATACATAAGATCTATACTTCCTAATAGATTAAATTGGTTTAATCAACTTAAATGAAGAAAAATTTTATGTTAAACATAATAATTAAAAGTTACTCACCCCTATTCACCCCTATCGAGGTGACTGCATGGTCTTTTAAAACTGTCAAGTGGTTTTATAGAATAGGTTCCCTCTGGTTAGATTAATAAGTTTATTTTTGGATGAGTTTACCTAATTTATAGGAATTTATGATTTTTAAAATTTGAAGAAAAAATTATTTCAATAGATAGGGATGTTTCTTAGATGCATTCCTTATAAGATCTAAAAGTTGGGAGAATATTTATGTTCGTTGAAGATACTACTATTAGTGGAAACATTAACATTTTGGATAAAAAATTAATGAACTATAATAATAAATAAATATACGAGTAATAAAAATTAATCTCCTAAAACCTGTTTAATAAGGATTCGCTATCACTAGAAGGTAAAAAAAGTTGAAGTTATACTGAAAAATATATCATAATTTATATTTTGAAATAATCCTTCTCATGAAATGAAAATTTTTATTCAATTTAATATATTAATGAAAAATATAATAATGTCGAGGAATAATTTAATAATGTATCTTGTAAAGTATTCTATTATATATTTATATTCATCAAAGGAACATATGAATAAAAAGAAAAACTTAATATACAAGTCGATAAAATGGAAAAGAAATTGGATAAGAAAGTACATTTTGGTGATACTTTAAAAACAACATTGAATAAAAGGATCAATCACCTTAACTTTGGAATGAGATATGGTTTCTCATAGAAAAATAGTTTTAAGGGAGTGATTGTGAAAAATTTTCATCTAACATTTGTGAAGAATTAATCCATGAATTGAAATCTAATGTGAAATACAAGAGCTATTAGTTGAATATATAATATGGGATAAAACAAAGCTTAAAAAATATATGTAAAATTAATGGAATATTCATGATGAAACAATTTGAATGTTAAAATATGACTGTGAAGATAAACTGAGTACTTTGAAGCCCATAAAAATATTTAAGTCTAATGTATCTTGAGTTGGAAATAAAGATGAGAAACTTGGAAGCTACTCAAGTTGAATATTTACCTACATTCTCAAGAGGATACACTACTTCAACTACTAATGAATTTATTACTATACATAATACTAGATTCAGCGTTAATAAGAATACGAATGAATATGAATTTGAATCTTTTGATAGGTTGATGAAAAAGGTAAACCCGAACTCTAAAATAACTATTTTTACTAATTTAAACTCTTTGAATAATACATGTTTCAATATATGTGTCCAAAATAAATTTGTGGTGATAACTATTTAGAAACTCACCAATTTAGTAATGGTAGAATAAATAAGTAAATGAACAAGTATCCTTTAAGGTGTTTATAATAAAACTGTTCCAAAAAACCCTCCATCAATCAAAATTGCACTCAACAAAAGAGGAAAACATTAATTGGTTACTAATGGTGCTGTGTAATATTTGTACAGAAAGTAATGTATTTTTGGAATTTTTTTCACCTAATGGAAAATAGAGAAGGATTATATTTAGGGGGAGTTAAACAAAACTTATGATAAATTCATTGAAGTAAAAATAATGTAAATGAAAGAAAGAAAATCTGTTGACACCCAACAAAATTTAATGTCTTGAAAAATTATATAGAAGTTTTAGAATAAGTGGTCATAATGATTGTGAGTTCTGATTTACACCTACTAAAAAAACCCAGGTAAAACTAACATAAGGAGGTCATAACAATAAAAGAAAAAGGAAGAAGATAGATGATAATTCTACCTTGGGAGTAAATAATAGGAATTTGTTAAGAAGGTTAATTCCAAGATTAAAGTTAAATATGATGTCATAACTAAGAAAAAATGATTTCTTGTTGTAGGAAAGGCTACCTCATGGAAAGATGAAAGTATACAATGAATATTTAAGTTAAAGGAAATAAATCAATGTAGCAAAGTGAATCAATATGAGAAAGAAACAAGCAGATTGGAATGGTGAAATGTATCTACAATGTAGAATTTGTGGTTCATATGAATTTAATATTTAAGATTAACTTACTAAAAATTAATATTTTGTGTAAAAAGTGTAAGTTTACCAGAAAAAATCTTGAAAAATGAATGATATGATTACTCTGATAGGAGAAATTTGTAAACAAAATATAAAATATTAAAAAATTGAAAAAACGGATTTGAGGAAGAAAAAACAATGCAAAGAATTGGTTGCACATATTTTCAAGGTTCACATGTTTTTATAGCCAACATAGTTAAAAGATTCAAGGAATATAAAAGAAGAATAAAAAAGGAATCCATATTCCATGCTAGTGAAAGTGAATATAAAATCCCAGATAAAGAAAAAAATAAAATTAAGGAAAGGAAACCCATTCATCCAAAAGAGATTAGTGTTCAGAAAATTATGGGTAAAAGGATAAAGTAAAATAAAGCCAAGGTAAAGGATGTTTTTGGGATGAGGAAAAATTCTCAGGCCTATTTATCCAAATAAATACAATATAAGATCCACCTTATTTTCACTTGTTCAAAATGATATTATCAAAAAGGTAATCAAAGGTAAGATATTTTAGGGGATCCATGAAATGAAGTTTGATGGATTTTACACCACAAGGGTGAGTTATTTTGAAGTTGGTGATTTTAAACAACTAATAAGTTGAATTGAAAAAATTAAAATTCCAAAAAACTTGAGAACTAATACATTAGATGATAAAAGCTTGATTTATTGATGATTGGAGTACAAAAAGGAACAATATCTTCATGATGATAAAGATAAAGTTTCAAATTTTGAAAATACATATAATTTAATATGTTTTCATCCTTATGGTATGTTGAACATTTTATCTTCTCCTTACATGAAAAATAAACTTATATTTCAAATGGTGAGATAAATTTTCTCGATTTGATGATAAAGTGTAAAATATTGTGTAAAAGTGTCAAAACCATATTTTTGGGTAGAATGTTTTTAATGTGTTTATTGAGATGGATGTTGGAAATTATTGGTAAGGAAATACATTGAAATTACCTTGAAAATAATTTTTGTAAAGAGGTATCAACTGGTGAATATTTTATGGATATATATGACACCAAATTTTATCATTATTTTTTTTACACTGGGAATTAATCTCATTGGCTTAGAGTTGGTTGATTTTTTCCTCATTACATTAAGGAAAGTGATTCTAATATTATCTTATAAAATTCAAGGTTAACTATTAGTACAATGGATGATATAAGGTGAATAAGGAAATGAGAGTTCCCATAGAAAGAAAAAAATTGAATTCATTCTTAATAAGGGGGTGAAGAAAAAATTGAATTAAATTAGAAAATGGCATTGAAACCCAATCCAAAGGGGGAAATTGAAGACCCCATTAGGTAATGATTATGAAGATGTGTTATTATTTTCATTTTTAATCAGTATGGATAACTGATGTCAATGATATCCAGAGAAGTAGAATTGGATGATTTCTTTGTGTGTTCCTAATTTAAATGCATCATAAGTACATACACTAAAAGGTGTAATCATCAGTGAAACCACTATAAGAGGGGGGAATTATAATATGGTAGATCTTATACTAGTATCATTAATTAGATAAATATAGGATGATATAAGTTCCTGATTAATTATCCATAAGATGTAATGTTTGTGTCATTATAAGGAATGAAATAATATGATGTAAATACTACCGATGGTTAGAGAGAAATTCCTTAATGTTACTAAAAGTAGAATATATAAATCAGGTGATTTTTTATAAGGGATAAAACCTATCCAATACATTCCTTTATTGAAATATTGTGGTTGAAATGTTCTAGGGAATCATAGACACTCATTTCAAGAATTTTCCAAATTTTCAGGTTTTTTAGTTTTACAACGGTAGCACATTCCAATGGTAGCTCATTCTAATAGTAGCTCATTCCAATGGTAGATTTTACAAACATTACATCATTCCAATTATACTTTATTCCAATTTTAGCTCATTCCAGAAGTATCTCATTCCAATGATATCTCATTCCAATGGTATCTTATTCCAATGGTAGCTCATTTCACTAGTGATACCAGATGGTTACTTCCGAACAGTGACTCGTGAATGGTGAATTACGAATGGTGACTCACAAAAGGAGACTCGTTGAATGGTAGCTCACTGAATGGTGACTCATCCAATTTTGATTCTTCCAACTATAACTTATCCAATGTTTATTCATCCAATAATGAATCTTCTAATAGTACTCATGAACTCTATTTCCAGGTTCCTACAGTTTCACCCCTTTGACATTATCTTTTACATAAAATGAATTCAAAGACTTATTTTAAGGGATTTAAGGCTTATTCAAAGCCCATGAATCCTATATTTTTTTCCTAAGGTTTTGGGACCCATTACTTGGTGAAAATTTGTAATCTTGACCAGATCCTCATTTAATGAAAAATCATAATCGTATCCAAACCGCTACTATGTTTATATTTTCAACAGGTAGAGATACATTCCAACTTGTTCTTCCTTCTTGTTTTTCCTTGGTGTGGGATGCCCAGAGTTCTTCATCCCATAGGATTCTTGTGATCGAACTACAATCCTTGGATTGTTTTCCCTTGGATTTTTCCTATTGCATGCACACCCCCTATTTTGGTGGAACCAGGAAGCATCGATCCATATTCTATAAGGTATGTTAAACCTCCATTATTTTTGGGTTCCTTGATATATTTCCTCCCATTTCTCCTTACCATGTGATGGAATGTGATCTCCATGTTTCTAATGGTGATTTCTTGGGTGTCGGTTGATGCCGTTGTGCTGGGCGTCCCCAAGTGTATCCAGTCATTGCTGGAGAGGAGATCATGATCCATTGTGTTGGCCATTCTCATGAAAATAACATTATAAACCTTTTAAGGCTGGGGATTCATTTATACTATTTTTTATTTATGTGAAATTATACATTTATCTTTAATTATCCCATGGTATCACAATGAAAATAAAAAAATAAATATTTGAACTGGATTATAGAATTGTTACCAATTTCTTAACAATGTTATTGCCTATTGATTTTCTAGTTAGTGTTACATCTATGAATTTATTTTTTAGAATGTAATTATTTAAGGAAATTGGTAAATAATGTAATCCATGATTAGTTTTAAAATTTTTTATAAAGTAATAATGGGGCATGCTAATGAATCTGGTTGTTCTTGTTGTTGTGATTTAATGAAAATAAAATGGATTTTGTTATACATGATTAATATAATTGGTTAAGAAACCCGATTCATGTTGATACTTGTCCATATATTAATTAATTGCATGTTATATTAATTGATTAATTAATTTTTGATTGCTATGATAGATTATTACCTATGTTTCCCATAGTTGGAAACTCTGAATAATGAATCAATTAATTCAAGGTTGAATTTGAATAGGTTGTGTGATAAACAGTTAATGCCTTATAGGGTATGATTTACCTACCGACATCTAAAAAAAATTACTTATGTTTTAGATCCATGATAGATCATTGTGTGTGAAAGATAAATACCTTAATTTTAGGCCATGATCCCATTTCTATGTTTGTTTCCAACTTCTTGTGATGTGATGTGATCCTAGGATAGCTGAGCCTAGATAGCTGTTGTGGTATGTGGGGGTAGTGAGGCCCAGTGGTTCTGCCATCCATTGACATTTAGAGCGGTGAGATGCATCATTTTATGCATGTGGGTGTCATGTAGAACACCATATTTGACGGAACATGTTGATGTTGGGATTAGCTGTTGATATGAATGTTAGATTCTTGATTGAACCTATTTTTTGTTTATCTATTTTACTCTACCCACTGATTTAGGTTTATGGTATTGATTACCCTCCGTCAAAAAGAGGTAAAGGAAATTGGGGTATTCCACATGCTTTCTAAGTTTATATTTTCAAAGATGGATGGGTCTACACTACTGCTATAGGTGGAAAAGACTTGACAGGTTGTTCATCTACTCACTGTGATGAGATCCTTGTGTTTTCTATATTAGAATGTTTTCATAGAATAGATAGATATATGGAATGATATAATAATATTAATAAATTAATTAATGTTTAACCGATGGGGTTGGAGATTTCTAGGTTGTAATGCTGAGGTTACAATTTAAAGGAATCATTGACTCGGTTTGGTTATTCCTGGATGGCATTGAAAATTTGTTGTGCTACTAATGAAATGTTATGTGGGAATTCATAACTGTTAATTAATGGTGAAAGAATTAATTAATTTAAATTGAAACTGATAAAAAGTTATAAGTAACTTAATATATCTCTTTAAATGGTTGTGTGATTATAGGATATCTAGTCTTAGTAGTGGCAGCCAAGATTTTGAGAGGTATTAGATGTATTTGAGTCTAAGACTAGGTTTGTCAATAGTGGAGTTGTGATCTATATTATATCATGTTATTTTGTGTTTATTTATGCTAGTAAAACCTGTCAGTTTGGGCGTCTAACAACTAGGAGATTCTGAGCCCTGAGGAGGTGTTATCCCCAACATACCGGTGGGAGGATGGATGGATGACTACCCCATTTGGCCCTGATCTCTTCTCTTGGTAGTTATTAGTGCTGGTAGGTATTACGATTATTTTAACCCATATATGTGTGTAATGGGATGTAATGGATTGTGGTTATTTTACACAAACATATTCTGGATATATTTTCCTAAGTGCTACTATAGGTAAAATGTGTATATGTTGTGATGGATTGAGGATCCTCACTCAGCGTATGGTCTGTGATGTCTTGAGGTACACTACCCAATGTTTGATACACGTTATGCAAGATGTGGTGGCTCCTCGAAACTACCTTGTTAATTTTGGTTATGTGAATGTGGTGGTGTGATTCATGAGGTTCATGTTGTGGTGATTCACCCAGATGCCTTCTGGCTATCCTTTTTGGAGAGAGATGCTCAGGACGTGCGATGTTGGGGCAAGGAGAAAAACGAGCGGGGAAGTAGTAGAGGGGTACCATTGAAATTATTTATTATATTATATACTATTGTATGTGATACTTGATGATATTAGCCATGTTGAGGTTAGGATCTTCGTATACCTTTTTAGGCGACGAGTTAGTTTTACTTGTTGTTCACTATGTTTTAGCAATATTTCTTTACTTTTATATGAGAGGATCTTGGGAAGATCCTATTAAGTATACTATTATATTCACCCTATGTTTATATAAAATATTTTTTAGAATAATGGTTGGAGGAGGTTGGAGGTTAGGCTGGTGAATACTAGCTTGGGGTTTGTGGGAGTAGTCCAGGCTTCATAGTCACTTCATTTTTACATCCTTTTTGTACTTGTAGTTTTCCTTTTTAGTTATAGTAGTCTTTCAATGAAATTTCATATGTGTACTTGGGTTTTCTTTTATATTATAGTTCAATCAGGAGTTGGTTGGTGTCTATCATATCTCTATCTTTTGCAAGTCTTCTCTTAGAGGGTAATTCCTACCATCTATGTGTTTACCATACCCTCAGTTATAGTCACCAAAACGGGGTGTACTGTATGTGGGACTTGAGGGTCACTATCTCTATTCTTCCATTTCTGTCCCTAGAGGGGTCCACTTTGAGGGGATGGGGTCACGATAGAGTGGTATCAGAGAGATTTTGAGAGATATAATGGAGTTTAGAGTTAGGAACATGCAAGGTTGAATGGGTTAGAAGGGAAATAGTGTCAACTATGTTTTGAAAGATATATAAGCATGAGAGAAAATTTGAGATATAGGTATTTAGGCCCCCCCTATGATCGGATGCACAGAACATTAAGCGTAGAATGGCTACTAAATTATGTTATACTGGTTGGAGAGTAGAGAGCTTGGAAAGGATCATGTTTCATTCTTCTTTTCACCTGTGTTTTAATGGATAGACCATGGGATATGTTAACCTAAATTGAATAAAAGGAAACAATTAATTATTTTTAACGTGTTCCATATTTTAGGTTTAGGATCTCTAACTATTTTTTCCTTTTGTAGGTATGGATCTAGGTAAACATCCTAATCATGTTCATGTAGTATATGTCCAACAGGTTGGGCCATCATATCAATGTTGAGTAGAGTTTGACAACAACAAAACATGGAGGGGGACACTCCCAGAGTTTCATCACCAGAGTCTGCAAAAGTAGGAGGGATCCATTTTAGATATAGTGACAAAAGACTAGTTTTATGAGGTTGATATAGACGTCAATTCAATATATTCCCAGAAGGAGTAATGTATAACATTGGTTGTGACAATGCTATGTGAGGTAGTGAGGAAGTGGTGGTTCTTGTTCTTCAAGGATTGCGAGGACTCAGTAGTCTCATGGGAGAAGATCTGAGACTAGTTCTGGCATGAGTTTCTATCTTCGACTGCAAAGTTGTCTAGTCTCCAGGATATTCATACCCTTCGGGAGGGGAGCTCCAGTGTGCGAGAGTTTGGGATCCATTTCAAGAACCTTCTACCATATGCTTCAGACCTTTTTTCAGATGAGGAGGCCAGGGTGAGGCATTTCAAGGAGGATTTGAGTCCAGAGATCCAACTACAGATTGACCCATATATTATTATGACCTATCTTGAGGTTATAGAGAGGTTATAGGTCATTGAGGGTAAGTTAGACAAAATTAGAACGTCATGAGAGGGTAGTTGTTAGGATTCCTCGTGAAGAAGTGTTGTGGTCTGAGGTTCCCAGTTTTCAGCACAGAAGGATTTCCAATCAGTCAGGGTAGGTTTTAGAATTCAGTGTCTCATTTATCTATGGGTAGTGAATATCAGGACTATGATAAGGGATCACATGTTTTTTTATTGTGAAGGTGGATGTCATTAGAGGTTTGAGTTCCCAAAATTTCTAAGGAGTCAGTGTGTGTCTGGTGTTCCACTCTAGGTTCCTCCATTGAGGCATTTTTTGATGAGGCAACAGCAATAGGTTACACGAACTTTGGATCGGTATAGAGAAGATGGTATAGAAAAAGGATATCCCTAGGATGATCCCCGTCCTTAGAGTGTAGAGCGTGGCCATGGAGGTGGTCATCAACAGGGTAATAGAGGTCATGGTCAGCTTCATGCGTTAGAATTGCAAGCTCCATGTAAGCCATTCATCATTCGAGGTACCCTTTTTTTGTTTTCTACTTGGGTGCATGCCTTAATTTATTTAGGTGTGATGGATTCATTCATATAACATCCCTTTTTCGATGCCTAGGGACTTGAGGTAGAGAGGCTTCCAGTTCCCTTGGTGTTGACTACGCTAGTTGGAGGTCGAACTGAATTATATGAAGTATGTAAGGACTGTGACCTAGTGTTGGGTCATCACCTCTCTTGGGGATATTTCCTTTGTTTATGAATAAAACCATATGATGTCATAATCAACATGGATTGGTTATATTCATTGTAGGATATCATGGATTGCTTCTGGAGGTAGGAGGTATTCTTCGATGTTGATGAAGATCCAACAGTGTTTGTTGGCAAGCGAGACCCTCATAAGAGCTAGATATGTGTTCTGTCATTGTCATCCCCAATTTCTAATATGACTTCGTGTTTTTCATAGGATCATCCATTTTAATTTACTAGGATCGTAGAAGATTATCCTTCTGTATTTCCAGAGGACCTTGTAGAATTACCCCCTAAATGAGAGATCGAGTTCAGGATCGAACTACAGCCTGGCGTGTATCCAATCTTGATTTCCCTATATAGGATGACACCTTCTCAGCTACAATAGCTACGTATATAGGTCAATGGTCTGTTGTGGTGCCGTTTTGTTTGACCAAGTGTGTTACCATGTTGTGCACTGGTTTTGTTTGTGAAGAAGGTTGATCATAGTTTGTGGTTGTGTATCGATTATCATCTCTTGAAGAATGTGATAGTGAAAAATCAATATCCTCTTCCACAATTTGATTATTTATTCAATAAATTTAAGGGTTAAAGATGGTTATTAAAGATCAATTTGTGGACAGGATATCATTATATGCATGTAAAGGATGAGGATATCCCGAAGATTACTTTCCATTGTCATCATAGGCATTAACAGTTCATTGTGATGTCGTTTGGTGTGATGAATTCTTTAACAGTGTTCATGGGGCACATGAAAGGAGTGTTCCGTGAGATTCTGGATTAGTTTTTAGTGGTTTTTATCAATGAATTCCTTGAGTACATTTTATTTCAGGAGGAGCATGTAGAACATCTGCATACTGTTTTGGGAGTTCTTTACAATTAGAAGCTATTTGGGAAGTTATAAAAGTGTGAGTTTTGGAATAGAGAAGTCAATTTCATGGGGTATGTTGTTTCCCAATATATATTAGTTGTGGATTCATCAAATATAGAAGTAATTGTGTCTTGGGAATCCCCCAAGACACTAGTAGAGTTGAAATGTTTCCTTGATCTCACAGGATATTACAAGAGGTTCATATAGAATTTCTCTTGGGTTTTGACTCCTATAACAACATTGACAAAAAAAGGATCAAGAGTTCTTGTAGACTAATAAGTGTTTCAGACCATTTGAGTATCTGAATTAGTAGTTGGTCAATGCTCCATTTCATTTGTTTCCAATAAAAAGTGTTTAGTTCAATATTTTTTGTGATGGTTCGCGTCTGGGGCTATGATGTGTTTTTATGATGTAGAGATCAGTTGTTTATTATAGGTCTCAATAGATGAATCCCCATGAATTTAACTATTTCACCCCTGATATCGATTTTGAGGAAGTGGTGTTTTCATAGATGTTGCAGAGACATTACCACATTGGTGAGAATTTTGCGGTCTTCATCGATCATAAGTTCTTGATGTACATTTTCCCCCAACATGACTAGAACTTGTGACAATGTCAGTGGATGTGGTTATTACAGGATTAAGAATTCAAAATTTTGTATACACTTGGAATTGAGAAATTTTTAGCCATTGTGATAAGAATGAAGTTGCGTTGCGATACAGTGTTTGAATCAGGTGATTCTTGGGGAGTGATGGAAGAAATTTTAGAAATACATATATATAAAGGAGATGTAGGGGGAAGAGGTTGTCTTTTTTAGATGACAATGAAGTTATCTCTAGTCAGCAAGTAGAAGAGTCCTAATTGGGGGATCATGAGTTAGAGGTCTCTAGGGACATAGTTTTTTGTAATGAGGCTCCTGATGGTTGGTATGAGGATGAAACACACTAGGTATTTTTTCAATGAAGGGTTTTAATTCATTTGGAGTCACATGAGATGGTTCGTAGAGAGTTCCATATTCCACCCTTAGTAGTACATCCTGGCATGTGAAATATGTACTGAGCTTTGAGAGGTCATTTTTGGTGGCATAGGTTGAATCATGTAGTTTTATAGTTTGTGTCTCGGTGCTTGGTTTGAAAGAAGTTGAAAGCCAAGCACCATGTTCCTAGGGGTTTTCTCCAACAGTTGGATGTTTATGATGCTATATGGGTGGTAGTGGATTATTTGATAAATTAAACCCACTTGAAAGAAATAAAAGAGTCAAGATCTTGGGATGTTTTGTTGAGGAAATATCTGGAGTAGGTGGTGAGACTCCATAGAGTCCTGAGGATGATCATTTCTTATTGAGATCCTAATTTTACATCCAGTGCATGGAAAGGTATCCAAAATGCATTCGGTTATTAGTTATGCCTTATCACTACTTTTCATCTATATATGGATGGTCATACAAAGAGGAGAATCCAAACTCTTAAAGACATGATGTGCTCTTGTTTCAAAGATTTTGGAGGTTTGTGGATGAGGCACTTACCCTTGTTAGAGTTATCTTAAAAAAATATTTTCCATTCCACCATAGGTATGGTTCCATTTGAATATTTGTATGGCCAAACATTCCATCATCCATTGTGATAGACTAGGGTTTCCTAGATAGAAATTCATACCCCAAAACTGGTACAAAATACAACAAAGATGGTTCAGGTGATTCACGTGTGGATGAACGCATGGAATGTTAATCATAAGTCCTTTTGAAGATCATAGGAGGATACCTATGGAGTTTGAAATTGGGGATCATGTGTTTCTGAAGGTGACTCCCCTTCATGGGATGCAATGGTTTGGTTGTGGGAGTAAGATTTCTCCAAGCTTTTTTGGGCCTTTCAAGGTGTTGTCTCGTATCAGAGCCGTGGTGTATTGGGTAACACTTCCACTATAGATGAGCTAGATACATGATGTTTTTCATGTATTGCAGCTCTGTTTTATCTTTATTATGACTCTCAAATCATTGATTGGGGAAATATTGACATTTATGGTGATGCGACCATCAAGGAGCAGTCTGTAGAGATCCAGTACCACCAATATAAGGTGTTGTGAGGGAGTGATAATCCCATTGTTCATTTCTTGTGGAGGCATGGTGGCATGAAAGATATTACTTTGGAATGTGAGTCACAGATACATGCTCATTACCCCAAGCGGATTCTTGTTTATCTTTTCTCTTATAACATTGTTCCCTTGGTGGTTGTAGAAACATTCTGGTTATGAGATAGATTTATCTTGTTACTTTTTTTGGATTTCTCTCTTTTGAGGTGTATCTCACCCATGAGAGTGTTTAGGATCTAGTTGTGGTTTTCACATGGTTTTGAATTATTCCTTTTTATGAAGCGGTTGATCCCTTGTGGTGGTAGGAGCCTTTATAAGTATCTCATGGACTGGATGGTCGGACAAACCCTTTTCTGTTTCCCCTATGGGTTGGTTATAGATTCTCGAGGAATTGAATGTTTTGAGAGGTATCCGATGTAATTAACCAGACCAATTTGGTCCATTCCTTTTTTGAAATATGGTGATTGAGATGTTATGGGGAATCATGGTGACTCATTTCAATATTTTTCAAAATTTCACATTTTTCTAGATTTCCAATAGTATCTCATTCCAATGATAGCTTGTTCCAATAGTATCTCGTTCCAACAGTTATTCATTCCAATGATAGCTCACTCCAACGATAGCCTGTTCCAATGGTAGCTCGTTCCAACAGTATCTTGTTCCAATGGTATCTCATTCCAAGAGTATATCATTATAATGGTAGCTTATTCCAATGGTATCTCATTCTAATGGTCGCTCGTTCCAATGGTAGCTCATTCCAATAGTAGCTCGTTCTAAGGGTAGCTCATTTCAATGGCAGCTCATTTCATAGGTGAGACCGAACAGTGACTCATGAATGGTGACCTGTGAATGGTGACACTACGAATGGTATCTCATCGAACAATGAATCATCCAATCGTGACTCATTCAATGGTGACCCCTCCAATGGTGACTCATCCAATGGTGACTCATGAATAGTGTTTCTAGCTTCTTACAAAATTTGCCCTTTGACATTATATTTGACGTAAAACACATTCAAAGGCATATTTTAAGGTATTTAAGGACGATAAAAAAACCCATGATTCCTATCTAATATTTACCTATGTGTCAGGGTGCCTTTAAATGGTCAAAATGTGTAATCTTGATCAGATCTTCCTTTAAGGGAAAATATAAACCGTATCAAAGCCACTGCTTCATTTAGATTTTCAAAAGGTCAAGGTACCTTCTTCCCTGTTCTTCCTTCTTTATTTACATGGTTTGAGATGCCTAGATTTCTTCCACTTGTAAGAGTCATGCTATGAAACTATAATCCTTGGATCACATACCCTTGGAGTTTTTCCCGCTGCATGTGTACCCCTATTTTAGTACAAACAGGATGTGTTGATCCATCTTCCACAAGGTATGTTTTACATTAATTTTTATAGGTTCCTTGATATGTTTCCTCCAATTTATCCTTTCCATGTAATGATATGTGATCTCCATGCTAACAATAGAGCTTTCTTGGGTGTCAGTTTATGCAGTTCTGTTGTGACGTTTTTAAGAACCTAGTTTTTCACCCAGTTATGGATCCTCTAATATTCAGTCTAAATCTTTACATTGTAACTAATAGAGATACCTAATGGGTTATTAAAGTTCTTAGGGGTGTACATGGAAAAATTGAATCCTAGAAACCTTCTTTTTCGGAAAAACATGCAGGGTGCACATTTTAGTGTAAACCGTGTAGGAATGTTGTATGGTTTGAAAAATGATGCGGAATGTGTTTTTCCCGACAGAGCCACATCACGTGGTTGGTGCATGGGTGTGCAGCCTAACCATGCAAGAGCCCCTTCTACCTAGGTAACCATGCATGATTTATGCATGGTTTTTCAAACCGTGTGGAAAAACTACACACATGAAATTTTTCTGGGTAAAATGTCAACTTTGACCTTAATGACCCAATTAGAACCCTTCTTCCTCATTAATCCATATTTCAACAAGATTATCCTCCTTTTCTCTCATTTTGACCCCTTTTGAAGGCCAAATACATGGATCAAGAGATATCCTTCATCTGTGATCCATTCGAGCTTTTGTTCGTCACATTGGATGTGCAACCGTAAGTACTTGAGTCCCCTTGATCCGTACTCCTTCTCTTTTACTATTGACTGAGTTATCGGGGTGTCGAAGGTTTTCTCTTATTCTTAGTTATACTCTGATATGATTCAAATCAAGGGCCAATATTGAAGGATAAGGATTTTACATGCCTAAAGAGGGTGTTCTATAATTCATCCCTCAAGTTCATTGATTTTGGATTTGTTGTGTGGGGCCCACCGATTTCATTATGTGTCGTTCATAGAATTTATATTCCATGAATATAATCATTAGAACCATATGGTTATGCTCTTTCCAAATATGTGATTAGAAATTAGTGGTTACAACCACAACACTATAGTTTCCATGTCTAAGGTCATTCCATATTTGTTGTTTAGTGTTTTGACACATTTGTGCCACCATTTGGGTGTACCATGTCATGAACATCCAAAGGATAAGTTCTTCTATATCAAATGTATTTGTTAATATTGTGAATTTCATAATGAAAAGTACCATGTATTGTAACACCCTGAGATTTTATGAAAAATATTCTTTTAATATCATTGATGTCTTGTGTTGTATGCTACGACAAGTTTACCTTGCGCTACACGCAACACCGTATGAGCTTGCAGTATACAAAACACTATTCTTTGATCTTGTTACACACAATTTTGATAGTGTGTGTATATATATATATTCAATGTATAAATGAAATATGGTTGGATTATGTTATATGAAACAACGGAGGAGTCTTGCACAACACACAACCCTGACTTGGCCTGCATTACACGCAATCACGACTTTCCTCGATAGCATGTGTTGTACACAATACCAGTCTTCATTAAACAATGATATATTGTTATAATATTATTATGAACTAGACTTTATGAATAGTATCAACTACACTTTGAATTTTATAACATTATTATTCATCCTACACATTTTCTAGAACATGTAATTAGAACAAAATCAATTTTTCGAGTAAAATATGTATTTTTCAAAAAATGTAGTTTTGCCACCTTTTGATGGCCCACCCACCTTAAATCAGGTTTTTGAAATTTATGTAAGTTAAATTTGACAAAATAAAATTCTTCAATGGAATTATGGTATAAAAATTTACATTGGATAAATGTTTCATAATATTCTGATAACTTTCATATTTTAATGAATAGTAAAAACACGCTATATTTTAATTAAAAACTTCTTTTTTCATCGCAATAATTTATATGGTTAGATTATATTTTTAATTGTTTTTAAAGTGTAATTAGAATATATTTTTACCACTTAATCCAATGTTGGTCATTGGAATTAATTTCACTTTAAAATTGGATATAAACAAGTATCAATCTTTTGATAGTTATTGTTTCTTAAAAACATGCGATTTGTTTTGACGATGGGAATTAATTTTTAAATTAATAAATGAAAATGATATGTTTTGACTTTGGTAAAATAGACATCATTTTTGAATTCATAATATCAAATATAGCTTTGGCCTAATTTTTGGTATTTTTCTGGAAAGTTTCATTTTTTGATGAATAGTGAAACCACTAAGTGGTAGTTAAAAAAACTAAATTTTTCATCAAACATAATTTTACCTCTTCTGTGAGTGGAATTTCTAAAATCTAAGAGACATGGTTAATATTAAGGACTAAAATGTGGTTCAATGAGATGAAAATAAATTTTGGTGAATAGTAACTTTTTACTTTTTTTAACCACGGTTAAAAGTAAATAGGATAATTCAGGGTAAAAGTGTTCTTATTATTACCCTAACACATGTCCTAATTCTATTGGATAAGTGTAATTCGACCAGAAACAACCTTATGAATAAAATATGACCATTTAGGCCCACTTGGATTAGATTAGGACATTTATTATTAAGTTATTTAAAGAAGGGTTAAAATAGTTAAAATCAAATTTTAATAATTAAATCATTTTTCATATAGTGTTATACATAAGATAAATTAGACTATAAATATTAATTAGAAAGATAAAATGATTTCCTACATAATGGTATTTTATTTATAATTTTTAGACTTAAAATAATTTTATTTATTTATGAATCATTTATGATGCAGTAATTATCTTATTAATGAAATAATGACATAATTGATGTTATAAATACCCAAATAAATGTAATTTGAGAATTTTTATGAATTAAAATAATTTTATATGTTAATATAACATATTAGTATTTATTTCATTAACTTTTTTTTAACTAATCATTCTCTTATGTTTTTCAAAAATATCAATTACCAAATAGTGTCAAAATTGACATAAAATAGTTTTTAAAACAAATATTATATTATAAATTGTTATTTTATTCCCAAAAATCTAATTTTCGTCCAAATGACTTTTATATGGTTATATATATTAATAATAAACAACCTGGGGTTCGTTTGGATTTTTATAATATGTTTATTGACCTAATAGTGTAAGAATACAAGAAGACAGGGTAAAAGTAAAATTATTTATCTTAAGGTTAAATCTAAATGATAAGGTTAAAATAGAAACCTAAACTTCCCTAAATATTATTTTATGAGAGGATTTATACCCATACCTACATTAGATTCTAAATAAATAAATTTGGAGCTATTAAAACCCGAATATGACTTTATAATAAAATAATATTTTTTGTTTTTGCAAAGGTGCCCCTCTCCTCCCTTATAAAAGGGCACCTCCTCCCTCTCTTCCTCACACCACATTGAGCATTCATGCTCGGCCAAAACCTGCCCAATTCTCTTCTCCACTTCCATAGAAACATCCTAGAGGTTCTGTTATTATTAAAATACCAATTTTAGTGCCTAAGAGGAGGTCACAAAGAGGCGCTTCAAAGAAGAGGTAATGTCCGTTACCGATTCTTTCAACTTTATTTCTTCTTCCACTTCTTTTTATTAGGTTGTTTCAGTATGAAGTAATAAAATTAGTATGAATAATATACTGATATGTTATTATAAGTATAAAACAACCCTATTTCACCATCTATCCATCCTACGGAAAACGAAATCACCGCGCGTGCATACATACGGAATATCGTCTCCACGCCGTGGTGTAATCTATTTTCCACCCCCACCTTAATTAGATGGGTATACTTGGGTAAATAATAACTATATATTATTATTATAAATTTATATTGATTCTGTAATAGTATACATACAATCCAATAAAATTCCATGATCATGGGAACGATATCATCGCCCGTGCGTACGTACGGAATACCGTCTCCACGACGCGATGCGATTTATTCTCAATGATTAACCATTCATAAATGATTATAATGTATATATAATAAGTAAACATGAAATATATGACATAATAATGATACTGTATTTATGTATATATATATTTATTACATCCAATTAATTCCATTCAATTCAATGAGGAAACGAAAACAACGTTCATGCGTACGTACGACCTACCTTTTCCATGAACGGTGTATTTCTTTCCATTTATCTATATATTATATATATGTATATTCTGAATATATAATATATATAAATCATGTTTTATATTATGGAATTAATTAATCATGATCTATGTAATCATATGAAAAATTACAAGTCAAAACACGGACGACAAATGAAATGATTTTACCCAAAACGCTCTTTAACATGGAATTTACAAAAGAACGGGTAATATAAAGTCATAAGTGAACCATATATGATATCATAACAATGAATATGATTCTGTAATATATCAATGAAATTATTTATATCATTATACAGGAGGTTCGTATACGTACGAAGCATATCGGACCTAAGGTAAGGGATAATGTTGCAATCTCAATTGTTTTCTATCCGAGATTGCTCATACATAAGTATTTACTGGGGTTATATTTATCATCCATGTAAAAGTTTTATAAAAATGTTTTCATATATGTTTAAAGTCCCTTTTACCCATTTTTGTATTTTACTACATGGTATGTATGGAATCTTTCTTTTACGATGAACTTTTTGACTTTTCCGGAAAAAGTACGAGATGAATGTTTTTTTAACTTATACGGCCTGAAAATATTTTATTATGGTTTTATAAAGAATTATTTTCATGAAGCTTACTCAAAAATATTTCATGAATGTTTTCAACAAAATCCTTTTATTTAAAAATTTCATGAAATTTTGTGAAAAGAAAATGATTTTGAAGAAGAAAGGATATTTTCTTCAAGAATTCATTTCAAGTGTTTTATCAAAACCATTTTCCATATAAGATGACATTATTTCATATGTGTATGTTTCAAGTATAATGTCTCTATGATTTACATGGTTTCAGTTTTCTTATTATGAAATGATATCCATTTCTTTTATATGGATTATGTGATGATGGGATTATTTTTATGAAACACATTTTATTCGTTGGGTTATTATGAATGATGTATGTTTATTTTGTGGCACAAGTAATAATGATTTCATTATGAGATGGGTGGGACCTATATCTCCCTCCAATGCATTGGGTAAAGATTTATATCTCATGAGATATACATGGCTGGAACGGTAAGTTAATCTGGTTCAGTATTACAGGACTAGAACGAGGAGTGAACTCGATTTAGAAAGGGTGTTTGTCCACTAAGATGGTCTTGGAAGAAATGCATTGGCTACTATGGAAATCATTACATATGATAATGGTTGCCACTATTAAATGTTTTATTCCCATGCTAATTTATCATGATTAATGTTTCTTTATGATCTATGCCTTACGTACTGCCATGTTTTATGTCATTGCTCAAGATTTTGATGTTTAGATTTTATGCTCATATTTTTAACATTCAAATGTCTAAGGATTGTTTTATATACTCTATACTTACCCTTACTGAGCATTTGAGCTCACCCTTTATATGTTTGCTTTTCCCCAGGATTTAAAAAAAGTGTTTTAGGTAAGGAAACAAAAAGGGGAAGATTGTTATGTGAGATGTTGAAGATCATTCAACATGATTAGATGTTTATATTCTGAGTTTCCAAAGACAATAAACTATTACGATCCTTGTGTGTCTGTTTTTGTTATGTAATAAGTATTACTCAAAAGTAATGTAATGTCCATGTATGTCAAGTTTTGGGTCTTTACAGTTGGTTTCAGAGGAAAGGTTTAGTTAACCTTTGGAAACATGGATGCGAAAACGTTAGTGAGATCCCTAGAGATATTTCTAAGGTATGTCTTGGGATGTCCCTAAGGATAAGTATACGTATAGGATATAGTCCTAGAACTACAGTAATGATCTCAGAATTTAACCTAAGATGTTATATATTGAAGGTACTCCCCCTTTACTATATTTTTTTCCCTAGCATGATTTTTTTTCTCTCACACTATTCTTTTTGGGTTTTAGAAAATGGCTTGAAACAGGAAGATTCATGATAATGGAGGATATGACAGACAATGGAATGATATTATTCATGAGAAACCAAATTAAACGGGATTTGTAAGTCTAAACATCATTATTATGCCGAATCAGAAATCTCATAATATGATCAATAAACTCAAATTTGGTATGTTTGCTGACTCGGCTAATAAGAGAAAGATGGAGTTTCATGATAATCATAGAGGAAAAAAATTTCAATTTCCCCTATGTAAATCATGTGGGAAGAGGCATCAAGGAGAATGTTTCAAAGGAACCATAAGATGATTTGGGTGTGGAAAAGAAGGACACAAATCCAGTAAGTGAAAAGGAAAAGGTTCAGTTAACACCATGGACAAGGATAATGGTATTGCTATGACATCCACAATGGTTAAATGTTTTAAATGTGGAATGTATGGGCATTATGCAAACCAATGCCCTGAGCGAAAGTCTCATGAAGAGAATCAGTACGGTCGTATGGGTAGTATTTAAGTTGATGATGATGAGGAGACTACAAATGATATGTGAGATGAAAGAATTGTTGAAGCTCGATCAGTGGTTTATGAAGGTATTGGAATGATTACATGTTTATCATGTGTAATGTTGTATAAGTAATCTCATGGTACTATGGAATAAAGAGACATCTAAGGATTGTTACACTGTTTTCTTTCCTTATGTTTTGAAATTATATGATGAATGGTACCAGTAACCATGGAAGGTTATTTAGATATTTTTGGAAGGTAGATGATATGCGCATAATGAAGGAATAAGAAGATAATGAGATGTTTGATTGTATTCATGAGCTCAGGATTGATATAATGACTAAGTGATATCATGGTTTGAGTATATAGAACTTTGAGGATTTTGGTATGTGGAAAGTGTTAACTTTTAACTGCATTCATGTTTTCACTAAGGTTCAATGAGTATTCATTTTTCAAGAGAATACATGATTAAGGCTTTCGAATGTTTGGAATGTGACCAAAAAGACATATCTTATGATATATGGGGATCAATGATGGTATTAACATGCTTGTTATATGAAATCTCTGGTAATCGTTTTAACTATATTATGAGAGTGGACTGTAGTGTTATGGATAATCCTAAAGATTGGAATGGATTATGTTGGACATAAGTTATTATTGTTTAAGGATAGAAGTTTTTTCGATATTATTGAAGGGATGTTATTGTAATATAGTTTAAAAAAAAGGACAACCTACAGGATGGGCGACAACCCATCTCGTCGGACAAGGCTGTGGAAATCGAACCCACAACCGAACTGCGACTGGCCTTTATTGCATACCACTGGCCTACAGGAAGTCCCTGGTTAGTAGAAACTAGTTTTATTTTATTAAGCGGTATGATATATGAAGTATAAGTTCATTTTTGGAACCATATATGATTAATCTAACCATAAGATGGACTTATAACTTTTTCTAACCTTTTGTTTGAAACAGATGGAATGACCCATCATTCTATCACATGATCTTCTAACACATCACGAATAAAAAATTCAACTTCATTTCTTTAAGGGATGAAGTGGAAATTGTTCAATTCACGAACAACAGTGAGATTTTACCAAAATCATGTAAGTATTTCTATTAATTAATCAAATTTAGGGAAATGATCTAGAAAACCAAAAATGTTTTCCTAGTTCCCTTATATCGGATGAATCAGATGGTACCTTAGATCATCACAAATCTATAGCTTTGTGGTTGTTGGCTTTTTCATAGCTATGTTCTCTACCACTCTCCATCAAAACATGATGGTGAGGTTTCTCTTCCATATCCATATTTTTACCTATGTTCTCTTATGTGGAAACCCAATGATGAGTTAATTTGGGTAACCGTTACATTTCATACTTTAGATTTTAAAGTCATGTTTTGGTATTCCTTTTTACGATGTGGGTTTCTATTAAACAAACTTTCAAGTAGTAAACCATTTATAACCCCAATGAATTTCTAGGGAAAAATTCATTTTAAGGGGGGTAGAATGTAACACCCTGGGATTTTATGAAAAATATTCTTTTAATATCATTGATGTCTTCTGTTGTATCCTACAACAAGAATACCTTGCACTACACGCAACACCGTATGAGCTTGCAGTATACACAACACTATTCATGGATTATGTTACACACAATTTTGATAGTGTGTATATATATATATATTCAATGTATAAATGAAATACGGTTGGATTCTATTATACGAAACAACGGAGGAGTCTTGCACAACACACAACCCTGACTTGGCCTGCATTACACGCAATCACGACTTTCCTCGATAGCGTGTGTTGTACGCAATACCAGGCTTCACTAAACAACAACATATAGTTAAAATATTTTTATGAACTAGCCGTTATGAATAGTATTAACTAAATATGGAATTTTATAACATTTTTATTAATCTTACACATTTTCTAGAACATGGTATGAGAACAAAATCAATTTTGCGAGTAAAATAAGTATTTTTCAAAAAATGTAGTTTTGCCACCTTTTGATGGCGCACCCACCTTAAATCGTGTTTTTGAAATGTCTATAAGTTCAATTTGACAAAATAAAATTCTTCCTTGGAATCAGGGTATAAAAAATTACTTTGGATAAATTTTTATTATTATTCTGATAACTTTCATATTTTAATGAATAATAAAAACATGGTATATTTTAATTAAAAACAACTATTTTCATCGCAATAATTTATATGGTTAGATTATATTTTTAATTTTTTTTAAAGTTTAATTATAATATATTTTTACAATTTAATCCAATGTTGGTCATTGGATTTAATTTCACTTGGAAATTGGATATAAACAAGTATCAATCTTTTGATAGTTATTGTTTTTTTAAAAACACGCGATTTGTTTTGACCATGGGAATTAATTTTTAAATTAATTAATGCAACTGATATGTTTTGAATTTGGTAAAATAGACATCATTTTCGAATTCATAATATCAAATATAGCTTAGGCCTAAATTTTGGTATTTTTCTGGAAACTTTCATTTTTTGATGAATAGTGAAACCACAAAGTGGTAGTTAAAAAAAACTGAATTTTCATAAAACATAATTTTACCACTTCTGTGAGTGGAATTTCGAAAATCCGAGAGACACAGTTAATATCAAGGACTAAAATGTGGTTCAATGAGATGAAAATAATTTTTGGTGAATAGTAACTTTTTACGTTTTTTTTACCACGGTTAAAAGTAAATAGGGTAATTCAGGGTAAAAGTGTTATTATTATTACCCTAATACATGTCCTAATTATATTGAATAAGTGTAATTCGACCAAAAAAAATTTTAGGAATAAAATATGACCATTTAGGCCCACATGGATTAGATTAGGACATTTATTATTAATTTATTTAAAGAAAGGTTAAAATAGTTAAAATCAAAGTTTAATAACTAAATCATTTTTCATATAGGATTATACATAAGATAAATTCGACTATAAATATTCATTAGAAAGATAAAACGATTTCATACATAATGGTATTTTATTTATAAATTTTAGACTTTAAATAATTTAATTTATTTATGATTCATTGATGATGCAGTAATTATCTAATTAATGAAATATTGGAATAATTGATGTCATAAATACCCAAATATATGTAATTTGAGACTTTTTATGAATTAAAATAATTTTCTATGTTAATATGACATGTTATTATTTATTTAATTAACTTTTTTTGAACTAATAATTCTGTTATGATTTTCACTAAAATCAATAACCAAATAGTGTCAAAATTGACATAAAATAGTTTTTAAAGGAAATATTATCTTATAAATTGTTATTTTATTCCTAAAAATCTAAGGTTAGGCCAAATGACATAGATAAGGTTATATTATTAATAATAAACAACTTGGGGTTCGTTTGGATTTTTATAGTATGTTTATTAACCTAATAGTGTAAGAAAACCAGAAGACACGGTAAAAGTAAAATTATTTATCTTAAGGATAAATCTAAATGATAAGGTTACAATAGAAACCTAAACTTGTCTAAATTTTATTAGATGAGAGTATTGTGACCAATACCCACATTAGCTTCGAAATAAATCAATTTGGAGCTATTAAAAACTGAATATGACTTTATAATAAAATAATATTTTTAGTTTTTCCAATGGTGCCCCTCTCCTCCCTTATAAAAGGTCACCTCCTCCCTCTCTTCCTCACACCACATTGAGCATTCAAGCTCGGCCAAACACTACCTAAGTCACTTATCCACTTCCATAGAAACATCCTAGAGGTTCTGGTCTTCTTCAAATACCAATTTTAGTGCCTTAAGAGGAGTTCTCAAAGAGGCGCTTCAAAGAAGAGGTAATGTCTGTTACCGATTCTTTCAACTTTATTTCTTCTTCCACATCTTCTTATTAGGTTTTTTCGTTATGAAGTAATGAAATAAGAATCAATAATATACTGATAAGTTATTATAAGTATTAAAAAACCCTATTTCACCATCTATCTATCCTACGGAAAACGAAATCACCGCGTGTGCGTACGTACGGAATACCGTCTCCACGCCATGGTGTAATCTATTTTCCACCACCACATTACTTGGATGGGTATAATGGTGTAAATAATAACTATATATTATTATTGTAAATTGATATTGATTATGTAATATTATACATACACTCTAATAAAATTCCACAATCATGGGAACGATATAATCGCCCGTGCGTACGTACGGAATATCGTCTCCACGACGCGATGAGATTCATTCTCAATGATTAACCATTCATAAATGATTATAATGTATATATAATAAGTAATCATGAAATATATGAAATAATAATGATACTTGATTTATGTATATATATATGTATTACATCGAATTAATTCCATTCAATTCAATGAGGAAACAAAAACAACGTTCATGCGTACGTACGACCTACCTTCTCCATGAATGGTGTATTTATTTTCATTTATCGATATATTATATATATGTATATTCTAAATATATATTATATATAAATCATGTTTTATATTATGGAATTAAGTAATCATGATCTATGTAATCATATGAATAATTACAAGTCCAAACACAGACGACAAATGAAACGATTTTACCCAAAATGCTCTTTAACATGAAATTTACAAAAGAACGGGTAATATAAAGTCATAAGTGAACCATATATGATATAATAAAAATGAATATGATTCCTTAATAAGTGCATGACATTATTTAAATCATTATACTGGAGGTTCGGATACGTACGAAGCATATCGAACCTAAGGTAAGGGATAATGTTGCAATCTGAATTGTTTTCTATCTGAGATTGCTTATACATAAGTATTTACTGGTGTTATATTTATCATCCATGTCCCAGTTTTATAAAAAAAATTCATGTATGTTTAAAGTCCTTTTTACCCATTTTTGACTTTTACTACATGGTATTTATGGAATCTTTCTTTTACGAGGAACTTTTTGACTTTTCCGGAAAAAGTACGAGATGAATGTTTTTTAACTTATACGGCATGAAAGGATTTTTTTACGGTTTTATAAAGAATTATTTTCATGAAGCTTCCTCCAAAATATTTCATGAATGTTTTCAAAAAAATCCTTTTCTTTTAATATTGCATGAAATTTTGTTAAAAGAAAATGATTTTGAAGAAGAAAGGATATTTTCCTCAAGAATTCATTTCAAGTGTTTTATCAAAAACATTTTCCATATAAGATGACATTATTTCATATGTGTATGTTTCAAGTATAACGTCTCTATGATTTACATGGTTTCACTTTTCTTATTATGAAATGATATACATTTCATTTATATGGATTTTGTGATGATGGGATTATTTTTATGAAACCCATTTTATTCATTGGGTTATTATGAATGATGTTTGATTATTTTGTGGCGCAAGTAATAATGATTTCATTATGAGATGGGTGGGACCTATATCTCCCTCCAATACATTGGGTAAAGATTTATATCTCATGAGATAGACATGGCTAGAACGGTAAGTTAATCCAGTTCAGTATTACAAGACTGGAACGAGGAGTGAACTCGATTCAGAAAGGGACTTTGTCCACTAAGATGGTCTTGGCAGCAATGCCTTGGCTACTATGGAAATAATTACATGTGCTTAATGGATTCCACAATTACATGTTTTATTCCCATGCTTATTTATCATGATTAATTTGCTATATGATCTATGCCTTACGTACTTCCATATTTTATGTCATTGCTCAAGATTTTGATGTTTAGATTTTATGATCATGTTTTTTACATTCAAATATCTAAGGATTGTTTTATGTTCTCTATTCTTACCCTTACTGAGCATTTGAGCTCACCCTTTATATGTTTTCTTTTCCCCAGTATTTAATGAAAGGTTTTGGGTAAGGAAACGAAAAGGGGAAGATTGTTATGGGAGATGTTGAATATCTTTCAACATGATTAGATGTTAATATTTTGAGTTTCCAAAGACTATAAACTATTACAGTCCTTGTATGTATGTCTTTTCTATGTATTAAGTATTCCGAAAAGGTAATGTAATGTCTATGTACGTCACGTTTTGGGTCTTTACTTGTATGCTCACCACTTGACCCATCTAAGGAAAGTGCTCCAACTTGATAAAAAAATGTTAAATGTGAATTGCCAAGTATACTAAGTATATGAGTTGGAATTAAATATAAATGAATAGTAGGTTACAAATTCATAGCACTCATTACCACATTAATGGAATGTAATAGAATAAACCTTTAATATAGAATATAATTTAAATGGATTAAATGAATGGTTTCATGCTACTTGGCATTGTCACACTAATGAATGGAAAGGCTTGAACCAAATGACTTGATTAAAAGGTTTCATTCTACCTGACTTTATCACACTAATTAAAGGCATGGATAAAAATTAATTAAATATTACATGACATAAAAATTAAAAATAAATAGCTTGACTTGAACTTTCCTTGGATTCTGATCGTAGAATTCCTTGAGCAATCGGGAAACCCATTCTGATTCAAGGATACGACAGGAATAGGTTGATACCCACTTATATGATAAATCATTTATTTTATTGGATTCCTAGTATGACACCATAGGTTCCCTCAAATATCATTAAAATATACTATGGATACAGTACTTGGATCTAACATTGACATATAGGTGCCATGATTACAGCCTATATGGCCCTATCTCTGCTTAGCTCCTCTTTACCTTGGATGATCAACTAAGATTAGGTACGCACCTTATTGAGGAATTCCATGGAACATAATCCTTGGATTACATAGTTATCCTTATCTATTCTACAATTACTACCGAGTTATTGACCCTTGAGGTCTATGTTGGCTTGGTAATTACCTTGGAAGTCTATTATCAAATATCATTAATCATGGTTGCCTTGTTACATATTTTAAGCTTCACTTCTTATACTATCACGAGGTGATGTCAGTGTTGGATATTCCTCACAAGACCTATCAATATAAAATTGGTAATTATGTAATTAAATTAATTGGTTACATGTTCAGACACCAGTCAAGGGATAATGCAGGTATTTGGGTATTTAGTTACATTGTACTGCTTTACCTTATATATGCATGCATGCAAATAGTTACATTTCTAATACACAGACCAGAGGTTATAAACAACATTGGTGGTGGCCCACTGAGATTTATCTCACACCCTCTTCAGAAATTGTTTGGTACCCAGGGTAGATGACATGATTGAAGGTGTGGATAAAGGGAAGCATACGACATCAAACACTTGATAGCATTCTCTTTAGTATGGAGATTGATAATAGATGGATGATCCATATCTTTGGATGATTGGGATTGTCTTTTGATTTCTTTATACTTTTGTAGAACGTGTTATGTCTGTTTTCTTATATCAATGTTTACTAGTTTTCTACGGACATGACATATCATCGGTTGTTTAATGCTATTCCAGTTTTTTCAGTTATTATTATTGTTGTCTCTATTTTCCATTATGCCTTCTATTTACTTATATTTCTTCCACTATTTACCTATTTTTACATTCATCTACTACAATGCACTTTGGTAATGAGGGAATAGTCTCCCCACAAACACACCCTATCCCTCGCTACTATTCACCAACCTTTGTCGTTTGGGGAGATGCGCTTGTGGCTATGTGGACCACCGAGCTTGGGGATCTTTTTATGTGGAATCCGGGTCTGGGATATCATAAAGTGGTATAAAAGGAGTTTTATTTTCTTGATTTACTATTTCAAGACAACAAATTGGAGATTAGGAACTCTTGGGACTTTGTCATAAAACGTGATTGGGTGTCACAAACCCATGTTCGAGGTAAAAACCATGTTGCCCAAATTATAATTGTTTTTCTAATTTTTCCTATTATAGTTGATATTATTTCATCTTTGGGTGACACACATGTTGTGTGGAGTTGTTTATTGTTACTCTGTTTGAGGGTTTTATTTCATCCTTGGCCCAATGATATCAGGGTAGGGGGCATTGTTACATGCATCATTATAGGCACCTATAATTCACATGACATGCATATTGCCATGACATATAGGTGTATTGAATTACTTGATATTCTTGTGATTGCTGAGTGATACTGTGATAGTTATCTTATTCTTGTATTACTATTGGATGTGATTGAGTGATTTTCTATTTCAATTCATGAGGTGTATGGGCCCTCATGGGTTGGGGGGAATAATTTACTGAGTCGATCCATTCTGTTATAAATAAATGGTTATTGTTTCTAATGATAGGTGTATGGGGACTGATTCCACAAAAATTACTATCCATTATAAAGTGAATCATGACATTTAAAATGAAATGGTTTCACATTCTTATCCCTCCTTGTCATGTTTATGAAAGTTAAAGGATTGAATCTCGGAATTAAATGTAAAATGAAATGAATATTATACTTGAGAACATACCAATACCTGGATATCTAAGGGGGTCGTTGATGTAGTATGCTTCGGGTAGTGAGTTTTCTTACATTCATCTTCCACTATTGATACTTTATTTCTTCTCATTCTAGTTCAATGATGTGTTCTTATATATTTTAGTTCAATGTATCTACAAAATCATCGTGTCATACTCTAGGAGGGTGGTGAGGACCGTGATCCAGACATGGTGGGCCCTCAGCCACTAGTCTTACCTTCATGAGTGGAACTTGAGGCACCCCTTATTGTACCTGATTTGGACATTGACAGCCTTTTTTGTGATAGTTTCCTACAACTGATGAAGTCCATGAATGGTTCTCCACAACTTGCACCTGTGATGGATGATCTGACTCTTGAGTTTCATCAGTAGCATCCTCCAACCTATTCATGGGATGTCAGTCCATAGGCTGTTGATTCTTGGCTTGAAGCCACCCCATCTATCTTCAAGAATCTAGAAATGCCTACAGGTACATGCTTTGTGATTTGGATAAGTGTTAGTGGGATGTGATAACCTAGGCCAGTCATCATCAGGGCATATTATAGGTTGATTTTCAGACTACCTTCTATGATTAGTTCATTCCTTAGATGCTGAGAGATGAAAAATATAGAGTGTCCATGCATCTTGATCAGTGTTCCATGTTAGTCATGGAATATTCAGTGCATTTCAAGAAGTTATAGCACTTTTCATTTCTTCTAACTGGCGATGAGCTTTCGCGTGCTAGATGTTTCGATGATGGGCTCCAGTACGCCATCTGTATGTAGGTGAATGTCTTTTTCCTGCCTACTTTTTTCTGCAATAGTCAATCAGGATCTTATCACTGAGTGTAACATGAGGGTTGGAAATAGTACCAGATATAAAGGACCAGTGCCTTGCTAGACAGGTAGTTCTTCTAGTGATAGGAAGCATTATATCAAGTTTTATTCTCATGGGAGTGACAACCAGAGTGCTTGATTCGATATCTCTATAGAGTGTCATCAGTATGGAAGACTGTGGCACAAGAAGCCTTAATGGGATAAAGACCCAATGGAGCATTGGTATTACAGCCACATGGGTCATCTCTAGCGTTTCCTTATGACCTTTCCACCAGCTTTGAGTGGAAAAGTATCCGCACCATCTCCACCAATAGGATAGTGTTCTTTTACAGCACGTTAGGTGGGGAGTTGGAATAGATCCAATAGGTCTGGATGAGGAGGAGGTCATGACCATGGTAGCCAGATCCCTAATCACCAGAAGAGCAAGAAGAGTAGTTATGATCATAGTAGTCCGTCTGTTGTACATTTCCATGGTTCATTCCAATTGCATGAACTATAACTTATACCCGAGGATCAGGCTATGAGGCCATCTATAGTACGAGGTATTATTCTTGTGGAATCTACTATAGTATCTTATTTATTTGATATAGGTTCTCTGAACTATTTTATCTCTGTATTTATCATGGAGAGTCTCAAACTAGAGGTACAATATCACTATGGTGTGATGACCCTAGAGACACCGTTAGGGGTACGAAAAGAGGGAATATTCCAGTTAAAGGACGACCCCTTGATGAAGGAAACTTCCCTTTATTATAGAACATATTTGTTCTCAAGATGATGGGTTTTGATGTTATATTCAGGACGAACTGGTTTGTTCATCATTAGAATTTCCTAATTTATATCACCGTAGGGTATTGTTTACATCACTAGAGGGTAGAAGTTATCTACATATGGGTGAGTGGGATGTCCAAAATGGTAGAGCAGGACCAGAGCATCATGGTCTAGGTGGAGTGACTTCCCAAATAGAAAATATCTTCATGGAGGATAAAGTTTTATGCCAAGATGATTTCCCTCCAGCATCGGATCATTTTAGGGAAGTATTTACTGAATATTTTTCTTGATTACCTCTTGATAGAGAGGTAGAGTTTACAGTTGATTTTGTTCTATGTGTTTCCCTAGTGACCATTCCTCCATACAGGATGGCTCTTAAAGATCTTCAAGAGATTGAATGATATTTATAGGATTTAGAGGCCAAAGGTTTTATATGGACTAATACATCCTCTTGGGGTTCCCTCATGCTTTTTTCTAAGAAGGCAGATGAAACCTTATGTCTATCCATATATTACACAATTTTGAACCAAGATATAATCAAGAACCGATATCTACTTCCTTGAATAGATGATTTATTCCACTAGCTTAGTGGAGCAAAGTTCTTCTCCAAGATCAACCTGAGAATGGGATATCATTAGGTGTGATTCATACCATTAGATACACCACGTATAGCTTTACATAATAGTTATGGTTTGTATGAGTACCTTGTTCTGCCATTTGGTCTTTCAAATGAAACTTCTATTTTCATGGATCATATGAATAGGGGTTTCCACCCCTATTTGGAATTTTTTGTCATGGTCTTTCTGGACGACATCTTGGTGTATTCTCACAATCATATCGACCATGCCAAAAATATTGAGATCATTCTGAGTACACTATGATAGCATTATCTTTACACCATGGTTGATAAATTCCAATAATGGATCGTCAAACTTCACTTCATGGGTCATATAATATCAGAATTATGACTATCTTTTGACCCATATAAGGTTATTGATGTAGTTTCCTAGGAGAATCCCAAGAATGTGTTTGATATATAGAATTTATTAGGGATGGTTGAAAATTATAGGTGTTTCATACAATACATTTCATACCTTTCTTGACCTCTTACTTGTCTTACAAACAATGGTGTCATGTTAATATGGTTATTAAAATGTGAGAAATCCTTTTAGGAGCTAAAAGGGAGGATTGTTTCAGCACCTATTATGACTCTTCCAAAGCCAGGTATATGTTATACTGTCTTATGTGATGCATTAGGAATTGGCATAGGAGTAGTGTTGATGTAGGAGAAAATAGTAGTTGCATAAAGATCTCGATAATTGTTGCCTCATAAGAGAAACTACCTAACACATGATTTTGAGCTAGAAACAGTTGTCTATGCCTTACATTTCTGGAGAAATTATCTTTTGGGTGAGCGCTTTGTGGTGTACACAGACCACAAGAGGCTAAAATATATCTTTTCTCAATGTGACTTGAGCCTAAGACAAAAAAGATGGGTCAAATATCTAAAATCCTTTGATTTTGAGCTTGCCAATATGCTTGCAAAGGGAGATGTGGTTAAAGATCCACTGAGTTGGAAAACTCAAGCACATGCTATACGGGAAGCCAGTGATGAATGGAAGTTAATGGCCCTCTACTATGAGATGCATTGATGTAAATGGATTTCTCTAGTATTTTTATAATTTTCTAACATAGTTTTAATTAATTAGTTTAACCATTTTTTATATTTTTATCTTGTTATTGCAGTTTTATAGTAATGTAGATATTTTGATAAATTTTAGTTAATTTATATATAGATATTTGAATTTTAGTATTGTTATTAGTTATATTAAATTTATATATTATATTTAACACGATGTTATTATTAATATTATTATTAGTTTCACTAAATTTAGCTTAGTTTATTTTAATAATTTTTATTAGTATGCATATATTTTAATTATCTATTTCTATTTTATTTTATTTCATTATTTTTATAGTATTAATAAAATAATATCTTTTTATTGGTTTATTATTTTTAAATTTGTATTATATTTAATTACATGTGAATAAATAATATATTTATATATTTATATATATTTTAATTATTATTATTAATAATAATATTATTTAAATCTTAGTTAAGTATATTATTTTAATTTTGAATTTTGAATTTGTTTTGTTTAAATTTTGAATTTTGATTCCTTTTGTTTTTATATTTTTATTTTATTTTTATTTTCCTATCTACCCAACCCTCCCACTTTTCCCTAAAACTCCCCATCCTCTTTTACCACTTCCCCTCTCCCATGCCACCCATCCCCACCCTTTCCCTCCTTCTCTCCAATATCCCATCCCCCACACCTGATCCCACAACCCATCCACTTCCCTCTCTCCAATCACCCATCCCCCTCCCCTAATCCCACACCTCTCCCCTATCTCCAATCCCACTCCCCTACTCACTAATACCTACAACTCCCACCCCCTAATACCAGATGGACATGTCACCCCCTATTACCCTCACCCCTATGCTCTCCCTCCCCTGCCCTCCACTCACCCACTGCCCCTTACCTCCCCCCTTCCATACCCCACACACCTCTCGCCCGCATCCGCTCACCCCGTTTCCCTAGAACTCCCTACCACATCCCCTATTACTTGCATCCCCACTTCCCCACGACCCTAAACCAACACTTCCAAAGGTAAAAAATAGGTTCACCATCAATGAGGACATCCTACGCTGACTTGAATAACTCTCAGCGACCAGCCTCATCCATTCCAAGAGTGCAATGGCAGTTTGGGTGCATCATCGACTTTTGAAGAGGTTCAATTGGGATTTCAGAGATTGACTCTCCACAAGGAGAGTGAGTGCACATCCGATCATTTTTTATTTGGTGAGATGGTTTGGTTCAACATTGCAGAAATCAGTGGAGTGACAATTATTATTGCGCAATCTTCGATGGTGGATTGCAGTGAAAACTGCAATGGCACAAGCATGGTGATATATATTTATTATTTTATGTGTTATGTTTTCATTAGGGAAGGTTATTTCTATTATTTCAGAGTTGCGATAATTGTAACGGTGTATGCATGTCTTTAATATTGAACCATGTTTGATTTTAATTTAAATTAATTTTAATTGGATGTTTAATTAATTAATTGTATTTCCATTTGAATTAATTGTCATTTGGGCTCTGCACACATGATTTAGTGCCTATTCATGTGATACCTAATAAGTAATCATAGATAATAGTACATCATAGAATTTAGTTATTCGGTATTCGATCGCGCTTGTGAGAAAATTATAAATAAATACAAATATTAGTCAAAAAAATTAATATTTTTTGTGCACTCTCCTTCAATCTTTCCTAAGTGATACCTAATAAGTAACCTCTTATGAGTGAACCTGATGTCAAAAGATACTTAATCTTTTTGAGAGACAAGTTATTGTATTTCACCAAGTGATTCGATGAAATAATGACGCAAGAATTTATTCATCAGGACATAGAATGAAATGACAGATAATTTATGTGAAAATTATAATACATTCTAACATCAGAGAATGAGACCAAATATTATTTTTATTAATATTAGAATACATGATAATTGAATATATAAATATTCATAATATCGAATTAAATAATCAACATTGTATGAACCAGAATGGACGTCGCAACTCTGAAATTTCCATCTCTTCTAGTTTCTTCTATAGCTTAATTCAGTTCACTTAGATAGTTTTAGTTAATTTAAATAATCATTTTTAAATAGTTGATCACTTTTTATATTTTTTATTTGTTAATAACAATTAAATCCCATCTACTTGAATATTCCTCTTAGAGGATATTTCTAGTGTCTACTCATATTTTCTCTGTGGATCGATCATGCTCGCAACTTCTATAGTAGTTGGTAGGTTAATAAATAATTCAAATTTTCATGTGTTGCATCGTGTGTGCCAAATTTATGGAACCATTTCTAGGGAGAATAGTAGTATTAGTAATTCCATTAAAAGAGGGATTTTGGCAAAAAATAATAAAAAATAATAAAAAAACAATAAAAAAATAGTTTACTACTCTGAAAATTTTTCATTGTCGTATTTTTCAAGACATCTTGATGCTCAGAATGACGTGGGCCACACCACACAGTTACAACCAATACCCACCCTACCCACCAACATTGCAAGGTATGGAATATAATTATTGACTACACATGATCTATCTAGGTAATACTTTTTATTATAATTATTATCATTCAAGTCCGTGATATGATCTGTATTCTACTACCAGTCCTTGTCCACAATTTGATCATTTTCAAAGTCTATATGTTCATGAAAATATAGAAATTTATTTTTCATGTGAATCAAATTATTCAATAATTAAGAATATGTTTCAATCTTCTATCAGTAAGACAAATAGGTTATTTGAACTTCAATATGAACATAATGAAAATAATATTTCCTTAATCATGAATCTATAAAATCAATTAATTCATATTTTTTAACTAACCACCTCACTAACACTTTATGATCTAATTCAAGACAATTCTATTGTAATAAGTGTAGTGGAGGTTAGGTTGGAACAAAATTCATTGTTTGATTCTAAGGATGAGTCTGCATAGATTGATATTTCTTCCTGTAATACTATTTATGACTCCTCTTCATCACCATATAATTCTTCCAATATAATCACATTTGAAGAAAATGAGAGCTTAGTGTTCCAACCTATTGAACATAATGATACCTTAGAAAATGTGATTTCATGTCCTTCTATGAGTTCACAACCCAGCCATTCCAATGTTAAAAAGGACACATTCAATGTCTATTTAATCACACCTTTTGAGGATGAAGAGGAAATTGAACTAGGACAATTCTTTACCATGATAGATTCATGATTGAACTAAGAGAATGTGGATTGCCACATGAATGAGGACTTCAATTGAAATTTTATCTAATCAACTCTTTATAAAAATCATTGTGAGTATGAAATTTTCTCTAAAATAAAGTCATCTGAAACATTTCTGGGGTCATAGAATAAATCAACATCGGTGGTAGAGAACACTCATACTTTTATAGAAATAATGGAAGAATGGGATTGCCTGGAGGATCTAGAGTTTGTGGTGACACATGTGCCAATGGATAAATATGATAAAGACAATATTAAAGAAACATTTGAAAAAGAGGCCATTCTTGACCCAATGGAGTCACATGCTCCAATTTATCCTACTCTGCTTGCTTCATGCATCCAGCATGATTTCAGTTGGAAAACTATGGAATTCACTATGATAGTGGATGGGTGTGAAAACGAATTGGGATACATCGTCAACCCAGATACTGCATTCAATGATGTGATGAATATAAGCCGACCACTGAAGGGGCCAGGTAAAGGATTTCTTTCACCTGTGCACATTCAAAGAGGTAATCTTCTTGATCTTTCCACTAATGGATTTTTCCCAAAATTCAATTATTTGGTAAATCTTTCTTCAGGGGAGGTATATCTGTTCCCTTGTGAGTTGGCCAATTTTCATTTTATTCCACACATTCATTTTTAACAAGATTCTGTTGAGATATTGTGCAGCTTGTAAGATGAACTCATCTTTAAAGAATGGATTCCGCACTCCCATTGATAAAGAAGCAGATGTATAGTAAACATTAACATTAGTTCTTGGTGGAATTTCAATAATTTCTAGCTAAAGATTATAGTAAAATTAGCACTCAATGGGACACAACCAATCATTTGTTTGTTTTATTTTCAATGCATTTAATTTCACTTCATTTTATTTAAAAAGTAATCTAAAATAGAATGGCATGCATTTACAGCAATCTATTTTCTCCAGGCACTATAGTTGATTTGAATTCATCATACATATTTTTATCATCCAAATGATTTTGATAATTGTGAAACTTCTATGATATGATGTGAGTGTGTGTTGTCAATGTGTAGGTTTTACAGGTATACCATTTTGAGAGCTTCATTGGACAAATACATCCTTTCCACGTATACCTACACTTACATAGGGGAGTGATTTATTTTTTCCATATATTATGCTTTTAAAAACACCATGTAATCTAACAAAAAAACATGAATATTTTGAAAAAAAACTAACATTCGCATCATATTTTGAACCCACATGAAAAAAAATAATTTTTACCAAAACATAGTTGGAAATATACCACTTATGTCTCTAGACAGTTTGAGCACATGATTCTTGTTTTTAATTCTTTGATCCTTGATCTCAATACTTATATTATTACTGATATTATTTTATGCTTCGAATGTGTTTTTCAAAAACTAATAAATTTTTGAGATAGTTATTTTCACTCCTGCTCATTCGTGATGTCAAACATTTTTTTTCATACCCATGAGGACTCTTGCCCATTTCAAATCATCTATTATTTCTCTTTTTCTTGAGATTTCATGACCTTGTTTGGTCCTCTAGAACATTCCATGTTTTTTCTATCAAAGCGATATGAATTTTGAATGTTTCAATAAAATGACTAAGGCATTTGTTTTTTCTTCAACACCATTGACCCCCTGATCCACCCATAAATTTTCTATATCGTGTTTCCCTTAGAATCCAAGAAGAATCCTTTTAGGATGATACCATAGCCAATACCCTTCCTTGCCAATATCATGAATATTTTCATGATGATTTTCGTTCTACGTGTGGTGGAGAGATTTACTAATGGAGAGAGTTGTTTGATGGGAAGTGAGTCAATGGATTCACATGGATTGACATTATATACTCCTGATCATATTTTTTATATTTCCTAGTATCATCATTCATTACATGTTTTTTTAATATGGGAATGTAGATTCATTTTGGTTCCAACAACGAGTACATTGGTGGTCATTACACGGTAACCCACTCTATTAAGGATACCTAAAAAATTGATGATTTATTACTCTAAAAGATAGAGTTACTTGTTAATGAAATACTTTCATTGAGATGTTATAACGTATATGTTATTGGTGTAAAATTATTTGTGGTTATTGTATGAAATTTTTTTCATGGGGTTTTAGAGTTGAAAATCACCAGTTTTTCATGCAGAGCTTATTTGAGTGAATTATGTCTAAAAAAATTAAAAGATCAAAAAATTTCATTACCATATGATTGGGGGTAATCAATTTTTATGTGTGGGGGAGTGGGAGTTTGAGGGAGACATTTGTGTTGAAATTTATCATGAATTTATTTCAAGATTTAACCCTCCTTTTTTCCAAAAAACTATCACAATTTTTTTTATGACCCACCATCCTTCAACATGAGAGGCATTTGAACCTCATGTAATGTACTTGAGATTGGTGAATTCTATTGATTTAAAATAGTAAAGATGTGAATTTCATAGGAAACCTACGGTAATCATGCATGTGTATGAGAATTGATCATTACTATGATCAAATATTTTTTGAGATATGAGAGTGGTGGAGAGGTAGGTCACATTATACTTGAGTGCACGTACTTGTTTTGAAAAATGAGAGTGAAATAATTTTTTTTTGAAAAATGGAATTTTAAATGAAGTATGATATTTTATGGGTAAAATAGATTGAAATATTTTAAACATGAAATTTTGATGTTTTGATTGGTCTATGGGTCCACTTGTGTTTACTTTCTAATTGTTTTTCCGAGGAGTTCAAATGTTTAGGTGTGGGGGATTTGATGTACATAGATTTCACTAGTATTTTTATAATTTTGTAACTTAGTTTTAATTAATTAGTTTAACAATTTTCCATATTTATAGCTTATTTTTGTAGTTTTATAGAAATTTAGAAATTTTGAATATTTTTAGTTAATATATATATTGATATTAGTATTTTAGTATTTTTTTAGTTATATTAATTTTATATATTATATTTAACACTATATTATTATAATTAGCTTCACTAATTTTATATTAGTTTCATTTATTAATTTTTATTACTATGTATTTATTTTAATTCTCTATTTCTATTTTATTTTATTTCATTATTATTATAGTATTATTAAAATAATATCTTTTTATTGGTTTATTATTTTTATAGTAGTTTTATATTTAATTACATGTGAATAAATAAAATATATATATATATATTTGTGTCTGTGTATTTTAATAATAATAATTATTATTTAAATCTTAGATTAGTAGATTTTTTTACTTTTAAATTTTGAATTTGTTTTCTTTAAATATTTAATTTTTATTATTTTTGTTTTTCATTTTTATATTTTATTTTTTTTCCTACCTACCCAACCCCTTGACACTTCTCCCTCAACCTCCCCTTTTTATTTGACCACTTCCACTCTCCCACGTCACCCCTCCCCACCATCCTCTATCTCTCCAGTCACCCATCCCCCTCCCCTCATCCCACGCCCCATCCCCCTCCTTATCTCTAATAACCCCCCTCCACTAATCCCACACCACTCCCCTCTCTCCAATCCATCTATCCTCCCCACTAATACCCACAACACCCCACCCCCTAATAATGGTTGGGCATGCCCCCCCATTCCCCTCATCCCCACAATCTATGTCCCCTACCCTCCACTCACCCGCTTCCCCGTCCCCTCCCCCCTTCCCTACTCCCTCACCCGTCTTATCCAACACCCCAATAACTCACCGCCCCACTCCCCCTACCCTCCCATACCCCACCCACCTCTCACCTGCATCCCCTCAACCCTTTTCCCCAATTTTCTACACCACATCTCATACTACCTACACCCCCCTTCCACATGACCCTACCCCATCACTTCCGAAGACACAAAACAGGTGCACCATCAACATGTACATCCTCCACTGAGTAGAACAGCTGATGGTGATGATCCTCCTCCATTCCAAGAGCACAACAGTAGTTTGGGTGCACCATCGACTTCTGAAGAGGTTCTCCCGGGCTTCCGGAGATTGATGCTCCACGACAAGAGTGAGTGTACATCCGGTTATTTTTTCAGCAGCGAGATGGTTTGGTCCAATGTTGTAGAGATCGATGAAGTGACTATTATTATTGCATGATATTCGATGATGGATTGTAATGAAAAACATGAAAACACAAGCACTGTGATATATATTTCTTATTTTATGTGTTTTGTTGTCGTCATGGTTGGTTAGTTATTTTATGTCAGAGTTTCGATTAATGTGATGTTGTATGCATGTCTTTAATATTGAAACATGTTTGATTGCCTTTTGAATTAATTTTGATTGGATGTTTATTTAAATAATTATATTTGTGTTTTAATTAATTTTCATTTGGGCTATACACACATGCTTTGGTGCCCATTTAATGTGACACCTTATAAGTAATCATGGATGAGAGTTCATTATAAAATTTATTTATCAATAATTCGATCATGAACGTGAGTAAATTATAAATAAATAAAAATATTAATTGAAAATATTAATAATTTTTTTTTTCACTCTCCTTCAAACATTCATGAGTGATACCTAATAAGTAATCTCATTCAAGGGAACTTGCCATAGGTAGATACTTCGACTTTGTTAGAAAGGCGCCACTGTATTTCACCATGTGATTCGATATAATAATGCCTCAAAAATTATTCATCAGGATATAGAATGAAATGATAGATAATTTGTGTGAAAATTAGAATAATTTATAACATCATAGAATGAGACTAGATAATATTTTGATTAAAATTATAATTAATGATAAATGAATAGATAAATATTCAGACATTGGAATTAAGTAATTGACATTTCATGCACCTAAATGGACGCCGCGGTACTGAAATTTCCATCTCTTCTAGTTTCATCCAATGTTTAATTTAGTTCACTTTGATAGTTTTAGTTAATTAAAATAATCATTTTTAAATAGTAGTTCAATTTTTTGAATTTTTATTTATTAATCCCAATTAAATATCATCTACCTAAACATTCCTCTAAGAGGATATTTCATTTGTATACTCATATTCTCTCTTTGGTTCAACCCTGAATGCCACTTCTACCGTAGTTGGTAGGTTAATAAATATTGAAAATTTCCATTCATTGCGACAAATATTCCATGAATCTAGAGTTCCATGATAGTCATGAGCAGTCTTATTTCTCATCCTTGATAGTTACCTCTTCCCTCCTTGATAAGGTGAAGAGTAGAAAATTTTCAGATCATAAAGTATTAGATCCTTTTGATAGTATATTAGGAGATAAACCACCTCTAGATTGGTTTGTGGACAGAGATGATGTCCTGCATCTATGTGGACATATCTGGGTCCTTATAGATATGAGAGAGTTGTTTATGAAAGAGTCTCATGTTTCTCAGTGGATAGTTCATCCAGGTATCTCCAAGATGTATCGAGATATGCGATACTATTATTGGTGGCCTAGGATGAACCATTAGATAATAGGTTTTATCAGTTGGTGTTCCACCTATCCGCAGGTGAAGGAAAAGCACTGGAGACCTATAGGCTTTCTAAATAAGCTTCCAGTCTCAAAATGGAAATGGGATGATGTTTCTATGGATTTTGTAGTTAGATTACGTAGGTCTCCAGGGAGTAGCAATGGTTTATAGGTAGTCATTGAATGAATAATGAAATCATCCCACTTCATTCTAATTTGGGATACTTTCTCGGTTGATGAGTTGGGAAGACAATATGTCTGAGAATATATGACTCCACGGGGTTCCGCATACAAACATTTCAGATTGGGATTCTCATTTCACATCAAGGTTCTGGTAGGGATTATAGAAGGCTATGAGAACACAGGTGCATCTAAGAACATCTTTTCACTGTTAGACTAATTAAAAATTAGAATAGATAATATAGGTTTTAAAGGATATACCCTGAGCCTGTGTTCTTGATTTTGGTAGTTCTTGGGAGAAAAATTTCCCTCTCATCGAGTTAACCTATAATTAACGATTTTAGGTGACAATTAAGATGGATCAATTTGAGTCCTTATATTTTACAACGTTCTATTCACCCCTATGCTGGATAGAGGTAGGTGAGGTGGACTTACTAGGTCCTCATATTGTTTAGGAGACATCAGACCAGGTTCAACTGATCAGAAAGAGTATGACTAATACTAAGTCTAGATAGAAATATTATACCGATCTTCATTGATAACATCTTGAGTTAAAGGTTTCAGGGTCATGTTTTCCTTCATGTATGGACCATTCTAGGGCATAGATGGTTAAAAAATAAGGAATTATTTCACCTAATTTTGTAGGGCCTATTGAAATTCTAGAGAGAGTCACGCCGGTAGCATATCAGTTGCTTTTAACTCAAAGTTACCATTACACACATGACATATTTCATGCTTCACAAATTTTACAATATCATGTCATCCCATATTATAATTTTAATCCTGTGGAAGCTGAGTAAGATGCCGATGCTACCTTTGAGGAGTATCCAGTATGCATCGTCAACCAGAGCATGAAGGATCTATGAAGCTGGTCTGTCCCTCTAGTATGAGTTATATAGAATCACAGAGGAGTATATGATGATAATTGGGAGAGGGAAGATGACATATGTTCCCGATGTCTAGTGTTTTTCTCATATAGTGTTTCTATTACCTTGGAAGGTGAATTCGGGGATGAGTTCTTTTAAGGAGGGAAGATTATAAGAACCTATTTTTTCACATAGGTATGGATCCTTTAATTTTAGATCTAAATCGTTAATTTATACCTAATATGGATGCCTAATGGGTTATTAAAGGTCTCAAGGGTTTATGGGGAAAGTTCAAATCCCGAAACGGATAGTTTTGGAAAAATCAGGCATTTCACAAGGTTTAGTGTAAACCGTGTGGATTGTGTTTTTCTGGATAGAGCCACCTCGCATGGTTGGTGCATGGAAATGCAGCCTAAATGTGTGAGAACCCCTTCTACCAAGGTTACCATGCTAGGTATTTACATGGTTTGTCAATCCATGCAGATAAACCATGCACATACCATTTTTCTAGGTAAAATGTCAAATTTTTCCTTAATGATCTTATTAGAACCCCTCTTCCTCCCTAATTCATATTTCAGTGAGATTACCCTCCATTGCTCTAATTTTAGATATTTTTAAGGCCAAATCTGGGGATCAAGTGATATACTTCATCCGAGATCCTATTGAGCTTCTGTTTATCACGTTGGATGCAAAATGATATATACTCAAGTCCTCTTGAGCCGTTCTGATTCTCTTTTTCTCTCAATCATGTTATCAGAGTCTGAGTGTTTTTATCTTTTTCATATATGTATAATGACCCCTGAATAATCAAGGACCGTTATTGAACGATAAGGATCATACAAGACTAAGATGGATGCTATATACCTCACCCCTCAAGTTCGTTGATTTTTGGATTTGTCATGTGGGGCCCACTGATTATATCGGGTTCTATTCATTTAATTTATATGCCAGGATTATAATATTTATAACTACATGGTTATTCTATTTCCAAATTTGTGATTATTTGTTAGTGGTTATGCCCACAATTCAATACTTTGCATGTCAATGGTTATTCTATATTTGTAATTTAGTGTTTTGACACATTTGTGCCACCATTCAAGTGTGCCTTGGCTTGACCATCATAAGGATATGTTCTCCTATATTAAAAGGCTTGGTTTATATTGTGAATTGTATAATGGAATGTAACATGTATGCTCTCCACTTGACCCATCTAAGGTAAGTGCTTCAATTTGATAATAAAACATGAAATGTGAATTGACAAGTATACTAAGTATATTACTTGGCCTTAAATGTAAATGAATAGTATGTTACATATTTTTAGCACCCCTTACCACATTAATGGAAGGTAGAATAACGAACCTTCAATATGGAATATGCTTTAAATTGATTAAATGAATGGTTTCATTCTACTTGGACTTGTCACACTAATGAAAGGAATGCTTTGAACAAAATGACTTGATTAAAAGGATGCATTCTACTTGAACTTATCACAGTATTGAAAGGTAAATCTTAAATAGAATGAAATATTACAAGGATATATAATTAAACATAAATGTCTTAAATCGAGACCACCTTTAATTTTAATCAAAGAATGCCTTGAGCACTCAGGAAACCAATTTCGATTCAAGGATACTGCTTCCATAGGTTAATACCCACCTAGATCCCAATCCCTGTTTTTTATTGGATGCCCGGTATGACACTATATGATCCCTTCAATATATTTATAGGATTAATTGGATACAATTCTTGGATCCATCATTGATATGTAGGTTCCATCGTTGCAGAATATAGGGCCCTATCTCTGCTTATCCTCAATTTACCTTACACGTTCACCTTGGATTTGGTAGGCACCTTATTGTGGAATTCCTTGGAACATGATCCTTGGATTACACTCTTATCCTTAGTCTGGATAAAATTACTACAGAGTTGGTGACCCTTGAGGTATATGTTTCCTTATTTATTACCTTGTAACTTCATTATTAAATATCATTAATCCTAGTTTCCTTGTTAAATGTTGAAACCTTCACTATTTATACTGGCACGAGGTGATGTTAGTGTTGGCTATACCTCATGATACTTATCAGTCTAAAATTGGTAAATACATAATTAAATGAATAGGTTACATGTTTAGACACCATCTAAGGATTGAGGTAGGTACATGGGTATTTAGTTACATTGTACTAAATTACCTTATATATGCATGCCTGCACATAGTTACATTTCCATTACACGAGTTGAAGGTTATAGACACCATTGGTGATGGCCCACTGAGATTTATCTCACACCCTTTTTAGCTACCATTTGGTACCCATATAGATTACATGGTTTCAGGTGTTGATAAATGGAAACAAAAAAATTCAGACACTCGACTGCTTATTGTTTAGTATGGAGCTTGATATCAAATGACCATACCAGAGCTTGAGATTCTTGGGATAGTCTTTTGATTTATTTATAATTTTTAGGAACACATTATTCCTTATATATTGTATCCATGTTTTCTAGTTTTCCAGTGACATTATATATCATAACTTGTTGAATGATATTCCAATTGTTTCAGTTATTATTACCATTGTCTCTATTTATTCCACTATTCCTTCTGTTTACTTATATTTCTTTTTCTATTTACCTTTGTTTACTTTCATCCACTATACTAAAATTAGTTAATGGGGGAATAGTCTCCCTACTGACACACCATTGGCCCTCACTACTAGTCGGCAGCCCCTGGAATTTAGAGAGATGCACTTGAGGCCATGTGTCCCATCAGGCTCGGGGAACTCATTAAGTGAAATGAAAATGTCCTTGGGTGGATGCAGTCATTGTGGGAGAGGTGCTCGTGATCTGTTGTGTTGTCCATTATCATGAAATGATCATAAAAATCCTTTTGAGTTAGGGGATTCATTTCATATATTTTTTATTTATGTGAAATCCTAGAGTTAGCATGAATTAGACCTTGGGATCATAATGAAATTGACATAATAAATATTTGAACTAGATTAAATAATTGGTATTAATTTCATAGCTATGTTATTACCTCTTAATATTATAAATAGTGTAATATATATGTTTTTTTATTTTTCATGTCATTCCTAATAGAAGTTGTTAAAGAACTTAAAGTCAAGATTAATTATATATTGTTTATCTAAAGGGTTAAAGAGGCATGTTAATGAATCCAGTTGTTGTTGTTGGGATTTGATGATAATCAAATGGATGTAGTTTTTCATGATTAATTTAATTGGTATGTAACCTGAATGAATGTTGATTATTTTTGATAAATTAATTAAAGGCATGTTAAATTTATTGCAAAATTTATTTGTGATATCTATGATAACTTGTTTCTTAGGTTTCCTGTAGTTGGAACCTGTGAATAATGAATTGGTTAATTCAAGGTGGAATAAAATTTAATTGTGTTATAAAACGATAACAGATAATATAGTTTGAGTTACCTGACTACTTGTAAATGCAATGTTCCTTATGTTTTATTGATATGAGAGCTGGTTGTGTGAGAAGGTTGAATGCCTTGCGTTGGGGATAAGATCCCATTGCTATGTTTGTTTCCTACTACTTGTGAGGTGACATATTCCTAGGATGACCGATCCTAGAAGGATTTTGTGGTATATGGGGGAATGTAGGCCTAATGGTTGTGGAAGTATCTAATTCCTTGAGTGGCGAGATGCATCAGTTTATGCATGTGGGTGTCAGGGAGGAAACTCGAGATGATGGAACGTGTTGAATCTAGGCTTACCCATTGATATGAATGTTGGATTACTGATTTAACCTTTTGTTTGTTTATATTTTTTACTCTCCCAAATTCTTGAGGAAGATGGTCTGGGTAACCCTCCTTTCAAAAGAGGCAGAGACACTCTGGGTATACTGTGTTCTTTTCATCTTTAGCTTCTCAATGATGGATGTATCTATGTTCCTACTGTAGGTGAAAAACTCAATTGGTAGTTCATCTACTCAACATGTTGAGACCCTTATGTTTGGTAGCATAGAATGTTTTCTTAGAATACCTAGAAATATGTAAAGTGGTAATAATATTAATAAATGAATTAATTTTTAACCCATGGTGTTGGAGATTCTTGATATGCAATGATGAGGTTACAATTTAAAGGAACCGTGGATTCAGTTTGGCTATTCCTGGAGGTCATCGAACTTTTTTGTGGTGCTAATGAAATGTAATGTGGTAATTAATAATGGATAATCACTATTTAAATAATTAATTAACAAAAAGTGAAACTGATAAAAATAGATAATTAACTTAACATATCTCTTTAAATGGTTGTGTGCTTATCAGATATCTAGTCTGAGTAGTGGAAGATAGGAGTCCGATAGATGATAGCTGTATTTGAGTCTATAAATATAATTTTTTATAGTGATATAGTGAGATATATTATATAATATAATTTTTTTATATGCTACTCCACCCTGTTGGTTAAGGAGACTGACACCCTAGGGATTCTGAGACCTGGGCGGGGTTCGTTAACATCCCTATGGGAGGATGGATGATTGACTTCCTCATCTATCCCTACTCTATTCTCTTGGTTGTCACTAGTCTTAGTATGCACAAAGGTCATTTTTACACATATATGTGTGTAGAGGGATATAATGGATTGTATTTATTTCTAACACATATATTTTGGATATAGATTCCTATGTTTTACTATAGGTATAACGTATATATGTTGTGATGGCTTGAGGATCCTTACTCGGAATATGGGATATGATGGCTTGAGGAATAATACACGATGCTTGATACAAGTTATGCATGCTTTGGTTGATCCCAAAAACTTCCTAGTTAATTCTGGTTATGTGGATGTGGCGGTGTGTTGCTTGTGGTGCATGTTGTGGTCCTTCACCTAGATGTCTTTGGGATGACCTTTTTGGAGAGAGATGCTCAGGATGCGCGATGTTGTGGAAATGCGACAAACCTATGGGGAAGTGGAAGTGGAGTACCCTTGAAAATATTTATTATCTTATATACTCTTGTATGTGATACTTGGTGATAGTATCCATGGTGTGGCTTGTAACATAGTATAACTGTTCTGGTGATGAGTTAGTTTTACTTCTTTTTCACTATGATTTAGTATGTTTTGTTTACTTTTTCACGACAGTCTCTAGGGAGGATCTTACCATGTACACTTATATACTCAACCAACATTTAAATAAAATATTTTTCAGAATATTGGTTGGAGTAAGTTGGAGATCAGGATGATTAATAATAGCTTGGGGTTTGTGGGAGCTTTTTGGGCTTCATGGATGCTTTAATTTTACTTTATTTTAGTACTTGTAGTTTTCCTTTTTAGTTGTAGTAGTCTTTTCATGATGATACATATGTGTACTTGTGTTTTCTTTGATATTGTATTCTGAGTAATATTTGGTTGGTGTCTATCTTATCTCAATCTTTCAAATGTATTCTTATAGAGGTTAATGCCTACTGTCTACGTGTTTACCATACCCTCAACGGTAGTCGTCAACCAAGGGCCTACTAGAGGTGGGACTCAGGGGGCCACTATCTCTCTTCTCCCATTTCTGGCCCAAGAGGGGTACACTTTGAGAGGATAGGATCATGGAATTCTTTTTAATTATCTTTATTAATAAATTATTAGGTGTTGATACATTCAATACACTTAAGACAACACCCATGGAATACTTTTGAAAAGAGTCCATAAAATTCATTCAATGTTATTTCGTAATGTGACTAGAAGATATTATGATAGTGTCACCTAATGTAAATACATAGAATGTGATTAATATTTTCTTATAGTTCCACACTAGTATTGATGAGGAAAATTGAGAATATTGAAGCCTAAAAGAATACATCATGTGTAGTGTTTGAATGCTAAATATATGTTTGGTTAAGGGTTTTCAGGATAGTGGGAATATGATTTTTATACATCCAGATGATTTGTAACTGGAAGATTCTGTAAGAGGTAAAATAATGATCATAGTATGTGGATTCATTAGAAGTTTTTAAGTGAATTAATGTAAAGAATACAGATGTTTTCAAAAGTTGTGATTAAATTTCAATAGATGTGATGACTGTTGTTGGATATAAAATGAAGATTTTGTGAAGGCTATTGAATAATTAACACTGGGGAAATTCCATATTGGTTTTTAGGTAGAATATGTGGACTACAAGTTATCTTTGAGAAAAATAGTGTATAATAATTTACGTTTTTAAGGATTTTGGGAGTTCGAGCATACCACATATGATACTTTACGACAAGAATAAAAAATGAGTTATTATTTTCAAATTACAAGTTAATGATAGTTATATTAAAGTAAATATATTCAAGAAATAAATTAATGAATTAATGAGAAGAATTTTGATGTCATGATTTCTATAATATAAAAAAAACCTAAAGTTCATGAAAATAAAAAAAGCATCAAAAGAAGAGTTGAGGGAATATAAAAAAAAGAGATTTGAAGTTTTTATAATGCAGAAGAACAAAAAATATATGAAGGGGATTGTCAGATTATAAATTATACCAATATAATCATAACTATGAAGAAGATATTTCATTTCATGCCCACCATATGAGAATTCTGTAAATAAATATCTGAAGAATGAGATCATGTATAATAGGCCGCATATAATTCCATGTTAAGTATGAGTGTAAGAATACAGTTAATATAAAAATATGATAATTTATAGTGAAGACAGAATGTGGAAGCATTAATAATTTTTTAATGTGATTGGAAGATTCAAACATTTGATCTGAATATATAAATAATAAGATGGGTTGTTACTATGCTATAGTGCATGTAGAAAAAGGCTCTACATAATGTTTACATAATAATAAGATAATTCATAACAATATGTATTCACCTAAGAAAAAGGATGAAGATATTCTAAGGATAGTATAAATATAGTGTTGTGATTATTAGAAGAAAAAATAAGAGTAAGAATCATTTTCATGATTGAATTATGTGATTTTTACAAGAGTAGTACTTATTAAAAGATCGATCATAGGTATTTCTCAATAACGTAGCTAAGCGTTTAAGGAAGAATACTAAAAAAGGAATATCTTCATAAATCACTTAAGGAACATGTTTTAATTGTAGTTTAGTTGAGTAAAATGTCATGTTGAGTATTTCAGATAAATATAATAGCATAATATAAATTAATAATTACTAAAGTATTAGAAACAAAATATGTGATCTTATCAAAAGAATGAGTTTTTGTTACAAAAGTGTTGTGATTGAATGTTTAAAAATGGCATTTATATTTTTAATTTAAGAAGATATGATACAAACTGGATGCCTATCCAGAAAATGAAAATAGTTCTATTATAAAGTTCATATAACAAACTACCTTTTTATGAAGTTCAATTTTTAATGAATACATGTGGGATGTAGTTATGGGTATCAGATTATATGTGAACCAAAATAAATCCTTGAAAAAATTACTAGAATCAGTGGTGAGTGAAAATAATGACATAATAAGATGACAATACTATGAGGCTAGTATAGGAATACATATAAGTGATATGATTGAAATATTTAAAAATGAGATGTTCCTAGAGTTGAGAAAAATTCTAATTGTTAGAAAAATGATGTTCATGAATAAAGTCAAAAATAAAAATAAAAAAAGTATATATGTAATATAATAATTTAAAATGAATTTTATGATTGAATCATTGATTTATATAGAAGTAAATTTACTAGATAGTTCATGGACTTTTCATTCATTCATAGAATAAACTAATATAATGATTCTTAGTTGGAAATACAAAGTTCCAATATTTATGAAAGGGTGTTCTTGATTCTAACTGAGGTTTGAGGAATATTTGGAAATTTGATTCAATGCTGTATTTTTTTTATATTTTACCTAAATCCATGATTTTAGATGATTTATTAAATTTATTCAAAAATAAAAATAGGTAGATCCAAGGAGTTAGATTAATTAAAATCCTCGAACTAATTAGGGAATTTGGGAATATAAAATGAGATGAGATCATTTAGATAAAGGTATTGATTGATCAGGAGTAAAAGGGAAAAAGAAATATTTATAAGAATAAAATAAGTAGCGAGGGAGTTCTAACCAAAATTCATTAAATGTTCAATCAGTTTGAATATTTGAGAAGACCAACAGTCAATCTTTTGATGAAGCTTTGTAATATCACCATATTCAATTGATCAGAATTTAAGAGCTTTACCAACATCAAGTGCATTCAATAGATGTTATAGTTGTTAAATTTTAGGCCATAGTTAGAGTTTAAAAATTTTAGTTTACTAGAATAAGAAAAAGTATTATGTTCAAGGAATTTAAATGGAAGTACATGGGAGTAGTCAAAGACCTATTAAAGTTGGAGAATCCTAAATACTGGTGGGATTCAATATAAAAAAATATTTAGTTGGTAAATTTTCGACATGGTATTTATAATGTGGGATAAGGGTAATAACTTCCCACATTAATTCTAATTGATAATAATATTATTATTGGAATTATTTTGACTTGATGAGAGTTGACATTGATTAGGGTATGTTCCCACATTGAGGTCCAACCTTATAAAAATCCCTATGTTTTGTTTACTTCCCATTATTAGTATTTCATAAAGGAAAAGTGGTGATGGATTGTAATTAAGATCCATACATTCCAACCAATGACAATGGTTCAATCAACTTAATAAAAGTAAAAATTTATATCGAACTTAATCAAAAAAAGTCAGCCAGCCCTGATTAACCTCTCTCAGGGTGACAATATGATCTTTTACGACTCTCAATCTTTTTATTTATGACTTTTCACAATTTAGGATGAATAGATCTATTTAATTTTATTAAATACACTCAAACTATATGAAATATAGAAATATAAGAAATATCACATCAATTGATATATTACAAGGATCTCCCTAATGTGTGTGACTTTGTAATTTCAATGTTCAATTCAATTTTAGACATAGTGCTTCACTAATATCATAAAGTGAATACATATAGGGAATGTTTCTAAGTCAATAAGTCAATTAATTTATTTATTGTATAAATCACTATAAACTATGAAAATGATTTAACATGAGTTTTTATTTAAGTTTTTATGCTTTTCCAGAATAAACTTCTAATATTAGAAATATTGAATAACTAAAACTATTTTATAAAAATATAGTTATCTTAAATTTCATAACACATTACATCAATCATATTTTAAATATATATAGTGTTGTTTATTTTACTCACCGGTAGATTAAGAAACATGATGAGTTCATTGGTAAATGATGAGGTTTCTAACAATGTTGTTATAACTGACTTAGTGTTTTGTCTAATATGATCATTATATTTTGTTAAAATTATTGATATAAAAAAAATACAAACCTAAATTATCAGGATATCTTGAGTGAACAACCTGATCAATCATTATGAAAGTTTATTTTTCATTTTGAATATTTTTATTTTTTTCTCTAATAAGTGAAATATTATTATTTTTGAGGATATTAAGTTAGTGAAATTTTAGAAAATTTGGACTGATGGATTTTATTGCTAGGAAGAAAGAGCTCGAGTACTTTCGGTGTGTGGATGTTAGATGCCATTAATAGGTTTCGTCGAGGTATTCAAAGTATAGAAAGACATGCCTTGTGATAGGTATAAAATTGAGGATACCTTATGATATGTTTAATGTCATGGATACCTTCATTCTAGTAGGTATATCTACCTTATACTTTTTTAAAAGTCAGGTTTTTAATAATATACATTTAAATTATATCTTGTTTTTCCAATTAATACTATGTGTTTTGTTTTTGAATTTTCACCATGATAACTCTTTCATCTATTATAGTTAAAATAAAGATCACATTTTTTCCATTATAGTGACTAAATTAAATATAGTTTATAATTATATTACTCTAATCTTTGATATGATCTGTCATATGAAAAACTAATCCACATAATACTTTAAGAGGATGTTAATTGTAAGTTTCTTTTAAAACTACAATTCACCACCCTCTTTTATTTTATCAGTCATCATACCTCAAGACAAAATTTGGTATTATAGAAGGTATTTAACATGATTTTAATATTTACTACCAAGATTTTATTTTATTTATAATTTATGTTAGTTTACTAAATATACATTATCCATGTTGGTAGAGGGAATGTAATTTTTTACGATAGGAGTACTAGTTATTACACTCAAAAACTTAAATCTGACTAGACCATTTATTTTTGATAGAGTCAGTTATGATTACATGCATTATTATATGAAATAATATATCCTTAATATTATAGTCAATACATTTATTATAATTATGGGAAAATATAATGTTCTAGAGAATGATATTTTTCAATTCTATTATTAATAAAAAAACAATATTAGGTAAATCATAATGTTTATAATACATTATTGTGTTCTATAAATAGTAAAATCTATACCTAGATATCAAATTGTGAAATAGAAAATGTAAATTGAAATAAGATGGATATTTCACATTTTTGGAACTTCTAAAGTATTAAAAAAACTAAAAAATATGCTAATCACTAACTATTAATCCATTGACTTTCTATCTGGAGTTATTGTAACCTAAATGAATAAATTCTTTATGAAAATAGTAAAAAATTAATAATATTTGGGGGAAAATAGTCATTAAAACATAAAATCATTGAAAATGTTATTGATATTATGCCTAAAAAAATGGGATTCCAAGAAGATAGAAATTAATAATACTAAACATTTGAAAAATTGAAATCTATATGACTTAATTAAAAAATTGATGTAGTATGAGGGTAGACATAAAATAGATACAAAAAAAAGAGAAAAGGATATTCTAAAACATCTAAATATCCTATTTCAAACAGGCAATATAATCATTCAGATAAAGAGATTCATATGACAGAAACAATTATCTTTCTAAAATTTTGAGATGAATTAATAATTTTTTTGAAAGTCAAATTTATATAATTTTCATTAGAAATATAGGTATGATAAGAAAGAATATTCACAAATAATTTTATATTAATTTAACAAGGAAGGTTATATCATACATGATTGTATAAAATAGTAGAACAAATATTGAAATCCGAGTAGCTATTCTAAAAGAAAAATAAAAAAAATCATGAAAATTTTATTCACCTAGATATCTAGTGAAATTGACACATATTTGGATAGTTCATCAAAAAATAATGGAATGTAAATAGATAAAATAGTTGGTTTCTATTCAAATATTCCAAGGAATGAAAATTGATTTATGGAAAAGGTAAATATCGAATCCCTAAAAAAATTGAGTATTTATTCTAAATTCAATTATAATACCAAAGCATATTATTCAAATCCATGAGAAGATAAGAAAGATAATCGATTGGACATTGAAAAAGGCAATTAATTTGAATACAAATAAACAATACATACTATAGATAAAATGGAAAGATATTCAACTCTTATGAATAATGAAAATAATAAACTAATAAGAACCTATGAGTTTACTAAATAAAAACTTAATTAAGATAATAAAACAATTTCAAAAATAACTTTTGATATTTCCAAACATTCAAATAAATTAAATTCAAAAACTAATTTTTGAATATATTTTGTTGATCATAGTTGAGTTGATCATAAATCCATTAATTAAAATGTAAATAATTAGAATTTTATTGTTCAAATTATATAATAAATTTTTTTATTTCAAATAATTTTATATGAAATTAATTTTAGTAAAGAGAATTTTGATAAAATTTATAAACAAATAATACCCTATATAAATTCAATAGGAATTGGTTATTCTTATAATAAAAATAATTTATATCAAACTTTTTTAAACCTAAAAGTGATCCTTTTTATACTAAATGTAAACAAGAAGTTCACTGGAGTAAGTACTTTTCTTTTAAGAAATTTCATTATTTTAGTTTTTATAAATAATATATTTAATAAGAACCACAATCTATATAATATAAAATAGTTGAATGGATAAGGTTTCCTAAAATTTTATTTTATTACATAATTGGACCCAAACATGTGTGGGTAACAAGAACTTAATTTTATCTTTTTTAGGAAAAGAAGATGAAAACTATAATCCAAAAAATGGTAAATAGATAATTTTTGTTATTGACATATGAATAGAGACAATTCTAACTTATAAAATTAAATTAAACAAAAAGGGGGATAATTCACTTTTGGATACAGTGCGTTGGATGAAATTATCAAAATATGCAATGTTTCTTTTCTTGAAAAAACATTTATTTGCAATGTTTTCTATATTTTAGGACATAATAACAGCCTTATTAATATAAGTCAATTATGTGATGAGGGAAATCATCTGAACTTTAGTATTGATATATGAACTATTCAATGTTTAGACAATAATTTTATTTTATTTTACGATAGGCATTAAAATGTTTATATAATAAATATAGAATAATGAATCCATCATAATTTTCCTTTATTTAGTGAAACAAACTTATCTTGGTTATGGAATAGGATATTTATACACTATACATTTTTTTACTTCAACTAAAATTTATAGGAAATTAATTTTTAGGGATATAACATAACATAAATATAATTTAACCATAAGTTTTTAACCCTTGTCAATTTGGTTAATAATATAATTTAGGATTTAAAACTAAAAGTGTAGTATCAACTACCAAAGCATTATAGTTAGTGTACATGGATTTATTTGGTCCTAAAAACATTAAGTATTAGTGTAAGACACTATATATATATATCTATTTATATATTTTTTCATTGATGGTTACATTATATTCACTTCGGACAATTTTCTCAATCAAAAATCTAAATCATTTAATAATTTTAAGGTATTTTTTGATTCTATTAAAAATGAGAAAAACCTACCTTTGGATACTATCCAGAGAGATAATGGAAAACTATTTGTTAACTCATAATTTAAAACTATTTTTATTAAAAAATTTATTATTCATATTTTTTACACACCAAAGACACCACAATAAAATGATGTAGTTGAGATAAGAAAAAATCTTCTTCAAGAACAACTTAAACTTTTATAAGTGAGTATCTATTTCTAGACATTTTGGGTTGAGTCTCTGTGTAATTCCTTTTATCCTATAAATCATGTTTTTCATAGTATTTTTTTTAATAAAACTCTTTATGAACTCTGCATCATAATAAATCCGAAAATTTTGTACTTTAGAGTTTTGGGTGTAATCGAATCCAAAAACCAATGGAGGATTTTTATGGGATATTATACAAATAGTAAGTATTATGGAGTTTTTAATTAAATAAATAATGTTTTTAGGAAATGATTCATATAATATTTGAGTAATTTGATGCTTTCTTTTAAAACTATTCAATATACATAATATTTATGATGTTTTCAAAAATTCTTTTGTTAGATTAATGAAATTTAATTTAAAAATACTGATTAAAAATACTCTATAAGTAATACCATAAAATTATAAATATCTATAAATTACTATAAAAGAAGGTATACATTCATTAGTTGAATTTAAAATTATAGATTTACACAAAAATTACTGGTCTTACGTAATAATATTTTCAATTATATTATAAAAGATCCATGTAAACTGATTAAAAATAGAAGTTCACTAATAAATCATTGTGATAATCATGAATTCATATCATAATTTTATCCTAAAACAATATATGATTATTTGGGAGATGAAAATTGGATAATAATGATGAAATAAGAGATTAATAAAATTAAACGAAATTGAGTTTGGACCCTAGTTGAACGTCATACAGATCTACTAATTATTAGAGTAAAATGGGGTTTTAGAAAAAATTGTGACGAAAATAAAATTATTTTCAGAAATAAATCTTGTATTATTTAAAAAAGAATTTTTCAAGAAAAATTCCTAGAACGCAATGAAACTTTTTTATTCGTAGCTAGATCGATATCTATCAGGATCTTATTAGACTTTATAAATCATCTGAATTTTAATTTATTTCAAATATATGTGAAATGTTATTTCCTTAATTGTTATTTTTAGGATGAATTTTATATTTAATAACCTCTTAATTTTTATGATATTAAATTTTAGGACAAGTATTTAAACCTACTAAATCACTTTATTCACTTAAATAATCCCCAAGAACATTGTATGGTAGAATTTCCATATATTTTTTCAAAATAATTTTCTGAAAGTGCTGATATAACCCTTTAAATAAATAAATTTCTCAAAAATACCATTTTTATTCAAATATATTTTTATGAAATTATTTTTGGTTCAACCAAAAAACCACTCTAAGGTAGTATTTTTAAAACTTATAAATAATGAGTTTGAAATAAGCATTATGGTATAACATAATATTTTTCTTGGTTTTCATATTTTTCAAGAACAAGAGGGAAATATTTTAACGTAGAATAAATATAATAATATTTACTCAATTTTTTTCACAATGCATCAAACATAAGTACTCGAATCGTACCTTCTTTCAAACGTAATATTGATGAAACTAGTAAATTAGTAGATCAAGAAATTATTGTATTATAATAAAAATATCACTATATATAATTTCAAGTCAACCAAAAATTATCTTTTAAGTATGTTTCTGTGAAATATATGAATCTAATCCAAAATAATAGCATTTAAAAGAGATAAAACAAAAATTTTGATACAATAAAATTAATGGGGAACTTGGAATATTTTATTTTTCTAGAAATTATTTTTTTCTAAAAATTACTTTGTTGAAGATATTGGAGGATATAGGTTAGATAAAAAATATATTTCTGGAATATGTAATTTATAAGGAGAAGATTTTGTCTCATCGTCTAGTAATAAGTGGGATTATATAGAACTTTCTACTTCTGAAGGTGAATATTTATTAATTAAAAGATATTATGCTCAAGTATTGTCGATATAGAAAACACTCATGGATTTTGGTTTATGTTTTTATCATTCTCAAACTCTTTGAGAAATAATAGTTGTTTATTATTTTCTAAAAACCCAACATATCACTCAAGAGAAAATAACACAGATGAAAGCACAATTTATTTAGACAACACACATAGAAAGAATGAAAAATAATCTTGTTTATGTTTTTTAAAATCCTCTTAATTTGGATAGACAAAAATTTATTAAATAGAAGTTAGTAATAATCAACATTAAGTGATATTAAATCAACTTACTATTTTATCTATCTACTTATATTAAAAAATTCTCTATTAAAAAATGATTGGATTTTTTTTTCAATTTAAAAGATTTTTCAATCCTATCAAATTTTCAATCTTATTGGGTTTTTCAATATTATCATTTTCTTAAACATATAATTTTTAGACTTATAATTTTTTCAGATTTATAAATTTTCAATCATATTTGTTTTTTAAAATTATTAAACTTTCAAACTTATTAGTTTTTAAAACATATCCTTTTTTTGAACATACATATTTTTTAAACTAATATGATTTTAAAAATTATCTTTTTTTTGAAACATTTCAGTTTTTAAAAACTAACAATTTTTAAATTTTAATAATTTTCAAATATTATAGATTTATAATTTTTTTTTTACATTTTTTTTTCTAAATTTTTTTACAAACCATTTTTAAAAGAGGAAAATCATTTTTTTTTGAAGATAACATCAGAGAGGTTTTGTTTGTTCAACTATGTATTTTACTACCCCCTTGATATAATTTTTATCATAGGAGGATATATTTAAAATTATTAATTTTTTCAATTATGTCTTATAAGGGGTGTTTCAATTACTTCACAAAATGAAAACTTTTTATTTTCCCATTTAGAGTAATTTTAAATTTAATTATTGAAAGAATATTTATGATCTATGTCTTAGAATTTCATTTTTATGAAAGTATTTGAGAACCACTCATGAATTAAAAGAAAATATTCTTGGATGATAATAATTTTAAATACCTACATAAAGTAAGAAATCTCAAGGATTTTTCCCATTCAGTTTTTCTATCGTATCTTTTCTATGATGAAATGTTTATCATTAGAATCATCTTTCTAATAATTTATCTAAAGAAGCTAAAAAGACCATATATGAAACTTAAATGTTTTCTTGCCAATGTATTTGGAGAATTAGATATAGCTGAATCACCCTATATTCTTATTAGTGAATAAAGTGATGTTAATATTCAAAAAATTTAGAATCTTTTCTACCATTATATTTAGATTCTTAATAAGATCCTTAAGGATAGTTCACAAAGAGAAGTTAAACTTGAATTTACATTATAATAATATCCTTCTAGATAGGGAAGCATGATCAAAATGGAAATTAAGAAATAAAAATTATTCCGTCAACGATTCAAAAAGTATTTTTACTAAAAATATGAAGAGATGTATAAATTTCAGAAGTTACTAAAACATATGATAATACAATTATTTTACATAATGAAATTTCTAATTTTTGATTTAATTTTTGTCTTTTTTTGTATTTAATTTTAGAAATATCCAAGGGGATAAATTTAAGATACTTTTTTTATTTTATATTTCTTATATTGTATATTAACATATTTGATATTTTTGTAATCAATTGATTTTAAAGGGGGAGTATATTTTATTTTTAATCTCATGAAATTTCATTAATTTTTTTGTTTCAAAAAAAGTGCTGAAAATTCTCTATCATGATGACTATAAAGAGATTTGTTTTTAATTTTTGTTATACTAAAATTTTCTTGAATTTATTGTGTTTTGCTAATAGTGGGAAACTATTGAGTTAAATATCCAATTCATCTATTTCTTTTATAAATCAAAATACACTTTATTTGAAAATTATTTAACCATAGTTTTTGCTTAATTTTCTATGAATATATAGAATGATATTCCAGTAAGTAAAATACTGGAAAACTAAAAAGGTTTTTTTTTAAATAGATGGTATAAAGCTTCATAGAAAATAATATACATTATACGTAGAATCCCTATTATCACTTTTGTTTAAAAAATTTGTAGATGAAGCAACATGTTGAGTTTATCAGTAGATGAAGAAGTCGTTGCCGATGTAGTTACAGTTGAATCTGAATTTTATGGAATACAATAATTAGATTTTATTGAAATTATTTATATAAGTAAATACACACCTCAAGATTCAAATGTAAATCAATAAACATATGGATCAATCATTTTGTTTTTTTTTTGAATCCATAAAATTTCTTGTTCCCGATGGTGCTTTTGACCAATGTAATATTTTTACTTATTTTTTTTATTTTAATAGAGACCATTGTATGGTTTTAATTTTAAATATATCAGAAATTTCCATTTTAATTCTTCTTACTCTGACCATTCATGATCAATGTATTACATGGATTGAATAATAGATAAATTTCAAATTATCTAGATCAAAGGATTACATGTATATGTATAAAAATCTCAATGAATTTTGGCATGTGGAAGTGAGATGCCACCAATATGTTTACTCGAGGGCTTATAAGGATATTAAGGAAAAATTCTGATTGGTATAAAATTTTGGAAACCTTATAACATGTATAAAGTCAAAGGTACCTTGGATCTGATCAATAGGTCCACCTTAATATTTGTTTTAAAAGTGGTATTTTAATAATAACCATTCAAATGAGTATTTTATTTTATAACTAATACTACATGTATTTTTTTTGAATTTCTACTATGTCAAATCTTTTATCAATAATAGTTAAAATACCGATCACTTTTTTTCTAACTATATTTAATAAAATTTATAATCTCATTATTCTGATTTTTGATTTGATTAGTAATATGAAAAAATCAACATAATAATTTTATATAATGAAAATTTAATTTTTATTTCACAATTAAAAATCACCCCTCCATTATTTTTGTTATCCAATATTCCTTAGGAAAAAAAGGTATCATCCTTAACACTGTAACATTTCCCAATAGTTTATTATCTCCGAATAGGTTCTTTACGAAATATTTTTCTTATTTAATAGTTTTTTACTACCAAGAATGAAAATATATTCGCTTCACTTTATAATTATTTAAAATTATTATACATATCTTCTATGAGACTTTATAATGTTTAGAATAAATATAAGACCCATATTTTAGAATAATCAGTGAACTTATATAGCATAAAATTTCAAGTCTTCTTCTTCCTCAACAACTGAGCCGTAAATATTAAATGAAAATTCAGGTTTCTATATTTTAGAAAAATACATATATATATCAAGAAAAAATATATTTTTTATTCTTTACGTTGTGAGATTTTAGATAAAAAATTTCTTCTTATTCAAGATCATTTATATATAGGATATTTAATAGTAATATTTATATCACACTAGTTTCTATATTTAAATTTATAATTACTTGTAATATATGTCATCATGGTTTTTATTATTATAAACTTTTAAAATATTTAACTTGGAAAATATTTAGATTTGACCTCATAAATATGTAAATAAATATATATATTTAAATTTATATAAATCTTGATCAAAGATCCTAAAAAATATCTACAATATTCTCTTTTAACTATCCTGTAAACTGAACTAAAATATCAACTAAAACATCCTATGTTTTCAAAATAAATTATTCATACACATCCTGTAGTTTGTGATATGTAGTCTTTTAAATCACTAACATATTTTGACATGACCTCCAGATTATATATACATGAATTTTAAAACATCAATGTTAATATAACATAGTTTCAAATATCTCAGATTAATCCTTTGTGAACATTAAATAATTAGTATGGGATATTAATATAGCTCTAATGTGGCCTCTGAAATCCATGAGTTACGTATACATAGTGTGTATAAATTCCATCTTACTCTTACACACCAACTTTATCTTTTATCAAAAACTCAAAAAACTCATATAGACGGTGTATTTTTTGAAACAATCTTACGAAACATCAAAATTACTCATATTAATGCTTAAATTTTTAAAGTTAATGTTATAGAGATAGTTGTGTTTTAGATTTACACATACATAGCTTCTCTAGATTTCAAAAACCTTTTCCAAAAAACTTATAACCTCTTCAAAACTTCTCTATACACTTCAAATCATCTAAAACTATTTAAAGATATATTAAAAGAATATCCAATCATAATATAATATTTCCCAAATCTTATAAAACACATAAGAACTTATTTTCCCGATTTATGAGGCAATTGAAAAACTAGTACTTTATTGAATCTTGTACTTCCTCAATATCAATTAATCATTCTCATTCGTCTTCAAATATAGTGGTTTAATAAATTATCAATAAATGAATCAAATTTCTCATCTAAAAAAATTCATCAAACTCATCATCATATAGTTGTGCTAATCAAAATATATAACATAGAACATGCCTATAACACCAAAATTAACTCTCACCAAAATTCCAATCCATCTTCATTATTTTTCATAGAGTCATTACATTTTTCAATATTCATACTCTATAACAATTTCCTCAAGTATATCATCTCATTAAATCATTAAAATTGATCCATTTTATTCTTCATATAAAACTTCAAATAGCAATAAACAATAATCTAAAGTAGCTTATCAAACTACTATTTGATAGTATGTAGTGAATTATAATTTTTACTAACAACTGAACCAACTTTTTCATTCTTAAATAGATGAATAGTAAACTTGAAACATAAATAATGATAATAACACATATAGAATGTAACATAATATATGAATAGTAAACATTCTAAGTAGTCTCTACTGAATTATTTAATCATCCCCAATCTATTGGGAAATTTAATCTACCATTAGGATCTTTAGTTATAACAGAATATATATTTAGATCACTAAATGTTAGAAAAATATAAAATATTCTCCATAACAATACATTGGGATCTTAAATCCCCCGTTTGGAATTGTTTTTAAAACCCACAATGAAATATAATTCAATATATCTTAAAAAACATCTTCTCTCTCACTTATTAATAATAAATAAATAAATGATGATACCACTTATAAGTAATTCATTAACCATGTGTAAGTATACTCGAGTAATTCATAGTGTATAAAATATGTGTGAATAATGAATTTTTTAATTTTATCCTCAATAATAATGTATTCCCCAACACTATCTGACATTTCATGTAATTAAATTAACTAATTTATATCACATAATGTAGATTTATTATATCAACATAAGGATAGAAAAATATAATAAGGACACCTCAATAATAATTTTTTTATTACTTTCTAGAGTTTATATCACTTTATATAAAATATATAGAATATTCTCAAACAAAATTCCATTTAAGGGTAAATTCAATTAACTCCTCATCATGAATGATCTATTTTTCAAATAAAATACAAGAATCCTTTTCATAAGTAGGATTAAAATATTCATGAAACTTTAAGATAAATCAATCCATTATAGAAATATCCTCAGGAGGTAATATAATCACAACACTATTATTCCACATAAATATATAACATATAATTCAATGTAAAAAATTCTTTTTAGAATAATGTTACTTCTCACATACACCATTAAAATGTATAAAAGGTTGAGAGTTATTTATAAACCCAAAAAATATTATCATTTTGGCTCTAAATTTCTAAGAACTCTGCATACATACTATTCTATTTCTATAGATAATAATCTCTATGGAAAACATGATGTTATTTCCTATATATAATTTCTACTAATGTGAAATTTTCTTTTTCACTTTAGATATCATGGAATATGGATTACTGTATGCTTGGTTAATTTTATTTAGTAATTATTATTATTCAAGAATAATTGTGAATAATTCTCTTGGAATATGTACTGATTGATTACATCTTCCACACAACTTATAAAGAATTATAATGATACTAATTTTTGAAAATTTCTTCATAAATTAAAATTCGTATTCCTCATCATAGATTTCTTTTACCAAACGATCATTTTTTTATTTTTCAAATTGATTCTTTTTTTTTCTATATATTTCTTCCATAAAAATACTAGTCATGGGTTTTTTCCAGTGATCCATGATACGTCATATTATTTCATAATAGAAGCATATCCTTATTATTTTTTTTATAAATAATCTTCATTTACAATATCGTGTTTATTTTCATAAATATTTCTTTTAAAACATGCACCAATTTAAAATAAGAATCCATTTTCTTGAGTTTCTTCCTCATTTTTTTGGTTTTATTTCTTTAATAGCTTGTAGTACATTTTTTGTTGATCTAAACCAACATTATATATCATAATTATGAACATTATTAAAATTTCTATAAAAATATTATGATATTCAAAATCTATTCAATATATATATATATATATTCATTCTTATTCACTATAATTTTCGCAAACTTAGAAAAAACATTCTTGAATATAAATACACTCCACCTTGATTTATGTAATTTTTTTATTCTAATAATTAATATATTATTCAAAAAATCAGTATTTTTATGTCCAAAATATTAAAAGAAACAATAATTTCCAAAAAAATGTTAATTTATTTTATTTAATCACATTTTCCCAGAGTTATCACTTTTATATTTTAATCCAAAAAATCCTCTAGAGGAGAAAATTTTAAGAAGCCATTTTATTACATTGATCACATCGACTTTTGATATAGAGGATGGTTTCTCACAGATTTTTATCAACACAAATTTCTCTATAATGAACTTCTCATACTACATTTTTCTTGATAAAAAAATTTGTATGAACTATATTTCTAGAATAAATGTTTCTGCTTTTTTCATTGAATTTATTAGATGTATAATTGAAAATTTTCAAGACTTTTTACACTTATGATGTGGCATTTTATAATAAATAGTATATTTATATGTCTGAATGGAAACACCTCTCTTTTAAACAGTTTTTAAAAATTCAAATTAAAATACATTCAATTTTTTTAATTACAATTCACACTCAAGAAACATTATGTTCAAAGAGGATTTCTAATATTTAATTTATTTCACTCAATATTCACATTCACTAATTATCATCTCAATATAATATTATATATATTTTTCATCACTTTTAAATAATTCTCAAGCTCCATTATCCTTTTTTATTTTCTTTAAAATTGAGAATTCTTAACAAAAATGGTGGCATTATATTTCCTCCCAATGTATGGATTATATCATAAATAATTTTTTATAGTATCATCTTTATCATTAATTTTTTTGAAATTATTATTTAGTTATGGAATATTTCTCTTTATAGGGTAATGTGAATTATTACTTGAAATTAAATTCTTCGATGATATTTTTTCACATAGCACATTATTAGATAATTTATTTTTCAACTTATTTTTCTCTATCTCAACTATATATTTTCATGCTGTTGATCCATAATGAATTAAAAAATTATTTTAAAAAAATTAAAGAACTTATTTTTCATGTAATTATTTGTTTTAGAGTAAAAATCACTATGTGATTGAATAGAAACATACACATCATATCCCAAACTATATTATTCATGAGGATATTTTTCAATATATATTTTAGTAATTTATCCAATTTGAATTCCATTTTTGAATGGTGAATTATCTTATTTTTTTCTCATAGATGATATCTCCTTCAACTTCTTATATTCTTTATTTTTTCTATTCTTAAAGGTTTTTTAAAAAATAACCTCTATATTTTCATTATTGGGGATAACCTACATATTCCACTTCTAAGATAACTCACAAATGTATTCAAATAAATATTCTAAATAAAATAAATAAATCTAAATAGAGATTCACAGATCCTATAAAAGTCAGGACATTATCTATGATACTAATTGAGGTCCTGAATGAACTAATGTTGTCACACTAACAAGGGGGTTGAATCAGTGTGGATATATTTTTACCAAATCGCTTCCATTTTTATTTATACCAGAAAACATGTTATAATAATTGAATCTCATCCGTATCAATCAAAAAAATTACACTACATTCAATATAAATGTATAAAAAGATAATAAGACATGGTAATTTTATAAGTATCACCCCCAATGTGAGTGACAAAATTATTTTTATGTTTATTGGAATCCAATACATGGGTGATTTACTAATATCATAAAGTGAATAAAGGAGATAAGGTATCATACATAACCCTCAAACTATTTCCTAATAGTTTACTATCTATCAAAATGAAATTATTATAAGATCAATCATATTTAAAAATGGTTTTCCATTTGATAATGAAAAAACCTAATATATGCTTATGGGTACTTCAACATTAATAAAAATATCTTCTTTGAGTCATCAGAATATTCAACATAAAACCCCCTCTTTCAAAATGATCAACGAACTGATATAGAAGAAAACATCACATAATCATTATCCTCAATAGTAAATACTTTAAATCTTCAACAATGATGCATGATTCTTTCTTTCAGAATAAAAAATTTAAAAATTTCAAAGTAAAACATACACATCTTTTTACTCTTAGTTTCATGCCATCATGTATAAACCAGTAATAATGGATCTCATTTTCTACAAGATCATTGATATACATGATATTCAACCAAAATATTAGTATCATATCAATATCTTAATAATAACCTTTTCCCTTATTTCCAATTAAAGTAATATGATTTTTATATAATTAACATGATCTCATATATATGTTTCTATATTTATTTTTAAAACTCTAATAAATTTCAACATCATGATCTTCAATATTTAAAACTAGTCAAATATTTAAATTGTAAAACACTGAATTTTAACCTCAAAATATAGAATCAAATATATTTATTTAAATATCCACAAATATCATTAATGGATCCATTAAAATATCTACAATATTTTCATTTCAATTTACCTCAAACTAAACTTCAACAGCTAATTAAATATTCCATGTTATTAGAATAAATGTTTCATATATAGAATCTGGTTAATGAGATTTCCTGTAACACCCTTTGATTTTAATATATGATTATAATTAAATAATTCAACGTTTTTGATAACATTATCCACATGAAATACCGAACATAAATGAAACCCCATTATATTAAGATAAAATATAAATATTTAAGTATGACCATTAAAAACATGATGATGAATTATATATAATTAATATGAGTAACCACTTTATGAATTATATTCATATATAAAATAAAGGATTATATTAATATGAATGAAATTAAATTAGTTTACCTAAAATGACTATAAGGATCACATATTGTTTAGAAAAGTAATTTATCAAAAAAAAATCATTTATGAGATAAATATATATTTTTTAAGAAACTTATGATTAAAGATAAATCATTTTTGATATTAATAAGTTCTTAAAACTAATTTAGTTAGTAAATGATATGAAATAATAATAATAAAATTAAATATTTTAAAATTTGATTTTCAAATAAAAATAAGTTTTTATTATATTTTATGATTTTATTCAAAAACGTAATTTATAAATTTTTTAATTTCAAATTATTTATAATGAACTTATTTAATTCCTCATATCATAATTGATTTATCATTAATTTTTGATCTTTTTCTGATATGATTGTTTTATAGTCAAAAAATATGGTTTCCAAAAAATGAAATTTTTATGAATTTATCATTATAAGGAATGATTTATAAGATTAAAACCCATTTATGTGATCAAATATGAATCTATAGTATAAAATTATTATTTTTAAAATATTATTTGAGATTATAAATCCTATGCCCAATATTTTTAGAACTAATTAAAATATTATATTAATAAAAATAATATTTTTGTTATTTCATTTGAATCAAGTAATTTATAGGGAAAAATAGATTTGGATTTACTTGAAATCATCATACAATTTAATTTTTTATATTAAATCAATTTATTTTATTAAAATTATTATCCAATATTATTTTATCTTATGTATAAATTTAAAGATTAAAAATTTTATTTTTCTAAAAACTATTCTGATGAGATTCAATGTGTTTATTTTAAAATTAACTTTTCACGAATATTATAAAATTTATTTTATAAAATTAGTTTACAATTTTAAATTAGAATTACCAAATTAGTTTAATGTTTCAATCCTCATATTTTTCATTGAAATTAATTACTAAGGTTAGAAGTTAATTATAAGGAAGAAGTAAATATGAATAAAAGTTAAAAGTTAAAAAAATGTACCCTAAAAAATTAAAATTTGTCTAAAAAAGGAGTGGTTGAGATAAGTTTGAACAAAAACTCAACATTATAACCTGTTTTGTTTTTTTACATTGACCCTTGAATAGTAACCATACATTATTGAAAATTTAAGGGTTACTCCCAAAACTACCCATCTCCTCACTTATAATTTAGTAACATCTACACCACATCAAGACTCACCTATAATTATATTTTATCCTCGATACTATTCCATTTTATCCTATGATATCTATATTACACTTTAAGAAGATTCTAGTCACCATTAGTTTGTATAAGGCCTTCAATTACAATAAGACTTCAATGTAAAATTCAAGTCTGTGACGTGAGTTTTATCAACTACTTAGTTTATCCTCTTAATGACCATCATTAAAATTAATTCTAGAAACAATAATGTATTGATATTAGAGTCAATTTTATACATTAATGTTATCATTTTAAGTCTATTATCATTGTTTTTACATATAACCCACCCATTAAGAAAACAACCTCTATTAGTGTGTTGTGCAGACTACCACCTCCAGGACATAAGGGGTTTTTTTTCAATACCCTCCTTACAATGATGGATATAATGATGGTATTAAAGGATAAAAATTATTTTTACGATATCATTAAGGTTTTTATGAAAAATTTAAGAACCTACTAATGATATGATTAAAAAATGATCATCATTAATTTAATCATTTATAATTAGAATACTATGATGATAATATTTTATTCAATTTGTGTAATGTTTTCATACCCATTACTTATTATAATTATTTAATATTATTATATATCACACTACTAAACACTAAATAAAATCATTATTCCTCATTTATAATGATATTCTAAGAAAACCACCTTATAATTATTCATTAAATCTGGGTATGTCCATATTTGGGTCGGTTTAACCACCCAATTCAACAATAAAAGGAATTTATATCATTTATGAATATGAAAAAATAATATTTTTATAGTATGATTTAAATTTTTAAAAATTTTTATTTTTGATTTTGGATATGTTATACTTATATTTATTTCATAAAGTAAGAAAACACGCTTCAATAATCAGGAATCACCGAAACATGCTTGTTATGAATTTCATATTAAAGGATAAAGACTAAAACAATAATTAAAAGAATTTGAAGCATAATAATTAATAATATATCATCCACAATAGTATTTTTATTGATATAGTAATGATTAAATTTTAAATAATAATGAACAGAAACACCACCATTTTGAAACAAGTACAAATGATACAAACTATAACACCCGATGTGGAAAATCGATGACATTAATTTATTGAATGACTATTTATAAAGATAATAAATGAAAATTTATATGATTAAGTGTAATATTCAATACTTATAATCCAATTTCCTTTAATTTTCCAAAGTTATGGTGGGATTAAGAGTGTGTTTGTTGTATTTTACAATTGATTTTTTTCTATGTTTGGTTGTGCGGTTGGTTGGTATAGTAACTTATTATTCATTTGGTAAGCAGGTTATTCATGTGGTTGGATAGGACCGTCACTTTTATGTTCATGTGAAAATATGGTAGGTAATGTGGTAATTTGGCAAGGTAAACTTGTCTATTCATGTGGTAGCTAGTTAGTCATATGGTTGGTTGGCACAATCCCTTGTCTATTTATGTAGTAAGTCAGTTGGTCAAGGAATTGGTTGGAATGGTCACTTTTCTATTCATGTGGTAGGATAGTTGGTCATGTGTTAAGTTGGTATGGTCACCTAATTTTTTCATGGTATCTTGGTTGTTACAATCAATTTAATAATTATCCAAAATTCATAAATTTATTTTTTTTCTCTGATTATTCTTAGAAATCATAAATACAAAATTTTAACATAAATTAAGTTTTAAAGACTAAATTAATGGAATTAATTTTTTTTTAAAGTATGATAATTAATATTACATTTTCTAAAACATATAATCGTTTTAAATGATTATTACAAATATATTTGATGTGATCCACATTTAATGGTCAACTAAAGCCATTTCAAATCCTGATGGTTTCTGATCTATTCTTTCTAAAATGAAGATATATTTTTCGTTATTTTGGTATTTCTTTCTCTTGATACTGGAAGTTCTAGAGCCTTTTCTCTTAGATCCATGGAATTTTTTTATTCATTTGTTTTGAGTTTCTTATAGGTGGTTTCCTCTTAAGCATGTGCCTCTGTTTTTGGTACATCAAATTTTGTATAGGTTTTTTCTTCCATTATGGGTTCCTTCTTTTCCCAACTAGTGTTTCATGAAATATTTGTCTATTATTTTTATATATTTTCAATATATTTATATCTGGATTAACTAATATAATTGAATTGGTTTAATTATAATTGAAAGGGTAAGGAGAATTAAATCACATTCGTTTACCATAATTGTTTTTATTGATGTTATGAATTGTACATGCTAATGCCCTGATGAAAATCATAGATGTTGGAATCTTTTTTGTGTTGTAGTTATTGGGTTATAGAACCCCTTCTTTTTTGAATTCTTTTTATCACCCAAAATAACCATGGTTAATCACTTATACTCAGCTAAGAAAATGGTTTCCCCTAGATATTTTTTCTTCTGTTAGAATAAACATAAAAGTAAAGTGGAATGTGATAAATACCCTTGAATAAATATTAAAATTTCTAGGTGTTTTCTGTATAATACATTGTTGAAAGTGGATATGTGGTGCAGCTATTCTGTTTTAGTTTGTTTCAAATGCAATGGATTTATTATGGAATACATGATGGAATAATTTGAAGAGATGTCATTGTTGTGATGGGATATAGACATTGTAAATTAAATTGGTTATGGCTACGAAATTTTGGTGTTTTGTGGGATCATTAGTTAGAGTTTGAGGATAATATTTTTGTTGGGATTTTTTTAAGCTTGTTTTTGTGTGTTGTTAATGTTGACCATGTAATATTATAATTAAGATGGTTTGGTTAATGTGAATGAATTAGTAAAATGGATTGGCTAATAGAAGAATAAATTATAATGGGTTGTGTGGTTTAAATGGATGGATGTTAAATATTAATCAATGGGATATATAATGGGTAATTAATTAGGGGTTTTAATTATAATGGGTTGGTAAAAGATATATGTGATTTTCATTGAAATTTAACGAGAAGATAAAAAGTGGTTTGTTCTTTATGGCTTGTGATGTTGTGTGGTGCATGCATAAGTGGCAACAAATGTGGTGTTGTTTTTAGTGGGTTTTTTGTATTTTTAGTAAACCCATAGGATGGGATGTGCATGGATATACATATATATACACACACCATGTATTCTATTTTTATTTTTTATGTGCCTACCCATGTTGAGTACCAAGTACCAATAACCAATAGTTTGGGGGGTGTTATTCCCAATATCTAGCTAGTGAGGGTGGATGGATGGTCACCTACTCTTACATACCCATATTCTATGTGATGATGTTACGTATAAGATATGATGGATAGAAGTAAAAAGTAATACTTTTGATATGTTTTGTGTTGTGGTGTGGTGACCCAAGTGTATTTTGGTAGGATGTGGTGAGATGAGATGAGATGGATTATGGTGGGGGTTGTGAATGGTTGGAGGACGGAAAGTGGTTGATTTTATTTATGTTCATGATACATTACTACCTTAGATATATGATGAGATAAGACGTGATGACCTAATTGGTTGTAGGATTTGGGGAAGTATGAGGGTATTTTTTCAGAAGTTGAGACAGAAAGATGGTAAGAGGATCTCTGGATCAAATTCTGTTTGATCTGGTTCACAATGGAGTACTGGGTCCCATTGGTAGTTAGTCAGATGCGAGGAACAGAATGTTAGTGGTGGACACTGCATCTGGTTGAGTGGAAGGAGGTATATGTTTCATGGGTTAACTTTAAAAAAGGGTTATAAGATGAGTATCTTTCATCAACCAATAAGGAGTTCAATATGAAGGAGCTACAATCTCTTGACTAGGGTATCATGTTTGCATGAGAGGATGGGATCAAATTGAAGGATCTGATTCATTTTTTCTTAGACCTTTTTTGAGATGAGGAGTCTTGAGTGTAGAATCTTGAAGCGGTAATTCATCCTTCTATCCAGTAAACAATAATTCCTTTTATATATTTAATGTATCTATAGTTTTAGAAGAATCCACAGGTGATCGAGTGGATTCACTCATGATGAGTTTTACTATGAGTGGGGAGCTATAAGAGTTTATTAAGTAGTCAAGTTACTAGTGAAAGGTTTAAGAAACTAGGAACTTTGATGTTTTAACTAATATGGTGTAATTCATAGCAGTTTATGTAGATCTCTAGGAAATATTTTGTTCCACTGGGGGTTGGAGGTGGGATTAGTGGTACACTCATTTTTACAAATTCTAATTAATTTAAATCAAACCTCTTGAACTTTTTAAGGTTCTCGATCAACTCTCTGATATCTTAAATATCACCTAATGTGAAGTAATAATAATAGAGAGAGCTTCACATAGTATTTAAAACGTTAGTCTGAAAGACCTGCTCATTTCCATGTTAGTTATACCCCCAATATGGATTCTCTACTATAATCTTATTTTAGTGATTACAATGGTTTATGAAGAACATAGTTATACCCCTAGTAATCAATCCTCAAATTTATTCTTTTTATACCCCAAAAAATCCAAATCTACTACGTCATTTGGTTATACCCCCAACCTTTCATGCTCCCAACTTCAACTGAGATACTTCTTATACTTTAGCTCAAACTGAAGACTTTGTTGGGACCACGTTGTGTATAAGGTTGTATTTTTTGTCAATAGTTGTCAATGAAGATCAAAATTAAGGAGATCAATAAGTACTCCAATGAAATGTAGGAATGAAAATTCAGATGATTGTTGTACTAATCATAAATTCATGAACTTGTGTCAATCAATGGTGACACATTGTTTACAATGTTAAAGAATTATGAGGTATAATCCATTTGAGTATGATTGAAGAAGAATGGGGAGTTGATGAATACCATGCAATTCTTCATTAATGCATGATGAACATGCAAGAGGCTAAAAAAAGAATTGAATCATATGATTTGAATGAAGTAGAGAATGATGGTTGAAGAAGAAGATCTGTTAAAGAAGGAAAATCATAGAAAAGAAGCGTGACGGTTACGACCGAAGCATATATTGATGGTGGCGCTGTTCTCCAGTGTTTGACAAAATTTTGGGCCTCAAAATCGGAAACTGAAGTCATGTCTTGTTCGAAAATAGATGTACATTAAAATAGGAAGTGGTGCGCGAAATAGGTGAGCTATTCACGCAAAGCAGTGGCATGCGTGAAAAACAGTGGCATTCTTGAAATTGTGGATCGATGTTTTTCGCGCAAGAGGTGTTTCAGAATCATAATGTCGAAAAATGGAAAATGCATGGGCTATGCGAATGATCTAGAGCTGTTCATAGAAAAATGGGAATGTGGGCGGAATTTTTTTTTTGCGAAATAGATGGGTGAATTTTCCATGCAAGCAGTGCAACAAATAATAAATACTGAAAATAGGTAAAGGAAAGAGGCATGTGAAAAATCAGAGACGTTCGTGTAATGTGTGCGGAAAATAAAACTTGTGCATGAAAAGATGGTTGTGCGCACAATGTGGGTTTTAGGTTTTTCGTGGAATAGATGCTCCATTTTCATAATGATGAAAAATGAAAAATTCATGAGGTGTGCAAAAAATATATGTGGTGTGCGAAAATAAAAGGAAGGCACGCGTAATCTAAAGAACTGAGAGAAAGATTTACGTGCCGAGAAGGGGTTTTATGCGCAGGGTAAAAAACACCTATAAATATGAAGAGAAAACTCCTAATTCAGAGAGGCTCAACACATAGACAAATTTCGATCTGTGAAATGTGGAAAAATTGAAGTATAGAGTGGTGCATGAAAAGAAGAAGAGTTGCGTGAAAAAGAATGTGTTGCGCGAAAAAGAGAAGTTCTGCGCGAAAAAGGAAAGTTGCGTGAAAATTATTTTCCTCTCCAAAAGGGATTTTTACGCGTAAGGATTGAATTTTATGTGAAAAACTCCGAGAAGGCTATGCGAAAAATTTGGTGGTCCCACAAGCCAATGACTAGTGCATAGCACTCTCAATATGGCTTCGTGAAGAAGGAATTAGAGTGATTCGTTCGGTCTTACAAAGAGAAGTAGTACCACACAAAAACGATTGGTGTTTAACACCATCGTTGTGATTTGAGAAGAGAATAAGAATGATCCATGGAACTAAACTCAGATCCACACAGAATGAGGGAAGTATAACAGTTTACTCACGTGTTGTTATTGGTAATTAAAGGAAGAGTAGATTGAGATTTTGTGCATTCAGTTATTGCGCTAAAGTAGAATTTTGAATACAAAATAGCATCAATTCAAAACTCTGATGCAATAATTGTCTCACGCTTAACAGGATAAAATACTTCAATTCTTATCTACTAAGGAGACCATCATGTCTATAAAATGAGTGGGACTTCACCAAAGGTAGTGAGCCAGGGGGAGTTAATGGGAGTGACTCGAGGGATGCAGTGAGCTATCCCTAATTTTTTTTTAAAGGCATTGAGCCTGGGATAGTGTGACTGTGCCCGAACAATTGTAATCCAAAAATAGTGAAGAATATTGGAATTACGTATGACCGGAAACTTTTCAGTGTAATCTCCTTGGATATAGGCCTTATCGGCGAACCAAGTAAAAACTGCTGTGTCATCTCTTTGCATGTGAATTTTTCATTACTGATCATTTCCATCATATAGGTTTAAATAATTCCTACCAACATGGGAATAAGATCCTTGTTTTAAAAGAAAAAGTTGACACCATGATTCACCCCACCCCTCTCAGTGTGTCTTAGGGTCCTACAAGTGGTATCAGTAGACAAGGGTTCATGTATGTTGGATACTTTACCATAATTCTATTCAGAAGAGGCTTTGAGTTTCATTCCTAAAGTCTACAATGATGTGTATTCTTGATGAATATTTTGTCATTTCTGAGCAGAAGAATACATCTAGAAAGACCATGAAATATAGGAAAAGTAAAGAGAAGAAGAAGTTGAAGAAGTCCCTCATGTCCATAGAAGATATAATGTGTTGTTCTCCATGCCATTCCAATAATGGTGAAATATCAGGCTTGGAAAGAATCAGGCAGGTGGCTCAGGTTTCTATAATAGGAAAGGAAGACACTTATATGACAATTGATCAGGAGAAATTAATAAGCTATCTGCATGATATTCCTAAAGAAATATTTGCTCCTATTTTTTTGAATATTTCAATTCATGCAGGTTGAGATCAACCGATTGGAAAGAGAAGATGGTAATGTGGAAAAGAGATTGTAATTAAATGTTCATGAATACTCAAAGCTCGCCAAATAGATTAAAGTCATTAATGAAAAATAGAGAGTCAATAAGACTCTAAAAGAAAAGATCCAAGCACTTGAAGCTGAGCTGAAGAAGAGGACTGAAGTCAAATGTTTTTAATTAGAAGAATCTTCCAAGAGATTAAGGGAACATGACTTTTTTTAGATAAAAATTTTAAGATGCATGAAGATGAGGTTGAAATATTGAAGAAGACATGTCAAGATAAGATGGTCATGATTGAAGATCAGATGATCATCCTAAATATTGATGGTCCAAAATTGGAAGCCCAATTGAAAAATATTGATAAGAAACATATTGAGACTTCAAAAAAGAATGAAACAGGTGACATTGTACTCATGGTTCATTGGAGATTTATAAATCCGAAATACCTCTAACATGTGACAAGAAGATTATGACAACTCTTGATTATCCATCTCATGAATCGGTTTCTGCTGGTACTCAATTCTCACTGGTGGATTCTACTGTCAAAAGACCTCCAACATGTGATAATAAAATCATGACTTCACTCACTGAACTATCAAAAGTAGCTAAGAATGTGAAGGTACCATCTATACAAACTTGAACTATTGTTTCTTAATATGTTCCTTCAAAACGTGCAGGATGGAAGAAAAATTATAAGAAAGTATGAATGAGGAAAGATGAGGATAATAAACCTACCACTGTAGCCAGGTTGGATGGGAGGATAAAGGAGGAAGATGGTTCCTTAGATAGAGTACATGAAATTAGGAAGAAGTCCCAACAACCTCATACAAAAGATATAAAGAAGAAAATATTTGTGGGTCAATGTTGGTGCTGTAATAGATTTGGGCATTGTGAACTAGATTGTTGGTACAATCCCATAAATGAAAAAGAACAAAGAAAGATTGTATCAAAGGGAAGAAATCCAGAGAAGAAGAAGAAACATCTGCATGTCTAGAAGCATATGTTTACAACAAACAGATTTGGAATGCTTGATAACATCTATGATGTATACAACGATAGTGGCCACAAGGTCGGTACATGCCCATATCCACATGATTTCACTATTGATAAGAAAATAAGAACTCTGATGTCGGCTAAGTATGAAGCATGTACCTTGGGAAGAAATCAGAAGAATATTGTAAACACACATTTCCCCCAGAAGATCTCAAGTAGGGAAGCTTAGAAGACCCGTGATTTTAGATCCATGAAATTGAAGGGTCATTCATCCAATAGAAATACTAAGAGGGAAGAAACTCAGATGAACCCATGTTGAAGATCCAAACCAGCTGCAACAGTTCCAAATGGCATACTGGACATCTGGCCAGATTATTTGAAAATAATGAGGAAACATGAAGATGAAAAAGCCAAGGCAGGTGCTAAAATAAATGTAAAACTTTCACATGATGATGATAAATTGCATGAGATATTGATAACCAAGAAAATCACATATATTAAAGAAGTTCTGTGTGAGAAATGTATGAAATATGGTCACATTGAAAAAGGTTGTCTAACCTTAATACCAGAGCAAGAAGCAGTCCTCAAGAGGAGTAAGAATGTATCATTCATGATTACTGTTAAGTAGAAAAATTATCCACACAAAGAATAAGAGAATGTGAAGAGAGCCATGCCACATCAACAGATGTCAGAACATGTGTTCAAATGTGAAAGCATGAAGAATGGGGTAAATGGAGGAACATGGTTGAGAAAAAAATCGCAACCATGCATCTAATATTGAAGAAGCAAGGAGGAACCACCTTATTCCCTTAATCATTTGAGTATTGTATTTGTGCTAATAATACATGTAATTGATGGTGAAGCATGCTCTCAGGTGGAGAAATTGAGAAGTAGTGAATGTTGTTATCTCTTGATAGATAAGATGAAAAAGTTTCCATCCTTGAAAAACTCTTTAATTGATATTCTATGATTTAATTGAAGGAACACGATTTATGAGGATGATGAGGAGTGTTTCCCTTGAGAGGGAGAAAAATGAAGAAGCTTCTAGAATTATTATTTCATTTAGTATCAACTTCAGTTGGTATTAAATTCAATTACACTAAAAATTCGTTTAAGATCATATCATCAGAAATGGTATTCCATATCTTAACCTTGGTTACTCAAAATAAAAATTATTTTACAAAGGGGGAGTAACAAAGCTAATCGGTGATATAAGAAGAATGGAAGTGCCCCAAAGTCACTTATCCTGTCTATTATACTTCAATATTTTTGATCTGTTTTTTGAAGTGAGTGTAGGAGTTTCATGTGGATAATCTCATATCACATTTTTTATTCTCATCCTGGAATGAAAGTGGAAATCCCTTGAAGACATGCATATGAGTTCTCATCTCATGTGGTATCATGGGCAGTAAATAATGGACATACATGTTTTCTAAATAAAATCTTCTTGTTTTCTATAGCGAACATTTCTCAAGTAGACTTAGAGTGAAATTATTGATGAAACATTTCTTATTTATAGATTTATACCGTCCCTACCATGTGCATTGTATTTATTGTCAATAAGGGGGAGATAAAGTGAAATGAAAGTTTAAAAAGTAAATACGAGAGAAAAGATTCTCATTTTGACATTGACGTATTAATTTAAGGATATTTAATGTATTTACAAAAAAATAAAAAGGGGGATATTGTTGGGACCACTTTGTGTATAAGGTTTTATTTGTTGTCAACAGATGTCAATGAAGACCATAATGAAGGAGATCAATAAGTACTCCAACGAAATGGTTGAATATAAAATCAGATGATTGTTGTACTGATCATAAATTCAAGAACTTGTTTCAATCAAAGGTGACACATTGTTCACAAAAACGAAGAATTGTCAGGTATAATCAATCTAAAGATGATTGAAGAAGAATGGGTATTTTATGAATACCATGAAATTTATCCTGAATGCATGAGAACAATGAATGATCCTAAATGAAGAATTGAATCATATGATTTGCATGAAGTAGAGATTGATAGTTGAAGAAGAAGAGCTGTTAAAGAAGTAAAATCATAGAAAATAAGCATGAAGGTTACGGCTGAAGCATATATTGAATGTGGCGCGGTTCTCCAGTGTTTGCAAAATTTTTGGGCCTAAAAATCAGAAATTGAAGGCATGGGTTTTTCGTAAAAGGAGGTGCGTGCAAAGAGGAAGTGCTGCATGAAATAGGTGAGCTGTTTGCGCAAAATAGTAGCATGCATGAAAAACAACAGCACGCATGAAATAGTGGAGCAATGGTTTTTGCACAAGATGTGTTTCAGAATCAGAATGTCAAAAAATGGTAAAGGGATGGGCTGCGTGAAAATAATAGAGTTGTGCGTGGGAAAAATATGAATGTGTGTGGAAAAATGTTTTGCGCGAAATAGTTGGGTGGGTTTTTTGTGCAAGCAGTGATACAGATTAGAAATTATGAAAATCGGAAAAGGCAAGAGGCGAACGAAAAATCCGAGACGTTCGCACCATGTGCAAGGAAAATAAAACGTGTGCGCGAAAATATAGTTGTGTGAAAAATGTGGGTGTGAGGATTTTCGCGCAAGAGAGGCTCTATTTTCAGAATGATGAAAAAATGAAAAAATCATGAGGTGCATGAAAAATCCTGGTGGTGCACAAAAATAAAAGGAAGGAGCGCGTAATCTAAAGAACTAAGAGACAATTTTATGCCCCGAGCAGGGTTTTTACACATAGGGTCAAAAACGCATATAAATATTAAGTGAACCCCTCTCATTAGGGGAGGCTCGACACATAGACAAATTCTGAGCTCTTACTTATGTAAAAATTGAAGTATATAGGGGTACGTGAAAATAAGAAGAGTTCTGGGAAAAAGAAAGTGTTGTGGAAAAAAGAAATGTTCTGCGCGAAAAAGGGGAGTTGCGCGAAAAGTCTTTTTTTCTCTAGAAGGCATTTTTATGCGTAAGGATTGAATTTTACATGAAATACAATGAGAAGGCTGTGCGAAAACATTGGGGGTCCCACAAGCCTTTGACAAGTGCTTAGCACTCTCAATATGGCTTCGTGAAGAAGGAATTACAGTGAACCATTTGGTCTTACAAATAGAAGTAGTACCACACACACATGAGTGGTTTTTAACTCCCTCGTTGTGATTTTCGAAGAGAAGAAGAATGATCCATGCAACTAAACTCAGATCTGCATAGAAAGAGCGAAGTATAAAGGTACACTCAGGTGTTGGTATTGGTAATTAAAGGAAGAGATGAAGGAGATTTAGTGCATTCAGTTCTTGGGCTAAAGTAGAATGTTGAATACAATAGAGCATCAATTTAGGACTCTGATGCAAGCATTGTCTCATGCTGAAAAGGAGACAAATACTTCAATGCTTATCTATTGAAGAGACCTTCACGTCTATACATTGAGTGGGACTTCACCAAAGGCAGTGACCCAAGGGGAGTCAATGGGAATGACCCATGGGACGCAGTGAGCTATCCCTAAACATTTATAAAGGCAGTGAGCCTGGGACAGTGTGAGTGTGCCTGAACCATTATAATCCACAAATACTGAATAATAGAGGAATTAAGTATGACCGACAACCTATCGGCGTATGCTCCTTGGACGAAGCCCTTAGCAGTGAACCAAGTAAAAAGTGTTGTGTCATCTCTTTGCATGTGATTGTTTCATTGCTGATCATTTCCATCATACAGATTTAACTAATTACTACCAACGTGTGAACAAGATCCATGTTTTAAAAGAAAAAGTTGACACCCTGATTCACCCCACCCTTCTCAGGGTGTCCCGGGGTCCTACAGACTTCAACTTATTCATGGCTTGATCCAATAAAGGATGGTCTTCCGATCTTACTCTATGATATTTTCAGATTACACATTCTCATGTACCTATTTAGGTACCTTTGAAAATATTATAGTTTTTATCACATATATATGATCACCTATTCTTGATTAGTTTCCTCAGTGCGACAATGCTTGAAAAAATGCTTCCTTGATAATGTCCCAACCACAATTAGATGTGTGCAATAAACGTACAAAAATTTCATAAATATTTTTAGAAATATCAAACTATCACAAATCCAAGGTATTTACCTTATTGAATTTTAATTCAAACTCATCAAATACACTCCATGCATCCATTTTTAATGTATGGAATCTGAAATCCTAGATTTGGGTATGTTAAGGTTAGTATGTATGCATGTAATCATAAATGAACCATGTTCACTATCTTCAATCAAGCTTCACATATTTCACCTTATATATTATGCATGCATGTTATCACATGCATGTATATCCCATGAGACATGAAATTCCATTATGAAAGATGTGTGTATACACTTTCCACCTTGAATTTCATTATGCACACCTTGTATGAAAACACACACAATACACCTTCAATGCATGTGTATGCATGGAAGCATACACCACTGTCCACTTCATTGTGCAAAAACCCAAATGGGTGTGCACTATTCTTCGTTCTCAAGATTCCTTCATAAAATTCACACTACGTGTGTGTAATTTTTTCATTTCATGCAATAGTGTATGAAAAATAATCTCAAATTAAGACCCTTTATGAAAACTCTAAGGATGCACACATGTTATTATTTACATACACAATGATATAAAGTTCGTGGGATAACTCACATTCTATTTTGTGTAACATAGTATTGATATACACTAGCTTTTAGTGTCTCAAAAATTCCTCATGAAATATAGGGAGACACATACTGTACTATCCCTATATGCTTCATGGAATCTCATTTTATTCACAAGACTCTTGAGTGCATGGTTCTCATGTTAAAAATAACATGGGATTATTATCCATTGTGAAAGAAAATATGTGTGGATATATCTTCCTTACACAAACCATAGGGGTTTGTGGATACTTTGTTTCCATAGAAAAATGATAGTACTCTCAATGAATGATGATCAATAGAAACCCTCTTAGTTGAGGGTCTTCTCCTTTTATAGGAATGTATCACATTCCATCACATTTCCATAGATCCAATCTTCATGTGACATCCAAGATTTCATCAAATATCCTCAAATACTATCGAATCATGGTTCCTTTTAAAATTCATGATTCATTTGTTGTTTACTAAAATATACACTAAAAAACATGCCACCCAAACATTTATCCACACTAGTAGGTACTCACATGCATTCTAAGATAATCATATGCTCTTCATCTATAAATAGATAACTCATCCATTGCTTGACTTCCATACAAAACTATCATTTTATTTGTACGAAGTGTGTTCTTTCATTTATTCTCATGCATTAAAGATAGATATTTAATTCAAGGAGATTCGAGGAATCATCGTATGTTTATCTAGATCATAGAACAACTAAAAAAGCCTTAGCCTCACCAGTGGAAGATCCATAAGGTATTCCGGATGGCCGGAAATCTGTCAGGAATCAGGAGGAAGAAGAAAAGCACAAGAAATCATCAGGTATATCTAATGACCACAACATACAACTAGAGTACTATCAATATATTTTTAAAATTAATGAATATTTTCCACAACCACCATCATACTATATCGATTTTTCAATTGGTTGAGGTCTTGATTTATTACTGAAGGTGTGTTGCAGCCCCCAAGATCTAGATACGAGGAATAAAAACCTACCACACCACACTTGTATGACACATGAGCTTTGACCCACCAACACTCTGGGTGTGTATTATGCTCCCATATACTTTTGCCGGCCTATACACATCCAAACATGCCTTTTACACGAGCATGCACTACATGGCTTATACACTACCCAACCACCTATTTTCTAGACTATCTAACCTCCCTTGGGTATGGTTAACCTCTTGTTCCCACATGAGCCTTGGCTGAGGTTGGATTGGGATACTAGTGGGTTGGTCCATTTTTTTAAGTAAATCCTCCATAAAAATACATAAAATAGTATCGAATTATACAATGAAAATTCCACCAACTGATCTTCTCAAACACACAACCTTTATTTAAATCATTTTCTTTATTCCTAATATTATTTCTGCATGGAATTATTCACATTATCATGAAATTTTTTTAGTGGTCTTTAGTTATATTAAGAAATGTCAAAAACTCATTATCATATGTATTCAATCATTTATAATCAGTTAAACAATTATCAGAGTTATCTGAGGATAATTATCCAATCATGAAATCCAATTCCATTATATGAATCCATAACAATTCTCATGTAATCAGTACTTCATAAAAACCATCTACACACATATTGGCTTATCATTGACAAAAAATGAAACACTAGGACCATTAATATCCCTCTTTATATTTTGATTTCAATACCTTTTTTATATATTAAAAAATCAATATGTGTGCTCGAAACATTCCACCCCTTTTAAAATCAATTAAAAAGGATAATTGGGGTCTTATGAACTCATTTTCCTTATAAAAAGCATGATCATCTACCTTATTTGAAAATTTCAGATTACTTATAAGAGAGGAATGATCTCAGATGTTTCTCTTAGCAAGGAGCCTTTAGTTAATCAAATGAATCCCTATGTGGGCTAACCCAGTGTGGAAAAAAGAGTGACACAACTAGAGATTTCTATGTTGTCTATTACATACCATATATGTTAAATAATGCTTCTAATGTCTCAATTATCATTAAATGGGTTGTAAATAATCATATTTATCAATGTAATGATAAATCCTACACATAATTCAAAAAACACATCTGAAAGTTCCGGAGAAAATGTTAAAGTGTATGAATCCAATTTTTAGATTAGGTCTGGATCCTTAAATTTTGGGTCTAAATCATTAATTTGGACCTAATATGGATATCTAATGAGTTAGAAAAGATTCTGAGGGTGTCTGGGGCTTGTTTGGATCTCAGAACACCTCTTTTTGGGGAAACATGCCAAGTTGCATGGTTTTCTCACAGTTAGCACATGGTTTACCTAACCATGTAGATTGTATTTTTATGGACAGTTGAATATCTCATAGCTTGCACATGGACATGCACCCAAACCATGAAAATTCCCTTTTTCTTAGGTTCGAGAAGAACCATCTTTCACTGTTTATGCACGGTTTGACTAACCGTGCAGAAAAACCGTGCGCAGGCTAAAAACATGTTTAAAATGATGAAAACACCCTTACTTATCTATTCAATCTTCCCATTCCTCTCTAATCTGAGTTTATATTGTATTGACCTAAATTTTCCTTATTTTGGATCATTTGTATGATCCAAACTCGTAATTAAGAGATATTCTTCGTCCTATATCTGATCGAGCTTCCGTTTGTCACATTGGATGCGCAACGGTATATACTCAAGTTATATTTAGCCGTTATTTTTATCTTTCACTCTCGACAACAATATTTCAATGTGAATTTTTTCACATTTTCTTAGATCTAATCCGATCTGAGGAAATTCAAGGGTCGATACCGTAGGAGAAAAATTGCACAACCCTAAGGTGGGTGGTCTATAACTCATCCCAAAAGTTCATTGTCTTTTGAATGATCGTGTGGGGCCTAATGATTTCATTGGGAACCATTTATTAAATTACCATTCCATGATTATACTTGTTAGAATCTTAAGATTATGCTCTTTCCAAATATGTGATTATTTATTACTGGTTTCACCAACAACATAAACTGCCTCTTTTCGAATGTTATTCCATAATTGTGTTTTTAGTGCTTTGACACATTTGATCCACCATTCAGGTGTTACTTTACTTGAAAATTATAAAGGTGAGTCTCCTTATAATAAATTGATTGTTTATAATTATAATTTCATAATGTCATGTACCATGTATGCTCACTACTTGACCCGTCTAAGGAAAGTGATTACAAATGTTTATTAAATGTGAAATATGAAATGTGAAATGGAAAGTGTACTAAGTATATAACTTGGACTCATCAAAAGATATTGAATAAAGGTTAAGTGTCCATAGATCCTATTTCCTTGTTTATGGAAGGTAGAAAAGTGAACCTCAATAATTGAATAAGCATTATTGGAAGACTAAGACTTGATTAAATGGTTGCAACACTACTTGGCCTATCTACAAAAATGGAAGACATGTCTTGGAACAATAAATAAATGATTTCAACAATAATTTACCTATTCAAACTAATGTATGGATAGACATGAACCATATTAATTATAACATGATTACAATATCAAATAAGAATGAATTGACTCGGGATCGCCTTGGATTCGGATAGGATAATACCTTGGGTCTCGAAATCCCCATTACGATTCAAGGATACATTTTTCATAGGTTGATACCCCAATATACTACGGTTCTTATCTATTCTATGGATTCCCAGTATACTACCGTTGGGTACCTTTATTTATTATAGGATCCCCCATATACACTCCTTGGATCTGGCATTGACTAGTATGTTCCATGGTGAAATCCCATAGGGCCCATGTCTTTTTTTAGCCCCGTTTTACCTTGGTTGATCACCTTATACTCGGTAAGTGCCATATTGTGGAATTCCATGGATTACGATCCTTGGATTAGAATCTTACCCCTTATCTAGACTTAGATACTACAAAGTTATCTTTCTGTGAGTTAAAATTACCTTGGTTTTTATATGGGAACTCCCTCATTGTATATTATTGTATGGTTTCCTTGTAACATATTGTGACCTTCACTACTTATACTATCACGAGGTGATGTCAGTGTTGGCTATGCCTCACATGACCTATTAACATTAAATGGAAATTGATTAATAAATGAACTGGTCACAAGTTCCGACACAAGTCAAGGGATGAAGTAGGTTCTTGGTTATTTAGTTATATCTTATTGCCTTCTTTAATTTATATATGCATGTCTTCACACTACTATATTCTATTACATGGGCCAAATGTTATAGAAACCGTTGGTGGTGGTCCACTGAGATTTATATCACACCCTCTCCAGGCACCATTTAGTACCCATAGTAGATTACATGGTTGCAGGTATTGGAAAAGGGAAGCATGCAACTTCCAATACTTGATTGTGTGATGATTGGATGGATCTTGATAATATATGACCAAGAAGGGACTTAGGATGCCTGGAGTAGACTTTTTTATTTTACCTTGTAAAACATGTAATGATTATTTTATTGTATCCATGATTTCCAGTTTTCTTATGACATGATATTACATCATCACTGCTCCACTTGATATAGTTATTGTTATTATTTATTATCTATTTCATCAATTTTCTTCCTCTATTTATTTATATTATTTCCGCTACTTACTATTCATTTAGTTCTCTTCAGTTGTGCTACACTCTGCTAATGAGGGAATAGTATTCCCACAAACACACCCAAGTCCCTCACAGATAGTTGTCATACTCTAGCATTTGGGAAGATGCGCTTGAGGCCATGTGTCTCACCAGGATTCGGGCACCCATTAAATGGCATCTGGGTCCGTGTCATCACCTAAAGATCCCCCATTGTCTTATTTTTTCATCAACCAAGAACCCCCATTAATTAATAATATAATAAATATTAATAATTAGGGATAAAAGTGTGATTGGAATACCTTGACCATTAATTTTGAATATATCCCATGGTTTTCATATCCATTATCAATGATCACCCCCCTTAAGGGATGTACATTTTTCTTCCATTTCATGGAAAAAGGTAGTCTCCATGAAGTACAATCTCGTCATGATTTCCAGAAGTGATAGCCTAAAAATATACTTTAATTCCATGTATGTTATCTCACAACACATAAAATAATAAGGAATAATGAGGGTCCAGTTTTTTCAAGAGTAACATACTTGTTGAGAACTTCATCTCAACAAAGGCCATTATTTTCTCCCAATCTCAATAAAATTTTTATCAACATTGTGTGGAATAAATTTTTCCACCTCATTTTCGGTAATAAATTTCTTCCCTATATCTTGATAAAGTTTTTAAACTTCTTCCAATCTATTATAAAATTTCAGTTGTTTTTTTAAACAACTAGGCATTTTCTCCTAACATTTTCTATCTTCCCATAATCACCATAAGACATGCCACTTATTTTATATTAAATCATATCCCCTTGATTAAATTTTTGTCCCTTTGGATTAAATCATCAATGAACTTATTTTAGGTCTTCATATCTATTTTTTTATGATATATTGGACGAATTTTTATTCAAAAAATTTATTCTTTTGGTGAAAATTTGTTTAAAAATATTATTATTTTGTTCACATTTTAAAATTAACTTATAACCTTCTTTATTTACCTACCTTCCCATTTTTTATGGTATTATATCCATATTATCAAATGATTTGAGAATTACTGATACATACCAGCCCTCATTGTATTAGTGTCAACTTCTATTGTAACTCATATAAATAAATAGATAATTTAAATAAGTTATTTATAGAGGGACTCATTTTATATATATTACTATTATATGGTGATGGTCTTTTATTTTCTATAGCATCGTTCCCCATAAATGTAGGCCTTCTATTATTTTAATGAATTTTTATGTTGTAACAATATTATAAAGCATCATGCCTAAATCTACAAAAAAACAATAGCCAATGAACCATCTTATTTTTATTTTTTGGTGTAATCTGTTTAGTTTTGATATAATTTAAAATTTCCTAATTTTGAGTGGTACCACCATTCTTCTAGAAAATTCTTGGGGGAACATAATTTTCTGTATCTTTTCTCATCCACAAATGATGTGGCATTTTTATCATCATTTTCCATCATCCATTCTTTCTCAGGGATTGGTTTGTAACCAAAACTAGAGCTTGAAATAATATTGGTACATAGAATATTTTATGAGTTATGGGACACCTTCTTCTTAGAGGATTATTCAATTTGATAAGAGGATGATCTCATACTCATTTTTGAATCATGATCCTCAATAAAAAATTTAGTGTAAACATATTTTTTTCATAATTTTGGAAATTTCCTGCTAGAGGTGATTCCTAACTTTTTAATCTCACCTCTATCACCAAACAATTCATGTCGAGGGAGTAATTATCATATTAAAATATTATCAAATTTTATTCCTATTTCTTATTTAGTTTCTCCATTTTTTCATGCATTCTTCTTGATTATTTAAAATAATTTTAATGATCCATAAACCTATTAGCATTTTCATCCAGTTGTGCAATTTTGACAATCATAGAAATTTTGTGTAATTTTTCAGATGCATGAAAAGATTCAAAAAATACAACCTCATAGAACTATTTCTAAAAAACAATTATTCATAATTACCTAGTAGCTTCATAATATCATTCATTTAAAATAGAAATTATTTAATCCTTTTCTTTAATAAGTTTTGAGATACTGTTGGATATTCCAACCTCTTTAACCAATGACTCTTTCAAGGAATAAGGTTCTTCTTACAGTTATAGTTTTTCATTTCGAAGAGACTTGAAAACTCTAAAAATAAAACTCACAAATTCTTTGGGATATTTCTTCCAATGTTCTTTAAATTAAAATTGAATATCACTAAGTGATACATCATCATCACATCCTTAGTAGGCTTCATTATATGAATCATAAATTAAAGAATTACATAATATTTTACCTTTCAAATTACCTCTAATATGAGGTGTCTCATCATTTACACTAAGATTATTCTTAAATTTCCTTGCCTATATTTTCATCCTGTTTTTTGAGTCTCAGAAGAAATATTTATCTAAGGTTTCTCCCTCATTTATTGAAATATACACTTCATAAATACTCTATTGGATATTTAGAGGCGACACATCCTCTAATATAACTTATAGAGCCCCAAGTCGGTTTACGTTCCACTAGGGGGGTGAATATATGGTATATTTGTTTTTACAAATTATCATTACTTTGAATTAAAACTATTAAAAAATTTAAGGTTTTTTATCTACTCTATGATATATCCCTATCTAACCTCATGTGAACTAATAAAAATAGAGACAGCTTCACATAGTATTTAGGTAGAAACTGGTTATACCCCTAGTAATCAATCCTCCAGTTGATTATGGTTATAATCACACTAGAAACCAAACTCTTCTACCTTGATTGGTTATAATCCTCAACCTCTCCTATGCCCAGCTCCAATTGAGACGATTCTATTCACCAGAACTAACTAAATACTTCACCTTCTTCAAGAATTGATCCACTATAGGACGATATTATAATCTTCATCCACATGATTTCTTGATCACACTTGCACATGTAGCTACTAAAGTTCCTTTAAAAAGTTTTCTGGTCTTGCTCACATATTTCTGATCAACTGTTCTTCATCATTTACCTTAGTGAAAAAATGCTCAGGGAAATTATTACTTCTAATAAATTTCTAACCTCACTTAGATGTTTGCAAGTAGTGCGCACAAGTTTATTAAATTTTTTATGAAATATCATTCTTACATAAATTCAGTTTATGTACCTCATTGAATAATCAATTAAAACTCATCAAATGGACATCCTGCGTGGAATTTTAATTCATGGAATCCAAAATCCTAGGTTTGGGTATCCCAAGGTTGGAACACATGGATGTAATCATGCATAAACTATATTCACCTTCTTATATAAATCATCACATAGTATACATTATATCTTATGCATAAATTCCATCACCTGCATATATATTCCATGTACCATGAATGTCATTCATGTAAGGGGTGTTTATATACTATCCACCTTGAGTTTCTTCATGCACACCTTGTATGCACACACAGACTATCCACCATTAATGCATCTATCAGCATAAAGGCATGCACCACTTCCCACTTTCTGTTTCATGGACACAAAAATTTTTTGCACTATTCTTCCTTCCCAAGATTCCTTTATTCAATACACACTGACATTGTAAAATTTCTCTTTCGTTGCACACAATAGTGAATTCAAACTCTTCTAAAATCCAAATCCTTCACATAAACATTAAAAATGAAAGAAGTTATTCTTTATATAAAAAACGATCTTTGGTGTACTAGATAAGTACCTTTCTTTTTTTCTGAACATTATGTTGATATAAAATAGATTTTAGTATCTCACAATTCATCACACAAGTAAGTAAGATGTATATCATGCTATCCCACAATGCTTTACAAAATCTCACTTTTTAAATGGGACTCTTGAGTGAGTGGTTTTAATTTCAAGTAGGCCAATGGGATTCTTATCCTTTTCATAAGAAAAATCTACAAATATCTCTCTACCTTTTGTAAACTAGAGGGGTTCATGGATACTCTATTTCCTTAGAGAAAAGGCAGCACTATTAATGAATGACGATAAATAGAAACCCTATCAGTCGAGGGTATTTTCCTTTTATAAGAAAGTATCAAAGTGGATTTCACTGACTTAGATAATTCTTTCATACTACATCCAAGAGTCCTTCAAAGATATGGAAATACTACTAAGTCACTATTCCTCTTCAAACAACTGAGTCATTTGGGGTTTACCCAAATGTACACCAAATAACATGGCGACTTCACATTTTTTTCACTATAAAGTCCTCACCTACATGCCAAGATAATTTAATTCACATCATCTATAATTATTGAACTCATACATTAATTAAATTCCATCTATAAATATCATTTTCATTCATACGATGTGAGTTATTCAATTTGTTCCCATACCAGAAAGATGAAGATTTCATGGATGGAGATTCGATGACTCATCATCTCTTTATATCGATTATAGAAAAACCATGGGAGAAATTGTATCATCTATGAAATATCCAGAAAAAATTATATTTAAATGAAAATACCTAAGGAAGTAAGAGTAAGAATATAAGAACCCAAAATTATAAGATGGTTTAGACGAGCCAGATCATGTGGAAGAAATTCTGTTTTTATATTTTTAATATAGATGATTAGTGTTCAAAACCACCACTATCCCATATTGATTTTTTCTAATGGTTGAGTCCTCAGTTTTTACTCAAGGTGTACCTCAACCCCTGAGATGGATACGAGAATCATCACCCATTATACTGCTCTTTCATGACACATGGGCTTTGTCCCACTGGAACTTCAGGAAGTCACCATGTTCCCATTCGGTTTTGCAGTCCTATACATGGAACAACATGTCTTATACATGGTCTCTCACTATGGGGATTATATGTTGCCCCTATCGCATGATGGCTATCCCAGCTAACCTCCCTTACGAGTAGTTGATCTTTAGGTCACATATGAGCCTTGTTTTTTTTTGTCCTAGGATACTAGTGGGTTGGACCATTTTTTTATGTAAGTCTACAATAAACATACATAGAAAAGAATCTATGTATAGAATTAAAATTCAACTAAGACATCTTCTAAAAAACCAAAAATATTTTTAAATTATAGTCTTTATTAAAAATATTATTTTCCATGTAATTATTCATATAATCATGTATATATATATTTTCATGGTATGCAATTGTATTAAACAATGTGAAGACTCATTATCACATGTCTTAAATCATTAATGATCATTTCAAATATCATCAAAGTTATCCAAGGAAAATTATAAAAGAATTAAATCCAATTCCATTAGTTGAATCCATAACAATTCTCTAGGAATCCCCAATCAATCGAAACTCTCCAAATACATATTTACAAATAGCTGATAAAAAATGAAACAGTGGGCCCAATAGATTACATTCTAAACTTCTAGGGATAGAGATTTTTTGTACTTTTCATAGGGTATTGGGTATAGAGTGTTTCATCTATGAGGTTCACGACCATTTTCCATACTAGTTCACAGTGGTTACATGAGCTTAGTTTGGTAGAGGTGGATAGGTTCAACATCAACCTCAACAATAGTTGCCGGTGAGTCCATTTCACCAACATGGGAAGTATGATTATACTCAACTAAGAAGGGATTGGGTACGTATGACCTCAATATGTTCCTCAAGTTCAATGACCTCAACCTAAGTGTGAAATTTGAAGCAGCCTCAACATAGAGGTAGAGAAGCTAGGTGTGGTAAGTTGCATGAAGCAGTGGTGGTAGCCAGAGGTGTTAGATATCCTTTTTGCTATGCTCAACCTATCTTTAACCCTTTTTTAAACCATGTTTTATTCAAGAGATTCACACTATTTTTTTTCATCCACTATAGATCGAGCTTTGTTATAAGTTATAGAGATGATTCCTGTTCCCTTGGGGTTGAAAACACTATTCAAAGGCCAGACTAGTTTTTTTAAGTGAGACGGGGGGTGTAAACTAATAACGGGGATCATAAGTATTATCTAGATATTTTACTACTTCAAATATAGGCATACGATGTCACCTTATAATTGATTGGTTAGATTTTTTTTTATGTTGTTATCAACTACTTCTGGAGGAGATTCATGTTCTCGTGTTTGGATAGTCAATGTGCTGCTTTCATTGGTGAGATGATTCTTAAAGTGGTTAGTAGACATGTGGAGACACTTATTTATTTGATGGAAATGGTATCTATGGAAGTAGTTAAGGCTATTATGGTGGAGGTTACCAAGGTTATCCTGGAGTTTCTAGATGTTTTTTCCTAAGGAGGTTGTGACACTACCCCCTCAGTATTATGTTGAGTTCAAAAAAGATTTTCATCCAGATGTTTCTCAAATTTTGATGGATCCATATCAAATGGTACCCTATATGTTTTGGGAGTTGATAATTCATATAGATGATTTGATTTATAACGGATTTATTCAGCATAGTGTGTCACCAAGGGGAGCTCTACTATTATTCTCTAAGAAGAAAGATGGTAGTGTTGGATTTATCATAGACTATTAGAGGTTTAACTAGGTAAAAATTAAGAATAACAATACTATTTTGAGGATAGACTATAATTTTTAACCATTTGAGAGGGGTGAGTTGGTTTTCTATGATTGATTTGTAGTTTAGCTATCACCAATTGAGGGTAATATAAGATTATATCCTGAATAATTCTTTCAGATGCAGGTATGAGAACCTTGAGCTTCTAGTCATTCCATTCGGTGTCCTGAAGAAGCCAGATGTGATCATGGGGCTCATGAGATCCATGTTACATAAATTTCTGGAATATTTCATTGTCATGATCATTGATGACATATTGATTTAATCGAAGTTAGAGGAGGAGCATGACAATCATCTTAGAGTTGTCTTATATGCTATTTAATGGCACCAAATCTATTGAATGTTTTCCAAGTGTAAGTTATAAACATGAGAGGTTCATTTTTATATAAATTTGGTGTTTCAATAGGTTGTGGATGTGGAAACATTGAATGATGAGGCAGTTTCTTCTTGGTCAACCCCCGAGAATGTGGTAGAGGTTTGCATTTTCCTTGGTATCATAGGTTATTATCATAAGTCCGTGTCTGATTTCTCATGGATTGTGGCCCTGAGAAAATATATGACTTGGAAGGACTAGGATTTTATTTGGACTGATCAGTGTCATACAATTTTTGAATTCCAGAAGGGAAAATTGGTTAGTACTCCGATTGTTTAATTTCTAGAGGAAGGGGTGACATTTGAGTTGTTTGGTGATGCTTTCCATCTCATCATGGGATGCATATTGATGTTAGAGAAGGAAGTGATATCTTATGGGTCTATAAAGTTATTTTCACATGATCATATGACACCATTAATATATATATAGATTATTATTTTTTTGTAAAATTTTGGTGAAATCACCTCATTAAGGATTGATTTGTGTTCTTCATAGATCATAAGTGTTTGATGTATATATTTAATTAGTGTGGTCAAAATATGTGGTAATGAAGTTGTATAGAGTTTCTTCAAGAGTATGATTTTATGATCTCCAACACCTTAGGAAAGGGTAACATTGTGGATCCCACTATGAGTCGAAAGTAACAAAAGGATTTTGTTAGAGAGTCTGGGGATGCTTGGAAAGCGATAGAGGATTTGGTAACATTACACTTGGATAGAAGGGTGGTTGATGGTGGTCGTTACTTGATCCACATGACAATGTAGTATTTACCATTGTCATAGGTAGTGGAGTATCAGTGTGGTAACATAGAGGAAGAGGTTATGCATGATCTTATTGGACATTGTGATTCTCCTAAGGTGTGATTAGATTATGGTAATAACCATATGTTATCTTAGGGTAGTATGTTTGTTTCAATAAGGACGTGTGATGAAGTCCTCCATGTGTCCCATAGCTCACCTTTGGTAGTATGTATGGGGGTTTCTATGATATATCATGGATTGGAGATGCAATATTAGTGGTATGGGATGGAACATGTTATGACAATGTTTCTACCTCAATGTCTTATTTTATAGAAGGTACAGGTTGAGGATCATGTTCTTATTAGTTTACCTCATCACATGGATGTTCCTATGTGGAAATGGGATGACATATCAATGAAATTCATCATAGGATTACCCCAAGATCTAGGAGGTTGTGATGATATCTTGGGAATCATGGATCAGTTGATGAATTAAGCTCACTTCTTAGCAATCAAGTAGTCCATCACAGTTGATGTTTTAGAAAATAGTTATGTGTATAGGGTCATTATGTTTCATGGAGTTATAAATTCCATTTTTGTAAGATCCCATATTTTTCGAGGCATGTCTCATTAAGTGTGTCATGGGTTCATAGTGAGATGAGAAACTTTAAAAGTGGTTCGAGTTGTTTAAAAAGGAAAATAGGATAAAAAATCAACAATAAAATATTTTCACACTTTGTAAATGGATTACATGTCACGTAATTGTTTAAGGGTTTTAATAAAATAAATCTAAGGTGACTAGATTTTCAGAGTATTCCATTAAAAATATTTACAGGATGTGTAATCACATTACACGCTATGTAAATTACCAACCTACAGTTTTGCACACAGTGTATGGTTAAAGTATCATTTTTTTCTGCTGCAGCTATTATCCTCCAACCCTAATGTGAATCATAGAATAGTTTTAGTGATTGATTCATATTTTATCATTGAGTGTTGGTGTTGGATACCTGGTAATTATTTTTTTCTTTGGTTCCCTTTTGTTCCTCCTTTTTCTGATGAAGCGGTGGAACCTTTGATTGTAGTGAGTTTTGGGGGTTGATCTTGATCCTAGGTTTTGCTTTGGATCTAATATTATTTTACTAATTCAACCATCTTACAACAATTGGGGTTTTCCATTGGGGAGAGTTATTTATAAATTTTGAGGCAGGTGGTCTATAATTCAAATACCAGAGTCTTAATTTAAATTACTTGTATGTAATTATAGAAGTTATATTAGATGTTCAGAAATTATGTTCTTCATTTAATTAATTAATTGAGGAGATTCAAAATTGGATATATTGAGATTTTTGATTTGTGAAAATTAATTTTTGAATTAATTATGGTATATTTAGATTGTTTCTTTGAGATAATTTTGTATTTACTTAATTATGATTTATAGAGATTTATGAATATTGAATAATTAGGTAGAGAATTATTTAAGGGGATTGATGTGATGAAGTAATAGTTGAATTTGTAAATAGAATGAGAATATTAATTAATTTTTTGATTAACTAATAAATTGAATTTGAACCAATGAGTGGTAACAATGTAATACAATATTATATGAAAACAATATGTGGTAATAATGTAATTTATCTATTAATTAGAAAAACGCATGGTAATAATTAAATTAATGTGTCTATTGAGATAAATAATGATAAAAATTATATTTTGAGATATGATTTCCCTCAAGGGTAGCTCGAGATCTGGCATCATATGACCAAGTAATGATTTACGATTGTCTATGGGAACTTGGAGGTTTATGTGGTTAAATAAAGATTAATTGATAATTTTATAACAGTTTATTGATTCATTGTAATTATTTTATTTATATAACAATATAAATTATTAGTTGACTATATATTGTTTTAGACACTATTGTTGGTGGCCTATGGAGTTTTACTCAGACCTTACTCTGGATGCCTGATTTGTACCTAAATATATTTCATGTTTATAGGATATGCTAACGGAAAAGGCCCTATGTTAGATTGATGATTTGGGATGGTGCTTGGATATGGGAACTAAACATGGTTTGGAACCCACATGGGAGTTTTCAGTGTCTGTAATATTGATATTTATTTTAGACACTTGAAATATACATTTTTATGGAATATTTTTTTCTCTAGTGTTGATATGTTATTTCCAGTTTTGGCCATCTTGTGATACCGATTCTTTTTTGTTATGAGTATATGTTATTCAGTTATGGGTTTCTTATTTTATTCTAGTGTATTACTCTGATAAAAAGGGTATAGTCTCATCGTGATTAATATATTAGACCCTCACTTTTAGTTGACAGCCTTTGGCATATTGGTAGATGTGCTTGAGGTCACGTAGTAGATCGATTCGGGAAAACAATGCATGCCACAAGAGTTGGGACATTAGAAAATGGTATCAGAGCCAAATTTTAGTTTCTTTTTATTATGTCTTATTATCTGGGAAAGGTAGATAGGAGACTATGAAGAGTCAAGCCTTGTTTATAATCTCATTCATTGGAGTTCGAAACCCATGTATGGGTGAAAACCCAATTACCTAGTGTGGGATTGTTGTTATTTCTATTTACTGTTACAATTGAATATTATTTCATCTTGGGTGTAGCACTTGTTATGTGACTTATTATTTTTGAATATTTTTGAGAATTTTTTGATGGTCAGGTATTACATGAGAATTGATTTACATGCATCATTATAAGTACATAGGATTAATATGACATGCATCATTTTAGGCATGAAAGGGGAAATGGATTTTGGGTATGTTATTGAAATTGAACTATTTTTGATTGTGAAATTGAAATGAAAATGGTTCCAAAAATGAAATTGAAAAAGTTTGTAAAATTATGAAAGATAAAAATAAAGGTATGTCTAATGATAATGTTGATATGATAATGTGTATTCCCTTATTAAAAAAGACATAGATACTGGATGGTTAAGGGTATTTATATCAACTAATCTTTGACCACGTGGCGAGGTTTGGGGAAAAGACATGTTGTGTCTTGTTTTGATTCTTATCTTATATAAATATGATTATGTGGTGTTATTTTTCCTATGATGCGTGTTTGGTATTGTGGATAGATGACTCCATGATAACTCTTTTTGAGAGGATGGCATGAGGTTATGGATGACGATGACCTTCTAGTAGTGGAACCTGAGGCATCGACAGTGTCGGGTAAGGAGGAAAGAGAGCAGTTCTAAGGGAACTTTTCTTGCTACATGAAATTTGTGGAAAGGGAACCAGAGAGTACATTGAAGAGAATGTCTGATTTGCTGAGGGATTTCCAGTTGCATCACCCTCTAAACTTTTTCTAGAGATGGTGGACCTGAGGGAGTTGAGTTCTGGACTGAGTCCATCGATACTATACTTGACCATTTAGAGACTCCTTCTTAAATGAGGTTCAAGTTGAATTATTATATGATATGAGGATCAATTATGATCTGGTGAGACTTTAGGCTCAGACTGGACATGTAGACAATATGTTATGTAAGGAATTATTGTAAAGGTCCTCGGAGCTCTTCATTCCTGGGTATTTAAAGTAAGAGAGAGTAGATAATTTCATGGTACTGACTCGAGGGAGCATATCTAAGACAAACTATAATATACAATTTACATATTTTCAACACTTTTCTCTAGCATTGTAGGGGATGATATGGTTACATCAATAAATTTTCAAGGTGAGATTAAATGTGAGATTAAGTCCAAGGTTAAACTATTTGGTTTAAAGATGTTTGCTGAGGTTGTGGATCATGCTCTCATAGATGAGGTGAAACTGAAGGATGATTCTAGTACAAGAAAAATGGTTGCTGGTGGATGATTAAGAGGTAAGAATTATGAGATTAGGAAGATTCACTAATAGGGTGTTATCCATGGGAGTATCCGGAAGAGTGGTTAGGGGAAAGGGTCAGTCACACTGGACCGTACCCAGATAGTATTTCATTAGCGCGGTAGGTAGGTCCACTATCATAGACTTTTCCCATGATCACCAGTTGAGTGAAGATATTGTGATAGGAGTATAAATATACATAATTTATATAAGACCCAACAAAATATGGGCAGTGAGGGTGCAGCTAAATATAATCACAATGTAGGAAGGGGATCTTCTACACCATATCAGTATGCCAGTTTTAGTTATACTGGAAGAGGTGGTAGAGGCAGTAAACATGGTGATTTTTAGGAATGATAACCCATATCTATAGGTTAGTACAACTCAGGGGAGTCTATGTACATTACATGGAATAAGGGAAGGCTAGTTGCATGCAGTGCAACCTACACTTATGGATAGAGATGTTGGACCATCGAAAGTGAGGGGTACTATTATTTTAGCTTCTACATTATCTTGTGCCTTATTTGATAGTGGTACCTCTCATTACTTTATTTCATCACAACTTGTTACGGGTTTGATCCTGGAGGTGGAGATTGTGAATGGTGCATTTCCAATAGACACACCTTTAGGAATACAGTTGAGGAAGATCTATTTGTGCAAGGGATGTTCTATTGAGGTCGGAGAGTATCACTTTCTATGGTATCTTTACATCCTAGACATGTAATGTTTTTACCCAATCTTGGGTATGGACTACCTAGTAGCATACCGAGCCCACATATATTGTTACGAGATGAGAGTGAATATTATGTCTTGTAAGGTATAAAATTGTAATACCCCAATATTTTGTGATTTTTTTAATTAATTTAACTTTTCAATATTTTTCATTTCACATGACAATGAAAATACTTATATATATATATATATATATATATATATATAAACACTAAGTTGAACATTCCTATCACACACAATACAAACTTGGATTGCACTGCATGAAATACCAACTTGGATTGTGGTACACGAAACACCGACTTGGCTTATGTTCCACGCAACACCGACTTGGCATATAATGCATGCAACACTGAGTTGGTGTATGATACAAAAAATAGTGAGTTTCTATGAAATATATCTGTTTGTTATTTTAGTTATTCAAATAAGAAAATTATAACTTAGAGGATATTCTTACTAACATGAACAGTAATAAATAATTTTCCAATATTTTTTATCATTTTTTTATATAAATAAAGCATATTGATAATAAAAGATATGATTTTTTGGTAACATCCTTTTAATGTTCAAAAACATCATTTTCTCGAATGAACTTATTCTAAAAATGAAAGTATTTTCAGACACATTTAGAAATTTAATTTGATAAAATAAACTTCATTTTTGAATTCATAACATAAAAAATAGCCTACAGATAATTTTTGGGATTTTTCTGAGAAACTTCATTTTTTGATAAATAGTTAAAATACTACTTTTTCATCAAAAAAACTGCATTTTTTATAATTAATTATTAATTATAAATGTAATTATAAATATGTTTTATGTTAAAATTATCTTAATTTTACTCCTACTAATACAGTTAAATTCATTTTCACTTTGAAATTGAATATATAACCTTAACAAACTTATCAACATTTTCCTACTTTAAATCCCCGTTATTTCGATCCATCTACAGGATTAACACTAATCTTAATTTTTCTGATTCTGTGATTAGAATTTCAAAAACCCTACTCATTCCATTTTATTCATTATAATATTTTCTATCTAATAAGACCATGTTTTTTTGAACAAAATTATTAGTAAAAGTGATTAAAATTAATCACAGCAATTAAAGCTAAATTAAGTTTAATTAAGGAATAAACCATAAAATTATTAGCCCAAATGACCTAGGAACATTTCCAAAACCAATTGTATGTCTATAGTTCAGACATAAACCTTCCATTATTGAGTTTTTTTTGTTTTTATGACTTTTTTATATAATAACATGTGAACACCTAATTTGATTCTAAAAATTCCATGTGAGTCCTTTTCCTTCCTTATAAAAGGACACCACATTTACCCACTCTTATCACATATATAACCTTTTATGTTTGTGTAATATATACCCAAATATCATATTAAAAATTATAAATTCTACTTTTAAGCCTCCATTTGGGAAGAATTTATCTTACGTAATCCTTATGGCACAAACCAAAAGGAGTTACTCGATTAAGAGGTAATGTCTTCTCTCAAGCTCCTCTCCATTATTTTTATTCCCCGACCCTCAAGGCTCTTTATTCCATTATTGTGTGAAAAAACAGTATACTACATATACTAGTATGTATTTATGCAAATATTCTGACCTAAAATCACACACACCTATATCTAATGGATATTGAACATACTGTTTATGTGTACGATGAACTACTATCTCAAGAAACGATGATTGTTCGTTTCTCATTTACCACCAATCATGGTGGCCATTATGTTAGAAACTATATTTATATAAGTAATATATTATATTTATAATTTATTTATGAATATATATTCTATTTTTAACACACATATTTTTACCTTCCATTTGGTGTTAATATGATATTCTTGTTTGAGGAAGTGTGGACTACCTCCCCCTCAAATCGATGCGATTTGTTCACACACCACATGGAATGTATTAAGGATGGGTTTAATGAACATATATGATATATATGATATATTAATTCTACTTTAATAATTATATATATATATACATACATATATATACATATTTCATTTACATACTTTCTTTCTATAGGAAAATAAAAACAAAAAACAATGTTCAAGCGTACGTACGACTTACCGTCTCTATGAATGATGTATTCCATCATGTACATTATTATGATATAAAATATTATAATATAATTATACTATATATAGATTATATTTGAATCATGTTATAAATTTTTCAATCGTGATACATGTATAAGGATTAATGATATAACAAATGAATACACATGCAGATAACAAAGAGAATATTACAAGAAGTGAAACCTTAACATAGAATCATTAAAAAATGTGTAATATACGAATATAATAAAATCATATATGTTAATATATATAATAATATTATTCTTTAAAATATTTATAACAAAATTATATTTATTATATATGTATCCTGTGTGATTACGGAGAGAATCAATACACAAGGTAAAGGGATTTTCATATCACTATTAATTTTCATGAGATACATGCTATGTTCACTACTCATTACTTTTGTGTGATGTATGTACTAATTTTTTTTATATTTTATGTGTCTTATACATATATTTATGGGTATTCACATATCCATTATATGATCCTTCATTCATGGCTTTTAACTTTCCAAAGCTACCAAATCGGTAAAACATTTTGCTCTCAATTTTCCTTCTTTGAGACTCCTATTTTGTTATGCACCTAAACACTTTTTTGTGGTGTATATAGTTACATTTTACATGTTATATCATGAATATAATTCTTTTCATGATATATTAAGTTTCATGTAATTTTATTTTCTTACATGGAGATTATGATCCCATGTTACCAACTTATAAGAGTTTATTGAGTCAATATCATTGCATTTCAAGATTGTTTATGTTTATGAATACTTTGACAAAATATTATGATCCATATGTCAAGCATATTTAGGATTTTATGTATCCCTTTTTTATTTCATGATATGTTCATGTATTGTTACCATTTTCTACTATTTTCTATATAAGTAAGTTAAGACAATGTTTTTAGGAAAACCTGACTTTACCCTCTCTTCAGTCGAAAATATATGTTTTCTAAAAAGGGTTTGCAAGAATATTGTACCATCCACCTGTAATATCTAATTTTTTATCCTTTTTTTCTTTTTCCCATATCTTCAAGGTAATATTCTAGTCGCTTTTTGAACAAGTAGCTTTTCTATACTTTTTATCATGAAAAATAAAAATTCTTTTGACCTCGTATGACATGTACGGATTTACCCGCAGTCATTTCTTCGAAGCTCCCTTTACATTGTTAAAAGGTTTATATTAATGATTTTTTTAAAAAAGTAATTTTCAAGGAAAATTGTTTTCAAAATGGTTTCAAAATTATTTAATATGTTTCCATGGAAAACTATTTTAATGATATTTTCAATTTTTATTTACATGTTTTCAAAGTGCTTTCAAAGAAACAGTTTTCAAAACATTTTCAAGAATCTTTATATGCTCTCAATAAAAATTATTTTCAAAACGTTTTCAAGATTTATTAACAAGATTTCAAAGTATTTTTTAAAAAAATTTATCTATCAAATTTCTATCTTTCTTTAGAATTTTTCAAGTGTTTTCAAAGAAAAATGTTTTTAAAATGTTTTTAACCTTATTTTAAATATTTTCAAGGAAAAAGGTTTTGAAAAAGATTTCAAGTATTATTTACAAGTTTTCAAGGTATTTTATAAGAAAAATATTTTAAAATGGTTTTATCTATTAAAAATCCATTTTCAACCAAGAAAGGATATTTTCTTTAAGAAATGTTTTTAGAGTATCTTTCAAAATTATATTCCATCTATGATGACAAATATTGATGTTACTCTTGCCTTTATAGGATATTTTATAAAGGTTATATTGATATCCTTTTTATTTATGAGTTATGATTAATTCCATAGTATTTATGAAACACATTTCTCTATCATGGGTAATATTTCTATGAATCCCATTTTTCTTTCATGGGTTATATGCTTTAGAATCCTTCTTCTTTTAATAGGTTACATTTATGTTGAAGTGATTATGAAAACTATATCTTTCCATAGGTTATGATATGTTTACATGTTTATGATACTCATTTCATTTAATGGTTTATGATATGTTCATTTATGATCTTGTGGTATATGTATGTATGGTTTTATTATGTGACGGGTGGGACCTATATCTCCCACCAATGCATTGGGTAATGATTTATCATTAATGAGATAGAAAGAGCTAGAATTAGGGTTTAATATCATCATTAATATAAGGATAGAATGTGGGTTTACTCAGTTTATTAATACATGGTTAGACCAAGGATTTTCTCAATTTAGTAATACAGTACTGGAGTGAGGGTTTACTCGGTTTAGTAATAAAGGGATAGAAAAATGGTTTACTCGGTTCAGTAATATAGGGATGGAATGAGGGTTTACTTGGTTCAGTGATACAAGGTTTGAATGGGGGTTCACCCTATTTAGTAAAGGACATTTTCCACTAATATGGTCTTGTTTGTGATGCCTTGGCTACAATGGAAATCATATTATATTCTAATGTTTTTCCACAATTCCATGTATTATTCTTATCTTATGATTTCATGTCGTATGTTCTTTATTTAAAATTATTCATGTCTTATAAACCATGAATATTTATTCCATGATCTATGTTAGGATCTTTGATATGAAGGGTATGATATTCTATTTATAGGATCATGTTCTCATACCATTATACTCATGTTTATGCTTACATGTCTCTCTTTTTTACACTTATGGAGCATTTGAGCTTACCAATTTACATGTTTCCTATCTCCAAGTTATATAGAAGGTTTTTAGATAGAAGTAACAAAGGTGGAGATCTATATGGGATATATTTACATTCTTTTACTAGGATATAAGATTTTGTTTCCTAGATTCCAAATACAGTAAACTATTACAGTCCTCTGACATGTATTTTTGTAATATACTGAATATTAATCTAAAAAGTGATAATATCCATATATGTTAAACCAGAGTCTCTATAGTTGGTATCAAAGGGAGCTTTAGTCAAACATTAGAAACTATGATTATAAAACCTTAGTGATATCACTAGGATTATTTATAAATATATATCTAGGGATGTATCTGAGGATAAGTATAAGGATGAGTTAATGTTTAGGAATATGTCCTAGAATTTTGGTAAATGATAGAGTGATTGGTTTCTAAGAAATAAATACATGTTTGGATACTACAAGTGGATGTGGATATGCAATAGATGGACATAGGGGTAACAACTCTGACGAGATGCTTCGGTCTTGACTCAGGGTAATCTGGTACATGACAATGGTGCCTGCTTCACACCTGCTTTGGCACTCCCAGGGGATATGCTTTGGGAATTCACAAACTCTTAATAAACAATTATGAAGGATTTAAACCTAAGTTTACTATGAATAACCTAGGATAAACCTAAGGTGTCATAAATCAAAGAATGTGACATGATTTATATTTCCTATAAGTATTTATTTTCATCACAATGTGGTTTTCTATTATGATATGTAATTATCACACTATGCTTTTAGTGATAGTCAATGGTGGGAAAAATAAGGAACTAGAGTAATATTGAAGGTGATGGAAGATTTTCTAATGAGCATTCAAGAGTGATGATCATAGGAGTGAAAGATTTTGGGATCATACCTAATCAATTTTCAAGGAACATGATTCACAATTATTACCTTAATTAACTCTAAGACTCACCAAGGAAGAGAAAGAAGTACTTAACTAAGAGTTTGGGTAATGGAAAACATGGATGACAGACGATTTGGTTTCCTCTATGTTAGGAATGTGGAAAGAATCACCTAAGTGGATGTCTTAGAGGAATAAGAAGGTGTTTTCACTAAGGAAACGAAGGGCAGAAAGAAACTAAATACAAGAAAAAAATGAAGAGTTATATTAATGAAATGAATTATAATTTTTCTTTTTCCCTAATTAATCATCAAAGGTTAAGTGGTTTACGTGTGGCGAAAATGGTCATTTTGAAACTCAATGTCCCAAGAGGAATGTTCCTGAAGATAATCAATAAGGTGGTACAAGCAATGGTCACATTGGTGATGATGATGAGATTACAAATGAAATGTGTAAGTAAATATATATTATGTAATAATATAAGGTATCTTTTTTAATGGATTAATGATAAAGTAATTAAAATATTTATGTACTATGATTTCATAATTATGAATGGTGAATTATGTATGGATTTTTCAGTTTATGTTTTGCAAAGGATTTATAAGAATATGTTGAATGGTTATGATTGACAGGAAAGGTTATCTCATAAAATTTAGCATTATGAATAAGGTAAGGTAACAATTAACACATTCTATATGTTAAGATAATATTGTATGGATAAATATACGTGGGATATGAATAAGTAAATTGGACTGTACTGATTACGTTGGAACAAAGTAAGGACCTATTTATAGGTTTTTTATTCTACCACTAATGAAGCTTACAACATTTTTGTATTTAAGGAGTCAATCCATTATAATTTTTAATGAGGAAGAATGAATGTTTTCAAAAAGGATTTATGGTAATTCAGGTTGTTTCCGTGTTTCAAGGGAATACACAATGCGGTTATTCACATGTTTGGAATGTTACAACCAAGAGATACATTGTGATATATGGTGGTTAATGTTAATATGATTTCATGAATGTCTTTATAAGGTTTTGGATTTTCATATTTCTAAAGGGTTATGAGGTTGTCCATTCATAAAAAGTTCAATTTATACTTCGTAGGAAGTATTTGTGCATTGATTTTGTGTTAAGAACCTTAGTTAAAAGGCTAATAAGTGATTAAAATTATTTCATGGATTTCCATATTTTATATTTTTACAAAAAAGACATCATGTATGTCAGGTGACAACCAATCATGTCTGGAAGGTCTATGGGTCATGAACCCATGACCGAAGGGTGATAAAGTTTTCATTCCTACCATTGGCCTACGAAATGTCTTGGTTAATGTATATATTTGATGAATAAATATTTATGATGAACCAGTTGAGTTAATTTTTATTTTTATTGCATGTTTAATTTTTTCAGAGACAAATAGTTAGACTTTTTATTCTCTTATGGGGTTTAAATTCCATTAAAAGTGTGTTTTAGTGATTTATTCATCAAATTTAATTTTAGAACATTCATTCCATGAGGTAATGGATGTATTAGAAATTATTCCGAGCACAAAAAAATATTGATTTTTTTATAAAACATACAATAACTAGTCAATTTCCTACAAATCATTTTTATTCTGATAACTTAAATTCTATTGAACCAATGGCTTCTATAATCATAATAGATTTATTACTTTGATTCCATCAAAATTCCTTTTATCATTAACTTTTTTTGTGATTGATGACCTTAATAAATCCCTATAAATATTTATGCTTTTCCTCCATGTACAGTATTTACTCCCAACCTATGTTATCCTATGTCGAAACCCAGTTATATGTTACTTTAGATAACTGTTATGGTTCCAAACATCCATTTTGAGGGATGTTTTAGTATTCATTTTTATAATGTGGGATTCTATGAAATAAACTTTCAAGTATTAAAACTTTGTCAACCCAGTTGAATTTATAAGGGGAAAGTAATTTTAGGGGGGGTAGAATTTAACACCCCAAGATTTAGATAATTATTATTTTTCTAATTAATATAACTTTTCAATATTTTTCATTTCACATGAAACTCTAAATAGTTATATATATATATATATATTTATTAAAACACTAAGTAAAACATTATATTCACATGAAATACTAACTTGGATTTCACTAAATGCAATACCAACTTGGATTTTTTTACAAGAAACACTGACTATGTTTATGTTCCGCATAACACAAACTTGGCGTACGATGCATGCCACATCGAGTTGGCGTATGATGCACAAAACACTGAGTTTTTATAAAATATCTATTTTTATTGTTTTAATTATTTAAATAAGATAATTATAATCTATCCATTGAACATATTAATATGAATATTAATAAATAATTTTCAAATAATTTTTAATTGTTTTATATAAATAAAACATATTGATAATAAAAGATATGATTTTGGGGAGAGTCCTTTTTATGTTCAAAAACATCGTTTTCTCAAATGAACTGATTCTACTAATGAAAGTAATTTTAGAATAATTTACAAATTTAAATTGATAAAATAATCTTCATTTTTGAATTCAGAACGTCTAAATTATCCTAGGGTGATTTTTTTTGATTTTTCTGAGAAACATCATTTTTTGATGAGTAGTAAAAAATACTTCTTTAAAGTTAAAAACTACCTTTTGTATAATTAATTATTAAAGATAAATGATATTATTAATATTTTTTTAGGTCAAATTATATGAATATAAACATATACTAACACAATTAAATTCATTTTTACATTGAAACTGAATATAAAATCATAACAAACTTTTGATCTGTTTCCTACTTTAAAACCCCATTATTTCGTCCCATCTGCTGGATTAGCACAAATTTTATTTTTTTCCACATATAAAATTGAAATTTCATAAGTATGACATAAAACATTTTATTAATTTTAATATTTATATTCTAATAAGTCCAAGTTAGTTTTTGACTAAAATTATTAGTAAAAGTGATTAAAAATATTCATCACAATTAAGGCCAAATTAAGCTTAATTAGGGACTAAACCTTATAATTGATATCCAAAATGACCTATAAAATTTTAAAACACCCATTATATTACATTTCTATGGACATAAACCTTACATTATTGAGTTTTATTTGTTTTTTATGACTTTGTTTAGGTAAGAACATGTGCACCCCTAATTTGTTTCTAAAAATTCCATGTGAGTCCTTTCCATAACTATAAAAGGCCACCAAATATAACCATTCCTCAAACCTCTCAAACATTTTAATTTCATCAAATATATACACAAGTAGCCTCCTAAAAAACCTCCCTTCGACTTTGAAGCATCCATTTGGGCAGAAACTCTGTCATGTAATCATTTTGGCATAAACCAGAAGGAGTTACTCGATTAAGAGGTGACATCTTCTCTCAAGCTCATTTTTATTAGTTTCCTTATCCACCCATAAAATATATTAATTAAATTATTTTGAAATTAAAAATTTATCCTAAATATAATATTTTTTTAATGCAAAGGTTCAGACCTACTCTTACACACACCTCTATCTAATGGATGTTGAACATACCGTTTCTGTGTATGGTGAACTACTGTCTCACGAAACAATGATTGTTCATTTATCTTTTACCACCAATCAAGGTGTCCATTATGATGGACTCTATATTTATATATGTAATATATTATATATATTATTTTTTTAATCTTTTTTATTCCTTTAGTAACACACATCTTTTTACCTTCTGTTTGGTGTTAATACGATAATCTCGTTTGAGGAAATGTGGACTACCACCCCCAAAAAGAGATGTGATTCATTCACACACTACATGGAATTTATTAAGGATTGGTTTGATGAAATTATATGATATATATGATATATTAATTCAACTATAATAATGATATATATATATATATATTTAATTTACATAATATCTTTCAATACGACAATAAAAACATAAACAACATTCATGTGTATGCACGACTTATTGCCTCCATGAACAGTGTATTCCAGTACATAAATAATTATCCTATATATTATTATAATATAAATTTAATGGATATAACTGATATTTTTATCAAGATTTGCATTATGTAATCATGATATAATTATAAAGATCAAATATATAACAAATTAAGACACATGCGAAGAACAAAGAGATTATAACACGAAGTGAAACCATAACATAGGATCATTAACAAGAGGGTAATATAAGGTTATAATAAAAAAAATATGGTAATATATATAAGAATATTATTCTGTAAATGATTTATAATAAACATATATTTATTATATATGAATCATGTACGAGTACGGAGAGACTCAAGACACAAGGTAAGGGGATTTTCATCTCACTATTAATTTCTGTGAGATACAAGCTATGTTTGCCACTTATTACTTTTGTGTGGTGAATATAATGAACATGGTTTTATTTTTTTATCTTTTTATTAAATTTATGGTTATTCACCTATACATTCTATGATCCTTCATTCATGGGGTTTATCTTTCAAAATTTACCAAATCGGTAACACAATTTTGTCTCAATTTTCCTTCTTTGAGACTCCTATTTTGTTATGCACCTAAACATTTATTAAAGGTTTATATACTTCCATTTTACATGTTATATAATTAATCTAATTAATATAGAGATATCTTAATATTCATTTAATTTTCTTTTCTTACATGGAGAATATGATCCCATGTCAGCCAGTTCTAAGGGTTTATTAATACAATATCATTGCTTTTCAAGATTGTTTATATTTATGATTGATTTGATAAAATCTTATGATACATACCTCATGAATGTTCATGAGTTTCCTTATACTATTTTATTTAATGATATACTAATGTACTATTATCATTTTTTACTATTTGTTAGACAAGTTAGTTAAGGAAAGTGTTTTTGCGAAAACCCGACTTTACCCTCTCTTCGGTCTAAAATCTATGTTTTATAAAAAATTTTTTCAATAATATTATACCATTCCCTTATAATATCTAAATAATATTTTTAACCTTTTTTTTCTTTTATCAATATCTTAAAGGGAATATTCTTGTCTCTTTCCGAACAAAGCACTTTTCTATCTATTTTTACCATGAATTAGGAACGTTCTATTGACTTCATATGGCATGTACAGATATACCCTCCACAATTTCTTCAAATATCTCATTTCATTGTTAAAATGATTAATCATAAAGAAAATATTTCTAAAAATTAATTTTCGAGGAAAATTGTTTTTAAAATTTTTTCAAACTTCTTTTATATATTTTCATGGAAATTTTTTTTGAATATGTTTTCATGTCATATTTAAAAGTTTTCAATGTGCATTGAAATAAATGGTTATCAAAACGTTTTCAAGACTCTTTATAAGTTTTCAAGAAAAATGATTTTCTAAATGTTTTCAAGACGTATTTATATGTTTTAAAATTATTTTCAATGTAATGGTTTTCAAAACATTTTCAAACTTTCTTTAATAGTTTACAAGTGTTTACAAAGAATAAGGTTTTTAAAATGTTCAGTAGATGATTTTAAATATTTTCATGGAAAAAGGTTTTGAAAATGATTTAAATTATTATTTATAATTTTTCATGGTATTTTATAAGAAAATTATTTTCAAATGGTTTTATTTATTGAAATGTCTTTTCAAACAAGAAAGGATATTTTTCTACTAAAATTTTAGAGTATATTTCAAAATTATTTTCTATCTAAGATTACACCTATTGATATTACTCATGCATTTCTAGGAAATGATCTAACGTTTCCATTCATATCATTTCTATGAATAAGTTATGATTAATTATTTGGTACTTATAAAAACCATTTCTCCTTCATGGGTAATATGTTTATGAAACCCATTTCTCTTTCACCTGTTATATGCTTTTGAAACCTGCTAATTTTCACAGGTTATGTTTTTGATGAAATGATCATGAAACCTATATCATTCCATTGGTTATGATATGTTTACATGTTTATGATACCCATTTCATTTCATGGGTTATGATATATTCAATTTTGATCGTTTGGACCATGTATGTATGATTTCATTATGTGACGGGTGGGACATATATCTCCATCCAATGCATTGGGTAATAATTTGTATATCATGAGATATAACAGGTTGGAATGAGAGTTTACTCAGTTTAGTAATATAGGAATGGAATGAGGGTTTACTCAGTTCAGTAATACATGGTTGTAATGAGGGTTTACACGGTTCAATAATATAGGGCTGGAATGAGGGTTTACTCAGTTCAGTAATATAGGGCTGGAATGGGGGTCCACTTGGTTTAGTAAAGGTCTTTTTTTACTTAGATGGTCTTAGTAGTGATTCCTTGGATACTATGGAAATCATTTTACATTCTTATGTGTTTTCCATAATTCTAGGTCTTATTCCTATCTTATGATTTCATGGCATATGATTTGTATTTAATATGATTCATGTTTTATGAACAGAAAATATTTATACAATGATATATGTTACGATATTTGATATATATGGTATTCTATTATATTTATAGGATCAAATTATCATACCCTTATACTCGTGTTTATGTATACATGTCTCCGTTTTTTACCCTTACTAAGCGTTTGAGCTCAACCCATTTCATGTTTCCTTTCTCCAGGATTTGAAAAAAGGTTTTAGTTAGAAGTAATAAAGGTGGAGATATTTTTGGGGGATGTTCAAGATATTTCACCAGGATAGAATATTTTGTTTCCATGTTTCCAAAGACACTAAACTGTTATGGCCCTCTAACATGTATTTTTGTAAAGTAATAGATATTCATAAAAAAAGATTTAATATCCATATATGTTAACCCTAGGTCACAATAAAAAATATATTCATCGTGGTGAGTGGGTTATCTACGAATAACGTACAGGGTCAATTAATCAATAATTGGGATAGCTCACAACCTAGGTTGCTAGTCTATTGCTGGATGATAGAGGTGTAAAGAAGGATGTTTATTCCACATATAGTGGACCAGTTTCAGGATGTGTTTCCTGAATATTTCTTAGGGTGGACCCTAAAGAGAAATGTGTAATTTCAAATTGAGATCATGCTAGGGGCTAATATAGTTTCAATTCCACCATACAAAATGACACCAAAAGAGCTTCAAGAGCTAAATAATTATCTATAGGAGTTGGAGGATAAGGGATTTATCTGACTGAGTATGTCACCATGAGGTTCACTTGTGTTTTTTTCTAAGAAGGTGGATGAGAGTTTGTGAATATGTGTCTATTACCAAAATTTAAACCAGATGAAAGTAAAGAACCTCTATCCTCTTCTATGTATTGATGAGCTATTTGACCATTTGAAAGAATCCTGTGTATTTTCTATGGTAGACATGAAATCAGGGTATCATCAATTGATAGGTTAGACTTTTGATATAACCATGAATTCTTTCAGAAGTAGGTATGTAATTTTTTAGTTATTCATAATTCTTTTTGGGTTGACTAACGCACCAGTAGAGTTTGTTTCTTTGATTAGAAATACCTTTCTTATTTACATGGATCAATTTATGGTAGTGTTTTTGGATGAAATATTGGTGTACTATAAGACTCATGATGATCATTCCCAATCTACTGACATAGTTCTGAGTACACTGGGAGAAAATATACTATAAAAAATCTATTTAAATATCAGTTTTGTATTGATCAGGTACTATTCTTGCGTCACATCATCTCAGGGGAAGGTGTGTTAGTGGACCCAGATAAGGTGTATGTAGTGGTTTCTTGGGAGAATCCCAAGAATTTGTTTGACATTTGTATCTCTATGGGGCCAGCTGGATATTATTTTAGATTTATCCAGGACTTTTCTTATTTTGAAGTGTCGCTTTAAGGATTAAACAAGAAGGGGATAAATTTTTAATGGTCATAATATTTTGAGGATTCCTTCCAGGAGGTGAATAACTGATTTACATCGGTACTGATCTTGATCCTACCTAACATGGGTGAGGAGTACATGATCTAACGTGAAGATTCTAGGATAGGAATTGGAGTAGTGTTGATTCATATATATTGAGTTGTGGCATATGATTCTCTTCAGTTGAATCCCCATGAATAGAACTACCCTACGCACGACCTCAAGTTGGAATCAGTTGTTTATGCCTTGATGTTTGGGAAAAACTCTCTATTGGGAGAGAAGTTTATAGTGTATAAGAATCATAATAACTTAAATTAAATTCTTTCATAGTGATATTTGAATCTCTGGATGTGGATATGGGTAGAGTATATGAATTTGTTTTATTTTGAGCTAGAATATATTCATGGGAAGTTGAATAGTGTAGTTAACTATTTGATAAATAAAACATAGAACTAGATAGTTAAATAGTTTATTGTTCAGTGGAAAATTATTACTCTAATAGTATAGATGCATGTGGTGGTTTAAGAGAGTCAAGAGATGATAAATATAGTATCAGTTTCGGTGGATTCTTCACTTTTGAGATGGATTGTATAATGGTAGTATGAGGATCTGGAGTTCTTGACCTTGAGGGAAAGCCTTGAAGGTGGGGAGTCACCTTCATATTGGTCAATAGATGAGGATGAGATCATCTATGACATTAATAATCTTGTTGTTCCTAAAATCATATGGGAGGAGTTGATTAATGTGTTTCATGCCTCAAAATGGGCAGTAAAACCATGTGTGACAAAAATGTACTATGACCAATGATGACAATTTTGGTGGCCACACATGAAAAATATGATATTAGGGTTCATGATATGATGCTACACTTGTCAGCAGGTGAATGTTGAGTATTAATGACATGGAGGTTTTCTACAAACTTCACCCATTTAGAAGTGAATGTGGGATAATGCGGCCATGGAATTTTTGGTGGGGCTCCCAAGGATGCCTTGAAAAAATGAATCTATTTGGGTTATTGTGGATCAACTTAGGAAGGTAGGAAACTTATTAATGGTATGAGTGTCTTTATCAGTGGATCAGTTGGGATAATTATATATTTAGGACGTAGTCTGTCTACATAGGGTTCCATAGAATATAGTTTTGCACCATGATTAACACTTTAATTTATTATTCTCATAGGGATTGTATAAGTTTATTGGTTTACAAGTTTTGTTGGGTTTGACTTTCCACCCACAGATAGATGGGCAGTCAGAGCGTACTATACAGGTGCTTGAGGATATGCTATAAGAATGTGTTCTAGACTATGGAGGATCTTGAGAGAAGAACCTATCTTTGATGATTTTTTCATATAAAAAAATTTATAAATAAATGATTTAGATGGAACCATATAAGGAGATTTATGGTAGGCCATGTAGATCACCTATATGCTGGATGGTGGTAGCTGAGTCAAACCTGTTGGGGCTGATTCTAGTGTAGGTGAAGTCGAAGAATGTTTAGATTATTTGGAAACATATGGATATGACCCATAGTAGAAAGAATTTATATGAAGATAGATAACAATGAACCCTAGATTTTATAGAGAATGATCATGTATTCCTTTGGGTTTCCCCAAGATTAGGTCACCAAAGGATACAGAAACAGGGAAGGATAGCACATAGGTTTGTAACACCGTTTGAGATTGTGGAGAGAATTGGGCTGGTGACATACCAATTTGATCTTACAAATTAATACAGTGATATGCATGATGTTTTCCACATGTCAGAACTTCGGTAGTATCACCCCAAACATTTTCATGTGATTAATCTTGATGATGTTGAGCTTGAGATATATATGTTCTTTGAGGAGCATTCAATATGTATGTTGGATCGTAGTTATAATGTTTTTAGGGGAAATGCCCTGAAAATAGTTCAAGTATTATGGATACATGGATGGGTTCAAGAGGAATCATGGGAGAGAAAAGAGGATATGTGGGCTTAATGTCATGATGTTTTTACCTCAGAGGCTTAATGATTCTTGAAATTATATCTTGAGGATGAGATGTTATAATATGGGGAGATTATAAGATCTTGTATTTTAATAGGTATGTCTCTTTATGTGTTTCATGGGTTCTTGACGAGATGGGAAATTTTAAAAAATACTCAGGTTGTTTAAAAAGGAAAATTGGCAGAAAAATCAAAATAGAATATTTTCACACCATGTAAATGGATTACATGCCGTGTAATTGTTTTAGGGTTTTAATAAAATAAATCATAGGTGATGGGTTTTTTGGATAATTCCATTAAATCATTTATACAATGTGTAATAACATTAAATGATATGTATATTATCAATATTATATTTTAAACATTATGTGTGAGTTAATTCTCAATTATTTTGCTTCAACTCTTCTCCACCAACCCTAATGTGAATCTTAGTAGATTCAGATCAATTTCTTAATCTCTGGTCATTGAGGATTGGTGTTGGATTCATGTGAATCATTTTTTTCGTTGTTTCCTTTCCATTCCTCCTTCGTTCGGTGAAGTGGTGGAACCCATGATAGTTGTGGGTTTGGGGGTTGATCTTGATCCAAGGTTTTGGTCTGGATCTCTTCTGTGTTGTTAATTCGACCATTTATATCAATTGGGGGTTTCCATTGGTGAATATTCTTCATAAAATTTTGAGGTATGTTGTATATAATTACAACCCCAAATTAATGATTTTAATTACATGTATGTATTTTTAGAATTGATATTATATGTTTAGAAATTGAGTTATTGATTTAATTAATTTATTTATTGAACTAATTAATTGAGGAGATGTGAAATTGGATATATTGAGATTATTGATTTGAGATAATTAATTATTGAATTAATTATGATGTATTGAGATTTTTTATTTGAGTTAATTAATTGTTGAGTTAATTATGACATATTAAGATTATTGACTATTGATTAATTAATTGGGGAATTAATTAAGGGTATTGATTTGATGAAATATTTTTTAAATTAGTAATGATAATAATAAGATTAATTAATTATTGGATTAATTAATGAAATGAATTTGAATCAATGAGTGGTAAAATTTTCATTCATGATTATATGAAAACAATAAACCGTAACAATATAATTTATGTGTTAATTATAACAATGAATGGTAAAAATAAAATTCATGTGTTGATTGAGATAAATAATGGAACAATGATATTCTGAGATATGATATCCCTAGGGGATAGCTCAGGCTATGACATGAGCCGATCATGTAAAGAATTAAAGGTGTCTATGGGAACCTAGAGGATTATGTGATTAAATAAAGATTAATTGACAGAGTGAGAAATGTTTGCATTTGAACTGTAATTATTTTTTTAAACAACTGAATAAACTATTATTTGAATGGATATTGTTTTAGACACTGTTGGTGGTGGCCTACTGAGTTGTACTCACACTCTACTTGGGATGCCTGATTGGTACCCGAATAGTTTTCATGTTTTGAAGACATGATAATTACAAAGGACCTATGTTAAGAGAATTTTTTGGGATGGATCTTGGATTGGGGAACCATACATTGTTTGGGACCTTATTGGGGGCTGTCAGGGTCTTTTCTTTTGAGTTTCATTTAAGACAATTGACACACGCATTTTCATGGAATAATTTATTCTTAAGTTTTGGTGTTGTATTTTCAGTTTTGTCGAACTTATGATACTGGTTATTTCATGTTATGATTATATATTATTCAGTTACTATTTTATTATTTTCTATTTAAGTATTAATCTAATAAAAGAGGTTATAGTCTCCCCATGATCGATATATTGAACCCTCGCTGCTATTCGGAAGCCTATGGCATATGGAAAGGCCTTCTTGAGGATACATAGTGGACAAAATATAGGAATCAATGCGTGGAACATAGTTCAAGTTTCTCTAATAGCCTCATATCAGGATGCATGTTTTACTTCAAGAGTTTGGATAAGATTAAGAAATTATTTTTTCATTCATTTACACCATAGCACTGATCTCCACCCTCATATGGATGGATAGATGGATCATACTATCTATACATTAAAGGATATGTTATAGGAATATATCTTAGAAAATGTAAGGTCTTGGGTAAAGCATTTACGTTTGGATGAATTTTCCTATAACAATAGTTATCACACATCCATCATTATGGACATGTTTGTGGCTCTCTAAGGGTGATAGTTTTTTATCCATTATTCTAGGAAGAGGTTGAGGAGCTATCAATTCATTGGCCCAATGGGGTGTATATAATGAAAGAGAAAGGTAATTCTGTTCAATGGAGGATGAAACAAGAACAATACATTAATATGTCTCAGGCCAATCATAGTAGGAGTTCCATAGATTTCATGGTTTGAGACCATGTGTTCTTAATGGTTTCCCATCGACATGGGAAAAAAAGGTTCAATACGGAGTGTAACATCCCATTACCTAATATTATGTATTTTCCATCTCATTTCCTATTCTCCTATTGGATTGGGTGTGTCTTGTGACTCCCAAGGATGGAGAAAATTTACTGGAAAAATTAAACTAATGTTCAAGGATGTATAATTTTTTTAAAACTAACAGAGTCCATGTATAAACATGTTAATTGATTTGAGGGGTTCTCCTTGATTTTCAAGAACGCATGAGTTGGTTTGTTTTTTTATGTAAGAATATTATGTTTTTTTCTATGTTCTGGGAAATTATACATCATATAATGTGGTTACACAACATATACTATATCTCCAAACACAAGTTGTGAACATTGTACACAACGTGAAAGGAGTACATGATGTGTAATGGTTACATGACATGTAATGATAAAAGATATATTTTTAATGAAAAGGATATTTGTTTTTCAGCATACTTGAGCCTCATGGATTACTAGACGTGTCAAGTGTTTAGATATCATGTAACTATCAAGAGGTCAACATTTAATGTGATGTATCAATTTATCTTTTAATCGTTATTCCACATACCTCCTTGATCTTGACCTAGAGCCCTTATTTAGTGATTTTTGGAGTCTCTGATTGGTCTATATTGATTATTTCTATGTTAGATCACCAATGAAGTGGGGTTTTATCTCTCTATGTGAGTAAACCTTTCTTCTTATACATTGATTCGATCACTGTAAAATTGTTACACTGTGATATTGGATTCATTGACAAGTGGTGATTGTTCTACATATTTCTCTAAAGATCTGTTGGGTGATCTATATTCATGGATCGTTCCTTTGTTTGTTGTGAGTCAATGAGCGTACATTATCAAGGTATGTGTTGTTCTCTCTTCTCCACTGACAGCTTTTTTGAATTGAATAAATTATGATTTGTTTTTATTGATTCTACGGCCTCCATTGTGATTTTTGAATCATTTCTTGTGGTGGGTTACATTGAGGATGTGTACAACCCAAGTTTTCAGGTAGGTGATTCCATATGTAGCCTAGATTGGTGAATGGAATTGCTCATATTTTTGAAAAATTATTTTATTAAATGAAATGGAATCATATGGCCGGTTTTGTTTTTTGTGTGTGGAATTTGGATTTTATTAAAGATTATTTCCCTGGTTTTAGTAAATAAAAAAGGATTTTCATATCAATTTGAAATGGTATATAAAGAATGGTTTGATGGAAATGATTTGATGAACTGGTTTGGAAAATAGAGAAGATGGGAAACCTTCAGAGAATAGGTGGGAGGTATAGTAATAGGTCTTGTCCACTATAATGGTGGTTTTCTCTTGGGGATTTCATATTCTACCTAGGACTATTTTTTTAGTGATTAGTTAGACCTATTGGTGTGGTGTTCACATTCTTAGGAGTTAATATACCCTCTAGACTTGATTCATATGTCTACCGGCTTGAAGCATACATGATTTTCTATGTTAGGTATTAGTTTCCTAACTATCCCGACCTAGTGTGATCCCTAGCGTGATGTTAATTTTCTTTCTACTATTATAATTTACTATTTTATTATACTTACATGGATTTAATATGATATTTTATGCATTATTTTGTATATTTTTAGAGGATATATCTACTATGATATTTGAATATGAAATTCATTTAAACTGATTTACCTACTTTATTTAGAAATGTTGGAAAAGGGTAAGTTAAATTGTTTTTCCATTCATTTGGTGTAAAAATAGTAAAACTGTTATCCTGAATTATATTATTTAATGTTGAGAGTTCTTGGATTATTTTTCAGATACTTGAGATGGAAAACATGGTTGAGACCTTATTCAGCATGTTATCTCACACCCTATATTCCGCTTCAGCGATGCATAGAACTGGTTTTTTCTTTAGATATAGGGAAATAAAAGGTTCCACAACAAGGTTGTGAGGTTTTCTATCAGTGATGTTGAGTAGCTGGCAGTGAGGTAGTGATAGTCTACCAATTCTATCACATGAGTGGATGATTTTTTTATTTTCATAGTCATTTTTGGTTGGACCTGTACTTGGAGATTGTAACTACTATTGACTCATTTGGTTTTTTCTATTTTAGTCACCTATTAAATATATTTAACTTTTGTTCCCTTGTTTCTATTATATATATGTTCCATGTTAGTGATTTAAGTTGGGTGAAATCATTCTCTTTGGTTTTTGTTTGATGCTCAGGTGCCAGTCCACAGACCGTGGAGATTAGAAATTCCCTTTCGGTATGTGATGGATCATGTTAGGTTCTAGTTTGAGATTTGGTCTAGTTCATTACAGTTTAGCATCATAGGAGGTCTATCCTAATTTTTTTTTGTTTTGAGACATTCAGTAGACTGAATATAATATTTTTGGGTCTTAATAGGTAGATTGCAGTGAGTTCCTGGTAGACTCTTTCTGTGATGAGACTCAAGATACAATGGGATTTTAGGGTGTCTGTCTTCTATTTTGAGTTATTGATATTAATCTCAGTTTCATTTTAGGGGGTATTTTATTTTTACGTTATATTATTCTATTGTCTGATCATTTCTTTTTTGGTGTATAAAAGTATGCCTTTGAGATGTGTTATACGAGTTCCAAAGGAGGGTTCAACTGATTATACTCAAGGACACCCTCCAATGGATCATAAATTTACCAGGTTATTAAGCAGGAAGTTCATTATATCATGTAAAATATACTATAATTTCAGAACACAGTGGTTGAGGTACATCTAAGAGATGTAGGAGAAAGATATCTATCATTGAATTTATTTCATGAGAAGCCAGTATCCATTGATAGTACGAATGAACCTTAGGAGGAAGGGGACTGGCTTGAAAAGATTGATTAGATCTTCTACATACTGGATACTCTTAATATTATCAAGTTAAAGTGTGTATTCTTTAGACTTGAGGGTCCTAAAAAGTGTTAGTGGGATTCTATGGTATAGGTGAATAGGTGTATAAGGTTACACTACAAGGGTTTCAAGACTATCTTCTTCTAGTAGATTTTTATAGAGTCATTGATGATGGTGGTGTATCTTGAGTTCTTCTATTTAAAAAAGCATTACTAAAATGTGAGGTTATAGACACACTTATAAATCCATAGGTTTAAAAAAATTTGTCTATAGGTTATGATATGGCCACAGGTTATAACATTCCCATAAATGTACCCATTTATCCCCACTCACTCATGATCCACACCTAATTTTTTCCCTTGCGATCACCACCCACATTATTCCCTAATCGTAGTGAACCTCCTAGCCTGGCACTACCACCCAGCCTCCCACCAGTCTACTCCTTCAACTTGGCCACCCACCTTGGGATGATCCACCTCTAATGATGCGACCACATGACCTCCTTTAACATACTAATCCAAGGAGACGTCCCCACATCCTTCTCTGAAGTACCTATTATGTAGCCTCATCACCTACCCATGTTCCTCTTCCCCCTGATGTGGCCCCGACACGACTTCGACACGACTACAACATTTCTTAGACTATATCTCTACCTTTGTCTCCACCTTTGGACTACCCTCTTCAACTCATATGTATAATGTATCTTCAGTCTACCCAAATTTTATTGCCTCCTCTACATCTCACTGGTCGGCGCTCCTTGACTCACTGCTTTCAATGTAGGTTTTATTTCAATAACAATTATTCTATTTCATTAAATCTATTTCGATTTCTCATATATGGTTTTTATTAACTATGATTATCTCCGTTACACTACCTCACAATCATGTTGAATCTAGCAACATATAATCCATGTATGTTATATTTCTTCACATGCCCTCTGATTTCTACCATCAATATGGGTTTCTTTGATTTCAGATCTATAGCCTCTCCAATTTACATTGGGTAAGATTTTTTTTCAATTTATTGTCTTTTTAATTGTTAGATTTGTCTTGGATTGGTTTTATTTGTTCTGAATTATTGCATTGGGTATGATTTCATTGATTTTTTTTTTCTGATTTTCATTGGGTTTTATTATGGAATCAGTGTCTGCGATTTTGAAGACATGAATAATTGGTTAACTATATGAAATTTCTCTTTTCTATAGATTGAATCTATTTTGTAATGGTATTAAATATATAAATTTTTCGCTGTATATTTTTTGTTTACATATTTACTCTTTATTTGGTATATTATTTATTATCAACATGTCTATTTTCAATATTATAGGCATTAACAAAGCATTTTTTAATTATCTAAACCATATTTTAAAAATATTAACATAATATTTTATTCTTCATTTTTTATTAACACTTTCTTGTTTCTTGGTTTTGATTATCATTCAAAAGTAACCATAATTAATTGATTAATACATCTTCTACAGTAGTAAGTGGTTTTTAATTACAAATAACTTAATATATTTAAAATCATTTATATATTTTATATATATGTCCCCATTAAATATTTTTATGTTTAATAGGATGTCATTAATTTAATTTTTGTTATTCTCATAGTATTCAATTACTATTTCCTATGATAATCTATTTTTTTAATTCTTTGTTATTCATTATACATTGTTAAATTTTAATTTAGTTAATTTTTTTAATACACTACATTATTTATTAATACAATGCCTTTGTGTTCTAGTTAACAGTTTTTGGTGCTAATCTAATGATCTGGTTATCTAAGAGAACATTAATAGAAATTTTGTTAGGTATTTAGTTATCGTTCCAAGATTCCATAATTTTTTATCCACCCTTTAAATTTTAATTGTAATATTTTTTACATGACTTAATTTTCATCATTATTGTTGTCATTTTAATTATGAACAATTCTTTTTTTCAAATTTTTATATTACTAATAAAACATCATGGGGTAAATGGAAAAGGATACTCATAAGATTGCACTAAAAAAGGATGAACCTGAACTATTCATTTATTACACTAAAAATAGGTAGGTTATCAATTGTATAATTATCAACCATCTATGGGTTTGTCTTTGTTAATATTTTCATCCTGATAAAAAAAATTCTATAAATTATTTTCTCTTTTATTTTCATAATAAGAATTTTTAGGTAAATGTGTGTACCACCCTAAGTCTAATTACACCATATAGATTTAATTTTCAAAACTGGCCCAAATCAAAATTCAAGAACAAAAGACACCCCTATAGAAACCAAATCCCAAAAATCCTACCATCACTAGAAAACATAAAGAAGCCTTCATCATCAAAACATATTAGCCACCATCATGCCGTATCCATATCTAAAAAAGTTGCATCACCTCCTAATTCTCTCACCGGTGAGAAAAAAATACCTAAGCACATACCCCCACTACTACACCTAATCCGTCATCGAAAAAACCCTCATAGATTCATGTCATTATTAACCATAGATCCTTGTCTACTTCCCTCATCATCAAACCACATCATGTGATATCCAAAGACATTATCAAATGAGAAATACAAAATAACATAGTAACTATAGAAATGAACCACATGTTGTGCTGCACAGGAACTCTTATCTCCCCTACGACACATCCCTAAACATCCTTGGAATCCGATGCACCTGACCGACCTAGAAGGGAGAAAGGGACCAAGAAGAGAGGGTAGGTAGGACTGATAGATGAGGGGAAAGGATGAACACAAACCACCATGTAGGTAGAGAGAGAGAAACATTAGGATGGAAACCCTAAGAGAAAATATATATTGAAACCCATAACGAGAATAAAAAAGAATGAAGAAGTGAGAACTGTGATTGAAACACTAGAAAGAAACCAGGACTAAAACATTATTGAGAAACCCAAAATAGTTCGACATAAAATGAGGTAGGAGCCCAAAAAAATAGAGAAAACTGTGATGCCCTTACTTCCACTGCCATTGTCCCATACCCATCTGAAAAACCAACACACCCAACCAAGATGTGGTTGTTTGTGTCAGGCCAGATCGATAGAGTAGGGATGGAAGAGGGGAAAATAGGATTATTCTATAGAACCTGAAGAGAAAAAACTTATATAGAGGAAGCCTGAAGAAGCCAAAAAAGGATGAAAGGGCCCATCACTGGGGATGAGACAACAAAACCCAAAGAGGAGGATGGTGAAGCTAAAAGATGAAGAAGTTGACGAAGGAGGATAGATCCATCACTGTTGGGAGAACTCAAAACCCTAGGTGGAAGAGCCCGATGCCAATAGCTGGAGATGGAGCCAAGACCGTGTGCCTGGAGATGATAGAAACAACTTGATAATTGTTTTTTGATTGAAATAATTATTCTTTTTTATTATTCAATACATCCAGGTATTTATTTATTTTTTTAGATAAATCTTAAACTATTATTTAGAATCATAAATGCAATAATATAGACAATGAAACATAAAACATGATGAAAAATGTTCTTTTTATTTTTGAAGCATTTATTAACCAAAAATGAATTTTCCCAAAACTAACGTGTTATGGTTTAGAGGAAATATTTTGAAATAAGAAAAAAAATTGGATGAATGAGGCTATATTTGGTTTAGAAAGAACTTCTTTTCTATTTAAGGAAACTCAAATTATTTTTTTATGTTTTCATGTTTAATATATCCTTCATGATAAAATTATTTTAAATTTTAAATAAAACTACATTTACAAAAAATTTAGATTCTATTAATAAAAATTTAGTCACTACATTATTCCCTTAAATATTCATTTAAACCATTATTTTAAAAAATGTGGTCAAATATTTTTTTGAATCAAACTACATTTTCAGAATATATAATTATATGATGGATTCAAGAATTATACATAATGGTTTTAATCTATAATACCTTATGTAAATGTATTTTTCATAATATGGAATCTTGTGTGAATTGAATTAAACTACAATATGGAATACTATTTCATCTATTAATATTTTTTTTATTGTATAATAATATACTGCAAGATTTTTATGAATAATTTGAAACTAAAACGTGTAATGCAACCATTATTTTATATTTTTTCATTTTAGGAAGGAATGAAATTCAATATCCCTTTTAATTTCCTTCAATTAAAAATTATATGATGTTTAAAAAAATTGGAAAACATTTTTCCTTCTAGGTATGACTTCTATGAATTTTTATTTATGATATACTAGTGATTTATAAACTTGTATTCCATTATTATATAGTAGTTATTTATGATGAATATTTATTCAATATTCACATGAATTATTATATAGTGGATATTGGGGATTTAGATTTGTTCTAAATCCCCTTTTAAACTATGTTTTGTTTACTCATTTTCTCGCATATGCATTTTTTTATGATTTTCTCAAATCATAGAATAAGATTATTTTTATGTATGAAATTAAATCAAAATTTATAATTTAATATTAAATATATTTATGGTTGTCATTAATCATATGATTATTCTTATGCTTATAGTTAGGATTATATAGATACTATAGAACATACACAATCTTAAATATTGTAATATATATATCTTGACAAGTATAGTTGCTTTAGCTTATGATTATAAAATAACCATGTTACTTAAATATTGAAATAAATACACAATTTTCAACCCTAAAGTGAAAATGAAAATTCTACTATTTATGTTTATAGATACACTATAATTCATATACAATTTCTAAAATACAATGCAAATCCTTAAAGGATTTATCGTAAGATCTATTGAAAAACATCTTGAGTATAATGCTTTCATATTTACACATTTTATTTCTTCTAGAATTAGACCTATTTCCTTCTTCCACTATTATGTGATTAATTTTTTTTTTCGATTCTAATCATGAAAAATTTAATTATAAAATCATTTATCACTCCTTTTACCACAGTAATTGCAATTTCAAAAGATGGTCATTGTGTTTTCAAATAAACTTGATATAGACAGATAAATACTCTTCATCATTCCATATTTTCTCCCCACTATTATTGGTCTTCCATTTCACCAATTGCTCAAAATATTATTCTAATTTTAAATTCCTTATACCCAGATATTGTACATTACAAAAAAATAAACGCAAACCTTGATCTTGTTTTATAATTTTCTTATTTTCCCTGAAATTTGAAATCTGGAATCATTCTATTTTTTAGATTTCTACATAATATGTTGGGATCTTTGTGGGAAACAACTCTCATACTATTTATTCTATTCTATATAGAAAAATTTGTAGGATTATCATCACATTTCCTTAGTTAATTTTGTGTATTTTTGTTATTTATACTTTTATTATCTATAGTGAAAAATTTAGAATAGAAAAAAATTAATGATTGAAAATGGTTACTACACAACTACTCGACTCCCAAGATCATTATGGTGTGATCATTATCTATTTCTCTGTGACCTATCAAACCTCAACTCTTGAAGGGGTATTGAATTTTCAAGCCCAACTAAATCATGGAGTGACCACGAGTTGGTGAAATCATCTCTCAACGAAGCAACTACCTTTTCCCGAAAATAACTAATTTTTCATCCAAGGTCCACTATTGAATATAGAAATTTCGATATGATCAATTTATTCCCGACATAATTTTATTCCCTTATCACCAACCTTCGCTTCCATACCAAAAAATAAGAACTCAAAATTTCATATCCAAACCATTACAGCGTGATCTTCATGTCATGAAGGACTGACTCAAGCATCTTCCCATTTTAGAACCAAATCCTGGAATGACCATATTTATTGTGGCATGATATGGTTTGACTTCACCAAATATTAATCTTATGCATGACTATCACAACTTTAAGACTTACCATACAAAGATATTGTCTCTTCAACACCAAAACTTCTTCAAAACATCACCATTAAAATCCATTCTTCTTTAAATCTCTTGCAAACATCTAAATGGTCTTCACCTATTAGAAATTATCCAATTACACTTGAGTTTGAATATAATTTATATATTAACTGATTAGTAGAAAAAAATTCCAATACCATAGTTATAAATCAAATCCACTTGACTATCAACCACCAATATCCCCCTATGACACAAACACATTCAATGGAACCTTCAACATCAAGTAGTTTCATGGTCAAAAAACATGTATTATTATATGAGAGTGGTTCCACATTTCTATTTGGACCAATATGTTCTATATATCTTTTTAAAAGACCATGTAATAAGAGATAAACAATTAAATGTGTTATTATTATAAAAATAATATTAGTGAGGTCCTTTAAATATTTATCAGAAAGTCTGAATGTGGGAAAAACACTATGAAAACACGTTTTAGTCTATAAAGACTGCCATTCTTCTAAAATTTAACCCTAACAGATCACAGTTATTGGTTAGCTAATAATATGCCCAAAGTGTTATGGAAGAACATAGGGTGATATCCTTTGAATCTTGATTATGAAGTGTGAATGTGGAAAAAAACATTGTGAAAACATGTGTCAGTCCATGAAGATAATCATTCTTCTACTAAGTGACACAAACAGATCATAGTTCCTAGTCAGATGGTAAGTTTTCTATATTCTTTTTTTATCTCATTGACTCTTTCTATTTTAGTTAGTGGAAATTTTAGGTATTATTTATTGGATTAAGTTCAGAGAATTCCATTTGATCCATGGTATGTTTTTGGTATTCAATGTGGCATAAGAGAACACATGTTTGGAGTGAGCTTTTAAGAACCCTGAAAGATGGTACAAAACATTTTGTCTGTTTATTTATAATTGCTATATTTTTTTAAAAAAAAATCACCATACTCCCGTTAAATATTTATACTCTATAATGAGGTTTTATAGTGTCTGAACTATTCTAATCATCATATATGTGATTAGAATTTCAATCAATAAATTCCATCCACCTCAATTGTGTCTAAAAAACAATAATCCCCCTGAAAATATATTACATTACATGGTAAATAATTCAACTAAAAACACCATAAGTTTAATTTCTGTTTAACAATTACAAAATAATTTTTTCACTGATGGAATTACCAAATACAATGATAGTGTTCACTAAATTGTGGATTCCTTTAATTTTAGTAATCTTGAGATGCAACTTGTGGTCTTTTTAGTGAAGATACCGTGAATACAAAATCATTTCCAGATCTCAAATGTGACTTTCTCATTGCAAACGTTTTTGTTTATTGTCTTTGTCAAGAATATTCTCATTGTACCATGTTTGTGTGTGAATTTCTCTATAATTGTTAATATTAAGAAAAACATAAGCTTAGGACTCTAAAATAACCAAATTCTAATATTAAGTGAATGTTTTTCTTGTATGTAGGAATTTAACAGCTAGACAGGCCTTTGGATTCATGATACATTTAACTCAACATTTATTATATAACTACAAGAGAAATAATTCTTTCTACAATGTCAAAGTGATAAGATCATGATGTTGTTGAAAGTAATTTTTTCATTTTTCTCAGATTTATTTTTTTATTTTGAATTCATTGAAGAAATTTATTTAATATCACTAGTAGAAAATATAATTCACTGCACATGTATCTTGATTTTGAAGTAAATTATTTGTATCATGACCTTTTCTATTAAATATATTGTTCATATTTCATTTTAAAAAAATGTTAAATCCTCCAAGACAGCCCTAATATTTTCTAATGAATTTATTTTTCGGTTTTTCGTATTTTAAATCAAAATTTCGATGCTGATCAGAGACTAACTCGTGACTAGGAAAAATAGACTTCTAATTTTGTTGGACTACTCGTTGGAATGGTTAAGCCAAGTGTTTATATTCTATGGTATGAATATGGCCTTATATAATTAAATTAATTTACTTATGATTCTTTATTCTATTTTCTTATTGAGTTTTACATTTATAAACATTGATGAGATATTGTGAGAAATTAAGGGTGCATACATTTGATAGTTGATATATTGAATTTTTTCTTTTTTCTTTTTTCAAAAACGAATTTGAATTTTTTTTTGGGGAATGACAAGAGAGTATTGATTTTTTACCGATGTAAATGTCGGGGGGGTATACTAGGTGTTGGGGGGTCTGATGTAGGTGGTGATACAAGGGATTGGGGGGGTATACTAGGGGATGAGGAGGTCTGCTACAGAGGTGTGTTGCAGGGGACTTAGGGGGAGCTATAGGGGGTGGGGGAGGGGTAGGCTGTTGTGGGGGGGGGGGGGTGTTATTATAAGTAGGGGCTAGGGGATGATAGGGGAGGGGGAGACTATATATAGGGGGATGGGCAGAGGGGGTGGGGGAGGGAGGCATACTGTAGGGGGGGGGGATGTTGCAGGTAGATGGATTGGGGGAGGGCGGGATGATGCATGTAGTGGTGGGAGAGGGAAGCATGTTGTAGGGTGGTGGGGGATGGAGGCCAACTGTAGGAGAGGAGAGACCGCTAAAGGGGGAGGGGAGCTGCTGTAGAAAGGGGGATGTGGGGAGGGGAGGGGGGTTGCAGGGAATATGTAACTAATTTAAAGAGTTATTTTTGAGAATCATATTTCTCTTTATATTATATTCAAGAGGAAATAAATGTTGAAAACTTATATATATGGCCATAGGATAACTGTTGTTGAGACTCCATCCAAACTTGAGGGCTGTTAGAATATCATGGTCATAGTCTGAGTTGGTGTAATAATTGAAATAAAGCTCTTTTGGTGACATAAAAAGAGAGATGAGGGTTCATATATTCCTGCATCTAATACTGGTAAATTTTTGGTGATTTATACTTTAAAAGGTTAGGATTATGAGGAAAACTGATAGTGGGTAGAGGCACATTGGGGCCTGGCAGGGGGTAGAGATGCATAGGGGAATAGGGGGGACAGAGGCTCATAGGGGCGTGAGGGGGGGGGGCAGAGGTGAATAGATTCCTATTGTGTTTTTTCCACGAAATTATAGATGTAGCCACAGTTATTAACCGTTGTTATAGAGATTGCAGTATTTTTTTCTAGAAAATTGTTATTCATCCATGGTTTGTAATATGGCTATAGACACAATTTGAACTATGGATACAGGTATATATCCATTATTAAAAACCATGGCTAATGTATTTTACCTATATCCATGCCATTAAGAGCAATGATTTATGAAACTCTGGCTATAACCTATAGCGATGATTAGAAACTGTGTTTATAGCCTACTAATCCTATAGAGAAGGGAGAGTGTTTGGTGCCAGTGTACACCAACCAGTTTTCTATGTTGGATTTTTTTGTACAATAGTTTGTGAAGAATGACCAACTATATTCTCAAATGTACATTTAGGGTTAGTGAAAGGATATCAAATCATAGTTGTTTATGATGAAGCATTCAAACTATGCAAAGAAATTTGAAAGGGATACAATTACATAACATAATATAGAAGGAAATATTGGATATTATTCCCCTTTTCTTCCACAAGTGGATGAATCAATGTAATTCCTAGGTAAAATAGGAAGTGTAAGAATTATCATAGGATTGGTGGATGTGGTTCTTAGCAGTATGCCTTTTTAGCACCTCCAGTGGAAGCTAGTGGTGTGCCTCTGACTTGATATCATTTTGGAAAGGTTAGACACACATGAAATTCTTTTCCTTCACCAGAAAATACATGTTATATGTTTGGAAGATATGATAATCTATAGTGTTTCTGTCAGTCTATGTCTGCACCTCGATATGGTCATGGATTGTCTTCTCCAAAGGATACTAAAGTACAGTCAGATTCTTTAAAGACTATAGGGATCTAACCACATGATATAGAAGTGAATCACCATTAAGTAGTATATGAGTTTCCATTGGTGGTATATCCATGTCCAGTGATTGTGAGAAGTACCATGATTATTTATTTTTCTATATTAGTTGCTTTATTTGACACCAATGCATCCCACTCATTTATATTTTGTCATTTTTTCAATAGGATTAATCAACCTACAAAACTAATGTACTTTGTTATAGAGTTATAGACACCTGTTGGGATGAGAAAAGATCAAGGGTTTCAATTTCATTCTTGTGAGCTGTCAGTAGCTAATGAAGAGTTAATCTAGGATTTTATTATTCTCGATTTGGATCTTTTCGATGTCATCATTAGGATGGATTGGATTTTTGCTCATTGTAATGAGGTTGATTGTTATCATCGGTGTTTTATGTTTCATGGGGATTATGATAACACATGGGTGATTTATGGAGAGTCTGATCCAAGGTTTGATCATATGGGACCTTCCCAGCTATAGATCAAGAGTCTATTGTCTATGGTAATAGTTGTACTCAATGAATTATCTCCTATTTTTGATCTTATCAAAAATGTTCGAGGCTTTCTTATTGTTTTCCTAGACAATTTATGCATGCTTCCTTTTGATATGTAGGTAGAGATTATAATTTAACTTGATCAAGGTATGTAGCTGATATCAATACCTTCATATCATATATCACCATCAGAGATGAAAGAGATCAAGATTTAGTTGTATGATTTGGTGGTAAAGGGTTTTGTTCTCCCTAGTGTTTCACCTTGGTCATCCCCAGTGTGATTTTCCAATAAAGGAGATGGTTAACTCCAATTGTGTGTGGACTATCAAAATTTAAACTAGTTAACAGTTAAGAAAAAGTAGCATTTTCTTTGAGTGGATGATTTGTTTGATCAGTTAAATGGGACATGCTGGTTTTTTAAGATTGATCTTCAGTCGAGATATCATTATCTCAGAGTCCGGGAGTGTGATATACTAATGATTGATTTTAGGGGTAAGTATGACCATTATGAATATCTTTTGATGTTATTTGGTCTAACTAATGTGACTACGATTTTTACAGATTTGATGAATCATATCTTCTATTAGCATCTCAACACTTTTGTGGTATTATTCATGGATGATATTTTGTTGTATTCATGATCTAAGGATGATCACAACCACTATCTATGTTTGGTTTTAGAAATATTACGAAGACATTATTTTAATGGAAAGATTTTGAAATGAAACTACTGAATTCAAGAAGTGAAATTCCTTGGGAATGTGACTTCTGAGAATGTCTTATTATTTGATCCAAATAAAGTGATGACATTCATATCATGGGAAGAGCCGCAGAATGTCTTTGAGATTCATAGTTTCCTTGATATTTATGGATACTATCGATGTCTCAATAAATATTTATCTAAGTTAGCATCATCTTTGACTGCAATTACTAGGACTGGGGTTAAATTCAAATGGTTTTCAAAGTCTCAGGCTTCTTTGGATGAGTTTAAAAGACTTATGACATCAGCTCCTATTCTAATCTTACCAAAGCCTAGTAATGGGTATGTGGTTTTCTATAATGAATTTTGTCTCTATTTTGGTTTTTGTGATCATCCAAGATGATAATTTGACATATTATGACTCTCTTTATCTTAGACCATATGTGAAGACTTACCCCACTGATGATTTATATCTTATTGCTGTTATGAATTTGCTTAAGTGTTCGAGACATTATCTTTTTAGGGAAAAGTTCACAGTCTTTTCTGACCATAAGAGTTTGATCTATATATTTTATCAGAAATACATTAATATAATATATATACAGTGGGTGTAATACTTTTAGATTTTTGAATTCATTATCACCAACACCATGGGGAAGTGGAATGTTGTTTCAGAAACTCTTAGTATGAAATCTCAATTTATAGCTATTTTGGAATCAAAGGAAGAGTTGAACCTTATGGGTATTTTTGATCAGTTTTATCTAGATGATCAAGATGATGTTTTAGGCATGGTTTTAGCTAGTGTTCAGTTGTCATAATATATCCTTGAATTTATTTTATAGAGTTAGTAGCAGGATATCATGTTCCTATGAATTTGTGGAATCCTATATAGTGTGGAGACCATTTCAGGTTGATCTTTCCATCTTCAGATGGTATTTTTGTAGTTCAAGAATCGATTTATTGTCCTACTATCTGAATGGAGCTAATTTTTTTCTTAATTCTTCATGGAACATTCATCTAGTGACTATTAATATGTATTATGACATGAGACAATGATTCTAGTGATCGGGTATGAAATGTGAAATTGTTGATTTTGTGTCCCACAATTATACCTACCAAAAGATTAAGGTAATAGATTTGAAACCATCTCGATTACTTTATCCTATTCTAGTTCTTATTTTTAGAGGATATGATGTATTGATGGATTTTGTTTTTGTATTATCAAGAAAACCCTGAGGGAGGAATGATATCTAGGTCGTGACTAATCAGTTGAAAAAGTTACCTAATTTTAATATGATCAATGACACCCCAAAAGTTAAAGATATGGTTTAGATGTATGTGTAATAAATTAAGAGTTTACAAGGGGTTCTACATGCCATTGTTTCAGATAGGGATCCTAGGTTCATTTAAAGGTTTTATAGGAGTGTCTAAGAGGTTATGCGGACTGAGGTAAGATTAAGTACAATTTTTCATCCATAGAAAAACAGTCAAACAAAGTATGATATTCAGATTTTAGAGGATACGCTTCATGCTTGTGTCTTAGATTTTGGTGGATAGTGGGATATCAATCTAGGAATAATTGAGTTTTCCTATAAAAATATTTATTAGTTATAAATAATAATGGATCTTTTTGTTAATTTGTATGGTAACCCATGAAGATCACCTCGTTTTTGGACAGAGGTGGGCGAGGGATCACTTATTGGACGAAGTGTTGTTCAAGAGATATCTGTGATGATTCATGATATATATAATTGTATTTTTATAGTGAAGAGTTGACATAAATATTATTTGTATCAACGAAATAATCCCTTGTTGTTTTCCATAGGTGAACAGGTTTTCTCGAATTTGTCTCTTCTCTTGGGTCACTATCGGTACAGAAAACAAGGAATGTTGAATCTGAGATATGTTGGACCATTTGAGGTTTTTGGGTGGATTGATTAGATTTCTTATTACTTGTAATTTCTATCATAGTTTATAGGAATTGATAATGTTTTACACATATCACATCTCAGGAAATATCATCCTGACCCCTCTCATGTTTTGAGTTGGGAGGAGATTGAGTTAGAGCTAGATGCTTCTTTTTTTTTGAGTAGAAGTTGATATTTTTGACTCTGAAGTGAAATTATTCCTTGGGAAGTATATTACAATGTTCAATGTTTTATAGATTCCAATATCTGATTCTCATTTGACTTGGTAGTGAGATACATATATGAGTGTGTAGAGGACTCACATATTTACTAGAATTCATTCCCACACATGACTTACCAGGGAAGGAAATTCTTATGGTGGTGAGTTTATAACATCCTTTAACCCACAGTCATGTATATTTTCTTCTCTATTCCTGTTCTACTATTGAATTAGGAATTCATTGGGAATTCTGAGGATAGAGAACATTTTATGAGAAAAATTACCGAATGTTTAGTGATGTATGTTTGTTTAAATTCATGGAATCTAGGTATAAATGGGTTGGAGTCTTTTAAGGGTTTTCCCTAAGTTAGAAGACTTCCCAAATTAGTTTCGGAATTTTTATATAATAATATGAATTTATTTTCCATGTGATGGGAGATTACATGGCTTTTAAATTGGTTAAAAGATGTATAATTGGTCTCGAGGCACAAGACATGAACTATGTACACTGTGTGAAAGGAGTACACGACATGTAATGGTTACACAACATATAATGATTCAAGATCATTTTTTAATAAAAAATGAAATGTTTTTTTTGAATACATGATCCCCATGGAAGAAATGACATGTAAAGGGTTTACGCATCATAAAACTATTATAATGTCATCTTTAAGGGAGCTACATCGATTGTTTTTTAATTTCTTCTTCTATATCCCACCATTATCCTAACCTTCAACACTTATTCAGTGATTTTTAGAGTCTCTATTCAATATAGACTAATTCATTTAGAATTGGATCACCATTTCAGTAAGTTTTCATCTCTCTAGGTGAGTAAACCTTTCTTCTTCTTCATTTTTTTGATCGTGGTAGCGTCATTGTGTTCTGTTATAGGATTCATTGGCCCATGGTGATAGTTATTATTATTTCACTTTGGATCCATTGTGCGATATCATTATATGGGTTGTTAGTTTTTCGGTTTTGGTGAGAAAGGTGTGTGTTCTTGATGTATGTATTGTTCCATCTTCTCTATTAACCATTTTATGGAATTAAATCAATTATTATATTTTATATATTTATTATAGGGCCTCCATTATAATTGTTTAATCCTTTCTTTTGGTGGGTTCCATTACGGGCCAGTGCTATAGCTTGTGTCTGTGAAATGCATTGCACCTATTTTTTATTTTTTAAATTAAATCAAATTGAATTATATGACTAATTTGTTTTGTGTTTGGGGAATTGGGTTTTTATAAATGATGGATTTACCTTGGGTTTGTTAAATGGAAAAGGATTTTAAAATAATTGTGAAATGGTTTTGCGAAATGGTATTCAAAGCAAGGTTTGATGGAAATGGTTTGACGAACTGGTTTACAAAATAGAGCACATGGGAAGCCTTAGGTACTTAGGCGGGAGGTATAATAATAGGTATTATCAACTATTAGGGGGTTTTATCTTATGTATTTCCTCTAATCCCTATGCCTATTGTTAAAGGGACTTTTTAGACCCATCGGGGGGGGTTCACCTGCTGGGATGTTCCTATGCTCTATAGACTTGATTCAAATGTCTAGTGAATTGATGCTTATGTTATTATCTATTTAATGTACAAGTGTCCTAGATATCCTAATCTAGTGTGATCCTTGTAATGATATCATTTGAGATTCTAATTTTGGATTTTACTATATTGTTGTATTTCCATGGATGTGATATGATATATGATACATGATTTTGTTTTTTATTAGATATATATGATCTGATATATGGAAATTAAATGATTTGAACTATATTTACTTATTTAATTTTTAAATATGGGAAAACGTTAAATTAAACTACTTTTTCATGATTTTTATGTAATCACTTTTAATATGTTATCATGCCTTATTGTATTTCAATTTTATCATTATTGGATTATTGTTCAGAGAAATGATATGAAAAACCTGATTGAGACCCTATTGAGCCTATTATATCACACTTTACCCACCCGTTCAATGATAAATATACATTGACTTTTCTCAATTCAAGGAAATACAAGGTGTTATAGAGAGGTGATGAGGGTTTCTATCAGTTGAGTCGAGTAGCTGGTGGTGATATGATTTGATTTCACCCATTCTATCACATGGTGTTGTTGGTTTTCCTATTTTAATAGACCATTGTGGTTGGACCATTACATGGAGATTATTACTACTCTTGAGTTTTTTGGTTTTCACGATTTTATTTAATTATAGAATATATTGAGCTTTTATGATATTGTCTCTATTGTTTATATATACAATGATGTTGCTTTAGGTTGGAAAAAATCATTCTATCTGGTTTTTGTTTGATTCCCATGTTGTAGTTTGCAGACTGTGGGGATCGATAATTCCTTTAACGTATGCGATGGATTTGGTTTGGTACCAATTTGAGATGGTGTTTGGGATAGTTTAATATAGGGGGAGTAGGATATCATCCGAGTTTTCGTGTCCTTTCAAGTTGTTGGGGGCATGTTTGTGAGGTGTCTTATTAGTTAGAACATACACCATAACATGAAAAAATTAATGATTCCTTCACATCTCTTATCTCCATCAGTACCTTCATAATGAATCCCATGTAATTGACTAGGGCGAGTTTGATATCAAGGATGACGTGATGTTCATAGAGAATCTAATGAAGATCTAGGATCATTGATTGAATGTTTTATAAGGTCAAACCATTACATTGGTTCTTATATTTTAGAGGCATGGTAGCCTGGTGGAGATAACCTTGGAGGGTGAGATACGGATGCATGCCTAGTACCCTAAGTTTTTTTTATTGTTATATTTTATTTGTATTTTTTGGTGTGATGGTTTGGAACATGCTATTTTATATGAGATGAAATTATTCCTTATTGATATGATGTTTGATTAAAGATTAAATTAATAAAAATAAGGGAAAACCTGATCCCTAATCGATATTTTTTACACCTTGACCTGATTAAAATATTGTGAGCTAGTTAGTGTCATCCAAAGAGTATTATATATTGACACGAGAGATGGAATTCAGTTATTTGTGTACATGGGGCACTACTGTGCGCTGGTTGTAACAATTTTTTTTCTTGGGGCTATGAATGGTGTTGAAAGAGTTGAGAAAGAGGTCATATGGAAGAGAGGAAGATTTCAGTTATGAGGGATGCTATGGATATCTTCAATTGGTTGTTTTGTTTAGTTATTGTTAGTTTTCCATTTTTAATGATAGCTTTGAGTGGTATCTCATGTGATGTTTTTTCGAGCCCTTCCTTTCATTTTTTGGCTCATTGTTAAATTGATTTTTGTGAAGGATAATTGGTTATGAGGTATCTAATGAAATGTACCAGATTTTAATCCCCTTTCCATTCCATTTCATTAGTTTTGGTGGGATTAAGAGGGTGTTTGGAGTCTATTTCCCTTGATTTTTTTCTATTTTTGGTCATAGGGTCATGTTCTATGGTATCTTATTATTCATATAGTAAGATAGTCGGTCGTGCGGTAAGTTAGAATTATCACTTTCTTATTCATGTAGCAAGATCGTTGGTCATGTATTCAGTTGTAATAGTCAATTTCCCATTCATATGGTAATCCTGTTTGTCGTGGGGTTGGTTGTAATAGTCACTTGTCTGTTCATACGGAAGGTTGGTTGGACTTGTGGTCGGTTGGCACAATCTATTTATTGTAAATTTAGTAGGATTTTTATTCATGTGGTTAGTTGGCACAATCACCTGTTTGTTCTTATGGTAGGTTGGGTGGTAGAACCCGTTCAGTACTTATCCAAATTATAGTAATTGACATATTTCATAGATTATACCTAACAGTCATTAACACAACCTTTGAACATATATTCAATTTTAATGACTAAATTAATTGAATTAAAAGATATTTTAAAGGTGGATAATTGTATCTTCCAATTATTAAAATTACTAATCCTTTTAAAAATTTATACCATATGGATTGATGGCATCATCCTTTAATGGTCAATTAAAACCATATCGAATCCCACTGGCTTCAGATTTCTACATTCTAAAATCAATATCTTTTCTTTGTTCTTTCAGGGTTGCCTTATCTTGAGACTAGATGTTCCAAAGCCTTATACCATGGATTCATAAAACTATATTGTTAGAGTTAGTTTGAGTTCCCTATAATTGGTTTCCTATTATGTGTGTGCCCCCTATTTTGGTGCATCAAATTTTTTAAAGATTCTTTCTTCCATAAACAGGTTCGTTTATATCCCACCTAGTGTATCATGAATGATGGGTCTAATCTTGTTAACGATTGGGAAGATGATTTTATCTATATTAACTAAAATAATTTAATTAGTATAATTGAAATTTAAATAGGGAGGGGAATGAAATCACATTATTTTAAATCCTTGTTATTATTTATGTTTTGAATTTTATAGTCAAATTCCTTATTGAAAATCATGGATATTGGGAGCCTTTTTTTGTGCTCTAGTTGTGATGTTTTGGAACACCTATTATTTATTTGTTTGTTATCACACTAAATGTGCTAGGTTAATCAAATATTCTAAGATAAATAACTGGTTTCCTGATAAAAATTATGGTTGTGTGAGAATACCCATAAAAGTAAAGTGGAACGTGATTAAACACCATGAATAAGTTTGGAAGTTTATATGTGTTTTGTGTGGAATGAATTGATGGATGTGGATATGTAGTTTGGTTATACCATTTTTTATCGTTTCATGGGTAGGGTATTTTTTTGGTGGATATTATGGGATGATGTGAGGAGATGTGGATTTTGTGATAGAATATGGATGTTGTATAGGAAAGTTGTTATGGATGTGAAATGGTGGTGTTATATGGGATAGTTGGCTAGAGGTTGAGAATAATGTTGTTTTTAGGATTTTAGTGTTTTATTGTTACTGTGTGTTGTGATAGTTTCTTCAGTAGTATTGGAATTAAAATGGCTTGGTTAATGAGAAGTAAATATTAAAATGAATTTTCTAATAGACGAATAAATTGTAATAGGTTGTGTGGTTTAAATTGAAGGCTGCTAAATATAAATTAATGGGTTAGAAAATGAGTAGTGAAATAGATATTTTATTTGTAATGGTTTTGTAATTGAAATCTAAAAATTTTCTTGTCTTATAATTAGAATATGAAAATTGGATTATGATGTTCTGTAGTGCATGTAGAAGTGGTAGTAAAAGTATAATTATTGTGAGTTGTTTTTTTCATCATATTTGTACCATATGTTGGGGGGTGTATGGATTTATATTTATATATATTGTTTATTTTATGATTTATTTATGCACCCTACCCATGTTTAGTACCCAGTACCGATGACCAACATATTTGGGGGTGTTTTTCCCAACACCCCAGTGTTGAGGATGGATGGATGACCACCTTCTCTTCCCAGGTCCCTCTTCCAAGATATGATGTTATGCACGAGATGGGATCTCCATAAGTGAAGACTTTCATTGTTGAAATGTTTTTTGATGTGGTGTTTTGGATCAAGTATCTTTTGGATGGATTTTTTGACATGGGATGAGATGTATTATGATGGGAGTCATGCATGTTTAGAGGAGTGAATGGGGTTGATGTCAATCTGGTTCACAATACACTACTACCCTAGTAAGATTTAGAGATGTGATGTGATGGCCTAGGTGTCTGTGGGTGGGATATGATGTGATGTATTGTGATATGGAAGAGTTGGTAGCTATAGGACAAACTTAGTTGGGATGTGAGAGTAGTTAATAAGTAAGAAAGTGGTGTGGGATACCTTTCATCGATATGCTTCATAGTATGTTATTATACTTGGATTGTGTTATTTGGTAAGAGTTCCTTGGTGAAGATGGAGTTTGGTTCGTTGAAATTTTTAGGTACTATTGGATTATTTTATTTTCTCATGGGTGAATTTGTATTTTTTTCACATGTTCATTAGAGACTTTGGTTTAATACTAATTATACATGTATGATCAGCTTATGTATATAAAATGATTTCATGTTTTGAGTAGGATTATGTGGATCGTGACTGATGTTATTATATTGGACCTCTAGAAAGTTTCTATGCCACTGAATTAGATTTTACTTTAGGGTATTGAACTTCGTTAATTTTATATGTATCTATTTTATTTACACATTCATTAAGGGATGATTTTAGGTTTATTTATTATTATTATGTCATGGATTTTATTATGATCGAATCATCCTATCTCCTAATATTTTTTTATTATAGAGGGTAATGCCTCCAATATCACGACATTTTTATACCTTTAGTGATAGTATCCAACCTAGTGTAACAATCCATGGATTTATAAATAAATTTAATATTTAAAGCATGAAACACTAGGTCACTAGAAAAAACCACTTTGTTATAACCTAGAAAATAAAAATAATGCTTCCACCTGTATGATCTGAATCTCAAAAAATTGACATACACGGTTTTTTTCAGTAAGATATTTAGAGTCTGATAAGACAAACTTAATTTTTTGGTGAATAGTTACTTACCCTTATGAATAGTAACTCACCCTTATGAATAGTAATAAGACCAATAGAGTAGTAACCTCACCGAAGAAAGTACAAATAAATATGTTTTCCATCATTTCTGAATTGATTTTTTTAGTTAAGAATTGTACATTTCCAAGAATTTTATATTATTATATCAAAATAAGGTTTTATTAATGTTTATAATAACAAAATAGTCTTATCAAAACACTATTATTTAATTAAATAATGAAAAAATAATTTTATTTTTTTAAGTGTCAAAAATTTCACTATTCATTTATTTCTGTTATTAATTTTTAATAAATAAGTATTTTCATACATAAAAGTTAAAATTTTCATATTTATAGAATTATTATGATAAAATAAATTTCATTTTTCAATTCATATCACTAATATTAGGTTATGCGGAATTTATGAGATCTTTATAAAATACTTTAGTTTTTCATGAATAGTAAAAATACATTTTTGAGTTTTCAGAATGTTTAATGATATAATTAATGATGTAATCGTGATATAGTAATTCTGGTTAACTATTGAGTAATAAATTATTATATCAGGTGTCCAAAGTGGCCAATACTACAATCGAATACCATAGGCAAGCCAGTTGTTTTTAAAATACCTCTAATGAGGTGTCCTTGGAAATTAATAAAAAAATCCCTTTATTTTACTATACATAACAACCCATTCCTTCGTTTTCATCCATTAAAAATTCATCATCCTAGAGGATTTGGTAGTTTTACCTCTCTGTGAGTCCTCCCAAGGTGTCTTCATGACTACAAGGTCCCAACCTTCATTTTTAGGGGTTACTTTACTAGGTAAGGGAATCTATCATCCTTCTATTTTTCAAGCACACTTTTTATGTTATTCTCTTTAAATTTCAATTGGATTATATTAGGATATGTCATTCTATACCCCCCTTACTATCCATATTATTTAATAATGATGACATACCCCCTTTCTCTCATCAAAAATATTTTACAAATTTTTAAGTGACGTCGTTAAGTTGTCGAGTTTTCATAAGTAATTTGTCAACTTTTCTTTTATTTCGAGTTCCTTTATTTTTTTTCTTTCATATAATCCATTCATCCAAATGTTATGTTAACTAAAATACCTTATATGTGTTTAAATTCTGTTGTGATAATGTAATAATGCATCATCATCTCTAATTTCATTTTATTTTATAATAGAAATAAAAACACCATCTCAGATGTGTTAATTTATCACATTCAAGGAAGACGAGTTTTCAATTTCAATTACCATATTTAATTTTGGAAATGAAACAATTTTGATGGTTGAAACAGAACATAATATATCTATTATAAGTTATTTAAGGTTATGGAATATTTATTAACACATGATATTAATTTATAAATCAAAATGAGTTCATTGTGATAAAGAATCACCAATTAACCCTAACAATTATTATTAATGTTTTATATAATTATTCATCTTCACTCCCCACAACCAAATGAATTATATAAACATAAAATCTTCTGAATGTTAACAAATAAAATACTAATTCCATTGTGTATAAACATTCGCATATTAAATGTTTATCCTTACATGTATGTATGTAAAATGGTCATGAATACCAAGGAAGAAAACACTCCTAAACAATAAAATTAAACCTCTTATACCTATAAAGAAGGCCATGAATGAAATTAATAAGGATATAATAAATCAGTTACATAAATAATAGGTTCTATAAATAATAATTAATGAATTTAATTGAGTTATCTAGGATATTAATATCAAGTTAAGAACACCATCTGAGTTAAGGTAAGGGTTTCCTTATATCACTTCCATTTTTGGGATACATTCCTTATTAACTACTGTTACTTTTTTATGGTGTATGTATACTACCCATTGATGTATCAAATCATGAATCTATTGATTTTAATGGTATTAAATGTATCATTTGATTATTATTAGTTTTGGGGTATATGATTCTATTGATTATATTGTGGTAATAGATTTCTACCTAAACATCCAATTTCTTTTGGGTTACTCATATTTTCTACTTACCTCAAAAAAATTCTTATTTATTCTTATATACCCCTCGTAAATTATTTGTGAATTTTCTATATATTTTTACCAATAATAATTTTTCTATATTTTATGGCTAGTTATATGTCTTAAAAGGATATATTAAAAACTTCTACCCAATAAACAACCTCATTTCAAGGGAACTTCTCAAATTCTTACCTATTTTTAGGTGCACTATGTAATATATTTTAAGAAATTATTATTTTTATAAAGTATCACATTTTATCATGAAAGAAAATATTGGTTCGTTTTTGGTCTTATAAAAGAAAACAACCCTTTCTGTTTTAAAATATCTACAATATTTTCCTAAAATCGCACTAAAATGTTTTATTTCTAATGTTCCATTAAAAAAAAATTTCACATGATTTCAATTCAGTGGGAAAAAATTATTCCTAAAATATATTTTCAATAATCTTAGCTCTTCATTGGGATATAAATGTTTACAAATCTGATTTCATGAAAAATAAAGAAGAACACTTCTTTTCAATGTAAAAAGTTTTTTTTCTCATCTCACTTTATCATTTATGAGATATACGCCATGTTCACCGATTATTTATTTCATGTGGTGTATATAATGAACTTTGGTATAAAATATCAAGAGTCTCATTATTATAATTATATTCTAAGGTATTATTATTTGAATGTTTCAAGGTGGTATGGGACACTTTGAAATGGTTAAGGATTATTTCCACATGAAATTTTCAGTGGTATCATTTAAAAGTATCTTATATATGTAAAAATCCATGTTTCATATTGTAATTAATTGACATTTTTATATTATGATATCATCTACAGTATTTTATTTATGGGGTTTTGAATTAGTTTGATTATGGATGTGCTATCTTCGTACAATTCACCACATTTCTCAGACTAGTTAGTTTTTATGTTTAATAATTGGGGAACATATTTACATTTCATATGTTATTTTAAATATGAATTTATAAGTTGATTATGTTCAACCCATTCATAAAAGGAATGAATTATGATTATTAAGTGATGTATCGGGCCCGTGATAGCCCCTCAATGCATTGGTAGGTCTAAGGAGACAAACTACAGTTTTGGTACAATGCCTTGAAAAAAATGTTTATTTATGGTTTTGGAATTAGGCCTTGATAGTATGGTTATGATCTCATGCATTATTCATTCCATTATTACAAAACTGGTAATTGAAATTTCATGTGGTTATTTAACTATTAGAATACCCATGATAGTGCATTATTAGGTCCTTATTTATTCACCTCTCATTTATGCTATAATGTGTTTAAGTTTATTTTTAAAGGTATGAGTTTTTTTTGATTAACCATAAAAAATTTGTATCTTTATGATATCTTATTCTATATTTATAACCCTTTCTGATCATCTAAGATCACCCCTTTCTTAATTTTTATTTTCCCCTAGGTAATAAAGAAGTATATTTTGAATGACATACATGGATAACCTTAGTGTTATGAATGTTTTCAAAGAAATTTTATATTGTTTTTTTCTTTAAATTTTTAATGCTGAACTTAGGTATGTTTCTTGTTTTCCAACAATTCTAAACTTTTTGTTACTTTGGAATTTTATTGCTTGTGATAATTAAAATGTGAAAAATTAATGTACCAACTCCAGGAAACTGGGGTCGGGGCATTACAGTTGGTATCAAAGGATGTTTAATAGAAAACATGGAAGCCAGATTTAGAAAACATCTATTAGGGAACAAAACCTAAGATATACTTGATTATACGCATACAATAACATCATAGAATCTGGTTATGGAATATATTATTTAGATCTTATTAGTAAATAAATCCATATCTAGATACTATAAGTGGATATGGTTCTGGAACAGATGTACCTAGGAGTTAAAAATCTGACAAGGTGTTTTGGGCTTGACCCTGGGTAACTTGGTACATGAAAATGGGCCCGACTGCACGCCTATTTTGATACTTTTAGAGGATATGCGTAGTATAATTCACATTTTCATTACAATCCATTATAAAGTATTTATCCCCCCAAAGTAACTGGAGTATATGGTTATAGGATTTTTGATGCATAAATTTTTATTATGAACTATATCATGTTTAGATTTATAAAATGTTCATAATTTTATGAGATGATATAGTATATGTTTCTGATTAGAAATGGAAGCTAGCAGAATAAATGAGAACATTACCAATGCATGTGATGCGAAGAGAAATAAGGATCATATCTCTTATGGTCTTAAGCCATCATTTTTATGGAAGATAGTCTCCCACGTATCCTCATCATTTTAAAAAATATTATCAAGTGTTAACACGATATGTTATGAATTATTTGATTCCCATGGATTTGAAGGGAATCCATAAAATAAGTGGATGGCTGAGAAAAATATGTATAAAGGAATGAAGGGAAAGTAGGATTTTCCCACATTTGATAACTGTGGAAAGAATCACCATGGTAAATGCTTGAAGAGAATGAGAGTTTGTTATAAGTGTGGAGAAAAAGGAAACAAATTTCATGATTTCAAGAGTAAGAAAAAGGTTTACAATTTACAATGATTCAACTGCAAGGAGACATGACACTATGCGAATCAATGTACCAAGCATCAAAAGAATATGCCCCAAATGATGTTACTAGATAATGATCAAGAAATGATACTACTATAGATAAAGTGTAAGGATTAATATGCCTCTTCAAGAATCATACCATTCAAATATTTTATCAGCATTGTACTAGTTATAAGAATTATGGAATATATGAAGATTGTACTGCAATACTATTTCATTTTGTATTTGAGGTCGTATGATGAATTGTACCAAGGATAAGTGACTCAGTAGAATGTTAATATCTTTAGAAAGTATATGGATGAGGGAAAGACAACCCAAAATATATTTTCGATGATTAAGATAATGATGAAGAAATTATGTATATGGATAAGTATTGACTACCTTGAATGTTATTTTTGACTTTTCAACAAGTGGTATATGATATCATTGATGGAGTTTACAATGTTTTTGGATATAAGGAATATAAAAAATAGAAAATTTAAGGATTAAATCATGTTTCCAATAAGGTTTTATGGTAGTTTTAGTTTTTACCATATTTCAAGAGGACACATGATGAGGATATTCACATGTTTGGAATGTTAAAATTTGAGGTTTCTTCAGGTTGATTAAAGTAAAATAAGGTATAATATGTATTGAGAAAGATAGATTATGGAGTTCTAAACAGATGAGGATATATATGGACCCCATGTACATGGATCCAGTAAGGATGGATATGAGAATGAATCTAATGTATTTTATCATGATATTTTGGAATGTTAAACCATTTATGAAATGGTTTAAGTTGATCATTATATGATGTTTTAGAGTTTAATGTCACAACTTGATGAAACCTATGATAAGAGATGATGTATAGATAGTTCAAGCCACAAAAAGTATAAGATTATTTTTATGAAATAGAAAAATATATTTATTCTCTTATAGAGTGAAATAATTCATCAACTCTAGGAAAAGGGTCTTAAATAAAAATGTTGTCCTATTATCATATTTTTTCATGATATCAATGAAAATTTTCATAACTTTAGTTTATATTTTTGTGGTAATAATATTTCATCTAAGAAAGTTCTTTATCAGTTTCCATCAAAACATTATAGTTTAATTATTCTCCCCTGACCATGGTGTCTAATTAGAATGTGTAGTTTTGTTGTAACTAAGGGTTTTCCCTTTCCCTCTTATTATGAGGATATTTTAACTGTATTCCTACTATGGGTTTCCCAAAATGAAATTTTCAAATGTCAACCATTAACTTTAAAAATTCAATTTCATATTTGAACGATGAAATTTTTTCATTTATGGGAGAATAAAACACCATAATAATTTATAAATAAATTTAATTTTGAAAGAATGAAACACCCAGTCTCTTCAAAAAAACACTTTGTTATAACCTAGCCAGTAAGCATAATTTTTCCACCTCTCTGATTTTATTTTTGAAAAAATGACATACATAGTTGCATTTGTTAAGATATTTAGAGTCTGATAAGAAAAATTTTAAATTTTAGTGAATAGTAAATTACCCTTATGAATAGTAATAAGACAAATGTAGTAGTAAACTCACCTAATAATGTACAAATAAATTTGTTGTTTCATCATTTCTGAATTGATTTTTCTAGTAAAAATTGTAAATTTTTTATATATTTAAATTATTATATCAAAATAAGGTTTCATTAATGTTTATAATAATGAAATAGTCTTATCTAGGCACTCTTAATTAATAAAAAATGATAAAATAATTTTATTTTTTTAAGTGTTGAAAATTTTACTATGCATTTTACTATACATTTTATTTCTGCAATTATTTTTAAATAAATTAGTATTTTCTTAGATAAAAGTTAAAATTTTCATATTTAAAGAATTTTTATGATAAAATAAATGTCATTTTTTAATTCGTAACATTGATATTAGGTTACACTTAATTTATGAGAATTTTATAAAAAACTTTAGTTTTTTAAGAATAATAAAAATATTGTTTTGAGTTTTTGGTGTGTTTAATGATATAATTAATGATGTAATCATGATTTAATAATTCTGGTCAAATATTTAGTAACAAAATATGATATAATGTGTCCCAAGTGGCCAATACCATGGTCAAACCCATGTTTTTGAAAACACTACTAAGGAGGTGTCCTTGGAAATTAATAAAAAACTCCCTCTCTTTTACAAAACATACTCACCCATTTCATCATTTTATTCCATTCCAAATTAATTATACTAGAATATCTAGTTGTTTTACCTCCCTAAGAGTCCTCCCAATGTGTTGTCAAGCCTCCAAGGTCCCAACCATCTTGTTTTTTGGAGTTACTCTACAAGGTAACAGAATCTATCACCATTCTCTTTTACAAGCACTCCTTTTTATGTTATAATCATATATTTTTAATTGGATTATGCAGGGATATGTCATTAAATATCCCCCTTAATATACATATTATGTATGAATTATTAGATACCCCTTTTCTCTCATAAAAATATTTTATTAATTTTTAAGTGACGTCGCTAGGCTGCCGAATTTTCATAAAGGATTTCTTAACTTTTATTATTTCGAGTTCCATTATTTTCTTTTTTTCCTCACCTCATTTAGTCCAAATTATATGTTATCTCTGGTATATTATATGTCCTATAATGTTTTTTTGATTAAGGAATAATTCATAATAATCTCTCTTTTACCATTCTTTATGTTAGAAATGAAAACATCATCTGAGATGTGTTAATTTATCACATTCACGGACGACTGGTTTTAAATTTCTATTAACATATTTAATTATGGTCATGGAACCATTTTTATGGTTTAAAAAGACTATAATATATTTATTATTACTTATTTAAGGCTATTTAATCTATTTTTACACATGATATTGATTTATAAATCAAAATGAGTTCATTGTGATAAAAAAACTCCAATAAACCTAAAAAATTACCATTAATGTTTTATATAATGATTCATATTCACTCCCAATAAACAAATCAAGTATATGAAAATGAATTATTCTTTATTTAAACTAATAAAATAAAAATTCCATTATGTATAACCATTCTCATATTACATGTTTATCCTTACATGTATATAAGTAAACCGTTCATGAACACGTAGAATGATTATGCACCCAAATAGTAAAATTGAACCTCATAAAACCTATTAATAAAAACACTAATGAAATTAACAAGGATATAATAAATAAATTAAATAAATAATATGTTCTATAAATATTAATTAATTAATTTAATTTGGTTATCATAGACACTAAGATCAAGTGAAGAACACTATCAAACTTAAGATAAGGGTTTCCTTATCTCACATTCATTTTTGTGAGAAATTTTTTATTCACTACTATTACTTGTTAATGGTGTATTTATAATTAACATAGATGTATAATATAATTAATTTAAATAATTTTATGTTATTATATTTATCATATAATTATTTTTTTGAGGTATATGATTTGATTGATTAAAAACTGGTAAGAGATTTCTACCTGAACCACTATTTTATTTTGAGTTACTCTTATTCTATACATACTAAAACAAAATTATTATTTATTATTATATACACATCATAAATTTATTGTTAATGTTATATATATGTCTACCAATCATAATATTTCTTTATTTTATAAGGATTTATATGTTTTAAAAGGATCATTAAAAAAATTATTCCTGATAAACAACCTCATTTCAAGGGAACTTCTCAAATTATTAACTATATTCACGTGTACTATGTAATCTATTTTAAGAAAATATTAGTTTTGTAAAATAAAATTTTTTATCATGAATAAACATCTTGGTTCATTTATTTTCTTATTAAAGAAAACATTCATTTTCATTTTAAAATATCTATACTATTTTCCTAAAATCACACTAAAATGTTTTACTTATAACATTTCTTTAAAAACAATTTTTATATAATTTCACTTAAATGGGTCAAAATTTATGCCTAAAATATAATTTCAATGTTATTCCATATTATTTTCTAGGAAATAAATTTTTACAAATATGATTTCATGACAAATACAAAAGAACTCTTCTTTCCAAAGTAAAAAATAATTTTCTCATCTCACTCTAAATTTTATGAGATTTAATCATTATTCACCAATTATTCCTTACATGTTGTGTATGTACTTCCCTTTGGTATTTAATATCAAAATTCTATTTATTCTCATTATATTCTATGGTATTTGGATTTTATTGTTTCACGGTTGTATGGGACACTTCAGAATATTTAAGGATTATTTCCTCATGATATTTTCAATGGTATCATTTAAAAGTATCTTTTCTATGTCAACAATCATGTTATATATTTTAATTAATTGAGGTGTATATATAATGATATAATATAAAATATTTTGTTTAAGGTTTTCTTAATTAGTTTGATTATGGATGTGCAATCTTGATACCATTCACCACATTACTCTGAATTGTTAGTGTTTATGTTTAATGATTGGGGAAAGTATTTACATTTCATATGTTAGTTTAAATCTGAATTTATATGTTTATTATGAGTAAACCATTCATATGAGGAATAAATTGGACATTGTATGTGATGGGTAGGGCCTGTGATATCTCCTTGATGCATGGGTAGGTCTCTTGAGACAAACTACTGTTTTGGCACGAAGCCTTGACAAAATGGTTATTTGTGGTCTTAGCACAAGGCCTTGAAGATATAGTTATGATCTTCTACATTATGAACTCCCTCATTATGAAACTAGTAATTGAAGGTTCATGTGGTTATTTGACTACTATAATACCCATGATAGTTCTTAATTATGGAATTATTTATTCATCTCTTATTCATTCCATAATGGGTTCAAGTTTATTTTTAAAGGCATGTATTTTTAGTTATTCACCATGCCTAATGTTTTTGTTTATGATATCTTATACTGTATTATTTACCCTTATTGATCATATGAGATCACCCCGTTCTCATGTTTTATTATTCCCATGGTTGTGAAGAAGTATATTATAAATTACATACATGTATAACCTAGGAGTCATGGATGTTGTCAAAGGAGTTATATATTGTTTTTCTTTTCAAGTTGTAATGTTGTACTTATGTATGTTTCTAGTTTTCTAAAACTACTATAATTTTAATTCCAATAGGATTTTGTTTCTTGTAATCATGACAATGTAATAAATTAGTGCACCGTCTTTGAGAAACTGGGGTCCAAGCGTTACTCATGGGGCCTACTGAAAGTGAGACATGGGGGTCATTATCTCCCTTTCTTTATTACTGACATAGGAGAGCTACCATTAGATGGAGGGGGTCATGAGAGTATGGTTATGAATTAAGTTATTAATATAACTATATTTGTGATATAGGAGATTAATATATGTTTATATAAGTTAGGAAAAGTTGTAAATGTTTTCATTTCAAATTACTCTCTTTGAGATGTGATTGGTATTATTCACCTAATTTCATTTATGTACTATATATATATATATATCCTATTTGAGATGTAATATAATTATTTATATATTAATTAGGTATTTTATGTTCTGGTAAAATCCGACTATTTTCAAGAGTTTTGATTAACACATTACTCAACCTGTAATGGTTTTCTTGGTCTCAATTCCGATTCATTGAGATATGTTACATGTTTTTGACAATATTTTCTCTGAAAGGTGTTTTATTTATTTTTTAGCACATGAATGTTCTATATTTAGTTTCCTTTTTATTCATGGTATAAAATTATCCAAATAACGTTCATCTCTTCAAATTTATTTTGAATCTTGTGTTACCCCATTTATAAGAGTTTTTGGTAACTAAACTATAATTAATTGAGTAGTTATTTCTCATTTGATAAAATTTTATATAAGATGGTTAAATTATTCAATTTTATTATGTTATGTGTTATTATATCGTATTTTACATTTTACTATATAACCCCATTTTTCACATGTTAAATTATTCACATATCATGTTTCTCATAAGGTATATTGAAAACACATATCTTTTTTCTTTATGTTATATTGTTTTTTATGAAATAATGTGTTATATACTTTGGTTATACCACCGTATTATTTTAGTATATGGTAATTTATAATAATATTTTTTAAAATTATTCATTATTAAAATTAAATTTTTTACTCTTCTTACAATGTGAGTCTTAAACAAAGGTATTTTGAAAATAATAAAAAAGATTTTTTCCTTCCACATTAACATTATTTTGTGTTCCTCTCCTAATGTATACAATATAAATTTTATTACTTTTAAAGGATCCATTATTCTATATAATTTTTAAAATTAATGTTCTACAAAAATTTTTATGTTGCCTTTTCCAAAGTTACCTTTGAAAGTGGAACATAAATTTTTATTTTACATCAATGATAAAAATGTTTTCTAAATGATATTTTACATTTTAACTACCATTTCCCTTTTAATATTAAAAAGTATTTACCATAATGGGGTTTATGTTTCATGATTCATCATTTAATATATATTATCTCTTGGGAGATTGAACTCACAGTATCAAACAATTCAATTCATGATCCCTTCTTTTTTGATACCATTCAAAGAATTTTTTATGAGGGTGTTTGTCATTTATGTTAACAGGCTACTATGTTTCCTTTATTACAAGTTGGTTATGTTATTTTGAAACAATCCATCATTTTATCAGGATGGATTATGATCATTTTAATTAATTATTGACATACATAAAACAATACATCATATTTACCCTATTTTATTTGTTGCTTCAATCTCCCATAAGGTACATCAATCTTCAGTCAACATGTATTAACATCTCCAACTATTAGAAAAAAATAAATGATTTTTCATTACAATCCATTTTTATTTTCAATTAAAAATATATCCAGAGACTTGAAGATGACGTATCAATTCTGGTGACATTCATGTTTTACCCAATCACTGATGTCATATTTTTATGCTTAATATCACAATGACGTGCAATACTACTACCCACTCAAAGCCACTATAGTACACAAACATTTCCCAATCATTTAAACTATATATCATTATTTACCTATGAATTCACTCTATGTTATTAAAGTCACTGTACATCCTTTTTAGTACTTATATTCTAAATATCCCATTCAACACACCAATATGTCCCCCATATCACATACCCATTTAGTTACCAATCCTACAGATGTCACTTGAATTTAATAATATGACATCCAAATCTATTATTCCAAAACTAACTAAATATATATGGCATGATTTCATCCAAACACCAATGAAAAACCATAAACACCACTGGAATGGTTCTAAAATTTTCCTTATACCAAATTTTCATTATAATTCACCCAAAAAATGATACACTATGACATATCTATGTCATTATGATATTATATATTATATAAATTTTGGATATTTGTTAATTTTGGATCTTTTGATATGAAATTTTAATTTTTTTAGAGGTTTTCCTAAGTCACACAGTTAATAAATGGTTATAGGAAATTGTGAAGATAATCTTTATATTTATTTGATAACTATGTGATTAACCCTTATATAGTTATTGAATTTATCACATATTGAGCATGGTTTGGAAAATAATTTGAGAAAACGATGAAGATTGATGTGGTTCAATTTCAGTGGGGATTCATAGTTAGAAAAATATATGGAAACCCATTTAACCAAACAATGGGAGGACAAAGTTCTATTCTAGTGTGATATACATAGTTGGCACATTTTTCATAAACCATGTGACTAAACAATGTGAAATATTTAGAATTATAAAATTGGTGAAATTATAATCGTTACCTTACTCATTTAAAGCCTTTTGGCCCACCTCCAACATCCATTTTCACCAAACCATAGGATATCCATAAGCATATACCCCTTCCTAACATGGGATTTTATCTCATTATCCTTCAATTTCAAGACATTATTCGAGGTAAATTTATTCATTCTTACTCTTTATTTGTCACCTTTTCTCTTTTCTTACATTACCCCTGGTTTTATTTTCTCCCATGAACCCTAATTTATAGTGTGGTTAAAATATAGGGTTTGAGATGGGTATAATCATAGGGATTTGGTTGTTAGGTCTTGTATATGCCTTTTATATTAGAGGTTGTTATTATTCTATTAAAGGTGAGTGTATTTTGATAGAATAAGGTAGGTGTTTTTATGGGATTCCTTTATTTGTAATATAATTAAATGCTTGAATTTTTTAAAATGTTTTCATACTAATAAATAAAATCTTTTGATACCATTTCATGGTTTTTAAAGTGGTTTCATTTTATTTATACATGGAATAAATATATTTTTATGGTTTCCATGTTTATTATTTTAATGTTTTTATTCCAACGCATGATAATTGGTTTTATAAATTTAATAGAGGCTTCATTCAAAAAAACATGATGGTAAAGAGGTTTTCAAAACAATTTTTTTAAATAATAAAATGAAAGTTTCATAGAGTGTTTTCTACCAAAATATTTTTTGATTTTCTATTAGAATTTAGCAAGTACATCATTGATTTTAAGGGAATTATTTGGGTTTTATATTGTGAAAAACGAAATTTATGAAGAATGTTTCAAGATTGAGTTATCAAATGATTGAAAATAACATTGTATTCCAAGTGGATTGAAAGGATCATTTTTAATTTTATAAAAGGGTTTTATTTGATGTATTAGTTACCCTAATCTCAAGCCCCTTGGTTGATATTAGGTCTTACATATAATTTTTGACGTCTTATGGGATGAATTTTACTACTATTTGATGCTTGGATGAATGTGAGAGGGGTTTTTTTATGTGATGGTTGTGGAGGTGATATTTATTTACTTATTATTCTTCGTTGCAGAAATATATGATGAAAATTTAGTGATTATTTTCTCACCTTTTCTTTATATTTCATAGAAACCTAAGGAAGATAAGCAAGAGATCTAGGTTTATGATGCAATAGTTTATATCACACACTATCTCGTGTTCCCTATTATAGATTTATTTCTTGATAGAGGAGTTCCCTGATGAGACTATTAGAATGAATTTGGTGCATATTGTTTTTAGTAATGCAATATAGGACGATGGTTATTTCTATTTAGTATTTTCACGTATCTTCTCATGCTAGGACATGAAAAGTTTCCCACGATGATTATTCATTTTATGATGATGATTTTATTAGGTGATTCCAAATTCATACATACTCATATCCCCTTATTATAATTTCTAATTTTGGAACCACTTATTAAATACATTATTTCTTATATAATATATATTTGATTATGTGGTACATACTTGACTTTTTTTACTTAATTCATAGGTTGGTGTATTTTCTAAATGTTTTTCAAAAGTGGATTTGAAAGGATTAGTTCCATTTAATGGGGAATTCTTCATTTTTGTGCTGAACTTGATAAATCGTTTTGAATGGAGGAAAAGTAATTTTTTTCATAAACTCAAAGGCCATTTTTTCATTTTTCATGGATGTTACCTTGGAAGAGTTGGTTCCAACCTTGGTTTATCTAAAATGGAGGGATATTTTACTATGTTATAAAAGTATGATGTTTGGTTTTATTTATTCATTATCATATAGAAAAACTATTTTCAACACTATTTTAAATCAGTATTTATGAAATATATTATGAAATGAATTTCATAGGCACATAGGTGAAATCCTACTAGGAACAGTAATCTTACATTTTATATACAAACCCATGTATATGTGTATCTAGAATTTAACATTATGTAATTCCTTGTGGACTTATTCATGTTGGTCTGTTGATGGACATGTTGGGATGTAGTGAGTGACCTTGGGTCACATAGAGGTGTTTTCTTAATTTTTTTTAAATTGTGTTTTATTTTGGGATGATTATATATTTTCCAATTCATCTAGTTGTAATGTAGTCTTTCCTATATTGGTTATTTTCAGTTATTTATATTTTAAATTACCTATACCAAATCCTATTAGGCACGAATATGAAGATTTAAAAGTAAAAGTGAATTTTTTTGGGGTTGTTTATAATTATTACGTTATGTTTGGATCATTTATTTATCTATATATTCTTATTTCATATTCATGTAAGTCTAAATTACAGATTCACCATGAATTATTCTCAATGTATTCTATAGATTTATTATTATTTGACGGTGAAATCATTACCAATTTGTTTCATTATGATACCCTAACTCTTTTTTACAGCCTAATGGGATCTATAATGCATCTCAAGTCTTATGGTATATCAGCTCAGGTTAAGTGTAAGGATGACTTCGAACAGTTCGTTACATAAACCCTCAAGCAAAATATGGTCTACTCTACAACATAGGATTTCCATTATCATCATTTAATAAGAATATACTTGGTCAAATTCCATCATAATACAAAAAATAATACTCATGATGCTCGCTCATTATAACTCAATAGGTCCATATATGATCCTCACTATAGGGTTTATAACCACTATGTTCATTTCACCACCACTACCTGATAACACTATTAATACACCTCCAATATTCATATCCCGATGGATTTATATCAAAAATCAAAATCCCCACCCATTAATATATGACACTCATGTTCTCTGCTGATGTAATTTTTTCCTCGATCTATGAGAAGTTTTATAATTCCAATGGTTCCTAACTAACTACAATTAGGGTACTCTCAATTTTCCTCAAAAATCACATTGACCCATTTAACCCCTCAACATCTCATAGAACTAATGAACCATTTTACCAATTTCCATATTCATAATGTTTTTCCACGTCCTCATCCATATGAGATGAATATCTTGGTTTAAACATGATTATCATGACCCCGTTGCCACTATTCGAAAAAAATACCAAAACCTTATGTATCTTTAGTTATATCCAAATCCAAAGGTTCCCATTATTCAATGGACAAGTGACCATTCCCAGAAGAAGATCCTACACTTATTCATACTAATCAAGTCATAAAAGGGATACCAGCCTTATCCATTTCTCTATCAAAATAAATTATCCCACACATTTATATGGGTTATCTCAAGACCAATCACAACCCATATGTGATAATCCACTGAATCATATTAGAATTCCATTACTTGGCCCAAAGAAATTTGGAGACTAATGATCCCATGACTCTAGTATGATTTTAATCCTCATCCAATAAAATTTATTCCAAAATAATATTTAATTACTTTATATCATAAGGTTGATCTTTGGTGATAACATCCCACACACCACATATAGAGTGAAAACCCACTCTCTTTCCCCCATGGAAAGAGATTACTGAAAAATAACACTAATAATGATATGTTACTACCACCATTTCATATCAAATTTTATTATTAATTTGGAATGTAACCTACTACTTCACTAACACACAACCCAATTCATATAATTATGATTAATATACCATTAGTTATAGGATCATCACTAAACTAGATGCTTATTCTATCCAATCATGTATGAAAATATATCATATTTATCAATATATATGATTTTATTCCTAATAAATTCCAAAATCAACCCTAATGTGATCACTAATCATACAATAACTTGACCCACATACTTGAATAGTATCAAGCTCGACTGCCACAATATTTCATGTTCTCCTCATAAAGATGATAGGTCAATGACTAGTACTAAGGATTTAGATAATTATAGTGGGATATAGTTTCCTTATTTTATTCTTCAACTACAAGTAAATAAAACTATAATTACATGAAGAAATTAATTTAATATAATAACAATGAACATAATCGGTTTAATAATACAATATAGGTCTCTCATACAAATTTCTAAGTGCCAAACACAGTCTCTAGTATCCTGTTATAACACCAGGTGGATTGATATAGTTATTTATATAATTATATCAATACATTTGAAAAAACATTTATAGAACATCAAATAAAAGGAAAACATAACAAGGTAAATAAATAACCTTGATGTCAAACCCCATACACTAGGATGTTCCATACCAAATTCACATTGTTCATGACTTTACTAATATCTGAGATAATTTACATAATAGTATCTAAGAAGAAGCCCATTACTAAAATTATCATTCAACACCCATCATATGGGGAAAATAAGTCATGAATACTAGATTTCAAAATATCCCAGTTTTCCATCCTAGAGGATAGGGTATGATTTATACTAGAGTTAGATAATTGTGAGACCATACAAAACCACCCACATATACATTAACATGAATGTAACTACTCAATCTCAATATAAAAAATATATACATAATATAATACTTAACATGGATAGAAGATTGAATATCCAACTATATAAAATGAACAGAAAAAAAGGCATGTAGTGAATGCTAAATACGTTTCTTATATAATAGTGAACATTAAAACATTAAATGATATCACCCTTTTTCATGAGTAACCAAATGAAAAAAATAGTAAGCATGATGGGTATTTACACAACCAAACAGAAGACATGTGAATAGTTTACATGGAATGGAAATATATAAAAAATTATTTAAACTGATAGGAAAAATATTTTTAGTTATAATTATTATCGAATAATCAATTCTTTTAATAACTTGTTAGAATTTGATTTAATTTAACAGTGTTTCTTTTGTTTCAACAATTAAATTAATAATTTTATCCTCAATATTAGAAATAGAATAATAGGTACTAACATTAATTTTATTAATGAAAAATGTTGTATAATCTATGATTTCATCAATGATATATAGAGTATATATTAACATGATTTACTTGTAAATAAAACATGGAATAAGGTATAAAATGTTCAAATTTAAGGGTGACAAACATATTCCCCACAAGGGATCCAATATTAATAATAAAAACCAATGAAATTTATGTTCACATGTGTGGGAAAACATTTGACTAGAAATTATTAATTAACAAGATAAAAGTATAAACCAGTTCCCCAAATCCTATATTACCTATCCATTATATTACCATCGAATAAATTTCTTAACTGATGGGTTATTGTGGTTCATTTATTTACAATTCCTTTAGGTAAGGGTATGATAAATGATTCATAAACTATATAATCATCATCAAATCAAGAAATTATACCCAAATTGATTTAAGGAAAATAAAATCTATAATAATATATAGAAAAAGGTACATTTTTTAGAAAGTTTAAAGACCAATATATGAATTAAGTCACAATAAATGTATTCTAAATAAAACTTATAAAAAATAAATTTATAACATTTTTATCAAACTCAATAACATATAATGAAAGTAAAATTTCAGAACTTCCTTTTTCATATATCACTATGTTCAATCATAACATTTTCTTTTTTTCTCTAGTGATTATCTTTTTTCATGGGTTTACACTAAACTTGTTATTTAGTATAACCATAATTTTACGACTTTAATGAAGACAAAGAGTTTTTAATTCTCACCATTAAAAATTTAGTCAACTTATATATTTATTAAAGGTCTTTTTATCATTCAATAAAAAATATTTAAAGTTATATAAGAAGTTTAATTACCCTTATAATTTTAATCAGCAATAAAATTGAGTTGAATTCTTCACACTTCTAAATACATAACTAACACATAACTATCAGAAATAGTGTTTATTAACGGTTTTTTCTCACATATAAAAAAGAAATTCAAATGTTGGATACAAAATAAATTAATAAATCATGTCATTTAAGAACTAAAAAAACTTTAAGATTCATTCTAAATGGATAAAACCATAAAACAAAATGACAACCTTTATGTTTATAAATTAATGTAAGTGTAAAAAAGATATATTTTTCATAAAGGTGTGTTTAAAAACCACCAAATTTATAAAAAGCTAAACCAAAATAAAATGTACAAACATATGTTGAATTTATAAAATCTAATTAGTCATTAACAAATTAATAAATCTATAATCTAAAACTGAATACAATTGTATTTGAAAGAAAATTCAATAATTTATGTTTAACTTCATAGAAAATATCACAAATTGAGAAATGCAAATTTTATTAAAAAACTCCAATTTGACACATTTTAAATTAACATGAACATATTTATTAACATGAAAAACTAAAAACAAATAAATCCAAATTAAAATACCCAAAAATTCCATATAGGTAAGATCCACCCACCACTATAAGAATTTACAAAATTATTTCTTTATACTCAAATAACAACATGGAAACCCATAAAATCATATCCATAATAAATTACTTATGAAATAAAAATTTCTATATAGAAAAAAAATTCAAGACATATTTGAAACATGGGTTGAATATAACCATAATAATTAAAACCATTAATCGATAGAAAAACCTTAATAAATTTGAACCAAAGAGATATAAATAAAGGTCCTAAAACAATAAAACCACAATAAAATATTCATAAAAAATCCCATCCAAACATAGAAAAAAATAATAAATTACACACCTAGGTGTCCATTAACCAAAATAAAGAGTAGATAAGTCATTATAATGTATTTCATCATGAATTTAGTGAAATAAAAAATCACAAAACCCATTTACAGTGAAAGGATTAGTGAGTGAGGTTTAAAAAGAATAGAGAATTGGGATGGAGAAAAGAGAGGAGGGGAATACCTTATGATTAAATATAGAAACCACCACTATTTTCTCTTATTTGAGAAAATTGGATGTAATTAAGGAGATAAGGATGATCTATAAGATAACTCTCAATGGATGGGAATAAAATTCGGTTTAAAGGAATAATAAAATAGTCGAAAATTTGTTTAAAGGAATTTTAATAAAATTTTCCTTCTAAAAAAATCAAACATGAAGATGGTAAGTGGCCACTAGGTACCCAGTGGAACCCTTAAGGCACCAATGCCTCTACCCTACTAACTAGTTTATCAGTATCCCTTCACTAAGTACAAAGATCCACTTATAGTTTGAAACCACCAGTGTAACAACATCTCAAAATTACTTAAACTGTTGAGCTTCATACCAGACATCAAACCACATCAAAAACTACATAATATTTAATTCTCAAGCCATAATTGTTTTTGATAATATGTAAAAAAAAATCCTTAACTAGAATTTAAAAATTCAATCATTCCCTTATATCCATCATTACATTTCCAATATCAGTAAATATTAATTCCTTAAAAATTCATTAATTAAAATTATATGGACATGGGTTAGTAGAAAGTACCCACCATAAAAATTCTCATCCTAAATATGTATGTGGATATGTTCATCCCAATTACCACAACTTTATACTATCATTTATCCATAAATCTATTTTGAATACCTATCCCAATACATACCCTTTATTCCCAATTTCAAACTCCCATTTTTGTTATATAAATCACCAACTTTAAGGGAAATGTATATCTATGAAAAATATTAGCGTCTAATACTCTATTACATATATAAAATCACTCAAAATATTTCTAATATATATCTCTTATAACCATTACATATTACTAATCAACATAATATATCATTACTAAATGAAATATTTACATCCTTATTATTCTATAAATAGAAAAAACCAATCAGGAAGAATTGAATATATTCTCCACTATTTTAATTACCCTATGTTTTCTTATATTTATGTAAAAATTATTTTAGTTAATCAAAAGATGATTATTTTTTAAAATCTATTTTCATGTTTTATTCAGAATTATCATTTAATGTTTTATTTTTACATTAAATACTTTCTAAGATAAAAAAATATCTATTACCAAACCATTATTAAAAACCACTTTTCATTTCCATTAAAAGTCATAGATATGAATTTTTTATTTACACATTATTAAAAAAAATTCCTTATTACATTAAAAAAATTAATATATTCATAAAATCATCCATTTGAAAAATTATCCTTTTAATATGGAAAAATTATAAGCGCATATTAGTGAAATCATAACTCTAATCTACTTGATTCTCAAAACAAAAATAAAACAAGGTGTAAAAATAATATTTCAAGAAGAAATGAAGGAATTATATAACAAATACTAACCATTAATATGGTAATAATATATAAAAAATTAATATATAATTACTTATAATAAATAATTCTTACATTGAAAGGAGGAAACTATGAACATTATTTACATAATGAAGTATCTAGAAGGTAAATAAATAACATGAAAATTCTTATCAATTAGATACTGACAATAATCCATAGGATATACCTTAATTAATTACATTATCCCTAATAAGGTATACTGTAAAACACTATTTACTTTTTTATATGATTACAATTAATTAATGTATCAAAGGGATTTGGTTATATCATAATTATATACATTACCTAATATTTTTTAATAGATGATTCCTGGATGTAATCTAGATTTGAATCTTGGATGAGTCATAAGAAACATTACAGATTCTTAACTACCTATAAACAATGTATTCAATGTAATAACTCATTTACATTAGTGGTTTCTACCATAATACATATAAATCCATAATAACTTGATCTTCTACCATAAGGAGGTTCTTGATTCTTTTTATAGGTTACTTATGAAGTTATGACTATCCAAAATCCTATATACTCTCAATGTAGACCATCCTAATACCTCTAAGTGCGAAATGATGTTATTTTCTCATTATGATACCATTTTTGTAACAACTGGACCCACCCACATCAATAGTGTTGGGCCAAATTGCCATAATAACTTAGGTACACTACTCAATAACAAGTAGTTGGTGACTAGCTCTGAGTATTTAGAGAACAGTAGTAGGAGATATTTTACCAATTTCAATTATTCAACTTTAAGAAAATAAAACTTGTATTACATGAATGAAATTAATACTATACAATAAAAATACACATCTTAGAAAAAAGTCAACAATGAAAAGTAATTATATAACACACTAGGATAAGTTACAAACATATTCTATGATCTCCCATTTCATCATTAAATGGAACATGATTTTTAACAATAAAAAACATTCCTAAACATAATAAATCATCCATACATCTAATTATACCTATAGATACTTTTAAAACAAACCATTGATCTATATATCCACTAAATTGCACATGAAAGGTGTTAGAGTACATCACATAGTATGTATCTACCATTGTCCCAACATACCAGGAATACACTCAAGTTGATATATTGGATTAATATAATCATTTATATAATTATATAAAATCATATTTGTGATTTACTATACTTAGTTCACTCATAAGTAACAGAATCAGATGAGCCATTGGGCTATAAGCGCACCTCTCCGAATTCTATAGGTTACTAGCTAGAAGTTAGGGTACATGATGGTATAGTGAGGAGACTATACCCCCTTTACCAGAGTGGTGAACAATGTTTAATAATATATAAATAAGTTGAAGTAGTATAATTGAGATATGATATGAAAATAATCTATATAATAAATACAGAAATAGGATTGAACAATATTATATTCAGAAATGGTGATGTCATGTCAATTCAAAAATGGGGAATCGACATACAATAATACAATCCATAAAGAATTGTACAAGAAGAACAAAAACATAAACTCTAATAGAATCTAAAGAACTATATTTTTCCTATTCTTCCACAATCTAACCTATTATATAAATCATGCATCCATAGATAGGTGCCTCCCTTTATAAATAACTGCATCAATAAAGTCTCTATGGGAACCAAATAAAGACTTGGATAGGGTGTGAAGAAAAATCATTATGCCACCACCAATGACATATAATACATTAAAATATGTGAATGTAAAATAAACAGTGTTCATGCATTATAAATGTAAAACAATAATGTAAATAAACCATTTCTAGATCAGGATCCTCAGGGGATTCTTGGCTAACCGTACCTACTTCAGCATAACATAGAATGTATCTAATCATTACACTTTATATAAACAAATTCAGGACATAAATTATATAACCAAGGAATACATGTACAATAAATGTAAAACAATAATGTAATCTAGAGTAATTCTAAGGGGTGCACCCTTTTCATTTAACCATAAGGGATTTTACCTGAGCCCTATAAAAATGTCCTAAGTAGCATTAATGGTAGATTTTTTTACCCCTAAAGAGATAATAAAAATAAGTCCTTAACCATCAAGATGAATCCATGGATATGATCTAAGGAATTCTATTTATTTTCAGAAAATAAGTGAAGCGTTGATGTTATATCGAAGAATTAATGTATATTAGACATTGACTAAAACCCAATGTGGTATTTTACATGGTGGTTGCATCAGTGAATCATATTTTACCCTATTATCAAATCCAAGGAATTTCATATAAAAAATCCAAGTATAACCGAAGTCATTAAAAACCTTTTAAAGTGATCCAAGTCCCTTACCATATTCAAGTATAAAATAATTCTACTTTTCCCTTGATCCCATCTATGGAATTCCAAATTGGAATATAGGTATCGAACAAGTCGTAATATAATAAATGATCAATGTTAGGTTAATTCAATTCAGTATTTTATATGATCCCATTCAATATATTATAGATGTAATGAATGTATCACTCATGTATTGATATAATAAATGATCAAATTTAATGAGTCATTTAGAAAACATATAATTCATTTTAAATCATTTTGTAATTTTATTCTTATGATATAACCCAACACAATATTAATTGGAATTTAAGGGGATAAATAATACTTTCCTTAAATAAAATTTATTTTAAAATAAGTCTATTTAATAATTTTTTAATAATGATGAAAAATAACACAACTTAAAAGGTGGTTTAAATATATGGCATAAACTATAGTAAAGAATAAATTCATCAAAACCAGGAAAAGGTGGTGGCTCAGGTTGAGGTCATTAGTGTACAACCATTTCAAAAGGTATCGTATCACTTATAAGATGATTATTAGTTAACAGACTGAAGATATATTAATTTTAGATGCATCACATGGAATGTTCTATGTGCAATACAACAACGCAAGATGTAAAAAACTAGAATTTTAGGGAAAATGACAAGAACACATACCTTAGATGGGTAAAATATTTCTCATTAACTATCGGCCTATTATTTTGTATTAAATTAATGAAAATGGAGGAACTATAAAAACATGTCAAAAATAGGATATATGATATCGCAAGTAAATAGTATCCAAGATGGAAATATAAAATGAGAAAAGAAGAAATTTGAAGGAGATACTAACTGCGGGTCATCCAACATGATTAACCACATTTGATTTAGCGTCTATATGAAAGAGATATCATAAATAAAAGGAGTAATAAATGTGAAGAGATCTCATGTGGGTTGCCTACTGTGCATTTGAGAGAGGAGAAGAATTTTTGATTTAAAAGACAAGAGCGGAAAACAATAATTTTACAAAATTTTTAATGAGGCCCATGGTTTTCCAAACTATGTGCCAATCATGTTCACCCACAATCTTGGTGTAGACCTCTTGCACAATTCATGTTTATAGTTACAAAATCTGTGGGAAACATTGAGTTTGGAATTTTCACAAGGCCCACACCCTGCATGGATTAGGTGAATATTTAGGTAAACATTTCATACACTGTGCATTATGAACCAATAGTTTATTGATGGTTTTACATGGATTTTTAACCAATGGTGAACTAGTTTGAAAAATTGTGTGCCACTCTCTATGTGTTTTAGGATTTAAGTGAATAGTTAGAACTGACAATGTACTAACCATTTCCCTTCCCCTTTCCTTCAAAAATGATAACTCTAGGCCTCGAACCAAGACTGTATACTCATTATACCTCCATGATATCCTTAATCACTTTCATTTTTGTAACAATGGCTAGGACTGAAAAATAAAAGGAACCGTACCACAATAAAAAAATAGGATTGTTCAACCTATCTTTAAAAAAAACTCATCCCCAACCTTACCTAAGGGTGGTTGGTCTATATGAAAGAATAACCATGGCCAGTGAGCATGTATACTGGAATTTAGATCCCAATTATCTTTCTATACATATACATCCTTCTGTAGGACCCATAATAGCGGAACTAACCTACCTCAAAGATCCTTTGTGATATGGTCAATTATACGAATTGGATACTCCTCAAAAGAATCATAATCATCTAACTAATCATCCTTCTGATCAAAAGCATGAAATTGGTCAAAGTGATAATGGTGAATCTGAGAAACATAGAAGACATCGTGCATGGTTTAGTACCTCTGAGGAAGAGCTATATGATAGGAAACTATCCCAACTCTCTCCAAAATCTCAAAGGGTATAATATAAATAGTTCCTAATTCTATTATATAAATACCCATCGATGGACCAATCATAGAAAAACATGAAATAAATCCCAATCTACCACATCAAAGTCCAGAGGTTGGTAGTGAATATCAATATATGACTTCTACTAAGAATAAGATATATCCATATACTTCCAGACCAACTACACGTGCTCTAATGTCTCATGCATAAGACATAGTCCTAGTAGTTTTTCCCTCCCTACCTCTAACCAACACAAGGTTGACAAGAATGGCCTACCATATAATGACTCATAAGGATCCATCCATATAGACACATGAAAACTACTATTATAAGTGAACATAGAAATAATTAAATGTATTACCCAAGAAACTACAAAATCAAGGACACATAATCAAAGAAATTCCTCTAATACATATATTGTACACTCGCGTTGACCATCATTAAGAGAGTGGTATGTGGTACTCAGAAGTACCTATAGACCCAAATCCTTCTGTAACACCTTCTAAGAACTATGATGTGAGAAAAGCATCCCTATTTGATAAAATGGTATATGGATCCCTATGAAGGTGTATAATATTTTTTTTATGTAAATTCTATGAATTTCTTCTATTGGAATGACTCATGAATAGAAAGGAAATGAGAGACCTTCATCAGTCTATCCATGATTTCCCATACTGCATCATTGCCTTGAGGTGACTTCAGAAGGGTTTTCATGAAATATATAGTGAAGTAATACCATTTAAAATTTGGAATGGGTAACATATATAATTAGACAATAGGATAATGGTGTTTATCCTTCACTTGTTGAGAGATCTAACATTGAGTAACAAAACCTATTATCTACTTCTTCATACTAGGCCACTGATACTGGTGGAATAATTCATGATACATCATGGTATGTCTGGGATTAAATTAACATTTTTAGGAATGTCACTCTCATATGAATTAATCTATCACATAATTAGAAACCCAAACACGTCCACAAATATATGATATCTCATCCTTATTGACAGACTATCTAGGTGGTGTGTCCTCACTTGAAATACATTCTCTTAGGACTAAAACATCATGTTCTGATAGTTTCCTTCTCTTCACCTGACCTAGAAGTGAGGATTTCACTAATAATCCAATAAGAATAAGAAGGATTGACAATACTAAACTTATAGATTCATTAGAAAATGGGAGTCATCAACTTTCATTCACAACTAGATTCTAGAAAATCTTACGTTTGAGTTTTTTAACTCAGAGTATCAGTAAATAAATTTCATATTCTAGGCACCTAATAAATCTCAATGTAAAAATACTGAAGGTATTCAACCCATGTTCTCTATATTAGGATAAAATAAAACTACGAGAATATATATTTGTTGTTTTTGTGATCTGTGTATACAATGACCCATTCCCCCCAAAAAATGACTCTATTAATGTAAAACATAAACAACTAATACTTACATTAGATCATAAATTATGTAATTATGCTTATGATTCCACAATTACCTAGACCCATAAACCATGACTCATTTCCATTGCATTAAACCACTTCTAGACTGATGCCTGATACATCATAATAAACTGTATATCCTCTTACAATCTCAAGAAAAGATTTTATTGGCACTGAGATTATGAATCCATTCAACTACTAAAATGAATTCTCACAAGCTTCATACCATTTATACTTCAAATTTTTTTTGGTCAATCCCATAATAAGTGCTTCAATGAATGATAAATCCTAGATAAAACAGCAATAGTAACTAGCTTGTAGTTGGGGTATGGATTTGTGGTAAGCACCTTGTAATACTACATGAAAAATGGGGGTTCAAAACTCATTGGGGGCATGTATTGTAGTAGTATTGTATCCTACAATAGAAACGACAGAATTGTAACAACAGTAGGAACTGTAGCAGTGGAAGATCACTGTATTGGTGATAGGGCACTGTAGCAGTGACAAGTACTATGTGGGATTCTAGCTGGCGGGTACTATAGTATTATTATTCACATAATGGTCATTGGGAAAAAAAATTGGGCCTATGGGTCATGTAATGGGCTAAATGCCCACTGGGCCTTCAGGCTATGTAATGGGTCTCCCTCAACTGAGTCAAATAATACTTTTATTTTCTTTAATAATAAATTAATTTTCATCCCAAAACTTTAAAAAAACAAATAGTAACTAGATAGAACTAAGACACAATAAATGTCAAAAACATTCTTAGGATATTTCCAGGAGAATATGACTGTCATATTATCTGGATCAATATATACCCCCAATTCTGATATTATGTGACCAATAAGGTGAACATTATCAATCCTAAAGTGGTATTTTGTGATATTGGCCTAGAACTATAATATCCAAGATTGTTTAGAAATATTTCGTGGTGTTTGGCATGATTGTATTGAGTTTATGAATAATGTATGATATAATCTAATAAAATAACCCCAAAGGATTCCAAGTATGGGTGGAAAAACCGATTCATCAAATCCATAAATCCATCGAGTGAATTCATGAGAATGAACAAAATTATTTGGAATATGTATCAGCTATATGAATTTTTAAAATATATACATGGTATATCACATGGTCTAACCCTTACCTGATGACAACCCAATCTATAATTAATCATTGAGAAGACCCTGGATCCTTCGATATGATCAAATAGATCATCAATGTAAGGATGTGGTTAATATCTCTTAACCATAAGCTATTTCAACTACTGTTAATCTACACATAACCTGAGGGTCTAATATTACTTCTTGAAAAAAATAAAGGGTGAACCCCAATGAGAAGAACTGGATCATACAAAGCCATTGACTTATAAGTCCTCTAATGACCTCTTTAGTTCCTCAAGCTCAGTAGGATTTATCCTATATAGTGGAATGGATACTGGTCCCACTAATGGAATATGTGCTATAGTGGATCCTGCCCATCTCTCAAGAGGTAGTATCGAAATCCAATATGGGAAAAAAATCTTTGAATCACTCTACCACTAGACAAAAGAAACCCCGTTTTAATAATTGATCATTTATAAAAAGAATATCAATCCAGGAAAATATTATACATATCCCATGATGTTCATGTAGAGATTGGCTTGTCTGGACATTTGATTCACCCTTTTCAATAAAGTTACTACCCTTATATAATGAGAAAAATTCCCTCCAGCGATAGAAATAAAAATTGGAATAATAAAGAACCAAATAATACATCCCCAAAATAATACCAAATCTAGTTATCTTAAAGGAAAAAATGTTCTGTAAAAAATTATAACCATTTGTCTCAAGGGAGAACTCCTTGAATTGGATTACACTCTCAGATAATACTCCCAATTAAGTATCAAGATTCATTACTAAAAATAAGTAATTAATTTCATGCCCAAGTATTTTCATGATAGAGAAAACTATAAACAAATAAAAAAGAACATATAAAAAAAGTATACTAAAATTGAGTATACTAAAATCATACCTCATATTATATATGGTCTGACACTTTTCTCCTTAGGTACATTTTGAACTACTTGTAGTTATTATGATCCACAGACCTGATCGAAAACCCAACCTTCCTGAGTAGGTCCACTCTGCTGGCGTTGAAAATCACATGTCTGGATTCCTCGACCTCATCCACCACCTCAACCTATATGGATGATGTCACTCCAAAATACATTTTATTATAGGGATACTAATCCTAATTCGGAAGGCATATCTAGTGCATATCCTCTTATACTAGTAATATGTGGGAATGCACATAAGAATATATGACCATGAACCACTCTACCGTAAAATCAAAACTGAAATGTGTTCTTATCACACTAAGGCTTTATGTTACCTTTCCTTCTACATGGGTGGTATACCACATAACTTCCCATGAATATAGTATGATTGGAACTATAATGGGGAGAACCCTCAAACGAATACTTCCTACCCTTAGATGTACCACTTCCCTATCACGATGTTGAAACAACATAACCTATACCATCAAATTATCTCATGATTCTCTAAGAGATAAGGGCTGAGCTTACAAGCTTAGAAACAATATCCTGTTAGAGGAAAATCATCATTGGATGGATGACATAACTAATCCTATCAGAAAGTGTATCTCATTGAATAGATCGTCACAAGGAGAAGGTTGTATAAAACACTAAAGCTCTGTGAAGTGATCCTAATCAACCATAACAAAAATAGTACACTACATTAGGTGAATTAATTCCTTAGCTTGACTATTTCTCAACATTTCCAAAAATAATTAATCATAGAAGTTAGTCTAGAAGTCCCTCTAGACCATATCCTGGTGCGGACCAATCTGATTTGGAATCCCACCACCACATGGAGTATCCAAAAATCATGTAAACCATTAGCTTGACCCTCCTTTATGGAGTCCTATCTATAGAGTCAATGATTAAAAGAATGTCCTCAATCCATGACTCAAAAACTTAGTGGACACAATTACCTTAGAAAGTAAATGGATGATGTAGCTGGGACTCCCATGTTAACACTGACATAGTGGGTGCATATAATGGAGACCCTTCCATAGAATGCACTAATAACAAGAAAAACTTTCAAATATAAGCATTTGTGCCTGGTATAGGTATTAGATTTTGTACTACTCACAGTGTCTGTAGTGTCACTACATGTTGGTCAGGTCCCACCACTTCAGAAGCATAAATGATCTACCTTCCTCTTGCATAATCCATGGTCATACTAGAGACATAAATCTTCAATGGCAAGAACACACCTCCATACATGATATCCAAATGGAATAAAATTAATTATGATAAAAGGATAGTCATAAGGTATCAACTCAATAAATATACTAACCCAAATACCTAAATATATTGTTTGGGTATTTATGATATTTCAAGTTTCAATTATAGGTGTTCCATTACATGGATGTTCAATTTTATGTTATTTTGGGAGATTCCATTTATGTTTTAATTGAAACCTCAATTTAATGAAAACCAATTCAATAATGAGTTAGGATTTATCAAATTTTATATTTAGAAAAAATTCCAGTTAGATGAATTAAGATTCCCTAGTTATAGATACATAATATTTATAAGTTACAATTAGCATTCAAATAACTTTATCTGCGATCTTGCACCCAGTATTAGGATGTTACAAGTCCATATAAACTGATTTGATTATATGGATCACCATTCCAAATTTATATAGGAAAATATTTATAAATTACAATTGGAATCCATTTAATCATAACAAACTAACATTTCAGATCCTATAACCATAGTTACATAGATCAAACATGTGATAATTGGTTATTTAATGATCCACCATCAATCTATACAGGCATGCACCATTTAGGTTGATATATATATTTTAAGTAAAAAATTATTTATTTTATTTTCTTACATGAAATATTAGTACAATTACTTATATAAAAATCAAGGAACGTACAATATGATGCGTGAAATTCAAACTATAAAATAATCATGGAATGATATATGCATGAAATAAAAATCCTCAGGCACCTATAATGATGCATGAATAATGCTTCCTTGTTATACCAAGATAATGCTAAAAATCCATAATCATTATAAATCTAATAACTATTCATTTCTCCCAATGGTGATAAAAAATAAATACGTAACATGTGAAAACTAGAACAACAAGACCCATCCAAATAATCATGGCTATTTCACAGTATGTGAGTCAGCAACTCATATAAATCTCATTATCAAACTCTAAAACTTCAAAATATCCTATTTGTCAGCCCAAAATAGTATGTCTCTAATACCTCTTTGTGATATCTGATATCCAGTTCACTCACAAATAAACAAATCCAATAGGCCACAAGGCCTAAAGTGACCCTCCCCATACTCTAGAGGCTGTCGACTAGCTATGAGGGTTCATAATGGTATATTGGGGAGACTATAACCAAATTTATTAGAGTTGATCAAATCAGAGAATAATATAAAAATCATTAGATTTATTATAAAGGACATATTGGAATTAAATAATAATAATAATTAATAATGAAATAACACTGAATAGTATCATATAAAAAATAATGATGTCATGTTTATAAGAAAAATGGGAAGCATGCTTACAATAATACATTCTATATAGTATTGTATAAAACCAAAAATATAAACTCCAAAAAAATCCCATGGACTAGATCAATATAATAATATCATACACCAACCAAATATATAAATGAGGTATCCATAACTGGGAACTTCCCTTTATCCCTATCTGCATTCATGAAGTCTCTCTAGGTACTAAATGAAAAACTAAATAGGGTGTGAGTAAAACTCAGTAGGCCCACTCCAATAATATATAATACTATCCAATTTATGAATATAAATTGAACAACGTGTTGGTATAATTAATGTAGAATAATAATGTAACTAAACCATGTAAAGCTCAGGCTCCTCATGGGATTCATAGTTGACCAAACATTCTTTGTCCTAATCTCGAATGTCTCTCGGCTTATTACTTTATATAAATAATTTTGGTAGTTGAGGTATATAACTGAGGAGTCAATTTTCATGGATAATTATATGGGGTTTGACACGTCCCAGGATATTTAATACTTAACAATTGTGTGTAATCCAAAGGGGTGTACCCTTGTCATTTCACTATATCGGGTACTACCCAAACCCTAGAAAACAAATTCGTAATTAGCCTTTGTGCAAGTATTTATTAGACCCCGTGATGATAATCCAAGGCTTTCATGAACCATAAATCTAAATCCAAGAATATGATCTAATGAATTCTACTTATTTTTTGAAAATGAGTGATCCAATGGTTCTATGATGAGTCATTGGCATATATAATACATTGGTTGAACCCTAGTGTTTTATCTCACTTAGTAGTAGTATTAATGAATCAGTGATTCCCTCCTGTCATGGGGAGATTAAAAAAACTAATTTTGAACCTGAGAAAATTTAGTAAAAGTGGACTCAGATTGTATCTATTAAAGACAATTTATTTTCTGTGTTATAATCTTGTTTTGTGGGTTTAATTTAAAATAAATAATATCTAAAATTGGATTATTTTAATCATAATTTAAGAATAAGTTGTCCAGCCATAGAGCATTCCATTAATCACTAATTTCATCATTATTCAATTGGTTTTTATTCATCCTCTCATAATTCGAATCCAATTGATTACTTTTATTTGGATATTTGAGTTCATATAAGGAAATAAAATAATAACTATATTTCATATCCTTTCCTTTCCTGGTGATTGGATATATATAATCACCTTGGAATTCCCCCATTTCTTGTTATCATATGCAGGGAATTAAATCCAAGTGACTTGTGTGTAAAATTACAATAATAATAAGAATAAATTAAAATATAAAATTATAAGACACCTATAATTATTAAAAAAAATTAAGATCCACATAATATTTAGTTCATTGAATGATCCAAATTCATTAAAAAGGTGAAATGAAGGTATAATCCTTGGGGAAACCAAAAATGTATATGTGTTCCACAATTGAATTTTTTTTACAATAATTGAAAATAAAAAAAGATTAGAAGCCAAAAATGCATGAGTTTTCCCAAACATTGATTTCTTATTTCCCATTTTTTCTTCCTAAAAGAGAATGTATATTATAAAAAAATCTTGGTAATAATTATTCAATACACATGAGGGGGACCCGTTTCATTATAGAATTCATAAATGTGTTCTTTAAATAAGTAGAAAGTTTAATTTTTTAGTATAGTTGAAAAACATCCAAAATGAAGGGACTGAATAACTTTTTCTAAGGCATCAGTGTTCCTGCCATGATCCATCCCGGTGTCCTTTTGACAATGGAGTCTTCCTGTTATTCAGAGAATAGTGGGAGTGTTTTCAAGGGAAAACTGGCTTGGGATTTAGTTTATGGGAATCATTATTTTTTTAACACCTTGGTTTTGGTGTTTTTACACATGAAACATAATTCCCTAATAGTATTTGAAACTCATATTGTCTATAATTTTATAGAGAATTCCAACCATCACCTCTTAGCAGAGTTTTATTTGTTAATATGAATGATTTTATTTTTCACCTCAGGTTTGAAACATACACCCTACAGTGGTTAATAGTGATGGGAGATTCTAGAAATATTTAGTTCAACTTTATTCCCATGTTTCCTTTACATTCTCATGGGAGCTTGGTCCTTCAATGTGTGGCTCTGATGTCGGTAGGTAGTGATCTCCTTTAGAACTATGCAGAATGAAAAATATCCCTCAGAGGTTGTGTAGGAAGGGAGGATTCAATCATAGATAATTCAATTGGATATTATAATTCATCAAATAGGTTATCATATTGGATCATACTATAGTTATAACTCTCTAGAAATGATTTCGTCACTCCATAATCATCCCAAATCTATGGGTGGTAGCAGAAGGCGAGGCCCACAGGGTTGGTGACACCCTAATTTTCCTTGATGAAGTGGATGTTAAATAGTGGTGGCGTCACCTAGAGTAGAACCCATCCTCTAGATATTATGTACAACTAGGTTTTTATTCCTCAGGTGAATTAGAGGCCTGATATCTCTTGATATCTACATGGAAGAGTACGATAGTCATAGGTGGAAAAAACACGGTGTAAGTATTCCTACTTTGAAGGCCATGGTCAGTATAGCAGTTGCAAGATGCGATTGAAACAAGGGGGATTACGATAGGGATTCCTACCATGGGAGTGGTGGCATAGTCAATAAATTCTAATCATGGGGTCAGATAATTTTTTCCCTTGTTGAATTTTTGATCATGCACAATCAATTGATGGTACTCATTGTATGTATACCAACCATGGAACATTCTACTGGATATCCACCTTCATCAATGAGGTTCTCATATTAGCTTAGAGCATAGTTGCGACTCTCTAAACAAGGTTTATTCAATACATCATCATCCCAAATATATGGGTGGTAGTAGATGGTAGGGCCAGTAGGGTAGGTGGAACTCTAATTTTCCTTGAGGTGATGGATGTTAAGAAGCAGTGGCTTCATCTAGAGTACCACCCATCCTCTATATATTCTTTAATATCATGTTACTATTTTTAGGTGATGAATATGCTTGGAATCTATTTATAGCCACACGGTAGGAATAGGTTGGGAAAATATGCATTATGCATTCCTACTATGAAGGCCATAGTTAATGTAGCACCAATGAGATATGGTTGAAACAAGGGGGATTATGATAAGTATTCCTATCATGAGAGTGGTGGAACAGTCAATAATTTTTTTACATTTGTTTATCTGATTTTTCCTTTATGGAATTTTTGAGAACGCACAATCAACTGATGGAACTCATGGTAGGTATACCAACCATGTGAATGGGAAATGTTAATGTGGGAAAGTGATTGTGAGTAGTTATCATGGTATGTTAAAGGTACATTCATCATCCCTATTAGGTCACAATTTGTTCTAAATTCAAGGGGAGTGCACAGATAGTTCCTATAGTTAGTATAGTGACCATTGATGGAATGATCATATCTAACCTCTGTAAATTTTCAACCTGTATATAAAATAATTTTCGTTTTTCTTTCCTGTAGTATTCTTATAAAATTAAAATAAAATTTGAAAATTCATCATAGATTCATAATTTATATCAATAATCCCCATATTTAAAGAGTTTTTTTATCTAAGTTCCAATTTCATATAGTCATAAAAAATCACTATTTACCCAAGAATGGAATAATAATTGGTGTAATTTCAAGGAATAATAGATAATAAATATCAAAAATTATATCTTGCATCACTCCCCCATATTTAAAATATTTTACTCATGGGAAATATTTTCATTGAATTTCAATTTTTTAAAAAATAATGTCAACCTACCCATAGCTAAATTTATCGATTTGAGAAAAAGTAAACAGAGACTTATCCACTGTGAAAATTATCAAGACTCATATGCGAATCAAATAACCACCTCACCTAAATTTAATCAATGTTTCAGTTCAAAATTGGATTGAATTAGATTAAAATGGAATCAATGTTTTATCAAAAATCCCTTAAATTATTTCCTCTTTCCTAAGTTTCCTAAAAAGAATGTTTTATTTTCTATTTTATTGATAGAACTTATATCAATGTGTTAAAAGTCAATTTACCCCATTTATGGGTTTAATATTTCCCTCACCTAAATTAAGTCTGTTTTGACAAGGCCCTTTTGAATTATTCCCAACCATAATCTTTTGAAAAAAATTATCTATGGATATTATTAAGATTGAAAATGGATTTATTTAATTGTATTAATGAATCTAGTGATCCTATTTTAGGGACTCAAATTCTAATATCCCATTTTTTATTCCAATTTCAAAGTAATTTTATAATTTTTTTATATTGTACCCTTAAGGTGATATATCTCAAAGAGGTCAAAATACCTTATATTATGTTCAAAATTCTATTGATATAATTATTTAAAATTTATTCCATAATAATATTTTCACTCACACTATATATCCTTGTTCTATGGAAAAACATCCATAAAAGCAGTGTCAATTTCTCGTCAGAAATAATCTAAGTCTCACTATTCCTAAATCAATTAATTAATCAACTCTGATATTAGTATTTTCTATTTAAGAATGATATTAATTTAGTTCATGTAATTTTGGAAAACAAAATATAAAACTATAAAAAATAAGAAATGTATTAAACTATATTTATAGGGAAAATGTTTTTATTTATTTGTACATTCTAAGAAATAAGAATTTAAAAATTACATTATCACATTTATATGATCCTCTATATTTGGTTCAAACACTCTTCTAGTTGAATTAAACTATAAATTTGTATAAGGAAAATACTTCAACATAAAAAAATAATATATACACAAATTAAGGAAGGAAACAACCTATAAGTGCTTTATTTATCAACAATAGATAGGGGGTTTTCTCTTCCATATGTTATTTCCAAAATTCCTCCTAGTACATCCTTATTTTTTAGTCATTCAACTTGAATGGATGATTTAAAACTTCTCCTTTAATTTCAACTACACCAGGAATAAAGGTATTAGTTACTATGTGTGGCCCATTCCATTTGGAACAATGTTTACACGGTAAAAATTTTATCCATGAATAAAATTGCAGCATTGAATCTCTATCATGAAATTAAATTTTCTAGATCAAATTTTTAAGGGGAGATTTGGTTTTAACCATGTATAGTAGTGTGTTCTAATATACACATATCCTTGATAAACTCTTGTTTTACCAATTTCATATCCGAGTAGAACTTTTTCTATAGCTCAACATGAAAGTTGAAATGTTTACCATAAAAAATTTAGTAGTGGGACAAAACGAATGGGGTATTTTAGGTATCCGTGTAGAACTTTTTCTATAGCTCAACATGAAAGTTGAAATGTTTACCATAAGCAATTTAGTAGTGGGACAAAACTAATGGGGTATTTTAGGTAGTTTCGTAATTTCATAACACATTTTATATTATATTATTCAACTCTTTATGGTTGGGATGAGATGAATTCTCAAAAATTCTCTTTACATCTCTATTGGATGCCTCATCTAGTCCAATTTTCTATGGGTGGTAGGAAATAGAGTTTTATGGTGTACTCTAAATTTATTAATTAGGGACTCCATTTTTTTATTGAAGTTGGTTCATTGTTCACGGATTAGATCTCAGGGTATTGCAAACCTACAAAAATATTTTATTTTAGAAATTAAATCACTATTATTGTAAAATCAGTCTGAGTGGATTTAGTCTCAATCCAATTAGACACATAGTCTACTACCAATAGGATATTTGAAAATCCAAACGACACAAGAAATGGTCCCTTAAGGTCAATTATATACACATTGAAGATTTCAATATAAAAATCAAATTTTTAGATTAATTTCTTTTATATATTAAAATTCGAGTAATAAAATGGAAATTTGAGAATTTTTTAAAAAAATATGTGAATTTTTATAGATTTAGGGCCAAAACAACATAACTCCCAAAATTTTTATGGTGGTTATTTATGGTCCAAAACTACCTTTACATGAATGTGTGTGAAAAAAGAAAGAAAATAATTTATATCTTATTTTTGGATGTATCTTATGATGACTTGGTTATTGAATATTTTCCATAAATAAGGGTCTTCCCAAACATAGTTCATTGATTCAGATTTCAATTTAGCAGTTTAAGTCGTAGAGAAGAAATAAGGTAAATTTTTCATGACCAAAAAATTTACTATTTTAACATAACAGGGAACTTAGGTTAGGATGTAAAAATTCTAACCATGAAATTAATAATCCATAATTTTCATTGGGATTGATTCTACCTCTGTAGTGTGACGAATCAAACTCATGTAGTTAGCCACCATATGTTCACATCCCTTTTTTTAATCTCCATGTAAAATTCATGTAGCATAAATATCCATTTTACTAGTCTGGTATTTTCATCATTTTTATTGATCAAATATCTTTAGGCTACATAATCATAATAAATAATTACTTTACTTCCATTGAGATAATAAATTTTTTTAAACTTCAAAAATATGAAAATGTCATTATCTTTTATTATGTAGTTAATATGAGATGTGTCTATGGTTTGCGAAGTGTAGGTTATCACATGTGGAATCCTATACATATTATGATAAAGTCAAAAACCTATAACTATATTATAATAATGAAACCAAATTTTAGAGGGATGACTCCAGTTTGGTGGGAAGATAATGTGGGTAATAGTCAACCATTGTTTCAATTTTTTGAATGTTGTCCATTATGAATCACCGAATCAAAAATCAGTTTAGTTCATGAGTATGTTAGTTAGAGATAAATAAATTTTTATAAAGTCCCAAATAAACATTTTATGAAATAAAATGTGGCCTAGAAATGATCCAATTTGAATGAAATATATTTGGTATGGTAGTGCAGAAATGACCTTAACATTGGATTTATTAACATTAATTCCATCCTTATATATTTAGTTTCGTAAAACATTTCCTTTTTCTACTATAAATTGGAATTTTTAAAAATTCAAAACCAAGTGTTTCTCAATACATATTTTTAAAATAATTTCCATATTCTCTATATAGTTTTGAAATCTGGTCCAATAAAAAGTAAATTAATCAAGTAATTCCTCTAAGAAGCTCTCAATCAGGTCTGAGAAAATACATACCAAACATCGCTGAAAGGTACATGGGGAATTATAAAGATAGAAAGCCATCCTTTGATAGAAATAAGTACTGAAGGGGAATGTGAATGTGGTATTTTAATAGTCATAGGCTTATATTAAAAATTGAAAATATCTAGAAAAATCATCAATGAAATAACAATTACTTTTTCCAACTAGTATCATTTTCATTTGGTCTAGAAAGGGTATGGAAAAATGTTCTTTTATGGTCACATGGTTTAATCTTCTATAGTCGATAAAAACGCTCAAACTATTTTGGATTCTGGTGGGAAATAATTCATTTTATTTATTCCTCACAATTTTATAAATGGTCTTATTTAGGAAAATTTGAATGGGACTCACCCATTGGGAGTATGAGATGGATAAATTATTTCATAATTTAAAAATACATGTACTTTTCTTCTTTAATCCTCTAATAGGTTTAGGTTAATCCTTCTATGGGATTGTCTAACTGACAAGGATCTACCTTCTAAAAAAATTATATTCATAAAGGTGGTAGGACCAATTCCTGGAATACCTACCAATGTATATCAAATGGCCCTAAAATTATTTTTGAGTCCTTAGCTGTTGGTTTTCATGGATATGCTCTATGTTATTAGAAATTATATCTAGAAGTTTTTATTAAATATAAAAAAACATTTTAAATTTTAGGGATGAAATTGTGATTCTAAATCAGGGGTTTTTTGGATGTATTCATTTCACTAATATACATGTGACAAACATTCACATGTAAGGCATAATTGTTAGTATAATATTTTATTTACTCAACAAAATAATTTTCATCAAATTCATCAAATTTTATCAATTCTAAAATTTTTATCTTGATTAAACTTATTTTCAATAACAGATTTTTACAACAATTTGGGTGTTTCCAATACTTTTACTTGTCTAATTATGTCATCGAACATTTCAATTTCTTCCCTAAAGAAATAAGGGAGTTCAAAATGTCTTTATATAAAACCGAATGTTCTTCATGTGGGTGTTTCATTTAATTTAGTATAATAAAATGCATTGTTTCATTGAAAAATATCATAGAATGTTTTCCTTTATTAAAAATTATTAATGTTTTATCCATTTTTTTAAATTTGAAATACAAGATAGTGGGGGAAATTTTCTTAGCTTTGTCTTCCTCCATGTCCAAGATGTAAAAATTAGCAGGGAATGGGGACCCATGTATACATATCCAGATGAATTCAATGAATCATACTGGGTAGAGAATTCCTATGTTGGAAACCTGTAAAACCAAATTGGAGGGTCTAAGTTCACACATATGTAAAAAAGAATAAATATAATAATTTATTACATTAATTTAAGATCCCAAGTCACCCATTTAATTGAAAAATTGTGCTGACCAATTATACAGGGAATATCAAAAGTACATAGATCATGGAATTTTTGTCTGGGATTTTTAGGGGTAATAAGTGTAGAGAAATTATTTCCTAGTCATACCTTTTCATTTAATTTTAATATCCTCATACCATTTCACATATCCCCATTAAATTTTTTATTCATTGGAATCTAGAGAATGGCTTCCAGTAGGGGGTATTCATCTCCACTTGTTTTTAAATAATTCACTTATCTATTGTTGTAATAATCCTTCCATGGGTTCCATAGATTATTATATTCTTATAGGGAAGAAAGGAGGGGTTTTTTTGGATTTTACATGGTTTTTATTTTTTCTTTTCATGGTAACTTTACTTCCACCTAGCCAGGTTTCTTTTCATTGGTATATTCCTCATATTCTTGTTTTTTTCACTCCTACTTTCAATTTCCTAAGATAAACCTTTAATATATTCTCGTTTTCCACTCATTAAATTAATATCACTAAAATTTTCCATCGAGTTTTCAATTTTCTGATAATAAATGTTTTTCTATGTCTTAAATTGCCATATTTTTTAGGGTAGTCACGAGCTGGAAAATTTTTTCTTTTTAATTCATTTAACTCTTACCAATGAGTGTTATGGGTGGTTGTTAACTATTTTGAGATTCTAGTACCTATCATAACATTTTCTTTATAAAATTCTATAGTGGGTTTCCTTACATGTATCTTTTAGAGGTTTAGAAATTCTATCTCTGGAATAAATGGAGTAGATAAGGTTATTGAGAAGATTGTTAAAATTGTGTTCATTGAGTATATTGGCTCCCAAATCTAAACTATTTTGTGGAAAATTATTTAAATCATTGGTTGCAACCTATCTAGTTTTAGTTTTTTCTATAGTACACAATATCACAAAATTAAATTCTATAAACATGACGGAATCCAATAGTGAAATTATCTTGGGAATAAAACAATTGGAAGATCCTTATGGGTGTAGTGGGTGATGATTCATATAATTTTTTCCCAGCTACTTCTCTCACAATAGAATTTATTTCTTCAATTTTATTTTATAATAAAGATTAGTTTTTTACTTTTCACCTCATTTACTCCTCTAGTTATAGTTTTTTTAAAAACTATAGGAAATTTGTAAGATCATGCCTATGAGTTCACTTACTTTAACTGGATACTTATCAATCATTGATCCTCTTTAGGAAACATCAAATAGGTTTTGGTCATTGTCCAAAAAAAATTTATATAAGAATACCAACAAGTTATATTCTTCATATCTTTAGTGTGGGCTAGATATGGTTAGTTTCTTTAATCTCTCATAGAAATCATAAAATATTATTAAGTTGAATGTTTGATTCTATAAAATTTCATTTCAAATATGTTAACTAATTAAAGAAAGAAATAATTTTGAGAGGAAAGTGTTCTGTAGCTCTTCCCATGTGGTGAATTATCTAGGATATAGATTGTAAATTCAATTCTTGGATGCCCCTCCAAATGAGAAGGGGAAATCCTTCCACTTGATTTGAGACTCAGTCACTCCTCTAGTTTTTAATAAATTAAAAAAATATTTAAATTATCTTATGTTCCTACTAGGATCACTCCCAAATAATACATGAAACTTAAGAAAGATTCCTATCATTATAGTTTTCAGTTCACATTCTTATTGATCATTTAGTTTTAATATTAATTTGTTCAAATTAAAATTGGGTGTATATATTTCTCTTAAATTATTATTAACAGGAGCTATATTACCTTAAATTTTTACACTTTATATTTTAGACTTTGAGGAGGAATAAAATAAGGATGGAGAATCATCTAATGGAATATTAAAAACTCTGTTTCCTTTGGTTCTTCATTTGTTAGAGTACTAATCATTTTCATTACAGTTCCCTCAACCTCTGGAAAAAAACCAATGATATAAGAAGAACTAGATCTCATTATTTGAAAACAAAATTAAAAAAAAAGTAAAAAAATACTAACCTGATAGGTAATGATACTAGGTAAGATGAAAAATTATCCTTGGAAACATAGAAAAAATGGGTTCTAAACCCAAGAAAATATAGTATAAATGGGACTCATATTGTCTCTAGAGAAGAGAATGTTTCATGTGTGTTGGAATCTTGTTTTTGGTGCAAGTTTATATAAATAGTAAGTGAAATTGGTTAGTTTTAAATTAAATTTAAGAAGAAATGGTCCAACCATTGATCATTTCTTCATTCACCTGGTGAATCATTATTCAATTGGTTTCTATTCATACTCTCATCAACCGAATCTTATTGATCTCTTTTATCAGGGTATTTTGATTCTGATAGGGAAATATGATAACCACTGTATTTCTTACCGTTTATTAGCTTTTTGATTGGATACCTTCGTTCACCCTTTAATTCCCCCACTTCTTTCTATCATATATAGGTAATTAAATCAATGTGGACTATGTGTTCAATTATAATAATAATTCTAAGAAATTAAAATATAAAACTAGAAGAATCCTCTAATGAATAAAACCATTAAGATCTATAGGGGTGTTAGTTCATTGAATTATTAAAAATTATTAATAAGGGTAATTGAGGGGATTATTCCTAGTGAAACCAAAAATGTACTAGTATTCTATTATCAATGTTTTTACAATAAATGAAAAAAAATAAGAGTAGAAACCAACATTCTTTGAGTGTTCCCTAAGAGGGAGTTCTTTCATCCCCTTTTTTCATCTAGAAAGTGAATTACTTTTATAAATTAATTATTTATTATCTGGATTCCCTCTATCTGAGGGGAACATGTATCGTTATAGAATTAAAGAAAGTATTATTTCAATAAAAAGCATGTTTACTCTCTAATGGATTGTTGAGACACATCCATAATGAACGCTATAAATGAATTTTTATATAGAATCGACATTCCTTCCACAATACAACTTAGTGTCCTTTTGATAGTGGATTGTTCCCATTCATCAATCAATAGTGGGTGTGTTTAAAGAAAAAAATAGGCTTGGTATTTTGTTTATGGGACCCATTAATTATTTATAACATGGGAATTATTGTTTTTACCCATGAGAAATCATTCAATTTGAGTATTTGCAGCTCAACTTTCCCATCATTAGCTGAATAATACCAACCATCTCTTATTTGTAGAATTATATATCCCATCAAGATGGATTTCCTTTCTTACCTTATGTTTAGAACTCAAATCCACTAGTGGTTATATTTAATAGTGACAGGAGCTTCTCAAAATATTTAGTTTGATGTTTCTACCTTGTTTTGTTCAGATTCCTAAGGGATCTTGGTCCTTCATTGTGTGGATCTAGTGTTAAAAGGTAGTTATCTTCTTTAAAAATGACTAGAATTAAAAATCCCCTTAAAAGGCTTTGTAGTAAAGGACTATTCAGTTGTTGAAAATCAACTAGAACTCATCCTTCTTCAATGAAGTGCTCAGATAGTATCTTAGTATAGTTGTATGTATCCAGGAATGGTGTCTTCACTCCATCACCATCCCAAATATTTGGTGGTAGCCGAAGGTGGCATTAGAATAGATGTTGGTCCCCGAATTTTACTTAAATTTGAGGAAGATAATTGGTGGAGTATTAATCTAGAGTAGCACCAAACCTCTAGATTATCATAGATATAGAGTTCTTATTCTTGAGGGGAAGTGGAAGCATGAGGTTTGTTGATGGATGCATAATAGAGGCATTGTAGGAAAAGGTTGAAAAAATTTATGGTATTCATGAATACTGTGGATGAAACATTCATCGTTCCACCCATGATATGTGGTTGAAATGAGGGAATTTACTATAGGTATTCCAACTATGAGAGTGGTGGCATGGTCAATAGATTTTGTTTTTGTGGTTAGCTGATTTTTTTCCTTTGAATTTTTTTAAGGAAGCACAGACAGCTAATGACACTCATGGTAGGTATAACAACTATGCGAATAGGTATCGGTAAAGTGGGAAAGTGGACATTAGTAGTGATCATAGTATGTTGATGGCATATTCTACATTCCTATCATGTCATAGTAGGTTCTCAATATAGGTAGAGCACATGATTAGTTCCCATGGTTATCATAGTAACCTTGGATGGTGTGATCACTTTCATGCTTTGTAACTTTTCATCTTATAAAACAAAATAAATAACATTTTTTATTATTGAATTATTCTTCTATAATTAAAATAGACACTGATAATTTATTAAAAATTCACAGATTATATCAAAACATTAGTCTATCAATAATTATCATATTTAAATCCAATTTTCAAATAAGTTCCAATTTCATATAGTTATTCAAAAATAACTATTTAATTACGAATTGAATGAAAATCCGGATATTTTAAATGAATAACAAACAAAAATATCGAAAATTACAACCCACATCAGTAATTTGGAACCCTATTATCCAATTCAAGGCATTTTATATAAAAAATCCAAGTACTACCCAAGGAAAGACACACATTTAATGTGATCCAGGTCCATGAATATATTCATTCATAATATGATTCCATTTTTACTTTTATCAAATATATGAAATTTTGAATATGATTCCATGTATCACTCATAAAATTATATAATAAATAATCACGGCTGGGAGAATTCAATTCAATAAGTACAATGAGATCATAAAAGGAATTCTTGTTTGAAACCAAGTATTTTCCAAGGCATGATATAATAAATGATAAAATCTAAATGATTCATTCACATCACTTATAATTTATTTAGAACAATTTATTCATTTCTTTCAATAGAGATAACCTGACATAATTATAACAGGAATTAAAGGGGATAAGTAACATGGTATTACCATTATCATTTCAATTAAAATAAGTACATTAAATCATTTCATTATAAAGGGCAAAAAACACCTCAAAAGGTGGCTTAAATATATGGAATCAATAATAGTCTAAAATAATTTAACCAAAACCACCAAAAGGGAGTGGTTTAGTTTGAGTTTGTTACCCTCCAACCATAGAAAAAGGTATTATAACACTTCTTGGATGATTCCTAGTTAACGTATCGAAGAGATATTAATATTAAAGGAAACATGTGGAATGTCCAGTGTGCGGAACAAAGGAACAATATACATGCTACCATAGTTTTTGCGAAACGTATATGACTACCTACCTTAGAATTGGAGAAGACGCATCATCCCGTATTGACCTTTTATTTGGGTTGGAATAAGAGAAAACCATGGAATTAGTGAAAAACACTACAAATAGTGAATATGAGATCACATGGAAATAACATCTAACATAGAGCAGTAAACTAAGAAAATAATTAATAGGATCAAGAGACTAATTGAGGGTGATCCAATGTGACTGAAAATGTTAATTTTTAGTCCAGATGAAAGAGATCTCTCAATGCATAGGATAAAGAATTGTAGAGAGCACTCATGCATGTTGATTATTGTGCATTTGATGGAGGAGAATAATTTTATATTTAAAAGAGTTTAAGGAAAAATAGTAATTTAATAGTAATTTTAAAGTGGCACACAGTTTTACTAGATAGTTTTCTAAAATATTCACTAATTATTTACACATACTTCATAGGTGCACACCCCTCGTATGATTTAAATGCATAGTTTAAAAAAATGTGAAAAATGCATGTTTGGCACTGCCCCAAGGCCAAAACCTGGTATAGTTAAGGAAAATATTTTAGTAAACCGTATGGAAACCATGAATAGTGAACCAATAGTTTTATATAAGTTTTTCATGGCCATATGACCCATGGTACATGGTTTAAAAAACCATGTTCAGACCTCTATGGGTTGCATGGTCGATGTGCATGGATAACTCTAACTGTGTGACTTCCACATTATTTCAAAAACAAGAGATTTGGGCACCGAACTAGTCCCAAATGCACTAATAACCACCATGACCTCCATAAAAACTTTTTATTTTGGTAAAAATAAATATTGATACTGAAAATAAATGTATCCATACCTCAATGAAAAAAATGATTTGACAAAATTAACATAAGAGTTTATAGAATATCAAGAGAAAGGAAAACATAACATGGTATATGAATATTCTTGAAGTGTAACTCCATATACAGAAAGGTTACATACCTATGTTACTTTCTAATCTATGAACCATTATCTAAGATGAAATACATACTAGTACGAGGGTAAATTCTCATCACTAGAGTCAATGTACAACACATGGACTTTGAGTAATGAGAATCATGTATTCTAAAGCCAAGATAACTTATCTTCCCATCTCAGGGAATAAGGGAAGGGGTGTACTAGAGTCTAAGAGTTGTGTTCCCATCCCAAATGACCAAAATGTTTTTCAATAAGAAGGAAACTAAAATATATAAATATTCATTATATATCCATATTAGCATTCCCAACATGACAAGAAAATTGAATATCCAACTATATAATATTCTTATAAAATAAGGAAATAAGTAAAAACAAATGAGTGATTTTAGATAAAATAGAATAACAACACATACAAAAATATCACCCTTTTTGACAAGTCAATAAAAGAAAAAAATATCAATAATTTCAGGCATTTATACAACCAAACACAAGGAATGTCAATAATAATCATAGCTTAAAAACATATGATATATTATTTAAACTTACCATGAAATGTATTTTATCAAAAAATTTATTGTAATCACACATTTAAGGAATAAAAGGATAATATTTAATGTACATAAATAGAATTGACATTATTTAAAAAATTAAATTAATAATTTTATTCTCAATATTAGTTTTAAAATAATGTGTACTAAATTTAATTTTAGCAATGACTCTAGGTTTATAGTCTATGATTTTAGTAGTTAGATTTAGCATATAAATTAGTAAGTTTACCTGGAAATAAAAAATGAACAAGGAATAAAATTTTTTTATTTAAGAGTGAAAAAAATATCCCAAACCAAGGATCCAATATAGATAATAACAACTAGAATTTATTTAGAAAGTGGGTTTTAACATTGTTTTTTTATTTTTAACAAGGATTATAAATTAGATTCGGTGTAAAGATGTTGAAAATAAATTTTTAACGTTAGTTATTTTAATCTATGTAATAAATTTTATTTCATATAGGATATTATTATAACTAACATTGAAAATACATATGAAATCAAAAATATATACAGTTTCTATAAAAAACCAACTATAGAAAACTATAATATATCATATTTAGAGTAGAATTTACTTTCTCATATTCCCAGAGTTATTTTAGGTTTAGAGTTATAGATAATTAGATCATAAATTTTATATAAAAAACCAATATATTATAAACTGGACACTTCTACTCAGTATGACTTTTTTCCTTCAATAGAAAACTTTTAAAATGAAACATATATTCTTTTCATGATAAATCATCATGAATTTTAACTTGAAATATTATTTTTTCTTACTCATCCTTAAAACATGTTAAAAAACAAAAAATATTGAATAAAAAATGGTCTATAAGGTACATAATAGTAAGAAATCCATAAGTCTAATGAAAATGAAGAAAACCGAATAAATGTTTAAATTTATCACATTATTATTAAATTGAATGAAATAAATCATATGGTAGTTGGGGTTTGGCTTAGTGGAAATAACCCCATAATTCTACATAAAAAATGGGGGTTCAAAACCCATTGGGAGCATGTTACTGTAGCAGTACTATAGTGGTACTGTAGTTGTGGTGGAAATGTTGATCGGCGGGTATTGTAGCATCGACATGATAGTATTGCGGTGGCATGGAACTGTAATGTTGGTAGGGTACTGTATCAGCGATGGGTACTAGAGCAGCTGGGTTACTATTCACATAATGGGCCTTGAGCCAAAAATTTGGGCCCACGGGCTATGTAATAGGCTACATTCCCACTGGGCCATCAGGCTATATAATGGGTCTCCCTCTAACCAGTTAAAAGTGGTGTTTTCATTGCATTAATAATAAAATGTGGCTTTGGCCCTAACCATTACAAAAATGAAATAAATCATATCGATATAAAAACATTCTTTTTTTCTTAATAAAACCATTAAACCCTATATAAAAAAATAAAAATAATTTTAGGCAACAAAGAACATTATATTCATAACCCATGTTATAAATAATTAGATCCCAGTTAAATCTATACCATAATTCTACCATGTTAACTCCCCCTTTATCATTGAAGATAGGGAATATTGCCCAATACATTGGTGAACTACATCAGGCTCACCTATCATATACGATATATCTGGCTTAGACATCATATAACTTAGTCAAGCCTCAACAATAATCATATATCATTATAATGTACCATATAAAAAAACATTTTATTTATTCATCTTTTTATATTAAAACACTTGAAAAACTCTTCTAAACCCATATCCAAATAATTTTCAAGTATTTAAATTCCCTTTCCTTTTAAAAACGTATTTTAAAAACTAAAATACCCTAAAGTTTTGTTATTTTATGAAAAAATAGAATATTAAATATTTTGAAAAATATAAAATAATGTTTTTGATAGGGATAATTCTCGTTGAAACCATACACTCTAAAAAATAAAATTATTTTTTCCCTTTTGTAATTAATGTCAAATGTTCTATATAATATATGTAAAAATATTCCTTTTGAATTTATTTTTATGAAATTTAAAAGTGTAATAAAATTTAATTTATAATTCATTTAGTAAAATATATATAGATCCATAATAAAATTTTAAGAATATAGTCATGAAAGAAAATATTTATAAAATAAATATTTAAAAATATTTTAAATGAGATTTTAAATTAATGTGTCCCTTATATCGATTCTGACTCATCAAATACATTATTTATATTCATGAATAATACAATTATTTTAATTATTTATTTTCTTAAGATCATTTTTTAAGTTTATTATTAATTTTATTTTATTTATTACCATGTAATATTTAATTATCTAATCAATTAATTTCAGTCATATGTCTTGTTGATATTCAACTCATATGACCAAAATGGCATCGGTAGGATGAATATGGACAATGAGGTAATTATTATATCATCTCTAGAATAAAAATAATAACATAATTATTTATATTTTAAATTAATTAAAATTTTTATACTAACCATGGAATATTTTTAAAAAAAATTGATTGCATTACAATCATAGAGATGGTAGGCCACACGTATGCATGAGTAACAATTTCATTTTTAAAAGAGAATGAGGGAACGAATATAATTATAATTTTATATTTAATAAATTATTATTATATAATAAATATAGTATTATATCTTTGAAGAAACTTTTATACACCAATATTGTGATGTGGTAATGAAAAATTAATTACATCTCATCGTAGAGGTGTTAATCCACACAAAGGCATGGACGACACTATCATTTTTAATGGATTTAAAGGGTAGAAAATATATGATATATTATATTTTTATAATGTTAATTATGTCATGGATATCATATATATAAATTAAACAAATTATTATAACTAGGAGTTATAGGTGGTTATGGAAAATAAATTACATTTGTTCATGATGCGGTAGTCTGTCATACGAACAAATGATGATTTAATTTCCATTTGATGGAAGAGGGATATGGATATTGGTTATGAAATTAACATAATAACATATTACTATATGTATGATACTAGATTAATTATTTCAAAATGTTTTATGAATATTTTAAGGAGGTAGAAGAAGAAATAATATAAAATAGCTCAATTAAGAACTATAACTCTTCTTTTGACAATATATTTAGGTTTATACCTAAAGTCATCCTAGGTTTGTTTTCTAACCAAACCAAGGACATTAAAAAGTGGTGTGTGATGATATTAAGGAATTTTTTTTCAGGTACTCTCCAAAACAAAATACTATTGATGTTTGGATAGAAGAAAAGAGGGGATTTCCTTTTATATACATGGAGAGGACACACTTGTAATTTTTAAAAATATTAAAAAATATTATTGTTTTACACAAGAAAAATGGATAAAAATGAACCATTTATTAATATTATATGATATATGTTTGAAATACATCTGTAAAACAGAATTTATATATGTTCTTAGGTTATTTCAATCTATATTTATTAAATTTAATAGTTGATAAACTTGTTTTAACCATAACTATGACAATAGAGTTTTACTATTTTCAATATAAATTATGATAAAAAAAATTAAATATAAATTATTAAATAATATTTATTATTATTATTAAAAATATGTAATCTATATTGACCAATTAAATTCATATAATTTGAATAATTTAATTTAAAATTAATCTCACAAAATGTAATAACAAAGAGTTTTTCAGAAAAATGCATTTTTATGTATAAAAATTTCTATATTTCAAATTAAAATATAATTTTGATTAAAATGAACTTAATTGGTATTATAATAATATAATATAATTAAATTTATCAATTTTATAAAAAAATATAACTTTATATATTTTTAGAACAACATATATTTTTTAATAAGTGATTATTTTTCACTAATTATTGAAATATCAGACATTTTATAAAATTATCAAAATTTTATCTTAAGATAAATTTGAAAATATGAATTAAAAAATGAAGTTTATTTTTTGAAATTAAAATTATATAATTTTGGAGTCAACCTTTTATATAAAACCATATAACACATTAAAACCCAATTTGGTTAGAAATAAATCTTTTTTCCTTTTTGACTAAGAAATTAACAAAATTATTATAGAGAATATAAATCAATAAAATCTAATAAGTCATGAAAATGATTTATCTTAACATTACTTTGTTTTTTATATTATTTATCCATTCTGAAATTTAATCCTTATAATTTTATTCATTACTTAAACAAGTAGGAATATTTTTCCTTCATATCATTTTTTATTCCCCTATTTCTTCTATAACTATGTACTTTTCCACAAAATTTTAACTTGAAAAATTACCCTATTCTTAAACCCTTTCTCTTTATGTTAAATAATCCCTACTGGGTGTCTCTTATAATAATGGTTTTCTTCTAATTGAACTAATTTCAGGATCAAAACATGAGATGCATCTATAACCAATTTTTTTAAAAATGAAACATGAAATATATCATGTAATTTAGAAAAATCACAATCAAGGAAACTTGATAAGAAAATAATCCAAATTTATCCATGATTTTATACATTCCAATTAAATTTGGACCCATATTCCCCATTTTACTAAAATAAATAACACTTTTTCATGGAAATTCTTATAAGGAAAACATGATCTCATAATTATAAAGTAAGATATTTATTTTGGTTATCTTATTAACTTTTATTACTTCTTTTAGATGTCCTCATGTCTTGCTGAATCATCTTTACTTTATAAACTACTTATTATCAAAAATATATTCTTAAAACCATATTTTTTCTTAATTTGCCCCAACAAGATGGAGTCTCACACTATTTTCTATATAATTCCTCAAAAGGTATCATCTGTATCTTGAAAGTAAAAATATTATTTTAATAAAATTCAAATAATGAAGGATACTGATAAAAAATTCCATGGAAATCCATTGATTAATTAAAAATCATGTCTTCCACATTCTGAATCAGTCACACATAATGTTTACCATATTGAGGATGGAAATCTGTACTAAAATTTAATTCAATACCCAATTAAATATGAAGGCCTTTCTAAAAAATAGAATTAAAACCTGGATCATATTCAAATACAATTGAGAGTGGAACTCCATGTAACTTTACTATCCCCTTGAGGTAAATTCAGAAAATATGATCCAAAGATATGTTATCTAAAATGGAAATAAAATGAAGATATTTAGTTAAATGATCAAAATTTACCTAAATCACATTATTATTTTAATATATATTTGGTAATACAACAAAAAAATCCAAGGATATGTTTTTCCATTTCCACTAAGACACTAGAAAATGCCGAAGCATCCCTTTTAGTAATTTCCATTTCGATTTAAACCCTTCAAAATTAAATCATAATATAGTAATATTACTAATATCTTTCTTCATTCCATCTAATAAAAAATACTCTCAAAGGAAATTATATATTTTAGTATTGCTAAGATGAATAGAGAATGAGGAACTATGAGCTGTAAGTTCTAGTAAAAGTGGATGCATGTGATAGGCAATGAAATTTTTTTCTTTTATCCATCATCTATGATTAATAATAGATTTAGCCCAACGTTGAAGGTTGTGATCAATGTAATTAAATCAAATAACCAGATCATAGAAATTAAACAAGAACTTGAGGGAGGATCATCATATATTATTTATTATTAATTTTATTAATTAAATAATTACTATTGTTGGAATTCTTTATTAATTGATGGATCCAGTGATAGATCTATCATGCATCATCATTTAGTTGAATGAATAATGTACATATTATCTCTAAATGTGATCCACACATGTTCTATGAATCTCCATTCATCGATGAAGGAATCCATTTGTGCTAGAACAATAGATCTTTACTCTTGCGTCATACACATTTTATCTCTTCCAGAACCGCTTTAAAAGAGTTCTCCTTGATATGGTGGATGAATATTGCTCTATGGTCATGGAATTTTTCTTAGATATGGGAAATATCTGGGGATTTATATAATTCTCCAATACAGTTGTTCTCAACCAAGACAAATGAAATGGATTATTGAAAATATAACATAATTTGGTTTATATATTTCTAATGTTAAAATAAAATAATTGCACAAGTGAACCTAATTTTTTATTTAATCCTAGTTAAAACATAGGTCAAATAATGATAATAATATAAATATTTCATAACATGTTCTTATCTTCTTAATTACAATTTAATTTTATTTAATAAACTAATATTCAATATTTATTATTTCTTACCAAACCTAAAATCTCGGTCCACAATTCCTCCATAATATTTATCAAACCAAGAATAATGTAAATTTATTTGTTAAATAAATATCACTATATTATTCACTATTAAATAAATAAATATTATTTTCACTTAAATAGAAAAACATATTTATTAAATATTCAACTCATATTATATTCTCTCGAATAATTGTTGATGATATATATGTGATCAAGAAAACATGAATAATTGTTAAACCACATGCAAGAATAATATTTATTTTACTTGTTAAACAATAAATTATAATATATCATTTAACATAGATTTCGGATACACTTAACATGTAAACCTTTAGGCCTATTTCTTAGTGGAATTCGGCTGAGTAGCATAAAGTCCAGTGTTAGAATATTGAAACATGCCATGTAACCCATAGAGAAATAAATTATTTCCACAACATCATGATAACTCATATGAAATATTTCTATGTAATATAACCCCTTTATCAAAATATCTCAAATCAAGCATGATTCATGCCGGTGCCATCAACCTACATGCTCGATGTATGTTTCAGTAACATTGCAAAAAAATAACTTTCCTATAGAACACCATGGTCATGGATTTATTTAGGGAATATCATTTCCATAAAAGGGCTTGATATATTAACTTCTATTAAAAAACAGGGGATAAATCCTTTCTTGCATTATTCATTAAAGAAATATTACTCATGACACACCCAATGTATCCTACCTCAATAAGAAAATTTTTCATCATGGGTTTTTTGAATACATAAAAGTACATGACTTATAATACTCATTAATAATAATATTAATGTGTATGTACCAATAAACACATTCAAAGTTAGTAACATCCATTCATAGATATAAATTTGCATTTCCTACTGGTGGGTATTGTTCTAAAAATATCATACTCGATATTACCAAGGGTGAGCACCATGATAAGGTGTATCAAATTCATATGAGTCTTTACACCTGATAGCCTATATCATTTATGTCCCTCAAATGGTGTCATTAGGATATAGAACATATATTCAAGAATAGTGTCGTAACACTTCTATGTTCTCATCATAGTGTGGAACTGATATGACATTTTTGTACGACGGGTACCCTGAGGACATTATCACATACTATGTTACACATAAGAAAAATCAAGATGTGATAAGGAGTTTATTAATATTCAAAACTATGAATAAATTTTATCATAATGTACAAAAAATTATGTTTTAGGGAACCAACTCCAACAGACTCCCACTTTCTGTATAGCCAACTACTAACAACCTTTAGTCTTCTAGCTATCACATGATACTCATGCTTCTACTGAGATGTGTCATTAATCAATGTGTATACCATGTTATCTTCTATGGGTACTCTACTCATTGAAACCTCGCACCTTTGATTAAAATCCTTCAAGAGGTGATACTTTTAGAGTATGTGCTTTATACCATTGTGTGACCTTGGCTCTTTTGCATGATCATCCATTACTGTATTATCACAATACAATGTGATAACGTTTATTCTCCTAGGTACCACATAAATATCCTAAAAAATGATTTTAATCCAAATTTATTCATCATATACATCATAAGCCTTTATATACTAAGAATCGACTATAGAATCAATGACAACTGACTACTTAGAAATCTTCCAGTTCAAAGCTCCTCCATTGAGATAGAAAACATATCCTAATTTGAAATTTAGATCATTCATATATTTATGAAAAACAGCATTAGTATAATCTTTAATGACCATATTTTTGTCTCCTCCATACACTAGAAACATATCCTTAGTTCTTCTTAGATACACAAGGATAGCCTTAATGGAAGTCCAATTATGTTATCCTGGATCTTTTTGATATCTTTTTACCACGCTTAGTGCATAGGAAACATAAAATCTAGTTTATAACATAGAATACATAATTGATTCTATCTCTGATGGGTATGGGATTTTTCTAATTTTCTCTTAATCTTGTTGTTTCTGATGACAAATTTTCTTAAAAATATGTAAAACATTTGAAACTAGACCCAGTACCCTATTGGATTGGTCTATACTAAATATCTTTTGTATCTGGTCAACATATGTAATTTAAATTAGTCCAATTAGACTCTTGTATCTCATATGAATGATCTTTATCCCTAGAATATAGGATGCCTCACCTATGTCCTTTATGGAGAAACACTTGTTTAACAAGACCTTGATATATTGTCTGATTGTTATGTCATTCCCAATAAGTAATATGTCATCAATATATACTACCCGGATAATGACCACATTTATACTAAACCTCTTATAACACATGAATTACATTCATTATTAATAAACATAATTCCTTAATGGATTCAACTAATTTAATGTTTGATGACTTGGATTCTTATTTAAATCCATAAATGGATGTATAATACTTTTAAACATTTTTGGCATCACCTGGAGTTAGAAGACCTTCTTGAAGTGTCATATAGACATCTTCCTAAAGGATCCCATTAAATAATGTAGTTTTGAAATACGTCTAACAATTATCATAGACATGGTGTGTTCCTATATAATGTAGAATTCTGATGTATTTAAACATGAAAACCTGTGAAAATGTTTAATAGTATTCAATTCATTGACTATGTTTATACCTTTTAGCCACTAGCCTTTCTTTATAGGTATTTACTTTACCTTCCATGAAAAGTTCCCCTTGAGTACACATTTACATTCAATGAGGTTTAAATCAACAAGAACATCGACCAGAACCCAAACTTAGTAATGATACATGGAATCCATTTCAATATTCATGGGTTATTGCCATCCTGTAGCTTTTGAGCTCTCAACTTCCTCTTTTTAGGAGAGTGGTTCATCATTGTCAACCAATAATGATTCACTATCCTTAATGGCTTGAAAATCATATCTCTATGGTTTTGTTAACTCTCTTCTACTCTAACACAATAATTTTATTTTAGAAACTACTTCTTTATGGGGAATTGTGGAGTCTATTACTATACCAAAACTTGTGTATCTTGAGAATCAACTTCATCAAATTCAATTTTCCCCCATTATCCATTTTGAGGATGTGCTCCCTCTTAATAAAGATGATTTTTATAGTAACATTCACTTTCTTATCTAATTGGTTGTGTAGGTAGTATCCATTTTTCTCTTACGATACACTATAAAAATACACTTAGTACACCAGGGTGCAATTTTGTTGCGTGATAAGGCCTTAACAAAAACCTAAAAACCCCACATACATGTATCAGATAAAATGAGTTTTTTTCAACTCCATAACATGAAGGGAATTTCATTTTTTTTCTTTAGTTGGTAGTCAGATTAAAGTGTATTCCATAGTTTGAAATGAATATTCCCAAAAGGATAAGGGATGAATTGAGTGACTCATTATTGACCTCACTATGAATACCAAGGTACAATTACTCCATTCATTAGCACCATTCTATTTTGGTGTTTAAGATGGATTGATTTGAGATATAATCCCAAACTTCCATAAGATTTCAATAAATGTTGGGTAAAGATATTCGCCACCTCGAATCGATTACAAATTATTTATCTTTTTACCAAGGTGAATATCTAATTTAATATTGAGTACATTGAATTTCTCAAAGGACTCAAACTTATACCTCATTATGTAGACATAGATATATGTACTCAAGTCATTAATAAAATTTATGAACTAATAATATCCACCTCTATCTTCCACTAGAAAGGGTCCACACACATCAGTGTATACCATTCCTAAAAGATCTGTGTCCCTTTCACCGGGTAAAGAAAATGGGGGTTTGATCATTTTTCCTTGTAAAAAATCATGAAATATTTCATGTGTTTTTAGATTATAAGAGTCTAAATAACCATCTTGACAGAGATTTGTCAAATTATTCTCATTTACATGACCAAAATGGTGATACCATAGCTGGTTGTTATATGTTTTATTTTAATACGATTAGTTATCAATTTCCAATACTTGGTTTTCCTGATTTAATACATAAAGACTACTAATTAAATGTTCCATACCATAACATATGTTTTCATTATAAAAAGAACAACATTTATTTCCAAATTTAAAAATAATGACGATATTCATCTAAACATTATAAAAATAATAATTTCTTGGTAACTATAGGTACATAATAAAAATATATCAAAACTAGAATCATTACCATTGTAAATGAAAGGTGGTAGTAACAAAAGGTCAGATCGTCCAACCTTGCACCATTAGTATCTCTTAGATCCTCCTCTCTTCTAACAATCTTTTGGAATCTACCTGTTTCCTATATTTGGCTATAGATGTGAGAACCACAAGCTTTATATAATACAGAATGTGTAGATATTAGAAGAGCCCACTTGATAATGAATGCAACTTTATATTACCCTAGATTATAGGTGTAATTCTTCTTCCAGTGGTAAGAATTGCCACATGAAAAATATATTGCCTCATGTTATTTTCCCTTCCTTTATATATTCTTCTTTTTGGAAGGATGATGCTCCATATCTTTTAACTATTTATAGGTATTTCCCCCCTTTCCTTTTTATTCCATTTCTTATTCATCATAATGCCCATGGATTTATCATGACCCATGTTATTATCCACTTGTAGAATCAATGTAATAAGTTCCAAAATACTCTTTTCATTATTTCTCATATTGTAATTAATAATAAAACTAGAGAAGGTATCGAAATGTGATGAAAGTATGTGATCTGTATGCAAATCATCTAATAATTTAATCCCTAAGATGTCCAGTCATTAAATGTAGCCAATAATATTGACTAAATGAGGCCCAAAGGCGTATAATCTCCAAGATTATTTTTAATAAATCAATGGATATCTCTTACCCTTATTATCTATCCTTCTCTTGGTGAAGATCCTGAAGGTGAGACATCATTCTATGGGCATCCATGTCAGCATGTTGCATTAAAATTTCATTGGATATAGATGATAATATGAAACACTAAAAATATGTAGCATCATTTAGATGCTTCTCATAGATATATAACTCTTCATCACATGATTCATTACCTGGAGAAACTGGAAAATGTAGTTCAAAAACATATAATTTCTTTCCATGGTGAAGGATGACACGTAGGAACTTTTTCCATTCATGGAAATTTATTCTAGTGAGAAGATTTTCCTTCTCAAGTATGGATCAAAATGATACGTTTGATTTCATTTGAATTATGTTTCTACAAAATAAGATAAGAATAATTTTACTATATTATCTATTAAATCTATCCAAGTAAATAAATATTATATTTATTTGTATCCCACTATATTATCGAAACAAAATATCCCCCACAATTGGCATAGAAATATCCTTTTTCTTTGGTATTCTAATAGAATAGTTCTATATTCCCCTTCTCATTACCCCAAAGTTGGTTGGTTAAGAAACATGAATGGTTTTATGTAGGAAATCATAATGACAACTACAAAATCTTATAGTTCCTTGATCTGCTAAGTATACTCCCCAATCTTAAAATCCTTTATATAGATTTTTTTCAACCATTTCCTCTCAGTTACACCAAGTCCTTATTCGGAATTCAAATGTTGATGTGAAATAAGTTAATTCATCCTAAAACATCAAGTTATAATTCCTCGATAATTGAATGCACCCCAACTTTGGATGTTCAAGAAAATTTAACTATGGTTTGATTTTAACCGAATTAATGGAAGACTTTTCTGGGTTAATATTTTGTTGAGGGATTTTATTCTTTTATGTGTAAATTTTCAATTATTATCTTTATCACATTCCTGTTAATAATAATAGGTTTAGTCAAGTTATTAAACATATATTAGATAATATTTACAAATAATCCAGTTTATTTTAGTTCTATCTTACATGCTAATAAATTTATTATTTATATGATCATGAAAAAAATAACCATAATGAAATAACTATGAAAATTGATAGAAATAAAATAATAGAGTGGTACGATCATGATATTTACTAATGGTTAGTTTATCTAGTGGTTTATAAACTAACTGTTTACCTAGGGTAAAAACACGTTGAACCGATTAATGTTCGTGTTACATATTTCCACATGTCCACCAATGTATCTCCTTAGATTGGTTTATATATATCTCCAAAATTGAATCCCCTCTTCTATCTTGGGAGATCCATCCTTTACATATTCTTTTTTCCCACATTATGTTGAGGGGAAAAGGGAATGACATAAATGAAACCATGGGCACTCATTCCCTGCACAATAAATGGTGACAAGAAACATATTCCATAATTTAATTTAATAATAAATTAAATAAACCCAATATCGTAAAATGGTCTTGTCTTTCCCATGATCATCCATATGCATTCAACTAATTACACATTTAATAAGATTAGAATTAAATTCTCAATCACTCTCATTTAAAATAAATCAAGATCAAATAAAATAATTATTATCTTTAATTAATAATTCGGTTTATCTTAATTTGTATTAGAATTTCCTTGATATTCTCATCCATTAAAATTTTAAAAAAATTAAATAAATTCATTTAAAATTAAATATGTATATAATTGTACCTTAGAGGAATCATGTTGAATAACCATCCAAATCTACCCATCATATATTATACTCGTATCCAGTTTTATACATTGTGACTTATATCAAACATCAATTATCATGTACTTTAATGATGTATAGTATCAACTTAATGATTACACGAATTACATAATTTTCATATTATATTTCATTCTTTAATACACATAGAGTAACAACTATAATACAAATCATAAATGATATGAAAATATTGAACATTACATAGATGTTAATTAAAAACACACACACACACATATAAATATTAAAACCCATCACATGGTGTATCATATCAAAATAATGACTACATGAAAGAACATGCCAATAAGGTTTACATAATATAATAAATAAATTATAAATAATTCATAATTTGATATTAGTAAGCAGAGTGTTCATCTGAGATACACGATGTGTACATATCTCACTGTCTATTCGAGGAATATGCCTATGGACTCAGTGTTTAAATCGTACCTTAAAAATTATTGGATTTCACACTTATATAATGGGATACAAGGCGTGTGGGTCCTCGAATTAAATGGTCACTAGTAAAGTGGTCTATGAATGGTTATACATGGATTCTCTATGACTTAAAGTGACTAAACACCATGTATGTGGGAAACACGTTGAGTACTCTGACTGACCATGCAATAGTCTTTCCCAATAAATACATGGTGTAAGAATTAACTATAATGCATGGCATCAATGCACATGGTTTGAGGAATTTCAAAATTTAAAATCATGTTGAATTGACTATGAGTACATGTATTGTAACTCTAGTTACATGATATGTACTTTTGTGTTGTCCAGCTAGAAACCTCGGCACCTTTGGATGCATTCCTAAATTTTATTTTAATCATAAATTTAATAATTCCATATTTTTTATTTCTCACTAAAGCTAAAGTCTTAGTCCACCACTATTCAATAATATTTATGGGACCTTGAATAATGTATATTTATTTGTTAAATAAATATTACCACATTATTCTACTATAAATAAATAAATATTATATTTACTTAAATAAAAAATAAATATTATACAAATATTCCACTCAAATTAGGCTCTCTTGAATAACTGGGGACAAGATATATGCGATAAATCATACATGAATAATTATTAAACCTGACAGGAGAATAATATTTAATAAACATGTTCAATAATAAATAATAATATATTATTTAACTGAGATTATGGATACAATTAGTGTGTGACCCTCTATGCCTCTTTCTCAGTGGTATTAGACATATTAGCCCAAAATCCTAGGTTAGCATCTAGAATAACACCAATGAACCCATAGAGAAATAATTTAATGTAATAATGAAATGATACCTCATACAGACACTATGTAATAAAACCCCTTTATAACAATATCCCAAATAAAGTCGGTTGCATTCTAGTTCCAACAACCTATATACTCGATGTATCTTTATTTTACTTTTCATAAAAATAACTTTCCTATATAACAACATAGCCATAGATTTATTTAGGCTATATCATTTCCTTAAAGGTCTAGAGATATTAACCATTATTAAAGAACAAAATGGATAAATCTTTTCTCACATTATTCATTAATGAAATATTACTCATGACACACCCAATAATTCCTATCTCACTTTGAACATCTGTTATCATGGTTTTGATCAATATGTCAAAGTATGAGACTCGTAAAAATCATTTATAATAACACTAAATTCTATGTACTAATACACATGTCTAAAGATAGGAACATCCAATGAAACATATAAATGTGGATAACTTAATGGCGAGTCTTGTTCTCATAATATTTTACAAGATATTACCAATGGAGTACACCATGAGAAGGTTCCTAAAATCCATATGAGTCTCCACCCTTGATATACTATATCATTTATTTCCCTAAAATGATATCATCTGGCTAGAGAACATATATTCAAGAATAGTTTAATAGAACATCCGGGTTCTCATCACAACAGAGAAATGCTAAGGACTTTTAGTGTGACAACTAACCGTAGTACATTATCACATACTATGTTACCTAGAAGAATAGTCATGATGTGATAAAGAGTTTATTAATATTAGAAACTATTAATATAGTTTATCATAAATCACACATAAGTTGTTTCTAGGGAACCAAATCTAACAAGATCTTCACATAACATATTTCTCTTCAATTAGGAATCAAAATGCACACATAACCTCTTTACAAATATTATAACACCTTCTTCATCAATGTTAAATTCAGGTAACCTAACAATCTGTAATAGTTCCACATTTCCTTGTAAATCTTAGACATCATTATAATAATTATTTATTCTATCTGAAAAAGAAGACTATACTAAAACCTAAAAAAAGTAGTGGAAGTTATTTTATGCAAAATTTATTATCCATCAATCATTAAATCATTCAAAAAAAATATTATGATTGAAATGTAATATTGTTAATGATGCATGATAATTTTTACGTAAATCAGTAACAACCTTATTCTCTTTTTTAGGATGGTAAGGAATCAAGGAATCATAATCCTTAATCAATTCCATCCATTATATCTACTTCATGTTAAACTCCTTTTAGTTGAATATATAATTCAATATTTTATGAGTAATATTTTTTTTCTTAATTTAGTCAATAAAAGTGATTCCTCGAAATTTTTAAAGTAAAAATCACAAAAAATATTTCTAGATATTGTGTAGGGTAATTTAACTCATATTTTTTCAGTGGAGGTGAAACATAACCAATTATATAATCATTAAGTATCCAAACACAACCATGTCCCATTAATAATATATTAATTTAGTTGAAAAATTAACCATTTCTAGATAATATTTATAAAACTAGAAAATTAACCAATCTTATTTTAAGTTCATGTAAAAATCTTCACACTCGTTATTTATAAAAATAATCTAACTCTGTTTGGTGTTAAAATAATTTATGGGATTGACAATATGATAAATTTTTCAACAAACTGATTATAGCAAACCACTAATCAAAGGCCACTATGAATCACTATGAATTTTTAAGTCTTTTCCATTGTTCAATAAATTTAATTTTAGAAAGGTAAATAATTATGACATCTTTAGAATTAATATGACTAAGAAATTAAATTTATTGTGACCAAAATTCACAGTTACTAAATTTTCCATATAGTTTTTTTCTTTTAGATTTTTATAAATAATACATAGGTGACCATCATGATCCTCATAACTTTTAGAATATAAAAATATACAATTAATAAAAACCACAACAAACTTATCTGATTAGTTATGAAAAAATAAATTAATAAGATCCATAAATACAATTGGTGAATTACATAACCCAAGTGGAATGACCACAAACTAATTATGTAAACATTTAGTCTAAAAAACATATTATAAATGTATTCCTTATTCACATTCAATTTATGATATCCTGAACTATGTGAAATCTCAAAAAATTATATTCTCTATAGAGTAATAAAAATATCATTGATATGAGTTTAATGATACTTTTTCTAAAAAAATGTTATTAATGGAATTATAATTAATACAAAGTCTCATTGAGCCATATTTCCTTTTAACTAATAAAACATGATCAAACATTGGTGAAGTGATCAGATGAATGGAAAATTTATCTTCAAACTCTTATACAAACTTTTTCATTTCTAAAATTTCTACTTGCACCATTCAATGAAGGGGTTTTGAAATTAGATTAGCATCAGGAACCATGTTAATAGTAAAATCAACCTAATTATTATGACCAAAAATAGGAAATCATCAAGAAATACATCGATAAATTTATTCACTATGCGAACATTAATAATTTGAAAATTTTCCTTCTTTTAATCAATATAAGCTATGTAACTTTCACCACCGCCTCTAATCGATTTATCAGCTTCTTGATATGTTATCAAAGGTGTTAGATCATTATAAATTACATTATTAGATCTGTAATATATATTATCAAGATAAACTAAAAGATAAAACATACAGAAAAATAATATCAAAATATACTGTGGTATGTTAAATAAGATTTATTGGAAAGAAAATCGCATTAATAACAGTGGGATGATTCCTATAAATCTTGTTTTCTGTTATATTTTCCCTTGTTGTTTTCATCAAAAATTGTATTTTACCTTTATGAGGTGATCTACTACTTAAAATGTCTCAAAATGGGAAAATGGGATGATCTAAAGTCAAATAGGGTAACATAATAATTACAAAAACATGTAATGTACCTATCAACACTTCATTAAATTTTACATATAAACAATAGTAATAGAAATTGATTTTTCCAAAACTTTTTTCTTTATATATCAAAGATTTTCACCCTAAGAAAATAACAATAGAAAAAAATTCACATAACTCCCCAACTCATTTCATTTTAATCATATCACCATTGGATTAAAATCTATTACCCTATTCTAAATCTTTTTAGGACTCTTTTCATTGTAGTCATGATCCCTATGTCCAAACATACCGCACTGATAACACATTATAGATCCTATCAAACATTATTTAAAATATTTTTAACACACTTGGAACATATTCATGGATTACCTCAATATTTATTTGTGTAATTCTTCTATATTTCTTAATATTTTGGTTGCTTCATACTCTTGTTATCTTGAGGGACATAAGTTTCCACAAACTTTTTCTCAACTTTCTCTTTTTAGTGAACAAATATCTCTTAAATATTAAATTACGCTGAGGTCAATTCTCTTCATATACTTGGTTTTATTCATTAGTAAAATCTATTAATTTTTCTATAAAGGCCTTGAATAAAATTTGTTGTGTACCAGACCAATATTGTAATATTTTCTTCATATGAAGCTACTAAATTATCATAATGCCCCAATTCCATAAACTGTTTTCCATAGTCATCTGAAAAACCATAAGGAAATCTTCTCTTAGAAAATATTCTCAAATATATCTATTTCATGGAATCAAACTCTTCTTCCTCATTGGTATTTTTAATCAAATACAACTATCGATCATCTTCACCTTTAAAATGAAAATTTTAAAGAGTTTCCTTTTGATGTTTGAAACATCCCATGACATAAAATATATTTTCTAGAGAATTGATCCACTGTTGGGATACCACAAGATCTGATGTACCACAACAATCTAGATGGTTTTGTTTTATAAAATTATGAAATATCAACATTTTCTTTTTTGTTAATTATGATTTCTCTCTAAGATGGATTCCAACACTATTTATATTCCACATCAAATGATCAGAAAATATAAAGAACTTATTATATCTAATTTAAATCCTTATATGATACTAATTTGTAAGGGAATTCTTGTCTTGGTACCTTCCTATATCATCTTCCGTATTTCCTCTATGGAAGACCATTTTAAACAGACATATATTAGAAAAATAATTATGGTAATTTCAAAAGCTATATCATAAACTACATTATCTCAAGGATATTATATTTACATTATCCTAACAAATAAATTTATATAAACCTTTTCTCTTATGCCAACTATACAGAATATACCTTAACATTACATAATATAGTGTCTTTAGACTAGAATTCATTTTCTTGCATTCAAAAATATCTTTTAGCTTAATATTTTATATTATTAGGACATAGAACATACATAAAAAAACATATATATTTTAAAGTGGACACTTATACTGGTATATATTTTTCCTATTATATAAAACATTTTAAATTAGTGAAATTTTTTAGGAGAAATATTAATGAACTTAATCTTGATTTATTATTTTTTCTTACTCATCCTTATACCCTATAAAAGGATTTACAAATGTTGGACGAGTACAAAAAGCTCAATAAGAGACAAAAAAGTAAAAAATTAATTTGTTTAGTGAAAATCATTAAAACTCATAAATAATTTTACTTTATCACATTATTCATTGGGAATATTAAATAAATCATATCAACATGAAAAAAACTTTTTCTTAAACATAACTATTAAATCCCATGATATGAAAATAGAAATCCAGTTAGTAAAGTTAGATAATTATATTCATAACCCATGGGAGAAATACCTAGAGCACAGTTAAATCCATAGGGGAAACCTATAGGGTTAACTCCCTCCTTCTTCTCTTTGAATACAAATAACATTACCCAATGAATTAGAGAGAAATTGGGATCACCATTCTTATAAGATGTATCAATTTCACTATTCTTATAAGCTGTATTGGGCTCACCTATCATCATCAATAATGATCAAGAACCATATAATAAAAAAATAATTTATACGTGCACCTTTTCATATTGAAACCATTGAAAAACCCCTTGATCCCATATGAAAACCATTTCTATATATAAAAATTTCATTTTATTTTAAAAAACCATATTTAAAACAAAAAGGTAGTGCCCAATCTTTAAATATAGTATTTTTTTATTTATATAGTAACAATAAAACAATACAAATTGTTTCATACAAAAATGTGTTAAAACCGAAATTTTTAACTATTATAATTTAATTTTCCTCAAATTAATTTCGTTTTTAAATTAGTATAATAAATCTGACTATGGTTATTGTGACAAACCGGCCCCAGTGACAGCACAACCAACCCGCCTTAACATGGTCACCGGGTCTTGGCCCACCAGCTACCACCAGTTGCCCCGCAGACACGTGGGGCCGACCCCAGGGTCCACACACACGCCTGAACGGGTCACCTGACTAATGATTGTCCCCACAGGCCAACAAATATCCTTTCCAGTGTGCTTTGTCCTCACTCACACACACCCTGGGAAACTTTCCATAGGGTTACCCATCCTGATCACTACTCCAGGCCAAGCACGCTTAACTGTGGAGTTCTAATCAGACAGGCTCCTGAAAAGGAAGGTTCACCTTGTTGACATGAGTCATATCATTTATTCATTTAACCCTTTATCATTTGTGGATGTTACATTTATTTGTTTATATTTTTCTAAAATTATTTATTTTTTTAGTGAACAGTACAAAATACTGAATTTTGAAATACTATATTTTCTATTAATTATATTTAAAAGTGCCATTACATTTTGGATCTATTATTATAGTGAAATATGATATATTTTATGTATTATAATATGATTAATTCACATTGGATCATAAACTTTCATTATTTTGATATAAGTTAATTTCATGATTAAAAACACATTTTTTTAAAACTATATTTATTACATTTTATGTATTTATAATAAACATTTATGATAGTTCTAGAAAATAATCTTGAAAAATTGATACCACATTTATTATTTGATGGTTAAAAGTTGGTAAATATTTCCTTTTTTAATTTTGGTTTTTATGAATAGTAACCATGGTAAATATTTGTCTCCTTAGTGAGGTTAAAATGTAAAAAATAACTTTAAAACCATGATATAAGGTCTCAAAATCAAAATAAAACATGGATATTACTATTTAATAGGTGTAGTTATACCATTTCAATCCATATATTTAATATAAGGCCATTTAGAACCATTTTAATTTTATTTTTACTTTTATATTAATTTAACGAATGAATAAATACAAAATACCACTCTCTTGAATTTAATATCTATAAAATTTTAAAATACAGATAAATAGAAGATAATTTCAGTTATAAATGTTTATTTGAAATATAAATTATTTTTTATAATGATAAATTAATTATAATACTGATTAAATAACTACCTTAAATTCTTATGCAACACTGATATAATATTTATTCAGTTAATAGAAAAATAAAATAAAATATTTTAGAAATTTTAAAAGTAATATAATTTGGATTATTTATTATGATACTTCTATTTTCTAGATAAAACTAACATATTAGATATTTTTTAAAGGTTTATATTCAAATTATACTTCAATGTTGATGCCTTTAAATTCAAAATAAATAAATAGTTTAAAAAAAATATTAATAATATTTTATGGAAAATAATATCAATTAAATTATTTAACAATAATAAAAATCTTTAAATAATAAAATTAAGATAATAAATGATCTAAAATTTCATCACATATCCATTTGTTATCCAATTTTTATTTTATAAGTAAATATATATCTTTTAAATATTGCAATAGTTGTTGTTGCAGTTATGAATAAAACTAGTTACCAAAGGGTTAATCTAAAAAGATAAGGGTTACAATAACCTAAAAAATTTCTTAAAATTAATTTTTTGGTTGTAGTTATAACTTATCATTATGAAATTTTAATGTGAGTTATTTTTTATCAATTTTTCCAAGAAATGTACTTACTAAAATTTTAAAACATTGAAACATTACAATTGTGCCCGTCACTTCAATTATAAAAGGTCCCCTCCTCCCCTCACCTATTCACACCTCTTGAGCTATTTATCTTGACCAAAACATAATAAAATATCTCCCCAACATCCTTATTCACATTCTATAGGTTCTTTTATTTCTAAAATACTAACCCCAAGGTCTATATAATGAGATCCAAAGGAGGTTTCTTTAAGAGAAGTTAATCGTTTTGAAAACTATTTCAAATTTATTTCTTCTTCTACTTCCTCTAAATATATTGAACTCATACTAAAATGAAAACTATTATATCATAAATATACATACATATTTTTATTATTATCGGAGAATTATTTTTCATCTCTTTTCCATCCTATTAAAAGTGAAAATCATTACTCATACGTACATACTGTTTACCAGCTTCACATACCAGTGCAATTCATTTTTCATCACCAATTCATTTATTTGGTTATAAAAAGTAAATAATTAATATATATAATATTTATGACATTATTATTCTTATTTAATCATAATATCATATCTACCTTCTTACCATCTATTTGTTGGAAAATGATAATTTCTATTGTTCGTACGTGTGGAATACCACCTCCACAAAGCAATGCGATTCATTGATCATTTCCAATTTTCATTTATGGTAATAAAGATATATTTAATAAATATATATGATATATATTATATAAATGATATGATAGTGATTCTATATATATGAATTATTATATTCCGTTCTTTTATTCCTTCTGTCAAAAAGTGAAAACAGTGTTCAAGTGTACGTATAACCTGCAATCTCTATAAAAAATGTAATTCATTTTTCTATCTACACATTTTTTGGATGATTGAAATTATAAATATAATGAATATATATATATATATATAAGATATATATCATTATTAATGTTCTATATATGATGGAACCATGATTAAGATGTAGGGAATGAAACTACCAAACAGAAACAAATACGAAAAAATAGTTAACACTTAGAAATAATGATTTTAAAAAAGATCTATTAATAAAAGGGTATTGAAATGAGATAAGTGGATCATATATGATATTATAGGTATGTATATGTTTATTGTATATAATTATAATAAATTTAAGTTTATTATAGATGAGGATAAAAGTATATACAAAGTATGTCAGACTTGAGGTAAGGGTTTATTTTACAATCACATCATTATTTGAGATAGTTTATGCTTAAGTATATGATAGAGTAATTATATGATATTTATATCTTATACCCAATTTATTTTATTATCCATTATTTATTTCTTAAAATTATATTTTTTCCTTTAATTTGATTCTTTTAAATAATCTAAACACCAAAATAATGTTTTTAAGGAAAGATGACACTTTTTATATCTTCATTTGAAACTAATTTCTTATCCATAACTATGTTTTCTAAAAAAATTCCCATACTATTTTTGGAATTTTTATATTTTAAAATAATTTATTTAAAAATGAAAAGTTTATTTTCCTGATGAAAACTTTCAAAAATCCATTTAAAAATATTTTCATCAATGTTAATATTCTTTGGTGAATATTATACTTTAATAGGGATATACACTTTTCATTCCATTTACCATATTACTCTGGATGGCTTAATGTTATATTATATTTCTTGAATGGGTAAATTATTAACATTTCTTTTGTTAGTTTTTCAATATGATTTTTTATGTTGATCGTGTTTCACTCATTTTATATGATAAAGGCATTTGATTTAGTCTGTGATCAGCGATGCCTATTATGGCCCCTCAATGCATCTGTATGTTTCATGGGAAAAACTATATTGGTTATTTCAAATATATATTATCTTTTTACATATGATATCTAGGAACAAGTCCTTAGGGGAAAAATTATAATGTCCATCATTATGCATTATATCATTACGAAACTAGTTATTTGTTATCAATGTGATTATTTATATTTTTATGTTATACATGGATTTAGTACTCATTTAATGTATTATTTATATGGAAGATTTGATTATTGATTATCTAGACTATATTATTCATGTTTTATTTTTTATATGATGGAATAATCTTTATTAATTCACTTATTCATCATCTGATCTCACCACTTTCTTATGTTTCCTTTCTCCAAGATGTTAAGATGTGTGTTATGAATGATATGTATGGACATAATAAAGTTAATAATAATTCCATCAAAGTAAAATCTATTATTTATTTTATGTTTTCAAAAGTAATGTGATATTCATGTATTTATCTAGTAACCTAAGACTAAACAACTATTCGGTCCTTTAGGATGTGATTGGTTGTATCCGATACCAATTTAATAAAATAACCACTACCAATGGGCTATTGGAGGCAGGGTGTTATAGTTGGTACCATGGGATGATTACTAGAAACTTTGGGAAGTAGAATTTAATAAATATAGAATTAAGAACATTACCCTATGAAAAACTCTAAAAATATGTATAATTATAGGATAATATCATAATGTTTTTACTATGGAAATGATTATGTGGTTTTCCAAGTGCTACACCCTTGTATAGATACTACAAGTGAATATGTTTTTAGAATAGATGCATATAGGGGTAATAACATTAAAATGAGTTGGTTGATTATATCTTGGTGATCATCCTAGTGCACGGTGACAATGCCTTTACTATGTGCCTATTTTTAAAAACATGGGGAATATTCTTGGGTTAATCAAAATTTTATTTACAAACTATTATAAAATATTTTAATTTTTTTATATTTTGAGAATATTCCAAATGTTATTAAATTTATTATTCAAATATTAGCTATGAATAAATATTCAACATATGTCTTGTGTTTTACTGGTTTTTGAATTATATATTAAGATTCATAATGTTATAGTTTAATATAGTTTATTCTATTATTTAGAAAAGGATCCTATCAGATATAATGTAAACTATATTAATTTACATGATCTATTTTGGGATTTCCCTCATGGACAAGATAATTTTTTTGGAGCTGGGATTAGAGAGAGAACTAGAGATTAAAAAATTATAACTATATTTTGGTAGTTGACTCATGTTATGACCAATATCCTAGCTCATATAGATTATCCTACAGATCTACAACGTGAAATTTTTTGGACCGCCTCATGAATCCACAACCACTACCAGTCAATAGGACTACTTATCCTTTCAGAGTTAATCAATGGATAAGTTCTATTGAGATCATATTTCATAATTTATTATGTAATGAAAAAAGGTTTTTATGGTATATTTTAATCTCATGTGGGATGCAGATTAATGGTGTATTCAAAACATAAGGTTGAGGAGAAAATATAAGACATATAGTGGAAGGATTCTATGTTCCATTTCAGGGAAAAATATTTTCCTATTCAGAAATGTGATGATATGGAGAGATAATTACTAAAACGAAAAAAAGGAACATGGAAAGATTTATATGTATAAATTTAACATTACAAGGGTTTTTAATCATGTAGTAGAGTACAAACATAATCCAAAGAGTAATTTTTATTATTTATTTGATGGGATAAAGACAATCCTTTAAAGGTAAATGGTCTCTTAAACCTTCTAATCATATAAAGGCATAGTGTCATGTTATATCAAGAAAAATAAATAATTATCCATTTTGTATGACTTTGATGAAAATATTGATAAGAAAAGGGTAGAAGAGCACTCTGGAAAAGGAAATACGAAAAAAGGAAAAATGGAATGGTTGAATTTTCAACATGAAAAAAATGTGGAATCAAACAATCTTTAACATGCTTGTTTGAATTGAGAGTCTTCTTCATGTGTCGAGAGACAGAACGTCAGGATCATGATTTGAATGGAATGATGGATACTATAAATGTTCAATCCTTCAACTATAAGAAGATGTGGCACTAAGAAAATGAAGTTCTCAAGAATCAATGGAATTTGCCTCAAAAAAGGCCAAGGGGGAAATTATGAGATTATGAAATAACAACAATTTAGGTTGATGTACCTAAAGATGTAATATTATGTGAATTTATCATAAAGTCAAATTTTTCTAATACTTTATTTGATTTTTTATCTTCACACTCTTCTATATCTCCCATGTTTTCTAAGATAATTAGATATTTACCTAGTACCTTAAGAAGGGAATTTTAAATAAAGAATCCTAAGGGAAATATTATTTCCACAAAGATATGAAATTTCATTCCCATTAAAATACATAATATTACCCTATTTTAAAATTTGGATATTATAAATATGGTTTACATTGAGATAATATTTGGTTTTTATTGGATTTCATATTATAATGAAAAAAAATATTGATGTGAGAAGGATTTTAGAATTTTTGATGAATGTATGGAATCAGACACTGTCAGAAGGGAGACTACATTATCTGGATTATATCCAGATCCATCTCTAGTAGCAATCCTTAATGAAATTATTAGATAAGAATAAAATAAAAAATCTATGTTATTTAATGGTAATACTACGATATAATATTTTATTATTTTTCAAGAATATATTTATGTTTTTCTAGAATAACATATTGGACATCCACATAAGCATGAATTTTAGTTTTCAATTGAACTCATACCTAATATAAAACCTATATCTGAGACTCTATATATGATTGGTTTTAAAAAATACCTCCCTTTAATGATTCTGTAATGATGGATTATAGATAAATTCCCTCAAGCCCCAACTTCAATAAGCCCTAGTTTGGTGACTTTCACTAAGGGTATAAAAATATCACATTATGGAAGAAAGTACCCTCTATAAATGAAATATTATTCAGATATAGAATTAAAAAACTAGAAAACTATAGCATATCATATAAAAATGAACAAAAACCATCCCAAAAATCATTAATAAAGTAAAATAATACATATAAAAGTTTCCAATATAATGTAAAAAAAGAAAATTCTATGATTTTAACTAAATAAAAACTCAAGAAACAAGATAAAAATGTCTAAATTGGTCCCCAAATTCCACCCAGAAACCTAAAAAATAGTTTATATATGATGGATGATCATGACATGTATACTCATCCGGTACATAACCAAGGTGTTAAGGGAACATGTGAAAAAAATATGCTAATTAAATAGTAAAAAATAGTAGAACCAACAATCACCAATACAAATCAACTAACTAGAACATAGCCTCACCATGGATCTCTCACTAAATCATGCATCCATTATAATAATATAACGTTGAGATCATAACAAAGTGATATTACCTAATACCACTTCTCCACTGATTTTCGACTCTTCCTCCCAAATGTTGAATTTCTTGTGCTCCCATCCCTTATATAAACATCACATCACATCACATGGCATAACATCACATCACATCACATCACATCACATCACATCACATCACATCACATCACATCACATCACATCACATCACATCACATCACGTCACGTCACATCACATCACATCACATCACATCACCTCACATCACATCACATCACCTCACATCACAACACATCACATCACATCACATCACATCACAACACATCACATAACATCACATCACATCACATCCCATAACATCGCATCACATCACTTCACATCGCATCACATCACATCACATCACATCACATCAAACCATATCAGACCACGTCACGTCACATCACATCTTGAATGAAGACACATGTTCTATCCCAGATGTGGTTTGAGATGCATTCCTATCTACACCGCCATCACAGGGTCTAGCATCTGACGCTATCATCATGTATCAAAACATCACATATGACCTGAAGACACCTGATCCATTAGATCTCATATCATCACATAACTAGATAAGTATAGAATCATAAAAATGAATTAAATCAAACTTATATCCACCTCCTACCATGAATGACCCCCACCACATATCACATAACATCACTGCCTCATCACATCACATATCACTAAAAATACATGGGCCAACAATTTTGGGTAATCTCCAACACCAACCTGTATCATTATTACTATTGAAGAAAGAGAAGGTAAGAGGTAGTAGACAACCATCCATATCACCACCAACCTCGATGTTGGGTAATACATATGTTACTGAGAACCCATGAGCATTGATAAGGTTATCATACATGGGTGGGGAATATAATTAAATAACTTAACACAAAGGATATATAGATAACACACAAAACCCAACCTATAGGTCCACATCAATTTCACTAGTCCACACCAAATCACCACCACCATACCACACATAAACTGTCACAACTACCACCACCACCATATATAATACATAAAAAACCACACATAACTACACAACTTTTCCCACTTTAGTTATAGGATCCACCACTTTTATTCATTTATCCATTCCATTTCACATTACAGAACCCATTATTTCATTCAATTCATCTATAAAATTTTAACACAAATCCATTTCTATCCTATATTGCCTATGTAGTATCCCATTTTGTTCATTTTTTCATCAAAATTTATTCCACAGATAACCGAGAAATTATCAAAACCATTCCGCCCAACAATTAACCCATATCAAACAACCACTTCCACAACACCACAAACCCACCTTCTTTGTAGTTTCAACACTACATTTCCCAATGCAACTAAACACAAAAACCTCACATCACACATTCCAACTACATATCACAACAAAACTATCACACAGAACAACAACGCATCATGGCCACACATTATTTCCACTGATCGGGAAAACCCATGTGAACCAAAACCACATAAAAACTTCACACACTCAATCCATGAAAACAAACCACATTTCATCATATCCCACTAATTCACACAACTCAGTCTATAACTTCCATTACTGCACAATATCCCAAACCAAGAAGGGAAAGATGAAAAATATAAACACACAATTTTAAAATATTTTGACTTCCATATTTTATTCATGGGATTTCATCACATTACATATTTATTTAGAATGGATACTATACCACAAACCAAATTAAATGGAAAACTAGTTATCTATCCATATATACATTCTCTACCCTTTTATTCATAGTGTGATAACAAAATAAAATAGTAAGGGTCTCTACTCATATCAATTATAGTGTGATAAAGGCTTCTAAAATCCATTATTTTCTACAAGTTAGCAACATATCATAATATTATCAATAACAATATCAAAGTTGTCAAAACATGTGATATCTCCTCACACACATCAATTTAAATTAATCTATGTGTTTATACTATTTAATAAAACCCTTACTAACACCGAAAGGAATGTAGAACCATATAGATCTCGCACATAACAAGTAAAAGGAGTGATAACTAGTATCCCCTTCTTCAGAGAGGATTTTTGATCTTGCTATGCACCACATGGTGAACAAAAAACTACTGAGAAAACATAATCACACGTCAAGATCATAGATAAACCGACATTGTATCATGGGATAAGAAACCCAAAACATACCACAAAACAAAACAAAAAACATTATATTGGATATTTAAAAAAATAATGAGATAAAATAACCAATAATGGGAGAAGGGACTTCCACCGATCACAAACAATCTATGACCAGAACCCACAGATCAAAATAGAAAAAATGGGTTGAATGAACTCTAATAATAATCTAGGGTTAACCCAAAATAAGAGAGAGATCATTGTCTTAATGAATGAAAAATAATCTAAACTAAGTTTATAAAAAATAACAAACTCACATTATTTATGGAATAAATTATGATTTTACTCTATAAATTCCACATTCCCTCAAATCTTATGTTTTATAGAAAACCATTAGGATATAAAACCCTTTTCCCGAAAAATGGTGCTTCAGTCTATAATTAACATAAATTTTAAATCCATATCTTACGGTGTAAAAACCCTTTTCATCCTCGAACCTTGATGTTTTCAAGCCATAACTTGAAACCCAAACAAGATATAAACTGCCAAATTTCAGCATAAATCCATATTTTACAGCATAAGTCTCCATCATACTACACAAATACAACTCTAAATCCACAGAAACACTTACATACATTAATAAACAATCCCTAACCACAAAACCAGCAATGTAATTGGACAAGAAGGCATAAAAAATTACATTATATTCTTATTAGATGGTTCCATTCCTTGAGAATCAAAACCAACCAAAAAAATGGGTTCAACCACCCCATGAGATACCACTCATGGATATCAATAGATATCAACACTACCACCATCCGAAAAAGCAAAACCAAAACATCAAAAAAATTCCCGACATGATCACATCACTGAAAAAACACATCTAAACCTATCATCGAGCACACAAATCAAGGAATTCTATCATCCACGTCAATATATTATCCACATTGGATGACAATGGATCACCCACATGGTTATATTTGTATCAATTATAATACCTATTGATTAGGATTCATTAACTCTTCTTTTCATATTTAGTAATATTTATCACATTTCACGCAATACATGTCACACATCAATAAGAAACAAAACATATCGTAAAATAAAAAAAATTCATTATCATATTTTCAAAAAAATAGGGCAATGAAAAAACACAAAAAAACTCTAATTAGTAGGACCACATCTACATATCTTTATCCCATGTACTATCTTCCAGGACACCATGTCTCCACAACATGAAAACCAAGGAATGTAAACTCCTATTAATTATATTTGATCAAAGTTGGACACTCTACGAATACCACATCATCACTGATATCCAAATAACCCCATTCAATTAAATGAGAGTCATCATGAAGATACTAAAAAATCTAAGACACATGAACGATGTTGTAGATCCTATCTAGCCATGGTGGTAATTCCAACTGATATGACACTTCCCCAGTATGCCCCAATGCCTCAATAGTCCCAACAAATCGGGGAGAAAACTTGCTCCCCCTACCAAACCATCAATTCCCACGGTGAGGGGAGACTCTCAAGAACACCTGGTCTCCAACCTCAAACTCTAGGGGCCTATGACTTTGATCATCATAGTAATTCTGATGGCCTTGTTCCACCCTCATACTATCTCAATCGAATTAGATATTTTTGGTCATGCTCTATTCCATATTAGGACCAAGAACTACTGACTCCCCAACCTTTGTCTAACATAACAGAGACTGACAAGGCCACACATACTATGCATCAAATGGGGCTATTCTAATCGATGCGTGATAGATTTTATTGTATTAAAAAATGAAAAATTGAGATTATATTACACATTATCTTCCAATATCCAAAATTAAATCTTGTAATGTATATTCTAGGAATACGATGATCTACTTTTACCTACTAATAGACCATACAACTTTCCAAAAACTCTACCATAGACCATTTCATCCCAAAACACCAATTATATATCCTCAAGACATGATAAATAATTTTCACACTAAGATACACCTCTAAAGGTGAGCTTTAAAACTCATGAAGAACTCCCGCATGCATCACCTATGCAAAAAAGAACCTCTCCTAGAACAATTTTCAATCTTATCTATCCTATGGCCATCCCTAAAGAGAATCACCATGGACAACATGGTTAGGAATCACCTATTCCTTTGATTATAACCAATTAGGCTCATCTACCTACAATATATAATATAACACTATAGTCATATGATAAAGACACCCATGAACAATACCCTCCCTAATGTCAAGATAAATCTCTAAAATCTATTCCATCCATTTCCGAACAGCAGTGGACTCCTGAGAGAAATATCCTGGGGACTTCCAAATCAACACATCAGTAAGAATATTCCCCTTCCCTAAGGTATAAGATATCTAGAAATCAAAATCCTAAAAAAACACCATCAAAAATTTCTAGAATAGATTCAGATACTATTGAGAGGAAATATTTTTCTTTCACTTTTGGATTGTAAAAAATACAAAGTGTTCACCACTGAGGCAATAAATCCAAAACATTAGCATAAACAAAACTGATTCTAACTCTATATCATGGGTAGAATATTTACAATCATTGGGAAATTTCTACCTAGACCCATAACATATCAATGGACTCTATTTCATCAATACACATCCTAATCCTATATAGGAAACATCCCAAAAAAACTTAAACATTGCATCCTATTGAGGCAACTAAATCACTAAAAACTAACCAACCTATACTTGAGGTAATCGAATGTTTCTTGGTGCCAATTACTCTATGCCCAAACCAAATCCTTATAATTTAATGATTTATATAGGGATACAACATGAGATAAATCTGTAAGAAAACTCTACTAATAGGCTAAGATATTAAGGAAACTATAAACCCTAGCCACATTCTTGGGTTCTTCCGAAGAAACAATTACATAGATCTTTGATGTGCCCACTACTACACCCTATTGGGATACCACATGTTTGAGTTACCTCACCAATCATGTCTAGAACTTAAACATGGATAATTTTCCATAGAGTTGGTGTTCCCAAAGGACATAAAAAATAACTATAAGATTCACATAATGATCCTGATATGATCACAACTCAAAAATATATCATCAATGAACATGATGAAAAAATACTTCATAAACATAATAAACATAGAGTTCATAAGCCTCATGAACAAGGCTGGTGCATTCATAACACTGGATGACCTGAACAGAATCTCAAAGTTCCCATACCTTCACCTAAAATAATTATTTAGAATATCAACTATTGATATCTAGATCCTATATTGATCTTATAAAACCAAATATATCATCTTATCTAATAGAAAATATCTTTTATCCTTGGATGATGGTCACAATTCTGGACCATCACATGATTTAACATTTGGTAGTCTATACACAACTTTAGACTACCATATTCTTTCTTGGGGTGTAACACTGAAGAAACCAAAGGAGATGCATGGGGTTAGATAAAACCCCCATGAATTATAGTTCCACTTGAAACCAAAAATCATAATTCTCTATAGGTTCTATCAATAGGGAGCCATCGAAATCAGAGGTGTGCCCAGATGTAACTCCATCTTTAACTCAATATAGTATTGAGGGGGTATGACCATAACCTCATCTGGTATAACATCTAAAAACCCCTTCACAACCTTGATAACATCCCTAACACGATCTTACATAAAAACATTACTATATATTAAAAAATATTTTCTACTTTATAACCACCAATATGATAAAATCACTTTCCAATGAATGCTAATCACTAACTTCCACATAGAAAAAAAAACTATCCTCCATAAATATTATATTATTTACTGAATTATATAAAACTAATCTTTTCCATGGATATAATCATATGGATATGTTTTTAATATAATGATGTCTCCCATGAACCGGTGCTTCTCCAGCACAATCCTATATCTTTAACATACATTAAGAAATAAAGCATGTCCGACAACTGGTGTAGAAACACCAGGGGAACTAGAATCCCCTCTACATCCAATCCTAAAATATGGGCCAAATCAATTGAAAAATGATTTTAAGGCTCCTGAATAAAACAAAGAATACACAAGGTTAGAAAATATTCTAATTGTACCTTCAAAAAATCCCATCTCTACCGACACTTTCTCCTCTAACATGTGAATCATAAGATACAAAACTACTATTATTATCTCTTACCAGCCTTCACATCAACAATTTTTCCAAGGTATATATATACAAGTACCACTATAATTGTTCCATTTACCAACACTATCTACCCTTGGAAATTATACAAATATTGGTAGTATCTGCTACTGAAACTTCCTTGGAGGAAACTACTACAACTACCAAAAAGGGTTCGAAACACCCACATAAAGCTGGACTCCATAAGTGGTCAGAAAATGATCTTGGAGGTTCCCATGATCTTGGTATAAATAAAAAAAATATTGGAAACTTATGGTAAGTGCTCAAGAACCACCTTCCACAGAAGAACTAATGGAGGTCTTCCATGGTTGATTCCCCACTAGTCAAAACCTTGAATCCCTAAACACCTACAACCCACTGCCTAAATATATTATCCTCTATATTCTCTTATGGATACTCTCTCGAGGATAACATCCCAAAGAAATTATCCACTTGAAAACATCAACCTTTTTTCATACATCATGATACATTGGGAGCATAAAGGAAGTGACTGCATACTTGATCTCTAGGTACAAAGCCTCCTTTATACGGTGCAATCTAAGCTCCTAGTTTAAAAAAACATCAAGATCAACGACCAAGAGGTCATTAAACATAATCCAAAACTCCCACATGCTCATGTTTACCCTCTAAATACATATTATCTCCAAAGTATTGGACACACTCGTCATGGATGAAATGAACTCTTGTCAGAACTCCCACTGAAATATCAACCCCAAAACATCCTACTCCTTATGGACACTAAGAAATAACATCCACCAATGAAATAAATCCCCCATGATCTGACTAAATACTAATGGAATGCAGAAATTATCCCTTTCTATAATTATACTAAATGTGACCTCATGATCATTCAGTCATTTCTCTATCTCTAGATTTGAGATGATCCCCTCACACATTCCAAAACATTATCGTTGAAAGGGACACAAATCCCACCCATAAACCATATCATCCTATATCGGGTTGAAACTCCAACAATTAGTCAAATAATCATAATAAACCTCACCTACATGATCTAATGACATATGATGAATAAGACCATTACCAAAAATGAAGGAGAACATACTATTCCAATAACATTGTATTTTAAACAATATTTTTTATTTAATTCATTTTATATTATCATAACAACCCAATTTAAACATGAAAACATTAAATCAAGATGTATAAAACTCTTCTAGGTATCTAACCTATAAAAAAGTACCCCTCACTTGGTCATTAAACCAAATCTGAGACTGTTCACTATATCCTGGGGCCCCTAAAATCCCATGTCTAAGGTTTTATCTCTAGCATTTGTCACAAACCAAGAAAAACAAAAATATTTTCCATACAAACCCATGAAAACCTCATAGTTCCTAACATGAAACACCATCTAATATATCAACCAAAAAATTTATTCCACAATGAAAAAACCCCTTCCCTCTTAAGATTCTATAATGAAGAAAGAAAGATAACAAACATCGAGCCCCACTTCTAATAGGCCCTAGGTTCTCAAGTAGTAATGAGGGTTAAAAAATATCACATTATAGTTGGTATTGCACTCTATAAATAAAATAGAATCAAGTGATAGACTAAATAAACACAAAAAAATTGAAATTTATAATATAAAATTAAACCAAAACTATCCAAAAAGTCATGAATAGTGTTAATTGATACATATAAAAGTCTCCAATATAAATTACAAAAAAGACAAGGATATAATAGTGACTCAACAACAACTCTAATCCCAAGCTGAAAATGGTCAAATCTATCCAAGAAGTCCTCTTAGAAACCTGAAAAGAAGTTTATATATGTACAATGATAATAATAGGTATAATTTGTCGGGAAAAAAAGGTCTTCTATGCACATGTGAAAAAAACATGGTAATGAGATTTTGAATAAAAAGAAGAACCAAAAATAACTTATATATGTCAACCAAGAAGAACATAATCGTAAAAAGGCTCACTCACCAAATAAAACTTTAAGTATAATAATATATCATCGAGATCATAACAAAACATAATGACTTGATGCTTCTTCCCCACATATTTTCTACTATTATACCCCAATATAAAACACCTCGTGTTCCCATACATTATATAAAAATAAAATCACATATCATCACATATCACTCAAAGAAACTTGGGTGGTCTACGATGAGGGTTGGGAGGCATCCCTCTATAACCCACCCTCGCAATGTGTAGCATCTGGTGCAAGCATCCGCTACCAACACATCACGTCAGAACCAAAGACACATGGGCCATAACATCTCATATAATCATATAACTAGAGTAGTGGGGTATCATCAACATAAAGGACTTAAATTTCATACCCTCCACCCACCACATATGATCCTCACTATATATCAAATCACATCACTACCTAATAAAATCACATATATCTTGAAAACACATGGTCTAACAATACCAGTTACTCTCTGAAATAATCTAGTATCATCACTAATTGTAAATAAATATTGGGGAAAATGAGGTGGTTATATGTTTGTATCCCCACCAACTGAGATGTTGGAAAAAATACCCATAACCGAGAACCTATTATTGTTGGTAAAGTTATCTATCTTGAGTAGGTTATATAAATAAATAACATAAACATACATGATATATAGATAACAAACTATTAGATTATAATAATACGAAGATACACAAGAAGGGGGGGTGAATTGTGTCTTTTAAAAATTATTGTATAGATATCAACATTTAGTGTTCTTCATAATTTATGAATATATGAAGAATTATATTCTTTATATAAGTTGAGTAGTATATATATAGAGAAAAAGAACAATATAACTTATATAGTGGTTTATAGAACAAATATCACATAGTCTACTCCACCAACACTCTCTACGAGCTTAGTGATTTTCACTAAATAGGTCCTATTATGACAATAACTTAGTGACTGAGTATAATAAGTGTACACCTTTATAATATGGATTTTAAAGAGACATCTGGTTCATTTACAAGGAAGCAATTTATTCACAACTTATTATAATATGTAGATACTCCACTACCACAATTGAGTATGACACGTCAATACTCTAATAAATCAATAGATTTTGATTTGATTGAATAAATAGAGTTTGGTTAGTAGTTTCAAAAAAACTAACAAAAAATGGAACTTATCCTTTAAAGATAAATATATTTAGTAATGAACAACTTTGAAGATATCTTGTTTTAAAATAATCTTTAATAAACACAAAAATAGACATATACATGTAGTAACAAAATCAAAAATTTTACTCAGCAATATATGGAAACATGTATGTATCATAAGTGTAGATTCTTCAGAACAAAATAGTTTTTCAATAGTTTTCCTTTGTAGAAACTATTTATTACAAATGATATCACACCATTTATCATAAAATGGAAATTATCATTCTATTAAACAATAAATATTTGATTGATTTCCGTTGAAATAAATCAAATAATATGACCTGATAAATCATGATCATTTTTTAATTTAAATCATTCAAGAGAGAAGTACATTCCCATATAAGTAGTATAGATTTAATACATTGAATAAAATCCTTTTAATTAGTCTAAAAATATATTTAATGTGATATTTACCTATGAAGAGATCGTTGTTGAAAAAATAGATAATATATTTCATTTAAAACTCTATCTTTGACTAGTCAAACATAGGGTTCCATTATGTAACAAAAAAATCGAAAAGTGAGGTTGAAAATGTATTTTTTTACAGAATTAGTGTTTATTATGTGTAGATGTTCACAAAAGTAGTTTTGACAAACCATACATAAAATCTTCTTAATACAGGGTTTCTTACAAATGCATGGTTTTTAATACACACATTTCCAACATTGTATGATACATGATCCATACATTTATTTCCAAACATAGATTTCCCAAACCAGATATTATTCATAAAAATGTTGGGTATGAAAAAAATTTCCAAAATACTTTCAAACATGTCCAAAATACATTAGAAAATTATTTTAACCCGCAAGAGAAGACACAATTTTCATGAAATATATTCCTAAAAAACACATAAAGTAAATTTGTTAGTAAAACAAACAAGGAATTTGTTAGCATTAAAATCATTAAGATTCATATATTATTGCTGAGAAAAGATATGCCAAATAATAACCCCCTTTTTGATGATCACAAAACCTATATGACAAATTATTTAAAATATAGGAATTTTAAACACAAATGAAATAATATATTGTATAGAGATATAATAGAAATTATAACATAAACTATACTAGTTATTTATCATTAATTTTTATTTTAAAAACATAAATTTTCATTCTAAAAATAACTTCTTAATTTAAAATAAATAATTTTAAAATAAGGGTTGTTTTATTTACCCAATTCCCCCCCTTTTTTGATATCAAAAAATCAGTTGAAAATGGTTTAAAACACATTAAATTTATCACATAATTGTGAATGAATGTTACAATATTTTTTTTAAAATGATATTTTTTTGGAAGTAGTTGTGAATATAAATAATTATAAAAAACCTGAAAAATAGTAATTAAATAATTTCATAAAAATATTGTTTTGATTAAAAAATCATATAATAAGACATTTTAAAGGGTAGAACTGGATAAGAATGAACGTTTTGATTTAGAATAGATTTCATCAGCTTGAGAAGCTATACAAAGCTGATAAACTTTATTTAACTCTGCCATCAGTCCTATGAAAACTTTATTCAGGTTTTCTGGCAACATTTTCATCAAAATTATTTAATGTTGAACAAACTTTAAACTTTCAACTAAATTGACTTTCAAAAAGTCTAAAAATTCTCTTGTGATAAAAAAAATTCTAGATAATTTATATTAATTGAATGAGAATATTAATAATTCTAGGATCTCCATATGTTATTTCCTCAATATGTTCTCTCTGTTTTTGAAGAAATTCATTTAATGGTGAACTGTCACATTATAGTAAATGAAGCTGGTCATTAAAGGTATACATTACATAATAAATTTATTCAATCCTTTTGATTAAATATGGATACATTTTATGTACATAATTAGAGGCTTTGGACTTATTATCCCAACCTTTTATTTATTCAAACTAACTCCCTAAGTAATTCTTTAAATCACTAAAATATATTTTTGAGATAGATTCTTCTCTCATATTCCAAAACTGATCTTCTATTTTTCATTTAAATTCAACATAATCTCTTCTTGAAACTGATATTTCTATGAGACTATAAACTTGATTATAAACTTCTTCTAATTATTCTATTTGAATAGTTTAATTTCTCAGATCATCTAGAATATTCTTGGTAATCACCTTCTCATGTGGAAAATTATAATTCTACTCTCACAACTTATTTAATTTGATGAAGAACTCTTCAAATTGATTATTCAAAGAATCAGATAATTCTTCTTCTTCATCACTTTGTGGTTTTCCTCTATTAACCAAAATTAAGTATTTACCATTATCACTTTCAGTCAAAGAGGAAGAGATACTTTCGAGAACATATACCCTCTATGAAGATGCAGAAATAGCCTTATCTAACAAATCTAAAACAATAGAGACAAATGTTTTTCAACCAACATAGTAGTGTAAACTAATAAGGGTTTCTCTTTCTCATTTACTTAGGTTGTTTACTCTTCTCGATCTTGAGAATGATCTCATTGAATCTAATTTATATCACATTTCTATTGCACTTGATTTTGATTTTGTACGTTTAAAAAGAGACTCTTTATCTTCTCTTTTGTCCAATTGAATCTTAGTTTTGTTTCGTCAAGAGTGATTGAGACTCCTAAAAACACTAGTTAGTCAACTTCACTAGTTTTAGTAATCGGGTATTCTAGATTCCAACCCTCAAGAACCTAATATGTAGTTTCAGCTCTTTCCATAATCTCTGTGACAAGGGACTCATTATTTCATCTTCTAAACTTTCCTCAAGATATTGATGAACATCTCTTGTAATATATTTATCAAAGACCCCAAATTTGATTCTACATCTATTTTTTTGAATAACATATTATATTAGAGATTCTCCAACTTATTTTTCAGAAATACAGACTAATCCAACTAATTTTAAATTTCTTTTCTCCCAAAAGAAATAAGATAAGATTCTTGTTTGTCTTCTCCACCAACAAGTTACAAATTTCATTATATTATACTCAAGAATAATACTACTTTATAAAAAGTTATATTATTTAAAATATTACTATGATGGAACCTAGTGTTCACATATACATCTATAATCATTCTTGTTTTATTAAAAGGAAAAGAAACCAACCTTCCAAAAGGATAAAAAGAAATCCTTGCGTCATCCGGACAATAATGATCCATGTATCCGAGTATATATATTGGGAAATTAAATTTGATATCCTCATAATAAAAAACATAATATACATGTTTCGTTAAATAATATCTTCTAACATAGTAATTCTTAGAAGTATTGATGGCTGAATGAATTTGACCAGTAAATTTTGGTCAACCACAATATATTTTACGATCATCTTTCGAATTATGGTTTAATAGATCAGAAAAGTCATAATATATTCAGATTCATGCTATTTATTTTTAATTGATCAAATATTGAATTTAAAAACCCCTTCATGGGGAAACTAAAAAATCATTGAAATTTCCATCGAAGAAATGAAAAAAATTTGAAATTTATATCGAATAAATGAAAAAATATTTTTCATTTACCTTTGAAATTATAACACCCTATGTGTCTTCAGAATTGAACAGAACATTTCTATAAAACTCCATTAAATCTACACCAAAAACAAATTATTTATTTTATCCATTAAAAATAAATTCCAATCCTAGAATTTCCAGAGCTTGTTTCCAATGTATATTCTTCGGATAGATCCTTTCAATATATATGTACTATCCTTGAATAATTTTTATATGAGATACACATTGATGCATTGATCCGCTTGTTTCTCCTTCTTCCATCATCCAATTCATCAATATTATTAAGGATGTAAAGGTTAATGTTTCACTGTCTAGGGTTTAGAAGGGAATATGAGATATCTGTAAGTTTAAATGGTCTGAATAGAGAGGGTATGAGTGAATAAGAGAGAAAGAGAGAGATAGAGTTTTATGATAGTTTTGGTGACATTGGTTCTAGTTTCTTGAACTAAATACTCAGCGTAATCATTATTTAAATTTTGAAATGATTCACTTTAGAAAAGAATAATACATTATTGTTTTAAAATATTAAAAAAATGAATAATAACTGAATCAAAGTAATTAAAACAATTAATAAATTTTTTTAATGAAACAAATTAAGAAAAATTTATTTATAATTAAACATTCCTAACTCCCCCTTAATAAAATCAAAACTAATAGTGGGAAGTGGTTTAATAAAAATATTATAATGTTGAAATTTTGTATTTTCAAATTATAAAGATATATTCTCTTCAAAACATGATCTCATAGAAAGTGATGTCTTATATAATTATTCTTATTTCATTAGTGACTTAAAAGATTTTTTTGAAATATTTATTGCACTTGTACTATCACATTAAATAAGAATGTTTTTAAATTTATGTATAAAGTTTTGTAAAGTGTGTTTCATCTAAAAAACGTTTTCAAATAGACAAGATGAGAATATATATTCTACCTCAGCCATTGATAAATGAACTATATTTTTTTTACAATAAAACTATGGATTTTTCTAAAAATGAAAGTTTCCTGATGTACTTTTCCTATATAATCAACATCCTCAAAAATAAACATCTAAATATGAAATTAATTTAAAATAAAAACTTTTTATATAAAGTATATATTGAAAAAACAATTCCTTTTAAATATCTAAAAATTATTTTAATAGGAGTACTATGGGATTGATTTAGGATTTATTTAAATATAGAACATAGAAAAACATAATACATTATGTCTAGTGTAATAGCAGTAAGACATAGTAAAATATCAATCATACATCTATATAACTTATTGTTAACTAGTTTTCTAGTTTCATCTAAATAAATTTTTATTTTATAAAACATTAGAGTGGTATAAGTCTTACTATTATCATGTCTAATTTTTTTTAATAAATCAATAAACTATTTAATTTAATTATAAAATATTCCACTATCCTTTTGATAAAATTTAAACCCATGAAAGAAATTTAATTTTTCCATCAAACTAATTTTAAATTACATTAACATAAGATTAGAAAAATTAGATAAAATATTTTTATTTTTTGAACAAAAAATAACATCATCTATATAAATTTATTCAAATAGAATAATAGAAAAAAAAATTCTTAAAGAGAGTAGGATCTATTAACCCCACAAAAAATAAATTTTTATAATAAAAACGTTCTTAATATTTCATACCAAGATCTTGGTGCTTGTGTATGGATATAAATAACTTTAGTAAGTTTAAAAAATGAATTTGGTAGATGAGGATTTTCAAAACCAAATGGGTTTTCAATATAAAATTCCTCCTTTAAATATCCATTTCGAAAATATGATTTTACATACGTATGATATATTTTAAAATTAATAAGTGATACATAAGCTTGAAGGAATCAAATAGATTCTAATCTCACAACAACTGAAAATTTTTAATCATAAACTATTTGTTCTTCCTGATTTTATCATTTGGATATTAATCTAGATTTATTTTTTGTGATTTCTCCTTGGTTATCATATTTATTTAAAAAAACCAATTTAGTTCCTATTATTGATGTATTGGTTAGACTGTCAATTAGTTCCCAAACTCTATTTCTATAGAATTAGTTATGATATTCATGCATATGCATTAGCCAAATTTTTCTTTTAATGTTTATTCTAAAGTCTTAGGTTCTAATTGTGATAATAAGGAAATAAATTTATTCTAAGTTTCCTATAATTATTATAATTATGAGTACTATATCTAGAACTCCTATTATATTTTATAGAGGGTGATATTTTAAGAATATAGATATTCTAGGTAATACTCTTTCATTTTTATTAGTTTTGTGTTCCTCTAAACTAGACTACATTTTTTATATTTTATTTTTAAAATCAATGTTTTGTGAATCAGGTCTCATATTATCAATAGAGTTAGTAATTTTATATGTTTGATTTTTCCAATGACTAAAAGGTTAACGTTCATCAAACATCAAATGAATAGATTCTTCAAAAATACTTGAATTTTTATTATAAACATTATAACCTTTAGAGGAAGCATAATATCCTAAAAATATTTCTTCACCACCCTTTGGATCAAATTTAGCATGGTTTTCCTTAGTATGTCATATACATGTTGTAACCAAACATTTAAAGAACCATACATTATTTTTTTGTTATTACACAGTTATTAGGGTGTCTTTTTAAGAAGATATCTTATTGAAACTCTATTCATGATATAGAAATTTATGTTTACAGCTTCTTCCAAAAATAAGTAGGAATACTGTATTCATTTAACTCTATTTGGTTGAGATGTTATTAGTGTAGATACAGTGTGTTTAATAGCTAAGTATAATACAAATGAGATAAATTTTTTATTCTAAAATTACCCACCATAATCACTTCATAAAGAAATTATTTTAAAATATTTTTTATTTTGATCAATTTTTTAAAGATGTCAAAAATAGTGATAACCTATCTCTAAAGTTTTAGAAAATAAAACCATGTATATCATGAAAATTAATCAACTAAAACAAAAAAAAATAATTTTCCAAATATAATTTCTAATCTTGATGGTACAAACAATTTTATATGGATAAGTTTATGTTTTAAAATATAAACACTATTAATAGATTTGAAGGATGACTTGCGCTGTTTACCATCTTGAAATGCATCAGAGAATCTATATCTATCAAATTTATTACTAGGAAATTTAGAAACTATGTGTTTCTTAGAAATTTTATGTAATTTAAATACATTTCAATTTACATGTATTCTATGCCAGGTCCAACATTAATTTGTCTCAATTGTTAAACAATTAACTTTTTTTACATAAGGAATTAAGATACAAGGTATAAGTATTTTTTGTTTTATGTGATCTAAATTTAATCAATTATTCATTGAAAATTCGGATACAATTATTAAAGAAATCAACATAAAATCAATCATCATAGAGTTATGATTTACATACCAGGTTGGGATTTATTTCTTAAACATATAATTTTTTTAGTTGAAATTGATTTTGGAATACCAATTGATCTAACTCCTACTATTTTTCATTTAGAATTATCTGTAAAGGTAACTAGTCCTCCATCTAGTTTTTCTAGTTTATGAATATTTGATGAGTCTCCACTCATGTGTCTTGAGAATCCACTGTCTATATTCTATACATTATTTTTCATCCAAATTACATTTACCTAAAAAAACATTTAAAAAATATTTTTTTGGTACCCATATTTTCTTAGGTCTAGTTGTATCAGAGAGAATTATTTCGGTAACCAAATTTTCTCATATTACTAAAATTTGTACTATAAGATTCAAATTTTATTAGAAATAATAGTCTATTTAGTTCTACTAATTTCTTATTTTAAAACAGAATTTATTATAGTAATGTTCCTTATTTCGAAAATAAAAACAAATAACTATAGAAATATTGTTTTTGTTAAAACTAGGTATAAAGTAATTACTATATAATTTATCTTTGTCACCATTTCTTCCAATTACATATTTCTCTTTATTGAGAGCATCTTTTCCAAGAATCTTATTTAAATATTCTTCTCCTTTAGTCAAAAGAATAACATCACACTTAAATGACTCCAATTCATCTTGTAATCCTTTAATTTTGTTTTCATGATATGTAAAATTTTAAGTGGTTATGTTAAATTTCTATTTAAATTAATGATGTTGTTTGAAAATAAATTATTTTTCACTTAACAAAACATTTTGAATTGTCTTTATAGTATAATTATTTTTTAAAAGATATTCATATCTTTCTTTAATAATGGAATAGTAAATTGCTAATTTTTTATTATATCAACTTTTAGAATCAAAAGTAGAAGAATAATAGGATTATACATCATACTATTATTTTTCCATAAATAACATATCTTTTTTTATAATTTTTGGATCTTTTATTTTTATTTTTATTTGTAAGAGATGATAGGGTCTTCAAATACAATCTAAGTATCCTTCATATATTCCTATCCTTTTCACCCATAATCTGTTCTGAAAAGATTTTTCATTTCTTTATTCTCCATATTTTTCTTTTCTTCTTTTAGCTATGGGAAATCATGTCTGATATGTCTGGAATGTTTACATTCATAACATAGAAATGCATCAGATCCTTTATCATCTTTTTTAAAGGTCTCTGTAAACCTCTCTTTTTTCTTTTAAAATTTGATGAATCTTCTAGCTAATCTTAAAAGTTCCATTTCATAATATAAACATTCTAATTCATTTGTATCATATTTTTTTCTTTTATTTCGTATGAGTAGTAACTATAAGGGAATTATATTACAATTTTACATTTTTATGATCATCAAATTTAACTTATATATCTGCTTTATAAATCTGTGGGTTATGATCAATTGCTTAATTTTCAAATATTTGATTTTTGTTTATTATCGTATAGTATTAGATATTCAATTACATTTAAAGGGTAGTACTCTGAGTACATTTTTTTGATCTGATTCTGGAATTAATGATCCTAAGGCAGTAACACCATTGATTATCCATTTCAATATCCCATTCATTGGGGTGATTTTTTTCACTATCCTACATTCTGATAGTGTGAAATATCATCATTACAAAAGTGTATCTTAATTGTCTAACATTTTTTGTTCCTTCATAGAAGACAATAATAGTTTTCCACATTTAATTTCTAGTTTGAAATTGAAATACTATATTGAATTCATTTGGACCAAGTACACATATAATAGAATTAATTTCTTTTGAATTGTTATCATATCCAGCTTCATTGGTAGCATCCCATATTTTTTGGTTTTTAGGGATTACATACGTTATGATAATATTCATGTATAATTTGAATCTATGATTTTTCAGATAGATAATTATGAGATATATCCAACATCCATAATTATATCCATTGAATTAATGAGTATATATAATTGACATACCTTCTCTATGATTAGCCATTGACATCTATCTTTATATAGAACTTTTACATTGATCAATCTATAGTTTAACTGATTTATTCAAAAAGCACCCATTTGATACCAATTTATAGGTTATAATAATAAAAATATACACATAAGCGTAGGGGGAGAATTTTATCTTTTCGATAATCTTATACATATCTTTACTTTTTTTTTCTTCATGAATTATGTAGACATACAATGTTATCTTTATTATGTATGTTGTGTTTCGGATAAACATAGAATAGGAACAAAAAAATTTTATAGTGGTTCAGGGAAAAAAGATCAACTATTCCACTCTACCAAGTCTCTTTCTACAAGCTTGGGGATTTTCACTAGACATGTCCTCTTATTACAAGACCTTAAAAACTGAGTATAGGGAGTTGAAACCTTGATAGTAAGTATTTTACATACCATTCTTTTTCTTATACAAGGGACCTATTTATCCATAGATTAGTAGAAGAAGATGATAATCCACCATAATGATTGAGTCTAAGTAGTCGAAACTCCAATAAATCAATAGATTTTTATTTAAATGAATAAAAAGACCCGTGTTCATAGTTTCAGAAAAAATTATTAGAAAATGGATAATATCATTCAAATATAAAATTATTTAATAATGAATAGTGTTAAAGATATCCTGATTGAAAATAATATTCAACAAAAATAACAATAATCATATAGTACTTGTAGGAATAATTTTTTTTACTCAGAAAAAGATTGAAACGTGTATGCATCCAAAGTGTAGCTTCATTAGAAACACGAAGTCATTTAATATTTTGTCTTCTATAGAAACACTATATTTAATAAGATATCACATCGTATATCAAAAAATGATAATGTTATTTCTATTTAACACAAATACTGGATTAATTTTTTATGTAATAGATCGAATAATTTCACCGGATGAATCATGATAATTTAAATCTTAATCATTAAATAGAGTTAGTACTTTCTATATAAATAGGAATGATTTAATCCACTGAATACGAGACATTGAGTAAATAATAAAATAGTTTTAAAGAAATATTTACTTTTGAATAGATCATTGGAGAAAATGTGTATAATATATTTAATTTAAAACTTTTTCACTAACCAGTAAAACATCAAGTTCCTTAATATATTGACAAAACCTGAGAGTATGGATATCAATGTATGGTTTTTAAAAAAATTACGGTTGATGATGTGTAGTTGTTCCCAAAATTTGGGTTTATAAACCATACATTTATTTCATTAAATTTAGGGTTTCTTACGAACATAGGGTTGATGATCCATACTTTTCCAACAGTTTAGAGTACATGATTCATAGGTTTTATTCAAAATATAGGGTTCCCAAACAATACATAATTCATACAAATGTAGGGTATGAACATTGTTTACTGAATAATATCAAACAAGTCCATAATAAATTAAACAAATATGTCAACCATTAAATAAGATGAACATATCAAGAAATATATTCCAAAAAAATAAATAAAGAAACTTCATTAGTAAAAAAAACAAGGGTATTTGTGAGAAACAAAATCAATATGATTTGTAGAGTATTGGTGAGAAAATAAATTACCAACACACAAAACACCCACCCAATGAGTCCACATCAACCAAACTATTTCAAAACACATCACCACGACCATACCACTCATCAAACACCAAAAATTATATCTATAATATATGAAAAAAATCACACAACCACACATAACAACATAATATTTCCCACTTTTAGTTACAAGTTCTTTTACTTTTATTTATTTCTCCATTACATTTCATATGACACAACTTAATATTTCATTAAATTAATTTAACTCATTTTACAACACATCCATATCCAACCTATATTTCTTATATACACACCTATTTTGTTACATTTTAACATCACAATATATTCCATGGCTAACTAGGAAACTATCACAACTACACCATAAAACATCTGGATCAACTCACAAAACTACTACCACAACACCAAACATGCACCACCATCACAACAACACATCACCCAATCCAATTAAACACAAAAAAATACATCAAGCATCCCAACTAAATCTCACAACACAATCTCCTCACACAGTAACCACACATCACCACCATACATCATCACCAATGTGCACCACAAACTCTAAGCAACACAACCACATCACAACATCCCACACCTAATCTATGCCAACCAACAACATATTGTTATATCCCCACACACCAAAAAAACTATCAGATCATCACTATTAGCAGACAATGTACCAAAACACATAAATAAACACAAAAATAATAAACACACATTAACAAAAAAATTCTATCTTCCAAAATTTATTCTAGAGATATCATCACATTACTTATATATTTATAATGATTATTATCAAACAAACTAGATTTCATGGGTAACTAGTAATTTATTTATATATATAATCCTTATCATTTTATTTCGGTTGAGATCACATAATAAAATAACAATGTTCTCAACTCATATAAACTAAATCACTACCATTTCTTCCATCATTCATTATTTTTAGCAAGGAAAAACATGACATATTGTTATAAACAACAATATAAAAGTAGTCGGAACAAGTGATATATCCTCATACACATCAATTAAATTTACGTCAATTCATTATCTTATTTATGTGGAATCGTTCTATCCCACAAAAGAAAATAAAAACTGTGAATATCTCACACATAACAGGTAAAAGGATTGAGAATGAGGGTCCCCTACATTGAAGAAGCTTTCTGATCTAACAATATATCACACAAAAAATAAAAAAATACACAGAAACCATAACTACACCATGAGATCATGGATCAAAATACACATCATTAATGGAAAATAAGAAAACAACCTAAAACACACCTAGAACAAAAATCAACAACACAATATCAGACCGTCGAGATAATAATGAGAGAAAACATCTATTAAAGGGAGAAGGATTTCCATATATAAAAAAATCGATCATTAGAACCTACAGATTTTTGTAGGAGAATAGGGTATGGAAGACTCTAAAAATAATCTATGGTTCACCAAAAATGGGAGAGAGACAAGTGGATTAATGAATGAAAATTTGGGAAAAACATGATTACAAATAACCTAAAACTCACGCGATTTATGACGTAAATTACATATTTAGTTGATAAATTCTATGGGATCGCAAAGCCTATGCGGTAAAACCAAAATTTAAGCTATAAAACGATTTTTCACCAAATGACATGGTTAATTAAGATATAATTAACTTATGTCATAAATCTCTAGGTTACAATGTAAAATCCATTTTCATACCCAATACCTCACCCCGTAAAAGCGATAAATTTTAGTCCACACAAGCTGTAAACCAACAACATATGAAGTAAATCCCTCTTATATTCTATAAAACTCTTTTCTACTATAAAGCTATAACTCCAACTCTAAAAATCATTTATATCTTTTTTTTAACAACTTCCATCCATAAAAATGGAAAAGTAATGGGCATTAAAGGCATAAACCATTACATGGATACTATGAAGCTAGTAGAGTTATAGAAAAAATATAATAATTTCATGATAAGGGATTAGTCCATTAATGTGTTTCTACTTAGAGAGATCATGTTCTATTTGAGAAAATTTCAGATGTGACTATGTGGTTGTGCATTGATTATATGGAACTCAATGCCATCACTCTGAAGAAAAAATATCATCTTCCGCATACTGATGACCATTTCTATCAACTTCTATGAGTAAAATATTTCTCAAAGACTAATATTATTTTTGGTTACCATCAATTGTGACTAAGGAAGAATGATATTCCCAATACATCATTTGGTATAAGGTATGAGAATTATAAGTTTGTTGTCATTTCCATTGGATTGACTAGTGAACCCTCTTTTTATATGGACATGATGAGAAGAATTTTCATGGAATATATTGATATTTTTCCCATATTTTTTGATGATATATTTGTATAATAAAAATTTTATAAAGAGAATAAGGTTCATTTATGAATAATTTTTGATACTGTTAGATAAAAAGAGTTATATGGGAATTTTCTCATGTGTAAATTGTTGACTTAAGATGTTCCATTTCTTGGCCATATTGTCTCTAAGGATGAAATATAAATTGATCCATAAAAGAAAAAGGTAGATAGAGATTAACCTCTACTGACACGTTTTACTACGATATATTGTTTTCTTAGATTATTAGGTTACTATCATTATTTTGTTCAACCTTCTTCCTGATTAGAAAAATGGTTAACTAAGTTGACATATATAGGGATTATGTTCCTATAGAGGAATGTAATGATTGTTTTAAGGAATTAATAAGGATGTTTATAAATGTGAAAATTTTGAAATTACCATCAGGAGGGGGTAATTTTCAATATATATTGATGGATTAAAGAACATACTTGGTTGTATTTTTATGTAAAAATATAAAGTTATTGTCTATACATCAAGGTGTTTAATGAAACATGAACAAAACTATCCAATCCATGATCTTTAGTTAGAATCCTTAATATTTTATTTAAAGATATTATTGAATTATCTCTATTGATAAAGATATAAGATACAGACAAATGAAAAGAGTTTAAAATATATCATTGCATAGGAAAATACTAACATGAAGTGTAAGAGATAGTTATAGATACTCAAGGAATATGATTACATGATATACTACCACCCTGTAAAGTCTAATAAGTTGGATGATGCATTGAGTGAGAAATATCATGGAGTTCTCACTAATATGAGTATTGAAAAAGATTATATTTTTAGGGGACTAATAAAGTTGGATATGGTAATTATTATGGAAGGGGAAACATCACTCCTTTTTAAAATGATTTATAAACAATTTTTATTAGAAAATATAATAAGTTTTTAGATAGATGATGAAAATTTTAAAAACAAAATTAAATCTATGAATCATGGGATTTTAGAAAACTTCATTAATGATGAAAATGTTCAAAAATTTTGTAAGTAATTATGTGTTTCATATATACTTGATATGTAAAGGGAATTATTAGATGATACTCATAGATTTAATTTTTCCATATAACTTAGTAACACCACGATCTATAGGGATTTGAAGTAACATTTTTTATGTGGTAATATGAAGTGAGAAATTTATAATTATGTATCACGACGCTTGCATTTTCAATATGTAAAGGATGGGAGAAAACATCCAAGAGGTGTAATAAAACCTATAAATATTTGAATAAGGAAACGAAATGACAATATTTTGGACCTTCTCATTGGATTACCAATTAATCCAAAGAGAAATGATACCATATTGGTTATTTTTTATTGTCTCAAAATATATGCACATTTCCTCATTATAAGATATGATTTACCTTATGAGAATCTTGTATGAGTCTATATTAAGAAATTTTTATTACATTATGGTGTACCTATTTTGATTGTGTGATCATGACCCATGATTTATGTAGAAATATTATCAAATCCTTTAAAAGTATATTGATACCAAGATTTAGTTAATCCCTAACTATCATACTCAGACTAATAGGTAGTTATAGAGGAATATTAAACCATTATAATACATGTTATGTTCATTCACACTTGACGTTAAGGATTTGTGGGATAAGTATTTACCCTTGGTAATGTTTTCCTATAATAATATCTTATATTTAAGAATTAAAATGGTGCCATATGAAGAATTATATGGAAATAGATTTCATAGTCCAACATTTTGTGATGAATTTGGTGAAAATAAGTTTACAGGACCATACATTTTGGAGGAGACAATAACAAAATTAAACATTATTCAGACCCATGTTAAAGCAGCTCAAAACAGTAACAAGAGATATGATGATAAAAGAAATAAATATTTGTAATTTCAAGTGGGAGATAACGTTTTTTTGAACGTATCTATTTGGAATGGTGTTATAATATTTCGTAAGAAATTAAAATTTATTCTTAGGTACATAAAACATTTTGAAATTCTATTATGAATTGGAGATGTTGGTTACTATTTGAAAAAACCACCTAGACTCTCTAATGTTCATGATATGTTCTATATATCTTTATTGATGAAATAAATTCCAGATCTAATGCATATGCTCACCTCTGGGGAAATATAATTGGAACTAGATTTATCGTACTCTGTAAAGCCTATCTAGAGTCTCTACATGATATAATAATTGTTGAGGAATAGAACCACTCGACTGGTAAAGTTACTTTCATGAAACCATAAGATAGAAGAGGCGATGTGAGAACCTAATTATGTTTTATTAAGAACATCAAAAATCTATTCTTTAGGTGAAATTATAGAAAATTGAAGGATGAAATTTTTAAATGAGGGAAGAATGTAACACATGATCATCAATGAACTTATGCTTTTATATCTAGAGAAACAATAACACAATACACATAGTTTAATTCAAGAATATGATTAAAATATAAATTACAAAAAATTTATTAATTAATATTTATTAAATTAATTTTATTTTTCGAATCATTGTATCAAAATTAACTCAGGGTGAAATTTTTTGGTTTTTCTAAAATGAATGATTTTTCAGTGAATAGTAAATAGTTATCGATTTATCATTTACATTAATTTATTTTCATAAGATTTAATAGTTCCATTATATTTTGAATTTGGTATTAATGTGAAATACGTTCCATTTTATTTATATTAACATAATTTACTCCATTTGAATTATCAATTTTCATGACTCTTATATATGTTAATTATAATGCTTAAGGAAAAAAAATTAAAATTATTTTCATTGCATTTTATGTATTTATTTGAAAATTAATTTTTTATTATTATATAAATTTTATATTAAAAAATGGATACCATTCTTATAATTATGAGGTTAAAATTTCATAAATATGATCCTTTTGTCTTATGTCATCATGAATTGTAACTGTAGTAAATACTTGTCACCTCAATAAGGGTAAAATGGGTAAAATAGGGTTAAAACCATAAGATAAGGTCTCATAATAAACCCAAAACATGATTTTATCATATTTTTTGGATGTGTTTCAACTATTTTAATCTATATACTTAATATATTTCAACTTGGTTTCATCATTCTTTGATAATGACCATTATATTAATTTGAGGAAAGAATAAATAAAAAATGTCATTCTCATGAAATTAATTACTCTAATTTTTTTAAATAAGAATAAAAAGAGAATAATTTTAGTCATAAATGTATATTTTAATGAAAATTTATTTATTTTTTATAATGGAAAATTAATTATAATTTTTATTTATTAAATATTTACCTCAAATTCTTATGCACCACCATTATAATATTTATTCAATTAATAAAATAATATAAAATAAGGTATTCTAAAAATAGTAAAAGTAATAAAATTTCATTGAATTATTGTGATACAAGAATTTTTTTATAAAAAATTGGAATATTAGATATTTTTGAAAGGTTTATATTCTAATTTAACTTCTATATTGATTTCATTAAATTCAAATTAAATGAATTATTTCAAAAATTATATAAAATATATTCTATGAAAAATAGTTTTTATTAAATTATTTAAAAATAATATAAATTTTGAAATAGGAAAATTAGGAGGAAAATGGACTAATTTATCATCAAATTTCTATTTATGAACCCATTGTTACCTTATATGTAAAATTATAACGCAATAATATTGAAAAAGTTGTTATAATGGTTATGGTCAAAATGTGTTACTAGAGGGTTTATCTAAATAGATAAGGATTAACATGACCTAAATAGTTTCTTAAGCTTCAATGGTTGTTTCATTGTGAAATTATCCGTATCAATTAGAATATGATTAATTTTTGATCAATTATTCTATGAAAGTGACTTGATAATATTTTAAGACTTTGAAAAATTACAAGTGTTCCACTCAAGTCAATTATATAAGGTCACTTACTTCTTTCACTTATCCACACCTATTGTGCTTTCTAGATCAACCAAAACCCTAAAAAATATATCCCCAAAATCCTTAGATACATTATATTGGTTATTTTATTTCAAATATATCAACACTACGGTCCTTAAGAAGAGGCCCCAAGAAGGGTTCTCTAAGAAAAGGTAATCATTTTTACAGGACTTTCAAATTTATTTCTTATTCTAATTACTAAATATCATTTTTTCAATAAGAATTTAATAAATAAAGTATCATATATATGCTAATATTTTATCATGATTAGGTTAAAACAATTTTCTATGAATTTTCCATCCTCTGAAAACAGAAAAACTGTACTCGTGCATCCCTACGACTTACCGTGACGACGCAGCAGTGTAATTCATTCTTCATAACCACAATACATGGTTGGTTATAAATATTAAACTAATGAATATTTATATGATATTTATTAAATAATTATAATTATTTAATTTTAATATCATATCTATGTTCTTACCTTCCATCAGTTAGAAAATGATAACATCACTCATGCGTACATGTAAACTGCCACCTATATGAAGTTGTGTGATTCATTTTTTTCTACTTCACATGGATGTTAATAAGGATATATTAATAAAATATAAATTATATATATAATTTAATAACTATTCTATAAATTTTAGTTATTATTTAATTTTTTTTATTTCTATCTGTTGAAATGTGAACCAACATTCATGTTTACGTATAGCCAACCATCTCCATGAACAGTGTAATTCATATTTCAATATCCACCATTCCATGATGATTCCAAAAATGTATATAATGAATATATATTATATTTATATAATTATTAAAATCATGGAGATGGTTAAACCATGATAAATATAGAGGCAACAAAACTATTGAACCAAAACATACATGAAAAGCTGAAGAGTTAACACTCATAAAAGATGATTTTAATAAAGAAATATTAATAAATATATATTAAAATGATTAATTAGAGCATATATGAAATTATAATTTTATATATCATAATGGTATATAATTATAAATAACTTTATTTTATAATAGAGTTAAAATCCACATACAAAGCATGCCATACCAAAGGTAAGCATTTATTTCACAATCTCATCATTATTTTGGATTGTTTATGATTATGTTTACATTGGGAGAATTATATGATATGTATACATTAAACCGAATATTTTTTTTATTTGGTTATTTATTAAGTTATATGGTTTCCTCTCATATTCTTATTTAATTACTCAAGAGACCAAAATAATATTTTTAAAGAAAAACGAATTTATTTATCTCTTTTGGTCAATAATACCTTACTTCCATATCACTGTTTTCTAAAAACGTTTTCCTTAATATTTTATAATATATTAGATTTTAATATATGTAATTTATAATTTATAACGTTATTTTCCCTAAGAAATATTCCACTGATCTATTTAAATTATTTTCATCTATATCAACATTCATTGATGAATATTATATTTTTCTAGGGCTATACTCTTTATAAACCATTCTCTATATCAATATAGATGTATTATTATTATGTTATATTTATTTATTGGGGAAAGTATTAAAATTTCATATGACATTTCTTCTATACAAATGTTTTCATTGATTATTTTTTTCCCATTTCATATGCGTATTCTGTTAGACATAGTATGTAAAGTAAAGGTCCTATTATTGGCCCTTGTTGAATAAGTAGGTCTCATGAAGAAAACTCGTTTTAGTATTTAGAATAATTTTGAACTCTTTATGTATTTTTTCCAATCAGAAGGACTTGATGGTAATATTATGATGTTACACATTATGCATTTTATCATTATGAACCATTTGTATTTAGAATTCTAGATAAAAATTATCCCACCAGTTTTATTGAAATCATTGGCATATAATATATTCTACAAGTATACCAATGGTTAAAAACCATTGGTATATAAATATTTCAACAATTTAATTGAATCCATTGGAATAGATGATATGTTCGGTAGTATGTATATCAATGGTTCTTGAATTGTTGGTACACATATATACCAACATTTTCACTTAAACTGTGGGAATATATTAATTTCAGAAAACCAATACCAATCATCCTTTAAAATCTATTGGTATAAATATATTGCAATTCCCAAAATGCCAATGATTTTTGAAGCCATTGGGATAGCCTATAACAATGGTTTTAAACTTTCGGGACTGGTGCAAATTTCTATTGTAGACCATATATCTCATAGAATGGAATGTGTTATAGTGTGAGTTGAACGGATATTATATTTTTGTTTATAGAGAGTATGGTCCCTTATGGATTGAAAGTGGTTCACCATCTGATTCAAACATTTTAATATGAATTATATAATTATTCAGGTCCAAATTCAAAACAAATATGGAATATAATTTGAAACTAGCTATCCTACATGTGGAATGAAGACTTAGACATGAAACTAACCTTAGTATGGGTTTGGGGTATCTATTTTTTGTTATTATAAACTATTATGGTCTCTTCTATGGTATAGAACTGGAGTTTGATGTAGGAAAGGAGTCGTTGATGTTTCTCTAGGAAGGATTTATACATATCTTATTTTATTTAATACAATATTCTCAATTTTTTAAATATCATTTTAGGCATTAATTTGGCATTGTAGTGTCATACTGCCATGACGTCTTCTAGTTGTACCCCTTGAAGTCTGTGATGACCATGTACCTGAGGTGATAGGTTGTGATCCACCAGTGATTCCATCTATAGAGCCACATGTGTATCATCTTTCTATTATTTATATGGGCACTGATTTTTAGTTTCAAGGGGTTTTATGTGTATGATTCTATTGATGCAAGGTGTAGTTATACCTTCGCCGAGTATAGAAGAGTTGACTCATGAATTTTAGTAGCAAAAAAATTCCACTTTCTTGGGGGATGGAAACCTTCATGTTGTGGAGTGTTGGATCAAAGAAATAATATCTATATTTGATCATCACAAGATGCAACCAGATTATAGGGTCATGCTTGCAGAATATATGATACATGACTCAACCGAGAAGTTTTGGGATGTCATTACCCAGGTAGATAAGCATTGTGACATGGTCTGGGATAATTTTCATATAATTTTATATGATTATTTCTTCCCACATAATTTGAGGTATTACTGATATTGAGAATTAATTAATTTGAAGAAGGATAGCATGTCTATCATGAATAAATCTGCTTAGTTTACAATGCTGTAATAGTTCTATCCTTTTCAACCAGGTAATGATTTTATGACTACCAAGTGATTTGAGGATGGTTTGGGTTATTCCATCAGGTCAAAAGTCAATGTATTTAGGTTGAAGACCATTTTTGAAATTGTCAAAAAATCCATAATCACATATTAGAATCTGATGGAAGATGATGTTACACGTCAACGATGTTCGACACCTAAATCTATTAGTGGTTCTTCTTGGTGAAATCATTCTTTCGAGTCTACTTACAGAGGTGGTAGAAGTCAGGTTCCTTGTGTTGAATACTTCTTGATTTTCAACAATGTGGGAAGTTGGGAACATGAAGCCACTATGATTGTGGTAACTAGTGGAGTGAAAAGTATATGGTAGGATGGGCCATAACAGGGGTTTCTATAGTAATTTTTTAGTGCCGAGAGAGTAGGGATTTTATCATACTCCTCATCCAAGAGAGGGTTTAGAAGTATCTCAACATTCAGGTAGTAGGAATACTACTAGATGATCAGGCTGAGGTTGTAGTTGAGGTAGAGGAATTCGGACTTATGATTCTCAGTACCAACTGGGTAGGATTTCTCTAGATAGTCAGGTAGTAAATCATGGATGTGGTACAAGCCGGTTACTTTCATTCCAACCTTTGTATGAAGAGTAGAGTGGTGAACTATATATTATATTAGGTACTATTCTAGTAGTATCCCCTCTAGGGTCTGATTTATTTCACACTTTCACATCTGAGTCATTTATATCTAATATAATAACTAAGAGTCTTGCATATTGAGAACTATTGTAGTGTTATGAATATAGATTCCCCATTATGTATCTGTTATGAAAAAATTATTTGTTATAAGGACTTTCCCATTGAGATAGGTTATTAAATTTTTATGTGGAATCTTTATGCCCTCAATATGATGGGCTTTGATGTAATCATCCAGATAGACTGGTTAGTCCCCAATTGAGTATATATTGACTTCTATCATCAAAGGATGACATTTACTTCACCATAGGGTATTGAGAACATTCAAAAGGGTGACTGGGATGCCAGTGCAACATGAGGAGTAACCGAGCAAAAAAGGTTGGACAATGTAATGGATTAGATCACCAGTCCTTTACTAGATGACCAGAGGTAACAACACATTATCTTTCCTCCTATAGTGGTGTATTTCATTGATGTCTTTCCTGATTAATTATCTGGTTGATATTCAATTAGAGAGGTAGATTTAACTATTGAGTTAGTGGTTGTAGAAACCGTAATGAATATTACTCCATATATGTTAGAACCTTTGGATCTCATAGCAATCAAGAATCAATTGGATGATATGGGGGATAAAGTCTTTATACGACTTAAAAATTATCCTAGGGGTTCACCAATATGTTTTCTAAGAAAGCTGTTGGTAACCTTAGGCTCTGTGTGGATTACCATCAGTTTAATTATCTCATGATCAAGAATTGGTATCCAGTACCAAGAATAGACAACCTATTTGATCTTACATGTGGAGAGAAAGTGTTTTAAAAGATATAAATTTGGTTGGGATATCATCAGGTGAATTTCAGGACTTTATACATACCTCACACATCTTTTAGGGGAAGGTATGATCTATATGAGTACCAGTTTATGCTATTCAAACTCAAGAACACACCTAAAATCATCATGGTTCTTATGAATTGGGTTTTCCACAGATATATAAATTAAATTTTGGTTTCCTTTTTAATGAAATATTAGAGTATTCACGCTCCAGAAAAAACAATGAAACCCATATTGATATCATCTAGAATACACTAAAAGAGTATCAAATCTATGATAAAAATATTAAATACCACTTCTAGATCAACAAAGTCCACTTCCTTGGTTATATTATCTCATAATCCAAAGATTCTGTTGACCTAATGAAAGTGAGAGTTGTAGTTTCTTGGGAGCATCCCAAGAATTTATTTTACATTTAGAGTTTCTTGGGGTAGATAGATATTACAAATTCTTCATCTTGGATTTAAAATGCAAAATAAGAACTCTTACCGGCTTCAAAAAGACGGGTGTAAAATTTTTATGGTCATAATATTGTGAAGTAGCCTTTCAGGAGTTGAAGGGTTGTTTGATTCCAACATGAATAATGATTCTTCCAAAGAAAGAAAGAAGCTATACTATATACTATGACACGTTTGGTATTGGGATGGAGTTGTTTTGATGTAGGATGAGACAGTCATTATGTATGAGTATTTTCATTTGAGGCCTCACGAGAGGAATTACCTATCGCATGATCTAGATCTCTTAGGTAAAGTTCATGCTTTATGATGTTAGACACACTATCTACTGGGAGATAATTTTGTGGTATTCATAGACCACATGTAAATCAAGTACATATTTATATAGCAGGACCTCAATCTCAAAAAAAATTGGTTGGTTGAGTACCTACTATATATTGATTTTGATCCTTCCTTTATACCTAGAAATGGGAATTCAGTGACTGACACATTAAGATGAAAGACCTAGAAACATGCTAATCTTGAATCTGGTGGTGAATGGAAGATTATGGCCTTATTTTCCATGAATCGCATTTTGGTTCAGCAGGACCATGGTTACAATATCATCTCAACCATATCAGTGGTTTATACTCCTTGGGAATGGACAATAATGAGGCAATTATCTGACCATAAAGGAATTATCCTAAGGAAAATCATTTTAGAGAATGGTACATATTTAGGATTGACCATGGATGGTGATGATACCTTATCGTTCCACGGGCATGTGTGGGTCCCAATGGATATGATAGAGGAGTTGATATTATAATTCCATGCCTCAACATGGGTGGTTCACCTTGGTGTCACGAAAATGTATCAAGATCTATGATGCCATCATTACTGTCCAGGTATGAAACACAAGATTTCCATATTCATCACTATATGTTCTAATTTTGAGCAAGTTAAGGTGGATAATCAATGATTGATAGAGATTCTATATCCATGGTCCATTACCAAGTTGAAATGGGATGATGATTACATCAAAGCATTGATATAATGTGTTTTTTATTGATCATTTTAAAAATGTTCACAATTCTTACCTGTGTGAGAGTCCTTATCAGCAGAAGATATAGGAAGGTTGTATGTTAGAAAGGTTTTATGTCTGCATAGAGCTACTTATTATATTATTTATAATAGAGATGATCATTTCACATCACTATTTTGTTAGGGGTTGCATATGGCCCTGTGTACGCATGTACTTTTGAGAATAAACTATCACCCACAGACTGATGGATAAAAAGAACATATGATTTAGGTTCTAGAGGAAATAATCCATGTATTTGTCCTTAACTGTAGTGGTTCATGGGAGAAACACATTCCATTCATCATGTTTTCATATAATAACAACTTTTAGGACATAATTGAGATGGGAAACTATGAATCCTTGTATGTTAGGACTTACTGCTCACCTCTATGCTGGATAGAGGAAGGGATTGCTTTTCTTAGACAATGTCTCATGAATGAGAAAATAGAGAAGGTCCAGCTAAACAAAAATCATATGATGATAGATCAGTCCAAACAATAGTCATATGGAAATAGAAACCAGTGACCTCTCAGGTTTGAGGTTAGAGACTGAAGGTTCTTGAGAGTCCCACACAGGTTTGAGTATGGATATATTCAGAATTAGGGTAAGCTCTCACATTGGATTGTTGGAACCATTGAGGTTGTCAATCAAATTAAACTAGTGGTTTACTAGTTGGTGCAACGTCAGAGATAATGGTCAATGAATTATGTCTTTTATGTATCTCAACTACACCAATTCTACGAAGTCTTGACACATGTCTTTCAACCTGATGAGGTTGAATTGGATTTAAATGATTCCTTTGAGGAGTATTTAGGGCCTATAGTGTATTGGAGAGTGAAGACACTCCAAGGTAGATCTTCTCCTTTGGTATGGTGATATGGATGCACAACTGAGTAATAGACGAGAAATAGGCATAAGAAACTAATATATGATGTTAGTGGCCGAAGCTATTCCCGAACGATACCACTTTAACCTTAGAAGGCCAACATGGGGATGAGTTTCTTTACAGATGGGATTTTTTACGAACCTTTTTTTTATAATGGTATGGACCATTATTTTTTTAATTTTAATTCCTTAAACAAGACAAATGTTGAATCCAAATCCCGCCAAAGAGGTCACAGGTACATCCATGGCTCGTTCAATGCCTAGATCCCCCAAATTTGAAGAAAGAACAAGTTCATATGGTTTGTCTACAACCATGATATCAGGGGCTTATGATAGTGTACAATGAATTGTGTTTGGATAGTGGGATATCACATTGTTTTCTCATGGTTTGCAAGCTGAACACCCCCATATTTTTGTTGAAAATTATACATTACCCCACATTACAAATTAATCCTTTTATATTTCTTCCCTCCTCCCTAGAGTGGTTAAAACATGTGTTTTCTCATATTTTGAGATCAACAACACCTCAATATAGACATTGAGACAACTTTGTCATCCAATATTCATTACTCGATCCACTAGAAGCATTGGATCTATCTTAGTAAGCTCCCATAGTCTCTCAACTCCTATCTTTATTTTCCTTTGAATCTATTGTGCTATTTTGGTGTAGGCTCATCTACCCTATTTTTAGGGCATTATACTATTTCCGAGATCTCTTTCAATATAATTTGAATATAAGGTCTATATCAAGTGATGCATCATCTATATCTTTGAAGTAGGTGGTCATGTCATTTTCCCTTTGAGTATTGATGTTTTGTAATTACGCCATTGTGCCACACACCATCTTTTTCCATGATTCTCCATTTAATTGATCACTTCATATAAAATTGACCATTTCAGCTTATTATTCTCTTATTGGCCATTGTTTGGTGGTTAATAGTCAGTATGAACCAAATATAGTTAGTCCATGGGTGTGCCAAGTGAAAATTTCTATTTTCGATCAATTATTAAAAGTACTCAAAACTACTTAATTCATTCTGTATTATCTTTTAAATGAAATTTAGCTTGATCCATGAGTATCAAATGAAACCAAAGGAACATCTATTGTGTTTGGCCCTCTTTCAATTGGAATTTCTCATGTAGGAAATTGACTTGTTTTCTATGTCACCTCCTAAGTGAAAATTTGATCCTATCAATGGTTGTACCCTATATTGGAAATTAAATGCGTTAAATAGAATTTATCACATGGATTGGTTCATGGAAGATGGAATTCCCTTAATAAAATGAATAAATTTATTATAATGGATGACTTTAAGGGTTGGTATGGTCAATGTTTTAAATGTATTGAACTTGATTAATGGAATATATGAGAGTGTTTACTAATGTGTTATGTTATGAACATGAACATTCCTTATCTATATATATATATAGTCATGGATAGTATGGAACATAAGAATTGTTTCCTCATGAGATATGTTGTTAAGATGATTATTCCTTGATTATAAAAATATGCGCTTGATAAATAAGTTTCATGTGTGGTTTTTCCTCAAGAATTATATTATAAATGAAAATGAATTTATATGGGTTGTGTACAATGGTAAGGGTTATTTAGAATGAAGGATAATCATGCTCCCTTACAATAGGTGTTGATTATGGAATATAACACTAATGATAATATATGGATGATGGGCTGAGGAACCATGTTCCCGGATTAGAGTGTTTCCATAATGGCTCACTCTCCATCCCGAGGGTTATATCATGATGTATATCACCCTATTGGGATATAGTTAATATACCCTATTCTATGATATTATAGGCTCATTAGAATGATAATGGATGTATGAGTTATTCCCCGATCCAGCCAGCACTAGTATTCTTGGTATATGGACACTTTCATCTTTACATACTTATTTCATATAGGTGGATGAAATATATATAATTAAACTATATATATATATATATATAATATTACTATATATATATATAGAAACTGTTAAGACATCGATTCCAGGCCATGATCCAAAGTAGGTAGACCCTCCATTTGTCATATTAGAACATGAGTTGGTAGTTTGTTATTTTATCATTATTTTTCTATTCTACTAATACCTTTACACTATTTAGTTATGATCACTACTTGGATAACACATAGAAATCATTGGTGGTGTCCTACTGATATTTTTATCTCACACCCTACTCAGGTTTCTTTTGGTACCTAAGATGATTATTTATCTGTAGGTATTGATAAGGGATAGTTCCCTGATATAGGTTGTTGATATAATTTTTCTAGATGGATCATAGGGTATAGGATCGGGCTTTAGCTCAGGATACATTTGGAGAATATTTTGTTTTTTATCTTTTTTAATATTATATAACATGCATGTATCTTCTTTTTCCGTTTTGATATTAATCAATTCCATGCATACATGTATCAAACACTACCTTAGAGGATTTTGATATCATTATCAGCTATTCAGTTATATACTTATGTTTCTATATTTTCTTATCTATTTATTCCATCTATTTATATTATACTTTTATTGTTGATTGTATATTATTGTATCTGATTTTTTACTCTTCTATGAGGGCACAGCCTTCCCACTGTTCAATATTTACACCATTGTTTCCTGTTTGTATACTCTCTCATATGGGGAGGTGTTCTTGAGTCCATGTAACCCACCAGATCAGGACACGAGTTAAGTGGATACAAGGTTTGGTTGTTACATGGAACTTTCTACACATTAATGAGGTATGGATTATATATTCTATATTTCTCATTTTTATAGGTATATTCCCCATCCAGCACATGTTTTTGTTTTTTAGGATGTTGATTAGAGATAGATAAATATTACAAGATGTTCCTAACACATGTTATATATTAGATCAAGAACGTGTTTCAAGGGAAGATAGATCCATAAGAAGACATGGGAGTGGGAATGAAAAATACGAACATAGTAGCTTGATTGGTTTAACTGGGACCCTTAGAGATGATTCTTTATGATAAGAAGTCTTTATTAGGTGAGGTTGAAAAAGCCATAAAACTTTTTCCCTTTAATATGAAGTATTATTTACCTTTTTCTCCTTCTTATTTTGGGGATAAAACATATTTTGTTAATGTTTTGTGAAATTTAGTATATTTTCAGTTCTTAAAGGGATGTTTTTGATATTTTTGAGCCAAAATGGGTAGCACCCTGGCCAAAGTGATGTCTATGGTGGACCCTGACTCGTCTTGGTGAAACAATGGGTATGGAAATGGATTAGAAAAGACATGGTGTTTGGTGATAATCATGGGGTAAAACAACCTAAATTTGTGAACCAACATGTATTGGGAACACTATTTTACCTGAAAACATGGACACCACAACCACTACTGGGCTTCAATGCAATCTATTTTCGATATGCATTCAAGGATACTATGACCAAGATCTGAATTTGGTATAGTGTGTGGTGATGGTTGTGTTTCATTTCAAATTAAGGACACACCCAACTATCTTCTTGGATCTGGACCGATAAAATTGGAAAATTAATGGATATTAATTATGTATACTTAATGTGTTCATTTAGTGATTCTAGTTCTTATTAATCAATTCGGACCCCTTCTCCTTGGGGACTCTATCAACCCAAAGAATTAATAGATACAAAGAAGACCAATATCCTAAACATGTGTGATCTCTACTAGAGACTCTATTTCTTCCTTTTTGGATTTATTATTCCATTTATGGGGATGAACTATGACATTAGTTCATCTGCCTTCATTGGTTACTTCGGTTTTAGGAATTTTTTTGAATAATTTTGGTGAATTTACTATATTATAGAATTTAATATTTTCTTCCTGTTTTTATGTATAATATTGATTTTATTGCATAAATTATTATATTTAATGATCCTTAATCCCCAAGTTCTTAGTTATCTCTATCTCACTCCTTCCAATAGGTTTCCTTCTCATAGATCATCTTTTCCTTAACCTTCATTCCTTCCTTCAACATGACACTTCTAGGGTTTTAGCCCCTAGTTCTCTCTCACAGTTTATCTGATCAGGTTTGCACTAAGGTCTGGTCCTCCTATTCAGCTTTAGTGATGGAGCGATGGTTCCTTCCCGGTAACTTATCTATAATCAGAACTCACGATCATCCACTCTATTCCAGTTCGGATTGGGAGTGTCAGATTCCAAGGGTTTTTGGGCTTTATATTTTAGCAGAAATGGATATCCTAGCATCTCCCTATTATTCATTTAGGGTTTCTACCCCCTTTTTTCCTCTCTTTTTTCTTGTTCGTTTACCTTTTTTCTTCTAGTTCCCATTTCTTTAGGGTTTATTCCCTATTTCTGTTTCCATAAATGTATACATCCTTGATATGGTGTTCAATCCTTTCTGGTAATGTTTTTGATGGGTTTTTTCTATTGTTATTCATCTACTGGTTTTTTGGTTTCTTCAAGGTTGTTTTTGATAGCTATTCCTATGTTGGCATTCTTCGACGTTGACGATTCCTGGTGGTTCTTATCGCTATTTCATCCAGAAAATAACATCTTTTTCTTTACTCTAGATTTGAGAGTTATCCATTATCTCTGAGGTAGAGTTGGGTGGAGGTCTTCATGGTCTTCAGGATGTGGGTCTGAGTGGGAGGCTTCAGGAAGTTGATGGTGATGATATTAGATCATCGATTGTGAGGTTGGGTTTGGATCCGCCAACGATGATGATGGTGATTTTGTTTTAGTGAACAATGCAATGTTACTGTGATGTTTTTTTGTTTTATTATATTTTGGGGCTGGAAGCTGGAGATGTGGTCGGTAGTGTTACCAAGATGAGGATAGTGACTTTATTGATGTGAATACATGATGGTAGTGATGGTGATGCGATGTCAGGCCAACTATAAGATGATGGTGGTGTGGTCAGGTTCGAGGTCTCCCCATGGTGTGGATTGAGGTGGGTTGCTGGTGGTTCGATGTTGATTTGGGAAATATTTCAGAATTTTGGTTTTGAAATTTGAAAGCTGTATCTTGAATTTTGATCCATTTTGATAGTGTGGATGGATATTATTTGCTAACTATGAAGATCCTATGGATCTTTTGTTTGGTTCCCACTCTTCTAAAAAGTGGATTTTAATAAATAAAAAAATGATTCTGTTATGGCTTATATTATTATGACTTGTGTCTTCTTATAGGGGAACTGCAATGTTTATGTATCAAAAAAAATTAACAATCGATGCCATTTTCCTGGAGACTTATCTTAATCTCACCATCCAAGAGATGTGTTTTCTTCATCCATCAACTGGGATCAAATTATATAATTTTTAGTAGTCATCATAAGATAATTATTAATTCCTCCCTTTTCTTTTTCAAATTTTTTTCCTTGATTAGGATCACTTTTTAACCAGATCAAGGAGTTCTTGGTGTGCAATGTTGTTCTATTTATAATGTGAACCCAATTATAGATGTGATAACCTTGAAAATACAAGGCATTGATGTTGAAAACATATGGTTGGATTTATCCTACCATATAATATCCATGTATATGTACATAATCATGATATTATGTTTTGTGGTGATGAGATTTAGTTCATGTAGAGTTTTGTCAAAAGTGGTCATGATTTGGATCTTATTCACATTCATGATATTCCATGTCTTCCATGATATGTCATTCCTTATCTCCATGTGTTTTTTTGGTATATAATTTTTTTCTTCAATAAATTGTACCAATGTTATAGTTGAAATAATCATGGATCTGTTTACTTAGAAGGATAGTGTGTTTAGATTTATGTTTGAGACTTGATGGAAAAACCGAGATAGAAGACATGGTATTATGGCCTGACCTGGGGCATGGTGGTTAAATGTGATCAGAATCATGAGATAATAGTGGGGAATTATGATCTATGTATCCCAAACCTTAATAAAATAATGTGTAATGGAGGTATATGTGACATAAATTTAGAGATAGAAAGAGTTTATGATAGCCTATTATGGTCTAACGATAGTCCTAAGTCATGTATGACCATTGATTATCATTAAGGCTAGATCATCTGATGGGATGTTACCACAACTTCCCATATGTTTTTCTACCATAGAGCTAAAGAAAGTATAACAAGGGTTTGTAGAATCAGGGTTAGTACACAAACCCCCTTTATGGTTGTTTTCTTATGTGTGTGGTTACTTATTATCATGAATTTTGTTCTTATACATTTGAACTTGTGTTAAGATCACATTGGTGGTTTCATACCTAGTTTTATTCATACTACATGGGTATTTCAACGCACATAATGAATTTATATATAAGGATTTGATTAAGGGTAAATATACCAGGGATGATACTTGAGTAGTAGAGAATAGGGATGGTGGTGGACCAGGATGTAGTCCGAAGGAGTCGAAAACATTAAATTATTTATTCTGATTGAACATATTTTATATATTCACATTCCAAAATGGGAGAAGGGATTCTACATATATAATTCGTCTTCCATTTTATTGTCCCCCTTATCATACTATGATTAGTTACATATATTTTCTATTTTTATTTTTATTATGTATGGAGATTACATGATACTAGGGGTATAGTCTGCCCATATATAATGTTCATATGCTCACTGTTTATTGGCTTCCTCTTGTGTACATGGAGACATGCATGATTTCATGTGGATATGTGGTTCACACTCAATGTTTTGGATAAGGGCGTTACTAATAAATTATTTTTAAAAAGATAGTATAAATTTATGTAAAACTGTAAAATACCTTTCAGGAATTTCTTTAATAGTGATGTAAAATGAAAATTTATACATTTCTATCAAAGGATTATTTTGAAAATGTGATGTGAAATATATTTATAGAATTTAATTTAAAACTAATATATAATATTTTTACATAAAAATAAATAATTTTCATCTTGGAGAAAATATTATAGTATGATGATACTTATGCAATTTAAATGATTTTTTTTTATTATTTTGAAAATACCTTTTTCAAAATTCAAATTATATAGGGGGTAACAAAACACTGTTTTGTATCAAAATATGGTTTCCACCATAGAGGTAGATAAAATACCATATAATAAAATATTAGTCTAGGCGAACCCATTAATTGAAAATAAATGTTTAAGATGAAACAATATAACTAAAATAAACGATACTTGCGTTATTGACATCCCTTATAGGAAAAATAATCCATGAAGAATCTGAAAATTGAAAAGGCTTTTATATGGTAAAAAATGAAACAATGAGATAATTACACATAATATAATAAATGGTTATAATTTACAAAACATATATTAAATATGTTTATGTTAACAATCATAACTCAATAAATGTAGATTGAGTTACCAAAAATTCTTACGACTTGGGTAACGGTTGAGTCAAAAGACATTTGATGAAAATAAATGGATTTGGATTAGTTTATCCAGTAAATTATAATGAATTTAGTATGATAAATTCTGGGTAAATTAATTCAATATAATTCCATACCAAGGTAACATGGTGTATAACTTGTTATATGTATCGACAAATTTTTATTGAGAACTACAAAACCGTCAAGGCTTGAGTATCATTTTAATCAAAAACCCATGAAAGAGAGGGATTTTAATTGAACATAAAAAATAAATGATTAATATATAAATAATGATATGATATAAGATTAATGTATTATATACACTACAAAAGAAATTAGGTGAATAATACCAAACATGTCTCATTAGAAGAATTATAGATGAGAACCCATACCTTGATCTTGATTCATTCATAAAATGAACAAAAATTCATAATAATTAAATTAAGTTCATAAAATACATACTCAATAACATTATTCCTAACTATAAACATTTATAATACTCATTTATAATCAATATATATATATATATATTAGTTACTTTTTTATTTATTTTCAACATTAAGTGAAAGTAATCTTTATCGCTATGAACCAGAATCAAGGAAAATGTGATTGTATATATTATTTTATCAAATTAAATCAATATTATATCATCTATGGTACTATAATATATGTTACATGATAGTTTTAAACGTTTTATTTCATTCCATGTTACAAACCATGAAGATTAAATCTGTAATGATCATGTTTTAGTGATTCTCATCAAATAAATGGTGTTTTATTAAATAATGAGTTAATTATTGATATAAAATTCCCAAAATAAATAATACATACTTATTTGTGTAATACTATTCCAATGAAAAAGTTCTCATTTGCATACATGATATAAATTCATATTATTGTTCAAATAGATCATTAAATTGATACAAACATGAACTTACAATGACTGGTGGATTATTATGAGGTAGTTTGGTTGTAATATAATCATACTAGAAGAAAAATATAATTATTTAGTTCTTATAATCATTATAAATAATAATTATAAATAATTAAAATGAGTTGATAATTTATATAAAATCATTACTTAGAAATAATGTATCATTTTTCTATAAGTTCACATGTTTTAAATGATTGAATTGACAACAATCATTTGTTGATCATGTTATTAGTAGGTTATAATATTTTTCTATACGAATAACTTAATTATTCCATGAACATAAAATTTATCCTTTAATACAATCCTTATTACTATCCATGTATGCCTGCGATGAAAATAAAATCTGAAATTTGTAGTTCTATGGAGGTGGTAGTCTCCACGTACGCATGATTGATGATTTTATTTTCCACAGAATAAGGGAAATGATTAATAGGGTTTATTATTATAGAATCATAAATTTAATAAAATTATAATGATTATTCTTTAAATTACCCTTAATAACATCATTTTTATGATGTTCAAGGAAAAAAAATATGTTTCATTGTTGAGGCTGTAGTCCTCACAACACACCAATAAAAGTTTACATTTTCTTAAAAGAAAAGGGAGAAGGTGATCATTAATTATTACCATATTATAATAAAACTCTAGATATAAATAATAATATTTTTATTATTTATTCATTGGAAAAATACAATTGGAAACGAAAAATATAAGAGGAATAATTAAATTATAAATTAATTCCCACATTGAGAACTATGAGATTTTCATAGAAGATCCATTTGAAATGGTTAGAATATGCTAATATTTTGTGACTAGGATCTCAAGAGAGTGAAATTTTATTATAGATTATGTTCAAAGAGTATAGTTTCATGAGTAAACCAAAATTTTAGGATATCCATCAATTTGTGGTGAGAGCCCACTTTTAAAAGTTGTGAGAATGATTTTTTTGGGTAAATATTTATACTTAATATAAAGGGAAAACAAGTTAAAAAAGTTATGTTCCACTAAAATTGAGAAATAATTTTCTTTAGAAGGATATAATCTTCAGACATGCCTCATAATATCAGTTAGAGAAATGTTTTTATATTTTTCAATCATGTTACCCCTTAAACAATTACATTTTTTTCAATTTATCTTTTACCACGGTATATAGTGTTTACCTAAGGTAACATAATCATTATTCCTAAAAATAATGTTTTAATTATTAGAGAATTTGGAATGAAATATACTGAAATTTAAATACATTTAACTTTTTCAAATTTGTAAAAGTGATAAAAATTAATTTTAAAATAAAAAATCTGTAATGTATTTAAAATAAGTTTAAGAAAATATTACTTATATTTTAAGATAAAAAATATTGGATTATTAATTAAAACCAAATTTTTTATAATTATGAATAAAAATATTAAATACCTATTTTATATTATAATTTTTTTGAATTAAAAATAATTACATATAAATTAATAATATCATAATGTAATGTTATTTGTAAAAATGGTAGATTTAACTATTCATATAAAGTTCATTCACTTTAGATAAATACAAAAATTCAATATTATGGTTATATTCTTATGATTGAACCAAAAATAATGTTAATTTCTTTATATTAAATTTATTACATTTTATACTTCAATGTTAAAATAAAATCTCAATATATAGTGAATTTTTTTTCATATAGTAAAATAGATATTTAAAATGTTAACTTTTATTTAGTCTTATTTCCCATAAATTAATAATTAATTTATTGATAATATTTTATTCATAGTATCAATATATTTAATTTTTCTATAATCATAATACATATAGTTTCTTGAAATAAAACTCAAATGGTAGAAAATAATATTTTAAGCATAAAATGATTTTCTTAGTTGTTTAATTTGTACTAAATGTATCAGATTAGTATTAAAAGGAGCATTTATTTTATTTATATAAATATTTCCTGAAGTGGTTAGTACTAATCATTCCCACTAACTCAATTAATAGGTTTTGTTTTAGTTCAGTGTTCCATGTGGGGAAAGATATCAAAAACACTTGCCTCATTTAAAGGATGTTATATATCAAAATCATGGGGTGTTACATTCTCCTACCCATCAATAAATTACATCAACTTAATTTGACTCATAAGATCATAGTAATTTATATATAGAACTCATAATAACTATACACTTCTATATAATCATTGGATTATATAGGATGTGGAAAAAGGGTTTTATCTATATTAAAACATTACTCTAGCTGATTTATACTACAATGGCCCGAAAGCCTTCATTTTTTATTGATTTTTGATAATCCAACTTTAAAGCGGTGAGGTGGAACCCTTACATGGCCTGTAAGCAAATGTATTACATGGCCCATAGTCCTTAGAGGAATTAATTATCTGTAGGATTCAAAAATTACATACAACCCAAAATAACTACTTAGAACTGCTCCTCCCCATCATCTTCATCATGAAATCAGCTCGACACCTTTACATGGATGTTTAGATATACTTTTTCGTGCAAGCACATGATTTTCTTGGTGGTAGGTGCCATTCCCTCTAATTCATTCAATCTGTTTAGCTTCTGCTATGGTGAATGCTTCTTTCCCATCCTCCGTCTGGATCTTGTTCCTTATAGGTTGTCTGGTTTGCATCTGCACTTAAGGTGGCCCGAGGGCCTTGTGGTGGCCCAAAGGCCTTACTAACACGAAATCCTAGGTGGCCCGGAGTCCTTAAAGGAATCCGGAACCAAATCGGTGGCCTGAAGGCCCAAACAAGGGAATCATCCCGGCTGCTATAGTTACAATCAGTACCTTCTAAAGCATCCACTACAGTACTTGCTACAATACTACTATAGTACCCTAGAAATATTCCTCCTCCTATATTTGATCTCAGCTATCTTTGATGCACTTAAGGAGTTATCAACAACCGGGCTGAGGTTCATGTTCCTCTAGTTGCTTTATAAATACAACTTTCCCATTTATAATTTCATATAGAAATATACCTTGTGAAGAAGACTGAGATCTATAAATAATAAATTCCCAAAAACATTGAAAATTATTTATATGAAAATCACACTACTTGGTGTTTTTATAACTAAATATGTTGTACTTTCTGAGAATTTAAATGATATAGGATATTAGAAAATTTAGGGTAAAAACTCACTATCTACTTCGTTTTTAATAGTTGAAGAGGCTTTTCCTTTTCCCATGGGTGATGGTAACTATTTACTTCTTTTTACCTTGGGTTTGGAAATTTAATCACATAATGCCAAAATTTCATTAAATTGAGGAAACCATTTTCAAGCTTCTCTTTTTCCTATACACTTGTGAGCCTCAAGAAATTTATATCTAATATTATACATTTACCCACACCATTATTGAAAAATCAACCCTCACCTCTTCCAAAATATTTGACACATTGAATAATGAATCTTTTTCCCTTCATCATATTCTTCACATGATCATTCACAAGACTGAATATATATCTTTTTTAGTGATTTTGGTAATTTTAATATGTTCATATTACTTCATGATAGATGGTATTTATTAATAATACATATTCTTACTCATTATCAAATCTTTATGGGTTGTTCATTAATGTAATATCCACATTGTCCCTCTAACCCATGGTTCCTTCTAGTTGTATCCACTACTAAAACAAAAAGGGATGAAATGAGTGATGAAACATCTTCAATACAGGGGAAATGAAATTATCAATAATATAAATGCGATTCAATGTTAAAACATATCACTATTATCATAACAATATCATATAATTAATTTAGTTAAAACTACATCACTCCTAGTCTAACATATTAAATTCATTATTAAACCAAAATTAATTTTAGTAGGGTTCTATCATACTTATTTTCCAAATACTAAAAATAGTGTTCCAAAATTACCTTGAACATTATGAAAATTTTCTAAAACCAATAATCATTGAAATCAACTATCCCAAATTCCAAGTTATCACTTATCCATGAAAGTACATATTTATTAATATGTATATTAACTTACAAATAACTACATTTTTATCTATTTTACCCACGATCACCTTCCATTTAGGTTATCTAATCTAAAAATATTCAAATCCCTTATAATAGTTCATAAAGTAGATGAGGTTGACCAAATCATATCCCTCGAGAGTGTCAAACCAAGTGTGCGATTTGACATCATTGTTGTGGACCGGGTGATGTTCAAGTTAATACCCAATCCACCCTATTCACAATTATTAATCCAAGGAACATATGTTTGAGAACCTATATACACATGTTGTATCTCGATAGGGATGATATTTCTAGGAAAACCCTATACTGATGAATTTACCAAAACATCACGATTTCATCATATTCTTAGATTTATTCCTATGATTTTCATTGAAGTTATCTTAAAATAATCCATAAATAAAATGTGAATTATTAATTCAAAAAAATCATATACTTATAAAAAATAGTTATCTATACATTTTATCTTGTCATCCGCCCTAACATATCAAAAATTAAATTATCTTCAACAAATATACTAGTCTCCTTTATAATCAGAACATTTTCATTGATACCAATTATGATGCACCAGACATGATCTCCCAGATCCAATTTCATTAATACAAAAATTAAAGACTCACTTTGTTACTATATGTAATACCCTGGATATAAATATCCATAATAAATAAATAAAAATTATTATTTCATGTCTTACATCTCAAGGATTTATTTATATTTGACGATTTAGTGAATTATGACACATCATAAACTAATAAATCCCATTTCTTTCTCAACATGTGGAAATTATTTTCATTATATGTTAGATGCTACATAATACATGATATGTATTAAGCATCTCCCAATAATTATATCACACATTCCATCCATCCGAACATGAAATGTGTATTACTCATTTTTCGTATACCATGGAATGGAAATATAAGAAAGGGGTGAGCTCAAATGCCCTGTAAGTGAAATATATAACTTATTTTATCAAAACAATTATCATGGTATACATAATATAAAAAAATTATATAACATTAATTATTTTTCAAATGAACTAAAATTGAGATATTTATATATTCATGATAATAAATGAAAACATGGACATTAATAATAGTAACCTCATACTAATGAAATGCATAATGAATGACATAAAATACCTACCTTTAAGGCCTTATCCCAAGACACTATATTATTATGTGAAAAGGAATATAAGAAACACAATATGTTTTTTATCATGAGAACTGTTGATGAATCTATGGTCTGTATAATAGTAGGCCCCACCTGTCATTTTATTATTATAATGAGTTCATAGTAAGATTCATCTGGACACACTACTAAAAATGGGGTCTTCCCCAATGGTTTTGAACCGTTGGGAAAGCCTACAAGACCGTTTGTATATGTTATACCAACAGTTTTGAAAACTGTGGGGAAGTAAGCCATTGGGAAAAACTATCCCAATGGTCTACAAAGAACCGTTCGTATAGGTTAGTAAAATTAACCTATGCCAATGGTTTGGCAAAACCATTGGAATATGTTTTACCAACGGTGTAAACAAAACTGTTGGTAAAACTAAGGAAATAAAATCTTTCGTAATGGTTTCTAAACTATTGGGAATGGTTTTTTTAATGGTTATCATTGAATCATTGGAAAAAAATCCCTAGATACCTTTCCCAATTGTTTGTAAACTGTTGGGAAAGAGTTATTACAGGCTTATGCCAGCGGTTTGAAACCATTGGCATAGGCTATGCTGTTCAAATTGCACATCGGCCTGTAATTTTCACAACAGCCTCTAATGATGTCCATTCTCCTCTTTTCCAATTACTATACCTATAATAACAAACTAAGACATACATATTGAGAACAAATTCATACACATTTAACATATAATGCATTCTTGAACTATACACACCCAGAATTAAATCATAATTCATAACATTATTATAAACATACATAATTGACATAGAATTCAATTTAAACTTTAGATCACAATAATATGTGCAATCTGGAATTAAATTCATAATTGAATAAATAAATAATTTAATTATCAACTATCAATAAAATAAATAAAAAAAAGAATAAGAATAAAGAGAATCCCGATATGTTTGTTCTTTTTTCATATACTAGTTGTTTTTACTAAAAATGATGTCTATTTTAAACAAAATACATACACTTGGTGTGATATTGGACACACCATGCCTCAAATTGAAGGGGGGCTGACAATTACACTTTATATATGACCCATGGATTGTTTTCATAAAGTATCAACATATTCTGAAAGCATTTGGTCGATTTTCTGTATTATAGTTATTGTTTTCACATAAAATGTTGTTAATTTTAAAAAAATGAGAAACTTTGAGTGGTTCTGGCCCCACCATGCCTCATATTAAGGCGGGGTTAACTCTTAAACGTCACATATGACTCATTGATCATTTTTATAAAGTTTCCACAAATTCAGAATGTGTTTGGTAAATTTTCTGTATGACAGTAGTTATTTTAAATTAAAATGTTGGCCATTTCAAATAAAAGTGAGACACTTTGAGTGGTGTTGGCCACAACAGGCCACTGATTGAGGAGGGGTTTACACATACATGTCACATATGACTGATGGATCGTTTTCCTAAAGTTTCAACCAAATTCGAAAGCATTTCCTCAGTTTTTCGTATGTTTGTTTTTGTTTTCACTTAAAATTATGTCATTTTGAAACAAAAGAGAGACACTTTGAGTGGTTTCGGCCACACCACGCCTAAAATTGGGGATATTTTGACACGTACACATCACATATTACCCATGGTTAGTTTTACAAATTTTTAAATTGAATAATAATGTGTTTGGTCGGGATTCCATATGTCGGTTGTACTTTTCACATAAAATGTTGTCCATTTCAAAGAAAACTGAGACACTTCGAGTTGTGACATCCACACTGCACCTCAGATTTAGGGGGGGGGTTGACTTTTAAACATAAAATATGACCCATGTATCATTTTCCTAATGTTTCAATGGAATCCAAATGCGTTTGTTCAGTTTTCCGTATATCAGTTGTTGTTTTCACTTAAAATGAAGTCCATTTTAAACAAAAGAGAGACACTTTGAGTGTTGACGGCCACAACGCACCTCAGATTGAGGTGGTGTTGAATTTTACACATCACATATGACCCATGTATCGTTTTAATAAAGCATAAACACATTCATAATGCATTTGGTCGGTTTTCGGTATGTCAGTTGTTGTTTTCACATAAAATGTTGCTCAATTAAAAAAATTGAGACACTTTCAGTGGTTCCAGTCACACCATGCCTCAGATTAATCAAGTGTTGACTCTTACACATCACATATGACCCATTTATCATTGTTATAAACTTTTAAGACATTCCAATTGTGTTTGGTCAGTTTTCCGTATGCAAGTTGTTATTTTCAATTAAAATGTTGTCCATTTCAAATAAATATGAGACACTTCAAGTGGTTCTGGACTCAACAAGCCTTGGATTGAGGTGGTGTTGACTCATACAAGTCACATATGACCCATGGTTAGTTTTCCTAAAGTTTCAATAGAATCTGAATTCATTTGGTCAGCTTTCCGTCTGTCATTTATTGTTCTCACTTAAAATGATGTCTATTTTAAAAGAAAGAGAGACAATTTGAGTGGTTCTGGCCACACCGTGCCTCGGATTGAGGCTAGGTTGACTTGTACACATCAAAAATTACCCATGGATCATTTTAATAACGTTTCAATAGAATCTTATTGTGTATGGTTGGTTTTCCGTATGTTCGTTGTTTTTTTCACTTAAAATGAAGTCCATTTTAAACGAAATAGAGATATTGTGACTAGTGCCGGTCACATCGCATCTCGGATTGAGGCAGGGTTGACTCGTACATGTTATATATGACCCATGTATTGTTATTATAATGTATAAACACAATCAGAACCTGTTTGTTCGGTTTTCCATATGTACTTAAAATGTTGTCCATTTTAAACAAAAGAGAGACACATAGAGTGATATTGGCCACACTATGACTCGGATTGAGGCGCGATTGACTTTTACATGTCACATATGACCCATGGATCTTTTTCCTAATGTTTCAACATAATAATAATGCGTTTGGTCAGTTTACCATATGTCAGTTGTTGTTTTCAATTAATATGATGTCCATTTTAAACTATATAGAGACACTTCAAGTGGTGTCGGGCACTCCGCCTCTTGGATTGAGGCTGGGTTGATACGTACGTGTCACATATGAACCATGGATTGTTGTCTTAAATTATCAACTGAATCTGAATGATTTTATTTGGTTTTCCATATGTCAGTTGTTGTTTTCATTTAAAATGTTCTCTATTTCAAATAAACATGAGTCACATTGAGTGGTGTCAGCCACACCTAGCCTCAGATTGAGGTGGGGTTGACTCGTACATGTCACAAATGACTCATGTAATGTTATCCTAATGTTTCATCAGAATTTTAATGCGTTTGGTCCATTTTTCGTATGTCAGTTGTTGTTTTCAATTAAAATGAATTCCATTTTAAACTATAGAGAGACACTTCGAGTGGTGTCGGCCACACCGTTCCTCGGATTGAGGCTAGGTTGACTCGTACACGTCAAAAATGACCCAAGGATCATTTTCCTAAAGTATAAAAACAATACGAATGAGTTTGTTTGGTTTTCTGTATGTCGGTTTTACTTTTCACTTAAAATGTTATCCCTTCCAAATAAAAGTGAGACACTTCAAATGGTTCCAGGAACACGGTACATAGGATTGAGGTGGGGTTGGCTCATACATAGCACATATAATATAAGGTCACGACCTTAAACATTAATTATTATTGAATTATATGAATAATTCACAATGAGGATCTTTGCAGGTATAGAGTTTTAGAGAATTAGGACATAACTATTACATCTCAAAATATTACAAACTAGACACTTTTAATAAGATTCCATAAAATAAGAAAACACTTAAAAAGAAACATGTCTAGTTCCATGTTTTAGATAGAATGTCTTTCCTTGATCCCATCCTTGAGACTATTCAGCTTTAAGACATGTGGAAAACATTTCAAAAACATTGGATGAGCAGAAAAAGCCCAGTAAAGGATACACAAAGAAGGAAAACTGTTAGTTTTTCAAAAACAACTGGTAAACCATGAGTACTTTACCAAAGTAATACTTTTCACCTTTATGAAGTAGTAAAAACTCTTACTGAATAAAAGACCATTACTTACCCTTTTGTAACAAATCAATTACCATAAAACCCATATAATGAACACATAACATATAAAGGTAACTTGGGACATAAACATACTTAAATGGAATAACCATACGTTCGACTTCCACACATACTTAATGGAATAGCCATACGACCGACTTCCATACCCAATGCATTGGAGGTTATAACGTAACCACCTGTCCTGCTCTTCATAGCACCACCCGTCATATGGTTTATCACGTAACCACCCATAAAATGTCCAAGTACCATCATTATACATAAAATATTGAAAATATAAACATTTTAATAACAACATTTTAGTTGCAATCACAATATGTAATTCCAAGATATTGAATTAATCAATCCATTTTCAAAAACCATTTAAAAGATATTTTTGAACCAAAGTGTCCCATACATCTTTGAAGATTTTAATGGAATTATAATTTTAAAAAATTAATGTCCATATAAATAAATTCTGAAAACCATTTTGAAAACATGGACATTAAAGATAATGATTTAGAATAATTAATCATTAAAACATTTAAAACGATATTTTTGTTAAATAGTTTTTAACAAAATGAGAGACTCTTGAATACAAATAATTGTGGAATAACATTTAATCCAAGCTTTATAATATCTTGATAATGAAGGAATTTATGATATAATATGTCAAAGGATAGTATACAAACCATATAAGAGTTAATTGGTGCATAACAACAATGATGTCTTAATGGAAATGTAAATTGAGATGAAATCCATTATAAAGGTGGTATCCTTAAATTAAAGATAAATATATCACATAATTATGTTTGAGAAATATAAATACACCCAATATATGTGGATATTAAGTGTGAAACAATCAGAGGTCATTCACACATAATCATGGAAAACAAAACCAATGACATTGATATTTAACTCAATGAAATGAGATTGAGTTATTATTTCCCATACAAGTTCGTAAGAATTTATCAATGTGATGATTATGTTTAGAAATAGTATATCTACACAATGGTTTGTCGAAATTACAACATAGATATTACAAACATAATATTGGCATAATAAAATCAAGAAGTAGAGGTTTAACCCAAGGAATTGAATGTGGGTTAAGAAGTTCCCTTAGAGAAATCTAACAACCTAACGACGTCACTTTAAAATTCAGGAAATGTCTTGATGAGAGAGACAATGGTATCTCATCACCTAGACATAAAATTTACATAAATGAGGATATAGTAGAATATATACCGAAATAAGAGTATGTGAATTAAAAAACATAACAAAATAAGTCTTTTAAAAATAGGATGGTGCAAGGTCCCCTTACCGAGTTGGGTAACTTTCGAAACGTACACCCCATGGAAGAATGGTCATATAATGAAGATTTAAATACCCATAAATTAAATTATATTACACAAAGATTATAATAATGGGATGTAAATACACCACTCAAAGTAAATAGCGGCATACATAGCATAAATGTCACAGGAATAAAAGTGAGATGAAAAATCCCTTACGAAAACTCGGCAGTCTAACGACGCCACTTAAAACTTTCAAAAATGGATTTATGAGATCAAATAGGGTCCCTCATAATATGAACATAAAAATTATAGTATGAATAATATAAAAGAACATCCCCAAACATAATAAAGATGAGATTAAAATAAATGATATAAAAGAGAGTTCTTAAAAAAAGAGAGAGGTTGGATCCCTTACGAAAATTCAGCAGCCTAACGGTGCCACTCAAAACTTCCAAAATGGATTGATGAAAGAAAATAGGATTTTCCGTCATATGAACATAAAAATTACATTAAGACTAATGTAAAATAAAATCCCAATAATAAGAAAGATGATCTTAAAAAGAATGACATAAATGAGTGTACTTAAAAAGAAAGAGAGGGGTAGGATCCCTTACGAAAGTTCGGCAGCCTAACGACGCCACTCAAAACATCCAAAATGGATTGATGAGAGAAAATAGGTTCTCTCATCATATGAAAATATAATTTATAGTATCAGTAATATAAAAAAACATCCCAATCATTATAAATATTAGTTTAAATGGAATGACATAAAAGAGTGTACTTAAAAAGAAAGAGAGGTGTAGGATCCCTTACCTCGTGTCCGACATGAATCGATCGTTCATTAATCTCCTAAATAATAAAATTTGGTCAATTTATAATTGATTAAGGACCTATTTTAAATATTATTATTATGTTCAAATCACATATTATAATTTTATAATAATTGTTTAACAAAGTGAGTTCATATCAAACGTTTCTGTCGACGTTCGGTACATGAGTAAAAATTGAACATGTTGTAAAAGAATATTTCATGTAGTTATAGGTACATAATTTCCAGAATAGTATTAATGATTTAAATATCATATATATACAGTATATATTTATTTTTTACTATTACATAACATTTGGAGATAAAAAATTAAAAGCACCATTCATGGAGATGGTAGGCCGTACGTACGCATGAATGTTACATTCTTTTTTTTTTCATATTAATGGAATTAAAGTTAAAAGAGGTATATATATATATATATATATATTCTAATTACAGAATGATATCCATCATTTATATGTAATATTTGACATATATATCCATTTTATATATGAAATTATAATAGTATATAACATTTGGAGATAAGAAATGAAATGTACAGTTCAAGGAGACGGTAAGCCGTATGTACGCATGAACGCTACCTTCATTTCTTTGGCACATTAATGGAATTAAAAATAGATAATATATATATATATATTATAATTCCAGTATAATATATATGTTATATAGATCAAATATGTTTATCAATTTTATTCTTTATACATTCCATGTATTGCATGAACAAGTCACATCACTTGAGGGGGCGGTAGTCCACACTTACTCGTATGAAATTATCGCATTTTCACAACATGAAATGCATCAAGGAATGTTTTAAATATAAAATTAAGAAACATATAGATAAAATAAAAAACATATATATCATATATAAAATATAGTGACATCATAATGGCCACCATGAATGGTGTTAAGAAATATTGAACAATCATCATTTCGTGAGACAGAAATTCTCCATCCACAGAAATAGTATGTTCGTTAACCATTAGACGAAGGTGTGTGTAATTGTAGCTCTAATACTTCACATAACAACATCCTGTAATATTTAAGATACTGTTGTTGTTACAAAAGAAAGGAATAAATAGTGTTTATAGGGTTGGAGAAGCAAAATAATAAAAAATAACACAAGGGAAGACATTACCTTTAAATCGGGTAACTCTTTTTGATTTGAGCTCAATGGCTACCTTCGAAAGGATTATGCCAAAAGTTGAGGCATAAATGATGAATATAGGGATGTGGAGAGGTGAAATGGGCAGGGGTTGGACGATCCAAAAGATTTATATGTGTGGGTAAGGTGGTAGTGGTGGGGGCCTTTTATAAGAGGAGAGGAGGGGCACACTTGGAGGTGGGGGCACACTTGGAAGGTGGGGGCCTTTTATGAAATTATTTCGGATTTTAAAGGTCCCAAAATTATATATTTCGAGGATAAGTTGATAAGAGTTCGAAATAAACCCATACAATAGGTTTTTGAAAAGTTTAGGTCTTAGATTTGACAATATCTTTTAATTTTATTTAAATCATTAAATAATGAGGAAATCGCTGCACCATCACGGTGTCATAAATAAATTAATTTATTGAATGTCTAAAAATTTTAAAAAAATATCATGATTTAGAAAATCTTTTTAGCTTTCTATTGAATATTTATAGTAAAAATTATTACTTGTATAACCACATTTAAAATTTTCTTTTGTAAAACATTTCATGTTTGTGACATTTTTATTTTCACATTAAATAAAATGTTATTAATGTCATTTTCCTACCAATGTGGCTCCAAGGGGTCCCCATGTTGACCCATGGATTTTCGTGGTCGGCCATGACACATCCAATAAGGGTAGGACCTGTTTCAAGGTCTTTTCATATTATTAATACATTATTTTCACCTTAAACTACACTAATTACCTCTAATCGCGATTAAAAACATAAATGTTACTATTCACCAAAAAATTATTTTAATCCCATTGAACCAAATTTTACTTCCTAATGACAACCATGTATGTCTGATTTTTGATATTCAAGACACAGTGGTGGTAAAATTTCATTTAAACGAAAAATCAGTTTTTTAAGTACCACTTAGTGGTTTCAGTATTCATCAAAAATTGATGTTTTTTAGATAAAATACCAAAAATTCACCCTAAGCTATATTTGATATTCCGAATTAAAAAATGATGTCTATTTTAAAAAATTAATAACATATAAGTTGAATTAAATAATTTAATAATTAATTCCCGCTGTCAAAACAAATAGCGTGTTTTTATGAAATGAAAAGTATCAAAAGATTGACAATAGTTTAAGTCCAATTTCAAAGTGAAAATAATTATAATGACCACTATTGGATTAAATGGTAAAAATATATTCTAATTCAACATTAAAAACAATTCAAAATATAATCGAATCATATAAAAAATTAGAATAAAAAGAGGTTTTGAATTAAAATACAACATTTTTCACAATTCATTAAAAAATGAACTTTATCGGAAAAATACCAAAAAATTACACAAAGTAAAATTTTATGTCCCAATTATAAATAAGAATTTTATTTTGTCAAATATAACACATAAAATTGTCAAAATCTCGATTTAAAAGTGGTTCTCCATCAAAAGGCGGTTAATCGACCATTTAAGGAATATTAGAATGTTTGCGCTTAAAATTGGATTCATTCGCATTTTTAATCCTCTAACATTTATTGTAAAAAGAAAAAATATTTTACAAACATATATAATAATTTTTTAGTTATTTGTGTACATTCCCGTCATTACAATGTCTAGGGGTTGACTACCATTTAAAATAAAAGTATTTTATTATTACAGTGCAACTTAAGATTTCATATAAACTCATTGTTGCGTAATGGGTAATCCATCGAGCATAGCGTTTCCTATAAATTAATATTAACATTTTAATCAAAAATAGGGATAAATATAAAAATGTCATTTTATTTATTTACATGGGGTGTTACATCCTTCCCCCCTTTTGGGAATTGCGTCCTCGCAATTTTAAAATTGGGCTCGAAAACATCATTGAAAGTCTCAAATCAGAACAAGAGTTGGTAAAAAAATCACATTAAAAGAATGAAAGAGAAGTATAGTGGTCACCTGAGTTAACCCATACTAGGATTCCATGTAGGAAAACATGGATATGGAAGAAAAAGCATAGGGTCATTTTCTGAGGGAGTGTGATTGAAAACATGTTTAGGAGAAAGTTAACCACCAGAAAATCACAAACTTGTGATTGGTTAAACAGTATTGGATTCCCCAGTAGAAAAAGGTAACAAACAACTTTTTTTAAGTTAATTTTTATTGAGGATTTATTTTTGAGCTTAACAAAAACATACTGAAACATACTTACTTGTCATGTTGACATTCAACTTTTACTAGATTTCTTACACGAACTCATATTTTCTCCAAAAGATGAATATTTAGGATGACTTGTTTACATTAAGAGAGAAATAATCAACTTCTAGAGAATCACCTAATCCACAGAAGAGAACTGTATACCTCCCATGTCTTTAAACCATAACCAAAACTAAAACCAAAAAGTTCATAATGTGATCAGATAATACCCAAAAAGGATAATAGTTTATAAAACGGAAATCTATTCTTAATCTCCAAAATTTGTCCAAAAAGACCCAAAGTTCAACGAAGACCAAAATTAAACCAAACTATGATTGAAACCCAAATATTTTAATGATTTAACCACATAGTCTTTTAAGTTAAATCGTAACATTTATCTCCAAACAACATCAGTTTCTCATAATGTCTCATATTGAAAAGTTATTAACCTAATCACATATCCTCCATGATAGGTTAATAATTTCCATAAATAACCCAATATAAACTTACTCTTGATTTATAAAATCATCTAACTAAAAAGAATTACTCAAACTAATCAGTGACTTCACGTAGTCCAGTGGTAGGTGATAGATACCAGTCGCACTTTGGATGTGTGTTCGATTCCCGCAGCTTTGTCTGACGTGACGAGTTGTCACACGGTCTGCGTGTTGTCCTTTTTCCAAATTATATAATTCTCAAAACATTCCCCAGAAAGAGAAAAAATCATCAAAAATAACTATAACATAATTTAACCTCAAGATTATCTCATGTCGTTCATATCCCATAATAACATATAGTAGCCCACAATTAACACAAAAGTAAGGATCATATAAACCCTAATGGTTACCTTTATAATTTTTACCTGAACTTACACATAGAGTTGGCCATCTCGTTCATGATGCATTAGAGAACTCACAATGGTTGAAGTGGTTAATCATGACTCCTTGATAGTTTTTTTAGAACAACCATGAGATTCCTCATTGAATCCCCCATTTAATCTAGTCTCTTAATCAGAGAACCACCACAGTTTCCTTCAAACCGATTGTCACATTTGTGCCTGCTAGATCCATCCATTTACTAAAAATAGAAATGTCAGTGTAAGTATATCAACAAAACCATCATGTACTAATGAGTAAGATAAACACTAAGATATACTTAATCATTCACTTTATCTAAAACTAGGTCTCTTTCTGAAATTCTAACCATTATAGTAATGTCACTTATTCTTTGAGAATACCCTAAACTCTAAAGTTATTTAAACTGACCTCTGATACCAACTATAAGGTCCCTGCCTTAAACATTACTTATTATTGAATTATATGAATAGTTCACATTGAGGATCTGTTCAGGTTTAGAATTTTAGAGAATTAGGACATTACTATTAAATCTCAAAATATTACAAAGTATACACTTCTACTAAGATTCCATAAAAGAAAAAAATTTAAAAAGAAACATTTCTAGTTCCATGTTTTAGATAGAATGACTTTCCATGATCCCATCCATAACCCTATTCATCGTTAAGTCCCGTGGAAAACATTTTTAAAAACTTGGGATGAGCATAAAAATCCCTGTATAGGATACACAAAGAAGGAAAACTGTTAGTTTTTTCAAAAACAACCAGTAAACCATGAGTACTTTACCAAAGTAATACTTTTCACCATTATGAAGTAGTAAAAAATCTTCATTGAATAAAAGACCATTACATAGCGTTTTATAACCAAAATATTACCGTAAAACCCCTATAATGAACACATAACATATAATGGTAACTTGGTATATAAACATACTTAAATAGAATAACCATATGGTCGACTTCCACACAAACTTAATGGAATACCCATACGACCGACTTCCATACCCAATGCATTAGAGGTTATAATGTAACCACCTGTCCTGGTCTTCACGACACCACCCGTCATATGGTTTATCATGTAACCACCCGTATAATGTCCAAGTACCATCATTACACATAAAATATTGAAAATATAAACATTTTAATAACAACATTTCATTTGCAATCACAATAAGTAATTCCAAGATATTGAATTAATCAATCCATTTGAAAAACCATTTAAAAGAGATTTTTGACTCAAAGTGTCCCATACCACTTTTAAGATTTTAATGTAATTATAATTTTAAAACATTATTGTCCATATAAATAAATACTGAAAACCATTTTGAAAACATTCACATTAAAGATAAAGATTTAGAATAATGAATCTTTAAAACATTTAAAACGATATTTATGTTAAAGGGTTTTAAAAAAAATGAGAGACTCTTGAATACAAATAATTGTAGAATAACATTTAATCCAAGCTTTATAATATCATGAGAATAAAGGGATTCATGATATAATATTTCAAAGGACAGTATACACACCATATAAGAGTGAATTCTTGCATAACAACAATGAAGTCTCAATTGAAATGTAAATTGAGATGAAATCCATTATAAAGATGGTATCCTTAAATTATGGATAAATATATCACATATTTATTTCTGATAAATATAAATACACCCAATATATGTGGATTTTATGTGTGAAACAATCAGAGGTAATTCAAACATAATCATGGAAAAACAAAACCAATGACATATATATTTAACTCAATGAAATGAGATTGAGTTATGATTTCCCATACAAGTTTGTAAGAATTTATCAATGTGATGATTATGTGTAGAAATAGTATATCTACACAAAGGTTTGTGGAAATTACAACATAGAGATTCCAAAAATAATTTTGGCATAATAAAATCAAGAAGTAGAGGTTTATCCCAAGGAATTGATTGTGGGTTAAGAAGTTCCCTTACAGAAATCCGACAGCCTTTCAACGTCACTTTAAAATTCAGAAAATGCATTGATGAGAGAGAGAATGGTATCTCATCACCTGAACATAAAACATACATAAATATGGATATAGAAGGAAATATCCAGACATAATAGTATGTGAATTAAAAGACATAACAAAAGAAGTCTTTTAAAAAGAGGAGGGTGCAAGGTCCCCTCACCGAGTTGGGGAACTTTCGAAACGTACACCCCATGGAAGAAGGGTCGTATAATGAAGATTTAAATAGCCATAAATGAAATTATATTACACAAAGAGTATAATAATGGGCAGTACATACATCACTCAAATGAAATAGTGGAAAACGTAGCATAAATGTCACAGGAATAAAAGTGATATGAATATTTCATTACGAAAACTCGGCAGCCTAACGACACCACTTAAAACTTCCAAAAATTGATTTATGAGATCAAATAGGGTATCTAATAATATGAACATAAAAATTACAGTATGATTAATATAAAAGAACATCCCTAAACATAATAAAGACGAGCGTAAAAGAAATGACATAAAAGAGAGTACTTAAAAAGAAAGAGAGAGGTTGGATCCCTTACGAAAATTCGGCAGCCTAACGTCGCCAGTCAAAACTTCCAAAATGCATTGATGAGAGAAAATAGGGTCTATCATCATATGAAATTAAAAATTACAGTAATAGTAACATAAATGAACATCCCAATAATAATAAATATGTGCTTAAAATGAATGACATAAAAGAGTGTACTTAAAAAGAAAGAGAGGGGTAAGATCCCTAATGAAAATTCGGCAGCCTAATGGCGCCAATAAAAACTTCCAAAATGGATTGATGAGAGAAAATAGTGTCTCCCATCATATGAATATAAGAAGTAAAGTAATATTAATATAAAATAACATCCCAATCATAATAAATATGATCTTAAAATGAATGACATAAAAGAGTGTACTTAAAAAAAGAGAGGGGTAGGATCCCTTACCTCGTGTCCGACATGACTCGATCGTTATTTAATCTCGTGAATAATAAAATTTGGTCAATTTATAATTTATTAAGGACATCCATTAAATATTATTATTCAGTTCATATCACATATTATAATATTATAATAATTGTTTAATAAAGTGAGTTCATATCTGACGTTTTTGTCGATGTTTGGTACATGAGTAAAAATTGAACTTGTTGGAAAAGAATTTTCCATGTAGTTATAGGTAAATCATCTCCAGTATAGTATTAATGTTTTAAATATCATATATATACAGTATATATTTATTTTTTACTATTCCATAACATTTGGAGATAAAAAATTAAAAGCACCATTCGTGGAGACGATAGGTCGTACGTACGCATGAACACTACTTTCTTTTTTTGTCATATTAATGGAATTAATGTTAAAAGAGAGATATATATATTATAATTCCAGAATTATATACATCATTTATATTTAATATATGAAATATATATCCATTATATATATGTACTTATAATAGTACATAACATTTGGAGATAAGAAATGAAATGTACCGTTCATGGAGACGGTAAGCCGTACATACGCATGAACGCTACATTCATTTGTTTGGCACATTAATGGAATTTAAAATAGATAAGATATATATATATTATAATTCCAGTATAATATATATGATATATAGATAACATAAGTTAATCAATTTCATTATTTATACATTCCATGTATTGCATGAATGAGTCACATCACTTGAGGGGGTGGTAGTCCACACTTCCTCGTATGAAATTATCGCATTTGCACAAAATGAAAGGCATAAAGGAATGTTTTAAATATAAAATTCAGAAACAAATAGAAAAAAAAATTACCATATATATCATGTATAAAATATTTTGACATCATAATGGCCACCATGAAAGGTGTTAAGAAAAGATTGAACAATCATCGTTTCGTGAGGCAGAAATTCACCATCCACAGAAACAGTATGTTCATTAACCATTAGATGAAGGTGTGTATAATTGTAGCTCGAATACATAACATAAAACCATAATAGTAAATTAAAGATACTGGTATTGTTACATACGAAATGAATAAAAATAGTTTAGAGGGTTGGAGAAGCAAAATAAAACAAAAGAACACACGGGAAGACATTACCTTTAAATCGGGTAACTCTTTTTGATTTGAGCTCAATGGCTTCATTGGAAATAAATTCTGCCCAAAGGGGAGGCTTCAATGATGAATAGGGGTATTTGGAATGGTAATATGGGTAGGGGTTGGACGAGACAAAGTATTGAGAGGTGTGGGTACAGTGGTAGAGGTGGGGGCCATTTATAAGAGGAGAGGAGGGGCACTATTGGAAAGTTATAAAAGGTTGCTTTATTATAAAATTATTTTCTGATTTTAAAGGTCCCAAAATTATATAATTCGAGGATAAGGTAATAAGAGTTAAAAATCCACCCATCCAATAGGTTTTTGACAAGTGTAGGTCTTATATTTGACATTATCTTTTCATTTTATTTAAATCATTAAATAATGAAGTAATCACTCCATCATCATGGTGTAATAAATAATTTAATTTATTGAATGTCTAAAAATTATAAAATAAATATCATGATGTTGGAAATATTTTTATATTTCGAATGAAGATTTATTGTAAATAATATGACTTGTATAACCCCATTTATAAATTTCTTTAGTAAAATAACTCATGTTTGTGACATTTTTATTTTAACATTAAATAAAAAGTTATTAATGTCATTTTCCTACCAAAGTGGCTACATGGGGTCCCCAAATTTACCCATGGATTTTCATGGTTGGTCATGACACATCCAATAAGGGAAGGACCTATGTAAAGGTCATTTCATATTATTAAAACATTATTTTTACCTTAAACTATACTAATTACATCTAATCGCGATTAAAAACATAAAAGTAACTATTCACCAAAAAATTATTTTAATCCCATTGAACCAAATTTTACATACTAATGACAACCATGTACATCGAATTTTTTAAATTCAAGACACAGAGATGGTAAAATTTCATTTAAACGAAAAATCAGTTTTTTAAGTACCACTTAGTGGTTTCAATATTCATCAAAAATTGAAGTTTTTCAGAAAAATACAAAAAATTCAACCTAAGATATATTTGATAATACAAATTAAAAAATGGTGTCTATTTTAAAATATTCATAACATATAAGTTGAATTAATTAATTTAAGAATTAATTCCCACTATCAAAACAAAGAGCGTGTTTTTATAAAACAAAAAGTATCAAAAGATTGACAGTAGTTTAAGTCCAATTTCAAAGTGAAATTAACTCCAATGACCACTATTAGATTAAATGGTAAAAATATATTCTAATTTCACTTTAAAAAAAATTCAAAAGATAATCTAATCATATAAAAAAATTAGAATAAAATGAGGTTTTGATTTAAAATACCACATTTTTCACTATTCATTAAAAAATGAACTTTATCAGAAAAATACCAAAACTTTACACAAAGTAAATTTTTATATCCCGATTATAAAAAAGAATTTTATACTGTCAAATATAACATATAAAATTTTAAAAAAGTGGATTTAAAAGTGGTTCGCCATCAAAAGGGGGTTAATAGACCTTTTAATGAATATTAGAATGATTACGCTTAAAATTGGATTCATTATCATTTTTAATCCTCTAACATTTATTGTAAAAAGTAAAAATATTTTACTAACATATATAATCATTTTTTAGTTAGTTCTGTTCATTCCTGTCATTACAACAGCTAGGTGATGACTAACATTTAAAATAAAATTTTTTTATTATTAGAGTGCAACGTAAGATTTCAAAGAAACTCGTTGTTGCGTATTGGGTAAGCCATCGATCATAGAGTTCCCTATAAATTAATATTAACATTTTATTCAAAAATATAGATAAATATAAAAATGTCATATTCTTTACTTACCTGGGATATTACATCCTTCCCCCCTTTTGGAAACTGTGTCCTCGAAATTTTAAAATTGGGCTCGGAAACATCATTGAAAGTCCCACATGAGAATAAGAGTCGGTAAAACAATCACTTTAAAAGAAAGAAAGGGAAGTAAAGAGGTCACCCGAGTTAACCCATACTAGGTTTCCATGTAGGAAAACATGGATATGGAAGAAAAAGAAAAGGGTCATGTTCTGAGGGAGTGTGATAGAAAACATGTTTAAGAGAATGTTAACCACTAGAAAATCACAAATATGTGATTTGTTAAACAGTGTTGGTTTCCCCAGTAGGAAAAGTTAATGAAAAACATTTTTTAAAGTTACATTTCATTGAGAAATTTATTTTTGAGCTTAAATAAAACATAAGGAAACATACTTACTTGTCATGTTGACATTCAACTTTTACTTGATTTCTTACACGAACTCATATTTTCTTCAAAAGATGATTATTTAGGATGACTTGTTTACATTAAGAGAGCTATAATCAACTTCTAGAGAATCACCTAATCCACAAAGTAGAAATGTATAATTATGATATCATTAGAAGTTAACCAAAAATAAAACCAAAAAGGTCAGTATGAGATCAAATAATACCCAAAAAGGATAATCCTTTATAAAAAGGAAATTTATTCTTAATCTCCAAATTTGTCCAACAAGACCAAAAGTTCAACGAAGACCAAAATTAAACCAAACTACGATTGAAACCCAAATATTTGAAGGATTTAACCACATAGTCTTCCATGTTAAATCGTAACATTTATCTCCAAACAACATCAGTTTCTCTTAAAGTCTTGTATTGAAAAGTAATTAACCTAATCACATATCCTCCATGATAGGTTAATGATTTTCATAAATAATCCAAGATAAACTTACTCTTTATTCCTAAAATCATCTAACTAAAAATAATTAGTCAAAATAACTAGGTACATCACATAGTATAGTGGTAGGTGATAGATACTAGTCACACTTTGGTTGTGGGTTTGATTCCTACAGCTTTTTCCGACACAACGGGTTGTCACACTGTCTGTGTGTTGTCCTTTTTCCAAACTATATAATTCTCAAATCATTCCCAAAAAAGAGATAAAATCATCAAAAATAACCAGAACATAATTTAACCTCAAGGTTATCTCATGTCGTTCATATTCCATAATAACATATAGTATCCCATAATTACCTCAAATGTAAGGATCATATAAACTCGAATGGTTACCTTTATAATTATTACCTGGTCTTCCCCATCGAGTTGGCCATCTCGTACATGATGCATTAGAGAACTCTCCAAGGTTGAAGTGGTTGATCATGACTCCATGATAGTTTGTTTAGAACAACAACGAGATTCCTCATTGAATCCCCCATTTCATCCAGTCTCTTAATCAGAGAACCACCACGGTTTCCTTCAAACCCATTGTCAAATTGGTGCCTGCTAGATCCATCTATTTCCTAAAAATAGAAATGTCAGTGTGAGTATATCAACAAAACCATCATGTACTAATGATGAAGATAAACACTAAGATATACTTCCTCATTCACATTATCTAAAACTAGGGCTCTTTCTGAAATCCTAACCATTAGGGTAATGTCACTTATGCTTAGAGAATACCCAAACCTCTAAAGTTATCTAAACCGACCTCTGATACCAACTATAAGTTCCCGGCTTTAAACATTAATTATTGTTGAATTATATTAATTATTCACATTGAGGATCATTTCAGGTTTATACTTTTAGATAATTAGGACATAACTATTACATCTCAAAATATTACAAAGTAGACACTTCTACTAATTTTCCATAAAATAAAAAAAACGTAAAAATAAACATGTCAAGTTCCATGTTTTAGATAGAATGTCTTTCCTTGATCCCATCCTTGACCCTATTCATCTTTATGTCCTGTGGAAAACATTTCAAAAACATGGGATGAGCATAAAAATACTAGTAAATGATACAAAAAGAAGGAAACAGTTATTTTTTTCAAAAAAAACCAGTAAACCATGAGTACTTTACCAAAGTAAAACTTTTCACCTTTATGATATAGTAAAAACTCTTCACGGAATAAAAGACCATTACTTACCCTTTTGTAACCAAAAGATTACCATAAAATCCATATAACGAACACATAACATATAAAGGTAACTTGGGACATAAACATACATAAATGGAATAACCATACAGTCGACTTCCATACATACTTAATGGAATATCCATACGACCGACTTCCATACCTAATGCATTGGAGGTTATAACGTAACCACCCGTCCTGGTATTCATGACACCTCCCGTCAAATGGTTTATCACGTAACCACCCGTAAAATGTCCAAGTACCATCATTACACATAAAATATTGAAAATATAGACATTTTAAAAACAACATTTCATTTCCAATCAAAATAAGTAATTCTAAGATATTGAATTAATCAATCCATTTTCAAAATCCATTTAAAAGAGATTTTTGAATCAAAGTGTCCCATACCACTTTGAATATTTTAATGGAATTATAATTTTAAAACATTAATGTCCATATAAATAAATACTGCAAACCATTTTGAAAACATGCACATTAAAGATAAATATTTTGAATAATGAATCTTTAAAACATTTAAAACGATATTTTGTTAAAGAGTTTTTAACAAAATGAGAGACTCTTGAATACAAATAATTGCGGAATAAAATTTAATCCGATCATTATAATATCATGAGAATAAAGGGATTCATGATATAATATGTCAATGGAAAGTATACACACCATATAAGAGTGAATTGGTGCATAACAACAACGAAGTCTCAATTGAAATGTAAATTGAGATGAAATTTATTATAAAGATGGTATCCTTAAATTAAGGATAAATATATCAAATAATTATGTGTGAGAAATATAAATACACCCAATATATATGGATATAAATTGTGAAACAATCAGAGGTAAGTCACACATAATCATGGAAAAACAAAACCAATGACATAGATATTTAACTCAATGAAATGAGATTGAGTTATGATTTCCCATACAAGTTCGTAAGAATTTATCAATGAGATGATTATGTGTAGAAATAGTATATCTACACAAAGGTTTGAGGAAATTACATCATTGATATTCCACACATAATCTTGGTATAATAAAATCAATAAGTAGAGGTTTAACCCAAGGAATTGAAAGTTGGTTAAGAAGTTCCCTTACAGAAATCCGACAGCCTAACGACGTCACTTTAAAATTCAGAAAATGACTTGATGAGAGAGAGATTGGTATCTCATCACCTGGACATAAAATTTATATATATATTTATATAGAAGAAAATATCCAGAAAAAATAGTATGTGAATTAAAATACATAACAAAATAAGTCTTTTAAAAAGAGGAGGGTGCAAGGTCCCCTTACCGAGTTGGGTAACTATTGAAACATACACCCCATGGAAGAAGGGTCATATAATAAAGATGTAAATACCCATAAATGAAATTACATTACACAAAGAGTATAATAATGGGATGTACATACAAAACTCAAAGGAAATAGTGGAAAACGTAGCATAAATGTCATAGGAATAAAAGTGAGATGAAAAATCCTTTACGAAAACTCGGCAGCCTAACGTCGCCACTTAAAACTTCCAAATATGGATTTATGAGATCAAATAGGGTCTATCATAATATGAACATAAAAACTAAAGTATTAGGAATATAAAATAACATCCCCAAACATAATAAATATGATCTTAAAATAAATGACATAAAAGAGAGTACTTAAAAAGAAAGATAGAGGTTGGATCCCTTATGAAAATTCGGTAGCCTAACGACGCCACTCAAAACATCCAAAATGGATTGATGATAGAAAATAGGGTCTCTAATAATATGAAAATAAAAATTAATGTAAGAGTAATATAAAATAAAATAACAATGATAATAAATATGAGATTAAAAATAATGACATAAAAGAGTGTACATAAAAAGAAATAGAGGGGTAGGATCCCTTATGAAAATTCAGCAAACTAACGGCACCACTCAAAATTGCCAAAATGGATTGATGAGAGAAAATAGGGTCTCTCATCATATGAACATAAAAATTAAAGTATTATTAATATAAAAGAACATCCCAATCATAAGAAATATTATCTTAAAAGGAATGACATAAAAGAGTGTACATAAAAAGAAAGAGTGGGGTATGATCCCTTACCTCGTGTCCAACATGACTCGATCGTTCTTTAATATCCTGAACAATAAAATTTGGTCAAATTATAATTGATTAAGGACCTCATTTAAATATTATTATTCAGTTCATTTCACATATTATAATATTATAATAATTTGTTAATAATGTGAGTTTATATCAGACGTTTTTGTCGACGTTCGGTACATGAGTAAAAATTGAACTTGTTGGAAAAGAATTTTCCAAGTAGTTATAGGTAAATCATCTACATAATAATTTTAATGTTTTAAATATCATATATATCCAGTATATATTTATTTTTTACTATTCCATAACATTTGGAGATAAAAAATTAAAATCATCGTTCATGGAGACAGTAGGTCGTACGTATACATGAACTCTACTTTCTGTTTTTGTTATATAAATGGAATTAAAGTAAAAAGATAGATATATATATTATAATTACATAATAATATACATAATTTAAATGTAATATATGAAATATATATCCATTATATATATGTACTTATAATAGTACATAACATTTGGAGATAAGAAATGAAATGTATCGTTCATGGAGACGGTAAGCCGTACGTACGCATGAACGCTACTTTCATTTCTTTGGCACATTAATGGAATTAAAAATAGATGAGATATATATATATATATATTATAACTATAGTATAATATATATGTTATATAGATCACATAAGTTCATAAATTGCATTCTTTATACATTCCATATATTGCATGAATGAGTCACATCACTTGAGGCGGCGGTAGTCCACACTTCCTTGTAGGAAATTATCGCATTTGCACAACATGAAAGGCATAAAGGCATGTTTTAAATATAAAATTCAGAAATATATAGAAAACATAAATACCATATATTTCATATATAAAATATAGTGACATCATAATGGCCACCATGAAAGATGTTAAGAGAAGATTTTGCAATCATCATTTCGTGAGGCAGAAATTCGCCATCCACAGAAACAGTATGTTATTTAACCATTAGACGAAGGTGTGTGTAAGTTTAGCTCGAATACATCACATAACAACATCCTAGTATATTTAAGATACTGTTTTAGTTACAAAATAATGTAATAAAAATAGTTTATACGGTTGGAAAATAAAAATAAAACAAAAGAACACAAGGGAAGACATTACCTTTAAATCAGGTAACTCTTTTTGATTTGAGCTCAATGGACTTCTTGGAAAGGATTCTACCCAAAGGTGAGGATTCAATGATTAATAGAGGGATGTGGAGAGGTGAAATGGGTAGGGGTTTTTCAAGAAAAAGGCTTTAGAGGTGTGGGTAAGGTGGTAGAGTTGAGGGCCTTTTATAAGAGGAGAGGAGGGGAACTCTTGGAAAGTTATAAAAGGTTACTTTATTATAAAATTATTTTCGGATTTTAAAGGTACCATAAATAAATATTTCTAGGATAAGGTGATAAGAGTTCTAAATCCACCCATAAAATAGGTTTTTTATAAGTGTAGGTCTTAGATTCTACATTATCTTTTCATTTTATTTATATCGTTTAATAATGAGGTAATCGGTGCATCATCATGGTGTCATAAATAATTTAATTTATTGAATGTATAAAAATTATAAAAAAAATATCATGATGTAGGAAATCGTCTTATCTTTCTATGGAATATTTAAAGTGAAAAATATGACTTGTATAACATCATTTAAAAATTTCATTAGTAAAACAACTCATGTTTGTGAAATTTTAATTTTAACTTTAAATAAAAAGTTATTAATGTCATTTTCCTACCAAAGTGGATCCATGGGGTCCAATAGTTGATCAATGGATTTTCTTGGTCCTCTTTGACACATCCAATAAGGGTAGGACCAGTGTCAAGTTCATTTCATTTTATTAAAACATTATTTTTACCTTAAACTACACTAATTACCTCTAATCGCGATTAAAAACTTAAAATTTACTATTCACCAAAAATTTATTTTAATCCTATTGAACCACATTTTACTTCCTAATGACAACCATGTATGTCAGATTATTAAATTCAAGACACAGAGGTTGTAAAATTTCATTTATATGAAAAATCAGTTTTTTAAGTACCACTTATTGGTTTCACTATTCATTAAAAATTAAAGTTTTCTAGAAAAATACAAAAAATTATGCAGAATCTATATTTGATATTCCCAATTAAAAAATGATTTCTATTTTAAAAAATTCATAACATATAAGTTGCATTAATTAATTTAATAATTAATTCTCGCTATCAAAACAAATAGCGTTTTTTTTTTAAACAAAAAGTATCAAAAGATTGACATTAGTTTAAGTCCAATTTCAAAGTGAAATTAATTTAAATGACCACTATTGGATTAAATGGTAAAAATATATTTTATTTCACTTCAAAACAAATTCAGAATATAATATAATCATATAAAAAAATTAGAATAAAAAGAGGTTTTGAATTAATATACAACATTTTTCACTATTCATTAAAAAATGAACTTTATCGGAAAAATTCCAAAAAATTAACACAAAGTAAATTATTATGTCCCGATAATAAAGAAGAATTTTATTTTTTCAAATATAACACATAAAATTGTCAAAAAGTTGATTTAAAAGAGGTTCTCCATCAAAAGGCGGTTAATCAACCTTTTAAAGAATATTAGAATGCATACGATTAAAATTAGCTTCATTCGCATTTTTAATCCTCTAACATTTATTGTAAAAAGTAAAAATATTTTAAAAACATATATAATTATTATGTAGTTAGTTCTCTTCATTCCCGTCATTACAACGACAAGGTTTGGACTACCATTTAAAATAAAATTATTTTATTATTAGAGTGCAACGTAAGATTTAAAAGAAACTCGTTGTTGCGTATTGGGTAATCCATCGAGCATAGCATTACCTATAAATTAATATTAAAATTTTATTGAAAAATAGGGATAAATATAAAAATATCATATTCTTTATTTACATGGGGTGTTACATATAACCAATGGATCATTGTCCTACAGTTTCAACTGAATTTGAATGCCTTTAGTATGTTTTCTGTATGCCAGTTATTGTTTTCACTTAAAATGTCATTAATTTCAAAAAAAATGAGACACTTTGAGTGGTTCCGGCCACACCATGCATCAGATTAAGGTGGGGTTAACTCATACACATTACATTTGACTTATTTATCGTGGTACTAAAGTTTCAACAAATTCAGAATGCATTTGGTAAGTTTCCCGTATGCTAGTAGTTGTTTTCAATTAAAATGTTGTCCATTTCAAATAAATGTGAGACACATTGAGTCGTGCCAGCTACACCAGGCTTCATACTGAGGATGGGTGGACTCTTATTCAACACATATGAATCATGGATCGTTTTCCTAATGTTTCGATGGAATCCAAATGCATTTTATCGGGTTTCCGTATGTCAGTTGTTGTTTTCATTAAAAATGATTTCATTTTGAAACAATAGAGAGACACTTTGAGTGGTTTCGGCCACACCGCACCTCGGATTGAGGAGATGTTGACTCATACACATCACATATGACCCATTGATCATTTTACTAATGATTAAACAGAATACGAATGTGTTTGGTATGTTTTCTATATGTCGGTTGTACTTTTCACATAAAATGTTGTCCATTTCAAATAAAAATGAGACACTTTGAGTTGTGACGGCCACACTGCATCTCATAATTAGGCAGGGATGACTCGTAATCATCACATATCACCCATTGATCATTTTTCTAAAGATTCAATGGAATCTTAATGTGTTTGTTTAGTTTTCCACATATTAGTTGTTGTTTTCACATAAAATGATGTCCATTTTAAAGAAGAGAGAGACACTTTGAGTGGTTCCAACCACACCGCACCACTGATTGATGTGGGGTTGACTTTTACATGTCAAATATGACCCATTTATCATTTTCCTGAAGCATCAACACATTCATAATGCATTTGGTCAGTTCTCCATATGTCAGTTGGTGTTCTCACTTAAAATGTTGTTCATTTCAAATAAAATGAGACACATTGAGTGGTTCCGGTCACACCATGCCTTAGATTGAGGCAAGGTTGACTCATACACGTCAAATATGACCCATTGATCATTGTTCTAAAATTTTCAACACATTCAGAATGCATTTGGTCGGTTTTCTGTATGCCAGTAGTTGTTTTCAATTAAAATGTTGTCCATTTCAAATAAATGTGAGACACTTTGAATGGTTCCAGCCACACTAGGGCTTAGATTGAGGTTTGGTTAACTCTAAAACGTCAAATATGACCCATGGGTCATTTCCCTAAAGTTTCAACAGAATGCGAATGCATTTGGTCGGTTTTCCGTATCTCATTTATTATTATCAGTTAAAATGAAGTCTATTTTAAATGAAAGAGAGAAAATTTGAATGGTTCCGGACACACCGTGCCTCATACTGAGGTGGGGTTGACTTGTACACATCAAAAATGACCAATGGATCATTGTACTAAAGGTTCAACAGGATCTGAAAGAGTTTGGTTGGTTTTTTGTATGTTAGTTGTTGTTTTCAATTAAAATGAAGTCCATTTTAAACTAAAGAGAGAGACTTTGAGTTGTTACGTTTACACTATGCCTCATATTGAGGTGGGGTTGACCCGTGCATGTCATATATTACCAATGGATCGTTGTGCTAATGTATCAACACAATCAGAATCCATTTGTTTAGTTTTCCGTATGTACATAAAATGCTGTCCATTTTAAACAAAAGAGAGACACTTAGAGTGATCCCGGCCACACTACGACTCAGATTGAGGGGCCGTTGAATCATACACATCACATATTACCCATGGATCGTTGTCCTATAGTTTCAATAGAATCCGGATGCATTTGGTCGGCTTACCGTATGTCTATTGTTGTTTTCAATTAAAATGAAGTCCATTTTTAACTATAGCGAGACACTTCGAGTGGTGTCATCCACTCCGTACCTCGGATTGAGGCTAGGTGACACGTACACGTCACAGATGACCCATGGATCATTTTTCTAAAGTTTCAACTGAATCCGAATGCATTTAGTTTCTTTTTCGTATGTCAGTTTTTTGTTTTCATTTAAAATGTTGTCTATTTCAAATAAACCAAATACACTTTGAGTGGTGCCGGAGACATCTCGCCTCGGATTGATGCGGGGTTGACTTTTACACATCACACATGACCCATGGATCTTTTTCATAATGTTTCAATATAATCCGAATGTGTTGGTCAGTTTCTCGTATGTCAATTGTTGTTTTCAATTAAAATGAAGTCCATTTTAAACTATAGAGAGACACTTTGAGTGGTGCCAGCCACTCCGTGCCTCAGATTGAAGCTGGGTTGACTCGTACACATCACAAATGACCCAAGGATCATTTTACTAATGTATCATCACAATGTAAATGCGTTTGGTTGGTTTTTTGTATGTCAGTTGTACTTTGCACATAAAATGTTATCCATTTCAAACAGAAATGAGACACTTCGAATAGTTCCGGCCACACTGCGCCTCAGATTGAGGCGGTGTTGACTCGTACATGTCACATAAGACCCATGGATCGTTTTCCTGATGTTTCAGCTGAATAAAAATGCGTTAAGTTGGTTTTCCATATATACTTAAAATATTGCCCATTTTAAACATAAGAGAGACACATAGAGTGATCCTGACCACACCGCGACTCGGATTGAGCAACGGTTGACTCATACACGTCAAATATGACCCATGGATCATTGTGATAAAGTATCAACAGAATCCAAATGCTTCTGGTCAGTTTTCTATGTGCCAGTTGTTCTTTTCACTTAAAATATCATTCATTTTAAACAAAAGAGACACAATTAGAGTGCTACCCGGCCACACCATGCCTCATATTTAGACGGGGTTGAGTCGTACACATCACAAATTACCCATGGATCATTTTCCTAATGTATCAACACAATCCTCGTATCCCTCACCTAGAAACCAAAGTATAAATCTACGAATTTAAAGTCTAAATTCCCTCAGCATGACGAGTCCATCCACAAGTCCTTAACATGTATCCCATGTCTTATCCTAACAATTTTCAAGTAAACCAAATAAAAAAAGGAATAATTCACATAACATGGAGAATATACAACAAGACATTGTTTTCAAATTAAAGCATATCATCACATGCCTTTGATGAGAATGAGTTAATTAGTTTACTAGAACATTAATATAATTCAAGACATACAAAAATAGAATAATCATAAATAACATTTCATGATCAGAGAAATAAAAAAATGCATGTGAAATCAAGGAGGAGGGTGTGGAGGCTGTCTGGTGGTCCAGGAATCTGAAATCATTCACTCATGTTCAATACATCATTATTTGCATCTCTATGGCCATACCTTTCATTACCTAATTACTTCCCCAAGTCAAGCGCACCCCATGGGTGAATAAATTTTAGGCTTCTACACTAATAGGTTGTTCATGGCTTGTAAAAAGATTTAATTTCGTAAAGTGTAGACAAAAACATTTATTTTTAAATTTGAGATTAATAATAAAGTATGTCAATGATATCAACATTAATGAATTAAACTTGTGACTTATCTAACATTTTTATGGATGTCTACACTTGCCAGCATGGATAGTGACAAGCACCCCCACCCTCATAAATGTGACTATTTGCCAATAAGGACACATAATATATAACATAAAATGAGAACCATATTTAATTGACCCTAATGTTATATTAGTACAATCATCTTGGGGGAAATGGAATATATGATCCTGGTTAACTGATGAATTCAAAATCATGTATTCCATATATTGGAAACTATATAAGGTAAGAAATCATGTGAGGATGGGTATACATCATTCTATTTCTTACATGCTAGTGAGAATGAAGGATTAAATAAATGACTTGAGTTCACTGATTAAATTAGGGTAGAGGTTGTATAGGCTGTGTAAAAAAATGGATAAATAAGGGTAGAGGTTTCATACACAGTGCATGGTGGGGGAGTCTCAGCCGATTTTGAAACTAAAATAAATTCCATCATAGGTATCAATAAGAAAAATCTGCATCAAAAGAAACTCCTAATAGAAAAAGACTAAAAACATCAAACACTTTTTATGTTATCCCCCCAAAAAATGATCATGAATGTCCCTATACATTTTCATTCTTCCAGAATTTATTGAGAGTTTATAGTTATGATCTTCATTTACCTGCACACCCTCCCTACCCCACCTAGACAACCCCCACCCCACATGGACAACCTAGCCCCCACCACCACATCCCACTTAGACATCCCTACCCCCACCTCACCTGGTCAGCCCGACCCCCACTACACATGGACAACCCAGCCCCCCACCACCCCCCACCCCACTGGGACAGCCCTACCCCCACCCCACATGGACAACCACCCCCCCCCCCAACCCACTTGGAAAGACCTACCCCCAGCCCACTTGGACAACCCAGCCCCCCCCCCCACCCAACATGGATAGCCCTACCCCCACCCCACTTGGACAACATGGACAACCCAGCACCCCCGCCCCACTTGGACATCCCTACCCCCACCCCACTTGGACAACCAATCCCCCCACCCACTTAGACAGCCCTACCCCTACCCCACATGGACAACCCTACCCCCACCCCCCTTGGACAACCCTGCCCCCCGCCACCCACCCCACTTGGAAAGCCCTACCCCACCCCACTTGGACAACCCACACCCCCCCATCCCACTTGGACTACCCTACCCCCACCCCACATGGAAAACCCAACCCCCCACCCCACCTGGACACCCCTACCCCCACACCCCACTTGGAAAACCCATCCCCCCCACCTGGAAAGCCATACCGTCACCCAATTTGGACAACCCATCCCCCCCACCCCTACCTAGACAACCCCTCCCCCACCCCACCTGCACACCCTCCCCCACCCCAAACAGCCTTACCCCCACCCCATTTAGACAACCCAACCCCCTCCCCCACCCTACCTAGACAACCCATCCCCCACCCCACTTGGACATCCCTACCCCCACCCCACTTGGACGACCCTACCCTCACCCACACCCCCCACTTGGATAGCCCTACCCCCACCCCACTTGGACAACTGCCCCACCCCACGTGGACATCCCTACTCCCACACAAATTGGAAAACCCAGCCCTCCCCACCTCACCTGGACATCCCTAACTGTATTTATGGCTGACCAACGAAATCAAATCAATAGACCATAAATTTGAAATAAACCAAGGATAAAATAACTGAAGATCATATTGACCTATTTAATATCAACCAAAATTATTACATACATATAAATCACAAGAAAACCAACACCTAAAATGATATATTGATTGTGTTCATAAGGGGATCATAATACACAATACATTGTAGAAAAATGGAATGAAAAAAAAATCTAAAATAAATGAAGGCACACCTACCGATTTAGAATGGAAGAAAAAAAATTACTTGAATCAAAGATAGATGCCTTATTGTAAATTAGAGTTAGAACCCTCTAGAGTAGGTTGGGATGTAGGGTTCAAACCATAACCAAAAATATACATGCCTTATTTTCTTAAGGGGATCATAATACACAATAGATTGCATCAAAATAGATTGAAAAATTCTAAAATAAATGAACACACACGTACCAATTTAAATGGGAAAAACAAATCTAAAATAAATGAACTCACACATACCATTTTAAAAAAGAAGAAAAAATCATTGGAAAACAGACCTGTTGTGTTGGGAAGTAGCATTTGCATCGAGATTTAGAGGCAAGCCTTCGAGACGGTCGAGTTTTAGGGAAACCATCTCGAGAGGGTGAGTCCAGCTCTCGGTTAGGGAAAACATTTTGAGGTTTTTGGAGATAATGATAGATGATATTTGTGTATTTTCATTCCAAATGGTTTTAGAAAACCGTTGGGAATGTCATGTTATCCCAATGAGTTCAAACAAATGTTGGGAAAAACCTCTTAATATCTACTATACCCAACAGTTTCAGTAAACCATTGGAAAAAATCTCTTCATTGTCACTATACCCAAATTTTTCATTAAAACCGTTGGTAAAACAAAACTATTATATGGATATACCAACGGTTCTTTCCCAACGGTTTTTGAAATAGTTGGGAATATTGCGTTGGTATAACTTTCATTTCTAGTAGTGATATTTCATTACATTGTCTATGGAAACTTTGACTGAATAAAATAAAAGATATTTATATAAAAAAATAATTATAATTATAATAAATAATATAAATGTTCCTGTGTAATGAACCTGACTTATTAAATTATAAATATGTTATAAATAAATGTGTGTTATATTATATCATATAAGTATTATACACATTTTTCATATAGAGAAACATAAAACACTTTTATTCATTAAGGGAAATCATTACACTATTAAATTACTAAACCCATTAATATTTTAAAATATTAAAAGGGAATAATAAAATATAGGAAAAATATAATGGAAAAATTTGGATTATCTTGATCGACTAAAAGCATCACTCCCACAAACAACACTATGGAAAAGAAAAAATATTTTAGAAAATGAATTGACATTTTTGGAAATAGAAATATAAAACCATGGGAGAAACTGAGGTAAGTATTTAATGAAGGAATTAATTAGTATTTATAGGTGTTAATGTGACCATTAAAATAGTAATGTGGTTGTTGTAATAGTAATATGACAATTAGGGATAGTAATATGATCATTTGGAATAGTAACATGACCATTGAAATAGTTATATAGCTTCTAAATAATATTTTTGATATATATAAAATTTATAATGAGGAATTTAAGTAACTATAAATATTATTATTCCAAAAAAATATTTTTCATGATTTAAAACTCAAAAAAATATAGGAAAATTTTTAATGAACTTTATTTTATGGTATTTAAGAAAAAGTCATATTTTTATATTTCATTAGAATAAACTATTTTAAAAAATTATTTTAATTTAATGAATTTAATTTTTAAATTATTCACATCTAAATTATCCAATGATGATTTTTTGGTAATTTTTAAAAATACCATAATTTTTAGATGAATAGTAAAAATAAAGTTTTTTCGTAACCTATGTATCTTGAATTACATCATTAATAATGAAATTATTAACAAATAATTTATATATATTTATACCCTTGCAAAAAAATTCAGGTTAAAAAATTGGTCCATTAAAATAAAATAATCTTATTATCCAAACAAAAAAATTAATTTCCAAGTTTAAAGTCAAAAGTATTCCTTAAATTTTCCCATTTTCACCTTCTTTTTCAATCAAATATCGAATTCGAATTATAAAAATGTTTAATGCCCTAAAAATATTATAGTTTATTTATATAAGATCCATAATCACATTAACATCAATATGACATTGTTTACTTTGGATATAGTATTTTATTTAATATTTTATTCTTAACATACCCATCTCCTCAAGTATAAATAACCCATATCCCTCCCTATGGAAAACCACACTTACCTCACTTAATAAACAAAAATATATGAAACAATCATTTGTATAATGACCTTATAATACTTAGGAACATTCATGAGAAAACCAAATCCACTCCACAATTAATTCTTGTGCCGTATAAGAGAAGAAACTATGAGAAAAGTGTACCTTTTTATAAACTATTCTATCATTTTACATATATGCTTTATTTTTCTAAATATATTTCCAAACCCAAATTTCTAAAAATATGTATGAATTATTTTAACATTATATTAATTAAATTAAGCTACTTTAATAAAATGTATTATTGAAGTACTTATATTTTATAACTCTTTTTATTCTTATTATGACTACATTCCCGTTAATGGTTGGCTAACAGCCAATAAGGATGTTTCTAAATAATTACATTCCCATAATATAATACATGGTAATAATAAATTTTTTATAATATATAAATATAAATTTTTTTAATCTTATAGAATTAATTCAACTTATGTTTAAACTACCTCGAACAAAAATATCAAAATAAAAAAACGGATCATTTTTAAATAAAACATGATGGAAAAATGTTTCCACACAAAAAATAAGAATTATGAAATATAATAAAATTATTATAAGTGATGAATAATTACTTAAATTAAAATACTTAACTTTTGATTCAATGTTTTAATAAACCAATGATTATTATCTAAGAGGGATAAACACAATGAAATAAATTGGGATATAAGGTAATGAGATTCTGGAACCAAACACATTTTATTTGGGTTATACATATTTCTCATAATTTGTAGAATGGATATTCTCCTAATATTATCTAAATATTATTTCCCTATTCTTACCTTTAATTATTAGTAATATATATGTTTTCGTCCCATATAAAATAATGTTTAACCTAAATTCAATGATTGTTCAATGACTTTTATTTCCAAAACAAACCCTTGAATCATTTTGAATTATTTATTATTCACTCAATAATGTTGTTGTTAATAAAAAATATATTTAAAATTATTTTTTAGGGGACCCCCTTGTTTATTCATTGATGTATTATTTATGAAATACCCATGAAAACAATACCATTCCATAGGTTATTTCTTAAATATGACTTATATACATTCGACGAGGAATGCATGATTATGAGAATTTATAATGTGACGGGTGGGGTCATAATTATTTATCCCCCCAATTAATTGGTTAATGGGATGTATCTCTTAATATTATGCATACTTTTAGTGAACATGTTTTTATCTTCATTCGCAATGTTGATTTTATTATTTATTCACATATGTTATAAGTGGACATGATGCTAGTTTTTTTAAACTATATGTGGAATTTGACTTCTATGAAATGATATTTATTTTTATACATATTCCACATTCCATTCCTTTATCAAATTTTTCCCTCAATTTTATGAAGATTATCCAATTTTTATTAAATAATGATGATATTATGATCACTCATGTTCTATTGATTCAAGTCCCATATTCCTCTTCTTATTAGGATTTTAGATTTCCCCTTTATTTGATGCTTATGTTAATGTGATTTAAAGTAATAATAAGAACATGATATTTTAGAAAGATAAAGAAGAAATATTCAAATAAATTTTTATGTTTTATTATGTATAATTTTTTATGAGCCCAATTTTCCTAAGATAATAAATCTTTGGATCCTGAATTTGTAATACTATTATATTGGTGCTCTTAAAAATGTAGTAATAATCATGTAAGAAAAATTTGGGTTTCTATAATTGGTATTAGAGAATGGTTTAGTTAATTTCTGAATTAGGATTATAAGAAATTTCTAAAAACCATATGTACAAGTCTATGAATAGTCAAACATCCTAGATGAATCATTTTTGAAATAGGATAAACACATGGAACCAAAAATATTTGCCTTTTGAATTAATTAATATATAAAAATATATTATTTACTCATGCTTTTTAGACATATTATTTTTTCAAACCTTTTTTAAATGGTTGGAAATAGGATAAACCAAACAAAAAACTTATTAGAGAGATAATATTAATATTGTCCAAATGAAACCCCTAACGCCATGAGGGGAGGATTTCGAATCATCATGGTGATTCTTATATACTTACCTCAAGATATGAATAATATTATAAATCATGTCAAATTTTCACTTTCACCAAATAAAGAGTAGATCACTATTGAGTCTATTATGTGGGAATAACTACTGATGTATGGTGGATCTTATAATAAACATATCACTAAATAGTGGGTTAATTAAATGGAGAAGACATTTTCTGTACTCCAATGTTCTGAGAAGGGGTGGGTGAATCTAGAAATATATCATTTAGATGGATTATCTGATAAATGGTGGGTGTTGATAAAAACCCCATAAGAATGATGAAATATAAGAGATGTTGTAGAGAAACTTTAAGAAAATATTTATTAAAAATCAATTCCCTCAAACTATCAAAACAAAAATGGAGATATAATTATTATAAATTATGAAAAATTAAGGTTAATCAGTCACATATTATGAGGAAAACATCAAATTCCTATGAATATAAACCATATGATTTCTTATTAACAATTATAGAAATATCCATAGATCATTTTTTTGTTGAATACCGTAACTCCGAAAGGCTTTAGGTATATAAAACTTTTGGTGCTAAAAATAAGTAGTTTGATCTGATCTCAAAGTAGAGATATATTTTGCAGAATGGTCCCATGGTTATGAAGATAAGAAGAGAAGAATGATGATTCAAGATGGGGGTCAAATACAGAAGGTGAAATAGGATCCAAATATCAAGATGTCAAAAATATGGGAATAAGAATCATATGAATTGACAAAAAGGGACAAAAAAATTCTTTATGTGTAGAATAGAAGGAAACAAATATCAAGAATGTCAAAGAGATAAGAAGAATGTGGCTAACATTATATAGGGAAGGAAGGAACCTCCTACTACACCACCCATGAAAAAAAATGATTCAATTATTTGGAATAATTCCACTATGCAATCTAGTGCACTAAACCATAAGTCCTTAAGGCTAATCAGAATCATAAACCACCATTAGAAAAGGAGAATGGGAAAGATTATCCCATCACTATTTCTAAATTATAGCATGAAAATTAATTCATACAAGGCACACATTCTATGCACTCAATATGGGAATTTTTTTATTTTATTATAGTTCAAAAAATTCTTTTATATGATACACATTTTCTAGAATGTTGAATCAAATCCATGATTCCTTAAAGTAGATATTTCTAAAAAAACACATAGTGTTCTGATCATTCAAAACCATGTGTTAGACTCTTTTCCTATTACTGTATGTTGGAATATTCTTCTAGAAAATATTATAATCCTTCTTGAGTTGAATTTGATGCTATAATGGGAATGGAATGGATCTTGTTATATAGAGGAAACATTATATTTTGGGAAAATGAAATCTTTTTCTTTATTATGAATCATCCCATGGTCCTCTATAAATGTTAGAAATATCATGAACCTCCTTAAATAAATCCCTTAATGTTTAAGGCGATGAGACCCTATAGATAAGAATACCTTTCCTAAATAGACGAGTCAAAGGAAATTATCAACATTAAGAAAGTTCCTATTATAAGGGACTATACTAATGTCTTTCTCAAGGAGTCTTATAGACTTCCATCAAATCATAAGATAGAGTTCTCGATACAGTATATACTCGGATGTAATCCTATGTCCACATGAACCTATAGGATAAACCCTATCAAATTGGTGGAGTTAAATAATTAGATTCAAGAGGATTTGGAAAAAGTGTTCATACACCCTAGTTTATATACTTGGGGTGTTCTAATGCTCTTTTTAAAGAAAAAGTATTGATCAATGTGGTTGTGTGTTAATTACCAGGGGATTAACAAGATCTATGTGAAGAAAAAGTATCCACTATCAAATATTTATGACTTATTTTCTTAATTATGATGTGATAATTTGATATCAAATATGGATATTCATTATGGATATCATCATTAATTGAACTAAAATAATCAAGATATTTAAAAGACATCTTTTCAAACAAGGTATGAGCAGTTCGAGTTTATAGTGATTCCTTTCAGACCTAACAATTCCCTTGTAATCTATATAGATTTGATGACTAGATTCCACAGATACTTTTTAAAAAACGTATATTTCTTTCACCAATGATATTTTCATTTACTATAAGAGAAAATAGGAAAATTAAGTGAATCTAAAGATAGTGCTGGAAACATAATAAAAGGATACAATATATGGTATGTTTAGAAAGTGTGACTTTTGGATGTATATGTTCACATTTTTAGGGAATATGATCATATATAATGGAATTTATATGGATCATTCAAAGGGAAATGTAATTAAAGAAATGGCCAGACCTAATAGTGTAATTGAAATATGTAGTTTGCTTGGACTAGTATGGTGATGCCAACATTTGTTGAGAAATTTTTCATGATTTTATAACCCACTAAGTTATAATGGAAAGGGGTAATGTATTTATGGATAGAATAATATGAGTAATTATTTAAGGAGACAAAAAAGAGGAAAATCACTGCACCTATACTCATACTTCACTCAAATAGATAAGGTTTTTTTGATATATAGTGATTCATAAAAGAAATTATTGGTTTGTGTACTAATTCAGAATGAAAAAGTGATAGCCTATGACTCATGAAAACTAAAGATCCATAATAATAACTACTTCAAACATAATATAGAGTTGGTGGTTATAATATTAACCTTTATGATTTATTAGCACTACCTATATAGAGGTAATTTTGACATATATTTCAGTCAAATGATTCTAAAGTATATTTTAATACAGAAGTAGCTCAACATGTGTCAACAAAGATAGTTAGAGCTAATAAAGGTCTATGATTTCTCTATTCACTACCATATAGGAATTATTAACAAGGTTAATAATGATACTATTAGAAATGAACCAAATAATATATCCATGTTATGGATTTAGAAATCCCCTATCTTCATGGATATAAAAAATATAAATCTATAAATCATAATGGCATGGAGTAAATCCTATCTTACCCAAATGATTTCCCATCCATTTATCAAATAGAAGATCAAGGTGGAATAAAGGGATGATCTAGAGCTTCATAAATGGGTTAATATAGTAAAGGAAATCCTAATGGATTCTATATTAATTAGGATTGTTTTATTTAGTTTCGAACTAAAATTTGTGTGTACTTATAACTAGAGATAAGGACGGATTTTTTGATGATGTGCAAAACTCATTTTTATCCATCCATCCTAGAAGTACAAAGAAGTATCCTGAGCAATGAGTGATCTTATTTTGGGAAAACATGAAGAAGGAGGATAATGAGTATATCTCAAGATGCTTGGTTTGTGATCATATTAATAGAGAGTGACATAAGTCCAGAGGAATGATGCATCCATTTTATATACCCTTGTGGAAATGGGAGAACATCACCATGGAAATTTTCACGGCTCTCCTAAGGACATATAAATAAAATATTGTGATATGGTCTGTGGTGTATTAACTCACCAATACTACTCCCTTCATCACTATTCAGGAAGATTTAATACTTGAAAAATTTCCAAGATATATTTCAAGAACTGAAGAAGATGTACGGGGTACCAATTCTAATAATCTTTGATAATGATACAAGGTTCACATATAAATTATTTAGAAGTCTTCAATATGATTTAAGTAATAAAATGAATTTGAATATAACCTATCACCCCCAAACTTATGGTCAATCTAAAAGGATTATTTAGATGTTTGAGGACATACTGAGAGAAATATCATAGAAATTTAAAGAATTATGGGATCAATATATCCCATTAGTTGAGTTCAAAAACAAATAATTCTTCCAATATACTGTTAAAATGGATCCATGTGAGGATCTATTTGTGAAACAATCTCAAACTTATACTTTATGGGATGAAGATAGTGAACAGAAGCTACTTGGACCCGATCTTGTGATAGGGATGAAAAAGAAGGTACAATACATCTAACAAAAAATAAAATATATGTAATGTTAGAAAAAGTGCTATGATGTCAACCATTAATGGGAAATTCAGTTTGAAATTGAAGACACTGTTTTTCCTTTTAATATCACCACTGAAGAGATTTATTCCAATTTTAATGAAAGGGATGCTTAATCCTAGGTATATTTTTCCATTGGATATCATTTATTACATATGTTAAGTGTTATATCATCATTAACATACACTAAATATGGATCAAGTTAATGATATGTTCCATGTATGTCTGCTGAGAAAGTACATACCCAACCCCTTACATGAACTAAATATAGAGGTGGTATTGCCTGATAATTAACTCTCTTATGAAGAGTAACTGGTGAGGATCTCAGATCATAGAGAAAAATTTCTATGAAAAAAGACAATTCAACTAGTCAATATGTGGTTGAAGTAACATAAATATGAGCTTCATCCACTTGTACACCCTCCCCACCCCACTTGGACAACCCCCCACCCCACTTGGACAACCCAGCCCCCCGCCCCCAACCCACCCCACTTAGACATCCCTACCCCCACCCCACTTTGTCACCCCGACCCCCACTCCACTTGGATAACCCAACCCCCCCACTCCACATGGACAGACCTACCCCCACCCAACTTGGACAACCCAACCCCCCACCCAACATGGACAACCCTACCCCCACCCCACTAGGAAAACTTGGACAACCCAGCACCCCCACCCACTTAAACATCCCTACCCCCACCCCACTTGGACAACCAAGCCCCCCACCCACTTGGACAACCCCACCCCCACCCCACATGGATAGCCCTACCCCCACCCCACTTGGTCAACCTATCCCCCCCACCCCACATGGACAACCCTACCCCCACCCCACTTGGACAACCCAGCCCCCCCCCCCACCCCCACCCCACTTGGACAACCCTACCCCACCCCACATGGATAACCCAGCCCCCCCCCCAACCCACATGGCCAACCCTACCCCCACCCCACTTGGAAAACCCGGCCCCCCACCCCACCTAGACACCCCTACCCCCACACCCCACTTGGAAAACCCAGAACCCCACACTACATGGACAACCCTACCATCTACCCACTTGGACAACCCACCCCCACCTTACCAAGACATCCATCCCCCACCCCCCCCTACACCCCCTCCCCATCCCCAAACAGCCTTACCCCCACCCCATTTGAACAACCCATCCCCCTCCCCCACCCCACTTGGACAACCCTACCCCCATCCCACATAGAATACCCTACCCCCACCCCACACCCCCCACATGGACAACCCTACCCCCACCCCACTTGGACAACCTATCCCCCCCCACCCCTCCTGGACAGCCCTAACTGTATTTATGGATGAACAACGAAAACAAATCAATAGACCTTAAATTTAAAATAAACCAATGATAAAATAAATAAAGATCATATTGACCTATTCAATATCAACCAAAATTAGTCTATATAGATAAATCACAACAAAACCGCAACCTAAAATGATATATTTATTGTGTTCAAAAGGGGATCATAATACACAATACACTGTAGAAAAATGGAATGAAAAAAAAAATAAAAAATAAATAAAGGCACACCTACCGATATAGAATGGAAGAATAAAAAATACAGGAATCAAAGATAGACCCCCCATTGGAAATTAGAGTTAGCACCCTCTAGAGTAGGATGAGAGGTAGGGTTAGAACCATAACCTAAAATATACATTCCTTATTTTCGTAAGGGGATCATAATACACACTAGATTGCACCAAAATAGAATAACAAAATCTAAATTAAATTAACACACACGTACCAATATGAACGGGATGAAAAAATCTAAAATAAATTAAATCACACATACCAATTTTAAGAGGAAGAAAAAATCATTGGAAAATAGACTTGTTGTGTTGTGAAGTATCATTTTCATCGAGATTTAGAGGCAAACCTTAGAGACGGTCGAGGTTTAGGGAAACCATTTCGAGAGGGTGCGTCCAGCTCTCAGTTAGGGAAAAAATTTTGAGATCTCTGGAGTTGCAGATCGATGATATTTGGGGATTTTCTTTCTGAATGGTTTTAAAAAACCATTGGGAAAGTTATGTTATCCCAATGGGTTCAAAAGAACCATTGGGAAAAACCTCTTAATATCTACTATACCCAACAGTTTCAGTAAACCTTTGGAAAAAATCTCTTCATTATCACTATACCCAACAGTTTCAATAAAACCAACAGTAAAACAAAACTACTATATGGATATACAAACGGTTTTTGAAATCATTTGGAATAATGCATTGGTATAACATGCATTTCCAGTAGTGACATTTCATTACATTGTCTATGGAACCTTTGACTGAATAAAAAAATGGATATATATATAATTGAATACTTATAATTCCAATACATAATATAAATGTTCCTGTGTAATGATCCTAACATATTAAATTATAAATATGTTATAAATAAATGTGTGTTATATTATATCATATAAGTATTATATACGTTGTTCATATAGAGAATCATAAAACACTTTTATTCATTAAGGGAAGTCATTACACTATTCAATTACTAAACCCATTAAAATTTTAAAATATTTCAAGGGAAAAATAAAAAATAGAAAAACTTTAATGGAAAAATATTGATTTTCTTGATCGACTAAAAGCATAACTCCCACGGACAACACTATGGAAAAGAAACAATATTTTAGAAAACTAATTGACATTTTAGGAAATAGAAATATAAAACCTTGGGATAAATTTAGGTAAGTATTTAATGATGGAATTAATTAGTATTTATAGGAGGTAATGTGACCATTAAAATAGTAATGTTGTTATTAGAATAGTAATGTGACAATTGGGGATAGTAATATGATCATTAGAAATAGTAACATGACCATTGAAATAGTTATATAAATTCTAAATAATTTTTTTGATATATATAAAATTTATCATGAGAAATTTAAGTAATTATAAATCTTATTATTCCAAAAAAAACTTCATGATTTAAAACTCAATAAAAATATAGGAACATTTTTAAGAAACTGTATTTTAAGGAATTTAATAAAAAGTAATATTTTTATATTTAATTAAAATAATATATTTTAAAAAATTATTTTGATTTAATGAATTTAATTTTTAAATTATTCACACCTAAATCATCGATTGATTATTTTTTAGTAAATTTCGAAAATACCTTAATTTTTAGGTGAATAGTAAAAATATAGTTTTTTTGTAACCTATGTATCTTGAATTACATCATTAATAATGAAATTATTAACAAATAATTTATATATATTTATACCCTTCGAAATAAATTTCAGGTTCAAAAAATGATCCATTAAAAAACAATAAACTTATTTTCCAAACCAAAAAATTAATTTCCATGTTTAAAGTCAAAAGTATTCATTACTTTTTCCCATTATATACTTTCTTTTTCAATCAAATATCGAATTTGAATTATAAAAATGTTCAATGTAATAAAAATATTATAGTTTCTTTATATAAGATCCATAATTTCATTAACATCAATATGACATTGTTTACTTTGGATATAGTATTTTATTTAATATTTTATTCTTAACATACCCATCTCCTAATGTATAAATAACCCCTCTCCCTCCCCATGTAAAACCACACTGTTGGTCGGAGTGGTTTACTCAAGAGGGGGGGTGAATTGAGTACCAATTAAAATTTCTGAGTTTAAAAACAGTGTCTTAAAGATCCCCAAATAAAATAATAAATTAAACTGTAGTGAATTTATATTAAAGTAGAGGTTCTATTAGATTCTCAAGGGATTGATTAATTCCCAGTTAATCAACACAGGAGTGTGTGATTATCTTTTGAAACTAACTTACTAATCTACACTTAACATAAACACTTGCTAATTTAATTATCAAAGTAACTTTAAAAACAGTATTGGTTTTAAAGTGATTAGCAGCGGAATAAAACATTGAAAGAGATGGCACAACTATGTAACCAAGAGGTTCAGTCTCAAGCCGAGACTTAGTCCTCTCAAAAGTTTATATAAAAATGATCCACACCCTGGATCGGGGTTCAACAGCTTACAACTGTCCAGGTCCAAGACCTCTACCACTGTTCTTCGTGGGAAACAGTACAACAGCAACCAGCTGTCCAGGTCACACACGACCTCTACCACTGTTATTCGTGGGAAAGAAAGAATGAAGGAGTTTGGTAAGGATTTACGAATCCTTCAGTTTCAGTACAGGAGACAGTGTATGTGTTGGATGCAGCAGATAGCACACACTGCTCGAAATGAATGATAATAAATCACATAACAAGAGATGTAGAGTTTAGAGATGGTTCTGGTGATTTCAGTGTAGCTCCGGACTCCTTTGAATTCGACTAGAAGTGAGTCTGAGTCCTCTTCTCGTTTCTGTTTGAGAAACAGAGTGTCGTATTCTCCAGGTTCACAGGCAATAAAAATGTAGTAGTTGATGTTCTTCAGTGTTCTTCTTGTATGCACAGAACACTTCTTGAGTATGCTTGATTGTCTATGAGCTTCTCTGTGTTCTTCTCGTTCTTGTGTTTTTGGTATATTGCATTCAATATACTTTTCTGGTTCACTTCTGGTTGTTGTTCGTTGATGTTCGTTCCTCTCCCTTGGTCAGCGTAGTCTTCTCGTATTTATCTCCCAACATGGGACAGAAAAGATTTCTTTTCAGCAGGTACGGGGTACGGGTTCCTGACATCCGACAACCTTTATCAGATATTTGAAAAATCATTAAAATGTACATTATATGACTGTTAGATAGATTAAATATAGGAAATAAAGAAATTCAAACAGTGAGTCGAGTGATCGGTAGGTAATCAGCATCGGTAGCTTGAACATCGGTAGCTTGAACATTGGTAGCTCGAACATCGGTAGCTCGAACATCGGTAGCTCAATGTCATTAGTTGCTTTGGCTCTATCGGTGGCTCTATGCGTCTGTTGGTACATGCTTTTATCAGTGACTTTGTTTATCGGTAGCTCCAGGCGTCGGTAGCTTCATATATCGGTAGCTCCATGTATCGGTAACTCCATGTATCTGTAGCTCCATGTATCAGTGGCTGTGAGTCTATCGGTAGCTTTGTCCATCGGCGACTCTTATTCCACCGGTATCTATTTATACTTACACCGGTAGCTCTACGTTTGTATCGGTAGCTGTATTTATAAGTACATCGGTAGCTCTGTGTTAAGTGTATCGGTAGCTGTCTGTCGGTAGACTAAGTCTATCGGTAGACTGGTTACCGGTAGCTCTTTATCAGTAGCTATAGGCAGATTACTTATCTGTTTTATGCAAAACACATCAGATTGTGTTAGAATCAATTTATAACTTGTATGAACATGGATAAATGAGGATTAACATATTCCAAAGACTATTTTAAAATTTATTATTGGTTTGATCACATATTTGAAAGAATTAAAGTATAGATCAATAATACTTAAAAATATCATAGAGAATGAAAACATAATTGGGATTTTCAACACATATGAGTACATGATTGAGATTATCAAAACAGGTGAGGTCAACAATCTCCCCCTTTTTGATAATCACAATTTATGATATGGTAATATGGGCATTTAACATAGTGAGAATATAATAGTAAAGAGTATAATATTGAATTCACTTTTCTCAGAGAAAACAGCATTAGAGATAATAGAAATGGTATGATATAGACATAAGTTATCAGATGTAACAATCATAAGGTACTATATAGACATAAGATATCAGAGGTAAAAAAGAAAACAAAACAAAGGGTAATGTGTCTCCCCTTATTCCTTTTTTTTCTCCATTGAAAATATTTCTCATTCTCTCATTTTGTTCTCCCCCTTATTCTCTCATTTTGTTCTCCCCCTCTTATTGTTCTCCCCCTTTGTGATAATCAAAAAGTGGGAAAGCATATATATATATATATAGGAGACAAAGAAAACATGAGAAGTAAAAAAAGTTCTGTATTAGAGTAGTCAAAAAGTACAACAAAAAACAGATTACAAATTAATTCCTATCAAAAATCCTGGCCACTGGTTCAATCCTCATCGGCAATGTGAGATTTCCCTTTGGGATCAGAAGAAGGCTCGGGTGGTGAGGATTCAGGTGAAGGTTTTGGAATGCCAGAAAAGATCAAAGGAGGCTGGGCCACTGACACAGAGTCAGGCATGTAGGTTGAAGATCTCTGGGTGATCATTGGTGTGAGGCTTCTAATAGCTTGAGCAGGAGTCAGCTGGACTGTGGAAGCAGCTGAGGCAGAAGTAGGAAAAGCAGGAGGGATGATGACTGGTCTGGCATCAACATACAAGAAGGGCAGCAGCAGATTTCTAAAATCCATAATAATTCCTCCTCCTCTTTCCATTGCAGAGATGAAATCATCTTTGTTCTCCATGAATTTCTCTAAGGCAGGAGTCAATTCGCGTAGCTTGCTCACTTGTTCTCTGAAAGCTTGAGTGACTGGAGGGAGCTTCATGTGTTCCAACATTAGCTTGAAGTGGTGTTCGAGATGATGCTTGGTGAAAATTTTGGTGAAGTAGTAGTCCACTATGCTTTTTATGGCTTCTTGAGAGGCAGAGGCTTCTCTCATATAGTCCTGAACAATCCTCATGATTTCTCTGGCAGAATCCCTTGTAGAAATCACCACTCGGCTTAACTCTGATGAGTCCACAGAGCCACTGGTTGAAATAGAACCAATCTCCTCCTTTAACACTGCTCGAACTTGATTCATGTCAACTGATAGTTTGGATGTGAGAGGGCCAAGAGAGAAGGAAACAGTTTCTTTGAAACTCTTAGACAAACCACTGATTAGGCTTTGAACTTGAGAGTCTTGTAATTGAACATGATCCTTCACTGAGGTTTTGAAACTTTCAAACACTGAGACAAACTGGCTTACTACACTCTTCACATAAGCTAGGTCCTTATCAGCTTGAGACTTGGAGCTCATATAGGAATCCAAAGCAACAACTGATGTCTTGAGAGCTTCCAGATCTGCTTCGATTCTTGAAGACTGAGTCTGGCACTCTTTCACTTCTTCCATAAGCTCAGACATAAAAGAAGATAAATTACAAGCCAGATATAGCTCGAAGGATCTCTCTAACATTTTCATTTATTCATAAAAGCTTTGCTTCATCTCAGCAACTGATGCACTGAATGATTCTTTCATCTCATTCTTCATTGATTCAAGATCAGATTTTGAGAAAAAATCATTTGGGATAACTGCAGCAGATCCCCTTGCTGAGGCCAAATTAACTACATAAGTAGTCATTATTGAATTAATTGAGGATGCAAGAGTGGTTTCCATTAGCTTCACTTCTTCAACAAAACTGGTTTTGAGATCCTCTTTCAGCTTATTCAAATCATGAAATCTGACCACATCATCTGGCAACAACTCAGAGGCAAGATCATAATTGATCTTCGGTCTATTCACAGACACCTCATTGTCAGAATCCGGATAATCCAATCCACAGACTATAAACCCTGGGTCTTCTACCCAGTCTCCAAGCTCAACAGCTACTATAACATTTCCAAGCACAGACTGATGCTCCCCCTCAATGGGTGCATTCTCATGTATCACAACAACATTCAGTGTTGGATTCTCTTCATCAGAATCTTCTACTACAAGTTCCACAGGTGCAGCATCTAGAAGAACTTCTGATACAGGTACAACTTCTTCTGTAACTCTTTCTACTTCAGCAGCAGGCATAGCTGAGTTACCAATCAAAGGACTCATACTTAACCTACCAGAAGCAGGCGATTCAAATACATTCTCCTTTTCCTCTTCTTCTTGGTGAGGTACAGACTGGTCTTCCTCATGAGTAGACAGAATTTCCTCTATCTTTCCTTTCCTAGAATAGACCAATTCTGCAACAGGACTTGGGGGCAAGTTTGGATCTCCTCCAACATCCATAGGAGTGTCTTCTTATTCTTCTTCTGTCTCATAACTATAAGCAGGTTCCTCTTCATCAGGTCTCAGACTCGGATCTCTTATATCCTTTGGTCTTGAGGGATGATCCATAGGATTAAACTTATCATAGATCTTCTGATCATCACTGACCAATTCTCCCTTCCATGGGTTCCAGTTAATTTTCATGTACTTACAAACAGTCGAGCTGATGCAGAAATTGTTCTTGACTACAATTGTCTCATCCTGAGACTCAGCTATTCCTTTCACTTTTATCATTACTGAAATCAGCTTGGCAAAGAACAAAGCATTGGTCTTTGACTTTGGTCTAATCATGTCTTCCATTTGAAGAATTAACAATCTGCACAGATTGATTTTTACACCATGTCTTAGCAAGTGAAGAAGATAGATATCTTGATATCTCAGATTTTCAAAATCTCCTCTCCTCGGTATCAACACATGCTGAACAAACATGAAAAGCAGTCGATTCTCTCCATCCATTTCAGCAGCAACCACTTGCCTTTGATTTCCATTACTAGTTAGTTCTTGTAAGGTGGTTTCATAATCAAAGATATCACTGCTAGGTGGCATTGCTCTTGATACATACCCAGAGACACCTTCATGTGGTACTTTCAAACTCTCAGCCCACTCTACTGAAGAAAGAGACATCTCTTTTCCATTTACAAAAGAGCTTACCCGATTCTCATTCTCAGACTTCTCGAAGGTTACAAACTCATAGAACTGCTTTACCAACTTCAGGTAGTATGGGCCATTGTTATTCGAGAAACAATCCACCCATTTCTGCTCTTCCAGAATCTCGAGTACTAGCGATTTGCTAGGCAGTAGCCATTCCATGCACAGTTCCTTCTCGATTAATATGTCTCTATTCTGCAAGTGAGGATTCACTGGTCGCTTTCCCGATCTAGTTCTGACTTCACTAACACTGGATCTATGTTGTGTCTTCTGCTCCTTAGCATTTGGTTCTGCACTTTCATCTCTGACGATAGGAAGCTTGGTTTTTTCCATCGCGGGTTTAGGGTTCTTGGCCGATTTGGGAGCTAAGGTTCGAATGTGAGAGATTTTGAGCTTGGTGAGGTAAGAAGTGGTTTAGACTGAGTTTTATCATTTAGGAATTCCAAATAAACAACTAAAATAGAGTAATAAATTAAAATAAAATGATTCGTATTCTTGGCGGCAGGCAGAAGTTTTAAAACATTGCATCGGTGTGAGTTAATCATCGGTGAGAAAAACAAATCGGTGAGAGTTGTACATCGGTGAGAATTTCTACGTCGGTGAGAAACTTACATCGGTGAGAATTTTCACGTCGGTGAGAATTTCACATCGGTGACAATTTTCACGTCGGTGAGAATTTCACATCGGTGACAATTTTCACGTCGGTGAGAATTTCACATCAGTGAGAATCTTCACACCGGTTGTGATTAAACATTCCCAGTTCGTGTCTTATGTAACTTAGCCTATCCGAACATAAAGGTTTAGTGAAAATATCAGCCAATTGATGTTCAGTGCCAATGAATTCAAGAGAAATATCACCTTTTTTATAGTGATCTCTTAGGAAATGGTGTCTTACATCTATGTGTTTGGTTCTAGAGTGAGATACAGGATTCTTAGAGATGTTTATTGCCCTGGTGTTATCACAGTTGATTGAAACACTTTTAAAAACATATCCATAGTCCAAAAGAGTGTGTTTCATCCACATAATTTGTGCACAGCAACTACCAGTAGCTATATATTCTGCTTCGGCAGTGGATAATGCAACTGAGTTCTGTTTCTTACTACACCAAGAAACTAAGGATTTTCCAAGAAAATGACATGTTCCTGATGTTCTTTTTCTATCTAACTTACAACCAGCAAAGTCAGCATCTGAATAACTCATTAACTCAAAGGATTGTCCTTTTGGGTCAAACAAACCTAAGTTAACCGTGTGTTTGAGATATTTAAAAATTCTTTTAACAGCAAGCAAATGAGATTCTTTTGGATTAGCTTGAAATCTAGCACACATACACACACTAAACATAATATCAGGTCGACTAGCAGTAAGATAAAGTAAACTACCAATCATACCTCTGTGATTTTTTTGATCAACTGGTTTCCCAGTTTCATCTGCATCCAATTTACAGGTAGTACTCATAGGAGTTTCACTTTCCTTGATACTATCCAGACCAAAACGTTTTAAATGATCCTTTTTATATTTACTTTGATTCAAAATAATACCATTTTCATTTTGAAATACTTGAAATCCATGAAAGTACTTAAGCTCTCCCATTAAGCTCATTTCAAATTCATTTTGCATACTTTTTGAAAAAACAGTACATAAAGAGTGTTTAGAAGATCCAAAAATAATATCATCAACATATATTTGTACAACTAAAACATCTTTAGATATTATTTTAATAAAAAGAGTTGGATCAGCAATCCCTTTAGTAAAACCTTTTGAAATAAGGAAATTTCTAAGTCTATCATACCAAGCTCTTGGAGCTTGTTTTAAACCATACAAAGCTTTAGAAAGTTTAAAAACTTGATTTGGAAAATAGGGGTTAGCAAATCCAGGTGGTTGTTCTACAAAAACATCTTCAATTATAAAACCATTTAGAAATGCACTTTTCACATCCATTTGATATAACTTGAAATCCAGATGTGCAGCATATGCCAGTAAGATCCTAATGGCTTCTAGTCTAGCTACAGGTGCAAAAGTTTCCTCATAGTCTATGCCTTCTTCTTGACTATATCCTTGTGCAACTAGTCTAGCTTTGTTTCTAACTATATTTCCATATTCATCTACTTTATTTCTAAAAACCCATTTTGTGCCTATTGTCAAAGTGTCCTTAGGTCTGTCAACTAATTCCCAGACTTTGTTTCTTTCAAACTGATTTAATTCTTCCTGCATAGCTATTACCCAGAATTCATCATTGATAGCATCATTGATATTTTTGGGTTCCAACTGTGAAAGAAAAGCTTGATGTTCAACCTGGTTTCTTAAAGAAGCTATAGTTTGTGTTCCTCTATCAAGATTACCAGCAACAGCTTCTAAAGGATGATTCTTTAGAATCCTCATTGATCTGGTAAAGGTTGGACTAGAAATTTCAGGTTCATCTATAGGTTCGGGTTCTACAGAAGCAGATTCTGGAGAAATTCCAGAACTGGATACTTTTATAACAGGTTCTTTAGATTTATCATTAAGGTCAAGAATAGACAAATCTTCTTCAAGATTCTCAAGAGAGGTTTTAGGCTCATGTGGATCAGTTTCATCATACTTGATGTGAACAGATTCTTCCACACATTTGGTTTTCTTATTGAATACACTATAGGCTTTACTTGAAATAGAGTAACCCAGAAAAATTCCTTCATCACTTTTGGAAGAAAACTTATCCAGATTATCTTTAGTATTCAGAATAAATACTTTGCAACCAAAAACTTTAAAGTAATTAACCTTAGGATTTCTATTGTTCCACAATTCATAAGTGGTTTTCTTAAGAACTGGTCTGATTAAGACTCTATTAATGACATAACAAGCTGTATTTACAGCTTCAGCCCAAAAATAAATAGGCAGGTCATATTCATTGAGCATGGTTCTAGAAATTTCTTGAAGGGTTCGGTTTCTTATTTCTACTACACCATTCTGTTGGGGTGTTCTAGGGGCAGAAAAGTTATGAGTATAGCCATTGTGTGAGCAATAAGATTCAAAATCTTGATTTTCAAACTCACGACCATGATCACTTCTCAGAGTTTTAATCTTAAGTCCACTAAGGTTCTCCACAGACGTGGAGTATTTGACAAATTAAGAACAAGCTTCACTTTTGTGAGCTAGAAAATATACCCAAGTATATCTAGAAAAGTCATCTACAAGAACATAAACATAGTGCTTCCCATTTAAACTAGAAACTCTTGATGGTCCAAACAAATCCATGTGAACCAATTCAAGTGGTTGAGAAGTTGAAACTTCTTTCTTTGATTTAAAAGAAACATTGTGTTGTTTTCCCTTTTGACAGGGGTTGCACACTCTATCATTTGGGAATTCTAATTTAGGTAGGTCTCTAACTAGGTTCTTTCTAGAGAGTTTTCTAAGTGAGTGAATGTTGCAATGTCCTAATCTTCTGTGCCATAGCCAAGATTATTTATGAAAAGAATTCAAACAAGTAATATTCTGCTTAGCTAAAGAATTCAGATTAACAGCATAAACATTTTCATTTCTTAAGGCAGAAAATACCAAAACATTCTTAGAATTAAAAATTTTCAAGAATAATTTTCAAATTTAACATGAAAACCATCATCACATAACTGAGAAATACTTAATAAATTATATTTAAGGCCATCAACAAATAAAACTTTAGAAATCAAATTTGAATCAGTGTTACCAATCAGGCCTAGGCTGATGATTTTCCCTTTTGAATTATCACCAAAGGTGACAAAGCCTCCATCAACTTTTATTAAACTCTTGAAACAAGAGAATTCTCCTGACATATGTCTTGAACATCCACTGTCCAAATACCAGGTCTCTTTACAGGAGCTCTTTAAGCAAGTTCCCTACAAAACAGATTCAGGTGGGAGATAATTTTGGTACCCAAATTTTCTTGGGTCCAGACAGGTTAGCCAATAACACTTTAGGTACCCCTATTTGTCTAATGGGTCTCATATAATTTGTAGAATTGACATGCTTTGAAAGATAAACTTTATTAGATCCATAGCTATGTATATAACTGGTTGAAGCATATGATGTTCCAGAATTACCTTCATTCTGTCCAGATTTAGAAATGAATCTTGTTTTGGCAATTTTCCTTTGTCCAGGTTGGTATCCTATACCAGTAGTGTATCTAGGTGCAACTTGCTTTCCTAGAATCTGTAATAGAGTATTCTTGCCATTGGTGAACTTCTCTAAGTCTTTCTTGAGTTGCTCATTAGATAGTTTCAGTTCAGTATTCTCTTTTAACAGTTGAGCATTTTTCTCTTTTTCAATAGTGAGTTCGGTTTTAACTGTAGTGGTGAGAGCATGCTGTTTCTTTAATGACTTGTATTTTTCCTTAAGATCATTTCATGTCTCTTCCAGCATATCACAGTATTCAAATAGTTCAGATTTAGACATGTTATCACCTTCAGAATCATATCCAGAATAATATGAATTTGAAGCAGGAGTTTCAGCAGTTACCTCAGAAGTGTTTTTCATAAAACACATGTTGGCTCGATTCCTTTCAGAGTCTGAAGATTCAGCTCCACTTGTGCTGTCTTCTGAAGCACTCCAAGTAGCCTTCATGGCTTTCTTAAACTTATTGTCCTTATATTCATATTTCTTCTTATATTTCAGCTTTGGACAGTCGGCTTTAATATGTCCTTTTCTCTTGCACTCATAGCAGACAACATCATCTGATTTGTCATTCTTCTTCCAATCCTTTTTCCATTTGCCTTGGTGATCATACTTAACCTTATAATTTGTTTTTCTGAAGAACTTGTTTTACCTATAAAATTTCTTAAATCTTCTAGCAATGTGAGCCATCTCAGCATCACTGTCAGAATCACTTTCATTGTCTTCACAACTTGAACCTTCAACTACAGCTTGAAGCTTTTCTTTGTCCTTATTCTTTGAAGTTGAGGATTTGAAAGCGACAGACTTTCTTGCAGGTTCATTTTCTTCCTCTTTGTTCACTTTAAGCTCTTCTTCATACATCATCAGCTTTACAATTAGTTCCTTGACAGGTAGAGCAGCAATGTCACATGATTCTCTGATTGAGACAGATGTGCCACTCCATCTATCAGGTAGACATCTCAAAATTCTCATAATTTGTTCCTTCGATGAGACATCCTTTCCCAGCGAGATCATTGTATTGAAAATTTCATTGAACCTGAGATACATGTCATAAATGGGTTCGTCAGGCTTCATTTTAAAATTATCATACTTGATAGTATAAGTGTTCAATCTCATTTCTTTAACATTAGTTGTTCCCTCATGAGAAACAGCTAAGGTATCCCAAATTTCATATGCAGTTTTACATACACAAATTCTATTAAACTCTTCATCTCCTAGAGCACAGTACAAGGCATTCATAGCTTTACAGTTGTTATTGTAAGCAGTCTTTGTAGGTTCATCCCAAGTAGATCTAGCAGTAGTAGGCATTTTGTATTCTGATTCAATAGCAGTCCAAATATCAAAACCTATGCTTTCTAGATGAATTTTCATTTTCAGTTTCCACTGAGCATAATTATTTCCATTGAAGAAAGGTGGCCGGTTAGTAGCAGCACCCTCAAGTCTACTGTCCACGATGAGAAAATTTTAAAGGGATAAAAATTTAGATATAACAGAAATTTTAAGAACTTTGAAATACAACTAAAATCACAGTTCAAAAGCAGAGTACTTTTAGAAAGTATTATCAACCCTCTGATACCAAGTGTTGGTCGGAGTGGTTTACTCAAGAGGGGGGGTGAATTGAGTACCAATTAAAATTTCTGAGTTTAAAAACAGTGTCTTAAAGATCCCCAAATAAAATAATAAATTAAACTGTAGTGAATTTATATTAAAGTAGAGGTTCTGTTAGATTCTCAAGGGATTGATTAATTCCCAGTTAATCAACACAAGAGTGTGTGATTATCTTTTGAAACTAAATTACTAATCTACACTTAACATAAACTCTTGCTAATTTAATTATCAAAGTAACTTTAAAAACAGTATTGGTTTTAAAGTGATTAGCTGCGGAATAAAACTTTGAAAGAGATGGCACAACTATGTAACCAAGAGGTTCAGTCTCAAGCCGAGACCTAGTCCTCTCAAAAGTTTATATAAAAATGATCCACACCCTGGATCGGGGTTCAACAGTTTACAACTGTCCAGGTCCAAGACCTCTACCACTGTTCTTCGTGGGAAATAGTATAACAGCAACCAGCTGTCCAGGTCACACACGACCTCTACCACTGTTATTCGTGGGAAAGAAAGAATGAAAGAGTTTGGTAAGGATTTGCGAATCCTTCAGTTTGAGTACAGGAGACAGTGTATGTGTTGGATGCAGCAGATAGCACACACTGCTCGAAATGAATGATAATAAATCACATAACAAGAGATGTAGAGTTTAGAGATGGTTCTGGTGATTTCAGTGTAGCTCTGGACTCCTTTGAATTCGACTAGAAGTGAGTCTGAGTCCTCTTCTCGTTTCTGTTTGAGAAACAGAGTGTCGTATGCTCCAGGTTCACAGGCAGTAAAAATGTAGTAGTTTAAGTTCTTCAGTGTTCTTCTTGTATGCACAGAACACTTCTTGAGTATGCTTGATTGTCTATGAGCTTCTCTGTGTTCTTCTCGTTCTTCTGTTTTTGGTATATTGCATGCAATACACTTTTCTGGTTCGCTTATGGTTGTTGTTCGTTGATGTTCGTTCCTCTCCCTTGGGCAGCGTAGTCTTCTCGTATTTATCTCCCAACAGGGGACAGAAAAGATTTCTTTTCAGCAGGTACGAGGTACGGGTTCCTGACATCCGACAACATTTATCAGATATTTGACAAATCATTAAAATGTACATGATATGACCGTTAGATAGATTAAATATAGGAAATAAAGAAATTCAATCAGCGAGTCGAGTGATCGGTAGGTAATCAGCATCGGTAGCTTGAACATCGGTAGCTTGAACATTGGTAGCTCGAACATCGGTAGCTCGAACATCGGTAGCTCAATGTCATTAGTTGCATTGACTCTATCGGTGACTCTATGCGTCGGTTGGTACATGCTTGTATCAGTGACTTTGTTTATCGGTAGCTCCATGTGTCTGTAGCTTCATATATCGGTAGCTCCATGTATCGGTAGCTCTATGTATCGGTATCTCCATGTATCAGTGGCTGTGAGTCTATCGGTAGCATCGTCCATCGGTGACTCTTATTCCATCGGTAGCTATTTATACTTACACCGGTAGCTCTACGTTTGTATCGGTAGCTGTATTTATAAGTACATCGGTAGCTCTGTGTTAAGTGTATCGGTAGCTGTCTGTCGGTAGACTAAGTCTATCGGTAGACTGGTTACCGGTAGCTCTTTATCAGTAGCTATAGGCAGATTACTTATCTGTTTTATGCAGAACACATCCGATTGTGTTAGAATCAATTTATAACTTGTATGAACATGGATAAATGAGGATTAACATATTCCAAAGACTATTTTAAAAATTATTATTGGTTTGATCACATATTTGAATGAATTAAAGTATAGATCAATAATACTTAAAAATATCATAGAGAATGAAAACATAATTGGGATTTTCAACACATATGAGTACATGATTGAGATTATCAAAATAGGTGAGGTCAACACACACTTACCTCACATAATAAATAACAATATATGAAACAATCATCTGTATTATGTCCTTATAATCCTTAAGAACATTCATGAGTAAACCAACTCCATTCCTCAATGAATTCTTGTGCCGTATAAGAGAAGAAACACTGAAAAAAGTGTACCTTTTTATAAACTATTCTATCATTTTCCTCATATACTTTATTTTTATAAATATATTTCCAAACCAAAATTTCTAAGAATAAGAAGGAATTATTTTAAAATTTTATTAATTAAATTAATCTACTGTAAATAAATGTATTTTTGAAGTTCTTATATTTTATAACTCTCTTTATTCTTATTTTGACAACATTCCCGTTAATGGTTAGTTAACCTCCATTAAGGATATTTCTAAATAATTACTTGCTGATAATATAATAGATGGTAATAATAAATTATTTATAATATATAAACATTAAAATATTTTTTTTAATCTTCTTGAATTAATTCAACTTATGTTTAATCTACCTTGAACAAAAATATCAAAATAAAAAAATGGAACATTTTTAATGGAAACATGATGTAAAAATGTTTCCACATAAAAAATAAGAATTATGAAATATTAAAAAAATTATTATAAGTGAGGAATAATGACTTAAATTAAAATACATAACTTCTGATTCAATGTTTAAATAAACCAATTATTATTATCTAAGAGGCATAAAAGCAATGAAATAAACTGGGATATAAGGTAATGAGATTCTGGAACCAAACTCATTTTCTTTGGGTTATACAAATTTCTCATATTTGTGAGTATGGATATTCTCCAAATATTATCTAAATATTATTTCACTATTATTACCATTTATTATTAGTAATATATATGTTTTCGTCCCATTTAAAGTAATGTTTATGCTAAATTCAATGATTGTTCAAAGTCTTTTATTTCCAAAACATATCGTTGAATCATTTTGAATTATTTATTATTCACTCAATAATGTTGTTGTTTATAAAAAATATATTTTACATTAATTTTTAGGGGACCCCCTTGTTTATTCATGGAAGTATTATTTATGAAATACCCCTGAAACAAATTCCTTTCCATTGGTTATTTCTTGAATATGACTTATATACATTTGGTGGGGCATGTATGAATATGAGGTTTTATAATGTGATGGGTGGGGTCCTAATTACTTATCTCTCAAATTAATAGGTTAATGGGATATATCTCTTAATATTATGCATACTATGAGTGAACATGTTTTATCTTCATTCGCAATGTTGATATTATTGTTTATTCAGATATGTTATACATGGACGTGATGCTAGTTTTTTAAACTATATGTGGAATATGACCATTATGACATGATATTTAATTTTTATAAATATGGAACCTTCCATGCCTTAATCAAATGTTTCCCTCATTTTTATAAAGATGATACAATTTTTATGAAATAATGATGGTATTATGATCACTCATGTTCTATTGATTCAAGTCCCGTATTCCTATTCTTAATTAGGATTTTAGATTTCCCCCTTATTTGATGCATATACTAATGCGATTTAATGTACTAATAAGAAGATGATATTTTATAAGGATAAATAAGAAATATTCAAATAAAGTTTTATGTTTTGTTATGTATAATTGTTGTATGAGCCCAATTTTCCCAAGATAATAAATCATTGGATCCTGAATTTGTAATACTATTATATTTTTTATCTTAAAAATGTTGTAATAATCATGTAAGAAAAATTTGCGTTGTTATAATTGGTATTAGAGAATGGATTAGGTAATTTCTGAATTAGGATTATAAGAAATTTCTGAAACTATATGTACAAGTCTGTGAAAATTTAAACATCCTAGAAGAATCATTTTAGAAAAAGGATAAACACACGGACCCCATAAGATATGCCTTTAGAATTAATTAATATATAATAATAAATTATTTACTCATGCTTTTTAGACATATGATTTTTTCAAACCTTTTTTTAAATGGTAGGAAATAGGATGAACCAAACCAAAAACTTTTGTGAGAGATAATATAAAGATTGTCCAAATGAAACCCCTAATGCAATGGGAGGTGGATTTCAAAACATCATGGTGATGCTTATCTACATACCTCAAGATATGAATAATATTATAAATCTTTTCAAATTTTCACTTTCACCAAATAAGGAGTAGATCACTATTGAGTCCATTATGTGGGAATGACTACTGATGTTTGGTGGATCTTATAATAAACATATCACTAAATAGTGGTTTAATTCAATGGAGAATTCATTTTCTGTACTCCAATGTTCTGAGAAGGGGTTGGTGAATCTAGAAATATATCATTTATATGGATAATCTGATAAATGTTGGGTGTTGATAAAAACCCAATAATAATTATGAATATAAGAGATGTAGTAGAGACACTTTAAGAAAATAATTATTAAAAATCATTTCCCTCAAACTATCTAAACAATAATTGAGATATAATTCTTATAAATGGTGAAAAATGAAGGTGAATCAGTCACATATTATGAGGATAACATAAAATTTCTTTGAATATACACCTTATGATTTTTTATTAACAATGATATAAAAATCGATAGATTATTTTTTGGTTGAACACCATAACTCAAAAATGATTTAGTTATATAATACTTTGGGTGCTAAAAATAAGTAGTATGATATGATCTCAAAGTAGAGATATATTTTGGAGAATGTTCCCATGGTTATGAAGATAAGAAGAGAAGAATGAAGATTCAAGATGGGGGTCTAATAAATAATGTGAATGAGGATCCAAATACCAAGATGTCAAAAATGTGGGAAGAAGAATCATCTGAATTGTTATAAAGGGTCAAAAAAATTCTTTAAGTGTAAAATAGTAGGAAACATAACTAATGAATGTCAAAGAGATGTGATGAATCTGGATAACATGATATAGGAAAGGAAGGAACCTCCTACTACACCACCCATGAAAAAAATGATTCAATTATTGGGCATAAGTCCTTTATGCAATCTCGTGCACCAAACCATAATTCCTTGTGGATAATCAGAATCCTGAACGACCATTAGAATAGGAGAAAGGGAAAGATTATGCCATCACTATTTCTAAAGTATAGTATCAAAATGAATTCATACATGGAACACATTCTATGCACTCAAAAGGGATATTTTTTTATTTTATTATAGTTCTAAAAATTCATTTATATGATACACATTATCTATAATGTTGAATGAAATCCATGATTCCTAAAAGTAGGGATATCTATAAAAACACATAGTGGAAGGATCATTTAACACCATGTGTTGGACTCTTTTCATTTTAGCGTATGTTGGAATATTATTCTAGAAAATATTATAATCCATCCTGAGTTTAATTTTATGCTATAATGGGAATGGAATGGATCTTGATATGTAGAGGAAAAATTATATTTTGGGAAAATTAAATCTCTTTATTTATTATGAATCATCCCATGGTCCTCTATAAATGCAAGAAATATCATGAACTTCATTAAATAAATCCCTTAATGTTTTGGGTGATGAGACCCTATAGATAAGAATACCTTTCCTATATAGACAAGTCAAAGTAAATTATCAACCTTAAGGAAATTCCTATTATAAGGGAATATACTAATTAATTTCTCAAAGAGTCTCACAAACTTCCTCCAAATCCTATGATAGAGTTCTCGATAGAGTACATAATTGGATGTAATCCTATGTCCACATGAACCTATAGGATAAACCCTATGGAATTAGAGGAGTTAAAGAATTATCTTCAAGAGGATTTGGAAAAGGGGTTCATACAACCTAGTGTATATACTTGGGGTGTCCAATTCTCTTTGTAAAGAAAAATTATTGATCAATGTGGCTGTGTGTTAATTACCGAGAGATCAACAAGATCTCTATGAAGAAAAAGTATCCACTATAAAATATTTATGACTTATTTTATCAATTATGACATGATTATTATTTCTCAAATATGGATATTCATTATTGATATCGTCATTAATTGAATTAAAGGAAGCAATATATTTAAAAGATATCTTTTAAAATAAGGTATGAAGACTATGAGTTCATAGTTACTCCTTTTAGACTTACTAATTCCCTTGTAATATTAATATATTTGATGAATAGATTCCACGAAGACTAGTTTAAAAAACTTATATTGCTTTCACCAATGATATTTTTATTTACTATAAGAGAAAATCAGAAAATGAAGTGAATCAAAAGATAGTGCTGGAAACATAATAAAAGTATAAAATATATGGTATGGTTAGAAAGTGTGACTTTTGGATGTATATATTCACATTTTTAGGGAACATGATCATATATAAAGTAATTTATATGGATCATTCAAAGAGAAAAGAAATTAAGGAATGACCATACCTAATAGTCTAATTGAAATATGTAGTTTTCTTCGACTAGTAGGGTGATGCCAACATTTTTTGAGAGATTTTTCATGATTTTCTATCCCACTATGTTATAATGGAATGATGTAATGTATTTATGGATAGAATACTATGAGGAATTAATTAAGTAGATAAAAAAGAAGAAAATCATTGCACCTATACTCATTCTTACATCAAATAGAGAATGTTTTTATATATATAGTTATTCCAAAAAGAAATTACTGGTTTGTATACTAATTCAGAATGAAAAATTGATAGCCTATGATTCATAAAAACTAAATATCCATAATAATAACTAATTGACACATAATATAGAGTTTGTGGCTATAATATTCACCTTTATGATTTATTAGTACTACCTATATAGAGGTAATTTTGATATATATTTCTGTCAAATTATTCTAAAGTATATTTTAATAACGAAGGGGCTCAACATGTGTCAACAAAGATAGTTAGAGCTAATCACAGTCTATGATTTCACTATTCACTACCATATAAGAAATATTAACAAGGTTACTAATGATACTAGGAGAAAAGAACCAAATAATCTATCCATGTTATGGATTGAGAAAGCCCATGTCTTCATGGATAAAAAAATAAATCTATAAATCATAATGGCATGGAGTAAATCCTATATTACCCAAATGATTTCACAACCATTTATCCAATAGAAGATCAAAGAGGCATAAAGGGATTTTCTAGAGCTTCATAAATGGGTTAATATATTAAAGTAAAGCCTCATGGATTCCATATGGATTAGGATTGTGTTATTTAGTTTCGAACTAAAATTTGTTTGTCTTTATAACTAGAGATAAAGAAGGATTTTTTGATGATGTTGAAAACTCATTTTTATCCATCCATCCTAGAAGTACAATGATGTATCCTGATCAATGATAGATCTTCTTTTGGGACAATATGAAGAAGGAGGTTAATGAGTATATCTTAAGATGCTTGGTATGTGATAATATTAATGGAGAGTGACATAAGTCCAAAGGAATGATGCAAACATTTTATATACCCTTGTGGAAATGGGAGAAAATCACCATGGACTTTGTCACTGCTCTCCCAAAGACATCTAAATGAAATAATGTGATATGGGTTGTGGTGTATTAACTCACGAATACTACTCACATCATCACTATTAAAGAAGATTTAATACTTGAAAAATTTCCAAGATATATTTCATGATGTGAAGAGGCTGTACGGGGTACCAATTCTGATAATCTTTGATCATGATCCAAGGTTCACATATAAATTATTGAGAAGTCTTCAATATGATTTATGTAATAAACTGAATTTCAATATAACCTATCACCCTCAAACTTACGGTCAATCTAAAAGGATTATTTATATGTTTGAGGAAATACTGAGAGAAATATCATTGAAATTTAAAGAATTATGGGATGAATATATCCCATTAGTTGAGTTATCAAACCAATAATTCTTCCAATATACATTCAAAATTGATCCATGTGAGGCTCTAGTTGCGAAACAATGTCAAACTTATACTTTATGGGATGAAGTTAGTGAACATAAGCTACTTGGACCCGATCTTGTGAAAGGGTTGAAAAAGAAGGTACAATACATCCAACAAAGAATAAAATATAGGCAATGTCAGAAAAATAGATATGATGTAAACCATTAAAGGGATATTCAATTTCAAATTGGAGACAATTATTTTCCTTTTAATATGACCATTGAAGAGAGTAATTACATTTTTAATGAAAGGGAAGATTAACCCTAGGTATATTTTTCTCTTGGATATCATTTATTACATAGGTTAAGTGTTATATAATCATTAACATACACTAAATATGGATCAAGTTCATGATCTGTTCCATGTATGGCTGCTGCAAAAGTACATACCCAACCCCTTACATGAAATAAATATGGAGGTGGTATAACTAGATAATTAACTCTCTTATGAAGAGTAACTAGTGAAGATCTCAGATCATAGAGACAAATTTATATGCAACAAGAAAATTCACCTCGTCAATATGTGGTTGATGTTCCATTAATATGAGGAGAAGATCTGGGAACCAATGGAAAAATTGAAAATAAGTTCCATCATCTATTCTAAACTGAGAATATGAATTGAAATTTTATGGGAAAAATCTATAAAAGGGTGAATAAGTCAATAAAATAGAATTTTTAAATGATAATTATTTCATATATAAATGTGGTTTACATTATATTATATAAGTATCACACACATAGTGAACATAGGGAAAAAACATTAATTAATTCAGTAAAATATTTACATCAGTCAATGAATAAACCCATTAAAATGAATAATAATTCGAAGGGAGAAAAATTAGAAAAATATAACAACTATAATTGAAAAAATTTGGATTACCCTAATTGGCTACAATCATCCTTCACATGGAAACACTATAGAGAATAAAAAATATTATTAAACCAATAAAAATTTTCAAAAATGGAAATATAGAACTATGAGATAAATTGAGGTGAGTAATTAATTAAGTATTGAATTAGTATTTATATATGGTAATGTGACTTATGGAATAGTAATGTGATTGTTTAAAATGTAATGGGACAGTTGGGAATAATAACCTGACCATTAAAAAAAGTAACCTGACAATTGGAATATGAATTTACCTTCAAAATATAAAAATGTTATTTAAATAATATTTATAATTAATAATTTAGTTAAATATAAATATTATAATTCGAAAAATAATAAATATTATGTTTAAAAACTAAAGAAAATTTTGGATCATTTTAAATAAACTATATTTTAGAATATTTCATATAAAATAACATTATTTATATTGAAAATAAAATAAACTATTTTAGAAAATTATTTTGAAAATTTTATTTTAATTTATTAAATAATAATATTGAAATTATCTAAGGGTTATTTTTTTTGTAATTTTTTATAATACATAAATTTTATAGTGAATAGTAAAAGTATGATTTTCCCGTAATTTGTGTATCTTAGATTACATAATTTATGATGTTATAATGAACTAATAATTTATAAAAGTAAATTATAAACCAAAATATTTTTAATTTCATAAATTATTCATTAAAATATAATAAATATGTTATCCAAAACTAGAAATTAATTTCCAAAGTCTAAATTAAAATGTATTACTTGGTTATTTTCAATTTTTCCCACATTCCTTTAAATAAAAAATTGAATTGAAATTATAAAGAGGTTTAAAGGGAAAAAAAATTATATTATCTTTATATATGATTTATATGTTCATTAATATCACTATTACATGGTTTACCTTTGATATATTATTTTATTCTATAAATTCCCCTCTCCTCAAGTATAAATAACCCCTCTCCCTCACTTTGGAAAAAACATACTACTAACTTAAAAAATCCCAATATTAACCAAAATACTCTATATTAATCCCTTAGAATACTTAGATATTTTATGGAATAAAAAAAATTATCCATTAAGGAATACTAGTGTCGTATAAGAGAAGAAACACCAAGAAAAGAGTAAGTTGTTATCAACTCTTCTATCATTTCCCTCCTGTATTATCTATTTTGTCAATGAATTTCAAAAAAAATATTATAAGAATATATATGTATTATTTTAACATTATATAATTATTTTAATATATATTAAAAAATTATTTTTTTAATTATTTATATTTTACACTATCTTTCTTTTTATATGGACAATATTCCAATTAACGACCAGTTAATTGCTAACGAGAATGTTTCTAAATCCTTCATTATGAACAAATTAATTTTTTGTAATAAATAATTATATATAAAATATAAATTTATAAATATATTTATTTTAGTATTTTATAATTATTTATACTTATTTAAAAATTACCTTGAATAAAAATATCAAAATCAAAGAAAAACATGAATTTATTCCTCAAAACATGATATCAAAATGCTTCATGTTTAACAGAAAAAATTAATTAATACAATCCAATTATTATAATTGATAAATAGTAAGATAGATTTCATAATGCACTTCTATTTAAATTTTATCAAACCTATGTTAATTATTAATGAGGCGTAAAAGAGACAAAATATGGAAGGATTTATTGTTTGGGGATTCTCGAACCTATCTCCTTTCCTTTGGGTTATCCATATTTATCTTCATTTTAATTATGGATTTTCGCTAATATTAATTAAGTTTTATTTCAATATTTTCCCTTTTAATTTCAGGAATATACATGTATTATTCCATTCCTAAATGATTTTAAGCCAAATGCACAAATTTTTTTCAAAAATAAAATTCCTTCAAAAAAACATCATTGACACATAGTGAGTTGTTTCTTATTCACTAAAGAATGATGATGATTATGCCAAATATGTTTACCTTATTTTTTTAGGAACCCCAAATTTTATACATGAAGGTATGCCTAATTAAATCCATATGAAACCTACTCATTTCAATGGGTTATATTTTCACTATGATTAATATATGTTCTTTGTGTAATAAATTATTATGAGTATTTATGCTATGAATGGTGGGATAGAATTTATAAATCCATATAATTCATTAGGTAATGTGATGTTTTCCATGAAATTATGTTCACTATGAATAAACATGATTCTATATTTTATCATAAAAATAATATGATGAATTTTGCACATATGTTATGCATGAACATGATGCTATATTTATTCACAAATACATGTGGTGTTTGACCGCTATTAAATAATTTTATCATTTTACACATATTATATATTCAATTCATATTCCAATTTTTCCATCATTATTATTATGACAGACCTATGATTTTTATATGATGATTAAGATTATTCACACCCATGTTCAATTGAATCATGTCCATTATTCATCCTCTTCTAGGATTTTAGCTCACCCATTTGTTTTTTATATTTCCTCAGGTGATTATACATACTAAGGAGAACATGATCCTTTATAAGTATAAAGAAGAATAATTTAAATGAATTTATATGTTTAATTATGTACAATTATGTTATGAAAATATTTTTCCCAAGACACAAAATCCTTGGACACTACATTTTTAACACTATTATATTGGTTTTCAAAAAAATGATGTAATAATCATGTGAGAAAAAGTTGGGTCAGTATAGTCAACAGTTAATAATCATCAAGAATGCCAATAAATTTTCCCATGTCAATAAAATGGATAATAAGATCATAGACCCTCTGGAGAAAGATGGTGGACTGTTAAAAAGTATATAGTAAACATTTAATAAACATATGTACTAGAATAAAAATATATAGAACTCTGATAAATTTAACAATGTCTATAGAATAAAACTCTTTCTATGTGAACATCATCCAATCTGAATTATATGAAATATGATTTTCACAGTGTGTAGAAGCAAGAGTATATGTCTAAGTTAATATGTGGATAAATTGATCTTAATAAATCAATAGAAATAAGGTTTTTAGTTTTGAAAAAACAAAATCACAGTACAATATGGGAACCATATAAAAGTGTTGACTTAAATAAAAAAACACCCATGAAAAAAACATTTCTTTGATCAACATCACAAAATAAGTGATGAAGAATAATTTTTTTTAGTGACGCATGTTCAATACACAAAATAATAATATATAAATATATTTTATAAGAAAATAATGAATAATAAGTCCTTTTGGGTAAATATTTTTGAAAATTATATGGTCAATTAAATTGTATTCATAAAATACCTTTTAGAAAACATATTTCATCACATATGAAAAATACAAATTTACATGTATCTTTCTGTAATTATGTTTGAAAAGGTGAATTAAAACTTTTTAAAAACATTAATTTGAAAATATTATATAATATTATATCATTTATAATATATAAACATTATCTTGGATGAATTAGTATAGCAAGAAGAACATATAAAAATGTAATTAAAACCCTTTTTATTATTTTGAAAATAAATTTATTCAAAAATATCATCATAAAAATAGTGAGAACATATTATTTTGTATAAAAATAATTTTTTCACATAGAGTTATTGAAATTATCATAAAATAAAATATTTTGGTTGGAAAACTAAATCATAGAAAAAAAAATTTTTAGATGAAACATTATAACTTCAAAAAAGAGATTTAAATTATCAACATCCACTATGGGTAATATAATCCATAAAGCATAAAAAAACAAAAATGGGTTTATGTGGTAATAATTAAAAAAATGATATAATGCCACATTATAAAATAATTGGTCTTGATATACCCAAATATATGAAATATGTTCACGTTAATATTCATAACTCAATAAATTAAAATTGAGTTTCCAATAAATTTTACGATTAGGGTAACACTTGAGTCAAAATATATTTGAAGAAAAAAAAAGATTTGGATAATTTTATCCCATAAATTATAAGGAAATTAATTATTTAAGATTTATGTTATTGTAAGAAAATGGAAAAAAATTAAGAGGAAACATGTTTTATAAGTTGTTATATGTCTTAAAGAATAAGAGTTGAAACCATAAAACCATTATCAATTGAGTAACTTTGTAATCAAAACCACTTAAAAGTGATGGGTTGTAATTGATTTAAAAATAAAATAACTAAAATCTAATTCATGATATGATATCTAAAATAGTAATAATATACACTAAATAAATGAAACTAGGTTCATTATATAAAATATATATCAAAGAGAGGAATGAGAGATGAAAACCATTAACCCTATCTCGATTCATACTTTTTGTACTAAAAATCAAAAATAATTTAATTATTTTAATTAAACAAATACTGAATAACCTTATTATTACCTATAACCATTTATAATCTTATTTTATAATCATTATATACATTTATATATGTTAGTTTTTTTTCTAGATTATATATCGAGTGTTAGTAATCTTTACCATTTTATTATTATTTTATAAAAAAATATTTCTATATAACTTTTTTTTCAAATTACATCACTATTAATTCATATAATGTACTTTAATATATAATAAATGATACTTATAAAAGTATAATTTCATTCCATGGTAGTTCTTTTTACAAAACCCTAAATATGAAATTGGTCATGATCATGTTTAAATGATTCTAAATGTAGAAAATGTGTTTTAATTAGTTAATGTGTTAATTATTGATATAATCTTATGATAATACAAAAAATTACATAAATATTTATATAATAATATACAAATAAATATGTTCTCATATTCATCCATAATATAAATTCATATCTTTTTTCAAGTAGTGGTTAAACTGACCCAGACATGAACCCACCATGATTAACAGATAATTGTGAGGTGGTTTAGTTGTAATATTATTATACTAGAAGAATAATGATATTAAATGGTACATTTTTGTGTCACAAATATTAACTATAATGAATTATTAAGAGAATGAAATTTTTATAAAACCACTATTTAGAATGAAGTGAACATTTTTGTCATAGTTCGCTTGATTTAAACAATTGAATTAACGATATTTGATTATTGTGCATATCATTAGTATATTTTATAATTTTCAACTATATGGACTTAATGATATAATAAATTTAATAATTATAATAAATATATAATCCTCATGAATTTCCATTTAAGGTACACATGATAATAAAAATGTAAATCGATCATTCTATAGAGGTGGTAGTCTACTAGTATGCATGGTTGATTATTTCTGGTTCCATATAATGAGATAAAGAAGTAATATGGTATACTATTTTAGGATAAAAAATATTATACAAATATAATATTTTTTCATTATACTCACCTTTTATACCATACATTTATGTTGGTTAGTAAAAACAAAACATGTTGTGTAGTCGAGGCCATAGTCTGCACAACACACATTTGATATGTTCATTTTTCTTAATTGATAAGGGATAATGTGATCAATTATTATTACCATAGAACGATAAAACTAATGATAAAAATAATACTAATTTAATTTCAATGGGATTTGAAAATTATAATTGTAAAATAATAATTGAAAATAAATAAATTAATTAAAAATGATTACTCATGTAGGGAACTTTGAGAATTATTTGGAATAACCCTTGTAAATGGATGTAGTATGCTAATATCTTCTGAGAGAACGATAAATAAAGTAAAAGAGTATTCTATAGAAATTATAAATATAAGGGTTTATGTACGAAACCTAATTTTTAAGAGTTTTCTCTTGTGGTGATGAGAATCCCCTTTGAAAAGTGAAGAGAGTGAAATTTATATAAATATTTCAACATAATATAAAGGGAGAACATGTTAAACATATAATGTGGATCCAAATTGAGATATAATTAAGAAATTAAGTGATAATGTCAACTGAAACTGAATATATTCAATTATAGATAGGTTTTATCTTATTTGGAGCCCATTACCCCTCGAATAAATATTGTTAGCATTATAGATTTTACCATGGTCACTAGTCTTTACTTAAAGTAACCAAATATTTATTCCTAAAAATAAAATGGTACTTATTAGATAATTTGGAATCATTTATTATAAATTTAACTTATATTTAGATTAATTCTATTTATAAAATTCATAAATATTAATTTTAACATTATAATGTATAATTTATTAATAATTGATTTTTGAGAAAATATTACTTATATTCTAAAATATCAAATATTGATTTGTCAATTAAAACTGAAATATTTGAAATTATTATGTATTATATATAATATATATTTTATCTTAAGAAAATATCTCATGAATTTTTAATTCATACTTATATACTAATAATTTCATATAGTCATGTCATTTATAAAAATATTATTTTTCACTTTTCAATTAGAAATCATTTTATTTGAAAAATTCCTAAAATTAATCATAAAATTATATTATTATTATTCATTAAAAAATTACTTTAATTTTTTGGATTAAATTTATAAAATTTAATAAATAAATATCTAAATATAGTCCCAAAATATTTTAAAAAACTATTCCTATTTTATAATAATATTTTATATTATTAACTATTAATTATTTTTATTTCATTCCAATTATAGATTAATATAATGGTTATATATTACTCATATTGAAAAAATATATTTTATTTTAATCTAATCATTATATACTTTATTTCTTGAAATAGAATATAAATTTTAGAAAAAATATATTTTTAAGCATAAAATTACTTTCTTAGTTGTTTTAGTTATACCAATAGAATTTAATAAGTATTAAAAATTTCCTTTATTTTAATTATTTAAATATTTCACAAAGTGGTCAATCCTAATCATTTATAATAATTCAATGGCCCTGTTTTAATGATTTAAACATATCAATGTTTCATTTTATTTTAGTGTTCTACGTGGAGGAAGATTTCGACACACGTGGATCATTTAAAAGAAAAAAAATTAAAATATCCGACTATTACAAGTTTGGGTTGAATTCCGGGGCCTAGTTTACCAACTATAAAACACTTATTACAATTTCGAGATATCTTCTAAATATATTAGTTTATAACCTCCTAAAATTTCATGTTTCCAGTTATTATTATAACCGGATCCTGTCAAGTTCAATAATTGGATCTTAATAGTCAATGATATCCCTTGAATTTATTTATACTATATCCATATGGCGTATTTATACTCCCTATTAATTGTTTTTCAAGATTAATTTATAACTCCTTCCTTTAAAAAGTCTTAAAACACTGTTAATTGCACGTATTGTGCGTGTTAGACCACATTCTTCATAAAATACCCATGTCTTAGTATTACAAAAGGGAATTGTATTTTCTCACTATATCTAATGACTATATTGTTATATCATTGGTAGTAGTATGAGGTTCCTAATTCTCACTGTATTCTCAAATCCCACACTTCAGTAACAACTTTGGATCCATTATTATTATTCTTCAACCTATAGGGATATCAATGATTTTGTAAGAATATCATTAATTGATGCACAATAGTTCTATAATTTCGTATAATATTAGGATCTTTCTCAATATCAATAAATTATTATTTCTCTCCCTAATTTTTATCCACTATATTTTTTTGAGAATCATTTGAAAATTATTTCAATAAAATATATGGGGACCCCCATTAATTATGAAAGAGACTTCAATTTTAACGTTTTATTCAAATATAGTTAAGGGAAAATTTTAAATCTTCCTTAAGGATCAGTTAGTTTGAGTCATTTAATTATGTAAATAATCAAATTATATTCTTTATTTAATCCACATATTTGAATATTTTCAAATTATTCCACATATATATGGATCCATGCATTATGATGTGACAAATCGTCTTATTTCATGGATTCCTCCTCAACATCCTTACCCAAAATCAACTTTAGTTTTATATTGAAATGTTTTTATAAATAATAATGAGTCATAATTATAATGTGATATTTAATTCAATTAAGGACAAATCATATTTGATCATCTAAATTCATTGATGTAAACAAGTGATAAATAACTGGAAATTATTAGTATTATTAGGTTTCTAATGAGTTCATTTGTTTACTACATTTTCAATCTCATGTTGTAACATTTCACTCATTATTCACATTTTATGTGAAGCTAATCATACATTGTATACATTTTATATAATATATCATACATGAATTGTCCATATTATCACTATTATAATTTGTAGCTATACTAACTAGCCTATAACAATGGTTTTTGTAGACCTATGAAATTAGTGGTTATACCATGCCCAATTTCAAAGATTTTTTTAAATTTATAGGTAGAAGATCTTTTATCTACCAACTCTTATGGCCCCATTCATAAAACTAACTCCACCCAAAGATATGTCTTTTTCCTATAGTATTTCCTTTCAATTAAAGTTCCATTTCCCTACAGTTATTTTTTCTTATAATGAGTTTAGGTTAAATAATCCGAGTATATTGATTTCGTTCACATTTTATCTTATTTAACCCAAAAAATTTTCATTTTCATGCCCTAGATTACAAATTAACAAACTTAATAATATTATTTTCATATTCTTATATGAATTTTTAAAAGACAACGTTAATTCCTTAAATAATTAGGTTTACTATGGTATTTAATCAATATATAACATTTTTTATGCTTATAGATCCTACCATGTTGGTAAACCATGAGACACCTCTTTGATTATAAACGAATAAAATTTGAACAATAAATCTCTTTCAAAATAATTGTTTATTTAATATATATCTAGACATCCATCTTTATGAGATATGTTATAAGATTATTCAACATTTTATTAATTATCTTTAGATACTTTTGAGAAAAGTTTATTTTTCCTATATCTTGAATATTATGAATTTGAGAAATAAAATTTATTCTCATAATACTAAGGTTTCTTGAATTTAAATTTTTCATAAATTCAGAAATTTAAATAATAGTTAAAGTCTTCTTCTCCCAAGAAAGAGTGTCAATTTTTCCCCTACTTTAATGATATTTTTTTTAAAATAGATAATTTATAATATGATTTTCATAAGTTCAAACCTTATTTAATTCAAAAATATCCCCAAAAAAGATGTACAAGTTATCACTATAACCTTTATCATGAGAGGTTTAATGGTTCCTAGTTCCCCACAATCAATGTGAAATTATATTCATCTTGTTATATCCATTTGGAAGGGCATGTGGTTTTTGTAACATCATAATTTTTGAATTGATTTTGATACTTTCCAAAATATTTAACTTCATTGAGATTGGAAAAAATTATATTTCTTTTTATGATTACTATATTCTTAATTTACTACCCAAAAATTTGAGTATCTCAAAATAAATTAATCATCGTGAACAAAAATTCCTAAAAATACTAAATTAAAACTAATAAATGAATCATTATTAACAAAAACTAATAAAACTATATTGGAATCCAATAATCCCATAAGTAACTAAAACAATATAATTATAACTAAATGAATAATAATAATGTCAAAAATATAAGTGTTATAAATAAATGCAAAAAATTCAAAAAAGAATCTACTTGAGACAAAATGAATAAAATCGAAAAAATATAAATTGAATCGAATCAGACGAACCGGAATTAGAGTAGACTAATCGAGCATGAACATACTAAACTAAAAATAAACCAAACCAATAAAAATTGATGTAAATTGAAGATAAATTAATAAAACATAAAAACATTTAACATTGGTGATATCGAAAAATTAAGACTCGATAAAATCTAAATTACTAGATCTATGATAACAAAAATATATTCTTCATTTTGTATTATGTTTTAATCTTAATATGTTTCCAAAATATTCATGGGATTAATGAATTATATAATTATTTTATAGTATATTGATATTAATAGAATATTTTTACAATATAATAGATAAAAGTGATATGTATTATACTTATTGGATCTCATTTGAGTTTCAAAATATGTTGTTTTTTTATATTTCTAATTTAATATTGATCCAAATAAAAGTCTTATATACATCCAATGTTTTATTTATGTTGTAAGACCTTTCTCATGCTGTAATAATGTTATATATCATATAAAAATAATAATTATTTAAAATAAACTAGCTTGTCTAGTATCATATTATATAAGAAAGGAAATCTAAGACTGTTCATGATTTAAATGAAATGAGTGGAATGGGGAATTTTGTTTTTGATCGGTTTCCATTTATTTATAATCATGAGATCGAAATTATACTGAAAAAAGATGATAATTTTAAGATTACTCATGATGAAACAAATGAAAATGATAATATTCAGAGTGTGAATATATAAATATATTATTTTAATATCCTATGTTTATGTTATGTGGTAAAATTATATAGAACTATTTATAATGTGGTTGTATCATGTGATTATTTTAACCCATTTTTTAGATTATTACATCTCACAACGTATGTCCAGTTTTCATTCACATTTACAACCATCCTATAAGTATGTGCATGAAAATACCATTAACTTTCATGGCATACTCCTATATGGGAATTTTGATCCTTGTAATGACATATTTGTGTACATTAAAAATTTAATAAAATATTTGAAATAAATTTTGAATGTGGCTGTGCACACATTAAATTGTTATTAGAAATAAATATTTCATATGTTTGTTTTTATGATGTGAATAATTAATGATTTTCTTAATTATTATATGATGTATTTACAAACATGAAGGGAAAACTACCCTATATTGTTTTTATAAAGGATATGTGGCATTGGAGACATATATTCCATTATTGTTTTAGTATTAGAGGAAATCACATATTCTTTCCAATGGATCAACCATATAGGAATAATAATCGATGGTTTTTAAGTAATACTGATACTGGGAGGGAATCTCAACATATATATATAATTAATGTATATAAATAATTGAAAAATATGATTTTTTTATTTGGTAATGGTCAAAAAACTAAAAAAATGGAGAATGGTTCCACTGAATTTATGTAAAATTGGAATAAGGAAAGTATCATATTTGATTTTATTCATTAGACAACCAATTAATTACATCATTATTTAGAAAAAAATTCATTGGAAAAATATGAGAAATATTATTTTCAGTTATTATCAATTTCACTGGGAATCCAATGTATAATATATATTCTTTGAAAGACTTGGTGGATTGTGGTATTAGAACACAATTGCATCCTATGTGGATTGGTGAAATTAAATCGAATGTTCGTTGTGGTTTTTATGTGATGAAAAATTCCAAGAAAAATAATTTTCTAAAAGTACTGGTGATTTTTATGGTTCCTAATAACTATTAATTGAAAATATTAAGAATATTCAATAGAAGAGAGTTAAATTTAAAATATTTGAATACTATTAACTACCACATCCTTCTAAATGAGTTGATTCAAATTGAAATATATCATTTAATATCCAATAATTTAAAAGTGATAAGGATTTATTTGTGCTATTTTTGTAGACATATATGTGCGAAAAAGTTGTCCAAGTCTTGCTTAAAAAAAATATAGTATGGGCCACCATTAACGCTAAGAATGTTATAGAAAATTGATTCTTAATCATTTTCACATGGATGATGCTCTTAATAATCATCGTACAATAAAAATACTTGTTGGGGTACCCATTTCTTTTCTCATTATTTATCCAACCACAATAAATATTTTCAAAATGTTGTCTTATATATAGAAGAATAATAATCTAAAAGGATCCTTTGTGAAAGGTTTGTATTTTTCTAATCACACAAAATTCTAGACCCTGTCAAAATAATAAATTTTTGATAACATTCATTACATATTACACCAACTGTAAAAGACCAAAAAATATTTTAATAACATTATCAATAAATATATAATAAAAAATAATATGGAAACCCATTAAAATTTATTACCTTTCGATTAAAAATAACTAGTTTGAGTTAAACTTGAAAAATGTAATTTTAAATAAAATCCAAATTCTTTATATAATATATGTTGTTTTAATAAACAAATTTAAAAACAATTTTTTTTTATTTTTATTATATACAATTCATTTTGGAATCCCTCAAATCAAAATTTAACATGAATTGTTTTTTGAGTTTTTATGAGAAGGTGGATTTTTAATCAAAAAATATGGCTCTTAAAAAAATTATAATTTTTATGATTTTATCACTATGTAAGAATATCCAAAAAGGTTATATGTAATTTTAAGAAATTAAATAAGTATTTATGGAATAAAATCATGTAAATTTAGTCATTCTTTTTACTTATATATCATATGTAAAACTTTTTTATCTAAAATCAAAATTCTACTATAATAAAAGCAGTTTATGGATTTTTATTCTAATTAATTTTTTGAGGGTGAAGTTAAATTTTAGATTTATTTTACATTCACCAAAATTTTTTATAAAAAATATATGTTTGAAAAATTATAACTTAAATACCTATGGATTATAAATAAAATTTAATCCTAAAAAAATTATTTTTCAAAAAACTATTTCTACACTTCATCTGAACTAATATTAAAATCAAATTCTCAATATTTAATAAAAAATTTAATATAAAAAATTTAAATCAGAAGGTCCAAATTAGGTAAAAGGGTCAATATTAAAATTTTCATTAAAATTTACCACTGAGGATAAAAATTAATTTCCAAGATAAATGGGTAAAAGATAAAATGTTAAATGAAAAATCTATAAAACACTCAAGGTTGTATCCAAAATGATTAGTTGAGGTGAGTTTCAAACCAAAATCACCTTTTCCCCATATTTTTTTCATCTTTTATCCATTTCCAATTGAATATTAATGTTACATTATTATAAATGTAATGGTTACTTCCCAAACTACCCTTCTCTTCACTTATAAAAAGGTAACACTTAAAAAACATAATGAATAAATACTATTTGAATTTATTATTGAAAATTAGATACTTTTATCCACCAAGAACCTTTACCCATGTTAAAAGTCTTTTGGGTACCATTTATTTTTCTTATAGAAATCATTTTCAAAGAGTTTTTCAAGCAAAAACTCATGTTTCCATTGAGGTTAGAGAATGGTCATGTATATTGGAATGTAGGGTAAGGATATATAATCACAAAATTTTAAATCATGGGACATATTTCTTATTATACATAATGTTTTATTTTTAATGGAATAACTAATTCCTCTGGAAAATTTTGTATCATGATTATCTTATATTTCCGGATAATTATTGTTCTATTTGAAGTTCATTCTCTCATGGAGTTTTGAATAAAATGTTTCAAAATATATAAGCATGTTTTCCACAAAAACAATTCTTATATATGAGATAGGTTTGGCATTATTCGGCTAATTTTATTAATGAGGTGTATATTATAGTTAAATTATATCTTATATTAAGAAAAAAACATTATTTATGGTAATTGAATTTCAATTTTAATCGCTCTCTCTTTCAAGAGATTTTGCGTTAAATTCTTCTCAAATTGTATGAGTTATTCAAGATTGAAATATTTTCCTTGGGTTATAATAACTCATTGTAGACTATTATATTTCATTAGTTATTTATTCTATCATATTATTATGTTATTTTTTATTTCAACCATCTTTTTATAAAATTATTTTCCCACCAAAATCATATTACTTTATGATTTCCATGTTTCATGAAAATGTTTATTTGGTAAGAATAATTCTCATAAATTTTAAATGATTTTTTTGAACTACAAGTTTTTTATTTCATACAATAGTGAAAACTGATTTTTTTAATCTAAAATGAACCTTTTTTTTCTCTTTATTCATTTTCATATATGAGTTCTATTATACTTTTAATGATGTGGGTCTTAAATAAAATCCAATTTAGAAATATTTTAATGAATTTTCCTTATAATTATCTTGTATTCTTCCCATATACTTCAAAAATTGACATATTTCTAATTTCATATCTAGGTACCATTTATTGAATTTTTTAAATGTAGATTTTAATGAAATTTTATCTTCTAAATCAAGAAATGGTCTTTGGAAAGTGAGTTAAAAATCACAAACTTTTAATATGATATTAGAAAAAATATTTTTTATGAAAAATATATTTTTTTTATCTTCTATTTTCAATGTATCCTTATCAAATAAAGTAATATTTTATAAATCAACCCATTTGTGCACTTTACATACTCCTTTTGGGTAGTTATATTTTTGGTATCAAATGATCATGCTTTTTATATAACAACATTTAGAAAAGTAATGTAACCCTTTTTTTCTTTTTAGTAGTTATTTATGATAAGATGAATGATTTTATTTTAGGTAGAACTTATATGTATAGATGATGATGGGAGTGGTCCAATATCTCCCTCAAATATATTGGTTTAGAATTTATATCTCCTTAGGAAAGTATATTAAGTGTGTACATTTTTATTTTTCACAACATCATGTGTAAATATTTTATTTATTCCCAATACAAAATATAAAGATTTTATTTTTTCCCAAAAAATTAATTAGAGAAATTTCTTTTGTTCACAACACCAAGCATGAAAATTTTGTTTATTCACCATAAAAATCATGAACTTTTTTTTGTTCACAAAATGAGTCCCAAGAATTGTTTTCAAAATATAAACCATGATAATTATTTTTTTGTATGACATGATGAATGGATATTTTTTTGTTCACATTATTATAATTTCCCCATGATTATTTTTATTCCAAATTTCTTTATTATGATAGGTTTCATGGGTATGTTATATTTCCTAGAAATATGCATATTACTAAAATACACGTATCATGTTTATTATCTTATAATTTCATGCTTGTGTTTCTATGTATCATGTTATTCATTTCATATTTCATGCCCTTGTATCAAAAATATTGGAAAATTATTATTATTACAATTATTTTAAATATATATTCCGTAAATTATCAGGTTTTCTAATATACTAATGATCTGACCCTTGATAACATGTTGATAAGTATTCCCTTACTGATCATTTTTTCTCAGTGATTTCTTATGTTTTCATTCAACAGATGCTAAAGATGATAATAAATAAGGAGATATCTAGAAGTGATTATAGTGCAATTTGAATATTGATAAATTCTGACAGGTATCATAAATTATGTAGCTTATATATTTGATCGTCAAATACACTAAACATTTATTTCATAGGATTTTGGTATGATTTATGAGTTTTAATATTTTTACTATGGTATTAAATTAAAATAAACATAGATTCAACTCACATTATATCAATGATAGTTTTTAAATAAAGGGTTTTTAAAACCATATCTAGGAGTGTGGGTCTAGGGTGGATCAGTTCACATTGGATCAGGGTTTAGATATTTTTTAGGATTTTATTAGATATTTTTTCTATATTAGGAATAGAAAACTTTATAAAAAACTCTTGTCATATGTCTAAGGAATATATTTAACTATATAATAAAATTTAGAAATTTTGGTAAAGTATAAATTTCATTATTTTCATGAAAATTAAATAATTTCCTTGATATAATAAATGAATTTAGGATTTGGAACAAATATACAAGGAGTTAATAACACAAAAAATGATTTGTTGGGTATTAAATAAATATTCAACTGGTGCCCGATAAAGAGGCCTAGTTGCACACCTGATATAACGACCCGTAGATTACATACATGGTTATTACTTCATAATTGAAGAAACCTTATTACAACATATAACAAAACCATGATAGGACCATATATGTATACTGTCTTCAGAAACTGGGAAACATAAACAACTGGTTCATAAATCACATACATTGTCTCCCATTTATTTCATCATATCTAGAGTCCCTTTTGGCATATCCTACTTAATACCCTTTTTCCTGAACTGTGGAAAATAAAACATTCAAAAACGTGAGCTTAAATGCTCAGTAAGGGAAAAAAATAAATATCAATCATATCATATTCATAAGAGCATAATGTTTTGAAAATCATAACCTACAAAAGAGATCATAATATCATAACAAGTGATAAATCATAATAGTGAAATGTAATGCCAATAATCATAAATTAAAACATGAAACTTTTTGTAATACACACATAATCATAGAAAATCATTTCTTATTAGTCAAGGCTCTTTTCCAATACCATCATAGCGGAAAAAATCCGTTACTGATCCGAGTTCACTCCTCGTTCCAGTACTGTATCACTGAACCAGATTAACTTGTCGTTCCAGCCAGGTCTATCTCATGAGATAAAAATCTTTACACAATTCATTGGAGGGAGATATAGGTCCCAACCATATCATAATGAAACGATTCTTATGTGTGCCACAAAATCATAAATCATAAATCATAGCATAACCCATGAAATAAAAATGGGAATCTTAAACATCATGCCATCATAACATAATCCATATAAGATAAAAGGACTACATAAAAAGATAATTCATAATAAAATAATCAAATCAATGTAATAATAGGGATAGAAACAGAACCCTATATTTTCTTAGATGTAAAATAATTTTGATAAACCACTTGAACTCCATTATTGTGGAAAATATCCTTTCTACTTCAAAAACATTTTTCCTTTCTTATCATGTCATAAAATTTTAAACTAAAATAATTTGATTAAAAATAAACATGAAACCTTGTAAATAAATCCTAAAATAAATAATGTTCTATGAAATCATAAAAATAAATTCTTGCTATATAAGTTAAAAAACATTCTTCTCGTACTTTGGCCGGAAAAGTCAAAAAATACCTCGTACTAAAAACAACAAAATATTCCTTTCACAAATTTTACTAAAAACTCACCAATGTGAAAAATTGGATTTAAAAAATTGTAGGAGGATAGAAATAATATTAAATATTGACTAAATATAGACGTGGGTGATAAATATGCCCCAGTAATTACCAAAGTATAAATAATCTCGGATAAAAATCGAGATTACGAGATTTTCCCATACCATAGGTCCGATTTGCTTCGTACGTATTCGAACCTCCAGTATAATGATTTAAATAATGTCATTGAAATATCATGGAATAATATTAATTGTTATGATATCATATATGGTCAAATTTTTATCTTCTTATTAGTAATATTTCATTGCTACTTTTTATTCGGCTGTTCATTGCTTTATGTTCTTATGCATGTTTTATTGAATAAATTCTTATTAATATTTTTAGGTTATAGATACCTAATATCCCGAATTTTATTAGTGTAATATATACCATATTTATTCATACAATTCATTTATATAATCATTATTCAATGAAGATCATGTTGAACGAGTCGCATCACATCGTGGATAGAGTAGGCTGTACGTACGCACGAGCGATGATATCGTTCCCATGATCGTGGAATTGTATTGAAGTGTATGTATAATATTTAATAATCAATATCACTTTACAATAATTATATATAGTTATTCATTACACCATTATACCCATGCATGTAATGTGGTGGTGGAAAACAGAATACATCACATTGTGGAGACGGTATTCCGTAAGTACGCACGCACGATGATTTCGTTTTCCGTAGGATGGATAGAAATTGAAATATGGTTGTTTCATATTTATAATAAAATATAATTATATTAGTGATAAAGATATTATTAATACATAATTAAACAACTAAATAATAGGAAGTATAAGAAGAAATAAATTTGAAAGAATCGGTAATGGATATTACCTCTTCTTCGACACGCCTCTTTGAAACCTCCTCTTAGGGCACTAATATTGGTCTTTGAAGAAGACCATAACCTCTACTATGTTTCTATGTAATTTTATATGGTTAATGGGTAGGTTTGGGCAAATATTTAAGGCTCAAAATTTTGTGAGGAGGAGAGGGAGGAGGTGCCCTTTTATAAGGGAGGAGAGGGGTACCTTTGGAAATCTATAAAATATTAATTTATAATAAATTTCAAGAAAACATAAAAACATCCAAAATGACTCCAATACGAATCTTAGATGATATATGGTCGTAATATATTCAACCAATATAATTTAGACATGTTGGGAATTTATTTTAATCATTATAAACTTGATTTATCCTGATTTAATCTATTTAATTTTATTTGTGGTAATAATATTCTAAATTTTAAACCATTATAAATAATAACTTATATGTTGTTAATTGTACATAATTGTATTATATATGAACTTTTAGACCATATAAATTTTAATTTATAATTTTTATAAATTTTTGTGATTTTGAAACAATTTTATAATATGTTATTTTTATAAAATAACAAGAGTGTCAATTTTGACACTATTCATTTATTAGAATTTAAATAAAATCCACACAGAAGATATGTTCTAACTATAAGATTTAATATATTAATAAAATGTCATATGTATGTATAAAATTCGTGGAGTACATTAAATAGTTCATATAATATTTATTTTAATATTTTTAAAACAATATATTTGATATTTCAATCAATAAAATAATTCCAACATCACTATTATCTCATAATTTATAATAATTATTTAATCCCTAAAAAATATAAATAAAATCTAATGATGTATATAATTTTATTATCTTTATAAATACTATTCATGTTCAATGTTTTATGATTTTTATCACTAAATTAAAATTATTACACTTATATTATTTAATAGATTGTCATATTGTCACTTTCTTTAGTTTTAATAATAATTACATAATTTTCATGGTCAAAGGTCCATGAAATGAATCTATTACGACCCGTAGGTGATATGGGTCAACATTTATTCATCCAATAGAATTTTGGAATGTGTTTGTGTAATTTTACAATCTTATTTTTACCCTTAATTACCCGATTTACCTTTAACTGTAGTAAATAAAAATTACCGTGGTTACTATTCATAATATAAAAAAATTAAATTAACCTATTTACATAATTTATACCCAATAAATCCAAATATAGAATCTATTTTTCAAAATTCAAAACATATAAGTTGCAGTAATTAATTTAAAATTAATCCTGTTGTTAAGCAAACAGGTTTCAAAAGTTAAAACATTGCCAAAGATTGAAATGTTTTTACCAATGAATTCAATGTAAAATTAATGTTGATGACATAAATCATATTAAATGGTAAAAATATATTCTATTTATATTTTAAATCCATTTAATAATATATTTTAACCATATAAATTGTTTTGATGTAAAAAAATTTTCTCAATTAAAAATTTGCTTATTTTTACTATTTATCAATATATGAAAGTTATCATAAAAGTATCAAAAATTTATCCAATGTAAATTTTTATATTTTGATTTAAAGGAATAATTTTATTTTCTAAAATTGAATTTATAAAATTGTCAAAAAATATCTTTAAAATGGGTGCGCCATCAAAAGGCAGAAAACTGCATTATTGAAAAAATAATTATTTTATCCGAAAAATTTATTTTTTTCTCTTATCATATGTAAAATGAATTCTAATGTTATATAAAATTTAAAATGTTGTTAATACTATTTGTAACGGCTACTTTATATAATATTTTAATAACATATTGTTGTTTAGTGAAACTCGATATTGCGTACAATACATGCTATTAATGAAGGTTGCTCTTCCGTATAACGCAAGAAAAGCTAGTGTTGTGGGTAGTGAAAGAATCATTTGATGATTCATATAACATATGACATAAAAAATATACATCTCATAAAATATCAGGGTGTTACATTCTACCCCCTTAAAATGAATTTCAGCCTTGAAATTCATCACTTCATAGCAAACAGATGAGGATACCTCTCCCTCATCATATCCTCAAGATTTCATGTAGCTTCTTCTAATTAGTGGTTCCTCCATAAAACATTCACCAAACGAGTGGTCTTTTTCCATAGAACATTTTCACTACGATCTAGAATCTCTATTGGCTGTTCTTCTTATGAAAGATCTTGCTCCAGTGGTACAACTTCTGATCATAGTAAATGTGAAGGATCATGTTTGTACTTTCTCAGGAGAGATACATGGAACACATCGTGAACTTGAGAGAGATTTTGTGGAAGAACCAATTGGTAAGATACCTTATCAACATGATCCAGTATTTCGAAAAGACCGATATACCTAGGTCACATCTTTCCCTTCTTTCCAAATATCAGTACTCTCTTCCAAGGAGATATTCGCAAGAACACTTTATCACCCACTTCAAACTCAAGGTTTTTTCTTCGGTTGTCGACATAACTTTTTTATTGACTCTAAGATTATCTTATGTGCTTTTTAATAGATCTGACCTTTTTTCCATCTCATTAAGAAGATTAGGTCCTAATAGCTTTCTTTCCCAACCTTCATCCCAGCAAGTTGGAGTCCTACATTTCTTTCCATAGAGTGCTTCATAAAGATCCATCTGAATACTGGAGTGAAATATATTATTATAAGAAAATTATAGCAATGATATGTGTAAATCCCAACCACCTTTCAAATCCATATAGCAAGAACTTAACATATCATCTAGAGTTTGAGATTTTCTCTCAGACTGACCATCTATCTGAGGATGATAAGCAGTGCTGGAACTCAAATCTGTATCTAAAGTATATTGAAGACTTCTCCAGAACTTCGAGGTAAACCTAAGATCCCGATCAGATATAATGGAAAGTGGCACTCCATGCAATCTTACCACTTCCTTTACATATATCCTGGAAAGCTGATCTAGAGAGAAATCTTCTCCAATAGCAGTAGAGTGTGCCGACTTCGTAAGATGATCAACTATGACCCATATAGCATTATTGCCTTTGGATGTTTTAGGATGTCCAGTGACAATGTCCATAGTGATGTTTTCCCATTTCTATTTGGGTATGGGTAATGGTTGTAACATCCCCTTAGACTTCTGTCTCTCATCTTTAACTTGATGAAAATCAAAGGATCGAGAGACATATTCTGCAGCATCTCTTTTCAGGCCATCCCACTAGAAGTACTCTATCAGTTCCCTATACATCTTCATGCTTCTAGGATGAATAGATAATAAAGAACAATGAGCTTCATCTAGAGTCTCCTTCATTAATTTTGGGATGGGGGGAACACAAACCTGATTCACTAACCTTATTATCCTATTACAATGAAGGTTGAATTTAGTAACATTTCTCACTGTCTTTTATAACTCTAAATATTGTTTTTCTGCCTCTTTAATCTTCACATGTATAGATGGTTGAACATTCATTTCTGAAAGATAATATTTTTCCCCTTCCATTATAATTCCAAGATCCAACCTTTGTAAAACCATAAATATTGGATCTTTTGTGATACTCATCATGGATAAGCAATCATGGTCTTGTCGACATAATGCATCCACCACCTTGTTTGCTTTCCCATGGTGATAATGAATTGAGCAGTCATAGTCCTTAATCAACTCCAACCATATTCTTTTGCGCATATTCAGCTCCTTTTGTGTGAAAATATACTTTAAACATTTATGATCAGTATAAATATCACACCATTCATAATAAAGATAATTCCTCGATCTTTTTAATGCAAAGATTACGACGACTAACTCTAAATCATGAGTTGGGTAATTTTTTTCATGGATTGTCAATTGTCATGAGGCATAAGCTATCACCATATTATTTTTCATGCGAACACATCATAGTCCCTTCTTGGATGCATCACTGTAGATCACAATCCTTTCTCCAATACATGGAAGTGTGAGCACAGGTGCATTGGATAACCTTCTTTTTAACTCTTTGAAATTCTCTTCACACTCCTCTGTCCAAACGAACTTAACTCCTTGTCGTGTCAACCTAGTATGAGGATTAGATAAAAATGAAAAATCATTCACAAAACGTCGATAATATCCATCCAGACTAAGAAAAAATCGGATCTGAGTTACTTTTGTTGTTCTCGGCCATCATTCAGCAACCTCTGTTTTTTCTGGATCCACAGATATCCCCTCTTTTAAGATTATGTGACCCAAAAATGAAACTTTTTGAAGAAAAAATTCAATCTTGGTAAATTAACATAAAGCATCTCCTTTCTTAGGGTCTTTTATACAATTATCAAGTGATCTTCATGTTCTTCCATAGTCTTTGAATAGACAAGAATATCATCTATAAATACTACCACAAACTAACCAAGATAATCCCTAAAGACTCTATTCATTAGATCAATGAAGAAAGCATGGGCATTAGTAAGACCAAATGGAATCACTATAAATTCATAGTGTCCATACCTTGTACGGAATGTTTTCTTTGGTATATCCTATTTTTTGGCACTTAATTGATGATACCCTGAACAAAAATCAATCTTGTAAAAGTATTGAGCACCCCTCAGTTGTTCAAATAAGTCATCAATGCGTGGGAGAGGATAGTTATTCTTGATTGTGATATTTTTAAGTTCTAGATAATCAATGCAGAGTCTCATTGATCCATCTTTCTTCTTTACAATCATAAAATATTGTCCCCATGGTGACACACTAGGTCATATGAATCCCTTATCAAGATTATCTTGGAGTTTCTTCTTCAATTCATGTAACTCAATTGGGGCCATTCCCAATGGTGTCTTTGAAATAGGGATAGCTCTCGGTATGAGTTCTATTGAAAACTAAACTTTATGATTTAGTGGAAGACCTGGAAATTCCCCGAGAAAGACATCATAAAACTCCCATACAATGGGAATATTTTTAATCTTGAGTTTATCTCTAACCATTTGAGAGAAATAACCTTCATTTATTGGAATCAAGACCCTTAATATGGATGAAATTTCCACTAGAATGTTATATTCATCCATGCATTGATAGATGAAAGTAGATTGATCGAGAATATTAAATGTGATTTCCATTCATTGGCAATTGATATGAGCTCCATATAAATAAAGACAATCCATGCCAAGAATCACATAAAATTCTACTATATGAAGGATCACAAGATTTTTATGAAGCACTTTCCCACAAAATTCAACAACTGAATAATTGAAAACTTTTGATGCGACTGTTGTGCCATTACGGCTTGTCACAACTAACTAAACATCTAATTGTTGATGTAATATGGTGATACCATTAGAAAATTGTTAAGAAATAAAAGAGTGGGTGGATCCAGATTCAAATAAAACATTTGATACTTTAGAGTGGATAATAAGTGTACCTTTCACCACTTCGTTATCATTCTCTACATCGTCGATAGAAATTGCATGTTACATTCATTTTTATTTGGCATTAAGAGTTTGTTGATGTCGATCTTCATCAAAAACCCTCAGATTAGGGCATTTATTGACATAATTCACCATTTCCATACATTAGATACCTTGATGTGTAGGAGGTGCATTTAGTGATTCCATTTCTTTGTTCGTATCATTAGACATCATCTTCCCATTATTCTGACATTCAACTGCCCGATGACATTATTTTGTACAATTAAAACATTTACTTGTCCCTTTATGACAATTCCCTCCTTGTTTCATTCCACACTTTGAGAATAAGATAAAAAATAATCTTCTTATCAATGTGGTCTTTAAATTTTCATTTGAATTCGAATTTTCTCTTCTTATCAAACGCATATGAATGATGGGTTACTCAAATCTCCTTCTCAACCTTGAGAGCTCATCGAAAAATTTCCTCGTAACTATTGAAGTCCCTTATGGCTAACGCCCTTCGAAGACTTGGTTTTAAGACACTAAAGAATCGATTGATTTTACTCTCAGGATGGATAATAATTCCGAAAGCATACCTTGTAAGTCATGTAAAATTTTCTTCGCAGGTACCAACAAATTCATAATCCTTTTTCTTCATTTCAAGAAACTCCTTCTCCATCTTTTTTCGAAGAATTCAAGGGAAGTACTTATTGAAAAATATGTTCTTGAACTCGTCCCATTCTATGGACTCAATTTCATCCCTTTTAATCATATTCTTAATAATATTCCACCACTGATCAGCTTCACCTTCCAAACGATATACTGCTAAGATGAAATTATCATGTTCATAACATTGTAGAACTAAAAATATCTTTTCAGTGGTACTGATCCATTGTTCAGCCACCAATGGATCAGAAGACCAGCTGAATGAAGGTGGACACTGCCTCTTGAAGGATTCAACAGAATGTGGCTCTTTTGTTTGCTCGTTTGGAAGTCCTACAAGATTCATATCTTGAGAATGATATGTGAGCATGGCTACAACATTTTTCATTCAATATCCCATAAAATTTGGTTGCTCAGGGGGAAAATCATTGCATTTCCCGTCGCATTCATCATTAACACAGTTCCTTCGGGTTTCAACCATTGACTAAAACCAAGAAGCATAGTGTGGGATAAACTAATCATGAAAAGAGAACCACATAATCAAGAATAAAATTTCACACTTTAGGTCTTATCATAGGTTGTTCATCTCCACTTCTAAAAAAAAATATTGTGTTCTATGCTTATACATATCCTTAGGGTTCTAACTAAGGCTTTCATATCCTAGTTTCTAAAGGTTGAATATAACATTCCTCTGATACCAACTATAATGACCTATACTTTACATACATGGTTATTACTTCAGAATTGAAGAATATTTATTACAAAATATAACAAAACCATGATAGGACCGTATAGGTATAGTTTCTTTAGAAACTGTGAAACATAAACAACTGGTTCATAAATCATCTACATTGTCTCACATTTATTTCATCATATCTAGAGTCCCTTTTGGAATATCCTAATTAATACCCTTCTTCATGACCTGGGGAAAAGAAAACATACAAAAGGGTTAGCTTAAATGCTCAGTAAGGGTAAACAAAATAAATATCAATCATATCATATTAATAAGAACATAACATTTTTAAAATCATAACCTCCAAAAGAGATCATAATATCATAACATGGGATAAATCATAGTAGTAAAATGTAATCCCACTAATCATAACATAAAACATGAAACTTTGTGTCATAAACACATAATCATAGAAAATCATTTCATATTAGTCAAATACCTTTTCAAAGACCCTCATAGCGGACAAAATCCATTACTGAACTAAGTTCACTCCTCGTTCCAGTCATGTATTACAGAACCACATTTTGTTTATGTTCCAGCCATGTCTATATCATGAGATATAAATCATTTTCCAATGCATTGGAGGGAGATATAGGTCCCACCCATCTCATAATGAAACCATTTTTATTTGTTCCACAAAATCATAAATCATAAATCATAGCATAACCAATGTAATAAAAATGGGATTCTGAAACATCATGACATCATAACATAATCTAAATAAGATAAAATGACTTCATAAAAAGATAATTCCATCATAAAATAATCAAACCAATGAAAATATAGGGATAGAAAAATAACGCTAAATTATCTTAGAAGGAAAATAATTTTGATAAACCACTTGAACTCCCTTCTTGAAGAAAATATCCTTTCTACTTCAAAAACATTTTTACATTCTTAACATGTCATAAAATTTTAAACTAATAGAAGTTGATTAAAAATAAAGTTGAAAACTTGTAAAGGAATCATAATGGATATAATATTCTATGAAATCATAAAAATACATTCATTCTGTATAAATTTAAAAAACATTCTTCTCGTACTTGGGCTGGAAAAGTCAAAAAGTACATCGTACTAAAAACAATGAAATATTCCTTTCATAAATTTTACTAAAAACTCACAAATGTGTAAAATTGTATTTTAAAAATTGTATAAGTATATAATAATATTAAATATTGAAAATACATGGATGTTGATGATATATATGCCCCAGTAATTACCAAAGTATAAAAAATCTCGGATAAAAATTGAGATTGCGAGATTTTCCCTTACCTTAGGTCCGATTTTCTTCGTACTTATCCAAAAATCCTGTATAATGATTTAAATAATGTCATTAACATATTAAAGAATCATATTAATTTTTATGATATCATATATGGTCATATTATTATCTTTTTTTAGTAATATTTCATTGCTACTTGTTATTCGGGTGTTCATTGCATTATGTTCTTATGCATGTTTTGTCGAAAAAATTATTATTATTTTTTAGGTTATAGATAACTCATTTATAGAATACTATTAGTGTAATATATATTATATTCATTCAATTCAATTCATTTATATAATCATTATTCAATGAAGATCATGTAGAACGGGTCACATCACATCATGGCGACGGTAGGCCATACATACTCACGAGCGATGATATCATTCCCATGATCATGGAATTTTATTGAAGTGTATGTATACTATTTCAGAATCAATATAAATTTACAATAATTATATATATTTATTCTTTACACCATTATACCCATCTATGTAAGGTGGTAGTGAAAAACATATTACACCACAGCGTGGAGACAGTATTTCGTACGTACGCACGCGTAGTGATTTCATTTTCCGTATGATGGATAAAAGGTCAAATAGGGTTGTTAAATATTTATAATAACATATCAGTATATGAGTGATACTAATTTAATTACTAATAATGAAACAACTAAAGAATAGTAAGTATAAGAAGATATAAATTTGAAAGAATCGGTAACATATATTACCTTTTCTTCAACACGCCTCATTGAAACCTCCTCTTAGGGCAATATAATAGGTCATTCAAAAAGACCAGGACCTCTAGTATGTTTCTAGGGAACTTTTGAAGTGAAATGGTCAGGGGTTGGCCATGATTTAAGGCTCCAAATCGTGTGAGGAGGAGAGGGTGAAGGTGACCTTTTATGCGAGAGGAGAGGGGCACCTTTGGAAATCTAAAAAATATTAATTTATAATAAATTCCAAACCCAATTAAAAACTTCCAAAATGACTCAAATATTAATAATAGGTGATATAGGATTGTATTATCATCAACAAATAAAATTTATACATATTGGGATTTTATTTTAAACATTATCAACAATGATTTTTCCTTTTTTAATCTATTTAATATTATTTGTTGTAAAAATATTCTAAATTTTAAATCATTTTAAATAATTACTTATATGTTCTTAATTGTCCATAATTGTATTCTATATAATGTTTTAAACAACATAAATTTTAATTTATAATTTTTAAAATTTTTTGTGATTTTAAAACAATTTTATAATATGTTATTTTTATAAAATAACAATAGAGTCAATTTTGACACTATTCATATTTTTGAATTTAAAATAAATCCACACAAAATATATGTTCTAACTAAAAGATTTAATAGATTAATAACATGTCATATTTATCTTTAAAATTCGTGGAGTACATTAAATTGTTCATATAATATTTATTTTAATATTTTTAAAACCATTTATTTGATATTTCAATCAATAAAATAATTTCAACATCACTATTATGTCATAATTAATAATAATTATTTAATCCCTAGAATTTTTAGATTAATTACCATGATGTAGATAATGTAATTATCTTTCCTTGTAATATTCATCTTCGATGTGTTATGAAGTTTATCACTAAATTAAAATTATTACACTTTTAAGATTTAAGAGACTGGCATATTGTCACTTTCTTTAGTTTTAATAATAATTACATCATATTCATTGTCAAAGGTATAATAATTGAATCTATTACGACCCTTAATTGATATTGGTCGACTTTTATTAATCCAATAGAAATTTGGAATTTTTTTGGGTAATTTTACAATCTTATGTTTACCCTTAATTACCCGATTTACCTTTAAATGTAGTAAATAAAAATTACCATGGTTACTATTCATAATATAAAAAAATAAAGGTTACCTATTAACATAATTTGGTCCCAATGAATCCAAATATGGAATCAATTTATCAAAATTAAAAACAAAAAATTTTCATTATTTAATTTAAATTTAATCCCATTGTTAAAAAACGGTTTTTATAAGTTAAAACATTGGCAAGATTGAAATGTTTTTACCTATGAATTCAATGTATAATTAATTCTAATGACATACATTATATTAAATGGTAAAAATATATTCTATTTATAATTTAAAACCATTCAATAATATATTTTAACCATATTAATTATTTTTATGAAATAAATTTATTTCAATTTAAAACTGGCGTATTTTTACTATTCATCAAAATATGAATGTTATTAGAAAAGTATCAAAAATTTATCCAATGTAAATTTTTATATCTTGTTTCAATGGAATAATTTTTTTTTGTAAAATTTAACTTATTAACTTGTGAAAAATTATCTTTAAAATTGGTGTGCCATCAAAAGGAGGAAAACAACATTTTTGAAAAAATAATTCTTTTATATGAAAAATTGATTTATTCTCGTATCATATGTAAAATGAATTGTAATGTTATATAAAATTAAAAATGTAGTTAATACTATTTATAACAGCTACTTTATATAATATTTTAATAACCTATCCTTACTTAGTGAAACTCAATATTGCATACAACACATGCTATCGATGACGGTTGCTCTTGCGTAAAACGCAAGCCAAGCTAGTGTTGTGTGTAGTGAATGATTCATTTGATGTTGCATGTAACATAAGTTATATAAAAATATACTTCTCATAAAATATCAGGGTGTTACACCTGATTTGAATGTCTTGGGGGATACTATTTGTTTAATCACATTATCTGAAAAGAAATTATGTAAGCTTTATTGTATTAAGGAATTAAGTTAAGGTATATAAGATAACCTAACCAAATTAAACATAGTTTATTCAAAGAGTTATTTAGATTAAACTAAAAGATAATGTTTTTATTTCAATGAGTAGTATATTTTGATGATTATTTTTCATAATTCCATTATAATGTAAATATTGATCACTCATGGTTAACTTTTTTGGTTTTATAAATGGTTTGATTAACGATAAATATAGTTAAAAATGGTTAAAATGGATAATGTAGAGATTACCTTACTGAAAAAAATATCCAAATGGGATATGGGTTGAGAATCATTGTGATTGTGGAAAAATAGCTATCATAAAGTATGATTATTAGTGTGAACATATTTGAAGTCCCAAAAACACAATATAAGAGAAATATAGAGACTCATGAAAGATCATGTGAATAATATGATGAAAAAAATAACATTCAACTTTCTCAATGTGTAAAATTTGGAAAGAAACACCCATGGGAATGTATAAAAGGATCTAGAAGGCATTTTATCTATGGTAAAGGAGGTCATAAATAATAAAACTACCAAGGAAAATTAATGTGCCTGATTAACATGATTTAAAAAACAAATTTTCTTCTGATGTATAAATTTACAATTAAATTTATTGTATGTGGGGAACTTAATGATTATTTAATTAAATTGACAAATCCAAAGACAAAACATGATTACGAGCTTTACTAGCTACCGATACTAAGAGGAAAATGGTAGACCTACAAAATTTATACTCATAAAGTGGAACCTGATATTTGATGTATATATATCCTTCAATCTAGAGTTATAAATGTATTTTTCGAATTTCGGTATAGGAACTCTAATATATATAATATATTTTCTATTATTATCCCACAACCACCTAATGATTTTATTTATAAATAAATATTCATGTTTTACTATTATTGTATTATAATTCGATTCTTATAGGAATGTTTCAGGTTAAAATAATAATATTATTCCATTAGACAAATTTAATGTGATTTTCAAATTGGATAAGTTCTATATAAATAATGGGAATCATTTATTTATTGAAATATATAAATCACATTTCATATCAACATATGGTATACTAGGAATGAAAAAATGACTATTAGATATATAGTAAAACCAGTTTTACTATAAGTGTCATGATACAAAATAATGAGTTATTTTTTTCTCTAATGGTCAAGAAGAAACCTCGAATTTGATATGTCCATTATGAAGGAAAAAATCAGTATATTAAACCTTCCTAAGATACAGTGGTTGAGATATTTTTTTTGAAATAAAAAATTAAATTAAAAATACCTTAAATACATCATTAAGAATTTTTATCTTTTAATAAGTGATAATTTAAATTTTAAAATTGAAATTATTTTATGGGGGTAAAATATAACAACCCAATATTATAGACCCTATAAAAATAATGCTATATTTGATAACATTGTTTAAATGATACGTACATTAAAAAAAATAATATATTGGAATAAATATTTTAATAAACCTATAAAAAATATACGATTGTAAACTATTAAAATTTACTACATTTGGAATATAAATAATAAATAAGAGTTAATATTGAAAAATGTTATTTTCAATATAATTCATCTTATTTATATTATGTATGTTATTTTGAAAAATATATTTATAGTTTGTAGAATATTTATTTGATCAAATAATATTACCTTTAAAAATCTTCACCTAAAAAGTAACATATAATTATTGTTAATTTTTTCTCAAAAAATTTAGTTATCAGTTTAAAAAATATGATTTTTTTTGAAAATTGTAATTTCCATGAATTTATAATTTCAAAAGCATATCATCCATGATTAAAAAATATATTATGTAATAAAATATTTATTTATGAAATAAAATTATCTATTTTACTATATTATTTAAACTTATAAATTATATTTCCAAATTTTTTTAACTTAATTAAAATGTAACATTAATATAAATGTTTCTGGTTTTTTTCCTATTCATCTTTTTTAATGGTGAAATGTTGTTATAGATATCTTCGAAATAAATATAAATTTAATTTTATTTATATTAAATAAATTTATTTTATATAAATTTAAAATTTTAATAAATATTTCTTGCATATAAATTTCTTGTAAAAAGTATAATTTTCCTAAAAAATATTCTTACATGTTTAGTATGCAAATCTAAATATTAAAATTTCAAACCATTAAGAAATTTATTTAATAATTTTTTTTGAAAGATAATATTAGTAGGTTTAAATTAGTTAAATGATTCAAAATTATTATTTTTCATTAAAATTAATTACTATGGTTAAAAAATAATTACTTAGGTAAATGTAAATTAGGGTAAAAGATAATTTGCTAAAAGAAAAATCCCTAAAATAATCATGGATTCCTCTAAAATGAGGGGTTCAAGTGTTTTTTAAACCAAAATCACCTTTACCTACCCTTTTATTTTTTCAAAATTTAACCATGAATATTAAATTTACATTATTGATACTATAATGTTTAATTATAAAACTACCATTATATTCACGAATAATAAGATTACACCTCCACTACTTGAGGACTCACGCCAACTTCAAACATCTTATTAAAACCATGAAACTTTTATACTATTAGAACCCTCTCCCATATCCTTAATTTTTTCCACCTTTATATATATTAAAGAATTCAATTCCATGGATATTTTTAATAGAAAATGAAGAATAGAACAAGGTTAGAGCATAATTGAATAAGAGGGAATAAAAGGTAAGGGTTTCTTGCCTTAAATTTTCACATATGGAGACATATTTATTTTTATATAGAATCTTTTTTGGAAACAATTTCACTAATTAAACTTTATTATTTTTTATCATGGTTCTATTATTATTCATGATATTCCATTTTCTATTCCAATTTCATTCTATCACTAGGTCCTGAATCAAAAACTATCAAAATATGTATGGGTTTTTTCATCTAAAAATCCACTCTTTGAGATAATGTATTTTATCATGATTATAATTTATTTAATGTGGTGTATATGATGAAAAATTATGATTTCATATCATGAAATAGTAATTATTCTTTGAAATTGGTGTTTAATTTTATGATCTTTCTATTTTAAGAGGATCTGAGTTACGTTCTATTTAAACTGTAAGGGGGTTTCATTCATCAAATATTTTTATTGGGTAATAAAAACTCATATTTGAATATTATATTTCAAGGTTTATTTATTATAACAAATAATGATTTTATGTTGTATTTCCACCTGATTTTTTATTAAAATCATGTTTCACAACAATGAAATTTATCATGATTATTACATTATTTTATGAAAATGATTTTTATTGAGAATAATTCCCATTACACACAATGAATTTTTTCTTCAAATAAATCTTGTTTACTTCCCACAAACGTTCTCATTTACCGATTGGAAAATAACATTGATTTTATCTAAAAAGATTATTTTATTCCCAGTTATTCACATTAGAAAAAGTTTTAATTATCTTTTTAAAGATATGGGTTTTCAATAAAGGTGTTTTATAAAATATTTAAAAGGATTTTTATTACCATGATTTAATATTTTTACCTTCTACATTAAATTTTGAAATATGATTTATTTTTTATCAATGTAACTTCAATAAATTTGTTTTGATATAATGTTTTAATATATTTTATCTTCATGTCAAAAAATGATCTTTGTACAGTGAATATATAATCACTTCTTTTTTATGCTGATATTATGGAAGAATTTTTAAGGAATTTATTTTTTGTGATTTACCTTCAATTTTTAAAGTATTTTTATCTAATTTATTAATTCTTCATATATCATCAAATTTTTGATATTTTTAAATAATGATTTTGGGTGATCATGTGTTTGGTATCATGAAATTATGATTCTTATGTGATAATATTTTTGATAGTTATGTAACCCTTTTTCTTTCTATTGGTTATTTATGAAAAGATAAGTAATTTGATTTTATATAGAACATATATGTATATATTTTGATGGGTGAGATAATATATTATCCTTCATCTCATTGGTTATTTATTTATATCACATGTTATAAGGATGTTACGAATGTACATTTTACTTTTTCACCAGATAAACCATGAAAATTTTATTTGTTTATAATATGAATACTGTACATTTATATTGTTCACAAATTGAATCATGGGAATTTTTTCCTAATGTAAAAATGACCATTTTTTATTAACAATAAAAGTGTATACAATTTATTTTTGTTTATAAAATTATGGGTGGAATGTTTTTTTGTTGATAACATGATGAATTGACATTTCATTTGTTCAAAATATTATGTGTGGGAATTTTGGTTTTATTCAACATAAAGATTAATATTTTTTGTGTTCAAATCTTGAAGAGTGAGGTTTTTTTAAAAAAATTATTATTTGACATGTTTTTTTCACAATTTTATATTTTCCCACTATTATGATTGTTCAAAAGTTCATTATTATAATAATTTTCAAAGTAATACTATATTTCTGAGTTATATTCTTATGATTATTCTCAATAGATCATGTTTATCATCTTCTGATTTCACACTTTTTTATGTGTTATATATTTATCATTTGATATATCATTTACTTCTATCATGAATTATTGAAAAATATTATAATTCAAAGTTATTTTAACTAAATATTCCTCCCCTACTCATGTTTTATCGTATACCTTTGATCTAACCCTTGATGCACGTGGATAAGTCTTCCCTTACTTTGTGTTTGATCTCAATCCTTTCTTACGAATTATTTTCTATGAAAATAAAGATATATTTTCCCTTGTATATTTATATATGTAGATTTAGAGTGGTTAAAATGGGGAGAAATTTTCACAATATCATTAATTAATTTTATTATATTATTGATATTTAAGATAAGAGAACTTTAATTCTTGGTTTTATAAGACTATTTGTGAGTTTTAAAGTTTATCCTATGTAAATTTTGTAAAATAAATATTGGATTATCTCATGTTGTATCAAATCTTGTGTTTAGATAAAGTGTTTTTAGCACCACATCTGAGAGTGTGGGTTGGAGGAAACACATACTGGGACTACGAATATATGGATTTTTGTTCATTGTGTTTTGGATATTTGAGCATGAGAAATAACCAAACATTGAGAAATGAGGATGATCATAATAATAAAATTGAAATATATTTTCCATCACTTACCTAAACATTGGGAATTCCTAGATAAAATATATTGGTTGCGTTGATCATTTAAAAGAGTGAGAGAGAGGGATCGAAAAACACATAGTACTATTTAACCATGATTTGATCAATGACTATATTAAATAAGTGATTTAAACATGTATATATTATCACATACTATGCAGTTTCATATATATCGTTAACTTTTATCATCTTTTCATATAGGGAAAATAATAAATTATAAGTGAAAATAATCACTTGTTTCCTTTGAGAAGGGGAGATAATTTTCATATCTATTAATTTTTTATTCGGTTGAAATAAAAGGTATAAAAATTAGTTTAACACAATTGAAAAATTAAATATTCATATAATATTAAAATCTAATTGTATTTTTCATATTGAGATAACATGTTGACTATATCTATGAATAAATAAACTTATGGCTTTAGGTCTCAATCCATTGGTTCATAAATGTAAGTCATTGGACATCAATGGATTTAAATGTTTTATAAATAATCGATAAGTGAAAATTAGAATGCCATATAATGGAATTATACTAACTAAAAATGGTAAATTTTTTCCCATTACATATGATTGTAGGCCATGATATGAAAACGTGTCTTTATATATTTGTCATGAAAATAATAATATTGTATTATTATCCCACGGCAGATTCTCAAATATTAAATACAGGTGGTTTGATTTAATGTCCTAAAATATAGAATTTATTAATGACTCTGCATTTAGTGTTATTAACACAACTCACTTTATGGCTTCAAATGAGACCTATATTTTGAAATTAGTAGAGAATTAATTATTTTATGTGAAATATTTTATGAGATGTAAATTCAATGGAATTAGTGAAGTAATACTAAGAAATATTTTTGATGATAATGGGGATGAAGTTAACACTATAACCTCAACCATTTTCTTTGATAAATATAATTCATTTGATAAATCAAATAACCTAACATTTATATTTTATATTGTATATTAATTAGTGTTCAATAATATATAGAAGTATCATATATAGTGTCTGTTCATTTAGTTTAGCTCATCCTCGGCCGTTCAGGTTGGTTCTGTTCAAAATCCGTAATTTTGGTTTCATTTTTTAAACAATAAAATAAATTTATAAATAAGAGACATGTAAACTATGAATCTAAATCACATGTAATGTAAATCCATATTACATTTAAACTATAAAAAATATTAAATTTAATAGTTTTTAATGTTTCCCTATGAATTTTAGATTTATAAATTTAATTGTGGGTTTTTTGTTTCTATAGTTTCTAAATATCAAGAAAATAAATATCCATTATTCCTCTTAGTGGAATAATAAATGGATTATTTTAAATTATCATGTTCATTTTATTTATATTAATGATTATAATTTCATATTCACCCTATTTTTATTAATTCAATTTTTTTATTGGATTTCATTTTTGTTTGTTTATGAAACTTAGATTATCAAAATCATAAAAAAATATTACTCTATGATTATTTATATTTATTTCCCTTCTTATAAGACATTATTCCCATTGATTTTCAAATAATCATTAATAATTTATTAATAATAATTTGTGAATTTAAACTAAAAATAAATATGATATTTTAGATTTAATATGTTACTAAAATTTGGGAGGGTTAATATATGTAATTGTAAAATTTTCTAAATTTATATAACACCAAATTTTTATGAACATGGCATGATTGGGGGTATACCATTACACATCATTAAAAAACATACTTTACCTTGATACAAGAGAGTGAATTACATTTATGTGGGAAGGAGAACAACATAGACATGTGAGAGGGAACTACATATATGTGAGGATAGTTTTAATTACCAATACACTAGTTATTCCTAAAGTACTGATCTATTTAATAATCTTGGAGATATATATACATATATGATAAATACATTATAATAAGAATAAAAAACAAAATTTGTCAATATATAACATTATAAATCCTTAAAATACATTCAATGATTTCCTTTTCATAACATATGGAAGGGAAAAAAATAAGGGTGAGATAAAATGATCAGTAAGGACCATATAGAGTAAACTCTATCATGATTAAATAAGGAATAATCTATATGGCATGCCAAATAACAGAAAAAACATGAAATTTAATCAATAAATTAATCATGAAATATATAAGTGGAAAATATCAATGTAATAATTTCATGGATAATAAAAAATAAATTATCAAATAAGGAAATAAATAATATTGGATGTGATGATCTCATACATCATGATATATATACCTTAAAATCCTTTTTTAAAGCTAGATTAATCGATGGATATGTATACACCAGAAACAGATTTAATTTGGCCAACTGATTTGTCTCATAATACTTGTCGATGCATTGAGGGGATATCTATAACTAGACTCACATATTAATGAATGTCACATGTATTTATCATACATTTAATTATCAATTAAATTAATAAACAATATTAATTATCAATAATTATCTACATTTAGTTAATAATAAATATTAATCAATATTTTTTCTAATCAACCAAAAAAATTTCAAACTAAAAAACTATATGGAAAAACGGTATATGGATTAAGAAATAATTATATCATTGAAATAAGTAAAATATATTTTTAATATAAATTTAATTTCCAATGATTAGACAAAAGTAAATTTTTTAAGAGAAATTTAATGCCCAAAAAATTAATAATAAATAAGAGAAGACTAAAAGTTCACCATAAATATAAGTTTTCTAATAAAATAATTTCCTATAGAAAATAGACATCAAATATTAAAAATATATATCATTAAATATATTTTTTCAAATAAATTGAATATATGTAGAAGAAACTAATTATTTTATAATAGTTTTGTAGTGTGGAAGTTTGTTAACGTTATATACGATAAAAAACCATCCCTTTGATATTTTATGAGGTAAGTAACAAAATTCCCATTTTTAAGACATTAAAAATATTCCTTTCAATTATTTTAAAAAATATTGGATAACATAAATTTTCTATAGTAAATAATTTTATTAAATAAAAGGATTTAATTTTTTCTTAAATATGGAAATGGAAGAAAAATATAGCCGATCAAAAAGAAAAATAATATTGGATATTTTTTAAAAATTTATTTACTTGATTTAAGTATCAAAGATAGGAAAATGGGGAAGAAAATATGGAAACGCCTAAAATATTTATAGGAGATGAAAAATATAGATTTTATAAAGGATGGATTATAATATTACTTCAATCAAAATTAAGGCTATCCCAAAAAAATGAGATTGTAAAATTAAAAATTACTTATTTTGTAACATTTACATAGTATCCCATTAGAAAAATAAACACAAATTGAATCATTAATCTTCATTATTAAAAATAATCCATGTTAAATACATCAAGGGGTTGCACGTACACATCATTAAATTAAATAGTTTTAAAATATAAAACATGTATCAATAGAGTATAAATTGGGAAGAAATCAATTCAATCTATTTTCTTAATTAGTTTAATGTGATTCAAAATAATTTATAATGGTTTTAATCATGTTATTAATTTATATAAAAACCACAATAATATTTATAATATCACATAACATCATCTTATAACATATTATCACATATTCATTTTATTACCATTGTTTCATGTATTGACTGGTTTAATTATTTCATGTATGTTTTTACATATATTTTGATTCTTATGAATAGTATATATTTATATCATATAAAGAATAATATTAATGTTATATATATCATATTTTTTCATTAGATTTTTTTATATTAATTCATGGAATTTTGACTTTGGAAAATGAATCACATTGTTTCATGGTGAGGAAAAACCGTATGTACGCATGACCGATGATATCCTTAAGTGAAATGGTAAGAAAGTTGATGATATGTTTAGTTTCTAGAATGATCATCATAACTATAATATATTTATTCATTATATCCATCATTATTATTATCCATGGGAGTTGGTGATGGAAAAAATACATCAGTTCGTAAGGTATTATCCCTCTATACACAAGATTGATGGCTTTATTTTCCATTTGATGAAAAAGTACATTGGTAAATATTATTCCGGAACAATAATAAAATCTGTGTATATGTAATATTTTGGTGTAATTATATTGAATGTTTTAATACATAATTTATGGAAGTAAAATGATATGTAAAAAAAGAAAGATCTTGGTGAGGATGATAACCGTATATTAGATAAAACCTATTTGGATATTTTATTAATTACCCTTGTGTTAGTATTTTGGGAAGAAATAAATCTATATAAAGTTTTTATATATTTTGGTGAGATAGTTTTGTAGTATTTTTTGAGATAAATGTCTTAATAGGTGTGAATAAGTGAGTATATGAGGTCCCCTTTTATAATTGAGGTGAGTGACACACATATAATTTATTAATGTTTTAAAATAATTCCAAGTATCATTGTTTTACATATAGTTCAAAAATAGAAAATATTTTAATGAAAAAAGGATAAGTTATAAATCAGAGAAATAAATGGGGTTTTAGAAATTGGTTAGGTGATTTTAATCATAATTTATTTAGGTTAACCACTGGTAAACATGATTTTAACTTAACTATAGTAATTAATTTTTACTATTTCTCTATTCATTATGAATAAAAATTAAGTGGAAATTATTACCTAATATTAATAATGACAATTAAAAAATGGAATCCATTTTATCAAATTAAATTACCAAAAGTGGAAGAATTTTATTTTAAAATAAACCCACAATATGTGTTGAAATGGATATTTAAGAAATACATTTTCAAGCATAAGATGATATTTCCTTATCTATATGATTTTTAATAACAATAATATGGATTTAAATATATATATTCAGAAAAATAATTTTTATTTATTTTAAATAATTCATCATTAAATTTTATTTTAATTAATTAATATGTAGTGACATTGTTCCTTAAAAAAGAAACTTTAGGAAAAATATATATTTTTATTTCTAAATAAAATTATATTTATTTATATAAAATTTATAGTCAAAAAATTATTAATTATAAATATTTTAAAACATTATTAATAATAAGAGGATTAAATAATAAATACTAAAACTTCATTTATTAATAAAATCGTATTTGAAATAGAAAATCTAAAAAATCTTTATAGATTTATTTTGACTTATTATGTTCAGAATCGATATTCATCAAATTAAATTTGAATAATTATACCATGCAATAGTAAAATGTGAAATATATTATAGTATTATTAAATTATAATTTACACTAACTATAATTAATGTTTGGGTGTTACAATTGACTTTGGGGATCTACTTTTACATGAACAGGCCAAAATCTCACTTACCTTCATATAACGCTTAGGATTCATCCTACCCATATGTTATCAAAAGAATTTTTTTTGTTCCCATCATTTGAGGATGGGACATAAAAAAAAGTAAGTAAAATTATATAAGAATTAAAATTTTAATTAAATAATATTGTAAATAATAAAGGTTTAAATTTAATATATGTTATAAAATTATAAATTACTTCTTAAATTAATTTATCCACTTTAAACATTCTGATAAATTTTATGTTCATTTAAAAAAATTAATATTACTATAATTAAATTATGAAGACCACATTAAAATAATTATTTAAAATATATAAACATTACTAATAAAATTAACCAACCAAAAATATTACCAAATGGCATAACATAAAAACGAAGGAATAAGATAACACAAAATGAATCAAATGACGTAACCCAAAATGAATCAAATGATCTAACAAAATGATCAAATGACCAAATTACTAAAAAATAGAATAACATAAAAAATAATTTTAACCAATTGAAAAATAAATAAAATAGAATAAACTCTCATTAACTAATTCCAATAGTCTTTAACGCAACAAACCATAACAAAACCAAACTCAAGGAATCAAATATAAATAAATCATCATGAAATAATCTAAATCGAATCAACATAACCCAAACTAAATTAGACCAAATTGAATATTCAATATGGAAACCATATCATAATGATTTTTATCATACTTATTAGTATTCAGTTATTATGTTTTAAAATTACAACTAAATTTATAATTAAAGGTACATTTATTGTGTAATGAAATAAATGAAAAATATTGAAGAGACATGAAGGAAGTGAATTTTTGAAAAGGTTCACCGCATAAAAAATATGGGTACTCTTCCTATAGTTCATATTATGAGTGTATAATTTAATATATATATACATATATATATATATCAATTTAAAAACATATAATTCCACATCATTAATTTGTTTTATATTTTAATCATCTTCCCCCATATAGGAGACAACGGTTCTCCTAACAAACTAGTAGCATTAGTGACTAACATAACAGTTCGATATTGGAAGGTAATAGAGTTTATTAAAAGACTCGCCACACATAATGACACCCAGAACCTTCTTTATATATATCATCTATTGCATGTTATTTTTCTACAGTCCCCTTAGAGGTATTAGCATTATCCAAACTGGCTATGTTGTCACCACCATTTTCATCTGATCCCGATCTGCATCTATCAATTACTTATATGATGATGCATCATGGTTAAAATCCCTTCTATCATTTTACACAATACTCAACTTCATCACATCCATTTCCAACTTCTCTATTCTTTCTAGTATTTTACATTCATTCTCCTTTGAATGATGCTCGATTACCTTTAAATATTATCAAGCATACATTGAACCCCCTATAAATACATATATTACAAATACGTCATAAACTAGTGATACATTACATCATAATGATCAACTTGGATAAGTTATATGTACAATAACCTAGTAAATTCTTTAATCATAATTTATTTTAATTATAACATGTATTAATTTAAAATTTGTCTTTTATTATTTCATAGTTGGATCTACTACTATTATATAGTGTGTTTGTACTCACATGTGTAAAGTCTGAAACCCCTTGATATATGTGATGGTCTATTATAATGTATAAAATCAAATGATTGGTAAAATAAGGAGACAATATTTTAGATTATTGGTGAAACCTTCCAAAAACTATGGCACCATGCATAATGAAACTAGTTTCTAGGAGACACCTTGAAAATGAAATAAATGATACCGTTTGGGCTTAGATATGTGTATGATAATTTATTAGATTAAATTTTATTTTAATATTCTATTTAAATTAATTATTATTTTTTATCCACTTTGATATAATTTTCAAAATGGTGAAGTTGTGAAAGCTACATGACTAATGGAGTTTTTTTGATCTCTTGAGGTAATATAAGCAAGAGCTATGTAATTGGTTTTTTGTAGAGTGTAAATAGATTTAGAGGGAATACCAACCCTCACTGAGTGTCTTGTAACAAAATACTATGAAATAATTACTTATTTTAAGAGTGATATGTTTAAGGTAATTAAAAAATCTATTTATTTTAGTTAGAAAAATTATGATTTGTATTAATTCATAATTTTCTTTTGTTTATATTTTTTTTTCCAAAATTATCAAAATTAAATAAAAAATAATGATGCTAGGAATTAAGTCAACACTTTGGAGAAAACTACTATTCTGGAGCATGAGAGACAATAAGTATATTTCATATACAACTAAGTTTACTTTTTTAAAAAATATAAATAAACTAGACTAAAGGAAATAGAGAATGTAAGACATAAATCAACATGAATAAAAGAAAAGTGAGTTTGAATAGAATTAAATAGAAAATTAATAAACTAAATTAAAAGTGTATGAAATGAATGTATTACGGAATAACTAACCCATACCAACTAAAACTGAAAAAACTCATCCTAAATCATACTAAACTATTAGGATGTAATAAATATAGAAATAATATAATAAATAAATAATAGAAATGGCTCCACAAAATTGTAATGAATCAAAATAAAACGACATAACCTTGTTTGTATAGAATCAAAATGAACTAAACCGATATTTTCTTAATAGAATGAAATATAATTGAACATAAATGAATTAAATGAATATAAACTGACATAAACATACCCTATCTAAATAGAATCATATAATTTCAAAATAAAAAATAAAAAATTTAAATTTTTCCTATAAATGGTAAATAACATTAAAATTTTAAACCATTTGTAGTTTGTACATAGTCTGTAAACTAATTATTAACTATTTAAAAACATTTTAAAAATATTTTAGAAAATTTATTGAATGTAATTTTTAAAGTGTCTATATGAAAAGAGTTAAAAAACATACAAATATTTTTAAAATCTTTTACAATTAGTTGTATTAATAGTTCATAAACTGTTACTAAATAGTATTTAAATTTTTTATAAATTGTTTTTAAACTGTAAAAAAATGAAATCATATCTGTCAATTCAAAAACTATTTACAGTTTTACCAAACATTTAATTAAGAAACCCACTATTTTACAATATAAATATATATTAAATAAATAACGAGTCTCAAAAAAATGAATGATATTATAATGATATAACACAAAAATCTCATTATCCTTCAGAATTGCAACAAAACAGGACAACCTCAATAACCAAAATCAAATTTCTCATCTGGGTACTAATTCTATTATCCCAATAATATATTAATTATATGCAACACATGGATCAATCATAAATAATCATAATCAAATTTATATAACCATAAAACATGGCATACATTAAGGAATCTAGTTTTCTATTCTATTTATAACCCAAATATCTATCAAAATGAATGAAATAAAAAATTACACCCAAACCAAAATAATCATATCAAATTAAATCCTAGGAAACCATACATAATGTTTTAATCTTAAATAATCCATTCTTAACTTAACCTCACCCATATGTCCCAAAATCAACAATATCCTTCAACATGATATAAAATTCAAAGATCTTATCCTCAAACCAAACAAAATCTAACAACTCAATCAGTTATGAAATCAAGAAAACCAATATAATCAAAACTAAAGGAAAACATAGATACAAAAAATCAATTAATTCAAAACTTAAAAATGTAGGACCATATAAACCATTGTTCCAACCAAATAATCATCAACATCACAAAAAATCCATATTAATTGAACCAAAAAAATTCATAACCAACAATATGAAATATGTTTTAAAATATATATAATTTCAAAACCCTTCTTCTAAATAAAAACCATGGAATTTAAATCAAAAATAAATTAACATTAAAAATTAATGAAATGAAACCCTTTTCAATGGGAAACCAAATATGAAAAAATAAATTAGTATATCATTAATTAAGATGATTAATGTAATTAATTAACAAAATTACTAAAATTTTAATAAATTCATTGAAATAAGTTCATGTAATTTAAAGAAATAGTAATTTGTTAAGAAACTCCACTATTATTCTACACATTAATAAAATTAAATTATATCACCAAATAATTTTGGAACACTTTTAACCTAAAACTATTCTATTATCATCACCCAATACCCTAAATATTAAAATGTATAAAAGTATTTTTTTACGTAAAATAAATCACCAAATTAAGTATTATTGAATAATGTTTTCTTAAATTAAATTTAATTTTCAATTGGTGGTATTTAATATAAATTGTCATGTTATTTAGGTGAAATTATATTTCTCAAGAAGAAAGAAGAAATATATGAGTATTAAAACTGAATAGGCAAAATAAAATTTGATATGTTTTTGTAGTTGCGTTAAAATTTTAAAATATATTTTGTGACTAAATATCTCATTTATATTATCAATAGTTTGATTTGGAGGTCTTTGATGAGAAATTGGAAGACACATTTGGGAAATATTATCATTTTTTATATATATTATTCGATGAGAACATTTGAAGAGTCAATTTTCAACCCCGGAAGAGTATCATCCCTTCTAGGTATTAGCTTACTTTAGTTTTATCCAACAGCCTTGGTAGTACTGATTATATGAGTCCATATAATGGAAGAAAAAATATGTATAATGCTATTAAAGTAAAATAAATTAGACATATAGAATCATTATATAAGTTAAAAATTACAATGTGTTATTTTTTAAAGATATGGAATTATTATGTGTATCATGTCCACTAGATACAAATATAGTTTTTGATACATGCATATTGATGATCCGCTCATTATATGATGCAATCCGTGATAGTGATGACTTTACTAGTGGTCACAAGGGTGATGTATTTCCTATCGACGATGGAGATAAATATGGAGGAGATATTACTAGTGATGTTGCTACTGAAAAAATTTGAAAATGTAAGATAAATAAGAAAATATCATTAAGGGATATATAAAGAAAGGAAACCCCTTAGCGCATCACAAAACAAGAAAAACCACATGAACTTTTCCTTTTTACAAAAATAAATGTGGATCTCAAATTACCACTTACTATTCCTATCAAATTATTTTCACACAATTTTTTATAAATTATTTTATAAAAAAGACTAAATTAAAATTCCAAATCATATTGGTCTCTCAGGACATTATAGTCATATCATTCTTTTAATAACCCTTAAAATGAAAAAAAAACTTCCTTAATTCCATCATATTAATAGGAGTAGATTATGTTTAGATAAATAAAACCTTATAAGTTATTTATAGGTGAAACGTATATCCAAATAACTCTATAAAATTCATAGGAGTAACTTCTGACATGTTTATTCAACCCAAATTACCTAACAAATTAGTGGGATATAATAGACCCACCCATCATCACATAAAAAGTCCATGAAACAAAAAATGAATCAAATTCATAGGTATTACCCTATTATTAATTTTTTTTATAAAAATATTCCTTTGTATCCATAGGAATAAACACTCTTAGATATCACATAAAAATATATATCCTCTTACTTTGGTAAATTATTTAAAATAATAATCAAAACTATGAAAAAATTATTTTCTTTGAAAACCCATAGAAATATTTAAAAGAATAATGATAAAAAATATTGAATATGATAGTGTAGAAGTTGATAAAATGGTAAATGCTTGAAAAAAAATTCTTATTTCTACTTTTATAAAGAAAGTAAAAAGGACTCCCATGGAAAATTTAAAGAAGATTCATTCTATAGAATTTTAAAAGTATGTCATGGAAAATATATTATGACTATAATCAGTAATTCTAGGTATAAATAAGAATATTAATAAAAAAATGTAATGTATAAGTTTATTTTTGAAAAATTTTATAATGAAATACAATAAAAAATTTAGAAGAATGTTTTAAATAAAAATCCCATACCTTGAGTCCTAAATCACCATGTATATTATATACCCACCCAATTAATAAAATTATATTAATTATTTACATGATTAATGAGATTTTTAATTTTAATTTCCTAATTATAATTCCAATTTTTTTATTTTTTCTCACATTTAATTAAGTTACAAAATCAGTTTAGTTCACAGAGGCCGTTTAGTCCAAAATAGTTCTGCTGTGTTTATCTGTGTAAAACTAATTAACAAAATGATTTCATAATCATTGTAAAAAATTAATAATTTGATTAAAATATTATCGAATAATTTAATATAATTTTAAAATCATCTATATATTGTAGTGATGAAAAATTAACCATGGTATTCATTGAAGATGTTATCCAGACATACACACGAGTCATATTTCCATTTTTTAATGGATGAGAGGGAAATAAAGTTGATACTAATTTCTCATAATATAATCATAATTATATTTTACATATCATTATTATTCATTTATTGTTTTATTATAACCAATAAGGTTAGGCAGTGATGAAAAATGAAATATGCCATCCATCAATTTGGTTTTTCGCATGTACACACGAACACCATTTTCTTTTTTATATAGATTAAAATAATGTAGATAATTTTTTATATAAACCTAATAACATTATATAATTTTAATGATAAATATTTACTTATGTTAATATGGATATATATTATTATTATTATTATAATGGTAAATAAGAAATAAACTAGAATGATCATAGTATGAACATATACTATTTCTTTGGATAATCTCTTTTTTGGACAATCTAATTAAAAAAACCTTAAGGACTAATGGATTAAATTTTTGGAAGATTAAAAGTCATATTAAGTGCATAACGGTGTTTTAAAGGAATATTTGTAGGTATTTATTTAGATATGGTGATCAATTGAGTGGAGAAGTGAGGAAGGAGAGGTCTTTTTATAGGTGGGAGGAGTGGAACTATAGAGACCCAAAGCTTGAAGTACATGTACATTACATTACTTTTGCGGAATACATAATACATAACAAAAACAGACACCAACAGACCGTAATAGTTTTGTGTCTTTGGAAACTTGGAACATAATCTTCTAATCTTGGTGAATGATCTTCAACATCTCCCATAAAGACCATCATTTTTTTCTTACCTAAAACATTTCTTTATATCTTGGGGAAAATAAAACATATAAATGGTGAGCTTAAATGCTCATTAATGGTAATCATGGAGAAAATATAACAAACCATACACATTTGAACATCAAAACATGAACATAATATTTAAACATTAAATTATTGAGCAATGACATAAAACATGGCAGTACATAAGGTATAGATCATAATGGAACACCAGTCATGATAAAATGGAATGGTATTAAAACATGTAATTGTGGAAACCATTAATCACATGTTATGATTTCCATAGTATCCAAGGCATTTCTTCCAATACCATCTTATTGGACAAAGTCCCTTAATGTACCTGGTTTACATGATGTTCTAGCCCTGTATTACTGAACTATATTTACTTGTCGTTCCATCAATTTTTGTATCATGAGATAAAAATCTTTACAAAATGCATTTAAGGGATATATAGGTCCCACCAATCTCATAATGAAATCATTCTTACATGTGCCACAAAATAAACATACATCATTCATAATAACCCAATGAACAGAATGGGTTTCATAAACATCATCCCATCATAACATAATATATATAAAAGAAATGGATATCATCTCATCATAAGAAAAATCGAACTATGTAAATAATAGAAATATTATACTTGAAAGACAAACATACTTAATAATTTCATCTTAGATGGAAAATATTTTTGATAAAACACTTGAAATGAATTCTTGAGGAAAATAACATTTCTTCTTCAAAATAATTTTCTTTTAAAAAAATTTCATTCAATTTTAAAAAAAGGATTTTGATGAAAATGATCATGAAATCTTTCAGAATAATCTTCATGAAAATTATCTGTTATAAAACCGTAAAAATCCATCCATGTCGTAAAAGTTACAAAAAAACATTCTTCTCGTACTTTTGCCGGAAAAGACAAAGAGTACATCGTATAGTAAACAAAAGAAAGGTTCCTTAAATACCATGTTGTAAAAGTCAAAAATGTTTAAATGGGACTTTAAAGATACATGAAACTATTTTTTGAAAATATGGACATGGATGATAAATATAACCCGAGTAAATACTTACGAATAAACAATCTCAGATAGAAACGAGATTGGAAAAGTTATCCCTTACATTAGGTCTGATATGTTTCATACATATCTGAACCTCTAGTATAATGATTAAAATTATTTCATTGAATTATTATAGAATCATCTTCATTGTTATGATATCATATATGGTTCACTTATGACTTTATATTACCCATTCTTTTGTAAATTCATGTCAAAATAGCCTTTTGGGTAAAATCGGTTCATTTATCGTCCGTATTTTGACTTGTAATTATTAATATGATTACATAGATCATGATTAATTAATTACAGAATATAAAACATTATTTATATATAATATATATTCATAATATACATACATATAATAGATTGATAAATGGAAAGAATTACATCCTTCATGGAGACGGTAGGCCGTACATACGCATGAACATTGTTTTCGTTTCCTTATTGAATTGAATGGAATTAAGTAGATGAAGTACACACACATATATATAAATACAGTAGTATTATTATGTAATATATTCCATGATTACTTATTATATATACATTATAATCATTCATGAATTCATAACAAGGAAAATGAATCTCATCGCGCCGTGGAGACGATAACCCGTACGTACGCACGACCAATGTTATCGTTCCCATATTTATTGAATGGAATTGGAGTGAGTGATATAAAATCATAGAATCAGTATGATTTCATAACAATTATATGTAGTTATTATTTACACCATTATAGCCATCCATGTAAGGTTGTGGGGGAAAAACAGATTACACCATGGCATGGAGACGATATTCCGTAATTATGCACGCGTGGTGATTTCATTTCCCTTACGATGGATAGAAAGTGAAATAGGGTTGTTTAAAATTTATAATAACATATCATTATATGAGTGATACTAATTTTATTAACTAATAATGAAAAAACTAAATAATAATAAGTAGAAGTAGAAATAATTTTGAAAGAATCGGTAACAGATATTACCTCTTCTTCAACACGCCTCTTTGAAACCACTTCTTAGGGCACTAAAATTGATCTTTGAAAAGGACCAGAAACTCTAGTATGTTTATAAGGAGGTTTAGAAGGGAAATTAGCATGGTTTTTCCGAGCTTTAATGCTCAACGTTGTGTAAAGATGACAGAAAGGAGGTGCCCTTTTATAAGGGAGGAGAGGGGAATCTTTGGAATCCTCAATAATATTAGTCTAATCTAAATTCAAAAACCACATAAAAACCTCTAAGAACGACTAAATCCAAATATTAGATGAGATAGGGTTGTAATATCATCAACCAATCAAATTTAGACATGTTATGATCTTATTTTAAACCTTATCATTTTGATTTATCCTTATTTAATCTATTTAATTTTTTTTGGGTTAATAAAATTGTAAATTCTAAATGGTTATAAATATTCACTTATGTGTTGTTAATTTTTTGTAATTGGATACATTTTTACATTATTGAATAAATAAATTCAATTTATAATTTTTGAATAATTTTGTGATTTTTAAACAATTTATTAATATGTTTTTTTAATAAAATAACAGTAGTGTCAATTTTGACACTATTCATTTATTTTAATTTAAATAAAATCTAAACAGAGGATATATTCGAACTAAAATATTTAATAGGTTCCTAACATGTCATATGCATCTAGAAAATTAGTGTATCATATTAAATAGTTCATAAATTATTTATGATACAATTTTTAAAACAATTTAGTTGATACTTCCCTTAATAATATAATTTCTACACCATTTTTGTATAACTATTAAATATACATTTTTGTTGTATAAAAATTAAAAATAAAATACTAGGATGAAGATAAATATGATATATTTCATAAGAATACTTTTAGTCATATTTATATTCTAAAAAACCAGAATTTTAAAATTTTATATTTATTAAATTATGAAGGTGACAACATTGACATCATTTAAAATAAAATAATAAAAGTGTCATAATCACTTTTATAAGACTCCAGATGGTCATATATTCCATAATTGGATGCTTATGGTGTATATATACATTAAATATAAGTTTTTTTCAGGTTTTGAGCCTTTTTATGGGTATTATTATTTCAAAAACTATATTACTTATTTTTCACTAAATAAATAATATCTGCATCATTAATGTATAAGCTATTAAGGTAATTAAATATCTCTTAAAATTTATAAATAAATTACCATGATAAATAAAAACATTTTATATTTCAAATGAATATTTATAACCGAATTTATATTCTATATAAACTTATATTAAAAATACATTATTTATTAAAGTTGAGTGAACATATTTCACTTTGCTTTAAATAAAATAAACTAAAGGTCTTAATCACCTCCAAGTGGGTTCCAATGGATTCCATTTCGACTCAAATAAGCCTTAAGACAAAATATAAGCATCCAATTATATTATGACAATTTTTATTGTAGTTTTATAATATTATATTAACCCTTAGTTTCCCGATTTACCTTTTACTATGGTAAATAAAATTTACCATATTTACTATTCATATTTCCCAAAAATAAAAAGTAACCTATTAACATAATTTGGACCCACAAATTCCAAATATGGAATCAATTTTTCTATATACCATACAAAAAAGTTGTAGAAATTAATTTAAAATTAATCTCATTGTTAATAAAACGATTTTAAAAGTTAAAACATTGCAAAAGATTAAAATGATTTTACCTATGAATTCAATGTAAAATCAATGGTAATGACATATATTATATTAAATGGTAAAAATATGTTCTATTTATACTTTAAAACAATTCAATATTATAATTTAATGAAATAAATTATTACAATGAAAAAAGTTGTATTTAATTAAAATATAGTGTGTTTTTACTATTCATAAAATATGAAAGTTATCAGAAAAATATCCAAACATTATCCAATGTAAATTTTTATATCCTAATTCAAAATAAGAAGTTTATTTTGTAAAATTTAACTTATATACTCGTCAAAAATTATATTTAAAATGGGTGCACCATCAAAAGGCGACAAAACATCCTTTTTTGGAAAATACTTATTTTACACAAAAAATTTATTTGGTTCTCATACCATGTTATATAAAATTTGTAAGATGAATTATAATGTCAAAAAATTCAAAAAATAATTACTACTTTTCATAATGGCTAGTTTACAACAATATTATAACCATATATCGTTGTTTATTGAAACCATCCATCCAATGGCCCTGAGGCCTTCGATTTTTTCATTTAAAATAGGAACCCCCTTTTGTTTAGTGAAACCTGGTATTGCGTATAACACACACTATCGAGAGTGGTTGCGATTGTGTATAATGAAAGCCAATTCTGGGTTTCGTATAAAGCAAGATAATCTTGGGGTATCGTACAACAGAAGATATGAAATAAATTAAAAAGAATATATCTTATAAAATCTCGGATTGTTACATTCTACCCCCCTTAAAATGAATTTCTCCCTTGAAATTCATCAGGGTTATAAATCATTTACTACTAATATAAACCCACATCATAATAATGAATACTAAAACTTAATTTTAAAAAATAATCTATAACGTAATGATTGCCCAATGTAACACATCACTGGGTTTCCATATAGGAGAACTTTGGGGAAAATATGGATATGGAGGAAAAATCCAACCCTCAAGTTCTGATGGAGAGTGGTAGAGAACATGGCTATGAAAAATCCATCAATCACAAAGCCATAAATTTGTGATGATCTAAGGGACCATCTGATTCATTAGATATGAGGGAACTATGACAAGATTTTTGGTTTTCAAGATCATTTCTCTAATGTTGATGAATTAAATGAAATACATACAGGATTTTGGTACAATCTCACTATTGTTCATGCCTTGAATAATTTATACTTCATCTCTTAATGAAATGAAGTTGAAATTGTTATTCATGAAGAGTTAGCAGATCATGTGATAGAATAATGGGTAATTCCATCTGATTCAATCAAAAGGATAGCATGAGTTATCAAATATAAATAGGTCCATTTATGGTGAGGTTAATCGTATATGATTCCAAAAATGAACTTATATTTCATCTATCATACCACATAATAAAATAAAACTAGTTTCTACTAACCAGGGACTTCTTGTAGGCCAGTGGTTGGCAGTAAAGGCCTATCGTACTTCATTTGTGTGGTCGATTCCCGCTGCCTTGTCTGACGTGATGAGTTGTCGCACATCCAATAGGTTGTCCTTTTTATAAAACTACACTATTATAACATTGCTTCAATAATATGGAAAAAATTTATAGCCTTAAACACTACTATCTTAATTCATTCCAATATTTAGGCTTATCCAAAATACTTATGTCCATGCTCTTAGTATAAAGAAAAAAATTACTAGAAATGCCATCTACCGAGCATGTGAATACCATCATTTATCCCTCATATATCATAAAATATATCTTGTTGGTCACATTCCCGAAATGTGAATACCTTAATCATGTATTCTCTTGAAAAATGAACACTCATTGAACCTTAGTGAAAACAAGAATGGTGTCAAAAGAAAACTCTATCTAAATACCAAATTTCCAAAAATTCTATATACTCAAACCATGATATCACATTGGCCTTATATCAGTCATGAGCTCATTAATACTATCAATCATTTAATTTTCTCTTTATCCCTTCATTATGCGCATATAATCTACTTTCCAAAATATTTGAATCACTTTTCATGGTTACCGGTACCATATAATTATCTAAAACCACAGTAAACCATTACATATATATATTCCAATGTTCCACAAAATCTATAAATGGGATTCCAAAACATTATTTTGGAATCTCTTTACATAAACACATAATCATTCCACCACATCGCTGTCATACTCAACACTACTAATAGTGATCACATGTGACTTCCCTTTGTCCTTTTTCTTAAGGGGTTGCTCTCTCTGATCATCATTAACACTTGGATTAGGCCATTTATTAGAATAATTCCCCATTTCCTTGCACTTGAAGCATTGAAGTGTTGGTGGTGCGTTCTCTACAGCAATTTCTTTATTCAAATCATTAGAAATCCTTTTTCCATTACTTCGACACTCAGCTTCTTGATGACCTTCTTTTACACGCATAAAACATTTTCTAGTCCTTTTAAGACAATCTCCACCATGCTTCTTTCCACACATTTAGCATAAAGAAACATTCATCTTCTTTTCACCATTATTCTGAGATTCTCCTGGAACTCCATCTTTCATTTCTTGTCAAAACCATGAGATGGATATATAACACCAACTTCCAGTTCTACCTTTATAGCACAACACACACTTTCTTCATAGCTACTGAAATCTCTTATATCTAATGCCCTTCAAAGACATGGTTTTAAGCCACTTATGATTCTATCAACTTTACATTCATGTTGGATGATAAAGCCAGATGCATACCATTAAAGACTTGTAAAATTCACTTCGTAAATACCAACAGATTCATCATCATGTTGCTTAAGCTCAAGGAAATTCATTTCCATCATTGTTCGAAATATACTAGGGAAGTACTTATTGAAAAATATGTTCTTTAACTCATCCCATTACATGGATTCATTTGTATCTCAGTGCCTCATTTTCCTAATTATAGTCCACCGTTGATCTGCTTCACCTTCTAAATGGTAAATAGCCAAAATGACTTTTTCATGTTCCAAACAACGAAGTATGGAAAATATCTTTTCAATGGTTCTGATCCATTGTTCAGAAAAAATTGGATCAGAAGACCCACTGAATGAAGGTGGATTTTGCCTCATGAAGGACTCAATAGAATATTTTTCCCTTCTCTACTCATTTGGAAGTCCAGAAAGAATCATAGCTTGTGTAAGTATAGAAATAAGATTTTTCACTCTGTCTACCATAATGTTGGTTTGTTCAAGAGGAAAATCATTACATCATCCATTACATTGATCAAAAGGGTTCCTCTGGGTTACATCCATCATCTAAAACCCAAAAAGAATAGTGTGAGAAGAAAACATCATGCTAGAGAAAACAACACAATAAAGTGGGAGTACCTTCAATATCTAATATCTTAGGTTTAATTCAATGATAATTACCTTAATTCTAGCACTATAACCTATACTTATACTTAACCATAGGGACATCCCTAGACATACCTTAGAAATATCTATAGGGGTCTCACTAAAGTATTTGTGTCCAAGTTTCCAAAGGTTAATTAATACTTTCCTCGGATACCAAGTGTAGAGATCCAAATTTTGACGTACATGGACATTACATTACTTTTTCGCAATAGTTAATACATAACAAAAAGAGACAGCAATGGACCGTAATAGTTTAGCGTCTTTGGAAATGTGGAACATAATCTTCTAATCTAGGTGAAATATTTTCAACATCTCCCATAAAGACGATCGTTATTTTCTTACCTAAAACCTTTCTTTATATCCTGGGGAAAATAAAACATATAAAGGGTGAGCTCAAATGCTCAGTAAGGGTATGCATGGAGACAATAAAACAAACCATATACATTTGAACTTCAAAACATGAACATAATATTTAAATATCAAATTCTTGAGCAATGACATAAAACATGGCAGTACAAAAGGCATAGATCATAATGGAACACTAGTCATGATAAAATGGAATGGGAATAAAACATGTAATTATGGCAACCATTAACCACATGTTATGATTTCCATAGTATCCAAGGCATTGCTACCAAGACCATCGTACTGGACAATGTCCCTTACCGAACCGAGTTTACTTGTCATTCCATCGCTGTATTACTTAACCGAATTTACTTTCCATTCCTGCCATGTCTATATCATTAGATATAAATCATTACCCACTGCATTGGAGGGAGATATAGGTCCCACCCATCTCATAATTAAATTATTCTTACGTGTTCCAAAAAATAAACATACATCATTCATAATAACCCAACGAACAAAATGGGTTTGATAAACATTATCCCATAATAACATAATCCATATAAAATAAATGGATATAATTTCATCCTATGAAAAATAAGACCATGTAATTAATATATATATTATACTTGAAATATAATCATACTTAATAATTTCATCTTAGATGGAAAATATTTTTGATAAGACACTTGAAATGAATTCTTGAGGAAAATATCATTTCTTCTTAAAAATAACTTTCTATTCACAAAATTCCATTCCATTTTAAATGAAGAATTTTTTTTTTAAAATAATCATGAAATCTTGTAGAGGATGCTTCACGAAAATTATCAGTTATGAAACTGTAAAAATCCGTTCATGTCGTATAAGTTACAATAAAACATTCTTCTCCTACTTCTTCCAGAAATGTCAAAGAGTACATCGTATGGCACACAAAAGAATGATTCCTTACATACTATGTAGTAAAAGTCAAAAATGTGTAAAACGGACTTTAAACATACATGAAAACATTTTTAGAAAATAGGGACATGGATGATTAATATAACCCCAGCAAATACTTACGAATAAACAATCTCGGATAAAAAAGAGATTGGAAAAGTTATCCCTTACCTTAAGTCTGATATGATCCATACATATCTGAACCTTCTGTATAATGATTTTAATAATGTAATTGAATTATTAAAGAATCATATTCATTGTTATGATATCATATATGGTTCACCTTTGACTTTATATTACAGGTTCTTTTGTAAATTCATTTTAAAGTAGTGTTTTGGGTAAAATCGTTTCATTTATCATCCGTGTTTTGACTTGTCATTATTAATATGATTAAATAGATCATGAAAAAATAATTACAGAATATAAAACATAATTTATATATAATATATATTCAGAATATACATATATATTATTGATTGATAAATGGAATGAAATACACCGTTCATAGAGACGGTAGGTTGTACAAATGCTTGAACGTTGTTTTCGTTTACTTATTGAATTGAATGGAATTATGTAGATGACATAAATATATATATACATAAATAAAGTAGTATTATTATGTCATATATTTCATTATTACTTATTATATATACATTATAATCATTCTTGAATTTTTAACATGGAAAATGAATCTCATCACGTCGAGGAGACGGTAATCCTTACGTACGCATGACCGATGATATCGTTCTCATATTTATTGAGTGGAATTGGAGTGAATGATATAAATACATAGAATCAATAAAATGTTATAATAATCATATGAAGTTATTCTTTACACCATTATACCAATCCAAGTAAGGTGGTGGTGGAAAAACATATTACACCATGGCGTGGAGACGGTATTCCGTACGTACACACGTGCGGTGATTTTGTTTTCCATAGGATTTATATAAGGTGAAATAGGGTTGTTTCATATTTATAATAACATATCATTATATTAGATATCCTGATGTTATTAATTCATTATGAAACAACTTAATAAGAAGAAGTAGAAGAATAAATAAATTTGAACGAATCGGTAACAGATATTACCTCGTCTTTGACACACCTCTTTGAAACCTCCTCTTAGGGAACTACAATTCATCTTTGAAGAAGACCAGGACCTCTAGTATGTTTCTAAGGAGGTTTAAAAGGTAAATGGGTAGGAGTTGTCTGATCATGAATTCTCAATGTTGTGTAAATATGAGAGGGAGGATGTGCCCTTTTATAAGGGAGGTGAGGGGCACCTTTGGAATCCTAACAAATATTAGTTTAATATAAATTCAAAACCCACATAAGAACCTCCAAAAATGACTAAATTAGAATATTAGATGATATAGGGTTGTAATATCATCAACCAATCAAATATAGACTTGTTTTTATCTTATTTTAAACCTTATCATTTTGATTTATCCTTATTTAATCTATTTAATTTTATTTGTGGTAATAAAATTCCAAATTTTAAATGGTTATAAATATTCACTTATGTGTTGTTAATTTTTTTTAATTGGATAATTATGAAATTTCAGATTATTTAAATTTAATTTTATAATTTTTAAATATTTTTTTGTATTTTAAACAATTTAATAATATGTTATTTTTATAAAATCACAATAGTGTCAATTTTGACACTATTCATTTATTTGAATTTAAATAAAATCCAAACAGATGATATATTCGAAATAAAATATTTAATAGGTTCCTCACAGGTCATATTAATCTATAAAATTTTCGGAGCACATTAAATAGCTCATAAAATATTTATTTTACTATTTGTAAAACCATTTATTTGATAATTCTATTAATAAAATAATTTCTACACCATTTTTCTATAATTATTAAATATACTTATTTTTAGCATAGAAATTAAAAATAAAATACTAGGATGAAGATAAATATTATATATTTCATAAGAATACTTTTATTCAGATTTATATTCTACAACACCAATCTTTTAAAATGTTATATTTTTTAAATTATGAAAGTGACAACTTTGACATTATTTAAAATAAAATAATATTAGTGTCATAATCACTTTTATAAGACCTCAAAAAGTAATATATTCGGTAATTGGATTATTGTGGTGTATTTATACACTATGAATATGTTTTTTTGAGGTTTTTGAGCCTTTTAATGGGTATTATTATTTCAATAATAAATATATTACTTATTTTTCACTAAATAAATAATTTCTGCATCATTAATGTATAAGCTATTAAGGTAATTAAATATCTCTTAAAAATTATAAATAAATTACCATGATAAATAAAAGAATTTTATCTTTCAAATATGTATTTATAACTGAATTTATATTCAGTATAAAATTATATGAAAAATACTTTAATTATTAAAGTTGAGTGAGACATATTTCACTTTCCTTTAAATAAAATAAACTAAAGGTTTTAATCACCTCCAAGTGGGTTCCAATGGATTCCATTTCGACCCCAATATTCCTTAGGATGAAATATAAGCATCAAATTATATTATGACTTGTGTTAGGGTAATTTTATAATATTATATTTACCCTTAATTACCAGATTTACATTTTACTATGGTAAATAAAATTTACCGTAGTTACTATTTATAATCCCCAGAAAATATAATGTAGCCTATTAACATAATTGGACCTAATAATTCCTAATATGGAATCAAATTTTCTATATTCAATCCAAAAAAGTTGCAGAAATTAATTTAAAATTTATTTCGATGTTAAGAAAAAGAGTCTTAAAAGTTAAAACATTGTAAAAGATTGAAATGATTTTACCTATGACTTCAATGTAAAATCAATGCTAATGAAATATATTATTTTAAATGGTAAAAATATATTCTATTTATAATTTAAAACCATTAAATATTATAATTTAGCCTTATAAATTATTATGATGAAAAAGTTGTTTTTAATTAAAATGTAGCGTGTTTTTACTATTCATTAAAATATGAATGTTATCAGAAAAATATCAAAACATTATCCAATTTAAATTTTTATATCCTGATTCAAAAATAGAAGTTTATTTTATAAAATTTAACTTATAATATTGTAAAAAATTATATTTAAAATTGGTTCGCGATCAAAAGGCGGAAAAACTGCATTTTTTTAAAAATACTAATTTTACCCGAAAAATTTATTTTGTTCTCATACCATGTTCTATAAAGTGCGAATGATGAATTATAATTTAATAAAATTCAAGATATAATTACTAATATTCATAATATATAGTTTATAATAATATTATAACCATATATCATTGTTTAGTGAAACCATCTATCCAATGGCCTAGAGGCCTTCAATATTTTTTATTTAAAATAGAAATGCCATTTTTTAGTGAAACCTAGTATTGCATACAACACACGCTATCGAAGAAGGTTGTGATTGCGTATAATTAAAGCAAAGTAAGGGTTTCATATAGTGCAAGGTAATCTGGTTGTAGCGTAAAATAGAAGATATGAAAGAAATTAAAAAGAATATATCTTATAAAATCTCAGGTTGTCACAGGAACTATTGTGAACAATCTTAACATTAAAATATTATAAATGTATTTCAAATGGTAAAGAGTATAAGTTTCTATTATAGGATAAGTTAACTTCCCAATTGAATAATATAATTAAATTTATAAATATTTTTTAATTATTTGAAGCCTCATCCTATAGTTTAACATGATATTTAATCATTTTGTCCCTTATCATGATAACTAACTTCTACTATGGAAACATAATTTTATGACTAAAAATGAAAGGTCAATTATTATATAATTTGAAAAATTTTATTCTAAATATAAAAATATTACTAAACTATTCAATTAATATTCATTTTAATTCTTTTGTTTAATATAATTACATAAAACACAATGAATACAATATTTAAAAAATTCTTTTTAAAGAATATCAATGAATTTATAGAAAAACCTTGTGTAGAACTGTTACACATGAAATTTGTGTTTTTATTATTAAAAAATTAGATTATTTTCATTAATAATAAATATAAAATTTAATTAAACTTTTAAATAATTTATTTATTTATTTTTGAAAATGGATTAAAATAGTTATTTTATTACAAAAACAAATACTTTAGTTCTAAAATACCAAACATATGTTTCAAAAATAAGCGTAATAATTTTTTTCATTATATTACTTCTAATATATATATATATATATATATATATGTTTTTATATAAATGGTTTCTTAAACATTTAATTTTTTCCTCCATCCTGATAATTTAATAAAAGATACATTCTTATCAAAATCAATATTTTTCATTATTCATCCCAAAATAAAACATTTTAGTAAAATAAAAAAACCCATTTAAGATAATATTTATAGGAATATAATCAAAATAATTTTCATTTTATCAAATTTTAATTAAAAATTTTAGAAATTTATATTTTATGGGAAACTATATAATATTCTGAAAATAATTTATTTTGAATAAAAATATTTTTATTTTGAATAAAAAATTATATAAAATCATTTATAGAAGTATAATGGATATGAATCTATAAAATTAAAGTGAATATTAATTAAAAATAAAATTTATTCATTAGTTAAAATATTAATTTCATCATAGTTTCCCTCATAATAAGATCCACTAAATTTTATTCACAGATAAACAGGTGGGAATATTTTTCTCTCAGAGCTTCTTCAGGCTCCCATGATTCTTCTTCAATCATATAGTTCCTATAGAAAACATTAACTAAATGAATTAATTTATTATATAATACATATTATTTATGATTATTAATATAAACTTGTTTTTCCTCATTAATGGTCTTCTATTTTAATAGTAATACCTCATGTTTTTAAAACATGAGCTATATTAGGCACATATTTCCATAGGAAAAAAAAGAAACCCATCATGTGGATGACATAACCTTAGTGGTAAGGGTAAATTACAAGGAACCAATCTGAATTTACCTTAAATTTCATATGGTTAAATAAACCACAATCTTAATTTTACCTTATTTCCAAAACTCATGACGAATTCCCTTGTAGATATTTTAAGAAAAACATGATATTGTACATCATACAAAAGATTTTTCCTATGGTTATCTCCATTACTATTCTACCCACTCTAAAATTACATTTTATAGTAATAAATCATCATTACATTTTCAGACATATCTTATACAAAATCATGTTAACTAACCATTTTCTCCAAGAATTTATCCTGACATACTAGAGTCGGAAACATATTTGACTATAATTCCTTAAATAATGACATCTGTATACTGGAATGAAAATAATTATTATAAGAAAATTAAAATAATGAAACATCTTAATACCAATATCCCTGATAATCCAATGAACATTCCCAGAGAATATCCTCAAAATTTTGAACTGTTTTCTTTGATTTTCCATTATATTGAGGATAAAAAGATGTATTAATTCCTACCACAGTACCAAATGACTTATAGAGGATCTTTCAACAATTGGATAAATGTTTAGGATCAAAATCAGATATTATAGAGGGAGGAACCATTTTTACACTAAATATATTAGTATGATAAGGCAAAGAAGTATTATATTAAGACATAACATCTCAAATAGGAATAAAATGAGAATACAATATAAAATAGTAAAAATTTACCAAATTTCATTAGTACCTCAAGATGTAGTTGATAATAATAGCATGAAATCCATAGAAACATAATCCCATTTCCATTTTTTAATTTATAATTTATAAAAAACCACCATCAGTAGTTTCTATTCAGTTTTATCCTATTGAAAATTCTTACATTTCGTGTAAAAATAAGTGATTTATTTTTTCATCCATTCCCAGTAATAATATCTACATAGATCTCAATACATTTTCATGATACTAGGAAATGTGAATAAAGGAGTGCTCTGAGTTTCATTCCAAAAATCCATTTTCAAATGAAAATCACTTGTACACAAATATTCATTTCAAATCATAATAAAAATTATTTATTAACATTAAACATAGTAAAATTTCATTCCTGAAACAATTCCATATTTAATTTAAAACTCTAATTTCTTTTTGGTGCATTCATTATTCTTTTATAAAATAACGATTGCACTGATACCAAAGATAAAAGGAATTTTTTTTGGATACACAACCTCTATAAACATTTTTATTAAATCATTAAATACTGGATCATATTCCAAACATATCATGGTTAAAGATATATTATCAAATAAACTCATGGAATATTAACCCCTTTTAGATTTACTTAGGTGATGGTGAATTGTGAAATTATAATCAATTATCAGTTCCAACAATATTATTTTTCTCATGTTAAAATACTTTTAAACTAATATATATATATATATATCAAAATTTTATGATCCAAATATATATCAACCTTCACCATATAATAATGATGTCTCTAAACATTTAGTGTTAAAAAATTATTACGACACATAATTTACATACATGGTTATTACTTCAGAATTGAAGCACACATATTACAACATATAACAAAACCAAGAAAGGATCGTATTGGTATAGTGTCTGTAGAAACTGGGAAACATAAAAAACTGGTTCATAAAGCATCTAAATTGCCTCCCATTTATTTCATCATATCTAGAGTCCCTTTTGGCATATTCTACTTAATAACCTTCTTCCTGACCTGGGGAAATAAATCATACAAAAGGGTGAGATCAAGTGCTCAGTAAAGGTAAACAAAAAAATATCAATCACATCATATACATAAGCACATAACTTTTGGAAATATTAACCTGCAAAAGAGATCATAATTTAATAACATGGTGTAAATCATAGTAGTGAAATGTAATCCCAATAATCATAACTTAAAACATTAAACTTTGTGGCATACACACATAGTCATATAGAATCATTTCTTATTAGTCAAGACTCATTGCCAAGACTATCTTTGTGGAAAAAGTCCATTTCTGAACCGAGTAACCCTCGTTTCAGTCCTGCTTCACTGAACCAGTATAACCTACCATTCCAGCCATGTCTATCTCATGAGATATAAAATCTTTACCCAATGCATTGGAGGGAGATATTGGTCCCACCCATATCATAATGATACCATTATTATGTGTTCCACAAAATCATAAACCATACATCATAGCATAACCCATGTAACAAAAATGAAAATCTTAAAAATCGTGACATCATAAAAAAATTCATATAAGATAAAGGGAATCATAAAAATATAATTCCATCACAACATAATAAAATCAATGTAATAATAGGTATAGAAACATAACCCTTTATTATCTTATATGGAAATAATTTTGATAAAACATTTGAACTCCATTCTTGAGGAAAATATCCTTTCTTCTTCAAAAACACTTTTTCTTTCTTAACATGTCGTACAATTCTAAACTAAAAGAAGTTGATTAAAAATAAACTTGAAAACTTGTAAATAAATCTTCTTGGAAATAATGTTTTAAAAATCCATTCATGCCTTATATGTTAAAAAAACATTCTTCTCGTACTTTTGTCGAAAAAGTCAAAAAGTACATCGTATGAAAAACGACAAAAGATTCCTTTCATATCTTTTAATAAAAACTCAACGAAGGGTAAAATTTGTTATAAACTATTGTATAAAGATATTAATATTACATATTGAGGAAACATGGATGTGGATGATAAAATACACCTCAGCAAATACAAAAGTATAAACAATCTCAGATAAAAATGAGATTATGATATTTCCCTTACCTTAGGTCCGATATACATTTTACATGTCCGAATCTCCTGTATAATGATTTAAATAATGTTATTGACTTATTAAATAATCATAATTATTTTTATGATATCATATATGGTCATATTCTTAGCTTCGTAGTAGTAAAAATTAATTGCTACTTGTTATTCGGGTGTTTATAACTTTTTGTTCTTGTGCGTGTTTTGTCGAATAAATTCCTATTCTTCTCTTTAGGTTATAGATAATGCATTTCCAGAATTTTATAAGTTTAATATATATCATATTCATTCATTCAATTCATTTATATAATCATTAGGAAATGAAGATCATGTAGAACGAGTCGCATCACATCGTGGAGATGGTATTCCGTACGTACGCACGAGTGATGATATCATTCCTATGATCGTGGAATTGTATTGGAGTGTATGTATTCTATTTCAGAATTAGTATCACTTTATAATAGTCATATATAGTCATTATTTACACCATTATATCCATCCAAGTAAGGTTGTGGTGGAAAATAGATTACACCACAGCGTGGAGACGGTATTCCGTATGTACGCACGCGCGATGATTTCTTTTTCCATAGGATGGATAGATGGTGAAACACGGTTTTTTATTACTTATAATAACATATCAGTATATGAATGATACTGATGTTATTAATTCATAATGAAACAACTAATGAAAAAGAAGTGGAAGAAGAAATAATGATGAAAGAATCGGTAATGGACATCACCTATTCTTTGATATGCTTCTTTGAGACCTCCTTTTAGGGCACTAAAATTGGTATTTGAAGATGACCAGGACCTCTGAGATGTCTTTAGGGAAGTGGGGAGGAGTAATTGGCAGGGGTTGGCGGAGCTTGAAGGCTCAAAGTGGTGTGAGGAAGAGGGGGAGGGGGTGCCTTTTTATAAGGGAGGAGAGGGGCACCTTTGGAATAACTAAAAATATTATTTTATTATAAAGTCAAGTTCGGTTTTAAATAGTTCAAAATTTATTTATTTCGATTCTAATATGGGTATGGGTCGAAATACTCTCATCCAATAGAATTTATACAAGTTTTGGTTCTTATTTTAACCTTATCATTTAGATTTAACATTAAGTTAATTAATTTTACTTTTACCGTGTCTTCTTGTGTTCTTATACTATAAGGTTAATAAACATACTATAAGAAGCCAAAAGAACCCCAAGCTGTTTATTACTAATATATATAACCTTATGTAAGTCATTTGGACAAAAATTAGATTTTTAGGAATAAAATAACAATTAAAAATATAATATTTGTTTTAAAAACTATTTTATGTCAATTTTTATACTATTTAGTAATTGATTTTTGTGAAACTCGTAACAGAATGAATAGTTCGAAAAAAGTGATTTAAATAATTACTAACATGTCCTTATAACCTTTAAAATTATTGTAATTCATAAAAAGTCTCAAATTACATTTATTTTGGTGTTTATAACATTAATTATGTAAATATTTCATTAATAAGATAATTACAGCATCATATTTGTGTCATAAATAAATTAAATTTTTTAATGTCTAAAAATTAAAAATAAAATTACATTATGTATGAAATATTTTTATATTTCTAATGAATATTTATAGTCGAATTTATCTAATGTATAACCCCATATTAAAAATGATTTACTTATTAAACTTTGATTTTAACTATTTTAACCCTTCTTTAAATAAATTAATAATAAATGTCGTAATCTAATCCAAGTGGGAATAACTGGTCATATATTATTCCTAGGGTTGTTTTTGGTCGAATTACACTTTTACAATAGAATTTGGACATCTGTTATGGTAATAATAATATCATTTTCCCCTTAATTACCCTATTTACTTTTAACCGTGGTAAAAAAAGTAAAAAGTTTCTATTCACCAAAAAATTATTTTCATCTCATTGAAACACATTTTGCTTATTGACATCAACCGTGTCACTCATATTTTTTGAAATTCCACTTCATAAGCGGTAAAATTAAGTTTTATGAAAAATTTAGTTTTTTAACTACCACTTAGTGGTTTCACTATTCATCAAAAATTGAAAGTTTTCAGAAAAATACCAAAATTTCACCCTAGGCTAATTTCGATATTCCGAATCCAAAAATGAAGTCCATTTTGAAAAATAATATTTATATAATTTCAAAAAGTGGTTATTACTATTCATAATGGCTAGTTTTAATAATATTTTAATAGCATATCGTTGTTTAGTGAAACTCGGTATTGCGTACGACGCAAGCTATCGAGGAAGGTCACGATTTCGTTTAAAGCCAGCCAAGAAAGTGTTGTGTAGAAAAATATTCCATTGATGATTTATATAACATAAAAGTCTCGGGTGTTACATTCTACCCCCCTTAAAATGAATTTTTCCATCGAAATTCGTCACTTTGTAACAAACAGATAAGGATACCTCTCCCTCATCATATCCTCAAGATCCCATGTAGCTTCTTCTAATTGGTGGTTCCTCCATAAAACTTTCACCAATAGAGTGGTCTTGTTTGGTAGGACTTTTTCGCTACGATCCAGAATCTCTATCGGCTGTTCTTCAGAAGAAAGATCCTGCTCCAGTGGTACAACTTTTAAGCTATGTACATGTGAAGGATCAGGTATGTACTTTCTCATGAGAGATACATGGAACACATCGTGAACCTAAGAGAGATTCGGTGGAAGTGCCAATCGGTAAGTTACCTTCCCAACACGATCCAGTATTTCAAAATGACCGATATATCTAGGGCTCAACTTCCCCTTCTTTCCAAATATCATGACCCTCTTCCAGGGAGATATTCGTAAGAACACCTTATCACCCACTTCAAATTCTAGGTCTTTTCTTCAGTTGTCGGCATATCTTTTCTGTCGACTCTGAGCTGCTTTTTTGTGTTGTTGAATAGATCTGACCTTTTCTTCCATTTCATCAACGATATCAGGTCCTAATAGCTTTCTTTCCCCAACTTCATCCCAGCAAGTTGGAGTCCTGCATTTCTTTCCATAGAGAGATTCATAAGGAGCCATCTGAATACTGGAGTGAAAGCTATTATTATAAGAAAATTCTACCAATGGTAGGTGTTGATCCCAACCACCTTTGAAATTCATATAGCAAGCTCTCAACATATCTTCTAGGGTTTGAATTTTTCTCTCAGACGGACCGTCTATCTGAGGATGATAATCAGTGCTGAAACTCAACTCTGTATCTAGAGTATGCTAAAGACTTCTCCAGAACATCAAGATAAATCTCGGATCCCGATTAGATATAATAGAAAGTGGTAATCCATGCAATCGTACCACTTCCTTTACATATATCATGGAAAGATGATCCAGAGAGAAATCCTCTCTAATAGAAATGAAGTGTGCAGACATTGTAAGACGATCAACTATGACCCATATATCATTTTTGCCTTTGGATGTTTTAGGAAGTCCTGTGACAAAGTCCATAGTGATGTTTTCCCATTTCCATTCGGGTATGGGTAATGGTTATAACATCCCCTTAGACATATGTCTCTCAGCTTTAACATGTTGATAATCCAAGCATCGAGAGACATATTCAGCTGACAACTCTTTTCATGACATCCCAATAGAAGTACTCCTTCAGGTCCCTATACATCTTCGTGCTTCCAGGATGAATAGAGAATGACGAAATATGAGCCTCATCCAGCAGCTCCGTATTTAATTATGGTATTGGAGGAACACAAACCCTATTCCTGAACTTTATTATCCCATCACAATCAAGGTTGAATTCAGGAACATTTCTCACCTTCTTTTGTAACTCGACATCTTCATTCTGTGCCTCTTTAATCTTCACATGTATAGATTGTTGAACATTCATTTGAGAAAGATACGTTTTTTCCCCATTCATTATAATTCCAAGATCCATCCTTTGTAAATCCATAAATATTGGATCTTTTGAGATCCTCATCATGGATAAACTAGCTTGGTCTTGTCGACTTAATGCATCTGCCACCTTGTTTGCTTTCCCAGGGTTGTAATGGATTGAGCAGTCGTAATCCTTAATCAGCTCCAACCATCTTCTTTGGCGCATATTCAGCTCCATTTGTGTGAAAATATACTTTAAACTTTTATGATCAGTATAAATATCACACCTTTTTCCATAAAGGTAATGCCTCCAAATCTTTAATGCAAAGATTACAACAGCTAACTCCAAATCATGAGTTGGGTAATTTTTCTCATGTATTTTCAACTGTCGCGAGGCATAAGCTATCACCATATCATTTTGCATAAGAACACACCCCAATCCCTTCTTGGATGCATCACTATAGATCACAAACCTTTCTCCACTACAAGGCAGTGTGAGCACAGGTGCACTGGATAACCTTCTTTTCAACTCCCTGAAATTCTCTTCACATTCCTCCGTCTAAACAAACTTAACTCCTTTCCGAGTCAACTTGGTGAGTGGATTAGATAATCGTGAAAAATCATTCACAAAACGTCAATAATATCCAGCTAAACCAAGAAAACATCGGATCTCAGTTACTGTTTTTGCTCTCGACCATCTTTCGATAACCTCAGTTTTTGCTGGATCCACAGTTATCCCCTCTAATGAGATTATGTGACCCAAAAATGAAACTTTTTGAAGCCAAAATTCACACTTGTTAAATTTGGAATAAAGCTTCTCTTTTCTCATGGTCTTCAATATAATTCTCAAGTGATCTTCATGTTCTTCCTTGCTCTTTGAATAGAGAATAATATCATCTATAAAGACTACCACAAATTGATCAAGATAGTCTCTAAAGACTCTATTCATCAGATCCATGAAGATAGCAGGGGCATTAGTAAGACCAAATGGCATCACTATAAATTCATAGTGTCCATACCTATACGGAAAGACATATTTGGTATATCCTCCCTTTTGACCCTTAATTGATGATACCCTGAACGAAGAGCAATCCTGGAAAAGTATTGAGCTTCCCGTAGTTGGTAAAATAAGTCATCAATGCGTGGGAGATGATATTTGTTCTTGATAGTGATCTTGTTAAGTTCTCGATAATCAATGCAGAGTCTCATTGATCCATCTTTATTCTTAACAAATCGAAAAGGTGCTCCCCAAGGTGAAGAACTAGGGCATATGAACCCCATATCAAGATTCTCTTGGAGTTGCTTCTTCAATTAATGCAACTCAATTGGGGAAATTTTATAAGGTGTATTTGAAATAGGCAAAGCACCCGGTACGAGTTATATTGAAAACTCAACTTCACGATTCGGTGGAAGACCAGGTAAATCCTCCAGAAAGACATCATAAAACTCCCATACAATGGGAATATTCTTAATCGTGAGTTTCTCACCAACCATTTGAGATAAATAACCTTCATTTAGTGAAATCAATACCCATAAAATGGAAGAAATTTCCACTGGAAGGTTATGTTCATCCTTGCATCGATAGACGATCATAGATTGATCTGGAATATGAAATGTGACTTCCCTTCTTTGTCAATTGATATGAGCTCCATGTAGAGAAAGCCAATCCATGCCAAGAATCACATCAAATTCCACTATAGATAAGATCACAAGATTTTCAGGAAGCACTTTCCCACAAACTTCGATCGGAGACGAATTATAAACTTTTAATGCGACTGTTGTGCCATTAGGTGTTGTCATAGCTAACTCAACATCTAATTGTTGAGGTAATACAATGATACCCTTAGAAAATTATTCAGAAATAAAGGAGTGGGTGGATCCAGAATCAAATACAAAATTTTCTACTTTAGAGTGGATGGTAAGTGTACCTTTCACCACATCGTTATCGTACTCCACATCGCTGATAGAAATTGCATGTGACGTTCCTTTTTCTTTAGCCTTAAGAGTTTGTTGACGTCGACCATCATCATCAACCCTTGGATTAGGGAATTTATTGGAATGTCCCATCTCCTTGCACTTGAAACATTGAAGTGTTGTAGGGTCATTCTGTGTATCCCTTCCTCTATTTTCATCATTAGACATCTTCTTCCCATCATTGCGGCATTCAAATTCCTGATGACCTTCCTTTACACATTTGAAACATTTACTTGTCCCTTTAAGACAACTCCCTCCATGTTTTTTTCCACACTTTGAGCATAAGGGAAAGCTCATCTTCTTTTCAGTGTACTCTTTAGATTTTCCTTTGAATTCCATTTTCCTCTTCTTATCAAACCCATATGACTGATGGGTTACTCTAATCTCCATCTCGACATTGAGAGCACATCGAACGATTTCATCGTAGATATTGAAGTCCGTTATGGCTAAGGCCCTTCGAAGACTTGGTATTAAGACACTAAAGAATCGATCGATCTTACTCTCAGGTTGGATAATAATACGAAACGCGTACCTTGAAAGTCTTGTAAAATTTGATTCATAGGTACCAACAGATTCATCATCCTTTTGCTTCAGTTCAAGAAACTCTTTCTCCATCGTTCTTAGGAGAATATGAGGGAAGAACTTATTGAAAAATAAGTTTTTGAACTCGTCCCATTCCATGGACTCAATTTCATCCCTTTGCCTCGTATTCTTATTAAGATTCCACCATTGATCTGCATCACTTTCAAAACGATACACTGCTAAGATGACTTTATTATGCTTAGAACATTGAAGAACTAAAAATATCTTTTCATTAGTACTAATCCATTGTTCAGCAACCAATTGATCAGTAGACCCGCTGAATGAAGGTGGACGCTGTCTCATGAAGGATTCAACAGAATGTTTCTCCTTCCATTGCTCGTTTGGAAGTCCTGCATGATTTATAGCTTGAGAAAGTTGTGTGAGCATGGCTACATGATTTTTCATTCCAGCTCCCATAACGTTTGGTTGCTCAGGGGGATAATCATTGCATTTCCCGTTTCATTCCGCATTAACACGGTTCCTTCAGGTTCCATCCATTGACTAAAACCAAGAATAATAGTGTGAGCAACACTAATTATAATAGGAAATCCACATAATCAAGAATAAAATTTCACATGTAAGGTCTTACCCTAGGTTATTCATGGCCATTTCTAAATCACTAAGATTGTGTTCTATGCTTAGACTTATCCTTAGGGTTCTTACGAAGGCTTTCACATCCTAGTTTCTAAAGGTTGACTATACCTTTACTCTGATACCAACTATAATGACCCATACTTTACATACATTGTTAATACTTCAGAATTTAAGCACACTTATTACAACATATAACAAAACCAAGAAAGGACAGTATATGTATAGTGTCTTTAGAAACTGGGAAACATAAACAACTGGTTCATAAAGCATCTACTTTGCCTCCCATTTATTTCATTATATCTATAGTCCATTTTTGGGATATTATACTTAATAACCTTCTTCCTGACCTGGGGAAATAAAACATAAAAAAGGGTGAGCTCAAATGATCATTAAGGGTAAACAAAAAAATTATCAATCACATCATATACATCAGCACATAACTTTTGGAAATCTTAACCTGCAAAAGAGATCATAATTTCATAACATGGGGTAAATCATAATAGTGAAATGTAATCCCAATAATCATAACTTTAAACATGAAACTTTGTGGCATACAGACATAATCATAGAGAATCATTTCTTATTAGTCAAGACTCATTTCCAAGACTATCATAGTGGACAAAGTCCATTTCTGAACCGAGTTACCCTCGTTTCAGTCCTGCTTCACTAAATCGGTATAACCTACCGTTCCAGCCATGTCTATCTCATGAGATATAAAATCTTTACCCAATGCATTGGAGGGAGATATAGGTCCCACCCATCTCATAATGATACCATTATTATGTGTTCCACAGAATCATAAACCATACATCATAGCATAACCCATGTAACAAAAATGGGAATCTTAAACATGGTGACATCATAAAACAATTCATATAAGATAAAAGGATTTATAAAAATATAATTCCATCACAACATAATAAAATCAATGTAATAATAGGGATATAAACAGAGCCCTTTATTATCTTAGATGGAAAATAATTTTGATAAAACATTTGAACTCCATTCTTGAGGAAAATATCCTTTCTGCTTCAAAAACACCTTGCATTTCTTAACATGTCGTACAATTATAAACTAAAATAAGTTGATTAAGAATAAAAATGAAAACTTGTAAAGGAAGATTCTTAGAAATAATTTTTTAAAAATCCATTCATTCCGTATAAGTTAAAAAAACATTCTTCCCGTACTGTTGTCGGAAAAGTCAAAAAGTACCTCGTATGAAAAACGATAAAAGATTCATTTCATATCTTTTACTAAAAACTCAATGAAGGGTAAATTTGGATATAAAATATTGTATAAGGATATAAATATTACATATTGAGGAAACATGGATGTGGATGATAAAATACACCTCAGTAAATACCAAAGTATAAACAATCTCAGATAAAAATGAGATTGTGATATTTCCCATAACTTAGGTCCGATGTGCTTTTTACATGTCCGAAACTCCTGTATAATGATTTAAATAATGTTATTGACTTACTAAATAATCATAATTATTTTTATGATATCATATATGGTCATATTATTAGCTTCTTAGTAGTAATATTTCATTTCTACTTGTTATTCGGGTGTTTATAACTTTTTGTTCTTATGCGTGTTTTGTCAAATAAATTATTATTCTTCTCTTTAGGTTATAGATACCTCATTTCCAGAATGGAATTATTGTAATGTATATCATATTAATTCATTAAATTCATTTATATAATCATTATGAAATGATGATCATGTATAATGAGTCGCATCACATCGTGGAGACGGTATTCCGTTCGTACGCACGAGTGAAGATATCATTCCTATGATCGTGGAATTGTATTGGAGTGTATGTATACTATTTCAGAATTAGTATCACTTTTTAATAGTCATATATAGTCATTATTTACACCATTATACCAATCCAAGTAAGGTGGTGGTGGAAAATAGATTACACCTAGGCGGGGAGACGGTATTCCGTACGTACGCACGCGCGGTGATTTCTTTTTCCGTAGGATGGATAGTTGGTAAAATAGGGTTTTTTGATACTTATAATAACATATCCGTACATGAGTGATACTTATGTTATTACTTCATAATGAAAAAACTATAGAAGAAGAAGTGGAAGAAGAAATAAATATGAAATAATCGGTAACGGACATTACCTCTTATTTGAAGTGCTTCTTTGAGACCTCCTTTTAGGGCACTAAAATTGGTCTTTGAAGAAGACCAAGACCTCTAGGATGTCCCTAGGGAAGTGGAGAGGAGGAATTGGCAGGGGTTGTCCAAGCTTGAATGCTCAATGTGGTGTGAGGAAGAGGGGGAGGAGGTGCCTTTTTATAAGGGAGGAGAGGGGTACCTTTGGAATAACTAAAAATATTATTTTATTATAAAGTCATGTTCGGTTTTCAATACCTACAAATTGATTTAATTTGAAGCTAAGGTAGGGATGGGTCGAAATCCTCTCATCAAATATAATTTAAACATGTTTAGGATCCTATTTTAACCTTATCATTTAGATTTGACATTAAGTTAATGAATTTTACTTTTACCGTGTCTTCTTGTGTTCTTATACTATAAGGTTAATAAATTTACAATAAGCAGCCAAACGAACCCCAAGTTGTTAATTATTAATATATATAACCTTATCTGAGTCATTTAGCCGAACCTTAGATTTTTAGGAAAAATAAAAAAATTACTAATATAATATTTGTTTTAAAAACTATTTTATGTTAATTTTGACTCTATTTAGTAATTGATATTTGTGTAATTCATAACAGAATGATTAGTTCGAAAAAGGTTAATTAAATAAATAATAAAATGTCATATTAACATAAAAAATTTGTGTAATTCATAAAAAGTCTCAAATTACATTTATTTTGGTGTTTATAACATTAATTATGTCAATATTTTATTAATGAGATAATTAATGTATCATCTTTATGTCATAAATAAACTAAATTATTTAATGTCTAAAAATTACAAATAAAATACCATTATGTAAGAAATATTTTTATCTTTCTAATTAATATTTAATGTCACATTTATCTTATGTATAACCCCATATTAAAAATGATTTACATATTAAACTTTGATTTTAACTATTTTAACCCTTCTTTAAATAAATTAATAATAAATGTCCTAATCTAATCGATGTGGGTTTAAGTGGTCATATTTTATTCCTATGGTTATTTTTGTTCGAATTAAACTTGTCAAATAGAATTTGGACACGTGTTAGGTAATAATAATATCATTTTTACCTTTAATTACCCTATTTACTTTTAACCGTGGTAAAAAAAGTAAAAAGATACTATTCATCAAAAAAGTATTTTCATCTCATTGAACCAAATTTTACTTACTAACATCAATCGTGTCTCTTGGATTTTTGAAATTCCACCCACAGAAGCGGTACAATTATGTTTTATGAAAAATTCAGTTTTTTAACTACCACTTAGTGGCTTCACTATTCATCAAAAATTGAAAGTTTTCAGAAAAATACCAAAATTTCACCCTAGGAGAATTTCGATATTCCGAATCCAAAAATGAAGTCCATTTTGAAAAATAAAATTTATAAAATTTCAAAAAGTGGTTATTACTATTCATAACGGCTAGTTTTAATAATATTTTAATAGCATATCGTTGTTTAATGAAACTCGGTATTGCGTACAACGCAAGCTATCGAGGAAGGTCACGATTTCGTGTAAAGCCAGCCAAGCAAGTGTTGTGTAGAAAAAGATTCCTTTGATGATTTATATAACATAAAAGTCTCAGGTGTTACAAAAATACACTAAAATATCAGGATCATGTCTTAGATAATTATATAATGGGGTTTTCATTAACATGATATAAACGTAATTACCTGATTATTTTTCATTAAAGAACACCAAAGGACCTTCAAATAAGTATTAAACATAATAAAAAACTCCTCATTTATTGATGGAAATGATAATATTTTTTTATTAAATATTTTTCTTTTTAATTCATCAAAATATTCATCACTATCATTTATCTAATGGATTTAACTCATTATTTAGTTAACTTGGTTATTAGGATGAACAAATAATTTTTTTTATACATACTATCCTTAGTAGCACAATAATCCATGAAAACTTCAAATCCCACTAACAATTTTTATTAATATACACTCATCGAAAAAATTATTTTTATTTGTATCAACAATTATTAGGTACTTAGAAACATTATTCACAAGGAATAAAATCTACTATAACAAAAATTAACATTTTCTAAATTTTCGATAAAAATTATTTTCTTATAAATTTTGTAGAACATATCTTAGATGTTATATTTGATCCTTATGACTCTTAAAATTTAATATAATTCCATCAATTAATCCCACAATAAATTAATCCAAATACTTAAGGATTTTTTTCATTAAATCAATTAATATATATAGGTGAATTTATAACATTAAAGGCATAACAAAAAACACATAATGTCCATAAATTGTTTGGAATATTATACTCAGAATGTCTTTTTAATTCAATTTGAGATGATGGTATCTAGATATAAGTCCAGTCATTAAAAAATACTGATCACCCAAGAGCTGATCAAACAAGTCATTGATACAAGAGAACAAATAATAATTCTAAAAAATAATGTTATTGAGTTCATTATAATTAAAGAAAATTCACATAAAATCATAAATATTTTTTATAAAAATATTTGGGTAACCCAGTGTGATGTTCCAGGGTAGATAAACCCTTTATAAATAAGTTATAAAAATTACTTTTCAGTTTCAAAAGATCTACTAGAGAAATACAATAAGGAAGTTTCAAAATTAGATTAACATCAGATACCAGGTCAACGGTGAATTGAGACACTCGATCAGGAACAACAATAGAAAGATCATTAGTAACTACATTTAAAAATTCATTTCTAACATTCTCATCAACAAAACGAATAGTTTATTTCATTCAATGAAAATTTGAAGATAAATTTTACTCTCATTTTTCATCAATTTCCTGACTTTGTGATATGTTATCGTAGTTTTGAACTCTTTCTTTTATACATATTTAAACTCACTCTAAAAGTTAAATATGAAATTTTTGGCTCTATAATCTATATTAATATCATAAAATAATGTCACGACCCCTCCCTCCAAATATACCCTTCCTAGGATGGAAATTTAGAATTGGAGATAATCACCCCCGAGTGTCACCACCATTAAGCCCCTGGTTGGAGACTAGATCCAAGGGTATACAGGTTAAAAAATACGGAATACATTACCTTTTTTAAAACAGAATCAAGAGATACCATGGATCATACTCAAAAATACTCTATTAAATATATAATTTAAAACCAAAATCCATCTCACATTTATGCTTAAAATAGAACTGTTACAAGTTCCACAAAAACTCCAAATTAAATACCAAAACAAAGCTAAAGCAGTGCCTTAACAACTATCATAATGCTTGTGCTAGTAACAACCAAAACAGTCCATGTAATCCTCCTAAAAACCTGAAAACAAATTTATATATGTGGGGTGAGAATAAAAGTATACTCATTAGGAAACCCCATGTCTCTCTTAGACAAGTGAAAGGGACTATAATAATACCCCTGTGAGAAAATAATAGAACCAAACAGAATCGAACAAAGAATACTGGCCATCGCATCCTCACCATGTAACGCAAGTCAAGTAATGTAATATAGTAATCACATCAATGATTTAGGTACCCCTAACCTCTTCTCACTAGTTTAGTTGTTCATTCCTAATGGAAAAATATCCACTCTCCAACCTCTTTTATAATAACCACATCATAAAACGCCTTCACACACCCAAGCCCCACAACCAAACCTCATCCCATCACCTGGGCCACGATCCACATCACATCCAGGATATAGACACGTGGTCCACATAACACACCACATCCCTCCCATAGATACCTAGGCCACATACCACATCACATTCCACATGCAGACACCTAAGACATATAAAACATCACATCCCACCCTTAGGACCATTTTGAACATACCACATCACATCCCATCACAAAGATAGATGGGAAAGAACAAATCATATCATCCCAAATACACATGGGAAAACACAACTCATCTCACTCAAAGAAACTTGGGAAAACACAACTCATCTACAAAAAACTAGGCCTCACAAAACACAACCTGCCTGAAGAATATTGGTCTATCACCACCTAAAAGGGGGAGCAGGGAAGAGCAGGTGGCCATCCATCCTTCCTCCCATCATGTTGTCTGGGAAAGGCACCCTCCCTCATGAAAATTAGGGTGTTCAGCAGGCATAGCTCAACTACGGAGGGGTTCATACAGAAATAACAAAGTAAAATACAAGTATATACATATATAATACCAAACACTCAGGCCCAACCATTGGGTTCTCAAAAACAAAACCAACTCACAACACTGCCAACATTGCTACTACCTCTAAATACACAACACCACACATCATGCCATATTTTCTTTTCAATTTTTATCCAACTAAATTTACCAATACCGTTCATTATTACCAAAACTTTTATTCATTCCATTAACCAAACCAACCTAAACTAGTTCTAGAAATTATTATCCAATCATTTTTTAAACTATTCCACTAATATCATGGAAACCACCAAAAACAACACACAAAAATCAACACAAAAACACATCACCACACAACCCGATCATAACCCTACTGCACAACACTTATCATTAATTCCACAATAAATTGGTCTCCAATCTTGTGATTAAATTAAATGGTTATATTAATATATCATCTATATGTTCAACCCCGACACCGCCCAACCAAACCATAGTACAAACATATTCTTGAAAAACATACTAAAACACAAACCAGAGTATATCAAGACATCACAACATAGACCCATCACATTCAACATATTCTATACACACAAACACAATATCCGACACAAAAATCAATCCACATACAAAATTATAACACATTTATAGATTTAATTGGGCACCCCTTATTTAATTTCACTTATTAATTCAAAGGTTTTCCTAGAAACTGGGTATTCATGGGGCTCTTGTTTATTATCCAAGTGTATGCGATATAAAATTTTCATATAAACCAATATAAAACTTGTTTAGTGAACAATCAATGACCATGAGCAACCATGATTTTTAGAAGGGACTTTAGCTTATATAGTTTACAACATCAAAATAACATCGAAGTCCGAAAAACATGTGCATTATGTCCCTCCACCAATTTCAATTCGTTTACCCGGTTCTTATCATTGATTAATGTGACACAATTATAATCCATAGGAAAAATATTATATCCCTACCAAATAATTCACAATTAATGAGAAATTATGGAAAACCCTACATGAAGAATCTTTTCAACTCGTTCGTGCATTGTAGGTTGAAGAAGAATTCTAGCAAGTTGAAAGCACACAGATAAAAACATAGATTAACATATTCCACATTAGAATATTATCAAAATGCTACCCAAACATCCAACTCAATAAAACCCATACTATAAAAGATAATACTATGGAAATAAAAAGAGGAAACAAATGATAAATAGTAGAAAACCCAACACCGAGTGATCATGTATCACCAACGAATAATTGTAAGGATTGATAGGTCAAGGAGGGAGGAGTAGGGATCAAATGACACCTTGGGGTGCTTAGGGTTTATCTGGATTGAGAAGAAAAAAACTATGGTTGAATGAATAATTCTTTTTTTAAAAAATAATTATTAAAACTTCACATGATCAAGTTTTTACATGATGTGTAATACCCTTCCGCATTGGGTAATACTCAGGGTTTTGTTTTCGCTGAAAACACATCACCTCTCGATTTTATTTTATTTTTCAAACACTGAAATATTACACACTATGAAACTCTTATTTATTCCATGTAAAATATCTATACGTCATGAGAATTCCAATATAATCCACTAAGATGGTTTTCATGTAGTGTAATATAGTTATATGGTGTGAAATCCCCCCTTTTCTAGTATTTAGCAACTGAACTCCCCCAAACTCCTTCTGAGCCTCCTACAAGAACTTCCAACAACCAAAAATCACTTTGTAATGGATTGGGAAAACACCAACGATTTTATTAAATACATATTAGATGATTTTGAACCTCAAGAATCAAAAAAAATCTTATAAGATAGAGGGGTATGAACAACCACCTTGTGAGATACATCTTAAAGATCTTGTTTTGATTAAACACGAGTAACAACCAAACACCTTAATGTTCAATGATAACCACCCTGTGTTATTCGAAAGATGGTGTGGAATACCCCACATCTCGGAACACCTCAACCAATACATTCTACCCAATGGAAATAAGGACATCCAAAAAATCACAACACCCACACTATCAAAACATCCGAATTAGGAAATTAGGTCCACCATTTCAAAATATCATATGATTTGGGAGAAAATAACTTTCCCACATGGTTTTAATCACATCATAGTAAATCTGTATTGATTAGGAATCTAGTATTCCCATATTTTCTTATCCTGAAGTTATCACACTGTGCACCACACATAACCCTACCAAGAGAAAAACAAATGATCTCATAATGCAAGGTTGAACAATACATTTAAAAAAACAATCCAAAACTCAAAATAACGTTAGTTACTAGGTACACTTTGACATTTCATTCTCCAAAGGACTCTCCTATAGGTGACTATGCCTCCAAAATTCATAAACCAAAGTAATAGTCCATGCATGAATCACCTTCTCCAAGTGATCCAGGTCTCTACTAGCCACTCCATGTATGTCGTGTCATCCTCGATATCCCACTCTCCCTAATCAAGGTCATGAGAGCCATCATGAAGATACTGATGAAGTTGAGAGATGTGTAAGACATCATGGATCCTCTCCACCAACGGTGGTATCACCAAATAGTATTCCACCTCACTAAATTATCCCAAAACTTCAAAGGGTCCAACAAACCTAGGAGAAAGATTACTCCATATGCCAAACCTCTACTACCCATGTTGAGGGGAATCTTAATGAACACATGGTTCCCAACATCTAACTATAAGGACCTCATTCTATGGACTACACATGACATTTTTTTTGGTGTCGTGCTACTTTCATCCTCTCATGAACGAGTTGAAACATCTCTGTCATGCTCTTCATTACCTTAGGACCACGAACAACTGTCTTCCCAACCACCTTCCATCACAATAGAGAACGACACAATCTTCTAAACAAAACAAAAAAATATCCATTCCATTGGAATATTGATAACTGTTATTATAATAATTCTCTACCGAAGGTTAGAGTTTCACCCAAGGTTCGTTAAAGTCCAAGATGAATTCTAATAGTATATATTATAGTGTCTGGATAGTCCATTCTATCTATCAATCTATTTGAGGGTTGAAAGAATTAATAAGATGTAAATGTGTGCCAATATCATTATGAAATTACCAATGGATCTTGTAATGTGATCAAACCACCCCACCACACCCACATACCTCTTTTCTAAGGAATCCACTATGCCTCACTTCTTAATCGCAATGAAGTGAGATGATTTTTTAACCGATCCACCACTACAAAGATAGGATTGCAGTCTCCATGAGCTCTAGGTAACCCTGTGACAAAATCCATATATATATCATCCCACTTATACTCATGTTCATCCAAGGGATGCAAAAAACTACATAGAATATATTGTTCCACCTTCACCTATTGCAAAACTAAGAACCTTAAAAAAAACTCCGGTGTAGCCGGCTTTATCCCTAGAAAATAAAACTGTGTTGTTAGTCCACAATACATCCTAGAAAATCCTTGGTGTACTAATAAAGGTGAACTATGAAACTCACGAAGGAACCCATTATGCACCACAATCAGAACCAAAAAAAATTCATGGAACAAAATCTAGTTATGACTATACTCCGACTATCCCTCTAGTGAAACACCATGGACAAAACAATTGTACAACACCACTACCTTTGAGTCTCCCCACTGAGACTCCTCAACTAGCCACTTTAGATAAGACTGCACCACCATCTAGAATAAATATCCTTTATTACCTTATATTCCTTCATCTTATTGCAAGGCATCCAACTCCTCTATCACTCTCCAAGAATCAACTAATTCATGTACACCCATATTTTGTGTGTTTCTGATCAAAGAAATAGCCACAATATTCCCCTTTCCTCTGGTGTAAGAGATATAATCATCATAGTAATGAATAAACTACATCCACCTTTCCTATCGAAAGATTAGATCTCACTGGTAAAAGATATAACTCAAGATCTTGTGATTTATAAAGACCAAAAAGTGCTCCTTGATGATGTAATTCTCCCACAAATTCATAGGGAACATAATTGTTAGCAACTCCAAATCATGGGTGGAATATTTAAATTATTGGTGATGTAATTTCCTAGACTCATAATATATTACTATTCATTTCTACATCAATACACATCTCGAGCCCGAATTAGAAGCATTGCATATTACCTCAAATGTCACCCCTGATATTGGAAACTGGAGCACTGGAGGACTAACCAAATTCAAATTCAAATAAAAAAAATTCTACATAGAACTGCTCACTCCACACAAAATCATTTTATTTTAGGTTAAATGATTTAAAAGGGGATACAGATCAAGATAAATTAGGCACCAATCTCTGATAATATATTAAATGAAAAATAAAACTATGAACTTCTCCCATGTTATTTGGTGCGCCCAAGAAACAACTACTTTGACTTTCAATGGGTCCACTACCACACCCTGTTGTGACACCACATGCTTGAGAAAATAAACCTATAATGTCTGGAAATTTCACTTGAATATCTTTCCATAGAGCTGATGGCAACGAATTACCTTGAATATTGTCATGATATACTTGACATGTTCCTCCTCTGACTTTGAGTAGATCAATATCTCATCTATGAACACGGTGATGAAATGATCTAGGAACTCATGGAAAATGGTGTTCATAAGTCCCAATAACTTTAATGGTGCGTTTCTAACATATAATGACATGATTATGAACTCGAAGTGCCGATACATTCACCAGAAAGTAGTCTTCAAGATATCTCCCTCCTTTACCCTCAACTGGTTGTGTCCAGACTGTAAATCAATAATAGAAAATAATATTTCCCATATCAACTATTCTAAAGGTTTTATATCCTTAGAAAGTTTAAAAATTGTTAAATGTCACCTAGTTTTACCTCTGTTAATCTATACACAACTTCATACCACCATATGCCTTATTTTAAATCAACACTAGAGCACCCCATGATGACACACTAGTCCGGATGAAACCCTTCTTCATTCGATCATATATCATAATCCTAAACTCCTACAACATAAAAGGTTATATTTGATAAGAAGAAATAGAAATTATATAAATAATCGGTATATAGATCTAACCAAAAATAAACACCACATCATGGGTGTAACATGAAACCCCCCTCGAGAAAAGAATCCAGAAACTTCCCAACAACTCTGGGAACCTCCACCATCCCAACATTTGCTGATTCCACTAATAGCTTATCCAATAAAAAAACAAGAGGATCTATACACTGAATTCCCACAAAACATCTCCACTCACCAAATAAAAAAACACCCTGACCATCCATATATGAAAACATGACATTCCTTAAAATGTAGTTGAAAATGAATGTCATGGAATATAACTATTAGATTCCAATAATGACATTGTATGGATGCATCCTTAGAAAGAAAATATCTACATGAGACCTATGCAATCCTATCATCAGACTACATCCCGGTAATACATCAAACATATGGGTATAACATTCCACTATCACACTCAACACCAAGGGAATAATAAGCATCTCTATATCCATCTCAAGAGCTTGGTCTAGAGAGGGAGAAAAAAAGGAGTGCAATGATCATGAAATAGAAAAAGCACAAGAATGGGTACTAAAAAAGATTATCATACCTCTAACGATATCTAGTCCTACCGAAACTTCTGCCTATATTTTTTTTATCCAAGGATGACAAATGAACTTGATTTTTGAATGAGGTGTTTATCCCATATATTTTAAAACCTCGAAATAACATCAATGATTGAAAAACATGCCCATCATGTCCCTCTACCTCTTTCAATTCATTTACCCATTTCTTATATTTTTTTAGTGTGGAAAAACTAAAATAAATAGGATATCAAAATTATATCTCTCCCACATGATTCAAAATTATTTGGATATGAAGGAAAACCCTACTTGAAGAAGATTTGAATCACTTTAATGCATTACAAAACAAAGGAGAATACCCACAAGTGACAAACTTACTGATAGAAACATGGATCAACCTATTCTGCACCAGAAGATTATCAAAATGCTTCCCCGAAATCCAACTCAAGACAACATGTACGACGAAAGTGAATCATGGGGAAATAACAAGATGAAATAAATTTGACAGATGAAAAAAATCACTATGGATCTCCAATGAACAACCACCAAGATTGATAGGTCATGGTGGGAGGAGTAGGGTGCAAAGGATTCCTTGATGTGCCTATGGATTGTCTGGAATGAGAGGAAAATAAAACCATAGATGAATGAATAATATTTCATCTGAAAATAATTATTAAAACAACACATTATTGGGATATCACACGACGTGTAACAACTTCTCACATTGTGTAATATCTGGGGTTTGGTTTCTCCAGAAAAACATGTCACCTCTCGGCATTATTTTAATTTTCAAAATCCAGAATATTACAAGCCATTGAAATCTACATCACACCATGTAAAATATATTCACATCATAAAAATTCGAAGAAATTCCATCATGTAGGCTTCCAATTCACGTAATGTAGTTATACAGCGTGAAATACCCCATTTCCAACATTTAGCAAACACACACCATTAAAATACTTTCGAGCCTCCTCCGAAAAACATCCAATGACCAAAACATGCAATTTGATATAGATGGAGGACACAAATGATTTCAAATAAAATCAATTACATCCCCATATTAACATAAAACTACAGTATGGTCTAGAGAATTATATTTTTTTAAAATCATTCCAAATATAATTTTATGAAGGTTTCTATAAATCATTATTTCTTCAATACTTCCACCATCAATTTTTACTGTAAGTTATATGACTATTTATTGAGGGGATATTTATATTTTAGTTTCAAATATATCAGAAAAAACAACATGTAAATCCCAAATGAAATACGATATTGAAATATAATGGGTGATAAAGTAATGAATTTATCTCCACATTATTTTATGGTTCAAAATTGTTCAATGTTATACAAAAGAATTTTTCCACACCCTTTAGGTTAAGGTTTTGATTATCAACTTACATCATAATTTCACTTAAAAACATACTTCACTAAGGTCCCATCTCATTAAAATTAAAAAACATCATTATCACCTTTTTATCATTGGTCTAACCAATACCTTTTATCTTTTATTTTCACTCATAATCTAAATGTACAATATTAACACAATGGTAACACTATCATGAAATCATCGAACTCTCCTGAGAATTAATATTACTTTATTTTTATCGAGGAGGGAATTTAAATTCATATTTCCTTGTAGTACATCTATACATAAATTAAAAATGTTTTCTTCACTTATCATTTTTGTAATGGTACACAAAATAGTCAATTAAATCCATCTTAACCCTTTCATGAAATCATTTTTTTCATAATTCCTAAAGTCACATATAAATAGTGGCCTTCATAAACTTAGTTCAAACATGAGTAAATTATAATAATTTTTATTTTATAGTTAAAAAAAATATTGTGAATACCTATCTAATATATTAAATTTCACTTCATAAATAGTCACTAATACATTATCATTCCATTTTAACTCAATAAATACAATTTATATTCTATGAGAATGCAATTTAAAAAAATTATTTTTCAATAAAGAGATAATTAAATAAATTACACTCTAATGTACCAATCTAATTATTCTCTTTGGTATTCCCTGTTAATTACAATCACTAATTAGGTTCAACTTCTAAATGGTAAATGGAATGATTTATCTTACGATTCTATGAACAGCCAAAAAACTAAATATATTTTACATAAATTTATCTGTCCGTAATCCACCATTGGGTCCATGGATCCACCAAATGATAGAGGATACTATCACATGAAATTATATACTATTTAAAAGTTCTATTATGGGAAATTAGTTTATTCACGGGTACAACCATTTATAGAATTATTTAATTTATTTTAAAAAACAACAAACTACTTTTCCAAAACCCCAATAATCTCTTGTGGTAGATTTAGAATGAAATTTTCCTCTAACTAACCTACAAAATTATTCACCATGTTACCTATATGGAAAACCATTTCAAAACAGTCATTGATTAGATGATGAAACATGAAAAAACTTGGAGTAATTTTATTATCCCATTATCATAAACTGAATGGTCAAACTATAAAAACATCATAATCTATAAAGTTATCTAAACACTTTCTCTAATAGAAATTATAACAACCCATACATAATAATCCCATAATTACGTGTTTAATAGATTGGATTATAATATATTACAATTACATTATCTTTAAGGTTTATTGTTATATATATTTAGGTAAACCATTATATAAATAATTTGACACTTCCATACCATGAAATTTTTTTATATATAAATTGGTTCATAAATATACACTATTATTTCATTTAAAATAGAATTTCTTCGTTTAATTCTCTTCCATCACCAGATCATTGACTTTTATTATGTACCAACTCATCCTTAATAAATGTGAAATATGTTTTGAAATTGGGGAATGAGAAAAACAATTCCTAGTAAGGGATATACAAAGAAATGTAACAAGTTGCTCCTCTAAAAAACATGAAAACCCATAAGAATATTACACATTCAAATTAATAAAATTTAAGCTCAAATAATCACATATTTACTATTGAAATCAACATAAAATTTTAATGTTTTTCAAAGAATATTTAATATCACAGTATACCTATCGAACCATAATCATATAGTTTATATGGGATATATTGTTTATATAATTATTTTAATAAACCATATAATGGAATATCCACACAATTTAATTCCAACCTCTTTATAGGAGTAGATTATTTCAGATAAATCCTTCATAATTACATACTTATAAGAGTAGAATATATCTAGTTAACTATATCCAATTTATAGGTTTAACTTTTAAACACTCAACTACATCCAAAATATAAAATAAATTAGATGGGCATAACAATGCCCCCCATTATCATCTACAATATAGAAGAACCATAACAATAAAGAAACACATAGGGATTAAACTTTCTTCATAAACTAATAAAATCAGACACTTGAAACCATAAACATATACACTTTCATATATTACCTAAGAAAAAATATCATTTGCGTTTTTTAAAATTTAAAATTAAAAAATTCAGAGTCAAATAAGAAAAAATATATTCATTGAAACATAATAGAAATTTATAGAATAATCATTATAATAAATAATATCCATGATGATGTGAAAATGTATTCATGATATAAATGTTTAAAAAACATTCTTTATTAAATTTTTAGAGTATTTCTGTAAGATCCCAAAAATATAATGAGGTATGTTCTTGTTTAGGTTTTGGCTAAAGATATTTTATTTTTGTTAAGGGATTAGTTCTAAGGTGTTTGATAAGCCTCAGGGGGTAATCTAGTGGTTCAGGTAAGGGGGATGAAAGGGGCCATCCATTGCATGTTTCATGGTTGTCCCATGGTTAGTAATTACCAAACACCCAGGGAATGTAGACATGGAGGTTCTAGGTGAATAGTTGAGAAAGGATGAAAGGGGGGATCTTAAAAATGTACAAGCTTGGATAGATCTATCCCACATGGCCACCACATGGTTTTTTAAACCATGAGGGATTTGAGGAGACAATGATACCAAGGCCTCCTCATGGAATGAGGGTGGTGCATGGTTAGAACACAGTTTCGCCAACCATATAGGCAAACCATGACCCTCAATAAATGTAGGATTTTACCATTTTCCCCATCGATCATTAAGTTTTCTAACCTAATTTTACACCCTTTTCATCCTATTATAGACAAGGGTTAGAAACTCTTCCCCTAGTTACCCAAGGGTCAATATATATTTATTAAAATCTATTTGGAGTGTAGTTGGGTGAGAATTGATGGTCATGGTGAGTCTAAAACCCATTTTAACTATATTTTCTAGAATAAGACTTGTATAATTTTTCTTATTCTTTTGAATCCTTAAAAAACTCGTTTTCATGTAGATTTAATTTTGGGAATTTGAAGGATATCTGATTTTGAACCAAGGGATAAAGTTAAGTGATTAATTGTTTATAAACCTGATGTAGGCGGTCTATATGTTATATCCTAGTGTCTTGCTAATTTATTTTTGTGTTTGTGGTTGTGTGTTTGTGACATTGTGCTTTTTATTATAAATATTGGTAAGAAATGATTAAATGAGTGTTTAAATGATATGTTGAACCCCTCCTGATCCCCAGAGATCTATTGAGGATTATTAGAATAAGACTAAAGGGGAACCCATGGGGTGTTACACCTACTTGAACATGGAATTGAGTCATTAAATGTTTAATATTAATGGTTTATGAGATAAAACTAATGAAAATTGTTCTTCACATGTTAATATTGTATAAGGGTGTGTTTTTTAACATGAGTGAGTTAAATGTGATATGACATGTAGGGGGTAAATGTGAAAAATGATTAAAGAAGCATGTACAATTGGTAAATAGTATGACTATGAATTTATAAAGAGGCTCTTCTGTCACGATTCATGATAGACTAAAAATCTAGGCTATATAGATGTATTTAATGGGTTTAGATGTCATAATGAGGCTATATGATCCAAATAAATGAACATGATGTGAATACCTAGACTGAGGCTCCAAGGCTTGGGATATATATATATAAATATATTTGAATATAATGTAATAATGATTTAGAGGGTTTTTAATTACCATATGCATAGTTTAGCTGACTAGTATGGGATGATATGAGTATTATTAAATGGGAAACATTTGGAACTAATGGTTGGAGTGGTTAATTCCCAATCTTGATAAACATGTAGAAAAATTTATTTATTATTTTCTTATAATATTTATTTTAATTATGTATACAGAAATTTTTACTGGATATTTTGTTTACGCCATTGGTTGTAGCCTACTGAGTTTTAATCAAACCCTTCTAAGGCCACCATTAGTTACCTGAGTGGAAATCTTGGTAACATGTCACAAAAAGGAAAAATGATCTATAATAGAGGGATGTATTTGGGCGCAAGGTTGTGCATTTATGGGGGAACTAGACATGGATTCACGACCCATTTTTGGGATTCTTGACTGTGTATTTATTTAGGGTTTTTTCTTCACGCAAAAACTATATGATATAAAATGACATATTTACTATTTTGTTGTGGACATGTTCCTTGTTTTTGGAAACTATTTTGGTGATGCATCATTATATTTTATTGTGCAACATTATTTCTTATTTTATCGACTATGGATTAATCTAGTAAAGAGGTTACAGTCATCCACATGTTTCATCAAACCCTCACTACTAGTCAGTAGCCTCTAGTGTACAGGGAGGAATTACTATTGTCATGTGGTGAATAGGCTCAGGGCACCAGTTATAGTGTCACATAGTTTGAGTCATTTTGAAGTGATATCAATGGGTTTTTTGTTGTATTACTTTTGGGAATTGTATATAGATATTATGATGCGTCAGGCATTGACAACGAGATCTAATAATAAGAGTAGATAATCCACATGTGGGGAAGAATCAATGTTCCTATGGTGGGATTATTTTTCTTGATGTTCATGGTTACAATTGGATTTTATTTTACCTTTCGTGATGAACATGCTATGTGATGTTATTATTTTTTGAGTTTTTACTCATGGAACAACATTGAATGTGGTTTTTATATGCATCAATAATTCTAGAAACTCATGATATATGTGACATGAATCATCATAGACACACATTTGGATAAATAATATGGGAAATGAAAATATAAATGAATTTATTTTTATTTATAATTGTAATAAATGGTTCCTAATAAATTTTATGAAATCAGTTAAATTGAAATTGTTAAATTTAATGGTTAAAATTTTTCCAAAATGAGAATGATTTATGTTTTTAATGAGAAATAGTTAAAAAGGGAGTCTAATGAAATGCATGATTTCCTATAAGTTTTGTTTAACCTGTGTTGAACATGACCTGAGATAGGAATGGTTGAGATTAGAAAGGTTTTAGTGTTTATATCCTTTGAGGTAGTGTATGTAAGATATTTTTCCTTAACTAGATGTATTACTTCTTATACCTAAATGTGGGAAACTTATATTATGTGTTTTGATATATTCTTTTAGAATTATATATAGATTCCAACATGATGATGTCTATATGATGGGTGACATAAGGACAACAATAACAACGATCCTCTAGTAGTGATGTGGGAATACACATTGGTTCCATTTAATATAGGGGTATATATGATACATGAATTTTTTTATCATTTTATACAAATGATGGAAAAAGACCCAGGCCAAAATGGGTATAAAATGTTTGATCTGACTAGAAAATGTCAAATGAAACATCCTTCAATGTTTTTTTGGGGGGTGGACCCAAGGAAATCGTGTTATGAAAATAGTCTGTCTAGATGATTCTTGAGAACATAGAGACTCTTACTGAGAAAAGAGTATAGTTAACAACTTAAATGTTGTTAGGATAGATGAAGTGCTAGTGGGATATCCTAGATCAAAAAAATAAATAAGACGGTATTGAGTGTAAATATTTCCAAAAATGGTTTTTGTAACATTTCAATCTAAAGACTCTAAGATATGATTGATTTGTGGATTTTTTTAGGTGGTGGATCAAGATCTCATTTTTTAGGGGAAACTAGGGGATGATTTTGGTGGTTGACATGTTATTTTAGTTGGGTGGTCTAGTGGTATGACTTCCAATAATAGGTGGAGCAGTTTTAAGTGTTTTCAATAGGGTGTTGGTAGACATAGTAACATTGTAAGAGGAGTGTCCTATAAGAGATGTGATCCAATGTTATTCTCTCTGTGTGGTTGTTTGGGGAACATGTACAATAGGTTTCTTTGACCACCTATTGAGTGCCGAGTATATAGAAGTATGAGAAATTTGTAGAGGTTCTGTAGGAACTATTGATAGGTGGGAAGTGATGTAGTATCATGACTGATGTGAAGTGTATGATGGGGGCCTGAAACCCCATATCAGGCATGAAGTTGGTGTTCTACTAGATGTATCAATCATAGAATACGATTTGGTAATTCTGCACAAGAGTGTCCATATTAGTAGGGTAGTGTATTAATAGGAACTCAAAATGGAGGCTAGGGTATAGGGTTAGGTTTTCATCATGTAGTTCATCCTACACTTCATGGTCTAATTTTTGGACCATTGACTATTCAATGTATGATTCTTGTAGCTTCCACACTTTCTTGTGATTTACTTGATACATGATCCACACATTCATTAATATCATGGAATTTTTTGGATCTGCTGGGTCTTTCATTGGAATATATGTGTGGGGTTATATAAATTGAAACAATGTTAGGAAGATGAGAAAAAAATATAGTAATGTATGGAGTGTGTGGTCATGGTGGGTGGATAGCATTTCCTTTGTTATTTGTTTTTCCTTGAGATTTCTGGTTTAGAACCGATATTGAGGATGGATTGGGTGATGTTTTATCAAGCCCATATTGACTACTACCACCAAGGGGTGACATTCAGGTCTCTTGAGGGTAAATATAATGTTCATCATGGGGAATGAGATTTCTAGGAAGGTCGTTTAGGGAAAATTAATCAATAGTTAGGTGAACTCACAACCCATGTGGAATGTCCTATCCTCAATGATGGAGGAGTGAGTATTGTGTTTTTAAAACAATGGTGGATCAGTTTCAATATGTGTTTCCTAAGGACTTATTATATATTTCTTATGAGAGATAGGATGAGTTCATGATTGAGATGATTCATGGAGTAAGGCCAGTATCCAATCCACCATATTGAATGGCACCAGTAGAGAATTAAGATCTCTATACATAGTTAGAAGAATTAAAGTTAAATGGATTTATCTTTCCAAGTAAATCACCTTGGGGGTTCTCTAGTGTTTTTTATAAGAATAATTATAAGACATCACAATTGTTTTTTATTACTAGAAATTGAATAAGGTTAAATCTAAGAACTGATATCCTATTTCTTATATGGGTGATCTTTTTGAAAAACTGAAAGGTGATTCTATTTTTTCCAATATTCATCTATGGTTAGGGTATCATTAGTTGACAGTGAGACCTTATGATTTGACACAAAATTCTTTTAGAAGAACATATGGTTTGTATAAGTTCATCATAATTCTCTTTAGGTTGATGAATTATACAACTATGATTGTGGCCTTGATGAACAGAATATCTCACCTATACCTGAATAATGTTATATACATTTCAGGATTTGAAAAGAACATGACCACCGCACCAATCATGATATTACCTAATTTTGGTAAGGAGTATAATTTGTTTTGTTACTCATATGGGATTGGATTTGGGTAGTGTTTATGTTAGGAGATCAAGTTGTGTCATATGTATCATGACATTTATGGCCTCATGAACAAAATTACCCTATATAGGATCTTGAGTTGGTCGTTGTGGTTTAACCGTTGAAATTTTTGAAACATTATCTTTAGGGTGAAATGTTTGGTTTGTATAATAACCATAAAATCCTTATGTACATCTTTATTTTACATTATTTGAATCTTCAACATCATATATGAATTGATTACATGTAATATTTTGATTTTGAGATATGTTACACACTGGGAAAGGGAAACAATGTTACATTTTTTTTTGACTGATAAGACATAGAATTTCGTGGTTCAAGAATCTAGAATTGAGTGGTAAATGATGTATTTGTTTAATCCGATGCATGTATAGGTTCAGGAGGTCTAGGAGAATATAAAACTTGTATCTATATTAGTAGAGTCCACGATTTTGAGCCAGATCAAGGAGTGATAGTATGAGGATCCATAGTGTTTAGCCTTGAGGGAAATCCTTGAAGGTGGGGAGTAACCTTCTGATTAGACTATAATTGAGGATTGAATCATCAATTTCTAGGGATGTATTATTATTCTTAATTGTATGCATGATGACCAGAAACATGTGTTCTATGCCTCAAAGTGGGTGGTGCATCATGGTTTAAAGAAAAAGTATCATGATCTTTGCTGATAGTATTTGTGTACTAGGAAGAAGAAAGAAGTTTTAGGTTTTGGTGACATGATACTAATCATATCAACAGGTGAAAGGAATGCATTAGTTAAAATGTAGTTTTCTATAGCCATTACACTTTATGAAATGAATGTGGTATGATGCCACTAGGAATTTTTAGGTGGGCCTCCCAAGGAAGCTTCAAAATTATAATATGATATGGGTGATTATGGATCAAATGACCAAGGTAACGGATTTCTTATCGATTTGAGACACTTTTACCATTGACTAGTGGGGTGAAATGTTCTTCTAAGAGATAGTATATTATGAGTGGGTACCTTAGAGTATTATTTGAGATCATGATCTATGTATTTCTTCTCATTTTTTGGAAAGGGTTAAATAAGGTACTAGGTACTTTGGTATTTATGAGAATGAGTTTTTACCTACAGATAGATGATAAATCCGAATGTACTATCGAGGTTCTAGAGGACATGATGAGACTATGCATCCTTGATTTTTGCACTACATGGAAAAATAGCATAGTTCTCATTGAGGATGACTATAATAACATTTATTAGGAAACTATTCTGATGAGCCATGTGAGGCACTCTATGGTAGGCCATATAAATCAATGTGGTGTGGGATGGACATTGGTGAGTTAGCATTGTTGGGGCTAAGTATCATACATGATACATCATATTAGGTTTAGATGATTTAGAAATGTAATAAAATAAATCATTGTATTTGGAAGTCGTATGATGATCTAAATAGTCATCCCCTTGAGCTTAAGGTGGGTGAATTTTTATTCGTTCTAGTGTCACCACAGTTGGGTCACAATCATATTTAGAAATTGGGAAAGTTGGGACCTAGGTATATGGGTTTTTCTTTGAGATTTCAAAGAGGTTTAGACATGTGGTGTAGAGATTGACTCTTACACATCTTTACAGTGGTATGGTCGCTATTTTTTATGCATCTAATATTCAGTAGAATCAACCTAACTCTTCTCATGTGATCTGTGTTGTTGATGTAGAGATTGAGGCTGATGCGTCCTTTATGGAGTATCTAGTTTGTATAGTAGACCAATGAAAAATGAGAAAATCTTGTGGGGGTAAGGACATGCCATTTGTCTATGTATTGTGGCATCATGGTATCATTCATAAAGAATAATGGGATAGGGAGTCAGATTTGTAAGCCTAGTTTCTCGATCTTTTTTCCTTAGAGACTCAGTAGTGCTAGGGTCTGCGGCTCGAGGAAGATCCATAATAAGGTGGGGAGGTTGTAAGATACTGATATTCTAATAAGTTATATTATTTTTTATGTTTTAGTTAATCTCCATTTTTTTGGGTCAATGGAATTGTTCTTGGGTGTATGATGAGTCTTCGGTGTGTTTTGAGGGTCCAGGACATGAAAGAGGGAATAAATGGGTAAAATAATGTAAGTTTCACTGAAAAATCCCAATTAATGATATAAAAAGTATATTTTATATTTAATAGTATTTATGAATTAGATAGTAATTTAACCTTAAAAGTGATTGTATCTCAAATAGTGTACCTAAAATTCAACAATGTGTTTTCTGAGAATATTATTTTCACAGAAGACTGATTTATACTAAATAATAATATAATGCAAAATTATTATTTTAGGTTCTAGTTATCACCTTGTAATTTTATTTGAGGAATGAACAAGGATAACCATATCATTTTTACACATGTATATAAAATGGTTTTACACTCATACAATAAATTTGGTAGGCTTAAAATAAAAATAAATTCAATTTTATGCATTAAAATCTCCATATTTTTTAAAGCTAGGTTTAATGATTTTCAATGGAGAACCTACTTGTATTGAAAATATTGAAAATTTCATTATTTTTATATGAGAAAATAAAATTATTTTCTGAAATAAAAATTTAAAAAAATTTACTTTTAGAAAACTATTTGTGATTTTTGAGAACTTTAACATTTCAATAAGCAGTGAATAATACAGATTTTTTTTCCAAACATATTTTAATCTAATTTATTTATGTAGTTAAATAATGTTTAAATATTTTTTATAAAGAATAATTTGGTCATTTTAATATCAGTTCAATCGATTTAGGTTATTTGAATCAATTTCATTTGGAAATAGGATATTAAAATTTTACAATTTTTTGAATGTTTTTACTTTATAACCCCGCATTATCATCCCGTCTGTGAGATTGAATTTAAATTAATTTCTACCACTTATGTGATTTTAAATTAGAAAAAATGATTTCCATATTTGGAATCAGAATAATTTATAATTTTTAATAAATTCAACTATGTTTTTACAAAAAATATTTGTGAATGTGATTAAAATTAATTACAATGATTAAGAGAAAAAATAGATTAACACGAGACTAAAGCTTAATATTAAGAGACCAAATGACCTAGAAATTTTTCTAATATCCAATTCATATACATATTTTGACCTTATCCTCAATTTATTTACTTGTTACTATTATTTGATCCTCTTGATATGGGAAAAACGTGGGTAAAATTCCATTTTAAAAAATTTAAAAGAGTACCACTATTCTGCCACTATAAATAAGAAATCACCCTTCCAACATCCTCACACCTCTCAAGACAAATTGGCTAAAACAAGATCTACCTAAATAAATCCAAAAAATCCAATAATTCATTTTATATGCCTTATTTTTGTAAGGAATCCATCCAAGAAATCCCTTTGGTGTAATCTTAAAGGAGTTATTTGGATAAGAGGTTACACCCTTCCTCATGCTCTTTTATTTTATTTTCATTCTCCACTCAAAAAAATATTATTATTCCACGAATACATAACAAAATTAGTATCCTAAATATACTGTATTTTATTAGGTTAAGACGTTTACCTACACTTACACACACATCCATCTAATGGGTAATGAGCATACTATTCATGTGTTCGGTGAACTACAACCTCATGAAACAACGTTGGCTATTTTTTACTTTACCAACTTTCATGGTTGGAAATTATGATGGAAATTATATTAATATTTGATATATATGATATCTATTATTTATTTATTCTTATGTAATTATTTATATCACATACCTTTATATATTCCATTTTGTGCAAATATGATAACATTGTTTGTGGAAGTGTGGACTACCGCCTCCTCAAAGGGATGTGATACGTTCACAAACTACCCAGAACATATTAAGGGCGGATTTAATTATATAAATTTTATATAAATAACTTTCATATTATATTTATGGAATAATTAACTTTCTTTAAATATAACACATTGTTTTATGTAACACATTCCCACTCATTGAAAATTTGACAATGTCATTCGTGGACGTGTGGACTACAACCTCCTCTAATTGAGGTGTTTCCATTTACATCACCATAATTATATATATATAAGTATATATAATAAAATAATATGGTATATATGATATAATTATGTTACTATAATGATAGATAGTTTTTAACCAACATTCCATAATGAGCATAGAAAAATTAGAAAGTTATGCATGTGTAAGTACGACATACCGTCTCCATAATTGTAATGTTGGTTTATTTTTCATAACCATATTTCATGATTGGGTTAATAATTGTAATTTAAGTATAGATTTTATAATTATTTCATGATTATTTCTCTGTATATGTTCATATAATAACCCCTTTGACCATAGTCGACCTACTAAACTTGTTTTGACACAAACAAAATATGGTCAAAAAAACTCGATGTAAAATTAATTATTTTAATAGTTTTATAAAGCATTATAATAAGTGAAAATATTAATAATAAACTTGAAAAAATTTATGATGAAACATATAACTAATATAAGTTTATTCTTTAGAAATTTAAAGACACACGAGATAATTCAGACCCAAGGTAAGAAATTTTGTCTCAATTACCTTTCATTGTGTAATTTCTTGATTATATAAACCATTATTATTGTATTTTTTGTATAAACATACCCATTGAAATAATATATCCATATTTTATATTTTATCATGGTTTTTAATGTTTTTCATTTTTTAATCTTGTATGGGGCTTATGATTTAAATGTTCAAAATGGTATGGGTCACATTAAATGCTTAAAGAATTAATTTCAAAATATTTTCTCCATGGAAATATTATTAATATTATTTTCGATATTTATTTATAGGGATGTAAATGTTTTATAAAGGTAATTTTATTTATATTTATAAAATCATTTAATTTTTTTAAAGGAAACTTTTTTTCTTTATATGGAATGTTTTGAAAAATTAAAAATTAAAAAATTTATTCCTAACGTACAGAGCGACAATGATTTCTCCACTATCCTGGGAATTATTTTATTGTATTCTGTTGAATTATTTCATGTATTATTAAATAAAAATCATTATTTTTCATTTTTGGTATTTTTTTATTCTAAATTGATCATTAAAATGGATTGACTACTCTAAATTATTGAAATGATCTCCCAAGATTTATAATGAAATTTTATGAGTGAAATATTAAAAATATAAATCTTTTATGTGTTGTTATTATATAAATTTACATAGAAATTTGAAGGGTGGTTCCATAATAAACCTATTATTGGTGGTTCTTTCATACACTAATGAGAGTTGGGTCCAGTATATCCCTTCAATGCATTGGTTATACACGTTGGTGGTATGGATTTTCCCTTTGTAAGAGTGGAATTTATAGAAGTCAACCGTATGATTATTCCATTTATAAGATTGATATGTAAAATTGTGTTCCAAGTTAGCATTATGTATTTTGTATGCTTCTTATGAGTTTTATGTTGATATTTTTATTATAATAAATGTATGAAGTGATATTATTAGTCAATTAAAGTATTTAATACTCATTAGGTTGAAAATTATTAATCTATGTTGGATTTTTGATATGTTTTTAATGATTATAAATAGACTAACGGTTTCCTTCATTTCATATCCCTTACTTTGATTTTTATGATCATCAAACATTCTTAATATTTCATACATGACTTATGGATGAGTACGAGATTGGAAGAATTCATGTTGATATTTGTGAAGAGTTTTCATAAAAGAGATCATGTTTTTAAATGTTTTATATATTGGAAAAATGGATACTGCTCGAAAGTGTCGACATCGTTTTTATAATTTTTTTATGTATGATTTATGGAATAATTTTCTAAAACCCTAAACCTAAAATGATCCTCAATGTGATATAATGTTAAATTTATGACTTAACGCATCATTATGTAATTTTTTAAGGTTGGGTCCTTATAGTTGGTATTAAGGGAATGGTTTAGATAATGTTAGAGTTTAGGTTAATATTAGTTTCATTACCTGATAAAATTTTACTTCGTCATTATGTTAAAATGATATATAATTTGAATATTTCCATGTTTCTTCCTCTAAAGTATGTTTGTTAATAAAGTTTTTCCATAGAGGAAACAAGGAAGATGCAATGAGAAAGAACCAAGATGAAAAAATCCTTTCGAATCAGAATCCTGATATGGTTCGAATAGAAATTAAGATGTTTATTGTGGTTATGGATTATTTGATTTGAGATATAAATGGTCGTGGTTTCCATGAAAGATCTAATCCAAATCTAACATAAAGGAAAATGAATCTTATATAAAATTTATGTGATAACACCCCCCATCATTCAAATAATCATTTGACCCTATGATAGATGAATCATGGATTAAATAACAAAAAATTATTTGATATCATGGGTTTTTCAGATCCCCAAAAGTTAACTCTAACAATTATAATTTTTAAGGAGGAACCGATCAGTTGTGGTCAACTGTTAAAAATATTAGGGGAAGTGAATAGATTGATGCCTTATAATTGGTTGAATTTAGTAATGTTTTATTTAAGGAAAATTTTACTAAGGCTGTTTGACTAAGGATAGAAAAATAATTAGTTTAATTGAGAAACAATTAATAAGATTTGGTAGTTTAATATGAAGAAAACTTCACTCGATTCGTGAGGTATGTCCCAAATTTTATCAATGATATTAATAGTAAGATAAATTTTTTTACTCTAGATTAAATCCAAGATATAAAAGGGAATTGGCGTATTATGAGTTCAATTGCTCTCATGAAACCTGTTCAATGAATTTAGAAGGTATAAATGGAGTTTAATGATCATCAATTATCCCATGAAAATAAGAAAAGAATAGCTACAGTAAAGAGGTATTGTGAAAGCATTCATTAATGTATTTTGAACCTAAGAAAACCAAATTCCTATCTTGTGAGAAGTGTGGTAAAAATAATCATGGAGAATGTATGTAAAATTAAGGGAAGTTATTTTAATGTGGTAATTTTGGTCATATGGTTCGTGACTATAAGGATGACGATCATAAAAGTAATGAAAGGCAATAAATAAGATGATTTAGTTACAAAGATTACGTCTCTTATGCCAATGATTATCCCAATTTGATTATTGAGGGTGGAAACCATCAAGATCAAATGCAAAAGAGTGTGGGAAATTGTTTTTCTACTACCATAGTTAATGTTGGGCCATCAAATGAAGTTTTTAAAATTATTTTACTACTTTATTTGTATCATCCCAAAACTCTATTTTATTCTGGATATTTTCTTTCTTTAATTTATGAGAAATATGCTAGAAAATTGGGAATATCACTTCATTAAAGTAAGATAGAACTTTCGGTAAAAAAATCCTGATGGAAGTGTTAAATAAACCAAGAATTATAATAATCTTCCCAATATCATTAATGGGATGGACTTTAATGAAAATCTTATTAAACATCCCATAGTGGAGTTTGATATCAGTTTGGTTATGAGTTTTATTTTCAGTTTATCATACTAAAATAGATTCCAAAGAAAAAAAGATGTATTCAATAATTTAATACATTTGATAACATACCAAGAAGTTTAAAAATTATTTAAATATTTTAGTGAATTTTATATAGTTCATGTTCTTGAAAAGAAAGAAATATTTTTAATTAGAGAAATCCTAGCAGTGAATGATTTTACAGATTTTTTTTTTGTAATGAATTACTTGGGGTTGTTTCTAATTGAGATGATGAATTTTACTATTGATTTATTTTTTGATTCAAAGATTTTTCTAAACCCCATTATATATTTTCTAAATTAGAAACTGTGGAATTGAAAAAACAGTCGCAATAATTGACTGATAAAGGTTTCATTTGAACTAGCACTTCACCTTGGGCTGATCTTGTTTTATTTGTGAAAAATAAAGATGGTTCCATGATAATTTTCATTAATTATAGAGCCTTGAGTAACATAAATATTAATAAAAATTATCATTTTCCTTATATTGATGATTTGTTTGATCAACTCTAAGGAGATCAGTGTTTTTCAAAGATTGATATGTGGTTCAAGTACCATCAGCTGAAGGTGAATGGGGATAAAATTCTGAAGATAACATTTTCTATAATATATGGGCATTAGGAGTTTCTATTTATTCCATTTTGGTTATATAATTCACCTTTTTTAATTAAGAATCTTCTTAATAGAGTATTCCAAAAGTTTTTGGATCAGGTTTTGGTTGTTTTCATAGATAATATTATGTTATATTCTAAAAATCGTGATGAACATGAAAGGAACATAAGGATTATTTTCCAAACATTAAATGAAATGAAACCATATGAAAATTTAGTAACAGATCATTGTTTTCAAAAAATTTCAATCATTTGACATATTGTTTCTAAATATGGTTTAACTATTGAACCTTATAAAAAAATGTAGTTGAAGAGCAGAAAAGACCTACTAATTTAACCAAGATTCACAGTTTTCATGGATTAGCAGGTAATTACAAAAGGTTTGTTGAAATTGTTATCTTGGTAATCTATCCCACTAACTAATTTAACATGAAATATGGTTATGTTCATATTTATAATAGAATTTTATTTTTTTAATGAACTAAAAAAATACAGGTAAATGCTCTAGTTTTGGGCATACCTTCCAGAAATTGTGAATTTTCCATTTACATTGATTCTTCATTAAAATTATATGTTTGGGTAATGATATAGAATGTAAAGGTAATTACTTATACATTATCTCATTTTAAATATCATTAGTAAAATTAACATACACAGGATTTGGAGTTAACAGATGTTTGTTTTTAATAAAAAAGTTGGAGGCATCCTTTGTGTGGAGTGATGTGTGAAATATATAATGATCAAATTTTTTTGAAGTATATATTCCGTAAGAACTAGTTGAAAATGAGATAAAGAATATTGATATAAATTATAAAGGTTTATTATTACTTGATTCATTATCATCTTTGAAAAGAAAATAATGTTGATGATACTTGCGTCAAAAAGTATTTCTATATTAACCATATTACATTTGGAATATACAACTTTTGTTAATTATTTGTTGAATTTTTTCATTGATGTAGTAGATTTAGGAAAATCATATGTTTTTTTTTTCAGGTTTCAAAGATGATGATTTTGTTAGAATGAATTATGATAGCTCATAATGTGGTCCAACATATGAATGAAAAGTTAGAATCTATTAATAATGGTAAATTTCTAGATATTTATATCAATAATGAATGTGTTTTATGATTTGGGAAAATATTATGTGCTTATTGTGATTCGTATTTGAGGAAAGAGATATCAATTAATTCTCATAGTTTTCTATTTTCCGTTCATCCAGGAATCAATAATATTTATAGAGACTTTTAGTAGTATTAATGGGGGGATTAATTGAATGGAGATATTATTGATTTTATTGTGATGTGTTTTACTTATCGTTAGGTTAATGCAAAGTGACAATTTTTAAATGGGATACTAAAACATTTTATAGTTTCAATTTTGAAATGAGAGAATATGTAAATGGATTTCATGGTGGGATTTGTAAATACTTCTTAGAGTAATAATGAGATTTGTGTTATTTTTGTTCTATTAAATTAAAATTCTCCCTTCCTTCCAATTATATAGAAAATTTATAAATATAAAATTTAAATATTGTTTCTAAAAATGATTATGAGGTTACATGGAGTTCCTCTATCTATTGTATCAGTCCATGATTCTAGATTCACATCTAATTGTTGGAAAGGACATCCGACATCATTGGGCAATGAATTTAATTTCACTACAGCTTTTCATCCTCAATTTACGATATAGTAGAAGTATATTATTTAGAACATGGAATTTATGATTTTTTCTTACTAAAAGGCTTACCATGGGATTTTGGATTGATATGTTTTTTGTTTGAGTTTTCTTACAATAACTGTTTTCATTCTAGTATATAGATGGAACCTTTCAAGGAATTATATGGAAAGATGGGTCGAACACTAAATTCTTGGGTTGATTTATGAGAATGGAATATAATGTGACCAGAGTTGGAAGTGGAAATAATAGGGACTGATAAGTTTAATCTATGACACATGAGGATATGTCATAGTAGGAAGAATAGTTATGTGGATAAACAGATGAAATATATTTCTTTCGAGGTATGTGATCATGTCTTTTAGAAAGTTTCTCCATGGAAAAGTGTCACGCGTTTTGGTAAGAAGGGGAAATTTAGTCCAAAGTTCGTTGGACCTTATGAAATCATAGTTAATGTGGGAATAGTTTCATACGTATTATATTTACCTCTATATTTCTCTCAGGTTCATAATAAATTTTAAATTTCAATGTTAAGGACTTATGTACTAGGCTCATCTCTTGTTTTGAGTGCTGCAGTAGTTCAACATGAATAAAATATTTCTTATGAGGAATAACCAATTCAGATTATTAAAAATATATAGAAAGTTTTTATGAATAAACAAATTCACCATTTTTATGATTTATGAAGAAACCATATGGTTGGATATGAAACAAGTGAATCTGAAAATGCTATGAGGGAAAAATTACCCCACTTATTTGATAAGCGAATAATATTTTCTTGTCACAATTTACAAAAGGGATAAAGATGTAACATCCAAGGTAATGATTGAATAATAAAATGTAATATTTATTAATATTTATGAATTAGATATTAATTTTACATTGAAATGGGCTCTATCTATTTTAACTTACATGAAACAAAATAATGAGTTTCTTCAGAATCATACATTGCATGCAAGATTGAGTCAAATTGAACAATAATGTACAGTTAATATTTCAATTTTAAGTGGTAGTTTTAACCTATAAATTTTATAAGTGTAAATTAAAAGGTATATATTATTATTCATACACATGTTTATAAAATGTTTTTAGATTCACCTAAAATATTATATAGTCATAAAATAAAAAAAATCTGATTTAAAGCATAAAAACCTATACATTTTTTAATGGTAGTTTTACCACCTTTTAATGGAGAACTCATTTTAATATAATTTTTGACACTTTTATATGATTTATAGAAAAATATAAAAATATATTTTGAAATCTAAACATAAAAATTTACTTTGGGTGACTTTTTGGTGTTTTAATATGAAATTTCATATTTCGATGAATATTGAATAATACTGAATTTTAGTTCAAAATCAAATTTTTATTCTATCTATTTATATATATGAATAATGTTTTAGATTTTATATATATTATAATTACATAAATTTTATATTATTTAATGAAATTTAGGTTAATATAATTAATTTTACTTTGAAATTGAACATAAAAACATAGAAACATTTTGAAACATTTTAGTTTAAATACCTGCATTGTCAACCCACCTACGTGATTGGATTTAAATTAATTTTTACTCTTTTGGGATTTTAATATGGAAAAATAGATTCCATATTTGGAATAAAAATAATTTTTAATGTCTAATAAGGTCAAATTAGTTTTTGACCAAAAAGAGTATTGAAATTGAAGAAAATTAATTACAATGACTAATAGAAAAATTATCTTAACAAGGGACTGAAACTCAATATTAAAGACTCAAATATCCTATAAAATTGTATAAAATACATTGGATTTACATATATAGACCCTATAATAAATTTTATAAAATTTGGACCATTATTGGATCCACATGATAAGGGAAAAATGTGGGTGGAATACACTTTTTAAAAAATTTAAAGAGTGCCACTCCTTTGCTGTAAAAGGATCTCACACCCCCCCCCCACTTACTCACACCTCTGAAGACAAATTTTCATGAAACAGATATATCCAAATAGCTACTACAAATTCATTCCCCTATTCTATTATCCTCAACTTTGGAATAAAGTCATCAAATAAATCCTTATGATGAAAACTAAATGGATTTACCAGAATAAATGGTAACACATTTCCTCAATATCATTTATTTCATTTTAATTCTACAATACCTAATATATTATGATTACATGAACACATAATAAAATATTTATCCAAAATATACTATGTTTTTTTTATAATAATATTATGACTTAAACCATCACATACACCCATCTAATGGGTAACAAACATACCATTCTTATATACAATGAACTACCGCCTCATTAAATGATGTTGTCCATTTTTCCATTACCACCTTACATGGTTGAAAATAATGAAATAAAATAAGTTTATCTACGATATATATGATATTTATTATGTCTTTATTCTTCTTTAATTATTTTAAAACACATAACTTGGTATATTTTATTTTATGTAAATACGAAAAATTGTTTGTAGAAATATGGACCACCATTTCCTCAAAACGATGTAATACATTCAAACATTTAACCTAACATAGTAAGGATATTTTTAATATAATATATATGACATAGAGAACATACATATGATATTAATTAAATAATTTAATTTCTAGAAATATAACACTTCATTTTATTTAACACTTTTCCACATACTAAAAAAGTGATAATGTCATTCGTGGATGTCTCGACGACCACCTCTTCAAAGTGAGATGATTACATTTAAATCAAAATAATTATATATATAACTATATATGACTAAATAATATGGTATATATGATATAATTATAACTATTTAAAGGAAAATTATAACATACCTTTTTTTAAAAAGTATCATTGAAAAATGAGAACATTACTCATGCATACATCGACCTTCCATATCCATGATTGTAACTTTGGTTCATTTTTCATACCCGTCATTCATGATTGGTTTTAAAAGAGTATTTTATGGAAATATATTAAAATGATTTCCTGATTATTATTATGTATGTGTTCATATAATAAACTCTTTTACTATAGTTTACCTACATATGTCGTTTGGACACATAAACTGAATTTGTTCAAAAAACCGATGTAAACAAAATTATTTAAATAATTATGTACAGAATTGTAATACATGAAATAAAAGTAATAATAAAATTGAAATTTTTTCTCAAGAAAGTAGATGATTAATATAATTTTATCATTTAGGAAGGTAATGAAACATGATATATTTTAGACCCAAGTAAATGAATTTTTTCTTAATTTCCTTTCATTGATGCATTTCTTGATTATATGCACCATTATTCTTTTATAAAGTGTATATATATACCCTTTGACATTATATATCCATATTTTATATACTCTCATGTTATTAAATGTTATTTTAATTTTAATATTTCTTGGGGATTATTATTTAAATGTTCAAAATGGTATGAGACACATTGAATGTTTAAATACGTAATTTCATAATCTTTTGTCTATGGGAACACTCTTCATTTTATTTTAAATATTTATATATTTGGATATAAAATGTTTATAAATTTAGTTTTATGTTTATTTAAATTTCATTCCAATATTTTTGTAAATGATTATTTTTACGTGCATTATACTGATTTTTTATTTAATGCACAAAAGGAATGTTTTATTCTTAATATACACAGATACACTGCTTTTTCTGCTGCTATGGGAATTATTTTATTTTTAGATCCCATTGAATGATTTCATGTTTTCTTAAACAAAAATCATTCCTTTTCATTTTTTTGGATATTTTTTTATAAAATTTTTTTTTTAAAATGGATCGATTATTCCAATATCATGAAATTTTTTCTTATGGTTCCAAATGAAAATATATGATTTAAATATAGAAAATTCCAATTTTTTATGTGTTATTTTTGTATAATTGTACTTGGAAAATTTTTGGGTTTTTTCCTAGCAATCAAATTATGGGTGTTTCCATTATAAACTATTGGTGGGCGTTTCTATGATAGCCCTACAATGAATTGGGTATGGAAGTCGGTCATATGGCTATTCTTCTAATAAGAGTGGCATATATGGAAATTGACTGTATGGTTATTTCATTTATAAGAGTGAGAATAATAATTATGTTTGAAATACCTTTATGTATTTTCTATTCCTGTTATGGGTTTTATTGTAATGTTGTGATTATAATAGGTATCAAATGAGATTATTATCAATGAAAATTATGTATTATATATTAGGGTGAAATTTATTATTTTATATTAATGTTTTCATAAGTTTTTATTGTTTATAAATGGACTAACGGTTTCATTATTTTTTTTTCATACCTTACTATGTATTTAATGATCATGCCACATTTTTTTAATATTTTTCATAGAACTTAAGGATGAGTGAGGTATTAGAAGAATTTATATTGATAGTTAGGAATAGTGTTCATAAAATAGCCTATCTTATATTTTATACAAGTTTTATTTATTTGAATCAATGGATACTGATTGGAGGTTTCCACTTTTGATTTTGAGGTTTTTTGTATGAGTTATAGTATAATTCTCTAAAACCATAAACCTAAAATACCTTCAATGTGAGATAATATAAAATATTTGACAGAAATAAATATTATTTTATTTTTTAATGGTAGGTCCTTAAATGCTCTATTAGTGCACAATTAATATTAACCATCTGCTCTAAAAATGTGGTCATTGAGGAGGTTGGTGAATGAACGAGAAACTTTGTAAGGGGGGAGCCTAAATTTGTGCAGTCTTGAACAAAGACATACCATATGGACAGTTTATCGTTTTTAAAATAGTTTGGGATTTTAGTAGATATTCTAACCAAGAATTCACATGGATAAAGGATTAAGGAAGGGTTTTCCAACCACGAATCTAAAACGTGGACCTCATAAAAAGGGGTAATTTTTTAATTTTTCCCCTTAGGATTTAAGGGTTCTTAACCTATTTTCCTCCATTTTATTCCAACCACATAAAAGGGTTTGGAACTGTTCCTCCAAATATTATAGTGGAAAAATCTCCCTTGATTTTAGACCATTTTGAGAGTAGCTAGGTGTGGATTAATGGTTTGGGTGAGGCTTACTGATTGTACCACGATTCACTATTTTATTTCACCCTTATATCAACATATTAAACATATTTTGTATTGAAAATTAAAATTTTAATAACAAATTTTACTTAATTATTGAATCGATTATTTTATTTTTAACACTGATAAAAATTGAATGTTATTTTTTTTTTGATAATTCCATCCTATGTGGAGGTGATTTGGAGGGCCCATGATGAAGTCTATAAAAAATAGGCCAATCTATAGAGGATCCAAGCACAATAGTGGAATAAAACACTTACTTATACTAATACATGAATCCAAATGGGAAGAAAATTTGTGTAATGGTCCTAAATTTAATGAGATATATTTCATATGAAGAAAACCAATCCTTATTCTTCCATTATATGGTCCATAAAACTGATCTGTATAATAAAATGAATCTTCATGGGGACAAAACATTGCCTCTAGATTTTTGATATATCTCTTATTATATAGAATAAATGGCCACAAAAGTTTACCTAGAGGTATAAAATGTGTCCTAAATAATCTATTAAGTTATTTAAAAAGAGATTTAAGACTGTATGACTATAAAAAATAATGGACTAAAAGGATTCTCGAAATCAGGGTTCTAAAAAACACTTCCCACTTTTCCTATAAATTCACACCTTGCGAACCCCATTTTGGAGATCGACTAGAGGTAAGGTGCTGCAATTTTCTAGTACTAAATTAGACTTCTAATCATCGATATATGTTATTGAGGCTATGGGATATTCTACATGAACATCCTATTCTCCCCCTACTATCGATTTCTAAACCCCTTTGTGATCACCTGTGGTGGAACGTGATGTAATCCAATGATTCCATATTTGTATTATGTAGAATGAACTTTTTAAATATAGTTTTTATTTTATTTTAATTAATCATATATTATTATTTAATTGAGTTATAAAGTGATTTGTTATAATCAAGCTCAAATGATCATGTTTTGGTGTACCCTTTCTTGTGATGTTTCAAGCACCGATCATCCCTTTTTCTTCTGTCATCGAATTGCAGGGTTTGTGTGGTTTATATTGGTCAATTGATATCACATAAAAACTATCAAGGTAATGTAAATTTATTTCATGCAATTAAAAATAAATTACATACAAACCAGGACATAAAATCGAGTTATTCGTGTGTTTCCATGGTGAGTTTTGGTTATAAAGTTGAACAGAAATCACTTAATCATCGGCAGTGTCCAAGGAATCATTGTGTGTTTTCGACTAAACCCTTGGAAGAATCTAGGAATAAACAATATGAAATTATGTTAATGGGTGTTACAAACCATGTTTTAAAATATATATACCCTTTCTCTTAATGTGATGAAGGATGAGAATCATAAGACATTACTGGGTTGATCACAGTTAATTAATCTTGTTCATTTTTACTTGGTTTTATTGCTATCATTTTCTATTTTCATATTTAATCATAAAAACCCATATTTTTAAAAATATCATTCCCCTTATAGTTTAATAATCAAAACTCGCTAATTAAATTATTTCTCTAAGGCTCCATTGATATACAACCTAGGGTAACTTCTATATTACAGAAATTCTAGTAAACTAAACATCTAATTTGATGTGCTCGACAACACGATCAAATTTTGGCACCACTGATGGGTAGCCAAAATCATTTTATTTTATTTTATTTCTTTTTATTTATTTATTTTACTTATTAATAATAACTCATTTCAATATCCACCCCCATTTTATGGTCTTTGTTTGGGTTTTTTGTTTCCATTTTTGTTTGTTTTTGTGTGTTATTCCTCTCTCTCTCTCTCCCTCTCTCTCTTCTTCTACTAATCCATATCTCTCTCTATAATTATGTAGTATAACATTATATTATATTTTTACCCTTAATAAGTGATTTTATCCATATTCAATCATAATAAAAATAAAAAAACAAACCTCGCAACTTATTTTCATAACCTGATTAGAAAAAGAATAACTTGTTGAATTTGACCCTGAAATTGAAAATACACATTACTCAAAAATTAGGGAATATAGAGTAGGTAAATATAGTAACATTGAGGCAGCTCCTATGGAACCTCAATTTTACCTAAACCACTTAATAATTGAACCCAATCAAACTAAATTATATACGGCTGCAAATCATTGAACCATAAAATAATTAACCACCTTAGATGTGAAGAACTGACCTGCATACATCCAATATCACAAGGATGTATGAAAAATTGTGCTGAGATCATGACTTATTCCCATACATCCCAAATTCCACAGTATTCTTGGTGAGGAACCTCACAAACATATCAAATACTTTCACATAGTGTGCTCCCCCTTGAATCCCAAAAATGTGTCTAAGGACTTAATTATGTTTAGGGCCTTCCCTTTCTACCTTGATGGTGTTTCCAAAGACTGGACATACTATATTCTTACCTAAATTGGGGGTGTAATGATCTTTAATTGACTACATCAGTTAGAAATGAAATATGTGGAATTAGACAATCATAATGTATGACCCTTCAAGAATATTTGGAATGATTCACAAGAATTTTCTCAAGTTTTCCCTACCACCCAATTAGTGAAAAATTTCTAATTCAATACTTCAATGAGGGTCTTATCCCAGTGGATCATGGAATGAATGATGCTAAAACAGGTGGTTCCCTTTTTTAGAAACTCTTTCTGTCAATCATGACTTTGTAGATAACATGGCTCAAAATACACAAAAATTTGGTACAAAAGAAATTGTATCAACCCGAGGTGTTTATGAGGTTAATCATTCATCCCTATAGAAAAAGGGTAGATAAAATAATTTATGAGATTCAGAACATTCTATGAAATTCGATAAAAAAAGGTAACTCACACAATACTTTTATTCCATTATATTGTTGTATTTTTTCTGATAACACTCATTTTTTGACCAGTTCCCACAACATCAGGATTCATCCTAGTCTTGTGCCGTAGTATTCCAAAGGAATCATTTTTATCAAGCACCACCCTTCAAGCATGAACCATATATTCCAAATCCAAACCCAGCATGGATAGAACAACCATAATACAAATAAGGGGGAAACCCAAGTACCCCAAGAAATTTTTTTACCAACAAGGCCAAGGTTTGAAATCTTATTATTCATAATCTTCTAGGAATAATCCTACTCATCCTCCCAAATGTAAACCAATCCTCGAGGACATGGTGATGAAAATGGCATCTCAAAACCTCTAGTTCCAACAAAAAACACCATTACCTATTCAAGACCTACAGCCTCAAGAGGGACAATTGGAAAACACTGTTGGTGAGATCAAGATGCAAGGATCAAGACAACTACCATCCCAACCCATTTATAATCCGAAAGACCAAGGTAATGTATGTGAAATTACACTTTATAGTGGTAAATATTTTTCTCCTTCTACTAATTCTACAAAATTTGTATGTACCCCTATTTAAAACACTCTTTCTCCACCCATAAATTATTCTATGGAAGAAAAAAACCAAAAGGGTAAACCAATTATCCTTGATGATTCCCATGAACAATCTATTTCTCTTCCTTTACCCCAAACTTTTTCTAAATATAAGAAGAATTTAGATAATTAAATTGATAATGAAACAATAGATACATTATAAAAGGTGCATGTTAATATTACTCTATTAGATATAGTTAAAAAGTCCTTCAATATGAAAAATTTTATAAAGTGCTATGCACCCATTGAAGGAGACTAAAGGGGAATGAGAGAGACATTCCGGGAAAGAATGCCTCAGCCTTGATACAACCAGCAATTCCAACCAAGTGAAAGGATATGGGAACCTTCATGATACGTTTCCCCATAGGGAAGACATTATTTTTAGATGCTATTCAAGATTTAAGTGCTTCAATTTATGTAATTTCTTACTCTATATACACTTTTATGTAGGTTGTAGATCTTTAACTAATAGGAATCATAGTGAAACCTTCCAACCAGGGCACAACACACCCATTAAGAGTGGTCCAGGTCATCCTTGTATAAGTGAAGAATCTCATCTTCCCCACCGAATTCTATATTCTTGAGATGGAGGATATCTGAACCCAAGTAAATTCCCCTCTCATACATGATAAGCCATTAATCAAAACAACAAATAGATCATCAACATTTACATTGATAAATAGTCCTTGGAGTTTTGTAGAGAAAAGATAAGTTTTAGCGTCCTTGAGGCTATGAATCTCCCTATTGAAGTGCACTCCACTCTTCTTATATATTAGAAAGATGTTTTATCAAATGACACACACACACAATTATCTCATTGACCCATACTTTGATTCATTTTATTCTTATTCACCTTTGGATGATTTGAGCATTGATTCATGTTTTCAGTGGTTTGTGGGTTCTGAAAAGTGTAAATGTTGTGCTTTAATTGATGAGTGTGTTCATTATGAGGTACACATGGTGGTAGAGGATTCCAAAAATCCCATTTCAATAGATTCCATATCACTATAAAATAAACTTGAGATGATAGACAGTTTCATGGACCTCAATCCCCCTAAATACCCTCAATCAATCCAAAAAACACCGGTCTTGGAAATAAAAAAACTTCCATCTAATTTAAAATATGCCTATATTGATGGTATTGACCAATTGGACATCATTATTTCCAATAACCTCTCTCAATAGTAGGAATAAAAACTGCTTGATCTTCCGAGGGAGTGTAAAAAGGTGATGGGATGGATATTGGATAATAATACTAAGATTAGACCATATATTTTTATTCAGCATATAATTTTGCATGATGAGGATAAGATCATAAGGATGGCTCAACAGCAGTAGAATCTCACTCTCTTTGAAGTGGTAAAATTGAAATTCAGTAAATTAAAAACTGCTAGGATCATTTATCATATATCTGATAGTGAATGGCTTAGACTAGTTCAAATTGTGCCTAAAAAAACTAGTATGACTATTATATCAAATGAATGGAATGAATTAGTTCCAACACATGTGAAAAATAGTTCATGAGTCTGTATTGAATACTGTTGACTGAATCAAGCCATTCAAAAGGAAAACATTCCTTTACCCTTCATTGACCAAATCTTAGAATGATTTGGTGGTTAGTCCCATTATTATTACTTTTTTGGCTATTCAATTTATTTTTAAATACATATAGCTTCTGAGGATCAAGAAAATATAATATTTACCTATCCATTTGGAACATTTGCATATAGAAGGATGACTTTTGGTATATGTAATTATCTTGGTACATTTCTGCATTGCATGATGAGTATATTTTCATAGTACCTTGATAATTGCGTTGATGTTTTTGTGGATGATTTCAATTTTTATGGAACTACTTTTTAAGAATGTTTTTCACACCTAGGTTCAATCCTCTGTCATTGCATAGAAAAAGGCCTCATATTAAATTATGAGAATTCCCATTTCATGGTTGAATGAGGGATAGTTATTTCTGAATTTTATTTCTAAAGAGGGCACTAAAGTGAATAAATAAAAAATTAAATTAATTTCAACCCTTTTATATATAAAATTTGTTCATGAGGTGAAATATTTCTTGGTTTATGCTGGTTTTTACCATCATTTCATTATGGACTTTAGTAAGATGACACTTCCCTTATCATGGATATTAAAAACAGATTCTGAGATTTGGTTTCAAAAAAAATTTGAGGATGCTTTTAATTTACAAAAAAGAAATTTCACATCACCTCTCGTCATCCAACAAACAAGGTGGGATCTACCCATTGAGCTTCTGTGTAATGACATTAACATTACAGTTGGGGTATTGTTATCACTAATGGTTGAGAGGGCACCTCATGTCATTATGTATCTCTCATGTACCCTTGACACTACTGAGGAAAACTACACAACTAATGAAAAAAACATATTTCTATTGTTTTTTCTTTGTACAAAATTCACTCATATCTTATCGAGTCAAAATAATAATCTTCTCTGATTGTGATTCCCTTCGTTTCCTCCTAATGAAAACTAAAGCAAAGCCCCACCTTATTCAGTGGATACTCCTCCTCGAAGAGTTTTAACTTGAGATTCATGACAAGAGAGGAGTGGAAAATGTGTTAGTTAATCAAATTATTAAGATTTCTATACCATTAGAACATCATGTTGACTCACCCCTCCCTATTGGAAAATTATCCCCTCACGAGAACATTTGTGATGTTGTGGACCTTACCCCCTGGTATGTAGAGACTGTTAATTTTATAGCACCATCTAGGGTCCCCACTGATTTCAGCAATTCACAATCCTAGAGACATACATATGATTCTCGATGGAACATTTGGGACGAACCGTACTTTTAGATAATTTTTAGTGACTAAGTTGTTTGTCGGTGTGTTCATTACCATTAGTTCACCTCTGTTTTGACCTTCTGACACACTTTGGATTGTGGGGTTCACTTTGGCTCTCAACATATAGCTTGAAAGGTCCTTGAATCAAGTACTTATTGGCCAAAATTGTATAGATATTCCCATTGGTTTTGTAATTCATATAATTGATGTCGATTCATAGGGAATATCTCCCTGAAGAATGAAATTCCCCAACAACCGATGTTATTTTGTGAGATCATTGTTGCATGTGGAATTGACATCATGGTGGCTTTTCTAAATTAATTTGTCCTTTTGGACATCGTATTGGATATTGACTACGTTTCTAAATGGGTGGATGAAATGGATATTAACACTAATGACTCTCATGTGGTTGTCTATTTTTGAGGTCCCAAATATTCAATAGGTTTAGTTTAGTGAGATTTATCATTAGTAATTAGGGTTTAGATTTTTGCAATCGCAACATGGATAGTTTTCTTTGTAAGTATGGGGTTGTTCATAATGTCTCCACAACATATCATCCCCAAACTAACGGAAAACCATAAATCTCAAATCGAGATGTTAAAAAAATCTTAGATAAAATGGTACAACCCAATAGGAAAGATTGGTGATTGTTCTTAGATGATGCACATTGGGCATACTGTAATGATTTTATAACCCCAATATAAATTCCACCATACATGATTTTGTTTGGAAATTATTTTAACCTCATGGTGGAGGTAAAACACCATGCATATTGAGATATTAAACAATTTAATATGAATCTTTTAGAAATAGGTGAGCATAAAATGTTCTAGATTCCAGAGTTGGAAGAAATTAGATGTGATGTATATGAGAACTATTAGATCTATAAAGAGATTAACAAGGCTATCCATGATAACAAGATTCACCAGTGAATGTTTCATATTGGTGAGAAGGTTCTCATGTATAATTACTTTCTATAGATCCACCCAGGAAAGCTTCATTCCGGATATCTTGGTTCTTATACCATTATTGATGTTTACCATTTGGGTTCTATATAGGTTTTTCATTAAAAGATTGGACATAGGATTACATTCAATGGGTAGAGGCCCAAAAACTTCTATGAGTATTTTCTAAACAATATTGTAGAGGAAATCTAACTGATTGATGCCACATATCACACCACTTAGCATGTTGTCACTTCTCCTTACCTTTATTTACTCGTCTATTTATTGAATATAATTTAATTGAGGACAATGTAACTTTTAGGTGTGGGGGAGGGTGACATGTCATAGTTAGGATTAAAAAAACAAAAATAAAACAAAAATAAAAAGAAAAATGTGTTTTAATTTTTATTAATATTTCCTTATTTTGTATTTTTATATAAAAATTGATCTTATAAATTTTATCTAAAATCATTTTTCATGCTTCAGTCGATTGTGTAGAAAATAACAATGTTTTTTGATTTTTTTTCAAATGAATGTTTATATAGAATTTTTATCTAGAATTCGTATTTTCAATTCATTTTTGGTTGTTTAATGGATTATTGAATACCATTCCTCATTAGTATTTTCCAATATTTTAATCCCTTAATTGAGAGATATTCTAATCCCTTTATTGTAATTTTTTATTTTTAATTACTTTCTTGATAGTATCTGGTCAAGTAGAGAAACTAGAATTTTCCATGATTCCATTTGAAGCCATAAGTTCAAATATGCTAAATTCATTATATAGGAAATTATTCATTAAAAATACCTTTTTACAATTATCCTCTATTTTCAGCCACTTTTACATTATATCCTTATTAAACCTTAGAGACCCTGAAATTCCTATTATGTAGCCACATTATAAGCTAATTTATCCATACCTACCCATCTCTTATGTATATTCCTATTTTATTTTCAGTAAGAGTGGCAGAGATGGTGTTTCAATGGGAAATATAGAAAGATATTCATTTTTATTGGTTGATATAAATAGTGCCTACATTTTCCTTGAGCAATGGGTTTATAGGATATATTAAATAAATATTTTACACATGTTTTTCTATTTATCTCCAAGAAAACTATATATTAAAAAAAGTAGTTCTGTACATTGAAACAAAAATAATAAAATAATAAAATTGAGAATAGAGGATGTTTAATCATTATTATTTATAGATTGGTTGTGACCTGCACAAATAGACAACAAGGATAATGATTTGGTGGTAATACACTTTGTGAGGTGTTGAGTGTGTACATTCATTGTGAACAATGATTAAATTTTGAAATGTTTTGTACATATGATACTAAAAACACATATTTTGTCTTATATTTTAAATCATTAAATCCTACCAACCCTTGAGCCTTAGAAAAACGTGTTGGAAGTCCTCTTATGTAGAACACCAGTTTTTGTTGGTAGAGAACTATAATCTTGTAAAGCATATGGTATAATCACATGAACTATGGGAAAATAGCACAAATCTTGTTTTATATGTTCCTTGAGTGAAGATGTAAATTTTTTATGTGAGGTAGTTTGCGACTTATTGCATGTGTGAACAATCGAAGTTGAATAAATTCAAATATAATAATAGAAAAATGATAGGAAAATTGATTCCATAAAAAAGACAAGATGAATTTCATTTAAAAAGAATATTGAATGTTTTCACAGCTTTTATTTATGATGGGATTATGATTTGGATATTATACTTTTCCTAGGAGTGAAAATATTTATGTGTGGGGGTGTGATCGTACCATGATTCCCAATTTTATTTCGCCCTTATACCAATGTATTAAATTGGATTTGTATTGAAAATTAAAAGTATAATAAAATATATAACATAATTTTTGATTAAATCATTTTGTTTTTAACACTTTTAAAAAGGGAAAAGTTAATAGTTTAGATAATTATATTGTAGGTGGAGGTGATTTGGAGGGCCCATTATGAATTCCATGAAAAATGGACCAATATACACAGGATCCAAGCACACCATGGGTCTAAAACGAACAATAATAATAACTCGTGAACCAGAATAAGCTAAAACATTTTAATACAGTCCTAAATTTAATGAGTTACATTTCACCAGAAGAAATACAGGGCTAGTTAATCCATTAATATTCTCATACAAACTGATATGTCCAATAAAATGAATCTGTATAGGGTCATAACATTACATTACTATTTTAGAAATATCTATTATATTATATTAGATATGGTAATACAAATTTACATAGAGGAAGAAAATGTTTCTTAAAACAAATCTATATTATTTTAAAATGTTATTTAATACATTCTATATGGACAATACCATGGAATAATAGTATTCTACAAATCATTGTGCTTTAAACCACTTCCCACATTGCTAATTAATTGGCACCTTGGGCACCCCCATTATAGAGTTCTACCATGAGGCAAGGTGCTTCCATTTTGGAGTCCCATAGGATTCTTCTCATCGTCACTAGATGTTATGGAGGCATTTGTATGTTATCCTTCAACATTTTCTTCCTCCTCCCCTCCCATATATTTCTATATCCCTTGTGATCACCCGAGGAGGAACATGATGTAATATCGAGGTTAATGTTTGTGTTATGTTGAATTATATTTTTAATTATATGTTGTATGTTGTTTTTATTAATTCTATATTCTTATTAATTGAGTTATATGCTGTTATGTTATACTAAAACTCAAATGATCATTTTTGGGGGTACCCATTCATGTGATGTTTGACACACTTTTCATTCCTTTTTTCCCTCATTCAATTGCAGTGTTTGTGTGGTTCATATTGGTCAATTAAACTCATGTAAAGAACTATAAAGGTCATGTAAATTTATTTTCTAGTATCAAAAATAAATAACATACAATCCTTTACAACACATAGAGATATTAGTTTGTTTCCTTGGTGAGTTTCGTTTATGAAGTCGATCAATAATCACCCTGTCATCAGCAGTGTCTAGTGAAGCATTGTGTGTTTTCGACTGGACCCAAGGAGGTATCCTAGAATAAAATTTGTAACATTATGGTAATAGATGTTAATAGCCTGGGATTAAAATATCTACACCATTTCACTTGAAGTGATGAAGGATGATCATCACAAGACATTCCTGGGTAGATCACGTTTAATCAATCATGTTCACTTCTTCTTTATTTTGTGGATTTCATTTTATATTGTCGTCTTTAATCATAAAACCACATGTTTTTAAAAAACTATCCCCTATATATTTTCAAAATCAAAACCCCCTTTTTAAATTTTTATTTATGGCTCTGTCTAGAGATGACCTAGGGTTATTGCTATACTGCGGAAATTCTAGAAAACCAAACATATAATTTGATGTGCTAGACAACACGATCAATTACACTACTATTACATATATTTTATAGTATAGACATTGTATAAGCATTATTTTTATTCAAAATCCATAAAAACTAATTTTTCAACTAGATTCTATGTTGGGGTTGTGAAGGTTATTTGAGATTGAACCAAAGACCATGGTTATGAAAGCACTTATATATGAACTTATGGTAGTTGGTATAAAGGTCATATACAATAGTTTCGACAATAAATTTTTTTGTATGTGGTTGCTAATTTTTTATATAATGATCTGTATTTGATCCCTTGTTATGAAATTATTAATTTAGTTTTTAAATTATGTGTTTTCACCTCATGATCCTTGATGGGTCCATTGAGTATTATTAGAACAATACTAAAGGGAAACTCATGGGGTGTGACAACTCCTTGAACATGTAATAGAGTCATTAAATATTTAATATTAATGGTTTATGCGATAAAACTAATTACAATGGAGGTTTTCATGTTAATATGTAATATGTGTATGCTTGGCCTAACTTGAGGGAGTTAAATGAGATATAACTTGTAAGGGGTAAATGCGGATAATGATTAAAGAATAATTTCCACATGATAAATTATACGAGTATGACAGTGGAATAAGGATCTACTCTCATGGGTCGGGCTAGATTGAAGCTCTAAACCCCACTTATATATTTCAGGGGTTAAGATGTTGCATTGTTGCTCTATGAACCTAATTAATGCACGTAATGTGAATACTTCGATGGAGGCTCTAAGGCATATGATATATCTTGTTTTTGAACATAATGTACCAATTCTGTAGGGAACTTGAATCGTGATATGCATAGTTTATATGGATAACATAAGCCAGAGTGAGTTTGATTAAAATTGGTAATATATGGAAATAAGGTTAATGTAGATAATTCTATGTCATGTTAAACATGTATCTTAATTTATCTTATATTACATTATATTGTTTATTGTACATCATGTTACAGTAATCTAGACTGGACATTTTTGTATAAAATATTTGTGGTGGTTTACTGAGTTATACTCACACCCTTCTTCAGCTACAATTGAGTACTAGAGTAGACTTTTTGGTTTCAGGTTATAAAAAGGGCAAAGACCCTATCCTAGAGGGTTAATTTTTGGCTCTAGGTTGTGCATGGATGAGGAAAACAAAATTAGTGTTTGGATAAATTTTTAAGATTCTTCATAATTTCATACTTTGGGTTTCTCCTTCATACTTATCATTATATAACATGGAATGACATATTTAATATTTGGTTGTGAACATGTACCTAGTTGTGAAATTTTTTTTGATGCATGATTATCTTTTGTTCTGTTCCATTATATATTATTTTAGTTTTTATTGCTTAATTTTTTAAAGAGGTTATAGTTTACACATATGTTTCATCAAACCCTCGATTCCAGTCAGAAGCATCTGGAATATAGCGAGACATTCCTAAGGTTTTTTATTGAACTATCTCATGGAATTGGTTATAGTGGCACCCAAGAAAAGGTATTACAATTTCAAAATTCGATGAACGGAAAATAAAAAGAATACCTATCTTGAAAAATTTATAATAAAATTCAATTCAAATATAAAGCATATTTAATAAATAATTTTGAGTATATAGAATAAATTTAATGAAAATTTTTAAAGATCATGGATATGGAGGGAAAAGAGTTTAAAGTAATACATTAAAACATTTTAAAAATGATTTTAAAGAAAAACATACCACCCAAAGTCCCAAATTGACACATGAATTCTCTCTAGCCATGTGTAATAAAATTATTGTAATTATTTAATTCTATAGTTTTTTTTTCAATTTCATTTAATTATTACAATTCCTCTTATTCCATTTAATTTTTTTTATTTAGGTAGAAAATCAGATTAGTTTACATTGTTTTTTTGGTCCAAAATAGTTTTTACGTGTTGAAAAAATTCATGATATGTCATAAAATGGTTCAATAATCTATAATTAATATTAAATGGGTCATAAAAATCATATTTATTCATTAAATAATATTTTAGAACCAACCATGTAATACAGAAATGAAAAATGAAACTGGCCCTTCATGGAGGTGGTGGTCTGCATTTATATGATATGGATATTATTTAATACATTTTTTCCAATCTTTTAAATGAATCAATTTATTTTTTTGGTTTAAAAAATATATTAATTGAAATTAACCGATTCTTGTTCATTTAAAGTAAAAAATATAGTTTTTTTTTATTTTTTGAGTGAAAATTCATATTTTGGGTTCTAAATTAGTTAAATGATCATTAATTAATATCATTAAAAGATCATGAATAAATATTATACATGTGTGAGAAAGTATTATATTTGTTAAAATTTATTTTATCTAATGTTTAGAATTAAATTTCATAATCTCCATTATTTTTATTTTAAGTAATTATTTTATAACAATTTTTATTCATATTTGTTTAATATCAAAATTCAGGTTTTATTTTGTTGTAGAGTTTAATTTTAACAGTATAAATAAATTTTATTTCATCAAATTTTGTGTGTGATATTTTTTTCATAGAAAAAATATGATATAACATTTCCATCATAGGCTATTAGATTTTTGATTGAAACCTTTCCCATGTGGGATATTTGAGGCAACTCCCCACTACATAGAAAGAATCATGTGGTTCCAATATAATATTTTCCCACAAGATGGTTTATAATTTCTCTAACCATGTGTAGTAAGTATTACATTTTATTGACTATATATAATAATTTAAATATGATAAATAATAATTCAAATTAAATAGTTTTGCAAAATCTTCGTAATGTGGATCATGAATCAAATATGAGTCTTGAGGAAGATTGCCTATGTTTCCTGACAGAAGATAGAATGTAATGATTTAATTTATTTAATCTCTTAAGATCTGATTATGATTTATAAATTCATTAATCACCAATAATTTTCATTAAATTTGATTGATGATATTAGTATTGTTAAACTAAAATCGATGTTTTTATTGTCTCAAAGAAGAAAAATAGATTGAACTATAGATGAACTTCATTTTTATAACATGGAGATATTGAATAATTTATTTTTACTGTTGTGATTAGTGTCTTTACCTACTTGATTAATGAACTCTTATTGATTAAGAACAACCATTTTTTAGCTAAAATAATTTAGGGATATGAATTAACCAAAGTTTAGAGGTTCGCATTATATGATGATGATTTGAGAAACAATTGATCGAAGTTGATGAATGTGTTTTGTAATTTAGATTTTTGAATATGAAAGACAGAATCTATATATGATAAATTTATGAAGAATTTTAATCAATGGAAGATAATATTTAAAACATTCGTATGTTTTTCTGTCATAGGTTGACAAATAAGAGGTTGTTTTATGGGATTTTTGATGCAATTTTGTATTCAAAGGAATTGAGGTGCTTCAGTTCCCACAATATTGTGACTGTGAGTGTGAGGGAAAAGAAATGTGAGTTTTTTAACATAAAACTTCAATGATGTTTCAAATATGAAGGTATATCTATTGATATAGTTACTATAGGATTTTCCTAGAGTTTTATTGGTTTGTTCATGTTGATGAGGACATAATGGTTTGTAATGGGTTGAGAGAATGATCAAGTATTGATCAAATCAGAAAATTATAACTAATAGTTTAACAATTCCTTGAGTGAGGAGTGCTGTGAAATTTCATATAATATTATGAATTTGAGTGATAGTATTGTCTAGGAAACAATCATGAGATCAATTACCGATCTGTGTTTTTTGTGATGAAGATGATTTTAAGGTTAAATAAAATAGTTTTAGTAGAAAAATGTAGCGATGGTGGATGAATAGCCACTCAAATATGATTGAAATCCCTTGTTCTTCCTGATGTGGATGAATACACTAATAAAATGATGTGAAGTTGGATTAAATTCTAACCAGAGTGAATAAATCTGTATGAATGTGGGAAAAAATATATTAGGATGTTTTTTTAGAAACAAATGTAGCAGAAGAAGTCTAAAAGAGTTGATGAAACAAGAATATTCTAGTCTAATAAATTAAAAATAAAGGAATTTTGAATAACTTTGGGAAAAATATATAAATTCTCCATAGTCATGTGTAGTGAGATGAGGTGGTGAGAACAAAGTTGTTGGAGGTATATTTCATAGTGGGAATACATTCTCAGAAGGTGGGGGATCGATCTTTGATTGATGGGGAAACTAGGTGGATATAGTGGACAATAACTAGGCATTCAAGTGGAGGATCCAATGAATAGAGATTATTATAAAAGAATATTCTCATACTCACCCTTCTCCATACCTTATTATTATGATATTATAAATTCCTTATTCAATTTTTATTCCAATATTTTTGTTCTATAAAACATTTTCTGTGGAAATAAATTATTTTTTATTAAATGCTTAATTTTTTATTATTTGTTTTCATGTTAGTTTACTTCCCCATTCATTTTAACATAATTAAATCAAGTTTTTTAAACATTCAAGTTTAAGGAAAATTTAATTTATTGAAACCATAATGAATTAGTTTTTTTCTTCAAAACTATATAATAAATAGTTTTAATGATTGAGAGAGAAAGGTTCCCAAAAATTGCTTAATTTTTTTTTTCAAATTTCCCAGAATATTTTTAAAATATAAAATTAAAATCAATTAAATATTTGGAAATATAAATCTCCCAAGTCTATCAAATATATATTACCGTTTATTATATTTTTTGATAATTGTTTCTTTCCCTATTTCACATTCATATATTACATTTTCACATTTTTACACTTTTCCTTCACTTCATTATTGTTTAATCACATGTTGATTTCACGCCATTCACTTACCTTGATTTCTTCACACATTATTACTATTTTGGGTTTTTTCATGGACATTCTCATAGAAATTAATTGTGCGTTTGGTCATAATTTTTTATATATTTATATATTATAAAATAAATAAATAATTTGACTTATCTCAATGACACATGTTATTACGCTTTAGAAATTTTTAAATTTTCCAACAGACATCAGAGAAATAAATTATAAAATACATTATCCTTATAGAGTCATAATTATATTATAAATATCATAATTATTCATTTCATTCATCATTATAATTATTTAGGGTTGGCAGTGATTAAGAATGATATATGATATCCATGGAGGTAGTTGTCTGCACGTACACACAAACAAGAATGTCATTCTTCTATAGATGGAAATAAAGTAGATAATGGTTATTCCAATTACATAATAACATTTCATTATACTAATTATTCTGATTTTGTTATATTAATATGATTATAAAAATATATTTATATGATTTAAGAAGAAAAAAACATGAATGATCTTGGTTATAACATATTCAACTTTCTTGGATAGTATTCTTTTAAAAACACCTTAATGATTCTTAGATTTGTATTTTAGGAATACTAGAAGTTTAATTATATGGATAAGGTTGTTTTTTAGGAATTTTAATAGGGGTTTACCAAGACAATGTTCCTAAAGTGTTTAGATAATTAAGGAGTGTATAGGTCCTTTTATAGGTTGGGAGAGTGTCAATTTTGTAAATAATATTAACTTTAAAATTATATAAATGTATATATAATGATAATGTGGCCACAATTGGAATATTTTTAGAATATAGGTTATTTTATGGTTTAAATACACTCATCCAATAAAATTTATAACAGATTTTAAGATATTTGAATCCATAACCCTTAGTTTAACTACTCATTTTTACCCCTTTTTAACAATAATAGGTTGAATAACTTGTACCATTATAACTAAATTTTACAGATAAAAATTTGTAAAAACCTAAAATTATAAAATAATAAAATTTTATTCAATAGTTTATGTGACACAAAACACCGATCAAACATAGCCCTTGAAATATATTTCATTAAATTTAATATTTTCGATAAATTGCAGAATGTAAAACCCTCAGTCAAGATTAACTATACTATATTATACCATTATAAAATAGTTATTACATTTTTTGGTATTTGAAGTATTAAATAAATTATTAAAATTATAAATATATATTTATTAGAAATAAAACTATAATAATTTAAGAGAAAAAGAAATGTTTTCTAAAAAAGATATTTTTTATAACAGATGGTTTAGTTTTTATTTAGGCACATAATTTCAAATTAATTTTTACCGATTTATAAAATTAATTTGATAAAATTAAATTAATTTTCTGAAATCATAATAACAATTTTATCTTTGGATTATTATTTTGTTATTTTACGGAAATATTTCAATTCTCCATGAATAGTAAAAATTACTAAATTATAACTGAAAAAAGCATTTTTAGATTATTTATAATGTTTAATTATTTATTTTATTTTTTTTAAATTAAAATTAATTCTATAATTTATCTATTAATCTAATTTATGTCATTAGAATAAATTTATTTTTTAATATTGACATAAAAAAAATTTATACATTAGAACATTTTATCTTTAAAACCCAGTTTTCTCGTCACATATTTGAGATTAATTTTAAATAAAAATCTTATAATTCTATGAATAGAATTTCAAAAAATGGATTTTATATTTTGATTAATAATAATATATATTATCTAAAAAGTTCAATATAATATTTAACCTAAATGAATAGTGAACACTATAAAAAACATCTACTATGGTTATGGTAAACATGGATTTATTTGGGGTTAACATAAGAAGTAAAGGGATTAAATGAGGTGCCAAATTTTAAAAAACAATTTGGACAGAAATAGTTATTCTCTTATAAACATAAGGTAGATTTTGTGATTTTATTTGTAACATGTCTCTATGAAGGTGACTTATATAATAAGTTAAGTAAAGAAAAATTCAGAAAGAACCTTCCTTGATTTTAATATCTATAATGCTTTGGGATAAGGAAAAAATATGTTCAGTGATAAATATTATTATTAAATATATTTTTTTCATGAATTTTTTTCTGATTTTTTATAGATGAAATAATTAAAATAAATTCTTAAGAAAAACCAACTCAGTAATTATTTCGTTAACAAATAATTAAAATAAATGATAATAAACATATTAAAAGTATATAAAATATAATTAATCATTATGTTCCATTAATTTTATAGATAAATATATCATATTATAAATGTTTTATCATCATATAATCCAATTCTATCATTGTCTTGATATTTTTATATTAAAATTAAATGAATAATACTATAATTAAAATTAATGTTATTTTATGATAAATGATATTTTAATAAATGATTTAAAATTAATAAAAAATATATTCATCTTTGTTATTTTTAAATTTCTATAAATATAAAATATGTTCCATTAATTGATAAATTTTTCTTTTCTAGTGACTATATTGACCCCTAAATAGACACAAATCTATTAGTGTTGTAATGGTTGAAACAATGTTTTTGCACGTTACATTACTTTGTGTGACATTTAATTTTCAACACAAATATGATTTTTATTTGATAAATTGTATTTCATTTTTAAAATAATTTGGTTGAAATTATCTAATATGTACCATTTTATTTTTAGTTATTTGGATAAAATACATTTGTTAAAAATACTAGTTATGATAGTGAAAAAATGGTAAAAGTAAAGAAACATTGAATTTTGAGGAAAAACATGTTTAAAGCATGTTTTTTTTGAAGAGGATATTTTTAATGACCATAAATTACCTCATACCATTTAATTATAAATTTATAAGCTACTTAGGCTGATATTACGTTCCCATTATTGACTAGCAATGTGAATTTACACAAAGAACACTTCTCCTCAATAAAAAAGAGCACTAAATTACCGCACTTATTGAAACCTCTCAAGAAATTTTTCTTGAAAAAAAAATAAACAAATTTCTTCCAAAATTACATAATATTATAATAGATGACATATCGTTGTTATAAATCAAACCTAGGAAGTATTTAGTGTAAAATATATGAGGATACCACAAGAAGAGGAAACGTTATTCAACATGCGTTTTCATTTTACTTCATCCTCCACCACCTATTGTTATTATTAAACCAATATGATATAATAGAATAACTATATTTAATATAAAAAGATGATTTTATGTAAATTTAATGACCCAATACCCCTCTCAATTACATCAATTGGGATACAAAATCACAATTCATGTGTATGGAGAACTACCACCTCACGAACCAATGTCATTCATTATTTCCATTAGCACATATCATAGTTTGGTATGATGATTTATAAAAAGTATATATATGTGATATTTATATCATAATTATATATGTGGGTTTATTATATAATATATAATTTTTTTAATTTCAATTCCAAATGAGAAAATATTACATCACTCGTATGTATAGTGGACTACTAACTTGTGAAGCGATGATATTAATTTTACAATAAAAATTTATGTGGAAGGTGATAAGGATACAATTAGTGATTATATTTGATACAGAATAAATAATTATTATATTCATGATATATTTAAAATTATAAAAATATAATACTTGTCATTTTCTTCCTTGCCATTTCAAACAATGAAAGATAATAATATCGTTCTTGTGCATGTGGATTACCATCTTCACGAAATGATATGATGATCTTTACATCACCAAACCACATGGATTATATATATATATATATTTAAATAAATAATTTATTATTATAATTATGTAAGTATAAAATATTAATCACCTTCTTTCTATAATGATCTTTGAAAAATTTGAAGCGTTACTCACATGTACGTATGGCCTACCGTATATATGATTGAAACAAACTTAATTTCTCAAAACGATCAATCATGATTGGTTTTAAAAGTATAATTGATGTATAAATATGATAATTATATCATGATTATCATTATATAGTCTATATAACTATATAACATGCACAAGATCTTGAACTTTCATAATAAAGCATGAATAAGGAAACAAGTCGATTATCTGCTGAGACAATGAAAATAATAAAATAGTATTAACAAATGGGTGGTAAAATGTTATAAGAGGATAACATATGATATTATAAATATGATACTTATTTTGTTATAAATTATTAATATTCTTAAAACCATTACACCATATGTTAAAGCAAGATCAACTAATATAAATCACAATGTTAGTGACTTCATCTCTATGTACATTTCATTGAGGATTATTCATTATTATGAACCAATTATATTTTAGGTTATTTATATACAACCCATTTTCATGTGATATAGAGATTCAATAATAATTTATGGTAAATTATGTTTCAATTTTAATTATTTCATCCAAGGGTAATTGATTGGAAAATTACTAAGTGATAAATGTTATTGTACAATCTCAGTTTCTTTTGTGAATGTTAAATTTCTCTCTAAAAAATAACATTCCTTTAATAATTTTTAATATTCATTAATTTTATCTTACATTTAAATATTATTTTTAATTGATATAACTACTTCATAAACCATATAATATTTTTACGAACAACATTTACTTTGAATATTATTTGATTAACAGGAGAAATATTGCTAAATCTATATCCTTTACTAAATAAAGATATTTATTGATAAATAAAAATTTTCAGTAATTAAATTGTTTATTTGATATATGATTATTGATTTATACATGAATACATTTATGGGGATTGTTATATATATATCTTTTATGCATCAACATATATCACGAGACAAATAATATGGGTTTTTACCTAGTAGTTTTAAACTATATTGAGGATAGATCTTAACAGAAGAGGTATAATGTTCCTGAGACATGAAATCATATAATTAATCATTTAATTCTTTTATAATTCATATATTATTATTATCCATGAGATTTAATCAATGTTATTATCTATGGATGCATTCATTTATAAATTATTGATTAAATGGCATGTATTTTTCATTATTTACCTTTTTATATTCATTATGCCTTATCATATCATGATAGTAATGTTATACAAAGGGATTGTGTATTTAGTTATTTAAATATACATATTTCTTAATCTTATTGAATCAAGATTTTTTCTACATTACTCAACCCTTACTAGGAATTTGAGCTTACCATAATTTTTATATTTCCAACGGATATGAAAAAAATTCATGGAATAAGTTTTCATGGATAAAGTTAAATTATTTATGTTATGTATTATGTTTTTTTCTATTCCCAATATAAAATGTGTATCATTTATGTTTTGTTTCACTGAAATAGCTAAATTGATCAATTTTTTCAGGATGTGATTCCTTATATCTTATGCCAATGTAATAAAGTAAACAATGACTTTGGGATACTGAGTCAGGGTCACTACATTTTTCATTAAATAAAGTGTACTAGATACATTGGGAAATAGATTAATTATAACATAGATTAGGGAAAACGAAACTATTATAGACTTTTAAGATATGTATAAGAGAACATTATAACATTTTAAAGTAAATATTATGTGTTTTTTGGAGAATACATCCTTATCTATATACTAAACGTAGAGGTGGTTTTGGTAAATATTTACTTTGGGTTAATAAATATGAAAATATCACATTAGTATTGTCATTATTGTCACCTAGTGTATGAAAATTGTCCTTATAGTACACCTAATTTGACCCTATGTAGGGATATACTAAAGAAAATTCACAATTTCCTTACAAACCACTATGTAGGATTTGAAAATAAATATATCCCCAGAGAAACCCATTTATGATTCATAATTTTTTTAATTTTTTCATAGTGTTACACTATATTTAAAATTTAAAATTATTGATTAAAAATTCTAATTTTATGAGTTAATCAAGTTTTTTCGAACATCTAAAAATGACACCTCGAAGGAAAAGGGTATCAATACTCATTGACAAGGTAGATATTTCCTTGTTGAGGAAGATTGTATATAAGGTATTGTAATTGATAAAATTATGTCTATATTAGGGTGGAAAAATCATCTTTTAATAAGAAAACTTACCCAAATTAATCAACCCATTCCACAATGATATTATCTTATATTGGATCACTTTATGTAACAGAACCCCCCATCATTTGGTGGGAATACTAATCTATTCATATCCAAACAATGGATTAATTCTACAAAAAATATACTTATGTCTTTATAATATAGTTAAATAGAAAATGTTGCAGTTTTAGTGTATTTTATCAATGGTGATTCTGATCAATAATGACCATTGATCAAGAATACTAAGTAAAAGGGGGAAATAAAACTCTTGTAATGTCACGCTTTTAATGATACATTATTTTAAAAACATTTCCCTCATGAGAAAAAAACTATGATGAAGAGAAATTTCATAGTTTAAATAGAAATGAATAAGAAAGTGTTATGGATTATGGGGACACCTTTACTAGGATATCTTGGTATGCTATAAATTATATATGAAACCTAGAGTGCAAGATTGACAATTTCATTGAAAGGAATAAGCCATGTCTCTTAAGGGAATTGACATCTAAAACATTTCTTAATATGATGAAATAGTTTTATATTATATGAAGTTATATAATTAAATATAATAGACTTATGGGGTCTGATTGAAGTAGGAGAAGAAGAAGACATTAAATCAAAAATAGGATAAGTGGAAAAAAGGAAACAAGGATTTTCCAACGTGTTATAATTGTAGAATGAAATACCCTGGTACTTTCATGAATGGAGTGGGAGTTTTGTACAAGTGTTGATAGAAAATACACCATGATTGTGATTGTTAAGAAATTGAATAAATTGGAAATGGAAAATTCATATACTATAAGGATATGATGAACTAAAAAATTGAATTCCCCATGTTTCAAGGTAATATATATAGAAAGAATATAAGGGGTAAAATTCAATCTTACATTATCAATACAACCATAGAAGAATCATCAATGTTCTTGTGTATTTTATCTAAAAAATATTATATAAAAGTATTTTATTGAGGATATTCTCATTATTAGAATCATGAAATTTATATGGATTATATCATAGTATTATTTCACAAAGGATTTGAAATCCTGTGTTGAATTGTTCTATGAAAAGTGATTTATTGTAAATATGAACTTTCTGGGATAAAAATGATTAATGGATGATAAACGTCAATACATGATCTATTTTGAGATATTAAAGAAAATTATATGTTTAAGACTAATTATTAGTGATCATAAAACTGGTTAAAATTTTTACGGTTTATGTTAACTTTTTTGGAGTTTACTACATGTTTCAAAATATGGAATATACTTTAAAACCTGATAAATTTTTTAAGAATTCATGTATTTATTGAGGTATTATAATGATCAAAGTACTCACAAATTTGTAATGTGACATTAATTAAAATATTATATTGTATGGGTAATATAAGTATGATTTAGTGACCTTACTTATATACTAATTCAAATTTATTTTAGATGACCTTTAATGTCAAGTATTTATGGAATGGATTAAGTTGAACATTGGTTTTTTACTAAAAATTCAATTATTTATTTCGAAATAACTGTTGTATAAAAGTGGGAAACCTCAAAATGAATTACATATGAATATTTAACAAAATAAATAAATAATAAATCAATTGAATAACAAGCTAATATTATTAGAATCTATCATTATATATTATCCCCATTGTAAAGCAGTAACCTTAGTTTATGGGTCTTCATTAATGATTTCGTCAAAATTGTTGGCCAACTTATCCAATGTTTGATTATATTCCTCCATATTGATATTATTTCCATTTAATCCGCATGAATAAATGTAATATTGTTTATTGATCCATTCTCTTTGGTGCTCGTTAATTTAATATTGGATCTTTCTTTTATATATCAGGATAGGATCCTCCTTTTTAGAATTTATTTAGAAGGATTACTCCATAGTTTATTCTTTTGATTGGATAATGAGTTCAAAATATTTTTATTTCTGTTTCTTCCATAATTTTATACTTTCTATTCAAGTATTTTTTTGGTATCTCTTCTTATTAAACTAAGATATTGGAATGATCTATCTACTCTTTCTCCTTAGAAACCACACCCTCTAAAAAGTGATTCACCTTCTTGAGTTTAATGATCTGATCATGTTTATTCTACTTCTTATTGATGTTACACTTCGGTGCCTTTTTCCCACCCCTTTTTTTCTGACATTATATCCATTGGATTAGGTAGGTAAGAGTAGTAATTATGCCCTTTGATTTTTCCCCTTAATAATTGTGTTTTCCTCTAAGTCCTGGGTTCTTATCTTCCCCTTATTTCTCCTTGGGATATAAATACATATACCATCCATACGCTCTACACTATCCACTAAAAATTATCTTGATGTTTTATCAATAGTCATGTGACTATCTTTCTCTCCATAAGAGACCTATAAGGTGTCTGTTTCTTGGAAACCTACCAATGCATCAAATAAATTCTTGTGTCCATAGAGATATATTTTACACTTCGGGAAAACCATCTACCATATCTCTTATTGAGAATCACCAACCCCCAGTGTAACCAATACCTAAAATAATTTCAGAAGATGGGATGATCCAGGGGAGTCACACTAATCAGTAGTATCATGAATTGGAGGCACTCATTCATCCACCTATTCGACAACATAATCAACTAGTGTAGTAGGGATTAAACTCAGAAAAACACCATGAGTATACTTCAACATTCCATAACCCTAGCTGATATACTTTGAAGAAATTAATTGGAAAAGGGATAAGAGTTGATCCAAGGCCCGCACCCCCCACAGGAACTAACTGCATAGTTCCAACCATAGTGTGCCTCAAAATAAAATAAATCTCAGTAAACTATGAATAAGAATGAATCAAAAAACCCTTTTTTGAAGAAGATATTCTGGAACCTCATAATCTCATAAACCAAAATGGAGGATCACATTTGGAACCTAACTGCGAGATGAGCGACAATATTTCTATAGGTGACCATGAAATAACATGATATGATGAAATAAAACTAGTACTAAAAACCATAGGTCAATGGAAACATGTCTACTCACAAACCTCAATCCAAACAGAATCAACATAGGTCTTTGAGATTTCAATTTTCAAAACAAATAGGGGTCCAATAGTGTGGAACACTGATCTCGATCGCTCGTTGAGGGAAGTTAATATCTTGAAGAGATTACCCAACATTTGATGAATATTGGGATATTGGAAAGCACAAGGAATACTCAAAAAACATAAACAAATCTCTACACTGGGTGGATCAATTTTCCAGTGGAATCATAGATTCATATAAGAAGGAATAACTGAGAACCTTTATAACATTGAAGCCACTAGACCACATGATAATATGATCATCAATAGAGGTGAAAAACAAAAGGAAATATTGAGGGTCTAGAAGTCCAACCACAATTATATCATCCAGGGGCCAATAATTATTGATTAATATATTGAATCTATCAATTTTTGGGAGTGGTTGACCAAATATAGATACCAGGGACAACAATAAAGAGCCAAAAAAATTTAAAACATCAGAAGAGAAAGTGGAATCCAAGGGTCCCCTAATGAAGTGATGAGAATATCGAACAAAGGTGGATGGATAGGAAGCTTGGGGGAAGGTATGGGTTTATGAATAGGGATAAATACAAAATATCCTCCCATGATTGCTGTAGATAGGGGAAGGTGGATCAACTATTTCCACTACCTAAAGGGGATGATGTTGCTGCCCAGGTTCTGAAAATATAAATAACCCTAGGTGTTAAATAGATAAAATTTCCAAACCATGTGTTTTTTGTATTGAAATGAGGAGAATATTATTACTATTTTATGGACCTTAAGATGAATTAAAATCTAATTTCTATGCTCTAGGCATAAAAAAATCATTTTTGGATATCAATTTCTTGGAGTAAGAGGTGATGTAACAATTGATCGAAGCACAACCAAAAGACGATATTATTCCAAATAAAAAAATATCATGTATGTTTATTTTCATATATTCTTAGATAGTGAAAGAATTCATCAACTCTGTGAAAAGAATATTGAAATGAAAAAGGTATCTTATTTTCATCATTTTTATGACATCAATGTGTTTTTTCAATCCTTTGATTTATGGTTTTTTGGTCCTTAACATCCAAATACCTTGTTCTCTATCACTCTCCATCCATATTTTTCTATTTCTTTTCACCTATATATATAATATTTCACCTAACAACTATTTTATACCATTTAGAAACCTATAATTTGATATTCAATATGAAATTAATACTTTCCTTTCTCTATTATTAAGTGGATGTTTTATTAGATCTTCTTATGATGATGATTTTTGAAATAACAACATTTCCATTCCAAAACATTGATTTTTGAGATCATTTTTAAATTGAGAGGACATAAATTATTTAATTTGGGTATGAATTTGATACCCTTAAATTATAAAATCAGAACATTTTATTCGATAGTGTATGTGACATGCATCTCCGATCTTGAATAACTCAAGAAATATATTTCTTTTAAATTTAAACTCTTTGATAGCTTTCCACACACACAATCCCATGTATAAATGAACTATAATATAGTATACAATTATCAATTAGCTATTAAATTAGGGGGTTTCAATATTACAAAATAAATTATGAAAATTATAGTTCTCTATATATTAAAAATAAAATAATATTCCTTTAAAATAAATAGAAATGTTTTCTTAAAAGCTATATTTTTTTCTAAAATACGACATGGTTGTACTTCGCAAAAAACAATTTAAAAGTTATTTTTTCTATTATTTGAAAATTTATTTGATAAAATTATGTAAAATTTTTAATTAATAATATTATAATTATATTAGGAATATTTTTTTTGGATTTTATTGAAATATTTAATTTTTTGATGGATAGTGAAAAATACTGAATTGTAATTCAAAAATGCCTTTTCGTTTAAATTATTTATTATGTAAACTATATTTTTAACTTATTTTAAAGTAAAATTTGTTAAAATATATATATATATGAATAAAATTTAGGTCATTGGAATCATTTTCATATTTATTTTAAATATAAAAACATTGTAAACTTTTGAAAAATTTCTCATTTAAAAACCCTCATTCTCATCATGATTGCAGGATCAATTTTAAATTTTAAATTTCCAATTATGAGAATGGAATTTTGAAAAATGGTTTAAATATTATGAATCGTAATAATTTATATTATCTAATATTTCCAATTTATTTTTTGACCAAAATGAATAGTGAAACATATTCAAAATATTTACAGTGGTTTTGGTAAAAATAGATTTACATGGGTGTTAAATTTAAAATATGAGGGTTAAAATGACCTAAAAACATTAATAAAACCCATTTTATGGAAATAATTTAACATTTATGTCATGAATCATCCCTCATTTCACATTCCATGAGTATCCTAAGCCCATATACCAAAGACTAGGGGTTGGAAACTAGCGCCGAAGGCACGAGCCTGCAAGTGGGAGGCATTTTACTGAATAACTATATACACACACAGACACACACACACACATGCACAACCACATCCCAACACACCGAAAGAGGAAAAAATTAGAACCACTAAAACAAATATTAGTGTAAGTTCATATGATAGTTAGTGTGCCAGAATACAAACCCAAGAAAGAACTGAAAAAACAAAAACAAAAAATGGAACTCTGATGGACATCCGCAGAAAACCCAACCTGATCGTGAGAGTAGAAATGCTACTAGAATCTAAAGTAGTATGACTTGTATGACCTATCCTACTATGTCCCACCTAGTACTGGGCCACCAAGTCCACTGTCGTATGATCCTTCAGTCTCGTCTCCCTGAGCACCTTTGTTGAAACGTTGATCATCTGCACCATAAACAACACGTGCAGGTGAAGACTATGCAGGGGTGAGTAACACTATACTCAGTAGGGTCCCCAAAATAAAAATAAAATAACACACATTAATTCCTCTACGAAAAGCATGAAAGCCATACATATCACACCAGGTATATTCTAGGGTAGTAATAGTAGCATCATCAGTCAAATAGTCGAACACATTGACTGTTTGATAATTTATCCTCTAAAGAGTATAATGGGCCTACCAAGTCATGAAGAGGTGCTTCCCACTAACCTTGAACTTCATAGGTACTCCTCCCCCATCACATATTTTAGTATTGCAAAGTCACAAATAGGTGCTTCCCAGTAGTCTTGGAAAATTGTGGTACTCATCCTAATCACATACCGTGGGCATACAAATCCCAGAGAGGTGCTTCTCACCATGGTCCTACAATATCATAGAGTGGTACTTCCCACCAGGACAAAAGTAAGCAGTCTTTAGTCTCAACCAGTTACAAGGTTCTGTATGTAGTGCTCTTGGGTGAACTACTTCTCAAGCCCTTCGTTACATCTCAAGTATCACGAATGTCACCACAAAGCATGAAAAAAGATCTTCCTCATTGAGAGGGTCCCAAAACCATAAATGGATCATTAAATAGATCCTTGGTTAGCAATATACATGCATTTTAGTATCCAAGGGGCCATTTGTGATGGGGCTCGGTCCGACCTAGTAAGACCCACCTGACCAACCCAGCCCGAGGGTCCCACATACCCCCGTTCATTAAGATGGAATTGACCTAACATGGTGCGAGTCGAGGTCAGTGTGGTTAAAAAAGGGTTCAATCACACCAGTATTAATGCACTAGATCCCATTATAACTCTATAGTTATGCATGCTTTGGTGAGAGTACTACTAGGATGGGTGACTTTACCAAAATGACCTTGACCCACACTAGGTTGGGTAGAGTCCATCTTAATGAACTGGGGTTCGTGGGACCCCTCAGTTGGGTTGGTCAGGTCAGTCTGACTGGATCGGACTCGGCCCTATCACAACTGGCCCCCTGGTTACTAAAACACCCATATCTTGCAAAACACACATCTGTTGATGAGATGTTTGCAGTGTTGGGACCCTCTCCATGAGGAAGGTCTATTGGCATGCTTTATGCTGACTTTATTAATATTTTAGACGTGGCGTAGGGATTGAGGAGTGGTTATCCCAAATGCACTACGTATAGAACCCTATGACTAGTTGAGACCTGAATACTGCTGACTTTTGGCCTAGTGGGAAGAACATATTTGTGAATTTGTAGGAACATGGTGGGAAGCACCTCTCTGTGACTTTGTAGGGCCACAATATGTGATTAGGATGAGTACCACAATGGGACATGACTAGTGGAAATCACCTCTCTAGGAATATTCTGGCCCACAATGCACGATGTGGGAGAAGTACCTAAGTAGTTCATGGTTAGTTGGAAGCACCTCTTCATGACTTGGCAGGCCCACTGTACTCCCTATAGGACAAGTTCTATAGTAGTCAATGTAACACCCCAAGCTTCTACGGTACGTTTCCCTTCGAATAATGTGATAGCGTGTGTTGTACGCAACACCGAGTTCTAACACACCATAACTAATCAAACTAGCCGTTATGAATAGTAATACCTACTTTTTGAAATTATATATATTTTATATTTGAAAATGGACATCATTTTTGGATTCGGAATATCGAATTTAGCATAGGGTGAAATTTTGGTACATTTCGGATAACTTTCATATTTTGATGAATAGTTAAAATTACTAAATTTTAATTAAAAACAACTTTTTTAATCAAATTAATTACTAGTGATAAATTATGAATTTGATTGGTTTGAAAGTATATTTAGAATATATTTTTACCATTTAATATAATGTTGGTCATTGGACATAATTTTACAATTAAACCGAACATAAACAAGTGCCAATCTTTTGATAGTTATTATCTCTTAAAAACACGCTTTTTGTTTTGACAGCGGGAATTAATTTTAAATTAATTTCTGCCACTTCTGTGTTTTGAATTTAGAAAAATGGATTCCATATTTGGAATCAGGATTTCCAAATTGTGTAAATAGGTAACTTTTATTTTTAGACATTTTGAATAATTACTGTGGTAAATATTTTATTTACCATGGTTAAGGGTAAATCCGGTAAATAAGGGTTAAAAAATAATATTATAATAATAAAAAATTAACCTAAAACGTGTCCTAACCTTATTGGTGGACACATACCCGACCATGAGCATCCTTGGGTCAATTTGGGGACCCCTTGGAGCCACTTGTATGTGGTAGGGACACATTATATTAATAAAGTTAAAATAAAAATAAAAATGGCATAAGCTTACATCTTTTAGAAGAACAATTTTTACATAGGGTTATACATGTTGGATTTTCGATTATAAATATTCATTAGAAAGCTAAAAAAATTTCCTACATAATGATGTTTTATTTATAATTTTTAGACATTAAATAAGTTATTTTATTTATGACACAATGATGATGCAGTAATTACTAAAATAGTAAATAATTAACATAATTGATATTATAAATACCCAAATAAATATAATATGAAACTTTTAATGAATTAAACTAATTTTCTAGGATAACATGATATATTAGTATTGATTTAATGGACTTTGTTCGAAGTAATCAATCTGTTATGAGTTTCACAAAAATCAACTATTGAATAGTGTCAAAATTGACATAAAAGAGTTCTTAAAACAAATATTATATTATTAATTGATATTAAATTCCTAAAAATCTAAGGTTCGGCCAATAGACTTATATTATGATAGGTTAATCATTAATGGACCACTTGGGGGTCGCTTGGATGTATATGGTATGTTTATTAACCATATTATATAAAAATACAAAGAGACATTGTAAAAGTGAAACTAATTAACTTAGAGTTAATACTTAAAGATAAGGTTAATATAAGTACCCAAACCTTTCTAAATTCTATTGGATGAGTTGTTTTCGACCTATCCCCACCTCATCCTTTGAATAGTCAACTTTGGAGCCTTTGGAAACCGAATATGAATTTATTATAAATTAATATTTCTAGATTTTCCAAAAGTGCCCCTCACCCCTCTTATAAAAGGGCACTCCTCCTTCTCATTTCTTCACACCTCTAAAGCCTTTTGGTTCGGCCAAACTCTGCCCAAATACTCTCCCAACATCCCTCAATACAACCTAGAGGCCTTAGTTTGATCAGAAAGCCAACCTAAGGAGCCCTTTTGATCAAATCAAAAGGAAGAACCCGAAGAAGAGGTAATGATTTCACCACCCTTTTCTAAGTTCATTTCTTCTTCCACTTCTTCTTCCTTTGTTCTTACCATTCTGAAATAATAACTCCAGTATCTCACATATACTGTGATGTTATTATAAATATGGTACAATCATATTCAGTATTCTATCCACCCTTTGAATAACATGTCACCATACGTGCGTACGTACGACTTACCGTCTCCACGTCGTGGTGTAATTGTTATTCAATATAATATTATTTGGATGGGTATAATAATGATGTGTAACTCATGTAAATAATAAATATAACATGTTAATGATTCTGTATATATGATATAACATCCATTTATATATTATTTTAATATCAAAAGAATGATATTGTCGCTCGTGCGTACGTACGGACTACCGTCTCCACGAACGCGATGAGATTCATTCTCCATCGTAACCATTAAAGCATAATTATCATTTTATGATTTAAAAATGATGTTTAAGGACTTGATATCATTCTGGATATTAATAATATACAACCTATCCTTTACAAACATGTCTTACGTAACAAAACATATGAAAGAAAACAAGTAAGTTAACACCCGAAACAACGATAATACTAAGATATTATTATCAAATCAATATTAAAAGATCATATATGATATCATATTAATGTATATGATTCTTGTATAATTTAATAACAATTATTTCACCATTATACAGGAGGTTAACCTACCACAACCATGGAAAAGTACAAGGTAAGGGTTATTTCACAATCTCTTCATTATCCGAGGTTGTATTATACGTAATAATCTACTGGGATCTCTTTATCATCCACATCCATGTTTCTTCGAAATGTATTTCAAAACATTTTTACTATTTACAAGAATATGGGTTAAAGTCATTTATACCCTTGTTTGACTTTTTATAAGAGGTTTATAAAGGAATCATTCCGTCGTTTTCAAAACAAGGTCCTTTTTAACCTTTTCGACAGAATTGAGGTAAGAATGTTTTTTTTAACTTATACGGCGGGTGCAGTTATTTTACGCCGTTATAAAATCTTCAAAGCTTCCCATACAAGCTTATAAGAATATTTTCAAAGAAAATGTTTTATTTTATATGGATCTTAAATGATTTCAAAATAAAAGGAGATATTTCTTTAAAAAGAATTTTGATTTCATCTATGTCAACATCCTTTGATGGATTTTAAGATTATTTGAAGTTGATTTATTATGATACAAAACTTCTATATTGTATTGAAGGTTTTGTGATATGTTTGACTGTGGATGTGCTATTTTTATACCATTCATAGTTTATTGTGAAAGTATTGACATTTCGTATGCTAGTTTTAATACGAATGTTTATGTTATGTTTAAACCTTTTCATATGGGAATGCATTGGACTTAATAAGTGACGGGTGGAGCCCGCTATAGCTCCTCGATGCATCGGTAGGTCTCATGAGACAAACTAGTGTCTTGGCACAAGGCCTTGACAAAATCTTATTTGTAGTCTTGGCACGAGGCCTTGGCTATGTGGTTATGATAGTCTGGCATTATGCATTCCAACATTATGAAAGTGGTTATTGATTTTTGCATGTGATTATTCGATTAGTAGAATATCCATGTGAATAAGTAAATGGCATTATTTCATTTTACTTTTGCCATACCATGTTGAAGTTAAATTTTAAAAGGCTTTTGTTTTAGTAATGCATTGCCTTAAATGTTTATTCTTATTTATGAAAGTTTCCGCTATATTGTTATCCTTACTGGGCATTTGAGCTCACCCCTTTTCTATGTTTTATTTTTCCCCAGGATGTGAAGAAGTAAATTATGAATGACCTGCAGGGATATTATGAGGGGATAGTAGTGTGGATTATGGAGACATTATGTTGTTGTAGTAGTTTTTCATTTTATGATGTAATGTAAAACTTATGAATATATCTAGTGTTTACAAGGCTACTAAACCAATCGGTCTTTCGAGATTTGATCTTTCTTGTGATCATGCCAATGTTACGAAGTAATGCACCGACTCTGGGCAGCTGGGGTCGGGGGGTTACAGTTGGTATCAGAGGAAGTTTAGTACAAACCTTGGAAGCTAGATTTAGATAAACTCTGATTAGAGCACGTAGACCTAAGATGAACTTTGAGGATTAGTATAGAAGAACTTCCTAGAATTTTGGTATTGTAGAGACTTTGTGAGTTTTCCGAGCAATACATCCCTGTCTGGATACGAGCAGGTAGAGGAGGCTCTGGCACAGATGTACCTAGGGGTAAAACCCGAAAACACCGCTTTGAGCTAGACTCGAACGGGAACTGGTGCACGACAACGGGCCTTGCTGCACTCTTGGTTACGACACTCCCGGGGGATATGCTTAGGATAACTCTCACTTTCTTTACAAATCATTATGAAGGGTTTATGAGTATATACTTCCTCAAAGAAAACATATTTATGATTATGGATTATATCCATAAATAGTTCAATTTATGTTAAGTGTTTTATAAGTATGGGATTTTGTATTTTGATTCATAAACTGATCTAGTTTATGACATTGTTTAGAAATGGTGCCTAGTGGAAGAAATGGAAACCGTATCAATGCACGCACTCCATGTAGGGATTGCCCTCCTGCTCAAGATAATTATAGTGGGGCTGGTGATGCAACTGGTGCTGATCAGCTAATCACCATACTGGGACAACTTACTCAGGTTATGAATAATAACCTTACCCGTATGGAGCACCCTGATCCGCAGCGTGGAGGATCAATGTTAGATCGATTCATGAGACAACAACCACCAACGTTCAATGGGAGTACAAATCCCTTAGTAGCTGAGCAATGGATATTTTCCCTAGAGAAAATATTTCAGGCTTTGGGGAGTAGTGAAAGGGAAAAAGTTACCATGGCAGTTTACCGCCTCACTGGAGATGCTGATCAATGGTGGTCATTGATTCAAAACATGAAGGAAGATGATGAAGTATCAAACATGGAATGGAGGGAGTTCAAAGATCTGTTTTTAGAAAAATACTTTCCTCGCGACCATCGAGCAGATATGGAAAGGCAATTTCTGAGTCTGAGACAAAAGGAGGATGATAATGTCACAAAGTATGAGGCTAACTTTACAAGGTTAGCGAGGTACGCTGGTGATTATATTCTCAACCCAAGAAGTAAGATTGATCGTTTCTTTGATGGGTTAAAACCATTTCTCCGTCGAGCATTAGTCTCACAATCCTTTTCATCGTACGAAGACATTGTCTCATGTGCTATCAAGACCGAAAAGGAATTCTCTAAGTCTTATGACTTTAAAGCAAAGCAAGAGAAGAAGAGACCTGCTGATCAATCTGGGAATGGAAATAAGGGGAAGAAGGGAAAGGTTGAATATCCATCTTGTGGTAAGTGCGGGAAGAAACACCCTGGTGCTTTCCTGAAGGGAATGGGAGTCTGTTACAAGTGTGGTGAAAAAGGCCACCAAGCTCATGATTGCAAGGGGAAGAAGGAAGCTACCAATGTTCAGTGCTACAATTGCAGGGAGATGGGGCATTATGCAAATGCATGTCCTAAGCGTCAGGAGAACTTACCTCAGAAAAGGCCAAGGGATCAAGGCCAGGCTTATGCTATCACTACTACTGAGGTAGAAACTCCGAAAGACGTGGTGGCAGGTAATTTAATGGTTTCCTCAAGTTTAGAAAATGCATTATTTGATTCTGGATCATCGCATTGTTTCATATCTTCCCAGTTTGCTAAGAAAATTAGATATTTCCAATTTGATTTAATAAGGGAGTTGTCAGTTAAAACTCCTAAGCGGAGTATCGTTGCAACAAAGTTTTGTGAATCAGTCCCCATTAGAGCACATAAATTTTCTTTATCTGCTGATTTCATCGTCATACCTATGATTGAGTTTGATATAATCCTCGGTATGGACTGGCTTTCGGACTATGATGCGAAGATTTATTGTAAGAAGAAAGAGGTTACGATTCTCGATGATAATGATAAGGAACACCTTATTTTTAGAACAGAATCGTCACCACCTAATTCTTATTTAGACCCACCCCCAGTAGCTCAACTTAATTAAATTATTGGGGAGGAAGAGAATGAAGTAACTATCGGTGAGGAAAGGAATGTTCAAATAGAGGGTGTACCTGTTGTGAAAGAATTTGTAGATGTATTTCCGGAAGATTTGCCTGGACATCCTCCAGAACGAGAAGTTGAGTTTTCCATTGATTTGATTCCTGGATCAAGGCCTATATCGAAGACCCCTTATAGAATGGCCACTGTAGAGTTAGTCGAACTAAAGAAACAACTAGAGGAATTGAGTAATAAGGGATTTATTCGCCCTAGTGTTTCTCCATGGGGAGCCCCTGTTCTTTTTGTTAAAAAGAAAGATGGATCTATGAGGTTATGTATCGACTACAGGGAGATCAATGCTATAACGATAAAGAACAAGTATCCCCTACCTCGTATTGATGATTTATTTGACCAACTGCATGGAGCTCAATACTTTTCAAAGATTGACCTTCGATCTGGATACCATCAATTGTGTGTGAAGAAGGAAGACATTCTGAAGACAGCATTTCGAACCAGGTACGGGCATTACGAGTTTACTGTAATGCCGTTTGGATTGACTAATGCACCCTCTGTATTCATGGATCTGATGAATAGAGTTTTCAAGGAGTATCTCGATGAATTTGTGGTGGTATTTATTGATGATATCTTGGTATACTCCAAAACCTACAAAGATCATGAAAATCACTTGCGCATTATCTTGAAGACTCTGAGGAGGCATGAATTATATGGAAAGTTTAGCAAGTGTGAATTCTGGCTTCAGGAGATTTCTTTTCTTGGCCATATTGTCTCTAAAGATGGAATCTCTGTTGATCCTTCTAAGACCAAAGCAATCCAAGAATGGCCAGCACCTACGAATATAACTGAGGTACGTAGTTTTATTGGCTTGGTAGGTTATTATCGACGTTTCGTCCAGAATTTTGCCTGATTGGCTAACCCATTAACGAAGCTCACATGTAAAGGGGTTAAATTTGTTTGGACAAAAGAGTGTGAAGAATTTTTCGAAGAACTTAAGAGAAGATTAGTCAATGCTCCTATATTGACTCTACCATCGGGGAATGATGGGTTCGTTATTTATAGTGATGCGTCAAAGAAAGGACTTGGTTGTGTCCTTATGCAGAATGATAGAGTTATTGCCTATGCATCACGACAGTTGAAAATTCATGAACAAAACTATCCTACTCATGATCTTGAGTTAGCAGCTGTGATCTTTGCTTTGAAGATATGGAGGCACTACCTCTATGGTGAAAAATGTGAGATTTATACTGATCACAAGAGTTTGAAGTATATTTTCTCACAAAAAGAACTCAACATGAGGCAAAGGAGATGGCTTGAATTACTCAAGGATTATGATTGCACGATACACTACCACCCGGGGAAAGCAAACAAAGTAGCAGAAGCTTTGAGCAGAAAAGACCATGGAGTTCTGAACATGATGAGAATTGAAAGGGATCCAATTTTCATGGATCTAGAGAAGATGGACATGGGAATAACCAGGGAAGGTGAAACATCAATGCTTTTTCAAATGGTTGCCAAACCATCTTTACTAGAAAGGATTAAGAGTTCTCAGACCGATGATGAAGAATTTTAGAAGAAGATTAAAGCTGTGAATGATGGGAGATTGAGAGACTTTGTGTATAAAGATGGAACTTTGAAATTTGGAAAGAGACTTTGTGTTCCCGATTTACCTGATCTGAAAAGGGAATTACTGGATGATGCTCATAGTTCCAATTTCTCTATACACCCTGGGAGCACCAAAATGTATAGAGATTTGAAGGAACATTTTTGGTGGGACAACATGAAGAGGGAGATTGCTGATTTTGTATCAAGATGTATGGTTTGTCAACAAGTGAAATCTGGAAGGCAACAGCCTGGAGGAGTCATGCAACCTCTTCCCATACCGGAGTGGAAATGGGACAATATTACGATGGACTTTGTCACGGGGCTACCAAAGACTCCTAGAAGGAACGATGCAATATGGGTTATTGTTGATCGTCTTACCAAGTCAGCACATTTTCTTGCTATAAGAGAAGATCTACCCCTGGAACGTCTAGCAAGACTATACATTAATGAAGTTGTGAGACTTCATGGAGTTCCCCTATCGATTGTTTCTGATCGTGATCCCCGTTTTACTTCAAGATTTTGGAAAAGTCTTCAGAAATCCCTGGATACTGAACTTCATTTGAGCACTGCTTACCACCCTCAGACAGACGGACAATCAGAACGGACTATTCAGACCTTAGAAGACATGTTGAGATCTTGCTCACTTGATTTTCAGGGTATGTGGGATCAATATTTACCTCTGGTAGAATTTTCCTATAACAATAGCTTCCATTCGAGTATACAAATGGCACCATATGAAGCGTTATACGGAAAGAGATGTCGTACACCAACCTGTTGGGATGACGTTGGTGAAAGAAAACTTGTAGGCCCAGAACTGGTGGAGGAAACGGTGGAAAAGGTGAAAGTAATCCAAAATCACATTAAAGCAGCTCAAAGTAGGCAGAAGAGCTATGCCGATAATCGAAGGAAGGATTTGGAATTTCAAGTCGGTGATCATGTTTTCCTGAAGGTATCTCCATGGAAGGGAGTCATACGTTTTGGTAAGAAAGGTAAATTGAGTCCCAGGTACATCGGACCTTTCGAAATTCTAGAACGAATTGGGGCTGTGGCTTACCGATTGGCAATGCCGCCAAGTCTCTCCAAAGTTCACGATGTGTTCCACGTATCTCTGTTGAGAAAATACATGCCTGACCCAACGCATGTACTCACCTATGAGGAATTAGAACTGGAACCGGATCTGTCTTATTGTGAAGAGCCCGTCAGGATTCTTGATACAAGAGAACAAGTACTGAGAAACCGGACGACGCGTCTGGTAAAAGTTTTGTGGAGAAATCATAAGATGGAAGAGGCAACGTGGGAACCCGAGGAACTTATGATGAAGAACCACCCGAGTCTTTTTATGCAGTAATACCCTAGAAATTGTGAGGACGCAATTATTTGAAGGAGGGGAGAATGTAACACCCCAAGCTTCTACGGTACGTTTCCCTTCGAATAATGTGATAGCGTGTGTTGTACGCAACACCGAGTTCTAACACACCATAACTAATCAAACTAGCCGTTATGAATAGTAATACCTACTTTTTGAAATTATATATATTTTATATTTGAAAATGGACTTCATTTTTGGATTCGGAATATCGAATTTAGCCTAGGGTGAAATTTTGGTACATTTCGGATAACATTCATATTTTGATGAATAGTGAAAATTACTAAATTTTAATTAAAAACAACTTTTTTAATCAAATTAATTACTAGTGATAAATTATGAATTTGATTGGTTTGAAAGTATATTTAGAATATATTTTTACCATTTAATATAATGTTGGTCACTGGACATAATTTTACAATTAAACCGAACCTAAACAAGTGCCAATCTTTTGATAGTTATTATCTCTTAAAAACACGCTTTTTGTTTTGACAGCGGGAATTAATTTTAAATTAATTTCTGCCACTTCTGTGTTTTGAATTTAGAAAAATGGATTCCAAATTTGGAATCAGGATGTCCAAATTGTGTAAATAGGTAACTTTTATTTTTAGACATTTTGAATAATTACTGTGGTAAATATTTTATTTACCATGGTTAAGGGTAAATCTGGTAAATAAGGGTTAAAAAATAATATTATAATAATAAAAAATTAACCTAAAACGTGTCCTAACCTTATTGGTGGACACATACCCGACCATGAGCATCCTTGGGTCAATTTGGGGACCCCTTGGAGCCACTTGTATGTGGTAGGGACACATTATATTAATAAAGTTAAAATAAAAATAAAAATGGCATAAGCTTACATCTTTTAGAAGAACAATTTTTACATAGGGTTATACATGTTGGATTTTCGATTATAAATATTCATTAGAAAGCTAAAAATATTTCCTACATAATGATGTTTTATTTATAATTTTTAGACATTAAATAATTTATTTTATTTATGACACAATGATGATGCAGTAATTACTAAAATAGTAAAAAATTAACATAATTGATATTATATATACCCAAATAAATATAATATGAAACTTTTAATGAATTAAACTAATTTTCTAGGATAAAATTATATATTAGTATTGATTTAATGGACTTTTTTCGAAGTAATCAATCTGTTATGAGTTTCACAAAAATCAACTATTGAATAGTGTCAAAATTGACATAAAAGAGTTCTTAAAACAAATATTATATTATTAATTGATATTAAATTCCTAAAAATCTGAGGTTCGGCCAAGAGACTTATATTATGATAGGTTAATCATTAATGGACCACTTGGGGGTCGCTTGGATGTATATGGTAAGTTTATTAACCATATTATATAAAAATACAAAGAGACATTGTAAAAGTGAAACTAATTAACTTAGAGTTAATACTTAAAGATAAGGTTAATATAAGTACCCAAACCTGTCTAAATTCTATTGGATGAGTTGTTTTCGACCTATCCCCACCTCATCCTTTGAATAGTCAACTTTGGAGCCTTTGGAAACCGAATATGAATTTATTATAAATTAATATTTCTAGATTTTCCAAAAGTGCCCCTCACCCCTCTTATAAAAGGGCACTCCTCCTTCTCATTTCTTCACACCTCTAAAGCCTTTTGGTTCGGCCAAACTCTGCCCAAATACTCTCCCAACATCCCTCAATACAACCTAGAGGCCTTAGTTTGATCAGAAAGCCAACCTAAGGAGCCCGTTTGATCAAATCAAAAGGAAGAACCCGAAGAAGAGGTAATGATTTCACCACCCTTTTCTAAGTTCATTTCTTCTTCCACTTCTTCTTCCTTTGTTCTTACCATTCTGAAATAATAACTCCAGTATCTCACATATACTGTGATGTTATTATAAATATGGTACAATCATATTCAGTATTCTATCCACCCTTTGAATAACATGTCACCATACGTGCGTACGTACGGCTTACCGTCTCCACGTCGTGGTGTAATTGTTATTCAATATAATATTATTTGGATGGGTATAATAATGATGTGTAACTCATGTAAATAATAAATATAACATGTTAATGATTCTGTATATATGATATAACATCCATTTATATATTATTTTAATATCAAAAGAATGATATCGTCGCTCGTGCGTACGTACGGACTACCGTCTCCACGAACGCGATGAGATTCATTCTCCATCGTAACCATTAAAGCGTAATTATCATTTTATGATTTAAAAATGATGTTTAAGGACATGATATCATTCTGGATATTAATAATATACAACCTATCCTTTACAAACATGTCTTACGTAACAAAACATATGAAAGAAAACAAGTAAGTTAACACCCGAAACAACGATAATACTAAGATATTATTATCAAATCAATATTAAAAGATCATATATGATATCATATTAATGTATATGATTCTTGTATAATTTAATAACAATTATTTCACCATTATACAGGAGGTTAACCTACCACAACCAAGGAAAAGTACAAGGTAAGGGTTATTTCACAATCTCTTCATTATCCGAGGTTGTATTATACGTAATAATCTACTGGGATCTCTTTATCATCCACATCCATGTTTCTTCGAAATGTATTTCAAAACATTTTTACTATTTACAAGAATATGGGTTAAAGTCATTTATACCCTTGTTTGACTTTTTATAAGAGGTTTATAAAGGAATCATTCCGTCGTTTTCAAAACAAGGTCCTTTTTAACCTTTTCGACAGAATTGAGGTAAGAATGTTTTTTTTAACTTATACGGCGGGTGCGGTTATTTTACGCCGTTATAAAATCTTCAAAGCTTCCCATACAAGCTTATAAGAATATTTTCAAAGAAAATGTTTTATTTTATATGGATCTTAAATGATTTCAAAATAAAAGGAGATATTTCTTTAAAAAGAATTTTGATTTCATCTATGTCAACATCCTTTGATGGATTTTAAGATTATTTGAAGTTGATTTATTATGATACAAAACTTCTATATTGTATTGAAGGTTTTGTGATATGTTTGACTGTGGATGTGCTATTTTTATACCATTCATAGTTTATTGTGAAAGTATTGACATTTCGTATGCTAGTTTTAATACGAATGTTTATGTTATGTTTAAACCTTTTCATATGGGAATGCATTGGACTTAATAAGTGACGGGTGGAGCCCGCTATAGCTCCTCGATGCATCGGTAGGTCTCATGAGACAAACTAGTGTCTTGGCACAAGGCCTTGACAAAATCTTATTTGTAGTCTTGGCACGAGGCCTTGGCTATCTGGTTATGATAGTCTGGCATTATACATTCCAACATTATGAAAGTGGTTATTGATTTTTGCATGTGATTATTCGATTAGTAGAATATCCATGTGAATAAGTAAATGGCATTATTTCATTTTACTTTTGCCATACCATGTTGAAGTTAAATTTTAAAAGGCTTTTGTTTTAGTAATGCATTGCCTTAAATGTTTATTCTTATTTATGAAAGTTTCCGCTATATTGTTATCCTTACTGGGCATTTGAGCTCACCCCTTTTCTATGTTTTATTTTTCCCCAGGATGTGAAGAAGTAAATTATGAATGACCTGCAGGGATATTATGAGGGGATAGTAGTGTGGATTATGGAGACATTATGTTGTTGTAGTAGTTTTTCATTTTATGATGTAATGTAAAACTTATGAATATATCTAGTGTTTCCAAGGCTACTAAACCAATCGGTCTTTTGAGATTTGATCTTTCTTGTGATCATGCCAATGTTATGTAATAATGCACCGACTCTGGGTAACTGGGGTCGGGGCGTTACAGTCAAGGTGTTCAACAATGTGGCTGATTATTTTACTGTTACTACCCTAGAATATTCCTGGTGTGAGCTGTCTTGTGTTTCGTGCATTATCTTGAGGAATTCTTGTGTGGTATTTTGTTTTTGTTTTGGGGCCCCTACTGAGTACTGTGTTACTCACTCCTACATAGGATTCTCCCACACGTGATTTGTCTTATGTGGACGACCGACGTTTAAATAGAGGTTATCAGGGATACGGGAGTGACGGACGATACGACTATGGACATAGTGGCCTAGGACCAGGGGGGTACTAGTAGGATTGGGTAGACATGACATACTACTTTAAATTCTAGTATATTTTATACTATCATGATCTGGTGGTGTTTTTGGTAGATGGCCATCAGAGTTCCCTTTTGGGTATTCCTATTTTTCATCCTTTTTTGGGTTTGTATTATGGTCCACTAACTTTTAAATGTACTCACAGTCAAATTTGATTTAGTTGTTTGCTCTTTCTGCCATTCGGTGTGTTGGGATGTAGTTGGGAATGTGTGTGCATATATGTATTTAGGAAAATTCATCCCATTTGCAGGTTGATACCTTCAACGCTAGTCACTAGACCTTAGACATCAGGAGTCGGGCTTGGTGAAGTCACGACACTAGCCTTGGGGGACTATTCGTGACAATGTGGTATCAGAGGGTAGTCAATCCTTTCAGAAAGTCTAGGAGTCTGTTTTTTTTCGGGAAACAATGTAAAGCATTTTGAGCTCAACATTTAGATTCGAGGAGTCAAGTGTTGGTGCGACGACGGACGAATCCATACACCAGAAAATAGAATTCTGTTTTCGGCTCAATACATGAATACACTAGTTGCATAAGTGTCTCCTTATTTTTATTAAGAGTCAACTCACCAGGTATAACCTTCTAACTGTGGTATATCTTTATCTATCTCAAGATGCTTTCACATGGATGACTATAAAGGGTCATGATATAAGGTTGTGAGGACAATACTCCTAGAAATAAGGCATCTGTTTAGGGACCAGTGCTAGAGATGGACCCACTGGGTGGTATACCGATGTTGCCGCCACCTATTGATTATCCAACGGGCCCTCCTATATAGGTTCAGGTGGATGCATATTTCCATAAAGAGTTGTGGATGAATCATTTGGAACATAACGATGAGGCATAGGGATAGAATGTGTTTCACAGTCATCCAATTCAATTATCACCTAAGTTACATGGTCATAAGGACCTAAAAATTAAAAATAGGCAAAGTAATATGTGGAACTAGAGGGTTCAAATGAGGGGGTGTCCTAGTTCCAAGAAGGGTAGGATTTTCTGTGCTTGTTGTAAAATGAGACATCTTGTGTGAGATTGTCCCACTATTCATGCTATAGTGCAAGAGTGGAGACAGTTACAGACTATTGAGACCTATTACCCCAGGACTCCAGGGATGAATTAAGGGATGATTCACACCTTTCTACTTTAGCTGCAGTATTGATAGACACGTGTACTAGTGATTTACATTTCATTCAACTTCTTCTTGTTTGATACCTAGATGTTCAAATGAAGATCATTTACTTTACCCTCAAGTTTAGAGACTCCTACTGGAGGAGACCCAATCACCACACACTGGTGCTGATGGTGTGACCTGACTGTTGGATGCGTGAGTATCAGTTGTCATCTCTTGGTAGTAGCGTTAAGTCTTTGCAATGTCATTATTGGTGTGAACTGGTACCGTTCATTCTAGTATAGAGTGTATTTGGAAAAGGATATGGTTTATCTACGAATATGGAACCGGATTTCCATTTACCAGCATAGGGGAAATCCTTGAAACTGTTGATGGACATAGGTAGAGGAGTGTGTAGCCAAATCCTATTTAGTTGGATAGTTTGACCCTTAGTGTAGTGAATGTAATGAGTCCCCAAGTTCCTTAGTGATAGAATATTATAAGGACGCCTCCCTTGAATATGTTCCATGAATACCTCTCCAATGAGAGTTAAACATCTACCATGATCAGTACTATGGGAGGACACCGATATCCACATCGGCATATCAAATAGCTCCCGAATAGATTTTTGGATCAAGAGTACAGTTGTAGGATAGGTGGAGTATCTAGATGCGGTCAAGGAGTATGACCCGAGGGCTCCATGAATGAGTTAATGTACAATATGTGTCTTCTACTAGATGTATTATTAATAGACACATGTGATAATCATTCCCTCTTGTCATGAATCTTGTACGAGTCCTAGAGTTTCTGGTTAAACCATTGACTTGATCCTTAAATCTCGAGATACCAATGGGAGGAGAATTGAAAATAACACTTATGTTGATGGTGTGATATGAAACATGAGGTGAGAGTTTTGGTTGGAACCTCTTGGTAAAAAAATCATTCCCTTACTATGTTAGTTTTGATATATATTTTTCATCCCCTTTTCAAGTTTAGATTGACTGTTTTAGGCAAAAAGTATGTGGTTAATCTTTATTGTTGGAATATGGGTTTTCTTGGTCTGTGAAAAAATTGAATCACAAGTAGCACCAGATAAACTCATGCATGGGAGGGTGCAACCGATCACCCTTGATTTGGCTAACCACACCCTTGGTGTAGTTGAAGTTTTGAGTGTTTAGTTCACAATAATAGAGGTAGAGTGCGAGAACGTCCCTTCAAAATATGTTTTTAGGGTTACCTCCCCACATGAGGAGGTACTTAAGTATCATTCTACACTCTAAGATAACACCGATATCAGCATCATAATATCATAGGTATTTTTTAGAGCATCATAAGTAGGGGTCGTAGGTGGGGGACTTGTAGAGGATGGGCTTAGTAAGACCCAGTGTTCAAAATTATCTGTAGACAACAATCAATTTAATCAAGTGGATGTTGAGAATGAGTACTCTATACCAAATGGTTGATGGGAAAATCAATCCGTTAAAAGACATAGCCTTTCGTGTGGATGGAAAGGTGACCATAGGCTTTACATAAGTTCTGACTGTGGTGATGAATAGAGTTCCTTCAGAAATATGACTTTGGGAATGTCTTTACTCATGGGGAGCGGAATGTGGTGGCATACATGCTCAGAAGGAAGTCTGGTTTACAACTATTTAGTGAGGCAATGGAGCAGTTAGCTGCAATGTAGATATCATTTGTGGATGATGATGGAGTGGATTACCTTCAGTCATTTACTATCACCCCCACTATTGAAATTATTCTAGGAGGCACAATTTCTGGATGTTGACTATGAGGCCCGACGTGCTTAGTTATCCTCGTGACAATATTCGGATGGATTTTTGATGGGTGGGGAGCACATCATCCTTTTCAGAGGATACATCATAGTACTGGTTACATTACATGAGGAGGTGTTGAGGAAATTCTATACTTCCCCTTTGATGGTACATCTTGGTGCAGAAAAGATACACCAAGACCTCCAACGCAAGTACTTAGGGACCAGAGATGGAGACACTTGGATTTTGCGGAGGGAGATCGTGTGTTCCGTAGGGTCTCTCCCAGAAGAGGATTGTGGAGATTTCTCCAGGGCAGAAAGATATCTAGGAGGTTCATCAGACCTTTTCAGATCTTGAGCAGAGTTGTCAAGGTGGTGTACTACCAAGCTCTCCCCCCACAGACTCACTGGGGGCATGATGTTTTCTATGTGTTGTAGCTGAGGTGGTATGCTCTTGATCCATCGCACATCATCAACTGAGGTGAGCTAAATAAAGACGATGGAGAAACATTTGTGGAGGTCTAAGTGGAGATAGAAGATCGACATCAGTTGGTTCTATGCGGGAAGTCGATTCCTCTAGTGCATGTCCGATGAAAGCACGAGATTCTTCAGTAGAGCACATGGGATTGGGAGGATCAGATTCATGCTCAGTACCCCAATCAGTTTGACTAGTTTTGTTTTGGATTGCAGGGACGTAAATCGCTATGTTGGTGAGATTTTAATGTCTTGGAATGTCCATGTAATTTTTTTTTAAATGGAATTATTTTGGGACCTTGAAATTTGACGTGACGTTATTTGAAGGCCCGAAGTGCCCAGAATGATCCATCCAAAAATTGAAGCTTTAAATAACACATGTGGTCTGTTTTCTTATAAAAGTGTAATAAATCCTAAACGGTTTCCCTGATCATAAATCTAAGGGTACCCTTGCATTCAGGATGGCGGGTTTACCCTATGCACAAATTAATTTTAGTCGGTACAATAATCCAGCAAGAAAAACTAAGTATAGCATAAGTGTAAAAATATATATTAATAAAATAATTTTATTTTTCAAATGCTTATAACTCACAAATGTTGACTTTTATTGAAAATACTAGACCACCGTTGAAAATGTGAGGCTATGCTTTCCTTTGTAAGATCCTAACATTGGATGGAATGGGCACACAATGAAAGTTAGTTTTGGGCTGTGAATAAAAAAATTACTTTCGCAATTATTTTAATTTCAAATCCTTATATCTTCTAAATGGTTACATAGATTGAAAATCCAAGAGTACCGTTGAAGTTGTGGGGGCATGTTTCCCTTAGGTGGATTCTATCCATGACAGGCATGGGTTAGGGGTGAAAGATAATATTTCAGATACATTATTAATGTAGATTCAGTAAATGTGTGAGTGGGATTTTCTATCTTTTGAACCGGTGATTGGATTAAAAATACAAGGGAATTGTTGAATTTATAATGCAATGATTCACCAAGAAATGAATTGTCTCTGGCCAGAAAGGTCCTAGTGAAAAATTTATTTTTTATACATTTCATGAAAAATAACAAAATAATTTAAGAGAATTATTTTATTTCTGTTCTCCACATTCATTAGTGGATGGTGATGTTGTAGTGTAGCGACAAGGTGGTGATGAGGTGGTGGTGATTCACATTAATGATGCTCATTAATGGATCATTAATCCATAGCAAAATGATGGTTTAATAATGCATAAAAGTGATGTTGTTTATTAAATAAAACAATGCAATGACGAAACGTCCCATCATAATGGAAACACTGTTAGGTGATACTATTTATAGTTCTACATGTTGGGGAAATAAGGATTAAAAAATTGGATGATTCTATAGAGAAACTATAACAAAATTCCTCCCCAGTTAATAATGATGAATGCTCGCACAAATTCATCATCTTCAATGCCTTTCAATGTGATTTCTAAATCTTAATCCCCTAAGAATGAATTACACAACATCTGACGTCATAATAGGTAGGGGTTTTTGATTTTTTGTCATTCCCTGTCCTTTTATAAAAAGGATGAACTCAAATCAACCCAAGAATAGGTTGAACCATGATTCATTCATTATTTGGGAGAGTTTCTTGTTGTTGGGGTTATTTTTATTCGGTGTCCAAATCATGGAATGGAATGATTGAATGGAAACTCCTCAAACCTCCCCCGTCATTAAACCTATAACATGAAGGATCTGGGAAAACATGAAAAAATCCGGAGAGCCTCCGTATGTGTTTTCATGGTGTCTTTACTCTCAAAATGATGGAAAATAAGGTGTGGTATCCTCACGGTGAAGAGGGCGCTCCCCAGAGGCCACTGACATAGACGTGTCGAATAACAGACCACTGGAGCATGTCGCTGGCCTGTTAAACACCTTTTCAGCACATAGTCAGTAGCGGCGGCTGACCTCGCTAGCCCGCGTTGACCAGGAAGCCGCGATGTATCATCTGTAGTGGTGCACTGGAGGATGTGGTGCCTGGCAGGGCAATGTGTGGAGGGACGACCCGCATCCCGGCCTTCCGCAAGATCTAGCATCCACAATACTTGACTATGGTAGGCTGAAGAGCCCCAAGCATCCATGGGGAAGGTGGGAGGCCATGAACCATTGTCGACATCAGTAGCTGTATGTGGCACTAGGTGGGTGCTGCACAGGATGTGCTGCCCACCTCTATCTAGGTGGTCACATTGTCCACACCGCACGACTGGTCCCCATATTCGTGGATGAGGCCCCAAAGAGTCGGGCTTGTCCCACTTCCTAGTGGTCCAAACCCGAACTAAACTTCATGGATCACGTCAGCAGGTCGGACCCCCACCTAGTAGGCTAGACCTGTACCAGCAGACTGAACCCCCACCCCCTTCGAGCTGTGTCAGACTAGAACTGGTTTTTAAGCGACCCAACTGGCTAAAATCTCGTCCAACTAGGACGGTTCCAATAAGTCCTATCGGGAATGACCTACTGTCCAGGCCGGACCAGGCCGACCTCGACCTGCACTAGGTCAAGTAGAGTCAATCTTAATGAACCAGGGTATGTAGGACCCCCAGTCCAGGTTGGTCGGGTCGGTCTGACTGGGTTGGAAAGGGCCCCGTCACAGCTGGCCACCTGGTTACTAAAACACCTATATCTTTAAAACTGCACGCCTGTTTAACAAGCCATTTGAATCATTGGGACCCTCCCTATGAGGAAGATATTTTTATAATTATATATGGTAACTGTTGTACTAGTTGAGATGCGAAAAAGTGCTTGAGGAGCGGTTCTCCCAAGAACACTATGTTCAGAACCCTACATCTAGCTAAGACCTGAATACTGTTGACCTTTTGACCAAGTGGGAAGCACCTTTTTGTAACATTGTCATCCCATGATTGGAAGCACCTCTCTGTGACATTTCATGGCCCTGATACACAATTAGAATGAGTATCTATGTTGTCCATGAATAGTGGAAAACAACTCTCTTTGACTTTGCAGGCCCACAACATACTATGGGGAGGGCTATCAACACTATTCATGTTTAGTGGGAAGCCCCTCCTCGTGACTTGGCTGGCCCACTATACTAACTAGAGGAGGAGTTCTCTAGCACTGAATGTGTTCGATGATGTGACGGATGATTCTAATATTACTACCCTAGAATATTCATGGTGTGATCTATCATGTGTTTTGTGCATTAACTTAGGGAACTGTTGTGTGGTCTTTAATTTTTGTTTTGGGGTCCCTACTGAGTACTGTGTTACTCTCCCCTTAACGAGATTCGCCCGCATGTGTTTTTTCTGGTGCAGATTATCAATGTTTCAACAGAGGTTCTCAGGGAGATAGAACTAATGGATGATAAAATGGTGGAATTGGTGGTCGATGACTAGGTGGGGCCTAGTAGGATGGGGTAGACATAACATACTACTTCAGATTCTAGTAGCTTTTCTAATCTAACGATCGGGTGGGGTTTTCTATGGATGTCCATCAGAGTCCCCATCTGTGTTTTTCTATTTTCAGTTCATTGTTAAGTTTGTATTCTATCCCACTAACATCCAGATGTACGTGCAATCATCTTTGTTTTAGTGTTTTCTTTATTTCCCCTTTCTGTGTGTCAGGATATGGTTGGGAATGTGTGTGCATACAAGAATTCATGAAAATTTCTCCCACTTAGATGTTGATGCCTTCAACGCTAGTCGCCAGCTCCTTCCCTCTAGTAGACGGGCTTGGGGTAGTCATGAAATGGGCCCCAGGGGATGGGTGGCGACAATTTTAAATCTTATGGTCTATTTTTATGAATATTTTGGATATTTATTTCATTAAATAGGCCTATATAATAATTAAAGTAAAGAAAGATACAAAATGAAATATTCATTTATTTTATTATCTATAAAGCTTTAGGATTATAGAAAAATAGATATTTTTTATAAATATTATTTTCAAATACTAAATTTCTTTATCATGATAATTTTTTTAAATTTTTAGATTTGAAATAATTACTTTAATTGATTTTGAAACACCAACTCAGTAAATACTTTGGGAATATAAAATAAAATTAATGATACTAAACATATTAAAAATAATGTAAATTGAATAAATTATTATGTTCATTTATTTATTTAGATAAATATATAATCTTATAATGGTGTGAAAAATATATATTATAATTCAATCATTGTACTGATATTTTTATATTCAAATAAAATGAATAATGTCAAAAATGACATTAATGTTATATTATTATAATGATATTTTATTAAATGATTTAAAATTAATAAAATTCATATATTCAATGAACCAATTTTTAAGTGTGTAAAAATATCAAATATGTACCATTAATGAAGCAATTGGTATTTTTTAGTGACAATATTAACCCATTAATAATAAATTTTTAGGGTTGTTAAGGTTAAAATGAAGTTTTTTCACATTCAGTGTGGTTGTGTTAAAATTAATATAAAAAACACATGGTAGTTTTATTTTATAAATTTTATTTAATATATAGAATACTTTTTTTACAAATTATCTAATAATTATGATTTATTTTAATATTAAAAGATAAATTACCCACGTTAAAAATTATTGTTACCGTAGTGAAAATCCAAAATGGTAAAAATATGAAAACATTGATGTTAAGGAACATGGTCTGAAAGTTATTTTTTATTAATAGTTTAAATGAAAGATGAGGGAAAGAAAGTAAATCCCTTCAAGGGGGCCGAAAGTGGTGTTGTCCCAGGGAATCCCCTTGAACCACACATAAACACTCCAGGGTAAGGGAGTGTGGAATATCATAAACAACAAGAGAGTCCTCTTGTCTGCCCAAACGAGCCCGTGAGTCAGCTGCAAAGTTAGGTTCTCTCCAGCTATGATGAATAAACCTTCCATGACTAGTTTCTGTCTTGAACTTTCGAATGATGTAAGTCAGGTCCCAAGGAATCCCATAACTTCCCTACACCTCCCTAAACAAGACCTTTGAATGAGATTCAATCTCCGTCACCTTCAAGCCCCTCCTCTTGCAAATCAAAAGGCCTGAAAGAAGAGCCTGAGCCATTTCCCTCAAGGAGTTACAAGGACCATATAAATCACTAAAGGCAACATACACCGAGCCCCAACAGTCTCGAAGTAAACCTCCACCCCTCATTACTCCCTCTATGGAAGAACGATCGATATTAAGTTTCAAACCATGGTTAGGTGGCTGCCACTTTATCCAAATTCCATCCCATCTATGAGGCATGCAGGGTCTTTTAAGGAAGTTACAAATCTCCACTGAATCCCTCCCCCCTTTAACCAGGGTTGCATGTTCCACAATGAGAGTTTTGAGCCTGATCAGGAAGAATAATGGAGACCTTTTAGAGCCTAGTATAACCAGATTATGTGCCTCCAACAGGACCCAACAGACAGCAACCAAGATGATGGCCCTAATCGACATTTCCATGGCCCTGTTATGGGTCCCCGAGAACCTGGCTGCCACAAACATCGGACTGGTCCCATGTACTCCATCATTAAGTGGCGAGATGGAGAAGGATGAGCAATGGAGGGAGGCCCATTGCCCTTGGAAGAAGAGGTGCATCGTTGACTCAATACGAGGGAATTCACAGCAGTAACAACGAGACGCCAAACAGACCCCTTTCCTTTGGAAATTCTCCTCCGTTGGTATCGCTCTATTAGTAACTCTCCACACCAAGAATTTCATCATCATTGGAATCTCCTTGCACCAAAAAACATGCCCCCTTCCACCATGGGTCTCTCCCTCTGATGTAACCCCCTGTAGTCACGGGCACTGAACCTACCAGAAGCAGCCTCCGTGAAGCAGTATACATTAGGTTCCTCACTCATCACAATTTCATCAAAATGGTTCAACTGGGTGGGGTTCAACACCGCATGAATAAAATCATTCATGTTTCAAGCTTCCCAGAAAGACACATCAGGATATGGGCAGCCTTCAAAGGCCAACATCCCACCCGGCCAGTTGTCATGACTGAAACTAATATTCCCATTACTGATAATTCACCTAGAGTAACCATGAAACATCTCCATCTGATCAAACATAAATTTGGCCAGCCTCATCGCAACATGCATGTTGAATTCCTCACCCCATCCATAACGACCCCTAACGAATTTTTCCCAAAGAGTCTCCCCCGAAATAATCTCCCATGCAAGACGCGCCTGTAAACCAAGGGTAGAATCTTGGATGTCATGCAGACCGACGCCTCCTTCATCAACTGGACGCGCCATTTTCTTCCATGTGGCATAATGACACTGCCCTTCTATCTTGGTATCCCAATGAAATGTTGTATTTATGTTTTTTATTTTCTGTACCATGCCGTTCGGTGGCTTAATAACTGAAAATACATGCATGGGAATAGAATGAAGAACACTTTTAAATAGCATGACCTGACCTCCGAACGAAATGAGTTTCTTCTTCCAGTTAATAGTCCTCCCAAGTATACGATCCATGATTCCATTAAAAAGATGTTTCTTGACCCGGCTGGAAGATAAAGGAACCCCATGATACAGAATAGGAAGTTGTTTCTGTTTGCACCTAGTAGCCCTATGTATATCTCTACATTTCCTTCTCGATCATTTCTCAGAGATAAAGACATTACTCTACGACAAGTTGATCGATTTTCCACTAAGCTTGTTGTAATTGGAAATAATGTCACTGAAATGGTTTAAGGATTTTCACTGGCCATTCATGAAAAATAGGACATCATCAGCAAACATCAGGTGGGTGATGTTCCCCGAACTCCTTTTGCCCGTGTACGGTTTCAACATGCCCTCTAACAGACCCTTCTTCAATTTCCTAGATAGCTCATCCTGAGCAATAACAAACAAAAATGGAGATAATGGGTCACTTTGTCTCAACCCGCTAACAGTTTTGAAAAAACCAAAACTCTTCCCCATCATAGCCGCCGAAAGCCACGATGAGGAGTAGCACCTGAAACAAAAATCACAAAACCGCTCCTGGAACCTGAACCCCCTCATAACCTTAATGATGTACCTCCATTCCATTTGATCATAAGACTTGTTCATGTCGACTTGGAGAATGACATTTGACCCAACCATACTCCTGTTGATGTCCTGAACTAGCTCACTCGTGATACCAACCGCCCCCTGTATGTTTCAACCATGTATTAACCCATGTTGTTCATCCGAGACCACTTTGGGGAAATTTTTTGAAAGCCTTCTCCCAATCACCATGGCCAAATCTTATAAGAAACGTTACAGAGGCATATAGGGTGGAAATGACTGCTGAGGATGGGGTCTTTAACTTTTGGAACAAGAACCACACTTGATGTAAAGGAACAAGATGTTTAAAAAAGTTTTTTTTCAGTGTAGGTTTTTTTCAACCATATCATCCCTAAAAACCATTAATTATTTTTTTGTATCCACATGGGTTGAGTTTAAGTTCCCATTATTGTATGGTTATCATATTTTACAAAGAATCAACTCCCCTCAATTATAAAATGGTACTCACTCCTCTCACATATTCACACCTATATATACATTTAGATCAACCAAAAAATACCCAAATAACATAGAAAATTTACTTATCACATCCTGTAATCCTTATATTGTTAATGAATCAAACCTTGTAAGGATTTAGTGTAAACATAATGAGGATACTTGAATAAGAGGTATCATTCTTTAATGAGTGTTTTTTTTCTTCCTAGAACACATTCAATTATTATTAAAACATGGATATTTAATAAAATCAATATGTTACATATATTTATATGTTGTTATGTTATGTTGATTACCTAAAAACACCCCCACATTCATCAAATTGGTGACAAAATAATCCTTCATGTGTACATAGGACTACCGAATCATGAATAAAAATCATTCGTTTCTCCATTATCACCAATCAAAACAAGGTATGATGATGAATATAATGTATATATATGTTATTTACACCATAATTATACCTATTGTTTAATTATATAATATAAATTTTTTTAATTTCAATTCTGTATGAGATATGATAATGGTGATCGTGTGTATAGAGTACTACCACCTCGATATGTGATGTGATTCGTCATTCACTAACACATTACATGGACAATGGTAATAATAGATTTTGTGACTATATATTATAAAAATTATTTAATTTTTATATTACTAATAAATTTATCATTTTTAAAATATAATATATTTCATTTTCTCTCATACCATTTCACTCAATCAATGTTGATAACGACTTTCATGTACGTGTCAACTAATGACATCAGGAAAAGATGTGACTCTATTTTCAAAAAAAATAATGGATGATATATATAAGTATATATATATAAATAAATTATTATCATAATTATGGAAATAAAAGAAATTAATAACCTAATATTCATAATGAAAATTTAAAAATGGAAATGTTATTCATGCATAGGTAAAACCAACAATCATTATGATCATAACATACATCATTTCTAAAAACCATATTTCACGATTGATTTTAAAAGTATAAATGATTAATAAATATTATAACTATTTCATTATAATTGTTATGGAGGTGGTAGGGTAATAAAAATTGATTAAGAACTAGAGCATCTATAACAATGAAAGAATGGGATATAAAGAAAGTAACAATCAAAATAATGAAAATAATTAAATATTATAAACAAATGAGTGGTAAAAAGTTATAAAACTATAATATATGAGATTATAAATATTTTCATATTCTATTATAAATTAATAAGATAATTCAAACTATTATAAACGATGTTAAATCATGAATTACTAAAATAAAGTGTGAGGTAAGAGATTTCATCTCAATTTACATCCCATTGAGAATTATTTGTTATTATAGTCTAATTAATTTTTATTTTATGTAATTAATACACCATGACATGTAATATCATAATTACATAATAATTCATGGTATTCTATGTCTCATTTTGAATAATTTCATGCATGTGGATTTTATTGGAAAATTACCATGTGATAACTGTTATTATACAATCTCACTTTCTTTTTTGATTGTTATCTTTCTGTTGAAAAAATCACTTTATTATAATAATTTTTCACCTTAAATTCATTTTCTCTTAAATATATATATTATTTTATAAATTATATGATTATTTAATGAATTATATACCATTATAACATATTCTATATACCTTAAAAATTATTTAATTAATTGGGAAAATATTGATAAATCCATATCCTTTACTCAATATTGATATTTGATAGAAGACACAATTTTTAGGAATTAAATTGATTATTTTACATATGAGGAATGATTTTTACACACATACATGGGTGGGGCTAGTAATTGATATCCCATCGATGCATCGATATGGATCGTGATAAAATAAGAAGGCCAAATTAGATGGGTTTTTACCTGATTGTTTTAAACTATCTTCAGGATAGATCCTATTAATAGAGGTATCATGTTACTAAGACATGAAATTCTATAATTAATAATTTCATTATTTTATAATGGTGTTATTATTATTATCCATGATATTTTTGCTATGATATTATATTTGTAAGAATTTCATTCTTAGTTATTGATTTATATTTTTTCATTTATTCACTTATCCACATTGACTATACCATATCTTATCATGAGTGTAATGTTATATAAAACGAATTTGTGTTCAGTTATTTACCTTTACATTTTGACTTTTATTATTTATTATTGGTATTTTACACTATACTTATAACTTACTTTGTATTTGAGCTCACCCTTATTTTGTTTCCAATGACAATGATATGTAAAATAATTCTTGGAATGAGTTTTTAAGGATGCAATTAACTTATATTTGTTATGTATTATCTTATTATTTTCTATTCTACATATAAAATTGGTATCATGTATGAATTTGGTTGTTCAAAATTGAAAAATAGATTGGTCCTCTAGGATGTGATTCCTGGTATCATATGTTAATGTTATAAAGAAGACCCCAAATCTTTTATATTATGGTCAGGGTCACTAAAAAATGAATTAAATATTATACCCTAATTGGAAACATCCAAATAAAAATATGAAAATAATTTTAGAATATTCAATTTAAATAGGTTATGAAATTAAATTTATTTTATATATTAAATACAAAAGGGGAGAAATTTTTTATAAAATGAATTTTTATGATTAAAAATGACTTTACACCAAAATAATATATTTAATTGATCCCTAGGAAATTTATTGGTTTATTATTAGTAAAACTAGAGTTATGTGACTTAAAAAATGTAAAACCTAATTAAACATATTAAATAATCAATATTAAAAAGGATAAAAAAATTATTATGATAGAATAAAACATTATATAGGTTTCATTATTTTAAAAACTATTTTTATAAATTCAACATAATTTTTTAATTAATTATTTTCATTATTAAATATATTTTTATAGAAAAAGGTATCATAAACATTAATGATACTCTTACATCAAGAAAATCGTATCAAAGTTATCATATTTATAAAATTATTATTTTTCACAATTTACCAAAAAATAATACTTTTGGAAAAATACTCTGAATTCACACTACGATAACTTTGATTTGAACAATTAAAAATAGCATTTAATTTTTTCACATTCAAATTATAGATTTTATAAATATAAATTCTAAATTAAACCATATATTATGTTTTAAATAAATTTTTTATTATAAAACTATTTCTATTTTGATTAAATTATCAAATAATATATTTTAATGAATTATAATGGATATAAATCCATAAAATTAAATCAAATATTAATTAATAATAAAATTAATTTATTAGATAAAATACATGGGTTGTCACATATTCTGTTACCAAAGTATCTTATGTTCTATCAATAATGTGAGATAGTTATCATTAAAAATAACCATTGGTATTTTACAATCTCAACACATATTACACATTTCTTCATCTTTCACAGAGAATAAATTTTTAAAAAGTCAGGATATATCCTAAAATGTATGCCTTATCTTATAAAATGGGGATTAAATCATAAAATCTATATTATATTTTAGGAAAACTAATTTCCCACAAATTATGTCATGAAAATGATCAAATTTATTCTCATGAATGAAAAAATAATTAAGTTCATTAGTAAAAAATTATTAATACATTGTTCTGAAAATGGTTCTTATGAAGCTTGGAAACTGACCCAAAAACCTGTTATAGTGATGTTTTTTAGAGCTCCAGGACTATATCTCAAATTTCAATCCTTGATATATAGTTCTTTAAATGACTCATGCACACATTCATTTTCTTAAAACACCAAACCTGTAATTCTATACGTCATTGAATTCACACGAGATCTTGTTAAATCTATCTCAAGGACATCTCAATACAAAAACAATCAAACTCTAAACCGTATCGAGAGAATATTACCTTAATGGATGGATATTGTTTATATTAGTAATATTATTCTATCATTAATCTATTTCTTCCATCTCTCTCAATATATTGAAATTTATATGCACATTTAGAACTATTCTAGAAAACACTCTTACACTCAATACATGTTTTAAACATAAAACAAATAGCATTAACCACTACATTTAATATTTTAAATTAAATATATAGAGGCAAGATATTTATGATTTTGGATTATCTTACCAATTTACTATTCCCACATTACTAAAAACACTCCACTAACTTATTTAATATTTTCTCACATTATTACAGAATGAATGTACTCATCATATGATAAATATTGAATGAATATCCAACCTCATTATAACCATTCACAATGTCAAAAAATACAATCATATTTATCTAAAACTCAATGTGGTTTTTATTTAATCAAATTGTATTAAGGTTTTTAGGAAAATATAATGATAAAAAACGTATTATACAAAATAAAATTTTTCAAATGAGTTATTTGTTGAAATATAAGTGAAAATTTACCACCACCATGTAGTGTAATATAATAATGAAATAAATGTTATTTTTATAATAATAAACCCAAAACATATAAACCTTATGAGAGATATTTTTCAATAATTTAGCTGTTTAAAATTATAATAAATGAAATAAGTTTTATTTCCCAACATTAAGGTTTTTGTGTGTTAGAAATAAATATTATAGAAAATATAGTGTCTTTGAGGTATCTGGTAGAATTTTTATACCTGGAAAAGATTAAAATGTAATCAATGGAGGTCTATACTAGTATAATTTAGAATGAAAGACAATTTATACGTATAAATACTTTAGGTAACGTTACTAATGAAATATCTTAATGTAAATATTTTCATTTAAAATTGTTACTAAATGATCCTAAATAAAAAGTAAAATATAAGAGTCCCAAATATTATGATAATGAACATAGAAATAATTTTAAACAATTAAGACAATTTAATTTGTTAACAACATAAAATTAAATGTTTTGATGATAAGTTATAACATTATGTTTAAATAGTTTAACAAAATTTTTATAAATCATAATCTTTCAATTAATCAATTGAAATTTATTCATATATGTTAACCCCTTAAAGGTGTAAAGTGGTAGGTTTTACTATATGATTATAAATATATATGAAGTAAATTATATTGTGATGTTACAAGTTAAAAAAATATAATAAATACTTGAAAAATAATTCATCTATGGTTATCATTCATATAGGATATGATAATATTGGAAATTATGTATGGATTTTATAGTAAACATAACAGAGTATAAAATACATAAAATTTATCCTACAAAAAAAGGATATATAAAAATTATCATTATTTTACATTAGATACATATACTACATTAATTATAGTGATAATTGACCACTTAATGTATGTCTTTAGGTTATCCCTACTCAATGGTAATCTTGGAGTATTATGGATTTAAATTACATTTTTTGATTAGTGTGGCCTGTATTTCATATAGAGGTATTGAATTTAATTATATAATAGAAATGGAGATTTGTGTTTTATATGATCCACTACATATACAATGTACAGTTTTACACACTATTCCTATGGAATACTATGTGCATATGTTTCATACAGAATATAGAATTCCATATATTTAATGTATATTTTTTAAAAAAATTCTCCCTTATATAATATCAATGTGTTAATTTAATTTAATATTTTTTTTATAACCATATAATTTTCATATATATACCCCTTATTTATTTTCAATATATGATTAAATAAATAATTTATTTTTGAAACTATAGTATAATTATATATAATAAATAATTCAGATGCACCATGGAAGAACCCTAAATTATTTCATTAGAAAATTACATATGTAGAATGAATAACCTCAAAAAAGTCAAAACATATTACAATGGTTGAATTAAAATAAGTAAATAATATATATAAAAATTTAGAATCTATAGTGTCTTGGTCACCTAGATGTATTACACTCATAAAACATACATTGAAAAGAAAATAAAACTTTTGAAATATAATTGAAGTTTAATAAAAGTTATAAATAAAATTTAAAGTGAACTAAGTGAATAATGAGAGTAAATAATATGTATTTATAAGATTTATAAAGACAATTTGATCATTATAATTGGAACCTAACTATTAGAATAGTAACGTGACCATTCAAATATTAAAATGTCCTCAAAATAATATTTATCATGAATAAAATAAGTTAATGTATATATTAAAATACCATAAATTTAGAAATTAAATCAGGTGACTCAAATAATGTATAAGTGTATATTCTTCATAAAATATATATTATTTTATTATGTAAAAAAATAATTTTAATGTAAATAATTTAATATAAAAGTCATAAAATTTATAAATAAAAAAATATTATGTCAATTTTTAATTATCACATAAAAACTATGCTAGAGTGGATTTTTTAGTAATTTTATTAAAATCATGATTTCTCATGTAAATTAAAAGAGTATTGTTTTTCAAAAAATTTAGGTTTAATGACCTAATATTGATTTAATAATTTTGTAATAAGTTATATAATGATGTTATAAACCAAAAATAATTTAAATAAGATAAATATTTCATTTCTAAAAATTAATTTCAATTTACAAAACTAAAAGAAATTTAGTACATATAAAAGGATAAAGTATCCTATTAAGAACTTTTTTTTTGCATATTTCTCTCCTTTATATTGTATAAACAAAAAAATTAATCCATTTATGGATTTAAAATTAAAAAAACAAATATTTTTAATAAAATATTATTTATAGACTTAATGAAGTATATTATTTCATTTCTTCATACTAAAATAATATTTTATACATTATTTTACACCCAAATACTCACCCCCTTCAAGTATAAATACCCATATTCATACCAATGGAGAATCACTTCCCAAATCCATATAATTTCATAATACCTTTTCAATTTACTTCTCCAATGTCTCCATGTATACTTAAGGATGTTTTGGACTCACCTCCCTCTAAAAATTCAAGCATTATTTGTTATAGATCAACCTAGGACACCTCTTCCCAGTTCCTGATCCTACATAAAATATTCCCAGGGCATGTTCTTTATAACTATGTGAGGGAAAAATATGTTATGAAATCAAATTATAATTATGGTAATATTTTCTCCCAAAAATATTTAATATAATTTATTGGATAAAACTAATATTCAATATAACATTAAAAAATGAATTCTTTTTTAAACATTATAATGTTGTTATAAAGACGACAAAATTAATAATAGTAGTGCAATACTAACCATGAATAATGAAAAACCCTTATAACAACTAATCAAACATGAAATCATTTCATATCACAAACTACATATCCCCAAAATTATAAAATAATCTAAATTCTATGAATATATTGGTTATAACCCACACCTATTAATAACTCATTATAGTATTATCTACCTACACCCAAAAGAGGATATAGTTTGAAATTATATCAATACATATAGGATACCTCCATGTATTATTTGAAAAAACCTTGTAAATTAAACTTATCAATAATTTTTTTAATAAAATATAATGAAAATATTATCTAGTCTATTAGAAGAACAATTAACAAGAGTTAGTTTTTACATGGAATAAATGAGTGAGTAAATAAATGAAATATAATACATTTGTTAAAACTATCAAGAATAATAAATACAATTATCACTAAAAATGAAAAAATACATCATGAGAAATATCCAATGGAAATAGTGTAGGTGTAACAACCAATTATCATAGTATATTATTACCTTTAACTAAGTCAATGAGTTCAATATATTTCCCTACAAGAAACATCAATCATAAACCAAACAACAATATATTTTTTTCAAATATAAATATTTATGTACAATGATTAAAACATATCCATTTAATAAGTGGTTATAAATATAAGTAACTGATTTTTGAAATTTATCTTTCATTTAAATAAATATACATTTTTATATGAATAAAATTCATCTAGTTTAACTAAAATTACTAATAAGATCACTTGTGGTTTAGAAAGTTTTTTTTATAAAATTATTTTTAAGCGACATGAGTTTCTATTTCAAGAAATGTATAATTATTGATTATAAACAATTTTTGATATTAGGAATTGAATAAAACTAATTTAGTTGGTAAATGATGGGAAATAAGAATAATAATAGAAAATCTTTTAAAATTTCATTTTCAAATAAAAAGAGGTTTTCATTATAGGTTATGGATTTTTTAAAATTGAATTTATAAGTTATTAAATTTTAGTTCCAAAAATTGAACATATTTTTTGGATTTAAAATAAATTTGTTAGCTTTATATTAATGTTTTTGTTTTTTCAAAAAATAATGTATCTATGTGAAAACTGTTTTTTTATGGAAATTAATTTGTTTAATGAATTTATTAATATATATGTTTATCATTGATGTTTTAAAACCATTAAGGTAATATAATATATTTTTATTGAAAAAAATCTTCATTTTAATATATTCTTTAAGATTATAAATTCCATATTTAATATTTTTGGAACTAAATTGAAATGTTAGTTTAACAAAAAAAATATTTTATATCTTTTTCTTGAATCATGTATTTTCAATATGATTTTTGGATTAGAATAATAATTAATTAATAATAAATATTTATTTATGATAAAATAATTTAATCCTGGGGGATTGATAATTTTGATAACTATGGATTAAAAAAAAATACTTTTGAAAAAAAGGTTCTAATTTTTTTACATGTTATTTTCTTTAATGTAAAAATTATATTTTCAAAAAATAATAAATTTAATTATTCAAAAAGATTTTAAATTTTCTAATAATATGTTCAAATTATTTAGAAGGATAAATCTTTCAATTTTTCACTATAACTAATTACTAAGGTTAAAAATTAATTACCAATGTAAAAATAAATTATGGTAATAGTTTAAATGATAATGTAAAAAATCTATAAAACTGTTGATGATATCTAAAAAAATAAGATTTGGGGTTATTTTATACCCAAAATCATATTTTCCATTTATTCAAAAAAAAATTTGACCATTGACATTGATTATTAACTTTACATTATAGAAAATATAATGGCTATTTCCAAAAATACCATTCCCTTTACATATAAAAAGCTAAAAGATCCACCAATTCAAGAATAGCATATCATTTGAAATTTTAATTGAAAATTTTCCACTTTTGTACTAATAAAACCCTCTCCCATTTTCATATACATATGATCACTTTATGTTTCTTAAGGCCTTTATTTCCAAGGAGTTTTCGAAGAGAAACCCAGGCTTCCAAAGTTGCTATTATTTTTTCATATTATTTTATTTCACTATAATCCTTCCTAGATCATCTAAAAATTTATCAATATAATGATATACATATCATTAAAATACTATGTTTTCATTATGTTAAATTAATAACAAAAAGTTCATTACACTCCATCCAGTAAGAGAGACCAAAAGATTGATCATTCTTACCTGCAGTCTATAACCTCCCTTATGCGATGTGGTTTGTTTTAATCAACACCCATCAAGGATAATATCAATGATGAATTTTATGAGTAAATAATTTTTCTATGTAGGAAATATTTTCCTGAAATTGAAATTTGTAATATAGCATAATTATGTCCAATCATTAAGAAATTGAATCGTTAATCACGCATACATGCATACTACCACCTCTAAAAATGATGAATTTTATTTACCATCACCAACAATAATTGATGGTTCATAGAATGTATTTAATGAGGTCAAATTACCTATATTACATATTTGATCATATATATATATATATCACATTATCTTTATCCAAATACATCCCCTTAAGAATTAAATCAGTATAACATGTTACCATTTAGGTTTATTTTATCACCTACATAAATGATGTTTTAATGATTATGTAATAAATGATTATGGGATATCATATAATGTTAATATCTTATAATAATGATATATTTAATAATTCTTTAATTATTCTTTATTTTTTTAGTTAATATTTAAAATATTAATTAATATGTAACCATTTAATTCTTAAATACATCGAAAACTAGTTCTTTGTGATTTATATTAACACCATAGGTATTACTATATTTAACCTAATGAAAATTAGAAATAATAAATCATTGAAGAAATTTATTATTATTTCTTAAATTATCTTAGAATTATGAACTTGAAACAACTTAGTGACAATTATTCCCAATTTCATGATGTTTTTATGAAATAAACTACGGAAAGTTCTAGCACTCGATAATGAAAATAAACAATATCATGTTAATATATAGGATATATATTGTTATAAATAATTATAAAGGAGTATTATATTTATATTTTTGGCATAATATAATTTATTAAGATTGTTATGTTCATTATACATGTGGTTAAAGCATGATCGAGTATATGTGAAATACAAGGTAAATGTTTTCATCTCTAATCCCTCTATTAAAGACATTTTTCATATTATAAACTTAATTTCATTTATTTAGTTTATATAATTACTATTTGAGATATCATATAATTAATTATCTTTTAATCATGGTCTTTTAGGTTCAATTTCAATCTTTCTTTTTCAATGGGGATAGATTAAAATGTTAGTCAAGCCACAGGGGTTCTTCGTATCAATCTCTATTTCCTTGAGAAATGTATTTCTATTCACCATATTCTACTATAAATGCTTTAATAAATTTAAATTTTTGTATATTTATCATATATGTTTGTATTCATGTGAATTAATAATCTAAATCAATTTATCTTAATCAAATATATTTTAAATAATTATTACCCCTATTATAATGATTTGGGTAACCGAATTGTCATTCATTATGTATCATCATCCTCTTTGACATAAAAGTTTCCTCCATTATACAAATATCTTATACTATTTGGTATTATTTATTTTTATTTTGAATTATATTTCTACCACATAATACACCCTTTTAAAATATTTTTTACATCAAGGAGTATGCCCCCTATAATAAAAATTGAAAACTTCAGTCTATTTTACTTAAGATATAATGGTTTGACTTGAAAATAATTCATGCATGATTGGGTCATACTATTCTAATATTATATTAAATATTAATTTATCTACATATATAGGGAAAATATATTTTGATAAAAAATAATGTTTTTATACACTTTTTACAATATGGGTTTTGAACAAAGGTATTTTGAAAATAATAAAAAATACTGTTTTTATAACTTTATAATGTTTTCTGTTACTCTACACATTTATCTAGGAAAAAAATTATTTATTATCCAGGTACAATTAATTAGGATTAACATTAAAATAAATGGGTTTTAAATAGTTTTCATATTACCTTTTTGAAAAAATACTTATTGAAGTGACAAGTTAAATTGTATTTTATGTTAATGTTTAATTTTTTATATAAAATCACTTTTATGATTCGACATACATTTCCATTTAAATTTTCATATCAATTTAACCTAATATGGTTTATGCTTCACAATTTATTCTCTAATATTTTATTAATATTTTTGATGAATGAACTCATGGTATTATAATATCCAAATCATAATCTATTCTTGGGTGGTATCATTAATGTATTATTTTGAAAGGATGTTTTTCACCTATGTCAACATCCTTTTATACTTCATTTGTTACACTAGGGTCATTTTTTTGAAACCATACAAGTTATTTTTATGGATGGTTTATGACCTTGTTATCAATTTTTTATATGTGGGGAAAATTATTGGTGTTCTATATGTTATTATTACAATGAGGATGGTTCATGGATAGTTTACTATGTATTGTTTAACCATCCACATTATTCATTTTGATGGGTTATGAACATGTTATCCATTTTATTGACATGGGTAAAAGTATTGGTGTTTTGAATGTTGTTATTAAAATATAGATGATTATGAGAAATTATACTATTTATTATTTACTAATACACCATCTTCCTCGGGGTGGATTATGTTCATGTTATCCATTTTCTTATATGGAGATATATATTGACATTATTTAATATAATTTATTGTCAATGTAGGTTTATTATGTATTGAAATTAAGTATTCTTTATTATATGGATTACTATGATTTTATTCAGCTAGTGGTTCCTTAGCGAATGACATGAAATGTATTTTTGATAGTTATGATGATTGCATTTGACATCAACAAGTGATTGGATGGGCCTAGAATTATATATCCCCTCCATACAATTACATGTCTCCTAAGACATAAATCCATGGGTTATGGTGTATACCTCTTCCCATATCAGTATAGTGTCTTAACATAATACCTTAGAAACATGTTTTTTTATGTCTAGAATTATTAATAACTTTATTTTGATATCATTAATATTTGAATACACGTGTTTAGTTATTTTTATAGATAGAGAATCCTTCATATTATATTTAATTATGGAATTATTTTGATACTTAATTTCATCCATAATATGTATTCAATTATTATGATTTTTAAAAATTTAGTTTTATTTTTCCCTTGAATGATATTTGAGGTCACCCCATTCTTATATTTAAATTTATACAGGTGATTAATTAATTTATTATATGTGACATATTAATATGTACAGAATGATTTTATGAATTTTTAGGAGATGAAGAAGTCCCATTATAAATTATTTAGATTCATAAATAATGGGATAGCATATCTTTTAGCTGAAAAAGGCCTGGTTTTTTAGGTTTATTATTTTTATTAATTATCTAAATTTCTAAGGAATAATGTTTTTTCTGAATCTATTTAGTGAATTATTTTATTTATTTATTTTAACTATTGAATTTTTATGTCTATGAATCTATAGTTGGTATTGAATTGTTCATGTATAGTATGTGTTTATGAGTACCGAAATTGGGAGTGTGGGTCTGGGTCATCACAATAGAAGACCCATTGGTTTCCATTAAATCTTTATAACTTAAAAATGTTTCCATTTATATTTTTGTGTCCTTTTTTGGAATTATTTTAAATTTTAAAAGTTTGGACCATGTCATATGTACTAGTTTATATAGAAGTTCCTTGTTACATATCTTTTAATGGAGTGTCCTGTATTCAATTGAGTATATAAGGGATAACTAATTCCTAAATATTCTATCCTCATATAATACCATTCCTGATATTAGTACCCCTACAATGGAAAAACATTTCTCTTCCATGATGATTTATATAAACTAATAGTTTAACATAAACACATTCCACATGTGAAGTCACTCCCCCATTATAATAGTTATGGATCAATCAATAATAAATAGATGTAAGAACAATTTAATTACAAATGGGACCAAATTTATACAAATGGGTAATAAAACCAATGAAAAAAATTCCAGTATTTAATGTCACATTATAGATATAAATTTTAGTCATAAAAAATTTTATAAATTCATTATAAAACATAATAATCATTTATGTAAAAAATTCAACTAATTCATTGGAAATCCATTTATTCATTTTCAAAAACACATTATGGGAATAGTAATTTATAAAAATGTTAAATTAACATTTTATAATATAGTTTATAAAATAATCAAAATCAAATAAGAAAATTTACCAATACAACATCATTTTAGTGTAGAAATTAAAATTATATCATAATTTTTCTTGAAATGCACTTTTAGAATAATCAAGAACTTATAGTTCAAGAGAAATTTTAAATATAGATTCATATAAATTTAAGGTCTCTTGAATGGAATAAAAAGTTAATTATATATATAAAACTACAACAAAAAACAAAATAAATCATTGAAAAGAAATTAATAATAAAAATTATATGAATTATTAAATCTAAAGGGACGCGAGAAGAGTGAACACTTACTGACATGTCATGGGTTGTATGTGAATTCTCTAACTAGGTTTATATGGTATGTAAAGGGAAAATTAAACATATGGGAGAAGAAAGACCCATGATATTTGCGACAATATTTAATATTAAAGAACTACCTTTAAAAAATTCCTAAATAGAGAAATGGGGTTTAGGGAAAGAGATGAAAGAGAAATTGTAGGGAAAGAAGCCAAAAAGAAGAATGAAATTGAGGGATACATACATTTATTTATATAGTATAATAGGGTTAGAAATAATTATTTAATCTAGTATATATCATTCCCTCTACTTGTGCATGTTGAGAAAAATAAGGGAAGGGGAGGGATTATCTCATTTTTTCACTCATACAAGAACAATAATAATATTTTAGTAATATGGTAAATACTTGAATCCTCTATAAAATAAAAAATATCAGTTATCCAATCAAAATTTAATTTTCTCATATAATCATAATATTATAATTATTATACTCTAATATAAAATTAACTTAAATAATTATATAATAATAATAAAAACTAAAAATATACAAGACATCAAATAAAACCTTTATTCTTAAAAAAAAACATGTTAAACTTTTGATATTATAGAAATTATTTACATGAACTTATAAAAAACATTAGATAATTATATTAATAATACAATAAATAAATATAAAATATATTTGGAAATCTTCATATGAAAATATTGGTGTCGTGTTATCATTATGGGTTTAAAGATCATATTGGATAGTTATAGAGACCATTTATAGTGATCTTCCATATCACTTATAAATACCCGACCACAAACATTAAATAATCTTGATTTATATCAAGACATCACATTGAGGATCTTTTTAGGTTTATAATTTTAACGAATTAAGCAATAAATATTACATAACAAATTGAATATTAAATGTAGACACTACTAACCAGTATCCATTTTTCATAAAATAAAAACTCTTCAAAATAAACACGTCTAGTTATATGTTATAGACATCATTACTTTTCCTTAATATAATCCTTGACCCAATTCATCTTTAAGTCTACTGAATAACATTTCAAAAACATGGGATGAGTATAAAAAGATCAATAAGGGTTATAAAATAAAGAAGGAAAACATTATCCCATCAATAAATACAAATCAATGAAACCAATACTTTTCAATCATAACATACCTTAACAAATCATATGATTTATGAAGAACACATAGAAATCATAAATCATAAACGTAACATATGTCATTCATAACATAATTAAATTTTAGCAATCACAGAAACATATAGAGTCAAATATGGAATACCCATCAAAGTATATTCTCTAAATCTCTTAGGAGAAACATTAATGTTTACCTCTATCACTTTACCCAATACATTGGAGGCTATCTCAGGCTCACCCTTCGTTGGTTTATTATGGAACCAACCGTATATGTATTCAATGCCCAATAACCATAACATATTCATAACACATAATAAAATAATAAAAGAAAGATAATACTTCCACATTCCAATGACAATATATCAAATCAAGATATTGAAATAAACAATTCTATATCAATTCTCTTTCAAATACTTTTAAAACATTTAATAAAAAGATTTTTGAATCAAAGTGTCCAATACCAATTTGATGCTTTTAAATAAATTATCATTTGAATACATTATTATCCATATAAATAAATCCTAAATACCATTTTGATGACATGGAAATTAATAAGAAATATTTATAAGAATAGTTCTTTAAAACATTTAAAATGATATTTTAGTTAAAGAGCTTTTAACAAAAAGAGACATGCTTAAAAACAAAAAATTGAGGAATAACATATAATCCGAACATTAAAACATCATGAGAATAAAAGGATTCATGATATATTATGCCAAAAGATATTATATACACCACATAAGAGTTTATTGGTGCATAACAACAATGAAGTCTAAATGGATTGTAAATTGAGATGAAATCCATTATAAAAACAATATACTTAGATTAAGGATAAAAAAATACATAATAATGTGTGAAAAATAATAATACAGTCAATATAAGTGGATATTAAGTTTGAAACAATCAGTGGTTATTCACACATATTCATAGAATGATAAAATCAATAAATAGAACTTTAACCCATAGAATTGAAATTGGGTGAAGAAGTTCCCTTACAAAAATTTGACAGCCTAACGACATCACATTAAAATTCAGAAAATGAATTGATGATAGAGAAAAGTTTATCACATCACATGGACATAAAATTTATAGAAATAACTATATATAAGAACACATCCCAACATAATAAGATGTAAATTAAAATACATAACAAAAATAAGTCTTTTAAAAATAGGAGGGTGAAAGGTTCCCTTACCGATTTGGTAACCTATGAAACATACACCCCAAGAAAGACAAATCATACAATGAATATGTAAATAACCATAAATTAAATAAAATTCTACAAGTAATAAAATAATGGTCAGTACATACACCACACAAAAAGGAAATAGTGGTAAATATAGCTTGAATCTCACGGGAGTAAAAAGTTAGATGAAAACCCTTTACCACATTGTAATTCAATCGAGTCATATTACCAAAAGTTAATAACCACAAAATTAATCAAAGAATACCATGTATATAAATATAATCATGATAGTATATATCAAATGAAAGTACACAATACACCGCATGCAATGAATAAGTGGAAAACAATGGAAATCACACAAAATTAATAGTGAGATAAGAAATCTCTTACCTCGTATTTGACTTGACTTGTTTGTTCCTTGTTATTCCTAAATAATAAACTAAAGTTAATTTATAATTTATTAAGAACCTTTTTATAGTATATTATTATTTTTATATCACTTAATATCATGTTATAAACATTATGTACTCATTTAAGTTAATAATGGTCGTTTTGATGATATTGGTACTTGAGTAAAAAATGAACACCATATAATTACATTTTCTCCAAGTGGTCAAGATCCCATTATTTCCATAATGATATTCATGATTTATATATTATATATATATCATATATATATATTATATATATGTATTTGTAATATTATATAACATTTAGATGTATGAAATGAAGTGCACCATTCAAGGAGACGGTAAGCCGTACATACGCCAGATCGCTACTTTCATTTCAATTTTGTATTTAATGCATTGAAAACATAGTGATAAATTGTTATATTATAATTCAAGTATAATATCATATTTAATTTCAATAACTCTATCCTTTATATGTCCCACTTATGGTATGAACGAGTAATATCACTTTGACGGGGAGGTAGTCCACACTTTCTCAAATGAAATTATTTCATTTACTCATAATGGAAAATATAAAGGTATGCTATAAATTAAAAATACATAAGCATAAAGAAAACATAAACATAATATATATCATATATAAATACATTTTTATCATAGTGGCCACCACAATAGGTGGTATGATATAATTGAACAATCATCATTTCGTGAGGCGTTAGTTTTCCCTCCATAGAAACAATATTTTCATTACCTGTTAGATGGAGGTGTGTGTATGTGTAGTTCGAAAACTTCTCATAATGACATACTCGTTTATTTATGATAATGGTGTTGTTATAAAATAAAGTAGTTAAAAGAGTTTAGTGGATGGAGATGTAAATTAAATGAAAATAATTCAAGAGAAATGGTTACCTTTAATTCAAGTAACTCCCTTTGGTTTAAACCAAATGAACTTTTTGAAGTGCCTTATGCCTAAGTTAAGCCTTCTATGAGGAAGATAGGGATATTTACAGCTTATTTGGGCAGGTTTTGTATGAGAAAAGGGGTTTTAGAGGTGTAACGAATGAGTTATAAGTGAGGGGGTTTTATAAGGGGGAGGAGAGGTTCTTTAGGAAAGTGTGAAAATATTATTTTATTAGATAATGATTTCCAGTTTCTAATGATCCAAAATTCATTAAGATCAAAGATTAGATGACTCATGGTCAAAATAAATTCATTTAACAATAGTTTGACAGTTTTTTAATCTTATTTTAATATTGATAATCTTATTTATTTAAATCATTTATTAATGAGGTAAATACTGCATCATTTTTGTGTCATAAATAATGTATTTTATTGTATGTTTAAAAATTATAAAACTAATAGCATGATATAGAAAAAATATTTATATATTTCAAAAGAATATTTATAGTCGAAAGGATAACTTATATAACCCCATGTAAAACTTAATTTACTAAATGATATTTGTTTATGTAATTTTTGTCTTTACATTAAGTTTAATAAAATAAAGTGACACTATCACTCTTAAGTGGCTCCATGGGGTCCCAAAATTGACCCAAGGAAGACCATGGTTAGAAATTACTCAACCAATATGGTTAATACAAGTGTTAACGTAAATTTTTATTATTATAATATTCTTTTGACCTTGAATTACCCTATTTACCTTCAACCGCGGTAAATAAAACTCAAAAGAAACTATTCACCAAAAATTATTTTTATATTATTTAACTACATTAAACTTACTAATAACAACCATTTATTTCATAATTTTGAAATTCAATTCACTAAAGCGGTAAAATTTTATTTAAATGAAATATTCAGCTTTTTAACTACTACTTAGTGGATTCACTGTTCATCAAAAATTGAAGTTTTTCAGAAAATACCAAAATCTCAGCCTATGTTATATTTGATATTCCAAATTAAAAAAATTATTTCTATTTTACCAAATTAAAAGCATAGAATTTTCATTTATAAATTTAAAAATAATTCTTGTTGTCAAAACAAATAACGTGTTTTAAAGAAACAATAACTATCAAAAGATTGATACTTGTTTCTGACCAATTTAAAAGTAAAATTTATCACAATGACCATAATTGGATTAAATTGGAAAAAATTATTCTAATTACACTTTATAAACAATTAAAAAGATAATATAACCATATAAATAAATTATATTTAATGGCACTTTGGAATTAAAATATAGTATTTTTCACTATTCATTAAAATATGAACTTTTTCAGAAAAATACCAAAAATTTGCCCAAAATAAACTTTGATGTCCCAAATCTAAAGAAAAATTTAATTTTGTCAAATATATCATATAAAAATGACCAAAAGTTGATTTAAAGAGGGGTCTCCATCAAAAGGAGGTAAATCTGCGATTTTCGGAATATTTGAGTATTTATGCTTCAAATAGATTCATTCAAATTTTAGCCACTAACTATTATTGGATAAATGTAAAAACATTTAACAAACATGTATAATCATATTTTAGTTAGTTCTATTCATTTTTTCCAATAAAAAGGCTAGGAGTTAAAAAACTTTTAAAATATTAATATTATATTATTTGTGTGCAATGTATGATTTCAAAGAAACCTGTTGTTGCGTCTCAGGTAAGCCATCGAACATAGAATCCCATTTAAAGTGAAATTAATATATAATTTAAAAATATTAATAAATATGAAAATTTCTTATTCTTTATTTAACTGGGATGTTACATCCTTCCCCTGTTTTGGAAATTGCATCCTCATAATTTGAAAACTGGTCTTTGAAACTTCGTTGAATGTCTCACATCAGAAATTGAGTAAATAAAACTTTCACTTTAAAATAAAGAAAGATATGTACAGTGGTCACCCGATATTACCCATACTAGTATTCCATGAAAACATGGATATGGAAGAGAAAAAAAACAATCATGTTCTGATGGAGAGTGAGAGAAAACATAATTCGGAGAAAGTTAACCACCAGAAAATCACAAACTTGTGATGGGTTAAGCATTATTTGATACCCCATTAGGAAAAGGTAAAATATTTTTTTTAGTTTTAAGTGACTATTCATTGAGGAATCTATTTGTGAGCTTAACGAAAAAAATAAGGAAACATACTTACTTGTCTTGTAGGCTTTCATCCTTTACTATATTTCCAACACAAACACATATTTTCTCCAAACGATGAGTATTTAGGATGACTTGTTCACATTAAACATTCTATAATCAACATCAAGAGAATTACATAATCCGCAAAAGATGAACTATATATTTCCATTGAATTTAGAAATTAACTAAAAACAAAATAGTTAGTACGAAATAATATAATCCCCCAAAAGGATAATAATATATAAAAACGCGTACTATTATTAGTCTCCACAATTAAACAAAAAGTACAAAATGTTTAATAAATACAATTCAATACACATTTTTCCCTAAAATTATTCAAAATAATCAAAACTAATATTGAAACCAAAAACTCATAAGTATTTAAATCACATAGTCTTCCACAGTAAATCTTCATATTTATCCCCAAAATCATTAACAACTCTTAAAGTCTCATAATTAAGTGTAATTAACCTACTCACATATTCTCTATGATAGGTTAATAATTTCTATAAATAACCAAAATCACCTAATTTCCACACAAAAAAACACATATTCTTCCATAATAATAATTCAACCATTACTCTTCAATTTAACTCCCAATGTATTCTATTTTCCTTAAGCATATAGTGTTCTCAAAAGAGAGTATGTCTTCCAAAATAAGCTTTATCACTTAATCACCAAATCATTTTCCTCTACTAATAATGTCCATTTTATAAAACATATAATACCAAATTAACATATTCTTGATCAATAAAATCATTTAACTAAAAATAATTAGTCATACTAACCAGGGACATCTCGTAATCCAGTGGTATGCGATACATCCCAATCGCACTTTGGTTGTGGGTTCGATTCCAGAAACTTTGTCCGACGTGATGGGTTTTCACACGGTCTGTGTGATGTCCTTTTTCAAAAACTATACAATTTCATTACATTCCAAAAAAAACCAGAGACAAATTCCTAAAAAATAACTATAACAATATTTATCATATAAGGTTATCTAATACCATTCAATTTTCACCCGAAAATGTAATAACCATTTATCACTTGTAAAATAACTATGACTCTTTCTAATATATTAAACATTATGGTTATGTCACTTATGCTTAAATTACACCCAAACATATAAAGTTACCTAAACCAACCTATGATACCAACTATAAAGACCCGACCATAAACATTATATAATCTTGAATTATGTCAAGACATACACATTGCATATCTTTTTAGGTTTAGAGTTTTAGAGAATTAGGCCATAACTATTACATACCAACTTGAATATTACAAGTAGACACGACTAACCAGTATCCATTTTTCATTACATAAACAATGTTAAAAAACATGTCTAGTTCCATGTTATTAACAACATGACTTTTCCTTGATAACATCCATGACCATATTCATCATTAAGTCCTATAGAAAACATTTCAAAAACATGGGATGTGCATGAAAATATTCGTAAGGATTATAAAATAATGAACTAAAACATTATCCCATCAATAAATAAAAATCAATAAAACCAATACTTCACAATCATAACATACATTAAGAAATCATATCATTTATGAATAACACACAGAATTCATAAATCATAAAGGTAACTTATGGAATTCATAACATACATATATTTTAGCTATCACAACTACATAGGGAGTCACATTTGGAATACCCATCACAGTATATTCCGTAAATATCTTAGAAGAAACATTAAAGTTTACCTCCATCACGTCACCCAATACATTGGAGAGCTATCTCGGGCGCACCCGCCATCGGTTTATCACAGAACCACCCATATATGTAAACAATGCCAAATAACCATAAAATATTTATAACACATAATACAATCATAAAGTAATGACAACATTTCCACCTTCCAATCATAATATATCAATTCATGACATTGAAATAAACAATGCTTTATCAAATCTTTTTCAAAACCATTTAAAACATTTAATAAGAGATTTTTGAATCAAAGTGTCCTATACCAATTTGAATATTTTAAATGAATTATCATTTGAAAACATTAATATCCATATAAATAAATCCTAAATAACATTTTGAAAACCTGAAAATTAATGTGAAATATTTAGAATATTAAATCTTTAAAACATTTAATACGATATTTTAGTTAAGGAGTTTTTAACAAAAAGAGAGACGCTTGATTGAAAATTAGCCATGAATAAAATTTAATCAGAACATTATAATATAATGAGAATAAATGGATTCTTGATATATTATTCCAAATTACATTGTATACACCACATAAGAGTGAATTGGTTCATAACAATAATGAAGTCTCAATGTAATATAAATTGAGATGAAATCCATTATAAAAACCATATCCTTAGATTGGGGATAAAAAAATTACATAATAATTTGTGAAAAATAATAATACACTCAAAATAAGTGGATATTAATTGTGAAAAAATCTGAGTTTATTCACACATATTCATAGAAATAAATAATCAAGAAGTAGAACATTACCCCAAAGAATTGAAATTGTGTAAAGAAGTTCCCTTACAAAAATTTGACATCCTAACAACGTCACTTATAAATTCTGAAAATGAACTGAAGAAAGAGAAAAGGGTATCTCACCCCATGGTTATAAAATTTAATGCAATAAGTATATATAAGAACATATCCCAAAACAAGAATATTTAAATTAAAATACATAACAAAAATATGTCTTTCAAAAAGAAGAGTGTGAAAGGTTCCATTACCGATATGGTAACTTACGAAACATACATCCCATGAAACTTGGATAATACAATGAATATTTAAATACCCATAAATTAATGTACATTATACAAGGAATACAATCATCATTAGTACATATTCCAAATAAAATGAAATAGTGGAAAATGTAGCATGAATCTTAGGAGAATAACAAGTGAGATGAAAACCCCTTACAACATTGTAATTCAATCGAGTCGTTTGGCCAAAAGATAATAACCTCCAAATTAATCATAGAATACCATGAATATAAAGATAATAATTATATTATATATCAAATGGAATTACAAAATACACCAAATACAATAAATAATTGGCGAACAATGGAAATATCAAAAAATTAAAAGTTAGATAAGAAATCTCTTACCTTGTATCCAACTTGAATTTTTGTTCATTGTTATTTCTAAATAATAAAATTACATTAATTAATACTTGATTAAGAGATTTTTTAAATTATATTATTCCTTTTATATCACATATAAAATGTTATAAATATTATGTAATCATTTATGCAAATAATGGTCGTTTTGTCGATATTTGGTATTTGGGTAATAATGAACACCTTATAATTACAAGTTGCCCATGTGTTCAAGAGTATCTTATTTCCATAATGATATTCATGATTTATATATCATATATACAATATATATAAAGTATATATATGTGTTTATAATATTACATAAGATTTAGTGGTAAGAAATGAAATGCACCATTCATGGAGACGGTAAGCCATACGTACCCGTGAATGCTACTTTCATTTAAAGTTTGTATTTTATGGAATGGAAACATAGTGATACATAGATATATTATAATTCCAATATAATATCATATATAATTTCAACAACTGCATCCCTTATAAGTCCCACGTAAAGTAGGAACGAGTCATATCACATTGAGGGGGGGTAGCCCTCATTTCCTCAAATGAAATTATCACATTTACTCATAATTGAATCCATAAAGGTATTCTATAAATTTTAAATATAGAATCATAAAGAAAAAATAATCATAATATATATCATATATAGACAAAATGTCCTTGTAATGGCCTCTATAAGATGTGGTAGAAGATAATTGAATAATCATCGTTTCTTGAGGCGTTAGATTTCCATCTAGAGAAACAATATGTTCTTTACCCATTAGATGGAGGTGTGTGTAAGTGTAGTTCGAATAATTCTCATAACAACATCCTAGTATTTTAAGGATACCTGTGTTGTTAAAAATGAATGTAATGAATCTATTTTAGGGGTTTGATATGTAAAATAAAAGAAAATAATTTAAGAGAAACCATTAACTTTAATTGGGGTAACTCTCTTTGGATTAAACCAAAAGGACTTCTTAAAGTTCCTTCTGCATAAGGTAAGGCTTCTACGAGGAATAGAGGGATATTAAGAGCTTATTTGGGCAGAGGTTGGATGATACAATGGGCTTTAGATGTGTGAGGAATGGTTTAGAAGTGGGGGATTTTTATAGGGGGGGGGGGGGTTGTTTAGTAAAGTGTGAAAATATTGTTTTACTAAATAATGATTTTTAGTTTCCAAAGGTCTAAAACTCATTAAGGTAGAAGATAAGATGAATCATCGTTGAAATAAATTCATCCATAATCTTATTTATTTAAATCATAATGAGGTAAATACTGCATCATTTTTGTTTCATAAATAATTTAATTCATTTGATGTCTAATTTTTTTTAAATACCATGATGTAGGAAATATTATTATCTTTCCAAAAAATATTTATAGTTGAAAAGATAACTTATATAACCCCATGTAAAAATTAATTTAAAAAAATATATTTGTTTTTGTCATTTTTTATCTTTACTTTAAGTTAATTAAAATAATGTGGCATTATCACTCTTAAGTTGATCTAGGGGGTCCAAAAATATCCCAAGGATGCCCATGGTAGGCCATGACTCAAACAATAATGTTAATACAAGTCTTAAGGTTATTTTTTATTATTATAAAAATCTTTTTACCTTGAATATCCCTATTTACTTTTAATCACGATAAATAAAAGTCAAAATTTATTATTCACTAAAAATTATTTTCATCTTATTGAACCACATTTTACATAATAATAATATCCATGTATGTCGGATTTTTTAAATTAAAAGCACAGAAGTGGTAAAATTTCATTTAAATGAAAAATTCAGTTTTTAACTACTACTAAGTCGTTTCAGTATTCATAAAAAATTGATGTTTTTTAGAAAAATACCAAAATTTTAGACTAAGCTATATTTTATATTCTGAATTCAAAAATTATGTATATTTTACCAAATTCAAAACATAGAATTTGAATTAATTAATTTTAAATTAAATATCGTTGTCAAAAAAATAGTGTGCTTTTAGGAAAGAATAACTATCAAAAGATTGATACTTTTTTTGTCCAATTTCAAAGTAAAATTAATTACAATAACCAAAATTTGATTAAATGGTAAACATATATTCTAATTACACTTTAAAACCAATTAAAATGATACTATAACTTGATAGATAAACTAGATTAAAAGGCACTTTTGAGTTAAAATACAGTATTTTTCACTATTCATTAAAAATGAAATTTACCAAAAAAATGCCAAAAACTTACCCAAAATAAATTTTTATGTCCCAAATCTAAATAAGAATTTTAGTTTTCCAAATAGAACATATAAAATGACCAAAACAAGATTTAAATAGGGTTATCCATCAAAAGGTGTTAAATCGAGTTTTTAGTGAATATTAGAGTTTTTATGCTTAAAATGAGATTCATTAATATATTAAGCCCCTAAATATTATGGGGTAAATTTGAAAAAATTTAACAAAAAATTATAATCATATTGTTGTTAGTTCTTTTCATTTCATCCAATACAACATCTAGGTGTTAACTACCATTTAAAGTTACAATACTATATTATTAGTGTGAAATGTACGATTTCAAAGAAACAAGTTATTGCATATTAGGTAAGCCATTGAACATAGAATCCCCTTTAAAGTAAAATTAATAAATAATTTACAAATATTAATACATATGAAAATGTCATATTCTTTATTTACCTGGGATGTTACATCACTATCCCCAAAAATTAACACATAATGGACTTTATTTAAATCCAAAGGTAAAATTATAGTATTAAACTAAAAAAATTAAAAAAATTTGGTGGGACATTATCCCCTTATATATGGAGTCATCATTAAGGATGAGGTTACATTCCTTCAATTTTCCTTTCACATTTATTGTTCTATTATTCTATTCTCCCACTACTCTCTAAATTATTCATATTAATATTAATATATTAAGATAATGTTATTATTATTATTATTATTATTATTATTATATTTAATGTTATTATAATATATTAAATATTTATGTATATTTATATTATTTACCTTTATTTTGACACATACCATTGATGGTCGTTTTTATCTGCCTACATGGACATTTCTAATTCATTATGTCTCACATACTATATAGATGTTTATTTTAACCAATATATACACATATAATTATTATTATGATACTCTTTATGTATTACAAAATATTTTTAATGTACAAATATATCCCTTTTTTTTATAAGCTCTCATCATTTGTTCGTTAAATCTACAATGAGGATATTATCAATTTTATAATAACTACTACCATTGTGGATGGTTAATGTAATTTTATAATAATATATCAATATATAATTAAATTTATTCATATTACTTTTTATGTGATTTAACTAATTAATAAAAAAGAATAAAAAATGGAAATATTGAAATGAAAAATGTATTAATTCAACCAAACATGCATTCAGAGAATTTTATCTTTAAAAAAATGATGATAAAATATTTATAATGAATAAAATTGAATTATAATTATTTAAATTAATACAACATACTTATTTATTAATATTTTAATAAACAAACTTTTATTATAAAGTATTTTTAAATGTGAGGATACAAAATGGGACCACAGGTAAAAGTATTCTCATTTCGATCTCTTCTATTTGGGTTATGTATCCTATTTTCATCTAATAAATTTTAGATTGAGTATATACTAAAATAATAAATTCAATTTATTCCTTATAAATTTATTTCTATATATTAACTTTTATTTTCAACTTTCTCTAAATGATTGAAAAATTCTTCTTATTTTATTAAAATTTTAAGGGGTCTATCTATATATCAATCTCTTTGTGATTTTGTTAGTTTTTAATAGTACTGATTAGTTTTTTCATTATTATTGCACTAATTTTTGTACTAATTTTATTAATTAAAATTTCATAGAATATAAATAGCAGTTAATTTTAATCTCAGTCACTTATTCTCAAGTCATACCCTATATATTTTGTAAGGCGGGTTCCCATCTAAATTATATCTTCTATAGTGTCAAATTATCTCTTCATCCTCATTAACCTTTTATAAAATATATTATTACCGATAAATTTTTAGCCATTCATTATTTTTTTCATTTTAAGATGTTTTCCACATTAAATATTCAACTTCTTGGATTATGTATTCATATAAAATCTAATTCCTTATTACTTATAAAACATTTTTTTTCTCCATCTTCATTAATAATATTTATATTGATTCTTCCCTTCTATTCCAGTTTTTTTTGACATACCATTTTATATTTACAAATTTCCCTCATGAAAATATTAAAGAAACTATTTCAAAAACAATTTTCATGTTTACTTTAAAATACAGTTATACTTTTATGGTCCACATCCTCTTACTTCTTTCCTAAATAAATATTTTCATCTCACATTAATTTAAATTATGCGTATTACATTATGTTTTAGGGGAATTACTATTCATTAATGAACATATTTTATCATTTATTCTATGGTATGATGTATATTATTTTTTTGATAATGGATTATATTTCATCAAGTGTATTTAATTTCTTTCTTATTTACTTTTCTATTAATACTGGATTATATTATTATATTTTTGGAAGACATGATTTTGAAGATATTATGATTTGATCAATGGACATAGAAATATATACCTCCAATTAATTGGGTAAATGATTATATTTTAGGGGACCATTAAGCATAGAAAAAATGTATTTAATTTGTTTTTATAATTTCAAGAATAGATATAATGTCTCTAGATTTGTCAATAATATCATGTTGTGTTTTCTCTTAGACATTTGTTAAAACTGTTATACTTTAATTGTATTTGTTTTAAATAAAGTGTATAGATGTTCTATAGATTTCATGAAGATATGATGTGAATAATAATGGATAATTACTATTATCCATATAATTTTAATGATTTTTTAACCGGTCAAAATTACCATGACATATGAAAATGGAATTTTATGATGTGAATAATGTTTACAACATAGTGATGATAAGGAAATAACGAAGTCCATTTAATTTCAAAAAGTATTTTTTATGAATAAATTTGATAATGGAATTAATAATATATTTTTTATTTTAATTGTTTTATGTATCTTTAATTAGTGGGACTTATACAAAAAATGATCTAACCACACAAGCCATAATGGCCAGATCAATATACATTACTATGGGAGAATGATCAACCATAAGGGACAGAGATATTGAGAATCTCACTTGGTGGCTTGAGTGAGTTCCCACATGGGTAGGTAGGTGTTCAAAAACAGTCTAACATTAGAAAATAGGTGATAACTCATAGAGGTGGACATTGGGCCTATGTACTGAGGTACATATCCTGAGCCCATTGTATGAGACATGGTTCTGGTAGCAGAACCTCAGATACTCATATATAATGAGTTCATGGAATATAATGTATTATATGGCATCTCTCAACTGAGTGAAAATTAATGTAGGACACAAAAAATATTGGAATAATTTAGCATTAATTATAATCATATGCATATATGACTAACCATTTGATCAAATAGATTTAAGAAATACGATATGCACTGTGATTGTCCTCAACACCTTGATGCTCAAATGGATTTTGTACATCATGTTTTTTACTTGTTGGGACTTCCATTTTCGGTCTATGCTCAAATTACAATCTTATGGAGGTTATGAGGATATGAAAATCCATTCATAAAATATCAAAAGTTTTTAAATGAATCAGTTTGATGAAAATGATATTGATCAAGGATGATACAAAGATACAAACGGCTGTTCATGCACCTATAATGCATGGATGAGTTCAAGTATTAATTGATGATCCTGAGATAGTAATCATGGACATGTGTCTGGGGAGGAAGTTTCATCACATGAGAAATTACACAATGACTGTTTTCATCTTAAATATTTCATGATTGAAAATCATTACTGAATATTTTGATACTGAGATATTTGAAAGTATTAAAATTGGAGTGGCTCAAAATTTAAATTGTAAAGTTGATGAAACTTATGTATAATAGTCTAGGGTTATTCAAGGTTTAGAGTATTATTTATGAATACCAAGGTATCGTAAATAATATTCAATTATCCCATTATTCAAGGATTTCAATTCTGAGAGAGAAAAAGAGAACCATGAAGAAATATTTTATTTCACAAATAAGGAGATCAAATAGACTCTTGAATTGAGAATATCACATTAAAGAGTTTCTTAAATAAATAAATAATACTATACCATATTTAATGTTACACACGTTCAAAGATATTATCAAATAACTATTCCATGAAGCCTTCAGGGTTTTAATGATAATTATATTTGAAATAAATTAAGACACAACTTACCATTATGTTTAGAAATTAGAATTTTTTTTTATTTTTTGAATGTAGTGAGCTGGAAAGTTGATAGATCACGAGTTCAAATATACAAATGAGCTTAATAATGGTGAGATAATTGACTTTCTATGACGTAATTGAGAAATAAGGAAAAATAATTATTAGGAAATTAAACGTGCTAGGGTTTCAAATTTGATTCATCATGCATTACACTTCCATTCATGAACTAAATTTGATTTAATTGAGTTTTGAATTCACCAAAATATTTTTAATGAAGTGTATGATCTATATTTCAAAAAAATATTATTAATTAAGTGTTGTATATCAGTTGAACATGTTTATGTGTGGCAATATCAAACTGTAGGAACAATTTCCTAAAAATTATTTCACTGAGGCAACAGACCATATATAGGTGACTAAAATTATTTGATCAAGATCAAAAACACTGAGTCATCAGGTAAAAATTATCTTTAACTAGTGTACATAAGATATTTTGTAACTAGTAAGATCATGTTGTAAAATAAATAGATCATCATATATTGTATTATACTTTAAGGAATAGAAGATTGTGTGGTATAGTATAAACACCATCCTACGTGGACTTAGTAGTAGATGGTTAGTGTGGAATCTGGTAACAATATTTAAAGAAATATAATGATCATCCTATGTATAATAAATTGTTTGTATATAGTGGGAATCTATATTAGTGATTGTAATTGATTTATATAGTGGATAATTCATGTTTATGTGATTATGTTACATGGTAAGGAGTATTATTACATTGAAAATTAACCTTTTAAGTCATTTTGTATAGATTTTCCCTTTACTACATCATTCAAAGAAAGTATGAGAGAAAGTAGAAGAGTGGAGCGGGTCATTAACTAGACACTATGGTTGATATACAATGAAATAATTTATAGAATGAAAAGGGATAACCAATTAACTTAATCCCCCACTTAGAGATCAGAAACTAATCCAGGCTCTATAATTGGTATCATAGTGGAAGGTATCCTCTAAATGATCAAAAATACTCATAAGGATTGAGTCCATGAATTCAATAAATAGATGTATTGTTCCAACTTTCAATGTTTACAACTACCATGGATGGAGGAATTAATGATACCTTATTTTTTATCAATTGTAATTGGAATGTGTGATACAACTACCATGGAATTTTCACCCTTTAATAATAATTATTTTATGAATTATATAGATTAGTAAAATATAGAAATTGATATAGAATCATAGAATATTATCTTAGTGTCACTCTAGGAGAATGCATTCAACAGTGGTTAGGGACTTCCAACAACTAAGGATGCATGGGGTCAATTATAGAGTAGTTATGTTGTAAATATCAATGATAATAAAGAAAAAAAATATGTTTGAATAATAATTTTTGAGGATATTTAATGTAAATGATATTGGTATTAAAATTATAGGGTTTGGTGAGAAATTAGATGACTCAACCATTAAGAAGAAGATTATGAGAAACATTGTAGATATATTTAATCCAATAGTTTTTCATAATAATCCAAGAATATCTATCAATTAATAAAATTTATAGTATTCTCGTAGAATATGAAATGAGAAGATGTCAATACTAAAGAATAAATCAATAGATGTGATGTATTTTTTAGACATGATAATGAGTAAAGTTAAAGATATAGAATATTTTGAGTTAAGTGATTCAAAATATGATGAAGTCGAAATGGAATTTAGAAATATAATATCTTTATATAGAATATTGTATAAAAAAAGGAATAATTGGAAAATGAAAGAAGGAACTATAATTCCTTAACAATAATGGATTTCACCCTTTTATATATGTTTTTCTTAAGAAAAAATCATTTATCACTAATAAATTTAAGTAAAAAAGAATACATAAATAAATAATATATGAAAAACAAAAAGGTTATCATGTGAACAAAAGTAATAAATTTTCAAATAAAAATACATGAAATACAGTGAGAAGAGAAGTTGGTGAATATTTTTCATGAAGTAGTGGAACAGATGATGAACAGTCATCCAAAAATGAAGTGTGTTTAATGGGAAAATTTAAAATCACTAAAGACACATTTAAATGTTTAAAAGTTTAAGAGGCAACTAATCTATATTGGTTATTAAAAGATATTCTAGAAGATAATCTAATTAATAACATAACCTTCAATAACCATAAATATAAATTTATAATTGAGAGTGAATATTATAGTGTGAAATAAGAGACACATCTTAATAAGATAAGAGAATATATGAATAAAGAATATGAATTTTAAAGGAAAATAAAATATTTTGAAGAAAAATAACATAGAATAATAGATATTAATAAGAATGTAAAAAATAAATCATTGATAGAAATGAGGAAAAAGGTAATTATATATAAATAACGAAAGATATTAAATTGTCTTGAATAAAGACTTGTTGAGAAAGAGGATGAATTATTTAAGTCATGTTCGATGTGTCTTTCATCTTGAATTGAGTTTGAGAAGATATAATAAGACATAAAAAATGAAGTTCATCTTAAGAGTGTATCTTCTTAAGCATCTTAAAAGAAGGGTCCACAAAAAAGGTTTGATCTATTCAAAAAGAATCTCAAAGTACATATTCTATTTCTTAATTTTCATGGATAAAATTAAGGAATGAATCTATCTATACCAAAATAAAAAATTATATAACTCATTCCACAAAATAATAGAGGAATTATTTAGATAGAATTTTTCCTCCCAAAAATAAACTCACATAGATTGTGAAAAGAAATAAATCACAATATTCATTGAAGAGATAATATCATTACAGATGTTAAAGGTCGGTTGGGTACTACTGGTGATGTGGAGTGTTTATTTATAATGATTAATCATACTAGTATAAACTTTAAACCCTGGGAAAGAAGAATCAATGAAGGGGATCTATGACAAATAGATGAGGTCAAATTCTTATAAAGATAATCTTGTAACCAAGACATCAACTTGAACAGAAAAATAGAACTATAAGAGTGATTAATGAGATTTTTGATTGATATGGTCATGAATATAAAAATATATGAAATACAAATTTAATATATCGATTTATATTCCTAATAATTAAAATGAGAAGATAAATCTGAAGTTTAGGAGTGATACAGTCACCAATGATGTTTATGAGAATATTAATAGAAATAATAACATTATTAAATATTTTTGATTATTTAGAATAACCATATATCATATGGAAAAAATAGAGAATGATCAAAATATTTTTGAGTCCAAAGGAAAAATGTGTTTGTTGTCATATAATTTGATGTAGATTATAAGTTATAAATACTTGTTAAGTTAAAAATTATGAAGTGTGAAAGGTGTGAACAAAGTAACCATGGAATGAAAATTCAATGACTATTCAACCATCATAATAAGTGAGTAGAAAAAATATGTGAAAATTAAAAATAAATTATTTTTTAATAGAGGAAAATAAATCTACATCAGATATTGGGCTCGAGTCTTGATAGAAACAAATTTCTGGCGAATTTTAGCCTTTAATGTAGGGTTGTGGGGAATGTCGTAATGAATGAAGGATTAGTCTTGTATTGGAGGTGTTATCATCTAACATATAGTTGATAATAGGTATGGTGAGGTGTCCCTAGAGGATATGGTGTTGATTAGATCCCAATAAAGGTTATGAGATCAGGGTTAGGTGCTCGGTGTTGGGGTTGGGAAAACAACAACTCCAGTGTTGCATTCCATCAGGTAGGGTGATGACCATTTAATGGTGTAAGTAGGCTTCTGGTGTTGTTGATGGGATCAAGGACCAATGACTATGAGGAAAAAATCGTAGAGAAAAATTAAGGGTTTCCTTATTCAAGTTTATACCCACGAGGATTTAGAGAAAGTATAGTCCATATTTATTGGGAAAAATTTTGGTAAGAATGATATTGTATGAATTCATCCATCAGTACCATAAAAATGAATCCGTGTATAGGGAAGTATTCTCTTGGTAGCCTTGAAAATTTTGAGGGCTATATCAAATGTATCAAACATAACAGAGATAGAAATTTCTAGTGTTTTCGGGATCTGTGGGTTCTCCAAGTTCATATACTTAAGACATCTACCTACTGGACCTACAAGTCATGTAGGGTTCCCCATAATAAAAATTAAATATTGGTATTATCAAAATAAAAAAACTATACCCTTCATGATTTTAGGAGTCTACATTAGAAGTATCATGTAATGATGAAAAATTAAAAAAAAATTATTAGAGATTTTATAAATATTGATCATTAAAAGATGAGCATAAGAAGAAGAAAATGAAATAATGTTTTATAGGGAACTCTCAACTTCAATATTTCATCTAAAACATTTGGGGTCCCAGCCTATCCCATTATTCTTTTTATATAAACTAAAATTTGAGGTATTGAAGTAAAATATCTATCCATTATAGATAACACATATTTTAGTGATGATGAATAGAGTGTATCCCTTTAGGGGAGAGACAAAAATTTGAGGTATGATCATCCCACATTAAAATCTTCTTTGATCATGTTAAATTACTTCTCTATGGGGAGTGATGGACCTCAACTGAGACGAGATGGATGGGGTGTAATATTTTATAGAAATAGAATGTTTTAACATGTTTTTTATGGTATGTAAAATATATATCTTGAGAAACATACGCATATAACTCTTTTAATGAAGGTATTGGATGATTTTGTTAATGGTATCACATTACAAAATATTTTCAGGATAGATTTGATACTATAGTAACACAAATCATGTTTTCTAGATCGGGATTTCCTATATTGACATAGATTTTACTAACTAAATTTTATATTATTTTATAGACAATGTGGCTTAAATATTTGAGTTGAGATGAAAGACCATAAATAGATCATTGTATTTATATCTAATAAGAGAGATAATAAAAACAAGAGAACATGAATATGGACATAGTGAGTTAATTAAACATATTGAAAATAAATGCAAAGGAGGATATTGTTGAACCCAATAGACTTGAATTGTATATTATTTTGAAAATAAGGTCAATATGTATTATAGATTATAAGAATAGATTAAGTTAACAAGCATGCATAATTACTATTATTCTTAATATTATGATGATTGTTAAACTGGCCTTAAATCCTTATATTGAAATGCTCTTTAATAAGTGATTTTTTTTTACAAAATGATTAAGAATAGGAATTAAATAAGGCCATGAAAGTGCATGGATAATTTTTAAAGAAATTTTATGGTGGAATTGATAATATATTCATAATTATAATTAACCTATTTATATTTTGGAAGTGAGACTTATATAAAAAATGGGCTAACCACATAAGAAATAAAAGAATTCTTCATTTACCTTATTGTAGGAGCCAAATCAAACATAAGGGAGAGCTATAATGAGTGGATAAAACGGTGACATGGGTGAGATATTTCATGGGATGGATGGTGTACACACAGAGGTATATAAGAATGTATTATTGAGCATCCTTAGAGGTGTGTACTTGGATTTTCCCGGGAGGTGTGGCCTATGAGATGAGGTGTGTGGGGTGTGTTTTTGGGACTTTACCCCATGTTACTCTATTTTTATAAGTATATTGAACAAAATGTGTTATTTTAAATCACTCAACAAATAAAAAAATTGATACGAGACTCACACAATGTAGAAACTATTGACCCATCATTAAAATTATATGAATATACGAATATTCATTCAATCAAAGAAATGTGAGACTTATGATATACTATATGAAAATATTTATCCCCGAATACTCATCGAGCATACATATATTGTAATTTTTTCATACATAGACTTCCAACTTTGGGCTAATCTCAAATGACCATTATTTTTAGGTAATAAGACTAATAATCTCTATGTATGAAATTTATATCATGAATGAATGAACCATTTTAAATAAAATATTAAGGACTAAGGATTATATGAAGATACATAAGTCTATTCCTGTATATAAAATGCGTAGATGAGTTCAATGTTTGAAGAAGTAGCATCCGATAATTAGAATACATGTGGTCTTCTGAAGGAGGCTTCGTCACATAAGAATGGATGATATATTTTTTTATCATAATTATTTCAATATGGATATCCATTAAATAATATTTAAACAATTATATCTTCAGAGGTAATAAAATTGACTTTTCATGAAATTTAACATAGATACTTTAGATGTTATATTTATCAAACACTAAGTCAGTGAAAGGTAATAAATAATATCTATAAATATTGAGAGAAAAGGAAGAAGAAGTTATAATAACATTATTCAACCATTGTCGTTGCCATACAGGAGAAAATAACCTTGAATCACTCATTTCTTTTATGAATAATGACATTACATGGCCTCTTAACTTTTGAATCTCACAATCACGAGTTTCACAAAATAAATAAGAACCAATGGCCTTCTATTTCATAAAACACATTCAAATAGATTCACCAAGAACTATTATTTGAGACCTTTTAATTTTGGATGATATAATGACATGAAGTTAATTAAGACACTACTTACCCATTAAATAATTGGATTGATACACCAGTTACCCTTTTGTGAAGTCAGTGCTATTGAAAGAAGGTAGATCACATGTTCAGATACAAATAGGATCTTGAGAGAAGTGCAATAAAAAAAATTTATGTAATAATTGGAAAATCAAAACAAATATAATAATATATAAAATAAATGTTCTAGTGTTTTAGATGTAATGCACCACACATTACACTGACATACATCAAGTAAATTTTATTTAATTTGGGTGAGAATTGAAATACATCATTTTTGGAGTTATGAATGATATTTCTCAAATAAATAATTATTGAATAAGTTGTGAGAATCACTTATACATATATATGTGAGGCAAATATTTCATTAGACTGAAGGAATAATTTTCCGAGTATTTTTTGACAATGGAAATTGGTCATATATAGGTTATTAAAATTATTTGAGGAAGATCCCAAAATTCAATTCATCAGGTGAAAAAGAAATTGAAATAGTGTAAAAACGATAGTTAGATTAATCTAACTCATGGAGGAATATCAATAGATCATCTTACAGTGGATCAATATTTGAATAGGAGAATACAATGTGATTAGGTATAATGGCCCTCTCGCGTGGACTCATGAGTAGAAGGCCAACACGGACTTTGGTAACTCTATGTGAAGTGGTATACAGATAGTATATTATGAACATTGGTGTTATAATATAGTGAAACATTATATTAGTGATATTAAATCATTGATATAGTATTTAATTCATGTACGAGGTTTAACTGGATTGAGAAGGAGTTAGTTCAAAATGATACCAAATGTGTAAATCTATGTGTTTAGAGATTCTATTTACTACATCATTCATCGTAAGGATTGGTTAAACTAGGAGAGTGGATCAAGGACTTCACTGTCTATAGAGGTTCAATTGAAAATAATTTTTTTTAAGGAAAACTTATTTTTCTCCTCCTCCTCTTAGGGGTATCACAGTAATCCGATCTCTACACGCTGAATTGTTTTTTAATGTTTCATTATTATGTATGTACCAAATTACTACCTTCTATTCATTCATATTTATAATTTGATTTATTTGTCTCATATTTCTTATTTATTATGGATTTATGATGTAAATATTGATCTCAATGATTCAACTATGATAAGATCTCAATTCTTAATTTATTATGTCTTGATATCTATTATTTATTACATTCTCCCTATTTCTATTTTATTATCATAATTGTGCATGAAACACACCTCGTCAGTTACATATATCCCTAGTTGATTTCATAAATTATGTATGTTTCCTTAAAATTATATGTGGTGTAAAATGAAGGATTTAATTAATTTATTTTGATATTATGTAGGTTGATGATGTAATATATACTTAGTTTCCAAAGACACCAGACTAATGATTCGGGGAATTGTTGATAAAAAAAATGTTCCGATCATATATATATGTTCTTCATACAATGAAATAGATATTGAAATTTAGGAATTAGGTCACATAATTTGGTATAAAATACTGTTGTGGTTATTTTTAGGAATTATGATATGGATACATTTCTATACAAATATTTTGGTATAAATAATTTAATTACAAAGAACTAATTTAATTGAAACTGGTCTAAACACATTTGGTTAACATTTCCAATATATTACTGATATTTCTTTATAATAATTAATGATAATTATAAAATTTGGGATATGTGATATGGTAAGATAAAAAGTTTTAATTAATTAATATATATTTTTCATCAGTAAAAATCTCATTGGTGATTTTTCTTTTAAAGGAGGTGGAATGTAACATCCCAGATTTTCAATGTTAGTTTTTCATAAATTTAATCCCTAATATAATATATGTGTAAATATTTAGTTTAATATTGTAACGCCCTGACCCCAGTTACCCAGAGTTGGTGAATTATTGCGTAGCATTGGCATGATCACAAAAGATCAAGCCTTGAAAGACTGATCAGTTTAGTAGCCTTGGAAACACTAGATACATTCATAAATGTTACATTACATCATAAATTGAAAAACTAAAATAACATAGTATCCTTTATCCACACACAGATCCCCTTCAGACTATCCCTGCAGGTCATTCCTAAAATACTTCTTCACATCCTGGAAAAATTAAAACATTGAAAGGGGTGAGATCAGATGCTCAGTAAGGATAACAATATAGCAGAAGTTTTCATAAAAAAACATTAAAATTTAAGGCAATGTATAACTAAAACAAAAGCCTTTTAAAATTGACCTTCAGCATAATATGGAAAAAGTAAAATGAAATAATGCAATTTACTTACTCACATGGATATTCTACTAGTCGAATAATCACATGAAATATCAATAACCACTTTCATAATGATGGAATGCATAATGTTAGACTATCATAACCACGTAACCAAGGCCTCGTGCCAAGACTACGAATATGATTTTGTCAAGGCCTCGTGCAAAGACACTAGTTTGTCTCATGACACCTACCGATGGATCGAGGAGCTGTAGTGGGCTCCACCCATCACTTATTAAGTCCAATGCCTTCCTCACATGAATAGGTTTAAACATATCATAAAACATGCATAAAGGAAACATAACATTTCTACATTTCAATTACATGATATCAAAACAACACATTTATATAATAAAAACAAATTCAAAAATATTTTCAATACCAAAATAAAAGAAAGTTAAAACTTTGTATTTATTTTTCATTAAAATAATGTTATGGCTTGTAGAGGAAGCCAAAAATCAAATAATGGTCACGGCGGCGGAGATGTCATTGTCGCCGCATACGTACGAAAAGAAAAACGTTCCTTTTTTCGTTTAGTGAAACACTTAGTATAAAAATATTCCTTTTGAATAAATGTAAAAGTCAAAGGGGTTTATACACCGTATAAAAGAAATTTGTGTATAAAACAAAATATGCCTCAATGAAAGGAGATTGAGACGAAGTCCTTACAAAGATCATTTTTAAAATAAAAGAGATCTATTATGTGTATTCACAATATTTACACATAATGAATGTACAAATACAATATAGTACATAATAATATCATGACATAATTTGAAATTAGGAGATTAACCCAGAGATTGGAAATTGGGTTATGAAATTTCCTTACCTTGCGTCCTCTCTTGGCTCGACCGTTCTTTAACCTCCTGAATAATAAAATAGAGTTAATTTATAGTTTCTTAAGAACCTATTAAAGTTTCTCATTCCTTTAATATCACTTATTACCATGTTATGAACATTATGTAATTATTTAAGTTAATAATGGCCGTTTTGTCAATCTTTGGTACTTGAGTAAAAAATAACCTTCTTATAATTACAAGTTGTTCATGTGGTGAAATTTCAATTATATATAGAATTATATTTATGATATAGATATCATATATCTCATATATATCCAGTATATACATTCATTTATAATATTCCATAAAGTTTAGAGGTAAGAAATGAAATGCACCGTTCCTGGAGACGGTAAACTGTACGTACGCATGAACGATACTTTAATTTCTATTTAGTATTTAATTAAATAATAATGATATAAAGGTATATTTTAATTCCAGTATAATATCATATATAATATCATTTAATCCATCCTTTACCCATCCCACATATGGCATTAACGATTCAAATCACTTTGAGGGGGCAGTAGTCCGCACTTCCTAAAATGAAAATATCGCGTTTACCCATAATGGAAACAATAATGGTATTCCATAAATGAAAAATACAGGACCTTAAGTAAAACATAAACATATTATATATCATATATAAATAGAGTTACATCTTAATGGACACCTTTGAATGTGCTATATGAGTTGTGAACAATCATCGTTTCATGAGGCAGAAATTCGCCATCCACAGACACAGTATGTTCTTTAACCATTAGATGTAGGTGTGTGTAAGTGTAGAACTAATAATTATTATAAAAAAATCCTATTATATTGAGGATACTGGTTTTGTTACAAAAGAAAATAATAAAAATAGTTTAGGTGGTTGGATAATCAAAATAAAACAAAATAACATAAGAGAAGACATTACCTTAAAATCTGGTAACTCTTTTGATATGAGCCAAAGGCTTCCTTGGAAAGAATTCGTCCCAAAGTGAGGCTTATAGGAGTAAGGGTGGGAAGTTGGGAGTGTATTTGGGCCGAGTTTTTCCGTGCCAAAAGGCTTTGATAGTGTGAGTAAGGTGGTAGTGGTGGGGGCCTTTTATAAGTGGAGAGTAGGGGCACTCTTGGAAAGTAATGAAATGTTACTTTATTATACAATGCTTTTCGGACTATAAATGTCCCACACTGATATAGTTCGAGGATAAGTTGATAAGGGTTTGAAATATACTCATACAATAGGTTTTTTAAAAGTGTAAGCCATGGATTTTACATCATCTTTTCATTTTATTTAAATCGTTAATTAATGAGGTAATCGCTATATCAACATGGTGTCATAAATAATATAATTTATTTAAATTCTAAAAATTATAAAACAAATATCATGAAGTAGTAAATACGTTTATATTTCTAATGAATATTTATAGTCAAAAATATGACTTTTATAACCCCATTTAAAAATTGTTTTAGTAAAACGACTCATGTTTGTGACATTTTTATTTTAACATTAAATAAAACGTTTTTAATGTCATTTTCCTACCAAAGTGGATCCATGGAGTCCCCATGTTGACCCATGGGTTGTCTTGGTAGTCCATGACTCATCCAATAGGGGTAGGACAAGTGTATGTGTCATTTAATATTTTTATAATACCAATTTTACTTTAAATTTCACTAATTACATATCATCGTGATTATTTAAACTTAAAAGTTACTATTCACCAAAAAATTATTTTAATCCCATTGAACAACATTTTACTTCATAATGACAACCATGTATGTCTGATTTTTGAAAATCAAATCATAGAAGTGGTAATATTTCATTTAAATGAAAAATCAGTTATTTAACTACCACTTAGTGGTTTCACTATTCATAAAAAATTGACGTTTTCAGAACAATGCCAAAATTTTACCCAAAGCTATAATTGTTATTCCGAATTCAAAAATGATTTCTATTTTACAAAATTTCAAACATATAAGTTGAATTAATGAATTTTATAATTAATTCCCGTTGTCACAACAAATAGCGTGTTTTTAAGAAACTATATATATCAAAAGATTGACAATTGTTTATGTCCAATTTCAAAGTGAAATTAATTCTAATGAACACCATTGGATAAAATGGTAAAAATATATTCTAATTATACTTTAAAACCACTCAATAATTTATCACTATAAATTATTTTGATTAAAAAAGTTTTTTTAATTATTTTTCAATATTCATAAAAAATTGAAAGTTCTTAGAAAATTACAAAAAATTCAACTTAGGATAATTTTGATATTACGAATACAAAAATGAATTCCATTTTGAAATATAAAATTTCTATAATTTTAAAAAGTGGTAATTACTATTCATAACTTCTAATTTGATTAGCCACAGTGTTTTAGAACTCAAACTTGCGTACAATGTAAGCTATTGCATTGTTGAAAGAGAGGTGTATCATGGATTCTCGGGGTGTTACATTCTCCCCTCCTTCAATAAATTGCTTCCTCGCAATTTGAAATTTTTATTTGAAAATATAAGGTTAAAAATAGAAAATCCTTTGTGGAAAACGCACATCGGAAATAGGGTTAATAATAATATTACATTAAAAGAAAGAAAGATAAGTGCAAAGGTCACCCGAGATAGCCCATACTAGGATTCTATGAAAATATGGATATGGAAGAAAAAAACCATCAAGGTCTGATGGAGAGTTGTAGAAAACAGGATTAGAAGAAATTTAACCACAATAAAATCACAAACTTGTGATTGGCTAAACGGTCATTGAATCCCTAGTTGGAAAATTTAACCGAAAACGTTTTTGTTTTAAGTTGCCTTTTATAAAGTAGAAGAATTTATTTAGTAGATTTACTAAGAACGTAAGGGAATATACATACTTGTCATGTAGACTTTCATTCTTTAATAAATTTTTACCACAAACCCATCTTTCACTCTAAAAGGTAATAGAACTCGAAAATATTCTATTTATCATAATTGTATAAGGTTCCAAATAATAACACATATCATTTAGATTAGGAAAACTTTTTGTAATAACCAGGGACTTTCTTTAGGCTAGTGGTAGGTAGTAAAGGCCTGTCGCACTATGGTTGTGGGTTCGATTCCTGCAGCGTTGTCTGACTCAACGGGTTATGCCCCACCCTGCAGGTTGTCCTTTTCCTAAAAAAATATAGTATTATAATATTCCAAAAATAATCTTCAGAAATGTTTTAACCTTAAACAATACTATCCAAAGATCAACTTATTCCATTCCAACCTTTATAGTTATCCAAAATACCTCTGTGAAGACTTTTTCTAAAAGGTCTTTAAATGCCAAAATCATTTGTAACATCAGATTCCCCAAACAAAGTAAAGATTCTCTTATTGTCACATACTAAATATATGATTACCTTCATCATATTAAATCCATAATGAAACCAACAATTACTGCAGTACAATCCTTATATATATATATATCACATTATCCTTATAACCAGAATATAATCCTTGAGTCCAAAAGCACCAATACATTAATTATTCCACTTCAACTGTAGTAACAGCATAAGATTGTCCTTGATCCCTTGTCCTTTTCTGAGGTATGTTTCCCTGACGCTTAGGAAATTCATTTGCATAATGCCCTATTTACCAACAATTGTAGCACTCAACATTGATAGCCTCTTTCTTTCCCTTGGAATCACGAGCCTGGTGACCTTTTTCTCCACATTAATAACAAACTCCCATTCCTTTAAGGAAAGTACCAGAGTGATTCTTCCAACAATTATCGCATAATGGAAAATCCTTCATTCCATTTTTCCCTTTATCTTTCTCTTGTTCCACCGTTCTCTTCTTCTATTTCTTTACTTTATTGTCATAAGAGTTAGAGAATTCCTTTTCCGTCTTGATAGAACACGAGACTATATCTTCGTATGTTGATAAAGATTGTGATACTGATGATCTATGGAGAAACGATTTTAACCCATCAAAAAAATGATTGATCTTACTTCTTGTGTTACGTATATAATCTTTAGCATGCCTTGCTAACCTTGTAAAGTTATCCTCATACTTTGTGACATTCTCATACTCCTTCTGCCTCAGACTCAGAAATTGCCTTTCCATATTTGCTCGATGGTCATGTGGAAAGTATTTTTATAAGAAAATTTCATTAAACTCCCCCCATTCCATACTTGATACTTCTTCATTTTCCATTGTGTTTTGAGTTAGTGACCACCATTGATCGGCATCTCCAATGAGGCGGTAGACTGCCATGACAACCTTCATCCTTTCGCTATTCCCCAAGGCGTGGAATATTTTCTCTAAGGATTTTATCCATTGCTTAGCTACTAATGGATTTGTACCCCCATTAAATGTTGGTGGTTGTTACCTCATGAAGCGGTCTAACATTGATCCTCCACGTTTCGGATCAGGTTTCTCCATAAGAGTAAGGTTATTATTCAGAACCTGAGTGAGTTGTCCCAGTATGGTAATAATTTGATCAGCACCAGTTGTATCTCCAGCTCCATAATAATTATCTTGAGTAGGAGGGAAATCCCTACACGGAGTGAGTGCATTGATATAGTTTCCATTCCTTCCACTAGGCGCCATTTCTAAACAATGGCATAAACTAGATTAGTTTATGAATCAAAATACATAATTACATACTTATAAAATACTTAACATAAATTGAACTATTTATGGATATAATCCATAATCATAAAAATGTTTTCTTTGAGAAAGTATATACTCATAACCCTTCATAGTGGTTTGTAATAAAACGAGAATTATCCTAAGAATATCCCTCGGGAGTGTCGTAACCAAGAGTGCAGCAAGGCCCGTTGTCGTGCACCATTTCTCATTCAAGTCTAGCTCAAAGCGGTGTTTTCGGGTTTTACCCCTAGGTATATCTGTGCGAGAGCCACCTCTACCTGCTTGTATCCATACATGGATGTATTGCTCAGAAAACTCACAAAATCTCTATAATACCAAAATTCTTGGAAGTTCTTCTATACTAATCCTCAGCGTCTATCTTTGGGCTATGTTCTCTAATCAGGGTTTATCTAAATCTAGCTTCCAAGGTTAGTAGTAAACTACCTCTGATACCAACTGTAATGCCCCGACCCTAGTTACCCAGAGTCGGTGCATTATTGCGTATCTTTGGAATGATCACAAAATATCAAGTCTCGATAGATGGATTAGTTTAGGAGCCTTGGAAACACTAGATACATTCAGAAATGTTACATTACATCATAAATTGAAAAACTACAATAACATAGTATCCATTTTCCACACTCATATCACCTTCAGACTATCCCTGCAGGTCATTCCTAAAATACTTCTTCACATCCTGGAAAAATTAAAACATTAAATGGGGTGAGCACAGATGCTCAGTAAGGATAACAATATAGCAGAAGCTTTCATAAGTAAACATTAACATTTAAGGCTATGTATAACTAAAACAAAAGCCTTTTAAACATGATCTTTAACATAATATGGAAATAGTAAAATTAAATAATTCCATTTACTTACTCACATGGATATTCTAATAATAGAATAATCACATGATATATCAATAACCACTTTCAAAATGATTGAATTCATAATGCCAGACTATCATAACCACGTAGCTAAGGCCTCGTGCTATGAATACAAAGAATATTTTGTCATGGCCTCATTCCAAGACACTAGATTGTCTCATGAGTCCTATCGATGCATCGAGGAGCTGTAGTGGGCTCCACCCATCAATTATTAAGTCCAATGCATTCCACATATGAATAGGTTTAATCATCTCATAAACCATAACATAATCGTATCACATAAAACATGCATAAAGAAAACATAATATTTCCACATTTAAATCACAATATATCAATAAAACACATTGATATAATAAAAATACTTTCAAAACCATTTTAAATACCAAAATAAAATAAATTTAAAACATTGTATTTATTTTTCATTAAAAAAAGTTATGGCTTGTAGAGGATGCTGAAACTCAAATAATGGTCACGGCGGCAGAGATTTCATTGTCGCCGCATATGTATGACAAGAAAAACATTCCTTTTTGACGTTTAGTAAAAAACATCATATAAAAATATTCCTTTTGAATAAACGTAAAATTCAAAGGGTTGTATACACTGTATAAAAGAAATTTGTGTATAAAACAAAATATGCCTCAATGAATGGAGATTGAGACGATGTCCATACAAATATCATTTTTAAAATAAAATAGATCTATTGTGTGTATTAACTATATGTACACATAAAGAAAGTACAAATACAATATAGGACATAATAATATCATGCCATAATTTGAAATTAAGAGATTAACCCAGAGATTGGAAATTGGGTTAAGAAATTCCCTTACCATGCGTCCTGTCATGACTCGACCTTTCTTTAACCTCCTGAATAATAAACTAGAGTTAATTTATAGTTTCATAAGAAACTTTTCATGGTTGGTATTCCTTTAATATCACTTATTACAATGTTATGAAAATTATGTAATTATTTAAGTTAATAGCAGTCGTTTTGTCGATCTTTGGTACTTGAGTCAAAAATAAACTTCTTATAATTACAAGTTGTTCATGTGGTGAAATATCCATTATATACATAATTATATTAATGATATAGATATCATATATCTCATATATATCCAGTATATACATGCATTTCTAATATTCTATAACGTTTATAGGTAAGAAATGAAATGCACTGTTCATGAAGACGGTAAGCCGTACGTACGCATGAACGCTATTTTCATTTCTATTTCTTATTTAATTAAATCATAATTATATAAATGTATATTATAAAAACAGTATAATATCATATATAATATCATTTACGCCATCCTTTATACATCCCACATATGGCATTAACGATTCAAATCACTTTGAGGGGGCGGTAGTCCGCGCTTCCTAAAATGAAAATATCGCGTTTACCCATAATAGAAACAATAAAGGTATTCCATAAATTAAAAATAGAAAACCTTAAGTAATACATAAACATATTATATATAATATATAAATAGAGTTACATCTTAATGGCCACCGTTGAAGGTGTTATATGAGTGTTGAACAATCATCGTTTAGTGAGGCAGAAATTCACCATCCACAGAAACAGTATGTTCTTTAACCATTATATGTAGGTGTGTGTAAGTTTAGCTCGAATAATTCTTATAAAAACATAATAGAATATTGAGGATACTGGTTTTGTTATAAAATAAATTAATGAATAGAGTTTAGTGGGTTGGATAAGAAAAATAAAACAAAATAACATAAGAGAAGACATTACCTTAAAATCGGGTAACTCTTTTGATTTGAGCCAAAGGCTTCCTTGGGAAGAATTTATCCCAAAGTGAGGCTTCTAGGAGTGATGGAGGGAAGTTGGGAGAGAATTTGGGCAGAGGATGGCCGAGCCAAAAGGCTTTGATAGTGTGAGTAAGGTGGTAGTGGTGGGGTCCTTTTATAAGTGGAGAGGAGGGGCACTCTTGGAAAGTATTGAAATGTTACTTTATTATACAATTCTTTTCGGATTATAAAGGTCCCACACTGATATAGTTCGAGGATAAGGTGATAAAGGTTCTAAATATACTCATCCAATAGGTTTTTGACAAGTGTAAGACTTGTATTTTACATTATCTTTTCATTTTATTTAAATCATTAATTAATGAGGTAATCGCTGTATCATCAAGGTGTCATAAATAATATAATTTATTTAATGTCTAAAAATTATAAAAAAATATCATTATGTAGGAAATCCTTTTTTATTTCTAATGAATATTTATAGTCAGAAATATGACTTGTATAACCCATTTTAAAAATTGATTAAGTAAAACAACTCATGTTTGTGACATTTTTATTTTAACATTAAATAAAAAGTTTTTAATGTCTTTTTCCAACCAAAGTGGTTACATAGGGTCCCCAAGTTGACCCATGGGTATTCTTGGTCATACATGACCCATCCAATAGGGGAGGACAAGTGTAAGGGTCATTTCATATTTTTATAATACCATTTTTACCTTAAATTTCACTAATTACCTTTAATCGTGATTAATTAAACTTAAAAGTTATTATTCACCAAAAAATTATTTTAATCCCATTGAACCAAATTTTACATCTTAATGAAAACCATGTATGTCAGATTTTTGAAAATCAAATCACAAAAGTGGTAATATTTCATTTAAATGAAAAATCAGTTATTTAACTACAACTTAGTGGTTTCACTATTCATCAAAAATTGATGTTTTTCAGAACAATGCCAAAATTTCACCCTAAGCTATAATTGATACTCCGAATTAAAAAATGATTTCTATTTTACAACATTCCAAACATATAATTTTCATTAATTAATTTTATAATTAATTTCCGCTGTCACAACAAATAGCATGTTTTTAAGAAGCAGTATATATCAAAAGATTGACAATTGTTTATTCCAATTTCAAAGTGAAATTAATTATAATGATCACAATTGGATAAAATGGTAAAAATATATTCTAATTATACTTTAAAACAACTCAATAATTTATCACTATATATTATTTTGATTAAAAAATTTGTTTTTATGTATTTTTCAATATTCATAAATAATTAAAAGTTCTAAGAAAATTACAAAAAAATCAACTTAGTATAATTTCAATATTATGAATAAAAAAATGAAGTCCATTTTGAAATATAAAATTTCTATAATTTTAAAAAGTGGTTATTACTATTCATAACGTCTACTTTGATTAGTCGCAGTGTTTTAAAACTCGAACCTGCGTACACTACAAGCTATTATATTAGTGAAAGAGAGGCGTATCGTAGATTCTCGGGGTGTTACACATATTTTGTATTAAGATCCAATAATTAAATTATATATATAATTATTTATTATTATTCCTTTATTAATTTAATTAATTTCTTATGAAACTATAATATTACTACGTATTAAAAATAAGTCACATTCACCATGTAATAAAATAAAATGATAATTTATTTCATCATAAAAATATATATTAGTAATAAATAGACTCTATAAAAATAAACATAATAATATTGTAATATTAAATCAAAAAAATAAATAATTTGAATTTGATAGTCTATAAGGTTATGGTCAATTATATGCCTCACACCCGAAAAAAACACTATAATATGAATATAAAATAATAGAAATATGATTTTTATTTTATAAATGATGTTTAAAACATTTATTGAAAACTAAATGGATGATTAATAAAATAAATATTAAACATTAAAATATATAAAAATTCAATATAACTATTATATTTATAAAATTACTATTAGAATAGTAATTTGGGCATTAGAAAACTAACGTGACTATTTGTATTGTAAGTTGATCACTGGAATATTAAAATCACATGCAAATAAAAATTACCATAAGAATAATTAATAAATATCAATATTACAATTTCTTAAAATAAATATTCATATTTTATTACTAAAATAAAGTATAAGTGTATGTTTTTAATAAAGTATGTTTTAACTTATATTATACAAACCTTAATTTTAATGATAATAACTAAGATTCAAAATTAATAGTATATATAATTACATTGATAAAACATATTTGATTATTTCTAATTTCAACAAAAACATTATTTATGAGAATTTTTAAAAGCTGTCTCGGCATTATGATTTTTTGTATGAATTGTTAAAATCAAATATTTTATAGATAACCAATATTATATGTCTTTGTCATGAAGTAATATTTTATTTATTATTGACACCCAAAAATACCCTTTCCCTTTGATTATAAATACCATGATCATCACATATAAAATGACTTCAGAAATCCACCTCATTATTGAAAATTATACTAGTTACCTTATTTGAGTTCATTTTGTTATACAAACATACATAGAAAATAAAATTTCGTGATTTGGATGATTTGTAATCATGATATTCCCACATATAGTGAGGTATATAGAAATGTAATCTTACTTGATTCTATGTGTACATGTTACACTCATTTGAGATTAGAAATTATCCCCCATCTATTCCTTATTGGAGAGTGGAATTGGAAAGTATGGAGATTTATCCATGACTACATAGAATTGGAGGTTTAGGTAGTTAAGATGTGGGATTCCTCTTAAACCTTGTATCATGGGGTAAAGAACATGATGATTTAACTATGAGTTATATGTATGGTTATATCAATAGGGTTTTGGATTATCTAGGAGGACAAGAACGAGTCTCTATAACATGATAGATGGTGCACCCCACACATTATATTATTGAAAGTCAAGTTACTCTTTGACTATATCATAGACCTTATTAATAATAGAGAGAAATATACATCGCTTAATAAATTATTCTTAAAGGGTCCTCACATATTAAACGTGTACAAAAATTCTTTACTAGGATAATTGGTGCATTTTAGAGACCCTAATACTAGTTTAAAACCCATGAATAATGACTTATGCGATTAGTGTTCCCTGAGGGGTTTCCAAATCATTCAGTACATATAGGGGGTTAGTGGTGATGGCATCCACTAGTCATTATAGTCCTAATAACTATATCATGGATAAATATAGGGTGATATATAATGGTCCCACCATACAATGATTATTTACCATCACCTTGTATGTCATTGTAATATACTATACTCTGGTGGAGATGTTCCTACTAGGATATACTCTCACCCATGGGTGTTTGGTATAAATTATTAGATCATGTAAGGGTATTATCAACCAACAGATTTAATTTTTTCACACATGATAAGAGGTAAACAAGGTTGTTGACCTGGTAGTGGATATGGGTAACTAGAACAACCCTCTTACTATCTAGTCCATTATTTGTCACCTACTTAAATATTATTAAAATAATTTTAAAGGGGATTCCCTATATTTCCTCCACTAAATACCTCCAAAAAGTATTTCTTTACTATTTTTCACACTAATTAATATTTTATTTTTGAATGAGTAATTAGATGACATAAATCTAAAAATATTTTTAAATTTAGGCAATTATTTATTTTTTGGTAATTTTGGAAAACATTATAATTAATTTTAAAATGGATTTTTATTCATTGATTTATTTATTTATAATATATAGGGATATTTTATACACATAAAAATGTTTGTAACGATTTTCATGTTATTCAGGTGATTGAAAAATAATTCTATGTTTTTCTTTTGATTGGTCGTATTTTTTATCCACCATGTGATAATTAAATGGGGAAAATCAGAACTAGGTGTGATTTAATCAGATCTTCCAATAGAGACTTGTGATTAATCTAATTATCGATATATATGTTATATTGAAATGTTTGAAATAATCCTCACTTATGAATATCCTTCACTGACCAAATGTTGTGTTAAATTCATATTACATAGGGAAGTTCTCACATATGAATAAATGGCCGCAACATGGTTCAGTGCCATATCCGATTAATTAATTTCACACGTACAATTAAATTATTTTCCAATATCACCGCATATTATTAAAATCATACCATCATATTACTATGTTAGAGTAATGAATCAAATAGAAAAACAATATAATAATAATTGATTGTTTTATAAATATTATACCATAATAATCAAAGGGAAACTAGATCTACAAATGATTGACTGATGTTGATTGGATCCTTTCCACTTTATTATTTTTTGATAATTACAGTAAATCTAATTTGGTTAAAATAGTAACTTTATTCCCTAAATCATTAGTTTTGATAAGTGTTTTTATTGTTTATTAAAGTTCATTATGTTTCATATGGATAGATTCTAGATAAGAAACCACATAATATTGGGTTTAGTTTTGACTCATATTATGAATTTTATTTTTATAAATAGACAATTATAATTTATCATTTAATTATTTTTTTAATTAATATTTTTGAATAGAGTTACTATGACTTATGTTTTCATAATGGATTTTATTATCACTATTTTTTCCACTACTTGATCATTACGATTGAATTTCCCAACCTTATGTGAGTTTGTCTCAAATTTACTAATATATTTCTCTCAACCTTACAGTTTTTTATCTCAAACATAGAACTGAATTTTCCTAACCTTATCATAGAAATAACATAACCTTATATGGTCTCATCTAAACCTTATATATTTAACCTTAGGATCTCAATATGCTTTCCCAAACCCTTTGATCTAAGATGAACTTTACTAAAATAAAATATATGAGCTATAATGATCCTTATAAGTTCTTTTTATAATATTGTATATATATATTATTTCTTTCTTTATTAAATATAATTACATTAATTTATTTAATTATATATAATTGATTATATCTGGTGAACATATTAAAATTGATAGTTGAGTATTTAATAAAGTGTTTGAATTTATTTATATTTTTTCATACCCATTTGGGGATTCTTGATCTGTTTTTGAATTTGAATTTTACATAAGGAAAATACGTTTATATATTTATAAAATACCTTGAGTGATAATTATGGAATTTAGATTGAGGACATTGAATTTTTGTTAATATCATTTAATTAATCTAAAACATTTAAGTATTTCATTAAACCACACTCAAAAATTATGGGTATGATTGATTCCTTAGATCAAATAACCATTATGATAAATATTATATCATACTCATTAAAAAAATTGAATTATTATATCCATTATAAATAAATTTTTAGTTGTTAAAAACTTTTTTAATGAATTTAAATATTTATGGTGTTCATAAATCTAATAAGTAGATTAATATATTTCCTTGAAAAGAGATAAAATTGATTAAAAACTATACATTTACACATAAATTAACAATTAATATAATATTATGATCCCATGATTCTTTTTGAACTACTATATGACTCAAAGATTTTACACAAAAAATTGAAAATTTACAGACTTGAAGAAATGATCTAATTCACTGGCCAAGTACTTGTTCTATACTTCATCTCATTCACATCCACTTATACTTTATAGTTTATTTGTATCTATGATTAATTCTCAATATATTATTCTTTTATTTATATAATATATTTCTTTTTTATTATTTTCCCTTCCAAAAGTATCATCTGTTTACTTAGGAATCATAGGATAAAAAATTATTGTTTCGATATACCTCATTCTAAAGGTAAATTTCATATTGTAAATATAATTTAAAAGGTTATAATTGTAATCAGGTTGTGGAGAACCTTTAATATTAACACAGTCTTTGTGTTTTTTCCTCTAATATAGACGTTTTATTGTAATTGGGTTGTGAATCCCTTTCAAAATTCATGTATTTATAATATACCATATATCGTAAATAGTAGAGGGGTGTGATGAGTTGATGTGGGATCAATTTGATTTCAACTACATTAAATTTCACCTATGTTGTTTTCTTTTTTAACTCTACTTAATATCAATAATGTTTAACTATAATTAATTAATTTATATTTAATTATCATGAATATTTAATAATCAAATTTTAAAATTTTAAAGCAATATAGTCAAAACCTCTTGATAATTTTCAATATTAGTTGTGAAATAACAATTAGAATAAAAATATAGTCCTTATATATTGTAATCATTATTGTTTTATATTTATAGGATAAACATTTTACAAGAATTCAATGTCAATGTAAATAATCATTAATATGTTAGGAAATACTTCAAATGATGGATGAGTTTAATAGAAACCACCACACCTTGATGGTGTAATCAATAACTATTAGAATATTATAATGTAAGGTTATCTTAATTAAATAAGTATTGATCGTTGGAAAATGATGATAAAATGTTATAAATTAACTTATTCTCACCATAAACCCCTTACGAGAAATAATTCCTATAAATATATTTTGAATTAAAAAGTTTAAAATATTATATATTGTATTCTAATTTGAAATGTGATTAGTCACATTTATACCTGTAATACTTCTTGTAAGACTAGGAAATTTTCTCATGTAACTCAACAATTATATGATTAGTTAAATAGATATAAAATTACAATATTGTGAGCCATATCTCAATATTTAAAAATCTGAGAAGATGATATAATAAACTTGATGTTTCATAGGTTTACCATAGATTCAAATTGAATGAATAAACTTGATGAATACTTATAAAATATTGTTCGTGATGAATGAGTCTTAAGATATCTATCAAAGTATTCTAATGAATAAAAATATTCCATTAATGTAAGTAATAATTTCATTGAATATACCCTGTATGAATTCATTGGATCATTACTTCAATATAAACAAGAGTTCAAGAACATCTATAATGTCGACCCTTCAAAAAATAAAGGAATAAATTTAAAATATATAAATATTTTTTCTTTTGAATCTACTAATTCTAAAATTCAAGAAATTGAAAAAGAATAAACAGTTAAACTTATAACTGTAGTTTTTAAAGTGATGAAAAAATAAGGTTTCAAAAACTGATAGAGAAGAAATACTCATATGTTTAATCATAATGTTTAAGACAATGGTTATATTAATAATAATTATAATAACTTAAATTTAATTTATTTTGAGTTTAGAAAAATAAGTAATACCAAGTAATACTACTCGATATTAATTTTTTTAAATAAGGATATATAGTAAAAAAATAAAGGGAAGAATTATTTAAATTAAAGCTATAATTTTACCAAAGAATCTAGTTCTAGTAAATAATATATTACGAAAATGTAATTTAATAATTTGTTCTTAATGGAATATTTAAAAAAGTATTGTAATTATAGATTATATTTTGGATTTTTCATGAAGATTTTGATTTCTAAAAACCAACCATTGATGAATTAAATATTAAAATTGATAGACTGAGGGAAGATATTTTCAAATATAATTAATTGTACAACATACTCAAAGAAAAAAATATTAATAGAACATTAAAAGGAAAATGAAAAACATAGAAATATTACTTCTACATAAAATGAAATATTTTATGAATATCTAAAATTTATTCAAATTTTGAATGAAAAACTAACGAATGAAATTGAAATTTTAAATATTTTTTTCAATTTTGTTCATGAAAAATGAATGTACGATATAATGAAAATAATGATGAAACCAAATAAAGATAATATTTGGTAGGGTTATGATATAAAACTACCTAAAATGGTATAGATTTTTTTAAAAGTACGTAATGAAGTGTTTCTAATATTAATGTCATTAGAAGTTGAATTAAATTATAAATTTATATTTAATGTATACTCATATTTCCATAATCATTATGATTTAATAAAGCATATATATATAAGTATTTATCTTTTATATTACCTAATAATAATTATTTAAATTATTTTTGGGTTTTTAATAAACATTTTACTAATCCTATCAAACCCAAAGTGTTTTTGGTACCAAAACTATATATTAATTTATTTTTAAAGAATGATACCTTGGATATATCCAGAATGATGTATTATTTATTGAAAGTGGACTCTAAAGTAATATTAGCAGAGGCTCATAAAAAATTATTTCTTACAATTAATGTGATGGAGATACTATATCTTTTGATGATAATTAGGAAGGGGAAGTAATAAATTTTAGATAAATTTGTATTTCTAACTCTACTAATATTTTTATAGTTTTATATATTAATGGATAACAACCTTAATTGATTATAATTTCTCAATTTTATGATAATGGATTGAATTCATAATTTAAAAATGGCAAATGGTTGGTTTTTAAGAAAGATTATTTATTTGTTTAAATCTAAATTAAATATTTATACTATTAACTATGTTAAACTAAGGACTGAACAAGTAATGTTTTTGAATATTAGGAATAATTATAGTTTACATTACCCTAATTGACCTAGCCATATGAATTTTAAAATATCATATATACTGTCTAAGAATGAATGATGTATATATTTACCCGATTTGAAGAAATATAAGTTCTATGTCTCCATATCATTCATGAAATGGATTCAATACAATTCTTAATTCATATCAAATAATCAGATAAGTTTTAACTAATCCTTACAATTAGTTCAACAAGATCGATTTCTCCAAACTCAAATAGTTGTTGTTGGAGGACAAAAATATTCATTAGATATTTTATATGACTCTAATAGATTATTTGGGAAACTTTCTAGCTTAAAAAATAAAAGCCTATCTAAGTATACAGATTTTCTCAAATTTTGTTAATTTTTATTCTTTATTAATACTATTTATAGTGATATAATAAGATAATTTTAATAGTATACTAAAAAGAATGGGTTTTACTTATTTTTTTAGCACTTAGGACTCCACTGAACAATTGTTATATTAAAATAAATAAAAAATCTTAATTTAAATTGTTATAATTATATTAAGGGAAGATACTTTTATTAATGGTTTTTGGGATGAAGTTATTTTTACAGCTTATTATATTTCTAACTAAATTATTGTTAATTATTTTTGAAAAATAAACCTTAAGAATTATAGAATGATAATAATCCTAAAATTAGATACATTATGGTTTCTGGATGTTATTTTTTATTTATTATACTAAATATAACTTAGATATGTTTTTTTTCTAAATATGATGACAGACATTTCCTAGGATAATATAATTTAAGTAAATATTATATAGTCTTTAATGAAATAATAAATATTTTTAAATAAATATATTCTTGTTAATTTTTATTAGAATAATATGAAATAAAATTAAAATTTAGATAACTTTGATGTAGATTATATAGAATCTTATTTTGGTGAAATTGAAAATCAAAATAATTTATTTATTAAAGGGGTGAATACTAATTCAAAATTTGGTCCTAGATCATTGAAAACTCATAAAGATCACAATATCTATAATGTGATCAATAATATTGATTTTGGAATTAAAACAAGAAGATATATTTTGAATTTTTATTAATTTGTTTCCTTTTCTTTAATATATACCTAATGATATTTATAAAAAATTAAATAGTTTTATTATATTTATTCTATAAAGGATAAGAGAAATTAAATTATTATGAATATTTTTTTAACTTTAGTTGAAACCCATTAAGATAAACATATTATTGAAATCAAATGGTTCTTTAGAAATAAATTAGATGAATCTCATCAAATTTTAAATAATAAGGTTATAATTGTTTCACAAGGCTATTATCTAGAAGTATTCATATATTTTAATTAATATTTAAACCTATTCTTAGGGATTAATATGTTGTAATTTTTTTTATATTTTTAAATTTTCAAGCTATTATATTGGATTAAATATAAATTAATTTTTTTGTCATAAATGATTTTTTTCTACATATGTTTATGTTAATCAACAACTAGTTTTTTATTATGAAATATTTTTAGCTGATATTTTATATTATTAAAAAGTCCTATGTACTTAAACAAGATCCTAGATATTGGTGTGAAATGTTATCATATTTTTTATTTAATAATAATTTTAATAAAGCTAAACATGATATTATTTTTAAAATATAATTATTTCAAATTTTATTTTAATTATAAAAATCTATATAAATGACTTTTTTTCTTCTAGTTAATCACATAGTAGTTAATTTTATAATTTAATTGGTAGTGAATTTGACATGAGTTTAATGGGAGGAAAAATATTATTTCTAGGATATTAATTTTTTGAAATAAAAATTCGATATTGTTTAATCAATATATGTATGATAAATAATTTTTCTGTTGAATAGGGCCTAATTTTCATAAAACTCATAGAGGCCACATGGCTACTAATTTTCAATTATTTTCATATATATATGGAATATTTTTAGCATTAAAATATTTAGAGGGATGATTGTATATTACTATTTTTAACTCCTATAGATTTGATATGATGTTTAGTGTATTTACATGTCCTAGAATTTAAGTTGATCCTAAATATTATATCTCCACAGATGTTAAATTAATAATTAATTTTATTAAAGTAATTTTAAGTTCTATTCTTTTTTATTCTCAAAAGCATTACTTTGATATTTGTAGCTATTCTAATTAAGATTTTCAGGGATTTATAATTGATATAAAAATCACATAATTTATATCTTAATTTCAAGGTAAACTTTTATTTTCATTTAATTTAATGAAATTGTCATCAGTTTATTTAACGATATCTAAAGAAAAATATACATATGCTTCTAATTTTTGTGCTTAAGGTTTGTTGTTTAAGAGAGCTTTATCTGAATTTAATTTCAATTTTGATAAGATTCCAATTTATATTGAAAACTATTATACTATTTCAATTTATAATAATACTTTTCAGAATTCTACAATTAACATTATAAATGTCAGACATCATTTTATTAGTGATAATGTTTACAAAATTAACATTTTTTTTAATTATTTCAACAGATAATCAAATATGTAATTATTTTACTAATCCTTTGGAATAAAATATTTTTTAAATACATAAATTTAATCTTGTTATTTTGTAAATTTTTTATAGATATTTGTATAAATATACTTAAATATATTTTCATCTAGTATACATGTGATATATTTGTAAAATGTGGCTACAATATTATTTATTCATTTTATATTTTTAATTAATTGTAAATAATTTTTAATTAATCAAATATATTAACATATTTTATGGCTCCTCAAATATTTTACATTCTATTTCTGAAAGTGTTTTATAACTAATTTATATATAAGATTATGAAATATATTCGAACTAGTTGTGATATTTTATATAATTACTTAAAATAGAAGTATAAATTTTTTAGTATGTGTCTCTTTTAGTTGTTATTTTTTAAAATGAATAAATATAGGGTGATATATAATATTTTTTAAATCTATTTCCATGTGTTTTTTGAAATATATTTTTATTTAATCATATTATAATTTTTGATGAAATCTACTTAAATATGAATAAGATTTTATAAATTTTTTAGTAAGGATTTTTTGGAAAACATATGCATAAATTACTTTATATTAATTTTTTCATAATTGGTGTTAAAAAATTATATTATTTTCAAAAATTAAACTTATTTGTTTATTTCAAATATTAGAAGATGTTTTTTAAATTATATTTCTTTGGTTTTAAAATTCTCAAAAGGGGGATATTATTGAGTGGATCCATTATATTTTATTGTTTCTTATTTTGGTAATTATAAGAATTATCATTTAATTAAAAGAAATATTTTTTTCCCTATGAAATGAGATTTTAAAAGTGTTATTTTTTATTTTCTATTCTTGTGCATTATTTTACAAATTAATTTATTTTTTATAAAAATAAAAATTTGTACGAGTTCTGTTTTTACTCATATAATGAATATTATTTTAATAATAGGATAATTATAATTTATCATAGCATTTTTTAATTTACACATAATTATATTTATAGTGGTTACTATCTATTATGTTATTATAAATTAATTTAAATTAATTATTTTATTCTGTTGTTGAATCTTACAGCTATCTGTCACAACTTTATAATTATATGCCTCAACCATACGACTATCTTTCTCAAACTTACAACACATAGTCTCAAACATATGAAAGAATTTTCCTAAACTTATGATATACATGTCTTAATATTATGAGGTCATTGATAATACATATAGAGTTAACCTTATGTGTTAAAATGCATTGTTTTTAACTTGCGTGCTAGGATGAACATTATAAAAACAAACCATATGTGATGAAATAACTGCGTGAAATCCCAAAGGTCCCATATTTTTATTTATTTTTAGATAATTTATTTTTAATTTTTTTAGGGGTAACATTTTTTCTTGGCATATAAGCCCATGTAACCAAACCCAATACATGTTTATTTAAGACCTAAATACCCAAACCCAACAAAAATCACACCCAAGAGATGATTAGTTTTTTTCCAAATTTCTCAAACTGTAAAGGTGATAATTAAGAAAATACCCTTGAAGTATTTCATGGGGAAGGGAACTAATTGAAAAGACAAACCCTCTCAATTATCCATATCATATTCTTATTATAGGTTTTTTATTTCATATTTGACCTCATTTGGGACCGCATTTGGGTATGTAACATTTGTTTTTAAACATTTTATCCATTATCTTTTGAACTGCCCTTATTTCATCCTCCAAAGTTGTCGATCCAATATATAAAAAAAACCAGAAGTCCTCCCACTACAATATCCACTACTGAGATTCCTCCCATTTCCCTTAAGGCTCGTTCGCTGCTTCTCCTCCATAATTCATCCAACCCATTCAGGGTGCCTTACCACTTGAAATATTTAGCTACCAAGACTCAAACCCAAGCATTATTTAATGAAACATTGGATTTTTAAATATTATATTCTATTTTTTTTTTATTTTTATACTAATTTTTTTAATTTTATTTTGATTTTTTATATAACCATGATATTCTTACTGAGTTTTGATGTATTTTATATAGATATTATATTTATTTACATCTTTCTATGTCTATGGTATGTTTCTTTGAAATTCTTTTTAATTTAAATTTTACAAATGAAAAATATGTTATGATATTTATGGGTTACATTAAAAGATTATTATTTGGGATATTTTGAGGCCTTTAAAAATTCTTAAATGTAATTTTATGAATTTTAAAACATTGAAGTGGGTCATTATTTTTCACTTGAGAATTATTGGGAATACTGATTCTTAAGTTGCGATAATTATATAAATAATTATAGTAATTAATTATTATAATTTTTAGATAATATAAATATTATTGATTACAATAAATCTATTTTATAACTTATTTAATGGATTCAATTTTTTATGGTGGAGATGAAGTAAACTAGTTGAAAAATCATCATCGTTGCAATGAGATAAAATTGGCAACATACCTAACTTCTACAGTTCATCGAACAACAAAAAGATTTTTTTGGATCTTGTTTGAATGATTTTAAAATTATTTGTTAACTCTACAAGATAAAAGAAAAATATTAAATTTTTATTGGCTCAATGAGATGAATATATCCTTTTCTCATGAACTAGAGTATTTCATCAATTTATTTACATCAACATGAATTATCATGTTTCATTAAATATATGCTAAACACTATCTATCATCTTCTCCATTGTTTAATATTTTTGTTTTATTATTTTATCTTATAAAAAAATTTGTTTCTATGTAGTTGAGAAGAATATGTTTGAAAATCATATTTGGTTTATTCCTCCTTAAAAATAAAGTTTCGGGTTTTGTCTTAACTGTTGTAATTAGTTTTTTTACTTCCCATTAAAAGTTAGCTTATCATTTTGGGTATGACTCCTCTAAAAAGTAAGTTTGTAATTGGGTTATGAATTGCATTAAAAAATTGGAATTTAGTTAATAAATTACATCTCAAATATTATAAGGGTGTGAAGAGTACACATAAGATCCATATGACCCAAACTACGATAAACATTACATATATGTTTACTTTATTTTCTCTACATTTCCATATCATGCATTGTGATCTATAATTAATAACACTATATTTAATTATCTTGAATATTTCATTCAGATATATTATTATTTTTAAATTGGTATATTATCACCCCTCTCAATATTATTTGATCTAAACCAATTCTTGACAACAATAAGGATAAGTCACTACTTATAGTGATATCCATGTCACATGTCATTCCAATTGTAGTGAAATAATTCTGAGTGAAGGATAACGATTATTTATTAAATAAACACAAGGCCGAGTAACTAAAAAATAATTTGAATCACTTTATAAGGATTTATAATATTTATGATAATTAATTTGAGATCATGGGATCTATAGAGATTTCCACATGGCATGACTATAGAAAATGTTTATTGAGAAATAAATTATTGAATATTATGGTTAGCTAGAACTATATTTTATTAAATTTTGATGAAATAGAAAAATGAATGAATGAATATGCATATTTTATTTGAAAAAAAATCTAATGGGATTATTTTTGAATTATACTAAACAAATAAGAGACAATAATATTTTCATAGAGAATACATTTACTATAGAATCCATATTATAGGGAATTAAACCCGCACACATAGATTATTGATAATTATCACCACTAATAATTTCAATACATTGATCCATAAGTTTTAAATATTTTAGTTGCTGATTGAGATTAGAATACAATTTTTTTCATTCAATTTATTTTTATTCATAAATATTCATAATTATTGTTGCACTCTATTTTCGTTCTTTTGTGATCTTCTCTTATGACTATGTTCTTTAGATCCATGATTCTGATGTTCTACTCTTGGTTAAGATGAGAAGGATTTCATGATTTCTTATATTTCCATGAAATTATATCTTATTTTATTCTCACATTAAAGATTCACATAGCATTGGAGTAAGGGATATGTGATAGTGGTTTCATAAATATATTCCATCTCTATCTAATGCCATATTATTATATAATATTAATTCACTCCCCAATGAGTATATTATTACTTGATGGGGATAATTAGTTTATTAGGAATGGGTTTGATCACAAACTAAGGAAACAAGTGATGATTCTCTCAATTGAGGAGTCATTTTTTCTCTTAACCATAAAATAAGTTGGTACATGGTTTCCTCAGAGATCACCAAAACACTATATATTCATACATAAGTAATAGTGGGTTATATTCATGTTTACTTTTATTTTGAAAATGTGTATGATTGAAATAAAAATTTAGGAGCTAGGGGGTGTATTTACTAATATCAAACCAATGGATTTTTTTCTACCCTATATCTTGTTTTTAGGGATTCATGTATTTAAAAGTTTATTTGTTTTCAATAAAGTCACACTAATAAACACCATCATTTCATTTGTTTTCAAAATATAAATAAAACATGTAATTGTAATTATTAGTGATGTAAAAATGTATCTTTGAGAGATAACCCTAGAATACCATTGTTCTCTAATAGAAAAAAAATTATAAATTCTATTTTTATGCTCTAGGATTGGCATATGAAAAATTTGGTTCCATTTTTTGGGAGATATATTGATATATATCAATTTATTTTCCATTTTTGAAAATATTTTCCACTATTTTCATAATAAAAAAATTAATTTAAAATGAAAACTATTTTAGTGTCATAATATTATATGGACGAAACTATTTTATTTCTCTCCATATTGGTGAGGAGATTTCATAACTCAAATTTAAAAGAAAATATATTTAGCATGTTCATCAAGTATCTTATCATGGACCTTTAGTACTAGATTATTAGAGCCTTTTTAGAGAAATAATTATTTATCTTAATACTTTACAATGTTTTAGAAACAAGTTAGAAAGAAACCCAAATATTATCTTCAATTCCATCATATATTTAAAGTTAAAATTGAATAGGTTGAAGTAAACATACATAATCAATTTTCACTTCACCATGAAGGTATATTTCATATGGAACTTAATAAATTACAAGATATCTACGATGAGGAAATTAAGCGATTTAAATTTTTTATTGATAATGGTTCATTTAGTTCATTATTACATCAATATTTTATGAACACCCCTACTGATAATTTTACATTCTAGGATGATACATGTCTATCGTTGTATAGTAAAGGGGAAGAAGGGTATCCTACCATAAATGAGTGGATAGTGTCAAAAATTGAATAATAAGAATCAAAAGGGGATTTCATGGAGTGAAAACCATACAATAGGAAATTATTTAAGAGGAATAATTAAATATTGATTTAACTAATATTAATTCTATTTAAATTTTTTTTTGAAGCTTCTAATTTTACACTTTGATGAATCACTAATGGAGTTAAAAATTCATCATAAATCCATAGAATTAACAATGAAAGAGGCCCTATATATTATTTAACCCTACAATAAATGTTTCATATTATTGATAAAGGGGTAGAACTCTAAAATACCATCTAAGGTATACTTTATTGCTAGTTAATTTGGATAATTACTATAAGTAATATTAAGTGGGGTTCACATCACATAATCCAAATCACCCTTTAAATTTGAGATAATGGCTGGTACTGCCTTACCATGAGTTGTAAAAACATAGTATCCATGTGGGGTTTCAATCCATGTCTCATTTCCCATCTCTCTTTATTTTCAATTTTTCTTTCAAAAACATGCTCATGTTTTTAGGTCATGGAAGGTGTAATTAATTAACATAACTCAACCAACTGGATAAAAAAAAGAAATCAGTTTGTATTTCTTGACCTTATAATTTTTACTGATTATGTTTTTAACAATTTCAATTTAAATATGGGTAATAACATTTGTGTGTGGGGTAGTTCTAAACTATTCTTTGTGTCTTATTGTTCTTTATTTCATTTAATTGGTTTATGAAATTTTAACTCAAATGAATATAAATTAACATTTTCATTCTTAATTTTTTTTTGAGATTTTACTTACTTTTTTAAAAAGTGTATTTTTAAGTGATTTTTTATTTTCAATATTCTCTTGTGTGATTTTAAATTTTTTATTAGTTTTACCAAAGCTTCAAATATATGTCAATAAAATATAAATGAAAATTATTTTTGTATTCCTAAGAGGTATATTATGAACCATTTTGATATTTTTTCTCGAAATACCCCACATTCTTGATAGAAACATAAATATTATGTAAATACTTTAACATATTATTATAATTTAATTTTAAAAACATTAGAGTACTCAATTTTTTTAATATTACATAGGCACTTATTTTTCAGCCCACCGAATTTAAACATTAAACATACATTTACATAAAACCTCATTTTTCCCTTATATTTTCAGAATTTCATTATATATTTAAGACATATTAAATTCTTATTCTTCCTTATATATCTTCACGATAATATATTTTCATTACTATTTCATGTTTTAGTGTGGGGGAAGGTAATTTCAAGTGTCTTACTTGTGAAGAATTTCATTGTTGGCTGATGTAAGGGGTATGTGTCATTATTCATAGCATGTAAAGAGAATAATGGTCTTGAATAATTATATTTATTATATATCTTTATTCTCAACCTACTATCCTCAAAATAGAAAAAAAGTAAAAAAATAACAAAAGTAAAAAAATAAAATGAGATTTAATTGTTAATTATTCAATTTTTATGATTCCTCGCCCTCTCAGGAAAATGGAATGAATCACCATTCCTTTGTTACATTATTTTTCGATTTCATACTCCATTATTTAAAGAAAAAATATATGAAATCTATAAAAATTAAGAGAATTAGGATGAAATTGTTATTTGAATATATTTTTTGACTCATAGATCATGTTAAAAAAAGAGAGTGTGGTGTCACAGTTTTTTAGGAAGGTTGAGTTGGGAACATTTCACTGACTTATATGAGTATTCATTCATTATATTTATGAAGTAATCCTACTATTTTTTATTTAATTTTTAAAATAGTTCATTCAACAAATCATTATACCCAAAAATAATCATGAAAATACATTATGATTAAATACATTTTTTATTTCTCACTATGTTTCAAATTTTAATTTTTACAAGCTCTAGGTGGTACATGAATTTTTATAAGTTTTAGCGTAACTCCAAATCAAAATTATCTTACAAGAAGAGGGAAATTAATTTAAATTTGAGATATGTTTTGATTGGACCATGTAATTATCATTGAGGATGAATAAATGTACATTTTATAGAAAATATTAAATGGAATTATTTCCATTTATGAGATATGATAATTTTTTTAAACAATTTCATGAAAATTATTTTATTATTTATTTTAGAATTAATTTTGATATTTATATATAATGATTGAATAACATTGAAATATTTATGTGTAATAGAATTTATTGGTAACATATTTTCATTCTTTCTACATTTTAATTACATGATTTTAATAAATTCAATTGGATTATTTTTGAGAAATTAACACATTTCTTATAATTTTTGAGTAACCTAGAAATAATTTGAAAATGGATTTTTATGCATTATTTAAATCATTTTTATTTTTTTGGATATTTACTACACATAAAAAGTGTTCTTTAAAGATTTTTTAGGTGTTATGGTTGACTAAAAACGAATTCCAATCCTCACGTATTAGTAATATGAATTTTATATTGCCGTGTGAGATTAATAAAGTTTCATATGCAGAATAATTTTAAAAAACATTGAATGAGAAATAAATTCCTAAATATTGTGTTTAGAAAAAGGAATATTTTTGTATCTTGTTGAACAGGAAAAATTATGTAATTTAAATTTATATTTTAAGGGAATATAGAAGATAATGGGTATATTTTTTAAGGATAATAATTTGAGAAGAACCCAGAAGCTTGTTACGTGGAAAAAATTTATTACTCAATATATTCATGATATTAGTGTATCTAAGTATTCTTATTATAATTGAATCTCAATAAAACATATTTAAACATTACAATATCTCAATTATAAAATCCTTATTTAAAAAAATAGAATAGGGTTTATATTCAACTGTATAATTTAAAATATGGGTATTTTAAATAAATATTTCGTAATGATTTTAGACTTCTATATTTTTATTTTATTTGTGATCAGGATTTCATGATCCATAAGGATGGAGTTATCACCATGGTTTTCTCAGGTTTTGATTTTATAAGTTCTCAATCTATTAAACAATTATTTTCTTATGTTATATTTTTGTTGGAGTATTAGAGAACATGAGTGTGAGGGATAAGTGACAGTGGTTTGATACCAATATTCTTTATCTTTATTCGTTCTTAATATCAAATAATAATAATAATTTCTTTAATGTATTTTCATAGTAGTTTATGATGGAGAAAACATATAGATAATAGATGTATATGACTGCACAGTAGGTAAGGGAGTGATAATCCACTTAGTAAAAGAGTCCTTCATTATCTTAATCTAGGAAGAGATAGTTGCATGGTATTCTTAGAGATCTCTAGTGCACACTTCATTCCTACATATGTAAGAAGGGGTTAAGTGATTATATGTTGGAAACTATATAATGAGTGGTAGTGAGTCACATATTTTAAAGGCATATGGATTATTTAGTAGTACCCAATAATGGTATGATAATTTATTTCATCACATTAATGTTGAGGTCTTAATGAATTTTAATTTTTATTTAATTTCATTAACACCACTTATAATAAAATCATCATTTAATTTAAAGTCCAATTACCAAAAATATAGAAACATTATAATTGATTAGGATAATGAGTAATGGGAAAAAATATTCCTTGAGAAAAAACCCTTGTGATCCACTATTCCATAATATGAAAAATATAAAAACTTTTTTTCATGCTCCATGATAGCGGGTTCATGTTACCCCCTTTGAAAAGGAGTAAACATCCATTATTTTGTAACATTCCTTCATTATTTTATTTTACATTAATTATTCTATTCTTCTTGACACAAATTAACTAAAAAATTATTCTATTAATGTAAATTAATTTTTTAATCAATGTGATACAAATGTAATTACAATATATAAAAATTCTTATAATTTATTTAATACAAATATATTCTCTCATGATATTTTTGATACATACAGTTAATGGGTAGTTTTATCCTCCCATGAGGCCATTGTCAATTCATTATGTATCAGTATCTTTATTAAATGTTAATAAAACTCTTATATTTATATATAAATGATATTATGATACTCTATAATGATTATAAATTATTTATAATGTAAACATATCCTAGCCCCACTTTTTGAAATAGTCTTATCAGTGGTTAGTAAATTAAACTACAAAGACACTATCATATCCTTAATTATCACAACATTCATGGTTGGTTTGTATGAATTAATAAAAATATATAAATATTTAACTTTATTTATTAAAACTATTATAAAATTAAAATAAATAATTTTTAAATAAATAGAGTAAAAAACGACAATATTTAATAAGAATGGAAACAATTCAAATTAACATTTCATCACATAATATTTTATTTTATGAAAATTTAATACATAAATTACAATAATTGTAATAAATTTAATTTATTCATAATTACATAAATGAATATAATATGATTGTAGATTAATTTTTAATAAGAATACGTTGACTATACAGGTGGTATAAAAATGATGAATCAAACCTGGACCTTTGTTAAAGGGATTCTTATCCCTATATCCACATTTGGGTTTTGTCTCCTCTTTTTAATGTCACATATTTGATGATGAGTATATACCAACATATGAAATTATAATTATTCATTTCTATTTATTTAAAGTGATTTAGGTATATTGGATACTTTCTCTCATTAATTCATCAGCTCTTCTTATGTTATAAAATTAGTTATGGGAATATCTCCCTATCCTTATCATTGGGATTTTTAAATTTTAATAATATTATTTAAAAAGTTTTCATTTTTATTTTCTACCATAAATATCAAACACATATTATTTTTAAATTTTTCTTTGAATTTACATAATAACTCTTTAAAATCTCAATCACATATTATAAAATCATATCCAATATAATTGTGATGTGTTTTTTCATCCAAATTGTCTCTACTATAGGATTTAGTTATATCATATTCACCATTCATCTTGAATTACCCACATTTTTAGGAATAAATGTTTATTCCTTCACCTATTACTTTTTTGATATTATTATACTTTCAATTTTCCCTTTTCTAGACTATGATGTGGTAGAAAATCATAATCCATATTCTTTATGAGAATCATTAAATTCTATTTCTTCATTCAAAATATTTATAGGAATTTTTATCTTATATTATATTCATTTATATATATTTTATACCTTTTATATTTATAAATAAATTTCATACAAATATTAAAATACCTTTTATTAAAACTCATTTTAATTCATGATTGAATCTAATTATACACTGATAACCTAATTAATCCAATTTTATTTTATCAAATTAAACAATTTATTTAGCATGAATTCACTTTTGGTATATTCATTATATTTTCATTGGAATTATCTTTCATTATCCAAAATATATTTTTTGAAATATTCTACTATATAATGTATATAATTGTTATGAGACCCCATTCCTTCTCACCACATGTTATACATGCTAGGATTAAGGATTTAACTTTTAAAATTTGATTATTTTTTATCTATATTTTAATGATACATATGTTGTGGGGATCCTTTTAATTCCCATTTTTATTTAGTTTCGATAATTACTTTAACTCATCATTTTTTGTTTTCAAATAAAATTTTATGTGTTTCGGATTTAGTATTCCCTAGTATTTATTTTATATATTAATCAATAGAGATCAGATTCATATATAATTTATTCTATTTAAATGAAAATAATATTATATTCATTTCATCTGTTAATGTCAAAGGTCAATTCAGTTGTTCCAATGGTGGAAAAATTCAACTATGTTTTTACATGGTATTCTATTGACAATAATGTTTTCAATTTAACGTCACCTGTGAAATATTATTTAATCTCAAGATTCAATGAAATGATTCACAAAATAATTATATAATTGTATATATAATGGATTTATCTAAACATAATTAGTATATGTGTAAGTGTGAAATTAATTTTTTGGTACTTGAAAAAATTACAAAAGATTCCATAGTAGTTTAGAAACACTATATTGAATAGATTTTAAAATCTATGGGCATTATTTTAAATTATTTTATAAAGATATGATAATTACTCGGAACCTATTATTATGAAAATAAAATATATGTATATATTGATTTTATCAGTTTACATTGAAGTTTAAAAATATTTTTTGTTGGTAAATATAATATCTGAAGCTATGGAATTATGTTTTCAAGTTGAGGTTTTTCTAGAACATATGATATCTTTTTTTGAAGATATAATAATATTTAGATCTATGATTAATTCATTTACTGAAAATATAGAAACATATTGATATATATTAGAAATAATTATTTATGAATTTTTTAAGGCTAATTTAGTAAACGTGTGAGAGGAGTTTTCTATCTTCTGAACCAGTGCTCTGATAAAAAATCTCAGGGAACCATTGAATCCGTAGTGTCGGGATTCACTTAAGGGAGGCTTCACTTCAACCAAAATAGGACTAGAGACAATGTTAGATTTTTTGAGTTTTTAAAAGAATAAATAAAATAACATGTTATTTTATTTTTTCCTTTATTCCGCTCCAACGGACATGAAACAACATGGGACCAGTGATGTGTCAATCTATTGAATGTTTTGAACCTTAAAATCCTTTGTAATAGTGTGGTTGTGAATTAGGAAGGTTTATATTAAATAAACCCTCATAAATCCCACGACCAATAGTAATCCTACCCCTAGACTATTTTTATGGATCTTGGGGAGAGGTATAGACACTGATTCACCATGCGATGATGTGATGATAGAGTGTTGTGATGCCCACCTTGGAGGATGGAGGCGGTTTCAGTAGGTGGTGATGAGCGCCACAAAACGACGAACACCTACCCACTTCCTCAATCCGGGGCGTTCTATATCTTTCCTGAGGTAAGGATTAGATTTTTCTTTAGTTCAACTGATTATTGAATCCTTTAATCCCCCATCATGATTACAAGCCATCGTGGAGGGCACGAGCCTAAGGAACCCAACTTAGACCCTCTTCTACCATGATACACTTGAGTTATTCATGGAAGACCGCTGGCGTGGTGTCACCGACTAGACATGATGGAGGCGGAACGCTGTTGCATGCCGTAAGAGGAGGTCATGACACTAAGCCACATCAGTTAGCAAAATGAACAAAACCGACTAGCCAAGGAGGAGGTGCGGCGCACCGTCGCATGGCACCGATGTGCAAGGGGTCGTGGTTGAATCTGCAGCGGGTGAAGGAGGTGGGTGACACAAGCCGACCGTAGAAAGAGGAGGCGGGGTGATTCACTATCTTGCGCCACTAGAGGAGGACATGACTCGATGCCGCAGAAGGTGGAGAGAAGCATGGACCTCATGTTATGCTTGCTTGTGGAACCATGGTCTGAAAAAACGACTAACCATTACCCTGTCGAGCAGTGCCCCAATGACTTTCTGAAATGGCCCCGCACCCACGGGGCCAGCAGTGAAGACTGGTCCGCGCGAGCACAGCATGTTGCGCCTCCGCGGGCTGGGCCATGCGATCCCACTAGGCTGGTCTGCGCCCCCCTTATGGGCTAGTCTGTGCGCCCTTGTGGGACGGTCCGGACTGCGGCCTAGTGGGACAAGCCTGCCATGGCCCAGACCGGGTTGAACCAGACCGAGACCCAACCCGGCCTAGTGCTGCTTAAATGGCTATAACTTGAGATCCGGATATCCGTTTGATAAACCATCTATAGCACTGGGACCCTGGGAGCGAGGAGGTACTTTTGGTATACCATAATAATGTTTTTGACAAATTTGAAGTATGACCAGGTCGGATCAAACTCAAATCCAACCGGGCCCTCGAAACTAAAACACTTATAACTCACTAACCGGGTGTTCGATTGACGCACTGTCTCTTGCATTTTAACCCTTACAACAAGAATGTAATTTTGGATACACCATTATAGATTTTAGTGGTGGTTGAGTTATGACCGATATTGCGAGGGTCAGATTCTACATAACTCAAGCGTACTTGTTGAGAGGAATCATGTGGCTGGATGTAATGTGAAGAAAGAAAATCAATCCTAAGTAGGTCATCATCTATCGATCTTGTGTGGGTTAGCATATTTCAGATCCAATGTGGGATAGTGCTCAGCGATCCTATGTGGGTTAGAACACACTGATCCAATGTGGGTCAGATCCTATGTGGTTCAGTGTGGGTTATTACATATCCATCATGTGTGGGTCAGAAGCAGTGACTCCTAATAGAATAAGATGATCAAGCTTACGACTAATCATCTGTAATTATGTACATAAGTTATAACTGATTGTGAGCTGACTCTTTTACCTTAGTGGTTTTATATTCATGGTGTTACCTATTTCTTACTTCAATCTCTGTGATGTTACCTGTGTGGTACTTCAACCTTCGTGGTGTTGACTTCGTGGTGTTAACTGCGTGGTACTTCTACCTTTGTGATGTTATCTTTGTGGTGTTACATGTGTGGTACTTCTATCTTTGTGGTGTTATCCTATGTGGTACTTCTACCTTCCTGGTGTTACCTTTGGGGTATTTTTCCCTCACGTATGAGATGATTTTATCCTGATAACTTGGGTATATATATTGGAAAATACTTGAGTATAATTGATGTCTATCGCTTCATACCTGAGATGGATGTCTTTCATTGTGGTTTTTCTTTTGTGGAACTCTGGGAGATGTACAGGGGTCTCAGGTTCTTTATTGAGTATCGTTATACTCACCCCTACACGGGCTACGCCCGCACATTGTTGTGTCTTGTGCAGATGACGGACATCATTGATTGTGGTTTCGGGAGCCAGGACTGGATGATTCTCAGAGGTGGACCATTTGGTGTGATGTGACACAGGGACTACTGATTGTGAGATATACCTACACGTCAGGTAGGATCCTCGATGGATGATCTAGGAGCTGTTTTTCACTTTTCAGTTGTATTTTTTACTTTTCAGTTGTAGTTGTACTTTTCATTTGGGCTTGTATTCCGACCCCTTTAATTTTATCACTTTTTTACTATAGCAGTTTAGTTCATTGTTTTTTCTTGTTTTGTTATTAGACTGTGTGACTATACAAGTTTAAAGGCAATGCCTTCCCATTTTAGCGATACATGCCTTTTTGGTGCTAGTTTCCTACCCATGTCCTATGGAGGGCGGGCTTCGGGTAGTCACGACACGTGACCTAAGGGATAGGACATGACATTTATTATATTTTTGTTTCTTATTATTTTAAAAGAAATTTTCATTAGTTCTTGAAGATTTATTCTAGAAATTATTTTATTTTAAATTTTAATATTCAATTTAAATACAATAACAAATTTATATAGGGGTAAAAAAGACTATAAATTTTTATATTTTATTCCACTACATTTAATTACTCATTTCATTCACCTATTAAATAATTTTCACACTAATATATATTCAGATTAATTAATTATATAATTTATTTTATTAAATAATGACTATATAAAACACTATTATGATTTTATATAAATGGCTATATTGCATGATAGAATATTTTTAATGTTTGAATATTGAAATTATCTATGTGTGCTAAATTAATTTATTACTATTTTTGATAAATTATTATATTATTAGATTAAAGTATTTTAATCTTTTTTGACTAATTTTTTATGAATTAAATTATTTGATAATCATTTTATAATTTTTTTGAAAATCCATTATTTTATTTTTTTAAAAAAATACTAAATTTTTCCTTTAAAATATTTTATTAAATTCCATGAATATCTTTTTAACCTATTCTATTTCTTAGTGGGATTTATCTTAAATATTCAACATGGGTTTAAATGTTATAGTATTATTGTGTGAATTAAATGGTTCAATACATTCATTGAAAAAACTTATATGAATAATATTTTATATATTTTTATAGCTCCTTGATTACATTTTTTTATCATTTTATATGAATGAATGAATTTATAGAAAGTTCATATTAATTTTTTTATTTAAACCATATTTTTTTGTCACTCTCAAGAACATATCTTTTAATATATTTTAAAAAATGGGTATGACTTTTTTATAAAATTTTAAATATTGTTTTTGATACTACTACTTAAATTTAAATTTCAATATAAAATGGGTAACTGTATTGTATTATTTAATTTACTTATGAACTCATCATTTTGGTCCTTATAAAATGGGTGTAATTTTGGTAGATATTTTGGGATGTTTAATTTCAAAAAGGGGGAGAATGTTGAGTGGTTCCTTATCACTCTCATCATGATTTAGTTTTGATAATGGATTCATCTCAATATTTTTTTCCTAATAAATTTGATAAATATTTTATATTTGTTATGTCATAGTTTTTATTTATTACTTTAAGAAATAATGATCAGATTCTTATTGAATTTATTTTGTTGGAATGATAATATTATTATATTCATTTAATTGGTTAATTTTAAAAGTCAATTTTGTTTTTTCAATGGTGAAAAAGTTCACTTAAGTTGTTATGTGATTTTTAAGTGGAATTAGAATTTTTAGCTTAAAGTCACCTCAGAATTATAATGATATATCAAATTATATTGGATGGATAGATATGAAAATTATACAATTGGAAATCTTCTGAATTTATCTAAAAAAAATTAGTCTATGTATATGTTTGAAATGGATGTTTTGGTACTCTAAAGAACCACTGATGTTTGTACAGTAGATTAGAAACTCAATTGTGAATAGATTTTACAATCGATTATTTTTATTTTACATAATATTCAATAGATATCTAAATCACTAAAAAACTAGTGAGATGTAGTGAAATTATTTTTTTCTTGATTTCATCAGTTAACATCGAAGGCTAAAAAGAAATTTTCGATGGACAATTTAGTATCTGATGTTATAGAACACTATTTTCCCAGATGCAGTTTTTATAATTTCATGGAATCTATTTTTCAAATATATATATGGAACAATCAATGTCAAATTGATTCACTTCATAAACCATTGGGATGATATTGATATTTATTTAAAATAATTAAAATATGATTAATGGTGAATCTAATGTTTAATGGATCAAAAATATCAGTGAATTCTAAAATTATGATGTTCAAATTTTAGAGATTTTTATTTCCTACATATATAATCATAACATATGGCTTGGGAACCCTACATTTGGAATGAAATTCATGGGTCTGGTATCCTATTGTATTGGAAATGTTTGGATCCTCAACCCCATGTTTAGAAGGAACCCTAAATTTTAGGAATGAAAAGTGTTGTTTATTAAGCTTATGTTTCTAATTATTTATACATTTTCGTACCATGATTTGGAGTTTTTTCATCATGTGAAGGAACTTTATGTCTGAATATTCAAAAATAGAGTTTAAATTAATGATATTTTCTTTGATTTTAACAGCGATCTCAACAGAAGTAAATGTTGTTTCAAAGCTATTTTATGATCGATCCAAGAGGCTCATATTAATTAGATTAAATTGATCATATTTCTAAGGTACATTATTACTCTATTTGAATGATTTGATTTAAAATATTCAGGATTTATTATGAAAATTGTTTTATGTATATATTTTGACTATGTTTATAAATCCTTTAAAATATTTAAATGGATGTTTTAGATATTTATATTCCTCTATTGTTATAGAGATATTAGTGGATGAGTTATTGAAATTATTTTAAAAAAATCTGTAATATATTTTTTTTAGGAAGATTCCAATGGTGTTATGCTATTATTGAGATAGTTATGAAGTATACTAAATCTATTTACTATTAATATCAGATGGAATAGGAGTTCTAAAACTGATAAATATATATTCTCTATATACACCTCACTCTGGAAGAAAATAAATATACATGAAGAAGAGGATAGATATAAAAACTATAAAAAAAATAAATTACTAAAATATAATCATTCCACTGAACATCATTTTGATAAAAAGAGAAGTTATTTTTTTACATCCTTACTCATTCAGGGGGAAAAAAGAAGGATGTCTGCACAACGTTGTCTAATCTATTTGCTGATGTTTAATGATGAATAATACCATATGATAGTCATTAATATTTTTTTTCTGCTATTCATTATATAAGATCATCTAGATCATGTAGTTATTTCTAAAAAAAATGATTTAAACCAATTTCCAAAAAACCTTCATCTCATATATTTTAATTATTATTGGTTTCTCAGACTCAGTCATGTGGGAATGTTAGATTCTCGGATAAAGCTGTAGATATTTTTGTTCCCTATAAAAGAACCAGATATCCATCTAAGGTGTCAACATCCCGTACTCAATTGTAGAGTTCTTAAGATAATAAGACCTACTAGTAAAAATAACAAATCTCATGGACTAGATTGTTGGTGGAGAGGACTAGGGGATTTATGTTCCTCAAACAACTATACATTTCTGTTTAATTTTCTATTATTTATTTACACATCTCACTTGACGTTAAGAGATAAGAAATAATCACTTCATTTAAAGAGGCACATATTAATTTTTCCAAGATTTTGAAAAGGAGTCAGTTCACCACCTCTTGTGTCTAAATTATAGACATTTTTATAGGAAAACATATATTTGTGGGAATGTTTTTAGTAAAACAAGAATTTTTGATCCCATAGTAGGTGATAATTTGAAAATTGGGTTTCAGATCAAGATTTTGAGGGTTATAATACCATTAAGAGGTGTTTTGATTTTTTAATGTGGCTAAGACCTATTACAGATGAGTTTTAATGTTTTGTGATGAGTTATGGTTGTATAGATGTTATAATAAAATTATAAATAATCAATGTTTTTTTCATAGGTTATAACTGTGGTATGACAAAGGATAAAACTAATTCTTGGGTGACAGAACACAATTAGTACGAAAATTTTAATTCCAAAATTGGATATATATGTTAATAAATTTTCTTCATGTGTTTTAGAATTACAAGGATGGAATATATAAATTTATTTTATAATTAATAATTATACTTAAAAAGTTGTGGAACCATGGATTTGAAGTCCAAAAGAAGATCTACCAGTAGAATATCTACTAAAAGTAGATTTAAAAAAAATTAATTTATATAATATAAAGATTTACATGAAGTTGATATGTCATAATAAGATCCACTAGAATTTGATTATGGTTGGAGGGCCATGAAATTTGTGATGTATTATATGTATATGTGATAGTATAAAGTAAACCATGATACATAAGGATCGGGATGGTTTGGAGAAAATTCTAATGTCCTAGAACCTAGGGGTCATCCCATTTTTAAAAAAATTGAAATGTTTTCAAAATAACCTATTATACGTAAGGTCTATTCCCATAACACTTATGTGTGAACATCCAAACTATGTGTCATTCAATTCATAAAAATGGTCATGTCCCATACATGAGATTCATTTTTATGATATGTAGTGTTTCATAGAGAGTGACATTTAGGTAATTATGGGAGTCAACCAATCACATGGAAGGTTTCCTTAGTCGATACATAAAGAATAAAATAGATTTTCCAATAATATATAATATTTATATAGGAATATTTACTTAAATATTATAGGATATGATTTCCAAAAGTTTTAATTAAATGAATCTTTCAAAAATGTTTTCCAAAATAAAGGGGAGTTCAGAAGGATATTTTCAAAAGGAGAATCCAAAACATAGAAACATAATATGGAATTTGTCCATTATTATGAGTGAAATATAAAGGACAATTTGATATGTAATAGTCACCCCATATGTAAGAATCAATATTTAAGGGTCTTAATGTTTCACAAACAACATGTTGGGTGATATTTTTACAATTATCCTACAATATATATAATATGATTAAATGATATAGGGGATTTTTCAATTTTTTCCAAAATGTTTTGATAATTTCCTATTTTTTTCCCTCCCACTGACTTCTTTTACCAATGGATATAATTGTCAAATCATTATATATATTAATTGTATTTTCATTAGGGAGTATCCATCGGTAATGATAATTTCCCTTGGTTTTTTATTTATGGTTTCTCTAACTATCCAATTATTATATCTTCATTGTTCACTAAATAGTGTAATTTATTATATTATCATATTTATTTTTATTAGAGATGGGTAGACATGTGTTTCTCAAGGAGTAGAGTCATGTTTTCTCTGAATGAAGTAGGTTCACTTAATAATACAATGTTTCTTACAAATTGGGTGATTCCATGCTCATGTGTTATCACTATGATTATTTTTATATTTTCTCAGGATTTTTTGATTTGTCACCATAAAATGGGATGGGATTGAATTGGTCTACCAGTCAAAAAGGTTCATATATCTTTATACATGATTATTTTTAAGTTAATTATTCAAAGTATTTATGGTTTACACTTTATTGATTGTTTAGTGGGGTGATTTGGTTTCTCATGTTTAATTGGATTCCCGTTTTAAATGGAGATTTTATATTTTATAGTAAAAGTTTATTCTTAATTGAGTGGTTTTAACGTTAAATTTCAATTTGAATGGGATTAATTTCAATTATGGGTTTGAAATAATATTTTAAAAATAATTTTTTATTTTTTAAAAATCATATTAATTGGGAAATTAGTTTAAATGCCTAGAAAGAGTGATGAAAAAATGTGTTTCATTTTATAATGGTTTTGACTATTTGGATTTTTCATGATTTTAAAAATATAGTTACACATACTTAAACAAAGATATCATATCTTATTATATGAATATTGATCAAATAATATAACAACCCACACTATAATTATAAAGGTGATGTGCCTTTTGAAAAATGTATAAATAAATAACTTGTTCAGAAGTGATCAACATACTATCCCACACTATAGGAAAATAGTGATTTAACAACAGTTTTTCCCAGTGATTTTCAAAGCCACAACAAAAGTTTTTTCGGGAAGACATTTAATAGTGAATTATTATAGGCATTTTTAAAAACCCGCCACTAAATGTACGTAAAATATTTTTTAATAATTTTTTAATAATTTTTTTCAAAAAATAATTTATTTATTTTTAGTGGTGTTTTTAAAAAAAATCACCTCAAAATAGAAGGAAAAAATAAAAAATAAATAAATTTATTAATTATTAATTATTATTTACTATTTAATATCAAATATATTTTATTATTCATGTTATAAATAATTATTATATGTAAATTAGTAAATATTTATAATAATTAGTTTATAATAATTTTAAAGTTAAAACAAATCTTCAATATGTTGAAAATCAGACTTCAGTATCAAATGACCAAAACTCTTTATGTGAGAGTCAGTTTTAAATCCAGAAGCAGTCAAATGGAATCTTCTAAAAAGTGATAAAACATCATGTGATTTAAATGATGTGATAATAAAAAGGAAAAAAATATATTAAAAATGTTTTAAAAACAGTTGAAAATCAACATCTAACTTCAAATCACCATAAATTTTGATCCGGGTGTCCGTTTGGGCTATACCACATATCAAATCGCTTCCCATGAATATATCTACACCAAATATGGACATTGACTATGGTCAAAGAGTTGTGTGTGGTTTTTCATATCATGACTCTTCCCCTGGGGTCCATGCCATGACTACACCAAAACCGCCTTCCATAGGGAAAGGGTTGGCGGTTATCACTGGAAATGCATATCCATAAAAAGGGAAGAAATATATTAAAAAACCCATACACACATAGTTAGGGAACACTGTGCACAAGTGACACAACATAAGAATAACGGTACAAACACAACTAAAAACCACCACTAAGTGTAATAATAAGTACTAGAATTAAAGGGTCCATAATACAAGCCCAACTGAAATAGAAGTACAATAAGAAAGGAAAACAACTCCTGAGGTCATCCGCAAAGGTTTCTATATAAAGGGTAGGTACATCTCGTCACTATAGCACTCCATATCTACCAATCACCACCATACACCATATGTCAATCACCTCTGAGAACCGTCAAGCCTTGACTTTTGAAGACTCGATCCAACAGTATGTTGTCTGCACAAGAAAAAACAAGGTGCGGGAGAAGCCAATGTATGGGAGATTATAACAATACTCAATAAGGACCACGCGACCCCCAATGGTCTTCCATAATTTTAGAAAGTAAAATTAACAGAGCATGATCTCAATCACAAAGAATAAAGCTAAAGACAACTCACACCAGGTATATTCTAGGTTAGTAATAGTAGAATCACCAGTCACATTGTCGAACAACTCGAATATACGATAACTCCTCCTCTACAGAGTATAGTGGGCATGCTGGTTCACACATAGCCACTTCCCACAAACATTGAACTTCTTTGGTACTACTCCACATCACGTATCATGGGTATTTCGGGTCAGAGAGAGCCACTACACCCCATGGACAGCTGAGGTACTACTCCTGTCGAGTATTGTGGGACTTCTAAGTCACACAGAGGTGCTACCCACCATGGGCCTGCTAATTCACATATTGGTGCTTTCCACTAGGATGTTGAGTCACATTGAGTCAAAAATTAGTAGTTTTCATGTATTTGGCAATCACAAGGATCTGTACATAGCGTGCATGGGAGAACAACTCCTCAAGACACCGGACATATTTTAACTGGTAAAAGTCTCATAAAGATGTAACCTGATGATCCTTCTTGCCATAAGGGTTCCAAGGCAACAAACGACATGCCATCCAGACTCCTTGTCTGTATGTTATAGGCATTTTAGTGCCGAGGGCATGGTTGGATTCAGGTAAGACCCAACCAAGACAAACTATAACTTTATCTTAATCTCTTGTGGTACATCTCAAAAGGACCACCTCATCCTTAGGGTTCTGGTTCCATAGACGATTTTTCGTACAAATGTATGGTCTTTGATATATGACCATTTAATTGCAATAGGGCTAAAAAGGGGTCTAGGTCTGATCTGACCTGGTCAGACTGACAGGACCCGACCCTCTAGGCTCGTCCATGTTTGGTTGGGCCTTGTTGGTTCCTATCATACATGGTTTTGTCCCACTAGGTAGTGGGTTCGGTCCAACCCACCCGGATGGGCCTGAACCTCAGGTCCGTGAGATCTCTTGGCCCGTTGAAAGAGTGTGGGGGGTCCTGTCCCCTTCCGAATGGCGTAAGCTATTTTGTACATCAAGGCAGCATCACCAGTTGACGCTACCTCTCCCATACGGTCCCACTGGACCTATCTCACACGGGACCTATGAACCATGGGTCCAACCTCCATCGCGTCTAGTAGCTGTGACCTTCCTCTGCAGTGCTCCTCCAGACTCAACAATGGTTTTGGATGGCGCCACACACCCCCTAGAATGTTTGCATGGACCAGCCAATAATGGAATCACAGTAAAGGGTATTCCCTTTTTCACTTCTCGAAGTCACGGCTCGAAGTCGCAGTTTTCAACAGTGGTGTGCCACATGGATTCAACGCGGCTGAAAAATGTCGGCTTCCCACTTTTCCACGGCAACACCTATGGGAACTGCCGCTCTTTTGTGGCCTGCAGGTGTCGACCACTTTCTTCCTCAGTCGTCGGTGCCTCCATGCCGGCGAAGCCTCCACGGGCACCGATGAAACTCCAGTGGTCCGAATTTTTTCTCATTCATGCCTACAGCCCTCCAGGGACGGCGCCTACACTGCGCGACGCCTAGTTCATCCTTGCTGCCAAAACATCTGGTTTTCCACAAAGAAGGCCACAACAACCAAATTCATTGAAGGGTCTGTGCCTTGTTCATTTGGCTCGTGCCCTCCACGTTACCATAACAACATGGGAATGATATTTTAATTATAAAAAATCCCATATAAAACCCCACAATATCCTCCCATGTTAATGAATGAAACAGGGATAAACCCATTGGATGGTTTATCCGTGTTCTTCATAATATTCCAGAATATGGTTAAGGGGATAAATCAAGCATATAACCCCCTACACCGAGCTCATTGGAAGCCAATGAGGACTCGGAAGTAGTGTCCTTGTCCAACGGTGTTTTTCAGCGTTCGTCATAACCCGTCATTTCCCCCAAATACTATCACTAAATCACATTCTTCGTCAGAGTGGATATTCTTCAGTGCTTCTTCAGAGCTTCCTCTCGTAGCTCTCCCAAAACTCAATCCTGAGCTCATCTTAAATATATGTAAAGTGTAGATTAACACATCACACAATTAATGATGTTCATTAATGAGTTTACTTAATGAGCCTCTTAATTCTCTCATTGGTGTGACTAAATTTTTTTTAATTGCCGAAATGTGCAGTTACACAACTTATGAGTCAATCGATTAAATGGTTTGATGTTTCACTGTGGTCCAACCGCCGGTTATCTAAAGGTGGAAAAAAGAAAAAGAAAAAAACATTTAGTTATTTTATAATTTTTTTGTAAAGTCCAAGAAATTATATTTTTCGTCCTACTCTTGATGGTTGATGTTTAGATTTTCATAAAGGAATCCTGATGCTTTAGATTCAACTGTGCCCTTAGATTTTTAATTTGGGAACTAGTTAAAAATATATAAAATTCCATCCACACTTTTACAAAATGTACCTTAAAAATTTTCTAAAACATTATTAACAGTTACCCTCAACCCGCGGTGGTCAAGGTTAAGATTTACATAAGGGAAACAATCCCTCATGAGCTCAATGATACTCTCATATTTTCAATCCGAGCTACCATTTAGATGTTAAGGATTTTAAAATAAAATAATTGTTACTTCTTTATTTTATTTATACCCAAAAACTAACATAACTAGTGGCCCACGCCGGCCAATGTCAGTATATAACTAAAGAAGGCATACCCTCCTGATTTTAGTAGTGGTCTCATATTGGTAATCTAATTCACCATTCTTGAGTTATAAGCATTTAAAAAATAAATAATTTTATTAAATAATTTTATTTACGGTTATTCCATTTTTGGGTTTTCCCAATAGAGGCATGCTCCAACTAAATTTAAGTCGTGCCTATTGTAAAACCATCATCCTAAACACAACGGTGCCCTCATATTTCTGATCAGAGAACCCATTTAAGATTAATCACACTTTTTTAGGATCACTGCTGACACATGCTATTTAAAACGTAACAGTTTTTCGAAAGATCATTCGGGGAACTCTGGGCCTTGGAATCACATTCCATTAGATTTCACGGTCCTGTAAAATTTACATATAATTTAAAAAAATTATACAGAATTTTTGGGTCTTTATATTCTCCTCACCATAGGGTTGTAGATCCCCAAAAGCTAAAAAAGGCAAATTAAACAAGTGGGGTTACTAGGAACATATCTTAACCTATCCCGCTTCCATATGCTCTAATATAGATTCCTATGCTGCCAACAAACATGCACGAGAGGAATCAACCACCCACGAAGGACCCTCTCTTGTCATTCCTCTACCTCCTCTAGAAACTCTGCAAATGTTTCCCAATCGTTGATGTCCAGTGCACCACATTCGATAACGTGTGATAGATCATGCACGTACCTCCTCAGCTGTGACACATGGAAAATTTTATGCACCCTGTGCATATGTTGGGGAAGATCTAGACTGTATGCCACCTCTCCTTCTCTATTGAGGATCTGGAACGGTCCGATGAAACATGGAGATTACTTGCCACTGTAGAGAAACCTCTATAAACTTCATTGGGGTGACACCAGAAGGAAGACATGGTCTCTCTCATCAAACTCCAAGGGACTCTTTTTCCTATCAGCATAAGACTTCTACCATCTTTGTGTAGTCTTCATCCACTATTGGATGATTTTCACCTTTTCTATGGTATCCTATACAATCTCTATACCCATAAGTGCTGACTCCCCAGGGTATGTCCAACATAGAGATGATCTACAATGTCACTCGTACAGGTCCTCAAAAGGAACCATGATAATGGTGGAGTGATAAATATTATTGTATGCAAACTCCACCAGTGGTATATGGTCCACCCAACTGTGGCCAAAATCTAAGACACAAGCATTAAGCTTCTTCTAGAGTGTCTATATGGTCCACTCCATCTAACCATTTTTTTGAGGGTGAAAGGTAGTTCTTAAGCGTAGCTGGTTCCCGAACGCCTCGTGAAATACCTTCCACAAGAATGATGTAAAATGATCCTCATGATCTAAGACGATTGTCGATGGCACCCTGTGATGTCGTACAATTTCTTGTACATAAATACATCCCAAGACCTCTACTGATTCATGCTCTCATATGGGTAGGAGGTGTGCTGACATCATGGGTTGGTTAATGATCACCCAGATGGTTCCATGGACCTTGGACGCATATGGTAGCACTGTTACAATGTCTATGGAGCCACCATCCCACTTCAATTTTGGAACCATGAGTTGCTGAGCTAAGACTATTTGTACTTGATGGATGACCTCCACTTTCCAATATGTGAGACATCGTGATACGAACACTACCTTGAAATTCTTAATCCCAGGACAACAATGGTGATTCCATAGGTCCTAGTACATCTTCACCACAGCCAGATGTACCACCAATATGGATGTGTGGAACTCCCTCAACACCTCCTCTCACAGCATCACTAGTACCATGGTGCATCCTCTAAAGAGGATGACGTTCTCCCCTCATTCAGAAAATCCAATAGAAGACTTCCCTGAGGATATCTGAGCATGCCTAGCCTCGTAGTCAATGTCCCCAAGTCGTGTCTCCTGAACTCACTGAAGGAGTGGGGGAGTAATATTCATAGAATGGAGGTAAGTTCCTCTATCACTATTCAGGGAGGATAACTGCAACATGGCTAGCTGATCTATCTCATCACTCAGAAACTGTAACCCAGACCTCCTACTGAGTGTGTTTTCCACAACGTTACACTTCCCAAGAGTGTATACTATCTCAATGTCATAGTATTGGAGGAACTTCATCCATCACCGCCATCTCAGGTTTAGGTCCTTCTGTGAGAATATATACATGAGACTCTTGTGATCACAGTAGATAATAAGCCATTCTCCAAACAATATTCTATGCTCCTGGAGCTCTATAGAATCCATATGATATGTAGTTGTAGATATTGGTTCCATCCCTCCATGGAGGGATGTAATCCTAGAAAAATATTTTTAAAGGATGTTCCCACACTCCACCACATTTTTCAACAACTGAGAACTCAATACACCTGATACCATGAGGGTAAATTTGGCTGACTCAAGACTAATCGGATTCACCCTCTTATGCAAGAGTTTAACTCACACGGGCTGGGTTTCCTTTTTCACCGACCAAAAAAAACCCTATTCCAACACTGAATATATACCACAATATGTTTGCCTAAAATAGTAAATCTGAGCATGAACTGTTGATGACTAGTCCATACCCATTCTAAAGTCGTATGGTCTTGACGCTGCCACCAAGAAGTTCCAACCAAAACTATCACCTCAAGGTTCAGATCACATCATCTTCATAAGTGTGAATATTAAATCTCCTCCCATAGGTATCTATAGGCATAATGGTCAAGTCGAGGGTTTAACAAAAAACATGAGGTCATGAATAAGATTTGTGTCAAAAATAATTATTTTTACCTATGTCTATTAATATGACAACAAGTTGTAGACACATAAAATTCATAGAATAATTTCTATATCCCGTGGGACACCCTCATTGACCGCATGTAGCTACTCCCTTCCCCAGTCCTCCATCTCACTTAGCCTGGTGGGGACCACATTGTGGTGATGGCTATAACATATCAAAATTTATACCACCTCCTACTACTTTCCTAGATCCTCTTCCACATCTGCTGCCCTGCAGATTCATCTATCCCTATCACTACCCTTTCCTTAAACATTTTACACATCCAATTCTACAAGACTGAAGTCAGTTTCCTCCATTCCAACTTCTGACATTGATTGGTTGTATCTGCCCAACCAATAAATTTTCAACCACAATGGTTCCCTCTAGTAATCTATCATATGTAGGAATGCACAAAGGAATATTGCTAGCTCTGATGTCCCTAACCACATCTCGCTCGGAGTTCTGATCCCTAAAGCACTTGTAATATCATTTTCATCGAGTGCCTAGAATGGTTGGTACACCTTGACGAATACTAAGTTACCAACATGTCACCCTGTCAAAAATGTAGAACCATTGGATAACAAAAACCCATTAGAACTTCTTTTGGCAAGATACCCCCTTCTCTGTGGAAGGTTCTCAAGCTCTGTCAATGAAAAAGTAACCTCATTATAATATATGGGTAATATAAACCCTACCATTGCCCTACCAAGCCACGTAGAATTCTCAAAACTATGTCTTCCATCTGATCGAATGGTACCCTGGCTAGATGGATACTTGGACACCACCTCAGGCCAGTCCATAGGTGCATGTGAGTCATGATCGCCTTAGAACCTGAGGGGTATCGGTCACTGAAACTCATTTAAGGAATTGATCCTATAAGTGTCCTCTACCAGTAGAGTCGGCAGTAAATGCTGACCAATGGGCAGTGGTATCACTCGGACACCACCTGAAGGTACCATCTAACACAAAAAACCTTATACCGAAGCCTCATCACTCTAGGGACCATCCTCATGGTCACACATTGAAACCATGGCTAGCTTTATGTGTGGATTCAGCATGGTAGAGAATCAAGATAAACCATGGTAAAAAGGTTATACCTGGTGCGATGACACAAAAGAGATCAATAAAAAACATTTTTAAAACAAATACAACTATTGTTTTGGTGTACCATGTCAGAAAATAGAATTCTAGGTCCTAGTGTATGGATACGCCGGCTGATGCAATGACACTGGACTCCCTAAACTGATACCCGAACTCAGAACACTAAACACTATTTCTCCATTAAAAACATATAATCTTAGTTATTCTGGTATAACTAAACCCCACTGATACCACTTTATCAGGACCCACTTTTAGGGCCCATGTCGTGACTACCCCAAGCCCTCCATCCATAGGATAGGGGTTGGTGACTAGCACTAATAATGAATATATATAAAAAGGGAAGGCATTTCCTCAAAAACATGAACACATATAGATAGGGCACACTACGCACAAGTAACACAAAAAAAGAAGAATAGTATAACCACAACTAAATACCACCATTGAGTGTAAAAGTGATTACTGAGACTAAAGGGGCCAGAATACAAGCCCAAATAAAATGGTAGTACAAAAAAAAGGTAAAATAGCTCATGGGTTCGTCCGCCAAGGTTCATACCGGAAGGTTAGGTACTTCTCGTCACCACTGCTCTACACGTCTACCAGTCACCTCCATTCATCGTCTGTCAATCAACTCCTAGCACGGTCAGGCCCTAACTCTTCAAGAATCAGTCTATCTGTCCATAATCTGCAGAAGACACAACATCGTGTGGGTGAAGCCCGTGCGGGGGTGAGTATAACAATACTCATTTGGGACCCTGAGAGCCCTGATGGTCTCACAGAATTGTAAAAAGGAATATCAAAAAAACATAATCTCAATCAAATAGCACAAAGAAAAATATTTATCACACAAGATATATTCTAGGGTAGTAATATTGTCATCACCAGTCACATTGCCGAACACCCCAGATACTGGAGAACCTATCCCCTAATGAGTACAATGTGTATGCCAGGTCACACATAGCCACTTCCCACTAACATTGAACTGCTTAGGTACTCCTCCACATCATGTACCATGGGTCTTCCGGGTCACATAGAGATGCTCCCCACTATAGCAGGATGAGGTACTCCTCTTGTTGAGTAACGTGGGTCTACCAAGTCACATAGAGTTGCTCCCCACCGTGGACCTGCTAAGACACACAGAGGTGCTTTGCACTGGGACGTCAAGTCACACAGAGTTGAAAATCAGTATTCTTCAGGTCTCATCTATTTGCAGGGTTTTGTATGTAGTGTGTCTGGGAGAACCACTCCTCAAGCCATTAGTCTCATTTCAATAAGAACAAAGTATCAAAAAGAAGTTACCTGATGATATATCAGGTCATAAGGGTTCCATTGCAACTAACGATTTGTCAACTGAATGCCCAGTCGGTAAATTATAAGCATTTCAGTGCCGAGGGCCCAGTTGTATTCAGGTACGATCCAAACTGGTCAAACTCCATCTTTATCTGAATCCCTCATGTAGAATCTTAGAAGGAACACCCCGTAATAAGGGTTTTAGTTCCATAGAAAGTTCATCAAACTAACGTCCAATTTAAGAGATATTCCCATTTAAGCGTAACTGGGTTAAAATGGTGTCCGGGTCTAGTCCAACCTGGCCTGCTGGGCCCAACCTGAAGGGGCTGGACTCAGCCTAGTCCTACCTATTGGGAAAGTGATGGGGGTTCTCTTCCATCTTGATCCACAAAATCTATTCAGGTCATCAATGTATCGGCTCCGATTGGCGCCAACTCTTCTGGAATGTCCGATTGGATCTGTCACGGAAGGGACCCACAGACCACGGGTCCACCCTACATTGCAGCTAAAAGGTGTGACCTTCCTCTATGGTGTGCCATTTTAGCAAGCCGCTATAGCGCACCGATGGAGCACGAAGCTGGAGCGCGCTACTCGAGCGCCCCACAGGAGCGTGCTACTGGAGCATGCTTCCAGGAAAAATAGCGGCGCTGGATGGCGCCGCCTCGCCTAGCCAATTCGTGGGGTCTGGCCTGTGACAGAACCACGGGCGTAGGTCCGCCCTTCATCGCGGCCTTTCACCATGGCGTTTCTCCCTAATTCAACATGGTTGGTGAAGGTTGGCTACCCATTTTTCTGCCCTGGTGCCTTCAATCATTATCATTACGTCATGGCTTGCGGGTGCTGACCGCTGTCCCCCTCGTTCGTCGGTGTCGTTGTGCCGACAGAGCTCTGATGGTCCGCTTTTTTTGTCACCTATGTCTGCAGCCCTCCCAGGAGGGCTCCTACACTATTCAGCCTTTGGTTCCACCTTGCCACGAAAACATCCGATTGTCCATGACGAACGCCACTTAACCGAGTTCAAAAGAGGGTCTGAGCCTTGTTTTTTTGGCTCGCGCCCTCCGCGTTAGCATAACAACATGACAATGATATTTTAATTATAAAAAATCTCCTAAAGAAAACCCCGTAATATCATAATTAATTAATGAATGAAACATGTATTAACTCATTGGGTGGCTTATCCGTGTTCTTCATAATATTAAATAATGAGGGAAAGGGGAGAAATCAAGCATATAACCCCTACCTCGAGTTTATTAGAAGCTATTGCAGATGCGGAAAGAGTGTCCACATCTGAAGGTGTTTGTCGAAAATCATAAGTGCCATTCATTTCCCTTAATGACCATTGCTCGATCACTTTCTTTGTTAAAGAAGAATGTAGTTGGTGCTTCGTCAGAGCTTTCTCTGGTAGCTCTCCAAAAACCCAAGATCATGCTTAAATTAAATAGAGGGAAAGTGGAGATTAGCGCATCACACAATTAATTAGGTTCATTAACGAGTTTAATTAATGAACCTCTTAATTCTCCCAGCAGTGCTGTTAGACATCCATTTAATTCACCCAATGGTGCAGTTACACAACTATTGAGTCAATCCATTAAATGGTTTAACATTGCATTGTGGTCCCACCACCGTTTTTCCGATAATGGAAAAAAGATAAATAAAATAACCCTTAGTTATAATATTTATTGTAAAGTTGAAAAAATTACCTTTTTTCCTATGATCCTTGCTGGTTGAAGTTAATCTTTCTTTAAGAGAATCATGGTGCTATAGATTCCACAGTGCCATTGTATTTTTAATCTGGGCACCAATTCCAATGATAGAAATTACCTCCCACACGATTACTGAATGTACCATAAAAAATTTCAAAAAATTTATCAATAGTCACCCTCGACCTACGTTGGTCAAGATTATGCTCCACTGAAGGGGAACACTCCCTCAAGAGCTAAACGGTACTCTTGGATTTTAAATCTGAGTTACCGTTTAGAAGTTAACGATTTTACAATAAAATAATTGTTACTTAATTATTCTCTTTATAGCAATAAACTAACTTCTACTGATGGGTCACGCCGGCCAATGTTAGCATCTTCCTAAGGAAGAAATATATCACAAGTTCAGTGGTGGTATCATATTTTTAATCTGAGTCACTGTTCGTGAGTTATAATCATTTGAACAAATAAATAAATTTATTTAATAATTTTATTTACAATTATTCCATTTTCAGGTTTTCTCACTGGAGGCATGTGCCAACTAAATTTAAGTCGTGTCTATGGTAAACCAACCACCATAAACGTAACAGTGCCTTTAATTTAGGACTTTGGCACCCGTCTAAGAGTTATTCCACTTTTTTAGGAAAACTACTCACACACACTATTTAAATCTGAATAATTTTTCGACAGATCATTTCAGGCACATCGGGCCTCGGAATCGCGTACTGCTAGATTTTGAGGTCTTGTAAAAATTCCACATAATTAAAAAAAATATACGGAATTTTGGGGTGTTTACATTTCCTCCCCAGAAAGGGCCATAAGGCCTCTAAAATGAGTTTCTAGTCACAACCCTAGATTTTTAAAATTTATACAGCTATAACTTCTGATCTGGGTGTATGTTCAGCGTGTACTACATATAATATCATATATCATTTTCTTGAACTTCGATTTTACTAGATGTGGAGAAAAAATATATTTACAAATCAAAAGTTATGGTTGTTTTATGGTTTCCTGGGGTTTTATGGTTTTCAGAGCTTCTTAACATTTTTATTTGTTGTAAGGGTACCCCATTTTTTAACATTATATGCACTTTTAGCCTCGTTTAAGGGGGTCATATTTCCATTTTCGGTTGGTAATCAATTTGTTCTCAAAGATTACATTAATATCGATATTATTGGTTTGAAACATTATCATTTCTCAAAATGTAGTTTTATTTATAATTACATATATGCACATTTCCTTATATATAGTTATCAAATCACTTGCATAAATACATATTTACATTGAAATGTGTTTTTTAGTGAATATACAAAATGAAAGGAAATATTTTTTATTAATTTTATTTAATATAAATAATTTTCAATTTTAAATATATTTGTCAATATGTATACATATTTATGTTTATATATTTTAATATCTTATATCTGTAGATATATATAGATATTTATATTTACTAGTTTATATATATATTTATATTAATATACAAATATAAATTTGAGCGTGTTTATATATTTATGTTACATAAATAAAAGTGTATATATATATATGTAAATTTTGTTATAAGTATATATATTTATTGATATTTATATCCATTAATCATTTTATCATTTTATTTTTTTATTATTTATTATGTTATTATGTTTTTATATTACTATTTTATTATTTTATTTTATATTATTTGCTGTTTATTAATTATTATTTATTATTTATCATTAATATTTTTATCCATAATTATTTAATATTTATTTATTACTGATTTATCAATGATTTATCATTTATTTATTTATTTTAATTAATTAGTTTATTATTTATTTATAATAATTTATTTATTTGTATTTATTTAATGTTTATTTATTTACTAATATTTATTTATTATTTATTATTATTTAATTATCATTATTTAATTATTGTACATTATATATTATTTTTTAATTAATAATTATTAATTAATATTTAATTATTATTATTTTTTATTTTATACGTTATTTTTGTTTTATTTTATTAATGTATTACTTTATAATTTTATTATTTTAAATTTAATATAATATTATTTTACTATCATAATTTTATTATATATTTATTTATTATTTATTCATTTATTGATATTTATTTATTACTTGTTTATTCATTAATTAATTATATTTATTTATTTATTTATTATAATTTTATTTATTTGTTATTTGTTATTTATTATTTATTATTTATTATTTTCTTAATTTTTTTAATTTATATTTTATTATTTTATTATTTTATTTTAGTACATTTATAATTTTAATATTTTATTTTCATATTTTTTTATTTTTTTTATATTATTATTATTTATTAATTATTTATTAATGATTTAATTATGATTGATTTATGATTTATCAATGATTGATTTATTTATTCTCTATTTGTTATAATTTATTTATTATTATTTACATATTATTTATCATGTATCATTTATAATTTATTTATTATTATTATTTATAATTATTATTTATTTATTATGTATATATTATTTATGTATTATTTATTTATTATTTATTTATTATGTTGTTATCTATTTATTTATTAATATTTCTTATTTCTTATTTTTTAATATTTAATATTTATTATTTAGAATTCATTATTTATTATTTATTATATGTTTATATTTTTTTACCATTTATTTCCATATGATGTATTTATTTATTATTAAATAATTTATTATTAATTATTAATTGGATATTAAGAATTATTTATTCTTAATTAGTAGTAATTAAATACTAATAATTAATCATTAATAATAAATAATTAATAATTAATAATTAATAATTCATTATTAACTGTTGATTATTGATTATTTATTATTGATTAATCATTTTTGATTAATCGTTATTGATTACTAATTGTTGAGTTTATACCTATTAATATTGTATTATATATTTTTTCCCTTTAATATATATAAGTATATTAATTTCAATTTATTCACCCCATGAAGAGCCTACTAGACTAGTCGAGTCTTTGGAGAATATGCAATAGTTAAGGGGTTCAAATCTCATTCCATGCAGAATATCTATATATGGCATGTGCCCATGATTTAGGAATAAATAATTAAATAATAATATAATAAAATCATAAAATACAAAAATAATATAACAATTTAATAATATAATAATAAAATTTTAAAATAATACAACAATAAAATAATAAAATAATAAAATAATAAAATAATAAAGAAAAAAAAATTAAAAAATTAAAAAATTAAAAATTAAAAAATTAAAAAATTAAAAATTAAAAAATTAAAAATTAAAAAATTAAAAGACTAAATAATTAAAAAATATAACAAAATTTAAAAAAAATTACAAAATTAAAAAAATTTCAAAATGCTTCTAAAAAATCACCACTGAATTGTTCAATGATACTTTTGAAAAACCATTTCCAATTGATTGATGACACATGATTTAGCAGTGGTTTTTTCAAAACTGACGCAAAATGATTAAATAGCAATTTAAACTGCCGCTAAACAAAAAATAATAATGTTAAACACGAATTTAAGTGTAGTGCCACTATGTACTATACAACTAGAAACCATCATTGAAATATCATAATTAATATCTTTCTCCAAAACATGGGGAAATGAAACATATAAAAGGGTGAGCTTAGATGCTCAGTAATGATAAAAAGAGAGATATCAATGACCACCTAAATATAAAGTGAGGATAATGGTAAAAAATAACATGATAAATACAATTTAAAAACACAACTTCATATACAATATCATAATATGGAGTCATAGAATAAATATTAACAACTTATAAGACGTAAATTATAATGGAATCACAAAACCGAAGTTGTGAGATCATAACATTAGTAAGAGGTATAGTAGTAGTAGTATTTAATTTTTTATTTAAAAATAAATAATGAAAGGAAAAAACACTACTGGAAATAGAGAATTTCCCAATGGTTTAGAACCGTTGGGAAAGGCTGGGGAACCATTGGTATATGTTATACCAACGGTTCTGCCATCCGTAGGCAAGTAAGTCGTTGCGAAAATCTTTTCCCAACGGTTTACAGTGAACCGTTGGTATAGGTGGAGAAAATTACCCTATCCCAACGGTTCTTCAAAACCGTTGGGAAAAAACATTTCCCAAAGGTTGTCAAACCGTTGGCAAAGTGCTGAAAAACCCCATATCTAGTATTTCCCAATGGTTTTAAACCGTTGGGAAAAGTGTTTTACCAACGGTTTTATATACCGTTGGTAAAACAAATCCAAGATATTCTATGCCAATGGTTTTGAACCGTTGGCATAGCCTCTGCTGGGCAAATTGCACAGCAGCCCTGCAATTTGCCCAGCACCTCCCCAAATTGGAACCAGGTCTCCAATTTGACCACCAACTGGTGTGGTTTTGTGGGTTCCCTCTCATATTTCAATCCAATTATTGTACTTGCAATAAACTAACACATACATATATAATTATTGTACCTACAATAAACTAACACATACATATATAATTATTGTACCTGCAATAACCAACTAACAATTACATATAATGGTGGAACTATACACATCCATAATTAAATTAGAATTGATAACGTAATTATAAACATACATAATTCGTTTAGAATTCAATTTAAAATTTAGATGACAATTATATGTGGAATCCGGAAGTCAATTCATAATTTAATCGGTTTTTTGTATACCATATATTTTTACCTAAAATAATGTCCATTTTAAACATAATACATACACCTGGAGTGCTACCGGCCACACCGCGCCTTGGATTGTGGTGGGGTTGACTCGTACACGTCACATATGACCCATTTATCGTTGTGCTAATGTATCGACACAATCCGAATGCATTTGGTTGGTTTTCCGTATGCCAGTTGATGTTTTTCAATTAAAATGACGTACTTTTGAAACAAAAGGCAGACACTTTGAGTGGTTCTGGCCACGCCGAGCCTCGGATTGAAGCAGTGTTGACTCATACACATCCCATATGACCTATGGATCGTTCTCCTAATGTTTCAATGGAAACCGAATGTGTTTGGTCATTTTTTCGTATGTACTTAAATTGTTGTCCATTTTAAGCAACATAGAGCCAGTTAGAGTGATTCCGGCCACACTGTGCCTCAGATTAAGGTGGGGTTGACTTGTACACGTCACATATGACCCATGAATCATTGTGCTAATGTATCGACACAATCTGAATGCGTTTGGTCAGTTTTCTGTATGCCAGTTGATGTTTTTCACTTCAAATGACTTCCTTTTGAAACAAATGACAGACACTTTGAGTGGTGGCGGCCACACCACACCTTGGATTGAGGCGGGGTTGACTCGTACACGTCACATATGACCCATGGATCGTTGTGCTAGTGTATCGACACAATCCGAATGCGTTTGGTCGGTTTTCTGTATGCCAGTTGATGTTTTTCAATTAAAATGACGTACTTTTGAAACAAAAGGCAGAAACTTTGAGTGGTGCCGGCCACACCGTGACTCGGATTGAGGCGGAGTTGACTCGTACACGTCACATATGACTCATTGATCGTTGTCCTATTGTTTCAAGGGAAACCTAATGTGTTTGGTCGGTTTTCCGTATGTACTTAAATTGTTGTCTATTTTAAGCAAAAGAGATCCACATAGAGTGATTACGGCCACACCGGGCCTCAAATTAAGGTGGGGTTGACTCGTACACGTCACATATGACCCATGGATTGTTATGCTAAATTATCGACACAATCCGAATGCGTTTGGTCGGGTTTCTGTATGCTAGTTGATGTTTTTCACTTCAAATGACGTCCTTTTGAAACAAAAGACAGACACTTTGAGTGGTGGCGGCCACACTGTGCCTCAGATTGAGGCGGGGTTGACTCGTACACGTCACATATGACCCATGGATTGTTCTCCTATTGTTTCAATGGAAACCAAATGTGTTTGGTCGGTTTTCTGTATGTAGTTAAATTGTTGTCCATTTTAAGAAAAAGAGAGCCACATAATGTGATTCCAGCCACACCGTGGCTCCGATTAAGGCGGCGTTGACTCGTACATGTCACATATAACCCATGGATCATGTTGCTAAATTATCGACACAATCCGAATGTGTTTGGTCAGTTTTCTGTATGCCTGTTGATGTTTTTCAATTAAAATGACGTACTTTTGAAACAAAAGGCAGACACTTTGAGTGGTGTCGACCACACCGCGCCTCGGATTGAGGCGGAGTTGACTCGTACACGTCACATATGACCCATTGATCGTTCTACTAATGTTTTAATGGAAACCGAATTTGTTTGATCGGTTTTCCATATGTACTTAAATTGTTGTCCATTTTAAGCAAAAGAGAGCCATATAGAGTGATTACGATCACACCGTGCCTCAGATTAAGGTGGGGTTGACTCGTAAATGTCACATATGACCCATGGGTCATTATGTGTTCTTTAAGCGTTGTGCGCGCTTGATAAACACGTGTGGGGGGTCCAAACTGGCCGAACGATGCCCGAATGGCCTGAAATCAGACGAAATCAAAGGGTGAGTGAATTGTGATGTGGTCGAGCAGACGGAACGTCAATCGGACGTGCCGTGTGCCCGCGGTGACCAGGAACGCCGTTCTGGTGTCATAAATGGCCAAAACGGGCTTCTAACGGTCAAACTCATAGCGGACGACATCGGATTGACCTAAAATCACAGGACAACAATACAATTATTATTCGTTATGTGCATGCACAGACAGCATGTCAATCGGACGTGCGGTCTGCGCGGTAGGGCTCATTATGCATTCTTTAAGCGTTGCGCCCGCTTGATAAACGCTCGTGGGGGGGTCCAAACTGGCCGAACGAAGTCTGAATGTCCTGAAATCGGACGACATCAAAGGGTGAGTGAATTGTGATGTGGTCGAGTAGACGGCACGTCAATCGGACGTGCCGTGTGCCCGCGGTGACCGGCAACGCCGTTCTGGTGTCATAAACGGCCAAAACGGGCGTCTAATGGTGAGACTCATAGCGGACGACATCAGATTGACCTGAAATCACAAGAAAACAATCCAATTATTATTCTCAACGTTCATGCGAAGATGGAAAATTAATCGGACATGCGGTCTGCGCGGTAGGGCTCGTTATGCCATTTTAAGCGTTGCGCGCGCTTGATAAACGCGCGTGGGGGGGGGGGGGTCCAAACTGGCCGACCAAAGTCCGAATGGCCTGAAATCAGACGAAATCAAAGGGGGAGTGAATTGTGATGTGGTCGACCAGACAGAACGTCAATCGGACGTGTCGTGTGCCCGCAGTGACCGGGAATGCTGTTCTGGTGTCATAAACGGCCAAAACGGGCGTCTAACGGTCAAACTCATAGCGAATGACATCGGATTGACCTGAAATCACAGGAAAACAATCCAATTATTATTTGCGACGTGCACGCGTAGAGGTCACATCAATCAGACGTGCGGTCTGCGTGGTAGGGCTCATTATGCCTTCTTTAAGCGTTGCGCGCGCTTGATAAACGCGCGTGGGGGGTCCAAACTGGCCGAACGAAGTCCGAATGGCCTGAAATCGGACAACATCAAAGGGTGAGTGAATTGTGATGTGGTCGAGCAGATAACACGTCAATCGGATGTGCCATGTGCCCGAGGTGACTGGGAACGCCGTTCTGGTGTCATAAACGGCCAAAACGGGCGTCTAATGGTCAAACTCATATCAGACGACATCAGATTGCCCTGATATCATAGGACATCAATCCAATTATTATTTGAGATTTGCACGCGCAGACGGCACGTCAATCGACATGCGGTCTGCGCGGTAGGGCTCATTATGCGTTCTTTAATCGTTGTGTGTGCTTGATAAACGCGCGTGGGGGGTCCAAACTGGCCGAACGAAGTCCGAATGGCATGAAATCGGACGACAGTAAAGGGTGAGTGAATTGTGATGTGGTCGAGCAGACAACACGTCAATCGGATGTGCTGTGTGCCCGCGATGACCGGGAACGCCGTTCTAGTGTCATAAAGGGCCAAAACGGACGTCTAACGGTCAAACACATAGCGAACGACATCATATTGACCTGAAATCACAGGACAATAATAAAATTATTATTCGCGACGTGCACGTATAGACGGCATTTCAATCGGATGTGCGGTCTGCGCGGTAGGGCTCATTATGCGTTCTTTAAGCATTGTGTGCACTTGATAAACACGCGTGGGGGGTCCAAACTGGCCGAACGAAGTCCGAATGGCCTGAAATCGGACGACATCAAAGGGTGAGTGAATTGTGATGTGGTTGAGCAGACAACACGTCAATAGGATGTGTCGTGTGCCCGTGGTGACCGAGAACGCTGTTCTGGTGTCATAAAGGGCCAAAACGGGCGTCTAACGGTCAAACTCATAGCGGATGACATCGGATTTACCTGAAATCACAGAAAAATAATAAAATCATTATTCACGACATGAACGCGCAGACGGCATGTCAATCGAACGTGCGGTCTGCACGGTAGGGCTCATTATGCCTTCTTTAAGCGTTGCGCGCGTTTGATAAACTCGTGTGGGGGGTCCAAACTGGCCGAATGAAGTCCGAATGGCCTGAAATCGGACAACATCAAAGGGTCAGTGAATTGTGATGTGGTCCAGCAGACGACACGTCAATCGGACGTGCCGTGTGCCCGAGGTGACTGGGAATGCCGTTCTGGTGTCATAAACGTCCAAAACGTGTGTCTAACGGTCAAACTAATATCGGACGACATCAGATTAACCTGAAATCACAGGACAGCAATCCAATTATTATTTGAGATGTGCACGCGTAGATGGCACGTCTATCGGACATGCGGTCTGTGCGGTAGGGATCATTATGCGTTCTTTAAGCGTTGTGCCCGCTTGATAAACGCGTGTGGGGGGGGGTCCAAACTGGCCGAACAAAGTCCGAATCTCCTGAAATCGGACGACATTAAAGGGTGAGTGAATTGTGATGTGTTCAAGAAGACAGCACGTCAATCGGATGTGTCGTGTGCCCGCGGTGATCGGGAACACAGTTCTGGTGTCATAAAGGGCCCAAACGGGCGTCTAACGGTCAAACTCATAGCGGACGACATCAGATTGACCTGAAATCACAGGACAATAATAAAATTATTATTCGCGACGTTCACGCGTAGAAGGCATGTCAATCGGACGTGCGGTCTGCGCGGTAGGTCTCATTATGCGTTCTTTAAGCGTTGTGTGCGCTTGATAAACACGTGTGGGGGGTCCAAACTGTCAGAACGATGTCTGAATGGCCTGAAATCGGAAGACATAAAAGGGTGAGTGAATTGTGATGTGGTTGAGGAGACACCACGTCAATAGGACGTACTGTCTGCCCGTGGTGACCAGGAACGCCGTTCTGGTGTCATAAAGGGCCAAAACGGGCATCTAAAAGTCATACTCATAGAAAACGACATCGGATTGACCTGAAATCACAGGAAAACAATCCAATTATTATTCGTGACGTGTATGCGTAGAGGGCACGTCAATCCGACGTGCGGTCTGCGCGGTAGGGCTCATTATGCCTTCATTAAGCGTTGCGCGCGCTTGATAAACGCGCGTGGGGGGTCCAAACTGGCCGAACAAAGTCCGAATGGCCTGAAATCAGACAACATCAAAGGGTGAGTGAATTGTGATGTGGTCGAGCAGAGGACTCATCAATCGGACGTGCCGTGTGCCCACGGTGACCGGGAACGCCGTTCTGGTGTCATAAACGGCCAAAACGGGCGTCTAACGGTCAAACTCATAGAGGACGACATCGGATTGACCTGAAATCACAGGACAACAATACAATTATTATTCGTGACGTGCACGCATAGACGACACGTCAATCGGATGTGCGGTCTGCGCGGTAGGGCTCATTATGCCTTCTTTAAGGGTTGTCCGCGCTTGATAAACGCGCGTGGGGGGGGTCCAAACTGGCCGAATAAAGTATGAATGTCCTGAAATCGGACGACATCAAAGGGTTAGTGAATTGTGATGTGGTCGAGCAGACAACACGTCAATCGGATGTGCCGTGTGCCTGCGGTGACCGGGAACGCCGTTCTTGTGTCATAAAAGGCCAAAACGGGCGTCTAACGGTCAAACTCATAGAGAACGACATCGGATTGACCTGAAATCACAGGACAACAATCCAATTATTATTCGCGACGTGCACGCGTAGATGGCACGTCAATCGGATGTGCGGTCTGCGCGGTAGGGCTCATTATACCTTCTTTAAGTGTTGTGCGCGCTTGATAAATGCGCATGGGGGGTCCAAACTGGCCGAACGAAGTCTGAATGGCCTAAAATCGGACAACATCAAAGGGTGAGTGGATTGGGATGTGGTCGAGCAGACGACACATCAATCGGACGTGCCGTGTGCCCGTGGTGACCGGGAACGCCGTTCTAGTGTCATAAACGGCCAAAACGGGCGTCTAACGGTCAAACTCATAGCGGACGACATCGGATTCACCTGAAATCACAGGAAAAAAATCCAATTATTATTCGTGACGTGCACGCGTAGATGGCACGTCAATAGGAAGTGCGGTCTGCGCGGTAGGGCTCATTATGCCTTCTTTAAGCGTTGTGCGCGCTTGATAAACGCACGTAGGGGGGTCCAAACTGGCCGAACGAAGTCTGAATGGCCTGAAATCGGACGACATTTAAGGGTGAGTGAATTGTGATGTGGTCGAGCAGACAGCACGTCAATCGGACGTGCCATGTGCCCGCGGTGACCGAGAACGCCGTTCTGGTGCCATAAACGGCCAAAATGGGTGTCTAACGGTCAAACTCATAGCGGACGACATCGGATTGACCTGAAATCACAGGAAAAAAATCCATTTATTATTCACGACATGAACGTGTAGACGACACGCCAATCGGACGTGCAGTCTGCGCGGTAGGGCTCATTATGTGTTCTTTAAGCATTGCGCGCGCTTGATAAACACGCGTGGGGGGGTCCAAACTGGCCGAACGAAGTCTGAATGGCCTGAAATCGGACGACATCAAAGGGTGAGTGAATTTTGATGTGGTCGAGTAGACATCACGTCAATCGGAGGTGTCGTGTGCCCGCAGTGACTGAGAACGCCGTTCTGGTGTCATAAAGGGCCAAAACGGGCGTCTAACGGTCAAACTCATAGCAGACGACATCAGATTGACCTGAAATCACAGGACAATAATAAAATTATTATTCACAACGTGAACGCGTAAACGACATGTCAATCGGACGTGCGGTCTGCGCGGTAGGGCTCATTATGCGTTCTTTAAGCGTTGTGTGCGCTTGATAAACACGCGTGGGGGGGGGGTCCAAACTGGTCGAACGATGTCCGAATGGCATGAAATCGGATGACATCAAAGGGTGAGTGAATTGTGATGTGGTTGAGCAGACAACATGTCAATCGGATGTGTCGTGTGCCTGCAGTGACTGGGAACGCCGTTCTGGTGTCATAAAGGGCCAAAATGGGCATCTAACAGTCAAACTCATAGCGGACGACATCAGATTGACCTAAAAATCACAGGAAAACAATCCAATTATTATTAGCAACGTGCACGCGCAGACGACACATCAATCGGACGTGCAGTCTGCGCGGTAGGTCTCATTATGCGTTCTTTAAGCCTTGCGCGCGCTTGATAAACGCGCGTGGGGGGGGGGGGGGGGGTCCAAACATGACGAACGATGTTCGGGGGGTTGTTCGGGGTCCAAGGAAGAGGGTAGGGGGGCTATATGGGGTCCAGGGAGGAGGGTGGGGGGGCTGTGCGGGGGGCTGTCCCGGGGGGTGTTCGGGGGGTTTTCCAGGGTCCAAGGAGGAGGGTAGGGGGGGCTGTCTGGGGGCTGTTCGGGGGGTTGTCTGGGGTCCAAGGAGGAGGGTGGGGGGGCTGTCTGGGGGATGTTCGGGGGGCTGTCCGGGGGCTATCCGGGGCTGTTCAGGGGGTTGTCCGAGGTCCAAGGAAGAGGGTGGGGGGGGGGGCTGTCCGGGGGGCTATCTGGGGGGCTGTCCGGGGGTTGTCCGGGGTCCAGGGAGGAGGGTGGGGGGCTGTTCGGCGGGGTTGTCCAGGGTCTAGGGAGGAGGGTTGGGGGTTGTCTAGGGTCTAGGAAGGAGGGGGGTTCCCAAACACACAACCACTAAAAAGAAACATCCATAAAAACAGATAATATATAAAAATAACTCAACTCCAACACTATACTACGAGTCTAGATAAAACCAAATAGGAACACACCCTCATGTTATCATATTAATAACTCTTCTTGAATCATTTAGAGTCACATCCCAATGATCATAGGATCACTAACCTAATTGATCACTAACCATGAAACACTTGTATGTTGGTCATGTCACCACATGCATCATCACTCATGCCACCATATCAATATATCACAAGCAATTCTCCAGGATAAGACAATATTTGATCACACATCATTCAAATTTAGTTATCATAATAAAAATTATATTTACATGCTTATGATATAGAATGAATCCACATTAGTAAGACCCACCCCTCTCATAAGTTACCTGTTAACCTCACCTGTTTTGATAATCTCAATCATGTACACATATGTGTTGAAAATCCCAATTATGTTTTCATTCTCTATGATATTTTTAAGTATTATTGATCTATACATTAATTCTTTCAAATATGAGATCAAACCAATAATAATTTTTAAAATAGTCTTTGGAATATGTTAATCCTCATTTATCCATGTTCACACAAGTTATAAGTTAATTCTAACCCAATCGGATGTGGTCTGCATAAAACAGATAAGTAATCTGCCTATAGCTACTGATAAAGAGCTATCGGTAACCAGTCTACCGATAGACTTAGTCTACCGACAGACAGCTACCGATACACTTAACACAGAGCTACCGATGTACTTATAAATGTATGCTACTGACTTACAGACAGCTACCGATACAAACGTAGAGCTACCGGTGTAAGTATAAATAGCTACCGATGGAATAAGAGTCACCGATGGACGAAGCTACCGATACAGACTCACAGCTACCGATGCATGGAGCTACCGATGCATGAAGCTACCGATGCATGGAGCTACCGATAAACAAAGTCACTGATACAAGCATGTACCAACCGACGCATAGAGCCACCGATAGAGTCAAGGAAACTAATGACATTGAGCTACCGATGTTCAAGCTATCGATGTTCGAGCTATCGATGTTCGAGCTACCGATGTTCAAGCTACCGATGCTGATTACCTACTTATCACTCGACTCACTGTTTGAATTTCTTTATTTTCTATATTTAATCTATCTAACGGTCATATCATGTACATTTTAATGATTTGTCAAATATCTGATAAAGGTTGTCGGATGTCAGGAACCCGTACCTCGTACCTGCTGAAAAGAAATCTTTTCTGTCCCCTGATGGGAGATAAATACGAGAAGACTACGCTGCCAACAAAAAAAGGAACGAACAACAACCAGAAGCGAACCAAAAAAGTGCATTGCATGCAATATACCAAAAACACAAGAACGATAAGAACACAGAGAAGCTCATAGACAGTCAAGCATACTCGAGGAGTGTTCTGTGCATACAAGAAGAACACTGAAGAACCTCAACTACTACATTGTCACTGTCTGTGAACCTGGAGCATACGACACTCTGTTTCTTAAACAGAAATGGGAAGAGGACTCAGACTCACATCTAGTCGAATCCAAAGGAGTCCAGAGCTACACTGAAATCACCAGAACCACTTCTAAACTCTACATCTCTTGTTCTGTGATTTATTATCATTCATTTCAAGCAATGTGTGTTATCTGCTATATCTAACACATACACTGTCTCCTGTACTCAAACTGAAGGATTTGTAAATCCTTACCAAACTATTCCATTCTTTCTTTCCCACGAATAAAAGTGGTAGAGGTCGTGTGTGACCTGGACAGCTGGTTGCTGTTGTACTGTTTCTCAAGAAGAACAATGGTAGAGGTCTTGGACCTGGACAGTTGTAAACTGTTGAACCCCGATCCAGGGTGTGGATCATTTTTATATAAACTTTTGAGAGGACTAAGTCTCGGCTTGAGACTGAACCTCTTGGTTACATTGTTGTGCCATCTCTTTCAAAGTTTTATTCCGCTGCTAATCATTTTAAAACCAATAATGTTTTAAAGTTACTTTGATAACTAAATTAGAAGGTGTTTATGTTAAGTGTAGATTAGTAAGTTAGTTTCAAAAGATAATCACACACTCCTGTGTTGATTAACTGAGAATTAATCAATCCCCTGAGAATCTAACAGAACCTCTACTTTAATATAAATTCACTACAGTTTAATTTATTATTTTATTTGGGGGTCTTTAAGACACTGTTTTTAATTACAGAAATTTTAATTGGTACTCAATTCACCCCCCTCTTGAGTAAACCACTCCGACCAACACTTGGTATCAGAGGATTGAAAATACTTTCTGAAAGTACTCTGCTTTTGAACTGTGATTTTAGTTGTATTTTAAAGTTCTTAAAATTTCTGTTATATCTAAATTTTTATCCCTTTAAAATTTTCTCATCATGGACAATAGACTTGAGGGTGCTGATACTAACCGGCCACCTTTCTTCAATGGAACTAATTAGGCTCAGTGGAAACTGAAAATGAAAATCCATCTAGAAAGCATAGGTTTTGATATCTGGACTGCTATTGAATCAGAATACAAAATGCCTACTACTGCTAGATCTACTTGGGATGAACCTACAAAGACTGCTTACAATAACAACTGTAAAGCTATGAATGCCTTGTACTGTGATCTAGGAGATGAAGAGTTTAATAGAATTTCTGCATGTAAAACTGCATTTGTAATTTGGGATACCTTAGCTGTTTCTCATGAAGGAACAACGAATGTTAAAGAAATGATATTGAACACTTGTACTATCAAGTATGATAATTTTAAAATGAAGCCTGACGAACCCATCTCTAACATGTATCTCAAGTTCAATGAAATTGTCAATACGATGATCTCGCTGGGAAAGGATGTCTCATCGATGGAACAAATTATGAGAATTTTGAGATGTCTACCTGATAGATGGAGAGGCACATCTGTCTCAATCAGAGAATCATGTGACATTGCTGCTCTACCTGTCAAGGAATTAATTGGTAAGCTGATGATGTATGAAGAAGAGCTTAAAGTGACCAAAGAGGAAGAAAATGAACCTGCAGAAAGTATGTCGCTTTCAAATCCTCAAATTCAAAGAATAAGGACAAGGAAAATCTTCAAGCTGTAGTTGAAAGTTCAAGTTGTGAAGACACTGGAAGTGATTCTGAAAGTGATTCTGAGATGGCTCACATTGCTAGAAGATTTAAGATATTTTATAGGAAAAAGAAGTTCTTCAGAAAAACAAATTATAAGGGTAAGTATGATCACCATGGAAAATGGAAAAAGGATTGGAAGAAGAATGACAAGTCAGATGAGGTTGTCTGCTATGAGTGCAAAAGAAAAGGACACATTAAAGCCGACTTTCCAAAGCTGGAGTATAAAAGGAAATATGAATACAAGGATAACAAGTACAAGAAAGCCATGAAGGCTACTTGGAGTGCTTCAGAAGACAGCACAAGTGAAGCTGAATCTTCAGACTCTGAAAGGAATCGAGCCAACATGTGTTTTATGACAAACACTTCTGAGCTAACTGCTGAAACTCCTGCTTCAAATTCATATTATTCTGGAGATGATTCTGAAGGTGATAACATGTCTAAATCTGAATTGTTTGAGTAATGTGATATGCTGGAAGAGACATGTAATGAACTTAAGGATACATACAAGTCATTAAAGAAACATCATGCTCTCACCACTATAGTTAAAACCGAACTCAGTATTGAAAAAATGAAAAAATGATCAACTGTTAAAAGAGAATACTGAACTGAAACTATCTAATGAGCAACTCAAGAAAGACTTATAGAAGATCACCAATGGAAAAAATACACTAACACATATGCTAGGAAAGCAAGTAGCACCTAAATATACTACTGGTATAGGATACCAACCTGGACAAAGGAAAATTGCCAAGACTAGATTCATTTCTAAATCTGGACAGAATGAAGGTAATTCTGGAACTTCATATGCTTCAACCAGTTATATACATAGCTATGGATCTAATAAAGTTTATCTTTCAAAGCATGTCAATTCTACAAATTATATGAGACCCATTAGACAAATATTGGTACCTAAAGTGTTATTGGCTAACCTGTCTGGACCCAAGAAAATCTGGGTACCAAAATCATCTCCCACCTGAATCTGTTTTGTAGGGAACTTGCTTAAAGAGCTCCTGTAAAGAGACTTGGTATTTGGACAGTGGATGTTCAAGGCATATGTCAGGAGACTTTTCATGTTTCAAGAGCTTAGTAAAAGTTGATGGAGGCTTTGTCACTTTTGGTGATAATTCAAAAGGAAAAATCATCGGCTTAGGCCAGATTGGTAACACTAATTCAATTTTGATTTCTAAAGTTTTATTTGTTGATGGACTTAAATACAATTTATTAAGTATTTCTCAGTTATTTGATGATGGTTTTCATGTTAAATTTGAAAATGATTCTTGAAAAGTTTTTAATTCTAAGAATGTTTTGGTATTTTCTGCCTTAAGAAATGAGAATGTTTATGCTGTTAATCTGAATTCATTAGCAAAGCAGAATATTACTTGTTTGAATGCTTTTCATAAAGAATCTTGGCTATGGAATAGAATATTGGGTCATTACAGCATTCACTCACTTAGAAAACTCTCTAGAAAGAACCTAGTTAGAGACCTACCTAAGTTAGAATTCCCAAATGATAGAGTGTGTAACCCCTGTTAAAAGGGAAAACAACACAAAGTTTCTTTCAAATCAAAGAAAGATGTTTCAATTTCTCAACCACTTGAATTGGTTCACATGGATTTGTTTGGACCATCAAGAGTTTCTAGTTTAAATGGGAAGCACTATGTTTATGTTCTTGTAGATGACTTTTCTAGATATACTTGGGTATATTTTCTAGCTCACAAAAGTGAAGCTTGTTCTTACTTTGTTAAATATTACAAGTCTGTAGAGAACCTTAGTGGACTTAATATTAAGACCCTGAGAAGTGATCATGGTCGTGAGTTTGAAAAACAAGATTTTGAATCTTATTGCTCACACAATGGCTATACTCATAACTTTTCTGCCCCTAGAACACCCCAACATAATGGTGTAGTAGAAAGAAGAAACCGAACCCTTAAAGAAATTGCTAGAACCATGATCAATGAATATGACCTACCTATTTATTTTTGGGATGAAGCTGTAAATACAGCTTGTTATGTTATTAATAGAGTCTTGATTAGACCTGTTCTTAAGAAAACCCCTTATGAATTGTGTAACAATAGAAAGCCTAAGGTTAATTACTTTAAAGTTTTTGGTTACAAAGTATTTATTCTGAATACTAAAGATAATCTGTATAAGTTTGCTTCCAAAAGTGATGAAGGAATTTTCCTGGGTTACTCTATTTCAAGTAAAGCCTATAGAGTATTCAATAAGAAAACCAAATGTGTGGAAGAATCTGTTAACATAAAGTTTGATGAAACTGATCCACATGAGCCTAAAACCTCTCTTGAGAATCTTGAAGAATATTTGTCTATTCTGGACCTTAATGATAAATCTAAAGAACCTGTTATAAAAGTATCCAGTTCTGGACTCTCTCCAGAATCTGCTTCTGTAGAACCCGAATCTATAGATGAACCTGAAATTTCAAGTCCAACCTTTACTAGATCAACGAGGTTTCTAAAGAATCATCCTTTAGAAGCTGTTGTTGGTAATATTGATAGAGGAACACAAACTAGAGCTTCTCTAAGAAACCAGGTTGAACATCAAGCTTTTCTTTCACAGCTGGAACCCAAAAATATCAATGATGCTATCAATGATGAATTCTGGGTAATAGCTATGCAGGAAGAATTAAATCAGTTTGAAAGAAACAAAGTCTGGGAATTAGTTGACAGACCTAAGGACACTTTGACAATAGGCACAAAATGGGTTTTTAGAAATAAAGTAGATGAATCTGGAAATATAGTTAGAAACAAAGCTAGACTAGTTGCACAAGGATACAGTCAAGAAGAATGTATAGACTATGTGGAAACTTTTGCACCTGTAGCTAGACTAGAAGCCATTAGGATCTTACTGGCATATGCTGCACATCTGGATTTCAAGTTATATCAAATGGATGTGAAAAGTTCTTTTCTAAATGGTTTTATAATTGAAGATGTTTTTGTAGAACAACCATCTGGATTTGATAACCCCCATTTTCCAAATCATGTTTTTAAACTTTCTAAAGCTTTGTATGGTTTAAAACAAGCTCCAAGAGCTTGGTATGATAGACTTAGCAATTTCCTTATTTCAAAAGGTTTTACTAAAGGGATTGATGATCCAACTCTTTTTATTAAAAGAATTTCTAAAGATGTTTTAGTTGTACAAATATATGTTGATGATATTATTTTTGGATCTTCTAAACACTCTTTATGTACTGATTATTCAAAAAGTATGCAAAATGAATTTGAAATGAGCTTAATGGGAGAGCTTAAGTACTTTCTTGGATTTCAAGTATTTCAAAATGAAAATGGTATTATTTTGAATCAAATTAAATATACAAAGGATCTTTTAAAACGTTTTGGTCTGGATAGTATCAAGGAAAGTGAAACTCCTATGAGTACTACCTGTAAATTGGATGCAGATGAAACTGTGAAACCAGTTGATCAAACAAATTACAGAGGTATGATTGGTAGTTTACTTTATCTTACTGCTAGTCGACCTGATATTATGTTTAGTGTGTGTATGTGTGCTAGATTTCAAGCTAATCCAAAAGAATCTCATTTTCTTGCTGTTAAAAGAATTTTTAAATATCTCAAACACACAGTTAACTTAGGTTTGTTTTACCCAAAAGGACAATCCTTTGAGTTAATGAGTTATTAAGATGCTGACATTGCTGGTTGCACGTTAGATAGAAAAAGCACATCAGGAACATGTCATTTGCTTGGAAAATCCTTAGTTTCTTGGTGTAGTAAGAAACAGAACTCAGTTGCATTATCCACTGCCGAAGCAGAATATATAGCTGCTGGTAGTTGCTGTGCACAAATTCCGTGGATGAAACACACTCTTTTGGACTATGGATATGTTTTTAAACGTGTTTCAATCAACTGTGATAACACCAGTGCAATAAACATCTCTAAGAATCATGTATCTCACTCTAGAACCAAACACATAGATGTAAGACACCATTTCCTAAGAGATCACTATCAAAAAGGTGATATTTCTCTTGAATTTATTGGCACTGAACATCAATTGGATGATACTTTCACTAAACCATTAAGTTCGGATAGGCTATGTAACATAAGACACGAACTGGGAATGTTTAATCACAACCGGTGTGAAAATTCTCACTGATGCGAAATTCTCACCGACGTGAAAATTCTCACCGATGTGAAATTCTCACCGACGTGAAAATTCTCACCGATGTGAAATTCTCACCGACGTGAAAATTCTCACTGATGCGAAATTCTCACCGACGTGAAAATGCTCACAGATGTAAGTTTCTCACCGACGTAGAAATTCTCACCGATGTACAACTCTCACCGATTTGTTTTTCTCACCGATGATTAACTCACACCGATACAATGTTTTAAAAACTTCTGCCTGCCGCCAAGAATACGAATCGTTTTATTTTATTTTATTACTCTATTTTAGTTGTTTATTTGGAATTCCTAAAGGATAAAACTAAGTCTATGCCACTTCTTACCTCACCAAGCTCAAAATCTCTCACCTTCGAACCTTAGCTCCCAAATCGGCCAAGAACACTAAACCCGCGATGGCAAAAACCAAGCTTCCTATCGTCAGAGATGAAAGTGCAGAACCAAACGCTAAGAAGCAGAAGACACAGCATAAAGCCAGTGTTAGTGAAGTCAGAACTACATCGGGAAGGCGACCAGTGAATCCTCACTTGCAGAATAGAGACATAGTAATCGAGATGGAACTGTGCGTGGAATGGCTACTGCCTAGAAAATCCTTAGTACTTGAGATTCTGGAAGACCAGAAATGGGTGGATTGTTTCTCGAATAACAATGGCCCATACTACCCGAAGTTGGTAAAGCAGTTCTATGAGTTTGTAACCTTCGAGAAGTCTGAGAATGAGAATCAGGTATGCTCTGTTGTAAATGGAAAAGAGATGTCTATTTCTTCAGTAGAGTGGTCTGAAAGCTTGAAAGTACCACATGAAGGTGTCTCTGGGTATGTATCAAGAGCAATGCCACCTAGCAGTGACATCTTTGATTATGAAACTGCCTTACAGGAACTGACTGGGAATGGAAATCAAAGGCAAGTGGTTGCTGCTGAAATGGATGGAGAGAATCGACTGCTTTTCAAGTTTGTTCAGCATGTGTTGATACCGAGGAGAGGAGATTTTGCAAATCTGAGATATCAAGATATCTATCTTCTTCACTTTCTAATACATGGTGTAAAAATAAATATGTGCAGATTGTTGATGCTTCAAATGGAAGACATGATTAGACCAAAGTCAAAGACCAATGCTTTGTTCTTTGCCAAGCTGATTTCAGTGATGATAAAAGTGAAAGAGATTGCTGAGTCTCAGGATGAGACAGTTGTAGTCCAGAACAATTTCTGCATCACCTCGACTGTTTGTAAGTATATGAAAATTAACTGGAACCCATGGAAGGGAGAATGGGTCAGTGATGATCAAAATATTTATGATAGGTTTAATCCTGTGGATTATCCCTCAAGACCAAAGGATGAGAGAGATCCGAGTCTGAGACCTGATGAAGAGGAACCTACTTATAGTGATGAAACAGAAGAAGAAGAAGAAGAAGAAACTCCTATGGATGTTGGAGGAGATCCAGAATTGCCCCAAAGTCCTGTTGCAGAATTGGTTTATTCTAGGAAAGGAAAAGTAGAAGAAATTTTGTCTACTTATGAGGAAGACCAGTCTGTACCTCACCAGGAAGAAGAGGAAAAGGAGGATGCATCTGAATCAACTGCTTCTGTTAGGTTAAGTATGAGTCCTTTGATTGGGAATTCAGCTATGCCTGCTGCTGAAGTAGAAAGAGTTACAGAAGAAGCTGTACCTGTATCAGAAGATCTTCTAGATGTTGCACCTATGGAACTTGTAGTAGAAGATTCTGATGAAGAAAGGCCAGTAGAAAAGGCTGTTGTGATACATGATAATGCACCCATTGAGGGGGAGCATCAGTCTGTGCTTGGAAATGTTACAGTAGATGTTGAACTTGGAGATTGGGTAGAAGACCCAGGGTTTATAGTCTGTGGATTGGATTATCCGGATTCTGACAATGAGATGTCTGTGGATAGACCAAAGACCAATTATGATCTTGCTGCTGAGTTGTTGCCAGATGATGTGGTCAGATTTCATGATCTGAATAAGCTGAAAGAGGACCTCAAAACCAGTTTTGTTGAAGAAGTGATGCTAATGGAAACCTCTCTTGCTTCCTCAATTAATTCAATAATGACTACCTCTGTAGTTAATTTGGCCTCAGCAAGGGGATCTGCTGGAGTTGTCTCAAGTGATTTTGTCTCCAAATCAGATCTTGAATCCATGAAGAATGAGCTAAAAGGATCATTCAGTGCTTCAGTTGCTGAGATGAAGCAAAGCTTTTATGAAGAAATGAAAATGCTAGAGAGATCCTTCGAGCTATCTATGGCTTGTAATTTATCTTATTTTATGTCTGAGCTTATGGAAGAAGTGAAAGAGTGCCAGACTCAGTCTTCAAGAATCGAAGCAGATCTGGAAGCTCTCAAGACATCAGTTGTTGCTTTGGATTCCTATATGAGCTCCAAGTCTCAAGCTGACAAGGACCTAGCTTATGTTAAGAGTGTAGTAAGCCAGTTTGTCTCTGTGTTTGAAATTTTCAAAACCTCAGTGAAGGATCATGTTCAATTACAAGACTCTCAAGTTCAAAGCCTAATCAGTGGATTGTATAAGAGTTTTAAAGAAACTGTTTCCTTCTCTCTTGGCCCTCTCACATCCAAACCATCAGTTGATCTGAATTCAGTTCGAGCAATGTTGAAGGAGGAGATTGGTTCTATTTCAACCAGTGGCTCTGTGGACTCATCAGAGTTAAGCCGAGTGGTGCTTTCTACAAGGGATTCTGCCAGAGAAATCATTAAGATAGTTCAAGACTATATGAGAGAAGCTACTGCCTCTCAAGAAGCCATAAAATGCAAAGTGCACTACTACTTCACCAAAATTTTCACCAAGCATCAACTCGAACACCACTTCAAGATAATGTTGGAACACATGAAGCTCCCTCCAGTCACTCAAGCTTTCAGAGAACAAGTGAGAAAGCTAAGAGAATTGACTCATGCCTTAGAGAAATTCATGTAGAACAAAGATGATTTCATCTCTACTATGGAAAGAGGAGGAGGAATTATTATGGAATTTAGAAATCTGCTGCTGCCCTTCATGCATGTTGATGCCAGACCAGTCATCATCCCTCCTGTTTTGCCTGCTTCTGCCTCAGCTGCTTCCACAGTCCAGCTGACTCCTATTCAAGCCATTCGAAGCCTCACTCCAATGATCACCCAAAAGTCTTCAACCTACAGGCCTGAATCTGTGTCAGTGGCCCAGCCTCCTTTGATCTTTTCTGGCATTCCAAAACCTTCACCTGAATCCTCACCTCCAGAGCCCTCTTCTGATCCCAAAGGAAAATCTCATGTTGCAGATGAGGATTGAACCAGTGGCCAGGATTTTTGATAGGAATTCATTTGTAATCTGTTTTTTGTTGTACTTTTTGCCTACTCTAATACAGAACTCTTTTTACTTCTCATGTTTTATTTGTCTCCTATATATATATATATATATATGCTTTCCCACTTTTTGATTATCACAAAGGGGGAGAACAATAAGAGGGGGAGAACAAAATGAGAGAATGAGAAATATTTTCAATGGAGAAAAATAAGGAATAAGGGGAGACACATTAAAGTGACTTCAATATTATACTCATTACTATTATATTCTCACTATGTTAAATGCCCTTATTACCATATCATAAATTGTGATTATCAAAAAGGGGGAGATTGTTGACCTCACCTGTTTTGATAATCTCAATCATGTACTCATATGTGTTGAAAATCCCAATTATGTTTTCATTCTCTATGATATTTTTAAGTATTATTGATCTATACTTTAATTCTTTCAAATATGTGATCAAACCAATAATAATTTTTAAAATAGTCTTTGGAATATGTTAATCCTCATTTATCCATGTTCACACAAGTTATAAGATAATTCTAACCCAATCAGATGTGGTCTGCATAAAACAGATAAGTAATCTGCCTATAGCTACTGATAAAGAGCTACCGGTAACCAGTCTACCGATAGACTTAGTCTACCGACAGACAGCTACCGATACACTTAAAACAGAGCTACCGATGTACTTATAAATGTAAGCTACTGACTTACAGATAGCTACCGATACAAACGTAGAGCTACCGGTGTAAGTGTAAATAGCTACCGATGGAATAAGAGTCACCGATGGACGAAGCTACCGATACAGACTCACAGCTACCGATGCATGGAGCTACCGATGCATGAAACTACTGACGCATAGAGCTACCGATAAACAAAGTCACTGATATAAGCATGTACCAACTGACGCATAGAGCCACCGATAGAGTCAAGGCAACTAATGACATTGAGCTACCGATGTTCGAGCTACTGATGTTCGAGCTACCGATGTTCAAGCTACCGATGCTGATTACCTACCGATCACTCGACTCACTGTTTGAATTTATTTATTTCCTATATTTAATCTATCTAACGGTCATATCATGTACATTTTAATGATTTGTCAAATATCTGTTAAAGGTTGTCGGATGTCAGGAACCCGTACCTTGTACCTGCTGAAAAGAAATCTTTTCTGTCCCCTGATGGGAGATAAATACGAGAAGACTACGCTGCCAACAAAAAAGAGGAACGAACAACAACCAGAAGCGAACCAGAAAAGTGCATTGCATGCAATATACCAAAAACACAAGAACGAGAAGAACACAGAGAAGCTCATAGACAATCAAGCATACTCGAGGAGTGTTCTGTGCATACAAGAAGAACACTGAAGAACCTCAACTACTACATTGTCACTGTCTGTGAACCTGGAGCATACGACACTATGTTTCTTAAACAGAAACGGGAAGAGGACTCAGACTCAATTCTAGTCGAATCCAAAGGAGTCCAGAGCTACACTGAAATCACCAGAACCACTTCTAAACTCTACATATCTTGTTCTGTGATTTATTATCATTCATTTCGAGCAATGTGTGTTATCTGCTATATCTAACACATACACTGTCTCCTGTACTCAAACTGAAGGATTTGTAAATCCTTACCAAACTCTTCCATTCTTTCTTTCCCACGAATAACAGTGGTAGAGGTTGTGTGTGACCTGGACAGCTGGTTACTGTTGTACTGTTTCCCACGAAGAACAGTTGTAGAGGTCTTGGACCTGGACAGTTGTAAACTGTTGAACCCCGATCCATGGTGTGGATCATTTTTATATAAACTTTTGAGAGGACTAAGTCTCGGCTTGAGACTGAACCACTTGGTTACATTGTTGTGCCATCTCTTTCAATGTTTTATTCCGCTGCTAATCATTTTAAAACCAATACTGTTTTAAAGTTACTTTGATAATTAAATTAGAAAGTGTTTATGTTAAGTGTAGATTAGTAAGTTAGTTTCAAAAGATAATCACACACTTCTGTGTTGATTAACTGAGAATTAATCAATCCCTTGAGAATCTAACATAACCTATACTTTAATATAAATTCACTACAGTTTAATTTATTATTTTATATGGGGGTCTTTAAGACACTGTTTTTAATTACAGAAATTTTAATTGGTACTGAATTCACCCCCCTCTTGAGTAAACCACTCCGACCAACTTTACCATCACATCACTACAACCCATCCTAGAAAGCACCCTATCGCATACAAATTCACCCAATCTAGGGTCCAATACCCAACAAGATCTTACATACTAGGATACACATCATGGATCACTATAAGAGCTGGAACTATATCCTTGATAAAATATAGGAGTCTAACCTGGTAGGTGCTGGATGATGTGGGGATTGGGAGGTCCTTCTGCCAAGGAATCGCTCCAGGAGGACACGAGATGAATGCTTCTAGAATGTGTGGAGGTCGTTGGCTCGATTTGGGTATTTGGGGAATTTTTTTCCCAACGGTTTTTAAAAACCGTTGGGAAACACCAACCTTTCAAACGGTTCCATTGAACCGTTTGGAAAACAAGGTTTCCTCTCCACTTTTCCCAACGTTTCTTAAGAACCGTTGGGAAAAACCTATCTTTCCAAACGGTTCTATGAAATTGTTGGGAAAACTATGCATTGAGGGGTTTTTCCAAATGGTTTCTATAAACCGTTGGGAAAGAAAAGATATGCCAACGGTTCTTCGAACCGTTGGTATACAACTATTGGGAAAGATCCCCTTTCCAGTAGTGAAAGACCCCTCAAGTGGGACGAAAATGGTGAAGCCCGAGCGCATCCCCCAACACAAAGGAGGCATATTCTGAAGGGAGAGAGAGGGGAGAGTTATAGAGAATGAGAGGGTCATCTAGTCTACCCAAGATGTATTGATTTTTGGAATACACATAATAATATAAAATAATATCAATTTTTCACAGATTACAACATAGAATATCATAGTCAATTATGTTCACTCATTGTATTAAACGTTATTTCCGAAAAAAATTTATAGTTGGAATAATCCCTTATTGATCTGGGGTCACTCCCCACTCTAGCCCAGTTTATCTCATGATATACGCATCAGTATCCAATGAATTGATGGGATATATAATCTTAGTACCACCAGACAAAAAATGAAAATAATATATATTTGTTTCAGAAGATCATAAATTATTTATCTAATCTCACTAATTTACCAGATGTCATCCACCATGCTGTCTCAAGATATGATTTTATTGACCAAGAGGACATGCTAATTTGGGAACCTGCCTCTAATGGGTTGTTTGACTCTAAATCTTTTTCAAAAACAGGTTTGAGGGTTATGATAAATCGATTGATGAGTTTAACAAAAAATGTTTATCACCTTCAAGGTTCTCTTTGATTTTGAGTCTTTCGTTTAATAAACATCATATTGATAGTAATCAGAAATGTGTGGGAATATCTCTCTACTATAGGTGTGTCCTCTTCCATCAGCATTTTAAGGATGTTGATCACCTATTCCTCTACTTTCAAACTGCTTCCACTCATTGGCGTGCCTTCTTTACATATTTGATACTCACACACCACATGCAAGCTCTCTTATTGTATTTTTTCATGCTTTGCAGAATATTCAAATACCTAACCAAATAAAAAACCATTTAAAGTTGAATATTCAGATCTCCTTTATGTCATCTGGAGAGATCAAAACAAGGTCATCCTTTAGTAGAACTCTTTCCTTTGGTAGTATTCATTTGCCAATATCATTTCTTCTATCTAGAATTCTTTCCAACCTCTGGTAGATTGTTATAATAACTCAGTTTGAGACTTCACCATTTTAAATCATCTCAAAGTTGAGGGAAACTTCCCCCTCCACATGGCAGCATGGAAGTCTTCTGGCTGCCTATCTTTCTGGCTGGATTATGTGATACACGAGTGGGGCATCGAGGGGGAACCCTGGTGAATCTAGTTTTAGAGTGTTCTTCTTGAATCATAATGGTCATGTAGCTGAATGTCAGTATGGACCATATAGTTTTTCCACCATGCTGGAAGCTGAGATGATAATACTGATTGCTGCTACTAACATGTCTAAACAAAATAATTAGAACAATGTATGGTTTTAATGTGATTACACTAAAATTTTGTAGGCTATTATATATGGAAAAATTCACCTTGCTTCGAAGCTAACCAAAAAATTATCCAAATTCCTTGATAATTTATCCTCAATGAACTACATTATCACACATGTTTTTGGATAATCCAACATTCGCACAGATGCTCTTGCCAGCAAGAGAGTGGATGCAGAGGTTTTTATCACATCTAAATCCATCCTTTAAAATATGATTCCTTACTTACAAGGAGAAAATGTAAAGTACATTTTTAGACTACTTTAGACATTATTTTTATATATTCCAAGATCCTTTATACTGGATTTAAAAAAAATAAAGATAAACAAAGATTAAAACATAAAACCATTACCTCAAGTATTATGTTTCCTCATATGTGTTCAAACAAACTATATAATAAGTATAAATTTATTAAGAATTTATTATAAAACCATAATAATATATATCATTCCATTTATGAATTAATTTTGATATCTTATCACACATTTACATACAATTTTTATTAAAATAATTTTTAGAGGTGATAAATTCATCATTTTTATGCACATTTGAGTTCAGCTGACCTATTCCTTATATTTTAATGATGGTTTCACCGTATCTATAATTTTAATCATGTGATTCATATAAAACATATTCATTAATTATATTTATATTTATATTCAACCATAAAATTTATATTTAGAAAAAAAATGACACCATTTATAAAGATGGTAGTCATCACGTATGTTTGAACTATGTTTTCACTTTTTGGAGGATGCAATGAAAGAAAGATAAATGATAATTAAACGTCCCAAAATAATTATTTTATTATATAAATCCTTTATATTCCTCAAATAATGCCTTATTACAATTTATTTAAAAAATAATAAAAAACTAATCACCTCACTTTCTGTAGGTTGTAGTTAACATGTATGTAGAACTGAAGATATCATTTTGTAACATATTGGAATAAAAGAAGGTAAAATAGTTATTATAATTATAAAAATATTTTTATTTAATATATATCATATATAAATATTAAATCCATCATAATTTTCATACATAATTGATTGTGATGAAAAATGTAATGTATTTGTACTTGGAGACAGTAAGCTGTACATACACAAGAACGATACATTCATTTCTAATTTGATGGGAAATAGGTTTAACAATGGAGGTTTCGTAATTATAATAAAAATTTAGTATATTAATTATACTCAACATATTATTTCATTATAAACACCTCATATTTATAGTACTTAGATGATGAAGTAAAAAAACAAACTGATCGGTTAAGGTGATTACATGTTTTTTGAATGAACTACTTAGATATCCTCTTAAAAACCAAGGGATAGTATTATGAAGTGAAAATTATATATAGAACATTCATAGGTTAGTTAAAAAGGTAATTTTATAGTGTTTCATCAAGAGAGGAGGCTCAAAGTGGTTTAAAGAAGAGAAATGTGGGGTGCCATTTTATAATGGCGGGAGACGACAAACATGGAATTTCATAAATTTTTAAAATATAATAAATTTACTCGCAATAAAATTTAGTATAAATAAATGTTAATTATAATAAAAAGAGTGTAGGTTCAAAATAAAATCATATAATAAACATTATATTGGTTTTGGTGTTATTTTAGACCCTATCTTTTTTGAGTAACTCATTCATTAATCATTTTCACCTTAATAACAATAATATGGATTTCCTTTTTTAAAGGTTAATAATGTTACCACAAATACAAAAATGTATTATAAATGTACAATAGATTATATTTTAAAAAATATTCCATTTATTTTTACGAATATAATATTTTAATTAAATTTTAATAATTTATTAAAATATTATTTATTATAAAATATCATTAATGCCAGTTTGGTAACTATTAATGTAATTTGACATTAAAAAAACCAAGAAAAATAGAGACATAGAATATAATCCTTTAACAAAAAAATATAATTATATATCCATCTATAAATTTTTAACACTATAATTGACTAAAATTTTATTACTTTTATTTCAAAAAAAATCATTTATTTTATTATTCTATTAAACATGGAAATATTATGTCGATGTTTCATACTAATTTAATGTAACTATATAATTTCTAAAAATTAAAAATATATGACCATTATTAAAATAATTTCCATATTCTCAAAATATCCATTAATATTTATTCAAAACATTCCCTTTTCCCTATGTAAACACGTAATAGACATCTAAATGATGGACAATGATATTTTCAATATTATATTTCATTAAATATTATATAGATCATTTTCCTAGACATGTGTAACTTAATAAATTATGTTTAAAGAATAATGTGATAATATTCTATTTCAATTAATATAACAAGATTTTGTGTATGAAATGGTGAACTTAATATTTATTTTAAACCTAGGTTATCCCAATTAACCCTTTACCAAATAGATAATTTTCACCATGATTAGTATCTATAATGCTTAAGAATAGAGAGAAATTATTTATAAAACTTTGACCACATAATTCCAAATATGATATGCATATTTTCAATGAAATTTTTATATCTAGAAAAAAATGATTTTAAAATAAGCATGAAATATGTAATGAAACCTCAATATTCGAAATATACATTTTTACACAAAAAAATTAATTTATTGTTATACTAATCATAGAAAAATACTAGATGAATATTAATTTTTAATGCAATAATATATATATATATAATTATAATAATTTAAAAATATTGATACATTTAATTCATTATAATAAAAACACATTTCACACATAAAAATAGTTTTTTTTTTGAAAAACATCACTTCTACTTACATATTATTCTTATTTTCATTTCCAATAAACCGATATTCGATTAATTTATTTTATACTTGTCTAAAACATACATTATTAATAATTTAGTCAGTCTTATTCATAAAAATAAATCCAATGGCTTTGATATAACTATCAACTTATATAATAATATTTTTATTGTATATTGTGTTACCTTTAAACTCAGTGTTGCATGTAAAGAAATATATAAAATAAATAAATTTATTTGAAAATATTTATACAATAACATATCAGGGTTTTATATTATACCCTAATAAAAATTAATTAAACCCTCTAAATTTCATTACATTTATACAAAGCAGGATATCACACTTTCATTACGTCCTCAGGTTACTAAGAAGTTTCTTCAAATTTCAAATTCCTTTACTGAAATTTTACCAAGTGAGTAGTATTATTCCACAATAATTTATGTCTAGGATCCAAAATTTATACTGGGTTTTATTTGTAAGAATGATCGTGATTAAATACTAAGACCAATATGTTTAGGTTCATTTGAAGTGACCAACAACAATATATCCTCCCAACTCAATAATTAATCTACAAGGGAACAATATATCTTTTGCTTAATTATCCCTTTTTTTGAATCTCATAAATATATTCTATCGATAAATTAAAAAAAATAACTAATCATTAATTTATAACTCTATATCTCAAAAATGATTTTCAAAAAAATTATTTTATCAAATACGATATACCTTTATAGAATGACAAATTACAATAAAATTATATTATATTTCCTCAAATAGCCCAGAACTTAATAGAATTATTTCTCCAAATTCGTCCTAGAATGTTTGTGTTCTATAACTATTTCCAAAACTCAATTCATAAGGATGAAAATAAATGCTTTATTAAATAAAATATTTTCATGAAAACTTGATTTGAGGAAGTTGTTGATCCCACCCACCTTTGAAATCCATAGAAAAATATCTCAATATAACATATAGGGTTTGAATGAATCTATCAGAATAACCTTTTCCCTATGGATGATAATCTATTTTAAACTCAACTCTATATCTAGATCCTATTAAAGACCTCGTGAGAACATTGAGGTAATTATCCAATCCTGATCATATAAAATAGAATGTGGTACTTCATAAAGCATTCCACAAACATTATAAAAATTCTAGAAATCCAATGAAGAGTGAAATAATCTCAAATAACAATGAAGTGTGTTCAAATTTTAATGAAATCAACTATAACCCAAATATAATTATGGACTTTAGACATTTTGGTGAGTCAGATGAAAAAATAGATGGTGATGTTTTCCCAATTACATTCTAGTATGGGTAATGGTTGTAACATACACTATGAATTATGTCCCTCAAACGTAACATGATGATATACCATTAATCGTGATACGTGCTCTATAATATCTCTCATCATGTTACCCTACTAGAAATACTCTTTCAAATCTCTATTCATCTGCATACTTATATTAAAAATAAATAATGATTCAATATGAGTCACAACAAAAAAATCCATCAAATATGGTATGGATAAAACACATACACTTTTCCTAAACTTTATCATTCCTTCACAATGAATGTTGAACTTAATAATATTACTCAACTTCTTTTACAATTTGACATCTAGCTTCTACATATCATTTATTATCACATAGAATGATATTTGAACAATAATTTGAGGAAGATGATATTTCTCCCATAACATATATATATATATATATATCCATGCATTTAAAATAAGAAAAAAATTTATCTTTTTGGACTGTCATTATAGATAATCTACCACGATCCTTTAAACTCATAACACCATTAACCTTGTTCTCTTTCCCAGGGTGGTTATTTATTGTGAATTCATAATATTTAATTAACTCCAACTATATTATCTCGAACATATTCAAATTTTATTATGTTATTATAAAATATAAAATTTTATAATTAGCATATTTATCCTAGATCTCTATATAAAGACAATACCCTAATATTTGTAATACAAAAATTTCCATAGTTAACTACAAATCCTGAGATGGGTATTTTTTCTCATGAACCATTAATTTTCATGAGGAATAATCCATTATCATATCATTATTCATAAGAAAACATTCTATTATATTCTTTGATGAAAAAATATAGACTATAAACCATTCTATAATGAGAGGTAATGTATGAATAGGTATGTTGAATAACCTTCTCTTATGTTCCTTGAAATGCTTTTCACATTCAGATATCCGAAGGGAATCGACTCCCTTATGAGTTACCTTGGTTAGTGGATTGGGTACTGGGGATATTTTTTTTGAAAATCATAAATAGTATCCATATAAATATATAGATACCCAAACCTTTAACAAATATTGTTATATGATTTTTATTATAATCATAAATTATTTACCACCCAAATATCGTGAGTTATATAGTCTTTATGTAACTTGGTTTATATTACATCACAGTGAGACAAAAAAACTTTTTTATTTTTTACTCCATAATGAGATACAAAATAATTTTGATCTTAAAAACTACATAAGATAACTTGGGGAATACCTACAATATATGGGTTAGCTAAAATGTCTAGTAAGGAAAAAACATGATAAATAAGTATAATTGTTTTTTAAAGGTATAACATGATATCAGAAAAGAGAAGTCACATGATTAATGAAATTGGAAGAACAATATAATGGACCTGATTTCATAGACCGTAATAGTATGAGATATGTGAAAGAAAAAAAAAATAAATAAAAACAAAATAAGGACAACCGGAGTTACCACATCATATTGTTAATGAATTACCATAATGGATTAGGATCACTCCCTAATCCCATATACGAGGTCTTATGACACAATAACATTTCTCAATGCATTATAGGGCTATATAATTAAATCCAACCAGTCATATTTATTTAATATAGATGAATATGTGTGACAAATAAAGAAATAAATCATATGTAATATACATAATAATTACCTATTGATTAAAAATGGGTTTCATAATCTTACCTCATATCATAATCAAAAAATATTTATTACAGAATGAATATGTGAAATGATCATAAGGCATGAATTACCCCATAAAAGGAAGGGAGAGTGTGAATGATATATTTATAAATGACATATATAAAAATTTAATAAGTATTCCATAACATTAAAGTTAGTTTCATTGATAAATAAAAGTTCTTATAATAATAAAAAATGAAATCATAATTACAGAAAACATACCACTTTGAAAATTAATTATGGAAAAAATATAACTTATAAAAATTTTGTGAAATAATTTTATTTTATTATTATATTGTAATGTTATATATTAAACATTAAATAATTTAGTGGTCATAATTGAGGTAAATTCAATATAGGATTTATAACTTCAAAATAATTTATTTCATGTTTTTGTAAAAGGTTAAAAATCCCTCATTCAAAACATGATACAAATATTCCACTCAAACCATTATTCAAAAACATAAACATGGGTAAAAAATATTTAATTAGTCATTTAAAAAATGTTAATTTTATTACATAAAATATTTTTATTAAACATGTATATGGAAGAAAAAGGATTATTGACCATGGGAATCCCCTTTTCTCTTAATTAAGAAGACATTTAGATCCATGAGGTTTTTCATTGATTATAGGGAAATCAATGATATTACAATAAAGGGAAATTATCCTCTATTTCACATTGATGACTTATTTGAATAACTGGAAAAAGCCAAATATTTTCCAAAGATAGAACTTAATTATGTGTATTATCAATTGCATGTAAAGAAATAATATATTACAAATATAACTTTATGAATGAGGTATGTACATTAGGATTCGATAGAAATTCTATTTGGATTGAATAATTCAACCTCTATTTTTATGGATATAATAAAACGTCTATTCAAGGAATATCTTATTGGTTTTTTATGGTTTTCATTTTTGATAACGTAGTGTATTCTAAAATCTATGAGGACTCTGAGAATAATTTGTAGATAATTCCTAAGACACCTAGAAAGGAATAGTTATACATGAAAATTTATTATGTTTGATTTTTGGCTTAAAATTTTTTTTTAATTGACCAATGATTCTCTGTATATGGACTCTCAAATTACTCTAAGAAGAAAAAGACAGTTAAAGAATGGCCTACACCAACCAATGTGACTGAGGTAAATTGTTTCATTTTTTTGTAAAGTTACTCTCAGAAAGTAATTAAATTTTTTACAAATTTCTAATCAGTTAACTCATATTACATGTAAAGGAGTAAATTTAATTTAGATAAAGTAATGTGATGAACGATTTGATGGACAAAAGAGGATATTGGACAATGCTTTGATTTTGACTCCACTATCTGAAAATGAGGGGTTTGTAATATATATTGTGGAATCAAATAGAGGAATTGGTTGTGTTGTAATGAAAAATGATTTGGTTTTTTCACATGAATCATGTCAATTGAGGACTCTTGAAATGAACTATACATCCCATTCTTATTAATTGGAATCTATAATCTTTTATGTGACGATATAGAGAAATTATCTCCATGGTGTAATATATAAAAATTACATGGATTATAAAAGCCTAAAATACAAATTTTCACAAATAGAGAAAAATATTAGACAAATTTTGTAGCTTGAGAAACTCAAGGACTATGACATCTTGATACACTACCACTCGGGGAAAGAAAATAAGGTAGCAGATTCATTCAGTTGGAATGATCATAATGTTTTGACCCTATTGAAAATCAAGAGAGTTATTATTTTCATGGATATAGTAAATATAGATATGGTAAATATTATGTAACAAGAGAGATCTTAATAACATTTGTTGTGTTTTGTTTTAACAATTTTTTTTATTTTTTGATAAATAATATTTTTATCGAAGAATGTTTTTGATATAAAAAATATGATGTTGTCAGTTCGAGGAAGTTTGACTTTGTTGCTGAGAAAGAATGAAGTTTATTAGTTTAAAGAAGTTACTGATCTTAAAGTATGTTGCTGAGAAAGAAAGAAGTTTATGAGTTTAAATAAGTTGGTGAGCTTAATGGAAGATGTTGATTTTGAGGGAAGTTGTTGAGAAAGAAAAAGGTTGTTGAGTTTGAAAGAAGTTATTGAGTCTGAAAAAAGATTCTAAAGACTTTTTTATTTCTAAAATATATTAAAAATGATTTTGTTTAAGAGATAGAAGTTATAAAGTTTATTATGATTTCTAATCAAATCAGATTCTACTTTAATAATCTAAAATTTCTCAAAAGTCATGAAAATATATATGAAAAAAGAAGTTAAAGAAATTGTAACGTGGTATTAAGACTATGAATAATAAATATTATGAAAAAAATTTGATCCATATTTCAAAGAATCATTCTAATAAAAATAATAACTAAAAATTTGAGCTAAATTTTGAGAAAAATTAGATCTAGAATTTTGAGCAACATTCTGGAAAAAATAAGGTCCCGAATTATGAACAACATTCTAGGAAAATTCATAACCTCATTTTTTAAAAATTCAAAACCTAATTTCTTAGAAATTTGGAACCTTTTTTCTAGGAAATTTGGAAATAGATTTTGAGAAATTCAGAACCTGATTTTTGAGCAATTACAAACCTAATTTCTAAACAATTCAGAGCATAATTTCTGAACAATTCAGAACCTAATTTCTGAGAAATTCGAAACACGATTTTTAAACAATTTGGTGCCTAATTTTTTAGCAATTAGAAACATAATTTTTGAACAATTTAGAACCTAATTTCAGAGCAACTTAGAAACTGAATTCTGAGAAATTTAAATCCTGATATTTGAACAATTTGAATCCTAATTTCTAAGAAATATGAAACCCGATTTCTAAACAATTCAGAACCGGATTTTTGAGAAATTTGGAACCTGATTTCAAAAAAAATCTAAAACTGATATCTGAGTAATTCAGGACATGATTTTTGAACAATTTGGGACCTAGTTTCAGATCAATTAGGAAACTAATTTCTGACTAATTTGAAAATTTATTTCTAGGAAATTTGAAACCTGATTTCTAAACAATTCAGTACCTGATTTATGAGCAATTTGAAACCTGATTTCGGAACAATTAAGAACAAGATTTCAGTGCATGTTTTTGAGATAAATTGAACCACATTTTTTAAATTTTATTTGAGAGAAATTGAACCACATTTCTGTGTTTGTTTCTTAGAAAAATTGAACCACATTTCTCAGCATGTTTCTTAGAAAATCTCAACCACAATTATGAGCATACTTCTGAAAAAATCCAAATCAAGATTCATCATTACCAATCAAGAATATCAATATTTTTAGAACTTTGAGAAATTTAAGGAGGTTTTAAGAAGTCAAATATTGAATATTAAATGTGATAGATTTTTAGAGTTTTTGAGATTTGATGTAGTGGTAAAGATTTTGATGTTTCCCGCCCTTGTTTTCCAAGTTTCCTATAAAAATAAGTTCAGATGATCCATCCATTTGTAACATTCACACACATAGAAAAAAAATAGTGGTGGAGAATTAAATGTGATGGTTTCCCAATATATGGAAGAATTTTTATTTCAGTGTTTAAGGAAAGGAAAAATCAGAACCATTCTTACCATAATGAGATGATCAGACTTAGCCCAATCAGGATGAGGATTCATACTGATCATTTCTGTAGAAGATTCAAACAAGTTTTTATTCTTTTATTTGGCTCAATGTTACTTTAAATAAGACATTGAAAAATGATATGGGATAGTATTATCTTACCTATAGAGATATAAAAGGTGTTTAATGGGAGTTGACACAAGTTGTATTAACTTTTTCATTATAGTGGATTTCTATACACTCGTGGGGGAGGCAATGGAAGTGACGTAGGTTCACACAATGAGTCTGAACCCTGTAAATTGTGGCTGCCAAACATTCATTACTAGTCTTGCATGATTAAGTATTTGTTAAAGGTTGATGAGGAAGGGAATCTAAATAGGATATAGGGGTTAAGTTTCTTAATGTTTTGAAACATATTAAAAAGTGAACAACTAATTTAACCCCCCTTCAAAGTTGTTATTCGATCCTTAGAACATCATGTTGTATTAGAGGGAATGATCTGTTGTTTAATCATTATCATGGATAATATCAATTCTATCAATAGTATAAGAATTCATACATTTGATGGAAAGAATTATTATAGATGGGAAGATAAAATGATTCCTTATGTTCTATCTCTTGTCCTTGATGTTGTAGACGGTGCTACTATCAGTTTTCCACCAATTGAGAATGATTCTCATATGATTTTAACTAATAATAGAAATATAGAATTTGATGGAATGGATAGAAATGATATTCTATTATCTTCATTAGAAAATTTTCATCAGAAGGTTATGCGTCTAAAAAAATACAAAATCATGTGGGATAAGATAGAATGTCTTTTGAATGGAAATTCAAAAGTCAAGGTGGCCAATATACAAATTTGGTGTAGTAATTATGAATACTTCAGAATGATAGATGATGATAGAATTATTGAATACTTCAGCATAGTTTATGAAATTGTGTGAAATATTAGAGGATTAGGAGATTTCATGGAAGATTATATAATTGTGAACAAACTTATGAGAAACATTCTAGACATGTTCAATTCTAAAATTTATGACATAGAATATAAGGATGATTTAACTCTTGATTATTTTCATAACATTATTGATTCTTATGAAATTCGGAATAATATAAACATTAAGAATTAAATGAAAGATGAAATGGCTTTTGAAACCATGAGAGAGATGAAAATACCTGAATTTGATAAAGCTATCCCTTGTGAATCTGATGATAAATATGATGATGAGATAAATGGGAAAAATAATGTATTCTATATTTAATAATTATCAATTATTAAGAGGAATGTATGGAGGAAAAATTCATCTCAATTGTTCTGAGTGTTGTGGAATTGGTCACTTTGTCGTGAATTTACCAAATAATAATGTTGGGTAATATCAAGATGATTCCAGTGAAAACAATCGATGAAATAAGTTGAACAAAAATGATAATGAAGAGAGTTATTCAAACAAATTCATGAATAAGGCTTTCGAAATGAAGAGAAGTATATTACACAAGATGGTTGTATCAAACTCAAATGATAAGGATTCTTCTAGAGATGAATGTTCTAAAAAATTCAAAATCTTTATTGCAAAATTTGAGAAAAAATGACTCTTTATAGAGTGAAGAAGGTAGTAAAGAATCATATAGAGAGTATCATCTCAGAAGTAAATATATTGCATGTCTTGAGAAAAAAATGTTTTAAGAAATAATTAGAGTAATGAAGAAATATGGTGAAGAAGTTCCTAATGGATGAAAATATTTCATTAAACATTAGGATGAATACATTTACGATATTATAGGATACAAACGTAGAAATGTTGAATAGGGAAAGGTGATTGAAGATCATAGAAAGAAGCTGGAATGTAAGGAAGAAGAAGTTAACATGTTTCAATTGAAACTTCTTATGTCTGAAAATACCCTGAGGAAGATGATTGAAAAATTCAACAATGCTATATAAGTAAAAGAGGAGACCTATAAAATTTCTCTGAAGGCTCATTATGAGAATCAGGTGAAATCCTCTCTTACAAAAAATAAGGTTTCATCTGATTCATCTAAAATTTCATGTTCTGGAAGAAATTTTGGGTATGCATGGGTGAAAAAAGGTTGTGAAAAGCCTATCAAATCTACATAAGATGAAAAATCACTTAAATGAAAACATGGTATATATCCTGAGAATATTATTGCTGAAATAAGTTACAATACTCAAAAAATATTCAATTGATAAAGATCATTCATTAATAGAAAATCATGATTTGAGGGCTATTGCTCATGCAATTGAATCTTTTGGCTTATAGATTATAATTGTTGGCACAATTTATCTCTACACGGAATATGGTTTGAGGAAAGGTGAATAAATATTGAAAGAAGATTGATTATCTTTTTTCGCTCACTGAAAGTTGAAAATGTGAATTCTAAAGATGTTAGAAACATTCTAATAAAAAATCAATTTGCATGTTGGGAAGATGATTGGGGAAGATGTGATCAGTCAGGTCATCATGCCGATAGATGTTTGACACTCCTTCAAGAATAATTTTCTTATGATATTAAAGAACAGAAAGTTGAAAATAAGAATGTTGATGAGAGATATTTTATTTTTGTGATATATTTTAATGAATGTAAGAGGAACAACCCATGGATTATGGATATTGTATGTTAATCACATATGAAAGGTGGTATAAAAATCTTGGAACATGTCAAAAATCATGATAGAAGGGAGTTTACTTTTGGAAATGATAATTACTTAAAAATTAAAGGAATCAAAATAACATAGATCGACTCAGATAAAATGGAATATATGTAAGTATTTCTTGTTAATAGTCTAAAACATATCTTACTTAGATTAAGTAAACATTGTGATGATGGAAAAGAAGTAATCTTCTGAAAGGATTCATGTATCATAAGAAGTTAAAATAATGAAAAAGTCATTACAAAATGAGAGAGAACTAGTGGGAATCTCATTCAAATTATAGAATCTAATAACTCTTGTTATTTGAGTGATGAAGTTGAAAAAAATTTGTCACAATGAATACTTGTCCATCTTGGGTAGACGAACATGAATAATCTTTCTAATGTTGATGGTTTTTATAATTTTTCCAGAATTCAAAAGAAGAGATGAAGATATTTTTATTACATTTATGAAAGGAAAGATGACTAAAAAAAGTCATAAAAGAGTTCAGATTCAATATAGAAAACCACATGAGTCTATTCATCCTGATTCGTGTGGGATGATGAAATATCAATAAAAAAGGGTATTTATAATTTAACACTTTTATTGATGATTTAACATAGAAAAAAACATCATCTTCTTGAATCACACATCATAGTCTATTTAAATGTTCAAATTCATCAGAAAATGCATTGCGAAATAATTTAGGGTTACCATAATAAAGTTTAGAATAGCAAATGGAACAGAATTCAAAAAAAATTATTTTTTAATTCTATCTATGAAATCATGGTATTAAAACATCTGTATACTGCTCCAAATACTCCAAAAAAATGGTGTAGTAGAAAGGAAGAATAAGAGTTTGGTGGAAATGGGAAGATTTATGTTAGTAGAATGAAAACATTCAAAATTATTTTGGAGAGAAGCTATTAGTACTACTATATATATTCAAAATAAAAACATGTTGAGACCAAAAACCACCATTAATACTTATGAAATTTTGAATAACAAAAAAGTCCTTATGAAATAATTCAATGTCCTTGGATGTCCATGTCTTCTTAAATTAAAAAAAATTGGATTTGAGAAATATTGATGAGAACGATTTAGAAGAAACATTCATGAGTTATTCACCAAATGGGAGAAGTTACAAATACTGAAAAAAAATGTTTACAAAAGTTGGTGGACTCAAATGATGTGAATGTAATTGAAAATAAAACGTCCATAACAAAATTTGTTAACAATATTGAGGATGAAACTTTGTCAAATCCAACAATAGTGATTGTTATCCAAAAAACCTCACCATTAGTCAGATTAGTCGTGGAGTGAATAAAGTGATTATGAGGAAGAAACCATGATATTACTTACCTTAAAAAAAGCCGGTTGAATCTGAAAACATTAATGGGAGTTAGAAGGCACCAGTTCAGACAAAAAGAATGTTGAGATTTGAGAAAAAACATCACTTATCTCAAAAGTTGAACCAGAATCAGTTTCAGACGCTATTCAATAAAATGAATGGGTAGATGTTATGAATGATGTGTCAGATCAGATTGAAAAGAATGAAAATTGGGAATTTATTCTAAGGAAAACAAATAAAAATGTTATTAGAACCAAGTGGGTTTACATAAATAAATTGAATGATCATTGAGAATATTCAAGAAACAAATCAGTACCTATTACGAAAGGACATGCAGATGTTGAATGTGTGGATTTTGATGAAACCATTTCCCACTGTTTCTAGTCTATAAACTATCATAATGATTCTTGCAATGGTTTCCCATCTTAATTACAATGTTAATCATATGGATATAATTTCATCTTTCTTAAATGGTGATATTTAAAAATAATTTTATATTGAACATCCTTGTGGGTTTTTACTTAATGAGGACGACACTAAAGTTTGTAAATTAATGAAAGATTTCTATGGGATGAAATAAACTCAACATTGTCGGTATTCAACGCTTGGAGACTGTTTGAGAACGATGAAATTTTCTAAAGGAAAATTTGATAGTAACTTGGTCGTGACTGTTTCGGACTCCGGATCTTTAATTATAATTGTTTATGTAGATGATATAATTTTTGATAAGGATGACGAAAATTTTTCTGGAGAGTTTTCTGAAGAGATGAAGAATAACATTAAAATGTCAATATTGGGTGAATTAACTTTCTTCCATGGATAACAAGTTAAAAAAAATAAAGATAAATTTTCTTATCTCATGAAAATTATGTCATGTAATTTATACATAAGTTTGGAATGGTGGAATAAAACAAAGATTAAAGTCCTATTTTATTGAGCACAAAGTTGATCAAAGATGAATCTGGAGTAAGTGTGAAACAAAAATATTTTTAGAAGATGATAAGAAGTATTATTTACCTTACATCTTTATAGAATCATATTGTTTATTCTGTGAATTTATGTGCCATGTATCAAAGTAGTCCAAATGAATCATATATGTTTGTAGTAAAGTGGATTATTAGATATGCCAAAGGAAAAACATAATATGGTTTGTCGTAAAAAAATAGTGAGTTAAAGTTTCATGGTTACATTGATTCTTATTTGGTTTGTGATTGTAATGATAGAAAATCAACCTCATGAGGAACTTTTTTCTTATGTGAATGTTGTGTGAGTTAGCTTAGTTAGAAACAAATTTTAGTAACCTTGAGCACAACGAAATTTGAATATGTTGCAGTAACTCAATATTCTAATCAAATGATGTGGTTGAAATTTAATCTTGAATATTTGAAAGTAAAATTTTCTCAACCATTGGAGATACTTTCTGAAAATTAGAGTGAAATTTATCTTTCTAAGAATCCTATCTAACACTCAATTTCAAAACACATTAATATAAAATTTTACTTTATAAAAGAGAATGTTTTTTATGTAGAAGTTTTTTTAGTACACATCAACAAAGTATTATATTAATTATATCTTTATAAAATCATTGTTTAAGGAAGGGTTTGTCAAATTGAAGCTGTAACTCCATTTTCAGCCTCCTCCCATGGGTTTCCAAACCTCATAAAAAAAATCCCAAATTTGATTTGGATTGTATTGACAAAGGTAGTGATTAAGAGTCACATTTTTACTTTGCAAGTAGTTTTTACTTAGATTTACATTATGAATATAATGTTTTGGTCATCATATAATTGGGGAGAAAAAAAATGGGAAAGATAAATAATTGTGAGAATGGAAAAGATAAATTTATGGGGGTTTGAATAAGGGTGAGGTTATCTTTACATGGAAACAATATATTCATTCAATTTAGGGATAGAAATATGTCAAAAAATTTCTGTATCTATTAGTGTGGTATCTTGAAACTATTTTTTATGAAGGGATATGTTTTGATAAAAGTAAAAAAACTGAGTTGTGGAAAAATAATGCGAGTTGGAAATGTTCTTAACAACGGTTTTCAATAAATCCTGATTGGTAAATTAAAGAACCCTTGTGGTGTTTTATTTAATCAAATATTTGTATTGGTTGATAACTATCATTTTTTTCAAATAATGTTTCTGATATACAAGAATATGAGGTTGGTGGTTGTTGTATGTTTATCATTGTTGATGAGAAAGAAAAAAGTTGCTGAGTTTAAGGAAGTTGATGAGCTTAAAGTAATTTGATGGGAATGAAAAAATTCCCTATGTTTAAATAAGTTTCTGAGCTTAAAAGATGTTTTTAATATTGAAGGATGTTTTAATGAAAGAAAAAAGTTGATGATTTTCAAAGAAGTAACAATGTTTGAATGATTTTACTGAAGTCCATTTTTTTACTGATGAATCATGAAAAAATATTTTTTTAAGAGTCAGAAGATAGAAATTTTATAAATTGTTTTAAGAAAAATAGTCTAATCATGGATGATATTTTTGTTTTAAAAAACCATGATAATATTCATGAGAAAAGACGTTGAAGAAATGGTTAAGAGGGTTGAAGCCTTTTAATGAGAATTTTTTTGAGAGAAATCTGATCTAGAATTCTAAGAAAAATTATGGGAAAAATAAGATCTAGAGTATTGAGCAACATTCTGAGAAAAAACAGGTCATGAATTTTGAGCAACATTTGAGGAAAAATCATATCCCAAATTCTGAGCAACATGCTAGGAAAATACAGAACCTGGATTCTGAAAAATTCAGATCCTGATTTCTGAGTAATTTGGAACCTGATTTTTGAGCAATTTGAAACCCGATTTTTGAGCAATTCGGAAGCTAATTTCTAAACAATTCAAAAGATTATTTTATGGAAATTCAGAACCTGATTTCTAATCAATTCAGAACCTGATTTATGAGAAATTTGGAAAAAAAATTCGAAACAATTCCCAACTTGATTATTTAATAATTTGGAACCTGATTTTGGAACAATTCGGAACATGAATTCTAAGAAATTATGAACTTGATTTCTAACCAATTGAAAACATGATTTATATAGAATTTTGAAACTTATTTTTAAGAAATTTAAATCCTGATTTCTAAAAAATTCAGTACCTATTTTTTGAGAAAATCGAATCCCAATTTCTAGAAAATTTAGAACCAAAATTCTATGAAATTTGGACCTTATTTTATGAACAATTTGGGACTCAATTTTTGTGTGATTAAGAACCATACATCAAAACAATTCAAAACATGATTTATGAGCAATTCATAACATTATTTATGAATAATTATGAACCTAGTTTCAAAACAATTCAGAACATGATTTCTATACAATTCCGAACCGGATTTCTAATCATTTTTTTGAGAAAAACTGTAAAACATTTCTATGCATTTTTATGAGAAAAATAAACCCCATTTCTGAACATACTTCTGAAAAAATCAGAATCAATATTCAATATTATCAACCCCAAATTTCATCTTTTCATGAATCTTGGATAAATTTAAATAATTTTTTAGAATTATATTATTAAAGATTATATGCGAGATATTTTTCAGAGTTTTTGATATTTGAGGATGTTGGAATGTGTTTTATGCTTTCGGCTCTTATTTTCTTTGTTCCCTATAAATATATGCTAATATCATTCATTAATTTTTAACATTCAAACTTCCAAAAAAGTAGAAGAAAAAGATAATTAAAAGAGAAAGGTTACCACCATATTTAAGGAGTTTTCATTGAGTATTTAAGGAAAGAAAAAATTGGAACTATCCTCACCGTACTGGGAAAATTAGACTTAGATAAATCAGAATGGGGATTCAGACTAAGAATTTCTGTAGAAGATTCCACAATGTTTTTATTCTTGTGTTTGGAACAAATTTTCTTTAAGAAGACATTGAAAACTGATGGGAGTCGATATAATCATTCCTATCAATAGATTAACGGCGTCTAACGGGAGTTTACAAAAGCGGTATTCACTTTTTCATTATAGTGGATTTCCATATACTCATGGGAGTGGCTATGGTATGGACGTAGGTTGTCACATTGAGGATAAACCCTATAAATTTTGTGTTCCTTACATTATTTAATACCTTTTCATGCTTAAATATTTTTTAATGGTTTATAAGGAATGAAATCTTAATTATTTATGGGGGTTAATTTTTTTAATGTTTTAAAACTTATAAATAATTGAATAACTGATTCAACCCACCTTCTTAGTTGTTATTTGATCCTTATAACATCGACATCAATTCATTTTCAATTTTTTTAAACCATATTTATTATAAAAGACAAAATGTTCACAATATGATGATTAGAAAATTTAGAAAGAAATTAAATCTATGAATGATGTAAAAACAATAGACTTTTTTTGTGAATATATTGTTATGAAATTTGAAAATAGATCATGGGTTACATCTATAGCTTATCAAGAAATGAAATTTATGTAGGATAATCATATATTTAATTTATCTACACACCATGATAGTACCAAAAATTTTTGGTATTTGAGGGAACATTTTTTGTGGGATAAGATGAATTGGGAAATTTAAGACTATGTATCATGATTCTTGATTTATCAATAGGTCAAGGATGAGAAACAATGTCCTAGAGGGGTCATGAAAAATATTAATACATATATGTGTAATTTGGATGAATTAACTATAGAAATTTTTATAGGACTACGAAAGACTCATAAGAAGAATATTAAAATATGGGATATTTATGATCCCCTAACCAAATACACACATTTACTTGATATAAGAGACGATTTACCACTTGAGAATCTCCCAAGTCACTATATTAATTAATTTATAAGACTTCATGGAATACCCCTTTTAATCATGTCTGATCATGATCCCAATTTTATATTAAAATTTTGGAAGAGCCTTTAGATGTCTCTTGATAATTAGCTTTATTGGAGAACTTCATACTAACCTCAAACTGATAGAATGTTTGAAAATACTATTAAAAATAGAATAAATTTTGATGTGATTCTAACATGACTTTCATGGTATATGGGATCAGTATTTACCTCTCAGAGAGTATCACTATAACAATATTTTCCATTCTAGTTTTCAAATGGCATTGTGTGAATCATGACATGGTAAGAGATGTACTCCTAACTTGTTGGGATAAAGTTGGTGAAAGGAAACTTATAGGTACAAATCATGTTGAAGGGAAAACAACAATGATAAATTATATCAAGACTAATATTAATGTAGTTCAATGTAGTAAAAAGAGTAATACCAATAATCAAATGAATAATATGGAATTATAATGGGAAGATCATGTTTTATAAAAATTGTCTATTTGGAAGGTTGTTATAAGGTTCAACAAAAAGTGAAATCTAAGTCCTAGGTACATAATATACTTCTAAATACAATAATGAATTAGAGCTAATGAATACAGATTGTAAATTCCACCAAGTCTCTCAAAAGTACATGGTGTGTTCTATATATCAGTGTTAAGGAAGTATATGCTGGACACAACACATGTGCTCACCTCTAATGAATTATAATTAGAACCTGATTTATCTTACTATGAATAAACCATCCATATTTTTTATCATAGATAATAATTATTGATGAATCAGATGAATTAATAGGTAAATTTACCTTAAATAAATCACAAAATTGAGGAACCACTGTGGGAACCAGATGATTTCATGAAGAAGAACTACCCTGATTTATTTTTAATTTAATACCCATTAAATTTAAAAGATGGAATTTTTATTGGAGGGAATAATATAAAAAACTGAGAATTTATAATTTATTTCCTTTTAAATAAATTAAATAAATTCATTAGTTTTTTATGCCTAAAACACATAGTTTAAAATAATTACTCTATTAAAATATTATTTTAACAAGACCATTATAACCTAGCTTTTACGTTGGAAGATTTGAATTGTACATACTAAATTATCAAAACTGTTTATTTATACATGTTAAATATAAATTAAAATTATATTTGTTAATTATAAATAAACTAAGAAAAATTTGAAATGAAAATAAATGTTTTCTAAAAAACTGTATTTTTTTCTAAATGGCGGTTTACTCACATTTTTCACACATAATATAGTGTTAGTTTTTACCACTTGTTTAAAAATTATTTAGAATATTGACCGTGAATTATGAAATTATCATTTAAATAATTTCTTTGGGTAAATTTTACATATTTTTCTATAATGCTTCATTTTTCGATTAATTTTGAAAATTACTATTTTTATTGGAATGTACCTTTTCATTTAAACTATTTACAATGTTAAATTTTATTTTAAATTTTATTTTTCTAATTATGTAAAATTATATTTAAAAAATGGATCACATTTTTGGAACCAGGATAATTGTTATTATCTAATAACAGAAAAATAATTTTTGGCCATTATGAAAAGTAAAATAAGTAATCATTAGTTACCATGGTAATGGTAAACACTGATTAACTAGGGGTTAGAATAATAATATAAGGGTTAAAATGACCAAAAAATTATAAAAAAATAAATTTTATGGACATATTTAAACCTTATCACTTATATGGTATGATAATGACTCATTTATGAGGATCTTGGAAAGATTAAAAACCAAACGTAACTAATTATTTTTAAAAATTCCTTGTGTGTCCTCTCTCCCACTTGTAAAATACATCCACCTCTACTAACAAATTAACACATCCAAATCCATTTGGTATAGATAATACCCACTAAAATTAATTCTTTAATCACCTTCTATTATCATGGACCCCATATACTGATCATAAATCAATCATAAGAAGGATTTTGGTGAAAACCTAATGAGGTCATTCGATTAAGATGTAACGTTCTTAAAAGATCATTTTTTATTTCTATTCTTAGTAAACCACATTAAAATCTTATTCAATCATAATATTAAAATAAAAAAATAATTTCCCATATTATTAGAATTTATTATTTTAATGGAATCACCTATATCCATCTCCACTTCCATAAAATTAGAAACGAAATTTTCGATATTTTGTATTGCGGACAACCGCCTCACGAAATGATGTAACTCATTTCCAATGAAAATATATCACTGTCAGATATAATTATAGATTTAATGTTTATATATAATTTTTATGAAATAATTATTCTTATGGGATTATATTATCAAATATATGATATCAATTTTTATTCATTTTACAAGACAATTACATCACTGGTGTGCATGACAGAGTACAACACAATGAAGTGATGTGATTTGTTTTTAACATATGATTTACATTGATGTTAATAGGGATAAATTTAATTTATAAATATTATAAATATGAAAATATATAAATCCTATAAATATAATTTATAATAATATCCCTTACCCTTTCACCTGCTAAATAAATGATATCATCACTCACACATAAGTATGACCGACCGTCCCCACGAAGCGATGCGACTCATTTTCCATTACCAACATTAAAGAATGGTTATAAAAATATATTAAATGAATAAATATGTAATTTATCACATTATTATAGTATTTATATTATTGGATTTTATCTCATATAAAATAACCGAACCTTTCATGAAAAAACACGCTTGTGAAAACAAGGAAATTAAGACAGAAAACAATAAAGATAATGAATTATTATTAACAAATGGGTGGAAAAATGTCATAAGAGGACCATATATGATGTTATAAATATGACTATAGTTCTGGAAAAATTTAATAACATGCTAAATTCCATTATATATGAGGTTAAATCACATCCATCTTGAATGAATCGTTGGGAAATAATCTTCATTTCAAATTCCATTTATTAGGGAATATTGTAATATTACGCACCTAATTAATGTTATATTGTTTATATAATGCATATAATTCAGTTAATATCACTAATAAATAATTATTCATACTATTTATTGTTTCAATTTTAATTATTTCACTTATAGGGACTTGAAATGAAAACTACAATGTAGTAAAGAATTTCAAAACTCAGTTTCTTTTCACTAGGTTATATTAGTTCTTCATTGTATTTTATATTATAAGTGAATGTGTGTAAATATTTTTTATTATATCCTGTTTTATTACAAATATATTTTCTATAGATTTAAATTTAATACATATAACAAATTCATAGATTAACCGTCACTACAAAATTATGATAATTATTATGGATTTCATCACAATTACCATTTCACGAAGACATATTTGTCAATATTAAATTTAACACTTTTTGTTGAGTATATACATAAAATTTTTTGTACTTAATGTGAAGAAATATTTATTTATTATGAATAATTTTTTTTTCATGTATATTTTTTAAAGGGTTACAATTTAAAATCTACCAATGTGGTAAAAAGATATCATACAATCTGACATTCTTTTTGTGATTCATTACATTCTCTTAATAGAATCACTTTTCTCTGATCATTTTTTCCTGGAAATTAAATTTCTACTAAATATAAAATTTTTTAATCAAGTATATATTTATCACATAAACCTTTTATCATTTTAATATAGGGTATTTCATATTTAAATTTTTATAATGGATTTTTGAGTCTATTGTAAATTTGTATTCTTAAGTTGATACAAAAATTTGTTGATAATACATACTGTTCAAGAATTCAATCAATTATTTGATATATGAATAATTATTTAGAAATAAAGATATGGGTGGAGACATATTATAAATATCCCCTACATTTATCGATATGTATCATGAAAAAACTAAGTTTTGTAAATAAAATGAGTTTTACACATAGTTTTTTACTGTCTTGTGAAATCTATTGATAGTATAGGTATCAGGATGTTAGTGATCATGATGTAAAATAATTAAAAATTTAAATAATTTATAATTATGTTGTTATTATAATCCATTTTATTATAACCATGATATTATATTTGGATGCTTTCTATTTTCAATTTATTGATTAAATGCAATGCGTGTTTAGATAGTTATAATGTGGTATTGACAATACCTTATTCCATTCACAAGTTATTGAATTAATATAATGTGTTTTATGTTACTTACCTTATATATTAAATATTCTTATGGATTCATTGTAGATTCCACTATATATAACCCTTACTAAGCATTTAATCTCACCATTATTTTTTACTTTTTCTCTAATATATAATGAATAATTCTTGTTAGGATTTCAACGATGGAAAATGTTTTCCATTAATATGATTTTTTTTATTTCACTACGTAAATGTATTGGTGTTCCATATGTTATTATTCCAATGAGGATGGTTCTGGGAAAGTTGACTATGTATTGTTTAACCATCCACCTTATTCCTTTTGCTGGGTTATGAACATGTTATCCATTTTATTTACATGGGTAAAAGTATTGGTGTTCTATATGTTGTTATTAAAATATAGATGATTATGATAAATGATACTATTTATTATTTACTAATACACCATCTTCCTATGGATGGGTTACGATCATGTTATCCATTTTATGATATAGAGAGATGTATTGACATTAATTATGATAATTTATTGTCAATGTAGTTTTATTCTGTATTGAAATTACGTATTCTTCATTATAAGGATTACTATGTTTTTATTCATCTAGTGGTTCCTTAGGAAATGACATGAAATGTCTTTTTGATAGTTATATTTATTGCATTTGACTTCAAAATGTGATTGGAGGGGCCCAGAATAATATATCCCCTCAATACAATGATATGTATCATAAGACAAAAATCCTTGGGTTTTGGTGTATACATCTTCCTATATCAATATAGTGTCTTGACATAATGCCTTGGAAACAGGTTTTTTTATGTCTACAATTTTTTAATAACATTAGTATGATATCATTACTATTTGAATACATGTTTTTAGTTATTTTTATAGATAGATAATCCTCCCAATTCTATTAAATTATGGAATTTATTTGATAACTAATTTCTTCCATAATATGTATTTCATTCTTATGTTTTTTAAAAAAGTATTTTTATTTTCCCCTTACATGGTATTTGAGCTAACCCCATTCTTATATTTAAATTTATATAGGTTATGAATTAATGTAGTATATGTGACATATTAATAAGTATAGAATGATTTTATGAATTTTTGGTTGATGCAAAAGTCCCATTATAGATTATTTAGTTTTATAAATAATGGAAAAACATATCCTTTAGTTGAAAATGGCATCGTTTTTTATGTTTATTATTTTTAGTAATTATATAAATTTCTAACGAATAATGTTTTTTAATGTATTTAATGAATAATTTTATTTATTTCTTGTAACTATTGAATTTTTATGGCTATGAATCAATAGTTGGTATTGAATTGTTCATGTAAAGTATGTGTTTATGAGTACCGAAATTTGGAGTGCAGGTCTGGGTCATCACAGTAGAAGATCCATTTGTTTATTTTCAATCAATATAACTTAAAAATGTTTCCATTTATATTTTTGTTCCCTTTTTTGGAATTATTTATAAAATTAAAATAGAGGACCATGTAATTTTTACAGGTTTATATAGAAGTTCCATGTACTATAACTTGTAATTGAGTGTCATGTATAGAATTGAGTATATAAGGGATAACTAATTCCTAAATATAATATCCTCATATAATACAATTCCTGATATTTGGACCCCTACAATGTACCAAAAGGAATCATACATGATGTTTAATATAAATTAATAGTTTAACATAAACACATACCATATGTGAAATCACTCCCCCATTGTAATAGTTATGGATCAATCAATAATACACACATATAAGAACAATTTAATTATAAATTTTACTGAATTTATATCAAGGGGTAATAAAACCAATGAAAAAATTCCATGATATATTGTGACACTTTATATATGAATTTTATTCATAAAAAAATTCTATAAATTCATTATAAAATATAATAATCATTTTTGTAAAAAATACAACTAATTCATTAGAAATCCATTTATTTATTTTCAAAAACACATTATATGAAAAATTAATTATAAACATATTAAATTAAAATTTTATAATAAAATTTATAAAATAATCGAAATCAATTAATAATATATCCCAATCCAACATCATTTTAGTGTATAAATTAAAATTATCTCAGATTTTTTCTTGAAATCTACTTTGAAAATAATCAAGAACTTATGGTTCAGGGAAAATGTTAAATATAGATCCATATATCTTTAAGGCCTCTTGAATGGAATCCATTTGTAATTATATATAAAAAAATAGCACCAAAAACAATATAAATCATTAAAAAACAATTAAAGAATAAAAATTATATGAATTATTAAATCTAAAGGGACACAAGAAGAGTGAACACTTACTAACATGTCATGGGTTGAATGTGAATTATCTAACTAGGTTTATATGGAATGTAAGGGGAAACATAAACATTTGAGAGAATAAAGACCCATGATATTTGAGATACTTTCTTTAATATAAAAGAACCACCTTTAAAAAATTTCTTAAATAAGGAAATGTAGTTTAGGGAAAGAGATGAAATAGAAAGTGTAAGGGAAGAAGACAAAAAGAAGAAGAAAATTGAGGGATACCTACATTTATTTAAATAGTATAATAAGGTGAGACAGAATTATTTAATTTAGGATATATCCTTCCCTCTACATGTTCATGTTAATAAAAATAAGGGAAGGGGAGGGATTATCTAATTTTTTCACTCATAAAAAACAATTATAATATATTAATAATAAAGTAAATTATTGAATCGTCCATAAAATAAAAAATAATAGTTATCCAATCAAAATATAATTTTCTCATATAATCTTATTATTATAATTATTATACTCTAATATAAAATTGACTAATATAATTATATAATAATAGTAACAACTAAAAATAAACATGATATCAAATAAAACCTTTATATTTAAAGAAAAAACTTTTTAAACATTGTAATATTCTATTAATTAATTATATAATCTTATAAAAAACTTAAGATAATTTTATTAATAATACAATATATAAATATAAAATATATTGCGAAATCCTGATATGAAAATATTGATGTCGTGTTATCATTATGAGTGGCAAGATCACAGTGCATAGTTATAGATACCATTAATAGTGAACTTCCATATCACTTATAAAGACCCTACCTAAAGCATTATATAACCTTCAATTATGTCAAGACTTCACATTGAGGATATTTTGAGGTTTATAATTTTAATTAATTGTGCCATAACTATTACACAACTAATTGAATATTAAAAGTAGACACTACTAACCCGTATCCATTTTTCTTAAAATAAATACTATTAAAAATAAACATGTTTAGTTCTATGTTATAGACAAAATTACTTTTCCTTGATAATATCCTTGACCAAATTCATCTTTAAGTCCTATGGAAAACATTTCAAAAATATTATATGAGAATAAAAATCAAAGTAAGGGTTATAAAATAAGGAAAGAAAAAATTATCCCATCAATAAATAAAAATCAATGAAACAAATACTTTTCAATCATAACATACCATAACAAATCCAAAGATTTATGAATAACACATGGAAATCATAAATAATAAAGGTAACTTATGGAATTCAAAACATACATTCATTGTAACTATCACATCTACATATAGTGTCACACTTGGAATACCCATCACAGTATATTCCCAAAATATCTTAGGAGAAACATTAATGTTTACCTCCATCACATTACCCAATGCATTGGAGAGCTATCTCGGGCTCACCCTCCCTATGTTTATCACGGAACCAACTGTTTATGTAATCAATGCCCAATAACCATAACATATTAATAACACATAACACAAGAATAACGTAATGATAAAATTTCCACATTCCAATAAAAATATATCAAATCAAGATATTGAAATAAACAATGCTTTATCAAATCTCTTTCAAAACCATTTAAAACATTTAATAAAGCGATTTTTGAATCAAAGTGTCCCATACCACGTTGAAGCTTTTAAATTAATTATCCTTTGAAAATATTAATTTCCATATAAATAAATCATAAAAACATTTTGAAAACATGATCATTAATGAGAAATATTTTGAAAAAAAAAATCATTAAAACATTTAAAATGATATTTTAGTTAAAAAGATTTTAACAAAAAGAGATAATCTTGAATAAAAATAATTGAGGAATAAAATTTAATAATAACATTAAAATATCATGAGAATAAAAGGATTCATGATATATTATTCCAAATAACATTATATACACCAGATAATATTTAATTGGTGCATAACAACAATGAAGTCTAAATGGATTATAAATTGAGATGAAATCCCTTATAAAAAAATTTCTTTAGATTAAGGAAAAATCAATTACATAATAATGTGTGAAAAATAAGAATACACTAAATATAAGTGTATATTAAGTGTGAATAAATACGCGGTTATTCAAACATATTCATATAATGGAATAATCAATAAGTAGAACTTTATCCCAATGAATTGAATTTGGGTAAAGAAGTTTTCCTACAGAATTTGACAGCCTAACAGCGTCACATTACAAATTCATAAAATGAATTGATGATATAGAAAAGGGTATCCCATAATATGGAAATAAAATTTACATAAATAAGGATATATAATAACATATCCCAATATAATAATATGTAAATTAAAATACATAACAAAAATAAGTCATTTAAAAAGAGGAGGGTGAAAGGTTCCCTTACCAATTTGGTAACTTACGAAACATACACACCATGAAAGACGGATCATACAATGAAGATGTAAATACCCAAAAATTAAAATATATTCCACATGCAATACAATAATGGGAAGTACATATGCCACAAAAATAGGAAATAGTGGAAAATATACCATGAATCTCACGGGAGTAAAAAGTGAGATGAAAACCCCTTACCACATTGTAATTAAATCAAGTCGTATGACAAAATGTTAACAACCACCAAATTAATCATATAATACCATGTATATAAATATAATCATGATAGTATATATTAATTGGAAGTATAAAATACTCTACATGCAATAAATAAGTGGCGAACAATGGAAATCTCAAGGAATTAAAAGTGAGATAAGAAATCCCTTACCTCATATCTGACTTGACTTGATTGTTCAATGTTATCTGTGAATGATAAGGTAAAGATATTTTATACATGATTAAGAAAAATTTTCAAGTTTATTATTCTTTTTATATCACTTATTATCATGTGATAAACATTATATAAATATTTATGTTAATAATGGTCGTTTTGTAGATATTTGGTACTTGAGTCAAAAATGAACACCTTATAATTACAAGTTGTCCATGTGGTCAAGATCCCATTATTACCATATTTATATTCATGATTTAAATATTATATATATAATATATATACAATATTTATATGTATTTATAATATTATATAACATTTAGAGGTAATAAATGAAATTCACCGTTCATAGAGATGGTAAACTGTATGTACGCATGAACGCTACTTTCATTTCAATTTTTTATTTAATGGAATGAAAACATAGTGATACAAAGCTATAATATAATTCCAGTATAATATCATATATAATTTCAATAACTCCATACTTTATATGATCCAGGTATGGTAAGAATGAGTAGTATCACTTTGAGGGGGCGGTAGTCCGCACTTCCTCAAATGAAGTTATCGTGTTTAATCATAATCGAAACCATAAAGTTATGCTATAAATTGAAAATACATAACCCTAATGAAAACAGAAAGATAATATATATCATATATAAATACATTTTAATCATAATGGCCACCATTAGAGGTGGTAGGAGATAATTGAACAATCATCTTTTTGTGAGGCGTTAGTTTTCCATCAACAGAAACAATATTTTATTTACCCGTTAGATGGAGGTGTGTGTAAGTGTAGTTCGAATACTTCTCATAAAAAAATCTTAGTTTATTTATTATACTGGTGTTGTTATTAAATAATGGAATAAAAAGAGTTTAGTGGATGGATATGTAAAATAAATGATATTAATTTAAGAGAAACTGTTACCTTTAATTTAGGTAACTCCCTTTGGTTTGAACCAAAAGGACATCTTGAAGTTCATTCTGCCTAAGTTAATTCTTCTAGGAAAAATAAAGGGATATTTATAGCTTTTTTGGGCTATTTTTGGTCGAGATAAGGGGATATAGAGCTGTAAGGAATGTGTTATAAGTGAGGGATTTTTATAAGGGGCAGGAGGGGTTCTTTAGGAAGGAGTGAAAATAAAATTTTATTATATAATTATTTTGAGTTTCTAAAGGTAAAAAACTCATTAAGGTAGAATATAAGATGACCCATGACCAAAATAACTTCCTCCAATAATAATTGGAGAGGTTTTTATTTTTATTTTAATATTTATAATCACATTTATTAAAATCGTTTATTAATGAGGTAAATACTATATATTTTTTGTGTCATAACAAAGGTAATTTATTCGATGTATAAAAATTATAAAACAAATACCCTAATTTAGGAAATATTTTTATCTTTACATAGAATATTTATCGTCAAAAGGATAACTTATATAACCCATGTAAAAAATAATTGACTAAAAGATATTTGTTTATGTCATTTTTGTCTTACTTGAAGTAAATTAAAATAAAGTGACATTATCACTCTTAAGTGGATCCATGGGGTCCCAAAATTGAACCAAGTATAACTGTTGTCGGAAATTACTCATCAAATAAGGTCAATACATGTGTTAAGGTAATTTTGTATTATAATAATATTCTTTTTACCCTGAATTAACCAATTTACCTATAACCGCGGTAAATAAAAGTCAAAAGTTACTATTCACCAAAAAAAATTAATATTATTTAACAACATTTTACAAATTAATAACTAAAATTTATGTCATATTTTAGAAACTAAATTAACATAAGTGATAAAATCTCATTTAAATGAAAAATTTAGTTTTTTAACTACTACATAGTGGTTTCACTATTCATCAAAAAATGATTTTTTTCAGAAAAATACCAAAATTTCAGCCTAAATTATATTTGATATTCCGAATTAAAAAATTATGTCTATTTTTCCCAATTAAAAACATAGAAGTTTCATTAATTAACATAAAAATAATTCTCGTTGTCAAAACAAATAGCGTGTTTTTAAGAAACAATAACTATTAAAAGATTGATACTTGTTTATGTAAAATTTCAAAGTAAAATTTATTACAATGACCAACATTGGATTAAATGGTAAAAATATATTCTAATTACACTTTAAAACTGATTAAAAATATAATATAACAATATAAATAAATTATATTATAAGGCACTTTTGAATTAAAATATAGTATATTTCACTATTCATTAAAATATGAACTGTATCCGAAAAATACCAAACATTTACCCAAAATATATTTTGATATCCCAAATCTAAAGAATAAATTTATATTGTCAAACAGATCATATAAAATGACCAAAACGTGATTTAAAGAGGGCTCTCCATCAAAAAGAGGTAAATCAGCCTTTTAGTGAATATTAGAGTATTTATGCTTAAATTTAGATTCATTCATAATTAGACCTATAACTATTATTTGATAAATGTAAAAACATTTCACAAACATGTATAATCATATTTTAGTTAGTTATATTCATTTCTACCAATAAAATTTCTAGGCATTAACTACCATTTAAAATGATAATATTATATTATTAGTGTGAAATGTAAGATTTAAAAGAATCTTGTTGTTGCGTCTCACATAAGCCATCGAACACAGAATACCCTTTAATGTAAAATTAATAACTAATTTAAAAATATTAATAAATATGAACATTTCATATTCTATATTTACCTGGGATGTAATATCCTTCCCTTGTTTTGGTAATTTCGTCCTCGCAATTTTAAAATTGGGCTTCGAAACTTCATTGAATATCCCAGATCAGAAAAAGAGTAAAAAAAAATTCACTTTAAAATAAAGAAAGATATTTAAAAAGGTCACCTGAGATAAACCATACTAGTATTCCAAGAAAACATGGATACAGAAAAGAAAACAAAACCATCAATTTATGATGGAGAGTGAAAGAAAACACGATTAGGAGAATGTTAACAACCAGAAAATCACAAACTTGTGATGGGTTAAACAATCTTTGATTCCCCAATATAAAAAAGATAAAAGAAAACAATTTTTTAAGATAGTTTTTATTGAGGAATCTATTTTTGATCTTAAATAAAAAATTAGGTAAACATACTTACTTTTCATGTAGACTTTAAACCTTTACTATATTCCTAACAAAAACTCATATTTTCTCCAAACGATGAGTATTTAGGATGACTTGTTCACATTAATAGTGCTATAATCAACATCGAGACAATCACATGATCCATAAAATATGAACTATATATTTTCAATGTATTAAGACATTAACTAAAACTAAAATGGTTAGTACGGGATCATATAATACCCCAAAAGGATTATCCTTTATAAAAAGAAGTACTACTATTAATCTCCAAAATTCAACAAAAGTACCCAAAGTTTATGAAAGACCTTTTAGTACACAATTGTCCTTAAAATTTTTCAAAACAATAAAAAATAATATTGACAACCAAAACTATGAAGGATTTAAATCACATAGTCTTCCATAGTAAATCATAATATTTATCCCCAAAACATCGACTACTCTTAAAGTCTCATACTGAAGAGTAATTAACCTACTCACATATTCTCTATAATAGGTTAATAATTTCCATAAATAACACAAATAACCTTATGTCCATAATAAAAACATATATTCTTCCATAATAATATTTCAACCATTACACCACATTTTAAAAACCATGGTATTTTATTTTCCTTATTCATATAGTGTTCCCAAAAGAGAGTATGTCTTCCAAAATAACCTTTATCTCATAATCACCAAATCGTTTTCCTATACTAATAATGTCCATTTTATAGAACATATAATCCCAAATAAACATATTCTTGATCAATAAAATCATTTAACTAAAAATAATTAGTCATACTAACCAGTGACTTCATGTAGTCCAGTGGTAGGCGATAAATCCCAATCGTACTATGGTTGTGGGTTCAATTCCCACAACTTTGTCCGATGTGACGAGATTTCATACAGTCTGGATGTTTTCCTTTTTCAAAAACTATAAAATTTCACAACATTTCAAAAAAAAGAGACAAATTCCTAAAAAATAACCATAACAAAATTTATCCTCTAAGGTTATCTAATACCTTTCATTTTTCACCCCAAAATTTAAAAACCATTTATCACTTGTAAAATAACTATGACTCTTTCTAATATGTTAACCATGATGGTTATGTCACTTATTCTCAAATTACACCCTATCCTCTAATGTTATCTAAACTGACCAATGATACCAACTATACATACCCGACCTTAGACATTACATAATCTTGAATTATGTCTAGATTTCACATTGAAAATCTTTTCAGGTTTAGAGTTTTAGAGAATTAGGATATAACTATTATAACATACTTGACCCTATTCATCTTTAAGTCATGTGGAAAACATTTCCAAAACATGGGATGTGCCTAAAAATCATAGTAAGGATTATAAAATAATGAATGAAAACATTACCCGATCAATAAATACAAATAAATGAAACCAATACTTTTCAATGATACATTACTTTATGAAATGATAAGATTTATGAATAACACACAGAAATCATAAATCATAAATGTAACTTATGGAATTCATAAAATAAATACATTTTACCTATTACAGCTATATAGGGAGTCACATTTGGATTACCCATCATAGTATATTTCCTAAATCTATTAGAAGAAACATTAACATTTGCCTCCATCACGTTACCCAATGCATTGGAGAGCTATCTCGGGCTCACCCGCCCTAGGATTATCACAGAACCACCCGTATATGTAAGAAATTCCCTATTAACATAACATATTCATAACAAATAATACAATAATAAAGTAAAGATAACATTTCCACATTCCAATCAACATATATCAAATAAGGACATTGAAATAAACAATTCTTTATCAATTCTTTTTCAAGACCATTTAAAACATTTAATAAAGATATTTTTGAATTAATGTGTCCCATACCACTTTAAATATTTTAAATGAATTATCTTTTGAAAATATTAATGACCATATAAATAAATCCTAAAAACCATTTTGAAAAAATGGAAATTAATGTTAAATATTTAGAAGAATTAATATTTAAAACATTTAATACGATATTTTAGTAAAAGAGTTTTTAACAAAAAGAGAGATGTTTGAATAAAAATAATTCAGGAATAACATTTAATCAGAACATTAAAATTTCATGAGAATAAATGGATTCATTATATATTATGTCAAATTACATTATATGTAACACCCCAAACTTCTACGGTACACTTCTCTTTGAATAATGTGATAGCATGTGTTGTACGCAACACCGAGTTCTAACACACCATAACCAATCAAACTAGCCATTATGAATAGTAATACCTACTTTTTGAAATTATATATATTTTATATTTCAAAATGGACTTCATTTTTGTATTCGGAATATTGAATTTAGCCTAATGTGAAATTTTGGTACTTTTCGGATAACTTTAATATTTTGATGAATAGTGAAAATTACTAAATTTTAATTAAAAACAACATTTTTAATCAAAATAATTATTAGTCATAAATTATGAATTTGAGTGGTTTTAAAGTATATTTAGAATATATTTTTACCATTTAATAAAATTTTGGTCATTGGACATAATTTTACAATTAAACCGGACATAAACAAGTGTCAATCTTTTGATAGTTATTATCTCTTAAAAACACGCTTTTTGATTTAACAACGGGAATTAATTTTAAATTAATTTCTGCCACTTCTATATTTTTAATTTTGAAAAATGGATTACATATTTGGAATCAGGATGTTCAAATTTTGTAAATAGGTAACTTTTATTTTTTGACATTTTGAATAATTACTGCGGTAAATATTTTATTTATCATGGTTTAGGGTAAATCCAGTAAATAAGGGTTAAAAAATAATATCATAATAATACTAAATTACCCTAAAACGTGTCCTAGCCTTATTGGTTGACACATGTTCGACCATTGGCATCTTTGTGTTGATTTTGGGACCCCATGGAGCCACTTGTAGGTGATAGGGACACTTTATTTTAATTAAGTTAAAATGAATACAATAATGACACAATCATATATCTTTTAGAAAAACAATTTTTACATAGAGTTATATATGATGGATATTCGACTATAAATATTAATTTGAAAGATAAAACGATTTCCTAAATAATGATATTTTATTTATAATTTTTAGACATTTTATAATGTAATTTATTTATGACACAATGATGATGGAGTAATTCCCATAATAGTGAATATTTAAATTAATTGATATTATAAATACCCAAATAAATATAATTTTAGAATTTTTATGAATTAAAATAATTTTATAAGTTAATATGACATTTTAGTATTGATTTAATTAAATTCATTAGAAGTAATCATTCTGTTATGAGTTTTACAAAAATCAACTATTGAATAGTGTCAAAATTGACATAAAAGAGTTTTTAAAACAAATATTATATTATTAATTGATATTAAATTCCTAAAAATCTATGGATCGGCCAATAGACTTATATCATGATTGGTGTATCATTAATGGACCACTTGGGGGTATCTTGGATGTATATGGTATGTTTATTAACCATATAATATAAAAATACAAAGAGACATTGTAAAAGTGAAACTAATTAACTTAGAATTAATAGTTAAAGATATGGTTAATATAAGTACCCAAACCTATCTAAATTATATTGGTTGAGTTTTTTTCGACCCATCCCCACCTTAACCTTTTAATAATCAACTTTTTAGTCATTAGAAAGCGAATATGAATTTATTATAAAATAATATTTCTAGGTTTTCCAAAGGTGCCCCTCACCCCTCTTATAAAAGTGCACACTTACTTCTCATTTCTTCACACCTTAAAAGCCTTTTGGTTCATCCAAAATCTTCCCAAGTACTCTAAAAAATTCCCTCCCTACAACTTAGAGGCAGTAGTTTGATCAGAAAGCCAATCTAAGGATCCATTTTGATCAAATCAAAATGAAGAAACTGAAGAAGAGGTAATGATTTCACCACCCTTTTCCAAGTTCCATTCTTCTTCCACTTCTTCTTCCTTTGTTGTTACCATTCTAAAATAATAACTACAGTATCATATATATAATGTGATGTTATTATAAATGTGGTACAACCATATTCAGTATTCTATCCACCCTTTGAATAACATGTCACCATACGTGCGTACGTACGGCTTACCGTCTCCATGTCGTGGTATAATTGTTATTCAATATATTATTATTTGGATGGTATAATAATGATGTGTAACTCGTGTAAATAATAAATATAACATGTTAATTATTCTGTATATATGATATACCACCCATTTATATATTATTTTAATATCAAAAGAATGATATTTTCGCTCGTGCGTACGTACGGACTACCGTCTCCATGAATGCGATGAGATTCATTCTCCATCATATCCATTCAAGTATAATTCTCATTTTATGATTAATAATAGTATCTAAGGACTTGATATAATTATGTATATGATTAAGATACAACCTATCGATTAAAAACATGGCTTATGTAACAAAACATATAAAAGAAAACGAGTAAGTTAACACCCGAAACAACGATAATACTAAGATATTACTAACAAATCAATTTTAAAAGATCATATATGATATCATATTAATTTATATGATTCTTTTATAATTTAATAAAAATTATTTCACCATTATACAGGAGGTTAAACTACCCCAACAAAGGAAAAGTACAAGGTAAGGGTTATTTCACAATCTCTTTATTATCCGGGGATGTTTATACGTAATAATCTACTGGGATCTCTTTATCATCCACATCCATGTTTTTTAAAAATGAATTTCAAAACATTTTTACTATTTAAAATAATTAGGTTTAAAGTAATTTATACCCTTGTTTGACATTTTATAAGAGTTTTATAAAGGAATCTTTCCATCGTTTTCCAAACAAGGTGCTTTTAACCTTTTCGACAGAATTAAGGTAAGAATGTTTTTTTAACTTATACGGTGGGTGCGGTTATTTTCGGCCGTTATAAAATCATTGAAGCTTCCCTTAAAAGCTTATAAGAATATTTTCAATGAAAATGTTTTATTTTATAAATATACGACTCTTAAATGATTTCAAAAATGGAAAGAGATATTTCTCTAAAAAAGTTTTGATTTCATCTATGTCAACATCCTTTGATGGATTTTACGCTTATTTGAAGTTGATTTATTATGATACAAAACTTCTATATTGTATTGAAGTTTTTTTGATATGTTTGACTATGGATGTGCTATTTTTATGCCATTCATAGTTTATAGTGGAAGTATTGACATTTCGTATGCTAGTTTTAATACGAATGTTTATGTTATGTTTAAACCTTTTTATATGGGAATGCATTGGACTTAATATGTGACGGGTGGAGCCCGCTATAGCTCCTAGATGCATAGGTAGGTCTCATGAGAAAAACTATTATCTTGGAATAAGGCCTTTGAAAAATCTTATTTTTAGTCTTGGCATGAGGCCTTGGCTATGTGGTTATGACAGTCTGGCATTATGCTTTCCATCATTATGAAAGTGGTTATTGATATTGAATGTGATTATTCGATTAGTAGAATATCCATGTGATTAATTAGATGGAATTATTTCATTTTACTTTTTCCATACTATGTTGAAGTTCAAGTTTAAAAGGATTTTGTTTTAGTAATGTATTTCCTTAAATGTTTATGCTTATTTTTGATAGTTTCCGCTATATTGTTATCCTTACTGGGCATTTGAGCTCACCCGTTTTCTATGTTTTATTTTTCCCAGGATGTGAAGAAGTAAGTTATGAATGACCTACTGGGATTTTGTGTGGGGATATGAGTGTGGAATATGGAGACTATGTTGTTGTAGTAGTTTTTCACTTTATGATGTAATGTAAAACTTTATGAATATATCTAGTGTTTCCAAGGCTTCTAAAACAATCGGTCTTTCGAGATTTTATCTTTCTTGCGATCATGACAATGTTATGTATAATGCATAGACTCTGGGTAACTGGGGTCGGGGCGTTACATTATATACACCACATAAGTGTTAATTGGTTCATAACAACAGTGGAGTCTCAATGGAATGTAAATTGAGATTAAATCCCTTATAAAAACTATATCCTTAGATTAATGATAAATAAATTACATAATAATGTGTGAAAAATAAGAATATACTAAATATGAGTGGATATTAAGTTTTAAACAATAATTGGTTATACACACATATTAATTGCAATAAATAATCAAGAATTAGACCTTTATCCAAAAGAATTGAAATTGGGTGAAGAAGTTCCCTTACAGAAACTTGACAGCCTAACGACGTCACTTTAAAATTCATAAAATGAATTGGAGAGAGAGAAAAGGGTATCTCACCACATGGACATAAAATTTATAGAAATAAGGATATATAATAACATATCCTAACACAATAAGATGAAAATTAAAATACATAACAAAAAAAGTATTTCCAAAAGAGGAGGGTGAAAGGTTCCTTTACTGATATGGTAACATACAAAACATACACCCCATGAAAGACAGATCATACAATAAAGATTTAAATACGAATCAGTTAAATTATATTCTACATGTAATAAAATCATGGGCAGTACATATGCCACAAAAAAGAAAATAGTGTCAAATATAGCATGAATCTCATGGGAATACAAAGTGAGATGTAAACCCCTTACAACGTTGTAATTCAATCGAGTCGTTTTACCAAAAGATAATAACCACCATATTAATCAAATAATACGATTAATATAAAGATAATAATGATAGTATATATCAAATTTTAGTAAAAAATACACCACATTCAATAAAAAAGTGGCGAATAATGGAAATCTCACAGAATTAAAAGTGAGATAAAAAATCCCTTACATCATATCAGACATGACTTGTTTGTTGTTTTTTCTTCCTGAATATTAAACATAAGTTAATTTATAATTAATTAAGATACCTTTTCATGTTTATTATTCCTTTTATATCACTTTTTAACATGTTATAAATATTATGAAATCATTTATTTTAATAATGGTCCTTTTGTCGATATTTGGTACTTTAGTCAAAAATAAACTCTTTATAATTACAAGCTGTCCATGAGGTCTAGAGTACATCATCTCCATAATTATATTCATGATTTAGATATCATATATATAATATATATCTTGTATATATATATATTTATAATATTATATAACATTTAGAGGTAATAAATGAAATGCACCATTCAGGGAGACGGTAAGCCGTACTGACGCATGAACGCTACTTTCATTTCAATTTTGTATTTAATGTAATAAAAATATTATTATACATAGTTATATTATAATTCCAGTATAATATCATATATAATTTCAATAACTCCATCCCTTATATTTCCCGCGTATGGTAAGAACGAGTCATATCACTTTGAGGGAGCGGTAGTCCGCACTTCCTCAAATGAAATTATCAAGTTTACTCATAATGGAAACAATCAAGGTATGATATGAATTAAAAATAAATAAGAATAAAGAATAAATAAACAAAATATATATCATATATAAATAATTTTTCATCATAATGGCCACCATAAAAGGTGGTAAGAGATGATTGAACAATCATCTTTTCGTGAGGCGTTAGTTTTCCATCCACAGAAACAATATGTTAATTACCCATTAGACGGAGGTGTGTGTAAGGGCAGTGTGAATAATCCACATAACAACATACTAGTATATTTAAGATAATGGGGTTGATCAAAAATAACGAAATGAAATTATTTTTGGGGATGGATATGTAAAATAAAAGAAAAAAATTTAGGAGAAATTGTTACCTTTAATTGGGGTAACTCCATTTGGATTAAACCAAATGGGCTTCTTGAAGTGACTTCTGCCTAAGGTAAGGCTCCAGGAGGAATAGAGGGTTATTGGGAGTTTATTTGGTCAGGGTTTGGATGATACAATGGGCTTGAGAGGTATGAACAATGGGTTAGAATTGGGGGATTTTTATAAGTGGGTGGAGGGGTTCTTTAGGAAAGTGTGAAAATACTATTTTATTATATAATGATTTCTAATTTCTAAAGGTAAAAATCTCATTAAGGTAGAAGATAAGATTACTCATGGAAGAAATAAATTCATCTAATAAGAATTTTATAGGTTCTGGATGTTATTTTAATATTTATAATCTTATTTATTTAAATCATTTATTAATGCTTTAAATACTGCTTCATTTTTGTGTCATAAATAATTTAATTTATTTAATGTAAATTTTTTTAAAAAAATTTAGTGATTTAGGAAATATTATAATCTTTAAAAATAATATTAATAGTCGAAATGATAACTTATTTAACGCCATGTAAAAATTTATTTACAAAAAGATATTTGTTTTTGTCATTTTTTTCTTTACATTAAGTTAATTAAAATAAAGTGACACTATCACTCTTAAGTGGATAAATGGGGTCCCAAAATTGACCCATGGATGCCCACCATAGTCCATTAATCAACCAATAAGGTTAAGGCAACTATTAAGGTTATTTTTTATTATTATAATATTCTATTTACCTTGAATAACACTATTTAACTTTAATTGCGATAAATAAAAGTCAAAAGTTACTATTCACTAAATATAATATTCATCTGATTGAACCAAATTTTATATACTAATAAAAACCATGTATGTGGATATTTGAAATTCAATTCACAAAAGTGGTAAAATTTCATTTAAATGAAAAATTCTGTTTTTAACTAGTACTAAGTCGTTTCACTATTCAACAAAAAATGAAGTTTTTCAGAAAAATACAAAAATTTTAGAAAAATATATATTTGATATTCTGAATTCAAAAATGTTGTCTATTTTACCAAATTAAAAACATAGAAGTTTCATTGTTTAATTTAAAATTAATTACCATTGTCAAAACAAATAGCGTGTTTTTAAGAAACAATAACTATCAAAAGATTGATACTTTTCTATGTCCAATTTCAAAGTAAAATTAATAACAAGGACCAATATTGGATTAAATGATAAAAATAAATTATAATTACACTTTAAAACCTATTAAAAAGATAATGTAACTGTATAAATTAATTAGATTAAAAGGCACTTTTTAATTAAAATACATCATTTTTCAATATTCATTAAAAAATGAACTTTATTAGAAAAATACTATAAATTTACCGAAAATAAATTTTAACGTCCAAAATCTAAATAAGAATTTTTTTTTGTGGAATATAAAATATAAAAATGAAAAAAAACTGGATTTAAAGAGGGTTCTCCATTAAAAGGCTGTAAATCGTCCTTTTAGTGAATATTAGAGTATTTATGCTCAAAAATTAGATTCATTAATATATTAAGCCCCTATCTTTTATTGTATAAATATAAAAACATTTAAAAAACAAGTATAATAATATTTTAGTTAGCTCTATTCATTTCTTCCAATACAACAACTATGTGTTAAATACCATTTAAAATAAAAATATTATATTATTAGTGTGCATTGTAAGATTTCAATGAAACCGGTTGTTGAGTGTCTGGTAATCCATCGAACATAGAATATAAATTAAAGTAAAATTAATAAATAATTTACAAATATTAATAAATATGAAAATCTCATATTCTTTATTTACCTGGGATGTTACATCACCATCCACAAACATTAACACTGAATGGACACTGTTTAAATCCAAATGTAAAATTATAATATTAAACTATAAAAATTCAAAAAAAAAATTGCGTGACATTATCCCCTTAGAAAAGGAGTCATCAATAAGGATGAGGTTACATTTGTTCATTTTTCCTTTCACTTTTATTTGTTCGATTATTTTATTCGCCCACTCCTCTCTAAATCAATCCAATTAAAATTAATATATTAATATAATGTTATTATTATTATTATTATTATTATATTAAATCTTACTAAAATATATCTAATATTTATGTATATATATATATATTTTACCCTTATTTTTACACATACCATTGATGGTTGTTTCTATCTGCCTACATGGACATTTACAATTCAATATGTATCACTTAATTTATATATGTTTCATTTAACCAATATATAAAAATATAATTATTATTATCATACTCTTTAAGTATTATAAAATATTTTTAATGTACAAATATATCACTCCATTTTTTGATAAACTCTCATCATTGGATGGTTAAATCGCCAATGAGGATATTTTCAATTTCTTAAAAACTACTACCATTATGGATGGTTAATGTAATTTTATCATAATATATAAATATGTAATTAAATTTATTCATATTCCTCTTGATGTAATTTAACTAATTAATAAAGAAAATAAAAATGGAATTATTGAAGTGAAAAATGGATTAATTCAAACAAATATACCTTTAAAGAATTTTATCTTTTATAAAAATATGATAAAATAATTATAATGAATATAGTTGGATAATTATTAAATAAATCAATACAATATACTTATTAATTAATATTTTAATTAACATAATTTTATTATAAAATAGGTGTAAATGTGGGGATACATAATGGGGCCTCAGGAAAAGGATTCTCATCTCATTCTCTTCTATTTGGTTTATGTATCATATTTTCATCTAATAAATTTTCTATTAAGTACATAATAAAATATGAAATTCAAATTATTCCTTATACATTTATTTCTATACATTTACTTTTATTTTCAACCATATCAAATTGATTGAAAAATTCTTCTTATATTATTAAAATTTTAATTGGTCTATCTATAGGTCAACCTCTTTGTGATTTAGGTATATTTTAATATTACTGATATGTTATTTTTTATTTTTTCACGAATTTTGGTAGTAATTTTATTAATTAAAATTTAACGGAATATAAATATACATTAATTTTAATATCAATCACTTATGTTCATATCATACCCTATATAGTTCATAAAGTGGGTTCCCATCTAAATTATATCTTCTATAGTGTCAAAATATCTCTTCCACCTCATTAACCTTTTATAAAAGATTTTATTACCAATAAATTTTTATACATTAATTGTTTTTTTTTTCATTTTTGGTTTTTTTTCCTCATTAAATACTCAACTTATTGGATTGTGTATTCATATAAAATCTTATTCTTTATTATTTATAAAAATTTTTATTTTCTATATCTTCATTAAAAATATTTATATCAATTTTTATCTTCTATTCCAGTTTTTTTTTGTTTTTGACATATCATTTTATATTCACAAATTTCTCTCATGAAAATATTAAATAAACTATTTCAAAAACACTTTTTAAGTTTACTTTTAAATACATTTATACTTTTTGGTTCACTTCTTCTATCTTCTTTCCTAAATAAATATTTTCATCCTAGAATAATTTTAATTATGCATATTACATTAAGTTTTAGGGGAATTACCATTCATTAAGGTATATATATTATCATGGAATATTTGGTATGATATATCCGAATTTTTTGATACTGGATTCTATTTCATCAAGTGTAATTAATTTCGTTCTTATGTACTTTCCTAATAATACTTTATTATATTAATATCTTTTTGGAAGACATGATTTTGAAGATATTATGTTGTGATCAATGGACTTAGAAATATATACCACCAATTAATTGGGTAAATGATTATATTTCCGAGCACCATTAATCATAGAAATAATGTAGTTGATTTTTTTTTAATTTCATGAATTGATATAATGTATCTAGCTTTTCCAATAATATCATGATGTCTTTTCTCTTAGAAATTTTTTAAAACTGATAGAATTTAATTGTATTTGTTTTAAATAAAGGTTATATATGTTCTACAGATTTTGAGAAGAGATGATGTGAATAATAATGGATAATTACTATTATCCATATAATTTTGATGGTTTTTGAACCAGTAAAAATTACTATGACATATGAAAATGAAATTTTATGAAGTGAATAATGTTTACAACATAGTGATGAAAATGAATTAAAGAAGTCCATGTAATTTCATAAATTTTTTTTTATGAATAAATTTGAGAATGTAATTAATAATTTGTTTTTAATTGTAATTTTTTTATATATCTTTTAGTAGTTGGCCTTATACATGAAATCGGACAACCACACAATTTATAATGGCTAGCTCAATATACATTAATCTAAGAGAAAGATCAACCACGAGGGAGAGAGATACAGGGAATATCACTTGGTGGCTTGGGTGAGTGCCCACATGGGTAGGTAGGTGTTAAAAAAAATACTCACATGAGAAAATAGGTGATAACACATAGAGGTGGATAGTGGGCCTATATAGGGGGGCATAGATCATGAGCCCACTTGTATGAGATGTAGTTCTGGTAGCAGAACCTCGGTTACTCACATCTGATGAGTTCATGCAATATAATGTATTATATGGTATCTCTCAACTGAGTGAAAATTAAAGTGGGACTCAAAAAAATTGGAATCATTTAGTAGTCATTATAATTCTATGCATATAGGACTAAGCATTTGATCCAATATATTTAATAAATATGATATGCACTGTGATTTTCCTCAACCCCTTGATGCTCTAATGGATTTTGTACATCATGTTTTTTACATGATGGGACTTCCATTTTCGGTCTAAGCTAGAATGCCAATGATTTTGAGGGTATGAGTCAATGAAAATCCATTCATGCAATATCAAACTCTTATACATGAATCAGTTTGAAGAAAATGATATTGATCAAGGATGATACAAAGACACAAAGGGCTGTTCAAGCACCTATAATTCATGCATGAGTTCAAGTATTAATTCATGATCATGAGATAATAGTCATGAACATGTGTATGGGGAGGAAGTTTCATCACATAATAAATTACACTATGACTCTTTTCATCATAAATATTTCAAGATCTAAAATTATTACTGAATATTTTGATATTGAGATATTTGAAAGTATTAAAATTAGAGTGGCTCAAAATTTAAAATGGAGATTTGATGCAACTTTTGTATCAGATTGTAGTGTTATTCAAGGTTGAAAATCTTATTTATGAATATCAGGGTACCTTAATGAAGATTTAATTATCCCATTATTCAAGGATCTCAATTCTGAGATAGAAAAAGTGAACCATGAAGAAATATTTTATTTCACAAATAAAGAGATCGAATGGACTCTTGAATTGAAAATCTCAAATTGAAGAGTTTCGTGAATAAATAAATAATAATTTGCCTTATTTAATGTTACAAACTATCAAATATATTAAAAAATATCTACTCCAGGAAGCCTTCAGTGTTTTAATTATAATTATATATGAATTGAATTAAGACACCGCTCACCATTATGTTTAGATTTAGAAAAAATATTGTTATTATGTGAAGGTGGTGAGCTTGAAAGATGATACATCACGAGTTCACTTATAAAAATGAGGTTATGAATAGTGATACGATTGAATTTCTATGATGTAATTGATAAATAATAAAAAATAATTATTAGGAAATTAAACATGTAAGGGTTTTAAATTTGATTCACCATGAATTACACTTCCAATCATGAACTGAATCGGATTTAATTGAGATCAGAATTCACTAAAAATAGTTTTAATGCAATGTATGATCTATCTTTCATAAAATATTATTAAAGAGGTTGTGTATATCAGTTGAACACATTTATGTTTGGTTGGGACAATATCAAATATATAAACAATTTCCTGAATATTATTTCACTAAGGCAACATACCATATATATGTGAATAAAATTATTTGAGCAAGATCAAAAACTCAGAGTCATCAGGTGAAAATTAAGGTTAACTAGTGTACATAAGATATTTTTTAACTAATATGATCATGGTGTAAGATAAATAGATCATCGTACAATGTATTATGCTTTAAAGAATAGAATATTGCGTTGTATAGTATAAACAGCCTTCTATGTGGACATAGTAGTAGATGGCTAGTGTGGAATCTGGTAACACTATATAAAGAAATATAAATGTCATCCTATGTATAATCAATTGTTTTCTAATAGTGGTAATCTATATTAGTGATTGTAATTTATTGATATTGTGGATAATTCATTTTTATGTGATGAAGTGACATGGTAAGAAGCATGATTACCTTGAAAATTAACATTTTAAGTCATTTTGTTTAGATTTTCCCTTTACTACATCCTTCAAGGAAAGGAGAGAAGAAAATAGAAGAGTGGATATGGTCCTTAACTATACCCCATGGTTTATTTAATAAGAAATAATTTATAGAATGAAAAGGGATAACAAATTCACTTAATCCCCCTCTTAGTGATCAGGCACTGATCCATGCTCTATAATGGGTATTATAGTGGAAGGTATCCTCTAAATTATCCAACATACTAAAATGGATTGAGACCATGAATTCAATAAATAGAATTACTTTTCCAACATTCAATGTTTAGAACTACCATTGATGGAGGAATTAATAATATCATAATTTGTATCACATGTAATTGAAATGTGTGATTCAACTATAATGTAATTTCCCCACTTTAATAAGAATTATTCTATGAATTATTCAGAAATGTGAAATATTGAAATGGGTCGAGAATCATAGAATACTATCTTAGTGTCACTGTAGTAAAATAAATTCAATAGTGATTAGAGACTTCCAACATCTAAGGATACGTGGGATCAATTAAGGAGATGATGTGTGGGAAGTATCAAAGATAATAAAGCAAAACAAAATGTGTGAATATGAATTTATGATGATATTTAATGTAAATGATATTGGTAGTAGCATTAGATGCTTCAGTGAGAAACTACATGACTCAACCATTATGAAGAAGATGTTGAGAAACATTCAAAGTATATTTAATCAAACAGTTTTTACAATAAACGAAGAATATCTATCTATTTATAAAATTTATAGTATTCTCTTAGTATATAAAATGAGAAAATGTCAATATTAAAGAATAAATCAATAGATGAAATGTATTTTTATGACATGATAAAGGGTAAAGTGAAGGATATAGAAGATTTGTAGTAAACTGACTCATAATTTGATGAAGTCGATATGGTATTTAGAAAGATAATAGCCTTATATAGAATATTGTATAAAAATTAATAAGTGGAAAATGAAAGAAGGAACTATAATGCCTTAAAAATAATTTATTTCACCATTTCCTATATGTTTTTCCTAAGAAAAAATCATTTATCACCAATACATTTAAGGAAAAAGAATACATCTATAAATAATATATGAAACCTAAAAAAGTGATCATGAGAACAAAAAGAATAAATTTTCAAAGAAAAATACATGATATAAGGTGAGAAGAGAAGTTAGTGAATACTTTTCATGAAGTAGTGGAACTGATGATGAACAGTCATCCAAAAATGTGGTGTGTTTAATGAAAAAATGTAAAATCACTAAAGACCGATTTAAATGTTTAAAATGTGAAGTGTCATCTAAACTATAATGGTTATAAAAAGATATTTTAGAAGATACTCTAAAGAATAACATTACATTCAATAACCATAAATAGAAATTTATAATTGAGAGTGAATAGTATAGTGTGAAATAAAAGACACATCTTAAAAATATAACAGAATATATGAATAAAGAATCTTATTTTTAAAGGAAAATAAAATATTTTGAAGAAACATCACATAGAATAATAGATCTTATAATGAACTAAAAAAAATTCATTGATGGAAATATGGAAAATGTTAATTATATCCAAACATGGAAAGATAGTGAACGATCTTGATTACAGACTTGTTGAGAAAGTGGATGAATTATGTAAGTCATAGTCGATGTGTCTTTCATCTCGAATTGAGTTTTAGAAGATAAAATAAGATATAAAAAATGAAGTTAATATTATGTGTTTATCTTCTTACGCTTCTTAGAAGAAGGGTCCACAAAAAAGGATTAATCTATAACAAATGAATCTCAAAGTACATATGCTATTTCTAAATTTTCAGGGATGTTATTAATGACTGAATGTATCTATACCAAAAGATGAAAATATATAACTCATTCCAAAATAGAATAGTGGAATTCTTTAGATATTAGTTTTCCTCCCAAAAATAAACACACATATTTTGTGAAATGAAATAAATCACATTCAATATTAAAGAGATAATATCATTCCAGAAATTCAAGGATTATAGGGTAATATTGGTGTTGTGGAGTGTTTGGTTATAATGATTATTCATAAAAGTATAAAATTTAAACATCGGGATAGAGGCATGAATCAAGGGGGAGCTATGACAAATTGATGAGTTAAAATTATAATAAAGATAATATTGTGACTAGGATATCATCTTAAATATAAACATAGAACTATAAGAGTGATTAATGATTTTTTTGAATGATATGGTTAGTAATATAAAAATATATAAAATACAAATTTAACTTATCGATTTATATTCCTAATAATTAAAATGAGAAGATAAGTCTAATGTATAAGAATGATACAATCACTAATGAATTATATGATAATATTAATAATAAATAATAATAATATTAAATATTATTGATTATTTAGAATAACCATCTATCTCATGGAAAAAATAGAGAATGAGCAAAATATTTTTTAGTCAAAATAAAACATGTGGTAGTTGTTAAATAATTTCATGTAGATTATATGTTATACTTACTAGATGAGTTAAAAATTATGAATTCTAAAATGTGTGAACAAAGTAGGCATGGAATAAAACATTTTATGAATATTCATCCATTATAAAAAGTGATTATAAAAATGATGTGTAAAATAAAATAAAATTATTTTAGTAATAATGTGGAAAATAAATCTACATCGGATATTGGGATCGAGTCTTGATAGAAACAAATTTCTGGCGAATGTCAGACCTTGATGTAGGGTTGGGTGAATGCCATAGTGATAGAAGGACCAGTCTTTAATGGGGGCATTGTCATCTAACATGTTTTTGATAGCAGGGATGGTGAGGTGTCTCTATAGGAGATGGTGTTTATTAGATCCCAATGAATGTTATGGGATCAGAGTTAGTTTCTCAGTATCGGGGTATAGAAAACAACCACTCCAGTGTTGCACTCCATCTGGCAGGGGTGATGGACATTTAAGGGAGTGTGTAGGCTTCTGGTGTTGGTGATGGTATCAAGGCCCAATGCCTATGAGTACCAATGCTTAGGGAAAAAAATAAGGGTTTCTTTATTCATGTTCATACCCACGTGGATTTAGAGAATTTATAGTCCATCTTTATAGGGATACATTTTGGTAAGCGCGAGGGAGTATGATTTCATCCATCAGTACCATAAAAAATTTTCCCTTGTATAGGGAAATATTATCTTATTAGCCTTGAAAATTTTGAGGGATATATCAAATGTATCAAATATAATGGAGAAGGTCGTTTCTCGTTTATTCGTGATCTTTGGGTTCTCCAAGTTCATATACTTGGGCCATCTTCCTACTAGACCTACAACTCATCTAAGGTTCCCTCTCAACCAAATTAAAAATGGGGATTATCTAAATAAAATAAAAATGTATACCCTTTTTGATTTAAGGAGTCTTCATTAGAAGGCTCATGCAATGATAAAAAATTAATAAAAACATATTAGAGAATTTAGAAATATTTATCATCCAAAGCTAAGCTTAAGAAGAAGAAAATAAAATAAGGATTTATAGGGAACTCTCAAATTCAATATTTCCTCTAAAACACTTGGGGTCCCAACCTATCCCATTATTATTTTTATATGAACTAAAATTTACAGTATTGAAGGAATGTATCTATCCATTATAGAGAACATCTATTTTAGTGATGATGAATAGAGTTTATCCCTTTAGGGGAGAGACAAAAAATTGAGTTATAATCATCCCACATGAAAATCTTCCTTGATCATGTCAAAATATTTCACAATGTGGAGTAATGGACCTCAAGATAGATGATATGGATATGGTGTAATATTTTATACAAATAAAATTTTTTAAAATGTTTTTATGATATGTAAAAAATATATCTTGAGAAACATACTCATATAACTCTTTTGATGAAGGCATTGGATGATTTTTATAATGGTATTACATTACAAAATATTTTCTGGATAGATTTGATACTTCAGTAACATCAATGTTGTTTTCTACGTAGGGTTTTCCTATATAGACATAGATTTTACTAAATTAAATCACTATTCTTTAAGAGATAATGTGTTTTAATTCGTTGAATTTAGATGAGAAACCATAAATAAACATTTTTATTTATTTATAAAAATGGTGATAATAAACATAATATAATTTGAATATAGACATAGTGAGTTAATTAAAGTTATGGAAAATAAATGAATAGGAGGATATTGTTGAACCGAATAGACTTGAATTGTATTTTTTTTAAATATGGTCACTATGTATCGTTGATTATAATAATAGATTAAGTGAACAAGCATGCATAATTACTATTCTTCTTAATATTATGATGATTGTTAAACTGGTCTTAAATCCATATGTGGAAATGGTTTTTAGTAAGTGAATTTTTTTATAGTATGATTAAGAATAGGATTTAATGAAGGCCATGAAAGTGCATGGATAATTTTTAACGAAATTTTAGAGTGGCATTGATAATATATTCATACTTAGAATTAACCTATTTATATTTTAGAAGTGATATTTATTTAAAAAAATGGGAAAATCACATAAGCAATAAAGTAATTCTTGATATACCAAATTGTAGGAGCAAGATCAACCAAAAGGGAGATCTTGACCGAGCGAATCACATGGTTACATGGGTGAGATATTTCATGGGATAGATGGTGTACAAATAGAGGTACATAAGCACGTATTGTTGATCATGCTTAGAGGTGTGCAGTGGGCTTGTCCATGGTGATGTGGCTTATGAGCCGTGGTGTGTGGGGTGTGTTTTTAGGACCTTACCCCATGTTACTATATTTTTTTACATCCATTGAACAAAATGTGTTATTTTAAATCACTCAACAAATAAAAAAATTTGATAAGAGAATCACACAATATAGAAACCATTCACCCATAATTAAGATTATATGAATTTCGGAATAGTCATTCAATCCATCAAATTTGAGCCTTATGATATATTGTATGATAATATTTATCCCCCAATGCTAAACGAGCTTCCATATGTTATAATTGTTTCATACTGAAACTTCTAACATTTGGTTAATCTCCAATGACTAATATTTTTAGGTAATATGCCTAATAATCTCCATGTATGAAATTTATATCATGAATTAATGAACCATTTTAAATAAAATACTATATACTAAGGATTATATAATGATACATAAGTATTTTCATGTATCTAAAATGCATGGTTGTGTTGAATCTTTGAAGGAGTAGCATGCGATAATAAGAATACATGTGGTATTATGAAGAAGGCTTCATCACATAAGAAAGTATGAAATTTTTATTGTATCCTAATTATTTCAATATGGATATCCATTAAATAATATATAAATACTGATATCTTTAGAGGTAATAAAATTTATTTTTCATGAAATTTAACACAGATACATTAGATGCTGTATTTATCAGATTCTAATTCAGTGTAAGGTTATAAAGTATATCTTTAAATATTGAGAGACAAGGAAAAAGAAGTTATAATAACATTATTCTAGAATTTTCATTACCATAAATGAGGAAATAAAATTGAATCACTCATTTATTTTATGCTGAATGACACATCATTGCCTCTTAACTTATGAATCTAACAATCAAGAATTTCACAAAGAAACTAAGAACCAATGGCCTTATATTGAATTAAACACTTTCAAATAGATTCACCAAGAACTATTATATGAGACCCTCAGATTTTAGATGATATGCTTACATGAATTTAATTTAGACACTACTTACCCATAAAAGAATTGGATTGATACAACGCTTAACGTATTGTGAAGTAAGTGCTATTGAAATAAGGTAGATCACATGTTCACATACAAATATGATATTGGGATAAGTGCAATAATTTTTTTTTCTAATAATTGATAAATCACATAAAATAATAATATGTAAAATAAATGTTCTAGTGTTTTAGATGTAATAAACCACACATTACAGTAACACACATCAAGTAAATTTTATTTAATTAGGGTGAGAATTAAAAGACATCATTTTTGAGTTAAGAAAGATATTTATCACAAAAATAATTATTGAATAAGCTCTGAGAATCACTTATAAATATATATGTTAAGCCAAGACTCTATTGGACTGATGGAATAATTTTCCAAGTATTGTTTGATAGTATAAATGGGTTATATATAAGTTATCCAAACTATTTCAGGAAGATCAAAAAATGTAATTAATCAGGTGAAAAGGATCTTTAAATATTGTAAAAAATCTACATAGATGTATATAACTCGTGGGGGAATATTAAGAGATCATCCTACAGTGGATCAATCTTTGAATAGGAGAATACCATGTGATTTAGTATAATAGCCCTCCCGTGTGGACTCATGAGTAGAAGGCCAACGCAAACTTCGGTAACAATATGTGAAGTATTATAAAGATACTATAGTGTGAAAATTGGAGTTCAAATATAGTGTAACATTATATTTTTGATATTAAATCATTGATATAGTGTTGAATTCATGTTGATGGTTTAACTATATTGTGAAAAAGTTAGTTCAAAATGATACCAAATGTGTAAATCAATGTGTTCAGAGATTCCATTTACAACATCATTCATTGTAAGGATGGGTTAAAATGGAAAAGTGGACCAAGGAATTTATTATCCCTAGAGGTTCAATTGAAAATGATTTTTTTAAAAGGAACCTCCTCCTCTTGTTCATACCACAATAATCTGATCTCTACACCCGGAATTTTGTTTTAATGTTTCATTATTATGTATGTACCAAATTACTATCTTATATACATTTATAGTTATAATTTGATTTATTTATCTCATATTTCTCATTTATTATGGATTTATGATGTAAATATTGATCTCAATGATTCTACTATTATAGTATCTCAATTTATAATTTATTATCTCATGATATCTATTATTTATTATATTCTCTGTGTTTTTATTGGATTATCATAATTGAGCATGAAACTCACCTCTTATTTTACATATATCCCTAGGTGATTGTATAAATTAATATGGTTTTCCTAAAATTATAGGTGGTGTAAAATAAAGGGTTTAATTATTTTTTTTTTATATTTTGTAGGTTGATGAGGTAATATATACCCACTTTCCGAAGACACTAGACTAAGGATTCATAGAATTGATGATGAAAGAAATGGTATAATCATGTATATATGGTATTCATACAATGAACTAGATAATGAAATGTAGGAATTAGGGAAATTCATTAGGTATAAAATACTATTTTGGTTATTTTTAGAAATTACGATATGGAAACATTTCTATACAAATATTTTTGGCATAAAGAATTTAATTCCAAAGAACTAATTTTATTAAAACTAGCCTAATCGTATTTGATTAACATTTCCAATATATTTATGATATATAGTTATCATAATTAATGTTCAATATAATATTTGGGATATGTTATATGGTAAGATAAAATGTTTTAATTCATTAATATATATTCTTTATCAGTAAAAATTTCATGGGTAATTTTTCTTTTAAAGGGGGTGGAATGTAACATTGCAGATTTTCAAAGTTAATTTTTCATAAATTTAATCCCTAAAATAATATATATGTAAACATTTAGTTTAATATTTCATATTAAGATCCAATAATTAGTTTATATATATAATTATTTATTATTATTCCTTTATTAAATGAATTAATTTCTTATGAAACTATAATATAACAACATATTTAAAATAAATCAAATTCACCTTGTAATATAATAAAATGCTAATTTATTTCATCAGAAAAATATATATTAGTAATAAATGGACTCTATAAAAATAAAGATAATAAAATTGGAAAATTAAATAAAAAAAATAAATTATTTTAATTTGACAGTCTATAGGGTTATAGTCCATTATATGTATTACACCCGAAAAAAACACTATAATATGAATATAAAATATTAGAAATATGATTTTGATTTTATAAATGATTTTGGAAACATTTATTGAAAACTAAATGAATTATTAATAAAAGAAATAGTAAACATTAAAATATATATAAATTCAATATAACTATTATATTTATAACATGACTTTTAGAATAGTAATTTGGGGATTAGAAAACTAACCTAATTGTTGGTATAATAAATTGAAGATTGGATTATTAAAATGACATGTAGATAAAATTAAACATAGTATTAATTAATAAATATTAATATTATAATTTTTTAAAATAAATATTCATATTTTATTACAAAAATAAAGTATAGGTGTATGTTTTTAATAAAGTACATTTTGACTTATATTTTAAAAACCTAAATTTTAATGTTAATAAATAAGTATCAAAATTAATAGTAGATAATTACTTTGATAATAAAAATTTCATTATTTTTAATTTCAACAAAAAAATTATGATAATTTTTAAAAGCATTCTGGGAATTTTGATTTTTTGGATGAATTGTTAAAATATAATATTTTATAGATAACCAATATTATATGACTTGGCCTTGAAGTAATATTTTATTTATTATTGACACCCAAAAATACCCCTTCCCTTTGAGTATAAATACCATGATCATACATATAAAATCACTTCAAAAATCCACCTCAATAGTCAAAATTATACCAGTTACCATATTTGAGTTTATTTTTTTATAAAAACATACATAGAAAATACAATTTCTGGGTTTAGATGATCTGTAATCATGTTATTATCACATATGGTGGGGTATAGAGAAAGGGAATATAACTTTATTATATGTGTACATGTTACACTCAATTGAAATTAAAAATGATCCCCCATATCTTTTTTATTGGAGAGTGGAATCGGAAAGTATGGAGATATATCCATGACTACATGGAATTGGATGTTTAGGCAATTAAGATGAGGGATTCCTCTTACACCTTGTATCATGGGGTAGAGAACTTGATTATTGAACAATGAGTTCTATGTATGGTTATATCAGTAGGTTTCTGGATTATCTAGGAGTCCTACAATGAGTATCAATACCACGATAGATGTTGCACCCCTCACATTATTATATTGAAAGTCAAGTTACTCTTTGACTATCCCTTAGACCTTATTAATAATATAGAGAAATAAATGTCATTTCATAAATTATTCTTAAAGGTTCCTCACATATTGAATGTGAACAAAAATGCTTTACTAGGATAATTGGTGCATTGTAGAGCCCCTAATACTAGTATTAAACCCAAGAATAATGACTTATGTGATCAGTGTTCCCTGAGGGGTGTCCAAATCATTCAGAACATATAGAGGGTTAGTGGTGATGGCATTCACTAGTCATTGTAGTCCCAATAACTATCTCATGGATAAATATAGGGTTATATATAATGGTCCCACTATATAAGGATTATTTAATATAACCTTGTATGTCATTCTAATATACTATACTCTAGTGGAGATGTTCCTACTATGATATTCTCTCACTCATGGGTGTTTATTATACATTATTAGATCATGTAAGGGCAATATCAACCAACGGATTTAGTTTTTTTTCACACATGAAGAGAGGTAAAAATGTGGTTGACCTAGTAGTGGTTATGGGTAACAAGAATAACCCTCTTACAATCTAGTCCAATATTTAACCCCGACTTTAATATTATTAAAATAATGTTATAGGGGATTTCCAATATGTCCTCTACTAAATAACTCCAAAAATTATTTCTTTACTATTTTTCACACTAATATTTTTTTTATTTTGAATTATTAATTAGATAATATAAATCCAATAATATTTTTAAATTTAGACTATTATTTCTTTTTTGGTTACTTTTTAATAATTTAGACATAATTTTAAAATGGATTTTTCTTCATTGATTTATTTATTTAGATAATATTGGGATGTTTTCTACACTTAAAATTGATTTTAAGGATTATCATGTCATTGTAGTGGTTAAAAAATAATTCTATTTGTTTCTTATGATTGATCTTATTTTTTCCATCATGTGGTATTTAAATGGGGAAAATCTGAACTAGGTGTGATTAAATCAGATCTTCCAAAGGGCACATGTGATTAATCTGATTATTGATATCTATGTTATATTAAAATGTTTGAAATAATGCTTAGTTATGAATATCCTTCAATGACCAAAGGTTGTGTTAAAATCATATTACATGGGGATGTTCTCACATATGGATAAATGGTTTCAACATAGTTTAGTGCCATATTCTATTAATTAATTTCACAAGTACAATTAAAATTATTTCATATATCACTGCATGTTATTAAAAACATACCATCATTTTACTATGTAAGATTCAAGAATCAAATACAAAAACAATATAATAATAATTTATTTTTTTGTAAATATTATACAAGAATAATCAATGGGAAATTAGATATACAAATGAATGACTTTTGTTGAGTGGATCCTTTCCACTTTATTATTTTTTCAATAAGTAAAGAAATAAATATTTGGTTAAAATAGTAACATTATACCCTAAATCATGAGTTTTGAAAAGTGTTTTTATTGTTTATTTTTGTTCATTATGTATCTTATGGATTGATTCTGGAGAAACAACCACATAATATTGGGTTTAGTTTTGACTAATATGATGAATTTTATTTTTATAAATAGACAACTATAATTTATCATTTAATTAGTAAATTTTTCATTAATATTATTGAATACAGTTAATATGACTTATGTTTTCATAAATGATTCTACTATCACTATTTTATCCCCTCCTTGATCATTACGATTGTCATTCCCAACCTTATAATAGTTTGTCTCAAATTTACTACTACATTTCTCTCAACCTTAGGGATTTTTATCTCAAAAATAAAACTGAATCTTCCTAATTTAATCATAGATATAACATATCCTTATATGGACTCATCTAAACCTTTCATATTTAACCTTAGGATCTCAATGGGCTTTCCCAAACCCTTTGAGCTAATATTAACTTTACTAAAGTGAAAAAAATGAGCTATAATGATCCATATAAGTTCTTTCTATTATCTAGTGTATATATATATATATATATTCATTAATAACTATAATTACATTAATTTATTTAATTCTATGTTAATGAATATATCTAGTGACCATTTTAAAACTGATTGTTTTGTATTTAATAAAGTGTTTGAATTTATTTATATTTTTTCATACCCATTTGGGGTTTTTTGAACTTTTTTTTGAATTTGAATTTTACAAAAGGAAAATAAGTTTAGGGATTTATGGAATACCTTGAATGATAATTATGAAAGATATTTTGAGGACTTTTAATTTTTATAAATATCATTTAATTAATCTAAAAACATTTAACTATTTTAATAAAATTCACTCAAGAATAATGGGGATGATTGATTCCTTAGTCTCAATAACCATTATGATAAATATGATATCATCATTATTCAAAAATTTAATTATTATATCAATTTAAAATAACTTTTTAGTTTTCAAAAACGTTTTTAATGAATTTAATGTTTTGTAGTGTCTATATATCTAATAATTTGATGAATCTATATCCTTGAAAAGAGATAAAATTGATTAAAAACCTGAAATTTACATATGAATGAATAATTAATATAATATTATGATTCCATGATTCCTTTTAAACTACAGGATGACTCTAAAAATTGAACATGAAAAATAGAAAATTTACAGACTTGAATAAATGATCTAATTCACTGACCAAGAACTATTTTTATACTTCATCTCATTCACATCCACTTCTACTTTCTAGTTTATTTGATTATATGATTAATTCTTTATATATTATTCTTCTATGAATAAATTATTTTTGATTTTCCCTTCCAAAAATATAATTTTTTTACATATGAATTTTAGGATAAAAAATTATTGTTTAGATATACCTCATTCTAAAGGTAAATTTCGGATTGTAAATATAGTTTAAAAGGTTAGAGTTGTAATCAGGTTATGACGAACCTTTAAAATTAAAATAGTATTTGTGTTTTTTCCTCTAATATAAATGTTATATTGTAATTGGGTTGGGAATCCCCTTCAAAATTCAAGTATTTACTATATACCATATATCATAAATAATAGAGGGGTGTGATGAGTTGAAGTGTGATCAATTTGATTTGAACTACATTAAAAGTCACCAATGTTGTTTTCTTTATTTTTAACACTACTTATTCTCAGTAATGTTTAACTATAAATAATTAATTTATCTTTAATTATCATGAATATTTAATAATCAAATATTTAAATTTTAAAGTAATCTAGTTAAAACCTCTTAAAAATTTTCTATCTTAATTAAGAAATAATAATTCAAATAAAAGTATAGTCCTTAAAGATAATAGTATTTATTGTTTTATATTTATAGGATATACTTTTTACATGAATTCAATGTCAATTTAAATGATCATTAATATGTTAGGAATGAGTTCAAATGATGGGTGAGTTCAATAGAAACCACCACACATTGATGGTATAATCAATAACTATTTGAATAACATAATGGAAGGTTATCTTAAACAAATCAGTATTGATCATTGGAAAATGATGATAAATATTATAAACTTCTATATTCTCACCATGAAACCCTATTGAGAAATAATTCATATAAACATATTTTTAATTAAAAAGTTTATAATATTTAATATTGTATTCTTATTAGAAATGTGTTTAGTCACATTTCTACCTGTAATACTTCTTGCATGACAAGGATATTTTCTCAAGTAACTCAAATATTCAATGATTAGTTGATTAGATAATCAACTACAATAATTTGGGCTATATCTCAATATTTCAAAATATGAGAAGATGAAATAATAAACTTTATGTTTCATAGGTTTACCGGAGTTTCAAATGGAATTAAAAAACACGATTAATACTTATAAAAACTAGTTCTTGATTAAATATTCTTAAGATATCTATCAAAGTATTGTAATAAATAAAACGATTCTATTAATGAAAGTAATATTTTCATATAATATACCTTGTATGAATTCATTAGACCATTACTTCAATATGAACAAGAGTTCAAGAAAATCAATAATGTGGACCTTTCAAAAAATAAAGGTATAACTTTAAAAAATATAATTTTTTTTTCTTTTGAATATACCAATTCTCAAATTCGTGAAATTGAAAAAGAATAAATAGTTAAACTTATAACTCTAGTTTTTAAAGGGATGAAAGAAGAACGTTTTAAAAAATGATAGAGAAGAAATACTCATAAGATTAATCATAAAGGTGAAGATAATGGCCATACTAATAATAATTATAATAACAGAAATAAAATTCATTGTGAGTATAGAAAAATAAAGAATATCAAACAATACTACTCGATAATAATAATTTCAAATAATGATATATAGTAAAAAAATAAATGGAAGAATTATTTAACTTAAAGATAGAGTTGTACCAAAGAATCTAGTTTTAGTAAATAATATATAGAGAAAAATGAATTGAATAACACGTTCTTTATGGAATATGTAAACAAGGATTGTAATTATAGTTTATATATTGGATTTTAGATGACGATATTATTTCTAAAAACCAACCATTAATGAATAAAATTATGATATTGATAGATTGTGGAAAGATATTTTCAAATATGATGAATTATACATCATACTCAAAGAAGAAAATTTGAATAGAACTTTTAAAGGAAAATGAATAACATAGAAATATTTCTTCTACATAAAATGAAATATTTTATTAATATATAAAATTTAATCATATTTTGAATGATAAACTAATGAATAAAATTGAAATTTTAAATATTTTTTTCAATTTTTTTCCTCAAAAATAAATGTAAGATATAATGAAAATAATGTTAAAACAAAATAAAGATAATATTTGTTATGGTTATGATATAAAACCACCTAAAATGGTATAGATTTTTTTTTAAAAGTACTTAATGAAGTGTTTCTAATGTTAATGTCTTTATATGTTGAATGTATTTATATATTCCTATTGAATGGTCACTCATATTTCCATAATCTTTAAGATTTACTAAGGCTTATATATATAAGTATTTATCTTATATATTACCTAATAATAATTATTCAAAATATTTTTAAGTTTTTAAATTTTTTTTACTAATCCTATCAAACCCAAAGTGGTTTTGGTACCAAAACTATAAAATAATTTATTTTTCAAGAAACATACCTTGGATGTATCTAGAATGATGTATTTTTTATGGAATGTGGACTTTAAAAGAATATTACCAGAGGCTCATGAAAATTTATTTCTTATAATTAATGTAATCGAGAAATTATATATTTTGATGATAATTAAGAAGGGGAAGTAATAAATTTTGTATAAATTGGTATTCTTAACTCTACTATTCTTTTTATAGATTTATATATTGATGGATAACAACATAAATTGATTATAATTTTTCAATTTGGAGATAATGGTAGGAATTCATAATTTCAAAATAACAAATGGTTGGTTTTTAAGAATGATTTTTTATTTTTTCCGGAATCTAAATAAAATATTTATACTATTAACCATGTTAAACTAATGACTGAGCATGTAAATTGTCTAAATAGTATGCACAATTATAGTTTACATTACCCTAATTGACCTAGACACATGAATTTTTAAATTTCATATAAACTGTCTAAGAATGAATAAAGTATATCGTTACTTGATTTGAAGAAATATAATTTCCATGTGTCCATATCTTTCATGAAATGGATTCAATAAAATTATTATTTTAGATCAAATAATCAGATAAGTTTTAACTAAACCTTATAATTTGTTCATCAAGAATTATTTCTCCACACTCAAATAGTTGTTGTTAGAGGAAAAAAATATTCATTAGTTACTATAGATGACTCTAATAGATTATTTGGTATACTTTCTTTCTTATAAAAATAAAACCCTATCTAAGTCTACTGATTTTTTCTAATTTAGTTAAATTTTTTTCTTGATTACTACTATTTATAGTGATATAATAGGATGATTTTGATATTTTCCTAAAATTAATTGGTTTTACATAATTTTTCAGTACTTAGGACTGCAATGAACAATGGGGATATTAAAATAAATCCTAAAATGTTAAATTAATTTGTTATAATTATATTTAGGAAAGATAATTTTCTTAATGGTTTTTGGGATGAAGTTGTTTTTACATCATATTATATTTCTAATTTAATTAATGTTATTTTTTAAAAAAAATAACCCTTAAGAATTATAGAATGATAATAATCCTAAAATTAGATACTTTATGGTTTCTGGATGTTACTATTTATTTATTATACTAATTATAACTTAGATATTTTTTTTCTAAATATGATAAATGATTTTTCCTAGGATATTCTAATTAAAGTAAATATTATATAGTCTTTAATGAAATAACAATGATTGTTAAATAAATATATTCTTGTTAATTTTTATTATAATAATTTTAAATAAAATTAAAATTTAGTTAACATTAAAGTAGAATAAATTGAATCTTATTTTGGTGAAATTTAACATCAAAATAATTTATTTTTTTAATGGGTGAATACTAATTCTCAAGATGATCCTAGATCTTTGAAAACTAATAAATATCACTATATCTATAATGTTATTAATAATATTGACTCTGGAATTAAATAAAGAAGATATATTTTGATTTATTTTTAATTTTTTTTCCTTTTCATGAATAAATTCTTAATTACATTAATAAATAATTAAATATATTTTATTACATTGTTTCTATAGAGGATAACAGAAATCCAATTGTTAAGAATAATGTTTGGACTCTAGATGAACCCCATTAAGATAAACATATTATTGAAATGAAATGGTTTTATAGAAATAAAGTTGATGAGTCTAATCAAATTGTAAATAATAAGGATATAATTGTTTCACACGGCTATTATCTAGAAGTATTCATATATTTTAAATAATCATATAAACCTATTTCAAGGAATTAATATGTTTTAATTTTCTTTATATTTTTAAAGTTTTTAAGGTATTAAATTAGATTAAATATAATTTTTTTTTCATAAATGATTTTTTTCTACATATGTGTATGTTATTCAACAACTAGTTTTCTATTATGAAATTTTTTTAACTGATATTTTATATTATTAATAAGTTCTATGTTCGTAAACAAGATCCTAGATATTGGTGTGAAATGTAATCATATTTTTTATTTAATAATCATTTTAATTAAGGTACACTTGATCTTATTTTTTAAATGAAATTATTTTAAATTATATTTTAATTATTATAATCTATATAAATCATGGTTTTTTGTTTCTAAAAGTTATGAACACAATTATTAATATTATAATTTAATTGTTAGTAAATTTTACATGAGTTTAATGGGAGGAAAAAATATTATTTCTAGGATATTAAATTTTTGAATGAAAAATTGGATATTTATTAATTAAAATATGTATGATAAATAATTTTTCTCATGATTTTGGCTTAATTTTGGTAAAACTTTTATAGGCCACATGGATACAAATTTTCAATTAGATTCATATATAGATGGAATATTTTTTAGCTTTAAAATATTTAGAGGAATGATTATAGATTACTTTATTTTACTCTTATAGATTTGATATCAAGTTTAGTGTATTCACATGTACTATAATTTAGGTTGATCCCAAATAATATCTCTTCAAGGATGCTAAAATAGTAATTAGATTTATTAAAAGGAAATTTAAATTCTATTCTATTTTATTCTCAACAGAATTACATTGATTTTTTAGCTATTATATTTATGATTTTCAAGGATTTAGAATTGATAAAAAAAATTACATCATTTATGTCTTAATTTCATAGTAAAATTTAATTTTCATTTTATTTAAAGAAATTTTCATTAGTTTATTTATCAATAATTGAAGCTAAATATATATATTCTTCTAATTTTTTTTCTTAAGGTTTGTTGTTTAAGAGAACTTTATCTGATTTTAATTTGAATTTTGATAAGATCCCTATTTATTTTGAAAACTATTATACTATTAAGATTTATAATAATTATTTGTATAATTATATAATTAACCTTATAAATGTCATTCATCATTTTATTAAAGAAAATTACTACAAAATTAACATTGTTTTTGAATTATTTCAAATGATAATCAAATTGGTAATTATTTTACTAATCCTTTGGAATAAAATATTATTGAAATACTTAAATTTAAACATGGTATTTTGTAAATGTGTAATGGATATTTTTATAAATATACATAAATATAGTTTCATCTAGTATATATGTAATATATTTGTAAAATGTGGCTACAATATTATTTATTCATTTTATATTTTTAATTCATTGTAAATAATTTTTAATTCATCAAATATATTAACATATTTTATGGATCCTCATATCTTTAAAATTTTATTTTTGAAAGAGTTTTATCAGTAATTTATATATTAGATTAAGAAATATATACAATCTACTTTTGATATTTTAAATAATTAGTTAAAAAGGAAGAATAATTTTTTTAGTATGTGTCTCTTTTAGTTGTTATTTTTTAGAATGAATAAACTTAGGGAGAGATTTAATATTTTTAAAATCTATTTCCATGTGTTTATTGGAATATATTTTTATTTAATAAAATTATAAATTTTTATAAAAAATACTTAAATAAGAATAATATTTTATTAATTTTTTTAGCAAAGATTTTTTGGAAAATATAAGTATAAATTATTTTATATTAATTTTTACATAATTGGTGTTAAAAAATTATATTATTTTCAAAATTTAAAATTCTTTGTCTATTCTAAGTTTTAGAAGAAGTTTCATAAATTATATTTTGTTTTGGTTTTGAAATTCTCAAAAGGGGGATATTATTGAGTAGATCCATTATATTTTATTGTTTCTTATTTTGATGATTATAATAATTATCATTTAATTAAAAGAAATATTGTATTCCCTTTGAAATTTGATTTTAAAAGTGTTATTTTTTATTTTTTATTCTTGTGTATTATGTTACAAATGAATTTATTTTTGAGGAAAATAAAAATAAGTATGAGTTCTGTTTTTACCCATATAATAAATTTTATTTTCAGAATAGGATAATTATAATTTATAATAGCATTTTTTATTTTTTACATAATAATATTTGTAGTTTTTACAATCTATTATGTTATTATAAATTAATTTAAATTACATATTTAATTCTGTTGTTGAATCTTACTACTATCTGTCACAGCCTTAAAATTATCTACCACAACCATACAACTATATTTCTCAACCTTACAACACATAGTCTCAAACATATGAATGAATTTTCCTAAACATATAATATACATGTCTTGAAATTATGAGGTATTAGATAATTCTTATAGAGTTAACATTATGAGTTAAAATATAGTGTTTGTAACTTGCGTTCTAGGATGAATATTATAAAAACAAACCATATTTGATGAAATAACTACTTGAAATCCCAAAGGTCTCATATTTTTATTTTTTTTGGATAATTTTTTTTCAATAATTATAGGGTAACCTTTTTACATGGCCTATAGGCCCTAGTATCCAAACCCAATACCTATTTATTTAAGACCTAAATACCAAAAACCCATCAGAAATCACACCCATGAGATGCTTAGTTTTTTTCCAATGATCTCAAACTGTAATGGTGATAAGAAAGAAAATACCAATGAAGTATTTCATGGGGAAGGGAACTAATTTAAAAGACACACCCTCTCAATCATCTATATTGTATTATTATTATATTGTGTTTCTTCAATATCTAGCCTCATTTGGGACCGCATTTGGGTATCTAACCATTTTTTTAAACAATTTCTCCATTATACTATGAACTGACCTTATTCCCCCCCCCCAATATGTCGATCTAATATCTATAACGAAAAGTAGATGTCCTCCCATTACTATAGCCACCAATGAGAGTCCTCCCATTTCCCTTTGGTCCCATTCTCCACTTCTCCTCGATAATTTAGCCAACCCATTTAGGGTGGCTGACCTCATGAAATATGTAGCTTACTAGACTCAAACCCAGGCATGATGTAATGAAACTTTGTATTTTTAAATATTATATTATATATATATTTTTTCCTTTTTTCATTATTTTTTTAATTAATTATATTATTTTTATTTTTATTTTTTATCTAACCAAGATATTTAAACTGGGATTTGAATTATTTAATATAGAGATTATATTTATTTATAGTTTTCTAAGTCAATGGTATGTTTCTCAGAAAGTATTTTGAATTTAAATTTTATAGATGAAAAATTAGTTATGATATTTATGGGATACTTTGAAATATTATTATTTGGGATATTTTGAGGCCTTTGAAAATTCATTAATATCATTTTATTTATTTCAAAACACTGAAGTGGGTCATTATTTTTCACTTGAGAGTTATTGGCAATAATGGTTCATAAGATGTGATAATTATATAAATAATTGTTATAAATTGATTATTATAATTTTGAAATAATTTATTTATTATTGACTACCATAAATCTATTTTATAATTTATTCAATGGATTAAAATTATTATGGTTCAGATGAAGTAAACAAGTTGAAAAATCATCATCCTTGCAATGAAGTACAATCAGTAACATAACTAACTTCTACACTTCATCGAACCACAAAAAGATTTTTTCGATCATGTTTGAATGATTTAAAAATTATTGGTTAACTCTCCAAGAAAATATCAAAATGTTAAATTTGTATTGGCTCAAAGAGATGAATATATCCTTTTCTCATGAATAAGTGTTTTTCACCAATTACATTACATCGAATTGAATTATAATGTTTCATTGAATCTATGCATTACTCTTTCAATCATCTACCCCATTTTTTAGTTTTTTTTGTTTTATTATTTTATCCTATAACACAATTTTTTTCTATATAGTTGAGAATCATATGTTTGAATGTCATTTTTGGGTTATACCTCTTTAAATGCTCGGTTTGAGGTTTTTTCTTTTCTGTTGTAATTAGTGTTTTTACTTCCCATTAAAAGTTAGGTTATCTTTTTGGTTATGCCTCCACTAAAAATTTATTTTGTTATTGGGTTATTAATTCCCTTAAAAATAGGTATTTAGTTCATACATTACCTATCAAATATTATAGGGGTGTAAAGAGTACACATAGGATCCCTATGACACAAACTACTATAAAAATTACCTATATTTTTTCATAATTTTTTCTACTTATCCATATCATGCATAGTTATATCTAATTAATAACATTATATTTTGTTATATTGAATATTTAATTCACATATATTAATATTTTTAAATAGGTATATTCTCACCCATCTCGATATTTTTTATCTTAACACAGACTTGACAATAATAAGGATAAGTCACTACTTCCAGTGATATCCATGTCACCTGTCCTTCCAATTGTATTGAAACAATTCTTAGTGAAAGATAATGATTATTTATTTAATGAACACAAGGCTAAAAAATAAAAATTCAATTGAATCACTTTATAAGGATATAGAATATTTTTGATAAATAATTTGAGATCATGGTATCTATAGATATTTCCACATGGAATGACTATATAAAATTTTGGGTGAAAAATAAATTATAGAATATTATACTTATCCATAAGTATATATTTTTTAACTTTTGATGACATAGAAGAATGAATGAATAAATTGGCATATTTTATTAGAAAAAAAATATAATGGGATTATTTTTGAATAATAACAAACTAATAAGAGACAATAATATTTTGATAGAGAATACATCTACTACAAAATCCATCTTATAGGGAATTAACCCCACAAACATAGATAATTTATTATTATCACCACTAATAATTTCAATACATTGATCCATCAGTTTTAAATAGTTTAGATTCTGATTGATAATATACAATTTATTTCATTCCATTTAATTTTATTCATAAATATTTATAATTATTGTTTCATTCTATTTTCTTGCTTTTTTGATCGTCTCTTATGACCATGTTCTTTAGATCCATGATTCTGATGTTCTACTCTATGATTACATGATAAAGGATTTCATTATTTCTTAAATTTTCATGAAACTATTTCTTATTTTATTCTCACATTAATGATTCACAGAGCATGGGAGTAAAGGATATGTGATAGTTGTTTCATAAATATATTCCTTCTCTATCTCATTCAATATTATTATATAATAATAATTCACTCCCCCATAAGAATATTAGTACATGATATAGATAATGTGCTTATTTTAAATGGTAGTGATCACACACTAAGGAAGCGAGTGATGATTCTCTCAATTGAAGAGTCATTTTAACAAAAAAAAATATTGTTGCATGGTTTTATCAGAGATCTCCAAAACACTATATATTCTTACATAAGTAATAGTGGGTTGTAGACTTGTATACTGGTAAATTGAAAGTGAGTATGATTGAAATAATGTTTTAGGAGCTTGAGGGTGTATTCACTAGTATCAAACCAATGGATCTTTTTTTCCTACCCTATATCTTGTTTTTGATCCTTAATGTATTTAAATGTTTATTTGCATTCATTAATGACATACTAAAAAACACCATCATTTCATTTGTTTTCAAAATATAAATAAAACAATTTATTGTAATAGTGAGTTATATAAAAATGTATCTTTGAGAGAAAACCCTAGAATACCATTGTTCTCCACTAGAAAAAAATTATAAATTCTATTATTATGCTCTAGGATTTGCGTGTGAAAAATTTGGTTCAATTTTTCAGGAGATATATTGATATATATCTTTTTATTTTTCAATTTGGAAAATATTTTTCTATATTTTCATAATAAAGATACATATAAAAAATTAAAACTAATTCAGTGTCAGAATATTCTATGGATAAAACTATTTTATTTCTCTCTATATTGGTGGGGAGAGTTCATAACTCAAATTAAAAAGAAAATAAATTTGGAGTTCTCATCAAGGATCTTAAAGAGGACCTTTAATACCTAATTCTTAGAGCCTTATCTAGATAAATAATTATTTATCTTGATACTTTAAAATGTTTTAGAAACAATTTGTAAATAAACCCAAATATTATCTTCCATTCCATCCTATATTTAATGATTAAATTTAATTGATTGATGTAACCTTACATAATCAATTTTGTCTTCACCATGAATGTATATTTTTTATGGAACTTAATAAATTAAAAGAGATCTATGATGAGGAAATGAAAGGAGTTAAATTTTTATTGATAATGGTTCATTGAGTTCATTATTACATCCATATTTTATTAACACCCATACTGATTATTTTTCATTCAATGATGATACATGGCTATCATTGGATAGTGAAGAGGAAGAAGGATATCCTACCATCAAGGAGTGGATAGTGTCAAAAATTGAAAAAGAAGAATGGAAAGGGGATTTTAATGGAGGGAAAACCATACAATAGGAAATGATTTAAGACGAATAAATAAATATTGGTTAATTTTTTTTAATTCTATTAAAATGAAAATTTTCATTGAAGATTCTAATTTTACACTTTGATGAATCACTAATGTAGTTGAAAATTCAGCATAAAGCTGTAGAAATTACAATGAAAGAGGCCCTATATATTTTTTTACCCCGAAATAAAAGTTTAATCTTATTGGTAAAGGGGTGGAACTATAAAATACAATCAAATTTATTCATTATAGACAGTGAATTTGGATTAGAACTATATGTACTATTATGTGGGCTTCACATAACATAATCCAAATCACCCTATAGATTTGAGATAATGACTAGTACTACCTTCCAATGAGTTTTAAAAACATAGTATCCATGTGGGGGTTCAAGCCATGTATCCTTTACTATATCCCATTATTTTTTATTTTTTTTTTCAAAAACATTCTCATGTTTTTAGGTCATGGAAGGTGTAATTAATGAAATTAACTCAATCCACTAGATGAAAAAAAAGAAACCAGTTTGTATTTCTTGACCTTATAATTTTTACTAAATAAGTTTTTAACAATTTCAATTTATATATGGGTAATAACATTTGTGTGTGGGGTAGTTCTAAACTATTATAGGTTTTTTATTGTTCTTTTATTCATTTAATTGGTTTATTAAATTTTAGATAAAATAAATATAATTTATCATTTTCACTCTTAATTGTATTTAGAAATTTTACATACTTTATGAAAAAGTGTATTTTCAAATGATTTTTTATATTCATTATTTTCTTGTGTGATTTAAATTTTTTTATTAGTTCTACCCAAGCTTCAAATATATTTCAATAAAATTGAGATGAAAATTATTTTTTTATTTATAAGCAGTATTATAAACTATTTTGATATTTTTTCTCGTAATACACTTATATTCATTATAGAAACATAAATATGTTGTGAATACTTGAACATATTATTATAATATCATTTTAAAAACATTAGAGTCCTCAATATGTTTTAATATAACATAGGCACATATTTGTCAGCCAACCTAATTTAAACATGATATATACATTTACATAAATCCTCATTAAGCCCTTATATTTTGTGAATTTCCTTATATATTTGAGACATATAAAATTTATATTCTTTCTTATATATCTTCACTATAATATATTTTTAGTACTATTTCATGTTTGAGTGTGGGGGAAGGGAATTTCATGTGTCTTACTTGTGAAGAAGTTCATTTTTGGGTGATGTTAGGGGTATGTGTCATTATTCATTGCGTGTAAAGAGATTAATGTTCATGAGTCATTATCATTTATTATATATCTTTATTCTCAACCTACTATCCTAATATTAGAAAAAAAACTAAAAAAAGAAAAAATGAAAAAAAGTAAAATGAGATTGAATTGTTAATTATTCCACTTTTATGATTCATCACCCTATCATTAAAATGGAATGACTCACCATTCCTTCGTTACAATAATTTTATATTTCATAATCCATGATTAAAAGAAAAAAATATTAAATCTATAAAAAATAATAGAATAAGGATGAAATTATTAATTGAATATATTTTCTGACTCATGGATCATGTTAAAAAAATGGAGTGTGGTGTCACAGTTTATTAAGAGAGTTGAGTCAGGAACATTTCATTGACTTATATGAATATTCATTCATTATATTTAAAAATTAATCCTACTGATTTTTTATTTAATTTTTAAAATAGTTTTTTCAACCAATAATTTTTCAAAAAAATTACCTTGAAAATTCTTTAAGATTAAATATTTTTTTTATTTCTCACTCTGTGTCATATTTTAATTTTTAGAAGCTCTTGATGGTACATGAAGATTTATAAGTATGAGTGTAACTCCAAATGAAAATTATCTTATATGAAGAGGGACATTAATTTAAATTTGAAATTTGTTTTGATTAGATCATGTAACTATCTTTGAGGATGAATAAATTAACATTTTATAGAAAACATTAAATGGATTTTTTTCATTAATGAGATATGATAATTTGTTTTAAACAATTTCATGAAAAATTATCTTATTATTGATTTTGGAATTGAATTTGATATGTATATATAATGATTAGATAAGAGTGAAATATTTATGTTTAAGGTAATTTATAGGTAACATATTTTCATTCTTTCACCTTTTTAATTAAATTATTTTAATAAATTCATTTGGATCATTTTTGAGAAATTAACACATTTCTTGTAATTTGTGTGTAACCTAGACATAATTTAAAAATGGAGTTTTATGAATTATTTTATTCTTTTTTTATTCTTTTGGATATATGATACTCATAATAACTGTGTTTTAAAGAATATTTAGTTGTTATGGGTAACTAAAAACGAATTCCAATCCTCACATATGATTAATATGCCCTTTATGTTGATGTGTTAGATCAATCAAGATTCTTATGCAGAATAATTTTAAAAAAAATTCAATGAGAAATAAATTCCTAAATATTGTGTTTAAACAAATGAATATTTTCGTATCTTGTTGAACATGAACATTTAATTAATATAAATTTATATTTTAGTGGAATATTGAATATAATGGGTATATTTTTTAAGGATAATAATTTTAGAAGAACCCGCATTCTTGTTAAATGGAATTAATTTATTACTCAATCCTTTAATCATATTAGTTTTCCCATGTATACTTATTATTAATGAATCTCAATAAAACTTATTTAAACAGCACATTATCTCAATTATTAATTTCTTATTTAAAAAATAGAATATGGTTTATATTAAACTGTATAATTTAAAATATGAGTATTTTAAATAAATATTTCGTTATGATTTTAGTCTTATATGTTATTATTTTCTCTGTGATCAGGATTTCATGATCCATAAGGATGGAGTTACAAATATGGTTTTATCAATGTTTGATTCTATATATTCTCAATCTTTTGAACAATTATTTTCTTATGTTATTTTTTTGTTGGGGATTAAGAGAACATGCGTGTGAGGGATAAGTGACAGTGGTTTCATACTTTTATTCATTATCTGTATTGATTCTTGTTATCAAATAATAAAAATATCTTATTTAATGTATTTTCATATTAGTTTATCATAGATAAAACATATTGAAAATATATTTACATGACTTAACAATAGGGAGGGGAGTGACAATTCACTTAGTCAAAGATTCCTTTATTATCTTAATCCAAGAAGTGATGGTTGCATGGTATTCTTAGAGATCTCTAGTGCACAATGCATTCATACATAAGTAACATGTGTTAAGTGATTATATATTGGAAACTATACAATGAGTTGGAGTGAGAAACATATTTTAAAGGCATATGGTTTATTCAATAGTACCCAATCATGGTATAATCATTTATTTGATCCCATTCATATTGAGGTCTTCATGAATTTTCATTTTTATTGAATTTCATTGACACCACATTATGAAACTGTCATCATTTCATTTAATGTCCAATTATCAAAAATAGAAAAATAATATAATTAATATGGATAATGAGTGATGGGAAAAAAAATTCCTTGAGAGAAAAACCAATCGATCCACTATGCCACATTAGGAAAAATATAATTTTTTTTCATTCCCCATGAAAGCTGGTTCATGTTACCCCCTTTGAAAAGGAGAAAACATCCAGGATTTTGTATCATTCCTTAATTATTTCATTTTACATTCATTATTCTATTCTTCTTGAATCAAATTAACCTAAAAATAATTCTTTTAATGTAAATTAATTATTTAATCAATAAGATACTAATGTAATTATACTATATAAAAATTATTATAATCTATTTTAATACAAATATATTCTCTCGTGATATTTTTTATACATACAGTTAATGGTTAGTTTTATCCTCCCATGAGGCCATTGTCAATTAATTATATATCACTATCTTTATCAAATGTCAATAAAACTCTTATATTTATATATAAATTATATTATGAAACTCAATAATGTTTATAAACTATTAATAATGTAAACATATCCGACCCTAACTATTTGAAATAGACTTATTAATGGTAAGTAAATGAAACTATAGAGACACTATCATATTCTTAATTATCACAACATTCCTAGTTGGTTAGTATGAATTAATAAAAATATATAAATATTTAACTTTATTTATTATTACTATTCTAAAATTACAATAAATAATTAATAAAAAACATAGTAAAAAACAACAATATTTAATAAGGAAGGAAACAATTTAAAAAAAGATTTCATCACAGAATATTTTATTTTATGAAAATATAATTCATAATTTACAATAATTATAATAAATATAATTTATTATAATTACATAAATGAATATAATATTCTTGTTGATTAATTTTCAATTATATTATGTTGACAATACAGGTGGTATAAAAACGATGAATCAAAATTGGACCTAAGGTAAGGGGATTCTTATCCCCATATCAACTTTTGGGTTTTCTCACCTCTTTTTAATGTAAAATATTTTATGATGATTATATACCACCATATTAAATTACACTTATTAATTTCTATTTTTTTAAATTGATTTAGGTATATTGGATACTTTCTCTCATTAATTGATCAGTTCTTCTTATGTTATAAAATCTGTTAGGGGAATATCTTCTGATCCTTATCATTGGGATTTTCAATTTTTAATAATATTATTTCAAAAGTTCTCATTTTTATTTTCTACCACAAATATCAAACTCATTTTATTTTGAAATTTTTCTTTGGATTTACATAAATTTTCCTTAGAATCTCAATCACTTATTGTAAAATCATATCCAATAAAATTGTGAGGTGTTTTTTCATCTAAATTGTCTCTCCTATAGGATTTAGTTATATAGTATTCATCATTCATCTTGAATGAACCACATTTTTAGGAAAAATGTTAATTACCTCACCTCTTGCTTTTTTAATTTTATTATACTTTAAATTTTCACTTTTCTAGACTATGATGTGGTAGAAAATCATAATCCTTATTCTCTATGAGAATCATTAAATTCTCTTTCATCATTCAAGATATTTATATGAATTTTTATATTTTATAATATTCATTTATATATATTTTTTACCTTTTATATTTATAAATAACTACAATAAAGATGTTAAATTACCTTTTATTAAAACTCATTTTATTTCTAGATTGAATCTAATTATGCACTGATAATCTAATGAATCTAATTTTTTCTCTCAAATTAAACCATTCATTTATCATGAATTCACATTTGGTATATTCTCTATATTTTCATGGTAATAACCTCTCATTATAATTTTTTTTAAATATTCTACTATGTAATGTAACTAATTGTTATGAGATCCCATTCCTTCTCACCACATGTTATACATTCTAGGCTTGTGGATTTAACTTCTAAAATTTGATTGTTTTTTATTTATATTTTAATGAAACATAAGTTGTGGCAGTCCTTTTCAGTCCTAGTTCTATTTAGTTTTGATAATTACTTTAACTCATCATTTTTTGTTTTCAAATAAAATTTTAAGTGTTTTATATTTAGTATTCCCTTGTATTTATTTTATATTTGAATCAATAGTGATCACATTCTTATATAATTAATTCTATTTAAATGAAAATAATATTATATTAATTTCATCTTTTAATGTAAATGGTCAATTCAGTTGTTCCGATGATGGAAAAATTCAACTAATTTTTTACATGGTCTTCAATTGAAAATATAGTTTTCAATTTAATTTCTCCTATGAATTATTATTTAATCTCAAGATAAAATGAATGGATTCAAAAAATATTTATATAATTAGATATATAATGGATTTATCTAAACATAATTAGTTTATGTGGATGTATGAAATTGATTTTTTGGTACATGAAAAATTACAGAACTTTCCATAGTAGTTTAGAAACAATATATTGAACATATTTTAAAATCTATGGGTTTTATTTTAAATTACTCTATAAGGATATGATAATTGATCATAACGTACTATTATAAAACTAAAATATGTTTTTATTCATTTTATCAGTTTACATTGAAGTTTAAATAGATGTTTGGTTAGTAAATATAATATCTGATGTTATGGAATTATGTTTTCCATGTTGAGGTTTTTCTAGAACAGTTGAAATATTTGTTTTTGAAGATATAGCATGATTTAAAGGAATGAATTCTTAATTTAATGAATAGTTTGAATCATATTGATATTTATTAGAAATAATTATTTTAGGATGAAGTATGAATATGAATTTAATGGGATAAAAAATTTATTGAATTCTAAAGTTAAGATGTCCACATTTTCAGAGAGTTTTATACCATATGTGTGTAAGTGTAGCATAAGGATTTGAAACCCTATATTTGGAATAAAATGTATGTATCATGTACCCTATACTATTGTAAATGTATGGATCATCAAATTTATATATTGATGGAACACATTTTTTAGGAACACAAATTATTTTTATCAACCTAACATTTGTAATTCATTGTATGTTGTCAACCCTTTGTTTGGATTTTTCTTCATGTAAAGAAAATATATTTTGGATATTAAATTAAGGATTTTAAATTAATGATATTTTATCTGATTTATATAGTGGTCTATAAGGAATTGAATATCATTTTAAATCTATTTTACAACCAATTCAAAATCTCACATTCGTCAGAATAAATTGCTCCTATTTCTGATGGATGTTATATTTGTATTTATTTAATTTTATCCCTAATATTAATGATTTTTTATGCTTATAGATTTCAGGGTATATTTTGATTAGGTTTGAAGAATATTTAATGGATTTAAATAGTATATTTAAATCATTTAACTATAGTATTATAATGTATATATTTTTGGAGGAGTTATTCAAATTATTTTGAATGAATTTATTAGATATTTAATATATAGGAAGAAGACAATGGTGCTATGACTTTCTTGGGATATTTATATAGGATATTGACTATATTTATTTTGAATATATGAATGAATATGAGTACTAAAATTTCTGGATATTTATTCTCTACATATATCTCTCTCTAGAAAAAACATACACAAAGAAGAGCGGAGAAGTAAAAAATATGATGAAAAAAAGTCTTCAAATATATTCATTCTGCTACTCATAATTTTGATTAAGGTAGAGATAATTGTTCACATCCTTATTATTTGAGAGTTTAAAGAAGAAGGAGGATTTAAAACATTGTCTAATAAATTTGATACTATATAATGAAGATGAATCCTATTTGAAATCAAAGGCAATTTTGTGACTTTTGTGAATTATTAAAGATCATTTACATATGTTAGTTGCTACAGAAACTATGTTATAAACCTGTTAAAAAACATAATCCCATAAATCTTCTTTGGATTATAAACTTCTTAGAATTAGTCATGGTGGAGTGAAAACTTCTCAGACTAAGATGTGGATATTCTATTTCTCTATAAAAGAACTAAAAAGCCTTGTGATGTGTCAATTTAAGTTACTATGTTTCATAGTTCCCTATATATGAGGATCCCCTAGTGGATATCCCCAAGATTATGGAGTAGAGTGTTGGCAGAGCTGACTAGAATATTTTCGAGACCAAAACTACTATACATCGATATGTTCTTTTAATTTAATTATTTTTTGTACTCGCCCAAATTTAAAATAAAAGGAAATCATCTATTCATTTCAGGAGGGTAATTTTAAATTTTCCATGATATTTAGAAGGGATAAATTCACACCCTCTTGTATCTTCATCATAGTCATTTCAAAACAAAAAGGTATATCAATGGAGGTTCCATATTTCTACATTTTTTTGGAAATACATTAGAATTATTTAATTTCTATCAGATATATAACAAATAATATAAATGGTTGTAATCATTTAGAATACTTGAGATTTGTTTTCGATATACCAAGACCGATTTAAATATTTGTATGGAGGAAAATATCAATGGATGATATTAGAAAAAGTATGTAGATGATTCATACTCTTTATTTTAATAGTGATAATTATGAATGCTGTAAAAATAACATGAGAATTATTTTTTGGATTATTGGTTTGAATGTTTACATGATGATTTTCAAACCTCATTAAGTTGCTAGAGAACATGAAATATGGGATGATGTGAAGAAATATGAATATGATTTTAATTACAAAGACATTAATGAAATTATAAGCAATCTCAATTCTGATGAATTTAATCATGTTTCAAAACTGTCTACTACCTATGAGATATGGAAGACAATCATAGTTTCTTATTAAGGAAATGATAAATTGATAAAACCTTTCAATGACATTTTTTCTATGGGAACTCCTATTTTAGAAAATAGTTACACATTAAAGGCGTTGATTGATATGTGAAAAAGATGACATACCCGTAAAAACTCATAATAATGATTTTATCAAAAAGGAAAATGCTACGTTCAATGTTTTTATTGATTAATTTTATGATTTCTACATTCAGGTCCAAATGTTCAATCTACTAAAATCTCATAAGTTGAGCTTGTATATCTATTTCTTATGGACAATTCTAATGAGGTGTTATTATCTTACTCTAAAAAATCTGATGCAATTTTTTTTCTCATGATGAATGTTATAAATATTTTTTTAACTCATGTAAAATTTGAATCCTTAAAGAAAGAGAATAAAAAACATTGAATATATTATGATACTATTATAATTGATAATGAATGTTTTTCAAAATAGATTGTAGATTTATGATCAAATTATACCAAAATTTCTTATGATTAAACCGAAACTAAAATTAAAGAATTATTAGATTATGTTGATATATTAATGAAAAAGTATAGTATTCGGATTAAGGTAGAAAATTATTTGAATTTAATTTATGGTAAAAATAAAATCTAAAAAGGAAATCTTTTTACTTGTAGTGATGAAGAAAATCCAAATGTATAGAAAAATTATTCTGTTCTTGGTTTCAACCTAGAAAAAAAGCTCACTATTAAATTTTTTTTATTTTCGTATTAGCAGACATTATATTTCTAACTGTTATTTTTGAAAATATCAATTTTGTGGTGTCATGAATGTTCGTTATTTTGAAGAATTATCTAGATTTAATTATAAAATATATGATTAATATAAATGAATTTGGTTACCTAAATCATTATTTTCTAATAGTACCAAGCCCCAAAAAATATTAGGTCCAAATGGATATTGTATTTGATATTTTTATGTTTTCACTGATAAATTTCATCATTATATCATCATGTGGATTTTTGAAGATTATGGGAATTTATTATAATGACCCATATTTTCCATGTAATTTTTTTAATTATGTGGAATTATTATTAGTCTACAAAAATTGACGGTGCATGATTCCAAGGATCGGTGTGCCCAGAATGAATTTATGATTTTTTTAAGTAGAATTTAGTACTGAATGAATTTATGATTCCAAGGATCGGTGTGCCCAGAATGAATTTATGAAAGCACCGTTGAATCCGCAGTACCGAGATTCTCTTAAGGTAGGCTTCACTTCGACCGCAATAAGGCTAGATAAAATGATAGATTTTGGGAGATTTTAAAAGAATAAATTAAATAACGTGTTATTTTATTTTTTCCTTTATTCCCCTCCAACAGAAAATAAACAACATGGGACGAGTGATGTTTCATGACATTAAATGGCTTGACCCTTCAAATCCATAGTAACAATGTGGTTGGGAATGTGGAATGTTCCTATTAAATGAACCCTCATAAATCCCACGAGCATTAGTCACCCTCACCCTATTCTATTTATATGGATCTTGGGGAGGGGTATTAAAACAACTTCACCAAGAGATGATGCGATGATAGAGTGCTGTGATGCCCACCTTGGAGGATAGAGCTGACTTCAGCAGGTGGTGATGAGCGCCACCGAACGACGAACACCCACTTCCTCAATCAGGGGTGTTCTCCATTGTTCTTGATGTAGGGATTATATTTTTGTTTAATTCAAGTTATTATTGAATCCTTTAATCCCCCATCATGATTATAAGCCAACATGAAGGGTGTGTGCCTAACAAACCCAGATCAGACCCTCTTCTACCTTGTTACCCTTGCTTTCTTCGTGGAAGACCGCCGATGTGGTGTCACCGACCAGCTACGATGGAGGTGGCACACCATCACACGCCACAAGAGGATGGTGCAACACTGAGCTAAATCAGTTAGCAGAATGAAAAATTCCAACTAGCCACGGAGGAGGTGCGACACACCATCTCATGTCGTAGATGTGTTAGGGGTCGAGGCTGAATCTGCGGCGGGTGAAGAAGGTGGCTCACACGAGTCGGCAGTAGAAGGAGGAGGTGGGGCAACGTGCCATCATGCGCCGCTAGAGGAGGTCATGAATCGAAGCTGTGGAGGGTAAAGATCTGTATAGCCCTCACGCTACACTGGCTGGTGGATCCTCGGTCAGCCAAAACGACCTACATTTCCCGCTAGGGTAGCGCCCCACCGACTGGGTTGAATGGCCCTACACTCGTAGGGCCAGATGGGAAGACTGGTCCGCACGAGCATAGTATGCCGCGCCTCTGTGGGCTGGGCCACATGAGCCCACCAGGCTGGTCTGCACCCCCCTTACTGGCCGGTCCATGCCCCCCTTGCAGGATGGGCCGGACTACAGCCTAGCGGGCAACGCCTGCCATGGCCCAAACCTGGTCGGACCGAACCTGGACCTAACCAGGCATAGTTCTGCATAAAGGCCTATAACATCAGATCCAGAAATCATTTTGATAAACCATATATGGAACTTGGACCCTATGAAATAGGTGGTACCTTTGGTATGCTACAATTATGTTTTGGAGAAATTTCAAGTATGACTGAGTTGGATTGAACTCGAATCCAACCAGGCCCTCGGAACTAAAATTCTTATAACTCACAGACCAAGTGTCTGATTGATGCACTGTCTGTCGCATTGGAACCCCTAAAACATGACGGTTCTTTTGGGTTAAATATTTACTGAGAGTAGTGGTGGTAAAGGTATGACCGGTATCACGAGGGGCGGATTCTACATAACTCAAGCGTACCAATTATGAGGAATCATGTGGCTGGATGTAACGTCAAGAAAGAACATCGATCCTAAGTGGGTCAGCATATATCGATCTTGTGTGGGTTAGCATCTATCAGATACCATGTGGGACAATGCTTAGCGATCCTATGTGGGTCAGTGCACACTGATCCTGTGTGGGTCAGATCCTATGTGGGTCATCGTTGGTTATTACCTATCGATCATGTGTGGGTCAGAAGCAGTGCCTCTTAACAGAATAATATGATATAGCTTAAGACTAATCATTTGTAAATTTTTACTTAAAATATAACTGATTATGAGTAGATTCATTTACTTTTATGGTGTTATCTTCATGGTGTTATCTATCTGGTACATCTATCTCTGTGGTGTTACCTATGTAGTACTTCAACCTTCACGGTGTTGTCTTCGTGGTGTTACCTATGTGGTGCATCTACCATTGTGATGATGTCTTTGTGGTGTTACCTATGTGGTACTTCTATCTTTCTGTTGTTACCTATGTGGTTCTTCTACCTTCCTGGTGTTACCTTTGTGGTATTTTTCCCTCATGTATGATATGAGTATATCATGATAACATAGGTATATGTATGGTAAAATACCTAAGTTGAGTTGATGTCTATCGCTTCATGATTGATATAGAGGTATTTCTTTTTGGTTTTTCCTTTGGGGAACTCTGGGAGATGTACAGGGGTCTCATGGTCTTTACTGAGTATAGTTATACTCACCCCTGCACGGGCAACGCCCACACCTTGTTGTGTATTGTGCAGATGATAGACATCATTGATCAGAGTTGGGGTAGCGAGGACTAGACGGTGCTTCGAGGATGACCATTTGACGTGATGTGACATAGGGACTACTGATTGTGAGCTATACCTACACTTCAAATAGGATCTTCAGTGGATGATCTAGGAGCTCTTTTTTATATTTCAATTGTATTTTTACTTTTCAGTTGTACTTGAACTTTTCAGTTGGGCTTGTATTCTGGCCCCTTTACATTAAGCACATTTTTACTACAGTAGTTTAATTCTCTGTTTTGTCTTGTTATGTTATTAGAAAATGGGAATATACATGTTTAAAATCAATGCCTTCTTGTTTTAGTGATACATGCCTTTTTTGGTTTTAGTCGCCAACCCCTGTCCAATGGAAGGCGGGCTTGGGGTAGTCAAGGCATAGGCCGTGAGGGATGGGTCATGAAATTTATTAAATTTCTATTTTTTCTTCTTTTAAATGACATTTTATTTAGTTATTCAACATTTATTCTAGAAATTATATTATTTTAAATTTCAATATTCAATTTAAAAACACTAAGAAATTTATATAGGGGTAAAAAAGGATTTTAATTTTTTATATTTTATTCATCTACATATAATTATTCTTTTGATTCACCTATTAAATATTTTTAGCACAATTATTTTGTCAGAGGAATTAATTATATGATTTATTTTATTTAAAAATGACTATATAAAAAACTCATAAGATTTTATATAAATGGTTATATTGCGTGAAAGAATATTTTTAATGTTTGACTATTGAAATTATCTGTGTATGCTAAATTAATTTATTACTATTTGTGATAAGTTATTATATTATTATATTAAAATATTTTAGTCATTTATTACGAATTATTTATTAATTAAATTATTTGATGATCATTTAATACAATTTTTAAAAATCCATTATTTAATATTTTTTGAAAATTATATATTTTTCCTTTAAAATATTTTATTAAATTCCTTGAATATTTTTTTAACCTATTATATTTCTTAGAGAGACTTTTTTAAAATATTAAACAACAGTTTAAATTTTTTATTATTATGGTGTGAATTAAATGGTTTAATAAATTCCTTTAAAACACATATTTGAATAATATTTTATATATTTTTTCATGGCTCCTTGATTTCTTTTTTATCATTTTCTAAGGAAGTATGAATTTATAGGGAGTTTATATTACATTATATATTAAAACCATATTTTTTATGTCATTCTATAGAACTTAACTTCTAATATTTTTTTAAAAAAAGGGATGATTTTTTTTTCAAATTTTATATATTGTTTTTGATACTACTACTTAAATTTAAAATTCCTTATAAAAGGGTTAAATGTATTGTATTATTTAATTTACTCAATAACTCATCTTTTTATTCCCTATAAAAAAGGGGGATTTTGGTAATGATTTAGGGATTCTTATTTTCAATAAGGGGGAGAATGTTGATTGGTTCAATTTCATTATCATCTTGATTTAGTTTTGATAGTGGCTTCACCTAAATATTTTTTTTCTAATAAATTTGATAAGAATTTTATATTTTTTATGTCATAGTTTTTATTTTATATTTTCTGAAATGATGATCAGATTCTTATGTAATTTATTTTGTTGGAAAGATAAGAATATTATATTCATTTAATTGGTTAATGTAAACAGTCAATTTAGTTTTTTCAATGGTGAAAAAGTTAAATGATGTTGTTATAAGATTTTTAAGTGACATTACAATTTTTAGCTTATAGTCACCTCATAGTTATGATGATATAACAACTTATATTGAACAAATTGATATGAAAATTATACAATTGGATATATTATGGATTTATCTAAAAATCAATACTCTAAGAATATGTCTGAAAAGGATATTTTGGTACTCTAAAGAACCACTGATGTTTCTATGGTAGTTTAAAAACTCAATAGTGAATATATTTGAAAATACATTGTTTTTATTTTACATAGTGTTTAATAGATATCTAAATAACTAAAAAACTATTGAGATGTAATGAAAATATTTTTATCTTGATTTTATCAGTTAACAATGAAGGCTAAAAGACCTTTTGGGTGGAAAATTTAGTATCTGATGTTATTGAACACTGTTTTCCCAGATGCAATTTTTGCAATGACATGGCATCAATTTATCATATATATATACAGAACTATCAAATCAAAATTATTCACTTCATGAATCATTGGAATGATATTGAGATTTAATTAAAATAATTATTATATGATTAATGGTGAATCATATGTTTAAGGGATCAAAAAAGTCAGTGAATTCTAAAGTTAAGTTGTTCAAATTTTAGAGAGTTTTATACCCTACATATATAAGAATAACAAACGATTTATGAACCCTACATTTGGAATGAAATTTATGGATCAGGTATCCTATTGTATTGGAAAAGTTTGGATCCTCAACCCCATGTTTGGAAGGAATCGTACATTTCAAGAATTAAAAGTATTGTTTATTTAGGTTATGTTTCTTATCACCCATACTTTGTTGAATCCACAGCTGGTGTTTTTCATAATGTGAAGGAACTCTACATTTGACTATTCAAAAAAATAGTTTAATTTCATGAATTTTTCTATGATTTTAATAACGGTATCAACAGAAGTAAATATTATTTTGAAGCTATTTTATGATCTATTCAAGAGGCTCATATTAATTAGATTAAAATGTTCATTTTTCTAAGGTACATTATGACTCTATTTGTATTATTTGATTTAAAATATTCATGATTTATTATGAAAATAGTTTTATGTATCTATTTTTTATATTTTTATACGACATTTAATGGATTTAAATAGATTTTTTAAATATTTTTACACCTCTATTGTTATAGGGATATTTTTGGATGAGTTATTGTAATTATTTTGATTAAATTTGTTATATATTTATTCTTTATAAAGATTCCAATGGTTTTATACTGTTATTGAGATATTTGTGAAGGATATTATATCTATATACTATAAATATTAGAAGAAATAGGAGTTGTAAAACTGATAAATATATATTCGTTATATATAACTCTCTCTGGTAGAAAATAAATATACATGAAGAAGAGGAGAGATGTAAAAACTCTAACAAAAATAAATTAATAAATTATTATCATCCTATTGCACATCATTTTGAAAAAAAATCGAAGTAATTTTTGTACATCCTTACTCATTATTGGGGTAAATAAGAAGGAATCTTTCACAACATTGTCTAATATATTTGAAAATATTTAATGATTAATAATCCCATAAGATAGTTAATACTATTTGGTTTCTGCTATTCATTATTGAAGATCATCTACATGTTGTTTTTATTTCTGAAAGTATGATCTAAACCTATTTCCCAAAAACCGTCACCATGTCTATTTTAATTTTATTATTGGTTTCTCAGACTTAGTATTATTGGAGTACTAGATTCTTGAATAAAGCTGTAAATATTTTGGATTCCTATAAAAGAACCAGATATCCTTGTAAGGTGTCAACTTCACCTACTATGTTATAGAGGTCTTAGAATAATAAGACCTACTAGTAGAAATCACAAATCTCATGGACTAGGGAGTTGTTAGAGAGGACTAGGGGATTTTTGTGCCTCAAACCACTATACATTTCTATGTTCTTTTCCATTATTTATTTACACATCTCACTTTACTTTAAGATATAAAAAATAATCACTTCATTTCAAGAGGGTCATATTAATTTTTCCATGATTTTTAAAAGGACTTAGTTCACCCCCTATTGTGTCTTAATTATATCCATTTTGATATGAAAACATATATTTTTGGTAATTTTTTTAGTAAAACAAGAATTTATTATCCCATAGAAGGAGATAATATGAAAATTGGGTTTCAGATCATTATTTTGAGGGTTATAACATCATTAAGACTTGTTTTGATTTTTTTTGATGCGGCTAAGGCCTATTTCAGATGAGTTGGAATGTTTAGTGATTAATTATGGTGGTTTCAATGTTATAATTAAATTATAAAAAATAGTGGTTTTTGTTTATAGGGTATAAATGTGGTATGTCAAAGGTTAAAACTAATTCATGGGTGATAGAACACAATTAGTCCAAATATATTAAATCCAAAATTGAATAGATATGTAAAAAAATTCTTATTGTGTGTTGGAATTACAATGATGGAATCTATAAATTTAATTTCTATAAATGAATGATACTTAAAAATTTGTGGAACATTGCTTTTGATGTCTAGAAGAAGATCTACCAGTATAATATCTACTAAAAGTAGAACTATAAAAATATGATTTATATAATATAAATATTTATAGGAAGTTTATATGTCATAATAAGACTCACTAGAATTTGAGTATGGTTGGAGGGCCATGAAATTTGTAATGTGTTATATGTATATGTGATTTTATAATGTAAACCCAGATACATAAGGATCATAATGGTTTGCAGAAAATGCTAAAGTCCTAGAACCTAAGGGTCTTCCCATTTTAACAAAAATTGATATGTTTTAAGAATACCCTATGATACGTAATGTCCATTACTTTGATACATATGTGTGATCATCCAACCTATGTGTCATTCTATTCATAAAAATGGACATTTCTTATACATGAGATTCATTTTTAGGATATGCAGCGTTTCTTTGAGAGTGACATTTTACTAATTATAGGAGTCACCCAATCACATGGAAGGGTTCCTTAGATGATACATAAAGAATAAAATACATTTTCCGATAATATATAATATTTATTTATGAATATTTACCTAAATATTGCAGGATATGATTTCCAAAAATTATAATTAATTGAAACTTTAAAAAATGATTTCCAAAATAAAGGGGAGTTCAGAAGGATATTTTTAGAAGGATAATTCAAAACATAGAAACTAAATATGGAATTTGTGCATTATTATGAGTGATATATAAAGGTAAATTTGATATGTAATAGTCAACCCATATATAAGGGTCAATATGTAAGGGTATTAGTGTTTCCCAAACAGCATGTCGGATTAGATTTTTACAATTTTCATAAAATATTTATAATATGATTAAATGATATGGGAGATTTTTAAGTTTTTTTCAAAATGTTTTCATAATTCCCTATTTTTATCCCTCCCATAGACTTCTTTTCCCAAGGGATATCATTATCAAATCATTATATATATTAACTGGATTTTCTTTAGGGAGTATCCATTGGTAAGGATAATTTCCCTTGGTTTTTTATTTATTGTTTCTCTCACTATCCACTGATTTTATATTCATTGTTCACTAGATAAGGTAATTTATTATATTCATATTTATTTTTAATAGATATGGATAGAAAAGTGTTTCTAAAGGAGTAGAGTCACGTTTACTCTAAATTAGGTAGGTTAACTTAATATTACAAAGTTCCTTAGACATTGGGTGATTGCATGCTCATGTGTTATCACTATGTTTATTTTTATTTTTTCTCATGATTTTTTGATCCCTCCCCATAAAATGGGATGGGATTTAATTGGTCTACCAGTAAAAATTGTTCATATATCATTATAAATGATTATTTTTAGGTTATTTTTTCAAATTATTGACGATTTACTATATATTGATTGTTTAGTGGGGTGATTTGGTTTCTCATTTTTAATGGGGTTCCTATTTTAAATGAAGATTATTACTTTTTTAGTAATAGTTTATTCATAACTGGGTGGTTTTAAAGTTAAATTTCAATGTGAATGGGATGAATTTCAATTATGGGTTTTAAATAATATTTCAAAAATAATTTTTTATTTTATAAAAATCACATTCATTAGGAAATTAGTATAAATTCCTAGAAAGAGTACAGAAAAAATGTGTTTTATTTTATAATGGTTTGACTATTTAGATATTTCATGTTTTTAAAAATATAGTTACCCATACTTTTACAAGGATATCATATCTTATTATATAAATAATCCTCAAAAAACACAGAAATAAACACTATAATTATAAAGGTGAAGTGGCATTAGAAAAAAGTATACATAAATAACTGGTTCAGAAGTGATCAATATACTATCACACAAAACAAGAAAAATAGTGATTTAATAATAGTTTTTCGAAGTGATTTTTAAAACCACATCTAAATGTTTTTCGGGAAAAAATTTAGTAGAGGATTATTATATGAATTTTTAAAAAACTTCCACTAAATGTTAGTAAACTATTTTTTAATACATTATTTATAATTTTTTTCAAAAACTAATTCATTTATTTTTAGTAGTGAATTTTTTTAAAAACGGCCACGGAATATAATGAAAAAATAGAAAAAAAATTTAATTATTAATTATTATTTACTATTTACTATTAACTATCATATATATTCTATTATTTATAATTATAATTAATTACTATATGTAAATTAATAATTATTTAAAATAATTATTTAATAATAATTTTAAAGTGAAAAAAAAAACCTTCAATAAGTTGAAAATCAGACTTCAGTATCAAATGACCATAAAATTTGATGTGAGAGTCAGTTTTAAATCCACATGCACTGTAACGAAATCTTTTAAGAATAGATAAAACATCATAATATTTAAATCATTTGATAATAAAAGGGAAAAATATATTAAAATTTAAAAAAAAAGATAAAAATCAAACTCTATCTTCAAATCACCATAACTATTTTTCCAGGTTTTCGTTTGGCATATACCACATATCAAATCACTGCCCACGAATATATCTACACAAGAGATGGAAATTGACTATGGTCATAGAGATATGTATTGTTTTTCTTTTCACGAACCATCCCTTGGGGCCCGAGCTGTGACTACACCAAGCCCGCCCTCTATAGGGTAGGGGTTGGCGGCTATCACCGGAAGAGAATATCCATATAAAGGGAAGACATATTTTCAAAAACTTGTACACACATAGACAGGGAACACTATGAACAAGTAACAAAACATAATAATAAAGGTACAACCAAAACAAAAACCACCACTATGTGTAACAATAAGTACTAAAAGTAAAGGGGCCTGAATACAAGCCCGACTGAAATGGAAGTACAGTAAAAAAGGAAAACAGCTCCGGTGGTCATCTGCCAAGGTTCCTATATAAAGGGTAGGTACATCTCGTCACTACTGCTCTCCACATCTACCGGAAACCTCCGTACACCATCTGTGAATCACCTCCGAGAACCGTCAATCCTTGACTCCTCAAGAATCAGTCTGAAAGTATGTTGTCTTCACAAGAAAAAAACAAGGTGCGGGAGAAGCCCATTTAGGTGGGGTTATAAAAATACTCTTTAGGGACCCCAAGAACACTAATGGTCCCCCATAATTTCAGAAAGGAAAATCCACAAAGCATGATCTCAATCACATAGCACAAAGAAAAAGAAAGCACACACTTGGTATATTCTAGGGTAATAATAGTAGAATCACCAGTCACATCTATCGAGTACAGTTTGTCGCTACGTCACACAGAGCCACGTGCCACTAACATTGAGCTGTATTGGTATTGCTCCCCATCACGTATCCTGGGACTTTGGGGTCATAGAGAGCCACTCCACACCGTGGCCAGCTGAGGTACTCCTCCTTTCGAGTACTGTGGTTCTACTAAATCACATAGAGGTTCTACCCACCATGTTCCTGCTAATTAACATAGTGGTGCTTCCCACTAAGATGTTAAATCACATAGTGTAAAAAATTTGTAGTCTTCAGGTATCATAAAGTCATAAGGATCTTTACGTAGTGTGCATGGGAGAACTGCTCCTCAAGACATCAATCATATTTCAACCAGTACAAAGTCTCATAAAGAAGTAACCTCGAAATCCTTCATGTCATAAGGGTTCCAATGCAACATACGACATGCCAACCAGACGCCATGTCTCTATGTTATAGGAATTTTAGTGTTGAGGGCATGGTTGAATTTGGGTAAGATCCAACCAAGACAAAATCTAACATTATCTGTATCTCTCATAGAGTATCTCAAAAGGACCACCTCATCCTAAGGGTTATGGTTCCATAGTGAGTTCTTTATAAAGCCATCCAGTTTAGGAGATATGCCAATTTAATTGTAACTGGGCTAAAAAGGGGTCCATGTCCGGTCTGACCTAGTCGGACTGACCTGACCCAACCCTCTAGGTGTTACCTGGATTGGATGGGCCTTGTTTGGCCCCCTCGGACGTTGGTTCGGACCACTGGGTAATTGGTTCGGCCCGACCCACCCAGGTGGGCGTGGCCCTCTGGGCTGTAGGATCACATGGCTCGCTGGCAGAGTGCGGGGGGTCCACTCCCCTCCCGAACGCCCGAAGATGTTCGGTCTATAAAGGCAGCAGCACCGGTTGAAACTGCATCTCCCAGCTGGTCCCACTAGACCAGTAAATAACGGGACCTGCAGATCATGGGTCCACCCTCCACCATGTCTAGATGACTTGACCTTCCTCTGCAATGCACCACCAGACTCAATAGTGGTGTCATATGGTGTTTCCCTCCCTTGGAAGGGTTGCGTGGACTAGACTAAAATGGAAACATGGGAAAGGGTTTACCTTTTGTCACTTCTCAAAGTCACGTATTGAAGTCTTGGTCTTCAACAGCGGTGTGCCGCACAGATTCAACGTGGCTGGAAAATGCCGACTACCCCCTTTTCCACCGCGACACCTTCTGGAACCACCGCTCTTTCGTGGCCTGCAGGTGTCAGCCGATGTCTTTCTCACTCGTCAGTTCCTTCGTGCCAGCGAAGCCTCTGCATGACACTAGTGAAACTCCAGTGGTATTATTTTATTCTTGTTCACGTCTACAGCCCTCCCAGGATGGCGCCTGTACTGCGGGACCATTGGTTCCACCTTGCTTCCAAAACATCCGGTTGTCCCCCAAGAAGGCCACAACGACAAAATTCTGTGAAGGGTATGGGCCTTGTTCATTTTGATCGTGCCCTACACGTTAGTATAACAACATGGGAATGATATTTTTATTATAAAAACTATCATAAAAAACCCCCACAATATCCTCCCGCATTAAAGAACGAAACACGGATCAACCCGTTGGATGGTTCATCCATGTTCTTCATAATATTCTAGAATAGGGTAAAGGTTAAAAATCAAGCATATAACCACCCTACAATGAGCTCGTTGGAAGCCACTATGGATTATGAAAGAGTTTCCTTGTCTGAAGGTGTTTGTCAACGTTCATCGTCGCCCGTCATTTCCCCAAAAGACCGTCAGTCGATCATGTTCTTCAACAGAGTGGACAGTTTTCAGCACTTCATCAGCGCTTCCTGTTGTAGCTCTACCAAAACACAATCCTGATATCATTTTAAATAGAGGGAAAGTGGAGATTAACACATCATACAATTAATGAGGTTCATTAATTACTTTTATTAACAAACCTCTTAATTCTCACAATGGTGCAATTAAAAATCCTTTTAAATCACCCTAATGAATAGTCACACAACTTATGAGTCAATCGATTAAATGGTTTGACGTTTCACTATGGTCCCATCACTGTTTTTCTAACAAAGGAAAAAATAAAAATAAAATAACATTTAGTTATTTTATTATTATTTTTTTGAAAAGTCCAAGAATTAACTTTTTCGCCCTACCCTTGCTGGTTGATGTTTAGATTCCCTTAAATATTCCTGATGCTATGGATTCAACTATTCCCTTATATTTTTAGTCTGGGCACCAGTTTAAAAGATAGAAAATGCCTCCCACTTGTTTACTGAACGTACCTTAAAAAAAGTTCAAAAAAATTATAAACAGTTTCCCTCAACCTGTGTGTGTCAAGGTAAACTATTACTGAAGGGAAACACGCCCTCACGAGCTCAATGGTACTCCCAGATTTTCAGTCTGAGTTACCATTTAGAAGTTAAGGAATTTAAAATAAAATAATTGTTACTTATTTGTTTTATTTACAGCCAAAAACTAAGTTCCACTGGTGGCCCACACCGGCCAATGTTAGTATATACGTAAGGAAGGAATTCCCTCTTGAGTTCAGCAGTGGACTCATATTTTTAATCTGATTCCCCATTTGTGAGTTATAAGAATTTTAAAAATAAATAATTTTAATAAATAATTTTATTTATGATTATGCCATTTTGGGTTTTCTCAATAGAGGCTAGCGCCAACTAAATTTAAGCCGTGCCTAGGGTAAAACCACAATTCTAAACACAATGGTGCACTCAGATTTCTGATAAAGGAATCCATTTAAGAGTAATTAATCTTTATTAGGATCACTGCTCACGGGGTCTATTTAAAGCATAACAATTTTTTGACGAATCATTCCGAGATCTCCGGGCCTCAGAATCACATGCCATCAAATTTCACAGTCTTGTAAAATTTCTATATAATTAAAAAAAATTATACATATTCTTTGGGTCTTTATATTCTCCCCGCTATAGGGTATTACATCCCCAAAAGCTATAAAAGGAAAATTAAACATGTGGGGTTACTAGGAATGTATCTTAGACTCTTTCTTCCACAATATCTCTTGTAGATTCCTATGCTTCCAACAAACTTGCACAAGAGGAATCGACCGCCCACGAAGGACCCTCTCTTGTCATTCCTCTATCTCCTCTAGAAACTCTATAAATGTCTCTCCATCATCGATATCCTACGCACCCCAGTCGATAACGTGTGATGGATCATGTACGTACCTCATCAGTTGTGACACATGTAAAATATTATGCACCTAGTGTATATGTTGGTGAATATCAAGATTGTATGCCCCTCACCTTCTCTATTGAGGATCTTTAAAGGTCCGATGAACCTTAGAGATAACTTTCCACTATAGCCAACCCTCTGTAATCCTCATCAGGGTGACACTTGAAGTGTAACACCCCGAGCTTCCATGATACGCTTCTCATTCAATAATGTAATAGCTTTCATTGTACGCAACATCGAGTTCTAACACACTGAAACTAATCAATGTAGCCATTATGAATAGTAATAACCACTTTTTATATTTTTAGAAATTTTATATTTCAAAATGGACTTCATTTTTGTATTCCTAATATTGAAATTAGCCTATGTTGAATTTTTTGTAATTTTCTGAGAACTTCAAAATTTTTATGAATAATGAAAAATACTTAAAAGAACTTTTTTAATCAAAATAATTTATAGTGATAAGTTATAATATTGAGTGGTTTTAAACTATAATTAGAATATATTTTTACCATTTTATCCAATGGTGGTCATTAGAATTAATTTCACTTTGAAATTGGACATAAACAATTGTCAATCTTTTAATATAAATTATTTCTTAAAAACACGCTATTTGTTGTGACAGCGGGAATTAATTATAAAATTAATTAATTTAAATTATATGTTTGGAATTTCATAAAATAGACATAATTTTTGAATTCAGAATATCAATTATAGCTTAGGGTGAAATTTTGGCATTGTTCTGAAAAACATCAATTTTTGATGAATAGTGAAACCACTAAGTGATAGTTAAATAACTGATTTTTCGTTTAAATGAGATATTACCACTTCTGTGATTTGATTTTCAAAAATCCAACATACCTGGTTGTCATTAGGATGTAAAATCTGGTTCAATGAGATTAACATAATTTTTTGGTGGATAGTAACTTTTATGTTCTTAATCGCGATAAGAGGTAATTAGTGTAGTTTAAGGTAAAAATAATGTTTTAATAATATTAGATGAGCTTGACACATGTCCTACACTCATTGGATGTGCCATGGCCGACCAAGACAATCCATGGGTCAACTTGGGGACCCCATGGAGCCACTTTAGTTGGAAAATGACATAAATACCTTTTATTTAATGTTAATGTAAAAAAATGACACAAACATGAAATGTTTTACTAAAAAAAAATTTACATGGGGTTATACAATTCATATTTTTGATTATAAATAGCCATTGGAAATCTAAAAAGATTTCCTACATCATATTATTCTTTTTATAATTTTTTAAACATTAAATAAATTAAATTATTTATGACATCATGATGATGCAGCGATGACCTCATTATTTAACGATTTAAATAAAATGAGAAGATAATGTAAAATCCAAGTCTTAAACTTGTCCAAAGCCTATTGGATGAAGATATTTCGAACCCTTATCACCTTATCCTCTAATTATACAAGTGTGGGACCTTTATAATCCGAAAAGCATTGTATAATATAATAACATTTCATTACTTTCCAAAAGTGCCCCTCCTCTCCACTTATAAAGGCCCCCACCACTCCCACCTTATTCACACCTTCAAGCCATTTGGCTCGGCCAAACTCTGCCCAAATACTCTCCCAACATCCCTCACTTACTCCTAGAGGCCTCACTTTGGGACGAATTCTTCCCAAGGAAGCCTTTGTCTCAAATCAAAAAGAGTTACCTGATTTTTTAGGTAATGTCTTCTCTAATGTTGTTTTGTTTTATTTTTCTACTCCAACCCCTTAAAATCTTTTCATTCCTTTCTTTTGTAACAAAACCAGTATCTACAATATACTAGGATTTTTTTATGATAATTATTTGGTTTACACTTACACACACCTTCGTCTAATGGTTAAAGAAAATACTGTTTCTGTGGGTGGTGAAATACTACCTCACGAAACGATGATTGTTCAAATTATTTTAACACCTATAATGGTGTCCATTTTGATGACACTATTTTCATATATGATATATAAATTATGTTTATTTTTTCCTTATGCTTCTGTATTTCTCATTTATGGCATACTTTATGATTTCCATTATGGGTAAACGCGATAATTTCATTTTAGGAAGTGCGGACTACCGCCCCCTGAAAGTGATGTGAATCGTTAATGCCATATGTGGGATGTATAAAGTATGGATTAAATGATATTATATATTATATTATACTGGAACTATATTATACCTTTATATAATTATGATTTCATTCCATTAAATACGAAATAGAAATGAAAGTAGCGTTCATGCGTACGTACGACTTACCGTCTCCATGAACGGTGCATTTCATTTCTTACCTCTAAATGTTACGTAATATTATTAATGAATGTATATACTGGATATATATGATATATATGACATGTAAATCATGAATATAATTCTGTAGATAATGGATATTCTACCACATAAACAACTTGTAATTATAAGAAGTTTATTGTTGACTCAAGTACCAAAGATCGACAAAACGACCGTTATTAACTTAAATAATTACATAATGTTCATAACATGGTAATAAGTGATATAAAAGGAATAATGAACATAAAAAAGGCTCTTATGTAAATAGAAATTAACTCTAGTTTATTATTCAGGAGGTTAATGAAGGGTCGAGTCAGGACAAGACGCAAGGTAAGGGAATTTATTAACCAAACTTCCATTATTTGGGTTAATCTCATACTTTCAAATTATGTAATGATATTATTATTTCTTATTTTGTATTCTTTATGTGTACCTATAGTGAATACACATAATTAATCTATTTTATTTTAAAAATGATCTTTTTAAGGACTTCATCTCAATCTCCTTTCATTGAGGCATATTTGGTTTTATACACAACTTTCTTTTATATGGTGTATAAATCCCTTTGACTTTTACGTTTATTCAAAAGGAATCTTTTTTATACAAAGAGTTTTACTAAATGACAAAAAGGGAATGTTTTTCTTTCCGTAATTATGAGGCGACAACGACTTCTCCATCGCCGTGACCATTATTTGAGTTTCGGCTTCCTCTACAAGCCATCATTTTTTTTAATGAAAAATAAATACAAAGTTTTAACTTTATTTTATTTTGGTATTGAAAATGGTTTTGAAAGCATTTTTATTATATCAATGTGTTGTATTGATATCTTGGGATTGAAATGTGGAAATGTTATGTTTCCTTTATGCATGTTTTATGTGATACGATTATGTTATGGTTTATGATATTTTTAAACCTATTCATATGAGGAATGCATTGGACTTAATAAGTGACGGGTGGAGCCCGCTATAGCTCCTCCATGCATCGGTAGGTCTCATGAGACAACGAGACATGGAATTGGCCGAGGCCCTTTCCCCATTTGATTTGTGATTTTGGCCAAGGCCTTAATCATTTTAGATGTCTTGGCCGAGGCCATGACAAAATGTTTCAGAATGTCTGGCATTATGCATTCCATCATTATGAAAATGGTTATTAATATTGAATGTGATTATTCGACCAGTAGAATATCCATGTGAAGAAGTAAATGGAATTATCTCATTTTACTTTTTCCATATTATATTGAGGTTCATGTTCAAAAGGCTTTTTTTTAGTTATACATTGCCTTAAATGTTTATGTTTATTTATGAAAGCTTCTGCAATATTGTTATCCTTACTGAGCATCTGAGCTCACCCCTTTCAATGTTTTACTATTTTCCAGGATGTGAAGAAGTATTTTATGAATGACCTGCAGGGATAGTCAGAAGGGTATATGAGTGTGGAATATGAAGACTTTTTTATTGTAGTTTTTCACTTTATGATATAATGTAAAATTTATGAATGTATCTAGTGTTTCCAAGGCTACTAAACTAATCGGTCTTTCGAGACTTGATCTTTTGTGATCATGCCAATGTTACGAAGTAATGCACCGACTTTGGGTAGCTGGGGTCGGGGCGTTACATGAAGGAAGACACGGTCTCCCTCCTCACACTCCAAGGGACTCTCTCTCCTACCAGCATAAGACTTCTACCAGCATTGTGCAGTCTTCATCCACTCTTGGATGATTTTCACATTTTCTGTTGTACCCTATACCATCTCTAGACCCATATGTGCTAACTCCCCTGGGTATGTCTGACATAGAGATGATCTGCAAAGTCTCCCATACAGGGACTCAAATGGAACCATGATAATGGTGGAGTGATGAATGTTATTATATTCAAAATCCACCAGTGGTAGGTGGTCCTCCCAATTGTGGCCAAAATATCGGAGACAAGCACGAAGCATGTTCTTGAGTATCTGTATGGTCCGCTCTTTCTAACCATCTGTTTGAGGGTGAAAGGTAGTTCTCAAGCATTGCTGGGTCTTAAAATCCTCCTTAAATACCTTCCAAAAGAAATATGTAAAATGATCCTCATGATCTGAGATGATCATCGATGGAACCCCATGATGTCGTGCAGTCTTCTGTACATAGAAACATACCATGCCCTCTAGTGATCCATGCTCTCATATGGGAAGGAAGTGGGCTGAATTCGTGAGTTGGTTAATGATCAATTAGATGAAGTCATGGCCCCTAGACGCTCATGGTATCCACATCACAAAGTCCATGGAGACACCACCCAACTTCCATTTTGGCACCATTAGTGGAGGACCTAAGCCTACTGGTACTTGATACCCGACCTTCACTTTCCAACAAGTGAGGCATCGGGATATGAACCTACCATGACTTTCAACATCCCGGGACACCGATGTTGATGCTAGAGGTCCTATTACATCTTTTCCACAAACAGATGTACCACTAAACGCGATGTGTTGAACTCCTCAACACCTCCCCTCATAGCGTCACTAGTACCATGGTGCATCCCTTAAAGATGACGACGTGATCCCCACATTCAGAAAATCCATCAGAAGACTTAATTGAGGATATATGAGCACGTATAGCCTCATTGTAAATGTCCCCAAGCCGTGACTCTTAGAATCACCAAAGGTGTGGGGGATTAATAGTCATAGAATAGAGGTAAGCTTCTCCATCACTATTCATGGAGGATAACTGCAAAGTGGCTAGCTGCTCTATCTCTACACTCAGCAACTGTAACCCAGGCCTCCTGCTGAGTGTGTCTGCCACAATGTTCCCCTTCCCAAGAGTGTAGACCATCTCTATGTCATCGTCTAAGATGAACTCCATCCATATCCACCATCTCAGATTCAGGTCCTTCTGTGAGAAGATATAAATCAGAAACATGTGATTAGAGTAGATAGTAAACTACTCTCCAAACTATACATTAAGCTCCTGGAGCTCTGCATAATCAATATGATATGTAGTTTTAGATATTGGTTCCATCCTTGGGTACAAGTCAATGCAAAAGTCCCTCTCCATGTAGGGATATAATCCTCGAAACATATTTTGAAAGGATGTTCCTGCACTCTACCACTATTATCGGTAACTGAAAACTCAAAACACCTGCTACCGTGAGGGTAAAGTAGGCTGACTCAATACTAACTAGATGCAACCTCTTATGCATGAGTTTAAATCATGCAGCTGGGATTCCTTTTTCACCGACAAAGGAAAACCCTATTCCAACACTGTATATATACCACAATAATTTTTCCTAAAATAGTAAATTTGTGCATTAACTGTGGATGACCAGTCCAAACCCATACTAACGTCATAATCCCATGACACTGCCACTAAGATGTTCCAACCAAAACTCTCACCTCAATGGTCAGATCACATCGTCGACATAAGTGTGATTATTAAATCTCCTCCCATAGGTATCTATAGGCATAAGGGTCATGTCGACGGTTTAACTGGAAACTTGAGGTCATGAATAAAATTTGTGACAAAAGGAATGATTAGTACCTATGTCTATTAATATGAAAACTAGAAGTAGAAACATACTGTTCTTTGAATAATTCATGGAGCCCCTGGGTCACCCTCCTTGACCGATTGTAGCTACTCTCTTCCCCTGTCCTCCAGCTCCCTAAGCCTGGTGGGGGCCACATTATGGTGCTGGCTGTAACATATCAAAATGTATACCACCTCCTACTACTGTCCTAGATCGTCTTCCACTTCTGCTGCCCTGCAGATTCATCTGTCCCTATCACTTCCTCTTACTGAAACATTTTACACATCCAATTCTCCAATACTGAAGTCAGTTTCCTCCTATCCCACTTCTGAAATTCATTGGTTGTTTCTGCTCAGCCAATGAATTTTCCACCACAATGTTTCTCTCTAGAACCCTATCATAGGTAGGAATGAACAGAGGAATATTGCTAGCTCGGATGTCCCTAACCACATCTCACTAGGAGGTATGATCCCTGAAGCACTGGTCATATCATTTTCTTAGACTACCTAGAATGGTTGGTACACCTCGACGAATACTATGTTACTGACATGTCACCCTGTCAAAAATGTAGAACCTTTAGATAAAAAAACCCCTTTATCACTTCTTTTGGAAAGATACCCCCTTCTTTGAGGAAGGTTTGAAAGATCTTTCAATGAAAAATTCACCTCATTATAATATATGGGTAATCTAAACCCTACCATTTCCCTATACAACCATGTGTAATGCTCACTACCAGGTCTCCCATCTGATCGTATGGTTCCCCGACTAGATGGAAACTTAGTCAACACCTCAGGGCAGTCCTTACGTGCCTATTAGTTTGGACCGCCTCACGAATTTGTGGGTTATTGGTCACTGAAACTCATTTAAGTCACTGATTCTATAAGTGGCCTCTACCGGTAGCGCCGACAATAAATCATGACCAACGGGCAATGGTATCTCTGGGACACCACCCTAAGGTACCATCTTAGGGAAAAATCCCTCTAACTAAGCCTCATAACTTTGGGGACCATCTTCATGGACACACATTGGAACCCTAGCTGTCATTCTGCATGGATGCAACATGAATGAGAATCATGATGAACCACGGTAAAAATGTCATTCCAGGGGAGCTGACTCAAAAAAGATCAATAAAAAAACATTTTTAAAACACATAAAACAAGTGTTTTTGTGTACCGTGTCATAAAATAGAATTCAGGGTCCTAGTGTATAGATACTCTGGCCGATACACTAACACTGGACTCCCTAAACTGAAACCCGAACTCAGAACACATAACATTATTGCTCCATTAAAAACATATAATCTTAGTTCTTCTGGTTGAACTGAACCCCACTGATTCCAATTTATCATGACCCACCATTGGGGCCCATTTCGTGACTACCCCAAGCCCTCCTTCCATATGCTAGGGGTTGGCGACTAGAACCAAAAATTCATATCCCTAAAAAGGGAATCCATTGCCTCAAAAACATGTACACATATAGAAAGGTCACACTATGCACAAGTAACACAACAAAAGAATAATGGTATAACCACAACTAAAAACCACCATTGAGTGTAAATGTGATTACTGAAAGTAAAGGGGACAGAATACAATCCCAAATAAAATGGAAGTAGGACAAAATGGGAAAATACCTCATGAGGTCGTCCACAGTGGTTCATACTGGAAGGGTAGGTACAACTCATCACTGCAACTCTCCACGTCTACTGGTCACCTCCATTCACCATCTATCAATCAAATCCTAGCACTATCAAGCCCTAACTCCTCAAGACTTAGTCTAGCTGTCCATCATCTGCTCAAGACACAACGTGGTGTAGGTAATGCCCTTGCAGGGGTGAGTATAAAAATACTCAGTAGAGATCCCGAGACCCCCGATGATCTCACAGAATTCAACAAAGGAATATCCACAAAGCATGATCTAAATCACAAAGCACAAAGAAAAATACATCTCACAGCAGGTATATTCTAGGGTAGTAATAGTGTCATCACCAGTCACATTACCTAACACCTCAGATACTAGAGAACCTATCACCTATTGAGTAAAATGGGTCTTCCGCGTCACACATAGCCACTTCCCACTAACCTTGAACTGCTTAGGTACTCCTCCACATCATGACCCGTGGGTCTTCCGGGTCACATAGAGACGCTATCTACCGTAGTTGGCTGAGGTACTCCTCTTGTTGAGTACCGTGGGTCTTCCAAGTCACATAGAGGTACCATGAGCCTGCCAAGCCACATAGTGGTTCTTCCCACTGGGCCGTTGAGTCACACATAGTTGAAAATCAGTAGTCTCCAGGTCTTAGCCGGTTGTAGGGTTTCACACGTAGTGAGCTTGGGAGAACCACTCCTCATGCAATTGGTCATATATAAACATGAACAAAGTCTCAAAAAAGAAGTTACATGATTATCTGTTATGTCATAAGGGTTCTAACGCAACTGATGAAGTGTCAACCGAATGTCAATCAGTATGTTTTAGGCATTTCAATATCAAGGGCCCAGTTGGATTCAGGTTCGATCCAACCTATCCAGACTCTAACTTTATTTGAATACCTCATAGAGTATCTCAAAATGACCACCTCTTCATAAGGGTTTTGGTGACGTATAAGGTTCATCAAACTAATGTCCAATTTATGATATATACCCATTTAAGCATAACTAGGTTAAAATGGGATTTGTGTCTGGACCAACCTGGAACACTTGGCCCAACCTAAATGGGCAGGACAAATCCAGGTGCTACCTGCTGGGCATGTGATGGGGGTTCACTTCCTTCCCGAACAGCCAAATCTGTTCGGACCTTCAATGCAGCGGCTCCGATTGGTGCCACCTCTCCTGGAAAGTCTAGTTGAATCTATCATGGAAGGGACCCGTAGACCGTGAGTCCACCCTCCACTACAGCTAGATTCCATGACCATCCTCCATGGCGTACCGTTGTAGCACGCTGCTACAACGCACCACTGGAGCGTGCCGTTTGAGCGCGCCACATGAGCGCACTACAAGAGAGCTCTTACCTGTAAAACAGCGGCACCTGATGGCGTCGACTCCCCTATCTGGTCTGTGTGGACTTGCCTATGATGGACCTACGGGCGTAGGTCCACCCTCCATCATGGCATTGCACCACGACATTTTTCCCTGCTTCAACATGGTCGGTGAAGGTCGGCTGCCCATTTGTCCACCATGGTGCATTCGGTTATTATCGTTACATTGAGGGATGTGGGTGCCGACCGTCGTCTCCCTCGGTCATCAATATCGTTGTGCTAGAAAATCTCTAATGGTCTGCTTTTATTCCCATCATTACCTATATCCCTCACTAGACGACGCCTACACTGTAAGGCCTTTGGTTCCACCTTGCCACCAAAATATCCGATTGTCTACGAAGAATGCCAGAATAACTGAGTTCGACGGAGGTTCTGAGCCTTGTTCTTTTGGCCCGCGCCCTTCTCCATAGAATAACAACATGAGAATGATATTTTAATTATAAAAAATATCCTAAAGAAGACCTTGTAATATCATCATTCATTAAATAATGAAACTTGGATAAACTCGTTGGGCTGCTGATCTGTGTTATTCGTAATATTCAAGAATGAGGTAAAGGGGTGAAATCAAGCATATAACCCCTACCTTGAGTTCATTATAAGCTATTGCGGATGAGGAAGGAGTTTCCATGTCCGAAGGTGATTGTCGACATTCATCATTGCTCGTCGTTTCTCCCAATTACCATCGCTCGATCACATTCTTTGTCAAAGAAGAAAGTCGTTGGTGCTTCGTCGGAACTTCCTCTTGTAGCTCGCATAAAACCCATGCCCTTGCTCAAATTAAATAGAGGGAAAGTGGAGATTAACGCATCACACAATTAATGAGGTTCATTAATGAGTTAAATTATTGAACATATTAATTCTATCAATAGTGCTAATACACATCCATTAAATTCACCCAACAGTTCATTTACATAATTTTTGAGTCAATACATTAAATGGATTGACATTTTACTATGGTCCCACCACCATTTTTCCAAGAGTGGAAAAATGAAAAATAAAATAACCTTTAGTTATAATTTTTTTGTATTGTCGAAAATGTAATCATTTTTCATCTGATCCTTGCTGGTTGAAGTTAATCATTCTTTAAGTGAATCTTGGTTCTATAGATTCAACAGTGCCTCTGTATTTTTAATCTGGGCACTAGTTCAAATGATAGGAAACACCGCCCACACGTTTACAGAATGTACGTTAAAAAATTCAAAAAAATTAACATTAGTCCCCCTCGACCCACGTCGGTCAAGCTTAGGCTACACCTAAGGGGAACACACCCTCACGAGCTCAACAGTACTCTCATATTTTCAATCTGAGTAAAATTTTAGATGTTATGGATTTTACAATAAAATAATTGTCACATAATTAATATATTTATGACAAAAAACTAACTTTTACTGATGGCACGTGCCATCCAATGTTAGTATCTTCCTAAAAAAAGAATACATCACGAGTTCAGTGGTGGTATCATATTTTTAATCCGAGTCATTGTTCATCAGTTATAATGATTTGAAAAATTAAATTATTTTATTTAATTATTTTATTTACGATTAGGCCATTTTCAAGTTTTCTCACTGGAGGCTTGCACCAACTAAATTTAAGTCGTGCCTATGGTAAACCCACCATCCTGAACGTAACAGTTCCATCAAATTTATAACCTATGAATCCATTTAAGAGTTATACAACTTTTGTAGGAAAACTCCTCCCATACACTATTTAAAGCTTAACAACGTTTCGACGGATCATTTTGGGCACTTTATGCCTAAGAATCGCATTCCGTTAGATTTCAAGGTCTTGTAAAAATCCCATATAAGTAAAAAAATTATACGAAATTTCTGGGTCTTTATATTTCTTCTCCAAAAAAGGACTATAAGGCCTCTAAAATGAGTTTTTAGTCACCACCCTAGTTTTTTTAAAATTTAAACAGCTATAGCTTCTAATCTGGGTGTATGTTCAACCTTTACTACATATAATATCAAAAATCATTTTCTTGATATTCGATTTCATTAGTTGTGGAGCAGAAACATACATCCAAATCAAATGTTATGGTTGTGTAATGGTTTCATTGGGTTTTATTATTTTCATAATTTTTTATCATTTTTATGTGTTGAAATGGTACCCCATTTTTTAACATTATATGCATTTTTAGCCTCATTTAAGGGGGTGTTATGTCCATTTTCGGTGAGGAATCAATTTATTATCAAAGATTACATTAATATTGATATTATGATTTTGAAACATTATCATTTCTAAAAATGTGGTTTTATTTATAATTAAATATATTCATATTTCATTATATTTAGTTATAAAATAACATATATAAAACATATTTACATTGAAATGTATTTTTAAGTGTATAATCCAAATGGAAATAGATATTTTTTTCATTTTTTTCATATAAATAATTGCTATTTTTAAATACATTTTTCAATATTTATACATTTTTATGTTTATATATTTTAATATCATATACCTGTAGATATATATATATATATATATATATTTACTACAATATATATATATACATATATATTTATATTAATATATAAATATAAATCTGAGCATGTTTATTTATTTATGTAACATAAATAAAATTATATATATATATATATGTGTGTGTGTAAATTTTGTTATAAGTATATATATTTATAGTTATTTATATCCATTTACCATTTTATCATTTTAATTTTTTTGTTATTTATTATGCTATTATGTTATTCTGTCATTATTTTGTTATTTAATTTTATATTATTTTTTGTTTATTATTTATTATTTCTTGTTTATCATTAATATTTTTATCCATTATAATTTATTATTTATTTATTCATGAATTATCATTGATTTATTATTTATTTATTTATTTAAATTAATTAATTTATTATTTATTTATAATTATTTATTTATTATAATTTATTTATTTGTATTTATTTAGTTTGTATTTATTTATTAATATTTATTTATTATATATTATTATTTAATTATTAATATTTAATTATTTTATACTATATATTAAATTTTAATTATTAATTATAATTATTTTATTATTTGTTATTTGTTATTTTTTTTATTTGTAATTTTTTTTATTTTTTTATTTAATTTTATTAATTTTAATATTATATTATTTTACAATCATAATTTTATTATTTATTTATTTATTATTTTTTTCATTTATTAATATTATTTTTACATTTTATTTAATTAATTATAATTAATTATTTATTTATTTATTATTATTTATTATTATTTATTATTTATTATTTATTATTATTTATTATTTATTATTTAATTTTTTGTTTTCGTAATTTTTTTAATTTATAAATTTTTAATTTGTTATTTTATTTCCTTCATTTTATTATTTTAATATTTTATATTCATAATTTTTTTAATTAGTTTATTATTACTATTAATTATTTATGTTTTATTTATGATTTATTTATGATTTATTTATTATTTAGTTATTATTTATTTATTTATTCTATATTTATTATAATTTATTTATTATTATTTACTTATTATTTATCATTTATCATTTATCATTTATTATTTATTATTTATTATTATTTATTTATTAGTTATTTATTAGTTATTTATTTATTATATATATGTTATGTATTTATTAGTTATTTTGTATGTTTTTATCTTCTTATTTATTATTATTTCTTATTTCTTATTATTTAATATTTAATAATTATTATTTACAATTCATTATTTATTATTTGTTATCTGTTTATTACTATTTTTTATTTACCATTTATTTGCATATGATTTATTTATTTCTTATTAATTAATTTATCATTAATTACTAATTGGAAATTAGTAATTAATATTTTGTAAATAGAAGTTATTAAATGCTAATAATTAATAATAAATAATAAATAATAAATTATAAATTATAAATTATTAACTATTGATTATTGATTATTGATTATTTATTATTGATTAATCATATTGATTAATCATTATTGATTACTAATTGATGAGTTTATACCTATTTGAAATGTATTATATATATTTTCCTTTAATATATATAAGTATATTAAATTCAATTTATTGACCCCATGAAGAGCCTACTGGACATGTCATGTCATTGGAGAATATGCAAAAGGTAAGGTGTCCAAATCTCATTCAATGCAGAATATCTATATATGGCATGTGCACATGATTTATGAATAAATAATAAAATAATAAAATCATAAAATCATAAAATATTAAATATTATAATAATAAAATAGTTTAATAATAAAATTATAATATAATATAATAATATAATAACAAAAAAATAAAAAAATAACATAATAAAAAAACTAATCAAATAAAATAAAAAAAATTAAACAAATAAAAAAATAAAAAAATAAAAAACATAAAAAACATGAAAAATTTAACAAAAGTAAAAAAATTTAAAACAAATTAATAAATTTGTAAAACTCTTATAAAAACCCACTATTGATTTGTTCAGTGGTTCTTTTGAAAAAAAACATACCCATTGATTACTGGCACATGATTTAGGAGTGGTTTTTTTCAAAACTCACCCAAAATGATTAAGCAGCAATTTAAACTATCGCTAAAAGAAAAATAATAATGTTACCATCGGATTTAAGTGTAGTTCCACTATGTATTATACAACTAGAAACCATAATAGAAATATCATAATTAATATCATTCTTCAAAACAAGGGGGAAGGAAACCTATAAAAGGGTAATCTTAGATGCTCAATCATGGTAAATAACAGAGATATCAATAACCACCTAGACATAAAATGAGGATAATGGTAAAACCTAACATGATAAATACAATTAAAAAACACAACTTCATATCCTTTATCATAATCTGGTGTCATAGAATAAATTTTAATAATTCATAAGACATAAATTATAAAGGAATCACATAACCTATGTTGTGAGATCATAACATTAGCAAGAGGTATAGATTTTTGGAATACATATAATCATATAAAATCATTTCTAATTTTTCACAGATTACTACATATAATATCATAGTCTATTTTTTTCACTCATAGTATTCAACGTTCTCTCCGAAAACATTTATAGTTGGAATAATCCCTTAATTATCTGAGGTCACTCCCCATTCTAGCCTGGTTCATCTCATGATATACCCATCCTTATCTAATGAATTGAAGGAATATATAATTTTAGTACCACCAGCAAAAAAATTAAAACAATATATATATATATTTCAGAAGATCATAAATAATTTATCTAATCTCTCTTATTTTCCAGATGTCATCCACTAAGTTTTCTCAAGATATGCTTTTATTGACCTTGAGGACATGCTAATTTGGGAACCTGCCTTTAATGTGATTTTTAACTCTAAATATTTTTCAAAAACATGTTTCAGGGATATGAGAAATTTATTGTTGATTTTTATAAAAATTTCTATCACCTTCATGGATATCTTTGATTTGGAGGCATTCATTTAACAAACATCCTAATGATAGTAATCAGAAATGTGTTGGAATATCTCTCTTCTATAGGTGTGTCCTCTTCCATCAGCATTATGAGGATGTTGATCAGCTATTCCTCTACTGTCAAACTTCTTCCACTCTTTGGCATGCTTTATTTGACATTTTTGATACTCACAAACCACATGCAAGCACCCTTATAGAATTTTTTCATGCTTTGCGGAATATTAAAATACCTAACTAGATCAAAAACCCGTTTAAATTTGAATATGTGGATCTCCTTTATGTCATCTGGAGAGGTCAAAACAAGGTCATCTCAGAGTAGAACTCATTCCTTTTGTAGTATTCATTAGCCGATATCATAGATTCTATCTAAAATTATAACCCAAAAATTATAGATCGTTACAATAATTCATTTCGATAATTCACCGTTTTAAAGAATCTCAAAATCATAGGAAACTTCCCCCTCCATATAGCACCATGGAAGTCTTCTGGCTGCCTCTATTTTCCGGCTGGATGAAGTGATACACAAGAGGGGCATCGAGGGGGAACCCTGGTGAATCTAGTTTTAGAGTGGTCTTCTTGAATCATAATGGTCATGTAGCTGAATGTCAGTATGGACCCAACAACTTTTCCACCATTCTAGAAGCTGAGATGATGAGACTAATTGATGCTACTGACATGTCTATACAAAATAATTAGAACAATGTATGGTTTTAATTTGATTACACTAAAATTTTTTAGGCTATTATATATGGACAAATTCATCTTTCTTCAAAGCTGACCATAAAATGGACCAAATTCATTGAAAATTTATCTTCAATGAACAACATTATCATACATGTATTTTGAGAATCCAACTTTCGCACAGATGCTCTTGCCAACATGAGAGGGGATGTGGAGGTTTGTATCACATCTAACTATATTCCTTACAATCTTTTTCCCTTACTTTTATGGAGAATATTTAATGTTTCTTTTTAGACTAATTTTGACTTAATTTATATATATTCCATGAGCCTATATGATTGGTTTTTTCAAGAAAAGCAAGATAAAAACTGAGATTAAAACATAAAAACCATACCTCGAGTATCATCTTTCTTCATATGTGTTCAAAAAAAATGTATAATAAGTATACATTTATTAGTAATTTATTATAAAACCATAATAATAAATATCATTCCATTTATGAATTAATTATGATATCTTATCACCCATTTATTTATAATTTTTATTAAAATCATTGTTATAGGTGATAACTTCATCCATTTTATGCACATTTTGTTTCGGCTGACCTATTCCTTATACTTTGATCATGGTTTCCCAATATCCAGAATTTTAATCATGAGATTAATATAATATATATTCATTATATATATTAATATTTATATTCAATGATAAAATTTATATTTAGAAAAATAAATAACGCCTTTTATAGAGATGGTAGACATCATGTATGTATGAAAACTATTTTCACTTTGCGGTGGATGTAAAGGAAGAAAGGAAAATGATAATTAAACGTCCCAAAATTATAAATTTATCATATAAATAATTTATATTCCTCAAATTATGCCTTATTACTAGCCATTTAAAAATTAATTAAAAACAAATCACATCACTTTGTGTAGTTTGTAGTCAACATGTATGAAGAAGTAAAGATATCATTTTGAAACAGATTGGAATAAAGGTTGGTAAAAAAGTTATTATAATTAGAAAAGTATAGTTATTTCATATATATCATATATAAATATTGAATCCACCATAATTTTCATACATAATATATAGAGATGAAAAATGAAATGTATATGTACATGGAGAAAGAAAGCTATATATACACACGAATAACACTTTCATTTATAATTTGATGGGAAATAGATTTAAAAATGGTGGTTTCATAATTAAAATAAAAAGTTAGTATATTAATTATACTCAATATATTATTTCATTATAAACACCTCACATTTTTAGTATATATATGATGAAGTAAAAAAAACAAACTGATCGGTTAAGGTGATTATATGTTCTTTGAAATAACTACGTAGAAATCCTCTTAAAGTTCCTAGGGATAGTATTTTGTAGATAAAAGTATATATAAAAAACTCATAGATTAGTTAAAAAGGTAATTTTATAGTGTTTCACCCTAAGAGGAGGCTTAAAGTGGTTTAAAAAAGAGAAATGCGGGGTGCTATTTTATATGGGAGGGAGACGAAAAACATGGAATTTCATAAATTATTAAAATATAATAAATTTAGTCTCAATAAAATTTAATATAAATCAATGATAATTATAATAAATATAGCATAGGGTCAAAATGAAATCATATAATAAACATTATATTGGTTTTGGTGTCATTGTAGACCCTTTCTTTTTTGATAAACTCATTCATTAATCATTTTCACCTTAATAACAATAATAAGGATTTCCATATTTAAAGACTAATAATGTTAAAATAAATGAAAAAATTTATTATAAATATACCATGGTTGATATTTTAAAACATATTCCATTTATTTTTACAAATATAATATTTTCATTAAATTTCAATAATTTGATTAAATATTGTTTATTATAAATTATCATTAATTTCAGTTTGGGAACTATTAATTTAATTTAACATTAAAGGCATCGAGAAACATATAAACTTAAAATATAATCCATTAAGAATAAAATAATATGATATATCCATATATAAATATTTAACACAATAATTGACTAAAATTATATTACCTTTATTAAAAAAATCATTTATTTGATTTTTCTATTAAACGAGGAAATATTATGTTGATGCTTCGTAAGAATTTAATGTAACTATAAATTTAATAAAAATTAAAAATATATTAATATTATTAAAATAATTTATATATTCTCAAAATATCCTTTAATATTCATTCAAAACAATCTTTTTCCCCATGTAAACACATAATAGATATCTAAATGATTGACACTGATATTTTCTATATTAAATTTCTTTTAATATTATATACGTAATTTTCATAGAAATGTGTACCATACACAATTATGTCTAAAGACAAAAGTGATAATATTCTATTTCAATTAATATTACAAGAATTTGTGTGGGAAATTGTGACCTTAATATTTTGTTCAAACCTAGGTTAACCCAATTGACCCTTTACCAATGAGATAATATTTACTGTAGTTAGTATCTATAAAGGCTAAGAATAGAGAGGACATATTTATAAAATTTTGACCCCATAATTCCAAATATTATATCCATATTTACAATGAAATATCTATAACTAGAAAAAAAATCATTTTAAAATAAGCATGCATATATGTAATGAAACTTCCATTTTTGAAAAATACATTTTTACACATTAAAGTGAATTTATTGTTATCCCAATCATAGAAAAAATATTATATGAACAATAAATTTTTTATGGAAATATATATATATATATATAATTCAAAAATATTGATACATTTAATTCATTATGATAAAAACACATTTCACGCATAAAAACCATTTTTTATAAACATCACGTTTACTTAAAAATGATTATTATTTTCATTTCTAATCAACCGATATCCAATGAATTTATTTTAAACTTTTCTAATACATACATTATTAATAATTTAGTCAGTCCTATCCATACCAACATATACAATGTCTTTGATATAATTGTCAAATTGTATAATAAAATATTTATAGTATATTTTGGTACCTTTAAACTCAGTGTTCCATGTAAAGAAATATATATATAAAAAATTATTTAAAAATAATCATACCATAACAACATAGGGTGTTATATTATAAGCTAATTAAATTGAATTATACCCTCTAAAATTCATAACATTTATATAACGGAGGATATCAAACATTCATTATTTCCTCAAGTTCCCAACAAGTTTCTTCGAATTTCAAATTCAATTACGGAAATTTTACCAAGGGAGTAGCATTATTCCACAATAATATATCTCTAGGATCCAAAATTTATACTCAGTTTTATTTGTATGAATGATCGTGCTCCAATAGTAAGACCTATATGTTTAGGTTCAGTTTAAGTAGCCAATAATAATATATCATCCCTACTCAATAATTAATCTTGAAGGGAACAATATATCTATAGATTATTTTTCCCTTCTTTCTGAATGTCATAACTATATTTTGTGGATAAATTCATAAAAATAACTAATTATTAATTTATAACTCTATATCTCACAAATGATTATCAATAAATTTTTTATCGAATCTTATATTTCATGATGTGATGATAAATTACTATAAAATTATCTTATATTTCCTTAACTAGACTAGTTCTTAATATAATTATTTTTCCAAATTAATCCTAGAACATTAGGCTTCTATAATAATATCCAAAAATTGATTCATAAAGATGAAACTAAATACTTGAGTGAATGAAATATTTTTAAGAAAACTTGATTAGAGGAAGTTGTTGATCACATCCACCAGTGAAATCCATAGAAAAATGTCTCAATATAACCTATAGGGTTTGAATTAATCTATCACAATAATTGTTTCCCTTTGGATAATAAGATATTGAAACTCACCTCTATATCTATATCATATTGAAGACTTCAAGAGCACATTAGGGTAATTCTCCGATCCTGATCATATATAATAGAAAGTGGTACTCTATGAAGACTTACCACATACTTTATAAAAACTCCAGAAATACAATAAAGAGTGAAATAATCTCTAATAACAATGAAATGTGTTAATATTTTATGGAAATAAACTATAACCCAAATATAATTATGTAATTTAGACATTTTGGTGAGTAAGATGACAAAATATAGGGTGATGTTTTCCAAATTACATTCTATTATGGGTAATGGCTGTAACATCCACTATGAATTATGTCCCTCATAATTAACAAGATTATATACCATGAATCGATATATGTGCTCTAGAATATCTCTCATCATGTTACCCCACTGGAAATACTCTTTCAAATCTCTACACATCTTCGTACTTCTATGAAAAATAAATAATGATTCAATATGAGGCTCATCCAATAACTCCATAAAATATTCTATGGATAGAACACATACACTTTTCATAATCTTTACCATTACTTCAAAATGAAGGTTGAACTCTAGAATATTACTCACCTTCTTTTACAATTTTACATCTACCTTCTGCATATCATTAATCATCTCATAGAATGATATATGAACACTAATTTGAGAACGATGATATTTAACCCCTTACAAATATATATATACATATATATCCATACATTGAAAATAAGAAAATAATTGATCTTTTTTTACTCTCTTTATAGATAATATACCATGATCCTTTCAACTCCTAACATCTTCAACATTGTTCTCTTTCCCAGGGTGGTGATTTATTGTGAATTCATAATATTTAATTAACTGTATCCACCTTATCTCGAACATATTCATATATTTTTTTGTGATTATAAAATATAAAATTTCATAATTAGTATATATATCGGAGGTTTCTCTATAAAGACAATACCCTAATATTTGTAAAACGAAAATTTCAACAGTTAACTACAAATCATGATATGGGGTATTTTTCTCATAAGCCATTAATTTTCATGCGGCATAAACCATTATAAAATCATTCTTCATAATTAAACATTCTAGTATATTCATTGATGAAAAACTATAGATGATAAACCATTTTTTAAGGAGGGGTAATGTAAGAATAGTTATGTTGACTAACCTTCTCTTATGTTCCTTGAAATTTTATTCACATTCAACTATCTAAAGGGACTCGACTCCCTTCTAAGTTACCTTGTTCTGTGGATTGGATACCAGGGATAAGATTCTTGAAAATCTTCAATAATATCCATCTAAATATATAGATACCCAAACCTTTAACAGATTTTGTTATATGAATTTTATTATAAACATATATTATTTACCACCCAAATATCATGATTTATAGAGTCTTTAAAAGACTAGGGTCCGATTACATCATCATGAGACTAAAAAAATTATTTATTCTGTTCTCAATAATGATATCCAAAATACTTCTGATCTTAAAAACTACATAGGGTAACTTGGGTAATACGAAACATAAACGGGTTAGCTAAAATTTCTAGTAAGGGAAAAACATGATTAAAAAGTATAATTTTTGTGTAAAAGTTATAACATGATATTAGAAAAGAGAAGTCACGTGATTAAAGAAATTGGAATCACAATATAAAGGACATGGTTTCATAGACCGTAATAGTATGAGATATGTGTATGAAAAATAAAAAAATTAATAAAAACAAAATCAGGACAACCAGAGTGGCAAAATCATATTGTTAAAAAAGTACCATAATGGATTCGGTTCACTCTCTAATCCCATATATGAGGACTTATGAGACAATAACATTACCCAATGCATTATAGGGGTATATAATTCCAATGAAACCTACCACATTCATTTAATGTACATGAATATGTGTGCTAAATAAAGAAATAAATCATAAGTAATATACATAATAATTACCCTTGGAATTAAAATGGGTTTCATAATCTTACCACATATCATAATAAAAATAAATTTATTAAAGATTGCATTTGGGAAATGATCATAAGCCTTGAATTACCCCATCAAAGTAAAGGAGAGTTTGAATGATATATATATATATATATAAGAGACATATACACAAATTTAATAAGTATTCCATAACATTAATTTTAGTTTAATTGATGAAAAAAAGTTCTTATAAAAATAAAAAATCAAATCTTAATTAAAGTAAACATAAAACTATAAAAATTAATTTTGGAAAATATAAAAATTTTAAAATATTGGAAATAATTTTATTTTAATATTATATTGTAATGTTATATATTAAACATTAAATAATTTAGTGTTCATGATTGAGGTTAATTCCATATATGACGTATAAGTACAAAATAATTTACTTCGTGTTTTTTTAAAAGGTTAGAAATCCCTCATTCAAAAAATGATATGAATATTCCACTCAAACCATTTTTCAAAAACTCAAACGTGGTTAAAAATATTTAATTAATCATTTAGATAATGTTATTATTATTATATAAAATATTTTTATTAAACATGGATATGGATGAAAAAGAATTATTGACCATATGAAGCCTCTTTTCTCTTTATGAAGAAGACATATATATCCACATGGTTTTTCATTGATTATAGGGAAATTAATGATATTACCATAAAGAAACATTATCCCTTATTTCTCATTGATGAAATATTTGATAATATACAAAGCCCAATATTTTTCAAAGATAGATCATAATTATGTGTATTATCATTTACAAGTAACGAAATAATCCATTCCAAAGATAACTTTATGAATGTGGTATGTACATTATGATTTTATAGTAATTATATTTGTATTGAATAATTCACCCTATATTATTATGGATATAATGAAAAGTGTTTTCATGGAATATCGTATTTATTTTTTATGGTAATTATATATGATAACTTAGTGTATTCTAAAATCTATGAGGACTATGAGAATCATTTGTAGATCATTTTTAAGGCACCTAGAAAGGAATAGTTATATGGAGAATTTAGTAAGTGTGATTTATGGATTCAAGATTTTTTTATTGACCAATGTTTCTATGTATATAGATTCTCAAATTATTCTAAGAAGAAAAAGGTTGTCAATGAATGACATACACCAATGAATGTAACTAAGGTAAATAGTTTCATTTTTTTGGAAATTTAATCTCAGAAAGTAATTCAAATTTTTACAAATTATTAACCCATTGACATATATTTCATATAAAGGAGTTAAGTTAATTTAGATAAATTAATTTAAAGAATGATTTGATGGACTAACAAAGATATCGGTCAATGCTATGATTTTGACTCCACTATCTTAAAATGAGGGGTTTTTAATATATATTGAGGCATCATATAGTGGAATTATTTGTGTTTTAATGAAAAATTATAAGGTTTTTTCACATGAATCAAGTCTATTGAAGACTCTTGAAATGAACTATCAATCCCATGATTATTAGTTGAAATTAATAATATTTTAGGTTATGATATAGATAAATTATCACCAGGGTGAATTATATAAAAATACAAGGATTATAAAAGCCTAAAATACAAATGTTCACAAATAGAGATAAATATTAGACAAATGTGGTAGCATGAGAAAACTCAAGGACTATGACGTCATGATACACTACCACATGGGGAAAGAAAATAAGGTAGTAGATGCATTCAGTTAGAATGATCATGATGTTTTGACCCTATTGACAATAAATAGAGATGTTACGTTCATGGATATTGTAAATATAGATATGGGAATTATTAGGTAATAAGAGACATCTAAATAACATTTGGGGTGTTTTGTTTTAACATGATTTTTTACTTTTGACAACTAACATTTCTATCGAAGAAAGTTTTTGATATACATAAAGATTATGTTGCCAGTTCCAGGTTTGTTTACTTTGTTTCTAAGAAAGAATGAATTTTCTTAGTTTAAGGAAGTTGCTGAGCATAACATAAGTTGCTGAGAAACAAAGAAGTTGATGAGTTTAAATATGTTGTTGAGCTTAAATGAAGTCATTGATTTTTAAGTAAGTTGTTGAGAAATAAAATTTTGATTATTTTGAAAAAGGAAAATTAGTTAGAAAAATGATTTTGAAGATCTTTTTTTTGCTGAAAAATATTAAAAAATTATGTTATTTAAGAGATAGAATTTATAATGTTTATTTGGATTTATACTCAAATCAGACGATGATTTTCTAAGATAAAAGTTCTCAAAAATAATGAAAATATTTATGATAAAAGTAGTTAAATAAATATTAATGATTTTTATGACATTGAATATGAAATATTCTGAAAAACTTGGATCCATATTTAAAACAATAATTCTGGGAGAATAATATCTATAAATTTGAGTAACATTTTAAGAAAAATCAGATCTATAATTCTGAAAAACATTCTGGGAAAGATCAGATCCAATATTATGGGCAACATTCTGGGTAAATTAAGAACCTCATTTTGAAAAATTCAAAACCTAATTTCTCAGAAATTTGGAACCTTATTTCTAAGAAATTTTGAAATACATTTTGAATAATTCCAAACCAGATATTTGAGAAATTTAGAACATAATTTCTAAATAATTCATAGCCTAATTTCTAAAAAATTCAGAACCTAATTTCTAATAAATTTGGAACATTATTTTAAATTAATTCAGTGCCTAATTTTTGATCAATTTTAAACCTAATTTTTGTACAATTCATAACCTAATTTCCAAGGAACTTAGAACCTAAATTCTGAGCAATTTGGAACCTGATATTTGAATAATTCTAAACCTGATTTCTATACAATGAGAAACCATATTTCTGAAAAATTATGAACCTGATTTTTGAGGAATTTGTAACATTATTTTTGAGAAATTCTAAAACTAATATCGGAGACATTTGGAAAATGATTTTGAAGTATTTCGGACCTATTTTCTAACCAATTTAGAACCTAATTTCTGGCTGATTCGAAACGGGATTTCTGAGAAATTTGAAACCTTATTGCTAAACAATTTAAAACCGGATTTCTGAACAATTTGAAACATGATTTCTGAAAAATTATGATCCTTATTTTAGGGCATTTTTTTGAGAAAAATTGAACCTCATTTTCAGAATGTTTTAGAGAAAAACTGAACCACATACATTGTATGTTTAATAGAAAAATTGAACAAAATTTCTGAGCATGTTTTGTAGAAAATCTCAACCACATTTATGAGCATGCTTCTGAAAAAATAAAAATCAAGATTCATCCATTTTAAACCTGAATATAAATATTTTTAGAACTCTGATAAATTTAAGGAGTTTTGAAGAAGTCAAATATTGAATATTTAATGTGATAGATTTTTAGAGTTTTTTAGATTTTTGGTAGTGGGAAAGATTTTGATGTTTCATACCCTTGTTTTTTGAGTTTCCTATAAAAATATGTTCTGATCATTCTCCATTTGTAACATTCACACACATAGAAAAAAAAAGAGTGGTGGAGAATTCAATGTGAAGTATTCCCAATATATTGAAGAAGTTTCATTTTAGTGTTTTAGGAAAGGAAAAAATCAGAACCACCCTTACCGTACAGAGTTGATCAGACATAGCCAAATCAGAATGAGGATTCAGACTGATCATTTGTGTAGAAGAATCAACAAAATTTTTATTCTTGTATTTGTCTCAATTTTTTATTAAGAATACATAGCCAAATGATAGGGGTTATTATTATCTTTCGTATAATGATATATAAGATGTCTAAAGGGATTTGACAGAAGTTGTACTAACCTTTTCATTATTGTGGATTTCAATACACCCATGGGAGTGGCTATAGAAATAATGTAGGTTCACACATTGAGGACGAACCATGTAAATAGTGGGTGCCATAAATTCATTACAAGTCTTGAATGATTATGTATTTGTTAATGTATGATAAGTAAAGGAATCTAAACAAGCTATAGGGGTTACGTTTCTTAATGTTTTCAAACATATAAAAAAGTGAACAACTAATTGAACACCCCTTCATAGTTTTTATTTGATCCTTGGAACATCAATTTGTACTTGAGGGAATGACCCCTTGATTAATCCTTATCATGGATAGTATCAATTCTATAAACAGTAGTTGAATTCTTACATTCTATGGAATGAATTAATATAGATTGGAAGATAAGAGGATTCATTTTCTTCTATCTCTTGGCCTTGTTGAGGTTGATGGCGCTACTATCTGTTTTCCACAATTTGAGAAAGATTCTCCTATTACTATCAATGATAATAGAAATATAGAAGTTGATGGAATGGATTGAAATTATATTCTGTTATCTTTATTATGAAATGTTAATCAGAATGTGATGTTTCTCAAAACATCAAAAATCATGTGGGACATTCCAGAATGTGCTTCCGAAGGAAATACAAAAGTCCTGGTGGCCAATCGACAAATTTGTTGTAGTAATTATGAATTCAACAGAATGATAGTTGATGATATAATTGTTGAATACTTCACCATATTTTATGAAATTGTGTGAAACAATAGAGGATTCAGAGATGTCATGTAAAAGTCTCTAATTTTGATCAAAATTATGGGAAACTTTCTAGACATGTTCAATTCTAAAATTTATGCCTCAGAAGATAAGGTTGATTTAACTCTTGATGAATTTCATAAAATTATCGATGCATATGAAATTAGTAAATATACGAACATTAAGAATAAAATGAATATTGAAATTGATTTTGAAGACAAGAGAGAGATGAAAATAAATGATTTTGATAAATCTCATCCTTATGAATTTGATTATAAGGAAGATGATGAGATAATTGGGAAAAATCATGTCTCTTATCCTTAATAATTATCAATTATGAAGAGGAAAGTATGGATGAAAAATTCTTCTCAAATGTTTGGAGTGTGGTGGAATTTGGAACTTTGCCTTGAATTTACCAAAGAGTAAATTTGTGCAATATCATGATGATTCCATTGAAAAATATCAATGGAATAAGTGGAACAAAAATGATAAAGAAGAGAATTATTCTGTAAGAACACAGTTATTACTACCGAAGACTTTGGAATATTCTTGATGATATTCCAAAGCAGAGCCTTTAGACGTCGTACGATTCCAAGCCCTGGTGTGGCCAGAATTGAGTTTTCAGTGCGTTCACACTGGAAACGCCAAATAAATGCGATAACTCCTAAACAGAGTTCCAGATCAGAGATCCGAGTGTACGGATGGGTCCGGAATGGGGTGTCCATCCTAGGAACGACATAAAGTATGTCAGCGCGGGATGTATGGACCCCTCGCTCGCTTTTGGAACGTTAAACAGATTAATTAATCAATTAATTTATTCGATTAATGTTTAAACGCAAGTATCTCTTCAATGGTGGCTCAGATTTAAAATCCTCGGGCACTGTTGAGTTCGGAGCATGTTGTTTACCCTAGAAGGGGTATAAGTTTTGTGGGTGCGACCCGTCTGTGAAAAATGGCCCCGGGGGCGTTTTCGAAATTTATCGGCTTTGGATGTTAATAAAATTTGAACGGGGTCTTAGATTAATATTCTAAGACCGCCTTTGTGTTTAGAGCATGGTTTTTGGGCTACGGGAGGCTTAATCCCGATGTCGTCGGGAGTTCGGGTTCGGGCCGACGGGCGGGTGGTTAAGTGTTTTCTATTTAAAAATTAACCCACCTCCTCCCACTGTTTCTCCTTTTCACCTGGACAGCGGCGGGCGGCACCACCTCCATCCTCTCCTCCTCCACTCCGGCGAGGCAGCTTTGGAAAGGTGACGGTTCGGCGAGCGAATCTCTGGGCAATGCCCACGATGAAGGATTGTTGTGGTTTCAATTTTTATTCCAAAACCTACTTTGAGTTCGATTTTATGCATCGATTTCCAGTTAAAACTTCAAACAAATCACATGGACTTGTAGTATACATTTTTTTCTTTCCATCACTTTTTTCGTAATTGAATTCCGAGCTCCGTGGCGTCCGCAATCATCCGCTGAAGATCGTGGGTTTTCGGCTTCTGGTGGGTTCGAGCGGCGGTGCGGCTCGGCGGAGGCGGCGGCACGCGGGTTGCTCCAGTGGTCAGTGGTGCAGGGGTTCAGTGGAGGACCGGGCGAGCGTAGCTTCTGGAGGTGACGGTGAGAGACCGTGGGCAAGGGGAGTGCCGGGGTGCCGCGGAGGAGGCCGGCGCGCCGGTCACGTTCGGCGGAGGAGGAAGGACCTGCGCCGCGCAGGTCTTCCTAGGGTCAACGAGGAACGACTTCGGCTGGTCTCTTTCGGAGAAGGAAAGGACCCGCATGATGCAGGTCCTGCATTGCAACAGGAGACCGGACATTTGGCCAGTCGGTTGAGGAGGGCCGGACTCGCTCGTGTCCGGCGGTTTGAGGCGGGCCACGGCCAGCGGGCCGGCGGCTCGGACTGGGCCGGCCGGGGCGGACCGGCCCGGATAGGCCCCCTTGCATTCGGGGGGGCCGTAACTCTTAAACGGCGCGTCCGATTGATGCGTCGTCTACGTCTGTATGACCGTGTTGACGAGGAGGTCCCTTTAGAGTGGGTCTAGGGGTTTTTCTGATATGCACCCGAAGGCGGGTGACCCGAGATTTTTTATTTAATGGTATTAATTTATTATTACAGTTGCGACAGATCTAGATCGCGATCCAGACGTCCCTTTGATGCACCATCAAAGGCAGTGTGGCCCTGAGGATGAGACAATCCTTCCAATTTGGTTCAGAACCTTTGCGGGTTGGTTTCTTTGCTCTGCGGAATGAAACACAATGTGAATAATTAATTAATTAATTAATTAATTAATTATTCGTGCGTCGGACCGAACTCCTGCTTGGGATGTCCGATTGGCGCGCCGTCAGTGGCAGCATGATCCTAGTCCTCATGCGGACTATTTGAGGAGCTTTCCAAAGTGTTCAGCTTAGAGATGAGGTGCGGGCCCCACTGGGCCTAGTTCGCCCGTATTACGGTGAAATGCTACTTTTTCACCCTACATCTGTTTGAGGTGTTTGAGCCGTCGATTTTGGGTGTTTTTCCGAGGGGATTGCAATAGTGCAATCCACCCTCCCAAATTTGTTATGGCGGTGCGGGCCCCGTGAGGGCCGTTTCAGGAGTTGACGGTGATTTCCATCTTTATCACCGGGTGTCCATTTTGGACAAGTGATTAGTTGAACTTGTGTACTTTTTCGAGAGGATCGCAACAGTGCGATCCATCCGTTGAGTTTCAGGATCGGGAGGTGGGTCCCACGCAGCGCCGCTTGTGTACGCTGCACCGGGATTCACCCTTATTCTCTGTATATCTCTCGCACTCAAGTGAGTAGTGTGTTTGACATGATTTCCCGAGGGGATCGCAATGGAGTGATGCGCCCAACTATTTTCGGGGCCGAGGCTCGGGATTACGGGGCATCGTTCGAGCATGGGGTGGTGTTGGTGACTATTCCATCAGATATCTGTTTGAGGTGAGGGAGTAGTCTTTCTCATGTGTTTTTCCGCAAGGATTAAAACTGCGCGATCTGTTTGGTTGTGCGGAGCCTATTGTGCGATCTTGTTAAATATGGAAATGTGAAAGACGCTATGATGGTGATTCTTCTTGTCGTGTTTCCTGAGAAACCTTGGTGTGTGATCACGTGCACTCTCGTGTGGGTGAAGACGTGTGGATGGCTATGCCCTAGTCATTGAGGCGACAAGTTAAAAATGTTATGTCACGCCTTCGTGTTGACGTTGGTTGTCATGTGTACGATTTCCCTTGGGCTGGAGTTGTGGTATAATCTAGGAGTATATGAGAGCACATGGAGGTACGTGCGGTTTGTACCTAAGACGTTCGTGCACTTGGATGGGTTTGGCTTGGGGCGACACGTCCTGTGGGCCCCATGTGCGTGTCATGTTATGCTTTGCGTACTTTTACCTCTCGTGACATAGAGGGTCCCTCGGGTCTCGTTTGTCGACCAGCGGGGTTGAGTTTTTTCCCCCGGCTCTATGCTCGATGGTTTAGATTAGCAGGGTTGAGTGTTTTCCTCTGGTCCTGTTCTAGAGTCGGATGGTTGCGTGATACCCACTCCATGTTCATTTTCCCAGTGTTTTACCCTCTTGTAGATATGGAAAGAGCCGTTCTGAGTATTACCCTCTAGCGAGGCCTGGCAGTGGGTTACTAATCGACTTTTAGGGTCTACCCTTCAGCAGAGACTGGGAAGTGGGTCACTCGATGCTATTAGGGTCTATCCCCCAGAAGAGACTGGGCAGTGGGTCACCCGACACACTTAGGGTCTACCTTCCAGTAGAGACTGGGCAGTGGATCACCCGATGACCTCTTAGGGTCTACCCTCCAGCAGGGCTGGGCAGTGGGTCGCCCGTCGTCTAGTTCCAGGTCTACCGTCCAGCAAGGCTGGGCAGTGGGTCGCCTATAGACTTATTCCAGGACTACCCTCTAGAGGGGATGGGCAGTGGGTCGCCTAATGATGTATTAAGGTCTACCCTCAAGTGGGGCTAGGCAGTGGGTCTTCTTATGATGTATTAACGTCTACCCTCCAGCAGGGCTGGGCAGTGGGTCGCCTGATGATGTATTAAGGTCTACCCTCCAGCGGGGCTGGGCAGTGGGTCGCCTGATGATGTATAAAGGTCTACCCTCCAGCAAGGATGGGCAGTGGGTCGCCGGATGATGTATTATGGTTTACCCTCCAACAGGGCTGGGCAGTGGGTCACCCGATATCCTATTATGAATTACCCGCCTGCAGGGTTGGGCAGTGGTACACCTGTAGGCATTCCAGACTTAGTCCCTTTGACTAGGCTAGTCTGTGGCATTCCTTCGTGATTACCGGAGCAGGACCCTTGGTTATACGGGTCAGTGTTGTGAAGGTTTGACTTTGAGAAGACCTCTCGACTGCATGGCAGTGGCGAGGCGTGGTTTAAATTTCCCTAGAACTCTCAAGTTCAAGGGGCACTTTCCCCACCGAGACGCGTTCTTGTGACGTGATCTAAAACCAGGTGGGCGAGTCAGTGTCTCCCAAAGAGGATAGTGTCGAGGCGCGGTTATTGAGCCCCTTGTCTTGCTGTTCGGGGCAGACGTACGAGATGTTGGGCATCGATGGAGTTTACTTCTGGGTTTAGGATACACTTTTCTTGGGCTGAGCTATGGGACATACATCCCCTTACGAGCTTGTTCGGGCTTCTTGACAGAGCATATATATGTATATACCTCGTACGAGTACCCACTCCTTGGGTTCTGGATACTCTCCTTCCAGGAGAGGCGAAGACGCGCGGGGTATGCCACTTGCTTTCCGTGTCTAGCTTCTCGTGGTTGGACAAGTCTACTCTCCTACTATAAGTAGCGAAGACTCGACGAGAAGTTCATCTTCTCACCATTTCCAGCTCCTTGTTTCTGGACAAGTCTACCTTCTTTCCTCTTGTTGGGTTGAGCTGGACTCTCTACTGTTACTCTTTACTACACCCCCAGTTGGACTCATTTACTTTCCCTTTTTTCTCTACTGCTCACACTTCGGTACCTTTTTAATTGCTCCCTTGAGCCATCGGGGTATCCTACTAAGTATTTCTATACTCACCCCTGCTTGGGTTTTGCCCGCACTTGGTGTGCCCTTACAGACGACTGACTGGTGGAGCGTGGGTTCAGTGGAGCGTAGGATCTTGGGATCCTAGACTGCGTGCGGTGGTCGTGGCTGGGATCCAGGTGGGTGACCCCTCAATTGTTTCTTTTTGTTTACCTGTTGCCGGGTTGTGGCAGTTTTTGGTTGGGCTTGTGTTTTGCCCCTTTTTTTCAGCTTGTACCCTGTACTGTTTAGAGGTCGATGCACTCTTGTTGTTTATTTATAGCAGTTTCCCTTTACTTTTCTTGTTTACTCTGTACTTTTTCATTGATTTTTTGCATGTTGGTGTGTACAGGTGCTTAGGAAAAGGCGCTTAGGAAAAGGCCTCCTCGAGTTTTTGTGCCTTCGGAACTGGTCACCATCCCCTGACCAATGATGGTAGACTTGGGGTAGTTGCAGCTCGAGCCCGGGTAGGGTCAGGTTGTGAAAAAGTGGTATCAGAGGTGGTTCGTTCCTCAGGATGCTGTTCGGACATCCCTAAAATAAGAGGAATTGGTTGGAATTTAGGGCAATAGTGTCAATGTGTCTCGAGAGTGGCTCTCAGGCCAGGGAGTCCAGTAATGGTGCGGCGGCTAACTAATCCATTCCCCAGGACCTTGATAACCCGCTTGATGACTCGGCATGCTGAGACACTTGTTGCAGGGAAAATTTGTTTGTGAATCACATAGGATTGAGTCTCTGAATGTCCTTCTTGAGTCAGCTCCTAATCATTGTTATCGGTATATACATATATGCTCATTTGACCATGACACTCCTTGAAAATATTCAGGATGTCTCTGCGACGACATCCATCCAGGATACCATCTAAGGTTTGTGACGAGGACCCAGTGAGCAACGAGGCCATAGTCTAGTACCCATCATGCAATCCCCTTTCTCCGGGTGGGCTGGTTGCATCACCCCCACCTGTTGAGAAGCAGGGAGTATTAGCAGAGCAGGCTGAGCTTGAGCACAGGTTGAGCGCGCTCTGTGATTTCCAGCGGCATAGACCGCTGAGGTTCAGTGGTGAGCCAGACCCTCAGGGAGCAGAGGGTTGGCTAGAGGTAGTGGTTAGCCTTTTGATACTTGTGCAGATGCTGACAGATCAGAGAGTGGCTTTGGCAGCCACCACTTTTTTTGGTTCATCATGGCGTTGGTGGAGTCTGATGACTCAGTTTCATGACGAGTCATCGCTTTCACGGGGAAAATTTCAGTTTTTGTTTCATGAGGAGTTTCTCTACTCTTTCTTGCACTCCGTTCAGATTCAGGATCTCCTGCAGTTTCAGCAGGGAGGGATGACGGTGGCCGAGTACGCGGCTAGTTTTGCAGACCCTACACGCTTTTACATGGACTTGGTCCATAATGACAACATCTGAGCGCAGAAGTTTGAGCAGGGTCTCCACCGAGAGATACATGTTGTCATAGTACCCTTGGGAATTTCAACATATTTCGGGGTGGTAGATCAGGTGTTGGTGAAAAAGAGCATCATGTCACGTCTTGCGGTTGGTAGTGGTTGTGGGCATGACAGAGCCAAGATGTCTGCCGTAGCTAGCAGGCGCCGGATGGAAGATCCTCGATGTAGGTGGCTTTCTGATGACTGGACTCAGGGGCGTGGTCATACACCATAGTGGCGCCGGAGGGCACCAGTGCATCCCAGAGAGAGTTGGTGTTGTGCTTGTGATGGGCATGGTCACTTGGCACGAGACTGCCCAACCCAAGTTGCTAAGAGCTTCGGGCAGGCAGCAAGCGTACCACCACGGCAGAGGCAACGTCATGATCAGAGTAGCACCATATGCAGTGGTGCTAGTAGAGGTGCAGGAGGATATGGTGGTGGAGGACAGTTTTACGAGATCTTCCCATCACCACTAGGTGGTCCACGTTAGCCTCCGGGAGCTGACAGTTGGGACCGCAGACAGCAGCGAGCCTAGGATGTCTATGATCCTGCAGAGCAGGGGATATTGAGAGGTACCCCTTGCGGTTCCTCTACTTTTTGAAGTAGAATTTTGAGACTCTATGTGTTTAATTATTTTCTCCCGTCTCCTTGTTTGAGTTGTTACCAGGGTGGTGCAGGGCGTCGGTGTAACCCAGTGTTGGTAAGGTAAAAGGCGTGAGACATTTTTCTCTAGTCGATGGTGTCGACCCCTATGCCTTTCAAGCATGTAAGAGAGCCTCGGTTGTGGAATCTTGTGTGACCAGATATCCATGGGTGGTCCACCATATGGATATTCTGAAGGAGGGAATCACCGGGCCTTGTTCTAGGTGTGGGCAGGGATTCCAGTCGCGACGGGCGACGTAAAGGTTTGACCAGGGAGGTGAGCTACCCCCGAGGGCCTTCGGGCTGTTTGAGACCGTGCAATGGGATTTTGATGTACCCTACCACCTTCCCCTAAACCCAAAGTCTGGAGTGGGTGCACGAAATTGTCAAGGGCCGACTTCACGTGAACAGATCAATCCTTTGGCCAGTGTGCGGTGATGCAGAGCTGTGCGTGGGTTCTTCTGGGTATGGGAAAGCCAGGTGTGGGATTAGTACCCTATGTTGTTCCCTAGTTTTCCTTTTTGGGGATGAAAATCTTGAAGGAGGGAATGATGTAAGAACCCAGTTATTACTGCAGAAGACTTTGGAATATTCTTTATGATATTCCAGAGCAGTGCCTTCAGACGGCGTGCGATTCCAAGCCCCGGTGTGGCCGGAATTCTGTTTTCAGTGCGTTCAAACTGGAAATGACAAATAAATGGGATAACTACTAAACGATGTTCCAGATCAGAGATCCGAGTGTACGGATTGGTCCGAAATGGGGTGTTCACCCTAGGAATGACATAATGTATGTCGGTGCGGGATGTTTGGACCCCTCGCGCACTTCCAGAACGTTAAACGGATAAATTAATTAATTAATTTATTCGTTTAATGGTTAAATGCAAGTATCTCTTAAACGGTGGCTCAGATTGGAAAACCGATGGCACCATTGAGTTCAGAGCGTGCCATTTACCAAAGGAGGGGTATAAGTTTTGCGGGCGCGACCCGTCTGTGAAAAATTGCCCCGAGGGCGTTTTTGTAATTTAGCATCTTCGGACGTTAATAACTTTTTAACGGTGTATCAGAATAAAATTACGAGACCACCGTTGTTTTCAGAGCATGTTTTTGGCCAAGGGGAGGCTTAATCCCGACCACGTCGGGAGTTCGGGTTCGGGCCGATGGGCGGGTGGTTTAGTGTTTTCTATTTAAACACTTAACCCACCCCCTCCCTCTCTTTCTCCTTCTTCTTCTCCTGTACAGCGGAAAGAGGCACATCGTCCACCCTCTCCTCCTCCACTCTGGCAAGGCAGCTCCGACAAGGTGGCGGTTCGGCGAGCGAAGCTCCGGGCAACGCCCACGATGTAGGATTGATGCGGTTTAAATTTTTATTCTCGCACCTACATTGAGTTCAATTTTATGCATCTATATGCTGTTAAAACTTCAAACAAATCCCATGGATGTGTTGTATAAAATTTTTTCTTTCCATTTCTTCATTAGAAATCGAATTCCAAGCTCCGTGGCATCCGAAATCATCCGCCAAAGTTCGAGGGTTTTCGGGTTCCGGCGGGTTCGAGCGGCGGTGCGGCTAGGCGGAGGCGGCGGCGCGCGGGTGGCGCCAGTGGTCGGCGGCGCGGGGGTTCGGTGGAGGACTGGGAGAGTGAAGGTGCTGGAGGCGACGGTCAGTAGTCGTGGGCGAGGGGAGCGCTGGGGTGCCACGGAGGAGGACGGCGCGCCGGTCGTGTTCGGCGGAGGAGGAAGGACCCGCGCCATGCAGGACATCCTGGGGTCAACGAGGGCCAGCTTCGGCCGGTCTGTTTCAGAGAAGGCAAGGAACCGCATGAGGTGGGTCCTGCATTGCAACAGGAGACCAGCCATTTGACCAGTCGGTTGAGGAGGGCCGGACCCGCTCAGGTCCAGTGGTTTGAGGTGGGCCACGGCCAGCGGGCCGGCGGCGCGGACCCGGCCGGCCGGGGTGGACCGTCCTGGATAGGCCCCCTTGCATTCGAGGGGCCGTAACTCTTAAACGGCGCGTCCAATTGACGCGGCGTATACGGCTGTGCGACCGTGTTGACGAGGCGGTCCTTTTAAAATGGTTCTAGGGTTTTATTGGATATGCACCCGAAGGCGGGTGATTCGAGAGTTTTAATTTAATGATATTAATTTATTATTAAAGTTGTGACGGACCTGGCTCGCGAGCCAGACGTCCGTTTGAAGTGCCGTCAGAGGCGCTGTGGCCCTGAGGCTGAGACGGTCCATCCAATGTGGTTATAAACCTTTGTGGGTTGGTTTCCTTGCTCTGCAGCATGAATCACAATGTGAATAATTAATTAATTAATTATTCTTGCGTCGGACCGAACACCCTCTTGGGATGTCCGATTGATGCACCATCAGCGGCAGCATGATCCCAGTCCTCGTGCGGACTTTTTGAGGAGCTATCCAAAACGTTTGGTTTGGAGACGAGGTGTGGGCCCCACGGGGCCTAGTTCGCACATATTACGGTGAAACGCTACTTTTTCACCCGACATCCGTTTGGGGTGTTTGAGCAGTCGATTTTGGGTGTTTTTTCGAGGGGATTGCAATGGTGCAATCCACTCTCCCTAATTAGGCACGACGGTTCGGGCCCCGTGAGGGTCGTTTCGGTAGTTGACAGTGATTTCCAGATTTATCACCGGGTGTCCATTTCAGACAAGTGATTAGTTGAACATGTTTACTTTTTCGAGAGGATCGCAACGGTGTGATCCATCCGTTGAGATTTGGGACCAGGAGGCAGGTTCCACACAGGACCGCCCGTGTGCGGTGCGCCAGGATGCACCCTATTTCTCTGGATATCCATCGCACACAAGTGAGTAGTGCGTTTGACGTGTTTTCCTAAGGGGATCGCAATGGTGCGATGCGCCCGACTGTTTTCGGGGCCGAGGCTTGGGATCACGGGGCGTCGTTCTGGCGTGGGGCGGTGTTGGTGACTTTTCTGTCGGATATCCGTTTGAGGTGAGGGAGTAGTCTATCTCACATGTTTTTTGGCGAGGATTACAATAGTGATATCCATTTGATTGTGCAGAGCCTCTTGTGCGATCTTGTTAAATGTGGAAATGTGAAAGACTCTCTGATGGCGGTTCTTCTCGTCGTGTTTGCGGAGAACCCTTGGCGTGTGATCACGTGCACTCCCGTGTGAGTGAAGAAGTGTTGATGTATGTACCCTAGTCATTGAGGCGGCAAGTTGGAAATGTTATGTCATGCCTTCGCGATGACGTTGGGTGCCGTGCGCACGATAGCCCGTGGGCTGGAGACGTGGTATACTCTGGGAGTATACAAGAGCGCTTGGAGGTACGTGTGGTTTGTAACTAAGACGTTTGTGCACTTGGTTTGGGTTGACTTGGGGCCACACGTTGTGTGGGCCCCATGTGCGTGTCATGTTCTGCTTCAGGTACTTTGACCTCTCGTGCCATAGAGGGTCCCTCGGGTCTCGTTTGTCGACCAGCGAGGTTGAGTTTTTTCACCCGGCTCTGTGCTCGATGGTTTAGATCAGCAGTGTTGAGTGTTTTTCCCTGGTCTTGTTCCGGAGTCGGATGGTTGCGTGATACCCACTCGATGTTTGGTTGGCCATTGTTGTACCCTCCAGTATAGATGGTCAAACCAGTTCTGAGTTTTACCATCCAGCGGGGCTAGGCAGTGGGTTACTTATCGACTTTTAGGGTCTACCCTCCAGCAGAGACTGGGTAGTGGGTCACCCGACGCTATTAGGGTCTACCATCCAGCAGATACTGGGCAGTTGGTCACCCGAAGACCTCTTAGGGTCTACCCTCCAGCAGGGCTGGGCAGTGTGTTTCCCGTCATCTAGTTCTGGGTCTACCCTCTATCAAGGTTGGGCAGTGGGTCGCCTGTCGACTTATTCTAGGTCTACCCTCTTGTGGGGCTGGGGAGTGGGTCTCCTGATGATGTATTAAGGTCTACCCTCCAGCGGGGCTGGGAAGTGGGTCACCTGATGATGTATTATGGACTACCCTCCAGCGGGGTTGGGCAGTGGGTCGCCTGATGATGTATTAAGGTATACCCTCCAGCGGGGCTGGGTAGTGGGTTTCCTGAGGATGTATTAAGGTCTACCCTCAAGCGGGACTTGGGAGTGGGTCTCCAGATGTTGTATTATGGTTTACCCTCCAGCAGGGCTAGGCAGTGGGTCAACCGATATCATATTATAAATTACCATCAGTAGGGCAGGGTAGTGGGACACCTGTTGGCATTCCAGACTCAGTCCATTAGACTAGGCTAGTCTGTGGCTTTCCTCCGTGATTACTGGAGCGGGACACTTGGTTATACAAGTCAGTGTTGTGACGACTTGACACTGAGAAGACCTCTCAACTGCAGGGCAGTGATGAGGCATGGTTTGAATTTCCCTAGAACTCTCAAGTTCAAGGGGACCTTTCCCCACCGAGACGCGTTCTTGTGATGCGATCTAAAACCAGGTGGGCGAGTCAGTGCTGCCCAATGTGGATAGTGTCGAGGCACGGTGATTCAGCCCCTTGGCTTGTAGTTCGGGGCAGACATGTGAGATGTTGGGCATTGATGGAGATTACTTCTGGGTTTTGGATACCCTTTTCTTGGGCTGAGCTATGAGACATATACCCCCTTACGAGCTTGTTCGGGCATCTTGACCCAACATATATATGTATATACCTCGTACGAGTACCCACTCCTTGTGTTTTGGCTACTTTACTTCTATGAGAGGTGAAGACGAGTGGGGTATGCCACGTGCTTTCTGTGTCTAGCTTCTCGTGGTTGGACGAGTCTACTCTCCTACTATATGTAGCGAAGACTCGACGAGAAGTTCATCTTCTCACTATTTCTAGCTCCTTGTGTCTGGACGAGTCTAACTTCTTTCCTCTTACTGGGTTGAGCTAGACTCTATTCTGTTACTCTTTACAGCACCCCCGGTTGGACTCATTTACATTCCCTGTTCACTCTACTGCTCACCCTTCGGTACCTCCTTTGTTTCTCCCTCGAGCCTTCGAGGTATCGTACTGACTATATTTATACTCATCCCTTCTTGGGCTTTGCCCACACTTGGTGTTCCCTTGTAGATGACGGACATGTGGAGTGTGGCTTCAGTGGAGTGTAGGAGCTTGGGAGCTTGGACCGTGTGCGGTGGTGATGGCCGGGTTTCAGGTGGTAGACCCGTCAGTTGTTTCATTCTGTTTACCTGTTGACGGGTTGTGACACATTTTGGTTGGGAGCGTGTTTTTTCCCATTTCATTTAAGCTTGTTCCATGTACTATTTAGAGGTCAATGCACTCTTGTGGTTTATTTATAGCGGTTTCCCTTTACTTTTCTTTTTACACTACACTTTTCCATTGAGTGTGTTGCGTGTGGGTGTGTACATGTGCTTAGGCAAATGCCTGCCCGAGTTGTTGTGCCTTCAGTTCTAGTCACCAACCCCTGGCTAATGGAGGTGGGCTTGGGGTAGTTGCGGCTCGAGCCCGGGTAGGGTTAGGTCATGACATATTAAGAAAAATTCATGATGAAGTCTTTCAAAATGAAGATAAGTATATTGCGCAAGATGGATGTATCAAACAGAACTGACAATGATTTTTCTATAGATGAATGTTCACAAAAATTCATAACCTTCATTGCAGAAGTTGGGAAAAGAAAAGACTCTTCATAGAGTGAAGAAGGAATTAAATAATAATATAGATTTTATCAACTCAGAACTATATATATTGCATGTCATGAGAAGAAAATCTATTAAGAAAAAATTAGAGTAATGAAGAAAGATGGTGAAGAAGATCATGATGGAATAAAATATGGCATCAAGCAGGAGGATGAATATATTTATGATATTCGAGGATATAACCATTGAAATGTTGAATAGGGAAAGGTGATTGAAGATTTTAGCATGAAGCTGGAAAGTAAGGAAGATGAAGTTAATAGGTTTCAATCAAAACATCTTATTTTGAAAATACCAAGAGGAAGATGATTGAAAAATTCAACAAAGATATAGAACTAAAAGTTGAGACCTCTAAAATTGCACTGATAGATCATTAAGAGAATCAGGTGAAATCAACTCTTACAAAAAAATAAGGTTTCATCTGATTCGTCTAATATTTCAGGCACAAGAAGAAATTTTGGGAAATCTTGGGTGAAAAAAGGTTGTGCGAAACCTATCAAATCTACATAACATTATAAACCACTTAAAGGAAAACATTGTCTATATCTTGATAATGTTATGTTTGAAATAAGTTACAATCCTCTTAAAATATTCTATTGTGAAGCATCATTCATTAATAGAAAATAAAGTTTTTAGGGCTATTTTTGATGCTATTGAATCTTTGGGCCTAGAGATTATAATTTTTGGCACTTTTTATCTCTACCCAGAATAAGGTTTGAGGAAAGGTGAACAAATAGTGAATAAACAATGATTAACTTCATTCACTCGTTGAAATTTGAAAAGGTGAATTCTAAAGATGTTAGAATCATTCCACCAAAAAATCAATTTGATTGTCAGGAAGATGTTTGGGGAAGATGTGATCAGTCTGGTCATCATGCCAAAATATGTTTGACACTCCTTGAAGAATAATTTTCTTATGATATGAATGAAAAGAAAGATGAAAATAAAAAGGTGAATGAGTGAGATTTTATTGTTGTGATAGATTTTAAATAATATAAGAGGAACAAACCAAGGATTCATGATAGTGGTTGTAATCACATGTGAATGGTGGTATAAAAATCTCAGACCATGTCAATAATCATGATACAGGGGTGTTTACTTTTGGAATTGATAGTTCCTTGAAAATTAAAGGAATCTAAATAACATAGATTGACTCAGAGAAACTGAAAAATAATTAAGTTTTTCTAATTTATGGTATATGACATATCATACTTAGTGTAAGTCATGTTTTTGGTGATGGAAAATAAGTAATCTTCATAAAGGATTCATGTATCATAAAAAGTGTAAATAATGGAAAATACATTACAAAAGTAGAGAGAACCAGTGGAAATATCTTTCAAATTATTGAATCTAATAACTCCTTATTATTTGAGTGCTGAAGTTGAAATCAATTTGTGAAAATGAATACATGGCCACCTTGGGTAAAATAAAATCGAGAATCTTTATAAATTTGATGATGTTCATAATTTTTCATGAATTGAATTGAAGAGAAGAATATGTTTGTATTACTTTCAAGAAAAGCAAGATGACTAAAAAAGTCATAAAATAGTTGACATTCAATATAGAAAAACACATGAGATTATTCATGCAGATTTGTGTGGGATGATAAAATATCAATAAAAAAGGGGATTTATAATTTATCACTTTTATTGATGATTTAACACAGATAAAAAATACCATATTCATGAACCATAAGTCATAGGCTATTTAAATGTTCAAATTCTTCATAAAATAAGTTGAGAAAGAATTGAGGGTTTCCATAAAGACGTTATGAAAAGAAAATGGTTCTGAATTCACAGACAATTATTTTGAATTCTATCTAAGAAACCATGGTATTAAAACATTAGTATATCAAAAACCAACATTAATACTTGATAAATGTTGTATATCAAAACAATCCTTATGAAATACTTCAATGTCTTTGGATGTACATGTATTCTTGAAGTAAAAAAATTTGATTTGTGAATGATTGATGAGAAATATGAGGAAGAAACTTTCATGATTTATTCACCAAATGGGAGAAGTTACAAATACTGAAAGAAAATGTGTACAAGAGTTGGTGGACTCAAATTATGTGAATGAAATAGAAAATCAAAATTCCATAACAATTTTTTTGAAAATGTTGAGGATGAAACATTAGATAAATCCAACAATAGTGATTGTTATCCAAAAAGCCCCATCATTATTAAGATGAGTCATGGAGTGAAGAAAGTGATTAAGGGAAAGAAACCATGAGATTTTCTAGTTTAAAAAATCTAGATGAATATGATAACATTAATGGAAATTAGAAGGCTCCAGTTCAGACAAGAAGGAAGTTGAGATTTTAAAATCTAACTTCTCTTATCTCAAAAGCTAAACCAAAATCAGTTTCAGATGCTATTCAACATAAATAATGGGTAGACGTTGTGAATGATGTGTCAGATCAGATTTAGATGAATGAAAAATGGGAACTTATTCTATGGAAAACAAATAAAAATGTTATTGGATCCATGTGGGTTTACAGAAATAAATTTAATGAGCATGAAGAAGTTTCAAAAAACCAAGCAAGACCTATTTGGAAAGGATATGCACAAGTTGGAGGTGTTTATTTTGATGAATCCATTGCCCCTTATTTCATGTTTAGAAACTGTCCTAATGACTCTTGTAGTGTTTTCCCATTGTAATTAAAATGTTTATCATATGGATGTAAAGTCATCTTTCTTAAATGATGATTTTTAAAAATAATTTTACATTGAAAAACCTTGTGGGTTTTTAGTTTATGAGGATGAAACCAAAGTTTTTAAATTAAAGAAATATTATTATGGGATGAAAAAAGCTCCACGTGATTGGTATTCAATGCATGGAAATTGTTGGACAAAGATGAACTTTTCTAAAGGAAAATCTGATAGTAACTTATATGTAAATGTTTTTGACTCTGGAACATTAATTATAATTGTTTATGTAGATGATATAATTTTTTCTAGGTATGAAGAAAATGTTTGTGAAGAGTTTTCTGAAGAAAAGAAGAATAACTTTGAAATGTCAATATTGGGTGAATTAACTTTCTTCCATGGATTACATGTTCAACAAAAAGAAATATACATTTTCTTATCTCAAGGAAAGTATGTCAAGGAATTTATATATAAGTTTGGAATGACAGAGTACAAATAAGATTCAACTTTTAATTCATTGAGCACAATGTTTCTCAAAGATGAATATGTATTAAGTGTGAATCAAGAAGATTTTCAGATAATGATAATAAGTATTCATTAGCTTTCATCGTCATAGAATTATATTGTTTATGTTGTGAATTTATGAGCCAGGTATGAAAGTAGTCCAAATGAATCATATAAGTTTTTAGTTAAAAGTATTGTGAGATATACTAAAGTACCAACATAATATGGGTTTTCATACAGAAAAACAACAAGTTAATGTTTCATGGTTACATTGATTCTTATTGGGATGGTTATTTTAATGATAGAAAATCAACCTCATGGGGAACATTTATCTTATGTAAATGTTATGTGAGTTGGTATAGTAAGAAAGAATGTTTGGTATCTTTGATCACAATAAAATTTGAATATGTTGCATTAAATCAATATTCTAATAAAATGATGTGGATGAAATTTCATCTAGCAGATTTGAAAGTAAAAGTTTCTAAACCAATGAAGATACTTTCTGAAAATTAGGGTGAAATTGATCTTTCTAAGAATCCTATCTAACACTCAATTTCAAAAACACATTGATATATGATTATACGTCATAAAAGTGAAATTTATTTCTGTATAAGTTTTGTTGGAATACACATTAAAAAAGTATTATATTGCTGATATCTTTATAAAATCAATGTTTAAGGAAGGTTTTGTCAAATTGAGGTTGTAACTCCATTTTCATCCTCCTCCCATGGGTTTCTAAACCTCATAAAGAAAAAACCCAACTTTGATTTGGAATATATTGACAATGGGGGAGAGTATGAAACACTTTTTACTTTGCAAGAAGTTTTTACATAGATTTACTTTATGAATCTAAAGTTGTGGTTATCATATAACATGAGAGAAAAAAATGGGAGAGAGAATGAGATATGAGAAAGGGAAAGATAAATGTAGGGGGTTTGAATAAGGGGTAGGTTATCTTTACATAGAAACAATATTTTCATTCCATTGGGGGATAGAAATCCATAAAAAATTTCTTTATATAGTAGTGTGGTGTCAGGAAACACTTTTTTAAGAAAGGAAATGTTTTGATAAAAGTAAAAAAACTAAGTTGGGGAAAACTTATGCTAGTTGGAAAAGTACTTAACAATGGTTTTCAATAAATCCAGATTAGAAAATTAAATAACCCTTATGCTGTTTTCTTTAAACAATGTTTTGTATTGGTTTATAACTAGCATTTTTGTCGAAAAATGTTTTTGATATACAGGAAGATGAGGTTGGTGGTTGTTGTATGTTTATCTTTGTTAACGATAAAGAACAAATTTGCTGAGTTTAATGAAGCTGATGAGCTTAAATTAAGTTAATGAGCTTAAAGTAAGTTGATGAGCTTAATGTAAGATGATGAGCTTAAAGTATGTTTATGAGAAAGTAAGACGTTGCTAATCTTAAAGAAGTTACTAAGCTTCAAAGAAGTTATTAATTTTGAAGGAAGTTCTTAAGAAAGAAATAAGATGATGAGTTTGAAAGAAGTTACAATGGTTGAATAACTTTACTAAAGCCATTTCTGTTAATGAATAATATTGAAAAATGATTTTTTTAAAAGAGTCAGAAGATAGAAATTTTCTCATTTGATCTAATAATATTAGGATATGCTTGGCTGATTTTAGTGTTATCAAAAATCATGAAAAGATTCATGATAAAAGCTGTTGAAGAAATGTTTAAGAGGTTTCAAGACTTTAAATGAGAAAAATTTTGACAGAAATCAGATCTATAATTCTGAGAAAATTTTTGGGAAAAATCAGATCCAGAATATTGAGCAATATTATGAGAAAAAACAGATCGCGAATTTTGAGCAACATTCTAGAAAAAATCAGATCCCAAATTATTTGCAACATTGTAGGAAAATATAGATCCTAGTTTCTGAACAATTCAGATCCTAATTTCTATGTAATTTGGAACTATATTATTGAGCAATGCGAAACCCGATTTCTAAGAAATTTGGTACCTAATTTATAAGCAATTCAAAAGATGGTTTCTAAGAAATTAAGAACTTGATTTCTAAACAATTTAGAACCTGATTTATGATAAATTTGCAACCTGATTTCTATATAATTCAGAACCAAATTTTTGAGTAATTTGGAACCTGATTTTGGAAAAATTTGGAACATGATTTCTAAGAAATTTAGAACTTGATTTCTATCCAATTCAGAACCTGATTTCTAAACAATTTGGAACCTTATTTTTGAGAAATTCAAAACCTTATTTCTAAACAATTCAGTACCTAATTTTTAAGAAAATCAGAACCCAATTCCTAGAATATTCAAAACTAAATTTCTATGAAATTCAGAACCTAATTTATGAACAATTAAAGACTCGATTTCTGAGAAATTCGAAAAATATTTTCTTAACAATTTAGAACCTGATTTATGAGAAATTTGGAACATTATTTCTTAATAATTCTGAACCTAATTTATAAATAATTCAAAACCTGATTTCTATACAATTCAGAACCTGATTTCTAATCAGTTTTCTCAGATAAACTGAACAACATTTCAAAGCATGTCTCTGAGAAAATCTAAACCCCATTTCGGAGCATACTTCATAAAAAATTAGAATCAAGATTAAACATTATCAAACGTGAATTTCAACTTTGAATAAATGATGGGGAAATTTAAGGAGTTTTTAATAAGTCAATGATAGAAAATTTAATGCGAGATATTTTCAGAGTTTTTGATATTACAGTAAGTTGGAATGATTTTTATGTTTTCTTCTCTTAGTTTCCAAGTTCCCCATAAATACAGGTTAAGATCATTAATTCATTTGTAACATTCACACATTTGGAAAAGGAGAAGAAAAAGAGAATGAAAAGTGAAATGGTACAACCCTATGAAGGAGTTTTCTTTGAGTGTTTACGAAAATAAAAAATTGGAACTATCATTACAGTAATGGGAAGATTAGACTTAGATAAATCAGAATGAGGATTTAGACTAAGCATTTGTAGAGAAGATTCCACAATGTTTTTATTAATGTGTTTGGATCAAATTTCCTTTACGAAAACATTGATAACTGATGGGAGTCAATATAATATTTTTTATCAGTAGATTGTACGTGTCTAACCGGAGTTTACACAAGTGGTATTCACTTTTTTGTTATAGTGGATTTCTATATTCTCTTGGGTGTGGCTATGGTATGGATGTAGGTACTAAAATTGAGGCTAAACCCTATAAATTTTATGTCCCTTACATTCCTTAATACCTTTGAATTCTTTAATATTTGATAATGGTTTATAAAAAATGGAATTAAAGCAGTTTTTGGGGGTTATTTTTGTTAATTTTTTGATACTTATAAAAAATTGAACAACCGATTCAACACCCATTATTAGTGTAATTCGATCCTTGGAACATCAACATCAATTAATTTTCATTTGTTTTAAACTATATTTATTATTAAAGATAAAATTCTCTCAACCTGATGATGAGAACATTCCTAAATAAATTAAATCTATGAATGATGTAAAAATAGTTGACATTGTTTGTGAATATATTATTTTAAAATTTAAAAATGGATCATGGGTTCCATATATACCTTATAAAAAATGATATTTTTGGAGGATGATGATATATTTAATTTATCTACAAACCATGATAGTACCAAGAAATATTGGTATCTGAGGGAACATTTTTTGTGGTATAACATGAATTGGGAAATTGCAGAATATGTATCAAGATGCTTGATTTATCAATAGGTCAAGGATTAGAGGCAACAACCTAGAGAAGTCATGAATATTATTACATTTCATTTGTGTAATTTGGATGAACTTAATATAGATATTTTCATAGGACTACGAAAGACTCATAAGAAGAATAATTCAATATGGGTTATTGATGATCACATTTCCATTTACACACATTTACTCGCTGTAAGAGAATATTTAACACATGAGAATCTCCCTAGTCACTTTGTTAATTAATTTAAAAGAATTCATATAATACCCTTTTTAATCATGTGTGATCATGATCCCTATTTTATATTAATGTTTTGGAACAGTCTTCAAAGGGCTCTTGATACTTAGCTTTATTAGAGAACTTCCTACTATCATCAAACTGATAGAATATTTGAAAATACAATTAAAAAAATTGAATTAAATTTGATTTGATTCTAACATTACTTTCATGGTATATGGGATCAGTATTTACCTCTCATATAGTATCACTATAACAATAGTTTCCATTCTAGTTTTCAAATGGCACTGTAAGAATCATGATATGGTAAGATATGTACTACAACTTGTTGGGATAAAGTTGTTGAAAGGAAAATTATAGGAACAAATCATGTTGAAGGGAATAAAAAATGATAAATTATATCCAAACTAATATTAATGTATTTATATGTAGTAAAAATAGTAATACCAACAATCAAATGAATAATCTAGAATTATTCTGGGGAGATCATGTTTTATAAAAAGTATCTATTTTGAAGGGTGTTATAAGGTTCATTAAAAAGTGAAATCTGGGTCCTAGGTACATCATATCCTTCTAAATACATTAATGAATCAGAGATAATGCATAAAACTTGTAAATTCCACCAATTCTATCAAATGTATATGATGTGTTCTATATATCAGTGTTAAGGAAGTATATGCTGGACAAAAAACATGTTCTCACCTCTAATGATTTAGAATTAGAACATGATTTATATTACTATGAATAAATCGTCTAGATTATTGATGGTAGATAATAATTATTGAGGAATTAGATGACTTAATAGGTAAATTTACCTTAAAGAAATCACAACATGGAGGAAGCAATGCGATAACCAGAAGATTTGATGAAGAAGAACTACCCACATTTATTTTGAATTTAATACCCAAGAAATTTAAAAGATAGAATTCTTATTGGAGAGAAAAATAAAACAACTTGAGAATTTATAATTTATTTCTATTTAAATAAATTCAATAAATACATTAGTTTTTGATGCCTTAAACACATAGTTTAATAAAAATTACTCTATTAAAATATTATTTTAACAAGACCATTATAGCATAGCCGTTAAGTTGGATTATTTGAATATTACATACTAAATTATCAAAACTATTTTTATATACATGTTTAATATAAATTAAATTTATATATTTTTATTATAAATAAAATAAGATTAATTTGAAATGATAATAAATGTCTTCTAAAAAACTGATTTTTTTTCTAAACGGCAGTTTACTCACTTATTTCACACATAATTTAATGATAGTTTTTACCACTTGTTCAACATTTATTTAGAATGTTGACTGTCAATTAAAAAATTATCTTTTAAAAAAATTCTTAGGGTGAATTTTAGATATTTTTATATAATGTATCAATTTTTTATGAAAATTGAAAAATACAATTTTTTATTGGAAAATACCTTTTCATTTAAATTATTTACAAAGATAAATTATAATTTAAATTTTTTTATTCTAATTAATTAAATTGAATTTGAAAAAATGGATCACATTTTTGGAACCAGGATAATATGTATTATATAATAACATTAAATTAATTTTTGACCATTATGAATAGTAAAACAAGTAATCATTAGTTACTATGGTAATGGTAAAAACTGATTTACTAGGGGTCAGAATAATAATATAAGGTTTAAACTAATATAAAAATTATAAAAACTGACATTTTATGGACATATTTAAATTTTATCACTTATAAGGGATGATAATGCCTCATTTATGAGTCATTTAGAAATATAAAAAATAAAAAGTAAATGGTTATTTTTAAAAATTCATTGTCTGTCCTCTCTCCCACTTGTAAAAGACCACCACCTCTATTAACAAATTATCACATCCAAATAAATTTGGTATATATAATACCCACCAAAATAAAATCTTTAATCACCTTAAAATATCCTGAATCCCACATACTGATTAGAAATCAATCATAAGAAGGATTTTGGTGAAAACCTAATGAGGTCATTCGAAGAAGATATAATGTTCTTAAACAATCATTTGTATTTCTATTCTTATTAAACCAAATTAAAATCATATTCAATAAAACAATTAAAATAAAAAATTGTTTCCCATATATTAGATTTTATTTTGTTAATGGAATCACCTATATCCATCTCCACTTCCATAAAATTTTAATCAAACTTTTTGATATTGTGTATTGTGGACAACTGCCTCACGAATTTATGTTACTCATTTCCCCTAAAAATATATCACCGTTAGATATAATTATGTATTTAATGTTTATATATAATGTTTATGAAATAATTATTCTTTTGGGATTATATTATCAAATATACCATCTTAATTTTTATTAATTTTACAGTACAATAACAACACTGGTGTGCCTGATAGAGTACCACACAACGAAGAGATGTGATTTGTTTTTAACATATGATTTACATGTAAGTTAATATGGAAAATTTTCATTTATAAATATTATAAATATGAAAATATATGAATCCTATAAAAATAATTTATAATAATATCCCTTAACCTTTCACCCACGAAATAAATGATATCGTCACTCACACATAAGTATGATCGACCGTCTCTAGGAAGCGATGCGACTCGTTTTCCATTACCAAAATTAAAGAATGGTTATAATAATATATTAAATGAATAAATATGAAATTTATCACATTATTATAGTTTTTATATTATTGGTGTATATCTCATATACAATAACCGTACCTTTCATGAAAAAAACACATGTGAAAAGAAGGGAATTAATACCCAAAACAATAATGATAATGAAATATTATTAAAAAATGGGAGGTAAAATGTCAGAATAGGATCATATATGATATTATAAATATGCGTATGTTTCCGGTAAAATTTAATAACATTCTTAATTCCATTATATATGATGTTAAATTATATTCATCCTAAATGAATCGTTAGGCAATGGTATTCATCTCAAATTCCATTCATTAGGGAATATTATAATATTACACACTTAATTTATGTTATATTGTTTATATAATGCATATCTCAATGTCAATATCATGAATAAATAATTGTTCATAGTATTTCTGGTTTTAATTTTAATTATTTCACTTATAGGGAATTGAAATGAAAACTATCATGTGGTAATGAATTCTAAAACTCAATTTCTTTTCACTATGTTATATTAGATCTTCATTGTATTTTATATTATAAGTGTATGTGTGTAAATAATTTTTATATATCCTATTGCACTTCAAATTTATATCATGTATATTTGAATTTAATACATATAATAAATCCACAGATTATACCTCACTACAACATTATGATCATTATAATTGACTTCATCACAATTACCATTTCACAAAGACATATTTGTTAATATGAACATATACACTTTTTTTGTTGTGTATATACATCCAAATTTTTAGTATTTAATGTGAAGAAATATTTATTAATTATGATTATGTTTTTGTTTCATGTATATTGTTTAAAGGGTTACAATTTAAAATTTACCAATTTATTAAAATGTTATTATACAATATGACTTTATTTTGTGATTCTATACTTTCTCTTCACAGAATCACTTTTCTATGATCATTTTTCCCCGAAAATTAATTTTCAACTAAATATACATATTTTTTATGAAGTATATATTTATTAAATACATATTTTATCATTTTTATATGTGGTATTTTATATTTAAATTTATATTAATGATTGGGGTAGCTATTATAAATCTGTATTCTAATGTTGAAACAAAAATTTGTTGATAATTCATAATGTTCAAGAATTAAATCAATTATTTGATATATGTAGAATTATTTAGAAATAAATATATGGGGGGAGACATATTATATATATCCCCTCGATTCATCGACATGTCTCATGAGAAAAATATGTTGGCTAAATCAAATGAGTTTTACACATATATTTAAGCAATCTTGTGAAATCTATTGATAGTATAGGTATCAGGATGTTAGTGATCATAGTGTACAATAATTAAGAATTTAAATCATTCATAATTATGTTATTATTATTATCTATGATATTATAACCATGATATTATATTTGGAATCATTTTATTATCAATTTTTTGATTAAATGTCATGCATGTTTAGATAGTTATAATGTTTAATTGACAAGACCTTATTTCTTTCACAAGTTATTAAATTAATATAATGTGTTTTATGTTACTTTACTTATATATTAAATATTATTTTGGATTCATAGTAGATTCAACTATATATAACCCTTAATAATCATTTAATCTTACATTGTTTTTTCTTTTCCCAAATTTATGATGAATAATTCTTGTATGGAGTTCAACGATGGAAAACGTTTTCCATTAATATGAATTATATTTTATTTCCCTATGTAAAATAGGTATAATCTATGTATATGTTTCTATAATTATTTTAAATTGATTTGTCAATCATAATTTTACCACTTTTAACTATGATAATGTAAAAAAGTAGGCACAATCAATATGTTTGTGGAGTTAGGGTCATTATAGTTGGTAATCGATAAATTTTATTACAAACTATGGTAACACTATTATAGAAAAAATATATTAGAAAACATAAAACTATATTATATATTGAGTAAAAGTGTTGAATGATATACTAAAAGTTATATAAGGATGATATTATGTGTTTTTCTATACCATATACATCTCTTTTTGGATAATACAAGTAGACATTGTTCTGGAAAAAATGTACCTAGGGATAATAACTCTGAGAAGGGTGCATTGGTATTGAACCAATAATCACCCTATACAGAATAACAAGCCTTATTATGAACCTAGTTTGAAAATCCATGTCGATATGCTTATGATAATTTTTATTTTCTTTATAAACCATTGTAAAATATTTTAAAATTAAGATATCCTCAATGAAACCACGTTTATGATTCATAGATTTAAAATTCATCAAAATCATTAATTTATTTTAAGTGTTAAAATATAATTATACCACATGATTAAAAATTCCTAATTTTATGAGCAAATCTATTGTATGATGTTTTTTTGAAATGGATCCTGGAAGGAAGAAGGGTATCAATACTCAAGTCCAATATAGATATTTTTCTATAGGGAAATAAAATATAGTTTGTATGGGAAATAAATAGGTGATGTCTATATTAGGGAATCATAATTAGGTTATAAAAATTAATTATATGATGTCTATATTTGTACTACTGTGTGTTTTTTCTATAATGGATCACTTCATGCAATAGAAGCCCCAATCATTTTGGGGGAATAGTAATCCAATGTCACCTAATCAGTAGATTATGTCTATTAAGAAGATATTTATACCAAAGAGATGTGATGAAAATTTAAATATTATACTTGAATTATGTTTATCAAATAGGATGTTTATCAATTGTGGTCATTGATCAATAATACTATAGTGAAAACTGAAATAGAACCTAATGAATGAAAAAAATTTAAGGATAAGTTCTACAAAAGTCATTTTCCTCATCAGAAAAAAACTGAAATGATGTGAATGTTTTTTACCTTATTGAAAAAGTAATAAGAATGTGTTACTCAGTATGAGGCTATAATTCCATGGTCAGTTGAAAATGATACCAATTACACATGAATCATAGGGAACCTAATTGACTATATCATAGATGGGATTAAAAAAAGTCTCTGATGAGAGATGGTATCACAATTTGTTTCATCATAAGATGATATGTTTTTATGATCCTTCAGAAAAGTTAAAACATTATCTATATCCCACATGTTAAAGAGAAATTAAGAAAATAAGAGGTCAAATGAGAACCATGAAAAATAGAAATCATCAAATAAGAAGAATCAAATGAGAAATTTCTATCTTGTGAGAACCATGGATAAAATCATCCTCATATTTTCAAGAAGGTATTGAGAGTTTGTTAAAAGAGTGGAGATAAGGTTCACTAAGCTAAATAATTCAATGGAAAGAACAAAAAAACTATACTAAAATGTTTCAAATATTAGGACATGGGAAATATGAAAAATAATACCCTAACAAATAAAGGAATAATCCACATAAGATGCTAATGGGGGAAATCCAAGATTATGTGAACACTACAATTTAGGTGGAATTACATAATTAAGTAGTAGAGGTTACATTAATCATAACATCAAATTTAGGTAATTCTTTATTTGATTATGGATCCTAAAATTCTATTATATATTCAATAATTTCCCAGAAAATTATATATTTCCAAAAACCATTAAGAAGGGAGTTTTTTGTCAAAATTCCTCGTGAAATTCCCACTAAGAATAAGTATTTATCAACAAATCCACATTATGAAACATAAAAATACACAATTTTCTAACCATATTATTAGTTCAATGGTTAAATTTGATATAATCTTTAGCATGAACTGAATTTGAAAACGTGATGAACATATTTATTACAAGAATAATTAAATAACAATTCCTGATGAATATATATAATTAATTAAATATAGAGTGTATACTTCTGAATCTGATTCATTACTAGATACACCAGCAATAGATCATGTTAATGAGATTATTAGGGAAGAATATAAAACAAAACATATGGATATAGAAAGAAATATTAAAATTTATGAATCACCTATTTTATAGGAATAAATTGTTGTATTTCTCAAGGAATTAAATAGACATCATCCATATCATGGAGTTTAATTTTCCGTGGAATTAATCCTTAATGTAAGAGAAATTTCAAAGGCTCTATATTAAATAGACACATTGGAATTCATGGATTTAAAGAAAAAAATAGGGGAGTTTTGTGATAAAGGATTTATTCTTCCTAGTGTTTTACCATTAGGATTTTTTATTCTAGTCACTATTATGATAGACGGATCCATTAGGAAATGGATTTATTATATGGAAATAAATGATATTATGATAAATAAAAAGTATCATATACATTGAATTGATGACTTATTTGACCAACTTCACATAACCTAATATTTTTTAAATATTGACCTTCGTTCTAGGTATCATCAATTGAAATTAATGAAGTAATACATTCCAATGATAGCTACCTAAATGAAGTATGGAAATTAAAAGTTTATAGTAATTCCATTTGGAGTGACTAATTCGAAATATATGTTTATGGATCTAATAAAAATTATATTATTGGAATATCATGATGATTTTCTTGTAGTATTAATTGATTATTTATTGGTGTATTATAACACAACATAGGACCATGAGAATCAATTAAGGATAATTATTTAGAATCATATAATAAAAAATTTATATGGGAAATTTAGTAAGTTTAATTTTTATCTTCAAAGTTTTTATTTTCGTAGATATATTGTCTCCAGGGATGAAATCATAGTTTATATTTTGATGATAAAGGAAGTAAGATAATTCCATACACCAATGAACATTACTGATGTATGTAGTTTCATTATTTTTGCATGTTACTATTATAAATTCATACATAATTTTTCCAGAATGGGTAAACTATTATCCAGGATTATATGTAATGGGGTAATGTTCTTTTGGATAAAGGAATATGATGAATGTTTTGATGAAATAAAGAGGATATTGTTTAATACTCTAATTTTCACCCTACGATATCAAAATGATGGGTTTGTGATATACAGTGATGCATCATAAAATGTATTTGGTTTCATTATAGTGAAAAATAATAGATCTATTTCATATTCATCAATGAAATTAAACAAACAAGAATTGAAGTATCCAACCCCTCATATAAAGTTATTATTGATGCCCGTTGTTTTGAATATATGGATACATTAAATCTATGGTAAAATATTTGAGTTATTCATGGATATTAAAATCCTAAAATACATATTCTCAAAGTGATATATCAAAATAAGACAAAAATGTTGTCTCAATTTACTCAATGAATTTTTATTTATTGATATATTACCACACGGGGAATGAAAATAAGATAGTGGATTCATTGTGTAGGAAATATCATAGAGTTATAAACGAAATGAGGATTTAGAGGGATTATAAGTTTATGGATCTAGTAAATATGAATATGGAAATTTTTATTGAAGGGAATAAATCACTATTTTAGCTATTTTTTTGAAACCATATTTTATAGAAAAGAAATAAAATTATCATTTTGAAGATGAAAACATTAACAAGTAAATTAAATCTATGAATGATAAGAAATTAGAAGACTTTATTTTTTTAATATGCTGTTCCAACATTGGAAAAAATATTATATGTTACATCTATACAAAAACTAAAAAATCAATCATTGGATAATTCTTATAGATCAAATTTTTCTATTCACCATTGCATGACCAATATGTATCTGGATTTGAGGGATAAATTTTAGCAGGATAACATGAAGCTAGAAATTAATGATAATGTATCAAGATGACTGTTTTCATCTAGCAAAGGCTAATTGAAAAAATCCTAGATGATTCCTGAAATATATTCCTATTCCTATTTGGAAATGGATTGATATTTATTTGGATTTTTTTAGAGGGATTTCAACGACTCATAGGAAGAATGTTGCAATATTTTTTATTGTTGATCACTTAACTAAATATGCACATTTTTTCACAATAAGTGGTGAATTACTTATTGAGAACCTAAAAATTATCTATACAATTGATGTATTAAGACATTATAGAACACCTATTTTTATCATGTCTAACAATGATCTCCATTTTAAATTGAAATCGTAGAATATTTTTTAGAAGGATCTTGTTTATGGGATTTATTTGAGAACTGACAACAATTCTCAAATTGATAGACAGTCCAAAACGACTATTCAAATACTATAATACATGTTGAGGTTATCATAATATGACTTTTATGGTATGTGGGTAGGTATTTACATTTTTTTAGTTTTATTATAACAATTTTTTCTATTCAATTATTCAAATTGCTTAATATATAGCATTATAAGGAATGTGATATCGTACTCCAACTTATTGGGATGATTTTTGTGAAAGTAAAATTATAAGGACAAAACCTATTTAGGAGACTATTAGAAGGTAAATTTTATTATAGATCATATTAACGCATCAAATTTAGCCAGAAGGGTTAAGCTGACAATCCTATGATGGATTTGGAATTCTAGTGGGAGATTATATTTTCTTGAAAGTATCTTTATTGATGGGAGTTATAAGGTTCTGTATGAAATAATTTTTGATCCCTATGTACATCAATACCATTGAAATATTTGAAATAATTTGATCTAATACATACTTGTTTTAAATTACACCAAGTCTCTCAAAAGTAGATGATGTGTTCTATATATCATTGTTAAGGAAGTGCATGCAGGACCCAATGCATGAGATCACCTATGATGAATTGGAATTGGAATTTGATCTATCTTACTATGAAGAATCCATATAGATTATTGGGAATATAGATAATGTATTGAGTAATAGTATGACTCAAATTGAAAAGGAACTTTGGATGAATCACAAAATAGAAGAAGAAACATGAGAATGAGAAGAAGTTATGAAGAAAAACCACCATATTTGTTAAGAATTTAATTTCCATGAATATTTGAGCATGAAAATTTTTTTATAGGAAAAAATATAACACCCCAAGACATTAGTATTAATTTAATTTTATATAAGTTCAATCAATTCTATAGATTTCTAAACATGCAACACCATATTTAAACAAAAATACTCTATTAAAATATTATGTAAACATGACAATTATAACATTGATGTTATGTTGGAATGTATAAATAATACTAAAAATCTATTGACAAATATATGTTTTATAGTTTCATAAAATAAAATAAATTGATATAATTATTTATTATAATTAAACTACTAATCATTTTAACGAAAAATAAGTTTTTTCTAAAATATGGAACCTTCTCAAAAAGGCAGGTTAGTCACCCATTGAAAATATAATTTAAATTTAATTTTTACCAATTTTTGGAAATTTATTTTATAATATGAAAATTATTTTGGAAATAATCTTATAAAAATTACCTTAGTGTGAATATTTGATATTTTGTTGAAATTTTTGATTTTTCGATGAATAATAATAATGATGATTTTTATTGAAATATGCCTTTTCATTTAAATTATTTAAAAAGTTAAATTATGTTTTATTTTATACTATTCCACTTCAATTAATCGATGTTTTAAAATGGATTCCCTATTTGGATGCATAATATTTTATATTATATAATATGATTAGAATAATTTATGACCTTTATGAACAGTAAAAGAACTAAATTTTAATTACTATTGTTAATGTAAAAACTAATTTAGTAAGGGTTAAAATAAAAAAATAAGGTTTAATGAACCTTAAAACTTTTACAACACCCATTGGATATAAAAATTTAGACTTTATCACCTCTATGGCTCATGATTGGCCCATTTTGGAGGATTTTTCATGAAAAAAACTTGGGTGTAATTGATTCTATTTAAAAATACCTTGTGTGACCTTAACGCCACTTATAAAGAGTCAAACCATAATCTTCCCTATTCATAGTTAAAAATAAATTTGGTTCCACCAATTACTACTAAAATAAAATCAAAAATACAATCCCAACATCCTAGATCCATTTCATTTATCAGAAATCTATCATATGAAGCATTTTTTGTGAAAACCAATAGAGTTCGTTTGAAGAAGCGGCAACGTTATTAAACAATTTTTTTAATTTTCTTCAACATCCATCACCATATATTATTTTTAAATTATGATAATTTAATAAAACCAATTTCTCCCATATAATGATATTTTATTATGTTAATGTAATCACTTATATCTTTATCCCCTGACATCAAATGAGAAATGAAATACTCTATTGTGAGTACGACGAACTACCACCGCGTAAAATGATGTAACTCATTTTCAATCAAAACCACTCATGTTCAGATATAATTATGGTTTTAAAATTTATTTATATAATTATATAAATGGAATTATAATATCATATATATAAGATTATTTTTCATTCCATGAAAAATATGATAATGTCACTCCTTTGTATGAAAGACAACCGCCTCGCGAAGTGATGTGATTTATTTTTTACTTACACTTTACATGGAAGGATATAAGGATAAATTTAATGAATATATGTGACATATATGACATGATATAAATTATTTAAAATTTATTGATCATATTATCCATTACCCTTTCACCCTTTAAGATAATGACATCGTCTCTCGTGTGTACATACGGTCTACCCACTCCACAATGTGATGAGACTCTTTTTACATGAAAAAAATAATCAGTAGTTAAAATAATGTATCTACTAATATATTATGATATATATAACATTATTATAATTTTTTAGGTGATTTAGTTTTATCATATGTACAAGAAACAAAAATTTCATGAAAAACACTCATGAGAAAATAAGTCAATTAACACTCAAAACAATTCATATAATGAAATATTAATAGAAAAAAAGTGATAAAACATTTTTTGAAGATAATATATGATTTTATAAATACTATTATTTTTATTTATAGTATAATTATATTCTTGAAACCATTATATATATGGTTAATGGACGTTCAACCAAAATTAAGTGTGAGGTAATAGTCTTTCTCTAAATATAACATCATTTAGGCTTATTGAACATTTATACATATAATTTATTCTATATTTTTATATACTAATAAAATTTCATATAATATCATGAATAATTCAAAATTCATTGCCTTTTTCGTTTTAATTTCAATTACTAAATCTATGTATATTTGACTTCAAATTCACCAAGTGGTAAAAAATTTTATAACTCAATTTATTTTCACTAGGTTATATTACCTCTTATTTTTATTTAACATTCTATGATTATGTGTTTAAATATTTTTTATTATTATATTATATTATATTTAAAATTTATATTATGTGGATTTAAATTTTTTACACATAATGGATCCTTTGATTAATCCTTACTTCAACGACATCATCGTTATAAGGGATTTCATCTCAATTTCCATTTCATTATAACATATTTGTTAATATAAACCAATACATTTTTATGGGGTATATACTTCCAAATAGCTTTATCTAACATGATTAAATATTTATTCATATTTATTAATTATTTATTTCAAATGTATTTTCAATGGGTTAAAATTTAAATGTTACCAATGTTGCTAAAAAACTGTTGTACAATATAAATTTCTATTGTGATTGTTTAGTTTGTCTTGAAATAATGACATTTTTTTATCATTTTTTCAAAGAAAATTACATTTGAACTAGATATCCTAATTATTTATCATTTATATATTTATTAAGTAAATTTTATTTCTTTTTTACATGTGGTTTTTAACATTGAGCGTTATAAAATTGACTGGGGAAATTATTATTAATTTGTATTCCTTACTAAATTTTAAAATTTAATGAAAATGAATATTTTTCATGAATTAAATTAATGAATTATATATAATGGAAATTATTTGTCCATACAGATATGGGTGGGTCCCGATTAAAGATATCCTCTCAATTCATCAATAGATTTCATGTGAAATATATGTTGGCCAAATTAGATGAATTTTAACCATAGTTTTAAACTGTCCTATGAATAATTTTAATAGTAGAGGTAAAATAATTCCAAAGAATAGGATGTCTAATAATTATTCATTTACTTCATTTATAATTCGGACATTATTATTATCAATTTGTTTTTTATCATTTATATTATTTATGGACTAAAATCTTTCTTAGTTTACTAATTATATGACAAGGATTTTCAGTTTGATACCTTTCCATATTGATTATGCCCTATTTCAGGATCAAGATATTGATTAAATGGAATAAATTTTATGTTATGTATATTTCTATATTTAATTTTATTATTAATTCATGATATAATCAATTTTATTTATTCCGTAATTAGTATTTTTGATCACCCTTATTTTTTTCTTTCCCTAGGATATGGAGAATAATTCATCGAACAATTTCAAGGATTCCAAATGTTTTCTATTACTATGTTTTTTAATTTATTTTCCTATATAAAATGAGAATCATGTATGTATGTAGTTCTACAAAACTACTAAAATGACCAGTCATTCTAGATTTGATCCCTTATATCTATGATGATTTAATACGGTAAGTACATGCTATGAGTTAATAGAGATGATTTCGTTATAAAAATCAAATCCCCTTTTATTATCCAAACAAGAATAAATTTCAATAAAAATCACACTCCATTATATACCATAACAAAGGATATTCTCCAATAAACTGGATTATCATAATGTATAATTATAATGTTTTCTCATCCTATTTTAAAAAGGATCATTAAAATTTTCTCCAATATAAACTATTTTCACACGTACTTTTCAAATATAGAAAAAAAATCTTGTTAGATTAATATTCATTACATAACACCACGATCCACACTAGAAACGTATATGTCTTGTGCCTTTGGACACATGGATATATAAAACACATGTTTATAAAAAAACTATATAATATCCCAATATGTACATAATAACTATATCCCTTCGTAGGCATATCATATTAAACAACATTCCCCAAAACAAGGGGAAAGGAAACATAAGAAAGAGTGATTCTAGATGCTCAGTTACGGTAAAAAAGGTAGATATCAATAATCACTTAAACATTACATGATCATAACGGTAATAGAAAATGAGAATAACATTTCAATACATAACCTGCACATCATAAATTGTAGTCTTGAGTCATGGAATAAATCTTGGTAGTTTTTAATACATGAATCATATAGTAATCAGATAACATAATCCGTGAGATCTTAACATTGGCATAAGACATATATTTTTGGAATAAAAATAAGTATAGAAATTAATTGACTTAGTATTTAAGTCATAATTTCCATACTAACATAGAATATTCGGTTCAATCCCCAAACTATAACTGTAGTCACGGTTCACTCCAAAGATTTTGATATTCGACAATGTACCCAAGAGAAAAGGATTCAGTCCCCATTCAAGTCCTGTTTTTGAATAATATGTCTATCTTCAATAAATGAATTGGAGGGATATATTTTTCTAGGCACAACTAGTATATAATTAAAAATTAATATGTGATATAATAACAACAAAAGAATAAATATTTTCAAAATATCACATATATATAATCTATCATTAAAATCTGCCATGAGAGAAAATGTCTAAAAAATGATATTTCTTTGAAAGGTGGTAGTATTCCATTGTCACAACTCGTCCCCCTGGGCTCATTCTGTGACTACCCCAAGCCCTCCTACCTTAGGCCAGGGGCTGCAACTAGCACCAAAGGCATAATTTCCTAAAACTGGGAAGGCATTTCCTTTATAACCTAAAAAAACACACACAAACAAGCACACAGCTTAACGAAACACCATGTAAACTGTATAATAATGTTATAAAAAAAGAAGGGGCCAGAATACAAGCCCAAAAATAAAGGTACAAGTACAACTGTAATGCAATACAACTGAATAATGAGAAAAGATAGATATTGAATCATCCTCCAAGGTTCCTACCTGAAGGGTATGTATTAATCGCCTCATCAACACTCCACGTCCATTCGTCCCCTCTGGGTACCGACACGTCGTATGGTCCACCTCCGAGTACTGTCCATTCCTTGTACTCTCAGCCTCTGTCAGTGTTGTCCATCGTCTGCATCCAACACAACGAAGTGTGGGCATAGCTCATGCAGTGGTGAGAATAACGATACTCAGTAGAGACCTCAAGACCCTCATGGTCTCACAAAATCCATCCAGGCTAAACCGCAAATTATTAAGTCAACAGATAAGCCTACTTTTGTATATTCCCATACATATGCATGAGTTATTAAGCAATCCATATCAATCATGATGAAAACACAAAAGTACTCACTCAGCTCAACCAGGATTTTATTTTTGGGGTAGTATCAAGTAACATCCCCAGTCACATTATGATATCCTCAGACGCTGGAGAACTCCTGCTCAATCAAGTACAGTGGGCCTGCCATGACACCAAGAGCACTTCCCACTAACCATGGACTGCTGAGGTGCTCCTATTGTCGAGTACTGTGGGTCATCCGTGTCACACAGAGGCACTCCCCACCGTGGGTTTGTCGCGTCACCAAGCGCGCTCCTCCACCATGGGTTTGTTGTGATGCCAATGCACTCCACACATGGCTAGTAGAGTCACTCAGAGTCAAATGGTCAGTAGTCATCAGGTCTCAGCCAGCTACTAGATCTTTCCACTAGGCTTGATCGCCTCCAGGAAGATCTGCTCCGCGAGGTACTGGTCAACACTACAACTGTCAATATATCTTGCAAAGAAGTATCTAAATGTTCCACCATGTCATAAGGGTCTTAATATAATAGAAGGTACGTCAATCGGATGCCTAGTTAGTGACTTATTAGCCTTTTAGTCCCAGGGGCCTGGTCGAATTTGTGCACGATCCAACCTGACTGAATCTCAACTATACCCCAAAATCCAGTGGGGTACACACAATGGTTCTATCATGCTCTAAGATTACCAGCGCCGTTAATGATTTATCAAACAAATGTTCGGTGCCACGATATGGCCAAAAGCATGTAAATGGTCGTAGTGGACCCAGGTCTGGTCCGACCTGGTCGGACCAACCTGGTACGACCCAGTCTGGGCTGACCTAGTTTGGGTTTACACAGCTTGACTCGTTGGGTCTGGCCTAGTCCGTTGGGTGGGCCATCCCATTGGGTTTAGCCTAGCCTACTAGGCCCATCCCAGCATGTCGTGAGGGGCCACAGAGGACTGAGAGGGCACAGAACGACCATGGGTCGACACGAGGGTGGTTCATCCCAGAGGGTGCTGTGTGGGCAGCTAGGCCCAAAGGGCGACATGAGGGAGGCGCGGCCCGGGGAATGGGGTCGGTTCGGCTCGAAGTGAAGCGAGGGGCGCAGGCGGCTCGGGAGGACGGCAGGCGGCAAAAGCCAGGCGGCTCAGAGGGCTGGTTGCGGCATAGTCGGGGTGGCTCGGAGGGGCGGCAGCGTCATGGCCGGAGTGGGTTGGAGGGCCAACGATCGGGACCGGCGAGCGGCGTATAAGAAGGGTGGCGCGGCCGGCAGGGGGCGGCCGGCAGGCGGCGCAACCGGCAGGAGTTACGAGCCGGCAGGGGGCGCGACCCGGGGCGTGGGGCTAGTTTGGTCGGGTCATCGCGAGGGGTTCCATAGGTCGCAGTGGCAGAAGGTGGTGGCACGGTTGCCTTTGTCTCCTCCACCATCATCCTTCATTCTGTTTAACACCACTAAGAGGAACGACGGAGGGGGTCGGGCCATGTTAGTTTGGCCATCACCCTCCGCATTTAAAGTGGTAGCAAGTGGCTAACCTTTATTCATGAATCAAGAACGTGGATATTAATTGAAGAGATTAATTAATTTAATAACCACCCACATCACATATAGTTCATTTAAGACAATTAGGATGGAGGGTCGGTCGCCAAAGACGTCCCATGTTGGTTGCCTCTGCAAGGTGCTTCTGAGGAAGAAGTTAAAGACGTTCCACGTCGGCATTCATTGTGGAGGAAGTGTTCTTCATAGAGGAAGTTTTATTCATTGGAGAGTGTAATCCACCAAATGTTGGCTGTCATGTCACTTTATTAGATCATCGTCACTTGATGAAGTCGTTCGAAATCCTCCACCCAAGCTCCTAATATATATGAGAGGGGGGGAAGGTATGTATAGATCATGTAATTTATGGCGGTTTATTTATTAGGAACCTTCCTAAATTCCAACAACACTGTTACATACTTTATAAAGGGGGAAAGACAATTAACTAAGTTGGAATAATTAATAAGGTTTGTTGGTAAAATTAATAAGGTTCATTGGCACAATTAAAATAGTAGACGTGTTTAAGAGGCTCCCCCCACATTTATGAGGGGGTTTAGAGGTTTTCTTCTCCTACCATGAATAGGGGGTTGGGTGGTCCCCACCACAATAAATCATGAAGTTGTGGTCTAGTTCTAGTGGAACCCACCCCTGAACATCCACATGGTGGGTGGTTACAACAAAATAAATTAAAATATGAGCATATTTTATTTTATTATTCCCACGAAAAAGCCAAAAAAAAATTCCATCGAACAACTCTCATCTTGGTGAATGTCTTCTTAAGCAAAAACGGACACTGTCAGTTCAATGGTGCCCTCATATTTCAATTCCATGCACCGGTCCAAATTTTAGAAAAACCAGCTCATGTGTTTACTGAACGTACCAGAAAAAAAGTTTAGAAATTCATTCTGGGAACTCCAGGCCATGGAATCACGCGCCGTCAATTTTCATAGATTCTCAAAATTCTCATTAAATTGAAAAAATATTACATGAAAATTATGGGTCTCTACATTATCCCAACCTCGGGCATTACATCCCTATAAGCCACAACTAATAAAAAGGGAACAATTGGTGGTAATGAACACGCATCTGAGCCTCCTCCTCCCATGTGCTCTACTAGAGGTTCCCGTGATGTCAGCAAATACACATAAGAGGTATCGACCATCCATTAAGGACCTGATTCTATCAATCCTCAATATCTACTGGAACCTTCATAAATGTCACCCCATCGTTGACGTCCATCTCTCCACGGTCAATGATTTGAGAAGGGTTGTGCACGTATCTCCTCAGCTGGGATACATGGAAGAAGTCGTGCACCCAGTATAACTAAGGTGGAAGAGGTAAAAGGTATGCCAGCTCACCAACTCTACTAAGGACCTGAAAAGGTCCGATGAAACTCAGAGATAACTTGATGCCTCAGCCAAATCTCCTCAAACCTCATCGCGGTGAGACTCGTAGAAATACGTGGTCTCCATCCTCTAACACCAGAGGTCTTAGTCTCATGTCAGCATACAACTTCTACCTGCCCTTTCTAGTATTCATCCACACCAGGATGATCTGCACGTTCTCCGTGCTAGCCCTTACCCTCTCTGGTCCCACGAGTGCTTACTCCTATCGGTCTGTCCAACAAAAATATGATCTGTAAGGTCACCCGTATAACACCTCAAAAGCTGCCATGCTAGTGGTGGACTGATTGAAGTTGTTGTACAGAAACTCCACCAAAGAAAGTGATCCTCCCAGCAGTGACCGTAGTCGAGGACATAAGCATGAATCATGTACTCGAGGGTCTGAATGGTCAGCTCAGAATGACCATCTGTTTGATGATGGAAGGAGGTGCATAAATGAATTTGCGCCTCGAAAGCCTCCTGCAACCCTTCCCATTGCAGGAATGTAAAACGTGTGCCACAATCAGAGACAATCATCATGGGTACATGATGTAGCCACACAATCTTCTACACATATAGGCGTCCCAAACTCTCTACTGAACCCTGCTCTTTAATTGGTAGGATGTTCGCTGACATAGTGAGTCGGTCGATGATCACCCAAATCGAGTCATGTCCCCCAGTTTCAAGTGAAAGTTCTATCACAAAGTCTCTGTATATCCCATCCCACGTCCACTCTAGAACATCTAAAGGCTGATCCAAGCCTGTTGGTACCATATGCTCCACCTTCACTTCCTGACAAGTGGGGAACTGAGAGAAATCTCTGCTACCGCTTTCTTAATTCCTGGCCACCAATGCTCTCGTCAGAGGTCTTGGTACATCTTCAACACTATTGGATGTACCGCTAGAGGGGATGTGTGGAAATCACTAAAAACGTACTCCTAATGTGACATTGGTACCATGGTACGTCCTCTAAAGAAGATGACGTGCTACCCACCTTCAGAAACACCATCGGGTGCCTATCCTGTGGATATCTGAGCACGTCGTGTCTCACAGTCATCATCCCCACGCTGTGCCTCCCTGACTCGCTGAAGAAGTGGGGTTGTCAATGTAAGAGACTAAAGAAAAATTTCTCCATCTCTATCCATGAAGGATATCTGCAAAGGGGACAACTGCTTTGTTGCCTTGCCTAGAATCTGTTTACCAAATCTCCTGCTAAGTGCATCTGCAACAACATTCCCCTTCCCTGGACTGTAGACTATATCGAATTCATTGTTCCAGAGGAACTCAATCCAACGTCACTGTCTCATATTTAAGTCCTTCTTGGAGATGATATAACTAAGACTCTTTTCATCAGGGTATATGGTAAAACGTTTTTCCATAAGATAGTGTCGCACAATCATCATGGTGAAGACCACAACTGGTAACTCTAGGTCCAGGGCAGCATAGTTCTTGCAATGTTATCATAGATGTCGAGAACCGTATACAATCACTGCTCACTTATGTTTGAGGACATATCTGAGTCTGGACCCTAATGCGTTGCAGTAGACAATGTACCCTACACCTTCTGTTGGAAGCCTCATGATTGGGGCACTAGTGATCCACTATCATAGCTCCTGAAAGCCCTATTGGAATCTACCCATCCACAAAAATGGTTTCCCCTTCATTGTCAAGGCTAATAGTTGTACTGCAACTCTGGAGAAATCTGGCCCAAATCATCTGTAGTATCTTGCCTAATCCAGAAAACTCCGTAACTCCAACACATTCTTGGGTGGATTCCAAGCATGTACCTCCCTAGTCATTGCTGGATCCACTGAATCTCCATCATCTAAGATGACATGTACTAGAATGTGAACATCTCGGATCCATAACTAGAAATTCAAGATCATACCATAATGATGGTGCTCTCAGAGTGTGTCTCGTAATACCTACAAATAATAGGCATGCTCCTCCTATGTATTCGAGTTTATCAGAATGTCATCGATGAAGACTACGACAAAGCGATCAAGGAATGGATGAAAGATCATGTTTATGCGCCCCATAAACACTACCGTAGAATTGGTTATGCCGAATGGAATAACCAATAAATTTTATTTTCCAAACTGAAACCTGAAGGTTATTTAATGCACATCCTCATCTCAAACTCTAGGCTGGTGATAGCCTGATCTGAGGTCTATCTTCAATAACCATTGTGCTCCCTTCATCTTATCAAAGTGGTCTTCAATCCCCGGGAGTGGGTTCTTGTTCTTCACGGTCACCTGGTTCAGGTGCAGATAGTCAACACAAAGCCTAAATCTCCCATCCACCTTTTTGGTGAACAGAATCGGGGTTACCCAAGGAGAAACACTGGGCCACATGAATCTCATCCCATGAAATTTCCCAAGCTATACCCACAACTCAAAAAGCTCGGCAGGAGCCATTTGATATGCTGGTGTAGATATTTGTGCCATCTCGGGATACAAGTCAATGTTAATGTACACCTCTGTGTGGGTAGGTAGACCTAGGACATCATCAAGTAAAACATCTGTGTATTGGTCCACCAATATAGGATAACATGGACTCTCCACATCAATAGCTCCGAGGGTAAGTCTAGCTAACTGATGATTGATCGACTGCACTCTTCTCCGAGCAAGTTCATCATGTGCCGCAAAGGCTCCCTTCTCGCTGGTGAAGGTAAACTTGGTCCTATCTTTGTGGACACACTGCAATTGTGCCTAATATAGTCAATCTGAGCATGGACTGTAGATAACCAGTCCATATCCATGATGACATCATAAGGCCTCGATGTTGCTACTAGGAGATCCCAGCTGAAGCTCTGGCCTCCTAGAGTAAGATAACACTGCCGACACCAGTGCTTAATCGTCGAGTCTACTCATATAGGAGTCTCTATCTATAAGAATCGTGTAACACCCCATCCCCAATTACCCATATTCGGTGCATTATTTTAATACATTGAAATAATTACAGGGAATCATGTCCCAAAGGACCGATCAGTTTAGCAGTCTTGGAAAATATATTACATACATGAACGTTACATTAGAAAATAGAAAATAAAAAAACAACATAAATGATCCATTGAGAATTCAATTAATCCCCAAGCATAACCCTGCTAATAAATAATAATAAACTTCTTGGAATCCTGGAAAAATAAAACATAAGAAAGGGGTGAGTTCAGATTATCAGTAAGGGTAAATAATTTAGCGGAAGCTATAAACATTTAAGGAAAGTTGTGTGATAAAAACAACATACTTTTTAAACATAAACTTAAACATAATATGAAAAAAAATTACCATATATAAATTCACATAGATATTCTACTTTCCGAATAATCATATGTAATAACTAATATCATAAAGAGGGAATGCCTAATGTCGGACATCATTACCACATATGCAGGGCCTTGTGCCATGATTACAAATAAATTTTTTTTAAGGACATGTTCCAAGACACTAGTTTGTCTCATGAGACCTACCGATGCATTGAGGAGCTATATCGTGCTCCAACCATCACATACTGAGTCCACTACATTCCTTATATGAATAGTTGAAACATAACATAAACATATGTATTAAAAATATCATATGAAATGTCAATAAATTAACCATAAACCATGAATGGTATAAAAATAGAACACCCACAGTCAAACATATCATAACATATTCAATACCATTTCAACCTCAATCAAAAATAATATCCATTAAAGGATGATGGTATAGTTGAAAATGATGAGTAATACGTTTTGAGAGAAATATCATTTTTATAAAATCATTTAAAGGTCTCACATTTATAAAGGATGTAATTTAAAAGTGATTTTTGAATCAAAGTGTCCCATACCACTTTGAAACATTTGAAAATATTTATCATTTCAAAACATTCATGTCCATATAAATAAATCCTTCAAATCATTTTGAAAAAATGGACATTAATTAAAAATATTTATAAAGATAAATCATTAAAAAATTTAAAATTCTGATCCTGATAAATAGTGCCTTTCACAAACCTTAAATATTCATTTTGAAATCATTTGTTTGAAAAATGGGCATGGATGATAAAAATATCCCAGTAAATACGTACACATAAACAATCTCAGATTATAATGAGATCAAGAAATTAACCCTTACCAATTTGGTATCTTATGAAACATACACCCCATGAAAAAATTACCATACAATGAAGATGTAAATATACATAAATTAAAGATTATTACACAAAGAATACAATTATGGCCAGGATATACATCACACAAAAGGAAATAGTGGCGACATAGAATACATCTCACAGACATAAGGATTGAGGTGGAAACCCCATACCATGAACTTTCCTTTAGTCGATGGTATTTTTAACCTTATGTATGAAGATCTTAGTATGTTATTAAATTATACTAGAATCATATTAAGATTTATGATATCATAAAAGATTCATTTATGAAAGATGGTGGTGAAATCACTACCTCTTCTTCGGGTTCTCCCTTTTGATTTGATCAAAAGGGATCCTTAAGATGGATTTCTGACCAATGGAAGGCCTCTAGGATGAAGGTAGTATAGTTGGGAGGATATTTGGGCAAGTATTGTCTGAGAAAAATGTCTTTGGAGTTGATATTTAGAGAGAAGGTGAAGTGCCCTTTTATAGGAGGGGTGAGGGTCACTTTAGGAAAATGATAAAGTATTATTTTATTATACAATCATATTCGGTTTATAATGGTTCCAAATGAATTTATATAGAGCCTTAGGAGGTTATGGGTCGAAAAAATCTCAGAAAATTGGTTTTAGACAAGTTTTGGTTACCATTTTAACCTTATCTTATAGATTTAACTCTTAGTTAAATAGTTTAACTTTTACCATGTCTACTTGTATTCTTACTCAATATGGTTAATAAACATACTCTAAACATCCAAGAGAAACTCAAGTGGATCATTAATGACATATATAATATTATTTAAGCCCTTTGGCCGAACCTAACATTTTTTGGAATATTATATAAAACAATAATATAGTATTTGATTTAAATATTAATTTATGCCAATATTGACACTATTTGTATTTGGTTTTTATGAAAGTCATCACAACATGATTACACAAAAAAGATACATTGAATCATCCCTAACATGACTTAGTGACCTATAATATTCGTGTATGTCATAAAAAATTTGAATTTATATTTATTTTAATATATATAATACCCTTTTATTTGATTATTTCATTAATAAGGTAATTACTGCATCATCATTGTGTCATATATCCATTTAATTATTTAATGTCTAAAAATTATAAAAAAAAATACCATGATGTAGGAAACCTTTTTATCATTCAAATAATATTTATAGTAAAAAATATTACTTATATAACACCATATAAAAATTAATTATGAAATGATTTTTGTTTTTGTCAATTTAGTCTTCACTTTAAATCAATTAATCTAAATTGTCATTATCATTCAAAAGTAGCTCCATGGGGTCTCAAAATCGACCTAAGGATTCCAATGGTCATCCCTTACTCATCCAATAATGATAGAACATGTGTTACGGTAATTTTGAATTATTAAAATATTCTTTTTTACCTTGAATTACCCTATTTACCTTTAACCGCGGTAAAAAAAGTCAAAAGTTACTAATCACCCAAAAAAATTATCTTATTGAACCAAATTTTACTCATTAATATTAACCATGTCTCTTTTATTTTTTAAATTTAACTCACATAAACGGTAAAATTATGTTTTATGTGAATTTACAAATTCTCCTATGAGGTGGGTAAAAGAAGGTGAAAAGTTCAATAAAGTTTTTATATATCTAAAATTATTATAAACAGACTCCAATGAAATACTTTGAACTAATATAGGTATTATTTATCTATTTTGACAAAAATAATAAAAAATAAATAAATATAATATTTAAATAAAATTTCCATTTTAAACTATAACTCATTGTTTTTCACTATTCATCAAAAATTAAAAGTTTTCAGATAAATAGAAAAAATTCACCCTAAGTTAATTTTGATATTCTTTAATCAATAATAAAGTATATATTACCAAATTCAAAACATAGAAGTCTCATTTATTAATTTAAAATTAATTCCGGCTGTCCAAACCAAAAGGCCTATTTTTAAAAAACAATAACATTCAAAAGTTTGACACTTTTTTATGTCCAATTTCAAAGTGAAATTACATTCAATGAACAACATTGGATTAAATGGTAAAACTATAATGTATTTATACTTCAAACCATTAAAATTTATAACTTAACACTATAAATTATTTTGATTACAAAAGTTGATTTCAGTTAAAATATTGTATTTTTCAATATTCACCTAATTATGAAAGTTTTTAGAAAAACAACAAAACTTTATTGAAACTAAATTCTTATGTCTCGATTCTATAGAAAAGATTGTTTTGTCAAATTGAATATATAAAATTTTCAATTATTAGATTTAAAAAGGATTCACCATTAAAAGGCGGTAAAAGTATATTTTTATAAAATACTTCTTTTATCTGAAAAAAATGAATTGGTACTTACATTATGTCTATGAAACTCTTAATATAGATTCTAAAATTATAAGTATTATATATGGTTCAATATTCAGTTAATACAACTCATAGCCACTTTTGAAAGGCTAGTTTGGTAAGTCGTGTTGTGCTTGATCTCAATGTTGCATGTAGTGTAAGTTATTGAATTACATTAAAGAACTAAAGTAATATAAAATGTTGGGGTGTTAAAGTTCGAGCCAACAACTCCATTGGAATCTCTAATCTCCAAACAAGGGAAATGGAAATAAAATAATGACTGGCACATATGTCTATATGTACTACAACTATGGTGGAATAGACAAAAACCATACCTCGTATCATCTCCAGAGCACACTGATCGTAAGCGTGAGCTGCCTAGAGCTAAGCTCTCCCCTGTCCACCTGCTCTCTGCGGTCGAGGTGGACCTCCCGGTGGTGGGGGTTGTAATATCTCGAATCGTCACCCACCGCTAGATACATAACCAGCTCCTCTTCCACTTCCTACTACTCCCTACGGACCACCTCGATCAAATCTATGTCTCTTCCTGAGAAGTTCTTCGACCGTATGTTGATCATCCGTATGGCGGGTCGGGCAGTCATGAGCCATGTAACCCTACCCACCGTATGAGTAACACTGCCCGCTCCTGGCATGTTTGTCTCCGGCATGGGTGCCCCGCACAACCAACTCTGAATAATGTAGTCGTCCACCTATCAGTCTGGTCCTCTTGGATATCTACGACATCTGTATACTTCCAGGTGCAGAAGAAACCACTACGTGTCGACTGGTGGTGGATATCACTTCTAGAGACTACATGAAAATGAAAATCTCCACTAGGAGGGATCTCTATAACACAACTACCTGCGTCGAGATGCTGAGTGATATCACTGAATCCATGATATCCCGATTGAGTCCCTACATGAAGGTCTGGGCCCTAAAAAATGGGTCCTAAACCATATCTGTGGAGTAACGTGAGTTCTTAGTGAACCTCGGTGGGTACTGAGCTACAATTATACTGACCTGCTGCAGTTGAAGTAGCTCTTGTATGCGCACTGCTTGAACAGTTTTTGGAACAAACTCAACCCGAAACAGGCTCTCAAGGATTTCCCAGAGAAGCATCACCTCATAATGGACCTAGAGCATCAAGATACACCATCTTCCTGCTGCTGCATGTAGAAGGTTGGCGATAAGGATCACCATGAGATAGGATGGTGTCCCTACGAGTCAAAAGACTCTCACCACATCTTCTAGCCAATCCTGAGCATCCTGCGGGTCCATCTCTCCCCTGAACCGGAGTGTCATTTGGTGTTGGAACTCGTACAACGCGCTCAAACGGTGTGCACTATCTGCTGCTGGGGTTGGTGGCATCGGTGTCCCAATGGCGTGTGGTACCACTGGTGCTCCACTGGTGAATCTACTAGAAGAGGGCCTTACACCGAGGCCTCATCGCTCGGTGGGATATCAATGCGTACAAATCTCAGAACTCTACCCAGCTGTCTGCGTGGAGGCATCCTGAAAAGAAACAGGTATGCTACAGTTAAAAGAAATAACTGGTGGGATGACCTAGTAATATAACTTAGAGAAAACTGTAGAAAACACACACGCAAGCAGTGTTTTCATGCACTAAGTCGGAAATCAGAAGTTAGGGTCCTGGTGTATGGATTCATCAGCAGCCTCACAAACACTAGAGGTCCTAAACTGAAAACCACACTCACTACACATAACACTATTGCTTCATAGAAACGATAAGAGTCCTATGATCTGCGGTAAAACCTCTCTCTGATACTAGTTTGTCACGACCCATCTCCCATGGCCAATGCCGGGACTACCCCATGCCCGCCTTCCATAGGCCATGGGCTAGATACAAGCACCAAAGGCATTATTCATTAAAATTGGGAAGGCATTACCTTTATAACCTATAAACACACACACAAGCCAGAATACAGCAAGACGAAACACCAAGTAAACTATATAACAACGAGTTATGAATGAAGAAGGGGCCATAATACAATCAAAATAGTAAAGGTGTAGGTACAACTGAAATGAAATAAAACTGAATAAAGAGAAAAGATAGTTACTGGATCGTCCTTTGAGGTTTCTACCAGAAGGGTAAGTACAAATCGCCACCTCATCACTCCACGCCCATCGGTATCCTCTGGGCGCCGACAGCCGTATAGTCCATGTCTAAGTACCGTCCAATCGTGGTACTCTCAGCCTCCCTCAGCGCTGTCGGACGTCTTCATACAACACAACAAAGTGCGGGCATAGCCCCTGTATGGGTGAGATTAACAATACTTTGTAGGGACCCTGAGACCCTCAAGGTCTCACAAAATCAAACAAGGATAAACCACAAAGTATGAAATCAGCATATAACCCTACATAGGAATATATCCCTACATTTACCTAATTTATTAAGTAATCCATCTCAATCATGATGAAAACACAAAATTACTGGCTCAGATTAGCCTGGATTTTATTTTTGGGGTGGTATCAAGTAACATCCGCAGTCACATTATCGAAACCTCAACTGATGAAGAACTCATGCTCAATCAAGTACTGTGGGACTTCCACGGCACCAAGCGCACTTCCCACTAACCATGGACTATTGAGGCACTCCTCCTATCGAGTACCGTGTGTCTTCTGTGTCACATAGAGGAACTCCCCACATTGGGTTTTCCGCGACACCAAGAGTTGTTCCCTTCCTAGCCTGTTGAGGAACTATTCATATCGAGTATCGTGGGTCTGTCATGTCACCAAGCGCACTCCTCCCCCGTGGGACTTTTGCAACATGAATGAACTCCCCACTGGGCTAGTAGAGTAACTCTAAGTCAAACGGTCAGCAGCCGTTAGGTACCAGCTAGCTACTTGGTTTCCGTACTACGCTCGCTCGTCTCTTGGACGATCCGCTCCACAAGCTACTGGTCGATACTCAAACTATCACAAAGTCCCGTGAAAAAAATATCTCAATGGTCGGCCACATCATAGGGGTCTCAACACAATAGACAGCGGGTCAATCGGACTCCCGATTGATGAGTTATTATCCATTTAGTTATGTGGTCCTGGTTAGATTCGTGCACAATCCAACCTGACTGTATCTCAACTATACCCCAAAATCATGTGGTGTATACTCAAAGGAAATGTCATGCTCGAAGATTACCAGCGCCATTGACGGTTCATCAAACAGACGTCTGGTGCCATGATATGGCCAAAAGAAGGTAAAGGGTCCCAGTGGTCTCTGGTTCGATCCGACCCGGTGGGACCGACCCGACCCGACCCAGTCTAAGCCGACCAGGTTCGGGTTAGCCTAGCCTGACCCGTTGGGTCTGGCATGACCCGTTGGGCAGGAAAGCCCATTGGGTTCATACTGGGCTACTAGGCCCAGCCCAACATGTCGCAAGGGGTCACGGAGGGCCGGGAGGCCGCAGACAGGCCGCGAGGGCGCAAATAGACCACGGGTCGATGTGAGGCTGGTTCGGCCAGGAGGGCACCACTGGGGCGGCTCGGCTCGGAGGGTGCCGCGAGGGTGCCTCGGGCCAGGGCGCGGGGTCGGTTCGCATCGGAGTACAGCGAGGGATGCGGGCGGCTCCAGAGGCTGTCGGGCGACACGAGTGTAAGAACCCAAGATTTTATGATAAGTATTCTTTTTAATTTATTTTATGTCATGTGTTTTATTCTACACCATGATTACCTTGTGCTATACACAACACCGTATTATCTTGTAGTATATGCAACACTATTCTTGGATTTTGTTACACACAATTTCATGTTTGTTTGATAGTAGTCATTCTACGCAACATTGAGAGTATATATATATATATATATATATATATATATTTATATTCAACGTATAAATGAAATATGGATCAATTATGTTATATGAAACAACAAAGGAGTATTGCACAACATGCAACCCTGACTTGGCATGCATTACACACAATTGTGACCTTCCTCGATAGCGTGTGTTGTACGCAATATCATGTTTCACTAAACAACGATATATTGATATTATATTATGGACTAGCTGTTATGAATAGTATTAAATAAATTTAGAATTTTATTACATTATTATTCATCTTACATATTTTCTAGAACAAGGTATGAGAATAATATAAATTTTTCAGATAAAATAAGTATTTTTCAAAAAATACAGTTTTGCCGCTTTTTGATGGCGCACCAACTTAAAATCTTGTTTTGAAATGTCTATAAGTTCAATTTGACAAAATTAAATTCTTATTTTAAATAAGGATATAAAAATTTACTTTGGATTAATTTTTCATATTATTCTGATAACTTTCATATTTTATTGATTAGTAAAAACACTCTATATTTTAATTTAAAACAACTTTTTTCATCACAATAATTTATATGGTTAGATTATCTTTTTAATTTGGTTTAAAGTGTAATTAGAATATATTTTTACCATTTAATACAATTTTGGTCAGTGGAATTAATTTCACTTTGAAATTGGATTTAAACAAGTATCAATCTTTAGATAGCTATTGTTTCTTAAAAACAAGCTATTTGTTTTGATAACGGGAATTAATTTTAAAATTAATTAATTCAAATTCTATGTTTTTAATTTTTAAAAATAGACATCAATTTTGAATTTGGAATATAAAATAATTCTTCGGCTGAATTTTTTGCAATTTTCTGAAAAATTATAATTTTCGATGAATAGTGAAACCACATAGTGGTAGATAAAAAACTGACTTTTTCATATAAATGAAATTTTACCACTTATGTGAATTGAATTTCAAAAATCAAAGAGACATGGTTAATATCAAAGACTAAAATGTGGATCAATGAGATGAATTTTTTTGTGAATAGTAACTTTTTACGTTAATTTATCACGGGTAACAGTAAATAGAATAATTATGGGTAAAAATGATATTATTATTACCCTAACATATGTCCTATGTAACGCCCCGACCCCAGCTACCCAGAGTCGGTGCATTAATTAAATAACATTGGCATGATCACAAGAAAGATCAAATCCCGAAAGACCGATTGGTTTAGTAGCCTTGGAAACACTAGATATAATCATAAAGTTTTACATTACATTTCAAAGTGAAAAACTACTACAACAACAAAGTCTTCATATCCACACTATTAACCCCTCATAATATCCCTGCAAGTCATTCATAATTTACTTCTTCACTACCTGGGAAAAATAAAACATAGAAAAGGGGTGAGCTCAAATGCCCAGTAAGGATAACAATATAGAGGAAACTTTCATAAATAAAAATAAACATTTAAGGCAATGTATAACTAAAACAAAAGCCTTTTAAACTTGAACATTTAACATAGTATGGCATAAATAAAATGAAATAATGCCATTTACTTATTCACATGGATATTCTACTAATCGAATAATCACATGCAAAAATCAATAACCACTTTCATAATGTTGGAATGCATAATGCCAGACTATCATAACCACATAGCCAAGGCCTCGTGCCAAGACTACAAATAAGATTTTGTCAAGGCCTTGTGCCAAGACACTAGTTTGTCTCATGAGACCTACCGATGCATCGAGGAGCTATAGCGGGCTCCACCCGTCACTTATTAAGTCCAATGCATTCCCATATGAAAAGGTTTAAACATAACATAAACATTCGTATTAAAACTAGCATACGAAATGTCAATACTTTCACAATAAACTATGAATGGTATAAAAATAGCACATCCACAGTCAAACATATCACAAAACCTTCAATACAATATAGAAGTTTTGTATCATAATAAATCAACTTCAAATAATCTTAAAATCCATCAAAGGATGTTGACATAGATGAAATCAAAATTCTTTTTAAAGAAATATCTCCTTTTATTTTGAAATCATTTAAGATCCATATAAAATAAAACATTTTCTTTGAAAATATTCTTATAAGCTTGTATGGGAAGCTTTGAAGATTTTATAACGGCGTAAAATAACCGCACCCACCGTATAAGTTAAAAAAACATTCTTACCTCAATTCTGTCGAAAAGGTTAAAAAGGACCTTATTTTGAAAACGACGGAATGATTCCTTTATAAACCTCCTATAAAAAGTCAAACAAGGGTATAAATGACTTTAACCCATATTCTTGTAAATAGTAAAAATGTTTTGAAATACATTTCGAAGAAACATGGATGTGGATGATAAAGAGATCCCAGTAGATTATTACGTATAATACAACCTCGGATAATGAAGAGATTGTGAAATAACCCTTACCTTGTACTTTTCCTTGGTTGGGGTAGGTTAACCTCCTGTATAATGGTGAAATAATTGTTATTAAATTATACAAGAATCATATATATTAATATGATATCATATATGATCTTTTAACATTGATTTATTAATAATATCTTAGAATTATCATCGTTTCGGGTGTTAACTTACTCATTTTATTTTATGTGTTTTGTTACATAAGCCATGTTTGTTGTATCTTATTCATATCCAGAATTATATCAAGTCCTTAAACATCATTTTTAAATCATAAAATGATAATTATACTTGAATGGATACGATGGAGAATGAATCTCATCGCGTTCGTGGAGACGGTAGTCCGTACTTACGCACGAGCGACAATATCATTCTTTTGATATTAAAATAATATATAAATGAATGGTATATCATATATACAGAATCATTAACATGAGTTACACATCATTATTTTACCCATCCAAATAATATTATATTGAATAACAATTACACCACGACGTGGAGACGGTAAGCCGTACGTACGCACGTATGGTGACATGTTATTCAAAGGGTGGATAGAATACTGAATATGGTTGTACCATACTTATAATAACATCACAGTATATGTGAGATACTGGAGTTATTATTTTAGAATGGTAAGAACAAAGGAAGAAGAAGTGGAAGAAGAAATGAACTTAGAAAAGGGTGGTGAAATCATTACCTCTTCTTCGGGTTCTTCCTTTTGATTTGATCAAAAGGGATCATTAGGTTGGCTTTCTGATCAAACTAAGGCATCTAGGTTGAAGTGAGGGATGTTGGGAGAGTATTTGGGCAGAGTTTGGCCGATCCAAAAGGCTTGAGAGGTGTGAGGAAAAGAGAAGGAGGAGTGCCCTTTTATAAGAGGGGTGAGGGGCACCTTTGGAAAAGATAGAAATATTAATTTATAATAAATTCATATTCGGTTTATAAAGGCTCCAAAGTTGACTATTCAAAGGATGAGGTGGGGATAGGTCGAAAACAACTCATCCAATAGAATTTAGACAGGTTTGGGTACTTATATTAACCTTATCTTTAAGTATTAACTCTAAGTTAATTAGTTTCACTTTTACAATGTCTCTTTGTATTTTTATATAATATGGTTAATAAACTTACTATATACATCCAAGCGACCCCCAAGTGGTCCATTAATGATTAACCTATCATAATATAAGTCTCTTGGCCGAACCTTAGATTTTTAGGAATTTAATATCAATTAATAATATAATATTTGTTTTAAGAACTCTTTTATGTCAATTTTGACACTATTCAATAGTTGATTTTTGTGAAACTCATAACAGATTGATTACTTCGAACAAAGTCCATTAAATCAATCCTAATATATCATATTAGCCTAGAAAAGTAGTTTAATTCATTAAAAGTTTCATATTATATTTATTTGGGTATTTATAATATCAATTATTTTAATTTTTCACTATTATAGTAATTACTGTATCATCATTGTGTCATAAATAAAATAACTTATTTAATGTCTAAAAATTATAAATAAAATATCATTATGTAGGAAATCTTTTTATCTTTCTAATGAATATTTATAATCGAAAATCCAACATGTATAACCCTATCTAAAAATTGTTGTTCTAAAAGATATATGCTTGTGTCATTTTTGTATTCATTTTGACTTAATTAAAATAAAGTGTCATTATCACTTACAAGTGGATCCATGGGGTCCCAAAATAGACCCAAAGATGCCCATGGTCGACTATGTATCAACCAATAGGGTTAAAACACGTTTTAGGGTAATTTAGTATTATTATAATATTATTTTTTATCCCTTATTTACCGGATTTACCCTTAACCATGGTAAATAAAATATTTACCGCAGTAATTATTCAAAATGTCTAAAAATAAAAGTTACCTATTTACACAGTTTGAACATCCTGATTCCAAATATGGAATCCATTTTTCTAAATTCAAAACACAGAAGTGGCAGAAATTAATTTAAAATTAATTCCCGCTGTCAAAACAAAAAGCGTGTTTTTAAGAGATAATAACTACCAAAAGATTGACACTTGTTTATGTTCGGTTTAATTGTAAAATTATGTCCAATGACCAACATTATATTAAATGGTAAAAATATATTCTAAATATACTTTAAACCCACTCAAATTCATAATTTATCACTATTACTTATTTTGATTAAAAAAGTTGTTTTTAATTAAAATTTAGTAATTTTCACTATTCATCAAAATATAAAAGTTATCCGAAAAGTACCAAAATTTCACCCTAGGATAATTTCGATATTACGAATCCAAAAATGAAGTCCATTTTGAAATATAAAATATATATGATTTCAAAAAGTAGGTATCACTATTTACAACGGCTAGTTTAATTAGTTGTGGTGTGTGTTAGAACTCGAGGTTGCGTACAACACACGCTATCGCATTATTCGAAGGGAAACGTACCGTAGAAGCTTGGGGTGTTACATTCTCCCCTCCTTCAAATAATTGCGTCCTCGCAATTTCTAGGGTATTACTGCATAAAAAGACTCGGGTGGTTCTTCATCATAAGTTCCTCGGGTTCCCACGTTGCCTCTTCCATCTTATGATTTCTCCACAAAACTTTTACCAGACGCGTCGTCCGGTTTCTCAGTATTTGTTCTCTTGTATCAAGAATCCTGACGGGCTCTTCACAATAGGAAAGATCGGGTTCCAGTTCTAATTCCTCATAGGTGATTACATGCGTTCAGTCAGGCATGTATTTCCTCAACAGAGATACGTGGAACACATCGTGAACTTTGGAGAGACTTGGCGGCATTGCCAATCGGTAAGCTACAGCCCCAATTCGTTCTAGAATTTCGAAAGGTCCGATGTACCTGGGACTCAATTTACCTTTCTTACCAAAACGTATGACTCCCTTCCACGGAGATACCTTCAGGAAAACATGATCACCGACTTGAAATTCCAAATCCTTCCTTCGATTATCGGCATAGCTCTTCTGCCTACTTTGAGCAGCTTTAATGTGATTTTGGATTACCTTCACCTTTTCCACCGTTTCCTCCACCAGTTCTGGGCCTACAAGTTTTCTTTCACCAACGTCATCCCAACAGGTTGGTGTACGACATCTCTTTCCGTATAACGCTTCATATGGTGCCATCTGAATACTCGAATGGAAGCTATTGTTATAGGAAAATTCTACTAGTGGTAAATATTGATCCCACATACCCTGAAAATCAAGTGAGAAAGATCTCAACATGTCTTCTAAGGTCTGAATAGTCCGTTCTGATTGTCCGTCTGTCTGAGGGTGGTAAGAAGTGCTCAAATGAAGTTCAGTATCCAGGGATTTCTGAAGACTTTTCCAAAACCTTGAAGTAAAACGGGGATCACGATCAGAAACAATCGATAGGGGTACTCCATGAAGTCTCACAACTACATTAATGTATAGTCTTGCTAGACGTTCCAGGGGTAGATCTTCTCTTATAGCAAGAAAATGTGCTGTCTTGGTAAGACGATCAACAATAACCCATATTGCATCGTTCCTTCTAGGAGTCTTTGGTAGCCCCATGACAAAGTCCATCGTAATATTGTCCCATTTCCACTCCGGTATGGGAAGAGGTTGCATGACTCCTCCAGGCTGTTGCCTTCCAGCTTTCACTTGTTGACAAACCATACATCTTGACACAAAATCAGCAATCTCCCTCTTCATGTTGTCCCACCATAAATGTTCCTTCAAATCTCTATACATTTTGGTGCTCCCAGGGTGTATAGAGAAATTGGAACTATGAGCATCATCCAGCAATTCCCTTTTTAGATCAGGTATATTGGGAACACAAAGTCTCTTCCCGAATTTCAAAATTCCACCTTCATACACAAAGTCTCTCAATCTCCCATCATTCACAGCTTTAATCTTCTTCTGAAATTCTTCATCATCGGTCTGGGAACTCTTAATCCTTTCTAGTAAAGATGGTTTGGCAACCATTTGAAAAAGCATTGATGTTTCACCTTCCCTGGTTATTCCCATGTCCATCTTCTCTAGATCCATGAAAATTGGATCCCTTTCAATTCTCATCATGTTCAGAACTCCATGGTCATTTCTGCTCAAATCATCTGCTACTTTGTTTGCTTTCCCCGGGTGGTAGTGTATCGTACAATCATAATCCTTGAGTAATTCAAGCCATCTCCTTTGCCTCATGTTGAGTTCTTTTTGTGAGAAAATATACTTCAAACTCTTGTGATCAGTATAAATCTCACATTTTTCACCATAGAGGTAGTGCCTCCATATCTTCAAAGCAAAGATCACAGCTGCTAACTCGAGATCATGAGTAGGATAGTTTTGTTCGTGAATTTTCAACTGTCGTGATGCATAGGCAATAACTCTATCATTCTGCATAAGGACACAGCCAAGTCCTTTCTTTGATGCATCACTATAAATAACGAACCCATCATTCCCCGATGGTAGAGTCAATATAGGAGCATTGACTAATCTTCTCTTCAGTTCTTCGAAATATTCTTCACACTCTTTTTTCCAAACAAATTTAACCCCTTTACGTGTGAGCTTCGTTAATGGGTTAGCCAATCGGGCAAAATTCTGGACGAAACGTCGATAATAACCTGCCAAACCAATAAAACTACGTACCTCAGTTATACTCGTAGGTGCTGGCCATTCTTGGATTTCCTTGGTCTTAGAAGGATCAACAGAGATTCCATCTTTAGAGACAATATGGCCAAGAAAAGAAATCTCCTGAAACCAGAATTCACACTTGCTAAACTTTCCATATAATTCATGCCTCCTCAGAGTCTTCAAGATAATGCGCAAGTGATTTTCATGATCTTTGTAGGTTTTGGAGTATACCAAGATATCATCAATAAATACCACCACAAATTCATCGAGATACTCCTTGAAAACTCTATTCATCAGATCCATGAATACAGAGGGTGCATTAGTCAATCCAAACGGCATTACAGTAAACTCGTAATGCCCGTACCTGGTTCGAAATGCTGTTTTCGGAATGTCTTCCTTCTTTACACACAATTGATGGTATCCAGGTCGAAGGTCAATCTTTGAAAAGTATTGAGCTCCATGCAGTTGGTCAAATAAATCATCAATACGAGGTAGGGGATACTTGTTCTTTATCGTTATAGCATTGATCTCCCTGTAGTCGATACATAACCTCATAGATCCATCTTTCTTTTTAACAAAAAGAACAGGGGCTCCCCATGGAGAAACACTAGGGCGAATAAATACCTTATTACTGAATTCCTCTAGTTGTTTCTTTAGTTCGACTAGCTCTACAGTGGCCATTCTATAAGGGGTCTCCGATATAGGCCTTGATCTAGGAATTAAATCAATGGAAAACTCTACTTCTCGTTCTGGAGGATGTCCAGGTAAATCTTCCGGAAATACATCTACAAATTCTTTCACAATAGGTACATCCTCTATTTGAACATTCCTTTCCTCACTGACGGATATTTCATTCTCTTCCTCCCCAATAATTGAATTAAGTTGAGCTACTGGGGGTGGATCTAAATAAGAATTAGGTGGTGACGATTCTGCTCTAAAAATAAGGTGTTCCTTATCGTTATCATCAAGAATCGTAACCTCTTTCTTCTTACAATAAATCTTCGCATCATAGTCTGAAATCCAGTCCATACCGAGGATTATATCAAACTCAATCATAGGTATGACGATGAGATCAGCAGATAAAGAAAATTTATGTTCTCTAATGGGGACTGATTCACAAAACTTTGTTGCAACGATACTTCCCTTAGGAGTTTTAACTGACAACTCCCTTATTAAATTAAATTTGAAATATCTAATTTTCTTAGCAAACTGGGAAGATATGAAACAATGCGATGATCCAGAATCAAATAATGCATTTGCTAAACTTGAGGAAACCATTAAATTACCTGCCACTACGTCTTTCGGAGCTTCTACCTCAGCAGTAGTGATAGCATAAGCCTGGCCTTGATCCCTTGGCCTTTTCTGAGGTAAGTTCTCCTGACGCTTAGGGCATGCATTTGCATAATGCCCCATCTCCCTGCAATTGTAGCACTGAACGTTGGTAGCTTCCTTCTTCCCCTTGCAATCATGAGCTTGGTGGCCTTTTTCACCACACTTGTAACAGACTCCCATTCCCTTCAGGCAAGCACCAGGGTGTTTCTTCCCGCACTTACCACAAGATGGATATTCAACCTTTCCCTTCTTCCCCTTATTTCCATTCCCAGATTGATCAGCAGGTCTCTTCTTCTCTTGCTTTGCTTTAAAGTCATAAGACTTAGAGAATTCCTTTTCGGTCTTGATAGCACATGAGACAATGTCTTCGTACGATGAAAAGGATTGTGAGACTAATGCTCGACGGAGAAATGGTTTTAACCCATCAAAGAAACGATCAATCTTACTTCTTGGGTTGCGAATATAATCTCCAGCATACCTCGCTAACCTTGTAAAGTTAGCCTCATACTTTGTGACATTATCATCCTCCTTTTGTCTCAGACTCAGAAATTGCCTTTCCATATCTGCTCGATGGTCGCGAGGAAAGTATTTTTCTAAAAACAGATCTTTGAACTCCCTCCATTCCATGTTTGATACTTCATCATCTTCCTTCATGTTTTGAATCAATGACCACCATTGATCAGCATCTCCAGTGAGGCGGTAAACTGCCATGGTAACTTTTTCCCTTTCACTACTCCCCAAAGCCTGAAATATTTTCTCTAGGGAAAATATCCATTGCTCAGCTACTAAGGGATTTGTACTCCCATTGAACGTTGGTGGTTGTTGTCTCATGAATCGATCTAACATTGATCCTCCACACTGCGGATCAGGGTGCTCCATACGGGTAAGGTTATTATTCATAACCTGAGTAAGTTGTCCCAGTACGGTGATTAGCTGATCAGCACCAGTTGCATCACCAGCCCCACTATAATTATCTTGAGCAGGAGGGCAATCCCAACATGGAGTGCGTGCATTGATACGGTTTCCATTTCTTCCACTAGGTGCCATTTCTAAAAAATGGCATAAACTAGATTAGTTTATGCATCAAAATACATAATCCCATACTTATAAAACACTAAACATAAATTGAACTATCTATGGATATAATCCATAATCATAAATATGTTTTCTTTGAGGAATTATATACTCATAAACCCTTCATAATGATTTGTAAAGATAGTGAGAGTTATCCTAAGCATATCCCCCGGGAGTGTCGTAACCAAGAGTGCAGCAAGGCCCGTTGTCGTGCACCAGTTCCCGTTCGAGTCTAGCTCAAAGCGGTGTTTTCGGGTTTTACCCCTAGGTACATCTGTGCCAGAGCCGCCTCTACCTGCTCGTATCCAGACAGGGATGTATTGCTCGGAAAACTCACAAAATCTCTACAATACCAAAATTCTAGGAAGTTCTTCTATACTAATCCTCAAAGTTCATCTTAAGTCTACGTGCTCTAATCAGAGTTTATCTAAATCTAGCTTCCAAGGTTTGTACTAACCTTCCTCTGATACCAACTGTAACGCCCCGACCCCAGCTACCCAGAGTCGGTGCATTAATTAAATAACATTGGCATGATCACAAGAAAGATCAAATCCCGAAAGACCGATTGGTTTAGTAGCCTTGGAAACACTAGATATAATCATAAAGTTTTACATTACATTTCAAAGTGAAAAACTACTACAACAACAAAGTCTTCATATCCACACTATTAACCCCTCATAATATCCCTGCAAGTCATTCATAATTTACTTCTTCACTACCTGGGAAAAATAAAACATAGAAAAGGGGTGAGCTCAAATGCCCAGTAAGGATAACAATATAGAGGAAACTTTCATAAATAAAAATAAACATTTAAGGCAATGTATAACTAAAACAAAAGCCTTTTAAACTTGAACATTTAACATAGTATGGCATAAATAAAATGAAATAATGCCATTTACTTATTCACATGGATATTCTACTAATCGAATAATCACATGCAAAAATCAATAACCACTTTCATAATGTTGGAATGCATAATGCCAGACTATCATAACCACATAGCCAAGGCCTCGTGCCAAGACTACAAATAAGATTTTGTCAAGGCCTTGTGCCAAGACACTAGTTTGTCTCATGAGACCTACCGATGCATCGAGGAGCTATAGCGGGCTCCACCCGTCACTTATTAAGTCCAATGCATTCCCATATGAAAAGGTTTAAACATAACATAAACATTCGTATTAAAACTAGCATACGAAATGTCAATACTTTCACAATAAACTATGAATGGTATAAAAATAGCACATCCACAGTCAAACATATCACAAAACCTTCAATACAATATAGAAGTTTTGTATCATAATAAATCAACTTCAAATAATCTTAAAATCCATCAAAGGATGTTGACATAGATGAAATCAAAATTCTTTTTAAAGAAATATCTCCTTTTATTTTGAAATCATTTAAGATCCATATAAAATAAAACATTTTCTTTGAAAATATTCTTATAAGCTTGTATGGGAAGCTTTGAAGATTTTATAACGGTGTAAAATAACCGCACCCACCGTATAAGTTAAAAAAAACATTCTTACCTCAATTCTGTCGAAAAGGTTAAAAAGGACCTTGTTTTGAAAACGACGGAATGATTCCTTTATAAACCTCTTATAAAAAGTCAAACAAGGGTATAAATGACTTTAACCCATATTCTTGTAAATAGTAAAAATGTTTTGAAATACATTTCGAAGAAACATGGATGTGGATGATAAAGAGATCCCAGTAGATTATTACGTATAATACAACCTCGGATAATGAAGAGATTGTGAAATAACCCTTACCTTGTACTTTTCCTTGGTTGGGGTAGGTTAACCTCCTGTATGATGGTGAAATAATTGTTATTAAATTATACAAGAATCATATATATTAATATGATATCATATATGATCTTTTAACATTGATTTATTAATAATATCTTAGAATTATCATCGTTTCGGGTGTTAACTTACTCATTTTCTTTTATGTGTTTTGTTACATAAGCCATGTTTGTTGTATATTATTCATATCCAGAATGATATCAAGTCCTTAAACATCATTTTTAAATCATAAAATGATAATTATACTTGAATGGATACGATGGAGAATGAATCTCATCGCGTTCGTGGAGACGGTAGTCCGTACGTACGCACGAGCGACAATATCATTCTTTTGATATTAAAATAATATATAAATGAATGGTATATCATATATACAGAATCATTAACATGTTATATTTATTATTTACATGAGTTACACATCATTATTTTACAAATCCAAATAATATTATATTGAATAACAATTACACCACGACGTGGAGACGGTAAGCCGTACGTACGCACGTATGGTGACATGTTATTCAAAGGGTGGATAGAATACTGAATATGGTTGTACCATACTTATAATAACATCACAGTATATGTGAGATACTGGAGTTATTATTTTAGAATGGTAAGAACAAAGGAAGAAGAAGTGGAAGAAGAAATGAACTTAGAAAAGGGTGGTGAAATCATTACCTCTTCTTCGGGTTCTTCCTTTTGATTTGATCAAAAGGGATCATTAGGTTGGCTTTCTGATCAAACTAAGGCCTCTAGGTTGAAGTGAGGGATGTTGGGAGAGTATTTGGGCAGAGTTTGGCCTATCCAAAAGGCTTGAGAGGTGTGAGGAAAAGAGAAGGAGGAGTGCCCTTTTATAAGAGGGGTGAGGGGCACCTTTGGAAAAGATAGAAATATTAATTTATAATAAATTCATATTCGGTTTCTAAAGGCTCCAAAGTTGACTATTCAAAGGATGAGGTGGGGATAGGTCGAAAACAACTCATCCAATAGAATTTAGACAGGTTTGGGTACTTATATTAACCTTATCTTTAAGTATTAACTCTAAGTTAATTAGTTTCACTTTTACAATGTCTCTTTGTATTTTTATATAATATGGTTAATAAACTTACTATATACATCCAAGCGACCCCCAAGTGGTCCATTAATGATTAACCTATCATAATATAAGTCTCTTGGCCGAACCTTAGATTTTTAGGAATTTAATATCAATTAATAATATAATATTTGTTTTAAGAACTCTTTTATGTCAATTTTGACACTATTCAATAGTTTATTTTTGTGAAACTCATAACAGATTGATTACTTCGAAAAGAGTCCATTAAGTCAATCCTAATATATCATATTAGCCTAGAAAATTAGTTTAATTCATTAAAAGTTTCATATTATATTTATTTGGGTATTTATAATATCAATTATTTTAATTTTTCACTATTATAGTAATTACTGCATCATCTTTGTGTCATAAATAAAATAACTTATTTAATGTCTAAAAATTATAAATAAAATATCATTATGTAGGAAATCTTTTTAGCTTTCTAATGAATATTTATAATCGAAAATCCAACATGTATAACCCTATGTAAAAATTGTTGTTCTAAAAGATATATGCTTGTGTCATTTTTGTATTCATTTTGACTTAATTAAAATAAAGTGTCATTATCACTTACAAGTGGATCCATGGGGTCCCAAAATAGACCCAAAGATTCCCATGGTCGACTATGTATCAACCAATAGGGTTAAAACACGTTTTAGGGTAATTTAGTATTATTATAATATTATTTTTTATCCCTTATTTACCGGATTTACCCTTAACCATGGTAAATAAAATATTTACCGCAGTAATTATTCAAAATGTCTAAAAATAAAAGTTACCTATTTACACAATTTGAACATCCTGATTCCAAATATGGAATCCATTTTTCTAAATTCAAAACACAGAAGTGGCAGAAATTAATTTAAAATTAATTCCCGCTGTCAAAACAAAAAGCGTGTTTTTAAGAGATAATAACTACCAAAAGATTGACACTTGTTTATGTTCGGTTTAATTGTAAAATTATGTCCAATGACCAACATTATATTAAATGGTAAAAATATATTCTAAATATTCTTTAAACCCACTCAAATTCATAATTTATCATTATTACTTATTTTGATTAAAAAAGTTGTTTTTAATTAAAATTTAGTAATTTTCACTATTCATCAAAATATAAAAGTTATCCGAAAAGTACCAAAATTTCACCCTAGGATAATTTCGATATTCCGAATCCAAAAATGAAGTCCATTTTGAAATATAAAATATATATGATTTCAAAAAGTAGGTATCACTATTTACAACGGCTAGTTTAATTAGTTGTGGTGTGTGTTAGAACTCGAGGTTGCGTACAACACACGCTATCGCATTATTCGAAGGGAAACGTACCGTAGAAGCTTGGGGTGTTACATCCTAATTCTATTTGATAAATTTAATTCAACCAAAAAAACCTTAGGAATAAAATATGACCATTTAGGTCCACTTGGATTAGATTAGGGCATTTATTTTTAATTTATTTAAAGAAGAGTTAAAATAGAAAAAATAAATATTTAATAACTAAAACATTTTTAATATTGGGTTATACATAAGATGAATTTGACTATAAATATTCATTAGAAATATATAGATATTTCCTACATAATGGTATTTTATTTATAATTTTTAGACATTATATAATTTAATTTATTAATGACACAATGATGATGCAATAATTATCTTTTTAATGAAATATTAACATTATTGTTGTTATAAATAACCAAATAAATGAAATTTTAGACTTTTTATGAATTCCACTAATTTTCTAGGTTAATATGATATGTTATTATTGATTTAATTTAATTTTTGATAACTAAGAATGCTATTATGATTTTCACAAAAATCAATTACCAAATAGTGTCAAAAATGACATAAAATAGTTTTTAAAACAAATATTATATTATTAATTGATATTATATTCTAAAAAATATAAGGTTCGGCCAAATAACTTAGATACGTTTATATATATTAATAAGGAACTACTTGGGGTTCGTTTGGTTGGTTATATTATGTTTGTTAAACATATATTGTAAGAAAAAAATAAGACACGATAAAAGATAAATTATTTAACTTAGAGTTAAATATAAAAGATAAGGTTGAAATAGTAACCTTAAATTGTCTAAAACCAATTTTTTGAGTGGAGTTAGACCCATACCCACATTAGCTTTGAAATAAATCAATTTGGAGATATTATAAACCAAATATGACTTTATTATAAAATAATATTTTATGTTTTTCCAAAGGTGCCCTTCTACTCCCTTATAAAAAAGGCACCCCTTCCCTCTTATCTTCACACCATATTGAGCCTTGTAGCTCGGCCAAACCCTACAAATTTTTATTCTCCACTTCCCTATAAACATTCTGGAGGTTCTGTTCTTCTCAAAAGACAAACTCTACTTCCTTAAGAGAAAGCTTAAAAGAGGTGCGTCGAAGAAGAGGTAATCTCTTCTTCCGATTCTCTCAAGTTTCTTTCTTCTTCTACTTCTTCTTCTTTAGTTGTCTCATTATAAATTAATAACATCAGTATTACTTATATACTTATTTCTCATTATTTATTTGAAACAAACCTATTTCAACTACTATACAACCAACGGAAAACGAAATCACCGTGCCTGCGTACGTACGGAATACCGTATCCACGCCCTTGTGTAATCTGTTTTCTACCACCACCTTAATTGGATGGGTATAATGGTGTAAATAAATAACTATATATGATTATTGTAAATTGATATTGATACTCAAATATTACACATACACTATAATAAAATTCCACGATCATGGTAATGATATCATCGCTCGTGCGTACGTACAGACTACCGTCTCCACGACGCGATGAGATTCATTCTCCATGTTAACCAATCTTGAATGATTATAAAGTATATATAATAAGTAATCATAAAATATATGACATAATAATGATACTGGATTTATGTACATATATATATCTATACATTTATGTCATCTACTTAATTCAATTCAATTCAATAAGGAAACTAAAACAGCATTCATGCGTATGTATAGCCTACCGTCTCCATGAAAGGTGTATTTCATTTCATTTATCGATATATCATATATATATATATATATATGTATATGCTGAATATACATTACATATAAATAATTTTTTACATTTTGGATTTATATAAATCAGGATATAAGAAATAATATCAAGAAAAACAAGTCCAAACATGTAAGATAAATGAAACGATTTTACCCAAAACGTTGCTTTAACATGGAACTTACAAAAGAACGGGTAATATAAAGTCATAAGTGAACCATATGAGATATCATAACAATGAATATGATTTTGTAATAATCCAATGACATTATTTAAATCATTATAATGAGATTTGGATACGTACAGAGCATATCATACCAAAGGTAAGGGATAATTATTCCAATCTCATTCTTATCTGATATTGTTTATTTGTATGTATTTACTTGGGTTATGATTATTATCCATGTCCATATGTTCTAAAAATGTTTTCATAAAATGTTTACATTTCTTCCATGTATGTTTATAGTCATTTTTACCCTTTTCTACTTATCCCACATCGTATGGAAGGAATATTTCTTGTGTTTACCATACGAGGTACTTTTTGACTTTTCAGTCAAAAGTACGAGATGATTGTTATTTTTAACTTAACCGATGTGAACGGATTTTTATGGTTTAATAAATTTTTATTTTCATGAAGCTTCCTGAAAAATATTTCATGAATATTTTCCATAAAATCTATTTCTTTTAAAATTGCAAGACATTTTGTGAAAAAAAAAATTGATTTTGAAGAAGAAAGTAAACTTTCCTCAAGAATTCATTTCAAGTGTTTTATCAAAACCATTTTCCATCTATGATGAGATTAATTTATATGTGTATGTTTCATGTATAATGTCTCTATGATTTACATAGTTTCACTTTTCTTATGATGAAATGATATCCATTTGTTTTATAAGGATTATGTTATGATGGGATGATGTTTATGAAACTCATTTTTATTCTTTGGGTTATGATTAATGCTTTATGTTTATGTTGTGGCACAAGTAAGAATGATTTCATTATCAGATGTGTGGGACCTATATCTCACTCCAATGCATTGGGTAAAGATTTATATCTCATGAGATAGACATTTCTGGAATGGTAAGTTAATCTGGTTCAGTGTTACAGGACTGGAACGAGGAGTAAACTCGATTCAGAAAGAGACTTTGTCCACTATGATGGTCTTGGCATCAAAGCCTTGGCTACTATGGAAATCATATCTTGTGCATAAAAATTTTCCACCATTAAAAGTTTTATTTACAAGCTATTTTATCATGATTGATGTTCTATTATGATCCATGTCTTATGTACTGCCATGTTTTATGTCATTGCTCATGATTTTGATGTTTAAACATTATGTTCATGTTTTTATGTTCAACTGTATATGGTTTGTTTTATTTTCTCCATGCTTACCCTTACTGAGCATTTAAGCTCACCCATTTTATGTTTTCTTTTCCCCAGGATATAAAGAAAGGTTTATGTAAGAAAAAAAATGGGGAAGATCATTATGGGAGATGTTGAAGATCGTTCACCGTGATTAGAAGATTATATTCCATCTTTCTAAAGACACTAAACTATTATGGTCCTTGTGTGTTTGTTTTTTTTTAAATATTAAGTATTCCGCAAAAGTAATGTAATCTCTATGTACGTCAATATTTGGGTCTCTACAGTTGGTATCAGAGGAAAGGTTTAGTTAACCATTGGAAAACTAGGATGAGAAAACATTAGTGAGATCTCTAGAAATATTTATAAGGTATGTCTAGGGATGTCCGTAAGGATTAGTATTGTCCCTACGGTTTATCATAACTATAGGTTATAGTCCTAGAATTATAATGACAATCATGAATAACCTAGGGTAAACCTAAGCTATCATAAGTTAAAGAAGGTGTCATAAGTTATACATCATATAAGTGATTTTTTATGATTATGTGGTTCCTCATTATTTTAATTGTTTCATACACAATGGGTTCTGGTTTTAGTTAATGGAGGGAACCAGAAGAAATTTGGTTGACATTGAATCTGATGGAAAAATTGGAGACTATGAGAAGCGAAATTGCATAATGCCTAGAGAGAAAGATATTATGATTATGCCAAATCAGACATCGCAATTTATAATTAACAACGTGAACATTAGTGGCATTCCCAAATCATCAAATAAGAGGAAGATGGACTTTTATGAATGTTCGCATGTTGAGGATCATAGAGGAAAGAAGATTGATATTTCTAAAGAAGGTAAAATGAACCTTGATGAATACATCAAATGGAGGGAAGATGTTATCTTTGTGGAGAGAAGGGCCATAGAGTGATAGATTGTTATAAAGTTCAATGTCTTTTCTGTGGAGAACATGAGAATTAACCAACTCAATGCCCTGACCTAAGAGCTTACATCTAAATCAAGGAAGGACGTATTCCATGACAATCATTGAAGAGGACGGTTTGAAGTGTATATGTATTGGTATTCAAGAATAATGTTTTTTAGGTAATTTTATGGTATATTGGAATAACTATATATTGGTCCATTGTGGTTTCCCATAAGAATATGGCATCGGTAGCCATGGAATGTGATTGAGATATTTTTGAAATGAATATGATATGCGCATAATGAAGGGATAAAAAGAAAATGAAATGTTTGACAATATTCATGAGCTCATGACTGATATAAGGACAATGTTATATCATGGTTTGAGTATATTGAATTTCGAGATTTTGGTATGTGGAAAGAGTTAACTTTTGACAGCATTCATTTTTCAATAAGGTTCAATGGGTATTCATTTTTTTCAATCGAATACATGATTAAGGTATTCACATAATTGGAATGTGATCAAAAAGATATATGAGTGATAAATTATGGTATTCACATACTTGTTATATGTCCTTTTTAGTAATCGTTCTCTTTATACTGTGAGTTTGGAAAGAAGTATTGTGGATAAGCCTAATGATTTGAATGGATTATGTTTAACATAATTTTTTATTGTTTACGGCTAGAATATTTTTTTCGATAGTATTTCTAGAATGTTATAATAGTGTATTTATAGAAAAAGGACAACCTGCAGAACAAGCGACAACCCATTGCGTCGAACAAGGCTCTGGGAATCGAACACACAACTGAAGTGTGACATGACTTTATCGCCTACCACTGGCCTATAGAAGTCCCTGGTTAGTGGAAACTAGTTTTATTTTATTTAGTGGTATGATAAATAAAGAATAAGTCCATTTCTGGAACCATAAACGATTAATCTCACAATATGATAGACTTATAACTTTTGCTAACCTTTTTTTGAAACAGATGGAATGACCCATCATTCTATCACATGATTTGCTAACACTTCAAGAATAACAAATTCAACTTCATTTCCTTAAGAGATGAAATGGAAATTATTCAATTCACGAACAACAGTGAGATTGTACCAAAATCATGTAAGTATTTCTTTTAATTCTTCAACTTTAGAGAAATGATATTGAAAATGTTTTCTTGGTTCCCTCATATCCGATGAATCAGATATTACCCTAGATCATCACAAATTTATGGATTTGTGATTGTTGTATTTTCATAGACATGTTCTCTACCACTCTCTATCTTAACTTGATGGTTAGATTTCTTTTCCATATCAATATTTTCACCAATGTTCTCCTATGTGGAAGCACAATGATTAGTTAATTTGGGTAACCATTACGTTTCATATTTTAGTTATTAAATTTCTGTTTTGGTATTTCATTTTACGATGTGGGATTCAATTAAAGAAACATTCAAGTAGAAAACCATGTATAACTCTGACGAATTTCGAGGGAGAAATTAATTTTAAAGGGGGTAGAATGTAAAAACCCTAGATTTTATGATAAGTATTATTTTTAATTTATTTGATGTCATTTTTTTATGCTACACCATAATTATCTTGTGGTATATGCAACATCGTATTAGCTTGCAGTATACGCAACACTATTCCTGGATTGTGTTACACACAACTTCATGTTCGTTTAATAGTAGTCATTCTATGAAACATTGAGAGTATATATATAAATATATATATTCAATGTATAAATGAAATATGGTTGGATTCTATTATATGATAAAACAAAGGAGTTTTGCACACCACGCAACACTTACTTGGCTTGTATAACATGCAATCACGACCTTCCTCGATAGCATGTGTTTTACGCAATATCAGGTATAACTATAAAACGATATATTGATATAATATTATAGACTAGCTGTTATGAAAAGTATTAATTAAATTTTAAATATTATAACATTATTATTCATCTTACATATTTTCTAGAACATTTTATGAGAGCAAAATAAATTTTTCGGATAAAATAAGTATTTTTTTAAAAAATGCAATTTTGCCGCCTTTTGATGGTGCAACCACTTGAAATATTGTTTTTGACAAGTATATAAGTTAAATTTGACAAAATAAATTTTTTTTGGAATCAGGATATAAAAATTTAGTTTGGATAAATTTTTCATATTATTCTGATAACTTTCATATTTTAATGAATAATAAAAACATGCTATATTTTAATTAAAATTAACTTTTTTCATCAGAATAATTTATATGGTTAGATTATATTTTTTATTTGTTTTAATGTGTAATTAGAATATATTTTTACCATTTAATCCAATGTTGGTAGTTGTAATTAATTTAACTTTGAAATTGGATATAAACAAGTATCAATGATTTGATACTTATTGTTTCCTAAAAATGCGCTATTTGTTTTGATAACAGGAATTAATTTTAAAATTAATTACTGAAACTTCTATGTTTTTAATTTGGAAAAATAGACACCAATTTTGAATTCAAAATATCAAATAATTCTTAGGCTGAATTTTTGGTATTTTTCTGGAAAACTTCATTTTTCGATGAATAGTGAAATCACTTAGTGGTAGTTGAAAAACTGACTTTTTCCTTTAGATGAAATTTTACCACTTCTGTGAATCGAATTTCGAAAATATTAAAGACATGATAAATATCAAGGACTAAAATTTTGTTCAATGAGATGAAAATATTTTTTTTTGAATAGTAACTTTTTACTTTTGTTTACCACGGTCAAAAGTAAATAGGATAATTAAGGGTAAAAATGATTTTATTAATACGCTAATACATGTCTTAATTCTATTGGATAATTTTAATTCGACCAAAAACAACCTTAGGAATAAAATATGACCATTTAGGTCCACTTGGATTAGATTAGGACATTTATTATTAATTTATTTAAAGAAGAGTAAAAATAGAATAAATCAAAGTTTAATAACTAAAAAATTTTTAATATAGGGTTATACATAAGATAAATTCGACTATAAAAATTCATTATAAATATAAATAGATTTCCTACATAATTTTATTTTATTTATAATTTTTAGACATTGAATAATATAATTTATATATGACACAATGATGATGCAGTAAGTATCTTATTAATGAAATATTAACATAATTGTTGTTATAAATACCAAAATAAATGTGATTTGAGACATTTTATGAATTAAACTAATTTTCTAGGTTAACATGACATGTTATTATATATTTAATTAAATTTTTTCTAACTAATCATGCTTTTATGAGTTTCACAAAAATCAATTACCAAATACAGTCAAAATGGACATAAAATAGTTTTTAAAACACATATTATATTATTAATCATTATTATATTCCTAAAAATCTAAAATTCGTCCAAATGACTTAGATAAGATTATATATATTAATAATTAACCACTTGAGGTTCGTTAGGATGTTTATAGAATGTTTATTAACCATATAGTGTAAGAAAACAAGGAGACACAGTAAAAGTTAAATTATTTAACTTAGAGTTAAATCTAAAAGATAAGGTTAAAATAGTACCCTAAACTTGTTTAAAACCTATTTGTTGAAAGTAATTCAACCCATACCCAAATTAGGTTCGAAATAAATCAATTTAGATCTATTCTAAACCGAATATGACTTTATTATAAAATAATATTTTCAGTTTTTTCAAAGGTGCCTCTCTACTCCCTTATAAAATGGGCACCGCTTCCCTCTTCTCTTCACACCCTTTTGAGCGTTGAAGCTCAGCCAAAACCTACCCATTATTCTTCTAAAATTCCCTAGAAACATTCTGGAGGTTCTGGTCTTCTCAAAAGACCATCTCTACTTCCTTAAGAGAAGGCTTAAAGGAGGTGCGTTGAAGAAAATGTAATCTCTTCTTCCGATTCTCTCAAGTTTCTTTCTTCTTCTACTTATTATTCTTTAGTTGTATCATTATAAAGTAATTATATAAGTATTAAATATATACTTATATGTTATTATTTATATGAAAAAACCCTATTTAACCTTTTATACATCCTATGGAAAATGAAATCACCGCGCGTGCGTACGTATGGAATACCATCTCCACACCGTGGTGTAATCTGTTTTCGACCACCACCATACTTGGATGGGTATAATGGTGTAAATAAATAACTATATATGATTATTCTAAAGTGATATTTATTCTGAAATATTATACATACAATTCAATACAATTACACTATCATGGGAATGATATCATCGCTTGTGCGTACGTTCAGACTACCGTCTCCACGACGCGATCGGATTCATTCTCTTTGTTAACAATTTATGAATGATTATAATGTATATATAATAATTAATCTCGAAATATATGACATAATAATTATACTGGATTTATGTATATATATATTGATTTCATCTACTTAATTTCATTCAATTCAATAAAGAAATGAAAACAACGTCCACGCGTACGTACGGCCTACCGTCCCAATGAACGGTGTATTTCATTCCATTTATCGATCTATCTTATATATATGTATATGATGAATATATATTACATATAAATCATGTTTTAAATTCTGGAAATATTTATATCAGGATATGACTAATAATATAAAGGACAACAAGTCCAAACATATATGATAAATGAAATGATTTTACCTAAAACGCTACTTTAACATGGAACTTACAAAATAACGGTTAATATAAAGTCATAAGTGAACCATATATGATATCATAACAATGAATATGATTCTTTAATATGTCAATGAAATTATTTAAATAATTATACAGGTGGTTCGGATACGTACGAACCATATTGGACCTAAGGTAAGGGACAATTATTCCAATCTCATTCTTATCTGAGATTTCTTATTTGTAAGTATTTACTGGGGTTATGATTATTATCCATGTCCATTTGTTCTCAAATTTTTTTCATAAAATATTTAATTTTCTTCCATGTATGTTTAAAGTCATTTTTACCCATTACTACTTTTACCAAATTGTATGGATGAAATCATTCTTTTGTTCACCATACGAGTTAATATTTGACTTTTCTAACAAAAGTACGAGAAGAATGATATTTTTAACTTATACGACATGAATGGATTTTTACGGTTTTATAAATCCTTATTTTCATGAAGAATCCTCCAAATGATTTCATGACTATTTTCAACAAAATATTTTTAATTTAAAATTTCATGACGTTTTGTGAAAAGAAATTGATTTTGAAGAAGAAAGTATACATTCCCCAAGATTTCATTTCAACTGTTTTATCAAAACCATTTTTCAATATAAGATAAAATTATTTCATATGTATATGTTTCAAGTATAATGTCTATATGATTTACATGGATTCACTTTTCTTACGATGAAATGATATCCATTTGTTTTATATGGATTATGTTATAATGGGATGATGTTTATGAAACTCATTTTTATTTTTTGGGTTTTGATGAATGATTTATGTTTATGTTGTGGCACAAGTAAGAATGATTTCATTATGAGATGGGTGGGACTTATATATACCTCTAATTCATTGGGTAAAGATTTATTTCTCATGAGATAGACATGGCTGAAAGGGTAAGTTAATCTGGTTCAGTGTTACATGACTGGAATGAGGAGTGAACTCGATTCAGAAAGGGACTTTGTCCACTAAGATGGTCTTGGCAGTAATGCCTTGGCTACAATGGAAATCATATCATGTGATTAATGTTTTTCCACAATTAAAATTTTTATTTATAAGCTATTTTATCATGATTAATGTTCTATTATGATCTATGTTTTACGTACTGCCATGTTTTATGTCATTGCTCAAGATTTAGATTTTTAAACATTATGTTCATGTTTTTATGTTCAAATGTATATGGTTTGTTTTATTTTCTCCATGAATACCCTTACTGAGCATTTGAGATGACCCTTTTTATGTTTTCTTTTCCCCAGGATATAATGAATGGTTTTAGTGAAGAAAACAAAAGGGGAAGATCTTTATGGGAGATGTCGAAGATCATTCACCACGATTAGAAGATTATATTCCACGTTTCCAAAGACACTAAACTATTATGGTCCTTGTGTGTCCGTTTTTTGTTATGTATTATGTATTCCAAAAAATTAATGTAATGTCCATTACGTCATGGTTCGGGTGTCTACAGTTGGTATCAGAGGAAAGTTTTAGGTTATCTTTGGAAACTAGGATGTGAAAACATTAGTGAGATCTCTAGAGATATTTATAAGGTATGTCTAATGATGTCCCCCAGGTTTAGTAATGTCCCCAAGGTTTAGTATAACTAAAGGTTATAGTACTAGAATTATGTTGACAATCATGAATAACCTAGGGAGAACCTAAGATATCATAGGTTAAAGAAGGTGTCATAAGTTATACATCCTATAAGTGACTTTTTATGATTATGGGGTTCCTCATTATTTTAACAGTTTCTTACACAATGGGTTCAGGTTTTAGTTAATCGAGGGAACCAGAAGGAATTGGGTTGACATTGAATCTGATGGACAAATTGGTGACTATAAGCAGCGAAATTGTGTAATGCCTAGAGAGAAAGAAATTATGATTATGCCGAATCAAACATCGTGATATATGATTAAAAAGTTGAACTTTAGTGGCATTCCCAATTCATAAAATAAGAAAGAAGATGGACTGTTATGTATGTTCGCATGTTGAGAAGCATAGAGAAAGGAAGATTGAGATTTCTAAAGACGGGAAAAAGAACCTTGATGAATAGATCAAATGGAGGGGAAGATGTTATCTGTGTGGGGAGAAGGTTCATAGAGTGACAGACTGTTTTAGAGTTCAATGTCTTATATTTAGAGAACATGGGCATTACAAAACTCAATGCCCTGACCTAAGAGGTTTCATCTAAATCAATGAAGGACTTATTCCATGATAATCATTGAATAGGATGGTTTGAAGTGTTTATGTATTTCTAATCATGAATAATGTTGTTGAGGTACTTTTATGGTATATTAGAATACCTATATATTGTTCCATTGTGGTTTTCCATAAGAATATTTCATCGGTAACCATGGCAAGTGATTGAGATATTTTTGGAAAGAAGTTGATATGCGCATAATGAAGGGATAATAAGAAAATGAAATGTTTGACAATATTCATGAGCTCATGGCTGATATAAGGACAATGTTATATCATGGTTTGAGTATATAGAATTATTGGATTTTGGTATGTGGAAAAGAGTTAACATTTGACAGAATTCATGTTTTCAATAAGGTTCAATGGGTATTCATTTTTTCAGAGAATAGATGATTAAGGTATTCACATGATTGGAATGTGACCAACAAGATATATGAGGGATAAATGATGGTATTCACATACTTGTTATATGATCTTTTTAGTAATCGTTCTCTTTATACTATGAGTTTAGAAAGAAGTATTTTGGAAAATCCTAAAGATTCGAATGGATTATGTTAAACATATGTTTGTATTGTTTTAGGATAGAAATGTATTTTCGATATAATTTATAGAATGTTATAATAATGTAGTTTTAGAAAAAGGAAAACCTACAGGACTTGCGATAACCCTTTGCGTCGGACAAGGCTGTGGGAATCGAACCCACAACTGATGTATAAAAGGACTTTATCACCTACCACTGGCCTATAGGAAGTCCCTGTTTAGTGGAAACTAGTTTTATTTTATTAAGCGGTATGATAAATAATGAATAAGTCTATTTTTAGAACCATATACGATTAATATCACCATAAGAATGACTTATAACTATTTCTAACCTTTTGTTTGAAACAGATGGAATAACCCATCATTCTATCACATTATCTGCTAACACTTCTAGAATAACAAATTCAACTTCATTTCTTTAAGAGATGAAGTGGAAATTGTTCAATTTACGAACAAAGTGAGATTTTATCAAAATAATGTAAGTATTTATTTTAATTCATCAACTTTAGAGAAATGATATTAAAATTTTGGTCCAAGTTCCCTCATCTCAGATGAATCAAATAGTACCATAGATCATAACAAATTTATGACTTTGAGATTGTTGGCTTTTTCATAACCCTGTTTTCTACCACACTCTATCCGAACAAGGTGGTTATATTTCTTTTCTATATCCATATTTTCACCTATGTTCTCCTATGTGGAAGCCCGGTGATTAGTTATTTTGGGTAACCGTTACATTTCATACATTAGTTTTTAAAGTTACGTTTTGGTATTTCATTTTACGATGTGGGATTCAATTAAAGAGACCTTCAATTAGAAAACCATGTATAACCCTGATGAATTTTGAGAGCCAAATTCATTTTAAGGGGGGTAGAATGTAACAACTCGAGATTTCATGATAAGTATTATTTTTAATTTATTTGATGTCATGTGTTTTATGCTACATCAAGATTATCTCGTGCTATACGCAATATCGTATTAGCTTGCAGTATACGCCACACTGTTCTTGGATTGTGTTACACACAATTTCAAGTTCGTTTGATAGTAGTCATTCTACGAAACATTGAGAATAAATATATATATATATATATATATTAAACGTATAAATGAAATATGGTTGTATTATGTTATACGAAACAACAAATGAGTCTTGCACAACATGCAACCCTAACTTGGCTTGCAATACACGTAATCACGACCTTCCTCGATAGCGTGTGTTGTACGAAATATCAGGTTTCACTATACAACGATATATTGATATAATAATATGGAATAGCTGTTATGAATAGTATTAAATAAATTTTTTGTTTTATAACATTATTATTTATCTTATATATTTTATAGAACATGGTATGAGAAGAACATAAATTTTTCTTATAAAATATTTATTTTAAATAAAATGCAGTTCTGCAGCCTTTTGATGGCGCACCCACATTAAATCTTGTTTTTGACATGTCTATAAGTGAAATTCGGCAAAAAAAAATTCTTCATTAGAATCAGGATATAAAAATTTACTTTGGATAACTTTTTCATATTATACTGATAACTTTCATATTTTAGTAAATAGTAAAAACACGCTATATTTGAATTAAAAACAACTTTTTTCATCGCTATAATTTATATGGTTAGATTATCTTTTTAATTGGTTTTAACATGTAATTAGAATTGATTTTTACCATTTAGTACAATTTTGTTCATTGTAATTAATTTCACTTTGAAATTCGATATAAACAAGTATCAATCTTTTGATAGTTGTTGTTTCTTAAAAGCACGCTATTTGTTTTGATAATGGGAATAAATTTAAAATTAATTAATGCGACATATATGATTTGAATTTGGAAAAAATATAAATCAATTTTGAATTTTTAATATCAAATAATTCATAGGATTATTTTTTGGTATTTTTCTGAAAAACTTCAATTTTCGATGAATAGTGAAACCACATAGTGCTAGTTAAAAAACTGCCTTTTTCATTTAAATGAAATTTTACAACTTTTGTGAATTTAATTTAGAAAATCTGAGAGACACTGTTAATATGAAGAATTAAATGTAGTTCAATGGGATGAAAATATTTTGTGGTGAATTGTAACTTTTTACTTTTATTTACCACGGTTAAAAATAAACATTACATTTCTAGATCTGATATCTATGAATGTCACCCAAATTTTACTATACAAAACATAAAAAATCAAAATGAAAATATTGTATCATATAAATTTTCAATGACCTGTTAGTATTATTGTTTTAGATAATTAGGAATAGCTCTTAACATCATTTATTCAGAGAAAACTAGTTCATAAAGATGAACATCATCTCCCACTACACCTTGATTTTCTTATTCATTATTTGATCACCATCATTATCCATATGAAACCCATCTATACATAATTCGTTTAACTAGATCTTAATAACATGGGGAAAATGAAACATAGTAAGGTTGATATTTAATGCTTGGTAAGGGTAAAAATGTTGATTAACAATTTAATGTCACCAGGGAGAATAAGAAGAGTACAAGTCTTAGGTGAAATTATTAAACTGAATGAGTATATCATAAGAATATTAATACAAATCAATATATATTGAATGAAAATAAAGAATACATATTTAAAAAAGGAAATAATCATCTGAATAAATGATCCTGGTCCATGAGATATCAATCTTGACTATAAGAATAATTATAAACCCATAGAAAAATAAGATAGAAAACATTTTTATCTTGGAAAATTATCTTAAAAACCCTTATTACAATTGTAATAACGAATACGGTTGATATCCATATTCAGAGTACTTAAGGAATTGGAAGGATATAAGGGACCAACTCTCCTTGGATTATAATGAAACCACCCACCCTTGGTCAATTACATAACCACCGTTACTAATATAATAACATAACCACCCATACATAGTTTGTAATATAACCACTCATCGTTGGTTAATAATGGACCACCCATTATTGAAAAAAATATCCATGAACCATATCATGAATTAATTACATAGAGCCTTTATTTCATCATAAAATCATTGAAACAAACATTATTATTTTCAAAACCTTAATAAACCATAAAAAATGGGATCCATAAATATATTGTTAAAACACGATTAACCTGTTGAAATGAAATGGTTTACAAAACAATCTCTTTAAAAAATTATAAACCAACCTATGAGAAATCAGTTATATAATATTATATTGAAAACAAGATAAACCCATATAAATTTAATGGGTTATGTAAAAATATATTTGAAACATGAATATCCATTATTTTACAAAATGGTTATATTAAAATATTTTTGAAATATGTTTTAATGATCTAATAGAAATAGGTTACATAATAATCTACTTGAAACATGATTAATCCATATAAAAGAAATGATTTACATAGCAACAACTTTGAATCATGATTAACACATGGATAAGAAACAAATTCCTTCACAATATCATTGAAATAATATTAATATATATAGAGAAATAATAAAGATAAAATTATTACAAAATATCCTCAGTGTAGTATAATTAACAACAATGGTTTTCGTTGTTGAAAATTGGAAATACATTAAAATCTCATTAATTTTTTTTGGAAAATAATGATTTAATTTTTAAAATCAATTTGAATGAAATTGACAATATATAGTGAAAATTATTTTCATTGATAAAATCTTTGAAACATATAAAGAAAACATAAAATAAAAAAATAGGAATGTTTGGGGGAATATCCATTCATGTAAAAAAAATTGTAATTAAAATTATTTTAAAAAAATTACAAAATGGGAGTCAAAACAGACCAATTTGGAAAAAAATAAAAATTCTTTTTTAAAAATTTAAATGATGGTAAAATATGTAGAAAAACGGATTTATGAAATTTTTTATTTTAATTTTGTTTAAAACATTAATGAAATCATGGATATAGAAGAGAAATATAGCTGACCTAAATGAAAAATATAGGATCAATATCACTTAAAAAAGTATTTCTTAATGTTAAAAAAATAAATAAGTTAGGAAACAAAATATAAAACTATTAGACACATTCATCAATAGTGGATAATAATGATATGTGCTTCATGAAACTAATATCTCATTATTTCATCCAGAATAATATTGAACATAAAAAATTCATATAGAATAAAGATTGTAACATAAAGAATTTTCGACATCAGTAAATCATTACTTATAAACACTATCACAACCCATCCCTAGGGGGCCCCGACTGTGACTCCCATTGCCCACCTCTAATAGTCTCGGGTTTGGTTACTTGCACCGAGTAGACATACTAATAAAATGGGAGGCTTTTCATATTATCACACACACACACAAACAAATCTCCAAGACCATAAATGATGAAATGTGAAAACCACTAAGGAAAAAAACTCATGAATACCACTAAAATGAACCATCATAGTAAAATAAGAATGAGAAGTGTAGTAAACTAAACTAGGACATAATAGAAGACCACTGAAACAATGCATGTGTAAACTACAAATTCCAACTTGTAAACAAGATCGGTACTATGACTTCTTCTCGAAGAAGTAGGAACACCTCATCCTATCTAGAACTCACAAAGCTCCCTTTGGTATATGTTCTCTCTAGACTCTGTCAAAAGGTCACTCCTCTACTGAAGACATGACATGTGTTGGAAAATCCTATGCATGAGTGATTATAACAACAATCAGTTGGACACCCAGAAACCACAGAGCAATACACAGAGTAAAGGTATGGTCACCTATATAATGTATATGTCTACATTACATTTAACTGGAACATATCCAAATATACTCAAATCAAGACTTGTATTATAGAGGTATTTCACAATGATCACATATCAACACTATCGATTTATTCTGATGATTCTATGAAACAGTCATCTGGGAGCACATAATCCTGAGTCTGATAGCACTGATGAAGTCCTCCTAAGTAGTATAGTTCAAAATAATATTCATGAGAGATATATATGATGATGGATCTGAAGAGAGAATATAATACACTCGATCTAGGATAACCAACTCCATGAGTGGGAAGATCACAATTCAAGAATGGGGATTCCTAATGGGGCCATGAAATATAACACGACTCATCTAGATTCACCATCTATGAAGATGACCGATGTTCGATAGGATTAATTGCCTTGATAACCCAACTCTACCTAGGACATTATAATGGATAGAGGATCCTGCTTCGGGATTTCTAGAGTGGACTCCCGAAATTATCTAGAAATTCCAACTAAATAGGTTCATAGTCATGTGATAGGAAACAATACCAACTGAAATCTAGGGTAACAATAAAGGAGAAATAACATAAAAATAACATTACCAAGATATGATGTACAAGGATACAAATCCATATAGAATAGAGTAAACAATGTGCAGAAGGGTCACAGGTTGTGTCCATTAATCCCAGGTATAACCCATGTACAATGACATGAGTTAGAAGAACATTTCATATAGAATATGGGTAAATGTTGTGTGGAAGCATCAAACATTGTGCCCCTACATCCAGGGTCCACTAGTGTACTCTATATGTGTACTAGTACACAATGTCAACTCGTTTCATCCTACTTGTGTACAAATACATGAGGTTATCTGTGTAACTAGATACACAAAGCTATGTAGTGGTGTATATGCCATGTCAGTATGTCGTTTACTCTTCCCCATGTTCATGTATCCAACGAGATACACGTCGATCCTAGGGAATTTGATAACAAGCCATGTGATATATGTCACATGGCATGTGGCACTCTCTTATTTACCGAAACCCTAGCCACAACTTAGCGTGGCCCACATGCCTTGTGTTCCGAAACACACACCATGTTCATAAGGATTTTCTATAATGGTATTTCTTCCTCCGTGTTCCTTGATTTATTCTACGGTGTTTTCTCTAATGATCCATTCACCTCAAAACCAATGATACAAGGTTTTCTTTCCATGGTAACAACGAATCGGTAGGTTTTGAGCCTTCAATCTGCTCCGAAAACCCATTCTAATCATCTGCATGATAGTCGTTGGAAGAACTGTGTCTCTTGAAATACATCTATCCATCCACCACCATCATTTTCAAACATATATTAGGTCATCCTATGGTTGGAACTACGATTTAGGATCATTGTGTTCAGAAATGGTGGCACAAAAATCATCCTTTTGTGTCATGTGAAGAACGTGAAGAACAAGAATAACATATGGGATAAAATCACAATCAAACAAACCAAGGAATGAACCTCATCCGTTGTTCATTCCAGCCTTGATCCAATCTTGTAGAATGTTTAATTTAACAAAACTGGAATAAGCATAGTCATAATCATTCCCAAAATTCCCGTAATTAAAACCCTCCCTCAAAAACTGTCAATCCGTAGGTAATCATGTTCATGGGTTGATTCACATACATCATTTAATAGAAGAATATGTAAAATAATTTACTTAAAAAACATTCCTTACCTCAAGTATGGATCATTAATTGGTGTAGATTGATCTTTATGTCGCTCCCATTGGTGAGATTTATCAAAGCCACGTTCATCGATCTACGATCCAATGCTCCATCGTTGTTTTCCATCGAGAGAAATATTTAGGTTTTTTCTAGAGCCTCCAGTATGTTTTCCATAGTTATGAGCTAAAACTTGGGATCCTACCTATTTTAAAACAAGAAAATACATTGCTTCACCATTTCATTACTTTAATATAAAATAAATTCTTAATTTATTTTATTTCATTAAAATGTGGAAAAAATATCTTTCAATGTCGACACCTTTCGGACAATGTTAGTAATTACCTAGAGTGATGTCAGTACTCTGAATGAAATAGTTACATGAAGTATCTAATCTAGGAACCCATATAGAAGTTATTTAACTTTTTTTAGGTAAACTTCTTGCGCACTATATTTAATATATTTAATATATTACACAAATTTATTTTGGGAAAACCTGGCATTGAAATCACATGTCATCTCAGTGCCTGGTCTCAAATTAATTCTGTATAATATTTAAAAATAATACACAGAAAAATATGAGACATTATATTATTCCAACCGTGGAGATTTACATCCCTAAAAATCCAAAAACAATGGATATAGTAAAATATGTTGGTATTGCGCATGAATCTGAGCCTCTTAGTCCCATGTTCTTTCCTCGAGATTCTCGTTCTGCCACTAGACACACACTAAGAAAATTTCATTCAAATGATGTATCCTCTCATGATGATCCATGATCTCTACTGGTTACTTAGAAAAGGTCTCTCCATCATCAATTTCCAGCGTGCTAGAGTTGATGAAATGAAATGGGTCATGCACATACCTCTTTATCTGAAATAGGTGGAAATGATCATGTGCATGATGTAGTTGTGGGGAAGATATAATTGGTATACCACCTCGTCAACACTTCAATGTAGCTAAAATGTACCGATAAATCACAAAGATAAATTGTCGCCTTAGAAAAATATCCACAACCCTCCTCGAGGTTAGACCCAAATGAAGACAACAACTCCTTCCTCAAACTCTAAAGGACCGACCATATTTTTAAATAAGACTTCTAATAGATCTGTATAGTCTTCATCTACTCCTAGAAGATTTGCACATTTTCGGTAGTATCTTTTTCCGACTCCAGTAACATTAGTGATGAATCTTTTGGGTTAGTCCAACAAATTGGTGACCTACTAGGTCGCCAATAAAAAGTCTCAAACAGTTCCATTCCAATGGTGCAGTTGTAACTTTTTTTATATGAATTCTCCACTAGTGGTAGGTGATCCTTCTAACTATGGCCATAGTACAAGATGAAAGCCTGCAATAGGCCCTATAGAACCTAAATGAAACTCTCATTCTTGACATCCTTCAAGGGATGAAATGATGTGTTAAAGCATATTTGAGTCTCAAATGCCTCCTGAAATCCCTTCCACAAATGGGATGTGAAATGAGCATAATTATCTAAATCAATAGATGATGGGACTCTATGAAGATGAAATATCTCATGTATGTAGAGGAATCCCACGGTATCTACTGAAATCAGTTAATAGATAGCGAGGTAGTGTTCTGACTTAGTGAGTCCATCAATGATCACATAGATAGAATCTTATACCATAGACATATGCGCTAAACCCATAATAAAGTCCATCGATATTTCATACAAATACCATTCCAATACCTCAATGGGGTAAGATAATCCTACTGGATCCTGGCGCATAGCCATCACCTGCTAGCATGTAAGACACTGAAAGATGAACGATGTGACTACCTTCTTCATCCCTACCCAAAAAACTGACGTTGGAGGTCCTGATACATCTTCATCACACTAGGGTGTACCACTAATGGGGATGTATGAATCTCCATCATAACCTCCACCTGCAATGCGAATGGTATAACAGTTCATCCCTAAAAATGATGATGTTCTCCCCACCTTGTGAATATCCATCAAGAGCATTCCCTGTAGACATCTAAGCACATAAGGTATCATATTTGGTATCCTCAATATGCGCCTCCATGACTCATCGTAGGAGTGGCGGGTTGAAAACCATCAAATGAAGGTAAGAAGTATCATCTCCATATGTGAAGGATAACTGAAATTTGGACAACTTCTCTAACACCTCATTCCGGAGTTGTATACTAGGTCTCATACTGAGAGTACCCACCACTATGTTCTCCTTCCTATGAGTATAGACAATATCAACGTCATTGTACTAGAGAAACTCTAGCCAATTACTCTGTCTCATGTTTAGATCAATATGTGTAAATATATAAATGAGAATATTGTGATCAGATTGGATGATAAACAGCTCACCCCTTAGGTAGTGATGCAAAATCCTTAATGTGTGAACCACCAATGCCATCTCAAGATCATGGTATTGGGTAGTTTGATCATGTGACCAAAAATGGCATGATCCATAGGAAATCACTATATTCCTATGCATTTGGACACAACCATGTTCGATCCCTAATGCATCGTAGAACACTTTGTACTTCTCTCCCTCTGGGAATCTCAAGATCAGAGAACTCGACAAACTCTACCTCAATTGTTGAAAATCTTTCAAGAACATTTTTTACAAATGAATGGATTCCCATTTTGAGTAAAATCTATCATTAGTGCTGATATCTATGAGGAATAAGGTTTGAATCTCTGGTAAAAGATTTTTTGCCCTAGGATGCTCTACACCTCTAGGACACTTCTTGGTGGATCCCTTATTAACACAGATTCCTCCTTGGCCCGGTCCACTTCTACTCCATCTACTGATATAACATGTCCTAGAATGTGGAACAACTAAATCCTAATATAAAAAATTGAGAGCTTCCAATAAATCTGGTGTTCTTAGAGTACATCCCACACTATTCGTGGTTGTCTCACGTGCTCGTCCTCAAATTCTGATTACAAAAGGATTTCATCAATGAAGACCACTAAAAACTGGTCTAATTATGGCTATAGGATCTATTTCACGAGTCCCATAGACAATAGTAGGGTGTTCATCATGCCAATTGGCATCACCAAGAACTTATTGTGACCATAACGACATCAGAATGTTGTATTTAATAAATCCTCATCATATACTCTTAGTTTATGAAAACTTGATTGAAGGTCAAGCTTTTAGAACCATCATTACTGTCTCAACTAATTGAAGAGTTCGTCAATCCTCGATAATGGATTCATGTTCTTTACCATCACTTTCTTGAAGAATCGGTAATACACACAAAATCTCAATCTACTATCTTCTTATTTGGAAAACAAAACTAGGGCCGCCTAGGGTGAAACATAGGATCTAAGGAAGCCCTTCTTCTACAAGTCCTCCAGCTGCACCCTCAGCTAATGATACATTTTGGGAGCCATTTGATATGTTGGTCATAAAATCAGTGCATTATTAGAGAGTAAATCATTTTAGAAGTTGATCTCCTGAAAAAATGTTAATCCTAGAACATATTCTTTAAATATTTCCTCATACTCTTCCACTAATGATGGGAACTAAAAAATCACAACATCTGTAGCTCTAAGGGTATGTCTAGCCAACTCATAAGTGATCGGATACACCCGCCGATCCATGATCACATCATGTGCTTCCTAGGTTTCCTTTTCACCAAAAAAGGAAAACTTCATCCCATGACTCTTAGTATACAACACCCTTTGCCTAAAATAGTGAATCTAGGCATAACCTAAAGATAACCCATACATATCGAGCAAGATGTTTTAAGGAATCGAAGCTTCCACCAAGAGGTTCCAATCAAAATTCTCACCTACATGGGTAAGATCAAAATATCAAAAAATGTGTGTGATCATTGAGTCTCATTCCATAGGTGTATCCGAGCATAAGGGTCGAGTCAATGGTTCTTCCATAATATCAAGGTCACATAAGATGTATATGGTGGGGAAATAATGATTGGAACCTGTGTCTATAAGTATAAAAGAGAATGTTAAAAAGTCACAGATCATACCTCAAGTCATCCCTATAGTCCTTCGGTGGTATGCCTCGGCCGCATGTAGCATATTAGCCCCTATCCTACAGATTACTGAGCCTGATATTGATCTCTTATGGGTGGTCATGGTAGTATGTCAAAACGTCTACCACCTCCTTCATGTCTCCTTGTTCTTCTACCATGTCTTCCACATAGTGTATCTGCCTGCTCAACACATTGCCTATATCTCAGTGATCCATCATCCACCTCCATCTCAGTAGCTCGAATGGTTGGATAATCTATGGTGATATGTCCTCTATGATCTTATGTGTAGCATCACCACTTTCTAGGGTGATTGGATCGGACTAGAGATCCCTATACTAAATATTTTGTCTCTTGGGACCTCCTGTGATGTCTCCCACATCCCGATCCTCGTGTATGATATTGGATCCCTACTACCAAGGTCTCTACACCTATCTACCTGCTACTAACTGTCACTAGATACTTCTTATTGACTATGAATCTCTCTACCACCAATGTTTTCTTGAGAAATCGAGAAAAAGTCGGAACACATAGAGGTTTGATGCAATATCAGATGTCCTAAATATGCCTTGATAGAAGGTTTGAGCCCTAAAGTACCAATCCATGTCTATATCTATCAAGTAACAATAGAGGTTGGTGAACCGTGATGAGTATATAAAAACAATCATGATACCATTCGAAATCTGAATAAGTTCATGTATTCACACATTTCTCAGCATAACTAGAGAGAACACATCTCTAACTAGATTCTTGAACTCCATCCATAAATGATTCTCTTTTACATTGGTCTGGATAGTCAAACTCCACGATCAACCTATTGAAATCTAAAGAAATATCACTTCAAGGATCACCATAAAGTCTGTAGGTGTCCTCACTAGATGGAAAACATTGGTCACTATCTTATGTTAGTCCTCACCCACCTGAGGGTCATGCACGCCTTGAAACCCAATGGGTCTCTATATTTCATACACATGGAACGTGCTCTTCCTGTACTCCTTTTTTTCTGGTACTTCAGGTACCACGTGCTGGTACACTAATGGGGGTATTGTTGATGCACTACTTGGAGGTAACACATGGAGAACTAGCCCCTGTATCAAAGTGTCATCATTGAGGGGGTTACCCTCCTGATTCAGTTGATGAATCCAAGATTGTATGTGTTGTTGAGGCATCATATATGTAAACAAGATGTACCACGGTGAATGCGTATATCTGGATAGATGACTCATGAAGGACATGGAAACCACAACACTTTCCTATATGATGCATGTACCATATTTGTTTCCCCACAACTAGTGTTCTCATGTTCAGAGTCAAAATTTAGGTTATCAGAGTCCTGGTTTATAGATTAGTCGTCCACCCGCACCCACACTGGAGTCCTTCACTTGAAATATAACTTGAAATAATTAAAACTATTACCCCAAACCAATCTCATAGAATCTAGGACATAAGGTAGAAATGAACACATTTTATACATCTCAATCACAATCCTCTATAGTGGGGCCCATTCCATGACTCCCCAATCCCGCATTCAATAGTCCTAGGGACGATGAGTAGCACTTAGTAGGTATATCAGTAACATTGGAAAAATTACCTAAGTACCTGTAATCATGTACAAATCTCAAATCCCACAAATACTAAAATTTATAAACCACTATGGAAAAAAATTCATGAATACCATTACACACAACAAACGGAGTACAATAGGAATGGAATTTTCAATTAAGTAAATAGGTCCAGAATAAAGCCCACTAAAATAAAGGGTCTGTAAACTACAAAGTCCAACCTATAAACTAGGTAGGTACTAGGACTATTGCTCGAAGCTGTAGACACACCATATAATATATATAACACAAAAATATCTCTCCAGTCCTAGTCTTCCCTATACTCTATCAAAATGTCACTCATCTGTAAAAGAAATGAATCGTTGGGTAAAATCCCATGCAGTGGTGATTCTAACAACACTCACTAGGACACCAAAAAATTATAAAGAAATATAAAAAGTAAAGGTACAGTCAGATCTACATAGTATATGTATATAGTGTATATAATAATAATATATCTAGATATACTCAAACCCAAACTCGTACTCTATTGGTACGTCACAACGACCACATATAAACACTAGAGATTCTCTATGTTAATTCTATAAAGAAATAATCTTAGAGTAAATACTCCTAAAATAGATAACATTGATGATTTCCCCCTTAGAAATAATGTTTTTCAGAACTATCATGAGAGAGAGATACACTGATTAATATACAAATATAAAACAATACAATCACTCTAAGAGAACCAACTCCACGTGTAAGAAGATAACAATACACAGATGATGATCAATGATAGGGCCATGGATTATACCAAAACTATTTTAGATTCACCTTCCATGTAGAGGACTGATGTCCATTAGGATTGGTCACATCAACAACCTGACTCTACATAGGTTATAAGAATGGATAGAGGATCCTACTTTGGGTCTCTCGGAAGGGACTCCCAACTCTATATAGAACATCCTATTGAAGGGTGTCATACTCCTATGGATAAGGAACAATACCAACTAACCTACAAGGGAATGATAAAGGGGAACCAACCCAATCAAAACATTCACATGATATGGTGTACAAGGATATCAAGCCATGTAGAAAAGAGTACATGGTGTGTTGAAGGGTCACAGGCCGTGTCTCTCAACCATGGGTACATCCCATGTAGAATAGCCTATATTAAAATAACATATAATGTAGAAGATGGGTACATGACTTGTGGAAGGGTCACATGATGGGCCTCTCCATCCAAGGTCCACCCATGTACTCTGGTCGTGTTCCAGTACACGGTTTCAACTCGTGCCTTCTTACTCATGTACCATTACATGGGGTTATCCCTATAACTAGATCTATAATGTTATTTGGTGGGGTACATGCTATGTAGGCATGCCCTGTAATCCACACTGTGTCTATGTATCCTCATATATTCACTTTGAGCCTTATGGAAGGCCTCACAAGCTCTGTGAAAGGTGTCACATAATGTCTGTCACTCTCTTGTTTCCCAAAATTTTAGTCGCCACTCAGCAGGGCCCACACACCATGTGATGTGAAGCACACGCCGCTTTGAAAGAGATTTTACAGAATGATCATTCATTATCAGCATGTCTCAATTTATTATCAAGAGTTGGATCTCTTGATCCATTCACCTCGAAACTGAAGATCTAGGGTCGTCATGCCTTGGTGACCCTAAATCAGTAGGTTTTGGGCCATTGATCATATCTGAAAACTCATTCCGATCATCAACATGGAAGTCACTAGAAGAACCATATCTCTCGAAATACTTGGATCCATCCACCACCATCATTGTCACACCACAAATAGGTCATCATGATAATAGATATTTGATTTAGGATCTTTGTGCCTAGAAACAGAGGGGAAATGATCATCCCTTCATATCCCACAAAGAACGAGAAGAACACGATGAATATAGGGGAGAAAACATAATCAACCAACCCAAGGAACAAAACCAGACAACTATTCATTTCAACCTCGATCCATTCTATTAGAATGATCAATATAACAAAACAAGAAAAATCATACTCATAATCATACCCAAAATTCATGCAATTAAAACTCTCCTATAAGAATGGTCAAACCACATGTCTATCGGTTCTTGGGATGATCTGCATTCACCATATAATCATAGAAAGGGAAAATGAAGGAATTTAAACAACATTCCCTACCTTAGGGTTGGATTTTTCATTGAGGCAGATCAATCATTGTGGCACTATCATTGGTGAGATTCATCAAAGTAGCATTTTTTGATCTCTAATCTGGGGCTACGTCATTGATTTATGTAAAGAGAATTCTAAATGTTCTCTCCAGGGCATCCATGATGTTTTCCAATGTTATGGGAATAAACCTAGGCTCCGGCCAATTTTAATACAAGATAAGGCATCATTTTTCTGCTGTGTAACTTTAAAATAAAATGAAATCCTAAATTATTTTATTTCCGTAAAATTTATAAAAAATAACGTTCTTAGATGATTTGAAATGGTCAATGTTAGGGTTTTTTATGGTAATTTTGATTCTCTTTAATCTATGATATATTCTAATTTCTGATCTAGGTACCTCTTTAAAAGTTATTCCTCTTCATTTTGGAAAATATCTCACATACACTTGTTAATATATTTAAAATATATAAAACGTTTATTTTGGCCACAATGGACCTTAGAATCACACACCGTCTTATTTCCTAGTCTTGAATTAATTCAATATTTTATTTTACAATAATACACAAAAATCTAGGTCATTACAAGAACTAAGATGGAATAATGTAAAATGAAATTTCAAATATCTAGAACATAAAGAGATCTATTATAAAAATAGACGAAATTTGTGAATATACACCTCACAAGGAAGATATGTGAACCTCACAAACACATATCCTAATAAAAATAATTTGTGATAATTAACCCATTTAAGGATCACATCCATGAATTGAGAGTTAATCAATGGTTACATTATGTGTAAAAAATGTAAATTCATAAAAAACAATTATAAATAAAGAATAAAAAGTTTATCGACGAATTCATATATTATCATATAAAAATTGAGTGAAGTAAGAAGTTTTATAAACCAATTAAACGAAATGGAGTTAAGTAACTATTTACCATTTAATAACACTCAATTCATCAACATTAGATAAATAAATTATAATTGAAAATTAAACTAGCATTATTTATGAATTAATAATAATAATATATATAATATGGACAATATATAATACTAAAAATAAAAAAGTGATGGATATTAAATATGAATCATAGAATTTAAAGCGATATGAGAAACCCTTACCCCAAGTCTAAACATTCCTTATACGTCCTTTAACTCCTATATAATAAGATTCTATCAATTATTTTATTTATTAAGAAAATTTTCTATGTTTAAAACCTTATAAATAAATTAATTATTTTTTAATATTTTTAATTAAATATTTGAATATTTAATTAGTTAATTCGACATCGAGTGTCTTGAGGATGTTTAGTTCACCATTTCAAAATAGATCTGGTGCATCGAACATAGTCAAATAGGTTATTATTTCAATATATTGTAAAGAATAATCATGAAATAATTATTATTACTATTAATCAATTATATATTTAAAACTAATTATGAAAATTGATAATGAAAAATGAACTACAATGTGGTCCTGGAGACAGTCAGCCATACGTACTCATGAGTATCATTTCCATTTTTCAATGATCCTTAAGAAATAAAGGTATACATTGTTTTATCCTCCAATAGTGATAATCATATCATAAATAAAATTTTATTTCATTATATATATATATATATATATGATATTTTATATATGGTGATCAAAAAAAGAAAGGAATCACTTTATGGAGGAGGTAGTTTACACTTACACGAATGACATTAGCATTTTTCATTCTATGAAAGAAAAGGATATATTATCCTTCTAGAATTACATATATTACATGAATATAATCTATTTTCCATGTATACCATATATATTCATTAAAAATGATCTAATTACTGTCCATCAAATGAATTAGTGAAAAAAACAAATCATTGCTTTATGAGGCGGTAGTCTGTCGTACACATGAGCGACATTATCTAATCCCCATGGAATGGAATGAAAAAAAGTTATATTTGATATAATACATTTTGATGTATAAATATGATAAAAATTTAATATTGATACATTAAATCCATTATTAAAATAATCAATGAGAGTTCATTATGAAAAATGAATGACATCGGTTCGCGAGGCGGTAGTCCGCCAAACACACAAATGCTGTTTTTTTGTCCCATTTGATGGATGTGGAGATGGATTAAGGTTATTAAATTAATATAATATAATCCATGTATATAAAATATACGACTGTTATCGTATTATCATAATTTAAAAATATTTGGAGGATGTGGAAGATGAAATTAAACAAAAACACATTTTTTGAGTTTTACCTCTTTAGGAAAACCTCTTTAGAATTATAAATAATGTATTCCGAGAATGGATTTATGACAAAAAATTATAATAGGATTAGTTTATAGAATTTTGGATGTTATTTTTGTAGGTATTGTAAAAACCAAATTGTTTGACGGAGTGAATAAGGGGAGAGAGTGGGTGGTCTTTTATAAGTGTGGTGAGTGGAAAATTTGTTATATTAAAATAGAAAAAGGTGTACTCACATTTTTCACATTCCAAAATTGTAAAAAATAAGGTATTATTTCTAATTATAAATAAAATTTACTAAATATTTCTATAAAATATTTTATATAATTTGATTTTGTAATATTTAACATTATCATTTTAGTTTAACCCATAGTAAACCCATTCTAACCCCAATCAAGGTAAATAATTTTTATTGTACACACTATTCAATATGGTAAAAAATTAATTTGGAAATAATATCAAATATAAATTATTATGATATAAATTATAGAATTCATTTTTCAAAAATAAATTAACATAATTGAAAAAAATTAAATTTGAAATTAAACCTGTAAATGCGATGAACATAAGACATTCAAGAAGTTTAAATTTCAAGGGAACATGATTTCCTATTTACTCTATGACTAATATTAATTTTACTCTGAATTTAAATTAAAATTTATTGATATATAATAAATAAATTTTATTTAAATCATTACTCATTAGTTTTTTAAAATTAATTAAAAAGGTGAAACATTATCCACTTCTAAAAAGTTATCAGAAAAATCCCATTTTTAAACCTATAGAAAATATGAAACTAAAATCCAATATGATGATGATAAAAAATAAATTAAGTGTGTTATATATTTTTCTTTGTAATACTTATTTTATCTAAAGAACTATTCATAATTTAATATTAATTTTAAATTTAATAATTTATTGATAAGAAATGACATTTCAAAAAAAAATTAGTACTTTCAGTATTCATTGAAAAATTAATATTTTATGAAAAATACCAATATTTCATAGAAAGTAAAATTTGAAATAAATATAAAATAACTACAGTTAATTTTGTCAAATAAATTTTATAAAATTTATGAATATTAATTATAATATTTTTTCATGAAAAATAATAAATATCAGTTTTGAAGAAAAAATATTTCTAAAGAATAAAAATATATTACTAAAAATTATTTATTATATAATAATAATTTGTCAATAATTTATATTGAATAGGATATAAATATAAATATAGATGTTTTATAAAATTATTAATACTATAAATACCCTCTTATTTAATGACAATGTTATAACAGTTATATATTCTAAAAATCATTTATGCTCGATGTTGCTTATTAAATACACTTGATGTTATATTTTATTTAATATCACAGTGTTACATCCTTTGCCATTTAATAAATTTTTTCTTTATAATATGATCATTATTTCAATAATTAGTGGTTGTAAATTTTTAAATAATTTTTTTGGAAATCTATATCATAAAAATGGTTAATAAAACATCCTCTTGATAATAGAAAAATGGATGTATGAAGTTCATATGGAATAATACATACTAGGTATCAAGTAGGATAAAATATGGGGGAAATGATGATTTAGATTTGTAAAAATTCATAATTCCTAGATTATTATATGGAATGACAGAGATAATTGACCAAAAGATAGTGAATGATGAATTGAAAGTTGACTACTACATAAATATAAACCAAATAGGTGTGAAAGATGTTATTGATATCATCCGAAATAATGGTAATTAAATAATATTTTATAGATACTTTTCCAATTTATGAATAGATTCATTAACATATATACATATAGAAAAAACATTATATATACTTTAGGTGTATAATTTGATCCCTTTATCAATATCCACAAAAATTTCATATTTTTCTCCAAACAATGAGTATTCACGATGTTATTTTTTCATGCCTGAAGAACTAAAATCAGGATTTAAAGGACCAAATTACAATAAAAGGAATAATCAAGGTATTTCACCCTTCTTTAGAAAGTATTCAATACCATAATTTCTCGAACATGGTAATATGTTTATGAAAATGTATTAACCATTATAAGATAAAATAATACATTAATCTAAAAATTTCAACAATAATAACCAATGTTCAAACTAAATAGTTCCTAAATAATATCAATATTAAATATTGTTTTAACTTATAATATAATCTTATAACATTCTTATTTAAATCCTAAAAACATGGTGATCCATTTTTTTGAAATAAAATTAAACACTTTGTCACTAAATCCATGTTCAATCCTATGGGTATCTATTCAATAAAACTTACATTCCCATAATTATCTCAATATATAAGATCATATAAATCCTTAAGGTGACCAATAAATTAAAAATTATTTCGGAAAAATTTTAAATTCTTACTTCATGTTATGCAAAAGATTTACATATAATTCAACATAAAAAGTTATATTCTAAAATTTAATTAATCTCATTAATATATCATATATTAAAACCTCATAGGGGGTGTCTAATACTCTGAACATATGATCATCATTAATCATATATACCTAATATTGTTTTTACATCACATATGATAACCCCACGTGAATACAAAATAGTCTACAAAGTTATCTTATCCTTTACTATGATACAAACTATAATACCCTCTATCCCACACACCTATATCTGGCATTAAAAATAGAAAATATACATTTCTAGATTTCATAATGATGAAGGTGATCTAATTTCCACAATCCAAAACGTAAAAACCGAAAACATTGGATCACTTACATTCTCAAAGACCATTTAGGTTTAGAAATTTATAGAATTATGAAGATCTCTTAACGTTATTAATTAAAAACAATTGGATCATAAATATAGAAATCATATCCCACTATACACAACTATTTATATTCTATGTTAGGCTATCATCGTATTATATGTGAATTCTATATATCCATAATTCATTAAACCACATTCATCATTACATGAGGAAAATGAAACACAATAATGGTTATAAGAAATTCACAATAATAGTAAACATAAGCCTTAAAACTTTAGTTTCATTAGGGAAAATAAGAAGATCATAATGGTATGATAACATAATCAATCTTCGTGATTTTATTATATGAATATTCATATTAATAAATACCTGGATTATAAAGATACATAATAAAGATTTAACAGAGCTAAAAGTCATTAGAATCAATAATCATGTGCCATGTGATATCGATCTTGACCTTAAGAAACATTATAAAGGTAATGTAAACATAGATAAAATGAATTGGTATCTTGGAACATTAACTTCATGTCACATATTACAAATTAAATATCAAATATTGTTTACATCCATTTACAGAGTACAAAATTCATTAGATGGATGAAAAGAAACTACGCACCTTTATTATATCATGGAACAAACCATAATATGTTAATAATGTGACCACCCACCATTATTTTGTAAAATATTAATCTATACATGGTTTATAAAAGAAAAATTATTACTTCTTTTATTATGCAACCACACATCATTCAAAACAATATCAAAGAACCATGTCATTAATAATATAATTGTATATTTAACTTTCTTATAAAGTCAATGAAATACCGTTTGTTATTTTCCTAACATGAAAACCCATGAATAAAATGGGGTCCATAAAAAATATCATTTAAAATTAATTAACCAATTTAAAATAATTATTTTATATAAAACCCTATTAGAAACATGATTAACCCATATATAAGAAACAAAGTATATAAAAATTTCTTTGAAACAAGATTAACCCCTGGAAAAGAAACATATTACATAAAAATATATTTAAAACAGTATTGAACCATATAAAATAAATGTGTTATATAAAAATTTATTAGAAACATGATTATCCCATATAAAATAAATGAGTTACATAATACTATATTTGAAACATGATTAACCCATAGAAAAGAAATGCGTTACAAAAAAATATCATTGCAACATGAATAAACTATGGATAAGAAATGGGTTCCATAACAATATCTTTGAAAAAATATTAATCCATCTAGATAAATAATAAAGATGGAATTATTATAAAATATCCTCATTGGAGAATAAGTTAATAAAAAGGTTCATTGAAACTAATGAATGAAATTACCATTAAAAGATCATTAAAAATATTTTTTAGGAAAATGAACTTTTCATTTTGAAAATAACTATAAAAAAATTTAAAAATATTATGAAAAGTAATATAATTGAAAGAAAAATTAAAAAAAAATATGATCCATGATAGGAGAATGTAATATAAATCATTTGGAACTTCAGTGAATCTAATTATATGATCCATGAAAGAATAACATCAAATAAAACTCTTAATATCATGGAAACAATTATATACATGATATAAAATTCGAAAAGGTTAGTATATACCCATCATAAATAAGATAGGTTTATATTATAAACACAACTCCAAATGAATGGAATTTGGGATGATTATCCATTAAAAATATAATATCACTAAATTGAGAGTTGATTAATTGAGAGATTATGTTTAAAAAATTTAAATCCATGAAAAAAGAGAAAATATATTATAAAATAGTTTCCATATTAATTCACATATAATCATATCTTAAAAATGTCAATAAACAAGTTTTGTAACCTAATGAAAGGAAATTGAGTTATAAAAATATTAACCACTTGGTAAATTTTAAGTTAATAAAATAGGATAAATTAATTTAAATTAAAAATAAAATAAAATAATGTGATTTATTCATGATAATAAATTTAATATGGTAAGTATATACACAAAAAAAATAAAAAATTAGTGAATTTAGAATATGTCTCATAAAAGTAAAATTGAGATGAGAAACTCTTACTTCATGTCCAAAATTTTATTATATTTTCATTAACTACTATATAATAACCTAACATAAATTGTTACATTGTTTAATAAAAAATTTTCATTTTTGATAACATATACTTAAATAATATATTTTATTTCTCCATAATGAAATTTTGGAATACATAAACAATCAAGTCCATGTCGGGTGTTTTGAGAACATTTAGTTCATTATTCCGAAACAACTTCGATGTGTTGGCCATGAACCAAGAGTTTTTCATTTAAACTTATAAATAATATTAATATTCCAATAATTATAATAATTACTAATAAATTATAATTATAAAATGAATCATGATATTTTTTTTATAAAAAAAGAACTATATTATGATTGTGAAGATGATAAGTCATACATACGACTGAGTAATGCTTCTATTTTCAATGATCATTATAGAAATAAGGTGTGTATTATTTTATCCTAACATAAAAATTATAATGTAATAAATACCATACTATTAATTTGAATATATGTATATATATCACTGTTTTGATGTGGTGATCAAAAAATAATCGTATCCCTTTGTAGAGGTGGTAGTCCACATCTGCATGAACACCGTTATCATTTTTCAGTGTAATAAGTAAAATGATATATTTTATTTTCATAATGAAATTTATTTAATAAATTTTATTATTATGTCATTTATATCACATATATTCATTAAAATTATCCTCATTACCATCGATGTAAAGAGTTAAAAAATCACATTGTTTCATGAGGCGGTAGTCTACCATAAACACGAGCTACATTATCATATCCCAAAGGAATATAAATTAAAAACTTTATATGTGATTTCATACCTCCATAAGTATAAATATTTTCAAAATATCATATATATACTTTAAATAAATAATTACAGAAATCCATGATAGGTGATGATGGAAAACGAATAACATAGGTTCGAAAGGCAGTATTCTGTCACACACACAAGTGATGATTTTTTATCCCATTTTATGGATTATAAGTTTTTTTAGGTTATTACATTATTATAATTAAATATTATTACGAAATATATAATAATATTATCATATAATCATATATGAATAAAATTTTTAGTTGTTAGAATAAGAAATAAAACAAAAATTTATAGTTAGTGTTTACCTGTTCTTAGACCACCACTTTAGGATTAAACCTATAGTATTCCTATAATAAATTTATAAAAATATAAGGATTCAAGAATTATGGTATTTAATTTTTGATGATATTTTATCTGGGATTATTTGAACCAAAAGAGATTGATGGAGTGAAGAATTTGGGGGAGGGGTGGCCTTTTATTTGCGAGCTGAGTGGCACACGTATACTTTTTGAAATGAAAAAGTTATACCCATGATTTTAACATGTGAAAATGTTCTAAAATGGATTATTGTAGATACATAGACATTATAACATTTAAATATTTCAAAAAATAGTTTTTATAAATGTATTAAGGTCATTTTACCATTATATGTTTAGTTTATTCCACTGGTAAACTAATTTTTACCTTATCTGTGTTAATTAATTTTTTCTATTTTCATTATTCATAATGGAAAAAAATTATTTTAAAATTATTTTAAAATATAATTAATTTTATAAAATATATTAAATCAATTTATCAATATTTAATTCACATAATTTAAAAAATTATATCTAAACGGAAACCACTAATGTGATGAATAAGTAGGGTTTTGTAAATTGTATTTTCCAAGGAACTCGTGATTCTATATTACCGATATGATTAATAATATATATGTTTTATTAAAATAATATTTATTTACATATAATCTAAGAATTTCATTTAAATAATTATTGAGTATGTCTTTTTTAATTAATTACATAGTATAAATATTTCTTACATTAGAATAGTTTTTAAGAAAAATAATATTTTGTTACCAAAAATAAATATATATAATACAATACAACATGAAGTTTATTTAATAGAAATTATGTTTATTTAATATAACTAAATAAAATTCATGTTACTTTAAATTATATTCTAAATAAAATGCTTCTTTTAAATTTGATAATTTATTGAAAATAAATGATTATTTAAAAAAAATGGCATTGTTCACTATTCATGGAAAACCAAAATTTTTTTAAATAAATCAAAATTTCCACAAAAGTAAATTTCTATGTTTTGATTCAAAAATTATCTTCATTTTATTAAATAAAATTTCTAAATGTTCCAAAATTTAATTATAAACTTTTTTCCAGAAAAAACAATAAATATAATTTTTGAAGAAAACAATTTTTTGAAAAATAATATTACATTAGTAAAAATTAATTGATTATTAACTGATTTTTTTCAGTAATTTATATTTATCAGTATATATATAAATATATATATATATATCATATATTATTTAATACAACACATAATTACAAATTTAACTACAAGTTTTTAACTATTATATATTCTATAAGTCATTTAAGATTTGTGTTGTGTGCTGAGTACACTATCAAAAATACTATTTTATAAATATATCAGGGTGTTACAAAAGCATGTCATTTACATAAAACAGTTTTTTATTTTAATTTCAAATTAATATTATAACCAATGAATATATTTTATAAAATATTTAAACTATACCATTTTCTTTATTCAGTTAAAACTATTTATACCCTCTAATTCAACGACTAAGCAATAACTGTCACATTAAATAATAATATTTTCAAAATATACCACTTTAGTTTAAGTTTGAATTTTTTGGGAATAATTTTATCAAAGGCATACATTTATTTGAAAATAAATATATCACCAAATATTTATGTGTTAAGGAAATAATCCAAGAAGGTGTTTTTTGAGATTTTATTTTCTCTAGTTGACCTCATATGAAAAACACATTATTTTATAAATATTGTATACTTTTTATGATCAAAAATTATGATATACTTCAATTTTATCTGGATTTATTTATTATTCATGATTATATAGGAGTCTCTAACTCTGTTTTAGTATTTATATGTGATTATATGGACTATCAAACATGTAGGTGTGTGAGTTCTCATGATAAATCTCATATTTTGTATCAAAGTTACATAGTGAGGTTGAAATTTATGTAATTGACCAATATAATATAGACATAGGGGAAATATATTATGATATATGGAATCGTTCTTAATTCCATGATGAGATGTTATGATATACTTTTCTGCATATAAAATCTAGACTAAACTTTTTTATGTGTGGGTGATGATTGGTTGACATTGGAGTGTAGTATATGGATTTATGTGATGAATTATTTAATTATAAATATTTTGGTGCATTAATATGGTTAATTAGAGTAACCGTGATATGTTTTTATGGTATAAACGAAGGGTTGTCCTTGTTGTAATTTTATGTTTAAGATGTGCTATTGGAATAATGTTTCAGTCTTTACATTATCTGATTAATTATTCTAAATATGTTCCTTGTAATGTGTATGAGACTCAACCCTATTTGAGAGGGAATTATAGGGAAAATTATTTTATTATAATTGTGAATTTCCAAGTGTTGTTTTCTATGTACTTATTTCATGATACCTACATTGAGGGGGATGATTCGAATTTTGTGATATATTGGCCATTGAGATCCCCAATTCATATTTCTTGTTTTTTTAGTTTTAGGGATATTATTTGGCATTGTAATGATGTAGTGATGTAATGTTTTTGTTTATACCAAGAGGCCTACTCCAAGAGGGATTATTTGGGTTGTGTAAGAGGTTGGTTATTGATATTCCTTAGAACAATCCTTATAATGTAAAGATATGCAATTTTCCTATGGAGCTACATCATATTTGTGTGGTTCAGGTCATATGAGAGGATTGATATTAGTATTACCTTCTTATATAACCTGATTTATGCTAACTAGTGGATAAGAGATATAGAAATGAGAACTTTAATCTACTAGGCTATTTGGACTATGTGAGAGGATAGATACCAAGAATCTATCCCCATGTCAATTATGGTATATTATGGGTTCCTTATATTCTATGATTGGCTATTATTATTTACTTCCATTGTGATTATTCTTTTATTCAAGGTACAACCCATTGTGATTACTTCCACTAATGGATTTCTTATAATGAATCTCCAATTGACATATTACTAACATTAGATGAGGCAGGTGTGGTAATGATTTATGGTGGTATTGTTTTTATATAATAAAATATTGTGTATACTTTTCTAAGAATTTGTGTAATTTTTTTCAGTTTATGGACATCCTGAGAACTACTTACATTAATTTTGTTAATTTCATACACATCATTTTTATCCCAATAAAACAAATTATTTTTTGGTGTTTATGATTATTAATGTTTCATTAGAGTCACACATATCCATGTGATTTAAATGGGATTCAATGCATGTTGGTAAAATCCAACTTTTTATTTCAATCATATGTATTTTAGGGATTTGGACATGTGGTTCGGGTCAAGAAGGTTGTGGAAGATGTGTACATGGTAAGGTTATTATTTGATATGGGCATGAGGATAATTTAGTTTATTCTTTGTTACTATTCATCATATTTACTTTCTAGTGTTCCATTATTTTATTTTTATAATGACATATATTACACATATGTATATATTTATTCTAATCTGTTATATTCTTATGCATAATGTAGACTATTTTAATACTTTCTGTTTAAGACATCAGGGTCCATCTTAGATCCAAGTTTCTTATCTGTATGATTTAAGAGTGTTTGTTATATGGAAAGGTCATTGTGAATTTTGATATATATAGGAATTAACATAGGGATTTGTAGTATAGGAAATATTCTCCCAAAGATAATTTTATGAATTTGTCGCTAATCTATAAAATCTAACATTTTGGGCGATGTGATTGGGGTCATTTGAGGACCCCTACTCTCGTTATGTTTGGGTGCTTCATAATAGAGAATTAAATAATGATATTAGAGAGTGTCTTTCGTTATAGAAAATTTTAGTTATCGGTGTAGATAAATTATTGGGACCCCGTAGGTAAATCAATACGATTATATACTTTAACCCCCTAAATACTTGAACCACATGAATTAATAATTTTATGTTTTTTTTTGAATTTTATAGTAACTGAACAAAATTTAAGAGAGAAACACAAGACTTTTTTTAAACAGGACACCGGAGTGTTTACAATGTACCAAGATCACAAGAAACCATTCTAACAATATATAACAACTAAAACGCTATCAAATCCACAGGAAGACCCCCAAATACAACAATGAGGCCCTGTAAATAAAGGATATACTTTAGATCAGTCAAAATGAATATCATCACCACTATGATCATAAAACCCATACTGAGCACCAGGGGTATAGAAAGCACCATCATCTTCAATTACCTTATTCTTAAGACACCCTAAGACAAGGTTTTATAAGGTAAAAACACAAACGTTGGCTTTGGTGACAATTTAATTTCAAAAGTTATAATTATAGTCATTGGACTTGTGGTGATTTAACTAAAAACATTTATGTACAATATGGTTTCCCAAAATTTATAAATTGGAAATTATAAGATAACTTCTGATTATGGTAAAATATTTTAATTACCCTTATGTGATTTTAAAATGTATTAAGAATTTGAATCACTTTAAAAATATTTCAATTATAATGTAATGATTTTCATTTCTTAAATGGTGTTATAAACTATATTTAATTTCTATAATTAAACTATACTTATGATAAAACTATGTTTTGACCTCTATAATTCTAGTACAAGAATTATCATTCAATTTATAACATTTTATGTTGAAGGTTTAGTGTTTGTAAATTATTTTTCCTAAGATAGAGTATGATTTTTATTAATTATCTTTCTATTGTTTAAATAAAATCTATGATTAAAACGATAATTCTTGCCTAGTTTTAATAAATGTATTATGTACCCTTAAGACTTCAATTTTTTGGATTTTTTTTTTAAAAAATTGGGCCCGCTACGGCTAGCCCTTTATGGCTGGGACAAGGGAGGTAGCTCATGATAGCTGGCTAATCCTAGCTCTCATTCCAAGCCAAGGTTGGACCAAGCACGATAATAGGTTCCCCAGAGAGTGCATAAAATCATGGGAGCATAGGATTGAATGAGTGCACCACCGTGGGTGTGAGGCCACAATGAGGTAGAGGTAGGCCGAGGCCTACAGGGGTGGGAGCCCTTGTATAAGGCTCCCTAGGCGTGTGCTGTGTGTTTTTCTGAGATATCATTCGGAGGGACATGCTTATAAAGGAGACACAAACATCTCACCGTTTCTTTGTGGGATGGGTAAAATAATTGGGGATCAAATCTAGTCATTCGATCGCATCATGCATGATATGGGTCGTCGATCCTGATCCCGCATTTGACCCTCATCAACTGTGGAGCACCACCATGTTTTTATGCAATTTTCAATAAACCTCATATCTACTCTCGACCATCTGATATTTTTAAAATGCCTCATTGATTTTGGGACACCCAATCTTGCTGCAGATCAATCTGAGCCATCCATCACCTTTAATGCCCACAAATACAGCTCGACCATTTGATCAAACCCGGATTAAATCTCAACCGTTCATTAATTTTTTGATCTACCTCTCCCACGCTATTTTTTTCTTCTCTGCCTGCTATGGAAAAATAACCCTATAACCTACTTTTCACCATTTTTTCATAACTTGATAGCTGCTGGTCCACCATATTTCACACGGTTTCCACAAAGACCATAAAATAGTCTTTTTATAATCCATTTTGGCCTCAGATCCCATGAAACATACAAAAATATTATTAGTATAGGTATCATTTATAAAAAAGACACCCAAGTCACACCCAATGATACCTCGAATCTTCCATAACTCAAATCTCTAGAAAACTTCAGTTAATCTTTCTCATGCTCTTCTCCTTCTCGAACAAATATAAGGTTTTTTTTTTCTTTCTTGCGAGTTTATGTGGAATATTCATTTACACTTTCATATATATATATATATATATATTTTTTGGTTGAGTTTGTACCCCTCTTTACCTGAATTAGAACTTTGGGATTTTTGAGTTTATAGAGTATTATCGGACCCAAAGCATGGATACCTGACGCAAAATTATTTTCATACCTTATATACATCATCGGTTGCATATATATATATATAGATATATATATATATATAAATATAAAAGTATAAATATACAAAGACCTATAGTTTTTCATAAAACCTTATGTCTTGAATTATGTTTTACTAAAAACATTGATCTTCAAAGTTCATGAAGAACGATAAAATGCATGGAGTCATATTTTGTAAGAAAAATTTTATACCTAATAATGTTTGCTCATAAAAATATATATTTATATAATATGAATGTAGTTTTAATCATTTCAACATTTTACTTTAGTGATTAATCACTGTTTTTGGTAAACATTCAAGTGCCAAATAAACTAGGTATGAGATCTTTATGTACACTCATTGTATATAATCAGGTATATGGGTACATGTTCATATATGCCAACATTGATCCCCAATTGTATTTAAAAAATTTAATGGTTTACGAAGAAAGTACAAAACATGTGTTTTCAATTATATTTTTCTTTGAATAAACACTAAATCTTATGAACACCCCGTTGAATGAATGTTTTACCAATCATGAAACACTAAGTGTAGTTATTCCAAATTCTTTTCATTTCATGTTCTTAGTTCATGAGTATAAATATTGGAGGCTTGCAACTACATAATCACATATATGAGTTACTCTCCACTGTTTATATTAAATGATAATGATTATGGTTGAGTTTCATAATTTCATGTTTTAACATTTGAGGTGTTAAACAAAAGTTATTTATAATAAATCTTTGAGAAATGTGAGTTTAGAACCCCACATGGAATGTTGAGTTTATCTCATTATTTATTATGCACCCATAAGAAAATTACGTTAAGTAATTGTTCAAAATGGTTTTAGGATTTTTTATTATATGTGATCAAGTTTTTATTTCTTTTTTTATTATTTATCATCTCATGTACTCTTAAATTGCTTACCATTTAATGACTTGAACCCATTGTTCATAGTCTTGTTCTAGATTCACTATATACCTATAAATGCAAATGATTATAATTTAAAATTTAATTCCCTTTAATAGAATTATATATTTAATTATTCAAGGTAGTATGAGACACCTTGAATAAAATGAATTGTGAAATTAAACTATTAAAGGTGGTATATGGAATATTGAATAATGTTAATTATGAATCTAAATAATACAAACACTTGTTATGATATGTGAAAAGTGAGTTAATAAATCAAGTGGCGTGTGCAATTTGATTTATAGTTATAAGGAATGCATTGGACTTATTATGTGATAGGTGGGGCCTACTATAGCCCCTTTATGCATCAGTAGGTCTCATGAGACAACTAGAGTCAGAATTGGTCGAGGGATTTCCCAATAACGGGTTATGGATTTTGGTCGAGGCCTTAATAATTAGACGTCTTGGATGAGACCTCGACACCGTCCGGCATATTCATTTTCCTCATTATGAATATGTAATTTAATTAACAAGAAAAATATTTGACTAGTATAATATACTTTGTTAAAGAAATTATATATTTTGGCCGAGGCATTAATCATTAGAAGTATTGGCCAAGTCCTCAACAATATGTTTCAGAATGTTCGGTATATGCATTATTCCTCATTATGAATATGTAAATTAATTAACCAGAGGATTATTCTGATAGTAGAGTATCCATGGTTAAAGAGCTTATGATTTTGATAATAAAAAGAAGTATAAGTTATGGTATATTATTTATTCAATATTCAAATATTTTAATGGCTAGTGTATATTTCACAATAGTAAAGGATGAAATTAAAGTTGGTTATGCACAACTCTGATCATGTATTACTCTTAGTTTTTAAAATTGAACTTGTATATACATATGTCATTCTTATGTTGAATGTCTTATAATTATTACTCTAAATGAGAATTCATGTAATTGGATTATTTTCCCTTGAAATTTCATTGGCATGCTTTAGTTTTTCACCTTTGTTATTATGAAGTGTTATATGTGTGACAACTCCTCCTAAGAAAATTATTTTATGAAAAGTTTTAAATAATGTTCTAAAAAGTTATATTGGATTATTTTAAAACCCCTTACTAGGAATTCCTATGATCACCCTACATTTTTTATTAAAAAAATTTCAGTTATCATCTTGAGCTATAAAAGTAAGATTGATGTGGCTGGTTTCCCAGAACTTGAACCGAATTCGATCCTCTATTTAGACATGATGTGTAGTTGATCAATGCTTGCTTTTGTAAAAATAAAAAAAATTACACATCATGATTCAATGCACCGAATCCAGGTATTCTGGGGTCAGGTCCTCATAGACAGTATTAGAGGATTCAGGTTAGAAAACTCGAGAAAACCATAATGTAAACAAAGAAAAATTAATTTAAACATTACTAAATATGAGCCTTTTTCTAATTTTCAGATGGAAAATGATGGTACCAGTCTTCTGTCTCTTCCCAATGAGGCCTAATAAACCATAATTTCCAGAGCCAGTCATGAGTATTTAAGAAACTATGCCCATTCCGAATGACATGTAAAAACCTCTATGACGTATCCATCTCTCCCCAAGTACTTCAAATCCACCGAAGAGGGGGCCAGGATTACATATTTATAATGCAAGCCCAATTTCAATCCTATGCCCGATGGGGAAAATACAACCAGGGAATTTTTAGACAATTAACCACTGTGGAAGGAATCCCATCCCTCACGACCTTCCAAGAAGCTATAGCAGCGGGAGACCTCCACGCGACATATATGTGTCAAGTCTTGTCTTATGGCCATTTTGGTGAGGTAATCGACTTTGACATATTTGAATATGAAACCACTCATTCTGTGTATAGATGATAAGTACATACTGACATCTCCCAGTGGTACACCCCTCATTCCAGACTCTAGAGACTCCATAAGTGCACCAATGAGATTCAACTAGACTGATCTTGTTGTATATTGTTTAGGGAGATCTAGAGTATTGAACATGATTTAGGGATTCATGTACTAGGGAACTGGGGAAACCATTATCCCTTTCCTCTTTATGTACCAGTAGTTATAGGAGAATACAACTTGTCATATTTTTTCTCTGTTATGTTTTATTTGTTTATACTTTCATATGGGATTCAATGATTGGATTTTCATAAAAATTTTCAGATGGAAGGGACGACTCACATCTTTTCTCTCCCTACCGAGATACTAGAGACCATCTTGGTCAAAACCTATGAATAAGAGTACCTAACATTCAAAAAATTTGTAAAAAACATGCAAGAAACATTACGAAGTGTCAAATGGTCCATATATTTTCTGTTCATGACAAGATAATGCTTACAGAAACCACAAAATAGCCACAGTCCAATTGGCCGAGTATAGGTGAGAGGTAAATACCACAAAGACCTTTTTCTATGATTTACTCTTGGCCGAAACATCGTAGCTAGAGAAATATTTCAAGAGGCCGCATTATAGGGAAACCTTTGTGAAACCTATATGTACCAACTCCAAAGTTTCAGATTATATGACAACCCCTACAACTTAGATTCTATCAACTGAGAGTCTTTCCAGCGAATCCTTCGAGAGTTGGTCTATTTGAACATCTCGGAACTATCCCCCATTCGAGCCTCAATCATGAAGCCTGAATGAACTATGCAATGGTTCAAACCTTTCTTCTCAAAATGTGTCTTGTCAATGGAATTATAAGAGTTGAACATTAAATTGTGAATTCATCTGGCATCACTAGAGCACACTCCATGATGGAGTTTGTGGTAAAGTTAGAGAGGGAGTCTTTCTCTTATGCATATATAGAATGAATTATGAGGATGTAATTATTTGTACGTGGGATAATGTAACACCCCAAATACTTGAAGCTCATTTATAGATAAGTTTATGTTTGAATTTTCTTTGAATTTCATAATAACCAAAAACAATTTTGGTGATAAACACAAGACATTTTATTTAAATAGGACACTGATGTATTTACAATGTTCCACGATCACAAGAAACCATTCTAACAAAATATACCGACAAAAAAATCTATCAAAAATATGGGAAGACCCTCAACTACAATAATGATGCCCTGGTATTTAAAATAGATCCTCCGAATCAGTCAAAAAGAGTAACATCTCCACCGTGATCATGAAAACCGTACTGAGCCTCAGGGGTATAGCAAGCACCATCATCTTCAATTGACTTAATCATAAGACACCCTCAGACAAGGTTTTATAATGTAACAAACTAACTGTTGCTTAGGGTTATAGTTGAGTTTCAACGGCTATAATTATATCCATTGGCCTTGTTCTGATTTAACTAAAAAAATTTAAGTATAAATTAGTTTTCTAAAATTTTAAAATTGGTGATTATAAGATAACACTTCATAATGGTAAAACATTTTGAATTACCCCTATATGAATTTAAAATATATTATGAATTCAAAACACATTACAAATATTTCAATTATATTGTAAGGATATTCATTTCATAAACAGACTCATAGACTAAATTTAATTTCTTATAATTAAACTATATTTTTTATTTAACTATGTTTTGACATCTATAATGATAGTATAAGAATTATCATTATATTTATAATAGTGTATGTTGAAGGTTTAGTGTTTGTAAATAATTTGAGCTAAGACAATGTATGATTTTTATTTATTATCCTTTTAATGTTTATATAAAATCCATTTTCAAAAGGATAAATTTTAAATAGTTTTAATCAATGTACTACGTACCCATAAGACATCATTTTTAAGGTTTTTTTTATAAAAAACTTGTGCCCTCTAGGGAAATCCCTTTATGGATGGGCCAAGGGAGGCAACTCACGCTAGGTACCTTGGCCTAGCCCTCAGCCCAAGCCATGGTCGGCCTGAACACGTGCATAAGTTCTCCGAAGAGCGCAAAAGAGCATGAGATCATAGGAGCACATGAGCACTCCGCCGTGGGTGCGAGGCCACGAAGTGGCAGAGGTAGGACAAGGCATGCGTGTGTGGGGCCCATGTATAAGGATCCCTAGGTGCGTGTTGTGTGTTTTTCTGAGCTATCGTTCGGAGGCTTGGGTTAATAAGGGAGACACATACATCTCTTCTTTTCAATATGGTATGGCTAAAATCATTGTGGATCGAATCTGGTCCATTAGATCACATCGCGCGCAATCTAGGCTATCGATCTCAATCCCTCATTCGACCATTAGCAACCACAGAGCACCACCACATTTTTATGCACCGTTTGATCAATCTCAGATCTAATCTCGACCGTCCGAGATTTTTAAAATTATGTGTCGATTATGGGCTATACGATCTTTCCACAGATTAATCTAAGACTTCCATCACCTTTAAACACCTCGGATGCTCCCCGACCATTAGATCAGACCCATATTAATTCATGATCAACCATTAAATTGATGATCTTCCACTCTCGTGTTATCCACTTCTTCTCTGCCTTCTTTGGACCAGTAACCCTATAACATACATTGCACCATTTTTTATCCACTTGACAGTCGTTGATCACCCATCTTTCACATGGTTTCCACAAATACCAAACTTTAGTCTTTTTATAATCCATTTTTTCCATGGATCCCATGGAACATACATTAAAATAATCAGTATAGGTATAGTTTATAAAAGAATACACCCGAGGCACACCCAACGATCCCTCGGCTCATTCACAACTCGATCCTCCAAAAAAATCTGCTAATCCTCCTCAAGATCTCCTCCGCCTCGTAAAAATATAAGGGTTGTTTTGTCTTTCTTTTGATTTTAAGATGTATATTCATGTACACTTGTGTATATATATATAAACATATTTCATTTGAGCTTTTACCCCTCTTTACCTCAATTAGTGATTTGGAATTTTTGAGTTTAAAGAGTATTAGTGGACTCGAAGCAAGGATACCTCATGAAAACTTATTTTCATACCATATATATATAATTAGTTTCATATATATATATATATATATAATTATAAATTTACACATCCCTACAGTTTTTCATAAACCCTTATGTCCGGAATTATGTTTTTCAAAAAACATTGAGCTTCAATGTTCATCAAGAACTATAAAATTCATGGATTCATATTTTGTAAGAATAATTTTATAGCTGATTATGTATGATTTAAAATATATATATTTATATCACATGAATGTGGTTGTACACATTTCAACATTGTACATCATTGATTAATCCATGCTTTTGATAAACGTGCAAATGTCATATAATCTAGGTATGATATCCTTACATATACTCATAATGTATAATCGGGTATGTGAGTATATGTGCATATGTGCCAACTTTGATCCAAAATTTTATTTAGTTGTTTTTAAGGTTTCCAAATAAAGTGAAAAACATGTGTCTTCAATTGTATTTTACTTTGTATAAACACAAATTCTTATGAACACAACATTAAATGAATGTTTTACACAACATGAAACCCTAAGTGTAGTTATTCCAAATGCTTTTCTTTCGATGTTCTTAGATCATGAGTTTAAATATTAGAGGCTTGAAACTACATAATAATATATATGAGTTACTCTCTTATATTTATATTAAATGATAATGGTTATGGTTGAGTTTCATACATTCATGTTTTAACATTTTATTTGTTAATTGAAAGCTTATTTATAATAAATATTTGAGAAAAATTGTGTTTAGTACCCCAAATTGAATGCATTGTTAACATATTTATTTATTATGCACCTAGATGAATATTTAGTTAAGTAATTGATTAAAATGGTTTTATGATTTTTCATTATATGTGATCAAGTTTGTATTTATTTTGTTTATTAGTTGTCATTGAAAATACTCTTAACTTGCATACAATTTAATGACTTGACCACATATTTCATAGTCATGTGCCAGATTCACTATATACATTTAAATGCAAATGATTATAATTTAAAATTTTCTTTCCTTTCCTTGAATTATGGATTTAATTGTTCAAGGTGGTATGGGAAACCTTGAATAAAATTAATTTTAATTTAATCTAATCAAGGGGGTATATGACACATTGAATAATGTGATGTAAGAAACTAAGTAATACATATAGTTCATATGATAATTGATAATGGAGTTAATAAATAAAGTGGTGTGTGCACTTTGATTTAGATTTATGAGGAGTGCAATGGACTTATTCTATGACACCTGTGGCCCACTATTGCCCCCAATGCATTGGTAGGTCACATGATAAAACTAGAAGCCGAATTGACTGATGCCTTTCCCAGTTATGAGTTATGGATATTGACTAAGGCCTTAATCATTAGACATCTTGGTCGAGGCCTTCACACAGTCTGACATATGCACATTACTTGTTATGAATATGTAATTTTATTAACCATAAAAATATTCGACTAGTAGAATATACTTGGTTAAATAACTTATTGATTTTGGCCGAGGCCTTTATCATTAGACGTCTTAGCCAAGACCTTGACAATATGTTTCAGAATGTCTAGTATATGCATTTTTTCCTTATTATGACTATATAAATTAATTAAACAATGGATTATTCCATTAGTAAAATATACTTGGTTAAAAAGATTATGATTAAGAATATCAAAGGATGTATAAGTTATGGAATATTATATTTTCAATATTCAGAGATTTTAATGGCTAGTTTATGTTTCACAATAGTAAAGGATGGAATTGAAGATGTTTATGCACACATCTGATCCTGAATTACTCTTAGTTGTTAAAATTTTACTTATGAATCCATATGTCATCATTTTGTTTAATTTCTTATAATTATAAATCTAAATGAGAATGCATGTAATTGTATTATGTGCCCTTGTAATTATATTGGAATTCTTTAGTTGTGGACTATTATTATTATAAAGTGTTACATGTGTTACAACTTCTCTTAAAAAAATGTTCTATGAAATTTTTTAAATAATGTTATTAAAATTTATAATGGTTTTTTAAAACCCATTACTGGGCATTCTTATGCTCACCCTATGTTTTTATTAAAAAATTTCAGTTATCAACTTGAGCTATAGAAGTAAGACCGAAGTGGCTGGTTTCCCCGAACCTGAACCGAATTTGATCCTCTGTTGGACATGAAGTGTAGTTTGATCATTTATTACTTTTGTAAAAAGAAATAAAAACATTACACATCATAATTAAATGCACCGGCTGTTGGTATTCTGAGAACGAGTCCTCACATAGACCCATAAGGATTTGGTTGAAACCCAATTTTCCATGGGATGCGCTATAATTGGACTGGGAACACTATGAAGAATAAGATGTTGGACCAAGAATCCCAATAATGGATGGATGCGAATTTTTATTAATCAGTGTAATTGGTTGGGATTCATTGAATGTATTCATGTTTCATTATAGTGGAATTATTAGTATATTATATAGGTTTCTATCTTTGGTGTTGTTTGACCTGATTTCTGATCAGGATCCTCTATCAATTGAAGCAACATATAATATATTTTATGTTTTATTAAATACATTATAGGTGTTTATCATATTAAAATGGATCTAAGGGGAATTTATGAATGACTATAGATTGTTATCGGTTGGTCACTGTAGAGAAATGATTTTAAGGGGGTGTTTTTTAAGTGAAACATTATTTTAATTAAAAAAATAATGCATGTTATGACATGTAAAAAAATTTATATAAGTTAATTTTAATTGAAATTTATCATGGATATAATTATCTTAAAAATGATTTAGGATTTTATGGTTTTAGGAAAATATGAGAAAATGGTTATTTGAATCTGTGATTAATATGGATTTTAAATTTTTTTCCATTTTTGGAAAATAACAAACCATTGAGGACATGATATTTAGATATTTTAGTTTTATTAGGAAACCCATGGATTATATGGTATTTTTTGTAAAATAGGGAGAGTTTTTATTAATAAATATTATTTTAATCTAGTTATATTAAGAACCTATTTTAAACTTAAATCGGGTTTTTGGGATTTTACTCGTTTGATTGGGAGTGACTAGGATATGTAAATTATTTTATCGAATAGTGATACATGTTATTAGGAAAGACATAAGTGTGGGTTTATGATGTTTTTTTGTGTTTTGATATGTTGAAAAAAAAACTAATTCTTATATAGACTTGTTTATATTGAGCATCTGTAATTGATAAGGGATGACATGTGTGGTTGAGTAGTGCATTTACTGGGTAAGCTGATGATGTTTCAAGAGAGTATATTTTTTGTGGAGTATAGAATGGATGGTTATTTTCCCATAGCAACTATATGTGAGTGTTGATATGGATATAGTTTGGAAGGGTTTATTTGGGTTTTGATATGAAATTCCTATGGTAGGGATCACAATTCAACAAAATTATCTTGTATTAATGGAGTCTTATAGTTGAAAGCATCATAAGACTCCAGATGATATAGGTGAGGGAATATTTATTCTTTGTATTTATTAGTATATTTGAGAACTATCTCAGTGTTTGTTGATAGTGGTGGTGAGGGTTCTTGAGAAATTGGTTTTGAGGTTTGAGAGTGCATAAGGTTTACTTAAGGTATTATGATTCCAATTAGTAAATAATGGAAATTCTTTGATTATAGGAGTGTAGTGGAATCATGGGTATCTTAGAGATATATTATAACATTATATTATGGTCTATCAAAGGATTATACTTGATAAGGGTTATTAGGTATGGGATAAAAGTGGACTAGGAAGAGTAAAACAAGATTCACGATTGAACCTGTTAGGTGTTTTGGTTGAAGAGATGTGTTATGGAATACATAGGAAAGAGCTAATAACATTGGATAATGGATATTATGATTCTAATAATGGTAAAATTTTGTTTAACATTGATGATGTAATTACTGGTAACATTAGATTGTGAATTAATTTATGTTTTATGTTGGAGTTTGTGTTTGAGATTGTCATTCACATCCAGTTAACACATTTAGTAATAAATAGGATGTGTGTAATGGAGACTAGGTTTTTTGTTTCAATGTGTTATAGTAAGAATAATTTTATGGTGGGGATCATAGAATTTGTCATGTATGAATAATCCTTGTTTTAGAGGGGCAATGGATATGGTGAAATTTCTTTGCGTATAGTTTTGATAGAACCAGAATATTAGTGAGAAGATAGATCTAATTTTACTAGTATTTTGGTGAATAATAAATTTATGATTTAGATGTGGTTTCATGTCAATTTTATGTGGATACATCTTTAATGGAGTTGAATTTAGTGTAATTTGAGTGTGATTCAGATTAAATTCATAAAAATTATAAAGATCAGACCATAAAAATTTCATTTTGTAGTGTCTTTAAACTATAATTCACTTTATTTTCCCAAATATATTTTCAGTTTAGTATTTTAATGAATTATTTCATAACTCGTACATAAAAAACAATATATTTTATAAATTAGAAACTATCGATAGATATCCATTTCTAACGTAATGTATAACATTTAAAATAAGACATGTTTTATATTAATGAAACATCTTCACAAAATTCAACTTAACTTCATCATTTCCCTTACCCCAACCTTAATCAATGTGAAGAGGATTTTAAAATGTGGTATGAGTGAAAAAATGTTAGTACGACACATAAAATAAAAGAAATAAACCCATTATCCCAGGAATACTTATAAAAGAATACATTTTTCAATGTAATATTTTGGCTTAAAATAGAAATTTTATTACAAAAGAAATCACATACTCTACCTAATTAATTTCTTAAAAAATTTATTATGAAAACATTATGGAAAAATTAAATTTTTTAAAATTTTCATTGATAACTTGATAAAGTCAGTAATGTTTTTTCAAAATTTTATACATTTCACCACTAGGATGTAGTAAATAATTTATTTAAAAATTCTAATTAATTACCTTTATTGAAAACCTAAAATTATAAAAAAAACTCATAAAAATAAGACGAAGATCCTAGGGGGAAGCGTAGAAGAAAGGGTGGTGAAGCCGTTGTGGGAGTGGGAGTGAAGACCTGCTTAACATTTCATCGTCAGAGGTTGACACAGTGCTCCTCATCCACGAAACCATGGGGCGATCTACACCCTCACGCCATCACCGCACAACAGAACCCTCGATCACGTGCCAGAAGAGGATGGGAAGGGAGGGAAGGGGAAGATGGAATAGGAAACCCTTATTCACATGATCTCCCAAGTTGTCTCCCCTTACGAGCTCATTGGAGGATCTTAATTTAGAAAAAAATTAAACACACATTTCATAGAGATGTTCGGTTATACGAACGCATGAATTTCATTTCAATTTTCCTAAAAATTTAAGAGAAGAAAATAGAGAGAAATACTAATTTAAAATTATTAAATAATTTTCATTTCACATATATCACATATATTCATTAAACCTATCCCTTTTACCTTCAATGTTAATCATAAAATAATCACATAGATTCAGGACGCCTTAGTCCACTATAAACATGGACAACATTATCATATTCCCCACAGAATTTAATTCAAGAAAGAACATTCAATTTAATGATTAAATAGGAATAATAATATCATAAATATTTTTAATTATCAATAAATACATAATTATATCCTTCTATGAGAGGTTGTAGTGAAAAAATAAATGACATCGGTCCACGAGGCGAGAGTCCTCTGTACACACGAATGATGGTTTCAAAACAAATTTTATGGAAGTGGATATGTAACAACCCGAGATTTTATAAGATACATTCTTTTTAATTTCATTCATATCTTCTATTGTATGACACACCAAGTTTATCTTGCTCTATACGCAACACTGTATTAGCTTGCAGTATACGCAACACTTTTCTTGGCTCTTGTTACACACAATTTCAAGTTCGTTTGATAAAAGTTATTCTACGCAACATTGAGTGTGTGTATATATATATATATATTCAATGTATAAATAATATATGGTTGGATTATTCTATACACAACAACAAAGGAGTTGTGCACTACACGCAACCCTGACTTGGCTTGCATTACAGGAAATCGCGACCCTCTTCGATAGCGTGTGTTGTACGAAATACCGGGTTTTACTAAACAATGATATATTGTTATAATATTGTTATGACCTAGCCGTTATGAATAGTGTTAACTAAATTTTTAATTTTATAACATTATTATTAATCTTACACATTTCTAGAACATGGTATAAGAACAAAATAAAATTTTCGGGTAAAATAAATATTTTTTAAAAAATGCAGTTTTGCCGCCATTTGATGGCGCACCCACTTTAAATCTAGTTTTTGACTTGTTTATACGTTCAATTTGACAAAATAAATTTCTTCTTTTGAATCAGGATATAAAAATTTACATTAGATAAAGTTTTTATATTTTTCTGATAACTTTCATATTTTAGTGAATAGTAAAAACACGCTATATTTTAATTAAAAACATCTTTTTTAATCGTAATATATTATGTTGTTAAATTATAATATTTAATGGTTTTAAAGTATAAATAGAATATATTTTTACCATTTAATATAATGTATGTCATTAGCATTGATTTTACCTTGAATTCGTAGGTTAAATCAATTCAATCTTTTGCAATGTTTTAAAGAAAAACCCATTTTATTTCGACAACGGGATTAATTTTAATTTAATTTATGAATATTTTGTGTATTGAATTTGGAAAAATGGATTCCATATTTTGAATCAGTGGGTCGAAATTATGTTAATAAGCTACTTTTTATTTTTGGGCATTGTGAATAGTAACTACGGTAAATTTTATTTACTATAGTTAAAGGTAAATTGGGTAATTAAGGGTAAATATAAGATTATAAAATTACCCTAACACTTGGAAAAATCCTATTGGATGGCTAAAAGTAGACCCATATAACTTAAGGGTCGGATTAGATAAATTTTATGGACTTTTTTCCATGAAAATAATTTAATTATTATTAAAACCAAAGAATGTGACAACATGTCACTTTCTTAAATCTTATAAGTATAATAATTTTAATTTAGTGGTAACCTTCATGAAACTTCAAACATGAATAGTCTCCAGAAATATAATAAAATTATCTACATCATATAAATTTATTAATAATTTTTAGGGATTAAATAATTATCATTTATTATGACACAATGATGATGTAGTAATTGTCTTATTAATAAAATATTGAAATAATTGATGTTATAAATGCCCAAATAAATGTAATTTGAGACTTTTTATGACATAAACTAATTTTATAGGTTAATATGACATGTTATTGTTTATTTAAGTAACTTGGTTCGAACTTATCATTCTGTTAGAAATTTCATAAAAATCATGTACCAAATAGTGTCAAAATTGACATAAATTAGTTTTTAAAACAAATATTATATTATTAATTGTTATTTAATTCCTAAAAATCTAATGTTTGGCCAAATGACTTAGATAAGGATATATATATTAATAATAAACAACTTTGGGTTCGTTTGGCTTGATATAATAATTTTATTAACCATATAGTGTAAGAAAACAAAAAGACACGGTAAAAGTGAAATTATTTAACTTAGAGTTAAATCTAATTGATAAGGTTAAAATAATAACCTAAACTTGTCTAAATCCTATTGGATGAGAGGTTTTAGACCCATAACCACTTTATCTTCGAAATAAGACCATTTGGAACCATTATAAACCGAATTTGACCTTAATATAAAATAATATTTTGAGATTTTCCTAAGATGCCCCTCTCCTCCCTTAGAAAAGGTCACCTCCTCCCTCTCCTCCTCACACAAATTTGAGCATTCATGCTCGGCCAAACCCTGAAAAAATATCTTCTCCACTTCCCTTGTATCATCCTAGAGGTCCTGGTCTTCTTCAAAGACCATCCTTAGTTCTTTAAGTGGAGGTTAAGTAAAGGCACGTCAAAAAGAGGTAATATCCATTACCGATCTTTTTCAATTTATTTCTTCTTCAACTTCTTCTTCTTTAGTTGTTTCATGATAAAGTAATAACATCAGTATTTCTTATATACTTATATGTTATTATAAATATGAAACAACTCTAATTAACCTCATATCCATCCTACGGAAAATGGAAATCACCGCGCGTGCGTACGTACAGAATATCGTCTCCACGCCGTGGTGTAATTTATTTTCCGCCACCACCTTAATTGGATGGGTATAATGGTGTAATGAGTAACTATATATGATTATTATAATGTTATATTGATACTGAAATAGTATACATACACTTCAACACAATTACATGACCATGGGAACGATATCATCGCTCGTGCGTAGGTACGGACTACCGTCTCCACGACGCGATGAGATTCATTCTCAATGATTAACCATTCATGAATTATTATAAAGTATATATAATAAGTACTAATGAAATATATGACATAATAATTATACTGGATTTATTTATATTTATATGTATGTCATCTACTTAATTCCATTCAATTCAATAACAAAACGAAAACAGCGTTCATGCGTACGTACGGACTACCGTCTCCATGAACGGTTTCTTTCTTTCCATTTATTGATTTATTATAAATATATGTATATTCTGAATATATATATATATAAATCATGTTTTATATTCTGTAATTAAGTAATCATTATCTATGTAATCATATGAATAATTACAAGTCAAAACTCGAACGACAAATTAAACAATTTTACCCAAAACGCTCTTTAACATGGAATTTACCAAAGAATGGGTAATATAAAGTCATAAGTGAACCATATATGATATAATAACAATGAATATGATTCTTTAATAAGTCAATGACATTATTTAAAACATTATATAGGAGGCTCGGACACTTACGAATCAAATCGGACCTAAGGTAAGGGAAATATCACAATCTCATTTTTATCCAAGATTGTTTATACTTTGGTATTTACTGGGGTGTATTTTATCATCCACATCCATGTTTCCTCAATATGTAATATTATTTCCATCCACCTACAATTATTTAAATACAATTTTACCCTTCGGTGAGTTTTTAGTAAAGGATATGAAAGGAATCTTTTGTTGTTTTTCGTACGAGGTACTTTTTGACTTTTGTGACAAAAGTACAAGAAGAATGTTTTTTTAACTTATACGGCATGAATGGATTTTTAAAACAATATTTCCAAGAAGCTTCCATTACAAGTTATCATGTTTATTTTTAATCTACTTCTTTTAGTTTAAAATTTTATGACATGTTAAGAAAGGAAAAAATGTTTTTGAAGTTGAAAGGATATTTTCCTCAAGAATGGAGTTCAAGTGTTTTATCAAAATTATTTTCCTTCTAAGATAATAAAGGGTTATTTTTTTATCCCTATTATTACATGGATTTGATTATGTTGTGATGGAATTATATTTTTATGAATTCCTTTATCTTATATGAATTGTTTTATGATGTCACGATGTTTAAGGTTCCCATTTTTATTACATGGGTTATGCTATGATGTATGCTTTATGATTTTGTGGCACACATAAGAATGGTATCATTATGAGATGGGTGGGACCTATATCTCCCTCCAATGTATTGGGTAAATATTTTATATCTCATGAGATAGACATGGCTGGAATGGTAGGTTATACCGGTTCAGGGAAACAGGACTGAAACGGGGGTGACTCGGTTCAGAAAGGGACTTTGTCCACTAAGATAGTCTTGGCAATGAGTCTTGACTAACAAGAAATGATTCTCTATGATTATGTGTGTATGAGAAAAAGATTCATGTTTTATGTTATGTTTATTGTGATTACATTTCACTTCCATGATTTATCCCTTGGTATGAACTTATGATCTCTTTTGCAGGTTAAGATTTCCAAAAGTTAGGTGCTTGTGTATACGATGTGATTTATATTTCTTTTGTTTACCCTTACTGAGCATTTGATCTCACCCTTTTATGTTTTCTTTTCCCCAGCATATAAAGAAAGGTTTTAGGTATAAAAAAAAGGAAGATCTTTATGGGAGATTTGAAGATCTTTCACCACGATTAAAAGATTACGTTGTGAGTTTCCAAAGACACTAAACTATTACGATCCTTGTGTGTGTGTATTTTGTTATGTACTAAGTATTCCGCAAATGTAATGTAATGTCAATGTACGTCAAGATATGGTTCTCTACAGTTGGTATCAGAGGAAAAGTTTAGTCAACCTTTGGAAACTAGGATTCAAAAACGTTAGTGAGATCCCTAGAGATATTTCTAAGGTATATCTAGGGATGTCTCTAAGGATAAGTATACGTATAGGTTATAGTACTAGAATTGCGCTAACGATCTTAGAATTTAACCTAAGATGTTAGATATTGAGGGTACTCACCCTTAACTATGTTGTTTTCTCCAGCATGATTTTTGCCTCTCACAGAATTCTTTTTGTGTTTTAGTAAATGGAGGGAACCAGAAGGAATTCGGTTAACATTGAATCCAATGAAAAAATTGGTGACTATGAGAAACAAAATTGTGTAATTCCTAGAGAGAAAGATATTGTGATTATTCCGAATCAGTCATCGCGATATATTATTAACAAGGTGAAATTTAGTGGTATGCCTAATTCATCAAAGAAGAGGAAGATAAACTTTTATGCATGTTCTCATGTTGAGGAGCATAAAGAAAGGAAGATTGAGAATTATAAAGAAGGGAAGAAGAACCTTGAGGAATACCTCAAATGGAGGGACCGATGTTATCAGTGTGGAGAAAAGGGTCATAGAGTGACAGACAGTTATAGAGTTCAATGTCTTATTTTTGGAGAACATGGGCATTACCCAACTCAATGCCCTGACCTAAAAAGTTATTTCTAAATCAAGGAAGGACTTATTCCAGGACAATAATTGAAGTGGATGGACTGAAGTGTTTATATATTGGTATTCAAGAATAATGTTGTTGAGGTACTTTTATGGTGTATAGGAATATTTATGTATTGGTCTATTTTGGTTTTCAATCATTTTAAGGTACCGGTAACCACGAAAAGTGATTCAGATATTTTTGAATGTAGATGATATGCGCATAATGAAGGGATAAGGAGAAAATGAAATGATTGACAGTATTCATGAGCTCATGATTTCTATAAGGACTAAGTGATATCATGGTTTGAGTATATAGAATTTTGAGGATTTTGGAATGTGGAAGGTGTTAACTTTTAACTGCATTCATGTTTTAAATAAGTTTTAATGGGTATTCAGGAGAATACATGATTAAGGACTTTGAATGTTTGGAATTTGACCAACAAAACATATCTTATGATATATGGGGATGAACGATGGTATTAAATATCTGGTAATCGTTTTCACTATGTTATGAGAGTGGACTGCAGTATTATGGATAAGCCTAAATATTGGAATGGATTATGTTGGACATAAGTTATTATTGTTTAAGGATAGAAGTTTTTTAGATATTATTGATGGGATGTTGTAGTAATATAGTTTTAGAAAAAGGACAACCTGCAGGATGGGCGACATCCCATCGCATCGGACAAGGCTGTGGAAATCAAACCCACAACTGAAGTGCGACAGGCCTTTATCACCTACCACTGGCCTACAGGAAGTCCCTGTTTAGTGGAAACTAGTTTTATTATATTAAGCAGTATGATATATGAAGTATAAGTCCATTTTAGGAACTATATATGATTAATCTCACTATAGATGGACTTATGTATTTTTTGATAACATTTCTAACCTTTTGTTTGAGATAGATGGAATGACCCATCATTATATCACATGATCTGCTAACACATCACGAATGACAAATTCAACTTCATTTCTTTAAGATATGAAGTGGAAATTTTCCAAAGAACGACAAATTGTGAGACTATACCAAAATCACGAAATTATTTCATCTAATTCCAATTCCATCAACTTTAGGGAAATGATCTTGAAAACCAAAAATGTTGTTCTAGTGCTCTTATATCTGATGAATCAGATGGTACCTTAGATTGTCACAAATTTATGGATTTGTGATTGCTGGCTTTTCCATAGCCATGTTCTCTACCACTCTCCATCAGAACATGATGATTAGATTTCTCTTCTATATCCATATTTTTACCTATGTGGAAACACAATGATTAGTTTATTTGGGTAACCGTTAAGTTTCATACTTTTTTTAAAGATTGGTTTTGGTATTCCTTTTTACGATGTGGGTTTCTATTAAAGAAACTTTTGAATAGTAAACCATTTATAACCCCGACGAATTTTGAGGGCGAAATTCATTTTAAGGGGGGTAGAATGTAACATCAGAGATTTTATAAGATACATTATTTTTAATTTCATTCATATCTTCTATTGTATGACAAACCAAGATTATCTTGCACTATACGCAACACTGTATTAGCTTGCAGTATACGCAACACTTTTCTTGGCTCTTGTTACTCACAATTTCAAGTTCGTTTGATAAAAGTTATTCTATGCATCATTGATTGTGTGTGTATATATATATATATATATTCAATGTATAAATAAAATATGGTTGGATTCTGCTATACACAACAACAAAGGAGTTGTGCACTACACGCAACCCTGACTTGGCTTGCATTACACGCAATCGCGACCTTCTTCGATAACGTGTGTTGTACGCAATACCGGGTTTTACTAAACAACTATATATTGTTATAATATTGTTATGAACTAGCTGTTATGAATAGTGTTAACTAAATTTTTAATTTTATAACATTATTATTCATCTTACACATTTCTAGAACATAGTATAAGAACAAAATAAATTTTTCGGGTAAAATAAGTATTTTTCAAAAAATGCAGTTTTTCCGCCTTTTGATGGCACACCCACTTTAAATATAGTTTTTTACATGTTTATAAGTTCAATTTGACAAAATAAAATTCTTCTTTTGAATCAGGATATAAAAATTTACATTAGATAATGTTTTGATATTTTTCCGATAACATTCATATTTTAGTGAATAGTAAAAAGACACTATATTTTAATTAAAAACAACTTTTTTCATCGTAATATCTTATGTGGTTAAATTATAATATTGAATGGTTTTAAATTATAAATAGAATATATTTTTACCATTTAATATAATGTATGTCATTAGCATTGATTTTACCTTGAATTCTTAGGTTAAATCTATTCAATCTTTTGCAATGTTTTAAAGAAAAACCCGTTTTCTTTCGACAACGGGATTAATTTTAATTTAATTTATGAATCTTTTGTGTATTGAATTTGAAAAAATGGATTCCATATTTGGAATAAGTGGGTCAAAATTATGTTAATAAGCTACTTTTTATTTTTTGGGCATTGTGAATAGTAAGTACGGTAAATTTTATTTACTATAGTTAAAGGTAAATAGGGTAATTAAGGGTAAATATAAGATTATAAAATTACTGTAACACATGGTAAAATCCAATTGGATGGATAAAAGTTGACCCATATAACCTAAGGGTCGGACTAGATAATTTTTATGGACTTCTTTCCCTGAAAATAATTTAATTATAATTAAAACCAAAGAATGTGACAACATGTCACTTTCTTAAATCTTATAAGTATAATAATTTTAATTTAGTGATAAACTTCATGAAAAATCAAACATGAATAGTATACAGAAATATAATAAAATTATCTACATAATAGGAATTTATTTATAATTTTTAGGTATTAAATAATTATCATTTATTATGACACAAAGATGATGCAGTAATTATCTTATTAATGAAATATTGATATAATTGATGTTATAAATGACCAAATAAATGTAATTTGAGACTTTTTATGACTTACAATAATTTTCTAGGTTAATATGACATGTTATTGTTGATTTAAGTAACTTGGTTCGAACATATCATTCTGTTAGAAATTTCATAAAAATCATGTACCAAATAGTTTCAAAATTGACATAAATTAGTTTTTAAAACAAATATTATATTATTAATTGTTATTTAATTCCTAAAAATCTATGGTTCGGCCAAATGACTTAGATAAGGATATATATTTTAATAATAAACAACTTGGGGTTCTTTTGGCTTTATATAGTAAGTTTATTAACCATATAGTGTAAGAAAACAAAAAGACACGGTAAAAGTTAAATTATTTAACTTAGAGTTAAATCTAATTGATACGGTTAAAATAATAACCTAAACATGTATAAATCCTACTGTATGAGAGAATATCTACCCATCCCCACATTATCTTCTAAATAAGACCATTTGGAACCATTATAAACCGAATTTGACCTTAATATAAAATAATATTTTGAGATTTTCTTAAGATGCCCCTCTCCTCCCTTATAAAAGGGCACCTCCTCCCTCTCCTCCTCACACCAATTTGAGCATTCAAGATCGGAAAAACCCTGACAAAATATATTCTCAAATTCCCTAGTATCATCCTAGAGGTCCTGGTCTTCTTCAAAGTCCATCCTTAGTTCTTTAAGTGGAGGTTATGTGAAGGCGCGTCAAAAAGAGGTAATATCCATTACCGATCTTTTTCAATTTCTTTCTTCTTCAACTTCTTCTTCTTTAGTTGTTTCATGATAAAGTAATAACATCAGTATTTCTTATATACTGATATGTTTTTATAAATATTAAACAACTCTAATTAACCTTCTATCCATCCTACGGAAAAAGGAAATCACTGCTCGTCCGTACGTACAAAATACCGTCTCCACGCCGTGGTGTAATCTATTTTCTTCCCCCACATTAATTGGATGGGTATAATGGTGTAATGAGTAACTATATAATATTATTATAAATTTATATTGATATTGAAATAGTATACATACACTTCAACATAATTCCACTACCATGGGAACGATATCATCGCTCGTGCGTACGTACGGACTACCGTCTCCACGACGCGATGAGATTCATTCTCAATGATTAACCATTCATGAATGATTATAAAGTATATATAATGAGTACTAATGAAATATATGACATAATAATGATACTGGATTTATTTATATTTATATGTATGTCATCTACTTAATTCCATTCAATTCAATAAAGAAACGAAAGTAGTGTTCATGCGTACGTACGGACTACCGTCTCCATGAACGGTGTATTTCTTTCCATTTACTAATTTATTATATATATATATATATGTATATTCTGAATATATATATATAAATAATGTTATATATTCTTTAATTAGGTAATCAGGATCTATGTAATCATATGAATAATTACAAGTCAAAACACGAACGACAAATGAAACAATTTTACCCAAAACGCTCTTTAACATGGAATTTACAAAAGAACGGGTAATATAAAGTCATAAGTGAACCATATATGATATAATAACAATGAAAATGATTCTATAATAATTCAATGACATTATTTAAATCATTATACAGGAGGATCGGACACTTACGAAGCAAATCGGACCTAAGGTAAGGGAAATATCACAATCTCATTTTTATCCGAGATTGTTTATACTTTGGTATTTACTGGGGTGTATTTTATCATCCACATCCATGTTTCCTCAATATGTAATTTTATTTCCATCCACCTACAATTTTTTAAATACAATTTTACCCTTCGGTGAGTTTTTAGTAAAGGATATGAAATGAATCTTTTGTTGTTTTTCGTACGAGGTACTTTTTGACTTTTGTGACAAAAGTACAAGAAGAATGTTTTTTAACTTATACGGCATGAATGGATTTTTAAAACAATATTTCCAAGAAGCTTCCATTACAAGTTATCATGTTTATTTTTAATCAACTTCTTTTAGTTTAAAATTTTATGACATGTTAAGAAAGGAAAAAATGTTTTTGAAGTTGAAAGGATATTTTCCTCAAGAATGGAGTTCAAGTGTTTTATCAAAATTATTTTCCTTCTAAGATAATAAAGGGTTATTTTTTTATCCCTATTATTACATGGATTTGATTATTTTGTGATGGAATTATATTTTTATGAATTCCTTTATCTTATATGAATTGTTTTATGATGTCACGATGTTTAAGATTCCCATTTTTATTACATGGGTTATGCTATGACGTATGGTTTATGATTTTGTGGCACACATAAGAATGGTATCATTATGAGATGGGTGGGACCTATATCTCCCTCCAATGCATTGGGTAAAGATTTTATATATCATGAGATAGACATGGCTGGAATGGTAGGTTATACCGGTTCAGGGAAACAGGACTGAAACGAGGGTGACTCGGTTCAGAAAGGGACTTTGTCCACTAAGATAGTCTTGGCAATGAGTCTTGACTAACAAGAAATGATTCTCTATGATTATGTGTGTATGCCAAAAAGATTCATGTTTTAAGTTATGATTATTGTGATTACATTTCACTTCCATGATTTATCCCATGTTATGAATTTATGATCTCTTTTACAGGTTATGATTTCCAAAAGTTATGTGCTTGTGTATACGATGTGATTTATATTTCTTTTGTTTACCCTTACTGATCATTTGAGCTCACCCTTTTATGTTTTCTTTTCCCCAGGATATAAAGAAAGATTTTAGGTATAAAAAAGGAATATCTTTATGGGAGATGTTGAAGATCATTCACCACGATTAGAAGATTACGTTCCTAGTTTCCAAAGACACTAAACTATTACGATCCTTGTGTGTGTGTTTTTTTGATATGTACTAAGTATTCCGCAAATGTAATTTAATGTCAATGTACGTCAAGATACAGTTATCTACAGGATATCATTGTAATTCATTACAATAACATAAAAATATCTCATTATATTTAATATAACTAGGTTATTATGACATATTAGTTCAATTAAAATTGATGGAGGTGGAGGAGAAAAATAAAATAAAATGTATGATTAGAGATGCAACCTATTCTTTAGATAATTTCATTTCGTTTGCACCTAATGGCTATATAAGTTTGATTTATAACCAAATTAATTATCCCATTATGTGACTTAGTAATGTATTATTTTATTTGGTTAGATATTTTCCAAAAAAAATGGTTTTAAAGTGTGAATAAGAGATGAGAGGGGGTAAATTTTATAAGTGAGCTGAGTGTAACAATTGTAAATTTTGAAAATAAATATGGTCTACACATGTTCTTTACATGCCAAAACACTCCAAAATTATATAATATAAACCCCAAAATATAAAATATCTAAATATGGCCATAAAATGTGTGATTTAAATTTTTTAGGTTTTTTATCCCTTTTATTTTTAGTTCATGCCTCAGAAAACACATTTTTACCATAATTGTGGAAAATATTTTTTGCTGTTTTTCATACTCATTATAGAAAAAATTAAGATGAAATTATTGGATAATATTATTTATTATGATTATAAACATGTAATCTATTTCTCCAAATTATATTCACATAAGTGGAAATTTTAATTTAAAATTCATCCGGTTAGTACAATAGTCAAATGGGTTTCCTAAGAGAAAATTTGTAAAACATCACAACATTTTTATATCAAAATTATATATGAAATTTATTCTAATGAAATAATGTAAATTAATGTATATCTAATTAAACTAATTTAACTTTTAATTCAATTTTAAAACAAAGTTAATTTTATAAATTCATTAATAAAAAAGATGTATTTCAATAAAAACATTTATTTTTCACTTTTTGTCAAAAGATTAAACTTTTTAGAAAAATACTAAAAATTCATCATATGAAAATATTGAAATATTTTTTAAAAAATTAATATTATTCTATCAATATAATTTTTTAATGTTTGAAAAATTAATTTCGTATAAGTGAAAAATGTGGTAAATATTCTTTATAGAAAAATATATTTTCTATGAAAAAAATGTTTTTATTCTATATTTTCTAGAAAATAAATAATTTTAAGTTTAATTTTCTTATTGAACATATAATTTATAAAACACAATAAATTAAGTCACTAAATTTTATTTGGTTTATTGATTTATTTTAGGAACTTTTGTGTGATTTTTTCCAGAAAAAGACTTCATAATTTTAAAATAAATTCTATTTTCATATATAATTAATTGGTCACCAAATAATTTATTTTATATACATGTATAGACCATATTTTTTCATAAATTTTTTAATACTATTCAAGCCATCTATTCCAATGTATAGGTGATAGGTATTATATTAAATAATATTATTTTAAGTGTATGTCCTGTTTCATTTAAAATCCTTGTTGTATGTAACATAATATAAACTTGTTGTTGTGTGTAATCAAAGGCAAAATTAGTATTCTGTGTAATGAAAAATATAAAAAATAATAAATTTATTTGAAATTTTTTACTAAATCTAATGGTGTTATATTATACACCTATTAAAAATAATTTCTCCCAATAAATTCATCACATTGATAACCAAAAATGATGATAATTCCACCTCATTACAAACTCAGGTTCCCACATAACTTCTAAACATTGGTATTTTCTACAAATAATATTTAACCCAATGAGTGGTATTGTATTGTAGAATTATCTCTAATATAGAATCTCCACTAGTTGTTCCTAATAATAAAAATCTTGCCCCAGCTATATAACCTTTGTGTTCATACATGTTAAGGATCAAATACATACTTCTTTAGGATAGATACATGGAACAAATCGTAGACTTGAGAGAGGTTAGGTGGAATTTATAATTGATAGGATACATCAAGTTATGGTAATGAAATTCAAAGGTTATAATACACAGTGATATACATATACTTTGTATCATAAGGACAATTTTATATTTTTGTGGGATTCGATCAATTTCTGTAGCATCAATTTCTTTAGAAAATGATGATGATTTTTTTATCTTGAGAAATAAAATATCAGAAGATCCTTAATAGAATTATATGAAATTCCATATATCTCACGTTATCATCATACAAAATGGTCATCACAAGTTATCTAACATAGGTAAATCAAAATATGGTGAAGTAAAACATTAATATTAAAAGTATAATCCAATGTTAAACCTAAAAATCTTCATAAATTTTTAACCTTATAAGCCTTCTAACAGACTAAAATAAAAAGTATTAGAATAAATGACATTAAATTAAAAAAATAAACATATCACACTACTGGAAATTCGGGCTATAGCAACGGTTCTAAACTGTGGCTATAAGCCCAAAAACCGTGTCTATAGGTAATGGCCATAGTTCCTCAAACCGTGGCTAAGTTTGCCATGTCTATAGGCCTAGACCTATAGCCACGGTTCCAATCCATGGCTTCAACACTAGAGTCACAGTTTCAACCGTGGATATAGGTATATAGCCACGGTTCAAACTGTGGCTGTTTACGTAATGCCACCAATGAAACTGTGGCTATACTAAAGGCCATACAGACTTAATTGCCACAGTTTTAAACTGTGGCATTATGTCTATAGCCACAGTTAATAATTGTGGAAATAAACCAATAGCCACAATTTAAACTGTGGCTATAGGGTGTCCAAATCCATAAAAAAAATACCCCCACCCCCCTTGACACCCCCTCGACATCCCCTGGACACCCCCCTGGACACCCTCCTGCCACCCCCTGCCACCCCCTGCCAGTCCCCCCCTGCCAGTCCCCCCTGCCAGTCCCCCCTGCCCCCTGCCGCACCCCCTGCTAGTCCCCCATGCCACCTTCTAGTCCCCATGCCAGTCCCTCCCTACTTGTCCCCCTACCAGCCCCCCCTTCTGGTCCCCCTGCCAGCCCCCCTGCCCCCTTCTTGTCCCCCTGCCAACCCCCCTTTCCCCCCTGCTATCCCCCCTTCCAGAAATACATGAATTCTTGTGCTAAATATCATTTCACAATAGAGCCTTTAGGATTATATTTATTTATCACATAATATTTCAATGTAAACATCATTCTTTCTGTAGGATACATCCACCGACTAGAAACAGGACCACCAAAGAGAACTTCCGTGGGAAGATGCACAGTCAAATGTAACATAATTGTGAAAAAATACGGTGGGAAAATTTTCTCCAAGTCGCAATGAATAATTGGTGAATCTCTCTGGAATTTCTGAACAACACTTCTGCTCAATCTTTTGGCACAAAGATCTCGATAAAATTGACATAACTTAATCACAGCATATCTAACATTATGTGAAAGTAAATAACGAATGGCAATGGGAATAAATTCATGTAACAAGACATGGTAATCATGGTTTTTAAGAGATTTGAGGTTCACATCATGTGTATTCACCCTTTTCGAAATATTACTTGAATAACCATCCAGAACCTTCATACTTTCCAAGACTTGAAGAAATTGTCTTTTCTCCAAATTTGTCATCGAATAACAGGAAACATGGACTTTCCACTTATTTTGACCAATTAACTCATGATGAAGTCTTGCTCTTATACCCCAATCCGTAAAATCACAATAACACCGAAAATCATCTTTTTTTTTGCCTTTGACATTTAAAATAGTAGCAGTTAACATCTCACAAATGTTTTTCTCGATATGCATTACATCTAAACAATGACGTAATAAATTCGATGAGCAATACAGCAACTCAAAGAATATTCTTTTCTTTCTCCAATTGCTGTTGGAATTCTAATTAGCATGATTTCACCTTCCGATATTTGATTGACTTTTTCAAGGAACATAATTCAAATCATCAAGTTCTTTAACAATATCAGTCCTTGACATTCGTTGAGGTGTCTCATCTGTCTCGATGGCATTATTGACTTGTCTCCTATTTTTCCTGTATGGATGATCCATTGGTAGAAAACGTCGATGCCCTATGAAGCTGAAAGTTCGTCGAAACATTAATATTCGGAAACGTGTATTTTTCATACAAATAGGACAGGATAATTTCCCTTTAGTACTCCAACCAGACATTATTCCATAGGCAGGTAAATCATTTATCGTCTATAAAAAAGCAGCACGAAACATAAATTACTCCTTTCGGAATGCATCATACGCTTGTGCACCAACAATCCAAAGCTCATTTAACTCCTCTATTAATGGCTTCAAGTATATATCAATATCATTTCCAGGATCACTGGGTCCAGATATCAATATACTCAGGATAGTGCACGGCTTCTTCATACACATCCATGAAGGAAAGTTATAAATGTGAATGAAAACAGGCCAAGTACTATGTGAAGTATGCATTTGGCGAAATGGGTTGAAACCTTCACAGGATAATCCCAATCTAACATTTCGTGGGTCGGCTACAAAATCAGGATGTATCCTATCAAATTTCATACAAGCCAACCCATCTGCAGGATACACTATTTAATCGTTATCCTTATTTCATTCATCTGCATGCCATCTCATATTATTTTCCATTTGTTCTGACATAAAAAATTTTTAATCCTAGGAATTAAAGGGAAGTGTCACATCACTTTATGTGGTATGCGAGATTGAGGTCCATCTTTATTAGTCTTCCACCTTGATGTGCCACACTGTTTGCACTGACTCAATTCTACATTCTCCTTCCAGAACAAATAACAGTCTTTGAGACAAGAATGAATCTTACTAGATGAAAATACAAATTTTTCAACCAACTTTGATGCCATGTAATCATTTTCTAGAATACATGCATCATCATGCAGTAAATCCTTAATAAATGTTAGGAGATAGTCGATCGTAGTATTACTAAATCCATACATTGTTTTCCCATGATATAATCGCATTAAAAAGTCATGTTTTCTCATTTTTCTACATGCTTGATATACTGGGGTATTTGCATCTTCCATCAACTTTCTAACACTCTCAACGTCATCATCCAGATTAATAGATGAGAACTGTGTTCCAGTATTCATTTCCTCTTTCACTGGTCTACATGAGGAGCTAGGTTCAGAAACAAAATGAAACCGATCAGAAATCAAATTTTTTATACCAATCTTTTCCGCTGAATCGATGGCATTCAACCCTTGAGATTTTTCTCCATTGTGATACCACACATGATATTTTTCGTGGAAACAACTTTTAGTGATATGGTAACTCACTTCCTCACGAGTTAACCAAGGTCTTCCAACACAATCAAAACACGGCCATCAAATCAACCGTCCATCTGAATCATTAGTGAATGAAAAGTCCAAAAAATATTGTAACTCCTTCTAAAATTCATCAGTGATCCGATCAATGTTGTACATCCAGTATCTATCCATCCTGAGGCAGATAAACATACATTAGATAAGTTATCTAGAAAATGAATTAACATTATATTTATTGTTTCAAAAGATATTATGTAATCATCAATATTGACTTTTTATAACTCAACCACCATTATCTATAGTATTTTTTCCCTTCCAATGAAAAAGCTATTAATCAATGCTATAACAGGGTTCCAGGCCCTATCTTTTATGGAAGGATACTCCAAGTATAATCAGACATGGATGGCCCCCAAGGATGTAGAGTCTCCCATAATTATGGTTCCATAGGGGAATTTTTACTTTTAATTGATTCTCATGGGATAGAATAAGGCATAATCCACTTATCACTTGTCCATGCACCACATCTTCAAGCCAATTATCATGAAATTTGTGGAATGCTACTAGGATTATTTGATGGAAAAATCCTACCATATTTGGACCATCTCAAGGATCTTGAGAAATTGTTTATCTTCCTATATTTCATACACTTTAAGATAAAATCCCTGAAGTTCACATTCTGGGTTACCTCTATTAGGTTTCTCCACTTTACTACAAGATATATGGTCATCGAGATTGACCCAGAGATGATCATGTCCATCAATCATATTCCTCCCCCATGGAATCTCTAAGAGTTGTGGGGCCTCCAAGGTCTATTCACCTTTATAAACTGATTTAATGTGAATCTAGTTGGATAGTGTAACATCCTCTAGTGTCCAATGAATAAAAAATATTATCAAATTAACCCTTAATAGAAACATCAATATCTATGTTTGAAACATCATGAATAAGAGAATCAACGAGAGGATCACCTATCCAATTATCTTTCCAAACCATGGGAGAAGAATCCTAAGAGACATTCCATTTAGCATCACCATCAATAAGGGAAAATGCAGATATATAGGAAGACCAAATAGAGGAATACATTTAATTTATGTTTTCACTTCTAAGAATAATAATGAATTTAGACGATTAGAATGTAGTAACTTCTGAGGGGTCAATTACAAGTTTCCAATCTAAATAATCATAAAAGGGTTTATTATAAAGACTGAAATTTTCGATACCAAGGCCCCCCTATCAAACGATCTGCAACAGGTGTTCCAAGGCATAGTTACTAATCTTTTTTCCAAAATACCACCAATCTAAATAATGATTTTCATGGCTAGAGTAATAGGTTTGATAAGAGAACAAGGCCATTTATAAACCATATGGGAATAAAAAAATTTAGAAAAAATAATAGCATTAACCAAAAAGACATGACAAGCCATTAAAATGGATTTTTCATTCCATGTTTCAAGATAATTGTTGATCTTACTAATTATCACATGAAAATAATAATCCTTCGGTCGGCCACAGAACATCAGAACACCATGATATGGAAAGATGAAAAAACATTCCTAATAACCAAATCCGTGATGACTTTTGATTTAATAATTTTTGAGATATTTCTCCCAATGTAGACAATGGACTTATTACAACTAAGTTGTTTCCTATAAATATTCTCATATTATAGAAGAGATTTCATGATATTCTCGATATTTATTTTATCCCATTTATTGAGGAGGATTATATAATCAGCATAATGTAGTTGGGTTGAAGTAAAAGAACTGTGACCAACAGTAATATCCTTCATCTTTCCATTTTTATCCATGAGGGAAAACAATCGAAAATGATAATTTAATGAAATAACTAAAATAATAACAAAAAGTGGATCACCTTGCCTAACTCTTCTAGAACAAGATAATTATCCCTCCTGGGATCCATTTACAAGAAATGAGATATGACCAGATGTAAAATTAATCAAAATCCAATTAATTAATGTGTACTCAATAACAAACATGAGAATAATATTAAATATAAATCCCCAATACAAGGTATGAAAAGCCTTTTTAATGTCTAATTTATTGGAAACATTATCCCCCCCCCATGAATATGGTTTTTAAAGAGATTGAATCACTCTAAATACATAACAATACATTCATCATTGGTCATTCCTTTAATGAATACAATTTTATTAGAAGGAACAATTTTATTAGAGATGGTAGAATTTATAATAGAAATGATATTTGTAATACCTTATTTTAAAGTTTTGATAAGAGCATGAGGCCGGAATAAGTTTATCTCATTTTCATTTTATGTCATTGGAATTTGGGAATGGAATTGAGAATTTAATCCATTAGGTTGAAGGTCCCAATTGAAAAAATTAAGAGCATGGTTGAAAAAATCTTCACCAATGATCTCCCAATAATTATGAAAAAAGAAATTTATAATTCCATCAGGACCCTGGGAGCTTTCCGGCCTAAAACTGAAAATTACATCGTTGATTTATATTTCCAAATTAATTGATAAAAGTTCTATATTATCTTTAAGAATTTCCAATTTGGGTATAATACCTTCTATTGTGGGGGATGGTAGATGAGTCATTAATGTGATATTCATTATAAAAAATAATGTGCTCTAAAATGTCAAGACTATTGTCCAGAATTTGATCTCCTATTTTTAGTAAAGAAAGAGGACTAAAAATTTTCTGAACAATTTGAATATTATTAATGAAATTGGAATTTATAACACAATCCTTATTTCAATTATCTCTAGATGAATATTTTTTATTACATCTTAAATATTGGATAAATAGTTATTATTAAGAGTCATCTCAGATTCCAATGAAACAACACTAGAGAAATCATCATGTGTACACTGCTCCTGGAAGGATAGACGAGAGGCATCAAGATTGGATATGTCCATATCAAGATGAATAAACATATCCTCACTCCAATGTTAATGATTTACCTTCTGAATCTTTTGTTTAATAATACATGAAAGTTCATTCTTCTTACCACCTACTGAACACCAAACTTCCCAAACAGCATTTTCACATTCTGGATGAATAACATAATTTTTATTGAATCTAAAGGGTAATGGAGACTTAATACCCATTCCTGAGATAAAATTCAAAATAAGTTGATGATCATTGTAAAGATGAGATAATGATATACTTGAAATGGAATCCTAATAATGTAAAGAAAAATCATTAACAGAATCCCTATTGATTTTACTGGCCATCATACATTTGGGGTGCCCTTTATAACAAGTTATCTTTTCCCCAAAATGATTCACTTCAATAAAATCATTTTGTATAATAAAACCATTGAATTCACTAAAATAAATTGACCAGTTAATAGGACATATTTTTTCTTCTGGATTGATAATCAAATTAAAGTCCCCAAGAATGATCCAAGGATCATTAATATTGTTTTTGAGAGAACCAATTTCTCCCCAAAGGGTTCATCGATATAGAAAACTATTACAAGAATTAATTAAAGAATAATCCAACTTGAATCCAAAATCAGAAAAAGAGAAACTAACATCTTGGTTGCCTGATCTGACCAAGAGGGGGTCAAAAAGATAAGAATTAACCCACACCCAATGACTTTTGACATCGAAAAAACTGTTTTAAAAACCTAATAATGTGAAGCCGATATTTTTAAAATTAGAAAGGAAATTAGAAAAAACTATTTTGATATCTTCAATCCCAATTATAATAGTTCAATAAAGACTAATACATAACTTATCATACCTAAATATGTCTCTATTATATAGGACTTGGAAATTCTAAAATAGGATTCTCATTTGTATCCTGATTTTGGGTAAATCACCTTCTAATTATCACCCCCTCATTTTATTAGTAATTTCAGGTCGGTTCCCTATGTTAATTATGGGTATATCAAGAGTTTGAATTTGACAAGTTATATCTAAAAGAGTGGAAATATTCATGAGAAGGATCTAATTACTACTGATATGGATTTTGAAAAAACTATTGTTAAAGATAAAGATACTAGAAATGATAAAAAAATGGAATGATAAAGATACCGGCAATGAGGTCGTCCGGAGGAGGCCTTCAGGAGGAGGAGAGTTCGTCGGAGGAGGAGATTCTGTCGGCAGCAGGGGAGTTACGGCCGTCCGGTGGAGGGGAGTCTGTCGGTAGGAGGGGAGTCCGTCGGGGGAGGAGGGGAGTCCGTCGGGGGAGGAGGGGAGTTCGTCGGGGTCGTCCGGAGGAGGGGAGTCCGTCGGGGGAGGCGCGGTCGTCCGGGGAGCAGAGGTCGTCGGGAGGAGGGGAGTGCGTCGGGGGAGGAGGGGAGTCCGTCAGCGTCGGGGGAGGCGCTGTCGACTGGGCAGGGGGGAGGCGCAGGCGACCGGGGAGGGGAGTGCGTCGGGGGAGGGGAGTGAGTCGAGGAGGAGGGTGCGGTGAGGAGGATTTCGCGGCGAGGAGGACCCGACGAGGAGGGTGTGGCAAGGAGGGTGCGGCGCGGAGGAGGCGTCGGCGTGGAGGCGTCGGGGAGGGGGAGGGCGCGGTGAGGAGGAGTAATCGCGAGGGGGAGGAGAAGGAGCCCGACGGGTTTGGGAAAAAATGGGGTTACTGGATATAGCCACGGATGAAATAATTAACCTTGGCAGTATAAAAGATATAGCCACGGACCTATAAAACCGTGGCTATAGGTCCGTGGCTATAGCTCAGATTTGTAGTAGTGTCATTAATCTCCCAAAAAGCATGAATTAGATCTTAATTGTCTGTTATTAAATATGTGAATACCTTTATCATGTATTCTATTGAAACATGGTATCAACATTTATTATAAAAATGATTAATTAATAATATAAAGTCTTCCCCATTCCTTTAAAAAACCACAAATTATTGAAAATATTCATTAAATCCAAAATTGGTGTGAATCCTATCAATAATAAAATATACCAATTTTTAAACAAATCATTACTATCCAATTTACATTATCCATATCAAAAATCTATTTATCAAAACTGAACACTATTTTCTCAACATCAGGTGAATACTAAGGGCTATGTTCTCATAATCATATGATTCCCATAAAATAAAACCTTTTTATTCAACTAATATTTTAGTCCATTAATGAAATTAAATATATTATCATAAATCCTTAATGAAAAACTTATACCAAACAATTCTTATATATTTTATGATTCATATAACATAATTATTTAATTTCATATCATATACACATAAATAATCTCACTTAATTGTGAAACTAATATCCAGGATTCCTAATATTACTACTTAATACCTATTTTATACAATATAAAAAATGATTCATGACATATCATTCGTTAAACACAATTTAAAAATTCTTCGTATGTTAAACATAATCAATATTGTAATGGTAACTCATTCATTTAAAATTTCATTCATTATCTCTACATCATCAATAGTATAACCATTACTCATACTAATTTTTTGATTATCATCATGATATTCCCCATTATGACATCAATTTTCCAATTCCCAAAATTTATACATATAAAACATTTATCCATTGTTAATAATTTAGGTAGATCATTATTCACATCTATTATGTTAATGATAATATTTATTTTCCCTAAGAAATTACTTTCTTTTTTTAATTATTCATTACAGTCAAAAAATATTCTTATCCCATTAATACATTTTATTGAGTTCTTCTTCCCACATTCACTACATATAAGAAAATGAATCATGTTTCCAATATTGTCTCTACCGAACGATCTATCAAGAAGCTCAATCCTTTTCTTCATTTGTGAGTCAAAGAGTAGGATAAAGTGATAGTTATTAATCATATATTGGGATAAATGACTAATCTTAATCACAATATCCTCTAGTGTAATTCATTTCTCATTTGGGTTCTCATCAAATAATTTTATTTCACATTCATTGTTTATACAGTTTATAATGGTTCCCACCATTCACTAAAACCAAAAATCATAGTGTGAAAAACAATAATCACTGTGGGAAAACACATAATCATTAAAAATGAAATATATGATTTATAAATCATGCCACACTCCAATATATGACACCTTATCCTTAAAATTGGAAATTCATGGTTATTATCTCTTCAAATAAATAATAATGGTCCATAAATATTTTTTGAATTTCAAAGCATTTCCCCCTGGGTTTTCGAACTAGACATGCAATAAAAACCATTTTTATGCACTAGGTGATGATCGAGTATGTCTCAATTCACCCTTTCTGTAGTTACTAGACATAGGTACATTTGGGATAGAGCTAAATCCACTAATTGTATCCAATTTGGGATATAATTTCTTATAAAACACTCAATCTATATACAACAAAATTATGGGACATATTTTTATTTTCTAAATATTACTTAGAATTATTCTTCAATTTATCCTTAGAAATATATTTAGAATCCTTATTAAAGTGTTATCACCCTCTATTACAATGATTTACTAAACGATTCCTATAAATCTAACCATAGTGACCCTGAATAATCATATATAAATATAAAATATTTTTGGTGAATATTGAATACATTACAAAAATAGATATTTGATTACAATAATATTTTTATGACATTAGAGACTTGGAATGAAATCATCTAACTTTTTTAAAGATATTCAATAGATCCCATAAAGGTATTTCCATTTACTACTCTTCAAAATCATACCCTACAGGAAATTTTTCTTCATAACTCGTTGAATGGAAACCTATGAATGGTTGAGATTAGATGCTCAATATTGGTAAAAAAGTTACATATGTTAGAATAAAATTGACATAATTGTTTGGGAACATAATCATATCATGATAAAATCATACCCTAAATATCAGATATAAAATTCTTGAGTCATGGAGTAAAAATTGAAAATTAAAAATGCATAAATCCTTATGGAATCAAAAAACCTAATCCATGGCATAATAATGTTGGAATAAGATATTGATTTGTTGAATATACATTATTATTGAAAATATTCAATCAAGGATTCCCACCTATTCATTAATAACATATTAGTATTGAGATGACCACCTATGTACCTGCTTTTGGTTTGATATAACTTACAATGTTCACTCTTATGTGCATGGGATAACCTCCCACATTCATCTTTTTAAATAAGTATAAAACCCCATGTATTCAATTTTAGTCTATTGATAACTTTCAATTTACCCTTTGAGATCATATAACATTAATAATTACCTAATTCTTTAGAGGGATATATAGGTCACTTCCATTAAATAATAAAAATCATAGATATGTGTGCTATAATATTAAAACAATTCCTCATATTAGAACACACAAAAAGAAATGGGTTTAAATTACATTTCATTATATCATAACCTATGGAAATGAAACAGGTTTATAATCAATTCATTATTTCATCATACCTTTACCCAGGGAAAATGAAGTGGGTTTAATAATAATTTTATCATGGTATAACCCATGGAAATGGAAGTGGGCTAGAAAATAATTCTATTGTGGTATAACCCATATAAGGGAAACCAATTTCATAAACTACATATCATAATAAACATAAACAATTGATTGAATGAATAAGAATAGTTTACTTGGATCATATACCTAGGAAATCATAAATAGCCTCAAATAATGTCATTATGGATAGAGAACGATTTTAAATTAAAAATCACTTGGAAGGTTTCATAATGAAAATAATTTTTTTTAAATAAATAATTTTTTAAAAATAAACATTAACAACTGTTTAAAAATTATATTATTTGAATGTATAATTTGGAAAACTATAAATTAATCATTATAAATCATTTAAAACATTTCTTGTTGAAAATAACCTCTTCACTTTGAATCCTTTTGAAAAAAGAAAAAATTTCCAAAATAATTTATTTATAATTGAATTTGAAAACATATAAATTATTCATTAAAGAAAATAATGAGATTGGTAGTGGGAATTACAAATCATTCCATTCATGTTAAAACATATATTCCATTCATATTTTTTAAAAAATTTGATTTAACATTGTTTCGAGAAAGACACAATAATTACTTCCAATTTTTTAAAACCTAGATATGGTTCAAAATTTCATTAATAAATCTTTTAGATAATGATAATGTTTTTAATTTTTTTAATTGATTGTTTTTGATGAAAAATGATTTTCAAAAAAAAATTTCAATAAAGCCGATTTTACATAAAAAACACTTTTGAAATATAGAGTACATAATGATAATAGAATTAAGAAAAAATATAAATTCTCCTCAAATAAACACAAGAGAATAAAATTCTAGAGTTTATTGATATATAAATCATAATATTTCATTATATAATTCATACTCATAAATTATCCCAATAAACAACGTGATTGTAACATCAAACAATTACAAATTTGGTATCCTTTGAATCATAACCCCTGTTAAAGAAAAAAATAAAATGAAAATTTTAATATAATTATTATAATTAAAAAAATATTATTTAATGTCAAAGGGGATGTAGATAAACCTCATAAATGACGATTATCACCTAACATAACTTATTTCCCAAATAAGGCAATTTGAGACAAAAATACCTTACCACATTGTTAATTATTGAACTATAAACCCCATGAAAGAATTATACATAAATGTATACTCAAATCCAAATAAATTTTATTAAAATAACAATAAAATACTTTCATGGGATGTATATACCCTACATAAAACAAATAGGAGGTGAATAGGGAATGAATCTCACTAAAGTAAAAATTGAGACAAAATTCCCTAACCATGAGTCTTGACATCCTTGGTACTTATTAAAACCTCTTGTATAATAAATATAATTTTATTTTAAATCTCTAAAATATCTATATATATATATATATCATTCCATTTTATATTAACTTACGCCCTTTTATTATATGTTTATTAACAGTTTCTTGTTAATGTCACTTTTTGGGCAATAACTATTTTCTTTTTTGTGTATATTTGGATTTATTATTTAGGGTCCTATTATATTTATAACGGTTACATAATCTATATAATTTTATCAATGATTTAAATATCATATATATATATATATATTCATTACACATGTATTTAGATTGATCCCTAAAATTTTGAATTTAAAAAATGAAATACACAATTCAAGGAGATGATAGGTCATACATATGCATCAATGTTGCTTCCAATTTTAAGAACAAAATGATATATAATTACTATATAATAATAATAACTTCGTAATTATCATTTAAAATTAATAAATACTTCATTTTATTTATATGAGAAATGTGGTAATGAAAAAATGACATTAGTTGGTGAGGCGATAGTCCACCATACACACGAATAAAGATTGTGTACCCCATCTGATGGAAGAGGATATGTTTGTAAATGAATTAACATAACCATATATAAGTTTTTTAAGACAATGAACTTATTATATCATTATTTTTAATTATAATTAAACATGTTTTAGGAAGACATAAAATAACACTCTTGATTAGGGAGGTTACCTGTTCTTTAGACAACTTCTTTTGGTTTCCACCAAAAAGAATCATAGGTCAGATTTATTGTCCAAAATAAGGATTATAAGATGATATTAGGGAATTTTGGATGTTATTTTATCAGAAAAAAATTGGAATAATTTTTTTAATGTGTGAAGAGGAGATGATGGTGAGTGGCCTTTTATTTGTAAGGTGAGTGGAACCCCTATAAATTTTAAAACGAAAATGATAAACCAATGTTTTCACAAGTTAAATGGATAAAAAATGATCAATTAAAAACCTAAAAGATATATGGTCTACATTTTTAAATAAAATTGCTTTTGATCAAGTTTTTTTTATTTTAAGAATTATCTTTTTACTTTATCCCCTGATAAAAAAAAGTTTTCCTTATTCACGGTAAATATTTTTAACTACTTTTACTATTGATTATAGTCAAATGTTATGATGAACATAAAAAAAATATAAATTATTATCATTCCAAATATGAAATAAATTTTTATAAATTCTATTCATATAATTAGAACACATTATTATAAAATTAATCTCCCAGAAGAGATACTAAAGCAGGTTTTCGAAGAGAAAATGATCAAAAGTTAATAATGTTTTTATAAAAAATTTAAAGGTGATTATTTTTCAAATGACATAAAATGGATTTATAAACATATAATTATACTAAAATTATTTTTATAACAATTTTAAAACAAAATTAACGTTATAAATTCTTTAAACAAAATGTCAGTTTTTCAATAATATTTATTTTTTCAACTATTCATCAAAAAATATTCTTTAAAAAAACCACAATCACTCAGCCTAAGATAATTTTAACATGATTATTTAAAAAATAAATATTATAATGTCAAATTAATTTTTTAAAATTGTAAAAAATATTTTTATTATAACTGGGAATAATATGATAAACCAGGTTTTTAGGAAAATATAGTTTTTTAGAATAAAATTTTTATATTTTTATTTGTTCCCTAGAAAACACATATGTTTACTTTTAAAAAATTTATTGAATAAATAATATATAAAATTAATTATGTTCATTTCAAAAAAGTTACACGGTTAAATTATTGATCTAAAAAAAAATTCACAAAAATTGTTTTTCGGAAAATGATTTCTATTATTTTAAAATAGATTTTATTTTTATTTATAATTAGTTAGTCACAAGAAAATATATTTTATATAAATGTTTATAAAATATAATCTCATAATTTATTTAATCCTACTCATACATTCTATTGCAATGGCTAGGTGATAACAATTATATTAAATAATAATATTTTTATACCATGCCATTTTAATTCAAAATTTGTGTTTGATGTACCATATAATTAACTTATCAATTCACATAAAAAAAGATAACTTTATTTATGTCTGTATTGAAAAATATAAAAAGATAAAATTTATTTGTGGAAAAATATTTCATAATTCTTTGGGTATTACAATTTAATCTCAAGGTTGTGTGTATAATAAGCTTTCAATGTAATCAAATTTATTAATATATAATAAATTCTTGATGTTATACATCTTAAATAGTTTTGTAGTTATAATTCTAAAACTGATGAACTGTGGGAATTTTTTTTCTTATTAAGTGTTGTAAATAAAAAAGAAGATAATATAGAATAATTATTTCTAATTATAAATGATCTATGTGGATTGGTGAAACCATTGTGTAGAGGGATGGATACAGATCTACAAGAAACAGATCTATTAAATGTAGATATACTAAAAGTAGGTTTATAAAAGGTAGAAAAATCAATATTATATGCATAATATATTGATTTTAGTTTTAGGGGATTTAAAATTTATGAATATTTACAAAACTGGGTGATGTGTAAATGTAAACCCTGATATATAAGGGTCCATATGTTTTGGAGAAAATTCTTATGGTCTTAAACATATGTGTCATATATTTTTTAGAAAAAATAGAAATTTTTTTTGGAATAACCCTGGGTACATACGTTTTAATTCTATAATATAAAAAAGTAACCATTATATATAAGGGTCCATATATTCTATAATATAGTACAATCCCCTATATAATGGCCATTTATCTAATATTTAATCATTTTTGGAAAGATAAATTTCAATAATTAGGGGAATAAAACATTCATATGTATGGTTCATAGTGTTAATATATAATGGTAAAATTGGATATTATTGAAATTGTGAATGATTTAATTGAGTATATTGAATAAAATAAATTTTAAAATTAGAGGTTTATATGGGGTTCATGATGTTTATTTCATGAAAAAGGGTAATTTCAAAGGAATATTTTAGTAGTATAATGTCAAATCTAAATATTCAAACTAAGATTTTGTTATTTATTGGTGATAAATAATTGCTATAATAATAATTATGGGTCACCCATAGGTAAAGGGCCCTTACAAAAAGGTCCCAGTGTTTTTGAAAAATCATGACAAACATTATTTGACTATTTTTTCAACAATATTAATTAAATGATTAAACAAAATAAAATTATGATTATTTATCTTTTGAACAAATAGAAATGATCAAACCATATATTTATTTGCTCCCACAACTTTCCTTCCACAAGGGATATTTTCGTAAAAACTTGTTGCAATATCTTGTCAATTTCTAAATTAATTACCCACATGTTAGTATAACTTCTCTTAGGTGTATGTTTATGATTTATTTACCCATTTACTTGTTTTATTCATTAAAATTTACTAACATATGAATTTTTTTAAATTATTATATTATTAATGATCAAGTAAGTATAGAGAAAATTGTCTCAATGATTAGGGAATTTATTTCTTCGAATGGTTAGGTATACTTTATATGCAATAGTCTCTTTTTCAATTAGATGTTTTATGATAATGTGATATCAATATGATTATTTTTATAAAATTTTCAAAAAATTTGGGTTCATTCACCATAAATTTTGGTGGGATAATTTTGAAATTATAATCAATAAGGACAACATAGTTTTTTAAAATGTTTTATAGGGACACATTGGTCAAATGAGTACCAATGAACAACATTATTAATTATTTTTTAGTGTTAGGTGTTTTCTCATGGTAAACTGGATTAATATTTTTAATTTATATTTAAATAGGTTAATTTTTAAATTTTTTATTCCCAAATGGAATGGTTTAAAGTTATGTTCAATGGTGAATTGGATGATTTATAGTGACCATTTGAAATAATAAATTAAAAATAGAACTATGTTTTATGAAGCATTTTGACATTGGTAAAATTTTCAAGGGACTTGAATGAGTAAATACCACATGTGATAATGTTTCTAAAGTTTTATATTAGAATGTTTGATTTTTTTTTCAATATAATGATGAAAGGGAATGTTTGAGTTTTGATTTTCTCAAATTGATCTTGTATAGGTAAATCACAATGTACAAATTCTTATAGGAATTATCTAATTTCAAATTATGAATTAATATATTTAATTAACATTACAAGATAATTAATGATTATATAGGAATCCCTAACCATGATATAACACTTATAAGTAGTTGTATGAAATTTCGTGATTGCCGGTTCTTATGTTATCCATGTAAATTTATTCATTGATATCCACGAAACTTGGTGAAGAATGAAATTGATGTAATAAACCCATTAGTGGTTATATATGTGTAAAAATTTTCAGGAATGATAAAACCATATCATGTACCATGAAGAAATGTTGGACCCGAATTTTGGGTAGATTGGGCCTAGAAAAATCTCATCTATTATGATTTCACTTGGGTGACCAAATGGTATTGCATATGGTTTTACATATTTATTCCACTAACATAAAGGTTGTGGGTTCATGATCAAGGTTAATATGAGTAACTTTGAGTGGAGGGAATGAGATATTCTATGATATGTCTTTATTTATCCTTTAATCGTGGGAAGTTCTATTTTACCAGTGCTTCAATATTTACACTACAGGATTAATTATTATTTTAATTGATATATATTTTTTATGTGTCCCAATCCTATGTGATACGGTTAGAGAAGTGTTACTAATATTAAAGGCACACACCTCATAACAATTTGGTTAATCTTATTCAATATTACCATCATCAGGTGGGATAACTCACCATGTATGAGAGGTTAGATATATTGATTCTCTCTCACAACCACTTATTTTCTAATTTTTTGTTGTATAATTATCCAAGGGACCCACCTAGTAAAAATTTGATTAAGTTTAAATTGTGGGTTCTATCCTATGGGTGAAATTTTGTCTTGTGAAATTATTTTTAGGTTCCCCTCTCAGATAACTAACTATATGATGAGATTTTTGATTATCCATGGTTGCTACCTCTACTTAGTGTGGTTTATATCATTTGAGAGGCCAGATATTGAGGTTACCATCACATATTTATTAATTTATGTTTACAGCTTTTTGTGATATGTGGCCAAGGGACTTTTCGTGGAGTGGACGATTCACTATATGTGTGTGGTTTTTTACCAAGATTCCCTCTTCAAATACCTCGAGGAACATAATGGTTTCTATATATTGAAATAAATTTTATTATGTTGACTTTACCAAATCATTATTTTTCCATACCCTTGTCTAGATGTTGAGATGCCATTCCTTGATAAGATTTCTTTTGTTATGACTCTGATTGAAATATTGAAAATAGTAATTGAGGTATGTGATATGGGATGTCATGGTGATATAGTTAACACACGATGGAATGTAACAAATACTTGTGTGTGAATTTGTTTTATTTGTCTAGGTGTGTACATTTTATAATCAGGTTTTTCGCTCCTTATATATATTTCAGGGACACCCATTTGATGAAAATAACTTTTTGTATAGTGAGATGATGAGTGTTTCTATAGGGTCATTAGATCACCACTATCCATATAAAATATAGGGGTTTTGATATATATATATATATGGGTTGAAATTCAACATTTCATTCAAAAATGGGCCTTTCTTGGATTTAGACATGTGGTCTGGGTCTTGAATGTTACAGAGGTTGACGATTCAATAGGGTAATATTGAGAGTTGGGCTTGAAAAAATAATAATTATATTTTCATTTATTCTTGTTTATATTTACAGACTAATGTTCCACCATTTTATTTATTTTATGATTATTATTACAATTATTTATCTATAACTAATACTGTGTTATATTTTGATACATTACATTGATTATATAAATTTTTTTTATTTTTGTCATTAGGGACTTTTGTTGCTTCCTATTTATTATCCACATGTTTTTGGTTTGTCCATTTATATGAATGTTTTTTTGAATAATAAATAGACCTAGGTTTTTGTATTACATGTTATAGATTACCCATTATTATCTTAGGCCCCCATTACTACATAGAAGCCTGTAGATATGGGTAGGTATGCCTAAGTTCATGTGGTGACCCCTATTGTTTGGTCATTTGAGAGAACCTTGTCTTGGAGTTACATATTTGGGAAAATGACTCATATCATATTATAATATAATAGTTGGTTCTAATATTATATATCCATTTGATTCATTGGTTAAAGTATTTGATTATAGATATTATTATAGAGTGACATGATGTAGTTATCATTTTCTAATTTTTAGTAATTGACATGATGTTGTATGATTTGTATATAATGTTATTAATTCTTCATAGTAATCCTTGACCTATGTTTATTAATTTTCATTATATTTCATGTACCACATTCATATGTTTTCAAAATTTTTATTTTAATTTATAAAATTTCACTAATGTCGGTTTATTGTTATGGATTTATTATTTAAATGATAAACTCAATGATTCTTTAATGACATAATATCCCTTATTACATGATCATCTAATGACATCTATAATTGAATATGTTTTACTTATTTCACTTTCATTTTCTTCATATGGTTTTGAGGTTAATATTTATTTTATGTGTGTCCCCATGTGGTCACATATATTAAAAAGTATTTATTCAAATTATAATAGGTTTAATATTAATGATTTCATTAATGTTTGGTGATATCATATAAGTTGATGTTATAATATATACCTAGTTTCCAATGAAAATATTCCCAGGATTCATTGAATGGTTGATATAATATATATTTTTGTTATATATGTAATGTATATTTTTGTTTTACTGGATCTGGATGAGTAAGTATGGGGGAGTCTCCCTAAATTCCCTTTATCTATAGTTTAAAAAGTACGTAGAATGAGAAAAATCATATTTTGATACCTTTTGTACACCAACCATATGATTGAGTTAATTAAGGGGTGGTTTTGCATCTTGTTTATAATTTCATTGCTTTTTGTTTAAGAAAGTTGAATTTCTTTCCTTTTATATGAAGAGAATGGTATTAATCCTTAAATTGAGGTATATTGAAGATGTATATATCCATATGTAGATAAAAGTAATGTTATGTACTTAACAATTTTGGTTTGGGCTTATTATGTGGTCTTATATATGGTTTAATGTGACATGTTCATCTATCCAGTCAAATTATAATTAGGGAACCAATAAAATATGAATTGTTTATAATATATTTATACACATAAACTAAAAAAATAATAAATAAATAGTGGATGTTTGTAAAATAAACACTAAATTATTTTACATTTTTCTAAATTTTAATATATTGTCATTTATAAGGAACATCCTCTATATTAAAATGTAACAAAATATTGGTGGTTTGGGAAAAAAACTATTAAATACTATATATAGAATTAGTTATTAAGAAACCATAACTATATGTCAAAGTGTATTCAACACAAGGATTTATATTTGATTTACTAGAAATATATGTTGTGTTGAAAATATATTTTATGATGGAAGGTTTTATCATTGTACATATGTCTTGATAGGTAATATGTTAATTAATGTGTTGATTATTGGACGATTATTTTTGATTCATCCTTTTATGACACACATGGGTGTGTAGGAATTTGATGTCATACAAGATACGGTAGAATTTGAAGAAAGTACTATATTTTATATATCTAAAAATGGTTTCATAATGAATACATTTTTTCAGTACTCATTTAACATTCGTGAAGTAGGGAATGAGATATTTTATGAATGATGAATGGGGTTTGTAGTAATTATTGAATAGTTGTGCTTATTTCCTTTTTCAAAATAATTTTATTATTTGGAAGTGACACATATCTATGATTCCTATTATTGTGTGGAACACATATTTGTAGGATTCATCCAACCAGATATGAGTAATTAGGTATGTAATTATGAAATTTATCAATGGTAAAGATTTGAAAATGAGTCATCAATATGAATATAAGTCATTTTATATTATGTGTGTTTCATATGGCCTCTCAGTATGAGTCATTCACGTTTGTGAATGAGTCATATAGTCAATGTATGATTCTTTTGGATCTTTATACATTTCATTTCAATACCATATATGAGTTGTTAGATCTCCATAAGAGTAATAAACATATGAATATAAGTCATCATTGACTATGTATGATTCTTTTGGGAGACTATTTAGTATTCATCCATTTGTGGATATTTCTAGAGAGTGTTAGATAAAAATAGAATGTTTTCATACACATTTTAATCATAATAAGGGATAAATAATTCAAGAGTTCATATAATCAATTACACATTCAAGGTTGTTTCATTAAAAAAAATATTTTGTTATATTAAGAGATATTAAGGTCGAGTTTTGTGAAAACGTGTGACCATTTAGAAAAGAAAGAAAATTATAATATGAAATCGTGGAATGTACAATAATACATGTTGATTATATTTTTAAATAATTTATTTGTAAGTAGATTATGGATCAAATTTTTAGATGATTACAACATCAAAGGAGTGTTTTCTTTATTTATATAGAATGCTATTTTTATTAGAATTAAATTCAAAGAGATGACCTCTCGTATTTTAAAATGATATATTATCACAAATTATAGGAAGTTTTTTAAAGGAAATATTTAAAGTATAGTCTTTAAAAAAATTTAAATATATTCCTGAGAAGCCATGTATAGATTAATATGATAAAGGAACTCTCAAATTTTATAAAATATAAAATTAGTTCTTGAATTAATGCCTGCCAATCAATAAAAATAATATAAAAAATTTGTGAGAACACATTGTCATTACTATTATTTTTATACATTTTCATTTTCAAAGAAGTAAAATATATTTTCTTTTAACCAAATGAAGTGTGAATCCACTACCATACCTAATAAGATTATGTATATTACAAAAATAACGAGATTCCAATAAAATCATTATATTGAATGTATATAGTGTTCAATAAAAAATTCAGGTTTTTGAAGGAAGAAGAGAATACTACAAAAATAAATTAGCCATGATATTCCAATAATAGCACTAAATGGTTATAGATATTGTAGGATCAATCTTAAAAGGAGGATGCTTAATTTCTCAAGAAAAATCCACCAAAAAATATTTTGTTTTTCATTGTGAAATTCATATTATTTTTATTAAGAAATAGATAAGAAGGTAAAGGGTACCAATTCAAACATGTTAAATCAATAAAAATGGTTATACTATTTTGATTTACCTTATGTGACATTATTATATTCCCCTTGGTGCAGTGCGTAAAATAGTAGAGGGTGAGACAATGAGTTTTTAGATAATGTGATTTAACTTGAAGCCGTTGTAAGTGGAGTGAACCTTGGAAAAAGTGATGTATATTGAACCCATGATTTTATTAGCGAGGCTATAATTTAATTGGCTCATCATCCCACTATCGATAACGTTCTATTTGGATTATCATGTTTGGTTCAACCAAGTAAATATCTTTTATACTGAATGTGTTTTCTCTTGGATTGCATTCAACATAACACACAATGATAAAGATATTAATTTAGTAATTAATAATAGTTATTAAAGTGGAAGACCATGTGAAATAATAATTAGATCAACACATAATGAAAAGTGGAAAAATAATTAACCCATATTACTAAGAGGTAAATATCCTATACTAATGTGAGAAAATTAAGTTAAAGAGTTTAATTTGGAATGATTCGACACCCTGATTCATCCTGTCTCAGTATACCTCTTTCCTATGTACCTTTTGGTTCTAAAATTTTTTATCAGAGTATATGTTACTTTTTATTAGAATTAATTTTCATTGATCTTATCTAACTAATTTATAGTTATATAGTTACAAATTGTCTTGAAATTATATTGAGAGATGGAGAAATGAGTAATTTAAATATGTTTAGTTCAAGTGTAATTCAATTATGTTTTAAAATTTATTGGAATAGTAACATTAAGATGATTGATTCCAATAGAATTTAGGAATTAGGTATTGGTAATTTGGATAAAAAATTATTAATTTATTCAATGAAGTTATATATATGGATAAATAAAATTATATTATAAATGGGAATGATTCCTATAATGAAGTGGAGATTAATAAGAGGTCCAAATAAGAAGATCAAAATTTACGAGATGAATTAGATTAGAAACTAAAATATAAAAACACATACCTTAATTTGTAGAATATTTAACAAGAGATTCATATAAATGTTATTTAAATTGATGCTATCATGATAAAAGTTTTTAATAAATGTCTTGTTGAAGTGACTACTGACCCAAGGGATATAATTTTCTCCCATGCCAAAGAGTTGGATGATATGTCCATATAGGTAGAGTACATAAAAAATCATTCAAAAGACATGAGTCTAGAATGAAAATATGTTTTGTACATGATTTCCAAGAAGAATGAACTCATTGCACACCTATTAAAAATTCCTTAGGATAAAAAATGCAAGAACCCAGTTTTTGCTGTCAAAGACTTTGAAATATTCTTGATATTATTTCCGAGCATCGCCTTCAGACGGCGTGCAATTCCAAGCCCCTAGGTGGCCATAATTAAATTTTCAGTGCGTTCAGGATGGAAATGAAAAATAAATAAAATAACTCATAAACGGTGATCCGAATCAGAGATACGAGTGTACGGATGGGTCCAGAATGGGGTGTTTACCCTAGGAACGACATAATGTATGTCGGCGCAGGACGTTTGGACCCCTCGCTCTCTTTTGGAACATTAAACGGATAAATAAATAAATTAATTTATATATTTAACGGTGAATCTCATTTATCTCTTAAACGGTGGCTCGGATTAGAAAACTGAGAGTGTCGTTGAGTTTGTAGCATGCCTTTTACCCTAGTAGGGGTATATGTTTTTCGAGCACGGGTCGTCAGTGAAAAATGGCCCCAGGGGCATTTTCGTAAATTGGAGGCCTAGGGCGTTGTGCTTTATAACTTTTAAATGGAATCTCAAAATAAAATTCCAAGACCTCTATTGTGCTCAGGGTGTGGTGTTTACCATAGGGTAGGCTTAACGTCGACCCCGTCAGATGTTTCAGACACGGGTTAAATTTGGGTGGTTTTAATTAATTAAAATTTAATTAATTTTCCCCTTAAATAAACAAACACCCCTCCCCCTCCTCCTCCCCCTGAATCCTCTAGTGGAAGGCAACGACCTAAGGATCTATCATTCAATCTCCTCCGCCCATCTCCATCCTCTCTAAGGCATGGCGGCCGACGGATCGTCGCGAAGCTTCGGGCGAAGCCCCACGAGGTAGGATCTTGTTCGTTTTTGATTTCGCACACCCTTTTGATAGAATTTTGTGATATTGAAATGATGCTTAAAATTCAAGAAAATCACATGATCTCATAGAAAATTTTGTGAGCGTCCCATCGCCTATTTTGATTTGAAAAACCGAGCTTTGGGGTGTTCGCAATCCTGCGCCGAAGATCAGCACGAGTTGGAGTTTTTCTGGGTGCCCTGGCCGGTTCAGGCAGGTCTGACAGTCTACCGCAGGGCAGCGGTCTAGCGGCGGGCGGTCCTCATTGGAAAATTCCAGCGTGCGACGGCGGTCGAGGTTTGATGGCGGCGCAGCAGCTCAGCAGGGCGGTCGGCCGGGTGGTCGTCGTCCAGTCCGAGCAGGAGGAGCCGGCCAGCTGAGGCGAGCGCGCGGCAGGCGCTTGGCCTTGAGCGGGTGAGCAAGGCCAGTAGCGGGTGTCTGGGGGGTGTGCTGCGGAGGAGTGGCCGGCCGGTGCTGCTGTCGCCGGAACACCAGGGGTCGCGCGACCCTGGTGAAGAAGAAGAGACCCGCAACGGTGGGTCTCTTCCGGGGGCGACCTTCAAAAGCAGGCGACAAAGGGAAAAAAGAGAGAAATAATGAAAAAATGGGGGCCATGGGTTTGGAAAAAAAATAGGAAATTAAAATAGAATATAAGTTTAAAATAATAATAATAATATTATTATTATTATTATTATTTTTTATATAAATCCTAGACCGGGTGTCGGATTTGGGCGCCGTCTGTGGCGACGCGCTCCTTAAATTACGAAGAATACTTTGAGATGGTTTTGGTGGTTTTTAACTCCCGAAACGGGGGACTCGGAGGCGCGTCATGTGTGTTATGTAGATTGGCTTTTTCAGGGGGATTTTGTTTTGGACGGCGTGGACGCGTTCGACGTCCATTTTGAGCACCGTTAGTGGAGTTGGGACCCTGGCGCCGGTGTAAATCTTTCCAGGGTGGTTTTGGGAGTTGAAGCCGGAGTTTAGGCGTGGGCCCCATGACCCATCTTTTGAGTTGCGTGTAGCTTTTAGCGACTTTTTCATCGCACATCCGTTCGGGGCGTGTGGGCAGTCAATGTTGGGTGTTTTTTCGAGGGCGTCACCTTGGCGCAGTCGGCCTGCTGTAATTCCGCACGATGGTGCGGGCCTCGCGAGGGCCGTTTGGGCATTGACGGTGATTTTCCCGCTTTATCACCGGGTGTCCATTTTCGACAACTGATTAGTACATTTCGTGTACTTTTTCGAGAGGATCGCAATGATGCGACCTGTTCATTGAGTTTTGGGACCGGGATGTGTGTCCCATGAAGCACCGCTCATGTGCGGTGCACCAGAATGCATTTTTTTCTTTGGATATCCATTGCACTCAAGTGAGCATACTTTTTGAAATGTTTTCCCGAGGGGATCGTAATGGTGCGATGCACCCGACTGTTTTCGGGGCCGAGGCTCAGGATCACGGGACTTCGTTCGGGCGTGAGGTGATGTTGGTGACTTTTCCATTAGATATCCATTGGAGGCGAGTAAGTAGTCTATCTCGCATGTTTTTCTGAGAGGATTATAACAGTGTGATTCGTTTGGTTGTGTGGATCCTCTCTCACAATCTTAATAAATGTGAAAGGCGCTCTGATGGTTGTTCTTCTTGTCGTGATTGTAGATAACCCTTGGTGTGTGATCGTGTGCACTCTTGTGTGAGTGAAGAGATGTGTTTGGCTATACCTTAGCCGATGTGGTGGCAGGTTGGAGTTTTGATGTCATGCCTTCGCGTTGACGTTGGGTGTCGTGTTCACGATAGCCTATAGGCTAGAACGTGGTATACTCCGGGAGTACACGAGAATGCTTGGAGGTACATGTGGTTGTTTGTACCTGAGAACGTTTGTGCGCTCAGTTGGGGTTGACTTGAGGCCACATATTATGTGGGACCCACGTGCGTGTCGTGATCTGTTTTGCATACTTTTGACCTCTCGTGACATAGAGGGCCCCTCTGAGCTCGTTTGTTAGACAAACAGGGTGGAGTTTCCCCTAGATTGGTGCTCTTTTTTCTGACCATCAGGGTTAAGTGGTCTCCCCATGGTCTTGTTCTCGATGGTTTGGCCGGTAGAGATGGTTTGGTTCCTCTTCTGTCTCAACTGTGAGGGGTTTCAGTACCATTCCTCTTTCACCGGACTGTGACACCATTTACGACTACGGGTGTTCGTGCAGCATGGGCATTTTCCCCACTTTCTAGGATGAGATGTCTCATTCCACTTTGATAGTGACTCAGCGGATTGGAGCCGGATCACCATGTGAGGCCTGCGAGTTTCTCCTGTCACCTCGTGTTCCCTGGAAGAGTTCTTGTGGATTCAGTGTGACAAACACTTTATGCGGGCACCGATCCTCTACCCAAGAGTTTGTTACTAGCAGGGCTGAGGTTGTTACCAGTAGGGATGAGGTTGATACTAGCAGGGCTGAGTTTGTTTCCAGGAGGGCAGAGGTTGTTTCCAGCAGGGTTGAGGTTGTTTCCACTAGGGCTGAGGTTGTTTCCAGGATGGTTGAGGTTGTTTCGAGTAGGGCTCGCTAGTGGATTACCATCTAGCATGGATGGCCAGTACAGCGGTGTTCACTGAGCAGTACCATCCATCAGGGATGGCCAGAGCAGTTCTGGGCTTACCTCCAGCTAGGCTGGGCAGTGTTCCCCGATGACGGGCTTACCTCTAGTGGGGCTGGGCAGTGGTCCCCAATACCGGGCTTACCTCCATATGGGCTGGGAAGTGGTCCCCGATGTCGGGGTTACCTCTAGCTGGGCTGGGCAGTATCCCCCGATGCCGGGTTACCTCTTTCTGGGCTAGGCAGTGGTCCCATCGCCGACATTAGCCGGGTCTCCCTCTAGTGGATTACCCTGTTATGGGACTGGGCAGTGTGGCACCCGTCGACATTCCGGGTCTCCCTAGAGTGGGATCCTGTTGACTTCTAGTGACCCTCTAGCGGGGCTGGGATGGGGGTCGCCTATCGACTTTGAGCAGACCTCTGGACTGCGGGGTAGTGACGTGGTGTGGTTTGATGTTCCCCCGGAACTCTCAAGTACGAGAGGCTTTTCACCCACCGAGATGCGTCCTTGTGATGTGACATAAAACTGTGCGGGCGAGTCAGTGCCTCCCAAAGAGGATAGTGTCGAGGTGTGGTGGTTTAAGCCCTTGACTTGTAGTTCGGGGAAGACGTGCGGGATGCTGAGCATCGATGGTGTTACTTCTGGGACTTTTGGCTACTCTTTTCATGGGCTGAGCTACGGGACGAAGATCCCCTTACGACCTTGTTCGGTCTTCTTGTTGAGCATATGGATATGTATATACCATTTTCCTGTACCCACTTCTTATATTTGGTTACTCTTCTTCCAGGGGAGGAGAAGATGCGCGGGGTATGCCACGTGATTTCTGTGTCTAGCCTCTCATGGTTCGACGAGTCTACTCTCCAGCTATATGTAGGGATGACTCGATGAGATGTTCATCTTCTCACCGTTTCCATCTCCTTGTGTCTGGACGAGTCTATCTCTTTTCTTTTGTTGGGTGAGCTGGACTATATACTATAATCCTTACTGCACCCCATGTTGTGCTCCTTTACTTTTCATGTTCGCTCTAATGCTCACCCTTCAGTACCTCCTTTGTTTCTCCCTCAAGCCTTCAGGGTATCCTACTGAGTCTTTTATACTCAACCCTGGTTGGGATTTTCCCGCACTTGGTGTGCCCTTGCAGACGACGGACATGTTGGTCGTGACTTCAGAGGAGCTTAGGAACTTGGGATCTTGGTCCACGTGTGGTGGTCGTGGTCGGGATCCAGGAGGGGGACTCGTCCAGCTATTTTTCTTTTGTTTACCTGTTGCCAGGTTGTGGCACTTTTCTGATTGGGCGCGTGTTTTTTCCTTTTACTTTTCAGTGTACCTTCATCTTTCTTTGTACTTGCAGAGGTCGATGCAATTTGTGGTTTATATATATCAGTTGCCCTTTTTCATTACCTGACTTTTCTTTTACTCTGTACTTTTTCATTGAATGTGTTGTGTGTGTGTGTATAGGTACATAGGCGAAGGCCTCCCCGAGTTTTTGTGCCTTTGGCGCTGGTTGCCAGCCCCTGGCCTATGGAGGCGGGCTTGGGGTAGTTGCGGCTCGAGCCCGAGTAGGGTCGGGTCGTGACAAGTGGTATTAGAGGTGTTTCGTTCCTTGGGATGTTGTTCGGGTGTCTCTATAAAAAAAGGAATTGGTTGGGATTTATGGAAACAATGTTAATGTGTCTCGAGAGCGGATCTCAGGCCAGGGAATCTAGTGATGGTGTGGCGGCCGACGTATCCATTCACCAGGACCTTGATAACCCGCTTGTAGACTTGGTATGCTGAGACACCTGCTTTAGGGGAAATTGGTTTGTGCATCACATAGGATTGAGTCTTTGACTTTCCTTCTTGAGCCAACTCCCCATCGTTGTTGTTATTTTTATATAAATATATTATCATCTAACCGCAACACTCCATTATAATATTCAGGATGTCTCCATGAAGGCAGCCAGCCAGGATACCATCTTTGGTTCTTGAGGACGAACCTGTGAGCTATGAGACAACACTCCAGGACCCATCATGTGAGCCCCTTTCTCCAGGTGGGCCGGTAGCAGCAGCCCCACCTGTTGAGCAGCAGACAGCTTCAGCAGAGCAGGCGGGGCTTGAGCGATGGTTGAGCGTGCACCGTGATTTCCAAAGGCAGAGACTGCTGAGGTTCAGTGGTGAGCCAGACCCTCAGGCAGTAGAGGTTTTTCTATAGGCAGTGGTCATCCTTTTCAGGCTTTTGCAGATGCTGGCAGATCATAGAGTGGCTTTGGCAGCCATCATTTTTCACGGAGCAGCTTAGCATTGGTGGAGTCTGGTGACTCAGCTTCTTGATGAGTCGTCGCTTTCGTGGCACGCCTTTTAGTTGTGGTTCCATGAGAAGTTTTTTCCATACTGCTTGCGCTCTGTTCTGATTCAAGAGCTCCTGTAGTTTTAGCTGGGAGGGATGACAGTGGCTGAGTACGCGGGTAGTTTTGCAGACTGTGCACGCTTTTACCCAGACGTAGTCAACGATGACAACATCTGAGCGCGGATGTTTGAGCAGGTTCTCCATCGAGAGATTCGTGTTGTCATAGTACCATTGGGATTTTCCACATAAGGCCAGGGTGCTAGAGTAGGCGCTGGTGAAAAGGTGCTTCCTGTCATGTTCTGGAGTTGGTGGTGGTGGTAGGCACATTGGAGCCGAGACGTCTGTCGTAGCTAGTGGGCGTCGACAAGAAGAACCTCGACGCAGGTGCCTTTCTGACAACTGGAATCAGGGGCATGGTCGAAGACCACAGTGGCACCGGAGGGCACTAGTGTAGCCCAGAGAGAGTCGGTGCTATGCTTGCGATGGGCGAGGTCACCTAGCATGGGACTTCCCAATCAGGCATGCAGAGAGCTTCGGGCAGGCAGCAGGTGCACCACCATGACATATGCAGCACAGTGATCAGAGTATTACCTAGAGAGGTGGTGCAAGAAGAGGAGCGGGAGGATCTGGTAGTGGGGGACGACATTACGAGACCATCCTATCACTAGTAGGTGGTCCACGTCAGGCTCCAGGAGCTGACAGCTGGGACCGCGAACAGCCGCGAGCTTTGGATGTCTATGATCCTGCAGAGCATGAGGTGATAAGAGGTACTATCTACATCTATTATACTTTTTGTAGTATAATTGTTAGACTCTTTTTGTGGAATGATTTCCTCCAAGATCCTTTCTTGAGGTGTTACCAGGGTGGCGCGGGGCGACGGTGTAACCCTGGGATGGTATGATGAAAGGCGTGGGACCTTTTTCATTAGTCGATGGTGTCGACTCCATCGCTCCCCCAGTGTGTAAGAGAGTCTGGGTTGAGATACCTCGACTGTGGAACCTTGTGTGACCAGTTATCATTGGGAGTTTTACCATATGGATATTCTGATGGAGGGAATAACTGGTCCTTGTTCCAGGTGTGAGCGGTGATTCCAGTCACGGTGTGCGATGTAGAGGTTCGGTCGGGGAGGTGAGCTACCCCCGGGAGCCGTCGTGCCATTTGAGATAGTGAAAAGGGATGGCGAGGTACCCTACCACCTTTCCCTAACCCCAAAGTCTGGAGTGGGTGCACGACATCAGCAAGGGCCGACCTCATGTGAACGGATCAATTCTTTGGTCTGTGTGTGGTGACGCAGAGCTGTGCGTGGGTTCTTCTGGGTATGAGAAAGCCAGGTGTGGGCATAGTACCCTGTGTTGATCCCTAGTTTTGATTTTTATGGACTAAATGATTGAAGGAGGGAACAATGTAAGAACACATTTTTTTTATTTGAAAGACTTTTGAATATTCTTGATATTATTCCAGAGGATCTCCTTCAGACGGCGTGTTATTCTGAGCCCCTGAGTGGCTGGAATTAAATTTTTAGTGCGTTCATGCTGGAAATTTGAAATTAATGTGATAACTCATAAACGGTGAGCCAAATCAAAGATCTGAGTGTACATATGGGTCCATAATGGGGTGTTTACCCTAGGAACGACATAAAGTATGTCGGCGCGGGACGTTTGGACCCCTCGCTCACTTTCGAAACATTAAACAGATTAATTAATTAATTAATTTATTCTTTTAAGGGTGAAGCTCATGTATCTCTTAAATGGTGGCTTGGATTGGAAAAATGAGGGCACCGTTGAGTTCATAGAATGCCATTTACCCTAGGAGGGGTATAAGTTTTGTGGGCGTGGGCCGTCAGTGAAAAATGGCCCCAGGGGCATTTTCGTAATTTGGCGGGCTCAGGTGTTGAGCTTTATAACTTTTGAACAGAAGTTCAGAATCAAATTCTATGACCTCCGTTGCGATCAAGGCATGGTTTTTACACTAGGGGAGGCTTCACCTCGACCCCGTCAGATGTTTCAGATACAGGTTAAATATGGGGGTTTTTAATTAATTAAAATTTAATTAGTTTTTCCCTTAAATAAACAAACACCCCTCCCCCTCCTCCTCCCCCTGCATCCTCTGAAAGAAGGTAGAAAACCAAGGATCTCTCCTTCAAGCTCGTCCTCCCATCTCCATCCTCTCCATGGCGTGGCGGCCAGCGGATCATCACGAAGCTTTGGGCGAAGCCCCGCAAGGTAGGATATTGTCTGTTTTTGATTTCCCACACCCTTTCGCTCAAATTTTGTGATATTGAAATGCTGCTTAAAATTAGATCAAAGACCATGATCGCGTAGCACATTTTATGAGCTTCCCATATCTTATTTTTATTTGAAAAACTGAGCTTCGGGGTGTTCGAAATACTTCACCGAAGATCAGCGGGAGTATGAGTTTTTCTGGGTGCCCTGTCCCATTCAGGCGGGTCAGGCGGTCTACAGCAGGGCAGCAGTCCAACGGCGGGTGGTCCGCATTGGCACAGGCCGACATGCGGTGGCGGTTGGGCTTCGACGGTTGCACGACAGTTCAGCAGGGCGGTCGGCCGGGTGGTCATCGGTCAGTTCGAGCAGGAGGCGTCGTCCGGCTGAGGCGAGCGCGCGGAAGGTGCTCAACGGCGAGCGGGCGAGCAAGGAGGGTGGTGGCGAGCGGGCAAAAAAGGCGGCTGGCGGGCGTCTGGGGGCGTGCTTTGGAGGAGGGGCCAGCTGGGTGGCGGTCCGGTGCCGATGGCGCCGGGCACCAGGGTCGCACGACCCTAGTGAAGAAGAAGAGACCCGCAACAACGGGTCCCTCCCGGGGGCGACCTGCAGAAGCAGGCGACAATGGAAAAAAAGAGAGAAATAATGAATAAAAGGGGGCCGCGGGTTTGAAAAAAAATAGTAAATTAAAATATAATATAAGTTTAAAATAATAATAATAATAATAATAATAATATTATTATTATATAAATCATAGAACGGGTGTCTGATTTGGGTGTCATCTGCGACGACGCGATCCTTAAATTACGACGAATATTTTGAGATGGTTTTGGGGGGTTTTTAACTCCTGAAATAGGGGACTCGGAGGCACGTCACCTGTGTCAAGCATATTGGCGTTTTTCGGGGGATTTTCATTTTGATGGCTCAGACACGCTTGATGTCCGTTTTGAGCACTGTCAGTGGAGTTGGGACCCTGGTGCTGTGGTGAAGCTTTCCAGGGTGGTTTTGGGCGTTGAAGCCGGAGTTGAGGCTTGGGACCCATGGCCCGTCTTTTGAGTTGCGTGCAGCTTTTAGCGACCTTTTCATCATATGTCTGTTCGGGGCGTGTGAGCAGTCGATGTTGGGTGTTTTTTTGAGGGCGTCACGTTGCCATCGTCTGCCCACTGTAATTCTGCACGATGGTGCGGGCCTCGGGAAGGCCGTTTGGGCGTTGAAGGTGATTTTCCATATTTATCACCGGGTGTCCATTTTGGAGAAGTGATTAGTCCATTTCGTGTACTTATTCAAGAGGATCGCAATGGTGTGATCCATTTGTTGAGTTTCGGTACTGGGATGTGGGTCCCATGAAGCACCGCTCGTGTGCGGTGCACCGGAATACATCTTTTTATCCGGATGTCCGTTGCGCTTAAGTGAGCAGTCTTTTTGAAGTGTTTTCCTGAGGGGATAGCAATGGTGCAATGCGCCCGACTATTTTCGGGGTCGAGGCTTGGGATCATGGGACGTCGTTTGGGCGTGAGGCGGTATTGGTGAGTTTTCCGTCCGATATCCGTTGGAGGCGAGTAAGTAGTCTTTCTCGCGTGTTTTTCAGATAGGATTATAAAGGTGCGATCTGTTTGGATGTGCAGAGCCTCTCGCGCGATCTTACTAAATGTGAAAGGCGCTCTGATGGAGGTTATTCTTGCCGTGTTTGTAGAGAATCCTTGGCATGTGATTGCGTGCACTCCCTTGTGAGTGAAGAGATGAGGTTGGACATGCCTCATCCGATGAGGTGGAAGGTTGGAGTTGTTACGTCATGCCTTCGCGTTGACGTTGGGTTCCGTGTGCATGATAGCATATGGCCTGGAACGTGTTATACTCTGGGAGTACACGAGAATGCTTGGTGGTACATGTGGTTGTTTGTACCTGAGAACGTCTGTGCGCTCGGTTGGGGTTGACTTGGGGCCACATGTTTTGTGGGCCCCATATGTATGTTGTGATCTTCTTTGTGTACTTTTGACCTCTCGCGACGTAAGGGGTCCCTCTGCGCTCGTTTGTTTGACCAGCAAGGTGGAGTTTCCCCTGGCCTGGTGCTCTTTTTTCTGACTAGCAAGGTTGAGTGGTCTCCCCTTGGTCTTGTTCTCGATGGTTTGGCCAGCAGAGACGGTTTGGTTCCTCTACTTTCTCAGATGTGAGGGGTTTAGTACTGTTCCACTTTCACCGGATTGTGACAACATTTACGACTATGGGTGTTCATGCAGCGTGGGAATTTTCCCCACTTTCTGGGATGAGATGTCTTGGTTCGCTTCGATAGTGACTCAGCGTATTGGAGCGGGATCACCTTGTGTGGCCTAGGGAGATTCTCCCCTCACCCTTTGTTCCCTGTTATGGTTCTTGTGGATTTAGTGTGACCAAAACTTTACGCAGGCACCGATACTCTACCTAGGAGGTTGTTACCAGCAAGGCTGAGGTTGTCACCAGCATGGCTGAGGTTGATACTAGTAGGGATGAGTTTTTTTCCAGCAGGGCTGAGGTTGTTTCCAGCATGGCTGAGGTTGTTTCCACCAGGGCTGAGGTTGTTTCCAGTAGGGCTGAAGTTGTTTCGAGCAGGGTTCGCCAGTGGGTTACAAACCATTAGGGATGGCCAGTACAATGGTGTTCACCGAGCAGTACCATCCAGTAGGGATGGCCAGTGCAGTTCTGGGCTTACCTCAATCTGGGCTGGGCAGTGGTCCCTGATGTCGGGCTTACCTCCAGCGAGGCTGGGCAGTAGTCCACGATGCCTGGATTACCTCCAGATGGGCTGGGAAGTGGTCCCCAATGACGGGCTTACCTCCACCTAGGATGGGCAGTGGTCCCCGATGCCAGGTTACCACCAGCTAGGCTGGGCAGTGGTCTCGTCGCCTACATTATCCGGGTCTCCCTCCAGTGGATTACCCTATTACGGGACTAGGTAGTGTGTCACCCGTCGACTTTCCGGGTCTCCCTGGAGTGGGAACCCGTTGACTTCCAGGGATCCTCCAGCAGGGCTGGGCAGGGGGTCTCCTGTCAACATTGAGCATACCTCTCGACTGTGAGGCAGTGACATGGTGTGGTTTGACGTTCCCCCAGAACTCTCAAGTACTAGGAGCTTTTCCCCCACCAAGACTTGTCCTTCTGACGTGACCTAAAACCGTGCGGGCGAGTTAGTGCCTCCCAAAGTGGATAGTGTCGAGGTGTGGTGGTTTAAGCCCCTGACATGTAGTTCGGGGCAGATGTGCAGGATGCTTGGCATCGATAGTGTTACTTTTTGGACTGTTGGCTACTCTTTTCTTGGGATGAGCTACGAGACGGAGATCCCCTTACGACCTTGATTGGGCTTCTTTTTGATCATATGGATATGTATATACCATGTTCTTGTACCCACTTCTAGGGTTTGGTTACTCTCTTTCCAGGGGAGGCGAAGATGCACGGGGTATGCCACGTTCTTTTTGTGTCTAGCTTCTCGTGGTTGGACGAGTCTACTCTCATGCTATATATAGCGAAGACTCGACGGGAAGTACATCTTCTCACCGTTTCCAGCTCCTTGTGTCTGTACGAGTCTATCTCCTTTCTCTTGTTGGGTGAGATGGACTCTTTACTGTACTCTTTTATAAACCCCTTGTTGTAGTCCTTTACTTTTCCTATTCTCTCTACTTCTCACCCTTCAGTACCTCCTTTGTTGCTCCCTCGAGCCTTCGTGGTATCCCATTGAGTATTTTTATACTCACACCTACTTGGGCTTTTCCCGCACTTGTTGTGCCCTTGCAGATGACAGACAGGTTGGTCGTGACGTCAGAGGAGCTTAGGAGCTTGGGAGATTGGTCCACATGTGGTTTTCGGCATCGTGATCCAGGTGGGGGACCCTTCCAACTGCTTTTCTTTTGTTTACCTATTCCCGGGTAGTGGCACTTTTCTGATTGGGCGCGTGTTTTTCCCCTTTACCTTTCAGTGTACCATCATCTTTCTTTGTACTTGCAGAGGTCGATGCACATTGTGGTTTATATATAGCAGTTTCCCTTTTTCTTTACCTATCATTTCATTTACACTGCACTTTTGCATTGGGTGTGTTGCGTGTGTGTACAGTTACATAGGCAAAGGCCGCCCCGAGTTGTTGTGCCTTCAGCGCTGGTCGACAGCCCCTGGCCTATAGAGGCGGGCTTGGCGTAGTTGCGGCTGGAGCCCGGGTAGGGTCGGGTCGTGACAAAAAACACAATATAGTAAAATATATTTCTTATGTAATATATTGATCAAAAGAAAGGGAAAAGTGATACGCTAAACATACATTCATATGAATCAGAGGATGAACTATCTATTAAGAAAAATTTTAGGAAAGCTATAGAATCTTCTCTCGAAATGAATGAAAATAATCTAGGAATTGAATGAGTATTTTTAGTCTTATGATAACTAGGACAATCAAATTCATTGGATACACTATAAGTTAAATATTTTTTACACTTAGTATTTGATTATCCTTCGATAGGGGATATTGATATAATGAATAATTATGTGGATTAAAAGTGAAAACATGAAGTCATTTTGATTCATGAAGGCCATATTATTTATGAATATCTCGTATTGAATTTTATTCATCCTCTCTGAGGTATGATAATATTATAACCATAAAAATTGCTACGGAAAGGGAAAACTGTGAAGGTGTTGGAAATAAATTCAAGAAGGTCCCTATAAAGGTATTGTAGTACCCTCGTCTTCAGGTTTTCAACACTTACATGATGATTTACATGGCTATAAATTTAATGGTGATGACTGGGAGAGTTGAGCGAACTTTGAAAGAAGGTTTGAGTCAAAGGGGAAGTCACACAAAATGCGGAAAATTTTTCTAACCATGTGTCCAAACTATTTTTAGTTTTTCCTTTTGAGGAAGTGGCTCCTACATGGTATGAGAAAGGTTAGAGAGACCATGCAAGGAAGTTGTGCATGGGTTTTCCAAGGCATTGGCTAATGCACAGTTAGCACACAGTTTTTCTAACCGTGCAATCTAAACATGCATGCACATAAGTGAGATCCTAAAAAAGTAGATCTCATACATTTTCCCCCCAAATGGATCGTTGATTCTCATAATAGGACATAACTCTGGATTCTTCTTCTCTTAAGGAAAAATAAGGTTCTAAAATCATTCCAATGGTGATCTGATGACTTTCCTTGGTGAATTGATGCTGGATTCTTGAGGAATGTGATCTTTCTTCTTCGTTATTTTTAGGTTTCATAGATCTACTTAGACCTACTTGTACTCTTCTCTCGATTTATTAAATATATGACAATTATGGGTATATATAGGTATTCGGATGAAAAATATGAAGATATTTGGTCTCAATCTTGTTAGGATAAGAGATCTATGGTGGGTTTGTAGAGAATCAACCCTGTTTTCTTGAGGGTTCTTCATTTACTATGGTTTTCATCAAAACCATTAAGGTAAGAGGCTTATCTATCAACACATATTGATATAATTGATTGCCATAGATTCAAATTAGGTTATTTAAAAGAAATTGTTTGTGAAAATAATGAAATAATCTTGTTTTGTAATGATTTATGGTTTTTAAGAAATTAAATGATCTTGGAGAATATTTTTATAAAGGGGGTTTTGTTTCAATAATTTTAAATGATGATTTTAAATTTTTTTATTATCTAGAATTTTTAAATGGTAGGTGAAAACGGGGTTTTTAATAAAAATATTTTTAAATAAAAATATATTTTTATTGAATTGGTTTGAGATTTAAACGGTTTGGGGTTAAAATGGTTTTAACGGAAATGATTTTCAATAAAATGGGTTTTTATTGAAATTGTTGTTTTGGCATGATTGTTGGGAATATGTAGTCTATGTTCATGTTTCATATATGGGGCTTGGTTGAAATATGACCTTGTCCTCAGTGCCAATGGGTTAATGGAACATGGGAAACAATTACCTTGTGATGACTTGGTAGACCGACGAGAAACTGCTCATGATTATGGAACTGTCATAACGTAGCATGCATGGATGATTCTATGGATGTGTGGAAAGGATTGGGTATGCCAACAGATCATTGATAATTGGTTTTAAGGTTTTTTTGTTATCTTTCTAAAGAATAAATTGTTGTAAAATTGGTTTCAATTGCACTTGTGTGCTTTTGGTTATAAATGGTTTTGGGATACTTGTTTATATCATGTTATAAATTGTTTTAAGAATTTTTTTTATTTAAACTATTTATTCAAAATGATGCTAAATCATTTATCCTAGTGGCGTGAGTAGGGAAGTCAATGGGGATAACCTACTATGTTTAATACTCACCCCTGCTTTGGTACTTTGGTTCTTTTTCATATGCTATCTTCTAGGACAGGGGAAAACATTATATTACCCACATTTTTAGCACAACCTCATGATGTTTGGGAAATTCGGAGATTGTGGAGCTTGGACCCTATGGATCATGGAGTATTGTGTTTATTTGAGTGTCTTGTGTCAATTATCTACTGTGTAATCTGATACATGGTCATTCTTCTACTGATTCAAAATTTGATGTGGTTTTGAGATACATGAAAATTTTGAGTTGTGTTCCATTTGTTCATGAATCATAATGTGAGTGTGTGGTTATGGTTGGCTGGTTTATTGGTTTATTTTTTGAAAGGATGAATCATCCCTACTTGTATTTGAAATCCTTCAACTATTATTTCTAGACTTTGGCATCTAGGGGATGTCACTAAAGGCATAGTAAGGACTCAATGTACTCTCAAGCCAATGATAATTGGTGGGTCATTACAAATGGTATCAGTCTAGTCCTTCTACTGTGGTATGAATCATAAATGTTCTTGGTGTTGGAGTTGGAATTTATTTTTTTCTATTCCTTGGGTTGGAATATTAGATTGGAGTAGGATTGTTGAATATGGATACACATAGCATAAAAGGACACAACTAACCATTTTATGCTGACCTTCATGTTACCAGGGAGTTGTATACATAAGCGTTTAGCAACAATTCTATGATTTAGGTATGTCATTGTCATGGGTTTAACCAATTAGACGAGCATGAGATGAATTGTAGAGGAATGACTTTTCACTAGGAGTGCATACATCATTTTGAGGAATTATTCATGTTGTGAAAAATTATTGATTTCTGAAAAATTCTGAAATTGAATTTTTTAGATGAAATATTTTGAAAAATTCAAGGATTATAGGATTTTAAAAATAGTTTAATTTCAAAAAGAATATTGAATGACTAAAAAAATGGATGATCATGGTAAATAGTTGTGTTTGGAAAACAGTATTGTGATAGTTGATGTGATATAATATGAACTGATAAGCCATCCATTGGTATAGAGTGATATTAACGGAGTCAGTTGTTGGTTTAGAAAATGGAACGCAGTAGGTGTCATCAAAACCAACTTGAAGAGGATGTAGAGAATGCGGTTGCACCTGAACCATGGGTAAACCAAGAGCTGGTTAAGAGTATTTTCCATTGTTTTCATCTGTGGATATGGGGAATCAGAGGAATGATCCACGACATGTGGATCATACTATTCAGTTCATGAAGAAAAACCCACCTAAATTTTGAGGTTATTTAGAACATGAGAAGGTAAAGGTGTGGATTAATAGGATGAATCATATTATTGATTTCATCAGCACACCATCAGAGAACAATGTCAAGCTGGTTACTTATATGCTTGAGGATCTTGAATGATAGTGGTGGGATTTATTAGTGTATTCTAAATTGGATGAAGGCCTTATATGGGAGGATTTGGATGAATAATTCAAAAATGAATTCTATCCTCATATGTTCAATATCCAAAAAATGTTGTACTTATTAATCCTGAAATGGGATAGCCTCTCTATCACAAAATATGCAGCTAAATTCATGAATTTAGTCCTTTTTCACCAAAGGTTGTGGAAAGAGAATCATTGAAGGTAGAAATCTTCAAATCAAGGCTAAGGAAGGATATTAAATTAAAGATTGCAGTGGTCTCTCTTATGGATTAACAAGAGATAGTGAATAGAGTGACTTTGGATGAACGTGATATATTTAGATCTATATGAGGAGGAATGATGATACATATATAGAATGGTGGGAACTTAAATTGTGGGAGAAATAAGAATAGAAACGCCTATTTCAATGGTGGATATAGAAATCAAAATCTGACAGCAAGATCAATGAATATTTCTTTATGAACCCAGAGTAAAGCAGGTTGCGTTCAATGTGGTTCGCATGACCACATAATTAGAGAGTGTACATCACAACCTTTAGAATGTAACAATTTCAAGAAGATGGTACATACTTAGTTCTATTTTCATAGATTTCAATGATTTTGGGCTCAGGACACTTATTAGGCTTCACAACCATCATATGATTCGACAGAAATGAGGACAATAGAATTAGTCTCATCAGTAAAACAGAGCTAGCCATGATGATTTTTGAAATACCATGACTCCTCAACCAGGGAAATCTCTGCAAGGCAAAAAGTAGAATAATGCAGCAAAGAAGCAATTTTATAGAGATGAGAAAATGTAGTTCATTGATTACGCTGTACCATCTATGGTGAGTGGTACCATTCATTTGAATTTAACCCTTGTGCATGTGCTCTTTGAAATTGGTGAATCACATTCTTTCATTACTTCTAATGTTTTTGACTTTCTATGTTTAAAGTTATAAATTATGCCTTCTATTTTAGAACTAAAATCTCTTATCAGTGAAAGATAATGTCAAGCCTTTTGTGTTGAGCATAAATTACAACAGTTGATGGAGGTGAGCTGAAATGGGAATTCTTGATGTTGTACATGGATTTCTATGATGTAATCCAGGGTATGGACTGATAGACAATGTTTAAGGCTCACATCGATAGATATATGAGAAAATTTAGCTTCACTACTGAGGAAGGTATCAAGAAACTCTTTAGAGGAGAAAGGAAGGTAATGAAATGTGAAATGAGTTTGTTAGCACTGACGATGGGAACAATCTCTTAGCATTTTGTGGCTTTGACATTACTATTAAAGGAAGAGATAAAGAAAAATATTTTACTAGTAGTTGTGGATAAATTTCTATATGTATTTCCCAAGAACTTCTCATTGCTATAATAACGCTCTGAACATTGATTTTCGTAGCTGGTTCATTAATTTAATACATTGGCATGATAAAAATAAATCATGTTCTGAAGGACCAAACAATTTAGCAGTCTTGGAAATTAGATTAGAGACAAGAATGTTACATTACACAATCAAAAATAAAACAAAATATAAATAATCCTTTGAGAATTATATTATTAGCATAGAATAAACCTGCAAACCAATCATAACACACTTCATGGAATCCTGGGAAAACAAAACATAAGAAAGAGGGGAGCTCATATGCTCAGTAAGGGTAAATAATTTAACGAAAGCCATAGACTTTTAAGACAATATGTTTAATAAGAACAAAAACCATTTAAACATAAACATGAACATTATATGGAAAAATTATATCATACATTACCACATAAACATGCACATAGATATTCTACAAGTCTAATAATCAACTGTAATATCTAATTTCATTATGAGGGAATGCATAATGACTGACATCATAACCACATGGTCCAGTCCTCGTGCCAGGAATAAAAATAATTTTTTTTTCAAGTAAATGTGCCAAGAAACTAGTTTGTCTATTGAGACCTACCAATGAGTCGAGGAGCTATAGTGGGCTCCACCTATCACTTACTTTGTCCAATGCATTCCTCATATGAAAATGTTGAATCCTAACATAATTTTTTTATTAAAACTAGCGAACGAAATGTCAATAGTTTTTCCATAAACCATGATTACTATAAAAATAGAACATCCACAGTCAAACATATCATATCTCATTCAATAAATTATATAAATATTGTATTATAATAAATAAACCTCAATCAAGAATAATATATAGAAAAAGAAGTTGACATAGTTAAAAATGATTTTTAAAACACATTGAGAGAAATATCTATTTTTGTGAAATCATTTAAATGTCAAGAATTTATAAAGGAATTAATTTAAAATATATATTTGAATCAGCGTGGCCCATAAAATCATGAAATTTTTTAAAATAATTAACATTTTAAAAAAATCATGTCTATATAAATAAATCTTTAAAATAAATTTTAAAACATGGACATTAATTAAAAATATTTAGAAAAACAAATCAGTAAATCATTTAAAATGATGCTCAAGATAAAGGGTCCCTTCCAAAAAACATTAAAATATTCATTTTGAAGTCATTTTTTTGAAATATGGAAATGGATTGTAAAAATTTCCCATTAAATAGTTACACATAAACAATCTCGGATAATATTGATATTGAAGAATTAACCCTTATATTGTACTTTCTTTTGGTCGAAGGGTACGTTTATCCTCCTGTATAAGAACCATAATATTTTTATAAATTATAACATTACCATATTTATGTTTATGATATCACACTTAACTCATTTATGACTTTGTTCTATCCATTTAATAATTATTTTTATGTTAAAGTAACATTTTAGGTAATAATTGTTTTTTTATCTTAAGTGTTTTAACATGTTATTCTTGATCGTATCACTTATATCATTATTTATCTAATTCCAGAATATAAAACATTATTTATATTTCATATATATTCAGAATATATATATGTATAATTGATAGATATATGAAATGGAATACACCTTTTATGGAGAGGGTAGGTCGTACATACGGATAAACGTTGTTTCCGTTTCCATATAGTATTGCATGGAAGTTAGTGAATGAGATAAATGTATATATATATATATATATTTATAGTAGTATTATTATGTCATATATTACATAAATATTAAAAATATGTATTTTTATAGTCATTTTGGAATGGTGAATGTGGAAATGAATCTCATCGCATCGTGGAGACGGTAAGCTGTACATACAAATGAGCGACTATATCATTATTTTGATGGTTAAATTGTATGAAAATGGATGGTATATTATATATAATGAATAATAAAAATGTTATATTTTTTATTTACATTGATTATACTCAATATTATACCAATAAAAATAATGATGTTTTGAATAACAAATTTCATCTCGATGTGGAGGCAGTAATCCGTACGTACGCACGTATGATGACATTATCATTTATCGGATGAATAGAATAATGAATATAGTTGTAAAATATTTATAATAACATAAAATTATGTAAAAGGTACTGTAGTTATTATTTTGGTATATAAACAGTAATGAATGTGGATGTGGAAGAAGAAACGAACTCTGAATTAGGTTAATGACCTATTCTTCGGGTTCTTCTTTTTGATTTGAACAAAAGGGCTCCTTAGGATGGCTTTCTGATGAATGTAAGGTCTCTAGTTTTATTTGAAGGTATTTGGGATGATATTTTATTAGGTTTTTGGCAATCCAAATGGGTTTCGATTTGTGAAGTTAAGATAAGGGGAAGTACCTTTTTATAATGGAGGTGAGGCGATCGTAGGAAATGGTTGAAATATTATTTTATTATAAAATAATTTTTGAGTTTTAATGGATAAAAACGAACTTATTTAGAGCCTAACGTGTGTATGGGTAAAATAACTCGCAATAAATATGTTTTAGACAAGTTCTGATTACCAAATTAACCTTCTCTTTTAGATTTAACTCTTGGTAAAATAGTTTAGAAATTACCATGTCTTCTTGTATTTTTATATTATATGGTTAATAAACCATAAATAAAATAAAAAACGATCCCTAAGTGGTTATGTAATGAAATATATAACCATATATAAGTCCTTTGTCCTAATATTACATTTTTAGTAATATTATATCATTTAATAAAATAGTATTTGTTTTAAAAAAACTTTTATATCAATTTTGACACTATTTAGTATTTGGTTTTTTTGAAAGAAAAAAAACTTGAGTAAATGAAAGAAATACTTTAACTAAACCCTAAGATTCCATATTAAGCTAGAAAATTCGTTTATGGAATAAAAATAATTCAAATTATATTTATTTTAATATTTATAATATCATTTATTTGATTCATTCATTAATAATGAAAATACTACATCATTATTGTGTCAAAAATAAAAATATTTAATTTATATCAAAAAATTATAAATAAAATATCATGATATAGGAAATATTTTTAAATTTTAAATTAATATTTATAGTCTAAGATATCAATTATATAACCCTATATAAGAATTTTTTTACAAAAAGATACATGCTTCTTCTATTTTTGTCTTTAGTTGAAATTAATTACTATAAAATGACATTATCACTCCCAGGTGGCTCAATGGGGTATGAAAATCAACCCAATAACGCCCATTGTAAGACATGTATCATCCAATAGGGTTGGGAAATGTGTTATTGTAATTTATTATTATTATACAATTATTTTTTACCATTATTTATTAGATTTACCCTTTAACCATGGTAAATTAAATATTTACAGAAGTAACTATTCATAATGTATAAAAATAAAATATATATATTTACACAATTTGATCACCATGATAAAAAAATTTGGAATCCATTTTTCTAAATTCAAAACACAGAAGATGTAGAAATTAATTTAAAATTAATTTATCATTGTCAAAACCAAAAGGTGGGTTTTTAAGAAGTAAAAACGATCAAAAGATTGACAAGTGTTTATATAAAATTTAAATATGAAATTACATATAATGAACAAAAATATATTTAATGATAAATATATATTCTAATTTTACCTTAAAACCTTTCAAATTTATAATTGAACACTATAAATTATTTCGATTAAAATTTTTTTTAAATTAAAATTTATTATTTTCAGAATTCATCAAAATATGAACGTTATAAATAACGTACCAAAAATTTATCCAAAATAAATTGTTATGTCCCGATTAAAAATATGAATTTAATTTCATCAAATTTAATATATAAAAGTTTCAAATATTGGATTTAAAAAGGGTTCTCCATTAAAAGGAGGAAAAAAACATTTTTTTAAAAATGCTTCTTATATCTAAAAAATTGAATTGGTCTCTATAATATGTCTAATAAAAACATAATATAGATGTTAAAACTATATGGAGTATATAAAATTCAAAATTTCGTTAATACTATTCACAAAAACATTTTTAACGGATAGTCTGGTAAGTCCTGGTGTGCTTGAACTCGGTGTTGAATGCGACACAAGCTATTGAATTACATTAAATAGATAAAGTACTATGAAATCACGGGGTGTTAAATTATCCCCTCCTTAAAAAAATTGCATCTCTGAAATTTGAAATGGTTCTTCAAAAATAAAAGGATGAAAATAGGAAATACCTCTGTGGAAAACCAATATTGGAAATATGGTTACTAAAATTTATTCTTAATAAGAGGGAAAGGGAGATTAAAAAGTCACCACCATATTTGGGATTAAAATTTGAGAAAATTGTTGGCTATTAGAGACACATAATTTTAGGGAAAACGTAAGTATTTATAGGGAGTGATTGAGGTCCTCAATCCCAAACAAGTGAACAAAAAATACAATATGAGGGTCTCAAATCCATAAATCTATAATGATTTAAATATCATCGGTTCAACAAAACATAAGGTATTAGGAAAACACATTTTTGGTTTTATGATCCCTTCTATAGTTATTAATAATTGATTTCTTCATAGAATAATAAAAAGAATACTTAACAATAGATTTCCACCCTTTAACTAATTTCTACCACAAACTCCTATTTCACTCCAAAAGTTATTAGAACTAAAAAATATTCTATTTTCCTTAATCATATAGGGTTCCAAAAAAAATAAATTTATAATTAAATTTACAGACCATTTAAAAAAAACAAAATTATAAAAAAAAGGACATTACATAGGAAAGTGGTAGGTGATATACCCTTGTCGCCCATCGGTTGTGGGTTCAACTCTCGCAGCCTTCCCAGACATGACAGGTTTTGACCTATCATTCAGGTTGTCATTTTTATAACAATCCAAAAATAATCTTAATAAATTTTTTAACCTTAAATAATACTATCCAATGTCCAACATAATTTATTCCAACATTTTGAATTACCCAAAATACTTCTTTCTAAGCTCACAGTCCAAAATTTATAAGGAAGGTAAACATATTGAAGATATTTTTTTCCACATAATAACATCTGAATAACTTCATCATGTATTCTATTAAAACATGGAAACAACCTTAATTTCCATAAAACATTATTGATTACATTCATTCTGCCTTATTCCATATAGAATACTGGATATAATCCTTATACCAAAAATGATGTAAAATCCTAATAATAATGGTATGAACCTCTTTTTAAAAAAACCATTAATTAGTTCCAAAGATTTAAATAATATCCAATCAACATTATCTAAATAAATTATATATTATTCCAAAACCATTATCTCAATTTCAAAAACATATTAATGGTTATATTTCCCCCAACCATACATTTCACAAAATGTTTATCTTGAAACTATGTCACTTTACTTGGTACCATACTATCTCAAATCCTTAATTAAATAGTTCTGCAGTACCGTCCTTATATACTATATAATTCTTATATCTCTTACATCGTTAATAAAATTCTCAAATGACATAATTTTTTAATGACAACATACGATCACTAATCATTCCACTTCAACTTCAGTAGTATCATTACTTGATTATTATCCAAAGGCATCATTTAGGGTATACTATAATGATTGGGACCTTGATTCATGTAGTGAACCAACTCCTTTCAGATGAATCATTATACATTTCAATCCTTTTTTCATACTCATGAAATCAAGAACTTGGTGTCATTTTTCTTCACACATAAAAATAACTCCCATTCCATTCATGCAATTCCAAAGGTGATTCTTTTCACAGTTATCAAATATGGTAAGATCCTTCTTTCCCATCTTCCCATTATCCATATTTCTCTCTATCATGCTTTTCCCCTCTTGCATCACATAAAATTAATACGACATAGATAATTATTTACATATCTTATTAACACATGATACTATTTCTTCATATGATGAGAATATGTGGGAGACTATTTCCAATATAAATGATGGATTAATACCATGAAAGATATGATCCCTCTTACTCTTTGGATCATGTGTATTGCTGGAGGTCTCATTACTTCTACTGAGCACCATTTATAAATGATGAAATACTATAGGTTAGATCATATCATATTTTATAATCCAAAGACTATAAAAATTCTCAACATTAATGGAATATGTTCACATATATAGTCTCATAATCATAAAAAAGGATTATTTCTAGAAACTTTACTCATAAATCCTTCATAATTGATCTCAAAGAAAATGTGAATTGTCTTAAGCATATCCCATGAGAGTTTCGTAACCAATAGTTCACCAAATCCCATTATCATGCACCATTTCTCGTTCTAGTCTACATCAATGTAGTGATTTCAAGTTTTACTCCTAGATATATCTATGCCAGAGTCACCACTACCTACTTATATCAAAATAGGGATGTATTTTTTTTAAAAACCATAAAATAAACACATTACCAAAATTATAGGATGTTCTTCTATACTAATCCTCAAATATTATATTAGGGTAATGTTCTCTAATCAGTGTTATTTGTTAATCTAGTTTCCAAGGTTATTGCTAAACTTCATCTGATACCAACTGTAACGCCCTAACCCCAGAAGTCTAGATTTGGTGCCTTATTTTAATACATTGGCATGATTACAGGGAATCATGTCCCGAAGGACTGATCAGGTTAGCATTATTGGAAAATTGATTACATATATGAACTTTACATTAGACATTCAAACATAACAAAAAACATAAATATTTTTTTTATAATGCCATTATTCCCCTATGTTAACACTACATACCAATCATAACACACTTCTTGGAATCCTGGGAAAATAAAAAAGAAGAAAGGGGTGAGCTTAGATGCTCTGAAAGGGTAAATAATTTAGCAGAAGCAATAAACTTTAAAGGCAAGATGTGTAATAAGATTAAATTACTTTTAAACATAAACCTGAAAATAATATGGAAAAATTAATTCGTACATTACAACATAGACATGAACATGGATATTCTACTAGATGAATAATTATATTTAATATCTAATTTCATAACGATGGAATGCATAATGCCGAACATCATAACCGCATAGTCAAGCCCCATGCTATGACTACAAATAATTTTTTTTCAAGGCCTTATGCCAAGACACTAGTCTGTCTCATGAGAAACACCTATGCATCTAGGATCTATAGAAGACTCCAACCGTCACTTACTAAGTCCAATCCATTCCTCATATAAAAATTTTGAAACATAACATAATCATTTGTATTAAAACTCGCATACGAAACGTAAATTTTTTAATCATAAACCATAAATGGTATAAAAATTTCACATCTACAGTAAAACATATCATAAATCTTTCAACACAATATGGATTATTGTATTATAATAAATCAACCACAATAAAGAATAATATCTATTAAAGGATGTTGACAGAGTTAAAAATGATCATTAAAACTCTTCGAGAGAAATATCCCTTTTTTGAAAGCATTTAAAAGTAATGAATTTAGAAATGAAGTAATATAAAAGAGATTTTCTTAACAAAAATTCCCATACCAATTTGAAACATTTGAATGGAATTAAAATTTTAAAACAATATTTTCTATATAAATAAATCCATAAAATTAATTTTAAAACATGGACATTAAGTTAAAATATTTTTAAAAGTAAGTCATTAAAACATTTAAAATGCTGATAATGATAATGTGTGACTTCCAAAAAACCTTATAATATTCATTTTTAATCATTTTTATGAAACATGGACATGGATGATAAAAATTTCCCACTAAATACATACATATAAACAATCTCAGATAACAATGAGTCTGAGGAATTATCCCTTACATTGTACTTTCCTTTGGTCGAGGGTACATTAAATCTCTAGTATAATAACAATGTGATGTTATTAAATTATACCAGAACCATATTATTATAAATGATATCATAAAAATTTTATTTATTTCTTTATTCTATCCATAAAAATTTATTTCCATGTTAAATTAACATTTCAAGTAATAATCATTTTCTTTATCTTAAGTGTTTTAACTTTTTATAATAGATCATATGACATATATAATGATTTAATTGATTCCATAATATGAAATATTATTTATATATAATATATATTCATAATATAAATAGTAATAATTGATATATATATATATGAAATGGAGTACACCGTTTATGGAGATGGTAGGTCGTACGTACGCATTAACGCTTTTTCTATTTTCATATCGTATTGTATGAAAGTTAGTGAATGAGATAAATGTGTGTATATATATTAATATATATCTATAAATAAATATATTTATATATATCAAGTATAATTATTATTTCATATATTACAAAATTATTAGTAGTATGTATTTTCATAATCATCGTTGAATGGTGAAGGTGGAAATGAATCTCATCGCGTCGTGGAGACGGTAATCCGTACGTACGGACAAACGGAAACATTGATTCTTTTGAAGGTGAAATAATATGTAAATGGATGGTATATTTTATATATATATGTATATATAATAATTAACATGTTATATTTTTTATTTACATCAATTATACTCACTATTATACCCATCCAAATAATGAAGTGTTGAATAACAAACTTCACCACGACATGGAGACAGTAACCCATACGTATGCACATATGCTAAATTTGTCCTTCATAGGATAGATAAAATAATTATTATGGTTTTACCATATTTACAATAACATAAATGTATGTATAAGGTACTGGATTTATTATTTTGGTATGGAATCAACAATGAAAGAGGAAGTAGAAGAAGAAAAGAACTTTGATAGAGGTGATGAAATAATTACATCTTCTTCTAGTTCTTCATTTTGATTTGAACAAAATGGATCCATAGTTTAGATGTATGATGAAATTAAGACCTCTAGTTTTATGTTGGTGTAGTTGGGAGGATATTTTATCACGGTTTGGCCGATCTGAATGGCTTTGAATTTGTGAAATCAAGATTTTATTAAGTACCCTTTTATAAGAGAGTTGAGGGGAACCTAAGAAAAATCATGAAATATTATATTGTTATAAACTTAATTTCAGATTCGTATAGCTAAAAATGAATTTATTTATATACTAAGGTGGGTATGGCTCTAAATAATCTCAAAAAATAGCTTTTAGATAGGATTAGTTTACCATATTATCCTTATTTTTAGATTTTACTCTTGGTTAAATAGATTAACATTTATGATGTCACCTTGTATTTTTATATTATATGGTTAGTAAAAATTATATAAAATGATTAAATAACCCCAAATGGTTTGTAATGAAATATATAACCTCATATATTTCTTTTTTCAGAATATTTTATTTTTAAGAGTACTATATCATTTAATAATATAGTATTTGTTTTAAAATCTCTTTATTTCAATTTTGACACTATTTAGTATTTTGTCTTTTTGAAAGTCCAAAAAAATTATTATAAATGAAATACATTAAATCAACGATGAAATTTTATATTCACCTAAAAAATTTGTGGATCACATCAAAACATTCAAATTATATTTATTTTAATCTTTATAATATTATTTATTTTATTATTTCATTAATAAGGAAAATACTACATCATTATTGTGTCATAAATAAATATATTTATTTTATGTCTAAAAATTATAAATAAAATATCATGATGTAGGATATATTTTTAGCTTACAGATGAATATTTATAATCATGGTGATCAATTATTTCACCCCATATAATTGTTTTTACTAAAAGATACAAGCTTATGTTTTTTTGTCATTACATTAAATTAATTAATATAAAATGCCGTTATCACTCCCATGTGGCTAAATGGGGTCCAAAAATAGACCGAAGGAATAATATGGTCGTAAATGTATCATAAAATAGGTTTAGAAAATGTGTTAGGGTAATTTAATATTATTTTAATATTATTTTTTACCCTTATTTACCCGATTTACCTTTTAACCATGGTAAATAAAATATTTACTGGTGTAACTAATCATAATGTATACAAATAAAATATAACTATTTAAAAAATTTGGAAATCATGAATCAAAATATGGAATATATTTTTAAAAATTCAAAACACAAAATTTGTAGAAATTATGTTAAAATTAATTCTCGTTGTCAAAAACAAAAAGTAGGTTTTTAAGAAGTAAAAAGGTTCAACAGATTGACATTTGTTTATGTACAATTTAAATGTGAAATTACATCCAATTTCCTAAATTATATTAAATGATAATAATTCAATCTAATTATACTTTAAAACAACTCAAATTTATAATTTAACACTATAAGTTATTTCGATTAAAAAGGTGTTTTAATTAAAATTTAGTATTTTTCATTATTCAGCAAAATATGAAAGTTATCAGTAAAGTACAAAAAATTTATCCAGACTAAATATTATGTTCATATTATTAAGAAGATATTAATTTAATTAAATTTAGTATATAAAAGTGTCAAATAATAGATTTAAAAAGGGGTTTCCATTAAAAGGCGGAAAACTGCATTTTTTTGAAAAATATTTATTTTATATTAAAAATTGAAATTGTCTCTATAATATGTCGGAAAAAAAATAATATTGATTTTAAAATTATATGGATTATATAAAATTTAAAATTTAGTTAATTTTATTCACGAATTAATTTTGAACGGTTTGTTTGGTAAGTTGTGGTGCGCTTGAACTCAATGTTGCGTGTGGCACAAGCTACTGAATTACTTTAATGAGATAACATAGCATTGAATCATGGGGTGTTACAGTAACCACCTATATTGGATGTGAAGTTGATATTTTATCTCCTTCTAAATATTATTCCTATTCCCCTTCTGTCTTATAGGATGGCACTGACAGAGTTACGAGAATTGAAAATGTAGTTGGAAGAACTAGAAATCATGGGTTTTATTCTGCCATGTTCATCTTCATGGGCCATACCAATTTTTTTCATGAGGAATTAAGAATGAACACTTCGGTTGTGTGTTTATTATCATAAGCATAACCAAGTTAAAATAGAGAATATATAACAAATTTCATGCATTGATGATCTGTTTGATTATTTAAGGGGAGCACATTGGTTCCCCAAGATTGACTTGCGATCAGGATATCATCATTTTCAAATTCGGAAGGAGGATATTTCAAAGAAAACTTATAGAAGTACACATGACAACTAAAAATATGTAACCACACCTTTCGATCTAATGAATGGACCTATTTTCATGATGGATTTGATAAATTATATGTTTCATCGATATCTTGATTTTGTTGTTGTCAAGTTTGTGGAAAACATCTTGGTGTATTCAATGACAATGGATGACATTGAGGAGCACTTGGAAACAGTATTAAAAATATTTAAATATCACAGTTTTTATTCCATATTTTCAACGTGTGATTTTTAGATACAATAAGTATTCATTCTTGGCCATGTCAATTATGGAAAATGTGTTTCTGTGGATCTTGAAAAGATAGAAGCAGTTATCTTGTGGTAACCACTGAAGAATATCTTCGTGATACAATGCTTTTTTGTGTAGATATTTTTTATGGATGCATTTTGTGTGATTTATCCCAACTATATTCACCAATTATAGCTCTGAAAAATAATAATTCCCCATTATAATTGATAGAGGAATTCCAAAAGCATTCCCAGGTGTTGAAATTTCTGCTTACATCAGCACATGTCATGATTTTTCTAGAATCAAGATAGGGGTATATAGTGTAATGTGATTATTCGAGATGATGTTCGGGTTTTGTTCTCATGAAAGGAGACCATGTGGTTTCTTATTGTTCAAGTAAGTTGAGGGTGCATGAGAAGAATTACCCAACACACGATTCAGAGTTATCTTCAATTGTCCATGCCTTGAAAACATAGAGACACTATTCCTTTGGTGAGAAATTAATTTTGTTTACAGACCACAAAATCGTGGAAAACATTTTATCATAGTGAGATTTGAATCTTAGGATAATGCGATGGATGGAGTATCTCCAGATTTTTGACATTGACTTAATTTATAGATCGGGGAAAGGGAATTCAGTGGCAGAAGCATTGAGTAGAAATTCATATGGTCAGTTGGAAAAAGAAGCATCAAATGAATGGTAGTTGAGGTCGGTTGTAGCCGACATGCACATGTAATGTGATGACCAAGGTGATGTTGCGATTTTGTTTTCATATACTCTTGTTCTGAATTTGGTAAATATGGTTAAAGAGTTACAAACATCTGATATGTAATACCTGGTTAGGAGTTAAAAACTCAATGGTGGGAGACCATTGAGGGATACAAAATTAATGGTATTTCAGTTTTGTGCTCTAGAAATCGAATGTATGAACCTATGCCTTGTCAGGAACAACTCTTTCATTCATACCACCATTCTAGATGGTCTGTACATCTAGGTACACAGAAGATGTATAAAGAGTTTAAGGCATAGTTTGGGATTAGCAACATGAAAAAGAAGGTGGCTGAGTTTTTCTCGCGGTTCTTAACTTGTTAGTGGGATAAATAAGTGAATCAGAGACCAGAAGGAATGTTGTAGTCTTTAATTATCCTAGTGTGAAAATGGGAGAAGATGACAATGGATTTTGTTATAGGCTTTCTGAGAACGATTCAGAAACACGATTCAATATGGGTGATAATGGATCATCCTACCTAGTCAGCCCATATCATCCATATTAGTGAAAAGCATACAGTGGAGGATCTGTAAAAAATATATATCCATGAAGTGGTATAGAGGCATGGGGTACTAGTCTCAATAGTCTCAGACAGTGATCTGAGTATCACGCCTTGTTTCTAGAAATCCTTATAGAAATATCTTGGGGCTTATTTGACTATGAGCATAACGTATCATCATCAGAAAAATAGGAAATATGAGAGGACGATACAAATGTTTTAATATATGTTGTGATATTTAGTAATGGATTTTTTTACCCTATGGGAGGAGCATATACTCTTGGTGGCATTCTCATACAATAACAGCTCTCAAGCCTTGATACACATGGATCTGTTCGAAGCATTGTATGGGCGTCCTTGTCGTTCCCCACTATAATGGGTGGAAATAGTTGAATCTTCACAAGTTGGGCCAAACCTTGTCCTAGAAATAATAGAGAAGATCCTGTTGATCAAAAAAGGATGGATATGGCTCAGAGTCTTTAGAAATATTTTTTGGGTCACTGTCGAAGACAATTGTCATTCGCTATGGGCAATCATGTATTATTGAGGATGTCTACAAGGCTTCGAAATAGTCATTTCATAAATTAGGGCATGTTATATCTTAGATAAATAGTCTTCTTCGAGATACTCGAATATGATGGGGAGGTGGCATATCAGTTGGAATTACCACCATAGTTTATTTTGGTGCATAATGTGTTCGATTAATCTTAGTTGAAAATGTATCAGCCTTATCCTTACCATGTGATCAGATGGGATCACATTGACTTTGACCCATATGCTTCATTAATATATATCATGGCTTGGATTGTGGAAATCCAATAGAAATTCCTTCATGGAAAAATCATCGGCCTAGTGCGGGTTTAATGGTAGCACGGTCAAATACAAGAAGAGACTTGGGACGATGAAAAAAATGTGAAGGAGCGGTGGCTGAAACACATTAAGTTGGGTGAGGGTTTTCTACATTCCAAGGACAGAAATACCAATAGTGTGGAGTATTTAGTACACATGATTTTTTTTATGTAACCCATACATGATTCTATTCATGTTTATCATTTTAAGGGTTATTTGAGGGAAATTCGGGAGATATTTTAATGAGGTTTTGAGGCAAAGGGGAAGTCACATGGGAGGTGCACAGTTTGTCTAATTCTGTGGAAAAACTGTGTGTAGTTGGTCCTTTTGAGGAAATGTCTCCCGCACTATTTGAGAACAATTAGACAGACCATCTGAGGATGTCAGGTGAGGGTATTTGTAAATAGTGGCTAATACATAGTTTCTCTGACCATGTGAACTAACTCTGCAGAAAGGTAATTGACATCCTAAAAAAGAGAATCACAAAAGTTTGTGCCTCTAAATGGAAGGTTGTTTCCTTCTATGTGGCCCTAACCTTGGATTTTTCTTCTGATATGGCTGAAGAAGGTGCTCCCATAATTCTGGAGGCAATCTTAAGGATTCCATTGGCGAATCAAATCTAGATTCTTGAGGTATGTGATCATTCTTCTTAATTCATTTTCATTTTCATAGATTTACTTATATTTATATTTCATATTTCCTCAGTTTCTTAGATAAACTACCATTATGTGTATATCAATGTATGTGTAATCTAATTATGCTGAGATTCGGTCTCGGTCTTGTTAGGATAACAGATATATGGTGTGTTCATGGATAATCGACCCGGTTTTCTATATCGTTCTTTGTTCATTGTGGTTTTCATCAAATCCTTTGAGGTTGGACGATTCTCCCTCTACTCCTATTTCCAGAACTGATTATCTCATATTAAAATAGGGTAATTTAAAATACATTGTCTGTGAAAATCATGAATGAATCTTCTTTAGTGATGATTTATGGTTTCTGTGAAATTTTGTGATCTTGGGGAATTGTTGTGCAAAGGGGGTTTAGTTTTATGAATTTAAAATAATGATTTTAAATTATGGATTTTATGTAATTAGTTAATGGATGATGAAAAAGGTATTTTCAATAGAAATGGGTTTCAATAAAAATAGAGTTTTACTGAAATGGTTTGACAATGAAATGGTTTTTGCATTGAAATGGTTTGGCATTGAAATGGTTTTGACAGAAATGGTTTTCAATTAGAAGTTTTTTTATTGAAAGGGTTGTATTTCAATGAATGTTGGGCATATTTGGTTTGTATTAATGTTTCATATAAGGTTCATTGGTGATATATGACCTTGTTCTTGATGCCAAAGGGTTAATGGCAGATGGGAAAAAATTACCTTGTGATGACTTTGTAGATCGATGAGAAACCCCTCATGAGTATGGAAATGTCATAACAAAGAATGAAGGGTTGATTCTACGGATGTGTGTAATTGATTAGGTATTCTAATAGAGCATTGAAAAATTGTTTGAAGGTTTAGTTTAGTTGTCTTTTTGGAATAATAACTTTTGGAAAATTTGTTTCAATTCTACCTATATGCTTTGGGATATAAATGGTTTTGGGAAACTTATTTATATCATGTTGGAAACTATTATGGGAAAATTTTTTATATACATTGTTTACTATAAATGCTGATAACCCTTCAATCCTAGTGGCATTTTTAGGGATTTATTGGTGAAAAACCTACTGAGTTTTGTACTCACCCATTATTTGGAACATTAGTGATTTTTTCAATTCTATCTTCCGAGATAGGGGAGAAGGTAATATTTCAAACATTTTTAGCACTACCATGTGATGTTTGGGCTATTTAGAGATTGCGGATCTTGGATATTGTGGAGCAAGGAGTATTGTTGTATTTTGAGATTCCTGTGTCAATTATCTACAATGTACATTGATACTTTTTCAGTCTTGTTTTGTTGTAATCCATGATGTGGTTTTGAGATACATTAAGATTTTGAGTTTTCTTCCATTTATTAATGCATCATATAGTGAATGTTTTATTATGGTTGGATTGTTTATTTTGTAATGGGTCAATTGTCCCCCACTTGTATTTGAAACCCTTAGACATTTATTTTCAGCCTTTGACTTCTTAGGGATGACACATAAGGCCTAGATATGAATCATTGTACTCTCAAGCCCATGATAATTGGTGGGTCATTATAGGTATACTCAATCAGATAATCTCTCAATGAAATTATAGAGACATATCAATTTTCCGCAGAATGCATGGGAACATTGAAAGCTTCTATTTTATACATTGGAATATATTTTATACTACGAAATTGGAAAAAAAATGAAAAATGGTGTTACTATCATCATTAAATAAGGCAAGGTACTTATTACAACGAGGATTACATTGATAAAAATCCATATAGTATATATTAAAAAGATGTATTCTTGGTATAAAAGAAATAAAAATCAGGTATGTAAGGATGAATATATTATTTTGAGAAATACATTTTTAAATATTAATGGAGATTAATTTCATTTTGAATTTTTTTTGTATAGATATATTATGAATCAACTTTTGAACCAATATTGTATTGAAAAAAAGGTAGATTTGGAAGAAAAAGAAAATGGATATTCCAATTTTAACAATTATTAAAGAAAATTTAATTAAGATTCCACCATTAAATAATAAAATGGGTGGATATCATTGAAATCAATGAATATTTATTCATTAGTGCGTTTACAAAACAGACGACATGGTAAAAAGTTATTCTTATAGGAAAAGTTTTATATTAGAGAATGAATCTTGAAGAAATATACAGTTGTGTTTCTTCATAATAGGTTCTTTACTAAAGTGGAATATGTTCTATATCTATAGAGGATCCAAATACGAGAAAGGATGACCTTAATGTCATAATATATGGTGGAATTTTTTTGTATCAAACATAGAGGATACACTTGTAAGGATTAAAAGAATATTTCCATGGATGACTAAGGATAACCTGAGGTTTATAAGTGATCTGTCCCATTTTCAATATACTTAGACATAAAAATTTTGTTAAATAAAAACTATGTTTTAAATTCAAAACATTTATTTAAATGAAAAATTATTTATCTTTCCATAAAACACAATGAATATACAATAATTTGATGATTTTAATAAAAATTGGTCATTTTGGTGCCTTATTGGCCAATAGTTCATTAATTTAATTTTATAAAATTTTGAGAATAATTTTTTTATTGATATATCATTGAAACTTTTATTTCCATGTGATTTTGATGATCTTATGGATTTTAGGATTAATTATTTATTTTTCATTGTTTTTATTATTCTAGTTTTGTGTGGAATGAATTTAAATTTCAAAGATGGAGTTGATTGATAATTTCTATTTTGAATTTTTTATTTTTAATTATTAATTTATGAATTTCAGGAATATTAGAATTATTATTTCGGATATGTGGAAACATGTGTTTCAAGATATTTTAAAATGGAACGTCTAATGATCAATTTATCATCCACAAGAAGAGAGCCAGTTGTAGCTCAATTGACCGTGAGTAATGATTTAGTAAATTAATCAAGTGAAAATATGATAAAATTTAACTTATCAAATGAGTAATATTGAAAAATATAGTTACTAAGAATGATAATTTTGAGATGTATTGAAACAACCATTCCCCCCATCAAACTAGCTACATGACCAACTACAACCTATCATGCATGATAATTATGATAAGCTGTAAGCTATCATGTGGAATCTCATGATACCAAAAGATCAATTTTAGTTTACTAAATATGTTAATATTGAAAAATCATTATTTATAATTGTGAATAATATGAAAATACCACAATAAAAAAATTTGAATGGTTGTGAAACAACAAAATATTCCATGCTTGAAAACTAAGAAACGTATTCTGAAAAATATATGAACTTGCCCAAGCAGTTGTAAGGAAGAAGTCCTTAAGCTATCATGAAAGATTTAAACCCATCACAAGATAAATCCTTGACTATTTATAAGAAACCATTTTGATAAATCATCTATTCTTGGTGGGGAAGCTTACCCATGTATCACAGCTACCACGAGTCATCCTTAACCCACCACATTTGAGGAGGTACCAATATCCTATCTCCAAAAAAACTATGATAATGCATAAAGTAGAAGCTTTTGTGAGTCCATGATTGATCAACTAACTTCAAAAGGTTGGAAAAACATACTGTGGATGTTGAAATAACACAATATGATTGAAACTAAGAAAAAAAATTGATGATAATTTTAGTTTGATCATAATTAAATATCAATGAAAACCAAATTCTAATGTGAATCGTGTGTTGAGAACTATCAATATAAAGAGGGATATAACATTATTAGTATATTTTGATAACCCTTTTATGAAAAAACATAATTTTTCTCAATGGATGTTGACCATGGGTGAAAGGACTTATAAAAATGTGTATTATTAAAGAAGGATTTAAGATTGAAATTTTAAAGAACCACATTAACACTGAAGTTAAGATGTGGGTCTATGGGTATCTCTATGGATCAAGATAAGTTTAATTGGATAATATATACGCTTGGTTGAAGAAGATAAATCATTAGTAAGTGAGATCATTTCATTGAAATTAAAGAAAGTATGAATCAGTTATGATGTTGTGTGAATGTTGGGTGGGGGCACTAAATATGGGCTTAATGAATCAAAAAATACATCTATGTTCCCATAAATATAATTCAATAAAAAGAGATGACCATGAATAACCATTTTCAATGTGATGGTTCAACATGTGAGACAGAGTGTAATTAATCTATCTCAAACACCCAAATTGAAGGTTTTCATATATATGAACATTGAGTGCTTAAAATAATGCCTCAACTAAGCATTGAACATTTGAAGATGTAAGTTCATTCATTGTATGATTGGCAAAATCATATAATCATTGATCCCAGAAATAGACATTCATTTGAGTACTCTTATATATATAAATAAAACTGAAATAAGAGAAAATGTGGCATAATATATCTTTTAAAACCTACAAGAAGGGAAAAAACAACAGACCTTAACCTAGAAATGAGTTGATAGAGAGAGTTAGGATTTGGGAAGTTTAAGTTCCAACAGCCTTCATTAATCCATCGTATATTAGAAAAAATCCACGATCATGATAATTTCCAATAAATAAACCCCATTTTCTTATGATACCATCATACCATTAATTACTCAAATATTACACTCTTGAATTTATTATAAATTTCTATTCTATGGTGTAGTAATTTCCACATATAGGCTTGAGTGAGGAAGAGAAAAATTGAGATGATCCATTTTATCTCTGTTTAATAATTACAAACAATGATTCAATAAACATGTGAGGAAATATTTGATACATACAACTAAATTTACAATGATTTTGGCATAATATTTTTCCTTGGATAGTTTTCCATAAGATAAGGCATTTAATCACATGGTTAAATATAAATGGGAGTGAGATATTGCATGAACCTTGGGACAATGTCAATGAATTACATAGGTTGTTCTGAAATCACTAATTCACCAATAATTTATCATGGATAAATTTTTTAAAATATTTGATCCCCACAACCAAACTATGTTTTATCCGTCATTAGGATTCAATTTTTGAAATAAAATATCTAATGAACACATACAAATATTAAATACCCATAGAAATAAAATTCAAAAAACATGTATTCTTATATTTAAACTATTATTAGTAATGTAACCAAAAATTTTCAATAATATGAGGTTAAATGTTATTTTTTTTAATGAATATAGTTTAAACTCACATAGGTAAAAATACACATGTGTGGAATGTTTTACCTCTCACTACATTAATTTAAACATTTTGATATGCCTAGAAGACCCACTAAAAATGAAAACTATACTATATATCCACAATGTAAAAATACATGGGTTTATGTATTATTATACACGTATAATAATCAGTATATAAATCGTCAAAATATGTCACCGTAAGAATAAGGTGTGTTGAGACCAACTATACCCCACAGTTTTCCACAAAAGCCATGTAAAGAATTTCAGAACCAACCAAGGGTTATGTATTCTAATTCAAAAGTTAATTCATAGAGAATTATGCATTAAATATTGACAATAATGTATTCCCACAATGAATTGTTCGATGTTATGCTTGATAAAATAAAACTATATCACAATTTTGATAAGGTTGAGTTGAAAGCTGGGATCCAAATTTTTGAATTGTTAATGGGTCAATTTGCTAGGGAATGAATGTAATAGGGAAATGGAAGTTATCAAACACCAATTAACATAATATTAAGGATAATATAAAGAATTTAACAAATATTATATGTCTTAAAAAACCAATAATAGAAAAAAATATCCCTAAAAACATTAGAGGAAAATAAAGTGATCACTGAACAATCAAATTTTTTGAAGAAAAAAAAAACTCTATGAAACCAATTTATCATTCTAAAAAAAATAGATAAAAACATATAATAATGTTGATAAATTAGAGAAAAAAAATTCATGTTTATAATAAGTGTCGAAAATATTTTTAAAATACTAAATATAAAAACCTATAAGGTTTTCTAGAGAATGGAATCTTTTCTATTTATACTATGATGAGTTTTTTAAGATTTGATTTTTCTATACTCGGGCTTATGTATTTTTTTTGAAAAGTTTAGATCCCTTCCCTGCTACAAATGAGGATGAATACATTAATGGCTATTTAAAAGAATTATTAGAACACTTAATTGAGTTTTCCCCACAAAAAAAATCAATATACCATCTTAGAATCTGAGTATGTGAAGTAGTTATCTTGGGATTGTAAATAGGCATTATATAATTCTTTCATTAAGAGGAATCTTAATGATCTTGGACCTCTTATACCCAATTTCCTTCCATTGAGTCAAAAAAAATAGTTCTAGATCATAATACAATTTTTACACACTTTTAAAAATATTTTCTAAGGGATATATCATCCCTACCTATTATCATCTCATCCACTTTAGAAGGAAGTTAATATTATTGTTCTATAGATATTTCAATGATGTTTCAATCAGTGACTGTTTAATCTATAAATAATATAAAGTTTATAATACTTATTATCCTATTTATAAAATTCTCTTGCAGTCTAACCACAAACCATTAATTAAGTTTCCACTGAGCAATTTTTCATTATTCTTGATTCATGAATATGATTCCCATTTTCAGATAGTGCATGGGTTCGTCCTATCCAATTATTCACTAACAACGATGGAGTTAGTAGTTTAGAAAATATGAGTTATATGAAAATAGAAACTATGTGTAACAACCTTATATTTTTCAGATGTAGTATGAGATAATTAAAAATGAGACTCATGTTTTTTTTCATGTATTAATTATTTTGTATGTGGTTTGGGGGTTTCATATTTTTCTTGAATTGTTTTTTGGAATTTTTTAGGGTGTATAGTTAACCAAAAATTTGATGAATATTTAGTAAAGATGGTGTGTATTTGAAGAGGAACTTGGGGTGAAGCATAGTTAAGTAACATTCATTATCAAACCATTTTTACTCACCATAAAATCTATATAAAATGTTCCAACGGAATTAAAAATTATTGTTTCATGTTTTAACAAAACGAGTGACCAAACTATGTGAGCACAGAAGAGAGGTAGTAAGCTTCACACAGATGATTCTTGGATTGTCAAACCATATATTTAAACAATTTTTATATGATTTAATTATCGTAAAATAATCAATAATAGACATTGATTACCATTTTTGACATTTCATCTTCCTATTTATATCCCAGTAAAACAAAGATACTCCACATCCCTTCCCTAGTATTTTCCTCTACTTCTATGCTCTAATATAGTTGATCTAAGTGTGTAAATATGAAATAATGAAGGTATATAATCCAAAAACATTTTGTTATTTGAGTTTATTTTGTATCAACACTTTTCCCATGAAACGATTCATTAATCCAATATAAGTTGAAATGATCTATCAATTTATATTCTTTTTTTAATAACCTCTTAGATGAATATATGAAAAATGGAAAATCTATGCTGTTGGAAGCCCACCATTGATCAATATAAATTCAAGACATATTATAATTTCATTAGTTCTATGTTAGTATTGATCTAAATTTTCATACATAGATTCTTATTTAATCTTGTTAATGATCCTTTTGATGTTTTATTTAGGACTAGTTCTCTGGATTCTCCATTTTGGGCTCGATCCAGATATATTTATGTTCAGAATTGGGAATCCTTTCTCAATGGTGTTTTGAATTTTTCATTAATAAAGAAAAGTTATGAATTTAAACACCATTTTGGAATCTATTATACTCTTCTTTATTTAAAATTATTTTAGTGTTTTGTATCATGTTTTACCATGTTTGATAATGATCAGATGTGTGTTTGTATTTAAATCGAGAGTTCCATATATGAAGTTTGATTTTATGAGTACCAATATGTACCTAATTTTCATGTTTTATGTTCATCACATATATTTCTATGTTTTTATTTAATTCTCAGGATAAAATTTTATTGTCTTCCCTTATATGATAAAAATATTGATTTTAATTTCCATTCCTCTAGAGGTACTCATTTTTTTACTTAGAATCGTTAAATCATTATGATATGGTAATCCCATAGAGTGAGAGTTAACATTCCATGCGATCATGAAAATGATGGACCAAAACACAGTGTAGGTATATAATGTCCATGAAGATATACCATGGTTGAAAAAATCGTGATTTTATCACCTTATAAGATTAAACAAGTCAATGATAGTATATGATAGCCTTGAAGATTTACTTTTGACAATGAATGGGTTTGGTGGTCTTGATTCCCAAACTCTGCCTAAGGTAAGATGTGATGATGTTGTAGCTTCATCTAACTCAATAACATCTGACTAATTATATATTTGATCACCAACATTTGGGATATATCTTGGTCACTTCCAATATCATTTATAATTTTTCTTTCGATATATAGTAAAATTAGGTATGGATGGGAAAAATGGTAGGTTGGTTAATAGAATAAATATTGTCATAGGGATGTTAATTATTAATTTCACATTTATAATTATCATAGAACATTCCAATTATATTTTTAATTCATGTTAAGTATGCATTGGTGGTTTTATACTGAGTTTTATTACTCATATAATGCATGAGAATCTTAATGAACATGTAGACTTTATGACTTTGGATATAGGTAAGGGAAAGGTTCCCATAACCTATAACTATATTATAGTGCATGGAGTTGTTATATGTACTAGGGAAGACTCTAAATAATTCCAAAATGTCTCATTATTTATCAACATACACTTATATATGCTGGTTTTATTTTCCATTTAGGGAACCTAGTTTATTTATTTGTATAAATTGAGTGACATTTGTTTTTATATTATATATATTTTTTCTTATACTTGATTATTTAGATTATTAATTTTTTTTATAATTATTGTTTATAACCATGATTATTTAGTGTATAGACTCCCACTACTCCCTTAGACCCTATCACTTAGTTGGTATCCTCTTACAAATAGTGAGGTGCACAAGAGTAATTGTGGCTTCTTCACTCAGGTGATTTTCAAGAAAACATAGGTCAAGGAATCACATAACCTTTTTAGAGCCTATGTTTTTTTTTTCTTGGTTACAATGAGAAATGATAGAAATGAGATATGTTTGGTAGAACACTATTCTGGGAGGACTTAAGTGCCAATCCTTCTCATGATTAACATGCCTTATAGAAACCTGTGATGTACTTCTATTATATTTCTATGGTATCTCGGTGCATTAAGGTATCATGATTAGGAATATAGGATCACATGTCATATATTCATATTGTATGATACATAATAGTCCCTTAACTGAATTCCTATATTTTTTGATATTGTTCATAATAGACTTTTATGGTCTATTGTGTGATATATATGTGTTATATAATATTTTAATTTATCTTATTTGGAATTAATTAGTTAAAATTTAGGATGATGTTATTATTTTTATGTATATTTTTGTGACAATTGTGCAACTACAGAGGACTTTTCTTGATCCAAAGGTAGAAATAAATGTTATGGTCCTTATTTTTGTGTATATCCGAGGATAGTTTTTAGAATAGAAAATCATCAATGACACCTTATTACTAAAAATGATTTTATCATAAGAAATCTGTTACAGTTGTTCTGAATGTTCCTTTGGGATTTGATAAAAAATTATACCTTAGAGATTCCTGAATGATATCAATATCGAGGGATCACTTATTCCATGACATGATATAGATGATTATTTATATAAACATACACCAAAAAATTATTCTATGGTTTTGGTATTAGAGCCACTAAAGCCTAGAGTTTTTTTATTGTAACTTCCCATGGTAGAGGAGGATATCATACCATGGTTCACTCTACCCACAACTTTCTGATCCAGCATCCACCAGCCTACCAAGGTAATGAAGGACCAATTGTTTTCGAGGACCGGATAAATATAATTGATGGATTATTACACTTGGGGAAGACAATAGAGGCCTGATGGGTCAGGATAGTGATGTTGATGCTTTAGGGATCTGTCCCTGAGACGGTGGGGGTGTAATGGAAAAGTAGGCACACCTAATGGACTTTCATGGGAGGCCCTCAAGAACCTAATATTTATGGAATTATTTACTCTCACAATGAATATGAATCATTCCCAGTAATTCATAGAGCTTCTACAAGGATCCATGACGGTATCTTCACACATCGATCATTTCAATGTACTGCATCATTTAACATCCAACATTCATAGAAACAAGTAAAAAAGGATTGGAAGTTCAATATTGGCCTTCATCTAAAAATTATATAGAATATTAGTATCTTTAAACAAAAAGAATACTCATAGGGTTTTTACAAGGCCATGAATATTGAGATGAGCCAAAGGGAGTTTGAACATTTTGGAATCATCTCTCTTTCAGTACACAACTTATTGTTCATCCTAAAACCATAGTGATCATCAAATTTTGTGTAATGAAGATGTTGAAAAATGAATATCAACATGGTTGTGTAATGTAGGTTGTGTAGAGTTTTCATTATTTATACATATTTAGAGGAGTTTGAGAATGATTTAGTTATGGAAAGGATAAATATTACCATAGGTTCTATAATACACCTTAGAGAAAGTGTAAATTTTTTAGAAAGACGTGGAATCCATTGAAGATATTTTCCAGACAATTGTGGTTAAGTATTGATATGGATGTATGATAGTTATGATCTATGAAACAAGGATCCATCTAGAGTCCTCAGTAGTATGTTCACACCCCTCAGATGATTTTAACTTAGGTGATCCATACACCCCAATATCAATGTCATAGATTTGAGGAACACAATTTGTATATTATTGAACATGTTCTACTTAGATGCGAAGAGGGATCATTGATAATTCAAGTTATGATCATGATAACTTGTTCTATTTATACATCTCTTTTCAATACTAGTTTTCCTATTATTTTATATCTGGTCATGTTATTTCTGGGATTGAATTATTCTTTATGTTGTGTTTTGATATTCTTTTCCCCCACATACCCTTGAGAATGAATTTTGATAATAAATAGATATGTTCAAAGAACCCTATAGTTATTTCCAATAATAGAAATTAATGTGAATTCACGATCCTTATGATGAATTTATTTGATGCGATCCTTGTAATAGAGTGGATGACCATATTTAATGCTCACATAATATATTATCAGAGGTTTGTATCCTTCATTTATCCTAAAGATGAGATGTTTTTGGTCACTAGTGAGGCGGACGTTGAATTGAATAGCTTGTGACTTGACTTGAGTTATATTGGATACATCATGACTTAGGTATCATGCTTATGTCCCATATAAGAACCATACATATAGTCATCTTCATTTCATACTATTTTTGAAATCAACCCAAAAGTCAATAAATTTGAATACTAAAGTATTTCTCCTGACCTGGAAGAAGATTTTGACATAGAACTCATTCTTGGATCACAAACAATTTGAATTCCTCCAAATAATGTGTTGTTGGCCTAGTTCAGAGAGCTTAATATTCATCTTGAAGTCATAAAGATGAAATGGTTTCATCAGACTTAGCACATGTCCTTGGGGTTTTCCAATATGGTTTCCCAAGAAGGTGGAATGTATTATATGACTTTGTGTAGAATATTGGAAGGTAAATTATATGATAATGAATAATAGGTAGCCATTACCAAGTACTGATTATATATTTCATATGTTACAGGTATCCTAGTGGTTATACAAGATTGATATTCATTTGAGCTACCCTCAATAATAGGTTAGAGAGATGGATATCTTGATGGTGGAACTGATGAGTAGATATGTATTGTGTGAGTATATAATCATTCCTTTTTGGATGGAAACTTTTAAAATGGTGTTAATTTATCTCATGATCATGTTATTAAACCCATATCTCGACTTCTTCTTCATGTTAGTTATTAATGATAAACTCAATATTTAAAGAATTTATAGTTACAGGATAGAAACTTGGAGATTATGTTTACTACACCATGAATGTATTGAATTTTTTATATCATTTTTAGGTGAGGTGCATTTCCTTAGGAATATCATATTCTCATCATGAATTTCATTAGATTTGGAGATAGTGGGATTGGTGGTTTCTTGGGATGTCCCTCAAAATGTTTTTGATATCATGATATTCTTATAGTAATATATATACTAGTTATGGATTATTAATGATTTATACCACTTAGAATCAACAAAAAATGGAGAAAACCATAAATGGGGTTATTTTTAAATTCTGTAATTAGTGTGATACGTTAATTCTTTAGTTGAAGAAGATATTGGAAATTACTCCAATTTTGATTCTTCAAGAGCCTATGATAAAATAAATAGTGTACTGTGATTCTTGAGTTGTTGGGTTAGGAGTTGTGTTTCCAATGGGGGATAAATTAGTTTATTTTGGATCAATTCATCTATGATCCCAAGAGTAGAACTAAATAATGGACGAATTATTGTTATCATCAATGGTCCACAAATTGAAGTTTTGGAAGTATTATCACCTCGGTGAGAGGCTTGTTGTTTAAACAAACAAAAATAGACTTCGATATATGTTATCCTATTGAGATCTAAATTTTTGGTAGAATAATTTAGGATAGTTTTCTAAAACATTTAACTTTGAGATGAACTATTCCCTAGGTAAAGTTAATGTCACTATAGATTTTCATAGTAAGAAACCTCTAGATATTCTTGATCCTGGTGAGTCATAATCATTAGAGGAATGTCGTATTATGTGTTTTATAGATAATTTTATTATGAATATATTTCAATATAATAGATTCATTAAATGGGTTCTTATTGTAATAATATATTTATTATTAGACTAGATAAATACTTTCCAAGAGTTAGATCCTATGTTTGAGGTGATGCGAGAACAACTTTTAGGAAGTGGCCTAATCCAATGAAGTTCAATGGATGATCATTATGTGATCGGTTCAAATGGGTGGATTTTAGTGGTAAATTATATGGGAGAGTATCTAATAAGATACTATCATACATTAAAATGGATAGATCATGTAGGTTAGAAGATTATGTACGAGGATATTTGATGTCAGTTGCGGTTGTTGGGTATGAAGAGGGATATCACTGGTTTTGATTCATGATGTTGTATCTTCCAAAGGATAAAGGATTATCATTAGTGATATAGTGGTTAGAATAATTAACTTCTAATGTCGATGTGTAAGTGGAATGAGGTGGTTATGGACATCTTGAATAGGTTATGTTCTACACAAAAATAGTGGTTTACCTAGTTTGGTTGATAGTTGATTAACTGAGAAATGTTACTCATTTCTTGCTAGCCCTTGAAACCCATTTCATGAATGTGATGGGAAAAAATTAGATGAAAAATATTTTATACACGAATGTAGTTCCATGGTGAAATTTTATCTAATAGATACATCTTTTTCAAATCTTGGTTTCGGTAGGGTTTGCATAAGTCATTCGGTACTCACTTAAAACTTGTTACAACATATCACAAACAGATTGATGGGAAACAAGAGGGAATTTTCTTAACATTAGTGGTTATTTTGTGGGAATGTGTCAAACATTTCAGTGGTTATTGGGATTTTCATCAAAAATAGTTATAATTGTTATACTGTAATAGATTACATAACTCTATTCTGATGACATATTTTTAGGCTCACTATGGCGAGTAATGTTGTACAAAGCATTGTTGGCATCAGGTAGGTGGTGTATCTATTGTGGGGCAGATCATGCTAAAAGGGACCTATGATAGAGTATATATAATTAGAAATTGTTTTAAAACTAATCAAATTAGTTAGTGATTATATTATAATATGACGAGTATACCATTATATTTTTATATTGGCAATATATTTTTCTTGACAATGAATACACAATTAGCGAATAAATGGTTGTAGAAGAAAGAAAATATATCACCATGATATGTTTTAACCTAAATGATTTATCTATATATTGGGATTGTGGGTTATAATTTTTCCCTTACTCCTTTTTATGGAGTGATACAATATATGTCAATGTATCTCACATATTGAGGTATATGCTTAATCGTACAAATGTGATCAACTATTACGATGTTGAGTTGGAGATAACACATCATACATGGAACTTCTATAAATGATTGTAGAATAGTTTGAGAAGGTCTGGTAGGGGCTGAAAATACCACTTTTGTAGATTTTATGACCTCATGGATGGATCTAAGAGGAATCACAGGATTATGAGTCATATATTCAAACATAGTGGACTGAGATATTCAAGAATTATATATATATTTGCTTCTTGAAGATGGGGGGAATTTATAAGGAGATATTGTGATGAACATAGATTCATTCATGAGTAATGAGTTAATTCAAACCATTATTAATGAAATTTTACCTGAAACTTATTTAGGGTTAGTTTTTAGGTTTTTATAGATGGGTTTATATATTATTTTAGGTCCTTTTGAGGGTGTAAGACATTATCGAATTATGTTAAATATCCAAAAAATAATAGAGCTAGTGTAGAATAAAATGGCATGGACCAAGATAAATTTGAATCATTTTTGAAACCATACATCCTCACCTTAAAAACCTCAATAAATGTTACAATGGTTTAAAAAATAGTTTTTTCATGAATAGAAGAAATATGTACGGAAACCATGTAGGTGCCTAGGAGTGGTAGAAATTTTCACATGGTTGGTAAAATGTTTCCAACCCATTTGACCAAACCATTTGACAAAACCATGTGCGTGATTTAATTATATTTAGATATTTTAGAGTGAAAATTAAGGAAAAATTTGACACATTTTTATTTCTATTGATTCTTCAATCATACCTAGAGACTCTATATCCCTTTCACATAGTTTTCCACTATATCTAAGCAGAAATGTGGAGGATCAACGTTTTTTGATGATCAATAATTAAACAATGTGATCAGGAAAACATAATTATTCACCTTTCATCTTGATATACATTTACTCCCTTAATAAATCATAGATATAGGATTTTGTGATAAGAAATAGGGATTCATATTCCATCTAATAATGATTTAATGGATCATTACAAGAAGGGTGGTAGATTTTGGGTTTTGTAATCTATCCTTGGATCTATATAAAATCTATAATCATTGGTGGATCCTGAGAGGCATGGTATTGTTTTTATAATCCCTTTAAATAAAAATATTTTGGAATATTATTTCAAAACATTGAGGTGTTTTATTTATGATCAATTCTAGGGATAATCTGTGTGTGGGATTGATCCAGTTTTAGATCAAGAATTACAGAAGCATCATTTTTCAATGAGTTTTCTAGGTTCGTGTATGAAATTAAAAAAATGAAACTTCATTAACATTTATTTATCTTGAATACTCTTGAATACTTTATATGGTAATTTTTTGGATGTAACATGTTTGACCATTCTTGATAGCGATCCTATGTGTGTGTGGGTAACCCATGAGACCCATATATGATGCTTTATTTTGTGAGTATGATTATATAGCTTTTAACATTGTTTAATATTGATCACATGTATTTTATGGTTGTTATTGAACACTAACGATGACATTATATGTTTTACCAATATATTATATACCCTATTGTTTGTAATTAACATTACATAAGAGCTATTATATTTGGTATATAGAATAGGTGAACCACATTGATAATGTTATCCCATAGAGGGCTAGTTCAATAACATGTGAAAATGGGGATGTTGAACATAAACATAGAGTAAAGTTGTGACAACATGGAGACGAGAACCGTGGCTCCAATAGTAGGGGTTTCATGGCCTTTTGTCCTCACACAAGGCATAGACATGTTATTATTTACTTGAGGCCCAACAATTGAATGAGATGAGAATTGATGGTGTGGGGGCATGACCCATGATGGAGGTGGAATTCAATGACCATGAGTCCCGATGTGCCTTGATTCGATGAGACTGGTGGTATATCTGTTCACTTTCCATGTGACTAGTTATTCATTATTTTTGATATACAATATGAATTTTTATAGCATGGGGATAAAGAAATGATGTCCAAATCATGACATAGATTGGTTAGAACATTAATTCTTGAAATATGATTGCTAATTCACTTTTTCAGATTTTAATTTACTATGGAATGCGTCAATTATATTTTGGAACTCATGTTAGAGATGCATTGGGGGTCTCTTACTGGTTTTTATAACTAACATATTTAATATTAATCTCAATGTGCCAAAAAAACATCATGATTTGTTATATAAGTAAGGGAAAGGTTACCATGGTAGATAAATGAGATACAAAACATGATGTTGGCAGCGATACATGTATATACTATAGAGGGTTCCAGAATGTCTATTTACATGCTTAAACATTACACACTATGGTTTTACATTCAATATTTGGAGCCTCACTTATTTATATATGTGATGAGGGAAATATTTGATATTACATTATGTTAATATCTACTTTTACATGATTATTTTCGTTTTTATATTTTATTTATATTTATAAATTTTTTCTAAAATTACTAAGGGTTTAATCTACCCAATGTACCCTAGATACTCAATACTAGTCGATAGAATCTTTCATATAAGGAGGAACACATGATGTCATATGGAATCTCCACACAGGTGTTGTTTATGAAAACTTAATTCAGTGTATTAGAAAAAGAAACCAAACATGTGGAGTGTCTATATATATTATAGGAAATTAATCTCATCCCTAAGGAAAGACCATTTCACAATTCCATTTTTTGACCAAATTATTGAATGGTGATTTATTGTATTTTTTCGGTGTCTATTTTGTTACAACTAGATATTTAGATCTCTTAAGGATTAAGAAAATACTACTGTCACATTCCAATTTTAGTTATTTTTTTACCTAAAAATTCCCTTGGTTAGTGCAGTGCTCTATAAATTTCCAAAGATATATGAATGGAATTTTATATGAAGTGATATAAATAATAATTTATTTATTCATGTATAGTTTCTATATTATTGGAATCCACTTTAAAAACTATCAAGGTAATTTTGAAAGAATCTTCGAGACAATTTACGAGAAAAACATGATTTTAAAATATAAAAACTATTTGTTCATGGTCATTAAAGGGATTTTTAGAGTGAAAATGTTTAAATGAGGGAAATTGATGTCTATAATGATAGTATTTAATTAATCTAAATAATTCCCCATCCAAAAAATGTTATGATCATTATAATACATGTTTGTTTTTACAATATATTCATTAAATGTTTTTTAAAATCACTAAGACCCTATGATCGTTCATTATTAAGGATGCACCTTTTGTTTTTAATGAAATTTACTTTGTGTTATTTAGTCTACTTAAAGAGAAATTCACATATTAAACAATTATTGCTTCTCTAGATTGATAATTATATTTTTATATGGTGTGTGATGAATTTGATGTAGTAGTGGGGGTTATTTAAGGAAAAAACGAAAACGAAATTTCTGAATTTTATTTATTAGGATTGAATTTTTTTGGATGATTACTAAAAAACAACACCAATATGATGAAATAGATAGATTATATTATTTTTTTTCTAGAAAAAATTAGAAAATATCTTATAGGGTCTAAGGTTATTATTTACATAAACCATTCTGATCATAAATAGCTACTGGCTAACAAATAATCCAATCAAATGATTATGACATGGGTACTTTTATTATAATATTTTGATTTGTAATTTAATGATAATAATTGAGATGAAAATTTGTCTAATTACCACATATCTAGATCATGCAATTCTGGTTTAATATAATAAAGAGAGATCAACACACCCTTTAGAAATGAACAATTGTTTTTTTATGTTGTTAATAAATATTTCTAGTTTGCAGACCTTCACAACTTTCCAGATGTGGGAATAATGACCAAGAAAATTTATTTTAACCAAATAAATGGATTAATATATGATTTAATATAATTATTTTGGTATAATACATTGATATCTAGAAGGAATAATGATAAAAACATGAGGAGTTTTGTGACTAGAGAAAATATGTTACCCATGCCTGAGAGAAACTGGTCTTCACCTAAATGTAGATATCATGGGGCTTAAAGAACTTCAAAAAAGGTTATGTATATTGGTTTTCACTATGAAAATCAATTTAAGAATGTTATGAGTATGTTTCTTGTATATGAAAACATTAAATGGTTAATAAATATTAATAGGAAGAAGGAGTACCCATAGAATATAATTATTGAGGTCAAGATATTTGATGTGTGGATCCAAATACTTTTTGGAATGTTTCCATTATATCATGGGAAGGATTATATTCTTGTGGTCTTGGATAATGTATACAAGTGGGTTTAGGTAGTACAAATACCAAATAATAGTTGTTAATGTTCTGTTAAATTTATAGAAAATAATATTTTTTCCAGATTTAGAGTGCCTTAGGAATTCTTCATAGATAATGGAACTCATTTAAAAAATTATATTTTAAATGATTTAATAAATAAATATGTTTTTGTTCATAGGATTGGAAACAAATATCACCAAAAATCTTATGTAAAGGGAGAAATTTCAAATATAGATCTTAGGTAATTTTTTTAATGGTACTATCTAGCTATAGTAATGGTTGTTCAATTAAATTGAATGGATATGTATGGTCCAACATGTATAATTACAAGATCCCCTCATTAATTTCTTTATATAGGATTAATTTTAGGAAGAAAATTCTATATTACTTTAGAAAATCATCCTAAATAAATTTTGGATCTAAAAGATCTGAATTTTTTATTTGAAATTGCTGGTGAAATAAGTTAGTTAGAGAAAAGATGGGGTAATTCCCTGAACCAAACATCTATGTTTGAGATGGATTTACACATAACCCATGGATTCCCCCACATAATAAAGAGGCTACCAACTAGTTTCTAGGGTTTACGTTTTCTCTGGGTATATTATACCATTGGTATTAAAAGCAATACAATATAAATATGACTAATTGAAGTAAAATATAAATGAAAAATAAATAAAAATACTATAACAATTTCACATCATCACAAAATAATATCAAGGACCACTAAAAACTAATGTCAACCCAAATTATATAATATCATATGGATAAAACTAAATTTTTTTGATGTCATCCAGATTCTATTCTTGTACAACTCAAAAACATTCCTCCTACAACTCATCTTACTACTATTAAACCCTTTCCATTACAGAAATCCCTATGACGGAAATTTACATGTTCACCATGATTCCCTTGCATGACGAGACTAATAAAACTCAATAGTTCACCACTAATGAAAAGTTAACACAAGTGATCTTGTATAATATTTTTATTACATGATAATAGAAAATTCACAAAATGGTAGAAAAAAATAGTCATTCATACTCTAGCTAAATGTCATAAAGGATATTCATAAGGTTGTTGGATCATTGGTTATCCAACATGAAAATACATATCTCTGAGAAATTAAATTCCATAAGAGACAGGTTGGGATACAATTCCATTATATCTAATCACTATCATAAACAGGGATATAAAGATGCCATAATCCATAAACTTCATAGGACTTGAATTAAGGCCACCATATCCAAGTTATGCACTGGGTCAGGCCACAATATTTTCATTCCCGATTGTCTTCATAGTGTGTTAGTTATCAAGATTTTCTTACCCCTAACATGTTACTAGTTCTATCATTATTATCATTGAAATACATATGCACTACCACTCATGTGTTACTTAAATCATGATGTCCCAACTATAATCAAATAGATGAAAAATACCTCTATAAGAAAATATGATACCCTACACAACAATGTAGAGAATACATGTAGACATATCATTTTATATCATCATGAGTTATAGTAGCTACATGCACACACATGTGATAAATAATTATTTAATGGTATATAAGATTACATAAGAACAATAATGGTATCAATCATCATACAATGGTCTCATTGGATACTCACACACATTCAATCATAACAAAGCACATACAAGATATCACTACACAAGAACCATCTCAAAGAAAAAATGTTTTACAAGGTCATATATGGTAAGGAACTTACTAACTAAAGGTATTTATGTTGTACATTAATATTCATCAATGTATCAGTGTTTGGTGTTGATTAATAGTGTAGTCCATATGGTTGATAGATGAGAAGGTTCAATAGGAAGATATAGGCATTGAAAAATTCAATTTGGGATGGATGTCTATTAGTACTTTTGTTTAGATACATTACATCATACATTGATCAATGAAATGTGGGAATCCATTTTAATATTAGTATATGTGACTAAAATTACATGTCTCTACGTCATGGTTTGGTGCTTTATTTTCATTATGCTATTGAGATTATTTATTTATTTATTTATTTTAATGTTATCACTTCCATTATTTTTTTGATGTTTCTTTGTTATTGAGGTAATTGTTTCTCCATAATTCTTCATTTGTACCTTAGCATTAGTCTGAACCCTCTTAAATATGAGGAGTCCCAAATGAGGTTATGTGCCATCTCATCTCAGAACCTATGATTTGGGTCAGGGTGTTACAATATTTTATTAGAGCCAATAATATTCTGATAGTGTAGTGGAAGTACCTAGGTTTGAGGATTGAGGTATACAATTGGGGTATTATGATCTAATGAGGTGGATTGTAACACCCTAGGAAAGGCGAGACATAAAATAATAATTGGCACTACCGTTGTGAACAAGGAAGACCTTTCATTTCAGGAGGCTACCTCATCATAAATCTATGGTTAAGTGTGGATTGTACTAGATTAGTTTCCCGGAATGTGCCTCTAGTTATGTGTGAGTGAGGATTTTAGGTGATATCTTACTGGGTCTTGAAATCACACCTTACTCAAGAATCATTTTTACCCAAAGATTTCATGATAACAGATCCTTTGATGGGAGATTTACCTAGGTGAATAGTTGAATAGGATCAATAGTAGAACATTGGTGTTGCATGATGAACTTTGGTTTGGATGTATAATTTAACATTTTTTAGTTTCATTACCTCATATATTGATCCATGTTTTGTAGGGATAATTTTATTAGTTTTTTAGGAAAATGAATTTATATATTGAATCCCCATGGGTTGGTGATCTATTTGTATGCTCCTACATTTATGATATATTTATTCTATAGTTATTGATTTTATTTTTATAAATTAAATTAATTACTCCAATTTTTCTTAGATACCAATTTAATAGTCCTCCAATGATGGTCCTTTTCCCTCTCCATTATTCAACAACCTCTTGGTTACGATGAGGCACACATGAGGTCATGCGGAATTTGGGCACACACATGGCTATTTGGGTTGGGGTGCTATTGAAAGTGGGATGAAATTAGAAGTGAATACTTTAATATCGTGAAGTTTGGGAATATGGAAAAAATGGATTTTATGAATAAATATTTCATAATAGGAACTTTAATATTAAAAATGGGGAATTTATTTTCAATTATGTGATGAATTATTTTCCAGGAAAACTGAAGACAAAATGTTCCTAATCCTTTTCCATTTTGAGGTATTTGTTAATGAGGCTTTTGGTTTTTAGATATTAGAACACACAATTTATAGTCAATGTATATAAAATTATTAAATATTTTAATGGGAAGTCGAAGGGTTTCCTACTGTCTACTTGTTTGATGTTTGAGATACCTCTAAGTCTAACTGATGAATATAAATTGATTTCATCATAGAAGTTGACCCACAGTTTTTTTATTTAAATTTATTTTTTTAACAAAAATATTCCAAACTGTTGTTCTTTATATCCGTAAAACTCAATTTAAATCATAAAATATGAGATCTATGTCCTTAGGTGACCACGCACAAATGTTTTTATGCAGTAGAAAATATACGGATGAATAATTTTCCATTTGATCGGTCTACTGAATTTACAAATAAGTAATTGGGAATAAAATTGGAAAAGTATAGATTGATCATACGAATGGATGGATCAATAATATGATGAAAATAATTTTCCATTCATTGGATTTTTTATACAGCAGTTCAACCAACTGTAAGAGAAAATTAGTGACCTCTATAAGGGAACATCCCTATTAAATTTCAAAGATTCCCATGATAAAAAAGAAGCTACATCTTTTTGATTTCTAGATAAGATTATCAAGAAATATGAACTGTAGTTTCATTTTTTTCTAAATATTAAATATCTAGTCTCTTATGACTATCTATGAGTAATTGAGGATCCCAAATAGACTAACCAAAGAACTTCACTACAAGCTAAATAAGGTATTCTTTTAACATTATTAAAATTAATAAAGAATCTATTATGAGGGGAGTAATCCTTTCATTCATGAGAATTTATGTTCCTTAATCACGTTAAAATGATGATATGATTTATGTTTGTTGGGTTCTATTGATTTTAGTTTTTAATTTCAAGGAAATGGTGCTTCCTTTCAAGGAGATAAATATTAAATTTTTTGAGATATTGAAAATTTAATTAAATGAAATTCTAAAACATACTACCAATAATTAAAATGATTTTAGTTTGAAATCATAATTTTTTTGTTATTTATAATGATGAACATGATAATTATCAAATCTATATTGAAAATTATTGTTTTCTTCATTAAAATGAGATTAATAATTTCTTTTAATATGTTTTTGATTTTCTCGGTGATGAGGAATATTTTTTTTGAATTTTTTTAACCTCTTAAAATATACTATAAACTTCTGAAATAGAAATATATTTTGAAAAAATATTCTCCCACCATAAGATTATTTATTAGAGATAATGGTGGGCATTATGTGTAAGAGATATAGGTATTTTACTGTATTCTATATAATTCATTGATTTGTAAAAATAATAATTTTTTTTTAAAAAATACTAATTTTATTCAAAAATTTTGGGTATAAGATCTTTAATTTTCGTCAAAATGATGTCCATTCAAATGAATAATTTGATTCTATTTACAATTTATTTTATTGAGTATTAATGTTTTTGGATGTGGATAATTTTTTAGTGGTGTTTTCTATTATATTTATCGATATTGTACATTAAAACAAGGAAATAGAGTTTGATTGGATAAATATTTGTGAATCCTTAATTAATACAATAGAAACAAATATTTTTATTCTAAATAATAGTAGACACGAGTAATTATAAATATTAAACGTCTATGATCCAACTAAAATTATAGTTATATAAGTCTATTTTAGCTGGATTAAAATTGGAAATTGGTATCCTATAGAGAATTTATGATATAGTAGGAAGTGGGTTTATGAGAAATAAAATGCATTTTTATATTTAATATGCGCTACGCAAAAATCCTGGCAATTAAGAATTCAATTATAGTTCCTTATTATAAAAAATGAAATCATTATCATGATGGGAATGTTGAACCCAACTGATGAATGGGAGAAAATTACATATAATAAAATATTTTTTGTCGTATCAATAAAGTTAAAATTTGATATTGGGTTTGAATAACATTGGCATGAATGATAACTAGAGTTTCTTCTTATTATAGTTTTAATTCTACTCATATCATACATCTGTGCACTCCCAAAAACAAGACATGATTTTTATTTAAAGTATCTTATCGTGTGATTTTCAAAAAGGATTCATGATTTTTTGAATGATGGATTATTATATTAATATTATATTTTTGGTGTGTCTAATTGAATATAGGATTCCATTTTTTATAATTCATTAAAATCATTGGCCTAATAAAAAATCTCATTTCTATATAAATTATTTTTTAAGAATTCAAGATTGCGAGTTGATTTTTGAAATATTGTTTTTGGAATAAAATGTGACATCATAAATTTCATGAGGATAAATAAATTACTATGTTTTGGTGAATTTGATGTGGTCCATATTCAGCACAATAGTACACATCCATTTTTTGAGTAAAAAATTAATTTTTAATGTAAAAATCCAATTTTACTTAGAAAATATTAAACATAATATGTGATGAAAATACAAATTTTTGAATATTTTAATTAAAAATGATATTTTCTTTCATCATTGATTAAATGTAATTTCATTCTATTTTTATAATATTAATAAAATTTATTTTATTGATTTATCATTAAATATGTATTTTTTAGTTGTTATGATTATTATTTTTATTTTAAGAATTAATTCTCTCATTTTTCAAGATTTAATATTAAAATTTTTTATAGATTTAATTTTAATTTTATTTATGATGTTCCATGTTATTTTTTATTTTCAATTTATGGATTTTTAATTAAGTTATTTAATTTCAATGTGATTTGATTTTTTAGGGCATATTAAAAGATACAAGTTAATCTACTCGGAGAAAGAATAAATTCAAGGATTCTTCATCAATCAGTAGAAGGGATTCCAAAGTCCCTTAATTAATAGTGATTGGAAAAATTTTAATGTAATCAATATGTATGATAAAAATACACTAAATACATTATTAAAATCGACAAAAGGTGATACCATTTATAATAACATTGATGTGTTCCAAATCTATCCCTACACCCATCCAATTAATCACATGAACAACTCCCACCTTCAATGAATGAATATTCATCTATGTATAAAAGTTACTGTGTGATAAATCGTGCTATTAAAATTTAAATTTTGAGTGGCTATATATGTAAAAGATGAAAAATAAAGAAACTATGACAATAATAAAACCAGACTTCTATAATAATAAAGATATATATGGAAATGAAAGAAATCATTCTACCATATATGAAAAGTTGGAAAACTATCAATGTCGTTGTATGAACATACCCTAGCCACCATAAGGTTTATTCCCACAAGATACAATGAAATATTTCCACATTCTAAAAGTAAAAGGCTCATCAATCTAGGAGGAACAATAATTGATCAATCAACAATTCTAGGAAGGGAATCTACTTCAAGTATCATATATATAACATATTAGACTCAATATACAATAACTAATGAGGTGTCATCAACCAATGATCATTCTTCTATGTGTAAGTACAAAATAAAAGCTTCCACATGTCCATGGTTTTTACTAAAATAATGTAAGGGTAGACCAACCTAATGTGTAGATCGACATACCATAAGATTATTGAAATTGAGACTATAAAATATGATAAAATGAGTTCAATAACTAATAAATACAACCATAAATAGAATTATAAAAATAATTATAGTAATATTATTTTTTAATTGGTAAAAATTCGTTTAAATTTAGATAAAACCTCCTTGAGATTTTCTTTTTCATTAAACCTCAGTAACCAAGTATTTAGACTGATCACATACCTTTTTGTAAGGAAGGTAAAAGGGTCCTTGAGCATGGGAACAAAACCATTTCAATAAATTAATTCATTTAAAGATCTGAATTTCTTTTTCCAAAACCCATAATTTTTATATGTGATGTGAAATATTCAGATATTAATGAACAGATTATAGGGTAATTCAATCATGAATCCCATTATGCAAATGAGATTGTACCCAAGTGGTACAGGCTCCAGCATGGAGTCCAAAAGACCCAGGATAAAATCCGGACAGAGACTAATTTTCGGGTACTGTAGCGTCACTATAGAAGGGGTAATGTAGAAGTACAATAGTAGTGACATATCTGTAGAGGAAACAACACTGTAGTGGAGGAGGGCACTGTAGCATGAATGGTAATGGTAGTACTATAGCATCCCAGGTACTATAGTAGTATTATTCACCAAGGGGCCCTTTGGGCCAAAAAAATGGGTTTTCAAGTCTAGTATCCCAGCAACTTATCCATGGGTCTTCATGAAATGTAATGGGTCTCCCGATAAGTAGCCTAAAGGGGACATTTATTTAATAATAAAATGAGGATTTGTCCCTAACCATTAAACGAAATCATGAATCGTATTCATGACATATACAGATTTCTCCAGAGAGAGGGAAACAAATCAAGTTATTCACAATGTGAATCCCATCCACATTTCAAAAATATTTCATCCCTTTTAAAAATGTCGAAACCCTCATTAATCTTAATCCTATCTTTCATAAAAAACACCTCATATGGAGCGTTGTCTCCCCCCTCCACCATGTTTTCTTTTGATCACCTCCACAGAATATTTGTATCAATAATTTTTTACATGATGAATTCCTATCGGTAATCTGTAGACTTCAATGTATTCTTTTATTGTTTTATTTCAACATCCATCATGCATCCTTAATGAGATCCAATATTCATCTTTTACATGATGTTTTCATTTCATTATTTCTCCCCTTATATCATAAATCCAAAGATGATACTAGATGAGGTGTCATCTACCCCCATATAGTTAGTGTTATAGTTCTTTTCCACTAAATTTTTTACCATTTATATGATTCATTGTTGTGCTGTATTCCATACCTTCCATTAGACACATAAAAAATGTTATTTTATTTAAATAAATTTATATCACTAGGTTTAGGGTAGTCTTTTCACTACAGTTCATTAATTAGATGGTGTTACTTTAATGTGAGCAACCCCATAGGATGTCTCTCTTTTTTCAGACATGGATAATTATATATTGAAATGTATTGAATAATCGTATGATGTGTGGTTAGTGACCCATGTATTTGAGATGTTATTATTTACAGAAACAAAAATAAATTAAATTATGAAGATGATGGGATGGAGAGCCTATCTCCCATGGGCCATGAACATCATTATTATTTCTATTTTCTTGAGTTTACCCTTATAAACCAATTTTCAAATCTAAATTAAGTGATTTATTAAATGATATGGGATTAATAAAATACTTGACTACCAAATATGACATGTTGTCTAAGATACAAGTGTTATGATTTAGAATTTCATAGATGGGGGCATGAGGATTATTAAATTTAATGAATTATAAATAGATTTATATTACTCCATGGGAACCACATGGATTCTTATATGGAATTCCATGGATAATATCACTTTGATAGTAGGAATATATCATTCCATGAGAGACATTTGGGGTTCCCAACATAAACTATCATGTATTATATCAAGATGCTATATAATTATCTAGTTTATTTAGTGAACATTCGTTTCCCTATATGGATAGGAATACAGAGGCCAATGAGGCTTTTTCATTGTACCATACCTCCAAGATACCATGATTATAATGAGGAATTACATAGACATGTGTGTAGGTTGATTTGATATATTACAATAAGAGTGATATCAGGGTTCACATATTAGAATTCATTGTATGGGATTGGGTTGAAATTTAATTAACCTAATGATGCGCCTACTGAGTTAAAGAACACACTAGATAACGGTAAATGCCTTCCATACCTAACATCCTTGTCTATTTATATTATTTTAGTGCTCATGTTATGGGGCTCATGTATCCATTATATGAATATGATCATCTGGGGATTCCTTAGAAATAATCTAGAGTTATAATCATTTAATGTAATTACAATAAAATTAATAAATGTTCATAGACATTTTGACTTAGGTCGATGTAGGTTTTGACGGTTGAGTGTCCAACAAATAAATCATACAAATTCATGTCATTTTGTTACTATTTTATTTTTAATATTACACGCACTCTAATAATCATATATACACATATTGGATAGTTCTAGAAACCATTGGTGTTGGCCTATTGATCTTATATCATACCCAGTCCGAACCACTGATTGGCACCCGAACACACTTCATGCATGAAAGTAGGGACAAATGAAAGTGTCTAGCTATGGAATCATGATTTTCTATTTTGGGATGGAGTATGGGAGAAAATAATTGATCCTATTTTCCAAATTCTATTGGAGATATATTTGGGATATTTTTTTCATGTATTATAGTTTGTTTTATATTCCTACTTCTTTATTTCCTTATATTCTTATCTTGTATATAATATATACATAAAATCAAATTTTTATATGATACTTTAAATGGTTATTTAATTAGTTATGATTCTTTAAAATACTTATAAATTTAGATAATTTCGATCATTTCTAATAATAATAATACTTATTATAATTGTTTTTATGGATTTTATGATTCTAATGATTCATATACTGTAATACCACTCTGTTTAAAACTAATCATGGGGGTATTGTCTATCCATTATACCATCATAGACTTTTTATTCTAGTTATAAATTTATTTTATAATGGGAGGATCACTTGAGGCTATGTGGTCATTCGAGATTGGTTACTTATGAGTAAACCATGTCTGATATGTTACAAAGTGGTATCATAGGGATCACTTTTCTCTTTTGTCTTACTAACTAGGTTATTACACATGGGACAAGGGATGTGTGTGAATTTGGTAATGAGCCTATGAATGGAAGTAGCTGACCCATATACATGGAAAATCAAAATTACCATGGATGGAAAATTTTGTTCAATATTATTTCTATTACAGTTGTATTAATGTCACCATTGGGCGACATACATTATTTTTGGTAGTTTTTTTTAATTTCAACCCTTGGACCAGTATTGGGAGGATTTATTCTCTCATGCTTCATTATATTAATTTATAGATTTACATGCCATTTATTTTCTATTCATTAATATTTTTATTACATGTATTTCTTATTACATGATATAGTTCCTTGATTAATATATCTATTATAAAATTAACATTTACGCAAGTTAAATGAGATAAATAATATGGTTAATTAAATTTTTTCATTAAAATTTATTTTGTTTCACTAAATGGCATAATTTTGAAACCATAATTATCAAATTATGACATGCTTGATCCATGAACCATTGGTTGGATGGATTGAAATAATAATATTTTTCTATTACATGGATACTGATTTCAATTTAAGGAATGTGTGTCACACTATTAATTGGGAATGGAAATTCATCTAATTGAACCATCATAGAGGATGGTTATAGTTATATTTGATGCTAATAGTAACTTATAAAACTCTGACGTTATATTATTGGAATAGTAACTCATTTAATTTTACAATGATATGATTATATAAATATATGAGTATGATTTGGAATAAATATGAACATAAAAAAGGTTACGGATATATGGGGATACCAATTGAAACCTAAAGGGATATTTCATAAATACCATTCAATTAAAACCCCATATACCAGGACCTTTTATATCATGTATGATACATTCACCTTTACCAAACCGTAGTAGTGGGAAATATGGAAAGTCTATTCTGACACTTGGGATCTTACAAGACTACCTAGAAATGTTTGTAAGAGATGAAAAATAGATATTGACTCTAACATAAGATGGATATAGACCATTATGATTTAAATATCTGTGTTTTTTTAATTATAAAATATTTGGTTTGAGTTGTATGACTGGAACTATTGAAATATACCACCATGATCACCTCTTGATGGGTTCCAGGAAGTTGGTGATCACCATACTTCATAGGTGGGGGAATGTACAACCAATATAGCCTCATATAGTGCCACTTATGGAACCTCATTCTATTCCCAATCTGGGAACTAATTCTCAATTTAGATAGGGTATTTTATTGTTTATTTAGTATATGTTGGGATCCCCATGACTTGACCTTATTATGGAAGAGTCGATGTTATAATTCTAGTAGTATTACCCACATACCTTTTCTAGGGAATGTTTCCCTTACAGTAATGAGTCAGGGCTAGAGCCCATATTACCTACCATTTAGAATTTAATGACTCCTCAAGAGAGTAGGGTCAGTATCACAACCTATATGCTTCACAATTCATCCATGTTTTTTGGGATGTTTTTAATCAGGAAGAGCATCATGAAGATATATTCTAAGTGGACCTCCAGAAAGCCTCATATGTTTATTTCTCTCCAAAGCTAATGAATTTAGACCATCATTGATATCTTATTCATCTATAATAGGGTTATATGTATTTTCTGTATTATTCATACATCTTATATAAGCTTTAGTGATTTGCACTAACCCTTTCTGGTGATGAGTTTGTGACCACATGATTGTTTGAGGATAGGCTTGAGTAACTATTTGATCCCATGGGAATGTTTACATTTTTAATACCATTTATGATATACTAAAACACGACCATATAAAATAGTTGATATTGGGGGAATATGACCATGTAGGATATGGATGCTTAGTATATAGATATGGAAGTGGTTATTCTAGTGAATGGAATTATCATCTTGGGTATGTTCATGGTCTAAGTAGTAGTTATGAAGCATAAATTGATAGTTATCTTGTATTCCATTAGAGTGGTATACTAGGCTATAAGTAGTCCTAGTGTACCAATGACATAGTTTAGTGCTGATATTGTGGTATGATGAGGTGTATTCAGTGTTTTCTCCAAACACCCCCTATGCCTAGTGAGAGTGGGTTTTCATTGACCCCATATTCAGGAGTAGGTTGAGTAGTTCAATGATATATTGGAAGAAATATTAAAAAAAAATTATTTGGTGAAGGATATGGATGTGGTTGTGGAAGCCAACCTTATGAGATGATATTCGAGTAGATCAGGCCAACTCAGGGTAGTCAGACTGTAGCTCAGAGATGTGGGTCTGTCTAGCTACATATAGTAAAACCTATACACGACAAGGAGAGGGCCAAAACTTCTATAGCATGTAGTACAGTTTTAGTATCCAGTACTCTTAGATTAGATTTATTTGATATAGAAACATCACATTCATTTTTAAATGTTACTTTTATAGATATATTTCAACTAGATATATCATATATAAAAGTTTTCATAGCACTCAATATATCATTGTGACATCGATTAGAATGTTAAAATCAATTTTAATAGTACCCCCTTGAGATAGGTTGTAACGCCCCGACCCCAGCTACCCAGAGTCGGTGCATTACTTCGTAACATTGGCATGATCACAGGAAAGATCAAATCCCGAAAGACCGATTGGTTTAGTAGCCTTGGAAACACTAGATATATTCATAAAGTTTTACATTACATTTCAAAGTGAAAAACTACTACAACAACAAAGTCTTCATATCCACACTATTAACCCCTCATAATATCCCTGCAAGTCATTCATAATTTACTTCTTCACTACCTGGGAAAAATAAAACATAGAAAAGGGGTGAGCTCAAATGCCCAGTAAGGATAACAGTATAGCGGAACATTCAAAATAAGCATAAACATTTAAGGAAATGAATTACTAAAACAAAAGCCTTTTAAAATTGAACTTCAACATAGTATGGAAAAAGTAAAATGAAATAATGCCATTTACTTATTCACATGGATATTCAACTAATCGAATAATCACATGCAAAAATCAATAACCACTTTCATAATGTTGGAATGCATAATGCCAGACTATCATAACCACATAGCCAAGGCCTCGTGCCAAGACTACAAATAAGATTTTGTCCAGGCCTTGTGCCAAAACACTAGTTTGTCTCATGAGACCTACCGATGCATCGAGGAGCTATAGCGGGCTCCACCCGTCACTTATTAAGTCCAATGCATTCCCATATGAAAAGGTTTAAACATAACATAAACATTCGTATTAAAACTAGCATACGAAATGTCAATAATTTCACCATAAACTATGAATGGTATAAAAATAGCACATCCATAGTCAAACATATCACAAAACCTTCAATACAATATAGAAGTTTTGTATCATAATAAATCAACTTCAAATAATCTTAAAATCCGTCAAAGGATTTTGACATAGATGAAATCAAAATTCTTTTTAAAGAAATATCTCCTTTTATTTTGAAATCATTTAAGATCAATATAATATAAAACATTTTCTTTGAAATTATTCTTATAAGCTTGTAAGGAAAGCATTGAAGATTTTATAACGGCGTAAAATAACCGCACCCGCCGTATAAGTTAAAAAAACATTCATACCTCAATTCTGTCGAAAAGGTTAAAAATGACCTTGTTTTGAAAACGACGGAAAGATTCCTTTATAAACCTCTTATAAAAAGTCAAACAAGGGTATAAATGACTTTAACCCATATTCTTGTAAATAGTAAAAATGTTTTGAAATACATTTTTAAGAAACATGGATGTGGATGATAAAGATATCCCAGTAGATTATTACGTATAAACAACCTCGGATAATGAAGAGATTGTGAAATAACCCTTACCTTGTACTTTTCCTTGGTTGGGGTAGGTTAACCTCCTGTATAATAGTGAAATAATTGTTACTAAATTATACAATAATCATATACATTAATATGATATCATATATGATCTTTTAATACTGATTTGATAATAATATCTTAAAATTATCGTCGTGTCGGGTGTTAACTTACTCATTTTCTTTTATATGTTTTGTTACATAAGCCATGTTTGTAAAGGATAATTTGTATATTATTCAAATCCAGAATGGTATCAAGTCTTGAAACAACATTTTTAAATCATCAAATGATAATTATACTTGAATGGATACGATGGAAAATGAATCTCATCGCGTTCGTGGAGACGGTAGTCCGTACGTACGCACGAACGCTACTTCCATTTAATTTTTATTTTAAAAGAATAGAATACCAATGATACATAGGTTTATTACTATTCCAGTATAATATAATATTTTATACATGTTACTTAAGTTCATTAACACCATCCTTTATACGTTCCATGTGTGGTATGAACGAGTCATATCATTTTAAGGGGGCGGTAGTCCGCACTTCCTCAAATGAAATTTTCGTATGTATATACAACATGAAACGAATAATGGTATGAAATAAAAAGGAATTACAGAAGCTTATATATAAAATATATATCATTAATATCATATTTAATTATAGTGCCATCATAATGGCCACCATGAGAGGCGGTAAGATGTATTTGAACAATCATCGTTTCGTGAGGCGTTAGTTTGCCATCCACAGAAACATTATGTTCATCATCCATTAGATGGAGTTGTGTGTATGTGTAGTTTGAATCCATATTATAACAACATCCTAGTATATTGAGGATACTGTTGTTGTTACAAAAGAAAGGAAATAAAAAGAGTTCGGGGGTTGGAGAAGCAAAATAAATGAAAATAATTTAAGAGAAATCGTTACCTTTAATTTAGGTAACTCACTTTGGTTAGAACCAAAGGACTTGTTGAAATGCTTTCTGCCTAAGGGGAAGCTTCAAGGAGGAGGAGAAGGATGTGGGGAGCTTAGTTGGGCAGAGTTTGGACGACCCAAGTGGCTTGAGAGGTGTGAGGAATGAGTAGAAGTGGTCTCCTTTTATAAGGGAGAGGAGGGGCTCTTTAGGAAAGAGTGAATGTATTACTTTATAATATAATTATATTCGGTTTATAATGGTCCAAAAATCATTGAGGTCGAATATAAGATGACTCATATTCTAAATAACATCAACCAATAAGAATTGGACAGGTTTTAGATAATATTTTAATCATTATAATATTATTTATTTCAATGATTTATTAATGAGGTAAACATTGCATCATTATTGTGTCATTAATAATTTAACTTATATGATGTCTAAAAATTATAAATAAAATATAATAATGTAGGAAATCTTTTTAGCTTTCTAATGAATATTTATAATCGAAAATCCAACATGTATAACCCTATGTAAAAATTGTTCTTCTAAACGATGTAAGCTTATGCCATTTTTATTTTTATTTTAACTTTATTAATATAATGTGTCCCTACCACATACAAGTGGCTCCAAGGGGACCCCAAATTGACCCAAGGATGCCCATGGTCGGGTATGTGTCCACCAATAAGATTAGGACACGTTTTAGGGTAATTTTGTATTATTATAATATTATTTTTTAACCCTTATTTACCGGATTTACCCTTTAACCATGGTAAATAAAATATTTACCACAGTAACTATTCAAAATGTCTAAAAATAAAAGTTACCTATTTACAAAATTTGAACATCCTGATTCCAAATATGGAATCCATTTTCCTAAATTCAAAACACAGAAGTGGCAGAAATTAATTTAAAATTAATTCCCGCTGTCAAAACAAAAAGCGTGTTTTTAAGAGATAATAACTATAAAAAGATTGACACTTGTTTATGTTCGGTTTAATTGTAAAATTATGTCCAATGACCAACATTATATTAAATGGTAAAAATATATTCTAAATATACTTTAAAACCACTCAAATTCACAATTTATCACTATTAATTATTTTGATTAAAAAAGTTGTTTTTAATTAAAATTTAGTAATTTTCACTATTCATCAAAATATAAAAGTTATCCAAAAAGTACCAAAATTTCACCTTAGGCTAAATTCGAGATTCCGAATCCAAAAATGAAGTCCATTTTCAAATATAAAATATATATAATTTCAAAAAGTAGGTATTACTATTCATAGCGGCTAGTTTGATTGGTTACGGTGTGTTAGAACTCGGTGTTGCGTACAACACACGCTAGCGTACCGTGGAAGCTTGGGATGTTTCATTTTAAATTTTTGATGTCCCCATTTAGTCAAAAAGTTTAAAATATAGTATCTAAAAAGGGTTCACTATTAAAATTTGGTAAAAGTGACATACTGAAAATGAATTTGTTCTTACATTATGTCTAAGAAACTCATAATATGGATTCTAAAATTATAAGTATTATATAAAGTTTAAAATTTAGTTGACACTATTCATAACCTCTTTTGAACAGCTTGTTTGGTAAGTCATGGTGCGGTTGAACTTGGTGTTGCGTGTAGTGAAAGTTATTGAATTATTTTGAAGAAATAACACACTATAAAATCTTGGGGTGTTACATTCTCCCCTCCTTCAATAAATTGCGTCCTCGCAATTTGAAATTGTTCTTCGAAAATAAAAGGTTGAAAGTAGAAAATATATTTGTGGGAAAACCCACATCGGAAATTGGGTTACTAAAATTTAGTCTTAATATGAGGAAAAGAGAAATCAAAGGGTCACCACCAAATTATGATCTCGATTAGGAGAACATTGGTGGAAATTGGAGACATATAATCGGAGGAAAAACGTAAATATTTATATGTAGTGATTGAGGTCATCAATCACAAACAAGTATAAAATTGAGGTCCTTAAATTCATCAATCTATGATGAATTGAAATACCATCGGTTCAACAAAACATAGGGTATTAGGATAACACATTTTTGACGTTTCAAAATATCCTAGTTGAAATCCCACATCGAAAAATGAATTAATGAGGCCTCTATTTAAAATAAAGAGTCGAAAGTATAAAGATTACCGAAAATAACACATACTAGGGTTCCATGTAGGAAAATATGGATATGGAAGAGAAATATAACCATCAATTATCTGATGGAGAGTGGTAGAGAACATGGCAATAAAAAGGCCAACAATCCCAAAGCCATAAATTAGTGATGATTTAAGGTACCATCTAGGAAAACATTTTTGTTCAAAGTTGATTTTCTTAATATTGAGGAATTTATTTATGAGATTGGCAAAGATCATAAGGAGATATACTTACTTTATAATTAGAGTTTTATCCATTAATAAATTTCTACCACAAACTCATCTTTCACTCTAAAAGATAATAGAATGTAAAAATAATTCTATTTACACTATTCGTATAGGGTTCTAAAATAAACGAATTTATAATTCATCAACATGATCTTTTAATAAAAACTACATTATTTAATCCAGGACATCTCATGGTCCAGTGGTAGGTGATACACCCTTGTCACCCTTCGGTTGCGGGTTCAAGTCTCGCAGCCTTGCTGGACGCGATGGGTTGCCGCCCGACCTCCGGGTTGTCCTTTTATGGCAATCCAAAATAATCCAAACTAGAACTATCCAAAATACTTCTGTCCAAACTCACAGTCTAACATTTATAAGGAAGGTAAACATAATATAGATCCTTTTTACCCCGTAATAGCATATGAATACCTTCATCATGTATTACCATATTCCTTATTGATTACATTCATGCTCCCTTATTCCATATAGAATGCTGGATATACTTCATCAATACAAAAATGTTTTAAACCCCAACAATGATGGAATATACTAATCATTAATCAGTTCCAAGGTAGTCAAGAATATCCAATATATTTTTTTCAAAATAATCATGTATTATTCGAAAATCACTACCTCGGTATCAGAACTATATTATAGTTTATCATTCTCTCAACCATATATTTTCCAAAAATTTATCCTGCTATTGAGTCACTTTTCTTTGTTCCACACAATCTCAAGTCCTTAATGAAATAGTACTGCAGTACAATACTTATATACTCCATAATTATTATAAAAAGTACATTGTTGATACAACACTCAATTGACATAATCAACATAAGAACTCGAATCATTCCTCTTCATCTGTGGTAGTATCATAACTTGATTACTATCCAATAGCATCATCTGCGTCATAGTCTGATGACTGGGACATAGGTTCGTGTAGTGTCCAAACTCCTTGCAAATGAAGCATTGTACATTTGAAACCATTTTCTTACCCTTGCAGTCACGTACTTTGTGCCCTTTTCCTCCACACTTATAACAAACTCCCATTCCTTTCAGGCAAGTTCCAGGGTGTTTCTTTCCACAGTTACCACATATAGGAAAATTCTTCTTTTCCTTTTTCCCTTTATCCATCTTTCTCTCTTCCATCCTTTTCTTCTCTTGATTCCCTTCAAAGCCATAGGACTCAGTAAACTCTTTACTTATCTTATCAACACATGATATTATTTCTTCATATGATGATAATACATGGGAGACTATTTCTCTTATAAATTCTAGCTTAAGACCATGAGAGATATGATCCTTCCTTCTCTTTGAATCATGTTCATTTCTGGAGTTATCATTCCTTCTACTGGGCGCCATTTCTAAACAATGTCATAAACTAGATTAGTTTATGAATCAAAATACATAATCCCATACTTATAAAACACTAAACATAAATTGAACTATTTATGGATATAATCCATAATCATAAAAAAAAATTTTCTTTGAGGAAGTATATACTCATAAACCCTTCATAATGATTTGTAAAGAAAATGAGAGTTATCCTAAGCATATCCCCCGGGAGTGTCGTAACCAAGAGTGCAGCAAGGCCCGTTGTCGTGCACCAGTTCCCGTTCGAGTCTAGCTCAAAGCGGTGTTTTCGGGTTTTACCCCTAGGTACATCTGTGCCAGAGCCGCCTCTACCTGCTCGTATCCAGACAGGGATGTATTGCTCGGAAAACTCACAAAATCTCTACAATAACAAAATTCTAGGAAGTTCTTCTATACTAATCCTCAAAGTTCATCTTAGGTCTACGTGCTCTAATCAGAGTTTATCTAAATCTAGCTTCCAAGGTTTGTACTAAACTTCCTCTGATACCAACTGTAACGCCCCGACCCCAGCTACCCAGAGTCGGTGCATTACTTCGTAACATTGGCATGATCACAAGAAAGATCAAATCCCGAAAGACCGATTGGTTTAGTAGCCTTGAAAACACTAGATATAATCATAAAGTTTAACATTACATTTCAAAGTGAAAAACTACTACAACAACAAAGTCTTCATATCCACACTATTAACCCCTCATAATATCCCTGCAAGTCATTCATAACTTACTTCTTCACTACCTGGGAAAAATAAAACATAGAAAAGGGGTGAGCTCAAATGCCCAGTAAGGATAACAATATAGCGGAACATTCAAAATAAGCATAAACATTTAAGGCAATGAATTACTAAAACAAAAGCCTTTTAAAATTGAACTTCAACATAGTATGGAAAAAGTAAAATGAAATAATGCCATTTACTTATTCACATGGATATTCTACTAATCGAATAATCACATGCAAAAATCCATAACCACTTTCATAATGTTGGAATGCATAATTCCAGACTATCATAACCACATAGCCAAGGCCTCGTGCCAAGACTACAAATAAGATTTTGTCAAGGCCTTGTGCCAAGACACTAGTTTGTCTCATGAGACCTACCGATGCATAGAGGAGCTATAGCGGGCTCCACCCGTCACTTATTATGTCCAATGCATTCCCATATGAAAAGGTTTAAACATAACATAAACATTCGTATTAAAACTAGCATACGAAATGTCAATAATTTCACCATAAACTATGAATGGTATAAAAATAGAACATCCATAGTCAAACATATCACAAAACCTTCAATACAATATAGAAGTTTTGTATCATAATAAATCAACTTCAAATAATCTTAAAATCCGTCAAAGGATGTTGACATAGATGAAATCAAAATTCTTTTTAAAGAAATATCTCCTTTTATTTTGAAATCATTTAAGATCCATATAATATAAAACATTTTCTTTGAAATTATTCTTATAAGCTTGTAAGGAAAGCTTTGAAGATTTTATAACGGCGTAAAATAACCGCACCCGCCGTATAAGTTAAAAAAAACATTCTTACCTCAATTCTGTCGAAAAGGTTAAAAAGGACCTTGTTTTGAAAACGACGGAAAGATTCCTTTATAAACCTCTTATAAAAAGTCAAACAAGGGTATAAATGACTTTAACCCATATTCTTGTAAATAGTAAAAATGTTTTGAAATACATTTTTAAGAAACATGGATGTGGATGATAAAGATATCCCAGTAGATTATTACGTATAAACAACCTCGGATAATGAAGAGATTGTGAAATAACCCTTACCTTGTACTTTTCCTTGGTTGGGGTAGGTTAACCTCCTGTATAATAGTGAAATAATTGTTACTAAATTATACAATAATCATATACATTAATATGATATCATATATGATCTTTTAATACTGATTTGATAATAATATCTTAAAATTATCGTCGTGTCGGGTGTTAACTTACTCATTTTATTTTATATGTTTTGTTACATAAGCCATGTTTGTAAAGGATAAGTTGTATATTATTCATATCCAGAATGGTATCAAGTCTTTAAACATCATTTTTAAATCATCAAATGATAATTATACTTGAATGGATACGATGGAAAATGAATCTCATCGCGTTCGTGGAGACGGTAGTCCGTACGTACGCACGAACGCTACTTCCATTTAATTTTTATTTTAAAAGAATCGAATACCAATGATACATAGGTTTATTAATATTCTAGTATAATATAATATTTTATACATGTTACTTAAGTTCATTAACACCATCCTTTATACGTTCCATGTGTGGTATGAACGAGTCATATCATTTTAAGGGGACGGTAGTCCGCACTTCCTCAAATGAAATTATCGTATGTATATACAACATGAAACGAATAATGGTATGAAATAAAAAGGAATTACAGAAGCTTATATATAAAATATATATCATTAATATCATATTTAATTACAGTGCCATCATAATGGCCACCATGAGAGGCGGTAAGATGTATTTGAACAATCATCGTTTCGTGAGGCGTTAGTTTGCCATCCACAGAAACATTATGTTCATCATCCATTAGATGGAGTTGTGTGTATGTGTAGTTTGAATCCATATTATAACAACATCCTAGTATATTGAGGATACTGTTGTTGTTACAAAAGAAATTAAATAAAAAGAGTTCGGGGGTTGGAGAAGCAAAATAAATGAAAATAATTTAAGAGAAATCGTTATCTTTAATTTAGGTAACTCACTTTGGTTAGAACCAAAGGACTTGTTGAAATGCTTTCTGCCTAAGGGGAAGATTCAAGGAGGAGGAGAGGGATGTGGGGAGCTTAGTTGGGCAGAGTTTGGACGACCCAAGTGGCTTGAGAGGTGTGAGGAATGAGTAGAAGTGGTCTCCTTTTATAAGGGAGAGGAGGGGCTCTTTAGGAAAGAGTGAAAGTATTACTTTATAATATAATTATATTCGGTTTATAATGGTCCAAAAATCATTGAGGTCGAAGATAAGATGACTCATATTCTAAATAACATCAACCAATAAGAATTGGACAGGTTTTAGATAATATTTTAATCATTATAATATTATTTATTTCAATGATTTATTAATGAGGTAAACATTGCATCATTATTGTGTCATTAATAATTTAACTTATTTGATGTCTAAAAATTATAAATAAAATATCATCATGTAGGAAATCTTTTTAGCTTTCTAATGAATATTTATAATAGAAAATCCAACATGTATAACCCTATGTAAAAATTGTTCTTCTAAAAGATGTAAGCTTATGCCATTTTTATTTTTATTTTAACTTTATTAATATAATGTGTCCCTACCACATACAAGTGGCTCCAAGGGGTCCCCAAATTGACCCAAGGATGCCCATGGTAGGGTATGCGTCCACCAATAAGGTTAGGACACGTTTTAGGGTAATTTTTTATTATTATAATATTATTTTTCAACCCTTATTTACCGGATTTACCCTTTAACCATGGTAAATAAAATATTTACCACAGTAACTATTCAAAATGTCTAAAAATAAAAGTTGCGTATTTACACAATTTGAACATCCTGATTCCAAATATGGAATACATTTTCCTAAATTCTAAACAGAGAAGTGGCAGAAATTAATTTAAAATTAATTCCCGCTGTCAAAACAAAAAGCGTGTTTTTAAGAGATAATAACTATAAAAAGATTGCCACTTGTTTATGTTCGGTTTAATTGTAAAATTATGTCCAATGACCAACATTATATTAAATGGTAAAAATATATTCTAAATATACTTTAAAACCACTCAAATTCACAATTTATCACTATTAATTATTTTGATTAAAAAAGTTGTTTTTAATTAAAATTTAGTAATTTTCACTATTCATCAAAATATAAAAGTTATCCGAAAAGTACCAAAATTTCACCTTAGGCTAAATTCGATATTCCGAATCCAAAAATGAAGTCCATTTTCAAATATAAAATATATATAATTTCTAAAAGTAGGTATTACTATTCATAACGGCTAGTTTGATTGGTTACGGTGTGTTAGAACTCGGTGTTGCGTACAACACACGCTAGCGTACCGTGGAAGCTTGGGATGTTTCTTTTTAAATTTTTGATGTCCCCATTTAGTCAAAAAGTTTAAAATATAGTATCTAAAAAGGGTTCACTATTAAAATTTGGTAAAAGTGAAATACTGAAAATGAATTTGTTCTTACATTATGTCTAAGAAACTCATAATATGGATTCTAAAATTATAAGGATTATATAAAGTTTAAAATTTAGTTGACACTATTCATAACCTCTTTTGAACAGCTTGTTTGGTAAGACATGGTGCGGTTGAACTTGGTGTTGCGTGTAGTGAAAGTTATTGAATTATTTTGAAGAAATAACACACTATAAAATCTTGGGGTGTTACATTCTCCCCTCCTTCAATAAATTGCGTCCTCGCAATTTGAAATTGTTCTTCGAAAATAAAAGGTTGAAAGTAGAAAATATATTTGTGGGAAAAACCCACATCGGAAATTGGGTTACTAAAATTTAGTCTTAATATGCGGAAAAGAGAAATCAAAGGGTCACCACCAAATTATGATCTCGATTAGGAGAACATTGGTGGAAATTGGAGACATATAATCGGAGGAAAAACGTAAATATTTATAGGTAGTGATTGAGGTCATCAATCACAAACAAGTATAAAATTGAGGTCCTTAAATTCATCAATCTATGATGAATTGAAATACCATCAGTTCAATAAAACATAGGGTATTACGATAACACATTTTTGACGTTTCAAAATATCCTAGTTGAAATCCCACATCGAAAAATGAATTAATGAGGCCTCTATTTAAAATAAAGAGTCGAAAGTATGATGATTACCGAAAATAACACATACTAGGGTTCCATGTAGGAAAATATGGATATGGAAGAGAAATCTAACCATCAATTATCTGATGGAGAGTGGTAGAGAACATGTTTATAAAAAGGCCAACAATCCCAAAGCCATAAATTAGTGATGATTTAAGGTACCATCTAGGAAAACATTTTTGTTCAAAGTTGCTTTTCTTAATATTGAGGAATTTATTTATGAGATTGGCTAAGATCATAAGGATATATACTTACTTTATAATTAGAGTTTTATCCATTAATAAATTTCTACCACAAACTCATCTTTCACTCTAAAAGATAATAGAATGTAAAAAAAATTCTATTTACACTATTCGTATAGGGTTCCAAAATAAACGAATTTATAATTCATCAACATGATCTTTTAATAAAAACTACATTATTTAATCCAGGACATCTCATGGTCCAGTGGTAGGTGATACACCCTTGTCGCCCTTCAGTTGCGGGTTCAAGTCTCACAGCCTTGCCGGACGCGACGGGTTGCCGCCCGACCTCCGGGTTGTCCTTTTATGGCAATCCAAAATAATCCAAACTAGAACTATCCAAAATACTTCTGTCCAAACTCACAGTATAACATTTATAAGGAAGGTAAACATAATATAGATCCTTTTTACCCCGTAATAGCATATGAATACCTTCATCATGTATTACCATATTCCTTATTGATTACATTCATGCTCCCTTATTCCATATAGAATGCTGGATATACTTCATCAATCCAAAAATGTTTTAAACCCCAACAATGATGGAATATACTAATCATTAATCAGTTCCAAGGTATTCAAGAATATACAATATATTTTTTTCAAAATAATCATGTATTATTTGAAAATCACTACCTCGGTATCAGAACTATATTATGGTTTATCATTCTCTCAACCATATATTTTCCAAAAATTTATCCTGCTATTGAGTCACTTTTCTTTGTTCCACACAATCTCAAGTCCTTAATGAAATAGTACTGCAGTACAATCCTTATATACTCCATAATTATTATAAAAAGTACATTGTTGATACAACACTCAATTGACATAATCAACATAAGAACTCTAATCATTCCTCTTCATCTGTGGTAGTATCATAACTTGATTATTATACAATAGCATCATCTGCGTCATAGTCTGATGACATGGACATAGGTTCGCATAGTGTCCAAACTCCTTGCAAATGAAGCATTGTACATTTGAAACCATTTTCTTACCCTTGCAGTCACGTACTTTGTGCCCTTTTCCTCCACACTTATAACAAACTCCCATTCCTTTCAGGCAAGTTCCAGGGTGTTTCTTTCCACAGTTACCACATATGGGAAAATTCTTCTTTTCCTTTTTCCCTTTATCCATCTTTCTCTCTTCCATCCTTTTCTTCTCTCGATTCCCTTCAAAGCCATAGGACTCAGTAAACTCTTTACTTATCTTATCAACACATGATATTATTTCTTCATATGATGATAATACATGGGAGACTATTTCTCTTATAAATTCTAGCTTAAGACCATGAGAGATATGATCCTTCCTTCTCTTTGAATCATGTTCATTTCTGGAGTTATCATTCCTTCTACTGGGCGCCATTTCTAAACAATGTCATAAACTAGATTAGTTTATGAATCAAAATACATAATCCCATACTTATAAAACACTAAACATAAATTGAACTATTTATGGATATAATCCATAATCATAAAAAAAATTTCTTTGAGGAAGTATATACTCATAAACCCTTCATAATGATTTGTAAAGAAAATGAGAGTTATCCTAAGCATATCCCCCAGGAGTGTCGTAACCAAGAGTGCAGCAAGGCCCGTTGTCGTGCACCAGTTCCCGTTCGAGTCTAGCTCAAAGCGGTGTTTTCGGGTTTTACCCCTAGGTACATCTGTGCCAGAGCCGCCTCTACCTGCTCATATCCAGACAGGGATGTATTGCTCGGAAAACTCACAAAATCTCTACAATACCAAAATTCTAGGAAGTTCTTCTATACTAATCCTCAAAGCTCATCTTAGGTCTACGTGCTCTAATCAGAGTTTATCTAAATCTAGCTTCCAAGGTTTGTACTAAACTTCCTCTTATACCAACTGTAACGCCCCGACCCCAGCTACCCAGAGTCGGTGCATTACTTCGTAACATTGGCATGATCACAAGAAAGATCAAATCCCGAAAGACCGATTGGTTTAGTAGCCTTGGAAACACTAGATATAATCATAAAGTTTTACATTACATTTCAAAGTGGAAAACTACTACTACAACAAAGTCTTCATATCCACACTATTAACCCCTCATAATATCCCTGTAAGTCATTCATAATTTACTTCTTCACTACCTGGGAAAAATAAAACATAGAAAAGGGGTGAGCTCAAATGCCCAGTAAGGATAACAATATAGCGGAACATTCAAAGTAAGCATAAACATTTAAGGCAATGAATTACTAAAAAAAAGCCTTTTAAAATTGAACTTCATCATAGTATGGCAAAAGTAAAATTAAATAATGCCATTTACTTATTCACATGGATATTCTACTAATCGAATAATCACATGCAAAAATCAATAACCACTTTCATAATGTTGGAATGCATAATGCCAGACTATCATAACCACATAGCCAAGGCCTTGTGCCAAGACTACAAATAATATTTTGTCAAGGCATTGTGCCAAGACACTAGTTTGTCTCATGAGACCTACCGATGCATCGAGGAGCTATAGCGGGCTCCACCCGTCACTTATTAAGTCCAATGCATTCCCATATGAAAAGGTTTAGACATAACATAAACATTCGTATTAAAACTAGCATACGAAATGTCAATAATTTCACCATAAACGATGAATGGTATAAAAATAGCACATCCATAGTCAAACATATCACAAAACCTTCAATACAATATAGAAGTTTTGTATCATAATAAATCAACTTCAAATAATCTTAAAATCCGTCAAAGGATGTTGACATAGATGAAATCAAAATTCTTTTTAAAGAAATATCTCCTTTTATTTTGAAATCATTTAAGATTCATATAATATAAAACATTTTCTTTGAAATTATTCTTATAAGCTTTTAAGGAAAGCTTTGAAGATTTTATAACGGCGTAAAATAACCGCACCCGCCGTATAAGTTAAAAAAAACATTCTTACCTCAATTCTGTCGAAAAGGTTAAAAAGGACCTTGTTTTGAAAACGATGGAAATATTCCTTTATAAACCTCTTATAAAAAGTCAAACAAGGGTATAAATGACTTTAACCCATATTATTGTAAATAGTAAAAATGTTTTGAAATACATTTTTAAGAATCATGGATGTGGATGATAAAGATATCCCAGTAGATTATTACGTATAAACAACCTCGGATAATGAAGAGATTGTGAAATAACCCTTACCTTGTACTTTTCCTTGGTTGGGGTAGGTTAACCTCCTGTATAATAGTGAAATAAGTGTTACTAAATTATACAAGAATCATATACATTAATATGATATCATATATGATCTTTTAATACTGATTTGATAATAATATCTTAAAATTATCGGCGTGTCGGGTGTTAACTTACTCATTTTCTTTTATATGTTTTGTTACATAAGCCATGTTTGTAAAGGATAAGTTGTATATTATTCAAATCAAGAATGGTATCAAGTCTTTAAACATCATTTTTAAATCATCAAATGATAATTATACTTGAATGGATACGATGGAAAATGAATCTCATCGCGTTCGTGGAGACAGTAGTCCGTACGTACGCACGAATGCTACTTCCATTTAATTTTTATTTTAAAAGAATCGAATACCAATGATACATAGGTTTATTACTATTCCAGTATAATATAATATTTTATACATGTTACTTAAGTTCATTAACACCGTCCTTTATACGTTCCATGTGTGGTATGAACGAGTCATATCATTTTAATGGGGCGGTAGTCCGCACTTCCTCAAATGAAATTATCGTATGTATATACAACATGAAACGAATAATGGTATGAAATAAAATGGAATTACAGAATCTTATATATAAAATATATATCATTAATATCATATTTAATTATAGTGCCATCATAATGGCCACCATGAGAGGCGGTAAGATGTATTTGAACAATCATCGTTTCGTGAGGCGTTAGTTTCCCATCCACAGAAACATTATGTTCATCATCCATTAGATGGAGTTGTGTGTATGTGTAGTTTGAATCCATATTATAACAACATCCTAGTATATTGAGGATACTGGTGTTGTTACAAAAGAATGGAAATAAAAAGAGTTCGGGGGTTGGAGAAGCAAAATAAATGAAAATAATTTAAGAGAAATCGTTACCTTTAATTTAGGTAACTCACTTTGGTTAGAACCAAAGGACTTGTTGAAATGATTTCTGCCTAAGGGGATGCTTAAAGGAGGAGGAGAGGGATGTGGGGAGCTTAGTTGGGCAGAGTTTGGACGAGCCAAGTGGCTTGAGAGGTGTGAGGAATGAGTATAAGTGGTCTCCTTTTATAAGGGAGAGGAGGGGCTCTTTAGGAAAGAGTGAAAGTATTACTTTATAATATAATTATATTCGGTTTATAATGGTCCAAAAATCATTGAGGTCTAAGATAAGATGACTCATATTCTAAATAACATCAACCAATAAGAATTGGACAGGTTTTAGATAATAATTTAATCATTATAATATTATTTATTTCAATGATTTATTAATGAGGTAAACATTTCATCATTATTGTGTCATTAATAATTTAACTTATTTGATGTCTAAAAATTATAAATAAAATATCATCATGTAGGAAATCATTTTAGATTTCTAATGAATATTTATAATCGAAAATCCAACTTGTATAACCCTATGTAAAAATTGTTCTTCTAAAAGATGTAAGCTTATGCCATTTTTATTTTTATTTTAACTTTATTAATATAATGTGTCCCCACCACATACAAGTGGCTCCAAGGGGTCCCCAAATTGACCCAAGGATGCCCATGGTCGGGTATGTGTCCACCAATAAGGTTAGGACACGTTTTAGGGTAATTTTTTATTATTATAATATTATTTTTTAACCCTTATTTACCAGATTTACCCTTTAACCATGGTAAATAAAATATTTACCACAGTAACTATTCAAAAAGTCTAAAAATAAAAGTTACCTATTTACACAATTTGAACATCCTGATTCAAAATATGGAATCCATTTTCCTAAATTCAAAACACAGAAGTGGCAGAAATTAATTTAAAATTAATTCCCGCTGTCAAAACAAAAAGCGTGTTTTTAAGAGATAATAACTATAAAAAGATTGGCACTTGTTTATGTTCGGTTTAATTGTAAAATTATGTCCAATGAACAAAATTATATTAAATGGTAAAAATATATTCTAAATATACTTTAAAACCACTCAAATTCACAATTTATCACTATTAATTATTTTGATTAAAAAAGTTGTTTTTAATTAAAATTTAGTAATTTTCACTATTCATCAAAATATAAAAATTATCCGAAAAGTACCAAAATTTCACCTTAGGCTAAATTCGATATTCCGAATCCAAAAATGAAGTCCATTTTCAAATATAAAATATATATAATTTCAAAAAGTAAGTATTATTATTCATAGCGGCTAGTTTGATTGGTTACGGTGTGTTAGAACTCAGTGTTGCGTACAACACACGCTAGCGTACCGTGGAAGCTTGGGATGTTTCATTTTAAATTTTTGATGTCCCCATTTAGTCAAAAAGTTTAAAATATAGTATCTAAAAAGGGTTCACTATTAAAATTTGGTAAAAGTGAAATACTGAAAATGAATTTGTTCTTACATTATGTCTAAGAAACTCATAATATGGATTCTAAAATTATAAGGATTATATAAAGTTTAAAATTTAGTTGACACTATTCATAACCTCTTTTGAACAGCTTGTTTGGTAAGTCATGGTGCGATTGAACTTGGTGTTGCGTGTAGTGAAAGTTATTGAATTATTTTGAAGAAATAACACACTATAAAATCTTGGGGTGTTAAATAGGTTACTATTGATTCCTAAGAAACCTTTTTATGCATGAGATGATATTTTTTGGTATTATTCTCTAGATGGACTGATTCGTTCATCCCCATGTTCATGTAAATTGTTATCATCAGGGGGTTCCATTTTCATTAGATGGGGGTAGTAGCTATATTCATAAAGATGAATGGTATGTCTATGAATATTTATTTGGACTAAAATGTATTTTTCTAGGAAGAGTGATATACTATATTTCTAGAATAATTCTACATAACCATGGAACAAACATGATAGACTTCCATCCTCTGGTGGAACATTTCCAGAACTACTTTCCTAATTATTTTCTAGACTACCTCATGATAGATAGGTGGATTTTTAATTTGTAGTGTTTCTAATAGTGGACCCATTTTTTATTAATCATTTCATAAAATAACTTACTATGATCTAGGAAACTAATATAAAGTTGGAGGACCTATAAGGTATGGGTTTATCTGTCGTAGAAAATGTACTTGAGGTTCACTGGTCCATTTCACCAAAAATATCGATGATACCCTCATGATTTGTATAGATCACTAGAAATTTAATATGATTACAATTAAAATACAATAAAAATTAAATTTTATATATCATATTTTCAACCATCACTGATCTATTTAGGGTATTTTCGATGATTTAATTTATATTAGGATACCATCATGTGTTAGGCTTGTAGAAATCCCTCATATAGAATTCCATAGAATGTATGACCTATAAAAGTATTTGGTCATGTTGGTTTTCCTCATTAACACACTAGATGTTTAATAAAAATGAAGAATCGAGTTTTTCATCCATACATGGTTTCATTTGTGATAGTCTTCATAGTTTACATCATGGTGTATTCTGACTCTCGACACAACCATGCTAAACATTTTTAGATTGTACTGAATACAGTGAGGGATCATAGGTCATAAAAGAATGTATCTCAATTTTATTTTTATATTGTTATGGTACACTTCATAGGTTATATCATTTCTTCATTATGTGTATTTTTTAATCCATATGTGGTGATATAAGTGGTTTCTTTAGAGTATCTCAAGAAAATTTTTGATATACAATGTTTCTTGAGGCTGGATGGAATCTATATATAATAAATTATGTAATTTTCATGCTTAGAATTTCAAATTATATTTTTAACAAATAATTTAGTCAAATATATAAGGATTTAAGAATTAGTGAATGAATTTTCAAAGATAAAACAAAGATTATTTCTGTACCAAAAATGAGTTTTCCAGATGTATGAAACATTTGTGCAATTTAAAAGGATGATTCAAAAATTAGTATTGAGGTTGTTTTAATGTTGGGTGTGTGTGTCATGGAATATGGGAATCATTATTTGAAATCTCATTAGGATACAAAAATGGAACAAGATCTTTATCTAGTATTTAAAGTTAATTAGCAGTTGGAGAAGTTATTTAATGGGAGAGAGGATTATTTTATACACATACCCTAAAATATTGAAATCAATATTTACCTATAACGAATTGAAATTTAGATTGTGAAGATGTTTTGAATACCAATAGACATTTTAATTTGAATTTATTTATATTCATGGAATTATAAATTCAATGGCTGACTCTCTGAGCAGAAATAATCTAAAATAGGGAATTCTTGAGGATAATAATGAGTTATAGTTGATGGAATTATTTAATGAGATGCACATGAGTTCCAATACAATTATGGGACACATATACCTTCAATTTTTTTAGTGACCTATTAACTTTATGATATAATAAATATAATGTAGATTTAATATCCAAAGGGCTTTGTTATAAGGGAAAATAATTTTGTTGTGAACCACTACCTTGTTGGGTCCTTTATAGTGATGAGATCTTGTGCATTCACATGTGGTTTTTGGTTCTGGAAGACACACATGAGAAGTTGATGTAAGGGTCACATGTCACTTCCTGGGAAATACAACCTAGTCTTACTAAGATGTACAATGACATGTGCCTCTAGTATTGGTCATCGGGAATGAAAATAGTGATTGCTAGATTTTTGATTTGGTGTTCCACCTATCATCTAGGGAAGGTAGAACACTAGTGATCTAATGGGATTTTAGAACCATTTAAAATTATTTAGTGGAAAATGAATTATGTCACCATGTATTTTGTGATGGGATTAACTAGGTCCCCATGATTCAGTGACACATTGTGTGTAATCATTAACAGATTGAAAATGGATACCCACATTCTACATAGAAAAGTGAATTTTTTAGAGGATAATAATAAAAAATATTTCTATTTGGAAGATTATATTATTTAATGGTGTTTCATATACTATAATATTAGAAAGGAATGGTCACTTTAAATCCTATTTCTGGTTTGGGTTACAGAAGGCACTAGGTTCATAGGTATTGTTGAGTACAACCTGTCACCCACATATAGACGTGCAGTTTGAGAATATGATACAGGTATTAGATAACATGTCCCGAGAATGCATCCACAATTTTGGATCTTTACACAAGAAAAAAATAACTCTCACCAGATTTTCATATAATAACATATTTCACGAAATGATACAGATGGATCCAAATAAGGCTTTATATGGTAGGTCATGCTATTCAACCCTTTGTAATTTATAGGTAAGAGAGGTAGAACTCCTAGGACAATATCTCATTAAGAATATTTTAGGGACGTTACAGATTATGATGAAGAAGATGGATACAACTCATTGTTGTAAATAATCTCATAACAATCACCATCGATTACCTCTAAAGTTCATGGTTGGGGTAAATAATTATTACATGTTTTCTAAGATTAATTCATCAACGAATTCAAAAAATAAGGGAACATGGAACATACGATTTTTAGAACTTTTTAGATATGTTATTGTGTCATGTTGGTAGCATATCGATTGAAGTTACTTTTGAAGTACTGATTTATGCATAAAATCTTCCATGTTTCAATGATTCCCCAATATCATTATGATCCACCTCATGTTTTCCAACTTGATCTTGCGTAACTAGGTTTCAGTTATAGTTTTGATGAGTATCCTATGTATATCATTTATTGATGCATGGAGGGTCTTCAAGGAAGGTTACTCCCTCTAGTATGGGTTCCATAGAATCACAACCATATGAAGACCAAGACATTGGAGTGGGTGGCTGACATATGTGCTCAGAGGATGCATCTATTATCAAATGATGCTCTATCACCAATAGAAGTGAAACTCAAGGATGAGTTTTCTTAAGGAGGGGATGTTGTAAAACCATGAATAATTATAGAGGCACGTATTCTATTAAATTCATTTAAACCCATGTTGAGTTTTTTAATCTTATACCCTAGTAATAATTTGTTTGGGATGGTCGGTTTACTTTTCAGAAAGAATGTAGTAGGGGCTGGAGCATGGATGAAAAACCAATTCTTGATATGAATGAAATTCATAAAATGAATTTATCTATCTAGAAAATATTCATTTTATATTGGAAATGATATATTATTGATATTAGTAACCCTATTAAATGGGAATTCATGTTATAAATCCCATTTATGATGTGTATTAGGTTTTCCTAGTAGAGGAATAAATAGTGTCATTCACATGGTGAACCCAATTAATGTGGTGAATATGTTTCAACCCTTCTAAAAAGGTATGAAACCCTTATTTAACACAATCCCTAATTTTCTTTTGTATCTCCTTACATAGAGTGTTCTCTCCCCTCCACATTGTTTCTTTTTGGGTGTCCTATATCTTATTTTCAAATCAAGTGTTGTTCTTCATGTTGATTTCCACTTGGAAATACTTAGACCCCTATATCTTATTTTCTCGGTTTATTTTTCCATAAATTGTGAGATATTAGTTTAGGGTAATATGATATTTATGATATGGAATTTTCCTTTTCTTTTAATTTCTCTAATTATAGCATAAATATGTGGATTATACTAGATGAGGATTTGTCTAACATAATATGGTTTTTAATATCGTTAGTTTTCCATAAATGTGACAGATTTTATATTTTTCACAATTTTACAACATGTTAGACCTTCTACGAGATTCCTCTTAAATGATAATTTTATTAAATAAATTGAAATCACCATGAGTATAGTTTTCCAATCACACTACATCATTTATTTTAGGGTGTTACCTTGGTGTGAGCCACCCCTTAGGCTATATCTCTGTTTTAGGCAATTGAGGCATATTCCTTGAAATGTATCAAATCACCCTCTGTGGTCTGTTCCTTACCTCTATTAGTTGGGATATTATAATTAATTAAATGATATATAAATTGAATTATGAAAATAGTTAATTGGGAGATCATATCCCTAGGTTCTTGATATCTATTATTAATTCACATTTCATGAGTTTCATGTTATAATGTGAATGAGAGAAATGAATTATGTGAATTGTTAAATGGTATGTTATTACGTATAGTTTATTATATCATGTATGACTTGATGTGGATGATATAATGGCTTTGAATAATAATTCTATGGATGGGTTCATCAGACTTATTAAATTAAATGAATTATAAATGCAATTATATTATTCCATGAGTGACACATCTTTTCCTATATCAAATGACTTATATGGGATCACCAGGATAATGGAATTATATCAAAACTCTAGTGATAATTAATTTTCTTACATGAACATCCAAGGATATTATTGAGTTAAAATGTAATTATTTAATGCCTTGAGTGGCACTTGGGTTCACTATGTGGACAAGAAATGATGGGATCAGGAGGCGATGTCATTATAAAATAACGTGATGATATTGGGACTCCAATGAGGAATTACATATGATGGATTGTTGGGGCATGTGTTAGAATACACCTAGAGTTATATCGGGGATTCCAAAGTGTAATTACATAGAAAATAATAGGTTTCAATTAATTTAATTTAATGAAACATCTATTAAGTCAATGAACACATGGGGAGTCAGAAAATGCTTTCCACTTTTAAAGGCTTGATCTATTTACCTTCTATCTGTTCAAATTTTATGGGAATTATTAATCCCATAAAAAAATATGATCATTAAGTTATTTCATATATATAAACCTAGTCCTTAAGAATATTATATAATTGAAATAGAATAAATAAATGTTTAGAGATATCCTAAATTAGAAAGATGAAGCTTGTGATGGTTGAATGTACCATGAGGAACATGAACTAATATGGATTATTTATTTATTATTTTATTTTGATTATTAACTGCAATCATTTGATTTCATATAAACTGATTGGATATTGACACAAACTATTGATGGTAGTGTACTGATTTGATCTAACACCCCTTATGTTCCACAAATTGTTTCTGAGAAGGACTTCAGGGGTTATAGTAGGGACAATTGGAATCATCTACCTGTCAGTGCATTTTTTTATATACTAAGATTGTGTAACATCCCATGTTTTGAACTAGATGAAAAATTCCATGGGAATTTAAAATTTAAAATTTATTGAATGGTCTATTTATAAAACAAAGTTGAAAAACTTAAATTAGAGAGTTAGAAAACTCCTAAGTTTTTTTTGAAATGGATGAAGGTTTGAGAAGTTTCTCAGGTGTAATAGTGAGTTTCAGACATGTCGGGGCTCAAAAACCAAATTGTTTTGTTACACTGACAATGTCACATAGTTTTTCTAAAACTAAATGTCCCTTTGTGGAAAACTGTGTGGTATGTTTTCTTTTAATAAAGAAATTAAATTAATAAAATTAAAATTAACATGAAAAATAAATAAAATGTGATTACTTGAAAAAGAAAAAATATCAATCTAAATTCTATAATAATAATAATAATAACAATATTATTATTATTTAGTTAATTTTAATAATACCCAATGGGTCTACATCTCCCTTACCCCCTCACCCAACCCCCTGATTGAACCTGATGGTGCACGACACCCCTCTCATCACAGTGTCCTTTGTGCAATGAGTTCACCTATATTTTCCATCAGAATATCTTCAATCCATCATTGTATGATATTACACTCCTTATCCTCTCTGTTTCCAGCCATGTCTTGGTTCCACTTCACTCGATGAGTTTCAGCAAAACCATATGATAAAAAGGCAATCCAATTTTTTTTCTTCCAATCATAGGGTGCATAATACCTCTCTTGGGACCCCTCGGTGTCAGTTTTAGAAACCCCCACCATAGGTTAAGTGGTTCATATTGTCTTAGACCACACATCATAATTTTTAGGGAGGGTCTCCATCATTCATTGTTGATACTCAATTTACATAGTATTTTGTAAAATTTATGGTGCTAGAAATATTCATCAAGTGGGGGTACCATAACACATCATTTCTGGTTTTTTGTCACTATCCTTAGTGGGGTTTTACATCGACTTCATAATATCACACCTTTTATTAAGGGTCTTTATGTGTTTTTGAGGGTAGTGTATAATATATATTGGGTTTTGATCATCTTTGAAGGTGCACACATCCATACATTGGTATGTACACACAGAAACAGATATATATATATATATATATTCAACATAAATATTTCCTCATGGTGAGGAGAATATGTACATTTTATTAAAGGATGTATAAATTTGTATATGAATGTGTGTGTGTTAGAGTGTGGCATAGATTGAAGTGGTTGCCGATAAATACTTCATGTTCCCATTGTTGGCCTGGTATTCCCTTGAGGTTGGATCCCCATATTTTCCCCTTTAATTCAATAATGCTTTAAATTTCATTTATCTTCCTTCTTAATGATTATTTTATATATTGAATTGTATTTCTAGAATAAGATGTTTTGTTATGATAAAAAAAATTTGATAAACAATTTATAGTTTGATAACAAACCCCCTCTAAGAGAGGTGTGTTGCCTAACAAAACTCTTAGTGATAGTTTATGTTTATTTATCTTCCCTATAATATCGTTTAATGTAGGATCCAAACCATTTTCCACATTAAACTTAGGTATTCCTTTTTTACTTTATTCCACACTTTCCGTGATTTTTATTAGTACGGAATTAGTTTTAAAATAAAATTAAAATATATGTAAATGATTTTTTTGGTAAGGAAAAGTCATATTTTTATAATTATACCTCTCAAAAAGAGGTTATATATCATCTAAACTAAAAAGTAGGTATGGTTATTTGTATCCTACTTAGTCATAGTCTTAGTTTTCCATATTATTTCTTATTGATGATGGTTTTATAAAAATCTAGTAATTTACCATTTTAAATAATATGAATGGATTGGTCATATTCATTTTGTTTTAATAAAATTATTAGTACATTTTCTTATTAGATAAAATGAGTAGCATTCTTTATAAAAGGGGATTACTAGTGTAGGGTTTCTACACTCATCCCCTTTATTTAATCCTTTTTTTCCATGTCATGCCACAATTCCCTCACTGAACCCTTCTGACGATGACTTTTTATCCCATATTAAATAGTTCATTTTGTCTTTCCATATTCAATGTGAACTTATATTATGATGAAACAAAACCGAGGGGGTTCACCATGTCTATTGGGAACCCCTTTGTGTGTTCCCAACTTAAATGGAAAATTTGAATAATTCCTTGAGTTCTATTTTACCATGGGTGATTGTGTGGGACCATAGATTCTATAAATTGATAACTATATTTAAAAAGTAAATTCACACATGGATTATTCCCTTTAACAATTAATTTTCCTCGTTCTTATTGTTTAGACTTGTGAATATTCTTGTGTATGTATATTATTTTTTCCAAAGTTTTTTAGCATGGTTGTATAAAATAAAGGGTCAATATTGATATATTGAGGCATTGAGATATCATTAATGACACATGGTTAATGGAATAATTATTCCATGTGGCTCTAGTATCATATCATTATTTGAGTTTATGGCTGGTAGCTATATCTCTTTCTTGATCCTTACTTATGTTTATTTCATTCTACCTAGTGATCTATCTTAGAACTATGATATAACTTCATGCTAAATTCCTTATGTCATTTTGATGGATTTGATTGATTTACATTATAGATATAATAACTTGTGGATCATGGTTCTTATTTAACATCATGATGTAGTTATATTATTTCCATGTAACACATGTATTGATGTTTTCCTTGGAATGCGCCTTGGTGAATTTTGTCAGTTGATGTAGGAAGGGTGAGATTGTGGGTTTCATATAAGGACACATGGATGGACACCCGTGATCAGGTGGTTATACCATGACTCAATGGGGGAGATCCTTTGGCTTTCTTGGCAAGGGCTTCCCAGGCACTTTAACACACACTTGAGTGACATCGTTTCCCTAAGGGAGAAACCTAGGATGAAACCATTGGAATGATGGATACAACATGCTTTTGGTGATACTCTGTCCACTAGTAAGATATCTTGGATTGAATCAAAGTAACCATGAATTGTAGTGATACTTGGGTTGTCATAACAGACACATTGGATGAGTTTGAAGGTATTTGATTATATTGGATATTCTCGTTGTAATAGTTGGGATTCTTTATATATCACCTAGGATTAAATAAAGACTCAGTAGCTGGATTTGATAGATTGTTTCGATTTAATTGTCTTTTTGATTGTTTAATCATATGATATGAATCCTTTATTATTATTATTATTATTTATTATGATTTCAATTGATATTATTCCCTAACTTTACTAACATACATATGAAATGAAATAGGTTCTATACCTGAAGCCAAAGAACAAATTTAGGGGTATGCCTCCCTTGTTTTGCATGTTACTATTAGGCCTTGTATATTAATATATTCTTCCTTTCAGAGGTATTAATTTCACACATCTGACTTAGGCCAATGTAAGTGGTTTTAGATGGGTGTCCATTTAGAATCCTGGAAAATGTTTCTATTATTAATCAGTTATCATTATGCATTTATTATATATGGGACAATTGTTCATTTATGTTGCACTGTATGGATTGGACAAGATACTAGTGGTTCCAGCCTACTATTATTTTTTTCTCACAACCTACTTGGTCCTCTATCTCTCTGGGGTACCTGAGAAGTCCAACATTCTTATATGTCTTTGAATTAATTTCTTATGTTGTGTTGGTTTTCTTTTATGTGGGTTTTATGAGTAGAGGATCAAGCTGATGTTAGAGATGCTAGTTGATATTGAAATTAGGAAAATCTTCATCTATTATAATGTATTAATAATATTTTCTTGCTTCTTGATCTTTTAGCATCATCTTTCATAAATGAAATGTTGTAAATTGATGTTAGTAATTTTTTATATTTCTTTTTTATTATATTATATTCCAACTACTATTTGATCTTATTTATGCTTACTCTATTTATTATATATTGTTTTTCATTGTTCATCCTTTAATAAATGATGTAATTGAATTACCACGGACACACAATAGGCTCTCAATTCTAGTAAGAAGACAATGACATACATGGATATTCATTTTTGGTCATGTGACCCACCAGTACGACAACCGTCTATGTGGTAAGTCAGGGTGGGACATTACAAACTGGTATCCAATCTTGTCCCATTTCTGTTGTCTTACTATGTTGATCTAGTTAGCAGGAGACTAGGAATGTGTCCTATCTTAGTTAATATTCATTACCGGGATTAATCGCCCTATGTGTGAGAAATTACCTTGTAGTAAGGGTTTGGATTTTTCATCATGCCCTTTTTTATTACTGTTGATATGATTACAACAAGAGTGACTCGTGTACATTTCACTACTTATGGATTTAAAGATTTTATTATATATTTACCCTTGGCCAATTTTGTAAGGGATTAACCATTTCATGCATAATAATATACACATAAGGATAAACATGTCATGTACGTACCATTCCATGTAGCTTTATTTTAGTTTCCCAACTGATTTAATTATGTTCCTTGAATATTGTTCCATGATTTGGTGTTTATTAGAATGCTTATTATATTACATTATTTGTATTATTCCATGTTTAGGTATTTAGTTTCATTCCTTGTTTTACTATAGTCCTTGCTATATATTTAACTAGAACTATTTTTCCTTATGAAATATTATTCGTTGTTATTGTATTCTCACACAGTTACTAAATATAATGACATAATATTTTTTATATGTATAAATGCTTTCATGGAAAACTTTTATTGGTTGAAATAATTACATGAGCTTTTTTTCAGTTGTACGGTTTATAGGAACATTAAAACTCGGAAAATATAACATGTCTATTCAAACCATTGAAAAAGGGATGTTAAAATTTAAATTTGAAGGTAATTTTGTTAGAAAATGTTAGCCAAATGCCAATCTATAAAGTGTATGGGTGCTTTATAGGTTGGTATATGGCCACCCATATGGTTGGACCATTGTATATAATCATGTTAAAATTTTAAATGAAATTGTTTTTGAATAATGGGATCCAAAATTATATCCATGAAATATACATGAGCTTCATGAATTCAGAAATGGAAGCCCATATTAAATGAAATGGAATGATGAATTTTGAAATGGATATAAATTTTACAGGGTGAATAATTTTGTTCTAAAATTGAATGGTTAACTTATAAATTCACAACTGGACAAAAGTATGTTAGTTGGGGAATGGTTAATATGAGATGATCTATTTGGGTTTTGGAAACATAAATAATTAAACAACTATTGTTGGGTTGTATTTTGATGAGAAATTGATGGATAAAATGGGACTTTGTTTGATTCCTTATCTGTTAAAAGAGATTTATATGTCACATTACCTAATAAATATGATATTTTAAGAAATGTTTAAGGTTTTAAAATATTTTTTGATCAGAATTCTCTTTTTTTTTCTTTGAAATGATAGCTAAATCAAGTTACTAATTGATTTTGTATGAAATAGGATTCTCAATGATTTTTTTAAATCATTAAGTGTTTCATTATTAAATATGAAAATGTAATGGACTTGTAAATTGAACCCTAGGTGTTGTACAATGTTTAAAATACATGGGTAAGGTCAGTTTATGATTCTCATAGGTTTTACATGGAATGGAATAGTAGTTGTTTCTTCAAGCTCTCTATTTTTTTCGAAATGACTTATAAGATATGCTCTTAAGCCTTGGGACATCAGATTTGTTTGTCCTAATGATAGGTTCAACGCTTATGCAATCGTAAAGAGATATCATAGGGTTGGTATCACCATTATAAAATTAAATCCTAGAAAAAACCTGTGACTGTTTTACTATATGGGGCCATCTAGGTTTCATTGTCCTTTATAGGTCTCATAGCATATAAATTACACCCTTACTCAGATGGGAGGTCATAGTACCCTTATGTCTTGTTTTAGGATTAAGCAACAAGCAATTACAATTACCAATAGATTTGACATGCTTTATGAATGGTCAACTTCTTAGTAAGTCTTGTTATCCAATTCATTCTATTTTGATGGCTTGAGAGGTCATCACTATGATATTCTGTCATATGAAATAGAATGACTTTTAGTTAGTTTTCTATACAGGACATGAGATACTTGAATTGATAGTTCCAATAATCCTATGGGTAGTATCCTTGATATTTCACTTTTCTCCTAAATCCTTGGGGTTGTATGATTTGTTATGCGTGATACCTATTGAGTTTCTAATGTTGTAACAAATCATCTGAGATTGATTGTTTAATTAATGGTTGAGCTGTTCGGTGCATTCTCATGTCATATTTGTGGTAGAGTGACTAGTGATATAAATTCCCTAACCCCAGTAGCCTAGATCCATTGACTTTTTTATTACATTTTCATTATTACAAGGAAGAAACATCTTAAAGGACCGAATTGTTTATTAGTTTTGGAAAACTAGATACATTCCTATGTTTAGCAATACGGCTTGAATAGGAAAACAATATAGAAATTACTTCGGAAAATTCCAAAAATCCTAGATTATCCCTTCATGTCATTCATAATATAATTATTTGCATCCTTAAGAAATATAAAACATAGGAAATGGGTGAGATTTGATGATCAGTAATGGTATGTAATATTGTCAAATCATAAATAATAAGGTATGGGGAACTACTAAAGAATACATTCCATTAGAACATAATCTTGAGAACAATTTGGAAAGAATAATATATGAATAAAGATTCCATAATAAAACATAATTGTCGATATTATACATGTCGACTAATAACCTGGAACATCCAATACTAGTTTTCTAGTGTGGTAATTATTAATTTAGGATGTCATAACCATATTTTCAAGGCCTTATACTAAGACCTCACATAAATGGGTAAAAACCCAAACTAGTTAGTCTCATGAGACCTATCAATGCAAAAAATGGATATAGTGGGCCCCACAAGTTAGATATTATTTCCATTGCATTTATTATATTTCGAATAAAATGAAATCATTAAATCAAAGAGTCCAATTCTAATTTTTTGTATCATAGAAGAAATTATTGTAATAAGATTACTGTGAAATTCTTGAGGAAAATAATCTTTAAACATTATAAAGTTATCCATACCACTTTGAAACATTTAAATAATAATCCATTTATACTTTAAATGAAACTAGAAATATCACGGTAATAATAAAATTAATTATATAATATATCAAAGTATGTATATAAACAACTTTAAAGTAAATAGTGGTAAACAAGGTAAATATCTCATTGAAGTAAAAGTGAGATGATAAAAATCCTTTTTTACTTTATAAGGAAGAGTTATTTTAGAAAACCATTTGTATTTGTCATAAAATCATATTTTAATCATTTATATCCTAAAAATTAATATTTATGGTAAATAATGATATATTTTAAGCCTTAATGATATACCACCAATGTAAAATCATATAAAAATACTTTTTATGAAGCATTAGAAATAAAAAAAAAATAGTGTTGTTCAAGGAAATTTTTTAATAGATTTTATAGTGCAAAGGCTTGTTTGTTTCCATAAAACTATAAATTGAACAATAATTTACTTCATGATAAAATTTTTGATTTTAAAAAATTATTTATGGATTAAAATATATTATATATTGAACTGGAAAATGGGTAAGAAATCGAGAAGTTCCCTTTAATCGTTATTGTTTATGGGGAAGAGTTGAGGAGAGATCCTTTTTAAAACATGTATATACACATAAATAATGTATGATATGATTGGGTTATATAATTTCAAAATATAAGAACATAATTTATTAGAAATATAAAAATATAAATAACAATTTCATTGTGTTAATGTTGTAGAATGAGTAACCCAAATGAAAAATGAGGATTTAGAAAGTATCTGTTTCAACATTCTAATCAATCAAATGATATTCCACAAAATTAATAATAATAAAATAATTAATTTAATAAATGGAAAATAAAGAGATTAATTATATGATAAAACAATGTTCTATATACATAAACCACACACGCGAATTAGTGGTGTGTAAGGAATATCTCACAGAAATGAACGTGAGTTGAGAAAACCCTTACATTATGTATGAATGTGTTCTGCACTTGAGTATAAGATCATGAAATGTGAAATTATAAACATAAATAATATAATTCATAATATATTATAAATCCATTATTTTTATTATAATTTTATTAATTTCAATAATTTTCTTTTGGATAAGTCATAAGATTGAATTCTGTTGTCATGGAGAGTTTGTTTCCTTGGTTTTTATGGTCGCTATACTTGTATTTGAGTATAGTAGTTCATGTGGAATGGGTATAATTAACTAGAATTGAATTTCATTCGTATTAATGAACATAAATAATTTGAAATGTTTATATATATATATATATCATTTTGTTATTTGGTATGAGAATGAATCATCAGATAACACATTTAGTGGTAATCATTCTAATTATTACAAAAATTATTGATCAAATCAAACCCATTTTGTTTTATCAATTAATATTATTTCAATATATTTCATTAATAATATAATAATTCTTATAATAGATATATTATAGTGTATTTTAAAAATAAAAATTGTTTCATTTCCATCCTTGAAGTATAAATTGAAGAATGAAAATTTGTCGTCCATGAAAATTTTAAATCAGCAGCTCCCGAATGAAGATTTTATTTTTAAAATAAAAGAGATAAAGAATAGAGTTTGAGTAATGATATTACATTAACATGATATAATTATATTATATATGTCTTTATCAATATCATTTTGGATAGTGGAAGTGAGTAGGGAAAAAATAACATAAAAAAACTAAAAGGAAAAGGAATATGATTTTACCTTTTGAATACTCCTCCATGAGAATATTTTTAATGGGAATGGTTTCGATAGATTTGGATGAAAAAGAGATCCATAAATTTTGAGATACTATAGAAGAGTATTTCGAAGTAAATTTTACAAGATTCTAGTATTAGAGGTGTGAGGAGAAGAGGGGGTGATATGTGATATTTATAGTGGAGGAGAGGGGTGATTTATCATTTTTTAATAGATTATTTTTTTATTTTTCCCATGATAAACAATAGTGTTTATTATTATGACTAAATATAGTAATACCTGTATTTATATTTGAAATATGGGTTCCTATATATTTTATACATAATATATGACTCCTTAATTCATATATTTAGCATTTTCCTTTATTATCGTATTTCACTATTCACCGAAATTTCAAATATTTTAAAAAAACCCCAAAAATTAAAAATAACATAATTTTTATGTGTTGAAATATAAAATGAAAAACATTTTATGATAATATTTTTATAAATATGATAAATTGATTTTATATTTAAAACTATCATTTAATAGAAAAATATTAATTTTAAATTTGTAACAGATTTTATAACACTTTTAAAAATAAACTAAAGTCTCATAAAAGTATCCTAAAATCATAAGTCCACAAAATTTTAATTTATTAATACATTTTATATAAATAAATTTTTATAACTATTTTGTTACATATAAAATTTTTATTTAATATTTATTTCTAACAAAAACACTAACACATAATTTGAAAATTTTTGAAATATTCATTTACTTATTCTATGTTTTAATTATATCAATCGTTCATTTATAATATGAATAAAGTTTATTTATAAATTCATTGGTGAAGATACTATTCATTTATCTGATTTACTAGTCAAAAGGGTCATATTAATATTTTTATGGGTAACATAACAATTCCTAATGTTCAAGTTTCTATTAAAAAAAAAATTGATCTTATCAGTATCTAAACATCTTTTTGATCGCAAACGTGTATGTAAATTTCGTGAAATTGAACTCATATAAGTAGAAAGAGTATGCTTAATACATGTAATCCATTATAAGGTATTAAAAAATATTAAATAATAGTATAACTTTCTAATATTTAAAATTGAATTCTTTCATATAAAAAAATATATATAATTTAAAAATTTTATAATACAATTCATTTAGGACAATTTAATTTATAGGTAATAAATTTCATTTTTTAAATAATGAAATTTAATTATTTAAATTTTTTTTGTTTGTTGTTTGAATTCTATGTTGTCGAAGAAATTAAATTTAATAAAGGTTATACAATAAAATATTTGGGTGTTATATCCTCCCCTCATTCATTAAATTGTATCCTTGCAATTCGAAATTTCCCATAGAATGTTAATGCTTTATACATGAATATTATATTATAAGAAATCCACATTTGAAATATGGTGAATAAAATATCCTCTTAAAAAGGGTTAAGGTAAATGAGGTGGTCACAAAAAAATTATGATTTTGAGTTGGAGAATATTACTGGGCAGTGAAAACATGGACATGACTGAGAAATATAACCATCATTTTCTGATGGATAATAAAAGAGTACATGGTCATTAGAACATTAATAATTACAAAACCATAATCCAAACTTATTAAAATGTTCATTGATATCATAAAAATATAATGATAATAAGATAAAATTTTTGTTTTATTTTATTTTCCTATAGTTAAAGAATTCTTTCATTCTATAAGAGTATAAATTAACATTTATATTGTATAAACACAATCATATACTTTTTTTCTCCTTTAACTATCTATATATAATATCTTATCACATGTTGTATAATGTGGTTATTTAATACATTAAACTCTAAAACATCCTACAATGATTAACCTAAACAATTTCATAAATGGTTAACATTTCAAAAATTTCATGATCCAACACTTTAGAATAATTCCAATTGTAGTTAGTAACATCCAATTTACTTTATCAATATCAATCATCTATCTATAAAACATCATTATCTCATCACCAGGAACATTTTAAGGATTATAATTCACATGACCATGGGTTTTCAAATGTTTAAAGTGCTGCCGAATAATTTTTATTTGTGCCATTGAACATACAACCTCAGGTAATTAATGAAATAGTAGTGAAGTACAATGAATATGTATTCTATAATTTCTATAAAAAGTAAATAATTGATAAAATACTCAAAGAACACAATTATTTAATACAAAAAATAACATTAATCATCCCTCCTTATCTATGGTAGTAGCATAATCTTGACTATGATCCATTATCTTCTTGTGTGTTATATTACGTTGGAACATGGAATATTGATTTTCATCGTGTCCCACCGCATATATATTTTATATTTGGACATTGGAATGATCTATCATTTCCTTAAAATCATTAGTATGGTGTCCTTTCACTACATTTTAAGAAGACGACATATCCTCTTTAATCATATACCAATGTGTTTACTTATACAATTATCACATGTGCTAAAACACATCTTTCCATTATTCCATATATATAAATTTTTTATAGTTGTACTCTTCTAATATTTCTTTCATTAAAATCCATAATACGTATAAAATTCTTCCTCATTATGTTTAGGACCTGATAATATCTTCTCATATTATGATAATGTTTGAGAAACTAGTTCCCTTTGAAAGACTGGATTAATCCCATCAATGAAATGATAAGTCTTACATTTGGATTATGTGCATTGATGTGGTTATCATATCATTTGATAGACACTATTAATTTATAATTGGATACATAATATTATATCATATGATATGAAACATAATGTATAATCCAAATAATAATGAAATACATACCATAAATGGAAATTTTTATGGGTATATAATCTCGAAAAAACATACATATTTATTAGAGGGAATATTTACATTAAAAAAATTCATAATGTTATGTAACGAAAATGTTATTTATCCTTAGTATATCCACAGATAGTGTCACAATAGGTACATAGTAAACCCCATTATCATGTACTAGGTTACCCCAATTCATGCTCATGACACCTTGTCGGAGTATTGACCCCTAGGTACATTTGTGCTAGAAAAACATCTTCTTGTAGTATACATAATGCGATGTATTGAAAGGATGTTTATTATAATATGTAACTTAAAAATGTTCTTTTATGTTCTTATATTCTTATCCTCAAAGTATATCTTAGGTATATATTCTCTAATATGTCTTCCTAAATCATGTTTCTAAGGTTTCTAATAAAATTCCTTTGATACAAACTATATAGTACCCAACTCTAGTTTCTTGGAGCAGGTTCCTTTATTTATTACATTGCTATGATTACAATGAATATACATCCTAAAGAAAGAAATAGTTTAGTAGTTTTGGAAAATTAGATACATATATAATTATTACATTAAAAAATGAATAGAAAAAGAATATATAAATTCTTTAGGAAATGTCAACATCTTGAATATTATCCCTTCAAGTCATTTATAATGTAATTTTTCTCATCCAGGGGAAAAATAATAAGGGGTTGATATCAGATGACCAAAAATGTTAATTAATAGAGTGTAAGCATAAATAATAAGTCATAGGGAATAAATAAGGAACACATTCCATTAGAACACATTCTTAGGAATAATATAGAATGAATAAAGGAGGAATAAATAATGCAATAATAAGACAAAACAATAGATATTCTAGTAGCCAAAAAATAACATGGAATATTATATACAAGTTTCATAATGAGGGGACTCATAATGTGGGGTGTTATAACCATACTGCCAGGGCCTCATGCTAAGGCCATACATAAATAGGTAAAAACTGAAACTAGTTTGACTCATGAGACTTACTAATGCATCGAGGGGATATAAGGGGCCTCACCCATCAGATTCTATGTCCAATGTATTCATCATATTTCATATAAAATTTTATCAGTAAATAAAATAGTCCCATACCAATTTACATTATCATCGATTAAATTACTCTAATATAATCATTGAAAAATTCATGGAAAAAAGAATCATTAAATATTCCAAATTGTCCCACACCAACATGAAACATTTAAATTAAAACACATTTTAACATTAAATGAAACATTTTAGATCATTATATTAATAGAATTAATGATATAATATATCAATGTGATCTATATACAGCATAAATAATGTAATAGTTGTGAACATGAAATATATATCATAGAAGTAAATGTGAGATGAGAAAACCCCTTCTTTTACTTTGGAAGTAAGAGTTCTTTAGGAAAATCAATTGTAATTTTTATAAAATAATATTTTAATCATTTTCATACCAAAAAAAATTTAATTACAATTAATTCATATTTGATGCATAAATAACGTCCCTCTAAAGTGAAATCATCTAAATTTTGTTTTAAAGAATGATTATAAATTATACATATTTGCATGGTTTAAAGAAAATATTAAAGAGAATTTAAACATGAAAAGACATATTTGAATTTATAAAACCAAAAAATAAAAATATATATTAATTCATGATAAAATTTTGATTTTATAAAAATAATGACGTATTGAAATATTTTATATAGTGAACTTGATAATTAGTAAGAATTCAGGAAGTTCCATTAAATAAGGATTAATTATCAAGAAGATTTTAGAAGAGGACCTTTTTAAAACTTGTATATCCATATAAAATAAAGATGACATGATCTAAATTTGTGATTTTGGAACATATAAACTGAATTTATAGGAAATATAAAAAAATAATGAATCCTTAAATTTGAGTAATGATGTATAAAGAGTAACCTGAAGGAAAAATGGTGGTTCAGGTAGTATCTATTACCACTTTGTAACAAATCTAATCATATGACCCAAAATAATTAATCATATATTGATAATTTAAATTACATGAAAATAATTATATTAATGATTTTATTTGTCAATATGAAGTATATATAAATCACCAAAATAATTAGTGGAGTGTAAGGTATATCTCACAGAAATGAAAGTGAGTTGAGAAAACCCTTACCTCTTGTCTGAATGTCTTCTGCATATGAAGTTAATGTTCGGGAATATGAAATTAGAATCATAAATATTTTATTTCAGAACCTATTAATATTTTATTTGGTTTATTATAATTTAATATGTTCATTTATGGGATTTTTGAAAAGCTATAATATTGAATCCCATCTTTTCAGAGTGTTTGGTTCCATGGTTTTTATGATTGGTATACTTGTATTTGAGTTTGGATGTTTATGTGGAATGGGTATAATTCTCATGAATTGATTTTATATGATATCAATGAGCATCTAAAAGTTAAAATTATTATATATATATATTATTTGGATATATTGTATAATATTAATTGTTGGATAATACTTTTAGTGATAATTAGTTTCATTATTACGATAGTTATTGATCATTACAACATCATTTTATTTAATACTTTAGTAAAATATAAAAATTATATATCTAGAACATAATAAATTTTTTAATAAATTTATTATATTCTCTTTTAACAATAAAAATGGTTTCATTTCAATGCATAATTAATAAATTGAAGAACACAAATCCATTATCCATGAAGGTTGTAAATCAGAACCTCATTGATAATGATTTAATTTTTATAATAACAGAGAATGAAAGAGAGAGAAATGTGTTTGAGTAAAGATATTCAATTAACATGATATAGTTATATTATATATATGATACGAGAGTAATCATTATTATTTGGACATAGGGGGTGAGGAGTGAAAAATAAAAATAAATAACATGAAAAGTAACTAAAAGGAAAAGGATGAGGATTTGGTCTCTTGAATACTCCTCATTGAGATCATCTTTAAGGGGACTAGTTTTGGTATTTTCGAATGGCCAAGATCTCATGGATTTGGGGAGAGACTAGGGAAGAGGATTTTGGTATAAAAATTTCAAGAACCAAGCCTTAGAGGTGTGAGGAGAATATGGGGTGAGGGGTTTTATATATATTGGAGGAGAGGGGGGATTTGTCATTATTTTAATACTTTTTCAAGAAGATAAAAACTATTGATTATTGGGAATAAATATAGTAATAAATTCATGTGATTTAAAACCAATGGTTACTATATCATCCAAACATCATATATAACTCCATAATTCTTGTATTAAGCATTTATCTTCAATTATCATATTTTACAATTAAAAAAATCAAGTCTTTTAGGAAAATCCAAAAAATTCACCATAACCATTTTATGATGTGTAAAATTATTAAATTAATTCCATTTTATTAAAATATATTTCTATATGTGAGAAATTAAATTTTTATTTAAAAATACTATTTACTAAAAAAATACATATTTTAAATATTTGACTGATTTTATAACACATTCTAAAATTAACTAAGGTCTTATAAAATTGTCCTAAAAACATAAGGAAATAAAATATTTATTTATTAATAAATTTTATATAAATTAATTTTCTTTTCAACCATTTTATTAATTAAAAAAATTATTAAATATTTATGACTTCGAAAAATACGAAAAGTTAATTTAACAAAATTTAAAATAATTTTATACTAATACTTTGTTATAATTATATCATACCGTCATTTATGAGATTCCTAAAATTTATTTATACATTAATGGGTGAGTATACTACTCATTTTTTTGATTTACTATTCATTAGGGTCAAATTAGTTTTCATAAGAGTAACATTACATTTCCCAAGGGTCAATATATTATTCGCCACAAAATTTATTTGATCCTTTTAGACACAAAATATCATACTAATTGCATCAATGTATGTACTTTTATGAAAATTTATTTAAAAGAAGCTTAAAATTACATTTATAACTTGTTCACCATTATAAGGATATAAAATAACTTTTTAAATAATATACCCTTTGGATACTTAAAATTGAATTCAATCGTTTAAAAACATTTGATATAATAAATAAATTTCATAATATTATTCATCTCCCCCATTTTAATTTCTAGGATATAGAGTTCATTTTAAAATAATGATATTTAATAGTTTATCATTGTTCATTTAAGTTTGGTGTTGTGTGAATCCTATGTTATCAAATAAATTAAATTTATGTAATTTCATAGCATATAATATTGGGGTGTTACATGTGAGTTTAATGAAATAATGTTCATCCCTTTCTCTGGTTGACTTTCAAGATACTCGGGTGTCTTTACACCAAGATAGATTTGGTTTTTTCTTTCTTTGTATGATTTGATATGTTTGATCATGACTCGGAGGAGAAACATAAGTTTGTTTAAGTTTGTTTTGTTCAAGCATTCCTATGAGTGATTGTACATTCATTTCATTTGATGACTACGATACTCCAATAGTGGGTATCATTGTGTCAAATCTGTTAATTGTCTCCTTCCAAGTATAAGGATAACCATGAAAGAGGTCCTTTAGAAGTAGTAGGTTATGCTTGAATGCCTTCAAGGCTTACATGGATTGAAGAATTTCAATACATTTTTAGCATCACAAAGTTGATGTGGTTGTGTATGTATCAAACCCAAGATAAACAATGTTAAATTTCGATGAGATTCAATGGTAAATATTGAATGATAATGAAATGTATTCGGGTGGCAAAGGATTTGATTGGATAATAGAGATGTGTCGGTAGGAGAAGCTGAGTTTCATTCAATTAGAGTCGATCAGTTAGGGTTTGAATATTCATATTTCACATAATTGGGTGAGATTGATGGAAATAGTTATAACCTCTTAGTGTACTCTTCTTAAGGGATGAGAAGGTACCTTATCTTGATGTCGTTTATGATGCACTAAGAGAACTATGTTCTTACACTGTGATAATGATTTAAATACACTAGGATCGATGGGTTATGCTTTTGGTTTTGTTGAGGAACAACAATTTAAAATGTTCTTGTAATTTTTTGACCAAGGAACATCATCAAATGATAGTTTTAAGATTTGGTTAAGGTTTCTATGCTAAATGATAGATTCATTGGGAGAATGCATTGTCGATCTGTTGGAAATGTGTCAGCAATTTAAAACGTTTCTCTTATGGATAATTTAGCTGAAGAAGGATTGACTTGTTATCCCTCTTGTTTAATATGTGTTCTATTAGTGTAGAACCTTTTAAAGAATGTTTCCATGGTTAAAGACAATGGGGTTTTAACAAGGAAAATAGTTCATTTAATGAAGCTTGTGTAATTAATTTTTATTTGGCCAATCAGTATTCATCTATCCCCTTTTTAAGGAAATGATGCATGGAGAATCCATTGAACTCTTAGAGTCATGTCTTATAGGAAATTATTATGGTGGGAGTTCCATGTCTTTGAAATCAGCCATTTCGAGGATAAAAACCTAAGGTTCTGTGTACCTTAAGCAAGATGTTTAAACAGATGGTGATGTGGTCGTGTCTCTATCTCATTGGGCCTCGGTAAGAAACTTTTTGGTGGTCCGGATGGAAAATGAACATTGGATTTAGTTTCCATTTATTAAGTGACACATTCTTATGAAATTCATGCAAGTGAATTGCGAATTTGGAAACATAATATGTCCATTTGAATAAGTCTTCATGACCCTCATAGATCGGGTGAAATGTTTTCTGTTCTCTAAGTCTTCTCCAAGATGACATGTTCTAAGGTGGGGAGGTTTTAATGTCTTGTGTTTTGAACCGTAAAAAAATGTTAGGAGAATTTAAATTTTCTTGTTTATTTGATGTTTTAATTAAAAAAACTAAGCATCAGAACTTAAATATGAGTGTTTGGAACACTCTTATGGGTTGTTCGTGGACTTGGGAGAATATTCGACAAGATTCTCGGGTGCCATAGTGAGTTTTTAAAGCACTTGGGCCTATAAAATAAATTCTTTGGTTGTGATGTCCAAGGCACGTAGATTTTTTTGAAACTGTGAGACCCTCTTTATCAAATAGTATAAAATGTTTTCATTTAATAAATTAAATAAATTAAATAAATTATTTAAATTATTTAAATTATATAAATTTGAATTAAAATGAAAAATATATTAAATACGATTACATGAAAAACCTTACAGTCCTACGAAAATGTATTTATAATAATTATTATATTTTATTAATAATAATAATAATAATATTATTATTATTATTATTTAGTAAATTTTAGGATGACCCAAAGGGTCTATGTCTCCATTACTGCATCACGCAACCCCCCCAGGCTGAACCCTATATCGTACGACACCCCCATCATCACAACCACTCTAGTGTGCTGGGTTGACCAGTATTTTCCACCAAAATTTCTTCAATCCTTTAAGGGATGAAATTATACTCCTTCTCCTCTTGATTTCTAGGCATTTTGTTTGTCTCACCATCTCTCAGTGAGGTTCGTCCAAACCCTAGGTAAAAAGGGTAATATGATTTTTTGGTTTCTTTCAATCATAGGGTGTGCAGTGCCTCACCCTGGACCCCTTAGTGTGAGTTCCGAGAACTTCTATTGAAGGAGAAGTGGTATAGATTTCTTAAGACCACATGTCATCATTTTTGGGTCAGGTTTCCATTATTTTTCATTATCTATCAAATTATTTTTGAGTCTTATATAATAATTTTGATGCTGGTAATTTTCATTAAGTGAATGCACTTTGATGTAGTCATTTCATGTTCCCCCACTTTCCAAGGTAAGTATTCACATCTGCTATATTTCCTCACACATTTTATTTATGGTCATTATGTATTTTTAGTCACGTGTATAATTTTTTGTGGGTTTTGATCAACATTGAAGCTTCATACACACATATACAGATATGTATATATATACATATATATATGTTCCTTATACATATTCCCTCATAGAGATCGGAGTATGTAATTTTGATTAAAGGATATATAAATATGAATATTAATGTATGTGTGTGCGAGTGTGGGCTAGTTTCATGTGGTCAGCAATAAATATGTCATATAACAAGTGTCATCTCGGTCTTCCCTTGAGGGAGGATCCCCATCCTTTCCAATTTATTTGAAGAATGAATTTCATATATTTTAGATTCCTGCTTAATTATGCTTTGTTATATTGAATTATATTAATATATTATGATTTTGTCTTACGAATTCTTTTTTGTGATAAACAAGTCATGAATTTTTTCAAAAAAACACATCCAATATAGGTGTGCTCTCTGCCAAAACTCATAGTGAAAGTTTATGCTTATTTATCATTGTTAGACTACCACATGAGGTTTAATCCCATTCTATTTACCACTCCAAATTCATGTATTCCTTAGTTACATGCTTCCATATATTGCATGATTCCGATTAGTGATAAATGAGTTTCAGAAGAATTGTTAAACATAATTAAATAATTTTTTTAACAATAAAAGTCACATTTTATATAAAACCCCTCCAATAGAGGTGCATTGTCGTCTAAACCAAAATATAGTGATGATTACTTATATCTAGTTTAGTTATGGCCTAATCATTTTATATTATTTTTTTTAATGTTGATCTTGTTTATAGTTAGTAATTCCCCCTTTATAATAATATAAACGGATTTTTCATAGTTGTTTTGTTTAAACTGAATGATTAAGACTTTGTAATATTTTATAAAATGAATATATTTCCATATAAATAGGTCTTACTAGTGTATAGTGTCGACTCTTTTCGACTTTATTTCATTATTTATTTAGATCATGCCATTATGCTTGCAGAAACATTCTGATGATGCCTTATTATTGCTTATAATATTTTTTTTATTTTCCTTGTCTTGTCTGTTGCGACCATCGCTTTTGTAGAAACCTAACTGAGGGGTTATCATTTTCTCATGGACACAAATTTTCATTTTCCCACCCTAAAAGTCCTATTTCTCTAATTCATTGAGTTGTGTTTCACCTTGGGTGAGTGTGTAGTACAATAGATTCTGTAAATTGATAACCTGATTTAAAATAAGAATTAATCCACAGGTTTGACCCTTTGACAATTCATATTCCTAATTATAATTTTTTACCCATGTGTTTATGCTTGTGTATATATATTTTTGTCTACAATTTGGTTTGGCTTGGTTTTGTAAAAAATAGTGTCAGACATAATAGCATGAGACATTGAGATTTCATTGAGTACATACGGTTACAGGTTTGCAAAATCTATGTGGACATAGTTTCATTCGTATTTTTATATATTATGCCTTGTAGATAAGTCTTTTTCTTGAACCATACTTATGTTTATTTATTATTGGATAGTGATCAAGATAATAGCCTTGATTTACATCCATGAAAAATGCCTTATTCCATGTTGATGGCTTAGATCGTTTTACTTGATTGCTTGAATAGATCATATATCATGGTGGTTGTTTTATAGCATGATTTATACATATTCCTACAACATGATACATTTATTGATGTTTTACATACAATGTTCCTCAGAAAATTCTATTTTACTTGATGTGGGATGGGTTAGAACATTAGTTTTGTATTAAGGACACATGGATGGGCTCATATTCTTGGGAGGTTATAACATAATGTGCATGGGGAGATGCTTTATAATAGAAGGCGAGGGATTATTGGGAGGATTAATATATTCCTGTGTGATAGTGGTTCCCTAGTGAAAAAACTATGGATGGACCCATTTAAATAATGGATACAACATTCCTTGGGTGATACTCAAGACCCTAGTTAGATACCGGGGATGAAATTAGAGTTATCATGCCTCATAACAATACATGGGATTCCACGAGGGTTAGCATAGGTGAGATGGGTGGTATTGTATTATACTGGTTGATCCTATTTTGTTACCTAGGATTCTGTAAATATCATCTTGGACATGGACAAGAAACTTCACATTGATTTTGTGGTTTGTTTGTATTGAATTGTCTATTTTATTGTTGAGTAATATTATGTGTATCCATTATTATTATTAGGTATTTTTCTTGTAGTTGATATGTTTTTATTACCTTACTAGCATGATTATGTGAGGACCTAGGATTTAAACCCCAATCCAAATAATAATCTTAGCGGTATACATTACATGGTTAACCATGTCACTATGGTCCTTTTATATATATATATATATTCTTTGTTGCACTTGTACGCTTTCTCGACTTCTGACATAGTACCATGAAAGTGGTATGGTATTTTTGTCCATAAAGGAACACATACCATGTTGATATTATCAATTTTTTATCACTATAAATTTATTATATATAGGACACTTGTTAATTTATATTGAATTTTCATGACTGGGCTAGACATTGATGGTGATGACCTACTGATATTTATGTCTCAGACCCTGTCCAGGAGACCATTATACATGGGAACTCAACAGACTAATAAGATTGTAGGTATTTGGATTCATTACTTGTCGTGGGTTTCTTTTCTTGTACATGAGAGTTAGGATAAGAGGATCAAGATGATGCTTGAGATACTCCTAGAGAAATTCCTTGAGTAGTTTTTTCTTTTATTACATTGTATTTTTATTTATATTTCTTACCACATGCACTTTGAGAATCATCATTCATACATGTAGTGCTGTAAATTAGAGTTTTCCATATTTTATATTAAATTGTTATTATATTAAACATACACTTCTTTCTATTATTTTTTATTCTTCCTCTATATAATTTCTATTGTTTGTCTGTGTGTAGACTCATATCTATGATTAATATTTTCCCCAAGGACACACCAAAGGCAGTAACTCTTAGTTATAAACCTCTAGCATTCAGGGAGATATAATTGAGGTCATGTGACCCACTGGTCTATATATTTTCATAGAGGTAAGTTAGTTCAGGACATTACAGATGGATTGTACGGGGAGAGGACCGAGTTTATGCCCATGATTCTTTTATAGATAGTTTTTGGATAATTTTTTCATTTTTGAATAGAATTTTATATATTCTTGCTACAATGTTTCATTGTAGTTCCCTTTTGTGAAGCATACATACATGAAATTATTTTTTTATATGAGAGTAGATATTTTTTTGTTATCGTTTATGATTATTTCCGATTATTGTGACTAAAATTGTTGTTACTCCATACCACATGGGATTATTATTATTATTATTATTATTATTATTAAACTTGATATTATTATTCAAATTCATATATTATCCTAAAAATTAATGTCACTCTGACCATGAGAGTACAGTCTCCCCACCATATCATAATAGAACCTATCTTCTATTCAGTATAATCTGAGGTATGGGGAGGCCTGATTGAGTCTTTTTAGCCAATCAGGGTTGGTTACTTATATGTGGAATAGGTCCAGGACAATACAATTCCATGTTGTGAACTAAAAGATAAGGAGGTATAGATCATGATTTATATAATGTTATGACCCATTATTGAACAATGATAAAATTATATCATGGTATATAAAATAGTGTTAAAGGTTCATGTAAACTAATTGAGAAATACCTATGTTGAATTTGAGAATGATCTTTTGACTAACTACATTATCGCCCTTGATGATGATGGGATATGTGGGTACTATAAATGGTAAACTGAAAACTAATGAACTTTGAGAAGATAACTCATATTATATGTTGAATATGATTGATCATAGTAATGTAGATTGTTTTGAAGAAACTAAATCAAGGTTTAATAAACACCAAAGAAATACAACCAAAGTGAAATAAATCTAGGAGTTTGATAAATAAATAATGACGTATGAATTTCTACAGGAGAATTGAATCATTGAAGTGGACCTAGAATCACCTTTTTCCTATGAATGTTCGAATTTAAATATTGAGGGGACCTCATCTCTCTCGAACTAACTCTAATGAAAGCATTATTATATATGTATAACAAGTGTTAAAAATAATTCTTATGCTATGTTCCAATAATCTAAATATGAAAGCTCATGTGAGGGTATTATACGTCTTGATAATACATTACAGTAGTAAATGGAAATCACAGACAACTATGGGGTTTTAAAAAATAATTTAAGACCAATTTGTGAGAAATATTGAAAAATTGAGTAGGGGATAACCAATGTGAGGATGATTTTTTAATAGATCTGATGAAAACTATTATATATTGACTGATGGAGATGTATGAAGTTGGTGAAATAGTTTTTTTGAGATAGGGAAATTAATTTAGATTGATGGAATATTTGTTTATATGAGCGAACTAATAAACAATGCCCAAATATAATGGGTGAAAAGCAGACCAATGGATTAATATTAGTTGGGTTGAATATTTTGAACCCGTGTTTGATGAAAATGAAAGTTTGTAATGTAGAATATCAAAAGAAAATGACCAAATTGGGATTTATTTTTATATATTTGACTAGGTATTTATTTGATCACATCCTAGAAATGGATTAGTGGGAATGAGAGAATTTTTTTTATCAAGGACTATAAAATTATTCCAAAATCAACTAGTTACCTAATAATTACCTTAGGGATTGAATAAATTCACACATACATGAACCATAATTATTTTAGATATCAACTCAATTAATGTGAGGATTCATGATGGCATACCATTCAGAGTAGCTCAACTAAAATACAACCTTTAAACTCATTTTTGGTTTGGATGAATGAGGGAAGGAAGATTATTGTGGTGATTTCTCAAGAAATCAAAACCCTTGATCTTTCCACATGGAATCTATCTAGAATTTATGTTGTGGTTACTAATAAGTATAAAATATTGAGAACTTTATCTTTCAACTAAGAGGTCCTCTTCATGTAACACCAATTAGGGGATTTATTTATAGTAAATATTTCATATATAGGGGAGGAAGATATTTTTTGTACTATGAATGTTTTCTCAAAGGAATGAACTTGGGTAGATGTGTGAATTAATTTGATAACCTATGAATCAAGGTGAATATCCATTGAGAAGGGTGAAGATATATAATCAGGGAAGGATAATGAGAAGGCAATTATGAAATTTCAATGTGTCCTGAGGATAGTGATTAATCAAAGTAAGCTAGGATGAGTAACTAGAAAATGAACATATATATTGATTTGTAAGTGTTATATATATATTCATTAGAGAAATTATATCTATGTTATAATTTTTTATTAGATTTATTGAAATACTCTATTGATGCCAACATTACAATTGGATCATCTCTTTTGGTGAATGATATTGTGATGGTAATCCATTTTCTATTTTTATACATGATTTCTTACTAGAACCGACCCTCACCTTCATTTCATAGGTAGTAATTTTTTGAAAACATTAAAAACACATGATAAAATTCATTGTTGAATTTATATTCTCACTAATTAGGAATATGATATTCTATATAGTTATAGATATTCTCATTTTGGTTACAAAATTTAAAATAATTGAAAGTTGATATTGATGTACCTTTGACTTCTTAATTTTGTAGATTTATTGATGATGAAATTAAGAAATTATATGATTCATTACCTAAAAATTTGTCCATTTAAAAGAATAGTCCATCCAATTTTATCTTAGATATATTTTTTTCTTGTTAGTGCTTGAATGAAGGGAAATCAACTTGAAACCAACCAATATAATTTTAATATATCACCATCGATTATTGTTAGATTCGATGTGATCTATGTGGAATCTTTATCAATTCATCATTATTGTTATTTTTAATTTAAATTAAAAAATATAAATACATTCATTACCAATTGTTACTTTTATGCGTTGTTATGTTTCTTAAGTGTTTTCATTTTTCCATTACTCAAACATACAAACTGAAAGTCCTTCCATACGAATCAGCAACTATTCACCCCTAAATGTGTTAACTATTTGGATTATATATAATAAATTTATTATATTCTAGACATATATCTAGGTTTTGGCCATATTATCGAACCATTTATGGTATGTTTAGGTGATACAAAGATAAGTAATAAATGAAAAAAAATTAATAAAACAAAAAAAATTGATAGAAAATTTAAAAAAAATATATTTAAATTGATTTTGTATTCATATTAGGTCATATAATTGAAAAATATAACCATTTATCTCTAAAATTAATAATAAATTTAATTTCATTATATCTAAAAATAACTCTATAATATAATAAAAAAGTTGGGTATAAAATCTCATTACCCAACTAGATGAAAACACCAACCCACCTCAACATGGTAATGAGATGATTATGAGTGTTATGATTATAGAATTAATAGGGATTGTAGTCTCTAATATTACATCCTATATTAGGAGAAATCCTAAGACTACAAAATAAGAGATAAATTAATCCCTCCAGTCAATGCTATCATCATACCATTTGTTACCGAATGATGAATATCTAGTATTCACTACATATTGTTATTATGTTGTCTGATATGATTAATATAGAGGGTTGAGTACAAAAGATACAAAACTAAGAGTCTTCTATTATTAGTTATATATAAATGGAGAAACTTGTTTTATAAAATTTAATTTGAAGTATTTTTTATATATAACTAACTGTATAGTGATTTGGTTCAATTTTCTTCCAAAGAGTGAGATCATAAAATAAAGCATTAAATCCATGGTTATTGATGTTTAGAGTGAGTTATTCCTTAAATATTAAGATAAATTAATTGGGTTATATATCATTTGTTAAATTCAACAATAGAATACCCAATTTTTAATGGTTACATTTTTTAATAGTCTCAAATTATACCTCCACACTGTGGATAATATGTTATCAGAATGATATTTTATTGGTAAAACTGCCAATGATCTCAAATAAATCTTCAATTCACTTCCAATAAACTAAAAACCAATGTTTTATTGTATAAGAAACTATATTAAGAAAGAAAAAAATCATTTTTAACAAGATAAGTTGTAATCTACTAGTTACGGGGATAATAATAGTCAATACTCAATTAGAAAAAAATACTACCACTGTGGTATGTTTACAACATTGTGGTCCAATATTTATATGCATTATAAACAAACTATTAATGAAAATTCTACAAGGTATCCACATTTTTTGAAGCTTTGGGATTATCTAATTTTAAATAACTATAATCAAAATTAAATAATCAATCTAATTCTTTCATTAAAAAAACAATGGGTTTTGAGACCTACTATACCCCTAGCTTTCAATAGAAGGCTATGAAGTAATTCTTAAACCAACATCAAGATGAATTTTCTATTTGAAAATGTAATTAATATTGTATGATACATTAAATATTTATTATAACAGATTAAAAATTTATGAATTTAATTGATCAATATGATATTCAAACATCCACACATGATAATAACAAGGTGGATTCGAAAGAAGGGTTGCACAACATTGAACTATAAATTGGTCAACTAGTTAGGGAAATTATTAAAATAGGGAAATGTAAGTTACCAAGAACCACTAAACATAATTAATGGGGTAATATTGCAATTTTTATATATAGAAGTGGAATTAAAATTAAATAAAAATATTGAAGTTATCTTATACTGACTCTTACTGCGAACATGGATGTAACTAATAACCAAAATATTGAAATCAATGAATCTAGAAATGTATATAGTATTAATAAAAACAATTTAAAACTGAATATTCTAAATAAAAACCAAAGTAAAAGGTTTTAAAAAAATTAAAAAAATGATTGAAGAATAAAATTTTGGAATTCCAATAATTGTGATGAAATTTTCAACAACTATATATTTCCCTGATAGAATTTAATATAACAATCATAATATAGAACTTTTCATGTTTTATAATTTTTTTTAAAAACACTATATTAGTATAAATTTCCTAAAATCTTGTATTGGAATTCAATATTATGTTAAATAATAGAGGATTGTTTGTTTAAATAAGAAATACTTAAAATAGTTTTCACCTTACAACCTCATGGAGGAGTGTAGTGATTTCTTATGGAATTGGATACCTCCAATACTCCAAGATCAAGGATTTTTTTTCATCCCATAAAATCTATGGTATAATGTAATGTAAAACAATAATTTGACCATTCTAGGTGATCAATATGATTCCCTTGAATTTGTTTTAACACTCTAGGGTAGGATAACCAAAACCCATCACTTTTGTGTAACAGTTAATTAATCTATCCATTACACACCCAATCATGAGAGTTGATGAGTTTCTAGTGTGGTAGGAGAAGTTGTATTGTCTTATTAATTTTTATATTCTATATGTGGGGCTATACAAGGAAGCCATAATTATTTTGGGTTGGACTTTATTTTCCACATGGGTTCTGTCTATGGTATTTCAAAAAGTAAGATATTTTTAAATTTTATAGAGGATATAGTGGATGTTAATGTCATCAATAAGGAGAATAAACATCCCATAAGATAGAAATCATCACAATATGAGTTATATAGATAAAATGGAACATTTGAACATATTGAATAGGATTTTGAAAATCATTAAAATATTTAATAAATCCTTTTGGATGTTGAAAATAAGTTTCCAAATATTTATATAATTTTAAAGATAATAATCTAGATTGTTTCCTGAGATATGATCAACAATTATTAATCTAATAAAATTAGTCTATTGAATATCAATTTTTTTATATTGTAATTTTTTTGGAGTTGTTAAGTAACAATTACCTATATTAGATTAATAGGAACACTAACACGAGTTTTGAGAAAATTTAATGAATTTAGAGATAAGTTTTCCTTGAAAAAATTATAACCCCGGTCTTAGATTTTGAGTATATAAATAGGTAATCTTGTAACAACAATGAGGCATTCTAAATTTCCTTCATAATGAGGTATCTTGAAGATCCTAGACCTCCTAATATTAAATCTTTTATATTTATTATAAAATTAAAATATTTATATATTATAATCTATTATTATTATTTGAACTAATTTTTTTTTGGGTTTGAGTTCATCGCTACCTATTATAATCTCATATACTTTTGAAGGAATATAAGAAAATAGTTTTCTTGATGTTTTGTTTATGTTTCAATTTCTGGTTGGAATGTCCATTATTAATATAAAAGGGATAATTAATTCTTACATCATTCACTAAATCCCAATGGAGCTTGCCTATAAATAATAAATTGAATGTTAGAAGATACATAATCAAAAAAAGAAAGAATTAGTTAGAGAGGTTGGCTTCTGATAACTTGATGGAGGAATAGATCATCAAATTATTGATAGTCCATGGGAGTGACCTATAAAATTATTAGATAAAAATAGTAGAGTCACTATTTTAAAAATATAGATGAATTAAAAAATGGAAAGAACAATATATGTATAGTGGAGGGTCAGTATAAATTATTTGTAACTAAAATCAGTAACTTGAAAATACCATTTCCCAATTCAATTTCATGATAATTTTTTTGATAGAAATGGGTTAAATTTTTTATAATATGGATATTTAGGTTATAAAAACATTTTAAACATCATGAGGATTAGTAAAATTTTACATTATCATGTCCCAATGGTAAATCTTCCTACCATGAAAATCCTTTTTCTTTTCTAGTGGTACAACAATTTCTTCATGATTTTTGATAACCTATTTTTTATATATGATTGATATAATCATTGAGAAATTGATAGATTACATTCATATTTTTGGTCGTAAATTATAAATGTTTCTAATGAATAATTAAAACTACTTTGGAGAGATGTCAAGATATATAATTAGTTTTTAAACAAGGAAAAGTGATAATTCATGTTTACTGAAGGTATTTTAATAGGTAAAAACTTCTATGATGGATATTTAAGTTGTAAGTAATTAATTTATTTTTATAAAAAAGATCCCTAATTAAAAAAATATCAAAGTAATAAGGATATATATATGTAATGATATATTTTTCTAGTGATTCATCATGGAATTTTTATGAAATATCTGATCCCCTTTGATCAATCCACGTTAAGAACACAAATTATTTGTATGATGAAAACTGCTTAAAGTCATTTAACATGCATAATGATAAAATAAAATCATTAATGACTATTATTTAACTATATTGGAAATTACATTTTATATGATGTGTGATTTAATTTATATAGAGGTTAGAGTAGTTATTGAAAAATGAAATGGTAAACTAATTCATGTTATTTTTTGGGATATTAAGTTGTTGGATGATCCAAAAAGATACATTACTTCAAATAAATAAACAATTTCTATTTTTTCATAGAAAATTTTAGTTATTATTATAGGGGGTAAAAGGTTATCATTTTCAAAAACAATAATTCAATTAAATATCTACTGTTCAAGAAAGAATACAAATAAAGGATTATGAGATAGAATCAACAGTTATTAGAGAATTATTTGGAATTAAAGGATAATAAAGGATTTGGAAAATTCATTTCAAAAACATATTTATATTACCCAATATCTAGGAGAGAGTACTAGTATATATTAATAATTCATTTCCATATAAATATTTTTTGTTGTGCTGATTAACAACAATGATTAGTTTTCTATCTTATCGAACTTTTCAGTTGTTGGAATTATTTCTATGGAAATTTTATATAACCAAATAATGGTATTCATTTATGAATTAATATAAATTTTTTTATGATACGTTCTTTTTTATAATGTGTGTTGATTTATTTTTGAGGATATGTGTCGATGAGGAGTATATGATTCCTTTTCAAAAGAGGTGTTTGTATTTTAATTTTGGTGGACATAATGGGGGAGAAAAAACTACCCAAAAGTTCCCACATTATGTATTTTATTTGAAAAATATATATTAAGATTCTATAAGTATGTTTTTTTGTAGTAACATGTATCATAATCTAGGAAACATTGAAATGAATTCAGAGTCACCGTAAAAAAAATTATATTGGTTTAGATATTTTCAAGGTGGGGATTATAAATTATAATAAATGATTTATAAAAAATGGGAATGGGTTTATTCTTGTGGATGTGGATTAAGTATCCAAGTGGGTTGAGGTAGTGGTACATCCAAATATCTTTTATTCAAGTATTGTTATATTTATATAACAAATATTTTTATGAATTTGGTATTTTTATGGAAATAATCATAGATAATAAACTAAATTAAAAAATTATATTCTCATGTATTTAATGGATAATTATGGGTGTTCTCAGTGAATTGTAACCATATGTAATAAATAGTCTTATGTACAGGTAGAAATTAAAAATGGATATCTCGTTGAAATTTTATAGAAGACACTATCTAGATCTATGAAGTATTGCATAATAATATTTGATGAGGATTTTTGGCCCCATATTACTAGTTATAATAAACCTAAATAAATTTCTCTATACAGGGTTATGGTATTGAAAACATGTCACTTTTCTTAAGAACATCATCATAAATAATTTTTTTCTATAGTGCATTAAATTATGAATTCAAAACTACTAGTGAAGTAATGTATTTATAGTTGATTAAGATAGATTAAATTTTAAGGTTAACCTACGAAAATTTTAAATTTATAATGAGAGAACCAAATCATTTAATGAATCATTCATTTATAATAGACACATTATGTATGAAAAACGGGTATTTATATTAAATTATATGATAATTTTTTTGGTAAAACTAATGACTAAATTTTATGGCCTATTCACCTTTATAAGGGTGTTTTATAATTGTGTCGTTGACTTATTTTTAGAGGCAAACATACCATCTAGAGTCAATGGCCCGCGAATTAAGATATATTTTGAGGGGAAGTCAAAGGTCCTATCTCCAATATCATTGTTGAAAAATAACAACAAAAAAGATTAAGTGAATTCTAAAAATATTGTTTTTTATGTGTCTTAGAATTTATTTTCTTGTTATTATTTCATTTGAATTAATTTTTTAATACAAAATTTTCATACTGTTGTGCTTTAATCCCATGAAAATCATCTAAAATCTAGATTCAGGTGATATGTTTCCTCAAAAGACAAGGCATTGAAGCGGTCAAATGGAATATGGATTATTTTGGAAAATTTGGGTATGTGGTAGGTCAATATTCCACACAACAAAGTTGTTGGGAAATGAATTGATAATGTGTGGATTGAACACATAAAGGGAAATATCAAATCATAGAGAAATGATGTCAGTGCTCATGTGAATTTTTAATGGGGTAGGTCAAATGATCATTATAAAAAAATAGTAACCTCAAAAATGGATACCCTTATGTAATTTAATATATTCCCAAAATGTTAATGGAGCTATATCCTGGAGATTTATAAAGGAAGTTCCCCAAACTCCAAAATGTAGTTAAATTTTCTCCAAGACACAAACCAGTATTTATATTTTCTTGTAATATAATATTTCTCAAATTTTATCTCAATTTGTGTGGATTTAAGCGTTCTCAAAATAACTAACTGAATTAAATCACATAAGTCTAAAGTGGGACAATTTTGACTGGATTATAATGAATATTTTTTCCACTATGATTAGAGTACTACATTCACTCCTACAGATGTATATTCATCTTTTTATTCCAAATGATTCTTTGAATTATGTATGGGAAAACATTGGTTATTTTTGTTTTAATTTAATAGATGTATGCTTCCTTTTTAGTGTATTTATTCATAATTTATGAGATATTAAAAATTGAATTCAATCAAATTTAAATCCATATCTATAACCATTAAAATGCTTTTGGATTCAATTTTTTTCCACAATGCATAATGATTAACTATCTAATTTTTAGATCATTATTGAAAATTAAAGGGTATTATATTGAAATGAAATGAAATAAATTTTTTCAATATATAATGCTTTATCTAGATGATGAGATAGATGGTTTTTACCTTTATTGAACCCATTAAAATAAATTCTAAACTATTGAACTGAGAATCTATTTTGAAAAAAGAATTCTTACTCATTAAGATTCAACATTAGGGATACTATTGGGTTTTATTTATAAGTTAGGGGGTTATTCACTATGATTATATATGCTTAATTTATTTATAATTATCATAAAATTTTTAAAAAATAATATATATATATATATATATATATATATAATACAAGGTAATTTCAGATTCAATTATCGTCACAATGGTGTTTTTCCAGTGGGTAATTTAATTCTAGGTAACGATTATTTCATTGAGTCTAATATTATTTTATATGAATGATTGATAGTGATGTTTCCCACTATTTTTTTTGAAATTATCTTTATAAAATAAGAAATATAGTGTTTTAAGATAGATATTTATAGAATTGGAATTAGAATAGGATGAAATTATATGATTGAACTTGAACCAAATAGAAACCTTATTTTTTAAAAAAAATATATCAGTGACCCAACAAAAAATAAATTCACAAAAATTATTTCAAACTAGTTTAAAATGAGATATTGGGATATGATTTTGAATCTTAGAGACATTAGTAATTATTTATGTTATTATTTAAATGTATTTTTAAATTCCATAAGTGCTATGAACAAATCCTGACTTGGTGAAATGAAAAAAAAATCGATCAATTGACAAAAATAAAATCATTATGAAGTGGGGAATAATTAACCAAAAATTAATATGGGGAAAACTAAGTAATTATAAAATATTTTGAGTTTATTAAATAAATTAAAAATTGATCATCAGTTTGTAGAGCCTAGGGACGTTTGATAACTTTATGTGTTTTTGTTAATATTTTTAATTCCACTAAAATTATTACATGTGTGAAATACTAAAACTATAACATGAGTTTCTAATGAATTATGATAGTGAGATATTTTTATATAGGATACATGAAATTTTAATCAATTTATAAATATATGATTCCTTCATTTTGTGTGTGGTAATTTTAATCATAGAACCCCCTTTATGCAAATTCTGTGAAAACATTAGCCTAACTAAAAATCATTTTCTATTAAAATCATCGTTTAACCATACGAAATTGATAATTTTGTTGTGACATACATTCATCTACCTATAATGTAATGGAAAAAATTTCATTAGGAGAATAAAATTACTATCCATGGGGGGAATTTGATGTGTCCCAATTTCAATATACCTGTCGAGATTCATTTTTTGAGTAATAACTATGTTTTTAATTAAAAACATGATTTTAATGAGAAATTAGTTAAAATTTAATAAGATCTAATGTAAGTTAAATTATATGAATATTTTAATAAAAAATGAAGTAATTTGGATATTTTTTTATTCAATGTTATTTATTTTAGTTTCAAAAATTTCAATGAATAATATTTTATTGATTTATCATTGAATAATTGTTTTTCAATTGATTATGATGATTCTATAAATGCGAAGAATTATTTATTTATTTTCCTATATTTGTATAGTAAAATATTTGGAATTCTTTTTAATTTCAATTGTTCAAATTATTGATAAATTTTTCTTTGGATATTAAGATTTTAATTTTCATATAATTAATTACCCAAGATTTAAATTCTATGTTTTTTATAACTCGGGGAAAAGTACATGTCAAGCTACCCTGAGAATGAATAAACATGATGTATCTTCATTGACCATAAAAAAGCGAGACCATAGTCACTCGGTAAAAAAAAATAAGACTTATAAATTTACTCAAGTAACCATACGAAAAAAATACATTGGATGAAAGAGTAAAATTGATCATAGAAACTACAATGAATTATAATTTAGAAATGTCTCAAAGCTACCATGGCTCCCTTCAAAATGAATTCAAGAACAAATCCAACCTATCTGGTGTAAATATTATTAATTTTAGAAATCTACTTTGGAACAACTTAGTATACCACAATTTTGAATTGTAGTGAATTCATTTTTGAAAGTGTTAAAGGAGTGATACTACCAAAAGAATAAAATAAATCTACTAGAAGAATAAAATTATTTATGGAAGTGTGGAATCTCAAACTACTATTTATGAAAATCTAGAAAACACTTAAAAGAATCATGTTAACATCCCCATGTATTCTCAAGGAGTAATTCCACCAGATATAGTGACTTATTTTGATCGTCCATCAATCGAGACCTCTATAGACAACAAGAAACCATAATACATCAATCGATTATCCTATTCTAGGAAGACATTGCAAAAAAAAACATCTATGGAATGTCATTCTCAACCATCCACATAGTATTATGTTTCATGAAAATATAACCATCCAACATTGAAGGAATGGGAAATGAAAGATACTATGAGTTCATGATCAATTAGTTGACCATGCAAGAGAGGAACAACCTACCATCAAAGTGAACATACAATAAAATGATTGAAATTGTCATAGAAACTGATGATAAGTTTAGTTTAATTACTACTAAATATCAATGAAAAATGAAATTGAATTAGGATTTCTATTTAAGAACTATATGGATGACCAAAGATATTATTTATTTATAGATGATAATGTCCTCTACAAGAGAAAATAACAAATGTGCTCAGGGGATATCGACTGAGGATGATGTTCCATATAAATACTTTAAAATAGAAAATAATAATTATATATTTATGTTTTTATGAACACATAAAAACACAATTTAATTAGGATATCATTGATATCCATCCAATTTGAACCAAATCAAAAATGTGTTCTATTGGATAACATCTATGATGAGTTAAATAAGACCAATCATAGACATAGAGAATAATTTTAACTAACTCAAGGAGGTCTAAATTCATGTAAAATTTGTGAGACTAATTAATAAAGTCAATAGGAGTTTAATTATTTGACACTTTTTTTATGAAATTAGGTATTTTTTAATATTATAGATGTGTTTATATAGGAATAATTCGTTCATATGGTGTTATAAGTTACAATAAGGTATTTCTACTCTTAGAGACTAGAAAATATATTTGGAGACATGAAACCAAAGATACATCAAGGCCCAAAAAATATATCCAATTTCATTGTGTGACCAAAAATTTTGTTCAATTATTAGATACATGCCTATGTTTAAGAATAAAATTCAGTTTATATCTTATATCACATCACAAAATGATTCTAGATAATTTCTCAATTAGAGTAGTTCCACACATCTAAAATATGCTTCTCATTATTATTTTTTGGATAAATCAGAAATGGATGATTCGATTGATAGTCACACCAATAACAATGATTGTTGAAATTCCCATGTAATGACCATCTGTAACTGGGGTAGTAGTTACCATAAAAGAAAAAAATACGAGGGATATCACATATGGTTAGGAAAGATTCTTCCCGTGTCAATAGAAAGGTGAGAGATATATTTTAAATAAATCATGTAGATTCCTGGGAGATACTATTATTTTAGTGGCTCTGAGATAAAAGGCGAGGCATAGGGTGAACATGTTTATTAATTGGATATCCAAGAAAAAAAATCAGTAATTCAAATAAAGAATTAATATATTAAAGATAGGGATTAACAAAATAGATTTCTGGAACAATATAAAGTTTCTTGAAGAGAATGAATGATCAGAGTAAGATGGGATGAGGAGTAGTTATAAGAGCATCCCTAGAGCTTGGGAAGAGTTTTGGAGCACTTAAATATAGAACTTATATCTCTCCTTCTATTTCATTTTTCTCTTATAATGTTTTTAATAGATCTATTGAAATTATCTTTCGATATGAAAACATTTTTAATCTAATGGTGGTTTGAATGATATAGTTCTTTTAAACCATATATTTTATTCATATGAGATTTATTCTATAAGGTAACCTTAGTGTCATTTCTTAGTTACTATTTTTTTATAAATATATCAAGAACTTGTGAAAATACATATCAGATGAATTTATTCTCGAAATAATTATTAATATTAAAATCTATTACAAATTAGATCTTCTCATTTATTTTAGCACAGTATGAAAAATTTTGAGGTTGATCTTGATTTAGGGATGAATTTTCCATTGATTGGATGAGTGGATGATACAATTGAAGAACCATATGATTCAAACCCTCACTACTTGACTGTTATAAAGAATTGGACACCCAATATCACCTAATATCTATTTTTTATTTTAAGATAAACAATGCTGGAAAATATATTTTAAAAAACAAATAAAATTACCTTATACCATCATTGAATTTTCATAACATATATATATAATGTTTGGTATATTTCATTCTTTAACATATTTGTTTATAATCTCCACAATTCTACATAATCACTATATTGATTATTATTTTAATTATATGTTTTTTTACTTTTCTTTTGAGATTTTCATTGTTCCCTTGGTTTGAAAAAAAAATCAGAAGTCTATACCAATAGATTTACCCCAAATTCATTGCTAAATTAAATTATAATAGTGGTTGTAAATAATTAATTTTACTTATCATAGTTAAAGAAAAAGATTATAATAAGTTTTTTCAATTTTTATAGGGGAGGTAATGTGCATCCAAGATTATTAAAAAAACTATCATGAAGAGTATATAGTAAAATATAAAATATTTTCCTCAACAAAATATCAACTACAAATTGTCGTGGAAGCGCAATAGGATTAATTATATAAAAATATAAATTTTGATTACTAAAATAAATAATTACTTAAGTTATATTATATAGAAAAGAAAAATTGAATAGTAATAACGATGGGGGGGTTGAGTACCTGAAAATGAAAAAATGTAAAAATTCCATCCCACCAAAACCTCTTATTGAGATGGCAGAGAGAGTTAGGAATTCATAATTTAATGTGCCTAAAGTATCCAGTGATATATAAAGCATTAATAAAACATGTAGATAGTTCAAATAAAAAATAAAAAAATCTATATGACATGATCATACGTCAAATTAACTATTAAATAATCTCTTTAATTCATTAGATATTTCCATTTTGGAACAGTAACTGATACATTTTTGGTTGAGGGGGGAAGAGCTAAAATTCATATAAATCTTTTCTTCATAAAGGGAAATGTAAAAAAACGGGTTTAAAAGTGTATAAGGATGTGTTTGACACATGAAAAAGAAATATAATGCTTTTTTATCAATGTTTTTATGGGAGAGTTATCACTAAAATAACGAATATAATAATAAGGTTTATTGAAGATGAGGATGATATTTTTCATAATGATTTTGATATATTTAAGTGGATACTTAGGTAGTATCTAAATTAGTAGTAAAATCTATGGTTCCTCATAAACATTTTACAATAGTCTCACACCAAAACTCTAATGGTTGATAAATCATCAAGATGATATTTCAGTGATAGAACTACCGTGGAAGAAAAAAATATATCCAATAAAATAGATAGAATGTTTAAAAATAAGTATTCAATGATGAGAAATATTTTCAATAATGAAGCAATTAAAATATAATATTCTGAGGCATAATACAGTGGTTACTAAAATGAAAATAATCAAAACACACATACAGATCAATTTCACAACTATAGTATATTGAGACACTCATAACATATTTGTCTATATTTTGATATTTCTACAAAAAAATTGAATATGTAAATTATGATAAATATACACCTTGGATACAAAATAAGGATAGTACATTTTCAAACACTTATAATTAAGGGTATAGAATCCATCCAAATCATTCATTTAATGAACAATGGGTTTTGAGTCCTTCTATATCACCTAGTTTTCAATAGAAGGCTTTGAATAATTTTTGGAACCAACGTAGTGTGAAGTATTATAATTCCAAAGGTAATTATATTTGGATGATCCAACAAATATTTATTAGTATGGATTCTTATGATAGAAATTGAAAGGATCAGTTTGATAGAAAATCCCCACATGATTTTTATAAGGCTAAGTCAATTTCTAGGTTAATATTTTTTGACCTGCATATAGGCCAAATATTAAGTCGAATGAATGTAAGAGAGAAAGGAAAGTTACTAATATCCACTAAACCTAGTCCTATTGACAATATAATGTAAGTTATTTCTAGAAGTCGTATTTAAATGCACCATCTAGTTAAAAATGATCCTAAATCATATCTAGAAGAAAATATAGATGAAACTGAAAACAAAAATTATAAAAATCATTGCATCTATTGATTTGGAAAACTTCTTTAAAATCTCTAAAAAATATACTATTACAGTATAAAAAAAAGATGAAAAATACAAAAATAAAAATTTGTAAATGGAATAAAATATTTAAAAATTAATTGTGTGAATTATAAAAATTTAGAATAAATTTTTCCGAACTTCCCCATTCTCTAAAAGAATAAAATTAATAACTATGAAATAATTCATCTCAAATTTCATGAACTTGTTAAAAAATATATAACATGGTATCATTTCTAGAATCAATAATTAAAACTCTTTATGACCTTAAATAACAGATTATTTTTTTTGAAACAAGAGAAAAACATAAGAGATTGAAATATACAATATCACATATGAGTGTAGTAATATATTAAAAAAAATAAATGTATCAAATTCTAAGACCTAAGAATCTTTTCATCTATTTCATTATTAGGGATAATGCTGTATAAATATGATTGTATTACCTTATAATGACGATAAATATCATAAACGTATCTTTGTTTCCTCACTTGTTGTAAGGATCACCATAACACAACACTATTTACTTATAATTAACTGATTAATCAATTACTCAACCAATTAGAAGAGTTGATGAATTAATAGTGAGGGTGGATAAGCGGTATTTTCATTATGATATATTAATTAAATATGTATCTCATTATGTGTATGTATTTATTGTTATATTTAGTAATTTAATAACCCCAACGGTAGAAACAAAAGAAGATTCTATAGGTAATCTCAATTATAATTTTGGAGGAAAAATAGAAGTGTTTAATGTCATCAAAAACTGGTAAGGAACCTTCATTAAAAGAGAACCTTTCAAGAGTCAAGTTTCTTGGATTAGTGGACCCATTTGATTATATTTATGATTAATTAGATAAAACATCAATGGTTTAATAAACCCTTTTGAATGATGAAAATAATAATCCAAAATATTTTTAAAATTATAAATCTGAGAATATTGATAGTTTTCCCAAGGACACTAATTTTGTTTATGTTAATATGAGTTTTTTTGAATATTAGTTTTATTTAATTGAGGATAGGTAATATTTTTAGGAGTTTGAGGATCCCTTAGTTGTATTAAATGAGGAGGAACACATTCTTGATTATTTAATAGAATTCATAGAACACTTATATGAGTCTTCTGTAGAAAACATTCTAATACTATAATTATATTTTAATTATACAAATCCAATTTATAGGGAGAGAAATTGGACATCAATCGTTATTTATTTAAAATAATTCTTGAAGAAAATTAGACTCTTATTTTGATGTTTCATCAATTGAGTCAAAAATCACCTGATTTGGTGCTAAAACATCTTCGTGGTCATTTCTAATACTATTTTATTTGTGATACATCTTAAATCGTTTTTGTCAACTCATCAAATTTAGATGAATTCCAAGAGGATATTCCACTATATATATTTTTAGAAGATTCATCATGTAATTTATTGGTACATAGCTGATATAAATGAGATAACACTTTCTCATTATGTAGAAATAATTACCATAGATCCTGAACAAATCCAAGAATTTGATTAAAGATGAGACATAATTTAAACATTAAATACATATTTAGGGATAATGTCATCAAATTTCATGATACTATAGTAATGTTTCCAATTTTAGAATGTATATGTGATAGTAAAATTAATTTTCGACCTTTTAAGAGTGGGATCACTATTTTTACAAATAAAAATAATTAGAAAATAAAATATAGGACCCTAAAAAGGGAGAGTGCTTATATGTATTTGATGAAACTAATCTCAACCACTTTGAGATGCCATATACTAATTTAATTTTTTTACCACATGCTTTAAATATTTGTTGTACAAGAGAAATTTTACTTCCATGATGGATATTTAGGTTACAACTAGATTTCCATAGCTCCTAAGAATCATGAGAACACCACATTTAAATTTTCCTATTAGAAATTTTCCTACTAGAGAGTTCCCTTTGGGGTTTATGGTGTTGTATCCATGTTCAAAGATATATGATGGAAATTTTCTCCGATATGATTTAAATAATAATGGAGGTATTTATAGATGACCTCTTGATTGTTGTATATAACATTCAATACTCACTAGAATATATGGAATTAGATTTAGAGTGATTTCAAGAGAAAAACATGGTTTAAAATTCAGAATTGTTTTAATTCCTTTTTATTGAAGCAATTTTTTTAGGTTTTAATGTTTTCAGTAAGGTAATTTAAGGTTATAATGCTAAATTTGATATTATCCAAAGATAATCCCTCTTAATATTTTTATGTAATTATTTTGTTTTTTAGGTCATCGTAATTTTTATCTAATAGAAATCGTGTTTTTTTTAAAACAAATAGGCCCTTTACTCAATATCTATTATAGAAAACATTCCATTATTTATGAAAACTACTTATGTTGATTTAATAATCCTAATAACAATATATTGTCAATAAAAAATTATTTCTTCATGAGATTAAAAAATACTTTATAAGTGATGTGTGATGCAATTGATGTAGTAGTGAGACATGTTTTAGGGAAAAAGAACTTTGAAATAATTTATTTTGTTTATTATTCATCTATAACATTGGTTAATTCCCAAAGAAATAATAAATAAACAGTTGATTTATGATATGTTTTTTAAAAAATATATTACAGAACATGTGATGGGATATAAGGTTATCATCTTCAAAGATCATTCTTATTTTAAATATATACTAGGTAATAAAGAATCAAAAACATGTATTATGATTTATATGCTTTAGTTATAGTATGCGGATTAGGAAATCCAGGGAAATAAAATATATTATCATTTGGCTGTTAACCACTTTTCTGGATTACCCAATAATAAGGCATTATAAAGAAGAGATATTTACACTTCCTTCCAAGATAAATAGTAATTTTCAATGTTAGTTAATAAAATATATTCATTTAAAGACTTTTAATTAATTTTGGATATGTGAATAATGCCTAAGGATAACTCATATATCCAAATAAAGATATTTATTTTTCATATGGAATACTAATTTTAAGAAAATAAATTTATTTTTAGAGGGTGTGATGACGTAATCTAGAGGAGATGTGTTGTTGAGGAGGAGAAAGTAACAATTCTTTAGAGCATCCAATATCCACATTGGATTTGATATCATGGGGTGAATGAATTTCCTGGTCGAATAGGATATATTTTATTGACTATCACTGTTTAAGTGTTTTTGTTGTATGGGTTTTTATTGTGATAATGGTTAAAGTCGAGGAACTGTTGGTAGGAAGAACTTGTTACTATAAAAGAGAATTTTAAAGGATGCGATATTTGAGGTTCGAGTCTTAGATTTTATGGGTCCATTTACATAATCTTATAAGAATGAGTATATTAATGTGGTTTTGGTTTACGTATCTATGTGGGTTAATGTACTATCACTTCCTAGAAACCTATCTTATATTATTGTAAAATTAATAAAAAAATATTATTTTTTCCAGATTTTCAGTACCCATGGAGTAGATAACAATTCCCAAACTCTCAAAATATACTATGAGTAAACACAAAATTTATATACTAGCTTTGAAATGAACTTATGTAACCGCATATTATACACCAATAATTACAATATCCCTAAAAAATATTTAGTTACATATATTCCATGGAAATTTATAGTTATTAGTTTTAGTGAGTTAGAAAATGAATTTAACAAAAATATCCCATGTCCTTCTCATCAAATGTATATTATTATACTATAAATGAAATTAGTTGATCCATAATAAGAACTAAATATCTACCACAAATTATATACCTGAGATGTTATGATATACATATTATGTGTAATAAATTTATTCATAACCGGAGAGAATTGAAACATATCTAGTGTTAGAAAAAATTTACAATTTGGGTAAACATGAGTAATATAATTCTCGGATCATAATTGTGAATAATATTATCATAAATAATATTAAAGGAATATATAACACAAAATAATAAAATAGATTAATGAAATTGGAGGAATAATATATATATATGGATAAAAATGGAAATGTAATGATTAGATATATAATAATAGATTATTAATTAGTGTTGAAATTTATAATATTGGATAACTAATTCTATAACCTAATCCAATACATCCTTACCATATATATAATTATGTTATCATCAAGTCTCCCTGTCTAGGAATTATTTTTTAGGATGACATACATCAAAATTCACATGCTTGTCTCTCTCGTGAGACCTATCGATGAAACAATGGTCTATTTAAGGCCCCAAACATCACTAATTTATTCCATTTAATTAATCATAAGATAAAATGAATAATATATAAAATAAATTAACAAATTTCATGAGTAATCAATAATAATAAATTTTGAAATAAATTAGAAAACTGAATATCAATATTTTCCCATTCAATAATTAGAAAATATTTCAATGTAAGAATCCATTAAACGAACACCAGGAAGAAAAATGTTATAAAATGAAGTGAATAATTTACCCATTAAATTGATTTTTGGATATATATGTGAATTCATTTTAATTAATGAAATTGAAAATAAGAAACTCATAAGGAAAATACCCTTGAATAAAAATCACAACTAAACAACATGACAATTGGTAAAAAAGGGAAGAATTTTACTTTCAAATATTTAAAGTGTGAAATGATTTTGAAATTAATCCATGGACAATTTATACAATAGAAAAGGAATGTTTGGTTATTATGGATTATATCTTATTGAAACTGAATTGATACAAAAAATATTATAATGGTAATGGTAATGTAAGAATTAAAAGAACATGATAGAGATGAATGGAAAATAATATGTATTAAAATGAAATATATTTATTAAAAATTAATGATATATTTCATTTCATAAACCGTAAAAAATAAAGAATGGTTCATAATATAAAACATATCTCACAAGATGGATAATGATGATAAATAATAATTGAGTCTTTAAAATAATTCATATCAAAATAGATTGACGAATAAACTTTTATATGAAACATTGAATAAAATTAATAATTGAAGTATTGTGGTATAAAATATTAAAGGGGAATTAGTTACCCTATTCCAAATAAAACAAGATTTATAATAAGTAATATTTCTTCTGGAGTGAAAAATGAGATATGAAACCTCTTTAATGTAACATAATATTTATGGTATGAAAATTATTATATGAGGGTATAAATAAAAATATTAAAACCCTAGAAACTAAGTATGAGTTTCATTATAAATTATTCATTAGGTTGAGTAAATCAATCATGGAGAAATATAGTTCAATAATAAATCGTGTAACTCAATGGAAAGAAATTGGGATAGCAAAAACCATTATAACAGTGGAATCCATTGAATCAAAGACCATATATATAAAGGGCATGATATGGATCCTGAAACCGAATTAATTACATGGGTATGGTAAAATACATTCATTACAATGTAATCAAATTATATTAATCATGTAATTTTAGAAAAAATAAAATCTGTATCAATAAATTTAATGTAAGATAAGAACGACTTACCCTGGCCTATATTCATTTTTCACATAAACCTGAGTTCTTGGATAACCTAATTATGGGTTTTAATAAAGTTACTAAATAATTACTCATCTATATTTCTTGTTCCATGGTTTCTCTATTATCATGTGATATTTCTTTTATTATTTACTTTTTCCACTTTTTAGTCACTAAGGGATGTTTAATCAATTTTCCCATAATTATTTCTATAGGTAGAAAATGTTCAAAGTCATAATAAAATATCCCCATAGAATCAAAATTTTAAGAGTCATTAGTCCATTTTTATTCTTTTAATGCAACATTTTTATAATTTAATATGTTTCCATAAATGGACTCTTTGTATATTATTTTACTATAAATGATACTTTTTTGGTGTTAAATTTATTTTGATAATGTTACACCCCAACCCCAGAAGCCCAGATTTGGTGCATTATTACGTATCATTTTCATGATCACAAATGATCAAGTCTCGAAAGACCAATTAGTTTACTATCCTTGGAAGTACTATATACATTCATAAGGTTTACATTACATCATAAAATAGAAAACTACAACAACATTGTTTCCATAGACAACACTGAGATCCCATAGACTATCCCTACAGGTCAGTCATAATATACGTTTTCGTATCCTGGGAAAAATAATACATAGAAAGGGGTGAGATTATATGCTAAGTGAGGATAACAATATAGCAAAATTTTCATAAATAACCATAAACATTTAAGTCAATTTATATAACTAAATGAAAATCCTTTTCATGATAAAATTTATCATAATATGGAAAATAAAAATAAAAAAAATTCCATTTACTTACTCACATGGATATTCTACTTGTTGAATAATTACATGTAATATCAATATCCACTTTCATAATGATGGAATTCATAATTCCAGACATTCATAACCACATAGTCAAGGCCTTATGCCAAGACTACAAATAAGATTTTGTCAAGACCTTCTGCCAAGACACTTGTTTGTCTTATTTGACCTACCAATCCATCGAAGAGCTATAGCGGGCTCCACCAGTCACTTACTATGTCTAATGAAATCCTCATATGAAAAGTTTGAATCATAACATAAACATTTGTATTAGAACTAGTATATGATATGTCAATACTTTATCCACAAACCATGAATGGTATAAGAATATAACATCCACAGTCAACCATAACTCATTCAGTACAATATGGAAGTTTTATTGAAACAGATTAACCTGAATCGAGAATAATGAAGTATATTGACATATATGAAAATAATAATCACAACTATTTGAGAGAAATATACCCTTTTTCTTCAAAACATTTAAAACTCGCACTATTTGTCAACAAGTTGTTTTAAAATATATTTTTGAATCAATTTGTGCAATACCACACTGAAACATTAAAAATATATTTTAATTTAAAAACATTAATTTACATACAAATATATCTTTAAAATTATATTTAAAATATTGACAATATTGAGAATGATTTAGAATAATAAATCATTAAAACATTTTAAATGATATTTTAGTTAGTGGTCCTAACGAAAACAAAGACACTTGAATACGAATAATTAATGTAATAAAAACATTATAATACCATGAGAATAAAGGGATTCATGATATACTATGTCAAAGTATATTATATACATACTATAAATGTGAATTGGGGTATAACAACAAATAAGTCTCAATGGAATGTAAATTGAGATGAAATCTCTTATAAAGACCGTATAAATAGGTTAAGGATAAGTCAGTGAAATAATAATGAATGAAAAATATAAATACAGTCAATTTGATTAGATATTCATGGTAAAAAATTAGAGGAAAGTCACATATATTCTTGTAAAAACAACACCAACGAATTGGTTGTTTAAGTCAAAAAATGATGATTTAGTTAAAATTACTCTTATCAAGTTCATATTGATGACTTGAAAATTTATCAATGGAGTGATTATGTGTATCAAAAGTATATCCACAGAATTGTGAGTGTATATTACTAAACAAATAATAATTATTTATTCCACACATAATCATGGAGTAAAATAATCAACTATGTAAGCGTAAAGCCCACTGAGTGGAAATTGAAATTTGAAATTCCCTTACCGATTTGGTGACTTAAGAACATACATCTCATTAAAGAAGGATCATAAAATAAAGATGTAAATACCCATTAATTAATATATATGACATAAGTAATATATTCCTGGGAAGTACATCCACCAAACAAATGGAAACAATGGCAATATAGCATGAATCACAAAAAAATATGAAGTGAGATGAAAGCCATCTTGTAATCAATCTATTCGTATGAAAAATAGTTAATAACCACCAAATGAATCATAGAATACCATGAATATAATGATAATAATATTATATATATCAAATGGCAGTACAAAATACAACACATGCAATAAATAATTACCGAATAGTGGAAATCTCACAGATTTAAAAGTGTGATAAGAAGCCCCATACCATGTACATTTCATTGGTTTAGGGAAGATTAAACTCCCTAATAATGGTTAAATAATATTTATTAAATTATTCAAGAATCATATACATTAATATGATAACAAATTTGATATTTCAATATTGCTTTGTTAATAATATTTTAGTATTATCATCGTTTCGGGTGTTCACTGATTCGTTTTCCTTTATATGATTTGATATTTAAGTAATGTTTTTTATGGATAGGATATATATTATACATATTAATAATTATATTATGTCTTAAAACATTATTTTTAATCATATAATTAAAATTAGTATTGAATGGATATGATGTGGAATGAATCTAATCGCGTTCCCAGAGACCGTAATCCATAAGTACATATAAGAGACAATATCATTCTTTTGATATTAAAATAATATATAATATGATGTTATATCATATATAAAGAATCATTATCATGTTATATTTATTATTTTCATCAATTATACATCATTATTATACCCACACAAATAATAATGTATTGAATTACAATTAGACCACGACGTGGAGACGGTAAGCCGTACGTAGGCACGTATGGTGATATGTCATTAAAATGATGGATAGAATAATTAATATTATTGTAACATATTTATAATAACCTTAGAGTATATATAAGATACTGTAGATATTATTTTATAATGGAAACAATAATGAAAAAGGAAGTGGAAGAAGAAAGGTACTTGAAAGAGGTGATGAAATATTTACCTCCTCTTCGGTTTCTTCATTTTGATTTGATAAAAATAGAACCGTAGGTTAGATTTATGACTAATTTAAGGCCATTAAGATAGATTGGGGATTGTTGAGAGGGTATTTGGTTTGGTTTTGGGCCTGAAAAAAATTCTTTGACAGTATGAATTAGAGAGAAGGTGGAGATCCCTTTTATAATAGGGTTGAAGGGAACCTTAGTAAAGGATAAAAATATTATTTTATAATAAAATCATTTTCGGTTTATAATGGCTCATAAATAAATTTTGTAATGTATAAGGTGTGTATGGATCTAAAACCACTCAACCCAAATGTTTTAGACAAGATTGGGTCACACTATTAACCTTATCTTTTAGATTTATCTCTTTGTTAAATAGTTTGACTTTTACCATGTCTCTTCATATTTTTATATTAGATAGTTAATAAACATACCAAAAACATCTAATAAAACCCCAATAGGTTCATTAATGTCACATACAATATTATTTAGACCATATTTCCGAACCGTAGACTTTTATAAATATTTTATCAACCAATAATATTGTATTTTTTTAAAAAACTCATTTATGTCAATTTTAAGAACTTTTAATAATTGATAGTTGTTAAGTACAGAAAACATTATTACATCAAAATAAGTACATTTAATCAACCCAAAAGTGTCATAGTCATCTATAAAATTTGTTTATGGCATCAAAAATTTCAAATTAATTTTATTTTAGTATTTATAATATTATTCATTTGATTCGTTTACTAATAAGGAAAATATTAATTCATCATTGTGTGATAAATAAATTTAATTATTCAATGTCTAAAATTTCTAAATAAAATACCATTATGTAAGAAATCATCATAAATTAAAAATGAATATTTATAGTCTGAAATATAACCTTTATAACCCTATGGAAAAATTGTTTTAATAAAAGATATATGCTTATGTCATTTTTGTGTTTACTTTAACATAATTAATATAAAGTGTCATTATCATTTAAAGTGGCTACATGGGGTCCCAAATTATACCCAGAGATGACAATGGTCTGACATGTATCATCCAATAGGGTTAGGACATGTGTTATGTTTATTTAATATTATTATAATATTATATTTTACCCTTATTTATCAGATTTACCCTTTAACCATGATAAATAAAATATTTACTGATGTAATTATTCCAAATGTATATAAATAAAAGATAACTATTTACAAAATTTTTACCCCCAGATAAAAAATATTGAATCCATTTTTTTAAATTCCAAACACAGAAGTGGAAGAAATTACTTTAAAATTAATTCCTATTGTCAAAATAAAAAGCGTGTTTTTAAGAATAATAACTATCAAACGATTGACACTTGTTTATGTCCAGTTTAAATGTGAAATTATGTCTAATGACCAATATTTGATTTAATTTTAATAATATAATCTAATTTTACTTAAAATTCACTCAATATTATAATTTATCACAAAAAATTATTTTGATTAAAAAAGTTGTGTTTAATTAAAATTAACTATTTTTCAATGTTCATCAAAAAATGAAATTTTTCAGAAAAATACGCAAAATTCACCCTAAGATAATTTTGTTATTCTTAATTCAAAAATTAATTATATTTTACCAATTTAAAAACATAGAAGTTTCGTTAATTAATTTAAAAATAATTCCAATTTTCAAAACCAAAAAGCATATTTTTATGAAATAATAACTATTAAAAGATTGAGACTTGTTTGTGTAAAATTTAAATGTGAAATTTATTATAATCACCTAAATTGTATTAAATTATAATAATCTAATCTAATTATACTTCCAAACCATTCAAATACATAATTTAAATCTATAAAATATTTCAATTAAAAAAAGTTCTTTTCAAATAAAATTTAGTATTTTTCAGTATTCATAAAAATATAAATGTTATTAGAAAAGTACCAAAAATTTATTCAAAATAAAATTTTATGTCTAAATTCTAATGAATAATTCAATTTCATTAAATTGAATACATAAAATTGTCAAATATTGGTTTAAAAATAATTTTCCATTAAAAGGAGGTAAAGTTGCATTTTTTAAAAAATACTTCTTTTATCTGAAAAAATGAATTTGTACTTATTTTTCCTTATTTATGTTCCATTTCATAAGGTTGAGGAATTTATTTTTGAGATTGAATAAGAACATAAAGAGATATACTTACTTTTTAAGGAAAGTGTCATCCTTTAATAAATTTCTTCCACTAACTCATCTTTTGTTTTTCAAACATTGGGTATTCAAGATGACTTGGTCACACCTAAAGTGCTAGAATCAACTTACAGTGAATCACATAATACTCTAATGATAAACTTTATATATTTACCTTTCCTTTAGGGATTAAAAAAACAATATTGTTAGTACAAGATTAGATGATCCCCTAAAAGGATAATCTTTTAGAGAAATAAATACTTATCTTAACTTCAAAAATTAAACCAACAATACCCAAAGTTCAATAAATACCATTCAATAAATAATTTTCCTTAATGTCAATCAATATAAAATAAACTAATATTGAAACCCAAAACATAGAAGTCATTGATTACGTAGTATTCCATGTTAAATTTTATTTCCAAATAACATCGACTACTATTAAAGTCACATACATAAAAGTAATTAACCTAATCACATATTCTCTATGATAGGATAATCATTTCCATAAATAACCCAAATCGGTATAATTCCATAATAAAAACATTGATATAAATCCCCCATTACTCCTCAAATGAAATCCCATAGTATTCTATTTTCCTTAGGCATATAGTATTCCTAACAGAGCTAACATATTACAAAATAACATTTATCACTTAATCCCCAAATCGTTTTCCTATACTAAGGATATCCATTTGAAATACATAAGATCCCATACCAACTTATTATTGAACAATAAAATAATTTAACTAAAAAGAATTAGTCAAAATAACCAGGGACTTCACGTAGTCCAGTGGTAGATGATAAATCTCAATCGCACTATGGTTGTGGGTTTGATTGCTGCAGCTTTGTCCAATGCAACGGGTTGTCACACGATCTGCATTTTGTCCTTTTTCAAAAACTATATTTTATAATGTTCCCAAAATCAGATAAATTCCACATAATTGTAACATAATTTCACCACAAATGTTTTCTCATACCTTGCATTTTCATCCCCAAAATTTAATAACATATAATTGCCTCAAATTCATGGATCGTGTAAACCCAAATGGTTATTTATTACTATATCAACGACAGAAAACACAATTCTTCCTAAAATGGAATTTTAACATAATAAACTGCAGGGTTAAACATAAGAGAGAAGTATTCCAAAGTAATCCCATCAACAAAGTGCACTAATACTTTTAAACATGTCATCATACATTTATTTGTATATAGGTTCTTCCTTGACCAAGGGGTTATCCTATAGAATAGGGAATTCACTCGGATAATGCCCATGTCCCCTACATTTACAGAAAATGACTGTAAATGGATTATTGGGATCATTTTTATTTTCTTCTTTAGTATTCTTCATTTTTCCTTGGAAATTATTTACTTTATGTCCTTCTTTCCCACACATGAAGAATTTATTTGTTCCATTGAGACACTTCTTTAGGTGTCTCCTTCCACATTTATTTCATGATAGAAATTGAGCTTTCTTTTCTCCATGGTCTGCACTTCTGGAGCTCTTATCATTCACCACATTTCCTTTCATTATTGAGTCCAGGAGTTGTCTATTATATATTTTGTTGATCATATTTTTGGAAAACTGATTCAGCATGAACACGATATCTTTTACACCTATAAACATTCCAATCCATTGATCATTTCCTCTATCATGGACAACTTGTACATAATGATCAATTTTATTATTAGTTTCATAGAATCCATCCATTGGATAACACAAGAAAGCATAGCGTGGGACATAAAATCATTTAGAGAATATCATAACACCCTATTTTCAATCTAAAACCCCTTCGGATTAGCGATGGTTATTTTTTATCATTTTATATTAAAATCCTTCAAATCTATTTTTAATGAAAATGTGAATTATGCTAATCATATCCCTTGGGATTGTTGTAACCAATAGTGCAGCAAGCCTCATTTTCATGCACCAGTTCCTGTACATGTTTATATCAAAGTAGTGTTTTCGAGTTTTAAACCTAGGTACATATGTGCCAGACCTACTGCTACCTGCTCGTATCCAGATAGGGATGTATTGTTTGGAAAACTCACAAAATCTCTACAATAGAAAAATTCTAGGAAGTACTTCTATAAAAATTCTCAAAGTCTATCTTAGGGCTATGTGTTCTAATCAGAGTTTAACTAAATCTAGTTTCTAAGGGTTTTACTAAACTTTCTCTCATACCAACTGTAAATCCCCAACCCCAGAATCCCAGAGTCGGTGAATTATTACGTATCATTAGAAGGATCACAAATGATCATTTCTCAAATTAATAATTAGTTTAGAAGCCTTATATGTACTGGATACATTCATAAGGATTACATTACACCATAAAATGGAAAACAACAACAACATTGTTTCCATATAAAACACTGAGGTCCTATAGACTATCCCTGTAGGACAATCATAATAAACTTCTTCAGATCCTAGGAAAAATAAAACATAGAAAGGGGTGAGATCAGATTCTCAGTAAGGATAAAAATATAGTGGAAAAATTCATAAATAAGCATTAACATTTAAGGAAATGTATAGAACTGAAACAAAATCCTTTTCAACAAAAACTTAATCATAATATGGAAATATAAATCAAAATAATTCCATTTACTTACTCACATGGATATTATACTAGTTGAATAATCACATGAAATTTTAATAGCCACTTTCATATTGATGGAATGCATAATTCCATACTTTCGTCACCACATAGTCAAGGGCTCGTGCCCAGACTAAAAATAAGAATTTTTCAAGGCCTTGTTCAAAGAAACTAGATTATGTCTTCAGAACTACCGATGCATTGAGGAGATATAGCAGGATCCACCCGTTATTTTCTATGTCTAATTAATACCTCATATGAAAAGTTTGAAACATAACATAAACATTCATATTAAAACATGAATACGAAATGACAACATTTTATCCAAAAAACATGAATGGATAAAAAATAGCACATCAACAGTCAAACATAACTCATTCAATACAATATGGAATATTTTATTGAAACAAATTAACCTGAATTGATAATAATGATTTATATTTACATAGATGAAAATAATCATCAAACTATTTGAGGGAAATATCCCCCCTTTTCTTGAAAACATTTTAAAGTCAATCTATTTGTCAAGAATCCATTTTAAAATAGACTTTTGAATCAAAGTGTCTCATACCACATTGAAACATTTAAAGGGAATTATAATTTAAAAACATTAATTTCCATAAAATTAAATCCTTCAAAACATTTTTAAAACATGGACATTAATGAGAAATATTTGTAATAATAAATCTTTAAAACATTTAAAATAATATTTTAGTTGTAGTTCATAACCAAAAGAGAGACACTTGAATATGAATAATTGAGGTAATAAAAACATTATAATATAATGAGAATAAGGGGATTTAAGATATAATATGTCAAATTACATTATATACATCATATAAAAGTGAAATGGTGTATAACAACCAAGAAGTGTCAATGGAATTTAAATTGAGATGAAATCTCTTATAGAGACCGTATCCTTAGATTAAGGATAAATTAACGACATAATTTTGTGTGAAAAATATTAATACACTCAAAATGATTGAATATTCAGTGTAAATAAATCAGTGGAAATTCACTCATATTCTTGTAAAAACAACAACAATGAATTGGATGTTTAACTCAATAAATGGTGATTGAGTTAACATTACTGTTATCAAGTTCATATCTATGACATGAGAATTTATCAACGAAGTGATTATGTGTATCAAATTTATATCCATAGATTGAGTAGTGGAAATTACTACACAAATAATAAATAGTGATTCCATACATAATCCTGGAGTAAAATAATCAAGGAATTATGTGTAAAGCCCAATGAGTGGTAATTGAAATTTCAAATTCCCTTACAAATTTGGTGACTTACAAAACATACACCCATTTTAATAAGGATCATAAAATAAAGATTTAAATACTCCCAAAATTAATTTATATTACATAAGGAATAAAATCATGGGTAGTAAATACACCACACAAAAGGAAATAGTTGCAATATAACAAAAATCTCACGGAAATATGAAGTGATATGAAAGCCAAGTTGTAATCAATCGAGTTGTATGACCAAACGTTAATAACCACCAAATGAATCACATAATAACATGAATATAAAAATAATCATGATAATATATATCGAATGGAAGTACATAATACACCTCATGAAATAAATAAGTGGCAAACTATGGAAATCTCACATAATTAAAAGTTTGATAAGAAACTCCTAACCTTTTACTTTTCCTTTGTAGAGGGTAGGTTAACCTCCTATATAATGGTGAAATAATTTTTATTAAATTATAGAACAAGAATATAAAATAATATTATATCATAATGTACTTTCAATATTTCTTTATTTTTAATATTTTAGTATTATCATCGTTTCAGGTGTTAACTAATTTTTTTTCCTTTATATGATTTGTTACGTAAGAAATGATTTTCATGGATAGGATGTATCTTATTCATATTAAAAATTTTATTAACTCATTAAAATTTATTTTTAGTCATCTATTAAAAATTAGTATTGAATGGATATGATGGGGAATAAATCGCATCGCGTTCGTGGAGACGGTAATCCGTAGGTACGAACGAGGGACAATATCATTCTTTTGATATTAAAATAATATATAATTGGATGGTATATCATATATAAAGAATAATTATCATGTTATATTTATTATTCAATTCAATTATACATCATTATTATAATGATCAAAAAAATAATGTATTGAATAACAATTACACCACGACGTGGAGACTGTAAGTCGTACATACGTACTTTTGGTGACATGTCATTAAATGTGATGGATAGATTAATGAATATAGTTATAACATATTTATAATAAAATCACAGAATATAGAAGATTCTGGATTTATTATTTTATTATGGAAACATCAAATAATGAGGAAGTGGAAGAAGAATGGAACTTGAAAGAGGTAATGAAATATTTACCTCTTCTTCAGGTTATTCCTTTTAATTTGATAAAATGTGAACCATAGGATGTCATTATGACTAAAGGAAGGTATTTAAGATTAAATTTGGAAAGTTTATATGGTATTTGAAAAGGGTTTTACAGAGACAGAAGGCTTTTAAGGTGTGAATTTGAGAGAATGTGGAGTGCCCTTTTATAAGATGGGTGAGGGGCACCTAATGAAAATCTAGAAATATTATTTTATAATAAAATCAATTTCGGTTTCTAATGGCTCAAAAACAAATTAATTAAAGGATAAGGTGAGGATGTATTTAAAACCACTCAATAAATAGGTTTTAGTAATGTTTGGATCACTATATTAACCCTATATTTTAGATTTAACTCTTTGATAAATAGTTTGACTTTTACCATGTATCTTTGTATTTTTATTTTATACGGTTAATAAACATATCATAAACATCAAAGAGATTCCCAATAGGTTCATTAATGTCACATATAATATTATTTAGGCCCTTTAGCCGAACCTTAGTCTTTTAGAAATATTTTATCAACCAATGGTTTCGTATTTGTTTTTAAAACTCATTTATGTCAATTTTGAATTCTTTAAGAATTGTTTTTTGTTAAGGTACTAACAACATTATAACTTCACAATAAATACATTTAATAGAATCTATCATGTCATAGTAACCTATAAAATTTGTTTATGTCATCAAAACTTTCAAATTATATTTATTTTAGTATTTATAATATCATTTATTTGATTCATTCATTAATAAAGAAAATACTACATCATCATTGTGTCATAAATAAATTTAATTATTCAATTTCTAAAAATTATAAATTAAATTAAATTATATAGGGAATAATATTATATATCTAATTAATATTTATATTCTAAGATATAACATGTATAAGCCTCTATAATAATTGTTTTACTAAAATATTTATGCTTATGTCATTTTTGTGTTTATTTTTTCTTAATTAATATAAACTGTCATTATCACTTACTATTTTCTCCATGGGATCCCAATATAGACCAAAAGATTAATATGGTCGGAAATGTATCATCTAATAGGGTTAGGAAACGTTTTAGGGTACTTTAATATTATTATAATATTATATGGTTACCCTTATTTACCAGATTTACCTTTTAATCATGGTAAATACAATATTTACCGAAGTAATTATTCACAATGTCTAAAAATAAAAGATAAATATATAAAATACTAGGAATTCCTAATTCAAAATATATAATCAATTTTCCTAAATTCAAAACACAGAAGGGGAAGAAATTAATTTAAAATTACTTCCTGTTGTCAAAACAAAATAAGTGTTTTTAAGAAATAATTACTATCATAAGATTGACACTTGCTTATGTCTTGTTTAAATGTGAAATTATGTCCAATGAACAAAATTTGATTATATGGTAAAAATATAATCTAATTATACATAATAAATACTCAGTAGTATAAATTATAACTATAAATCATTTTGATTAAAAAAGATGTTTTTATTTAAAATTTACTATTTTTCACTATTCATTAAAAAATTGAATGTTTTCAGAAAAATAAAAATCATTCACCCTATGATAATTTTTTTATTATTAAATCAAAAATAAATTCTATTTCACCAATTTAAAAATATATAATTTTCATTATATAATTTAAAATTAATTTCCATTTTCAAAACGAAAAAGAGTATTTTTAAAATAATAACTATCAAAAGATTGACACTTTTTTATGTCAAATTTATATTTGCAATTAATTATAATAACCTAAATTGTATTAAATGAAGAAAATGTAATCTATTTATACTTCTAATCCATGAAAATAAATAATTTAACACTATAAATTATTTTGATTAAAAAAATTTGTTTTCAATTAAAATATAGTATAATTCAGTATTTATTAAAATATATATGTTATTGGAAAAGTACCAATAATTTATCCAAAATAATTTTTTATGTCCTAGTTATAAATAATAATTTAATTTCATTAAATTGAGTACATAAAAGTGTCAAATATTGGTTTTAAAATGAGTTTTCTATCAAAATGTGGCGAAATTGCAATTTTTTTGAAAAATACTTCTTTTATCTGAAAAAAATGAATTTGTTCTTATATTTTGTATAAGAATCTCATAATATGGGTTATTTTATTATATAGAGTATATACAATTCAAAATTCAGTTAATAATATTCATAACCACTTTTGAACAGTTAGTTTGGTAGGTCATGGTGCACTCAAACACGGTGTTGCTTGTAGCGCAAGTTATTGAATCACTTTAAAGAAAATAACATACTTTGAAATCATAGGGGTGTTACAGATAATGTATAATTAATATATCATATAAAATGAACGATATTATATTTACATAACTTTAAAAAATTAATTATATAGTTTTTATTATCTAATTTCAAAATTAATTATATTTACACTGTTACCTATGATAGAAATTTTTGCATCATTAGTGTTAGTGGTTAATCTCACCAAAACATGAATATAATATAATTAATTTATATGCTTATGAAAGTGGATTATTTTGGAATTATATCATTAATATATATTATTAATGATATTATCTAGATAATTTTACTTTTTAAAATTATTTTTAATTCTTTTATAAAATAATTAATATACAATATGAACAAATAGATATGTTACTTCGTAAAGGAAGTAGTTGAATAATGAAGAATTAACATTATCATTTCTTGGAAAATGAGAGGTGATGAAGGTAGGGAATGAATTAAAATTTTAGAAACATAATTAATATATTTATATATATATCATGTTAGTCAATTAATTACTCTTTTTGAACCATCAATGTTAGGTCATTAAGAAAAATAAGAAATGATGTTCATAGAGGATTTAGCCAGCACACATACATGATGACATTTTTATTTTTCATCAACTTTTAGGGTTTTCTAGTAAATATTAATTTTCAATTTCATAATCCTAAATATATTTGGTAACCAATTTTTTATCATATCAAGAATTATAAACATATATGAGAAGATGTTATGAAAGATGGAATACGTCAATTCGTGGAGGAGATTTCCCGTATGTATGCTATGTTGACACAAATTTGTTTTCATAAGTGGATGGAAATGAATAGATAATGGTGGTTACATTATTATAATAATATATTGATATCTTAATTATACATATTTAATTATAATAATATGGTTATATATAGTTTTGAAGATAAATATTAAGACAAAAATATTATGAATATGGTAATACTTATGTTAAAAGATTGGTTTTTCTCTTCAAACTCTCCTTGGAAATGAAGAAATTAGTCAATGAAATAGTGAAAACATGTCCCCATAAATGGGAGTGGTTTCTAATATTAAAAAATATATGTTTTAGGGAAATTTGAAGGAAAAAATGTAACATATGTGTTCGAAGGAATATCTTTTATAAGCAAGGAAGATTGATATTTTGGAAACACCCTTTACATTATTAATAAAGTGAAGTCACTATCCAAATTTAAAATCTTGAAAAGGGAAAATTTGGGAATATATGTGAGTATTTTTTCATTCCAAAACCTAAATAATTTATTTGGAATCAATATTTTATCATATTTTGGGTCATTTGATCTTAGTAAAAATAGGTTTTGATGAAAAATATGTTATTACATTAAAGTTAATTTATAGGAAAAAATTCTTAATGTTTTTTTATTTTCATGACATAAATTGAATTATTATAAAAAAATAAATTTTATTTGGATTTAAAATCAATACAATATATAATTTTACCATTAATATAATTAAGGGAATTAAAAGATAAAAAATAATTTTTATTTGAACTAATATATTGCTTTTGTTTATATAGTTAAATATAGATTTAAACATTTTAATAAAATATATTTAAAAATAAATAAATTATTCATTAAAAAATATTTTACTATTTAATAATTTAGTTCTTTCTTATATTCAGATAATGTAATAAAAGACATCATTTTAGAAGATGTATATTTTGTACTATTCATAAAAAATCAATTATTTTAGATAAATAACAAAATTATTTGAAATCCAATTTTTTATATGTGAAATTCAAAAATGAAGTTAATTATTTTTAAATAAATTTTATAAATTTATAAATTTATCTCTTGATTGAAAATAATATATATACAATAAAATCAGTTTATTGAAAAATCCACTTATAAAACATTAAGCATTCCTATCCTATTTTGTGTCATTTATAATTTATTATAATGTTATTATTTATTATAGGTTTTATCATTCATTAATACTCTTAATTAGTTTTATTTAATATGTCACAATTCATTTTAGTTTTGTTTTATATGGGAATAAAGCTATTAACATTGTGTTTATTTAAAGGGGAAGACATATTTTTTTGAGAAAAGTTGGGTCATTGCATTCTCACCCCATAAATAAATTATATCCATTAAATTTTAACTGTAAAACATAAATGAAAATAGATAAGGGTATATAAAATTTATATACAAGTAAATATTATACTTCACATGAGGTTTCATAATTTTTATCTTATATATGATTTGTGAAATAACCCTTTCCCTTATAATAGAAATGTTATGGTTATTGCGTTTTTCAATAATTTTTTTTTGTGAACTAACCCTAATGATTTTATGTTAGGACCATTGTATATTAGGATTTATTTTTATAGGTATTTTACAATCAATTGCATTACTATTAGTTATTATGGGTTGATTTAGTGTTTTATATTGTTTTTCTTATCTTAGAAATGGTAATGGTGTTTGTATTATGACACAAAAAATCCATTACCAATATCACATCAAATTATATTAAAGGATAGATAATATGATTTTAAAGAGAGTTTAAAAATATTCAATAATGGAAATATAAATACCTGTCATATAATTATCATTCCACTGGAACATTTAATAAATAAAATGAACTATTGTCAATGTTGTGGTGATTTTATATATTTATTGAACATTCAATGAATAAAAATGTGGGTATAACATGGTAAAAATAAAGAACACATATTTATTGAATAGATGATTAGTTTTCCTCAATCCACATCATCTTTATAACTATTATCGATAGTTTTGGTTACATTGGAATTCCATTTTCCTGGAATTTATGAAATACTATCATTCTTATTATCCCTTGGATTAAAAAATTGTCAAAGATAATGCACATGTCAAAAGAATTTTAGACATTTAATTGTTTAAGTTATCCTAATATAAATATAATTTCCTTATATTTTGTTAAAAATAGGAATTCTATTTTCTTATTAGTTTGTTTCATGATTATATCCTTTAAAAAAGGGAAAAATAATTCTAGGACCTTAAAGGAATTCTCTTGGGTGTCCTTTCCCACTTTCGTAACAAGCAAGAAATTAAATCTTATTTCTGGATTCATCTACATCAAATGATCTTTCATGATACTCCAACATTTTCATCTTTAGTTTTTTTGGGATTTATTTTTTTATATTGTTAATAATAATTCATGATATCAAATTTGGAATAATTTTATGATTTATCACTCCAACTCCTATCCTATTAGGTTTCCCCCAAAAGAAATCTCCATATTTCCATGGAATCCATTTTTCACTTGGTTCTATCAATCATCATCCATTATTAAAACCAAATAGATTTATCAAGAGTGAAGAGTATTTTATATAATAAGATAATTATCCTATGAAAAACTAACCTCTAAATGATTAAATTTTCATAACAAATTCATTATTTTCCAATTTCACTTGAATCATTCTTGTGTTAATATAGAAATATTTAGATTGGGTTCTCACATAATCCATCAGCTATCTACATAACAAAATAAATATAAACTAATAAATACTAAAGGGAATATTATAAAACAAATTATATCCCTAGGGAGTTTCTAGCTTGGTGTATAAAAATTTTACCACTCATTATGTGGTCAATTGAATATTGAGTTAGTTCTCAATAAGATTTTTTGGGTTGACTACACATAGATGCATCTGTACTAAAACCATATCCACATTCTTGTTTATATACAATGATATAAATTCTAGGAGAACCTCTTTAGGGGTTTCACTAATGATCTATCATACCAATAACTAAAACATTAAAAGTTATTAAAATAAATTAATAGATATCTATAAATTTTGAAATTTGATATAAAATTACATATAAAACATTAAATTATCATCCAATGACATTCTTTCCACTAAATTTTTCAAAACCCTCATTTGATACCAACTGTAGAACCCCGTAAATGAACTATTATAATATGATGAGAATAAAAATATTCTTTACATAATAGTATTTAAAAGAACTAGAGAGACACAATTTTAACCACAACTAATCACAATATAACCAAAAAATTTTGATTCACATTAATTCAAGGTACCTTTACTTTAATGGAGTAATAAAATAATTTAAACTAAAAAAGGTCACCAATTTATCATCAAACTGATACTTTTTCCACTATATAAGAAACTACATAATCCATAAAATGTCTTCAATATCACTCAAAATCTATCTATATAATCTATTATAATATTCCTATCATGTGTAATGCATTTCATCATAACATGGGGAAATAGAAACATTAGAAGGGTGAGGTGAAATTCTCTATGAAGGTAAAAATAATAGAAGTTAATTGAATATCATTATTAATTATAATATGGCAATAAAATATGAAAGATATCAATAAAAAAATTTAATGCAATTATATAATGAAATTAATGGCATAATATATCCATTGATAATAGTGGAAATAAAAAGATATCATGGATAATAATAATTGGTTACTTTGTGATGTAATGAAAAATTCCAAATTGTTAATTTCATTCCATAAACAAAACATCATGACTATATTCATAATTGTTTTTCATTCAAGGCTCCATGGTTAGGTAATTTTTTTTGGGTAGGCATACCATCAAATTCCCAACATAGTTTTTATCATGATGCCTTTCAATAAATCATTGGAATATTATGGGACCTACTTGTCACTAATTTAGTCTGATTATATCATTATATAGAGGATTGAATATGATATAAAATACATAACTAAAATGATTAATTAATAAATAAACATTTATATTGAAATAAAAAAGTACATTGATTCTCATTATTTCTATAGTAACTAAATTTAATAGAATATTATAAAATCATCCATCAATATAATTACTTATGGAGTATTGGTATATGGTTAATTCATGAATTTCCCCCAAAAATGTATTTTTGGATATCGAAGGGACATCTCATTTATCATTAAAAATAAAGATAATGTATTCTAAGAGGGAAAACATCTGAAAAAAAATCATCCCTAAGAAAGATGTTTATTTTGAGAGACCACATCAGTGGTGGATTTCAACAAGTTTTTATCCCCAAAGGAATATAGTAGAACATGATTTAGAATTTAATCCTTAGATATTATTTACAAAAAAAAAAAGAAAACTGTTGGTGTGTATAAATTATATCTCAATGAAACAAAATTGAGATGCATGTACCAATATGGTAATGGTAATGTAATAATAAAAAGAACATAATAGGGATAAAATGAAATTAAAATATAATGAAATTATAGATATAAACTATAATATAATTAAATATTTATATCAGTACACCATTTAATAGAAGAAATAGGGTAAAATATAAAATATGTCTCATTGAATTAAAAATATAGAAAAATAACAATTATTAAATTGTAAAAATACAAATCAAACCCCATAAAAGGATGTAAATTCAAATTAAAAACCAAAAAAATAATAAATAACTATAGTTCCATGATAAAAAATATTAATGGGGGGTAAAGAAAAACTGTTCCAAAGGAAACGTGTTTTATAATCTATAATATATCCCAATAAGTGAAAATTGAGAAGAGAAATAAATTTCATTTAATATAATCATTCAGGTAAGAATAATTTAGTTATGTGGTTATAAGTAAAACATTAAGAACCCTAAAAATGAAGTATTATTTGCATTATAAATTATTTATTAGGTATAATAAATCAAATATTGAATAATAGTGTTTAACAAGAAATCTTGTAACTCAATTGAAGGAAGTTGTGTTAGAAAAAACCCTTACAACATTGGTATCCTTTAAATCTATATAAATATAAATAAATATCATTATATGGATATTAAAACCCCCAAAATTAAATTAATATCGTAAAATATTGAAATTAGGGAGTAATTAAATGATATTAAATATGTCAAGGTCCACAATAAGAAATATGTATGAAAAGATTTAATTTGAGACAAGAACACTATTCTATGGTCCCGATTCATTTGGTAAATGGGATTAAAAACATGTAAAATCAAATTAAATTGTTTAAAAATATTATTATATACATTATTTTTCGACATTTAATATTTTAATGTTTACATATTATTATATATTATTTATATCTTATTTTTTTTTCTAATATTGGCCACATGAGGTTGTTCAATTATTTTTTGTTAATCATTATATTATTGATAATGTAAAATTCATATAAAAAATTTATTAAAAAAATATATATTTTTATAATTTTATATCATTTATTATTTTATTGTTAAAAATTTTCTTTAGTTCTGTAGGTTTCCAAAATGGAATATATATATGAAATGTAACTTGAAATGATCATTTTTAGTGGTTATATTTATACTGAATGTTTGTTGTTAATATCATATATAAATTCAACAATATTATATTTAAATAAACAGAGTCAAATCCTTATTTAGTTATTATTATAAATATCACCATTACATATACTTCCATAGTAACACATGATATGCATGCATGTGGTTAAACATAAAAAAACACAAACTTTCTAAATTAGTGGATTATTGTGATTGAAAAATTGGTATTTTTAGATAAATATAATCATTATATAAGAATACATAAAGTATGTAGATAATTTATTTGTGGTTTATTAAATTTATAGAGAGACTAAAAAGTAATACAAAAACTAGATTAGAAACGAGATGGCATTAGTCTATACAATTTGTGATTAACATTATCATTAATATTTAAATTAAAGGGGATGAATGAAGGGAATGTATGATAATTTTATTTAAATAATTATCTAATAAAAATCACATTAAATATTTAATTACACTTTTTTTCGATCCATGTTATGTGGTTAAGGAATATAGGGCACATCATTAATAGTGGAGGTAGTCTGCATGTACTCATGATGATGATTTAGGTTTTCAATTAATTTTGAGACATTGGTAGTAAATATTTATTTTTCATTTTCGAACCACAAATATATTTTATATAACATATTTATTCATCAATTTAATTAGTATTACCATCCATGATTGGATGTTTAGAGAACAATTTTCTAATTAATAGATGTGGTAGTATACAAATATACCCTATCAATGTTCCTTTGTTTTTTATAGTTATAGGAAATAAATAGGTAGGGTTACTAATTTTATATAATACAATAATTATATATTATATATAATTATATAATTATATTAATATGGATTTAATTGTTTTTTAATAGAAATATTTTGAATAAATGTTTATGAAATTAATATTGACAAGGGGTGCTTGATTTTTCTTTTATAAATTTCATTGGAAATGGTCAAATGAAGATAAAAAAAGTGAATAGAGGAATTATAATGTAAGATATGGTTATATGATGAAAAAATTTAATAGTTGATTTATTGAATTTTGTTATAAATGTGTAACATTTAGTGGTGGAAGGATCCCCATCTAAAATTGAGGAGGGGAAAATCCTGGATGTACACATTACAATTTAAAGAATGTAATGTGACTTTTCAAGGGTAAAAGAAACAAAAAAAGGGACAAAATTGGAACGATATGTGTGTTTAAGTGAATAAAAAACTCTATAAATCCATTTAGAAACAAGTTTTTAACTTATTTTGGGATATTTCATTTTAGTAGATAATTTTTTATCACATTTTTACTTTTAACAATATAATTAATTTTTTACCTTATTAATTTATTTTAATCACGAACATTATAATTATCCTTTTTAATATTTATAACAATATATTTTAAATTAATAAAATAGGTTTATCAAATAAAGTCTTTAATAGTGTGAAACATTATTTTTAAAATAAGGACACAAAATTCATAAAAAGAATTTTATATGAAAAATATTTTTTTAGAATAATATTTACATATAGTATTAAATTATCAATATTTATTTACTTAGGATAATAAAGTTGGAATATAATATTACAGATGAGTTCTTTTTTCTTTTAAATTAATCCAAAATTTAATTCTTTTTATTATAATACTTAATGAACAGAAAATAATAATTTTTTAGATGAATTATAATAATAATTTTGCTTTATATGGTTGAGTATAAAGTATATATATTTCTAAAAATATATTTCAAATGAATAATTTTATTCCTTGAATATAAATTTGATCAATTAAAAATTCATATATTAATTATATATTTATAAATTACTAAAATTCACCATTTTTGAAAAAACTACATTTTTACAATTCATAAAAAGTTAATAATTCTATAAAAATATCAAAAATTCATACTAAGTAAATCATGATATTAATAATTAAAAATTTTAGTCAATTTTTAGAAAAAAAAATTTAAAACTTAATAAATTACTTTTTAAATAAAAAATTGAATACATAAAGAAAACTATTTCTATTGATTAACTCACTCGTAAAAAATTATTTATTATTGTCCTATTTTTTATGAATTTTTAATTGATTAAAATTATTTTATATTTAGAGGGTTTATTATTATAAAATTTTGATAATAATATTTATGTAATTTCTCACATATTATATTATTTTTCTGTTTCATGGTAATAAAACTATAAACATAGTGTTATTAAAGGGGAAAATATTATAGGGTAAAATATTGGGTAAATATATAAGTAGTTAACCGTATATTATGGGTCTTATTTAAAAAATTATATTCTCAAATAATTAATATAGATATATGATTGTGCTCTTAAAAATGGAACTATAGACATTCCATTGTCTCATGGACATGGATAAAATCCTATAGGAGAGGTAATTTTGTTAGAGATGAAAATGTATAGCTCTAGTACAGATTTTCCAGTTATATTGGATGACTTCTTATGGGCCTAAATGACTACATACAAGCCCCCCATACGAATTTATTATATAGGATTTTGTTTGGTAACAAATAATATTTTCACATGGAACTTCATCCTAAATCCTTTTGGGTTGTGAATGTGGGGAATTATTACACCAAAATTTCCAATGAAATATGGTTGATATATTTAAGTGAGTAGGAGGAAATTATAAGGTAAGCCTCTATGGTAGATAATATTTACAAAGAGTGGAAAAAAGATCTACCAACTCAGTATTTCAATATAAGTACATTAATATTAGAGAAATGTTAAACCATTTCATTTCTAGATTAAATTTTTTTACCAAACAAATGAAGACCCATTGGTTTGAACCCTTTACTATTCTAATGGTGTTTTTCAATGAGGATACTAAATTATTTTCTTAGGTGAAAATACTGTCTCTAGTCATTGGATAGTGTATTTAAAATAATTTTTAGGGGACGTTGAAGGGATGGGATACTATCTCTTTATTTAAAATATATGCTACCACTTAGTCAAACTGATGACAAAAGTCTATGTGATTTATGGGAGCTGAAACACATTTTTTATATTTTTTTAGTGACATGATCATTAATCCTGAAATTTAATTTTAATCATGATCCATCTTATAAGTGTCATAAGGTGATTGTGCATTGATGTGGACATGGGGCAGATAGTTTAACTGGGAATAAATTTACATTTTTTAGGTCAATCAACTACATGAAGTAGTTTTTGTGTAGAAAATTTGACAAGTATGGATCATCTAAATGAAAAAATTCATAAACCTCACGATGAAAATAATATACCATGCATGTCAGTTTTTCTTGATGTAGGCCAACTAACCTTCATATGAATAGAGATACCATAAAAGGGATCCTCCCTATGAATTTAACCTCATCTAAAAATCACTAAAGAGCTAAATCATAGTAATTTCTAGATAAAAGTCACTCTAATTCAAACCTATAGTTTCAATTTAAAACAAGAATAAATTTCTATTCTATTATGTTTATTAGTGTGTCGTTGAACGATATCAAATGTATTGACCTAAGGATATCACTTAAGGTATAAGAGGATATAATTTTTGTTGAAATCAATTGAATAAATATTCCTATATGAGGGGAATATTTCTTTAATTAAAATAGATTTAAATTAAAAAATTTCATTAAAATTATGCCATTAATTAAGTTTTTTAGATTATTTTATTGTATCTTTGTAAGTGACATAAATTTTTCCTTCCTTTCTCTGTGTCTACTTTTCAAATTTGGAATTATTTAAAATCAAATTGAATTGAATTTTTACCCATAACATAACCATTAAAAATAAGGTTTGGATTCAAATTCTATTTGATATTGTAAAAAATAATGAATATACTAATTATCATAATATCATTAAAAAATTTTATGTGTTATTTTAAAATAAAATGGTTAAAATTTTAAAAATATATAATGGATCATTTTCATAATGAGTAACATTGTTATGATATTACATAAATGACTTAAAATATAATTTTAAATGAATAAATTCCAATATAGTCTAAAAAAAATTCTCCCACCTTAAATTCATCATTAATGTGAATTTTGATTTTTATGTGTGGTGGAGAGGGGTATTCCACAATTCTTATACAAGTATTATTGAAATATAAATATTATAAATTGTTTCGAAATATTTATTTGTTTCAAAATAATGGGTCATTGATGTTATTTTTCCTTTAAAATAGTGTCCTACATTTTGGATAATTTATTGAAATTTATAGAGTATTTCACTGAGTCTGAAATTAATAAATGTGGAAAATTGTTAATTGATGTATCCCACTAATTTATGAAATTTATATTTAAGAACTAGTAATGGTTGTTTAATATGATAAATATTTGTGAAAATATAATTATAACATTAGAAAACTATATGTTTTAACTTAATCATTGTGGACTCAGACATTTTGTATCAATATAGAATTGGGATTTAACTCAAAAAATTATCATTAATGATCTTTTAAACTACATTAAAATATGAATTTTATATCCCATGGTGATTTTATTAGACCATTTGAAAATTATGTGTGAGTTATAAAATCCGTTATTAAATTCAATAAGTTAAATTTAGAAATTATATATGAAAAAATGATAATAAATTACATAATCATGAAACATTTATTCATTATGGGGAGATAAATATTGAAACCAAATGAAAAATGAAGTAATTTAATTATAAGAAAACAATTATGTTATATCAATGATTTGAAAAATGGATATTGGGTATGAGGAAGATGTGAAACAGTGATATATTGATGTGATTTTTGTTATAACATCAATTCCACTTAAATCAGACTTGTGTGCACTCCAAAATATAAAATATTAATTTGAATTAAAGTAAGGTAGTTAATGATATTCATAAAGTAGGCATGATAATTTCAATCAATGATGTGAGAAATGGATATTTTGTATGAGGAAGATGTGAAAGATTTATATATTAACATGATTTTTGTTATATTTTTAATTCCACTTAAAGCATACTTGTGTGCACTCCAAAATATGAAATATGAAATTGAATTTAAGTAATGTAGTGAGTTATTTTCATATAAGAGGCATGAAAATTTCAATGAAGGAATAATCTATACATCCATGCTTTTTTGTGTCAGTATTTTAATTTAGGAATACCATATTTAATAAATATTTCAAAAACATTTTTCAAATTAGAAATATTATTTTTATGTAAAGAAATGTAACAACTTGCTAAATTTTGAGTTTATTAATGACATCATGTTTTGAGTTTATAATGTAAAAGTAAAAATTCCATGAGGGAAATAGAATTTCCAAATCTGGGTAAAATTGATGGGGATGATTTCATTACAGATGTATACATCCATTTTCATTAGTAATATATGATATTTTAATGAGGAACTATGATTTTAATGAAAAAATATTTAAAAAGATTTATAAAGAGTTGAAAATATAATTCCTTTATTATTTTAATTAAAATGGGTGATTGTTTTTTATTATTGATTAAAAATTGTTAAATTAATCTTCATTATTTTTATAACAATTAATTTAGTTACATATCATTGAATATTTGTTTTTTTGTGGTTATATTTTTTTTTGGATTTTATGTTTTAATTCATTGTTTTTCCATTTTATAATTTTAATTTTCTTTAGTAAATTAGTTTTAATTTCAATTCTGGAGTTCATTTATAATTTTTATTTTGAGTTTTTGAATTTTAATATAAAATTGATTAATTTCATTTGGACTAGAATTATGGGTTCTTAATACCTTCGTGACAATGTGTGTTATACAATAATGATAATTAATGAAGGTATTATTGGTTCATTGACCATAAGAAGAGTTTCTGTAGTCACATAATAGACCATGAGTTAAATTTTAGAAAGTCCTCAAGTGATTATATATGAAAGATTCACAAATGTCATGGGTAAAATGAATGATAATGGATACCAATAATAATAAATTGTAAATGTATGGAAACTACCAATCCTCCCTTCCAACTGACCATATAACCAACTATAACCTATAATTTATGGAAATTCTACTAGGTATGCAAGCTATGATAGAGTAGATCAAACTAATAGAAGTTCAAATTTCATTTGATTAATATGTAACATCAGGGAAGGAATGAAGCTACCGTAAGAAAAGAAATAATATTATGAAATTATAAAATTTCTACTAGTCACGCAACACCTCAATCTATCAAGACTAAACATATAGAAAACTATCCAATATCTAATCTAAAATTCCCAAAAATCCACAAGGAGGAATTATTCAATATTTAGTTAATTATTTGTACAAACTAAAATTAAATTCCTATACTAACCATGAGAATCAAATGTGGATAAAAAACCATGCTTTTAGGGTTAGCGGATGAATGCATCAAAGACACTATAAGCCATCCCCAAAGAACCAAATCTAACGAGGTTTTATGAACCTATCAATAACTAACCATGCGAATTTGTAAAATAGAATATTTTAGGAGTCCATTGTTGATAAATTTAGGATGAAAGTTATGGACTATATACAATGGACATTAACTTACCATATGAATATTTAAATTGATATAAAAATAGATGAAAACTTGTTTTTTGTAACCAATAATGATTAATGAAAAAAATTATATGACTATTCTATGTTGAGAACTTTAATGTTAAACAGGGACAATGTTTGAATTTTATATGTAGGTGAATCATATTGAATAAAAAAATAAATGCTCTAGAGGGATTTCCAAAAAGGATGAAATGATTTAAAAAAAGATAGATACTAAATAACAAATTTGTCTTTGATAATTTGATGAACCACTTAAGAACTGATGTCGAGTAATTGATCTATGGGAATTTTCATGAATGCATCAAATTTTAATGGATACTTAGTGGAGGAAATATGTTCTAGGATGAAAAATATCTATCAATATTATAGAGAAATTTTCAATTAAACTAAAGAAATAAAAAATTAATGATGAAGCTATGTGAAATAGTGGATATCATTCTAGGGATCTAATTAACCATGAATGTTATTATAGTTTCCAAATAAATTTAATTAATTAAGATTTCATATAATCACCATTTTTTACCTTTTCAGGTCAAATACGTGATTTAGAGGGGACCTCGTCTCTCTAAAAAACCTAGACCATGTGTCCTTATCTGGATGTACACAAAGTGTTAAAAATAATGGTTCAAGTAATATTTGGTCAATTAAATATGAAAGTCCATTTCATGGTATCACACTTCATGATCACAATTTCTCTCTACTAGATAGATCTCTCCCACCCAGATGGGTTTGAATATTCAGTCTATATAGGACTTATTAGAAAGATATAATACATGAGAAAATAATAAATAATATGAATTTGTTATTTGATTTTAATTGACAAAAACTATTCAAGATTGAAAGATGAAGTAGTTTGAATCTAGAAAAATGGGTTTTCCATGTTATACAATAATGTTTTAATTGATTTAATTTTAGTTTATATTATGAAAATGAAGAGTAAAAGATCAAATAAAATAGATATAAGTGAGATTAATGCATGATCCTATGTGGGGTTGATGATTTTATCCCTACGATTGAAAAAATTGGCACAGGATAGATTTATGATTAGTAAAATAATAAACAACCCAAGAATGATGTTTTGTGAATTTTTTGGCTCAAACACAAGAAAATGTTTTAGTGGGGATAATTCAAATTCTTTTTCTGGGCTCAAAAAATAAATCCAAGTAAAATTTCATTGATGTATTAGAGACATTCCCATATATAGGGTCCACATTAATATTAGAACTCAACTCAATTCATAGAATACATCAAGATAATTTACCAATTAGAGGTGATAAACTCATTGAAAACATTTCCTCTCATTATTTTTGTTTTTTATAATAAATGGATTATTTGAGGGTATGTCACTTTAAAAATCATGTACGTAGATATTTCCAGGTGGATTCTATCCAAAATTGTGATTGTGCTAATTGAAAATAACAATAATTTGAGGGGTATCATATTCAGTTAAAAGTAATTTTTCTTGTGTCATTACTGATGAGGAAAATGTATTAGGAATATTAAGAAAATTTAAGAGGGATATATTCATAGATACTTGACTACAATAATAAAGGAGATAAATTAGGTGAAAATGGTTATTAATTAGTGAACCTAGGTATAAAAGATTGGATTTATCAAAAATAAGGAACATATATAAGCCTATAAAGACACTAAAAATATAATTAGGGAAACTATAATAGTATTAGTATAAATTAATGATCAGAATAAGATGTTAAAAATAGAATGAATCAGAGAAGTTGTTGATCTTGTGAATATTATCAGATCTCTTTAATTGAGATTTTTTATCAATATATTTTCTTTTATACAATTAGTTATTTATAATAGGTTTATTGAAATTGTATATTCAATTGAATATGAGTATTTCATAAACCCTTTTGGTGATTAAGAATGTTTTTTAATAATTTTACATAAACCATATGGGATTTAATACTGGAAGATTCCCTCGTATTCATTTCATAGGTAGTAATTTTTAAAAAAATAAGTAACCAGTTAAAACCTATATCTGTTGAATTTATTTTTAAAATCATTAATCATATGATAATCCATCTATAAATTGATCTTCCCAATATGTATAACACATTAAGAATAACTGATATATTGATCTTAATATAGAGAAAATTTCATCATTGTTTGTATGGCTAGATGATGCAATTAAAGATATTTATGATTAATTCACTCATAGGTAGACCATTTAAAAAATTAATCTAACCTCATTCAACTCATCTCTAGTGTTTTCTTATAAAAACATAAATAAATAAAAATATATTTGAAGCCAACCAACTAAAACCAGAGATATAATAATTTATTTTTCCTCCTTACTATAGGTTATATATTCTCTCTTTATCTAGACACTAGCCTTGTTACTATTCGATTAATATAACCATAATCAACACGCCTATTAACTATTGTTATTTATGTGTTTTTCTCACCATCTTGAGTGTTATATTTCTCTTAGAGACACAAAAAAATGAGATTTCCACCCCTATTGGTCGAACCATATTTATCACTAATGTAGTTTACAAGTGGGTTTGAAAATAAATAAATTGACATGTCATTCAAAAACCTATAATATGGTAAACGTTTTGTGCTACTAGTGCATAGGGAACATGCAAACAAACCATTTAAAAAATCTCAACGAAATTCATAAAAAATAAAGAAAACATTTATCATATTAAATAATCTATTGGGAATTTCAGTGGACTCCAAATAGGTATTATATTTAAAACCTATAACCATTTATCCATGAAATAAAAAATAACTAAAATTCTATTAAAGTGAATAATAAAACAGTAATGGGAAATTAATGGATTAGAGAACCTAAATAACTAACAATATGAAAACACCAACCCATCTCAACCTAGTAATGAGCAGATAGAGAGAGTTAAGGCTATAAAATATAAAGAGCCTATAGTGTCTAGTAATTGATCCTATATTTGGAAAATTACTATCACTTTCAACTATGAGATAATTCAATACCACTTATCTTTTCTTCAATCATTCAATATATTACCTATTGAATACTCTGTTGACTTTATTTGGTATTTCTCGAGTGTGGTGTAGTAACTACCACATAGGTGGATAAGTTTGGAAGAGATAAAGATAAGACTCTCCCACTTTAAGTATAAGGTAAATAAGAAAAACCAAATAAATAATGACTAATAATTTTCATATATAGATATTATATATTATTTTATGAATATTTGTTACATAACATTACAATCCACTCTATAATCACATAGGTTTAGTTATTTTGGAAATATAAATATATAAAAAAAATTTCATATAATATCAATATCATATCCCAATTAATTATTCATAACTTCAACCGTTCTTATAACTATCATACATAAAAACTCCCTTAAAATCATTTGGAAGGTAAACATAAGAAATGATGAGCTATGATTCTCAGTAAGGGTAAAAAACGGTGCTATCAATAATCATATAGGTACAACATATGAATAGGGGAATACAAATTTAATATAAACACTAGAAAATCATACCCTACAAATCATACATCATAATTAAGAGTATGAAAAAAATTTCTATTTTTTTTAAGATGTGAATCTTGATGGAATTAATGAACACCCATCATGAGAGAACAAAATTTTAAAATAACATGATTTTTAGCATATAAATATACATATAATATCATTAAAAAGTAGATAAGGTTCAATTATAAGACTATCATATTTGATTATATTTACTCCCCATTCCATCATATTAGTCAAGGTTAACTCCCAAGATTGTTATAGTGGAATGATTCCCTTATTAAACTGAGTTCACCAACCATTGTAGTCCTATTAATCTCATGATATATCCATCTTCACCCAATTTAATGAATGGCTATATAATTTTGGACCTGCCCATCTAAAAATAGAAATCAGACATATGTATTAAATAAGATCATAAGACATTTATCTAAGAACAATTAATGGAATGCAAATGGTTATCAGAAAAATTTCATCATTAAATATTAGTTTATCCCATGAATTTTTTTTTCATAAATATTTAATCATATCATTATAGTTTAACCTATGTGAAAGAATTTTGTTTCATAAAGTGTTCATCATAACATTATAAACACATGGAAAAGAAATATGTCTTATAGAATAATCCATATATCATCATCATCATCATGAGCCTTCAAAATAATTAATGTTTATTGTAGCATTGGGTCATATCCCAAGTAATAAATTTTTAATTTTAATGGATAACATCATAGATGAAAATACATTTAAATGATATCTAAAATATATAATGAGTAAAATAAATATTTCATGTTAAAATAAATTATTTAATATATAAAAATCTATAAAATATCAAGGAAAAAATTTCATTATAAATAAAATATAAAACATTTAAAATGATAATCAAATGATTTAGTGGTAATTATAGTGGGAAACTATGCTCATACCATATACATTAAAATAAATATTCCATTCACCTATTCAGTAAAAAGTCTATGGTACCAAATAAAAAAAATTATCATTTTAAAAAGTTTTTTAAAAATTAAATAATTGTTATAAATGAACTTAAAATACCATTGTATAATAAAAAAATATACAAAATATTTTTAGAAAACGTGGACATGAAATAAAAAAGGTTTTCCACAGAAAAGAGAAATAATGTTGATTTTTTTGTAACAAATTTTATTAATTCTCTTGAGTATTCAAAGGGAGAGATATGGAATTAAATTATCTAGTCTATCGAAAGAACCATATGATAATAAAAATAATTATATTATTAGGAGTTATATCAGGAAATTAATTATTTTAATCTTAATTATAAACAATTTTAGAAAATAATTAAATTTGTATCATAATACCCTTACCATTATGGAAATATTTAAATCAACATATCATGAAAAATATAACAATTGATGTATTCATATATACACATAATTTTCATGATAATAATAGTAATAATATAAATTAATGGGATTTATATATACCACATAAATTAAACTAGTGGTCAATATGACATTTTTCTGTCAAAAAAAAGTGAGTGGAGAATCCGTTTCCTCATGTTTGACTTATTTTAATGGCACCCTAATCACATTTATAATATATTTAAATATACTGTAATTCTCTAAAAAATAATTTATATTGTTATTTTATCCAATGTTATACCCATATAACATTTAAGCACCTGTTTTTTATAACTCCTTAGAAAAATATACCTTTCTTATTGTCGTCTGTTTTGTTTTTCTTGAATATTTTAGTGTGATAGTTATATTCCTTCTTCATTAGTCATTGTCACATCATGTATAAATTTTTTTATCATGATATAATTATAATATATATTAATTATATATATATATATATATTAATACATAAATATATATATATATATATATAAATTAATTACATCATTCCTGGAGACGGTATTCACTACAAACACATGAACACTATTTTTAATTTTCATAGGTGGGAATAAATGAATGGTAAATATCAATTAATCATTAATGATTTATTATTATATAATATGTGACATATATATTAATCAATTGCATCCTTATTACATTACATGAAAATTAAAATTGAAATAAAAACAAATCACATCAGTTCTTGGAGGTGGTAGTCCACACAATAATACAAGCAGAGTTATCATTTTCAAATGAATTTGAAGACAAGTAAGTATATTTTATATTATAATTATAGAATAATAATTATTTTATAAATAAAATATATTAAAATTAAACCCTTCATAAAAACCAACCATAAAATATGGAGATGGAAAATGTATCATATCCCTTTGTGGAGACTACATATTCTATGTATGCAAAATCTATAATTTTACTCACCATTTTTATAGAAAATAGGGTGAATAAAGGCGATTTAACAGTCATGAAAAAATTTCAATATATTATGGATAAATAATTTATTATTTTTTCATGAACATAATATATATAATATGATATATAATAAGATACAAATGGAATGAAGTTGGGTATGATGATTACCTCTACTTCGGTATGCCACAATTAGATAACATCTCTAGGACCCTTAGAATGGTATTATAATAATATTAAATATATAACTCATGTATATGGATTTTTATTATAGATTATGTTTGGGGTTTTTTGAGATATATGTATCAATGTGGTGAACATAATCGAAAGGAGGGGTGCCCTGTAATAAATGAGGATAAGGGAATTATTGGAGTTTCTTAAATGATTAATATATAATAATCTCATTATAAAGATTTTTTTCAAAATTAAAAAATATTATAATATAAGGTCGGATTTGAAATCAATATCATAAAAAAATAATATATATTTTTCAGGCTTATGTGATTTTATAAATCATATATTTTTGTTGAACCAACATGTAAATGTATTTTAACCTTAACTGAAGTAACAACTCTTTTACTATTAAAGGGTTTTAATTTTACATATAATAAAACAACTAGATTATAAATTTAAAAGGGATAATAATTTCAACCATTTCTCATCATAATTTTACTCTTTAAATATATTTATGATTTTTCCATAATTTAACAAAATATACATTTTCATAAAATATTATAAATGTCATTTGGACCCCTTTCATATAATTTGTCTTCGAACACATAATGAAAAAATGTAATTGTAATAAAAATCTTTATCACTTCGCTAATATATTATATTTATCAAAAAAATTATGGGAACATGATAATTCATTCATATTGTATTACATTTAGTATTTTTAAAATCATGTATTTTATTTTTTTATTAATTTAATAAATAATGTATTTGTGTTCTATAAGAATTTAGTTTTATTATTCTATCACTAATATTTATAAATAAATAAATATGATAAATAAAATTAATTTATATTTTAAATAATAATTTATAAATTGATATAACATATCTTGAAACTTATGATAAATTATTTTATATATTATGTTGAAAAGTATGCAATTTTGATTTTATATTTTACGTACACTAATATAAATTTCATAATCAAAGAGATATTGTATAACGTTGACATATATTTTAGAATTCTATGTAAATGGATCATATACACCCTTAAAATGGGATCATGGTATATTTTATAGAAATTATATGTACTTATCTCAATGATATAACCACATATAACCTATTTTACTCTTATATAGGTGACATATGTTTTTCTATGGTTACAGACCATATTGATAAAAATAAATTGGGAATATTTATAAAATTTGGGACTCCTTATTTACAATATGGAGCCATTTTTGAATATTTAATTTTTATAATTTTTAGAAATTAATTTATCATAAGATCATAGAATACATCAATTTTTTTTGAAAATTGATTTTTATGTATAAAAATATTTTAATACAAATTTCAAATATAAATAACTTCAAACTTTATTAATTAAATAATTAAAAATAGAAAAGAAATTATTTACTTTTCATTGTTATAATTTTAATATTAAATGGTCTTTGATAAATTCTTAAAACCATAATTTTTTTTCTAAAAATTAAATATTTAATACTATTTATTAAAAAATATATCTTCTCATTTATTTTTTAAAATTAAATTTAATCTAATTTGGACATTTTTTTCAAAAACTAATTTCAGTTTATCAACTAAATATTATAAATTATTTAAAATTAAATATATAGTTTTCTACAAAAGTGATCCAAATCAAGCTTGAAGGAAAAATATTTTTGAAGAATAATATGACATTACTAAAAAAATTGAATGATTATTTACTAAGATTTAATAGAAAAGATGGGATTGTGTTAATAATATATATACATATATATATATATATATCATAATGTTTTTCTTCTAATTCATACCCACCAATCCAATGACAAAATTATAATGGTCATATATAAACTATTATAATTCATGGCTCCTTTATGCATAGTGTTTAATGTTTTATAGACTATAAAACATAATTTTATTCTTTTATAATCTTGGGGTGTTACATTTTTTTCGAAATTAATCATTTTAATCCTATTTGATTTTAAATTTTCTTGACAATAAAGGTTTTGTCATTTGAAAACTCTGTTCGGGAAAACCCACATCATTAAAAGAGTTAATACAGCATCATATTAAAATGATGTAATGGGAAATAATATTTTCATATAGAATAACAAAAAACAATGTTTTTAAATTTAAAAAATCAGTGGGATTTTAAAATTTTGGCATGGAAGGGAAAACTAATTCACAAGGACTAATAGAGAGTGATATAGAACATGGTCAGAATAATGTGAATGACCAAAAAATCATAATTATGAGATGAGTGAAAAGACCATTGATTTATATGAAATCATTATTAAAGGAAAACATTTTATTTTGGGATTATATTCCAAAAATTTTGGGAATCTTTTACTTTTAATGTACAGAACAAAAGAAAATTTTGTAATTTAATTATTTCTATGTTATAAAATCAATTTCACCCTCTAGTATTACTTCAATGAATTTCAATATCATCTATCAATGAAATAAATATTCAATTTTAATTTTTTATTCTTGATATGATAAAATTAGATTTTATTGGATTATAATCTCAATAAAATAATGCAAATCAATTACTTTTATCTCTAGTAATCATCACAACAAAAAATGGTTGAAACATGTTATCTAGTTGTATAAAGACTCGGAAATTCGATGTATTTTTTTAAATTAAATGAAATTATTAAGAGATTGTGAAAATTGATGGCATGTGATTCTGAGGATGGGAATGCTCGGAAAAATTTATAAAAAAATGTTATGGTTTAAATAGCGTGTGTTGAGTAGTTTTTCTAAAAAGGGGAATAACTCATAAAGGGGTTCCCAGATCATAAATCTTAGCACACCATTTGCGTTAATGCTGGAAGGTTTACCCAAGGCGTGACTTAAGATTGGTCATCACATGCCTCTAGTGAGAGAACCTGAAAATGGAATAACCATAAATAAAATTAATAAATAAATTAGTTAATTTTTCATATTCTTATATCTCCCAAACGGTGACTAGGAACAAAAATAAGAAACCAATGTTGAGATCGTGTGGGTATGATTTCCTTAGGTATATCCTAACAATGTCCAGAATGAGAAAATAGTGAAAGTTAGTTTTTGGCCATAAATAAAAAAAACTAAGTAACATTTATTTTATTGGTAACATTTTTAAATCCTAAACAGTAACTCGGATGGGAAATTCGGGAATAACATTGAGATTATTGGGGCGTGTTCCCTTTAGGTAGTGCAATGTTACAATTTCTGGTGACACAAAGAGGTGCCCCATTCCCGGTTGGTCACACGGCATCATGCACATTTCCCCAAACAAAAAATGATACCGACTAGCAGTGAGGGTCTTGGGTGTTATAGTGGGGAAACTATTCCCTTAGTGGCAGAGAAAAATAATGGATGTAAAAAAATAACAATAGAGAAAGTAGTAAAAATACAGCAAAATTGTAAACAACAAAATACTGAAAGTAAATGATCAATTGCAACATATATATAACCAATAATGATGCATGTCACAATTGTCTAGGAAAGCATCCAAACAAGTCATAATGCTGCAATATAGTACTAGAACAATGTAGAAGAAAAATATGTAAACAACTCTACAGCATCGCAATCATCAGATTGGTCCCATGTTGTCCAGTTACAAAGTAGCCACGTACCTAAAGTATAAGGGCACATTCCGTTATCTAGGCATGAAAAAATTTAATATTTTTGGGCCCAAAATCATGACCCAAACAGGGTGTGTGACAAATCATAGTAGGCAACCCCCCAAAGATCTATGCCTAATAGTCAGTGAATATGTATGGATGAAAATATATAAAATAAGTAATAAATAATGAAGTACTCCAAAGAAAACAGTTATTCAATTTCAATTACAGTCATTTAAAATTAACAATTTAACCAACCAATTAAAAATACAAGAAACCCTTTGGGAAACTTCTCACAACCTATTCCCTCTGGTTTAGCCAACAATCTCATGTAACCCTCTGGGTAGTTCTCACAGCCTGACCCCTCTAGTTCTATTTACAAAAAGGGATATAATGAAGACTCTCTGAGGAAGCACTCCCCATAAATTCCTCCTATAATCTTTTATAATCAATGACTCTCTGAGAAATCACTCACCATCAATTCCCCTATAGTATTTTAATGGAAAACTACCAACATTGTGAGAAATCACTCAATTTCAATTCCTCAAGTGGTCTCGTAATGTATCTATAGACACTCTGAGGGAGAACTCAACGTCAATCCGCCATATAGTCTAACAGCATGATAATTATAACAGAAACTCTTGGAAATCCCTCAACGTCAATTTACCCAATGGTCTCACTACACCAGGTCCCCATAGCCTCGGTGTAAATCAATCATGCACAACGATAATCAGCACCCAAAGTAAACCTCGAAGTAATACATTGCTAAATGGCTACAAGGCATAGCACAACATATCATAGAAATAATCACTCCATCTTAACAACACTAGGAATGGGAAATAATGGCCTAACATGAAAAGCTAGACCAAACGGCCAGTATCAAAAAAATCATGGGAAAACACATCCATAGGATGGAAATTAACCCTATTCACTATCAAACAACTTCTATTAAAACACAAATGGCCTAACAGAAATTAACAGGGGTAAAATTACTAAACACCCAATACCATGAATGAGGGTATTTGGAACTTTTCAACATATAAATCAAAGGTCATCTATGAAAAGGAAAAAAACACCTACCTCATCATTGTACGGATGAAATACCTGAACCATAGTCCTTGAATCACCATATAACTCCATGTATCAATCAAAAAAACTGAAAACATTTAACCAAAGATATCGTGTGAAAGAGGAGAAATTAAGAATTGAGTCTCTTTTTGAAGGAAGATCTTACCGTGACGATTCTAATTCAATTGATGACAATTAGTTTGGAGAATGGATGGCGAGTCGTGGGCTTGGAGGAGAATCTCCAGCTACGGATTCTCCAAGAAAAGACGAGCAAAGAAGAATAGGGTCCTGTCAATTAGACACAACCCCATTCAGGTTAAAGAAATAAAAACGAATGTACATGTCATGTATTTTTAAAAGTACATGGTGTGGAATTGCCTCAACCGGCGTCTAATTTAGGCAGTATGTAGGCCACTCCACATAGTCATGTACTCTGCCATTACTCGGCCAGTACATGGTCACCCGCAGTAACTAGGTAAAAGTCGTGTACTTATATTTACTCTGTGTGTACTCCTAAAATTTCCTAAACCCCTCTCTTTTTTAAAAAACACAAGAAAATATGATTCATTTCTGAAAAGAAGATCATAGTTCTTAAAAACACCCCCTTAAAGAAATACGTCCCAAAATTTCCCTAGAAAGGAGGATTAGAAGAAGAATCCTTGAACAGCTCTAGCCACTATGATCATACATCAACCTCCCTCTCCCAATATTCGTCCAGTACTTGCCCAGATACCATAGCATTCGTACTAGAGGAACAGACTAGCCAGAAAGAACCTTCACACTATGACCAACAATCCTGATATTAACCTCTTCAAACAATGCATCTAGCTTTAGATCAACCTCCTAGGGTTGAAATAACATTATAAAGGTCTAAGAAGTAACTCTGTAGATGAGAAACATGGAACACGTCGTGCATAACCCAATACCTCTGAGGTAACTTCAATCGATAGGAAACCAGACTGATCCTATCCTAAATTTCAAATGACCCAACATATCTTTGTGAAAGAATACATTGTCTCTTAATCCTCATGTTCCCTAACCTCTGTGTGAAACATAGAAAAACATGATCTCCTTTATTGAACTTCAGAGGTCTTCATCTTCATTCAGCATAAGACTTCTTTCGTGACTGCAATCATCATCCTCATCTAAATCAACTCAACCTGCTCTGTGGTCTCCTAAATAAGATGAGGTCCTAAAATAGCTGCCTCTCATGCCTCTAACCAGTATAAGTGTTATCAGCATGGAATATCCTAAAATTCCTCATATAGTGTCATATGAATAGTTGATTTAAAATTAAAATAGTAGGAAAACTAAAAAAGATGTATGTGCTTCTACCAAGAACCTCCAAAATCTAGGACTCATGCTTGAAGCATATCCTCCATCACCTGTATCGTACGATCGGACTGGCCATTTTTCTTGTGGTGTTAAGATGTACTCAGAAGTACCTGGCTACCAAAAGCCTTATGTAGTCCATGCTAGACATGAGAGGTAAAATGATCATCTCTATATGAAACAATGGAGTTCATAACCCCTATGTAGGCATAAAATATCTCGGATGTAAAACCATCCCATCTCACTAACAATGAAGTTATCCTTGATCAGAGAGAAGTGAGAAACCATTGTGAGACTATCAAGGACAACCCAAAATGCATCATTCCCTCATAGAAACCTCGGTAAACCTATCATGAAATCGATTGGTACATCGTTCCACATCCACTAGGGAATGGGTAACTACTGGAAAATCCCTACCGGTCGCTAGTGCTCCTCCTTCACTTGCTGATAGGTAGAACACCTCATTACAAAACCAACTACATCTCTCTTCATGCCTAGCCGCAAATACTAATGGTATAGATCTCGATACATCTTGGTGATGCCAGGATAGATTTTCCAAACTGAGGAATGAAAGTCCTGCAATAGCTCCTTGCATGTTTCTACTGACAACCATACGTGTCCATGAATGTTCAAGATTTTATCATCTCTTATGGCCCATACAGGAAAAGGGTCCTTTCCTGACACACATTCCCATAAGACTAGGCCTTCAGAATCTGATAGCTGAATCATTCACACTTTATCAAGAAGTGTATTGGTAACTACTACAGAATAAAGAAACATCTTCCCCTATCTGTCGTGCCCCTCCAAATGAATCTAAGAGAACATGGCCATAAGCTACCACACACTGTTGGCCTCTTCAACTTCCTATATCAGGCGTCACTTGCTCAGCACATCTGCCCCTGCATTATCTTTACCAGGTGTGCAGGAATGCTCAAAATCAAAAGACAAAAGATACTCTACCAACCTTCGCTATCCCAAATTCAGATCCCACTGAGTGAAGATATACTAGAGATTTTGTGGTTTGTGAAAACCAAAAAATTATCTCCCAACAGATAATGTCTCCTATAGCGTAAATCATGAACAACATCAGCCAGTTTGAGATCGTGAATAGGGTAATTTCTCTATTGTGGCCTCAACTACCGAGACCCATACACAACAACTCCTTCTCCATACATATTCACTACTCCCAGACCGATACCTAATGAATCTATTGGTCGGAGTGGATACTAAATAGGGGGGTGAATTGAGTTCCAAATAAAATTTCTGTTAAAATATTCTCTATTAACAATACCCTAATTTATAAAACAAGTTAATATGAAGTGAATTTATACAGGTTGTAATTGTTCACATAGCTTATCAAAGATTTATTAGGTCTCAGTTAATTTAACCACAATATTAAACTAACATGTGATACTAACCTACTGATTTATAATAAGTATAAACACTTGCTAATTTAACTATAAAAGTAGCTTTAAAATAGATTGGTATTTCAATGTAATAGCATCAGAGTATAAAATATATATGTTGTATACTTTCAAAATAGACTAAAAATGCACAGAAGATATAACAAAAGGTTCAGCCTCAAGCCGAGACTTAGTCCTCTGAAATTTATATAAATTTGATCCACACAATGGATTGGGATTAACAAGAGTTTACAAAACTGTCCCGGCCATGCAGAGACCTCTACCAGAGTTCTTCGTGGGAAACAAAACAAAGACCATGCCACACAAGGACCTATTCAATAGTTGACGTGGGTAAACAAGAGTAAAGAGTTTTGGAGTGAGGATTGTGATATCCTCCAGTTCAGTGCGGGAGACAGTGTTTGTACGATATACAGATTACACCACACTGCTCAAAATTAAAAAAACAAATCACTTAGAGATAACAGATAAGAGTTTAGAATGCTCTAGTGATTACCAATGAAACTCTGGACTCGTTGGATTCAGAAGAAATGCTCTTGAGTCCTTCTCTAGTTTTTCTGTTGAAAAATAGAGTGTCATAGTTCATATTGTGTTCTACAAGAGTGAAAATGATCTCTTGATTCATCGTGTGTTCTTCAGTGGTGTTGGATTGCACTCATGAGAGTTCTTTGAATGTCTTGAAATCTCATTTTTTCTCGGGATTGTACTTAATGTTCAGAATAGTGCTCTCAGGTGTATGTAAGTTATTATTGTTGTATTGTCACACTTTCACACGTGTACTGCATCTAAATAATCCTTATATTCCACAAGTTCTGGCAGTAGGAATGATTCCCTTTTCATAGGTATGAGATACGGTTTCCTGACATGCCAAAAACTATCATTAAATAACATTAATTGCATTCAAAACATCAAATATGACTATTAGAATTATTTAAATAATATTGACAAAAAGTTAAGAAATGGTGTCACATTTTTTATGTAAACGATGTCTTCTTCACGGTACAGTCTTCACGGTATGTGGTTCACGGTATGTGATTCACGGTATGTGGTCACGGTATGTGATTCATGGTTTCTGGGTCACGGTTTATCCTTCACAGTGTCTGGGTCACGGTTTTTCCTTCACAGTGTCTAGGTCACGGGTTTTCCTTCACGGTGTCTGGGTCCCGGTTTGTCCTTCACGGTGTTTGGGTCACAGTATGTCCTTCATGGTGTCTGGGTCACGGTTTGTCCTTCATAGTGTCTGTATACTTAGAGAAATATCTGTATCAAGATTTAGACAGTAATATGCAGAATATGGATTAATCTTAACTAGTAGAGATTAAGAGAACTTGAATCATAATGGCTTGATAATATAAGTGAGATATGTGATCATGCATATTACTTGTAAATACTAAAGAGAGTAATTAACATCAGTCAGACTTGTTATCATTAAAACATGAGGTGTAATAATTATTGAGATTGGAGATCATTAACATGATGGTCAATTATATTTGATATTAATTAATAGTAATAGGATTTTTGATCATTAAAACTTGATTAATACATGAGGAGTCCAACAATCTCCCCGTTTTTGATGATCAAAAATCATGTAGGTACAAATATATAAAATTCAACATTAAAGAAAATAAAAAAACTCAACAATTTGAATACTAATACTTGTACTCTTACTTGTACTCGTTTCTCCCCCTTTTGGGATGATCAAAATGTATAGAAAATGAAATGAAACACTACATTTGTCATTAAAAAGGGTCAGAATAAAATAAACAAGAGAAATACAAATAGTAAACAACAAATGACATCCCATCAAAAAAGAAAAAGTCACTAGAATCTTCACTGATCCACCATTTCATTTCCTTTATCCGCAGCAAGAGCTGGTACTAAAGTAGAAGAAGTCATAAATGTGGAAGAAAAAGAGGGTAAGGGTAGACCTTCAAAAACAGATGGATCCAATGTAGGATCAATACAAGATCTAGGTTTTGGTTGGTCAAGAATGACTGGCCGGATCTGAGAAAGAGCTTGGCTGATTGACATGGTAGTTGAGGATATGGTAGGTAGACCAAGTCTAAGGGGTGCAGCAGCTAGAGCAACTATAGAAGTACTCTGCACATGATGATATGGCTTTAACATATTTATGAAATCTGTAATTATTTATCCACCATATTGCGTATCTTTTTCAAAATCATCTTTATTCTCCATGAATTTTTCCAACAATCTGTTGAACTCTGTAAGCTTATGAACATGATCTTTAAAAGCATGAGTTATTGGAGGGATTTTCAGGTTTTCCATAAGATATCTAAAGTGATCTGTAATATCACTTTTAGAGAAAATACAGTTGAGATAGATATCAACCTTCTTGGTGATATCTTGTTGAGCATCACTGGAAATATTTGAATGAATCTTAACTATGTACAAAGACCTATCACTATTCTTAACCACTTCTAACAAAGAAGACAGAAGAAATAGAAGGTTGACTAGAAGCAGGAGACGCCTTGATAGCTTTGGTTAGAACATAGAGTTGTTTCGTAACTTTCTACAGGCATCCAGTTTATTCATCTATGAGATTATTCAAATTTTCCACAATATCCCTCATGTGTTCCATCATTTTTGTGTATCTTTTTCCAATATTCTCATCAATAGATGGTAGATATGGATGAACTTGAGACACAATATCCCTAGTAAGGGTTGAATCAGTTTTCTCCAGAGAAGCCGCAATAGGTGTAGGGGCATAAATAGGAGCAGGCGCTGATCTCAAAGACAACTCATTCTACATGTTTGCTACCATAATTTTCATGTTTACAACATCAACACATAGAAGCTTACTTTCTACTCTGACTTCTTGAATTTCTTGGATCATCCTTGGTTGAATATGAAAAATAATATTTTCCAAGATAATTCATGCATCTTCTTGACTTAGTTGAGTCACTGGACGAGGTTGAGTGGATAAGATCTTCTCAACTCCAGCTAAAAGTGTCTCTCCAAAGACTATTAGATCATCATTAGTTACAAACAAGTGTTTCTCGGGTAAGGGTGAAGGTAAAGGTAGTTGATCAGGTTCTGGTTGGGGTTAAGAGTCATCTTGAAACTCTGATTCTTATTCCGATTGAGAATGAGGCTCTTGTTCAGGTTCATGATCTGGATGAGCTACAGAGTTCAGTTGAAATACATAAGAGATATCCATTCTAGTTTTAGTCACTTTCTATGACTCATTCGTATCATAAAATCTTGGGAAAACATATTGGGTGTACACAGAATATGAGACTATAGGTTGAGAAGGTTCAGCCGATCTAGCTTCTATAATCTCAAGGTTTTGAGGTTCCTCCCCCTAAAATTGTCCTTCCATTTCAGAGACTATAGGCTCAGCAACATGGTCATGATCCAAAGGATCATCTATAATATCTTAAGAAAACTCTTTCCTTGCCAGCTGAAAGGCAATTTCCATCCTCTCTTCAGTAGAGGGAATATACTCAGGAACCGATTTTTCCACTGGTAGAGCTTCCATACATGCTTCTTTCTCAACAAGGATATACTCTTCAACAAGATCTGTCTCTACCATTGCATTCTGCTCTAAATTAGGAAAACCAAATTTTCTTACAACTGTAGGATGAGTTTTTGGATTGAAATCCTCACTATAAGCAGGGGCGTCCTCTTCTCTCAAACCAACAGAAACTTCCTCTCCTTGAGTTATTTCAGCAGAGAAAACAGTAGAGACATAAGTCCTTTCTTTTGTAATAGGAGTAGTTTCCATTGGATGTATTCCAATGACTTCTCTAGGTGATAATTCATTTGTTACTTCTTCTTCATCTACTTCTTCTTATAAATACTCAGCCACTTCATCTGGTTCCAAACTAGGATCATCTAGGTTCTTAGGCCTTCTTGGGTAGTCAACCGGATTAAACATTTTATACAATTGATCATTACTCCCAACCCATTGATTCTTCCAGGGGTTCAACCTCATCTTCATCCTTCTGATGATAGTCTTGGATAAGTATCAATCAAATTCCTCTAGATTTTCTTCATTCGGTCCAACCATCACTTTGGAAACTAGCATTGCTGAAATAATCATTGAGAAAAACAAGGTGGTGGATTTGGAAGTGACATTAATCATCTCATAGATATGGTTAATGACATGCTTACAAAGATAAATATTATGTACATTCTTCAATAGGTGAATCAAGTACACATCCAGATATTTCATTATAGAAAAATCCAATTTTCTTGGGCTGATAAAATTCTAAAAAAATTTGAATAGAATTCTTGTTTCTCCATCTAGCTCTGTAGCTATTGCCCTTCCCTTGGTGCCATTACCAGTTAAGGTTCCCAAATAATTTTCCAGATCGAAAATGTCAGATGAAGGAGGAGGGTCTCTCTAGTAGTCTTCACAAACTCATTCATGTGGAATTCTTAGGCATGCAGCCCAAATCCTCGAGGTGAAAGAACACTTCTGACCATTGATCCATCTGGTCACCATCATTTTTTCTCAAAAATCAAGGAAAACATCATATATTTGTAGAATTGAGATACCAATCTCAGGTAAATCAGTCTATCTAGTCTATAGAACCATTCAAGTCATCCTTGTTCTTTTAAGACTTTGAAAACTAACGAATTGCTAGACATCAGCCACTCATGGCAAATCACTTTTTCAGGTACAACAGTAAGGCTTACCAAGTGTGGGTTTAGAGGTCCATCGGGATCTATCCTTGGTATTCTCTTCTATTTCTTAGAGCGGCGCTTCTCAGACGAGGTTGAAGAAGGACGCTTCATCCTTGACATCCACTAAAAGGTTCGGGTGAGAGGGAAGAGAAGGTTTTGAAGAAATTTCGGGTAAGAAATTGAATAAAACCCTTAGGTTTTATCATTTGGGAATGTCAAACATCATAAAAACAAAAACGCGGGGAATCAAATATCGGTGAAATAAAAATTACCGCGATACAGGTTAAAATAAGCATATAAATAATCATCACTGTGAGACCATGAGTAGGAAATATGGTGTGATGAAAACCAGTCATCACGGTGAGACAGTTGGTGGTCATCATAGTGAGACAGTGACCATTCTTTGCGGTCATGGTGAGATAGTGAGTTGACAGACCGCGAGCACATGTTCATAACGGTGAGACCGTATGCATGAAACAATAACTATAATATAGTGAGCATGAAACCGTAAATTAAAATACAGTAAAGTATTAAACATTCACATCAGTAAGATATCTATTTATAATTAATCATACCACGATCATGTATTCTGTAGTCTAATCTTTCAAAATTTAATGGTTTATTTAATATATCAGGAAGTTGATATTCAGTACCAACGAATTCCAAATTGATATCACCTTTTTTATAATCATCCATCGAAAAGTGAGGTCTTACATCAATATGTTTTTTCCTATAATGAGAAAAATGATTCATAGAAATATAAATAGCACTAGTGTTGTCACAATTTATTTGTACACGTCTTAATTGATATCCACAGTCAAGTAATGTGTGTTTAATCAACAAAATTTGTGCTCAATAACATCTAGCAGCTATGTATTCAGCTTCTGTAGTAGATAATGTAACATAATTTTGTTTTTTACTAAAACATGATACTAGTGACATTCCTAAAAGGTGACATGTTACATAGGTTCTTTTTCTATCTAACATACATCCAGAAAAATCAGCATTAGAATAACTAACTAGTTCAAATGGTTGTCCTTTGGGATCGAATAGTCCTAAAATGTGAGTATGCTTGAGGTATTTGAAAATTATATTTAAAACATTTAAATATAATTCATTAGGTTTTGCTTGAAAATGAGCACACATGCACACACTAAACATAATATCTGGATGACTAGCAGTCAGGTAGAGTAGACTTCCAGTCATTCCTCTATAATTGGTTTGATCAACATATTTATCATCTTCATCAAGATCCAACTTATAGGTGGTACTCATGGGAGTGTCACTACTTTTTGTGCTACCCAATCAATTTTTTTTTGAAAGATCTCTATTATATTTGCATTGAGTTAAAATAATTCCATCATCATTCTGAGAGATTTTAAATCCATGAAATAAGTTTAGTTCACCCATTAAAATCATTTCAAATTCATTTTGCATCATTTTTGAAAAATCACTACATAGGGAATTTCTTGAAGATCCAAAAATAATATCATCTACATAAATTTTTACAACTAGAAAATATTTAGAAATATGTTTTATAAAAATAGTAGGATCAAAAAATACCCTCTGTAAACCCATTGCAAGTTAGAAAAGTACTTTAACTATCATACCAAGCTCTTGGAGATTGCTTTAAACAATATAACCCCTTTGATAATTTAAAAATATGATTTCGAAAATGAGGTTTTGTAAATCTAGGTGTTTGTTCAACAAAAACATCCTCAAAAATATATCCATTTAAGAATACACTCTTAACATCAATTTGATATAGTTTGAAATTTTGATGTGTAGCAAAAGAAACTAATATCATAATAGCTTCTAATATGGATACTAGAGAAAAGTCTCCTCATAGTCAATTCCTTCTTGACTGTAGCCTTTTGCAAATAGCCTAACATTGTTTATAACTATGTTTCCAAATTTATCTACTTTATTTCTAAACACCCATTTAGTTCATATTTTGAATGTTTACTTAGGTCTTTCAACAGGATTCCAAACTTTATTTCATTCAAACTGATTGAGTTCTTCTTGCATAGAAATCACCCAAAATTCATCATTAATAGCATCATCAATATTTGTAGGTTCGAGCTGTGACAAGAAGGCTTGATGTTCAACCTGATTTCTAAGAGAATCTCTAGTCTGTGTCCCTCTATCAAAATTTCCAACAACAGTATCTAAAGGATGATACATTAGAAATCTAGTTGATCAAGAAATGGTAGGGCTAGAAATTTCAGGTTCCTCTCTAGGTTCGGTTTCATTAAGAGTAGATTCTTGAATAAGTCTAGGACTGGTTGTCTTTATAGCAGGTTCTTTAGTTTTGTCATTAAGGTCCAGAACACTCAAATCTTCTTCAAGATTTTCAAGAGAGGTTTTAAGCTCATGTGGATCAGTTTCATCAATCTTGATGTGAACAGATTCTTCCACACACTTGGTTCTTTAATTGAAAACTCTATAGGAATTTCTGGTTAAATAATAACCGAGAAAGATTCCCTCATCACTTTTATAATCTTACTTATCAAGATTATCCTTAGTATTGAGAATAAAGAATTTACAACCAAATACTCTAAAGTAACTAACATTAGGTTTTCTATTATTCAACAACTCATAAGGGTTCTTCTTAAGAACAAGTCTAATTAAGACTCTATTAATAATATAACAAGTTGTATTCACAGCTTCATCCCAAATGTAAATAGGCAGGTCATACCCATTAATCATATTTCTATCAATTTCATGAAGGGTTCTATTTCTTCTTTCTACTACACCATTCTGCCAAGGTTTCCTAGGAGTAGAAAAGTTATGACTATAGCCATTTTGTGAGAAATAGGATTCAAATTCATGATTTACAAACTCACAACAATGATCAATTCTTAGTTTTTTAATCTTAAGTCCACTAGGATTTTCTACAAACATAGACTATTTAACAAAGAAAGAACAAGCATCACTTTTGTGAGATAAGAAGTATACCCATGTATATCTATAAAAGTCATCTACTAGGACATTGACATAGTGCTTCCCATTTAAGCTAGAAACTCTAGATGGTCCAAACAGATCCATGTGAACCATCTCTAGAGGCTGAGAAGTTGATACTTCTTTCTTTGGTTTAACAGATATTTCGTATTGCTTTCACTTTTGACAGGAATTACACACTTTGTCATTTGGAATATCATGTTTGGGTAGGTCGCCAACCAAGTTCTTCCTAGTTATATTTCTATGTGAATGTATATTGCAGTGTCTTAATCTCATATGCCACATCCAAGACTCTTTATGAAAAGCATTTAGGAAAATAACATTTTGTTTAGCTAGTGAATTTAATTCAACAACATAATCATTTTCATTTCTTAAAAGAAAAAAGTACCAGAACATTTTTAAAGTTAAAATCATTACAGGAATCATTTTCAAACTTGACATTAAAACCATCATCACAAAATTGAGAAATACTTAACATATAATATTTCAGTCCATCAACAAATAAAACTTTGGAAATTAAAACTGAATCAGAGTTTCCAATTTGGCCTAGGCCGATGATCTTTCCTTTAAAATTATCACTAAAGGTGACATAACCTCCACCAACCTTTATTAAACTCTTGAAGCATGTGTAATCCCCAAACATATGTCTTTATCATCCATTGTCCATATACCAGGTCTTCTTGTGGGAACTCTTCAAATAGGATTCCTATAGAAAATATTTAGGTAGAAAATAAAATTGGTACCCAGATCTTCTTGGGTCCAGATAGGTTAGAAATCAAAGATTTTGGTACCCAAATTTGTCTTATGGGTCTCATATAATTTTTAGAGTCAAAATATTTTGAAAGATAAAATCTATTTGATCTATAACAATGTGAATTACTAGTTGAAGCATATGAATGTCTAGAAATATAAATAGCAGTATTCTCTCTAGATTTAGAAATAAATCTATTCTTTGTAATCTATCTATGTCAAGGTTTTTAGCCTATTTCAGTAGTGTATTTTTGTGCCACTTTCTTTCCTAGAATTTTTGTTAGTGTATCCTTTACATTTGTGATTTTATTTAAGCGTTTTCTAAATTTCTCATTAGAGATTTTTAGTTCAGTGTTCTCCTTTAACAGTTGATCATTTTTCTCTTTTTCAAAAGTATGTTCAGTTTTAATAGTTGTAGTGAGAGCATGTTGTTTCTTCAATGATTTGTACTTATCCTTAAGCTTGTTTCATGTCTCTTCCATCATATTACAAAATTCAGATAATTCATCTTTAATCATGTTTTTAGAATCGGAATCAGATCCTGCATCATCTCTAGAATAATAGGAATTTAAAAAACGTGTATCTAAGGCTACCTCAGATGTGTTGGTCATGAAACACATGTTGGTACGATTTATTTCAGAATCAAACACTTGAGATTATCTTGTGCGGTCTTCAGAAGCACTCCAGGTAGCCTTCATAGATTTCTTGTACTTACTGTCATTGTAATCATATTTCATCTTGACATATAGCATTGGGACGTCTACATTAATTTTTCCTTTTCTTTTTCCCTCATATCCAATAACTTCATCACTTTTATCTGGCTTTTTCCAATCCTTCTTCCAATGTACCTTATTGTCATACTTACCCTTGCAATTTATTTTTCTGAAAAATCTCTTCTTCCTATAAAATTTCTTAAACCATCTGGCTATGTGAGCCATTTTAGCATCACTATCAGATTCTGAGCTGTCACATGTTAAACTGTCAGTTTGTATTTGAGCTTTTTATTTGTCCTTACTCTTTGAAGCAGTAGTCTTGAAAGCCACTGATTTTCTTTTTGGTTCATCCTATTTCCCTTTATACACCTTGAGCTCTTCCACATACATCATAATCTTACCAATGAGTTCTTTGACAGGTAGACCAACAATGTCACATTACTCACTGATTGAAACAAATGTGTCTCTCCATCGTTCTGGTAGACACATCAATATCCTCATAATTTTTTCCATTTTTGGAACAACCTTACAGAGTGAATTCATTGTATTAACAATATCATTGATCCTGAGATACATATCATAAATGGGTTCATCATTTTTCATATTCAAAATATCATATTTAATAGTATATGTATTTAATCTCATTTCTTTAACATTTGTTGTTCCTTAGTGAGAAACACGTAATGTATCCAAAATTTCATAAGCAGTTTTGAAAAAAGATATTCGGTTAAATTCCTCATCTCCTAGAGCACAGTACAAAGCATTCATAGCTTTACAGTTATTATTATAAGCAGTCTTTGTAGGTTCATCCCATGTTGTTCTTTCAGTTTCTAGAATTTTTTATTGAGATTCTATAGCAGTCCAGATATCAAAACCCATACTTTCCAAATGAATTTTATTTTTAAGCTTCCACTGAGCATAGTTTTTACCATTGATGAAAGGTGGCCTATTAGTAGCAGTACCCTCTAGTCTACTGTCAATAGCTAGATTTTAGAAATTATAATTAAAGAGGTAAAATTTAGAACTAACAAAAATTTAAGATCTTTAAAGATGCAACTAAAATCACAGTTGAAAAACAAATTATTTTAAAAAATCCTTAAAAACAAATCCTCTAATACCAAATGTTGGTCGGAGTGGATACTCAAGAGGGGGGTGAATTGAGTTCCAATTAAAATTTCTATTAAAATATTGCATATTTACAATCCCCCAATTTATAAAACAGGATAAACTGTGGTGAATTTATACAAATTATAAATGTTCACATAGCTTCTCAAAGATTGATTAGGCCTCAGTTAATTTAACCACAAGATTAAACAATCTTTTGAAACTAAGCTACTAATTTACAATAAGTATAAACACTTACTAATTTAACTATCAATGTAGATTTAAAATAGTTTTTATTTCAAAGTAATAGCAGTGGAATATAAAAGATATATGTAGTATACTTTAAACATAAACTAAATATGCACAACAGATATAACAAGAGGTTCAGTCTCAAGCCAAGACTTAGTCATCTCAAATTTATATAAATTTGTTCCACACCCTGGATCGGGGTTAAAAACAGTTTAAAAAACTGTACAGGCCACACAGGGACCTCTACCACAGTTCTTCATGGAAAACAAAACAAATACCAGGCCACACAAGGACCTCTTCCATAGTTTATGTGGGTAAACAAGAGTTAAGAGTTTTGGAGTGAGGATTTTGATATCCTCCAGTTCAGTGAAAGAGACAATGTGTGTGTATGATATACATAGTACACCACACTGCTCAAAATTAAATAAACAAATCACTTAGAGAGACCAGATAAGAGTTTAGAAAGCTCTAGTGATTAGCAATGTAGCTCTGGACTTGTTTGATTCAGCAGAAATGCTTCTGAGTCCTTCTCTGGTTTTTATGTTAAAAAATAGATTGTTTTAGTTCATCTTGTGTTCTACATGAGTTAAAATAATCTCTTGATTCATTGTGTGTTCTTTAGTGGTGTTGGATTGCACTCATGAGAGTTCTTTGAAAGTCTTGAAATATCTTTCATTATCGGGATTGTTCTTCTTGTTCAGCACAGTGCTCTTGGGTGTATGAAAGTTCTTCTTGTTTTATCATCACACTTGCACATGTGTACTACATCTCAATCTTCCTTATATTCCATGAGTTCTGGAATTAGGAATGATTCCATTTTCATAGGTACGAGATACGATTTCCTAACATGCCAAAAAGTATCGTTAAATAACATTAATTTCATTAAAAACATAAAACATGACCCTTTGCATTATTTAAATAATATTGAAAAAATGTTAAGAAAAAATGTCACTGTGATTATGTAAATGGTGTCTTCTTCATGGTATATTCTTCACGGTATGTGGTTCACGGTATGTGATTCACGATATGTAGTCACGGTATGTGCTTCATAGTGTCTGGGTCATGGTTTTTCCTTCACGGTGTCTGGGTCACGGATTGTCCTTCATGGTGTCTGGGTCATGGTTTGTCCTTCAGGGTGTCTGGGTCACGATTTTTCCTTCACGGTGTCTGGGTCACGGTTTGTCCTACTCGGTGTCTAGGTCATGGTTTTTCCTTCACGGTGTATGTATACTTAGACAAATATATGTATTTAGATATAGACAGTAATATGCAGAATATGGATTAATCTTAACTAGTAGAGAGTAAGAGAACTTGAATCACAAAGGCTTGATAATATAAGGGAGATTTATGATCATGCATAAGACTTGTAAATAATAAATAGTGTAATTAACATCAGTAGGACTCATTATCATTAAAACATCATGAGTAATTATTATTGATATTGGAGAGAACTAACATGATGTTCAATTAGAATTTAGATTAATTAAAAGTAATAGGATTTGTGATCATTAAAACATGATTAGTACATGAGGAGTCCAACAGAATCATAGTAAATAATTTATCTCTTCTCCCAGTTCTATAAAAACTAGTATCGATGCTGAAGTCAACCTCCCTTTTATCTTCTAAAAGGCTAACTCACAAGAATCTAAACACAAGTAATTCACAACCTTCATAGTCAGGCATGTATGTGGTGTTGTTAAGTGTGAGAAGTCATGTATAAAACATCTGTAGTATCCACCCAACCCTAGAAATATGTGTACTTAAAATATGTTCTTCATCTGCTCCTAGGAAACAACTACCCTCACTTTCTCAAGGACTATTGATACTCCCGTATTTGAGATAACATGTCAGAAGAAATGAAATTGGTCCATAAAAAAGTGAATTTTTTAAAGCATAACATATAATTAGTGCTCTCTCAGTGTACTCAAATTTATCTCATGATGTGTTTCATGGTCTTGTAAAGTGTGAGAGTACACCAAGATATAATCCAGATAGTTTACAACAAAAGAATCCAAGTACGTATGGAAAACTCAGTTCCTCAGTGCCATGAATACTACATCCGCATTCATGAGACCGAACGACATAAAAAATACTCTTATAGATAATACCTCCTCTAAAAGGCTGTAAAAGGTTTATATGATGGTCTATCACAAAACTGATGGTAAACGGATCTCAATTCAACATTTGAGACCTCCTGGGCTCTTCAAAGAAGATCAAAGATATCATCAATCCTTAGTAAGGGATATCGGTTCTTGACTGTAAACTGGTTCAACATCTGATAATCCATGCAAAGTCAGAGTGTACCATCCACCTTCTTCACAAACATGTCATAAGAACCCCAAGATGATGTATTGGGTCAGATGAAACACTTTGTCTACAACTCCTCCAATTTCTTCTTAAACTCTTGCAACTCTAGTGTATGCGTTATATAAGGAGGAATGGACACAGTTGTCACTCCTAGCATAAGTTTAATTGAAAATCCTACCTCTTGCTCTATATATAAACCTAAAAATTCATTGGGAAGGACATATCTGAAACGATCCACCACTGGAGGAAGGACCATAAGCTGATTCCTCTGGTAATTAAGATATAGACTTGAAACATGGGTTGTTACTCCACCAAACCCATGATGCTCGAGTCTCGCTCTACTCAGCAAGACATCCCATTCACCCCTATGAAGAAACAATCTATCCTATAGTGATGTGAAACACACCCTACGACAATAGAAATTAACAACAACATAGAAGGTAGAAAACTAGTCTATTCCGAGAATGATTTCATACCCCATCATCACATGGAAATAAAGGTCCCAGAATAAGTGACACCCACCAACCTCAAGGGGGAACTCATTTTACTGACATACACTAGATGTTCCTTTTCCTAACAGAGTTTCCAACATCAAGGCATCATCAGTAGAAAAGATATAGAGCCCAAGTATCTCCTCAAAAGCAACATATATGAAACTATGGGAAGCCCCCATATCAAATAGTGAAGAAGCTAAAACTGAGGAAACTAATATTGTACCTCAAACTGTAGAGGTTCCAATATTCTTCCCCTACTGGATCTGCTCCAATAGAAAAGTCTAGCCTCTTATGTGACCATGTGACCCTACCTAACCACCTTAAGCTGATCCACCATGTTGTTCTTGAAATCATGCCAACTTGCTACCCCAACCGCGACCTCCACCTCGGCCGGAACGGGCAGAAGAACTCCAGTTCCCTGACTGATGAGAAACTTGTGGTACTACTCCTTAATGATGAGTCAGAGAAGAACCCATGTCTCCAGATATCATTGAGAAAAATGATATGAACCGCTGAATATGGCTCATCCTGCTGCAAAATCGGCACTCCACTGGGTCTCTCGGTCAATGCGGCCCCATTTTCATGACCATCCCACACTGGTAGCATTCTACCTTACTACCTGAATGTGCATTACACCAACACATATTTCTAATTGTAGACTCCCTGCGGTGCTTCCTAGTATTTGCTGGAGAAGCAATAACTCTGGGTGCTGAATGGCCCTGGCCCATAGATCCAGCATCCCTCATGTTGCATTATGTGATCAGAACCTAGTTGAATGTTGAAGATATGGTTATCAACCTTAATATGTCCACCTAATCCTGAATATCATTCCTAAGAACATCCTAAAACTTTTTTTTCTAGGAAGAACTCATATCCACCTAGAAATGGTGTAAATCCATGCACCTCTATGAGGCAAGAAGAATAATCCATGACTGAGAGAGTACCCTGCTCCAAACTCATGAACTCCTGGGCTTGATCATCCCTCAAAGTCTCTAGGTAGAAGTAATTTTAGAATTTATGCTGAAACTCATTCCATGCCATGCCCTGCTAACATCCCGCCTATTGAATCACATCCCAACATATCATGGTAGAATCCTGAAGAATATACATAACGATCTTGAAACATGTCTCTGGAGGTGTATCCAAATTCTCAAATATCGACAACATGGCTTCTAGACATGAATATAGAAACTGGGGTCCACCATCCCCAAAAAATTGGGAGGTTGATGCTGGTGAAAGACCCACGTCAATTCTTCTATCAATGGGGCAGGAGGTGGGGCTCCCTGGAAAGTCTGCATCATCCTCATAAAGACCTCTATGAACTATGGATCAACACTTCTATCTAGTATAATGGGTGGTTCCATGACGGGAACGACTGGAGGATCTACCAGTGATCCATGATTAGCCATGTCCGGTGTCTGATCACTACATTTGTAGCTGGCGTACAACCGATGGATGTCACGGTGGCACGACTAATAAGGTCAAGCACACACATTCGCTCAATATTATCAAGGAATGAAAACTTTAATTGTACGAAAGTAATAGGAGAAAGAAAACATTCATGTTTTTCAAAACATGGATTCACAGTGTGTATAACCCCTACACGAAGTGTTCCCTTAAACCTTCACATGGGCGTGTACTCCTACCAACCAAGGTAGTGTAACACCCCATACACACAGTGTTTTGTCCTAAAACAAGATGTTTACATGAATCCTCTTCCACTTCACAAGTTCCTATACATGAATAACCCACACGGTTCTCCAAAAAAAGACAACATAATGTGTTTTTGATAGATACTGCATGATCTAGAAAAACTTCACTGAGCTGTGCTGTTAGTCACATGACCAGTTACACGGCTCAATATACATGGTGTGTTCCAAATGGACATGGTGTGTAATTACAGATTTTAATCAACCTGTGTCATTAGTCACATGGCCGGATACAATGTCTCTCATCCTGACATGTAAATCTAGAACACAGAATGTTCTTCAAGGGTACACGACATGTCCCGCAAAATATTTCCCAACCCTGTGTCTCTTCCACATAGACAGTGGCATAATTAGAGATTATAATTCATGTAATAATATACAAGGTGTGTACTTAATAAAAAAAGTTCCCACCCAAGCATAAGAATACCTAGAATGTATTCAGCAATACACACCGTGTATTATAGGTTTTTCCAGATAGTAATCCTCAGAAACTACTCTAGAACCCAAATACATGATGAAACGAACATTAAAGATCCAAATTCTGATTCATGAGGGCCCATACTCCCCACGAATAAGTTAATGGAATCGTATTCATGTCATAAAAAAGCATAACAATGCAATGAACAACAATATCATGCTCTATGATGGCCTATAACACCTCAAGAACCAATGTTTGGAATTCATTCAAACAAAAATTTACACAATAAAATACCTTATCAAATTGAAGTTATTTTTCCAGGAAATCTATCACAACAACATACATATCTTCCACAACATTTATCACAACAACAAGTATTTAGTAATGCACCCTAAATGGAATCAAAAGAATGCATGACATGTGATCTATAGAAAGTGGCTACATGATGCATGTGATGGAATACCCTCATATAATTAGGTTGAAATAGAAATATAATCTCAATATTATTAACAATAATAGCATAAAACATGTGAATCAAAAAATGGTGAAATCAAATCAATTGTAATAACTACAAAATAAGAAAAATCACATCATACGAGGTAAATTGTCTTTTCCCTATACATGGGTTTGCTACTCTTGGGAACAACCTATTACCAATTACCTTTTCCTTCCTATCCCTGGATATAGGCTCTATATAGTAAGTCAAGAGGAAAATAATTCCTCTGATACAACTTTGTAATTCCAACGTTCTGGGTGTCGCTCAGAGGTGCCCCGTACCCGGTTGGTTATGTGGCCTCAAGCACATTTACCCAAATTCCAGAGGTTTTAGCTTAGCAGTGAGGGTCTTATGTGTGATAGTGGGGAAGCTATTACTTCATTGGAAGAGTACAAATGTGTAAGTAAACATATAACATTATCATAAGTAGTAAAAATACCCCACAATAGTAAACAATGGAAGATAGATAGTAAATAAAAAACGATAACATATATAAAACCAATAATTATTCATATCACAAGTTTCTAGGAAAGCATCCAAACAAGTCACAATGCTAGAATACAATACTAAACCAAATTACATGAAAAACAAGCAAATAACTCCTCAGCATCGCAAACCTCAGCTTGTTCACATGATCTCCATCTCCAAATCAGTCAAGTATCAGATGTAGAAGGGAACGATACCTTCTCTTGACCTGTGAAAATATAATCGATTTGTTCCTAAAATCCTGACCCAAATAAGTAGTGAGAAAAATTTGAATAGGAAACCACAAATATATTTGTGCCTAATAGTCAGTTAATATGTATGATAGATAATAAAAAAAGGAAGTAATAAACAAGGAAGTACTCAGAAGTAAACAACCCTACAGTTTCAATTACAATCATTTAAATTTAACGATTTAAACAAAAAATTAATAATTCAAGCAACCCTCTCGGAATGTTCTCATATCCTATTACATCTAGTTTATCCAACAATCTCAATTAATCCTCTAGGTAATTCTCACAGCCTAACCCCTACGGTTCAAATTACAAAAAATGACTATAACTAAGACTCTTTGAGGAAGAACTCACCTCCAATTCCCAGTATAGTCTCGTATAATCAATGAATATCTAAGGAAGAACTCGCAGTCAATTCCCTCCCTTGTCTTTTAAAGGAAAACAACTGACACTCTGAGGAAGCACTCAACAAAAATTCCTTATATTGTCTCATAACTTATATATAGACAATCTTAGGGAGCATGAAATGTCAACCCCCTATGGTCTTGTAGCATGATAATCATAACAGACACTCTAAGAATGCCCTCAACATTAATTTCACCTATGGTCTCACTACACCAGGTTCCCACAGCCCCGTGTAAAGTAATCATGAACAATCAATAATCAACAGCCAATGTAAATCTCAATGTACTAATTGGATAAATACCTACAAGGCGAGGCACAACATATCAGATAAATAATCACTCCATTCTAACAACACTAGGAATGGGAAAAAGTGGCCTAACAAGAAAAGGTAGACCAAATGGATAAAATCAAAAAATCATGGTAGAACACATCCTTAGCATAGATATTGACCATATTCACTATAAAACAACCTCAATTAATATATACAATTCGTAACAGGAATTAATAGGGTTTAAATCGTTAAACACACAATACCCTGAACAAGGGTACTGGGTACTTTTTCACTATAACTCAAGGACCAACTATTGAAATGCACAAACCACATACCTTAGTGTTGTATGGACGGTATACATTAACCTAAAGCCTTGAATTTCCCTAGATCTCAATATATCTACAAAAATGTTAAAAATTTTCAACTGATGATATCTTGTGAATGATGAAATATAAGGAAATGAGGCTCTAGAAGAAGGAAGAGCTTACTGTGGCGATCCCAATGAAATCGACGGTGGTCGATTCAGTGAACGGATAGAATGTCAGGGGCTTGGAGAAGAATCACTCGTTACAGAAATTCCTAGAGGAGATAATTAGAGAAGAAGAGGGTTTTATCGATTTGACGCGTGCCTAGTCCGTTTAATGTAATAAAAACAAAAGTACACAACATGTATTTTTAAAAGTACACGTCTTGTACTTGCCTCAACTGGCCTCCTCTTTTTGTGGTATCCAAGTCACCCCACATGGTTTTTTACATATCCATTACACGGAAATGTGCTCGGCTTTTAAACAGCCATGTACTCAGTTGTTACATAGCCAATACACTGTCATCTACGGTAACTAGGTACAAGGCGTGTACATATAAGTACAGGGTGTGTACTCTTGAAATTTCCAAAAACTAAACTTTTATTTTAAGAAAAATTGAAAACAAGATTAAAACCTAAAAAAATATTTGGGTTCTTACTAGCAGATCATTTCCTGGATCGGCACTTTTCGAGGGTGACTATTAATAATTTTTGATCTTTTTTATTGTATGTTCAGTAAACGTATGGGTAGAATTTTTTATTATTTGAATCGGTTCTCTGATTAAAAATATGAGGGAACCATTGAATGCATAACATCAGGATTCACTTAAGGGATGCATGACATTGACAAAAAAGGGTCATTTGAAAATGTTAATTTCATGGACATTACAATAAAAATAATAACACAACTATAGATTATTTTATTTTATTTTTTTTCCGTAGTTGCAAAAATGGTGGTGGGACCACAGTGAACCGTCAAACCATTAAATTTCATGACTCATAAGTTGTGTAAATACACCGTTGGGTGATTTAAAAGGATGTGTAATCGCACCGTTGATAGAATTATAATGTTCATTAATTGAAATCATTAATGAACATTCTTAATTATGTGATGAATCATCCTCCACTTTCCCTCTATTTAATCTAAGCTCGGGCATGGGTTTTTGGCACTCAAGAGAGGGACCTATGATGAAGTTCTGAAACTTCTTCCACCAACCTAGAATGATGATTAGATTACCATTGGAGGATTGAACGATTAGTGCAAAAGGATGTGAAGCGTCTCCTTTGTCCGAAACTCACTTAGATGTGGACACTACTTCCTCGTCTGTAGAAACTTCTAACGAGATCGATGTAGGGGGATGTATTCTTGATTTCTCCCATTTATCGTATTCTTGAATATTATGAAGTACATGGATAATCCTTCAAATGGGTTCACCCATGTTTCATTCTTTAATGCCAGAGGATATTACAAGGTTTTCTTTATGGGACTTTTTATAATTAAAATATTCTTCCCATGTTGTTATGCAAACGCAAAGGGCGTGAGTCAAATGAACAAATCCTGGAACCTCTACCAAACTCAGTTTTGGTGGATTTCTTTGATGAAAACAAGAATATTTGGTGTCAATATGGAACCAAGGGCCTCACAATGTAGGCCCTATCTCAGGAGGGTCATAGGTCCGGATGAGAATAAAAGCGGACCACCGGACCATCACTGTTGGCCCACAGAGGCTTCAACGGCACGGAGACACCGTCTACCGAGGGAGGCAGTGAGTGACACCCATAGGCCACGAAGGAATGACGATGCCCAAAAGCACCACGATGGACATGGGGGCGGCTGGCCTACGATGGATGAATTGATTCATGTTGGTGTGCTGTGGTGGAAGGCAGCAACATTGAGTCATGGTGGAGGGAAAACTCGTACCTGCAGGTCCATTGTGGGCCATTCCACGTGAACCGTCTAGGGAATTATGGTGCCATCCGGTGTCACTTTAGAGACCGGTGTCACAAAACCGAGGCACACGATGGAGGAAGTTCGCGTTTTTTTGCTACAGCGGAAGGCAGAACTGCGTGTAACTGTTCTTGTGGGACCAGTCCTGTGGGACAGTCATGTGTGACCAGATGAGAGAGACGTTTCCAACCAGCACTACTGCATTGAAGGTAAAAACATCATTGGATTTTTGGGGGGGAGTACCCATGTGCACAGCCAGTGGGCTAAGCAATTCTGCTGCTCATGGGGGCCGCCCCTATGGCCCAAAGGGCCAAACCAGGCCCACCAAACCAAGATGATCCTAGAACCATCAGGCCGGTTCTAGAAGGCTAGGTCGAGATGGTCTGACGGTGTTAGACCGGTCCTGGACACCTTTCGGCCTAGTTACACTCAATTGGGAAAATCTCAAAAATTGGACGTCCATTCGATGAACCGTCTACGGCTCCAGAACCCTTAAGACGATGCATCCCTTTTGAGTTACTCCACATGAGTTTTAGAGAAATTTGGAGTTTGACCTGTTTGGATTGTACTTGAATCCAACTGGGCCCCAACTATAAAATGCCTATAACTTACAGACTGGGCGTCCAATTGACACACCGTCTATTATGTTGGAAATATAATGACATTGGGGTTAACCAGGTTACTTTTATGTGAGAATTTTCTCATGTTGAGGTATGATTGAGGGATTGAGGACAGGATCCTCTCAGTATCATGTGTGTTTTGTATGAGAATCTAGTAACTGGATGATACATGAAGAAAAAATAACGATCCTATGGGGATCAACACCGAGAGATCCTGAGTGGATCAACATTGAGAAATAATATGTGGATTAGTACAGATCCATCCTATATGGATCATCATCGATCAATCATGTGTGTATCAACAGTAATCTATCATTAGTGGGTCAGAAGTAGAGCCTAATGAATGAATAAGATGATATATCTTTATGAATAAACATATATACTTTTATAATTATGTTAAACTTGGCACGAGATTTCTTTTTTATTTGTGAATTGTGATTGACATCACGTTTTTTATTTTTACTTTGCTGAATTATAAGAGACCTTCAGGGGACTTGGCGCCCATACTGGGTATTTGTATACTCACCCCTGCACAGGCTTGGCCTGCAACTTGTTGTGTCTTGTGTAGACGATGGGTAGATTTGTCTGAATCTCAAGAAGCCAGGAAATGATGGTGTACGTAGGTGACAAGTTGGCATGGAGAGCTGTAGTGACGAGGTGTACCTACCCTTTATATAGGATCCTTGGTGGAGGAACTCAAGAACTGTTTTCCCCTTTTTCTATATTTCCATTTCAGTTGGGATTGTATTCTGGAACCATTACTTCAGTACTCACTTTCACACTCTGTAGTGGTTTTCATGTTGTGGTTGCCCCTTTCATCTTCTGTTGTGTCATACTTGTGCTTACTGTACCCTGTCATTGTGTGTAAATGTTTTTAGGAAATGCATTACCATTTAAGGGAAATGCCTTTCTGATTCATGTTTTCTACCCCTTTCCTATACAAGGCGGGCTTGGGGTAGTCACGTATTGGGTCCTTGGGGACGGATTCTGACAAAGAGGTATCAAAAGACGATCAGTTCTACTAAAGAACTAGGATTCTTTTATTTTAAATGGGCAAATAGTGTTTAGTTCCTTGAGTTTATAATACAGTCTAGGGAGTCCAGTGTCGGTGTGGAGTCCGAAATATCCATACTTCAAGTCCTTAAATTCTGAATTCTGAGTCGGTACATGAAAACATTGATTGCGTGTGATTTTGAAATGTTTTTTTATCTATTTTGAGTCTTATCACCTAGTATTAATTATTGACTGTGGATCATATTGATTCTCTTTCAAGATGCCTCCTTTCAGACAACCAACTAGGATTCCAATTCATGACCATGAGGATGGTCCACATTGTGATGAAGCTTCAGCAAAGGATTATTGCATGGGATGGTACCTTAGGACAGTATCCCAGCGATACCGCTACCCATTGGTCAGTAGTTATACTGGTTCTTCCGATAGAGGACACATGTAGGATTGTTGACTTACACAGGATTCTATGATAGATACAACTCATTTTCTGTGGAGATCCCAATTCAAATGTGGATAAGGATAGGCTTGAGGTGGTGAATGACTTTCCATCTAGCCAGGGCACCATTTGATCAGATGTAGGTATTTTTAGTGATCCTTCTACATTGATCAGTAGGGTGATCAAAAGGATTAGATTACCTGGATCATACGAGGAGGTGAATTTTCTATGGATAGAGCATAAAATACTTATTAAGAGAATGGGTCTCTTGCCATAAAAATTTAAAGGGTATGTGTTCCTAAGAGTTTCTACAGCATCGGTAGGACAATAAGTCAGTATCTAAGTATTCGTCGAGGCATACCAACCATTCCAGGAACTCGAGGAATACAATATGAATAGTGAACCTGTACTTGAACTTCCAAGAGAGATGTGTTTATGAAAACCTGAGCTAGCACTATTCTTCTATGAATTCCTACTTATGATAGGGTTCTAGAGAGAACTACTGTGGTTTAATTTTCTTTGGATGAGTAGATATAACCACTGAATGTTAATAATGTGAATTTAAGAAACTGGAAACAGTCTTAGAGACTTAGGCATGTAAAATGTTTTGGGAAGAGGAAGTGATAGGGATATATTAATCTATAGGGTAATAGACGTGGAAGAAGATCTTGGAGAAAAGCATGAGGTGGTATAAATTTTGGCATGTTACAAGCACCACCCCATTGTGGTCCCTACTAGACTCAGGGAGATGGATGACATCGGAAATGAGTAGCTACATGCGGTCAAGGAGTGTGAAACAAGGGCTCTAGGGATTATTCGAATTATAACATGTCTCTACTTCTAGATACCATATTAGTTATCATTGGTACTAATCATTTTTTTATCATGAATCTTGTTCAAGACCTATAGTTTTTAGTTAAATAGTTGACTTCTCCCTTATGTCTAGAGATACGTTTAGGAGGAGACTCGATAATCACACTTATACTAATGGTGGGATCTTCCCCTTAAGGTGAGAGTTTTAGTGGAACCATCTTGGTGGATGCATCGAGGGCTTATGATGTTAGTTTGGGTATGGACTTGTCATCCATAGTTCATGATCAGATTTACTATTTTTGGAAAAATGGATGTGGTATATCTAAAGAATTGGAATGGAGTTTTTCTTTGTCAGTGAAAAGGTAAACCTAGGTAGCAAGGGATAAACTCATGCATTGAAGGATATAGATGATCACTCTTGAGTTGGCCATCCATTACCTCATGGGAGTTGGTTTATTGAGTTTTAAATTACCAATAATATTAGAAGAGTTCGGGAACATCCATTAAAAAAATATTTCCAAGATTACCTCCCCATAGAGAAAGGGACTTCTGCATTGAATTTTACCCATGGACTGCACCAATATCCACAACTGCGTATCGATTGGCTCTACAGAGCTTAGGAAGTTGAGAGTATAGTTAGGTGAATGATTTAATATTTACATTGATCCGAAGAGTCTTAGGTATATCTCTTAAAAAAAGGAATTGTACTTATAACAGTGGTGATGTATAGATTTCCAATAATTTTATGAATTTATGATATTCTACAATCCTGGAAGGGGGAACATAGTAGCAGACACACTCAGTAGAAGTTTTGGTCTACAGTTTCTGAGTGAGGTAATAGGGAAGATAACTATGTGACATGTATCTTTCATGGATATAGATGGAGAATCATCCCTCAATTCTATCACTCTAACTCCACCACCCCTTCCGTGAGTTTGGGAGGCACTAATTGGGGATATTGACTGTGAGCCCCGATGTTCTCATATATCCTCAAGAAAGTTCCCTAAATGATATTCTGATTGTGGAGAGAATTTTGTTCTCTTCAGAGGATGCACAATGGCACCCGTGACGGTAGTAGAGGAGGTGTTTAGGTAGTTCCACACATCCTCTTTGTATTTACATCCTGGTGTGGAAAATTTGTACTATGAACTTAGTCATTAGTACTTACGGCCAGGGATAATGAATGTCATAGAAAAGTTCATATCATGATGCCTCACTTGCCATCTTGTGAAGGCTGAGCATCCAGTTTCAGAAGGCATAGCTCAGCCAAATGAGGTTTCATAATGGAAGTGTGATGGTGTCTCTATTGACTTCATTACAAGGCTACCACGTTCGTCCATGAACCACAATTACCTCTAGGTGATCGTTGACTAACTCACCATGTTGGCCCACTTCCTACCCATCTGAGGTCATAGAATCAGTAAACAGTATGCGACGCCTCTATTCATATGAGATTGTATGTATGCATAGGGTGCCATAGTTGATCAGCTCAGATTGCGATGCTCTTTTTACATACCACATATGAAAGGGATTATATGAGGTTTTTGAGAATCTTTTATACTTGAGAACCACCTATCATCCTCAGAAAAATGGTCAGACAGAGCGGACAATATAGACACTCAAAGAAATTCTTCATGCTTGCGTCTTAGATTTTGACCACAGTTGGGAGGACCAACTACCACTGGTGGAGTTCGGATACAATAATATTTATCACTCCACCATTGGCAAGGCTCCATTTTAGGCCATGTAGAGGCGACCATGTAGATCACCTTTATGATGGATAGTCCCATGTGATTCAACACATATGAGTCAAGAGTTGGTATGGGCTACCACTAAAAATTTATAGATCATCTAGGAGTGGATGAAGACTGCACAGATCCAGCATAAGTCTTATTATAACAAGAGACAGAGTCCCTCAGAGTTAATGGAGAGAGTTCATGTCTTCCTATGGGTCTCACATTGATGGGGATTGTGGAGATTTGGTATGGGCGACAAGCTATCCCTGAGGTTCATCAGATCATTCCAGATCCTCCGAAGAGTTGGCGAGGTGTCATACTACCTAGCTCTTCCCCCATAAATGCACTAGGTTCATAATGTTCTCCATGTGTCACAATTGAGGAGTTACGTGCATGATCCATCACATTGTATCGACTGGGGTGTGCTAGACATTGATGATGGGGCATCTTTTTGCAGAGTTCCTAGTAGAGATAGAGGTTCGACAGGAGTGGGTCCTTCGTGGATGGTTGATCCCTCAAGTATAAGTTCGGTGGAAACATGAGGTCCTCTCGGGGAACACATGGGAGAGGAAGGCTAAAATTCATGCTCAGTACCCCAATTTGTTTTCTTATCCTTTTGTTGTCACATTCCATGAAAAAAATCCCTAAGGGGGGGAGAATATAATGTCCCCAAAATTTCATGTAATTTTTTTAATTATATTTTCTTATTAAGAGACTTCGAATATTGACAACACATGATTACATTGCCCAGAGTGACCAGAATGATCGGTAGAAAAATGTAAATGATTAAATAGAACACATTAGTAAGATTCCTAAAATGGTGGAAGAAATCATTAATGGTTGTGAGGATCAGTAATCCTAGGGCACCGTTGTGTTCAATATTGCCGATTTACCATAGGCACAACTTATGTTTAGTCAGCACATGCATCATTTGAGAGAACCCAACAATGGAATAACTCTATGTAAAATAATTAAATTAATTTTTTTTATTTTTAAAATTATTATAACTCATGAATGGTGACTCATATTAAAAATCCAAGACCACAACTGAGATCATGAGGGTATTCATTCATTAGTAAAATCATAACATTGGGTAGCATGGGCCAACAGTGGTAGTTAGTTTTTGGATATAAATTAAACAATTAAGAAACAATTATATTATTGTTGAATTCATTAACTACTAAACCTTAACTATGAATGGAAATATGAGAGTACGGCTTAGCTCATGAGGGAGTGTTCCGCAAAGGTAGATCAAAACCTTGACAATCTTGGGTCGAGTTTGACTATTAATAAATTTTAATATTTTTTATTGTACAATTAGTAAACATGTGAGTGTCATTTTCAATCATTTGAACCAGTGCTGAAATTTAAAATCTAGGGCCACAGTTGAATCCAATGAATCGAGATTCACTTAAATGAATATTAACTTTTACCGACAAGGGTCGAATGAAAAGGTTAATCTCTTATTCCTTACAAAAATAATAATAAAATAACCATATGTTATTTTATATATTTTTTTTCAAATTTTTGAAAATGGTGGTGGGATCATAGTGCAATGTCAAACCATTTGATGGCTTGAGTCATAAGTTGTGTAACGTCACCTTTATCTGAAATAAATGGATGTGTAACAACACTATTGATATAATAAAATGGTTTATTAATTAAACTCATTAATGATCCTCATTAATTGTATGATGAATTAACCTCCACTTTCCCACTATTTAAATTGAGTTCGGGCATGGATTTTTAGAACTCAATATAGTAACCTCTGATGAAGTGTTGCGATAACTTCCAACAACATAGAATGAGGCTTCGATGACCTTTGGAGGATTCAACAAAGAGTGCCAAAGGACGTGAACCTTGTCCTTCTTCTGCCACACCCTCGGATGTGGAAAGTCATTTTTAGTCTACAACGACTTCTATGGAGCTCGAGGTATGGTAGTTATATGCATGATTTTCCCCCTTTACAACGTTCTTGAATATTATAAAGAACACAGAATAGTCGTCTAACTGGTTGATCTGTGTTTCATTCAATAATGTGGGAAGATATTTCGGGGATTTCTTTATAGTTGTTTTTATAATTAAAATATGCTTCCCATGACATTATGATAATACAGAGGGTGCATGCCAAATGAAGAAGTCATGGACCCTCCGTTGAACTCGGTTGTGGTGGAATTATTTGCGTATAACTGGAATATTTGTTGGTAAGGTGGAACAACGGGCCGTGCACTATAGGAACCATCCCGGGAGGGTCGCAGTCATGAACAAGATTAAAAAAGGACCACTTGAGCTTCATAAGTGGACCATATAGGATTAACCCGAACAACGACACTGATGACCGTGGGAGGCGGGAGCAGGAACCAGCAGGTCGTGAAGGAATGACGGTGCCTGAAAGTGTCGTGACAGACAAGGGGGCAGACGGCCATTTCGAGCCATGCTGAATCAGGGTGGTGTGCTGTGGTGGCGCACTATGGTGGAAGGATGTGGCTTCAAGCCATAGTGGAGGGTGGACGTGCACCTGTGAGTCTGTCGCGTGCCAATCCACAAGGACTGACTAGGGCAGTGCAGCGCCTTCTGGTTCCATTCCTGATTCGAGCGGCACGCTACAGCTGCGCACCGAGGAGGAAGGTTGATACATAATTCCACAGGGGAGGGTGGGCTTGTGGTACACAAGACACTCGCATGACAAGCTGAGAGAGGTGATGCCAACCAGCACCACTTCCTTGAAGGCCCGATTGGCTTCAGCCGTTAAGGAGGGGAGCAGACCCCACGCTCAGCCAGCGGGCTGAGCGATTCTGTGGCCCAGCAGGAAGCACCCAACCGATTGGCCTAGGCCGAACCCATGTCCCAATTGTCCAGACTAGGCCCAGCTGAAACAGGTCACAGCTAGACCCTTCGGGCCGGGTCTGTCCGACTGGGTCAGACCTGTCCAGGTCCCATTTTGGCCCTGTTACACTTAATTGGGAATATCACTTAAATTGGACATTTGTTAGATTAACCGGTTTTAGTATTGAAACCCTTATGATGAGGTAGTCCTTTTGAGATACTCTACATGAGTTTTAGAGAATGTTGGAGTTTGACTGGTTTGGATTATACCTGAATACATCTGGGCACCCGACACAAAAATTTGTATAACTTATAGGCCATGCATCTGATTGATGCATTGTCTATTGTGATGGAACCCTTATTACATGGAGATTAATTGGGTAAATTATTTGTGCGACTTAATGGTGGTTGAGATATGATAGATGGCTTGATAATAGGATCCTTTCGGTACAATGTGTGCATTTTAAGTAATATAGTGTCTTGCTGAGACAAGAAGAAAGAATAAAGATCCCGTGTGGATCATCCCCGAGCGATCGTGTGTGGATCCGCACTGAGCGATCCTGAGTAGATCAACACCGTGAAATCCTGTTTGGATCATCACCGAGTGATCTAGTGTAAATCAACACTGATAGATCCTTTATGGACCAGCACTGAGCAATCCTATATGGGTCGGCATCAGAGCCTCAGGACAATATAAGATGATTTTTCTTTATTAATAATCATATGTACTTCTGAACATAATTTAAACATGGTGTGAGATTTATTTTTCTTTGTGCTTTTTGATTGAGATCAGGATTTGTGGTTTTTTCTTTTTGTTTTTTTGAATGACTTTCAAGGGTCTTGGGGTCCCTACTGGTTATTGTTATACTCACCCCTACACAGGCTTCGCATATACCTTGTTGTGTCTTGTGTAGACATCAAGAAACAATGACTGAGTCATGAGGATCCAAGACTCAACGGTGTACGGATGAGACTGGTTGGTGTGGAGAGACGTAATGATGATTTGTACCTTCCATTTACGTATGATCATTGGTGGAAGACCTCATTAACTGTATTCCCTATTTTCTGTATTTCTAATTCAATTGGGCTTGTATTCTGGCCCCTTAACTTCAGTACTCACTTTTACACTTTGGGGTGGTTTTTTAGTTTTGGTTGCACCTTTATTCTTCCATTGTTTCATACATGTGCATAGTGTAACCCATTTATGTGTGTACAAGTTTTGAGTAAATGCCTTCCCATTTTAGGGAAATGCCTTTCCAGTGCTAGTCGCCAACCATTGGCCGTTGGAAGGTAGGCTTGGGGCAGTCATGACACGATACCTAAGGGACGGGTCATTACAAGTAATCATAAATATTTTACATTAATCTATAAAACCATAAAAATAACACTCAAAGGTCAACTAAATCCACTCTATAAAGTGTTAGCTATAAGTATCCACAAAAATATTTTTGGAATAGACAAAAACCCAAATATTAGAATGATTTTATCACATAATCTTCCCTAATCAAGTTAAATTTTCGACTGTCACACATAAGGTCTCATACAAAAATATATATACATTGATTTTTTTTCTCGAAAACATTCAATTAGTAAAAAAATAATAATCAATCCATAAATGAATCCATAATATAATTCACCATTTATTCATTAAATAAGATTTTGTCTATGTCAAAAATATTTCCATGGGATGTTTAGTTTTATCCTTATACTAATTAATGACTATGGGTTTATTTATAATATAAAAAATGAATTCATTATTCCATATATTTATAAGGAAAATACGTATAGGGAGCTAATAAAATAATTGTATCACATAAAATGTCACTACTTGATGTCAATAATATTTTATAATGCTCATTCATATATTCTAACAAAATCCCAAACTCTAGAGTAGAGGATATGTGTTCCCTAATTATAATGATTCACTTTAGATATGGATTTTTTATATGGTTTCCCTTAATCTATTAAATTTAAAATATATTTAGGATTATAATCCCCATTAGCCCATATATTAGACAATTTATTCACATAATTCCCAAACTAATTTCTTTTATATCACTAAATTGCGAGTATCGTGTTCTGTTGAGATATCTCTAAACTTATTTCATTGACTGATCTCTTCGCATCACATAAATATTATTTTTCTCAATGTCTTGGATTCCTACACAGGAAGAATCTTCTTATTCCATTAAATAATTCAACAGAGTGATCATTCCCAAATTATTAGCAAGTATGATGTTGAAACTTTTTCTTTTGTTCATGTGTCATGCCATTGGATCTTTCATGAAACCCCCTATTCCTTTCCATATCACTAGAACTGTACTTTCCGAAACCCAAGTATCCCTATGATGGTGTATAATTTATTATATTATCATAAATTTCAGGGATTCACATTCAAAAGTACCAAATATTTTAGTTGTATTAAACAAATCGATACATACTTGAGTATCTCATTACATATGAATATAAAAATTACAACTTTATTTAGAATATCATTATTCACTATACCATATCCTTACATATTATTCATTTTATACTACACAGATTCCATTGAAAGGAAAAAATAATTATGTGATCAAATTATTGTTAAGGTTTAATTATAAAGGAAGATATCATTAATCAATATTCACAAACAATGTTTCTAGGTAAATAAATTAACACACATTTCCTTAATATAAGTTTTATATAATAATCAGTAAGAAAAGGTAAATAACTGAGAACACATTCCATTTTATCAATAATGATAATATCATAACTAGATAAATTATAATCAATATTTCAAGATAAATAACTGACAACAAAATCAATTTAATCAACAAACTAAGAATGAAATCCATCCAGAGAAAATATAATTTAAAAAATATCAAGGTTAAGAACAACTCAAATAATAATGAAAGAAATTCGCAATCATTTTAAAATATGTTCATGGGCACAGTATACTTGTACCATTAAGTCATTTCATAAGAAGATTGAAAACTATATGTACCACCCCATTTAATGATAAATTACTGATTCACCTCACGAGACTACCGATGCATTGAGGTGATATATAATTCATGTCCCCATCCATCATTCAATGTATAAATCATTACTCATATATGTAACAATCGATTGAATTCTTGAACAATATTCCTTATAATCAAATATCCACATTCATTAATGAATATAGAATTTTCAAAATATACCTTGTAAATCAAATAAATTATAAGAAAAAAATATGTAGAAATGAGATATGGTTTAATAAATAAAAATAACTATGATAAATGACATGTACATTAAGGATAAATATAAAGTTTAATGATCATAAAAAAATTAATAATTCAAAGGGAAATACAGTGACTATAAAATGTACTAATGAGTTGAATGAAACCACTATGCATGGTCAAGATAATCATAAAACATATAGTGGAAAAATAATTATGGTATTAATACAAAATATCCCCAATGAGGTATATGTAAAACAATGTTTTTTATTAATTATTATAAATACGGTAATATGATCTTCAAATGAATTATTGATGAAAATAAAATTTTCTCACTTTGAAATTCATTTTAAAACTTGATGTTCATTTTTTTGAATATATATTTATTGGAAAATAAAATTTGAAATATATAATTTAATATTTCGAACATGGAGTGTTTATGAGTATGGAAAATTCAATATATGCTTAGTATCCGAAAACAAATATTCCATTTTCATTTTTATTAAAATCAAAGTATAATATTTTGTGGAAAATGGAATGGAAATTAATTTTAATTATTTTTTATAGTCAAAATTGGGTAAAAATGTGTTTAATATAATATTTTTAATAATTTTAGAATCGTTTTTGAAATATATTTTTTAAAATATAGTTTTTGAAGTAATATGATTTCAGACCTAAGAAGGAAATAAAGATGTATTTCATTAAAAACATTTTCAAAATCATCTAGTAACAAATGATGGAAAATATTACTATTTTTTGAATTTTTTTGAATAAATATAAGATAATAAAATTAAATGTTTTTATAATTAAGTTATCAAATAATTTCTTTCAATGTAAACACAAGTATTCACAATCCTGGTTAAAATGAGATTGTGAAATAAACCCATACAAAGATCACCACTTTTAACTGAGAATTCATCAATGAATCAATTATGTGTGAAATATTTAAATAGAAATAAAATTAGTTTTAATACAAAATAATATAATAAAAATTAATTAAACACCTAACAATTGAATACCAAATGACAACAAATAATTCATATAACCTAATGAAAATTAATTGAGTACTAAAATTCGATAGCAATTAGTAATTTTAATGAAAAATCCACTTGAATTAAATAATTTAAATTGGAAAATCATTTACCATTAATAATTAATGAATAATAATATAACATGATAATTTATGATTATATACACAATATAAAATTGATTAGGTGATTACCAATATTATGTGCTTCAATGATAGGAAATTCAGTTAATGTCCATTACCTCTCTCATCCTTTTAGTTGAATGTGATTTAACCTCTTTCATAGTGGTTTTAGAAAAATTTATTAACTTATAAAAAACATATGAATAATTAAAATATCCTATATGATCATTTTATAACATATTATCACTTGTTCATTAATAATAATTAAATTATCCACTGTTTCAGTTGTTAATTTCTCAATTTTCTTCAGCGTCTTTTCCCATGAATGATCTTGTTCATGAACATAATATATTGTTAAATAATATGTAAAATTATATTTATGAAATAATTTTACTATTTAAAAATAATTTATACTTTTTTAAATAATCATGAAATATGGTTTTGAGAAATGAAGTATGTTGCGATCATGGAGACGGTAAGCCATACGTTTGTATGCGTAACATGTCTTTTTTCAACAATTATTATCGAAAAAATAATTTTTTTTAATTTACATATTTATAATAAAATTATAAAAATAATTTTTATATATATACTTATACATATCATATATATTTTTTCTGATTAATATAGTGTCAGTTTTCTTTGTGATGATAGTAGTCCACACATACACGAATAATGTTAACATATTTCCGTGAGTGAATTGGTATGAAATAAAATGATATAATTTAATTTAAGAATCATAAATATGTCATTAATATCATAACTATTTCATTTATATTATAAATATTCAATAAAATTATCCTTATTAAGTTTTATGAAATGGGTTAGTGAAAAACATATCACATAGCTTCACAAGGATATAGTCCTCCATACAAACGAGCAATATTACCATATATACTATGTGTTGAAATGTTAAATGTTATGTATTATATGATTAATAAATTGGTATAATTATTTTATAAATATCATATATATATATATATATATATATAAAATATATACATTATCATACCCTACTGTGGGTGTTGTTGATTGAAAAAGTTCCACATCAGTTTGTTAGGTGTTAATCCACTTTACAAATGAGCTACGATATCATTTCCTGTTTGAGGGAATAGGAGATGGATATGGTTTATGAATTGAAAATAATAAAATATTATTATAATGGATTTACCAATGTTTTTTATAATAATAAATGAATAATATTTTAAGGATGTAGAATAATAAATAAAATAAACAACCATAGTTTGTATTGTTACCTCTTCTCGGGCCACCTCTTTAATATTCACCCTAAATTATTTATATATTTGATTTTTGACCAATGCATGGATTCTAGGATGATTGTATTGAATTTTTGATGTTATTTGATAGTGTTTTGGATGAAGCAAAATGGATTTAATTTTTGGAAAAGAGAGTAGGGGTGGAGGCCATTTATAAGTGAGGTGAGTGGGACACTTGTAATTTTTCAAAATAATAAGGTAGAACGAAAATATTCACATGAAAATGGAAAAAATGATGAATTATGTATTCCTTATCGATTAAATTTTCTAAATATTGTAAGAAAATATATTTTATATAGGTTTTTAGGTCATTTTATTCCTTATCATTTTAGTTTACCTTGAGGTAAATGCATTTGTACAATTAGTATGGTAATTAATTTTTAATATTTTAAATTTTCATTTTGGACAAAAATATATTTATATTTTGAGAAAATAAAAATTATTATTATTCCAATACTCTAGTTCATTTTAATAAATGCAATTGAAATAAGTATCAAAATTTAAATTAAATTTATAAACGCAAATGCGATGAAAAAGAAAGTCTTGAAAAAGAAAAATATCATAAGTATATAAGTTTTTAATATCTGAATTCAATATGAAATTTACCATAATAAAAAAAAGAGTTAAATTGTAATGTTATTTATCTTATTTTACATTAATAGTAATATAAAATATAATTTAATGCTTTACATTATTTAAATAAAAATTAAGTATTTAAAATATATTAGTATTTTTTACTATTTATCGAAAAATGATACTTTTTAAGAAAATAATAAAATAAAACTAATATAAATATGATATTAGGATTTACAAAATTTATTTAATTTTATAAAAGGAAATTTATATAATTGGTAAAAATTAATTTTATATTTTTGCGCAAAGAGAGAGTAAAACATCTTAAAGAAAAATAAGGATTTCAGAAAACATTTTTTTCTTTAAAAAAATTATTATTTTATTTGAAATAAATAAATCATCATAACATCAATTATTTAGTTATTATTATTCATACCCACCTATTTAAAAACGATTTTATAATGACATAATATATTATTATTCTTTTAGACTCAAGGTTTAATGTTCTCCACGCTATCAAAGTGATTAGATTTAATGAAATATATTTTGTGGGTTATTTAAACTCATTGTAGTTTATAACATATGATATCTAATAAAATATTATTCATTAATAATATAGTGGTATTACATTAACCATGAGGATTTTAATATTTTATTTCTACGTAGAGTGAAAATCCAATGATTTCTTTATAGACTTAAAAGTCCCTTATGGGTAAGGGATTTTGAAAAAATAGTTTCAAACCACTAAAGAATAACTTAAATTTTGATGAATAAAACATAATAAAAACTTGAATATATTTTAAAACATTCCTCATTGGTACCAATTGATTCATAATCCATCAACATAAGCTCAGGGAATTCCTTCTCTATTTTTGTTTGTAAAATATGGAGGAAGTGCATCAAAAAACATATTCTCGTAAGATTATCCCATTACATGAAATAGAATTTTTCATTTTTCATATCATTATTAATAAGATTAAACCATTTATATTATACTAAATAGAAATTATAAATGGACTATAAAACATTATCATGGTCTGTGTACTAGAAAATGAAAATATCTTTTCCATAGAATTGATCCATTTTCTAGAAATGAGTGGATCAGAACAAATGTATGAGGGTGGAAATTTTCATATAAATCATTACATGGAATTATTCCCCCTCCTTAGTTCATTAAAAATTTCATCTTCTCCATTTTAGCATTCGTTTAATGAGATTATTGGGTGGGCATTTTAAAAAAATATTGCATCCTAGCTCCTAATCGATTTGGTTTCTCATTAGGATTGTCTCTGCATTGTCCATCACATTCATTGTTTACATGATTATATTGAGTTATAATCATCTATAGAGACAATAAAGTATAGTATGATCAATAATAGTCATATTTTAAAATCATATAATCATGAAAAAACATTCACACAATGTCTATATTATAGAACCTTATTTTGAATCTATGAAACCTTAGGATTATCCCAGGCCATCTTCAGTTATAAAAAATTTAAATAATTCATAATAACATATAAGGAAAATGTGGTTTTACCCAATAATATCCCCTGGGAGTATAAAACAAGGTGTATAGTACGTGAAAACTCACCGGGAACTATAATGTTGGCCGATATATACTAAACCAAATATTTTTTTGGGGTTAATAACCCCATGGGAATATTTTAAACAAACATGTACACATTTATTATATATATAAGGATATATCACTATCAAAAACACATAATATATTTCCTAAAAACATTGGGTTTTCATGTTATTCTTAGTGTTATCTACATGTTTTCCCAAAAGATCTCATATATTGTCTCTAAATATTGAGTAAACCAATACACTGATACCAATATTAGAGACCTAATATTTACATACATAGACATTAAATATTATTATATTTATATACAATATATTTTTAAAATACAATCCTATGGACAATAATGATTTATTATCATGGAATTCTAGATAGAAAATATTATTATATATAATATTTTCAACATCTCCCATAATTATTTTCCAACCTCATATATTTATTATACATAACATATATAAGACATTTATTAATAACCATTGGAATCAAAATAAATGGTGATATCAAATTCATAGCAAGGGAAAAATGACTGATATGAATGATTACATAAGTATAACATGAGTCTTACGGTATGAAAGCATGATCATTAAAATTTTAAACCATACCCTGCATATCATAGATCCTAATATTGAGTCATGTGATAATGATGGGTAATTTATATGGCCTGGATCAAAAAATAATAAAAAAATCCATGAGATAATAACATGGGAAAAATATATTAACTTGTTATATATACATACTCATGGAAAATCATCACATTAGTAGTTAAGGACTACATCTAAGACTCTCGTATTGGGTTATCTTCACTCCCCATTTAATCGTATTAGTTATGGTTCACTCTAAATACTATTATAGTGTAAATTGTCTCTTATTGAACTCGGTTCAATCCCCATTATAATCCAATTTATATCATGGTACATCCATTTTCACTCAATGTATTCAAGGTATATATATCTATGTGTCCACCAATCATATAATGAAAATCATGTACATGTTTGACACAAGAGCAAGAAATATTAATAAACGCATAACCTTTGGAATGGAAATATGTTTCGTAAACATTTAACCTACCATCGAAACAAAACATGGTGAATTGAAATATGTTTCATAAGGATTTTATCATAGAATCAATAACATAACTTGTGAAAAAGAAACATGTTTCATAAATGTTTTATCATTTTATAATTAACATATAGGAAAGAGATAGGTTTTATCGAATAATTCATTTATCATCATCATCATAATCAAACCAAATAATGAAAGTGGATTGTACCATGGGACCATGGCCTTAGTAAATCATACGTAACATCATATTATTTCATCTCAGATAAAAATACCTTTACATTATTTATATAATATTTCTTGAGAAAAAACCTTTTCATTTTTAAATAATTACTTAAAATAGAAAAAATAAAAAATATTAATTTTTTTGTTTTAAAATAACATTTCAAAACTATGTGATAATCTTAAATGAAATGATCATTCATGATGATAAGAATTTATATTAATTCTATGTATATTAAAAAGAAAATTCTTTGTACATTTTTTTTCAAAATGGCCAAATTAACCTATTAAGAAAATTAAAATAATATTAAATTTAGCATTAATTTTTAAAAATTAAATTATGTGTAAAAATGGATTTATAAAATTATTGGAGTATAACATAGCACATTAAACTATTTTTATAAATCATATACATGGATGGAAAAAATATGGGATAAAAAGAAAAATAATTTCAATTTTTATTTAAAAACATTTTTTCAGACCCTAGAGTAAATAAAGGAAACAAAATGTATCTAAATAATATATTATCCAAAAATAATATTTTAATAATAAAATTTATAATTTTATTAAATTTGGGATCATGAAATTGATAATTTGAAACATAATAATAATCAATCATTGTAATCAATTAAATTTTAATATAAAACCCATACTGCTTTTGTAAATTTTATATCAAAACATCATGAAAGAGGGAATATTAGATGGAACTGTATTAACCAAAATTTTTTATCAAAATAATAATAATGTATATTTATACTGAGTATATACACTATATAAATGAACAAGTGGTGAAAATAACAAGTGTCTCCGAGAAATTAATGTGAGAAAAAATACATTACCTCAATTTCAACTTGTTTTTACAGAGCTATAAAATGTTTCATAATAAATATAAATTGATTTTAATTCATTAAAATGGTTCTGTAGAAAAATATAATATCATATATTATCCTCATATAAAATTTCACCTCCCATTTATTAATAATTCCTTATTAAAAACAACATTTGTGAGTATTATCAGATTCATTTTAATGAGAATTTTTGTTTGATAGTTCTTGTCCTTGTACATTGATCATGGTCAAAAAACCTATAAAATGTTAATAATGTTATAATTATCATATATATTCATTAGATATATAATTATTTTCATCCATAGACAAAATTGATAGAAAAATGAATTAAATAAGTCATAGTGATGGTAGGTCGTACGTACAGTTGAATGTTGATTTTACATTCTAATGATTGGAATAAAGTAAATTTATTTTATAAATAACATCTACCTAATCATTATAATATCATATATAACATATATATTGTCTAAATAAATCCAAATTACCTTTTATTTAGTTGATAAATGTTAAAAAACAAATCACATCACTTCATAGAGGTGGTAGCCCACAACTAAAAATGAGTTCTGTGACCATTTTCTGATGAATTAGATGGAAGGTAGGTTTGAAATTATCCTATAACATATAGAATAGTGATTATAGTAATTAGATATATATTTTGACTATCTACAAGGGATCATATATCTATATACTGAATACTTTAGTAATCTTGGTATACTAGATACATACTTGAATCTGACATTACAATTGAAAACCAAAAAATAAAATGTTCAGGAAGTATGTATTTTTAACTCATGAAAAATTTACAATATTAATTATTTATATCCTAGTTAAATGTAAAAACATATATGGGAATTAAAAAATTATATAATGGGTTACATTTAATGGAATCCATCATATGAAAATAAGGAATAATGCCTATTGAAAAGAAAAATAAATAAAAACAAATTACATTTAGTAAATTCCATGATGAAAAAAATATAACAGAAGGAATATATGATTTTTAAATAATACCATATAACTAATCATGTTATAATGAGACATTTTCATCGATATCATAATAATTAAAATAATCTCATTGACCTCAATAAATATTCAAATAACTATGGGATTCATAATTACTGTGATCATAAACATACCATCAAGCCCTCATTCGATGAAATATTACATAAATTGGTATGGAATCATCCAAATACATGAATTTTTTTAATGAGACCTACCATTCCATTGAGGGGATATAGAAGGCCCCTTATATCACTTAATAAGTCACTGCATTCATCATACGAAACAGGTGAATAAAATTAATACATAATCAACATAAACATTCGTATTGAAAAATATTCTTTAGAACATTAATAATTATAATTAAAACCTATCATATACTAGGAAGAGAAAAAATAAGGAATTTATCATTACAAAACAGCCCAATTAGAGTAAAATAATATGTTTATGTCATTAATGAATAAGAATACAAAAAAACATTATTAAAAAAATTCTTTATGAAAATAAACTTTTCATTTTTACATAAAAATTTCAAAAATTCCTAGAATTTGAGGGAAGATTTTTTCAATTGAAAAGAAGTATTTAAACATGTAAAGAAAACTTCAAATGAATGAGTTTTAATGAAAATGGGAAATTCCATTCATTCTAGGTATATTAAAACAATGACTCATTTCACATTTTTGTAATAAAATTCAAAAAGCACCTGATTCAGGGAATGATAAGAAGATTACAATTAAACCATTTTGTTAATTTTAATATGGGTAAATTTTTAATTAATAAATTATTGGATAAATTTAAAAACATTCATGAAAAAAATATTTTGAAAACATGTACATGGAAGGAAATACTTTCAAATAAAGTGGAAATAATAACTATTTATCTTAATATCCTTTTTATGTCTTTTTTATGCACAAAAGAGTAAAATTAATGTAAATATTATTATTTAAGAAAATATATATTGGGAAATAAAATATATTGACTTTATGATATATTTGTTACATAATTTCCCCTATAGATACTTAAACATAATCCATCCAGAATAGTGATGAGATTGTAAAATAAACACTTACCACTATAGAATCATTAAAAACATAACCAACATGAAATAAATATATTCCAAATAATCATGAAATAAAAATAATTTAATGATGTTAATGGCATATTATATAAATGTAATGATATATAATCTTCATAAAATAATTCAGTGAATAAGACCAAATGTGTCTCAATAGAGTGGAATTTGATATAAGATGACTAACAATGTACATACCAATGAAGTGAGGATTAATAAATGATTTTATTATGTGTATAAAATGTAAATACACAAAAAAGGTGAAAATAAAACATATTTACCTCAAATTCCATTTCAAAAATAATTCTGAATCAATATATTATATTACGAAATGATATAACCCAATGAAGGAAAATTGAGTTCTCAAATAGTTATCATATTGTAACATTCAAGTCAAATACCATTGGATTAAAAAATATGAATTCAAAAATAAAATACAATGAAATATTAAGGATTAAAGATATAAATTTTAAAATATTAATTATATAAACCATTTAAAATAATTTATATACCTAAGATTAATATAAGCCTATATTATAAAATATTTAAGCACAATCCCTTACCTTGGATCATATACCTCACATACGATCTTTATCTTTCTAAATAGAAAATACATATTAATTATTTAATTTCTTAAGATCCTTTTTTATTAATATTATTCCATTTATTTTTTTTATTTTTACATTATATTACATCACACAATCAATTATGTTCATGGTGGATGTTTTGACTCCACTCAATTCATATATACAAAATGACATCAATAATTTGAATATGGTAAATATGGTAGTTATTCCATTATCTCCAAAAAAATAATGATGAGGTAATTATTAATTTTACACATAAATTATGATATTAAAACAATTAAATAATATTGATTATGAAAACTGAGCTATATTTAATGATGATTATTGTAGGCCATACAAACTCAAGAGTAATGTTCTCATTTTTCAATTACCATTATGGAAAAAAGTTCAATTTTATCATAACTAGATGATAATATTATAAAAAATATAATACAATTTCATTATATATATATATAATAAATGTTATTTGGTTATGAGAAATAAATCACATTACTTTCAGAGGCGGTTGTGATTATTTAATCACGACCGACATTATCATTTTCAATGAATTAAAAAGTAACAAATTAAATGATATATTTATTTTTAGGTTGATAAATATTTAATATAATATATAATATATATTACATAACTAATTTAAACAAAATATGATAATCGTTGATTGAAAAATAATTACGTCAAATCACGAGGTAGTTGTCCGCCATACACATGAATAATAGTTTCATTTCATATTTGATGGAATAGAAGATGGATTCCAAGAACTAAATTAACATAAATTATTATAGTTATATTGGTGATACTGATTTTTTTATGTCATTATATTTGAATAATATTTGAAGTAGGTGTAAGAAGAAATAAAACCAAATTTCATGGTTAAAAACAATACCTCTTCTTTGGACAACCTCTTTAGGTTTGTAAAAAAAGTGCCCCAAGAAATATTTTATAACCAAACCAATGATTAAATGACATGAATGGGGTAATGTAATTATGGAAGGTATTTGGGTGGGTATTTTCTGATCAAAAATTCCTTTTATGTGTGGAGAATGGAGAAGAGGCATTCCCTTTTTAAGAGAGGTGAGGGGAATTAATGATATTTCTTAAAGAATTAAATTAATATAAATTAATTATAATATTATAATGGATAAAAATTTAGAATATTAATTGAATATATAAGGGTTAGTCAAAACCATGTCATCGATGTACATTTGGACATGTGTGGATTATGTTTTTACAATTATATTTTTCATTTATCCCGCTTCAACCCTTTTTGAAAATTACCATATTAATAATGTTTTTAATATTCATGGGTAATGATAGTTATTATAAGAGGATAAGTGGAAAATAATTGGATTTATATTTATATTTTAAATAGTATCCCAATAAATTCGTATAATATAATATTTTTAGGAATTTTAAATCATTTAATAAAATAATATTTATTATAAAATATGATTAATGTAAATTTTGGAACACATAGGTCAATTTGACAGTGAACACGAAATAAAAGCATTTGAATTTGAATAAAATCACAAAATATATCTATAATAATTATTTTTACCTAAAATATTCATACAACTCTTTAATTATTTCAAATAATATTACTATTAATATTTTTAACATAATTTTATCGATTTCCTTTTAAATAAATAATTACTGCATTAGCACTGCGTGAATATTTAAGGTAATTATTTCATTAATAAAATTGAAAAATAAATTAATAATAAAAAAAAGTTTTTTATCTTAAATTTGAAAATTTATTAATTAACATAATTTGTTTTCATCTCTATGTGAACGCAGAAGTTATTTCCCAATGTAAAAGGGAGAGTTTTTTTCATTTTGTATTTTAAATTATTTTAATGGTCTCAATGATTACTTTATGGATTATAAATATGAAATTTATAGAACATATATCATATGAGGTTAAAATATTTTCATAAATAAAGTCATTATATATATTTTTTAGTTTATTATAACCCTTATATATTTACATTAAATCCAAATAAACTTGGTTTAACCATCAATACAGAAGAAATATTTACAATTTTTATTATTCATTATGACCAAATACTTGAATGAACATGATACCTAATATTAAATATTACAATTAAAAGAATTTAATAAATTTTATAAAATTCAATTTGGAAAAACTGTAATTATGTATTTATCTAGTCACCATCATTATATGTATTTGGAAAAATATATTTATATATATAATATATTAATTAAATTTAAACTAATCATTGTTAAATAGTTTTTAAATTAACTTACATAGAAATACATTATGCATTTAAAAATTGTTTTTTAATAAAAACTATTTTTCATTATTCATTGAGAAATCAATATATTTTAAAAAAAATCCAAAATTTTATCCCTAAAATATTTTTAATATTATGATTTCAAAAAATCAACTCATTTTATCAAATAAATTTTATAAATGTGTGAAAATAATAATAATATTATTCTCTGAGATGATGCCTTAAAAATATATTTTTTGGAGAGAAAATTAAATTTACTAAAAATGAATAATTATTTACTGAAAATTTATATTCTGTAAAGAATTAATATATACATATATATAAATATATTTAAATAATATGTTAATCCTATTTTGAACCTATATTTTATTGACATGGTTATAATAGTTACATTTAAATAATATATTTCTCCAGTCATTTAAGCACGACATTGTATGTCATATATACCATCGATCATAATGTTCTAATTTTAAATCTTATGATATTATAATATCCCATTATTCAGTAAATTGCATCAAAATTTTTTGAACGTGTTATAAGAAATAAAGGGTTTTATATTTGAAAATTCATTGTTTTAAATACCACATCATAAAAAGGGATAATATTAATTCATATTGATAGGAGAGAAATTGTAGTACAATGTTCAAATTTAATAACAAAAAACATGGATTCCATGCAGTAAAACATTAGTTGGATGTTAATATAAGGACATATAAGATAATCATAATATCAAAATAATGTAGGAGAGTGACAATCAATATTGATCATAAGAATGTGAATGATCATAACAAAATCAATGGGCACAAAACCAGAAACACGAGAGGTGTAAGGAAAGGAGACCATCTATATCATAATATATTCATTATGTTCCAAAATTTCGTCTATAGATATCTAATAAAATGAAATAATGAGTTGTGTGGTCATCCTTTCTATTTTACTCAAAATAGTACTAGAATTACTCACCATTTATTTACAGATGATAATTTTGTTTTCTCCATTGGAAATAATTGAACTATATAGGAACTTTGAAAAATAATTGATGAGTACATCATGTAGAGATTCAAAAATATATACCATGGAATGATTAGTGAATTAATCTCAATGTTCTGATTAGTTAGAAGAGGTAAGAATATTTTTTAATGGCTTCGAGCCCTCATAAGCTAGTTTTGAATGAGATATATGGGAGCCATAATTTCCCTAGTTAATATACGTATCAACCTCTTTTAAGGGATTGTTGACAATATATCCTCAGGTATTCTTAAATGGAAAATTCATTTTATCCCCTTTTAGGGGATTATTACTATGTTTTACAATTTCATATTCCCACTTCCCATACATGTATTGTTGGCCATCAATATCCCCAAATGGTTTTTCAAAATACAGATGTTATCCTTGTCATCTTCACCTAGGATGCACATGAGGAAAGAAAATTTCATTGGGCCTCATGGTATAGGATGGACCGGAAGGCAGATGAAGGTGGTATTAGTCGACAATGTGTTATGAGCATCATGAACTGCCTCCAAGAAGGCTGGCCTGTGAATTAATGGAAGGATTTTAATTTTTGTAAAGGATTATATTTAAAACAAATACTGGACACACACTGATAGATTGGGAGGAAAAATTTCAAGAATTTTGACTACCACTCATTGGAACGTACACACTCTCCATCATAACACATTATATATTTTGGGTTTCATTAGGATCATATTTTATAATGATTAATGGATGGGGAACATACTATGGTTATTGGGATCATTCATGCGATACCAGTCTTTTTCGTAATCATATAGAATTCCATTATTCATCAACTATATCCTAAAATAACAATAACAAGAGTTCATTCATAGGATTTTTATTCTCATATATATTGAAATTCTTGTTTTCACCAATTATTCTTCCAGATTCTTATCATTAATGTGTGTTTGATGAGTTCTGTATGTGAAAAAAGGTCATGATGCCTGAGTATAAATTTTATGCTGAATCATTGTTTGTAAAAAATGAATTTCATTGTCTCACTCATCAATAATCACAAAATACATACTTATGATCTGTGTGATACAAGGGGAAAAATGTTGTCTCCATGTGTTCCTAATTCCATCCATCTAATGAGGATTCAATCTTATACTAATTCATTGAAGTTGAATAAGAATCTTGAATATGGAAGGGAATCTTCCTTTTTATTAGGAAGTTTTTTCATGTCCTTTTAAGTGATTCTTTTCTCGAAATATAGTTTTATGCCTTAAAATATAACATGCATTAGTGAAAAGAAATATTGTTTCTAATTTCATCCGATTTTTTTGAGTATCTAGATGGTATGAAATAAGTCCATCATTAAAGGGGTTTCTATATCACTGATAGTAATGATAGTTTGAGAAATATCTTTATTGGTGTAATTTTTTATACTACGAAAGTAGTGGGATATATCCCTTTCACTATGAAGGAAAATGTATGATAGGGGACCCTCTTTCTAATTTTAATAATTCGTAGTTCAAGGTAAATTGGTTAGATTGAATCTCCCCCATAGTGAACTTATGATGAATGTTGATGGTTCATGCACAAAGGGAATCATATGGGGAGGATGGGATATTCAGGATTAGGGTGTCTTGGTTTTCATTACATTCAGTTTATGCCTTAGTGACAGTGACTCTATCATGGATGAGTTCTTTTACCATTATCAAAGGTTTTTAATTGTGACTCTCACACAATAATTATTTTGAACATGTTGATAATTATTCATCTATTATTCACAGGTCTACCCAAGGATTTTTCACTATCACATAGACTATTGTTTATCTCACACTCAATTTATTAGGTCATCTTACTAGTGGAACTGATATTTACACTTGTGGTGAGAGGGAAACATTGTGGGAAACTGCTGGGATAAATTTATCTCTATAGGTATCCCATGTATTTATTTTAATAGGACATGATTCATTCCCCCTATTTCTATTAAGCTTGTATGTGGAGACACCCTGGGTCTATATTATTTCACACCACCATGGGTTGTTTAGGGCTTTGTCCCTTCTACTTATTTATCAATAATATTTCAAAATGTTGTATGAAGGAAAGATAAATTTTTAACTTTTTTATTTCACGATTTTTTTTAATTTATTTGAGTATTTTTCTATAAATATATTGAAGAAGTATACTAACTTGATATATTTTCATCATAACCACAATTTCATTTTTTTGTTGTTCATTGATCAATTTTAACATCAATTCGTTCTATAAGAAATGAGTATCCAAGATTAAAATTTATATAGCTAGAAAACCTTGTCTAGTCCGGTCCACTTTGAGGGGAATATGTTTGAACTGCAAGTGAGGATTTAGCCACCAGTGTAGGTCCACCCCACTGGGCGGTTGTTCCATCTCGTTGTTACGGGACCGTCCCATTGGTCCAGGGGCCCGGCCCGCTGGCTTTGGCACGACCCGCTAGCCAGACGACAGGTCCGCAAGGGTGCAGACCGATGGTGTGTCATCCAGCTAGGATATGGGGCCTCCTCCTGCCATGGTAAATGGACGATTGATTTTCGGCTTCTTGTATGGCCCAAACGCTGGCTGTCCCTCTACCTGGTTCCTGCCTGGTGCCACGATACCCACTGCCATGGACAGCTGGTCACGACCGCCTACCACTGTGGGGTACCACCCTCCTCCTAAATGGATGGCCACCTCCGCTTATTCTATAGCACCGGTTGGTGACGTCCCCTTCCTAAGTTAGTGTGGGTCGTCTGAAAAAAATAACTGGTGATGCCACGCTAGTGGTGCTGCGCCAATAACACATTCAATAGGCCACCAAAGTTGGTCTAGTGGTCAATTTTTGGATCTGTCTGCGCCTACAGGCCTCTCGGGTTTCCCCCATCTCTTATCAGGCCCATGAATAAAATTTCTTCCACTTTGAGAATGCATAAACCAATAATTCATTAGGGTAGGTTGTTGGTCCATGTTCATGTCGGTCTGGGACCTCCGCGTTACAGGTTTAGATCGGGGGGATGGTTCGGGGTTTGAAGATCAAAAATTTCATTCAATTTAGAATCCTGGATAATACATCCCCACGAAATGTCACACCCCATATAAATGGATGAATTGTGGATCATCATATTCATGGGTGGATTAGTATTCAACATTTCTAAAATAAGAAGTGTTAGGAAGAACATTGAAATAAAAATCAAACCCCTACCTCTTTGACGTTTGATGCCAAATCATTCGTCCTTTAGGATTCAAGATGTCAACGTCGTCAATTCCGTCTCCATTATTTGAGGTGCGTTAAAGAAAATGATGATATGGTGACATTGTCCATACTTAATGGGAGAGGATATTCACCATAGTTTTATCAATTAATTCTCTATGTTTAATTCTCCATCCACCAATGGGTTAGAAAATAAAAAATAAATCATGTCACAGTTTTTTTGTTATGTTGTGACTCCGCATTTTTACGATATTTCATTTACAAAACAATATCTTTGTTATGCTACCTTTATTACATTGTTACACTGTGTGATATGATACATTAATGAGCCTCATTATTGGGCCACGTTGTTGCCTCGTCGCTCCAACACAGTGTTTCCGAGTCGCCGCTCGTTGAATGACAAAAGAAAATAAAAAAACTTCTTAATGTTATTTTAATATTTTCTAAAAATTATAAAGATAAAATATTCTATTCGACCCTTTCCAGCATAAGTTAAGCTCATACGGAGAGAATCTCTGTATTCCATGTTCAATATTGTCCTTGGGTTTTCGATCTGAGAACCCTTTTAAAAGTTAAAAAAACTCAATCAAATGTTTACTTAATATAGCTTAAATTTTTTTAAAATTGCGTTTTGGGAAATCTGGGCCTCGAAATTACATGTTGTCAGTACTCGCAGTCTTTGAGTAATTTTATATAATTAAAAAATTACATGGAATTTCTAAGATATTACATTCACCACACATTAAGGTTTTATGTCCGTGAAATCCAAAACAAAAACTAAACAATCTAATGGGGGTACTGAGCACGAATCTCATCCACCAACTCCGATGTGTTGTCCTGGAGATTCTCATGATGTCTCCAAACTCCCACCAGAGGAATCAGCTACGCATATAAGACCCAATAATTTAAATAATCTATCTCCCTCTGGGACTCTAAAAACAATACCACATCATTAATGTCCATCTCGCCCAAGTCGATGACATGGGATGGATCATGCATTTACCTCCTCAGCTACGACACATGGAAACAATCATACACTTGGTGCATCTATGGGGGGTGGGTTAGGCCGTACACCACCTAACCAACTCTTCTCATGATCTGAAATGGCCCAATGAACCATGGAGATAGCATGTTTCCCTGTCAAAATCAACATAATCCTCATTGAGGTGAGACATGAAGAAAAAAAATTCCCTCCCTCCTAAAACTCTAAGGGTCTCTATATCCTTTTCAAATAAGAATTATTCTTAATATGTACTATCCGCATGCACTCCTGGATGATCTGGACCTTGTCAGAGGTATTCAATACCCACTCCAGTCCCATGAGTGTCGACTCCCCTGGGTTTATCTGTAACACCCGAGACTTTTATGTTATATAAATCATCAAATGAATTTTTTTCTACACAAAACGATTTCTTGGCTTACTTTACACGAAATCGCGACCTTCCTCGATAGCTTGCGTCGTACGCAATACCGAGTTTCACTAAACAATGATATGCTAACAAAATATTATTAAAACTAGCCGTTATGAATATTAATAACCACTTTTTAAAATTTTGTAAATTTTATTTTTCAAAATGGACTTCATTTTTGGATTCGTAATATCGAAATTAGCTTAGGGTGAAATTTTGGTATTTTTTCTGAAAACTTTCAATTTTTGATGAATAGTGAAACCACTAAGTGGTAGTTAAAAAAAATGAATTTTTCATAAAACATAATTTTACCGCTTCTTTGAGTGGAATTTTGAAAATCCGAGAGACACGGTTGATGTCAGTAAGTAAAATGTGGTTCAATGAGATGAAAATAATTTTTTGGTGAATAGTAAATTTTTTCTTTTTTTTACCACGGTTAAATGTAAATAGGGTAATTAAGGGTAAAAATGATATTATTATTATTATTATTACCCTAAAACATGTCCTAATTCTATTGGAAAAGTGAAATTAGACCAAAAACAGAAATAGGAATAAAATATGACAATTTATGCCCACTTGGAATAGATTAGAACATTTATTATTAATTTATTTAAAGAAGGGTTAAAATAGTTAAAATCAAAGTATAATAACTAAATCATTTTTAATATGGGGTTATACATACGATAAATTTGACTATAAATATTCAATAGAAAGCTTAAAAGATTTACTACATAATCGTATTTTATTTGTAATTTTTATACATTAAATAATTTAATTTAATTATGACACAAATATGATGCAGTAATTAACTTATTAATGAAATATTGACATAATTGATGTTATAAACACCAAAAAATGTAATTTTACACATTTTATGAATTCCAATAATTTTCTAGATTAATATGACATGTTAGTATTAATTTAATTAACTTTGTTCGAACTAATCATTATGTTATAATTTTCACCAAAATTAATTACTAAATAGTGTCAAAATTGACATAAAATAGTTTTTAAAACAAATATTATATTAGTAATTGTTATATTATTGTTAGAAACCAATGGTTCGGAAAAATGACTTAGATAAGGATTTATATATTAATAATAAACAACTTGGGGTTCGTTTGGATACTTATAGTATGTTTATTAACCTTATAGTATAAGAACACAAGAAGACACGGTAAAAGTAAAATTATTTAACTTAATGTTAAATCTAAATGATAAGGTTAAAATATGAACTTAAACTTGTCTAAATACTATTGGATGAGATTATTTCGACCCATCCCAACCTTAAATTAGAAATAAATTAATTTGAAGCTATTTAAAACCGATCATGACTTTATAATAAAATAATATTTTTAGTTATTCCAAAGGTGCCCCTCTCCTCCCTTATAAAAGGGCACCTCCTCCCTCTCTTCCTCACACCACTTTAAGCCATCAAGCTCGGCCAAACCCTGAAACTTTCTCCTCTCCACTTCCCTAGAGACATCCTAGAGGTCCTGGTCTTCTTCAAAGTCCAATTTTAGTGCCCTAAAAGAAGGTCTCAAAGAAGCACTTCAAAGAAGAGGTAATGTCCGTTACCGATTATTTAATCTTTATTTCTTCTTCCACTTCTTCTTCTTTAGTTGATTCATTATGAAGTAATAACATCAGTATCGCTCATATACATATATTTTATTATATGTATGAAACAACCCTATTTCTCCATCTATCCATCCTATGGAAAAAGAAATCACCGCGCGTGCGTGTGTACGGAATACCGTCTCCACGCCGTGGTGTAATCTATTTTCCACCACCAACTTACTTGGATGGGTATAATGGTGTAAATAATGACTATATATGACTATTATAAAGTGATACTAATTCTGAAATAGTATACATACACTCCAATACAATTCCACAATCATAGGAATGATATCATCACTCGTGCGTACGTACGGAATACCGTCTCCACGATGTGATGTGACTCATTCTATAGGATCTTCATTTCATAATGATTATATAAATGAATTGAATGAATGAATATGATATATATTACACTAATACCATTCTGGAAATGAGGTATCTATAACCTAAAGAGAAGAATAAGAATTTATTCGACAAAACACGCATAAGAACAAAAAGTTATAAACACCCGAATAACAAGCAGTAATGAAATATTACTACTAAGAAGCTAAGAATATGACCAAATATGATATCATAAAAATAAGTATGATTATGGAATAAGTCAATAACATTATTTAAATCATTATACAGGAGTTTCGGACACGTACAAAGCATATCGGACCTAAGGTAAGGGAAATATCACAATCTCATTTTTATCTGAGATTGTTTATACTTTAGTATTTACTGAGGTATATTTTATCATCTGCATCCATGTTTCCTCAATGTGTAATATTATTTCCATTCACCTACAATTGTTTAAATCCATTTTTACCCTTCTGTGAGTTTTTAGTAAAGGATATAAAAGGAATCTTTTGTCGTTTTTCAAACGAGGTACTTTTTGACTTTTCCGACAAAAGTACGAAGAATGTTCTTCTTAACTTATACGGAATGAATGGATTTTTAAAACATTATTTCCAAAAAGAGTACTTTACAAGTTTTCATGTTTATTTTTAATCAACTTCTTTTAGTTTAAAATTGTATGACATGTTAAGAAAGGAAAATTGTTTTTGATGTAGAAAGGATATTTTCCTCAAGAATGATGTTCAAGAGTTTTATCAAAATTATTTTCCATCTAAGATAATAAAGGGTTCTATTTTTATCCATATTATTACATTGATTTGATTATGTTGTGATGAAATTATTTTTATGAATTCATTTATCGTATATGAATTTTTTTATGATGTTATGATTTTAAGATTCCCATTTTTATTACATGTGTTATGCAATGATGTATGGTTTATGATTTTGTGGAACGCATAAGAATGGTATCATTATGAGATGGGGGGGACCTATATCTCCCTCCAATGCATTGGGTAAGGATTTTATATCTCATGAGATAGACATGGCTGGAATGGTAGGTGATACCGGTTCAGTGAAGCATGACTGAAACAAGGGTAACTCGGTTCAGAAATGGACATTTTCCACTAATATAGTCTTAGAAATTAGTCTTGACTAATAAGAAATGATTCTCTATGATTATGTGTGTATGACACAAAGTTTCATGTTTTAAGTTATGTTTATTGGGATTATATTTCACAACTATGATTTACCCCATGTTATGAAATTTTGATCTCTTTTGAAGGTTATGATTTCCAAAAGTTATGTGCTTATGTATATGATGTGATTGATATTTCTTTTGTTTACCCTTACTGATAATTTGAGCTCACCCTTTTGTATGTTTTATTTCCCCAGGTCAGGAAGAAGGTTATTAAGTAGAATATGCCAAAAAGGGACTCTAGATATGATGAAATAAATGGGAGGCAATGTAGATGCATTATGAACCAATTGTTTATGTTTCCCAGTTTCTAAAGACACTATACCAATATGGTCCTTTCTTGGTTTTGTTATATGTTGTAATAAGTGTGCTTTAATTATGATGTAATAACAATGTATGTAAAATATGGGTCATTATAGTTGGTATCAGAGTAAAGGTATAGTCAACCTTTGGAAACTAGGATGTGAAATCCTTAGTAAGAACCCTAAAGATAAGTCTAAGCATAGAACACAATCATAGTGTTTTAGAAATTTCCATGAATAACCTAGGATAAGACCTAAAGTGTGAAATTTTATTCTTTATTATGTGGTTTTCCTATTATAATTAGTGTTGTTCACACTATTCTTCTTGGTTTTAGTAAATGGCTGGAACCCGAAAGAACCGTGTTAATGAGAAATGTGACGGGCAATGCAATGATTGTCCCCCTGAGCAACCAAACGTTATGGGAGATGGAATGAAAAATCTTGTAGCCATGCTCACACAACTTTCTCAAGCTATGAATCATGCAGGACTTCAAAACGAGCAAAGGAAGGAGAAACATTCTGTTGAATCCTTCATGAGACAGCATCCACCATCATTCAGTGGGTCTACTGATCCATTAGTTGATGAGAAATGGATTAGTACTACTGAAAAGATATTTTCAGTTCTTCAATGTTCTGAGCATGATAAAGTCATATTAGCAGTGTATCGTTCGGAAGGTGATGCTGATCAATGGTGTAATCTTATTAAGAATACGAGCAAAGGGATGAAATTCATTCCATGGAATGGGACGAGTTCAAGAACTTATTTTTCAATAAGTACTACCATTGTATTCTCCAAACAAAGATGGAGAAAGAGTTTCTTGAACTGAAGAAAATGTATGATGAATCTGTTGGTACCTATGAAGAAAATTTTACAAGACTTGCAAGGTATGCTTCTGGTATTATTATCCAACCTGAGAGTAAGATCAATCTATTCTTTAGTGGCTTAAAAACATGTCTTCGAAGGGCCTTAGCCATAAGGGACTTCAATAGCTACGAGGAAATCGTTCAATGTGATCTCAAAGTTGAGATGGAGATTGGGGTAACCCATAAGTCATATGGGTTTGATAAGAAGAGGAAAATGGAATTCAAAGGAAAATCTAAATAGAACACTGAAAAGAAGATGAGCTTTCCCTTATGCTCAAAGTGTGGAAAGAAACATGGAGGGAGTTGTCTTAAAGGGACAAGTAAATGTTTCAAATGTGGAAAGGAAGGTCATCATGCATTTGAATGTCGCGATGATGGGAAGAAGATGTCTAATGATGCCAATAAAGGAAGGGATATACAGAATGAACCTACTACACATCAATGTTTCATGTGCAAGGAGATGGGAAATTATGCCAATAAATGCCCTAATCCAAGGTTTGATGATGATGGTCGATGTCAACAAACTCTTAATTCTAAAGAAAAAGGAAATTCACATGAAATTTCTATCAGCGAGGTGGAGTACGATAACGATGTGGTGAAAGGTACACTTAACATCCACTCTAAAGTAGAAAATGTTTTATTTGATTTTGGATACACCCACTCCTTTATTTCTGAAGAATTTTCTAAGGGTATCACCGTATTACCTCAACAATTAGATGTTGAGTTAGCTGTGACAACACCTAATGGCACAACAGTCGCATCAAAAGTTTATAATTCTTCTCCGATTGAAGTTTCTGGGAAAGTGCTTCCTAAAAATCTTGTGATCATTCCTATAGTGGAATTTGATGAGATTCTTTGCATGGATTGGCTTTCTCTACATGGAGCTCATATCAATTGCCAAAGAAGGGAAGTCACATTTCATATACCAGATCAATTTATGATCGTCTATCGATGCAAAGATGAACATAACCTTCCAGTGGAAATTTCTTCCATTTTATGGGTATTGATTCAACTAAATTAAAGTTATTTATCTCAAATTGTTGGTGAGAAACTCACGATTAAGAATATGCCCATTTTATGGGAGTTTTATGATGTCTTTCCGGATGAATTACCCGGTCTTCCACCGAATCGTGAAGTTGAGTTTTCAATAGAACTTGTACCGGGTGCTTTGCCTATTTCAAAGACACCTTATAGAATGGCCCCAATTGAGTTGCAGAAATTGAAGAAGCAACTCCAAGAGAATCTTGATAAGGGGTTCATACGCCCTAGTGCGTCACCTTGGGGAGCACCTGTTCTATTTGTTAAGGAGAAAGACGGATCAATGAGACTCTGCATTGATTATCGAGAACTTAACAAGATCAATATCAAGAACAAATATCCTATCCCACGCATTAATGACTTATTTGACCAACTACGCGGAGCTCAATACTTTTCTAAGATTGATCTTCATTCATGGTATCATCAATTAAGGGTCAAAAGGGAGGATATACCAAAGACGGCTTTCCGTACAAGGTATGGACACTATGAATTTATATTGATTCCATTTGGTCTTACTAATGCCCCTGCTATCTTCATGGATCTGATGAATAGAGTCTTTAGAGACTATCTTGATCAATTTTTGGTAGTCTTTATAGATGATATTCTTGTCTATTCAAAGGGAAAGGAATAACATGAAGATCACTTGAGAATTATATTGAAGACCCTGAGAAATAAGAAGATTTATGCCAAATTTACCAAGTGTGAATTTTGGCTTCAAAAAGATTCATTTTGGGACACATAATCTCAAAAGAGGGGATATATATGGATCCAGCAAAAATAGGGGTTATCGAAAGATGGTTGAGACCAACAACAGTAACTGAGATCCGATGTTTTCTTGGTTTGGCTGGATATTATCAATGTTTTGTGAAAGATGTTTCATGATTATCAAATCCACTCACCAAGTTGACTTGGAAAGGAGTTACGTTTGTTTGGACGGAGGAATGTGAAGAGAATTTCAAGGAGTTGAAAAGAAGGTTATCCAGTGCACCTGTGCTCACACTGCCTTGTAGTGGAGAAAGGTTTGTGATCTACAGTGATGCATCCAAGAAGGGATTGGGGTGTGTTCTTATGCAAAATGATATGGTGATAGCTTATGCCTCACGACATTTGAAAATACATGAGAAAAATTACCCAACTCATGATATGGAGTTAGCTGCGGTAATCTTTGCATTAAAGATTTGGAGGCATTACCTTTATGGTTAAAGGTGTGATATTTATACTGATCATAAAAGTTTAAAGTATATTTTCACACAAAAGGAGCTGAATATGCGCCAAAGAAGATGGTTGGAGCTGATTAAGGATTACGACTGCTCAATCCATTACATCCCTAGGAAAGAAAACAAGGTGGAAGATGCATTAAGTCGACAAGACCATGCTAGTTTATCCATGATGAGGATCTCAAAAGATCCAATATTTATTGATTTACAAAGGATGGATCTTGGAATTATAATTAAAGGGGAAAAATCTTATCTTTCTCAAATGAATGTTCAACCATCTATACATGTGAAGATTAAAGAGGCACAGAAAGAAGATGTCGAGTTACAAAAGAAGGTGAGAAATGATCCGGAATTCATCCTTGATTGTGATGGGATAATAAAGTTCAGAAATCGGGTTTGTGTTCCTCCCATCCCTGAATTAAAGAAGGAGCTGCTGGATGAGGCTCATAGTTCTTCATTCTCTATTCATCCTGGAAGCACAAAGATGTATTGGGACATGAAAGAGTACTTCTGGAGGGATGGAATGAAAAGAGATGTTGCTGAATATGTCTCTCGATGCTTGGTTTGTCAAAAAGTTAATGCTTAGAGACAGATGTCTAAGGGGATGTTACAACCATTACCCATACCCGAATGGAAATGGGAAAACATCACTATGGACTTTGTCACAGGACATCCTAAAACATCCAAAGGAAATAATTCTATCTAGGTCATAGTTGATAGTCTTACAAAGTCTGCACACTTCATTTCTATTAGAGAGGATTTCTCTCTGGATCAGCTTGCCAGGATATATGTAAAGGAAGTGGTAAGATTGCATGGAGTACCACTTTCTATTATATCTGATCGGGATCCGAGGTTTACCTCAATGTTCTAGCGAAGTCTTCAGCATACTCTGGATACAGAGTTATGTTTCAGCACTGCTTATCATCCTCAGACAGATGGTCATTCTGAGAGAACAATTCAAACTCTAGAAGATATGTTGAGAGCTTGCTCTATGGATTTCAAAGGTTGTTGGGATCAACACCTACCTTTGGTGGAATTTTCTTATAATAATAGCTTTCACTTCAGTATTCAGATGGCTCCTTATGAAGCTCTCTATGGAAAGAAATGCAGGACTCCAACTTGCTTGGATGAAGTTGGGGAAAGAAAGCTATTTGGACCTGATCTCGTTGATGAAATGGAAAAAAGGTCAGATCTATTCAACAACACATAAGAGCATCTCAGAGTCAGCAGAAAAGCTATTTCGACAACCTAAGAAAAGACCTAGAATTTGAAGTGGGTGATAATGTGTTCTTACGAATATCTCCCGAGAAGAGGGTTATGAGATTTGGAAAGAAGGGGAAGTTGAGCCCTAGATATATCAGTCCTTTCGAAATACTGGATCGTGTTGGTAAGTTATCTTACCGATTGCCACTTCCCCCGAATCTCTCTCAAGTTCACGATGTGTTCCATGTATCTCTCCTGAGAAAGTACATACCTGATCCTTCACATGTACTCAGCTTAGATGTTGTACCGCTTGAGCAAGATGTTTCTTATGAAGAACAACCGATAGAGAATCTGGATCTTAGCGAAGAAGCCCTATGAAACAAGACCACTCGATTGGTGACAATTTTATGCAGGAACCACCAATTAGAAGAAGCTATATGGGAGCTTGAGGATATGATGAGGGAGAGTTATCCTCATCTGTTTTGTTACAAAGTGATGAATTTCGAGGGCGGAATTCATTTTAAGTGGGGTAGAATGTAACACTCGAGACTTTTATGTTATATAAATCATCAAAGGAATCTTTTTCTACACACAACACTTTCTTGGCTTTCTTTACACGAAATCGCGACCTTCCTCGATAGCTTGCGTCGTACGCAATACTGAGTTTCACTAAACAATGATATGCTAACAAAATATTATTAAAACTATACATTATGAATAGTAATAATCAATTTTTGAAATATTATAAATATTATTTTTCAAAATGGACTTCATTTTTGGATTCCTAATATCGAAATTAGCCTAGGGTGAAATTTTGGTATTTTTCTGAAAACTTTCAAATTTTGATGAATACTGAAACCACTAAGTGGTAGTTAAAAAAACTGTATTTTTCATAAAACTTAATTTTACTGCTTCTGAGAGTGGAATTTCGATAATTTGAGAGACATAGTTGATGTCAGTAAGTAAAATTTTTTTCAATGAGATGAAAATAATTTTTTGGTGAATAGTAACTTGTTACATTTTTTTTACCACGGTTAAAAGTAAATAGGGTAATTAAGGGTAAAAATGATATTATTATTATTATTACCCTAACAAATGTCCTAATTCTGTTGGAAAAATGTAATTCGACCAAAAACAAACTTAGGAATAAAATATGACCATTTAGGCCCACATGGATTAGATTAGGACATTTATTATTAATATATTTAAAGAAGGGTTAAAATAGTTAAAATCAAAGTTTAATAACTAAATCATTTTAATATGGGGTTATAAATAAGATAAATTCGACTATAAATATTCATTAGAAATCTAAAAAGATTTCCTACATAATGGTATTTTATTTGTAATTTTTAGACATTAAATAATTTAATTTATTTATGACACAAAAATGATGCAGTAATTTACTTATTAATGAAATATTGACCTAATTGATGTTATGAACAACAAAATAAATGTAATTTGACAATTTCTATGAATTCCACTAATTTTCTAGATTAATATGGCATGTTAGTATTAATTTAATTAACTTTTTTCGAACTAATCATTCTGTTATAATTTTCACAAAAATTAATTACTAAATACTGTCAAAATTGACATAAAATAGTTTTTAAAACAAATATTATATTAGTAATTGTTATTTTATTCCTAAAAATATAAGGTACGGCCAAATGAATTAGCTAAGATTATATATATTAATTATAAACATCTTGGGGTTCGTCTGTCTGCTTATACTAATTTTATTTACCTTATAGTATAAGAACACAAGAAGACACGGTAAAAGTAAAATTATTTAACTTAATGTTAAATCTAAATGATAAGGTTAAAATAGGAACCCAAACTTGTCTAAATTATTTTGGATGAGTTTATTTCGACCCATCCCCATCTTAGATTCGAAATAAATCAATTTGGAGCTATTTAAAACTGATCTTGACTTTATAATAAAATAATATATTTAGTTATTCGAAAGGTGCCCCTCTCCTCCCTTATAAAAGGGCTTCTCCTCCCTCTCTTACTCAGACCACATTGAGACCACAAGCTCGGCCAACCCCTACCAGTTTGTCCTCTCCACTTCCCTAGAGACATCCTAGAGGTCATGGGCTTCTTCAATGACCAATTTTAGTGCCCTAAAAGAAGGTCTCAAAGAAGCACTTCAAGGAAGAGGTAATGACTGTTACAGATTCTTTCATCTTTATTTCTTCTTCAACTTCTTCTTATTTAGTTTTTTCATTATGAAGTAATAACATCAGTATCAATCATTACTGATATGTTATTATAAGTATGAAACATCCCTATTTAACCATCTATCCATCCTACGGAAAAAGAAATCACCGCGCATGCGTACGTACGGAATACCGTCTCCACGCCGTGGTGTAATCTATTTTCCACCACCACCTTACTTGGATGGGTATAATGGTGTAAATAATGACTATATATGACTATTATAAAGTGATACTAATTCTTAAATAGTATACATACAATCCAATAAAATTCCACAATCATAGGAACAATATCATCACTCGTGTGTACGTACGGAATACAGTCTCCACGATGTGATGCGACTCGTTCTATATGATAATCATTTCATAATGATTATATAAATGAATTGAATGAATGAATATGATATTTATTACACTAATACCATTCTGGAAATGAGGTATCTATAACCTAAAGAGAAGAATAACAATTTATTCGACAAAACACGCATAAGAACAAAAAGTTATAAACACCCGAATAACAAGTATCAATGAAATATTACTACTAAGAAGCTAAGAATATGAAGAAATATGATATCATAAAAATAAGTATTATTCTGGAATAAGTCAATAACATTATTTAAATCATTATACAGGAGGTTCGGACACGTACAAAGCATATCGGACCTAATGTAAGGGAAATATAACAATCTCATTTTTATCTGAGATTTTTTATACTTTAGTATTTACTGGGCTGTATATTGTCATCCACATCCATGTCTCATCAATGTGTAATATAATTTCCATTCACCTAAAATTGATTAAACCCAATTTTACCCTTCGGTGAGTTTTTAGTAAAGGATATGAAAGGAATATTTTGTCTTTTTTCATACGAGGTACATTTTGAATTATCCGACAAAAGTACGAAGAATGTGATTTTTAACTTATACGGCATGAATGGATTTTTAAAACCTTATTTCCAAAAAGATTCCTTTAAATGTTTTCAAGTTTTTTTTAATCAACATCTTTTAATTTAATATTGTATGAAATGTTAAGAAAGGAAAAGTGTTTTTGAAGTAGAAAGGATATTTTTCTCAAGAATGAAGTTCAAGTGTTTTATCAAAATTATTTTCCATATAAGATAATATAGGGTTCTGCTTTTATCCCTATTATTACATTGATTTGATTATGTTGTGATGGAATTATTTATATGAATTCCTTTATCGTATATGAATTTTTTTATGATGTCATGATGTTTAAGATTCCCATTTTTATTACATGGGTTATGCATTGATGTATGGTTTATGATTTTGTGACACGCATAAGAATTGTATCATTATGAGATGGGTGGGACCTATATCTCCCTCCAATGAATTGGGTAAGGATTTTATATCTCATGAGATAGACATGGCTGGAACAGTAGGTTATACCTGTTCAGTGAAGCAGGACTGAAACAAGGGTAACTCGGTTCAGAAATGGACTTTGTCCACTATGATATTCTTGGAAATGAGTCTTGACTAATATAAAATGATTCTCTATGATTATGTGTGTATGCCACAAAGTTTCATGATTTAAGTAATGATTATTGGGATTACATTTCACTACTATGATTTACCCCATGTTATGAAATTATGATCTCTTTTGCAGGTTAAGATTTCTAGATGTTATATGCTTATGTATATGATGTGATTGATATTTCTTTTGTTTACCCTTACTGAGCATTTGAGCTCACTCTTTTGTATGTTTTATTTCCCCAGGTTAGGAAGAAGGTTATTAAGTAGAATATTCCAAAAAGGGACTCTAGATATGATGAAATAAATGGAAGGCAAAGTAGATTCTTTATAAACCAGTTGTTTATGTTTCCCAGTTTCTAAAGACACTATACCTATACGGTCCTTTCTTGGTTTTGTTATATATAGTAATAAGTGTGATTCAATTCTGAAGTATTAAAAATGTATGTAAAGTATGGGTCATTATACTATATATCATGTTGGTGATCTACAAGGCCTCCCAAACAAGTCCTCAAACAATTCCATGTCGATGGTGGAGTTATATCTGTTTTTTATGTGAAATTCACCATAGGAAAGTGCTACTCCAAACTATAACCAGATTAAATGATACGAGTATGATGCTTGTCTTCCATGATCTGTTTTGTTTGCTCTGTTTGACCATCCATTTAAGGATGAAATGCTGCGCTCAAGCGCAACTGAGTTAAAAATTCATCTCATAATCCCTTCCACAACTGGGATGTAAATCGGGCACCATGATTTGAGACAATAATTGATGGCACCCTATGAAGAAACTCTATCTCCTTGACATAGTGACATCCTAGTCCCTCTACCAATCCCTACTCTTAGATTGGTAGGAAGTGATCTGACATGGTGAATCGGTCAACGATCAACCAAATAGAATCATGTCTTATAGACATACATTGTATCTTTATCATGATTTACATTGAGATATGGTTCCAATTCCAGTCTAGTACCTCAAGATGATGGGACATTCCTACTGAAACTGGATGTCCATCATTCAATTTTTGATAAGTGAGGCTTCAGGAAATGAACACATCCACTGCTCTCTTCATCCTCGGCCACCAGTTCCAATGTCGAAGGTCCTGCTACATCTTCTCCACTAAGGGATGTACATCCAAAGTGGATATATAGAACTCCCTCAACAAAAAAACCATTAATGTCACTAGTACTATGGTACGCCCTATGTAAATGATGTTGTGCTCCCCATATATCAAAAATCCATTATGAGCTCGTTCTGAGGATGACTGAGCACATAGGGTATCATTGTCAACATCCCCCAGTTGTGACTCCCTGACTTGCTGTAAGAGTGGGGGAGTAACCATCATTGACTAATGGTAAGAAAATCTATCATCATCCACCATGGATAGCTTCATCGTTGAAAACTACTCCATTGCCTCAATCAGCTGATGCAAATCGTTCCTCCAGCTGAGCGTGTCTACCACCACATTCCTGTTTCCATGAGTATAGAATATCTCAAAGTCATAGTCGTAGAGAAACACTAGCCATTTCAAATTTCATAGGTTCAGGTATTTCTGAGAAGAAATATACCTAAGACACCTGTGGTCGGAGTAAACTATAAAAAGTTCACTCATCAAGTAGTGTGCCTCGTCATCAAGGAAAGGAACACTACTACTAACTCTAGGTCATGGGTCACATAGTTATACTCATGATACCTCAACTAGCATGATCCATAGGTGATCAATTCTTTCTCCTACATCAAGACACAACCCAGTCCAGTCACTAATACGTTGTAGTAAACTATATATCCAACGCCCTCCAATGGTAGTCTCAAGATGGGGGCACTATTCAGTCTCTGCCTCAGCTTCTGGAAATTGTACTAATGTTTCTCCATCCACATGAAGGCATATACCTTCCGTGTCAAGGCTGATAAGGGTGATACTACTCAGGAGAATATGGGTAATAAACTATGATAGTAACAAGCCACCCCCAAGAAGCTCCAAACCTCAGTTAAGCTCTTGGGTGGCTCCCAAGCAAGAAATGCCTCTATATTCTCTAGATCTACCACTACTCCCACCTCTAAGATGACGTGTCCATGAAATTGGACCTCTCAAATTTAGAACTGGCACTTCAAGAGCTTACCATAATGCTAGTTCTCTTAGAGTGTATCTTGGGATATCCTCTAGTTAGTAGAGTGATCCTCTTATGATGCTAAGTACACCAATATTTCATGGATTAAGACCACGATGAATTGGTCAAGGTAAGGCTTGATGATCTTGTTCATGAGGACCATGAAAACTACCGTTGTGTTGGTCACACTAAAAGGCATCACTAGGAACTCATAGTGTCTATACCGGCACCTGATGGCTGTGTTCGGTTCATCTTCATCCTATACCCAAAGATGGTGATATACTAATCTTAGATATATCATTGGGAACCACTCCACTCCTTTCTTCTAGTCATATAGGTCATCAATCATCAGTAGTCGCTTCTTGTTCTTCATGGTCACCATGTTCAGGCACTTGAAGCCATAGTTTAACCACAAAATACCGTATTACTTCTTGGAAATAACCACCGGGGCATCCCATGGTGAAACACAAGGCTTTACAAACCCCTTCCCCAAAAATTCCTCCAGCAATACCTTAAGCTCACAAAGCTCCTCAGGATCCATCCAATATGCTAGTGTGGATATCAGTGATGTCTTAAAGTACATGTCGATGAAAAATTCTACCTCTCTAGAAGGTTGTAGTCCTAGAACATAATTCGGAAAATAATCCTAATACTCTTCTTCCAGTAGTGTAAATATCAGACTCCTCTCATCCAATGCACCGAGGGTGAGGCTAGCCAATTTGTGAGTGTTCGGCTTCACCCTCCACTACGAAAGTCCATCCAACACTTCTAGGGTTTCTTTCTCATCTATGAAGGAAAAACTTGTCCCATCTCAGTGAACACACTGCATTTGGTGCCTAAAAAAGTTGATATGAGCATCGAATGTGGATAACCAATCCATACCGAAGATGAAATTATAAAGCCTCGATACCGCTGATTGAAGATCATAGCCAAATCTCTCACATCCTAGAGTATGCTCACCGTACAGAACCCGTGTGTAATCATTGAATCATCTCTCGTATGAGTCTCTAACAATAAGGATCAATCCAATGGCTCCACTGAAATCTCCAAGCTCCAAATGAGATCCATGGAAAGAAAAGTGTGACTAGAAACTAGGTATATGAGAACAAAAACAAGGGTGGAGAAGACACAAATCATTCCTCAAATCACCTCTAGATTGTCGTGGTCATAAGAATCTACTGCCTTGAACTGAGCTTGCCCCTACCCGCCTGCTCCCTAAGGTCAGGGTGGACCACCTATGGGTGGTGGCAGTAACAACACAAATCATCACCCACTTACTATCACTTGACCAACTCGCCTACCATGTCCCCCTCCCTGGGGACCTCCTCATTAGAACTGCTGCCTCTACATCAGAGGTCCCACGAATGTCTACTGGTCATCCATATGGACGGTCGGGTAGTCATGTTACATGTGTCCCTACCCACCGCATGTGAAGCACTTTCGGGCTACCTGATGGATCCCCCTATACATATAGCCGCACACAACTAACCCTGAGTTTTGGGGTCAGCCTTTGAAAGACCTAGCCTGTTAAGCCCACATGTATGATGTCTGCCACCTACTGAAGACTTGAGTTCCAAGGGATTGCTGGTGGATCTATCATCCAGCACCTTCTCTTCCAAGAAGCACTCTATAAAGAGGGATCACTATAGCTCCCCAGCCAGGGTAGGGATGCTAAGAGACAACACTGATTCACTTCTCTCCCACCGAAGTCCCTACTCAAATGATCGATCCTTAAGGAAAGGGACTCGTACCATGTATTTGGAGTTGCGATGTAGCTCTGTGAAACTTATATACAACTCACCCATCATCATATTACCCTAATATAGGTGGATAAGCTCTTAACTTCCCACATAGCGCAATGTAGCGGGGGAAAAGTCCTCCCAGAAAAGTCATTCAAAGTGTGTCTAGGTGAGGTTCACCTCATCATGTGTATAGGTGGAAATATTACACCATCTCCCTACCGATCCCTGGAGAAGTATCACCTCCAATATCATCATCTAGTCAGGATGTTCCCTCACAAAGTGGAAGAACCACTCCATAGCCTCTATGATGTTCTTACCGACATGTGTTTCTATCCCTCCCCTGAACATGAGAGGCCTCTATATCCTAAATTCATGCATGTAACTGGGTCTATGCAGGTCCTTTTCTAGAAAATCCTAAATTACTTTATGACCATCAGGTTGTGGTATTCCTAGTACAGCACTCTTTGAGGACATCTCAAGAAATGGTGTCTAAATGGATTCCTCATCACTAGGTGGGTTGTCCACATGTATCGAGATCCAGGCTAGTCGTCCCCATGGAGGAATCCCATTAAAGATCCACATGTACCAGTATTAAAAGGTTATACCTAGAGATAGACACATATTAAAAATAAAGATAGACTTATGGAACTAGTGTTTTCATGTATTGAGCCAAAACCAGAATTAAAGGTCTTAGTGTAAGGATACATCAGCCCCACACCAACACTGGACTCCCAGAATTTGAAAGTCAGAATCACAACTCCTAAAACTGTTACCCAAAAAAAACATAGACCCCTAATATTTAAGGTAGGACTGAACCCTCTATGATACCACATTTTCATTCCCCTCCCCCCCAGGGCCCATGCTATGACTACCCGAAACCCGCCTCCCGAAGGCCATGGGATGGTGACTAGCACCAAAGGTGTCAACCTGCATGTGGGAGGCATTTTCCTAAATTTTTGTATGCACACAAATACCAAACCATATCTCAACAGACTGAATGGGGGAAAAATTATACAAATACAAGACTGATTGCAATTTATTTCTTATATAGACTGGGAATGAATATAAACACCAAAAAAATTCATGAAACAACAATGCACAAAAAAGGGCTCTGAGAGAGATCCACAAAAAACACCACCGTATCATAATATTAGTGAAGCTACTAGAATCCAAATTAGTATTTTTTATCTTCCTAGTCCTACGGTCCCCACCTGGTCCGAGTCCACCAAGTCCACCATTGAATTGTCGATCGTTCCTTTCTCACAGGTCTCCACCAGTTCTCGGACCAACAAGGTCTCTATAGAAGCATCAATCGTCTACATGGGGAACGACATGCATGGGAGGGTCCCGTGTAGGTCTGAGTAAGATGAAACTCACTAGGGACCCCCAAAATAATAAGAAAATACCACAAACCAATATTCAATGTAATGCAGGGTGCACAAGACATCTCACACCATGTATATTCTAGAGTAGTGATTGTAGCATTGTCAGTCATATCATATATCTCCTCAGCTGCTGGAAAACTCTTCCACTATCGAGTACAATGCATATGATAGAAAAAATAGATCCACTTCCCACTAACCTTGGACTACTATGGTACTCATCACTTCTGTGTTCTCTGGGAATGTTGGGTCAGACAGATCTGCTGCCAACTGTGGGCCTACCGAGTCACATAGAGCCGCTTCCCACCTGGGCCGAACTGAGGTACTCCTCTTATAGAGTACAATGGGTTCTATAGTGCACACAGAGATACTACCCACCATGGGCCTACTCGATCAAAAAGAGCAGCTTCCCACTAGGATATCGTAGAGTAGCCTTCAAGTCTTAGCCAACAGCAGGGGTTTGTACTTAGTGCACTTCATAGAACCACTACTCAAGCCATTCGTAACCTATCAACATCCATACAAGTCACAAAAAAGCATGCCAAAAGCTCTTCCACAAAAAATGGTCTCAATTCCATGAATGGACCGTCTATCAAATGTTTTGTTTGCAAGATACGTGCTTTTTAGTAAAAAGGGGTCCAGTTGTGCCGGGGCCTGGTCTGACCCGATCGGATTGACTTGGCCAACCCCATCGGAGGTTCCCACGTATCTTTATTTATTTATATATACTCGGCATGACATGGTTCTGTTCAGGGTTGGTCTGGACTAGCCTGGCCAGTGGGCCAAGCCCACTAGGCCTCACTGGACCTAGCCTGGTTAAGCAGAGGGTCCAGCCCATCAGGTCACGGGGTGACCAAGTCTAGTCTGTCCTAGCCCGAAGGGTGTAGGTCTGGCCCACTTGGTGTGGGTCCATCCCATCGTTGTGGGTCCAAACCACTAGGTTAGGATTCCAGCTCGCAGGCTGGGGTTAAACCCTCCTTTCCAAGGCCCTATCCTCCAGGGGGCAGACTAGTGGCGCACCATCCAGCTAGAAAGTGACATCCACACCACGTCCGGCCTCCTCTAGACACGCAGACGTTGTTCCACCTCTAGCAGCGGTCGAGGGACATCGTCTTATCATCTTCTAAGAAGGCCCAGATGTAGGCCTTCTCTCCATGTGGTGCATTCCTGGCACTACGACTCCCCCTGACATGGATGGTTGGCCGCATCGTCCTACCGCAACGGCGCACCGATGGGCGCGCCCCAACCCAAAAGCGTAGCCGGGGAGGGATAACCGCCTTCGCTGTTTCCACAATACCAATTAGCACCTCCCCCTTCTGTGGCCACTTCCGTTCCAGTGTTTATTCCCTAACAGCCCCTTCTGCGGGCCACCAATGTTGCTTTAGTGGTCAATTTTCCTATCTGCTTGCTCCTACGGGCCTCTCGGGTTGTCGTCATCCCTATTCAGGCCCCGAAATCGAATTTCCACCACTTCAAGTATGCTTCCACCACGAACGCAAGAGTAGAGGTTCTTAGGACTAGTTCCTGTCATCCTAGGCCCTCTATATTGGAGGTCCCAGTCATGGGGGTGGTTTGGGGGTTTATGTTCAATCATTTTATTCCATGTTCTAATCCTATATTATAAATTACAATGAAAAAACACCCTCCCACATAAACACACGAATCACAGATCATCATGTTCATCGTAAGATCTGTGTTTGTCATTTCTATAAATAGAAGAGAAGGGAAACACAATGAAATAAAAATCAAACCCCTACCTCTTTGATGTTCGATGATGAAGTGTTATCCGTTGAGGATTAAAGATATTGAAGTCGTCACATCCCGCACAATTCTTCGTTGTGCGTCCAAGATGATAACGATTCTAAGACATTCATCATTCATCATTGGAGAGGATATTCGCCTGAGTTTCGTTAAAGAATATTCAATGTCTAATTATCCATCTAATAATGCATTACACAATAAAAAAATCATGTCACTATTTTTTAGTTACGTTGTGACGTCGCATCGTTACACTATTTCATTTATGAAACAGTATCGTTGTTACACATTTTTTAATGCATTGTTACATTGCGTGATACAAGCTATTAATGAGCCTCATTAATGCGACCATCACTGCCTCGTTGCTATACTACAACATCACTATGCACTGCTCGTCACATGACAATCTAAAATAAACAAAATTTCTAATGTCATATTATTATTTTCTAAACTGTCTGAAAATATAGCTTTCTATTGATCCATTTTCAGCTGATGTTAAGTCCATTATAGGAGAATCATGGAATTCTGAGTTCAACGATGTCCTTGGATTTGTAATCAGAGCACTGGTTCAAATTTTTTTAAAAAAACATGCTTTCTTGGTTAGTGAACGTATCATAAGAAAAGTTCAAAATTCCCTTCTAATATCTCTTGGCCTTTGAGTCACAGGTTGTCGGTGTACGTGGCCTCAGAATAATTCATATAATTAAAAAAACTAATTACATAGAATTTTTAAGACATTAAAATATTTAACAAAAATCGGCCACATGATTTGAATTATTAAAAAAATTTAAAAAATTAAAATTACATAAGTTACGGACTTTAATTATAACTTAGGAAAATGAGAGTTTTCAAGAATATTCATTTTTAAGGGATACATGATATTATATAAACTCTATGTTTAGAAATAAAAATTATATAAACATAATATCATATTAATAGATATTTAAAATATAACATTTTAAAAAATAATTTCTTATTATGTGTTATTTTAATTACATTAAATGGTTAATATTTATGTACAAAAAATAGTTTTAAAAAAAGTGTGTTTTTATGGAAAAAAATAAATGTATATTCATAAATCATGAAAATTTATGAAACAAATGTAATTAAATTTTGTATTATAAATAAAATGTGTCATATAAAACTTTAATAACAAATACATAATATACATAGAATTTTAAACTAAATTATTTAATGAAAATAACTGTCCATATTTGAAAGTTTCTATATTTATCAATTTTCATTAAAAAATGAATCATTTTTTAAAAATCCCGAAATATCAAAATAAGATAATTTTTACATGTGGATTCAAAATTTATTTTATATAATAATTTTTCAAATTTTTTAGGAAAATAATATTGATATATTTAAAAAAAATTTATTATTATTATTTTTTAAAAAATAAAATATAATTTTACTATAAAAATGGTTGTTATTATTTCGAATGAATTGATCAATAAATTTTTATAACTAATTATTCTTGTGTATGTAAATATCATAATGAAATTATTTCATTTCATTCCAAAAAAAATTTGGGCAAAGTTATAATGGTAATTTTTCTATATTTTATGTTAGTTTACGCTTAGTGTTGGATGGTGTATATGCAATCGAACATATATTTATCTTTAAAACTTCATGGTGTTGAATTCCAACCACATTTTAAAATTTTTTTTTATACAATTTAAAAATAAACTTCATAATAAAAAGTGTTATACTAAAAAATACCATTTTTGGAATCACGTATATTAAAAAGCATTAATAAAACATCATCTGGAGAAGAGAGAAAGGGATATATGATGCTTATGTGTAATAAAAAAATATAGGATTCCAAATAAGTGTTCAATGGTGGGAAGTGAAAATCTGAAAAAGGAAAAAATTTAATTCCCAAAACATTTAAGAAGAGTGATAGAGAAAAATGATTAACTTAATGTTATTGATCATGAAAAATATAACAACCACAAGACCACAAACTAGAGAGTTGTAAAAAATACTACCGAATAATAAACAACAATGGTAATAGGATAATGTTTTTTTTCAGGATCATTTTAATATATTTGAGGAAATATTCTTCGATAATGACTATTAGCTTATTGTAATATGCATACATGATAAGTATTATTTAATACATTAAATAATTTACACCAAAATATCACTTTTATTTGATATTAAGAGTAATCAAGATTATATTTTTATGACTAAAAGCACAAAAATCATATTATAATGGATCAAGTAATCCAAAAAAATATAGCAATCTATTCTACCAAATTTTTAGACATTTACCAAAACCAAAATGGTAAAAAAAACAACATAATTCATTAAATGAATAAAATGTATTACAATAAAATAATACATTAATATCAATATCATTAGTAATATCACACAAATATCTGTATATACCATATGATAAATAAATAACCTTATAAATAGTCAGAATATTCATAGTTAAAATTGAATCCTAAATATTTGATTGATTGTGCCACATATTAATCAAACACAAATTTAACATTTATCTCTAAATAAAATTTATCACTCTTAATGTCTCATAATAAAATCAGAATGACTAAATCAAATATAATGCGCATTTATATAAATAAAAATAATCACTATAAGGCTATAGAAAAATCTTATATGCTTCCAAAAATTAACACAATCTATATATGTTTCATGACACTAATAACTAAGAGATTATTGATTAAAATAATTATACAATATAGTTTTTTTAATCCCTATACTTAAATTAATAAATCATAGCCCCTCAATGAATTTTATAACATATTTACCTCCATGGACAAGGTGATAAACATTATAATAAGGAATTGACTTGAATAATTCTCATGTTCCCAAAATTTAATAATATAAACTATAAATGGTTGTGTAGGATCATATTTATTTCTATCGATTGAACTATTGTTTTTTCATTACTAATTAATTTTTTATTCCCTTATTTAAAAAAATAAAACTTTTCCATATTCATTTTAAATACTCTACTAGTTTCATCTTCCCATATTTATAACAAGATTGAAATTTAATAATCATTACCCCATGGTATCTTCCACTCTATAACTTAGTGGATACTATATTTCTAATATTTTTTGAGTCAAAGAGTTTTTTATGGCATATTTTATCAATCATATACCAAGATATAAAATTAATAATAATAAAAATATCTTTCACATTAGCCAAAATAATTTTTTATCACAATAACAATTTTTTCAATGATATTTAGTGTTAATATCATACCTTATTTTTATATATAATAACTAATAATCCACGACATGACAAACAATTATCATTATCATAATAAATTATTAAATCGATATCTAAATCATGACTCCCTAATTCCAATCAATGAAACTCGTGGATAATCCTATATAATACATGATATTAATCTATTGAAATCCTTCTTTATAGTTCATAAAAAGAATAAAAATTAACTGAAAAATATCCCTCAGGAGTGTTAAACTAGTTTTATAGAATGAAAAATTCTTCATGCTCCAGGAGACCATTATTGTAATTAACAATGTTACATTTTAGGTTTATCACCCCTAAGTAAAACATTGATAGGGAAACATCGAATGGTAGTATCTATATTGAGATGTTATTTTTTGTATGTCACTTGTTATATACATCCAAAAACAATTCTGATATTTTACTATACTTAGACATATTACGAGGGTTTATACTAAATTATTCTTTCCCTACTTCCTAAGAAAACTAGCCCTTTCTATGAGACCATTTATTTTGACCTATGACTTTTTAAATGTATTAATAGTTAATTGATAATATAAATATCCATTGATAATGAACATGGATAAAAATCCATGTGCCTCTTGATGATTAAGTACATAGTATATAATAATGAAAAATATACTTTCAATATACTAATATCCATAAGAATATCATAAATACCATTGAGAAAATAAAACATTGTGGGATAATGTCGAGAATACATAAAAAATGGTGAGTTAAAAATACAAGTAACAGAATAAAAATAATTTGGAAATAAAAGATGTGCGTCAAAGGTAGTGCATAACATCATAATAGTGATGGATCGTGGTTATTAACATTAGTGAATAACATAAATAACATGGTATCAAAAGATCACATACAGATAAGAAAAGTGACACTAAAATATAATTTGATATAAGAAAAAATCAAGGCTAAATTCCAAGACAACATCACTTGATAGAAAAATTCCAGTAGTGTAATAAGTATACTCCCTAATCTCATCAATAAAATTTTATGTGAAAAATCAATCATAGTATATGGTAGTGTTATCTTGAATCATCCATCATAACATTTACATGATTCTATATAGAAAAAAACAATCAATCATATTAAATTAACATATGAATAACCTATTTAATGAAATGGGTAACATAATCTTTCCTCATGTCATACTCAAAGGATATTTTTTAAAGAATAAAATTGGTAAATAAACATAAGGCATGCATTGACCCATCAAAAGATAATTGAATGAGAAAGGTATATATGTAAGATATATGTGTATATATATATATATTATATGAAGTCCAAAAAAATGGATTTCAAAATAAATTAATATATCATTAAATAATCTTGAGGAATATTTCAAGAGGAAAATATATTATTATCATTAAAATAACCTTTATAAAAGAATAAAATAAAAAAATATATTATTAAAAATATTTCCTTCAAAATAACCATCGAAATGTGTAAATGATTCTTCAAATCATTTATTGGTCATGAATGATAGAAATTTCATTCATGAAACATAAGTTAAAAGTAATCATACCATCCACACATTTGTGAAAACTAAAAAATGTGCCTCCTTCAAATAATAATAGAAAACATCTATTCAATTCATTTGGTAAAAATTTTAACATGGGTAAAAATATCTTAAATAATGTGTGGTAGAATTTTAAAAACATTATTTAATATTTTCTATGAAAATATTGACACTAAGGGAAATATTCATGGTATAAAAAAATATACCTTATCAATATTAAATAAAAGTAAAAGTATGATGTTTCATTATTATATAATAGAGGACTTTGAAACAAAACATGTAAACGAAATTAATTATTAGAAGTGAATTAAACGGATGGGTTTTAAGATATTAATTATAAATGATTTCTCCAAAGGAATCTTTGAAAAAAATATGATTTAAAATAGATAAGATTATAACATAAAGCCTTTAATGCTTTGGGAAGATTATAATTAAATCCCCTTGGATGAAGTGTGATAAATTTTAACATAAATAACATAAATTATAATGGATGGTTTATATAGTATGAAAATTTATCATTATATACACCAAATATACATAATTAATGTCATTACAATTAAATATTATTAAATGGTGTTAAATTGAGACAAAATCTCATACCATGAGTTTGGATCATCGTAAACAATCTTTAACTCATGAATAATTAACATATAAAAATAATTTAGAAACATAATAAATATTTTCATTTTTACTATTAATATTATTTTATTTAATACCATGTCATGTTAAATTAAATAAAAATTTAATTTCACATTGAAAATTCCATTATATTTGGATCATATATCTAGAATTAATTTAGTAAGAAGACTACAGTCAAAGAGGTTATAATTTCATCTAGTAAAAAATACTAATAAAGACATATAATCATTTTTATACAAAAATTTAAATTTTACAACAATTCATGAAGGATGGTTTTGTAAAATGATTATGTTGCAATCATATAAACTGTAGGTCTTACGTACACTTGAGTAGCATTTCCATATTTAAAAAATCAAGGAATAATGAATGAAAAAGTTATATAATATCACAAAATTTCCATTATATGATAAATATGATTTTATTTATTTATATATAAATATATATACAGTTATATTGATCTGATAAGGAACAATGAATCACATTACTTCGTGGAGGTAGTAATCAACAGACATGCCCAAACAGAGATATCATCATTCAATGAATGGTAATGTAAAAAAAATTATATTAAATTTTTATAATAATAAATATTTCATTAACACCACATATATACATTAAATATGTCGTCGTAAACAACCATGATATGTGGTAATAGAAAATGAATAACATCTGTTTGTTAGGCAGTAGTCCGTCATTCAAATGAATGATGGATTCATTTACCCTTTGATCAAAGAGTAGATGTAGTTAGGTTAATAAATTAATAAAATAAAACCATAGTATATGTGATATTGTGTTTTTTTATATCACATTGTTTTAATAAAATTTTATGGTGGTGGAAGAAGAAAAAACAAAAAACAATCAGTTATAAATGATGCATCTTCTTGGGAAAACCTCTTATGTTTCGCACTAAAAAAATTTCATGTGGCTTTTAAATAAAACAATGAATATTGGGAATGGGAAAATATTTTTGGAACCTATTTGGGTTTGTATTGGATAAACACTATGACTATTGAGCTGTGATGAAAAGAGGATAATTGCTTTCCTATTATAAGTGTGTAGAGGGAGACTTTCTGAATATCCTGATGTATTAAATTAATATAGACTAATATTCATAAATAAAGGGTAAAAAATAATATAATTTTATTATAAGTTAATGATTGGTATAAATTATCTCATATAATAAAATTTGGTCAATTTTAGGCTTTGTGGTTACCCTATAATGTAGGTTGAACGCGTTTCTCCCTTTTTTGACTATTACTCTTAAAATGATGTTTTTTATTTATTATAGATACAAATAGTTACTATGAAAGGAAATTTTTTACATGAATGAAAACAGTATATTTTTATTGACATATAACAATCACATGGTGAAATATATGGTTTTTCGAATTTTAATCCATGTAATAAAATTTTAATTACTATATAATAACAATATTTTAATTGATAGAACTATTAATTTAAATTGACTTTAAAAACAAATTTATAAAGAATAAAATCCAATATACTAATTTAAAACAAGAAAAACATATTATATTTTTCTAAAAAATATCATGGAAAATAATTTTTATTTCATATTATATTTCATGTCATATTTTTAAAATCACTTATTTTATTTTCCTATAAACAGAAAAAATATTATATTAGTGTCGCACAAAAATTTATGGTCATTATTTACATAGAAAAATTATAAATAAATTTACATGATAAGAAAATCAGTTACCATTGAATAAAATATTTATATAGGAACATAATTATTATATATATATATATATATACCTCAAAATATTATTGATATTAAACTATAGAAAGTGTTATTTTTGTCTCATTTCATTTACTTATATATTATAAAAGAAAAATAAAATTAATATTTCACTAAGTGGAAGTGAATTATAGAACTTGATATTAATTAATTAATTACAGTCATATAAAATTATAGATTAAATTTATAGGGTCAATTGTTAGTCCTTATAATATTAGAATTAATATTAATTACCAAATTTACACTTAATATAGTGACAACTATTTACTATGGTTACTATTCATAATGAATAAAACAATAAAATGAGAATATTAAGTTAATTTATAATTAGGGATTCTAAATAGGGAGACCATTTTTCTCAATTCATTTTCTATTAGTGAGATATTATAATTTAAAAGAATTCCCAAAAAACCAGATGAAAAGTGGGTTTTGAGTAAAATTCATTTTTCAATCAACATAAGATATTATATTAACACCATGACAAGAAATAATATCTATATGAACATTAATTCATAAAATAGATATATAATCATTATATTTAATTTTAAAATTACATTTTTGTGGTTATTTTAAATAATTATAATACAAAAAATTTATACACTTAAAATCATTATTAGAAAACTATGTTTTTACGTGTAAAACCAAACTTAATTCAAAATCATGAAAATATATTAATATATTTATAATAAAAAGATTATTATAAATTAAAAGTTTCATACGTAACTTTAATTAAATATGAATAATATAGATTCTCTTTTAAATTATATTATTTTTTGAAATGAAATTAATGAAATTAAAAAAACGATAATTTTAATTAATCACATAAAATTTTATCATTTTCAGAAAATATAAAAAAACCACCATAATATATTTATCATATTTTAATCTTAATAATTAATTTTATTTTATAAAATATAATATCTAAAAGATAAAAAATAAATTATAATTTATTCTTATAAAAAAGAAAAAATAAATAATTGATGAAGAGTAATTTTTCTAAATATTTTTTGGCAATCATTTATTATCTTTTATCAGTAAATATATATTAAATTAGAACCATGTATATATATCATGGATAAATTAATCATATCCATAAATTCCAATTTAATGGCTAAGATTGAATTGTCATATTTAAATAATCATTGTTCATTTATCCCCAGTGTTGAATGTCATATATGCTATCAAACATGGTTTTAAATTTAAAATATTAGGGTGTTACAATTTTCCATCTAGATAAATAATATAAATGGTAAAATAATAAATTGACACATTTTAAATAATAATTTATAAAAGAATAAAAAATTATGATGAACCAATATGGTTCACCATTTCAAAATTCAGTTTCTGTGAAAAGAATCCCCTCTAAATTATGTAAAATATGAATTTCACACAAAATGGTCAAATGTGTACATGAAAAATTCAATATTGGAATAACATTATCATAAGGTATCTAAACAAAGAATGCAAATGAATTTAAAATTTTGAAACATAAGAGGAGAGGGAAAATAATCAAATGGATTATGTGGTTGGAATTTATATCTAGTAAAAATGATAGAGTAAAAAATAAAAAAATCAACGATAAACATTTACCCAACATATATATAATAATTTTAATGAAGTATCATAACACCATGAATGGATATTGAGTTACCAAAAATCATCACTATTGAGGAAATGACTAAATCAATAACCACTTAAATAATGGAACATCAATTTGAATTTAAAAGTAATTAAATAAAAAATGTATGATAAAAAAACATCAATGGGATCTGAATATACCATATAAAGGAAAAATGGTGAAAAAAAATTATTATGTCTATAAGAATCAAAATTGTGAATGGGAAAACATTTGTGTATTGAGTAAAACATTATTGAAAAATATTTTTGAAATAGTTATCTAATAATTGAAACTAAAAATACCTTGAAAAAATAAAGCTTTTAATAATATATATCAAACATGTATTATATACTACACATAAATGATGTAAGTTTCATTACACAAATAATGTATTCAAGAGAAGAAATTAAAAGGAAAACCATTATTTTTTATCCCGACTTCCATGAATATACCTTAACATATTTTATTAAAAATAATATATATATCTTAATATATTAATTTATAACCTCACTCAGATATATTTTTATTTATAAAATTATCAAATATTTATTCTCTATATGAATTCTAGAGATTTTCCACATTGGGATTTCATTGTTTGTATTATTTATTACTTGATTCATAATAAAGTAGTCAATGTTCAATATTATTATATTTTATATCATTAATATATTTTAAAATTTACTATTTGAAATGTGGAATAATGATTTATTATAAGGCCCCGACCTTAAACCTTACTTAATATTAAATTCAATGAATAATTCAGGTTGAGGATCTTTTCAGGTTTAGAGTTTTAGAGAATTAGAACATTACTATTACATCTCAAAAGATTACAAAGTAGTCACTTCTACTAAGATTCCATAAAAAAACTCTTAAAAGAAACATTTCTAGTTCTATGTTTTATATAGCATGACATTCCCTTGATTCCATCCTTGACCTTATTCCACATTAAGACCTGTGAAAAACATTTCAAAAAAAACTTGGGGTGAGCATAAAAAGCTCAGTAAGGGATACAGAAAGAATGAAAACTGTTTGTTTTTCAAACATCATGTAAACCATGTATACTCTATCAATGTAATTCCTTCACCTTCATGAAGTAGTAAAAACTCTTCACTTAATAAAGTATCATTACTTACCTTTTTGTAACCAAAGGATTACCATAAAACCCATATAAAGAACACATAACATATATAAAGGTAACTTGGGACATAAACATACTTAAGTGGAATAACCGTACGGTCGACTTCCACACATATCACCTAAATGGAATAGCCATACGTCCAATTTCCATACATACTTAATGGAATAGCCATACGGCCGACTTCCATACCCAATGCATTGGAGGTTATAACGTAACCACCCATCCTGGTATTCACGGCACCACCCGTCATATGGTTTATCACATAACCACCCGTCAAATGTCCAAGTACCAATATAAAATCATAAAACATAAAACCAATATAAAGGAATGATAACATTTCCACATTTCAATCACAATATATCATAATAGAATCCTTTATCAAAACCATTTTCAATACCAAAATACATAAAAGATTATATGGTATTTATTTCATTTTAAAAACAAAACGGCTTGATAAGGAAGCCAAAGACTAAATAATACTCGCGGCGGCAGAAAAGGTCGTTGTCACCACGTACATAAAAAAACATTCCTTGTTGTCGTTTAGTAAAACTCTTCATAGAAAAAGATTCATTTTGTATAAAAGTAAAAGTCAAAGGGGTTTATACACCATATAAAAGAAAGTTGTGTATAAAACGAAATATGCCTCAATGAAAGGAGATTGAGACGAAGTCCCTTACCTCGGGTCCGACTTGACTTGATCGTTCTTTAACGTACTGAATAATAAACTTGAGTTAATTTATACTTGATTAAGAACCTTTTTAATGTTCATTATTCCTTTTATATCACTTATTTCCATGTTATAAAAATTATGTAACCATTTAACTTAATAATGTTTGTTTTGTCAATATTTGGTTCTTAAGTCGAAAGTGGATTTCTTACAATTACATGTTGTTCATGTGGTCAAAGGTTCTTTATATCCAGAATGACATTCCTGAATTGGATATCATATATATTATATATATCCCGAATATACATGTATTTATAATATTACATACTCATTTAGAGGTAAGAAATGAAATGCACCGTTCATGGAGACGGTAAGCCGTACGTACGCATGAACGCTACTTTCATTTCTTTGTTATATTAATGGAATTAAAACTAAATGATAGGTATGTTTATTTTAATTCCAGAATTATATTCATCATTTAGATATATCATTCAATATATATATCCATTATATACATGTACTTTTAATAGTACATTACATTTGGGGATAAGAAATGAAATGCACCGTTCATGGAGACGGTAAGCCGTACGTACGCATTAGCGCTACTTTCATTTCTATCTCATACTTTAATGGAAAGAAGTAATAATGATATAGAGGTATATTATAATTCCAGTATAAAATCATATATAATAACTTTAAATCCATCCTTTACACGTCCCACATATGGAATTAACGAATCACATCACTTTGAGGGGGCGGTAGTCCGCACTTCCTTAAATGAAGATATCGTGTTTTACCCATAATGGAAACCATAAAGGTATTCCAAAAATAAAAAATAAAGAATCTTAAAGAAAACATAAACATATTATATATCATATATAAATATAGTGACATCTTAATGTCCACCTTTGAAGGTGTTAAATGAGTATTGAACAATCATCGTTTCGGGAGGCAGAATTTCGCCATCCACGGAAACCGTATGTTCTATAACTATTTGGTGTAGTTGTATGACAGTGTAGCTCGAATAATTATTATAACAACATCCTAGTTTATTGAAGATACTTTTGTTGTTACAAAAGATGTAAATAATAAGAGTTTATGGGGTTGGAGAAGCAAAATAAAACAAATGAACAAGAGAGAACGAATTACCTTTAAAAGCGTAACTCCTTTTGATTTGACCCTAAAGGAATCCTTTGAAAGAATTCTTCCCAAATGGAATCCTCTAGGATGAGGAGAGAGATGTGGAGAGAGTAAATGGGTAGGGGTTGGAATAGCCAAAGGCTTGAGGAGTGTGTGTAAGGTGGTAGAGGTGGGGGCCTTTTATAAGAGGAGAAGAGGGTCACTTTTGGAAAGTAAATAAATATTACTTTATTTGAAAATGTGTTTCGGTTTTAAAAGGTTCCACATTGAAATAATTCATGGATAAGTTGATAAGGGTTCTAAATCCACCCATACAATAAGTTTTGGACATTTGTAGTTCATAGATTTTACATTATCTTTCCATTTTATTTAAATCGTCAAATAATGATGTCATCACTGCATCATTATTATGTCATAAATTATTTAATTTATTTAATCTCTAAAAATTATTAAAAAAAAATACTATGATGTAGGAAATATTTTTATCTTTCCAATTCATATTTATAATCAAAAATATGACTTTTATAACCCCATTTAAAAATTGTTTTAGTAAAACATATCATGTTTGTGCCATTTTTTTACATTAACATTAAATAAAAGGTATTTATGTCACTTTCCAACTAAAGTGGCTCCATGGGGTCCCCAAGTAGAGACATGGCTTGTCTTGGTCGGCCATCACACATCCAATGAGGTTAGGACATGTGTCAAGTTCATTTCATATTATTAAAACATTATTTTTACCTTAAACTACACTAATTACCACTAATCGCGATTAAACACTTAATAAGTTACTATTCAACTAAAAATTATTTTAATCTCATTGAACCATATTTTACTTCTTAATGAAAACCATGTATGTCGGATTTTTAAAAATAAAAACACAATGATGGCAATATTTCATTTAAACAGAAAAATCAGTTTTTATAAGTACCACTTAGTGGTTTCACTATTCATCTAAAATTGATGTTTTTCAGAAAATTACCAAAAATTCACCCTAAGATATATTTGATATTACGAATTCAAAAATGAAGTCTATTTTACAAAATTCAAAATATATAAGTCACATTAATTAATTTAATAATTAATTCCCGCTGTCAGAGCTAATAGCATGTTTTTATGAAACAATAAGTATCAAAAGATTGACACTAGTTTAAGTCCGATTTCAAAGTGAAATTAATTCCAACGACCACTATTGGATTTAATGGTAAAAATATTTTCTAATTTCACCTTAAAACAAATTAAAAATATAATCTAATCATATAAATAATTAGATTAAAAAGAGGTTTTGAGTTAAAATACAACATTTTTCACTATTCATTTTAAAAAAATGAACTTTATCGGAACGATGCCAAAAATTTACACAAAGTAAATTTTGATGTCCTGTTTCTAAAGAAGAGTTATATTTGGTCCAAAATAATGTATAAAAGTGATCGAAACTATATTTAATGACGATTCGCCATCAAAAGGTGATAAGTGAACCCTTAGTGAAAATTAGGGTATAAATGCCTAAAATTGAACTCTTTCTGTATTTTAAGCCTATATATTTAATTTGGTAAATGTAATAACATTTAAAAACATATATAATCATATTTTAGTTATTTATATCCATTCCTGCCAGTACAACGACTACTTATTAACTAACATTTAAAATAATATTATTTTATTACTTGTGTGCAACGTAAGTTTTCAAAGAAACTCATCGTTGCGTATCGAGTACGCTATCGAACGTAGAAACATCTTTTAATTAAAATTAATATTTAATTCGTAAATAAATATGAAAATTCTTTATTCTTTTATTACCTGGGATGTTATATCCTTCCCCCCTTTTGGGAATTGCGTCCTCGCAATTTTATTCCCTTATCAAAATAAGTGGGGGTATTTATCCCTCATAGCATTTTCAGATTCCCACGTTTCTTCTTCAATCACATGGTTTTCCCACAAAAACTTTACCTGATGAATCACCTTATTCCGTAACACCTGCTCCTTGTGGTCAAGAATCTGGACTGGTTGTTCTTCATAAGATAGGTTCTCTTCCAGCTGAACTACCTCTGGACTCAAAACATGAGATGGATCTGGCATATACTTCCTCAACATTGAAACATGAAAAACATTGTGTACCTGAGATAAACTCGGAGGTAAAGCCACTCGGTAAGCAATTGACCCAACTTTCTCCATAATTTCATATGGTCCAATAAACCTTGGACTCAGCTTTCCTTTCTTACCAAATCTCATCAAAATTTTCCCAGGAGAAACCTTGAGAAAAACATGATCACCTATCTCAAAAGATAGATCCTTCCTCCGGTTATCCGCATAACTCTTCTGCCTGCTCTGAGCTTTTCTCATGTGCTTCTGAATCAACTGAACATTTTCTGCCATCTCTTCTACCAATTCTGATCCCATCAGCTTCCTTTCACCCACTTCATCCAAAAATGGTGGAGTTCAACACCGCTTCCCATATAATGCCTCCAATGGTTCCATCTTTATACTGGAATGAAAGCTGTTATTATAAGAAAACTCAACAAAATAATGATGTTGGTACGAACTTCCCTGATAATCCATCGAACAAGCTCGTAGCATATCCTCTAAGGTCTGAATTGTTCGTTCTGACTGCCCATCTGATTAAGGATGAAAAGATGTTCTAAAATTTAATTCAGTACCCAACGACTTATGAAGGCCTTTCCAAAAGTTATATGTGAACCTGGGATCACGATCATATACAATGGAGAGGGGAACTCCATGTAACCTTACTATCACTTTAAGATACAGACGTGAAAGTTAATCTAGGGAAAAAGTATCTCGTATAGCAATGAAATGAGTAGATTTAGTCAAGCGATCAACGATAACCAAGATTTCAATATTACCTCGAGATGTCCTCGGTAATCCCACAATAAAGTCCATGGATATGTTTTCCCATTTCCACTCTGGCACTGGTAAAGGATAAAGAATCCCTTTCGGTAACTGCCACTCTGCTTTAACATGCTGACAAGTCAGACACTTCACAGTAAAATCAGCAATATCTCTTTTCATTCCATCCCACCAGTAATACTCCTGCAGATATCTGTACATCTTAGTACTGCCAGGATGAACTGAAAATGGAGAACTATGATCCTCACATAACAACTCATTCTTCAACTGTGAATCACAAGGCACACATAACCTCTTCCCAAACCCCAAAACACAATCGTTATCAATGTTGAATTCAGGCAACTTACCTTTCTAAACCAGCTCTACCATTTTCTGCAACTCGCTGTCTTGCTTCTGTTCTTTCTTGATTCTGTCTGAAAGAGAAGATTTCACTGATACCTGAAACAAAACTGAAGAACATCTTGTAACATCAAATTAGATGCCAAATTTCATCAAATCTTTAACCAAAGGATCACGTTCCAAACACAACATTGATAATGAAGCATTAATTTTTCGACTCAAAGCATCATCCACTTTATTTGATTTTCCTGGAGGGTAGTGAATTGTGCAATCATAATCCTTGATTAATTCCAGCCATCTCCTCTGTCTCATGTTCAATTCTCTCTGAGTGAATATATACTTTAATCTTTTGTGATCAGTATATATTTCACACTTTACTCCATAAAATGATGCCTCCACGTTTTTAAAGCAAAAACAACCGCAGATAATTCCAAATCATGTGTAGGGTAATTTACCTCATGAGTTTTCAACTGTCGTGAAGCATGAGCAATTACCTGATCATTCTGCATAAGGAGACAGCCAAGTCCCTTCAACCAAGCATCACTGTATATAACAAACTCACCATCCCTGGATGGAAGTGCCAAAACTGGAGCATTCACCAATCTTCTCTTCAACTCCTGAAAACAATCATCACATTCTTTTGTCCATATGAAATTAACACCCTTATGAGTTAGCTTAGTCATTGGACTAGATAACCGTGAAAATTTTTAAAAAAACCTTCGGTAGTAACCTGCCAAACCAAGAAAACTACGGATCTCGGTTACATTTGTGGGTCTTGGCCATTCTTCAACAACTTTTGTTTTAGTAGGATCAACAGTTATGCCATCTTTTGAAACAATGTGACCTAGGAAAGATATTTTTTGTAACCAAAACTCACACTTGCTGAATTTTCCATATAGTTTCTTTTCTTTTAAGGTTTCTACGATAACCCTTAAATGACTTTCATGCTCCTCTTTACTTTTAGAAAACACCAAAATATCATCAATGAAAACAACCACAAACTTATCCAAGAACTCATGGAAAATTCTATTCATAAGGTCCATGAATACAGCAGGTGCATTAGTAAACCCAAAAGGCATAACCACAAATTCATAATGGCCATATCTAGTACAGAACGCGGTCTTCGGAACATCTGCTTCTTTTACTTTCAACTGATGGAACCCGGACCTCAAGTCAATCTTCAAAAAATACTGAGCTCCCTGGAGATGATCAAACAAATCATTGATATTAGGCAAAGGATACTAGTTCATAACAGTAATATTATTCAAGGCTCTATAATCAATGCAAATTCTCATTGATCCATCATTCTTTTTAACAAACAAGACAGGAGCACCCCATGGTGATGTGCTAGGTCGAATGAAACCTTTATCTAATAACTCCTGCAATTGTTTCTTTAACTCTAAAAGTTCAACTTGAGCCATTAGATATGGGGGTTTTGAAATTGGCTTAGAATCAGGAACTAAGTCAACAATAAATTCAACTTCCTGATCATGAATAATACCAGGAAACTCATTAGGAAAAACATCAAGATACTAATTTACCACTGAAACATCATTAATATGAACAGTTCCTTTATTTTCAACAATATGTTCAAGGTAACATTCATTTCTATATTTTACTAGTTTCTCAACTTCCTGATATGTTATCAAAATCAAGGGTTTATTCTTGTACACAAACTGGAAATATTTCTGAAAAGAAACCATTTTAGCTCTGCAGTCAATCTTAGGATGATAAACAGAAAGTTAATCCATGCCCAAAATAACATCAAACTATACTAGAGGCAAGACAATAAGTATTACTGGTAGATTCTTTCCACACACAAGAATAGGAAGGTTCTTATAATTCCTTTTTATCTCAACGTTACCTCCGGGTGTTTTTACCAAAAGTTCAGGGTTCATATCTTCAGAGGGAATTTCCAATTTACTAGAAAACTTCTCAGAAATTAAAGAGTGTGTAGACCCTGAATCAAACAACACATTGGCATAATCTGAACAAACAAACAGTGTACCTGATTCCACTTCATTCGATGACCCAACATCTACTGAAGTTGTTGCAAAGGATTTCACCACCCCTTTCTGCTTGTATTCTGGCTACATTCCCCCAGTTGAGTTCTTCATTGGACACTCATTTGCATAATGACCCATTTCATTACAGTTAAAACATCTTACCGTTGGCTTTTCATTGCCTGCTTGATCATCTTCCAAACAGTTACGAGCAATATGACCAGACTTACTACACCGAAAGCACTTACCAGACTTGGATAAACATTCTCCAGGATGCATTTTACCACACTTCTCACAGGGTGGATATTTGGTTTTCTTACCTCCTTGCTTCTATGATGAATTCTTCCCCTTTTCCTGCCAACTAGACCTCTTATTCTGTTGTTTGTCATAGAACACCTGATCATCGACAAACTCTATTTCCACTTTCTCCGCACATCGAACAAGTTTTTCATAACTTTTGAACTCACGAGAAGCTAAAGCCCTTTGATAATATGGCTTTAACCCTGAGTAAAAATGGTTTATTTGAATATCAAGATCTCGTATGAAGTTTGGAGCATACCTTGCCAATCAAGTGAACTTTGCTTCATAAGCTGCCACTGAATCATCTTCCTGCCTCAATTCTAGGAGCTGTTTTTCCATCCTTAGACGAAAATCCTTAGGAAAATATTTCTCAATAAACATACCTTTGAATTCTTCCCAGTGAAGATCCTCAATCTCATCACTATCCGTGATATTTTCCACCATCGACCACCACTGATCAGCTTCACCTTCATAGCGGTAGACAACAAGACTAACCTTTCGATGTTCTGAACACCCCATGACATCAAAAATCTTCTCCAGTGCTTTAATCCACCCTTCAGCTTGCACAGGGTCAGTTGATCCTCTGAATGATGGGGGATGTTGCCTCATGAAATGTTCCACCACTAAAATGTTCCTCTGTGTTTGATCTGGCTGATCTCGTGCATGGATACCACCACCATTTATAGCCTGAGTCAACTGTGTCATCACTGCAACAAACTGTTCAGTTCCGATTCTGAACATCTTAGGATGCTGATTTGGAAGGTTGTCTTCCTCCTGATATCATCCCAACATAACTTCTTTGTTTCCTCTGTGAAAAACCATTCTGAACACAGAAATATCTTAGGCGAAGAAACACGGTAATCTGTAAATGCTATATCATTTCAATCATATTATAATTTAACACTTTTCTAACTCCAAAAGTTTTCTAAACCTTCATTTGATACCAACTATAAGGCCACAGCCTTAAACCTTACTTAATATTGAATTAAATGAATAATTCACATTGAGGATCTTTTCAGGTTTAGATTTTTAGAGAATTAGAACATAACTATTACATCTCAAAAGATTACAAAGTAGTCATTTCTACTAAGTTTCCATTAAAAAAACTCTTAAAAGAAAAATGTCTAGTTCCATGTTTTATATAGCATGACATTCCCTTGATTCCATCCTTTACCTTATTCCACATTAAGTCTTGTGAAAAACATTTCAAAAAAAAAACTTGGGGTGAGCATAAAAAGCTCAGTAAGGGATACACAAAGAATGAAAACTGTTAGTTTTTCAAACATCAAGTAAACCATGTATACTCTATCAAAGTAATACCTTCACCTTCATGAAGTAGTAAAAACTATTCACTGAATAAAGTATCATTACATACCTTTTTGTAACCAAAGGATTACCATAAAACCCATATAAAGAACACATAACATATATAATGGTATCTTGGTACATAAACATACTTAAGTGGAATAACCATACGGTCGACTTCCACACATATCACTTAAATGGAATAGCCATACGGCCAATTTCCATACATACTTAATAGAATAGCCATACGGATGACTTCCATACCCAATGCATTGGAGTTTATAACGTAACCACCCGTCCTGGTATTCACGGCACCACCCGTCATATGGTTTATCACGTAACCACTCGTCAAATGACCACGTACCAATATAAAATCATAAAAAATAAAACCAATATAAAGGAATGATAACATTTCCACATTTCAATCACAATATATCAGAATATAATCCTTTATCAAAACCATTTTCAATACCAAAATACATAAAAGAGTATATTGTATTTATTTCATTTTAAAAACATAACGGCTTGTTGAGGAATCCAAAGACCAAATAATACTCGCGGCGGCGGAAAAGGTCGTTGTCACCGCGTACGTAAAAAAAACATTCCTTTTTTTCATTTAGTAAAACGCTTCGTAGAAAAATATTCCTTTTGTATAAAAGTAAAATTCAAAGGGGTTTATACACCCTATAAAAGAAACTTGTGTATAAAACGAAATATGCCTCAATGAAAGGAGATTGAGACGAAGTCCCTTAGCTCGGGTCCGACTTGACTCGATCGTTCTTTAACGTCCTGAATAATAAACTTGAGTTAATTTATAATTGATTAAGAACCTTTTTAAAGTTCATTACTCCTTTTATATCACTTATTGCCATGTTATAAACATTATGTAACCAATTAAGTTAATAATGTTAGTTTTGTCAATATTTGGTTCTTAAGTCAAAGTGGACTTCTTACAATTACATGTTGTTCGTGTGGTCAAAGGTTCTTTATATCCAGAATGACATTCCTGATTTGGATATCATATATATTATATATATCCAGAATATAAATGTATTTATATTATTACATAATCATTTAGAGGTAAGAAATGAAATGCACCGGTCATGGAGACGGTAAGCCGTACGTACGCATGAACGCTACTTTCATTTCTTTGTTATATTAATTGAATTAAAACTAAATGAGAGGTATTTATATTTTAATTCCAGAATTATATTCATGATTTAGATATATCATTCATTATATATATCCATTATATACATGTACTTTTAATAGTACATTACATTTGGGGATAAGAAATGAAATGCACCGTTCATGGAGACGGTAAGCCGTACGTACGCATGAACACTACTTTCATTTCTATCTTATACTTTACTGGAAATAACTAATAATGATATAGAGGTATATTATAATTCCATTATAACATCATATATAATAACTTTAAATCCATCCTTTACATGTCCCACATATGGCATTAACGAATCACATCACTTTGAGGGGGGGGGGGGTAGTCCGCACTTCCTTAAATGAAGATATCGTGTTTTACCCATAATGGAAACCATAATGGTATGCCAAAAATGAATAATACAGAGGATTAAAGAAAACATAAACATATTATATATCATATATAAATATATTTACAGCTTAATGGCCACCTTTGATGGTGTAAAATGAGTATTGAACAATCATAGTTTCGGGAGGCAGAATTTCGCCATCCACGGAAACCGTATGTTCATTAACCATTTGATGTAGTTGGGTGAGAGTGTAGCTCAAATAAATCTTATATCAACATACTAGTATATTTAACATACTGGTGTTGTTACAAAAGAAGTAAATAAAAAGAGTTTAGGGGGTTGGAGAAGCAAAATAAAACAAATGAACAAGAGAGAACGAATTACCTTTAAAAGCGTAACTCCTTTTGATTTGAGCCTAATGGCTTGCTTTGAAAGGATTATGCCCAAAGGGAATCCTCTAGGATGAGTAGAGGGATGTGGAGAGAGTAAATTTTCAGGGGTTGGCCGAGCCAAAGGCTTGAGGAGTGTGTGTAATGTGGTAGAGGTGGGGGCATTTTATAAGAGGAGAGGAGGGGCACTTTTGGAAAGTAACGAAATATTACTTTATTTGAAAATGTGATTCAGTTTTAAAAGGTCCCACATTGAAATAATTCGTGTATAAGGTGATAAGGGTTCTAAATCCACCAATCCAATAAGTTATGGACATGTGTAATTCATATATTTTACATTATCATTCCATTTTATTTAAATCGTTAAATAATGATGTCATCGCTGCATCATTATTATGTCATAAATAATTTAATTTATTTAATGTCCAAAAATTATAAAAAAACTACTATGATGTAGGAAATCTTTTTATCTTTCCAATTACTGTTTATAATAAATAATATTACTTGTATAACCCCATTTAAAAATTGTTTTAGTAAAACATATCATGTTTGTGCCATTTTTTACATTAACATTAAATAAAAGTTATTTTTGTCACTTTCAAACTAAAGTTGCTCCATGGGGTCCCCAAGTTGACCCATGGCTTTTATTGGTCTGCCATCACACATCCAATGAGGTTAGGACTTGTTTCAAGTTCATTTATTATTATTAAAACATTATTTTTACCTTAAACTACACTAATTACCACTAATCGCGATTAAAAACATAATAAGTTACTATTCACCAAAAAATTATTTTAATATCCTTGAACCATATTTTAATTCCTAATGACAACCATGTATGTCGGATTTTTGAAAATCAAAACACAATGATGGCAAAATTTCATTTAAACAGAAAAATCATTTTTTATAAGTACCACTTAGTGGTTTCACTATTCATCAAAAATTGAAGTTTTTCAGAAAATTACCAAAAATTCACCCTAAGATATATTTGATATTACTAATTCAAAAATTAAGTCTATTTTAAAAAATTCAAAATATATAAGTCAAATTAATTAATTTAATAATTAATTCCTGCTGTCAGTGCAAATAGCGTGTTTTTATGAAACAATAAGTATAAAAAGATTGACAGTAGTTTAAGTCCGATATCAAAGTGAAATTAATTCCAACCACCACTATTTGATTTAATGGTAAAAATATATTCTAATTTAACCTTAAAAACATTTAAAATGATAATCTAATCATATAAATAATTATATTAAAAAGTGGTTTTGAGTTAAAATACAACAATTTTCACTATTCCTTTAAAAAAATGAACTTTATCGGAACGATACCAAAAATTTACACAAAGTAAATTTTGATGTCCCGTTTCTAAAGAAGAGTTATATTTGGTCCAAAATAATGTATAAGTGTGATCAAAACTATATTTAATGACGGTTCACCATCCAAAGGTGATAAGTGAACCCGTAGTGAAAATTAGGGTATAAATGCATAAAATTGAACTCTTTCTGTATTTTAAGCCTTTATCTTTTATTGGGTAAATGTAAAAACATTTAAAAACATATATAATCATATTTTAGTTATTTCTATCCATTCCCGCCAGTACAACGGCTACTTGTTAACTAACATTTAAAATAATAATATTTTATTACTTGTGTGCAATGTAAGTTTTCAAAGAAACTCTTCTTTGCGTATCGAGTACGCTATCGAACGTAGAAACCCATTTTAATTAAAATTAATATTTAATTCGTAAATAAATATGAAAATTCTTTATTCTTTAATTACCTGGGATGTTACATTTTTTATATTTCAAATTCATTTTATGAGTGTTTTAGTCATTATCTTTGAAGATGAAATCGATAAATAAATGTTTTAGTGATTTGTGTCAATCAAAGTGTGTTTTATTAATAAATGATTTAAATATTGATATGAACCATAAAACAAAAAAAAATTAAATTATTTAACAATTTATTTCAAATTATATTTTTAATTATGTTCCAATAGTCATTCACAGTTTAAATTCATAGTATTTTTTAATTAGGTGGTTAAACCAACCCAAACATTAATATACAGTATTATAAAGACTAATAATGATGATTTTTTTGTTGAAAAATTATTACATGTGAAGTATAATGATATTATTTAATTTTTATTACTGTGATATAGATAATTTTAAATGAATAATTATAATAATTAATGGATATGAAATAATAATATAATTTTAATTAAATATTTCCCCCTTAATATAATTATGTATAATGATTAAATTAGAGATGACTATTTATTGATCATAAAATTAATATGATATTATATATGTTATACTAGAATAATAATAATTATATAAAAATTAAATTTATCATTTAATAAAATCATTATATCCATCAATGTATGGTGGTGAAGGAAAACGAAACTAGATGCATCATGGATGCGGTAGCCTACACAATGCCTAGATAGAATATTTGGTTTTCATAAAAGATTGTGTATATGATTAAATAGTTAAAATATTGAAAAATTAGTAACAATAAACTAGTTAAATTTTAATAATATCATTATATTAGTATTTCTATAATATATTTCAATGAATAAAATTTATTGGAAAAACTAACTGGTTGATAACACTCATGTCAAGGACATGAATTTTCCATGGATGTCCCCCTATAAATGAAGTTTCTATACTAAGAAATTGTGACTATAAGAATATTAATGTGGGATAAGATTATATGATGAAAAAAACTGATGTGTTTCAAGAAGAAATTATAAGTATATAATGTCATGATTTGGTAAGAATGTTACAAATTTATAAGTGAAGAAAATGGCTCTTTTCGAAGTAACCTTAAAATATTTGATAATGTGATGTCATTATTCGTTGATATATCAATAAAAAAGGATGAAAGTGGGGTTAATTGTTATTTTAGGTATAAATTAACCCCCCAAAACCCATTTATAGACCAATTTTAGCATTTTCTGTCTTTTTTTACTTTTAACATTTACCATATTATACTTTTACCTTTGTAATTAATTTTTAATAATAATAAATAATTCTAATCAATGGTATTATCATTTAAACAAAATATATAAATATATAATTATGATTTATAATGTTAAAATAATTTTATAAAATAAAATATCAAAATTTGTTAGAAGGAAAATTTTAAAATAAATATACTTCATCGTGTATAATTTTTTATAGAAAAATATCATTTTAAGGTATTAATATAACATCAAGATAAAATTGTCTTGTATATATATTTTAATGGCATAAACTATTTTATTGAAAAAATAATAATGGTTATTATGATTTTAATTCATGAAAGAACCCAATCTCCCTTGAAAATACATTATTTAATGAAAATACGGAAACCATTTTTGTAATAGAGTGTCTTTTTAAATACCGATAAAAATGTTTGACATTGATTTATATGAACAATGTCTATATTACAATGCATAATTTTTATTCAATAGATTCATATTTGATCAGCTATATGATTTTTAAACATATTAATAATTCTTATATATTGATAAAGATAAAAAATTTAAAGTTTGGTGAAAAACATATTTTCCAACTAAAAAAACATTTTTATAGAAAACACAAAAATTTAAACTAATTCAATATAGATATGAGAAATTAAAAAAGGATGTTCAATTTTATGAATTTAAAATTCTATAATTTAAAAATTTATTTGATAAATTAAATCAGAAAATATAATAAGATTTATTTATTGGAAAATTAAATTTTTTGTTATTTTTTGTTAAAAATCTTACTTAATATTATTTAACAACTATATTTCTATTCAAATTTTATTAATATCAAACAGAACAAATAAGTAATATTATGATTCATAAAATATAAATGTTTTATTCATAAAATTAATTTTTTAAGAAAATTATTTGTTTAAACAATAAATGTTTTCATTATTCATTTTTAATAAACTATTTAAATTTCATTTATATTAAAATTAGATTTTTATTTCCATATACATATAATTCTTAAATAACTTCATACTTTTCATTAACTCTTCTTAAATAGATATGTATTAATGTCCACACATATATATTTAAATTTACTCTAATTAAATCATGGTTTCATTTAAGTTCAACTTTGTTTGGGGAGAATGATATTGATCAAATTGACTTATTTATATGTAATGATATATTATAATCTTAAGAATTTATATTATCACCATTTAAAAAATACAATCCTTAAAATTTATGTTATCACATTATAATAAATTAATATATGGGAAATGATAATATAATTATCGTTTTAGATATAAATTATAATATTGCATCTATTTTTCTATCCTAAGTTAGATTCTGTTACTCATTTTTCCTCAAACAAAAAAAATACTTCATTTAAGGACCCTAACACTAGTAGCCTAAATAATGTGGTTAATTAATTATATTAGAACAATATATTAGGAAAATCGTCCAAGAGGACCAAATAATTTAGTATTATTGGTAGAATAGATACATACTAGGAATTCATATTTCATTTTAAAAAACCAAATAGAAGAGGAATATAATTTTGAAATAAGTTATTCCCCTCAGTGTATCCTAATATACAAATCAAAAATAACATCATTGTGTCCTAGGAAAAATGAGATATAAGAATGGGGTGATCCAAAAAAATATCTAAGGGTAAGAATAGGATGGAAGAAAGGGCATAAAAATATTTTTATGGTAAATAAATGAATCACAATCCATTTAATCAATAACATTATCATAATATGATTTAAGAAATTCCTGATAAAATATTTCCATAAAAATAATCCCATGATAATGAAACCGTAATATGGATATTCTAAAAATAAAATTATAACATAGAATATCAATAACTGAATTCATACAGATTTAATACATAATGCACGATATCTAAAACCTACCGTCAGGGCATCAATGAATACATTTAAAAATAAATTGGTAAGGCCTCAGCCAAAGCCCAATCTGATTTTCCTCATTAGTTTTACTGATATATATAGGGGCTATATGTCATCCATTTTATTACAGAATATGTACAATTAATTCCTAACATAAAAATAATCCTTCGTATATTGAAACTAGCATTTGAAATGTGAATACATTCCCCAATCAATAAACATATTCCTACACCATTAAGAGTAAAATGGCGAATTGTATTGAAATAGAAAATACATAGTCAACCAAATAATAAAACATGAAAAGAATAAATATTTATGTTTTCAATATAACATATAACCATTGGAGTCAGAATAATGTTTTTTCATTGGTGAATATAAATACCCTAAAAGTTCCCAAAAAACATCATGATGAAAATTCCCTTTCTCATTTATAAAAAATATTTTGTAAATCTTATTCATTAAAAATTTCTTTTAAGAAATAAATTTTGTTTAAACATTTTGAAAATGGTTTCATTAAAAAATAATCATCTTAACTTAAAAATAAATTTTAATACAGATGGGTGTCCCTGAAGGATGGATATTATATTCATGACATTCATATTGAAATAATGTTTCCTTTCACATTTTCATTAAATGTGAAACTAAATTTGTTTTGAAAATTAAAAAAAACACCCTTTTAAATAATTTCTTAATGACTAAAAAAGACTGATTTTTCATTTAATATATAATTTTAAATAGTTTAATCATTTTTTAAATTTTTTTATAAAACATGGTTTTTGAGGAAATCATATTTTTTATCGAATGTAGAAATAATGTTTAATTATCATTATAAAATTTTCTAAAAATAATTTAGTACCAAAGAGTGGTAAAATGGTACTATTAATTGAAATATTTAATTAATAACCATATCATAATAAAATTTACTAGTTTACTTTAAAATTTTCATATTATTTTCTAATAATGGATGTGCATAAATAAACAGTCATTATTAATTAATATTGTGAAATAAAATTGTAAAATGATCATAACATTGAAGTGATGATTAATAAATGAATCAAATATGTGTATAAAATGTAAATCCACATAAAACAACATCGAATAAAATAAAATGTAAATAAATATTATGACACTCATTATCTTAGAATCACATAATCAAAGAAGTATATTTTAACACAAATTCTAGAAATTGATTTATGAAATCCCTTACCTATCAATTTTCTTTTAGGTGAATATACATTAACCTATTTTATAATGTTTTAAATAATTTTATTAATTTATTCAATAAAAATATTAATATTTATCATATATTATCCTATTATAACATCTTATCACCGATTTATTAATAATATTTATTTATTAACCTTGTTTTGGTTATTAACGGCTTTATTTTACTATTCATGTTTATTCATGTAGGTTTTGGATATTATGCATAAGAAATAGATATATAATATTCATAATTATATTATATTCATATATATGATATTTTTTAATTGTATACATATTTATTGCAATTTTTTCATATTGATTAAATTTTGATTCACATTGCTTCCTGGAGATGGTAGGTCGTTTGTAAAGATGAGTGATGATATCATTTCAAAATGGTTAAAAATATAAGGATGTGGATGGTGAATTAATATATAAGAAATAATATAATATCATAGTAATCATATATATACACTATTTCTATTGTTATAACTAACAAAGAATATAGGTTATGTTAAACAAATTACACCGCTGTGTGGAGACAGTAAGCTATTCTGATCAATATGCAGTGATTTAGTTTTTCATATGATGTGTTAAAAGGAAATATGGTTGTTTCATAATCAAAATAAAATATCTATATACATATCTGATATTGTATTTATTTTCATAGGGTGGAAAAAACATATTAATATAAAGTTGAAGAAGAAATAGACATGAAAAAGTCGGCAATGAAGATTACATTTTCTTCGGTGATCATCCTTGAGATCTCATTTTAGGGATAATAGTTCCAACATTCTTAAGTGACCAGAATATCTAGAACATGTATAATGATGTTTGGAAGATATATGGTAACTTTTGGGTTGAGATATATGGGTAAATGTGGTGTATATATGTGATGGAAGAGGTGTAGTTTTAAAATTGTATTGAAGTAGATATTATGAATTTATAAAAATAATAATTTGATATAAATTTATTTATAATTAATGTTTTATAAAAAAATTAATTACTAATATTATAGGATTACGATTATAAATCATCTCATCCAATAATAAATATATATATTTCAGACACTTTATTATAATTATCATTTAGATTTAACCCTTACTTTACCCCTTTAATGACTACCATAATAAAAATGTTATTTTACTATTTGAGGTTTAATATTGTCAATATAAAAAACCAAAATTCATATAAAATTATAACGTATAAACTTTTCAACCTTATCATAATATGATTCATGAATATTAGATTTTTTCAGAATTATATATCATTAAATTAATTATTATTTAATCTAAAATTTTTATACTAATAATTTTAAGGACTACTAATTATATGTAATTTAATAATATCAATATCAATATAATAAATACAAAAAAAATATTGCATTAATTCAGTAAAAAGTAAATATATTATTTAAAATAACATTATCAGTTTAAATATCTCACATTATATTTATTTTAATCATTTTAATAACATTTTTTTGATATTTCCATTAATAATATAATTACCACATCAACATGGCTAATGAATTTGATGTAATTAATTCTTCATTAAAGATTAAGAATATATTACCATGATGAGTATAAATATTTTATCACTAAAAATAATAATTATATTAGAATATATTTTTTTGAATATTCCATATTAAAACTGATTTTGATATTGAAGTCATGAATTTGAAATCTTTGACCTTCTATTAAATAAATAATTATAAATAGAATAATATAATCTGAATCAAAATCAATAAAAAAATTTCCAAAATAGTAATTATTATTTATTATAATTACTCATCAAATAAAATTTTGTCATGTCTTAGTTTCATTAAATTATTAATATAATATTATTTTACATAAAATAAACAATTTTCCATTTATCATGGAAAATAAAATTTCCAAGGTTACCATTCATTGTTTCCAAAAATATAATGGACTTATTTAAAAATATTGGGCTTGTAGATAAAATTTTGATATCAGCTTTTCAAAATGAAAATTTTTTAGATTATAATTTAAAATTGATCCCAAAATACACAATGAAAATAGAATTGGATGTGTTTGATGATTATATTGTTCTCATATTGTGTTTCCTACTGATAATTTGTATATTTTTCTCATACCGTTCCTTTTGGAGGATGATCTTCTCATTTTTAATCACCTTTTTCTTCGGTGACTAGGTTTACTCCGTTACAAAGGTAGGTGTCTCTATATAAGGGTTATAACTAATGAATTTCATTATGTTCATGTGAATTAATTTATTTTGTTTCTGGTATCGTTTGATTTTTGATATAATAGTGTACTTTTGGAATATGTACATTTTTTAGGGTTTTTTTATTTAAAAAATGGTTTGGTTACCACTAATTATTCAATAAAATTCATCATGTGTGATGTTTTGTTTGTTTTATGATTTCTCACCAAGCTATGAATCAAAAAAGTATTATATAAGAAAATGTTTTATTAAATTATATCATTGTTTTTAAATATATTTTAAAAAAATGGCACATTGGGTAACCTTGGGTGCATTAAGAAATCGTAATTTTAACAATTTGTGTGTGAAATTTTTTAACATGTTTAATTTTACTTTAGGTTGTGTTTTTCTGATTGAGGGTATATTTGTTAGATTCACCATTATCCTTTAATTGGGATTTTATTCTATGTCTGACACGTATTCACATATATTATATCCAAAAGAGGGTTATTATTAATTTATAATTCCTTTATCACATGATGGATTATTTTTTTGTATATTAGACCACAGTTTATATAATTTTTTATCTATGGTTTTTTTATTATCCTTTTAGAATAAATTTCAAATATTTTAAATGTTACTATATTAATTGAACAGGGTAACATTAAAGGAAACCAATGGTTTTTTAAAAAAAATTTATTTAATCAAAATTTATTATAAAATAGATTTGTTTTAAGGCTAGAGATACTATATTGTTAATATTTAAACATGTATTGATTTTTCGAAAAAATTATATCGATTATTGTTCTCACTACATAGATTTTATTATTGGGTGGTTCTAAATTATTTTATAAGATTTTCATAATGGTATGTGATTATGTAGTATTATGGTGGCCCTTTTTGGCCATCACCATCATAGTAGAATGGTTTAGTAGTTGTATATGTTCACATATAGATGTGTCTAGTCTAGTATGGTTATGTTTTCTAGTTTGACCGATTTGGACTAGTGTTGTGTGTCTGATGGATATATTCCTATACTTTCATTATGTACCTTATTTGTTTTCCTTATTATGGTTTTACAAGAGACATGTGTCTTGTCTCAATTATACATTACCATACAGTGGAAGACCATGGATTACATGTTTAGTAGAATAAAGTTATTTCATCAAAAATGGTATGCGACAAAATTCCTATCCTAATGTGTTTTAAAAATATTAGTGCTAACTTTTGGGTATTTGGAAAACAGATGATAATAGCATTGGAATTTATATAATATGTGTATGAGAGTTCGTGGATATATCACGTCCACTAATGAATCCGAGTTACCACATCTTGTTTAGTATTATTTCTAACCTTTTGACATACTATTTAAGGATTATTGAATAAGCTATATATTTGGTTTATTTAAATTAATTAATTACTTCTTTCTGATTTTTCTTTATTTTAACGAATTCATAAATTATGTAAATTCATGTTATTTCAAAATCAATAATCTGTATTTTTTGAAAGATGGTCAAATGTTTTTAGAATTTTATTTAAATGTAATGGATCATTATCCTGGTCTTAATAAAAAAATTTTGAGAATATATCTTACATATTATAGAGATGATTCTACTGGAATGGTTCCATAGGTGGATTCACTAGATGTAGCTTCTTCGGCAGAAGATGTAATACACACTATTCAAACTATGGGTTAAGAAAGTGTGAGAAACCATGTACGAGTGGTGGACCATGGAAAAAAATATACTAAACATAATCCCCCATATTATGTGTTGTAAAAGGACCCCATGAATTATATAAATATCATGTGAAGAATGAGATAATAATTAATTTCATGAATATTCATAAGGATTCTAAGGTTGGTTTCTCCACATACATTCGTGAAGGGCCTAGAAGGAGATAGTGGGACTATTATTTTGAAGTTATCCTATATGAAGATATTAAATTAGATTCATTATATAATGTTTCTAGATAATAGTTTTCTCCTGACATTTCATATTTGGAAATTACCCTTGAGTTTTTTACTATTGTTCAAGGGGAGTTTACCATACTGGAGTATTCGACTTTTGGTGTTGAGTTAGTGCACATGGAACTGGGGATTTTTACAAATGAATATGTAAAATCTCATAGGATTTAGATGCAGCTATGGGATTATATTCAGTCAATGATGGTTCTCATGTGCCTTGCAACTTTTATAGAGGCGGTCAATAACAAGGACGTGAATGCGGATGACATAGCTAAGAGAACATGATAATAAAGAGATTCAATTGGTGTTGTTATTAGATATAGTGTTTCTAGTATCCAAAAATGGAAGTGAATGGGAAACATGTTTTCATTAGAAACTATTTCATAGGCTTTATCAAGATGGTAGAAATTTGAATATTATTGGTGTTGGAGGAATAGTCATACCCAGAATAATAATGTGGAGGTTCCCAGGATATGTAATCAATATGGAAGATCTAATCTTGTTATAGGTTTTTTGGAAGGATATCCCATTGAGGAATGTTTGGATTCAATTTCACCCAGGTTCATAAGTTATATTTTAATATTTCCTTGAGTATGGGGTACAACTCTTAGTTTCATGGGGATGTTAATGTTTCATACATATCTTAGAGAAGATTTTTGATTGGAAGTTTATATTTACTAGAGTATTCACTGGAGGATTTTTATGCAGGAATCCCTACTACTAGAGGTAAGATTTTTATCTTATTTTTAAAGGGTGATAGCTTTGATTGATAGATGAACTAATCATTATTTTATAACATCATATTTGGATAATAATTTTATATCTTGTATAAATAATATTATATTTTTGTTAGATATTTGCACACTATCTTGAATGATTTTTGATTGGGTCTTTAATTTTTCCACGTGTTTTGTGATTATAGTCGATATTGAGGTTTAGTGTAATTTATTAGTTCATGATATTTATATCTTCGAACTAATAATTACAATTCATTGGATGATCAATGATTAATTCTAGATTAACTATTATCATCATGGAGTTATGTTTTTATCTCTTGATGTGGTAACTCATGCCATTTTAGGTGAGTGGGATTATAGGTTTGGAAGAGAAAGAGATGTTATTACATATGATGGAGTTATATCATGTTAGTTTTAAGAGATGATTGTTGATTCCATCGATCCTTATTTGAGAAGTTCACTTCGTGTAAAGGTGTGTTTGTACCCCAGGGAAATTTTTATTTTTTTCGGTTTACCACCATATAGGGTGTTCTATATTACCATTTAAATCCTTCCTTATGTGATTCCTATTTCATTACCATCTTGTCACATGGAATAATATTAGTTTCTGGAAAATGAATTCTATCTTACAGACCATGAGGCTAAGGGACTTATTCAACCTTGTGTGTCACCTTGTGCTTAAACAAATCTATTTTAAAAGAATAATGATATGTTCCATAGATATTGAGATGATTTTTAATAGTTAAACCTAGTGACTATCAATTGGGGTACAACCAGTTGAATGTTTGAGAAGAATATATGTAACACCCCGAGATTTTATGAGAAATATGAATTTTAATTTTATTGATGTCTTTTGTTGTACGTTACAACAAAGGTGTCTTTCACAACATGAAAACCTAACTTGGCTACATTACACGCAATCACAACCTTCCTCGATAGCGTGTGTAGTACGCAATACCGAGTTTCACTAAACGAGATATTATTATAATATTATTATGAACTAGCCTCTATGAATAGTAATACCCACTTTTTGAAATATTATAAATTTTATTTTTCAAAATATTTTTCATTTTTGGATTCAGAATATCAAAATTATCTTAGGGTGAAATTTTGGTACTTTTTGGATAACATTCATATTCTGATGAATAGTGGAAATTACTAAATTTTAATTAAAAACAACTTTTTAAATCAAAATAATTAATAGTGATACATTATTAATTTGAGTGGTTTAAAAGTATATTTAGAATATATTTTTAAAATTTAATACAATGTTGGTCATTGGATGTAATTTCACATTTAAACCAGATATAAACAGGTGTCAATTTTTTGGCATTTACTATCTCTAAAAAACGCGCTATTTGATTTGACGACGGAAAATAATTTTTAAATTAATTAATGTAACTTATATGTTTTTAATTTGGTAAAATAATCATCATTTTTTAATTCATAATATAAAATATAGATTAGGCCTAATTTTTGGTATTTTTCTGGAAACTTTCATTTTTTGATGAATAGTGAAACCACTAAGTGGTAGTTAAAAAATGGAATTTTTTTCATAAAACTTATTTTTACCGCTTCTGTGAGTGGAATTTCGAAAATTAGAGAGGCACGGTTAATATCAAGGACTAAAATGTGGTTTAATGAGATGAAAATAATTTTTGGTGAATAGTAACTTTTTACTTTTTATACCACGGTTAAAAGTAAATAGGGTAGTTAAGGGTACAAATGATATTATTATTACCTTAACACATGTCATAATTCTATTGGATAAGTGTAATTCGAACAAAAACAACCTTAGGAATAAAATATGACCATTTAGGACCACATGGATTAGATTAGGTCATTTATTATCAATTTATTTAAAGAAGGGTTAAAATAGTTAAAATCAATGTTTAATAACTAAAAATTTTTTAATATAGGATTATACATAAGATAAATTAGACTATAAATATTAATTATACAGCTAAAAAGATATCCAAAATAATGGTATTTTATTTGTAATTTTTAGACTTCAGATAATTTAATTTATTTATGATATAATGATGATGCAGTAATTATCTTATTAATGAAATATTGACATAATTGATGTTATAAATGCGCAAATAAAAGTAAATTGAGACTTTTTATGAATTACAATAATTTCATATGTTAATATGACATGTTATTATTTATTTAATTATATTTTTTCGAACTAATCATTCTTTTATGATTTTCACAAAAATCAATTACCAAATAGTGTCAAAATTGACATAAAATAGTTTTTGAAAAAAATATTATATTATTAATTGTTATTTTCTTCATAAAAATATATGTTTCGTCCAAATGACTTATATAGGGATATTTATATTAATAATAAACAACTTGGGGTTCGTTTGTCTTGATATAGTAAGTATATTAACCCTATAGTGTAAGAAAACAAGAAGACACTGTAAAAATTAAATTATCTAACTTAAAAATAAATCTAAATGATAAGGTTAAAATTGATAACTAAACATTTCTAAATTCAATTGGATGAGAGAATTTAGACCCATCCACACCTTTTATTTTAAATATATCAATTTTTAGCTATTAAAAAACCAATTTGACTTTATAATAAAATAATATTTTTTGTTATTCCAAAGGTGCCCCTCCCCTAGCTTATAAAAGGGAACCTCCTCCCTCTCTTCCTCACAACACTTTGACCCTCCAATCACAGCCAAAACCTGAAAATATATCCTATCCACTTCCCTAGAAACATCCTAGAGGTACTGGTCTTCTTCAATGACCAATTTTAGTTCCCTATTAGGAGGTCTTAAAGAGGCGCTTCAAAGAAGAGGTAATGCCCGTTACCGATTCTATCTTCTTTATTTCTTCTTCCACTTCTTCTTATTTAGATGTTTCATTATGAAGTAATAACATATGTATCACTCATATACTTATATGTAATTATAAGTATGAAACAAACCTATTTCACCATATATCCATCCTACGGATAACGAAATCACCACGCGTGTGTACGTACAGAATACCATCTCCACGTCGTGGTGTAATCTATTTTCCACCACCACCTTACTCGGATGGGTATAATGGTGTAACAAAATAACAATATATGATTATTTTAAAGTGATATTGATTCTGAAATAGTATACATACACTCCAAAACAATTCCAAGATCATGGGAACGATATCATCGCTCGTGCGTACGTATGGAATACCGTCTCTACGATATGATGCGACTCGTTATACATGATCTTCATTGCATAATGATTATATAAATGAATTGAGTGAATGAATATGTTATATATTACACTAATAACATTCTGGAAATGAGGTATCTATATACTAAAAAGAAAATTAAGAATTTATTCGACAAAATGCGCATAAGAACATAAAGTAATAAACACCTGAATAACAAGTAGTAATGAAATATTAGTAATAAGAAGCTAAGAATATGACCATATATGATATCATAAAAATAATTATTATTCTGGAATAAGTCAATAACATTATTTAAATCATTATACAAGAGTTTCGGACACTTACAAAGCAAATCAGGCCTAAGGTATGGGAAAATCTCGCAATCTCAATTTTTATCCGAGATTGTTTATACTTTAGAATTTAATGGGGAATATTTATCATCCACATCCCTGTTTCCTCAATATGTAATATTTATATCCTTTTACAATATTTTATATCCAATTTTACCCTTCTGTGATTTTTTAGTAAAATATATGAAAGAAATATTTTGTCGTTTTTCGTACGTGGTACTTTTTGACTTTTCCGACAAAAGTACGAGAAGAATGTTTTTTAAACTTATACGGCATGAATGGAATTTTAAAAAATTATTTCTATGAAGATTACTTTACAAGTTTTCAAGTTTATTTTTAATCAACATCTTTTAGTTTAAAAATGTATGAATTGTTAAGAAAGGAAAATGTTTTTCAAGTAGAAAGGATATTTTCTTCAAGAATGTAGTTCAAGTGTTTTATCAAAAATATTTTCCATATAAGATAATATAGGGTTCTGTTTCTATCACTATTATTACATTTATTTGATTATGTTGTGATGGAATTAATTTTATGAATTCCTTTATCTTATATGAATTGTTTTATGATGTCATGATGTTTAAGATTCCCATTTTTTTACATGAGTTATGCAATGATGTATGATATATGATTTTGTGGTATACATAAGAATGGTATCATTATGAGATGGGTGGGACCTATATCTCCCTCCAATTCATTGGGTAATGATTTTATATCTCATGAGATAGACATGACTGGAACGGCAGGTTAAACCGGCTCAGTGAAACTGGACTGAAACGAAGAACGAACACAGTTCAGAAATAGACATTGTCCACTAAGATAGTCATGGAAATGAGTCTTGACTAATAAGAAATGATTCTATATGATTTTGTGTGTATAAAACAATGATCCATGTTTTATGTTATGATTATTGAGATTACATTTCACTACTCTGATTTATCCCATGTTATGAAATTATGCTCTCTTTTGCAGGTTATGATTTCCAAAATGTTATGTTCTTATGAATATGATGTGATTGATATTTCTTTTGATTACCCTTACTGAGCATTTGAGATCACCCTTTTTATGTTTTATTTTCCCCCAGGATTAAAAGAAAGGTTATAGGTAAGGAAACAAAATTTGTAAGATCTCTATGGGAGATGTTTAAGATCTTTCACCACGATTAGAAGATTACTTTCCATGTTTCCAAAGACACTAAACTATTATGGTCCTTGTGTGTCTGTTTTTGTTATGTATTATGTATTCCTAAAAAGTAATTTAATATCTATGTACATCAAGATTCGGGTCTCTAGAGTTGGTATCAGAGGAATGGTTTAGTCAACCTTTGGAAACTAGGATGTGAAAACATTAGTGAGATCCCTAGATATATTTATAAGGTATGTCTAGGGATATCCCTAAGGATAATTATACTTATAGGATATAGTCCTAGAACTATGGTAATTATCTTAGAATTTAACCTAAGATGTTAGATATTGAGGGAACTCCCCCTTTACTATTTTGTTTTCCCTAGCATGATTTTTGCCTCTCACACTATTCATTTTGGGTTTTAGAAAATGGCTTGAAACAGGATGATTCAGGATAATGGAGGATATGATAGATAATGGAATGATATTCTTCATGAGAAACCAAATGAAATGGGATCTGGAAGTCCAAACATCATTATTATTCCTAATCAGCAATCTCATAATATGACCAATAATCTGAACTCTGGTAAGTTTCCCGACTTAGATAATAAGAGAAAGATGGAGTTTTATGATGATCATAAAGGAAAGAAAGTTCAATTTCTCTCATATAAATCATGTGGGAAGAGGCAGCAGGGAGATTGTTTCAAAAGAACTGGAAGATGCTTTGGGTGTGGAAAATAAGGACACAAAGGCAGTAAGTGCAAAGGAAAAGGTTCAGTTAACACCATGGACAAGGATAAAGGTATTGCTACGACATCAACAATGATTAGATGTTCTAAATGTGGAATGGACGAGAATTATACAAACCAATTCCCTAATGGAAAATCTCATGAAGAGAATCATCATGGTCATATGTGTAGTGTTTATGTGGATGATGATGAGGAGACTACAAATGATATATGAGCTGAAAGAAGTGTTGAAGCTCAGTCAGTTGTTTTAGAAGGTAGTGGAATGATTGAATGTTTATCGAGAGTTATGTTGTATAGTTAATGGTATTATGGAATAAAGAATCATCTAAGGATTGTTACACTATTTTTTTTACTAAAATTATTTGAAAGTATATGTTTAATGGTACCAGTAAACATGGATGGTTATTAAGATATTTTTGTAATGTAGATGATATATGCATAATGAAGGAATAAGAAGATAATGAGATATTTGATTGTATTCATGAGCTCATGATTGATATAAGGACTAAGTGATATCATGGTTTGAGTATATAGAATTTTGAAGATTTTGGTATGTGGAAAGTGTTAAATTTTAACTGCATACATGTTTTCACTAAGGTTCAATGGGAATTCATTTTTCAAGAGAATACATGATTAAGGCCTTCGAATGTTTGGAATGTTACCAACAAGACATATCTTATGATATATGGGGATCAACGATGGTATTAAATCTCTGGTAATCATTTTCACTATATTATGAGAGTGGACTGCTGTATTATGGATAAGCATAAAGATTGGAATGGATAATACTGGACATAAGTTAGTATTGTTTAAGGATAGAAGTTTTCATCGATATTATTGATGGGATGTTATAGTAATATAGTTTTAGAAAAAGGAAAACCTTTAGGATGGGTGACAGCCCATCGCGTCGGACATGGTTGTGGGAATCGAACCCACAACCGAAGTGTGACTGGACTTTATCGCCTACCACTGGCCTACAAGAAGTCCCTCGTTGGTAGAAACTTGTTTCATTTTATTAATTGGAATGATATATGAAGTATAAGTTCATTTTTGGAACCATATACGATTAATCTAACCATAAGATGGACTTATAACTTTTGCTAACCTTTTTTTTGAAACAGATGGAATGACCCATCATTCTATCACATGATCTGATAAAACATCACGAATAACAAATTCAGATTTATTTATTTAAGGTATGAAGTGGAAATTGTTCAATTCACAAACAACGGTGAGATTGTACCAAAATCATGTAAGTATTTCTTTTAATTCATCATCTTTAGGGAAATGATCTTGCAAACCAAAAATTTTGTCCTAGTTCGCTTATATACGATGAATCAGATGGTACCTTAGATCATCAAAAATCTATAGCATTGTGATTGTTGGATTTTTCATATCCATGTTCTCATCCACTCTCCATCAAAACATGATGGTTAGGTTTCTCTTCCATATACATATTTTCAACTATGTTCTCCTATGTGGAAACCCAGTGATTAGTTAATTTGGGTAACCATTATGTTTCATAATATAGTTTTTAAAGATTGGTTTTGGTATTCCTTTTTACGATGTGGGTTTCTATTAAAGAATCATTCGAGTAATAAACCATTTATAACCCCGACGAATTTCGAGGGAGAAATTCATTTTAAGTGGGGTAGAATGTAACACCCTGATATTTTATGAGAAATATTATTTTTAATTTTACTAATATATTGTGTTTTATCTTAAAACAATGGAGTTTTTCACAACACGCAACCCTAACTTGGTTGCATTACACGCAATCACGACCTTCCTCGATAGCGTGTGTAGTACGCAATACCGAGTTTCACTAAACGAGATATTATTATCATATTATTATGAAATAGACGTTATGAATAGTAATACCAACTTTTTTAAATTTTATAATGTTTATCTTTCAAAATAGACTTCATTTTTGGATTCGGCATATCGAAATTAGCTTCCGGTGAAATTTTGGTACTTTTCGGATAACTTTCATATTATGATGAATAGTGGAAATTACTAAATTTTAATTAAAAACAACTTTTTAATCGAAATAATTAATAGTGATAAATTATTAATATGAGTGGTTTTAAAGTATATCTAGAATATATTTTTACAATTTAATACAATGTTGTTCATTGGATGTAATTTCACATTTAAAACAGACATAAACAAGTGTCAATCTTTTGATAGTTATTATCTCTTAAGAACACAGTATTTGTTTTGACGATGGGAACTAATTTTTAAATTAACTAATTTAACTGATATGTTTTGAATTTGTTAAAATAAACATAATTTTGAATTGATAATATCAAATATATCTTAGGCCTAATTTTTGGTATTTTTCCAGAAACGTTCATTTTTTGATGAATTGTGAAACCACTAAGTGGTAGTTAAAAAACTGAATTTTTTTTTCATAAAAAATATTTTTTACTGATTATGTGAGTGGAATTTCGAAAATCCAAGAGACACGGTTACTATCATAGACTAAAATGTGGTTCAATGAGATGAAAATAATTTTTGGTGAATAGTGACTTTTTAATTTTTTTACCATGGTTAAAAGTAAATACGGTGGTTAAGGGTAAAAATGATATTATTATTACCTTAACACATTTCATAATTATATTGGATAAGTTTAATTCGACCAAAAACAACCTTAGGAATAAAATATGACCATTTGGGCCCACTTGGATTAGATTAGACATTTATTATAAATTTATTTAAAGAAGGTTTAAAATAGTTAAAATCAATGTTTAATAAATAAAGAACTTTTAATATAGGGTTATACAAAAGATAAATTGGACTATAAATATTCATTAGAAAGATAATAAGATTTCCAACATAATGGTATTTTATTTGTAATTTATTGACATAATATAATTTAATTTATTTATGATACAATTATGATGTAGTAATTATCTTATTAATGAAATATTGAAATAATTGATGTTATAAATACCCAAATAAATGTAATTTGAGACTTTTTATGAATTAAAATAATTTTATATGTTAATAGGACATGTTATTATTGATTTAATTAATTTTTTTTGAACTAATCATTCAGTTATGATTTTCAAAAAAATCAATTACCAAATAGTGTCAAAATTGACATAAAATAGTTTTTAAAACAAATATTATATTATTAATTTTTATTTTATTCCTAAAAATCTAAGGATAGGAAAAATGACTTAGATAAGGTTATATATATTAATAATAAACAACTTGGGGTTCGTTTGGCTTGATATATTATGTTTATTAACCTAATAGTGTAAAAAAACAAGAAGACACAATAAAAGTTAAATTATCTTACTAAAAGTTAAATCTAAATGATAAGTTAAAATTGAAACCTAAAATTGTATAAATTATATTGGATGAGAGTTATTCGACCCATACCCACCTTATCTTCTAAATATATCAATTCAGATCTATTAAAAACCGAATTTTACTTTATAATAAAATAATATTTTTAGTTATTCCAAAGGTTCCCCTCTCCTCCCTTATAAAAGGGCACCTCCTACCTCTCTTCCTCACACCACATTGAGCCTTCAAGCTCGGAAAAACCCTGAAAATATCTCATCTTCACTTCCCTAGAAACATCCTAGAGGTTATGGTCTTCTTCAAAGACCAATATTAGTTCCCTAAGTGGTGGTCTCAAAGAGGCGCTTCAAAGAAGATTTCATGCCCGTTACCGATTCTTTCTTCTTTATTTCTTCTTCCACTTCTTCTTATTTAGTTGTTTCATTATGCAGTAATAACATAAATATCACTCATATACTGATATGTAATTATAAGTATGAGACAACAATATTTCACCATCTATCCATCCTACAGAAAACGAAATCACCACACGTGCATACGTACGGAATACCGTCTCCACGCCGTGGTGTAATCTATTTTCCACCACCACCTTACTCAGATGTGTATAATGGTGTAAAAAATAACAATATATGATTATTGTAAATTGATATTTATTCGAAAATAGTATACATACACTCCAATAAAATTACATGATCATGGGAATGATATCATCCCTCGTGTGTACATACAGAATACCGTCTCTACGATGTGATGCGACTCGTTATACATGATATTCATTGCATAATTATTATATATATTAATTTAGTGAATTAATATGATATATATTACACTAATACCATTCTGGAAATGAGGTATCTATAACCTAAAAAGAAAAATATGAATTTATTCGACAAAATGCGCATAAGAACAAAAAGTAATAAACACTCGAATAACAAGTAGTAATGAAATATTAGTAATAAGAAGATAAGAATATGAACATATATGATATCATAAAAATAATAATGATTCTGGAATAAGTCAATAACATTATTTTAATCATTATACAGGAGGGTCGGGCACTTGCAAAGAAAATCGGACCTAAGGTATGGGAAAATCTCGCAATCTCAATTTTTATCCGAGATTGTTTATACATGAGAATTTACTAGGGAATATTTATCATCCACATCCATGTTTCCTCAATATGTAATATTTATACCCTTTTACAATAGTTTATATCCAATTTTACCCTTTGGTTAGTTTTTAGTAAAAGATATGAAAGGAATCTTCTGTCGTTTTTCGTACGAGTTACTTTTTGACTTTTCCGACAAAAGTACAAGAAGAATGTTTTTTAATTTGTACGACATGAAAGGATTTTTAAAACATTATTTCCAATAATAATCCTTTACATGTTTTCATGTTTATTTTTAATCAACTTATTTTAGTTTAATATTTTATGACATTTTAAGAAAAGAAAAATGTTTTTGAAGTAGAAAGGATATTTTCCTCAAGAATGGAGTTCAAGTGTTTTATCAAAATTATTTTCCATCTAAGAAAATATAGGGTTCTGTTTCTATCCCTATTATTACATTGATTTGATTATGTTGTGATGGAATTATTTTTATGAATTGTTTTATCTTATATGAATTGTTTTATGATGTCATGATGTTTAAGATTCCCATTTTTAATACATGAGTTATACAATGATGTATGATTTATGATTTTGTGGCACACATAAGAATGGTTTCATTATAAAATTGGTGGGCCCTATATATCCTTCCAATTCATTGGGTAAAGATTTTATATCTCATGAGATAGACATGGATGGAACGTCAGGTTAATCCAGTTCAGTGAAACAGGACTGAAACGAGGAATGAACTCGGTTCAGAAATGGACTTTGTCCACTAAGATAGTCTTGGCATTGAGTCTTGATTAATAAGAAATGATTCTCTATTATTATGTGTGTGTGACAAAAAGTTTCATGATTTAAGTTAGGATTATTGGGATTAAATTTCACTACTATGATTTATCCCATGTTATTAAATTATTCTCTCTTTTGTAGGTTAATATTTCCAAAATGTCATGTTCTTATGAATATAATGTGATTGATATTTCTTTTGTTTACCCTTACTGAGCATTTGAGCTCACCCTTTTGTATGTTTTCTTTCCCCAGGTCAGGAAGAAGGTTATTAAGTAAGATACGCCAAAAAGTGAATATAGATATGATGAAATAAATGGGAGACAGTGAAAACGCTTTATGAACCAGTTGTTTATGTTTCCCAGTTTCTAAAGACACTATACCTATGTGGTCCTTTCCTGGTTTTGTTATATGTTGTAATAAGTGTGCTTAAATTTTGAATTAATAACAATGTATGTAATGTATGGGTCATTATAACATATACCTAAGAATGTGTTTTGGAGTTTATTATGTTCATTTTTTATTTCTAGTTATGCCATTCATTTTAGTTAGTTATATTGTGGTATTTATATAATTGATAAACTAGATCTTATATCGATTCATTGATTACTCGATTTTAGTATTTGTGGATGATATTTATATTTACTTCGTTTTATTGGAGGAACAAATTGATCATTTTTATATCATCCTTATAACCACGAATGATAATAATTTGTATGTTAATGTTTCGAAATATTTTATATTACTTTAATGTAAATTTTATAGGTCACTTAAAAATTGTGGTGTGTCTTGATGCTAGGGAATCATGTGGTGGCCACTATAACTTTATTTTTATGAAATTAAAATAATAAACAACCTAACCAATATCATGATTTGGAATTGGAAATGAATTCACTCGAATTTTGTGTCATTATATCTTTCATGAATGATTTGTGGTATACTAGGATTATAGAATCCTAAAAAATATTTACATCTGAGGTATATATCCATGAGATAGTGATACTGTATTGATAATATTTTATTTATATATTCATAAAAACTTATTAAATGAAATTTGATATCATATTCATTGAGTATCCAATTGATGACTCATGAAATTAATAAATTAGTAGAAGTGTGGTATCTAAAGAGTTTATTCGTTGAGATGATATTGGGGATATAGGAAGAAGGTGGGAAGGTGTGCATGGATTTGATAGACTCAAACTATGTTTTTTATGAGAATGTTCATCTTGAGTAGGAAACTACCAGAAAGGGAAAGGGCTTGAGAGAAATTCTAAATGGTGGGGGACCTATAGCAAGTGGTATCTGTCTTCTGGTGGTGCATTGTGTTACCAAATGTTGTTCATAGTTCATATTTCTCAGTTTTTAGAGTTGATGTACAATTTAGACCATTATGGTTGGTTCATAGACCATTGGAATACAATGATGTATCATTATTTGAATCATTGGAATCGATGGGCATAGATGTTTTGGTCGATTGCAGATTTTGTGTTCTAGTGCCCTACATTTCAAAAAATTATCGCAGAACACCAAAGAACTAATGGTTTGTTAAAAGAAATATCCTTTCTTATATATATTTTGGAAAACATGTATCAATAGTACATTAATTGTCTACCACATATACATGGTGAAATGATTTCAATTTGGGTTATCAATGATAAACTCATTAAATCGGCACATTCCATCCCTATTATGGAGATGTTGAAGGATGAAGAGATCCATTTCATGTATGTCTTTGAGGTTATAATATTTTATTGGGATCCCCTTGTTAATATTTATAATAGGTACCTATGATTAACATGAAGATTTTGGAATGGTCTATAGGAGGTGATGGTTTTATAATGGAAGTTAAGAATGACATATATTCTATTGATGGCAGTAAAAATTGACAGAGAAATCATGGTCCTTGAGTATATTCACTAGGAATGTGCCCCTGAATTTGATGATTCATAAAAAGACGATTTATTCACTGGTCTATTTTTATTATTTCAATAGTTATCATGATTCAATTATGATGGATCCCTTAAAATCATTATAATTATGGCCTTATAAATATCTCTTGTATTGACTACATTTAAGAGATTGGTCCCTGGTTGGGATGATTTTTGTGCATGAAACTACAGAAAAGGTAATGTTTATCTAGAATATATTTTTTGTAGAATAACAAAAATTAAAACAATATTAGGCCCATTGTAATTTCATACTAGGTCATTGGGTTGGTAATCAGTTTTATCATAGAGTTTCATGTTTCCTAGGAAACCATAAATTGGTGGATTATGGTATGTTTTCAATGAGGATTTTTATTCTCTTTGATATCATCATATGAATTGGAAAGTTGGTGTATCATTTGGAATTTGGTAACATTTTACATTGAATCAAGTTTTTTTAATTTATAAAATAAGTATATATCAACCATATCCTTCCTTTGTGATTGAATATGAGGATTTTGATCTTCATCCCAACACTTCTATGGTTTGAAAACCAGTTTAGATTTTGAATGTTCTGAATAAGGTACAACAGGGTAAAACAGTACCTTTGGTTCATGTGTTATCTATGTGTGAATGGTATACCCATGAGATATGGGAGCATCTATAGTTGATGAGAAGTATTTGAATTTCCTTTTCATCAGTCTAGGATACTGATAAATTTCCAGGGAAAAATAATTTTACCATGGGGATTACTGTAACATCTTGTCTAAATTGGTATTAATCATGTAATGTTAGGATCTTGTTTCTTGGTGTTTGATTATTATCTAAAGACCCTATATTGTGTACTACCTACTAGAAAAAATCACATCGTGAATTTTGTACATGAAAAAAATCCATTACTAGGTAGATTTCATGGGTCCAAATTAGGTCATGAAAAATTTACAATCTATAAAAAATTTGATTGTAATAAAATTTTTATCAAGATAATTCATAATTATGTGATTCCTTTACCAACATACTTTCAACTATAAAGATTCATTCTATTAATCAGTGATTCATGATGTGAATTATTCGAGTCGAGTTATTTTTCATTATACTAGACAAAAAATTATTTCCCCATTTGATATATATGGATCCCATTATGTAATATTATCTCCCTGGTGTACTTTGGGTTATTTACTTCTTCCAAATTTCCCTATTTAGAATTCAATATCTAGAATATTCACACATATTCTATATAATAAGTGGAATATCTGATTCTTCATTTCTACTATTATATATTGTTTCATTTTATTCATTTTTTTGATTATATTGTGATTTGATATTGTGTTTTATATTTATTTGTTGTAGTTCTCTCTAATTTCATGTCATTTAGAGGAGAATATTCTTATTTCCATTATATGTTTTTTGATGAAATTTAGGTTTTCTATATTATAATGGGAGGTGTATCTATACAAGGGTTATATCTCAAGAATTTAATTATCACTTTATCAATTAATTTATATTATGACATTATCTTTTTATTTGTGTTCAATGTGGGGTTTTTTAATGAGTTACTTATTTTTAATGGGGGTTTCTTATAAAAATGTTTTTGTGCACACCTAGTGTTCAATGAAATGATTCAATATTGGGGGTTTGGTTTTTAAAATACATTTTCTAGGCAACAAGATAAAATTATTTGATATGAAAATATTTTATTACATGTCAGTATGGGTTTTAAATGAGTTTTTAAAATCCAGTTACATTTGGTATCCTTGGCAGCATCATGAAATGGACATGTTAATCATTTTTTCTATAATACCACTAGAGGTTTTATGTCACTTTATTAAGTGTGATTATACTAGATGTTATATTTGTGAGCCCAAACATTGTAATAGATTATATATATTAATTTATGTCTATCATGTATATTTTTAGTTTACATCACAAATGTGTTTATTTTTTATTTGTTATTTCGTTATCAAAAAATGTTTTATTTCGAGGTTATTCTACTACATTTATATATTACCATGTACACATGGTTTTATTATTATTTTATACAATATTAGAAAAATTTGAAATATTCTAAAATTTGTTGAATATGATTATCTTTTTTTATAAGATAAATGATTACATAAAAAATGGTTTTTGTTTTATGAAAATTATTTTAAATTATATTTTTTAAAAGAGAGAGAAAATACATTCTTGATATTATAACTTTTATATATCAATTGATGAAATCCTTCTAAAAATTATTATCACACTATAATTTTTTGGGTGGTTTTTTAAATTGTTTTAAGGATCTCATTAAAGGGAATGTAGTTATATAGTATATTGATTTTTCAGGATGGTCATCACCTTAGTTGTAGGATGTTTTGGTGGTGATGGATGGACAAATAAATAGATTTCTAGTCTCATCTAGTTTTTTTTGTTTTGGTTTATATGTTTTGTCTTTGTTTTTCATTCCTCATGGATATTTTCATATTCTTATAATACGTACCATTATTTTTTTCCTTGTTCAGGTTTTATGTGAGTCTTTTTACATCCTTTTATTTTACTTCACCATGTGGTGGGACACCTTAGGTGATGTGATTAGTTGATTCCAATTTGGTTCCTCACAATCCCCCCTTAATGAAACACTAAAATTATATGATAAAATATCAATTTCCATTAAAAAATTTCTCATAAGATTATAATAAATAATTAAACTCCAGTTTATTGGCCAAAAGGACAATTTCATCATTGTGATTTCAAACTAACTTCTTTCTAAATAAAATAAAAATAATATTTATTATTACGGGCATGAAACCGATTTCAGCTAATTTTTGTTTAGTAATTACTGATAAATATTTATTTTTCAAAATTTCCAATAATTCATATAAAATATCAATACATTCTAATTTTAACTCAATTAAGAGACACTAAACTGATTATGTCTCAATATATTAATGAGAAGAGTGTCATATGAAGTGTAATTTTTTTTCAATAATTTGATTGTGTCTAAAAAATTTAAAATTTAATTAACTATAAATTTTTAATGTTATAATGTATATATTTTTCCAGTTCATTAATTTTTTTTTGATAATTTGGGACACGTAATTACTATTTATTATCTATGAGTTTCCATTCATTAATGAATTTTAATCATCCTCAAAAACAAGTTATTTTTTTCATCACCAATCATCCTTAATTTTTTTAAATAAAATTTATATTAAAATTAATTTTAGAACTAGATGAAAATTATTTGGGGTCTTTCTTTATTGTTTGACCATTCTATAAGTCTCCTAAGAACAATATAGCTATTTATAAATTAACATTGTTTTTAGTGTCTTGGGATTATTTTCTCAATTATTTTTTTCTATTGAATTTTCCTCAATTGAATGTCTCTTTATTATTGAGAAAAACCAATGTTATTCCATAATTAATGCACCTTGTTTCCATGTACACCATAACCCTTACATATTTCATGAAATGTGAATCACATCCTTGGTAGATCAGAATATCAAAAAAAAATATAAATTTTACCATTATTTCTTTCTGTGAAAAATGATAATCATATTCTACTATATCATACATTAATTTTATTTTATTTTTTGTACATTTTCCCTTATTCTAATCCAAAAGAAATATTTTATTCCATAAAATATATTTATTTTAATGTTTAGGGTACTAATTTTAATTTTCAATATCTTTATCTACTCTAATTAGTTATGTTGGTACTATGTTATTCTACATATCATCACATAATTTTAATTGTATATATACTTTTACATCCAAAATTTGTGTTTTCCACATATTAGGGTAGCCACAATGTTTCATAGTGGAAACAATAAAATGTTTTTGATATTTTTTATGATTCACCTACTTCTTCAATATTATTATTGAAATGAATTTATTTTTATTTATATAATATTTGACTTCATGAAAAATCAACTCAAGGTAGTATAACTCCAATTTCTATAAAAAACATGGATATTTTTTAATTAAGAATCATTTTGTTTTATATATAATGACAATTAATATTTATCACAAGAATTCAACTTTTATCTAATTATTGATATTAACATTGCTGTTTCAATATTTTTCTTCAATGATGAAACCATTTTCTCAATATTTTTATTCACTTTAATACAAAAAATTTGATCTATTATAAATTGGAAATGATTTAACATTTTATATTATAAAGTGTAATCTTGAAGGAAATGTTTTTCATTAGTTTCTTTAGTAGTTTGTTTTAATAATTTTATGAAATATATATTACTCTAATGTTTATTGTTTTATAATTTTTATAAACATTATTCCAAAAGAGAGTACACATTATTTTTTAACAAAAAGTTATTATTTATTAATACTTCCTAAAAATTAAATTTTGGATAATTTCTTTTATTACATCCAATAGTAACATTTTTTACTTCTTTGATAATATTTTGATTTGACCATCCTCACAGGAATTATTTTATTCTTATTAAAATTAGATAAATATATTAAATCATTCCAAATTTTAGAATTTATATATAATTTTATGCATTTACTTAAAAATATATATCAGCTATTTTTTAAATTAAAAGTCATATAGATATTGGAATTTATGTTATCAACATTATCATCCAATTCATAACTATAATGAATTATTCTATAATAAAAAATTGGATTTATAATTAGTAAACCTATTGGATCACCCTATATTCTCTAAGGTACGAACAATTTTTATCTCATAATAAATTAACATATTGTTAAGTTATTCAATCACAAACTCATTTAGGTATTGATCCTCAATATCATTAATATTCACCTAAAAGATATCTATAAACATTCTCATTAAATTATTCATAGTAATTGAATCGTTATGTTCATCACCTCATCATCAAATAGTCTTTTAAATATTCTAAATATGTATAAATATATAATCCACTATCTTATACACATCCATATTCATGTCTTCAAAATTAATCAAAATAATTTTTCAATCATGAATCTTTTGATTTTGGGAATAATTCTTGAATACCATGTAATTATTTCCATGTTTAATATTCTTATTTGGATCCCATATACATTATATATTTTTTCTCATAGAGAGTTGAGAGAAATTTATTTATGGATCTTCCATCAACTATTACATTTTTATTATCCTAAAATTTAAAATTATTTCCCATATCTAGGTATATCAACTATATTTACTCTAATATAGAAAATGGTAAATCCTATTGAGTTAAAATAGGGATCAAACTACATCTATAGTTGGAATTATTATACACTCAACATAGGAATAAATATTTTTCTTTAAAAAATCCATGATTTCCATAATATATTTTTAATTGAAAATTATTTTGGAAATATATTAAAAAATAATGACACTAAATAGTGAACATTATATAAGATAAACATTAATGTTATAAATGGTAATAATAACAATAATTGGGTGGGGGTTGAATAAAATTTTATAAAACTTGTTAGTAAATAAATAATCATTCTTAAATGTTGGTTACTAGATAGTATAAAATCATAATAGTAATAATGTTTATTTGTATTATAGAATGTATAACCCATAAATAGTAATGATGTTTTACATGATTAATCATGTCTTGAAGAGTTACTAATCTTTCATTATTGGTGGTGGGAATCCCATTATATATATATTTTTTTATTCTTAAAAATAAATTATATGGTTCTTGATTATTGTATTGGACTATATCCAACATTATAGGATGATATTAATGGGAAATGTGACAAATAAACAATAGTGAAAATTCATGAATATCCTTTTTCAAGCATATTCATGCTCCTATAATATATTAATGATGTTTATATCCAATAATTTTCTAAAATATATACCTTTACTCTATTGAACACACTATATAATGATTTTAAAAAAATATTTATTTCATTATCCGTTTTAAATTCCATTTATTTATAAATTATGGAAAACCATGGAGGGGTTTCACTAATATATCATAAATCCATTATAGTCAAAATTTCATACTCTATATAAAATTGGAGTGTGTTTCCATATTTCTAAGTACAACTTTTTTCTATAACCATGACATAGTTTCCTTTGGAGTATAAATTTATATAATTTTTCATCAGCACGGCCCCAAATCCAGTATAATTTTACAAAAATACTATGAAATGATAAAATGGAAAAGGATTTGGTTTTGTTGATTATTGTGGATAGTGTCTCCAAAAAATCATTAAAAGTTACATCATACCACATTTGTTGAAAATTTTCAATTTGATGATACAATAACATGATTTCCCAAACAATATTATATTATTTCTATTTCGTACCACCTATGAGTATCTCTCTTCATATGCTGGATCTATTTAATGAAAGGAATATATTTTCCCACCTTTTATATAATTTATATAATTTACTCAAGAACCTTGATTTGGTTTTAAAAAACAAATAAACATGATTTTAACATGTTTTTTAGTTTACCACTATGTTTTAGTAATATTATATTTTCTACCTTCAAATAAGATGTATATTATACAGTACATGAAATTTATCATTCCTTTATACATCGTTCAACACCAATCAATCGGAAAAAAATTCCATGAGTATCTTATCAAGAAACAAGATTTGATATTTTTTAAAAAACTCATGAATCATTACATAAATAAAATATTCATATTTTACTCTAAAAATGTGGTGTATCTAAATGAAAGATTATTTTATAGAGTGATTCTTATTAGATCACAGTACCTCTAAATATGATGAATATTACTATGTTGACAATGTCACATTGAATAATGTTCAATGACCAACATGAATCCTTCAATATAATTTATTAATCATTAATGTTAACATCATATTTTAAACTATAAATAATTTATAAATATATGAAATGGTTTTAATAAAAAATATATTAAATAACTTTTATACTTTATATTTTTTGGAATGCTTCAAATTTTATTTTCAAAGTCAATAACTGCACAAATAAATGTAATTTGATTTATGAGAGATTAATTCATTTCATATTTCAGAAAAATAATTTTCCAATTGAGTTATATATATATATATGATTTATATGATAATATATGCATGTTTTAGTATATAAAAAATTAATTCCAAATATTAATTAAGAAAAAAATTTCTATAAAAATAAATGTGAATCATTTTTCAATAAGACTAGTAACATATGTAATCCTTTTAAACATAGATATAATATCATTGGTAATATTTTAGTTTTGTTACACTATAACTAATGTCAATATTTTCACTCCTTTATCATTTGAAATATTCGATTAACTAAATTCAAATTTTATAAATTTACATCTTTTTTATACATGGACAAAAACATGTGAATCAGAAACATTATTCAATATCATATATTTTGAAAGAAAAATTATTACATTTATGGATAGATACACCTTAATTTTTAGATTCATGTTTAATATTATACTTTAATTCATTGTATTTATCTTTTAGTTATCCTTCATTAAATGAATTAATGAAATCAAACTGATACCCATTTATCCTCTTCTGAATATTTTATACTTTATAAGAAGACGAAAAGGGGCCTTTGGATTTTAGTTGAAAATTGAAATCTTTTCCATTCCTCTCGTATTTTTCATGATTTGGATTGATGTATTGGTTTTTTTCGTATTTTTTTCTACATAGAAATATATACCGAGAATATTTGACAGTATCATAACCATATTAACCAGGTTATTATTAACTTAAAAATAAGATAAACATTATGGTAGGTATAAAATATTCAAAAAATGTTGAAAATTAAATTCAATAAAATGTGTATATCATTATTATTTTTCAAATCATTATAGATCATAGAATTTAAAAAATTAATGAAAATGTACTATATTTTTTCAAATATCGTTTCATTTGATGATTAACGTAAAACATAGCATAAATTGGTTATGTTATTGTTCATTTATTATTTCAAAAATATTAAATCATTATAAAAAAAATATTACATTGATTTTGAACATATGGAGTGTAGGAATTTCCATGATTGAATATATGTTAAATATATTAGGATTTTTAAAGAGGATTCTATTGTATTTAATAACAAGGAGTCATCCTCAACAATCGTAGGATCATGTAAGAATGAATATATGATTCTAATGGATTTGTACTTATAAAATAATAAAACAAATTTAATGAAAAATAATGTAAACATTTATGAAACCCATCAAGGAATAATATATATTCTACAATAAAAATAGACATCAAAATGTAAAATGCAATGACATAATAATTTATTTTATTTTAATTATATCATTCATGAGTAAGGATCATGTTGTTTTAATATGAATATATTTTTGGGAAATAACAAACTAAAATTAAATAAAAATTAACATCACCATCCATAAAAGCATATGTATGTTCCTTATAATATAATCAACCATTTCGATATATCATGCAATAATAAAATGGATTTATCGATATGGTTTTTGGGGGTGGTATTGAATAGTAAAAATGAAACATATCATTTTTTATGATATGTTAATTTTTAGAATGATGATTTGGGATAGAATAATATCCAATGGAATGATTTGAATACCAAAAGAAAAAATTTCCTGGAATGAAATTAGTGTGACATATATATTAATGAATATTAAATTATAATATTTGAAAGGGTGGGAATGATAAAAAATATAACACTATTAATAATCGAACCACAACAGAAAAAATGATTGGAGAAAAGAACATTATATATTTATAATTAATATCTATATAATTAAATAATAAAACTTATTAAATAAATTATAATTCATCAGATTGAACAATAATTCAATAATCTAATGTATTCAAAAGTATTTATCATTTTTACTGAAAATTTTTGAAGATAGATAAATGAATCATGATCATTGAAGCTATATAGCGTTATATGATAAATGTAATCTATATTTAAATAATATATTATCGTGGGAGGAAAATAAAACTAATTTATAAACTTTATTTAAAAGTTAATATAACATTCAAAAGAACTAAAACCATTTCCCCTTAGGCATAACAAAAACAATGATTAAGAAATTGGGTATTGAAATGATATTATTTTTTATATAATATATGAAGAAAGAATGGGTGAAATACTTATATTAGAGGATGTTATCCCATGGAGTCCCATTCAATGGGAGTATTCCAAAAATGGAACTTAGGTACACATGGGATTATCCCATCAATGAATTAATAAAGGAAACACGAGTAATAATTTATATGTTGTATCATATCTATAGGATATGGTTTCTCCGACAAATGATTAACTATACTTTACATTTCTATAATTTAAATTTTATAACAATTTTTTTTCAATAACAATTATATAAACCATTATTATAGTGGAATGAATATCTTTTATTTTCTTAAGAGAGATATATAGTAATTTTATTTAGGTTCATAGAAATATTTTTTTTATTTTTTTATTTATTATAATAAATCATATAATCCTTGTGGTGGTTTGATTTGGGGAGTTATTGACATCAACACATTCATTCATACTATATCCATGTATTTTTAATCTTATTATTGGTTATTTTAATGTGCTAACTTATATGATTATTAAATATATGATGAGATAATTGTGTGGATTTGTGGGTAATAATTCATGGTAGAAGCTACATGTTCAAGGGTGAAATACACAAGTTTGATTCTCTTGATTGAAACATTCCTTAACATAGGATTTTTTGAGTGGAAAATATGTAGATAAAAAATATTAAGTATGCATATACTAAAAAAATCATTTCAAATGAATATATGTTTCATGTGTTTTTTAGCAATAAACATACTGATTCTTATAAGAAAAATAATAGAAGTAAGATAATAGTATCATGGTAGCCACAATTAAGGGATTATTCTAGGAAGTCATTGAGGGAAGCTACAATAATATAAACAACTAATAAATATAGTAGAAATGCTACCATTAACAGATTAATTTTTTTTATTTTTTTATTTTTTAATTTTCATTTATATAATTAACATATTCAAATCGTATTCATCGATTTTAAAACATTATTAATATAATAAAAAATATATAAGTTTTTTGATATTATGAAATAAAATGATAATATTTTAGGTTCTTTGAGATATAACCACGTTCATATCCCTTTTTTTAATTTCATTGAAACTATAAAAATATTATTATATTTTTCAACCCTTCAACCAAGCCGTGGAACATTGAATTTTCGTATCATTATGTGAGTATCAAATTAATTTTATTCAGGTTTTTATTCTTAATTATATTATATTTGTTCAATTTTTTTGAGAGTCTTATTAATACCATCATTGTGAATAAATAGATACTAGGTCAGGATCAGCCAAGAATAATTTTTAGATAAATTAATGATGAGATATTTCTCTATCAGTAATATGGTGTTCTTCTATACCTAGGATGACATTTGAATGAAAAAAATAAATAAGGAATTCAGGCCTATGAAATTGATTATCTCTTATGCGAGATAAGTTTTATATGTCTTTTTTCATGATGTATCATGTTTTTTAAATATGGTGAATGATGATAAAGTAATATATTCCCAACTATTACATGGACTAATTGAATAGATTCTAAAATGGGGAATTTAATTGGAGGAAATGTTTTTATATGGAAACCAAGAGACTGGAAACCAAATTTAATAAATGAATATTATTGAAACTCACTCATGAATAAACTAAATGTTTTAAAATATTTATCCAAGTCACTTATCTTTTGTAAATTGCAGAAGAACTGGATTAGTCTCCCAAGAAAAGTGTAAGAAGAACATACAATACAAAAATGAATTAATAATGAGTTGGCCCAATGACTTCTATAATTTTGTTTAGCATATACATATATGAATATTTTTAAGAATAATATATTTTTAACACTTCATTGAATTATGAATAGGAATACAATGAATAATTGGAACATTTATAAGAGATTAAATTTCATAATAATGATCATAAGGCACTAATCCATAGATTTACATACGATAAATTAAACTATATGTTGTTTTAAATAAGGGATGGATGCAAATAAAGTATAAGATGTGTTATTTTAAAATCTATAATACAAAAAAAATATGAAATAAAAATCATGTGGTGATAAATAAGTGTAATATTATCTTTATATAATTTCAAACCCATTAAGAAGTATATATTTTATTGGATACGTGGATGGTGATGATACATAAGAATAATGTTCACAAATACTACATAATTTTTGATTAAAATTAAAAACATTTCAGGATACAACATGACCCATAATCTTAATGGTTTAGTGTTTTTTTGGGATTAGACACATTATGTTGTTTTTTTAATGAAATACATTAAAAATAATTAAAACGTTCTTATTCCATAGTACCCATTTTAATAATATAGTCCCAAAACCCATTTTTCATAACTTCAAGAAAATTGAATCACATGATAGAGGGAGCATAGATTCTAACTACAGGTAAATATAGGATATATATATGTTGGTAATAATTTTTTTTAATAATAATAGCATAAGAGAATATGATCATGATCATTACTTTTGATGTTAAAAACAAATTACTGACTGATCCCAAATAACGAGACATGGAATAATGTTTTTGTATTTCAAAAAGAATGATTTCTAAGAGTAAGGAATAATAACTAATCAGTCATGAGCTAAAAAACATATTATATGAATAAGAAAAAATCATATTACTTATATATTGAGAATAGAAATATAATTTAATTCCATAAATAATGTCTCTATTTTATGATAATTATCCCATAGTTTCTAAAGCCCTATAATGGATTTGGTTGAATCACAGACCACTTTTAATTTATGGAAATGGTTCACTCCCAATCCCCTTTAATATTATATCATGTTATTTAACTCACTGCCTATAATATCAGAGAGATATATAATTATAGGCCCACATATCCCATAATAAAAATCAAACATATGTGTTCTAAAATATCATAAAAATGGTCATCATACAGTTATACCATAACCTGTGAAAAAAATGTGTTTCATTATGAATATATCATTACAAACTAATAGTCCACACATATAAAAATAGACTTATTTAATAGATTATATCTAAAGAGAATCACATGAATCATCAAAGGAATTTGAAATTGGAGAATAATACCTCTAAAGAACATTTAATCCATTTATCCAAAATAAGAGAAAAATATCCTTGTCTTTTGATAAAATTTTAAAAAAAATTCCTAGAATACTGATAAAAATAATTCATTTTAAAATAATTAATGAAAATATTGTTGTATTATTAATGTAAAATATTTATTTAGATGGTGGAGAAATGTAATCTTTTATAAAATTATAAAAAAATGATTCCATTCGTATTTTTTATAAAATGTATTATGAAACCTATTTAAAATTGTTATAATTTATTTGTCATCAATTGAAGAAAATGTATGATATTTTTTAATATGTCAGTAAATAATAAATTTATAATAGAAAATACCATTCTTGAAAACATTTTAATGATCATTGACATGGAAGAATGTGTTCGTCGATTAAAGAAGGAATAAGGCTAGATAATCTTAAAAATTATGTTTCTTAAATCCTTTTAATTACCCATGAGTGGAGAATAAAATTATAAAATGAATATGGTAAAAATATTTATTGAGTTTAATTTATAAATATAATTTAATTACTATAATGAGGATTCATGAATAAAAATCCCAATTAAAAAGGATATTAAAAAATAAACACTCACATCAAGACATAAGTTTCTTCATATGAACTCCAAGACTCATGTATAATAGATTTATAATTAATATAATTAATCAATAGAAAAATATTCATACTTATATTAAATTCTATTATTACATTACTTATTCTTAATACTAATCTGTTAATATTTCCTCTTAAAAATAAATATTTGGGTGAAAACCAGTTTCATTCCCTTTCATATTTTTGAATGATGGTTTTGTACTCTAAAACATTTTTATAATTTCATAATATATATAATTTTAATCATGTTATAAGTATCATAATTATTAATGATATATATTTTTATAAACAATCATATAATATGGTGATTGAAGATAAATTATCACACTCTGTGATGATTATAGTCTCTATATAATCCCAAGTAATGTTTAAATTATATAAAAAATAGAAACAAAGAAAGGAAAATAAAAACACAAAATATAAATAAAATTAATGTAATAATAATCATATATATTTCTTAAATCATTATATATGATATCCATGAAATTAATACATTAAAAAATCAAATCACATTGTAGAGGTGGTAGTTAAAATATATACCAAAATGATGTTATAATTTACCACAGTTTTAGAATGAGGTAGAAAATGATATCAAAATTAATAATAAAACATTTAGGTATAGAAATGATAATTATATAATCATTTTAATATGGATTTGGATTACATTTTAGAGGTTATGAAATAAGTAAACACATAATAGATGGGTAAATACAATTACATATTCTTTGACAAAACTCCATTAACTTACACATAAAAGCTTATTTGATTGAAATTGTTTGAATAATAAATGATATAGGTTTTGGTAATGAATTTTTGATTTATTTGGGTAGGTACTGGATGAGATAAAATTCATAATTTTTGGGAGGAATTTATCATTTGAGGTTCCCTTTTATAAGTGAGATGGGTGGGATACTTATAAATACATAAATATTAAAATATAATATTTTCATATTAAATTATAACATAACAAAAAAAATATAGAAACATAGATTAAATGTATATTTTTTCTCATTAAAACAATTAAAATTAATATAATACCAAATGACCATTTAGTTTACTAGTATTGGATAGCTACATATGTTTATGATACTAATTTTTCATTGGGAATAATATAGAAAATGCAGGAAGAAGGGAATGTTCTGCATACTTTATAATAATCTTGTGATTTATTATTCATTTCCTAGGGAAATTGTAAAATATGAGTGGTATAAATTTCATAAAAAGGGTGAAATATTGTAACATCCCAAGTAATTAATTAATAATAGATATTTTTATCTATGTCTATTAATTAATTATATAGTGTTTTAGAGGCTTAAAATGAAAATAAATCCAATCTTAAGCATGGAATACACTAATATTCTTTATAGATTATTTTACTGCCTTTTGATTGAAAACCCTTTTTAAATCAATATTTTGACAATTTTATAATCTATATTTTTCAAAATAAACATATTCATTATGATTGGGACATTGAATTTTACATTGGATAAATTTTTGGTATTTTTCAGACAATGTTCGTTTTTTTAATGAATAATAGAAAATACTGCATTTTACATCAAAACTGCTTTTTAATCTAATTTATTTATATAATTAGATTATCTTATGAATTGGTTTTGAAGTGAAATTAGAATATATTTTTACCATTTAATCCAATTTTGGTCATTGGAATCAATTTCACTTTAAAATTGCACTTAAACTGGTATCAATCTTTTGATACTTATTGTTTCAAAAAAACCCGTTATTTGTCATGACAGAGGGAATTAATTACTAAATTAATTAATGTAACTTATATGATTTGAATTTTTTAAAATAGAAATCATTTTTGAATTCGTAATATCATATATATCTTAGGGTGAATTTTTGGTAATTTTCTGAAAAACGTCAATTTTTGAAGAATAGTGAAACCACTAAGTGGTACTTATAAAAACTGATTTTTCCGTTTAAAAGAAATTTTTCCATCATTGCTTTTTGAATTTCAAAAATCTGACATAAATGGTTTTCATTAAGAATTAAAATGTGGTTCAATGGGATTAAAATAATTTTTTGGTGAATAGTAACTTATTAAGTTCTTAATCGCGATTAGTGGTAATTAGTGTAGTTTAAGGTAAAAATAATGTTTTAATAGTATGAGATGAGCTTGAAACATGTCGTACTCTACTTTTATGTGTCATGGCCGACCAATAAAAGCCATTGGTCAACTTGTGGACCCCATGGAGCCACTTTGGTTGTGAAGTGACATAAATAACATTTTATTTAATGTAAAAGTAAAAATGACACAAACTTGAGCTATGTTACTAAAAAAAATTATATGGGGTTATACAAGTCAAATTTTTTACTATAAATATTAATTATAAAGATAAAAAGATTTAATAAATCGTAGTATTTTTTTTATAATTTTTTTACATTAAATAAATTAAATTATTTATGACATCATGATGATGCAGCGATGACCTCATTATTTAACGATTTAAATAAAATGGAAAGTTAATGTAAAATCTAAAACATACACATGTCCAAAACCAATTGGATGAGTGTATTTCGAACCCTTATCACCTTATCATAGAATTATATCAATGTGGGACCTTTTGATTCCGAAACTCATTTTATAATAAAGTAACATATCTTTACTTTCCAAGAGTGCCCCTCCTCTCCTCTTATAAAAGGCCCCCACCTCTACCTCCTTACCCACACTCCCAAAGACTTTGGCTCGTCCAACCCCTGACCATTTTGTCTCTAAACTTCCCTCTCTTACTCCTTGAAGCCTCACTTTGGGCATAAGTCTTCCCAAGGAATCCTTTGAGCTCAAACCAAAGGGAGTTGCCCGATTTTAAGGTAATGTATTCTTTTGAGTCCTTTTGTTTTATTTTGCTTCTCCAACCCCCTAAACTCTTTTTATTATTTTCTTTTGTAACAAATAAATTATCCAAAATATACTAGTATGTTGTTATAATATGGATTCGAGCTACACTTAAACACACCTACATCTAATGGTTAACGAACATACAGTTTCTGTGGATGGTGAATTTATGCCTCCCGAAAGGATGATTGTTCAAAATTCTTTTAACACCTTCAAGGGTGGCCATTAAGATGTCACTATATTTATATATGATATATAATATGTTTATGTTTTCCTTAAGGTTCTGTATTTTTCTTTTTGGTCATACCTTTATGGTTTCCATTATGGGTAAACACGATATCTTCATTTAAGGAAGTGAGGACTACCGCCCTCTCAAAGTGTTTTGATTCATTAAATACTATATGTGGGACATATAAAGGATGGAACTATGATATTATATATTATATTATACTGTAATTATAATATACCATTATATCATTATGATTCCATTCTATAAAATACGAAATAGAAATGAAAGTAGCGTTCATGCGTACATACGGCTTACCGTCTCCATGAACGGTGCATTTCATTTCTTACCTCTAAATGATTATGTAATATTATAAATGCATGTATATACTGGATATATATGATATATACATAATGATTATAATTAGGGATATAATGGATACATGAACAACATGTAATTATTAAGGGTTTATTTTTGACTCAAGTTCCAATGATCGTTAAAACGACCGTTATTAACTTAAATAATTACATAGTGTTCATGACATGGAAATAAGTGATATAAAAGGAATAATGAACTTGAAAAAGGCTCTTAAATAAGTAGAAATTATCTCAAGTTTATTATGTAGGACATTAAAGAATGATCGAGTCAAGTCGGACCCGAGGTATGGGACTTCGTCTCAATCTCCTTTCATTGAGGAATATTTTGATTTATACACAACCTTATTTTATACAGTGTATAAACCCCATTGACTTTTATGTTTATTCAAATGGAATCTTTTTTATACAAAGAATTTTACTAAACAAAAAAATGGAATGTTTTAGTTGTACGTATACGGTGACAATGACTTCTCCGCCGTCGTGACTGTTATTTGAGTTTCGGCTTCCGCTACAAGCCATAACTTGTTTTTAAAAGAAAAATAAATACCATGCCTTAATTTTCTTTTATTTTGGTATTGAAAATTGTTTTCATAATATTTTTATATCAATGTGTTGTATTGATATCTTATGATTGAAAGGTGGAAATGCTATGTTTCCTTTATGCATGTTTTATGTGATATGATTATGTTGAGGATCTTGGTCATTATTATAAAGACGGGTGGTTCTGTGATAAACTAAGGGCGGGTGGGCCCGATATAGCTCTCCAATGCATTGGGTAATACGAAGGAGTGAAACGTTAAGGTTTCTCCGAAGAGATTTAGGGAATATACTGTGACGGGTATTCCAAATGTAACCAAGAGGGTTACTCCCTACGTAAGAATGTTATGAATGCCACAAGTTACCTTTATGACTTATGATTTCTATGATTTATTCATGATTTGATGAGGTATGTTAAAGTGCTTATGTTTTATGGGTAAAGTATGATTTCATTCTTATGTATATATGTACCCATGTTTCCATTCCATATTTTTATATCCCTTACTGAGATTTTTATGCTCATCCCATGTTTTTTTGAAATGTTTTTCACAGGTCAAGGGAAAGGTACATGATATGATGATATTGTCAAGGAAGTGTCAAGAAATAATCCATGTTTTATTTTAAATATGTTTCCATTGATGGTAATGAAGAATAATATCTTTATGTAACCACATTGTTTATATGTGGAAGGTAATGCAAGTTTTATGATCTAATTCTCTAAAACTCTAAACCCAAAAAGATCATCAATGTGTAATCTTGTAATAACTCAAGATTAAGTAAGGTTTAATATTGGGGCCTTATAGTTGGTATCAGAGGTCGGTTTAGATAACCTTAGGAGTTAGAATTCTATTAAATGATTATGCAAAAATATTTTTTTTTTGAAATGATATAGCATTTGAAGATTACCATGTTGCTTCATCTAAGACATGTTTGTTCAGAATGGTTTTCCGCAGAGGAAACAGGGAAGCTGTGCTAGGAAGGCATACAAAAGGAAATAACCTTCCGAATCAGCATCCTGAGATGGTTGGAATTGGAACTGAACAGTTTTTTGCAGTAATGGCACAGTTGACTCAAGCGATAAATGGCGGTGGTATCCATACATGAGATCAGCTAGATCAACCGCAGAGGAACATCTCAGTGGTGGAACATTTCATGAGGCAACATCCCCCATCATTTAGAGGATCATATGACCATGTGCTAGCTGAAGGGTGTATTAAAGAAATGGAGACAATTTTTAATGCCATGGGGTGTTCAGACAATAAAAAGGTTAGTCTTACTATTTACTGTTTGGAGGGTGAGGCAGATCAGTGGTGGTCTATGGTTAAAAATATCAGGGACGCCGATGAGATTGATGCTCTTGAATGGGATGAATTCAAAGGTATGTTTCTTGAGAAGTGTTTTCCTAAGGATGTTCGATTTAGGATGGAAAAGAAATTCTTGGAATTGAGGCAAGAGGAAGACTCAGTGGCTACCTATGAAGAAAGGTTCACTCGATTGGCAAGGTATGCTCCAAATTTTAACCGAGACCTTGATAGTAAAATCAATCATTTTTACCCAGGATTAAAGCCAAAATATGGAAGGGCATTAGCTTCTCGTGAGTTTAAAAGTTATGAAAATCTTGTTCGATGTGCTGAGAAGGTGGAAATGGAGTTTGCCAATGATCAAGTGTTCTATAACAACCAACAGAAGAAGAGACTGAGGTGGCAGTAGAAAGGTATGAATTCTTTAAAAAAGTCTGATGGTAAGAAAACTAAGTTTCCAGTTTGTGATAAATGTGGAAAACGGAATGATGGGGAATGTCTTTTGAATTATATAAAGTAATACCGATGTGGTAAGATGGGACTTAAGGATCGTGATTGCACTGAAAAGGATCAAGGTGAAGGTAAGACCAAATTTGATTTACAGTTAGTGAAATGTTTTAAGTGAAATGAGATGGGTCACAATGCAAATGAGTGTCCGACAATGAGCTTGAGTGATGGGAAGTAGTTATACTACAAGAAGAAAGGGATGGTGAAATCCTTTTCAACTACTTCAGTAGATGTCGGGCCATCAAATAATGTTGTATCAGGTACTTTGATTGTTTTTTCAGATTATGCCAGTGTGTTGTTTGAATCAGGGTCTACACATTATTTCAACTCTGAATCTTTTTCTAGTAAAATGGGAATACCAGCTCAATAAATGACTCCTAAAAATGTCGTAAAAACACCTGGGGGGAATGTTGAGGCAAAAGGAATTTATAAGAATCATCCTATCCTTATCTGTGGAAAGAACCTACTTTCGAAACTTATTATTCTACCTCTAGTAGAGTTTTATGTTGTCCTGGGTATGGATTGGCTCTCTATTTACCATGCTAAGATTGACTGTAGAGATAAAGAAGTTTCTTTTCAGAAAGACATTTAGTTTGTGTACAAGAATTAACCCTTACTATTGACTACTTATCAAGATTCCAAGAAACTTGTAAAAGATGGAAATGAATGTTACCTTGCACACATCATTGAAAATAAAGGAACTATTCAGATTAATGATGTGCCAGTGGTAAATGATTATCCTGTTGTTTTTCCTGATGAGTTTCGTGGAATAATACCAGATCAAGAAGTTGAGTTTACTATTGACTTAGTTCCTGATGCTAAGCCAATTTCAAAACCCCCTTATCGAATGGCTCAAATTGAACTTTTAGAGTTGAAGGAGCAATTGTATGATTTATTAGAGAAAGGTTTCATTAGACCTAGCACATCACCCTGGGGTGCTCCTGTATTGTTTGTTAAAATGAAAGATGGTTCAATGAGACTTTTCATTGATTATAGAGCCTTGAATAATATCACTATTAAGAACAAATATCCTTTGCCTCATATCGATGATTTGTTTGATCAGCTCCAGGGAGATCAGTTTTTTTCAAAGATTGACTTGAGATCGGGGTACCATCAGCTGAAGGTAAAGGATGAAGATGTCCTAAAGACTGCGTTCCTTACACGATATGGCCACTATGAATTTGTAGTAATGCCTTTTGAACTAACCAATGCAACTACTGTATTCATGGACTTAATGAATAGAATTTTCCATGATTTCTTGGATAAGCTTGTGGTGGTTTTTATTGATGATATTTTTGTGTTTTCTAAAAGTAAAGAAGAGCATAAAAGACATTTTAGGGTTATCTTTCAAACATTAAAAGAAAATAAATTGTATGGGAAATTCAGCAAGTGTGAGTTTTGGTTGCAACAAATTTCTTTCCCTGGTCACATTGTTTCTAAAGATGGGATAACTGTTGATCCTGCAAAAACAAAAGTTCTGGAAGACTGGACAAGACCCACAAATGTAACTTAGATTCGTAGCTTCCTTGGTCTGGAAGGCTATTACTGAAGGATTGATAGAAATTTTTCACGGTTATCTAGTCCAATGACTAAGATAACTCGAAAGGGTGTTAAGTTTATCTGGACAAAAGAATGTGATGATTGTTTTCAGGAATTGAAAAGAAGATTGGTGAATGCTCCAGTTTTGGCACTACCTTCCAGGAATGGTGAGTTTGTTATATACAGTGATGCTTCATTGAAAGGACATGGTTGCGTCCTAATTCAGAATGATCAGGTAATTGCCTGTGCTTCAAGACAGTTGAAAACTCATGAGGTAAATTACCCTACACATGATTTGTAATTAGCTGCTGTTGTTTTTGCTCTAAAAATTTGGAGGCATCATTTGTATGGAGTAAAGTGTGAAATATATTCTGATCACAAAAGTATAAATTATATATTAACTCAGAAAGAATTGAACATGAGACAAAGGAGATGGCTATAATTAATCAAGGATTATGATTTTACAATTCATTACCATCCGGGAAAATCAAATAAAGTGGCTTATGATTTGAGTCGAAAAAGTAATGCTTCATTTGCAATGTTGCGTTTGGAACATGATCCTTTGGATAAGGATTTGATGAAAATTGGTATAGAAGTTGTTAGTGCAGGAAGTTCTTCTGTTTTGTTTCAGGTATTCGTGAGATCATCTCTATCAGATAGAATCAAGCAAGCACAAAAGCAAGATAGTGAGTTTCAAAAAAAGGTACTGATGGTTCAGAAAGGTAAGTTTCCTGAATTCAACATTGATAATGATTGCGTTTTGAGATTTGGGAAGAGATTGTGTGTGCCTTGTGATTCACAGTTGAAGAGAGAGTTGTTATGTGAAGCTCATAGTTCTATGTTTTCAGTTCATCCTAGAAGTACTAAGATGTATAGAGAACTGTAGGAGTATTACTGGTGGGTTAGAATGAAAAGGGATATTGTTGATTTTACTGTGAAGTGTTTGACTTGTCAGCAGGTTAGAGCAGAGTGGCAGTTACCGAATTGGATGCTTCAGCCTTTACCAGTGCCAGAGTGGAAATGGGAGAATATATCCATGGACATTGTTGTGGGATTACTGAAGAAATCTCGAGGTAATAATGAAATCTGGTTTATTGTTGATCACTTGACTAAATCTGCTCATTTCCTTACTATACGAGATACCTTTTCCCTAGATCAACTTTCCTGTTTGTATCTTAAAGAGATAGTCAGGTTACATGGAGTTCCTCTCTCCATTGTATCTGATCGTGATCCCAGGTTCACTTCTAACTTTTGGAAAGGCCTTCATAAGTCGTTGGGTACTGAATTAAATTTTAGTACATATTTTCATCCTCAATTAGATGGGCGTTCAGAATGAACAATTCAGACATTGGAGGATATGCTACGTTCTTGCTCTATGGATTATCAGGGAAGATGGGACCAACATCTTTCTTTGGTTGAATTTTCATATAATAACAGTTTTCATTCCAGTATACATATGGCACCGTTTCAGGCATTATATGGGAAGAGGTGTCGAACTCCAGCTTTCTGGGATGAAGTGGGTGAAAGGAAGTTGATGGGACCAGAATTGGTAGATGAGATGGCAGAAAAGGTTCAGCTGATTCAGAAGCACATGAGAACAGCTTAGAGTAGGCAGAAGAGTTATGCGGATAACCGGAGGAAGGATCTATTTTCGAGGTAGGTGATCATGTTTTTCTCAAGGTTTCTCCTTGGAAAAGTGTGATGAGATTCGGTAAGAAAGGAAAGCTGAGTCCATGGATTATTGGACCATATGAAATTCTAGAGAGAGTTGGATCAGTTGCATACTGGGTGGCTTTACCTCCGAGTTTATCTCAGGTAAACAATGTTTTCCATGTTTTGACATTGAGAAAGTATATTCCAGATCCATCTCATGTTTTGAGTCCAGAGGTAGTTCAGCTGGAAGAGAACCTATCTTATGAGGAACAACCGGTCTAGAATCTTGACCACAGGGAGCAAGTGTTACGGAATAAGGTGATTAATCAGGTAAAGGTTTTGTGTAAAAACCTCATGATGGAATTGGCAACATGGGAATCTGAAAATTCATTGAGGGATAAGTACCCCCATTTATTTGATAAGTAAATAAATTGCGGGGACATAATTTTCTAATGGGGGTATGGATGTAACATCCCATGTAAGTAATGAATAATAGATATTTTTATCTATGTCTATTAATTAATTATATAGTGTTTTAGAGGCTTCAAATGAAAATAAATCCAATCTTAAGCATGGAATACACTAATATTCTTAAAAGACTATTTTACTGCCTTTTGATGGAAAACCCTTTTCAAATCAATATTTTGAAAATTTTATAATCTATATTTGTCAAAATAAACATATTCAGTATTATTGGGACATTGAATTTTACGTTGGATAAATTTTTGGTATTTTTCAGACAATGTTCATTTTGTAATGAATAGTGGAAAATACTGCATTTTACATCAAAACTGCTTTTTAATCTAATTTATTTATATGGTTAGATTATCTTTTGAATTGGTTTTGAAGTGAAATTAGAATATATTTTTACCATTTAATCAAATGGTAGTCATTGGAATCAATTTCACTTTAAAATTGGACTTAAACTGGTATCAATCTTTTGATACTTATTATTTCAAAAAAACCCGCTATTTGTCATGACAACGGGGATTAATTATTAAATTAATTAATGTAACTTATATGATTTGAATTTTTTAAAATAGACATCATTTTTGAATTCATAATATCAAATATAGCTTAGGGTGAATTTTTGGTAATTTTCTGAAAAACATCAATTTTTTATGAATAGTGAAACCACTAAGTGGTACTTATAAAAACTGATTTTTCCATTTAAATGAAATTTTGCCATCATTGGGTTTTGAATTTCAAAAATCCGACATAAATGGTTGTCATTAAGAAGTAAAATTTTGTTCAATGGGATTAAAATAATTTTTTGGTGAATAGTAACTTATTAAGTTCTTAATCGCAATTAGTGGTAATTATTGTAGTTTAAGGTAAACAAATTGTTTTAATATTATGAGATGAGCTTGAAACATGTACTACCCTAATTGGATGTTTCATGGCCGACCAATAAAATCCATGGGTCAACTTGGGGACCCCATGGAGCCGCTTTGGATGGGAAATGACATAAATAACTATTTATTTAATGTAAAAATGACACAAACATGATTTATGTTACTAAAACAATTTTTATATGGGGTTATACAAGTCATATTTTTGACTATAAATATAAATTAGAAAGATAAAAAGATTTTCTACATCATAGTATTTTTGTTATAATTTTTAGACATAAAATAAATTAAATTAATTATGACATCATGATGATGCAGCGATGACCTCATTATTTAACGATTTAAATAAAATGGAAATTTAATGTAAACTCTAAAACCTACACATGTCCAAAACCAATTGGATGAGTGGATTTCGAACCCTTGTCACCTTATCATCTAATTATATCAATTTTGGACGTTTTGAATCCGAAACTCATTTTAAAATAAAGTAACTTATCTTTACTTTCCCAGAGTGCCCCTCCTCTCCTCTTATAAAAGGCCCCAACCTCTACCTCCATACCCACACTCCCAAAGCATTTGTGTCCACCAACCCCTACCCATTTTGTCTCTCCACTTCCCTCTCTTACTCCTTGAAGCCTCACTTTGGGAAGAAGGCTTCCTAAGGAAGCTTTTGAGCTCAAACCAAAGGGAGTTACCCGATTTTAAGGTAATGTCTTCTTTTGAGTCCTTTTGTTTTATTTTACTTCTCCAACACCCTAAACTCTTTTTATTATTTTATTTTGTAAAAACTCTAGTATAATCAATATACTAGGATGTTTTTATAATATGGATTCAAGCTACACATACACATACCTACATCTAATGTTTAACGAACATACTGTTTCCGTGGATGGTGAATTTATGCCTCCCGAAACAAAGATTGTTCATCATTATTTTAACAACTTCAAGGGTGGCCATTAAGATGACACTATATATATATATATATGATATATAATATGTTTATGTTTTCCTTAAGCTTCTGTATTTTTATTTTTGGTCATACCTTTATGGTTTCTATTATGGGTAAACGTGATATCTTCATTTAAGGAAGTGTGGACTACTGCCCCCTCAAAGTGATTTGATTTGTTAAATACCATATGTGGGATGTATAAAGGCTGGAACTATGATATTATATATGATATTATACTTGAATTATAATATACCTTTATATAATTATGATTACATTCTATAATATATGAAATAGAAATGAAAGTAGCGTTCATGCGTACGTACGGCTTACCGTCTCCATGAACGATGCATTTCATTTCTTACCTCTAAATTATTATGTAATATTATAAATTCATGTATATACTGGATATATATTATATATAAATAATTATTATAATTCTATATATAATGGATACATGAACAACATGTAATTATAAAGGGTTTATTTATGACTCAAGTACCAATGGTCGTTAAAACGACTGTTATTAACTTAAATAATTACATAGTGTTAATGACATGGAAATAAGTGATATAAAAGGAATAATGAAATTGAAAAAGGTTCTTAAAGAAGTATAAATTAACTCAAGTTTATTATTCAAGACATTAAAGAATGATCGAGTCAAGTCGGACCCGGGGTATGGGACTTCGTCTCAATCTCCTTTCATTGAGGCATATTTTGTTTTATACACAACCTTCTTTTATACGGTGTATAAACCACTTTGACATTTACGTTTATTCAAAAGGAATCTTTTTTATGCGAAGTGTTTTAATAAATGATAAAAGGGAATGTTTTTGTCGTATGTATGCGGCGACAACGACTTCTCTGCCGCCGTGACTGTTATTTGAGTTTTGGCTTCCTCTACAAGCCATACCTTGTTTTTAAAAGAAAAATAAATACCATGTTTTACTTTTCCTTTATTTTGGTATTGAAAATGGTTTTCATAATGTTTTTATATCAATGTGTTGTATTGATATCTTGTGATTGAAAGGTGGAAATGTTATGTTTCATTTATGCATGTTTTATGTGATATGATTATGTTGTGGTTCTTTGGCATTATTATGAAGACGGGTGGTTCTGTGATAAACTAAGTGCGGGTGAGCCCGATATAGCTCTATAATGAATTGGGTCATGCGAAGGAGTGAAACGTTAAGGTTTCTCTGAAGAGGTTTTGGGAATATACTATGATGGGTATTCCAAACGTAACCAAGAGGGTTACTCCCTACGTAAGAATGTTATTAATGACTCAAGTTACCTTTATGTCTTATGATTTCTATGATTTATTCATGATTTGATGAGGTATGTTAAAGTGATTATGTTTTATGGTTAAAGTATGATATCATTCTTATGTATATATGTACCCATGTTTCCTTTCCATATTTTTATATCCCTTACTGAGCTTTTTACGCTCATCCCAAGTTTTTTTGAAATGTTTTTCACAGGTCAAGGGAAAAGTACATGATATGATGATAGTGTCAAGGAAGTGTCAAGAAATAATCCATGTTTTGTGTTAAATATGTTTCCATTTATGGGAATGAAGAATAATATCTTTATGTAACCACTTTGTTTATATGTGGAATGTAATGAATGTTTTATGATCTAATTCTCTAAAACTCTAAACCCGAAAAGTTCCTCAATGTGTAATCTTGTAATAACACAAGATTAAGTAAGGTTTAAGGCTGGGGCCTTATAAATATATTGTAATATATCATGAGAACATAATAAATAATGAATATGATTAGGTAAATAACTAAGAACACAGTCCATTTAATCAATAACACTAATAGAATATGTATCCATGATTAATATGAATGTAATAATCTTATAGATAACATCAATAGAATACACAATGATATAAATTCATAATATTAGAAATCACTATATCATAAATTATTATATATAAAACATTTAATCATTTATCTAATATCGTTTAATTAATGGGTAGTTATAAACAAGAAACACAATTAATTTGAAAAAATAATTTTTCTCAAGATACTTGTCTATGAATTGATGTACTATATATTACAAAAACCCACATATCACTAAAAATCCAATGAAAACCTAATATATATAATTAGAAATTCAATATATATAAAATATTTCTTACCAATACGTATCTTCATTGACTAATGTTCATAGATGTATAAATATTTCCCATCATTAAAAAATATCTTTTAAATAAAAACAATATATACAAAGTCTATATGTATATGAAAATAATTATATACGTGATTCAAATAATATGGATATTTAAGATAAATAAAAATTGTAGTGATCATAATAATTTTAATATTTAAAAAAACCCTAACTACCGAATAATTAATAAGAGATCATAGGTGAACAAGGGTTCATTGGAAGTATAGTTTTTACAATAAAATCATGTCATAAAGAATTTATAACATAAATTTTAAAATAATTATTCATTAAATAGTTTTATCTATAATGTAATTGAAAACATATATAATACTCTAATTAACATAAATTATTTATGCTTGTGGGTATGTATTTTAATTCCAAATACCAAAATAAATCTTTTTTACTTTTTATATAAACTGTTTTTTAAGAATAAATTATAATACATCCCTTCAAAATATTTATTAAATCAATTAATATGTAATAACCTGGAATTCAATGATTTTTTTAAACAAATTAAATGGGTTTGTTAAGAGACATGGACCAAAGAAGACAAGTAATTCAGAGGCCTAGTGTTGCCCAAAAGTATTTTTGGACTTGTTTTGAGTTCCATTAAATAATCTTCTGAGCAGGTTTTTCTAACATTTAAACTGCTTCCCAGATTAAAAAAATAAAAGCGCTCCATTGAACTCAGAGAACCATGATTCACCTATAAAGGGCCTAATGTTGGCCGATGTGGGCCAATTGTGGAAGTAAGTTTCTATCCATAAATAAAATAATTAAGTAACAATTATTTTATATATCCAATCCTTATAACTCAAAAAAGATAAATCAAATTTGAAATATGAAATTATAGTTGAGCTTATGAGATAATTTTTTCCTTAGGTAGAGTTTAACCTCGACCGGCGCTGGTCATGTGGGAAACACGGGTTTTGAGAATTTTTATGTTAAATATATGTCAAGCATGCGTGGTTCTGGAAACATCTAAATGGGTGCCAAGACTGAAAATATGAGGGCATCGTTGTATTTGAAAAGATGACATTATATATGAATGGACATAACCTTATCCAGCAGAGGTCGGGGTAAATATATAATTTTTGGCCGTTTTATGTAAAATAAAATAAACATGAAATGTTTATTTTTTAAAAAAAATTGTTTCGCTGCAATGCACTACTCATCCAGCTTTTTCATTTATTGAAATAAACAGCGGGAAAACTCTTTAATTTAATTAATAATAGAAATATTGTTTCATAAATGAAATAATATAATGATTCATGACACGATGTAACAGAAATATTGCAGCACATTTCTATTTTAATGGGATAATATGTTGGAGAATCAGATCTAGAATTTCTCTGGTGGATGGGTTGAAAAATTCTTTTCAATAATGAACATAGGTGAATCACTAGAGGAAATGACACACCGTGATGAATGGGACCAGAGAGAGAAGAATTCCAATGACCACATATATAATGTCAATCCTCAATGGCATATCTCTTCATCAACAAAACTATCCTATGTATGAGTTTGCTTTTGGTGTTTTGAGTTTCTCCATTCTGTATTCTAAGACAACAAACACAAATCATCCCACGAATAATTTGTTCAAAATATAAGTTTTTCTTACATGAGGGAGCTTACTCTTGGGGTTTTTCATTGGGGTTAAATTGTTTATTGATCCTAAATCTTCTTCCCCAATGTTATAACTATGACATGGAGGGTGTGGAATGGCACAAACAAGCCTGAGCCCCTCTCCCTTTGTGCATTGTTGTGTTTTATTCATGGTTGAACCTCAAAGTTGACAACAAAGCGTTTCTGAGGCCTAATAGGGGAATTTTGTATCCACGGAGGCAGGATTCAAAGATGGTCTGAAGAACAAAAAATCAGAGCAGACTCGGTTATATGTGGAAAATAAAGTGGGCAGTGACGGCCTGCAGAAGTGGCTGCTGGCGGGTGGTGTTGTTATATGATGGTGCATTGAAGATGATGATGTAGCTGACTGGGGATACGGTGGTTCAGTAGAAGCTGCTGGTGCTTAGGCCTGTGGCTGGAAGAGGTGGGATGTCAACAACTGTCCATGTTGGTTCAGCAAATCAGACTGTGTGGGCTGCTTCATTGCATTGGTACATGGTCCAGTTTGGACAATGTGTGGGATTGGCGAGGGAAACCGGCTATGCCAATCATGGAGCACATAAACTAGAGGCCCTTCTGGAGTCTAGACTACAGTAAAATATAGATCTCTTTTGTGGGTCGGACCAGTGGCATAATGTTGGGCCAATGGGAAGCCCGGGCTAGGACCAACATGACTTTTATTGCGGACTGGGTCAGAAAAATCTAGGTTATTGGGTGACCCTGTGGGTGTGACGCGCAGACAAACTGGGACAGGTCTAGCATGACCCAATAGTCCAGGCTAGTCCAGAACCATCCAGGGTTGGGATGGGTCAGTAAAACTAGATGGGGTCTTGCTGGGCCCGCAGGCTGTGTTGGTCGGGTTGGTCCAACCGAGTTGGATTGGACCTAGACACAACCATCCCCTGTTTACTAAAATTCCAATGTCATTTAGATCGAGCATTTGATTGATGAGCTATTTGTGACGTTGGAACTCATAGGATGAGGATGTTATTTTGGGATTCTCTAATAAAGATTTAATGGATGATGAAATACAAAAAACGGCATGAAGAGTGGAATATCTTAGAATTAAGGGGTCTATGTTTGTGAGTAATTTGACATGGTGAGACCCAAAAACTACTAACGAGCACGCCCAATTGACTGTGTAGGCCAAGAAGACAATAATCTCTGAGTTTATTATATCTAAGTGACCTTGTGTGGAACAAATCCATACAACCATGTGTAGATCAGCTCTAAGAAACACTTTTTGGATCAGCTACAATTGACCCTGTGTGGATCACCGACAAGTGATACTATGTGAATCAACTACAAGAGAACCTGTGGGGATTAACTCTAAGAGGCGTTGTGTGGATCTACTATATGTGGCCCTGTGTGGACTAGATATGATAAATTACATGGAAAGTGATTGCATGTGACCCAACACACCATCAATACTCATTAAAGATAAGTACATCAGCAGTCTAAGGGGTGCAGTGTACAACAGATAGTTTTTATTTATATACATTATATTATACGTCTTTGATATGACTATACCTTGTGTATACATTCCATTTCGGTTTGGGGTCCCTATTGAGTATTGGGCTACTCACCCCTGCACTAAATTTTCTTCCATGTGTTGTGTCCCGTGCAGGTGATCGACACTTCAATGGAGACCTTGGTGGTCTAGAATCTGATGGTGCTCAGTGATACAGGATAGACAAGTGTACTTCTACAACTACAGGCAGCTACCCTTCACCTACCCATCAGGTGATTTCTCGAGTGGACGAACTGTAGAAGTTGTACTTTCCTTTGTGGTTTTGGGCTTGTATTAGGGCCCCTTTTTTACTTTTAGTTTTTACTATACTCTCAGTAGTTATCTCAATGATAGTTATTATTTAATTTGCGTCTACTTTCCACAATTTGAGCTTTTTCCATGTTTACATGTATTAAATAATATGAATTCCCATTTATTCTTGGGATATTTTTACTCGGTGCTAGTCGCCAGCCACTGGCCTATGGAATGAGGGTTTGGGGTAGTAATGGAACATGCCTTGGGGGACTGGTCCTGAAAAATTGTTATCATAGGGGGCCAGTTCAATAGGATGAAATAAGAGTCTCTAAATTTTTATGGGAAAATAGTTTTAAGTGTTTCATGTTCATAATTTAGGTCAGGGAGTCTAATGATGGTTTTGTGGCTGACGTATCCATACATAAGGAACTTGAATTATGTTTTTCTACTCGGTACATGAAAAAAATATTTACATGCATCATCGAATAAATTTTCCATGATCCATTGGAGTTAGATTCAACTCACCAACAATAATAAAATAATTGTGGTTTATCTTGATAACATTCAAGATGACTCCACATAACCATCCATCCACGATTCTAGTGCATGACCCAATTTATTGTCCACAGATTGATAAGTAATTAATATAGGGATTGTTGGTCGAGATGGTACCTTTGGCCGGTGTCCCAATGATACCACCACTCATCAGTCATCAATTACTACAGGTGTTAGCAGTAAAGAACAAACATAACATCAGTACCTTACAAAATAGTTAGTGACAAGGACCATTCATATTTCGAGGTCAGCTAACGTCATAGGAATCTAAGAACTGACTTGAGGTGGTGAATGAGTTTTCAAATCTAATCAGTGTAATAATAGATTATATTGTAGTCCTCGAAGTGAGCCTTTTACTTGTCTCATTTTGGCGATAACGTGGTTTAGATTACATGAACTTTTGATGTGGTGACTTTTCCATGGACAAAGCATGAGAACGTCTGTTAGAGAAGGGATTATTTCCTTAAAAGCTAAGGGATTTGCATGCCCAAGAGCTTCCGCAGCTTCGGTGGGACAACATGTCGGTATCTGTGTATTCCTTAAGGCATAACGACCCATCTAGGTACTCGATAAATACAATATGACTAGTGAGTTAGGGCTCAAACCAATGAGAGAGATGTGTCTAGGGACATCTGAGATGGATATATTCCTTTATGCAGTCGAGCGGACCATAGTTTTCTAACATAAAAGAAGACCTTGGTGACTCATCAAAGCTTGTCTAGTCAGTTGTGCTAATAGTGAAATGGTGGATGGACCACCAAAGCAGAGACAATGACTATAAAAAATTAATCTCTAGGGTGGAAGATGTGGAAGAGGAGATGAGAGGGCAGTAGACGGTGTTATATGGCCATCTGTACCCATGTATCACCAGATTTTCTGAGTTTTCAGTTCCCTACTATGGTGGATAAGTATGATGACGTATTTCCACAGGATTTACAAGGACTACCTCCTTATAGAGATATAGAAATATGAATTGATCTGTACACTATTATGTCACCAATATCTACACCTTCATATCAGATGGCCCCCTCAATGCCTTGGGATATGATGGATTTGATTGAGGACTGGCAGAGGAATGGGTTCGTAATGCCAAACATTTCTTAATGGGTAGCCCCAGTGTTTTTCACCAAGAAGGACGATGGAATCATGAGGCTATGTGTGGACATTGGGCACCTAAAATGGGCGATTTTGATGAACTAGTTTCCTCTAATAGGTTTTTGTGACCTCTTTGATCAGTTGAACAATGCAAAATTTATCCCAACGATAGATCTCAGATTCGGCTATCACAGGATTCGAGTGTGAGATGAGGGAATCCTGAAGTGGGCTTTGAAATGTCGCTAAGGCCACTATGTGTACTTAGTGATGTCTTTGGTAATGAAGAATGCACCACCTATATTCATGTAAATCATGAACAGGATCATCCATGCATACCTAGACTAGTTTTATTGTGGTCTTTATTGATTATTTCTTTGTGTATTCAGCATCAAAGGAGAATCACGTGATTCACCCAAGGATAAATTAGGACACACTCTGAAAGAATCAGCTTTACGGCAAGATCCCGAAGTGTTAGTTATGTATATAAATGCTCTACATCCTTGGAAATGTCATCTCAAAAGATCGAGTTGTGGTGGATCTATCTAAGAATGAGGAAGTGCATTCTTGGGGGCCACCCAAAAGCATTACCTAGGTGAAGAGTTCACTTGGGTTGGTTGGGTACTATAAGAGGTTTTTAACTTACTTCTATAGAGTAGAATCGTCCATGGAGGCATCCGGAATGTACGTATATCCATTCTTGGGGAAACAAAGAGATGAGAAGAGAATTCAGTAGCTAAGGCAATGATTGGAGAGTGATCCTATCTTGAGACTAAAAGATGAAGGAACTATATATGTGGTGTTCTGTGATGCATCATGAACTGGTATAGGTTGTGTCCCAAATAATTGAAAAAAGTTGATTTCTTGTGGCTCATGATTGTAGATATTGAATGATCATAACTATGTGACTCATGATCGTGAGTTGGAATTTTTAGTCTTCTCAGTGATGGTGTAGAGAAACTACATTATGGTAAAATGATTCATCACCTACTATGACAACATGATTCTGATGTATATCTGTTCTCATTAGGATATGAATCTAAGACACTAAATATGGATAGAGTTCTTCCAAGACAATGACATCACGATAGTCTACACACCTAAGAAGGGGAACATGGTGGAAGATTCTCTCAGCATGAGATCGAGGTCACAACTACTGAATGAGCACTCAGAGACCTTGTCCTCTCTTTAGATATCCATAGCAAATAGATATGATGCATCTTATATTTATTTGATGGTATTTTCTCCATCAGTCTTACATTGAGTCAGGGAGGTGTAACTCAGAGATACCAGCTGTGAGACTACAGGTTCCCAGATGTCCACAGGTCCAACCCTATTCGATATTCTACAGGTGGGGAGTGCATAATCCTTTTCAGAGTACTCACCATTGTACTGGTAAAGTTACAGGAAGAAGTGTTTAGGTATTTCTATTCACCCTCCATTGGTGGTACACCATAGAGTGGAAATGATTTGTAATGATCTTCAATGATTGTACTGGTGCCTAGGGATGAAAAACGCAGTGGTAGAGTACATTTTATTATGCTTCACTTTCTAGCATGTGACTGCTATGAATCAGGTTCTAATATTTGTGGACCAGACACTTGAGGTAGCAGTGTGGAAGTGGTATGATAACTCGATAGAAATCGTGACACGATTATCACGCACATCCAGGGCCATAACACTATTTGGGAGATCAGTGACTGACTCATCAAGTCAAATCACATCATACGCTTCTGGGAGAGGATATTGGTAGAGGGTCTAGGACACCTCTATGACCAGGAGATAATGTGACTTCATGGGGTGACATTGACCTCCATATCAGACCATGGGTCTTAGTTTAGATCCCAACTGTGGAAGGGATTACATGAGGCCTTTCAGACTCCCCTATGACTGTGGAAGACATTCCATTCCTAGACTAATGGTCAGATAGAGAATACTATGTAGACATTGGAGGACATGCTTTATGCTTATGTCCATGATTTGGTCATAGTTTGAAGGCCCACCTAACACTATTAGAGTTTTCATACAACAAAAAATACCACTCCACCATTGGTATGACATCGTTTGAGGCACTATGCAGATGCGCATACAGGTCACTGTAATAGTATATAGACCTAGGGTAGTAAGAAAACCAAGGTCCATGGATAGTATAGGCTATCACTGAGAAGGTGCAGGTCATCTGATAATGGATGAAGACTACACAGAGCTGATAGAAGTCCTATGATGATATGTGACTGAGACCCCAGGAGTTTAAGGAGGGGGGCCATGTATTCTTACCATTCTCTCCTCATAGAGGGATACATATATTTGGTTGTGGTGACAAGATATGTTGGAGGTTAATCATTCATTTCTATATTCTGATCAGAGTTAAAGAGGTGGCGTACCACAAAGCTCGTCCACCACATATACATCAGGTTCATGATGGTTTTCATCTGTCACCTATGTGGAGGTAAATTCATGATACATCACACATCATCGACTAGGGTGAAATTGAAATTGATGATGAGGAGACATTTTATGAGTTCCCAGTGAAGGTAGAGGTTTGACAGGAGAAGGTCCTTCATGGGTAGACGATTCCTCTGGTTCATGTTCATTAGAAGCAAGGGAATCATCAGATGAGAACATTGGGGTGGGAGGATCATATTTGTGATTAGTACCCATTTCTATTTGATTATACCTTGTTCTGGCTTAAGAGGAAGCAAATACCTAATATGGGGAGTAATGTAATACCCTGGAATTTAGTGAATTTTTTTTAAAAATAAATGGGATTATTAAGAGACTAGGTCATAAGACAAAACGTAATTACAAGTCCCAGAGTTTCAGGAATGTATTTTTAAAATTTCTATAGGTTCATTAAATAATCATGTGAGAGGGTTTTTAAAACATTGAAACTAGTTCCTAGATCAATAAATATTAATTGGTCTTCATTGAACTGAGAGCATCTAGATTTTCCTAGTAAGGGAGTAACGTTGGCTGGCACAGGCCAATAGTGGAAGTTAATTTTTTTCTATAAATGAAAATAATAATTAATAATTATTTTATTTTAAACTCTTTATAATACCTAAAATGTAACTTGGATTAGAAATCCTATAATACCGTTGAACTCATGCGGGTGTATTTCCCTTCGGAAGAGCTTAACCTCGACCGACACAGGTCAAGGGTGAAATATAATGTTTGTATTTTTTAAAGTGAAATAATATGGCTTGCGTGTGTGGGTTTGGAATCCTATAAACGGGTTCCCAGATTAAAAATATGAGGGCAAAATTGCATCCTAAATAGATATGTTACCTATTAATGGACCTAACCTCGACCGACGCAGGTTGATGTAAATGTTTAATTTTTGGAAACATAATGAAAATTAAAATTAACATAAAATGATTATTTTATTTAAAAAATGTTTCATTGCAATGCATAATTGAGCTGTCTATTTCATTACATGAACAAAATAGTGTAATGAATCTATAATTTTAAGCATAACATAAATGCTAATTTATAAATGAAACAATGTGATGATGTGATGACACAATATAATAGAATTGATATGACATGTTTCGTTTTTAATGTGATAATAGGTTAAAGAATCAAATATATAATTTCACTAATGGACGGTGAGGGAGGTATCTCCAATGATGAATGATGGAGAATTACTAGAAATAATGACACCCCTCAATGAATGGGACTGGAGAGTGACAAACCCTAGTTTCTTTGAATTGTATGTGACTCCCCACAGATGGATAACATCAACGATGAACCTATCCTTGGTAAGGGTTTACATTTTTTGTTTTGAGTTTCCCCATTATTCATTCTAAAACCACAAATAAGGATCAACCCATGAATAGGTTGATCTATGGCTCCCTTGTTCTTGTGGGAGGGAGCATATTCATAGGGTTTTGCATCAGTGTTAAATTGTTGATAGAACCAAAATCTTCTTCCCCTATATTTGAAACACTAACACATAGGATGTTTCATAACACCAACAAGGCTCGAGCCCCTCCACCATTGTGTGCACTTTTTTATTCTACATGGATAAACCCTTGAATTTATAGATAAGAATTTTTAAGGCTGTATTAGTGAAGAAGGTACCCCATGGATGCTGGAGGCACCGATGGTGTGAATAACGGACCACTGGAGTGAAGCCGGTGGTTTTCAGAAAATCCTGACTGCGTGGAGGCAGAGGCGTCGGTCGTAGGTGGGTGTCACCATGCCACGCTGAAACACTAAAGTTGATTCTACACTAATATCAGGCCATGAATATGCAACATGATATGTCGTTGCTCAGGCTGGTTGTTGGCAGAGGTGGGACTCAACCAACCTGCCATGTCGGGGGGAGCGACACACGTCATGCAGGTCCCGGATTTACATAGGAACACAATACAGTGGGGACCACATGGGGGCCTCCTAATCTATTTATAGGTTAAATAAAACAAACTTCCTCCTTGATTCCGTGTTGGGGGAGACCACCATGTTTTCCGGGCTGGGCTGGTCCGGATAAATCCGGAATGTTGGTCGACCCAGAGGGCTGGCCCACATCCGAACTAGGCTAGGTCCAGTGTCCGAGCTGTATCGGGCCAACGAAGAACTTAATAGAGTCAGGATGGGTCGGTCCAACTATGTTGGGTCATGTGGGACCCTTAGGCCAGGTTTTTCCGGTCGTTCTGACTAAGTTGGATAGGGCCCAAACACAACCAGCCGATATTTACTAGAACACAAATATATTTCTAACTAGGTACCCGATTGACTATCCGTTTTTTGTGTTTGTACCCTCACGATGAGGAATTTCCTTTGGAATGATCTATGAAGTATTTCATTTAAGTTGAAAAATTATGAATGAAATGATCAATGAATTCTTATGGAATAAAGTGTGATATGTGTGAGAATATTGTGACTGGAAGGGACCCTAAGACTTGTGATGAGCGGGCCCATGTTACCCTATATTCATAGGAGACAAGCGGGTCAGTGTGGATCAACTCCAAGTGAACTAGTGTGGATTATCTCCAAGACACTCTGTGTGGATCAGCTCCAAGAGACCCTTTGTAGGTCAACTCTAGCTGGCCCCATATTGACCAACTATAAGACACCCTTTGTGGATCAGCTACAAGTGATCTTGTATGGATTAACACTAAGAGTCATTTTTTTGATGAGCTACAAGTTGTCCTGTGTGGCCAGCTATGATGGCCTTAATGGTAAGTGGCTCTCTATGTCCCAGCAAACCCACTATACCAATAAGGGATAAGTACCTTATAATTCCAAGGATTTCAGTGTATGACATACAATTTTTCTTTACATACATTATATTATACATGTGTGAGATGACAATATCGTGTGTATATTTTCCTTTGTGGTTTGGGGTCCCTAATTATTATTGTGTTACTCAACCTTACACGGGCATCACCCGCATGTGTCATGTGTCGTGCAGGTGATCGACACATACACAAAGACTTTGGTGATCTGGGACAATGTGGTGCTCAGTGAGATGGGACAGACATGCATACTTATATGGCTACATCCAGCTACCCTCACCTGCCATTCAGGAGGGGTCTTGAGTGGACAGATTAAGGTAGTTGTACTTTCCATTGTGGTTTTGGTCTTGTATTATGGCCCATTTGTAAGTTTAGTGTGTACTGTACTCTCATTAGTTTTCTCAGTGATAATTTTTTTAACATTGTTTTTACATTCCAATGTTTGATCATTGTGTGTGTAAAAGTTTAAAGGAAAATACATTCCCTTTTTTCTAGGGATATTCCTACTTGGTGCTACTCACTAGCCCCTGACCAATAGAAGGTGGGATTGGGGTAGTCATGGAATGGGACCTGGGGGATGGGTCAGGATATACAACATAAAATTTTTTTATAAGTAATTTTATTTATAAAAATGGAATTTTTAAAAAAATTCAAAAAAATAAAGGCATGGATGAAAGATATACGTGATCAAAAAGAGAATAAATTATTGAATTTTTATTAAAACATTTCTATTTTTTACTGAATTAAAAAATAGGGGAAAATTTTGAAGAAAATATTTTGATTCATTAAATATTCACAAGATATGAAAATATATTCATTTTATGAAGGGTATAATATAATTTTGCATCAATATATATTATGGAAATCCAAAAAAATGAGTCTATTAAATAAATCCTTATAACATTTTTAATGTTTAAACTACATCCAATATGTAGAATAATCCTAAAATGAAACATTATTATTCAAAAATAAATATATTTTAATTTTGAAATTATCAACGTAGTGGTATAGACACCATATAAAATTAAATAATCCTTATAACATCTTTTTATATTTTCGATAATTTTTATTTAATTATAACAATTAGTACATTATTCAATATGGAGATAGAAGACATTAAAATGAAAGATACTGGTGAAGATGAATACCTTCTCATATAAAAAAATAACTGGATCTATTATTTGGAACCTTATGTTTGGAATTTTGGGAAGACCAAAAAAAGTTTAATGTAGAAAATGATTTTTTAGAAATATTTTAGTAAGTCAGGTTCATGTTAAATTTTTTCATATGTGTAAGTATATGAGGTGAGGAGGAGCCCTATTACAACTGAGGTGGCTGGAACAGTTGTGAATTTTCAATGAATGAAAATAATTCAAAGTCACTTTCTTGAAAAAATGGATCCAAAATAGATAATATTATAATGATAAAATATTATTATAAAAAAATAACCAATAGATTTAAAAAATAATTTAGGTCATTTTAATACTTTTCCCTTTTATTTAACCCATGGTAAATTTGAATTAATCTAAACTGTAGTAATTGATTTATAATATTTTTACCAGTAATTATGAAAAAAACTATGTTAGTATATTTACATAATATAAATAATTTTGAGTAAAAATATATAATCAATTTTATTAAATTTAACTAATTAATGTTTGATATTTAAATAAAAAAATAATGCCACAATACGTGATGGAATATTTTTTATTAACGATGTTTATTTTTCAACAACATAATTATTTCACATTAACTATGTTACCAATAATCATTATTATATTTATTTAATTAAAAAAAATATATGTATAATCTATAAATTTTATTTAAATAATTTATTATTAAATATAATTTTAATTAGCTAAAAAGAATGAAATATATCTTTAAAAATAGTTTTTTAAAAAATTTCCCATTTTACTTCAAATCGATGTTATATATATTTATATGAAATAATGTGAATATATTTTAAATTATAAATATAACAACACATTTTTAAAACTAAAATTTTTTATATAAAAATACTACATTTTCAATTATTCTTAAAATATTTTTTCTATGGAAACCTCATTAATTTATTCGAAGCTTATTTATACGTATTAAATATAAAATTGATATAAATACAATAATATTTAAAAATTTATTCCAAATTTATAAAAACGATATTATATTACAGTTTCATTAAAATAGAATTTTCAATTCCAATAATTAGAGATATTTTATTTTTTTATTCACACATTAAAAAATATAATCCTTCAAATATTCATCGATATTACATTCTAATAAAATGATGTTCATTCTAATTCATAAGATCCTATTATTCAATATTTTCATCATCCATTTTATTATTTATACAATGTACCTTTACAAACTAAGTATCCTGATTCGTAAATTATTTCTCTCTACTTTCAATAATTTTGATGAAAATTTCACATTAACATAGATTTAGTTCAAATGTTATTTTATCATAGGTGAGAACATGCATTGGGTCTCAAATAAAGATCTTTAAAATTGATATATAGATCACATTATTTACTTTATAGAAAAATGGTGTGATTCATAACTATTAATTCAAAAAATGAATTCCTTCTAACATTTAATATGGGATTATGAACATGGGGATTATTTGTACATTTTTACCGAATAGTATATCACTCTTCTATAGAGATTTTATCTAGAAAATGAGAACTACAACATAAAATTTCAAATCATTACCTTAATTTTTTAATAAAATTTTTTCCACTTTTTATCTTTTTTTTTTGATTTTAAATACTCTTCACCGTTTTAATTACCTATTTGGAAGGTTTAGGGCCTATATGTTTCCTTTCACCTACATTATCCCAGAAATTTAGAGTACACCATCTCTTATAATATAATTATTCATATGTTATAAATTGAATTGATTAATGGAATATACTATTATAAGAATATTCCAAAAAATGCAACTATTGATCTCAAGTATTTTTAAATTTATGTGGGTTCAATATCAACATATAATTTATTATTTTAATTGTAATTTTGAACAATTTATTTGATTGTGGGTGATAAGTTGTACCCAAATAAATATTGGTGTCAGTACCCTTTGGATAAGTTTTATATAATTTATATGTGAGTCATGGATAATAATTATACACATCTAAAATATTTTTTTCATGAAGAATAAAAATGTTATTAATATAGATCCATGTAAGGTACATTAGGGGTAAATTATCTCTTATAGTTAATAATTTATTAGATTTGGTTTGGAGATCAATAATAACCCATGTTAAACCATTCATCATCTGAATATTTTTTAATCCAATGGAAACTTAAATACTAATGTAATACTATTTCCATATATGATTAAGTATAGGTTTCATGAATCCTTTTGGATTCTATATTTTATCCTTAAACTATTGAGAAACCATTAATTTAGATATATGATCACCAATTACATGATTCATATTATCCCACTAAAAGTTTCACATCAATTCCTAATCCATATGAATGATACCAAGGTGTATAGGGAAACTCATTCTATGAGAATCATCCACTACATCAATTTTGAGATATGGTATAGTTATATAACATAGTATCTATGGAAATTTTAGTATTACATATTTATATATTAGGTCTAGCAATATCCAATCATTCAAGAAAATAGTTTTACCATGAATACTACCAAAGTTAAAGGTATAATGTATTTTCTTTTATAATAAATATTATTTGAAAATCATTTGAAAAACGAGTATTGTAAACTCTTACATAGTAATTAAAATATAAATCATTATTATATTGATTACCGTAGGATCCCTTTCAATCCTTATATGGGATAGAATTCCATGATCATTCCATATCATGCATCTACGACCATATTTTCTATTCAAAAATTGTCAGTGATTATCTTGAGCCATTTCTTTTTTCATTATGATGATCTATATTTATGAAAAGATGCATTTTAGTCTCTTATAGACTTTTTATATCTCATATATTTCACTAAAATTATAATGTCTCCAAATATTCAAATAATATATTATGGAAAAAACCCAATAACATGAGTTTTATAGTTATATTATGAATCTTTAACATCATTGATTAATATGTTACAAAATTATCATTTTATAAGGAATCAACTAAATACCTTCTTTAATGTGTCATTATACATCCTTAAATCATCATTTCTTGATATTGGAGTCAAAACTAGATCATTGACCAATATCCAATTCAATTATTGTAATATTTCTTCACAATTATATATCAATGTGAACATTACCCCTTGATGTGTATGCATGGATAATGAGTTATCCAATCCAGAATTTTGTTGAACTTATCAATAAATGTAACATACCAAACCAATAGAACTAAATAACTTAGTCATATTCATTCGGATTAGCTACTCTTCAACTGCATTTTTCTTTTTTGGATTAATTTACATTACATACTTGGAGACAAAGTGGCCACAAAATTAAACATTATGAATCTAAAATTCACACTTTCTATATTTCACATATAGCTTTTTTGTTTTACGAGACTTAAGAATGATTCGAATGTGATTATTAGGGTAATAATTGATTTGTTAAAATACTAATAAATCTGAATTAAATACCACATTAATATCCTCATAGTATGTCTTAAATATTATATTCATTTGGTTCAAAAAAATAGAGGAGCATGTAATTAAAACTTATTTAATTACATTAAATACATAATATTCATACCTTATATGCTCAGATCGAATAGTAGTTGTATTTTCTTTCTGAGTAGAGATATTTCTATGTTGACCTCGAATATTGATATGATTATTTATTCCATGATCCATTTATAAACATTGACAAATGATAAATTTTTTCAAATCATTATGAATTTTAAATAATAAAATATAATTCTAAATTTAGTGTAACAAAAAACATAAAAAGACAATTTATGCACTGCTAATATCAAATTCATAATGTTGGTTTCTTTAGAAATATCAATAATATATTTTCAAAATTTTCTTAAAGGTTTGTTAATAAAATGTGAATTAACCTAATAATATCACACAACTGTGTAAATCCTAATTCTTAGTGAGGAACACTCACCTTTCACTAGAATGATTATGATGAAATAGTCAATGATCAATTTTTTGTGTTATTACACCTATATGTGTCCATTCTAAAACAAAATTCATGGGTAGTATTCAAACTTATATTTATATATAGAAATAACACATAATATTTACCTTTCTAAAACATTAGGTTATTATTTTATACATATTTTTATCAAAAATGTATTCATTGGGTTATGATCCCTAATAAATGATTTACTGAAACTAGTTCCCAATTTTTTTACTAAACCTTATCTTATTCCAACTGTAATAACCCAAAATCAAGAAACCCATAGTCAGTGTTTAATTTATTATGTTGGCATAGATACAAAGGATGTTGTTTTAGTGGAAAGACTTGGATTTTTGTCTTGGAAATATAGATATAATCATGATATCTATTTAACAGTAGTAATGAAATATAAAATAAAAGAGAATTCATCATTTAGCATCATTGAACCTCGTTCAATGATTTCATCATCAGAACATGGGAAAAGTAAAAGCATAATCATGAGCTTAAATTCTCAAAAATGGTTATTTACAATGGATTTTTTCAGACGTAAATAATAAATAATATATAAGGAAAGGTAAATATATAAAAACACATTCCATTTAATCACTAACCTAATAAAGTAATGTATATATGGACAATATAAATTGAATAGTTTCATTAATAATAATTAAAATTTTATAAATGATGGAAATGAATAATATATTATTTCATGATCTCTAAAACCATGATTTCTATACTATTAAATCCTTGTGGAAATAATGTTTAATCATTGCATAGGTTTACACCAAAGTCCTTTTAATTATATAACTAATTCATCTCATGAGACCTGTCGATGCATCATAGGGATATCTATGAAAACAGCCTACCTATCATGACATCTGCAATGAATTCCTCATATATTCAATAATGAATAAATTCTTTAAATAACATTTCCTTATCAATAGTCATCCATATTGAGCAAGGAATATGGATTTGTTAATTTTTCCCATTTAAGAAAATAAATTTTATTGTAAACCCCTATATGAATAAATGGAATAAAAATTAACCAATAATAAAATATATGATCCATGGAATAAAGATATTTAAGATAAAATTAATTTCTAATGATCACAGGGAATTGAATTTATTATGAATAATTTAACTGTAAAAACATTGATAAGAGTTAAGAGATGAGTATCCATTCATCCGGAATATATTTTTTGTAAAGAAATAATGTCTAGAAGAAAATAAAATTGAAATATATAAATAATATTTCATTGAATATATTACATTCTAAAAAAAATTTAAAAAATGAATCATAATATAAATAATAGAAAGTGATTATAATAAATAGTATTTTCAATAATATATATTAAATTAAAAAAATCATGTTGACATGTGTAATGAAATTAAAAAAATGAACCTGTCAAAAAATTTAATAAATATTCAATTAAATCCATTGAAAAAGTAGTGAATTTTTTAAAATTTCATTAATAAATAATTTTTGTTAATAAATTCACATTTTTATATCAATTTTGAAAAATATTTACATGAAAAAAAATTAACACAATCAAAAAGAGAAATATGATAAACAATTATTTTAAAAATAAATAATCATGATTAATATACCAAAGGATGGAAAATTTCAAATAAAATATATCACATCCTTAAATATATATTTGATTATAAAATATATTGACTTTATGATGGATATATTATAAAATTTTTTTGAATGAAAAATAAGGAATTCTAAAAATAAATATTATATTAAAAAAAATTCATACATATCTCGTAAATCATATATTGTTACCCCATAAAAAATAAAATGAATTGAATCATTATTCATGATTAAAAAATATGTATTGAAGTTAAATATACCAAATGGAAATTATATACACTATATAAAATTAAATATATTTATAATATCAAATATTCCACAAATGAGTGAAAATTGTGGAAAAATAATTTATGCCAAGCTTCCGATTAGCTAAATGTGCATGGAACTCATGAATAATAATTTTAAAAATAATAATTAATTTTTATAATCATAACATACCTATTTTAAATATCATATATTACATTATTATAACATCATATCACCAAATTATTAATAGTATTTCAATATATCCATTATTTCAGATATTAACTCCATTAATTTTTATATAAATTTTTTCGAAAAAGTTAATATTATTTTAAATAGGATATAGTTACATCATCTATAGAATAATGTTAATGTTATTAAAATAATATATTTCATTATATAACTTCTTGTAATAATTATTGAAATTTGGACATGTAAACAAATCACATCACTTTGGAGACACAATATGTCGTACATACATACGACAAACAATTTCATTCCAATAATAAGAAAATGGAGAAGTAATTTAATTCTGGATCAGTTTTAAAGAAACAATACCATGTCATAATATTAATATATATTTATTATTTCGATCAATATTACTATTTATGTGTGTGAGTTATTTAAAAAAAATTACATGGGTTTGTAAGGCAGGAATCCACAATACACATGACTAAGTGTTTTGTTTTGTATTTTATAGAGAAGTATATTGATTAATATTATTACATAAACAAAATAACACACACACATATATATATATGATTATAATTTTATAATATATTAATTATTAATACATATTCGATATTTTGAATAGAATATGTATAAAGACAGAATTGGTGAATATAATTACCTTATTATTGAAAAACATAATTTGGATATCTTATTAATAACATTAAGGTTGCTATTTTGGGGTTAAACTAGTATTAAAACATGGATAATGCCTTAGGGTACCACTAATTTTAGAGTTTGGTGAATATAAATGGCTTAATATTCATGGATAATTAAGGTGGTGATGATCTCTTTAATAATTTATGTGAGTGAAATACATGTATCTTTTTATTGTGTAAGAAAAATTGAACTCAATTTGATAATATAAACAGATAAAAAAATTCCTCTTCTTCTATTGATAAAAATTTATAATAATTATATAACCATGAAATGTGGTTTTATAATGTTTTTGGTCATTTTAATCCTAATGTGTTTAGGTTGAACTCTAAAAAAACTCATTTTAACCATTATCATAGTAGCTAATTTTAAATTCTTTCTTTTAAATATATCTAAAATATTTTTTTACAATATTACAAAATATCAATTAATCTAAATAAAATTATTTTATGGATTTTTTCATATTTAATTCATATAATTTGATTAATATAAGAAAAAAATAAACCTACAATCATGTCCAAAAATGGTTTTTTAAGAAATGAATTTTTCATGCATATGTTGACCAAACATTAACTATATAACTAATAATCACAATTATATGGATTGTTATTAACATATTATGATTTATAATATATATATTATGCTTAAATAATTTACATTTAAATAAAACATTAATTTATTAAAATGGAAATACATTATTTCTTGAAAATTGTTTTTTTGAAAATATCCCTTTTTACCATCAAATGATCTTATCTATGATTATTTAATATTTATAGTCAATTAATTGTTAATTATAAAAATTTAAACATGTTATTAAATGTACAATTATGAATACTTAAATAATACATTTATTTAATCATAAAATCTTATTTATAATGACAATTTTATAAAATTAATTCTATACTTATTTTGAACTATTATGTTCTAAATTGATATTAATCGTGAAAAATTAAAATTTTTCTTCCATGAAATATTAAAATAATAATTTTATTATTGATTTATGAAAATAGATTTTTCACTTTCAATTACCAATATTTAGGTGTTACATGTATGGGGTACCAAAGAAACATATGCTTGAAGATAAGAAATTTTATGGTAAAAATGAACATTACTAATAGGCTTTTGGAATGTATGTCATTTATTTTTATCCCTTCTCTCTTTTTTTAACTCCTCCTTATCCATTATCATAATAATGATACTATACATCAGATACTACTTATTTTAATGAATTTTAAATTTAACAACCAACCAAATTTATAAATTATCATTCGACATACATAAAAAAATTTATAAAAATGATTCCTAAAAATTGATAATAATTATTTTAAATAAAATGGAAAGAACGATTTTTTTTTTGAAGAATTGATCATTCAATATAAAACTGATTTTATTCTCAACCATTATAGTGTATTAACAATTTAATTAATGTTAATTTTTATTAAAATAAATCTTATACACATTTCATTAATGTAATAAATAAATAGAAATTAATTTAATCCATTAATATTAAAATACATATGATGTAAAAAATACTTATTTAGAAAAAATATCTTATTTACATTCAAATGATTATATTTTCATTTCTATCCAATTTATAACAATTGAATTAATATTGTTCGTGTGTAAAATTCTTCTTTACATAAGTAAAATACACTGCAATAAATTATAAATATTAGAAATGTGAATTAAAATTTTTCATAAAAATAATTTATCAAAATATTTCTTTAGGGAAAATATTATTTCCTAAATATATTAGTTTCTATTATGAACAAATATATTTAATTTATTTACCAAATAATGTTATTTATTTCATACTGTATAATGATTATTCACACAATTATAGGGTTATGTACTTCATAATCTATCAAACACATTTATTCTCAAATGATTAATATATTATAAAAACTCAATGTTTTATAAAGGGAACATAGTATATTATATACTATGTTCCTAAGGAATATTTTTATAATATACTTGGTGGACCACGTAGAGTTGAGATTTCTTATCAATGAATCCAATATCATTATAATATTTTGGATGAATGCATCCAATGTATGGTTTTTGTTAGTGAAAATGAATCACCACTTGTGGGGGTATAGATAACCTAGGCTTCATTACATTATCTCTTCATTTTTAGTAATTATATTTTTAACACATTGAAAAAAAATCTAATAGATTTTCATCTACATTAGATTATTTATAATAATCTATGTGGATGATAATTATTTTATATATGTCCTTCATTCATATAAATAATATCTAAATTAGTTTTTTATAAAATAATAATTATTATAAAACATAATTAAAACTAGTAGTGAAGTGAAGGGGTGGATATTAGCATATTGTTATTATTTTATTATTATAATTGGAGTGTTTTTAAATAACGTAAAATTTAATTAATATAGATTAATTACAATACAAAATATCATTTTTTACTAGTACACCATTTTCAAGAAAATATTTTAATTTGAGATCTCGATGATAATGTATTTTTTGAAATGTTTTCCATTATGTGATATTCAGTTTGAAATATTCTCTTCAGTTGTTAATAATCATAAAATTTCATTCCCTCAAAAATATTAATATTTATTATATCACTGGCATGTGGGATATTTAAACAAATTTAGAGACTAATTATAACTCCCTTCATTCAACATACAAGTATGGGTAATTTTTTTGTTCTATAGCTAACTAAAACTAAATTTTATGAAATTATGTAGAACATTATTTATGTCAAATTAATTTGGAATTTATTTGTAATCCCTTGAAACAATTTATTTAACCCATTATATATTTATCATTATTTAAATCCATTTGAGATCATTGAGTATGTAATACGTGACTTATAATGAAATTCTTTAATTCCATGCCATGTCAATTTTATGTTATTTTTCAATGAATATAATCAAGATAAGTTTAATGTTAAGTCTATTTTATTGGCTCTTTTGGGAGAATCTCCATTTATAAAGAACAATTTAAAATATTTCATTATTTGGTTATAGTAAATGTAAATAAAAAAAACTATAATTTATATATATAAAGTGAAAAATATGTATGTAAAAAAGATAATTCCAAATTAATAGGTTAAAAAGTGAAAAAAAATTAAGAAAAATATATAGATAATAAATAGGTTAAATTAATAATTATGTCCACCAAATTTAATTATTATGTATAATATAAAATGGTAATAATAGTGTGATGAGTGATGTTAATACATAGGAAATTTTTCATAATTTATTATTGAGAAATGAGAATTATTTAAAGTCTATGGAAGCATTCATAACATAAGATTTAGGAAAAAATGAAATCCATTTATTATTATGCAAGAGATAAAATTTTCAAAGAAGGTCTTTTGAAATGGAATATGGTTAGAAATTGAAGGATAATATTGATGATGATGTGGGGGAAAGTATTTTTGGAATGAACTTTTAAATAATCATAATAATTTAATGGTTGATAGATTGAGTTCATATAATTTTCTTTACATAGTTAATTTGAATTTGATTTTGGGTACACTTTTTATTTTTAATTTCTTTATGGTATTTTCCCAGGACATAAATGATTATTTTGATGCCTAATTGATTGAACCAAAAAATTATATATATTTTTCAGTAGACCATTGTCCTTAATAACATGATTTACATCATTAATTGTTTTTATTTTTAATTTTATATTTTTTTTAATATAATGTGGAGACTAACTAAAATAATATCAATAAATATTAATTTTTTCATTTAAAATTTAATTGTTATAGACAGAACTAAAATAGGGATTTTAATGATGAGTAGACCAAGAGAAGGATGATGCAGGCCTAAATACCTTTGAAATATATTAGGATGTTTAAAGAGGTATCATGTCATAATAATTGATGAATTGTTATTAGCAGTGTAGAATACATCATGTAGGAACATACAATGATTCAAAATTATAGATATATATAAAATTATAAATCATAATTTCATAAATGGGAAACCATATAAAAAATAATTAGTAATCCCAAATTAATATTATACATTTGATAGTAAAAATGGAATTTCATTACCTGAGACATATTCGTTCAATATAATATATAGATAATATCATTTATGATGAATAATACTATTTATAAATATAAATATCAAATGGTTATAGTATAAGAATCTAAATGGTAAAAAAAATATTATTACAAAACTAAATGTATTTGAAAATGATATACATTCCCCCCCATGATATCTGGGAGTTCAAAATTAACTACAATGATAATATTTAGGTGGCCAGTGAATAGTGAATCTGCATACTGTTATTTTATAAAATATAAAAGTATCAACTGTAATAATTTACTTTGTAAGACTACTGAAAAAACACAATGTATTTTTTAGAGAAAAATAGCACTCAGAATGGATGAAATAAATGGTAAAAAGATATCGAATCCTGTGATAGGTTGACTTTTTTAGGGTGTTTTAGGAAACAATATACCTTTTACCTTGATTGATTTATATTCACAATTATGATGGTTTTCATGAAATTAACATTGTATTTTCACTAATACAATGAATATATATCATGTATAACATAAAAAATAAAACCACAATAAATTCTTATGCTTAAATTATTATATGTCTCTAATTTCATTAATAATGATTTTAAAATAATGGTAGAGCATGATAAAAGAGGCCTGATACATAATGTGCTCTCCAAAAAGATGATAAATTCATTCCATATCTATAACATTAATTAACATGTGGGAAATAATAATACCCATACAAACCTATCATACAAATTTATATGATATTTTAATCATTTGAAAGGTTTTTTCATTATGTATAAGAAAATGAAAAAATAAATATGTGGATAATAGGAAGGATGAATATTCCCCTTCAATTAGATGAGAAGAAAAGATAATATAACCCAACATGAATAATTAAACTAGAACCATATCATTAGATGTGATGAGATAAACCAAGACTCTTAAAAACATATGAAATGATCCCAAAATAATAATAAAGCATGTAAGTTGGATATTTGACATATATGTTTCATAAAAATAAACTGTGAATATATTTTACCATTTGATATTAATATTTAGTTTAAATTATTTTTATATAATAGATTTTTCCCTATATTCTTTTTAAATATAATTAATATTGAGGTATTACTATTTGGAGTTAATATAAGGGATAAACCTCCTAGTGAATTAGTATTTTGTGTTAATAATTGTTAATTCAATTAATTTGTGTCCTATTTATTGTGAGAAAATATTTTGGTAAATTTAATGGTGTTTTAATGTCATTAACTCTTCCATTCATAACATTTCCTCATGTTTCTATTTTTTATTTTTTATTTTTTCTGCATCACATTCCATAATTGTTGTATAATATTGAATAGTTTTGTGGATTTGAAGGTATAAGTTATAGTTTTGGGGAGTCACATGGGAACCAACATAATTATTGAAAAATACCATGATTGATTATTATTTGATAATATTGGACCCCTTGTACCACTATTGTCTAGTACATAGAAGATGATATAAGGTTTAGTTCAAATATAAAACCATTATATTGATACTTATACGATAAATATTTAGATGTGTGTAGTGGTGATCTGGTAACAACTGGGAAGGGATAAAACTATGAATTTTTTATATAAAAATACTGGAAAGAGTTGATAATAATCCAATGATATAATCAATATTTCTCTATAAAATTCACTGTCACGTAGGATAATAAAATTTTATTTTAATTATTTTAAAACAAAAGCAGCATTTTTTAGTTTTAAACAAAACAAACATACCAAAAAAAATTAATGTAATCAAACTTTTTAGATACCCAAATGATCACTCATGGTACAATATTCATAATAAATACAGAAATATTATTGAAATTTTGAATCCATTGATATGGTCTTAATATATCAATAATTTTCTATCCAATTTCAATACTAGCTCGGATAATAAAATAATGTACTCAAACAATTTAAATAACAATTAATGTGTTGTATTCCTTATACAATCTTGTATTGAAATAGTGAATTGGATATCTTATATCCTTCTAATTTATCAAAATATAATTTTATTTGATATTAGATAAACAGAATAGAAACATTTTTCCTCATATTACCTCTATTAATGAATATATATTAATAACACCATGATATATTTGATATATGATTCATCTTCCATGTGAAACTTTTAATAATCCTTTTATAACGTTCTAACTCTCTAATATTGTTAACTTAATTTATGGGACTATGGAATGTTATTTTTTATTTTATTTCATTGTAATATGCAAATATGCTTGTACCACACTTAAAAATTAATTCCCCTCGGGAATTTTCTATTTATAATATTAATAACTATAAAAATTATATTATGATATAACCATCTATTATCATGAAAACTTCTACGAATTTAGAGTATTAAACTATTTAAAAAAATTTATGTAAATATTTTTATTGATGAATATTTCATGTCACCCACTATTAATTCAAATCAAAATATTCCCTGGAATATCTAATCACTTGGATATTCTAGTAGGAAAAAACTAAAATATTACTTTTTATTGAAAAAAGTAAGACCATGATGTCGATATATGATATTTAAGTGGGCTTAACTAAATCTATTAACATTTTATGAAAATGTTTTTATTTTTTGAGAAGAATCCATTATCATTAGATATTATCATTATTATTTATTGATTGATTACATTTAAATTACTCTTGGCCTATTCTGTCCACTTATTTTATTCCAATATCAGTAATATTGATCCATAACATTAATTTTAAATCTGTAAGAGATATATGTAACAAAATATATTAACATAAATGATTCTAAAAGAATAATTATATTATTATTCACGTAATGGATGGATTGTAATATATTAATAAATTAATATTTTATAATACTTTTTCATTTGATATATAGTTTATTATATAGGTATAATAATTAAACATTATTTGGGGTAGATTATATAAATATATAAATAAATAATATAAAGTAAATTCTATTGTTAAAATAAATCTTTTCTGAAAGAAAAACATTACCAATAAGTTTGTTTATCAATTGGTGAAAACCAAGCCAAGTAAATTAGAAAATATTATTTAATTCATCATAATCCATGACATATCATCTACCCTTTTACAATGGTCATCCATTTCTCATTTTCATTGAACTGAGAATTTAATTTCTTCCAGGGAGTGGGACAATTATATTTGAAAATGTTATTCTAATTTAAGTATGGTTATTTATGGGCACATATTTATATGAAAAATCTAATGGAGAATATATTCATAAATCATAAATGAATTAGATATTATTTAGGGGTCATCAAATATATTTCCACAGTAATTATTAAAAATATAAACTCATTATATTTTTTTGGAAATGAATGATGTCTAATGAAGAGACTTTGTTTTAATGAATATTTTCAATTTTTTCTTCTTATACATCCCACAAACACTTTTAAAACATGAAAAAAATTACCTTCCATATAATTATTTATCATTTTTTCAGTATCATGACCTTAATTCTTTTTCCACTTCTCTCAAATGGGAAATGATGTTATTATCCATTTATAGAGAGGACCACCAACTCTCGAACTAATAAAGGTCATTTTCCATGATCTCTCGATATGGGACAGAATTATGGATTAAACATATATATGTGATATTCATGACATATTTATCATTATTCAAATATAATATATCATTTTTATTGAATTTCCTTGCAAAAAAATTTGATATCCTCTATCATGCATACATGTGAATATTGACATCCACAAAATGATGTGATTCATTTTACATCACCACATAAAAAGGACGATATATATAAATAAATAGAAATTAATAATATTATAAAAGTCTTATTATGATAATTAAGGAATTATAAAATTATATATATTATCTTTCCATAATGATCTTTGTAAAATTGAAATGTTCATTATGCGTACGTACGACCTACCTTCTCGATGATTACAAATTTTATCATTTTCAATTTTCTTAATTAATGAATTGATAAAAATTTATAATTTAGGTATAATAAATATTATTATATAAGAAATATTATTTCATACATGATAGAATAATGAACTAATTGACTATATTCATCATTCCAATATCATTTTGGACTCACGTACCCAATAGAATATAAAAGTAACATGTGAACTTAAATAATTAATTAAATATTATAACATGATAATAAGTGATTAAAAAAGGAATAATAATCATGAATATTTTTCTCCAACAAGTATATAATTAACCTGTGTTCATTATTTAGGATGGTAAAGATCATAAATGACAAGTCAGACTCAAGGTAAGGGACATTATCTCAATTTTATTTCATTGAGGAATATATTGATGTTAGGAACCTATATTGTTTTTTGAGGTCTATATACCTATTCTTCTAAATTTAATATAATTATTTTAGTATTATTATAATATATAATGTTTTTTAAAATTTTACTATATTATCTGGCATATGATTTGATTTATTAGAATGTAGTAGTGATTTTTTGAGTAATTTTCATTTATTGGGTTAAACGTATACATAAATGATTATTTCAGGATATTATTTCTTATGAAATGAATTTTTATTATCTTTGGTTTTATTTAGAATTTTATTATAGACATTTTACTTAAACACATTCAATCAATACATTTTATTATTTCTGACTTCAATAATATGATCTTTTATAAGGAATTTTTTACTATAAAACATAATTTTAAATGAATTAATGATATATTTCCGTAATATATATCCTTAATAAACATTTTTTCAAAATAAATTTTATTACTGAATTTATATTTTCATGAATTTTTTAAAAATTAAATCTTATAATATCTCTCAAATATTTATAAAAAATTTATAATATAAGGACATTATTTAAATAATATTATTTTAATGATACATTTAAATCAGGTTTTAAAAAACAATAAATTAATGTTTTTTAACATATAAATAAATATTTAAATTTCCCAATTTCATGTTATTTTATGATTTGTAACCTTCCTTTTATAGTTTATAATTTTATTTTCAAATAATTTTTTTCATTTATGAGTTCGTGACATTGTAAAAATGAAATTTCATTTGAAAATGGAAAATTTATTTTCCTTAAGAATGTTCTATAATTAAATAGTTATGTGTTATTATTATGTTATGCATTTTGGGAATTATTTTTTAAGGATGGGTGTTTCACTAAAAACTTGAGTGTGGGTGATCATGTTATTGCTCTACAATGAATTGGGTAAAGGGATGGAGTTATCTTGTAGGTTTTCGCTTATGATATTATGGGAATATACTCTCTTGTTATTCCAAATGTAACAAATATGGTCACTACATATATATCCTAGAGAGATAAATTACAAATAATATTAAAATGTAAAATTACGTCCCATGTTACCTATATATATTTTATATTATTGATAATTATTTTTCATGATTTTTTTATTTCATAAATCCATGATAGTGCTATTTTTGAAATGATAATTCTTTTTTTCTATATAAAAAGGTATGTTTTTTAAAATGAATTATGGACTTTAAATGGAAAAATATATTAATTTATTTTATTTCCCTTTCTAAAAATTTTGTTCTCATCCAATGTTTTATAATTAGATTCATATGTATTATATATTGGTATGGTCAAAAAAGATATCATGAAGAAAATGTTAAAGAAAAGTCATGAAAAAAACCTGTCATAATTTAAAAGGGTTTCTTTTGGTGAAAAAATGGATAACATATAGAAGTGTGATATTGTAATTTATGTGTTTAATTTGTAGTATTTTGACTTAATTCACTAAAAATCTAAACTGAAATTATCTTACAATTAAAATTGTAGATCCAAATAATATATTTAGTAATGTTTAAGGATGATTTCTTATAGTATGTATCAATTGATATTTTAGAAAACATCGGTGATTATTATTTTTTATTTAGAGTTTGGGATACAAACATGGGTTTATAATTTTATATTTTATAATCGTATAAATTTCATTGAAACACTTTTTCCTAATATCATCAAGATATTTAAGGTGAATAATGATATTGTGGGAGACATTTATTTTTGTGGTAATTACAATTTAAATATTATTTGGATGAAAAATGAAAATAAAGATATAACCAATGAGGTTAAAACATATTAATGTTATTTTTAATGATGTTTCTCAAATATATATATTTTTATAATGGTTAAAATAATATTTTTACAAAAAGGACACCCTATAAGATGGGTAAAATCATGTTGTGTTTGATAAGGCCATATGAATTGAACCCACAATCGATGGATAATATGGGTGAAACACCTACGACTAGGCTACATGAATTACTAGTTAGTATAATTTTTTTATTTTAGTTATTTGAATTGATGGATCAATAATAATTTGATTTTGGTAACATATTTTTCATTGAATATATTTCCATTGGAATGGAAAATGATATGGTGGTTAAGAGATTAATGTCATTTCAGAATACAATCACTAAATATGGAATCCTATATGATTAAGGTAAACCAAATAATGTGATATTTTGTATTGAGGAATTAATTTTTAATTTTATTTTCTAGGAAAATATGGTTTTATTACGGATTTTTGGTAATATTTAGAAATGACTAGAATATATTAGATATTATATGATTTCGGAATATAAATTATGGAGTGGGAAATCAAGAATCATTATTTTTATCTAGAAAAAATTTATAAATATAATAATAAATGAATAAGTAAAAATATACTTTTTAATTTTTGGGTTTAAACCATAGTCTAGAATAGTATTGACGAAATTAAAGGATAGTTATTTGTTTGTGTTGAACTTTTGGTGTTACAATAGAATTTTGAAGATTAATGTTTTTTATCATATAAAACATTATTATTTTTTAGGGAATTTTATTATCCTCTTTTGACAATTTTGATTTTGGAGTAATTTCTAAATACATGATAAATATATAATTATTATTTTTCAGAATATACAATTCTATTGAGGTTGATTACAGTCTTTAATGTATAAAAATACATCCTCAATACTCATTTATCAGAGAAGGAAATGATTTTGTGGTGGAATATTATTAATGGATGGAATATTACATTAAAATTAAGTTCATTTCATTATGATATTATTCTACAAAGATAATTAATTCCTCAATTATATGAAATGGGTCATAAAAGAATAAAATTTGTTTATGTATCTTACAATGAAATAATTTTACATTTAACCGAACACATATTTTCATATGTTTGATATTTAACATTATAATAAACAGGTTCTCTATAATTATCCATAAAAAATGATATACAGTTTTTTCTTCCATCTCCATGTTTTCATACATGGAAGCTATTATGTGTTATCTCAGGTGACCTTCAAACATCTCTTTATTGAAATTAAAGTGTATATTTATTAATTTGATTTCTGATTTGGAATTTCAATAAAGTTTTTTTGAATTATCAATACCTAGTAACCATGAATTAGTTATATTTGTGAGGATTCAATTTATTATAGGGCCAGGGTAATGTAACAACTCAATATTTTAGAAGGAAATACTATATTAGATAGCATATATTATATTCCGTATCAGGCTTAAATGAAAAATGAATTATAATTATTTAAATGATAAAATCACATCCTATCTATTAAAATAGAGGTTATGAACTAGATTTAATAAATTATGAAAATATTTTTTACACATTTGTATATAATGCATTTATTAGTTTCTAATTAATTAAAAATGAATATAAAAACAAACTGAATATAATTGATGTGTTTTTATAAAAAAAACTATTTTTATTCTCACAAAGGAATTTTATCATAAAAAATAAAATTATTAGTGAAAAATGTAAATTAAATTCATATTTTATATATTAAATGAAATATTTTTAAATTCTTCCAATAATTTTATAGGCCTAATTTAAGAAAAAATTTAAATTTAAAAAGAAAAAAATTATTAATTTAAAAGGAGATTTTTCGACACTTTGATTAAAGGCATGTTATAATTATAATTTATATATAGTTATAAATTATATTTTACCAAATCATATTCTCTTTTTAAATATTAATATCCTTATTTCCTTTTGTTGAAATTTGGGGGCTTTTTGTTAAGTTTTCTTTAATTGATGAATATTGAAAGTTGATGTATTTAAATTAAAAATTGAATGTTCATCTAAATAATATATAATCTTAAATTATATTTTATAAATGTTTTAATGTATAATTTGGTCTAATATATATATCATTAAATCCAATTCAGCTCATAGAAGTCAATTTCACATTGAAATTTTAATAAAAACATTTCATCCTTTGACACATTTTCACTTTAAAAACTCATTGTTTCATCCCATCATTAAGATTAATTTAAAATTAATTTTGATAGTAATGTTTTTTTATATTTAAAAAGGTATTAAATATTTTTAAATAAAAATTTCATATTTAGTAAATCGATCCCTTTTAATTTTGGGAAATATGAGTAGTAAATATTCATACATCATTACAATGATTAAGTGTAAATTATTTAAGGAAGGGTAGAAATAATATTATAAATTATAGGAAATGACCCTAACATTTGAAAAAAATTAATTATATGAATATGTTTCGTCTATAATAATTATAGGACTGATTATTTGACAATTTATAGCCATTTGGAAGGCAATATACACTTTATAATATTTTATTCAATGAAAAGTAAAACTTGTCAAAGGATTGTTTCTAACAAGTTATGTATATTTAATATTAGGATAGGATGGGGACATATTATACTGTAAATAATCTTTTAAAAGCTAAAATATTTTTATTCATCATGGTGATTTAGGTTTAAATTTTATATAAAAAACTAATTTCCTTAATGTGGTGTAAAACGATGACGGAGTAATTATTTAATTATTGTAAATTTAAAATGAATTATATTATGAATATTAAAATAAATCATATTTAAGATACTCAATGTTGTAAACTAAATTTATAGATAAATTATACACATTATTTCTGTTTTATTTGTTGTTTTCTCATTTATTTGGCTATTTCAAATTTTAAAGAAAAAATAATGAATCGTGTTAAAATTGAAATTATCTATATTTGAAAATAAATAATTTTTTATTTAATGAAATAAAATGAAAAAATTTATTATATTAATGAGGATTATTTTTTTCTTGTGGGAAATATCTTGAGTTCCCTTGTCCTCTCTTATAAAAATCTTCTAATTCTAACTTATTCACATATATTTTTTATGGTTCAAATATGATCTACCAAAATAAATTACAATAATTCATATCCATATTAAAAATCTATTATTTTAGGCATAACAACATCCTTACAGTATTTAATGTGTTATGAAATAGACAGTTTGTTATGAAGAGGCATTGTTTTTAATTGAGCTTCTTTGTTTTGTTTAATTGAGCTTCTTTGTTTTGTTTATTCTTACACATAACATGGATGATATAAACAAGTATATTTAAATTATAAATATGATATTAATGTTATTATAATCATCCAATAAATATATAATGATACATATCTTTATTAATAAAGGATAAATTAAAATGGAAGTGTTTCTCATGCGTAGGTACGACATACAATCTCCCTGATTGTAAAATAGTTCTTTTTTTCTTGTTCAAAAATAATAGATGGAATTAAATGTATATTTTATTTATAATAAATATTATTATTTAATTAATATTTTATTTATTATGGACTAATGATAACTAAGAATATATACATCATACCAAAGTCATATTGGACTTACTAATAAAATATTGTCAAAACGTCTAACATGAACATAAATAATTAAGTAATATTTAGAAAATGATAATAAAGGGTATATGAGTAATAATAATCTTTAAAAAATATATTTCCCCGTTAAATAATTAATCTACCTTTATTTATCAGGAAGACAAAATACATAAATGAAAATTCAAACTTACGTTAAGGGACATCATCACAATTTCCATTCAATGATACATATTTTTATATTATGAATCTATATTAATTTATTAATAGTATATAACTCTTATTTGTCATTTTATTAGAGGAATATATTTATTATAATGATATTTAAGACTTTTTAAAAAGTTATCCTTTCATTAGGCATACGATTTGACTGATTACCCACTAGTATGGATTTCATAACTCAATTTCACTTTATTGGGTTAAAACATCAACTACATTGATTAGGACTTGATATGATTATCGGAAAAATAAAAATTCATTATCTTATATTTTATTCCCAAATTTTTATACATATTTCTCATGAATAAGATTAATTTATTGATTTTATTAATTCTTACTTCAATAATATGATATTGGCCAGGGGGTCTATATGAAATTCCTCATTTTTAATATTTTAATGATTTATTTCATAAATATTTATCATTAATCTGTAATATTTAACAAATATTTTTATGAATATATTTATATATATATTAATTTTTTAATTTAATTTTCAAATTCGTCTAAATTTTTTATGGGGTCTTTTTAGGACTTTCATTAAATAAATCCTCTTTCAAAGATACTTTTTCAAGTATTTTTAAAAAGGCAAAAAAAAATTTTTTAATATATATTAAATTATTAGAGATTTTATTTGTCGTCATACATTAATATTATTATGATTACTTTACAATTTTAATATTTTATTTTCAAAGATTGTGTTTTCATTTATGACTACCTGACTTGGTAAAAATTAAAAGATATTTCAAAATAGAAATATTATTTTACTCTACGATGTTCTTTCATGTAAGCTGTAGGTTTTTTATTATATTCTGGTTTTATAAATTTTTTATGAGGATTAATGTTTCTATTATAAACTACGAGAGAATGATCTCATTGTTGATCTCCAATACGTTGGGTAAAGGTAAGAAGATGACTGGTAGAGTTTTTCATAAGAGATATCAGGAATATATTGCGATTATTATTCCAATTTTAACTATGATAGCTAATCCTTCTGTACCTGGGAGATCTATGGTATATGTAAGACTAATTTAAAAAATATTTCCCAATATACCTATTAATCTATTATATTATTTCTCATGTGTTTTATTAAATATTACTTTATTTTATAAAGGTTAGATAATGATATTTTTTAAAATGATGATTCATTTTTGGTTATGCATTGTTCAAGACCCTCGGGGTCTATTAATTTGTCATATTATTGTATTTGGGGTGTCCTGGATTCCAACAGTGATAATAGAGGGTGTCATTGTCAGTAGTACGGTTTCACCGATCGTCCTCACCTATCGGTACCACCGGTCGAACTCACTGATTGGCACCACCGATCGATTTACCACTGATCGATGCCACAAAGGATCATCTGGGTTTCCTTCAACTATTTTTCTAGTAACTGATATTTTAAGTCTTATTTTTCTTTTTATGTGGGTAAGACCATTTTAAGTCCTATAAAATATGTTTGAAATACCCCAATAGTCGGGCAATATTTGACTTACCAAAAATGAATGGCCTTTTAAATAGTTTCACACCTTTTCTATGATTCCAGTTAGGCCCATGATATGTATTTTCTATGTTTAATTTATATTAATTAACTCACAGTTGTCAGCTGGTCTATATCCACCATCTCTGAGGAGAGTTATTAAACCAAATTAATCTCAATTAGTGAAACCATCAAGTTGTGTGGTTTATCCATGATTCGAATTTTATGTGCCTCAAAATTGACACCCTGATATTAGGATTTGTCATCTTCTTGAGTCGAGATCCTCTCATCCTTATTCCCTTCTATTCCACTTGGTATGTATTGAGACTTCCTCCAAATATGAATCATGCTCCTATGCTGGAGCCCTTCTCAATCGGCCTTGGTGTCCTTGGGGATTTCCTCTACAAGTCGCACTTTCCCAATACTTTATGAAAGGAGAAAACATCAATCCTTGATCATCCATGTCGGGTTTTTTCCTTCTTCTCTCTTTATTGTGCATCATGTAGGATGTGTATGATGATGATCCCTTAGGATGTAGATGAAACCACCTATAACTAAGATAATAACTGGACTATTAAAGATTGAAAGGGTGGGAATACTGTTTTTTATGTTCCTGTGTTTTACCATTGTATTATGCTATGAATTTTGTGGACTCATGCCCACTGAAAATCATGGCCATTGTGGGTCCCTTTTTATGCACTAATGGAGCTCTATTTTTCTGGTTAACCATGTTGTTCAATGTATGTAACATAAAAACTAGTTAATCACATAAACATGGTTGATTATATAAATCTCTGATGAATAAGAGCCCCTATATGATCACCCTAGTTAACACAACGAAAGGAACATAATGAATGGTGTGGGTAAATCTGAATCTCCAGTGACTAGTTTTGGTAATATGTATGGATGTTCTATTTATTGTTTTTGGGGTTACTCAGAATGGGGAGTGATTTCTTAAATGTTAGAACATGGTGTGAATGATTACATGTCACATGGATATTTAATATAACTATTTTTTGGCACAAGGTTATTCATGTTAGTTTCCCAGTTGTATAGGAATGTTTTAAATAAAATCACCTAGACATGATAATCAGAACAAGCATAATGGGGGATTGTTTTCCAAAAATGTTTTGTTCTTTGGTTGTGGCTATTGTGTATTTGTGTATGTATGGATTGAATCACGAGTGGTTGCATATGGGATAGTTGTTGGTTTTGAAACCCTTAGGTTGGTATGTGTGTTTCATTACCTTTATATGTAAAATTTAGTCCATGTGTTTCTTATTCGCACCCCACCAAAGCTAGGCACTTCTTGACAAACACCCCCATTTTATGGGGGATTGTGTTTTCCCCAATATTCTTATGAGTGAATGTTTATTAGTTCTTTTTTTCTCCCTCACCCAAGTATCCTTAGATTATTTGGGTAGGATATGATGCCCAAAGGTTCCTTATGGCCCAAGAATCTTAAGGTAGGGTGTTCAGTGGTGATTGGCCCAAGTGTGTGTAGGTATGTTTATTTCCCAAGTGACTTTGAGATGAGGTCAAATTGTCTTCGGGTATGGTAGTGGTTGATTTGGCCCGGGTTCCTTCGAGCGTCGTTGTGGTGGTTGTGGCCCATGTGACTGTGGGAATGGTTATGTGTGGTTGTGGTGGCCCAAGTGTCTGTGGGTGGGATTCGTGGTAGTGGTGGCCAATAAGGATATTGTTGGGGTGGCATGATACTAAAGTGGAACTAGTGGGGGGGGGGGTCTGACTTCTAGGATGTTATAAATAACATGTGTGAAAGTGGTGTCGGGTCCCTAAACATTAATAGGATATTACTATTAATTTTTCTGGATTTCATTATTTGTCAAGTGTTCCTTGGTGAGGATCAGTAGAGAGTTTTCTTAACAGGTGTTTTGGTTGCAACTATTTATCATGGGGCATTTTAATGTCTCCATACATGTGAATGAGAGCATTTGGTTTCCCTATTGACTATACCTATATACTCACCCTACATATATAAAACTACTTTCAGGTTTCCAGCTAGACAATGAGGATTGTGCTGGACCCTACTAGATCCGGTTTTGTTATTTGTCATGACAACTTTTAATTCAATTGGTACTTTTCATAAGAGTTTTGTTTTACTCATAAAACATTATTTTGGACATGCATATGTGAATGGATTTAGGAATTTACATTTAATTTCATTTTTTGACATTTTTTTGGAGTTTACCATCTTATCTGCCAATCTTTTCTATAAAAATAATAATGTCATCCATATTTAATGACATTATATTACCTTGGAGTAAGTCTCCACTTCGGGTCCAATTGAATGCAGGACTCAGGGGGTCATTATCTCTCATTCGACTTGATAAATGAAGGGTTTGGTAGTTTGTTGTACCCTCCCTCTTCTTGGTGAAGGTGAGTCATAATATAATGGTATCAAAGGATGATGATTGAGTTATAGGATGGATTTTGGGGTTAGGCACTATGAGAATTTCCGGGGATGGTAGGGAGAAAATGTTAGGAAATCAGGGCGTGTGAAATATTCTAGGGAATACCAACTTGGACATAGGATTTTAGGCCCCCCCATGATCCAACACAAGGACTCTGGACCTACCGAACGACAAGTGAGGCTATACTAATAACAGGGTATAGACCCTAGAAAAAGGTACATGCATCATAATTTCTTGTGTTCATGTATGTTTTGGGAGATTTGGAATAAAATTTAAATATAAAATTTGATGGAAAATTAAAGGAAATATTATCCACTACTCGGGATTAGGAATTCCTTGTTTACCATGAAGTAATGGTTCCCGGATAACATCCACAAGTAGTGCATATAATCAACGCCTTGTATGATAATTTGGTTGATCAGTGAAGGACAGACTAAGGGAAGGATGACGACCAGTGGTAGAATAAACTTCATTCCTTTCAGCAGAAAACCCTAGGGAAGTACAAGGGCATCGTCTCAGACAAAGAGATAGAGATATGGCTGAAGGAGTTGGTTATATCTTTCAGCATGATTTAGGCTCTAGTGGTGTACTAGGTTTTCCAAGCCATGAGCCAGATGAGGGAGTAGTGCATTAGTGGTGGAAATTTTATCTTTGAAAGATGAAGGAAGCTTTCATTTTGTGGACTGACTTTGAGAAGAAGTTTTGGGCTGAATTTCTTTCTTTCTCAATGAAAACCGAAAAGATATAGAGGATACTCTTCTATAAGCAAGGTATTATGATGGTAAGGGAGTTGAGGATCATATTCTTGGATATCATTAGTTTCTCTCCAAACCACATCCTGGATGTGGAGTCGTGGACATGATGCTTAGAGGAGGTGCTCTGACCATGTGTACAATACGCTGTAACTCCCTTCACTCTACCAACATACATGAAGGTTCAAAAAATGTTGACGTCCTAGAGATGATGCACACATTGAAAGGTGTTCCATGAGAGGGGAGCTAGTTGGGCTCATTAAAGGGGAAGGCCTTCAGCAGTAGGCCTCCAGTATAGGGGCCTTCCTGGTTTTTGATCAAGGGGAGTATACCTCAGCAGTTTCAGTTTTAGTCCCCTGATACACTCTCTTTCTCAATTTTCCTAAGATCGAGGTGCTTTGTGGGATCCTTCGGAATCAATTCCCTGACCGAGTGTAGTACCGTGATGGTGGGAGGGTTTAATGCCCACTTCAGTAGCACCAGTCTCTAGCAAGGCCTTTTCAATATCAGTAGTAGGGACAGTGAGATGCCGCTCCACCGAGGGATGAAAGTTCTTGTGGAGGTCGACCTCATGGTTCTCATCAGGGACCTCGACCCAGGCATGTTCATGGAGGCAGCCAATATCCATGGTGTATACTAGATGGGTGTGGGCAGTTTCATGCCACATAGGTAGCAATTCTTGTAGGACCAGAGGCTGTTCGAGGAATGATCTGTTTGTTTATCACTCTTTATTCTGCATTGTTTGATTTAAGATATTCACACTCCATTGTGGTACCCTGTATTCCAACATATTTGGGATTAAACATTGAGATAACCTCCATGCCCCTGGTTCTATGAACACCATTTGGTGGTCATAATAGCCTATTTGATGTTTTTCGAAGATTCAGACTGATGTTGGGGATGCATTAGTCCAATGGGGATCTTTTTTTTCTAAAAATGAATCCATATTATGTCATTCTTGGAATTAATAGATTTCTTTCATTAACTATGTTATCTAGTTCTTCTAGAGGAGGGTTATTTTTTGAAAAATGGGCAGCCAGTTTGTATCTTTAATCGGTGAGTGGGGTTTCCTGGAGGGATACCAGAAAGTGGTGCCATTTCATTCTTTGTTAGCAGAGTAATTGAGGGAGTCTGTAGAATCAGGGATGGTGGATGTTCTAGGCATTTCAAGTGAGTTCATAGACTTCTTCTCCAATGAGGTTGTGAATATACCCCCTTGATGTGATTTTGAGTTCGAGATAGACATACACCATAGTGGTCATCTTATTTTTATGTCTCCATTTTTAATGACACCTTTTGATTTGCAAGAGTTGTGGATTTAGGTTGATGTATTGATGAATAAGAGTTTTATCCGACCAAGAACGTCACCATGGGGTGATCCATTTTTGTTCACAAAGAAGGCAGATGGAGGTCATAGGTTATGCATAGACTTCTGAAGACTGAATCATGTGATAGTCAATAACTGTAACCCACTCCTAAGGATAAAAAACCTTTTCGACCAGGTGAAGGGGGGATGGTTGGTTCTCTATGATCGACCTCTGGTCTTCATATCACCAGTTGATGGTGAACGAGGTTGATATCTCAAAATTGATTTCTGGTGCAGGTATGAGCACTCTGAGTTTTTGGTAATGACACATAGCATTACGAACGCACCATCCATGTTCATGTGACTCATGAACATTGTGTTCTGTGAGTATGTGGACCAGTTCATAGTCTTGTTCATCAATGACATCCCGATCTACTTGTGATCAGAGGATGATTACTCCATCCACTTGAAGACTGTTTTGGTTGTCCTCTAACACCACCACCTCTATGGGAAGTTGTCTATCTTCAAGATCTGGACACGATAGGTACACTTCCTTGGAAAAATGGTTTCCCAAAAAGTAATAGTGGTAGACTCTCAAAATGTTTAAGCTGTTTTTTCTTTGTCACATCTTAAAAACCTAGAAGAGTTTCGTAGTTTCCTAGGACTGGAACATTAATACAAGTGGTTCATTCCCAACTTCTATCAAGATGTAGAACCATTGATAGCCTTCACCAATAATATAAATTATTTTGTATGGAGTGAGTAGTTCTAGGAATGTTTTGGTTAGCTGAATAGGATGCTGGCCAGTGCCCTAGTGCTGAGGTTTCCAGAGGAAGGGGTATCATTTGAAGCATTCTGTTATGCTTTCAGTATAGGCTGGGGGTGTGTGTGCTGATTAATCAGTAGGGAGTGATATCTTAGGTTCTTGGGACATTACTTCCTCATGAATAGAAAATTCCCACCCATGAAATGGAGCTTTCAGTGGCTGTGTTTTCATTGAAGCTGTGGTGGAATTGCCTCATCGGCGAATGCATCGTGGTCTTCATAGATCACAAGATCTTGATGTATGTATTCTCCCAACGGGACCTGAACATGAAACATTAGTGGTGGATGGGGTTTTATCATGACTATAATTTGGAGATCTATTACACCTTCGGAATGGGGAACGTGGTGGCTGATGCCTTGATAATGATGTCCTAGGAGGATATGGTTCAGGATGCGGGAGATGTTTTGAATGTAATGGGTGGTTTGGATTCTTTCCATCTAGATGTGAGAGTGGAGGTTGGTAGAGGATTTATATTTAAGATGATAGTGTATTCTACCTTGGTATGGCTGGTGTAGGAGCTTTAGTGGGGATAATCAAACGTTGAAGTGATCTTTGATTGTCTTAGCCTGTTTGATGATTCATATTGATGGTCAAAGGATAGTCAGAATCATATAATGTTCCATAGAAACTATTTTTCTAGTAGAAATGGGTGAGGGAGTTCTTAGTGAGTTCCATAACTCACCTCTAGTTGTAAACCCATGTGGATAAAAGATGTACTGGTTCTTAATATGTTCTTTTCTATGTCCCGGAGTGAAGTAGGTAGTAGAGGAGATTGTGGAAAAGTTCCATGTGTGCCAATAGGTGAAGGATGGACACCGTGTTCCCGCCGGTCTATTCCAGCCCTTAGATATTACTATGTGGAAGTGGGATAAACTCTCAATGGATTTTATCATAGAACTACCGAGATATGTGGAGGATCTGATGCCATCTGAGTAGTGGTAGACCGTTTGATGAAATTAGCTCACCTATTAGTAGTTAAGGAGTCGATCACAGTGGATGCGATAGAAATAATGTATGTGGGTGAAGTTTTGTGGCTGCACGGGTTTCCTAGAACCATCATTCTGGATTGGGATACACTAATTAATTCACAAGTTTGGAAGGGACTAAAGTTTTTTTTTGGCACCCATCATTACTTTAACACTATATTCCACCCTATGATGGATGAGATGATAGAGAGTAACATAAAAATGTGGGATGATATGCTACGAGCAGGTGTTGTGGACTTTGGAGGATCATGGGTATATAAATTTCTCTTAGTAGTGTTTTCTTAAAATAATAAATATCACTCTAATATTAGAATGGAACCATTTGGAGCTTTGTACGAGATGGTGTTTCATTTTCCCATGTGCTAGAACGAGGCTTGTGAGGTAGGTGTTAATGTCCCTGAGGTAGTGCAGTGCACAATAGGTAAGGTTTAGCTTCTACATTAGAGGATTAAGGAAGCCCAGGACTGGTAGTAGTCGTATGCCGATCATAGGAGGAGACCCATAGAGTTAAATGTTGGGGAACACATGTTCCTGATGGTCTCAACTCATCGTGTATAGAAGAGTTTCAGTAGGGGATGTATACTTTATTCATGGTTCATCATAACCTTCGAGGAGTGGAGAAGAGTCGATAAGGTGGCATATCAGTTAGCCTGACAACCACAGTTAGAGATAATCTTCAATGTGTTTCATGTATCTCATCCCTATCATTATCTATATGATGACTTCCACATCCTAGATTGGGGAGAGTTTGATATTGAGGAAGATTCAATGTTCATGGAAAGGCCAGTGAGAATCAAATATCATAATGAGAAGGTGCATTGCATAAAAACCTTTACCTCAGTTTGTGTGTTGCAGAGGAATGGTGGCCTCAAAGAGGGTACATGGGAACAAGAGGCACATATAAATGTGCAGTACCCAGTGCTATTCAGAGTTTTGATCTTGTGTTTTCCTTGTGATATTCTGTGATGTGATACTTTCCCTTATTTTTTATAAGATGGGATATTTCCATTTTGTTCTCTGAATGTGTATGAAATGTAATGATATTGGGGAGGGGAGGACTTGATCCCATATCATGAAACATTAATTTGGATGTGATAAAACTTATGCAGTTGAGTCAGTTCCACCCATAGAGGATAGTATGTTGACATGGAGGAAAGAACTCCATAATAAATATATCTGGATTGTGAGAATTTTGTGTGTTCGGCCTTGATTAGTTTGTCTATATTTTTTTAGAAGTTGATGATAGAAATGATCCTCGACGTCGAGGGTTAATTTGGAATTCTATTAACTCTAGATTTCTGTTTTCTATGAAAGGTGTCTTAGAATGGGGTTGTTTGGACCTTTTTTTGGGGGGGTTTTCACTAGGATTCTCAACGGGAAGAATAGTTTGATAGGTATTATATGTTAATGTCTAGACCCTATTGGTCTATTTAATTTTCAATATATAGTATTTTGGGTGCAATGGGAAACATAATTGTGTTAGGAGAGTGTCAGTTTTGTTGGTGGGGTGTCACCATGTTGTCCTTAATCGGTGCCACCAGTCGGTAACACTGATCGGTGCCACATTGGGTTTTTGGGGTTTCATTCTCCAAGTTTTCCTACAATGCCTATTTTAAGTATTCTTACCCCTTTTAAGTGGTTTAGACCATTTTAAGTCCTAATTTAAAAAATGTATGTCCTTTTAATCAGTTTCACAAATTTTTTGTGTTTCCAGTTAGGTCCATGTTATATGTTATATCTATTTAATGTAAATCTATCAAATCACAGCCGTAAGTTGGTCTATATTCACCATATCTGAGGAATATTATTGAATTCTAGTTAAACCCAATGAGTGAACCATCGAGCCATGTGGTCAATCCATGATCTGAATTTTATGTTCATCGAAATCATCTCCCTAATTTTAGGATCTTGCCTCTTCTTATGTTGATATCCTCTCTTCCTTTTCCCATTTTGTTCCTCTTGGTACACCTCCAGTATTCCTCTAGAGATTAATCATGCGCTGGTATTGGTTCCCTTCCTGCTCGACCATGGAGTCCATGATGTTTTCCTCTGTAAGTCGTGCTTTCTTAGTTCTTTTCACATTGTGAGAACATCGATCCATGTTCATTTATGTAGGGGTTGTCCTTTGTCTCTCTTTATTTTGCAACATGCGGAGTTAGTATGGTGATGAACAATTAGGATGTAGATGAAACCAACATTAACTAAGATAATTAACACACTCTTAATGAATGAATGTTTGGTAATGATGGTGTTGATGTTGTTGTGTTTTACCTTTATTTTATGTTGTGAATTGTATGGAATCATGTCCAATAAAAATTGTGGTCATTGGTGGTCCCTTCTTGTTCACTAATGAAGCTCTATTTTTCTGGATAACCTTGTTATTCAATGTCTATAACATGAAAACTGGTTAATCATGTAAACATGGTTGATTAAATGGATGCTTGATGAATAAAAGCCCCAATGTGGCCACCCAGGTTAACAAAAAATAAGGAACTTAATAAATGGTGTGGATAAATATGAAACTCCATTGATTTGTTCTGCTAATATGCATGGTATTTATGTTAATGTTTGTTGGGAATCTTAAAATAGGGTATGGAATGTTCTGGTTGATAGGTTGTTGTCTCTTGAATCTAAGTCCATGTGTATCTTTTATGTTAACACATGGTTTATTTCTAGTAATTCCAGGGATATCATGGATCCCTTTTGGTATTGTTACTTTACAAGAGAACTCGGTGTGAATTTTTAAATTTCACTTGGTTGTTTTCCTACATTATTGGTTTGTGCTCATGCTTATACCTATCAGTTTGCATGGTAGTGCATGAATGTGTTAAACGAAATAAGATGATCATGATAACGAGAACGAGTACAAAGGGGGAATGTTTTCCAGAAATGTGTTGTGTTGTAGTTGTTGTTGTTGTGTATTTGTGCATGTTGGGACAGAAGAAAGAGTGGTTGTGTATGGGATGGTTTTTGGTTTTAGAACCCTTAAGTTGGGATGTGTTCTCTATTACCTATATGTATAAAATTAAGTTCACGAGTTTTTTATTCACACCCCACCCATGTTTATCACTTCATTCCAAACACACCCATTTCATGGGGGAGGTTGTTTTTTCACATCATTCTTTTGAGTGGCTGGTTATTATCTACATTTTTCTCCCTCTCCCAAGAAGCCCACAATTCTTTAGGCAAGCTATGAAGTACAAAGGTTTATTTTTCCATATGAATATTTGGTCATGGTGTGTGGTAGTGGTTGGCCCAGGTGTATGCGAGAAGGATTGTTTCCCATGTGTCTTCCGGATGAGGCCTGGGTGGCTTCGGGCGTGGCAGTGGTTGATTTGGCTCATGTGTCTTTGAGTGTGGTTGTGGTGGTTGTGGTCCATGTGTCTGCAGGTGTGGTTATATCTGTTTGTGGTGGCCCGGGTGTATATGGGCCAAATTCATGGTTGCAGTTGCCCATATGGTTATTGTTATAGTGCCAGTGGGACTACACTAGAACTGCCGGGGGATGTCTGACGAATAGGATGTTCTAAATAACCATTAGGAAAGAAAAAGGGGCACCTAAACATCGATGTATTATTACTATTACTTTACCTAACATTCATTATTTGGGGAGTCTTCCATGGTGAGGTTCGGTGGATATTTTCCATACTAGGCATTTTAGTTATCTCAATTTCTCACAGGGCATTAGAATGTCTCCCCACTAATTCATGAGAGCATTTGGTTTCCTTACATATTATACATGTATAATCCCCCTACATATATAAAACGGATATCAGGTTAATAGAATGACTTTGAGAACTGTTCCAGACCCTACTAGTTAGGGCTTCAAGAGTTTTCATTACTGCTATTATTATTTTTACTCTTCGTTACAGTTTTCTTGTACTTGTAACAGATTATTTTGTACATGCATATGTGAATGATTTTTTGTATTTTCTTTTACATTTAGTTTTTGGAGATGTTTGTGGTTTACCATCTTATGTACCGATATTGATCTATAAAATGGTTAATGCCTTCCATATTTCATGATATTCTATATCTGGGTTCTAGTCGCCTCTCTGGGACCTATTGAAGGCAGGAATTAGGTTTCATTATCTCTCCTTCAACATGAGGAAGGACGGGTCAGGAATTTTTCTTCCTATCCCTCAATTAGTGGAGGTGAGTTTTGATTTTATAGGAAGTTATGATTTCTTGAAAATCATTTATGAGCCTTCACTGAACTAACCATGTTTTAAAAAACATTCAATGGACTTGTACTTTATTATGGTTAAATAATATTTTACAATGAATGTGTGGAAGATGTCTTATGAAAATAATATAAGTATTATTTTAAAAGATATTATGTAACATCCTGAGTTTTAAGAGAAGAACACAATGTTCAATTGTATAGATTATATGCTACATCAATCATAAAATGAATAACTAAATTTTATTACATAAATGATACTATTATAAGCTAGTAGTTAGAAGTTCAGTAATGAATAATATCAACTTAATTACAAAAATATTGAAAATCGTGATTAAAACATTATTCATTGGTTACCAATTTTATTATAAATGTGAATAAAAAACAATTAAATATAAAGGATGTGTTTTTATGAAAATTGATTTAAAAGAGACTAAATGTGTTTATAAAATCATATAACTCATAATGGATATAAATTTAATGAAACAAATATTATATATATTCAATTTATTGTTTTATATTCATCTTATATGTTTTCTAGATATGGTATAAGAATCAATTCAATTTTTCATATAAAGACGTTATTTTTTTAAAATAGAGTAGTGTTTTAAAGCCATGTGATGGAAAAATAGTTTTTATATAGTTTTTTTTAAAAACTTTTAAGTTATATTTTACATAATAAAATTATTTATTGGAATAAATACTTAAAGATTTTTGTTGGTGCAAATTTTAGTATTTTTTTGATGAAATACATATTATAATTATTAGTGAAAAATACTGCTTTTTAATTCAAAACTACATTTTCGTCTAATTTATTTATATAGTTGTATTTTATTATTAATTGGTTTTAAAATTAAAATGGATTATATTTTTATATTTTAATCCAATATTAGTCATTGTAATTAACTTCACATTATAATTGGACATAAATACATCTCAAACTTTTGAAAGTTTATAATTCATAAAAACCCACATTATGGTTTTGAAAACGTGAATTTATTTTAAATTAACTAATTCAACTTATGTGTTCTGAATTTGGAAAATTTTATTCCATATTTGGAATTATAAGGTCCAAATTATTTAAATATGTACATTTTATTTTTGGACATTTTGAATAGTGACTTTATTAATTATTTTTCTTTACCATGGTTGAAGGGAAAATTAGGCAAATAAAGGTAAAAATAATTTTATAATATTATAAAACTATCCAAAAATGGGTCATAATATTATTTTATAACTCATGGGAGACCAAAAAAACACATAGGCCTAACGTTTGACATTTAGGTGCTATTTGGTTCGAAATGACATGTGATAATAATTTATTTAAATTAAAAGAAAATATAACATAAAAATCTATCTTTTCACTCAAACAATTGTAACGTGGGGTTAAATAATTGATATATTGGACTATAAATATTCATTATATTGATAATAATATTTACTAAATCTTTTTATTTTATTTATAATTATTATACATTAAATATATAAATTTATTTATGACATAATAATGATGCAGTGATTACTTATTAATGAAAGATTCAAATAAATGAAATTTTAAATAATACAATAAATGTAATTTTAATGTATTTATGCCATAAAAAATTTCCTGAATGATTATTACATGTTATATTTTATTTAATTTAGTTTTTTTAATTCACTAATGTTGTTAAATCTTTAACAAAAATTAATTACAAAATAGTTTCAAAATTGACATAAATGACTTGTTAAAACAAATACAATTTTATTAAATGAAAAAATTGTAATAAAAGTATAATATTCAGACAATATACATAGATAATCTAAAACATTTACTTAATTATCCACTTGAGGTTATATTTTAATTTTACAGTAACAATATTTACCATGTATTGTAAAAATACTAAAAGGGGCGGTAAGAGTTAATTTATTTAACTATGTGTTAATGCCAAAAGATAATTCAAAATTTTTATTTAAAAATTTATGAAACCTATTTTTTAGAGGATTTAGACCCATATTCATCTTATCCCTAAATTATATCTCTTTAGGGACATTATAATTCAAAAATAAATTTATAATATTTGAAGACATTCCTAGTGTGCCCCTCCTCCCTCTAATAAAAGGACACCACTTCTACCCACTTACTCAGAAATCTCAATCCCATTGGATTGCCCAAATTATAATAATATAAACTTCAAGAATCCCTACCTTCATCCTATAATACTTACCCTGGTAGTAAATAAATTCATGATTTAATTTTGGATCAAATCAACAAGAATTTCCCTATTTAGAGGTATCCTCTTCTCCCAAGCATATTTCATTTATTTTATTTCTCAAACACCATAACCTATCATTATTCAATTATCATTAACAAAAATCATTTCATCAATATAATTGGATGGTTTTATTATAAGTATTTTAACTATATAACACACACATTCATATAATGGATATAGAACATACTACTTCTATGTACGGCGAATTACTGTCTCAGGAAATGATGATTGTTCAATTTTCTTCTACCACCAATCACGGTGGCCATTTGTATTGAAAAATAATTATCTATGAAATATATTATATTTATATTATCTATATTATTTTTTAATTATTATTAACAACATACCTTTATGCCTACACTTATGTTTACAAACGATAATTTAATTTGAGGAAATGTAGACTACTGCCTACTCTAAGTGATATGACTTATTCATTCCATACATAAAATGCATAAGGATAGTGATAATGAAATTATGTAATATATATAACATATATATTATAATGTAATTATAATATACCTCTTTATCAATTAGTTTTTATTCTTTTAATATCGCAATAAAATAAAAGTAGTGTTATTACGTACGTACGACCTACCGTCTCCTTGAATAGTGCAATTAATTTCTTATCTCTAAATGTCATGGACTATTCTAAGTACATATATAAAAGATAAATATGATATTTAAATCATGAATTATGTTTTGTTAGATGAATTAATTTTGACCACAAGGACAATTAACATCAAAACAAGTTCACTTTTGACTCATGTACAGAATATTGACAAAACGTCCAATATGAACTTCAATAATTAAATATTTTTTATAACATGGTAATAAGTGATAAAAAAGGAATTAAAAAATAAAGAAGGTTATAATTAATGTATAAAATAAACTACATTTATTATTCAGGGACATAAATATTGTGTGTGACGAGTCTCACTCAATGTAAGGGAATTTCAAAACACAATTTCCACTCATTGGGTTTTACGTATACTTAGTTGATTATATCATGGCAAGATTATGTAAGGAATCATTTTTTATTTAATTATTTTTTAATTTACCCTTCCAATTGTGTGGATATATTTTTTCAATAGATAATCACCCCATTTATATATTTTTATTTCATATATATGAACATTGTATGGGGAATCTTTACTTAATTGCAATTCATTGAGTTAAATATCTTTTTTCTTTTTCTGTTATGCACCTATTCAATTTTATAGGGTGTATATAACAATATATGACATATTATATATTTAATATACATATGATGTTGATATTATATGTTTTTTATAATGTTATTCTTTAATTTTTGTTATTCATGTATTTTTTGAAGTGGTAAGGGACTATTTGACTAAAACATCATTTTAAAAGTTTTAAATATTTATTCATCTAATTATTTCTCATTAATAAAAATGTTTTATTAATGGTTTTAATGATTTATTTATATTTACATGATTTTTTTAAAGTTTAAATTACATTCCAATGTTTCAAAGTGGTTTGGGAAACATTGATTCAAAACTCATCTTTTTGATGATTTAAATGAATTGATTATATTAATATCTTGAAATGATATCCTATGATTAAAATGTGGTAATTCTATTTTTTACTTTATACATGTTTTATGTCTTATTATTATGTTATGTTTCTTGAGAATTTTTAATATATATTGGTGGTTCCCTAATTAACTGACGGAGGGTGATCCAGTGATAGCTCTCCAATGCATTGGGTAACATGATGGAGCTAAAATTTAAGGTTTCTCCTAAGAGATTTAGGGAATATATTGTGATGGTTATTCCAAATGTAACCATAAAGTTTACAGCTTTCCTAACTATGAAAGCTATTGTCTGTATGATATTAGTTCCACAAGTTACCTTTATGATTCATGAATCCTATGATGCTTTTTAGGAATCATATGATTACATGATGTTAGCTTAGTATTTTTTCTGTTATGTGTGAAAAGTATGATTTTTTGAAAATGTTTTAATGGGTTTAAATATTCATGTACTAATAGTTTTATTCTTTAAATTATATTTCTTATTGATATTTTTAATCTCATAACATGTTTTCGAAATGTTTTCTACAAGGTATAATGATGGGTAAGAGAATGGAATAAGACAAGAATATTTTTATTAAGAAAAATAAATCTTGATTTGTTTAAAGGGCTAACTTTGGTGGAATAAGTTGATATTGAGTGAAATTGTTCACATGTAATGTATGGGTCTATTATGCAATAGTTATGGAATAATTTTATAATACCCTAAACCAAAAATTATCATCAATGTGAATTCTTGACATAAATCATGATTATGTAAAGTTTATGGTTAGGGACTTATAGTTGGTATCAGAGGTTGGTTTAGATAACATTAGAGATTATGATTTCTTCATTATAGATAAATATATCATATGATTTTATAATTTTCAGGTTTACCATATGTTCAAGTTCATAAAACCCCTTTTAAGGCTTTATGATCTTAAATATTAATGCGACTAATGGATTTTTTCAAAACATTCACCATATAGGTAATTATGGGTTATTTTTTAGGATGAAAAATGCAACGTTTGAAATACCATTTGAGTTTGAAACATATTTTGGTTATTTTTATGTCATAATAAATTATTTTCAATATTATTCTAATTATATACGTTTTTTATAAAAAGGAATACATGCAGAACGTGTGACAGCCCGACCCGTCTAGTAAGGCCATGGGAATATAACCCAAAACTGAAAGGATATAAGGTTGCATCACCTGCCACTAGACTACAAGAATTTTATAGTTATTATGAATATTAGTTTAGGTTAAATAATTTTTTGAGTTAATAATTTGTATATTTTTGGAACAAATGTTTTATCAAATGGATATCCTTTATATAGGAAAATGAATTGTTGATCAGGTGAAAAATATTATTTTGGAAGATGTTTGTAATTTTTGTAACACTATATTCCTATGGAAAATAAAATACTATGAGATTTCATTTGATGATTAGTGGTTGAATTTAATTTTGGATGAATATATTTTTTTTTTGGATATTGTGTGATTTGGGTTATTTATGGAATTGATTAAATAATCATGGTGAATTTTTTATTAGGTTAATTACTTTTCATTATTATTATTTATGAGTAGATTATGTTATCTTGAGATAAATGTTAGGATTTATTATGGAATACTATGGGATAAAATCTTTCTGAGTTTTGGTTTTCAATCTTAGTTTGGATTATTTTGATTAATTTTAAAGACAATTTTTTTTAATGGGCTATGAAGAACTTGTTTAGTACAGTTGATTTTTAGAGATTAAAAATAATCATTCTCTTTATAAAAAAATATTTATTTTGGGTTATTATATGATATTATTATATCCATTTTGACTATGGTTAATTTTTAATGACGTGGTAAATATATAGTCCATCTTTTTTGGATTATGTGCTTCTCGATAAGTTGAATCTATTACTTTATGAGTGACTATGTCAACTTAAATACACATCTATTTGGGAAAAGGAAAATTTTTTGCAGAATTAGATTAATAAATTAAACTATACAGTCAAGTAATTATATTTCCTTATGTTATTATTATATTTAGTAAAATAATTCCTCATATTTATGAAGTGGATCTTATATTAAAAATGTTTTCTGTTTAAATTTTCCTACTTTTGAAATCTATTATTGTTAAACCCATCACAAGTTTGTGGTTTTTAATTTTTTAACATCATCCTAATCATGTTTTATATCACTTTACATAATAACACTACACTTAGGTTTTCTTCATATCAATGTTTTTTTATGTGGGACCCTTGTATGTGTTATCATGATTGACATTTGTACTTCACGTTTTATCTTTTAATGTGGATGTTTTATTAAAACTTTTTCGGATTTGGGTTTTAAATAAATGTATTTTGAAAATAGATACCCTTGTTAAAGACCCCAAATTCAGATTTCAAGGTTGAAATTTATTAAATAGGGGAGGTTGTAACATCTTTAGTTTTATACAAGAAACATTATGTTCAATAGCATACTTAACATAGTACATTGAGCTTAAAATGAAAAACTAACTATTTTTATTTAACTCATACCATTATAACCTAGCTATTGGAATAGATAGAATGAATTGTATCAAATTAATTATAAAAATATGGTTTACACATGTTTAAATATTGATTAATTGGTTACCAATATTATTATACATGTATATAAAACCCAATTGAATATAAAAGATCTGTTTTTATAAAAACCGATTCAAAAGAGAATAATTCTGTTTATAAAATATAATCATTATTTATGGATTTTTATTTAATGAAAAATATTAGTTATATATTCAATTAAATTCTTTAAATTAACCTTACATGTTTTCTATCTATGATAAAATTATGAAATTTAATTTTTCAGATAAATAATGCATTTTTCAAAAAAATACAGTTTACAACTTTTTGATGGAGAATGATTTTAAAATAATTTTTTTTTAAATATTATAATTTATATTTTAAATAATAAACTTATTATATTTATGAAGGAAATCATAATTTACTTAGCTTTAAAGTTTTTTATTTTTCTGAACAAAATAAAATTTTAATTTTTACTGAAAAATACTGTAATTTAATTCAAAGCCACCTTTTTGCCTAATATATATATATATATATAGATTATCTATTTAATATAATTTAAATTGTAAATAGATTATTTTTTTATCATTTAATCCAATTTTTTTAATTGGATTTAAATTTACATTTAAATTTGACATAAACACATGTCAAAATTTTGATAGTTTTACTTCATAAAAAAATTTCTTTTCGGTTTTGAAAACATAAATTAATTTTAAATTAATTAATTAAACTTATGTATTTTTAAAATGAAAAAATTACTCTTTATTTGAATTTATATGGTCCAAATTATGTAAATAGGGCCCTTTTAATTTTGACATTATAAATAGTAACTTCCAGAATTATTTTTATTTATAATGATTAATGGGTAAATTTGGTAAATAATGGTAAAAAGTATATTATTATAATATGAAACTTCCATAAAACGTGTCCTAATATTATTGGATGATTCATTAGTGACCAAAAAAATATTTATGAAAAATAGTTGGAATTTGGGAGCCACTAGGGTGTGACAATGACAAGTTTTAATAAATAATTTAAAGTAAAGGGAAAAAAAACATAAATATGTATATTTTTAAAAAAACAATTTTATGTTGGGGTTATATAGTTAATATCTTTAAATATATATATTAATTAGAAATATAGAAATATTTAATACATCATGGTATTTTATATAAAATTTTTAGACATTAAATAAATAAATTTATTTATGGCACAATGATAATGTAGTCATTACCTTATTAATGAAAGATTAAAATAAATGATATTATCAATAATAAAATAAATTTAATTTGAAAATTTTTATTCAATACAAGAAATATATAGTTTAATATCACATGTTATATTTCAGTTTCTAATGTTTTTTCAACTCAATTATGTTGTTATCACTTTAACAAAAATCAATTATAAATAGTGTCAAAATGGAGATAAATGAATTTTTAAACAAATACTATTTTATTAAATTGTATTGAATTTATAAGAATATAATATAGGGTAAAATGACATATATAATGTCAAAAATTTCATTAATTATCCACTTGAGGTTCTCTTGTAATTTTATCGTAAATATATTAACGATATAGTGTAAATATACAAGAAAACATGGTAAAAGTTAATTTATTTAACTAAGGGTTAAATCCCAAATATAAGGTTATATTTGTGATCATAATATGTCTAAAACCTATTTTTTGATAGTATTTTGACCCATAATCATCATATTCTATAATTATATTACATTGTAGCCATTATAATTCAAAAATCAATTTATAATATTTGAAGACATTGGTAAAGTTCCCCTCCTCCCTCTTATAAAAGGACACCACCTCTACCCAGTTACTGACACCTCTCAATCAACATGTCTCATCCAACTTGTGCTAAATTAATCTCCCAAAATCACTGGAATAATTTTAGTATCTTTTAATTGGGATTATAGAAATTTAATAAATTCTTTTGGCTCAAATCAAAAGGAGTTACCCGATTTAGAGATAACATCTTCTCCCAAGATCCTTTCATTTATCCACATTCCCCAACACCCAAAAATATATTTATTACATTATTTTTTATCAAAAAAGCACCCTAAATATTCTATCATATTTTTATTCTGTTTTTTCTACCTACACTAACCAAAAACTCTATTTAATGGATATAAAGAATACTATTTCTATGTACGGTGAACTACTTCCACAAGAAACAATGATTGTTCAATTTTATACTACCACATCTCATAGTAGCCATTATGATGAAAATATATTTGTATATGATATATATTATATTTATATTATCCCTATGTTTCTGTAATTTTTATTTACAACATACAATTATTCATTACATAATGTATAAATAGGATAATTTTAATTGATGACTTGTGGACTACGACCCCTCAAAGTGATATGACTCATTCATCCCATACATGTAACATATAAAAGTTTATGTTAATGAACTTATTTAACATATATAAAATATATATTATACAATAATTAAAATATACCTATTTATCATTTATTTTTCATTCCTCTAATATGAAAAAGAAATGAATGTAGCATTCATGGGTATGTACGACCTACCATCTCCATGAATAATGCATTTAATTTCATATCTCCAAATTATATGTACTATTATAAATATATATAATATATATATGATTCAAAAATCATTAATAATATTATATCGAGGATGGAATTTTTACCACATGTACAATTTACAAAAAAAAAATTATTTTCATGTAAAGTACTGAATATCTTCAAAAGGATCGATATAAACACAAATAATTATATAATTTTTATAACATAGTAATATGTATTAAAAAACGAATAATAATCATGAAAATATTTCTAAAGTAAGAATAAATTAACCTATGTTTATTATTCAAAAACATAACTATTGTACGTGAAGAGTATGACTCAAGGTAAGGGAATTTATAAAATTAATTTCCACTCATTGGGTTTTATGAAAAATTTATTGATTATATTATTCCATGATTTGGTTTGGAATTACTATTTATTTATTTATGTTTTAATTTATACCTACATTTGTGAGGATATAGTATTTCATCACATAATCACCCCATTGATAAATTCTTCTGTCATTTATAAGAACTTTATAAGGGAAAACATTAATCAATATATATTCATTGAGATAAATATCCATATCATTGGTTTTCTTTTTCAAATAATATGTGTGAATGGAATATTATTTTTTACACTGAATATCCACTTATATCGGGTGTGTTTATATTTTTCACAGATAATTATATCATTGATTTATCCTAAATCTATTTATATGATCCCTTTAAAGGATTTAATCTCATGTAACATTCTGTTGAGATTATTTGATATTATGCACCAATTAACATTTATAAAATGTATATACATACATTAAAAAAATTATATACTAAATAAATTACACTCAAGATATTATATTTTAGGTTTAATTTTATTCTTTAATTATTTTTATTAAATTATTTTCTCCAGTAGTAAGGTTCTTTTTATCTAAAAAATCATTTTAAATGTTTTAGTGATTTATTCTTGTAAATATTTCTCTTTAATGTCCATGCTTTTAAAGTGTGTTTAATTATTTATTTACATGGAAATGAGTTTTTAAAAGCTTATATTCCATTTAAAAGTTTCAATTTGGTATGAGAAACATTGATTCAAAACTCTTCTTTTTGAATGTTTTAAATGAAATGATTATATCAATATGTTGAAATGATATCTTGTGGTTGTAATATGGAAATGTGATTTTTACTATATGATTATTTTATGTGTCATGACTGTGTTATGGTTCTTTGGAATTGTGATGCACTCGGGTGGTTCCATTCTAAACTGAGGGTGGGAGAGCCCGTGATAGATCTCAAATGCATTGGGTAATGTGATAGAGGTAAAAATTAAGGTTTCTACTATGATTTTAAGAGGATATACTATCATAGATATTCCAAATGTAACAATGATGGTTACTCTCTATGTAGCTCAGAAAGATACAATGTAAGTTGATATGGATTCAACAAGTTACTATTATGATTCGTGATTTCAATAATGTTTTTTAAGAATCTTATTATAACATAATGTTTGCTATGTAGTTTATGTTTTAATGGTGAATAGATCGATTATGTGATAATTGTTTAGGAGTTATAAATATTCACAGACTAAGAGTTTTATTCTTTATTTTATATTCCCTACTATTATTTTTATGCCCATAACATGAATTTGAAATATTTTCCACATGTTATATTCTTGGCTAAGGGAAATAAAGGAGTTAAGAATATTTTTATCTAAAAAATAAATCATGTTTTGTTTAAAGGGTTTCCTTTGGATGCAAAAGTGGATACTGAGTGTAATTTTCCACATGTAGTGTCTGGGTCTATTATGTAATAGTTATGGCCTAATTCTCTAATATTCTTAACCTGAAAAGATCCTCAGTGTGAATTATTGACTTAAATCAAGATTATGTAATGTTTAAGGATGGGGCCTTATACATTTTTTGGGGAATAAAATGGACATTTATAGAATTTTCCACTTGTATTGTATGGGTTTACATTGCAATAGTTTTTCCTAATTATCTAAAAATATAAATTTTTAAACATCTTAGAATGTGAATTCTTGATAAAAACACTAGAATATGTTACGGTTAAGGACAATTCCTAATAAAATCGGTGGATTCCTACCAAGGAACAATATTTAGATATAGTTAACAATTATTCATATGTGAAACATAAAGACCAAAAGTTATTAGTGAATTAGAAAATAGAAACTCCAGATGATCACCCATATACATTACTCAGAAAATGATTTTAAAATTTCTCACATATCTTGGTGTCAATTATTCAAACTTCAAATTTCATCGACTTCCCAAAAATGTTGAGAATTGAAATAAATTGATCACTAACCACAAACACTGATGGTCTTCATTAGCATCTTGTAAATAACATTTATGATGAATAATCATTCAAATATTTGAAATAGATTAGATTACTAGGATCCATGATTGAATATATCAAAATTAATCCCAGGAGAGGCATATCACCCATATCAACCCAATATAGGGATAAATGACCTTAAATTATATACAATTATTTGAAAAAAGTTAGCCATATCAATGATTGATAATTATTGTTACATAAAAATTAAATTTTCTAAATATTATACTTCTGTGAACATCTATAATATATCACATATGATTAAATAATTCTCTATAATTTGTTTATTACATTTTCTAATTATCATTTTTTATAGATGATATAGTGAACTCATCTTCAAATAATTTCCCATCACCTTTTTCATTCCACTCTAAGGAATTTATTTGAAACAATGTTACCTATTATTAAAAATGTTATAATGTACTTCATTATATTTATTTATCATTTTATCCTACATTTATCTTATTATTCAACTGAGAGAATCTCCTAATGTTTTTAGAAGGGATGAAATTTTGTAAATTAATAAAAAAACTCACCCAAATAACATCATGATTATATGGTGACATAGAAAAACAACATAAAATTTTAATTAAAATATTATCCTATATAAAAGATATAATAGGGAATGTTTTTTTGTCATTTAGGTACATATTTCATAGAATTTACTAGTTTTCAAATAAAATATCTAGATTGAAACCTAGATATCTCATTAATTTTTTCATCTACATAAGATTTTAAATCTAATATGAAGTTATTTATTTTCATCCTAGGATAAAACACACAATAATAGTTAAAAAATTATATCTCATCCTCCTCCATAAATATTAATTTAGTCACTTTACTCTATATAAAATAAATTATTGAATCCATTTCATGATATGGTCTCGTGATTGCCTAGAAAATGTTTATGAAATCATATTACCTATTTTATTTGTTATCAATTTAATTTTTGTCTTTTCAATGTTATATAAACACTAAGAAATGTGAATCAAACATAACACCTTATGGTATACTTATTAATTATATTCAATATATATTTATATCATCATGTTTAATAGTTAAAAATAATATTCTCTTTCCTTTTTATACTTGAGTGTTTATAGTTAAGGAATATTCTACAACATTAAAATTTGTAGTTATATAAGCTAATTAAAATTCTAAGAAATACAATCAACTCATCATTCTAACCATATGTTTAATTCTCATAGATATAAAATATACATCATCATTATAAAATATAAATAAATTAGGAAAATATAAAAAATTAACATATTTTATCTTCAAATAATGAACATCGCCTTTCTCATTGGCATGAATTAAAAATTATTATCTTTTTGTTATAGTGTTATTTACCCACATGATAAACAATTTCCCATGATATTAGTATTCAACCCAAGAAATCTCTTGATGCATAAAAAATAATAAATATATATTTACCTATTTATGTATGATTAACATTGGAGTGGAAGTCAAATAACTATTTAGTTCATTAACATGGTTGTAGACATTTTTTTATATTTAGAATTGACATGATTCCCAGTCAAAACCATCCTTGATAATGATAGTTTTAATAAATATATAATTATGTTTCTATAACACCATAGTTCAATTTTTTATATAATATTATAATTTATTGTTTATCAAAATTTATGGAGTTAGAGTTATAATGTTTTAAAATATTAATAGATTATCAAGTCACACCCTTTGTGCAATGTTAATAATATGTGTAAAAACTGACACTTTATTGTGTGAATAACTTTTCTAGTCATTGTAAAATGGATAGAACACGATATAAGGAACTGTGTATCCTGACCATATCATTAGAACTAGGTTATCCTATATCTTCATTTACAGTCAGTGCATGGTTTCATAAACAATATAACTCACCCTGAAATATAATTTTCAGTTTTCTAAATATATCTTTACCCATATAAGATATAATGAGAGGTACTATTCCTCCCATTCTCACTACCATAATCAAAGGACAGACTTAAAAATTTTCCACTTTCCATATCAATGTTCCTTGTATGTGTCTTATTTATTTTTCTATTATAATTAAAGGAAATCATTCAATTCTCTCATTATTCCTTATAAATTTATCTTATCATCTATTCATATTCATTTTTCTACATTCCTAATGGACATGGTGGGAAATAATTTTTCTAATTTTAGTCTAATTTGGTGTATTTGGGTGTCATGGGATTTTGGAGGATGTCATATTCCATGTAAATTCCTTAAAAATCAATATTGTGTTACATTCATTTCATTGAGGTAATTGTTTTTATTAAACTCCTATTATTAGACATGTTACTATGCATTAGTCTTATAAATAATTGTTTTCATTTAAAATATACCAATATATTCTTATAATAAAATATTTTAATTTATTTTATTGAAATATAATTTCATATACTTTATATAAATATGGTTTTCAAATTGTTAATAAGATAATTTCACTAAGGATTGATTTTATTGTACTTATTTTCTTATTAAATTCCTATGACACCTCTTAAAAAAATAATTGACAATGAATTTTATTTTTCAAACCATGAAAGGATTTTTGAATAATTTCATATGTCTTATTTTATTTATATAACCAGTAGATCAATTATATAATGTGGTTTTTTGGGTTCCATTATTATTTATTATTCACATGTTACATTAATATTTTCATGTTCTATTGATTTTTTGACATTTGATTATGTTACTTTTTTTGAGTTAATAATGTGTTCTTCTAATATAATATATATATATATATATTGATTAAATATATCACTAACATAAACATTTTATCATATAAATCCTTTATTTCAAAATGGTTTTCAATTGATTATTTTAAATCCATAAGTTTTTAAAAGACAAATGTTGTATTTACAACATTGTATAAAATATTTCTAAATTACAAGACACTCCCATAATCTAGTCACTATATTATCACATTTTATATGATATCGTAGATATTATTGGTTAACTATGTAGATAATTTTTTAATAATGTGAATGGAATCCAACTTCATGTTAAAGGATGTTTAGAGGTGATATGAGTTTTTTTAATTATTTTTAATTATATTTTTTTATTTTTTTTAATATATGATTGATGTATTTATTAAATGATCCATTACCTATAGTTGATATATTCACATGATCCCTGGCTATGATGAATGGAGATCAAGAGGGAGTAAGTGTACTATCCATGATGATACTAGATCTATTATCCTTTATGAATGATTTGACTGAGTGGAATGGGAGTTCCACCATGTAATTTTAAGAAAAAGATATCTAGGGAGGTTATCTTTTAAACACTACATTAATATGATGATTGATGTTTTTACTCAAGTATATATAACAAAATACCATTAAAAAATAATTAGTTTCTCATGATATCATTGATCTAATTTTTTTTCACTTTTCTTATTATTTAATTTTGTTTATATCATTTTTTCTTCATACTGTTGCTATATTATTTTTATCATTAATTTTACAGCATTCAACTCATCTTTAAATAATTAACAGGTAGTCTAATTAATACATTTCAATTATTCTTATAAATATTACACTCTATATATTATAAAATTTTGATATATTATTTTTATACAAGTTTTAATCACTATGGTTCATACAATTCATTGAAATTGGAATATAATTATACTAAATGCTATTGTTTCCTTTCAAATTAGATTTAAGAATCAGGTCTCATATAAAAGGAATAACTAATCGAGATATTCATTATTTAAACAGGGTAAACAAATCATAGTATTTTCAATGTGAATATATCAAAAAAATACTAATATTATATGTTACCTTAATAATATGGAATGTTATCAATAAATATTTCATGTCTTCCATTTTATTTCAATGTAACATGTTCACATTATTAAAACCGAAAATATAATCATTATTTGATGTCATAATTTTTTAAATTTCTAAAAAAAATTATTTTCCTCTGTTTAGTAAAATCGAACTACGAATGTTAGTTCATACTTGGAATAAACACCGAGGTAAGTTTTTAGATCTAATGTAGTATATATGTGTAGATTATATATTCTTGGGGTTAATAAAATACAATAAAAATTTTTATTGTTTTATGTATTTGATTTATTTGATGAATTTGTGTCCCTTGGTGATATTAATTGGTTTATTGGGATTTATAGTCTATATTATGATTATCATGTGTTAAAAAAATGTATTTTACATTACATTGAGTGACTTTTGTCCTATTAAAATTTATATAATTTTTTAATCTCTAATAAAATATGGTTTCATTATTTTTATTTTTAGGATTTTTTTTGGATTTCAGATTATATATAAAACTATTTATTTGGGTTTCTATGGAAAAAAATGTGTATATTCCATATTTTTTGTACAATATAATATTTTAATGACTTTTTGTTTATATTAATGAGAGAAATTGATTCTAAATGGTTTTTATACTCCTCTATTTGTTTATGTCTGGTGGTAATTTGAAATGCACTTTGGGACATTGTATGGTCTTTGTTAGGTATCAAAGAATGTTATTCTAGTTTGGTGAATGAAAGCACCTATAATATCTAGCTAGTGTAAGAAAACGTTATTTCTCAAAAACATCATAATGATACATTAAGTATATTACTGCTCTAATCATCTAAATGATAATATAAAATCTCCTCTCATAAATAATGTATAAAAAATTACTTATTGAATACAAAATTATAAAATCATTAACTTTTTAATGTGTCATATATTTCTATTATATCTCCAAAAAAATCTACAGATTTCTTATATGTTCTTATTATGTAACTAATAATCAATACATATCTAAAAAATCACTAGTAATGACTCATGATAAATTGGATAAATATAAATAATTTTGGATATAAAAATGAGAAGGATCATTAGTAACCCCAAATATCACTATAAAAACCTATTATATCAATACATTGTTGAGAATTTTTTATCTATATTTTCATCACTCTTCACCCTCAACTTCATAGTATGTGAATTTTTTTAATCTCTAATATCCATTTTTATGTATTGAGATGATATAAATAGTTGTGTATATATATGAGGTAATGATTTCATATTCATCATCATCTCTATACCCACTGTCCAAAAGTAAATGTATAAGTGTAATCTTCTATTAACCTTCTTTGAAAATTTACTAGGTTCCACCCATGGTGATACACTAGGTATGTTAAACAAGTTTCGTCTACATTCCCAAATAAAATCTATAATTTTCAAAAAATTTATAGGCAATAAAAAAATATAAGGATAATGATATGTGAATAGTTCCAAGATACATATGAATTCATGTATCTATTAAATGGTAGTCTGTGAATATATTTTTGGAACATGTCAATGAAATATTCTATTTATACTAGTATCCATGTTTTAAAATTTCACTCCATTGATCAAAGAATCAACTCATCTAGTGAAAAGGTTAATTATCTAAGGTTCTTAATAAATGGTACCACCCAATACAAAAAATATCCCACTCTCCAGCAAAATTAAGGAATACTATCATTTAGTAATTGTATAGAATCTTACTAACTATTATATTTAATACGATTATTAAAACTTATCATCCAGTCAATCAAAATTATGAGATCTTATGTTCTTATATATATGAATAAAAATTAACTCAATAATATTATATATCTAGATATAATAGATCAAAATGATCGTTTAAATTCATAAATATTTCATGACTATAAGTGGTTCAAAAATAACAAAAAAATAGGGATTCAATTCAAAATGATGAATTAACCACTTAACTACACATATATATTTTAATGAATGATACTAAAAAAATTATCATTATAAAAAGAATTATTAGTGGTCAATATACCTTATATAGACCCTCATCAAGTAATTTTGATGCATTTATTATTTTAAAAAATTCCTTTGATTATTCTATGTATGCCAATATCAAGGTTTAATATCTATAATCAACAATGATACTGATATAGCATAAATATGGCTACCATTAGGTATCACTAATCATCACATTTAATAAAAATCTACATCGCTAGATTATCTATAAAACCTTTTCAAGTATCATAGAATCTAAATTTGCCAAATATTCTTACGATCATTAGAATAATCTCACTTCCACTTTGTTATTCAGCCAAAATGATAACACGAATGACCGCTCCGACATTAGGGTGAATCAGATTTCAAAAATATCAATTAACTAATTCCTTGTAAATAGTATTTATTCAATCATTATATCACTAGATAAATAATTTCGCAATGAATTCAAGGCCTAAAATCATATATGCATAAATTATCCTTCATATATACTTTTATCATCTCCATATTGTTCCCCACCACCACATAAGTTTGTATATGTTGTAAAATAATTCTTAACATAATATCAAAATAAAGTCACATATCAAATCATCTAGACTTAATTTTTTTTGGCTTTGTGGATAAGAGATATTTTCCACTAATTTAGAATCCACTTTTAGCACCATCAATTTCCCCTATTCTTACTAAAAAACACACATGTCTTCTAAAAAATAAATTCCATGGGATACATTTCTAATAAGACACCTTCCGAATCCCAAACTATGTGACATAATCTTATAAATCTATATACAAATTTATATACCACCACTTATGATATACTCTATAATGAAATAAAATAAAAAAATCACTCCTTTGATGAACCCAAATATAAATGGGCCAAAATATTTAGTCAATCCTCACCATTCAATATTTATCTTCATTCAATCATGTCTCTCTCCAAAACATTAGTGGATTTAAATTTTATAATTCTAAATCCTAATTAACTTCAATTAGCCTCCCTTGATTAATTAATCATATATTTTCTTGATTTGGATAGAATTATGAAATAATGTAGTTTTTAATTTTTTCCATTGAGTATAATAATTTACATCTACTATATCAGAAATAAAATCTAAAAAAAATAAAATTGATCAATTCCTTAAAACCCAATATTAATAGATGCAATAATTAAAAATCTATTCCATATTCATTGTATGTTTTTGCCCAAACCAAAGTGGTAATTACATATATATATATCATGGAGTATAAATTTACAATTATATGATTCTTTTAAATCATAATGATGATAAAAAATAAAAAATAATTTCATTAAAATTATGTTACCAAAATATAAATATTTTCATAAAAATTAAAAATATGTAGAAAAAACACTTCAATATATTGATATATATTTAAAAATAGAAATTACATGATTTTCATTCTTTTATGTTCCTATCATAATATATGAATACTTTTTCACTCAATACCCATTGGGGTTTTAGACACATTTATAAAACATTTCCCTAACCGAGATCCTTTGAAAACATGTAACTCCTAGAGTCCCAAAAAACTAATTTCTTCATAAAGATGTCATTTATACCATTTTTGGTACCTAATGAGTTTCTATCATCCTAATCTATATTACAATAGAAATTTCAAGCACCCAACATAAATATTTTTCTGTGATACCATTTTGTAACCACCTAGATAAGGGCTAGAATTCTAAGACTAAAACTAATTATAAAAATGGAATTAAGTGTATTTACAAATCCATAGAGAAAGGATACTTATTCCAAGGAATAATAAATTATTATTTTTAAATGATTTCATATATAATCAGATAAAAAATATATTTGATACATTATATTACAAAAAACCATAATAGACACATTACCGAAAAATGTTCCAATAATGTATTGTCATGAAAAATTTTAACCACTAAATAATAACCAAAGGTAGATAAAATAAACATATACATACTAAATAAAAAAATATCTAATGAAACTAGATGAAAACATATAACTTTAAGACATGATCAGGAACCGTATGGTTCGTATTTCCAAAAAATAGTTTCCTTTTCCTTTCTTATATCATGAAGAGTATCATCTACTGTGAAACACTGAGAAGTGAAGGTTGGGATGATTAACACTTTATATAGTTGGATTTATGAAAATTTCTACCATGATTTCCCATATATGACCTATCCATATACATCTAACCACTATATTTTGTGATATATAAAAAATATTATTTAATAATTTATTATTCCTTTCCATAAAGAATATTAAATTACAATCATGTTATGTAGAGTATTCATCATTCAAAACATATTAAAATCCTATATTTTTATAATCCAAATTATTTTTAAAAAAATGTTATTGAATAATCATAAATATAAAAGTAATCAAATAAAGATCTTTGTATAATCTAAAATAATCTGATAATAGTGTATTAACAGTGAATCATCACCCACCTAAATTAATCAATATGAGTAATTCCACAATATACAAATTTTTATACAAACATACCACATGATTATTTAATACGAGATAGTTTCAAATTTTCATACCTTTAATCAATTATCAAAAAATAAACTCTTTTCATTAAATAATGTTTTCTCAATAAAATATTACTGGAAAAAATTTTAAAAAATTTTAAATCTATTTTAAAATAAAGAAAAATTATCTATAAATTAAACTCCTTAATTTAGTGACTTGTTATTTATGATTATTTTTTTTAAAATGTTACATTACATTAACCATATATTAATAAAAATTGTCACACTATAAAATAAATTTCACACTAATTATTTTCTAAAATAATAAATAAATTCAATAATTTGATATTCACATCAAAAGTATTAATTGAACCATATCCATCCAAGTAAGGAATAATTGCATACATTCATAGACACGTTAAATATACTTATGAAATAGATTTTATGTTGATCACCTTATTATGAAACCCTATAATATTCATTAAATTATTTATAAACTATATTTTTTTATCCAAAGAGAATAATTTACAACTTATGAAATTATAAAAAGGTTAACACCCATTTTATCTATCCTCTAGATTAATTGTCATGGGTTATGTTAAAATTGAACCAACCACTAGGAATTTATTTTTACGTGTTCATAACCTCCAATGTGTATGAAAACTTATATTCTATTTTCCATGCCCTCATATAACTCAATGAATGAATGGGAAAAAATAATAAAGTTTTGATGATAATATATGAGGAGTAGATCAATCACCATTACATTTGAAATAAACATTTGGAAAATTTTATAAATCTATAAAAATATCATTTTATTGATAAGATAATGAAATTCATTATTTTTGAAAATAATTATGGATTATCTAATAAAAAACTCTTATATTAAAATTATTACTTCACTTAATAATATACGTTGAAATTCAATCAATAACCCAGTCAACATAATTTCCATTGATCACCTAAATCCAAGATTATTATACCATTACTTGTGTAGTAGAGAAAATTATATGAAATAATATTATTCAAAGAAAATAATCTATTTATAGACAAAAATTCCTTATTAATTATTAGAAATTTATCTTACAGAACTCCTTCTATTTAAATAGTCAAATAACTATTTATTTTCTCTATGTTACAGTCAATATTTTACTACCATAACAGCAAGGTAAATCTAATAATTCTTCATTACATTTTCATCCATAATAATTAAAATGTGTCAAAATATTGAATGTTTTCTAATATAATATAAAAATTAGACACCTTCAATTATATGTCAAATGATTTTAGAATTATAACACAATAATTGAATATATTTTATCACATTTGTTGGACTCCCTGATTTTTTTGTGATCTGAACTTATCCCTAATTATGTACTCTAATTATATTATCATTGATCCCATTTAAAAATTGTCAAATCATGACATCCCAATCAATTCCAAATGTTACATAGATGTCCCAAATTCAATTAAATCCTCTATTATTTCACATAAAAACTTTTCTATCAAAAATATGTCTTCTAACATTCCCAAATAAAATATTGAAATAATAATTCATTAAAATTAAAATTTTATCTAGAAACAACATTAATTAATAATGTATAAAATTATCTATATATTAATTTAAAAACTATGAAAATAAAATATGTTATAGAAAATATTAAAAACATGATGTTTGAGATGAGTTAAAGAATCACACATGAAATGAAGAATTTATAAAGAAATAAATATAAAGATATATGATATCAATACCGACACATAACACGGAATCATTTTATAACAATGAGTAAATTAAGTAAAACATGATTTTATGTGAATATATGAATAAATATATTTTTTAAAAAATACATGATATTAAAAAATGTTGTCTTATATTTTGGTAATAGTGAGATAATATTCCTAAATGATATATACTAGTGGATGATGATTGTTGATGAATTTACGACTTTGATCAAATATTCATAAATGATTCAAAATATTGGAAAAAAGATTATGATACATTGATGTTAGATTTGGAATATCTATAAAACATCGAAGAGATATTCTATAAAAGTAATTTGGATTTATCATAATAGTGATATTAATGTTATGAAGGATAATTTCATAAGAGTATTCCAAAAGATTCATAATATACATAAGAGTAATTAAAATATTTTTTTTCATTAATGAATGATTTTAAAATATATTTAAGAATAAATTCAAAATAATGGATGTATATACTTTAATATATTCCTTAAAACATTTTTATGTTTATGTTTCTAAAAAGATTAAATATTTAATGACATATTTTTATGCTTATATATGGAATAGTTGTTTATATTATTTTAGTGAAAATATTCATAAAAATAGGATATTAATTTATGAAATTTGAAAATATATAATTTATTTTTAAATATAGATTTTATGGAGAATTTTTTTGATATAAATGATGTGGAGATTTGGATTAAAATCGATTAATATTTTCATTATATTTTTTCAATGAATTAATTGAATGTTTTTTGTAGAAGTTATGAAGACCAGTCTAATATAATACAATTCAACTAAATAAAAAATAACTCTTTATATTGAATAAATTATAATTAATTCATCAATTAAATATTAGACAAAATATTTAGAAAAATAAAATACTATTATTATGCAGGTGTATATTAGAGACAATAGATGTTTTATTAGGAGAGACATTTTAACGAGATTTTTGTTTCATTAAAATAATTTGTTTTGGAGTATGTAGTGATGTGTAAAAATCGAATGCTCATAATGAATAATCTTTGTTGAGATATTCATTTTTATAATTTCTACCATGATTGAACATATTAATATAAAATAATTGAAGATATAATATTTATAAATTGATATATTAAGAAGTGATTGATATAGATTTCATTCTAAAATAGTTAATTTATAAACATTAAGGATTCTTTTAATATTAGTCATATAAAATATTTCATGTGATTATAGTAACATTTTCATCACATTAGGATATCATTGATATGATAAATTTTGTTTTATGATAAAATAAAGAAAAAATAATTTTCATAAAAAATAAGAGATAATGATTTAAAAAAATATTATATTCAATAATAACAAAATAATGAAATTTTAATTTAATAAGTTATGTAAAGTATGATTTCATATACGTATAAACAGAATTTATTTAATGAAAATAAATATAACAAAACAATTAAAAATAAGATCATTTGGGATCCTAAAAACATCATATGTGAAACTATATCACTAACACAACTTAGGTCCACGAGGTCCTCCATTACCCCATGTCTTTATCATAGAACATATATACAAAAACTATAATAAATACATTAGAGATGTTTTTTTAAAGATGTCTGGATATTTGGTATGAGTTTTTTGACTTATAAATATTCACCAATAGAACATAAAAAATATAATTATGTCCCTTTATAGTAACATGCTTGTATTGTGAGACCAAATATGTTATTTATCCTAATTAATCTATATAAATAATAATTAAAAATATAAAAAAATTAATTATATCTTTCCCATATACTCACCCCGATGCCACCATAACTTATATTAGTAAATATTTATTTATAACAAATTTAGACAATGTCTAATCATTTGATGACTTTTTGGAATGTTAATTAAATTTAATTGACCGTTTAGTCCCCTTAAATGAGTTTTATTACATGAAACCGAAATCACCTTCTTAAAAAGATACAAAGTATCATTTATTTGTATCTTGGATTAAATTTCATAATATCATACAACAAAAACCACTATATAAATCAATGAATGGTGTCTTTTTTCCTCAAAACCTCTCAAGAAGAATGATTTAATGCCTATAGAAAATGTTAAAATATCTCATTTACTCTATATAAAAATTATATTTATACAAAGGAATGTGTAATGTTTCTTATATCTTAGCGTATCTATTAAAATATTGTGTATTGAACATCATAATATTATTTTAATTAAGGTCATGACATAACATAGTGGGATCATGAAAAAGATAAATTTTTTGATGAGTAATCGGTTAAAATATAGAATGGATAAGAATAATTTATTTAAAATACATTATCCTATATAAACAGTTACATCTTCAATACAATATAACTACATAAGTGATCAATTAAACTTGTTTCGCCTGATCCCTATAATGAGAATTACCCACCGTACTACATTGGTTTATTACTATAGTGAATTTCTGGCTCAAAACGAAATTGAATCCCCCATCTAAAAATATTGAATGATAACAACAAAAATACATTGAAAAAAATAAACTAATTAATTTCAATCCCTCATAGTGATACTCATAACCTACCTTAGACTCACACATCTTTAGTTTGTTTAAAATCCCTTTAATTCAAACCATAATGTGGGATATAATCATTAAATAATTTCCCCCAATGATTCCCCAAATAGAAATAAAATCTAAAATTTATTAATAAATATATGATATGGAAATAAAGGATGTCACAATTGAAAAATAACATAACTAACCTCTCTCTATGTCCTAACTCATAATCCCTAATAAAATTATTTCATCTCGAATCCTCTCTTATAAGACTCAATTTATTTCATTATTATGTAGCTCCAAATATATAGACACCATCACATATTTTCGTAAATCATCCTTAAAAAGAGGCACTAGTATAGTTATGAAATAAAATACTATACTATAATATCTAACACAAGGAATAAACAATATATGACAATCTAATATTTAATATAAATAAAAAAATAAATCACAAAACCAGATATTATATTATTAATTTTAAATAAAAACATGAATCACAGTGTGTGGTATTATCATCAAACCTCACAAATACTAACCCCTGGTAGAATTCCTATTTAATTTATCTTACAATACATGATTTTTTAGTATTACATAATAATCTTAGGTACTCATTCAGTTCAATTTTAATTTATTATTATACTTGTCATATAAAAGATGATGTCATTTGAGATTATATAGATAGTTTGGTACTAACATATAGAGTATCCAAATCCTTATAGAAAATTATAATTTTTTTATTTATTATTAAAAAACCCAAATAGGACTTTTTCCATTACACATTATCTAATAAATCATACAATAACTAAAAGAGGAAAAATAAATAAAAAAATGAAATGTGGTTATGACCACAAAAATCACGCAATAATCTTATTTAATTTCTAATATATAAATATAAATATAATAAATGAATAAAAACCTTCATTAATACCTAATATATACATCATATATGAAATGATAATGAGATATATTAGAGTATATGAAAATTGATATCTGAATTAACATGATATTCTTAACATGAACCCTTTTATTTAAATAAATTGGGATCCAAATCACAAAAAAACGATAGTGGAAAAGATATGAAGGATAATGGTGGAGGTGTAAAGGGAGAGACATCTTACCATAATACATCCCCTAAAATCAACCATTTAAATAGTTTTAAAATAAGTCTAGAAGTGAAACATTACCCTACCTCTCTATTATTTGTAAATACATCGAGTTACACATAGGACTTCGTAGACCCCCAAAACATACCTGGATGTTGACCAGGTTTAGGATGTTGAAAGAAGATACTCGAGCTATTACGCAACCCAATAAAAATTATGTGGTATGATTATGTGTACTTTATGACCATATGTATCCATTAATCACTATATTTTATCTTTATGTAACCATTAGTACATTCTACCAAATTCTCTGCTAATATATACGTATGAAAAAACTATATTTAAACATCAATCATATGTACCCAATATACTTATCTCACTCTATAACTAGAGTTTTGATCTAAATACATTTATTATCATAATAAATGATGAATTTACATATTTAAATAATTCATAACATTGGGTTTTATATTAATTTTTATTAGAAACTATATATAACATTAAAAATAAAATTATATTATTAAATTTATATATTAAAAAATCACTTCTTCCTAATCTAATTTTTATTCATGTTTTCTACAATTTATTATCAATGAAATATTCATCGTTTCTCCATAATAACTATGGATATATTAGGCATAAATTCACCTATTTGATTTATATATCATTATTAATTTCTCATCATCCTCCATCCATTTTCTCTCATTTGTTGAAAATTATAACGGGAATGTGTTACATGGATTGAGAGTAAAAGTTTTTGAAATCATTGTAAAACCCTAAAAAATTATTTTCATTTTAATTACGGTGGATATAAGATCGGTTTTTGAGGTTAACACATGTTATTTCAAGCCATTTATTTTTATTATTTCACTATCGAGTTTGTTTTTTTATATTTTATGATTATCTTAATTAATATTTCCATGTTTTAGTTAAATAATATTAAAATTTTATATATATTTTTAGTTTATGATGATTTTTGTTTTTTGATAAATGTAATTTAGATATTTGAAATAGTAAAAGATATCATTTTTTTGGAATCATATTTTTCTTAGGGGAAAATTTTGGTAATTTTTTTTCACCCACAACTCTCCCACATTCTAAATAAACGTTTCTTATGAATCACTAAGGGTGGTGATTATGAATTTATTTTTAATTTGGGAGGATCATAGTGTATATCATCCAATGAGGGGTCTTTTATCCTAGTTAGGCTTACTATAATATATATATTTAACATTCATCAAATCATTACTAGGGACAATAACTGGTACCATTTATTAAAAATTATTTATTACTAACATGTATTTAAGAAGAAATTGCATAGAGAGTTATAACATCCCATATTTTATAAAATTATCTAGTTATATATGAGTTTTTAAATTCATATTGGATAGAAATATTGAATTTATTTCCATATTTATAGGAATCATGCTTACGTGAAATGAGGCAATTCATTACATATGAAATCATTATATAATCAAAAAGTTTACATTATATCTTTATATGTAGTGAAAATGGAAATATATAAATATTGGGATCAAAATATATGTATCAGTAAAAATAAGCTTTAACAATTACATTTCATAAGTGAGAATAAGATAAGGATAATGATATAATGACATAATTAATCTAAATGGACATTAATTAATGTAATTAGTACACATAAATACTCAGATCATCATTCATAAATTAAGGAATAATTATTTCAACAATTCAAATATTCACTATATTCAATAATCATAAATCATATAATGTCAATCATGACTAGAGGAAACACTTATATCTGTAAAAAACCATAAAAGACAACCCTATATACACTAAAATTATCTTCATAGCCCTTTCCAATTCCAAATTTAAAATAATTAGAGCTTAGTTAAATCCATCAAGGAAACCGTCAGGTAACACCATAAAACATCAATTTTATGAAAATGAACATTACCTAATTAATTAGAGTGTTATAATGGGGATCAACCATTATATATTATTTATTGGGATCACCTATTAATAAATAGAAATGTTGAGGTCAACCCTTCATATAACCTAGATCAATCTCAACCATTATTATTAATACCTTCCATAGACTATTCATCAACAAAACAGTTAGTAACATTAAATTTTGACATAAAAATAATCATCATTAAAAAATTACATAGTTGAATCGTGGGACAGACATGGTATCCAAGAAAATATAACAATCCTCCCATAGATAGAATACATATAGTAAAATAAAAACATGACCCTTATGGAGATTTAGTAATATCAAGGGTTGTCGAAGGTGTTGAATGTAAATACCATAACAAATAAATAGAATCAGTTTATAAGAAAATATAATACTAACCTAAAAAATTATATTTTTTCAAAAAATATCATATTACTTTAAAATAATCATCGAGAAATATAATAGAATCATTAAAATAAATAGTAGACATGATGATTAAAAAATACATTCAACTCATTAATATTAAAAAATATTATTTTTAATTAGTTTTAAGAGATTAAAAAATGTCCAATATAGAAATTATTAATAACATTCATTTTAAAACATTATTAATGAAGTCAAAAGATCAATTAAAATATCTTAGTGAAATAATTTCGGTTTATAATGAAATATTATTTTAATAATTTTTGAACCCAAGGATATAGAAGATATATATTCACATTCTATTGGAAGAGACATGATTAATATCACTAATACAAATAATTCTTACAGTTTAATGAATCAATTACCGAGGAAATGAAAAGTATACTTGTAAAAAAATTAAAAAAAAATTTTAATAAAAATTATTTAGGTCAATAAAATCAGATCATATGATATCATTTAAAATAAAATTTAACATAAACAACAACAGAAAGAATAATGATTGTTAAAATAATGATTTACCAATTTCAAAATCAATTGATTCAAAAGTAATTGGATGAGATAATATTATATGGCTATGTAAATATCATTATATTAATAATGTTTTATATAATAATAAATTCGTGATGAAGTAATTACACTATACAATTAAATCACAGTGCATGACATGAGTCATGTATTACGAAAATGATATCGAGGTAATGAGAACCCTTATATAATTTTTAAGGGTTGAATTAATATTCCATGAAAGGGGGAATGTAAAAGGAACATAAAATATCCTAATAAAATATTCCTTCATTATATAATATCCAAATACGAATAAAATACACAATGTATAATTTATTAGGTTCATATTATTATACATTTCTCAATGACAGGTAATTTGAGATGAATAACTAATCATAATGATTTATCATCAATTTGAGATTCGTTAAAAGATATATTACGTGTATAAAATGTAATGAAAAAAATAAAAGGGTAACTATAACATAAATTAATCAATGGTAATTTTATTAATAATATTAGAATAATGTAATAAATGAATAGGTGACATAACCCAATGAAATTATAGTGATTTATGAAAAACATACTACATTATAATTATCACATAAATATACCATGGATAAACTAATGTCAATTGAAACATAAAATACAATTAATTATGAATTATAGATAATATTAAATAAAAATTGGAAGTACATACACCAAATAAAATATATTTGGTCATAATAAAAAAAATATTCTTCAATAATGAAAAATTGAGACAAAATCAATTACTTCGACTCTATACTTGCTATATATTTCCTATTACTAAAATATTATAGAATAATATAAGTTATTTTATCTAATAAGAATATTTTTATATACTATTACACTATCCTTAAACAAATTATTCCATATATATTAATTACATAGCTAATTAGTTAATCAGTTATGTCTACGTTATGTACATTTTATGAATATTTGATCCATAATTTCAAAATAAAATCAGTGTTTTAGTTGTAGTCAAAATGGATAAATGTTCAAAAATATTGATAATAATAATCATGAAATGAGTAAAATATTTATACATAAATTATAAATCTATAATAATTCATTAAATATGGTTACAAAATATAAAATACATTAGAATCATGCAGATTGTAGTTCATATATAATCATTGGTAAATATTCCACAATTCAATGATCATTATATAATGATGGTTAGTATTATTTTATATATTTATAATAATAATAATATAAAAAAACATATTATTAATTTTTTTCAAATTGACATATATATAACATCCATTTCACATGGTTATCAAATATGATTTTCATCGCTTAGTGGGGGTGGTTGTCTAATCATAAGAACAGATGATATTATCAAATTTTAATATACAGAATGTCATTAAATAGTTGGTATTATATTTATCAATAATTATAAATATATTATGAATATTATATATATATATATATATAAATTTAAACCATCATTATAACCATCTATGAGAGGTGGCGATGGAAAATGAATTATGTTGGTCTTGGAGGTGGTAATCCTCCCTAAACAAATATGATGAATTCCTTTACCATTTGGTGGATGTAAGAGATGGATATATGTTCTAAAATTATCATAATAAAATTATATTAAATTTTAGATGAAATTGTTATTATCTTTGTTACAACACTACCCATCGGGGCTCAATTCGTGACTCCCCAGCCTCACCTCTAATATGCGAGGGGCTGGCGTCTAGCGCCGAGTGGGCTATCACACACAAAGGTGGCATTAGCCTAAGGTACCTACACACACACACACCCACATACACATCCATTCAATAGTATAGAGATATATTAAACTGAACAGAAAATGAATGCACACGTCTATCCCAAACCAGAGTGCAACAACAATATAAAAAGGGAAAAACATGGCCTACCAAAGGAAAAATACACAAGTGTCCAACCTGCTCCGAAGGAGGGAAAACACTACCAAAAACACCTACCGGTAAGCTCCTCAGCACACCTCCATTAAACACCTCAGTCAATCCCGCTCACTAAGCCTCGCTTGCTCCGGGTCCTCCTAGAACTCCGTCCAAAGGCCTGCGGTCTGCACAAGATACAAATATGTGCGGGCAAAGCCGATGCCGGGGTGAGTATAACAATAATCAGTAGGCACCCCAAAAACACAAAACAGAAGATTGCAACTAAAAGGAAACCTTCTGCTAATCCCAGTCATAGGGAACCTAAATGAGAAAGAAACTCCATCTCATGACCATCCTCATCTAAACACAACTAGTCACCTTAATCCATGTGTATTCGCATACATACAACTTGAACTTCAAGATATACTCATCTCACTCACCAAGACAGATGAGGTACCAACCTCATCACTAGAAACAGTTCACAACCAGAAGAACACACTCCATGAGCATTGTCATCCAGATGACACACGTCCTAGGGACACACTCTATCAGGTCCCACACAAGAATCTCAGATGCTCACCCGAGATATCATGCCCGTCAGATAACGTCACTGAGAAAACCTCACTAAATTATTAAAGACACCGAACTCCTCAGATAGGGCATCACTCTTAAGATCTTCTTGGGGATGCTAGAACCCACACTGGTATATGATGTTCTCACAGATAGGGAATCACCCATAGGGTCTGCTGGGGGATACCATAACCTGAGCTGGCACTCGTAGAGCTCAAAGATAGGGGATTACTCCCAGGATCCGCTGGGGGATACCATGACCCGACCTGTCATTTGTCCGAAACATGTCACTCAGATAGAGTATCGTCACCCATTTCACGTCGGTCATGATGATAATAAAACCCTATCTGGTATATCTCGCGCTGTAGGGTATTGAATTGACAATGCCACAACCCTACAGAAACCATGCGACGAGTTAGGGATCGTATAACCAACGATACCGCAACCCTACTATTATCCTCACGCTGAGTAGGGGATTGTATACCCGACGATTCCACAACCATACTGAGCATGGCCCACTGTGTAGGGGATCATATTCCTGATGATTTTAAAAACCCTACGGGGTTAAATAGCTAGATAGGGGAATGTCGCCCGTGGATAAGCGATCACCGCAACACCAAGAACCCGATCTAGGGAAACGATGCTAGAGGATTCTGCTCCGGCCTACCAGAGGGATGCCACAACACTAAAAGATTAAACATCCTATCGACATGACCACAAACCTATACTATGGTTGTGATGTCACACGAACCCTCGTAGGAATGAACCAAGGGAGTAACCTCAACCAATGCAGGTCCAAACATCGCTAACCCGAGTGACCTACCAAAATTCCATACCACGCACCTCCAAGACTAATACCGAGGCCACCATCACGATCCACCTAGAGAAACATGCAAGATAGGTTGTTTACTCACCCAAAATGGACAACCGGTGAAAAAGGCACTATTCATCGCAACTAGCCCATGTGGGGCCCACACTATGATCCTGAAACTCATCAAGCTGATCATACCACTATGATCCCATCAAAATAACTCATTAGATCGACTACTCGTTCGTCTGAAATGGACCCCCGGTGAAAAAGGTACTATTCACAGAAGCCAGCCCATGTGGGCCCCACACCACGATCCGAAAACTCGTCAAGCGGATCACAACATTGCGATCCTCTCAAAAAAAAAACAAGATCGAATATTCATCCACCAAAATCAGACTCCTGGTGAGAAAGCTGCATTTCCCTGTAAACGCCCAATCCTGGCCTCATGGGGCTTGCACGCCAACTCAGTCCCAACACCCGAAAACCAACATGAAAAGTCTATCGTACCATAAGGGCCACAATGATATAAATTTATATCATTGATCACTTTTGAGAAATAATTAATATTTTCCACATATATTAATATGGTAATGAATTTTGTTGGCTATAATTTCTTATATTTTTGTAGAACTCATTATCAATATTCCAACATTTTCATCAAAAATTTTAAATACCAACTTATTATTTTACGATTAAATTTCATGATTAAAAATATGTTGGGATTAAATTAAATCATCATATTAAATCATGATATTTTATTAGAATTAATATTATATAAATTAATAGTTTTTTATCAATATTGAAAGGACAAAAATATTTTTTCAAATCGATGTGATAAATAGTAAAAATAACAACAAACGATTATTAAAACAATCGATAACTAACTAATAAATTTATAATAAAGAATTACAACCAAATATTATAAAGGATTAAATAAATAAACATGTTTATAAAATAGGTTATTCATATTTTATTTTCTATTATATAATAGTATAAATCATATTCATGGACACCACGAATTATAGTATGTGAGTTTTTATCAATTTAAATTATTTGAGAATGATTTTTTCTTTACAGTTATATTATTTTAAATTCTACGAATATATTTTGTTAGATAAATAAAATTAAAACTATCATTACATCAATGTATTTGAATATTAATTTCATGCAGAATAATTTAAGGTATTTTTATTAAATTAAATATTAATATGTAAGGGTTTTTTGTAACTCAACATATTTTAATGAGATATACTTATTCATCATTGAATATTTTTATATTAGTTGGTTTTATACTATTCATTGTTAATAAAATAAATAAATTCCATACATTTTTATAATGAAAAATGTTGATTTATTATTTTCATAATAATTTTTTTTTGATGTTAAGAATAATATTCATCCTTACCAAATTAGTTATTTCACTTCTAAATAAGTTCATTAATCCCCCAATATTATCCCTTTTATTTTAAAATATATCTTATTTCTGATGGTCTTCATAATTATCCCTATTAAATTTTTAATAATATATATATATATTACTCATTTTATGGTGTACATTTGAATAAATGTATTTATAAGTACAAAATATTAAACATTACATGATCTAGATATTTGGTTACCATAATTAACATTATTACATTCACAAATATATTTTTTTATTTATAGTTTTATATAATTAATATATCACACTTATATAAAAACAAATATTTTTTTTAATATTTAAACTTCTACTTGAGGTTGAATCCTTCTACAATATATAAAATTTAAAATGAATAAAATTTTATTTTCATAAAAAATTATCATTAGAGTGAATTAAACTTCTTATTTCTTCCAACTAATCGTTAAACACATTAGAAATAATTTAAAAAGGTGGAATGGGTACAAAATGGTCTATAAGGTACATAAATGGAGACATCCATTAGTCAAGTGAATAACATTAAACACATAAAATGTTTACTATTTCCATTATATTATTTGAGAATGGGAGATAAATGTTAACCACATTTAAAATGCACACTTTTTCATAAATAAAATAATTAAAATCATATAAATAAAGTAGTAAGACTTTTATGTTACATAGATTATTATATTCAAAAACCATAATATATTGGGGATCTATTTTAGGATCAACCATTCAAATTAAGGGATATTACATTTCTATTGGGGATCTATTTCAGAATCAACAATTATATATTTTGTATCAGTCTCACAGATCATATAAGTTTCGTTTGTCTCAATATTTATATAATATGTACCAAGATCTCCAATAATTATCTATAATTATTATGTATGTTATAAAAAACATTTTCTGTTTGACCGTATTTATCTTAACACCCTTTAAAATCTATTATGTACTCAAGTGGAAAAAATTTTCTGATATCAAAATACGTTTTTATTTTACAAATTTTATCTAAAACTAAAAAAAAATTTAGGATATTTCATTTAATAATACGTGGAATCATATAATGGAAGAAAAAAATTAAATATTGGTTTTGTTGGTTGTAAAATTTCTTCACATCATATAAATTAAAATTAAGCATCACCAATTCCTTTTTGGAGGAAATTGAAAATATTTCCTATAAAATATGAAAAAAATAGTGTGATAACATTCCCAAGAAATTCATAAGTGACATAATATTTCATTAATAACTCATTTATATCCATATAAATACATGGATAAAATAATTTTAAGAATATTTAATTTGTATAAAAATATTTATATAATTAATATTTAAAAATATTGAAATGATATTTTAGATTAATGTGTTTTTTACGTTGATCCAAAATCATCATTTACATTCTTTATCTTCTTTAATAATAAAATTATATCCAAAATTTTTATTTTGGGTTGAATATGGTCAACATAGTCATTATTAAATTATATATAGAATAAAAACAATGAATAATTTATATATATGTAAAATATAAATTTAAAACATATGAATAATTATGGCTTTTAAAAATGAAATTCATTATAATCAAGATGATGGATGGTTGTACATACTTATGAGTAGGTTTGGAATATTTCAATGAGAATGGGGGAAATAAATTAAGTATGATTATATAGTTCTGGAATAATGATTATATAATATATACCATATTGAATCTGTAACAACCTATGATGATACAATATATATATTTTTTGAATATATTTAATTTCCTTATAAATTGTGATACAGACAAGGTTTAAACAAAACATTTCTCAGTCACACGTTTAAAACATAATGGAAATATAATTGTTGATACTTTTATAGTATTTATTTTTAAAAATACAATTACTCTTAAAAATAATAATTTAAAAAGTATCCTTGGGTGAATTTTTTCTTTTTTTTAATTTAAAACTTTAAAAAATAGTGAGAAATAATTAATTTTAATTGAAAACAATCTATTTGTTTAAATAATTTATAATGCTGAATTATATTTTCAATTGGTTTTAATGTAAAGTTATTTAAATTTTAGATTCATTAAACTAAATTTTTTATTGGAATAAATTTAATAATTAATTTTTGCAGAAATATATGTGAAATTGATAACATATTAAATTTAAAAACACTATCTCCAATCATGTTTTCTGGATTAATTTTAAATTTGAATAACCATATAAGTTGAATTTAATTTGAAAAAATGGATTCCATAATTTTAATATTAATAATTTATAATATATATTATTGATAAAATTAATTTTAGACTAAAAATAAAAGTGAATTCAAAAAAAATTAATTTATGTGGGTATGGTAAAAATGTGTTAACAAGATATTAAACATAAAAATATAATGGTAAAAATGACTTAATAAATTCTCCAAAAACCAATTTCTGTTACATATATCGAACATGAAACCTATAAGGTTATAAAATGACCCATTTTGGACTGTTGTTACATATGACTAACATGGGACCACTAAATATCTTTCAAAAAGGTTATGTCTGTACTTTCCCACAATTATAAAAGGAAAACACATATCCCCCATTAGTCACACCTTCAATAATGTTAACATTTTTTATCTACCAATGTGAAACACTTACCAAAATCCACCCCCTCATCCTAGATTCCTTATTATGGAATAAATTATTATTACTAATGGCTTAGTGAAATCTTAAGGAGGATACAAGATGGTGAGTAAATTTATTCGATGATTGTCATTATTTTAATTCTTTCTCCACCACTATAAAATATAAGTAAAAAACTTTTATGTAATAAATATAGTATATTACATATAATAAGATTTATTTTTAATAATTTGATGAGCTAAAACCTTATCAACTTCAACTAAATTGGTTATGAAATCATCATTGTTGTGTGAGATGATGTACCACCACATGAACTGATGACATTCATTATTCCATTTTGACAACTCAAGGTTGGGTATGATGCTGGAAATGAAGTATATATATTTTATTTATTTAATATAAATATATTTGGAGATAATATATCATATATATTGTTTAAACATCCATTTTATAAGATATATGATAAATTCACTCGTACATACAATAGACTGCCGCATTAGGATGCAATGTGAATTATCTTTCACTAACACATCACATATAAGGATATAAAGATAATTTTAGAATTTATATGTGATATAAAGTAAAAAATAACTATATTCATTTCATATTTATATTTATTTAATGAAATTATAATCACTATTTTTAGTTAATTTTGACTCCTGTCAATATGATAACATCATTAGTGTACTTGTGGACTACCGCCTTTATGAAGTAATGTGGCTCTCAATTAATCACCACAGAACATGGATGATATATATAAGTACATAATATTTTATTAATTATATTATGATCATTATGTAAAGCCAATATATTTCCTATATCCTTTATCTAAATGTTGTTGAAAAATGTAGATTTTAAAAATGCGTATGTATGAACTTCTATCACTATAATTGTGACGTACTTTATTTTCCATAATAATCTTTCAAAAAAAATTAAATGTAAAATATATAAAACTCTGATACTTATTTCATTATAACTATTCAGAAAATGGTATAAACATATAAAATGTTCAAGAATATGATCATTCCTAATGAAGCACACATTAGAAAACAAGGAAATTAGCACCCAAAATAATTATAATATTCGAAAATTATTAATAAATATGTAATAAGATGTCATAAAGGAAAATATATAATAGTATTAATATTACCATGGTAATTTAATAGTCAATTAAATGTTAAAAACAATAATATCATAGGTTAATGAATTATCAACTGAGGGGAAGATTGAGGTAAAGAATTTTATCACAATTTTCATTTGATTGTAAATTATTTATTATCATTCAGCTATTAAATTTAATGTATTTTATATACAAAATTATAGAAATTAAATATCATTATTCATTGAAAATTCAAGGTATTTTGTAATTCACTTCGAATAATCTCATCCAAAGGGAATTCATAAGAAAATATCCATGTGGTAAATGTTTTTGTGCAAAATTATTTTCTCTAATGATTTTTTACTCTCTATTAAAATAACTAATTTCCTATGATAAATTTTTATTTTTCATTACATTTCTTATAAATATCAATATAATTGTACGATTCATATAACTATTTCAGATATAAATATTCCAATTTTTACATATGGTGTTTACATTGAATGTTTAACTAGAAAAAGTTTGAAAAATATGTATATTTTACTCATTAAGTATATTTTATGGTAAATAATATTTCTTAAATGAAATTTATTACTAGATATATGAGTAATTATTTGGGAAAATAGTTTTTATAGCGTCTCGATATATTATAGCACATTGATGCATCAGTAGGTCCCTTGATACAAAATAGTTTCCCAATTTGAAATATGTTTTAAATATAGGTTAAGCCATTTGGTGAAAGGCCTTAACGGTAGAGTTATCATGTTCTTTATAAATGAAATTGAATAATAATTAATTTCCAACACTACTAGTTTGGTTATTATTATAAAATATATTTAACTATGACATTACCACAAGATTCATTTCATTCTCATTTTATTATCTAAATTGAATCAGTTTTTAGCTTTTTACCTTTCCATTATAATTATGCCATATCTATATATTCAGTAAAGTTACTTAAAAATAATAAGTTTTCAATTATTTAACTTGAAATATTTATTACTCATATTGATTTATGATAGCTTTTGTTGTACTTTACTATTACTAATCATTCAATCTAATGTTCATATTCTTTATTCCTCTCGGTTATAAAGATAAATCCTTTGATTTAGTTTTTCAATGGTTTTGAGAACATTAATTCTTTATATACTATGATTTATTTTCTAATCCTAATGTATAACAGGTATCATTTAGATAGCTAGTTTTTTAATACATATAAACAGGTCGGTCCTTTGGGATACAATTCATTATAACTATTCTAATGTAATAAAGTAAAAACTACTTAGTGGTACTTGAGTCAGGGTCATTATAGTTAGTATAATTTGAAATTTGGAAGAATCCATTGGAACTAAATTAAAGAAAGAATAGATTATAGAACATTAACCAATTATAGCCAAATGAGGATAAGTACAAAATAACATACTAATGTTTGTGTGAGGAATATTTTAAGTGGTTTTCCCTATAAATATATCAAAATATAGATTTTTAATGTGTAAATGGTTCTATAATAGCGATACCTTGTGGTTAAAAACTCAAAAAATGGGGTAATGGTCAATATTTGAGCATGATCTAGTAAATAAAATTCTTCATTAATGAATATCTAGATTGAAACTCAAATTGGGATATGCTTAGGATAATTGAAATTTTAATTAAAACCCATTATGAATTATTTAAATGTAAATATATTTATAAAAAACTACTATTTATAAGAATGATATTAATAATGAATAAATTTTAATTTATGCTAAGTGTCACTCCATATTTTGAATTTTACATTATATTGAAAAATAATAATTTTTTGAGTTAATCTACTATATTCCCTAACATTGAAATGGAATTTGGAATGTACATGTTTATTAATCTTCATGGTGAATGAAGATATTTAAATACACAGGAAGCCAATATAGTTGTTATTGGAAGTGATAATATGTTGTCTATACTAAAGAATATTAATCATTTTAGGAAAATTAAATTTTCCCAGTAGTAGAAATATATTCCATAGTGTGATTCTCATATTTTGTATCTTATTATGAATCAGAATCCCCCATGATTTTTAGGGAATACTAATTTGATTGTATCTGAGAAATGAATTATTTGTCTAGAGATGATATTCAGTTCTTTTGGATTCAGTGAAAAGAAAAATGGTGTCATTTGTAGTGTGTTAGCTCAAATGTAATGAAGATCAATAGTGTTCGTTGACTAGGAATACTAGGGATGAATATGTTTCATAACTAATGCAATGGTTAAATTTTAATGAGTCACACTTTAATAAATATTTACTTCATGAGAAAAAAATTAATATCAAAATATTGTTCATTATCATAATGTAAAATGAAGAATAATGTTTCAATGAGTATGTGGTTTTCTATACAAGTCCATATATGTGTGGTATATATTAAATATGAAACATAGATTACATGATTGACTATTTTATTTGAGGGATTAAAATAATTCACTAAAGGGAAATGGTTGCCAAAATTTTTTCATCATATGTTGAAATAGTTTTATGTTCCATAAAAATAGGGAATTAATTATCTAGATTCTATATATTTAAGAGAATCCATGTTAATAAGAGGTCATCTGATTAGTTTGAAAACGATAATGTGTCAAATAAAACGAAAAAGATGAAGCAATTTCCATTTTTAAATAACTCTGAAAAAAACCCTACGAAATTAATGAATACTAGAGGAGTATTTTAAAAGTGTTGAGATACGTAGAATATATATAATGAATAAAATGTGACAAAACAAATATATTATGTCAAGTGTGTCAAATGTGGAGAAATGGGGAATTATTCACACCAATTAAACAATATTAAAGGAAATACACCAAAAAAGTCTCCAAGAGGATAAGGAAAACGTTTCTTAGTCACAATAGATGAGGTCGAAGTGACCAATAATGTTGTGGAAAGTACATTAATCATATATTCAAATCTACATAATTAATTATTTTATTCTACATGATCACAGTCTTTAATGTATTCATAGCTATCAATGAAGACTAGACTATTTCCATTTAGTTTAAGAATGGATTTTTTTGTTAGAAGTCATAATGGAAGTCTTATTACAACAAGGTTTTTTCGGTGAGTCATAATTATGACACAAAAAAAAAACATTATTCACCAGACATATTATCATACATATGTTTTACTATGATATAGAACTTGACATGGTCTAGATTTAAAAATATTATACAAAACATTTATTGAATAAAGAAGATTTTTTTTGGATGATGTAAAATTCTTTTTATTTATAGTAGAGACATCATAATATGAGTCATATTAGATCCAACCCTTGTAGCTATACTGAAATTGATCTTTGTGGATGAATATAAAACAACATATATATATGAATAAGGTAATATTCAAATTGTGGATGTGGTTATGGTACATGAATACAAGGATGTATTTCCCATGGAATTAACTAGATATTATATATAGTATGATGTTTATTTTTATAATGATTTAATACCTAATTAAATACTAATATTAAATAATACATATATAATGGAAACTGTGAAATTATTCAAATTGAATAAACAACTAGAAGTTTTTTGAGATAATTGATTTATTATCCTTACAATTTGACAATGAGGAGTCCACATTGATTTTTTTTAATGGAAGACAGATCCATGAGGTTGTGTATTTATTAAAAGTAAATCAATGATATTCAGTTAAATAAGTTGTATTCTTGTCCCCACATTGATGAATTATTCGATCAACCTCAAAAACAAAAATATTTTCTAAATATTGACCTTAATTCTGTGTATCTTCAATTGTATGTAATGAAGGATGACATTCTAATGACACCTTTTAAAAGGAATTAATGACATTACATGTTTAAAACTATTCCCTTTTGAAAAAATAGTTAAACCATTTTTATGGATCTAGTGAATAGAATACTGAAAGAATATCTTAATAATTTTGTGGTGGAAATAATTGATTATATTTTACTATAATGTAAAATAAATGAGTACCAAGAGAATCAATTAAGGGTCATTCATAAATCTATTTAATTTAATGTGGTTTATTTAATATTAGTAAGTGTGTCTTTTTGAATCAAGATTATTCTTATCATGGTTTTATTATCTCAAAGGATTGAATCATTAATGATAATGTGATCATAATGGAAGTCATAGAATAACCTATACTAATGAATCTAACTGCAGTTCATAATTTCATTTGTTTGTAATGTTAATATTAGTGATTCGTTCATAATTTTTTAAGAATGGATAATCTGTCAAAAAATAATACAGATTAAGGGTAATGATTTTTTTGGGAAATGGAATGTGAAAAATGTTTTGATAAAATAATTAGGAGAATGCTCAATTCTCTAATGTTAAATCTAAAATTTGGATGTGATGGTTTTGTGACATATATTGATTCATCAATTAAGGGACATCATTCTTAGCTAATAAAAAAAATTATAAGGTTATTTCATAATCATCTATGAAAAATAATCATCATAAACATAACTATTCATCCATTAATCATGAGATAGTATATGAAATATTTTCATTGAAGAAATCGATACATTGTCTCTTTGGTGAAATAAAAGATGAATAAACTGATCATTAAGTCCTAAAAATTTCTTTCATATAAATTGATCAATAATAGAAAAAGAAGATAGAATCAAATCCATAAGGGTTATGATTTTTTAATAGAATATAGTCTAAGAAAATAAAACAAGGTCTTACATGAATTAACTATGAAATATCATTGATATTTAAAAATACTAATGTTTCATAAGAATAAAATGTTCATGGTTCTAGTAATGATGGATAAGGGAATAATTATGAATGTTATAGAATCAATCATTTTCAAATAATTACAAAACTATAGTCCCTAGAAAATAAATAAAAAACTCAATTTGATGATCAGAACATTAAGAATAAAATTTAATAATTTAATGATTGGAAATTATAGAACATTATTTTTTATGATGTGGTTCTAAAATATGGTATGATATTATTTCTCACATATATAACTAATATAAAAAAGGAATTGTTGGATATTTCCCATAGCTCATATTTATATAAACACACATTTAGTACAAAGATGAATTAGTATTTCAAGGAACATTTATGGTGGGATATCATACAAAGAGAAAATTCTAAATAATTTTTAACATGTTTGTTTTATAAAAAATTATATGTTGTGAGATATAATCCTATAGGATTCATGAATCCTCTTACAATTTTTATGTGGAAATGGGGTGAAATTACTATGGACTATCACATGAATACCATATATTCATATAAATAATGATTCAAAATGGATTATAATTGATCAAATTATTAAATCTATTCATTTTCATGACAGAAGATAATATTTAACTATTGAGTTCCTCAAATGGATTTATATAAATGAGGATATATAAAATCATGATGCACCACATTCAATTCTATCAGATTATGATCTCTAGTTTAAAATGAAATTATGGAAGAGTCTTTTGAAGGCTCAGGATAATGAGTTTCCCTTGAGCACCACCAACTGTCCTAAAACTAATGGATTGTCTAAAAGAATTATTCAAATTATGGAAGGCATTTTGAGGTAATTATCTATTTACATAAATGGTTTTTACGATCAATGTTTTTGTATTAATTAGTTTTCATATTACAATAGTGTCCCTTCAATAATTAAAACAGAACTGTATGAATCATTATAAAAATATATGTAGTACTCAAAATTGCTGGGATGAATTTGGTTTTAAAAAATCCATTACTCCTATAATATTTTAAGAGACAACGATATGGGTAATGGATATTAAGGATCACATCAAATAAGCTGAATATAGAGAAAAGAATTAAATAAATAATAGGAGGAATGATTTTTAATCCCATGTGGGAACTCAAATTTTCATGAAATTTACTCCATTGAAGGGAAACATAATTTTTTTCAAAAAATTTATAATGATCCACATGTACATTTTATACTTAATATTTAATAAAAGAATTAAATTTTTTTCTTATCATTTGAAAATTATAACCTATATCTCAAATGTACATTATGTGTTCTTTATATCATCCTTATGAAATTGCATTCTGACTCCAATATATTGAGATCTCCTCTAATGAAATATAATTAGAACATGATCTATCTTGATGTGATGAGCCCATTATAATAATTTATACAATAGTTCATTCATTTAGAAATCGAAAAACTTGATTATAAAAGGTAATTTGGAGGGATCACGAAAATAGAGTAAGAAACATGAAAAACATAGGATATTATAATGAATAAAAAACCTTATCTATTTGGAAGTTAATACGACTAAAATTATGGGGATTAAATATATATATGAGGGAATAATATAACAAAACATTTTTTAAAATATATTGCTTTTAAAATAAATTTAATTTCCCCAATAAATTGTGAGGAAAAATGAGTTCAAACAAAACATTATTTAGTTACACATTCCACAATTAAATGAAAATTTTATATTAATACTTTTATATTAATTATTTGAAAATTTAAAAATCATTTTTATACCAGTTTAAAAATATTATATTTGGAAAATTTTATTTTGATAATTCTAAAAAGTTTCATTATTTGATGAATAATGAAAATACTTAATTTTAAATGAAAGCTTCCATATAATTTTAGTAATTTATAATGTGAATTTATATTTAAAAATATTATTTATATTAAAATTTTATATTTTTTATGAATTAAAAATATTCATATGATTTGACTAATTTTTATATATAATTTAGATATAAAAATTTGCAAAATTTTGAATATATTCACTTTAAAACCTATCATTCTCTTCCCATGTCAAGGAATAATTTTATATTAGAATATTACACACATTGGATTTGATTTTTTAACATTGAATTGAAAATTTGAAACATGATAAATTTATTATTTTGAATTAGGTAATATTATTTTATGACCAAAACTAATTGTGAATGTTGTAAAAATTAAATACAATAGTTAATAAAAAATGGGATTATCAGTGGGTTATCCTATAAGATGATGATATGAATCACTTATCAAAATGAAAAAAAACCAATATTAAGGTAATTTTAAAACATTAATCCACTAAGGGTATAAAAGTTTCTAATTTTTAACCTTGTGACACAAGAAAAATGAGGAAATACTGAAATCATTTCCAAAATACCAAGTGTTTCCTCTCACCAACTTATAAAAGGATACAAAATATTCCCCATCATCACACATTAAAACCACATTTAAAAAGTAAATTTCTACCTAAATGATATCATAAAATCCATACCTTGATCATATAAAACATACATTGGTTATAAATCTTTCCTGGTAATTATTTGGGGAAAACCTAAAGAGAATTCTCGAAGAAGCGGTAATGTTTTTCAACGAATTCCATTATTTCACTTAATTATCCACCTCCTTCAAAAATATTTTGACCAAGATGATATAAATAAAATAGTATCTTCCATATACTAATATATTTTTTAAATATGTTAGCTTCCTAAAACCATCACCACAACAATCCAATTGGTTTCTAAATCATTGTTTATGTATATGGAGGACTACCACCTCACAAATCGATGAAATTTATTTTACCATTTTCACCTCTCAGGTTTTGTATGATGATTGTTATAATGTTTAAAAATTAAATTTACTACATATTTATAACTATAGATTTATTATATCATATATTCATTTTTACCTTTAATTTAGTATCTGATACGATAATGTCACTCATGTGTATGGAGGACATCCACTTCACAAAGAGATGTGATTCGTCTTTTACTGTCAATTCAAATTTATGGTGTTAATGATAATTGTCATGATCCACCTTATTCAAGATGTGGAAGGAATATATAGATTTCAAGACCTTATTTACTCAAGATGAAGGATATATATTAACCCCCGAGTCTCATCTCTTATAGGACCCAGGGTGGTGACCAGCACCAAGGGTATATAAATCTTATAAAGGTGAGATGTATTACCCTTTTTATAGTAATCTTGAGCAGGAGATAAGATGCCTCAACCTTAATGAACAACAAGATAAATATATATATAATTAACCCAAAATCCATCTGACATTCATGTTTGAGTAAAAATTCTAGAAATGTAATGAAAAATCTAATGTAAGTACTAAAACAAAACTAAAAAGAGACACAACAACCGTCCATAATGTATGAGTTAGTAAGGTCCAAAATGTTCTGCATAATCTCATTGGATAACTCAAAATGTCTTTATATATGATGGGTTAGCATACAAGTATACTCAGTAGGGAAAACAAAGTCACCCATGCAGAAGTGGGAGAAGCATACTAATGCCCATGTGAGGAAAATAGAAGAAAATCAAAGGCACCATACAAGATATAATATCCACCACTACCACACCAAGGAATGATTTATAAACAATGAAATAAAGTAAATTAATATATTAAACACATCTATAATTGGGTACCCCACGCCAATTCCCATTGGTTAATTGCTCATCCCTAAGGGTGAACATCCTGACTCTACCATGCTCTTCCACAAGACTCACTGTCACAACCTGCCCGCAAACACTAGTGCCACACACCAAATCACATACTAACACCAAATAGTTGAGATAGAACCACAACATGTCTCACCTAAAAACACATAGGCCTCATACCGATGAAAAATGGTAAAAACCCACTTCTCACATAGCCAATAACATAAGTCTTGAAATAAATATCCAGCCACTACATCCTTCTCAATTAGAATTGGGTAATAAATTAATATAAGATGGATAATGGTAAACTACATAACCAACCATCCATACTTCCACAACTATGTTGGGAAATGCACCCCCCAGAAATGTGGGGATATTCATCACACTGTGCTCAACACATTTGGGGTATATATAGAAAAAAACGAAACAATAAGTTATTATATGTGTGTGTGTAAAAAACACTCAACCCACCCTATGGGAATCCAAAAATACAATCATCTAACTCAAAACCCATTTTCTACAACCCCTATATGCATGTATCACCACGAAGGACAACCACTTGAATTTTGTTTCTCTATACTCCCCTACATGAAACATACCCCCTGCCAATTCATCTTCTGATTATCATTCTTCATTATAAAAAAATTTATTTATATATTTCCATACTTACCTGTTCAAATACCGAATACTATAAACATTACATGGTTAAGAAAAAATATCAACCAATACCAAAGCCAAACAATTAAGGAAGAGATAATGGTATTGAATCCCATTATAACTCTCACATAAATGAAATAATGACACCACCCATTCCTACACCCCACTCCCATCCACTACCCAGATTCATTACCACTACATAACGAGTCCTTCTATTACACAATCAATCAATATCTCTACATTAGATTATATTAAACCTCCTACACCACCTCATACACAAATCCGACAAATCCAACCACTAAAACATAGTCCCACTACACACACTTAACACACCCTTCACACAGAACCAACTCTTCTACACACCCCTGTGCCTACAACCATACTACCACAAAAACAACCATATAACTCTCATAAATCACAAAACCCAACAAGGGCCATATAGAACACAACCACATAAAAACAAGATGAGTGTATTTTAATTTATCCTACAAAGGTTCTTAAATTCTGCATTGATAAATAGGGGTGATAGAAATCATATTTGATCATGCGACCACTTTTTCATCTAAATAGGTATACATGAATAATTATATTTCACATTTATATTTATTTCATGAGTTAATAAAAAAAATCTGTATAATGAATCATGGGTTCGCGTGAAAATACCACCAATGGACATGATTTTAAAGGGTATATTACCCATACAATTGACATTACAAATAAAAGATAAAAAATAAAGAACATGATCATCAAAATCATCCATGTACCTATTTATTCTTTTATATTTTCTTCAATAAATTAGATGAAGACATATTTACTATTGTAGAATAATACACCCACCCCTCATGATACCCAATTAATGGAGAGACTAAGTAATCCCTACCTAGAAAAATATGTGACAAATGATTCTTCCATGCACAAAAATAGGTGATGCATGAGTATCTTGAAAGCTACCAGAGAACTAGATCGATGGATACAACACAACAGAAGATTCCATGGAAAATAAAGGCTCTAGGTGCTCCAAGAAAAAATAGAAACACGCTAAGAAGAGAGGGTCACAACATATAAATGATAGATCCTATATAAATGAAAGGGGGAACTGTTTAAAGGACCATTAAAGATGGATTGTGGTCAAGACCACTTAGTTCAACTATCTCAAAGTCCTAAATGCAATAATATATTAATGATATAATTAATACCCATCGAAACAGCTTTAGAAATGGGCAAACAAGGCATTAAACATTATTTATGTCAAATAAAACGTAAGTGGGGAGAAAATGGAAAAACTAGAAATGTATCACTTATGGTTGAGTCACAGACAATATGAAATTCATAGAATGACATTGACAACGATTAATCGATGTTGAGCTACCGATGATGATCTATGGATTCTAAGCCACTAACACGACTTACCATTGTATGACTCATCAATGCCCTGACTCCTGACACCCTGACTCACCGACGCCCTGACCCACTGATGCATAAACCTATCGACACGTTCAACATACTGATGCCCTAACCTACCGATGTCGTTGACCTACCAAAACCATCGACCTACTAATGTCTCAAACTAATGACCATCTAACCTACCGATAACTTCACCATACTTACTCCCTAAACTACTAAGGCCTTCAACATACCGACTCCTTGAAATACTTATGCTTTCATACTACCTATGTTGTTTCCATTATAACTCCTAAACATACTGATTCCTTGACCTACCAAAACCTTAGACAAGAAAACACCCTTACCTACTAACGCCTAAATCCACCAATGTCCTAACCTACCAACACCTTAGACCTACCGACTCCCCGAATTACTGATTCATTCTTCCTACTGATGCCTTAAACTATAGACAAAAAACAGAAAATTTGGAAAACTCTTGAAATGAGCTAATATTTCCTCCCAAACAACCTAAACTCAATATTTTTAGAGAGTAATGGACCATGGTGGTCCAAAAAATTACATCAGATACCTATAAAAATATTCTCACCCTCATGATTTCAAAAACAACCCAAAAAGAAAGAGGGGTCCAAACCACCATCCCTTAAGATACCTATTTAGGGAAAACCATCTCATTAGAGTGAAAGCTCCACTTCAATGGTCACCTACTCTGATAATAACCATCCCAAAAAACCCAAGACATACCACAGAAGAACCAGAACTCACACTACCTAAAAATATTATTATGGTAATTCTTTCCCATCATGTCAAGATACTATCCGCTATGGGAAGCACTAATTGTACCACATGGGTTTAATCACATAAACATTATTGCGTCTTTGTATGGGATCATGACCTCCCATCCTCATAAGTTAAGACTTTATTGTACGTTATATAACATTGAAAACATCATCTCATAAAAAAAGGTTCAAGAACTACAACATAATTCATAACAACTGAGAAAAACTAAAAAAACTCTAGGTAATGAGATAAAATATGCCTATCTTCTTCCCAAGTACTATCCTCCAGGCTAACATACCTCCACAACCCCTGAACCAAGGGAATGTGATATCCATGCAGCACTTTCTCCCAATAATCTGGGATCTCCATTGGTTACTCCATGAATGTTGCTTCATCGTTGATACCCAACTCTCTCTAATCAACGTCAAGGGATTCATCATGAATATAATGATTAAACTGGGAGATATGAAAAACATTGTGTATCCTCCCCAACTATAGTGGAAATACATGATAATATTCCACCTCACCTACTCATCGAAACACCAAAAAATTTCCAATGAACCGTGGAGAATGTATAATACACATACTAAATATCCATTTCCCTGATAAGGAGAAAACAGAAAAAATATGTGGTTCCCAAACTCAATATATAAGGAAATTCTCATGTGATTAGTATACAACTTATACCGGTAATGTGCTGCCTTTATCCACTCATAGAAAATTTGCACCTTCTTTGTTATACTCTGCAACACATCTGGACCAAAAATAATTGTCACCTCATATTCTCTCCAACACAAGGGTGAACGAAATGACCTCCCCTATAGAGATTCTAATGGTGCAATAAAAATAAATTATTGATATCTATAATTTTACAAAAAATCTACAAAGGTGAAATGTAACAACCAAACTGCACTAAAGTCTAGAAATCATGCATTTAACATGTCCCCCAATGACTGGATGGTCCTCCTTATTTTTCTATCCATATGATGGTGGAAATATGTGAATAGGAGTAACTGGGTGCCAGAGGCATGCTGCAATCCCCTCGAGACTGACGACATAAAACATGTATCCCGAATTGAGATTATGGATAATGTAGTTACATATTGACAGAAAACGACATCCCCATATCTTCATTCTAAGGTATCCACTATGATTGACTACTTGATTTCTACGAAGTGAGCCAATTTTGTCAACTGATCCAATACAACACAAAAAAACATTGCATCCTCCCTATTACATGGTAAATCATGTTATGAAACTCATTGATATGTTATCCCACATAAACTTGTGTACATCTAGGTGATTCAACAAACCACCAGGAACATGGATCTCAACCTTCACTTTCTAGCACACTAAGCACGTTTCAACAAACTTTGGCACTTCCCACTTCATCATGAGACACTAGGGAAATTCCCTCAATTCCTAATACATCACCGAATCTCCAGGGTATACCAATAGTGGGGAGATATTATTCTCAAGGAGATCCTTATCATGCATTTCCATTAGAATAAATTTATTCCCACAGAAAAAAAATCTGAAACTGACCATCCTCTAACCATCCCTTAAGAGCATCACCCTACTCATTGCGATCATGCATCACATCCACCTTTGAGTCTCCCCACTGAGACTTCTCCTCCTTCTAACTTAGACATGATTGTACCTTCAATGAAGTCATGTAGTGTCTGCCTCCATCCATTCATGTATCCTTCTGCAAGGAATACATCTCGTCCATCGCCCTCCAAGCATTTTTAGATTCATGAACTACATCCTTCTATAACATTATTCTCAAAGTATTGGCCACAAAATTCCTCTTTCGGAAGGTGCAGGGGATCTAAAAATCATATTTTTGGAAAAACTCCATCCACCTCTACTACCAGAAGTTCAGTCCTCACTAGGAAAAGATGTACCTCAACATCTCATGATTCGTGAAGACCACAAAGTGCTCCCCAATAAGGTAATGTCACCACAGATTTACTATGAACATTATTACTTCTTGTTCCAGATCATGGGTGGTATAGTTACGTTCAGGGGGATTTAACAATATAGACCCATAGGATATCACTCCCCATTACATCATAAACACACACCCCATGAATAGATGGGATGCATCTCAAAACACTTCAACCATCACCCCTTCATCTAGAAGCATGAGCGCTGGAGCACTGACCAAAATTCCCTTCAGATAGATGAATGCTACCACACACAACTCACCCCACACAAAATCTTGGCCTTTTCTAGTAAGATATATTAATGGATCAACTAATTGGGGGAAATACAATATAAATATCAGGTAGTAGCCTACCAGAGAGTGAAATTGATAATCTATTTCACATTAATGGGTTCTGCACAAGAAAAAAATGCCTTGACCTTTGATGGGTCCACTAATATTCTATTATATTACACCAAATTCCCAAGGAAGTTGACCTCCCATGTCCAAAACTATCACATGGAAATATTTCCATTGAGATGGTGCTGTCAATGGTTCTCTATGATAGTCTTGAGATACTTAGTATGATATTCCTCTGAAATAGAGTTGATTAGGATGTTGTCAATGAATACAATAATACAATTGTGTAAGAACACATGAACGATAGAGTTCACGATCCCCATGAACATGGATGGGTCATTCCTGACATCGAATAAAATAACTATAAACACAGTGTTCTCATGTCTATATGTAAAAGTAGTCTTTGGGTTGTCACCCCCAACTAGTGATATATATGACACATATCAATCATGGAAAGCCTTCTCTCTCCCCTCAACAGGTTGAAAATGTCATCTATCATTGGGAGAGGGTAATATTTCCTGATAGTTGCATGATTTAGGATCTTTTAGTCTATTAAAAGCCTCTTCCCACTATCTACCTTTTTTGTAAACATGATTTTTGTACCTCCAAGTGAAATTGTAGGTGTGATGAAACCCTTCTACATCAGGTCTCCAATTTGTTTTAGTAACTCCTGCAACTCATAATGTGCCATCTGATAAGAATATATCAAAATTAGACTATCACTCGGTTTAATGTCTATACAGAAATCAATATCACATCGAGGGGGTAGAGTCAAAACCTCACCAGGGAAAAAATATGGATGGTCTCTAAAAACGTCCAGAACCATGACCATGTATTCATCCATCGATCCCACAAACATCATGGAAAAAAATCAAATAAAAGGATCCATATATCCGAATCCCTCCTAACAAATATGCTCGCTAAAGAATTAAACATGCTGAACATTTATATTTGAAAACATGACTGTTCCCGAGAAGAAGTCGATAAAAGCCTGCACTAAAAAACTATTCAATGCGCAGAATGAAATAACACGATTGCATATGTAGAAAAATATATCCTTGCGAGATCGATGTGGCTTCAATATTATCATACATCCCCAAAAAATAACAAACAATATTGTTAGACCTCAGAATAGTGAACACAACGCAAGGGGAACAAAAATTCTCTCTTTTTCTTATACTACGTCATGGGCCATACCATGTATAACGAAAGAGTATGAATATCATTAATCAAAAAAGTCATAAGAAATTATAATAACAAACATTTCATATATAGAAAGATCTCTGAAACCAATAGATAAACTACCTCTCTGGAATGCGACTTCCCAGGACCAGATCCTTTATCCCTCGGTTATCACCTACATCCCTTATCATTCCCTTGTCGAGGCCCCTAAGGAGCACCCTGAGGCAAGACACCTATTAAATTGTTGTCCCTAGGTGGAGTAGTGTAATGTTGTCTCAGATCCTAGAATTTCTTGGTTGATAACTGATTCTATGGTTGGAACTGAAACGTCCCACATCCAATATATAGAGCTCAAACTGGGAACTAACTCTATAGGTGCATGTGGCCTCCAAAAGAGAAACACATCAGTGCCATGCCCGTAGGAAAAGGGTGAGAACTAGTGGGTCGAAACTGAAACTACTATGTTTCGATCCCTAGTAGATGAAACCCAGAAATCCATGATACAGGAGAAATACTATTGAATGATTTCTCCTCTAACAAAGATGGATGAATTTTCTCTTGTGGAAAACCACCTCGGGAGTGCATGATTTCCCCCACATCATAATTTTTCTAAACCTCTATGTATGTTAGTAGGGTGACGGGAGTAACCACATACTACTGGTAATAATGACATGACTCTTCCAAATGTCTCACCTAAGACTCCTCATCAAGAAATAGATCCAGATAAAAACATAAGAGATCCTTGAACTAGATCCCCAATTCCCTCACAGAAATGCTCACATACTGGAGGTAGTGTAGCTACAATCTCTTCTTAGCCTTGAGAAAGAAAAAATGGAATTATTCCAAGAACTCCTTCTTAATGTTGAACCAAAAAAATTAGTTCCTTCCTCTCCCAAGGAAAAGTGTCAACCACTGACGTGTTTCTCCTCTCATTTGGATCACTACCAAGGGAACCTAGTACATTGTTGGAGCCCAGACCAGTATGACTTTGATTTCTGGATCCTCAATCCTACTATCTATCTTCATGTCTGGGTCACTACCCCAATAATTTCTAAAATTACTCCACTGGAAAGCACAAAGCGACTTCTTCCACTAGTCTTCCTCCTCCACTGTATTGACCCTCCCCCAGTCAACTGGGATAGCATGATGATCCTCCGCTGATCATACCACACGCTGGTGACATATATGCGACTTACATTAAAGGAAAACAAGGAACTTCTAATCCAAGGTAGTATGGGATTTTTATTCCGGATTCATTTTAACTTATTGTTTATTTTAATTTTCAGAAAAATCCCAAATCAAATAATAATGAAATTCTTCCTAATGCATATAACATTCCTAGGGTATATATCCCACAATATGTGTATCCTCACATTGTTTTTTGGTAATCATATAATTAATTACTTCATATCATAGGTGGCCCTAAAATCTCATATCCTACCCAGTCTTCCTGTGACTATGTCACACACCAAGATCACCTAACACTATTTCCCTACCAACCCATGTTATCCTTGATGTGCCAAAATCCAAACCCCAATTTACCTTGAAACCATCATTTTATGATACCATTCTATCATAAAGAACATTCATTAAGACTAGGGAAGGGATATTTGGATGTTGTGATCTACCATCATCATGATTAAGAAGAGATAATGACCATGAGTCTCTCCTCTAATGTTCCCCTGGGAGGCAACTAGCTCCATCGGTAAATAAATATTACAAATGTGGGGGGAACAAAACTTTTTATATTAACCAAGATCAGAAGATAGAATATATCAAGCTAAAAAAATCTATAAATTATATATATAAAGATATCAAAACATATCAAACAATCATGTTTATTTAAACAACTAGAAATGAAAAATAAATCTCTAAATTAAGTACCAATGTAAAATTAATATGTGACCTAACAACCATCCCCAACATCCCATCCCCAACATCCATGAAAGTAAGGACCATCACGGAACATATAATCTCCATGATAACAAGAAAAATATTTTTTTATGTTGGGTGATAATACAGGTATACTCAGTAGGGAAAACCAAATTATCCCATGTACAGGTTGGAGAATCATACTACTTCCCATAGGAGAAAAATAACAGAAACTCAAAATCAAATAACAAGGTAAACTATCCTCCACAAAATCACCATGGAACACTCACCATATAACACAAGTCATTTAATGGAATGTTGTAAGAACATTGATATTTGGGTACCATCCACCACTTTCCACTGAATAACTCCTCATCCCTAACATCAAATGTTCAAAGGTTACCCCACTCTTCTATAAGTCAGACTGTCACAAAATACCCTCATTTAACTAATCCACACAACCCCTCACATCATACCCATATACAAATGGGCCACAACCAACACACGTCATAAACAAAAACACCTGAGTCTCATCCCAAAGACACTTGGAAAAAAACCACCTATCACACTACCAATATCATATGTATGGTATTAAACCGGAACCCATTGTAGCCTAACCAATGAGTAATAAGAAATCAATTACTAAAAGCATGGATAGGGAAATATTAGTAACTAGCCATCCATCCTTCCATCAGGATATTGGTAAATGCACCATATCCCAGGAAATATATGTTTTCAGCCCATAGTTCTCAACGTGCTTGATGTGAAAATATAAAACATAAGAAAGTAAAGGTATATATACATAGGTAACTAACAATCAAAACATCCCATGGGATTATGAACATACAACTAGATAACCAAAAACCACATTTCCTACCACCCATAAATACACGAATCACCACAAATGATGGTAACTTGAACACTTCTTTAGTAGAAGCCTGAGCTCAAAACATTCCCCTCGCCAATTAATCTACAAATTATCATTCTGCATTATCAAATAATTCAATAATTTATATCTATTACTACAAAGAAAAAATCTATGAAATATTGAGATAAAAAGGTGGAACAACCATACAAACACTTCCCAATCCAAATTAGGAATGAAGGGACAATGGCAAGGCGACCCATTATAGCACTCAAAAACATGAAATCCTGACACAACCCAGTCCTACAATCCCGCTTCCAAACCACTGACCTAAGGCATGCCAAATGTATGACATGTCAATACATTCCACATTCAATAAATCTCTAATCCTGAGATTCAATCAAACCTCATACACCACCTTATACCCAAATCCCACATCAACCACCACTAAAACACATCCCCATTACACTCACATACCACACCTTTCTCACAAAACCAACATTTATGCCCTCCCAAGTTCCAACATCCATGCTACAAAAAACTCCTCCATATAACCCTCATAAAAAACCACAAAAAGGACCACATAGAACACAACCACACCAAAACAAGATGAGTGTATTTGGATTTACCTATCAAAAGATAATTACTTCAACTTTGATAACATGGGTGATCACAAATCAAATTTCATCAAGGGTAATCTTCATCATTTAATTAGGTATATATGATTTATCATATTTCAAATTTGAAATCATTTCAAAGTGAGAATAAAAAATAAGCATGAAACATCATGGGTACAGTAAAAAAACCACCAACAAAAACGTTTTTCATAGGGATAAAATCCATACAATTCACATTACAGATGAATGATAATAGATAAAATCAAGTGATCATCAACATCTTATCATCCCCAATTATTCCAACCTACTATATTATTTAAATTGTTTTATACCGTATATAAAATAGAACATAAGAACATACACCCTACATGATAAAAAATTAAAGGAGAGAAAAAGGATCCCCTTATTGAAAACCTATGACCAATGATTATTCTTTGCACCAAATGCAGTGGATTCAAAAGTAGCTGGAAAACTCTAAGAGAACTAGATCGATGTATATGACACAAAAATTGACTCCACAAGATGATAAAACTCTAGGACCACCAAAATAAAACAAAAACATATAGGGAAGAGAAGGAATCATGTTAAAAAATCCAGATCCTATCTCAATGGAAGGGGAAATGGTTTCAAGGATGAATAAGTCAGATCGTGGTCAAGACCATGTGGTTAAACTATTTAAAATAACTCAATTGTTTATGATATTAAAGATATAATTAATATACATTTATAATCATTTAGAAAACCCAAAACAAGGCTTTAAACTTAATTTTTCTCAAATAAAATGTAATAGGGGAAAAAATAAAAAACCCAGGAAGAACTGGAAATGATTAACCAATGGCCGAGTCACTAAAAACAAGATACTAGTTGAGAGTCATAGAGAGTGAGTAGTCAATGTAGAGATACTTACACTGAGCTACCAATGTTAAGATACTGACAATGATATAATGATATAGAGTCACAATCACAACCTAATGATTATTTTCTCAATGATGAACTGACTCACTGATGTCCGGACTCACCAACAACATGAATCACTGACGCCCTCACACACCAACACCCTGACTCCTCGACACCAAGACTCACTGACGCCTCACCCTACTGTCACCCCTGACCTACATAGGCCTTGACATAGTGATACCATTGACCTATTGATGCCCGAAAATACTGACACATCGACTTATCGATTCCCTGACCTACCAAAAACTTCTACCTTCTGATTTCCAAACCAATCAACACCTTTAGATTACTGATCCTTGATCTACCGATAAAAAAATATGAACTTTGGAAAACTCTTGAAATGATCGATTGTTTCCTTATAGAACTCAATTAGAACTGGATTTTGAATATGTAATGGACAATGGTTATCCATGTCATTATCTTAATGTTAATGATTATACATGATATATAAGAAATAATTATTATTTTGAAGAAATATTTATCATTCTGGAATGATAATATGTATCATTTTCAATATTTCTAATTTAATCATGTATAAATGATAAGACCATTCATGTTTACATGGATTAACTCTTTCATGAAGTGTTGTTACACTATTTTAATTCCAACCCCACATGGATGATATGTATTTGAATATATAATGGTAATAATTATATTATTATCATAATAGAATGGTAAAATATCACTTACCTCTTTTCCATAATGATCAAGAAAAATGGAAAAGTTACTTGTGCATATGTATGATCTAACATATCTATGATTATAATATACATCATTTTTCACAATCGAAATTGTTGATTGGTTTTAGAATTTCAATTTATTTAAAAATATTTCAATTATTTCATTATTATTCAATGTAATATAGAATTATAAATTATGTTCATAAACCATATATTTCATAATGAAATTCCTATGATAAAAACACAATTAACACAAGAAAAAAATGAAAACAATGAAATATTATCAATGATTGAGTACTAATATGTTATAAAAGGGTGATATAGAAAATATTATATATATAAGTTGTACTCTTATAAATTTTGAACATTTTCAACAGTTATATAAATGAGGTTAAATGATGTTTCTTCCCCCTGTCATTTAATTATCATGGGCTATGGTCAGATTATAATTTAATTTTATCATAGACTACAAATTTTACATATGACGTATTATATCAGTTGTGCGTTATTGAAAACATGAGAAAATAATGGAAGATTAGGAACCAATGACATAGAAACCACTATGTAGAATTAATGAAAGATTGGGTTGAGTTTCTCATTTAACTAATAATATAGAGTTTGTGTTATATTTTATAATGAAAATAGGGTTCTAGTTCAATTATTTAGTTCAGCTAATCTATATAATCTCAGTCCATTCGTGGAGTAATATTTGTACTTATGATTCATGGAGGTGCATAGAATAATAGTTAGTCGTGGTTAAACCAACTAGATCTAACTAAGGGGGGACTATTGATTTTTTCAGATATAGATAACAATCTAGAATAATTAATCATAGATTATATAGAATAATTCATTATAGGCTAATTGTCCGAGAAATATCTAATATAGTCAAGTCATGTTTGTTCATTTTAACATTCCAAGGCCCTTTTTTCTTAAAACTAGTGAATATTTTTTTATGTAACCTGATTACTAGATTTTTGGTTACCAAATTAGGATTTAGATATTCATTATGTTTGAAAAATTATAATCCAAACCCATTCCCTATGAATTTTTTCTCCTCACGATCGTTATTATCACGATTGACGAATCATGTGCCAAAATACATGGATAATTAATAATACTATTGAAATGAAATTTATTACAATATATGGATCATGAATCAACCATTTCACAACCATATTAAGTAATAAAACAATGAAAATATTATTAGAAATATTAAATAAGAAATAAAGTGTGGATATGACTCAGTCAAACTAACACAATAATGGTATACTAACATAAAAATGGTAAGATATAATTACTAATATTATGAGTGCTATAGATCAATCAATGGAATGTGGATTTAATCAAAATTATAAAATCAATTGCGTATAGCTTATTTGGATGATATAATATAGAGATAAATGAGAGAAAATGAGAGGAAAAAAAAATGATTTTTGGGAATGTTATACCATATTGTGTGCACTTCAAAAAAGAAATAATCGTTAAATTACATGACATGTAAACTAATCACATAATATATTCTATTTCCCTTTATTTTCTAGAGTGCATACATGAGAATATAAAATTTCAGAACACCATTTTTTTCTCTCATATTCTATCATTTTTATCTTCTTTTTCTCTCCCAACTCATCTCCAGATAATTACTTTTACTATTTTGATGAAATCCATGTTTCATTGATTGATTTGTAATCATTATTTTTCTATTTAATCACATATTACCATTTCAACATATGATTTTCATTTCAATTTATGTTCTCCATTATCTTTAATCCATGTTATTTTTTATTTAATGAGTCATTTTTTTATGATTTTTGTATTTCTTAATCTAATTGTGAACTACATGATTCTTAATTACTTGATTGTAAACTGTAACATTTTATCTCTCTTATTATTGTTCAAATAATGCCTCTAATTTTTTCATCTTATTTTATTATTAAAATCATTAGTGTATAAATTTTTTAGCATAAGGGTCGTGATTCGAGGTGTTTTGAGAGTTATGAATCTATAAATCGTATCATGGTAACACTAAGTACAATAATCATGTTATGTAACATTTGTTTATTCAAATATTTTAGGCATCTCTATCCATGGTATGTTTTAATTATCTTACATTACGTGATTATAAAATACCATTCTATGAACATTGACATAATACACATTCTTCCATATAAGCTAGGCTTAAGGAATGTAGGATTTTACCTATATCTGGTATAAGGAATAGTTTCATTGAAGATATATACTTTCGTTTTGAACATGGTCAACTATTTATCTATGCATTGCTCCACAACCAAATACCCTAGGACTATTATATAGTTGGACATATATTATCATCATTACCATAAAGAAAAAATTTAATATATTCCATATACTTATCATGGAACACAAAATGAATCTACATTGTAATTGGTTAATCCAAAACTCAACCCAATTCTTGATGACACCTAGATAAAGAGTTTAATGTCATTGATTATTATTCAGACAGTCATTCCCCTTGGGTTTGACCCAAAACTACCACTATACTACATTATTATAGCATGCCTAGTTTGGGATGAAAATAAATTATAATCTAATTTAATCCCCTGAAAATTAAAACTAGCCAGCTGGTGAATGAAATTTTGGCATTGTTTCCCCGAGAATATTTTCTATGAATAGGCACATATACCATAGATATAATCCTAGGATTATCTCACAAACCCATATTTCTCTTTTTATTAATTTTCATTATTTTATATGTCAATTTTTTCTTCTTATTTATTTCATAGTGCACTCGTCTGGGGCCATGACTCATTCATGGAGCTTTAAAACCCAAGAAGAACATACCTTATTTTCTAAAATTGATAGGTACCTTTCATGTCACTACCATTCATGTATAGTAGACTATACCAATCATGCAGGTTCCAACCCACCCAATATGCAATATGTTCCACCGCCACATTAAGGAGATCATCCTCTATAAATAGTGTTTAACATTATGAATTATAGATTACTATCAATCAATGGTGAAATGAACAATATTATGATCCCTATTTTTTAGGAACATATGTTTGAAAAAAAAATATTTACTATATAGTATGATATATGAAATGGTTCTGTTCTGCAGACTTCAGATTGAGGATCCTCATGAGAATATCTCCAACATCTTTAAATTTGGGATATCATTCAAAAATAGGGAATATTATTAGATGTAATATGATTTCAAATATTCCTATTATCATTTAATGATTTAGCCAAATATTGGTTGAAGAGTCAATCTCTCGAGTCGATCAGGACTTGGAAGAACTAGGCATGAACATTGTAGAAAAATAATTTCCACCTATATTGACCTGGAAAAATTGGAATGAAATATTTTTTTTTCTAAAATAAATGGAGAATAATCCCTGGAGTCCTATCAATTATTTAATGAATTTACTAATAAATTCCAACATCACTGACTTGAGGTTTGGATCCATCTACAGACCTTATATCATTCTCTCTAACCCTCCACTCACACAATGGTAGATGTTTCCACAGAGAGAAGATTAATTTTGAAACCACATGATGTAGTCCATTAAATTCTAGATGATTTCTATCAAATTTATATTCTATTGTAGAGAAATTATAAACCACTTCATCATGGAACTGATAGTTATTAAGAAAAAACCCATCTAACTACACAAGTATAGGCCCTAACTAGAAATCTATAATCCTTTCAGCTAATAGGAGCACCACATCACCTCCCTCTCCATTAATGGAGGTACTATACTATACTTTTTTTTGAGGACCAAATATATAAAGGGAATGAGTATATTAAAAAATATAGTATTGTAATTACAATAATTACAATCACCAACACCCACAATACAAACAACCATAAAAGTATTACTTGAAGCGGTTGACTCAAAAACTGCCACATAATCAAGAGTAATACTATAAGATATCTTCACATAACTCACATGGGAACTAAAGAACACCTTGATATATATCTATGATTCATGTTCATAGTATGTCACCATAGTTCTCCCAATTCATTTCCCTCACAGAGGCAAGTAACAATATCAATATGTTCTTCAAGGACCACCCCAACCTTCTACACATATTCAATCTATTTTGGATAATCATCTCTTAGTATATGACAAAAATGAATATTAGGGAATCTCCACCCAAGAATCATAAATTAAAAATCAATGGAACAACCTTAAAAAACTTCAATATCTAATTGGTGATATCATAGACATTGTAAGAAAAATTCCAAGGTACACTTCCTTGAAATAGTTAGACGTACCAAAAGGAACAGTAAAAGGAAGTATCATCAAGGATTTGAAAAGTGACATATTTTTACAAACCATATAGACAATTATAGTAAATTTATGAGGAAATAATTTCACGTACAATAATAATTAATAAAGATGAGAATGAGAGGGAAAGTAAAATTAAGCATGGAAAAACTCATGAATTATCCCATCTTATAAAATGAAGAACAAAAGATCGACCCAAATAAGAAAACTATATTTCACAAAAAGCATACAAATAACCTCTCCAATTTTTGTAATTAATGAGTCAATTAAGGATCAAAAGTAATTATTGGAATCATATAGATATGTTCATAAAATTCCACATAAACATCCAATTTGTTGATGTTATCGGCTAAATGCCTACCTATGAAAAATTTCTCATTGAACATCAATCCAAGAAGAGGAATATAGAATACCTATGAGTCATTTCCCCAAATAAGTGATCTTTTCTATTATTTATTATAAAATTCCACTAGAGTTGATATATATTTGAATTGTTTTTAATTCCCTAAACCATAGGATAATATAATATTGGAAGATCCTTTGTGACATAAGAGCTAGCAAAAACATCCGGAAAATGAGGGTATTTCAGATTTTGGGATTCAACAAACATTGGAAGACAAGAGTGGAATATTAATTAGATAACAAATAATTTATGCATCCATAATGGAATCTCGAGGATGTTTTATTCAAAATTGAAAAAAAATCCAATTAGACTTCCACATTTTATGAAATGGATGAAGAAGGAGGAATTTTGATTAAACTAGGATGAACATTCATAGACAATTGTATGGTATTTATTGAACTGAATCATGGAAGACATATATTTATAGTATTTACGGAACATGTTTTTACTGCCTAGTGAATGCTATAAAACAAATTGATTATTCCTTTGAATGCCCATCTACATTTATCCCTAAATATAAGAATAAATTCATGGCATCTTATCATGATAGTGATAAACTATCTCATACTTAAAGGGAGGTGTATTACCTTGATGGAAGAAAATAATCATAATATCTTACAAGGTTCATGATCCCACCTTTTATACCATTAATCATTCATACATGGAGGATAATATTAAAAAATATACCAAGAAAACTGATGTATTTTTTATAGAGACTAAAGCTATAATACCAGTAATAAAGAGATAATATTTATAAAATAAACAAGAAGAAATTTTTATTTATGTTCTACAAAGTCATAAGAATACAATTTCCAAGGGTTTGGATGACATTAAAGGGATCCTCCCGGCATTACTTACTCATAAAATTTAATTAAAATAATGGTTGGACCCCAAATACCAGTCCCATAGGTGAATAATTTCACCAAAAAAGGATATAGTCCAAAATAATGTATTGAATCTTATGGATGTTGGAAGAATTATTCTATATATAATAGAGTGTAATTGAACCCTCTATAATGTTCTAGAGAAATGTGGCCTCACAATTGTATATAACTATTATGATGTATTGATATCAACTTGAACCATCACTAAATGGAGCATATTCATGGAATACAAAAATATAATAATAAAATCTTAAAATGATCAATTACCATTCTGTTTCATGGATAAAATACTGGAAATATTAACGATACAAAAGTTTTACTATTTATTATATGGATATTCATGAAAAAAATCATATTGTAGTTGACCTAACTGATTAATCCAAAACAAAATTCATATGTTAATGTTGAACCTTTTCCAACACAAAATGTCATTATGTATGAGTAATGACCTGATGACCTTCCGAAGGTGGATTCCATATATATTCTATTATATGGAAGAAGAATTAATTGATTTTTATGGATTATTTTTAAATTTATAGAAAATTATATGATGTATGCTTAAGAAATATTGAACTAGCCTTAAAATAGTATGAAGAAAATTATTTAGTATTAAAATGGGATAAATTACACTTTCTAGGTAAAGGAGGAATATTCCAATGACCAAAAATCACCAAGGATTTCATGGGTGTAGATCCCACAAATATATTGGTGATCATTATTTTACCTGACCCCACAACTTTTAATGGTATATGATTATTTCTTATCATTAGATAATTCTACCAATTCTTCATGAGATATTTTAAAAAACTCTCCAACCAAATGAAACAAATTTTAGTAATGGATGCAAATTTGTAGTACACATAATAGTATTGACGACATTAAACATTTTAAAAAAAATATAGGTTGTTATTTTTTTAACATTCCACCAAATTGGGATGAATATTTTGAGTTAATGTGGGAGACAAATGACTTAGTTGTAGGCTCTATCTTAGGATATAGGGATGGATGAATTTTCTCTCCCATATACGATTCTAGTCACAATTGGAATTATTATTTGGTAATGAACAAACCTACTATAAAATATTTCATAGTAGTTTTCTTTTCTTTTGAAATATTTCACCCCTACATAGTTATTTCAATGGTGATTGATTACAATGATCATAATTCCGAGAAATATTTTAGGAGTAAAAAGGATGATAATCTAAGACTCATATGATGGATCTTATTATAGGAATAATTTTTTATCATCGTTATAGAATCCAAAGGGATGGATAATGGTTTCACTGATGATCTATCCAGACTCCCACTACCCATCTTTAATGATAATGGTATCATAGACATCAAGGTAGATGATTATGATGAAACTTATTATAGACTAAAAATTAAAGAACAAACAAGATTTTATAACATCGAAAATTTTCTGTCAATGGAATCCCTCTTCGCAGAACAATCTTACTGATGAAGGATGATAAATTTAGTTGAGGCTTCACACTACTAATAGGAGAAAATGCTTCTTTTTAATCACTTGGATGATGGATTAATGTGGAACTAAATCCTAAAAGACAATATCCAAAGTCTCTTTGACAATTTTCAAATGTCACCAACCAGAAGGAATAATGAACAAGACTGAACGATGTAAATAACACTGTAAATTAAATTAATTGGGCCCACCCATCACCATGATGCATGAAATTTATTTAAAATTTGAGATATATTCATAATAACTCAAATTTATTTTAAATGAAATGAAATTACCCAAAACCCATTCATGGATGTAGAAATATTAAATGGGATTGAGATAGAATTCCTAAGGAGATTCCATAAGTCTGTTTGTGATTTTTGTAACCTTGTTTCATTGACTATTTTTAAAGTGGGTTGAAGGTGAAGCTACAAACCATGACATGGAATCATGGTCATGAATTACATAATAATAAATGTTTTTTCATGATTTTTATTTCACTGACTAATAAATAGTTATTGGGGAACTCATTTTAAAAAAATAGTTAAAGAATATTGGAGGTGTTTGTAATATGATATAGAGAGGTACAACTTTCCACTAAAAAACAAATTGTAAAATTGTATTTTCAAAGAGAAAAATCAATTAAATCCTGGGAAAGACCATGAACAAAAATTTAAATGGATAGAACCTCAATCTAGATGATTCACTCTTTGTGTACCAAAGTGCTTAAGGTGCACCCATCCGCATGACCCCATTTGATTAGTGTCTGATAATTATTTCCATTAACCAATAGAAATATAGATTCACTCATACTGTGAAATTAAGAATTTGATTCTTGATTCTAAAAATTATAGTGATTTTATGATGATACATTTTGTTGAAATAAATGTGATACAAAATTATGAATATGAAAATACTGATATTTTTAGAGAGAAAACCCATGAAATGGAATGATAAATATAACACATGATGGAATTTTGTACTAGTAAATAAGGTATTATTATTCAACTCTATAATAAAAAATTATAGTAGGAATATTAAATCCAGATGTTCATGGACCTCTGTTTTCATACAAGTATTCCCTTATTGGAAAGACGAAATTTGGAAATTTGGAGAACAACCATTCAATTTCAACTGCTAATGATTGGAGATATATCTAAAAACATTTTTAAGGGGTGTGAGATAACTATCAAACTAATCTAATAACTATTGTTCCATGTTCTTGATGTTAAATGAATAACTAACTAGGAGGTAACAAAGGATATGGAAATATAAGGTAGAATATGATAGAGTAGAAATAATAAAGTTGATGGAAAATTATAATCAATGATAAAAGGTATAGGGTTAGATGGAGTAAAAAGTACCAGTTACATGTTGAGTAATCACTACAAGACATGTACCTTTTATAGAATGAAAAATAATAAATTCTATAATTTCATGTTTTGTACAGAAATAAACATCATCTAATATAAATTCATATTTATTTTGTAAACCAAGTGATCATGAATCTCAATTCTGCCCCTACCCTGATGAAATACCTCCAACACATGACCCACCACTACCCTTAGGTTGATCCATCTCTCTCACCTAACCCTCATAGAAACATTATCCACTCCTATATATCTCAAACCCATCTCCCTCCACATTAAAATCATCTACAATCCATTTTATGCACAATAACACATAGACTGACTAGGAATACTCACTATGCTTATCCAACACTTGAGTATGATGGTCCTCCTTCATTTATGTTCCAATGGTCGCCTACACCTCCATTAACTCACACATAAACATAATATCATTCCAATTGATCCTCTCCAACACCCTTAACCACCATGGAGTCCTAATCGACATCAGGTAGGTCATTGGAAAATTCTCACCCACTTCTTCACCCCATCCTGCATTTTCCAACCACAAAAACTAGGTTTCACTTGTCCATTTTCATGAGAAACCAATACACCCAATATAAAATTTCATTTTTTTATCCTTTCATGCACGTACATCATCCATCATGTCCCCCACATCCTTGAAATCAAGAAAATCACTCCCATCATTGATGTTCAAGATGAGACCTTCAGGATTTATCCGTGGAGTTATAATCCACATTCAAGATGCATATCAACAACATCCTCTTATAGATAGGTAGCATAATGATGAGATATCATTCATTGAGTTTGGACTTGGGATCAGTATTTATTCTAAAGAATTTTCAACAGACGTGGTAGTCCTTATTCTCCAGATTTATCCATGGAAGTTGGATGCAACCCATCCCTAGATTATGATTTATCAGGATTGTCACGGTGTCCTTGTTACATAGATTAAAAAATCAATCCTGATCAAAGGTATCAATCTCTAGATTCTTCATCATTTATTGACCGAAATTAGGCTTACCCACTTTGAGGCTCATGGAAGCATCATCGAATTGGAATTCATCATCTAAACCACTTCAATGGGAATCCTTCCCATCAACATGGAATATTTGTTCGAATTCTTCTTTGTGGAACACTCATAGTAAATATGATATAGGTTGATGGGTGTATATTTAAGTTTTATTACGCATAAAATAATTTTATTTTGACACCTACCTTCTCATCACCTCTCCCTGCCTAATAGTGTCAATCAATATCTTTCTAGTTCTAAATATGATGATGCTAATGAACAATGTATACATCTATCATTGGGTTTCACGATGCATTGAGAGTGTTGACAAGGTTCATGGAGATCATGATACCAACCCAACACTTAATCTTGCAACCTGTAAGACTTCAATGATTATGACCTTCATCTCATTCTAGCCCTATAATACCATAATTCCAACTCTCATTCCTTACCCTGTTCACACCCATATCACTCCCCCATCCACCACTATCATACCCACCCACCCGGCCCTGCTGACCTCTATATTTCTCACCAGTACATTTTGGTAAAGCATCAATAGATATGTTGTCACCTTAGATCCCATTTATGGATTGAACCTCATTTAACATCCCTTCATCCACATCATCCACTATGACTTCTCGGCAAATATATAGAGTAATCCCTACATTATCAAAAATTCACGAACCCATCACCACCACTTCCAACCTTCCACCTGAACTGACAAATCCTGCTATCTAGCATGCATTTCTAGTAGAGAAGGCCCAGTGATGCAAGGGCCCTACTCCTAAAATATCTCATGGGGTATCATTCTTCAATACATCTACCATATCAACTTCTACACTAAATACTAGTAAATATCCTCCCCTGCCAACTAAGATAGTTTCCAACACTAGGGAACCCCTCCAGAAGGTGATTTTCCTCCCCTTCCTCATATAACTCTTTCGATCAGGAATCCCAACTATAGGTACCCTATATTTAAGAGAATACTATACATGAGAAGATCGATTATTTTGATTAATTTTATTATATCCTAGTTCCTTACCCTATTTTTATACACTATCATGGGGATAATATTTTTTTTACCATCTATATATTGTATTCCTAGAATTTATTATATACATGGGATAATTAATTTTCATCACTATTTCCAGGAATGTGTTTTTCTATCTCATTGATATATTATATCATCAGTGTAAAGATATTATGACTCTTCTATGGACACTTATTCTAATGCTCTATTAATAAATCCATAATTACTATAGATCAATTAAAATCTAGAAGTTGTCGAGTACCAATATGAGGATTTTTCACTAGACATCCTTTCTGCATACTGTTACCACCATGAGGTGAACAAATTATATTCCTACCACACATGACTAATGATTAGTATTCTCTTGATGTGGTTAATCTCAACAACAATACATGTGATCTAAAAGAAATAACAACCATTTCATGTAGATAATTGAGTCATTTTATCCAATAAATGACACTTCATGATATTTTGTTTTTCCATCTAGGTGTTGATGTATTTTTTGCGCTATAAGTGAGGAAATCCATTTTTCATTTAAATTCATTGTTTTTAGTCATTTACATTGGTTTTTTTTCATTTCATTATAATTTTTATATACTTATTATGAGTTTAACTTTACCCTATGTATATTCATATTTATAATATTTTCCAAATCATTTCTATGATTTACACCATCATATTAAAATTAAATTATCATTTTTAAAAACATGTTGTATAATGTTTTAACTAGTGCATGATTTTTGTTTCTAAACCATTATGCTGGTATCAAATTTATAAATAACGATTCACCATATTTCCTCATATCATGATACTTGTAGATGGATTACATGATTCACTATAATCATTCTAAAAATTTAAATTTCATTATCTCTATGTAATATCATTCACATATCTCCCACATTGATTTTTAGTTTACTATAGAAACAATCTCATTTTATGTGTGGTGGACTTTTGTCTTGATCTTTACTTCCAATACACATATATTTTTTTCATCTAACTTGGTAGAAATTTACATTGAAATCATTCTTTAATGATAATAACTCTGTATACCCATAAAAAAATGACGGTGTCATAATGGAAATAATGTAACATTGTTAAAATTAAATTTAAATTGTTGATGAGTGTATTAATTTAATTGAATTTTATTAATTTTTGAATGTTATTTTTATTTACATATTTCATAATTTTTTTGCAACTTATATGATTACAAATTATATATTTTATTACTATTCTAGAGTCAATTTAGAGTATAAGATTTAATTTACATTTTTAAAAACATTTCATGAGTAAAAACTATAATAAATATCATTGAGTTCATATTGAGGTTATGAATTAATACATAAAATATTAATTTTATTGAGAAAATAAATAAGGATTGAAATTTTTTGAGAACCACATTATATTTTTTCCACTATTTAGACCATATATTTTTATGAAAGACCTATTTTGGATATAAATATTCAAAAATGATTATCACTTAGTACATTTATCAAGGTTTTATTCATGAGTATGCTTTTAACAAAGCATGAGGGGATATTTAGATGATGATAAAAACATGTAATGAATAAGAAACTATATATTTTTACATTAGAAGATTGAAATGATATGATCAATGTGTTCTTTCTCGAATATCATTCTTACATGATTCCATTGATAAAAACGTAATGGAAAATATAATTATTTTGGGTTTTTTATTAGAATGGTACGGAATAAAAATTTACAAAGAAATAAATCACTATAATGAAAATATGTGGTAAAGGGGGGATGTGTGTTCTGGACTAAACATGAATTTTGAAAAATAAAAAAGATAAAATGAAAAATAAATTAACATTGTAAATTTTGGAAACACACATGATACACTCAAGGATCTATTTGGATATACGTAGATAACATAAACTGTTTGAATATGCTGGAGCCACACCACTACAATATTTCGATTAATAATAAATTAAATAAAAAATTACTTTTATTGAGTCTGAATTTCACTTCCTCTCACTGTCCCACAACATCAGAGTCATTTAAACATTTCTCCTAAATACCTCGTAGTTAATTTTTTTATGATGTCGGGATGACATAAACAATTTATTCCTATAGTGCGGAGCACATATTCTAGATATGAGCATAAATACAATTACAATTTACCTCGAGTGATGAGAGAACACTATTTGTCCATGTCCAAAATGACTAGACCTATCTAAGAGGAAACTCTTCCATAGTCCAAATATAACTAATATAATCGATGCATTAATCCTATATTATATGAAATAAAGTATCATGTATGAATATTCATAGAATTATATAATCGAATCAGGTTAGGATTGTGTATTTTAAAATCCCATATCTAAGTTTTCATAAAATAATTGAGTAAATAGTTTTTATTTAATTATATTACTAAACATAGGTTATTCTAAGTTATGATTTATTTATTATTTAGATTTTAAACACCCATAATCTCAACACTTCCCCTAACCTGTTTAACAACTCATGACTGTAATAATCATGATCAAATAAAAAATTTGGGAAATACATTATAGATTAGTAAAATATTTGAAATTTTGTGGTTTGAAATAAAGGTATCAAGAATCATGAATTTAGTGATCATATTATTCAATAATCCAATGAAAAACGTACTTGAAATAATAATTAAGAAACAAAGAGGATTGAAGATGTTATCAATTAGAAATTATAATGTAATATGATCATTGGAATGTAAGAAGTAATGAAAAAATATGACGAATTCCTATAAGTCAGTCAAAATACTTGAATTTAATCAAAATATTAAAATAAATTATCTAGTGTGGAGTTGGAAATTTTTTTAGAGAAATGATACAATATAATAAAAAAATGATGTTCTAGAATGTTATGAACTGTTGTGAAAGATCTAGAAGATAAATAAAATGAAAATTATTTAACATGTAATCTTCTTACACAATGCAAGTTCAAAACCTAGTTATCTCAATGTATTTTGTATTTAGGGAAAATATTGTCATGAGTCTTATGGATTTTAGAGTTCATTCAACTCATGATGTGTAATTGGAACCAACGACATGCTTTTTCTTATTACTTGATCATTAAGTGGGAAGTATCCTATGAATATTTCTAAATGTGTACTAGAGATTAAATTTTAGTAATATTTTAATGAAATTTAATATCATCACATCTTTCCTAATAAATCTTAGAATTCTATAAATGATTACTACACATATTTTAAGTGATTCAAAACATGTAACATCCACTTATGGAAAATTTTAATTTAATGTCATTTGGAATGTTTGAAACCTATTATCTCTAATAATCATCACATATCAAGTGAATTTTAAAATAAACCATGTATAAAAACTAATTAAATGACTCTAAAATGCAAATAGAACATTTTACTGTCATTAATGTACATTCAAATAAAAGGAATCATGAGTTATGTGATTTTGTCTCAATATACATTCAACTGAGTCTTATTTGTTATTTTGATCAAAATCAATTCTATGTGGTGTATATAATTTCATTATTAAATGTAATATAATAATTCCTTCATTCATCAGTTTATTTTATGTTTCACTCTTAATCATTTATTCAAAACGATTTGAATTGAAAATTACAACGTGAAAAATGTTTTTCTTCAATTATACATTATTCTGTTATTGATAACATAATATTGATACAATCAATTTATTTGGATAATTTTTCATTGGTAATACATTTTTCTTAAAAATAAATAATTTTGTATGTCGGATATGATTATTTCTTATACTAGATACCACTTTTACATATAGGGTTTTACTTTTAAATATTAAATTGGGAAAAATTGGTCAATCTATATCCATTACTCAAAATATATATTTTAATATAAGGAATAATTATTTTCATTAAATTGATTATTCAATATATGAGGAATGATTTGGACCTTCAGTGATATGTGTGGCCCTATATAACATACCCCCTTTATGCATTGGTAGGTATTTTGACACATAGAATTTAGATAAATTATATTTGTTTTTAATTTTAGTTTGAACCATTGTGGGAAATATGTTTATGGTAGAGGAATTATCTTCATATGACATGATGTTGAATAATTTTGAATTTATTTTTTTAATAATTATGCTATTATTATCTGGTAGATTTTTACTATGATATTATCTCTGGATGCATTTCATTGATAGATTATTTTTTAAATAGAATGAATATTAGATATTTTCCTTAAAATATTGATTATTATAAGTCTATTAAGGAAGTCATGTGATTTAAATGGAATTTTGTTTTGTTATTTACCTTTCCAAGTTTATTATACTTATTATTTCATGATATATTCCACTATAGACATACATTTCTAAGTATTTGACCTCAACCGTTTTTGTATTCCCTTAAACTGGTTATGAAGATGAGTCTTTTAAATTAGTGTTTCAAGGACGTAAAAAATTTTGGATTGTTATACGCAACGTTTTATTTTCTAGACCCGATGTAAAATTTGGATTATTATTAGTTTCAAAATATCAAATATAGATAATATTTTCATTTCATTGGGATGTGATTACATGTATCTTTGATAATGTAACAAATTAAGACACTGAATTTTATCTACATGGGTTGGTCTATTTATAAAATATATAAATACATTAATATAATAATTCTATGTTATAAAGTGATGAAAAATTGTTCATATCACTTCATAGAGGTGGTAATCTCATCATATATATGAAAAAAAATTTTGTTTTCAATGATTCAAAACATATGAGATTATATAATATATTATCTGTTAGAGTGTTAACTACCTAATATATATTGTATATACACATTAAATCCATCATTATAACTTTTTGTTATAGGATGTGGTGGGAATCAATATAAATTGGTTCATGAGTATTTAGACCACCATTAACACAAATGACTGATTTATATACCATTTAATGGAAAATTGAGATGGATATAGGTTATGAAATAACAATAAAAATATATTTGTATATGGATGATACTTTTTTAATTATTCCATCATGTTTTAATAATATTTTAACGAAGTAGAAGATGAAATAAAATAAAAAATCATAGTTTAGAACTATGCAAGTTTTTGGGATAACATCTTTAGTTTTACACATAATGCCTTACTTGGGAATTTTGTGTTTTCTACCAGAGATAAACAAATAAGATATTACAATAATAAAAAATGATAAAAAAATGTCAAAGAATTTAAATTTTCTAATGAACCATGAACTTATCAGTACCTTTTTACCAAATAACATAACACTTTACTATAGAGACACAATTAGAATATAATGATCACCACCCTCGAATGAATGATCATTACTCCAATTATCTATATGTCATTTCTTCATCCGTTGAGAAATAATAATGTTCAATTAAATCATATTAACCATCTAATTTGTTTACTCTACATACTATAGACCGTCAAACATATTTTCTATAACTGAATACCGACATGTTTGGGCCTAAAAATAATTTTCTTATGCTTCTTCAAAATGAGCCTTCTGTATACTGAAATGAAAAATTCTATTACATAAAAAAACTAGTAAAATATATTTATCCAAAATTCATTTGTAATTCATTTAATATTAATATATAATTTCTTTCATGGTTTGAATCATTCACTCAGACTGTCCATCCAATTGAGGATAAAATATTGAAGTGAAATATAATTCAATACTAGGAAAATTATAAAGGTCATTAAAATATTAAATGAAAAACGATGGTCATAGTCCAATATAATTGTGATAGTAATTCTATGTGACATTACCATCACCTTGGGGCCAGGTTGATGAAGATGATATTATGAAATCAGATATCCATTGTGAATTAAATAATAAAATTTAGCTAGCTAATTAACAAAAAATGAAGTCAAATTATTAGTTCAATATTTCATTGGAAATAACCCCCCACAAAATACATGGATATATATTCCCATTTATACACTGGAACTATAAATGTATAAATCAATCCTTTCAATCATTATTATTCAATGTTAACTTGTATTTAATTCAAAAATTTCATTGTAAACAAAACAATATATGTACTTATTTCATCTCACCATTAATAATCTCAAAGGCATATATACATTTTACAAGTTAAAGAATAAATGTAAAATTTTGAAATATGACATTAAATAAATATTTCTTCTCAACTGGTATATATATGTTATAAAAAACTTTTTACAAAAAAACAAAACTAACTTCTGTATCATTGTTATATTCAGGTATCATACCGTACCTTACCAATTCCACATTACTTATAAATAATGGAAATCCTGATGAACATTCTAAATTCTTTAGGGTAATGATGATTATATTGAAACAAAAGTAATGGATATTCTTAAATTCATAAAATATACATAATAATTCAATAAATAATTTTCCAATTGATATTTTCATAAATGAATAATTATTAATAAGGGATTATATTTTGACTCAAATCAATGACTATATTTTTTTCTTTTCCAACATGGTAACTAATATTCAAATCACAATCCTTAATATTTTCAATCCATATTCTCTACCTCAAGTTCAACTCCTTATAAGATAATATAACGTTTAAATTTATTGAACAATATATAATAGAAACTATATTATATATAAATAATTACTATAAATTGTAAATTAATAAATGAGAATAGTTATATCTTGATCAGGTGTATGGTAATTTAACTCAGGAATTTTCAGCTAAGGTTAAGAATACGATATTACTTCATCAATCTACATTAGAATGGATCCAACCCCTTCCATGAATCATTGATGTAAATTTTAAATTCATTATTTCTTTAGTACCAGACAAAAATTTAATTTAGTTACAAATATTATTTTATAATCATAGAATTGATCATAAAACTCTTACATCTATACAAATTTAATAATTTCTAAGTTTAACTAAGATAGTTGTATTAGAATTGGAGAAATCATTTAAAAAAAATTATGTTAGTAACATTATAATTCAAGAAAATTATTAATATATTAATGATTTATAGTTCATATCCATTATTCAACAATAGTTTTTCTAGAAGGGTATGTAGTTATTATTTCATTAAAACTATATTATTGAGGAATAAAATATATTTAAAAATGTAAAAATTCCATATTTTCATTATATAATACATTGTATTAATGTAGAAAAATCAATCCATAGGTGTATTTCATGAGTCTCAGTAATTTTATCTTATTACATAGTATATAAAATTAATACAACAAAAAAATATCTATATATTCATTTAAAATCTTTTTATAAAATTTATAAACAGAGTTGGTGAATAAGACAACCCAAAGGGCGTAATAATATACTCATAAACACGATATCAATTTTGAATCATTATCGTTAAAATATCTTCTTCCATTACATTAAACTAATGGTATCCTAATCAAAAATCCAACATTAAAAATACAATTCCCTATATAAATGAAAAAAAATTATTAATATGAAAAAATGAAACATGTTCATAATAAAGATATTATTTAAGTCTATATATTCAATAAGAAATCTCATTGAACCATATTTTATATTAACCAAAAAAATTGAAGCACTCCAAGGAGAAATTCATATATGAATGAAACCATTATATAGTAATATTAGAAACATATTTTTGAATAAAAAAATTAAACTAGATAATTTTATTAAGTGGGGTTTGAAATTGGAATAGGAAATAAAACTAATTCATCATTGAAATCATCATCCAGAGCTGAAACAACAATATGAAAATCATCTTAAAACACATTAGTATATCCATTCACTATGAGAACATCATTAATATGAATAATATTACTCTTTTCAAGAACATGAACTAGGTAACATTCACTATTATCTCTGATCAATTTCATAGGTACTTGATATGTAATGAATTGTATGAAATAAATGAATAATACTTTATTATATTTTTGATATGTATTATATATCTAAAATTATATCAAACTCAGCTATGGAATGGTCAATGTTATTTGAATTAAATCCCATCCCACCAATATAAATCTGAATTATACAAAAAATACTAGACACTGTTATATTTTCTCTTAAATATGTAACTAAAATTTATATTTTAATTTCATTTTGTGATATAGCAATAATAATTTATATTTTATTCAAAAATAAATGAATATATTGGTCTATAGTTAAATAATGAATTGAAATAATTGAAATAATTATTCACTATTCTTGTAAACACATCAATAGACAGCCGAAAATCAATTATAGAAGTATAGAATTATTTTTCATTTTCTTATTTATTTGGATATTTATTATTTCCACCAATAGTAATTAATAGTGGTCACACATTAACGTAGTTACCCATCTATTATTAATTAAAATAAATCTCGGGGTTGGTTTTATATTTTTTTACCCCATTTACTTATTGTTTTCTAACTGTTTATCACATTCACATGCTCTACGAGAAAACATACCACACTTGTAACACTTTTCGGATCCTATAAAAAAATCACCAGAAATAATTTTTTACCATATATGAAATATCTCATGTCTTACCTAAATTTTCATAGTTGTATTCTTCTCCATTACCTTCCAAAATGACTATTTAATACTCATTTTATCACATGTACAATAAGTGTTATTAAAATCAATCTTAGTTTTTTTTGAGAAAAAATTAACAACTTTCTCATTAAATTTAAAATGATATGTTGATAAATATATTCATTATACTAGTTTCATTCGTTAATGTAATTCGTTAATTATAATATCATGGCCCTGAAAATAATTCATTCTATACCTATCAAATATGTTAAAATTTTTATACATAGCCAAACAATTATTATATGTTATCATCAATTCAGAATATTGTTTCTCTATACTATGTATAAAATTATAATAAATTATTTATACATGAAAATATTTTTAAATATGTCTCATTCAATTGAATCAAACTCATCAATATCTCAAGTATTCATAACTAATGGAATAAATTACTTGAGGTTAACTTTAAATTTAAGAATTGAAATTTTTTAATTCTAATAATATGAAAATCCCATGAATTTAAATATATTTTACCCAGAAATTATAAATCATTCTGTTTCCACTATATTTTAAGTTCCAGTTAATGTTTTAGAGTTTAATATAATAAAATGAACAACTTTAAAAATATTTATCTATGGTAATTTTGGTTTCAATCTAACATGGATTCCACAAATATTTATTTCTTGTATGAAATTATCTATCAATATGATATATTTCTCTATTATAATTCCATAAATTCCAAGACATTAATTTAGAAGGGAATAATCATCTTGATATTATCATACATAACAATCCATATTTCCTAAGATGGATACTATTATGAATAGAAATATATTATATGAATCAACATGGTAATATAAAAATTATATATCTTATGAACATATTCATAATATAAAATCATTTAAAGGTAATATATAAAAACTATCCACAACATTAATGATATATAAAACATTTTTATGATACCAAATGTATGGAACCATCTATAAACATTATGCAATCTTCTTCAGTTAGAATAGAAATAATTTTCAAAAACACCTTATGATATTTTATGTTTAGGGTTATAGAGAATTTTGACATACCTATAAAAAACACATATAATTCAATTTGGGAACTTTTAATTTCTTCCCATTTACCAAAAATAATAAACATTGAAAATTAATCACTATTTTCTTATGAAAACTCACGATTAAATTCAACCTAATTTTAACATTATTCTTACTCATACATCAACCCTATGATTTTTTAAATGATTGTATGAGATCAAAAATCATTGTATGATACATTAAAATAAGAAATGATTATTTTTAGTTAAAATATGTATGCACAATAAATATTTATATTTATCATAGTATTATTTTTTCTTATGAAATAAATCATAATGACATGAAAAAATTTCTGGCTCAATGACAACATTTAAAAACATATCAATAAAATCAAAATTAATTTATGTAAATTAAAAAAATACCGAAAATGATCAGTCAAAGGAAAAGCCTATAACCATTTATAAAAAAGGAAAAGTTTAGTAAAGAAGCTCAAAAAACTAGAAAAATTAGTTACATGTCATTAATGACATAACTGTCACCACAACCATGATCGGCGACTTCCTCTATAGTAGAAAATTCATATTCTACGCAATCATAGTGCTTTTGGACCTTAGCATTATTTTTTCTAAGAATGTGTTTCTCTGATGATATCAACTCCCTAGATGATTGCTTGATAGATGACCTATTTGACATCAGCTTATGTAGATAAGAAGAATCATTCCTCAGTCATCTTTTAGGTATAAGAGGGTCCTCATTTCCATATTTCTTCTTTCCATCCTTGAAAAAATCACTAAATAAAGGCTTGAACAAAGCACCATCATAATCTTTATCACACTCCAAGAGGTCCCCCAATTTTCCAGTGATGATAATATCTTGGAGAGAATCAATCATAGACCAGTCCTGCTCATATCATCCATTAGGATCAATCATATCCAAAAACGGTGGAGGCTCCACAAACTCATGACCAACATCACCCTCCTTCCTTAATGCATCTTCTAAAACAAGATGCATATTGTTTCAATTATGCATTTGATAGCTCCCATTCATATCATCATGACCCAATTCTTGAAATATAAAATAAGTTTCAATTGTGTTCTACAAAAAACTATCAGAATACAAATGCAAATGAGTCTCCTTAATAGTCAAACATACATGCAGTGCATCATGGGATTTCACGTCATAGACTGAGATCAATGCCATCTCTCCCTCCTTCTTCCCATAATCACAGGCATTGACTAGTGAAATGTCTCCCCTAACTAATGGCCACTAATAGAATCAATCTTCTTCTTGATGCAATGAATCCCTTGAAGGACTAGAAACTCCAGAACTACCTCAAATTCCATTACCCAGACCAGATTCATCCATATTAATATGATTCACAACAATATTCAGGAGCTGTTCTTGCTTCAATCTATAAAACAACACAACAATAGATAGGTTAGAGGATGCTCTCGCCTGCCTTCCAAAAGATGAACCACACAATCAATATTTCTATGCTTAACAACATCATCGCACATTTTTCCATGACTAGATACCCTACCAGGACTCTTCATCGAAGTAGTTGACATTATGTTCCTCACTCCACAAAGACAGTGACCAACTGTATGACCTATGTGACAGCATATCGAGAAATATTCCACCCAATATTCAAACACAATAACCTGCCTCCATCGGAACTCCTCGCCAACAGTAATCCTAATCCAATCCCTAAGTGGATTTAAAGCATGCACCTCCAAACAAAAACCCAGATTAACTGGTTGACTCATAGAGGATGTGTGAGCATCAGAATAGAGAAATAAACTAACCAGGTTCCGTAAGCTAGAAATTATCGATGGGTTTTAAAAAGGAAATGTAAGATGAGGCATGCTTACTCAGGTAGCTACTGAAAGAGGATCCCGATTCATATAGTGGTAAAACAACCATCAGAGAAGGAATAATTTACATCCATTTCATCTACGAGGAGCTCTGTACTATGATCAAAATAATTCTTCCTCCGAAATAAATCGAATCATCGGGTGGTGATTATCAAGGAGCCCTACAGCCGCACTATCTTTCAAATCCCAGTTACTGAACACAAAGTGATCAAACTCTACATTAGAATTCCTTCAAAGAATAAATCTAGAAACCAGGGTCTAATCTAAGAAACCCAATGCTGCAGATAATTACGATAATGAAATCAAATCTGAGGGTCCCTAAGATGATGATCTGGAACTTTTGGGCTTAGTGAAATCGACGAGAAGTCCGAGAGATAACAAAGGTTCCAAAAGGGTAGAAATGACGCCTATGATTCCAGATGTTGTGGATCCAAAACATCCTCCCCCCTCCCACCACCTATAAAAGGGGGGATCCATTATCGGTCATAAACTAGGGGTCATCATCAGTAGCCCTCATCCTCCGGTCTAGAGCTGGTATCCACACATAACACATGAATCATTTGTTATATAAAAAGTCTAAATTGTACAAACCCATTCATAACATATTTCATAAATAAATATATTCTAAATAAATTCAATATATAATCATAAATTTTCAACTCCTTATTACATTCCTATGATGTCAATTAATATTACTCAATACATTCGGGACCTATATTATGATCACCCATTATATAAGTTGTATTGGTCTCACCCATAATATAAAATGTATCAATGTCACACATAATATATGATATATCATGTGCATATACAATAATATATAATTCTCAAGTAACATGTTATAAATGAAATAATTATTTTTCCAAATTATCATTTTAAAACCCTTGGAAAATACTTTTAAACCTCTAGGTAAAATATTTTTGAATATAAAAATATCATTTCCTTCTAAAAACATAAATTCAAAACTAAAATACCTATGAGGGTATTTTGTTGAAGATAATATGAAATTAATATGTGCCGGAAAAAGATAAAAGAATGCTTGTGGCGGAGGGGAAGACCATTGATGTCATATAGGTGAATATAGAATTATATTTTCTTCCTTTTATAATGAATGTCAAATTGTTCAACATAAAATATTTAAATAGATTTATTTAAAAAAATTTAATAATTTTAACAGAGACATAAAATTATTTCAATATATATATTTATTTATTTTATATAAATATATAAAGAAAATAATTTTAATAATATCTACATAGAATATAACAATTTAGAAAATAAACAACTAAAACATTCTAAACAACAACTTAAGTTAAAGTGTTTTTTTCTATGTGGATGACTCGTCACAGAAATTATTTTTCATCCTAAATTATAACACATGTTAATTAAAAAAAATATTTAGAAATTTTTTCATGTTTATTATTAAATTTATTTTATTTATTACTTTGTTATATTCATTTAATTATTCAATTAATTTCACAAAAAATATATTGATGATATTCGGATCATATGTCTAAAAGGAATTATGTGGATTAACTATGGTCAATGAGGTCATTATTAAATCATATAATAAATAATAATAATGAAATATTTATAAATTTTATACTTAAATTATTAAATTAGAAACAACAAATAAATATAGTTTTGAAAATAAAATTTTATTTCAGTCATAGAGATTGCATGTCATATATATGCATCAGTGACGTTTTCAATTTCAATGATCACAAGGGAAAGGAGATAAGATTAATTTTATCATTTAAGAATTATTATTATATTTTTAGTATCATATTAAATATATATATATAAAATAAAAAATACTATCCATGAGATGCAATCTTGGAAAATGAATCACCTCGCTTTGTGTAGGCGGTAATCCACAATTACGCGTGAAGAAAATTGTATATATTTAATATAAATAGAGGTAATAAAATGGATGATATATTATCTTTATGTAATTTTAATTATTTCATTAATGTAATATGTATCAATTAAATAAATTATAATAACCATCCATGACTGGAAGAGATGGAAAACAAATCACATTGGTTCATGGGGTTGTAGTCCGCTGTAAACATGAATTATGGTTTCATTTTACATTGAATGGAAAATCAAGATGGATATAGGATACGGAATTAAAATAAATTCATCTTATCACATATAAAATAATGGTATTAATATATCATCATTCATTTAAAATAATTTATCTTTGTCGATGCTGAAATAAATTAAAAATACTAGATTAAGAACTATACATCTTCTTCAAAAAACCTATTTTTCTTTATACCAAAATCCTTCATATGTATTATTTATAATCATAATAGGGACATTAAAATATGGATACTGTTTTTATTAATTTATTTGGATAATATTTTTATTATTTTATGTTAATTTATTTTTGGAGAGGTAATGAGATGTGATGTCATTTTATAAGTGTTGGAGGGGAAATACTTGTTATTTCTAAAATAATTACAATATATTGTTGTCTGATTTATTGATAAAGCTTCAAAATGGGAAAATAATAATACAATATTATATAAGGTAATATTTTTCATTGAAATATTTTTTAAATTGGTTTTATGTTTATTTTATCCCATATTTATTAAGATTTCTCATGACAAACTTCATATAATTTGAACCATGCTAATAATTTTTAAATAGTATTAGTATTCATTGAAAAAAATTAAGTTAAACATATTTAAAAATATTAATTAAAATGAAATATATTATATAATAAAATTTATTTAATTAAATTAATTGATTTTGTGGAAATTAATTTTCTGTTAAACATATAAATCAAGTGAAAAATCGTTTTCCAGATAAATGGATTTTTATGCGTAAAAGTGTAATTATAACAATATGATGTTTAATTTTGATTATAATAAAAATAATTGGTCTAATTAATATATTAACTAAATTTTTTCCATAGGAAAGCATTAAAATAATGTAACACTATGAATGGTTGAAATGAAAAGGTATTTTTTTTATAAAATTTTATATTTTTAAAATTCATTAAAAAAACTTTTAAAAATAATATAAAACAAATATAATAATTTAATTTTTATATGATGAATTAAAAATTTTGATTATTATTTTCTGAATTAACATTCAATAATATTGGAAAAATGATTTTTAATAAAATCATATAATTCATGAAAATATAATTTTGTTATAAATAATGTTTTTCCACTTGTATGAAAAAATACATATAATTTCTTCAATGAATATAAAAAAATAAAATATTTTTATTTAATATTAATAAAACATGACAATTATTTATCCAAATAATATATGGGTTGATAAATTATTTTTGGATCTCTGATAGGGTTTTCTCTTTAAAGTTTCCATTTTTATTTTTCAATACACATTTTCTTTGGATAAAAATTTTTCTTTTTAAATGTATCCAATATTGAATATTATATATACGAGTAAAATGTTTCTTATGATTTGAAATAAAATTTTTGAAAATAATTTTGATTATAATGTGTACCTTCATCTTTTACAACAATGGTGAATAATTTTCTAAAAACACTTTTATTATTCCATTTCCAATTATGAGAATTATTATTTATTAAGATTCTTTTTCATGTAAAAATATAGTTTTCAAAATGGTTTTATCTCTTATTTTTTGAGGATATGAAATTTTTTTGTTATAATTTTCACCTGTAAATGATTTATATTAAAAATGAAATCATTATTTTAAAATATATTTTATATGATTGTGTTTTAAAAAAAGAGGTTGTTAGTGTGTTATTATCTTCATGATGAAATTTTATTAAATAATACATGGTTTCAAGAAACATCTCTAAAACACCTTTTCATTTTGAATAGTAATTTTTATAATTTTTTATCATGTTCATAGAATATCATTTTTAGTGAAAACATATTTAAGGTTCGTTCAAATAAATTAAATAATGGGGGTTTAATTATTATTTGTTAATGTGAATTAAAAATAATTTTAATTTGGTTATTTAAAACTATTTCATCATCCTTTGAATTACATTTTGTTAATGTGAAGATATTTTAATGCATCCATAAAAATTAATTCACTAGCTGGAATATGGAATCTTCAAGGAATGGTTTTCAAAAAACTAATCTCTTTTCTCCGGGATAGTTATGTAATATTTTACATATGAATATTTTAATGATTACTTAATAAAATTTTGAATAGATTACATTGGGTGGGGTTCCCTTAATCTCTCCAATTCATAATTCCATATTGTGTATCTCATGAAATAACTTTTTTCTCCATTAACATGATGGTGTTTGATAGGTTCTAAAGGATGAGAATAAGCATGATGTGGTTATCTAGGTTTACAAAATTATGTGTGAACCTGATGTAGTTCAATAGTTTAATATTAATGAACAAAATCATGATGTGTTTATCTAGGTTGAAAAGAATTAGGATGAACCTGATGTTATTGTATAGGTTAATATTAACAACCATGACCTCGATAAAGTTATCTAACATCATAATATTTGTAAAGAACCTGATGTTTTAGCTCGGTTTAAATGATTTATAAGGTAAACGATATAATAATATAGTTTCAAAACGTTATGGAAACTATGTTTATGACTATTTGATATTCAATTGTTTTATTCCTATGATTATGCTCCATGGATCTCATTTAACATCACATGATACCAAATAATTATGATGATGATTATTTTTTCTATTTGAAAATGAATTTCAAACGATCATGACTTATAGACAACATTTGTTTATTAATGTTACTTTTTATATGATATGTCTTCCATTATTAAGTTTTTTAATAACATTATTATATAACCATTTTATTAGATGATATATTTTCCCATTCTTGGTTCCAGACTCCTATCTAATTATATGTTTCAATTGCAAAGGATATGAACATTAGTATAACATATATAAATTCCTTAATGGATTCTATCATAGATCAATTATAATAAATGATCAAAATTAGTATAAAATACATTTATTATATAGGTAATAATCAATCATGGTAGACCTTATCTTCTAGGGATTATTTTTTTTATTTATGATATATAATGTAAGTTTTATTAAAATAGTATAAAATATAAATAATTATAGATTTGATGATCTACCATGAAATTTAAAACTGTGATAATTATAAACTTTTAGAAGTACTCTTGGGAGCAAAGGAATGGTTTACCTATATCTATCCACATAATCAATATCTTATAAACATCTCATTGGCTCAACAGTCTCCATCAATTGATTTTGTTGGAATCCAAGGAATAAAAATATATTTTAATTTAAAACCACATTTATATGAAACTTACTCTAAGAATTATAATCCCACGTGAGAGAACTATGTACAGGAGACATGGAGAATAAATAATAATACCACATTCTACTTAATATTGTAATTTACATTCATACAGTCACAATCATTTATTCATTTTATAATAAATTGAAAATATGAGACATTTCACAAAGTTTTCATGACACTATAAATATAATTTGAGATACCAACTGATAATACAGATTATTTAATGAAAAAATTTAACTACGGTTAATAAAATATAATGAATCTTTAATAAAAATAGGCGACAATGCAGATTCTCAAGAAAAATGATTAAAACCATTATCAATGAGTAAGACTAATGTTTCTCATAGAGTCTTACTTTAAATAAATTTCATTACATACATAATTATACTAAATAATTTATCTCGTCATTTTTTAGTTAAAAACATATATAAGGATATTCTCAAAATTGATTTCTCCCACATAAATATACATCAACGAATAAACATTTGTAGTTTTTTAATTTTATACCCCATTAAAAAAATATATAAAATTACAAGATAACATATGGATATTTTTTACTATACTATATCCTTTGTAGTAAGGAGGTTGAACTCCCACAATTAACCTCTAAATTTTAATATCATCTAGAATGGATTTAGTGGAAATATCAACTACGTGATCCATTATATGAACAAATTTTGACATAAAAATTACATTCAAAATGTTATTCAATGAATTTATATTTAATATAAATATTATTTCAATGTGAATGTTTCATAGGACATCTTGAATGATTTAAAATAGATTAACTATCAGAGACATGAATTAGTTGTAACATTGCGTCGACCATGAGGTAATCCTATAGATTTTTTATCCACACTAATTATGAGGTGGATCTTGTAAAAAAAACATAGTCTACTTCATTTGTTATTAGTGTTTCAATTTTATTATAATTTTTAAAGCATACAAACCCATATCCTTAAATTAAATAATATATATATATATATTCAATAATCATCATTTCATTCCCAATCGTCATTTTTATAACTAAACAGATAATGATATCCATGTTTCCATATCTCAACCTAAAATTTCATGTACCATTAATACACCTATTAATCTTCTATGTATATATAAAATGTTACCCTTTTGAAAAAATTTATATATACGGACCCAGCCTTAAACATTACTCAATACAGAATTAAATAAATAATTCACATTAAGGATCTTTTCAGGTTTAGAGTTTTAGATAATTAGTCCAAAACTATTACATTACATTTCAAAAATTACAAGGCAGATGCTTCTAATCAGTTACCATTTTTTTAAAAAATAAAAAATCATAAAAAAGATTCATCCCTAGTCCCATGTTTTAGACCACATGACTTTTAATTGATCCCACAATTGACACTATTAATCTTTAAGTCCTATGAATACATTTCAAAACATGGGGGAGAATAAAAATCTCACTAAGGGTTTTAAAACAAAGAATGATTTTTTTCATCAATACATTCATAACACAAGCTCTTTAACTAACCTCATGAAATTATAAGATTTACATAGTAAACACAAATCATAAAGGTATCTTGTGGTATCCATAGCCTACTTACATTGTAGCTTCCACCGATACGTAGGGAGTTACATTTGCAATACCAATCATTTTATATTCCTTAAATATCGTAGGAGAAATATTCATGTTTACCTCTGCCACATTACACAATGCATGAGAGAGATATATCATGCTCAACCGCCCTAGGTTTATCATAGAACCAGCCGTTTACGAAACAAATTTCTAAGAACCATAATATATTCATAACACATAAATCAAATATAAATGAAATATAAAATTTCCTCATTTTAGCCACAACATATAATTTAAATACATTGATATAAAAAATAAATTATCATACCATTTTCAGTACCAAAATATATAAAGGGTATATGGTATTTATTTTAATTTTAAAAACATTACTTCATGTTAAGGAAGTCGTAGATCAAATAATACTCATGGCAGCGGAAAAGGTCGTCGTCCCCGATTACATTAACAGAAACATTTTTTTTTTCATTTAGTAAGATTCCTCATGGAAAAAAATTCCATTTGAATGAAATGAAATGTCAATGGTTTTTATATGGACTTTAAAATAATTTTTTGTATAAAAAAAATATGCCTCAATGAAATGAGATTGAGACGAAGTCCCTTACCTCATGTCATACATGACCCATTCGTTTTTTAATCCCCTTAATAATAAAATAAATTAAATTTCTATGTTCTTAAATACTATTTTTATTTTTATTATTCCATTTATATCACTTATTAACATGTTATAAATCTTATGTAATCATTTAAGTTAATATTGTTCGTTTTTTCGATATTTGGTACTTCTGTCAAAAATGGACTTTTTTTAATTTTAAGTCGTTCATGTGGTCAAAATTTCATTATATCCAGAATGATAATCTTAATTTATATATAATATATTTATATATCATAAATATCTCGTATATAAATGTTTTTATTGTAGTACATAACATTTGGAGTTAAGAAATGGAATGCACCGTTCATGGATAGGGTAAGTCGTACGTATGCATGAATGCTACTTTAATTTCAATTTAATAATTAATTGAATGAAAATATAATGATACATAGGTATATTACAATTATATTATAATATCATATATATATTCTCAGTAACTCCATCCTTTATATGTTCCATGTATGGCATGAACGAGTCATGTCACTTTAAGGGGGCGGTAGTCTGCACTTCCTCTAATGAAATTATCGCGTTTACCCATTATAGAAAGCATAAAGGTACGGTATAAATGAAAAATACACAAGAATAAAAAAAATATAAATATAAAATATATCATATATAAATACAGTTCCATCATAATTTCCACCTTAAGAGGTAGTAGGAGAAGATTGAACCATCATCGTTTCGTGAGGCGTTAGTTTGACATCCACAGAAACAGTAAGTTTGTTATCCATTAGATAGAGGTGTGTGTAAGTGTAGTTAGAATCCTTATCATTTAAAAAACATATAATAATTTGGATATTGGGGTTATAATAAAATAAAGTAATAAAATTATTTTAGGGGGTTAGGTAAGTAAATTAAAAAACGAACATAAAAGAAGAAGTTACCTTTAAATCGGGTAACTCCCTTTGGATTGAACCAAAAGGGTTTCTTGAAGTGCCTCCTACCTAAGGTAATTCTTATAGAAGGAAGAGTGGGATAATGATAGATTATATGGTTATAGGTTAGAGGGTCCAAGGGGCTTGAATGATGTTAGTAATCGGTTATAGGAAAGGGCTTTTTATAAGGGGGGAGGGGCTCTCTAGGAATGTGTGAAAATATTATTTTATTATAAAATGATTTTTAGTTTCTAAATTTCCAAAACATATTAAAGACGACGTAAGATGACTGATGATCTAAATAAAATCATCAAATAATAATTGTTCCAGTTTTGTATATTATTTTTATCATTATAATCATATTTATTAAAATCATTTATTAATGATGTAAATACTACATCATTATTATGTCATAAATAATTTAATTTATTTGATGAATAAAAATTAAAAACAAACACCAAAATGTAGAAAATAGTTTTAGATTTATAATGAATATTTATAATCAAATATTTCAATTATATAACACCACATTAAATTTTTTTCGCAAAATAATATATATTTATTATATTTTTATTTTTACATTAAAAAAATTTACTACCATCATTATCTTACCCAAGTGGATTTCATTGGATAAAAGTCTCACAAAAAAATTCTATTGGTCAGAAATTACCCATTGAATAAGGTTAATATAAGTGTTATAATAATTTTATATTATTATAATATTGTTTTTACCTTAAATTTGCCTATTTACTTTTAACTGCGGTAAATAAGTCCAAAGTTATTATTCACCAAGTCATATTTTCATCTTATTAAACCAGATTTTACAAACTAATAATAACCATGTATCTCAGATTTTTGAAATTCTATTTACAAAAGTGGTAAAATTCCATTTAAATGAAAATTCATCTTTTTAACTACTACTCAGTGTTTTCATTATTCATAAAAAATTGATGTTTTTCAGACAAATACAAAAAATTCATCCTATGATATTTTTGAAACACGAATTAAAAAATAATTTCTATTTTATAAAATAAAATTAATAAAAGATTCATTCATTAAATTAAAATTAATTCTTGTTGTCAAACCAAAAAGTGTGTTTTAATAAATAATTACTATAAAAAATTGACACATGTTTATGTCTAATATCAAAGTGAAATTACTTCTAATGACAAAAATTGGATTAAATTGTAAAAATATAATCTAATTATAATTTATAACCAATTAAAAAGATAATATTAGAAAATAATTAAATTATAATAAATGGTAGTTTTGAATTAAAATACATTATTTTTCACTATTCATTAAAAATGAATTTTATCAGAAATATACAAAAAATTTACCTCAACTAAATTCTGATCTCCCGATTTTGAAGAAGAATTTTATTTTGTAAAATAGAACATATAAAAGTGAAAAAAACTATTTTTAATGAGGGTTCTACATTTAAAGGTGGTAAATCAACCTTTTAAATAATATTATAGTATTTATGCTTAAAATTAGATTAATTCATATTTTAAGCCTTTAGATATTCATTGATAAATGTAAAAACATTTAACAAACATGTATAATCATATTGTAGTTATTTCTGTTCATTCTCTCCATTACAAATGATGTTCACTAACTACCATTTATAATAATAATGTTATAATATTATTTTTTAGTATGACTCAGCATTGTGTGCAACGTAACATTTCAAAGAAACCCATTGTTGCATATCAGGTACACCATCAAACATAGAAACCCCGTTAAAGTAAAATTAATATTTAATTCATAAATATTAAAAATTTAGAAAATTTATTTTTCTTTTTTTACATAGGATGTTACATCTTTCCCCCCTTTCGAATATTGTTCCCTCTCAATTTTTATTCACTTATCATTTAAGTTGGGGTATTTATACCTCATAGCATCTTTAGAATCCCATGTTTCCTTTTCAGTCGTGTTGTGTTTCCATAAAACCATTACCTGGTGAATTACCTTATTCCACAACATTTCTCTTTTCGGTCAAGAATCTGGACCAATTGTTACTCATAAGAAAGATTCTCTTCCAACTGATCTATATCTAGGCACAAAACATGAGATGGATCTGACATATACATTCTCAAAATTGAAACATGAAAAACATTTTTTACCTGGTATAAACATGGTGGTAATTCCACTCTGTACGCAACTGATCGAATATTCTCTAGGATTTTATAAGGCCTAATGAACCTCGAACTCAAATTTACATTCCTACCAAAATGCATCACACTCTTCCATATAGAAACATTGAGAAAGACATGATCACCTACCACAAAAGAATGAACCTTCCTCCAGTTATCTGAATAACTTTTCTGCCTGCTCTGAGCAGTTCTCATGTGGTTCTAAATCAACTATTATTTTGTTTTCCATATATTCTACCAATTCTGGTCCTATTAGATTCCTTTCATCTACTTCATCCAAAAAAGCTATAGTTTGGCACATATTTCCATATAATGCCTCAAATGGAGCCATCTATATACTGGAATGAAAACTGTTATTATATAACAATTCAACAAAAGAAAGATGTTGGCCCCAACTTCCTTGGTAATCTAGTGAACAATCATGTAGCATATCCTCCAAGGTCTGAATTGTTCATTTTGACTGCCCATCTGATTGAGGATGAGAAGCTGTACTAAAATTTAATTCAGTACCCAATGTCTTTTGAAGGTTGTTCCATAAGTTAGAAGTAATCCTGGGATCATGATCATATACAATGGAGAGTAGAACTCCCCGCAACCTTACTATCTTCTAAACATACAACTGAGAATGTTGATCTAAGATAAAGTATCTTGAAGGGGAAATAAATGAGCATATTGTTTAAATCAATCAACAATAACCCAAATTTCATTATTACATCGAGATCTCACCGGTAATCCCACAATGAAGTCCATGAATATATTTTTCCACTTCCACTCTAGCACCAGTATAGACTGAAGCATCCCTTTCAGTAATTTCTGATCTGCTTTAACCTAATGACAAGTCGAACACTGCATAGCAAAGCCACCGATATCTCTTTTCATTCAATCCCACTAGTAATTCTCTTGATGATCTATGTACATCTTAGTACTGTCAAGATTTATATAAAACATAGAACTATGATCTTCACATAACAACTCATTATTCAACTAGGAATAAAAAGGAAAATATCTCCCTAAATCTCAAAATACATTCATTATAAATGATAAAATCTGGAAACATACCTTTTTTATCCAAATCTACCTTTTTCTACAACTCCCTGTCTTCCTTCTGTGCTTTCTTAATTTTTTTTGATAGAGATGATCTCACTAACACCTGAAAAAAATAGAGGAGTTTCTTGAACCAATAGCTTTTGTTTCATATTTCATCAAATAAAAAACCAAAGGATCTCGTTCCAAACATAGCATGGTTAATGAAGCAACACTTTTTCGACACATAACATCAACCAATTTATTCGCTTTTCTTTGATTGTAATGGATTGTGAAATCACAATCCTTGATTAATTCCAAACATATCCTCTGTCTCATGTTCAATTATTTCTATGTAAATATAAACTTAAATGATTTATGGTCAGTATATATTTCACATCTTACTCCATACAAATAATGCCTCCAAATTTTTGAAAGAAAAAATAACAGCATCTAATTCCAAATCATGTGTAGAGTTATTTAACTCATGAGATTTTAACTAATGTGAAGAATAAGAAATAACCAGATCATTCTTCATAAGGACGCAACCGTGTCCTTTTAATGAATTGTCACTATAGATAATAAACTCACCATTTTTGTAAGGTAGTTCCAAAAGAGGATCATTTACCAATCTTCTTGTAAATTCTTGAAAACAATCATCACTTTTTTTTGTTTGGATGAACATAATACATTTTTAAGTTAACATAGTCATTAGACTTGATAACTATGAAATAATTTCAAAAAACCTCCAGTAATAACCTGAAAAAGCAAGAAAACTATAGATATTAGTTATATTTGTGGCTCTTAGCCATTTTTCAATAACATTTGATTTAGCATGATAAATATTTATGCCATTAATGAAACAATGTAACCAATGAAATATATTTTTTACAACCAAAAATCAGACTTTCTGAATTTACCATAGAGTTTATTTTTTTATGGTTTCAATGACATACCTTAAATGACATTAATGCTCCCCATTATTTTTAGAATAAATCAAAATATCATCAATGAACACAACGAAAAAATTATCCAAGAACTAGAAAAAAATTCATTTTGAATGATCCATTAATATAGAACAAGCTTGGTTAACTCAAAAGGCATAAAAAAATTATTAATAGCCAAATCTGGTATGAAACTTGGTCTTTGAAATGACTGATTCATATACATTCAACTGATGGTACCCCAACCTCAAATCAATCTTTGAAAAATACTGAGCTTCATGGATATGATAAAAAAAATCACTGTTAAAAGGAAAAGGATACTTCTTCTTAATAGTGGTGGTATTTACTTCTCTATAATAAATTAAAAGTCTCATTGAACCATATTTCTTTTTATCAAATAATTCAGAATCACCCCATGGTGATGTGCTAGGTCAAATGAATTCATTATCTAATAACACTTACTATTTCTTCATTAACTCTAAAATTTAAATTTTTTTCATGTGATAAGTGTGTTTTAAATTTGGCATAACATCAGGAACTAAGTCAACAATAAATTCAACTTCTTGATTTGGTATAATACTAGGAAAATAATCAAAAAGGCATCAAGATACTCATTTACCAATAGAACATCAATAATCTGAACAGTCATATGTTGTCAACAATATGTGCAAGGTAACATTAATTTCCATATTTTATTAGTTTCTCAGCTTCCTGATATGTTATCAAAATTAATGGTCCATTCTTGTACTCAAAATAAAAATATTTATTAAAAGAAACTTCTTTAGCTTTTCAGTCAATCTTATCAATATAAATAGAAATCCAATCCATACCAAGAATAACATCAAACTCTACTAGAGGCAAAAAAATAAGGTTTGTCGGTAAATTATTTCCACACAAAATGATATGAATGTTTTTATAATTTCTTTTTGTGTCAACATTTCCCCTCAGTGTTTTTACCATATGTTTAGGATTCGTATCTTGAAATTGAATTCCTAATTTATTAAAAAAATCCCAGAAATGATTGAATTTGTAGACCCTTAATCAAACAACACATTGGCATTATATTAACAATCAAATAGTGTACCCAATACTACATCACATGGTGGCCCAACATCTGCTAATGTAGTTGAAAAGGACGTCACCACCCCTTTCTGCATGTAATCTTGTTGTTTTCCCTTAGTTGAGTTCTTCATTGCACAATATTTTTCATAGTGACCCATTTCATTTCAATTAAAACATTTCCCTGATTGTAAATAAGATTATTTCTTACCATTACCCTGATATTTTTCTAGGAAATTATGATCTTTATGTCTAATTTTACCACATCAGTAGCACATACCATAATACAAAATACATTCCCCGATATTCTTTTTACCACAATTTTCACAAACTGTATACTTAAGATTCTTATCATAAATATTTTTTGAAGAGTACTTCCCTTTCATCTACCACCTTTAACTCTTATGTTGTTGTTTTTTAAAGAAGACATGATCATCATTAAACTCTATTTCCACCTTCTCTGCACACCGAAATTTTTTTTAATAAATTTTGAACTTAGAAGAAGCTAAATCCTTTCAATGCATTGGATTTAATCCTGAGTAAAAATGGTTGATTTTACTAGAATGATCTATTATGAAATTTGGAGCATACCTTTCCAGTCCAATGAATTTTACTTCATAAGCAGCCACTGATTCATACTCCTGCCTCAATTCTAGGAATTGTTTTCCATTATAGGAAGATCCAACATAGGAAAATATTTCTCAAGAAACATACCTTTGAATTCATCCCAATAAAGAGCACCAATCTCTTCACTATCTCTGGTATTTTTCACCATCAACAACCATTGATCAGCTTCTCCTTCAAAACGGTAAACAACGTGACAAACTGTTCGATGTCTTGAACACCCCATGTCATAAAAAATCATCTCCAGTTCTTTAATCCAACCATTAGCTAGCACACAGTCATATGATACTCTGAATGATGGTGGATGTTGCCTCAGGAAATACTCCATTACTGACATGTTCTTCTACGATTGATCTGGGTGATCTCATGCATGGGTACCACCAACATTTATAGCCTGAGTAAAATAATCCATCACTGTAGAAAGACTATTCCATTCCAATTATAACCATCTTAGGTTTCTGATTTGGAAGGTTGTCTTCCTCTTGATGAAATCCCATCTTAGCAACCATATTTCTTCTATGGAAGACCAATCTGAACACAGAAATATCTTAGGCTATGAAAAATGGTAATTCTTAAATGCTATATCATTTCAATATTACCATTAGAGACATTAATTTAACAATATCCTAACATCTAAAGAGATCAAAACTTTCCTCTGATACCAACTATAAAAATCAGGGCTAAACCATTACATAATAATTAATTAAACAAATAATTCACATTGATGATCTTTTCAAGTTTATAGTTTTAGAGAATTAGGCCATAAAAATTACATTGCATCTCAAAAATTACATGGTAGACACTTCTACTCATTTTATATTTTTTCATAAAATATAAAATCTTGAAAAATTTCATGTCTAGTTCCATGTTTTATACAACATGACTTTTCCTTGATATCATCCTTGATCTTATTCATCTTTAAGTCCTGTGAAAAACATTTCAAAACATGGGATGATTATAAAAATTTCAATAAGGGTTATAAAACAAAGAAACAAAACATTAGTTCATTAATACATTCATAACATAATTTCTTTGACTTACCTCATAAAATCATAAGATTAATATAGTAAAAGGAAATCATAAAGGCAACTTGTGGCATCCATAACATACATACGTTGTAGCTTTCCCAGCTACGTAGGGAGTTACATTTGGAATACCCATAAGAGTATGTTCCCTAAATCACTTATGAAAACATTATTGTTTACCTCTGTCATGTTACACAATGCATTGGAGAGCTATCTTGGGCTCTCCCGCCATATTTTTATCATGTAACCACCTATATACGTAAACAATTCTCAAGAACAATAACATATTCATGACACATAAAACAAATATAATGGGAAGGAAACATTTCCACATTTCAATCACAATATATCATTTAAATATATTGACCTAAAAAATCCATTATCAAATTAATCTTCAATACCAAAATATGTAAAAGAGTATATGGTATTTATATTCCTTTTAAAAATAGTACGAATTGTTAAGGAAGACATAGATCAAATAATACTCACAGCCACAGAAAATATTGTTGTCACTGCTTACGTTAAAAGATATTATCTTGTCATGTTGTAAAATGCCTTGTAAGAAAATATTCCCTTTGATTGAAATGACAGTTAAAAGGTGTTTATGAAACATATAATATAATGTCGTGTTTAAAACAAAATATGATTCAATGAAAAGAGATTGAGACGATGTCCATTACCTCATGTCCGACTTGACCCGTTCATTCTTTAATCTCCTTAATAATAACGTAAAGTTAATTTTTACTTGATTAAGAACATTTTTCATGTTTATTATTCTTTGATATCATTTATTACAATTTTATAAACATTATGTAATAATTTATGTTAATAGTGGTCGTTTTGTCTATATTTAGAACATGAGTCAAAATGAAATTCTTATAATTAGAAGTTATTCATGTGGTCAAATGTTCATTATATACAGAATGATATTCTTGATTTAGATTTCATATATATTTTATATATCCAATATATACATTTATTTATAACAGTACATAACATTTTTAGATAATAATGGAAGTGCACCATTCTTGGAGACGGTAAGCCATATGTACGCATGAACAATACTTTCATTTATTTTTCATATATAATGGGTATTAAAACATAATGATACATAGGAATATTATAATTCTAGTATAATATCATATATATAATCTCATTAACTCCATCATTTATACATTCCACTTATGGAATGAACGAGTCATATCACTTTGAGGGGGCGGTAGTCCGCACTTCCTCAAATGAAATTATCACATTTACCCATAATGGAATCTATAATTGTATGCTATAAATGAAAAATAAATAATCGTAGAAACTATATAAATATAATACATATCATGTATAAATAAAATTCCATCATAATTTCCACCTTAATAGGTGGTAGGATAATATTGCACAGTCATTATTTCGTGAGTCGTTAGTTTGCAGTCCACAGAAACAATATGTTATTTACCTAGTAGATCGAGGTGTTTCTGAGTTTAGTTTGAATTCGTATTATAAAAAAAACCTAGTATATTTTTGATACTGGCGTTGTTATAAAATAAAATAATAAAAAGAGTTTTGGGGGTTATAGAAGTAAAATTAAACAAAAGAACTTAAGAGAAGATGTTACATTTAAATCGGGTAACTCTCTTTGGTTTCAACCAAAAGGGTTTATTGAAGTTCCCTTTGCCTAATTTATGGATTCAATGAGAAGTAAAGGGATATTTAGAGCTTATTTTTTAATAGGTTGTTGAAGACATGGGGCTTGATAGGTGTGAGTAATGGATTAGAGGTGAGGTATTTTTATATGGGTGGGAGGGGCTCTTTAAGAAAGTGTGAAAATATTATTTTATTATATAATGATTTTCAGTTTATAAATATAAAAAAACTATTAAAGTCAATGATATGATGACTCATGGTCGAAATAAATAATTAAATAATAATTGGATAGGTTTTGTAAATTATTTTAATCCTTATAATCCTATTTATTTAGATCATTTATTAATGAGGTAAACACTGCATCATTATTGTGTCATAAATAATTTACTTTATTTGATATCTTAAAATTATAAAAAAATAATATTATATAGTAAATCCTTTTATTTTATAATTAAATTTTATATTCAAATATATAAATTATATAACCCCATAATAATGTTTTTTGGAAAAACAATATATTTTTATGATATTTTTATTATTACTTTAATTTTTTTATTAATATCGTTATCTTACCCAAGTGGCTTTAAAAGGCCAAAAGCATCACCCACAGATTGTATTTGTCAGACATTACTCATCCAATAAGGTTATAGAAGTGTTAAATCAATTTAATATTATTATAAAATTATTTTTACATTAAAATACAATATTTACCTTTAACCGCAGTAAATAAAAGTTAAAAGTTTCTATTCACCAAAAAATATTTTCATCTTATTGAACCAAATTTTACTTACTAATATTAACCATGTATTTTGGATTTTTTAAATTAAATTCACATTAGTGGTGAAATTACATTTAAATGAAAAAGTCAACTTTTTAACTACTGCTTAGTGTTTTCACAATTCTTCAAAAATGGAGTTTTAAAAAAAATTACCAAAAATTCAGCCTAAACTATATTTGAAATTATGAATTTAAAAACAATATCATTTTTAAAAAATTAAATACATAGATTTTGAATTAATTAATTTAAAATTAATTCTCATTGTCCAAACAAAACGCGTGTTTTTAAGAAATAATAACTATTAAAATTTTGACATTTGTTTATGTCCATTTTAAATGTGAATGTACTTCCAATGACAAAAATTGTATCAAATAGTCAAAATATTATCTAATTAAATTTTAAAACCAATTATAAATATAATATAGCCATATAAATAAATTAGATTAAATGGAAGTTTTGAATTAAGAAACAGTATTTTCAATATTCATTAAAAAATGAATTTTATCAAAAAAATAAAAACAAATTATCCCATAGTAAATTTTGATGTCCCGATTATCAAAAAGATTTTATTTTGTCAAATAGAACATATAAATGTGACCAAAAATATACTTAACGATGGTTCTCCATTAAAATGTAGTAAATCAACCATTTACATAATATTAGAGTATTTATGCCTAAATTTGATTGATTCGCATTTTAAGCCTCTATCTTTTGTTGGATAAATATAAATACATTTAACAAACACATATAATCATATTGTAGTTAGTTTTTTTCATTCCCTCCATTAAAATAGATAGGCGTTAACTACCATTTAAAATAATAATATTATGTTATTATTTTTTTAGTATGACTCAGCTTTGAGTGCAACATATGATTTCAGAAAAAACCTATTGTTGCGTATCGGGAAGACCATCGAAAATAGAAACTCTTTTAAAGTAAAATTAATATTTAATTCAAAAATATTAATAATTATGAAAATGTATTATTCGTTATTTACTTGGGATTTTAAATTATAACTAAAATTTTATGTATTAATATTGATAATATCCATACATTATTATTTCATGAAAAAAAAATATTTATATGTAATTGAATATATCATGGTAATATATAATAATAATTAATTAATTATAATTTTATACATCATTTATACAATTTGAAACAATAATTAAAATATGGTTATGAAAAATAATTTTAATTTGATTTGAAATTAATTTAATAAGTAACTAAATATAAAAAGGTAGTAAAAAATAATAAAAAGTAATTATCAATTTTATACATCAATTATATAATTAGAAACAACCACAAAATATGGTTATGAAAATTGATTTACATTTCAATCACTGATACTGTAGTTTGTATATACGCATTAATGATGGTTTTATTTTTAAATATTTCAATATAATGAAGTTAATCATACTTTTATCATTCATTAATGGTTACTAAATTATTAATATCTTTCTAAATATATATATACACTAATAAATTACATCCATGTGATGTGATCTTGAAAAATTATTTGCATCGCTTGGTGGAGGCTGTAATCCACACTTACAGATAAACAAAATTATAATTATTAAATAAGTGATTAGGTAATAAAATAGACGATAGGATAGAATTATATAATATTAAATAGGTCTTTAATGTCATATATATTAATTAAATAAATTATTATAACCATCCACTAATGTAGGAGATGGATAAGAATAACATTGGTTCATGAGGTGGTAGTATGCTATACACATTAATGATGGTTTCATTTAATATTGAATGGAAAACTGAGATGGATATAGGTTATGAAAAAAAATAAAAACATATTATCATATATAAAATATTGGGCATATTTTTTCATTATTATTTTAGACGAAATTTTCTCGGTCATTTCTGAAATAAATTGAAATTACTTTCATAAAAACTACACTTCTTTTTTTTAAAAAACTATTTTGGTTTATACATAATTTTATCCTTTGTTTTATTTATAATAAAACCTAGGACACTAGAATATATGGAATGTATTAGTTAGTAATTTAGTAAATATTTTATTTAAATAGTAAGACTCTTTATTTTTGATAGGTTGGGAGATGAGGTGTCATTCTATAAGTGTGGACGAATAAATATTTGTTATTTTTAAATAACTAAATTATATTGTTGTCTGAATGATTGATAAAAGCTCTAATAAATGGAAAAATAATAATACTATATTAAATTGAGGAAAAAATGTCCTGTAAATATTTTATATATAGGTTTTAAGATCATTTTACACATTATGTATATAGTTTAGCCTTGATAAACATGATATAATTTTAACCATAATAATTAATTTTTAAGTTTTTCTCGACTAATTGTGACCAAATTATATTAAACGTATTAAAAAATATCAATTATTATTATTCAAAATAATTAATTAATTTTATCAAATTTAATTCATCTATTTTGTGAAAATTAATTTAAATTTAATCATGTAAATAAACATGAAAAAACATTTTGAGAAAAAGCATTTTTATAAATAAAACTGTATAATAATTATTTATAGTATAATTTTGATTCCAATGATAATAGTTGGATTATTTAATATAATAGTTAAATAATTTTTCTGATAATACAAAAAAAACTTGTAACTTGGTAAATAATTGAAATAATGTTTAGTTTTTATTTAAATTGAATATTTTTATTATTTAGAATATATCTATCTTTTCAAAAAAATATAAAAGAAATACCATAATATAATATTTATATGATAAATTATAAAATTAAAATAATTTTTTAGAATCAAAATTCAATTATTTTTAAATAATTATTTTAAATAGAACCATATCATGCATGAAAACCATATTTGGTTAAAAATAATACGTTTTAACTCTGTAATGAAAAATTACATATAATTCATTAAAATAATATAAAATAATGAAATAAAATTTATAAATATTAAAAAAACAAGGAAATTATTTATCTTAATATTACATGGGTTGTTAAAGTATTTTTAAAAAAATGGATGGATTTTTTCATGCATGTATTCATTTTTATTTTTTAGTCCTAATATTTTTGATTAATTTTATGCCTTTTAAATGTATTCAATATTGAATATTAATTTTAAGAGTAGAACTTTTAAAAAGTATTTAATCCAATTTTTTGACATTTAGATTTGAATGTAATGCGTCACATCATCTCTTACTATAATGGTGAATCATTTTAAGAAAAAAAAATTCCATTCTATTATGATAACTTTTATTTATGATGATTCATTTTCATATATTAAAATTTTTTTCAAAATGATTTTATATCATAAGTCTATTAAATAGAAAATGTATATATTTTATTCTTAACTTGTTTAAAGTACTTATATTAAAGACAAATACATGACTTTTTTATAATATTGTGTTTAAAAAATAAGTCATCGATGTGTTATTATTATCATGAATTTTTTTTTAAAGGATGCATGGTTTATAAAATTACTCGGAAAAACCTTTTTTATTTTAAAGGGTAATTTTTATTATTTTTTCCATCCTCATATAATTTCTTTTTTATGGAATACTTCTTTAAGGAGTTTTCAAATCATTTAAAAAATTAGTTATTTCATCATATTCTTTAATGTGAATTAAAAAACAATCTCAAATGGTTTATTTTAATCTAGTTCATAATCCTTGGAAAAATATTTTGTTATAGGGGTGATATTTTATTGTTTCCATAAAAATTCATTCACTAGAAATCAAATGGAATCTTTTAGCAATGTTTTCATGAAACTCATCTCTTTTACATTGGTTAGTTAAGTTATATTTTTCATATTAATATTTTAATTATTTATTTGAACAGTTTTGAATATATTATGATGTTTGGGGTTCCCTTTATCCATCCAATGCATCATTCCATGTTCTTTATCTCATGAAATAATATTATTGTTCATTAAAATCATGTAGTTTGATTGGTTCACATGGTTGAGTGTTGGCCTGATGTGGTTATATAGGTTCAAAATATTAGGTGTGAACATGATGCAGTTAAATATTTTAATTAGAATGAACAAAATATAGATGTTTTTATCCATTTTAATGATACATAAGATAAACCTGATGATATTTTATAGGTTAAATAATAAAGCACGAACCTGATGAAGTTAACAGGGACCAAATGATTGAGAAATAACATGATTTGTTTAGCTCATTTTACAATATTGATAGTGGAAACGATATAGAAATATAGGTTCAAAACATTATGGCTTATATGTTTATGTGTATTCTATATTTAAATTTTTTATTTGTATTATTATTCTCCCTAGATCACATATACCATTAAATGGTAACAAAGAATTTATCTAATGAATATAATTTTCTATTTAAAAATACATTTCCTACAAGCATAACATATGGATAACATCAATTGATCATTGATCCTATTAACATGATATGTATTCCATGATTATGGTTATTCATATCATTATGTTATATCTAATTGATAATATGATATGTTATTCCAAACTAATTTCTTGAGTCCTCCCCTCTAATATGTTTCAATTCTCATGGTTATGAAGAAGAGTATAACATATGTAAAGTCCTAAATGGATTCTATCATAAATAAATTATGATGAAATGATCAAATGTATTAATAATTTGGATGATTATGAAGCTAATAATCAAACACACAAAACCTTATCCTCTATGGATTTTGAGATTATTTATGATATGTAATGTACATATTATTGAAAAAATGAAAATAATATAAATTTTATATTTGTTCATCTAACATGACATTAAAGACAATGTGATGTATGAAATGTTAGAACTAGTCGTGGGGGTGAAGGCCTAGGTTAAATCAATCTATCCACATACTCAACATCTTCTAAACATCTCATGGTCTCAACAATCCTCGTCTATGGATTTTTTGGAATCCAATGAACAATAATCTATTTCTAATTAAAAACAAACTCATATAAATCATCCTATAATAATTTATGTCCCCCTTTAGATAAAAATTTGTAAATGATATGAAAAGTGAATAATAATTCCTTCTTATATATAACATTTTACTTTACATTAATTAAGTTTGAATCATTTATCCATTTGATATTTAATTAATAATAAGAATCATTACAAATTTTTTGATACCACAATTAATATTATTTTAGATACTACATAAGAATTAAAGATTATTTAACTAAACAAATATGTCCATGGAAAAAAATATATTTTATATATTTAAAAAAAATTAATATGCACAGTCTCAAAAAATGAATAAAACCATTCTCAGGGACAAACACTAAAGTTTCTCATAGAGTCTTTCTTTAAAGAACATTCTCTAAATAGATTTTCCTAAAAAATAATTTACCTCTCCCTTTTCTAGTAAAACACATATCTATGGATATTCAAAAAGTAGTTATCTCCCTTTTTATAGATGCATTAAAGAATATACATTAAAATATTTTTTTACTTTTCTACCCCATAGAAAAAATTATCCAAAATTACAAGATAATAGATATAATTTTTTAACAATACTGTATCCTTTCTCCTAATGAGTTTGAAATCTCACCACTAACCTCGAAAATTTAAGATCCTCATATAGAAGGTATTTAATGAAAATATCATATATAAGATCCATTATAGTAACAATTTCTTATATCAAATAACTCTTTTCAACGTTTAATTTAATGAATTTTTATTTAATTTAAATATTATTTCACCATGAATATTTAATATGAAATATTTAAAGATTAAAATATATTATGTATATAAATATTGATGTAGTGGTAAAATTTCTCTAGACTATAGGTCTTACAATCAATTACTGATCCACATTAATTAGTTGGGGGGTTCAGTAATAGGAACGAAGTCTACTTCAGATGTTCTTAGGGTTGAATTTTTTTTTATAATTTTTAAAACATACAACCCTGCCTCCTTTAAAAAAAATACATCAGATATATACATTCAATCATGAAAATTTCCTTCCCGGTCTTCATTTATAAACTAAACATGTAAATATATCCATTTTACATATATAAAACTAAAAGTAGGTGTACAATTAATATAAATTTGAATCATACTTGTTTATATAAAATATGGATCTTTTGGATCTATTTTATAACAAGAATTATATGTAATAATAATAATAATAATATCCATCCATGTTATTTTCAGGTATTTAAAACTATTTATATGTAATTGAATATAACAAGGTAATAAATATTAATTATGAATTAATTATCATTTTTAGACATCAAATCTAGAATTAAAAACAAATATTAAATATTATTATTTAATATTATTTTTATTTGATGTGAAATTAATTTAATATGTAATTGATTATACCTATATAATAAATGTGTAAATACCCAGATTTTACATGTATTTTTTTTAATTATTTGTAAATATTACAAGTCTGAAAAAATTGACAGTGCGTGATTCTGAGACCCAGAGTGCCTGGAATGAATTAATGAGCTTTCTTTAGGTACGTTCAGTAATTGTATGAGCATGTTTTTTTATCTTTTTAACCAGTGATCATAATTTAATTCTGAGGGCACTGTTGATCTCACATAGCCGATATTCGCTTAAGGATACCTTAACCCAGACCGTAGTAGGTCGAGGGTGAATGTTAGTTTCGTGGAATTTCATGGTAGAGTTAAAAGAATAAAAATAAAATAAAGAACAACTTTTATTTTATTTTTAAAACCTCCCAATTTAATTTTTAGTGCCAGGGACCACTCGATCTAGAAACCTCCCATTTCAATTTAGTGGTGGTTACCACTAAAACTACTCTTTTAATGGGAGGTAACTCTTGAATTTCCCCAAATTAAATGTTCTAAATTTAATTTAATTAATGTATAAACGTTAATTAAATTATTGATTATGCTAATTTAATATAGAACCTCACCACTTGTGGGAAAAGGGATTGGAAATATAGGGGAGAGCTTTGGAGAGTTGGAATGATCTTCCCCCAACAAAGGATATCCTCCAACAAAGTACATCATATGGAATCGAAGTACATGGAACCAACATTGGAGCATCTTTCAGGAGTGAAGAATGTTGATGTCAATCTTTAATGAATTTTCCTTCTTCCTTACTCAACCTCCAACAGAAAATTAAGGTAGGGGATTTACTTTAAATTATGATTTGATTTATTTGCCAATTCTTCATAATCTGGATTCACAACGACGATGGACTGACATGGCCATCGTCTAGTGCATATACCATTCCACATATCTTTTGATTATCTGTGTTTTCTTCACGAATTCTTCAATGCCAAATATTTAATGACATTGGAAACACAACATTTTGTTGAGCATGACATATGGGCGTGGAGCCCTCGACCCGAGGACCGTGAATATGCGATTTTTTTATATTTCGGGCTAAGAACGAATATGTTGTGACATGGTTAAGAGGAGAAGGGCCGACATTCTGGCTGACCACATAATGGTAGGGTGGTACGTTTCCATGCTGCTGGATGAACAGGAGACCACAGCTGCTTGGTAGCAATGGAGGCCGATGAGCGGCCAACACCCGACCTGACGCGGTAGGGAAGCGGCGCGCGACCACGTAGCTGGGAGGAGGACTAGCTATAGCACATGGCTGGCCATGCCCAATTAGAGGGACCTTATTGGGTCCCGCAGGTGACGTGGTGGCACCCTAAGGCTCTGCCGTACGGCATTCCGAAAATAAGGTGGTGATCCCCCTTTGGCGCCAGCTCAGGTAGACTATGCGACTAGGCCGCACCAGTTTTTCGCGCCCAGTGGGCTGGGACGGGCCGTCCCCTTCACAGGTCGGGCCTGACAATGGCCCATTAGGCCGGGCAGGCCACAGACCCGGCCAACCGGGCCAGACCCAAACATAGTCAGGTTGACCTAAATCGGGTTGGTTCAACCTAGGATGGTTTGCTCCAGGTCGGACTGTACCCGGGCCCATCTGGACCAAGATATTCCTTTGTGACCATATCATGGGAACATGTCTTCTGTTTGAAAAACCGTCTACAGAAACAGAATCCTTGGATCAAGGATTTCCTTTTGTTGTTCTGTAATTGAGTTTTAAATAAATCTCTACTGTGGCTAGTTTGGATTGATCCCTAAATCCAATTGGGCCCTCATAGCATAAATTCTAATAACATACAGACCGAGCGTCTGATTGACATGATGTCTATTTCGTTGGGTCCCATATGATGTGATATACCTTTGGGATAATTCTATTTGGGACATTATGGTGGTTGAGATAAAACAGATATCTCAAGGGACAGATTCTACGGAACTTGAAAGCACCGAGTGCGAGGAATCCATTGGCAGGAAGTGAGGTGGAGGTTGGAGATGAATAATATATAGGTTACATACCTATCGACTCTAAGAAGGTCATATCATGTGTGTGTAATTGTGGGGGTTAGTAACTATCGATCTTGTGTGGGTCAGCTCTCATAGATCTTGTGTGGGTGATCGAATACCGATCCCATGTGGGTCAGATACTGTGTGGGTTAGCGCTCAGCAATCTGTTGTGGGTCGGATCCTCTATGGGTGAGCACTCAGAGATCCTATGTTGTTAAACCCATAACGATCCTTTTTGGGTCATTACAGGGGTAAGTACCAATCGATCCTGTGTGGGTCAGACTCTGTATAATCAGCAACAGTGCCTCTTAATAGAATAAGATTATCTAGCTTTGCAACTAATCATCTATAATTATATACATCACTTATACATATGTGAGATGCATCGTATATCTTCATGGTGTACCTCTGTGGTAGTATATCATCATGGTGTTACCTTTGTGGTACTCCTACCTTCATTTTGTTACATGTGTGGTTATTCTACCTTTGTGGTGTAGCCATTGTGGTATTTATTCCTCCTGTGTTAGATGGGTATATCATAATAAATTAGGTATATGTATGGGAATATACCTAAGTAGGGTTAACTTTTATTTCCATGTTTTTTGGTTTATCCTTTGTGGATTTGAGAGAACATCAAGGGTCTTGGGATCTCTACTGAGTATTGTAATACTCACCCCTGCATGGGATATTCCCGCACCTTATTGTGCGTTTTGTAGACGGCATACAATGCAAAATGATGATTAGGGTACCAGGATTGGAGGCTACTCATAGGTGGACCTAAGATGAGGTGTTACATAGAGACAACCATTTTAGAGCTATAACTAACCTTCATGTATGATCCTTGGTGATTGTTCATAGTAACTATATTCAGTTGTACTTTTACTTCTCAGTTTTACTTATACATTCCTATTGGGTTTGTATTTAGGCCCCTTTTCTTTCTGTGCACACCCTGTTTACTATATAATTTACTTTGTTCTTGTATTTTTTGTGTTCATGGTATGTTTGAGTTTACAGTTTATAATGGAAATACATTTCTGTTTTTGGGACTATGCCTTTCGGTGCTTGTCTCCATCCCCTGGCCTATGGAAGGCAGGGTTGGTGTAGTCAAAGCATATGCCCTAGGGAATAGGTCATGACAATTTTGTATCATAGGAGTTCGGTTCTACTAAATAACTAAGACTCTAATATTTTCTATGTGGAAATAGTGTTAAGTGTGATGATTGTGGTTTTTAATTTGGGGAATTCAGTATTGGTGCGGCGACTGACGTATCCATACACAAAGACTATGAATTCTGATTTTTTGACTCAGTTCATGAAAACACTGATTACGTATGTGATTTTGAAAAGTTTTCTTTGTGATATCTTCGAGTCAGATCCACATGTATAACTTATTAACCAGGTTGCATCTGTATATTTTCAGGACGACTCCACGGAGACAGCTAGTTAGGGTTCTCGGTAGAGTACGTGATGGAAACCAATCGAGCAACAAGGTATTAGTGTCGAGCGTGTTGCACAAGTCCCATTGCCATAGACCACTGAGGTTCCGGGGTGAGACGGACCCATAGGTGGATGAGGATGGGTTGGAGGCTGTGGTTAGAGTCTTTCGACTGGTAGGGACACCAGCTGATCTCATGGTGATCCTTGCCACCAGTCATCTTCAGGTAGTAGTGGGAAGATGGTGGTTCATGATGCTCCCAGAACATGATGAGGTGAATCTAATCATTGTGTACATCAAGATCCTTTTTAGGTCAGAGTTCATCCCAGTGACCCTTTCCTCATTGCGTATACAAGAGATTCTCCACTTACAGCAGTGTAGAATGACTGTAGCTCAGTATTCGGTGAGGTTCACCATCCTCTCGTGCTACTTTAATCACATGTTTTGAGACACTTTCTTTATGACCCAGACCTTTGAGTAGGGGCTCAAATGGGAGATTAGAGATTTGATGGTTTCTCTCATTATCCCGATGCCAGCGGGGGTGTTAGTGTGAGCACTCTTAGTGGGTAGCTTCTTTGCTGAGTAGTCATCAGCTGTGAGACCCACCACCAGACTTCATGTAGAAGAGTCATCCATATTAGGTAGCAGAGAAATGATGTAGAGGTCCAAGAAGACCTTACCTATAGGTGGAAGACTGTAGGATATAGGGTCGGTGGTGCGGGGTTCTCAAGACCGAGCAGGACCAGCGATGAACTAGCAATGTTCTTCGTGTGGAGGGAAGGGTCACATGGCTCGTGAGTTACCAACCTGCTTTACAAATGACCAGAAATCAGTTAAAGGACTGCCTATGTAGAGGTGAACATTCGATCAGGGAGGTATGCTGGAAGGAGGTGGACAGGGAAGAGGAGCAGGTCGTGCATCTGGCGGTGGCCGGTGATTTGAGGATCTACCGCCACTTCCACCCGGAGGTCCACCACGACCACCAGGAGGAGGTGGACAGGTATGAGATCAGATTTAAAGAGATAAGGCCTACAACCACGGTTCTTTATAGATGATTCTAGTTATGACCTGGGTATACTCCACCATAGTTGCAGTACTTATAGACACTGGTTCCAGTCATTATTTTATTTCCATGACCCTCGTTCGGAGCTCAAAGATAACGGTGGAGTCGTTGGCTCGATCCTTACGGCTATCGACTCCTATGAGAGCGGATTATAGGATTAAAAACTGGTCTTGGTAGTGTGATATTACTCTAGGAGGCGAGCTCTATGCCTGGGAATTTCTAGTAGTGGCATCCAGGCCTTACAACATCATCTTGGGTATGTACATGTTATATATAGCCCATGCACAGGTTGACTGTATTAGGCTCAATGTGTGGTGCATCCACACAAATGAAACCAGTTTTTCCTTCACTAGTGAAAAGGGAACCATTTCAGTGCATGATAGACTTTCTCAGAGGAGTATGTAGCCAATCACATATCATTCCTCTAGCCTTACCCTCAGAGCGGTTGAAGTTGAGAGCCCAATCCATCATGAAGTGGTAGGCCATTACACTGATGTTTTCCATGATGATGTACCGAGTATACCTCCTCATATATAGGAAGACATATAAATTGTCTTTTACCCCAGGACGACACTGATATATACACCATCAAAAAGGATGGATCCCACAGAGCTTCAGGAGCTTTGGGTACAACTAGAGGACTTGTAAGGCAATTAGTTCATTAGGGCCAGTGTTTCTCCTTGGGCAGCCCCAATTTTTTTCACCAAGAAGGATGATGGGAGTTTCTAACTATGTGTGGACTATAAGTGCCTAAATAGGTGGCTGTGAATAATATGTACCCTCAACAGTGGATTGACGATCTCTTGGATCAGCTGAAAGGAGCACGACATTTTTGAAGATAGACCTCAGATCAGGATATCACAAGCTCAGGGTACGTGATGAGGATGTGAAGAAGATAGCCTTCAGATGATGATATGGACACTATGAGTTCTTGGTTATGCCATTCGGTGTGACCAACTCCCCTACAGTGTTCATGGGACTCATGAATAGAATATTCCATCCATAGCTCAATCAAATTTTGTAGACTTCATCGATGACATCCTTATATACTCAACAACGATGGAGGAGCATGCCAATCATTTTAAGATAGTTTTGGACACACTCTGAGAGCCCAGCTTTATGGTATGCTCTCGAAGTGCCAGCATTGTATACAAGAGGTCCACATCCTGGGACACATCATTTAAGTGGTTATAGTTGCAGTGGATCCTGCAATGATCAATGCCCTGCTTGCTTGGGATCCACCCAGGAGTGTAACTGAGGTGCGGTGTTTCCTGGGTTTGGATGGTTACTACTAGAGGATTGGGCTTGACTTTTCTAGAGATTCATCACCCTTTTCAGCATTGACATAAAAGGGGAAAACCTCTGTAAGGTCAGAGAGATGCTAGCAGAGTTTCTAAGAGCTGAGGCAGAGACTGACGAGTGACCCCATCATGAGGCTACTGGAGGAGGGTGTTGGGTACGTCGTCCACTTGGATACATCATGGACTATACATGGATGTGTCCCGATGCAGGAGCGATCAATGATCTCTTATAGTTCTTGATAGTAGAGACAACATGAGCAAGAACTATGGTAGACATGACCTAGAGTTAGCATTAGTGGTAATCTCCTTGAAGATGTGGCAACATTACTTGATGGGAAAACGTTTTATAGTGTACTCTGATCCCAAGAGTCTCGGGAATTTCTTATTTCAAAAGAAACTAAACCCGATAAAATGAATTAGGATCGTGTTCCTCTAGGACTATGACTTTGAGATCGTTTATAATCCAGGGAAGTGGAATGTAGTAGCAGATGCACTCAACAGGAGATCCGAAACACAATTACTAATTGAGGCGACAGAGCATCTAGCTGATTTGTATGCATACTACGTGGATCTAGATGAACCATTTTATCACCAATCTTTGATAGTCACTCCCCCACACCTTTAGCGAGTCTGGTAGGCACAAATTGGGACACTGACTATGAGGCTCGACGTGCTTAGATATCCGCAAGACATGCACCTGATGGATTTTCTGATGGTGGGGAGAACATCATCCTCTTCAGAAGACGTACTATGATACAAGTGGTTCTATGGGGGGGGATGTGTTGAGGGAGTTCCATACGCCTCCTCTAGTGGTATATCCAGAAGTGTCGAAGACGTACCAGGACATTCGGCGTTAGCACTGGTTGTTGGGAATGAAGAATGCAGTAAAAGAGTTTGTCTCATGGTGCATCAGTTTTCATCTTGTGAAGATAGAGCACAAGGTTATAGGAGGCATAGTTCAACAATTAAAGGTGCCATAGTGGAAGTGGGATTTAATTTATATAGACTTTGTAATGGTAATTCCACACACATCTAGGGGGCATGATTCTATCTGGGTGATCGTTCTCTGACTCACCAAGTCAGCTCACATCCTACTTATCAGAGACCAGGGTTCAGTACAGAGCTTGTGACACCTCTACGTGAAATAGATTGTATGGATTCATGGAGTGCCATCTATGATTGTCTCGGATTGAGATGTATGTTTTAATTCCCAAATTTGGAAGGGGATTTAGGAATAATTTGGGACACATCTTCGGTTGAGAACCACCATCAATCCTCAGGTGGATGGTCAGACAGAGAAGACTACATAGTCCCTTGAGGACATGTTGTGTGCAGGCATCCGAGATTTCAGCAGCAGTTGGGAGGATCACATTCCCTGAGTGGAGATCACATACAATAAAAGCTATCACTCCACCATCAGTATGTCACCATTTGAGGTGTTGTATGGTAAACTTTGAAGATCAAATTTGTGCTGGAATGACCCAGGAGAGTCAACATTCATTGGACCAGAGATGGTATGAGCTATAACAACGAATGTGAAGATCATCCAAGAGCGGATGAAAACTGCATAGAGTAGGCAGAAATTATACACTGACAGGAGACAGAGACATCTAGAGTTCAAGGATGGTGACCCTGTCTTTATACAGGTCATACCATGATGAGGTTTGCATAGATTTTTATGGGGAAACATTATATCTACGATGTTTATGAGACCTTTTCAAGTCCATTGTAGAGTTGCAGAGGTGGCATATCACCTATCCATTCCACTGTAGTTGGAGAAGGTGTAAGGGGTCTTCCACTTATCCCAAGTAAGGAGATACATGCACGACTCATCTCGCATCATCATCCATGATGAGTTGGATGCCGATGATGGGGAGATGTTTTTTGAGGATCCAATAGTGATTGAGGATCGACAAGAGTTGGTCCTTCATGGGTGGTCGATACATCTGGTTCGCGTTCGTTGGTAGCTTGGGAATCTCCAAGAGAGCACATGGGAGCAGGAGGCTCAGATTCGTTCTCAATACCCCATATTGTTTCCCATGTTTTGTGTTATGGCTTTCAGGGATGCAAAACCCTGATGTGGGGAGAATTTAATGACCCGGATCTTCCATGTAATTTTTTTAATTATATAGAAATATTATGAGCCTACAAAAAATGACGGCACATGATTCTGAGGCCCGAAGTGCATGGAATGAATTTATGAACTTTTTTTATCTACGTTCAGTAATCGTGCGAGCGGGTTTTTGTAACTTTTTAAACTATTCTCGGAATTAAAATCTGAGGGCACCATTGAACTTGCAACACTGGTATTCGTTTAAGGAGGCATTCACCTCCACTGTAATATGTCGAGGGTGAAAGTTAGTTTCTCAATATATCATGGGAGAGTTAAAAGAATAAAAATAAATAAATAAAGAATTTTATTTTATTTTTAAAACAACCCATTTTAATGTTCAGTTCCGAGGACACCCCGATATTGAAACCTCCCATTTGAATTTAGTGATGGGGACCACCCGAACACCTATTTTAATGGGAGGAAACTCTTGGATTTCTCTAATTTAAATGTGCCATCATAATTTAATTAACATACAAATATTAATTAAATTACTGCTTATGCTTATTTAACTTGCCACCTCACCTCTCATTGGAAAAGTGATTTTCAAAGGAGGGGAGAGAATTGGAGAGTTAGAAAGATATTTCTCCAAAAAATGGGATTCTCTAAAGAAGAACTACATCTGGAGTTGAAGAATAATGAACCGACCTTGAAGCATCTTGTGGGAGTGAAGAATGCTGATGTAAATATTCAATGACTTTGACTTATTCCTCGAGCCACCTTAATGGAAAATTGAGGTAGGAGATTTAGTTTGAATTATTATAGAATTTATTTTATAATTCTTCATAATCTGGATTAACAATGATGATGTCCAAAATAACATGGCCATCATCTGGTGCATATACATTGCCTCTTATCATTTTTTCCGCACGTTCTTCATGCATTCTTCAAAACCAAAAACTAAATGACGTTGGAAATACAATTTTTTGTTGTGTGAGATATATGGATGTGAACCCCTGACCTGAGGTTTGTGAATATGTGATCAATTTATTTTTCTGGCTACGAACGGAGATGTGGTGACCCGTGGAAGAGGATGAGGGATAACATAGTGGATGACCTCATGAAGGTAGGGTGGTGTGCATCTGAGCCACCAGAGGAGTAGGATATTGCGGGAGAAGGGAATCTAGTACCTGATTGGCCACGGTGGAGCAGTGTCGTGTGACAGAACTGCTAGGAGGAGGACAAACTGGAGCACGAGGTCGGTCATAGTAGGTTGGCAGGACTCGCTTGGGTCTCGTAGGTGACCTAGTAGCGCCTTATGGTGCATCCCTATGAAATTTCAAATGGAAGGGGGTAACTCACATTCGGCGCCAGATCTGGTGGACCCTGCCACCGAGCCTTGCCACCAAACCATGCGAGCGGGCCTTGCCTCTGGGCTGCGCCCTATGGGCCGCGTCACCGGGTCATGCAAGCTGTCCGCGCTCAGCGGGATGAGTTGGGTCTTCCCCTTTGCTCGTGGGGCCAGACCATGGCCATCGGGTCTGGCCTGCTCTGGCCCATGCCAATCAGGCTGGACTCAAACCATGTCAGGTCGACTTAAACCGGGTGGGGTCAGATCGGACCCGGGCCCATCTGGACCCAGATACACCTTTGTGGATATATCATGAGAACCGAGAGTTGCTTTGATGAACCGTCTATGAAACCAGAATCCTTGGACCGAGATTGTCCTTTTGGTATACTCTAAATTTGTTTCGGATTATGTTGGAATATTGACAGTTTTGATTGAACCTCGAATCCAACCGGGACCTAAGAGCGGAAATGCTAATAACATACTGATTGGGTGTCCGATTGACGAGTTGTCTGTTGTGTTGTGACCCTTATGACATGACAAGTTATTGGGATACATCATTGTGGGAATTCTATGTATTTGGGGAATGACTGATATCTCGAGTGAAAGATTCTACAGAACTCAAGTGCACTGGGAGCGAGGAATCCAGTGGCTGGTAGTGAGGCAGAGGATGGAGATGGATAATACAAAGTTTAGTTACCTATCGACTCTGGGTGGGTCAGAGCCTATGTGGGCCATTTATGGTCTTTGTACCTATCTATTTTGTGTGGGTCAGTGCTCAAAATTCCTGTGTGGGTGAGTGCATACCGATCCTGTGTGGGTCAGACCGTGTGTGGGCCATCTCTTAGTGATCATGTCTGGGTCAGATAATGTGTGGGTCATTTTGGGGTTTAGTACCTATCAATCATGTGTGGTACAGACACTATATAATCAGCTGTAGTTCCTCTTGACAAAATTAAATGATCTAGATTCGTGACTAATCATCTGTACGTCTATACATGACTTTTACCTGTCTGAGTTTAGTCTTATATCTTCATGGTGTTCCTGGGTGGTACTATATATTTGTGTTGTTATTTGTGTGGTACTTATACTTTCATTGTGTTACCTGTGAGGTACATCTACCTTCACGGTGTTACCATTGTGGTATTTTTTCCTTCTGTGTTAGATGAGTATATCTTTATAACTGAGGTATATGTTAGGGAATATACCAAAGTGGGTCTGATTGTTGTTTCAATGTTTCATGTTTTATCCTTTGTGGATTTGAGAAATGTTCTAGGGTCTCAGAGTCCCTACTGAGTTTTTTTATACTCACCCCTACATGGTATATGCCTATACCTTGTTGTGTCTTGTACATACAACGAACAATGCTGACCAAGGATGAGTGTACCAGGACTAGAGACTACTCATAGGTGGACCTTAGATGAGGCATAACATAGTGGAGACTATTTGAGAGTTTTACCTACCCTCCGGGTAGGATCCTTTGAGGGTGTTCATAGATGATATTTTCTGTTTTACTTGTTCCTTACATTTTTACATGTACTTTCAAGTTGGGCTTGTATTCTATCCCCTTTTCTTTCTGTACACACCCTGTTTACTATATAGTTTACATTGTGATTGTATCTTGTTCTGTGATGGGTATTTGGTATTTTAGAGTTTATAAAGGGAATGCCTTCCCATTTTATAGAATATGCCTTTCGGTGCTTGTCGCCAGCCCCTGGCCTATGGAAGGTGGCCTTGGGGTAGTCACGGCATGAGCCCTAGTGGATGGGTCAAGAAAAAATAATAATGACCATATAATTTATATTTTTATACATCAATTGTACAATGAAAAACATCCATTAAATATGGTTATGAACAATCATTTACATTTAAATAATAGAGATTTAATTTGTATATACATGTTTGTGAAATTTTCAATTTTAATGCTCATGATGGAATGAATATGAGAATAATTTTATCATTAATTAATTATTATTATATTATTAATATCATACTCAATATATATAAATACAGTAATAAATATCATCCACTTAATGCGATCCTAAAAAATGAATCACATCGATTTGTGGAGGTTGTAATAGTCACATAAGCTTGAACAAAATTATAAATTATATAAATGCGAAGATGTAATAAAATTGATGATATAATATTATTATATAATTTTAATTGGTTCATGAATGTCCTATATAATACTTAAATATATAATTATAACAATCCATGACTGTAGGATATGGATAAAAATCACATCGATTCTTGAGGTGGTAGTCCTCTATAAACCTAAATGGTGGTTTTATTTCCCATTGAATGAAAAACTGAGATGAATATAAGATATGGAATTAACATAAAAACATATTATCATAATTAAAATATTGGTCTTATTATTTCATCCTTATTTTAGAAAGAAATAACTAGTTCGATGTGAAATGAAATTTAAAATACTGAGTTAAGAACTATAGATCTTCTACAGAAAACATATTTCAGTTTATACCATATGCCTTTTTATGTATGATTTATAATCAATCTAAGGAAAATAGGATATGGATAGTGTTATTAGTAAGGTATTTCATAAATATTTTGTTAAATTGTAAGGATATAGATTTTTGGAGAGTTCAAGAGATGGGGTGTCATTTTTTTAGTTGGGAAGAGGAAATAATTTTTATTAATAAAATAATTAAAATATATTGTTGTCTGGATCAAAGTTAAAATTTACTAAATGGAATAAATACTATATTATATATCGGAATAATACTACATGAAAATGTTTTTTAGAATGGTTTTAAGATCATATTATCTTTTATTTATTTAGTTTACGCCTGAGAAATATGATAAAATTTTAATCATGCTAATACTCTTTTACAATTTTCAATATTCATTGTCAATAAAAATTAAAATAACCTTATTTAAAATTATGTATTATTATGAATCAATATATTTAATAAATTCTATCAAAATAAATTAAATTATTTGGTGGATATTAATTAAATTTTTATCATTATATCATGATGAAAAAAAATTTTATATAAAAATGCATTTTTATGGATAAAAGTGTTTTTTATAACAATTTATAGTATAATTTATATGCCAATGGAAATTATTGTATTATTGAATGTATTAATTTAATATTTTTCCTAGGAAAACATTAAAAATATATAACATTGTGAATAATTTAAATGAAAATATAGTTTTTACTAAAATTTAATATTATTACTAATCAATAAAAATCAATCTTTTCAAAAAAAAAATTAAAAATATCCTAATATAATATTTATACGATGAATTAAAAAATTAAATTATTTTTTAATAATTATTATTCAATATTTTTTAAATAATTATTTCATATAAAACAATATAATGTTGGGAAAATAAATTTGGTTTGAGATAATTCATTCTTCCATTGGATATAATAATTACCATCCATTCACTCAATTAATATGAAATAAAATAAAATACAAGAATATTAATAAAACCTGAGGATTATTTATCAAACTATTATATATGTTGTTAAGATATTTTCTGAACACTAAAGGGGATTCTCTTTCATATTTTAATTATTATTTTTCAGTATAATTTTTTTTGGATAAATTTTATACTTTTTAATGTTTTCCGATATTGAATATTTCATATTAAGAGTAAAACGTTTCCAAAGTCTTCACATCATATCTGGAAAATTAATTTTTAATGTAACATTTATCCTCATCTTTTACAATTATGGTGAATCATTTTATGCAAACACATTTGTTATATCATTTCCCATTATGAGAATTATTTTTTATGAAACTTATTTTTATTGTGTTAAATTAGTATTCCAAATGAGTTTATTTCCAAAAATTTTTTAAAAGAAAATTATTTTTTAGTAATTTTCACGAGTAAAAGATTAATATTAAAAAGGAATACATGATTTTAAAATTTATTTTATAATATTATGTTTAACAAAAGAAGTCTCTGATCTGTTACTAACATTAAGAATACATTTTTTAAAGTGTAAATGGTTTAAAAAAATATCTAAACCCCCTTTTAATTTTATAGAGAAATTTTTATAAATTTTTATCAATCTCATTGAATTTAATATTTTTGGAATACCTCCATAAGTATTTTTCAAATCTAATCAAAATATTTTATTTCTTTATATTAATTAATGTGAATTTATAAATAATTATAAATGTGTTATTTTGAAAAATTTCAATATCCTTTGAATTTTTTTGATAAAGTAGTGACATTTTTTTCCTCTATACAAATTTATTCCCTATATGGAGAATGGAATCTCTAGGAAATCTTTTTATGAAACTCAACTTTTTCTATGGGTTACATAAGTGATATTTTACATATGAAAATTTTAATGATTTATTATAACACATTTAAATAGATTATGATTGGTGGGATTCCCTTAATCCCTACAATTCCTTGTTCCATGTTCTATGTCTCACGAAATAATGTTGTTGTGCATTAACCTTACATTTTTTGATAGTTTCACAAGGTTGAGATTAATGATAATGTTGTTATATAATTTCACAATATTAATAGTGAACATGATTATGTTTAATAATTTAATTTAAGTGAACAAAATATTCGTTTGTTTATCCAGGTTCACTATAGTAAGGATGAACCCGAAGTTATTTTACAGGTTAAAATGATTAAGCATGAACTTGAAGAAGTTAACTAGGATCGTAAGATTGAGAATGAATAAGATATTTTTAGCTTAGTTTATAAGATTGATAGTGGAAACATATAGTAATATGGGATCAAATATTTATGGATCATATTTTTAAGCCTATTCCATATTTAAATGATCTATTCCTATTATTCTGATCTATGGATCAAATTTACCATCACATGATACCACATAATTATTATAAGGAATATATTTTTCTATTTTAAAATAAATTTCCTACCATAATGACATATGGATTGAATGTATTGATCAATGTTGCATTTAATATGATACATCTTCCAGGATTATGTTTTTTATATCATTATTATATAAACATTTGACGGCATGATAATCATTCCCATACTATTTTCATGAGTCATACACAATTATATGATTCAATACCCATGGTTATGAAGATGAGTATAACATATATAATGTATTAAATAGATTCTATAATTTATCAATTTTTAAAAAAGGATCAATAGTATTATAAAATAAGTTGATTATCCATTTAATAATCAATCACAGTATACCTTATCATCTGAGGATTATGCATTTATTTTGGATATGTAATGTACATGTTATGGAAATAATGTAAAATATATATATTTTTATATTTGGACATCTATAAGGACATTAAAGACAATGTGAAGGGATAATGTTTAACACTAGTTCTTAGAGTGGAGGCCTAGGTTACCTCATTCTATCCATAAACTCAAAATCTTCTAAAAATCACATTGGATCATCAATCTCCCTCAATGAATTTTATTGAAATACAAGGAACATATATATATTTTTTAGTGAAGTCCTCATTGTTACGAATATGTTTTTAATAAATATTATCCTACATGATAGAACTATTTGTAGGTGGCCTAAAAAGTGATTAATAATATCATTATCTACATAAAATTATAATTTACATTCATACAGTCTCAATCATTTACCAAATTGATCTTAAATGAAAAATAGGAAAAATTGAAAAATGGTTTGATACCACTATAAATATAATTAAAGATACCACATGAGAATAAAGGATAGTTTAACTAAAAAAATATGTCCACCGACAATAAATCATTAGAATATATAATAAAAATATATTCCTTAGCACATTCTCAACAAAAATGATTAAAACTATTCTCAGAGGCAAACTCTATAGTTTCTCAAAGGGTATGCCTTTAATAAACATTCTCTAAATACATGATCGTACTAGTTAATTGATCATTAAATTTTTAGGTAAAACACATATCATGGGATATTCACAAAATAGTTCTCTCCCCTTTATAGATTCTTTAACATAAAAATATTAAGGTATTATTTTACATTCGTACCCCATTGAAAAATACTTCAATAAAATTGATTATAATGATACATTTTTCACCATTATAAATCTTTTATAGTAATGGGGATAAACTCCCATCATTTCACTCAAACTTTTAGGATCCTCATCTAGAAAGGATTTAGTGAAAACATCAACTACATAATCTATAATAAAAAGAAATTATTGCTTAAAAAATATTTTCCACATGATATTTGAAGACATTATATTGAATATAAATATTATTTCATCATGAATATTATATATGACATATTGAAGGATTTAAAATATATTAATTATCAAAAACGTGATGTAGTGGAAATATTTCTTCTAAATTGTGGTAATCCTATTGATTTTCTATTCACATTAATTAGATCAGGGGTTCAGTAAATGGAACATAGTATAAAAAAGTAGTAATCATGGATGATGTTTTTTTATAATTTTTAAAACATACAAACCTATATCCTATAATGAAAAATAAACTATATATAAACATTCAATCATCAAAATTTTCTTCCCAATCTTCATTATAATAAATATGAAGAATAAGATTTCTATGATTCAATATCTCAACCAAAAATTCAATATAACATTAATATACCCATTAATCCTCTCAATATATATAAAATTATACACTATTTAATTGATTTTACAACTAGAAATATGTGTCCAAATAATGATAATACCCATCAATGAATTTTTCATTTATTAAAAACTATTTATTATCATTCAAAATTATATTGTATCAAAAATTTTCCCTCTATATGTTTAGATAACAATATTACACACAAATTTTGGTATTTACATTTATTTGAATCCTTTATTAAAAATTATTTGACATCTATTAATATTAATTCTTTTGGGAAAGTAATATATTGTTTTCATTTAAAGACACTTATAAACCCAAAAATTATTTCATTTCACTATGAATGTAAATTTCATGTAACCTTTTCATATCCAATGTAAATTCCCCAAAATATCATTCATCATTAATAGAGAATATAATTCCATATATATTAATACTAAAAATAGTAGAGACAAATTTTTTATTTTTTATGTATAGGTCATTTAAAACACTCTCATTTATTGAGTTTAGATTCTTCAAAACATTATCATACATATAACAAAATTATCTTTGGTCATGTTTCAACACATAAAAATACTTATCCATATTTATAACCATATTTAATTATATATAATTAATGTATCTGAATAGTTATTCAAAAAATAACTCATATTACAATTCACCATTAAGAATGATAGATTTAACATCCATTTAGAATATATTTTATTTCTTCATTACTAAATACTAAACTATTATAATGGTACATATCGTTTACTCTAGTGAAAATATGTTAGCAAAATGAATTTATTCTACTTGATAATACACTTTAAAAAAAGAATTTAAAATATTCTCACAACGTCTTCCTTTCAATTCATCGTGTATAATAAGACCCATTTTTATACAGTAACATTATTTTTTAGGCATGGGTACAAAATCTAATGTATAATTGATATCTATCTAGACGAACTATTCAATCATGGCATCAACCCACTCTTTATAATCCATGTTATCATTATTATCTCATGGTTTAACCAATTAAAATAGTGGGGTATGTCACGGTGTCCACAATAATATACAACCTTGAACATGCAATCATTCTACTAAAATGTTCTTCTGGACCTTGACATATCATCCTTACCTTGAATGAGATTATTGGGGTTGAACTACGTCATTAAAGTTTTTGGAATCATTAACTTCATCCTGAAACTATCATTTTCGTATATTTATGAAGCATCCTCAAATTTTATGAACATAATAGATTTTTCAACAATATTTAACATGATCTTCGTTGTTCATCATCCCAATTTGAATGTTTAATCTCCATAAAATCCTCAATTTCTACATTAATATAGGTTTATTTAGTTTAACATCATTATCCTCATATATTGGGAGGACAAAATAGGAAGATACTATCAATACCTCATTATTCAAGAATTACTAAATTTTCACCATTATCATTGATTGGGAATGGGATTTAAGACACTCTTAAGTAATTAATACGTAGAAAATTTGTTTAATTATATATAATATAGGGATATTTCCTACGTTTCCCTATATAAACATGAATTTTTTATATAAACTCAAAACTAATGGATTTTTTATAAAAATACATTGAAGAATCATGATATATAAGAATAGTTTAAGAAATATCCATTAATAACTTTTTATTTCATTTAGTATCACAATTTTTTGTGGTGTGTATGCATATTGGAATACATGGAAATTAAAAAATTTCAAAATATATCCATCGAATATCTCACTTTTGTTTTTTATACTATTACCTATCATAATATTTTTGATGGAAAAATGAATTTCCTTATCACTTTATCTAACACTATTTATCATTTTAAGAGCCTCTAAATTGTGAATAATTAATATAGTAAAAATAATTTGTTTAAAGTAATTAATAAATGATAAAAATTTCATATTTCCAACTACTCTTTGGTCTATATTGTCCCAATAATTTCATTATATATAATATTAAATGTATGATTTGTTGGAATATCTACAATAGAATGTGATGAATTAACAATCTACCCCATTTACTTGTTGAGAAATATAATTCTTCTCCCTTTTTAGTATCACCATATAAAATTTTTAATCATTGTATGTGATTAGTCATGTCATTTTATCCAACATAGTGAGGACCTTTTACATTGATTATTTTCTTATTTCATGCCTAATAAGATAAATGTTCTAAAAAACTCATCTAAAATAATTTTCCTATTATTCATTGATATAATTTCAAAAACCACACAAATTACATATTCAGAAATAAAAATATTCCCTTTTGAAAGTAGTTTTTTATTTAATTAATTGACTAAATATTACTAAAAGATTGTATTTTATTCCATTAATAAATTATAAATTGTGGGATTTCAATTCATCCTTCCCAATCACAGCTGATCAAATTACTTTAATTTTTAGTAAAATACGATTCATAAAGTTATATTTTTCATTCATTAAAATTTTAAAAATAATTGGACATTAAAATAAAAAATCATATCATATAATCATCCAATATCGTGAATCCCTGAATTTTACCCTATTGATTCATTGAGAGTGAAATCAACCACAAAAAATTCTAATTTAAATTATTTTTATTATTCTAAATAGTTTTAGTTTCACAAAACATTTTATTTTAGGACAGTAAAATTATTAATCATTTATTTTCATGGTGATATGATTGGGAACATCTTACATAAACATCATCAAGAACATGAAACATATTTTCTGATTCCTATTCAAAAATATTAGTCTATTTATGAATAATCATATTTTTGAAATGTTGAATACCACTTAAACCCATAATCCTGATACTATTGATCTCATAATGATATTGGAATATAATCCATCATATCATATCTATATAATATAATCCACCATGGACCATAAAACACCTTGATAAAATATTTTCCTATGTACAATCCATGCTATATAAAAGTGGATAAATGTAATTCATGTTTCTTTTGGTCACTGATATTGGATCATTTAAATGAAACCAAATTTATTTTGAACTCATGAAATATTCTTATTCAAAAAAGCAATCAAATCATACTTTTTAGTCATCAATAGTATAATTTTTGAGATTAGGGTTTTGTTCCATGAATTTCTATATTCTAGTGATTCACTTGATTTACAAATAAAATTTTTCTATCATAACAATATTATTCTTCTCAGGATCTGAAAATGAATTTTTAAGATCCCTTAAATCCAATTTAGGTTATCATATATTGTAACACCCCAAGCTTCTACGGTACGTTTCCCTTCGAATAATGCGATAGCGTGTGTTGTACGCAACCTCGAGTTCTAACACACACCACAACTAATTAAACTAGCCGTTGTAAATAGTGATACCTACTTTTTGAAATCATATATATTTTATATTTCAAAATGGACTTCATTTTTGGATTCGGAATATCAAAATTATCCTAGGGTGAAATTTTGGTACTTTTCGGATAACTTTTATATTTTGATGAATAGTGAAAATTACTAAATTTTAATTAAAAACAACTTTTTTAATCAAAATAAGTAATAGTGATAAATTATGAATTTGAGTGGGTTTAAATTATATTTAGAATATATTTTTACCATTTAATATAATTTTGGTCATTGGACATAATTTTACAATTAAACCGAACATAAACAAGTGTCAATCTTTTGGTAGTTATTATCTCTTAAAAACACGCTTTTTGTTTTGACAGTGGGAATTAATTTTAAATTAATTTCTGCCACTTCTGTGTTTTGAATTTAGAAAAATGGATTCCATATTTGGAATCAGGATGTTCAAATTGTGTAAATAGGTAACTTTTATTTTTAGACATTTTGAATAATTACTGCGGTAAATATTTTATTTACCATGGTTAAGGGTAAATCCGGTAAATAAGGGATAAAAAATAATATTATAATAATACTAAATTACCCTAAAACGTGTTTTAACCCTATTGGATGATACATAGTCGACCATGGGCATCTTTGGGTCTATTTTGGGACCCCATGGATCCACTTGTAAGTGATAATGACACTTTATTTTAATTAAGTCAAAATGAATACAAAAATGACACAAGCATATATCTTTTAGAACAACAATTTTTACATAGGGTTATACATGTTGGAGTTTCGATTATAAATATTCATTAGAAAGATAAAAAGATTTCCTACATAATGATATTTTATTTATAATTTTTAGACATTAAATAAGTTATTTTATTTATGACACAATGATGATGCAGTAATTACTATAATAGTGAAAAATTAAAATAATTGATATTATAAATACCCAAATAAATATAATATGAAACTTTTAATGAATTAAACTAATTTTCTAGGCTAATATGATATATAAGGATTGATTTAATGGACTTTGTTCGAAGTAATCAATCTGTTATGAGTTTCACAAAAATCAACTATTGAATAGTGTCAAAATTGACATAAAAGAGTTCTTAAAACAAATATTATATTATTAATTGATATTAAATTCCTAAAAATCTAAGATTCGGCCAAGAGACTTATATTATGATAGGTTAATCATTAATGGACCACTTGGGGGTCTCTTGGATGTATATGGAGAGTTTATTAACCATATTATATAAAAATACAAATAGACATTGTAAAAGTGAAACTAATTAACTTAGAGTTAATACTTAAAGATAAGGTTAATATAAGTACCCAAACCTGTCTAAATTCTATTGGATGAGTTGTTTTCGACCTATCCCCACCTCATCCTTTGAATAGTCAACTTTGGAGCCTTTGGAAACCGAATATGAATTTATTATAAATTAATATTTCTAGATTTTCCAAAAGTGCCCCTCACCCCTCTTATAAAAGGGCACTCCTCCTTCTCATTTCTTCACACCTATAAAGCCTTTTGGTTCGGCCAAACTCTGCCCAAATACTCTCCCAACATCCCTCAATACAACCTAGAGGCCTTAGTTTGATCAGAAAGCCAACCTAAGGAGCCATTTTGATCAAATCAAAAGGAAGAACCCGAAGAAGAGGTAATGATTTCACCACCCTTTTCTAAGTTCATTTCTTCTTCCACTTCTTCTTCCTTTGTTCTTACCATTCTGAAATAATAACTCCAGTATCTCACATATACTGTGATGTTATTATAAATATGGTACAATCATATTCAGTATTCTATCCACCCTTTGAATAACATGTCACCATACGTGCGTACGTACGGCTTACCGTCTCCACGTCGTGGTGTAATTGTTATTCAATATAATATTATTTGGATGGGTATAATAATGATGTGTAACTCATGTAATAATAAATATAACATGTTAATGATTCTGTATATATGATATAACATCCATTTATATATTATTTTAATATCAAAAGAATGATATTGTCGCTCGTGCGTACGTACGGACTACCGTCTCCACGAACGCGATGAGATTCATTCTCCATCGTAACCATTAAAGCGTAATTATCATTTTATGATTTAAAAATGATGTTTAAGGACTTGATATCATTCTGGATATTAATAATATACAACCTAGCCTTTACAAACATGTCTTACGTAACAAAACATATGAAAGAAAACAAGTAAGTTAACACCCGAAACAACGATAATACTAAGATATTATTATCAAATCAATATTAAAAGATCATATATGATATCATATTAATATATATGATTCTTGTATAATTTAATAACAATTATTTCACCATTATACAGGAGGTTAACCTACCCCAACCAAGGAAAAGTACAAGGTAAGGGTTATTTCACAATCTCTTCATTATCCGAGGTTGTATTATACGTAATAATCTACTGGGATCTCTTTATCATCCACATCCATGTTTCTTCGAAATGTATTTCAAAACATTTTTACTATTTACAAGAATATGGGTTAAAGTCATTTATACCCTTGTTTGACTTTTTATAAGAGGTTTATAAAGGAATCATTCCGTCGTTTTCAAAACAAGGTCCTTTTTAACCTTTTCGACAGAATTGAGGTAAGAATGTTTTTTTTAACTTATACGGCGGGTGCGGTTATTTTACGCCGTTATAAAATCTTCAAAGCTTCCCATACAAGCTTATAAGAATATTTTCAAAGAAAATGTTTTATTTTATATGGATCTTAAATGATTTCAAAATAAAAGGAGATATTTCTTTAAAAAGAATTTTGATTTCATCTATGTCAACATCCTTTGATGGATTTTAAGATTATTTGAAGTTGATTTATTATGATACAAAACTTCTATATTGTATTGAAGGTTTTGTGATATGTTTGACTGTGGATGTGCTATTTTTATACCATTCATAGTTTATTGTGAAAGTATTGACATTTCGTATGCTAGTTTTAATACGAATGTTTATGTTATGTTTAAACCTTTTCATATGGGAATGCATTGGACTTAATAAGTGACGGGTGGAGCCCGCTATAGCTCCTCGATGCATCGGTAGGTCTCATGAGACAAACTAGTGTCTTGGCACAAGGCCTTGAAAAAATCTTATTTGTAGTCTTGGCACGAGGCCTTGGCTATGTGGTTATGATAGTCTGGCATTATGCATTCCAACATTATGAAAGTGGTTATTGATTTTTGCATGTGATTATTCGATTAGTAGAATATCCATGTGAATAAGTAAATGGCATTATTTCATTTTACTTTTGCCATACCATGTTGAAGTTAAATTTTAAAAGGCTTTTGTTTTAGTAATGCATTGCCTTAAATGTTTATTCTTATTTATGAAAGTTTCCGCTATATTGTTATCCTTACTGGGCATTTGAGCTCACCCCTTTTCTATGTTTTATTATTCCCCAGGATGTGAAGAAGTAAATTATGAATGACCTGCAGGGATATTATGAGGGGATAATAGTGTGGATTATGGAGACATTATGTTGTTGTAGTAGTTTTTCATTTTGAAATGTAATGTAAAACTTTATGATTATATCTAGTGTTTCCAAGGCTACTAAACCAATCGGTCTTTCGGGATTTGATCTTTCTTGTGATCATGCCAATGTTATTTAATTAATGCACCGACTCTGGGTAGCTGGGGTCGGGGCGTTACAGTTGGTATCAGAGGAAGTTTAGTACAAACCTTGGAAGCTAGATTTAGATAAACTCTGATTAGAGCACGTAGACCTAAGATGAACTTTGAGGATTAGTATAGAAGAACTTCCTATAATTTTGGTATTGTAGAGACTTTGTGAGTTTTCCGAGCAATACATCCCTGTCTGGATACGAGCAGGTAGAGGCGGCTCTGGCACAGATGTACCTAGGGGTAAAACCCGAAAACACCGCTTTGAGCTAGACTCGAACGGGAACTGGTGCACGAAAACGGGCCTTGCTGCACTCTTGGTTACGACACTCCCGGGGGATATGCTTAGGATAACTCTCACTTTCTTTACAAATCATTATGAAGGGTTTATGAGTATGTACTTCCTCAAAGAAAACATATTTATGATTATGGATTATATCCATAAATAGTTCAATTTATGTTAAGTGTTTTATAAGTATGGGATTTTGTATTTTGATTCATAAACTGATTTAGTTTATGCCATTGTTTAGAAATGGCGCCTAGTGGAAGAAATGGAAACCGTATCAATGCACGCACTCCATGTAGGGATTGCCCTCCTGCTCAAGATAATTATAGTGGGGCTGGTGATGCAACTGGTGCTGATCAGCTAATCACCATACTGGGACAACTTACTCAGGTTATGAATAATAACCTTACCCGTATGGAGCACCCTGATCCGCAGCGTGGAGGATCAATGTTAGATCGATTCATGAGACAACAACCACCAACGTTCAATGGGAGTACAAATCCCTTAGTAGCTGAGCAATGGATATTTTCCCTAGAGAAAATATTTCAGGCTTTGGGGAGTAGTGAAAGGGAAAAAGTTACCATGGCAGTTTACCGCCTCACTGGAGATGCTGATCAATGGTGGACATTGATTCAAAACATGAAGGAAGATGATGAAGTATCAAACATGGAATGGAGGGAGTTCAAAGATCTGTTTTTAGAAAAATACTTTCCTCGCGACCATCGAGCAGATATGGAAAGGCAATTTCTGAGTCTGAGACAAAAGGAGGATGATAATGTCACAAAGTATGAGGCTAACTTTACAAGGTTAGCGAGGTACGCTGGTGATTATATTCGCAACCCAAGAAGTAAGATTGATCGTTTCTTTGATGGGTTAAAACCATTTCTCCGTCGAGCATTAGTCTCACAATCCTTTTCATCGTACGAAGACATTGTCTCATGTGCTATCAAGACCGAAAAGGAATTCTCTAAGTCTTATGACATTAAAGCAAAGCAAGAGAAGAAGAGACCTGCTGATCAATCTGGGAATGGAAATAAGGGGAAGAAGGGAAAGGTTGAATATCCATCTTGTGGTAAGTGCGGGAAGAAACACCCCGGTGCTTGACTGAAGGGAATGGGAGTCTGTTACAAGTGTGGTGAAAAAGGCCACCAAGCTCATGATTGCAAGGGGAAGAAGGAAGCTACCAATGTTCAGTGCTACAATTGCAGGGAGATGGGGCATTATGCAAATGCATGTCCTAAGCGTCAGGAGAACTTACCATAGAAAAGGCCAAGGGATCAAGGCCAGGCTTATGCTATCACTACTACTGAGGTAGAAACTCCGAAAGACGTGGTGGCAGGTAATTTAATGGTTTCCTCAAGTTTAGCAAATGCATTATTTGATTCTGGATCATCGCATTGTTTCATATCTTCCCAGTTTGCTAAGAAAATTAGATATTTCCAATTTGATTTAATAAGGGAGTTGTCAGTTTAAACTCCTAAGGGAAGTATCGTTGCAACAAAGTTTTGTGAATCAGTCCCCATTAGAGCACATAAATTTTCTTTATCTGCTGATTTCATCGTCATACCTATGATTGAGTTTGATATAATCCTCGGTATGGACTGGCTTTCGGACTATGATGCAAAGATTTATTGTAAGAAGAAAGAGGTTACGATTCTCGATGATAATGATAAGGAACACCTTATTTTTAGAGCAGAATCGTCACCACCTAATTATTATTTAGACCCACCCCCAGTAGCTCAACTTAATTCAATTATTGGGGAGGAAGAGAATGAAGTAACTATCGGTGAGGAAAGGAATGTTCAAATAGAGGGTGTACCTGTTGTGAAAGAATTTGTAGATGTATTTCCGGAAGATTTACCTGGACATCCTCCAGAACGAGAAGTTGAGTTTTCCATTGATTTGATTCCTGGATCAAGGCCTATATCGAAGACCCCTTATAGAATGGCCACTGTAGAGTTAGTCGAACTAAAGAAACAACTAGAGGAATTGAGTAATAAGGGATTTATTCGCCCTAGTGTTTCTCCATGGGGATCCCCTATTCTTTTTGTTAAAAAGAAAGATGGATCTATGAGGTTATGTATCGACTACAGGGAGATCAATGCTATAACGATAAAGAACAAGTATCCCCTACCTCGTATTGATGATTTATTTGACCAACTGCATGGAGCTCAATACTTTTCAAAGATTGACCTTCGATCTGGATACCATCAGTTGTGTGTGAAGAAGGAAGACATTCTGAAGACAGCATTTCGAACCAGGTATGGGCATTACGAGTTTACTGTAATGCCGTTTGGATTGACTAATGCACCCTCTGTATTCATGGATCTGATGAATAGAGTTTTCAAGGAGTATCTCGATGAATTTGTGGTGGTATTTATTGATGATATCTTGGTATACTCCAAAACCTACAAAGATCATGAAAATCACTTGCGCATTATCTTGAAGACTCTGAGGAGGCATGAATTATATGGAAAGTTTAGCAAGTGTGAATTCTGGCTTCAGGAGATTTCTTTTCTTGGCCATATTGTCTCTAAAGATGGAATCTATGTTGATCCTTCTAAGACCAAGGCAATCCAAGAATGGCCAGCACCTACGAGCATAACTGAGGTACGTAGTTTTATTGGTTTGGCAGGTTATTATCGACGTTTCGTCCAGAATTTTGCCCGATTGGCTAACCCATTAACGAAGCTCACACGTAAAGGGGTTAAATTTGTTTGGACAAAAGAGTGTGAAGAATGTTTCGAAGAACTGAAGAGAAGATTAGTCAATGCTCCTATATTGACTCTACCATCGGGGAATGATGGGTTCGTTATTTATAGTGATGCATCAAAGAAAGGACTTGGCTGTGTCCTTATGCAGAATGATAGAGTTATTGCCTATGCATCACGACAGTTGAAAATTCACGAACAAAACTATCCTACTCATGATCTCGAGTTAGCAGTTGTGATCTTTGCTTTGAAGATATGGAGGCACTACCTCTATGGTGAAAAATGTGAGATTTATACTGATCACAAGAGTTTGAAGTATATTTTCTCACAAAAAGAACTCAACATGAGGCAAAGGAGATGGCTTGAATTACTCAAGGATTATGATTGTACGATACACTACCACCCGGGGAAAGCAAACAAAGTAGCAGATGCTTTGAGCAGAAAAGACCATGGAGTTCTGAACATGATGAGAATTGAAAGGGATCCAATTTTCATGGATCTAGAGAAGATGGACATGGGAATAACCAGGGAAGGTGAAACATCAATGCTTTTTCAAATGGTTGCCAAACCATCTTTACTAGAAAGGATTAAGAGTTCCCAGACCAATGATGAAGAATTTCAGAAGAAGATTAAAGCTGTGAATGATGGGAGATTGAGAGACTTTGTGTATGAAGGTGGAATTTTGAAATTCGGGAAGAGACTTTGTGTTCCCAATATACCTGATCTAAAAAGGGAATTGCTGGATGATGCTCATAGTTCCAATTTCTCTATACACCCTAGGAGCACCAAAATGTATAGAGATTTGAAGGAACATTTTTGGTGGGACAACATGAAGAGGGAGATTGCTGATTTTGTGTCAAGATGTATGGTTTGTCAACAAGTGAAAGCTGGAAGGCAACAGCCTGGAGGAGTCATGCAACCTCTTCCCATACCGGAGTGGAAATGAGACAATATTACGATGGACTTTGTCATGGGGCTACCAAAGACTCCTAGAAGGAACGATGCAATATGGGTTATTGTTGATCGTCTTACCAAGAAAGCACATTTTCTTGCTATAAGAGAAGATCTACCCCTGGAACGTCTAGCAAGACTATACATTAATGAAGTTGTGAGACTTCATGGAGTACCCCTATCGATTGTTTCTGATCGTGATCCCCGTTTTACTTCAAGGTTTTGGAAAAGTCTTCAGAAATCCCTGGATACTGAACTTCATTTGAGCACTGCTTACCACCCTCAGACAGACGGACAATCAGAACGGACTATTCAGACCTTAGAAGACATGTTGAGATCTTGCTCACTTGATTTTTCAGGGTATGTGGGATCAATATTTACCACTAGTAGAATTTTCCTATAACAATAGCTTCCATTCGAGTATTCAGATGGCACCATATGAAGCGTTATACGGAAAGAGATGTCGTACACCAACCTGTTGGGATGACGTTGGTGAAAGAAAACTTGTAGGCCCAAAACTGGTGGAGGAAACGGTGGAAAAGGTGAAGGTAATCCAAAATCACATTAAAGCAGCTCAAAGTAGGCAGAAGAGCTATGCCGATAATCGAAGGAAGGATTTGGAATTTCAAGTCGGTGATCATGTTTTCCTGAAGGTATCTCCATGGAAGGGAGTCATACGTTTTGGTAAGAAAGGTAAATTGAGTCCCAGGTACATCGGACCTTTCGAAATTCTAGAACGAATTGGGGCTGTAGCTTACCGATTGGCAATGCCGCCAAGTCTCTCCAAAGTTCACGATGTGTTCCACGTATCTCTGTTGAGGAAATACATGCCTGACCGAACGCATGTAATCACCTATGAGGAATTAGAACTGGAACCCGATCTTTCCTATTGTGAAGAGCCCGTCAGGATTCTTGATACAAGAGAACAAATACTGAGAAACCGGACGACGCGTCTGGTAAATGTTTTGTGGAGAAATCATAAGATGGAAGAGGCAACGTGGGAACCCGAGGAACTTATGATGAAGAACCACCCGAGTCTTTTTATGCAGTAATACCCTAGAAATTGCGAGGACGCAATTATTTGAAGGAGGGGAGAATGTAACACCCCAAGCTTCTACGGTACGTTTCCCTTCGAATAATGCGATAGCGTGTGTTGTACGCAACCTCGAGTTCTAACACACACCACAACTAATTAAACTAGCCGTTGTAAATAGTGATACCTACTTTTTGAAATCATATATATTTTATATTTCAAAATGGACTTAATTTTTGGATTCGGAATATCGAAATTATCCTAGGGTGAAATTTTGGTACTTTTCGGATAACTTTTATATTTTGATGAATAGTGAAAATTACTAAATTTTAATTAAAAACAACTTTTTTAATCAAAATAAGTAATAGTGATAAATTATGAATTTGAGTGGGTTTAAAGTATATTTAGAATATATTTTTACCATTTAATATAATGTTGGTCATTGGACATAATTTTACAATTAAACCGAACATAAACAAGTGTCAATCTTTTGGTAGTTATTATCTCTTAAAAACACGCTTTTTGTTTTGACAGCGGGAATTAATTTTAAATTAATTTCTTCCACTTCTGTGTTTTGAATTTAGAAAAATGGATTCCATATTTGGAATCAGGATGTTCAAATTGTGTAAATAGGTAACTTTTATTTTTAGACATTTTGAATAATTACTGCGGTAAATATTTTATTTACCATGGTTAAGGGTAAATCCGGTAAATAAGGGATAAAAAATAATATTATAATAATACTAAATTACCCTAAAACGTGTTTTAACCCTATTGGTTGATACATAGTCGACCATGGGCATCTTTGGGTCTATTTTGGGACCCCATGGATCCACTTGTAAGTGATAATGACACTTTATTTTAATTAAGTCAAAATGAATACAAAAATGACACAAGCATATATCTTTTAGAACAACAATTTTTACATAGGGTTATACATGTTGGATTTTCGATTATAAATATTCATTAGAAAGATAAAAAGATTTCCTACATAATGATATTTTATTTATAATTTTTAGACATTAAATAAGTTATTTTATTTATGACACAATGATGATGCAGTAATTACTATAATAGTGAAAAATTAAAATAATTGATATTATAAATACCCAAATAAATATAATATGAAACTTTTAATGAATTAAACTAATTTTCTAGGCTAATATAATATATTAGGATTGATTTAATGGACTTTTTTCGAAGTAATCAATCTGTTATGAGTTTCACAAAAATCAACTATTGAATAGTGTCAAAATTGACATAAAAGAGTTCTTAAAACAAATATTATATTATTAATTGATATTAAATTCCTAAAAATCTAAGATTCGGCCAAGAGACTTATATTATGATAGGTTAATCATTAATGGACCACTTGGGGGTCGCTTGGATGTATATGGTGAGTTTATTAACCATATTATATAAAAATACAAAGAGACATTGTAAAAGTGAAACTAATTAACTTAGAGTTAATACTTAAAGATAAGGTTAATATAAGTACCCAAACCTGTCTAAATTCTATTGGATGAGTTGTTTTCGACCTATCCCCACCTCATCCTTTGAATAGTCAACTTTGGAGCCTTTGGAAACCGAATATGAATTTATTATAAATTAATATTTCTAGATTTTCCAAAAGTGCCCCTCACCCCTCTTATAAAAGGGCACTCCTCCTTCTCATTTCTTCACACCTCTAAAGCCTTTTGGTTCGGCCAAACTCTGCCCAAATACTCTCCCAACATCCCTCAATACAACCTAGAGGCCTTAGTTTGATCAGAAAGCCAACCTAAGGAGCCCTTTTGATCAAATCAAAAGGAAGAACCCGAAGAAGAGGTAATGATTTCACCACCCTTTTCTAAGTTCATTTCTTCTTCCACTTCTTCTTCCTTTGTTCTTACCATTCTGAAATAATAACTCCAGTATCTCACATATACTGTGATGTTATTATAAATATGGTACAATCATATTCAGTATTCTATCCACCCTTTGAATAACATGTCACCATACGTGCGTACGTACGGCTTACCGTCTCCACGTCGTGGTGTAATTGTTATTCAATATAATATTATTTATATGGGTATAATAATGATGTGTAACTCATGTAAATAATAAATATAACATGTTAATGATTCTGTATATATGATATAACATCCATTTATATATTATTTTAATATCAAAAGAATGATATTGTCGCTCGTGCGTACGTACGGACTACCGTCTCCACGAACGCGATGAGATTCATTCTCCATCGTAACCATTAAAGCGTAATTATCATTTTATGATTTAAAAATGATGTTTAAGGACTTGATATCATTCTGGATATTAATAATATACAACCTATCCTTTACAAACATGTCTTACGTAACAAAACATATGAAAGAAAACAAGTAAGTTAACACCCGAAACAACGATAATACTAAGATATTATTATCAAATCAATATTAAAAGATCATATATGATATCATATTAATATATATGATTCTTGTATAATTTAATAACAATTATTTCACCATTATACAGGAGGTTAACCTACCCCAACCAAGGAAAAGTACAAGGTAAGGGTTATTTCACAATCTCTTCATTATCCGAGGTTGTATTATACGTAATAATCTACTGGGATCTCATTATCATCCACATCCATGTTTCTTCGAAATGTATTTCAAAACATTTTTACTATTTACAAGAATATGGGTTAAAGTCATTTATACCCTTGTTTGACTTTTTATAAGAGGTTTATAAAGGAATCATTCCATCGTTTTCAAAACAAGGTCCTTTTTAACCTTTTCGACAGAATTGAGGTAAGAATGTTTTTTTTAACTTATACGGCGGGTGCGGTTATTTTACGCCGTTATAAAATCTTCAAAGCTTCCCATACAAGCTTATAAGAATATTTTCAAAGAAAATGTTTTATTTTATATGGATCTTAAATGATTTCAAAATAAAAGGAGATATTTCTTTAAAAAGAATTTTGATTTCATCTATGTCAACATCCTTTGATGGATTTTAAGATTATTTGAAGTTGATTTATTATGATACAAAACTTCTATATTGTATTGAAGGTTTTGAGATATGTTTGACTGTGGATGTGCTATTTTTATACCATTCATAGTTTATTGTGAAAGTATTGACATTTCGTATGCTAGTTTTAATACGAATGTTTATGTTATGTTTAAACCTTTTCATATGGGAATGCATTGGACTTAATAAGTGACGGGTGGAGCCCGCTATAGCTCCTCGATGCATCGGTAGGTCTCATGAGACAAACTAGTGTCTTGGCACAAGGCCTTGACAAAATCTTATTTGTAGTCTTGGCACGAGGCCTTGGCTATGTGGTTATGATAGTCTGGCATTATGCATTCCAACATTATGAAAGTGGTTATTGATTTTTGCATGTGATTATTCGATTAATAGAATATCCATGTGAATAAGTAAATGGCATTATTTCATTTTACTTTTGCCATACCATGTTGAAGTTAAATTTTAAAAGGCCTTTGTTTTAGTAATGCATTGCCTTAAATGTTTATTCTTATTTATGAAAGTTTCCGCTATATTGTTATCCTTACTGGGCATTTGAGCTCACCCCTTTTCTATGTTTTATTATTCCCCAGGATGTGAAGAAGTAAATTATGAATGACCTGCAGGGATATTATGAGGGGATAGTAGTGTGGATTATGGAGACATTATGTTGTTGTAGTTGTTTTTCATTTTGAAATGTAATGTAAAACTTTATGATTATATCTAGTGTTTCCAAGGCTACTAAACCAATCGGTCTTTCGGGATTTGATCTTTCTTGTGATCATGCCAATGTTATTTAATTAATGCACCGACTCTGGGTAGCTGGGGTCGGGGCGTTACATATATGGACAAAATGTTTCCCAATATTCATCAAAATATTCTCAGAATAAGTTTTCTATGATATTTAAAACAATTTCTATACATGTTTATGATGTTGAATATGACAGTTTTTTGCTCCATTAGAGACTCAATTATCATTTTTAATCAAAATAAATACTATTTTATTTCACATTCAATATTTAATAAATATTTATTTTTAATATTTTCTCACAATTGATAACTCTATTCAGACCCTCAATTCAATTTTTTTATTTATAAATTTCTTATTTACAAATGGATTTATTTTTTTAACTATTTTTCTAATGAATTATTATCTCATTTAACAAAATTTATTTTATTGAATGAATTTATTTTACATCCATATAAATTTCATCAGATTTTTAGAATATATATATATATTAATAACAACATCTATCACTATTTAATTATTTTTTATTAACATTATAAATTGGTAACTTCACATGGAAATTACTATATATATTAACATCATCATATTCATCTCATCATTGAATATCATCCCATATGGATAAAAGTTAAAATATCATGAACTTTTAGAAATTATTTTCCTTATCACTTTAACAAATCCATGATTATTTTGGATTTCAACAGTTTTATAATGAATATCCCTCGTCTTATAATTCTATATCATTAAATTAATCATATTTTCAAGATAGGAAATTTATTAAAAATTTAAAAATTGATTCACACATATAACATTTGAAGGAAGTATTTCCATGATATTTCCCATTACATTAATAATAAATGATGAGAAAAGTTAAAAAATGTAATTAAAACATTCATCAATATCCTCTCTAGAGTGTAGAAAAAAATCCTTATCTTTAGTTACCACCATTTTTTACTTCTTATATTTTTTTATCATTAATGGAAATGTCCATTTCACAGAAGTCATTATTTGTGAATAAATATTATTTTATCATCATACATTAAATTAAAATTATACATTTTTTAACAAGATGGTGTCTACATGGGAGTATATCTTTCATCAAATATATCTATTAGAATTTGGAAGAGCCTAATGACTATTGTGAAACCTTCCAATTTGTCACAAAATTTAATAATTGTTTCCACAATTTCTCTTAACCTTGTGAATATTATATATAATGTTTCATTACCCCTAATTTTATGATCAGGTTTCTTCAGTCTCTAAATATGTAATTTTTTTCAATTTTCTTTTATAGTAACTTCATATACATTCAAATATTTTCCTAAACGACTGTTTCTATTTTAAATCCCAAGAATTAAATATTAATTTTGAAAAAATCGAAGATAATTTGACATATATTATCATGATCACTACCTATAAAGGTACCATAACTGGGATTCTAATCAAGGAACATAGATAATGACAACTAATGCATAACTATAATAGGACAGTGTTTTGTGACTAGAACAAGGAGGTATACACACTCCCACAGAGATGGGGGAATTACTATCATAATGATTGAAAAGGTAATAGAGATGTTTATAAAAACAATAAAAATCTCATGAACATAAAATATTTGGGTGTACACTAAATACTTTAAGTGAATTTATATATTAATGTGTAGAATTGAAATGGTGATACTCATGAAATTATCATTGATAATTAATAATAATATTTATATTCTCCATAACAAGTCATTGAACAAATTATGTCCAGCATGATCACCAAAAATATCCTAAAATCCTAAATTTTTATATAGTAATTTTGTGTGTATAAAATTTATAACTAGTAGGATTATCTTGGAAACATATCATGAAAAATTTTAAATAATAATTCAATCACTGTACAAATAAATAAATGAATCCAACTCAACACATTAAAAGGTATATAATAAATTTCCCAACAATAATAGTACTAATCAAAGAATATCTCATAAAAGTATTACCTAAATATTTAGAACACAAACACACACACACACACACAAACATATATATATATATATCAAAATGGGTTACTAGAAACCACTAACCAACTAGTTTTCCTCTCTCCTAACCCAACATCACATGTTCTGAATCATCATTTCTGCAATAAATAATCCTACCCAAAACACCAAGGATACCATGTCACACCACTAACCATGTGAATCAATTAATTGAATTCATATCCTTGATATAGTTAATAGATTTATTTTTGTAATCCACCACCAATAGTGTCATTTATAATATTCCACAAGTCATCAGAACATGTTCATATGTCACCTATAATAATCATTAAGATATTATATCTAGAATCATTCATGTAAAATAAACTCCATCAAGAACAAACCAAATCACACCTGTATAGGAAATAATAGATGCAGAAACACATAAAAAATACTACAATCAGTGAAATAGTGGGTGGGAGTGGGATGTAAGCCATCCATATCCCCTATAAAATATATATTGAGGAATATAATTATGGAACCTCTATATATTTGTCCACCCATTGAAAATGGTGTGTTGTATAGGAAATAAGAAAATATAGATTAGTTTTTTCACATAACCACACTAATTGAAAATTCCTAGAGAAATACCGAATTGATTTCATCATCACACAGGACACTCAGTTTTCATAGTTAATGCTTAAATATCAATTAATCATAAAATGTATCATTTTAACAAAATTAAATACCCATTAATTAATATTAATCCAATTTTTGGAATAACATTTTAATCATTTATACCATGTTTTGAAGAAATATTAATTCTTTTAAAATAATATTGATTATTTCATCAGAAAATGTAAGAATCATAAACCCACCGTATTATTTCATTCATTCAATATCATCTCATAAACAAATGAGTGATCTATGAATTACATTAATATACCACTAAAATGATTAAGTCATAAATAATATCATGATACACCATCACAAAGTTGTAAACTAGTGATACAAATAACATCAACCAAATAATTATTAAGAATGAATTAATAATTGTTAAGGAATCCTTATAGTAAAATAATAAAAATTTCCTATGTTTCCTAGACCAATACTCATATAAATATATATTTAACATAATTTTATTATCATCATTATAAAAAGTACCTTGGGCCTTTATCGTCATCATAACAATCATAATATAACTCGATAATTATCACGAGTACCCCATTCCACCATCAATATCATAACTGGAAAATCATCATGAATCCCTATCCATTACACATCATCACACCAACCATAAATAGTTATAAATATAAGGACCCTACCTTAATCATCGCTAAATCTTGAGTTAAATCAAGAAAACATGTTGAGGATCTTTTCAGGTTTAGAGTTGTAGAGAATTAGATCATAAATCATGCATTACATTCCACATTTAAACAAAGTTGTTACATAAAAGATAGTAATCAATTTTCCAAATAATGGAAACATATTTAAAATAAAACATGGATTTTTTCTTGAAACATCCTTGACACTATCATCACATAATGTACCATTCCCTTGACCTGTGAAAAACATTTCAAAAACTTGGGATGAGCATAAAAATCTAAGTAAGGGAAATAAAATTATTGAAAGCAAACATGAGTACATGTATACATAAGAATCAATGAAATCATACTTTACTCATAAATCATAAGCACATTAACAAACCTCATCAAATCATGAATAAATAATAGAAATCATAATACATAAAAGTAACTTGAGGCATTCATAATATTCTAACGTAGGGAGTAACCCTCTTGGTTGCGTTTGGAATACCCATCACAGTATATTCCCTAAATCTCTTTGGAGAGACCTTAACATTTAACTCCTTCACGTTACCGACTGCATTGGAGAGCTATATCGGGCTCACCTGACCTTAGTTTTTCACGGAACCATCTGTCTTCATAATAATTTTCAATAACCATAACATAATCGTATCACTTAAAACATGCATAAAGGAAACATAACATTTCCACTTTTCAATAACAATATATCAATAAAACACATTTATATAAAAACATTCTGAAAACGATTTTCAATACCAAAATAAAAGAAAAGTAAAACATGATATTTATTTTACATTTAATAAAAGGAATGCCTTGTAGAGGAAGGCAAAACTCAAATAATGGTCACGACGGCGGAGAAGTCGTTGTCACCGCATACGTACGTCAAAAAAAACATTCCCTTTTTTCATTTAGTAAAAACCTCATATAAAAATATTCCCATTGAACAAAAGTAAAATTCAAAGGGGTTTATACACCGTATAAAAGAAATTTGTGTATAAAACATAATATGCCTCAATGAAAGGAGATTGAGACGAAGTCCCATGCCTTGGGTCCGACTAGACTCAATCATTTTTTAATGTCCTGAATAATAAACATGAGTTAATTTATACTTTCCTAAGAACCTTTTTCAAGTTAATTATTCCTTTTATATCACTTATTACAATGCCATGAACACTATGTAATTATTTATGTTAATAATGGTCGTTTTAACAATCATTAGTACTTGAGTAAAAAATAAGCTCTTTATAATTACAAGTTGTTCATGTATCCATTATATCCAGAGTTATACTCATGATTTAGATATCATATATATCATATATATCCAGTATATACATGCATTAATAATATTACCAAACATTTAAAGGTAAGAAACGAAGTGCACCGTTCATGGAGACGGTAAGCCGTATGTACACATGTACGCTACTTCCATTTCTATTTCATATTTAATGGATTTAAAAAATAATGATACATAATAGTATTATAATTATAGTATTGTATCATATATAATATCATTAAATCTATCATTTATACGTACCACATATGGTATTAACGAATCAAATCACTTTGAGGGGGCGGTAGTCCACACTTCCTAAAATGAAGATATTGTGTTTACCCAAAATGGAAACCATAAAGGTATGCCATTAATGAAAAATACAGAATCTTAAGTAAAACCTAAACATATTATATATCATATATAAATATAGTGACATCTTAATGGCCAACTATGAAGGTGTTATATGAGTGTTGAACAATCATCGTTTCGTGAGACAGAAATTCGCCATCCACAGAAACAGTAAGTTCGTTAACCATTAGATGTATGTGTGTGTAAGTGTAGATCTAATACATCTTATAACAACATCATAGTATATTTAAGATACTGGTTTTGTTACAAAATAAAGGAATAAAAAGAGTTTAGAGGGTTGGAGAATCAAAATAAAACAAAAGAACACAAGTGAATACATTACCTTAAAAACGGGCAACTCTTTTTGACTTGAGCTCAAAGGCTACCTTGGGAAGACTTATGCCCAAAGTGAGGCTTCACGGAGTAAGAGAGGACTGTGGAGAGAAAAAATTGACATGGGTTGTCTGAGCCAAAGGATTGAGAGGTGTGGGTAAGGTGGTAGAGGTTGGGACCTTTTATAAGAGGAGAGGAGGGGCACTCTTGGAAAGTTATAAAAGGTTAGTTTATTATAAAATTATTTTCAGATGTAAAATGTAAAAAAATTATATATTTCTAGGATATGGTTATAAGAGTTCTAAATCCACCCATCCAATAGGTTTTTGACATGTGTAGGTCTTATATTTTACATTATCTTTTCATTTTTTTAAATCGTTAAATAATGAGGTAATCATTGCATCATCATGGTCTCATAAATAATTTAATTTATTTAAGGTATAAAAATTAAAAAAAAAATATCATGATGTAGGAAATATTTTTAGATTTACAATGACCATTTATAGTAACACATTTGACTTGTATATCCCCATGTAAAAATCGTTTTATTATAACAATACATGTTACTGTCATTTTTTACTTTTAATTTAAATAAAAGGAATTAATGTCATTATATTACCCATGTGCCTCCATGGGGTCCCAAAAATAGACCCATGGGGTTTCTAGGTCGGCCATGACACATCCAATAAGGGTAAGACATGTTTCTAGGTCATTTCATATTATTAAAACATTATTTTTACCTTAAATTACACTAATTACCTCTAATCGTGATTAAAAACATAAAAATTACTATTCACCAAAAGATTATTTTAATCCCATTGAATCACATTTTTCATCCTAATGAAAACCATGTATGTCGGATTTTTTTAAATTCAAAACACAGAGGTGGTAAAATTTCATTTAAATGAAAAATCAGTTTTTTATGTACCACTTAGTGGTTTCACTATTCATAAAAAATTGAAATTTTTCAAAAAAATATTAAAACATAACCCTAATCAATATTTGATATTCTGAATTCAAAAAGGATTTCTATTTTAAAAAATTCAAAAAATATAAGTTACATAAATTATTTTAATAGTTAATTCCCGCTGTCAGAGCAAATAGCGTTTTTTATGAAATATTAAGTTTTAAAATATTGAAACTAGTTTAAGTCCAATTTCACAGTGAAATTAATTCCAAAGACCACTATAGGATTAAATGGCAAAAATATATTCTAAATTCACTTTAAAAAAATTCAAAAAATAATCAAATCATATAAATGAATTAGATTAAAAAGAGGTTTTGAATTAAAATACATCATTTTTCACTATTCATTAAAAAATGAACTTTATCGGAAAAATACCAAAAATTCACACAAAGAAAATTTTGATGTCCTGATTCTAATGAATAATATTATTTGGTCTAATAGAATGTATAATAGTGACCAAAACAATATTTATGGACGGTTCTCTATCAAAAGGCGATAAGTCGATCTTTAATGAAAATTAAAGTATATATGCCTAAAATTGAATTCGTTTCTTATTTTAAGCCTTTATCTTTTATTGGATAGATATAAAAACATTTAAAAAACATATATAATAATATTTTAGTTATTTATATTCATTCCCGACAATACAACAGCTACGTGTTAACTAAAATTTAAAATAGTATTATTTTATTACTAGTGTACAATGTAAGATTTCAAAGAAACACTTTGTTGCGTATCAGGTACGCCATCAAACATAGCAACCCCTTTAATGTAAAATTAATATTTAATTCATAAATGTTAATAAAAATGAAAAATGTTTTATTTTTTATTTACCTGGGATGTTACATCCTTCCCCCCTTTTGGTAATTCCTTCCTCGCAATTTTATTCCCTTATCAAAATAAGTGGGGATATTTATCCCTCATAGCATTTTTATATTCCCATGTTGCCTCTTCAACCATATGGTTTTTCCATAAAACCTTTACCTGGGGAATTTCCTTATTCTGCAACACTTACTCTCTATGATCATGTATCTGGAATGGTTGTTCTTCATAAGAGATATTCTCTTCCAACTGAACAACCTTTGGGCTCAAAACATAAGATAGATATCGCATATACTTTCTCAATATCGAAAGAAGAAAAACATTGTGTACCAGAGATAAACTTGGAGGTAAAGACACTTAGTAGGAAATTGATCCAACATTATCTAGAATTTAATATGGTCTAATGAACCTTGGGATCAACTTTTCTTTCTTACCTAATCGCATAACACTTTTCCATGGAGAAACGTTGAGAAAGACATGGTCACCTACCTCGAAAGATAGATCCTTCCTCCGGTTATCCGCAAAACTCTTCTGCCTGATTTGAGCTATTCTCATGTGTTTCTGAATCAACTGAACTTTTTCTACCATCTCTTCTACCAATTCTAGTCCCATAAACTTCCTTTCACCAACTTCATCCCAGAAAGCTGGAGTTCAAAACCACTTCCCATATAATGCCTCAAATGGTGCCATTTGTATACTGGAATGAAAACTGTTATTATAAGAAAACTCAAACAAAGAAAGATGTTGGTCCCAACATACCTGATAAACAATCAATCAAGCACGTGGCATATCCTCTAATGTCTGAATTGTTCATTCTGACTGCCCATCTGATTGAGGATGAAAAATTGTACTAAAATTTAATTCAGTACCCAACGACTTCTGAAGGACATTCCAAAAGTTATAAGTGAACCTGGGGTCACGATCCGATACAATGGATAGAGGAACTCCATGTAACCTGGCTATCTCTTTAAGATACAAATTAGAATGTTGATCTAGGGAAAAAGTATCTCATATGGAAAGGAAATTAGTAGATTTAGCCAAGCGATCAACAATAACCCAGATTGCATTATTACATCAAGGTGTCTTCATAAATCCCACAACGAAGTCCATGGATATATTCTATCATTTCCACTCTGGCACTGGTAAAGGCTGAAGCATCCCTTTCGGTAACTGCCTCTCAACTTTAACCTATTGACAAGTCAAACACTTCACAGTAAAATAAGAAAAAATCCCTTTTCATTCCATCCCACTAGTAATACTCCCAAAGATCTCTATACATCTTAGTACTGCCTGGATGTACTGAAAACGAAGAACTATGAGCTTCACATAACAAATCTCTCATCAACATTGAATCACACGGCACACCCAATCTCTTCCCAAATCATAGAACAAAATCATTATCAATATTGAATTCAGGCAACTTACCCTTCTGAACCATCTCTACCTTTTTCTGCAACTCGCTATCTTGCTTCTGTGCTTGCTTAATTATGTCTTATAGAGAAGATTTCACTGATACCTGAAACAAAATAGAAGTACATCCTACACCAACAAATTCTATTCCAATGTTCATCAAATTCTTAACCAAAGTATCACGTTCCAAACTAAAAATTTTTAATGAAGCATTAATTTTTTGACTCAAATCATCATCCACTTTATCTGTTTTTCCCGGATGGTAATGAATTGTACAATCATAATCCTTGATTAATTATATCCATCTCCTCTGTCTCATGTTCAATTCTTTATGAGTGAATATATAATTTAAACTTTTGTTATCGGTATATATTTCACACTTTACTCCATAAAAATGATGCCTCAAAATTTTTAAAACAAAAACAACATAAGCTAATTCCAAATCATGTGTAGGGTAATTTACCTCATGAGTTTTCAACTGTCGTGATTCATAAGCAATTACCTGATCATTCTGCATTATAATGCAACCAAGTTCTTTAAATGAAGCATCAATGTAGATAACAAACTCCACATTCCAGGAAGGTTGGACCAAAACTGGAGCATTCACCAATCTTCTTTTCAGATCCTGAAAAAAATCATTACATTCTTCTGTCTAGATAAACATAACACCCTTCCGAGTTAGCTTAGTCATTGGACTAGATGACCGTGAAAAATTTCTAACAAACCTTCGGTAATAGCCTGCCAAACCAAGGAAGCTACGAATCTCAGTTACATTTGTGGGTCTTGGCCATTCTTCGACAACCTTTACTGAATGTTAGAGTATATATGCCTAAAATTGAATTCTTTTCATAATTTATTCCTTTATCCTGTATTGGATAAATGTAAAAACATTTAACAAACATATATAATCATATTTTAGTTATTTACATTCATTCCCGCCAATACAACGGCTACGTGTTAACTGCCATTTAAAATAATATTATTTTATTACTAGTGTGCAACGTATGATTTCAAAGAAACTCTTTGTTACGCATCGGGTATGCTATCGAACATAGCAACCCATTTAAAGTAAAATTAATATTTAATTCATAAATATTAATAAAAATGAGATTGGTTTATTCTTTTTTTACCTATGATGTTACATCCTTCCCCCCCTTTGGGGAATTGTGTCCTCGTAATTTTATTCACTTATCAAAATAAGTGGGGGTATTTATCCCTCATAGAATTTTCTGATTCCCATGATGCCTCTACAACCATATGGTTTTTCTATAAAACTTTTACCTAGTGAATTACGTTATTCCACAACACTTTCTCTCTACGGTCAATAATCTGAACTGGTTGTTCTTCATAAGAGATATTCACTTCCCACTGAACTACCTCTGGGCTCAAAACATGAGATGGATCTGGCATGCATTTTCTCAAAATCGAAACATGAAAAACATTATGTACCTGAGATAAAAATGGTTGTAAAACCACTCAGTATGAAACTGATCCAACATTCTCCAAAATTTTATATAGTCCAATTATCCTTGGAGGAAGCTTTCCTTTTTTACCAAATCGCATCACACTTTTCCACGGTGAAACTTTGATAAAAACATGATCACCTACCTCGAATGATAGATCCTTCCTCCAGTTATCTGCATAACTCTTCTGCCTGCTCTGAGCTGTTCTCATGTGTTTCTGAATCAACTGACCTTTTTCTGCCATCTCTTCTACCAATTCTGGTCCCATCAACTTCCATTCTCCCACTTCTTCCTAGAAAGCTGGAGTTCGACACTGCTTCCCATATAATGCCTCAAATGCTGCCATCTGTATACTAGAATGAAAACTGTTATTAAAATTAAACTAAACCAAAGAAAGATGTTTGTCCCAACTTCCCTGATAATCCATCGAACAAGAACGTTTCATATCCTCCAAAGTCTGAATTGTTCGTTCTGAATTCCCATATGATTGAGGATGAAAAGCTGTATTAAAATTTAATTCAGTACCCAACATCTTCTGAAGGCCTTTCCAAAAGATAGAAGTGAACCTAGGATCACGGTCAGATTCAATGGAGAGAGGAACTCCATGTAACCAGGCTATCTCTTTAAGATAAAAAAAGGAAAGTTAATCTGTGGAAAAAGTATCTCGTATAGCAAGGAAATGGGTAGATTAAGTCAAGTGATCAATAATAACCCAGATTGTATTATTACCTCGAGGTGTCTTCAGAAATCCCATAACGAAGTCCATGGATATATTCTCCCATTTCCACTTTGGCACTGGTAAAGGATGAAGCATCTATTTTGGTAACAGCCTCTCTGCTTTAACCTGTTGACAAGTCAAACACTTCATAGTAAAATTAGCAATATCCCTTTTCATTCTGTCCCACCAGTAATACTCCCAAAGATCACTATACATATTAGTACTTCCAGGATGGACTAAAAATGGAGAACTATGAGGTTCACATAAAAATTCTCTCTTCAACTTCTAATCACATGACAGACACAATATCTTCCCAAATCTCAAAAAACAATCATTATAAATATTGAATTCAGGCAACTTACCCTTCTGAACAAGCTCTACCTTTTTCTGCAACTCGCTGTCTTGCTTTTGTGATTGCGTAATTCTGTCTGATAGAGAATATTTCACTGATACCTAAAACAAAACAGAAAGAAATCATGCACCAACAACATCTATGCCAAATTTCATCAAAACCATAACCAAAGGATCACATTCCAAATGAAAAATTTCTAATGAAGCATTACTTTTTCGACTCAAAGCATCAACCTCATTATTTTCTTTTCCCGGATGGTAATAAATTGTATAATCATAATCCTTGATTATTTCTAGCCATCTCCTCTATCTCATGTTCAATTATTTCTGAGTGAATATATACTTTAAGCTTTTGTGATCGGTATATATTTCACACTTTACTCCATAAAAATGATGCCTCCAATGTTTTAAAGAAAAAACAACAGCTTCTAATTCCAAATCATGCGTAGGGTAATTTACCTCACGATTTTTCAACTATTGTGAAGCATAATCAATTATCTGATCATTCTACAATAAGACGCAACCAAGTCCTTTCAATGACGCATCATTGTAGATATCAAACTCCCAATTCCATGAAGGTAGTGCCAAAACTGGAGCATTCACCAATCTTCTATTCCGTTACGAAAAACAATCATCACATTCTTTTGTCCAGATAAATGTAACACCCTTCCGAGTTAGCTTAGTCTTTGGAAAAGATAATTGTGAAAAATTTCTAACAATCTTTTGGTAATAGCCTGACTAACAAAGGAAGCTACGAAATCTCAGTTACATTTGTGGGTCTTGGCCATTCTTCCACAAAAAGATTTTTGCAGGATCAATAGTTGTCCCACATTTAGAAAAAATAAGACCAAGGAAAGAAATTTGTTTCAACCAAAACTCACACTTGCTGAATTTACCATACAATTTCTCTTCTTTTATGGTTTCAAAAATAACCCTTAAATGTTTTTCATTCTCCTCTTTACTTTTATAAAACACCAATATATCATCAATGAAAACAACCACAAACTTATCCAAGAACTCAGGGAAAATTATATTCATTATGTCCTTGAATACAGTAGGTGAATTGGTTAGCCCAAAAGTCATTACTACAAATTCATAATGGCCATATGAGGTACAAAATGCAGTGTTCGGAATATCTGCTTCCATTACCTTCAACTAATGGTACCCAGATCTCAAGTTAACCTTTGAAAAATACTGAGCTTTCTAGAGTTGATCAATCAAATCATCGATATGTGGCAAAGGATATTTTTTCTTAACAGTGATGTTATTCAAATATCTCTAATCAAAGAAAAGTCTCATATGACCATATTTCTTTTTAATAAATTAAATAGGATCACCCCATGGTGATGTTCTAGGTCGAATGAAACCTTTCTCTAATAAATCATGCAATTGACCCTTAAACACTAAAAGTTCATTTTGAGTCATTCGATAAGGGGGTTTTGAAATTGGCTTAGCATCAGGAGCTAAGTCTACAGTAAACTCATCTTCCCGATCTGGTATTATTCCAGGCAACTCATCAGGAAAACATCAGGATACTCATTTACCACTGGCACATGATTAATATGAACAGTTCCCTTGTTTTCAACAATATGTGCAAGGTAACATTCATTTCCATCTTTTACAAGTTTCTCGGCCTCTTGATACGTTATCAACAGTAAGCGTTCATTCTTGTACTCAAACTGAAAGTCTTTCTGAAAAGAAACTTCGTTATCTCAACAGTCAATCTTAGCATGGTAAATAAGGAGCCAATCTATACCCAGGATAACATCAAACTCTACTAGAGGTAAAATAATAAGGTTTTCAAGTAGGTTATTTCAACAGATAAGGATAGGATGATTCTTATAAATTCTTTTTGCCTCATCATTTTTCCCAGGTTTTTTTACCAAAAGGTCAGGAGTCATTTCGTGAGATGGTATTCCCATTTTACTAGAAAAGTATTCAGAGATAAAAGAATGTGTAGACCCTGAATCAAACAAAATAATGGCATAATATGAAAAAACAAACAATGTACCTGATACAACTTCATTTGATGGCCCAACATCTGCTGAAGTAGTTGCAATGGATTTCACCACCCCTTTCTGCTTGTAGTCTAACTGCTTCCCATCACTAGATCTCTTTGTCGGACACTAGTTTTCATAGTGACCCATCTCATTGCACTTAAAACATTTCACTAACTGTAAATCAAATTTGGTCTTATCATCACATTGATCTTTTTCAGTGCAATAATGGGCCTTATGTCCCAACTTACTACATCAGTAGCACTTTCCATAATTTAGAAGACATTCCCCAGCATGCCTTTTACCACATTTATCACAAACTAGAAATTTAGTTTTCATACCGTTAGACCTTTTTTAAGAATTCTTTCCTTTATCCTGCCACCTCGATCTCTTCTTCTTGTTCTTGTTATAGAACACTTGATCATCGACAAACTCTATTTCCACCTTCTCAGCACATCGAAGAAGCTTTTCATAACTTTTGAACTCACGAGAAGACAATGCCCTTTGATATTTTGGATTTAATACTGAGTAAAAACAATTGATTTTACTATCAAGGTCTTGGATAAAATTTGGAGAATACCCTTCCAATTGGGTGAACCTCTCTTCATAGGCAGCCACTGAGTCTTCCTCTCGCCCAAATTCAAAGAATTGTTTTTCCATCCTATGTCGAAAATCTATAGGAATATATGTCTCAAGAAACATAACTTTGAATTCAACCCAGTCAAAATCATCAATCTGATCAGCATCCCTGATATTTTTAACCATCGACCACCAATGATCTCCTTCACCCTCCAAACGGTAAATAGCAAGACTAACCTTTTGATTTTATGAAAACCCCATGACATCAAAAATCTTCTTTAGTGCATTAATCCACCCTTCAGCTAGCACAGGGTCAGATGATCCTCTAAATGATGGGGGATGTTGCCTCGTGAAATGTTCCACCATTGATATGTTCCTCTGCGGTTGATCTGGCTGATCTCGTGCATGGATACCACCACCATTGATCACTTGAGTCAACTATGCCATTACTGTAAAAAATTGTTCAGTTCCAATTCTGACCATCTTAGGATGCTGATTCGGAAGGTTATTTCCTTTTGTATGCCTTCCTAGCACTACTTCCATGTTTCCTCTGTGGAAAACCATTCTGAAAAAACATGTTTTAGATAAAGCAACATGGTAATCTTCAAATTCTATATCATTCCAATTTGACCATAAAAAAATATTTTTGGATAATCATTTAATAGAATTATAACTCCTAAATTTTTCTAAACCAACCTCTGATACCATCTATAAGGCCCCAGCCTTAAACATCACTTAATCTTGAGTTACATCAAGAATACATGTTGAGGATCTTTTCAGGATTAGAGTTTCAGATAATTAGATCATAAATCATGCATTGCATTCCACATTTAAAAATAGTGGATACATAAAATATAGTACACATTTTTCCAATGAACAAAAACCTATTTAAAATAAAACATGGATTCTTTCTTGCAACGTCCTTGACACTATCATCACATCTTGTACCTTTCCCTTGACCTGTGAAAAACATTTCAAAAACTAGGGATGAGCATAAAAAGCTCAGTAAGGGGAATAAAAATATGGAAATGCAACATGAGTACATGTATACATAGGAATCAATGAAATCATAATTTACTCATAAAACATAAGCACTTTAACATACCTTATCAAATCATGAATAAATCATAGAAATCATAATACATAAAGGTAACTTGAGGAATTCATAACATTCGTACGTAGGGAGTAACCCTCATGGTTACGTTTGGAATACCTGCCAAAGTATATTCCCTAAATCTCTTCAGAAAAACCTTAAAATTTAACTCCTTTATGTTACCCAATTCATTGGAGAGATGTATCAGGCTCACCCGCCCTTAGTTGATCACGAAACCACCCGTCTTCATAATAATTCACAAGAACCATAACATAATCATATCACATAAATCATGCATAAAGAAAACATAACATTTCCACTTTTCAATCACAAGATATCAATACAACACATTGATATAAAAACATTATGAAAACCATTTTCAATAACAAAATAAAATAAATGTAAAACATTGTATTTATTTTTCTTTTAAAAAAAGGTATGGTTTGTAGAGGAAGCCGAAACTCAAATAATGGTCATGGCGGTGGAGAGGTCATTGTCGCCGCATACGTATGAAAAATAAAACATTCCCTTTTTTCGTTTAGTAAATGCTTTATATAAAAAGATTCCATTTGAATAAACGTAAATGTAAAAGGGGTTTATACACCGTATAAAATAAAGTTGATTATAAAATATAATATGCCTCAATGAATGGAGATTGAGACGAAGTCCCATACCTCGGGTCCGACTTGACTTGATCGTTCATTAATGTCCTGAATAATAAACATGAGTTAATTTCTACACTATTAAGAACCTTTTTCATGTTTCTTATTCATTTTATATCACTTATTACCATGTCATGAACATAATGTAATTATTTAAGTTAATAGCGGTCATTTTAACGATCATTGGTACTTTAGTAAAAAATAAGCTCTTAATAATTACAAGTTGTTCATGTATAATTTATATACAGAGTTATACTCATGATGTAGATATCATATATATCATATATATCCAGTATATACATGCATTAATAATATTACATAACATTTGGAGTTAAGAAATGAAATGCACCATTCATGGAGACGGTAAGCCGTACGTACATATGGACGCTACTTCAATTTCTATTTCATATTTAATCGAATAAAAACATAATGATACATAATATTATTATAATTACAGTATTTTATCATATATAAGATCATTAAATCTATCCTTTATATGTACCACATTTGGTATTAACTAATCAATTCACTTTGAGGGGGCGGTAGTCCGCACTTCCTAAAATGATGATTTTGCATTTACCCATTATGGAAACCATAAAGGTATGCCATAAATGAAAAATACAGAATCATAATTAAAAAATAAACATATTATATATCATATATAAATATATTTACATCTTAATGGCCACCTTTGAAGGTGTTATATGAGTGTTGAACAATCATCGTTTCGTGAGGCAGAAATTTTCCATCCACAGAAACAGTATGTTCTTTAACCATTAGATGTAGGATTGTGTAAGGGTTGCTCTAATACTTCTTACAACAACATCCTATTATATTTAAGATACATGTGTTGTTACAAAATAAAGTAATAAAAAGTGTTTAGAGTGTTGGAGAAGTAAAATAAAACAAAAGAACACAAGTGAAGACATTACCTTAAAAACGTGTAACTCTATTTGATTTAAGCTCAAAGGCTTCCTTGGGAGGACTTATGTCCAATTTGAGGCTTCAAGGATTAAGAGAGGTCTGTGTAGAGACAAAATGGACTGGGGTTGGCCGAGAAAAAGTCCTTAGAGGTGTGGGTAAGGTGTTCTAGGTGGGGTCCTTTTATAAGAGGAGAGGAGAGGCACTCTAGGAAAGTTATAAAAGGTTACTTTATTAAAAAATGCTTTTCAGATTTAAAAGATCCCAAAATTATATATTTCGAGGATAAGGTGATAAGAGTTTGAAATCCACCCATCCAATAGGTTTTTGAAATGTGTAGGTCTTAGTTTTATAATATCTTTTCATTTTTTTAAATCGTTAAATAATGAGGTAATCGCTGCATCATCATAGTGTCATAAACAATTTAATTTATATAATGTCTAAAAATTTAAAAAAAAATCATGATGTAGGAAATATTTTTAGCTTTCGAATTAATATTTATAGTAAAAATATGACTTTTATAACCCCATGTAAATTTTTTTTTATTAAAATAATACATGTTTGTGTCGTTTTTTACTTTTACTTTAAATAAAATGCATTAATGTCATTATCTTATCCATGTGGCTCCATGGGGTCGTAAAAATCGACCCATGGGTTGTCTTGTTCAGCCATGACACCTCAAATAAGGGTAGGAAATGTTTCTAGGTCATTTCATATTATTAAAACATTATTTTTACCTTAAATTACACTAATTACCTCTAATCGTGATTAAAAACTTAAAAGTTACTATTCACCCAAAAAATATTTTAATTCTATTGAACCAAATTTTACATCCTAATGACAACCATGTATGTCAGATTTCTTTAAATTCAAAACAAAAAGGTGGTAAAATTTCAATTAAATGAAAAATCAGTATTTTTTAAGTACTACTTAGTGGTTTCAGTATTCATCAAAAATTGATGTGTGTCATAAAAATACCAAAACATCACCCTAATCTATATTAGATATTCCGAATTCAAAAATGATGTCTAATTTAAAAAATTCAAAACATATAAGTTACATTAATTAATTTAATAATTAATTTCCTCTATAAGAAAAAATATCATGTTTTTATGAAACAATAAGTATCAGAAGATTGACTCAAGTTTAAGTCCAATTTCAATGTGAAATTAATTCCAACGACCTATATTGGATTAAATGGTAGAAATATATTCTAATTGAACTTTAAAACCAATTGAAAAGATAATCTAATTGTATAAATAAATTAGATTAAAAAGTGGTTTTGAATTAAAATACAACATTTTTCACTATTCATTAAAAAAATGAGCTTTATCTGCAAAATACAAAAAATTCACACAAAGTAAATTTTGATGTCCCGATTCTACAGAAGAATTTTATTTGGTCCAATAGAATGTATAAGAGTGACCAAAACTATATTTATAGACGGTTTGCCATGATAAGGCGATAAGTCGACCTTTAGTGAATGTTAGAGTATATATGCCTAAAATTGAATTCTTTTCATTTTTTAAGCCTTTATCCATTATTGGATAAATGTAAAAACATTTAACAAACACATATAATCATATTTTAGTTATTTCCATCCATTCCCACCAGTACAACGGCTACATGTTAACTACCATTTTAAATTATATTTTTTTATTACTAGTGTGCAATGTAAGATTTGAAAGAAACTCTTTGTTGTGTATCGGGTATGCTATCGAACATAAAAACCCCATTAAAGTAAAATTAAAATTTAATTCATAAATATTAATAAAAATGGAAATACGTTATTCTTTATTTACATTGGATGTTACAATAAATCATTACATCATGGTTTTAAATCCGTTAATAATAAATACAAATAAAATTTATTTTTCATCACATGATTTTAAGTGTTACTAAAACCATAAAAATAAGGATTTTTGTTCTCCAACAATCTATTTTGGGCTCACTTATCACCCATCAATTAACCTTTAAAAAATGATAATTTAATTCCATATTCAATTAACTGTATTATTATACAGATTCTTTCAATATTGAAAAAATAATATTGGTATCTATTTGTAGGGACCTACAACATAGCATACCAAAATATTTAATTACACATTTAATAAAATTGAAGATGAACTATTATTATTCTTGAAAGTCCAAAATAATTTAATTTTAGATAGTTGAATGTTTCTAATCCATTAAAAATGTTAAACAATGATACAAGAAAAAATCCAAAACATCCATGTAGGTAAAACACTATCTCGAAAATATAAAGAGGAAATATAAAGAAAATTCAATCACATTGTCACAAAAAAATTATTTCATCCATGCGTCATGAAATTTTCAATTATTTAAACATGAGATACCCCCGATCTAAATTTTCTAATATCCAAAATTATAATGTAATCATACTCAATATTATATAATAAGTTTCCCACATGGACATGAAATAATATTTATTTTATCAAATAATATATTACACTACAACATGAAATTATCATTTTCTTTCTCTGGGATAACAAATGGTATAATAAAAAAAATATAAAACATGAAACAATTTGTTATTTTATTTCTTTTTTTTATGTCATATAGAATATAAAATGAAATTATCTACTACACATAATAAATTATCCAAAAATCATTATTGATATTAATATCTATTATATCTATATATATATCGAAATTAAATTTATAAATTCAAAGATAAACATAATTTATTATGACATGTAATGTTATTTTTAGAATAAAAAATCTTTGTCAAATTTTTTATTATATTTTAATACATGAAACGATAATATTTCATTTATTGTAATAAACCACAAGATTTTTATATACCTATTTTACAATTTTATTTTATCATATATTTGTTCATCTGGAGATTATATTCCATAATATTTTTTATTATGGTTAATAGAATCCATATTAATCTAAGAGTATAAATAATTATAAAATAAATATTTTATAGTATAAAATATTGGTTAATAGATCAAAAATATAGAGAAGAAAAATCATCAATGATTAATATAAAATAGAGATACTAAGATGATCATATTTCAATAATTATAATAAATGATAAAGAGTAACTCAAATTGATTGGACAAACATTATATTTATTGAAATGTATGTTTTTGGTCATCTAAACATGAAGTACAGTAAGATACACATGAATGGGTAAAATATGTATTTTTATAATATATATATAATTAAAACCAATTAAATTAAAGTTATAAAGGTTTTTATTTTAATTTTTTTGATTAGGTTAAATATAATGAAGGGAAAATATTTTACTTAAACAATTAATTGATTTGAAACCTTCTTATATTCACATTTATTTTTTTAATTTATGATAAAATTTCATTAATAGTGAACATGTTATGGAAATATATAATGTGAATCAAAATGACACTACCCCTACATGAATAATACATTATATATAATATTGTGTGCTTTTACACATATTAATATGGTTTTCCTAATGTGTTACATATAAAAGATAAAAATACCCTAAAATACAAGACAACATCATGGTATCACCTAGAGAAACCATTATAATCATTAGAGGAACCATTCATGTGCTATAGGATCCATAGATTACATATTCATGAGAATAAATGCACCATTAAAAAAGGATATGAAAACATATTGTACCATTATAGAAGCTAGAATAGACTCTTTTAAGAGTTTCAGAAACTCTTAAGTACCATTATGAATTTCTGAATAACCCTTACGTGACAATTGAATAAATTGGAATTACACTTATACAACCCACAAAAAATATGGATTAACATTAGTTATATATAAAGATAACTATTTAAAATTTATAAGTCTCATATAAATGGACTCTAACATTATTCTTGATGTTAAATGGACCCTTAACTTTACATGTACTTTTTAACACATTTTTTCATTACACAATGGTAGTTCCTTGTGTTTGATAAATGATAAATTTTATGATTTTAAACCTACACTTAAAAAACACCTAAATAACATAGATATTGATTTATTATCATTTAATAAATCCAAAAACTCATAAAATGTAATAAAATCACATTTAATGAATAATATTTAATTTTACATTAAAATCCAAAAACATTAAAATTACTATCATAATTTTCAAAAGAATTTTACAATAATTTTATAAATTAAAAAAAAGAATACATACTTATAGAAACTATTTAATGAACATGTATGTCTCTTCAATAATATAGAATTGAATATTTGTAATATGTCTAAATTGATTTATGATTTATTCTTCATTATGTTATCTGAGATGAATTCTCAGCACAATGATGAAATCTATAAGTAGTAGCCTATCTGACAATGAAACTGATGGAATGTATGTAGGGGAATAAATTATCTTTAAAAATATGATATTTAATCCAATAAAAGGTTTAAAACCCATTAATATTATGGAAATTATGATTAACCATTTATTTTAGTGAATTATACTCATTTCGAGTAAAAATATTTACATGTTATCCTCCAAGAAACCTATCCAAAATGAATGGTTCTAGTCTCTCATGCCACATTAAAATAACTTGAGGATTTCTAACATCCTTGTTGGGGATGTATATTTTTATTGAAAACCACTTTTTATGATTAATATAGAAAGTTATACAACATTTGATATGTCAATATAATAATTTATATACATGTAAAAACATATATAATTGGAATAAAAAATTTACAAGGTTTACCACTCTATATTAGTTGAACAAACCTTGCAATGGTATGGATTTCATCAATACTAAATGCCCCACTATTATGAACATGCGAGTTATAATGAGTTGGACATATCATTGTACTCATGTTACACAAAGTATTTTAGCTGTGATAGTGCATCCAACACATTTACAATAATATGAAATGGGTTTCAATAAAATAATTATCTTCATAAAGATGAGGTTGTATTCACAATATCATGTGTTACTTCTTTATTTGTATTTTCTCGTACTATCATAATTCAATTCTTCTAATCCGATTAAATTTGCTTCAAAAATATCATTTTTAGATGCACAATAGACAAACCAAACTCAACTCTCTAATTTTCTATGATTATTTTATTTTATTATTTTATATATTGTCATAATAATGAAAATACTTTTAAATATGAAATTAATGTTTATATTCTAACATATTACTTCATCTCATCTATTTCACTTCTTCTTCTTCTTCATCTTCTTTTTCTTCATATTCATTTCTTTCATCGTCTTCTCACTTCCAATTCATATTTTCTTGAAGTATTCATAGCTTGTAATTTCTAATAGTAATATGAAAATTGTTACTAAATATTTATTCAATAACTAATCACCTTTTCAATTATGTAATTTTTTTCATAATTATGAAAAAAATCTTCTACCTTTCACAAATCACAAATCCATTGTTGTGGTGTCTAAAACATGAATAAATAACATTATCTTTACATATAATGCATATTATTTAAAAATATTATTTTTTAAAACATTATGTTTTCGCCATTAGTAATCACAAATTTTTATTCATTTTAATTCATTTCATGCATAACATTCATGATTTCAATGAAAATAAACCGTATATTGTTTATGGTAATCCTTATATAAAATTGAATGATCCTTGCATTGTCATGATGTTTTAAATTTTCATCATAGGGAAAAAATGACCCTTATATATATCTGGATGATACATACAATAGTAAATAATGATGGTTATGTAGATTCCTTGACTTAGAGATGATACATTTGTGGTGGACAAATGAAACTTAAAAAGCGTTAGATTGACACTTTTATATACAAAAATTATGTTTACAAATCATGATAAATGATTATTTATAGAAAATAATCCACTTTTTGTTCAAAAAATTATACTATAACAAATATATAACTCTTAAAAAATATAAAATTATTTATACATAGAGTCAAATTAATCCTTGAAAATCATTTTAATGTACCTGATTTTCTATGAACACTTTGTGAACATTAATTGGATTATTGTCAAGAATATGAATTTAGAGAACATGTGATTCTATGGCCCAATGTTATTGGAACAAATTTTTGAAATAATTTATATTAATTTAAAACCCAAAACATGTAGGATTCAAAAAATGTAGAATAAATTATAAGAAGTGGTATTAATAATAAATCAATGGAGATGATTTATTTCATAACATGTTTTCCCCTAGTTAGGAAAAAAATTACCATCGTAGAATGTTTGTAAAAAAATTTCCACGGATATAAAAAATTTAAATTAATTAAATAAAATTATTTTTTAAATTTGTTGATTTCTTGAGGTGGCTTATCCTATAAATATATGGTTATATTGAATTATTATGTTTATCTTATAAACCATATATATCTAGAGATATATTAGATATATTATGGTGGACATTCTGTTGGTGGACGATGATGAGATCATAGATCAACGATTAGTGGGAAACAGAATCAGGGGATCTCACTAAAGATCATGGCGCATCTTATTCTTCATTATTTATTAATATGAATATAGGAAAGAGGATTATTAATTGTACTATTTCACCTTTTTTATTTATACTATGAAAAATGATAAGTCAAGCAATATATTGATATTTGGATCATTTGTATAATAGGAAGAGATTGTTATAGTGATTTTATTGGTAAATGTACATTGGGATTGTGTATTATCTCTTCATTAATCATTATAACATAATCTAGTAAATTTTGACATGAACATATGATAAGTTCCATTATTAATTATATCCATTTTTTCTTTTGTACCCCACAATATTCTTCATTCATCATGGGAATTATTCATACTTCTCGTGGTTTGATAAATACCAAGGAAATATATCATTACACCCATGTTTTATTGCAAAACTACTTGACATAGTAGATTTGGTCTTTGAATAGTGTAATGGTCATTCAATCAAGGAGGTATCGGTGAATTAGATGATGTAGATACCCAATTTATCTGTTGTTAGGTGCGCAATGATAAACATCGATGAATGCATTTTTTAAATGAAATTAAACAGTCTTATGATGTTGATTAATGATGGAATGACTCATCTAAACATGGTTATCAATTTTCAGATGATATGCAAGGTCATCAAGATCACCAATAGAGTGGCAATAAATGATAAAACCAAATATAAGAACATAGATACTTCCATTACACACAACATGTAAAATAGATCAACACACCGTGTGTGACACCCTATAAAATGTTAGTGTTTTGAGAGAAATATTTGTATCACATGGATATTGACTAGGTAAAAATGACTTTGGAACCTCCCAGAAGGATATTTGTATAATTAGAAGGTTACATGGACACTGAAAGGAGTTTATGGGCATGATAAAAGCATGACCTCCAATATAGACATCGCTTGGCTTTGTTTACATGGGAATACCTATGTATTGGTGCATGGGAACAAGTGCATAGGTTGCCACATGCCATGTACTATTACACATACACATATGTAGACTGTTTACCCAAGTTGGTCATGGGGTTGAACCAAAACGACATGTACACCTATCATAGTATATGAACCCCTTAAATATAGACTTGGAGACATTTTCCTCTATTTCATAGGCATGTATAATTTGGGTATGTTCTCTATATCATTTTCATGAGGGGTAGTGTGAAATTACCTCATATTGGCAGAAAAATGATCCATTAAATATGAATTATATGATATACTTGTTTGAAATCCACCCTTGTGGATTAGATTGAGGTCCTCTATCAGGTTATATACCTAGGTGGTTTTCTTTGTATCATCATGACCAACACTACACATGCGTTAATGCCCTACATAATGGGTTATTCAATATCGAGTAGTTAATATACCCCATGTACATGGGTTTGGTACTCATATATATATAATATCCATTCAAGCATCATGCATGTACATATAATGGTGAAACTAGACTCAATGAACTTCTCAGACAGTCACCGTTTTTGATATATGTCTTGTGGAGTGTGTTATCTCAAATGAGTTATATTTGGAATATTTGGCCATTTATCATAGGATTCCATTATGGATGTGACTTTCCATTTGAGATTATGTTATATTTGTAGATTATATGTGCATATTTGAATTATATATTCTATAGGAATATACCTGGAGAGAGAAAACTATTGTACTTTTGATCTATGATTTTCCGATTAATGGTATCCTATTAAGTGTTATTATAATCACCCATACATGTGTTTTTCCTACATGTGTCGTTTAATGTTATGATGATTGAACTTTTGATAGTTTAAAAGTGACTAGGACTAAATGGTGCATAGTGAGGATGGATAAACCAAGGTTTGTTCCTATACTATCATAATAGAAGTCCATAGTTTACTTTAAAAATAGACTTTTTCATACATATTTTGGAGGTATTGTTTGGAATTTTTTACATTCATTTACATTGTTTTATTCTATGGTTGTGGTATTATATGTTTTCATTCATGGTTTTTTGGTTTCTATTACATTTCAACATTGTATGGGCATAGATTTGTGTGGGTGTGTGTCAATAAATGTAGTCCCAAGCCTACCATGTTAGTGATATGACTACATGAATCATTGATGTAAATTTTAAATTCATTATTTCTTTAGTACCAGACAAAAATTTAATTTAGTTACAAATATTATTTTATAATCATAGAATTGATCATAAAACTCTTACATCTATACAAATTTAATAATTTACAAGTTTAACTAAGATAGTTGTATTAGAATTGGAGAAATTATTTTAAAAAAATTATGTTAGTAACATTATAATTCAAGAAAATTATTAATATATTAATAATTTATAGTTCATATCCATTATTCAACAATAGTTTTTCTAGAAGGGTATGTAGTTATTATTTCAGTAAAACTATATTATTGAGGAATAAAATATATTTAAAAATGTAAAAATTCCATATTTTCATTATAGAATACATTGTATTAATGTAGAAAAATCAATCCATAGGTGTATTTCATGAGTCTCAGTAATTTTATCTTATTACATAGTATATATAATTAATACAACAAAAAAATATCTACATATTCATTTCAAATCTTTTTATAAAATTTATAAACAGAGTTGGTGAATAAGACAACCCAATGGGCGTAATAATATACTCATAAACCCGATATCAATTTTGAATCATTATCGTTAAAATATCTTCTTCCATTACATTAAACTAATGGTATCCTGATCAAAAATCCAACATTAAAAATACAATTCCCTATATAAATGAAAAAAAATTATTAATATGAAAAAATGAAACATGTTCATAATAAAGATATTATTTAAGGCTATATATTCAATAAGAAATCTCATTGAACCATATTTTATATTAACCAAAAAAATTGAAGCACTCCAAGGAGAAATTCATATATGAATGAAACCATTATATAGTAATATTAGAAACATATTTTTCAATAAAAAAAATTAAACTAGATAATTTTATTAAGTGGGGTTTGAAATTGGAATAGGAAATAAAACTAATTCATCATTGAAATCATCATCCTGAGCTGAAACAACAACATGAAAATCATCTTAAAACACATTAGTATATCCATTCACTATGAGAACATCATTAATATGAATAATATTACTCTTTTCAACAACATGAACTAGGTAACATTCACTACTATCTCTGATCAATTTCATAGGTACTTGATGTGTTATGAATTGTATGAAATAAATGAATAATACTTTATTATATTTTTGATATGTATTATATATCTAAAATTATATCAAACTCACCTATGGAATGGTCAATGTTATTTGAATTAAATCCCATCCCACCAATATAAATCTGAATTATACAAAAAATACTAGACACTGTTATATTTTCTCTTAAATATGTAACTAAAATTTATATTTTAATTTCATTTTGTGATATAGCAATAATAATTTATATTTTATTCAAAAATAAAGGTATATATTGGTCTATAGTTAAATAATGAATTGAAATAATTGAAATAATTATTCACTATTCTTGTAAACACATCAATAGACAGTTGAAAATCAATTATAGAAGTATAGAATTAATTTTTATTTTCTTGTTTATTTGGATATTTATTATTTCCACCAATAGTAATTAATAGTGGTCACACATTAACGTAATTACCCATCTATTATTAATTAAAATAAATCTCGGGGTTGGCTTTATATTTTTTTACCCCATTTACCTATTGTTTTCTAACTGTTTATCACATTCACATGCTCTATGAGAAAACATACCACACTTGTAACACTTTTCGGATCCTATAAAAAAATCACCCGAAATAATTTTTTACCATATATGAAATATCTCATGTCTTACCTAAATTTTCATAGTTGTATTCTTCTCCATTACCTTCCAAAATGACTATTTAATACTCATTTTATCACATGTACAATAAGTGTTATTAAAATCAATCTTAGTTTTTTTTGAGAAAAAATTAACAACTTTCTCATTAAATTTAAAATGATATGTTGATAAATATATTCATTATACTAGTTTCATTCGTTAATGTAATTCGTTAATTATAATATCATGGCCTTGAAAATAATTCATTCTATACCTATAAAATATGTTAAAATTTTTATACATAGCCAAACAATTATTATATGTTAACATCAATTCAGAATATTGTTTCTCTATACTATGTATAAAATTATAATAAATTATTTATACATGAAAATATTTTTAAATATGTCTCATTCAATTGAATCAAACTCATCAATATCTCAAGTATTCATAACTAATGGAATAAATTACTTGAGGTTAACTTTAAATTTAAGAATAGAAATTTTTTAATTCTAATAATATGAAAATCCCATGAATTTAAATATATTTTACCCAGAAATTATAAATCATTCTATTACCACTATATTTTAAGTTCCAGTTAAAGTTTTAGAGTTTAATATAATAAATTGAACAACTATAAACATATTTATCTATGGTAATTTTGGTTTCAATCTAACATGGATTCCACAAATATTTATTTCTTGTATGAAATTATCTATCAATATGATATATTTCTCTATTCTAATTCCATAAATTCAAAGACATTAATTTAGAAAGGAATAATCATCTTGATATTATCATACATAACAATCCATATTTCCTAAGATGGATACTATTATGAATAGAAATATATTATATGAATCAACATGGTAATATAAAAATTATATATCTTATGAACATATTCATAATATAAAACCATTTAAAGGTAATATATAAAAACTATCCACAACATTAATGATATATAAAACATTTTTATGATACCAAATGTATGGACCCATCTATAAACATTATGCAATCTTCTTCAGTTAGAATAGAAATAATTTTCAAAAACACCTTATGATATTTTATGTTTAGGGTTATAGAGAATTTTGACATTCCTATAAAAAACTCATATAATTCAATTTGTGAACTTTTAATTTCTGCCCATTTACCAAAAATAATAAACATTGAAAATTAATCACTATTTTTTTATGAAAACTCATGATGACATTCAACCTAATTTTAACATTATTCTTACTCATACATCAACCCTATGACTTTTTAAATGATTGTATGAGATCAAAAATCATAGTATGATACATTAAAATAAGAAATGATTATTTTTAGTTAATATATGAATACACAATAAATATTTATCTTTATTATAGTATTATTTTTTCTTATGAAATAAATCATAATGACATGAAAAAATTTCTGGCTCTATGACAACATTTAAAAACATATCAGTAAAATCAAAATTAATTTATGTAAATTAAAAAAATACCGAAAATGATCAGTCAAAGGAAAAGCCTCTAACCATTTATAAAAAAGGAAAAGTTTAGTAAAGAAGCTCAAAAAACTAGAAAAATTAGTTACATGTCATTAATGACATAACCGCCACCACAACCATGATAGACGACTTCCTCTATAGTAGAAAATTCCTATTCTACGCAATCATAGTGCTTTTCGACCTTAGCATTATTTTTTCTAAGAATGTGTTTCTCTGATGATATCAACTCCCTAGATGATTGCTTGACAGATGACCTATTTGACATCAGCTTAGGTAGATAAGAAGAATCATTCCTCAGTCATCTTTTAGGTATAAGAGGTTCCTCATTTCCAGATTTCTTCTTTCCATCCTTGAAAAAATAACTAAATAAAGGCTTGAACAAAGCACCATCATAATCTTTATCACACTCCAAGAGGTCCCCCCATTTTCTTGTGATGATAATATCTTGGAGAGAATCAATCATAGACCAGTCCTGCTCATATCATCCATTAGGATCAATCATAGCCAAAAACGGTGGAGGCTCCACAAACTCATGACCAGCATCACCCTCCTTCCTCAATGCATCCTCTAAAACAAGATGCATATTGTTTCCATTATGCATTTGACAGCTCCCATTCATATCATCATGAACCAATTCTTGAAATATAAAATAAGTTTCAATTGTGATCTACAAAAAACTATCAGAATTCAAATGCAAATGAGTCTCCTTAATAGTCAAACATACATGCAGTGCATCATGGGATTTCACGTCATAGACTGAGATCAATGCCATCTCTCCCTCCTTCTTCCCATAATCACAGGCATTGACTAGTTCAATGTCTCCCATAACTAATGGCCACTGATAGAATCAATCTTCTTCTTGATGAAATGAATCCCTTGAAGGACTAGAAACTCCAAAACTACCTCAAATTCCATTACCCAGACCAGATTCATCCATATTAATATGATTCACAACAATATTCAGGAGATGTTCTTGCTTCAATCTATAAAACAACACAACAATAGATAGGTTAGAGGATGCTCTCGCCTGCCTTCCAAAAGATGAACCACAAAATCAATATTTCCATGCTTAACAACATCATCGCACATTTTTCCATGACTAGATACCCTACCAGGACTCTTCATCGAAGTAGTTGACATTATGTTCCTCGCTCCACAAAGACAGTGACCAACTGTATGACCTATGTGACAGCATATCGAGAAATATTCCACCCAATATTCAAACACAACAACCTGCCTCCTTCGGAACTCCTCTCCAACAGTAATCCTAATCCAATCCCTAAGTGGATTCAAAGCATGCACCTCCACACAAAAACCCAGATTAACTGGTTGACTCATAGAGGATGTGTGAGCATCAGAATAAAGAAATAAACTAACCAGGTTCCCTAAGCTAGAAATTATCGATGGGTTTTAAAAAGGAAATGTATGATGAGGCATGCTTACTCAGGTAGCTACTGAAAGAGGATCCCGATTCATACAGTGGTAAAACAACCATCAGAGAAGGAATAATTTACATCCATTGCATCTACGAGGAGCTCTGTACTATGATCAAAATAAGTCTTCCTCCGAAAAAAATCGAATCATCTGGTGGTGATTATCAAGGAGCCCTACAGCCGCACTATCTTTCAAATCCCTGTTACTGAACACAAAGTGATCAAACTCTACATTAGAATTCCTTCAAAGAATAAATCTAGAAACCAGGGTCCAATCTAAGAAACCCAATGCTACAGATAATTACGATAATGAAATCAAAGCTAAGGGTCCCTAAGATGATGATCTGGAACTTTTGGGCTTAGAGAAATCGATGAGAAGTCCGAGAGATAACAAAGGTTCCAAAAGGGTAGAAATGACGCCTATGATTCCAGATGTTGTGGATCCAAAACATCCTCCCCCCTCCCACCACCTATAAAAGGGGTGGGGGATCCATTATCGGTCATAAACTAGGGGTCATCGTCAGTATCCCTCATCCTCCGGTTTAGAGCTGGTATCCACAAATAACACATGAATAATTTGTTATATAAAAAGTCTAAATTGTACAAACCCATTCATAACATATTTCATAAATAAATATATTCTAAATAAATTCAATATATAATCATAAATTTTCAACTCCTTATTACATTCCTATGATGTCAATTAATATTACTCAATACATTCGGGACCTATATTATGATCACCCATCATATAAGTTGTATTGGTCTCACCCATAATATAAAATGTATCAATATCACACATAATATATGATATATCATGTGCATCTACAATAATATATAATTCTCAAGTAGCATGTTATAAATGAAATAATTATTTTTCCAAATTATCATTTTAAAACCCTTGGAAAATACTTTTAAACCTCTAGGTAAAATATTTTTGAATATAAAAATATCATTTCCTTCTAAAAACCTAAATTCAAAAGTAAAATACCTATGAGGGTATTTTGTTGAAGATAATATGAAATTAATAAGTATCGGAAAAAGATAAAAGAATGCTTGTGGTGGAGGGTAAAACCATTGATGTCATATAGGTGAATATAGAATTATATTTTCTTCCTTTTATAATGAATGTCAAATTGTTCAACATAAATTATTTAAATAGATTTATTTAAAAAAATATAATAATTTTAACAGAGACATAAAATTATTTCAATATATATATTTATTTATTTTATGTAAATATATAAATAAAATAATTTTAATAATATCTACATAGAATATAACAATTTAGAAAATAAATCACTAAAACATTCTAAACAACAACTTAAGTTAAAGTGTTTTTTTCTATGTGGATGACTCGTCACAGAAATTATTTTTCATCCTAAATTATAACACATGTTAATTAAAAAAAATATTTAGAAATTTTTTCATTTTTATTATTAAATTTACTTTATTTATTACTTTGTTATATTCATTTAATTATTCAATTAATGTCACAAAAAATATATTGATGATATTCGGATCATATGTCTAAAAGGAATTATGTGGATTAACTATGGTCAATGAGGTCATTATTAAATCATATAATAAATAATAATAATGAAATAATTATAAATTTTATACATAAATTATTAAATTAGAAACAACAAATAAATATAGTTTTGAAAATAAAATTCTATTTCAATCACAGAGACTGCATGTCATATATATGCATCAGTGACGTTTTCAATTTCAATGATCACAAGGGAATGGAGATAAGATTAATTTTATCATTTAAGAATTATTATTATATTTTTAATATCATATTAAATATATATATACAATAAAAAATACTATCCATGAGATGCAATCTTGGAAAATGAATCACCTCGCTTTGTGTAGGCGGTAATCCACAATTACGCGTGAACAAAATTATATATATTTAATATAAATAGAGGTAAAAAAATGGATGATATATTATCTTTATGTAATTTGAATTATTTCATTAATGTAATATGTATCAATTAAATAAATTATAATAACCATCCATGACTGGAAGAGATGGAAAACAAATCACATTTGTTCATGGGGTGGTAGTCCGCTGTAAACATGAATTATGGTTTCATTTTACATTGAATGGAAAATCAAGATGGATATAGGATACGGAATTAAAATAAATTCATCTTATCACATATAAAATAATGGTATTAATATACCATCATTCATTTAAAATAATTTATCTTTGTCGATGCTGAAATAAATTAAAAATACTAGATTAAGAACTATACATCTTCTTCAAAAAACCTATTTTTCTTTATACCAAAATCCTTCATATGTATTATTTATAATCATAATAGAGACATTAAAATATGGATACTGTTTTTATTAATTTATTTGGATAATATTTTTATTATTTTATGTTAATTTATTTTTGGAGAGGTAATGAGATGTGATGTCATTTTATAAGTGTTGGAGGGGAAATACTTGTTATTTCTAAAATAATTACAATATATTGTTGTCTGATTTATTGATAAAGCTTCAAAATGGGAAAATAATTATACAATATTATATAAGTGAATATTTTTCATTGAAACATTTTTTAAATTGGTTTTATGTTTATTTTATCCCATATTTATTATGATTACTCATGACAAACTTCATAAAATTTGAACCATGTTAATAATTTTTAAATAGTATTAGTATTCATTGAAAAAAATTAAGTTAAACATTTTTAAAAATATTAATTAAAATGAAATATATTATATAATAAAATTTATTTAATTAAATTAATTGATTTTGTGGAAATTAATTTACTGTTAAACATATAAATCAAGTGAAAAATCGTTTTCCAGATAAATGGATTATTACGCGTAAAAGTGTAATTATAACAATATGATGTTTAATTTTGATTATAATAAAAATAATTGGTCTAATTAATATATTAACTAAATTTTTTCCCTAGGAAAGCATTAAAATAATGTAACATTATGAATGGTTGAAATGAAAAGGTATTTTTTTATAAAATTTTATATTTTTAAAATTCATTAAAAAAACATTTAAAAATAATATAAAACAAATATAATAATTTAATTTTTATATGATCAATTAAAAATTTTGATTCTTATTTTTTGAATTAAAATTCAATAATATTGGAAAAATGATTTTTAATGAAATCATATAATGCATGAAAATAGAATTTTGTTTTAAATAATGTTTTTCCACTTGTATGAAAAAATACATATAATTTCTTCAATGAATATAAAAAAATAAAATATTTTTATTGAATATTAATAAAACATGACAATTATTTATCCAAATAATATATGGGTTGATAAATTATTTTTGGATCTCTGATATGGTTTTCTCTTTAAAGTTTCTATTTTTATTTTTCAATACACATTTTCTTTGGATAAAAATTTTTCTTTTTAAATGTATCCAGTATTGAATATTATATATACGAGTAAAATGTTTCTTATGATTTGAAATAAAATTTTTTAAAATAATTTTGATTATAATGTGTACCTTCATCTTTTACAACAATGGTGAATAATTTTCTAAAAACACATTTATTATTTCATTTCCAATTATGAGAATTATTATTTATTAAGATTCTTTTTCATGTAAAAATATAGTTTTCAAAATGGTTTTATCTCTTATTTTTTGAGGATATGAAATTTTTTTGTTATAATTTTCACCTGTAAATGATTTATATTAAAAATGAAATCATTATTTTAAAATATATTTTATATGATTGTGTTTTAAAAAAAAGGTTGTTAGTGTGTTATTATCTTCATGATGAAATTTAATTAAATAATACATGGTTTCAAGAAACATCTCTAAAACACCTTTTCATTTTGAATGGTAATTTTTATAATTTTTTATCATGTTCATAGAATATCATTTTTAGTGAAAACATATTTAAGGTTCGTTCAAATAAATTAAATAATGGGGGTTTAATTATTATTTGTTAATGTGAATTAAAAATAATTTTAATTTGGTTATTTAAAACTATTTCATTATCCTTTGAATTCCATTTTGTTAATGTGAAGATATTTTAATGTATCCATAAAAATTAATTCACTAGCTGGAATATGGAATCTTCAAGGAATGGTTTTCAAAAAACTAATCTCTTTTCTCCGGGATAGTTATGTAATATTTTACATATGAATATTTTAATGATTAATTAATAAACTTTTGAATAGATTACATTGGGTGGGGTTCCCTTAATCTCTCGAATTCATAATTCCATATTGTGTATCTCATGAAATAACTTTTTTCTCTATTAACATGATGGTGTTTGATAGGTTCGCAAGGATGAGAATAATCATGATGTGGTTATCTAGGTTTACAAAATTATGTGTGAACCTGATGTAGTTCAATAGTTTAATATTAATGTACAAAATCATGATGTGTTTATCTAGGTTGAAAAGAAATAGGATGAACCTGATGTTATTGTATAGGTTAAAATTAATAACCATGACCTCGATAAAGTTATCTAACATCATAATATTTGTAAAGAACCTGATGTTTTAGCTCGGTTTAAATGATTTATAAGGTAAACGATATAATAAAATAGTTTCAAAACATTAGGGAAACTATGTTTATGACTATTTGATATTCAATTGTTTTATTCCTATGATTATGCTCCATGGATCTCATTTAACATCACATGATACCAAATAATTATTCTGATGATTATTTTTTCTATTTGAAAATGAATTTCAAACGATCATGAATTATAAACAACATTTGTTTATTAATGTTACTTTTTATATGATATGTCTTCCATTATTAAGTTTTTTAATATCATTATGATATAACCATTTTATTAGATGATATATTTTCCCATTCTAGGTTCCAGACTCCTATCTAATTATATGTTTCAATTGCAAAGGATATGAAGATTAGTATAAAATATATAAAGTCCTTAATGGATTCTATCATAGATCAATTATAATAAATGATAAAAATTAGTATAAAATACATTTATTATATGGGTAATAATCAATCATGGTAGACCTTATCTTCTAGGGATTATTTTTTTTATTTATGATATATAATGTAAGTTTTATTAAAATAGTATAAAATATAAATAATTATAGATTTGATGATCTACCATGAAATTTAAAACTGTGATAATTATAAAATTTTAGAAGTACTCTTGGGAGCGAAGGACTGGTTTACCTATATCTATCCACATAATCAATATCTTATAAACATCTCATTGGCTCAACAGTCTCCCTCAATGGATTTTGTTGGAATCCAAGGAATAAAAATATATTTTAATTTAAAACCACATTTATATGAAACTTACTCTAAGAATTATAATCCCACATGAGAGAACTATGTACAGGAGACATGGAGAATAAATAATAATACCACGTTCTACTTAATATTGTAATTTACATTCATACAGTCATAATCATTTATTCATATTATAATAAATTGAAAATATGAGACATTTCACAATGTTTTCATGACAATATAAATATAATTTGAGATACCACATGATAATACAGATTATTTAACGAAAAAATTTAACTATGGTTAATAAAATATAATGAATCTTTAATAAAAATAGGCGACAATGTAGATTCTCAAGAAAAATGATTAAAACCATTATCAAAGAGTAAGACTAATGTTTCTCATAGAGTCTTCCTTTAAATAAATTTCATTACATACATAATTATACTAAATAATTTATCTCTTCATTTTTTAGTTAAAAACATATATAAGGATATTCTCAAAATTGATTTCTCCCACATAAATATACATCAACGAATAAACATTTGTAGATTTTAATTTTATACCCTATTAAAAAAATATAAAAAATTACAAGATAACATATGGATATTTTTTACTATACTATATCCTTTTTAGTAAGGAGGTTGAACTCCCACAATTAACCTCTAAATTTTAATATCATCTAGAATGGATTTAGTGGAAATATCAACTACATGATCCATTATATGAACAAATTTTGGCATAAAAATTACATTCAAAATGTTATTCAATGAATTTATATTTAATATAAATATTATTTCAACGTGAATGTTTCATAGGATATCTTGAATGATTTAAAATAGATTAACTATCAGAGACATGAATTAGTTGTAACATTGCGTCGACCATGAGGTAATCCTATTGATTTTTTATCCACACTAATTATGAGGTGGATCTTGTAAAAGGAACATAGTCTACTTCATTTGTTATTAGGGTTTCAATTTTATTATAATTTTTAAAGCATACAAACCTATATCCTTAAATTAAATAATAAGTATATATATATATTCAATAATCATCATTTCATTCCCAATCGTCATTTTTATTACTAAACAGATAATGATATCCATGTTTCCATATCTCAACCTAAAATTTCATGTACCATTAATACACCTATTAATCTTCTATGTATATATAAAATGATACCCTTTTGAAAAAATTTATATATACGGACCTATCCTTAAACATTACTCAATACACAATTAAATAAATAATTCACATTAAGGATCTTTTCAGGTTTAGAGTTTTAGAGAATTAGTCCAATACTATTACATTACATTTCAAAAATTACAATGCAGACGCTTCTAATCAGTTACCATTTTATAAAAAATAAAAAATCTTAAAAAAGATTCATCCCTAGTCCCATGTTTTAGACCACATGACTTTTAATTGATCCCACAATTGACACTATTAATCTTTAAGTCCTATGAATACATTTTAAAACATGGGGGAGAATAAAAATCTCACTAAAGGTTTTAAAACAAAGAATGATTTTTTCATCAATACATTCATAACACAAGCTCTTTAACTAACATCATGAAATTATAAGATTTACATAGTAAACACAAATCATAATGGTAACATGTGGTATCCATAGCCTACTTACATTGTATCTTCCACCGATACGTAGGGAGTTACATTTGCAATACCAATCATTTTATATTCCTTAACTATCATAGGAGAAATATTCATGTTTACCTACGCCACATTACATAATGCATGAGAGAGATATATCATGCTCAACCGCCCTAGGTTTATCATAGAACCAGCCATTTACGAAACAAATTTCTAAGAACCATAACATATTCATAACACATAAAACAAATATAAATGAAATATAAAATTTCCTCATTTTAGCCACAACATATAATTTAAATACATTGATATAAAAAAATAATTATCAAACAATTTTCAGTACCAAAATATATAAAGGGTATATGGTATTTATTTTAATTTTAAAAACATTACTTCATGTTAAGGAAGTCGTAGATCAAATAATAATCATGGCAGCGGAAAAGGTCGTCGTCCCCGATTACGTTAACAGAAACATTTTTTTTTAAATTTAGTAAGATTCCTCATGGAAAAACATTCCATTTTAAGGAAATGAAATTTCAATGGTTTTTATATGGCCTTTAAAAGAATTTTTTGTATAAAAAAATATGCCTCAATGAAATGAGATTGAGGCGAAGTCCCTTACCTCATGTCATACATGACCCATTCGTTTTTTAATCCCCTTCATAATAAAATAAATTAAATTTCAATGTTATTAAGTACTAGTTTCATTTTTATTATTCCATTTATATCACTTATTAACATGTTATAAATCTTATGTAATCATTTAAGTTAATATTGTTCGTTTTTTCGATATTTGGTACTTGTGTCAAAAATGGACTTTTTTTAATTTTAAGTCGTTCATGTGGTCGAAATTTAATTATATCCAGAATGATAATCTTAATTTATACATAATATATTTATATATCATAAATATCTAGTATATAAATTTTTTTATTGTAGTACATAACATTTGGAGTTAATAAATGGAATGCACCGTTCATGGATAGGGTAAGTCGTACGTATGCATGAATGCTACTTTCATTTCAATTTAATAATTAATTTAATGAAAACATAATGATACATAGGTATAATATAATTATATTATAATATCATATATATATTCTCAGTAACTCCATCCTTTATATGTTCCATGTATGGCATGAAAGAGTCATGTCACTTTAAGGGGGCGGTAGTCTGCACTTCCTCTAATGAAATTATCGCGTTTACCCATTATAGAAAGCATAATGGTACGGTATAAATGAAAAATACAAAAGAAAAAAAAATATAAATATAAAATATATCATATATAAATACAGTTCCATCATAATTTCCACCTTAAGAGGTAGTAGGAGAAGATTGAACCATCATCGTTTCGTGAGGCGTTAGTTTGACATCCACAGAAACAGTAAGTTTGTTATCCATTAGATAGAGGTGTGTGTAAGTGTAGTTAGAATCCTTATCATTTAAAAAACATATAATATTTTGGATATTGGGGTTATAATAAAATAAAGTAATAAAATTATTTTAGGGGGTTAGGTAATAAATTAAAAAACGAACTTAAAAGAAGAAGTTACCTTTAAATCGGGTAACTCCCTTTGGATTGAACCAAAAGGGTTTCTTGAAGTGCCTCCTACCTAAGGTTATTCTTATAGAAGGAAGAGTGGGATCATGATAGATTATATGGTTATAGGTTAGTGGGTCCAAGGGGCAGGAATGATGTTAGTAATGGGTTATAGGAAAGGGCTTTTTATAAGGGGGGAGGGGCTGTCTAGGAATCTGTGAAAATATTATTTTATTATAAAATGATTTTTAGTTTCTAAATTTCCAAAACATATTAAAGACAACGATAAGATGACTGATGATCTAAATAAAATCATCAAATAATAATTGTTCCGGTTTTGTATATTATTTTAATCATTATAATCATATTTATTAAAATCATTTATTAATGAGGTAAATACTACATCATTATTATGTAATAAATAATTTACTTTATTTGATGAATAAAAATTAAAAACAAACACCAAAATGTAGGAAATAGTTTTAGATTTATAATGAATATTTATAATCAAATATTTCAATTATATAACACCACATTGAATTTTTTTCGCAAAATAATATATGTTTATTATATTTTTATTTTTACATTAAAAAATTTACTACCATCATTATCTTACCCAAGTGGATTTCATTGGATAAAAGTCTCACACAAAAATTATATTGGTCAGAAATTACCCATTGAATAAGGTTAATATAAGTGTTATAATAATTTTATATTATTATAATATTGTTTTTACCTTAAATTTACCTATTTACTTTTAACCGCGGTAAATAAGTCCAAAGTTATTATTCACCAAGTCATATTTTCATCTTATTAATCCAGATTTTACATACTAATAATAATCATGTATCTCAGATTTTTGAAATTCTATTTACAAAAGTGGTAAAATTCCATTTAAATGAAAAATCAGCTTTTTAACTACTACTCAGTGTTTTCATTATTCATAAAAAATTGATGTTTTTCAGACAAATACAAAAAATTCATCCTAAGATATTTTTGAAATACGAATTAAAAAATAATTTATATTTTATAAAATAAAATTAATAAAAGTTTCATTCATTAAATTAAAATTAATTCTTGTTGTCAAACCAAAAATTGTGTTTTTAATAAATAATTACTATAAAAAATTGACACATGTTTATGTATAATATCAAAGTGAAATTACTTCTAATGACAAAAATTGGATTAAATTGTAAAAATATAATCTAATTATAATTTATAACCAATTAAAAAGATAATATTAGAAAATAATTAAATTATAATAAATGGTAGTTTTGAATTAAAATACATTATTTTTCACTATTCATTAAAAATGAATTTTATCAGAAATATACAAAAAATTTACCTCAACTAAATTCTGATCTCCCGATTTTGAAGAAGAATTTTATTTTGTAAAATAGAACATATAAAAGTGACAAAAACTATTTTTAATGAGGGTTCTACATTTAAAGGTGGCAAATCAACCTTTTAAATAATATTATAGTATTTATGCTTAAAATTAGATTAATTCATATTTTAAGCCTTTAGATATTCATTGATAAATGTAAAAACATTTAACAAACATGTATAATCATATTGTAGTTATTTCTGTTCATTCTCTCCATTACAAATGATGTTCACTAACTACCATTTATAATAATAATGTTATAATATTATTTTTTAGTATGACTCAGCATTGTGTGCAACGTAACATTTCAAAGAAACCCATTGTTGCATATCAGGTACACCATCAAACATAGAAACCCCGTTAAAGTAAAAATAATATTTAATTCATAAATATTAAAAATTTAGAAATTTTTTTTTTACATAGGATGTTACATCTTTCCCCCCTTTCTAAAATTGTTCCCTCTCAATTTTTATTCACTTATCATTTAAGTGGGGGTATTTATACCTCATATCATCTTTAGAATCCCATGTTTCCTTTTCAGTCGTGTTGTGTTTCCATAAAACCATTACCTGGTGAATTACCTTATTCCACAACATTTCTCTTTTCAGTTAAGAATCTGGACCAATTGTTACTCATAAGAAAGATTCTCTTCCAACTGATCTATATCTAGGCACAAAAAATGAGATATATCTGACATATACATTCTCAAAATTGAAACATGAAAAACATTGTTTACCTGGTATAAACATGGTGGTAATTCCACTCTATACGCAACTGATCGAATATTCTCTAGGATTTTATAAGGCCTAATGAACCTCGAACTCAAATTTACATTCATACCAAATTGCATCACACTCTTCCATATAGAAACATTGAGAAAGACATGATCACCTACCACAAAAGAATGAACCTTCCTCCATTTATCTGAATAACTTTTCTGCCTGCTCTGAGCAGTTCTCATGTGGTTCAAAATCAACTATTATTTTGTTTTCCATATATTCTACCAATTCTGGTCCTATTAGATTCCTTTCATCTACTTCATCCAAAAAAGCTATAGTTTGGCACATATTTCCATATAATGCCTCAAATGGAGCCATCTATATACTGGAATGAAAACTGTTATTATATAACAATTCAACGAAAGAAAGATGTTGGCCCTAACTTCCTTCGTAATCTAGTGAACAATCATGTAGCATATCCTCCAAGGTCTAAATTGTTCATTTTGACTGCCCATCTGATTGAGGATGAGAAGCTGTACTAAAATTTAATTCAGTACCCAATGTCTTTTGAAGGTTGTTCCATAAGTTAGAAGTAATCCTGGGATCATGATCATATACAATGGAGAGTAGAACTCCCCGCAACCTGACTATCTTCTAAACATACAACTGAGAATGTTGATCTAAGATAAAGTATCTTGAAGGGGAAATAAATGAGCATATTGTTTAAATCAATCAACAATAACCCAAATTTCATTATTACATCGAGATCTCACCGGTAATCCCACAATGAAGTCCATGAATATATTTTTCCACTTCCACTATAGCACCAGTATAGACTGAAGCATCCCTTTCAGTAATTTCTGATCTGCTTTAACCTAATGACAAGTCGAACACTGCATAGTAAAGCCACCGATATCTCTTTTCATTCAATCCCACTAGTAATTCTCTTGATGATCTATGTACATCTTAATACTGTCAAGATTTATATAAAACATAGAACTATGATCTTCACATAACAACTCATTATTCAACTAGGAATAAAAAGGAAAATATCTCCCTAAATCTCAAAATACATTCATTATAAATGATAAAATCTGGAAACATACCTTTTTTATCCAACTCTACCTTTTTCTACAACTCCCTGTCTTCCTTATATTCTTTCTTAATTTTTTGTGATAGAGATGATCTCACTAACACCTGAAAAAAATAGAGGAGTTTCTTGAACCAACATCTTTTGTTTTATATTTCATCAAATAAAAAACCAAAGGATCTCGTTCCAAACATAGCATGGTTAATGAAGCAACACTTTTTTGACACATAACATCAACCAATTTATTCGCTTTTCTTTGATGGTAATGGATTGTGAAATCACAATCCTTGATTAATTCCAAACATATCCTCTGTCTCATGTTCAATTATTTCTATGTAAATATAAACTTAAATGATTTATGGCCAGTATATATTTCACATCTTACTCCATACAAATAATGCCTCCAAATTTTTGAAAGAAAAAATAACAGCATCTAATTCCAAATCATGTGTAGAGTAAATTAACTCATGAGATTTTAACTAATGTGAAGAATAAGAAATAACCAGATCATTATTTATAAGGACGCAACCATGTCCTTTTAATGAATCGTCACTATAGATAATAAACTCACCATTTTTGTAAGGTAGTTCTAAAAGAGGATCATTTACCAATCTTCTTGTAAATTCTTGAAAACAATCATCACCTTTTTTTGTTTGGATGAACATAATACATTTTTAAGTTAACATAGTCATTAGACTTGATAACTATGAAATAATTTCAAAAAATCTCCAGTAATAACCTGAAGAAGCAAGAAAACTATAGATATTAGTTATATTTGTAACTCTTAGCCATTTTTCAATAACATTTGATTTAGAATGATCAATATTTATGCCATTTATGAAACAATGTAACCAATGAAATATATTTCTTACAACCAAAAATCAGACTTTCTGAATTTACCATAGAGTTTATTTTTTTTATGGTTTCAAATACATACCTTAAATGACATTAATTCCCCCCATTATTTTTAGAATAAATCAAAATATCATCAATGAACACAACGACAAAATTATCCAAGAACTAGAAAAAAATTCTTTTTGAAAGATCCATTAATATAGAACAAGCATTGGTTAACTCAAAAGGCATAAAAAAATTAATAATAGCCAAATCTGGTATGAAACTTGGTCTTTGAAATGTCTGATTCATATACATTCAACTGATGGTACCCAAACCTCAAATCAATCTTTGAAAAATACTGAGCTTCATGGATATGATCAAAAAAATCACTGTTATAAGGAAAAGGATACTTCTTCTTAATAGTGGTGGTATTCACTTCTCTATAATAAATTAAAAGTCTCATTGAACCATATTTCTTTTTATCAAATAATTCAGAATCACCCCATGGTGATGTGCTAGGTCAAGTGAATTCATTATCGAATTGTTAAGGAAGACATAGATCAAATAATACTCACAGCCACAGAAAATATTGTTGTCACTGCTTACGTTAAAAGATATTTTCTTGTCATGTAGTAAAATGCCTTGTAAGAAAAGATTCCCTTTGATTGAAATGACATTTAAAAGGTGTTTATGAAACATATAAAATAATGTCGTGTTTAAAACAAAATATGATTCAATGAAAAGAGATTGAGACGAAGTCCATTACCTCATGTCCGACTTGACCCGTTCATTCTTTAATCTCCTTAATAATAACGTAAAGTTAATTTTTACTTGATTAAGAACCTTTTTCATGTTTATTATTCTTTTATATCATTTATTACGATTTTATAAACATTATGTAATAATTTATTTTAATAGTGGTCGTTTTGTCGATATTTAGAACATGAGTCAAAATGAAATTCTTATAATTAGAAGTTATTCATGTGGTCAAATGTTCATTATATACAGAATGATATTCTTGATTTAGATTTCATATATATTATATGTATCCGATATATATATTTATTTATAACAGTACATAACATTTTGAGATAATAATGGAAGTGCACCATTCATGGAGACGGTAAGCCATATGTACGCATGAACATTACTTTCATTTATTTTTCATATATAATGGGTATTAAAACATAATGATACATAGGAATATTATAATTCCAGTATAATATCATATATATAATCTCATTAACTCCATCCTTTATACATTCCACTTATGGCATGAACGAGTCATATCACTTTGAGGGGGCGGTAGTCCGCACTTCCTCAAATGAAATTATCGCATTTACCCATAATGGAATCTATAATGGTATGCTATAAATGAAAAATAAATAATCGTAGAAATTATATAAATATAATACATATCATATATAAATAAAATTCCATCATAATTTCCACCTTAATAGGTGGTAGGATAATATTGCACAGTCATTATTTCGTGAGTCGTTAGTTTGCAGTCCACATAAACAATATGTTATTTACCTAGTAGATCGAGGTGTGTCTGAGTTTAGTTTGAATACGTATTATAAAAACAACCTACTATATTTTTGATACTGGTGTTGTTATAAAATAAAATAATAAAAAGAGTTTTGGGGGTTGTAGAAGTAAAATTAAACAAAAGAACTTAAGAGAAGATGTTACATTTAAATCGGGTAACTCTCTTTGGTTTGAACCAAAAGGGTTTATTGAAGTTCCCTATGCCTAATTTATGGATTCAATGAGAAGTAAAGGGATATTTAGAGCTTATTTTTTAATAGGTTGTTGAAGACATGGGGCTTGATAGGTGTGAGTAATGGATTAGAGGTGAGGTATTTTTATATGGGTGGGAGGGGCTCTTTAAGAAAGTGTGAAAATATTATTTTATTATATAATGATTTTCAGTTTATAAATATAAAAAAACTATTAAAGTCAAATATATGATGACTCATGGTTGAAAATAATAATTAAATAATAATTGGATAGGTTTTGTAAATTATTTTAATCCTTATAATCCTATTTATTTAGATCATCTATTAATGAGGATAACACTGCATCATTATTGTGTCATAAATAATTTACTTTATTTGATATCGTAAAATTATAAAAAAATAATATTATATAGTAAATCATTTTATTTTATAATTAATTTTTATATTAAAATATATAAATTATATAACCTCATAATAATGTTTTTTGGAAAAACAATATATTTTTATGATATTTTTATTATTACATTAATTTTTTTATTAATATCGTTATCTTACCCAAGTGGCTTTAAAAGGCCAAAAGCGTCACCCACAGATTGTATTGGTCAGACATTACTCATCCAATAAGGTTATAGAAGTGTTAAATCAATTTAATATTATTATAAAATTTTTTTTACATTAAAATACCATATTTACCTTTAACCGCAGTAAATAAAAGTTAAAAGTTGATATTCACCAAAAAATATTTTCATCTTATTGAACCACATTTTACTTACTAATATTAACCATGTATGTTGGATTTTTTAAATGAAATTCACATTAGTGGTGAAATTACATTTAAATGAAAAAGTCAACTTTTTAACTACTGCTTAGTGTTTTCATAATTCTTCAAAAATGTAGTTTTAAAAAGAAATTCCAAAAATTCATCCTAAACTATATTTGAAATTATGAATTTAAAAACAATATCATTTTTAAAAAATTAAATACATAGATTTTGAATTAATTAATTTAAAATTAAATCTCATTGTCCAAACAAAACGCGTGTTTTTAAGAAATAATAACTATTAAAAGCATGACATTTGTTTATGTCCATTTTCAATGTGAATGTACTTCCAATGACAAAAATTGTATCAAATAGTCAAAATATTATCTAATTAAATTTTAAAACCATTTATAAATATAATCTAGCCATATAAATAAATTAGATTAAATGGAAGTTTTGAATTAAGAAACAGTATTTTCAATATTCATTAAAAAATGAATTTTATCAAAAAAATAAAAAAAAATTATCCCATAGTAAATTTTGATGTCCCGATTATCAGAAAGATTTTATTTTGTCAAATAGAACACAAAAATGTGACCAAAAATATACTTAACGATGGTTCTCCATTAAAATGTAGTAAATCAACCATTTAATTAATATTACAGTATTTATGCCTAAATTTGATTGATTCGCATTTTAAGCCTCTATCTTTTGTTGGATAAATATAAAAACATTTAACAAACACATATAATCATATTGTAGTTAGTTTTTTCATTCCCTCCATTAAAATAGATAGGCTTTAACTACCATTTAAAATAATAATATTATGTTATTATTTTTTTAGTATGACTCAGCTTTGAGTGCAACATATGATTTCAGAAAAAACCTATTGTTGCGTATCGGGAACACCATCGAAAATAGAAACTCTTTTAAAGTAAAATTAATATTTAATTCAAAAATATTAATAATTATGAAAATGTATTATTCGTTATTTACTTGGGACTTTTAATTATAACTAAAATTTTATGTATTAATATTGATAATATCCATACATTATTTTTTCATGAAAAAAAAAATTTATATGTAATTGAATATAACATGGTAATATATAATAATAATTAATTAATTATAATTTTATACATCATTTATACAATTTGAAACAATAATTAAAATATGGTTTTGAAAAATAATTTTAATTTGATTTGAAATTTATTTAATAAGTAACTAAATATAAAAAGGTAGTAAAAAATAATAAAAATTAATTATAAATTTTATACATCAATTATATAATTAGAAACAACCACAAAATATGGTTATGAAAATTGATTTACATTTCAATCACTGATACTGTAGTTTGTATATACGCATTAATGATGGTTTTATTTTTAAATATTTCAATATAATGAAGTTAATCATACTTTTATCATTCATTAATGGTTACTAAATTATTAATACCTTTCTAAATATATATATACACTAATAAATTACATCCATGTGATGTGATCTTGAAAAATTATTTGCATCGCTTGGTGGAGGCTGTAATCCACACTTACAGATAAAAAAAATTATAAATATTAAATAAGTGATTAGGTAATAAAATAGATGATAGGTTAGAATTATATAATATTAAATAGGTCTTTAATGTCATATATATTAATTAAATAAATTATTATAACCATCCATTACTGTAGGAGATGGATAAGAATAACATTGGTTCATGAGGTGGTTGTATACTATACACATTAATGATGGTTTCATTTAATATTGAATGGAAAACTGAGATGGATATAGGTTATGAAAAAAAATAAAAACATATTATCATATATAAAATATAGGACATATTTTTTCATTATTATTTTAGACGAAATTTTCTCGATCATTTCTGAAATAAATTGAAATTACTTTCATAAAAACATCACTTCTTTTTTTTAAAACTATTTTGGTTTATACATAATTTCATCCTTTGTTTTATTTATAATAAAACCTAGGACACTAGAATATATGGAATGTATTAGTTAGTAATTTAGTAAATATTTTATTTAAATAGTAAGACTCTTTATTTTTGATAGGTTTGGAGATGAGGTGTCATTCTATAAGTGTGGAAGAATAAATATTTGTTATTTTTAAATAACTAAATTATATTGTTGTCTGAATGATTGATAAAAGCTCTAATAAATGGAAAAATAATAATACTATATTAAATTGAGGAAAAAAATGTCCTGTAAATATTTTATATATAGGTTTTAAGATCATTTTACACATTATGTATATAGTTTAGCCTTGATAAACATGATATAATTTTAACCATATTATTCATTTTTAATTTTTTCTTGACTAATTGTGACCAAATTATATTAAACATTTTAAAAAATATCAATTATTATTATTCAAAATAATTAATTAATTTTATCAAATTTAATTCATCTATTTTGTGAAAATTAATTTAAATTTAATCATGTAAATAAACATGAAAAAACATTTTGAGAAAAAGGATTTTTATAAATAAAACTGTATAATAATTATTTATAGTATAATTTTGATTCCAATGATAATAGTTGTATTATTTAATATAATAGTTAAATAATTTTTCTGATAATACAAAAAAACACTTGTAACTTGGTAAATAATTGAAATAATGTTTAGTTTTTATTAAAATTGAATATTTTTATTATTTAGAATATATCTATCTTTTCAAAAAAATATTAAACAAATACCATAATATAATATTTATATGATAAATTATAAAATGAAAATAATTTTTTAGAATCAAAATTCAATTATTTTTAAATAATTATTTTAAATAGAACCATTTCATGCATGAAAACCATATTTGGTTAAAAATAATACGTTTTAACTCTGTAATGAAAAATTACATATAATTCATTAAAATAATATAAAATAATGAAATAAAATTTATAAATATTAAACAAACAAGGAAATTATTTATCTTAATATTACATGGGTTGTTAAAGTATTTTTAAAAAATTGGATGGATTTTTTCATGCATGTATTCATTTTTATTTTTTAGTCCTAATATTTTTGATTAATTTTATGCCTTTTAAATGTATTCAATATTGAATATTAATTTTAAGAGTAGAACTTTTAAAAAGTATTTAATCCAATTTTTTGACATTTAGATTTGAATGTAATGCGTCACATCATCTCTTACTATAGTGTTGAGTCATTTTATGAAAAAAAAATTCCATTCTATTATGATAACTTTTATTTATGATGATTCATTTTCATATATTAAATTTTTTTTCAAAATGATTTTATATCATAAGTCTATTAAATAGAAAATGTATTTATTTTATACTTAACTTGTTTAAAGTACTTATATTAAAAACAAATACATGACTTTTTTATAATATTGTGTTTAAAAAATAAGTCATCGATGTGTTATTATCATCATGAATTTTTTTTAAAGGATTCATGGTTTATAAAATTACTTTGAAAACCCTTTTTTATTTTGAAGGGTAATTTTTATTATTTTTTCCATCCTCATATAATTTCATTTTTATGGAATTGTTCTTTAAAGAGTTTTCAAATCATTTGAAAAATTAGTTATTTCATCATATTCTTTAATGTGAATTAAAAAATAATCTCAAATGGTTTATTTTAATCTATTTCATAATCCTTGGAAAAATATTTTGTTATAGGGGTGATATATTATTGTTTCCATAAAAATTCATTCACTAGAAGTCAAATGGAATCTTTTAGCAATGTTTCCATGAAACTCATCTCTTTTACATTGGTTAGTTAAGTTATATTTTTCATATTAATATTTTAATTATTTATTTGGACACTTTTGAATATATTATGATGTTTGGGGTTCCCTTTATCCATCCAATGCATCATTCCATGTTCTTTATCTCATGAAATAATATTATTGTTCATTAAAATCATGTAGTTTGATTGGTTAACATGGTTGAGTGTTTTCCTGATGTGGTTATATAGGTTCAAAAGATTAGGTGTGAACCTGATGCAGTTAAATATTTTAATTAGAATGAACAAAATATAGATGTTTTTATCCAATTTAATGATACATAAGATAAACCTGATGATATTTTATAGGTTAAATAATTAAGCACGAACCTGATGAAGTTAACAAGGACCAAATGATTGAGAAATAACATGATTTATTTAGCTCATTTTACAATATTGATAGTGGAAACGATATAGAAATATAGGTTCAAAACATTATGGTTTATATGTTTATGTGTATTCTATATTTAAATATTTTATTTGTATGATTATTCTCCCTGGATCACATATACCATTAAATGATAACAAAGAATTTATCTAATGAATATAATTTTCTATTTAAAAATACATTTCCTACCAGCATAACATATGGATAACATCAATTGATCAATGATCCTATTAATATGATATGTATTCCATGATTATGGTTATTCATATCATTATGTTATATCTAATTGATAATATGATATGTTATTCCAAACTAATTTCTTGAGTCCTCCCCTCTAATATGTTTCAATTCTCATGGTTATGAAGAAGAGTATAACATATGTAAAGTCCTAAATGGATTCTATCATAAATAAATTATGATGAAATGATCAAATGTATTAATAATTAGGATGATTATGAAGCTAATAATCAAACACACAAAACCTTATCCTCTATGGATTTTGAGATTATTTATGATATGTAATGTACATATTATTGAAAAAATGAAAATAATATAAATTTTAAATTTTTTCATCTAACATGACATTAAAGACAATGTGATGTATGAAATGTTAGAACTAGTCATGGGGGTGAAGGCCTAGGTTAAATCAATCTATCCACATACTCAACATCTTCTAAACATCTCATGGTCTCAACAATCCCCGTCTATGAATTTTTTGGAATCCAAAGAACAATAATCTATTTCTAATTAAAAACAAACTCAAATAAATCATCCTATAATAATTTATGTCCCCCTTTAGATAAAAATTTGTAAATGATATGAAAAGTGAATAATAATTCCTTGTTATATATAACATTTTACTTTACATTAATTAAGTTTGAATCATTTATCCATTTGATATTTAATTAATAATAAGAATCATTTCAAATTTTTTGATACCACAATTAATATTATTTTAGATACTACATAAGAATTAAGGATTATTTAACTAAATAAATATGTCCATGGGAAAAAAAATATTTTATATATTTAAAAAAAATTAATATGCACAGTCTCAAAAAATGAATAAAACCATTCACAGGGACAAACACTAAAGTTTCTCATAGAGTCTTTCTTTAAAGAACATTCTCTAAATAGATTATCCTAAAAAATAATTTACCTCTCCCTTTTCTAGTAAAACACATATCTATGGATATTCAAAAAGTAGTTATCTCCCTTTTTATAGATGCATTAAAGAATATAAATTAAAATATTTTTTTACTTTTCTACCCCATAGAAACAATTATCCAAAATTACAAGATAATAGATATAATTTTTTAACAATACCGTATCCTTTCTCTTAATGAGTTTGAAATCTCACCACTAACCTTGAACATTTAAGATCCTCATATAGAAGGTATTTAATGAAAATATCATATATAAGATCCATTATAGTAACAATTTCTTATATCAAATAACTCTTTTCAACATTTTATTTAATGAATTTTTATTTAATATAAATATTATTTCACCATGAATATTTAATATGAAATATTTAAAGATTAAAATATATTATGTATATAAATATTGATGTAGTGGTAAAATTTCTCTAGACTAGAGGTCTTACAATCAATTACTGATCCACATTAATTAGTTGGGGGGTTCAGTAATAGGAACAAAGTCTACTTTAGATGTTCTTAGGGTTGAATTTTTTTTATAAATTTTAAAACATACAACCCTGCCTCCTTTAAAAAAACTACATCAGATATATACATTCAATCATGAAAATTTCCTTCCCGGTCTTCATTTATAAACTAAACATGTAAATATATCCATTTTACATATATAAAACTAAAAGTAGGTGTACAATTAATATAAATTTGAATCATACTTGTTTATATAAAATATGGATCTTTTGGATCTATTTTATAACAAGAATTATTTGTAATAATAATAATAATATCCATCCATGTTATTTTCAGGTATTTAAAACTATTTATATGTAATTGAATATAACAGGGTAATAAATATTAATAATGAATTAATTATCATTTTTAGACATCAATTCTAGAATTAAAACCAATATTAAATATTATTATTAAATATTATTTTAATTTGATGTGAAATTAATTTAATATGTAATTGATTATACCTATATAATAAATGTTTAAATACCCAGATTTTACATGTATTTTTTTTAATTATTTGGAAATATTACAAGTCTGAAAAAATTGACAGTGCGTGATTCTGAGACCCAGAGTGGCTGGAATGAATTAATGAGCTTTTTTTAGGTACGTTCAGTAATTTTATGAGCATGTTTTTTTAACTTTTTAACCAATGCTCATAATTTAATTCTGAGGGAACTGTTGATCTCACATAGCCTATATTCGCTTAAGGATACCTTAACCTGGACCGTAGTAGGTCGAGGGTGAATGTTAGTTTCGTGGAATTTCATGGTAGAGTCAAAAGAATAAAAATAAAATAAAGAACAACTTTTATTTTATTTTTAAAACCTCCCAATTTAATTTTTAGTGGCAGGGACCACCCGATCTAGAAACCTCCCATTTCAATTTAGTGGTGGTTACCACTAAAACTACTCTTTTAATGGGAGGTAACTCTTGAATTTCCCCAAATTAAATTTTCTAAATTTAATTTAATTAATTTATAAACGTTAATTAAATTATTGATTAAGCTTATTTAATATAGAACCTCACCTCTTGTGGGAAAAGGGATTGGAAATATAGGGGAGAGCTTTGGAGAGTTGGAATGATCATCCCCCAACAAAGGATATCCTCCAACAAAGTACATCATATGGAATCGAAGTACATGGAACCAACATTGGAGCATCTTTCAGGAGTGAAGAATGTTGATGTCAATCTTTAATGAATTTTCCTTCTTCCTTACTCAACCTCCAACAGAAAATTAAGGTAGGGGATTTACTTTAAATTATGATTTGATTTATTTGCCAATTCTTCATAATCTGGATTCACAAGGACGATGGACTGACATGGCCATCGTCTAGTGCATATACCATTCAACATATCTTTTGATTATCTATGTTTTCTTCACGAATTCTTAAATGCCAAATATTTAATGACATTGGAAACACAACATTTTGTTGAGCATGACATATGGGCGTGGAGCCCTCGACCCGAGGACCATGAATATGCAATTGTTTTATATTTCGGGCTAAGAAAGGATATGTTGTGACATGCTTAAGAGGAGAAGGGCCGACATTCTGGCTGACCACATAATGGTAGGGTGGTACGTTTCCATGCTGCCGGATGAACAGGAGACCACAGCTGCTTGGTAGCAATGGAGGCCGATGAGCGGCCAACACCCGACCTGACGCGGTAGGGAAGCGGCGCGCGACCACGTAGCTGGGAGGAGGACTAGCTATAGCACATGGCTGGCCATGCCCAATCAGAGGGACCTTCTTGGGTCCCGCGGGTGACATGGTAGCACCCTAAGGATCTTCCCTACGACATTCCGAAAATAAGGTGGTGATCCCCCTTTGGCGCCAGCTCAGGTAGACTATGCGACTAGGCCGCACCAGTGGTTCGCGGCCAGTGGGCTGGGACGGGCCGTCCCCTTCACGGGTCGGGCCTGACAATGGCCCATTAGGACGGGCAGGCCACAGACCCGGCCAACCGGGCCAGACCCAAACATAGTCAGGTTGACCTAAATCGGGTTGGTTCAACCTAGGATGGGTTGCTCCAGGTCGGACTGTACCCGGGCGCATCTGGACTAAGATATGCCTTTGTGAACATATCTTGGGAACATGTCTTCTGTTTGAAAAACCGTCTACAGAAACAGAATCCTTGGATCAAGGATTTCCTTTTGTTGTTCTGTAATTGAGTTTTAGATAAATCTCTAGTGTGGCTAGTTTGGATTGATCTCTAAATCCAACTGGGCCCTCATAGCAGAAATTCTAATAACATACAGACCGAGCGTCTGATTGACATGATGTCTATTTAGTTGGGTCCCATATGATGTGATATACCTTTGGGATAATTCTATTTGGGACATTATGGTGGTTGAGGTAAAACAGATATCTCAAGGGACAGATTCTACGGAACTTGAAAGCACCGGGTACGAGGAATCCAGTGGCAGGAAGTGAGGCGGAGGTTGGAGATGAATAATATATAGGTTACATACCTATCGACTCTAAGAAGGTCATATCATGTGTGTGTAATTGGGGGGGTTAGTACCTATCGATCTTGTGTGGGTCAGCTCTCATAGATCCTGTGTGGGTGATCGAATACCGATCCCATGTGGGTCAAATACTGTGTGGGTTAGCGCTCAGCAATCTGTTGTGGGTCGGATCCTCTATGGGTGAGCACTCAGAGATCCTATGTAGTTCAACCCATAACGATCCTTTTTGGGTCATTACAGGGGTAAGTACCAATCGATCCTATGTGGGTCAGACTCTGTATAATCTGCAGCAGTGCCTCTTAATAGAATAAGATTTTCTAGCTTTGCAACTAATCATCTATAATTCTATACATCACTTATACATATGTGAGATGCATCTTATATCTTCATGGTGTAACTCTGTGGTAGTATATCATCATGGTGTTACCTTTTTGGTACTCCTACCTTCGTTTTGTTACATGTGTGGTTATTCTACCTTTGTGGTGTAACCATTGTGGTATTTATTCCTCCTGTGTGAGATGGGTATATCATAATAAATTAGGTATACGTATGGGAATATACCTAAGTAGGGTCAACTTTTATTTCCATGTTTTTTGGTTTATCCTTTGTGGATTTGAGAGAACATCAAGGGTTTGGGATCTCTACTGAGTATTGTTATACTCACCCCAGCATGGGATATTCCCGCACCTTATTGTGTGTTTTGTAGACGACATATAATGCAAAATGATGATTAGGGTACCAGGATTGGAGGCTAATCATAGGTGGACCTAAGATGAGGTGTTACACAGAGACAACCATTTTAGAGCTATAACTAACCTTCATGTAAGATCCTTGGTGATTGTTCATAGTAACTATATTCAGTTGTACTTTTACTTCTCAGTTTTACTTATACATTCCTATTGGGTTTGTATTTAGGCCCCTTTACGTTCTGTGCTCACCCAGTTTACTATATATTTTACTTTGTTCTTGTATTTTTTGTGTTCATGGTATGTTTGAGTTTACAGTTTATAATGGAAATACATTTCTGTTTTTGGGACTATGCCTTTCGGTGCTTGTCGCTATCCCCTGGCCTATGGAAGGAAGGGTTGGTGTAGTCAAAGCATATTCCCTAGGGAATAGGTCATGACAATTTTGTATCATAGGAGTTCGGTTCTACTAAATAACTAAGACTCTAATATTTTCTATGTGGAAATAGTGTTAAGTGTGATGATTGTGGTTTTTAATTTGGGGAATTCAGTTTTGGTGCGGCGACTGATGTATCCATACCCAAAGACTATGAATTCTGATTTTTTGACTCAGTTCATGAAAACACGGATTACGTATGTGATTTTGAAAAGTTATCTTTGTGATATCTTCGAGTCAGATCCCCATGTATTACTTATTAACCAGGTTGCACCTGTTTATTTTCAGGAAGACTCCACGGAGACAGCCAGTTAGGGTTCTCGGTAGAGTACGTGATGGAAACCAATCGAGCAACAAGGTATTAGTGTCGAGCCCCCGTAAGGTAGTTGTACCATCGGGTGGTGTACCAGTAGCACTACTAACCATTGGGAAGCCGATGCCACCATCCACAATAGTAGAGGGTGCATGCTACTTGAGCGTGTTTTACAAGTCCCAGCGCCATAGACCATTGAGGTTCCGGGGTGAGACGGACCCATAGGTGGATGAGGATGGGTTGGAGGCTGTGGTTAGAGTCTTTCGACTGGTAGGGACACCAGCTGATCTCTTGGTGATCCTTGCCACCAGTCATCTTCCGGTAGTAGTGGGAAGATGGTGGTTCATGATGCTCCCAGAACATGATGAGGTGAATCTAATCATTGTGTACTTCAAGATCCTTTTTAGGTCATAGTTCATCCCAGGGACCCTTTCCTCAGTGCGTATACAAGAGATTCTCCACTTACAGCAGGGTAGAATGACTGTAGCTCAGTATTCGGTGAGGTTCACCATCCTCTCGTGCTACTTTAATCACATGTTTTGAGACACTTTCTTTATGACCCAGACCTTCGAGTAGGGGATCAAACGGGAGATTAGAGATTCGATGGTTTCTCTCATTATCCTGATGCAGGCGGGGGTGTTAGTGTGAGCACTCTTAGTGGGTAGCTTCTTTGCTGAGTAGTCATCAGCTGTGAGACCCACCACCAGACGACATGTAGAAGATTCATCCATATTAGGTAGCAGAGAAATGATGTAGAGGTCCAAGAAGACCTTACCTATAGGTGGAAGACTGTAGGATATAGGGTCGGTGGTGCGGGGCACTCAAGACCGAGCAGGACCAGCAATGAACTATCAATGTTGTTCGTGTGGAGGGCAGGGTCACAAGGCTCGTGAGTTACCGACCTGCTGTACAAATGACCAGAAATCGGTTAAAGGACTGCCTATGTAGAGGTGACGATTCGATCAAGGAGGTATGCAGGAAGGAGGTGGACAGGGAAGAGGAGCAGGTCGTGCAGCTGGCGGTGGGCGGTGATTTCAGGATCTACCGCCACTTCCACCAGGAGGTCCACCACGACCACTAGGAGGAGGTGGACATGTATGAGATCAGATTTAGAGAGATAAGGCCTACAACCACGGTGCATTGTAGATGATTCTAGTTATGATCTGGGTCTACTCCACCTTAGTTGCAGTACTTATAGACACTGGTTCCAGTCATTATTTTATTTCCATGACCCTCGTTCGGAGCTCAAAGATAACGGTGGAGTCGTTGGCTCGATCCTTACGGATATTGACTCCTATGAGAGCGGATTATAGGATTACAAACTGGTCTTGGTAGTGTGATATTACACAAGGAGGCGAGCGCTATGCCTGGGATTTTCTAGTAGCGGCATCCAGGCCTTACAACATCATCTTGGGTATAGACATGTTATCTATAGCCCATGCACAGGTTGACTGTATTAGGCTCAATGTTTGGTGCATCCACACAAATGAAACCAGTTTTTCCTTCACTAGTGAAAAGGGAACCATTTCAGTGCATGATAGACTTTCTCAGAGGAGTATGTAGCCAATCACAAATTATTCCTCTAGCCTTACCCTCAGAGCGGTTGAAGTTGAGATCTCAATCCATCATGAAGTGGTGGTCCATTACGCCGATGATTTCCATGATGATGTACCGAGTATACCTCCTCATATATAGGAAGACATATAAATTGTCTTGTACCCCAGGACAACACTGATATCTACACCATCAAAGAGGATGGATCCCACAGAGCTTCAGGAGCTTTGGGTACAGCTAGAGGACTTGTAAGGCAATTAGTTCATTAGGCCCAATGTTTCTCCTTGGGCAGCCCCAATTTTTTTCACCAAGAAGGATGATGGGAGTTTCTAACATTGTGTGGACTATAAGTGCCTAAAAAGGTGACTGTGAATAATATGTACCCTCAACAGTGGATTGACGATCTCTTGGATCAGATGAAAGGAGCACGACATTTTTGAAGATAGACCTCATATCAGGATATCACAAGCTCAGGGTACGTGATGAGGATGTGAAGAAGATAGCCTTCAGATGATGATATGGACACTATGAGTTCTTGGTTATGCCATTCGGTGTGACCAACTCCCCTACAGTGTTCATGGGACTCATGAATAGAATATTCCATCCATACCTCAATCACTTTTTGTAGACTTCATCGATGACATCCTTATATACACAACAACGATGGAGGAGCATGCCAATCATTTTAAGATAGTTTTAGACACTCTGAGAGCCCAGCTTTAAGGTATGCTCTCGAAGTGCTAACATTGTATACAAGAGGTCCACATCCTGGGACACATCTTTTAAGTGGTTATAGTTGCAGTGGATCCTGCAATGATCAATGCCCTGCTTCCTTGGGATCCACCCATGAGTGTAATTGAGGTGCGGTGTTTCCTGGGTTTGGATGGTTACTACTAGAGGATTGGGACTGACTTTTCCAGAGATTCATCACCCTTTTCAGCATTGACAAAAAAGGGGAAAACCTCTGTAAGGTCAGAGAGATGCTAGCAGAGTTTCTAAGAGCTGAGGCAGAGACTGACGGGTGACCCCATCATGACGCTACTGGAGGAGGGTGTTGGGTACGTCGTCCACTTGGATACATCATAGATTACACGGATGTGTCCCGATGCAGGAGAGATCAACGATCTCTTATAGTTCTTGATAGCAGAGACAACGTGAGCAAGAACTATGGTAGACATGACCTAGAGTAAGCATTATTGGTAATCTCCTTGAAGATGTGGCAACATTACTTGATGGGAAAACGTTTTATAGTCTACTCTGATCCCAAGAGTCTCGGGAATTTCTTATTTCAAAAGAAACTAAACCCGAGAAAATGAATTATGATCGTGTTCCTCTAGGACTATGACTTTGAGATCGTTTATAATCCAGGGAAGGGGAATGTAGTAGCAGATGCACTCAACAGGAGATCCGGAACACAATTACTGATTGAGGCGACAGAGCATCTAGCTGATTTGTATGCATACTACATGGATCTAGATGAACCATTTTATCACCAATCTTTGATAGTCACTCCCCCACTCCTTTAGCGAGTCTGGTAGGCACAGATTGGGACACTGACTATGAGGCTTGACGTGCTTAGATATCCGCAAGACATGCACCTGATGGATTTTATGATGGTGGGGAGAACATCATCCTCTTCAGAAGACATACTATGATACAAGTGGTTCTATGGGGGGAAGTGTTGAGGGTGTTCCATACGCATCCTCTAGTGGTACATCCAGGAGTGTCGAAGACGTACCAGGACATTCGGCGTTAGCACTGGTTATTGGGAATGAAGAATGGAGTAAAAGAGTTTGTCTCATGGTGCATCAGTTTTCAGCTTGTGAAGATAGAGCACAAGGTTATAGGAGGCATAGTTCAGCAATTAAAGTTGCCATAGTGGAAGTGGAATTTAATTTATATAGACATTGTAATGGTACTTCCACACACATCTAGGGGGCATGATTCTATCTGGGTGATCATTCTCTGACTCACCAAGTCAGCTCACATCCTACTTATCAAAGACCAGGGTTCAGTACAAAGCTTGTGACACCTTTACGTGAAAGTGATTGTATGGATTCATGGAGTGCCATCTATGATTGTCTCGGATTGATATGTATGATTTAATTCCCAAATTTGGAAGGGGATTTAGGAATAATTTGGGACACATCTTCGGTTGAGAACCACCATCAATCCTCAGGTGGATGGTCAGACAGAGAAGACTATATAGACCCTTGAGGACATGTTGGGTGCAGGCATCCGAGATTTCTGCAGCAGTTGGGAGGATCACATTCCCTGAGTGGAGTTCACATACAATAATAGCTATCCCTCCACCATCAGTATGTCCCCATTTGAGGTGTTGTATGGTAAACTTTGAAGATCAAATTTGTGCTGGAATAACCCAGGAGAGTCAACATTCATTGGACCAGAGATGGTATGAGCTACAACAAAGAAAGTGAAGATCATCCAGGAGCGGATGAAAACTGCATAGAGTAGGTAGAAATCATACACTGACAGGAGACAGAGACATCTAGAGTTCAAGGATGGTGAGCATGTCATTATACAGGTCATACCATGACGAGGTTTGCATAGATTTGGATGGGGAAACATTATATCTACGATGTTTATGAGACCATTTCAAGTCCATTGCAGAGTTGCAGAGGTGGCATATCACCTATCCATTCCACTCTAGTTGGATAAGGTGCATGAGGTCTTCCACATATCCCAGGTAAGGAGATACATGCACGACTCATCTCGCATCATCATCCATGATGAGTTGGATGTCGATGATGGGGAGATGTTTTTGGAGGATCCAATAGTGATTGAGGATCGACAAGAGTTGGTCCTTCATGGGTGGTCGATACATCTGGTTCGCGTTTGTTGGTAGCTTGGGAAACTCCAAGAGAGCACATGGGAGCGGGAGGCTCAGATTCGTTCTCAATACCCCAACTTGTTTCCCATGTTTTGTGTTATGGCTTTCAGGGACGCAAAACCCCGAGGTGGGGAGAATTTAATGACCCGAATCTTCTATGTAATTTTTTTAATTATATAGAAATATTATGAGTCTACAAAAAATGACGGCACATGATTCTAAGGCCCGAAGTTCGTGGAATGAATTTATGAACTTTTTTTATCTACGTTCAGTAATCGTGCAAGCGGGTTTTTGTAACTTTTTAAACTATGCTCAGAATTAAAATCTGAGGGCACCATTGAACTTGAAACACTGGTATTCGTTTAAGGAGGCATTCACCTCCACTGTAATATGTTGAGGTGAAAGTTAGTTTCTCAAAATATCATGGGAGAGTTAAAAGAATAAAAATAAATAAATAAAGAATTTTATTTTATTTTTAAAACCACCGATTTTAATGTTCAGTTCCGAGGACACCCCGATATTGAAACCTCCCATTTGAATTTAGTGATGGGGACCACCCAAACACCTATTTTAATGGGAGGAAACTCTTGGATTTCTCTAATTTAAATGTGCCATCATAATTTAATTAACATACAAATATTAATTAAATTACTGCTTATGCTTATTTAACTTGCCACCTCACCTCTCATGGGAAAAGTGATTTTCAAAGGAGGGGAGAGAATTGGAGAGTTAGAAAGATATTTCTCCAAAAAATGGGATCCTCTAAAGAAGAACTTCATCTGGAGTCGAAGAATAATGAACCGACCTTGAAGCATTTTGTGGGAGTGAAGAATGCCGATGTAAATCTTCAATGACTTTGACTTATTCCTCGAGCCACCTCAATGGAAAATTGAGGTAGGAGATTTAGTTTGAATTATTATAGAATTTATTTTATAATTCTTCATAATCTGGATTAACAATGATGATGTCCAAAATAACATGGCCATCATCTGGTGCATATACCTTGCCTCTTATCTTTTTTTCCGCACGTTCTTCATGCATTCTTCAAAACCAAAAACTAAATGATGTTGGATATACAATTTTTTGTTGTGTGAGATATATGGATGTGAACCCCTGACCTGAGGTTTGTGAATATGTGATCAATTTATTTTTCTGGCTAAGAATGGAGATGCGGTGACCCGTGGAAGAGGATGAGGGATAACCCAGTGGATGACCTCATGAAGGTAGGGTGGTGTGCATCTGAGCCACCGGAGGAGTAGGAGATTTCGGGAGAAGGGAATCTAGTACCTGATTGGCCACGGTGGAGCAATGTCGTGTGATAGAACTGCTAGGAGGAGGACAAACTGGAGCACGAGGTCGGTCGTAGTAGGTTGGCGGGACTCGCTTGGGACTCGTAGGTGACTTAGTAGCGCCTTATGGTGCAGCCCTATGAAATTTCAAATGAAAGGGGGTAACTCACATTCGGCGCCAGATCAGGTGGACCCTGCCACCGAGCCTTGCCACCAGGCCATGCGAGCGGGCCTTGCCCCCAGGCTACGCCCAATGGGCCGCGTCACCGGGTCGTGCAAGCTGGACGCGCTCAGCGGGATGAGTTGGGTCTTCCCCTTTTCTCGTGGGTCCAGACCATGGCCATCGGGTCAGGCCTGCTCTGGCCCATGCCAATCGGGCTGGACTCGAACCATGTCAGGTCGACTTAAACCGGGTGGGGTCAGATCGGACCTGGGCCCATCTGGACCCAGATACCCATTTGTGGCTATATCATGAGAACCGAGAGTTGCTTTTCTGAACCGTCTATGAAACCAGAATCCTTGGACCAAGATTGTCTTTTTGGTATACTCTAAATTTGTTTTGGATTATGTTGGAATATTGACAGGTTTGATTGAACCTCGAATCCAACCGGGACCTAAGAGCGGAAATGCTAATAACATACTGATTGGGTGTCCGATTGACGAGCTGTCTATTGTGTTGTGACCCTTATGACATGAAAAGTTATTGGGATACATCATTGTGGGAATTATATGTATTGGGGGAATGACTGATATCTCGAGTGAAAGATTCTACAGAACTCAAGTGCACTGGGAGCGAGGAATCCAGTGGCTGGTAGTGAGGCAGAGGATGGAGATGGGTAATACAAAGTTTAGTTACCTATCGACTCTGGGTGGGTCAGAGCCTATGTGGGTCATTTATGGTCTTTGTACCTATCGATTTTGTGTGGGTCAGTGCTCAAAATTCCTGTGTGGGTGAGTGCATACCGATCCTGTGTGGGTCAGACCGTGTGTTGGTCAGCTCTTAGTGATCCTGTGTGGGTCAGTGCATACCGATCATGTCTGGATCAGATAATGTGTGGGTCATTTTGGGGTTTAGTACCTATCAATCATGTGTGGTCCAGACTCTATATAATCAGCGGCAGTGCCTCTTGACAAAATTAAATGATCTAGCTTCGTGACTAATAATCTGTACGTCTATACATGACTTTTACCTGTCTGAGTTTAGTCTTATATCTTCATGGTGTACCTGGGTGGTACTATATATTTGTGTTGTTATTTGTGTGGTACATATACTTTCATGGTGTTACCTATGAGGTACATCTACCTTCATGGTGTTACCATTGTGGTATTTTTTCCTTCAGTGTTAGATGAGTATATCTTTATAACTGAGGTATATGTTAGGGAATATACCAAAGTGGGTCTGATTGTTGTTTCAATGTTTCATGTTTTATCCTTTGTGTATTTGAGAAATGTTCTAGGGTCTCAGAGTCCCTACTGAGTTTTTTTAAGCTCACCCCTACATGGTATATGCCTATACCTTGTTGTGTCTTGTAAAGACAACGAACAATGCTGACCAAGGATGAGTGTACCAGGACTAGAGACTGCTCATAGGTGGACCTTAGATGAGGCATAACATAGTGGAGACTATTTGAGAGTTTTACCTACCCTCCAGGTAGGATCCTTTGAGGGTGTTCATAGATGATATTTTCTGTTTTACTTGTTCCTTCAATTTTTACATGTACTTTCAAGTTGGGCTTGTATTCTATCCCCTTTTCTTTCTGTACACACCCTATTTACTATATAGTTTACATTGTGATTGTATCTTGTTGTGTGATGGGTATTTGGGATTTTAGAGTTTATAAAGGGAATGCCTTCCCATTTTATAGAATATGCCTTTCGGTGCTTGTCGCCAGCCCCTGGCCTATGGAAGGTGGCCTTGGGGTAGTCACGGCATGAGCCCTAGTGGATGGGTCAAGAAAAAATAATAATGACCATATAATTTATATTTTTATACATCAATTGTACAATTAAAAACATCCATTAAATATGGTTATGAACAATCATTTACATTTAAATAATAGAGATTTATGTTGTATATACATGTTTGTGAAATTTTCAATTTTAATGATCATGATGGAATGAATATGAGAATAATTTTATAATTAATTAATTATTATTATATTATTAATATCATACTCAATATATATAAATACACTAATAAATATCATCCACTTAATGCGATCCGAAAAAATGAATCACATCGATTTGTGGAGGTTGTAATAGTCACATAAGCTTGAAAAAAATTATAAATTATAAAAATGCAAAGATGTAATAAAATTGATGATATAATATTATTATATAATTTTAATTGTTTCATGAATGTCCTATATAATACATAAATATATAATTATAACAATCCATGACTGTAGGATATGGATAAAAATCACATCGATTCGTGAGGTGGTAGTCCGCTATAAACCTAAATGGTGGTTTTATTTCCCATTGAATGAAAAACTGAGATGAATATAAGATATGGAATTGACATAAAAACATATTATCATAATTAAAATATTGGTCTTATTATTTCATCCTTATTTTAGAAATAAATACCTAGTTCAATGTGAAATGAAATTTAAAATACTGAGTTAAGAACTATACATCTTCTACAGAAAACATATTTCAGTTTATACCATATTCCTTTTTATGTATGATTTATAATCAATCCAAGGAAAATAGGATATGGATAGTGTTATTATTAAGGTATTTCATAAATATTTTGTTAAATTGTAAGGATATTGATTTTTGGAGAGTTCAAGAGATGGGGTGTCATTTTTTTAGTTGGGAAGAGGAAATAATTTTTATTAATAAAATAATTAAAATATATTGTTGTCTGGATCAAAGTTAAAATTTACTAAATGGAATAAATACTATATTATATATCGGAATAATACTACATGAAAATGTTTTTTAGAATGGTTTTAAGATCATCTTATCCTTTATTTATTTAGTTTACGCCTGAGAAATATGATAAAATTTTAATCATGCTAATACTCTTTTACAATTTTCAATATTCATTGTCAACAAAAATTAAAATAACATTATTTAAAATTATGTATTATTATGAATCAATATATTTAATAAATTCTATTAAAATAAATTAAATTATTTGGTGGATATTAATTAAATTTTTATCATTATATCATGATGAAAAAAAAATTTATATAAAAATGCTTTTTTATGGATAAAAGTGTTTTTTATAACAATTTATAGTATAATTTATATGCCAATGGAAATTATTGTATTATTGAATGTATTAATTTATTATTTTTCCTAGGAAAACATTAAAAATATATAACATTGTGAATAATTGAAATGAAAATATAGTTTTTACTAAAATTTAATATTATTACTAATCAATAAAAATCAATCTTTTCAAAAAAAAATTAAAAATATCCTAATATAATATTTATACGATGAATTAAAAAATTAAATTATTTTTTTATAATTATTATTCAATATTTTTTAAATAATTATTTCAAATAAAACAATATAATGTTGGGAAACTAAATTTGGTTTGAGATAATTCATTCTTCCATTGGAATGAATAATTACCATCCATTCACTCAATTTATATGAAATAAAATAAAATACAAGAATATTAATAAAACATGAGGATTATTTATCAAACTATTAAATATTTTGTTAAGATATTTTCTGAACACTAAAGGGGATTCTCTTTCATATTTTAATTATTATTTTTCAGTATAATTTTTTTTTGGATAAATTTTATACTTTTTAATGTTTTCCGATATTGAATATTTCATATTAAGAGTAAAACGTTTCCAAAGTCTTCACATCATATCTGGAAAATTAATTTTTAATGTAACATTTATCCTCATCTTTTACAATTATGGTGAATCATTTTATGCAAACACATTTGTTATATCATTTCCCATTATGAGAATTATTTTTTATGAAACTTATTTTTATTGTGTTAAATTATTATTCCAAATGATTTTATTTCCAAAAATTTTTTAAAAGAAAATTATTTTTTAGTAATTTTCATGAGTAAAAGATTCATATTAAAAAGGAATGCATGATTTTAAAATTTATTTTATAATATTATGTTTAAGAAAATAAGTCTCTGATCTGTTACTAACATTAAGAATAAATTTTTTAAAGTGTAAATGGTTTAAAATAATATCTAAACCCCCTTTTAATTTTATAGAGAAATATTTATAAATTTTTATCAATCTCATTGAATTTAATATTTTTGGAATACCTCCATAAGTATTTTTCAAATCTAATCAAAATATTTTATTTCTTTATATTATTTAATATGAATTTATAAATAATTATAAATGTGTTATTTTGAAAATTTTCAATATCCTTTGAATTTTTTTGATAAAGTAGTGATAATTTTTTTCCTCTATACAAATTTATTCCCTATATGGAGAATGGAATCTCTAGGAAATCTTTTAATGAAACTCAAATTTTTCTATGGGTTACATAAGTGATATTTTACATATGAAAATTTTAATGATTTATTATAACACATTTAAATAGATTATGATTGGTGGGATTCCCTTAATCCCTACAATTCTTTGTTCCATGTTCTATGTCTCATGAAATAATGTTGTTGTGCATTAACCTTACATTTTTTGATAGTTTCACAAGGTTGAGAATAATGCTGATGTTGTTATATAATTTCAAAATATTAATAGTGAACATGATTATGTTTAATAGTTTAATTTAAGTGAACGAAATATTCGTTTGTTTATCCAGGTTCACTATAGAAAGGATGAACCCGATGTTATTTTACAGGTTAAAATGATTAAGCATGAACTTGAAGAAGTTAACTAGGATCGTAAGATTGAGAATGAATAAGATATTTTTAGCTTAGTTTATAAGATTGATAGTGGAAACATATAGTAATATGGGATCAAATATTTATGGATCATATGATTAAGCCTATTCCATATTTAAATGATATATTCCTATTATTCTGATCTATGGATCAAATTTACCATCACATGATACCACATAATTATTATAAGGAATATATTTTTCTATTTTAAAATAATTTTCCTACCATAATGACATATGGATTGAATGTATTGATCAATGTTGCATTTAATATGATACATCTTCCAGGATTATGTTTTTTATATCATTATTATATAAACATTTGACGGAATGATAAGCATTCCCATACTATTTTCATGAGTCATACACAATTATATGATTCAATACCCATGGTTATGAAGATGAGTATAACATATATAATGTATTAAATAGATTCTATAATTTATCAATTTTTAAAAAAGGATCAAAAGTATTATAAAATAAGTTGATTATCCATTTAATAATCAATCACAGTATACCTTATCATCTGAGTATTATGCATTTATTTAGGATATGTAATGTACATGTTATGGAAATAATGTAAAATATAGATATTTTTATATTTGGTCATCTATAAGGACATTAAAGACAATGTGAAGGGAGAATGTTTAACACTAGTTCTTAGAGTGAAGGCCTAGGTTACCTCATTCTATCCATAAACTCAAAATCTTCTAAAAATCACATTGGATCATCAATCTCCCTCAATGAATTTTATTGAAATCCAAGGAAAATATCTATATTTTTTAGTGAAGTCCACATTGTTACGAATATGTTTTTAATAAATATTATCCTACATGATATAACTATTTGTAGGTGGCCTAAAAAGTGATTAATAATATCATACTCTACATAAAATTATAATTTACATTCATACAGTCTCAATCATTTACCAAATTGATCTTAAATGAAAAAATGGAAAAATTGAAAAATGGTTTGATACCACTATAAATATAATTAAAGATAACACATGAGAATAAAGGATAGTTTAACTAAAAAATATGTCCACCGACAATAAATCATTATAATATATAATAAAAATATATTCCTTGGCACATTCTCAACAAAAATGATTAAAACTATTCTCAGAGGCAAACTCTATAATTTCTCAAAGGGTATGCCTTTAATAAACATTCTCTAAATACATGATCGTACTAGTTAATTGATCATTAAATTTTTAGGTAAAACACATATCATGGGATATTCACAAAATAGTTCTCTCCCCTTTATAGATTCTTTAACACAAAAACATTAAGGTATTATTTTACATTCGTACCCCATAAAAAAATACTTAAATAAAATTGATTATAATGATACATTTTTCACCATTATAAATCTTTTATAGTAATGGGGATAAACTCCCATCATTTCACTCAAACATTTAGGATCCTCATCTAGAAAGGATTTAGTGAAAATAGCAACTACATAATCTATAATAAAAAGAAATTATTGCTTAAAAAATATTTTCCACATGATATTTGAAGACTTTATATTGAATATAAATATTATTTCATCATGAATATTATATATGACATATTGAAGGATTTAAAATATATTAATTATAAAAAACGTGATGTAGTGGAAATATTTCTTCTAAATTGTGGTAATCCTATTGATTTTCTATTCACATTAATTAGATCAGGGGTTCAGTAAATGGAACATTGTATAAAAAAGTAGTAATCATGGATGAAGTTTTTTTATAATTTATAAAACATACAAACCTATATCCTATAATGAAAAATAAACTATATATAAACATTCAATCATCAAAATTTTCTTCCCAATCTTCATTATAATAAATATGCAGAACAAGATTTCTATGATTCAATATCTCAACCCAAAATTCAATATAACATTAATATACCCATTAATCCTCTCAATATATATAAAATTATACACTATTGAATTGATTTTACAACTAGAAATATGTGTCCAAATAATGATAATACCCATCAATGAATTTTTCATGTATTAAAAACTATTTATTATCATTCAAAATTATATTGTATCAAAATTTCTCCCTCTATATGTTTAGATAACAATATTACACACAAATTTTGGTATTTACATTTATTTGAATCCTTTATTCAAAATTATTTGACATCTATTAATATTAATTCTTTTGGGAAAGTAATATATTGTTTTCATCTAAAGACACTTATAAACACAAAAATTATTTCATTTCACTATGAATGTAAATTTCATCTAACCTTTTCATATCCAATGTAAATTCCCCAAAATATCATTCATCATTGATAGAGAATATAATTCCATATATATTAATACTAAAAATAGTAGAGACAAATTTTTTATTTTTTATGTATAGTTCATTTAAAACACTCTCATTTATTGAGTTTAGATTCTTCAAAACATTATCATACATATAACAAAATTATCTTTGGTCATGTTTCAACACATAAAAATACTTATCCATATTTATAACCATATTTAATTATATATAATTAATGTATCTGAATATTTATTCAAAAAATAACTCATATTAGAATTCACCATTAAGAATGATAGATTTAACATCCATTTAGAATATATTTTATTTCATCATTACTAAATACTAAACTATTATAATGGTACATATCCTTTACTCTAGTGAAAATATGTTAGCAAAATGAATTTATTCTACTTGATAATACACTTTAAAAAAAGAATTTAAAATATTCTCACAACGTCTTCCTTTCAATTCATCATGTATAATAAGACCCATTTTTATCCAATAACATTATTTTTTAGGCATGGGTACAAAATCTAATGTATAATTGATATCTATCTAGACGAACTATTCAATCATGGCATCAACCCACTCTTTATAATCCATGTCATCATTATTATCTCATGGTTTAAACAATTAAAATAGTGGGGTATGTCACGGTGTCCACAATAATATACAACCTTGAACATGCAATCATTCTTCTAAAATGTTCTTCTGGACCTTGACATATCATCCTTACCTTGAATGAGATTATTGGGGTTGAACTACGTCATTAAAGTTTTTGGAATCATTAACTTCATCCTGAAACTATCATTTTCATATATTTATGAAGCATCCTCAAATTTTATGAACATAATAGATTTTTCAACAATATTTAACATGATCTTGGTTGTTCATCATCCCAATTTGAATGTTTAATCTCCATCAAATCCTCAATTTCTACATTAATATAGGTTTATTTAGTTTAACATCATTATCCCCATATATTTGGAGGACAAAATAGGAAGATACTATCAATACCTCATTATTCAATAATTACTAAATTTTCACCATTATCATTGATTGGGAATGGGATTTAAGACACTCTTAAGTAATTAATACGTAGAAAATTTGTTTAATTATATATAATATAGGGATATTTCATACGTTTCCCTATGTAAACATGAATTTTTTATATAAACTCAAAACTAAGGGATTTTTTATAAAAATACATTGAAGAATCATGATATATAAGAATAGTTTAAGAAATATCCATTAATAATTTTTTATTTCATTTAGTATCACAATTTTTTGTGGTGTGTATGCATATTGGAATTCATGGAAAATAAAAAATTTCAAAATATATCCATCGAATATCTCACTTTTGTTTTTAATACTATTACCTATCATAATATTTTTGATGGAAAAATGAATTTCCTTATCACTTTATCTAACACTATTTATCATTTTAAGAGCCTCTAAATTGTGAATAATTAATATAGTAAAAATAAATTGTTTAAAGTAATTAATAAATGATAAAAATTTCATCTTTCCAACTACTTTTTGGTCTATATTGTCCCAATAATTTCATTATATATAATATTAAATGTATGATTTGTTGGAATATCTACCATAGAATGTGATGAATTAACAATCTACCCCATTTACTTGTTGAGAAATATAATTCTTCTCCCTTTTTAGTATCACCATATAAAAAATTTTATCATTGTATGAGATTAGTCATGTCATTTTATCCAACATAGTGAGGACCTTTTACATTGATTATTTTCTTATTTCATGCCTAATAAGATAATTTTTTTAAAAAACTCATCTAAAATAATTTTCCTATTATTCATTGATATAATTTCAAAAATCACACAAATTACATATTCAGAAATAAAAATATTCCCTTTTGAAAGTATTTTTTTATTTAATTAATTGACTAAATATTACTAAAAGATTGTATTTTATTCCATTAATAAATTATCAATTGTGGGATTTCAATTCATCCTTCCCAATCACAGCTGATCAAATTACTTTATTTTTTAGTAAAATATGATTCATACAGTTATATTTTTCATTCATTAAAATTTTAAAAATAATTGGACATTAAAATAAAAAATCATATCATATAATCATCCAATATCGTGAATCCCTGAATTTTACCCTATTGATGCATTGAGAGTGAAATCAACCACAAAAAATTCTAATTTAAATTATTTTTATTATTCTGAATACTTTTAGTTTCACAAAACATTTTATTTTAGGACAGTAATATTATTAATCATTTATTTTCATGGTGATATGATTGGGAACATCTTCCATAAACATCATCAAGAACATGAAACATATTTTCTGATTCCTATTCAAAAATATTAGTCTATTTATGAATAATCATATTTTTGAAATGTTGAATACCACTTAAACCCATAATCCTGATATTATTGATCTCATAATGATATTGGAAGATAATCCATCACATCATATCTATATAATATAATACACCATGGACCATAAAACACCTTGATAAAATATTTTCCTATGTACAATCCATGCTATATAAAAGTGGATAAATGTAATTCATGTTTCTTTTGGTCACTGATATTGAATCATTTAAATGAACCCAAATTTATTTTGAACTCATGAAATATTCTTATTCAAAAAATCAATCAAATCATACAATTTAGTCATCAATAGTATAATTATTGAGATTATGGTTTTGTTCCATGAATTTCTATATTCTAGTGATTCACTTGCTTTACAAATAAAATTTTTCTATCATAACAATCTTATTCTTCTCAGGATCTGAAAATTAATTTTTAAGATCCCTTACATCCAATTTAGGTTATCATATATGGACAAAATGTTTCCCAATATTCATCAAAATATCCTGAGAATAAGTTTTCTATGATATTTAAAACAATTTCTATAAATGTTTATGATGTTGAATATGACAGTTTTTTGCTCCATTAGAGACTCAATTATCATTTTTAATCAAAATAAATACTATTTTATTTCAAATTCACTATTTAATAAATATTTATTTTTAAAATTTTGTCACAATTGATAACTCTATTCATACCCTCAATTCAATTTTTTTATTTATAAATTTCTTATTTACAAATGGATTTATTTTTTTAACTATTTTTCTTATGAATTATTATCTCATTTAACAACATTTATTTTATTGAATGAATTTATTTTACATCCATATAAATTTTATCAGATTTTTAGAATATATATATATTAATAACAACATCTATAACTATTTAATTCTTTTTTATTAACATTATAAATTGGTAACTTCACATGGAAATTACTATATATATTTTCATCATCATATTCATCTCATCATTGAATATCATCCCATATGGATAAAATTTAAAATATCATGAACTTTTAGAAATTATTTTCCTTATCACTTTAATAAATCCATGACTATTTTGGATTTCAACAGTTTTATAATGAATATCCCTCGTCTTATAATTCTATATCATTAAATTAATCATATTTTCAAGATAGGAAATTTATTAAAAATTTAAAAATTGATTCACACATATAACATTTGACGGAATTATTTCCATGATATTTCCCATTACATTAATAATAAATGATGAGAAAAGATAAAAAATGTAATTAAATCATTCATCAATATCCTCTATAGAGTGTAGAAAAAAATCCTTATCTTTAGTTACCACCATTTTTTACTTCTTATATTTTTTATCATTAATGGAAATGTCCATTTCACAGAAGTCATTATTTGTGAATAAATATTATTTTATCATCATACATTAAATTAAAATTATACATTTTTTAACAAGATGGTGTCTACATGGGAGTATATCTTTCATCAAATATATATATTAGAATTTGGAAGAGCCTAATGACTATTGTGAAACCTTCCAATTTGTTACAAAATTTAATAAATGTTTCCACAATTTCTTTTAACCTTGTGAAGATTATATATAATGTTTCATTACCCCTAATTTTATGATCAGGTTTCTTCAGTCTCTAAATATGTAATTTTTTTCAATTTTCTTTTATAGTAACTTCATATACATTCAAATATTTTCCTAAACGACTGTTTCTATTTTAAATCCCAAGAATTAAATTTTAATTTTTAAAAAATCGAAGATAATTTGACATATATTATCATGATCACTACCTATAAAGGTACCATAACTGGGATTCTAATGAAGGAACATAGATAATGACAACTAATGCATAACTATAATAGGACAGTGTTTTGTGACTAGAACAAGGAGGTATATACACTCCCACAGAGATGGGGGAATTACTATCATAACGATTGAAAAGGTAATAGAGATGTTTATAAAAACAATAAAAATCTCATGAACATAAAATATTTTGGTGTACACTAAATACTTTATGTGAATTTATATATTAATGTGTAGAATTGAAATGGTGATACTCATGAAATTATCATTGATAATTAATAATAATATTTATATTCTCCTGAACAAGTCATTGAACAAATTATGTCCAGCATGATCACCAAAAATATCCTAAAATCCTAAATTTTTATATAGTAATTTATTGTGTATAAAATTTATAACTAGTAGGATTATCCTGGAAACAAATAATGAAAACTTTTAAATAATAATTCAATCATTGTACAAATAAATAAATGAATCCAACTCAACACATTAAAAGGTATATAATAAATTTCCCAACAATAATAGTACTAATCAAAGAATATCTCATAAAAGTATTACCTAAATATTTAGAACACAAACACACACACACACACACACTCACACATATATATATATATCAAAATGGGTTACTAGAAACCACTTACCAACTAGTTTTCCTCTCTCCTAACCCAACATCACATGTTCTGAATCATCATTTCTGAAATAAATAATCCTACCCAAAACACTAAGGATACCATGTCACACCACTAACCATGTCAATCAATTAATTGAATTCATATCCTTGATATAGTTAATAGATTTATTTCTGTAATCCACCCCCAATAGTGTCATTTATAATATTCCACAAGTCATCAGAACATGTTCATATGTCACCTATAATAATCATTTAGATATTATATCTAGAATCATTCATATAAAATAAACTCCATCAAGAACAAACCAAATCACACTTGTATAGGAAATAATAGATGTAGAAACACATAAAAAATACTACAATCGGTGAAATAGTGGGTGGGAGTGGGATGTAAGCCATCCATATCCCCTATAAAATATATATTGAGGAATATAATTATGGAACCTCTATATATTTGTCCACCCATTGAAAATGGTTTGTTGTATAGGAAATAAGAAAATATAGATTAGTTTTTTCACATAACCACACTAATTGAAAATTCCTAGAGAAATACCTAATTGATTTCATCATCACACAGGACACTCAGTTTTCATAGTTAATGTTTAAATATCAATTAATCATAAAATGTATCATTTTAACAAAATTAAATACCCTTTAATTAATATTAATCCATTTTTTGGAATAACATTTTAATCATTTATACCATGTTTTGAAGAAATATTAATTCTTTTAAAATAATATTGATTATTTCATCAGAAAATGTAAGAATCATAAACCCACCGTATTATTTCATTCATTAAATATCATCTCATAAACATATGAGTGCTCTATGAATTACATTAATATACCACTAAAATGATTAAGTCATAAATAATATCATGATACACCATCACAAAGTTGTAAACTAGTGATACAAATAACATCCACCAAATAATTATTAAGAATGAAGTAATAATTGTTAAGGAATCCTTATAGTAAAATAATAAAAATTGCCTAAGTTTCCTAGACCAATAATCATATAAATATATATTTAACATCATTTTATTATCATCATTATAAAAAGTACCTTGGGCCTTTATCGTCATCATAACAATCATAATATAACTCGATAATTATCACGAGTACCCCATTCCACCATCATTATCATAACTGAAAAATCATCATGAATCCCTATCCATTTCACATCATCACACCTACCATAAATAGTTATAAATATAAGGCCCCTACCTTAAACATCTCTAAATCTTGAGTTAAATCAAGAAAACATGTTGAGGATCTTTTCAGGTTTAGAGTTGTAGAGAATTAGATCATAAATCATGCATTACATTCCACATTTAAACAAAGTTGTTACATAAAAGATAGTAATAAATTTTCCAAATAATGGAAACATATTTAAAATAAAACATGGATTTTTTCTTGAAACATCCTTGACACTATCATCACATAATGTACCATTCCCTTGACCTGTGAAAAACATTTCAAAAACTTGGGATGAGCATAAAAATCTAAGTAAGGGAAATAAAATTATGGAAAGGAAACATGAGTACATGTATACATAAGAATCAATGAAATCATACTTTACTCATAAATCATAAGCACTTTAACAAACCTCATCAAATCATGAATAAATAATAGAAATAATAATACATAAAAGTAACTTGAGGCATTCATAATATTCTTACGTAGGGAGTAACCCTCTTGGTTAGGTTTGGAATACCCATCACAGTATATTCCCTAAATCTATTTGGAGAGACCTTAATGTTTAACTCCTTCACGTTACCGAATTCATTGGAGAGCTATATCGGGCTCACCTGACCTTAGTTTTTCACGGAACCATCTGTCTTCATAATAATTCCCAAGAACCATAAGATAATCGTATCACATAAAACATGCATAAAAAAAACATAACATTTCCACTTTTCAATAACAATATATCAATAAAACACATTTATATAAAAACATTATTAAAATGATTTTCAATACAAAAATAAAAGAAAAGTAAAACATGATATTTATTTTACATTTAATAAAAGGAATGCCTTGTAGAGGAAGGCAAAACTCAAATAATGGTCCGACTAGACTCAATCATTTTTTACTGTCCTGAATAATAAACATGAGTTAAGTTATACTTTCCTAAGAACCTTTTTCAAGTTCATTATTCCTTTTATATCACTTATTACAATGCCATGAACACTATGTAATTATTTATGTTAATAACGGTCGTTTTAACAATCATTAGTACTTGAGTAAAAAATAAGCTCTTTATAATTACATGTTGTTCATGTATCCATTATATCCATAGTTATACTCATGATGTAGATATCATGTATATCATATATATCCAGTATATACATGCATTAATAATATTACATAACATTTAGAGGTAAGAAACGAAGTGCACCGTTCATGGAGACGGTAAGCCTTATGTACACATGTACGCTACTTCCATTTCTATTTCATATTTAATGGATTTAAAAAATAATGATACCTAATAGTATTATATTTATTGTATTGTATCATATATAATATCATTAAATCTATCTTTTATACGTACCACATATGGTATTAACGAATCAAATCACTTTGAGGGGGCGGTAGTCCACACTTCCTAAAATGAAGATATTGCGTTTACCCATAATGGAAACCATAAAGGTATGCCATTAAAGAAAAATACAGAATCTTAAGTAAAACCTAAACATATTATATATCATATATAAATATAGTGACATCTTTATGGCCAACTATGAAGGTGTTATATGAGTGTTGAACAATCATCGTTTCGTGAGACAGAAATTCGCCATCCACAGAAACAGTAAGTTCGTTAACCATTAGATGTATGTGTGTGTAAGTGTAGATCTAATAATTCTTATAACAACATACTAGTATATTTAAGATACTGGGTTTGTTACAAAATAAAGTAATAAAAAGATTTTAGAGGGTTGGAGAAGAAAAATAAAACAAAAGAACACAAGTGAATACATTACCTTAAAAACGGGCAACTCTTTTTGACTTGAGCTCAAAGGCTTCCTTGGGAAGACTTATGCCCAAAGTGTGGCTTCAAGGAGTAAGAGAGGACCGTGGAGATAAAAAATTGACACGGGTTGTCCGAGCCAAAGGATTGAGAGGTGTGGGTAAGGTGGTAGAGGTTGGGACCTTTTATAAGAGGAGAGGAGGGGAACTCTTGGAATGTTATAAAAGGTTTGTTTATTATAAAATTCTTTTCAGATGTAAAAGGTCAAAAAAATTATATATTTCTTGTATAAGGTTATAAGAGTTCTAAATCCACCCATCCAATAGGTTTTTGACATGTTTAGGTCTTATATTTTACATTATCTTTTCATTTTTTAAATCGTTAAATAATGAGGTAATCATTGCATCATCATGGTCTCATAAATAATTTAATTTATTTAAGGTATAAAAATTAAAAAAAATATATCATGATGTAAGAAATATTTTTAGATTTACAATGACCATTTATAGTAACACATCTGACTTGTATATCCCCATGTAAAAATTGTTTTATTATAACAATACATGTTACTGTCATTTTTTACTTTTAATTTAAATAAAAGGAATGAATGTCATTATATTACCCATGTGCCTCCATGGGGTCCCAAAAATAGACTCATGGGTTTTCTAGGTTGTCTATGACACATCCAATAAGGGTAAGACATGTTTCTAGGTCATTTCATATTATTAAAACATTATTTTTACCTTAAATTACACTAATTACCTCTAATCGTGATTAAAAACTTAAAAATTACTATTCACCAAAAGATTATTTTAATCCCATTGAATCACATTTTTCATCCTAATGAAAACCATGTATGTCGGATTTTTTTAAATTCAAAACACAGAGGTGGTAAAATTTCATTTAAATGAAAAATCAGTTTTTTATGTACCACTTAGTGGTTTCACTATTCATAAAAAATTGAAATTTTTCAGAAAAATACCAAAACTTCACCCTAATCTATATTTGATATTCCGAATTCAAAAAGGATTTATATTTTAAAAAATTCAAAAAATATAAGTTACATTAATTATTTTAATAGTTAATTCCCACTGTCAGAGCAAATAGCGTTTTTTTATGAAATATTAAGTTTTAAAATATTGAAACTAGTTTAAGTCCAATTTCATAGTGAAATTAATTCCAAAGACCACTATAGGATTAAATGGTAAAAATATATTCTAAATGCACTTTAAAAAAAAATTCAAAAGATAATCTATTCATATAAATGAATTAGATTAAAAAGAGGTTTTGAATTAAAATACATCATTTTTCACTATTCATTAAAAATGAACTTTATCAGAAAAATACAAAAAATTCACACAAAGAAAATTTTGATGTCCCAATTCTAATGAATAATATTATTTGGTCCAATAGAATGTATAATAGTGACCAAAACTATATTTATGGACAGTTCGCTATCAAAAGGCGATAAGTCGATCTTTAATGAAAATTAGAGTATATATGCCTAAAATTGAATTCGTTTCTTATTTTAAGCCTTTATCTTTTATTGGATAAATATAAAAACATTTAAAAAACATATATAATAATATTTTAGTTATTTATATTCATTCCAGACAATACAACAGCTACGTGTTAACTAAAATTTAAAATAGTATTATTTTATTACTAGTGTACACTGTAAGATTTCAAAGAAACAATTTGTTGCGTATCAGGTACGCCATCAAACATAGCAACCCCTTTAATGTAAAATTAATATTTAATTCATAAATGTTAATAAAAATGAAAAATGATTTATTGTTTATTTACCTGGGATGTTACATCCTTCCCCCCTTTTGGGAATTCCTTCCTCCAAATTTTATTCACTTATCAAAATAAGTGGGGATATTTATCCCTCATAGCATTCTTATATTCCCATGTTGCCTCTTCAACCATATGGTTTTTCCATAAAACCTTTACCTGGTGAATTTCCTTATTCTGCAACACTTACTCTCTATGATCAAGTATCTGGAATGGTTGTTCTTCATAAGAGAGATTCTCTTCCAACTGAACTACCTTTGGGCTCAAAACATAATATAGATATCGCATGTACATTCTCAATATCGAAAGAAGAAAAACATTGTGTACCAGAGATAAACTTGGAGGTAAAGACACTTAGTATGCAATTGATCCAACTTTATCTAGAATTTAATATGGTCTAATGAACCTTGGGATCAACTTTTCTTTCTTATCGAATCGCATAACACTTTTCCATGGAGAAACGTTGAGAAAGACATGGTCACCTACCTCGAAAGATAGATCCTTCCTCCGGTTATCCGCAAAACTCTTCTGCCTGATTTGAGCTATTCTCATGTGTTTCTGAATCAACTGAAATTTTTCTGCCATCTCTTCTACCAATTCTAGTCCCATAAACTTCCTTTCACCAACTTCATCCCAGAAAGCTGGAGTTCAAAACCACTTCCCATATAATGCCTCAAATGGTGCCATCTGTATACTGGAATGAAAACTGTTATTATAAGAAAACTCAAACAAATAAAGATGTTGGTCCCAACATACCTGATAAACAATCGAACAAGCACGTGGCATATCCTCTAATGTCTGAATTGTTCGTTCTGACTGCCCATCTGATTGAGGATGAAAAATTGTACTAAAATTTAATTCAGTACCCAACGACTTCTGAAGGCCATTCCAAAAGTTAGAAGTGAACCTGGGGTCACGATCAGATACAATGGATAGAGGAACTCCATGTAACCTGGCTATCTCTTTAAGATACAAATGAGAATGTTGATCTAGGGAAAAAGTATCTCGTATGGAAAGGAAATGAGTAGATTTATCCAAGGGATCAACAATAACCCAGATTGCATTATTACATCATGGTGTCTTCATAAATCCCACAACGAAGTCCATGGATATATTCTATCATTTCCACTCTGGCACTGGTAAAGGCTGAAGCATCCCTTTCGGTAACTGCCTCTCAACTTTAACCTATTGACAAGTAAAAAACTTCACAGTAAAATAAGAAAAAATCCCTTTTCATTCCATCCCACCAGTAATACTCCCAAAGATCTCTATACATCTTAGTACTGCCTGGATGTACTGAAAACGAAGAACTATGATCTTCACATAACAAATCTTTCATCAACTTTGAATCACACGGCACACCCAATCTCTTCCCAAATCATAGAACAAAATCATTATCAATATTGAATTCAGGAAACTTACCCTTCTGAACCATCTCTACCTTTTTCTGCAACTCGCTATCTTGCTTCTGTGCTTGCTTAATTATGTCTTATAGAGAAGAATTCACTGATACCTGAAACAAAATAGAAGTACATCCTACACCAACAAATTCTATTCCAATGTTCATCAAATTCATAACCAAAGTATCACGTTCCAAACTCAAAAATGTTAATGAAGCATTACTTTTTTTACTCAAATCATCATCCACTTTATCTGTTTTTCCCGGATGGTAATGAATTGTCCAATCATAATCCTTGATTAATTATATCCATCTCCTCTATCTAATGTTCAATTCTTTATGAGTGAATATATACTTTAAACTTTTGTGATAGGTATATATTTTACACTTTACTCCATACAAATGATGCCACAAAATTTTTAAAGCAAAAACAACATCAGCTAATTCCAAATCATGTGTAGGGTAATTTACCTCATGAGTTTTCAACTGTCGTGATGCATAAGCAATTACCTGATCATTCTGCATTATAATGCAACCAAGTTCTTTAAATGAAGCATCAATGTAGATAACAAACTCCACATTCCTGGAAGGTAGGACCAAAACAGGAGCATTCACCAATCATCTTTTCAGTTCCTGAAAACAATCATTACATTCTTCTGTCTAGATAAACATAACACCCTTCCGAGTAAGCTTAGTCATTGGACTAGATGACCGTGAAAAATTTCTAACAAACCTTCGGTAATAGCCTACCAAATCAAGGATGCTATGAATCTCAGTTACATTTGTGGGTCTTGGCCATTCTTCAACAACCTTTACTGAATGTTAGAGTATATATGCCTAAAATTGAATTCTTTTCATATTTTATTCCTTTATCCTGTATTGGATAAATGTAAAAACATTTAACAAACATATATAATCATATTTTAGTTATTTACATTCATTCCCGCCAATAAAACGGCTACGTTTTAACGTCCATTTAAAATAATATTATTTTATTACTAGTGTGCAACGTATGATTTCAAAGAAACTCTTTGTTACGCATCGGGTACGCTATCGAACATAGCAACCCATTTAAAGTAAAATTAATATTTAATTCATAAATATTAATAAAAATGAGATTGGTTTATTCTTTTTTTACCTATGATGTTACATCCTTCCCCCCTTTGGGGTATTGTGTCCTCACAATTTTATTCACTTATCAAAATATGTGGGGGTATTTATCCCTCATAGCATTATCAGATTCCCATGATGCCTCCACAACCATATGGTTTTTCCATAATATCTTTACCTAGTGAATTACATTATTCCACAACACTTTCTCTCTATGGTCAATAATCTGAACTGGTTGTTCTTCATAAGAGATATTCACTTCCCACTGAACCACCTCTGGGCTCAAAACATGAGATGGATCGGGCATTCATTTTCTCAAAATCGAAACATAAAAAACATTATGTACCTGAGATAAACATGGAGGTAAAACCACTCGATATGAAACTGATCCAACATTCTCCAGAATATCATATAGTCCAATTGTCCTTGGACGCAGCTTTCCTTTTTTACCAAATTGCATCACACTTTTCCACAGTGAAACTTTGAGAAAAACATGATCACCTACCTCGAATGATAGATCCTTCCTCCAGTTATCCGCATAACTCTTCTGCCTGCTCTGAGCTGTTCTCATGTGTTTCTGAATCAACTGAACTTTTTCTACCATCTCTTCTACCAATTCTAGTCCCATCAACTTCCATTCTCCCACTTCTTCCTGGAAAGCTGGAGTTCGACACTGCTTCCCATATAATGCCTCAAATGCTGCCATCTGTATACTGGAATGAAAACTGTTATTAAAAGAAAACTAAACCAAAGAAAGATGTTGATCCCAACTTCCCTGATAATCCATCGAACAAGAACGTGTCATATCATCCAAAGTCTGAATTGTTCGTTCTGAATTCCCATATGATTGAGGATCAAAAGCTGTACTAAAATTTAATTCAGTACCCAACGTCTTCTGAAGGCCTTTCCAAAAGAAATAAGTGAACCTAGGATCACGGTCAGATTCAATGGAGAGAGGAACTCCATGTAACCTGACTATCTCTTTAAGATAAAAAAGGAAAGTTAATCTGTGGAAAAAGTATCTTGTATAACAAGTAAATGGGTAGATTAAGTCAAGTGATCAACAATAACCCAGATTGTATTATTACCTCGAGGTGTCTTCAGAAATCCCACAACGAAGTCCATGGATATATTCTCCCATTTCCACTTTGGCACTGGTAAAGGATGAAGCATCTATTTCGGTAACTGCCCCTCTGCTTTAACCTGTTGACAAGTCAAACACTTCATAGTAAAATCAGCAATATCCATTTTCATTCCGTCCCACCAGTAATACTCCCAAAGATCACTATACATCTTAGTACTTCCAGGATGGACTGAAAATGGAGAACTATGAGGTTCACATAAAAAATCTCTCTTAAACTTTTAATCACATGACACACACAATATCTTCCCAAATCTCAAAAAAAAATCATTATAAATATTGAATTCAGGCAACTTACCCTTCTGAACAAGCTCTACCTTTTTCTGCAACTTGCAGTCTTGCTTTTTTGATTGCGTAATTCTGTCTGATAGAGAATATTTCACTGATACCTAAAACAAAACAGAAAGAAATCATGCGCCAACAACTTCTATGCCAAATTTCATCAAAACCATAACCAAAGGATCACGTTCCAAATGCAAAGTTTCTAATGAAGCATTACATTTTCGACTCAATGCATCAACCTCATTATTTTCTTTTCTCGGATGGTAATGAATTGTATAATCATAATCCTTGATTAATTCTATCCATCTCCTCTATCTCATGTTCAATTCTTTCTAAGTGAATATATACTTTAAGCTTTTGTGATTGGTATATATTTCACACTTTACTCCATAAAAATGATGCCTCCAATGTTTTAAAGAAAAAACAACAGCTGCTAATTCCAAATCATGCGTAGGGTAATTTACCTCACGATTTTTCAACTGTTGTGAAGCATAATCAATTATCTGATCATTATACATTAAGACGCAACCAAGTATTTTCAATGAAGCATCATTGTAGATATCAAACTCCCAATTCCATGAAGGTAGTGCCAAAACTAGAGCATTCACCAATCTTCTATTCAGTTCGGAAAAACAATCATCACATTCTTTTGTCCAGATAAACGTAACACCCTTCCGAGTTAGCTTAGTCTTTGGAAAAGATAATTGTGAAAAATTCCTATCAAACCTTTGGTAATTGCCTGACTAACAAAGGAAGCTACGAAATCTCAGTTACATTTGTGGGTCTTGGCCATTCTTCCACAACATTTTTTTTGTAGGATCAATAGTTATCCCACATTTAGAAAAAATAAGACCAAGGAAAGAAATTTGTTTCAACCAAAACTCACACTTGCTGAATTTACCATACAATTTCTCTTCTTTTATGGTTTGAAAAATAACCCTTAAATGTTTTTCATTCTCCTATTTACTTTTATAAAACACCAATATATCATCAATGAAAACAACCACAAACTTATCCAAGAACTCAGGGAAAATTATATTCATTATGTCCTTGAATACAGTAGGTGCATTGGTTAGCCCAAAAGTCATTACTACAAATTCATAATGGCCATATCATGTACGAAATGCAGTCTTCGGAATATCTGCTTCCATTACCTTCAACTAATGGTACCTAGATCTCAAGTTAACCTTTGAAAAATACTGAGCTCCCTGGAGCTGATCAATCAAATCATCGATATGTGGCAAAGGATATTTTTTCTTAACCGTGATGTTATTCAAAGCTCTCTAATCAAAGAAAAGTCTCATATAACCATATTTCTTTTTAATAAATTAAACAGGATCACCCCATGGTGATGTGCTAGGTCGAATAAAACCTTTCTCTAATAAATCATGCAATTGACCCTTCAACTCTAAAAGTTCATTTTGAGTCATTCGATAAGGGGGTTTTGAAATTGGCTTAGCATCAGGAGCTAAGTCTACAGTAAACTCATCTTCCCGATATGGTATTATTCCAGGAAACTCATCAGGAAAACATCAGGATACTCATTTACCACTGGCACAGGATTAATATGAATAGTTCCCTTGTTTTCAACAATATGTGCAAGGTAACATTCATTTCCATCTTTTACAAGTTTCTCGGCCTCTTGATACGTTACCAACAGTAAGGGTTCATTCTTGTACTCAAACTGAATGTCTTTCTGAAAAGAAACTTCGTTAGCTCAACAGTCAATCTTAGCATGGTAAATAAGGAGCCAATCTATACCCAGGATAACATCAAACTCTACTAGAGGTAAAATAATAAGGTTTTCAAGTAGGTTATTTCAACAGATAAGGATAGGATAATTCTTATAAATTCTTTTTGCCTCAACATTTTTCCCAGGTTTTTTTACCAAAAGTTTAGGAGTCATTTCATGAGAAGGTATTCCCATTTTACTAGAAAATTATTCAGAGATAAAAGAATGTGTTGACCCTGAATCAAACAAAATACTGTCATAATATGAAAAAACAAACAATGTACCTGATACAACTTCATTTGATGGCCCGACATCTGCTGAAGTAGTTGCAATGGATTTCACCACCCCTTTCTGCTTGTAGTCTAACTGCTTCCCATCACTAGATCTCTTTGTCGGACACTAGTTTTCAGAGTGACCCATCTCATTGCACTTAAAAAATTTCACTAACTGTAAATCAAATTTGGTCTTATCATCACACTGATCATTTTCAGTGCAATAATGGGCCTTATGTCCCAACTTACTGCATCAGTAGCACTTTCCATAATTCAGAAGACATTCCCCAGCATGCCTTTTACCACATTTATCACAAAATAGAAATTTAGTTTTCATACCGTTAGAACTTTTTTAGGAATTCTTTCCTTTCTCCTGTCACCTCGATCTCTTCTTCTTGTTCTTGTTATAGAACACTTGATCATCGACAATCTCTATTTCCACCTTCTCAACACATAGAAGAAGCTTTTCATAACTTTTGAACTCACGAGAAGACAATGCCCTTTGATATTTTGGATTTAATACTGAGTAAAAACAATTGATTTTACTATCAAGGTCTTGGATAAAATTTCGAGAATACCTTTCCAATTGGGTGAACCTCTCTTCATAGGCAGCCACTGAGTCTTCCTCTCGCCCAAATTCCAAGAATTGTTTTTCCATCCTATGTCGAAAAGCTATAGGAATATATGTCTCAAGAAACATAACTTTGAATTCAACCCAGTCGAAAGCATCAATCTGATCAGTGTCCCTGATATTTTTAACCATCGACCACCAATGATCTGCTTCACCCTCCAAATGTTAAATAGCAAGACTAACCTTTTGTTTTTATTAAAACCCCATGACATCAAAAATCTTCTCTAGTGCATTAATCCACCCTTCAGCTAGCACAGGGTCAGATGATCCTCTGAATGATGGGGGATGTTGCCTCATGAAATGTTCCACCACTGATATGTTCCTCTGCGGTTGATATGGCTGATCTCGTGCATGGATACCACCACCATTGATCACTTGAGTCAACTATGCCATTACTATAAAAAATTGTTCAGTTCCAATTCTGACCATCTCAGGATGCTGATTCGGATGGTTATTTCCTTTTGTATGCCTTCCTAGCACTACTTCCATGTTTCCTCTGTGGAAAACCATTCTGAAAAAACATGTTTTAGATAAAGCAACATGGTAATCTTCAAATTCTATATCATTCCAATTTGACCATAAAAAAATATTTTTGGATAATAATTTAATAGAATTCTAACTCCTAAATTTTTCTAAACCAACCTCTAATACCATCTATAAGGACCCAGCCTTAAACATCACTTAATCTGGAGTTACATCAAGAATACATGTTGAGGATCTTTTCAGGATTATAGTTTCAGAGAATTAGATCATAAATCATGCATTACATTCCACATTTAAAAATAGTGGATACATAAAATATAGTACACATTTTTCCAATGAACAAAAACCTATTTAAAATAAAACATGGATTCTTTCTTGAAACTTCCTTGACACTATCATCACATCTTGTACCTTTCCCTTGACCTGTGAAAAACATTTCAAAAACTAGGGATGAGCATAAAAAGCTCAGTAAGGGGAATAAAAATATGGAAATGCAACATGAGTACATGTATACATAGGAATCAATGAAATCATAATTTACTCATAAAACATAAGCACTTTAACATACCTTATCAAATCATGAATAAATCATAGAAATCATAATACATAAAGGTAACTAGAGGAATTCATAACATTCTTACGTAGGGAGTAACCCTCATGGTTACGTTTGGAATACCCGCCAATGTATATTCCCTAAATCTCTTCAGAGAAACCTTAAAATTTAACTCCTTTATGTTACCCAATTCATTGGAGAGCTGTATCAGGCTCACCCGCCCTTAGTTTATCACAGAACCACCCGTCTTCATAATAATTCCCAAGAACCATAACATAATCATATCACATAAAACATGCATAAAGAAAACATAACATTTCCACTTTTCAATCACAAGATATCAATACAACACATTGATATAAAAACATTATGAAAACCATTTTCAATACCAAAATAAAATAAATGTAAAACATGGTGTTTATTTTTCATTTAAAAAAAGGTATGGTTTGTAGAGGAAGCCGAAACTCAAATAATGGTCATGGCGGTGGAGAAGTCATTGCCGCCGCATACGTATGAAAAATAAAACATTCCCTTTTGTCATTTAGTAAATGCTTTATATAAAAAGATTCCATTTGAATAAACGTAAATTTAAAAGGGGTTTATACACCGTATAAAATAAAGTTGATTATAAAATATAATATGCCTCAATGAATGGAGATTGAGACGAAGTCCCATACCTCGGGTCCGACTTGACTTGATCGTTCTTTAATGTCCTGAATAATAAACTTGAGTTAATTTCTACACTATTAAGAACCTTTTTCATGTTCCTTATTCCTTTTATATCACTTATTACCATGTCATGAACATAATGTAATTATTTAAGTTAATAGCGGTCATTTTAACGATCATTGGTACTTTAGTAAAAAATAAGCTCTTAATAATTACAAGTTGTTCATGTATCATTTATATACAGAGTTATACTCATGATGTAGATATCATATATATCATATATATCCAGTATATACATGCATTAATAATATTACATAACATTTGGAGTTAAGAAATTAAATGCACCATTCATGGAGACGGTAAACCGTACGTACAGATGGACGCTACTTCAATTTCTATTTCATATTTAATCGAATTAAAACATAATGATACATAATATTATTATAATTACAGTATTTTATCATAAATAATATCATTAAATCTATCCTTTATATGTACCACATTTGGTATTAACTAATCAAATCACTTTGAGGGGGCGGTAGTCCGCACTTCCTAAAATGATGATTTTGCATTTACCCATTATGGAAACAATAAAGGTATGCCATAAATGAAAAATACAGAATCATAATTAAAAAATAAACATATTATATATCATATATAAATATATTTACATCTTAATGGCCACCTTTGAAGGTGTTATATGAGTGTTGAACAATCATCGTTTCGTGAGGCAGAAATTTTCCATCCACAGAAATAGTATGTTCTTTAACCATTAGATGTAGGTTTGTGTAAGGGTAGCTCTAATACTTCTTATAACAACATCCTATTATATTTAAGATACTATTAGTTGTTACAAAATAAAGTAATAAAATGCGTTTATAGTGTTGGAGAAGCAAAATAAAACAAAAGAACAAAAGTGAAGACATTACCTTAAAAACGTGTAACTCTATTAGATTTAAGCTCAAAGGCTTCCTTTGGAGGACTTCTGCCCAATTTGAGGCTTCAAGGAGTAAGAGAGGTCTGTTTGGAGACAAAATGGACTGGGTTTGGCCGAGAAAAAGTCCTGAGAGGTGTGGGAAAGGTGTTCTAGGTGGGGGCCTTTTATAAGAGGAGAGGAGGGGCACTCTAGGAAAGTTATAAAAGGTTACTTTATTATAAAATGCTTTTCAGATTTAAAAGATCCCAAAATTATATATTTCGAGGATAAGGTGATAAGAGTTTGAAATACACCCATCCAATAGGTTTTTGAAATGTGTAGGTCTTAGTTTTATATTATCTTTTCATTTTTTTTAAATCGTTAAATAATGAGGTAATCGCTGCATCATCATAGTGTCATAAACAATTTAATTTATATAATGTCTAAAAATTAAAAAAAAAATCATGATGTAGGAAATATTTTTAGCTTTCGAATTAATATTTATAGTAAAAAATATGACTTGTATGACCCCATGTAAAAATTGTTTTATTAAAACAATACATGTTGGTGTCGTTTTTTACTTTTACTTTAAATAAAAGGCATTAAGGTCATTATCTTATCCATGTGGCTCCATGGGGTCGAAAAAATCGACCCATGGGTTGTATTGTTCATCCATGACACCTCTAATAAGGGTAGGAAATGTTTCTAGGTCATTTCATATTATTAAAACATTATTTTTACCTTAAATTACACTAATTACCTCTAATCGTGATTAAAAACTTAAAAGTTACTATTCACCAAAAAAATATTTTAATCCTATTGAACCAAATTTTACTTCCTAATGACAACCATGTATGTCAGATTTATTTAAATTCAAAACAAAAAGGTGATAAAATTTCATTTAAATGAAAAATCAGTATTTTTTAAGTACTACTTAGTGGTTTCATTATTCATTAAAAATTGATGTTTGTCATAAAAATACCAAAACATCACCCTAAGCTATATTGGATATTCCGAATTCAAAAATGATGTCTAATTTACAAAATTCAAAACATATAAGTTACATTAATTAATTTAATAATTAATTTCCTCTATCAGAAAAAATAGCATGTTTTTATGAAACAATAAGTATCAGAAGATTGACACAAGTTTTAGTCCAATTTCAATGTGAAATTAATTCCAACGACCCATATTGGATTAAATGGTAGAAATATATTCTAATTTAACTTTAAAACCAATTTAAAAGATAATCTAATCATATAAATAAATTAGAATAAAAAGTGGTTTTGAATTAAAATACAACATTTTTCACTATTCATTAAAAAAATGAGCTTTATCTGAAAAATACCAAAAATTCACACAAAGTAAATTTTGATGTCCCGATTCTACAGAAGTATTTTATTTGGTCCAATAGAATGTATAAGAGTGACCAAAACTATATTTATAGACGGTTCGCCATGATAAGGCGATAATTCAACCTTTAGTGAATGTTAGAGTATATATGCCTAAAATTGAATTATTTTCATATTTTAAGCCTTTATCCTTTATTGGATAAATGTAAAAACATGTAACAAACACATATAATCATATTTTAGTTATTTCCATCCATTCCCACCAGTACAACGGCTACATGTTAACTACCATTTTAAATTATATTTTTTTATTACTAGTGTGCAACGTAAGATTTGAAAGAAACTCTTTGTTGTGTATCGGGTATGCTATCGAACATAAAAACCCCATTAAAGTAAAATTAAAATTTAATTCATAAATATTAATAAAAATGCAAATACGTTATTCTTTATTTACATTGGATGTTACAATAAATCTTTACATCATGGTTTTAAATACGTTAATAATAAATACAAATAAAATTTATTTTTCATCACATGATATTAAGTGTTAGTAAAACCATAAAAATAAGGATTTTTGTTCTCCAACAATCTATTTTGGGCTCACTTATCACTCATCAATTAACCTTTAAAAAATGATCATATAATTCCATATTCAATTAACTGTATTATTATACAGATTCTTTCAATATTGAAAAAATAATATTGGTATCTATTTGTAGGGACCTACAACATAGCATACCAAAATAAATAATTACACATTTAATAAAATTGAAGATGAACTATTATTATTCTTGAAAGTCCAAATTAATTTAATTTTAGATAGTTGAATGTTTCTAATCCATTAAAAATGTTAAACAATGATACAAGAAAAAATCCAAAACATCCATTTAGGTAAAACACTATCTCGAAAATATAAAGAGGAAATATAAAGAAAATTAAATCACATTGTCACAAAAAAATAATTTAATCCATGCATCATGAAATATTAAATTATTTAAACATGAGATACACCCCATCTAAATTTTCTAATATCCAAAATTATAATGTAATCATACTCAATATTATATAATAAGTTTCCCACATGGACATGAAATAATATTTATTTTATCAAATAATAAGTATCAGAAGATTGACACAAGTTTTAGTCCAATTTCAATGTGAAATTAATTCCAACGACCCATATTGGATTAAATGGTAGAAATATATTCTAATTTAACTTTAAAACCAATTTAAAAGATAATCTAATCATATAAATAAATTAGAATAAAAAGTGGTTTTGAATTAAAATACAACATTTTTCACTATTCATTAAAAAAATGAGCTTTATCTGAAAAATACCAAAAATTCACACAAAGTAAATTTTGATGTCCCGATTCTACAGAAGTATTTTATTTGGTCCAATAGAATGTATAAGAGTGACCAAAACTATATTTATAGACGGTTCGCCATGATAAGGCGATAATTCAACCTTTAGTGAATGTTAGAGTATATATGCCTAAAATTGAATTATTTTCATATTTTAAGCCTTTATCCTTTATTGGATAAATGTAAAAACATGTAACAAACACATATAATCATATTTTAGTTATTTCCATCCATTCCCACCAGTACAACGGCTACATGTTAACTACCATTTTAAATTATATTTTTTTATTACTAGTGTGCAACGTAAGATTTGAAAGAAACTCTTTGTTGTGTATCGGGTATGCTATCGAACATAAAAACCCCATTAAAGTAAAATTAAAATTTAATTCATAAATATTAATAAAAATGCAAATACGTTATTCTTTATTTACATTGGATGTTACAATAAATCTTTACATCATGGTTTTAAATACGTTAATAATAAATACAAATAAAATTTATTTTTCATCACATGATATTAAGTGTTAGTAAAACCATAAAAATAAGGATTTTTGTTCTCCAACAATCTATTTTGGGCTCACTTATCACTCATCAATTAACCTTTAAAAAATGATCATATAATTCCATATTCAATTAACTGTATTATTATACAGATTCTTTCAATATTGAAAAAATAATATTGGTATCTATTTGTAGGGACCTACAACATAGCATACCAAAATAAATAATTACACATTTAATAAAATTGAAGATGAACTATTATTATTCTTGAAAGTCCAAATTAATTTAATTTTAGATAGTTGAATGTTTCTAATCCATTAAAAATGTTAAACAATGATACAAGAAAAAATCCAAAACATCCATTTAGGTAAAACACTATCTCGAAAATATAAAGAGGAAATATAAAGAAAATTAAATCACATTGTCACAAAAAAATAATTTAATCCATGCATCATGAAATATTAAATTATTTAAACATGAGATACACCCCATCTAAATTTTCTAATATCCAAAATTATAATGTAATCATACTCAATATTATATAATAAGTTTCCCACATGGACATGAAATAATATTTATTTTATCAAATAATATATTACACTACAACATGAAATTATCATTTTCTTTCTCTGGGATAACAAATGGTATAATAAAAAAAATATAAAACATGAAACAATTTTTTATTTTATTTCTTTTTTTTATGTCATATAGAATATAAAATGAAATTATCTACTACACATAATAAATTATCCGAAAATCATTATTGATATTAATATCTATTATATCTATATATATATCGAAATTAAATTTATATATTCCAAGATAAAAATAATTTATTATGACATGTAATGTTATTTTTAGAATAAAAAATCTTCGTCAAATTTTTTATTATATGTTAATACATGAAACAATAATATTTCATTTATTGTAATAAACCACAAGATTTTTATACGCCTATTTTACAATTTTATTTTATCATATATTTGTTCATCCGGAGATTATATTCCATAATATTTTTTATTATGGTTAATAGAATCCATATTAATCTAAGAGTATAAATAATTATAAAATAAATATTTTATAGTATAAAATATTGGTTAATAGATCAAAAATATAGAGAAGAAAAATAATAAATGAATAATATAAAATAGAGATACTAAGATGATCATATTTCAATAATTCTAATAAATGATAAAGAGTAACTCAAATTGATTGGACGAACATTATATTTATTGAAATGTATGTTTTTGGTCATCTAAACATGAAGTACAATAAGATATACATGAATGGGTAAAATATGTATTTTTATAATATATATATAATTAAAACCAATTAAATTAAAGTTATAAAGGTTTTTGTTTTAATTTTTTTGATAAGGTTAAATATAATGAAGGGAAAATATTTTACTTAAACAATTAATTGATTTTAAACCTTCTTATTTTCACATTTATTTTTTTAATTTATGATAAAATTTCATTAATAGTGAACATGTTATGGAAATATATAATGTGAATCAAAATGACACTACCCCTACATGAATAATACATTATATATAATATTGTGTGGTTTTACACATATTAATATGGTTTTCCTAATGTGTAACATATAAAAGATAAAAATACCCTAAAATACAAGACAACATCATGGTATCACCTAGAGAAACTATTATAATCATTAGAGGAACCATTCATGTGCTATAGGATCCATAGATTACATATTCATGAGAATAAATGTACCATTAAAAAAGGATATGAAAACATATTGTACCATTATAGAAGCTAGAATAGAATCTTTTAAGAGTTTCAGAAACTCTTAAGTACCATTATGAATTTCTGAATTACCCTTACGTGACAATTGAATAAATTGGAATTGCACTTATACAACCCACAAAAAATAAGGATTAACATTAGTTATATATTAAGATAACTATTTAAAATTTATAAGTCTCATATAAATGGACTCTATCATTATTCTTGATGTTAAATGGACCCTTAACTTTACATGTACTTTTTAACACATTTTTTCATTACACAATGGTAGTTCCTTGTGTTTGATAAATGATAAATTTTATGATTTTAAACCTACACTTAAAAAACACCTAAATAACATCGATATTGATTTATTATCATTTAATAAATCCAAAAACTCATAAAATGTAATAAAATCACATTTAATGAATAATATTTAATTTTACATTAAATTCCAAAAACATTAAAATTACTATCATAATTTTCAAAAGAATTTTACAATAATTTTATAAATTAAAAAAAAGAATACATACTTATAGAAACTATTTAATGAACATGTATGTCTCTTCAATATTATAGAATTGAATATTTGTAATATATCTAAATTGATTTATGATTTATTCTTCATTATGTTATCTGAGATGAATTCTCAGCACAACGATGAAATCTATAAGTAGTAGCCTATATGACAATGAAACTGATGGAATGTATGTAGGGGAATAAATTATCTTTAAAAATATGATATTTCATCCAATAAAAGGTTTAAAACCCATTAATATTATGGAAATTATGAATAACCATTTATTTTAGTGAATTATACTCATTTCGAGTAAAAATATTGAGATGTTATCCTCCAAGAAACCAATCCAAAATGAACGGTTCTAGTCTCTCATGCCACATTAAAATAACTTGAAGATTTCTAACATCCTTGTTGGGGATGTATATTTTTATTGAAAACCGCTTTTTATGATTAAAATAGAAAGTTATACAACATTTGATATGTCAATATAATAATTTATATACATGTAAAAACATATATAATTGGAATAAAAAAATTACAAGGTTTACCACTCTATATTAGTTGAACAAACCTTGCAATGGTATGGATTTCATCAAGACTAAATGCCCCACTATTATGAACATGCGAGTTATAATGAGTTGGACATATCATTGTACTCATGTTACACAATGTATTTTAGCTGTGATAGTGCATCCAACACATTTACAATAATATGAAATGGGTTTCAATAAAATAATTATCTTCATAAAGATGAGATTTTATTCACAATATCACGTGTTACTTCTTTATTTGTATTTTCTCGTACTATCATAATTCAATTCTTCTAATCCGATTAAATTTGCTTCAAAATATCATTTTTAGATGCACAAAAGACAAACCAAACTCAACTCTCTAATTTTCTATGATTATTTTATTTTATTATTTTATATATTGTCATAACAATGATAATACTTTTAAATATGAAATTAATGTTTATATTCTAACATCTTACTTCATCTCATCTATTTCACCTCTTCTTCTTCATCATCTTCTTGTTCTTCATATTCATTTCTTTCATCGTCTTCTCACTTCCAATTCATATTTTCTTGAAATATTCATAGCTTGTAATTTCTAATAGTAATATGAAAATTTTTACTAAATATTTATTCAATAACTAATCACCTTTTCAATTAAGTAATTTTTTTCATAATTATGAAAAAAATCTTCTACCTTTCACAAATAACAAATCCATTGTTGTGGTGTCTGAAACATGAATAAATAACATTATCTTTACATATAATGCATATTATTTAAAAATATTATTTTTTAAAACATTATGTTTTCCCCATTAGTAATCACAAATTTTTATTCATTTTAATTCATTTCATGCATAACATTCATGATTTCAATGAAAATAAACCATATATTGTTTATGGTAATCCTTATAGAAAATTGAATGATCCTTGCATTGTCATGATGTTTTAAATTTTCATCATAGGGAAAAAATGACCCTTATATATATCTGGATGATACATACAATAGTAAATAATGATGGTTATGTAGATTCCTTGACTTAGAGATGATAAATTTGTGGTGGACAAATGAAACTTAAAAAGCGTTATATTGACACTTTTATATACAAAAATTATGTTTACAAATCATGATAAATGATTATTTATAGAAAATAATCCACTTTTTGTTCAAAAAATTAAACTATAACAAATATATAACTCTTAAAAAATATAAAATTATTTATACATAGAGTCAAATTAATCCTTGAAAATCATTTGAATGTCCCTGATTTTCTATGAACACTTTGTGAACATTAATTGGATTATTTTCAAGAATATGAATATAGAGAACATGTGATTCTATGGCCCAGTGTTATTGGAACAAATTTTTGAAATAATTTATATTAATTTAAAACCCAAAACATGTAGGATTCAAAAAATGTAGAATAAATTATAAGAAGTGGTATTAATAATAAATCAATGGAGATGATTTATTTCATAACATGTTTTCCCCTAGTTATGAAAAAAATTACCATCGTAGAAAGTTTGTAAAAAAATTTCCACGGATATAAAAAATTTAAATTAATTAAATAAAATTATTTTTTAAATTTGTTGATTTCTTGAGATGGATTATCCTATAAATATATGTTTATATTGAATTATTATGTTTAGCTTCTAAAACATATATATCTAGAGATATATTAGATATATTATGGTGGACATTCTGTTGGTGGATGATGATGAGATCATAGATCAACGATTAGTGGGAAACAGAATCAGGGGATCTCACTAAAGATCATGGCGCATCTTATTCTTCATTATTTATTAATATGAATATAGGAAAGAGGATTATTAATTGTACTATTTCACCTTTTTTATTTCTACTATGAAAAATGATAAGTCAAGCAATATATTGATATTTGGATCATTTGTATAATAGGAAGAGATTGTTATAGTGATTTTATTGGTAAATGTACATTGGGATTGTGTATTATCTCTTCATTAATCATTATAACATAATCTAGTAAATTTTGACATGAACATATGATAAGTTCCATTATTAGTTATATCCATTTTTTCTTTTATACCCCACAATATTCTTCATTCATCATGGGAATTATTCATACTTCTCGTGGTTTGATAAATACCAAGGAAATATATCATTACACCCATGTTTTGTTGCAAAACTACTTGACATAGTAGATTTGGTCTTTGAATAGTGTAATGGTCGTTCAATCAAGGAGGCATCGGTGAATTAGATGATGTAGATACCCAATTTATGTTTTGTTAGGTGCGCAATGACAAACATCGATGAATGAATTTTTTAAATGAAATTAAACAGTCTTATGATGTTGATTAATGATGGAATGACTCATCTGAACATGGTTATCAATTTTCAGATGATATGCAAGGTCATCAAGATCACCAATAGAGTGGAAATAAATGATGAAACCAAATATAAGAACATAGATACTTCCATTACACACAACATGTAAAATAGATCAACACACTGTGTGTGACACCCTATAAAATGTTAGGGTTTTGAGAGAAATATTTGTATCACATGGATATTGACTAGGTAAAAAGGACTTTGGAACCTCCCAGATGGATATTTGTATAATTAGAAGGTTACATGGACACTGAAAGGAGTATATGGGCATGATAAAAGCATGACCTCCAATATGGACATCGCTTGGCTTTGTTTGCATGGGAATACATATGTATTGGGGCATGGGAACAAGTGCATAGGTTTCCACATGCCATGTACTATTACACATAAACATATGTAGACTGTTTACCCATGTTGGTCATGGGGTTGAACCAAAACGACATGTACACCTATCATAGTATATGAACCCCTTAAATATAGACTTGGAGACCTTTTCCTCTATTTCATAGGCATGTTTATTTTGGGTATGTTCTCTATATCATTTTCATGAGGGGTAGTGTGAAATTACCTCATATTGGCAGAAAAATGATCCATTAAATATGAATTATATGATAGACTTGTTTGAAATCCACCCTTGTGGATTAGATTGAGGTCCTCTATCAGGTTATATACCTAGGTGGTTTTCTTTGTATCATCATGACCAACACTACACATGCGTTAATGCCCTACATAATGGGTTATTCAATATCGAGTAGTTAATATACCCCATGTACATGGGTTTGGTACTCATATATATATCATATCCATTCAAGCATCATGCATGTACATATAATGGTGAGACTAGACTCAATGAACTTCTCAGACAGTCATCGTTTTTGATATATGTCTTGTGGAGTGTGTTATCTCAAATGAGTTATATTTGGAATATTTGGCCATTTATCATAGGATTCCATTATGGATGTGACTTTCCATTTGAGATTATGTTATACTTGTAGATTATATGTGCATATTTGAATTATATATTCTATAGGAATATACCTGGAGAGAGAAAACTATTGTACTTTTGATCTATGATTTTCTGATTAAAGGTATCCTATTAAGTGTTATTATAATCACCCATACATGTGTTTTTCCTACATGTGTCGTTTAATGTTATGATGATTTATCTTTTGATAGTTTAAAAGTGACTAGGACTAAATGGTGCATAGTGAGGCTGGATAAACCAAGGTTTGTTCCTATACTATCATAATAGAAGTCCATAGTTTACTTTAAAAATATACTTTTTCATACATATTTTGGAGGTATTGTTTGGAATTTTTTACATTCATTTACAATGTTTTATTCTATGGTTGTGGTATTATATGTTTTCATTCATGGTTTTTTAGTTTATATTACATTTCAACATTGTATGGGCATAGATTTGTGTGGGTGTGTGTCAATAAATGTAGTCCCAAGCCTACCATGTTAGTGATATGACTACATGAAACTTGTCTCCTACCCATGTACTAATGGAGGAGTGCATTGGAAAACTAGTATGTTAATATCATTTCGAAGAGCTTAACACTTGATGTATCACAAGAAAACATGTGGAATATGAGGTTTACAGAATAAAGTTGAAATGTGATTATATCATTGACATTTCAATACAGGAATCACACAATCATCTGGGGGACAAATATCTATCTGAGTGATCATTGGTCGACTCCACATATCAACCCAGATAAAATAAACCCATGTATAGATTTTATTGGACACTTTGTGATATCATATTAGAATAAGGTAGTCTTTCACAATAGTGTTTCCACAATGAAATTTCCAGACCATGTATCATGCATCAAACAATGATTATTGATATAATGAATGAGGATTTGGGAAATAAGGGTGGTTTACAATGAATTTTGTACCCCATAATGATGGCTCGGTAAATACAACCAATTATGTTCTAGATAACATGATTAAGAATTTCTTGTCTGTTTTGGTCCATATCATGAAGGATCATCTTCCCTCAATGTATATTATATGTCACAACATCAACAACTCTAGAACCTGTGTAGCATAATTTAGTCAACAAGCCCGAGACACAGAAATTCAATACTTTGATGGTCTAATCTAATAGAGAATAACTCATATTGGCTAATATTTAGTGGGACTGATGATTGTAAAATTATTTATTCATCCCTAAAATGATTAGAACATCTCAAATCAATAATATATCCTTTGTGAAATAATAATTAAAGACATTGGATCTTGGAGAGAAGATAATAAATTCCCATCAGTTTAGTATCATCACATATCTAAGTTGGTTTTCTATTTTTCAGATGAAAAAACATGAATGTGGGGAGTATATAATGACAAAAAAAATGTATGTATGAATTTTTAATATTTATAATTATATTTATAAAGTATTTCTTTGAGTTGATACATAATTTTGAGGCCAAGGGAGCCTCACTGTGGTTATATTAAAAATAAAATATCTATTAAATCATTTAAGACAATGTTTTTCTAAAATTATATGATATCTGTAAAATTATATTCTGGATATAATATATGACATCACTATTAAACCCATTATGTGTATTTTCCCAATGGATATAAATAAAAAATTTTCTTGTCCACTGGTTCATTTAAAATAATAAAATAAAATTTTATTTATTTGATATGTAATATTCTATAACCTAATCGTTTGATACAACAAAATATTTATTGAATAATCCAAGGATTAGTAACATACCCATTGGGATTTGGAGAGGTTATTAAGGTGTTCTTGGGAAGATGCTAATTTGATCATGGATGTATGAAATATACTGAGGAGTTCATACTAACCAAGATAGTTCATGGTACACACAAATGAAAATAAAGAGAATATGTAATTCATCAGTGAATGATACATAATTGAGAAAGGTATTTCTTATGAATTTGTGGAACCGAATTTTTCTATTACATGCATAAAAAAAATTAATACACAATGTAATTCATTCATTGATATAATGTTGATATAAGATTGATTTATTGTTATAATAGAAATTATGATTTTATTTAACAATGAATATTTAATTTACATCATCATTTCATTGGAAATTTAATAAGGGTAACCCAAACAATTTCAAATGTTTTTTTTTCTAATTGATCATGTTTTTTTATTTCACAAATAATACACTAGAAAATCATTATAATCAAAACATTTTGATGATAGTTATAAAAATACTCAACAAACGATCATTATGAAATCATTACTTAGAGTAATAGTTAATTAGATCTTGTTTAATTATTTACTTTTAGAATTATTGTGGTGTTTTGGAGAATATGGATGAGTAATTATAGATAATGATTATATCAGGGTTCCTTAAACATGGTCTTACAATACAGGGAAGGCATGGCATTATAGAAGGAAATTTCTGAGTGGTTTGGTGGCCTATATCAATCCACTAATGATATTTATAGCCTAATGAAATAAAATTCGAGAGTTTAAGTACCTTTTTGGTGGTCTTGAATGAAATGATAGAAAATGAGAAAATTCTTATGAGGAACTAGAATTTCACAAAAACAAATTTAATTACATGACATCTAGTATTTAGGAACACACATCATGTATTTCCCTTGATGTGTTAAAGAGTGTGTATAAATTGTAATTTTTAGGCCCTATATTTACATGGATTGAACCTTTGTGAATATTTGAATAACAAGATGCACAAAAGAGGCTTATAAAAATTATGGAGGTGTTCAGATGCTAAATGTATGAAAAAGGGATATTTCAATCCACATAAAATTTTACACAACATAAAAGTGGGTTTGACAGTTTTTTCTGATAAGATCCTGATGTGTAATAAATCAGTGTTTAAAAATAAAAATGTGTCAATTTTTTTAGCATAAAAACACCATGAGGATTACAAGACCAGAAACAGGATCACATATCTTGTAAATCATTGATGTTTTATTCCTTTAAATGATGAAACACTACAGTTTTCTCAAACACCATGACCTATAGAGCATGACTCTCATTCTAGGTGACACAAAAACAACATCATCAATGTTTTAAGGAATCCATTAGAAGGGGTCAATATTTTTCTTCCCACCATTAGTTAATATTCAATCTGAGGTATGTTATACCTCCTTTGTCATTATCTCCTCAATTTGTTTCCTCTTGATTATATTTTCCATGTGATGGAGGTTTATCTCTATATTTATAATCAATTTTTTACATTTTTTAATGGACTTTTTGGGGCGTGACATCCATAGATGTGTGCACTTCTTGTGGGAAAGGTAATCTAGATAGGTTGTTCCAGTCCATCATGAGGAAAAGAACATTGAAACCCTTTTGAGGTAGGAGATTCACTGTATCACTTTAATTATATTCAAGAGTAAATTGAGAATGATTTATCCCCTTGGATTATAACGAAAATATGTTAATAATTATTTGAACCCGATTAATGAATTTGTATCAATAGTTTGTCGATTTTATTTTTAATATCAGGATAGCCAATTAAATCTTGAATTTATATATTGTTTGTTATCTATGTTGTTCTTCACATTCATGGAATTGTATGGAATTGGAAAAGCATGTAAGTGTTAAAATAATTGATCATTAATTATAAAAACGATTAAAAGGCATGTTTAATTAATTTGATGTGTTGTAAACGTAATGTCATGAACATGTTTAAATTATTTTTCATCCCAATAGTTAATGGATTTGAATAATGTTTTAATGAATATGGAGGATTTTTGTAAAATAATTAAAGGTATGTAAAAAAAAATTTAATTCATTGTGATACCTTATTATAGCTTATTTATTATGTTTCCCAAAGATAGATCCTATAAATAATTAAAAAAAATTCATTATGAAATCATAATTAGTTTTGTTATTTAAGATAATTCATTTTAGTGATACAGTTTCCCAAATTCTAATGAAAGATGAGTGACTCATGCTTTGGATCCGTGAGGGATAATTATGTATGAAGGATGGATGCCTTAATTTAGTGACAAGAGAATCCTTTCTATGTGTATATCTTGCAACATTTAATGTTCTCTGAATACATGCATTCTGATGTGGGATACGGAGGTCGATATTTGATGTGACCCTGGGATTGTTGAGCCTGGTAGGCTATTGTAAAATCTAAGGTAAGGATGCTCAGATTTTATTATAAAATTTGAGGTATGTGGTGGGAGTATGCATTAGTATATTCATGTGGGTGTCATGAAGGACACTAGAGAAAACTGAATGGGTTGATTCTAGTCTTACACAATGATATGATTTCTTTATGATTGATTGAATCCATAGTTTTGTATATGGCCTCGTTGTTTATTTATATATTTTCCATTACCCACTACTTGAGGTAGAGGGATTCACATGGTTATTTAACATGTTTTTAGAATAATATGTTTTAATAGAATACGAGGTAATATAGAATCTAAAAATGTTAATAAATAAATAAATTTTTAACCTGTGGGGTTGTTGCTTGCTGGGATGCAATGCTAAGGATATAATTCTGAGATGTTTTGGCACTGGAATTGTTTTGGCTGAATGGAATGAAACATTGTTATGATACTAATGTAATGTAATGTGGAAGATGAAAATGGTTAATTAATGGTTAATTAAATTATTAATTAAAATTGAAACTGATTAAAAGTAATAATGTATTTTAATGTATCCCTATAAATTATTGTTTACTTATAAGATATCTGGACAAAGTAGTTGTAACCGGAATTTTAATAGGATATATCTGCAGTTTAGTTTGAGACTAGGTTATTCAAATAGTGTGGTTGTGAGATATAATAAATCATTTACATTATTCGTTTCTATATGTTAATCAACTGTGTCAGTTAGGTTAATTGACTACTCAAGGATTATGATTCCTTGGGGTGTTTACTCTATTATACTTGTAGGAGGTTGGATGGATGAATAACCCATTTGGACCCAAAATCTTCACTAGTTAGTTATTAATACATGTATTCAGGGTGGATAAATATTCCCATATATATGTGTAGAGGGTTATAATTGATTTTTTTCATTTCAAACACATGTTTTCTGGTTATAGATTCCAATGGACTAATATTGGTATAACTTTTATATGTTTTGATGGATTGAGGATCCTTACTATGTGTATGGGTTACGATGGATTGGGGTATAATACACAATATTATGTTACATGTTGTTCATCTATGGTGGCTTTTAAAAACTACTTGGTTACTTATTGATGTGAGGTGGTGGTGGTGTGTTTTATTCGGTGCACATTGTTGTGGTTCACCTAGTTTTATGAATTCTAGCCATTTGGTTGGTGATTCTCATGATGTGAGATATTGGGGAGTAGTGGAAAACAAGTTGCAAAGTGGTAGCAAGGTACCCATGATATCAATTATAATATTATATGTTCTTGTATGAAATATTTGTTGATTATATCAATGGTGAGGATCTGAACACAGCATACATGTTTAGGTGATGTGTAAGTTTCACTTGTTGTTCACTATGATTTATCATGACTTCACTATCATTTCCACAAGAGGCTATACATATGATCCAACATAGAATACTATTATATTAAACCAATGTATCGGTAAAAAAAATTTATGTCAATGTGAGATTTATGGAGATCAAACATGATACAACAAAGATTGTGGTTGTAGGAGTTGTTTGGGCTCTTTTGTCATCGCCACCTTTACAATTTTTTTGCTACTTTCAGTTTTCCATTCATTTGTAGTAGTTATGACATGTCATTACACATGTGCACATAGTTATTCTTTTATATTGGAGTTTTAGTAGGAGTTGGTATGTTTCTATCATACCTCTCTCTTTCTCATGTGTTCCCTTAGACGGTAATGCCTCCAATATTCATGTTTACAATATCCTAAGATTTACTCGCCATCCTGGGGCATACAAAAGGTAGGAATTCAATGTCATTATCTCTTTTATACCATTTTAGGCCTAGGAGGGGAACACTACGTGGGAAGGATTCATGATAGAGTGGTATCATATATCTTGTTCAGGGATATGATGGAGTTTGCTGTTATGAATATGTGAGGTTTCATGGGTATGTAGGTAAATATTATTATCGAAGTTTATATGGAACATTAAAAATTGGATATTGGTTTATACATGGGTATTTAGGTCCCTATGTGATCTTTTTCCCAAACCATTAAGCATACAATGTATACTAAACTAGGTAATACTAGTTTCAAGGTATATACCTAGGAAAGGATCATGAATCATTATGCTTTCCATCATGTTTTGAATAAGTATACCATTGGATAGCTTAGCCTAAAATTAATAATGGAAAACAATTATTTATTGATTTGGTATTATATATTCTAGCATTAGGTTCTATAAATTCATTTTATATTACATTAATGGATCCATGTCAGCTTCATCATTCGGTTTGCACATATGATGTTTAATAGGATGTCCGGTATATCACCATAGTGTCGAGGTTTACGATGATGAGACATGGAGGAGGACACTCTGAGAGTTCCATTGCAAGAGTCTACTGAGGTATAAGGTATCCATTTAATATACAGTCATGGAAGAATAGTTAGAGGTGGTTTAGATAACATTTAGTTTGATCCATGCTCATAATTTTCACTAGGTATCATTGACTATATCGATGTTGTGTGGGCAATGAGTCAGTGGTAGTTCATCTTACCTAATGACCATGATGAGTCTAAATTCAATTGAGATGAATTCTAAGAGATGTTTAGATCAATGTTTATTTTGTCGACCCTGATGAAAGATAATATGTAGAAGCATCGAATCCTTCAAATGGGGTCCTATAGTGTATGAGAGTTCATGATCGGTTTCTGGAACCTTTTACTATATGATTTAAATAAATATATATCAAAGGAGGGTAGGGTGAGTCATTTTGAGGAATATTTTCTTCAATAAATCGATAACCAGATAACCCTTTTATGATGATGTCATATCTCGAGTTGTTGGAGAGAAAAAATGTCATCAAAAATATGTTATCCAGAAGTATAATGTCATGATGTGGGAGTCTTTGGGATTCCTCACAAATAGAGATATGGTCCAACGTATCCCATGCATATGATAAGGGTCAAAGAAATGTTTTTCTTGTGGAGTAAGAGGTTATAAATGGTGATAAATCATTGCCTTTCTGAGTTTTTAGAGTGCACTAGTTATTCTTGTTCAGGATCCTATGCTAACGAAGTTCTAGCTAAGGAAACATCAATAGTTTTCTCTAATTTGGGTTCATAAGAGAGTAGATGGGGAAGGAAAAGGTTTCCCTTGAGATTCTTCTAGTCATTAAATAGAAGAGATAAACTATGGAGGAGGTTTTCAGAATGATTAGAGAGCCTATGAAGTAGGTTAGGTTATCTTCATGATTTTTCATTGCGAGTTCCAGGTGTGTCAGACATCGTTACCACCACCCTTTGCTTGTTTCCCACATTGGTGTGTTCCTTGATTGATCTATGATAGACACACTACATCATATCATCTATTATTTTACACTCATTATGAAGTGTGGTATATGGGATTATAGTTACCTTGACATTGATTACCGTAGTTATTGTTCGATTATACATGTTTTATATATGTAGAGACAATGATCTAGTTCTGGGTAAAAACACACTAGAGGAGAAATCTTGTATTTTTTTTAAAAATAATAGGATATTATCACCATCACTAAGGATTGGTTATATTTTTTTTCCAAATTTTGTGTATGGATTCAGGATGGGTGTTGTGATATTCGATGAAGATGAGATTCCATCAGTGTTTTTTGGTGAGCGAGAACCTCAGATGGGTCAGAGTTATGTTCGAACCTTATCATCCATGATGTATAAGCTGATACATTTTTATTCGGCAGTTCAACAATCATATTTCCCAGGTTCATATAAGATTACTATGATATCTTTCCATAGGTGTATGTAGCATTAACCTCTTAGTGATAGATCCAGTTTCAGATTAAACTACAACTACATGGTTCTTCTATCTCAATGTATTCGTATAGGATGGTTCCTTCTATGTTTGGATATCTACATATATAACACTATGGTATGTTGTGGCATTGTTCTGTTCAGCAGATTGTGTCACTATGGGGTGCACCATTTTTTCATACAAATGGGTGATGGTAGTCTATAGTTGTACAAGGTTTATCACCTCTTGAACAGAGTGCCAGAGTATAACTGCTATCCATTTCCAAGTACTGATGATTTATTCGAACAAGTTAAGGGTTAAAGTTGGTTTTCAATTATATTATTGTGGTTAGGATATCATAAAATGAAAATAATATATGAGGATATCATGAAGCCTATAATATATTTTTATCATAGGCATTACATGTTTATTGTGAGTTCGTTCGGTGTGATGAGTTCTTTGGCTATGTTTATTTAGCAAATGAAAATTATGTTCCATGTCTTTCTAGATAAGTTCTTGGCAGTTCTCATTGATGGAATCCTAGTGTACTCCATGTCTAAATAGGAAAATGTAGAGAATATGCATTCCATTATTAGGGTTATTCATCATGAGAATCCATTTGGGAGGATTCCTAAGAGTCAGTTATATACATGATAAATCTATTTCATTGGGCATGTTGTATAAAAAATTGGAGTATACATGGATTTCTAAATGATAAATGTTGTTGGGTATGGGGAATTCCCCAAGATATTGGAATATTTGTAATGTTTTTATAGACTTATAGGTATTTATAGGAGGTTTGTAGGTTATTTATCTCAGGTTGTGACTCCTATGAATGTGTTGATAAGAATGGATCTTGTTTTCATGTGGAATAATCAATTTCATATAACTTTTGAGTCCCTAAAGGATATGTTTTCTAGTTTTTGATTTAATTTTTTCCAATAGAATGAGTTTGGATTGAATTTTTTTTGTAAAACATCACATATAGGGTTGGACTATTTTTTAATACCGGTGATGTCAGTTGTTTCTTTTGTTTCATGGATGTTATATCCCCATGTGAATTATTATTCCACCCATAAGCTCAATTTGGTGGTGGTGGTGTTTTCCCTAAAGTTGTGGAGATAATACCTCATGGTTTAGTGCTTTTTGTTCTTCACTGATCATATGATCCTAAGGTTTGTTTTCTCTCCACATGACATGAACCTACACCAACATTGGTGGATGGAGTTTATATAAGAATATGACATCGATATTTCATATAAACATATAACAGGGAATGTTGAAGCCGATGCACTAAGAATGATGTCACATATTGATGTGTCCCTTGAATCCAGTTATTTCAGGAGAGTGATGGAAGAACACATGACATTACAAATAGATATGGGAGAATTATACGGAATAGTTTATAATTTTATGATTATAGTGAATTCAAATCTAGTGAAACATGTGGATGAATAAAACTTGGTAGATATTTAGGTGGATTTTCGGAGAGACCAATTTGTTTGTGGAAAGGCAAATAAATTTTGATCTGATGATGAATAATACCAAGTGTTGTTTCGTGAAATAAATTAAATTCCATTTTTGAAGGATGAAATGGTTCTCAGAGAGTTGCATAGTTATTCAATGGAGGTATATCCACTCTTGAAAAATATGTACTATTCTTTAAGAGACCAATTTTGGTGGCCCAGGATGAAGAATACATTTGCATGGTTTGTCTCTCGATGTTTGGTCTGTCAGTATGTGAAGGCCGATCAACATGTCTATAGTTGATTGATCTAGACATTAGTTTTTCCTCAATTGAAGTGGGAGTAAACATCAATGGAGTTTGTTAGAGGGATACCATATGATCAAGGATGATATTATGCTATTGGGGACGTAGTGTATCATTTGAAGAAATTAGCCAACTCTATAGAAAAAAAATGATTTGAGGTTAATAGTGGATTGATCAAGGTAGTATCTAGAGGAGGTGTGGAGACTATAAGGGGTCACAATGATGATATTTTCTGATCATGGTCCTCATTTTACCTCAAGGTCATGGAGAGGTCTCTAACATTCTTTTTTTCTCAGTTATTCCTTAACTCTTCCTTTCATATATAAACAAACAAACAAATAGAGCTAACATCCATTCCATTTAAGATGTGTTAGACTCTCCTATCATAGATTTTGGATGTTTTGGGTTGAGTCACCTAGCCTTAGTATTGTTCTATTATAATGATAGTTTCCCCTCACAATCTATATGGTTCCATTTGAATACTTTTATATATGACAATTACCTTCTCTATTTTATTGTACTAGGATTTTATATTCATCAATTCTCATCTAAAACTAGAAAAAAATAAAATAGAGTTGGTTTAGTTGATTATTTAGGGGATGATGGCTATAAAGGATCAGGAGAAATCCATTTTATATTAGAGGAGGAGACATATAGAGTTTGAGGTGAGGGATTCTATGCTCTTGAAGGTGACTCCCCATCATGGGATATGATGATTTTTCCATGGGAGCTAGCTTTCACCTAATATTTTTTGGATTTTTAGGTGATAAATCATGTTGGAGTCTTATAATATCATATAACACTTCCCCCATAGATAATACTAATAAAAATAGTTTTCCATATATCTTTTCTTCGTCATTATATTTCTGAAGACACTCATATCTTAGATTTGGTAGAGATCGATGTTCATGATGATACATCCTTCATGGAGACATCTATGGAGGTCCATGTTCTCTAGTATAAGGTATTTTGTGATTATTTTATCCCCTTGGTTTTTGTATTGTGGTTGAACGATGTCATGGAGGAGAGTATATAGGAACATGAGTCCTAGTTACATATTAAGTACCCAGATCTATTCAATGAATATCTATCATCCTGTAACATTGTTTTGTTTGAGGTTGTGGAATTTTTTGAGATTATAGATGGATTTATCTTGTTTCATGTTCAATTTTACTCTCCTTTGATCGGTATCTCCTATGGAAGAGTGTTTAAGAGATGGTTTTGGTTGTTGTGTGGTATCACATTGTTCTAAAATGTGGTGGTTTATATCTTGTGGTGGCGAGATATTTGAGAGGTATCTCATAGGGATCCTATAGGGATGACCCTTTTTCAGTTTTACCATATGGGTTTTTTTAATCATGAGGATTAGAATTTTTATAGTTTTATCTAATGTAAGGGCCCAGGCCCACGTAGATTGACCCTTTCTGTTTTTTCGAAGAACAGTGTTCCCTGAAGAGGATCAGAGGTTGTATAGAGGAGTATAATTGCCAAAAGATTGAAGGAAGAAGGATTCACAATATTTATCTTTTACATGATGTGAAATTGTGGTTCGATTCTTTGCCGATAAGATCACAATATATAATAAATTGAAGTTAAAAATTAAAAAATTGACTTTTTTCTAGTATAAACCATACCCTGAGTATTATAAGATGTTTAATGGGAATTTAAGTCATGTAAATCCTTGATTTTTTATATCTTTAAATAATACATTGCAACCGTTTTCTCAATCCCTATGGTCTGAAACACCTCCCTCTCATTCCAGGAGACTCAAAAACCACCACTTTAATGTTTTTTGGATTCCTAGTCAAGGATTGATCTCTATCATTTCCCCTTAAATCAATATTTTATCCATGTTATGTTCTACCTTTGTTATTATCATTTTCATGGATCTATTTTTTCATTTTAATATTTTACACATGATTTCACTTGATATTTCTATTTCTAATGGGGTTTTGTTGTATGTTTGTTGATAGAGTTGTGGTGAGAGATCCTTTGGTGGATGTAGTTCTTGAGAGAGAGGAGATCAGAATCTTAAAAAAATATCCATTCTAATCCAAATAATTTTGACTCCCATTTGATGTATGGAATTCATTGATTCTCATTAATTATTTGTGATTCTAAATTGCTAATGAATATTCCCCTTATTTTCAATTTAAATAAACAAATATTTATATAAACTATATTAATGAAATATTATCAATCACATGGAAATTTTGTTATTTGTATATTGATAAAAGACTACCCCTTGGTTTTATAGATAGTGTGGTATCTATGTTTTAATTGTTAAGAATGGATTATAATTTAAAATTCATAAATAACATAAATCTAAAAATAATTGATTGTTAATTTTACAAGTGATTTAAGGGGAATGATTAATGAATATGGTGTGTGATATATTTTTGCGGCAAGAATACTTAAATGAAATGACCTCCCAATTTTTATGGAATTGAATAATTTTGTGAATAATGTTGAATATTTTATAGAAAATATTTCAAGAAATGTTAAATTAATTTTTCAAATATTATGATAGCTTGTGCTGTCATGCTACTTAGGTTGGTCGCTGTTATAATCTGTAAATATTGAATCATCTAAATCAATATGGAATAATAATCAATGATATGATAAAATATAATTTTTTTATAAGGTTTGATATTCCAAATTTATTGTAGATCCCATGTGCCAAGTGCTTTGGATCCATGTGGGCACGTTGTATATGATTAATGATTGCCTTGAATAAGGGAAAAGATTGCAATTTCATTGTTTTTTCCATAATTCCAATGATTTGATCTAGATATGAGAATTATGATGTGTGGTGGGGAGGCTTGAAAATGATGTGAGCATGGTATGAATGATCCTAGAGGGATTTTTTAGTTTGCGGGGTAGGGAGACCCATATGTTGGCATAATGTTTGATTCTTATAGAGATGGGTCACACCAGGATATTCATGCAGGTGTCTAGGGGGTACAACAATAATGAAGAATTAGGTTGAAAATGGGATTACCCATTGACATGAATGATATCAAATTGTTTGAATATTTTTCTTGGAAAATGGGTAGGTTTTTTTTATATCATTTCATTTCCCCATATCATGAAGATGATTTATGTGCCTGGTGGTATACTTGTTTTGGTTGATTAATCTATTTTCGGAGAATACCTGGTAATTTAGAAAGTGATAACATTATAAATGAATAAATGTTTAACCCATGGTGTTGGATCTTGATGAGTTGCAATTATGATTTTATATATCGTAGTGGTCATGTACTCTATCCATTTATTTTTGGATCCATTGATGTTCACATAACATTTAAGGTATGATCATGGGTGTGTTGACATAGACCTTATCATTTTGGGTGTATTCCCTTGGTCCATCCTTATTGTGGTATAATGAGGAATCATGTCATGAGAATTGGATTAGTGTTCCCCTATATGGGATTAGTCTCATATAGAATGTATAATCCCTTTATGTGTAATACAATGTGATCCTCTATCATTTATTCCATACACTATGTGAAGATTTCCATTAACAACTATAAGGGAATGTGATTACCATCCTAGTGGTTCTACCTTGGGTAAGGTCATAAATCCCCCATAGGATTTGGGAAAGATCATTGATATTTGTGTGGACATCCTTAGCATTCCAATGATTTGTAGTCTGATGGAGTCTTTATCACAGATGAGACCAATTGGTTTTAATATTTATTCGTCCTATATAAACATATTTAATATGATTTCTCAAATGAGTTCCAATAATATGGTGGGGATTGGATGGTATTAACTCTTGGATGAGTGACATAAATTATAGTAATCCTCATGGAGCATGTTCTCCTACATGAGAATAACATTTGAGTATCTTTTAAAATCATTTTCTATATGTGGAGATGTGATATCACGAAAGGGCATCCTCAGTTACCTATAGTGCTATGAAAAAACAAAATCTAAAAAACTCAGGCAATCATAACAGAATGTGTAGTATCTATCAAGTAAGAGTGTCGAAACCACAAGGTTGATTTGTATGTTCTAAATTAACTAAGAAATATAAATTGTTATTGATTGGTTATTTATGAGAAAAGAATAAAAATTTCAAGAATGATTGGTGTTTTGGATCAATATGGGGACATGCCATGATCAGTACTTTTTAGGTTCATATGCTACGGATTCATTTGATATGGGTTTGTTCAGTTTTGGTGTTGGATTTGGTTCAATAGGGATCCTTGTTCTTGTTATCCCATCTTAGACTTCTGATCACACTCTTGGAATGGTCTTCTACTTGACCAAAACATTGAAACAGGCACCCCAAAACAATTTCTAAACATAACGATTCTATATTTCACAATGGTCATGGGAAAAGTAGCTAATTAACTGACGAAAAAAATATTTATACTCAAATCACATGAAATGGTCATGTAATTGTAAAAAGAAAGATACTGTAATTGATATATGTTGTTTGCAACAATCCAAATCATGAATAAAATAATAAAAAATAATCCATATGTATCACTCCCCTTATAAATCACATCACCTGACACTATGGGACTATTTTATCATGGTTGGAGTGAGTGGAATTGTTACCCAAGATAGAATTTCATCGAAGAAATACTCTAGTTTGTCACCCATGGTTTGGTGGATTCCCATTGATGTTCCTTGGTATCATTTTCTTCTAATAGTCTTAAAATATTGGTTGAAGGCCTCCTTTTATTGTATTTTACCTTTAATACCTATGGACCATGTTGTATCATTTTTTTTCATATTAGCACACACACGACATGTACTTAAGTTATATGATTTGTACCTCAAATATAATTTTCCCTCCTTCATGTTGAATCTTTGATAATCATGTATGCTAGTTTGACTAATGTAGAGTCATGTATTAGTGATAAACAATGTGTACTGGTGTCAAATGTAGTGTTTTCTCATCACATCATGTTCCATGTAGATTCCCTTGCATGAATTAGTCAGAACATGTACTTGTGGCACATGATGTGTAAGGCATTTTTTGTCAGTTTTCTAGATCCTCATTATCGCCAAATTCCAGTATCCTTCCTCTTTTATTTTCTCATGGTGTGGATGATCGTTTTGCACATTTTTCATCCTCTTTTTATTTTTTTTAAATATATACCATTTAAATACAAAAAACATGAAACAAGGCAATTAGTTCCAAACATGTAAAATTAACTCAATAAATTACAAAATCAACACATTAAAACACACTAAAAACATATGCATGTAATAGTCATATCTGGATGTGCCCACAACATGAGACATGATGTCTTCCTTTAAGTATATATTAGTTATTTTTTGGATATATTTATTATGTCTCATATTTTAATTGAACAATAATCATGATGATGAGCTAAATACTCGCACAATTCATAATGGTTAGAGATTCTAGGGTGTCTATCTAGGTATATATATACTAATCCATGTATGGGATATACCCACCCATTTTATGTCATTTAAAGATATAATAACATTAATTAAATTCTTATGTGGACTAGGAGAATGTAGATCTTATTTTTAGTAGAATGATATGTGATTGATCTAGTAGTTATTTAGTGAGGCTAGCCCTATGTTGTCAGCAGGTTGGGTTCTTTATTAGTTTTGGGTGGGAATGTATTTGGATATTTCTAATTAATTTATTCTTAATCAGTCTTTTTGATGTGAGATATATATTTTTTATTCACTATATATTTGATTTTTCATGTTTATCTATTATGATGGTGTATGATGATATCTTCCGGTGAATATATACATTATACTAGTTTCTCTCTTGTGTGTGATATTTATATTCAGAGCTATTTTACAGACCTTATCTATTAGAGGTGGGCTTAGGGGTGTCATTACTAGATTAGAACTAGACTATAGGGCCCTAGAGGATCAAGTTGATTAAATATTTCCAATAAAAAAATTCACATATATCTTCATTAATTGTAAGGTTTGTTTTTTTAGAAAATAATGGATAATTTTAAAAACCAAACCCTATATATTTATCATCAATAATTTATTTTTCCATTATAGCTTTAATTTCTTATTCTTATAATTCTACTTAAAATTCTACCATAAGATTATCTCACATGAAACCATTTATGATAAATCAAACATGAAACATCGCTTCGTAACTAGGGAGAATTGAATAATAAGAATTTTGAACTGAATCAACTAGTAAGGGTGGTCATAATAGATATTAATAATACATCATATGTTACATAATAAGATCATAAATGTATAGGAACAATATTATGGTTCAGGAACATAAAATATGAAAATCATACCCAAAAAATAAGGATCATAATCACGTTTTAGAATAATGATTCATGTAATATGAAATGAATAAAAATAGAGTAAAATCAAGATCTAAGAATGATGATCGATGATAAAATAACATGGTTATATTTCAAATTATGAGAAATAGAATCCCATTGAACAATATTGTAATAAATAATAAAAGAACATTAATAATCATAAAGGTTACGTGGGAATCCATATTCACACAACTCAAATGATATTTAAATTAACATAATAATTCTTAGTTTATTAATTATTGAAAACTTAAACTAATTAATTACCATATCATAAAAAAATTGAAAAATGTAACCAATAAAAAAGACATGATAAGCCCATAATAGAATAACATAACTTGTTTATATCCTTGAATAAAAAATCATTTCCTAATACATTGAATGGATATATAAGACCCACTCATCATCATATAATATACCCAAGAACCATAACATCAATAATATAGAGAGGGGCATTCATTTTAATCATAACACTCATAAATTATAAATTGTTCTTTCTTGATTAATTAACCTAGAAAATGAAATTCATTTAATGATAGTATCATTAAAATATATTCACAATACATGTAGAGATTAATTTGTTCAAGTGTCATTATAGCACATCCCTAGTAAACTAATAACAATCATTAAATAATTTTTACATGGTTAAAAATAATTTTATAAAATTATTACATATATGTGTTGAATGGAGACGAATATGCATTTCTTTTGTTATGTTTAAAAAGGTTCAAATTAAAATGGGAATATAATTTTATTTGAAAACCCAGGTAATATAAAAAGGTATATTCATAATTATGAAGGTAAATAATGATATAAAACTTTGAACAAATTAGAAAAATTAAATAAACACTCCTTCCAAAAAATTATTAGTAATGAAAAAAAAGATCAAAATATAAAACTTTTAAACGATTAATTTAAAACCATTTTATAATTTTAATAAAAATATAAACTAATAATGAGAAAGAAATTAAATAATTGGAATAGAATTAATTAAATAGTATTAAGAATATGTATATGTATGGAATTGTGTGGTATAAAAAAATTTATCATTTATTGAAATGTATTAAAATAAAACATTTCACCTCTATTAATATTAAAATACAAAATTAATGAAAGATTATAAGATGAAATTTAAATATAAAGAATTAAACATAAAAATGATATAATATTTAAAATAATATTTATATAAACCATATATGTGAATAAAATTAAATAATATAAAGCATATCTTATTGTAACAAAATAAAGATGAAAATTCTTTAAGACTATAATATCATTTAAACAAAATGTTCTAATAGTATAGAACTTGAAAACAATAATAATAAATTTATAATAATTATATATATTTTTAAATATGTAGTAAACAAACCATATAAATAAAAGTTGGTTTATATTGAGAAATATAATCTAAAAATGAAATTTTTTTGATGTGATTCCCATAAGTATTTTCTAACACATGAAACAAAATCTATTAAAAGAATGAATTTTGTTTTGGATTTTAAAATAAAATTAATTACGTGAAATATACTATTATATTATCATTGAGAATATAATAAAATGAAAATTATATAAAATGAATCATGGTTCACAAAAAAAATATATCTTACGGAATTTAAATTGATAAAAGAACCCTAATTGAGAATTTTTAAACATCAATCAATAAGAACATAATGATTATGATTCATAAGAATAACAAATTTATTTTTAATCATTTTATATTATACAGTCCATTTATAATTCTATATCACCCACATATTAAATTTTTTTTTATATGTAACGCCCCGACCCCAGTTACCCAGAGTCTGTGTGTTAATTTAATACATGGGAATAATTACTTGGAATCAAGTCCCAAAAGGCTGATTGGTTTAGCACTTTTGGAAAATAGATTACATACATGAATGTTACATTAAACATTATAACATACAAAACAACATAAATAATCTTTTATGAATGCCATTATTCCCTTGGATTAACTCTACATAACAATCACAATACACTTATTGGAATCCTGTGAAAAATAAAACATAGAAAGCGGTGAGATCAAACTCTCAATATGGGTAAGAAATACATAGAAAACTTTCATAAATAAGAATAAACATTAAAGGTAATGTATAACAAAAAAAGACTTTTAGACTTGAAATTTAGCAGAATATGGAAAAAATAAAATGAAATAATTCCAATTACTTATTCAACATGATATTATAGTAGTCGAATAATCACATGAAATATCAATAACCACTTTCATTATGATGGAATGCATAATTCCTAACTATCATAACTCAAGAGTCAAGGCATTGTGCCAAGACTACAAATATGATTTTGTCAAGGACTTGTGCCAAGACACTAGTTTGTCTCAGGAGACTTACTAATGCATCGAGGAGCTATAGTGGGCTCCCCCAGTCAATTAATAAGTCCAATGCATTCCTCATATGAAAAGGATTAATCATAATATAAACATGCCTATTAAAACATGCATACAAAATGTCAATACGTTGCCTGTAAACCATGAATGGTTTAAAAATAACACATCCACAGTCAAACATTTCACAAAAACATCAATACAATATTGAATATTTGTATCATAATAAATCAACCTCAAAACAAGTTTAAAATACATTAATGTATTTTGACATAGATGAAAATGATTTCTATAAATCTTTGAGAGAAATATCCCTTTTTGATGAAAAAATTTAAAAGTAACATAATTTAGAAAGGAAAACATTAAGAGACATTTTTAAATCAATTTTTCCCATACCACTTTGAAACTATTGAAAGTAATTAACATTTTAAAACATTCATGTCTATTTTAATAAATCCTTAAAACCATTTTGAAAACATGGACATTAATGAGAATGTTTTAAAAGAATAAATCTTTAAAAAATTTGAAATGATGTTTTAGTAAAAATAACATTAAAAATAATCCCTTTGAACACTTTTTTATGAATCATCGACATGGATAATAAATACTTCCCAGAAGATACTTATGTGAAAACAACCTCAGATAATAATTGTGAAATTAACCCTTACCAACTTGGTAACTTGCGAAACATACACCCCATGAAAAATGTATCATACAATGAATATGTAAATACACATAAATTAAAGTGTATTACAAAATGAATTCAATTATTTTATGTGAATACACTACACAAAAGGTAATAGTGGCAATATGAAATTAATCTCACGGGAATAAAGAGTGAGATGAAAACCCTTTACATTGCAATTTTCTTTATTTGATGGTACGTTTAACCTCCTATATGAAGACAATAGTATGTTATTAAATTATACCAGAAACATATTAATATTTATGGTATCATATATTATTCATTTATGACTTTATACTACCAATTTAATAATAATTTCCATGTTATATTAATATTTCAGGTAATAATCGATTTCTTTATCGTACGCGTTTTTACTTGTTACTCTTGATTGAATCACTTATATCATGATTTAAATAATTCGAGATTATAATATAATTTTTATATATTATATATATTTAGAATATAAATATGTATAATAGACATATATATGAAATGGAAAACACTGTTAATGGAGACGGTAGTCCGTACATACGCATAAACGCTGTTTATGTTTTCATATAGTATTGAACAGATATAAGTGAATAAGATATATGTAAGTACATAAATACTTATATATATAAATATAAATCTACAGTATCATTATTATTTTATATATTACATATTTTTTATTAATATTTATTTTTATAATATTCGATTAATGGTGAATGTGGAAATAAATCTCATCGCGTCGTTGAGACGGTAATCCGTACGTACGCACGAGCGAAAATATCATTCTTTTGATATTAAAATAATATATAATTGGATGCTATATTATATATACAGGATAATTATCATGTTATATTTATTATCTACATGAATTAAAAATAACTATTATAAACATCCAAATAATAATATATTGAATAACAATTACACCACGATGTGGAGGCGGTAGGCCGTACGTACACACGTATGGTGACATGTCCTTCAAATGATAGATAGAATACTGAATATGTTTGTAACATATTTTCTATAACATCACAATATATAGAAGATACTGGATATATTATATTAGAATAAAAATAAAATAGAAAGATGAAGTGGATGAAGAAAATAACATGAAAGAGGGTGGTGAAATCATTACCTCTTTTCAGGTTCTTCTTATTGATTTGATCAAAATGGCTCCTTAAGTTGGCTTTATGAAAAAATTAAGTCCTCTAGGATGAAGGGATGATAGTTTAAAGTTTATTTGGAAAGATATTGGTTGAGACAAAAGGCTTTGAAGGTGTGAAATTGAGAGAACGGGGAGTGCCCTTTTATAAGAGGGGTGAGGGGCACCTTAAGAGAAGCTAAAAATATTATTTTATAATAAATTAATATTAGGTTTATAATGTCTCAAAGGGTATTATTCAACGTATAAGGAAATTATAGGTCGTAAAAAACTCATCCAATAGGTTTTAGACAGGTTTGTGTAACATTATTAAATTTAACTTCAAGTTTAAACTCTTAGTTAATTAGTTTGACATTTACCGTGTCAATTTTTATTTTTATATAATATGGTTAGTAAACATAATATATACTTTCAAAAAACCCTTAAGTGGTCCATTAATGATACAAATATCATTATATAGGTCTCTTGGCCAGACCTTAGATTTTTAGGAATTTAATATCATTTAATAATATAATATTTATTTTAAAAACTCCTTTGTGTAAATTTTTAGACTTTTAAGTAATTTATTTTTTTAATGTAATAAAAACATTTTTAATTTGAACCAAATTAATTTCAGTGATCCTAACATTTCATATTAACCAATAAATTTTTTGGATGTCATCAAAACTTTCAATTTATATTTATTTTATCATTTATAATATCAATTATTTGATTATTTAATTATTAAGGAAAATACAGCATCATTATTGTGTCATAAATAAATTTAATTATTAAATGTATATAAACTATAAATAGAGTTCAATTATGTAGGAAATAATTTTATCTTTCTAATGAATATTTATATTCGAAAATATAACATATATAACCTTATGTAATTTTTTTTTTCAAAAAGATATATGCTTATGTCATTTTTGTATTAATTATAACTTAATTAATATAATGTGTCATTATCACTTTCAATTAACTCTATGGAGTCCCAAAATCAACCCAAATATTCCCATGGTCGGAAATGTATCAACAAATAGGATTAGGACACATTTGAGGCTAATTTAATATTATTAAAATATTATTTTTTACCCTTATTTACCAGATTTACACTTTGACCATGGTAAATAAAATATTTACCAAAGTAATTATTCAAAAAGACTAATAATAAGAGTTACCTATTTACACAATTTGGTCATCCTGATTCCAAATATGGAATCCATTTTTACAAATTAAAAACATCGATGTTCCAGAAATTAATTTAATGTTAAATCCAACTTTCAAAACAAAAAGAGTGTTTTTAAAAAATAATAACTATCAAACGATTGACACATGTTTATGTCCGGTTTAATTGTGAAATTATGTCCAATGAACAAAATTGTATTAAATGGTAAAAATATATTATAAATATACTTCAAAACCACTCAAATTCATATTTTATCACTATTATTTATTTCGACTAAAACATTTGTTTTTAATTAAAATTTATTAATTTTTACTACTCATAAAAAAATGAATGTTTTAATAAAAATACCAAAATTTCACCAAAGGATAATTTAAATATTCATAATAAAAAAATGAAGTCCATATTGAATGATAAAATATATAAAATTTGAAAAAGTGGGTATTACTATTCATAACGCGTAGTTTGATTGGTCACGGTGTGTTAGAATCCCGAAGTTGCGTACAATCCACACTACGGTATTATTCAAAGAGAAGTGTACCATGGAAGCTTGGGGTGTTACATTATCTCCTCATTCAATAAATTTCAACCTTGCAATTTTTAAAATTTATCTTGGGAATATAATGGAAAATCCCACGTTGGAAAAAGTGTCAATAAAACTATCACTTTAATAGAAAGAAAGAGAAGCACATAAGTCACCCGTGATGAACTATACTAGTGTTCCATGTAGAAAAACATGGATATAGATGATAAAACAAGTGTTAAGTTCTAATATAGAGTGATAGAAAACATGATCAGGATAATGTTAACAACAAGAAAACCACAAACTTGTCATGGGACAAATGGTCATTAGTTTCCCAGTAGGAAAAGTAAACGGACAAAAATTTTATTTTATTTTTTAAAGTTAAATTAAATAAAGATAAGGAATTCATTTCTATGATTGAATAAGAAAATAAAGATATATACATCCTTTTTATGTAAGGTTTCATTGTTTAACAAATTTCTACTACTAACTCATTTTTAAACGATAAGTATTCAAGAAGACTTGGTCACACAAAAAGGGCTAGAATAAACATCGTATAGAATCACATGATCCACGAAGGATAAACTATATATTTACTGTATCCTTGGAGATTAATAAAGACCAAAATGGTTAGTATAAAATCTGATGATCTGCCAAAAGGATATTCCATTAGATAAGGGAACACTAATATTAATTTCTAAAATTAATCCAATAATACCCCAATGTTAAATAAATACCATTCAATAAACAAATGTCCTTAAAACCCATCAATATAATAAAAAATAATATTGAATCCAAAAACATTGAAGAATTTTGTTATGTAGTCTTCCGCATTAAATTGTATCTTCAAATTACATCAAATTCTATTAAGGTCACATACTTAAAAGTAAATAACCTAATCACATATTCTCTATTCTATGTTAATAACCCAAATCACTATAAATCCATAATAAAAACATAGATAAAATACACCATTACTCCTCAAATGAAATCCCATATTATTCTATTTTCCTTGGGCATATAGTTTTCCCAACAAAGCGAACATCTTCCAAAATAACATTTATCACTTAATCACCGAATCATATTCCTATACTATGGGTATTCATTTGATATGACATACGATCCCAAACCAACCAATTATTGATCAATACAATCATTTAACAAAAAATAATTATTCACACTAACCTGGGACTTCAAGTAGTCCAGTGTTAGGCGATAAATCTCAATCGCACTTTGGTTGTGGGTTCGATTCCCACATCTTTGTCCGACGTGACGGGTTGTCACACGTTCTGTGTGTTGTCCTTTTTCAAAAACTATATTTTATAACATTACAAAAATGAGATTAATTCTTCAAAATAACCATAACAGAATTTAACCACAAATTTTATCTCATTCTTTTCATTTTCATCCCAAATATAATAACTTGTAATTTCCACAAAGCCAAAGATCATATAAAACCAAATGGTTATTTATAACTATATCCACAAGAGAAAAGATAATTCTTCCTTAAATATCAATCTCACATGAAAAAATTCAAGGTTACATATACAATAAAAAATTATTCCAAAGTAATCCCATCAACATGGAGCATTAATACTTTTAAACATTTTTCCAACCATTTATTTCCACATAGCTTCTTCTTTGACCCAGAAAATATCCTATAGAATAGGGCATTCACATGGGTTATGGCCAGGTCCCCTACACTTATGGAAAATGACTGTAAATCGATTATTGAGAACATTTTTATTTTCATCCATAGTAATCTTAATTTTTATTTAGCAATTCTTCACTTTATGTCCTTCTTTCCCACACATAAAGCATTTCTCTATTCCATTCAGACACATTTCTGGGTGTCTCCTTCCACATTTCCTGCATGATGGAAATTGAGGATTATTTTCTCCATGCTATCCACTGCTAGAGCTCTCATCATTCATCACCTTTATCTTCAATATTATGTCTGGGATTTGGTTAATATATATGTTGTTGATAATATTTTTGGAAAACTGATTTGGAATGAACACAATATCTTTTATGCCTACCAAAAATCCATTTTGTTTCTCATTTCCACCACCGTTCCCACCTTGTACATTATTATCGAAGTTACAATGAATTCCTTAGAATCCATCCATTGACTAAAACCAGATAACATTTTTTGTGTAAGAATAGTCATAAATTTATCTAGAAAATATCATCACACCTTATATTAAAAAAACACCCTAGTATTAAACAAGGTTATTTATTTTCATATTATATTATAATCCATCAAATATTTTTTTAAAGAAAATGAAAATTATCCAAATCATATCCCCTGAGAGTTTTGTAACCAAGAGTGTAGAAAGGGTCGTTGTTGTGCACTAGTTCCCGATCGAGTCTAGCTCAATGAAATGTTTTCGGGTTTCACCCCTAGGTATATATGTGCCAGAGCCACCTCTACCTGCTCGTATCAAGACAGGGATGTATTACATGGAAAACTCAAAAAATATATACAATACAAAATTTTTAGAAATTTCTTCTGTACTAATTCTCAAAATATATCTTAGAGCTATGTGCTCTAATCAAAGTTTATCTAAATCTAGTTTACAGGGTTTTTACTAAACTTACTATGATTCCAACTATAATGCCCCAACCCCAGTTACCCAGAGTCGATGCATTATTGTAATACATTGGCATAATTACAAGGAACCACATCCCAAAATTCCTATCAGTTTAGCAGTCTTGTAAAATAGATTACATACATGAATGTTACATTACACTTTATAACATACCAAACAACATAAATAATACTTTATGAATTCCATTATTCCATTGGATTAACCCTTTATATCAATCACAATAAAATTTTTGGAATCCTGTGAAAAAATAAAACATAGAAAGGGGTGATATCAAATGCCTAGTAAGGGTAAGTAATACAGTGGAAACTTTCATAAATAAGAATAAATATTTAAGGTAATGTATAACTAAAAAAATCCTTTTAAACATTAACTTCAGAAGAATATAGAAAAAATAAAATGAAATAACTCCATTTACTTATTCAAATGGATATTCTAGTAGTCGAATAATCACATGAAATATAAATAACCGCATTCATCTTGATGGAATGCATAATTCCAAACAATCAAAACCCTACAGTCAAGGCCTTATGACAAGGCTACAAATAAGATTTTTTAAGGCCTTCTTCCAAGACACTATATTGTCTCATGATACGTACGATGCATCGAGGAGTTATAGAGGGCTCCACCCATCAATTACTAAGTCCAATGCATTCCTCATACGAAAAGGTTTAAACATAACATATACATTTGTATTAAAACTGGCATACGAAATGTCAATACTTTACCCATAAAACATGAATGGTATAACAGAGACACATCCACAGTCAAAAATTTCACAAAACCTTCAACACAATATGGAAGATTTGTATCATAATAAATCAATATCAATGCAATTTAAAAATACATTAAAGGATTTTTATATAGATGCAAATGATTTGTAAAAATCATTGAGAAAAATATCCCTTTTCATGAAAACATTTAAAAGTCACATAATTTAGAAAGGAATATATTTAATGAAATTTTTGAATCATTGTGTCATGTACCACTTTTAAACATTTGAAATTAATTAACATTTTAAAACATTCATTTCCATTTAAATAAATCCTTAAAACCTTTTTGAAAACATGGACATTAATGAGAATGGTTTAGAAGAATAAATCATTAAAAAATTTAAAAGGATGTCTTAGTAATAATACCCTTAAAAATAATCCCTTTGAACACTATTTTATGAATCATGGAAATAGATAATAAATATGTCCCACTAGATACATATGTAAAAACAACCTCAGATGATAATGAGATTGTGAAATTAACCCTTACCAACATGGTATCTTATGAAAAATACACCCCATGAATGAGGTATCATACAATGAATATGTAAATACACATAAATTAAAGTTTATTACAAAAAGAATAAAATTATGGGCAGTACATACACCACACAAAAGGTAATAGTGTCAATATGGCATGAATCTCACGGGAATAAGGAGTGAGATGAATTCCCCTTACCTTGTACTTTACATTAGTCAAGGTTACATTTAACCTTTTGTATGAAGAATATAGTATGTTATTAAATTATACAAGAACTATATTAATATTTATGACATAATACATTATTCATTAATGAATTTATACTACCCATTTAATAATAATTTCCATGATATATTAATTTTTCAGGTATTAATCGCTTTCTTTATCGTACATGTTTTAACTTGTTACTCTTGATTATATCACATATATCATGATTTCAATACATCCAAAATATAAAATTTATTTATATATCATATGTATTTAGAATATAAAAATATATAATAGACATATATATGAAATGTAAAACACCATTTATGGAGACGGTAGTCCGTACGTACACATAAACGCAGTTTCCATTTTCATATAGTATTGAACAGAAGTAAGTGAATAAGATATATGTAAGTACATAAATACTTATATATAAAAATATATATCTCCAGTAGCATTATTATGTCATATATTACATAAATATTATTAATATATATTTTTATAATAATCGATGAATGGTGAACTTGTAAATGAATCTCATCGCGCCATGGAAAAGGTAATCTGTACGTACGCACGAGAGAAAATATCATTCTTTTGATATTAAAATAATGTATAAATGGATGTTATATTATATATACAGGATCATTATCATGTTATATTTTTTATTTACATTAATTATACATCCCTAGTATATCCATCCAAATAATAATATATTGAATAACTATTACACCACGACGTGGAGACAGTAGGTCATACGTATGCAAGTATGGTGACATGTCATTCAAAGGATGGATATAATACTGAATATATTCATTGAATATTTATAATAATATCACAGTATATAGAAGATACTGGAGTTATTATTTTAAAATCTAAATAACAAATAAAGAAGAAGTGGAAGTAAAAATGAACTTGAAAGTGGGTGGTGAAATCATTACCTCTTCTTCGGGTTCTTCATTTTGATTTGATCAAAAGGGATCTATTAGTTGGATTTCTGACCAAATTAAGTCCTCTAGGATGAAGGGAGGATAGTGTAGAGTGTATTTGGGAAGATTATGGATGAGCAAAAATGCTTTTAAGGTTTGAAATTGAGATAAGGATGTGTTCCCTTTTATAAGAGGTGTGAGGGGCAGCTTAGGAAAAGCTAAAAATGTTATTTTATAATAAATTCGTTTTCAGTTTTAAATTGATCCAAAGTGTATTATTCATATTATAAGGTGGGGATATGTAATAAAAAACTAATCCAAAAGGTTTTAGATAGGTTTGGGTCACTTTATTAACATTATCTTTTAGTTTTAACTCTTAGTTAATTAGTTTGACATTTACCTTGTCACTTTTTATTTAGCTATTATATGGATAATAAACATTCTATATACTTCCAAGAGACCCCAAATTGGTCCATTAATGATGAATATATTATTATATATGTATCTAGGTAGATCCTTATATTTTAAGAATTCAATATCAATTAATAATATAATATTTGTTTTAAAAACACTTTTGTGTCAATTTTGACACTATTAAATAATTGATTTTTCTTAAAGTCTTAAAATCTTTATTAATTAGAAAAAATATATTCCAGAAATACTAAAATGTAATGTTAAACAATAAATTTTTTTTATGTCATCAAGTCTTTAAAATTATATTTATTTTAACATTTATAATACCAATTATTTGATTGATTCATTAATAAGGAAAATACTGCATCATTATTGTGTCATAAATAGATTTAATTATTCAATGTCTAAAAATTATAAAAAAAATCCCATTATATATGAAATATTTTTATCTTTTAAATGAATATTTATAGTTTAAAATATAACATATATAACCCTACGTAAAAACTTTTTTTATAAAGATATATGCTTATGTCATTTTTTTATTAACTTTATCTTAATAAATAGAAAGTGTCATTATCACTTAAAAGTGGCTCTATGGGGTCCCAAAATTGACCCATATATGCCCATGGACGGACATGTATCAACTAATAGGGTTAGGACACGTTTTAGGTAAATTTAATATTATTATAATATTATGTGTTTACCCTTATTTAACAAATTTACCCTTTAACCATGGTAATTAAAATATTTACCGAAATTATAATTCAAAATGTCAAAAAATAAGAGTTACCAATTTACAAAATATGGAAATATTTATTCCAAATATGGTATCCATTTTTTCCAAATTCAAAAACACAGATGTTCCTGAAATAAATTTAAAATTAATTTCCATTGTCAAAACAAAAAGCGTGTTTTTAAGAAATAAAAACTATCAAAAGACTGACATTTGTTTATGTCCGGTTTTAATGTGAAATTATGTCCAATGACCAAAATTTTATGAAATGGTAAAAATATATTCTATATATACTTTAAAACCACTCGAATTTATAATTTATCACTATTAATTATTTCAATTAAATGTTTTTTAATTATAATTTAGTTATTTTCGCTTTTCATCAAAAATTGAATGTTTTCTGAAAAATACCAAAATTTTAGCATAGGATAATTTCCATATTATAAATCCAAAAATGAAGTCCATTTTGAATGATAAAATTTATAAAATTTCAAAATGTGGGTATTATTATACATATCGCCTAGTTTGACTGGTCATAGTGTGTTCGAATCTCGAAGTTTTGTATAATGCATGCTATTGTATTATTTAAAGAGAAGTGTATCGTGGAAGTTTGAGTTTTTATAGTATAAACTAATATTTGTGCCTTAACCTATTTATTTTACTTACATACTTTTGTTGTGTGGTCCTATATATTCAGTTTTGTTCACGAGTTTAATAGATACATAATTTTAAAGTTATGTTAATATACATTTTTAAACATTTATGGAGTTAGAAAGTCAATTTGTAGATGTTATATTAACAGTTCACATGAAAAAAAAGACTCCATTTTTTAGTTTTTAATTTGATAAAAGAATAGTTGTTGTATATAAATAAATTTTTTATTATTTCAATTAAATATCAAAAAGATATATTAAATAATACATTAGTACAATTTTTTTATATTTTTTAGATTTTAGCATTATGTAATGAGATAATATGAATAAAAATGTTCATGTATGTTTAACAATGGACCAAATTCAGAAAATTTTATAATAGTTGAATACGTAAGAGCATAAAATATTATAGTCATATTATAAATATTATAGAAATATAATTATCTAAAAATTATTTTTTTAAATAAATAATGTAAATTAATTATGTCGAATATGAAGATGGAAAAGAATGAAAAAAATATGATGTTATTACTTAAAATTATATAGGTGTGGTTAGTTTAGGTGGCTAATATATAATATGATCATTATTTTTATTCTTTCTAAATAATAGAATATGTACTTTTATCGAGATATAATAATTGCATAAATTATTATTTTTTATTTATTAAATTCATTCTTTTCAAATGTTTTATTAGTAGTTGATGAGAAATGAAATAATACCTCCATGGATGTGGTAGTCTACACGTAAAACGAGGAATTTTTTTTGAATAAATGAGAGGGAGGTATAAAATGGGTTTACGTAAACATATTAAAATTTTTTGTATAAAATATATAATTTTATAACAAAATATTCATGGTTATAATATATTAATATTTTATCGAAGAATAAAAAAACATTAATAAACTCTATTAATATGATTACCACTTATTCAAGATATACCATATTATTCCACACCTAAAGCATTCCAATATTTATAATTTTGGGAAATTGTAAACATTAGAATGTAATAACATTTTATATTATATATTTAATCCATTTTGATTTGATATATTACGGATTATGTGTGAGGGAGGTGCTGTGGTGAAGGGATTCATTAATAAGTGAGCGGAGAGACATTCATGAAAATTGTTTTTTTAGGAAATAATATATTTTATAAGAAAGGAAAGGTAAAAAATGTACATTTCCCATATAGGATAAAAATGGTAAATTATTATCTCATCCAATAATATCTATATGTATTATTCATTCTGTTTGAGTCCTTATCCTGTAGTAAAAATCTACGTTCAACCCTTCTTATGTGTAATATAGTGAATTTTTTTTCCATAGTAACTACTCCTTATGAATAAAAATGAAATCAAAATTACTAGAAAATATTATTATGATGATTGAAAACATTTAAACAAATTCATTTTATTCATATTTTTATGGTAAAAACAAATATCATAAAATATTCATAAATAAACAAATAATTGTTTTTTGAAAATTTTACATTTTATTAATACAAATTAATTTAAACCAAAATATTGTATTGAATTAGTTTCAAATAATTTTAACATATTATGATTAAAAAATAAGACTTCATTAAATTTAGAATCAATTCAAAAACAAAATAATTTGAGAAAATTAATTTTTTATTAGATTTAAATATCAATTAATTACATAATGTCAAACATAGGTTTAAAAATTCAACATAAAACATTTAAATTAATTAGTTTAATCATTAAGTAAATAGATTGTTAATAAAATGGTTCTGTATAAAAATTTATAACTGACACATGAAGATGTTTTTATAAATGATAAATTTTTTTAAAACATTAGTTTTTAGTATAGACCTAAAAATCATTACTTTTTTATTTGAATCAAAAAAATTCCTCCAGATAATATTTACCAATTTTGAATAAATAAATGAATTAATTTTTTAAAATTTCATTTCTAAAATTTAAATATAATACATTTATATTGATGCATAAAATATATTAATAAATTTTTTATTTAAATTAAAATATATTATTTTTCAAATTAAAAACAATATCCATGTTTCATACATTGATATTTTTTAATAATAACAAATATAAATCTAAATATATATAATTATAATGAATATAAATTTATAAAAAAATAATAACTAACTAATTTTTATAATTTTTGAAAATAAGAAATTATTCTAAGGACATTTACTTAACCTTTTAATAAATTGTCAATGATGAGATCATGTAACCATAATAATATGAAAATAATTCTAGAAATCTGTTTTATTATATCCTTTGATTTTATATATGATATTAATATGTACATGTTTTTATGTCATATATATATACACATATTCACGAGTAACAAATAATAAAAAAATTGATACATATTAAAAACACATGGGCTTCACATGTATAGTACAATATAGTATTTAAGATGCTAAATTTCCTCATGAATTATAATTAAATTGATTCATTTTATTTTTTTATAAATTATATCTAAGGATAATAGGTGTTTAAATGATGTTTTTGATTTTATTATATCATAATAGTTGGCCAATTTTAATTTCATGATTATTTTATATTATTATTATTTTGTTTAATTTTTTTTAATTCAAATATAATTAATAAATCTATTCTTCTTTAAAAAATTTCTATGATTTATTCAACAATTTAATATTCAAGTTCAGTTATTCTGTACATTTTAGCAATTTTACGAATAGATTTTTTCATTTCCTAAAAAAGTAAATTTCGTAAATGAAATATCAATCTTACAAAAAATAATACATCTAACTAACATTTCCATTATTATATTTCATGAAATATAAAATATTTAGAATTTTTCATGAATAAGATAACTTTTATACTAATAATTTATACTCTTTTGGAATAATAAAATGGACACACATTTTGGAATGGTCAATTTTTTTATATTGAATTTTTGTAATGATATTTCATATCAAGAATATTTTAAAATTGTTGCCTTTAAATATTTATTTTCATAAAAAAAATTCAATTTTCATATCTATATTAGAAAGTACCATGTAACTAATTTTTTTTAAAAGATCATGATAGAGCATGGAGTAGATACCTACTTAGAATTATTTTCCAACACCCTATATACACGTGAGGGTGTTTTTGTTTCCTTTATGCGCTATGTTTTAGGTTCAGTACTTGTAACGAGCATATTTAATGGGTGATCAAATAAGGGTTTGAGTATTTTGGAGGTGATAAGTGTAAAATCCCAGTATTTTATTTTCGGTATGTTTTTTGGATTATGATGTTTCTATTTAGTTTTTGATGTCTTTAATGTTTTCCTATAAAATTATTACCTTTTTTACCATCACATAGATTGTGGTGTCTATAAAGGGTAATATACATTCATCCTATTTATATGATGATTTTTGGGTGTTAAATAAACCCAAAAATGAATTTATTAGGGATATAACAGTGTATGAGAAATTATGTATTCAATGCATTCGTGTATTCTCATAATTTCTTTGGTTTCATAAAAGTAATCCCCCAGACGCGTATGGTTTTGGTTCATGTTGAGAAAGGGTAACACATGATTTATAATGGATTTGTAAGGATATTTTAGATCAATGAATGTGTATATATGGTTGTGTGAAATTCATAAGGTTAATGATCCTTTCCCCGACATAGAATTTATGAGATTCATAAGGCTAAAACCACATTACCCTTACTCAAAAATATTTTTGGTAAATAATGACATGAAATTTCATTTTTTTATTATTGTCCTTCATGAATAACATTGTAACATTATTCAAATATTTTCAAAATTTTAAAATATTTAAATTAATCCAATATATATATAATTTAATGTTTTTAAAATAGGTTTTAAAATAATTTTGAACATTTACATTAAATATTCAATTAAAATTGAAAATTAAATAGTTATATTAATATAGGGTTATTTACTTTTGTGAATCATACCACCATTGGTGTATTTGGAAATACCCAAACCATTGATTCTCACAGTTATTGATATACTCTTAAAGATTATTCTGGGAATCTAGCAACTGGTGGTTAATATAAAAGAGTTATAGATTTTTCAATTACCATTACTTGTACACATTATATTCATGTTGTAGGTTCCCCTACATCACTGTATGTGAATCCCTATTTGGGTGTTTGATACTTTTTTTATTAATAGTAGTGTTTTTATACAATAATATATCCATTGATGATTTTTATTTCAAATCTTTTTCAAATAAATTTATAAATATTGAGTCATGGTTGTTGACAAATTATTTTTATTATCATGGTGTGGGGGGGGGATGAAATTCCATTAAAAATTCATAAAATATAATGTATTGATGTGAAAACTAATAGAATGTTAAAAATGAATAATTTGAAGCATAAATTTGTTGAAATTTTTATATGAAAAATTTATTAATTGGTTTATGAATTTAAATGGAATTAATTGACATTAAATGAATTTATTTTTGATAAAATACATTAGATGATTGTTTATGAAATGATACAAAATGTTTTTAAACATTAAAATTGGACAAAAAATTAATCATTTTATTAATTAATATTGATTTAAATAAATTATATAATGAATAACGATAGATTTCTATGAGGAAAATGGGACTGTAGATTGATATACATGTCTGGTAAACTTCTATATATAAATGTATCGACTCAAATATTAATAAAAATCTATCCGGGGTGCATTGATTTTTTTATTTTAGATATTCTCTTATACCGCATAGGGTTTTTACAATATTAATTGTCTAAAAACTAAATCATTTATTTTCCCGAAATTGGGTGGACCACTATGACTAATACAAACCTGATTGTCATCACCATGGTTCTAGGATTGATAAGGATTTAATGAGATTTAAACATTCCATTTTCTATGATATGATTTACTCATTACACATTTGATAGAAATTCATATCCATGTCTATTAGGATGACGATTATTATATCAATATGAATATATTGAAATTCAATTAAATTTTAATATTTTTTACTGATATTTTTTATCAGTAATGTATTGACATAGACTATAAAAATATTTTCATTCCATTTTTATATAAAATTATGAATTATTTGATTAGTTTTAAAAAAATTATTTTCAAATGGTAGGTCATATACTACTTTTTTTGTTGTTACCACCCTATATTTTCACTAAAAATTTATATATTTATATATTTTTATTTTTATGAAAAGTTAAAATCCACATGGAGTTAGTGGGTTTACATGATTTGTGTGACCAAGGATGTTAGTGGTAACCAGTGGAGGATCTGATCCTATTATTATCTGTAGATTCAATGTTGATTTTGGATGATATAATCTGATTACATTAGCGGATATATCAATTTGGGAAACTTTTCTAAGTAATTTTTTAATTTCATTATTTTGGATTCTTTTCATACTATAATTTTATTATATTTTATCAACAACTTCTCCTTGTTGAATTATTTATATATAGAAACTTTTTCATCTTGAATGATTTTATGGTCAACTAATTTTCATCAGTCCATGGGTATTAAGAAATCCCATTATTCCATTCAAGGATATATTTTATAACCATTTTGGTGACTTATTTTGGATGGTTAATGAAAATTTGGTATCGAAACCATCAGTCCCCTTCATTGATGTCGGTTTTTTACATTCGAATGTTCTCATAGATAAGAGAAATGATTATCGATAATTAAGGGGTATTTTAAGAAACATCCATTCAAGATAAAAACCCAAGTATCCGTAAAATACCATATATTTTTGGAATATTTTCACAAAAGAGTGTAGTAACAAGATTTTATACTCTTTATAAAACATTGATATATAATTTGAGTTTAGTAGTTGAATTATATTTGATAATGTTGATGATATCATAAATATTTAGTTATGTTTCCTTCTTACCTATTGAGGATGTGGAGTTCCATGCCCTCATGAATATTTTTTAATAGAACTCATGAAGAATACAACAATGAATCATAGAAACCAAATATTCTAAGTGATAAGAACCTTGTTTTGAATGGTGTGTATGTTGTCCCTGATATGCTCCATGTTGCTACCATTTTCCACTCTTTATATAGATTTTTTAACATAGATATATCATAATATTTTTCATTGTACGGATTTTACATATATTTAACCACTATCATTATTTTGTACTGATTATCCTCATTATGTTGAGTATTAGTTATATATTGTCGAAAAAAATCAGTATGTGGATAATCCAAAATTACTTAAGTTGAAATAGGTCACATTCAATATCGAAGGTCCTAGTAGAAGGTGGTGTAATTTTCCTATTCATACATGGATTATTTTTATATAGAGTGGAAAAATTCATCCTTATTTCTAGGAAATAATTCTATCTAGAATTTAGATCATTCAATACGCTGATAGATTTATTTAAAATGATGTATGATATTTTAAACTACCTTAGTATTCCATCTAATTTACTAATCTGTTTCATTTCTCATTATAGGTGGTATCAAATGAGAAAATGGAAGCCTAATGGTTTGAGATGGCTCTTTTTCAAGATATCTAATCTTAGGTTTTCCTACTAAATCACACCTTCTGTGAGACTCTTCTATATAGATATTTGTTTGTGGAAATTTAATGGATGGAATGTTAGGGTTGATGAGAGATTCTTCTAGTCATAGTGATACATACAATGGTCCATATAAAAGTAATAGTAAGAAATATGTGTCTCTTGGTTAAAACCATAATAGTGGATGTCCTGATTATAAATATTATAAATCTTTATATAGTATATGTTAATGGAGAACATAATTTCTTTGAATTTTAATGGTAGGCACTCAATGTTAGTATTCCCATAGTAACAGAATATCTATATCTAATATTGATGCTCAGGTAACATGAGTTTATTTATACACATATTTACAACTCTGAATAGTGGTAAACATTTTATGGTAATAGTATGAAATATTTTATAGTAACATGCAAGAATAAAAATTGGTTTCCAGCCCCATGAAATAAGAATGACTTTTTTTTATCTTTGTAGATGAGTCTCCAAGTGATTTTGATGGATGTCCAAAAATAGTGAGAGGTACCATGAAAACTAGTTTATCTTCAGTGATTATGTTATTCAATACCAAATCCTCTAATTCTTGAAAATATAAATGTACTATTGAGCTTGTTAATCTCTCTAAGAATCTCATGCCAAATATTATAGATATTACTACACCTATTTAGATAAATATAGTTATAAGTATTTGATGCCACTCATGTGATTTTTTGTTGTCATAAGTTGTTCTTATTAAGGAAGTTTTAGTTCTTTATAAGAACCCCTTTGATATCATTATCATGATGTAATTGATGATCACATGAAAATATGGTAATTAATGTTATCTTTTATTAGTATTATTTACTAACTTTGATGTAATGTTTCATGTGTTTCTAGAAGAATGATACATGCGGCTCAGCAATACTGAACAACCTCTTTCAAATTTGTGTAGGATGATATCCATTTTTTCCTTTGAGTTAGAGAAATATTTTTTTGGGCGGTGATCTTAATTCAGTTGTTGTATGTATGAATATGTTGTTCCTTCTAAATTTTAATATTTTCTACCCTTTATGAGCTATAGTTTATTATTAACATGGAACCATGAACTCAAACATTCTATCTTACCCTCATAAATAGATTTGGATGTACTAAAGTATATTAGAACATATTTAGAAGATTTTATTTTTGACGGAATTATCTAAGCATGTGCATCTCCTATTGAATATCCATGAATTCTTAAGCAGAAGGATGATAAAACCCTTTTCATTTGTTTTGACTATTTAATGTATAATCAGGTTATCACAAAAAATAAATATTCATTTCCATGAAGTGATGATTATTTTGAAAATATGAATGGTGTGACGTTATTATCAAATATTGATATTAATTATGGTTATGATTATATTAGAATATATAATTTATTATCCGTAATTCTATATAAAAAATGTAGTATTAAAATTATGATTATAATGTAATGTAATTTTGATTAATCAATGATAATTATATATTTATGTATGTGGTGAACATTATTTTAAAAAAGTATCATTATTCTTTTATTGTTTTATTATGGGATGATATATTTTTTTATTATAAATTTCACTAGGTGAATGTGCGTTATCCTAGAGAATTTATGAAAATTCTGATAAAATACAAAATTTAATTCAATATTATGAAATAATGTTCCTAGACATAAGAGGTGAATTTCATGGAAAGAATGTTTTTCAAAATAATTATTTTAGTTGATACTCATAATGTGTTTTCTTATATGTCGTGGAAGGAAAACAATTGCATTATAGATTAAATAATTATTGGGATTGGTTCTGTATTATCTTAAGTCGACGAAAATTTACACAATTTTGGATTTTTTTATGACTATTTTAAAGTTATTGGTATTTAGGATCAAATAGGAATTGAAATATTATGCGTAAATTGATGAGTAGAATAATTAGTTGACATAATCTAATATTTTGACTCTTCAAGAAGTTAGAAAAATTATTATCGACTTCTTTGATGTGTCATGTTTAGGTTTGAAAATTATTAATATGTATTGGGATTATGAGGGGGATTATGGTACCATTCAGCTATGACATCAAGAAAATAACTATCACACACATTTTTTCTATGTCATAGTTATAACGAAATTTATAATTATGTTGTGAAAATATTTTTTGGGGAACAATATACTATCTACTCAAATTATAAAATCATTAGATTTTTCTTCTCATAAAAATATTTAATTAACTGACATTAGTGATTGGTTAATTACCTATAATTCTTTTATTTTGACATTTTATACAGCCATGGTAAGGAAAATTTTATTTAAAATGGTCTAACAAAGAATCCATCATCACATTTCTTGAATGAATATTTTGTGGTGTGGAGAATATTGTCCCTCTTAAACCATATACATTTGGGACTCGGGGAGGATGAAGTTGTGGTTGTTTTAGTAAGTGATCAGCTGATATTTCCCCTTCACATGGTGATTCTCTAGAAAAAAACATGAGGTTGTGTTATATAAAATTAAGGATTCGTTATAGGATGGGGATACTATTGATGATTGTTTTATTACATGGATGAGTATCATGTTATTATAGAGTTATTATTTCATTCCACTTCATAGGATAAAATCTATAATTAGAGATATCTAATATAAATTATTGTATTTACACCCTATATCAAAAAAAGGAATTATGATGTTCGGTTTAATTTAATGTGGCCGTGTATAAAAAAGACAACAATTATTTTGTTTTCCATTGTTATAAATTTTTGAAGATTTAAGTGATAAAAAGCCCTTTAGGTATTCTACATCTAGTTCATGTTCTTACAAGGATGTGAGACAAGATATCATTGATATTCATTATTATATTTTTATATAAACATTGAAGAGTGACTGTGATTTGGGTGGTGTTTGACCAATTGACCAACTTAGCTTAATTTAATTACATTCATGAAATTACCTATATTAGGGACTTGATAAGTTTCTATGTGTAAGAATTCATCAAATTATAGGAATTTCTATCTATCATATTTTTCAATAGGGATTTTTAATTAACTTATTAGTTTTTTCCCAATCAATATTTTTTATGTGATCCTAGTTAATGTTAGGAATGATGTACCATCCTCACACAGATGGTCAGATGGAATGGGGAATACAAATTCTTGAGGATATGCATTACTATTTTTTCCATGACATTAGAGTATATTATATTTATATTTTAGGGTAGGTAATGTTTTAGTATAACATTACCTACTTGTATCAAATAAAGATATAACCCTTGGATACAAAGGATATCTGACCATTTTGATATCCAAGAGGTGATGGAGATGATTCAGATGATTCATCAGATAAAGGTTTCAGAAAATACATTATATTTTAAATTTTAGTAAAAATTATTCACCCTATATTTGTTGTTTGGTTATCTTGTTTTTTGAGTGTTTATCCTCAGTTTGGTTCCTAGAATATTGGAAAACATGGAATGTTAATAACAAGATAAGTGGAACCATTTGTGGCTATTGACATTATTAAAAGGGTGGATTACTGTTATGGATTTTCCACCATAGATTAAATTGATCCATAACAAATTTCATGTTCCATAATTGAGAAATTTTCTCTCAAGCATTCCAAATGCCTTATGTTTGGAGGATCACAATGTGAAAATAGATTTATCGATGACCTAGAAAATAGTTTCGATTGTTTATTCATAGAAAAATGTTATAAATGGAAAATATACTACCTTTTATCTTGTGATATGGAAGAATGGTAGAATTTCATATAACATGGAGGAAACTGAGGTTTTTATTATTGATTAGTATCCCACCAGTATGTGATGGAGTCTCTTTGAAATAATTCTATGGAGATGAATGAATTTATGTTGTATAAATTTTATACCTTCCAAAAAATTTCATTTAGGTTTTTTCATCGGTTTATTATGGTCTCATTTAGTTATCGAAGTATTAGATGATCTTTGATACTATATTATATGTTAAATGTTATAAATAATCCAATATAGTTTTCTATATGTCCATTATGTGGAAATTACATAAATTTCATTTAATTGTTTACCCATTTTAAGGAATAGGTTTATGATAGGGTAAAATACCATTAATCTATATGAAGGATAATTTATGGGCGTTTCAGAAGGGCTATCATAAATGTATAAGGATAATTAATTTGTATAATAACCAACATTTTGTTGTAGAATGAATTTCTAATTCATTTTTTAATTGTATGATATTGTTTTTAAAGGCAGAATAAATCTAATCTATCCAATGGGTAAGGGTAGGTTTCTGTTTATTAATGGAAAATCATGATTTATAACGGATGTTTAAGAATATTCATGATCTTTTTGTGGTTATGATTGGGAATTCAACCGAGTTAATGGTTGTGGACAATGCAATCACATAGAAAATATGAAAAACAGAATGGTAAAACGATGTTATCCTTACATTGTTATCTTATTGGGGGGAATATTTTAAAACAACATTTTCAATCATATTCATCTAGATAAACCCTCTATAAATTTATGATGTTTTAAAAATACTATGATAATTTTAATAAAATTTTATTATTATTTCATTATTAAATTTATATTTTTATATATTTTAAAAAATCTACATTTGAGATTTAATTGAATCGAAAATCTTCATAGTGATTTTAATTTTATGTTTTTTAATTATTGTGAACCCAAACAGCATTAGTATTATTAAAAATACTCAATACTTAATTTTCATCATATTTTTATATCCTATTGAAGAGTGTTTATGGCTTCCAACTAAAGTGTGATCAATTAAATATTGTTATAGTGTGTTTTTCCAGAATATTGGGCATGGATTTCTCTTTCTACTGTATTTTCCACTTTCTATATGGTTCAAAACCCCTCATTGTTGTTTCATGATATTTTATATATAAATTGAGATTCATATAAAAATATTTTCTAATTATAAAAAATTATCATATTTAATTTTAATTGGTTTTCCAATTGATTTATAAATCATTAATATATGGTCTTGAAAATAACATTAAATATTAAGGTGTGTTTTCATGGGATGAAAATCCATTAGAAATGAATTTTGATATAAATTGTTACTATTAATAAAAATGAACATTAATTGGAATTTTTATCTGGAATCATGAAATTTTTAATGAAATTTGAAATGATAAACCATGATATTTTTTTATTTCAAAAGAAATTAATTCATTTCGAAGGAGTAGGTATTTGTAAAAATCTCTTGATGTTGGTTTTTTAAAAAATACAACGTATTTCGAAACATGAACTCATCACAGATATAATGTATTGAATAAATTAGTTTAGATCGTTTGAATTTAATGATATCCCCAAGAATAATTGATTACCCTAATGAAAATTATTTGTTGTAAAGTTATGTGGACATATAACCAACGAAGGTAAATTTTTAAATAAAAATGGATTGAGGATTAAAAAAATTCTAATAACTTTTGATGACCTGGAGTTCATTATTAAAGATTAACTAATATAATTCAGAGGATTCACAATATATGGTGTGTTTATGTGTGTACCTAAAATATACATTCCATGGATATTTTTTGGAATATTTTGACAAATTAGTACTTTTGGAAATATTACAATGTTGATAGAATTTAAACTTATTGAAAATAACTTATAAATGGTAGTTTTTATAGAATTATTTAGTTATCTATTTTTTGAAATAAATTATTATTCATTTCTATTTTTATATGTATTATTATATATGAATGGATTTATTAAAATTTACTTAAAGTTATGTTTTTAATCACCATTGAAATGTATTGTCATGAATGTCTTGATATAAAATATGAAAATATTCCCATGATATATTTTATCTAAAATTTATCATTATTGATTTATTTTTCATTATTTTCTTATGATAACACATATGTTATTCTAATTAAGTTTTGTCTTCATCCCCTACCCTTCCTTATATAATTTTATATTTTTTTTATTTCAGTTAGGTTAAATAATAATGCACCACTCGGTGGTGGGGGTGTACTTGGTCAGTAGTACGATGATTGTTTGTGGTGACCTGGGGTCATGTGATCGATTTTGTTCAGTTTTTTTAATTTCATTAATATATAGTATTTCCTCATGAAATAAGTTTTAATTCAATTTTTATACTTTCATCTATTAAATTTTTCTACTCTCACTGTTATTGATTGTTTTTTTAAACCAACTATTAAATATTTTATATCTTCTTCTTTCCCATGATTTTTTATTATTTTACAAAAGTCATTCACTCTATTTTTTTTGATACATAAGAGATAGTCTCCAAAATAAGAGGATTAATAATTCATTTTAAGAAATTTTATGAAAAAGTTGGCTACCATTTAGGAGGTTTATTTATAATTTTTTCATCATAACAATTAATAATCATTTCATTGACTCATAGATATGAGTGATTCCTATTTTACTTTTTTTTAATGTCCAATAGTTTTTTCTGTTTCATCATATCTATTTTTCCTTATTTTAGTCTCAATATTTTAATTTTTATTTTGTTTTCCTACTGATTATTTTTTTTATTAAATAAAAGATTAACTATAGATCATTTGGGGAGTTATAGATACATTAATTTTTTTCAACAATAACTTTAATAAGTTTTGTTCATACTCCTATGACATGTTTGGACATTCTTTATAATTGTAAAATATTATTTTTATTGCATGATACGATTAATTTATAGTCATGATATACATATAGGTAGGATATTTGTTTTTTAATTTTAATACCATGATAAATATTTTCTAAAAATATATATATTAATTTACTATCAATTTTTTAAGCCATAGTAATTACAAATAAAACTCCTCCTTTTGATTAAAAAACTTATGTTACATGGTAGTGTGACATTGATTGGTTAATGATACCTTTAATTCCAATACATTGGTTTCTACATCACATGAATGAGTTCCTTCTCATAGTTACATAGTTTTTTATCTATTTTGTGAATATTAAAACCATCAAAAAATGATATAAAAATATTTCTGAAGTAATACATTTAGAATACATATTTCTTATGAATTTTTTAAAACATGATATTCATTTAATCTACAATAGATAATAATAAAATATTAATTTAAAATATTTCCAATTTAAAAAATTTATCATTCATATTAATTACATTAATTATGCTGTAATATTTTTTAAAAAAAATGGACATTATTTGTATAATGAGTCATTAAATATTCAATTCGTCTAAAAATTTATAATTTAATTTTAATTGTTTTATCTTACTACACAATATAGTAACCCAATATTTTATTTTATTCGTCTATTCCCAAAATAGTCCTTAATATTACATATTACACTCTTTCCTTTCATAATATATTGAAAAGGAAAAATCTCTAACATTAATAATAGTGTTTTTTCAATAGTGTTATTTCCCTCTCAATAAAAATGTAGTTGACAAGTTAGTAATGATATTTTTTTCAATAAATTAATTGCATCCTCCATGAGTAATTTATGGTTATAAACATTCGTTAGTTTCCACATCATCAATCAATATATTTAATTCTATATTTGTACCGAGTTCCCCATATGAGCTATTAAAAACACTTCTTTACTCTAAAATTGTTTAATTACATTGTTGAAAAATATGCCATATTTTTTAAAAAAAATTAACAAATTATTTTATAATTATTTTATAATTTCATTTATAGACACATTGTTTTAGTTTTATCTATAATTATTATCCATGGAAAATACTTTGTTTTCTTTTTTATTATATTTTTTAGTAGATTATCACTATTTGGGGATGAAAACATTCAATTTACAAAATATGTAAGTATTTGAAATTTGGATTCATAACATTGTGCATATTTATAGTGTTTAATTATCAAACATACATAAAATTATTATAATTATTATTCACATTGATGAAAACACTTTTTCCCTCTAAATTATATCTAGTTTTAATTCTTTAATGACCAACAACTTATCCATGTTATTTATTTTCCAATACCCCATTTAGAAAACATAATTTTGTGGAGAAGTTATTATCATCATAGCATGGATTTTATCCCTTTTCTCATAAGATAAAAATTCAGATAGATATATAAAATGTTTATACCATTTTCGTGCTAAGATATAAAATTAATTTTTCAAAATATATTTTCCCTCGATTTTCATTATTGTGTAATAAAACTAAATATTATGTATTTATACGTAATAATTACCAAAAATTATATAATATTATAATATTTAATATATAACTTATAGTAACTCTTTCCATAAATAAAAATTAGTAACCTCAATCCACATACAGTAATAAGAACTAATTCTCATAACATTTTTTACTTTCAATCTATTATTTTTTATGTATTTAAAATTATTCTTATTTTTGGAAGAACATGCAACATATGTGGATTGAGGTAACTAAGGGTTATTCTTTCATCTTTGACTGAATATTAAATTAATATTACCTTTAATATTTAATTTTACACATTTTTATTTCTAATAAATGGATAAAATTAATTCATTAACTTTCTTTTATAATCAACATGAACAATGTTTTTTTCAATCACATAAATTCTCTTTTATCATTGATCCTTACTAGGTTGACCTCCGCACTTATAGTTTCAATATCCTTAGAAAATTTTTTGTTATACTCCTGATTACTAGATTCCCAATATCATATATAAATACCTTCAATATCAATTGGATGTGTACAAAACTATATATTCCCATACAATATAATATAGTTTTCAAAATAGTAAAATAACCATCATATATTTAATCACTTTAATTGAATGTGTGAGAAAAAAATATACCCACATTCATATAGGACCACTAAATTAGGATCTCATCAAACAATATATAAAATTAGGTGTCTTTAAAATAATTAACCTGGTGACAATTGTCTTTTTTATTCCATTTTTAAATAGAATTCTAGAAAAATTAGGTTCAAGATAAAAATATTCCATATTATTTAAAATAATATCATACCAAAATATTAATCTAGATAACATTCAGGAAATATTTTTTTAAATAAAATTCTATAATAATACATGAATAATCTAATTATACTAGTACTTACGAAAAGGATAATATAGGGGATATAATAAAAAAAATTCATATAAAAATATTAGTAAGTGAATTAATATGATAATGAAGAAATGATTATGATATAAAAGGAATAACATTATATCATTCACGGAAAAGATCATGAAGAGAAACATAGAGGAATGAAATTAAAAATAAGGAACCATAAGATTTTTATTCAATGGATCTTTTAAAAAACATAAAACATAACATAAAAATATGTTAATGTTAACTTGTAAGACAACATCACATGTTGGATATAGTCCCACCATGGAGTCAATTTCCCCCCAAATCCCATACATATCATATAATGGAAGAAAAAAATTAGAAAATTAATGTATGTAATATCTAGTTAAACCTTTCATAACATGTATTTACTTATGTTTTCCAAAAATGGAAATCATCTATAAGGAATTAATATAAGAATAACCCACATAATTATAAGTGTTGAATAATATGCCCTCATGTCGTTATAAATATTTATTTAATAATAATTTTAATGTAAAGATGGAATTAAATATCTTTTATGTCATATATAAATAAATAATAAAATATCTCAAATTATATTTTCAATTTAAAATGATTTAGGAGGAAGGGTAGATGATATAGTATAAAAATGAACATTTGAAATTGTGAATTGAATAATATGTATTTTACTATTAAATAAACAATGAACATCTTATCTTCCTTGATATCCATGGGTAATCCCAAATGGTTATCCATAAAATATTAATTTATTTATTTATATAATAAATGATAATAAATACTTTAAAAGGAGTTAAAAATAAATTATTAAGGGATAGAAAGGTTCCCCCTATCGAGTTAGATTTTAAAGAAGGAATTTGTGAAATTTTATTAAGGATTTTATACACCCATTAAATGTAGTAAGAATAACATATATATATATTAGATATATAAACATGATTTAGATTCACATAAAACATCAATTTTATAAGGAATTTGAGTTAAATTGAATAATTTTATAACTGAATTTAAATATATTGGTTGATAAAGATCTGTTACCATAATTTCGATAATAAATATTCACATGTAAATATTACATAAAAAATTAAATTATATTCATAAATTACAAATTAATATATATATATATATATATTAATATAAATATATTGTGTTCATATAAAACAAATCTAATGATATATAATTTTTAAATTATTTTTGAGGGTAATCATTACAAGGTTCCCTGGTCAGATAAACAATGGATAATTGTTTTTGATATTTTCAAATGTTGAATAATTTATGAGTGAGGTGAAATTATATTCCTATTATTATGGTAATTTATAATGTATGTGAAGTCCATATATTATTTAACATGTCGATGATTCATTTGTTAAAAATTTTACCATTATTTGGATGTTTAATTTATGTTATTTTCATAACTAATGAACTAGATTTAGTGTATTTAATTCAGTGGATGTAAATAAATTTAAAATCATTAAATAACTTATATCATCCTTATTGTCTTTATATTTAATAATTATAATATATATTCTTCTAGATTTGAATTTTTTAGAAAAAATTATGAATGTTGTTCATGGAGGTGGTGAACCAACCATATTGTGAACAATGACTTCATTTTAGAAAAAAATCAACATAGGGTACATTATGGATATTCCAAATTACTAATTACCACATATCAGTATATTTAGAAAAATTATTTTAGTATGTGTAGGTGGATGAAAAGAACATCTGTCAGTTAGAATAAGAATAAAATTAAATAATTTTTAGATGATAATTTACCTTTCGCTTTGGTTGTCTCCATTTAGGTTACTCCTTTAATGTTCCTTGGAATGTTATTTGGTAAGGTAAAAAATTATTAGGATTTGGTATGTGATATAAAGTGTAATATTTGTAGATATTGTGTGTGATACATGTATTAGAGTGTGGGAGGAGAATGTGTGGGGGGAGGTGATAGGAATTGAGTGTTAATGGATATAATATGCATTAAAATGTTTTTTTGGATCATTACAACCCATAGTGATGAACCTTACAATTATACAAACAAGATAGTACATGCGATATTGAAAATTTTGGACATACAAAATCCCTGATGAAATTAATAATTAGTTAAACATATAATGTTAAATATTATATGTTATCATATTTCACAATTCAGAACAAAATTCAACTATTTTAGAAAAATTAAGAAAAATCACATTAACTATTTTCAAATACGAAGAATTCAAAAAAACTTCTAAAACTTATTTTTACAATATAATAAATAGTCTATAATGGAAATAATTTATTATCTATAAACTAATATTTTATTATTAGTTATTTTTTGACACTGTGAAAATTTAAAAAAAGAAATCATGAAAAAAATTATAATTAAAATAAAACATGATGTTTATTTAAATAACCATGTTATAAATAATCATTATTTTATATGTCAATATTTATTAAAAATAAATTTCTATTTAAAATAATTAAAACATATGTTTTATAAATTTTTAACTCATTTATTTACTTCTTCCATGATATGAATTTTTTTTTTATAAAATACCCAAATGTTATTTTACATGTACATTGGTGAGGATACTATTATAAAATTTACATCAATATTCATAAAAATCATAATACTATTCCAATGATCTAATTTTTTTTCTAATAGTTATGTTATCATTGCATTGGAAATATTAAAATTCATATGATTATATTTTTTATAGAAATATAGTTCCCATATATAGAATCCCTCCTTTTATAGCATAAATATAATTAGATAAAAAAAATGGAGGATATTTTTACGTTTATTTTCTTGAATAAATTGTACATACAACCTGTAATCATAAGTAAATATTCTAAATCAACTTGAATGACATCTTAGTGGGTACGTTAAATGTTCATTTTAGATATGTTATATATAATGGCAGTATACATCAGTGGAATTGGGTGAAAATGAATCACATATAAGGATATGTATGGCAGTCAAATAACACGTAATCTTGAAACATATTTATAACAACACAAGGAATAAAAATAAGAAATGACCAATATAAATATCAAAATAATAAGTAAATGAATCAAAAAATGGAAATGTGGCTACAACCATTAAATTAAACAACTGTAAGAATATGAATATAGTTTATCACAATGGTTTCATAAATCAAAATTACCATGGTTACATACAAGGGTATAGTTAAAAATGTGATATATAGAGATTAAATTATTTATCAAATGATTTAGTGAACTATCTAGTCACACCCATCATATTTATTTATTTAATGAGTGAAATTAAATCACAAAAAATATTTTTATTGACAGCATGTGGAATATATATTATAGGCTACTTATCAAAAATATTTGCGTATAAAAGTGGTAAAAGTCGTGATCATTATATCATTTTTAACCAATGAAAATAAATGCGTGTTTTATAAATATAAGCACAACAAAAGTCATGTTTTCATTTTTTTCATACCCATTGAAAGATAATAGGTTTGGATATATAAATAAAAAATAATAGATCATTTCTCTTGTAAAATGGAGAAACCTGAGAAGTAATTTCGATGAGAGAACGAATATAAAACATGGTTTAGGAATATCAAAAAATAAGAGGGGGAAATGGTCTCCTATTAATTAATCATTATTCATATATTAATGGGATAAAATAAAGTCGACAAGAAAGCTAGTTTGAAAATTGGAGGAATTAACATATAAAAAGCTGTCCTTAATGGATTAGAAAAGTATAGATTTCCCTTACCCTGAAGAGTTGTTCCTAAACAAAAAAAGATGGAACCATGGGGCCTTGAAGACATTTTTTGGGACACCTTAGGAAGAAAAATTAATAAAAATTTGAAGATGATAGAATGTTAGTGAATCGAATTGGTCAAATTGGCGGGTATCTATAAGATAATTGGAGGATTTGCTTAATAATTTCCATGTATAGGTCTTGGAAAATTTGGTTGTTGAAAAGGAAAAATCATTTTGATGAAAATATTTTTTCATGGTTTTGGACTTTTGGGTATATTATTATGATATTTCAATACTACATAACAAAAAAATGTTATATAATACATATTTTTGGAAGGAAAAGTATGAAATTCATAATGATATTTTTTAAAAATAAAATTCTCAATTTTCTGCTTTGGAATGTAATTTATTGTTTTAAAAATTGAATAAAATAAAAAAAAAATTTATTTTTAATGTTATAACATATTTTAGGTCTTATATTGGGTTTAATTAACCATTACATAATTATTACATAAATATGATGGTAGAAAATATAATTAAACCGTAATATTGTATTTTTTACATGTCACGAAAAAATAATGAATTTTAAAAAATAATCATAAAATCAGCATACCATAAATTTGATGTTCTAATTTCATAAATGATATTTATTTTTCCATATTAATTATCCTTATATGATAATGATGAAATTTATATATAAGAAATACACATTTTTGTAAAAAATAGATGTTTTAAGGCATAATCAAATTTATGACACTTATCAAAAATTTCTAAGGCCATTATGAGATAATTTTATCATTTATTATATATATATATTTAATATCATTAAATTATATACTATTTATAATAATTTTTTTTTATAAAAAAATTATATATTTTCAACAAAAATTCAATTCAGTTTTATTGTCATCCAAAAATGATATTATCAAAATCAACTCAATAAAAAATATATTTCATTTATAAAAACTACTATTAATTTTAATTGAGGAAATAAACATTTTATTTATAAATTTTATTTAATTTTTTTAACTATGGTCTAGACACATATCCACTCATTATATGTGCATATTTCTTAAGGTATATATGTTAGATGGTGGTTGTTTTGTTGGATACCTTTGCTAATATCAAATGAGTGGTAATATCTACTAAGATGAACTTATCCAGAAGTTGATTAAGTTTTAGCTTAACTTGTAGAAGCACAACATGGGATTTTTCACCAGTGATAACCAGTGATGATAACTCTTTCCCATTTTTTAAAAATGGGATTCAAATAGTATTACTCAACTAGTTGAATCCATTAATTATCCTTTCTGAATGAGTTATAATTTTCTATTAGTACTTGTAAACACTAATTATAATGGTAACATTTTAATCCAAGGGTATAGTTTCCAATTATCTTGTTGACCATCAATCATATATTACCTAAAGACATAAAACAGTTGAATCCCAACGTTCTCATTACTATTTATACCCTATAAATGCCACCTCATTGTTTCAATCAAAATAAACTACAATACAAATACGTTTATATTTAATTTTTAATTATTTGGTGATTAGTTTACTAATATATATTTTATTTCAATATATTTTGATGTCGAGGAGATGATTGAAGATTATTGGGATGATCCATACTTTTCCATTTTAGATATTTTATTTTAAATTTTCTCTAGTTGTAATGCATTACATTTTAATTGGTTTCATATCAACATAATGTTTTGATGATTTATAGATCTCTAAAATTTTCTTTATTTATCTTGGGGTCGTATTTTATGATATTTTATAACTTCCAAAAACATTTATTTAGGAAAAAAACATTTAGAATATTTGGGTCTTTATATACTATCCCATAAGAAATATCATCTTATAAATTTCAACTCACTATATAGGATGATATAACCTGATAGTACATATGTATCATTGTCTCCTCTAGTTCATAGAAAACTTTCTCAAATTTATGGTTACACCAAATAAATTTGACTATGTGGGTAGTCTCGTTGTGTATGACATTATATCTATGGTCTGACATCTCCAACATCTTCTACTGATAAGAGTGATCATGTTCTTATTGTAAAACCTACAGATTTAGTACATGTCATGGATCAGGTATGTACTTCCTCAAAAGAGATACATGAAATCTATTAAGAATATGAGATGCATTTGGTACATGTGCTAGCTGATAGGCCACTACGTCTTTTTGATAAAGGATTTTATAAGGGTAAATGTACCTAGTCATAGGCTTTCCTTTTTAACAAACCCCAAGAATATATTACATGAAGAAATTTTATGGAAATCATTTTTTCCCAACATCAAATTATATGTCTGTTTGATGTGTTATAGCATTGATATTCTATCAAATATGAGAATCCATTATTTTTTGTTGGATGGAATAAACATTTTCGGTCATCTCTTGCATAAGATCTGGAGAATGTAATTTCTACTCACCAAATTCATCCATGCACGTAAGAGTTCTACATCCCATTCCATATAATGCATCACATAGTAATATTTGAATACTTGAGTGGAGGTTGTTGTTTTAGGAGAACTCAACTAATGGGATGTATTGATCCCATACACCATTATATCATACTAATCATGTCATTATAATGTAATCAAGTTTCTAAATTTTACATTTAGATTAGCTATCTGATTTTGAGGGATTAGACCTACTGAAGTTGAATTTAATATTCAGATAAAGTTGAAGAATTCTCTTGAAATTATATGTGAACCTCAGATCTTTATCAGAAATGTTAGATTGTGGAACCCCATCCAACCTCGCTTATTTTTTTTATATATATCATGGAATGTTGGTCAATAGGTAAACCATTCCAAATAATAATAAAATTGTTAGTCTTAGTGATTGGATCCTTTACAAACCATATTACATTGTTTCTATTGAATGTTCATGGGAGACCAGGGACAACATCTACAGTGAAATTATACCACTTCTAGGATGATATGTGTATTTGTTTCAATTTATATTAATGAATTTTTCGTTCTGCATTAATTTTCTAACATAACATGAACCTTGAATTATTTTACACAATATCACTTTTCAAATTATTCATTAAATAATGATCAATAAGGATCCTATACATTTTTTTTCTTCCTTGATGTATGAAGAATGTAGAGTTACGAGCCTGACCTAATAGCTATATATTAGTGTATGGGATACATGGTACACATAACCTTGTAAAAAATTTATGTACAACTACATGATCATTATTAAACATGGGATACTTACAAATATTTACAGACACAATCAACTTTTCTGTTAATGTATCTTCTCATTGAGACTTCTCAATCATCATTAGAAATTATCATTGAGAGATAATTTGGATAGGGTTGATGATTCGTGTTCTAATATAATTCCCATGTCAAATTGTTTGTCGTTATTGGTCAAAATATCTCAATGAATCATAATCATTCATAAAAAATATTTTATTTAATATTTAACAAATTAGTGACTTTGTTATTGTAACACTATGACACAAGAAGCCCAAATCTACTTCATTATTAAAAAATATTGAATGATTACAAGGAATCAAATCTCGAAGGAATAATCTAAATAACATTCTTGGAAAATAGATTATATACATGAAAATTAAAATACAATTAAAAACATGAAATTAAATAAAGATAATTATTTGAGAACAACATTAATAACCAATATTAACCATGTTAATAAATCAAAATACACTTCTTACAATCCACAAAAAATTAAAAAAATAATGGGGTGATCTCAGATGCTCATTAAGGAAAAAAATTATAGTGGAAGCAATCATAAATATCCATAAACGCTTTCAGAAAATGAATATAACCAAAACCCAAACCTTTTAAAACATTATCTTCAGCATATTTTGGAAATAATATATCAAATAATTTTATTTAAACATGCACATGGATATAATACTATTCAAATCAGCACATGTAATATGAATATCAAATCTCATAATGAGAAAATGCATAATGGAAGACATCATAACCATACCGTCAATGCCTTGTACTAAGTCTATTAAAAAAACATCAAGGCCACGTCCCAATACCATTACCATACAATAAAGTCCTTATTATTAGGAAATAGTTTTTCTTATAAGACATATAGATGCATCTAGGGGCTCTAGTAGGGCGCATTCATCAACTACTAATTCGAATAAATTTCTCATCTGAATAGGTTGAGACAAATCATAAGCATTTATATTATATCTAGAATATGAAATGTTAATAATTTAACCATAAAAAATTATTGGTATCGAAAAATCAAATCAACGACCAAATATATTTAAAAAATTAAATAAAATATGCAATAAATTTTCATAATAAATCAATCTCATTTATGCATGAAATACAATAAATTATGTTGACATAGATAAAAATAATGTAATAAAATCATAAAAACTCTTTGTGAGAAATATCAATTTTTTACATTGAAAACATTAAAAGAAAAAAATTCTAAAAGAAGACAATTAAAAGATTTTTTTGAATCATTGTTTCCAATAAGAAATTAATATTTTTAAAGTAATTCACTTTTTAATACATTCATTCCCACCAAAATAAATCCATCAAACCATTTTTAAAACATTGACATTATTGGGAAAAATTTAGATGAATAAATCTAGAAAAACATTAAAAATGTTTTATTTAAAGGATACCAAAAAAATAACCCTAAAAAGAATCATTTTTAGAACATTTTCATGCAAAAACGGACATGGATGGTAAATATGTCCCAGTTAATACTTATACATAAGCAATCTCAAATAATAATGAGATAGAAAAAATCACCATTACCTTATACTTTCCATTAGTTGAGGGATAATTAACCTATTATAAAATTGTTAAAACATGTTATTAAATTATGCCAGTTTAATATTCATATTTATGATATGATAAATTATCCTCTTATATAATTTTTGTAATAATATTTGAGTATTACCAATTTTTGGGTGTTAACTAATTTGTTTTCCCATTCCTTTTTTTTCATGTATGTATTGTTTTTTATTCATAGTATATATTTTATTCATATACATAATGAAATTATGTTCATAATTATTATTTTTATTAATCATATAAATTTTATAATCAATATTTAATGGTTATAATAGAGACATGAATCCCATCGAGTCTTGGTGATTGTTCGCTGTACGAATTCATGATTGAAGATATCCTTCATGTAATGGTAAAATGGCATGAAATTAGATGGTATATTGGTAATAAATAATAATTATACATATATATTTTTTATTTATATCCATTATAGTTTTCATAAATTCCATTCAAATTAATTATTTTTGAATATTAAATTACTCCACGACATGGATATGGTAACCCATATGTACACAGACATGGTGATATTGTTTTCCTTATGATGGATAAAATGGGTAATATGTTTATAAAATGATTATAATATCATATAATTATATTGTTGATAATAGAGTTATTATATTTATATGTAAAAAATATAGATATAGGATCCATAAAAAATAACATTGAAAGAGGTGACGAAACAATTACCTCTTTTCTGGGGGTCTCCTTTTGTTTTTCAATAAATGAAACCATCGAATGAATTTGTGACAAAATTAAGGCCTATAAGATGAAATGAATGATGTAGTGATAATATATGGGTTGGGGTTGGCTGATCTAGATGGATTCATAGGTGTGAATTAATGAGAAAGAGAATTTCCCTTTTATAAGATAGGTCAGAGGAATTTTTTAAATCATAAAATATTAATTAATTCTAAATTTATTTCCATTTTCAAATTGATCAAAATTTATATATTTGATGGATAATATGGGGATGGGTATAAATCCTCTAATTTAATAATTTTTTTCTTATTTAGGACACAAATGTTTCCATATCATTTAGGTTTAACCCTTAGATAAATATCTTAACTCTTACCGTGTCTTCTTGTATTTTTACAATATACATTTAATATATTAACTATAAATGGCCAAAAGAACCAGAATTGGATAGGTTATAACATATATAAATCTATCATATTATTTGTATTATCCTTATGTTTTTTAAAATTCTATAAAATTTAATGAAATATTATTTATTTTAATATATCATTTATGACAATTTTGGTAATATTCAAAATTTGCATGTATAAAAATAACAAACTAAAATGATAACATCAAAAAAATACAAATATCATGTCAAAAACAGGTAAATGTTATCACTAAAATAATTTTATGTCATTAATTAAGTCAAATTATAGTTATTTTAATATGAAATAAATTAAATTGATTATTACATTTGTAAGGAAATCACTATATCAACATTTTTTCATAGTTGAATATAATTATTTAATGTTTAAAAATTATAAATATAATTCCATGACCTATGAAATATTTTTTTTCATTGTAATTAATATTTATATTCTTAGAGATCACTTATAATGAAAAATATTAAATTTTTTTATAAATAAGTTATATGTTTAAAAAATAATTTTCATTACTTCAAATTAAAATTTATATTTGTCAAAATCACACCTAAGTGGATTCAATCATAAGGGTATTATTTTTCAATTATATCTCATCAAATATAATTATGACACGTGTTAGGATATTTCTATATTATTATAATATTATTTTTCCTCTTACTTGCATGATTTACTCATTAATTGGTGTAAATAAAAATTATTAATGATGGTAAAATTCATAATCTCTAAAAATTAGAAGTGTATATTTTAATAATTTGTAACCTCTAATTCCAAATATGGAATCCTTTTTTTTAAATTAAAAACATATAATTCACAGTAATAAATTTAAAATTAATTCACACTACCAAAATAAGAAATCATATTTTTTAAAAGTAAAAAACATCAAAACATTGACATGTGTATATATCAAATTCAATTGTAAAATTACATCCAATTACTAATATTTGATTATATTATATATAAATAATATAATTTTACTTTTAATCCAAATAAAATTATTATCTAGAAATATAATTAAATTAGTAGAAATTGTAATTTTGAATTAAAATGCAGTATTTTTCGTAATTAATTATAATATAAGATTTATCAAAAACACATCAAAAATTTGTCAAAAAAATATATTTATCTCTAGATTCTGGACAAGAAATTCATTTTTTCTAATTTCACAAATTTAGATGCCAAATATTATATTTAAAATGGGTTCTCCATTAAATGATGGTAAAACTATATTTTTTTAAAAATAAATTGTATTTGTTCTTATATATTGTCTAAGAATAAAATGAGATGAATATTAAAATCATATGGAATATATAAAATTTCAAATGTTCTTAATACTATTCATAACAACATAATAAACAACTATAAGTGGGGTGCTCGAACTTTGTGTTTCATAAAGTGCAAGCGATTGAATTATTTAAAAAGAAGCGTACCATGGTAGCTTTTGGTGTTACATTCTCTAATCCTTCAATAAATTGTGTCCAAGAAATTTAAACTATGGATTGAAATATAGGGGTTTAAAATTTAAAAAATATCATAATTGAAATAACACATTGAAAAATTGATTAATGATACCTCTTTTATAAAATAAAGAGTACTATGAAGGTTACCGGTAATGAAACATATAAGGGTTCCATATTGGAAAACATGATTATGAAAGAAAATTTTCAATGATGCTCTAATAGAGAACGATATAGAACATTATTTAGATAATGTTAACTACTATAAATAAATAAAGTAGTGATGATCTAAGGGACCATTTGATTCATCTCAATTGGATATACTAGAAAATTTGATTTTTTTGTTTTCTGATCCATTCCCTAGTATTGTATAATGAATTTAAATTATATACTATGAACACAAGGAAGAATAATTAATTGAAATGTGGAGTTTAAGACTTTGAATAATTCCTACAAAAACATTACTTTCTATTCAAAAGATAATAAAACTCACAAATATTCTATTTATCTCAAACTTATATGGTTCAAAATATAAAATTATACAATTTATATAAAAAAACTATTTTATAATACATAGAGAATTCTTGTAGGCTAGTGGTAGGTGAAAAAGCCTTATCTCACTTCGGTTGTGGGTATGATTACCGCATCCTTGTTCAACATGACGAGTTGCCGCCCAACCTATGGGTGGTTTTTTTCAAATAAATATTAATATAATATTAAAAAATATATATTATGAAATGGATTAACCTTAAACAATACCATCTAATGTTCAATTTTATACATTTTAACCTTTAGAGTTATATAAAATACTTCTATCCAAACTCACTATCCAAGTATTTATAAGGAAGGTCACATAACATAATGAAGATCTTTTTTTCACTTAAAAATCATATTAATATCTCAACATGTGTTCTAAAATATATATATATAACCTGAATTACCATAAAACCCTATATAAACATGTCCTAGTTTCTCTAATACTTATGTATAACAAAGAATAATGGATATTCTCTGTAAATAGAAAAATCTTGTTAAATCCAATAATGATGGAATAAATTGACCATTAATTAGTTCTAAGGTAGACAATAATATCAAATATAATTTATCCAAATCAATCTTGTCATTATACCAAAATCACAATCATAGTATCATAAACATATTAAGGGTTATCTTTCTCAGAACCATATATTTTACAAAAATAATAACATTAAACTATGTATCATTACTTGTTTCCATACCATATCAAAATTATTATGAAATAATACTATAGTACAATCCTTATTTATTTTCATAATTCATATAAATAGTGAATCATTGATACAAAACTCAAATGGAACAAGTCTTTAACAACAACATAATAACATTAATCATTCATCTTCATGTTTGGTAGTATCATAAAATTATTATTATCAAATATAATCATTTATAGAATACTCTGATGATAGGGACATTAATTCTCATTATTTCGCATATCCTTATAGATGATGCATTATATATTGGATTCCTTTTTCTTACCCAAGAAATAATGAACATAGTGACCTTTTTAACTACACTTGTAACAACCTCTCATTACTATCAAGCATTTACCAAGGTGATTATTTCCAGTTTTCACATGTGGGAAAATTCTTCATTGCCTTATTCCAAAAATATAAATTTTTCTCTTCTATATTTTTATTATCTTGAATCCCTTCAAAATCATTGAACGCAGTGAATTATATACTTATATTATTTAAACATAATAATATTTTTTAATATAATGAGAATAGGTGGGAGACTATTTCCCTTCGAAATGATGGCTTGTGATCATGAACGATATGATCCTTCTTACTTTATGGATCAATTGTATTTCTAGTGTTCACATTCCCTTTATTGAGCATCATTTCTAAATGATGAAAAATAATATGATAGATAATATCATATTTTATAATTAAAAAAAAGATAAATGATTAGTATTAATTATTTTTCTAGACATATCTAATCTCATTATCATAAGAAATTTTTCTATGGGGAGATATTTACTCATAAAGCCTTCATAATAGTTTTGTAATGAGAATTTGGATTACCCTAATAATATCCCAGGGGTGTTTCAAATTATGTGTGGAGTAAGACCCGTTCTTGTGTACTAGGTTACACCAAGTCATTCGCAGAACACAATGTTAAATTTTTCACTCCTAGGTACATCTATTCTAGAACCACGTACACTTTCAGTATATATATAAGGATATATTTTCTATGAATACCCACATAATCTGTACATTACAAAAATTAATGTATATTTCATTATAATTATCTTCAAAGTCTATCTTAGGGTTATGCTCCCTAATATATGTTTTCTAAACCTATTTCTAGGGCTTTTCATAAAATTTCCCTAATAGAAATAGTAACACCCCAACCAAAGAATATTGCAGCTAGTGAATTTTTTTATTACATTGGAATGGTTACAAAGAATCAAATCCCAATGGACTGATCAGTTTAACAGTCCTTGAAAACAAATTATCTATATGAACATTACATTATAAGTCAAAACATAAAACATGACATATATAATTTTATAATAACTCCATTATTCTCCTAGATTGACCATGAATATTTATCATAATACACTTCTTGGAATCATGAAACAATAAATAATAATAAAGCACTGATCTCATAGGGTTAGTATGGTTAATAAATATACAAGAAGATATCATAAATAAGCATAAACTTTTAATGAATTGTATAAAAATAAAACCTATGACTTTTAAAATATTATCATTACCCTAGTATTTAAATAATTAATAAAAAAATTCCATTTCAAAATTCAAATGGATATTATAATTGATGAATAATCACATGTATTATTAATAACTAAACTCATAATGAGGATATGTATAATGTCGGACAACATAACAATACAATCAAGGCCTCATTCTAATACAATTACCATACAATCAAGGCCTCGTGCGAAGTCCATTACCATAACATAATGTCCTTGTTCCATGAAACTAGTTTGTCTCATGATACCTACAAATGCATCAAGGGACTGTTATGAGCCTTGATTGTCATGTAATAATTCCAATACATTCCACATATTAAAAGTGTGAAACAAAACATAAACATCCTTATTAAAAAAAGTATATGAAATGTTAATACTTTTTCGATAAACAATGAATGATTCCAAAATAAAACATCAACATTCAAATATAACATAATCATTTGATACAAAATATAATAATTATCATAACAAATAAATCACAATTAAGCATAAAATCCAACAAAGGATTTTGAAATAGATGAAAATAATCTAACAAAATCATAAAAAATCAATGATAGGATTATTCCTTTTTTACTTTGAAAACATTAAAAGTCACAGAATTTATAAAATAAGACTTTTAAAAGATGTTTTTTAATCAAAGTGTCCAATTCAACATGAAACATGTAAATATAATTAACCTTCTAAAACATCCATATCCAAATAAATAAATCCTTAAAACATTTTTGAAAACAATGACATTAATGAAAATGATTTAGAATAATAAACTGTTAAAACATTAAAAATGATGTTTTATTTTAATGTCTCCATTACATAAAAAACATAAATGATACATTTTCAATACATTTTCAAGAAACATGTACATTGATGATAAATATTTCCTAGTATATTCATTATCATAAACTATCTCAAATAATAATGAGATTGTAAAATAAACCTTTACCGTATACATTCTTTTGGTAGAGGTTGTTTTATCCTCCTTTATAATGTTTAAAACATGTTATTAAAATATACTCGTACAAAATTCAGATTTATGATATAATATATTAACTATTTATATCATATTGGGTATAATATTTTATTATTACCCTTGTTTCTACTATTAACTGCTTCATTTTCTAATTCATATTTTGTCATGTATCTCTTGTTTGTTATGCGTAAGATATATTTTATTCAAATAAATTATTAAATTAGGTTGATAATTATTATTTTTACTGATCATATAAATTTTAAAATCATTCATCAATTGATAATGTTGAGAATTAATCTCATCACATCGGGGATATTATAGGACATACATACATGCGATAGTCGATATCATTCCATTAATGGTTAAAAGATTTTAAATTAGATTGTATATAAATTATAAATAATAATTATAATGTATATTAATTATTTATATCAACTATTTTCATCATTATACCCATCCAAATAATATAGTGTTTAATGAAAAATTACACCACAATGTGGAGATGATAATTGGTATGTACGCACTCATGGTGATACAGTTATTCATATGGTAGATAAAATGAGTAATATAGTTGTCAGTTGATAATAATATATATATATATATGGATTATATTGGATTATTATTTTGATACATAAAAGGTAAAGACCAGGAAATTTCAGGGAAATGTTTTTCTTAATTTCTTAGGAATTTTACGAGTGCGTAGTTTCAGACGGCACCTGATTCCGAGGCCCGGTGTGCCCGGAATCAATTTCCAAAGTTTAGCTCAGGTAAATTTAGTAAACGAATGAGCATGTTTTCTATCTTTTGAACAGATGCTCGGAATTGAAATCTGAGGGCACCGATGAACGCACAGCACCAGTAATTTCTTAAGGGGACCTTTACCACAATTGTGTTTTAAGCAGGTTGGGGATTATTTATTTGGGTAAAATTGGAAGGTAAATAAAATTGTTTGTACGATTCGATTTTAAATATAAGGAGGTTAGTTCCTCCCATGGGAACATGTTGGTGGGGCCCACACCCACCCAACTTCCCATGTGTGGATAAATGAGATGTGGGGCCCACATGATCCCCAATCGTTCGTTTTCCCCAAACCCCCTTAAACCCCCTTCATTAAATTTTTAATTCATTTTAATTGTGTAACTCTTCCTCTCCTCTTCCTCTCTCTCTTTAACTCATGCAATCACACCTTAATTAATATATTGGACCTATTCTATTGATTAATTAAGTGTTTTAAATTTGGAATTTTGATAGCTTGAGATGAATAATTAAAATAAAAGGAAGTCTTATTTTAATTGTGTTGGCATTGTTATGTGGAGAGGATTAGAGAGCTCTTGAGTTTATGAAGAGCACCTACTCTCTGATGAAGAATGACCATCCCTCTCGAAGAAGAACTCTCTCTGGTTCTCCATCAATGGAGGAGACACCGCCACAGGGAATTTTCCAATGACAATGAAATCAACATCATATTCCTCGACACTCGGCTAGCGTGAATCTTATCCAGGGTAGGGGTTTAATTTGATGGATTGTTTCAATTTTATTCGAATAAAATTGTTCTTCGTACAATGTGAAGCCCTGTTTAACTTTGGAAAATTGTTATTATCTAACGCGGAGGGCGCAAGCCGAACAAACACAGCCCGACGACCCTCCTCAGATTGTTTGTTGGTGCACGGATTGACAGGCTACAATGAAACAGGACCGGAACGGCATTTGGAAGCCATCGCACTGAAGAACAGATCTTGGGAGAGCCTTAGGCGCAAGCGGTGGGCGAATCGGACCACCAGAGCTTGTCTGGTGTCCCGCGGAAGACACTTCCGGTGTGCCACGCTAGCACGATGGTGCCAACAATCGGAGGTGGCGGCCGGATTCGTCTGGCCCCCAGGAGGCGTCGGCAGCCCAGCGGGTCGCTAGAGAAGGTCCGTTGCAGCAACATTCTTGGCGGCGATGCGGAGGATCCCACAGCCACGTGGTATCTGGGAAGATGGAGGGTCGGCACCGGCCGGTATCAATTAACGCCCCCCCCCCCCCCCCCCTCACTCCGCGCAACGCTCAGCCACATGGTCGACCCACAACCAGCCAGCCGAGCCGGGCCGCCAACGCCGAACCGAGCCGCTATCACCGGACCAGGCCGCCAGTGCTTGCCGGGCCGGGTCGGGTCGACCCAGTTTGTGCCGACCCAGGGAGTATTGGGTCGGGTCGGAAGAGGACGAGACCCCCTATTTTTGAACCATTTTTGATTAATCGACCATATCATGAGCTACGTTCCTCTAATAAACACACTATCAGTTGTGTAGTATACTTTGGATCGAGATGGTCAATTTGGTATATTACACTCACGGTTTTGGTGAAGTTTGGGTATGGCCAGGTTGGTTTGAAAATAAAACCAACCGGGCCCTCGGAGCAGAAACGCTTATAACTTGAGGACCGGACATCTGATTGACGTGTCATCGACTACATTGGATTCCTATTGATTATGCAGTTCTATTGGCATACTACACTTGAGGATTGGATGGAGTTGGTGTTTGGTCGGGATGGTTTATCTTACAAATCAATCGGGCCCCTGGAATTGAAAAGCCAATAACTCTCAGTCTAGATGTATTTTTAACAAACCGTCAGCGGAGTTGGTAATCTCATTAAGAAATGGTTCCATTGAGTATATCCCATGGTATTTTGGGGTATAACTGAGATACAGTCGGGTTGGTTCGTACACAAAACAAACCAGACCCCCATAACTAAAAGGATATTAACTAACAGACCGGGCATCTGATTGACACACCGTCTATTGCCTTGAGACCCCTATGATGAGGCGGTTCTTTGAGAAATTTATTTATGGGACTTTCTGACACTTGGAGTTTCAACCATTGGATCATGGAACGGATCCTCTAGGAGACGAGTATATAGAGTACGGTGACCTTGTAGCTGGATGAGACCGGATTACTGCATGCCCAATTCAATTCGGAGTGACTTGTATAGCCCAGTGGGGATCACTAAATTGTGAGGTGGTAGATCCAAGGCGGAGGAGCCCTACATTGTGAGGTGGCAGACCCGCGGTACTTGACAGGAGCAGTACCTCTATAGGTTATGAGAAGGAGCACTGCTGTGTGAGGTGGCAGACCCATGGTGGGGAGCACAACATTGTGAGGTGGAAGACCTGCGGTACTCAACAAGAACAGTACCTTAGTAGTCTATGGTTAGTGAGTGGCACCTCAAAGTCATGTCAAGACTATTGCACTTGATATGGGATGAGTTCTCCAGTGGCCGTGCTTTTATCATCATGAATAAAAATCCTGGTTTGAGCTGATTCATTGACCATTTTGTTTTTCCTCATGATTGAGATGGGTTAATTGATAAATTATGTATATGTATGGGCATATACCTAGGTAAAGGTTATCTGTTGAGATCATTCATTGTGTTTTATCCTTGTAGGTTTTAGTGAGACCTTGAGGGTCTTATATTTCCTACTGAATATTGTTATACTCACCCCTTCATGGGCTATGCACATACGTCATTATGTTGGTTGTAGACGATGGACATCACTTATTGTGGTTGAGGCTTGTAGAGCTGGACGATACCCAGAGGTGGATCTCACAAAGAGTCGGTACCCAGGGGAGACAGACGGACGTGGAGTGCTATGGAGGATATTTGTACCTACCCTTCACGTTGGAACACAGAGGATGATCCAAGAGCTGCTTCACCTTTTAGTTTTTTGTATATTCAGTTGTACTTTCTTTCAGTTGTAGCTATACCTTTCTGTTGGTCTTTTAATTCAGGACCCATTGTACTTTCATCACACCTGTTACTACTTTAATTAGTGTTTTCATCCACTTGTACTCGGGTTGTGTGTGTGTGTATACATTTTATAAAGGAAATGCCTTCCCAGTTATATGTATTTATGCCTTTGGTGCATGTCACCATCCCCTAGCCTACAGAAGGCAGGCTTGGGGTATTTACAACATGTGTCGTAGGGGACGGGTCATGAAAAATTGATATCAGAGGAGTTGGTTCTACCACAGAACATAGGACTCTGATATTTTCTTTCACTAAAGAAATAGTTTTAAGGGTAATAAGTGTGGTCTTCATTTCAGGGAGTCTAGTGTTGGTGTGGGAGGTCGACGTATCCATACTCCAGGACCTTGAATTCTGATTTCGGACTCAGTGCGCAAAAACACTGACTGCGTGTGTGTTTTCAAAAGTTTCTTTTAAATCAAATCAAACCAGGACAGCTCACTAGGTATATTCTTTTCATCATGTCGCATTTGTTCTTTCATGATGCCTCCCCATGGATGAACAGCTAGATCCCCGAGAGTTGTACGTGCTGACAGCCCACCGAGCAACGATGCCTCATTACATTGCGCTATTCCAGTTGAGGCACCAACGATACTACCACCCGTTGAACCACCGATGCCACCAGCCCTTGAAACAGGAGATGCACGCCACTTGAGTGCACTAAACGTGTTCCCGCACCAGAGGCAACCTAGGTTCCGGGGAGAGACGGACACACAGGTGGCTGGGGATTGGCTGGAGGCTGTGGTGAGAGTTTTCAGCCTAGTAGGGACACCATCAGACATCATGGTTATCCTTTCTGCCAGGATACTTCATGAAGCAGCAGGAAGATTGTGGAACCTGATGCTCTAGATGCATGATGAGGCAACACTTATATGGGAAGACTTCGAGAGCCTGTTCCGGGTGGAGTTTGTATGATCCACCCTTCGAGTAGTGCATATACAGGAGATAATTCTTTTGTAGCAGGGCAACATGACAGTAGCACAGTACTCAGGGAGGTTCATAGACCTCTCACGCTACCCTACAGTCATGGTACATGACCTGTTCTTCAAGGACCATACCCTCGAGCAAGGACTGAGGCACGAGATCAATGCTTCGACGATTCCTCTCAGCATCCCGACTTAGGCAGGGGTGTTTGAGTGAGCCCTCTTAGTGGAGATTTTCCTTGCTGAGTAGACTCCAGCATCGAGACCCACCACTAAATGGCATGCAGCAGAGTCTTCTGCAGTTTGTAGTAGACAGATGACGCAGAGGTCCAAGAGGACCAGACCTACTGGTGGTCGACTGCATGACTCAGGATCAGTAGTGCAAGACACAAAGGGTAGAGACAGAACCAGACATGCCATGCTATGATACACATGTGGCGAACAGGGTCACATGGCTCATTACTGTCTGACCCACCACTTGGACGATCAGTAGATAGATGTAGGACCTCCCAGGAAGAGGCAAAGGATCGATCGTGACAACCACAAGGAGCTAGTGATGCAGCTGGGGGTGGGAGACACTTCTAGGTGTTGCCACCACCACCACCAGGAGGTCCACCCTGACCATAGGGAATGAGTGGATAAGGGAGAGCACATATTCAGGTAGATGTAGCATAAGACTATGGAGCTCCGGAAGTCGGTGGATAGGAGCGAGACTAGTTCCAGGCATAGAGGCCTTTGTTCTTGGTGCTTCTAGTTTCCATGTTGTTGTTGTTTTTGGTTGTTGTGTGTATTTGTATTTGAGCTATAGTAAAAAAGGCACTTATCTTTCTGACATTTGTTTTCCGTTCTTTTTTGTACTAAGCGGTTCCTGTATAAACTGTTCACTTGATCCTCAAATTCAAGATACCTACTAGAGGAGACCCAGTGACCACACACTGCTGCCGACAGTGTGACTCGACCCTTGAACGAGAGAGTAACTGTTGGATCTCTTGGTAGTTGCATCGAGGCCTTAAGGCGTCGTCTATGGAATGAAATAGTACCATTCATGTCAGGATTGACTATATTAGGAAAATAACGTTGTTCATCCAGGGGATGAGACTAGATTTCTCTTTACGGAAGAGGATAAATATCAGTAGCTCTTGTAGAACGTAGACAAATAAGGGTGGAGATTAGTTCTTACAAATGGATAGCCTCACCCATTGTTCGTTGAGCAAACAGTTTACGGTTCATTCCAACTCAATACTCTCAGGTGTAACTTATTTTAGAAGGACATGAACCTGAGAAAACAATGATGACTTGAATTCCTCTTGGACTATGACTTCGAGATAGTCCATACTCCTACGAAGGGGAAAGATGTACCAGATTCTCTTAGTAGGAGATTGGGAATTAAGCTGTTATGAGTGGTGAGACAACAGCTGGCCATGATTCAGATATCCTTTATGGATAGTGATAGAGTAAGAAGGTGTAGAACTAGAGATGGTTCAGGTTATGATGAAGAAGGTGTAGATCATCCAAGAGCAGATAAAGACTTCACAGAGTAGACAGAAGTCATATGATGATAGGTGACAACATCACTGGAATTCGAGGGTGATGACTACATCTTCATACGGGTCTCACCTTGATGAGGTCAAAGGAGATTTGGTTGGGGTGGCAGGATATCTCCACGTTTCATCTGGCCCTTCCACCTCAAATGCACCGGGTGCATGACATAATTCATGTATCTCAACTGAGGAGATGTGTGCATGACCTATCCATCATCATTGACCATGGAGAGTTGGACATCGATGATAGGATGAATTTCACGGGTTTCCAGTAGAGGATGAGGATCGGCAAGAGCGGGTCCTTCGGGGATGGTTTATTCCTCGTGTGCGCTTTCATTGGCAGCACGGGAACCTCTAGGAGAGAACATGAGAGCTGGAGGCACAGATTCATGCTCGGTACCTCCTTTAGTTTCTCTAGTTTGTGTTATAGCTTTATAGGGACATAATGCCCTAAAGTGGAAGTAATTTAATGACACTAAAATTTCATGGAAATTTTTTTCTTAATTTCTTTGGATTTTGTACGAGTGCATAGTTCTAGTCAGCACATGATTTCGAGGCATGGTGTGCCCAGAATAAATTCCCAAATTTTAGCTCGGGTACGTTTAGTAAACGATCGAGTGGGTTTTTCTATCTTTTGAACTGGTGCTCGGAATTAAAATATGAGGGCACCGATTAACTCGCAGCACCAGTAATTGCTTAAGGGGACCTTTATAGCAGTTGTGTTTTAAGCGGGTTGAGGATTATTTATTGGGATTTAATTGGAAGGTAAATAAAATTGTTTGTACGACTTTATTTTAAATAAAAGGAAGTTAATTCCTCCCATGGGAAGTTTTTGGTGGGGCCCACTCCCACCCAACTATCCATGTCTGGATAAATGAGAGGTGGGGCCCACATGAGCCCGAACCATTCATTTTCCCCAAACCTTCGTAAACCCCCTTCATTAAATTGTTAATTCCTCTTAATTGTGTAACTCTTCGTCTCTTCATTCTCTATATCATTAACTCATGCCAACAAACATTACTTAATAGATTGAACCTATTCAATTGATTAATTATGTGTTTTAAATTGGTAATTTTGAGAGCATGACATGCATAATTAAAATAAGAGGAAGTCTTATTTTAATTGGGTTGGAAATTGTTGTGTGAAGAGGATTGGATAGATCTTGAGTTTTTGGGGAGCACTAACTCTTCGATGAAGAACGAATATCCCTCTCGACTTAGAATGCTCTCTAGTTCTCCATGAAGGTTGGAGACACCGCCGCTAGGAATTCGCCAATGACGACGAAATCAACATCTTGATCCTCGATGCTCGGCTACCGTGAATCTTATCCAAGGTAGGGGTTTAATTTGTTGGATTGTTTCAATTATATTCTAATAAAATTGTTCTTCGTACAACGTGAAACCCTATTTAACTTTGTAAAATTGTTATATTCTAACGCGGAGGGTTTGAGCCGAAAAAACATAGCCAGACGACCCTCCGCATATTGTTTGTTGGTTCACGGATTGACGGGCGACGATGAAACTGGACTGCAACGGAGTTGGGAAGCCATCACAGTGAAGAACAGATCCCAAGAGATCTATAAGCACAAGCAGTGGGCAAATCGGACAACCAGAGAATGTCTGGTGGTCCAGAAATACACTGTCGGTGCGCCACGCCGGCACGGCGGCGCCGACACTCGGAGGCAGCGGCCGGAGTCGTCCGGCCTAAAGGAGATGGCAGCGTCCCAGCACGCTTCCAGAGAAGGTCCACCCCAGTAACAACCATGGTTGAAATGTAGAGGATCCCGTGGCTTCACGAGATCTGGGACGACGTCGAGGGGGCGCCAGCTGGCGCCGCCGATATCAATTAACCCCCCCCCCCCCCGTTCCACGCAACAATCGGCCACATGGCCGAGTCGCAACCAGCCAGCCTGGCTGGGCCACCGGTGCCAGCCAGGCCGGACCCAGACTCGGGTCGGGTCGACCCAGTTTGGGCCAAACCAGGGGGTATTGGGCCGGGTCGGACCGGGCCCAGACCCCTTATTTTCGAACCAATTTCTATTAAACGGCCATATCATGAGCTACATACCTTTGATCGACATACCGCTTGTTGTGTAGGATTATATGGATCAATATTGTTGATTTGGTATATTACACAGAAGGTTTCGGTGAAATTTGCATATGGCCAGGTTGGTTCGAACTCAAAACCAACCGGGCGCTTGGAGCAGAAATGCTTACAACATGAGGACCGAACATCCGATTGATGTGCCGTAAAATATTTTGTATTCATCTTGATGAGAAGGATCTTTTGGAATACTCCCCATGAGGTTTGGATGCAGTTGGTGTACGGTTGGGTTGTTTTAGCTTAAAAATCAATCGGTCCCCGGGAATGGAAAAGCCAATAACTCTTAGACCAGATATGTGTTTGACGAAACGTCAGCGAAATTGGTAATCTCATTAAGAAATTGATCCATTGAGTATACCCCATTGGAGTTCGGGGTAAAATTGAGATACGGTCCGGTTGGTTCGTACACGCAACTAACCAGGCCCCCGGAACTAAAATTAAATTATCTCACAAACCGGGCGTCCGATTGACGCGCTATCTATTGCGTTGAGACCCCTATGATGAGGTGGTTCCTTGAGATATTTCATCATGGGACTTCATGACACATGGAGTGTCAACCATGGATCATGGAGCAGATCCTCCAGGAGATGAGTATATTGAGTACGGTGACCTTGTAGATGGATGAGACCAGATGACTGCATGTCTGATTCGATTCAGAGTGACTTTTATAGCCCAGTGGGGAGAACTAAATTGTGAGGTGGCAGAACCATGGCGGAGGAGCACTAAATTGTGAGGTGTCAGAACCGAAGTACTCGACAGGAAGAGTACCTCTCTAGGCTATGATGGGGAGCACTATTATGTGAGATGGCAGACCCATGGTGGGGAGCACTACATTGTGAGGTGGCAGACCCACGGTACTCGACAGGAGGAGTACCTCAGCAGTATAAGGTTAGTGAGTGTCACCTCATAGTCTTGTCAGGAATAATGTGCTCGATAGAGGAGGAGTTATCCCACAGCCGTGATTTTGTTATCGTGAATAAAAATCCTGGTTTGAGCTGATTCATTGACCATTGTGTTTTTTTCTCATGATTGAGATTGGTTACTTGATAACTTAGGTATATGTATGGTAATATACCTATGTAAAGGTTATCTGATAATATATTTCTTTATTGTTTATCCTTGTTGGTTTTAGTGAGACCTTGAGGGTCTCAGGGTCTCTACTAAGTGTCATCATACTCACCCCTGCACGGGCTTTGCCCGCACCACATTGTGTTGGTTTCAGATGACGGACATCCCAGATTGTGGTTGAGGCTTTCAGAGCTGGACGGTAGCCATAGGTGGATCTCATGATGAGTCCGTACCCGGAGGAGATAGACGGACATGGAGTGATAAGGAGGATATCTGTACCTACCCTTCTGGTTGGAACTCGTAGGACGATCCAAGAGCTGCTTCACCTTTTAGTTTTTTGTCATTTAAGTTGTACTTTCTATCAGTGGTAGTTGTACCATTGTATTGGGAATGTATTTCCATCCCCTTTGTACTTTCAACACACCTGTTACTGCTTTATTTAGTGTTTTCATCCTCTTGTAATCGGATTGTGTGTGTGTTTACGTTTTATAAAGGAAATGCCTTCCCATTTTTACGGATTTACGCCATTGGTGCATGGCACCAGCCACTAGCATATGGAATGAGGGTTTGGTGTAGTTACGAAACGGGCCCCAGGGGACGGGTCTGGACCAATTGGTATCAGATGATTCGGTTCTACCGTAGAACATTGGACTCTGATATTTTCATTTTGTGAAGCAATAGTGTTAAGGGTACTAAGTGTGGTCTTTAGTTCAGAAATTCCAGCGTTGGTGTGGGCGGCCGGTGTTTCCATTCACCAGAACCATGAATCCTGATTTCTGAATCAGTGCACGAAAACACTTATTGTGTGTGTGTTTTAAAATGTTTCTTTTCAATTAGCTCAAACCATGTCAGCTCACCAGGTATTGTTTTGTGATCGTTTCGCATCAGTTCTTTCTGGATGACTCCCTGTAGACGACCATCAAGAGCCCCGACATTTGTACGTGCCGACAGCCCACCGAGCTACGAGGCCTCAGTATAGGTCCCTCTTCCAGTTCAGGCACCAGCGGAGGCACTAGCGGTACTTCCAATCGTTGGGCCACCGATGCCACCTGCCCCTGAAGCAGGCGATGCATGCCACTTGAGCGCATTGCATGACTTACAGCGCCAGAGGCCACCTAGGTTCTAGGGATAGACGGACCCACAGGTGGCTGAGGATTGGCAGGAGGCTGTGGTGAGAGTTTTCAACAAAGTAGGGACACAAGTAGAATTCATGGTGATCCTTGTTACCAGCCTCCTTCAGGCAGCAGTAGGCATATGGTGGATCCTGATGCTCCAGATGCATGACGAGGTGACACTACTTTGGGAAGACTTCAAGAGCATGTTCCAGGCTGATTTTGTACCATCCACCCTTCGAGCGGTTTGTATTCAAGAGCTATTTCATTTACAACAGTGCAACATGACAGCAGCACAATACTCGGTGAGGTTCACAGACCTCTCGTGCAACTCTACAAACAAGGTAAGGGACACTTTCTTTTGGGACCAGTACTTCGAGCAGGGACTAAGGTACGAGATCAGAGCTTTGACGATTCCTCTCAGCATCCTAACATACGAAGGGGTGTTGGAGCGAGCCCTCTTAGTGTAGAGTCTCCATGTTGAGAAGAATCTAGCATGATGACCCACCACTAACCGAAATGCAGCATCGTCTTCTGTAGTTGGATGTAGATAGATAACGCAGAGGTCCAAGAGGGCCAGACCTACAGGTGGTCGACCGCATGACTCATTATCGGGATTGCGAGGCACCAAGGGTAGAGACAAAACCATACATTCCATGCTGTGTTACACATGTGGTGGAAAAGGTCACATGGCTTCTAACTGTCCGACCCACCGCTCAGACGATCAGAAGATATATGTAGGACCTCCCAGGTAGAGGTAGATGTCCGATTGTAATGGACCATAAGGAGCTAGTCGTGCAGCTGGTGGTATGCGACGCTTCGAGGTGTTGCCACCACCACCACCAGGAGGTCCACCCTGAATGTAGGGAATGGGTGGATAGGGGAGAGAACATCTTCAGGAATTTGAATCATACGATGATGGAGCTTTAAGAGTAGGTGGACAAGAGCGAGACTAGTTCATGTCATGGAGGCCTTTGTTTTTTGTGCTTCTAGTTTCCATTTGTTGTTGTTTGCGGTTGTTGTGTGTATTTTTACTTGATCTACAGTAATGAAAGACACATATCTTTGTGAAGTTTGTTTTAATTTCTTTTTCATACTAAGAGGTTCCGGTTTAAACTGTTGACTTGATCGTCACTTTCAAGATACCTACTAGAGGAGACCCAATGACATCACACTACTGCCGACAGTGTGACTCGACCCTTGGAGGTGAGAGTAAAGATTGGATCAATTGGTAGTTCCGTCAAGGCCTTAAGATGTCGTCTATGTCATGAAATAGTATCGTTCATGTTAGTATTGACTGTATTAGGAAATGAATGTGGTTCATCTCGGGGATGAGACCAGACTTCTCTTTTCTACAGAGGAGAAATCTCATCAGCTCATGTAGAATATAGACACATAATGTTGGAGATGAGTTCTTACTAATGGCTAGTCTCACCCACTATTCGTTGAGCTAACGATTTACGGTTCTTTCCAACTCAATAGTCTCGGGTTTAACTTCTATGAGAAGGGCGTTAACCTGAGACAACAGTGATGACTTGAATTTTTCCAGGACTATGACTTCAAGATAGTCCATACTCCTGGGAAGGGGAAAGTTGTATCATATGCTCTTAGTATGAGATTGGGAATTCAGCTCTTAGAGGTGTGGTGAGAACAGCTGTCCATGTTTCAGAAATCCTTTGTGGATAGTGATTGAGTCACCACGTGTAGAACTAGATATGGTTCAGGTTACGATGGAGAAGGTGAAGATCATCCAGGAGTAGATAAAGACTTCAAAGAGAAGACATAAGTCTTATGCTGATAGGAGACGAGATTACTGGAGTTCGAGGTTGATGACCATGTCATCATATGAGTCTCACCTTGATGACGTCAATAGACATTTGTCCGGGGTGGTAGGATATCTCCATGTTTCATTTTTCCTTTCCACCTCAGATGCACCGGGTGCATGACATCATCAAAGTATCTCAGCTATGGTGATGTGTGCACAACCTATCTTTCATCATCGACCACAGGGAGATGGAAATCGATGTTGGGTTAACTTTCACGGGGTTCCAGCAATGTTTGAGTATAAACAATAGTGGGTCCTACGGGGATGGTCGATTCCTCTTGTGCGCTTTCGTTGGCATCACGTGAAACTCTAGGAGAGCACATGAGAGCTTGAGGCTCAGATGTGTGCTCGGTACCTCCTTTAGTATCCCTAGTTTGTGTCGTAGCTTTACGGGGATGGAAATCCCATAGGTGGGAGTAATTTAAAACCCGGAAATTTCCGGGATTTTTTTTTCTTAATTTATTTAGAATTTTACGAGTTTGATGTTTCAGACGGCACCTGATTCCGAGGCCCTATGTGCACGTAATCAATTAACAATGTTTATCTCGGGTACATTCAGTAAACGAATGAGATGGGTTTTCTATCATTTGAACCGGTACTCAGAATTGAAATCTGAGGGCACCGATGAACTCGCAGCACCAGTAATTGCTTAAGGGTACCTTTACCACAGTTTCTTTTTAACCAGGTTGAGGATTATTTGTTGGGGATTAATTGGAAGGTAAATAAAATTGTTGGTAAAATTTTATTTTAAATATAAGGAGGATAATTCAACCCATGGAATGTTATTGGTGGGTCCTACACCCACCCAACTTCCCTATTGTGGATAAATGAGAGGTGGGGACCACACGATCCCCAACCATTCATTTTCCCCAAACCCCCTTAAACCCCCTTCATTAAATTGTTATTTCCTCTTAATTGTGCAACTCTTCCTCTCCTCTTCCTCTATCTATTTCACTCATGCCAACACACCTTAATCAATAGATTGAACATATTCAATTGATTAATTAAGTGTTTTAAATTTGGAATTTTGACAGCTTGAAATGAATAATTAAAATAACATGAAGTCTTATTTTAATTGGGATGAATATTATTGTGTGAAGAGGATTGGGGAGCTCTTGAGTTTTTGAAGAGAACCAACTCTCTGACGAAGAACGATCATCCCTCTTGGTGATGAATACTCTCTAGTACTCTATCAAAGGGGGAGACACTACTGGGGGGAATTCTCAAATGACAATGAAATCAACATCTTCATCCTGGATGCTCGGGTACCATGAATCTTATACAAGGTAGGGGTTTATTTTGATGAATTTTTTCAACTTTATTCGAATAAAATTGTTCTTCATATAACATGAAACCCTTTTTATCTTTGGAAAATTGTTATTGTCTAATGCGAAGGGCGTAAGACGAACTAAAACGGGCCAATGACCCTCCGTAGATTGTTTGTTGGTGCGTGGATTGACGGGCGACGATGAAATTGGACCACAAAGGCGTTTGGAATCCCTCGCAGTGAAGAACGAATCCCAGGAGAGACATAGGCGCATGTGGTGGGAGAGTCGGACCACCGGAGCATGTCCGGTGGTCAGCAGAAGACACTGCCGGTGTGCCACGTTGGCACAGCAGTGCCGACAATCAGAGGCAGCGGCTAGAGTCGTCCGGCCGCCAGGAGGGGACGGCGGCCTAGCGCGCTGCAAGAGAAGGTTCGCTGCGGCAACAGCCGTGGCGGCGATGCGGAGGATCCCGCAACCGCGAGGGATCTGGGATGACAGTGGGGCGGCGCCAGCTGGCACTGCCAGTATCAATTAACTACCACCCCCCCCCCCCACGGCTCCACGCAATGCTTGGCCACATGGCCGAAACGCAGCCGGCCAGCCGGGCCGGGTCGCCAGCGCTAGACTGGGCCGCGCCCAGCCGGGCCGGACCAGGACCCATTTCGGGTCGACCCGGTTTGGGCAGACTGATGGGGTATTGGGCTGAGTCGGACCTGGCCCCAACCCCCTATTTTCAAACCGTTTTCAATTAAACGATCATATATTGAGCTACGTAACTCTGATCGATGCACCGTCAGTTCTGTAGATTATTTGGATTGATATGGTCGATTCTGTATATTACACTAAAGTTTTCGGTGAAGTTTGTGTACGGCCAGGTTGGTTCAAACTCAAAACCAACCGGGCCCTCAGAGAGAAATGCTTATAACTTGAGGACCAGAAGTTTGATTGATGTTCCGTTGAAAACGTTGGATTCCACTTAATGAGATGGTTATTTTGAATACTCTACATGAGATTTGGATGCAGTTGGGGTATGGTTGGGTTTGTTTAGATTATAAATCAATCGGCCCCCTGGAATGGAAAAGTCAATAACTCTCAGACCGGATGTCTATTTGACGAACCGTAAGCGTCATTGGTAATCTCGTTAAGAATAGGTTCCTATGAGTATACCCCATGGGAATTCAGGGTACAATTGAGATATGGTTTGGTAGGTTTATACACAAAACCAACCAAACCCCCAGAACAAAAAGGCTATTAACTCACAGACCGGGCGTCCGATTGACGTGCCATCTGTTGCATTGTGACCCCTATGATGAGGCTGTTCTTTTAGATATTTCATTTTGGGAAATCATGACACATGGAGTGTCAACCAGTGGCTCAGGGAGTGGATCCTATAGGAGATGAGCATATGGAGTACGGTGACCTTGTAGCTAGCTGAGACTGGATGACTGCATATCCGATTCGATTCGGAGTGACTTGTGTAGCCCAGTGGGGAGCACTACTTTGTGTGGTGGAAGACCCATGGAGGATGAGCACTACTTTGTGATGTTGTAGACCCGCAGTACTCGACATGAGGAGTACCTCTGTAGGCTATGAGGTGGAGCACTACTGTGTGCGGTGGCAGACCCATGGCGGGGAGCACTACTTTGTGAGGTGGCAGACCTGCCGTACTCAACAAGAGAAGTATCTCAGCTGTCTAAGGTTAGTGAGTGGCATCTCAGAGTCGTGCAATGACTACTGCGCTCTACAGAGAAGGAGTTCTCTAGAATCCACGTTTTCGTCATCATGAATAAAAATCATGTTTTGAGGTGATTCATTGACCATTTTGTTTTTCCTCAAGATTGAGATGAGTTACTTGATAAAATAGGTATATATATGTGCATATACCTATGTAAAGGTTTTCTATAGAGATCTTTCATTGTGGATTATCCTTTTTAGTTTTAGTGAGACCTTGAGGGTCTCGGGGTCCCTTCTGAGTATTGTTATACTCACACCTGCACGGGCCATGTCCGCACCTCATTGTGTTTTTTGTAGACGATGGACAACAATTATCGTGGTTGAGGCTTGTAGAGTTAGACGGTACCCAGAGGTGGATCTCATGAAGAGTCAGTACCCGAAGGAGATAGACGGAAGTGGATTTCTAAGGAGGATATATGTACCTACCCTTCATGTAGGAACCCGGAGGACGATACATGAGCTGCTTCACCTTTAAGCTGTTTGTCATTTCAGGTGTAATTTCTTTCAGTTGTAGATGTACCTTTCTGTTGGGCTTGTATTTCCAGCCCCTTTGTTCTTTCTACACACCTGTTACTACTTTACATAGTGCTTTCATCTTCTTTTACATTGGTTGTGTGTGTTTTTACGTTTTATAAAGGCAATGCCTTCCCAGTAATAGGGATTTACGCATCTGGTGCAAGTCGCTAGCCCCTGGCTTACGGTAGTCGGGCTTGGGGTAGTTACGACACCAGCCCTAGGCGATGGGTAATGACATAAAAAATATATAATGGGGAAGTAGATGAATAATATAACTTTGAAAGAGGAGATAAAACAATTTCTTCTTTTTCAGGTGTCTCCTTTTAGATTGCATAGATAAACTCATTATAATGGATTTATGCCTAATGTGTGGCCTCTAGGATGAATTATGGGAAGGTTTTAAAGATATTGGAAGGTTTTATAATTGATAAATGGCTTTGGAAGAGTGAATAAAAGAGAATGAGAAAATAAATTGTATTATAGAAGTGAGGGGTAGTTTTGGAAGATCTTACAATATTAATTTATTATAAAATGATTTTCGAATTCAAATAGCATAAAAGTGATTTATTTTGCGGTTAAGAAGAATATGGGTAGAAATAATATCATCTAATGTATTTATACATGTTTTGGTCATGAAATTAAGCTTTTATTTTTGTTGGAACCCATAGTTAAAGAGATTAACTCTTACCATGTCTTCATGAATAATAACACTATAGGGTTAATATAGTAACTATAAAATTACAAAAGAACCCCTATTGGATAATTTATGACATATTTAACACTATAATTGTATTTTTTCTAAAATATATATTTTAATGTATTTTATAAAATTTAATTAAACATTAGTTATTTTAATGTAGAAATTATGTCAATTTTGATAAAATTAAAATTTTTCCTTTATAAAAATATTAAAACAACATGATAACTTCGAACCAATATTTCAAATATGTCACAAACATGTATGTGTTGTCATTAAAATTTTATTATGTCATTAATTAAGTAAAATTTAATTTATGTTAATATTTTAATTATAATTTTAACGATTCTTGCATTATTAAGACAATCACAACATCATCATTGGGTCATAATTATATTTAATTATATATTGCTAAAAATTAATAAATAAAATACCATGACGCATGAAATCAGTTTATATTTCTAATTAATATTTATATTTTTATATAACAATATATAAACCCATATTAAAATTGTTTTAGTACAAATATATATGTATAAAACATATTTTCTATTTATCTAAATTAAAAGTAGTAAGTGTCATAATAACACCCATAATGAATTAGAATGGAAACTATTCATACCAACGGTTATCTTGGTCTTCCATAAATTATAAAATATGTTTCTGAAACAAGTTAGGGAAGTCTTATATTATTATAATATTATTTTAACACTTATTTACCGAAATTACACATTAACTAGGGTAATTAAAAATAATTACATAAGTTACAATTCATAATGTCCAAAAATTAAGGGTAACAATTTAAATAATTTTTAACATATAATTACAAATATGGAATCCTTTTTTCAAAATTCCAAACAAAGAAGATGCAATAATTATTTTAAAATTACTTCCTATTGGAAAAAATGAGGAAATGGTGCTTTTAAATGTAAAAACCATCAATATATTGAAATGTGCTTATATAAAATTCCAATGTGAAATTACCTATAATATACAAATTTGGATTAAATGATATAACAATAATATAATTATAATTTAAAATAAATTAATGTGATAATCTACCAATATATATAAATTAGATGAAAAAGTATTTTTTTATTTCAATCTACAATTTTTCACTTTTCATTAAAATATTAATGTATTAAAAAAAACCCAATAAATTGTTCAAAATAAATTTTTATATCTTAATTCCAATGAAGAATATTAATTTTTAAATATTAAACATATTAATGTTTCAAATATTATATATAAAAAGGGTTCACTATTAAAATGCTGAAAAATTTCATTTTATTAAAATAAATTAATATTTTTCTTATATATGTCTTCGATACAAATTAGATGAACATTAAAATTACATGTAATATATAAAATTAAAAATATGGTTAATACTTTTCATAAAAATATCTTAAATGTCTAGATTTGGTGTGCTCAAACATAGTATTGTGTGCAATAGAAGCTATTGAATTATTTTAAAAGAGGTGTACTATGGAAGCATGGGGTGTAACTATTTTCTCTTTTAGGGTTATAATGAAATGAATAGTCATAGTATTTAAGAAGATCCAAATAATATATTTTTCTCATGTTCAATTCCTTTTACAATAAAATATAATTTAATCATTGGGGTCCTTTGAATATATCAAATTTCACCCAAATAATATATTTCCTCCATAATTTCACAGAAAAAAATAAAACATGTAGATTTATATAATGTGTTGGTTAATTTTTCTCATGCGTCTTGAATTGACATGATGCTTAAGTAATATATTTATGATTTTTTCATAATGATTCACTCAGTCCCTTTTATATATACATCAATATAAATAATTTATCCTTCTTCGATAGATGGTAGAGTGGATATAGCTACAGCAACCAATAACTTCTTTAGTTATTATAATCTTTATCCACACTCCTTTTTATAGATGAACGCATCCATTTTTTGAGTTAACAAATTTAGTGTATTAAAATGTCATGAAATTTATTTCATGAACCTCGTAAAATATATAGATAATACATGGAAACAATGAATCTCATTTATTGTTATAGGATAAGGCCACTCCTAAAAATCCTTTTATTATTACATGGTCAACTATGATTCTATCATTACATATATTGTTCCCAATTAATTAAAATCACTGTGACCAGACATCACATTCTATAAATTTTCTAAATAGTTTTTTCCTTTTTCTTAGTTCCAAATATAACCCTTATATGATGCACATTCTCCTCATGAGTTTGTTTAATATATCCTAATATCATCATTAATAACCACCTTAAAGAAATCAAGGTATCTCATACTGAATATATTCATCAATTAATTTAATTATCATGTAGAATTTGTAAAACCCAAGAGTAAAATAGAAAATTCATAATAACCATATATTATATAGATTTTACTCTTTGGAATATATTCATTCCCCACCCAAAATTGATGATCCCCATATCAGAGGTCCATCATGGAGAATAATTGTGCCCCAAAAATCTGGTTATGTAAATCATCATTAATTTGGAGAGGGTACATGCTCCTCAAATTCTTCCCACTATGTTCCCTAAAATCAATATATATCTACATTGATTGTAACAACCCAAGATTTAATAGTACGTTACTTCTTCAAATTAATTCAATAACTACCACTATAAGGAACACCGAGTTCAAGCGCACCACAACTTACCGAACTAGCCATTCAAAAGTGGTTATGAATTGTATTAACTGAATTTTAAACATTATATAATCCATTAATTTTTGAATCCATATTATGAGTTTCATAGAAATAATGTAAGAACAAATTCAGTTTTTTCAAGTAAAAGAATTATTTTTTTAAAAATGATATTTTACAACCTTTTATGGGAGAACCCTTTTTATATCCAATATTTTAAACTCTTGTATATTCAATTTGAAAAAATAATCTTCTTATTTAAAATAAGGGCATAAAATTTGTGTTTTAATATATTTTTGGTGTTTTTCTGATAACTTTCATATAAGGGTGAATAGTAAAAAATTAATATATTTTAACTCAAAACAACATTTTTAATCAAAATAATTTTTAGTGTTCAATTATACATTTTAATGTGTTAGAATTATAATTAGATTATATTTTTACCATTTAATCCAATGTTGGTTAGTAAAAGTAATTTCACTTTGAAATTGGACATAAACAAGTGCCAATCTTTTCATAGTTGTTGTTACTTAAAAACATGCTTTTGTGTTTTGACAAACGAAAAATAATTTTAAAGTAATTAATGAAACTTATATGTTTCGAAATTGGTAAAATATAATTTATTTTTTACTTAAAAATATCAAAATTTTCTTAGGGTGAATTTTTAGTATTTTTTTGAAAACATTCAAATTTTAATGAATAGATAAAACATTATGTTATTGTTTAATACAAGAATTTTTATTTAAACAATTAATTATTTTATTTAAAATTATTTTAGTTAAAAATACATACATAAAATCTTTATATGTTCAATTTAATTCTTTGGAGTCTTTTTATAATAAAATTATATTTATAAAATTTTTTTAACTTTTTACCGTCTATTACCCACCTTCTAGGACCTTTTGAAAATTTGCATAAAACATAATTTTGCCGCTTCTGTGAGTTGAATTTCAAAAATAAGAGAGTAAATAATATCCTCAGTTAGTAAAATTTGGTTCAATAAGATGAAAATAATTTTTGGTGAATATTATATTTTGACTTTTATTTACCGTGGATAAATTTAAATATGGTAATTAAGGGTAAATTGATATTATAACTACCCTATCACATCCTAATTCTGTTGTATAATTGTTATTCAACAAAAAACAACTTTAGGAATAAAATTTGATCCTTTAGGTCCACTAGGATTAGATTAGGACATTTTTTATTATTTAATTTAAAGAAGAGTTAAAAGTGTTAAATTCATTTTTTTCATAACTAAATAATTTTTAATATAGAGTTATACAAAAGATAAATTCAACAATAAATATTCATTAAAAGATAAAAATATTACCTAAATAATTTTATTTTATTAATAATCTTTAGATGCTAAATAATTAACTTTATTTATGACAAAATGATGATCCAATAATTACCTTCTAAATGAGATATTAAAATATCTAAAATTATAAATATCCAAATAAATGTAATTTGTGACTTTTAATGAATTACACTAACTTAATAGGTAAATTGAAAGATTATGATTGATTTTATATATTTTGTTCGAAGTGATAAGGACGTTATTACTTTCACAAAAACACAATATTAAATTGTGTCAAAATTGACATATATTAATTTTTAAAAGAATGACTATATTATTGGTTGATATAATTTCACTAAAAATCTAAGGTTCTTCCAAAGGTCATAAATTATATTATATATGACTTTAATGAACCACTTTAGTTTATCTGCTATGTTTATTGTATGTTTATTAACCATATAGAGTAAGAATACAAGAAGACATGGTAAAAGTAAAATTACTTAACATACGGTTAAATCTAAAAGATAAGGATGAAATGGAAACCAAAACTTGTCTAAAACCTATTAGTTGAGATTATTTCGACCCATACCCATATTATCTTCTAAATAAATCAACTTAGAGCCATAATAATCCTAATATAATTTAATTATAAAATAACATTTCATTCTTATCCTATGGTGCCCCTCACCCATCTTATAAAAGGGCTCTCCCCCTTCTATCAAATTCACACCGTAAAAGCCCTTTGGATCGGCCACACCCTAACCAAATATCCTCTCAACTATCCTATGTTCATTCTAAAGGCCTTCCTTTTGTATTAAATCCATCTAAAGGATCCCTTTGGATGAAATCAAAAGGAAGAACCCAAAAAATGGGTAAATATTTATCACCTTCTTTCAAGTTCTTTTCTTCTTCCACTTCTTATTTACTTGTTTTTTCCATTCTAAAATAATAAATCCAGAATCTTATATATACTATTATGTTATTATAAATATGGTACAACCATATTCATTATTCTATTCATCCTATGAATGAAATGTCATCATACGTGCGTATGTACGGCTTACCGTCTCTACGTCGTGGTGTTGTTGTTATACAATAAATTATTATATGAGTTGGTATAATAATGAGTATAAATGTTTAAAATAATAAATATAACATGATAATTATTCATTATATATGATATGACATCCAATTATATACGATCTTAATATCAATGTAATAATATTGTCGTTCTTGCGTACATACGGATTACCGTCTCCACATACTTGATGAGATTCATTCCCCATCGTATCCATTCAAGAATAATTTTCATTCTATGATTAAAAATAATGTATAAAGACATAATAAAATTCTTTATATGAATAATATACGTACTATCCAAAAAAATCATTACATATGTAACAAATCATATAAAGGAAAACGAATCTATTAACACCCGAAACAAAGATACTTCTGAAAAATCATTAACAAAGCAATATTAGAAGATCATACATGATAACATATTAATATAAATGGTTCATGTATAATTTTATAACAATGATTTAACCATTATAAAGTAGGTTAACCTACCCTAAACCAAGTAAAATTACAAGTTAAGGGGTTTCTTATCTCACATTTAATTCTGTGAGATTTCCATTGTTCTCCACTTGATTATTGAATGTGGTGTATTGTGTACTTCCACTTGATATATATTATCATGATTCTCTCTATTTTACTGGTATTATATGAATTATTTTGTGGTTATTAACTTTTGGTCATATGACTTGATTGATTACATTGTGGTAAGGGGATTTCATCTCACTTCTTATTCCCATGAGATTCATGTTGTATTGCTACAATTTCCTTTTGATTGATGTATTTAATAGCCATGATTTAATTCCATGTGTGATATAATTTAATATATGGGTATTTAAAACTTTATTTAATAATACTTCATTCATGGGGTGTATGTTTCATGAGTTACCCAATCATTAAGTGTTAATTCTACAATCTATTTGTTATCCGAGGTTGTTTATACGTAATTATCTACTGGGACCTCTTTATCATCCACATCAATTTTTTGTAAAATGTATTCAAAAAAAATTACAATTTCTAGACAATGGGTCAATGTAATGTATAACCTTATATGACCATATATATTTTTTAAATGAATCTTTCTTTCATTTTCAAAAAAGGTAATTTATAATATTTTAGACAAAATTAAGCTAAGAATGTATTTTTTATCTTATTCGGCGGGTGCGGTAATTTTCCACCGTTATAACATCGTCAAAGCTTCCCTTACAAGATTATAAGAATATTTTCAAAAAAAAATATTCTTTATAATTATGTAACTCTTAAATGATTTAAAAATATGAAGAGATATTTCTCTCAAATAGTTTTTATTTCATCTACATCAAAATGATTTGATAAATATTACACTTTTTTGAAGTTGATTTATTATGATACTAATCTTCCATATTGTAATTAAGATTTTTTGATATGTTTGACTATGGATGAAATTTTTTTATTCCATTCATGGATTAGGGTTAAAGTATTGACAATTCGTATGCTAGTTTTAAATAATAATGTACATGTTAAATTTTAACCACTTCTTAATATGAATCTGTTGGAATAGTATGTTCCAGGTTGGCGACCTGTAAAAGTAAGCCCTCCAGGTTGGGGTCCAATTACAGAAGACCCTCCGAGTTTGAGTCCGACAACATAGGCTCTCTGGGTTGTAGTCCGGTTACATTGGATCTCTGGGATGGAGTATGGTTACTGAGTCTCTCAATGTTGAAGTTCGTTTACAAAGGATCTTTGGGTTGGGGTCCGGTTATAGTTTTCCCCTAGGTCCTGGAATGAGGCCATTAAATAGAAATTAATGTTCGAAATTATGAATTCCATCATTATGAATGTAAATATTGATATTTCATGTGAATATTAGTTTAGTAGAATATCCATGTGCATGTTTATATGGTAATTTTGGATTTATTTTTTTCATATTATGTTTAAGTTTATTTTTAAAAGGAAATTGTTTTTATTACACATCTTTCCTGAAAATATTATAGCTTCCGCTAAATTATTTACCCATACTGATCATCTAAGGTCACCCCTTTCTTATGTTTTATTTTCTTAGGATCCCAAAAAGTTTTTTATGTTTGACATACATGGTTATGCTAAGGGAACAATGGCTTTCTCAAAGGATTATTCTTTTGTGTTTTATGTCAGAATGTGTAGTGTAACATTCATGTATGTAATCTATTTTCCAAAACTGTTAAAATGATCAGTCTTTGAAGAATTCATTCCTTGTAATAATTCAAATGTATTAAAATAATGCACCGACTCTAAGAATCTACGCTCGGTGCATTACTGTTGGTATCAGAGGATGTTTATAAATAACCATGGAAACATAATTTAGATAAAATTTTATTAGAGAACACTACCCTGAGATAGAATTTGAGGATTAGTATAGAATAACTTCCTAGAATTTTGCTACTGTAGTGATTTTTTTGAGTTTTCAATGAAATATATCCCTGTATAGATATGAGTAGCAAGAGGCGGATCTGGCACAAATGTACCTAGGGGTAACACCCAAAAACACCGCTTTGAGCTAGACTCAAATAGGAACTGGTGAAAGACAACGAGCCTTGCGGCACTCTTTGATACGACACTCCCGAGGGATATTCTTAGGATAATTTTTGTTTTATTTACAATCCCATATTAAGGGTTTATCAGTATATACCTCCTCAAAGAAAATATTTGTTTAACTATGGATTATATCCTTAATCTCTTCAATTTACATTCAGTATTGTACATGTTTGGAATTATTCATTGCGATTCATAAACTGACCTAGTGTATTCCATTGTATAGAAATACCACCCAGTATAAGGAATGAGAACTCCAACAATATATTAGATAAAAATAGTAAAAGGATCATAAATTTCTTAGTATTAATCCAAAATTTAGAAGAAAAATATTCTCCCAGATATTCTCAGCAATTGAAGAAATATTATCATGTGTTAATAAGATAAGTAATGAATTACTTGAGTCCTATGGATTTGAATGGAAGGAAGAGAAGAAAAGTATGGTAGAGAGAATGATGGATAATGGAACGAGGGGAATGTAGGATTTTCCCATTTGTGGTAACTGTGGAATAAATCACCTTGGTAAATTAATTAAGGGAATGGGTGTTTATTATAAGTGTGGAGAAAAAAGACACCATGTACATGAGCTCAAGGGTAAGAAAAATGTTTCAAATGAAAATTTTTTCATCTACAAGTAGTCCATACACTACGGGAATTAATGTCATGGTAATAAGAGTATACCGAAAATGAAACTATTGAATAATAATCAAGTTATGATAAAACATTAGATGAAGATTAATGACTACTTTTCTTATGATATTATTATATAATTATTTTATTTGAGTTTTTTATCAACAATATACTATTTATATGAATTATATAGATAAATATGAATTATACTATAGTACTATATTATTAAGGATTTGAGATTATATGGTTATAAGAAAAGTGACATAATAATAAGATACAATTTTTTGAAAATACTTGGTTAATGGAAAGGTAATTCTTAATATGGTCTTGATAATGAGGTAGTGATTTGGGAATAATAGATGGTTGATTTGGATTAATTATATTGGATATTCATGACTTCATTGGAACTAATTAATATTTTGTTTACTTCATCATTGTTGGAATATTGAAATTCCTTGGATATAAGAAATAAATCCAGTATTCTATAAATAATAAGGTATTATGAATGTAATAAACAAGGTTTTATGGTAATTCATGGTGTTACCATGTTTTAAAAGAATACATGATTAAGGTGTTCACATGTAATTATATGAAAAATCAATCTTTATTGTGTTTAACTTCCTTATAAATTTTGAACTGTGATTTTGGATAGAAGTAATTTGGATAAGTCTAAAGGTTAGAATGAATTAAATTTAAAATTGGATACAATTTTTAAAGTTATTTTTGGATTGTTATAAAAAGGACAACCTAGAGATTGGGTGACAACCAGTCACATTCAGCAAGGCCATGAGAATTGTACCTGAAACCGAAGGGCGACAAGGGTGCATCACCTACCACTGGTCTACGTGATGCCCTAGTTTGTATAATGTAGTTTCTTTTTTTAAAATGTCTGATAGGTTAATTATAAATTCATTATTTTTGGAACCCTATATGATTAGGATAAATAGAATATTATTTTGACATCTTTTGAAGTGAAAGATGAGTTTGTGGTGAGAATTAGGTGAAGGATGAAACTCTACTTGTAAAGTATATATATATATATATTCCTCTTATTATATGGATTAATTAATTCATAAAATTTAGGTAAGGGATCTCGAAACCAAAAATGTGTTATCCTAATACCTTATGTTTTGTCGAACCGATGGTATTTTAAATCAGCATAGGTTGATGGATTTGAGGCTGTCATTTTTACACGTGTTTGTGATTGATGACCTCAATAAATATCTTTAAATATATATGTGTTTACTCTGATTATGTCTCTCTAATTGAAACCAATGTTCTCATAATCTAGATCATAATTTGGTGGTGACCCTTTCATTTCTCTTTTCCTCTTATTGAGAGTAAATTTTTTAACCCAATTTCTGATGTGGGTTTTTCCCACAATGGTATTTTATATTTTCATCCTTTTATTTTCAACGAAAAATATTTAATTGTGAGTACTCAATTTATTGAAGGAAGGAAGAATTTTACACCCTAATATTTCATAGTATGTTATTTTTCGATGTAGTTCAATAACATGCACTACACGCAATACAAAGTTCAAGCACATGACGACTTAACAAAATAGTCATTCAAAAGAAGTTATGAATAGTATATACTGATTTTTGAACATTATATAATAATAATAATTTTAGAATCTATATTATTAGTTTCATAGACATAATTTAAGAATTAATTCATTTTTTAAGATAAAAGATGTATTTTTCAAAAAATGCTATTTTACCACCATTTAATGGAGAACCCTTTTTAAATCCAATATTTGAATCCTTTATATATTCAATATTTTAAAATAAACTTCTTCTTTAGGATTAGGATATAAAAGTTTAGTTTCAATAAATTTTTCATGTTTTTCTGATTACTTTCATAGTTGGGTGAATAGTGAAAAATACTATATTTTAACTAAAAACAACTTTTTTAATAAAAATAATTTATAGTGATTAGTTATAAAATTTAATTGTTTGGAAGTATAATTATATTATATTTTTACCATTTAATCCAATGATGGTCACTAGAAGAAATTTCACTTTGAAATTGGATAGAAACAAGTGTCAATCTTTTGATAATTATTATTTCTTAAAAATACCCTTTTTGGTTTTGAGAACGAAAATTATTTTCAAATTAAATAATGAAACTTCTATGTTTTTAAATTCATAAAATAAAATTTATTTTTGAATTTAGAATTTCAAAATTCGCTTAGGTTGAATTTTTGGTATTTTTCTGAAAACTTTCAATTTTTGATGAATAGTGAAAACATTGCGTTATTATTAAAAACCGACTTTTTATTTAAATAAATAATTATTTTTTAAAATTTATTTTCTATAAAAATATATACATAATACCTATATATGGTTAATTTTATTCATTATAGTCTTTTTTCTAGTAAATTTAGATGGATAAAATTTTATTGAACTTTTTTCCAACTTTTACCAACCTTCTAGGAGCATTTGAAAATTTTCATAAAACATAATTTTACAGCATCTGTGTGTTGATTTTAAAAAATATGAGAGACGCGGTTTACCTCAGTATGTATAATGTGTTTCAATAAGAATAAATTTTTTTTTTGTCAAAAGTAACTTTTAACTTTTATTTACCACAGCAAAAAGTAAATAGGGTAATTAAGGGTAAAAAATTTATAATTATTACCCTAACACATATACTAATTCTATTGGATAACTATAATTAGAAAAAAATACATAGGAATAATAATTTATAATTTAGGTCCACTTGAATTAGATTTGTAAATTTATTATAATTTAATTTAAAGACGAGTTAAATGTGTTAAATTCATGTTTTCATAAATAAAACATTTTTTATAAAGGTTTATACAAAAGAAAAATTCCACTATAAATTTTCCATATAAATCTAAAAATATTTCCTACATAATGTTATTATATTTATAATTTTTATTCATTTTATAATTAACATTATTTATGACACAAGGATGATGCCTTAATTAAATTCTTAATGAGATATTAAAATAATTGATATTATCAATATTAAAATAATTGATATTATCAATATAAAAATAAATGTAATATGAAACTTATGATGAATTAAAATAATATTATTGGTTAATATGAAATGTTAGGGTTGATTATATAAATTCCTTTCAATGTGATAAAGCTGTTATAACTTTCACAAAAACCAAATATTAAATAGTGTTAAAATTGAAATAAATTAATTTTTTAAAAAAATTATATATTATTGGTTGATATAATGATACTAAAAATATAAGGTTCTTTCAATAGTAATAAATAATATAATATATCACATTAATGAAACACTTGAGTTACTCTTTTATTTTTTCATTATTTTTATTAACTATATAGTGTAAGAATATAAGAAGACACGTTAAAGGTAAAATTATTTAACAAAGAGTAAAATATAAAAGATAAGGTTAAAATGGTAACCTAAACTTGTCTAAATGCAATTGGTTGAAATTATTTAGACCCAAAACGACATTAGTTTGTCAAAAATCAATTTGGAGCCATTATAAACAGAAAAGTATTTTATTATAAAATAATATTTCAATCTTTTCCAAAGATGCCCCTCACCCCTCTTATAAAAGGCAACTCAACCTTCTCTCAAATTCAAACCTTCAATGCCATTTGACATGGACAAACCCTCCCCAAATAGCCTCTCAACTATCCTACCTTCATCTTAGGGTCCTTCCTTTAGTCAAAAAGTCATCCCAATGATCCCTTTTGATCAAATCAAAATGAAGAACTAGAAGAAGAGATAAATATTTCATCACCTCTTTCAAATTCATTTATTCTTCCACTTCTTCATTCCTTGTTGTTTACATTCTAAAAAAATAAGTATATAAACTACTGTATATTGTGATGTTATTATAAATATGGTACAACCATATTCATTATTTTATCCATCCAATGAATGACATGTCACCATACGTGCGTACGTACGGTTTACCGTCTCCACGTCGTGGTATTGTTGTTATTCAATACATTATTATTTTTATAGGTATAATAATGATTATAAATGATTCAAATAATATATATAACATCATAATTATTCTCTATATATGATATTCCATCCAATTATATATTATTTTAATATCAAAATAATGATATTGTCTCTTGTGCGTACGTACGGATTACCGTCTCCATGAACGTGGTGAGATTCATTCCCCATCGTATACATTCTAGACTCATTTTCATTTGATGTTTAAAAAAAATGTATAAAGACATAATATCATTATAAATATGAACAAGATACATCCTATTCATAACAAACATTATTTACATAACACAACATATAAATGAAAACGAATCAGTTTACACCTGAAACGATGGTACTACTAAAATATTAATAACAAAGCAATAGTAGAAGATCATATATGATATCATATTAATGTATATGTTACATGTGTAATTTAATAACCATTATTTGACCATTATATAGGAGGTTAATCTACCCTCGACCAAGGAAATGTACATGGTAATGTGATTCTTATCTCACATTTATTTCCATCAGATTTCTATTATTCGCCACTTATTTATTTCATGTGGTGTTTTGACTACTGCCATTTGATATTTATTATCAAGATTATATTTATATTCATTTTATTCTATTAATTATTTTGAGGTTATTAAATTTTTGTAATATGACTCGAGTGATTACAATTTGGTATGTGGATTTCATCTCACTTCTTATTCCCGTGAGATTCACGTTGTATTGCCATTATTTCCTTTTATGTGGTGTATGAACTGGAAATGATTGTATTACATGTTTAATATATTTTAATATATAGGTATTTAGAACTTTTTTGAATAATACTTCCTTCATGGGGTGTATGTTTCATGATTTACAAAATCATTAATGTTTAATTCTACTATCTCTTCATTATCTGAGGTTGTTTATATGTAATTATCTACTAGGGCCTCTTTATCATCCACATCCATGTAACTTATAATGTATTTAAAAACAAATTTAATATTTACTAGATAATTGGTTAAAGTCATTTATACCCTTATTTGACCTTATATGTTTTTGAAAGAAATATTTCCGTCATTTTTCAAACAAGGTACTTTATGACCATTTGGACAAAATTAAGGTAAGAATGTATTTTTTAGCTTAGACGGTGGGTGAGGCTATTTTCCACCATTATAACATTGTCAAAGGTTACCTTACAAGCTTATAATATTATTTTAAAAATAAATATTTCTTTCTAATTATGTGACTATTAAATGATATCAAAATAGAAAGTGATATTTCTCTCAAATAGTTTTGATTTCATCTACATCAACATCCTTTGATAAATTCTATACTTGTTTGATGTTGAATTATTATGATACAAATCATTCATATTTTATTTATTGTTTTTTATATGTTTGAATGTTGATGATTTATATTTTTCTATTCATGGTTTTTAGTTAATGTATTGACATTTCATATTCTAGTTTTAAATTTGAATGTTTATGTTATACTTCAGCCTATTCTTAAGACGAATGTGTTGGAATAGTATGTTCCAAGTTGGGGATCAATAAAAGTAAGACCCCAGGTTGGGGTCTGGTTAGAGTAGACCCTCTGGGTTGGAGTCCGTTTATAGAGGCTCTATAGGTTGGATTCTGGTTCAATAGGATCATCGGGTTGGATTCCAGTTACAGAGGCTCTCTGGGTTGGAGTCCGGTTAAAAAGTCTCTCTGGGTTGTGGTCTGATTATAGTTAGCCCCTAGGTCCTGGCATGAGGCCTTGACACAGAAATTAAAGTCCATAATAATGCATTCCATCATTATAAATGTGTATATTGATATTTCATGTGAATATTGAACTACCTGAATTTTCATGTTCATGTTTATATGGTAATGTTTGATTTATTTTTGCCATATTATGTTAATGTTTATGTTTAAAAGGCTATTTCCTTTATTACAAATCTTCCCAAAAAAAGTTTATAGATTCCGCTAAATTATTTACCCTTACTGAGCATCTAAGCTCACTTCATTCTTATGTTTTATTTTCCTAGGATCCCGAGAAGTGTTTTTTTTGTTTGGAATGCATGGTTAAACTATGGGAACAATGGAAATATCAAAGGATATTATTTATTATTATATGTTAAAAAGTGTAATGTAACATTCACATATGTAATATATTTTCAAAGACTGCTAAACTGATAGATCCTTTGGGACTTGATTCCTTGTAATCATGCCAATGTATTAAATTAATGCACCAACTTTGGGAATCTAGGGTCAGGGCATTACATTGATCCATCCCTCTTTTTCATAATTAGAAGTGGTTCTCCCCAAGGAGACACACTTGTTCAGATAAAACCTGTCTCTATGATATCATGAAGTATTTTCGTTAATTCATATAACACTATATTTTTTATTCAATACGTGGTCTTTGATATTAGCATGGATCCAATTATGATATCAATGGAGAACTATACCTCTCTTTCTAGTGGTGTTCTAGGTAACTCATCAAGAAATATGTCAATGTATTCCTAAATAATGGGGACATTATCTATCTTTATACGTTCATTTCATTCTTTCAGTTCCCCAATCGTCCATATAAAAAAGGTTATGGGAGGTGATTCTCAAATTATACTAGGTTAGGATATCTATCCATTGAAAATACATGTTGTATTTACATTTACGAATAATAAAACTTCATTTCACTTAATGTGTATCTTTTCATTATAGTTTGATAGATAGTCTATCCAAAGTATCGTTTCGAATTCCTCAATGGGAATTAATATTATATTTATGATGAGATTGTACATTCCAATGTCAATACAAGAGTTTCTAAACACTGTATATTTTATATTAACACCTCAATGTGTAATGAATGATAACTCTACTTCGATAATTTCAGGAATTTATTCTATATTTGTTGAAAACATGGAGGTCATGAATAAATTCATAGAACCGTAATTAATGAAAATAATTTCTCTTTTTTGAAAGAACGAATAGATTACCATACACCACAACATATGGAGCCTCTACATTTACTTCAATGTTATAGATCCTCTACTTTTCCAACATCATATGGTTGACTGTGGTTCCCACTATTATCATCGGTTTAGAAAATTATTGGAAATGTAACCATGTTGTCCACACATGAAGCAATGAACTTATATCTTTTCCAACACCATATTCCCCCTTTTTTAGAGTTGAGATGTTGGGGATTTACCTCACCATGAATGTTATGAGATATATTCTCATGTATTCAACATTTTTCACACATTACACATCTAAAAAATAATTTCACTTAATGTTTCTTCTGAATATTGTTGCATGTGATTAATTGAGCATTATTTCCCTCTCTTCTATGATCAATCTTCCATCATCAATTGGAATAAATTGATGTATTATTTTTCATTCAATATATGAGACCACTTTGTCTCCCTAAACAAAAATTCTACCTTTATATAACTCTATACTATCCCCTCCTATCATTCATATTCATGATGTTTTAGATTCAAATGCAGATGGTGTCTTAGTCCACAGAATAATCTATTTACTTTTAAATCATATCTATAATGAATCAAGAGGTGTATCAAGAAAGTCTTATAAATTTTATTTTGTAGAATCCCACAAATTATTTTTCATTATTTATCAGTTCTAGGAATTCCTTTTATATTTTCATTCACATCAATCTGAGGAAGTAATTAATATAAATATTCCCATAATCTCTACCCACTCTTTAACATTGATCTCCTTTTGTAGATTATTATTTTCAAAAACCATCCACCACTAATCATATTAATTTTATATTTATTTTACTACCATAGTAAATTTCTATTTCTACAAACAATGGTTTATCGAAAAGATAATTTCTATAAATCTTATCCATTGCTCATCAATCAATGGGTCAGTAGATCCAATGAAAGAAGGTAGTCATTGTTGCATGAAGGGCTAAACAAATTTTCTTACCTTTGATGTGAATAGAGACTCTCAACATGATTTGTGTTATTGTCTGTAACTGGTGTTAGATTATTTATTTCCCTAATGATTTTTTTCATTATAGATTCAATTTAAATGTTATTAGTGCATCAACTCATTCACTCATCATTAATATGGTTCCTCCGATTTTAAATTTTTTTTCTAAAATAATAAATCCCTATTGAGAAATGTGTTTCTTTAACACATAATATAATTAAAATGGGACTTTATTAATTAAAACATTGTGAATAAATGTTTTGTAAATCAAAACAATAATAATTAGGTTTATTATATATCATTCATAATGGTTCATACAAAGCATACAATTAACCGAATATAACCCTTAGAAGACTGAAACCTAGAGTGCAGAATAGCCCATTTTCATGCACTAGTTCTCACTCGAGTCTATAAAAATGAGGTGTTTTTGGGTGTCACCCTATGATACATCAATGGTAGAGAAAAGTCCACTTTATCCTATCCAGTTTATTATTTCCATTCCTGGAAACCACTTAAAAATAGTTACCAAATTTCATTGAAATTTTCATAGACATGTAACTAATGTAATCCATAGTGTTTTAATGTAAAAATTCCCACAAATAGCTAAACAACAATTATATACCAAAAATGAAAGCACACATTTTTATTAAATAATATTTCATTACATAGTATAAACAGATTGTCTTCTCATGTTTGTTTTCCTAAAAAAAGTACATAATACATGAAAACATAAGTAATTTATCTAAATTCCATTGAATGACATATATATGGGTTTACTAAAAGATAAATTTGAAATAAGTAATACACTATTTATTTAAATCTAATGAAATGGGTGATAATAAAGCCTAAAAATGGAATAAGTAAGTTCTAAAAATAACAGGTTTTCAGGATTAATATAAATAAGAACACAAGGGATTATAATAAGTCCTTAACAAGTAAAATTTGATAATAATTAAGACAATATTATTATATTTTAAATTTGTATACAATATTTATATAAGACATCCATAATCATATAACCATTTTTTATCAGCATGGTGACATAAAAGAAAATTAAAAATGTTACTCACCAAGGTATTGTAACACATGTAATCTCTATAGTTTTCATTAATTACCCAATGTAATTGAAAAATACAATTACCCATAATCCATATTTTATTAATATCATGCTATTCAGATAGATCAAAATGAATAATTTAATTAATAACTATTGGAGAATAAAGAATGCCTTTTTTATAAAAAATCTTGGCATATAAAAAAGTATAAAGACATGATCATTAGGATATTATTAACCAATAAAAATAAATTTTATATTAATATATTAAAAATACCCAAATAATAATTTCATGTTTAACTCCTTTTGAATTTTCCTTCTAAATAAAATATAATTGGGTAGACAAATAAAAAATAAATCCAAATTTCACATGTAAAATAGGTAAATATGGAATGTAATTACAACCACACGAATAGTATAAAACATAGTTTTATAAATGGAAAATATGTGAGGGGATTAGGGAATGTTAATAATAAAATAATTTTCTTTACATTAATGGGATAATATATAGAGGAAAAAAGAACAAAGTAATGAAATCATAGGACATACAATACAAAAAGGTAACTATAATTGAAAAAGAGAAGTGGATATTTCATGTAAATTGAAGAGTTGTTTATAAGACATGAGGATGGAAACTTGTGGAATTGAGGGCACTATTGGGGGACTATATAAGAGGAAAAATCACCTTTACAACATTTATGCTAGATTGTGTGTGAATTTAAATGGACAAATGGGTGGATTTTTATAATATATATAAAGGATTTGTTTAGTAATTTCCCAATATATGACTTAGAAAACTAGGTTGTGGTAAATGAAAAACCACCGGACTAACCATGGGGTTTTCCCATGGACTTGGACTCATGGGTCACATTTTATGACACTTTCATATTCCATAACTGAACATCCTTATTTAATACATTCGTTGTGATATATGATTATTGTTTCCACAATATAATATTATAAATATCAAATTACAATTTTTAGACATTAGAAAGTTTCTTGTTTCTTTAAAAATTGAATAATTTTTTTAAAATACATAGTATTTATAAAATATAATTTTTTAGGTCATTTATTATTTTAACTTAATTATTATATCATTATGACATAAAGATGATTTCAGAAAATATAATGAAATGCTAATACTATTTTTTTTAATATTTAAGAAAAAATAAAAAATAATAATTTTTTTAATTTCACCCTATCCTAAATACATAATAATTATTTTAAATATGATATTTACTTTTATTAATTCTCTAAATATGATAATTTAAACTTGTAAATATAAAAATGGTTATTTATATAAAAATAACATTGTTAATGCATAGTCATATTTTAGAGACTTATTAAAAAATTCCCTTCAACCAAGAAAATATTATTTCATCAATTATTATTTATATAATGTTTTTCTAAAAGAATATTTCATTAAAAATAATTAATATTATGAATACCTTCATTTATTATAAAAATTGAATATTATTTTTAGAAAAATACCGATATGTATTATTTACATCAAAAAATATAATTATCAAATTTATCCCATTAAAACATATGTCTTAGTAAGAAAAATATTAATATATTGAATTTATAAAGAAAATATTTAGTCAAAAGTATTTAGACATTATGTAAAAATGTTCTTGACATGTAACACCTTAGTAGATACACATATTACCTATGTTTAAGGTATGTGATTGTGATTTATTCATGGGGTGCCTTGGTTAACATCAACCAAGTTATAATCTTTACTAACATGAAATTCTACCATATGTGATTTTTATCAATTAAATTAATGATTCTCCACATGTGCATCATTATGGGTTAACCCATGTAATGATATTTTGTTGAAATGTTTTAAAAAAAGGGCTTCATAGGACAAGAATCTATTAGTTGAGGCCTTCGATTGTCCATTCTGTATCAATTATACAATGTCATTATTAATTACAAACAGTAATTATAATGGTATAATTATCAATCAATGGTATAAGTTCTAATGGACATATTAACCAATGGTGATATAATGTCCTAATCCCGATAGTATCATATCAATTTATACCCTATAAATACCACTACATTATTTAAGTAAAATTTTTATACAATTGACTCAAAATTATATTATAATTTTTATAATATTTTTTATAAATTAATAATATTTTGGTTCATTTCAATATATTTTTTGTGGTAGGGAGGATTCTAGTAGATTAGGGAAAACCATACATTCCCATTTTAGATGTTCGATTTAATATTTTTTGTTCAGATGTAATTTTTGACATTTTAATTTCATACATGAATCACTAATATAATGATAGTTGTTAATGGCATAATAATTTTTTATTTATCTTTATTTTATATATTTAGGATATTATATAATCAATTAAAATATTTATTTGGGAAAAATATATCATTTAGAATGTCTCCTTCATTATACACTACCTGAAATAATGAAATCATATACAATTAATTATTCATTAACTTTTATTTTATATAAATTTAATATGTAATTAAAATTTGTTTAATTATATTTTATTTATTATATAATTAATAATTTTGATAGATTTAATCATTACAATGATTATTCTAGATGATTGACTAGATTTGATTTTTTAGTTATCATTATTTATATTTTTATCCTAATATAATATTTACAATTATTACGGATAGATATATTCTCTAAATGTATCATTCAATTCAATAATAATAAAATATTTTTATTTTTCATTATCTGTTTCGTGTACTTTATATAATACTATATTTTTAAATTTGACATGTCTATAGATAAAGGGAAATTCATTCATATAAATTTAAGGAATTATATTCTTCCACCAATTAGGAATATCTTAATTTAAAAACCATTTTACATAATATGTATAATCATTTTAAGGTTTATCTAATTAATATTTTCATCAATTTTTTATGATTCCATCACATACTAGTGGCTTCACCATTTTACATTGACTATGTGAGTTAAATGTTTATGTAGAATATTGTCTTTATGTTCCAATACCTTCACTGGCTTCTCATTTTTAAGGTAGATAACTTTCTCTTTATAAAATATATGAATTTAATACATGTGAGGAATCAAGTATTTAAATCATTAAGAGGTATATGTGGAACATATCATATACCTAATAAATGGTCAGTGGGAGTTCATGTTGAAGAATAATTGATTCGATGAAGTCAAGAGTCATTGAATGGTCCAATGTACCAAAGACTTAACATTCTCATCTTCTGAAATATAATGAATCTATTACATGGAGATATAATGATGAAATTTTTTATTCAATCCCAAAATAAAATCCACAACATTGATTTCCAATGTAGAAATATTATTAACACTTGTTATTTATGATGTGCTATTGAATGGTCATGACCTTTTCTAACATTTATTTGACCATTTCAGGTCCCAACTGCTTGCATAAACCAAAATAATCCCATAAAATAGTTTACATATATATATATTAACATATAGGGATTTAGTTGGTTATATTTTGATTCATGAGGGAAACTATTATAGTATGAAAACTATACTTGAAGATGTACTAATACCATCCTCATTCGAAGTGAAGTGATAATTATCTAATCATTTCCCCATGTTTCATGTATGTAAAATCATATTGGTAAAAAAAATTGGGTTAGGATTCATATCAAATTTAAACTCAAGGTTTATAGAGTGTTCAAGACATTTAATGAATATTGGTGTAATCCTAGGATCTTGATCAAATAAAATTTATAGTATATTTTTATACGACGTCACCACATATCTTGTTTATATCATTATATGTTTATAATGTGATATGTTCTCTTAAATTTAAATTATATGATCATTATTAAAAATATTATACACAATAACCAATATAGAATTATTTCTTCTAGATGACATCAAAAGAGAAATGAAAAATGTAGTTGTGACAATTTCTCAATTCTGTACAATTATAGGTAATGGTTATACCATACTTATAGGAATTGTACCTCATGTCCCCACATGAACTCATAAAAGGAACAATGATTCTGATTCTGTTATCTCCTTAATCATATTTTCCCACCAATTGTGTTATTTGAGATTAGGACACATATTAGTTCTCTCTGGTGGGATGGGGAAGGTCAGACTATGTGTATGATTCAATAGCTCCTTCTATATCAAAATATTTTATGATAAAAATAACCATGAACTAAATATAAAAATATATATACATCAATTTGGATATATCAGGATTTCCCTTTTATTATAGCTTCTACATTTTTTTATTTCCACATTATCCTAATGATCATATATTATCTTCTCCAGAGAGATGGTTGAAAATTTATTTGTGGAATGGATGATAATGTTCCATCATTTATGATTCTGACATTATTACACTAATGTTATATACAATATCAATCCCTCCCAATTATCATCATATATATATATTCTACATACCTTATACTTACCACAACAATCACATTATTTTTATTTCCATGATGTTAGTGGATTCAGTAGTAATAGGTATTGATCGGCACTGACCATCATTGATGGAACATATTAATCATATTATATGTGAATATATAATTGAAAATATTATAATATGTATATATAAATCGATCTTCTCCCCGTATAGATAATTTAACTAACTTTTCATTGATTAGATTACCATATAAAATTCCAGATCATGGGTTGGAATATAATTGTCTTGATATTTGAATATCCTTGTGGTGTATGCTATTCACTTTTCATATTCCATCAGTATACATCCCAATACCTTCATTTAATAATAGATGTATTCCATGGAAATATACCTATTTGAGGGTTCTGTTTGAAAATTATTAGCGATTAGACTCTATTTCAATTACTTGATTCTATCATCCCATTTATAAATTAAAATAACCTATAATCCCTTTGATATCATCTTGTATAATAGGATGTATATTCATAAGAAGTTTCTAACAAATTATCAACAATACCCAACTAATCCATGTAAATTAAAATTCACTATTGAAAATTATGTTATGATCCACCTTTAAATTTCCTTCGACATTTTAGGGTGGTCAAATATCTATTTTTTTCATAAAATATTTCAATAATGATACTTAAACTATCTAAAACTCACATTTACATCATTATATATATAACATTTAGTTTTAAAATTCTTCATTGTACAATTCAAATTCTCATCAAGATTCTATGTACATTTTTAATATATCTTAATATAATCTATAAATGGTGAAATATTTTTTTAAAGGAACTGTAAAAAGTCATTATTCAGCATGTTCTTGAATATTTTTAGAGAATTATTGAATTTGAATGGATTCACTATAGATTCCTATTTCTGGAACATTTTTGTAAATAAATTATATGGAATAACCTCATTCATTTCATTTTTAATTGTGATATCCTAACCAAAGGAACACCATATATAAATACTAGGACCAATATAGTTGATCAAACACGTCATTAATACATTGTATGGGATACTTGTTCTTTGCCATGATTTTTTGTATTCCATGATAATAAATTCTTATGTGAATTGAACCATCATTATTTTTTATGGAGGGGAACGATACAACACATGGAGAAGAACATGGGAAAATTAAAAATAAATACAAATTTATATTAAATTTGTATTTACATCTTCTAACCGAATGTTTTAAATTCAATTAGGAGTCTTGGATATTAGTAGAGATGTAGGTATGAGTTCTATTAATAACTAAATATACCATTCATGAGGAATACCATAAATCTATTTATGAAATATAATTATGTATTCCTTCTATATAGTATATATTAAAGAATGTTTTAACCTATTTTCTCATTAAATTGAGTAATATATGAATTCTTATAAGAAAATAATGTCAAATATTGTGAAGAATATTACAATGGATATTCATCATACTACTTAATGTAATATAAAATTAGAGGATTTCTTTTGATGTGGAGTGTGAACTCCATCTCCTACGTTGTTATAGTGGATTTATATTACGATATCAAATCCAAGGCTGATACAATATAAAATTCCCCTAAAGTACTCATGAAATGATTTTCTAGGAGGTTTAGTGCACAAACATTGACATTTGTGGTGTTATATACATGGGATCAAATTATTGATCCATTTTCCATTATCATCAATAGATCATACCCCAGGTTTTTGGGTGTTGGTTCAATAGTTATAATAATCATGAAATATATGAAGTGATTTTTATATATATAAAAACAAAATAAATTTGATATCCGTGAAAGGAAATAATGTGATCGTTTCACTAATTGATTAGGCTCTAACAGTTTACTATATCCAAAATGAAAATTCATATGATAATACATATATACTATAAATATAAAATATAAACCATGAATTTAGATGAAACATAATATAAATGAAATATATATCATAAATTATGAGTCTTTAATTTTCAATTTAGGTTATACATGAATCATCTCATCTATGTTTTTCTATCCAAATAATCATTTCAAATACATATATTGTTTATATGAATTTTCAAAATCATATCCCCTATACAATCATTAATATCTTTTCATAAAGCACTCATTTTAATTCACCAGGTTTGGATCAAGTTAATATTAAGTGTTCATTGTTTATCTAATTAACCCAAGGTATATCAATTCAAATAAACATCACCTTACATTGTCAATAAGGGGTGGTAATTTCATGAATTACACTCACTCTATACATCACAAATGAATTCCAATATTATCTGATACAAGGAATTATACAAACGTTTATCACTAATGTATTATATTCTTAATCAACATTATTAACTATATGATTTATTAATAAAAACTATAGTCATGAAATAAATGTGGACTCATCATTTAAAAATAATTATTGTTGTATTTTTAGACTAGAATTCACATTCATATAACAATGAACTCTTATTTATAGATTTTTATTTAATTAGATCAAAAATAATAAAAAACCAACTATATATATATATATTAAAATTTATAATCCTATGATTAGTATGAAGTTTTCTTATAATGTAAAATATTTAAAACATTATTCAATCTTTTCATGAAAAAATCATCACAACATTCAACTTGATATAATATATTCCATTGCCCATCTGTAATCCCTATTAAAAGAATTTTAAATTAAGGTATGATTAATAAATCATATAAAGTACATAAATCAAAATAAATAAACTCTCTAGTACACTAATACTTATAAAAATTCATTTAAATATATGCATTAGTCTCAAAATAAACATTGTATTTCCGATAAAACTTCTTTCTCTGCCCAATGATTGTCATAAAAATTATTCATAAGAAATAGTAATGGAAAAAAATAATTATAAGCTTCATTTAATAAATTGTAAAATAATGAATATTTTATAACATTATCATAAATTACATCAATATGTAGTAGTAAATAATTACATTTGAAAGATACTCATTTCATACATTTCTAGAAGTGAACAGTCTACTAAATATTCTCAAAGAAAGTATAGATAAAATATATTAGTTTATTGGGATGCCACTTTTCATATAACCCATATAAATGTAATAAAAAAATATTCTACCATTATTGAAAATGTATTAGAGGGATATCAAAAATCCAAAATTCCTTGGTTTATATTTTCACTTCCCATCCTTGTATTATTAAGCTACAATTAGCCACTTGTTATTGATGTGACTACCAATCATCAGTTTATAAAGGAATCACACATTATAATATATAATATATAATATATAATAACTATGGAATATTTATAAAACATATAATATTCCAATTTAAAACATTACAATTATGAAATATTTTTTACAGCAATATAAAATCATTTCTGGATATTAAAATATGCATCACATATGAAACCCCATTTTCAATAAAAAAATACCATAAAAAGGAATTAATATTTTTTATTTAATTCAAACATGATACAATTAATTGGGTCTATAAATAGAATAAAATTAATGATATATGTAATTTTTTTTAGTCATATCGATTATATAATCAATTAAGTTTATGTCTGATGTTTTGATGATATTTAGCTTATACGTACAATATCACTTTGCGAGTAAACTATAGTATAAGATGTAGTTTTCTAAACATATATACATATATAATGAAATAATTATCATTTTTATACATCAATTATATTTTTAAAGTCAACATTGATTAATGGTCGTATAAAATGATATATGTTCTGATCATGGAGACAACATGTCATACATATTAATTTGTAAAATTTCCATTCTTCAATGATCATTATTGAATGAGGATAAGAAATATTTTATAATTACATAGTAATAATAATATAATAAATACAATATTATATATAAAATTTAATTATATAGTTTTTTCACGACATTTCATGATGAAAAAAGAATCACATCACATCATGGATGCAGTAGTCCACATGTATATATAAACAATGTTATAATTTTTTAGTGTTAGAATGAAAATGATATATTATATTTTCACAATGAAAAATATGAAACTAATTTCATAATTATATCATTTATATCCAATATATTTTCATCAAATTTATCCTTATTATGTTTTATTTAATGTTTTTGGGAAAATCGAGTCACATTTCTTTATGGGGAGGTTGTCTGTCGTACACACGAGGGGAGAAATTGTAACCCCCTCAGAATAAAATTAATGAAGGTATATGTGATATTAAAATTAAAAAATTATAGTTATATTATCAATATGATATATATAATTTAAATTCATCATCATACCAAACAATGCGAGGTAGTTATAAAAAATGAATTACATGATTTTTCTAGGCAGCAGTCCACCATACTCATGATTGATGGGTTTTCCCCATTTGGTGGAAGATTCTATAGATTTATTCATTGTAAATAACATAATACTATATAAATTTATGTTAAATAATAATTTTATTATATCATTATAATTTAATAAAAATTTATTGATGTGAAATAAGATATAAAATAATAACGCTTGTTTAATAAATATGCCTCATCATTGTAAAAAATCCTTAGTTTTGAACCAAATGAAATATTATGTTGGATTTATTATACAAATATAGTCTCTTGTCATGGAAAATAATGTATGTAAATTTGGATGTAATTTGAAACACTGAATGTCTCTGAAGGTGTGAAACGGAATGAATAGGTTTTGGCCTTTTATAAGTGGGACAGAGGACACAATTTATATATTTGAATGATTAAGTCAAATTGGGATTTTCAAATGCCATAAATATCCAGAATATAAATTTTTTTAATAATTTATGTTCTAATTTAGAATTATTTCATTAAATAATAATTTATACATGTTTTTTTACATTATTATTATAACCTTTTTATTTTAGCTCTTGGTAAACCCATTTTTAACATAAACATTATTGGGGAATTTTAACTCGTATCATAATTCATAAGAACAATAATTAATATGACCTTATATTAGAATAAAAATTATTCTTATTCCAAATATGGAGTCCATTTTACAAATCAATTGAAAAAACTAATATAATTTAATTAAAAAATAAACATGCGTACACGATAAAAAAGAGGTCTTTCATGATATGTATGTATCATGAAAAAATTGATTATATATAAACTCTATTAATATTAATTATAATTAAATTAATGTAAATAAATATTTATTTATATATTATTTATTTATTTTATTCAAATCATTACTCATTAGGCATTTTTTTAAAATAATTATAATTTTGACACATTATGCACTTCAAAATTATTTTTAGAAATGACCCAATTTTAAACCCAAAAATAAATTTATAATAAAATATAGTGTAAAATTATTAAAATATAAATTATAAATTAAATATAAATGAAATAAAATTATTTCACTTTAAATAAAATAAAAATAATAATGTTTAATTGAAATTACTTAATTTATACAAAAGAAATGCAATTTTTACACAAAATACTTTACATAACTATTCACTTTAAAACTAATATTTTCTGAAACATTCCAATGTTTTAACATATATAAATGTTGATATGATGGCATAAAAAATAATTTCATTTTATTTGTTACATTTCAAGAATTTTATACAAATTAATTATAATATTTCTCACAAAAAATAATAAAAATCAATTTTGAAGAAAACATATATTGATGATGAAAATATCACTTCTAAAAATTAGTTTATTATTTGAATATAACTTATCAATATAATTATATATCATTTATTATATATATATATATATATCATAAATTAGCTACTCCTATTCATTCCCACCAATATAACAGATAGTTTTTTATGGTCAAATATTTCACAAACCATTTCAGCGTGATGTTGTATGACATATACCCAATCAAGAAAAAATTAAAAATATTTAAATATTTGGGTTTTAAATTCGTTCTCTGTAATTAATTTATTCCTCATAATTTCAACTATATCTCAGTAATAAATATTCTGAAATATGATTATACCATTATTTGGATCCCACATCACAAAAAATGGATTATATAACATCCACTTGATAGTGGAGAAAATGATGTAGAAATTAATATATAATAACACATACAAAGTTTTAAAATGATATTACATTATAGGGAAGTGAGGATTTAGGCATGTAAGAAAATAATAATTCCCATACTATTATGGATATTGATAGAGGTCATGAATCGTAAGAATGATACACATTATGGAAAAGTCAACATCTAATACATCATAAACTAAAATGGTGTGAAAATACAATATTATCATTGGAAGTGAATGTAATGGAATCAAACATTCTATTTGAAGATCGTTTTCCCATGATTGTTGATGTCTTTACCATCAAGACTATGAAAATAATTAAATACACCGACTTGATAAGCTGAATTTCATCCTTTAATCACTTACCACCACAATCTCATTTTTACTCTAAATGACATGTATTCAAGATCAATTTCGCATGCCTAATGAAGTGAAAAAGCATTTAATGTATCAAATAATAATAAAAGGATAACATGATCTTCCACTTATATTTAGACGTTAACCTGAATTAATTTAGGACTAGGCAATATCATTGCATAAATTAATAAAAATTGAAATGAAAAAATTTCATAATAACCTTTTTAGTCTCAATAATAACCCATAGAAAATATATTACACTATTTCCTAAATCAGTATAATAAAAACTGTCCAAAATAATTGTGAATAATATTGATACACAAAAATTAGAATGTTTTGTTAACAAGTTCTTTTGTGATTTATTTAACATTAATCTCAAAATAACAACAATTTTGTTTAATATCTCATTATGAAAATGTATATGTATTGATCACATAATATCAGAAATATAATAATCATTTCCATAATTACCATGAATTGTCTCCAGTACATTATAAAATCCTATTTTAATAGAGCTGATAATTCATTCTATATTTTGAAAATTAAATACAAGAATATTCAGTCTATATTAATCATATAAGGTTCTATAAATTCTGAACTTCATCAAAAATATCCTTAATAAAATAATCACCAAATTCATTTTTAATTCTATGGATATATATAAAATAATTCATATGATCAAAAAATACACATAATTATTCACTATCATACTATTTGAGTGAGAAATGTTGTTATACTTACAATGACATCACATAGTCCTATGGAAGTCACTGCACCATTATCACCATTCGGTTTTGTACCATGGTTTTACATCCTTTCTAAATATGAAATGTACTCCTTTTTCTTATATTTACTAATATATATCGTATAACATTAATATAATATGGTTGAATATCCTCAAAACTGGTCTTAATATTCCAATATCAAATTAAGCTGAAAGGATTCAATACCATTATGCTTTTGTCCATACAATAAAATGATGGGTTTCACCTAAATAACATTTATACATATTAATTCAATAGATATATATAACATAAAAATATATTATAATTGAATAATTTACATCAAATGTACGTCATCACATAAAACATAAATATAGTGTTAATCCATTTAATCATATGATCATCCTTAAATTAATATCTACAACATACCTCTTTAATCCCTTGATATAGACACCTTAATCACTCAACATTATTCAAAATTCATTAATTATGATTTCATATATAATTCCACAATAAAATATTACAAAAAAAACAATTTGAATCATTTAAAATGAATAAAAAAATTTAATTCATAAGAAATAATATAATATATAATTTTCTTAGTTCATCATCACTTTTTTTATCTTTAAATTTAATAGATTTTTCTGTTCCCTAGCATTTATTTTTAAAATTTTGTTGATCCCAATATTGTGATTTCCCATAGGTTATATATTTTCATAATTACATAACTCAAGAATTCAATAAAATTAAACTGCAACCATAAGATCGATTTTATTCCTCATAATGGAATTAATTGAATACATACATTTACCCTTCAAATTATTTATTTTCCCCCATATACCGAATAAAATCTTTCATCTAGTTCTCTTAATACATTCTCATGTGTTATTCTTTACACATTTTGGACACATAGGTCATTTATTTTATGTACTTTTTATATTTTTTTCACTTAAATATCTATGTAAGTCTGCTTATCTCTTATTTGGGCATTAGATAAGTTAATCAGCTCTATATATTCAATCATAACATTTTATACTTGGTAAAGAATAACCCCTTGAGTGTTCGCTATTTCATAAATTATGTTGATTATATCATTCAAAAAGAAACACAACATTTTCCTTCACATCCATTATTTTTTTTCTTCTACGATTAATCTAATTTCTAAAAAAATTATCATTTTCTGATATAAAATCATGTAATCAATAATCAGCCATCATATATGAGGGATAAATACTAGGAATAGCTTAATCATTACTTTCTTTATTCAAATATTTCTAGTTTTAATGGCCCAAACCTCTCCAGCCCATTCCTTTGTCAAAAAGAAGGCCACGATTTGTTCTGGAGGGTAAAATGGACTTTTCCCACACTTTCCAGAATTTTGAAACTACACGCCGTGTAGTTTTGGTACACACCATGTACCACCTTGCCGGGTATACCCCGTGTTGGAGGCCGTGTCCTTACCGTATGAAATAAATGGGTACACGCCGCGTGTCCAGTACTACACGTCATGTAGTACCTCCCCACGTACATGTTACAGTGTGATGACCAGTCAACGACCGTGTGCCATGTTGGAGCTATGTGAAATAAATGGGTACATGCCGTGGGTCCAAACTACACGCCGTGTAGTCCTTCCACGCGTATGTGTTACCCTCCAACCATTTGTTAACCAGTCAATGACCACATTGCCGTGTTGGAAGCAGCATGGAGACCGTCTGAAATAACCGAGTACACGTCATGTACTATAATGTACACACTGTTTACATTTTATTTTCTCTCCTATAAAAGGAGGGGTCCCCTCTTCCTTTTCAACTCACCACCATCCTCCCCTTTCATCTGAGCATAGTTCCCCTAAGAGACTTAAAGGCTCTTTCTTCCATAACATCTTCGTCCAAGCTCTGATTTACGATCTGTCAGCAGCCATGGGATGGTAACGACGAGGCAGAACGTACGAGCTTGGATCTGTATTCTTTCCTTCTGCCTTTCCTTTCCAACTTCCACCCAATGAGGTTTTTCTGGGTCCCAACAGAAGTGACAGACGCTGATGGACTTCTTCTAAAGTTGATCTGGGGGAGCGTTGTGATCAGAACCTATTGAGGTAAGGATCTCACCTTCATCTCTCTAATTTTGCATAATGTGGGGTTGGTATCCTCTTGTTTCTATGAGAAATATTTGGACATTTATATAAAGATAATTACTTGTTAAATAATGGGGATGGATAAGTTGATATGTTTATCTTTATATCCTATGATATTATGTTGTGAATTTAATAGGATTATGCCTACTGAAAATCACAGTCGCTGGGGGACTTTTCTGGAGAAATTAAATGTTTCCCTATCATTATAGACCGTTTTTGTGGATGTAAACTTTCTGTAATGTGGAAATTAGTTAATCATGTAATGTTGGTTGTTTAAAATCTGTAACCCTTTTTTGATCACCTTAGTTAAACAAAATGGAATAATGAACATGTCGGTTTTGGCATGGTTACTGTTGTGTGAAAGGGAGGGGTGAATCCTGGATTTTTACGAATAGAATAGGGAATAAGGCTGCAGTAAATGATGTTAAAGGGGAGATGATGTGGCACAAACCTTGTTTTGTGGGTTATTGTGGATCAAGTGGGCAGCGGGGCATCGATAAATTGTATCAAGGGATGTTGATGTATGGGTTTCGGTGCAGTTGTGGTTATGGTGGTTGGAAGCGGGGCTGCAGGGATGGGTTTGAATGTGAACGGGCTATGGGTTGTGAATAACAAATAAAAATTAGAAGAGTTAATGAATGGTGGGTCATGGTAATGGAACGGTATTAATAATAGTTTCATTGGTTGGTTAATAAGAAGGGATTTTTTGTGCTACTTGTGTTTTCCTAAAATGATTTGTGGATGTCAGGGACATATCTTACGAACGATCGATGGGGATGGTTGTGGATAGTTTCCCAGTAGTTAAGGAACTAATAATCCAATTCTTCTGAAATGTGGAAACCTAAATGGGGTTGGGGTTGTTTGTTTTATGCATTATTCTTAGTAGCAGTGCCAAGGCATGTGCTCAGTTTCTCTGTTTAGAAGCCATAGGTTGGGTTGTGTTTTTGGTATACATATATATATATCTTTATCTTTTGTGTTTAATCGCAACCCACCCATGTTGAGTGCTTAGTGCGGAACACTCCCATTTCATGGGAGAGTGTGTTTTTCCCTTAGTTACTAGTTCTTTCCAACTCTTTCTTCCCTAGGCTGTGATGGCTTGAGGAAACCTTACACCCCAGACTCTTCAGGTAGGTATCGATTGGGGTGGCACTAGCCCAAGAATCTTCGAACAGGTTTTACTATTTTCATAAGAATCTTCGGGATGAGTCCCAGGTGTGTGCGGGAAGGATACATGGTTGTGCGGCCTAGGTGTGTGTGGCTGGGATACGTAGTTTTGAGGCCCAGGTGTGTGCGGGCGGAATATATGGTTGTGAGGCCCAGTTGTGTGCGGATGGGATATGTGGTTTTGAGGCCCAGGTGTGTGCGGGTGGGATGTGTGGTTTGTGAGGACCAGGTGTGTGCTGGAGAGGAGAGTGTGGCAGTGTCAGGATGTTCGCCATTAGGAAGATAAGCTTACTAAAGGTAAATGGTGTAGGTTACCCATTACTCTTGTTTCTTATATACTACTACCTATGGTGATTGTGTTTTGGGTGAGTGTGGCTGGTGAGGTTGGGTGGATAGAATTCCTTGCTAGGTTTCTTCTATTGTTCTCACGGGACATTAGGATGTCTCCCCACTTGTGCATGAGAGCTTTTGGTTTCCCTACTGAGTATAATTGTATGCTCACCCTACATTTACTTTCAGGTTTCCAGGAGTACTACTAGGTTCATGTGGGACCCTACTAGTCGGACAGTTGGAGTTGTTGAACATGATATACTCTTGTTTTCTTTTGGTATTGAACTTTTGAGATTTCTATTACTTGTACCTTGTTTCAGAACTATTTAAACATGCATGTGGGATTGGTTTGGTTTTATTTCTATACACTTGTTCTTTTCTTTTTTGTGGTTGACTTTTCCTATGTCCTGATTATAAAATAATAAAAGGATAATGCCTCCCATATTGTGAAAACTCATACCCTTGGTGCTAGTCGCCAACCCGGGGCCTACTAGAGGCGGGACTCAGGGGGTCATTATCTCCCTTTCACCATTTCCAGCTCCGGAGGGGCATCTTTGGAGGGAGGTGGTCATGAAAGAATGGTATCATAGGTGATGGTTGAGAGATTGGATGGAGTCTAGAGTTAGGAACGGTGAAGAATACATGGGATGGTAGGGCAACAATGTTACATTATCTTGGTGCATGACATAGGTCAGGGAAGACCGGCTAGATCACATGAATTTAGGACCCCGTGATCCAATGCAAGGACTCTGAGCATACAGAACGACCAAGTGATAATACATTAATTATAGGGTAGAGACCCTAGGGAAGGTACATGCATCATCATGTTTGTGTTTTACTTGATTTGGGTGTTCTGTGAAAGAAATTGAAATAAAGTGAAAAAATGAAACCTTGTGAAATTCATTACTACTTGGGCTTAGGATATATTTGTTTACAGTACAGCTATGGCACCTGGACGTTGACCCCGGGTGGCTCAGACGGCCGAGGCCCAGCATATTCAGACAGTCGATCAGTTGAGGATTGACCGAGAGTAGGAAGATAGCTAGTGGCAGAAGACTCTCTGTTCCTTCCAGCGATAGACCCTCAAGAAGTACGTGGGGAGTACTTCGGATACGGAGACGGAAGGGTGCCTTGAGGAGATAGGGATCGCTTTTACCTTGATTCGTGCTCCAAGGGAGTACTGGGTTCCCCTAGCAGTCAGTCAGCTAAGAGGTGTGGTGCGATAGTGGTGGATTCTCTACCTCGGAGAGAGGATAGAGAAAGAGGTTCCACGGGATGACATTGAGAAGGAATTCCGAGAGGAATTCATTTATTCCTTGATCAAGGCAGAGAATTGGCAAGAGTTACTCTCCCTTCAGTAGGGGAGTATGTGAGGATGAGAGTTGGGGATCAAGTTCAAGGATCTTCTGTACTTTTTTCCGGATCTCTTTCCAGATGAGGAGTCTCGAGTGAGACGTTTGGAGGAGGTGCTTTGTCCTTCGTTCCAGTATGTTGTCACCCCCTTCACCCTTCTGACATACATGGTAGTATAGAAGAAGGAATAGGTTGTAGAGAGTACTCACTCACTGGGAGGTGCACCATGAGAGGGGATCCAGTCGGGCCTGTCGAAGGGGAAGGCAGTCAGCAGCAGGTCTCCTCCGAAGGGACCTTCCATGTTCAGGCCAGTGGGGAGCAGGCCCTAGCAGTTCCATTTCAGATATTCAGGTCCTCGTCCCATTTTCATGATCCCAGGACCGAAGTGTTCTTCTTGTGGAGGTTTCGGGCACGTTTAAGGTCGGTGGCCGACACGAGCTTAGTACAGTGGAGGTGTGTAGGTTTAGCGCCCACCTCATCAGCACCAGTTTCTAGTGAGGCACTTCCAGTAGTAGCATGACCATGCTCCTCCGAGGGAAGTCCTTGGGGGAGGAGATCGACCTCAGGGTGCTCCTTAGGGACCTCGACCAGGGCGTGGTCGGGGAGGTGGATGACATCAGAGAGGCAGAGGAGCAGGGCATGGACAGTTTCACGTAGCAGAGTTGACAGCTCTGGTGGGACCAGAGGTGGTGTGAGGTACGATTTGTTTGTTCAACACTCTCTTTTCTGGTTAGTTTGATTTGGGATCTTTGCACTCCTTTTCTGCACCTAGTCTAGCCCATGCTTTGGGACTAGACGTAGAGAGAATTTCCTTACCACTGGTGCTGAGTACACCAGTTGGAGGCTAGACCAACGTATCGTGTGTTTTCCGGGGATGTGGGATGATGTTGGGACCATATCGATCTAGTGGGGACCTTCTTCTATTACATATGAAGTCATACGATGTCATCCTAGGCATCGACTGGTTGTTTTTATTAGTGATGTTATCGACTGCTTCAGGAGAAGAGTCATGTTCTCCAACATGGATGGGTGGCGTGTATCATTTTTTCCTAGAGGAGATATCAGGTGGGAAGCCGGAATGTGAAGCCCCTCTTTTCCTTGTTAGGAGAGATATTAGTGGTTCCAGCTGATACAGAGATGTTGGATTTCCCAGAGGTAGTTGGGGAGTTCCTCGATGTTTTTCCTGAGGAGGTTGTGAATCAACCCCCCACCCCCCCCCCCCCCCCAACGTGATGTTGAGTTCGGGATATACTTACAGCCTGGTTCCCATCCGATTTCGATGGCCCCTTATCAGATGGCACCATCGGAGTTGCGGGATTTGTGGATTCAGATTGATGATCTGATGGTGAAGGGTTTTGTTCGACCCAGCGTATTGCCATGGGGTGCTCCATTTTTGTTCGTGAAATATGCAGATAGTTGTCTCAGGCTATGCATAGACTACTTAAGGATGAACTAGGTAACGGTCAAGAACTGTTACCCCCTTCCAATGATAGATTATCTCTTCGACCAACTGAGGGGAGCAGGTTGGTTTTCTAAGATTGATCTACGATATGGATATCATCATCTGAGTGTAAATGACAGTGACATCTCGAAGATGGATTTCATGTGAAGGTATGGGCATTTTGAGTTTGTAGTGATGTCTTTTCGAGTTACAAATGCACCAGATGTCTTCATTGGACTTATGAACATTGTCTTCTGAGAGTTTTTGGACAATTTCATCATTGTGTTTATCTATGACATTCTGATCTAATCAAGATCAGAGGAGGATCACGTTGAGCATCTCAGGGAAGTCTTGGAAGTCCTTAGACACCACCAACTTTATGGGAAATTGTCGAAGTGTAAGTTATTGATGCAATAAGAACACTTCCTTGGGAACGTGGTGTCTCAGCATGGAATGTCAGTGGACCTGTCGAAGGTGGAGGTAGTTGTTTCTTGGGCAACACCCAAGAGTGTGGTAGAAGTTTGTATTTTCCTGGGGTTAGCAGGTTACTATCGGAGGTTCTTTTCGGACTTCTCTCGAGTTGCTACTCCATTGACAGCTTTGACTAGGAAGATCCAGGTCTTCCTATAGAGAGAGAAATGCCAGAAGGATTTCTACTACCTCAAGGAGAAGTTGGTCAGTTCTCCCGTACTCAGGTTTTCAGAGGAAGGGTTGTTGTAAGAGGTGTTTTGTGATGCTTCTAGTCTTGTTATGGGGTGCGTACTGATGCAAAAGGAGGGAGTGATCTTCTATGGGTCTAGGCAGTTACGCCCTCATGAGCATAACTATTCCACCCATGACCTAGAGCTTACAGCAGTAGTGTTCATAGTGAAGTTGTGGTGACATTACCTCATTGGGTAGCGCTTTGTAGTCTTCTCAGATCACAAGAGCCTACGTTATATCTTCTCCCAGCGTGACATGAACTTAAGACAGCTGAGATGGGTCGATTTTCTCCAAGACTATGACTTCGAGATCTCTTACACTGATGGTAAGGGAAACGTTGTGGCTGATGCCCTGAGTAGGAAGTCGCATAAAGAAGTGCTTCGGGAAGCCACTGATGCTTGGAAGGCGATGTGAGTGTTGGATGCCTTGCACTTGGATGCCATGGTAGATGGTGTTCGAGGCGGTTTGTTTCAGATGACGGTGCAGTCCTCTTTGTTGCAGTAGGTGGAAGATTCTCACTAGGGGGACTCCAAGGCAGAAGTGATGTGGGATCATGTCGATCAGGTGAATGCTCCAAAAGGATGGTCAGAGGACATCCAACATCGGATGCTTTTCCATGGAAGGTTGTTTTTCCCGGAGACAATGCGTGAGGGATTTATCTGGGATTTCCATATCTCATCCTTGACAGTACATCCAGGAGTTTCAAAAATGTACCTAAGCCTAAGGGAACAGTTTTGGTGGCCTGGGGTGAAACGGGTACTCACGGATTTCGTGGCTAAATTCCTAGTGTGTCAGCAAGTGAAGGTTGAACACCATGTTCCCAGTGGGTTGTTTCATCCTTTAGATGTCCCTGTGTGGAAGTGGGAAGACATCTCAATGGACTTTGTCATAGGACTACCTAGAGCTCAGGGCGGTTATGATGCTATCTAGGTAGTAGTTGATCGACTGACGAAATCAGCTCACATCATAGCAATTAAGGAGTCGGTCCCGGTGAGTACCTTAGCATAGAGGTACGTAGCCAAGGTGGTGTGTTTTCATGGAGTTCCAAAGACTATCATCTCAGATCGGGATACTCAGTTTACCTCACAGGTATGGAGGGGTTTACCACATGCTTTTGTCACCCAGCTACGCCTAAGCACTGCTTTCCACCCCTAGACCAATGGGCAGATAGAGCGGACTATCCAGACATTGGAGGACATGCTGCGAGCATGCATTCTGGATTTTGGAGGATCATGGGTACGACACTTGCCTTTAGTAGAGTTCGCCTACAACAACAGCTTCCACGCTACTATTGGCATGGCACCATTAGAGGAATTGTATGGAAGACAATGTCGTTCACCAATTTGCAGGGCAGAGGTTGGTGAGACAGGTGCTCTTGGGCCAGAGGAAGTGCAGAGCACCACAGGGAATGTCCAGCTTGTACGTGAGAGGATGAAAGAGGTTAAGGACCAATAGAAGTCTTATTCTGATCGGTGGAGGAGGCTCGTGGAGTTCGAGGTGGGAGATCATGTGTTCATGAAGGCTTCCCCTCGACGGGGGAAGCAGAGGTTTGGGAAAGGGAGAAATCTCTCACCTAGGTTCATCAGACCTTTTGAGGTGCTGTGGCGAGTCATCATGGTGGCATATCGGCTCGCCCTGCCACCTCAGTAGGAGAAGGTTCATGACATCTTCCATGTCTCCCAGCTTCGTCAGAACAGACATGGCAACTCTCACATTATCAACTGGGGAGAGTTAGATATGGGAGACGACACGACCATTTAGGAACGACCAGTCAGAATCGAGGATCGTAAAGAGACGGTGCTCTGTGGATGGACCACTCCCTTGGTTCGTGTATTGTGGAGGCATGGCGGCCTCAAGGAGAGCACTTGGGAGCTGTAGGCCTAGATGCATGCTCAGTACCCAGAGTTGTTTTGACTTGTGTTTTTCCTTGTTCTTCTGAGCTTTGTGTAGATGTTATACTATGTACCTTTGATATATGGAATGCTTGGCTTGTCGGTTGTGCGACCTTTTATTTCATTGTTCCCAGGTAATGTGTAACATGTCTGGATGTTTGGGGAAAGGGAAAAACCTGACCATTAATTGAGACGCATTAATACGGATGCGATTGAACCCGTGCATGTAACGCCCCGACCCTAATTATCTAGAGTCGGTGCATTATTACATAACATTGGCATGATCATGAGAAAGATCAAGTCTCGAAAGACCGATTAGTTTAGTAGCCTTGGAATAACTAGATACATCCACAAATTTTTACATTACATCATAAAAAAAAACATCTTGTCTTCATATCCCCTCATACTATCCCTGCAGGTCATTCATAAATTACTTCTTCATAATCCTGGGAAAAATAAAACATTGAAAGGGGTGAGCTCGGATGCTCAGTAAGGATAACATTATAGCAGAAGCTTTCATAAATAAGCATAAACACTTAAGGCAATTTATAACTAAAACAAAAGCATTTTAAAATTGAACTTCAACATAGTATGGAAAAAGTAAAATGAAATAATGCCATTTACTTACTCACATGGAAATTCTACTAGTCGAATGATCACATGCAATATTAATAACCACTTTCATAATGATGGAATGCATAATGCCAGACTATCATAACCACATAGCCAAGGCCTCGTGCCAAACCTACAAATAAGATTTTGCCAAGGCCTTGTGCCAAGACACTAGTTTGTCTCATGAGACCTACCGATGCATCGAGGAGCTATAGCGGGCTCCACCCGTCACTTATTAAGTCCAATGCATTCCTCATATGAATAGGTTTAAGCATAAAATAAACATTCGTATTAAAACTAGCATACGAAATGTCAATACTTTAACCACAAACCATGAATGGTATAAAAATAGAACATCCACAGTCAAAAATAACTCATTTGATACAATATGGAAGATTGTATTGTATCACATTAACCTCAATCATGAATAATGAAGGATGTTGACATAAATGAAAGTAATCATCAAAACTATTTGAGAGAAATATCCCCCTTTTCTTGAAAACATTTAAAAGTCACACTATTTGTCAAGAAGCCATTTAAAAGTATATTTTTGAATCAAAGTGTCCCATACCACTTTGAAACTTTTTAAAAGGAGTTTTAATTTGTAAACATTAATGTCCATATAAATAAATCCTTAAAACCATTTTTTAAAACATGGACATTAATGAGAAAGATTTAGATGAATAAGTCTTTAAATCATTTTAAAAATGGTATTTTAGTTAGAGATTCCAACCAAAAGAGACACTTGAATACAAATAATTGTGGTAATCAAAACTTTGTAATATCATGAGAATAAAGGGATTCATGATATACTATGTCAAAGTATGTTATATACACCACATAAAAGTGATTTGGTGTATATCAACAAAGAAGTCTCAATGGAATGTAAATTGAGATGAAATCTCTTGTAAAGGTTGTATCCTTAGGTTAAGGATAAATCAATGACATAATTATGTGTGACAAATATAAATAAACTAAATATGATTGGATATTCAGTGTATAACAATCAAAGGACATTCACACATATTCTTGTAAAAACAATACCAACGAATTGGATGTTTAACTCAACAAATGGAGAATGAGTTAAAATTACTCTTATCAAATTCATATCAATGACTTGAGAATTACCAATGGAGTGATTATGTGCATCAAAATTATATCCACAGGAAGGGGAGTGGAAATTATGACATAATCAAATGAATAGTGATTCCACACATAATCTTGGGGTAATATAATCAATGAAATATGTGTAAAGCCAAATGAGTGGAAATTGAAATCTCAAATTCCCTTATGGATTAGGTAACTTTCGAAACATACACCCATGAAAGAAGTATCATACCATGATGATGTAAATACCCATAAATTAAAGTATATTACACAATGAATACAATCATGGGCAGTACACATACACCACATGCAATAATTAAGTGGTGAACAATAGAATTCTCACGAAATTAAAAGTGAGATTAGAAAATCCCTTACCACGTTAATCAACTGAGTCGCATGGCCAAAAGTTTATAACCACCAAATGATTTACAGAATAACATGAATATAAAGTGAATCATGATAATATATATCAAATGGAAGTACACAATACACCACTTTCAATAATTTAGTAGCGAACAATGGAAATCTCACGGAATTGAAAGTGAGATAAGAGAATCCCTTACTTTGTACTTTTTCCTTGGTCGATGGTAGGTTTACCTCCTGTATAATGGTGAAATAATTTTTATTGAATAATACAAGAATCATTTACTTTAATATGATATCATATATGATCTTTTAACATTGATTTGTTAATAATATCTTAGTATTAACGCCGTTTCGGGTGTTAACTTACTCATTTTCTTTTATATGTTTTGTTACATAAGTCATGTTTGTTGTATCTTATTAATATCCAGAATGATATCAAGTCCTTAAACATCATTTTTAAATCATTAAATGATAATTATACTTTAATGGATACGATGGATAATGAATCTCATCGCGTTCGTGGAGACGGTAGTCCGTACGTACGCACGAACGCTACTTCCATTTAATTTTTTAATTTTTTATTTTAAAAGAATCGAATCCAAATGATACATAGGTATATTAATATTCCAGTATAATATAATATTTTATATATGTTACTTATGTTCATTAACACCATCCTTTATACGTTCCATGTGTGGTATGAACGAGTCATATCATTTTAAGGGGGCGGTAGTCCGCACTTCCTCAAATGAAATTATCGTATGTATATACGACATGAAACGAATAATGGTATGAAATAAAATGGAATTACAGAAGCTTATATATAAAATATATATCATTAATATCATATTTAATTACAGTGCCATCATAATGGCCACCATGAGAGGCGGTAAGATGTTTTTGAACAATCATCGTTTCGTGAGGCGTTAGTTTGCCATCCACAGAAACATTATGTTCATCATCCATTAGATGGAGTTGTGTGTATGTGTAGTTTGAATACTTCTTATAACAACATCCTAGTATATTGAGGATACTGGTGTTGTTACAAAATAAGGGAAATAAAAAGAGTTTGGGGGTTGAAGAAGCAAAATAAATGAAAATAATTTAAGAGAAATCGTTACCTTTAATTTACGTAACTCACTTTGGTTGGAACCAAAGGACTTGTTGAAATGCTTTCTGCCTAAGGGGAAGCTTCAAGGAGGAGGAGAGGGATGTGGGGAGCTTAGTTGGGCAGAGTTTGGACGAGCCAAGTGGCTTGAGAGGTGTGAGGAAATGAGAAGGAGGAGTGCCCTTTTATAAGAGGGGTGAGGGGCACCTTTGGAAAAGCTAGAAATATTAATTTATAATAAATTCATATTCGGTTTCCAATGGCTCCAAAGTTGACTATTCAAAGGATGAGGTGGGGATAGGTCGAAAACAACTAATCCAATAGAATTTAGACAGGTTTGGGTACTTATATTAACCTTATCTTTAAGTATTAACTCTAAGTTAATTAGTTTCACTTTTACAATGTCTCTTTGTATTTTTATATAATATGGTTAATAAACTTACCATATACATCCAAGCGACCCCCAAGTGGTCCATTAATGATTAACCTATCATAATATAAGTCTCTTGGCCGAACCTTAGATTTTTAGGAATTTAATATCAATTAATAATATAATATTTGTTTTAAGAACTCTTTTATGTCAATTTTGACACTATTCACTAGTTGATTTTTGTGAAACTCATAACAGATTGATTACTTCGAAAAAAGTCAAATAAATCAATCCTAATATATCATATTATCCTAGAAAATTTGTTTAATTCATTAAAAGTTTCATATTATAATTATTTGGGTATTTATAATATCAATTATGTTAATTTTTTACTATTTTAGTAATTACTGCATCATCATTGTGTCATAAATAAAATAAATTATTTAATGTCAAAAAATTATAAATAAACTATAATTATGTAGGAAATCTTTTTAGCTTTCTAATGAATATTTATAATCTAAAATCCAGCATATATAACCCTATGTAACAATTGTTTTTCTAAAAGATATATGCTTGTGTCATTTTGTATTCATTTTAACTTAATTAATATAAAGTGTCATTATCACTTACAAGTGGATCCATGGGGTCCCAAAATTGACCCAAAGATGCCAATGGTCGACCAGGTATCAACCAATAGGGTTAAGACACATTTTAGGGTAATTTAGTATTATTATAATATTATTTTTTTAACCCTTATTTACCGGATTTACCCTTAACCATGGTAAATAAAATATTTACCGCAGTAATTATTCAAAATGTCTAAAAATAAAAGTTACCTATTTACACAATTTGGACATCCTGATTCCAAATATGGAATCCATTTTTCTAAATTCAAAACACAGAAGTGGCAGAAATTAATATAAAATTAATTCCCGCTGTCAAAACAAAAAGCGTGTTTTTAAGAGATAATAACTATCAAAAGATTGACACTTGTTTATGTTCGGTTTAATTGTAAAATTATGTCCAATGACCAACATTATATTAAATGGTAAAAATATATTCTAAATATACTTTAAAACCACTCAAATTCACAATTTATCACTATTAATTATTTTGATTAAAAAAGTTGTTTTTAATTAAAATTTAGTAATTTTCACTATTCATCAAAATATGAAAGTTATCTGAAAAGTACCAAAATTTCACCTTAGGCTAAATTCGATATTCAGAATCCAAAAATGAAGTCCATTTTGAAATATAAAATATATATAATTTCAAAAAGTAGGTATTACTATTCATAACGGCTAGTTTGATTGGTTGTGGTGTGTTAAAATCTCGAAGTTGCGTACAATGCACGTCATTGCATTATTCGAAAGGAAACATACCGAGGAAGCTTGGGGTGTTACATTCTCCCCTCCTTCAATAAATTGCGTCCTCGCAATTTTTAAAATTTTTCTTGGGAATATAATGGAAAGTCCCACATCGGAAAAAGAGTCAATAAAACTATCACTTTAAAAGAAAGAAAGAGAGGTATAAGGGTCATCCAAGATAACCCATACTAGGATTCCATGTAAGAAAACATGGATATGGATGATAAACTAAGTGTCAAGTTCTGATGGAGAGGGATAGAAATCATGATCAGGAGAAAGTTAACAATGAGAAAACCACAAACTTGTGTTGGGACAAACGACCATTAGTCTCCTAGTAGGAAAGTAAACGGACAACATTTTTTTTTAAGTTACATTACATAAGGAAGAGGAATTCATTTATGATATTGACTAAGAACATTATGAGATATACTTACATTTTAAGTAGATTTTCATTCTTTAATAAATTTCCACCACTAACTCATTTTTTTAAACGATGAGTATTCAAGAACACTTGGTCACACTGGAAGAGATAGAATAAACTTCTATAGAATCACATGATCCATGAAGGATAAACCATATATTTACATTGTCTTTGAAGATTAATCAAAACCAAAATGGTCAGTGAATGATCTAATGATCCCCCAAAAGGATATTCATTGAGATAAATATGCACTAATCTTAATTTCTAAAATTAAACCAACAATACCCCAAAGTTAAATAGATACCATTCAATAACCAATTGTCCTTAAAATCCTTTAATATAATCCAAACTAATATTGAAACCCAAAACATAGAAGAATTTGATTATGTAGTCTCCCATGTTAAATTGTATCTCCAAATGACATCAGATACTCTTAAAGTCACATACTCAAAAGTAATTAACCTAATCACATATTCTCTATTATAGGTTAATCATTTCCATAAATAACCCAAATCACTATAAATCCACAATAAAAACGTAGATAAAAATCTATCATTACTCCACAAATGAAACCCCATAGTATTCTATTTTCCTTGGACATATAGTGTTTCCAACAAAGCGAACATCTTCCAAAATAACATTTATCACTTAATCACAAATTCATTTTCCTATACCAAGGGTATTCTTTTGATATGAAATAAGAACCCAAATCAACTTATTATTGATCAATAAAATCATTTAACTAAAAAAAATAGTCACACTAACCAGGGACTTCACGTAGTCCAGTGGTAGGCGATAAATCCCAATCGCACTTTGGTTGTGGGTTCGATTCACATAGCTTTGTCCGACGCGACGGGTTGTCACACGGTCTACGTGTTGTCCTTTTTCAAAAACTATATTTTATAATATTTCCAAAATGAGATAAATTCCTCAAAATACTATATCATAAATTTAACCACAAATGTTATATCATACCTTGAATCTTCATCCCAAATTAGAATAACTTATAATTCTCTCAAACCCCAATAATCATATAAATCCAAATGGTTATTTATACCCAAATCCACAAGAGAAGAGACAATTCTTCCTCAAATATCATTCTCACATGGCAAACTGCGGGGTTACAAATACAAGAGAAAATTATTCCATAGTAAACCCATCAACAAGGAGTGCTAATACTTTTTAAACATTTCTCCAACCATTTATTCCCACATAGCTTCTTCTTTGACCAAGAAAATATCCTATAGAATAGGACATTCACTCGGGTAATGGCCAGGTCCCCTACATTTACGGCAAATGACTGTAAATGGACTCTTGGGACCATTTTTATCTTCTTCCATAGTACTCTTCATTTTTCTTCGGCAATTCTTTACTTTATGTCCTTCCTTCCCGCACGTAAAACATTTCGTTGTCCCATTGAGACATTTTCCTGGGTGTCTCTTTCCACATTTCCTGCATGATGAAAATTGAGGGTTCTTTTCTCCATGGTCTCCATTGCTGGAGCTCTTATCATTTATCACCTTTCTCTTCCTTGTTGAGTCTGGGAGTTGGTTAATATATATGTTGTTGATCATATTTTTGGAAAACTGATTTGGCATAAAGACGATATCTTTTACGCCTATCAACATTCCATTTTTTTGCTCATTGCCACCACTGTTCCCATCTTGTAAATCATTCTCAAAGTCACTATGACTTCCTTGGAATCCAGCCATTGACTAAAACCATAAAGCATTGTGTGAGTAATAGTAGTCGTAAAATCATTTAGAGATTAAAATGTAACCATATTCTCAATTTGAAACATATTAGGATTAACCAAGGTCATTTACTCTCATCTTATATATATATTACTTAAATTGGTTTGTAAAGAAAATGTAAATTATCCTAAGCATATCCCCCGGGAGTGTCGTAACCAAGAGTGCAGCAAGGCCCGTTGTCGTGCACCAGTTCCCGTTCGAGTCTAGCTCAAAGCGGTGTTTTCGGGTTTTACCCCTAGGTACATCTGTGCCAGAGCCGCCTCTACCTGCTCGTATCCAGACAGGGATGTATTGCTCGGAAAACTCACAAAATCTCTACAATACCAAAATTCTAGGAAGTTCTTTTATACTAATCCTCAAAGTTCATCTTAGGTCTACGTGCTCTAATCAGAGTTTATCTAAATCTAGCTACCAAGGTTTGTACTAAACTTCCTCTGATACCAACTGTAACGCCCCGACCCTAATTATCTAGAGTCGGTGCATTATTACATAACATTGGCATGATCATGAGAAAGATCAAGTCTCGAAAGACCGATTAGTTTAGTAGCCTTGGAATAACTAGATACATCCATAAATTTTTACATTACATCATAAAAAAAACATCTTGTCTTCATATCCCCTCATACTATCCCTGCAGGTCATTCATAAATTACTTCTTCATAATCCTGGGAAAAATAAAACATTGAAAGGGGTGAGCTCGGATGCTCAGTAAGGATAACATTATAGCAGAAGCTTTCATAAATAAGCATAAACACTTAAGGCAATTTATAACTAAAACAAAAGCCTTTTAAAATTGAACTTCAACATAGTATGGAAAAAGTAAAATGAAATAATGCCATTTACTTACTCACATGGATATTCTACTAGTCGAATGATCACATGAAATATTAATAACCACTTTCATAATGATGGAATGCATAATTCCAGACTATCATAACCACATAGCCAAGGCCTCGTGCCAAGACTACAAATAAGATTTTGCCAAGGCCTTGTGCCAAGACACTAGTTTGTCTCATGAGACCTACCGATGCATCGAGGAGCTATAGCGGGCTCCACCCGTCACTTATTAAGTCCAATGCATTCCTCATATGAATAGGTTTAAGAATAAAATAAACATTCGTATTAAAACTAGCATACGAAATGTCAATACTTTAACCACAAACCATGAATGGTATAAAAATAGAACATCCACAGTCAAAAATAACTCATTTGATACAATATGGAAGATTGTATTGTATCACATTAACCTCAATCATGAATAATGAAGGATGTTGACATAAATGAAAGTAATCATCAAAACTATTTGAGAGAAATATCCCCCTTTTCTTGAAAACATTTAAAAGTCACACTATTTGTCAAGAAGCCATTTAAAAGTAGATTTTTGAATCAAAGTGTCCCATACCACTTTGAAACTTTTTAAAAGGAGTTTTAATTTGTAAACATTAATGTCCATATAAATAAATCCTTAAAACCATTTTTTAAAACATGGACATTAATGAGAAAGATTTAGATGAATAAGTCTTTAAATCATTTTAAAAATGGTATTTTAGTTAGAGATTCCAACCAAAAGAGACACTTGAATACAAATAATTGTGGTAATCAAAACTTTGTAATATCATGAGAATAAAGGGATTCATGATATACTATGTCAAAGTACGTTATATACACCACATAAAAGTGATTTGGTGTATATCAACAAAGAAGTCTCAATGGAATGTAAATTGAGATGAAATCTCTTGTAAAGGTTGTATCCTTAGGTTAAGGATAAATCAATGACATAATTATGTGTGACAAATATAAATACACTAAATATGATTGGATATTCAGTGTATAACAATCAAAGGACATTCACACATATTCTTGTAAAAACAATACCAACGAATTGGATGTTTAACTCAACAAATGGAGAATGAGTTAAAATTACTCTTATCAAATTCATATCAATGACTTGAGAATTACCAATGGAGTGATTATGTGCATCAAAATTATATCCACAGGAAGGGGAGTGGAAATTATGACATAATCAAATGAATAGTGATTCCACACATAATCTTGGGGTAATATAATCAATGAAATATGTGTAAAGCCAAATGAGTGGAAATTGAAATCTCAAATTCCCTTATGGATTAGGTAACTTTCGAAACATACACCCATGAAAGAAGTATCATACCATGATGATGTAAATACCCATAAATTAAAGTATATTACACAATGAATACAATCATGGGCAGTACACATACACCACACGCAATAATTAAGTGGTGAACAATAGAATTCTCACGAAATTAAAAGTGAGATTAGAAAATCCCTTACCACGTTAATCAACTGAGTCGCATGGCCAAAAGTTTATAACCACCAAATGATTTACAGAATAACATGAATATAAAGTGAATCATGATAATATATATCAAATGGAAGTACACAATACACCACTTTCAATAATTTAGTAGCGAACAATGGAAATCTCACGGAATTGAAAGTGAGATAAGAGAATCCCTTACTTTGTACTTTTTCCTGGGTCGATGGTAGGTTTACCTCCTGTATAATGGTGAAATAATTGTTATTGAATAATACAAGAATCATTTACTTTAATATGATATCATATATGATCTTTTAACATTGATTTGTTAATAATATCTTAGTATTAACGCCGTTTCGGGTGTTAACTTACTCATTTTCTTTTATATGTTTTGTTACATAAGTCATGTTTGTTGTATCTTATTAATATCCAGAATGATATCAAGTCCTTAAACATCATTTTTAAATCATTAAATGATAATTATACTTTAATGGATATGATGGATAATGAATCTCATCGCGTTCGTGGAGACGGTAGTCCGTACGTACGCACGAACGCTACTTCCATTTAATTTTTTAATTTTTTATTTTAAATGAATCGAATCCAAATGATACATAGGTATATTACTATTCCAGTATAATATAATATTTTATATATGTTACTTATGTTCATTAACACCATCCTTTATACGTTCCATGTGTGGTATGAACGAGTCATATCATTTTAAGGGGGCGGTAGTCCACACTTCCTCAAATGAAATTATCGTATGTATATACGACATGAAACGAATAATGGTATGAAATAAAATGGAATTACAGAAGCTTATATATAAAATATATATCATTAATATCATATTTAATTACAGTGCCATCATAATGGCCACCATGAGATGCGGTAAGATGTTTTTGAACAATCATCGTTTCGTGAGGCGTTAGTTTGCCATCCACAGAAACATTATGTTCATCATCCATTAGATGGAGTTGTGTGTATGTGTAGTTTGAATACTTCTTATAAAAACATCCTAGTATATTGAGGATACTGGTGTTGTTACAAAATAAGGGAAATAAAAAGAGTTTGGGGGTTGAAGAAGCAAAATAAATGAAAATAATTTAAGAGAAATCGTTACCTTTAATTTAGGTAACTCACTTTGGTTGGAACCAAAGGACTTGTTGAAATGCTTTCTGCCTAAGGGGAAGCTTCAAGGAGGAGGAGAGGGATGTGGGGAGCTTAGTTGGGCAGAGTTTGGACGAGCCAAGTGGCTTGAGAGGTTTGAGGAAATGAGAAGGAGGAGTGCCCTTTTATAAGAGGGGTGAGGGGCACCTTTGGAAAAGGTAGAAATATTAATTTATAATAAATTCATATTCGGTTTCCAATGGCTCCAAAGTTGACTATTCAAAGTATGAGGTGGGGATAGGTCGAAAACAACTCATCCAATAGAATTTATACAGGTTTGGGTACTTATATTAACCATATCTTTAAGTATTAACTCTAAGTTAATTAGTTTCACTTTTACAATGTCTCTTTGTATTTTTATATAATATGGTTAATAAACTTACCATATACATCCAAGCGACACCCAAGTGGTCCATTAATGATTAATATATCATAATATAAGTCTCTTGGCCGAACCTTAGATTTTTAGGAATTTAATATCAATTAATAATATAATATTTGTTTTAAGAACTCTTTTATGTCAATTTTGACACTATTCACTAGTTGATTTTTGTGAAACTCATAACAGATTGATTACTTCGAAAAAAGTCAAATAAATCAATCCTAATATATCATATTATCCTAGAAAATTTGTTTAATTCATTAAAAGTTTCATATTATAATTATTTGGGTATTTATAATATCAATTATGTTAATTTTTTACTATTTTAGTAATTACTGCATCATCATTGTTTCATAAATAAAATAAATTATTTAATGTCAAAAAATTATAAATAAAATATAATTATGTAGGAAATCTTTTTAGCTTTCTAATGAATATTTATAATCAAAAATCCAGCATATATAACCCTATGTAAAAATTGTTTTTCTAAAAGATATATGCTTGTGTCATTTTGTATTCATTTTAACTTAATTAATATAAAGTGTCATTATCACTTACAAGTGGATCCATGGGGTCCCAAAATTGACCCAAAGATGCCCATGGTCGACCATGTATCAACCAATAGGGTTAAGACACATTTTAGGGTAATTTAGTATTATTATAATATTATTTTTTTTAACCCTTATTTACCGGATTTACCCTTAACCATGGTAAATAAAATATTTACCGCAGTAATTATTCAAAATGTCTAAAAATAAAAGTTACCTATTTACACAATTTGGAAATCCTGATTCCAAATATGGAATCCATTTTTCTAAATTCAAAACACAGAAGTGGCAGAAATTAATTTAAAATTAATTCCCGCTGTCAAAACAAAAAGCGTGTTTTTAAGAGATAATAACTATCAAAAGATTGACACTTGTTTATGTTCGGTTTAATTGTAAAATTATGTCCAATGACCAACATTATATTAAATGGTAAAAATATATTCTAAATATACTTTAAAACCACTCAAATTCACAATTTATCACTATTAATTATTTTGATTAAAAAAGTTGTTTTTAATTAAAATTTAGTAATTTTCACTATTCATCAAAATATGAAAGTTATCCAAAAAGTACCAAAATTTCACCTTAGGCTAAATTCGATATTAATAATCCAAAAATGAAGTCCATTTTGAAATATAAAATATATATAATTTCAAAAAGTAGGTATTACTATTCATAACGGCTAGTTTGATTGGTTGTGGTGTGTTAAAAATTCGAAGTTGCGTACAATGCACGTCATTGCATTATTCGAAAGGAAACATACCGAGGAAGCTTGGGGTGTTACAGTACAGGCGAGTCAGTGCATCCTAAAGAGGATAATATCTCGACATAGGAGAAGAAATTTTCCAAAACAACATGTTCGGGCAGTGTGTTGTTTGTGTGGTTTTGGGGGTAGTGCGAGTTAAAAAATCCTTATGTATGAAAGTGGGAAGACCCAATTATTAATCGAGACACATTATTGAGGATGCGATTAAACCCATGAAATCGAGTCAGTGCCGCCTAATGTAGATAATATCTCTACATAGGAGAAGGAATTCCTAACAAATATGATTAGGGTTGTTGGTTGGGTACCTGTTATAACGAGAACCCTAATAGGTATCTTGTTTGGTTCTTATGGGTTAGTTTTTGAATTATCGGGGATGAGAATGTTTTAAGAGGTATCTGATGTAATGGCCCGGACCTCTCCGGCCCATTCCTTTGTCAAAAAGAAAGCCACGAAGTGTTCTGGAGGGTAAAATGGACATTTCCCACACATTCCAAAATTTTGAAATACATGCCGTGTAGTTTGAGTACATGTTGTGTACCCCCTTGTCGGGTATACCTCGTGTTGCAGGTCGTGTCCTTGCCGTGTGAAATAAATGGGTACATGCCGTGTGTCCAATACTACACGCCGTGTAGTCCCTCCCCAAGTACGCGTTACCATGTGTTGACCAGTCAACGTCCATGTGTCATGTTGGAGCCATGTGAAATAAATGGGTACACGCCGTGTGTCCAAAGTGCACGTCGTGTAGTCCTTCCCCGCGTATGTGTTACCCTCAAACTATGTGTTCACCATTCAACGGTCGCGGAGCCATGTTGGAAGCCACGTGGAGACCGTGTGAAATAACTGAGTACATGACGTGTACAATAAAGTGCATGCCGTGTACTTTTGCTTTTCTTGCCAATAAAAGGAGGGGACCCCGCCTCCTTTACAACTCACCCCTCTCCACCCCTTTCCTCTGAGAAGAGTTCTCCCAGGAGACTCAAATTATCTTTCTTCCATATCTTCTTCATTAGAGCTCTGATTTACGATATCTCAGCAGCCATGGGAACGTAACGATGAGGCAAAATATCAGAGCATGGATCTGTTTTCTTTCCTTCGGCCTTTCCTTTCCGAAATCCACCCATGGAGGTTTTTCCCGGAACTGACAGAAGTGACAGACGCCGACGAACGTCTTCTAAAGTTGATCCGGGGGAGCGTTGTGATCAGAACCTGTAGAGGTAGGGATCTTAACTTCATCTCTCTAATTTTTGCATCATGCGTATTGGGTATCCTCTTGTTTTCATGAGAAACAGTTGGAACTTTAAATAAAGATAATAACTGGTTAAAGAACGTGGAAGGGGAAGTTGTTATGTTTATCTTTATATCCTATGATTTTATGTTGTGAATTGAATAGGCTTATGCCTACTGAAAATCACGGTCGTTGGGGGCCTTTTCTTGTGAAATTAAATGTTTCCCTCTCTTTCTAGACCATTTTTGTGGACGGAAACTTTGTGGAATGTGGAAACTGGTTAATCACATAATGTTGGCTTTTTAAAATCTAGAACCCATGTGTGATCACCCCGGTTAAACAAAATGGAATAATGAACATGCGTGTTTGGCTTGGTTACTGGGGTGTAAAAGGGAGGTGTCAATCCTGGGTTGTTATGAATAGAACATGCAGTAGGGATGTGGTAAATGATGTTAAATGGGCGATGATGTGGCACAAAACTTGTTTTGTGGGTTGTTGTGGATCAGGTGGGTAGCGGGGCTACGATAAATGGTATCAAGGGATGATTATGTATGGGTTTCGGTGCGGTTGTGGTTATGGTGGTTGGCAGTGGGGTTGTAGGGATGGGATTGAATGTTAACGGGCTATGGGTTGTGAATAATAAATAAAAAGTGGAATAGGTAATGAATGGTGGGTCTTGGTAATGGAACGAGACTAATAATCAATGGGTTGGTTGGTTAATAAGAAGGGATTTTTTGTGCTACATGTGTTTTCCTTACTTGATTTGTGGATGGAAGGGATCTGTTTTACGAACGATCGATGGGGTTGGTTATGGATAATTTCCATGTAGTTAAGGAACTAATAAAATAAATCTTCTGAAATGTGGAACCCTAAATGGGGTTGGGGTTGTTTGTTGTATGCATTCTTCGTAGTAGCAGTGCCGATGCACGTGCTCAATTTCTCTGTTTAAAATCCATAGGTTGGGATGTGTGTTTGGTATACATATATATATATTTGTATCTTTTGTGTTTTATCACACCCCACCCATGTTGAGCGCTTAGTGCCGAACACTCCCATTTCATGGGAGAGGGTGTTTTTCCATTAGTTACTAGCTCTTTCCTGCTTCTTCTTCCCTAGGATGTGATGGCTGGAGGAGACCTTACACCCCAGACTCTATGGGTAGGTTTCCATTAGGGTGGTTATAGACCAAGACTCATCGGGCGGGTTTTAATATTTTCCCAAGAATCTTAGGGATGAGGCCCAGGTGTCTGCGGGCAGGATACAAGGTTGTGAGGCCCAGGTGTGGGCGGGCAGGATACGTGGTTTTGAGGCCCGGGTATGGGTGGGCGGGATACGTGGTTGTGTGGCCCAGGTGTGTGGGGGCGAGATGTGTGGTTTGTGAGGCTGAGGTGTGTGCGGGCAGGGAGAGTGTGGCAATGTCAGGATGTTCGCAGTTAGGAAGAGCAGCTAACTAAAGGGAAATGGTGTGGTTGTACCCAATACTCTTTTTTCTTATATAATACTACCTGTGGTGATTGTGTTTTTGGTGAGTGTGGCTGGTGAGGTTGGGTGGATAGAATTCCTTTCTAGGATTCTTCTATTGTTCTCACGGGACATTAGGATGTCTCCCCACTTGTGCACGAGAGATTTAGGTTTCCCTACTGAGTATACTTGTATGCTCACCCTACATTTACTTTCAGGTTTCTAGGAGGACTATCAGGGTCGTGCGGGACCCTTCTATTCAGACAGTTGGAGCTGTTACAGTTGTTGTACACTCGTTTCCTTTTGGTATTTTACTTTTGAGCTTTCTGTTACTTGTGCCGTATTTCAGAACTATTTAATCATGCATGTGGTATTGGTTTGGGTTTATTTCTATACACTTGTTATTTTATTTTTGGTGGTTGATTTGTCCTATTTCTTGATCTTAAAATAATAAATGGGTAATGCCTCCCATATTGTGAAAACTCATACCCTTGGTGCTAATCGCCAACCCGGGGCCTACTGGAGGCAGGACTTGGGGGTCATTATCTCTCATTCTCCATTGTCAGCTCAGGAGGGGCATATTTGGTGGGAGGGGGTCATGACACTAGTTATCCAAAATAACTATAATTTTATTATGATTAATAAACATTAGGGTTATAGAATATTTCAAATGCAATCTCACATAACATCTTAAACTCTATAGTTATTTAAACAATTATTCTAATCCCAATTGCATATACCAATATTAATCAATCAATATTATAGTGTCTTTAGACTATAATTAAATTTATTTTTACAAGTATAGTTTAGGTTTATACTTTTATTGAATTATATCAAAGATAATAAATTTGAAACTATATATATATTACAATATGGATGCTTCATTTTATTATCCATTTTACCATAATGTAAACACTTAAAATAATACATGATTTTGATTTCTTGAAAAACTATAATCACATTCTACTTTATCCTTTCTTGTATCTATAGTTAAACCCTACGAAAAAATATTAATAATTATGTATAATAAAAAAATATCATTATGGGTCATAAAAGAAAAATAATAATCCCATTATTCTATGAGTAATTATAAATATATTCCCTTTAAATTTATACATTGGGCTCAATATAAACATTACCTAACCTAATAAATCACTATCTCTTCTAAAAGTGTCTCTTTAAAAAGTTCAAAAAAATGAAATCAAAACACAATGATCATATAAGTTTAATTTATAACATGATAAACTCATGAAATTGTTTTGACCTTATTATAAATTCCAACGTTAATAAGTATTAAATTCTATCTTCTCAAAAAATACAAACATTAAATATATTTTTTAAAATCATAATATTACTATAAAAACACATATAAAACATTTAAGTAACACATATGAGATGAGGGACATCATTATATTATATCTTCAATAAAATTTAATAACCATATGGCCGGATTCCAATAATAATTAATTGGTGGAATTACACAATCCCTCTCATCATTAGGTTATAACATAACAATACATTCATGTTTTGTAAGGTAACCATATGTCCTTATTTGATCACATATACACCGTTAACTATTAAATAAAGATTCCTTCTATCATATTGCATAATTACTATGAGGCATAACAAATTCATGCAAAATGCAATATTGATATTTTCAAAATTGCATTCAATAAATATTCATTTCACCTATATGATAACCTCTTGGGATATTAAAATATCCTTTTTATTTAAAAACAAAATTGATACACACAAATTATGTAGAACAAATGTTCTGTGTTTTTTTAAATAAACTATTATTTTTTAATTTAATATTAAAATAAAATAATAGGTTTTGATGTGGGAAAATTCATTGATTCATTATACATTAAAATATAATTTTCCTTTTGTATTTGATACAAAATATTCTATAAAAATTCCAAATGATTCATTTTAAATACAATTGAGTTAAATTAAAATGTGACATAAAATTATCATTATAAATATTTTATAAACATATAAATAACTCAATAAAATAATTTAATGAATATAATTATGTAAGTAAAATAAAAATAAAATAAAAAATAAAAACTTATGAAAAGGTTTTAAAAGTAATGTGTTCCTTAAAATAATAAAATTATTATACCTTTTAATAATATTTTTATAGAAATAATGATACGTTAAAAATGAAACTTATTATCTATTTATATATAAATATAATAATTTTACTGAAACACCATGAATAAAATTGTACAAAAATATTTCTAAATTATATCTCTAAATCTTTTGATAAAAATGATTTTACTAAAAAGGACACATTAATCGATTTTGACTAGTCAAATACATTAATTAAATTCTTGAATAATAAAATAATATTTATTAGAAAAAATATTAATAACCATTATACTTTTTAATGCTCCTTTTACATAACATATGGCCATATTATATACAATAATTTACTCAATGATATTTATATCAAATTATTTAATTATATTTGGATTATATGTCTAAAATTACACCTGTTTACTGAATATGTTCAAAGAGGTAATTATTTAAAAAATAATATAGAATAAATATCATTAAATTATTGAACATTTTATAATTAAATTATAATTTTAAACCAATCATAAAATATGGTTATGATAAATGTACAAAGATGGTTTTATAGAGACATAAGGTCATACATATGTAGAGTTATATTTCTATTTTTCAATAATCATTTTGGAAAGTGGTGGAGTATTAATTTATCATTATAGGGTGACCATAATATAAAAAATATAATATAAATTATTTAAATATATATATATATTTCATCCATGTGATTTTTTAAAAAAAATAATCGCATCGATTGGGGGACGTGTAGTCAACACATGTATATGAGAGATATTATCATTTCACAATGAAAGTGAGAAAATTATATATTTAATTTTACAGAAGATTAATATTGCATGAATATAACATTTATTTCATTCATATAAAATATATTCATTTACATTATCATTTTTAACATCTATGTAAATAGTTAGTGAAAAATGTATCGCATTGCAACGTGAGGCAATAGTCCGTTATACACATGAGCGATTTTATCATACCCCATGTGGAATGGAAAGTTAGAACATATATATTAAATAATAATTAACTAATTATAATTATTTTTAAAATATTATTTGTATAATCTAAATAACTCAATATAATAACCAATGAGAGGTAGTGATGAAAAAATAATTATATTAGTTCATGAGATAATCATCTACCATACACATGAATGATGGTATCATTTACCATTTCATGGTAGAATATTTGAATATAAGATATTTCATAATTCAATTAATATATTTTTATATGGTAATTAATTATTATATTATATCGTAACAATTTGATTTTATTTGAAATAGGAGGAAGAATAAATAAAAAAGGATTATTTTAGTATGATACATGTTCTATGGAGCACCTCCTAAAGTTAACACCAAAAGCCATATTATGATTGATTGAATATAAAATATGTAGATATAGGTAATTGAGAAGGAATGATGTTATTTTTTGGTTATTTTATAAACAAAATGTAATTAATGATGTAATTAGGGGAGATTGGGGGTGTCCTTTTATCATTTGGGAAGACGTTACACATGGATGTTTTGAAAACAAAATGTTACTCAAACAATTTTCACAAGAAAAAAAATCTATTAATGTTGATCATTATTGATATTTATATTAAATATGGTCTAAATAAGGCCGTAAAATAAAATATGTAAATGTTTCAAGGTTATTTAAACCATTATTTATTTAGTTTAACCCCTAGTAATCCCATTTTTTACATTAACCACAATTAATTATTTTTTTATCATTTTCACTATTCAAGAATAATGAGAATTTATTTTACCATATTATATATTTTAAATTAAGATGATTAATATTATGGAATAAATTTTAATAAATTAAACTCATAATCTTGTCATGTTTAAATTTTGAAATTAATCACACAAATTTGATAATAATGTACATTATGTTGATATATATGTTTCTAGAATAAAATTATTTTTTATAAATTTGTATAAAATCCCTGATTAATTAATATATATATATGATTTTTAATCCATATATTTATTTATATAAATTATAAATTTCATTTAAATATTTTTTATAAGGGGTTTTTTATTTAATTCAAATTGAGATACATTATGCACATTCAAACAGTTTTTAGAAAAAAAATCAAATCCAATAGAAAAAATTTAATAAAATCCAATATAAAGAATATTTAAATTTTATTAAATGTTTTAAATTTAATTAAGGGATAAATTTGTAACATTAAATAAAATTAATGAATAATGATACATTTAAATTAATTTATTTATTGAAAAGAAATTATAGTTTTACAAAAATGATTTGTTTCCACTATTAAATTAAATTTTAATATTTCTAGAAAATACAAAAAAATTATCCTATGTAAAATTTGACATGATTATATCAAATGTTATTTCACTTTTTTAAAATAATTACTTGTAATTTATAATAGTATGTTACAAAAAAATATTTTTGAAGATAACATATATTTTATTAATAAAATTACATTACTATAGAATGAAATATTATTTACTATGTATTTATCAATATAGTTATATTGAATCTAATATATATATATATATATATATTATAATGTAGTAAATATTATTCATAAAAAACAATTTAATAGCTTGGATAATAATATCATACATTTCATGGGATATCTTCACTCGGTGTTGCGTGATGTACACACTATCATCCACAATGCCTTTTTTATAAATATTAGGGTGTTATAAAAGAATAGTAAACATATTAATTAATGTGTTATTAAATAAAAATCAACTACAAAAAACATAAATATTGATAATCATACTTTTTTTGGTAGAATAGTTTCACAACACATTATAATTAATCTAAACCACAATATCAAGATTTTATTCTACCTATTGAAGTCATAATTCACATTTATTTACTATGAATAAAAAGTATTAATTTTGGAATATATAAAAATTTGGTGAGTTGTAGTTCCCACTAATTGAATAAATATGATAAATAATAATATCATATGTGTGGGAAGACATATCATGATATTATAAAAGTCAAACCTCCAGAATGTACATATAAAAGCATGAAAAAAAACAAGATGGAATCATAATATTATATAAAAATACGATTTTGGAAACAATAATGAAGATTACATAAGCATAATTTTAAGATAAATAAATTATAACATTAATCTTTTTTTAGTTTTTTCATGGATTAAGATTGCTCCATAATCCAATAAATATAATATGATGAGGAAAGAATACCTTATGGATTAGAGTATAATATGAATTCACAAATCACAAAAATTAATTTCTTAGGTATAATACAAATTGATAGAAAACAGAAGGGAAAAATTATAATATTTTTCATAGTGAGAAATGGTTGGTAGAATCCATCCTAATATCACAATAAAATGATTTTTTTATAATGAAATTAATGAGGATAATGAATTAATTAATTTTTACACTGACATATGAATAAATAATAATAATTTTAATGTTTCTTGTTTATCTAAAAAAACATCATCAGTAAGTTTTGATAATTGGGTATATAAATAAAGAATAAGATTGGGGTTTTATTGAATAAATTTATGAATTTTAAATAAATAATAAACTTGTTATTTTCACTAAAACAATATGTAGAGAAGAACATTTATTCCCAAAGAGTTCTTTATTTAATTAAATCATTTATTTGGGGAAAATGAATTAAAATAGTGTAACATAAAAGGATTAAGGGATAGAAAAGTTCACCATAATAATGTTATATTTTAAGATGGATTTTTAAAAATTATCTTGATTCATGTACACCCACATAATTGTAGGGGATTATAAGATATGAATATATATATATATATAAGAAAAATATGTAGATAATTAATGATCTTTACATAACATCATCTATAGAGTGATAGAGGGAGTTAGATAGAGAAATATCCTAACAAAATTAAAATATGGTTGATGAGAGAGGTCGATTACCATAAGATCCATAATAGTTCATTAAATTTAGTATCATCCTAAATAATAAAATTTGTTTCATTAATATCTATATTAAAAAACATTTACTACTATTTTCTTTATTTAATGTTTAATATTATTGTTATAAGGATATAATTATCTTGGATCCAAGATCAGATCACTTATGGATAATTAATGACGATCTTTTTTAATGAGAATAAAAATGTAGATGTTAAAAGTATTTGTATATATTTACCTATATAAATTTAAAAGGTTTTAAACATCAATATTTTTTATATCATACATATGAATCATTTATAATTAACAATAAAAATATGAGATTAGTTAATTTATGTGGTTAACAGACCTTCATGAACTATGACTGATATATTAAATTCAATGTGTATTAAAAAATTAGAAAAACTATAAATAACTCATAATATATGTAAAATATTAATCTTTAATAATAATAGTATATATTCTGACATCCATTAAGTAGGTAGAGAAAATAAATTTTCATTATCCATAGAGGTGGTGAATGAAACTTTATCCCACAACATTTGTATTTTATAAAATAATAAAGAAGGTTATATGATTCATATTATATGTCAATAATTCCATATCTCTAAATTTATCATACTGATGATTATATGTCGATATTGGTGGAAATAATGTTGGGGTTGTAGAAAATGAAAAAAAATTAATAGAAGTTTATTTCATAATTTTACACTCCCATTGGATTCCTCCTCTTAGGATGGCCCCATGAGTCACCATAGAAAGATGTATAGTGTTTCTCGGGCATAGAGTTACATTGGGAGAGGGAAATGGATATATTATTGAATTTTTATGTAATATCCAATGTATATAATGATTGAGGTAAAGGTGTGGTAATTATAAGGGGAGAAGATAAGAGTTTATGAATATTATTATTAATTAGTTCATTATTTTTTGCTCTAGAATACTATTAGTGATGGATCATGTTACTATAAATATAAAATGGTTTATTTTAGTTCAATCAAATGAGACCAAAGATCATCCTATATTCAATATATCATGTATTAAAATTATAATTTTAGATATCATAATTTACTATATTTCATTATATTATAAAAAATAAAATATCTCATAAAAACAATATAGATTCACCCAAACTACATTTTAATATTTATATTTGAAAATTAAAATCTGTTTAAAAAAAATTATAATTATTAAAAAAATTCATTTGTAAATTAAATCAACATTTATTTTTAAAAAAACAATTTTAATATTATGATCAAATTTATTTCCCTTTGAAAAACTACGTATGATATCATAAAATTATATTATAATTAAATTACAAATTAATATTAATTTTTAAAAAAATTTAATGAAATTTTTTTATATAATTTGTTTTATAAAAATGAAAATAAAACCTATATGTTTAATAAAATGTAAAAACAATTTTTTAAATTTTTTTAAATCATTTGATTACATCTATCATGACATATACATTACATATTTTATTTTTATATGATAAAAAATTTTATTCGATGCATATATATGTGGGGATTGTGTTATAATGGCTAGATTACTATTCTGTATGGTCAAATAAATATATTTTTAGTTATATTCAAATTCTATCGGTACTATTTATTTTGATCATATGGGTTTCTTTAATTTCAATATTTACATAAAAGTTAATTCATTATTGTTTAAATTATATTTTCATATATATTATATATATTCTCTTTATTATGATGAAATATTTATAACTTATATTATGCATAATTTATATAGAGTTTTTCAAAAGTGCAGTTGTTTATGGTGATAAAGCATACCCATATTTTTATATTATTCTTATCTTATTTCAGGATTTATTACATTGTAATATTTTCAATTAATACATAAATATTTATTCAATAAATTTATTTTCCATCAAAATAGTAATAAAATATTTTTATTTTAAGTATATAGTGAATTTTTTTATATATTAATATAATGAAATATATTACACTTCTATATAAAAAGGTAAATTCCATTGTTGAAATTTCAAGGGTGTCAAAGTGAAATATAGGTTATGGTGAGTATTAATAGGATCCTTGTGGTGACAGATAAATACATAGGTATTAATCCACAAACCCTCATGAAATTTATAATTAACTATTAAAATGTTTGTGTGCATTTTAATAAAGTTATGTAATATTTTAAACAATGATACGTGTAATGAAATTGTTAAAAGGTGAAAATTATAGTTGTTAGGTTTCATTAACCAAAGAAATCATCAAATTGTTTAATAGAATCCACAATAGTGAATCATGGAATTTTTTTATGATATTCAATGTTGTAGTTTATTGTTTTAACACTCTAGAATTTCTTTCATTGATAATAACGAAATTTTCAGTACTCATAATTAGAGAATATACTTTGTGTGTGTTAATACACTACTGTATGTATTTATCCTCAATGTATTAACTCACAATTAATCCTCCAAAAGACATAGAATTTTTGGGAATAATCCATTTCTATTAATCTAATTTCTGTTAACATATTTTTATCATTTTTTGGATATTAATTTATAATAAATAATCATTAAAAATTGTTTCATGTGTCCCTCTAATAAATATTTATTGTGTTAGAGGAAATTAATAAAAATATATAAAACCATATTTGACAAATCTATTATGTATTTACCTATAATGAAAAATCTCATTTATTCCATTATATCAATGTGCATAGAATTATAATGAATCCAATGAAAGTAACCCAAATTAAATTATTAAATATCTACTACATTATACAGTGAATAAATTTTTTATAGTAATCTCATTTATCATAGCTTTATATTTGGAAATATTAGGAAAAATCCATGAATTTTTTTATTAATATTCTTATTTCACATTTCTGATAGAATGATCTAACATATTGTATACTATGATATTTTTATAATATAAAAAATATGTTACTAGTAATTCTACCTTAATAATTTCACATATTTATTTTACTCTATTATTTATATTATATTTATAGGTTAGAAATATTAGTTACCACGAAAAAATTATGCATCTATATATTATTATTATATTGAAAAGATTCATTTTGATATTATTAAATTAATTCATTATGAAATCAATCGTAAATATTTGAATTATAAATCTCAATTGATATCTACTAATTTACATGGACCTTATCACCAATTACCATATAATTGTTATAAATACCTTCAAATAGGATACAAACTCATTAAGATCTTAAATCATGATATTATATTCCCGTTAAAAAAGGAAAATAATTATTTTTCACCTAGTCATATAGTGAGATATATCAACATTAGGGTTTTTTTGTGTTAAATATCCTTCTATATTCTTTTTCATGGTATGAAATATGTAGTTCTTGTTTGTAAATCCTTTTCTTATTTATGATACATGTAATAACTATGACCTATAATACGTGTCAGACATTATAATATTATTATATCACTATATATATTATATTCAATGTTCATTTTCTTCCTCTACTACACATTCAGACATCAAATTTACCTATGAAAAAATACAATGTAATTATATTTATTATGTATATATCCAAGAGATTATACATTGTATCTCCATAAGGTATCAATTCCAAATTTATAAAAAATGTAACAGATATATCCAACATTGTGATACGCCTTATTTATGTATAAAAAATCCAACAAAATTAATCTATTCTTCATGATAACCTTTTAAACAATATTTTAAAACAAAAATATCTATAAAAAATGATTCTGTAATTAATTTCTAGTTTTATGTTAAAATTAACTAAATCATATAAACAAAACATTAAGAACTCAAAAACAATAAATAAATATTTTAAATATTTTTCTTTCTATAACAATATTTTAAAATGATATCAATATAATTCAAAATATTTATGAGACCTTATCCAAAAGGGTAAAACTAAAACAAAATAATTCAATTTCATATATAAGAATAGTATACTAATTACCATAAGAGTTATGTCTCTTCCTCATTAAAATTTAAAAAAACCTCTAATTGAATAATATCAAATGGTTGTAATAATATAAAAAATTATTTTTTAATATGTAATTTATTTGATTTCTCTCTTCATGATAATTTATTGATCATATATTCGATAAATTTTTTCTTTATTTCTATATAATGTGTAATATTTTTTTTAATACACACTTCTTAGTATAGTTCCATTTGAATTTTAATTTCTTCCCCGATGTTTTGACACATATTTCACCATATATTTGGTAATATTATCATAATTAATGTTCAATTTTATCTCTAAAAACAATATTCACTGTATGTAAAAATTTTCCCAATGTTCATTATAATAAATAATATCCTCAATATATTTATTTTTTATTCCTATTATATAATGTCATTTAATTTATTGTTGAAATACTATTTTTCATAATTGAAATATATCTTATATTTATAAATGGTTTTCATTATTAAATAATACATTTTATTAAATATTTCTTCTTTTTTGATTCTAATATTTATATTGAACCATTTTTTGACTAGAAAATCCATCTCAATTGAAATAAACCCAATGTTATGATCATGAACATAAATAAATTATAGTAAAAATTTTATTATTTTATTGATTATAATATCTAATACAAAATATTGGTAAAAATATATGTTCCCAAATGTGTGATAATTTATAATATGTGAAGTTGGTGAATAAATTCAGGGATTAATTTTTATTTTTCAAAACTTTTTACTAGTTTTCATAATCACACAATATTATAAAACATTGTAATAGATTTATTTAAAATATTTTTAAAATTAATCACATAAACTAGAGATAATAACAATACTTTTTATAAATATAATTGGATGGTCAAATCTATCCATTTATTAAATTAAAATAGGGAAACAAATCATTTAAATTGGATTACTATAACCCATTATACATAATAAAAGGCCCATTGGGACACAAATTCCCATGATACACAGACTAATGAACCATAGGTAATTAAATCCTAATAGTTTTTTAGGACTTTAACTTACATGCACTCTATCATGCCTCATCTTATGCTCATTGGTGGCAACATATTGGAGTACGCTGCTAGCTATTGTGTATACACTAACATTGTTCCTTGATCATTGCATCACTAGAATTCCAAAATCATTGATCAGTGGATACATCACTCCATATCATAATTATCATGAATCCACACCACGAGAGTCATCCTACGATATCATCCTCATTCACCCACACCTCTATAGTATTCCTACAATTATCATTGTTCTCCCACATCACTATCTACAACCAATGTCATTGTTCCAATGTGTATGATGTAGTTTCTTCACCCATTTATCATATCTTGTTATACTTTTAAGATGATTCCAACCATCTTATATTCATACAGAAATGGAGAATAAACTCCCTCCCATAAATTAATTAGCTGACTATAGGATATTGTGGGAATTTAACTAGAACTGCAATATATGGTCATAAAACCCTGACCAAACTATTTTGTGATGATGGGATAGATAATCAAACCAATCCATGAACCACAAACCTCTCATATATAAATTTCAAAAAAATACCAATAGACTATACATTGGACTAATAAATATATTTGGTATTGAAGGAAAATCCATTCTAATTAGGTATAATTATTGAGTGGGATTACATCACTATAAAACCCCCTACTTGTTTTATGTTAAAACTAATATCCACTAACCCACATCCAATATTTCTCAATTCAATTAAAATTGATTGTCCTAATAACCAAAATTGGAAAAAAAATATTAATTATATTTTATATAATATAATAATATTATTTTAAAATCATTATAATTTCATTCTATGTCTATGATGTATTATTTTAAATATTATATATTAATTAAAATATATCAATATATGCACTATGTCTTACCCCACATCATTAAACCCTAACAAAAATCTATTATTTTATTAATTGGTGTGTATTATTTAATATTCATTTTATGTTCCCCAAATAGATATAAAGAATCTTAAAATTCAGGCTTTTTGTAATTTTCATCGACATCAATGTAAATATTTGAGCCACATTGTATGGATAATTTGAAAATTGTTCACTTATTAGATTATTTTTTAGACAAAGAGAAATAATTATTCATGTCCTTAAACATTGGGATGATAATATAAATAAATCAGTCCATATTTATGGAGATGAATAACCATGCCATGAGATTACCAAACAATGGAAAACCATGAGTGGAGGAGGAGAAAAACTTTATTTCAGTTTTGTATGAATAATGTAATTTTTATATAATATTTCACCCATATTATGATATATTGGGGAATAAAAATTAATAAAACAACCAACTTGGAGACATGGCAGTGAGTTCATCCCTTTTGGACTAAGCCAATGATAATGAATTTGATTGATTCCCACATTATTTAGGATTATTATAAAGTAAATATAAAATATTGAATTCAATTTATGATAAATATTCATGGATATAGGAGTTTCAAGACCCCAAATGAAGAAAAATATCCATAAATTATCCATTGAGGAAGTTAAAATACTTCAATTTATATTTAATTACTTTTGGGTTGAATCTCTGTACTTTTAGGGTGATATTTCAAAGGAAAAAACACATAGTATATCTTCATTTTACCACGGTATTTATTATGAATTCATATTATAATATTAACGGATGTAAAAAATTAATTTTTATTATCTATATATAAATAAAGGCTTCAAAAGGTTTGGAATTCCTCACATGTGGCGTTTTATGTGGATAATAAATAAAGAGATTGATAAGTGAATAACAGATTCTATGTTTTGAGGTATATATAATAAAAATTTTCAATATTTTAAATGGTGGAATAGGTTTCATATAATGAATGACAAATTAATATGGATAATAAAATATGTTATAATAATTTTTATATGAGTGTTTCATAGGACATAGACTATAGTAGAAAAATTAAATATACTGCAAGGTAATGATGATGGTTCTATGATATAAATCGTGAATAAAAAGAACAATGCAATTGAATATAAAAAGATTTTGTTCGAAAAAAAATCAGAATTAAAAAATATACTAAATGAATATTTTTTGTATAATGATAACTCTTTGATAAAATTGGTTCCAAAATGAAAATTAATCCTTCTAGAGAACAAGAATTATATTGTAGCAGTATTATTTTAGTTGGATGTATTGTTTTCTAATCAAATAGGCTGGTATAGTTTTGAAAAATACATTTATATATTATATATTTATGCATTTTCCACTAAATATATCTTTCAAATTCATGTTTAGAAACATTAATGATAGATATGTGTTAATAATTATCATTTTTTTAGATTTTACCGATTTAATGTTTTCAATACATGGATCCTAATTGGTAATCGATGGAATCATAACATGTACCAAGTAAAAATCAAAATATAAGAAAAAAAATAATCTATATGTTGAATTATTTAATAGATTGTTAATTATTATAAATTAAATTTTTGTCAGATAAATAATTTTTTAAAAAATAGAGAATGTAAGTGGACCACAACCAAATATTTTTTCTTAGATTGTTGGAAATTTAGAATTAATCCATGTTGAATAGATTAGAAGTAATAAATTATTCCCCCTGTTCTGATTCTATATCATGCTTCTCTTCTCTAATGATGTATGATTTTTTCATTCGTGATTTGTGGGAAGAATTAAAAATCACTAAGTGAAAACTAAAATATTATTTCAAATGTTTAGTGACACTTTTATGTATTTATTTATATAATATCAATAAAAAAAGATTACCCACATTTTGGAATCTTATAAATTACTATATTCATTTAATAAATCATATTCTATTTTCAGAAAAGTTTCCATCCTCATGTGATATTTTTTAATAACACATAAGAGATTAATAAAAAATCTTAATAATGTGATATATACATTAATAATATTCATATACATAACATGATGATGAATCATGTTTCTTTAAGTGTTGTTACATTCCATTTAATAAACTAATATTTTTTAGGAGTGTCTTCAGGTATTTTATTATTCAATATCTCATTTTATACATAACAAAAATATGAAGAAGAAATAGATAAGAGATATTTTTTATATATGTAACTTTTCAATTATTTAGTTGTATGTTAAGATATTAAGGAAAAAACCAACCAATATTAAGATTAAAAGTCTATATATAATTAAAAAACTCCCGAGAATAGAGTTATATTACAGATGAAAATATAGAGTGTTATATTATTATTAAATCACATGTCACAATAATATTTTTATAGTGAATTGAGAACATGTTCTAATGATTGTGAATAGAAATGATCATTTTAAAAAAAAGTAGGGATATCTACATACTCCATGGTTTTTATTATGATTATTATCAAATGATATAATATATAGTATCTCAACCACACCACAGCACATACTATTTTGTTTATGAAGTGTATTAATCATTGATAAAAATAGTTTATGATTAATATTTATTGATAACATAATTTTGGGAGAGAGGATTCTAAAACAAATGGTGATTGATATGTATTTAACTGAAAATTATACTTTATCTTACAGGTATATTATAAGGGGTAATTTTTTTCATTATTATATGAATTTGTCCCGTTAAGAATGATCTACACAACTTAATTAGGACTTAAAATATATTTAATTTTTACCCTAGTTATTTCACAATATTTCCGTTAATTTATATATGAATGATGGAATACAAAAATTAAAATATATTTCTAAAATATTAACCTTATATATATAGCTATATTACATATTTTCATTCTAATAAATAAATTAAGAAGGAAAAATAATTTGAGTATATTTTTCCCATATTTTTTATATACATTATTTGTGTCCATGATTACTTTTTGCAAATAAATGTGTTGTAAAAAACATTATATCTCCCCTATCTGAGACTATGATCCCACTAAAACTTTCTATATTGACAAAAATCTCCATGTATCGCAATTTTTTTTAATATATCTGGTTCCAAAATAAATTAGAATAATTAAATAAATTATTTAATGGTATAAAATAATATAATTAACATACTATGTACTGTAATATATGATAGTATAATACATGGACATATCCCTTGTCAATGATATAGTATTATCAATAAATCTAGTCCAATTTTCTTTATTCAAAAAAATCAATAGTTTCTTCAAATATTTATACAAAATTATATATCATAACATTTTTTAAATCATATCATAACAATTTATTTCTCAAATATGATTTAAAAAATAATAATAAATAGAGATTGTGTATTCTCGTTATAACTAATTTTATGTAACGATAAATATCTATGTAGAATTCACTAATATTACCCACATAATCCATTAATAATTCAATCACATAAAATCAATAACTCATATTCTGAGACATGATTCATCATAAATGGGGTCTTGTGTAACTATTATAAAATCCCTTATATATAGGTTACTGTATGAGATTGTTCATATAGACTCAATAAATTTCATTGTTGTCATATAAAAATAAATTATAATATTATAATTATTAAATTATTTTATTGGCTGTTATTTTCCATAGTCAATATATTGGATATTCCAATTTATTTAAAGTGAATAATTCCCCATCTTATTGCGTCATATACCATTTCATGTATCATCAACAAAAAATTATTATTCACAGTGTTCTGGGATATGATATATTTATAATAAATAAATAAAACACACTCTTAACCAGCCCAAACATATTGGTTATTAAAAATATTCCCTAAATATCATCAAACATGATATTATATTAATATTTCTTTACAAACACCCAATTATTACTAATTTATATCTGACTATTATAAAATTATATCACATTATTTTGTTTATAATTTATATATGGTCACAAAAATATATAATATCATTTACATCAGTAAAAAAACACGACATGAAATTTCATCACACAATCGCATTACCGTCAAAGTCATTGAAACACCTCAATAATCTGAATCATGCATGAAAAAAATATTTTCAGCACACATACTATAAATTGAATACATTTTTATGTTGGGAATATGGGAGAGGTAAAATAATAAATATTTTTATGGTGGTATAAATATTTATAGACTTAGGGTGTCACCTAAGATGAATTCAATGCATATTATTTTGGAGTGAATACATACTCAAATTAATGGTGAACACCGTCATTTTGTAAATATTTCAAGAAAATGTAGAATCATCCTTGTTCCCCTCACAACATGTTTATGTAATGAACACATTCAATTATAGAATATTAAAAATAATTGGTACTATATGTACCATAATCCATGGGATAAAGAGTATCCTTTAAGAGATCTGAACAACAATGTTAAATGATATTCAATAAAGGAATGTATTTTATTCTTGGCCGTATATAGTGTACTAAATTTTTAAATGCATGTTATTATACTTGAATAGAGATTATTTCCCCATAAGATGTTGAATACACTATAATAATTTATCCTATATATTATTTGACAAAGATATCTCCACACATGATCCCATGGGAATATGAACCATCCACATTGATTATGAGCTCCTACTATGGAGCCTTCCATCACACCAAAGTGAGATTGTTCCCTATACTGAGTGAAAATACACTTGTAAATTCATTAGGGATCTATTAATTCTATGTAGGAGTCATAATAGCCTCTTTATATATGAACATAAAAAGGATAATGTTTTTAATATGAAAAATTAGGAATCAAACCATGGTGTAAATCAACATTATAAGTGTCCATGATAACTAATAACCCTTTAGAAATAATAACAAATCAAATATGGGATTTAAATTATGCAACAACATTGAAATTTAATGAATAATTTAAAATTTGACCTAGAATATAGAACTAGCTATTTTTATATTAAATTCTAATCAGGATATATGAGACAAGGATCTCTTAATACCCATAGAAAATATGTTACAATGATTATGAGTTTTCATTTTCACAAAACTAGAATTTGGATGTGACTTTGACTCCCTTCTTATAATGAACCTCACTTTTTAAACAATCACATCACATCTTAAAATATGGAAAAAATTATATGACATAAATATTCGTTATAAAATTAAATAATTGTATTTTAATTAGATACATGGATACATGAAGATATATTTCATAGGTTTACAACACAATCTGACTAATCTCTCCATATGTAGTACCTTGATTAGTCTGCTCATACATTATACATTTATTTAAAACCTAAGGAAACAAAACATTAGAAAAGGTGAGATATGATTCATAGTATGGGTATGAATGGGATAATTAAATGATAACTTAAGAATGTGGGTATGATAAACTGGTCCTAACATTTAAAATCCATACCTTGAATATCAAATATCATAATTTGTAGTCAATGAATACATAATAGATGTCCGTAAGTCATGAATCATAATAGAATAGATGATCATTATCAATTAGGGAATAATAAGGTAAAAATGAATTCATTTCTTGAGTAAAAATAACCATATAAAATCATATGATAAGGATTTGTAACATGATAATCATAACATGTTAGACTTGGTTTGACCACCCATGTACTTACATCGATCATGGGATATAATCTGGTGTTCCCTCTTCTTGGTTTGGGATAACATCCCATGTACCCTATTTTGTTCTTGGATTGACCTATTATATGACATCTTTTTGTACTAGGGATAACCTATCAGGTATTCATTTCTCTTATTAAACAATGATCATTACCCAATTAATTTGATGGATATATTGGTCCCACCCATAAAATAATCCATTCTATTATGTACTATTGGATCATAAATCAGTCATCATGTTATATCCCAGTAAAAATAAATGGTATTGAAAATTATTTTACTATAGAATAACCCATGGTAAAAAAGGATTCATAATCATTTTATCAAATAACTACATATGAGAATGTTATATTTTTTATAAAAATTCTAAATCAAAATAATAACCCTTATAGTGGAAGATTATGGGGGGAATTATTAGATCATATCTCCAAAATGTCTTATGTAAATTCATAGTATTCCATATATGATGAAAATTATATTTGAAATATAACATGGAATCTTTTAGAAGGAAATATAACCATTGAAAAAGAAAACAAGTAATTTACCTCAAAACATTTATCATATAATAAAAAATTAAAAACTAAAAATGGAAAAATTTATGTTTTTAATTAAATCATTCAACTATCATGAAATTGAAAAATTACATTCATGTCATACATGTTTAATGACTGATTTTTTAACATGTTTGATAAAACATAAAATGAGAATTATTAAAAAAAAGAACATTCCTTAATTTTATATAAAAACATATTCATGGGTAAAAATGTATTAAAAATCATTGATTAATTGATAAAAATGTATTAATGAAATTTTTATAATCATATCAATATATGAAAAAAATTACATAGGAGAGAAATTAGAATTGATTTCTATTAAAGATATTCTTTCAGTCTATTGAGTACATCAAGAGAGTAAAATTATATTGAACTATTATTTATAGAAAAATACTTTTAGGAATATTATATAAATGGTTTTATTTATATATTGATCATAATATTTCACCATGATAAGAAAAGTCAGAATCAATCTCTATAAACAATGTGATAGTAACATTAAAACATTACCATTCTCGTAATGATTAAATTGTAATCCCAATGAAAAAAGATCCTTAAATAGATATATTATTCCACATAGTTTTTATATAAACAACATAAAATAAATTAAATGGATGAATATAGACCAAAAAAATGATACAAACGGGGAATACAGAATGTGTCCCATGAAAATATAGGGGAAAGAGAAATCCCCTTACCACATTGGGAACATTGGAATTATAAACCCCATTATATTATAAAATCAAAATAAATATTTACTATCATTATAATAAGGATATTAATTATTTGACATGTCATAGAGGTATTATATAAACAAAAAATAATAATTAATTGGTGATTATGGTATACGTATCCCAAAAATAAACAAGATATTAGAAATCTATTACATAATGTATCTACTTTCGTAATTCACAATATAACCTCTTATATAATAACTATAATTTAATTATAAATATATAATATAAAAATTATCATATATACCATATCATATATTACATAACTATGACCTTTTATTACTCTTTTATAAACAATTCATTGCTAAAATCATCTTTCGGGTAATAACTGTTTTTTTCATGTTTCGTTTGGTTTTGTGTTTTCGACATTTTTTTATCATGGATTGATCACCTATAATGGGATAAATATTATATAAATATAAAATTTATTAATTATAAATTTATTGTGATTAATCCATTATGGTGATATACAGAAAATCAATTACATTATTCACGAAGTTAGTAAACCTTACTTACCTAGGAACATTGTTTCTATTTTGTAAAAGGATAAAAGAAATAAAGGTAAAAATTAATACACACTTAAATAATAATTTTTTAAATATTATATTTATATAGATTAATTAAATTTTCCCTTAATTATATACATGTAAAAATAAAATGGAAATTATGTCATGTCGCTTCATGGAGGTTGTAGTCCAGAAATAAGAACAAACTATGTTATCTTTTTTCAATGTATTGAAACATAAGAATATAGATTATATATCATACACAAATATTTATAAATACATAATAAATTATATATAAATATTTTAATTCCAAAATATATTCATCCATGAGAGGAAATGATGGAAATGGAATTACATTGGTTTACGAGGATGTAGTCTGTATAACACATGATCAATTGTATTGTTTCTCATTCGAAAGAAGAGGAGTTGAAAATACATTGTTCTATAAAATTAATAAAATATTATTATAAGTTTGATAAATTTTTTTATTATTTTTCATTTATTAATACAGTATTTGTGGTTGTAGGAGGAGTAAAAATATAATCATTGTGAAGAATATTAACTCATCTTAGAACAACCTCCTGGGATATCTCATTAAGAACCCTAGTGTTAGACAATTGGGAATAAAAAAATGATTTAGGAAATTTATGATGACTTTGGGAAGGTATTTTGGTAGTGGTTGTTTAGGATAAATGGTTTATGATATTAGAGGAAGGTAGTGAAGAAGGATCCCCATTTTTATTAAGGGGGAGTGCCATTTTTTTAATTACCTAAAACTATTTATTATTGGAAAGTGACTGAAAAGACATGTGACATAAAACAATATATATAATAGAGTTTTTTTAAAATATTTTTGAACCAGAACATTAATATTTATTAAGAATGTTTTCCCTTAGTAAAAATGATTACCATCTTTGACCACCTTGGTTTTCATTAAAATAAGTACTCAATTTTTATTTTTGTTGGTAATTTATCTACGATGACTAAAAAATATTAGACAAAATTTTCATAAATATGAAATCCAATTTATTAAATATATATCATATGTGTGTAGAAAAATCAATTTAACAAATTCACATGTAACATGTAGATATACCCATTTCATCCTCATCAATGATAATTAATATTTTTTACTATTTATCATGAATAGAAAAATTTACTTTATTTTATAATAATAAATAATATGAATATAATATATAATATAAATTTTAAAAAAATCTATCAAATGTTGTGGAATAATTTATTTTAAAATTAATACAGTATACATAATGATAAATGTTTTATCCAATCAATGTGATTTCAATAGTGTATAATGTTTTAACCTCAAAATATCATATTAAAATAATTAAAATTATCTTAAAATGATTATTTTTGATATAGTCCAATGAATGTTTTTTAAAAATATTAAAAAATGTCGTTTTTAAATTCTATAAATGAAAAAGAAATAATAGAAAAAAATATTAATTTTATCTATTATTTGATAAATCAATCATTCAAAAAAATTTACCTTCAAATAATGAAAATATTATTGAAAAAATGAACATAACTTGGTCCAAAAAATAATACATGTTTTAACAATAATAAATTTTTGTGAAATTTTTTTAGTGCATATATGAAATTTATAAAAAAATTATGTATTTATTTATATATATATTTTATTTATATAATACATTCACAATTATTTTTTAAATAGAGGCTATTCCTATTAATTCCTCGGTTTATAGTGTTTAGGTAAAAATGGTCTGTATTAAATTATAATATTTAACCTATATCATGGTTCTTTAAAACATGATGGTTTGTGTATGGTCTCTTACTAATGAAATTGTATTTATATTATATATATATATATATATCATAAAATCGATTTCTGTTAAATTAAACACTTTATAAGTTGAATTAGTTGGTAAAAATTATGTCAGTCTCATAAGAACAACGATGGATACTCCTACCTCATAATTTCCTCATGTTTCCACATATCTTCATCAATTTACGTTTCTATCATAAAACCATGTCCAAGTGAGTGGATTATGATCAAGAATATTATTTATTTTTTTCATAGGAATAATCATGAACTAGTAGTATGACCAATGGGTTTATTACATGTTATGTATCTATTATATTGTTACATACATGAAGTCCATTGGATATATCGGTGACTTGAGATTGGTTTGTTGGAAGAACCATGAGATAAGAGACCATCAGTAACTAATCAAGATTCATGAATGGTCCAATTTATGTTGGGTGAAACTATCATTTAAAATTATAGTTTTATATCCTTATACCATAGATAAATTCATAGGAATACATTCTCACTAACATGAATCTCCAGGTCATGAATACTATTGACAACATAACATTCATTAAGATTTTCATAGATCATATGTATTGACTAATAGATCTTTCCTTATATACTATTTTTTATCCATATCGGCTCCCAATAGAATTATTTTTCATGAATCATAATAATACATTGGATTTATATACATTTTTCCATATAGGGTTTCAAACAAATCTATTTGAATTATTGAGTGAAATAAATTTTTATATGTAATCTCAACTTCAGGAAGGCGTTGATCCCAAAAACAATAGAAAAACATAGAAAAACCTATCAAAATACTATAATTGTTATAATTAATTTATCAAAATATCTATCTATCTATGGATGAAAGGAATTTATAAAACATAAATGAATTTCAAAATCCTACAAAATAAACTTCTTAAAACATCATGGTAAACCTCAAATTCATATCATAAAAAAAAGAATGTTGTACTCTATGAATCCTAACAACTTCTATAACTATATCCTAGAAATATGCTCTTAATTTAAAAATTCTCTAATATAATTTATCTATTCTGAATTTGTATGGTGATCAATTAAAACACATATTTCATTATTCTGTTTTTTTGTATTAGGGATTCTATAAAAAAATACTAGGTGATGTTTTCCCATTTTCATTTTGATATGGGTTATTATTTTACATCCCCATTGAAATTATTCTCTCTACATTAATATAATAACAAATCAGGAACCAAGATACGTAATTATAAAACCCACTCTTTATAATATCCCACCATAACTATTCTATAAAAACATTCAAAATATTCATTCTTACACGATGAATAAAGTATAAAAACAATAAGCTTCCTCTAATATTTTTTTCTAAAAATCTAGTCACTATAGAACACATGAATTTTTACTGAACATTATCATTTAATCATAACAAAGGTTAAACTAAGGAACATTTATCACCATATTCTATATCTCTAATAAACCTTCCCTGCCAATTTGTTCTCCACTTGGATATATGTTTTTAATAATTACCTCAAAAATAATATATTTTATTCCTTCCTTCCTGAAATATATATCCCCCATTTTAAAATCAATAAATATTATATCTATTTTTATTATCAAAATACATAAGTTGTCATGATCCATTCTACTCAATGCATTATCCACACTGTTTGTTTTCCTATGGTGGTAAGGTATTGAGCATTCATAATCATTAATAAGTTTTATTCATCTTCCTTTGTGTATATTGAAGTATTTCAATATGAATAGAAAATTCATATCTATTTTGATTAATAGATATTAAAAATAAATCTCTAAAAAGATAACTTTTCCCCATCATTAATGAAATGTTTCAACTGCTAACATCTAATCAAGGATTGGAAATTTTTTCTCAAATACCTTAAATTGTAATAAGGAATAAGCTATCTCATACCATTACATATGATAATGAATTCTATACCCTTATTTTATAAATAACTATTTATTTCAAATCCTTATCTTATAGGGTATTTTAAGTACATGTGAGTTGGTTAATCATTAGTTTAGTTCCTTGAACTTTTTTATACATTCTTTATTCTATATGAACTTGGCTCTCTTTCGAGTTATCGTGGTGAGTGGATAATACATTAATGATAATTTTTACACACATAATATATAATTTAATCCCATATAATGTAAACTACTGATCCATATCACCAATGTTAGCATGGGATAATTATTAATAGCCTTAATATTTTATGGATCATCATATATAACCTCTCTTGAGATTACATTACCATAAAATGACTACTTTAGAAGAAAATAATCACACTTTTAATAACATCAATATAGTTTCTCCTTACATAGGTTCATTAGAAAAAATTATAAAGTGATCTTCATGATCTTACCTAAAATTATAATATATAACAATATATCCACTAATTTTTACCATAAATTGATCAATGAAATTTATACGGACTCCATTCATCAAATCTAGGAAAATTTTAATGGAATGTGTATATCAAAATAGATTCACTATATTCATAGTGCATCTAGATTGTTTAGGGTATATCCACAATATTGATCAATAATTATTAAACAATATAAAGTTAAATCATAGAAAAATATTCTATCTAAATATAATTATTAGAAAAAATAATCATTATAGGGTAGAGGATACATGTTCATTATTTCGATCTAGTTCAGTTATGATAAAAAACAAAAATTTCCATCAATACATATATCTTCATAACATAAATAACATGGTCACCCCAAGGATATATACATGAATGATTGAGTCCCCTTTCAAAATTCACATGGAGTTTATAATTATATTCCTCCAACATAATTAGCTATATTATATATGTATCCATTAAAATTGGAATATATCTTGATATAAGTTATATTGAAAACATAATATAAATTTTTTATGGAAATCTAGTAAAAACATCTAGAAAGACATCATCCAGCTCCAAGAAAATAGGAATTTCTACTATGTTTACTTTTTTCCCAACCTTATGAGATAAAAAACCCTTCTGAATGGAATGATGAATCATAAAACTGTTAAAATTTTGATCATAAATTCATATTTCTCATCGCAATGGAATATAATCATATTCTTCATTATAATGTTAATTGTGACCTATCATTAATTTCAATTATTGTGGTATTTCTATTGATAAAAATATTCCATTCATAAAATAACATCTAATTAAACTATATGTGTAAGAAGAAGTTTTTTAGGAAGAACGTACCCAAAAAAACATTATCGGAGAAGAATCATAAATTGCATATTTGATCATCCTCGCATTAGGGGTGTTCTGTTATAATTAAAAATCCAATAAAATGTGATGGGAATTTAAATTACTATACACATTCCATGATATAAGTTAATTTAAATAATTAATCTAAACTAAAAAACATCAATATTTGAGGGACATTTTCACAACTAAAACATCATTATTCTATCTTCAATCAATTCTAATCCAATAATAATTATTAAAACCAATAGTATTAAATAATATGAGTTATCAACCATAATAAATTTTCATGGGACATTAGAACCATGAAAATATTTATTAAACCTATAATACCATGTTCTTAAGAAAGGTCGTTCATGATAATTATTCAATACATGATGATATTTCATAAGGTTTTTATATCTACAAAAAATTTCTCCCTATAGTGTTAATCCATTTATATAGCAGGGCCCATTTGTGTTCACAATAATAATTTCGAGTCTAACCCCAATGTATCATTTTTAGTCTTATTTGTAACACCCCAATATTTCATAGTACTTTATTTTTTCAAGGTAATTCAATAACTTGTGCTATAGGAAACACCAAATTCAAGCACACCACGACTTACTAAACTAGCTGTTCAATAGAAGTTATGAATAGTATTATCTGTATTTTGAATTTTATATATTCCATATAAATTTCAACATCAATATTATGTGTTTCATTGTCATAATATATGAACAAATTCATTTTTTTACAAGTAAATGAATTATTTTTTAGAAAATACAATTTTACCGCTTTTTAATGGTGAAGCCATTTGCCTGGCCATTACTCTCAGCTTCGCTCCTAGCATCGCTCCTAACATTTCCCTCACCTACGGTTTTAGAGACCCCAACTTCTTAAAATATTTCTTCCGGCTCTGGCTTCTTCGGCTTCTTTTTCAAGGTTATCTCCACTCCCATCTTCTTCGCTTGGGTCACCCTCTTCTTCGTTTTTTCTTGCTCCTTCATCCTCCCTCTGAATGGGGTCATTTACCTTATTCCTCCCCTGCTCTGTCAGCCTAGTATGACACAAAATCCCCCATACAGGTTGGGTGTGTTGGATATTAAGGTGGGTTTGGGATTGTGGTAGTGGGATTAAAGGCCACACGAGCCATTTTGATCATCAAATTCTAATTATGGTTGTGGCCCCATGTTCCTATTTCATCATCTTTTCCTCCTTACCTTTTCTTTTATTCCTCATCGGTTTTTAGTCATAGTTTCCCCTTTCTCAGGTTCTTCATGGTGATTTTCTTGTTCATGTGGTTGATTAATCTTTCGGATTCTATATTCTATGTCCCTATTTAGAAGGTTCCAGTTGTGGTTTTATATTTTGTTTTTGATGATGTGCTAATGGTCCCATTATTAGTGACGATTCTGAGCTTGGAGATGGTTTTTTGATAGTTTGCAGTTGAATTCTTGGACTCGACGATGGTTATGTGTTGAAGATCTCTTTGTCCATTCAACCTGCTCTAACCCCAAGTTCTTGAACGCCTCTCTGAGTTGGATCTGGTGAAATGGTAACTAAATGGTTTTGGGATTGTGGTTAAGGGATCAATGGGTATAAAGTTTATACCAGAGTTTTGATTTGTGGCTTCAGTTTTATTTTGTTGTTTCTTTGGTGTACTGTTTTGGTTTCTCTTATTGGTGAATATGGTTTCTAGCATTCGGTTGTGTCCAGATATTTGATGTGGTGGTGTTTCATCAGGAATGATGGTGATTTTGGATGAAACGACGCTTATGTAGTGTTTTATGTATCTTGTGGTGGTGGAATATTGTGTTGATATGTCAATAAGGTGATTCGTATGCATGCAATGATGAAAAATACTCATTGAAGCTGGTGATCTTGGGTCGACTCATGGGATTTGCAGTGATTTGGTTTATTTTGAATTTTGAAACAAGTCTCATGCTACAGTATTAGCAGGGTGAATGGTTTAATATTATATCGATATTGTAATGTGCATTTTGTAAGGGTAAGGTTGTGAATTGATGATGGATAATGTTTCTGTTGTTTCCCACATACCATTGAAAGTGGATTTTCAATAAAATAAAAAATGGATTGTAGAAATGGAGAAAATTTTTTAAATAAAATATTTTATACTTTTATATTTTTAATTTTACAAAATTAACTTATATATTATAAGAGTGACATAATAATTTAGCTTCGATAATGTTTTTGGTGTTTTTATGATAACTATCATATTTGGGTGAAAAGTGAAAAATAACAAATTTTAATTGAAAACAATTTTTTTAGTAAAAATATTTTATAGTGTTCAATTATAAATTTTAATGGTTTGGAAGTATAATTAGATTATATTTTGACCATGTAATACAATGTAGGACATTATAAGTAATTTTAAATTTAAATTTGACATAAACACATGTCAATCTTTTGATAGTTTTTACTTTCTAAAAACCTGCCTTTTGGTTTGTACAATGAGAATTAACTTTAAATTAAAAAATAAAACTACTATGTTTTTAATTTGTTAAAATAGAATAACATTTTTAATTCATAATATAAAAATTATATTAAGGTTAATTTTTTTTCTTTTCTAAAAACTTTCACTTTTTTATAAATAGTGAACAACATTTTGTTATTATTAAAAACCGACTTTTTATTTCAATGATTATTTATTTTATTTAAAATTATTTTACATAAATAAAGATATATAATACCTATGTAAGTTCAATGTAAATCATTGGAGTTATTTTATAACAATATATATATATATATAATTTTATTGAACTTATTAACGTTTTTTTAACATCGTCCTTGGAGCATTTTCAAATTTACATAAAACATAATTTTACAACTTATGTGAATATAATTTGAAAATTACGAGAGATATGGTTGAAATAATTAGGTAATATGTGGTTAAATAAGATGAAAATAATTTCTGGTGAATAGTAACAGTTGACTTTTATTTACCACAGTTATAAATAAATAGGGTAATTAAGGGTAAAAATAATATTATAATTATCCTAAAACAAAAATTTATTCAATTTGATAAGATTAATTAGATAAAAACAATAATATTAATTATATATGACCCCATTTGATCCACATGTATTAGATTAGGTCATTTATTATTATTTTATTTAATGACGAGTACAAAAAGATAAATTCAATGTTTATTAACTAATCCATTTTTAAAATAGGGTTACACACAATATAAATTAGAATATATATATTTATTAGAAAAATAAAAATAATTACTACATTAATGTATTTTATTTATAAATTTTATACATTAAAGAAACGAATTTATTTATAGAAAAATGATGATTTAGCAATTACATCATTAATTAAGGATTAAAATAATTGATATAATAAATATCAAAATAAATTTAATTTGAGACATTTGATGAATTACAATAAAATTATAGGTTAATATGACATGTTAGTGTTGATTAAAGAATTTTTTACGAACTATCCATGCTGTTATGATTTTCACAAAAACAAAATATTAAATAGTGTCAAATATGACATAATTGAGCTTTTAAAATAAATACTATATTATTAAATTATATAATATTCATAAAAATCTAAGGATCATGAAAAGAACTTATATAATGTTGTATATATTAATAATTAAATATTTGGAGTTCTCTTGGATGTTCTTTTCATGTTTATTAACTATATAATATAAAAATACAATGAGACAAGGTAAACGTCAAACTATTTTACTAAGAGTTGACTCTAGAAAATCTAGTGAATATGGTAATATAAAACTAACTAAAACCTATTAGTTTAGATTTTTTCAACCCATACTCACCTTATATTATAAATAAATCATTTTGGATACATTATAAAATGAAAATTATTTTATTATAAAATAATATTTCAAGATTTTCTTAAAGTGAACCTCACCTCTCTTATAAAAAGGTACATCGCTTTTTCTAAAATTCCAACCTCCAAATCCATTTGGAACAGCCAAAAACTTCCAAAATATCCTCCTAATTTCTCTCCCTTAAACCTATTGGCCTTACATATATCATAATTCTATCATAATGATCCCTTTGGTTAAAATCAAAAGGAAACACCCGAAAAAAAGTACTAATTTCACCAACCTCTTTTATGTTGTTTTCATCTTCTAATTCATATTTCATTGTAATTTCCACACCAAAATAATAAATATTGAACTTTCTACAAACTGAGATGTTATTAAAAATATGGTACAACCATATTTGTTATTCTATTCATCCTATAAATGACAATGTCACCATACGTGCGTATATACGACTTACCGTCTCCGCGTCGTGGTGTAGTTTGTTATTAAAACACTTCATAATTTTAATGGGTATAATAATGATTATAACTAATAAAAATAATAATTATAACATTTTAATTATTTTTTATATGTGATATACCATACAATTACATATTATTTCTCCATCAATATACTGATATTGTCCCTCGTGCATATGTACAGATTGACGTCTCCATAAAAGCAATGTGTTTCATTACCAATCGTAACCATTAAAAAATAATTCTTATGAATAAAAATAATGTTTTTTAACATTAAATTATTCAATATATGAATCAAATACATCCTATCCATAAAAATAATGGCTTACGTAACCAATCATATAAAAGAAAATGAATTCATTAACAACTGAAATAATGATACAAAACAATATTATTAACAATGAAATATTATAAGATCATATATGATATAATATTTATATATATGATTCTTCTATAGTTTAATATCATTATTTTAAGTATTATACATGATGAAAACATACAATCACTTAAGTAAAATTACATGGTAATGGTTTATTTCGCAATATATTTATTATGTGAAGTTGTTTTTACGTAAATATATACTGGGAAATATTTATTATCCATGTATATGAATTATAAAAGACTTTTAAAAGGGATTCTTTTTAAAGGAATTTTTTAGTAAAGAATCATTTTAAATCTTTTAAAGGTTTAATCTTCTAAACCATTTTTATTAATTTTAATGTTTTCAAAATGGGTTTTAGGATTTATTAATATGGACATGAATGCATAAATATGTTAATTCCAATTAAAAGTTTCAAAGTGGAATGAGTCACTTTAACTAAAAACTATCTTTTAAATTACATCATTTATAGATTAATTGACATTTAAATGATTTCATGAAAAGGGGTATTTCTCCCAATTATTTTTACTGATCATTTTCAACTGTGCCATTATATTATATGGTATATTATTCTTGATCAAAGTTGGTTTATTATTCTACAAATCATTTAAATTGTATTGAAGGTTTTGTGATATGTTGGACTATTGATGTGTTATTTTTATACATTTCATGGTTTATGGATAAGGTATTGAAATTTCGTATGCTAGTTTTAATATGAATGTCTCTGTTATGTTTAAACTTTTTTATATGAGGAATGTATTGGACTATGTAAGTGATGGGTGGAGCCCTCTATATCTCTTCGATGCACCGGTAGGACTTGTTATACAATCGATTGTCTTGGATGAAGTCCTTGATAAAATGTTATTTGTAGTCTTGGAACATGGCTTTGACTATGTGGTTAAGAAGTCTGGTATTATGCATTCCAACATTATGAAATTTGATATTGATATTAAATGTGATTATTCAACTAGTAGATAATCCAAGTGAAGAAGTAAATGGAATTATTTGATTTATCTTTTCCATATTATGATGATGTTAATGTTTAAAAGGATTTTGTTTTAGTTTTATACATTTCTATAAATGTTTATGCTTATTTATGAATGTTTCTGATATGTTGTTTTCCTTAATGAGCATTTTATCTCACCCATTTCATATGTGTAATATTCCTCGGATTCCAAGTAGTGTATTATGATTGATAAGTAGGGTTATTCTAGTGGATTAATAGCATTCTCAATTGATAATTTATGTAGTGTTTTATTTAATAATGTGTAATGTATTGTTCATGTATGTAATATATTTTTCAGGACTGCTAAATAAATTTGTCTTTCGAGACATGATTCTTTGTAATGAAGCCAATTTATTAAAAAAATGCACCAACTCTAGGCTTCTGGGATTGAGGCATTACAGTTGGTATCAGAGGATGTTTAAAAACAACCATAGAATTATATTTAGATAAACTCTCATTAGAGAAAATATACCTAGTATATTCTTTTAGGATTGCTATAAAAGAACATTATAGAATTTTGGTAATCAAGATATTTTGTGTATATTCTATGCAATACATCTCTATTTGGATATTAGTAGGTAGAGGCAGCTCTGGCACAAATATACCTAGTAGTGAAAACTCTGACATAGAGTTTCAGGCTTGACCTAGTGTATCTTATTACACGATAATGGGCCTTGATGCACTCTTGGTTATGAAACACGTAGGGTATATTCTTAGGATGATTCAAATTTTCATTACAAGCCACTATGATGGATTTATGAGTAAATACTTATTCAAAGATATAATTATATGAGTATAGATTCTAAGAATAATCTTTTACGTTTATTTTAGGTATTTTACATGTTTGGAATTATGCATTGAAATTCATAAACTAACCTAGTGTGTTCCATTATTTAGAAATGGCACCTATTATAGGGAATGAGAATTCCAGCAATACACATGATCGAAAGATTAAAAAGAATCATATATTTCATTGTATTAAGCCATCATTTAAAAGAGAAATAGTCTCCCATGTATTCTCATCATTTAGAGAAAATAGTATCACGTGTTTATGAGATAAGTAAATAATTATCTAAGTACTATGGCATTGATGGGAAGCAAGATATGTAAAGGATGTAAGAGAGAAATATGGATAAAGGGATGATGGAAAAAAAGGATTTCACCATATATGATATCTGTGGAAAGAATCACCTTATAAAATGCTTGAAAGATAATGGGAGTTTATTATAATTGTGGAGAAAAAGGAAACCATGTATGTGATTGTAATGGTAATAAAAATGCATCAAATGTACAATGATTCATCTGCAAGGAGTTGGGACACTATGTAAATCAATGTCCAAATCATCATAGATTTCACCAAATGATGCTATTAAATAATAATCAAATTATGATACCACTGAAGATGAAGAGGAATGATTAGATTTCTTATGTTATTATTAATTTGTTGTGTCATTTGAGTATTTTATAAGTTATGTACATGTTATAAGAATTATAGAGTATATAAGGATTGTATAGTAGTACCATTTCATTAAAGACTTCAGATTGTGGGGAACCATGAAATTTTAATCCTAATCAGCTTAAATTTTCGGAAAATATATGGTTGAGAAAATGATAAAACATAATATAGTTCTGATATTGAGGTAGTAAATTTGGAATAATATATGATTTATTTGGATAAATTATATTGTATATTCTTGAATACCTTCAAACGGATTAATTATTTTAATATAACATCATTATTGTAATTTACAACATTTTTTAATAGAATGAGTATATCTAATATTCAATATTGAATAAGGGAGTATGAATGTAATAAATAAGGCTTTATGGTCACTCATGGTGTTATAGTGTTTTAGAATAACACATGATGAATGTATTCAAATGTTGTTACGTGGAAAAAGGATCTTCATTATGTTTAACTTCCTTATAAATTTTTTATTGTGTGTTTGGAAAGAAGTATTTTAGATAAGATTAAAGGTTGGAATCGATTATATTTGACATTGTATACTATTTATAAGGTTAAAACATTTATTGAAATTGATTTTTTATTTTCATAAAATTTACATCCTAAAGGTCGGGAGACAACCCGTCGTATCTGGCAAGACCGTGATACTTGATCCACCAACTGAAAGGAGACAAAGGTGGGGCACCTACCACTGACATACATGATGTCCTTGTTTTTATAATGTAGTTTTTTAATAGTCAGACTAATGAATTATTAATTCCTTATTTTTGGAACCCTATATGATTTGGATAAAGAGAATATTTTTAATTCTATTATCTTTTGGAATCAAAGATGAGTTTGTGTCAGGAACTATTTGAAGGATGACACTCTACATTCATGTATACTATTTCCTATTATTATATTAATAAATTAATTATAAACGTTAGGGAAAGTTTCTTAAAACCAAAAATGTGTTATCTTAATAAATTATGTTTTCCTGTATAGACAATATTTTAAATAATCATAGATTGATTTCTTTGAGACCCTAAATTTTACACTTTTTTGTGATTGATGACCCCAATAACTCCCTATTAATATTTACAGTTTTCCTTTATTTATGTGTCTTTAATTTACAACAATTTTTTCCTAATCTAGATCATAATTTGGTGCTGAATTTTTTATTTCCATTTCCCTCTTATTAAGATAAATTTTTGTTAACCCAATTTCTGATTTTGGTTTTCCATAATGTTATTTTGCTATTTATAACCATATATTTTCGATGAACAATTTCAAATTGTAAGGATGTGATTTATTGAAGGAGGGTAGAATGTATCACCCCAATATTTCATAGTATGTCATTTCTTCAATGTAATTCAATAAAATGAGCTACACGCCACACCGAGTTTAAGCGCACCACAAATTACCAAAATAGATGTTCAAAAGCCATTATAAATAATATTATCTGAATTTTCAATATTATATAATCCATATAATTTCTAACAACCATATTATGTGTTTCATAGACATAATATAAGAACAAGTTCATTTTTCAGAAAAAGGATATATTTTTTTGAAAAAGTAATTTTACCTCCATTTAATGGGGAATAATTTTTCAATCCAATATTTGACAATTTTATATATTCAATTTGACAAAATAATCATCTTCATTACAATTGGGACAAAAAAATTATGTGTCTATAAGTTTTTGGTGTTTTTTGATAACATTCATATTTGGTTGAATAGTAAAAAATAATATATTTTAATTGAAAAAAAAATTATTCAAAATAATTTATTGTGTTAAATTATAAATTTGAATGGTTTGTATGTACAATTATATTATATTTTTATCATTCAACACAATTTTTTTTCGTTATATGAAATTTAACATTTAATGTTTACATAAACACATTTAAATATTTTGATAGTTTTTACTTTTTAAAATCCCACCTTTTGCATTTGACAACTATAATAAATTATAATAAATAAATAATAATTCTATGTTTTTAATTTGGTAAAATAGAATTCATATTTGAATTCAGAATATCAAAATTATCTTAGTGTGATTTTTTGGTTTTTGAATGAAATCTTTCAATTCTTGATTAATATTGGAAAACACTGCGTTATTATTTAAAACTAACTTGTTATTTAAATAATTATATATTTTATTTAAATTTATAATAAGTAAAAATAGATATATAATAGCTATATAAGTTCAATGTAATTAATTGGAGACATTTTATTATAAAATAATATGTACTAAATTTTATTGAACTTTATAACGTTTTTACCCACCTTCAAGGAGCATTTGGAAACATTCATAATACTTCATTTTACAGCTTCTGTGAGTTTAATTTATAAAATATGAGAGAAACAGTTGATATATGTCTGTAAAATGTGGTTAAATAAGATTTAAATAATTTGTTTTGAATATTAACTTTTGACTTTTATTTACCATGGTTAAAAGTAAATAGGGTCATTAAGGGTAATAATTATATTATAATTATCCTAACACATGTCTTAATTCTATTGGTTAAGTATAATTCCACCAAAACCATCCTTTGGATTAAAATATGACACCCTTTAGTTCACATGGATTAGATTAGAGAATTTATTAATATTTTATTTAATGAATAGTTAAAAGACTTAAATTCAAAGTTTAATAAAAAAACATTTTTAATATTTGGATACATACAATATAAATTCGACATTAAATATTAATTAATAATATAGAACGATTTCCCACATAATGGTATTTTATTTACAATTTTTAGACATTAAATAATTAAATTTATTTACGACACAATGATGATGCAGTAATTACCTTATTAATGAATGATTAAAATAATTGATATAATAAAAATCCAAATAAATGATATTTGAGACTTTTGATGAATTCCACTAATTTTATAGGTTAATATGACATGTTAAGGTTAACAAAATAAGTTTTTTTCAATGTAATAATAATGATATGATTTTCACAAAAACCAAATTCAAAATAATGTCAAAATTGACATAATTGAGTTTATAAAACAAATACTATATTATTAATTGATATAATATTCCTAGAAATGTATGGTTTGACCAAAAGACATAGATAATATTATATATTAAAAATGAACAACCTGGGGTTTGATTGGATTGTTGTATTATTTTTATTAACCATATAATATTAAAATACAAAAAGACATGGTAAATGACAAACTATTTAACTATGTGTTAAATATTAAAGATATGGTTAATATGGTGACCAAAACCTGCCTAAAACCTATTGGATGAGATTTTATCGACCCATACCCACCATTAACTATAAATAAATCATTTTGGTGCCATTATAAACTGAAAATTATTTTATTATAAAATAATATTTCAATATTTTCCTAAAGTGACCCTCACCTCTCTTATAAAAAGGCACTTCCCTTTCTCTTAAATTCACACCTCCAATAATATTTTTCTCAGACAAAACCTTCACAAATACCCTCCCAACATCCCACCCTTCTACCTAGAGGCCTTAATTTGATCATAAATCCATCCAATTGATCCCTTTTGATCAACTCAAAATGAAACACCAAGAAAAGAGGTAATAATTTCACCACCATATTTCTAGTTATTTTCTTCTTCCACATCATATTTCTTTGTTGTTTCCATATAAAAATAATAAATCCATTACATTATAAATATTGTGTAGTTATTATAAATATGGCACAACCATATTAATTATTCTTTGAATCCTATAAATGAAAAAGTCATGATACGTGCGTACATACGGCTTACTGTTTGCACATCGTGGGGTAGATTGTTATTCAAAACCATAATTATTTGGATGGGTATAATATTGAGTATAATTGACATAACTAATAAATAAAACATTTTAATGATTATTTATATATGATATACCATTTAATTACATAAAATTTCACCATAAATAAAATGATATTGTCGCTCGTGCATACGTATGGATTACCGTCTCCACAAATGCGATGAGATTCATTCCCCATCGTAATAATTCATGAATAACATTAATGATTAAAAATAATTTTTAAGAACATAATATAATTCTGTATTTGAATAAAGTACATATGATCCACAACAAACCTGGCTTAGGTAACTATTAATATAAAGGAAAATGATTCAGTTAACACCTGAAACGACGAGACTACTAAAATATTATTAACAAAGAAATTTTATAAGATAATATATTAATTAATACTTATTTATATGATTCTTGTATAATTTAATAACAATGTTTTAATTAATATATAGTAGGTTAACAAACCATAGACTGAGGAAAAGTACAAGGTAAGATTTAATTCCATAATAACTTTATTATATGAGGTTGTCTTTTAGGTAACTTTCTACTGGGACATATTTATTATCCATGTCCATATTTCATAAAGGAATTTTCAAAAGAATTCTTTTCAGGTAAAATTATTACTAAAACATAATTTTAAAAGTTTTAATGATTTATTCATGTAAACCATTCTTATTAATGTTCATGTTTTCAAAATGGTTTTAAGGATTTATTTATATGGACATTGAAGTGCCCAGATCAGTGTGAATCACTGAGAGGGGGATAGGGTGAATCAGTGATCCCTTAAAACATTTTACTAATTGATTCCTTATCAATTAAACCTCTATGGCTGGTTAAAGCCTCGATCCACTCTTCTTGTATATCTCACCTTTCCTCGAATGATGCAGTAAATATAAAGGCACTGGACACAAGGATTTACAAGGTTCGGCACCAAAGGCCTACATCCTTGCCATGCTCTCCCAGCATGGATTCTCCATTATAACCTGTTAAAATTACAATGGTCGATATAGAGTCCCACTGTATCTCTCCTGAGTCCCACAGGAGGGTCTTTATACTGCGTCCCACAGTGTTACCAGAGTCCCACTGGCCTGCTCCAGAATCCCACTGAAGACTTCTTCTCCCTGAGTCCCACAGGGTCTTCTCCTGGCTCCTCGAGTCATACGAGTAGCTCTTCTTCACTTTAAGCTTCTTCAAGTATCCTCAGAAGTCTGGGATAAAGACTGCTGGCCTTGCTCTGTACCTCTGATCACTTGAGTTGATCAGGTCTTCTCGTCTAGCTCAGGCTTTATCTCCTTCTTCAGGATGACCTGGATTCTCTCTTCAACTACTGAATGCTCAGACAACTGATATCTTTATCTTCAGTCCGGTCCAGTCTCACTCAATTCAACTTCATGCACAGAATGCATGGCAACTCTGCATCTTCATGCACTGACTGCATGGCCTTCTCAAATTCTTCAAGATCCTCTGGTCTTGGTCAACTCAAATGCACACAAGCAAATTTGACTTGTTTCACATGTGCATGTGCATACATGCATGCATGCACTCTCCTTCTCTTTCTTCTAGGTGCAATAATCCCACAAAGGGTGTAGTCACTTTAAGCACACACCTTCTTCCTCCTTCACACACTTTATCCAATTTTTGTACACACATAGAGTGTGTTCTACTTTAGTGTGGGTCACTCCTTATTTCTTCTAAGTGTATACACACTTCTTAGTGCACACACTTAGGTTCGGCCAACTTGTCTCTTTACACACACTTGTTTCATTTTGCACACACTTGAAACTTTGGCCTTCACTTCCTCTTGCACACACACAAAGTATTCTTTGTTCTTCAAAGTGTGCACACACAAGGCTACAGCCTCTTCCACTATTTTTGAACACAAGGCACTAAGGCCTCGGCCTTCCTCTTGTTTTGCACACACACAAATGTGGTGGCCTTCCACTCCTCCTTGCACACACCCAAAACTCTCGGCCTTCTTTGTTCTTTTTTGCACATACACCCAAAGGCTACGGCCTTCTCTTGTTCACCTAGCACACAAGGCACAATGTCCTCGGGTCTTTTTCTTTGCACACACAAAACCGTAGGGTCCTCTTACTCCATTTGCACACACACACTAGGTATGCACTCCACCTTCAAAATAGGCACGCAAAGGGGTGCGGCCTTCCTCTCTTCACAGCTTCTGTCGCGCAAGCACAAGGCACAAAGGACCTCGGCCGTGGGCGCGCAAGTGCAAGGGTGCACTTGGTCGTGCAAGCGCCTACCGTGCAGGGGGCACGGTGCACAGAGGGGGCGCGCAAGTTGGCGCTGCCCTTCCTCCTTCCTGTCGCGCAAAGGATAGCGCACAGGGGACTCCTCCTCCTCCTTCTTCTTGTCACGCAAAGTTAGTAGCGCGCAAGGAACTCAATCCACTCAAGTAAACTTGCGCGGGGCTTCAACTTCTCGAGGCATAGCTCTCACGGGACTCGGATTTTCAACAGAGTTTCAGCAAGCTCTCCAAGGCCTCGGGCTCTCTTTATATAGGCAGAGAAACGCCTCTGTCCACCCGCGTGTTGAATCTTGAATCACCGAAGATTTCGGATCTTCAAAAATCTTTCAAATCTTTATTTTTATCCTCTGTTTTACGCGGGCTCATTTAATTTTTATTCCTCTACGTGCATGTGACTCAGAACGCATGCACGGCCTTCGGTTTAGGTCCAAACCATGCAAACCACCAACCACGTGGCCTCGGAAGCTTTGCTTTCCTCGGCCGAACATCGAAAATATTCATTTGTTGCATGCAGGATCATTTTAAACCATGGACGAGTTCTATAGGGCCAGAAGATCTCAATGGACCCTTCAGCTTGAACAATGGTGGCCGGAATCTTCAAAACTGTAGTCGGGAGGCGCCTGGTTCGAACGGAGGCTGCGGGAATGCACGGGGAGGCCTCGGTCAAGCTCAACGAAGGAGACGGACGCTGGGCCGTTGGATCAGGCGATCAAAAGACTTTGGACGGCCTGGATCAGATCGGGGGCGCGGCGGATTAGATGAGCGGCGCCGATCGTCCGCGAGATCAGATGATCGGCTGGGATTCGTTCCCGGTGAAAAATTCGCGTCCCACATCGAAACGGCGGCCGATTTTCACGCGGCTTATTACCCTGGCGCTGCCCGCTACTCGCCAGTTGAACTTCCCCCTCCACGGTGCCGCCCCGCACCGTGTTCTCCCTGCGGGCGCGCTCTTCGCCCACTCTCACCTCTGCGGGCGCGCACCTAGCGCCCACTATGCACACTCGGGTGCGCGGGCTTCAACACCGCGTGTCCTCGGGGGCTTACACACGGCCCCCTGCCGCGCTCCTCCGGGCGGGCCCCAGGCGCCCTTGCGGTGTCCCGGGTGTGCGCCCTGCCACCCTGGCTCGCCCCACAGGTTCCCCCGGGCGTGGTGCCCTAGTGCCCATGCCTTGGGGTTGAACCCTCAAGGTGCCTTGGCTTGCCATATTTTTTGGCAAAGGGACAGAACAAAGTACAAAGTACTCCCATATGTAAAATTCCAACCCAAGTTCTTCCAAGCCAAATGCCACTCCAAGCCTTCTTCCTCATTTTTTCTCATCTTCTTCTTCATTTGAATTCCTCACTCCTACTCAACAAATAATCTTCACTTAGGAGGGAAATGTAGAATGTTCTTCCTTCAACCGAACTCTTGAATCACATAAAATCTCCAATGTGCTTCATTCATCCAATCAGAGATCAATTGGAACTTTTTCACATTTACATGCACTAAGTGATAGTGCATAGTCCTCTTTAAAACCACTTCATCCACTTAGAAGTTGTGGATGGATCTCTTGCTTCTCCTCATGCATTGTCAATACAATGCAAGGTCTTCAAACTTTTGTTGTGACTTTGTATCCAGTGGATACAAGTTCTTGGAACTTTAAGAACAGCTCAACAATCGTCTGATTTACATGGAGAATGTTTCAACCACAATTTCCAATACCACATAGTGAATCTCCTATGTGACATGCCTCTTAGTACCATGGCCATTCTCCTTCACCACCAACACCATCACAACCTTTGTCATTCACATCTTGACATTCCTTGACTTCCATTCATTCCAAGACAACTTCATGCCTCATTGACAACAAATGCAACACAATGAACTTCAATCTCCCCCTTTGTATTTGTTGTCAATACACTCATTCAGCACATATGAATGGGTCAATATATGTGCCAATATTTCTCCCCCTTATTGGCAATCAAATGCAAAGGTGTGGTGTGGTACACTTTCAAAAATATCTTCCTCTCTTTGAATAGCATCTTCTTGAAAATCACTAAGAGAGGGATGATGCCACATGTTCTTCTTTAGAAAAGAACCTTTAGTAAATCAACTCTAAGTCTACTTGGGCTAACCCGGTGTAGAAAACAAGAGTGATATAACCAAGATTTTTCAATGCTGTCCACATTTCACTATACATGTGAGAACATGCTTCAGGGGTTTGAAATTTTTCAGATATAACAATGAATTGCTAAATCCTGCACATACATCACAAAACTCATTAGAAAGTTCAGGTGCAAAGATAAAGCTCCCCCTTTCATCTACTTTCTCAAGATGATATTAATTTCAGAACATCATCTTCTTCAGATTGGCTCCCCCTTAAGGGGTTCACTCCATTCAATCCAAACCATCCTCTAGCTGAGAATGATCATCATCTTCAATTCCCTGCAATGTTAGCACATGTATATACAAGTGAATAGGGAATAAGATGGAACCTCCTTGGTTCATCAATGTGAACAACATGGTTGAGAAGATTATCTCAACCGAGATGTCCCATTTTCACCAGTCTTCACACTTGCACATTTGATCTTCATTGATGATTGTGCTGGTGTGGTTCTCAAAACATCTTCATGTGAAATCTTCTTCTTCCCTTTTGCCTTAGAAATTGCCAGAACTTTATCTTCAGCTTTTTGCAGATCTTTGGCAAGTTGCAACTGATTTGGCCATATGTCTAGTAAATCATTTGGAAGAGTGGCCTCAGTTTTGGAAGTTCCACATGGTTCTTTGGATGCTGCTAAGCTACCTCTCTTAGGAAACTTATTTTCAATCAATCCCTTCTTCTTCTGGATTGATTGTATTTTGGAGTTCAGTCTGCTTCTATTTAGATTCATGGCTTCTTTACAAAGTTCCATGATGTGTCCTTTCTTTCCACAGTAGAAGCATGTTTTCTTGGTGGTCCTTCTGGATGCATCACCCTTCATGGATTTCAATTCCAAGGACTTCTCTTCATTCTTCAAACTCTTCTTGGGAGCATTTTCCACTTTCTTCTGCTTGCTTCCCAAGGAATCTCTCTTAGCCAGGTTCAGTGATATTCTCTTCATTCCAGCTTCGGATACATTCAGAGATTGATATGTATCAACTCTTTGACCACTTTTGCACACATCCCAGATTTTATCAAGCAATCCAAATCTATTTGCAGTAAACAGATGTATCTGGACCTGTGGATGTTGCTTCTTTTCCTCTGGCTTGCTCCCCCTTGGCATGGGCTTCCTTTGTGCTTTGACATTTAGTGGATTGTACCAACAATCCTTTGCACAATGCCCATACTTGTTACAACACCAACACTGACCCACAAATCTTGACCACTTCAGTCCTTCTGATTGTTGGGTACTTTTCTTGATTTTTTGTGCTGCTTCAGGAGAGCTCTGCTTCTTTACTGTCTTCATCCATACTTGTTTGGATTCATTCTTCCATCCTGCACTTTTAGTAGAAACACTATTAGAAGCATCAGTACAAGATGGGATGGATGGTACCTTCTTTTTAGAAGTTGTTGCACTTTCACTAGAGGATGTCTTTCTTTTAGAATCATCCTTCTCAATGCATACTTGTGTAGCAACATTTCTTCTTACAACTGACTGGGAGGATTCAGCTTTGGGTGATTGCAGATTTGTCAATATCACCTCTAGTTCTAAGCACTTCATGTTAAGGGAGTTCTTCTCATCCTCAACAGCTCTTAGCTTTCCTTCCCAACTTTCTTTCAGCTGATTCATCTGGTCATCATGCACTGTCTTCAATTCAAGCAATGAATTGTCAAGCTCCTTTACCCTTTTTGCTTTGTCTTCAAGTTTAGCATCTTTGACAACCATTGAAACTCTGTGCCTCTTTTCCAGTGCATGGAAAACATCTTTGATTACAGTCTTAAAGAATTCTTTCTCAGAAAGGCTTCTTTGTAATTCTTCAGTAGTGTCTTCATATCTTTCATTGCAAAGAGAAACAGTTTCATCTTTAGCCTTCACCAGCTTTCTGAGAGTGTTGGTTATGCCAACCTTTTTGCCAATTGTTCTTCCATTGCATTGGCTTCTTCTTCTAACTGTGATTTTTCTTCATGAAGATCATGGATGCCTGTAGCTATACACTTTGCCACTTCCATGGGAACTGTCTTCTGAAGATATTTGAGTGCACTCTGAAGATCACTCATTATTCCAACTTCATCACAGCTAGGACAGGCTTTCTTCATCTTCTTGGCCTGTTTCTTCTTTCTATTTTTCTAAGTCTTGGCAGATATCTCCATTTGAGGCTGGTCACTCATTTCCTCAAATATGCACTTCATAAATACTCCCTTGGTTCTTTTAGAGGTAACCTCCCTCTGATACCAATTGAAGTGCCCAGATCAGTGTGAATCAATGAGAGGGGGAGGGGGTGAATCAGTGATCCCTTAAAACTTTTTACTAATTGATTCCTTATCAATTAAACCTCTATGGCTGGTTAATGCCTCGATCCACTCTTCTTGTATCTCTCACCTTTCCTCGAATGATGCAGTAAATATAAAGGCACTGGACACAAGGATTTACAAGGTTCGGCACCAAAGGCCTACATCCTTGCCATGCTCTCCCAGCATGGATTCTCCATTATAACCTGTTAAAATTACAATGGTCGATACAGAGTCCCACTGTATCTCTCCTGAGTCCCACAGGAGGGTCTTTATACTGCGTCCCACAGTGTTACCAGAGTCCCACTGGCCTGCTCCAGAATCCCACTGAAGACTTCTTCTCCCTGAGTCCCACAGGGTCTTCTCCTGGCTCCTCGAGTCACACGAGTAGCTCTTCTTCACTTTAAGCTTCTTCAAGTATCCTCAGCAGTCTGGGATAAAGACTGCTGGCCTTGCTCTGTACCTCTGATCACTTGAGTTGATCAGGTCTTCTCGTCTAGCTCAGGCTTTATCTCCTTCTTCAGGATGACCTGGCTTCTCTCTTCAACTACTGAATGCTCAGACAACTGATATATTTATCTTCGGTCTGGTCCAGTCTCACTCAATTCAACTTCATGCACTGAATGCATGGCAACTCTGCATCTTCATGCACTGACTGCATGGCCTTCTCAAATTCTTCAAGATCCTCTGGTCTTGGTCAACTCAAATGCATACAAGCAAATTTGACTTGTTTCACATGTGCACGTGCATTCATGCATGCATGCACTCTCCTTCTCTTTCTTCTAGGTGCAATAATCCCACAAAGGGTGTAGTCACTTTATGCACACACCTTCTTCCTCCTTCACACACTTTATCCAATTTGTGTACACACTTAGAGTGTGTTCTACTTTAGTGTGGGTCACTCCTTATTTCTTCTAAGTGTATACACACTTCTTAGTGCACACACTTAGGTTCGGCCAACTTGTCTCTTTACACACACTTGTTTCATTTTACACACACTTGAAACTTTGGCCTTCACTTCCTCTTGCACACACACAAAGTATTCTTTGTTCTTCAATGTGTGCACACACAAGGCTACGGCCTCTTCCACTATTTTTGCACACAAGGCACTAAGGCCTCGGCCATCCTCTTGTTCTGCACACACACAAATGTGGTGGCCTTCCACTCCTCCTTGCACACACCCAAAACTCTCGGCCTTCTTTGTTCTTGTTTGCACATACACCCAAAGGCTACGGCCTTCTCTTGTTCACCTAGCACACAAGGCACAATGTCCTCGGGTCTTTTTCTTTTCACACACAAAACCGTAGGGTCCTCTTACTCCAATTGCACACACACACTAGGTATGCACTCCACCTTCAAAATAGGCACGCAAAGGGGTGCGGCCTTCCTCTCTTCACAGCTTCTGTCGCGCAAGCACAAGGCACAAAGGACCTCGGCCGTGGGCGCGCAAGTGCAAGGGTGCACTTGGCCGTGCAAGGGCCTACCGTGCAGGGGGCGCGGTGCACAGAGGGGGCGCGCATGTTGGCGCTGCCCTTCCTCCTTCCTGTCGCGCAAAGGATAGCGCACAGGGGACTCCTCCTCCTCCTTCTTCTTGTCGCGCAAAGTTAGTAGCGCGCAAGGAACTCAATCCGCACAAGTAAACTTGCGCGAGGCTTCAACTTCGCGAGGCAGAGCTCTCACGGGACTCGGATTTTCAACAGAGTTTCAGCAAGCTCTCCAAGGCCTCGTTCTCTCTTTATATAGGCAGAGAAACCCCTCTTTCCATCCGCGTGTTGAATCTTGAATCACCGAAGATTTCGGATCTTCGAAAATCTTTCAAATCTTTATTTTTATCCTCTGTTTTACGCGGGCTCATTTAATTTTTGTTCCTCTACGTGCATGCGACTCAGAACGCATGCACGACCTTCGGTTTAGGTCCAAACCATGCAAACCACCAACCACGTGGCCTCGGCAGCTTTGCTTGCCTCGGCCGAACATCGAAAATCTTCATTTGTTGCATGCAGGCTCATTTTAAACCATGGACGAGTTCCATAGGGCCAGACGATCTCAATGGACCCTTCAGCTTGAACAATGGTGGTCGGAATCTTCAAAACTGTCGTCGGGAGGCGCCTGGTTCGAACGGAGGCTGCGGGAATGCGCGGGGAGGCCTCGGTCAAGCTCAAAGAAGGAGACGGACGTTGGGCCGTTGGATCAGGCGATCAAAAGACTTTGGACGGCCTGGATCAGATCGGGGGCGCGGCGGATTAGATGAGTGGCGCCGATCGTCCACGAGATCAGATGAGCGGCTGGGATTCGTTCCCGGTGAAAAATGCGCGTCCCACATCGAAACGGCGGCCGATTTTCACGCGGCTTATTACCCTGGCGCTGCCCGCTACTCGCCAGTTGAACTTCCCCCTCCACGGTGCCGCCCCGCACCGTGTTCTCCCTGCGGGCGCGCTCTGTGCCCACTCTCGCCTCTACGGGCGCGCACCTAGCGCCCCCTATGCACACTCGGGTGCGCGGGCTTCACCACCGCGTGTCCTCGGGGGCTTACACACGGCCCCCTGCCGCGCTCCTCCGGGCGTGCCCCAGGCGCCCTTGCGGTGTCCCGGGTGTGCGCCCTGCCGCCCTGGCTCGCCCCACGGGTTCCCCCGGGCATGGTGCCCTAGTGCCCATGCCTTGGGGTTGAACCCTCAAGGTGCCTTGGCTGGCCATATTTTTTGGCAAAGGGACAGAACAAAGTACAAAGTACTCCCATATGTAAAATGCCAACCCAAGTTCTTCCAAGCCAAATGCCACTCCAAGCCTTCTTCCTCATTTTTTCTCATCTTCTTCTTCATTTGAATTCCTCACTCCTACTCAACAAATAATCTTCACTTAGGAGGGAAATGTAGAAGGTTCTTCCTTCAACCGAACTCTTGAATCACATAAAATCTCCAATGTGCTTCATTCATCCAATCAGAGATCAATTGGAACTTTTTCACATTTACATGCACTAAGTGATAGTGGATGGTCTTCTTTAAATCCACTTCATCCACTTAGAAGTTGTGGATGGATCTCTTGCTTCTCCTCATGCATTGTCAATACAATGCAAGGTCTTCAAACTTTTGTTGTGACTTTGTATCCAGTGGATACATGTTCTTGGAACTTTAAGAATAGCTCAACAATCGTCTGATTTACATGGAGAATGTTTCAACCACAATTTCCAATACCACTTAGTGAATCTCCTAAGTGACATGCCTCTTAGTACCATGGCCATTCTCCTTCACCACCAACACCATCACAACCTTTGTCATTCACATCTTGACATTCATTGACTTCCATTCATTCCAAGACAACTTGATGCCTCATTGACAACAAATGCAACACAATGCACTTTAGACATGAATGTTTTAAAATGTTAATTCATTTTAATATTTTCAAATTTTTATGCGACACTTGGATTCAAAAATATCTTTTAAATGACTTCATTTATTAATTCTGTTAATTTTAAATTATTTCATGAAAATGTGATATTTCTCATAATGATTTTTAAATAGCATTTTCAACCATGTAAACATCCATAACGGGATATTATTCTTTGTCAAGTGTGATTTATTATGATACAAATAGTCTATATTGTCTTAAGAGTTTTGTGATATGTTTGACTGCGGATGTGTTATTTCTATACCATTCATGGAATATGGATAACTTATTGGCATTACATATTCTAGTTCTAATATGAATGTTTCTATTATGTTTAACCTTTTTCATGTGAGGAATTCATTGGACATACTAAGTGACTGGTGGAGCCTGTTATAGCTCTTCAATGCATCGGTAGGTATCATGACAAAAACTAGTGTTTTGGAACATGACCTTGAAAAAATATTCTTTCTAGTCATGGAACAAGTCCTTGACAATGTGGTTAGGAAGTTTGTCATTATTCATTCCATCATTATGAAATTGGATATGGATATTTCATGATATTATTGGGCATGTAGAATATCCATGTGAATAAGTAAATGGAATTATTTGATTTATCTTTTCCATATTATGATTAATTTTCAGTTTATAAGGATTTTTTTGTTTTATAAATTTCCTTAAATGTTTATTCATATTTTTGAAAGTTTTCGCTATAATGTAATCCTTACTGATCATCTGATCTCACAGCTTTCTTATGTATTATATTCCCAAGATTCCAAGAATTATATTATGATTGATAAACAATGTTAATATATGGTATTAATAGAGTTATCAAAGGATCATTTATGTTGTGTTTTTTCTAATGTGTAATTGAATGTTCATGTATGTAATATATTTTTCAAGACTGCTAAACTGATCATTCTTTCTAGAATTGATTATATGTGATCATGCCAATATATTAATATAATGCACCGACTCTGGGTTTTTGGGGTCGGGTGGTTACATTATTACACATAGGTACTACCATGGTAGAGCCACATCCACTTGTAGTATCTATAAAACAAGGTATTTACACAGAAACCAATGTCTGTAATGTTCTCCAAAATTCATATATATTTTCTTATAAATAGACATATCGTTTTATTTCTCACGAATGTTTGATCATCCTTACTTCCAAAGGTTTTGAAAACCTTATTCCGATACAAAATATTATTAAAATTTTTTAATACACTTGTATCACATCATAATATATGAATATTAATTAGATAACTTAATAATAGATTAAATAATAATATAGGTGTAGTGCCTTTGGAAACATGGACACATAAAAAAATGGCTAACAGGTTAAGTTCATCATATTCCACAATGTTCTTCATAACATTCAACATTCTTAGACATATCATATAGAGAACCTTTCTTTTTAACCCATAGAAGTAAAAAATAAGAAACTATAATATTAATTGAATTTAAAGGATAAATTAACACATATGAATATGTATACGATTAAATGATATTATCATCTGAAAAAGAATAATTTACAAATTAACAATTATAATCTCGACCCATGAAATATTGATTTTAATTTCATAATAAATTAATCAAAAAAGAATCATATAATATTTCATGATAGTATAAAAATGATATAATACATGGATTCCTAGAATTAACATAATCATAGGATAATTTTTTTAAAGAATACCCACAAATAAAATCATAACCTATTATGATAGGGATAACCACCCATATACATTCTTTACGATTGGGATAACCTCTAGTGTACCATTTATTAGGAATTGGATAACATCCTGTATAACCTATTTGTGGCATTGGATAACCTACAGTGTACCCAAATTTAGGATTGGATTAAACTCATCTGTACCCTATTTTTTTGTCTAGGTATAACCTCGTATCTAACATTTGAGATTATATAAAATTAATTATTACACAACGAGTTGGAGGGAGATATAAATCACACCCATCATACAATCATTAAATCTGTGTTCCATAATATTATTAAACAATAATCATATCCTAAACCATTAAAAGGAATTGTGTTTCGTAAAAAAAGAATCATATCAAAACACATGGGAAAAATGGGTTCCATAAATAAACCATCATAGAATAAATTTTAGGAATGAAATAGGTTTTATAAAACAAATCACCATATTTATTACTTATCTAGAGAAAGTATATTTTTTTATCATTAGATCATATAACTAGTTTGTAAAATGTGATGATGATTTATTTAAAAATAATTAATATGTAAAATATATGTATATATGTTATTAAACAATTTCATTTCAATTTTTATATAATTATTTAAAATAATTTATAATAGATGGACATGGTAGAGATGTTATTTTTTATTTAAGAGAGATATAACGGTGATTTTAAAAAAAATATTTCAATATATTGAGTACTTAAAGTGAGGAAAATAAAAAAACAAAAATATTCCCCATAAAGAACTATAGGATAAGAGAATTCAAGAATTCTTTTATATTTAGACCATAATATTTGATCATCTAAAACAAAAAAATAATCAATATTGATAAGCAATGTGATTATAAATAAAAAATAGTACAAGTTTGGTAATGTTTCAATCATAAGATTCATTAATGAAGTATCCATATATTGATATCTAAATACACATATTTTTCATTAGTGGGCTTTTAAATGAAATTTTTGGGAAAAATATACAGCACCCAAAAAATTTGTTTTAAATATGACACGTGTCCCTCAATAATAAAAGTGGGATGAAAATCTATTTACATATTTGAATACATTTCAATCATAAGACCCATTAAATTATACAATAAAATTAAATATTAAATATCCTAATAAACTATATTTATGATATATAATGTACAAGTAGATTTATATATGCCACCTCAATTAAAGGAGTGTTGAATATGTAACATGTCTACCATAAATTAATGAGAGACTAGTAGTATATTACCGCAAGTACTGGAATAATTCATAAAAATTATATCCTAGTATATAAAAAGTATATGAATATAATGAATCTCTTATTTGACCATAAATAAATATATTATGCAATAAATTATTAAAATATGACCTTTTTTTACCTATATATATAAACTTCCATGTTAAAATCTTGTTTCAGTTGAACACTAATTTTATTTTTCATGTTTTCTATAGATTTGAATTTTTTGTGTTTCCCTCATATTATGATGGTAAAAATCATATAAATATAAAATATATTCATTATAAATATATTTATTGTATTATATTATGTTTTTAGATATAACATTAAATAATCTATCCCTAGAGATAGTTGGTCGTACGTACGCTGAAAGGTTGTTTCAATTTTCCTGATAGATGGCATGAAAGAATGGTAAATATTAAATAACCTTTCTATAATGATTTTTAAACCATAATATATATATATATATATATATATATTCATTACATAATAATTCATTACCATACATTTGAATAAACATAAAAAAATGTGTCGCATCGTTTTGTGAACGTGGTAGTCCACACGTAGATATTTGTGACCCTATCATTTTTTACCAAATTTTAAATTAAGAAGGTAGATGTAATATAATAATTAAAATATTATAAATATTTTAAAAATATCATATATTAATGAAAAATATGTAATAATAACCATATTTGAGTGGCAAGGGTGGAAAATGAATTACATCGACTTTGGAGGCATAATCTGCCACAAACGAGATCAAAAATATAATTTCACTTTTTCTAGAAGTTGAGATCGATATACGTTGTGAAAGTTAAATTATTTCGTATTAGTTTATAAATTATAATGTTGTTATTATTTTTTAATTACTAATACAAAAATTAATATGGTTAGGGAAGGATTAAAAAATAATGATCTTACTGAAGGTACATTTCATTACATAGAAATTCCTCCATTGAAAATCTCTTTAAGTACCATATGGTTGGTACATTGGGAGGAGAAAAAGATAAATAAACCATATATAGATGTTAGAGAAATGTTTTGGTTTTTGTAATTTTATCCAAATGACTTATTAGGTGTAAATATTTGTGGGGAGAAGGTGAAATATTTGTAATTGAGGAGTTGATTTTTTTAATTATTCCAATACTATTCTCTAATGAGAGATCCCTATCAAGACATTAGAATTAAAAATTATATATATTTAATTTTAAGGAACATATATTTGAGTCACACCTAAATGAAAAGTAATTTTTTGAAATGTTTTATTCCTTAATCAAATATGTCTACAATCATTTACAATTTTATTGTTTATTATGGTCATTAGTATATTTAAAATAACCCTGTAAATTAATCCTTTAATCATAAAATGAAAATAATTATTATTATATTAAATTGAAAAAATAATTATTATTATCAAATCAAATTTATTATATAGTAAACAGATGTGTGTCAAAAATAAATTTCAACACACAGGTATGTAACAAACAACACCTGGTTTTAAAAAAAATCAGATTAAATAATTTTTGATATTTTCATATTCATTATTATTAAAAATTAAATTTTCCAATGAAAGATATTAATTATTTTTATATAAAATTCTTAATCATGTATTTTTTAAAAAATTCAATTATTTATAGAATTTAAATTAAAATTAAACCCGTAGATGTGATGAAAAAAAAATTGAAATGAAAATGTATTCATAAGTATATAATGTTTTGACAAAAAAAATTATCATGGAAATGATTTAAAATACATTAATAGGTGAAATTATTATATAATTATAGCTATTTTATTTTTAAAATAATCTTAAAGAATGGAACATGTAAATTATATCGACAAAAATGTTGTTTTTTAAGAAATAAAATATTTCAAAAATCATTAAAGAAGTAGTTTTTTTAATAATACTAAAATATCACCATAAGATAATTTTTTAATTTTAATCGCAATAATTTTTTTATTTTTATAAAAAAATTTAAGTGGGAAAAAATAATGTTATTAACATTTTTTTATAATGAAAAAAATAATTTCGTTTTGAAAAATATATTTTTGGTGAATATAAAACTACAAAAAATTAAGTACTTATATTTCAATATTGTGTATTCTTATAAAAAAATTGTAATTTTTTAGAAAATAAATATACCAATTCATTTCACCATGTTTATTTGATTATTTATAATGTTATTCATTGAATAATAATTTAAATTGTATATAACTATTTGTTACTGTAAAGTTTCTAACACATGTAGTGAAGAGTTGGTGGATAAATTATTAAATCAGTATCAGATAAAATTAATTTTATGTTGAAGTAATGAATAGTTTAATAGTGATGAAAAATGTTAATATTCATGAAATTCACATTACAATTGAAAAAAATAGAAAAAGAGTTTTCTTCTAGAATTCCATATTTCCCTTTATTATATCCATATATATCAATAAAAAATCACTTATAGTTATCCTGGGGAAATAACACATAAATTGTGACATAAGATTCTCAATGATGGTAACTGTACATTGAATTCTATCAGGAATAAAAAATAATTATAAATATTTAATGGTAAATTGTGGAAACAATTTCATTATAAAAAATTACATGAGGAAAATATGGGATTAACAGCTTATGATCAAATAAATCTATATTGGCAATCAAATGAGCATTAAAAAAATCCACGGTTGTCTATATTAGTTAAATAATCACATGTACAGAAATAAAAAAACTCACAATGAGGTATTTAATAATTCCACACATTTTAAACAAACATTAAATAACATTCATAGGGAAAACTAAATCTATGAGTAAAAACACATTAAATTTGGAAAACTGATTTATCTCATGAGACCTAATAAGGCATTGAGGGGATATATACTTATGATACCTACATAATAAATGATAATTTTAATGTAATCATTAATTGAAAATAATGAATAATAATCAACATAATCATTCCTATAGAAAAATAACTTATAAAATTTTAATACATACCCCAACCAATAAATATAATCATAATCATTCAAGAGTAAAATGGTGAATGATAATAAAAGTTTACATCATCATTAAATATAATCATAAAACATATATATAAATAATAAGGGTGGTATCAATACACGATATCCCTAATCAATTATATCTATAATAAAGTGTTGATGTCATTGATAAATAGAAATACAGTAAAATGACATTAAACAGATTTTTGTGAAAAATAACATTTCCACATTGAAATTCAATTTTAAAATATACTGTTAATAATGTTTTAAATATAATATAACTTTAAAATAAACATTGAAACATACTAAATAATAATTAAAATATTATGTGGTCAAGATGGCGGTAAAATTTGAGCAATTTGTATATGTTAAAACAGATATTCCGTTCCACATTTTTGGTAACATTAATACAAGTCATGTTTTAAAAATGTTATGAAGATTACATTGAATATATTTGTTTAAAATATTGATAAAAATTTAATTAATGTATAATATTTATAATATTTAAAAAACTTTTTTTTGAAAACATTTATTTTGATGAAGATGGATTTTTAACTGAAGAGAAAAATATAGTTCGATTTTCTTAAAAACAATATTGATAATTTAAAGTACAAAATAGTAGAAAATTTTTATATTACATTAATATATTCATGAATAACTGTAGGAGAAAAAAAATCTGACATAAATATAAACTAATTCCCCCACGATATACTTATAAAAAAACAATCACAAATAATGATGATATTTTGAAATAAACCCTTAACACATTGGTTAAATTTATATCATAATCCCTATGAAAAAAATAACATCAAATAAATCATTAAATACCATGAATAGAAATATATTCCTGCTATGTAATATAAAATGTTGAATTATATACACCAGAGAAAAGGAATAAGTTTTGAACATGGAAATATCTCACGAATGTAAAACTAAGATGGAAAACACCTACATTTGGTCTAATTTTTGTTGTACATGTTAAAACATCCTAAATAATAAATATTTAATTACTATAATTATATTAATGAACCATAACCATATATTTAAAACCATATATTATTTTCTTATAGTATTTCATCTCCCGTTTGATAATATTTCGTTGTTAAAATCACTTTATTTGTTGATAATTGATTCATTTTTCATGTAGGGTTTTCTATGATAATTTAAATAATTATGAATTTATAATCATTAAATATTCTATAAAAAGGGTAACCTGATTTAAATATCATAAACATTCCTTATATATGTTATTAGTTTAATATATAAATGTTAGAGATAATAAATGGATTACATCGTGCGTGGAGATGGTAAGTCGTACATTTGCATGAACACTATTTCCATTCTTCTAAACTGATTAAATGAATAAAAAATAAAATTCAATTGAAATTTATATAATAATTATATTTTTATATACTTATTTATATAAATATAATTATCCTTATTATTATCCATGTAAATTAAAATGAAAAAATGGTTCAAATCATTAAATAGAGGTGGTAGACAATAAAATGCATGAGCGACATTATTATATCATCCCACAGAATGTGATTTAAAAAGTGATATGTGATATAAAAATTACATAAACCTAATAAATTATTTAATATAAAATAAATACCTTCAATACATCATTAGATACCAGTTTGAAGGGATTTAATGGAAAAATAATTACATCGAATCGGGAGGTTGTAGTCCACCACACACAAGATCAATGGGTTTTTTCCAATTGGATGTATATGGTTATGGATATGGGTTATGATATTTAATTAATATCATATATGAATAAAACAGTACATCTTTTATTATGATATAAATGATTCTGATGATTTTATGGAGGTGGAAGATGAAATTAAACTAATTGTCACGTATAAAAATTTAACATCTTCTTTAGACAGACTCTTTAGGTTTATAAATTAATACGTTATGTGAGGGAATGATAATGGAATTATGGATTATACAATATGGGGATTGGTTGGTAATTATGGAGGTTATTTATTATAAGGCCCCGACCTTAAACCTTACTTAATATTGAATTAAATGAATAATTCACATTGATGATCTTTTCAGGTTTAGAGTTTTAAATAATTAGGACATAACTATTACATCTCAAAAGACTAAAAAGTAGACACTTCTACTAAGTTTCCATAAAAAAACTCTTAAAAGAATCATGTCTAGTTCCATGTTTTAGATAGCATGTCTTTCCTTGATCCCATCCTTGACCCTATACATCTTTAAGTCCTGTGTAAAACATTTCAATAACGTGGGATGAGCATAAAAAGCTCAGCATGGGATATAAAATTATGGAAAGGAAACATGAGTACATGTATACATAATAATCAATGAAATCACACATTACTCATAAAACATAAGCACTTTAACATACCTCATCAAATCATGAATAAAACACAGAAATCATAAGGCATAAAGGTAACTTGAGGCATTAATAACATTCTTACATAGGGAGTAACCCTATTAGTTATGTTTGGAATACCCATCACAGTATATTCCCTAAATCTCTTCGGAAAAAGCTTGATGTTTAACCCCTTAGCGTTACCCAATGCATTGGAGAGCTATATCGGGCTCACCCACCGTTAGTTTATCACGGAACCACCCGTTTTCATAACAATGCCCAAGAACCATAACATAAACGTATCACATAAAACATGCATAACAGAAACATAACATTTCCACATTTCAATCACAATATAACATTTTTTGATATTGAAATAATGAATCCATTAAAAAAACTATTTTCAAAACCATTTACAACATTTAATAAAAAGATTTTTGAATCAATGTGTCACATAAATCCTTGAGTATTTTAACATTTTAAACCATTAATATCCACATAAATAAATCCTTAAAACCATTTTGAAAACATGGATATTAATAAGAACAAACCAGTAAAACATTTAAAGTGATATTTTGGTTAAAGGGTTTTTACCAAAATTAGAGACACTTGAATACAATAATTGAGGAATAACATTTAATCAGAACATTATAATATCATGAGAATAAATTTATTCATGATATAATATTCAAAATGACAATATATACACCATATAAGATTGAATTGGTTTATAACAACAATGAAGCCTCAATAGAAATGAAAAATGTGATGAAATCCCTTATAAAGAAGGTATACTTAAATTAAGGATAAATCAATCTCAAAATTATGTGTGACAAATATAAATACTCCCAATATAAGTGGATATTATGTTTAAAACAATAAAAGGTCATTCACACATCTTCAAAGGATGACATATTCAATAACTACATGTTGAACCCAAAGAAATAAAATTTGGGTTAAAATGTTAACTTGGTAAAATTCGACAGCCTAACGGCGTCACATCAAAAATCATAAAATGAGTGGATGAGATAAAAAAAATTAAAAGCACCGTTCATGGAGACGGTAGGCCGTACGTACGCATGAACGATACTTTCATTTTTTTCATATTAATGGAATTAAAAAAATGAGAGATATATATATTATAATTCCAGAATGATATCCATCATTTAGATGTAATATATTACATTTATATCCATAATATATATGTAATTATAATAGTACATAACATTTGGAGATAAGAAATGAAATGTACCGTTCATGGAGATGGTAAGCCGTACGTATAATCATCGTTTGAAGGTGTTAAAATAATATTGAACAATAATCTTAATGGACATAAAGGTATTCCATAAATGAAAAAATACATAAGATTAAGGAAAACATAAACATATTATATATCATATATAAATATAGTTACATCTTAATGCCCACCTTTGAAGGTGTTAAAATAATATTGAACAATCATCGTTTCGTCAGGCAGTAATTCGCCATCCACAGAAACAGTATGTTCTTTAACGATTATATGGAGGTGTGTGAAATTTTATCTCAAATCCTTCTTATATAAAAATCGTAGTATATTTAAGATACTGTTTTTGTTACAAAAAAAGTAATAAAACGATTTTAGGGGTTTGGAGAAGAAAATTAAAACAAAACAACACATGAGAAGTCATTACCTATAAATCAGGTAACTCTCTTTGATTTGAGGTCAAAGGATTCCTTGGAAAGGATTATGCCAAAATTGGGGCATCAGTGATGAAGATATAGATGTGGAGAGATGAAATGAGAAGGGTTTGGATTATCCAAAGGCTTTAGAGATGTGTGTATGGGGGTAGAGGTGGGGGACTTTTATAAGTGGATAGGAGGGGAACTCTTGGAATGTTATAAAATATTACTTTATTATAAAATGATTTTCGGATTTAAAAGGTTCCAAAAGGATACATTTCGAGTATAAGGTGATAAGGTTTCTAAATCAACCCTTCCAATAGGGTTCTGACAAGTGTATGACTTATATTTCACCCTATCTTTTCATTTTATTTTAATTGTTCATTTATGAGGTAATCACTACATCATCACGGTGTCATAAATAAATTACTTTATTTAATATATAAAAATTATAAAAAAAATATCATTTTGTAGGAAATATTTTTAGCTTCATAGGAATATTTATAGTCAAAAATATGACATGTATAACCGCATATAAAAATTGTTTTAGTAAAACAACACATGTATGTGACATTTTAATTTTATCTTTAAATAAAAAGGTATTAATGTCATTTTCCAAGAAAAGTGGATCCATGGGGTCCCCAAGTTTACCGACGGATTGTCTTGGTCGGCCATGACTCAGCCAATGATGGTAGGACATGTTTCTAGGTCATTTCATATTATTAAAACATTATTTTTACCTTTAACTACACTAATTACCTCTAGTCGAGATTAAAACTTAAAAGTAACTATTCACCAAAAAAATTATTTGAATCCCATTGAACCACATATTAATTCTTAGTGACAACCATGTATGTCGGAATTTCGAAATTCAAACCACAGAGGTGGTAAATTTTCATTTAAATGAAATATCAGTTTTTTAAGTACCACTTAGTGGTTTCACTATTCATCAAAAATTGTAGTTTTCCAGAAAAATACCAAAACTTCACCCTAAGATATATTTGATATTCAGAATTCAAAAATTATGTCTATTTTAAATAATTCAAAAAATATATGTTAAATTAATTAATTTAATAATTAATTCTCGCTGTTAGAGCAAATAGCATGTTTTTATGAAACAATAATTATCAAAAGATTGACAATAGTTTAAGTCCAATTTCAAGATGAAATTAATTACAACAACAACTATTGGATTAAATTGTAAAAATATATTCTAATTTCACTTTAAAATCAATTCAAAAGATAATCTAATCATATTAATAAATTATATTAAAAAGTGGTTTTCAATTAAAATACAACATTTTTCACTATTCATTAAAAAATGAACTTTATCGGAAAAATACCAAAAATTTACAAAAAATAAATTCTGATTTCCCGATTCTAAAGAAGAATTTTATTTTTTCAAATATAACACATAAAATTGTCAAAAAAGTGGATTTAAAAGATTTTCGTCATCAAAAGGCGGTTAATCAACCTTTTAAAGAATATTAGAATGTTTACGCTTAAAATTGGATTCATTCGCAATTTTAATCCTCTAACATTTATTGTAAAAAGTAAAAATATTTGACAAACATATATAATCATTTTCTAGTTAGTTCTGTTGATTCTTTCCATTACAATAGCTAGGTGTTAACTACAATTTATAATAATATTATTTTATTATTAGAGTGCAACGTAAGATTCCCAAAAACTCGTTGTTGCGTATTGGGTATGCTATTGAGCATAGCGTCCCCTTTAAAGTTATTATAATATTTTATTCACAAATATGGGTAAATGTCAAAATGTCATATTCTTTATTTACCTGGGGTGTTACATCCTTCCCTCCTTTTGGGAATTGTGTCCTCACAATTTTTAAAATTGGGCTTGGAAAATTCAATGAAAATCCCACATCGGAACAAGAGTCAGTAAAACAATCACTTTAAAATAAAGAAGGACAAGTACAAAGGTAACCCGAGTTAACCCATACTAGGATTCCATGTAGGGAAACATGGATTTGGAGGAAAAAACAAAGGTTCGTGTTCTGAGGGAGTGTTATAGTAAACATATCTAGGAGAAAGTTAACCATAAGAAAATCACAAACTTGTGATGGGTTAAACGGTATTCAATTCCCCGGTATGAAAAGTTAACAGACAACATTTTTGTTTTAAGTTACTCTTCAATGAGGAATTTATTTTTGAGCTAACTAAATCAAAATGAAACATACTTACTTGTCACGTAGACTTTCAACTTTCACTAGATTCCTTAATCAAACTAATATTTCCTCCAAAAGATGAGTATTTAGGAAGAAATGTTCACATTAAGAGTACTATAATCAACTTCTTGAGAATCACCTAATCCATAAAATAGAACTATATAATTTCCATGTCTTTAGAAAAAAAAACCAAAATTGTTAGTATGAGATCAGATAATCCACAAAAGTATAATCCTTTATAAAAAAAATCAATTCTTAATCTCCAAATTTGTCCAAAAAACCCAAAGCTCAACAAAGACCATTCGATAAACAATTGTCCATAAAATTCTTCAAAGTAAACCAAACTTAGATTGAAACCCAAATATTTGAAGGATTTAATCACATAGTCTTCCAAGGTAAAAATTATCTTTTATCTCCAAATAACATCAGTTGCTCTTAAATTCTCATATTGAAATGTAATTACCCTAATCACATATCCTCAATGAAAGGTTAATCATTTCCATAGATAACCCAAAATAAACTTACTATTGATTCCTAAAATTATCTAACTAAAAATAATTAGTCAAACTAACTAGGGACTTCACGTAGTCCAGTGGTAGGCGATAAATACCAGTCGCACTTTTGTTGTGGGTTTGATGTCCGCAGCGTTGACTGATTCGATGAGTTGTCACACGGTCTGTGTGTTGTCCTTTTTCCAAAACTATATAATTCTTAAAACATTTCCCAAAACGAGATAAAATCTTAAAAAATATTCATAACATATTTTAACCTCATGTTTATCTCATGCCTTTAAATTTCCATCATATCATTGAGTAACCCATAATTTCCTAAGAAGTAAGGACCATATAAACCCTAATGGTTACCTTTATAATTATTACCTGATCTTCCACATCGATTGGTCATCTCGTACATGATTCATTACAAAACATACCAAGGTTTAAGTGGTTTATCATTACTTCTTGATAGTTGGTTTAGAACAACAACGAGATTCCACATTGAATCCCCCATTTAATCAAGTCTATTAATCAGAGAACCACCATAGTTTCCTTCAAACCCATTGTCACCTTAGTGCCTTCTAGATCCATCCATTTACTAAAAAAAGACAATTAAGTGTGTGTATATCAAAAAAACCATCATGTACTAATGAGGAAGATAAACACTAAGATATACTTGCTCATTCACATTATATAAAACTAGGACTCTTTCTGAAATCATAACCATTATTGTAATGTCACTTATGTTTAGATAATACCCTAACCTCTAAAGTTATCTAAACCGACCTTTGATACCAACTATAAGGCCTGACCATAAACCTTACTTAATATTGAATTAATGAATAATTCACATTGAGGATCTTTTCAGGTTTAGAGTTTTAGTGAATTCAAACATAACTATTACATCTCAAAATTTTACAAAGTAGACACTTCTACTAGGTTTCCATAAAAAATCTTAAAAGAAACATGTCTACTTCCATGTTTTAGATAGCATGTCTTTCCTTGATCACATCCTGGACCCTATTCATCATTAAGTCCTGTGTAAAAAATTTCAAAAACAAGGGATAAGCATAAAAAGATTAGTAAGGGATATAAAAATATTGAAATGAAACATTAGTACATGTATACATAAGAATCAATGAAATCATACTTTACTCATAAAACATAATCACTTTAGCATACCTTATCAAATCATGAATAAAACACAGATATCATAAGGTATAAAGGTAACATGAGTCATTCATAACATTCTTACTTAGGGAGTGACCCTGTTGGTTACGTTTAGAATACCCATCACAGTATATTCCCTAAATCTCTTCGGTGAAACCTTAACGTTAAACCCCTTCGCGTTACCCAATACATTGGAGAGCTATATCGGGCTCACCTGACCTTAGTTTATCATGGAACCACCCATTTTCATAACAATTACCAAGAAACATGACATAAACATATCACATAAAACATTCATAAAGGAAGCATAACAATTCCACATTTCAATCACAATATAACATTTTTGGATATTGAAATAATGAATCCATTCAAAAAAACCATTTTCAAAACCATTTAAAACATTTAATAAAGAGATTTTTGAATCAAAGTGTCCCATACCACCTTGAAGATTTTAACATTTTAAACCATCAATTTCCATATAAATAAATCCTTAAAACCATTTTGAAAACATGGATATTAATAAGAACAAATCATTAAAACATTTAAATCGATATTTTGGTTAAAGGGTTTTTAGAAAAATTAGAGACACATGAATACAATAATTGAGGAATAACATTTAATCATAACTTTATACTATCATGAGAATAAATTTATTCATGATATAATATTCCAAAATACAGTATATAAACCATATAAGAGTGAATTGGTGGATAACATCAATGAAGTCTCAATAGAAATGTAAAATGTGATGAAATCCCTTATAAAGAAGGTATCCTTAAATTAAGGATAAATAAATCTCAAAATTATGTGTGAAAAATATAAATACACCCAATATAAGTTGATATTAAGTGTAAAACAATAAAATGTCATTCACACATATTCAAAGTAAGACATATTCAATAACTACAGTTTGAACCCAACGAAATCGAAATTCGGTTAAAATGTTCTCTTTTTAAAATTTGACAGCCTAACGACGTCACTTCATAATTCAGAAAATGAGTTGATGAGAGATAAAAAGGGTATATCATCACTTGGAAAAAAAATTTACATCAATAAGGATACATAATAACATATTCCAACAAAATAGTATGTGAATTAAAAGACATCACAAAAGAAGTCTTTTAAAAAGAGGAGGGTGAAAGGTTCCCTTACCGACTTGGGTAACTTTCAAAACGTACACCCCATTGAAGAAGTTTTATACAATGAATATGTAAATACCCATAAATGGAATTATATTAAAAAAGGTGTATAATAATTGGATGTAAATACACCACTCAAAGGAAATGGTGGAAAATGTATCATAAATCTGACGGGAATAAAAGTGAGATGAAAAATCCCTAACGAAAACTCGGCAGCCTAACGGCGCCACTTAAAACCTCAAAAATGGATTGATGACAACAAATAGGGTCTCTCATCATATTAAAATAAAATTTAAAGAATGATTAATATAAAATAACATCCCCAAACATTAAAATAGGTTCTTAAAAGAAGTGACATAAAATAGAGTACTTAAAAAGAATGGGAGTGGTAAGATCCCTTACCTCGTGTCTGACATGAATCGATCGTACATTAATCTCATTAATAATAAAATTTGGTCAATTTATAATTTATTAAGGACCTCCTTTAAATATTATTATTTATTCCATATCACATATGATTATTTTATAATAATCGGTTAATAAAGTGAGTTTATATTAGACGTTTTTGTCGATATTCGGTACATGAGTAAAAATTGAACTTGTAGGAAATGAATTTTCCATGAATTTATAGGTACATAATATCCAGAATAGTATTTATGGTTTAAATATCATATATATCTTATATATATTCATTTTATACTATTACATAACATTTGGAGATAAAAAATTAAAAGCACCATTCATGGAGACGATAGGCCGTACGTATGCTTAAACGCTACTTTAATTTTTTTCATATTAATGGAATTAAAACAAAATTGGGATATATATATATTATAATTCCATAATGATATCCATCATTTAGATTTAATATATTACATATATATCCATTATATATATGTACTAATAATATTAGATAACATTTGGAGATAAGAAATGAAATGTACCGTTCATGGAGACGGTAAGCCGTACGTACACATGAACTCTACTTTAATTTATTTTTTTTATTAAATGGAATGAAATAATAATCATATAAAGTTATATTATAATTCCATTAGTATATAATAAGTAATACAATTAATTACATCCTTTATACATCCAACATATGGAATTAACGAATCAAATCACTTTGATGGGGCGATAGTCCGCACTTTCTAAAATGAAGATATCACATTTACCCATAATGGAAACCTTAAAGGTATTCCATAATTGAAAAATAAAGAAGTTCAAGAAACAATAAACATATTATATATCATATTTAAAAATAGTGACATCTTAATGTCCACCTTTGAAGGTGTTAAAATAATATTGAACAATCATCGTTTCGTGAAGCAGTAATTCGCCATCCACAGAAACATTATGTTCTTTAACCATTAGACGGAGGTGTGTGAAAGTGTAGCTAGAATAATTCTTATAAAAAAATCCTAGTATAATTATGATACTGTTTTTGTTACAAAAAAAATGTAATAAAATGAGTTTAGGGGTTTGGAGAAGAAAAATAAAACAAAATAACACAAGGGAAGACATTACCTTTAAATCGGGTAACTCTCTTTGATTTCAGCTCAAAGGCTTCCTTGGAAATAATTCTACACAATGTGAGGCTTCATCGATGAAGAGAGGGATGTGGAGAGATGAAATGGGCAGGGTTTGTCCGAGCCAAAGGCTTGAGAGGTGTGTGTGAGGTGGTAGAGGTGGGGGCCTTTTATAAGAGGAGAGGAGGGGCACTCTTGGAAAGTTATAAAATATTACTCTATTATAAAATGATTTTCTGATTTAAAAGGTCCCAAAAGGATAAATTTCGAGGATAAGGTGATAATATTTCGAAATACACCCATCCAATAGGTTTTTGACAAGTTTATGACTTAGATTTCACCCTATCTTCTCATTTTATTTAAATCATTCATTTATTGGGTAATCACTGCATCATCACGGTGTCATAAATAAATTAATTAATTTAAAATCTAAAAATTATAAAAAAAATATCATGATGTAGGAATTATTTCTAGATTTATAATAAATATTTATTGTCAAAAATATGACTTGTATAACCCCGTCTAAAAATTGTTTTAGTAAAATAACACATGCTTGTGACATTTTAATTTTAACTTTTAATAAAAAGTTTTTAATGTCATTTTCCAAGAAACGAGGCTCCATGGGGTCCCCATGTTGACCCATGGATTTTATTGGTCGTCCATGACTCATCCAATGAAGGTAGGACATGTGTCTAGGTCATTTCATATTATTAAAACATTATTTTTACATTAAACTACACTAATTACCTCTAATCGCGATTAAAACTTAAAAGTTACTATTCACCAAAAAAAATTATTTTAATCCAATTGAACCACATTTTAATTCTTAATGACAACCATGTATGTAGGATTCTTGAAATTAAAAACACAGTGGTGGTAAAATTTCATTTAAATTAAAAATCAGTTTTTTAAGTACCACTTAGTGGTTTCACTGTTCATCAAAAATTGAAGTTTTCCAGAAAAATACCAAAAAATAACCCTAAGATATATTTGATATTCTGAATTAAAAAATGATGTCTACTTTAAAAAATTAAAAAAAATATAAGTTACATTAATTAATTTAATTATTAATTCCCGATGTCAGAGAAAATAACGCGTTTTTATGAAACCATAAGTATCAAAAGATTGACACTAGTTTACGTCCAATTTCAAGATGAAATTAATTCCAATGACCACTATTAGATTAAATGGTAAAAATATATTCTAATTTCACTTTAAAACCAATTAATAAGTTAATCTAATCATATAAATAAATTATATTAAAATGAGGCTTTGAATTAAAATACAACATTTTTCATTATTCATTAAAAAATGAACATTATCAGAAAAATACCAAAAATTTACACAAAGTAAATTTTGATGTCCCGATTCTAAAGAAGAATTTAATTTTGTCAAATATAACACATAAAATTTTCAAAAAGTGCATTTAAAATAGTTTCTTCATCAAAAGGCGGTTAATCGACCTTTTAATGAATATTAGAATGTTTACGCTTAAAATTGGATTCATTCACATTTTTAATCCTCTAACATTTATTGTAAAAAGTAAACATATTTGACAAAAATATATAATAATTCTGTAGTTAGTTCTTTTCATTCCCGCCATTACAACGGCTAGGCATTAACTACAATTTAAAATAATATTATTTTATTATTAGAGTGCAACGTAAGATTTCCAAGAAACTCGTTGTTGCGTATTGGGTACGATATCGAGCATAGCGTCCCCTTTAAAGTTATATTAATATTTTATTCAAAAATATGGATAAATGTGAAAATTTCATATTCTTTATTTACCTGGGGTGTTACATTTATGTAGTAATTCTCTAAACAAATGTTTTTTGATAAGTGAAGAGGTGAGGATATGCAATGGCAATTTATAAGAAGGGGTAGGACATACGTAGAATTTTTTCAATTATATTATGATACCCATATTTTTTTCACGAATTAATCATTGAAAATAGTTTATTAGAGAACCATATAGTTCATAAGGTCTTTATATCTGTCGAAAGTGGGTTTCAGACAACTTTTATATCATTTTATCTATTATTATCTAAGAATAAATGACTTATTAAACAAATATTCACCTTCACAATGTTAATTAATTTTTCTTATTTCCAATATTCAATATGTTAAAAATTAATGTTGAACATGTTAGATAATATAAATTATTCATGTTCTAAATATTAACTCTTGTTTTCAAAAATGAACTTACATAAGAGGTATAGTTAATTTTAAAAGTAACCCCATATATGCATGAAAATATGGATTTTCTAATGAAAACATTCAAATGATTAAAAATTGATTATATTAATATTCAATATTAAATATATTAAATTTAATTAAATTATTTTCATTTAAATGTAATTGATCTAATGTGTCTTTAATTCCAATTTAATATTTAGTTTATGTTTTCAAAATAAATTAAACTGAAATTCATTTTTTAATAAAAATATGTATTTTCAATAAAAATAAAAATTTTCACCTTATCATAATATTTTCCAAAAAATATAACAATGATAATATTAATATTTAAGTTTTCAAATATGGTTTATTTATTAATTTAAATATTCAAAATTGGTAATAAATAAATTTAAATTATATCTATAAATAGTGGTTACAAGCATTTTGGAACTTTTTTTATATAATTTTGTTAATGATAATTATTTTATTTACAATAAATATATATCCATTTAACTTATAAATTTATGAAAATATATGTTTCATAATATTTTATCACTATTCATACACACCAACTTAATAGCTTGGTTATAACGGTCTTGTTTAAATAATAATAATGTTTTAATAGAGTATTAGATTTTAGTTAAACCTTCTTTTATGTGAATTGTATCCTATAAAAGAGTATGAATTTATTTAAAAATATATATTTAATATAGTCTTAATGTTCTAAATTCTTCAAAATTAAAAAAATTTGATCCTCTTAATAGAATAACAATTTTGGAAATTAAGGGCTACACATTGTGAAATACCTTTTTTGGTATCTCACACAATAAAAAGGGTTAATATAAAATCCTATTGATAATAAATAATGGGAAGTCAAAGGTTATTGAAAAAAACATAAATATGTTTATATATAATAAGAAATTAGTGGGAAATGTATTCATTTATAAGGAATAAAATTGTAAATAACTATAGAGAGTGGCAATTATCATTTATAACATAAAATCCAATGTTATAGAAACATTAATGACTACAAATGCATAGATATTTATTGTGTTGAAAGACCATTTCAATCGTCATAAATGAATGTACATAGATTATTATTTTTCATGATAATTTCATGAGAGGGGATGAATTTCGTTTCGATTATGAGAGGGAACAATAAAAAATATTCTTATAATTTCATCTATAGGTTTTTATTCAAATAATTATTACATCATATCTTACTATATGAAATTAATATATTGTAAAGATTGTTTATGAATGAAGTGCTAAAATTAATATTTATCAGATCATTAGATTAATAATAGAATAAAATATATTCCTTATATCTATACATATTTTAAAAAACCAAATTGGTTATCAAATGTTATCCAATATCACAAAAAGTTCAAAATAATCCATTCCATATATAAATAACCTTAATTTTCATATAAAATATTCCTAAAATTATTTACTATATAATAATTTATACATATGGTCACTATGATAGAAATATATTCCCCTGATAATATAAATTGTCACTTAATGTCAAATTAGAAATATGTGAATACATCTATCACAATAAAACATTTATGAAAACACATATGTTTTAGAAATAAAATCCTAGCTTCATGAATAATTTTTTTAAATCCAAAAATTCAATAAACTCCAGTACAGATATTTTTTAACCATTAAATTAATAAATAATTACATGGTCACTAATAGTATCATATAAAAATATACATATAATTACTATCTGAATGTAGAAAACATATTAATGGTAATCTTCCTTCAGTCGTGTGTATTACATGATATTTAACTTTCTACAGAATTAAATTTATTTGTCATTAGTACCAATCAACATATTCATTCAAATACAAAATGAATATGTATTATAGTACAATTATTTAAGATTTCAAAATACTTACAAAATAAAAATTATAGATAAGCATTATCCAATAAAATAACTATTTAATCTAAATATAAGAACATTAATCATTCTACTTTATCTGTAGAAATAATATAACCATGGCCTTGATCTATTAGATTATAATGAGGATTACTATCTTCGTCCTTAGGGATTAAATTTTTGTACAGCCCCATCACCTTATAGTTGAATTATTTTTTATTTGAATTCATTATCGTCCATTAAATCAAAAAAATATTGCAATTTCACCCCACACATTTAGAAGACTCCATTTTATTATTACGATAGCATTATAGTATTACATTCCACAATTATTACATGTTTTAAATCCTTAATACCCATATTCCATTTACCCGTACTTTTCTATAACATAATTTTCATTACTTACATCACTTTGATTCTAAATGAAATTAATAATTCTATCTCTTCCATGATTTTCCGTGATACCATGTCCTCGTATGATGGGACAGTTTGAAGGACTAGTGCACTTTGAGATGATGGATTAAACCATAAATTAAATGGTCAATCATTATCTTTTTATTAATTGTTTATCCTATATAATCCCATTTTATCATTTTAATCCTTAATTCATATATACTAATACATTCATATTCCTTTTTTCTTAATGTTTCCAATTTTCGCTCTATGTGTGACCATTCCCCGCTAGGGGAATACTATTCCAAGAAGAGTGCCGAAAATTACATCCATTATAAAATTGTTATTTATTATTCCTCCTTTGTTTTTTATATCAATTATAAACATTAATCATCATCTATTGTGAAATTGTAAACATCAATGACAAATTTTTCCCTTTTCATTGCACCCCAAAGTGAGAATTATCTTCTCCCAATAACATATCCACTACTGATCAAAAAATGTATTGGTAGTACCACTTAATAATAGAGGTTGATGAAATATAAAATATTATATCATTTTCTAACCCATGGGGATGACAAGGGTACTCAATATATGCATGATTTTTGTCAAGACATAAAGCAGCTACCTCAATAAGGTTATGTTGTGATGACTCATATTTGAAGTCTCATATCCAGCTTCATTATCCTTCCCAAGAGAGAAATACCTTTAAAGTTTACATGAATTTATATAATTTTCATTGTTTTTTATATTTTATATTTCTAAATTGATTTAGAAAAAATATTAGAATATAACATTAGAAAATATATTTTTTAATATTAAAACTTGAGAAATAGTTATTATAAATTAAATAATTTCATTATAACTAATCTCACAGTCATAAACATGGATTCATTGGAAATTCTTTCCAATCATAAAATTATTTTAAACCCTTCAAAATGGTAAATTATACAAATTTCAAGCCCCCCCCCTGAGAATATCTCCCATGATATTAAACTAGGTGAATAGTTAGGGTCATTGTTGTGTCTTATGTAATGAATGAGTCAAGAACAAAACTCATTTTTTGGAGTTAATACCCCAATATACATCTTTAAATAATATATATCCTTTTATATTATTAAAATATATTTATATATCTAGTTGAAACAATTGAAAACTTTCTTACTAAAAAATTATTATTTCTTTTAATATTACTCAATGTTATCATATGCTTGTGTTCAAAAATAAATATTTTCTTATACGAAGTTACTAACCTTTATACTAAAACATATATAATAAAAACTATAAATAAACTTACCATAGTATCTCAGAGTTAGTGGTTGCATTATAAAATTTTAATAAGATGTATGGTGTCAGATCCCATGTGGTAGAATAATATACTGTCGTGTTAAACTAGATACATAAATGAAATTGACAAAATATTTGGAAACATAAAATACAGAAATTATTTTCCTTAATTTCACCCTAAATACCATTATCATATCCGTTTATACCCATCACAAAACAGTCCCTTCTATCATGTTAAAAAAACATAAAAAATGAATGAGACCAGATTCTTTGTAAGGGTAAGTGTTCAATGTAATAAATAATGAATGAATAACTATATTAAATATTTAAAGGTCAATAACATAAACACATCCCCTTTAAATAATAAATTATTCATAATACATTAAGAATAATTGATGATAAAATAAATCCATATACATTGTAAAGACCCGTAAAATTCAAGGGAAAATTTTTTTAATTTTCTTTAGAATTTTACAAGAGCGCGGTTTCAGACGGCACCTGATTCCGAGGCCCGGAGTGCCCGGAATTAATTTCCGAAGTTTGGCTCGGGTACGTTCAGTGAACGAACGAGCGGGAATTCTTAACGTTTGATCCGGTGCTCGGAATTGAAATCCGAGGGCACCGATGAACTCGCAGCGCCGATTTTCGCTTAAAGAGACCTTTTCGGGAGTTGCGTTTGTTGCGGGTTGAAAGTTAATTTTTGAGGTTTTTAGTTGAGTTAAATAAAATTTGTGTAGAACAAATTTTATTATAACTTCTTAAAACCTATCAAAGGAGGTTGGAAGTGGGACCCACACCCACTTAACCTCCCTTGGGAGGATTAAGTGTGGTGGGGCCCACACGAACCCCCACCTTTTCAACTCCCCTCTCTCCCTCTTAATGGCTTGACAAGTTAACTTCTATTTAATTATACAATTCATGTATATTAAATAAGTGAGTTAATTTTGGAGTTATCCATTTTGAATTTCAAACCTTTGAAATTCTAGTGTGTTATGTGATAATAAAATAAGATGTTGTCTTATTTTATTTTTGGTTGAATGGTTTGTCTTCTTGAGAGGTGGAGAGCATCATTTTCTTCTTCTTCTTCATCTCTGACGAAGATCACGAAGAAACGCTCAACCTCAACGAAGAACGCGAAGAACGTCGTTCTTCAACGAAGAACTTCTCCACCGAAGAACACGGTCCATCCGCGACGCCGTATCCGCGACATGACGTTCTTCTTCCGCGTCATCTCTTCCGCGACGGTTTTCCGCGACGAACGCCATCGACAACGACTCTTCCTCCGACGTCAAAGGAATCGACACCGATATTCCACGACTCCGTCAACGTGCGACTATCAAGGTAAGGGTTCTTGAGTTCATTGTTTCCTTTTTATTTGACTTTCCTCGAGACTTGACGTAGAACGCTCAAGTTCCGACGAAGAACGCCGCTCCGCTCTTCTTCGTCTTCGGTGTCAACGAGAGAGAACACCGCACCTTCCTCGGACAACCTTCGTCGGCGTACAAGGATTCGCCAACGACGTGCCTCTTCGGACGCGCCTCTTCGTCGTTGAATTTGACGAACGACGACCGCGTCGCCCGACCTCCGCGACGTCGTCTTCCGCGGAACGTAGAACAATCTTCGAACCTTATACCAAGGTAGGGGTTGTTGTTTAATTCTTTAATTATTCCGTTTCTTGCTCATGGATCGCATGTCTACGTGAGGCTTTGAAATATTTTATTTAAGTGTTATAGTTAACGCGAGGGGGACCGGACCGCACGAACACGGCCGAACCCCCCCTCCATCGTTCTTGTTTAATTCTTGCGGTGGAAGCAAAGTGGCGTGGTGCCGTCGCACCACGCGAATTACCGTACGTTTATTTTTACGCGGCGCCGTCGCGCCACGCCGGGGTAGAAACTTCAAGAACGAGACGCCGTCGCGCCGCGTTGAAAGGAATCATGGCACGGCGAAAGGGGCGCGGTGCCGTCGCACCGCGCCGGACGACGAACACCGCGGCCGGTTCCGGGCCGCGGCGGGACGAGAAGACCGCGGTCGGTTCCGGGCCGCGACGGGACGAGGAGACCGCGGCCGGTTTCGGGCCGCGGTGGAAGAAAAGACCGGCGGCCGGGCCGCCGGCATCGGAAGCCGAAGGAGGGGACCGGAAATTCCGGTCCCGTTTGAGAAAACCGGCCGGCCAGCTGGCCGGCCCGATGTCTTAAAAACCGGGGGAATTAATCCCCCAGCCTTCACTTAAAACCCCCCCTTTATGAGGGGGGGAGCGGTTTCCACGGGGGGGGGGGGGGGGGGGGGGGCAGGCGGCTCCCCCGGATCCCCTTCAAAGCGGGCCCCCAGGAGGGGGGCCGTTTTTTTACAAAAACGGCGCGGAAAAGCCGCGCCGCCGCCGGCCGCCGCGCCGCCGCCGCCCGCCGCCGCCGGCCCCCGCGCCGCCCAGGGGGGGTCGGGCCGGGTCGGCCCAGACCCGGACCCCCCCGTTTCGAACTAGATTTGGTTTTTGGCCCATAACTTGAGCCTCGGACCTCCGAATGACGAACCGTCTGCGGCAACGCGATCCTTGGATCGAGACGGTCGTTTCGGTATATCGCACTCAAGGTTTCAGATTACTTTGAGTTCGGCCGGGTTGGTTCGTTCACGAAACCAACCGGGCCTTCGGAGCGGAAACGCTCATATCTTGAGCTACGAACGTCCAATTGACGCACCGTCAGTCTCGTTGTGTTCCTTTTAGTGAGACGGATCTTTTGGCATACTCCGCCCGAGGTTTGGACGCAGGTGGAGTACGGTCGGGTTGGTTTTTCCATAAAAACCAACCGGGCCCCGGAGACGAAAATGCCAATAACTCTCAGACCGGGCGTCCGATCGACGCACCGTCTGTTGCGTTGAGTTTCTGTTTACGATACGGAACTTTTGGTATCTTTCGCCTGAGTTTTGGATACAGTTAGTAGAGGCCGGGTTGGATCGCTCCCGAAATCCAACCGGGCCCCTGGAACGGGAAAGCTAATATCTTTCAGACAGGACGTCCGCTTGACGGACCGTCAGCGGCGTTGGTGGTTACGTTGAGTAACGGTCCCTTTGAGTTTACCCTATGGGAGTTCGGGGTACAGTTGAGATACGGCCGGGATTGGTTTCGCTCTCGAAGCCAACCGGGCCCCTGGGACGAAAAGGCTAATAACTCACAGATCGGGCGTCCGATCGACGCGTCGTCTGTTGCGTTGAGACCCCTATGACGAGACGGTCCTTTGAGACACTTTTCGCGGGACTTTATGATACTTGGAGTATCGACCAGTAGCTCGTGGAGCGGACCCTCCCGGAGACGAGCGTGCAGAGTACGGAGACCGTGTAGCCGGCTGAGACCTGACGACTGCTTGACCGACTCGACTTGGAGTGAGTCGACTAGCCCAGTGGACGGAGCGCCCGGTATTTGGCGGCAGACCCACGGCGGACGGAGCGCCTGGTAGTTGGCAGCAGACCCGCGGTACTCGACAGGAGGAGTACCTCAGTAGGCTATCTGGGTAGCGCCCGGTATTTGGCAGCAGACCCTCAGCGGACGGAGCGCCTGGTAGTTGGCAGCAGACCCGAAGTACTCGACAGGAGGAGTACTTCAGCAGTCTTAGGTTAGTGAGCGGCGGCCTCGGAGTCGTGACAGGACCACTGTACACTCTAGAGACGGAGCTCTTCAGCAGTTACGGTTTCGATAATGAAAATCCTGGTTTGAGCTGAGACTTTGACCTTTGTGTTTCCTCATGATTGAGATGGGTTACTTGATAACTTAGGTATATGTATGGGCATATACCTGGGTAGTGGTTATCCGTTGATCTCATGATTCTTGTGTTTCCTCATGACTGAGATGGGTTACTTGATAACTTAGGTATATGTATGGGCATATACCTAAGTATAGTTTATCTGTTGTGATCTTCTTGTGGTTATCCTTGTTGGTTTTAGTGAGACCTTCAGGGTCTCGGGGTCCCTACTGAGTATCGTTATACTCACCCCTGCACGGGCTATGCCCGCACCTCGTTGTGTTGGTTGCAGACGACGGCCAGTACTGGCAGAGGCCGAGTGTTCGAGGACTGGACGGTACCTGGAGGTGGACTATACGACGTGGCGGTACCCAGAGGCAGACCACTAGGCGGGACATACTTGGAGAAGACGGCGGGACCCGAGGAGCAGAGGAGCTATCTGTACCCACCCTTCAGGTGGGATTTCCAGTGGACAGCTCGGCGTAGCTGCTTTACTTTTCAGTTGCTGTTTTCCCTTTCGAGTTGTACTTTACAGTTGGGCTTGTATTTCCGGCCCCTTTTTACTTTCCGCACTTTTAGTTGTACTCTGTTTTTGCTTAGTGTTACTTTCCGCTTGCTTACTCTGTGGTGTTTGTTTACTTTACAAAGGCAATGCCTTCCCTTTTTACCGGGATTTACGCCTTGGTGCTAGTCGCCAGCCCCTGGCCTATGGAAGGCGGGCTTGGGGTAGTCACGGCACGGACCCCGAGGGCGGGTCGTGACAAATTGGTATCAGAGGAGTTCGGTTCTACCGCAGAACTTATAACTATGATGTTTCTTTCTGTGAAGCAATAGTGTTGAGAGTACCGAGTGTGGTTTTCAGTTCAGGGAGTCCAATGTTGGTGTGGGCGGCCGACGTATCCATACACCAGGACCCTGACAACTGATTTCCGACTTTGTGCACGAAAACACTGATTGCGTGTGTGTTTTCAAAGGTTTTTTCCCTTAAAACAGCTCAAACCAGGTCAGCTCACCAGGTATAAACGTTTGATCGTGTTACGTTGTTTCTTTCAGGATGGCCCCACGACGGCAGCCAGCTAGGGTTCCGAGAATCGAACGTGACGACAGCCCACCGAGCGACGAGGCCTCGGTGCAGGGCCCTTTGTCAGCAGTGGCACCGGCGGTAGCTCTACCCGCCGAGCCCCCGATGCTTCCAGCAGCAGCCGCTGACGATGCACGTCGCCTCAGCGCACTGCATGAGTTTCAGCGCCAGCGACCGCCCAGGTTTCGCGGGGAGACGGATCCCCAGGCTGCAGAGGACTGGCTGGAGGCAGTGGTTCGAGTGTTTAGGCTAGTGAGGACACCAACAGACCTCATGGTGATCCTCGCTGCGAGCCTACTACACGCAGCAGCAGGTAGGTGGTGGAGCCACTTGTTTCATTTTTGCGATGAGATGAACTTCGCATGGGAAGACTTCGAGACCTTCTTCAGGGTGGAGTTTGTGCCAGTATCTCTACACCCCGAGCGTGTACAGGAGATTCTGCCTTTACCGTGTGTTTTTCGATCAGAAGCCGAGTCATCTGTGGGCAGTAGACAGATGATGCAGAGGTCCAGGAGGACCAGACCAGCAGTTGGGCGATCTCGGGTTTTAGGACCAGTGGTGCAGGGCACACGGAGTGGGATCAGAGCTAGCCGTGGAAGGAGAAGGTTGTGTTACTCATGCCGCGGAAAGGTTCACCTGGCACGTGACTGTCTGACTCCTCGATCCGCAGGCTTGGGGGGGAGCCACCGAGGTTGAGGCAGCGACAAATGCTTGAGCAACAGTAAAGCAGGTGGACAGGGGAGGAACTAGTGGATACGTCTTTTGTACTTCTAGTTCCGTGTTGATGTTGCTTTTGTGTAGCGTCTTGTATTATGAGCTGCAATAATAAAAGATGCATCCTTTGTGATGTTTTCATTCCTGTCCTCTTTTGTGATGTTACTAAGAGGTTCCAGTTGACTATTGACTTGACCCTCACTTGTGAGACATCTACTGGAGGAGACCCTGTTACCACACACTGATGCCGACAGTGTGACTCAACCCTTGGAGGCGAGAGTAACGGTTGGATCTCTTAGTAGTAGCGTCGAGGCCTTACGATGTCATCCTTGGTATGGATTAGTATAATCCATGTTAGGATTGACTGTTTTAGGCAAAGAATGTGGTTCATCCAGGGGATGAGACCAGGTTTCTCTTATCGGCAAAGAAGAAATCTCGCAGCTCTTATGGGACCAGAGATGGTCCGGGCCACGTCAGAAGAGGTCCATGTCATCCAGGAGCGGATGAGGAAAACACAGAGCCGGCAGAAGTCATACGCTGACAGGAGGTGGAGGCCACTAGAGTTCGAGGATGGTGACCACGTCTTCTTGCGGGTCTCACCTCGACGTGGTATTCGGAGATTTGGCCGAGGCGACAAGTTATCTCCGCGCTTCATCGGACCCTTCCAAGTCCTCAGCAGGGTTGGTGAGGTGGCTTATCGCCTGGCTCTACCACCTCAGATACACCGGGTGCACGACGTCTTCCACGTGTCTCAACTGAGGAGATACGTGCACGACCCGACGCACATCTTTGACCATGGGGAGCTTGACGTTGACGATGGGGCGACTTTTACGGAGGTCCCGGTGGAGATAGAGGATCAACAAGTGCGGGTCCTACATGGGCGATCGATTTCTCTTGTGCGCAACAGATGGCGGCACGGGAATCTCCAGGAGAGCACATGGGAGCGGGAGGCTCAGATGTGTGCTCAGTACCCTCTTTTGTTTCCCTAGTTTTTGTTGTATCTTTACGGGGACGTAAAGCCCTGAGGTGGGAGTAATGTAAAGACCCGTAAAATTCAAGGGAAATTTTTTTTAATTTTCTTTAGAATTTTACAAGAGCGCGGTTTTAGACGGCACCTGATTCCGAGGCCCGGAGTGCCCGGAATTAATTTCCGAAGTTTGGATCGGGTACGTTCAGTGAACGAACGAGCGGGAATTCCTAACTTTTGATCCGGTGCTCGGAATTGAAATCTGAGGGCACCGATGAACTCGCAGCGCCGATTTTCGCTTAAAGAGACCTTTTCGGGAGTTGCGTTTGTTGCGGGTTGAAAGTTAATTTTTGAGGTTTTTAGTTGAGTTAAATAAAATTTGTGTAGAAAAAATTTTATTATAACTTCTTAAAACCTATCAAAGGAGGTTGGAAGTGGGACCCACACCCACTTAACCTCCCTTGGGAGGATTAAGTGTGGTGGGGCCCACACGAACCCCCACCTTTTCAACTCCCCTCTCTCCCTCTTAATGGCTTGACAAGTTAACTTCTATTTAATTATACAATTCATGTATATTAAATAAGTGAGTTAATTTTGGAGTTATCCATTTTGAATTTCAAACCTTTGAAATTCTAGTGTGTTATGTGATAATAAAATAAGATGTTGTCTTATTTTATTTTTGGTTGAATGGTTTGTCTTCTTGAGAGGTGGAGAGCATCATTTTCTTCTTCTTCTTCATCTCTGACGAAGATCACGAAGAAACGCTCAACCTCAACGAAGAACGCGAAGAACGTCGTTCTTCAACGAAGAACTTCTCCACCGAAGAACACGGTCCATCCGCGACGCCGTATCCGCGACGTGACGTTCTTCTTCCGCGTCATCTCTTCCGCGACGGTTTTCCACGACGAACGCCATCGACAACGACTCTTCCTCCGACGTCAAAGGAATAGACACTGATATTCCACGACTCCGTCAACGTGCGACTATCAAGGTAAGGGTTCTTGAGTTGGTTGTTTCCTTTTTATTTGACTTTCCTCGAGACTTGACGTAGAACGCTCAAGTTTCGACGAAGAACGCCGCTCCGCTCTTCTTCGTCTTCGGTGTCAACGAGAGAGAACACCGCACCTTCCTCGGACAACCTTCGTCGGCGTACAAGGATTCACCAACGACGTGCCTCTTCGGACGCGCCTCTTCGTCGTTGAATTTGACGAACGACGACCGCGTCGCCCGACCTCCGCGACGTCGTCTTCCGCGGAACGTAGAACAATCTTCGAACCTTATACCAAGGTAGGGGTTGTTGTTTAATTCTTTAATTATTCCGTTTCTTGCTCATGGATCGCATGTCTACGTGAGGCTTTGAAATATTTTATTTAAGTGTTATAGTTACCGCGAGGGGGACCGGACCGCACGAACACGGCCGAACTCCCCCTCCATCGTTCTTGTTTAATTCTTGCGGTGGAAGCAAAGTGGCGTGGTGCCGTCGCACCACGCGAATTACCGTACGTTTATTTTTACGCGGCGCCGTCGCGCCACGCCGGGGTAGAAACTTCAAGAACGAGACGCCGTCGCGCCGCGTTGAAAGGAATCCTGGCACGGCGAAAGGGGCGCGGTGCCGTCGCACCGCGCCGGACGACGAACACCGCGGCCGGTTCCGGGCCGCGGCGGGACGAGAAGACCGCGGCCGGTTCCGGGCCGCGACGGGATGAGGAGACCGCGGCCGGTTTCGGGCCGCGGCGGAAGAAAAGACCGGCGGCTAGGCCGCCGGCGTCGGAAGCCGAAGGAGGGGACCGGAAATTCCGGTCCCGTTTGAGAAAACCTGCCGGCCAGCTGGCCGGCCGGATGTCTTAAAAACCGGGGGAATTAATCCCCGGCCTTCACTTAAAACCCCCCTCTTTATGAGGGGGGAGCGGTTTCCACGGGGGGGGGGGGGGGGGGGGGGCAGGCGGCTCCCCCGGATCCCCTTCAAAGCGGGCCCCCAGGAGGGGGGCCGTTGTTTTACAAAAACGGCGCGGCAAAGCCGCGCCGCCATCCAGGAAACGGGGGAAAAATCCCCCGCGCACAGCCTCCTCGCGGCGACAGCCGCCGCGGCTCGCCGCGCCGCCGCGCCGCCGCCCAGGGGGGGGGGGGGGTCGGGCCGGGTCGGCCCAGACCCGCACCCCCCCGTTTCGAACTAGATTTGGTTTTTGGCCCATAACTTGAGCCTCGAACCTCCGAATGACGAACCGTCTGCGGCAACGCGATCCTTTGATCGAGACGGTCGTTTCGGTATATCGCACTCAAGGTTTCGGATTACTTTGAGTTCGTCCGGGTTGGTTCGTTCACGAAACCAACCGGGCCTTCGGAGCGGAAACGCTCATATCTTGAGCTACGAATGTCCAATTGACGCACCGTCAGTCGCGTTGTGTTCCTTTTAGTGAGACGGATCTTTTGGCATACTCCGCCCGAGGTTTGGACGCAGGTGGAGTACGGTCGGGTTGGTTTTGACATAAAAACCAACCGGGCCCCGGAGACGAAAATGCCAATAACTCTCAGACCGGGCGTCCGATCGACGCATCGTCTGTTGCGTTGAGTTCCTGTTTACGATACGGACCTTTTGGTATCCTTCGCCCGAGTTTTGGATACAGTTAGTAGAGGCCGGGTTGGATCGCTCCCGAAATCCTACCGGGCCCCTGGAACGGGAAAGCTAATATCTTTCAGAGAAGACGTCCGCTTGACGGACCGTCAGCGGCGTTGGTGGTTACGTTGAGTAACGGTCCCTTTGAGTTTACCCTATGGGAGTTCGGGGTACAGTTGAGATACGGCTGGGATTGGTTTCGCTCTCGAAGCCAACCGGGCCCCTGGGACGAAAAGGCTAATAACTCACAGACCGGGCGTCCGATCGACGCGTCGTCTGTTGCGTTGAGACCCCTATGACGAGACGGTCCTTTGAGACACTTCTTCGCGGGACTTTGTGATACTTGGAGTATCGACCAGTAGCTCATGGAGCGGACCCTCCCGGAGACGAGCGTGCAGAGTACGGAGACCGTGTAGCCGGCTGAGACCTGACGACTGCTTGACCGACTCGACTTGGAGTGAGTCGACTAGCCCAGTGGACGGAGCGCCCGGTATTTGGCGGCAGACCCGCGGCGGACTGAGCGCCTGGTAGTTGGCAGTAGACCCGCGGTACTCGACAGGAGGAGTACCTCAGTAGGCTATCTGGGTAGCGCCCGGTATTTGGCAGCAGACCCTTAGCGGACGGAGCGCCTGGTAGTTGGCAGTAGACCCGCAGTACTCGACAGGAGGAGTACTTCAGCAGTCTTAGGTTAGTGAGCGGCGGCCTCAGAGTCGTGACAGGACCACTGTACACTCTAGAGACGGAGCTCTTTAGCAGTTACGGTTTCGATAATGAAAATCCTGGTTTGAGCTGAGACTTTGACCTTTGTGTTTCCTCATGATTGAGATGGGATACTTGATAACTTAGGTATATGTATGGGCATATACCTGGGTAGTGGTTATCCGTTGATCTCATGATTCTTGTGTTTCCTCATGACTGAGATGGGTTACTTGATAACTTAGGTATATGTATGGGCATATACCTAAGTAGAGTTTATCTGTTGTGATCTTCTTGTGGTTATCCTTGTTGGTTTTAGTGAGACCTTGAGGGTCTCAGGGTCCCTACTGAGTATCGTTATACTCACCCCTGCACGGGCTATGCCCGCACCTCGTTGTGTTGGTTGCAGACGACGGCCAATACTGGCATAGGCCGAGTGTTCGAGGACTGGACGGTACCTGGAGGTGGACTATACGACGTGGCGGTACCCAGAGGCAGACCACTGGGCGGGACATACTTGGAGCAGACGGCGGGACCCGAGGAGCAGAGGAGCTATCTGTACCCACCCTTCAGGTGGGATTTCCAGTGGACAGCTCGGCGTAGCTGCTTTACTTTTCAGTTGTTGTTTTCCCTTTCGAGTTGTACTTTACAGTTGGGCTTGTATTTCCGCCCCCTTTTTACTTTCCGCACTTTTAGTTGTACTCTGTTTTTGCTTAGTGTTACTTTCCGCTTGCTTACTCTGTGGTGTTTGTTTACTTTACAAAGGCAATGCCTTCCCTTTTTACCGGGATTTACGCCTTGGTGCTAGTCGCCCGCCCCTGGCCTATGGAAGGCGGGCTTGGGGTAGTCACGGCACGGACCCCGAGGGCGGGTCGTGACATACATAATAAAATAAATATAAATCATAAAATTGGATATAAAAATAGTTTAATACTCACCTGAAAATTAGTATATAATATCATAATGATTTGATTCATAATGTTGTAAATATGAAACATACAATAAAGACCATTTAGAAGACATTTTAAATATATAGGTGATAACCAATTAAATTTTTCTAACTATATTTTCTCATAAAACCTACCAATACATTTAGTGGATACACAATTCTAATCCCCAGTCATCACATAATATTTCTAATTCATTCTTCACATTAATGGGTTGATTCATAATCAAAATAAGTATTCAAATAAAAAAAACATACATATTAATTGTAAGTGCTCACCCCAATATAAAAACATACTCATAATCTAGTCAGTGTAAATTTCAAAATATTAACAACAAAATAAATTCATAGAAGGTATATAACAATTATGAATGGAGTTTTATAATTCGAGTCATGAGGGAGGATGGGTTCCAAGAAAGAGTTTCATATTTATGCTTCCATTTTTTTCCATTCACTAAATCTCTATTTCTCTACTAGATAAGGGGTTTGGGTTGTTCAAAAATGTGTGAGGTGTGAGAAAAGGGGACCCCCCCCCCCCATTTTCCACATTTATCAGATAACTCTTTCCCAAAACCACCAATGAGGATGTTTGGAATGGAGGATCCTTCTTAAAATCTCACAGGCCTTGGATGGATCCAATTTTGATTTGATGTTTGCTGATGATATTCTAATTTTTGAATAATAGGAGGTCATCCTTTATTAGTCTCTTATGGATCATGGGGAATTATGGTAGTCTGAGTGGCCAGAAGATTAATTACTGGAAAAACAACATTTTTATGTATACTAAATACCAAAGGTGGATGTCTTGGAGCATACTGGAAATTCTGGGGGTGCAATAGAAACATCTGAAAATATTGTGTATTTGGGATCCCCTCTCTAATGGTTAGGTACAAAAATCCTTCTTTTAAAATCAGGTTAATAAGATATTTGGGAGGATCTACAACTGGAAAAAAATGTTTCTCTCATTTTTTGGTCGGATGGATTTGTTAAATACTGTGGTATCATCAATATAAGTTCATGATTTATTTATCATTACCTCTCCTAAGGGGATTATTTTTGCCAGGGAAATGATTATGAATAGATTTTTTGTATGATTCAAATGACTCTGGTAATTCTCATTGGGCCTCGTGGTTGCAGTTGGGGAAGCTTGTTGAGGAAGGAGGTGTCATTCTAAAAGAGTTAAATATTGAAATGCAGTTTATACAGGCACTGTTATCATAGGAATTATTTTTGGGGAAGTAGTTTTGGGAAAAACATTGGAGAATAAAATATAGAAATCATTGGGAGTATTGGGACTGGATGCAAGTTCTACATTGGGAAAAAAGTGGTGTTTCATTTGGATATCGTTCAGGATTCTTCTCACTAGGTGGTTGGTTGTAGAGAGGTGAACCTTTGGAGGGATAAGTTGATTGGAGATAACATATTATCCTAGGATGCCCTGGTCTGGATTTTTCTGTGGGAGAGGCTTGGAAGTATCCCGGGGTACTGGATGCCATTATCATCTTGGATCAGAAAGAGCTACATAATTATATAGTTCTCTTGGAGGATGAAGACCAGTTATGCTTTACCATGGATATCATTGGATTCTTTAATAGCCATGATTTTAGTATCCTGATTTGACGTGAAGGAAGTTGTGATGAATTGGGTGAGTGATTATGGTGTATGGAGCTCCCATCACGAACGAGTTTTTTGGTTTGGCGAGCTCGAATTCAGGCCTTTCCCATGGTGGATAAATTCTAGAAAGTGGTATATATTTGGCGTCCATGTGTTTTTGTTTTAGTACTCTTCAGGTGGAATAGATTTTACAAAAATTTATTGAAAGTTAATGGGCGCGATATCTCTAGGATAGGTCGAAGAAGATGGTTAATTAGATGACTTCTTGTAATTCCATGCAAGAGTTTCTTGAAGCGTAGTTTTTTGGATTATAGGAGAATAAGATGGAAATCAAGATCTGCAGAACCATCATAGCCTAAATTTCATGGACGATATTGGAGGCAAGAAATAAAGCTAGATGGTAGCATAATCCTACATTTTATATTCTCCTTTTGATAATGAAGGGGTTGTTGTTTGAGTTAGAGTCTCTACTGAAGGGGGACGAATTATTCTATGGTTTCCAATTCTTTGAATGGTCTAGTGGCTTGAACAAAGATACAGGGTGGTTGGGTAAGATGGAAGCTGCAACTGACGACCTTAAACATAATGTGGATGGGTTGTTCATGAATAGGGTGATGCTCGGGGGAGGGATGGTTCGAGACAGTAGTGGTTCGGTTTTAGTGGCCTTAAGTAGCTACCCTGGTCCGAGGAATTCTTTGGGCACAGAGGTACAAGAGTTACATACCGGTGTTATTCTTTGCAAAAGGATATCATTGGTGATCATGGAAGTGGAATCGAAATTTGTGGTGTTGTCTCGGGCCCTCTAAGGGAAAGGTGATGTCCCTTGGTGCTTACATTACCTTTTCCGTGGGTGCGGTGTAGAGATTTCTAATGAATGTTCAGTTTGATATATTCCTAGAGAGGCCAAATTTTCTGTGGACACTCTTTCTCAAGGAAGTAGTCATGATGCCACTTTGGTGATTTTGACTAGAATGTGCTCTTGGACCCAATAGTGTATTGTTATTATGTAGGGGGACACCTTGGGGTTCCATCATTTTAGACCGCCATGAATTCTTGAACTTCCAAGGCTCGTTAGTATTGAATAAAAAAAAGTTCAGTCAGTCATTGATTAATATAAATAACCTAAAATTTCATTAAAAACATTTTTTAGACAAATAAAATTTTTACAGTGAAATTATTTTTAAAAAATTATATTCAATAAATATTTTTATAATTTAGTACTCTTAAAATAACATTTTAAAATTATTAGCCTTGAATTATAACCTTTAGTTATTATGACGTCATGAAATTTATTTCACGATGTAAAAATTAAAACAATTATTTCATCCACATTTAACTGATTGACATAGGGTCCATATCATGATAAAGACTAGAAGATTTATTTAAAATTTTATTGTAAAAAATTCAGAATGGTTTTAATGACTTTAATAAACGATTTTTAAAAGAAAAATAACATTTTTAAAAACAATTTCAGAAAAGATGGATTTTGATAAAAAAACTATTTTTGACTGATGATAGAAATAATGAATTATTTTCAAAAAAAATATCAATTATTATATTTTCCAATTATAGGTGGAATGGTAGTAATACATTTAATTACTCATAAATAAACATTGGATAAGAATATATATTGATATAATGATATAAATATCATAAAAACAAAAAAGGGGGGCATAACTGAAATCCTGAATAATGATTAGAGTACGAAATTAACTATTAACACTTTAGATACATTTGAATCATAAGCCCCATGAAATAAATAAAATAAAGAAAAGATTTAAATAATAATAATTGATTTTTTTTCCTCATATAAAAAACAAACTGGGTATTATATTAAAAAAAACGAGTCTTGATTACAGTGTATCTTATGTAATTAAATGTGAGATAAGATGCGCATAACTCATGTTTGATATGATTCCAACATGTTTGAATCAGGAGTCCTCAATTATTTTAAGTCCTCTATTTGGCCTTCTTTTAGAAAAATATTTTCCAGAATTGATGCAGAATCTTACTATCTAGTCTCAAATGAAGCCTCCCTTCCAATTTGGAAATGCAATTGGACAGTAAGATATTTTGAAGACATGTCTCTTCACGATAACTTCAACATATATTTTGACCTGTCAATCAAATATCAACCAATATGTATGTAAGGTCGTCTAAATCAGGTTATTTCTACTATATGAATGTACATATTCTCTTCTATGGGAGACTTCTAGGCATGGAAGCCAACCTCTAATGGAATCCTCCCCTCCCAAGAATTTTATAAGCACTCTTTAAGTAGTGTTTTTGGTCTTTAGTGGATGGTCAAAATGAATAAGGGAATCCTCAAACGATTTATGGCCACTATTTATTTTAGATTAGCGAACAGAAAGCTTACAAAGTATTGATTACCTTAAAAAATTTGGTATATAACTCTTGTCAAGGTGTTCCCTATGTCACTAACACAGGGAAGACATTGAATATCTATTTATCAGTTGTGCAGTTGCTTCAACAATGTGTGAGGTTGTGGCCAACATCATTTATGTTCACATACCACTACATAACTCAATTATTCAATTTATGATGAGATGGCATGCTCTTAATATCTCAACTCAACTTCTTTTTTTATTTCTCACTAGTATAGAGGAGATAATCTCTATTATATGGTATTCTTGGAATAGGGTCATTCATGAGCTGCAGGCCTACTGTACAGGTTTTTTTATTTCTAAAAATCTCAATGATGTCTATGATGTTTTCATCTCGAGAGGTTAATCCTATGGGAACTCCATTCATGACCTGTCAGTAATCACTAGAATGGGTGTCAAGGGATATTTTCCTTCACCTCTTGGCATAGTTGAAGTGTTATGGAAATCCCCTTTTCATTGTTGGATCAAGATGAACTCAGATGGAGATTTTCGAGGTAATCCGAGTGGTTCAAGTTTTGATGTGGTTTTTAGGGATCACAAAGGGTGTGTTATTGGTTGCCTTTATGGTATGTGTGGATTTTAGTCTACTCTTGAAGTAGAGATGTGTGGATTTATTGATGTGGTTGAACAAAATGATATAAGAAATTTTAATATTTAGAGACCCCAATCATGACGTACATAGATATTACATTACTTTTTCAGAATACATAATACATAACAAAAACAGACACACAAGGACCGTAATAGTTTAGTGTCTTCGAAAACTTGGAATGTAATCTTCAAATCGTGGTGAAAGATCTTCAACATCTCCCATAGAGATATTAAACATTTATTTTCCTTATATAAAACCTTTCTTTTAATCTTGGGGGAAAATAAAATATAAAAAGTGTGAGCTCAAATGCTCAGTAAGGGTAAGCATGGATAAAATAAAACATACCATACACATTTGAACCTAAAAACATGAACATAATGTTTAAACATCAAAGTCTTGAGCAACGACTCAAAACATGGAAGTTCATAAGGCATAGATCATAATGAAACATAAATAATGATAACATATCATGGGAATAAAACATGTAATTGTGGGATCCATTAATCACATGTAATGATTTCCATAGTAGCCAAGGCATTGCTGCCAAGACCATCTTAGTGGACAAAGACTTTTTCTGAATCGAGTTCACTCCACGTTTCAATCCTGTAACACTGAACCGGATTAACTTACCATTCCATCCATGTCTATATCATGAGATATAAATCTTTACCCAATTAATTGGAGGGAGATATAGGTCCCACCCATCTCATAATGAAATCATTCTTTCTTGTGCCACAAAATAAATATACATCATTCATAATAACCCAATAAATAAAATGGGTTTCATAAACATAATCCCATCATCAAATAATCCTTATAAAAGAAATGGATATAATTTCATAATAATAAAATTGAAACCATGTAAATTATAGAGACATGATACATGAAACATAAACATATGAAATAATGTTATCTTAGATGAAAAATGGTTTTGATAAAACACTTGAAATGAATTATTGAGGAAAATATCCTTTTTTCTTCAAAATCAATTTATTTTCACAAAATGTCATGCAATTTTAAAAGAAAAGGATTTTGATAAAAATAGTCATGAAATCTTTTGGAGGAAGCTTTATTAAAATAAGGCTTTATAAAACCGTAAAAATCTGTTCGTGCCGTATAAGTTAAAAAAACATTCTTCTCGAACTTTTGCCGGAAAAGTCAAAAAGTACCTTGTAAAAGAAAGATTCAATACATACCATGTAGTAAAAGTAAAAAATGGGTAAAAAGGACATTAAACAAACATGAATCCATTTTTAGGAAACATGTACATGGATGAGAACAATAACCCCAGTAAATACTTACGAATAAACAATATCGGATAAGAACGAGATTGGAAAAGTTATCCCTTACCTTAGGTCTGATATGCATCGTACGTATCCGAACCTCCTGTATAATGATTTAAATAATGACATTGACTTATTGCAGAATCATATTCATTGTTATGATATCATATATGGTTCAATTATGACTTTATATTACCCGTTCTTTTGTAAATTCCATGTTAAAGAGCGTTTTGGGTAAAATCGTTTCATTTGTCGTCAGTGTTTTGACTGGTACATATTCATATGATTACTTAGATAATGATTACATAATTCCAGAATATAAAACATGATTTATATATAATATATATTCATAATATACATATATATAATAGATCAATAAATGGAATGAAATACACCGTTCATGGAGAAGGTAGGTCGTACGTACGCATGAAAGTTGTATTCGTTTTCTCATTGAATTGAATGGAATTAATTAGATGTAATAAATATATATATACATAAATCTAGTATCATTATTATGTCATATATTTCATGATTACTTATTATATATAATTTATAATCATTTATGAATGGTTAATCATTGAGAATGAATCTCACCGCGTCGTGGAGATGGTATTTCGTACATACGCACGGGTGATTATATCGTTCCCATGATCGTGGAATTTTATTGGATTGTATGTATACTATTACAGAATCAATATCAATTTACAATAATAGTATTTAGTTATTATTTACACCATTATAACCATCCATGTAAGGTGGTGGTGGAAAATAGATTACACCACGGCGTGGAGACGGTATTCCTTACGTACGCACGCGCGGTGATTTCGTTTTCCATAGGATGGATAGATGATGAAATAAGATTGTTTCATACTTATAGTAAAATATCAGTATATGATTGATACTGATGTTATTACTTCATAATGAAACAACCTAAGAAGAAGATTTGGAAGAAGAAATAAAGTTGAAAGAATCGGTAATGGACATTACCTCTTCTTTGAAGCGCCTCTTTGATACCTTCCCTTAGGGAACTAAAATTGGTATTTGAAGAAGACCAGAACCACTAGGATGATTCTATGGAAGTGGAGACGTGAATTTTTCCAGGGTTGGCCGAGCATGAAGGCTCAATGTGGTGTTAGGAAGAGAGGGAGGGGGTTCCCTTTTATATGGGAGGAGAGGGGCACCTTTGGAATAACTAAAAATATTATTTTATTATAAAGTCATATTCGGATTTCAATAGCTCTAAATTGATTTATTTCAAAGATAAGGTGGGGATAGGTGGATATACTCTCATACAATAGAATTTAGACTAGTTTAGGTCATTATATTAACCATAAATATTAGTTTTAACTCTTAGTTAATTAGATTGACATTTACCATGTAACTTTGTAATTTTATATTTTATAGTTAATAAACATACCATATACGTCCAAGGGACCCCCAAGTGGTGCATTAATGATAAAAATATCGTTATATAAGTATATTGGCCTAAATGTTGATTTTTAGGAATATAATAACAAATTTTAATATAATATTTGTTTTAAAAACTATTTTATGTCAATTTTGACACTATTTGGTAATTGATTTTTGTGAAAATCATAACAGAATGATTAGTTCTAAAAAAGTTAATTAAATCAATAATAACATGCCATATTAATATAGAAAATTATTTTAATTCATAAAAAGTCTCAAATTACATTTATTTGGGTATTTATAACATCAATTATGTCAATATTTTATAAATAAGACAATTACTGAATCATAATTGTTTCATAAATAAATTAAATTATTTTAAGTCTAATAATTATAAATAAAATACGATTATGTAGGAAATCTTTTTAGATTTCTAATGAATATTTATAGTGGAATTTATCTTATGTATAATCGTATATTAAAAATGATTTAGTTATTAAACTTTGATTTTATCTATTTTAACCCTTTTTAAATAAATTAATAATAAATTTCCTAATCTAATCCAAGTTTTCCTAAATGATCATATTTTATTCTTAAGGTTGTTTTTGGCCGAATTACAAATATCCAATAGAATTAGGACAGGTTTTAGGGTAATAATAATATCATTTTTACCCTTAATTACCCTATTTACTTTTAACCATGGTAAAAAAAAGTAAAAAGTTACTATTCACCAAAAATTATTTTCATCTCATTGAACCACATTTTTTCCTTTATATTAACCACGTCTCTCAGATTTTTGAAATTCCACTCACAGAAGCGGTAAAATTATGTTTTATGAAAAATTCAGTTTTTTAACTACCACTTAGTGGTTTCACTATTCATCAAAAAATGAAAGTTTCCAGAAAAATACCAAAAATTAGGCCTAAGCTATATTTGATATAATGAATTCAAAATTGATTTATATTTTACTAAATTCATAACATATCAGTTACATTAACTCATTAAAAAATTTATTCCCGTCGTCAAAACATATAGCGTGTTTTTTAAGAGAAATAACTATCAAAAGATTGGCACTTGTTTATGTCTGGTTTAAATGTGAAATTACATCCAATGACCAATATTGTATTAAATTATAAAAATATATTCTAAATTTAATTTAACACCAATAAAATTAATAATTTATCACTATTAATTATTTCTATTAAAATTTTTTTTTTAAATTAAAATTTAGTAATTTTCACTATTCATCAGAATATGAAAGTTATCTGAAAAGTACCAAAATATCACCCTAAGATAATTTAGATATTCCGAATCCAAAAATGAATTCCATTTTGAAAAATAAAATTTACAAAATTTCAAAAAGTGGCTATTACTATTCATAACGGCTAGTTTTAATAATATTTTAATAGTATATCGTTGTTTAGTGAAACTCGGTATTGCGTACGATGCAAGCTATCGAGGAAGGCTGCGATTGCGTGTAAAGCAAGACAAGATATTGTTGTGTGTAGTGAACTATTCCTTTGAGGATTTATATAACATAAAAACAAATTATTTCTCATAAAAGTCTTGGGGGTTACATTCTACCCCCTTAAAATGAATTTTACCCTCAAAATTAATCAGGGTTATAAATGGTTTACAACTCAAAAGTTTCTTTAATAGAAAAAAACATCGTAAAAAGAAATACCAAAACATGGATTTAAAAATTAATATATGAAACGTAATGGTTACCCAAATTAACTCATCCCTGAGTTTCCACGTAGGAGAACATAGGTGAAAATATGGATATGGAAGAAAATCTAACCATCAAGTTCTAATGGAGAGTGGTAGAGAACATGGCTATGAAAAAGACAACAATCACAAAGCCATAAATTTGTGATGATCTAAGGTACCATCTGATTCATCAGATATAAGGTCACTAGGACAAAATTTTTGGTTTTCAAGATCAATTACCTATAGTTAAAGAATTTGAATTAGAATAAATACTTACTTTATTTTGGTATAATCTCTCTATTGTTCGTGCCTTGAAAAATTTCCACTTCATCTCTTAATGAAATGATGTTGAATTTTTTATTTGTGAAGTGTTAGCAGATCATGTGATAGAATTACGAGCCATTCCATCTATCTCAAACAAAAGGTTAACAAAAGTTATTAAATATACATAAGTCGATCTATATTGAGATTAATCATATATGGTTCCTAAAATGGACTTTTACTTCATATATCATACTGCATAATATAATAAAACTAGTTTATACTAAATAAGGATTTCTTGTATGCCAGTGGTAGGTGATAAAGGCCAGTCGCACTTGGGTTGTGGGTTCAATTCCCACAGCCTTGTCTGATGCGATGGGTTGTCGCTCGTCCTGCAGGTTGTCCTTTTTCTAAAACTACATTACTATAACATCTCATTAATAATATCAAAAAAAATTACTATCCTTTAAAAATACTAACTCATGTCCAACATAATCCTTTCCAATCTTTAGGCTTATCCAAAATACTGTTGTCCAATCTCATATTATAGTGAAAACGATTACCAAAGAGTTCATATAACAAGCATGTTAATACCATCATTGATCCCCATATATCATGAGATTTGTCTTGTTGGTCACATTCCAAACATTCGAGGGCCTTAATCATGTATTCTATTGAAAAATTAATACCCATTGAATCTTAGCGAAAACATGAGTTTTGTAAAAAGTTTACTCTTTTCACATACCAAAACCTCAAACCATGATATAACTATTTCCTTATATCAGTCATGAGCACATGAATACTGTCAATCATTTCATTTTCTCCTTATCCCTTAATTATTTGCATATCATATTTTTTCCAAAAATATATCAATCACTATCCATGGATACCAGTACCATAAAATTATTGAAAAACACAATAGGCCAATACATAAATATTCTAATATTCCACAATACTATATACAACTTTATTTTGGAATCCCATTACATAAACATTTAATCATTCCACCACATCGTTGTCATATTCAACATCAAAAATAGTGATCGCATGTGACTTAACTTTGTCCTTTTCCTTAAGTGGTATCTCATGTCGATCATCACTAACCCTTGGATTAGGGCATTTATTATCATAATGCCCCATTTCCTTGCACTTGAAGCATTCAAGTGTTGGTGGTGCATTCTCTACAGTCTTTTCATTATTCACATCATTAGAAACCCTTTTTCCATTACTTCGACACTCAGCTGCTCGATGACCTTCTTTTCTACACATAAATCATTTTATAGTTCCTTTAAGACAATCTCCACCATGCTTCTTTCAACACTTTGAGCATAAGGAAATATTCATCTTCTTTTCACAATTATTCTGAGATTTCTCCTTGAACTCCATCTTTCGTTTCTTTTCAAAACTATGATATGGATAAGTAACAACAACTTCCATTTCTACCTTGATAGCACAATGCACAATTTCTTCATAGCTACTGAAGTATCTTATAGCTAATGCCATTCGAAGATTTGGTTTTAAGCCACTGAAGAATCGATCAACTTTACATTCAATTTGGACGATAAATCCATATTAATACCTTGAAATCCTTGTAAAATTCGTTTCCTATACACCAACGGATTCAGCGTCCTTTTTCTTTAGTTTAAGAAACTCATTCTCCATCTTTGTTCGAAGAATACGAGGGATGTACTTATTGAAATATATGTTCTTGAACTCATCCCATTCCATGGACTCAATTTCATCTCTTGGCCTAGTATTCTTGATAAGATTCTACCATTGATCAGCTTCACCTTCCAAATGATATACTACTATGATGACTTTGTCATGTTCTGAACATTGAAGAACTGATAATTTCTTTTCAGTGGTACTGATCTATTTTTCAGCAACAAGTGGATCAGAAGACCCACTGAAAGAAGGTTTACGTTGCCTCATGAAGGACTCAATAGAATATTGTTCCCTTATCTGCTCATTTGGAAGTCCAGAATGATTCATATCTTGTGTATGTATAGCAATAAGATTTTTCACTCCATCTCCCATAACATTTGTTTGTTCAGGAGGATAATCATTGCATTTTCCATTGCATTGATCAACACTGTTCCTTCGGGTTCCAGCCATTGTCTAAAACCCATAAAGTATAGTGTGAGAGACAAAAATCATGCTAGGGAAAACAACATAATAATGGGGGAGTACCTTCAATAACTAACATCTAAGGTTTAATTCGAATATCGTTACTGTAATTATAGGACTATAACCTATACTTATACTTAACCTCAGGGACATCCCTAGACATACCTTAGAAATGTCTCTAGGGATCTCACTAATGTTCTCGCATCCTAGTTTCCAAAGGTTGACTAATCCTTTCCTCTGATTCCAACCGTAAAGATCCAAAACATGACGTACATAGATATTACATTACTTTTTCGGAATACATAATACATAACAAAAACATACACACAAGGACCGTAATAGTTTAGTGTGTTTGGAAACTTGGAACGTAATCTGCTAATCGTGGTGAAAGATCTTCAACATATCCCATAGAGATCTTACACCTTTTGTTTCCTTACCTAAAACCGTTCTTTTAATCCTGGGGGAAAATAAAACATTAAAAGGGTGAGCTAAAATGCTCATTAAGGGTAATCATGGATAAAATAAAACATACCATACACATTTGAACCTAAAAACATGAACATAATGTTTAAACATCAAAGTCTTGAGCAACGACTCAAAACATGGAAGTACATAAGGCATAGATCATAATGGAACATAAATAATGATAACATAGAATGAGAATAAAACATGTAATTGTGGAATCCATTAATCACATGTAATGATTTCCATAGTCGCCAAGGCATTTCTTCCAAGACCATCTTAGTGGACAAAGTCCCTTTCTGAATCGAGTTCACTCCTCATTTCAGTCCTATAACACTGAACCGGATTAACTTACTATTACAGTCATGTCTATCTCATGAGATATAAATCTTCACCCAATGCATTGGAGGGATATATAGGTCCCACCCATCTCATGATGAAATCATTCTTTCTTATTCCACAAAATAAACATACATCATTCATAAAAACCCAAAAAATAAAATTGGTTTCATAAACATCATACCATCATCAAATAATCCATATAAAAGAAATGGATATCATTTCATAATAAGAAAAGTGAAACCATGTAAATCATAGAGGCAAGATACTTGAAACATACATATATGAAATAATGTCAACTTATATGAAAAATGGTTTTGATAAAACACTTGAAATGAATTCTTGAGGAAAATATCCTTTTTTCTTCAAAATCATTTTCTTTTCACAAAATGTCATTAAATTTTAAAAGAAAAGGATTTTGTTGAAAATAGTCATGAAATCTTTTGGATGAAGCTTTATGAAAATAAGTCTTTATAAAACCGTAAAAATCTGTTCGTTCCGTATAAGTTAAAAAAACATTCTTCTCGTACTTTTACCAGAAAAGTCAAAAAGTACCTTGTAAAAGAAAGATTCCATAAATACCATGTAGTAAAAGTAAAAAAATGGGTAAAAATGAAATTAAACATACATTAACTATTTTTAGGAAACATGGACATGGATGAGAATAATAACCCCAGTAAATACTTATAAATAAACAATCTCGGATAATAAAGAGATTGGAAAAGTTATCCCTTACCTTAGGTCTGATATGCTTCACACGTATCCGAACCTCATGTATAATGATTTAAATAATTTCATTGGCTTATTATAGAATCATATTCATTGTTATGATATCATATATGGTTCACTTATGACTTTATATTACCCGTTCTTTGGTAAATTCCATGTTAAAGAGCGTTTTTGGTAAAATCGTTTCATTTGTCATCCGTGTTTTGACTTGTACTTATTCATATGATTATTTAGATCATGATTACTTAATTATAGAATATAAAACATGATTTATATATAATATATATTCATAATATACATATATATATTAGATCGATAAATGGAATGAAATACACCATTCATTGAGAAGGTAGGTCGTACATACGCATGAACGTTGTTTTCGTTTCCTCATTGAATTGAATGGAATTAATTGGATGTAATACATATATATATATAAATCCAGTATCATTATTATGTCATATATTTCATGATTACTTTTTATATATACTTTATAATCATTTATGAATGGTTAATCATTGAGAATGAATCTCATCGCGTCGTGGAGACGGTATTCGGTACGTACGCACGGGCGATGATATCGTTCCCATGATCGTGGAGTTTTATTGGAGTGTATGAATACTATTATAGAATCAATATAAATTTACAATAATAATATATAGTTATTATTTACACCATTATACCCATCCAAGTAATGTGGTGGTGTAAAATAGATTACACCACAGCGTGGAGATGGTATTCTGTACGTACGCACGCGCGGTGATTTTTTTTTCCCGTATGATGGATAGATGATGAAATAGGGTTTTTTCATACTTATAATAACATATCAGTATATGATTGATACTGATGTTATTACTTCATAATGAAACATCTTAAGAAGAAGAAGTGGAAGAAGAAATAAAGTTAATAGAATCGGTAACAAACATTACCTCTTCTTTGAAGCGCCTCTTTGAGGCCTCCTATTAGGGCACTAAAATTGGTATTTGAAGAAGACCAGAACCTCTAGGATGTTTCTATGGAAGTGGAGAAGAGAATTTTTGAGGGGTTGGCCGAGCTTGAAGGTTTAATGTGGTGTGAGGAAGAGAGGGAGGAGGTGCCCTTTTATAAGGGAGGAGAGGGGCACCTATGGAATAACTAAATATATGATTTTATTATAAAGTCATATTCAGTTTTTAATAGATCCAAATTGATTTATTTAGAATCTAAGAAGGGTATAGGTCGAAATCCTCTCATCCAATAGAATTTAGACAAGTTTAGGTCATTATATTAACCATAACATTTCGTTTTAAATCTTAGTTAATTAGATTGACATTTACCATGTCACTTTGTTTTTTTATATTATATAGTTAATAAACTTACCATATACATCCAAGAGACCCCCAAGTGGTCCATTAATGATAAAAATAACATGATATAAGTATATTGGCCGAAAAATATATTTTTAGGAATATAATAACAAATGTTTATATAATATTTGATTTAAAAACTATATTATGTCAATTTTGAAACTATTTGGTAATTCATTTTTGTGAAAATCATAACAGAATGATTAGTTCAAAAAACGTTAATTACATCAATACTAACATGTCATATTAACATATAAAATTATTTTAATTCATAAAAAGTTTCAAATTACATTTATTTGGGTATTTATAACATCAATTATGTCAATATTTCATTAATAAGATAATTAATGCATCATAATTGTTTCATAAATAAATTAAATTATTTTAAGTTGAAAAATTATAAATAAAATACAATTATCTTGGAAATATTTTTAGATTTCTAATGAATATTTATAGTCGAATTTATATTATGTATAACAATATATTAAAAATGATTTAGTTATTAAACATAGATTATAACTATTTTAACCCTACTTTAAATAAATTAATAATAAATTTCCTAATCTAATCCAAGTGAGCCTAAATGGTAATATTTTATTCCTAAGGTTGTTTTGGGCCGAATTACACTTATCCAATAGAAATATGACATGTGTTAGGGTAATAATAATAACATTTCTACCCTTAATTACCCTATTTACTTTTAATCGTGGTAAAAAAAGTAAAAAGTTACTATTCATCACAAATTATTTTCATCTCATTGAACAACATTTTAGCCCTTGATATTAACCATGCCTCTAGGATTTTTGAAATTCCACTCATAGAAGCGGTAAAATTAAGTTTTATGAAAAATTTAGTTTTTTAACTACCACTTAGTGGTTTCACTATTCATCAGAAAATGAAAGTTTCCAAAAAAATACCAAAAATTAGACCTAATCTATCTTTGATATTATGAATTCAAAAATGATGTCTATTTTACTAAATTCAAAACATATCAGTTACGTTAACTAATTTAAAAATGTATTCCCGTCGTCAAAACAAATAGTATGTTTTTTAAGAGAAATAACTATCAAAAGATTGAAACTTGTTTGTGTCTGGTTTAAATGTGAAATTACATCCAATGACCAAAATTGTATTAAATTGTAAAAATATATTCTAAATATAATTTAAAACCACTCAAATTAATAATTTATCACTATTAATTATTTCGAATAAAAAAATTGTTTCTAATTAAAATTTAGTAATTTTTACTCTTCATCAGAATATGAAAGTTATCCGAAAAGTACCAAAATTTTACCCTAAGATAATTTCGATATTACGAATCCAAAAATGAAGTCCATTTTGAAAAATAAAATTTAAAAAATTTCAAAAAGTGGTTATTACTATTCATAACTGCTAGTTTTAATAATATTTTAATAGCATATCGTTGTTCAGTGAAACTCGGTATTGCGTATGACGCAAGCTATCGAGGAAGGCTGCGGTTGCATGTAAAGAATGCCAAGATAGTGTTGTCTGTAGTGAAAGATTATTTTGATGATATATATAACATAAAATCAAAGTATTTCTCATAAAAGTCTCAGGTGTTACATTCTACCCCCCTTAAAATGAATTTCGCCCTCAAAATTCATCAGGGTTATAAATGGATTACTACTCGAAAGTTTCTTTAATAGAAACCCACATCGTAAAAAGGAATACAAAAACATGGCTTTAAAAAATAATGTATGAAATTTAACGGTTACCCAAATTAACTCATCCCTGGGTTTCCACATAGGAGAACATTGGTGAAAATATGGATATGGAAGAAAAATCTAACAATCATGTTCTGATGGAGAGTGGTAGAGAACATGGCTATGAAAAAGTCAAATATCACAAAGCCACAAATTTTTTATGATCTAAGGTACCATCTGATTAATCTGATATAAGGGAACTAGGACAACATTTTTGGTTTTCATGATCATTTCCCTAAAGTTGAAGAATTTGAATTAGAATAAATACTTACATTATTTTGGTATAATATCACTATTGTTCGTGCCTTGAAAAATTTCCACTTCATCTCTTAAAGAAATGATGTTGAATTTGTTATTCGTGAAGTGTTAGCAGATCATGTGATAAAATGACGGGTCATTCCATCTGTCTCAAACAAAAGGTTAGAAAAAGTTATTAAATATACATAAGTCGATATATAGTGAGATTAATCATATATGGTTCCTAAAATGGACTTATAATTCATATATCATACTGCATAATATAATAAAAATAGTTTATACTAAACAGGGACTTCATGTAGGCTAGTGGTAGGCGATAAAGGTCAGTCGCACTTCGGTTGTGGGTTCGATTAACACAGCCTTGTTCGACGCGATGGGTTGTCCCTCGTCCTACATGTTTTCCTTTTTCTAAAACTACATTACTATAAAATCCCATCAATAATATAGAAAAAAAGTTCTATCCTTAAAAAATACTAACATATGTCCAACATAATCCTTTCCAATCTTTAGACTTATCAAAAATACTGCTGTCCAATCTCATATTATAGTGAAAACAATAACCAGAGAGTTCATATAACAAGCATGTTAATACCATCGTTGATCCCCGTATATCGTGAGATATGTCTTGTTGGTCACATTCCAGACATTCGAAGGCCTTAATCATGTATTATCTTGAAAAATGAATACCCATTGAATCTTAGCGAAAACATGAGTTCTTTCAAAAGTTAACTATTTTCACATACCAAAACCTCAAAACATGATATAACTATTTCCATATATCAGTCATGAGATAATGAATACTGTCAAACATTTCATTTTCTCCTTATCCCTTCATTATGCACATATCATCTTTTTTTCCAAAAATATATCAATCAATTTCCATGGTTAACGGTAACATAAAATTATTGAAAACCACAATAGGCCAAAACAAAAATATTCCAATATTCCATGATACTATATACAAAATTATTTTGGAATCCCATTACATAAAAACTTAATCATTCCAACACATCGTTGTCATATTCAACATCTCCAATAGTAATCGCATGAGACTTCCCTTTTTCCTTTGCCTTATGTGGTTTCTCATGTCGATCATCACTAACCCTTGGATTATGGAATTTATTAGTATAATGCCCCATCTCCTTGCACTTGAAGCATTGAAGTGTTGGTGGTGCATTCTCTGCAGTGTTTTCTTTATACACATCATTAGAAACCCTTTTTCCATTACTTCGACGCTCAGCTGCTCGATGACCTTCTTTTCTACACTTAAATCATTTTCTAGTTCCTTTAAGACAATCTCCACCATTCTTCTTTCCACACTTTGAGCATAAAGAAACATTCAAATTCTTTTCACCATTATTCTAAGATTTCTCCTTGAACTCCATCTTTCATTTCTTGTCAAAACTATGGGATGGATAAGTAACACCAACTTCCATTTCTACCTTGATAGCAGAACACAAAATTTCTTCATAGCTACTGAAGTCTCTTATAGCTAATTCCCTTCGAAGATTTGGTATTAAGACACTGAAGAATCGATCAACTTTACTTTCAGTTTGGATGATAATGCCAGATGCATACCTTGCAAGCCTTGTAAAATTCACTTCGTATACACCAATAGATTCTTCTTCCTTTTTCTTTAGTTCAATAAACTCCTTCTCCATCTTTGATTGAATAATATGAGGGAAGTACTTATTGAAAAATATGTTCTTGAACTCCTCCCATTCTATGGACTCATTTTCATCTCTTGGCCTCATATTCTTGATAAGATTCCACCATTTATCAGCTTCACCTTCCAAACGATATACTTCTAAGATGACTTTATCATGTTCTGAACATTGAAGAACTGAAAATATCTTTTTAGTGGTACTGATCCATTGTTCAGTAACAAGTGGATCCGAAGACCCACTGAAAGAAGTTGGACGTTGCCTCATGAACGACTCAATAGAATATTGTTCCCTTCTCTGCCCATTTGGAATTCAAGAATGATTCATAGCTTTTGTAAGTATAGGAATAAGATTTTGCACTCCATCTCCCATAACATTTGTTTGTTCAGGAGGACAATCATTTCATTGTCCATTGAATTGATCAACACGGTTCCTTTGGGTTCCAGTCATCATCTAAAACCCAAATAGAATAGTGTGAGAGGCAAAAATCATGCTAGGGAAAACAACATAATAAAGGGGGAATAACTTCAATAACTAACATCTTAGGTTTAATTCTACGATCATTACCGTAATTATAGGACTATAACCTATACTTATACTTAACCTTAGGGACATCGCTAGTCATACATTAGAAATATCTCTAGGGACCTTACTAATGATCTCGCATCCTAGTTTCCAATGGTTGACTAAACCTTTCCTCTGATACCAACTGTAATGACCCAAAACTTTATATACATAGATATTACATTACTTTTGAGGAATACATAATACATAACAAAAACAGACACACAAGGACCGTAATAGTTTTGTGTCTTTGGAAACTTGGAACGTAATATTCAAATCGTGGTGAATGATCTTCAACATCTCCCATAGACATCTTCCACTTTTTATTTCCTTACCTAAAACCTTTCTATTAGTCCTCGGAGAAAATAAAACATAAAAAGGGTGAGCTCAAATGCTCAGTAAGGGTAAGCATGGATAAAATAAAACATACCATACAAATTTTAACCTTAAAACATGAACATAATGTTTAAACATCAAGTTCTTGAGCAACGACTCAAAACATGGAAGTATATATTCCATATATCATAATGGAACATAAATAATTATAACATAGAATGGGAATAAAACATTTAATTGTGGCATCCATTAATCACATGTAATGATTTCCATAGTAGCTTAGGCATTACTGCCAAGACCATCTTTGTGGACAAAGTCCCTTTCTGAATCGAGTTCACTCCTCGTTTCTGTGCTGTAACACTAAACCAGATTAACTTACCATTCCAGCCATGTCTATCCCATGATATATAAATCATTACCCAATTCATTGGAGAGAGATATAGTTACCACCCATCTCATAATGAAATCATTTTTTCTTATGCCACAAAATAAACATACATCATTCATAATAACCCAGTAAATAAAATGGGTTTCATAAACATCATCCCATCATCAAATAATCCATATAAAAGAAATGGATATCATTTCATAATAAGAAAAGTGAAACCATGTAAATCATAGAGACATGATACTTGAAACATATACATATGAAATAATGTCATCTTAGATGAAAAATGGTTTTGATAAAATACATGAAATGAATTCTTGAGGAAAATATCCTTTTTTCTTCAAAATCTTTTTACTTTCACAAAATGTCATGCAATTTTAAAAGAAAAGGATTTTTTTGAAAATAGTCAAGAAATCTTGTGGAGGAAGCTTTATGAAAATAAGGCTTTATAAAACCATAAAAATCTATTCGTGCCGTATAAGTTAAAAAAACATTTTTCTCATACATTTGCCGGAAAAGTCAAAAAGTACCTCGTAAAAGAATGATTCCATACATACCATGTAGTAAGAGTAAAAAATGGGTAAAAGGACATTAAACATACTTCAAACCATTTTTAGAAAACATGGACATGGATGAGAACAATAACCCCAGTAAATACATACTAATAAACAATCCTGGATAAGAACGAGATTGCAAATGTTATCCCTTAACATAGGTCCGATATGCTTCGTACGTATCCAAAACTCCTATATAATGATTTAAATAATGAAATTGACTTATTAAAGAATCATATTCATTGTTATGATATCATATATGGTTCACTTATGACTTTATATTACACATTCTTTTGTAAATTCCATGATAAAGAGCATTTTGGGTAAAATCGTTTCATTTGTCGTCTGTGTTTTGACTTGTACTTATTCATATGATTACTTAGATCGTGATTACATAATTCCAAAATATAAAACATGCTTTATATATAATATATATTCAGAATATACGTATATATAATAGATCGAGAAATGGAAAGAAATGCACCGTTCATGGAGAAGGTAGGTCGTACGTACGCATGAACGTTGTTTTCATTTCCTCATTGAATTGAATGGAATTAATTGGATGTAATACATGTATATATATACATAAATTTAGTATAATTATTATGTAATATACTTCATGATTACTTATTATATATATTTTATAATCATTTATGAATGGTTAATCATTGAGAATGAATATCATCGCGTCATGGAGACAGTATTCCGTACGTACGCACGTGCGATGATATCGTTTCAATGATCATGGAATTTTATTGGAGTGTATGTATACTATTACAGAATCAATATCAATTTACAATAATAATATGTAGTTATTATTTACACAATTATACACATCTAAGTAAGGTTGTGGTGGAAAATAGATTACACCACGTCGTGGAAACGGTATTCTGTACGTACGCATGCGCGGTGATTTCATTTTCCGTAGGATTAATAGATGATGAAATAGGGTTATATAATACTTATAATAACATATAAGTATATGATTGATACTGATGTTATTACTTCATAATGAAACAACCTAAGAAGAAGAAGTGGAAGAAGAAATAAAGTTGAAAGAATCGGTAACAGATATTACCTCTTCTTTGAAGCGCCTCTTTGAGACCTCCTCTTAGGGAACTAAAATTGGTATTTGAAAAATACCTGAACCTCTAGGATTTTTATATGGAAGTGGAGAAGAGAATTTGGTAGGCTTTGGCCGAGCTCGAAGGCTCAATGTGGTGTGAGGAAGAGAGGGATGAGGTTCCCTTTTATAAGGGAGGAGAGAGGCACCTTTGGAATAACTAAAAATATTATTTTGTTATAAAGTCATATTCAGTTTTTAATATCTCCAAATTGATTTATTTAGAAGCTAAAGTAGGTATAGGTCTAAATACTCTCATCTAATAGAATTTAGACAAGTTTCGGTCATTATATTAACCTTAACATTGAGTTTTAACTCTTAGTTAATTAGATTGACATTTACCATGTCACTTTGTATTTTAATATTATATAGTTAATAAACATACCATATACATCCAAGAGACCCCCAAGTGGTCCATTAATGATACCCCTATCATGATATAAGTATATTGGCCGAAACATATATTTTTAGGAATATAATACCAATTTTTAATATAATATTTGTTTTAAAAACTATTTTATGTCAATTTTGACACTATTTGGTAATTGATTTTTGTGAAATTCATAACAGAATGATTAGTTTGAAAAAAGTTAATTAAATCCCTTATAACATATCCTATTAATATAGAAAAGTATTCTAATTCATAAAAAGTCTCAAATTACATTTATTTGGGTATTTATAACATCAATTATCTCAATATTTCATTAATAAGATAATTATTGCATCATAATTGTTTCATAAATAAATTAAAATATTTTAAGTATGAAAATTATAAATAAAATATTATTATGTAGGACAGAGTTTTATTTTTCTAATGAATATTTGTAGTCGAATTTATCTTATGTATAAAGCTATATTAAAAATGATTTATTTATTAAACATTGATTTTGAGTATTTTAACCCTTCTTTAAATAAATTAATAATAAATGTCCTAATAAAATCCAAGTGGGCCTAAATGGTCATATTTTATGCTTAAGGTTGTTTTTAGCCGAATTACACTTATCCAATAGAATTAGGACATGTGTTAGGGTATTAATAATATCATTTTTACCCTTAATTACCGTATTTACTTTTAACATTGGTAAAAAAAATTAAAAAGTTACTATTCACCAGAAATTATTTTCATCTCATTGAACCACATTTTAATCCTTGATATTAACCGTGTCTCTCGGATTTTTAAAATTCCACTCACAGAAGTGGTAAAATTATGTTTTATGAAAAATTCAGTTTTTTAACTACCACTTAGTGGTTTCATTATTCATTAAAAAATGAATGTTTCCCGAAAAATACAAAAAATTAGGCCTAAGCTATATTTGATATTATGAATTCAAAAATGATGTCTATTTTTCTAAATTAATAACATATTAGTTTCATTATCTAATTTAAAAATTTACTGCCGTCATCAAAAAAATAGCGTGTTTTTTAAGAGAAATAACGATCAAATGATTGACACATGTTTATGTCTAGTTTAAATGTGAAATTACATCCAAGGACCAACATTGTATTGAATTGTAAAAATATATTATAAATATACTTTAAACCCACTCAAATTAATAATTTATCACTATTAATTATTTTGAATAAAAAATTCGTTTTTAATTAAAAATTAGTAATTTTCACTATTCATCAGAATATGAAAGTTATCTGAAAAGTACCAAAATTTTACCCTAATCTAATTTCGATATTCGGAATCCAAAAATGAATTCCATTTTGAAAAATAAAATTTACAAAATTTCAAAAAAGTGGTTATTACTATTCATAACGGGTAGTTTAAATAATATATTAATAGCATATCGTTGTTTAGTGAAACTCGGTATTGCGTACGATGCAAGCTATCGAGGAAGGATGCAGTTGCGTGTAAAGAAAGCCAAGATAATGTTTTATGTAGTGAAAGATTATTTTGATGATTTATATAACATAAAAACAAAGTTTTTCTCATAAAAGTCTCGGGTGTTACAGAATAAGTAAGGGATTGAATATGATTCCATGTTCGTGGTGTTTTCTCTCAGGATGAGTTCTCTTAATCTATCTTGGATGATGAGTAATAGGTGGAAAAAAGTCTTCGATCTGCATTATTCAAAGGGCCGAATTGTTACCCATTTCAGTAGAGAAGAAAAAGTATTTGTGGATAATCTCACTAACATAGGTGTTAATGGATTTGATTTTCTTTGGGAGGATCATGTGAGACGTGATCTTTTTCCCTTCATGAGGAATGAATAATGTTAATTTTCTACTTTTAGACTCGTGTAATATTTTATATTTTCTAATGAGGGGATATTTCTTTTCTGAGAAATTTCCAAATATATAATTAAAATAAAATAAGATAAAAATATTATATAACCATAATAATTTATTTCATACCAAATATTATTTAATTATAGTCTATAATCACCAGGTTATTAAAAGTTATTTGATAAAATCAATATTTTGGGGGAAAATTGATTCATTTGTTGATGATTTAGTTTAGTAATGACTTTCGTTTTCTATTGATAATGGTTCCATCATATCTATAATTTTTAAAATGAGGAAAATATCATATATATTCTTTATATATGTAGTAAAAGTATTTTATAAATGATATATATTGAAATTATATTACACCATTAATGGAGACGGTAATAAATATTTATGGTTGAGCCCTATGTAAAATTTTATCGACAGTTGGAAAAAAGCAAAAAGAATATCAAATAAAATTTATAGAGAAATTATTATGTTTTAAAAATAATTAATACTTATAAAATCTCTCTTTATTACAATACATGTTAAAATAAAATGAAAAACATTTCACATAGCTGCCTTGAGGTTGTAGTCTATACGTACTCCTCAGTGGCATTATTGTATTCCAACAGATTGAATGGTAAAATGATAGAAGTGATAATATATTTTAGGAGGTATTTATTGGTCATAAATAAAGATCATATTCATTATATTAACATTACTAACTTCCATATAAATTATCATATAAAAAATGAATAACATCTATTAGTGAGGCGGTAGTCTGCTCTTCAGAGAGGAATCATTATCATATCCATTGAAGGAATAGAAAATCATAAGGTATATGTGATATATTAACTAAAAATTTAAAAAATTTCATTAGTTTAAGATAAATATGTTAAATACATAAATATATTTACTATAAAATGTGGTAATGGAAAATTAATTAGGTCGGTTCACTAGGCGGTAGTCCACTATACACATGATATCTAAAACCTTGTGATTTTTTGAAATATTACATTCCAATATATTTAATATTTAATATATTTTATTTTACATGAAGAAATTATTTTTTATTATGGTACATGGAAGACTATTCATATCTTATTTTACACTCCTTCTAATTTTTATGTTACGCTATATGAAAAATGTGTTTTAATGAAATGTGACATATAATTAAATGATTATTATTTTATATTATAATTGTCACATATCCCATAAAATTTTTCATATCAACATGAATAAATATAATATGAAAATATATTTTACACATGAATAAATAAATTATTATTTGGGAACCAATTTCTTATATATGAAAATAATGAATAATTTAAAAATAATGGAAATATTATTTTGAAAAAATTATTTTTACAGGAATTTTTGTCTACTATAATAAAATTAAAAAACAAATTTTCAAGAATTTTATTAATGAAATTTATATGATATATATTCAGTAAACAATTTAATATTTATCTTATCATCATTCAAGAAAATAGGGAATAAATAATTAAATTTTACATGAAAAAAATCTAATTTTTTATGAAATAGTTTTGTCGCCTTTTTTACATGATTATATTATATCTTATTTTTGAAACATGTATAAATTTTTTTTGAAAAAATAATATTCATTTATGTAGTATTAAAAAAAATAATATTTTGTAGAATTATCTTGGATATTCTTGAATAGTCTCATTTTTTATTACTAGTGCAAAATATTGGATTTTAATCAAATAATACAATTTTATTTATTATTTAAAATGATAACTTATTTTTTCAATTTCTTTCAAAGATAAATTACCTCAATTATAAATAATTTACTTGAATTTATAATATTGGTATAAATTTAATTTTTATTTTTGAGGTAAAAACATTGTAATATTTTGAAATAGTTTTAATTAAAAACTCTCTTTCTGTTCACATCTAAAAGATTAATATGAAATTAAATTTTACCACATTTGTGAAGGGAATTTTTGAAATATAAATCCATATTTGGAATCACAGTCATTTTTTTATCCAACATGTACTTATTAATTGATTTTAAAATAATTATTAAATGTTGTAAAAATCAATTATCACATTTAAGTTAAAAATGGTTTACTAAGGGGTTAAACAAAAATTATAATATTAACAACATCCTATATAATTACAAAAAATAATAATTTATCTAATAATATTTCAGTCATTAAACCCATAATTTTCTAAAATATTCAATTTTTTCTCATTTCTATTATGAAGAATGTGGTACGATTCAATTCCTTTCAAAAATACAAAGTTTGTCACATCCCCAACATATAGATGGCCAACCATTATTCTCACATCTCAAAACCTTCAAAACATTTTGGTTTGGTTGATACCTTCCGAAATAAATTCCAATCATCCCACCCTCATCTTTGATTCCATGTTTTTGTAATAATGATAACCTATTATATCTTGTAGTGAAAACCCAAAAAGTATATCTGAAAACGATATGATGTTCATCAACGATCATTTTTATTTTATTTATTACTAAAAACCATAAAATTAAAGTTATTTAATGATTATATAGTAATCTTTTTATATTAAATATACAGATATTTTTTTTATCTTATTGTAATGACTTACAACCATATCCACTTCCATCAAATGTGTGACGAAATCATCATTTCTGTGTAAGGCGGACTACAAATTGTGAATTGATGTCAGAATGTTTTCTATTACTACTTATAAATAATATTTGTAATGATTTTCTATATTATATATATATATATATTAATATATTTTAATAATTATATAAATATTATGTCACAATACCTTTATTCATTCCATTTTTTGGAATAAGATTACATCACATGTGTGCGTGATGTAATACCACCTAGAGAAATGATGTGATTCATTCACTCATTACATGGAAGGTGTTAAGGGAGGTTGTAATAAAAACATCTGATATATGTGACATAATCAATACTCTATAATCATAATATATATCATTTAATTTTTCTTCTACCAATACTACACTAAAATTTTAATAATATTCAATAATTGTATAACCTACCATCTCTATGAAAAATTTATTTCATTTTATATTAAAAAATATTATAAATTAACATAAATATTATATAATAAATATATATTACATTTATATAATTTGTAAATTTATTTATATTATTATTTAATGATACATTTTTTAAATACAAAAAAAAGTCAGAATGTACAAGAAAAACAATGAAGTTATCAGGGAAATGTAACTTTAAAATGTAATTATTTATAAAAGGGAAAGAAAATATTGTAACAAAACTATATATGGTATGGTATATTTGAATATGTTCCGGTAATATATTTATTATAAATATATATTTATTATAGTGGATATTCAAATGTTTATTACGGAATTATAGACTTACGATGAGGGATTTTTGCATCACTTTTTACTTATGTGAGACACATGTTATATTCTCTAAATATTTATTTTATTTGTTGTATATAATAAAAAATAATGAATTTTTTTATTAATATCCAGAATTTATTTGGGGTTTTCAAATCCATTTTATGATCTCTCTTTCATTGGTATTATATTTCAAAATTTAATTAGTGGGGATTTTTTTACACAATTATCCTTTTTTGAGATGTATATTATGTTATTAACCAAAATTATTCTGTGAGGTGTATATATAGATAAATTGAAATTTAATATAATTAATATATCAATATATATAACTTTGTTTGGTAGATATTATGTTATTACTTTATGGGAATAGTGAATCAATGTTAACATTGCGGTAATGATATTTAGATACAATCACATCATATATCAAGATTTTTTTTGACTATGTTATCAAATATTATATCATAAAACCATTATATTTAGAATCTAATGAATTTTATTCTCCTTTGGTTTTTTCATGAAATATTCATGAAATTGTACAATTTTACTAATATTTTTTACTCAATATAATTTCTAATATCCTTTTAAGAACATTTTAATGTATTCAAAACTTTAATTAGAAGTATGTTTTATTTCAAAAACCTTTTTATAGAAATTAATTATTAGTATTAAAAATAAAAAAAAATAAATTTTTACCCATATTTGAATTTTTACACATATTTTTTTGAATTTATTCTTTATGACATTTTCCAAACATTTAATATTTTTTATTTTATCAATAATATGAAAGATATATTTTTTAAAAATTTTACTTCTAAAAAAACATCTAATTTTAAAAAAACTCACTTCATTAAAACTTACATTTAAAATTTTCATGGTTATTTTCAGAGTAAAATAATTTAAAAAGTTTTAAATAGGTTTTTTTTCAAAGCAGAAATGATATTTTCTATAAGAGGTGTTTTAAATGATTTTATAATATTCTATTATATGATTTATTACCTATTTTTAAATGAAACTATTTTTGAATTATAGTATGAATTTTTTGTTAAAAAATATATTTTTAATAAAAAGTTATTTTCATAATTTAATGGTCAATGATTCTAATAAAAACTACCATATATGATGACATCATCTAATTTTAATACTGCTTTTGTAGGGTTATTATTTAAGGATAACCCCTTATTATTTCACCATATGATAAATGATTTTCTCGATAAATTTTTTTTGAAACCCATTTATATTTCATGGGTTATTCCAAAGTGAATTCATGAAATTTTTATGAAACTTGTTTGCATTACCTGAGTTATGATGTGATAATCCGGTGAATGTTTTATGATATTGTGGCACACATAAATTTTGTTTTCATTATATGATCGGTTGGACTGTATCTCAATCTAATTAATTGGGTAATGATTTATATCTCATTAGATGAAATTGGAAACAAGCCTATAGGAGTGATCTACATTTTTGAATCATCTATGTCCTAATCCAATATATGAAATAGGATTGTCCTAATACACTAGGGGATATATGTGTGTCGTTATCCAATATAGGGAACATGAGTATCCTAATCCATAACAGGAAATATGTGATAATTCATGGTCAATTGTGTTGATCATCTTAGTAGTTAATCATCACATATAATATTGTTTTCAATGATTATTATATTTCCATAATTTTATGACATGATTTTTTTTCCAATGAATAATTTATGATTATTTTCATCATTATGAGCTGTGATTTCATAAATGATATAGTTTGATGAAATTAATCCTAGTTATGATCTATGATATGTAAGGTATTAATTTCGTAAGTTATGTTCATGATCGCATACCCTTATGATTATCATATTTTTTCATGTGAGCATAGATTGATACATCTTATGTTTACCATTATAAATCATATGTAATCAAACATTCTTATTTTCCATTTCCCAATGTTATGAATAATGGTTTTATATTGTTTATGATAATGAAGATTACTATATTGGGAGATATTTTTGGGAAAACATTAAGATCTTTTACTAGATTAAAAGATATTGTTCCATGTTTCAAATGGAAGTAATCTATTTTGGAAATAGAGAACATTTTGTTTAATGAGACAAATATTCTTCTAAAAACCTGTAATATACATGAATGAAAATTGTGGGTTACTATAGTTGGTATTAAATTAATTTTTTATATACTTTGGAGATCAGGATAAGAAAACATTAGTTAGATATGTAGAGATAATAATAAAGATAAATCTTGAGATGTATATCAATATAATTATAAGGATGAGTAAAAGTATAAGAAAATGTAATGGAATTTTCACAAAGGATTGACCTAGTAGATTCCATGAAATTAAATCAATTTCTTGATACAATAATTTGATGTGGTTGTGGAATGGACGTACATAGGGGTAAAACCTCTACAAATGTTGTATGAAGGTAGAATTGGATGGTAAATGGAGAAAAAAGTGTGCCTTAATATACACCTAATTTTTCAATAATTGGGTATATGCATTTGAAATTACAATACTCTTTATGAAAAACCATGACAGATTTAAAAATATATGACTATTAATGACCAAAGAAAAACATATGGTTTCATATATTAAAATGATGTTTTCATTATTTGGACATTATATATGTGATTTTTCATGATTATGTGTATTCCCACTATGATTAAATCTTCTCAAACTATTATTTTTTCATATAGTTATTGTAAGAAACATGATGAAACTAGGATAACATTGAATGTAAATAAAATGTTTTTGAGGAGAAGAAAAATTGGAAGATGAGTATAGTGAAGGACATTGTGATTATGACTAATCCATTTTCATATAACATTATTAATAATTTATACCTTAAAAAACTCTAATACTCAACAAATAAATGAATAAAAGAGTCTTCTTATATATTGGTTTTTGTTAACCGTATGTGAATGATGATTAAGTATCGTGTGTGTTATGAATGTTGGAAGAAACACCCAATTGGATATCTTGGTGAAATGTGAATAGGTTTTGAATGTAGAATAGAAAGAATCAATGAAATTAAATACAAAATGTAAAATAAATATTTTCTTAGAATAATGTATGATAATAATTCCCCCCAAGATATCATCGATTGTGGAATGATTTAAATGTTTATTGTATGGGTATAATGGCAATTGAAGTCCTAAGTGGAAAGATCATGAGAAAAATGAGAAATGTTGTATGTGTAAGGGTTATAATGCTACCAATGAACAAGAAATAAATGTCATATGAAAGGAATGTGGTATTGAGAAATAAGACAATGAATCCTATGTAATGGTTTAAGAAATATGGTGGTTTATTAAATATTTTATGTGTCAGAATTAAAGAATTATTTCATATGAAATGTGAAATATATAATGATTGTCCATTATGTTTATTTTATAATGGATTTGATGAATATATAGAAAGCTTTTGATGTATTGGACAAGTGATTTAATGAAAAGGTGATATTTTTAATGTTGGATGTTACCACATAATATGGTCTAGATATTGATAAAATGGTGTACTGAATGGTTAATGAGACTTTTAATATATATAATCCTAATTGTATAGTATTGATGACAATATTCAAGATAAAAGATTTTATGAAAAAGAATATTATGATTTCATTTATGTAGTTTAACTAATTATTTTATCAATGGAATATATTCAACAATATGTTTTTTTATTAATGTAATGAGGAAGAAAACATTTTTTCATTATGGTTCTAGGGTGATTCATGATATTTCAATGTTTGAAGATAATAAATGAAGATTTTATTGAAATTTTTGGTATGTTACAATAAAAATATACTTTATGAAATATGGGGGATTAATGATAGTCTTTTAACATTTAGATCGGGGTGTTACACATCATTCCCTTGATTCAGTTGGTCAAAAGAAATTAAGAAAACCTCTCCATATGCTATAGGATTATGATTAGTACTGAGGGTCTAATTTCTATCATTGGTAAATAATACAATCTTTAGTCAAAGCAGTAAACTATAGGAAAATCAGAAATAATTATAGAATAACCTAGCCATAACAATAATTTTACTAGTATCAATATATAATAAACATTGTAAATACAATATCAAAGTGTACATTACATATTTCAGAGAAAATTACATTCTAACAACAAAATTGAAAAAGCCAAAATTAGAGATACTAAAATCTCCCAAACGTGTCTAAAACAACATAAAACTATATCATCTACACTCCATCCAATCTGAAATATTAACATGGTATTCTCCCATATACTATCCTAAAAAAATAAAATCTATTTGGTTACTAATATGGCATCCTAATTAGGGTGTGAGTACAACTCTATAACCCACCAAAAATAACCTCTAAAACAATATGAAGTCTAAATAGTGTATTCAGTTATACAATAAATAACAACAAAAAATAATGTAAAGAGTATACATTTATTCAATTAATAATTATTTAGCTACATAAGTCTCTATGTTAATGAGGGCACATGAATGATATCATATTCTTACATTCCATTTTATCCTTTCATAAATCATAACTGAATGGAATTATTACCATTTATATTTTAAAATACATGACAGAATTCCATTGTTACCATTCATCAAATTATAATAGAAATCTATCATTACCATTCATATATCATAATATAATGTCATTGTTACCACTCATATTTTATAATACATGACTGAATTTTATAGTTACCATCCACTAATTCATAATTGAATTCCATTGTTACAATTCACATATAATTACACAAGGCCATTATTAAAATTCATATTTTATAACACAAGACTGAATTTCATTACTACCATTCATCATTTTAAAATTTAATTATACAAACCATTTATATATCATAAATAAATTTCATTGGTACAATTAATATTTTATAATAAATGAATGAATTTAAAATTTAACATTGACCTATTCAAAATTGAATTCCATCATTACTATTAAAATATATGAACTCAATTCAACTTTTACCATTAATATTTTATAATATATGAATGAATTCCAGTATTTACATACATAATTTCATAATTTAATTCCCTTATTACCAATAATATCTCATTTCATAAACTGAAATATCACAATTAAAAATTTATAACATTATAAAATTAATTATTTCCCAATTATTTAATCATTTTGAAAATTTCATTTTCACGTTATTCCATTAATAAAATAAACAATTAATTAATCACCTATATATTATTATTTAATTAAAAAATAAGTTTATCACATAATTTCCACTATGTAATTCAATAATTAATTCATAAATATTCAATAATCTCAATAATCAATAATTAATTGAAAAAATATTATTCTAATCCAACAATCAGTATTCCAACAATTAATTCAATAATTCATTTTCAAAAAAATCCCCTAATTTATATATTTCAACAATTTAATCAACAACTAGTTATCCTTAGATACCATAATTTCTATGTTTTAATAATAAACTAACAATTTAACGATCCACAATTCAACAATCCATTAACTAAATAATTTACCTAAATTTCAAATTCTAATATGAAATTCAATTCCTCAACAAAATAACGAAATTCTATAGTTACATATTGATAATTAAAATTATTAATATGGTATTTGGATCATATACAACTTAAACTAATTTTTTCATGAGAGATCACCCAATAAAAATCAACAATTAGATAAAATAACGATATAGATTTATAACTATATCATAAACCATAAATCGTTATAAAATAATCAAGATACCACAACCTTAGATCGAAATACAAAATCCATGATCTAAATCCAACCAAAAGAGGTATCCTATAATCTGTGTAATGAGAACATAAATTTAATATGAAACCACATATGATGAGATCCTCGTACTAGTAGTAGCCCCGATCATCAATCCGGGATTCGAATCATGAATAATAGAGGTTGGAAGGTTATAGAATCTGTATGTGAGGCTAAAAAATCAAGAAAAAATGTTCTGGGTCATGTTAAGACTAAATATGTGATAAAATAGAGGATTTATTTGTTTTGAAACCAATTTACAGGTGAATAAAATATTATATTCATGATTATCTACAAGGGAGAATAGTTCTTCCTAACCATGGGAAATTATAATGTGCCTCTTCTGGGGGGTTCGCAATTTCTCCCAAAAAACTCATTGGTTAGAAAACCTATTTATGACAATTTTGAATCCAATATGAATGTGTTCAAATGGTGTTTTGGGGTGCGGCTCATAGTTCGGGAAATTTTTTAGAAAACTATGCATTGCCCAAGCTCTCTTAAAAAATATAAAATTTATACCCAAACTCACCGTAGTTACAAACCAAAAAAAATTACTAAATAATAAGAACATATACTACCTGAAATAAATCCTAAGACATCCCTATAAAAGTTTAGGATCTTACAATATCCCCAACATATAACAGCTGATGCTCGAGATGCACTTATCAACATCGGTATGATTTTGATTAGAAAAAGGTCAAGCAATTATGCCTTTATTTCTGCTTCTCTCTCCCTTTTCCCCCTAAACATGTCCATGTGGAAATAATACAAGAACTCTCTATACAAAAAATCCCCAATAAATCCTCACTATGATCTAATACATGTATCATATGCTACTCAAAGGACTCACCTATCTTAATACAATCATCATACAAATAGATAACAAGCGTTGGGGTAAGGTGATACCACCAGAGTTACAACAAATCTAATACATCACTCATAGAACTATACCTCTATAGAAGATCCATCTTGTATGACATCGGCCTGACCCACTCCACAACCTAAAATAATCCAATGAACCTGGGCACCTACTTTCCCTATCTTTTTACCCTATATTGACCCAATCTCATTGTCACCTAATGAAATACATAATCAACCTCTATAAATTCTTTTGGCCATCGACATATTTCTGCATGAAAATTATTTCTTCTCTAAGCCATATCCATAGAATTCTACATCAACTATAATATCTCCAACATCATTTATGTCTGACAAAATCCCTAAAAATATAACTCCACTATCTCCATCAGCAATAGATGATATCTACATGGACTACCATAATAAGCCTCATATCGTTCTATCTATATAGCTTAATGATGGTAGTTATTATGGTGGAACATCACCAAGCCAAGGTTCTTACCCAAAGACACACTAATGTCTAGAACACACACTCAAATCAATTCATTAAGAACAAGTATATTATAATCCAAATACAAATTTGTCTATATGTTTAATGAGATACTCAATAAAACCGTTGTACCCAATACTTTCTATAATCCCAGTTAGAAGTGTGAAGTAAATAATGAGTCAATATCTAAAACAGTAGTATGTGGTGACCCATTCGAGTGAAATATCCATCTAAGGTAGATATATCCCAACAAATCCACTAAGACAGTATCTCATATCAATAAGAAATATGCTACCTTCCTTAATCAATTCATAAAAACCAAAATACCTTTATTATTATATAGAATACTCAAGATACCGACCAAAAATTATAGTGTAACTTCATCCAACATGAATTATAAAATGAGGAATGGATTTAGTTAACCTCCAGGTTATTAATATGTTGCCTTCATATATTGATTTCTCTAACATCATGTCATGATCCCTGCTATGTCGTTTTTCATGTATAACCACCAAAACATTCAATGTAGGTTATGATACTTTTTTGTCACACCTGGAATTACCACTCACTTGATAGAATCAAACCTAAGCATCATATCCTACCAATAGATAATAGGAAAAACTACCAGATTCCTACGATATATGAGCTCATCCATATCTATTTTATAATTTTATGGTGTATCTCCACCTTTAAATCTTTTCCCCATGGTCAAACATTATATATCTTCATTATTTCTATTGTTGATATCTTTTTAAAGTGTATACTTCTTTTAAAATGATATGATAATCATCCATACATGACTCTAATGAATCATAACATACACCTCATCAAGAAATGTTATTATATTCCACTCAACAATAATCTCATTAACCACAGGAGTCTGAGTTTTCCTCCTCAATGCATCAGCCACACTGTTTCCTTTTCTGGGTGTATATGCTATCAAAAAATATAATGCATGTATATAATCAACCCACATACACCTCTAAAGTCTCAAAACTCACACCAGAAAGATATATATCAAGATATTATGACTGTTAAACATGACACAATTTTCTCCAAATAGTTAATGTTTAAAACCCTATATATAATAACACACTACAACAATTTCGAGGTCATGGGTAGGGTAGTTCTGTTCATGTGGCCTTAATTTTTTATGCCCACACACCACATCTAGATCTCCCTGTATCAAAACTACCCCATGTACGATACCATAAGAATCACAATACATTGTATTCTCCATACCTAGATAATGTAAGTTCAATATTGGTGTGGATTTCTAGTTCTTCATCCACTGCTATTTTGAATTATCCCTTGCTTTGGACCATTCAAACATTATAACCACTATAAACATGCCCAGAAGTGGTGCATCAAATATAGAAATGTCAAATATAAACATCTGAATATATCCCTTTAACCACATAAATCAATAGATAAATTTTTTTTAGGATTCCCCTAAGAATCAACGACATGAAGATTCATTAGGTTCACTAACACATCGTCCTTAGAGTTGATGTGCCCCATGAAGTGTACATGGTCAATCCAAAACTGACAAATATATACGTTGCTGTATAAATGAGGTTCTATAACTGTATTGTGGATGATTTAATGATGTTTTTCATGATCATGATGATTATTAGAGTACCCCATGATTCCATCCACAAGCACTAACACAAATTTATCCGTGTACTGATGGACGATTTTTTTCCCAACATCTTAAAAACTGATGTTTCCATTTGAAACCCAAAATGTATTATTATAAACATAAATAGAACATAACTAATTATAAAATATGTTTGAGGTGTATTATAATTTTATACTCTCAATTGATGATAACCAGATCTCATGTTAATGTTAGAAAACAAAATTTCCATCAACTAGTCAAAAATATCATCATTATGCTGAAGATGATACTACTTCATAACTTTCATCTGGTTTATCTACCACTAATCAACAAAAAAGAATATATTTTCATCATCCCTCATTGAAAAATATACTAGATTACACAATGGAGACCTACCTAAATGGACACATAATTTATCCTCAAACTCTTCTAGGTGAGTCTTAATATCATTAATAACCGCTAGTTCTATTCTATAAGGTGGAATAATAACTATATTATCCCTTAGGATGAGATCGATAGTATATTAAAAATATCATAGAGGTGGAATCCATAATAATTCTCCATGAAACACATCTAGAGTCCTCTCTATGATGGATGGAAAATATCTTTCCTTTCACCACCATCATCTTGTAACATACAGGAAAATTTGGCTATGAACACTGATATTTATTATTGAATTTTCCATGACCATCCCTCTTGGATATCCTACTATTTGTGGTGAAATTTAATTCCACTATTATAGATGTAAGTACAACTCACCTTTGGTAACAATATATGTGGGATTTTTATTCCACTAACTATTATATATGTATAATTTTAAAAAAGAATAAAATTTAACAAATATAGAGATCCCATATTAAATGATATCCCCCATATAAAGGGAAGATCCCTTTAAAAATTTATGTCTCTGAACCAATCAAAAAATGGTTAATATATTTCCAACTCCCCACATATGAACTCTAATAATAAGCTCAAACCATTCAAAACATCAGTAGAAATAAAGGAATGAAAGGCACCCATATCTAATAATGAACCAGCTAATGTAGATGACACAAGAATACTACCTATCATTTTCAATAGTTTATCCTCTATATTCACAAGAGTCAGCTAAAATCCATGTAACTATCTTTCCCCTCATCATGTAGAATCTTTAGAAGTAACATGACTGGCACAATACCACTAGTACAGGGGCTCCTGCCCAAAAGAACCTCATCCACATCCCCTAACACCTCAGATAAGAAAATTCTAGCTACCATGATGATATGGTTTAGATGATATTCCTCTATAATTCTAGTTATATATAGATCCTCCATATATACCTCTCTGTCATGGGTTCTGGAGGAACCTCTATAGATTTCTCATCTTTCTGAATGATCAGCATTCCACTACGGGTCGAGTATATTGTCTATAATAATGGCCCATCTAATAACACTAGTAACAAATAATCTAGACTTGTTTCCAATGTAATTAACCTTTCTCTATGGTTTTTTCTCATGGTATCTCTCTTGGTAATACTATCAATGCGATACTTCCTACAATGGGAATAAATTTTGATCATCCATAAAATACAAACTATCATATACTGGAAGCCTCTATCAGGTTCCCCTAAGCTATGAGAGCATGATCCACAACCTCAAAATAATTAATTAACTAAAACTGGTTAACGTAGGACATAACCTATAATTTTAATATTTCATGGAAACAACACTTGGTAGTGTTCTCATCCACATAGAGTGCTGGAGAAAAATTATGAAAATCTATAATTTTTCCAACATATTTCACTCAAGAAATACCCCTTTAGTAAACATTATGAACTATGATAATCTCTCATGCCTCATTAGATATGGATATATTTCCACCGAAAATGACTACAAAATTTAATTCCATAACATACTATCACATTGTATAGTCATATCATGATCATCAAACAAACACCTCTCCAATCCTCATAGAATTTAATCATCCAACTTGTCCCTCTTCTCAATATGAGTTTCAAATGATCAAGTATAGCATGGATAAGCTCAATCTTGAACATTACCACCTCAGTTCAACCCTCTGTATTGAATGCCAGAGGGTTTTGTAACTGAAAATCTAATGTAAGGTTAGACAAACTCCTCAAAACCAACATTAGATCTCTTTCCATATATTTGTTGATGTGAAAATTGTTATCTCGGAAATAATATCCAACTATCATGCCTGGAACTATCTATTCCTTATGATCCTCTAGTGGGGTAGCATCTCAGGACATATACTTTGGTCATTACCTATAAAAGCATAGTCATAGTGGTATATATCTACAATTCAAACACATGTTTCAGGACACAAAATACGATTTATCCTGTTTATGAAAAGGTGTAACAAAATAAGGCATAAAATGTAATTTCCCATAACCCCTACCATAGAGTCAAACCTAAGGCTCTATCACTACCCCTAACCATCCTACATCTAGGTCATGGTTATCAAAGGGTAAAATCATTCTCTAATTGAGATTTTTCATTATAGAACCATTTATTTTCTTCTATATTCATTTAATAATCTTTTTCAATTTCATATTAGGCTAATATTCGTCTCAATTTCAAAAGAAATAAGAAATAGTTCATCTTCAAATTCTTACAAAAAAACTATTTTCATATGCGTGCCTAAAAATGATGTCTATCATAATATTACCCAATTTTCCTATAATTAGTAATGCATTCTTAATTTTCATTCCATACAGGTCCATGAGTAAAATATCATAAAATCTAAAAATCAAATATCAAATCACACGAAAAATTACTCGTCATCAGTGAAATAATATTTAACTATAACAAAAAACAGTAATAACAAAAATGTCTCCCTAGGTACTTGGGTTATGCACCATATATGGTTTAGTTATTTTAATGATCATGATCATAACATATTCTAGAATCATCATAATGGAATTGAAACCTTTCTTAAATATTATGAAGAAAGAAAAGAAAAGAGAATTGGGATCTGATACCACTTTTTATCACCCCTATCTGTGTGTGACATGATAGTGCCCCAAGACAGTCGGTCACATGAATTGAATCAGACCTATCTAAACACCAGTGGAAGATAAGAAGTAACAAGGGTCTAATATTGACCGTAGTGAGGCTATACCCTATTTTATAAATGTAATAATACAAATAAATATAAGAAAAAATTAACTATAAACTAAAGAGTAGAAGTATCATTGGATGAAAAAAATATGAAATACAATATAAAAAAGGATCAGTACATATGCCACACTAAAGAACATGTGAGTCTTTAAAAAGGAAAACCCAAATGTGAAGACATAGAAAACTAAAATGTGTGTCCCAAACATTTTTTTGTCTCTCCATACATTCACCATAAAAATAAAAAAAAATATATGTTACATCATATGACATATTCATTCCCTATAAACATGATGTATATTTAGGTACCAATCAGGAAGCCTGAGTAGGGCACAAGTACAACTCAATAGGGTACCACCAACATCGTATAAAACAACATCCAGTGTAATTTTTTTTTTCATTGTATAAATATTAAGTAAAATCATTAAATTAAGCATTTTACATTTATTCAATTACTCTTTATTTAACTATATTACCCACTGGGTTCTTTAGAATACCCAATGAATATCATATATCCAAATTCTATCATTACCATTCACAAATCAAAACATAATGTCATTATTACCATTAATTATTTATAATACACGACTTAATGTCATAGTTACCATTCATCATATCATAATCAAATTCCACTATTACCATTCATATATCATAACCCAATTCAATAATTACCATTAATATTTTATGATACATGAATTAATTCCATTGTTAGAATTCATGGTTTTATAATTTACATCCATTGATACATTTTATATCTCATCATTGAATTTCATTCATACAATTAATATTTTATAATACATGATGGAATGAAATTGTTAGCATTCATAATTTTTTAATTGAATTCAATTTTCACAAATATTTTCTCATTACTGAATTATATTGTAACAATTAATATCTCATACTATAGACCAAAATATCATTATTTCACATTTATGTAAATATCACATTAATTAAAAACCCAAATAATTAATCGATTTAACAATTACATATTAACATCATTCCATTAATTAACTCAAAAATTAATTAATCACTTATATCTCATTAAATAATTCAAAAATTAATTTGTCACATCAATTCCATTAATTAATTCAAAAATTAATTACTACAATTCGATAATCTCAATATTATATAATTAATTAAATAATTATTTATTATAATATAGAGTTCAATATTCCAATAATTAACTGAATAATTAATTATTTCAAAATCACACTATTCCAATATTTCATTAATTATATCAATAATTCATTATGTATAAATCCCACAATTTCTATGTTTCAATAACAAACTAAATATTTAACTATTTCAAAATACCACACTTTCAATATTTCTATGATTCACAAAATAATTAACTATCCCCGATTCCACAATCATTAAATTAATTAATATAGCAACCTAAATAACCCAATTTTGAAATTTAATTTGATAAAAAACATTATAAATTACAAAAGCGCATAAAGGAAATAAAAATAATGATAATGGGATTTGAAAGTAATAACACCAAGCGAAAATCATTTTCAAATGATCACCCATCATAAATACCGAATTTTAATGGAATGACGACACTGAACAATATCTAGATCTTAAATCCTAAATCACGATCGAATAAAAAAATCATTGATCTAAATCCAAAATTATAGATCTCAATCCAACCAAAATAGGGAATAATTATCCTTCAATGGATTTATGAAGACTCATAATGTGAATGGAATCTAAATGGGATGAGATCTGCTAACCAGGTCAGGTTTAAATCTTTAATCCAATATTTGAATCGTAAAGAAATGATATCAGAATGGAATGAAATCTATCCATAAGGATCAAAAAATGTAAAATAATTTTAGGGGTTTAGATTGGGATGAATAAGAGAAAAAATGGGTGGTCAATGTATTTTAAAAATAATCTTCAATTTATTAAAATTTTCTGTGAAATCTTTTCTCTTTGGGGAACATGATTTACCCTAACCATGTTCCTTAAGCATGATATTATTCTAGGTGTGCATGGTTTCTCCTAAATAGGGAACGTAGTTTTTCAAACTATGTTCCTACCATGTCAATCCCCTCATGTTTGGATATACACGGGTTGCTGGTATAGGGCACACGAGTTGGAAAACATTAAGAAAATCATGTACATATAACGATCTTTAAGAAATTCTAAAATATCCACCAAAACAAAAACCATTTATATCCCAAGAAAAATTACACAAACCCAAGAAAGACCAATTTAAAAAAATATGTTCCTAGACATCTTTAGAAAAGGTTGTGATCCTACATATTGATTCTTATAAACCTATTGAACTTAGTTATAAAATATAAATTATGAAACTTTTATATTGTTAACCATGTATAGAATGGTTTATATTTATATTTAGTAAAGTAAATTATTAATTAATTACTTAAATATTTATATTTATGAATATTGGATATCCTATGCTAACCACATTTTTTATGATAACAAATGATATATAGAATTAATTATAAATCAATATATGTATCATATGAACCATTAGTGATTCAAGAATATAAATTTCAACTTCGTTTCATTAATTAATAGATGAAATCTAAATTGAGATGGAACAAAATAATCGTGAGATAGTTATTATGAAATATAATGAAATTATTTACGTATATCTTCTTAATAAAATTCATAAAATTTATGAAATGGATATTGAAATAAAATTGTGTCATGTTGTCATTATTTTTTATGACATCGAATAAATTTTTCATAACTATTTTATTAATTCGTTGGGCCTTTAATGTTATCTAGATCACCCAATATATTTATGTTAGTGATCTTTATTAATATTATAATTATTTACTCTTTTCCACAATGTCAAAATATTCAATCCCAATATATGATTAATTTTGTGGAAACATAGTTATGGATTACTTTAGGACACTATTATTTTTTCAATAGTCCATTTTTAAATGAATTATTTTTAATAATTTTTATGATAATGGTTTCTATGATAATATTTTATAATATTTATTTATTAATGACCAAGATGAATTTTATTATTGAAATTATTTTTTAGGGGGGTATAATATAACACCCTAATATTTTGAGAAATATATATTTTCTAATATATATAATCTTATAGAGAAATTTAAATACTAAAAAAAGATGTTTATATTACAAATAATAGTATGTTTTGATAGTGGTGTATATAATACTATTTTTTTCATGTGTTACAATTATAACTAATTTTAAATGAAATAGAACATAAATTTTTTTTTTAATTTATCATGATAGTTGTCACATATCAATCAGAATGAAGGGTACAAATAAAATTAATTAAATATTGAAAATATTGTTTTTACATTTTAGAAAATTAATTATTTGTTATAAAATTATTTATATATGAATATAAAATAATAATATTTTAATATAAATTAAATATATTTCTGAAAAAACTACTTTTATTAAAAAAAATGTTGTCAAACTCAATAAATTAAAACAAATCGCTATGAATTATTTTAATTAAATTTTTACATTAAATATTCAATCAAGTATATAATATTTATGTTATGTATTTTATAGACGAGAGATATGGATAAACACAATTTTTCTTCTGAACATCAATATTTTTATAAAAAATATTTTTTTGGATTTTTATGTGTTTTCTATACAAGAAATATGAATAAAACAATTTTTTTTCTGAACAACTATATTTTTTTCTAAAAAACTATTTTGTCATAGTATATTAATTTTTCTTATAAGATTATTTTTTTGATGAATATTTAAAATTTAATGAATTTTAATTAAAAAAAAACATTTTTAAATTTGTCTATAAAATCAAATTATAATTTAATTTTTTTAACATTACATTAGATCGACTATAAATTTAGTAGTTAAATTTATTCTATTGGAATAAATTTAATTTTCAATACTGATATAAAATCATCATAAACATTTGACATTTTTGTAATTAAGAACCCACATTCTTGTCACGTATTTATCATTAATTATAAATTAAAATTTGTATTTTTTTTAATTAATTATAGAAAAATGGATTCCATATTTTTTAATATCATAATATATGTTAACAAATATAGTTGATATTAATTTTTATTCTAATTAATAATAAATTATGTAAAAAATCAATTACCATGGTAAAGGTAAAATGGGGTTACTCAGGGGATAAAATAAACTGATAAGGGTAAAAACAACTGATAAGATTGTATAAAAACTATTTTATGGAATCATGTAGAAAATTATAACATTTATTAAATATAATTGACCAATTTCTACCCTTATGAAATATGAAAATTTCAATGCAATCATTTATTTTACAAAATTCCAAGTGTGTCCTCCCCCCACTTATAAATGTTTATCCACTCTCCTCTCATCATAATAATATAAATCCAATTTTTACTAAAACTACCATACAAAATCCCATTTAGAAATCCTTCTAATCATTCTATTTGACTTATTTTTGGAACAAATCCATCTTATGAAGGCTTCTATATTAAAATTGAGGAGGATACCAGACGATGAGTTAAATTTCATCAATTTGTATTTTTTGTTTTATTTATTCCTCAACCCCAATAAATTTATTTATATAATTATTATATATAAAAACCACAAAATATTCTATATAATTATATATTTTTAAGTTAATTTAATTAACTAAATCTATCTGAACTTCCGTGAAATGGGTTATGAAATGACTATTCATGTTAAAGGCGGACTGATTCCCCTCGAATCGAAGTCATTAATTTTTCTATTAAAACAATTATCGGTGGTTATACTGATGAATTTAATATTTATCTATAATAAATATTTGATTATGAATAGATGATTACTAAATAACATATACCTTCATGATTTCCAATTTATGGGAATATGATTGCATATCTTGTGTGTCAGGTAGACTACAGTCATGGGAAGCGATGTAATTCATTCACACATTATATGGAGTGAATTAAGGATGAGTTTAACAATAATATTATATATATATATATTACGTATGGGAATGTAATTATCATTTATAATATATATATATCGATAACTTTTCATTATTTCAATCCGATGTGAAAATGAAATTAGTGCTAATGTGTGTGTACAACATACCGTCAACATAAATGATTTATTTAATTTTCTATAACTAATTTTTTAAAATAACAATAAATTAATATATAATTGATACATATAATATTTATATGATGGTTAAAATACTATGTTTTTTGTAATAATTATTTATTTAATATGACCAAAAATATAGACTCAAATCATACAAGAAAAACAAAGAAGTTATTTCCCAAACCCTAACTCTAACATGGGATTATTAATAAACATATAATAAAAGGTAATAAAAAATAATATATGGTATGATATATATGAATATGGTTATATAATATATTTATAATAGTAATATATTTATTTTAAAAATAATTTAATGAGTACAATGAAAATTGAGACTTATGGTAAGCGATTTTCATTCCACGCTTCCCTTTTTTGAGACATGACATATTATTGTAATATTTTGTATGTTTTATTCAATTAATAGGAAAATATTTTATTATAATTATCATTAAAAAAATTATGATTTACCTATCCATTTTAGGATCTCTTTTTCGAGGGGTTTATGGTTCAAATGTTACCAAGGCATTAATTTCATTTTTTTCATAATTTGTATTATTTGACACATAAGTTATGTTATGCACCTATATTTTTTCATGAGGTTTTTTTTACAACCACATTAACATTTATTATAAATAAATAATTTCCCCCTATAATATTTGATGTTCCATTTTATATTATTCTTTCAATGGGCTTACAATTCAAATTTACAATATTGATATGGATTTTATGTTATATTCTCATAATTTATTGTGACTGTTTATTATTACGTATCCTGTAAGAATATAATGTAATGACCCAAGAATTCGGTGGAAATTTCATTTTATTAAATACACGGTAATTTTATGACTCTGTGAAAATTGATGGTGCATGATTCCAATTCCCGGTTTTCCCAGAATCAATTTATGATGTTTTGTTTGGGTATGTTTTGTAAACGTACTAATGGGATTTTATAACGTTTGAATCAGTGCTCGGAATTGAAATCATAGGGCACTGAACTCGCAGTGCCGTTATTGGCTTAAGGAGTCTTTCACCTTGACGATAGTGGGTCGAGTTTATAAGATAGATTTTGGGTTTTCATGGAAAATAATAAAATAATGTGTGCATAAATTTATTTTATTTTAACCGCCAAGCGAGTGTTGGGTAGTTAAAACCTCCTCTTGGAAGTTGGTGGGGAGGCCACAACACCTTAACCTCTCATGAGAGGTTATGGTAGTGGGGCCCACTCTAACATAACCTTCCATGTGAGGATAAATGAGGTGGGGAACACAAAAAATTTTAAACCCTTGAAACTACCCATTAATGTGGAGAAACTCTCAAGGTCCAATTAATAAAGGCATACCTCATTAACTATCCTTTATTTAATTTTGTTCCAACCCTTCTTATTAATTTGGTGGAGCCTATCTAATTAATTTTATTCTCTATTTGAATTTTGTTCCAATAACTAAATTAATAGAAAAACTAGTATTATTTTTGGCATGGAATTTCTCAATTGTGGATGCTTTTGAGAGGGGAGTTTAGTAGAATTAGAGTTCTCCAATTAAGAACCCCATCTCCCAATGATGAGTTAAGAATGAAGAACTCCTACCTTCTTCGACTTCTGAATCGGAGCATTAACTGACATACCATCCGCATCTTCATCAACGATCTGACATAGCTTGGGATTGGAAGTTCGTGTCGGATGAGATGGATGACTAACTCCTTCGTCTTCTTTTCTCAACTTCAACAAATGACGAATGATGAATACATGTATGGAGTTTATTACATGTTGATTTTATTCCTTTTCATAAATTTATCTATGGTTAGAAATGAATTGTTTATGGATATGTTATTGTTCATCTGTTTTTCATGATCAGTCTATTGATACCTCCCTAAACACGAAGGGTGCGGGCCAACCTAACTTGGCCCGATATCCTTCATCGATTTTACTTCTTATGGAGTTCTTCAAAATTGAGACATAACTACGAAGAGGCGACAAAGGCGGAGACAACAAAGTTCCTTCTACCTCTAGCCTCCATGAATTGCGCCACCCCCACAACACTCAGGTGCTTCTAGCCAAACATTTATGTCCCAGCCTCCGCGCGCGCCCCACTAGCCACCCTAAACCGACAGACTAGCCATATTGCACCTGGTCGCCGACCCTCTAGACCACACGCATCCCGAAACTAAGCTGTCATCTTGCAGTCCGGCCTCCTGGCCCCCCTCCCAACCACCTTCTTGGCCATTACCAATCTGGCCACTTGGCCGCCCGCTTGGCAGCGCCCGAACCGGCTGCCAGCCTGGCCCCCCACCTGGACGCTCTTGAACCCGCTCCCTGGCCTTCCACTTTGTCACCCGCCTGGCCATGCTTGAACCAACCGCCCCCCTGGTCGCACCCTACTGAGACACCTCATGGCCGCTCGGCCTTTCTATCCGGAATGTTGTCCCCCTCACGGCACTTTATCCAAACATGCCCTGTCGCGCCCTCCGGGCCAAGCCGCGCCTTCGCGACACTTTAGGACGAACTGGCCATGACCCCGGGTCGAACCGCCCTCGCGCCCTACTGGGCTGGGCCTAGTGGGCCATGCCAAACCTAATAGGCTGGATACCCCAATGGGCCGGGCCAGACCCAACATGCATGACCGGGTCGACCCAGACCAGGTCGGACCAGACCCGGGCCCACTACCGACCCTTTACTTCCTTTGGCCATATCTTTGGCACCAGATGTCCATTTGACAATCCGTCAGTGGCACTGAAAATCTTGGAGTGTATCCATCCCTTTGAGTACACCCAATTGGAGTTAGGGGTTTAGTTGAGATATGTTCAGGTTGGATCGTACCCAAATCCAATCGGGCCCCCGGGACTAAAAAGATAATAACTCACAGACCGAGCGTCTGATTGATGCTCCATCTATTACATTGAGACCCTTATGATGAGGAAGACCATTGATATACTTCTTCATGGGACTTTGTGGTAGTTGACTTATCGAAACATGGCTTGGGGATCAGACTCTCCCTGAATCATGCATGATTCAGGAAGAACCCTGTGGTTGGCTGTGCACTAACGACCGTTCCTGGATCCTATGTGGGTTCGACAGCACTGACAACTATTCATGGATCTTGTGTGGGTTCGATAACACTGAAGAATATTCCTGGATCCCATACGGGTTTGACAGCTCTGAATACTATTCCTGGATCATGTGTGGGTTCGACAGTTCCAACTTCAATTCCTGGATCCTTTGTGGGTTCGACAGAAAAATTGTTCATGGATCTTATGTGGGTTCGACTATTCTGATTTATGTTCTCGGGTCCTTTGTGGGTTTGACAGAATATATGATTCAGTGGCTACGTCTGATCATCTTGGTCTCTCTACCTATGTTGAATACCTATGTGAGATGAGTCAATAACTTGTGTTTTCCTCATGATTGAGATAGATTATTAGATAACTGAGGTATATTTATGGGAAAATATCTAAGTGTGGTTATCTGTTGATTTCATATCTTGTGGATTATCCTTGTTGGATTTTTTGAGACCTTGAGGGTCTCGGGGTCCCTCCTATGTATTGTTATACTCATCCCAACACGGGCTATGCCCGTACCTCGTTGTGTTGGATGCAGATGATAGAAAACACTGACCGAGGAAGAGTGTACGCGGACTGGATGTTACCTGGAGGTGGACCTCACGATGAGTCAGTTCCCGAAGGAGACTAACCGACATAGAGTGATGAGGTGAATATTTGTACATTCCCTTTAGGTACGATCTGCGGTGGACGATCCTGGAGCTGCTTTCATCTTTAATCCATTTTTTCGCTATTCAACTATGCTTGTACTTTAAAGTTGGGCTTGTATTTCTGGCCCCCTTTACATTTTATCACTCTCTTGTTATACAATTTTTCTTAATATTTTGTATTCAGTTATGTACTCTATTATGTGTTTTTTCAGTTATAAAGGCAATGTCTTCTCTGTTTTTGGATTTAAACCTTTGGTGCTAGTCGCCAGCCCCTGGCCTATGGAAGGCGGGCTTGGGGCAGTCACGGCATGGGCCCTGGGGGATGGTTCATGAAAAATTGGTAACATAGGATTCTATTCTACCACAAAACATAAGAATCTAATATTTTCTATGAAGCAATAGTGTTAAGGGTACTGGGTGTGGTTTTTAGTTCAAGGAGTCCATTGTTGGTGCAGCAACTGATGTATCCATACACCAGGACCCTGACTTCTGATTTCTGACTTAGTGAATGAAAACACTGATGGAGTGTGTTTTTTGAAGCATCTTCATTGTGATGTATTTGGAGTTAGCTCATCAGGTATAACTTATTGACCATGGCACACCTATTTATTTAAAGGATTCATCCATGTAGACATACATCTAGGGTTATGAGAGTTTTATAAGATGGAAGCCCACAAAGCGACGAGGCCTTGGTGTAGGGCACTATTACAGTGGGGGATCTAGTGGTACCACTACCCGTTGTACCACCAATGCCACCATCCCGAGTAGCAGAGACTGCACGCTACCTAACTGCATTGCACGAGTTCCAGTGGTAGAGGCTACCCAGGTACAAGGGTGAGATGGACCCGCAGGGAGCTGAGGATTGGGTGGAGGCTGTTGTGAGAGTCTTTATACTAGTAGGGACACCAACATACCTTATGTTGATCTTTTCTGCGAGTCTCCTTCATGAATCAGCTGGCAGATGGTGGATCCTAATGCTCTAGGTGCATGAAGAGGTGACTCTACTATGGGCAGACTTCGAGAGCCTGTTTCGGGTAGAGTTTTTCTTAACCACCCAATGTGAAGTACAGATACATAAGATACTGTATCTACAGGAGGGTATCATTTCGGTGGCACAGTACTCTGTGAGGTTCACCGACATATCGCGATACTCCACGGATATGGTGTGGGACCTATTCTTCAGGTCTTGGACCTTCGATCTAGGTCTCATGAGAGGTCAGGGCATCGATGATCTCCCTCAGCATTCTGACGTAGTCGAGGGTGTTGGATAAAGCCCTCTTATTGGAGTGTTTCCTTGTTGGCCAGTCTCCAGCAGCGAGACCCACCACTAGTCGACAAGATGTGGAGTCTCCTGCAGTTGGTTGTAGATAGATTTAATAGAGGTACAAGAATATCAGACCATCCTGTGGATAACCTCAGGACACATGTTCGGTTGTGCAAGGCACATGAGATAGATCCAGTCATTCAAAGATCAAGCAGTGTATTACATATGGCACTTAGGGTCACAGGGCTCGTGACTGTCTGACCCACCATTCAGATGATCATCAGATAGTTGACGGACCTACCAAACAGAGGAATAGGTTCGATCGAGGCGATCCGTAGGGAGCCGGCAGACGTGGCAGAAGATATGGTCATCCAGATTGTAGTGGACGATGATACGGGGTGTTACCACCACCACCACACGGAGGATCTCCCTGACCGCAGCGAGTAGGTGGATAGGTGAGATCTCATCTTTAGGCAGCTGAAGCATATGACCATGGTGCTACAAAGATTATTCCAGAAATGATATACTCCACAATAGCTACAGTTCTTATAGACACATATTATAGTCACTCTTTCATTGACACTGCCCTCATTTGGAGATCGGAGATTCTGATTGAGTCGGTGGATCGATCTTTATGGCTACATACTTCTATGGGATCAGACTCGATTATTACACACTGCTTCTGTCAGTGTGAGATTACTCTAGAAGTCGAGTGCTTCTACTGGGATTTCCTTATAGCGGTGTCGAGGCCTTATGACATCATCAGGGGTCTGGACTGTTTATCTAAATTATATGACCAGATCGATTGTATTAGGTGCAAGGTGTGGTATGTCTGCACGGATGCAACCAGGTTCACCTTCACTAGTGCGATAAGAGCCTTTGCAGCATAAGAAGGACTTACTCAGAAGTGGGTGCAGCTGCTCACTCATCAGTTGACCTGCCTTAACCTCAGAGAAGTAGATCTAGAAAGTCCGAGCTATCATGTAGTGGTGGACTAGTACATGGATATTTTCCCTAATGATGTCCTAGGTATACCTCCCCGTAGAGAGGTGGAATTCTAAATTTAGCTATACCCCAGGACGACACTGATATCTACATCAGTGCATCATATGGCTCCCGTAGAGCCACTCAAGCCACGAGAATAGCTATAGGACTTGTAGCGGAAGGGATTCATCCAGCCTAGTGATCCTCTCTGGGCAGCCCCGATTCTATTCACTAAGAAGGCGGATGGGCGATTTTGTCATTTTGTCGACTACCATCGCCTAAACCAGGTGACCGTGAAGAACAATTACCCACTCCCAAGGATTTACAACCTCTTTGAGAAGCTGAAGGGCACATGGTGGTTCTCGAAGATAGTCCTTAGATCCGGATATCACAAGGAAAAAATTTGAGATGAGGATGAGCATAAGGTGTATTTTAGGTGATAATATGACGACTATGAGTTCTTAGTTATGCCTTTCGATGTAACCAATTCTCCAGCAGTTTTCATGGGACTTATGAACTTGATTTTCCAGCCTTACCTTGATCACTTTGTCATAGTCTTCATCAACAACATACAAATCTACTCAACTATTTAGGAGAATTCCTACCATTTGTGGGTAGTACTGGACACACTCTGAGAGCCCCATATTTATGGTAAGCTCTCAAATTTCCAGATTTGGATTCTAGAGTTTCACTTCTTGGGACATGACTTCTTGGAGCCTATAGTTGCATTGGATCTAGTGAAGATTGAAGTAGTAATTTCTTGGGAGTCACCCAAGAGTGTGAAATAGGTACGATGTTTCCTGGGTTTGGCTAGATATTACTGAATTTTCGTACCCAACATCTCCAGAGTTACAACACCACTATCATCCATGACTAAGAAGGGGTTATGCTTTGTGTGGTAGGAGAGATGCCAACAGAGTTTTTAGGAGCAGCGGTAGAGGCTGACTATTGCACCCATCATGAGTCTTCCAGAGGAAGGCGTAGGGTACGTAGTCTACTGCGACGCATCAGGGACCGGACTCGGGTGTGCCCTAATGCAAGAGCGTGCAGTGATCACGAATGGATCTCGGCAGTTGAGACACCATGAGAAGAAATACACTACCCATGACCTAGATTTAGCATCAGTGGTCTTCACCTTGAAGATGCGGTGGTACTATCTAATGGGAAAGCATTTAATAGTCTCCTCTGACCACCAGAGTATCAGGTATATCTTTTTTGAGAAGGACCTAAACCTGATTCAATGATGTGGGCTTGAGTTCCTCTAGGACTATGATTTCGGGATAGTCTATACCACTAGTAATGGGAACGTTGTTGCAAATGCACTCAGTAGGAGGTCTGGTGTATAGCTGATAGGTGAGGCGACAAAGTAACTGGATTCCTTACAGATATTATTTGTGGATATGGATGGAACAACCTTTCTACAGTGTCTTATAGTTACCCCCCCCCCACTTCTTCATCGATTAATGGAAGAACATCATGGGGACGTGGACTGCGTGATACATCATGCTCAGATATCCATAGGAAAGGCACCTGATGGATTCTGTAAAGGTGGAAAGATTTTCATTATTTTCAGAGGACATAAGATGGTACAAGTGTCACTTTAGAAGGAAGTTGTAAGGGAGTTCCACACAGCCCTTGTAGTGGTACATCCATGATTGGAAAAGATTTACCAGGACCTTAGATGACAGCACTGGTGGCCAGGTAAGAAAAAGATAGTAGCAGAGTTTGTCTCTCGATGCCTCACATGTCAGTTAGTGAAGTCGGAGCACCAGGTACCAGTAGGTTTGGTTTATCCATTAGAGGTTCCAGAGTGGAAGTGGGATGGGATATCCATGAACTTTGTGATGGGTCTTCCACGTATATCTAGAGTCCATCACTCGATATGGGTGATCGTTGACTGACTCACCATGTCGGCCCACTTCCTTCGGATCAGAGAGCAGGGTTCAGTAGAGAGCTTGGGACGCCTATAGGTGTATGAGATTGTGCGGATACATTGAGTACCTTCGACTATTGTCTCCGATCATGATTCATGGTTTATATTCTAAATATAGAAGTGGTAGAAGGTAGATTTTGGGACACGTCTACATCTGAGCACCACCTTCCATCCTCAAACTTATTGCCAGAATGAGAGGACCATTCAGACCCTCAAGGAAATGTTGCATGATTTTATCCTCAACTTGGGTCACAGTTGGGAGAATCACTTACCATTGGAGAAGTTTTCCTAAAACAATAGTTATCACTCCACCAGCGGGATGGAAGCTTTTGAGGCATTATACTGATGACATTGCAGATCACCCTTGTGCTAGACAGACCATAGGGAGTCAGCACTAGTGTGACTAGAGATGGTACGAGCTACCACAGAGAAGGTGCTGATCAACTAGGAGCGGATGAAGACTGAACAGAGCAGCAGAAGTCATATGTCAACAAGAGACAAAGACCTATAATGTGAGAGGATGTAGACCACATATTTCTATGGGTATCACCTCGACGAGTTCTACAATGATTTGGCTGAGGCGGAAAGTTATCTCTGAGATTCATCGTACCTTTTTAGGTCTTCAATAGACTAGGTGAGGTGGCATACTACTTAGCTCTTCCACCTCAGTTGCACCAGGGGTACGATGTCTTACATGTATCACAACTGAGGAGATACTTTCATGACCCTTATCACATCATTGACCATGGAGAGATCGACGTCGAAGATAAGAAGACATTTGCAGAGGTTTCATTGGATATTTAGGACTGACAGGAGCGGGTCCTATGTGGATGGTCTATACCTATGGTATGAATTCTCTGGCAGCATGGGAACCTCAAGCAGAGCACATGGGAGAGGGGGGATCAGATGCGTGCTCAGTACCCCCAATTGTTCACTTAGTTCGAGTCGTAGCTTATGGGGATGTTAAGCCTTGAGGGGGGAGAATGTAAAGACCCATAAATTCTGTGTAATTTTTTTCATAAATACATGGTAATTTTACGAGTATGAGAAAATTTATGGTGCCCGATTATGAGGCATGTTGTGCCCATAATCAATTTCTAATGTTTTCTCCATGTACTTTCATTAAACGTACGAGTGGGTTTTTATAAGATTTTAACTGGTGCTCAGAATTGAAATTATAGGGCACTGTTGAACTAAAAACACCGATATTCTCTGAAGTAGAATTTCATTTCGATGGAATTGGGTCGAGTTTAAAAGTTAGATTTTGGGTTTTCATGGAAAATAATACAATAACGTTTGCATCGGTTTATTTTATTTGAGCCGCCAAGTGAGTGTTGGGTGGTTAAAACGTCATCCTGGAAGTTGGAGGTGGGGCCACCACACCTTAACCTCCCATGAGAGGTTATGGTGGTGAGTCCAACCCAATCACAACCTCCCATGAGAGGATAATTGAGGTGGGGAAAACCCATGATTTTAACCCCTTGAAACTATGCATTAAAATGAAGAAACTCTCAAGCCCCAATTAATATAGGGGAACCTTATCAACTCCCCTTTATTTAATTTTGTTCCAATCCTTTACATTAATTAGGTAGATTGTATATAATTAATTTGATTCTACATTTGAATTTTGTGCCAATAACTAAAATAATAGACAAACTAATATTATTTTGGGCATGGCATAACTCACTTGGGGAACCTTTTGACAAGGGAGTTTGGGAAAATTAGAGTTCTCCAACGATGAACCCCATCTCCCAATAAAGAACGAAGAATGCCGACCTTCATTGACTTCTTCCTAGGTGATTCAACCGACCAACCCTCTGTATCATCCTCAATGAGATGACGTAGCTCTGGATTAGGAGTGTGTGGCAGATGCTACGGAAGACAAACTCCTTTGTCTTATTTCCATGACTTCTATAAATGACGAACGACGAATAAAGGTAGGGGTTTTATTAGTTGATGATGTTATTCCTTTTCTTAACTTCTTCAATAGTAAGAAAGTAATTGTTTGCGGATGTGTTTTGGATCATCTTTTTTTCTTGATGAGACAATTTATACCTCCCTAAACGCGGAGGGTGTGGGACATCCTATCATGGCCCGACATCCTCCATCATTTTTCTTCTTGTGACGTTCTTCAGAATGGAAACATAACTACATAGAGGAGATGAAGGCACCAAAAAAAAGATTGTACTACCCGTGGCCTCCACGAATCACACCGCCCTCGTGGTTCTCTGGTGCTTCTGGCTGATAACCGCTGGCATGCGTCGGTCCGGCCATCCGGCCTCCCGGCTTCCCGGCCTCTGCGTGCTCCCCGCTGGCCTCCCCGAAGTAGCCTCCTAGTCGCGTGCCACCCGGGAGCTAGCCCAACTATCCGCACACCTCTTTAAAATGATCCACCGCCTGGCCGCCTGCCTGGCCGCCCACGTGGCGGCACCCGAACCCACTGCTTGGCCGCCCACCTGGCCTCCTGCCCGGTCGCACCCGAACAGGCCGCCCGCCCGGTCGCGCCCTGCCCAGTCGCCTCCCATCCTTCTGAACCTACCTTCGATCCTCCTCACGGCACCCTGGATGAACCGGCCCGGTTGTGCCCTCCAGGCTGAGCCATGCTGCGCCGCTGCTTCGTGATGATCCTGGCCGAACTGGCACCGATCCCGGGCCCCACCACCCTTGCAGCCTGTTGGGTTGGGCCTAGGGGGATGGGAAAAACCAAATAGGATGACCCACCCAATGGGCTAGGCCAGTGCCAACATGACTGACCGGGGCGACCCAGAATGGGTCATCCCAGATTGGGTGGGTCTAGGTCGGTTTGACCGGGTCTGACCGGACCCGGGCCCACTGTCGAACCTTTAATTCCTTTGGCCATATCCTTGGCACCGGACATCCGTTTGACTATACGTCAGCGGTAGTAAATATCATGTATTGTATACATCCCTTTGATTAAACCCCACTGGAGTTCGAGGTTTGGTTTATATATTGCCAGGTTGGATCGTACAGGAATCCTACTGGGCCCCCAGGACTAAAATACTAATTACTCACAGATCGGGCGTCCGATTGATGCGATGTCTGTTGCATTGAGACCCCTATGACTAGGTGTACCTTTGAGATTCTTCTTCATGGGACTTGGTGGCAGTTTAAATATAGACACTTGGATTGAGGAGCATACTGTACCAGAATAAATCATGATTTGTGCCGAACCCTGTGGCCTGTTGTGCACTGACGAATGTTCCTAGATCCTGTGTGGGTTAGAAAGCACTGATGACTATTCCTAGATGCTGTGTCGTTTCGACAGAACTGACGTGTATTCTTGGATCCTATACGGGTTCGACAGCTCTGACTACTGTTCCTAGATCCTATGTGGGTTCGAAAGTTCGTACTTCTATTTCTAGATCCTATGTGGGTTCGATATAATAACTATTCCTGGATCCTATGTGGGTTTGATAGTTCTGATTTCTGTTCTGGGATCCTCTGATTGTTCGAGAAACCAGATGATTTAGTGGCAACATCTGATCATCTCTATCACTCTACAAAAGTTGTATACTTGTGTGAGGTGAGTCAGTAACTTGTTTTTTCCTCATATTTGAGATGAATTACTAGATAGATTTGGTATATTTATAGGCATATACCTATGTGGTGTTATCTATTGACTTCATACCTTTTGGTTTTTCTTAATTGGATTTTTTGAGACCTTGAGGGTCTCAGGGTCCATACTAAGTATTTTTATACTCTTCCCTGCACAGGCTATGCCCACACCTCATTGTGTTTGATGCAGATGAAAAACAGTGCTGATCGAGGCTGAGTGTACGCGGACTGGACAGTACTGAAAGGTGAACCTTGTGACGAGTTCATACCGGAAGAAGAATGACAGACGAGGATTGATAAGGAGGCAATCTGTACCTACCTGTCAGTTAGGATCTATGGTGGATGATGTGTGACCAACTTTCACCTTTCAACTATTTTGTCCATTTTCTGCTGTACTTGTTCATTACAGATGGTCTTCTATTTATGGCCCCCTTTACATTTTAAAACTCTATTGTTATACTGTTTTTCTTAGTGTTTTGTGTTTAGATGTGTACTCTATTGTGTGTGTTTTCAGTTATAAATGCAATGCCTTCCAAGTTAAATGATTTATGCCTTTGGTTCTAGTCACCAGCCCCTGGCCTATGGAAGGCAGGCCTAGGGTAGTCACTACATGGGCCCCGGGGGATGGGTCGTGACATATAATATGACTAAAAAATCACGAAACTCGTTAATTTTATTATTCTTTGGTTATTCATTATATTTTCTTGTAACATTTCAATTTCTCCACTTTTTGTTCATTATGATAATTTAAAAAATGTACTTAAGAATATATGACGTTAGTTATCCCATTGGCCAGAAATCTATTTTCTTTTAAACACATATTTTATATAAATGTTTCTAAAATTTTATTTATTATTTCCATAATTTTTTTTAAATTTATACCTGTGATTGATTTTTATAAAAATATTTAATTGAATCATAATTTCTTTTTTTTAAAAAATTATATTTCGGTTTTACTGAACATGTGAAATGATAATTTATTTTTAACATATTTGACATTAAAAAAATACAACACCATCATGACCAATATATTATTTGAAAATTCCATTAATAGATTTAAATGTTATTTTCAAATAAAATAATTTTAAAATAATTTTTTGTTTTTAAAAGTTGTTTTTTAAAAGCGGATAAATTATTTTTATAATGATATGTTTTGATGTATTAGGAAATATTACATTATAAATTTTCATTAATATTTTAAAGTAAACATATTTACACAGAATATTGTGAATTTTTAGTTTTATGATGTGATTTTCAATGAATGATTATTTTTCTCAGGAACGTATTAGTGTGTCATTTCAAAATTATTTCCCTTATAAGATGATATTTTCTATTGATACTTATTCATTACTAGGTTTTATATTGAAAGATACATTTGTTATTATTTCCCTTATTTGTTAATGTTTTTTTAATTTAATATTTATATAACCCATTAATTTTTCATGGTTTATAAATTTTTGAATTAATAAAATTATTATGAAACAAGTATTAATTACTTGAGTTAGGATCTGATGATATGTTGAATGTAACAGCCCAAGATTTTATGAAAAATATTCTTTTTAATTTTATTAATGTCTTGTGTTGTACGCTACACCAAAAGGAGGTTGCACAACACGCATCCTTGACTTGCCTTGCATTACACACAATCGCAACCTTCCTCGATAGTGTGTGTAGTACGCAATAACGAGTTTCAGTAAACAGCGATATGCTATTAAAACTAGCCGTTATGAATAGTAATAACCACTTTTTGAAATTTTGTAAATTTTATTTTTCAAAATGGATTTCATTTTTGGATTCGGAGTATCGAATTTAGCCTAAGGTGAAATTTTGGTACTTTTCGGATAACTTTCATATTCTGATGAATAGTGAAAATTACTAAATTATAATTAAAAACAACTTTTTTAATCGAAATAATTAATAGTGATAAATCATTAATTTGAGTGGTTTTAAAGTATATTTAGAATATATTTTTACAATTTAATACAATGTTGGTCATTGGACGTAATTTCACATTTAAACCTGACATAAACAAGTGTCAATCTTTTGATAGATATTGTTTCGTAAAAACACGCTATTTGTTTTAATAGCGGGATTTAATTATAAAATTAATTAATTCAACTTCTATGTTATGAATTTGGTAAAATAGACTTCATTTTTGAATTCGGAATATGAAATATAGCTTAGGATGAAATTTTGGCATTTTTCTGAAAACTTTCAATTTTTGATGAATAGTGAAACCACTAAGTGGTAGGTTAAAAACTGAATTTTGCACAAAACTTAATTTTACCACTTCTGTGAATGGAATTTCGAAAATCCGAGAGGCACGGTTAATATCAAGGACTAAAATGTGGTTCAATGAGATGAAAATAATTTTTGGTGAATAGTAACTTTTTACTTTTTTTTACCGCGGTTAATAGTAAATTGGGTAACTAAGGGTAAATATGATATTACTATTACCCTAACACATGTCCTAATTCTATTGGACAAGTTTAATTCGACCAAAAACAAACTTAGGAATAAAATATGACCATTTAGGCCCACTTGGATTAGATTAGGACATTTATTATGAATTTATTTAAAGAAGGGTTAAAATAGTTAAAATCAAAGTTTAATAAGTAAATCATTTTTAATATGGGGTTATACATAAGATAAATTCGATTTAAATATTCATTAGAAAGCTAAAAAGATTTCCTACATTATGGTATTTTATTTGTAATTTTTAGACATCAAATAATTTAATTTATTTATGACACAACGATGATGCAGTAATTATCTTATTAATGAAATATTGACATAATTGATGTTATAAACACCAAAATAAATGTAATTTGAGATTTTTTATGAATTCAACTAATTTTCTAGGTTACTATGATATATGAATGTTGATTTAATCAACTTGGTTCGAACATATAATTCTGTTATGACTTTCACAAAAATCATATATCAAATAGTGTCAAAATTGACACAAAATAGTTTTTAAATAAAATATTATATTATTAATTGTTATTTTATTCCTAAAAATCTAAGGTTCGGCCAAATGACTTAGATAAGGATATATATATTAATAATAAACAATTTGTGGTTCGTTTGGCATGTTATAGTACGTTTATTAACCATATAGTGAAAGAAAACAAAAAGACACGGTAAAAGTTAAATTATTTAACTTGGAGTTAAATATAATTGATAAGGTTTAAAATAATATCCAAACATGTCTAAATTTGATTGGTTGATGAGATTACAACCCTATCTCATCTAATCTTCGAATATGAGTCATTTTTGGATGTTTTTAAGTGGGGTTAGATTTATTATAAATTAATATTTTTAAGAATTCCTAAGGTGCCCCTCTCCTCCCTTATAAAAGGGCACCTCCTCCCCCTCCTCCTCACACCAATTTGAGCACTCAAGCTCGTCCAACCCCTGCCATTTTCCCTTCTCCACTTCCCTATAATAATCCTAGAGGTCCTGGTCTTCTCCAAAGACCAATCTTAGTTCCATAAGTGGAGGATTCAAAGAGGCGTTCCAAAGAAGAGGTAATATCCATTACCGATCTTTTCAATTTCTTTCTTCTTCAACTTCTTCTTCTTTAGTTGTTTCATGATAAAGTAATAACATCAGTATTACTTACATACTGATATGTTATTATAAATATTAAACAACCCTAATTCACCTTCTATCCATCCTACGGAAAAATGAAATCACCGCGCGTGCGTACGTACGGAATACCGTCTCCACGCCGTGGTGTAATCTATTTTCCACCATCACCTTACAAGGATGGTTATAATGGTGTAATGAGTAACTAAATATGATTATTATGAAGTAATATTGATACTGAAATAATATATATATACTCCAATACAATTCCACGATCATAGGAATGATATCATCACTCGTGCGTACGTACGGAATACCGTCTCCACGATGTGATGCGACTCGTTCTACATGATCTTCATTTCATAATGATTATATAAATGAATTGAATGAATGAATATGGTATATAATACACTAATACCATTCTGGAAATGAATTATCTATAACCTAAAGATAAGAATAAGAATTTATTCGACAAAACACGCATAAGAACAAAAAGTTATAAAGACCCGAGTAACAAGTAACAATGAAATATTACTAACAAGAAGCTAATAATACGACCATATATGATATCATATAAATATGTATGATTCTGGAATAAGTCAATAACATTATTTAAACCATTATACAGGAGCTTCGGACACGTACAAAGCTAATCGGACCTAAGGTAAGGGAAATATCACAATCTCATTTTTATCCGAGATTGTTTATTCGTAAGTATTTACTGGGGTGTATTTTATCATCCACATCCATGTTCCCTCAATATGAAATATTGTTTCCATCCACTTGCAATAGTTTAAATCCAATTTTACCCTTAGGTGAGTTTTCAGTAAAGAATATGAAAGGAATCTTTTGTCGTTTTTCCGTACGAGGTACTTTTTGACTTTTCCGACAAAAGTACGAAGAATGTTTTTTTTAACTTATACGGCACGAACGGATTTCTACTATTTAATAAAGCCTTATTTTCATGAAGCTTCCTCTAAAATATTTCATGACTATTTTCAATAAAATCTCTTTCTTTTAAAGTTGCATGATGTTTTGTGAAAAGAAATTGATTTTGAAAAAGAAAGGATATTTTCCTCAAGAATTCAATTCAAGTGTTTTATCAAAATTATTTTCCATCTAAGATAATAAAGAGTTCTGTTTCTATCCATATTTTTACATTGATTTGACTATGTTGTGATGGAATTATGTTTATGAATTCCTTTATCTTATATGAATTGATTTATGATGTCATGATGTTTCAAGAATCCCATTTTTGTTACATGTGTTATGCGATGATGTATGTTTTATGATTATGTGGCACACATAAGAAAGGATTCATTATAAGATGGGTGGGACCTATATCTCCCTCCAATGCATTGGGTAAAGATTTTATATCTCATGAGATAGACATGGCTGGAACGGATGGTTATTTCGGTTCAGTGATACAGGACTGAAACGAGGAGTGAACTCGATTCAGAAAGGGACTTTGTCCACTAAGATAGTCTTTGCAATGAGTCATGACTAACAAGAAATGATTTTCCATGATTATGTGTGCATGCCACAAAGTTTCAAGTCTTATGTTATGATTATGGGGATCTCATTTTCACTTCTATGATTTGTTCCATGTTAAGATATTATGATCTCTTTTGCAGGTTGTGATTTTCAAAAAGATATGATATGATTTTTTTTTCTTTTGTATACCCTTACTGAGCATTTGAGCTCACCCTTTTATGTTTTCTTTTCCCCAGGATATAAAGAAAGGTTTTAGGTAAAAAAAAATGGAAGATCTTTACGGGAGATATTGAAGATCTTTCACCAGGATTAGAAGATTATGTTCCGAGTTTCCAAAGACACTAAACTATTACGATCCTTTAGTGTGTGTTTTTGTTATGTATTAAGTATTCCGCAAATGTAATGTAATGTCCATGTACGTCAGGATACGGGTCTCTACATTGAATGTTTTATAATATTGTCACACACATAATAATGGTTTCCATTATGTAATGGGTGGTACCTATATATCCTACAAATTCATTAGTTAATGCTTAATATCTAATGAGATAAAAATTCGGAACAAGTCAATAGGAGTGATCCAAAATAGTAACACATGTGTCCCCTCATCCACTGTAAGAGATTATTTCCTCCTATCACACTACAGGAAATTGATATATCCAATATTTTTCATCCATTTTCACGTATCAAAATTTAATCATTTCGTAGAATGCATTATACATTACATAAAAAGACATCCCAAGATCATATTAGTTTAGTGTATTTGAAACATGGAAACAAAAAAACTCTAGTATATAATTGAGCTACATTATGTCACATTCGATTATTCAAGACTATCACCCCCCCAGAGACACATGATACATAATACATATATTCATAACCTGTGGAAAGGAAATATACAAATTAATGAGCTCATTTGCTCAATAAGTGTAATCAAGTTGAATATATAAGTAGATGGGTATGAGAACATGATTGTGAAAATAGAGGATCATATTGTACATAGAAAATATAATAAAAAATATTCATGTATTAAATATTATATGTTCATATAAAATGATTTATAAGTGAATCAAGAGTATATTCCATGAAATAATAAAAATATAATGTGACATTGAATTTGAGGTAGACACAAATATAAGTAACATCATTCCCTATAAGTCAATGAACATTTCAAAAATTAATAGTTTAATTTATTTGGACTGCACATCTTTTATTGGAACACAACCATCATTAGTGATCTTCCTTTCCATAAATGTGAACTAGTACCTCTATCCTCCTATAGTAGATCATGTTCTCCCATCCTCAATAGTGGATCAAGCCCGTCAACATGAAATCCATCATTTTGTTATGTGATAAAAATATTTTCGCAATGAATTTGAGAGAGATATTAATACCACCCATAAAATAATGAAAACTAAATATATGAGTTCCATAATTTTATAAATCATTAATCACATATTATCTTATTTAATGAAATGGGTTTCATATCCATAATTCAATCAAAAAATAACCCACAAAAATGAAATGGGTTTCATAAATATCATTCTATTATAAATATAAACCATTCATAGAACTAATAAGAATGGTTGAATTAAATCATACCCCCATTAAAACATAACTAACAACCAATAATTTAATCTTATATCAAACAATAATTTAGAGAGATCACTTGAAAAAATTCAAGAGGAACGATTGATTAATTATTTGATAATGTTTTCATTTCATTAAATGATGTACAATTTTAAAAGAAATATTTTCATTGAAAATAATCCCAGAATATTGTAAATGAAACATTAAATTATTATGATTTATTAATTGTGGGTAATTCTCTTCATTCTAATTAAGTTAAAAAAACATTCCTTTCTTACTTTTGTTGGAAAGGTGACAATTGACCTCATTTAGAAAATAAAAAAAAATTTCCATTGAAACCATTCAGTAAAAAGTCAAAAATGGGTAGAAATGAAATTTAAAATGCATAAGATAACATTTGAAACATTTTTTTTAAAATTTTTCGTTAAAAAGTGTACATGGAGGAACAATATTCTTGATCAGATACATAAAATGAAACAATCCCAAATATTGATGAGATTATGAAATAAATACTCCTAACATTATAATCATAAGAATAATACTCCCCATGGAAGAATGAAAAATTTAGGTATACAAAAATTCCATATAATTTTGGAAAATTCTCATAAAAGACATTTTTTTATGTATGTTGACAATGTAGAGGAAACATGTAGGGTATAAGGAATGTGTCCCTTGGAAATAAAGGTGATACATAAATACCTTACCTTATGTCTTAACTCTCATTGCATTCATTCAGACCACCTATATAATAAATATATTTTTATCATATTATTATTGTAGAACCATATTCAATTACATCAAATCATATATGATTCGGTTATGACCTCATAATACCTATTTAATATCCATTCAATGTTGATGATATGTTTTAGTTAATATCCACATATTTTTAATTTTCATTCATGATCCTATAACCTAAATCATGATTTATATATTTTAAAAATGTAAATAATTATATAAATTTCATATATATTCAATATATATCTATATATATTAGTCTATAATAAATTTAAATATGAACTACAATACATTGTATAATGAAACGGTAGGCCGTATGTTTGCATGAATATTATTTTTGTTTAATTGTTATTTTTAAATAATGTAAATTAAATATATGTATTTATGTGTGTATATATATAAATTCTAGAATAATAAGTAAATATTGTATATCAAATTAAAATATATTTTTCATCATAATTTCAAACTGTGATTGTTGTTAAATGAAAAATTAACAGCATCAATTCATCTACACACAGTTCATCCTTCAGAAGATTGGTAAGTTCATTACCCAGTTCATTTATGTGTGTGTGAGTATAGGTTAACCCTTAGAATACAAAAAAATCTTATTATATCGAGAATAATATTGTTAAATTATAATCCTAGAATAAGAATCTGTGAGGGTGTGTAGAATGAAAATAAAACAAAATATCTTCTAAAAGGGTGTTTTCTTTTCATTTGGTAAGTCATCCTGGTTTTCACCAAATGGCTTCTTCAGTTGGATTTCATCCCATCAGGAGGCTTCTAGGATTGTTGGATGGATGATGGGATGAATGTTTTATAGTGGATTGCAAATCCAAATAGGTTTTTATGTTTGTTGAAATGATAACCAGATGCACCATTTTATAAGAGAGGTGGGAGGAACATTTTGAATTTCATCAAAATACTAATATATATTTAATTCAATCTCATCCTGAATAACTTCAACAATTCAATTTATTTAAAGAAAAAATGTGATAGGGTTGTAATCCCATCAACCAAAGTATATTTTTATATCCCTCTTACAAAAATGAATTGTATTATGTAAAATAGAATTTATAAAAGTGTAAAAAACAAGATTTAAAACTGGTTGGACCTCAAAAAGTATAAAAATTCCTTTTTAGAAAAATAATTAATTTATATATAAAATCATTGTTACTATCATATAGTTTATAATATAAATAGTATGAATGATAAAAATAAGATTATATATTACATTAATACAGTCCAACCTGAGTTATTTGGCCCCATTATTAGTATAAAACTCAATTATGTGTAATTAAAGTGTTCTTTAAAAAATGATTTCCATTTAGTTTCATTTGTTTTTACATTTAGAAACCATTCTTCAATAATCTAGATAATCATTTCATAACATCCAGTTTAACGGCTTGGTTTTAAATTTATTATATTAAAAACATTGTTCCATAGGAACTCTGTTATTCATGTAACGCAAGAGAAGTCAATGTTGTCTATTGTGAAAAATTATCTTATTGTAGAATATAAATAAAACATAACATATTGTGGGTTAAAATAAATGATATATGCTAAAATTAGTTAATTTTAGGAAAAAAAATTATAAAAACTCAGGGTTTTTTATTCTCTCCCCTTAAAATGAATTTCTCTATCGAAATTTTTTATTATGATACAAAAAATAAGGATATTTCCACCTTATAATATTCTCATTTCCCCACATAGTGTCCTCTAAATACTAGTTTACATATAAAACATTTACTATGTGAGTGTTTTTTTACATAGAAATCTCTTTGTATAAAAATTAATTTCAATTGGTTATTCCTCGTTAGAAATATCATGCACCAATGGTATGATCTATGTTTTCACTACAGGTGAAGGATTATTTATGTATATCCCCATGCGAGATACATTGATCCCATCATGGAATTGAGTGGTATTTAATGGATGTTCTAAGAGAGAGGCTACCATCTCTATATGATATAGTATCTCAAGTATACTGGTGTACCTAAGGCATAGAATCCATTTCCTTCTAGGCATGACAACCTTCTTCCACATTTATATTTATAAAAAAACCTTATTATGAACATCAAATTATATATCAATCTATCAATTTATAGTAGAATGTTTCTACAACAAATGTGTATTCTAGATATGTTGTTTAATGGATATAAACTTTTCATCCATCCCTTGATATATTTTGGATCCCAATAGCTTTCTTTCTAAAAGTTTATCCCAACACATTTCAAATATGGATTTTTCCCCTTTATTGATTTTCATAAGGATCCATATGAAGGAATAAGTGAAATATATAGTTGTAACAAATATCAATGAGAGGAATGTATTGATCCCCGCCAATATTGAAATCTAGAGAGAAATATATCAACATATCATCTAGGTTGTTTATTTTTCATTCACACTAACCATATGTTGAGGATGATAAAAAGTGTTGAAACTTAATTTTATTCCATGTACTTGTATAATGATTACATTTTATTTTGATATAAACTATAGGTCCTCATCAGATATAATTTAATGTGTTACTCCATGAAACCTTAACTCTTCTTTAATTTATATCCTAGAGAGTTGACCTAGAGAGATATAGTCTCTAGTAGAAATGTTTTATATTGACTTAGTAAGGTGATAAAATACCAACCATTTAGCATTAATTCCATTATAGGATTTTGGGATTACAACAATAAAATTAGTAGTGATGTTCACCCATATCAATTATATTATGTATAATGAATGGAAAATCCAATTATATTTTTATATTTAAAACATCACACATTTGGAAACAAAAAACATAGGTATAAACAATGTTATATCTCTCTCTATGTCATCCCAAAAGAAGAATTCCTTCTGATATCTATATTACTTATTAATTCATGGATAATTAATGTATTAGGAACTATGATATTTTTTATTGAACATTTTTTAAATCACTAAATTTGATAACAGATACATGGATTCTAAACCTTATCATTCAATCCTAGTTATAGTTAAACACATGTTCATTTCAAACCATGATTTTTAGAATTACAAATTCCTTTTTCACATCATTAATAATTAAATTGTTATTTGGTTTAACATTTAATTGTTCATGATAATATATTCCCCTTCCATAAAAATTTCAAGATCCATCCTTTTCAAATATAGATATATTGGGACATTTTTTATCCTTATATTGGATAGTCAAGAATGATCCATTCGACTCAAATAATTTTCAACATTGTCATCATTTACATGGTGGAAATGTATTAAGTAGTGATAATACATTATCATATCTAAGAATTTTTTGGTTTCATGATCAAATCCATCTAAGTCAGTATATATTTAAAACATTAATGGAAGGTATATATATAACACATTTATATATAGTCATATTACCTCCATATATTTAAATTAAAATTTAACGTAAAAAATTCAAATCATTAGTTAGGTAATTTTTCTCATGAATCTTCATATGCATAGAAGAATAAGTGATACCGATGATTTTATATATAATGAAATCTCAATCCCTTCAATGATTTGACACTATATATTATTACTCTTCTCCATTACAGAGTACTCTTTTCACATGTTTGATGACCAATCTACTCTTTAGTCCCTTTAAATTCTTAGCGCATTAATAAATCTAGAGGTACATGTAACCCTTCTAAGTATTTGTGTTCTGAGGATTATGTAGTCATGAGATATTCTCATAATCCATAAATTTATTATTTATAATCCTGAATAATAGAAGAACTTAGTTATTGTGGTTGTTCTAGGAAAACATTCAGTAGACTCTATATTTTATGGATGTACTGATATCCAATCTCTTGAGATTATGTGTCCCAAACAATAATCATTTTACATTGAAAATTCACAGTTTATAAATTTTTCATACGTTTTCATCTTTATTTGGGTGATATTATAGGAATTATTAAAACCAATATGTAACACTATATATTCACAGACCCAAACAATAGAAATAATGTTTTCTTTAAAGGACCTTATAACTCCCCTAGAGGGGTGTGGTGAATCAAGGGGTTAAATTTTTTTTTTAAATTGAATGATCATGTTCCCATGTTGGTAGAAACCCTTTAAACCTATCTATTGAGAATTTTCATAAAACAAAAAATCACATAAAAATAAAACACAAAATAATTTTACACGTTTTCCCACAAAGGCCTATATCTAAGGAGGATATACCAATAGGTTGTCATTCAAATTCAAGCTGGTAACCATTACTAGTTGTTGAGTAAAAAATCTTAGCATAGTTACTCAATGCCAAAAATACTTCCTTTATCAGTTATTAAGGATAACACACTGCGTCCCTTAGATCACATCCATTTACTCCACCAACTCACTGAATTTGGATGAATATACCCTCTGTTTACATATTTTAAGGTCACTTTAGTGTGTTGGAATTATACTATGCACCCTAAATTGTATATTGCTTATCTTTTAAAGTTATATTTAAACCAACATATGATGTTCACTTTTCCGCATACTGAGAATTCATGAACTTCACCTCTACAAACTGATCTTCTTCCTCCACAAACTACATTACACTACCTTTTTTTGTGGACCACATAGCAGCTCTATATCCTACATTTTCAATACACCTATACAATTCACCTTCGTGTTCATCCTATAAAAACCACATTCCTCCAATAGCCCATATTCCTTATACTTCTTCCACTATGTGAACCATCTCAACTCCACCTATAATCTCGGATTCATCTCTGCATACTACAAGAAATCCCGAGACCGAGTTCTTTCTCCACGTACTAGATCTCCCATGTAGTCATGTCATCCTAAAAACTGGAATTCCTTCTACACATATTGTCTTCTGTGAACTATTATGTACATCCACAACTTCCTTTTATATTTTTTATTTATATTTGTTTTTGGGTTTTCTACCCGCAAATTAATTATAGATTTTGACAAATTCCCCCCAAATTGTTAATCTTAGATCCACACCCTAATGAATGGATTAGTGTTCTTTGTTTAGGTAAATATATATGCATTATACACTAAATAAAGATTTACCAAATATTCATTGCATCACCACCTTCACCGTGTACCACAAATCTCCCACAATCCAATATCATTGTGTGATCCACACACCCCTGTTCTCCCAAATCAGCGGCACAACTCCCCTCCTCGTTCCCACAAATGACACCCTATTCGGTTTCTAAAAAACCATTTCCATGGTTTTGTAAATGAAATGACATCTCACAAACCATCATTCCTTCCAGACTCACATAGACATCTGGTGAACTGTAAGTCTTCATCATGTACCTTATTCACATTGTAAACCATTCCTCTTACGCAGTCCGCATATATTTGTCGTTTTATGGTTCACATTTCACCATTACTTATACCAAAATACATGATGCACGAAATTAATCAAGAACATGGTTCGTGGACCATGATTCCTTTACCACAACTCTTCCCTTTCAAAATAAAAAAACCCTGATTTTGAAGCCCAACATTTCTGAATACATTGGGAGACTGTGCGACATTTAATATACATTTAGCCTCAATTCTAAGACCACATTCCTTGAAAAAATCCATGATAAAATAATTTCTTATTTGTAATAAGAAAATACATACTCCATTTCTAACAAATAGCTGTGTTGGATTCAACAATACCCCCTTTTGGGTTTGTTTGAAATCCATAGATAAATTCAATGAATCACTTGTAAAAATCAAAACATGATACGTATGAAAAAACTAAGCCTACAACACTCTATGTCTACATTAGAAATGATCATTTTAGAAAACATGTAGGTAAGAATTTATTCAATTCTCATTTATCGTAACGATTTAAAGTTGTCAATGTATATTCCAATGATTTTCTCATAAAACTGAATTGATTGTTTTCCATTCTTATTCTCCTCCATTGTAACTCATTGATTTTATCCTATTACAAGAAACACATTTCATAAAAATATTTCATTATCCTCCTTTAGCTATTATACATTATCGGTGTTACTGAATTTATTCATTCTCTTCCATTGAAAATAAACTCGAAGAACCTAATTATAGATTTTAGAGATCAAAGAACACTCACCCTAGATTGTATCTCTCCATAAAACTACATCATATTTACAGAAAAATTAATATAGTTAAAAAAATTTGGGAGAGGGGAATTTATAACAACCTATATCACGAGGAGGTGGCTGAACACTAAGGCTCACCCAATGCTTCTCAAACATATGTTCTCATAATGGCTTGGTCAGTATGTCAGACAATTGATCATAAGTTCCAGCATGATACATTTTAATCATTATGTGTTCCAATTTTTTCATGAGGCAGTGATATATTATTTCAAAGTTTTTTTACTTTAATACTGAATAAGATTCATAATTATATTAATTCGACTCTTTTTATAATACTGAATATATATTTCTTGTTTCACCTCATCACAAAATTTCTATTAATTGTTTCTTAATGCAAAGTAGGGGCATCCAAGCCATTATAGAAGAGATATATTCTTCTTCAACATTACTGAGAGAAGTGATTTCATGTTTCATTATCCAATTGCCAATGAATTTGTTGCAAATTAAAAATTCTACACCACATGTTGATTTCTATCCACCACATCTCTATCCCAGTCAGCATTATAAAATACTAAAAGTTCATTATCTTTTCATGTATTAATGTATAATCCATAATTTTGAGTATGTTAGATATGCCTCATGATTCATTTTAATAATTCCATATGTTATTCCTTTAGATTACATTGAATGCGATCCACTAAGCATATTGAAAATACAATTTATAGTCATGTCACAGTTAAGTACACTATGATTCCTATGATTCTCTTGTACATTAAGGGATCTACAGATGTGACATCTCCATGCTTTACCAATTTTTCCCAATCAAAATTGGAGTCAACATTGGTTTGGAATCATTCATATTAAATTTATTTAGAAACTGTATTTCATAATTTTATAATAAATTATAGTGCAATATTTCCTCTAAATTACTTGCATCCCCAAAAAGTATGTGAGTTCACCAATCAATGAAATTTAATGTTTTGATTTCATGTGATTATGAATTTCATTCCCTAATCCTCCCTACTTCTGCCAAATATAATATCATCTTCATTCAATAGTACCATAAAATGATATTTTTTAGAATTGTTTACATAGAGAATGTGATCTACTCCTCTTATTTTAAATTTGTGCTTCCTTTGATAAGAATCTATAGGGAATATCAGGCTAGTGGTACCTTTTTCAAAATATAGAGCGCATTCTTTAATATAATGAAAATCATATCATCATTACCATCTAGAAAACCCACTATTTGTTCAATGTAGTCTTTCTTATGAGGAAAACCGTTTAAGAATGATGTTTTGACATCCATTTGGTACATTTTGTATTCTGTTTGAATTTACAAAGCCAAAAATAGTCAGATTGACTCCATTCGATCCATTATAGAAATTTTTTCTTCAACCTAAACACCTTCAATCCATAATTATCTTTTATAGAACACAATTTCATTATTTAGGATCACATTTCCTTGATTATAAATTTTATTTTTAAAAATATACTACATACAAATCACATTGTAGGTTTCAAGTCTCTTAATATGATATTATGTTAGGTTTTGACTTATCTAGTCCAATTTTTCATTCAGGGCCTTAACCCATGATTAATCAATTGCAGCTTCGTCATATCTGGATGGTTCCACAACTAAAATGAATTCATATTGATTATTATTCATCATTATCATTTTATAAATGGGAAATATCTAATTTCTCATGATATTCGACCGATCAATTTATGCTCTTAAATTTTTCTATTAGGGTTTAGAATAATATTCATTAGTCATGTTTTTTTCCTTGGATTCTTCATGAATGTTATTATCAAGATTTGATTCCTGATTGTATTTCATTTCATCCTTTACTTCTATGTCTGAATCGTTTCTGTTTCCAGATTAATTCCTCATTAACAGCCACATTAGCAGATGAATTTATTTATACATTCATGGTTTTATCTTCAATGATCTTCACTTCACTTGTTTAAAATAAATTACTAAATATTTTTCAAAACATTTGTAGGATTTTAGATTCATTGAATATCCAAGGAATATTCCTTCAACTAGAGAATCATGATAATTTTCATTATTTCCTTATTTATTTTAGATAAGTCATTTAATTCAAAAAAAATACTTCAAAGAGGGATTCCTTTATTTCCATAACTCATAGGGTGTCTTTCGTTCCCCCATATGAATCCTTGTTCAGTTTTGAATATATACTATAGAGTGAACATCCACTTTCCAGTAATGATGATAGATATGACTCTCAATCAACATTGTTCTGGTAATACAATTCAATTACCCATTTCGGTGCTCATTAACTCCACTGTACTATGTGTTTAGTACAACATCTCATGGATGGTGTATTCCATGTTTCACTAGGAAATTTTCAAATTTTAATGATGTGTACTTACCACCATTATTGGACCACATAACATTGATTGTCTGTCTAGTATCATTATTAGCAACTCAGTGATAAGTTTTCATGGAATCAAGTACATGAGGTTTCCATTGTATAACCAACAAAAAATCCATAATATTACATTAATCAACAAAATGGATGAATTAAAATTATCCATATTCTACAAAATCATTAATTAGAATACATAAACATGTATGAATGAGATTAATATGATTTTAAGCTCAATTATTCTATGGACCATATGAACTGTACACCCACTTTCCTCACATGAAAAGATAACAATTCTGCTACCATTCACTCTACAGACTTGTGATATACATAAAAATACTCATTTTAAATATCTTTTCCATGTCTTTTTGAATGATGTGACCGAACCTCTGGTGCTACAAGTTGTTATATTCTTCAATTATCTTGAATCAAATGTTCTCTTTACTATCAACCTTATATAATTTTCTATTTGAATTAAATCTCATATTAAGATAACTCCATGTTATTCCATTTATAGTGGGCCCCTTTTAATGGAATGTCGCCATATGCCCTCTTTCCCAATGATGGCTCATACTCAAGAGATTGTGACACTACATGTCCACATAATGAACTTTGGTATTCAACAGTTCATCATTGACATCTCCCTTAATTCCACTAGCTATGATCATCAAAGAACCATCATTACCAAATCTTACTATTCCATCGACCTCATTCATGATATTTATTAATTGGTATTCATTAATAATCATATGGGATGAGCATAAACTATCAATAATCTAGGTTCTTCTTTTCTTATTATCTTTTAGAGCTACTTCTTAAACGTTGGAATTTTCAATTTTATTCTTTTCATTCAATGAAATTTTAGAATTAATTACGGAAAAACATGGACCTTTTAATTATATCTTCTATGTGAGTAGGTTGTTCATTTTCATATTTTAATTTTAGTATAGAAAACATATTTGTAAGAGACACACTGACTAGATGGAAATTAATGTCTTGTTAATGAGTTCTTTAAGAATTATTGTTGTCTTTCCTCTTCCTGCAATCAACAAATTTATGGCCAATGTTGGAACACTGAAATAAATATCATTTGAAACTATTTCTTCTATAATAAGTATGATAATAATTAATTATCATTTGTTAACTTCTTATATAACACCAAATCAATTATCTAATTGCTATTAACATTATGACATGGTGTGTCCCAAATACCCACATAATTGAAATTTAAAAAGTGGGAATGTCTTTTCACAAATATTCCTTCTCAGGTGAATATCCATTGAAGGGTCGTTAGACTGCCTATCATATTGGGATTCCCAGGAATAGTTTTTAATTATCCATTTATTTTGAATTGAGGGTTTATTTTTTAGAACTTCATGTGGCTTTTCAACATCTTTAACTTTTATATTTCCATCTTTTGGAATAATTTTATTTATAGAATTACATATTTCAGCATCACAACTGATTCCATTATTACCCATGCATGTAGGTCTTTAGTCATTCAAAATTGTTTCCTTCATTGTTTCTTTTGACAACGATTCACTTTAGGGTTTAATATTTAGAGTAAAAACTTCTTCTTATACACCTTCATCAGTATACGTCTTCTATTCCAATATATATGTAAGGTCATTGATGAAATTCCTTTATTATTCAATTATATTTTTTAGTTCTACTTCATTTTTTGTGCTCTAAATTATTTATGACTCTAATTTAACAAATTCTTCTATTCATTCAATATCAACTTCATGATAATCAAAATATTCTAATAATTCGTCCAAAATTATTCTCCACATATTTCATCTCATACATTGATTCTCAATTTTACCGAAAACATACTTAATTTATAATGTGGGATTGACATTAGTGGTCAACACATTATCTCTAGCATTGTCTTTTTGATGGTTTAGTTTTTTCAATTATACCCATCATGGATGCATGGTTTCTAGAAATAAATTATAATTCTTCTTCCACAAATAATTTATTTTCATCCACTTATTCTTCAAAGACAAAACACTTTCATTGTAACTTCATTCTAGATTTGAGGACTCTTATTTTGAAAAACCACTTCTAAGGCTTCTAAATATCTCTAATTTCTCTATATTCATCATTGAAAATTCTTTTTCATTGAGAGGAAATGTACCCAATAATTTTACACTTAAAATAATATAAAGGTAAATTTCTATCAAATTTCCTTCAACACTGTTTGAATATCTTAGAATTAAGTTAAACAATTTAATTTTCCATATTATCTTTATCGGCAATATCTCCTGAAATTCCCATTTTTCTATGGATTTGAATACAATTTTATTTCCTAAAAGAGTTTTTGTATCTTTAGTTTTGTCTCTCATTTCATAATCCCCCATAATACACTAAAGATCATCCAATAATTGTTTGAGAGATCTATTTCCCCATGTGTTAACACCATTTCATCGTAAATTTCTGGATGTCTTCTGACGATTTTCTATACAATATCAATGTAACATTTTTCTTCCACATGTCCTCATATTTCTCCAATAACTTCATTAATTTTATTAAAAATGCATTGCTTTTTCAAATGGATGCGTTTTTTATTTATCAAACATGTTGGGAAATTCATGGAGTTTTTCCTCCTTAAATTCTTTGTAACTTTCACATATGTTCTCTTGATTTTTCCGCATAAACATTTCTTGCATACAAATCATAACTTTTAGATATATCTAATAAATTTGAGTTGTAGTGAGGGAATTTTGAACATTGGAATCTACATCAACCATTCCTTTATTTGTATCAGTAATAGAAAACCCATTTTAAATAGTGACATATAATCCTTATGAAACTGACAACATGAATTTCATTCAAATAGATCCTAGTTGAGATATCATTCAATTCTTATAGATATAAATATTTATTCCATAAAATAGGGGTACTCCCCTGACATATACTGTATTATTCATTATAGAAACAAAGTGAATATTTAACACCAGAATCCTTTACGCTATTATATCACTTGATGGACCCCGAAACCCCCTAAGAGGGGAGGGTGAATCATGATATCAAAATTTTCTTTTAAACTAAAGGATATTAGTCCCTTATTATTTATATCATGTTAATCCTATCAGACAAGAAAGTGAAAAAAACACAGAAATCTCTTGCAATGAAAATACATAACAATTTTACCTAGTTTACCATGAAGGGATATGTCTAAAGGGCATATGCTGAATTGTTTTTGATCATAGAAAATACCAATTATTTTTACTAATTTTAGAGTAAAAAATATTCGAATAGTCACTATGTACTAGAAACACTACATTTATAGGGTCTTATTGATAAAAACCTATATCCCATAGATCACATACGTTGACTCCCCATTTCAATCAAGGTTGGGATGAATTTGAAGTCAGTTTACTGACATGGAGGTCGCTTCATTGGATTGAAATTGAACCATGAATCCTCCACTATAAATGGATGTTGTTAAAAAGAATCATTTTTACCCTTAAATGAAATTTAGTATTTCTCATAAAGAGAGTTCATGAACTACTCCTTCACGAACTAACCTTATTCTTATTCTACACTTCACTACACACTGCATTTGCACTGGGTAGCATCTCAATATCCCACCTTCACAAACTACCACTGCAGTACACCTTTATGTTTTACCTCTATAAACCACCTTCTACAAATATCCCAAGAACCTAATACTTCCTCCACATAAAGAACTATCTATACTATATATAATATGAATTCTTCCTCTTTATATAATATAACAAATCTTCTGAGCTATTTCTTTCATTGTGTAATGGATCTTTTAAGAAGACATGTCTTCTTATAAAATGACCATCTTCCATTGTGTACTCTATTCTGTGAACTGTTTTGTAAATCCCTGATTTCCTTTTATATTTTTTAATTAATGTCTTTTTGGGTGTTTCTTATTGTAAATGATTTCTATATTCTATATAATTCCTATCAGATATTTAATCATAGATCCACACCCTAATGAAGAGATTAGTCTTCCTTATATTGGTAAATTGATCAGCATAATCCACTAAAAAGATAATTACAAAATATTTTTATATAACAACCATCACTGCATATCGTACATCTCCAAAAAAATGATTTCCTTACAAATTCCTCATACTGCAATTCCACCTACACGATGGAACAAATCACAAAATCATTTCCACAAATGTAACCCTTACCGATTTCTAAAAACAATCCTCCTCAATTTCACGAATGATATACCACCTAGTGAATTATTATTCCTTCCAAATCTAAATGTTTTTCCTCTGAACTGTAGTTCTTCGCGGTGAACCTATTTTTCTCCATGAACGTTTCCTCTCACACGGTCCACATATCATCCATGTTTCTTGGTTTGTGGTTTGATATTCTATATACAAAATTTATTTACCCTTGAATAGATCTGGAAACAAGGTTCACGATCTACAATTCCTTTTTCGAAACTATTCCTTTTCGAAAAAACAATATCCTGATTTTTAGGTCTCAAAATTTGGAAAACACATGGAAACTATACCGCATTCAATATTTCTTTTAGACTTAATTGCAAGACCACATTCCTTGAAAACTCCTTGATCAAACGAATTTGGACCAAAAAAACACAAACTATACTCTATTTCAAGGAATTAATAGCCTTGGATACAACATTCATATATATATCCTTCTTCCCTACCCCAAATAGATGATATCCATAATACAGTTAAATCTTAGAAAATTACCGATCCTTATGAAATTGATCAAAAAATTAATCAATATGTGTAAGATGATACATTTTCTTTATTTTTATCATTGTAAACTATTTATATTCAATAGGATGATGCATTAATACAAATTTATTTTTTTTAAAAAGAAATGATACACCATAAGGTTACACAGATGGCCAAATGTGACTTTTATAATGGTTTTCTTTGAATTTCATTTAAAATTTCTACAACTCCATAGGTTATTTTCTACATTATTTCTTTTGTATTGTTGTATAATTTGGTGTGTGTTCTAATTAGAACTAAACATTTTTTTTGATGAATAATGGGTAATTCTTTTGGAAATACATCCAAAAATTCATGAATAATTGGTATATCATAAATTTTAGTTTAATCACAATAAAATTGTGATAAAGAACCCTTATGAGTGGAAATTTATACCCATAAACTAGATGCAATCTCCATAGTATTTTTATAATTATCTAACAATTCATAGATGATCATAGGATTGTATAAAACATTATTCATAACATACCTTCCTCATAAATTGATGTGGTATTTATATAGAGAAACTCATTCCATGTCTAAGATGAACTAAAATTCAATTAAAGGAAGGATGAAATGTCTTTTGGAAAACACATTCCCACAAACATTTACTAAATTGGAATCATATATTTTAGATAAAATAATCATTCTATTGGAGTTTTCAATGCTAATTCCAAATTAATTATTTGGGTGGAATCTTATCATTCATATAAAATTTCTTATCTTTGAACGAGTTAGTAAATTTTGAATTAGATAAGACATTTCCAATTATATAGTATATTTTAGGCATACCACTAACCACATTGTTATAGAACCATCATATTGAATAGTGAAAACATGGGATTTCCAGTTATCCCTTGACTTAAGTAGTTGTTGAGGAAGATCATCTTCACTAACCCCTATTTTTGTGCACTTGTTTGAATAATTTCCATTATCCAAACTCTTGAAGAACTAAAGCATGGAAGGCATATCCAGTGTAGGTTTCCCCAATTTTCATCATTGTCCTACTTCATCATATCAGTTCAAATATAAATTGTACTATGGACTTCCCTTCCACCAGTAAATGATTTATGAGACCCCATAAGACAATTTCCTCCCTAATTCAATGGACACATATAGAATAATTGAAATATTGACTTCACTTCTCCAAGGTTTTTATATTTTACTACATATTCTATGTATCATTTCTTATTGAATGTGTGATATTTTTATGTGACTCTAACCTTCATTTCAACTATGATATAAAAAAAATATCTTCATAGCTACTAGTGTCCCTTATTGCTAAATCCCATATAATACATGGATATAACCCATTGAAGAATCTTTCAGCATTAATTTATTTTTGGATGATAATTATAGTAGTGAATGTCTTGTAAAATTAGTTCCATAGGAACTGATGGATTCATCACCCTTTCTAATGCTACTCGACGAACTCATTTTGCCTATTTGTTTAAAGAACAAAATGTATGAACTTATTTAAAAGTATGTTCTTGAACTATAAAAAAAATCCACAGACTCAATATCACCATTCCACTTCATATTCATGATTAGAATCAACCACTAATTTGGTTGTCCTTTTAACTTATAAATATAAATAATTACATTATAATGTTTGGAACACTGTTGAATTGAGAATATATTTGTACTGTTACTGAGAAATTCTTCAGCAACATATGAACTATAATATGCAGTAAAAGATGGTGGATGTTTCCTCAAGAAGGGCTCAAAAAAATGTTCTCCCCCCTTTGATCATTTAGAAGACCTTCTGCTTCAATACATGAGAAATTTTTTTGAGAATATAAAAAATATTTCCCAATATAGTTCCCATAGAATTCAGTTTCTCAGGAGGAAAATAGTTGTGTTGTCCATTGAAATTTACATTAACAAAGATCATTTGTCTTCCATACATTTAATGAAAGAAAACATAGTTGATTAAGAAACCCTTTTCATGGTGAGGAACCATATGTATTGACCCCCTACATCTAATGACACACCTCCTAGACTTGAAAAAATTAATGGTAGAAAATGAACCCTTGAGTCTCATATCCAATAGGCCCCAGGGTGGTGACAGCCACCAAGGGTATACAATCTCATAGAATTGGATGGATTTCCTTTTCTAGAAAAAAACAATATCATAAGATAATATTTTCCATACCAAACCATCAAATAGACATAAAAATATAAAATAAATACCAATAAATCCAAATATATGTTCAAAACAAGTATGTTACAAATAAAATGAAAACTCCAAAGAAGATACCAATATAATGCAAACTAGTAATGTAGAAACTATCTCATTATACGAGCTAGTATTTCTTAGCACGGTCCCTATAATCCCCCTAGAAGCTTGATAGAAATTTATGATATGCATGATGATCATACAAGTATAATCAGTATGAAAACGAATGTCTATAATTCACATGAGGAAAAACAATACTAATGCCCATATGAAAACACAACATAACAAAATAGAACTGAAGTAGGAATACTAACAACCCCAACCTCACCAAGGAACACTCACTCAATAACACATGTTTTGTAATTTAATATAACAAACATCGATAATAGTGTTAGTTGAACAAATTTCCCATAGGTCATCCACTCTCACACCATAACATCAAACATCATGGAACTCCCACCTCTTCTGAACATGCCACATTACTGCCAACCCACCATCCATGGGGCCTCACAAAAAATACACATCCCTTTACTAGGTCCAAGAACTACATAAATCTCTCAAATAGTCACCTAGGACCCATACCATATCACACACAACTCATAGAAAACAAGGCCACATACCACATCACATTCTACAAACACTTGGGAATACACAACACTTATCATCCAAAACAAATAAATGAAATCACAAACTGTCTCATATCAATAACACCTTGGAAAAAGTCACCTCTTCTGAACACCCGTAGGTATCACAAACCTCATCTTTCTAGAAGAATCATGGGCTACAAATGGATAAATGACGGAGTTTGGAATGTGCAGGTGGCCATCCATCCACCCTCCCACTCGGATGTTTGGTAAAGACACCCTCCCCATAGATGATTTGGGTGTTTGGCATGCATTTCTCCAATATGGTGTGGTGCATAGAGAAATCTCAAGAAAATAAAAGTATATATACTTATATTATACAAAAGAGTCATGTTTATATTATGGTTTCACAATATCCCACTTAACTTACAACTACCACCTTCTTGCTGCTACCTCTAAAATTCACAACAGCAAACAAAATCTACACAAACCCAAATCATTCTCCCAAAAAATTTATTAATCATTACTATTAATTATTCATATTTCATTTATTCATTTATTATATTATCATTAGGGTGACTACCAGAAACAAAAAACAACAATGAACATAGCCAAATAAAAACATGTAGAATATCATGGAGAATTACCCATACTAACCATTACCATCATCATTATTCATATTATTTCCACCCAATACATCCTATAAAAAAATTAGAGACCCAAAATCAAAGACACAACCATAAAAATAACATATCACAGCCCAATCACAGTTCCATTATCAAACACTACTCATACATTCCATAATAAATCAATATCCTAACCTATGATTCTATCACAGCTTCTGAACCATCCTTACAAACACAAAAATGAATCCCTCACAGAACACAACATCATGCTTATAACTGTGTCACCACACACACATGACAAAATATATTCAGAATTATTAAGCCATCCATTCTTTAATTCCACTTGTTAAAATATGAGTTTATCAAAGAAGGTAGGATCACGATCCATCCATTTATTAGTCAGGTTTATGTTATTAACAGGTTCCAAAACTATTTTTCAATAGATAGCCAAACATCATTCTTTATAGAATTATAACCTGATGCACAAAAAAGCACCTCCAAGATATTTGATTTCCAATGTGTTGTTATCTCATATAGATTATAATATATTCAAAATAAACAATTTCACGGTAAAACATATATGCATCACAAACCCCAATTTTTAATGTAAAATTGATTAAAAAATATATTAATCCAAGATCATCCATTTTTACAAAAAAGACATATTTGTACCCATCCCACCTGACGCACAACTAAGAAATGAAATGGAATAATCTATATGAAGGAATATTTTCTTATAACATTCTTATTTTTCTAAAATAGGGGGAGCATGAAATAGTATATGCCTCTAGGGAAAACATGTACGAAAAGACTAATCCTAGAGACATGACTATGGTTGGAAGAATGGTATTGGGAGCCTTATACCAAGATTAAAAATAAGTATATAACAATGACAAAGGGGTTTTTTCCATTGTACGATCTAAAACTAGGACATGATTTAGATACATTTTAATGTTTCTTTTAATGTTGGGACCAGTCTACACTCTTTGAATAATTAGATTCCTAGAAACTCTTATGAATTTAATGGTTTTAATATTATCCCTTAAAACGACTCCAAAACCAATTAATTATGGTATTAAACTCAGTTTACATCCTGGAATGTCATTATATGGGAAAAATAAAAAAGGGAAATAGTTGGAATGACATGCCATCATATGATCTACTATTACGAGTCACTAGTGTGAGTCACCATCACAAGATACTAATGGGATTCACTGTCAGGATGAATCATCAGGAGCCAACATTGTGAGCTACCATCATGATTCACCATCACGAGCCCCCATCTTGAGCTACCATTGCAGGTCACCATCACGAGTCATTGTACCAAGTCACCAGTACGAGTCGCCATCATGAGCTACCATCATGAGAAACCATCATGTGTCACTTTCATGAGGCATTGTTGTGATCCACCATTTTTATCTAACATCAGAAGTCACAATTGTGATCTACCAGCATGAGTAATCGGTGCGACACATAGGTGGGAAAAATGGAAATTTTTTAAAAAAAGTGTTGAAATAAGATACCTTCACATCCCAGAACACTCCAATCATATGATTTACGCAATTTAATGATCTAGAAGGGTCCATTCATTTATATAAGATAAATAGAAAACGAATTTTTACCCCCAATAAATTCAAACCAAACCCAAAATGGAAATGGGTTCCAAGCAACCACCCTATGAGATACCATTCAATACACTTGTCCCTCCACACACACAACCACTAGATGAACATGCCAACCTAAACAGTCAGAAAAAACACCATGAAAACACCATAACCAAGTCATATCAAATATTAAAATCAGGTAATAACATCCTTTTTGTCATGATACTATCTACTCTAGGTGGCAATGAGTTATCCACATAGGTTAAATTTTATTGCAGTTAATGTATCTCGATTAGGATTATGGACATATCCTTTTCCCATGTCATGAATTTATCACACATTTCACCACGCACACATAAAACCAAGGGAACAAATTCATATTATTAAGAAAAGTTTCAATAATATTATTCTAAAATTATAAAAAACATGAACTCCAAAAACCATTGGGTATTGGACACAAATATACATTTTTCACTCCCATGTACTTGACTCCATGCCACCATGAAACCACAACACAAGAACCAAAGGAATGGTACATCCACGTAGCACCTTCTCCCAATGATCTTGGATATCTATCATTTGTTCATCATTTTTTCCATAGTCCTCAGTATCCAAATAACCATAGTCATTGACACGGGAGTCATCATGACGATATCAATGAATTTGTGTGATATGGAATACATTATGGATCCTCTCCCACTATGGTGGAAACAAAAATTGGTATACCAATGTTCCAACTCATCCCAACACCTTTATGGGACCAAAAAACCTAGGAGAATTCTTTATAACACTCTTAAATATTTGATTCACACATTGTGAGGAATCAGTCAATAACAAACGACCCCCAACCTCGAATTCCAAGGTCCTCCTTTGGAGATCAACTTAATACATCTTCTATTCCTTAACTACTTGCATCCACTCATGAATGGGCTGAATTTTATTTTCATTCTATGTACTACACCTAAACCAAGAAAAGATATATCTCCAACCACTGTCCAGCACAATGGAGAAAGAAACAGTCTTTCATACAGTACCTCAATTGGAGCCATGCTAATGGAAGAGTGATGACTTTTATTATTATACAACTCTCCCATGGGTAGGTGTTTTACCCAATCTCCACAAAAGTCTAAGACACATGCCCGCTACATATCCTCCAATATATGGATAGTCTATTTTTTCTTCCCAACTATAAGAGGGGGGAAAGAAGTGTTGAGGAATATCTTGGTTCAATTGTATTTTGTAATCTCCTCTTGAATGGTAAGGTAAACCATACATCCTCGTATAGGAAAATGGACCCCAAAACTCTATGTGGATGCATAACTTCATAAACACAATACTTTTCTATGGAATCAACTATAAATGACTCCTTGATCACTAATATGTGACCCAATTACCTCATTTGATCAACTACAACCTAGATAGTATTGTAGCCTGCCTGAGACCTGGGTTACCCTAAGATGAAATACATCATGATGTCATACCACATTCACTCAGGGATTTCCAAGGGTTGAAAAAACTCATTGGGAACATGGTTCTCTACATTTACCAAATGCAATACCAAAAATCATGCCACAAAAACATATACTTATTATTTCACTCAAAGAAGCCAAAATTGAAACTTCAAGCGAATGTATTTTTTAAAAATTAATGGGTGTGCCTCTAAAGTTGTGTTATAACACTCATGAGGAACTCCCTCATCAATGTTTATTGAATGAACAACCTCCCAAGGAACAACATCTAATTCTAACAATTTTGCGACCACCCCTTCGAATCATAATCCTGGCTAACACGATCTCACAACACATCCACCTCTGATTCTTCCCACTAAGACTCATCCACATGCTGAATCAGAGAAGAAATCACTATCATTTGAATCAAATACCCTCAAATTCGATCCAACCATTGATCTATGTTAAAGGAATCTGACACCTCTATTTCCTCCCTAGAATATCTAGACTCCTGGGAATCCTCTGTTTTTGGATTCTTGCTCAATGCACTAGCTATGGAACTTCCCTTTACTAAGGTGTAGGAGATCTCATAATAATAGTATTAAGGAATCTCTATCCAACTCCACTACTACAGATTTAGATAACATTGGGTGAGGATGTACCTAAAACTATTTATGTCCATGAAGACCGCAAATCACTCCACAATGAGGTAATGATTCCACAAATTCAACACAAAAACAACTAATTCTAACTCCAGATCATTGGTGGCATAGGTACACTAATTGGGGAAATATTGTATATACCCATAACTGATTTCTTATCACTTATACATCAAGAATCATCTCAACAACTGATAAGAAGTATCACAAAATTGCTTAAACAAAACCCTTTACTCTATAACCAGGAGCACTCTATCACTAACCAACATTCCCTTTTTATAGTAAAACACTACATAACATTTATCACTCCACAGAAATTCATGGTCATAACTTGTCAGATATATTAATAGAGTTTTAAATTTTGCGAAATTGATTAAAAACCTCCGATAATCTTCCTCAACCCCTAGAAAACTATGAACTTCCACCAAATTCTTTAGTCCTTCCCATGAAACAACTACTTCGTCCTTCGATGGGTCAACCGCTACACCCTGGCGAGATAAAAAAAAGTCTAATGAAATGTACATCCGAGATGTATTTATCTAGGAAAAGGCATGACGGTTATAAGATTCTCAGTGTGCTTCCCTATCTTCATGAATAACATAATATAATCAATGAATATGAAAACAAACCAATATAGGAACTCATAGAATATGGAGTTCATGAGTCTCATCAATAGAGCTGGTGAATTTGTAAAACATAAAGGAATGACTATGAAATCGAAGATCCAATACCTATATTTGAATTCACTATTTGAATTATCTCCATCCTTCACCCTTAAATGGTGATATTTTGATCAAAAATAGATCTTCAAAAACCAAATCTACCCTCTCAACTATTCGAATATATAATCATTCCTATTAAGAGGATAATGGTTTTTTACCATCACTTGATTCAATATATGGTAGTCTAATAACAACCTAATACAACCATCTTCCATCTTTACAACCATGATTATAGCACCCCTCAACAACACGCTATGTCGGATAAAACCATTCTGCATCAAATCTTTTACATGAATGCTTAAATTTTGTAACACTGAAAGTTAAATTTAACAATGATCCATCAAAATCAAAGAATCACCAAGTTCAATGTCTATCCCAAAATCAAAATCACATCTAGGGGGTACCATAAAAAATTCCTTGGGGAAAACATCTAAGAACTCCCCAAAAACCATGGGTAATTACACCATCTCATTATATACATATTCCACTAATAGATCTACCACCAAGGAAATTAGAGGCAAAACTCACTCAATTCCAACATGAAAACATCTCTTGTCATCAAAATCCAGACACTGGCCATTCACATTAAAAAGAAAAACCATCCTCTTGAATTAATTGATAATAGCATGAATGTAATATAACTAATTGATGAAGACACATAAATGATTTTTCTAACCTTCGACTAGCATAATCAATAATAGGGGAACGAGAATCCTCTCTATGTCTAGTTCTAATGAATGGGATAGTGTGGGTGAAACAAAAGAGAATGAATCTCTGGAATCAAACAATTCCCAATAAAGAGTAAAAACAGTCTAATCACACATCTAATCATCTCTAGTACTACTATAACTCCTAGTTATGATGCATGCACATGAGAACACCGATTTCCTCCTCCCCACCATTGACGTTGTCCTCCATGACCATGCCCTGGTTAAGGTCACTGAGGAACACCATGATGTTGGCTCCTACCAACTCAATAACCCCTTGGTAGAGAAAAATCATAATAACCTAACAACTGAAACTGCATGACTGGAATCTATTGAGAAGTCTAGAAGTAATCTTATCATACTCTACCAAACTGAGATTAAAACCCACCAGATAGTAATTCTAAAGATGGTCATATACCCTACAGAAGAAACACCTTGTCCTAATCCCACTAAAATGGAACAAAAACCACTGGTATTAGAATTCTAAAGGGAACATGTTGTGGTCAATTACCTAAAAATTATAACCATAAAGGTACTAGAACCTAGAACATACCTCTTAAAACAATTCCTATCAATGAAATCTTATAGATCCATCATTATGGTAGACCTCTTTAGGGGTTCATCCTTTCAATTTTCTCCACCATTTTTCAACCTCGAGATATGTAGGAAGCAAAAATTTACTAGAAACATACTCGATTGAATGGTGGAAGGCATCCTCAAACCATATCACATGAGACTCCTCATCTGGAAAGAGAATGGGGTGAAGAGATGAATGTCCTTGAAAATGAACACATGTTCCTACATTGGAATAATCCTCTGAGGTAGGGAGAGTGGCTACTTCCTCTTCTCACTCGTCATAGTAGACAAAAGGAACACTAACCTAAAATATTTTAGAATGTAAACACACAGAAATTCTTCCTCCTTCCTATACTGCAAATATAGAATCCACCCCTGATTCATAGCTCCCATCATCTGAATAACCACTTTGGGAACCCATTACTCTGTCGGAGCCAAGATAAAATTGATTCTGATCTCATGCTCCTCTATCCAGATCTCTATCCCCATGAATAAAACACCACCCTTGTACTCTCCTAAAGCCTGCTACTAGAAAGCGTGTAACATTCTCTTCCAATGGTCAACATCCTCCACATCATCAACCCTCTTCAAATTAGCCGGATCAGCAAGCTGAGCCTCAAAATCCCAGGGCACATGTGTATGATAATTGATAACCACAAATCAAAGGTAAACAAGGAATTCCCAAGACCATGTAGTCTCAAAAATTATTTACGATTCATTAAATTTCATTTTGGTCATCCTATCCGTTTTATCTTTTTGAAGATAACCCAATTAAAACAAGAACAAAAGTGATTATGATTTATAAACCTTTTATAGGTCCCTTCCCAACAAACAATGTAACCTCACTTGTTCTTTCAGTAGGCTTACAGTCTTTGCATTAGATAAAAAGGGGCCCTAAAATCTCATTTCATATTAATTCTTCTGTGTCCTACGTCAGAAAACAAGATCACGTGGAATTGTTTATCTATCATCCCGTTAATTCATAATTATGCCTAACTCCAAACTCCATTCTATATCTCTACTATTAGCCTCTTATTCTATTATATCACAACCCCTCCCTTAAAATAAACCCTCCTAGGCTAGAAATGGTGAATGTGAGATAATGTCTTCACAATTCCTACTTCTAATAGGCCTCAGTGTGGTGACCAACAACAAGGGTATACAACCTCACAAAATGAGAGGAATTTGTGAAAAAAACATTATTGGATGATAAGATGGTTCATCCCAAAACAACTCCAAAACATATAACTATATATAAGTATATATATATATAGAAATAAAAATATATCTCAAATGAATGTTGAAACACATATTTTACAAACACAATCAAATAAAAAATGTAATACCAAAATAAAGCTAGGAAGGAACATGTGAGCAATCCCAATGTTCAAGATGGTATGGTCCAACAAATCCATATAATTCTCATAGAAACCTGAAAGCAGTTTTATATAAAAATGGTGGCTAAGCAAGCATACTCGACAGGAATTCCATGGATCCTCATACAGATGTGAAAGAAGTATACTAATTCCCCTGTTAGAAAACAACAGAACCAAACAACACCTATGTCAGTATACTAACCATCCCAACCTCACTAAGGTACGCTCACAAAATAATGAATGTAATGAAAATTAATATAATACACGTCAATAATAGGGTACCCTCCACAATATTCCAATGATTTTTTCCTCTCACACCATATATTTAAATATTTTTTTTTTCTCCCACCTCTTTCGAACACACCCCATCACAACCCTCCTATACAAAAATTTCCCTCAAATTACACCTTGCCACATTACTAAGGCCATGAGCGACATCATATCTCACCCTTAGACACTTTTTCCTCATACCACATAATATCTCACCCACAGATACCTGGGCCACATACCATATCACATCCCAAAAACAAATTGCAAAGAACAAAACATATCATCCTGAAAATACATAAGAAAACATAGAACGTATCATTCCATATAAACATGGGGAAAAAGCTATCTTGCAGACACATGGTCCCCACAAACCACAACCTTAAGGATGAATCGTGAGCTACCACCACCTGGAGGAAGGATCATAGAATAGTCGGCGGCTAGCCATCCGTCCTCCCACTGGGATGTCTGAGAACGATAGAATACCTCATTAGGATCGGATTGTTCAACACGTAGTGATCAATTAAGGTGGGGTATGTCTTGAAATCAAAAGAAAATAAGAATAATATACGTATATGATACCAAATACTCAAGCCCACCATAGGGTCACCATAGGGTTTCAAATAATCCCACCCTCTCACAACTTCTACCTTCTTGACGAAACATCTAAAATAAACAAAAAATGTCAATAAACCAGAAACCCAAATGAAACTATCATCCAATTTATTAACATTTACCATTATTTATTCAAAAACACATTTATACTTTTATTCCATTACTCTCGAGGAAAATACTAAGCACCACACCCAATTAGCAACATAGGCAAATGAAAAAATGGAGAAACTCTACGAATATTAGCCCAACTACCCACTACCATAACCATTCATTAATATCATTATGCATAATCCATTCTATCACCAACGAAACCCCCCCCCCCAACTTAAAGGCACTACTAGAAACAAAAAAATAGCACAACCTGATCACATCCCAACCTTGTAACCTTATTCATCCATTCTAAAATTCATCTATCTACCATCATGAGATTCCATCACACCTTCTGAACCATCGCTCCATAAAAAAAAGAAACCCACTGATAACACATAGCCATTCATGCAACCATGTCACCCCACAAACAAAACCAAACATATTTATATTCAATTAGTAATCTTCTTTTTAATTCCACTTATTTACATATGGGTTTTTTCCAAAATGTATGATCACATGCCATCAATTTATTATCCTGCAATATGTAGTTAACCAATTCCATAACAGTTTTTGGATAAAACCCAACCATCCTGCATTCCAAAAACATTACCTGGTGTGAAAATAAGAACCACCAATGACTATGATTTTTAGTGGTTTGTTTTCCCATATAGATTATAATATAATAAGAATAAATAATATCATATAAGGATATACGTTACATCCAAACCCCATGTTTGTTAATCTAAAACTGATATAAATATATTTAATAATCATGGATCAACTATTTTCGCAAGAAAAAAATCCATATACCCATACATCATGATGAAAAACTATGAAATACAATGGAAATCCTACATGGAATAAAATACAATTAACAAACTATTATTTCAGAAAATAGGGGGTGGATGCAGCCGGAAAATCATCTATGGAAAATACGAACCAAAAGGCTAATAATAGAGACATGACTTCGATGGGAATAAGGGTTTTGGGTGCCTTATACCAACACATAACAAGAAGGATATAATAACAAGAATGGTTTTCCAGATCATGAATGATCTAAAATAGATCCATGGTTTAGATGCATTTTTAATTTTCCATTACTATCGGGTCTTGTCAATATTACACAATTTGACTAATTAGCAGCCACTGGAATCATAATAATTTAATGATATGACTCATAGTCCATGAAAATGATCCAGAAGAACATAAATATGTAATTAAAATGATTTGCAGCATGAATATTATCCAAAGGACAAATCTATAAGAAATGGAAATTGTTGGAATGAATCCGCATTAAATAAGCTACAATTGTGAGTCATAGGTGAGAGTCATATGTGTTAAGGCATAATGGAATATACCTAGTTAATGTCATATGTGTGAGTCACTGTCATGATTAATCAATTTGATTCACCATTTTGAGTATCCATTAATAGAAATTGTTAAAAGGTGCCATTATGAGCCACCAACACAAGTCACTGTCGCAATACCCCATTTACAATCCCCATCATGATTCATCATCATGAGTCCCTCGTTCCTGTCACAATAATGCGCTACCATCATTAGCTACCTCTATGAGTTATTGTCGCAATCCACCATCAAAAGATAATATTTCAAGTCATCATCACGAGTTACTGTCACAAGTCACCAGTGCGATTCACTGATGATAGTGATGTATTTTTTACAAATTGCTCATATAAGTCACCTTGACATCCCAAAACCCATAAAAAATATTGATTTTCACCATGTAATGGACTAGTGTGGTCTGGGAAATTCAATAATATAATCATGAAAAATCACATATATCATTTATAAATTATGCCACCTTCCTTAATCTTTGATACATTAGCTTATCCATAGATACATTCCATGAAATACCCCCAAAGTGTCCCTAAGAATCTCAGAAATGTGATCTCACTCTAGATTTCAATGGTTATCTATAATTTTTTTATGTTACAACCTATAGTGAACCTTATTTTTTATTTATTATCTTTTCATCGTTTGTTGTGGAATATCTAATACATTATACAAACAGATGCCTAAACACTATCTTAGTTTACAACCATTGGAAACACAGAAACAAGAAACCCTAGTATATAAGTGAGATACATTATCTCCTACTAGATTCATCATGAAAATCAGACTTCTAAGATACATCATACATGATACATAAATTCAAATCATGAGGTATGAATATATAGAATGGGGTGATCTGGGATGCTCAGTAAATGTAAACAAGAAGAACATGTATGCACAAGTGTATAAGAACATGCTCATGAAAATAGAATATCATAATTATAATATAAAATATATAAAACAATTGAAATTTCATAAATATTGGTATTTTCTAACACATAATTTATATGTGAATTAAGGGAATAATCCCTGAAAGCATAACATAAGAATAGGACACAGAATTTGTGGGAGTCAAATAAACATGAAAGATCATTTACTATATTTCATAGCACATTTCCATAACCGAAATGGGAACTTCATGGAGACTACACAAACTAGGGGGGACACACCACTATCCCTATTAATGGTTCATTCCTTATAAGGTATCAGTTTTCCCCATATTATCATATTGGATTAGGATTCCCCATCATCCCTAGATATTGAAGACTGTAGACTTGATTCACATCATTTTCTCATGATATTTGAATATTTATATAATTAATTGGAGGGAGATATAGGTACCAAAAAACACATATTGGAAACCATAAATATATGTCCCATAATAACAAAAATCATTCATCATATCAGAAACCATGTAACGAAATGGGTTTTATAAATATCATTAAATCATAACATAACCCACAAAATAGATTTCGGTTCATAAATATTATTCCACTGTAATCATAATGAATTAGTATAAATAGTAATAACGATATAATTGAATCATATTCCTAATTAATCATATTTTAAATTAAATAATGTTATCTTATATATAATGTTACATTGAAATATCATGTGAAATCAATTCTTGAAGGGAAATAACATTTCTTCTTGAAAATGTTTTATTTTATAAAAATAGTGCACCACTTTAGAAAAAAATAACATCTTTGAAAATAAATTAGGAATATTTTAATGTAAAAATTAATGAATTATTGAATCATTATGGAAGAAAATTCCCTCCGAGTTGTATAATTTAAAAAATATTCATTTTATACATTTGGTGGAAAAGTCACAAAACACCTAATTTGGAAATTGAAAAAATGATTCTATTCAAACAGTGTGGTAAATATATAAAATCATTAAAAATAAATTATAAAATACATAGTATAATTTAAAATAAATGTTTTTGAATTAATTTTTAGAACTAATGGTCATATCAGTTAAATATTTCACAATAGAGAGAATAAAAAACTATCCTACGTATTAATGAGAGTGTGAAATAATTACTCATCAATTTATTATTAGTAAAATAATATTCACCATGAAGGAAAGAAAAATATATGGATATGAATATAAAATTTTCTCTTTGATATAACTAATAAAATATTTTATTTGTATGCACATATAGTTCATAGATGAAAAAAGTATTCTATATGGCATTTATCACACATATATAATAGTGATACATAAATCCCATAAAATATGTCTTTATTCTCTTCGTATTCATTTTAACCTCTTGTATAACAAATATAATTTCATTATAAATCTACTACATTACCATATTCAATTAAATAATAATATATATGAATCCTTTTTTATATTATTTTACCCTTTTATTAATCATTCCATGTTAATGATAAGTTTTACGTAATATCCACTTATATTTACTTGTTATTATTGATCTTCATAATTAAATAAAGATTTAATAATTTATAGTATGTAAAAATGATTTATCTATCATATATATTATGAATATAAATATTTTTAATAATTAATAAATATTATGAATAAGAAATGGATCATTCTATTTAGGGAGATGGTAGGTCCTACGAACGAATTAATACCTTTTCTGTTTAATTATAACTTTTAAAGAAATTGAATGAAATATATGAATATATATAGTAATTATAAACTCATAAATACATAATATATATTATATAAAAACATATTTTCTGTCATAATACCCAACTATTATAGGTGGTAATAGAAAATATAACAGCATTATTCCTTGAGGCAGTATTTTATGGTATAGAAGAACGGTTTGTTCGTTAACCATTTCATGGATTTCTGTGTGAGTGAAGATAAAAACAAGGGATAAAAAATATCATTTTATGAAGGATACTAAGGATAATATATAATAATGCAGCAATAATATTTTAGGGGATGTGTAATGAAAATAAAACAAAATAACTTTTGAAAGTATGTTATATTTTATTTTCATAAATCCTATTGGTTTTCACCCAAAGGCTTATTTGGTAAGCTTTCTTCCCAATCTAAGGCTTATAAGATTAAGGGAGATATCTTAGGAGGATATAATGATAGATTTTTTTCAAAAAAGATGGTTTATATTTTTTTATAAAAGAAAGGAATAGGTATGTAATTATAAGAGTGACAAAGGTTCACTTTTAGAATTTCCTCAAAATATTAATTTATAATAAATTATATATTAGTTCAAATATCTCCAAAAGTCCACGATTTAGAAGGTAAAATGATATATGAATATAATATCTTAATTTAAAGTAAATTTTTATATCCCAAATTAAATTAATAAATTTATTTCATGAAATTTAATTTATAAATATGTCAAAACTTGATTTAAATCTAGTGTATCATCAAAAAGATACAAAAAATTCAATTAAAAAAATGTGTTTCAAATTGAATTTCTTTTTTTTATCCCCTTTAAAAAACACATAATATGAATTTATGAAATTCTATTGAATATATATTTAATTAATATAATCCAACCTGAGTTATTTTATTTCATTGTTTGTATAAAACACACATACGTTGATTTAAATAATTCATCCAAAAATAATATCATTTTAGATTCAAAAAGTTTTCTCATGTAAAAATAATTCATCCATAATTAATTTAATCCTATTATTTAATACCATTATAATGACTTGTACTAAATTTACATGTTAAAAAAATTGTTTCATAGAAAATCAGTGTTTCATGTAATGAAATCCAAGACATTGTTTCTTATAGATAAAGCCTATCATGGTGTAGCATATAACAAAAACATAAATTGGGGTCGAGTGAATTGAAACTCATCAACGAAAAATTATTTATTTTAAAAAACAAAATATAATCACTCTGGGTGTTACAAATCTGAATCCACTATGGAAAACATGATGGTACTAATTCAAAATAGAAAATATGTGATAAGACATAGTCGACGTTATTGATATTCATAGATATTAATGATGACATATGAATTTTTGTCTATATTTATGTTGGTTACAAACATTAATATCATGATATTATGGATCATAGTTTATTTATAATTATATTTCTCAATTATAGACCATTTTATCGAAAATGTGAGGTTTTATTACATGACTCATGTTTATGATCTATGAAAGTATGTTTATAAACTTCAGAATTTATTTTCTTTATCACATAGCTTTATTGATATCAAATTATTCATAATATATTAGATTTATATCACTTATATTTACTTTTACTAAGGATATGATGTTAACCATTCTTATGTTTCCTTTCCTAAGGTTATGAATAAGAGTTTTATATGTAATAAGTTTATATAGAATAATAAATTGAAACATTATTGTGGGAATCATTGAATGTATTAAAATAGATTTAAATATTTTGTTAAATGTATCCAATATAAATAACAAATTATTTTTTTATAGGATTGGTTTTTTATAAAATAATTAATCTTCACATGAAGATATGTAATATATATGTATGAGAATCATGTGTCTCTATATGTTCGATAATTTCATTTCCCTTTTGATTAAAGTAAATTGGGATTTGGGTTATTACATTTACATAATAAAATATTATAATATAAGGAATGTTATGGATATTATAATATAATTTAATAAATGTTATTTTGTGTTTTTATATTAATAAATAAATAAATAAGAATGATTATAAAGTTTATATATTCCTCATAGAGCCTCTTCATGTTTGAACCTATATAGTTGATTGGAGGGAATCCGAATTGCTATAATGACTCTTGGATGTGGGAATGATATTATGGAAGAAACGTTTTGTAGGATATATCTATACCATATGGGTTTTCATTTTTGGGGAGGGGAATAGAGTGGGTGGCATTTTATTGTAGGGGAATTGTACACACATCGGATTTTTTCAAAAGATAATGTGATAAAAAAGAATCTCTCATTACAAATGCCTCCAAAGTGTTTCATTATTGAAAATAAGAAGTAAAAATGTAAATATATATAAATAAAATGTTTATTTGAAAATTATTAATTTATTAAAACCCTCTTAATCTTATTTTAACTTTTGGTAAATGAATTTTAACATTAATTGTGATAATTTATTTTTTTTGTATTCATTATTCATTATGATAATAAATTATTTTTAACATATCTAAAGATATAAATTATTATGATTCCAAATATGGAATCTATTATTTATATTTATTCAAAAAAATTTAAAGAATGTAATTTGAAATTATAATTGTATTTGTGTTGAGAAATGTGTTTTTCAAATGAAAAAATTGCATAATTTTAAAAATTGTTTATTTCAGAAATCCATATGATGGTTATTATAATAAAAAAAATTAATTTATAATTATTGATCTAATTTATAATTAATATAATTTTAAATTATAATTTCAATTTTTCAATACATGAAATTATATGGGAGTTTTCAACAAAAATATATATTTTTCACTATTAAAATATCTATTATTTTCAGAATTGACTCAAAAATTGAGTAAAAGAGAATTATGGCATGTATATTAAAGAAATAATTTAAATTTTTTACAATATGTTTTAAAAATTTTGTAATATATATATATATATTAAAATTATGTTCCCAATTCGTGTCCAAAAAATCGTTTTTAAAAATAAATTTTTTAGAATTTTTTCCATTCAAATGATTCATATTTTAATTTTAGTAAATATATATCTAATTTTTTAATAATTGTATGAACCATATAACTCTCATTATTTATTTATTAATATTAATTCCTTGAAACATATGGTCTATGTTATAATGGACATGTTAAAATAATAATATCTTGTTTGTGTGTATTGTTTCATTTAAACCTGGTGTTGTTTGATTTGTAAGCTTTAAAAGAGATTGAATTTATTTGAAAACATATATATGAAAATATTATTGTTATGTTATAGTTAAAAATAAATGTTTTATTTAATTAATAATATAATATAATTAATATTTATTTTAGGAAAATTAATTTCATAAATTAACTAGGTTTTATACTTCCACTGAACATCTAAATCTGACAGAAATGCATGGTTATTGGGACCTAAATACAAGAAGTTATATTTATTTGGCTGTTATTTCACCAAATATTTGTTTGAAAAATATCAATTATATATTGAAAATGGACCATTTCACATAATTGAGAAGTAAAAAATATCCATAATAGATCATGAGTGAGGCTTTACAAGTCATTCTCATCATATAACAAAATATAATTTTGAAAATCATTACCTTAATCATTGGGAACAAATAAAATAAGATGAGTAGCTAATGGATTATCTACACCTAGTCATTAAAAATGGTAAATAAAAAATTATATGTTATTAAACCCCTACATTTTTCAAAATAGGAATTATCACCTATACCTATAATCCATCAGCAATAAACAATGTGAATCCTAAAAGAATCATAATTTATATTCCAAATATAAGATGATGTTAATACCACATACTAGTTAATAAGAGAGATTCTATATATATTCCCTTTTAATAATACCTAGAGGGAATACGTTGATATCATATCCCTATATATTGTTTCCTACATTTTAAGAATATTTTCTTATATATTATTGTGGTCAATACCACTTTCTTCAATAGGATTAGCCATATTAGATTATCGGGACTAGTGATATTGATATCCTTGTTGAGAATACCTTATCGATATGATGATATGTGCTTCAAAATGTCAGATTACAAATTTTATGGCCCCATATTCATAGAGAATATTCATAGGAAAAGAAGAAAACACATTATTAATTAATATTTTCAGATCACTAAAATAGATGAAACAAATCCTTTCATTATTGGTCCATCTTAACATATTATTCTTATTTCTATTAAAATATTCAATATAAATTCTTCATTATGGGAGAAGGGACTCTGTATAATCCCTATGATATTTCATTTTTGGTATTCCCAACCTCTCATCAATACTCATTGATGATATTACATTGATTTTTTTATATATACACAGAGAATTTGTTAACATTGATATGTTTATTTATTTTCCTAAAATATTAATTAAATATTTAATACAATTAATGATTAAATTAATTCCATTAAAAAATTATGGGTGGGATATTAATGTGATTACATACAAACCACTAAATAGATTATCAAACCCACTGAACATTCCCTTATTAATGTTTTTTGTAAGAACATATGTGGTTAGAATAATTTTTCTTTTAGAGAGATGGTATAAATTATTAAAAACTATAAAATATTTAAAAAATAAAACATCCTCCAATTATATGGACTGTATTCTATTGAAAGGATATGAAATTAGAAAAAAACGTACACAGACCCACTTAAAAAAGCACAGTACCTTATAATGTTGAGAGTGAATCCACACTCTTCCCTATCATATGACTTTTTATATCAATTTTAATCATTACGTTATATAAAATAAAATCTATATAAATATAGGTAACATTTATTGTGATACAATGACTTCTACTTGTTTACTTTTACCTATGAGGAATCATCATTTTTTAATAGATATTTGGAGACCCAATCTACAGGTGATATGGTTTTTAAAAAAATGGATAAAGATCATCAATGAAATAAATTGGACCTTATGATATACATTAAAAAATAATGTAATAATTATTCATATTAGGAATAATGAAATAAATCATTGATTATGATTCTCTTGGTAAGATTTATCCTTTAAATTAAATCATTATAAAATTATGGAAGTCTCTATATATCATTATCAATGAAATTTAGTAGAAGGAGTTCAAAACCCCATCATGGACAATGTGAATTTTGCGATTTACGATGTTAAAGGACTCTTTTATATCCTCTTCTACAAGTATATAATTTTATAAATTGATTCCTATGTATCCTACAAACCTTAATATTTTCATGAATAACATTTAAATATATTCCAGCAAGTTTGAACTATCACTTTACACAAAAATCAGTCCTCTAAGATTATTCATGGAATGTAAACCATCAACATGTCATATTGCATTGAAATCAATCTAATGAACCATTATTAAATATATATGTTTAACATATAAAAAAAATACACTCTTTAATAAAATCACATGTGTATTTCATATTTATGTAACCCTTACCTATCAATTTGGATCTAAATATATCTCTTGAGAGATGTTGTTCTTCCAAAATTGACTTTTTTAGGGGATTGAACATAAGAGAAACGAGAAAAATGGGTTCATCACACCTATGGTATTGACTATGAATTTCATTATTATTAATCTCTTCATGAATACCAATACTTTTGTTTTATGTTGTGGGATATTTTTTGAGTTATGTTATGATATCACTATTTATCATTTTGGGGGTTTATATAGTATTACCCTTGAAAGAACATGAATGGGAGTCATCTATGATGAATGAACCATATTCCTCAAACAATAATCATTCATGTATCAAATTTAATTTAATTTGGTTATTTATAATGTCACTCGAAAATTTATGTTATGAAAAGACGTAAATGGTCCGTAAGAGTAGATTTTAGGTTTTTGGGATTTGAATGTGAGAGTTTAGAAATGAAATGTAGATTTCCCAGAAAGTATATCTATTTTATTCCAAATTTAGTAGTACTCATATTATAATTAACAAAAATATATGTTTTAAAAGAAAATCCAATTTCAATAATATTTTTTTGCAGTGGAAATATCGATAATCATCCTTAGTCTTCATTTAGTATAGAAAACCTCACAAATTTTCATTGTTTACCAGAATTTTAGAGATGTCTACTACTATATGACATATTATTGATATAATATTGAATGATTATATTGTTTTCCATCTAAATACTCCCTCTAAATCCTCAAATTTGGTAAAATAGATATACATAAATATGGATACCTGAATTATAATAAATATAATATTACTATGATGGGGGTAGATATAAATAAAATCAATTTGGAAATAATCTACCAAAATGATTCATATAAAATAATTCATTATATTTCCAATAATACTATTGAAAAAATTTAATATAAATGAAAATTTTCATATTGACTGAGCCATGTGCTTTGTTTATGGGATTAAAATTGAGAAACATGAAAAAAAATTACATGTGGGGTGATATTCAATTTAGAGTTAGGATAAATATCACATAGTATTCCATAAAATGGATAAGATCATGGTGATTAGAAGAATCATGCATATAGGTATTTACTGCCATTGGATTGAGTATAGAATTTTATTATTTAAAAAGATATATTTAATGCTTTTCCATTATATTAGGGGTGGAAAAATGGATTTATTATTCTTTATAATGAATAAAAATGGGGGATACAATGGAAAATCATAATAAATTGATTCTAAAACAATACATGTAATAGATAAAGTGTTCGGTACCTTCCTATGTATAGGATATGGGTCCTTTATAACATCGAGGGGAACATAATTAGCATGAGGTAGTTATAGAACATGGGTGAATGATATAAAATACATTTAATGTCAACATAAAAAAATTTGGGGAGAAATGGAAAATAGTGAATATGATGGTATAAATGGTTGAAAGCTTGGGAAATGGGAATTTGGATCAATGCCTCATTAAATGTGTAAATTTTCTTAAGAAATATGGCACAAAAAACACATGAAGAACCATTATATATTCCCCTAAGAGTATAATCATTATCCTTTCAGTTTTTGGGTTATATCAAAATAGGATCCAACAAAGAAGAATAATGTGGGACAAGTTATATAGTGTTTGAAGAAGGGGAATCCTCTATAGCCTACCATCACTGCAAAATACCCAAAACCACAGGTGCATGAGAGTCTCTAGGGGTCTGAGAGATACCACCAATGATTGAGCTTGGTATATAATCCTTTAAGGTGAAAGAACCGTACAATAGAGTTGGAGTATAGAGAGTAATACCTCACAAAAAAAATACTACATCCAAATTTATTTGCATAGAAAAAATTGAAATAATAAGGTTTTTCTAAAAATTATTCTCTTTTCAGAAGGATAAATTCAAATCCTCTATATTAATGTTATGTTGAAGAATAGGATTAACCAGATCCACCCCAAAATAAACCAATATAAACATGGTGAATTTTATTGTCTAGGTGGGTTAATTGTTAAATAGACACCTGTAACGTCCCAAGTAATTAATGAATAATATATATTTTTATCTATTTCTATTAATGAATTAGATAGTGTTTTAGAGGCATAAATTGAGAATAAATCCAATCTTAAGCATGGAATACACTAATATTTTTAAAAGATCTTTTTTACTGCCTTTTGATGGAAACCCATTTTTAAATCTATATTTTGACAATTTAATAAGCTATATTTTTCATTATAAACTTATTTTTTATGATTGGGACATTGAAATTTAATTTGTATAAATTTCTGGTATTTTTCTGATAATGTACTTTTTTTAATGAATAGTGAAAAATGTTGTATTTTAATTCAAAACCTCTTTTTAATCTTATTTTATTATATGATTATATTATCTTTTTAATTGGGTTTAAAGTGAAATTAGAATATATTTTTACCATTTAATCCAATGGTGGTCATTGGAATTAATTTCACTTTGAAATTGGACTTAAACTACTGTCAATCTTTTGATACTTATTGTTTCATAAAAACACGCTATTTGCTCTGACAGCGGGAATTAGTTATTAAATTAATTAGTGTAACTTATATGTTATGAATTGTTTAAAATAGAAATAATTTTTTAATTCGTAATATCAAATATGTCTTAGGGTGAAGTTTTGGTATTTTTCTGAAAAACTTCAATTTTTGATGAATAGTGAAACGACTAAGGGGTACTTAAAAAACTGATTTTTTGTTTAAATTAATTTTTACCACCTCTATGTTTTGAATTTAAAAAATCCGACATACATGGTTGTAATTAAGAAGGAAAATGTGGTTCAATGGGATTAAAATAATTTTTTGGTGAATAGTAACTTTTAAATTTATTAATCGTGATTAGAGACAATTAGTGTAATTTAAGGTAAGAATAATGTTTTAATAATATGAAATGACCTAGAAACATGTCCTACCCTTATTGGATGTGTAATGGATGACCCTGACAATCCATGGGTCAACATGGGGACCCCATGGAGCCACTTTGGAAGGAAAATGACATTAATATCTTTTTATTTAATGTTAAAGTAAAAATGACACAAACATGAGTTGTTTTACTAAAACAATTTTTACATGAGGTTATAAATGTCCAATTTTTGACTATAAATAGTAATTGGAAAGATAAAACGATTTCCTACATCATAGTATTTATTTAATAATTTTTAGGCATTAAATAAATTAAATTATTTATGACACCATGAGGATGCAGCGATGGCCTCATTATTTAACGATTTAAATAAAATTTTAAGATAATGTAAAATCTAAGACCTAAACTTGTCAAAAACCTATTGGATGGGTAGATTTAGAACTATTATCACCATATACTCAAAATATATAATTTTGGGACCTTTTAAATCCGAAAATAATTTTATAATAAAGTATCCGTTTATACCTTTCCAAGAGTGCCCCTCCTCTCCACTTATAAAAGGCCCCCACCTCTACCACCTTACCCACACATCCAAATCCTTTGGCTCGGCCAAAACCTAACCAGTTTGACTCTTCACATCCTTATATTACTCCTAAAAGCCTCACTTTGGGAAGAAGTCTTCCCAAGGAAGCCTTTGAGCTCAAATTAAAGAGTTACAAGTTTTAAAGGTAGTGTTTTCTCTTGTGTTCTTATGTTTTATTTTGCTTCTCCAACCCCCTAAACTCTTTTTATTATTTTCTATTGTAACAACACCAGTATCTTCAAAATACTATGATGTTGTTATAAGATGTATTTGAGATGAACTTACACACACCTACATCTAATAGTTAAAGAACATACTGTTTCTGTGGATGGCGAATTTCTGCCTCACGAAACAATGATTGTTCAATATTCTTTTAACACCTTCAAAGGTGGCCATTAAGATGTCACTATATTTATATATGATATATAATTTGTTTATTTTTTACTTAAGATTCTGTATTTTTCATTTATGGAATACCTTTATGGTTTCCATTATGTGTAAACACGATATCTTCATTTTAGGAAGTGCAGACTACCGCCCCCTCAATGTGATTTGATTCGTTAATTCCATATGTAGGAAGTATAAAAGATTTAATTAATGATATTATATATGATATTGTACTGTAATTATTATATACCTTTATATCATTATGATTCCATTCCATAAAATACGAAATATAAATGAAAGTAGCATTCATGCGTACGTACGGCTTACCGTCTCCATGAACAGTGCATTTCTCTTCATACCTCTAAACGATATGTAATATTATAAATGCATGTATATACTGGATATATATGATATATATGATATCTAAATCATGTGTATAACTCTGGATATAATGGATACATGAACAAATTGTAATTATAAAGTGTTTATTTTTTACTCAATTACCAATGATCGATAAAATAACTGTTGTTAACTTAAATAATTACATAGTATTCATGACATTGTAATAATTGATATAAAAGGAATAATGAACTTGAAAAAGGTTCTTATGCAAGTAGAAATTTACTCAAGATTATTATTCAGTAAGTTATAGAACGATCGAGTCTTGTTGGACCCGAGGTATGGGGCTTCGTCTCAATCTCTTTTCATTGAGGTATATTTTGTTTTATACACAACCTTATTTTTACGTATAAACCCCTTTGAATTTAACATTTATCCAATAGGAATATTTTTTTATACGAAGCATTTTACTAAACGATAAAAGGTAATTTTTTTTTGTCGTACGTATGTGGCGACAACGACTTCTCTGCCATCGTGACCATTATTTGAGTTTCGGCTTCCTCTACAAGAAATACATTTTTTTAATGAAATATAAATACCATGTTTTACTTTTCATTTATTTCGGTATTGAAAATGGTTTTCATAATGTTTTTATATAAATGTGTTGTATTGATATCTTCTGATTGAAAAGTGGAAATGTTATGTTTCTTTTATGCATGTTTTATGTGATACAATTATTTTATGGTTCTTGGGCATTATTATGAAGACGGGTGGTTCCGTGATAAACTATGTGCGGGTGAGACCAATATAGCTCTCCAATGCATTGGGTAATGCGAAGGGGTTAAACATTGAGGTTTATCCGAAGAGATTTAGGGAATATACTGTGATGGGAATTCCAAACGTAACCAAGAGGGTTACTCCCTACGTAAGAATGTTATGAATGCCTCAAGTTACCTTTATGTCTTATGATTTCTATGATTTATTCATGATTTGATGAGTTATGTTAAAGTGCTTATGTTTTATGGGTAAAGTATGATTTCATTCGTATGTATATATGTACTCATGTTTCCTTTAGATATATTTAAATCCCGTACTGAGCTTTTTATGCTCATCCCATGTTTTTGAAATGTTTTTCACAGGTCAAGGTAAAGGTACATGATATGACCATAGTGTCAAGGAAGTGTCAACAAAGAATCCATGTTTTATTTTAAATATGTTTCTGTTGATGGGAAAAATGAATACTATATTTTATGTAACCACTTTGATTAAATGTGGAATGTAATGCATGTTTTATGATCTAATTCTCTAAAACTCTAAACCTGAAAAGATCCTCAAGGTGTATTCATGAAATATCTAAAGAATTTTGTAATGTTTAAGGCTGGGGCCTTATAGTTGGTATCAAAGGTCGGTTTAGATAACTTTAGGAGTTAGAATTTTGTTAAATGATTATCCAAAAATATTTTTTTTAATGTCAAACGGAAATGATATAGCATTTTAAGATTACCATGTTGCTAATCTATGACATGTTTGTTCAGAATGGTTTTACACAGAGGAAACAAGGAAGCAGTGCTAGGAAGGCATACAAAAGGAAATAACCTTCCGAATTAGCATCCTAAGATTGTCTGAATTGGAATAGAACAGTTTGTTGCTGTAATGGCATAGTTGAATCAAGTGATAAATGGTGGTTGTATCTGTGCACGAGATCAGCCAGATCAACCGCAAAAGAACATGTCAGTGGTGGAACATTTCATGGGGAAACATCCCCCATCATTCAGAGGATCATCTCACCCTGTTCTAGCTGAAGGGTGGATTAAAGCACTGGAGAAGATTTTCGATGTCATGGGGTGTTCAGACTATCAAAAGGTTAGTCTTTCTATTTACCATTTGGAGGGTGAAGCAGATCAGTGGTGGTCAATGGTTAAAAATATCAGAGACGTTGAAGAGATTGATTCTCTCGACTAGGATGAATTCAAAGGTATGTTTCTTGAGAAGTATTTTACTAAGGCTGTTCGACATAGGATGGAAAAACAATTCTTGGAATTGAGGCCAGAGGAAGATTTAGTGGCTGCCTATAAAATAAGGTTCACTCGATTGGCAAGGTATGATCCAAATTTTATCCGAGACCTTGAGAGTATAATCAATCATTTTTACTCTGGATTAAAGCCAAAATATCTAAGTTCATTGGCTTATCATGAGTTTAAAATGTATGAAAATCTTGTTCGATGTGCTGAGAAGGTGGAAATGGAGTTTGCCGATGATAAAATGTTCTATAACAATCAGCAGAAGAAGAGACCGAGGTGGCAGGAGAAAGGAAAGAAATCTTCGAATAGGTCTGACGGTAAGAAAACTAAGTTTCCAGTTTGTGATAAATGTGGTAAAAGGCATGCTGGGGAATGCCATCTGAATTCTAGAAAGTTATACCGATGCGCTAATATGGGACATAAGGCTCGTGATTACACTGAAAAATATCATGGTGATGGTAAGACCAAATTTTATTTACAGTTAGTGAAATGTTTTAAGTGCAATGAGATGGGTCACAATGCAATCGAGTGTCCGAAAAAGAGCTCAAGTGAGGGGAAGCAATTAGACTACAAGCAGAAAGGGGTGGTGAGATAATTTCCAACTACTTCAGCAGATGTTGGGCCATCAAATGAAGTTGTATCAGTTACTTTGTTTGTTTTTTCAGATTATGCCAGTGTGTTATTTGATTCGGGGTCTACACATTCTTTCATCTCTGAAAATTTTTCTATTAAAATGTGAATACCATCTCAAGAAATGACTCTTGAACTTCTGGAAAAAACACCTGGGGGAAATTTTGAGGAAAAAATCATTTATAAGAATCTTCATGTCTTTATCCATGGAAAGAACCTACTTCTGAACCATATTTTTTTACCTCTAGTAGAGTTTGATGTTATCTTGTGTATGTATTGGCTCTCTATTTACCATGCTATGATTGACTGTAGAGATAAATAAGTATATTTTCAGAAAGACTTTCAGTTTGTGTACAAGAATGAACCAATACTGTTGATAACTTATCAAGAGGCCGAGAAACTTGTAAAAGATGGAAATGAATGTTACCTTGCACACATCGTTGACAACAAAGGAACTGTTCAGATTAATGATGTGCCAAGGGTAAATGAGTATCCTGATGCTTTTCCTGATGAGTTTCCTAGAATAATACTAGATCAGGAAGTTGAATTTACTATTGACATAGTTCCTGATGTGAATCCAATTTCAAAACCCCCTTATCGAATGGCTCAAATTGAACTCTTAAAGTTGAAGGAGCAATTGCAAAATTTATTAGAGAAAGGTTTCATTCAACCTAGAACATCATCATGGGGTGCTCCTATTTTATTTGTTAAAAAGAAAGATGGTTCAATGAGACTTTGAATTTATTATAGAGCCTTGAATAACATCACTACTAAGAACAAATATCATTTGCCTCATATAGATGATTTGGTTGATCAGCTCTAGGGAGCTCAGTATTTTTCACAGATTGACCGGAGATCGGGGTACCATCAGCTGAAGGTAATGGAAGAAGATATTCTGGAGACTGTGTTTCTTACAATATATGGCCATTATGAATTTTTAGTAATGCCTTTTGGGCTAACCAATGCACCTGTTGTATTCATGGACATAATGAGTAGAATTTTCCATGAGTTCTTGGATAAGTGTGTGGTGGTTTTCATTGATGATATTTTGGTGTTTTCTAAAAGTAAAGAGGAGCATAAAAGACATTTAAGTGTTATTTTGAAAACCTTAAAAGAAAAGACATTGTATGGTAATTTCCGCAAGTGTGAGTTTTGGTTGCAACAAATTTCTTTCCTTGGTCACATTGTTTCCAATGATGGGATAATCGTTGATCCTGCAAAAACAAAGATTGTTGAAGAATGGCCAAGACCCACAAATGTAACAGATATTCGTAGTTTCCTTGGTTTTCCAGGCTATTACAGAAGGATTGTTAGAAATTTTTCACGGTAATCTAGTCCAATGTCTATGCGAACTCGGAAGGGTGTTATGTTTATCTGGAAAAAATAATGTGATGATTCTTTTCAGGAATTGAAAAAAAGATTGGTGAATTCTCCAGTTTTGGCACTACCTTCCAGGAATGGGGATTTTGTTACCTACAATGATTCTTCATTGAAAGGACTTGGTTGCTTCCTAATGAAGAATGATCAGGTAATTTCTTATGCTTCACGTCAGTTGAAAACTCATGAGGTAAATTATCTTACACATGATTTGGAATTAGTTGCTGTTGTTTTTGCTTTAAAAATTTTGACGCATCATTTATATGGAGTAATGTGTGAAATATATAATGATCACAAAAGTTTAATGTATATATTCACTCAGAAAGAATTGAACATGAGACAGAGGAGATGGCTGGAATTAATCAATGATTATGATTTTACAATTCATTACCATCCGGTAAAAGAAAATAATGTGGCTGATGCTTTGAGTCGAAAAAGTAATGCTTCATTAACCATGCTACGTTTGGAATGAGATCCTTTGGTTTTTGATTTGATGAAATTTGTCATGGAAGTTGTTTGTGTTGAAATTTCTTCTGTTTTGTTTCATGTATCAGTGAAATATTCTCTATTAGATAGAATTAAGAAAGCACAGAAGAAAGACAGCGAGTTACAGAAAAGGTAGAGCTAGTTCAGAAGGGTAAGTTTCCTGAATTCAACATTGATAATGATTGTGTTTTGAGGTTTGGGAAGTGATTATGTGTGCCTGGTGATTCACAGTTCAAGAATGAGTTGTTATGTGAGGGTCATAGTTCCTCGTTTTCAGTTCATCCTGGCAGTACTAAGATGTACAGAGATCTGCGGGAGTATTACTAGTGTGATGGAATGAAAAGAGATATTGCTGATTTTATTGTGAAGTGTTTGAATTGTCAGAAGGTTAATGAAGAGCGGCAGTTACCGAATGGGATGCTTCATCCTTTACCATTACTATAATGGAAATGGGAAAATATATCCATGGACTTTGTTGTGGGATTTCCGAAGACACCTCGAGGTAATAATGCAATATGGGTTATTATTGATCGCTTGACTAAATCTTCTCATTTACTTTCTATACGAGATACTTTTTTCCCTAGATCAACTTTCTCGTTTGTATCATAAAGAGATAGTCATGTTACATGGAGATACTCTCTCCATTGTATCAGACCGTGATCCCAGGTTCACTTCTTTCTTTTGGAAAGGCCTTCAGAAGTCGTTGGGTACTGAATTTAATTTTCGTTCAGATTTTCATCCACAATCAGATGGGCAGTCAGAACGAACAATTCCGACATTGGAGGATATTCTACGTTCTTGTTCGATGGATTATCCGGGAAGTTCGGACCAACATCTTTCTTTTATTGATTTTTCTTATAATAACATTTTTCATTCCAGTATACAGATGGCACCATTTGAGGCATTATATGGGAAGCAGTGTCGAACTCCAGCTTTCTGGGATGAAGTGGGTGAAAGGAAGCTGATGGGACCAAAATTGGAAGAAGTTTTGGAAGAAAATGTTCATCTTATACAGAAACAAATGAGAACATCTCAGAGCAGGCAGAAGAGTTATGCGGACAACAGGAGGAAGGATCTCTCTTTTGAGATAAGTGATCATGTTATTCTCAATGTATCTCCATGGAAAAGTGTGATGTGATTTGTTAAGAAAGGAAAGTTGATTCCAAGGTTCATTGGACCCTATGAAATTATGGAGAGAGTTGGATCAGCTGCTTACCGAGTGGCTTTACCTCCGATTTTATTTCAGGTACACAATGTTTTTCATGTTTCAATGTTGAGAAAGTATATGCCAGATCCATCTCATGTTTTGAGTCCAGAGGTAGTTCAGCTAGAAGAGAACCTATCTTATAAGGAACAAATGGTCTAGATTCTTGACCACAGGGAGAAAGTGTTACAGAATAAGTTTATTCATCAGGTAAAGGTTTTGTGTAAAAACCACATGATTGAAGAAGCAACATGGGAATCTGAAAATGCAATAAGGGATAAATACCCCCACTTATTCGATAAGTAAATAAATTGCGGGGATGTAATTTTCTAAAGGGGGGAAGGATGTAACATCCCAAGTAAGTAATGAATAATTGATATTTTTATCTATGTCTATTAATTAATTAGATAGTGTTTTAGAGGCTTAAAATGATAATAAATCCAATCTTAAGAATGGAATACACTAATATTTTTAAAAGATTGTTTTACTTCCTTTTGATGGAAAATCATTTTTAAATATATCTTTTGAAAATTTTATAAGCTATATTTTTCCAAATAAACTTATTCTTTATGATTGGGACATTGAAATCTACTTTGGATAAATTTCTGGTATTTTTTTGAGAATGTTCTTTTTTTAATGAATAGTGAAAATGTTGTATTTTAATTCAAAACCTCTTTGTAATCTAATTTTATTATATGATTATATTATCCTTTTTATTGGTTTTAAATTGAAATTAGAATATATTTTACCATTTAATCCAATGGTGGTCATTGGAATTAATTTCACTTTGAAATTGGACTTAAACTAGTGTCAATCTTTTGATACTTATTGTTTCATAAAAACACGCTATTTGCTCTGCCAACGGGAATGAATTATTAAATTAATTATTGTAACTTATATGTTTTGAATTTTGTAAAATAGAATTAGTTTTTTAATTCAGAATATCAAATATGGCTTAGGGTTAAGTTTTGGTATTTTTCTGAAAAACATCAATTTTTGATGAATACTGAAACCACTAAGTGGTACATAAAAAAAACTGATTTTTCGTTTAAATGAAATTTTACCACCTCTGTGTTTTGGATTTATGATATCTGACATACATGTTTGTAATTAATAAGTTAAATGTGGTTAAATGGGATTAAAATAATTTTTTGGAGAATAGTAACTTTTAAGATTATTAATTGCAATTAGAGGTAATTTGTGTAATTTAAGGTAAGAATAATGTTTTAATAATATGAAATGACCTATAAACATGTCCTACCCTTATTGGATGTGTCATGGACGACAAATACAATCCATGGGTCAACATGGGGACCCCATGGAGCCACTTTGGAAGGAAAAAGACATTAATATCTTTTTATTTAATGTTAAAGTAAAAATGAAACAAACATGAGTTGTTTTACTAAAAAATATTTTACATGGGGTTATACAAGTCAGAGTTTTGACTATAAATATTAATTGGAAAGATAAAAAGATTTCCTACATCATAGTATTTTCTTTATTATTTTTAGACATTATATAAATTAAATTATTTATGACACCAAGATGATGCAGCGATGACATCATTATTTAACGATTTAAAAAAAATGAAAAGATAATGTAAAATCTAAGACAAGAAACTTGTCAAAAACCTATTTTATGGGTGGATTTAGAACTATTATCACCTTATCCTCGAAATATATAATTTTGTGACCTTTTAAATCTGAAAATAATTTTATAATAATGTATCCTTTTATACCTTTCCAAGAGTGCCCCTCCTCTCCTCTTATAAAAGGCCTCCACCTCTACCACCTTACGCACACGACCAAAGCCTTTGGATCGGCCAAACCCTACCCATTTTGCCTCTCCAAATCCCTATCATACTCCATGAAGCCTCACTTTGGGAATAATTTTTCCCAAGGAAGCCTTTGAGCTCAAATGAAAAAGAGTTACACGTTTTAAAGCTAGTGTTTTCTCTTGTGTTCTTATGTTTTATTTTGCTTCTCCAACCCCCTATACTCTATTTATTATTTTCTATTGTAACAACACCAGTATCTTCAATATACTAGTATGTTTTTATAATAAGGATTTTAGAGACACTTACACACACCTACATCTAATGGTTAAAGAACATACCGTTTCTATGGATGGTGAATTTCTGCCTCACAAAACGATGATTGTTCAATATTCTACTAACACCTTCAAAGGTGGCCATTAAGATGAAAATATATTTATTTATGATATATAATATGTTTATGTTTTATTTAAGCTTCTTTATTTTTCATTTATGGCATACCTTTATGGTTTCCATTATGGGTGAACGCGATATCTTCATTATAGGAATTGCGGACTACCGCCCCCTCAAAGTGATTTGATTCGTTAATACCATATGTGGGACATATAAAGGATTTAATTAATGATATTATATATAATATTATACTGGAATTATAATATACCTTTATATCATTATGATTCCTTTCCATAATATACAAAAGAGAAATGAAAGTAGTGTTCATGCGTACGCACGGCTTATCGTCTCTATGAATGGTGAATTTCATTTTTTACCTCTAAACGTTATGTAATATTATAAATGCATGTATATACTAGATATATATGATATATATGATATCTACATCATGAGTATAACTATTTATATAATGTATACATGAACAAATTGTAATTATAAAGAGTTTATTTTTGACTCAAGTACCAATGATCGATAAAATGACCGTTGTTAACATAAATAATTACATAGTGTTCATGAAATGGTAATAAGTGATATAAAAGGAATAATAAACTTGAAAAAGGTTCTTAAGAAAGTACAAATTAACTCAAGTTTATTATTCAGGATGTTAAAGAATGATCGAGTCATGTCGGACCCGGGGTATGAGACATCGTCTCAATCTCCTATCATTGAGGCATATTTTGTTTTATACACAAGATTCTTTTTATGGTGTATAAACCCCTTTGACATTTAAATTTATCCAAATGGAATCTTATTTATACAAAGTGTTTTAATAAATGACAAAAGGGAATGTTTTTGTCGTACATATTCGACGAAAATGACTTCTTTGCCACCGTGACCATTATTTGAGTTTCGGCTTCCTTTACAAGCCATAGATTTTTTAATGAAATATAAATACCATGTTTTACTTTTCCTTTATTTCGGTATTGAAAATGTTTTTCATAATGTTTTTATATCAATGTGTTGTATTGATATCTTGTGGTTGAAAATTGGAAATTTTATGTTTCCTTTATGCATGTTTTATGTGATACGATTATGTTATGGTTCTTGGGCATTGTTATGAAGAAAGGTGGTTCTGTGATAAACTATGGGCGGGTGAGACCGATATAGCTCTCCAATGCATTGGGTAATGTGAAGCGGTTAAACGTTGAGGTTTCTCCGAAGTGATTTAGGGAATATAGTGTGATGGGTATTCCAAACGTAACAAAGAGGGTCACTCCCTACGTAAGAATGTTATAATGCCTCAAGTTACCATTATGTCTTCTGATTTCTATGATTTATTTATTATTTGATGAGGTATGTTAAAGTGATTATGTTTTATGGGTAAAGTATGATTTCATTCTTATGTATATATGTACTCATGTTTCCTTTCCATATTATTATATCCCTTACTAAGATTTTTATGCTCATCCCAAGTTTTTGAAAAAATTTTCAGATGTCAAAGGAATGGTACATGATATGATGATAGTGTCAAGGAAGTGTTAAGAAAGAATCGATGTTTTATTTTAAATATGTTTCTATTGATGGGAAAAATGAAGAATATATTTAATGTAACCTCTTTGTTTAAATGTGGAATGTAATGCTTGTTTTATGATCTAATTCTCTAAAACTCTAAACCTGAAAAGATCCTCAAGGTGTATTCTTGAAATATCTCAAGATTAAGTAATGTTTAAGGCTGGGTCCTTATAAAAACAACTGTTTGAAACGACTATAAATTTAAGGGTTTTCAAATCATGAATAGTTTCGGGTAATCCTTAGAGACATAAGAAAAATAATATCCAAAATTTAATCATAGAACCAATTTAAATCTAATGATTTATAAATAAAAATGATTATCCATCTCTTATTAGAGAACACATGCATAGCCCAGTCATATGCTGACCAAATCATTGTGAAGATATGGAAACAAATGAGTTTTGGATTTTAGATTAGAATGGTGATGGGAACATACTGAGTATAATATTAATAAATGTGAGAAAATATAATAATTAATGCATTGACTCGAAAATTTATATTGAGTGACCAATTATAATACATAGATGCCTCTTCGAGTTCCCTTTCTGAAAAGTATATCATTTGGAATACATAAAATCTCTTATCAGGATATGGGTTCATAGGATTAAAAATAATATAAGGTGGTGGTACATGATGGGGGAGGAAGTTCACATAAAGGATTACAATTAAATGATAAAGGAAGGGGAAATGAAAAAGAAAGGTGTAGAGGGAGACCTAATAGAGATTGTGTTCTAAAAGAGATTAACTTTGTTCATCTATAAGAGGATGGATGAACCATTTATGGGATATGAGACTGTGATAAAAGAAAGTCCTTAGTGGAGAACGTTGATGCACAACAATATAGGGCTGGTAGACATGGTGTAAGGGACACCAATTATGGCAGCATGGAACCATATAATATTCTATGGATTCAAGAGTATGAAATCAGAGGTGGCAAGTTGGAACGTTTGAGTGGAGTGAAGATATCTCCATAGTTAATATTTATGTATTTTAACACAATTACAACATATGTAATTACCTTCATATATTATTAAATAGCCTCTATATTAATTTTTACAATCATTTTTATTAACATATTCACAATCTATTATTCTATAATTAAAATATTTTTACTCTTTTGAAAAAAAATCAAAGAAAACTATATGAGTCTAATTATTATATTAAAATAAAAATAAAATTTTAAGGTGGATCAAAAAATGTAATTGAGAAATCATTTCATAAAATTTGAATTAGAAAAAATGTATCATTAAATTGAAATTATAATAACAAATATAATATTGAAATTTGAATTGAAAATCGATAATTTATTATTGAATTTGAAAAAATGAAGTTCAAATTATAAAATTAAAATGTTAATTTATTTTAATATTGAAATATTTGTTTAATTAAATTTATAATATTAGATCGAGAAAAAAATATAAATAATTATTTTTTTAGATAACGTATAAAATTAATATTGATATCAATATTTATAAATAAAAATTTAATGTAAAATTTATATTTGAAAAGTAAAAATGAAATAAAAAAACATAATGTTAATATAATTTTTACAAATAAAACACTCTATAAAAACATTCAATGAAAATAAAATTATAATCCCATGAAAATAAAATCAAAATCAAGGTCTAATTTTAAATTTAAATTACAATGAACAAATTTAGAGAGAGAGAATTGTTTAATTAAAAGTAAAATTAATTTTAATAAAAATTAAATTCATATTATTTTTTTAAAATCAATAATCTCATTAATTAATATTGATATTCAAATTAATTTTATTTTATAATATAGATTTTTAAATTTTAATAAAAATCAAGATGTACTAAAAACTCAAACTTAAAATTGAAATTGAAATTGAAATTTAGAAATCAATTTAGAAATGTTATGAAATTTTATATTGATGTTCGGAAATAGAAATTAAAAAATGAAAATGGAAAATGAAAATTTAAATTATTAAAATGGAAATAAAATTAAATACAATAAAATTATAAATTTGATTTAGAAATATATTCTAAAATTAAAATTGGATAAATAATTTTACACTCAGAAATTCAAAATTCAATGTCGAATTTTAATTTTTTTAGGAATTGTATTGAAATAATGATATAAAAATTGACATTGAAATAAATATCAAAATAAAAATAAAAATTATTGAATTTTATTTTATATTTATATTAAAATGATGAAATTAAAATTGATATAACTAATGGAAATCAATTTAAAATTCAACAAAATAATATACAATGAAAAATGTGGACCAAAAATAAAAAATTTCAAAAAAAAAATTCTATAGTTTTAATTAAAATTCAAAACAACTCAAAAAATGAAATTTGAATTGAAATAAATAGTGAAATTGAAAATATAATTAAATTTATTATGGTTAGTATGGAAAATTAATTTTGAAATATGAATCATATGTGAAATTGAAATTGAAACTGGGGTAGAAACTATGGACTATAAAATTCATCTGTCGGAATTTAAAAAAATAAAATGTATTTGTATATTAAATATTAGTTAAAAAATATTATAAAAAGAACCAAAAACTATAAAAATAAATTTCTAATTAAATAGAATATTTATATAAGAATTTAAATTCACTATTGTATTACATTTAGAAAAATAAAATAAAATTGAATTTTCTTCATTTAAAGAATAATTTAAAATTAAAAAGTCGTTAAATTTTATTTCTGTTAGTAATTGAAATTGAAGATGAAAAAAAGATTTTGATGTTTAATTTTAAAATTAAATAAATTATTTTTGAAGATAGGATAACATATTTAGAAGGTAAATAGTGTAGAGAGAGTTAATTTTTTGTGGTCATTTTGATAGCACAGTGTTGGTATGTTCTCACCACATATTTGTTTTTTATCAACATTGCTATTTTATTCCCCATTGTGTATTTATCCAAGTTATAGATAAGACTAGGGGATTATTCATTGTAATATGGTGTAGTATTTTCAACAAGGACCCTATTGTAAACAATATGTAGGCGAAATTGGAATCATTGAAGGTGATTGAAGTATATATATTGCTTAAATTGAACATATGTGATCTCCACATGTCTCATGATCATTCACCCATGGAAAGATGGAGAATCCAGAAAAAAAATCGCCATTTTTGGTGAGATGGTGGAGAGAATCAACTATTGGTTGTGGGATATTTATTTCATCTATTATTTGTGAATATTTTATTGTAACCATAAAACTAAATTTCAAATCATATAGAAAATTTAACCTAATGAACATCATTAATAGATAAACCCTATATCCTAGGGAATATGTCATTTCATGGTATTCAATTTAATAACACATGATGAAAAAATATCTCCTTAATATAAATTAATCATAGATATATGTTTTGTTTATTTTTAGTAGGACTTAAGAATTATAGTTACATATATATTATGTAAACCATGAATGAATTGTGTAGAGAATCAATATTTGGGATTAAAATGTTGTATATATTTTCATCTTCTAAAGTTTTATTTAGATCATCAATGTTTATGGTATAAATGGTGGAATCATTTTTGGTTGTGGATATTTACATGGGGTTTACTCCTTTATTGTTATATGGTTGGATTCTATTTTGGGCCTAAATGAATTAAGTAATCAAGAATAATTTGTGGCCCAAAAGACGGGATCTCATATAATATATAACACTTATCTTGAACACAATCATCATGTGTCTTATATATTCATTGACCCCATATAGACACCATAATATCCATATGAAGATGTCATTAGTTCATACTTTTTTTTGAATGTCCTACGTGTTCCTTCCATTATACAAAAATCGAGGTGTTGCTACATTATGTGTAAGAGTATTCCATCATAAAGTAATCATTATTTTTGTTATTCAGGAGTGATTATTACTTTGACATAGTCATTTTTATGTAGTATAAATTCCATATATCCATGAGTGTGTAGTTATATAGCTTTTTCTATAAATAAACCCATGAATGGAAATTTTATAAAAAATGAATAACATAGTGATATTTGGATATTAACTAATGATATCTGTTTTGATAAATAAATATTCAGAATTATTTCATGGGGTATTATTTTCAAATATAGAGTTTAAATGTAATTCTGAAGTGGGAAGACAAACTTAACATAAAAACTGCACATTAATGTGTCCTTCACATGAAATCATCACCGTATTTTAAACATCAGAACAGTGTGGTTGTTCCTACCTCCAAACAGAAATCCATAACATAGGCTTCCCACAATATATAAAAATAAAAATTGAAAACCACAATCAACTATACCCCTTTGTATAATCTATATATTTAAAAGAACTAAATTTAATATGGAATATGTGGTTCTTAAAGTTTATTTTTCCATCTTCATTATTATATAAAACACATAGGATTTGCGCTTTGGTGAGCCACATCATGTAATGTTCATTATTCCATTATATTTTTTCCACATCATTTTTATGAATATATATTCTATTCTATAAAGTTTATTTTATAACGAAGGATATTTGAATATATTTTTTTATATTGGGAAATTAAATCATTAATTATAATTGTAAAAATGATGATTAATGTGATAAAATGATAAAATATTTTTAATTAAATTTATAATAATTTTGAGAAGAAACTGATCAGTTGATTTTTTGAGCTTTAGTTGAAATTTATTTTTGGAGATAATTTGATGTTTTATATAGTTGGACATAATTATTTCACATTTCATTTTCATTATTTTTAAAATTAATTTTTTTATCACGTTTTATTTTTTATTTTTTACTTTTGGTGATATTCAATGTGGTAATCAGAATGTGTATAAATAATTAATCATCAAGTTTATTAAATTTTATAGTTATTTTTAAATATTCTTATGACATGGATTCATTATATTTGTAGGTTCAGAGTGTTTGATATAAAAATTAGTCAAAATTTATATATTTTAATAAATAGTTATCCAAATATTTATGTAAAAAATTTTTACTTGTAGTTATGTAGAATATTTTAAAATAGAATACATATCTAACTATACAAAAACTCAAATGTTTCAAAAATTAATTCTTTATAATTAAATGAATTTAGATTTTTTTATGTACGACATTTTCAAAAGGTATTTTTATATTTTCAAGGATATCACTAGTTTTTTCATAGATAAATATTGACACAGCTAAATTTTGAAGGTGGTTGTGTTTCCAATTTCTACGATTTTTCACATATTTAATTGAACATCATATCCATGTAACCCATTTCACCAATTTCATCTATATAGATAGTTCTCAAGGAAACTATGTAAAAAATTTCAGTCACATAAACATGTAATTGTATTAATGAGTGAAATCAGAAGAATGATTGATGACATAATCTGTTAGAGGATGAATACTAGGAACTTCGAGGAATATGAGTTTATGGATCCAATGTGATTAATGGTTTGTTGTTCATGCTTACTGAGGAAGTCAACAAAAAAATATTAAGATCCATTAAAAAAAATTTCATGGAAAAATGTTTATTTATATGGAAAATAATTTGATCTTGTGATGTTTAATATGAGAGATGTTCATTAATTATCAAAGGGGAAATCAATATTGGATTTATTTATTTGAATATGTTGATTTGGTTGAGGTTTAATATCTAATGTAGATCACCAATAAAGATGATATTCATAAGTCAACAATGATCATGAGATATCATTGATGAGTGAGAGTCCATAGATAAAAGGGTATTTTTATTGAAGGTATTTAACAGAATATTAAAGTTAAAAGAACCAGGTTGAGTTCAAATCAACCGCCCCATTGGATGATGAGACCAATTGGTCGATCCAAACATTGATTCTCTTTGAAATTGATGATACTTCAAACTCCTTGACCATAAAATCCCAAATTTAGGTCATTAATTATTACATTTTCGGGATTTGGAGGGATGAAATATTAAAATAATGATAAGTTTAGTACTCTTGAACAAACTAGATACATACATTTAACTCATTTTACGTTGATATAATTAAGAAAATTTTATACATAGTAAAAACTAAAAAACTGCATCCATGAGAACATAAAAAATGGTATCCTCTTCCTAACCTATTAAAGGTAATAGAATAAAATTGGTGATCTCAAATTCTAGGTAAGGGTTAAAAATAAAGGAACCATGAATCGACAATAACTGAATTATAATCAAATTGTCAGAGTTAATATGGCATTGTGAATAAATGGTAAACACAAGCCATTGATAAACTAAGAATGAAACTGCAACCATAGACGTTGTCAAAGTGAAAAAACTCATGGATAGTAATAACTAAAAATGAATAAAGAAAGTTTTCATTAATATTACTTCATGTATCTGGCACATGATTCAACATTACTGTTGAAACAATTTTTTCTTTTGGGTAGACACTCATTTGATTCAGTTTTGGAAACAAAATTGAAGGGTTTGTCGCAAACTGATATTTTTCATGATACCTATCATTGAATTAAGGGGATATAGTGGGACACTCTCATCACATCATGTCCAAATAATAATTTATACTTATATTTAATAAAATTAAAATTGGACTTCTCTATATCTGTATAGAATAGAGGATACAGATTCATCAATATTTCTATTGCTAAAACAACATTCCAAATAATCATCATATGTAAAAGGGTATAAATATTTATACAATAATCATATCCATGATACTATAATAGGGATATATAATATAATTTCAATTTCAATTGAAAATTAATCTCAATGGGGTACTAGTTACACCACATAGGAATGATTAGGTTCACAACACCAAGTAAATAATAATTAAATAGAAACCAAAACAAATCCCCTTGGAATATTATAATAAATAATGTTATTAATCATCAAGTGAGTCATGGAATACCATGAATATAAAGTGAATAATGATATTATATATCAAATGGTAGTAAACATACATCATTTAAATGAAATAAGTGGCGATCAATGAAAATCTCATTGAAATAGAAGTGAGATGAGAAACAACTTATCGTATGCCCGAATGTGTTCTTTGTTTGATATTAATTTCATGAATGATAAAATTTAGATTCATTAATTAATGATTTAAGAAAATTAAATACTTCTAATTGAATGTTTTTAGCCTTATTTGGTTCATTCATGGCCAATTTTATTGGTTTAAGATGATTAATTTTATTATTTTGAATAATTTTGTTCATAGGTTTTCATGATTGGATTACTTGTATCCACGACAAGATTTCAGTTTCAAATGAGTTTAAACTTCATTAATTTATAATATATATTTTTAGAGACCTTATATACATATAAATTATATAATAATTAATTTATATATATACAATGAGGTTGAATCATTTGAAAAATGTTAATGATAAAAGATTTAATTAACTGGGTTGTTTTGTGCATAATGAACTTGTTTTGTATTATTATATTATATTATTAGTGTATAAGGATTATTTAAAGACCCATAAAATTAAAGGGAAATTTTTTTCTTAATTTTCATTGAATTTTTCAAGAACACAGTTTCTAACGGAACCTGATTCTGATGCCGTATGTGCCCGGAATCAATTTCTGATGTTCAGCTCGGGTATGTTCAGTAAACGAACGAGCGAGTTTTCCTAACTTTTGAACCGGTCCTCAGAATTGAAATCTGAGGGCACTGATGGAACCGAAGTGCTGGTAATTGCTTAAGAAAACCTTTTCCAGAGTTTTGTTTTCTCGGGTGAGGTTATTAATTAATTGGGTTTACTAAAGAATAAAAATTAAATTTTTGCAACCAATTTTATTTTTATTTAAGGTAGCTTAAACATATACTTGGAGGTTAGGGTGGGACCCACTAGTTCCTAACTACCCTAGGTAGGATATTAGTGATGTGGGGGCCACACAATCCCCACCTCTTTATTTCCTTTTCACCTCCCACATGCATTTAATATGGTAACTCACTCGCACCACCCTCTTAAATGACAAGTCAACTCTCGCGTTTAATTGGAGTATTAAACACCTCATTATTTTGTCAATGCACGTTAATTAAACAGTGTATTAATTTTTTATTTCATATAAGGGTTGGCATGAGAAATAAAATAAGGAAACACCTTATTTTATTGTTGTTGTTTCGTTGTGCGATAAGGATTGGGAGAAATTGCTCAAGCCTTGGAATCCTAATCTTCCTCCTTAAAGAATGTGAAGAACGCACCATCGCCAATGAAGAACATCGACTTCCGATGAAGGACGACAAATATCACTTAATCCTTGGAGATCGATGATGCGACGCCGTGTACCGCGACGCCGACGATCCTCTTCTCCAGGACGCCGATGAAACTTACAGAGCCTTCGTCCGTGGTGTCTTTTTTCTTCGTCAAACCATCATTCATCAATTCTTTGAGGTAGGGGTTAATTGCATTACCCGTGAATTATTTCTTTGCTATTCATCGACTTCAATTTGGGATGCCTATTATCATAATAACGGGAGGAGGTTGGACCGCACGAACACGACCGACCCTCATCCCCCTTTTATGGTTGTACTTGATTGCGGTACGAGCAAAGGCGGCACGGTGCAACGACACCACGTGGAAACAATGAAGAACGGGCGAAGAAGCACGGCGCCATCGCGCGGCGCTGTTGAGGCGATTCGAAGACTCCGTAGATTGTCTATTTGACGTTTCGATCGACGACCTATGACGGAATGGGCCATAGAGGTGATTTGATGGTTCTGTAGTAAAGTACGGGTCCCTAGACGACCCCAGGCGCAGATGAGAGAAAAAACGGACCACTGGAGCAGCTCCAGCGGCTCGCGAACTTCACCGGTGACGCGGGATGCCAGCGCGGCGGCATCAGTGGCCGGAGGTGGCGGCCGGCACCGGTCGTTCGCCCGGAGGCGGCGGTGTCCCGGCACGCCACCAGGAGGGACCCCTGCGGCTGAAACCACGGAGGCAGACGAGTGGTCCCGCGACTGCGCGGGACCCGGGGGAGATGCGACGCCGTGTCTATTGGCAGAAGGGAGCAGCCCCCACATGGGGTCGTGACTTCAATCAAGGAGGCAACCGCCCCCTTTGCGCGTCTGCTCGGCTAGTGCTGAGCCGTCCCCGCTCGGCTGGGGCCGAGCCGCCCCGGGCCGAACCGGCCGCACCGGGCCGGGCCGCCCAGGCTGGCCAGGGCCGCACCCTAATGGTCTGGACCGAGACCCAGTTCGGGTCGACCCGGTTCGTGCCGACCCAGTGCGGGTCTTCGGCCTGGTCGGTCCGGGCCCAAAACCCCTTATTTCTGGACAGTTCCATTAAAACACCAGTACCTTGGGCAACAAACCTCTGATCGACACACCAGTAGTTGCGATGCGATCCTTGGATCAAGATAGCCATTTTGGTATATTACACTCAATGTTTTGATGAACTTTGGGTACGGCCGGGTTTGTTCGAGCACGAAACGAACCGGGCCCTCGGACCGAAAACGCTTATAACCTGAGCTCCTGACGTCTGATTGACGTTTCGTCAACTTTGTTGGATTCCTCTTAGTGAGACAGAACTATTGGCTTACTACGATCGAGGTTTGGACACATTTGGTCTGCGGTCAGGTTGGGTTTGACATAAAAACCAACCAGACCCTTGGAACGAAAATGACAATAACTCTCAGACCGGGCGTCTGATTGACGTGCCATCTATCACGTTAGTTCCTCTTGTAGAGACGGAACATTGAGATACATCAACTCAGGACTACATGTCGGTGGGTGTATCGACCCCTTGGCTCAAGGACCGGACCCTCCTGGAATGAGCATGCTGTGTGCGGGAACCCTAGAGCTGGCTGCGACTGCAACTGTGGAGATTGCACTGAAATCCTATGTGGGTTCGACGACGATGAAGACCATACTAAAATATTATGTGGGTTCGACGGCGATGAAGACTGCACTGAAATCCTATGTGGGTTCGGCAGCGATGAAGACCGTACTAAAATCCTATGTGGGTTTGACGGCGATGAAGACTGCACTGAAATCCTATGTGCGTTCGGCAGCGATGAAGACCGTACTGAAATCTAATGTGGGTTCGACGGCGATGAAGACTGTACTGAAATCCTATGTGGGTTCGGTAGTGATGAAGACCGTACTGAAATCCTATGTGGGTTCGACGGTGATGAAGACTACACTGAAATCCTATGTGGGTTCAACATCGATTGAGACTATACAGAAATCCTCCGTGGGTGCGACAACAATGAAGACTGCACCGCAATCCTATGTGGGTTCGGCAGCTTGGATGGTTTAGTATCCTACGTGTGTCCTAGATTAGATGAATAAGTAGCTATATCTGATCATCTCTATCACCAAAGAAGTAAACATGTGTGAGCTGAGTCTTGACGTCAATTAATATCTTCGATATGATTGACTTACTATCCTGTGTGGTTTGGGTTGTACTCCTCTATGGACGTGATCGAACATGGGCCTGGATGTGGAGTTGAACTAAAATTGATGACTTAGGTATATGTATGGGAATATACCTATGTAGTTTTGGTTGCTACTTCATGATTGTATCTTTCCTTTGCGGATTATCCTTTGTGGATTCTGGGAGACCTTCGGGGGTCTCGGGGTCCCTACTGAGTATCGTATACTCACCCCTTCATGGGCTATGCCCGCACTACATTGTGTTGGATGCAGATGACGGACAACGCTGATCGTGGTTGAGTCTTGTGTAGCAAGTCGGTTCCTAGAGGTGGACGACTGGGCGGAACGTACACGGAGCGGACGACTGGACCCGTGGAGCTGAGGAGGCTATCTATACCCAACCTTCAGGTGGAAATTCTACTGGACGACTTGACGTTGATTTTTTACATTCAGTTGTTGTACTTTCTTTCCATTCGAACATTACTTTTAGTTTGGGTTTGTTTTCTGGCCCACTTACATTTCAGCACTACTTTTGTATAGAGTTTTACTAAGTGTTTACTCTTGCTTGCTTACTCTATGGTTTGTTTACTTTATAAAGACAATGCCTTCCCATTTTTTCAGGATTTATGCCTTGGTGCTAGTCGCCAGCCCCTGGCCTATGGGAGGTAGGCTTGGGGTAGTCACAACACGGGTCCCGAGGACGGGTCGTGACAAATTGGTAGCAGATGAGTTCAGTTTTACTATAGAACTCAGGACTCTGATCTTTTTTCTTTTTGAAGCAATAATGTTAAGGGTATTTACTGTGGTTATCTGTCCAGGGAGTCCAGTGTTGGTGCGGCGGCCGACGTATCCGTACACCAGGACCCTGACTTCTGATTTCCGACTCAATGCACGAAAACATTGATTACATGTGTGTTTCAAAAGTTTTTGTTGTGATTATTTTGTGTCAGCTCACCAGGTATACTGTTTTGACCGTGGTGAAAATGTTTCTTTTCAGGATGGCCCCATGACGGCAGCCAGCATGGGTTCCATGTTTTGGGCGAGCCGACATCCCACCGAGCGAAGAGGCCTTGGTGTAGGGCCCTTTTCAGAGGAGGCACCGGTGGTACCACTACACGTAGATCCACCGATGCCACCAGCCCCTGCCGCTAAGAGTGCACGATGCCTTAGTGCACTGCACGAGTTTCAGCGTCAGAGACCACCTAGGTTCCACTGGGAGATGGACCCTCATGCAACCGAGGATTGGATGGAGGCGGTTGTTCGAGCTTTCATGTTAGTGGGGACACCAGCTGATCTCATGGTGATCCTCGCAGCGAGCCTCCTGCACACGGCAGTAGATAGATGGTGTAGCATGATGCTCCATGTGCACGACGAGGCATCACTCCTCTTAACGGACATTGAGAGCCTCTTTCGATCAGAGTTCGTCCCGGCCACCCTCCATGCGGTGCGCATCCAGGAGCTTCTATAGCTGCGGTAAGGAAGCATGACGGTCACCCAATACTCGGCAAGATTTACCGATCTCTCGCGTTATTCGATGGACATTGTACGAGACCCATTATTCCAGGCCCGGACCTTCGAGCAAGGAATGTGGCATGATATCAGGGTGTCGATGATCTCCCTCAGCATTCCGACACATGCATGAGTACTGGAGAGATCTCTTCTCATATAGATCTTTCTTGCTGAGCCTACACCAGCAGCGAGACCTACCGCAGGGCGGCACGTAGCAGAGTCGTCTGCAGCTAGCATTCGATGGATATCACAGGGGTCCAGGCGGACCGGATCACCAGGGAGACGACCTCAGGACACTGGCTAAGAGGTGCAGGGCACACAGCGCAGTGCCAGTCTTATGAGGGGTAGACAGTGCTACGTATGCGGTGGGCAGGGAAACATGGCTCGTGACTGCCCGACCCGCCATGCAAAGGAGTAGCAGATGGTTGAAGGACCACACAGGCAGAGGTAGAGGGTGGACTGTGGTAGTCCGCCGAGAGTAGGTGGATAAGGAAAGGGAGCTGGCCGAGAAGAAGGTGGTGGGCGACGCTTTGAGGCTTTACCACCACCACCACCAGGGGGTCCACCCCGACCACAGGGAGCTGGCGGGCAGAGAGAGGCTCAGCTTCAGGCAATAAAGGCCTATGACAACAGTGCGCCAGAGATGATTCGAGGTACTATCTTTATCTAATTCACCCTTTCTGCAGTTCTTATAGACATAAGAGCAGGTCATTATTTTATTGTCGCTGCCCTTGTTCGGAGCACGGAGATTCTGACGGAGCTATTGGCTCGATCCTTACGGCTAGAGACTCTTACGAGAGCAGACTCGATGATTACGCACTGGTTCTGGCAGTGTGAGCTTACTCTAGGAGGTGACAACATTGGCTGGGATCTTCTTGTATCGGCGTCAAGGCCTTACGACGTCATCTTGGGCATGGATCGGTTATCTAGATTCCATGCTCAGATTGAATTTATTAGGATCAAGGTGCGGTGTGTACGCATCGACGGGAGAAGGTTCAACTTCACCGGCGAGAAGGGTGCCTTTGCAACACAGGATGGACTCTCGAAGAGGAGAGGACAACCCATCATTCATCATTTGGCTAGCCTCATCCTAGGAGTAGTTGATGTGCGGAGTCCTGGTTTTCTTACAGTGGTGGATCAGTATGCGGACGTCTTCCCTGACGACGTTCCAGGACTACCTCCCCGCAGAGAGGTAGACTTCTATATTGACATGTACCCCGGGACAACCCCGATATCCAATCCATCATATTGGATGGCCCCCACAATGATTCGAGAGCTACGGGTACAATTGGAGGATTTGCAGGGCAAGGGATTCATCTGACCAAGTGTTTCACCCTGGGCTTCCCAGATATTGTTCGCCAAGAAGGCGGATGGGAGCTTACGACATTGTGTCGACTATCGTCACCTGAACCAGGCGACCGTGAGAAACAACTATCCGCTACTGAGGATTGACTACCTCTATGATCAGCTCAATGGGGCACAGTGGTTCTCAAAGATAGAACTCAGATCAGGCTATCATCAGCACAGAGTTCGGGATGAGGATGTATAGAAGACGGCCTTCAGATGTCGGTATGTCCACTATAATTTCTTGGTTATGCCTTTTGGCGTAAGCAATGCTCCAGTAGTGTTCATGAGCCTCATGAACAATATCTTTCAGCCATACCTCGATCGATTTGTCATGGTCTTCATCGACGACATATTGATATACTTTTCCACTGAGGAGGAGCACGCCTACCACTTGCGGGTTGCACTAGACACACTCCGAGAGCCCCATATTTATGGAAAGATCTCAAAGTGTCAGTTCTTCATACGTGAGGTCCACTTCTTGGTACACATCATCTCTGAGGCGGGAGTTGCGGTGGATCCTGCAAAGATCGAGGCAGTGCTAGCTTGGGAGCCACCCCGTAGCGTAACAACGGTGCGGAGTTTTTTGGGTCAAGCTGGGTACTTCCAGGGATTTGTGCCAGACTTTCCCAGAGTTGAGGCACCACTATCATCTCTGACAAAGAAGGGGAAACCATTCATGTGGTCAGACAGATGTCAGCAGATCTTCAAGGAGATGAGACATAGATTGACCAGCGCACCTATCTTGAGGCTACCAGAGGAGGGAGTAGGGTACGTAGTCTAATGCGATGCATCAGAGACCGGACATGGGTGTGTCCTGATATAGGAGCAGGCTGTGATCGCCTATGGATCGTGTTAGTTGAGGAAGATTGAGTTGAACTACGTAACCCATGACCTGAAGTTAGCAGCAGTGGTCTTCGCTCTGAAGATTTGGAAACACTATTTGATGGGCAAGCGCTTTACAGTCTACTCAGACCACCGGAGTCTCAGGTACATATTCTCGCAGAAAGACCTGATTCTGAGACAGCTGCGATGGCTTGAGTTCCTCCAGGACTATGACTTTGAGATAGTCTATACTCCTGTAAAGGGAAACGTTTTAGTCAATTCTCTCATCAGGAGGATGGGCATTTAGTTACTCGGGGAGGTGACGGAGCAGCAATCCGCTTTGCAGATCATTCATGGATAGAGATGGAGCAGCCTTTCTTCAGACACTCACAGTCAATCCTCCACTACTGCAGTGGGTTAGAGAGGCACAACGTGGGGACGCTGATTGTGAGACGTGGCATGCGCAGATATCCTCAGGACCGACACCTGATTGATTCTCTGTAGGAGGAGAGCACGTCGTCCCCTTCAGAGGATGTACGGTTCCAGCTGCTTTACCGGAGGAGGTGATGAGGGAGTTTCACACTTTCCCTTTAGCGGTACATCCGGGAGTGGGGAAGTTGTCCCAAGATCTCACAAGATAGCACTGGTGGCCAGGTATGAAGAAGTCTATGGCGGAGTTCGTTTCCCGATGCCTCAACTGCTAGCAGTTGAAGGCAGAGCACCAACTACCAGCAGGCTTGGTACAACCATTGGAGGTCCTGAAGTGGATGTGGGATGGGATATATTTGTATTTTTTGACTGGACATCCACGTACATCTACAGTTCACGACTCCATTTGGGTGATTGTCGACCGACTCACAAAGTCAGCTCACTTCTTACCCATCAGAGAGTATGGCTTAGTGGAGAGCTTGGAACGCCACTATGTTCAAGAGATCGTATGGATTCATGGTGTCCCATCATCTATCTTCTCCAATTGAGATGCTCAATTTACATCATGGATTTGGAAGGGGTTGCAAGACGCATTCGGGACACAACTACGTATGAGCACCGCCTTTCACCCTCAGATGGATGGTCACACGGAGAGGACCATTCAGAATCTCGAGTACATGCTCCGTGCAGGTGTCCTCGTCTTTCGTCATAGCTGGGAGGACGATCTACCCTTTGTAGAGTTCGCATACAACAACAACTACCACTCCACCATTGAGATGGTACCATACGAGGCATTGTACGGCCAACTATGCAGATCACCTCTGTGCTGGACAGACCCAGGGGAGTTAGCACTTATGGGACCAGAGATGGTTTAGGCCACGACAAAGAAGGTCCAGGTCATCCAAGAGCGGATGAGGACTGCTCAGAGCCAGCAGAAGTCGTATGCTGACATGAGGTGGAGGATGCTGGAGTTTGAGGATGGCAACCACATCTTCTTGCAGGTCTCACATCGACGTGGATTACATAGATTTGGCTGATGTGGCAAGTTATCTCCATAGTTCATCAGACCATTCCAGGTCCTCAGTATTGTAGGCGAGGTGGCTTATGACCTGACTCAACCACCTCAGTTATACCTGGTACACGACATCTTCCACGTATCTCAGCTGAGGAGATATGTGCACGACCAGATGCATATCATCGACCATGGGGAGCTAGACCTTGACAATGGGGTGACTTTTGCGGAGGTCCTAATGGAGATCGAGGATCGATAGTAGTGGGTCCAACATGGAGGGTCGATACCTCTAGTGCGCGTTAGATGGCAGCACGACAACCTACAGGAGAGAACATGGGAGCGGGAGGCTCATATGCGTGCACAGTACCCACATTTGTTCCCCATGTTTATGATGTATCTTTACGGGGACGTAATTCCCTAGGGTGGGAGTAATGTAGAGACCCGTAAAATTCAAGGAAATTTTTTTTCTTAATTTTCGTTGGAATTTTACAGGAATTTAGTTTCGGACGACACCTGATTCCGAGGCCCGGGGTTCCCGAAATCAATTTCCGAAGTTTAGCATGTGTACGTTCAGTAAATGAACGAGAGGGTATTCCTAACTTCTGAACCGTTGCTCGGAATCGAAATCAGAGGGCACCGATGGAACCACAGCACCGGTAATTTCTTAAGAACACCTTTTTCGGAGTTGCATTTGCTCGGGTGAGGTTATTAATTAATTGGGTTTAATAAGAATAAAAATAAAATTTGTGCAACCAATTTTATTTTTATTTAAGGTAGCTTAAACCTATGCTTGGAGGTTGGGGTGTTACCTAATAGTTCCTAACTACCCTAGGTAGGATATTAGTGAAGTGGTTCCCACACGAGCCCCACCCCTTTATTTCCTTTTCACCTCCCATGAGCATTTAATATGGTAACTCACATAAACCCCCTCTTAAATGCCAAGTCAACTCTTGCGTTTAATTGGATAATTAAATACCTCAATAATTGGTCAACTCACGTTAATTAAACTGTGTATTAATTTTGAATTTCATTTAAGGGTTGGCATGAGAAATAAAATAAGGCAACACATTATTTCATTATCGTTGTTTCGTTGTGCGAGGAGGATTGGGTGGGATTGCTCAAGACTTGGAATCCTCATCTACCTCCTTGAAAAATGTGAAGAATACATCGTCTCCGACGAAGAATGCCGGCCTACGAAGAAGGATGACGATGAACGATGAATCCTTGGAGATTGATAATGCGATGCCGTGTACTGCGATGTTGACGATCCTCTTCTCCGTGACGCTGACGACGCTTACGAAGCCTTCTTCCGCGGCTTCCTTTTTATGTTTCAAACCTTCTTTCATCAACGCTTTGACGTAGGGGTTAATTTTTTTACCAATGAATTATTTCTATTCTGTTCATCGACTTCTATTTGGGATGCCTGTTATCGTAATAATGGGAGGAGTTCGGGCCGCACGAACACTGCCGACCCTCCTCCCCCTTTGATGGTTTTACTTGATTGCGGTATGAGCAAAGGTGGCGCGGTGCAATGGCACCACGCGGAAATAATGAAGAAAGCTAGAAGAATCTCGGCGCCGTCAAGCGGCGCCTTTGAGGTGATTCGATGATTCCACAGATTGTCTATTTGACATGAGGATCGACGGGAAATGAGGGAACATGCCGCGGAGGTGATTTGATGGTTCTGAAGAAATGTGTGGGTCCTGAGACGACCCCAGGCACAGATGAGAGTAAGAATGGACCACCGGAGCTACAACGGTGGCCCGCGGACTTCACCGGCGGTGCTGCCGACCAGAGGCGGCGGCCCGCACCAGCCGGCCACCCGGAGGCGACAGCGTCCCGGTTCGCCGACAGGATGGACCCCCGCGGCTTCAGTCGCGGCGGCAGGCGAGCGGTTTCACGGCCACATGGGACCCGGTGGAAACGTGGCGCCCAACACCGCATCCATTGGCAGAAGGGAGCGGCCCCCACGCAGAGTCGCGACATCAACCAAGGGGTCATTTTCCCCCTTTGCGCGTCCGCTCGGCCAGCGCCGAGCCGCCCCGTGCTGGACCGGCCGCACCGGGTCTGGTCTGGCCGTGCCGCGCCCACCAGGCCAGGTCGTTCCCTAATGGGCTGGACCCTGACTCGTATCGGGTCGACGCGGTTCGAGCCGACCCAGGGGGGGTCTTGGGCCTGGTCAGTCCGGGCCCAAAAACCCCTATTTCCAGATAGTTCTATTAAACGCCCGTATCATGGGATATGGACCTCTGATCGACACACCGTCAGCTGAAATGAGATTCTTGGATCGATATGGTCATTTTGGTATATTACACTCAAGTTTTCGGAGAACATTGGGTATGATCGGTTTGGTTCGAGCACGAAACCAACTGGGCCCTCGGAGCGAAAATGCTTATAACTTACGCTCCGGACGTCCGATTGACGTGCCGTTAACATTGTAGGATTCCTCTTAGTGAGACAGACCTTTTGGCTTACTCCGCTTGAGGTTTGGACACAGTTGGAGTGCAGTCGTGTTGGGTTTTACTTAAAAACCATCCGAACCCCTGGAACGAAAAATCCAATAACTCTCAGACCGGGAATCCGATTGATGCGCCGTCTTCCATGTTCCGTTCCCCTTGTCGAGACGGAACTTTGAGATACATCAAGTCCAGACTACATGTCAGTGGATGTATCGACCCCTTGGCTCGTGGAGTGGACCCTCCCAGAATGAGCATGTTGTGTGTGGGAACCCTAGAGGTGGCTGCGACTGCGATTGTGAAGGCAACACTGAAATTCTATGTGGGTTCGGCAGCGAAGAATACTGTACTGAAATACTATGTGGGTTCTATGGCGATAAAGACTGCACTTAAATCCTATGTGGGTTCGGCAGCGATGAAGACCAGACTGGAATCCTATATGGGTTCGATGGTGATGAAGACTGCACTGAAATCCTATGCGGGTTCGGAAGATATGAAGATTGTAATGAAATCCTATGTGGGTTCGATGGCGATGAATACTGCACTGAAATCCTATGTGGGTTCGGTAGGGATGAAGACCGTACTGAAATCCTATGTGGGTTTGACGGTGATGAAGACTGCACTGAAATCCTATGTGGGTTCGGCAACGATTGAGACCGTACTGAAATCCTCCATGGGTTCGATGGTAATGAAGACTGCACTGAAATTGTATGTGGGTTTAGCAGCTTGGCTGGTTTAGTATCCTATGTGGGTCCCACCTTAGATGAATCAGTGGCTATATCTGATCATCTCTATCACCGATGAAGTATACCTATGTGAGCTGAGTCTTGACTTCAATTAATATCTTCGATATGATTTACTTACTATCCTGTGTGGTTTGGGTTTTACTCCTGCGTGGAAGTGATCGAACATGGGCCTGGATGTGGGAGCTGGACTGGAATTGATGACTTAGGTATTTGTATGATCATATGCATATGTAGTGTTGATTGTTACTTCATGATTGTATCTTTCCTTTGTGGATTATCCTTTGTGGATTCAAGGAGACCTTCGGGTGTCTTGGGGTCCCTACTGAGTAGTGTATACTCGCCCCTGCACGGGCTGTGCCCACAATATGTTGTGTTGGATGCAGACGACAGACAATGCGGATAGTGGTTAAGGCTTGTGGAGCATGTCGGTACCTGGAGGTGGACTACTGCGTGGAACGTACACAGAGTGGATGGATGGACCCGAGGAGTTGAGGAGGCCATCTGTTCCCACCTTTCAGGTGGAACTTCCTATGAACGGGTTGACGTTGCTTCTTTACTTTCAGTTGTTATACTTTTTTTCTAGTCATACTTTACTTTCAGTTTGGGATTGTATTCTGGCCCACTTACTTTACCGCACTACTTTTGTACCCAGTTTTACTTAGTGTTTACTTGTGCTTTCTTTCTCTATGGTTTGCTTACATTATAAAGGAAATGCCTTTCCCTTTTGTCGAGATTTATGCCTTGGTGCAAGTCGCCAGCCCCTGGCCTATGGGAGGCGGGCTTGGGGTAGTCACGGCCCGGGTCCCGAGGACGGGTCGTGACAGATTACAAGAACATTTTAAAAGGTAAAATTCACATATTATGATCTATTTCCACTATTTGAAAGGTTTCATAACCATTCAAGAATATTATAATATAAATTGAAAACTTCTCATCCTTTAATGTGATAAATTAACACATCTCTGATGATATATTCTTTTTTAGTGCAAGATGACGGGGAAAAGAGAGATAATGAAGAAATATTCTATCAGCATAATAAAATTATAGTAAATTTAAGGTACTATAAGTATCATAGCATTTGGATGTGGGGAGGTGAGGAGAGAGAAATAAAATAATGGATCTGATAAAAGAAGTTGAAAGAAAAAAAGAAGAGAGGTTAACCTATTGTGTACTCCTTAAGAATCTCATTAAGGCCATTGCCTTTGGCATTGTTGTGACACCATCACGTCTTGTATGTTGGGGGATGGATTATGAACTGATTTTTGTAGAGCATAGTAAAGGCTCAAATATTGAGTAGTGTGGTAAGAATAGGGGGTGAGGGTGGTTTAAATAGTTAAAGGGATGAGGGATTTCTTAATATTTTAAAGATTAATTAGTTATTTTAACCTTTGACAAGAAATAGTGAGGATTTCATGACCTAGATATGTAATAATTTCATGTGAGTTCTCGATTTTTTTACATCACTCGTGATGTTAGAAATAGTGTATTTAAATTCTACTATATATATACGGTAATATGGTGAATTTATCAATTCAAAAGAAATCATGTATTTTTGAAAAATCTCAAAATATCACCTTAACAATTTTTTCGACATGCTGAATCCAAAAATGAACCATTTTTTTCAAAAATTGTTTTCTTAATATAAGAAATTTAATTTGTAATTAAAATCATTATCTAATCAAAAAAACATCAACAATTAAAATATTAATCATTATTATTAAGGTGAATAAATTCTATTTACACATTAATGGGAATGGTTACCATTGATAAAGGTCATATTAATAATCATAATGTTACGTTAATAGTCGTAAGGGTATGTAACTATTCATTAGGGTATGTAAATATTCACCAATTATTATGTTGATTCAACTAGACTCCAAATATCCCCCTGATCGCAACTGTCTATGTTCCTTTTTTGATATTCAAAAAAAAATTAAATTTATTTTTAATGGATATGATAAGACCATATCCTATAAATAAAAAATTGTTGTTTCAAAAAGACACAATTCATCAGGAAATATAGGATATTACATGAATTGAAATAATTTATGATAAATATACAACAAAATGTTTGGGGTGTTATAATATTCACACCTTTAGAAATTGCATTCTTGAAACTAACACCCTTCAAAAATATGTAGGTTGTTATTATTCATAACATCCTTAGGTTCCCTTGTTTCTTCAGATATTTTATGGTTTCTCCCTTGATCCTCTATCAGAAGAATCATCTAAATCCTCTATACTTAATCTCTTGTGTCATGAGTCTTGATGGGATATTCACAGTATGAAAAATAAGGTTCCAACTCAATTTCTTCATAGGTTATTACATGAATTGGGTATAGGATTTATTTATTTAACAATGAAATGTGGAACACATTATGAACATTGGAATGAATTTTAGGCATTACAAAATAGTAAACTACAACTCCAATGCATTCCATTATTTCAAATGGTACAATGTACACTGGGATCAACTACCCTTTCTTTTTGAATCTTAAGACACCCTACCATAGAGATAATATATATAATACATGATCTCCTACATGAAATTCCAAATCCTTTCATTGGATGTCAGCATAAATATTTTTCCTACATTTGGATTCTTGAATATGGGCCTTAATGTTCAATACCTGTGTAGTTGTTTCTTCTATAAATTTTGGGCTTATTTGTTTTCGCTCGCGAACCTCATCCAAACATGTTGGAGTTCAACACCACTTACTATATAATTTTTCATATAGAGCCATTTGAATGCTAGAATGGAATCCATTATTGAAATAAAACTCAACCAAAGAAAATTATTGATTCTACATACCTTGAAAGTCAAGAGTGAATGATCTTAATATTTCATAATGTGTTTGAATAGTCTTTTAATATTATCTGTCAATTTTGGGGCGATAAGCAGTACTCATATGAGGTTCAATGTCTACAAACTTATTGTTGCTTTTACACAATTTTTATGCAAACCGGGGATCTTAATCGGACACAATCGATAGAGGTGCACTATAAATTATGACAACATAATTAATAAAATGTCTTTCGATGCGGTCAAGTGGTAAATCCTCTCATATAGAATGGAAACGTGTTGATTTTGTGATACAAACAACAATTACCCATATTTCATCATTCCTCCCAGGTTCTCTCGATAGGCTAGTGAAAAAATCCATCATAATGTCATATCTCATTAACATATGAATTTATAGGGGTTGCATGGTCCATTTGTGATGTGGAATTTCTACCATTACTTGTTGAAAAACTAGACACCTTGACCCAAAGTCAGCAATTTCTCGCTTCATGTTACCTCACCAAATATGTTTCTTCAGATCTCTATACATGTTAGTGCTACTACGGTGTATAGATAAATTTGATCTATGAGCATTCTCTAATAGTTCACTTTTTATCTCCCATATTAATGGAATGCATAACCTCTTCGCAAAATTTATAAGTCCATATATATACAAAAATTATAGCAATCATCCATCTTTAACAACACTAATTTTCTTTTATATATTATAATCATTTTATTGAGGGATTTTTATCTTCTCTAGTAAAGATTGTTTAGAAATAATTTGAAAGTGAAAAGTTGTTTCCTCTTCTATAACAAATCCAATACCCATATTTAGTAGATCTGTGAGTATGAGATCTCTCTCAATCCTCATTTGGTACATGAGTCCATGATCTTTCATGCCTATTGCATCTTCCACATTGTTGCCTTTCTTGGGTTGCAGTGTATTAAACAATCATAATATTTGAGTAACTCGAGCCATCACCTTTGCCTCATGTAGTGTACTTTCTATATAAAAATGCATTTCAAACCCTTGTGATCTGTATATATCTCACATCTTTCACCATAGAGATAATATATCCATTTTTTTAGGGAAATGATTATAGAAAAACGCAAGATCATGAGTTGGATAATTTTTCTCATGGTTCATCAACTTGCATGATGCATAAGTAATAACATTATCCTTTTTTCATAAGGACACAACCTAGTCCATTCATTAATGCATCATTGTATTTCATAAATTCATCATTTTCATATTAAAGAGTAAAAAATAGATCATTGAATATTATTATTTTCAAATTTTTAATGAATTTTGTAAATTATTTCCTCTCTAAAAACATAACCCCTTTATATTTGTACTTGGTTATCGGGTTAGACAGTTCGGAAAAATACTAAACGAACCACTAATAGTAAAATTCTATGAATATAAAACTATGTACCTTGATAATGTATGTTGGAATAGGACATTATTGGATTAGTATTTTCTTCATAGGATCAATAAGGATTTCATCTATAGACATAATATGGATATGAAAATAAATTGATTGATTCTAAAACTCACACTTTCTAAACATCCCATATAATTTCATTCTTCTATGAGTTTTCAGAATAATATGTATGTAATTCACATGGTCTACTTAGATTTTTGTGTATAGTTGGCTATTATTGATAAATACAACAACAAATTCATCTAGATATTCCTTGAAGTCCATATTCATTATATCAATGAAAATCATGGGTGAATTAGCCAGTCTAAAAGTAATTTCTATAAACTCATAATGCTCATACCTAATTCAAAATGTTCGCGTTGGAATATAATCCTTCCCCACACACAGCTTATGATATCTAGATCGAAGGTCAATTTTGAAAAAATATTGGGCTCCATTAATTTGATCAAATAAATTATCAATGTGTGGTAGAGGATACATGTACTTTATTGTAATGTCATTTAATTCATTATAATCAATGCATAGCCTCATGGATCTATATTTCTTCTTGAGAAAGTGGATAGGGGCTCTCCATGGAGAAACAATATGTCAAATAAATCATTTCCCCCATATAATATTTCTTTTTGTTTATCTAAAATAATTATACAGTGGCCATTCAATAGGGAGTAATTGATATAGGTCTTGTAATAGGAATTAAATAATTAGAGATCTCAACCTCTCACTCTGGAGGATGTCCAGGTAAATCCTTTTGAAATACATCAATGTATTCTCACCCAATAGGTATGTATTCAATCTGAATATCAATAAATGGTGTTTTCTATACCTCCCCAAAAATTTAATTTAAAATAACTACTAAAGGAGGATCTGGATAATATCTTGATGATGGTTTTTCTTCTCTCAAGATAATGGATTCAACATCATTCTCAAAAATTGTAACAACTTTCTTCTTGCAATATATATTTGCATCATAATTTGATAGCCAATTCCTACTGAGAATTATATCAATCTCAATAATTTCTATGATCAAAAGGATAACAAATAAAGAACATTTATGCTTCATGAGGTGGACTGACCGACACATGGTTTTGTAAGGATTCATTCCCCAAGTGTTTGACTAACAACTCCTTTATTAAATAAAATTGGACATGTCTAATTTTATTGTAAAACAAGGATGGTATAAATGAATGAGATGATTCGGAAACATGTAAATCATTGGATATGTTTGAGGAAATAATTATAGTACCTGCCACCATGTAATTAAGAACATCATCCTATTTAGTTGTAATCGAATAAGCTTTACATTTCTCTCGCATCCAATTCTGATGTAATTTATTATTGCGCTTAGGACACTCATTTTAATAGTTTCCCATTTTTCTACAATTGTGGCATTGAACAACATTGACATGTCCCTTACCCTTTCATTCACAATATCGATGGACCATTTCTTCACACATATAGAAAACTTGAATTCCCTTCAAGAATTTCCCATGATGATTATTTCCATAGTTTTCACATTATCAAAATTTATTCATTTAATTCTTATTCATTGGAGAATCAGATTCTCCATAGTTATTACAATACCTATTCTTATCTTGATTTTCATTTAATAGTTTTGATATAGAAATTCTTTCTCTATATTGATGGAACATAATACTATCTCATTGTATGAGGAAAATTGATGAGAATCCAGTACCCTTCTATGAATTGGATTAAGAGCATCAAAGAAATGATCAATATTGTCTCCCAAATCATGTACCTAATCTATAGAATACATGGATAATCTGGTTAAGTAATCCTTATACTCCACAACACTCTCTTCTTCCATTTTCATTAGGATATAGAATTTCCTCTTTATATCAGTTCATTGTTCACAGAGGAAATATTGGTCAAATATTATTTCCTTAAAAGTTCTCCATTTCATATCTTTTATTTATTATTCTACCATGGTATTCTCGATCAAGGAACACCTTTGATCAGCTTAACCCATGGGGAAATAAATTTCTAGTACTACCTTGTAATTTTCATTGCATCTTAATAATAGGAATATATTTTCAAGTTACTTGATCCACTGCTCAGCTACCACCAGATTTTTAGTCCCACTAAAATATGTGGGTTTATTCCACATGAAACAATCTAGTATAGGTGTATCATAGTTATTGGCCAATTCCTGAGTTAGGTGTCCCAATATAATCATGATCTGATATGCACCAATAGTGACTGTGTTGACTTGATTAGTGGGGTAATCCCTTCATTTTCCACAATAATTAATTTACTTTTTTCTATAAGGCGAAATCAAAAATCAATATCGTAGACTAAATTATGTCGCAATTCATAATTTATAACTGGAAAACACAGAACATAATATGATAATATATGCACGACTATTCTCATAATTATAAACATTATTTCTATTTACTTTTGAATCCTTCATAATAATTTGTAATGAAAATGGGATTTATCTTATGAATATCTCCCTGAAGTTTCAAACCAGGTCCACATTAATGCATATTTTCATGTACCATGATACTCTGAGTCAGGCACGAAACTCTTTTCTGGTGTTGTTAATCATAGGAACATAAGTGTCAGAACCATGTCCAATTATAGTGTCTAGAGATTGATGTATTTTCTAGGAGTACCCACATTATTTCACCATTAACCAAATTTTAGGATGTTCTTCTATGATTATCCTCAAATAATAGCTTATGGTTATGTCCTCTAAACTATGTTTCTTAAATCTAGTTTCTATGGATGCAACTAATCTTCCTCAAATTTAAACTGGAACACCCCGACACTAGAATCTCAGAGCTGGTTCTTTCCTTATTATATTAAAATGAAAAATAAGAATGAAATCCAAATGGGAAGATCAGTTTAGTATTCATTATGAAACTATATATATACATGTATCTAATATTAAATTAGAAAAAGGTAGCAAAATACAATACATTTATAAAAACTAATAAACGACATCCATGATAACTCATTGAATGGTACCATCCTTGTAACCTGTTGAAGGTAAAAAAATGAAAGGAGTGAGATCAAATTCTAAGAATGGGGTACAAATAGGGGAATCATGAATAAAAAAATATTTTAATCATAATAAAATTTTCATAGTCAATATGGAATGGTGAGTAAATTAAAAAGACATGCCATTAATTAACATAGAATGAATCTGTATCCATATATTTTTTCACAGTGAAATTCTCATGGATAGTAAATAACAGAAAATTAATATAGAGAATTCGTATTAATTTGACATCATATATCTAAAACCTAGTACAACCATACCATCAAAATGGTTTATGATTGTGGGTAGACACCCGTCTGATTCCCTTTTGGGAATAAACTCGAAGAGTTTATCACCAACTAATTTGTCTTATGAGACATGCCAATGCATCGAGGGGCTAAAGCCGGACCTACCCATCACTAAAAGTCCAAGTGATTCATTATAGATATATTTATTAGAAGACCAATATTCTTTTAAAATATCTTTATAGAAAAGAGGATACATATTCCTTAATATTTCCATAGATAAAACTACATCCTAAATAAAAACCATATGTAAAAGGGTATACGACATAAGACAACAATAATATCCATGGGACCAAATTATGGATATATAATATATTTATAGTTGTAAATGAGAATTGATATCATAGGTTATGTAGGTAGACCACATAAGAATGATTATGTGAACTATACCAAGTAAATCACAGTGAAATTGAAACCGAAAGAAATCCACTTAAAATATTGTAATCAATTGTGATAATAATATTCAAGTGAATCAATTAATACCATAAATATAAAAATAATCATTATAGTATATATCAAATGGATGTAAACATACACCAAATACATGAAATAGGTGTAAATCAATGGAAATATCATGGAAATAAATGTGAGATGAGAAACCCCTTAGCTAATGTCAAAATGTGTTCATCATTAGGTCTTAATGACCTGAATATTAAAATTTATAGAATCATTATTTTATAATTCAATAACTTCCATTAAATTTAAATGATTTAGTTTAATATTATTAGATTAATTGGTGATATTTTTTGTTTGTTTATGAGGATTAATTTTGTTGATTTGGATGCATTTTCTTCATTGGTTTTCATGATCAATTTACTTGTATCCATGAATGGAAGTTTATTTGAAATGTGGTTAAACATAATTAATTGATAATAAATATTATTAGTTAAATTAAATAGATATAAATTATTGTATACTGTTTTTTTAAATACCATGAGGATAAATCATTAGATAAATGATAATGATAAATGATTGGATTAACATGGCAGTTTTGTGCATAATGAACTTGTTTGGTATTATTATTTTATATAATGAATGTGTAAGGATTATAGAACATTTAAAAAGGTAAATTAAGTATATTATGAACATTTTCAACCATTAAAAGGGAAAATAACCATTCTATAAGATATTAATAGAAATTGATTACTTGTCATACTTGAATATGATAAATTAACACATCTTGGACGACATTTTCGTATTTAGTGTAAGAGAATGGAGAATAGAGAGATGATGATGAAATATTATATTATAATAATAAAATTATATTACATGTATGATACTATAATTATCATAGAATTTGGTTTTAGGGATGTCGGGGGAGATAAAATAATACAAGAACTTTTAAATGAAGTTGAAAGGAAAGGAAACAGAGGTTCACATCTTGAGTGCTCCCCCTTGAGAATCTATTTAAGGCAATATTTTGGCCGAATGGTGGGACCATAAGGTATTGTATGTGGGGGAGATCTTGGGAATTTTATTTTTATTATATCTTAGGAAAGGATCAATTTTTGAGTGGTGTGGGTGGAAAAGGGGTGACGATGGTTTATAAAGAGGATGGGAGGAGGGGTTTTATAATATTTTAATAGTTAATTTTTAATTTTATCATAACCAAGAAATAATCAATATTCCTAGACCTAGAATAGTAATATGTGCATTTTTGTACATTATTTAGGTTCTAAAATCCCTCATGATGTTTTGAATAGTATAATTAAATTATAATGTATTTATACGATAAATTAATGTATTTGACTATTCACCAAAAATTCAAGAATTTCAGAAAAATATCACAAATTCTTCTTAACCATTATTTGATGTGTAGAATCCATGAACATAATCCATTTATAAAATATATATTTCAAAATATGAGAGTTTTTTAAATTAAAATTATCATTTAATCAAAATACACTAATTTTTAAAATATTCATCTTCATTTTTAAGTTAACTAAATTATATAAACAATTTTATGGGTATGGTTTTGATAAATAAGGGTCATATTACTATTCATAATTTTAATTTAATATTCATAATCGTATGTTACTATTCACTAAAAATTATGTTTATTATATTAAACTAAAAATATCACCCTAATTGGAACCATGTACGTCTGTTTTTCAAAATTCACAACCCAAAGGTAAAAAAATTATGATTCTGTATAGGCTGCGACTATCTGCTATAAATGAAAAAGTGTTAATTCATTGGCACATAGTGCTTCCTACAATATATTACATTAAATTAGTTGAAATCATTAAATATAAATATACCATAAAATTTTTGGGGTGTTATAAAACTATTATTTAATTATTGAAGGAAACTAGCATTTGACATAGAAATATTCATATCTAATCATAATAGAGGATATGGATACAATATATAGATGATTATTAACATTTTTTCCTTAATCTAATATTTATATTGACCAAGTAACAGATTTAAAAAAAATTATCATTAGTGTGACTATTTTTTCTGTTTTTAATTGAAGAATACAATGAGGATATTTGGATCTCTATATCATATGATTTTGTTTTTACTGAGGATTCACAAAATCAATTTGACCTTATGAGTAATTTACATTAACTAGCCTAGGTCGACCATGAACCCATCATCGTATTCAATCCGTGACAAGTCCCAAAGGGTATTATTGATCCCCAAGGGCTTGAAACAAGTATTGGGCATCAAAATGAGATAGTTGATAATGGTTTTGTCCGTAAAAAAGGAAAATAAGTAAATATAAACTGATAAAAATAAAAACAACACTAGTAGTGGAAATAGGAAAAAATGATGTAGATAAACATACCTCAATTGATCTCGTGGGTCACCATGAAATAGAAAAAAAAACTCACTCCTAGAACGATCCAATCTAGATGAATGTGAAACTAAAAAACAATATAGACATGTCCACTGAAATTCTCAGTATAAATGACATTTATAAACAATGCCCTATTTACATTCCTTAAAAAATATACCCATTTATATTAGTTTTTAAAAAGACATAATAAAATATTTTTTTTCATTCTTTTCAAATTCATGTCACAATTTAACATTTTTAAGGAATGAATTTTTGTTCCACTATAATTTCAAAATATAGTATAAGCATGAATTAATATTTCTAAATTAGAATGAGGAAATTTATATTGAAATCTGGTTTTATAAAAATTAGTGAAGAAGTGGGAAATAAATGAAATGATGATCGGATCACATGAACCAATGGAAATCTCTAATAATCTAGTGTTATTTTGGGACCTAGGATCCTCTTACCTAAGGGAAACATGTTATAAGAACCACAAAAACTATGCCCTCATGCACGAGACACTAGTATGGTTCACATAAATCGATAAGTGTTATCCAATCATAATAATGTTTAGTTAGTATTGTAGTCATCAATCCTACTATATGTTTACATGACTAACCACTTCCTGATCATCTAGTATACTAGTTTTAGTCTCCCACCTAGGTACCCAGAGATACCCATGTTCTATATTTTAAATTGTGGTGAGGTTTTATAATGTGAACATAAATAAACATAAAAATTTATTTATCCAATACCCATTCAGCCATTCACCTTCATTGTACCTTCTTATGTACATTCCACCCATATGACATCCCACAATAAAAAAAATCCCTCTTCCCTAGTCACATATCACAAATAACCTATTACAACTTATATCCCATTTCTAAAACAAGAGGAAATGACTCAAGAATGTTTTTCATTTATCACCAAACATATTCAATGTTCAAAATGATTGTAAATTTTTACTGAGTATATTGTTAATTTTAGAACACATAATCATAAGAACTATTAATATTCCATAATCATGTATTAGATAAATTGAACCAAATTTGTTTTTCACAATTAAAAAAATCTCGGAACACATCATTTCAATGATGCAATTATTTTATGAATGTCAACCCTCTATTAGAGCATTATTTCACACCAAAAAAATCCATGGAAATGACATTGGATTTCTTTTTGTAAAAAAACAATAGTAAACTGTTCTTAGGAAACCATCCAATATGGAATAATTTCATTGTAAATTTCCATTACAAATTCAAAAACAACTTTCACCTCAAAAACTGAGTTAATGTGCGAACCCGAAATTTACATTTTGTGTCATAAACATCTACTTTTTTCAAGGGATTTTATATTATCCAAAATAAAAACACTCAAATCCCCAAAAATGTTCCAAATGTTCGTAGTCACTGATAATACAATATACCAAACTTTTTAGTTCCAATAAATACACATGAAAACTATCAAATATTTAGGAAAATATTTTACTCATTTATGACGCCTTAAATTTAATTACAACACAAAACTAGTATTAATAAAATCATACATGTCAATAATAAACCAAAATCTATATTTCAAAAAAAAATTATACCACACACACACACACACAGATATATATATACAATACAATGAGATTAACATATATTTTTAAAATGGTTATGAAATCAAGGACTTAAAATTAAATGCTTGGGCATAAGGAACACACCTCAAGACACGCAGCTTTAGACGATAAATACTTGGGATAACTTCACTTAAACATACATACATTTTAATATATATATATATATATACATATAACTATTTACCCAAGTACATATTCCATGTGCCTTGAGGGAATGTGTTCAAGGTGGATATATATACATTGTTTCCCATTTATATACATATATTTCTTTTCTACTGACGACTCAAACCCACACCAAGATGACAAAAACACCCTTTAATGATTAAAGAGTTTCTAGAAAATTACAATGTATCCAATTAAAACTAAATTAAACAAGAAAAAAAGATAAACCACACCCCAACTGATGATTGACGAGTTGAAACTGATAGAATCCTCTATACCATTAGTATCAGTTATCAAAACATGAATGAGGGGATATGAGTGACCCGTTGTAATCCCTAGAAAGTAAAAATATAAAAAAATGTTAAAACATACTATATGTTTTCATACAAATGAATTTTGGTGAAGGGAAGAAGAAAAAACAACCCAATGAAGATTTAGAAGGAAAAAAGAGGAGTCACAATTAGGTTTCGACTAGACATCCTCAATAATAAGGATGGAAACATTGGTAAAAGGGAGATAGGGAAGGATGGGGGTCGTGCGACCATGGTAGAAGAGGGAGGAGGGGACCGAAATTGATGGAAGTGGCAGGAATCCCCCATAAATATGTACACGGTAGTGGTGGGCTTGGTGGAAGAGGCTTCCGGGGAGGCTTTTTGGTCGATGAGTGAGGGGCTGGCTCACGTGGAGGGTTCCAAGAAACGCATAGGGATAAATGGAGAGAGAAATAATGAGGAAAGACAAAAAATTAAAAAACATGAAAAAATAAATATAATAATATAACTAATAACAATAAACGAATAATAATAATTATTATTAGTTGAAAAATGTTTTAATAAAAAACATACAATGCACTAGGTCGGGGAAAGACAATTTTCCCCACAATGACACTTTCTATGTCAATAATGTCCGAAAACACATGGATATGCAATGCTCGAAACAAGAATTCAAAGATTCATAAAATGAATCCCTTACCACTTGAGATTCAAAAAATTACATTCCACCCAAGACCTAAAGACTCTATACCCAAAATACATATGAAATAACCAACAACACAATACTCACATTTCCTAACAGTAATGAAACCTCGAAGAACCTGTCCCGAATATAGAATTCTCTAGAGTTTTCTAATTATATCAAATGGAAATTCTTTATATGACCCAGTGTCTGGGATAACAATCTATATTTACGTGGGTCAATCAGAGTTTAGGAAAAGCATTACCTCAAGAAGAACACATTGAAGAATAAGTTCTCTATGAATTTTTCTTATGTTAGACAGCCCAAAATATTCGGACTCTAGAAAAATAATGACTATCCCAAATCAAAACAAATTAGAAAACCAAACAAGGTCCCTAAAGGTGTTGTGACCACATTCCTCTCCATGTCTCACCATACCATCTTGTGGGAATAGATTAGTGAGTCCCATAGTGGGACTCCACATGATATTAGAAAATGAGTAGTACCATGTAACCCCCATGGGTACTCTCAAATCAGTTTCAACAATGCATATTTAATTTACTATCATCAACCCATCAATATAGGATGACCGAGAACATAGGTCGAAATATTATCATAGACCAGCCTGACACCCCCAGACCATGGGTAATACAAACAAAATAGACATTGGAATAATGTCAAGACAATCCATGATTCCTAAGATCCACAAAAAATATACATCTCCAAATGAGCATCACACAAGAAGCTGGGATTGGTCCACAGAAAGAACAAACATTTAAATTTTACACTAACATGGAAAAAAAGTGAAATATTATTGGAGAGGACAACATGACCGGAAAAAATCCACCACAGATAACCATGTATAAAGAAACCTAAACGATCCTTTCCCCGTCATTAGAGATGAATTGTTTGGAATTGATTCCTCGCACCTAGAAACCACCAGACTTCATGAAAATCATTACTTTGAGACCTACGGATGGATCTTTGATGTGATAAAATTGTATTAAAATAATTTCTAAAATATTGTAAAGAGATAAAAATATCACTCATTATATACAAGTGTAACATATTATTTGGAATATATCTTTATATAATATACCATAAATGTATTATATATCTTTTTCTATATACTAAGTGGTTTATACATAAAATAAATACCATTTAGATGAGGCTAATAATATACCTCATCAGTGTGACATCATACATTAATTATTTTGATTTACTATACATGGGGATAATATAATAAAGGGGTGGTTGGGTATGTTGCTGATAATGTGGGGATTTTTATGTAACCATAATGAGATATATCATATTGTATATTTATTATGACTCTTGTAACCTAATTTTAATAAGATAGACGAAATTAAAAATGGTTAATATTTGATAGATATGTGATTTATCAATATATGACTAAATATTAGTGATTTTCAAACTGAGTTGAAAAATTCACTATCTGAAACTATTTTCAAAATTTTAGACTCACACCCCGACCCTTGAGATTTTATTGAGATTTAAATTTTTGGTGAGGGCTATGAATTTAATAATTCATGTTTTGGAAACCATGTATATTATTTTATCTTTATGGAAACTGGAATTGTCTGAAATTTCACTAAATTCGAGAAGTGGGAACCCTGAAAATACCTTCACAATGGAGGAAAATAGATTCCTTTCACAATAAATAAGACACTTGAGCGATATTATTTAGAATATATTATATTTAACTCATTTATATGAAGTAGAAAATAATATATGAAAAATCACATTCTCAGAAAATAAATTGGTAAACCACAAGTGCTTATTTGTAACCAACCAACAATTCCCTTAATATAATTTTTGATATATTTAAATTTTCTATTTAGTATATCAAATAGTATAATACATATCATGTTATTTCTCAGTATGAATCTAACTATAGGTTTAGTGTAGTGATTATAATTTTTAATAGACATTATCTTTCAAATTATGTTTATTTTTAATGAAAGTTCACCACTTTTCTTAAATGACTGATTTGGGATTTTCAATAGCTTTATTGTATCAAATAAAATGTTTTCATGCTGAATAAGGGGATGCAACAATATTTTCAACTTGGATTTCCATCCCCTAGACAACATTATTTCTAAAAAGTAATTATAATTCTATTGATTCTAGAGAACTTCAGTATATTTATAATGGAATAAATAATCATCTATACATTCATTATTCATGTTTGAGTTTCAATTCTTCCTTCAATATTAGTTAATGGTGAATTCTTGATTGTTTTATTGAGAATCCCGATTTGATAATAATTTTAAAATGGTTCTGGCTCTACCTTCATCTATATGCAATTATGTGGTTTTCAAATCATTTTATAATATTTTTTAGACTGTTACGGTCAGGGTCCTATTTATTATTAATCATATTACTATCCCTTTAACTATCATACCATTTAGAACACATTTTGGGCCTATACTGTTGCTAGAGAGACACTAGATATTTTGGAAGACAATTTTTCCTGCCATTTTCATTTAATCCTCCTTTACCCACATTCACTTAAACAATGATGGATTGTACTCCCCAAACATATAATGAATTTCCATAGTCATCCATGCCAACTATTGTTTGTTTTACATCTTTCACCATGAGATATAAAAATAATTCTCATTCTTATTCTACTCCAACACATTATAATCCTCTAGAGGAGACACTTGGTCCCACCCCATCCATACATGTTTAATTTCTTTTATAGAATTTGAATCCAATGGAACCCAATAATTATACTACCTTATATACACCTATAAGAACATAGTATTTTTTTACCATATTTTAATTTTATTATATGATTTATTAATATAATATATTTTTTTCATAAACATATGATTCATCTACTACGTAACATGGTCAAAGACAGTAGTGTGCATTGTGAAACAACCACAAATAGTTGATTATGGAGTAAAATGAAGAAAAATAAAATGATTGGAAAAACTATTTGTGAAAGTAGGTGTTGTATGGAAAAGCCTTCCAAATACTTTTACATCATTCTTAATAGAACACTCTCCTAGAGACACGTTCCAAATAATGTTATGTATAGTCCTTAAAAACAAATATGGGTGAGTAAATTAATTATACTTTTTATTATATTGATATTTTACTTCTAAGAATTAATATTTTAGTTCCCCCTAGGTTATAATTTTTTCAATTATAATGAAATGAGGACTAGATGACTAGTTTAATTAAGAGAGTGTTGAAAATAATAATCATGAGTTATATAGATAATGTTTTTCAAGAGTTGGTATGGATTTAGATTCCACAACATTCATGAATTAGTGTCCTATATCATATTATGGAGAATGAATTTCCTAAAAAAAGAACCTAATTTCTTAGTATTAATTAATAATAGTTTTTTGAGAAAAATTACCCTAAATGTTATTAATAAATAGTTTTTGTATTATTGAGAATTCATCTTTTTGATGATTCTGAAATAAATATAAAAAACAAAGATGCCACAAAATACGTCCCACTTTTGGGTGGACTATAATGCCAGATCATGAGATCATGGAAATACAACAGTCGTTAATAAAAATTTTATTTAAATTATTTATAGAATGAAAATTTAATCAAATATCCATTAATTAAATATTTTATTGTTTAAATATTAGTTATTTAGAACATACAAATATGATCTAAAATATATCACTAAAATAAAAAAACTATAAACAACCTAATTCCTCCCCTCCCCACTGACACAGACACACAAACATACATGTTAGAGTTTTAGAATGTAATTGTAATATATTTTTGGAATCTATCTCCAAAATATAGTATCATATACTAAGGGTTATTACTTGGATTTGAATAAGTTAAATTTATTTAGAATATAATAGAATATACAGATTTTAAATTTATGAATTTCATTTTCAAGAATTCTATCATTGTTAATTATAAATTTGATATTATAGATTAGCTAAAAACTAATATATATGGTTTTATGGACTATATTAATCATGTTGTTGATCTAAAAAATAATAGATATAGTGTTTATGAATAAATTTCAATGAATATTTTTGTTGGTGTTTTAATGTATAATGTACATAATGTTTTTCTTTACTTTTATATAATATTAGATGCATAAGATACGTTGACATATATTCATACATATCCCATGTTAAAGTAACCGGTCATGAATCCTTTTTTAAGAATTAAAGAAGAAAACATGATTCTTTTTTTATGTTTTTAATGAAATCCAATCAATGAAAAAAATTATTTTGTCCAAAATACGAATGTAGAACAAGATTGAGAATCAGGTGTTCAATAAGGGTTATCAAAAAGTGGACAATAAATTTTATATTAATGATACATTTCAAAATAACAATGAATTGGTTATTTTGTTTAGATTTAATATTTCATATTTTCCCTCAGTGATTAAATGAGATGATTATATTATTGAATAATAATTAGTAAATAAACATTTAATTTCAAATTGTATACTGTTCAAGAAACAATCAATTGAAAATAGAGTCCGTAAGAAAAAAATTCAGCATCGATAAATTAAAACAAATTAGGTTTTTTTAATATTATTATTATTAACTAAATAGAATAAAATTATGGACAAAGATTAATTTTTCATGAAATAGTACATTAAAAAATAAATTTAAAGATGAATGAGAAAGGTAAAATTTTAGGATAAATATTTCATAATGTTGGAGTATAAATATAGGGATATGGTACACAAAGTCAATGTGATCTTCCATAAGAAATATAGTATAGATTAAATGAAATATTGAAAAGTAAAGAATCTATCAATATTTATATGTGAAGGTAATAAACATATTGAAAAGTATAGAATATGATAAATATAATTCAAGGCATTATGACTCAAGATATACTTATTGAAATAAATATAGATGACATATTCCTAATCTATAAAATATAAATGTTTTTTCTATGTCTATAAAATGAAAGAAGTGGTAGAAAGAAGATAAAGTTCTTATACATTACATGTGTTCATTATTTCATATTGGTAATAATATTTTCTAAAAATAATTCAAAATCATAAGTTATACAACTGATATCATACAATAATAGTAGTAGTAAAACTCTAATATAATTGATCAACAACAACTTAAAATGTGGATTTTATTACTTGTTTATCTTTTTATTACATTAGTTAAATTTTGTTTTATATGATATTTCTTTATTCAAAAGTTAATTATCTTTATATAAAAAGTTGTTAATTTTTTTATTTTTCCACAATATTATTTTATGATTTTAAATTGTCTTTTAATATATAAATCCTATAAAATTGAATGTTTTCTATGATATGGTATCCCTTCTCCCCTACTTATTATATGGATGATATAATAAAAACATTATGCCTCAAATAATGTTATATTATTACTCTAATTTTTGTACATGGATAATTAAATAGATTAATACATTTTAAAATGGGGGAGTGTCAAGAAGAGTTTTCATGGGGTTTAATAAACCTTGAAATTTCTTCTTAATATTTTGATGTGAATTTAGGTATTTTAAAAAAACTATCATGGAAGTAATTAATTTTATATTCCTTCCATCACTTTTTCTATAATTATGTGGGTTTTAGGTTGATTATATCAATTAAATTGAATTCATAAATACGTTTTTCATTTCACCTCTATTTGAATTTTTATAATCCAATATAAGTTTGAATTACCAAAGAATCATTTTTACTGCATCTTAAGAGTTCAAACCCTTATACTTAATAAATATTTATTTTCTAAACACCTATCTTTCTATCATTATTCTTTTATATCACATAATAGTATGTTTTTGGATTCAACAAGTGCTATGTTAATTTCCCTCATACATTGAGATTCAATAGTGTATATTTAAATCATGTCATTATTATTTTAGTCCACTCTTTCATCATTGAAATATACATAAATATTAGTATAATTAATAATAAGTATAGTTTTCATGATAATTGAGTTATTTTTATTCCATGATATTACAATATTTGACTCCCCATGAAAAAGGATTGGTATTCTAGAAATGAATGGAAGTGGGAAACTGTAATGGAAACAAAAAATAAAAAACAATAGATTAATTATAATTAGATGGTTTATTAAATATTGAATATGTATTTATAAATGAATATGAAATCCTGTTTGAAATGGGATATACTCTTGAAATGGATATGGGGAAGGGAATCTGGAATGATGGGAATTGATATGGAAATGATAAAATTTTCATAAAACCATTATTATAAAACTACATCTACTTTCTTCTCAATTATATATAATTTTCATAAATTGATTCCATGATATTATATTATATTTTCATATCTTGAAGCCAATTTTTTGATAAATCTATATTAATGTAATACATGGAAATATATAATAAGGAAGGGATGAAAACATTGTATAAATTAGGAAGGGTAATTAAAATATAAATAATTTTTTATTATTCTTAGTCATTATGCCTTTTATTAAATTCATGTGCTAAAATATTATATTGAGAATATCCATTTAATTTTTTTATGATAATTAATAATGAATATAATATTTTATATTAAGGAATTCTATATTAAATGTCACTAGGGGAAGTTTTAGATATTGAATGAAATATGCAAGATGAAAAATTATCTTTATCATCCGAAAAAAGAAAGAATGAGGTGTAATAAAAATAACAATAAGAAAGCAGGTTTTAAAATTTACATTGTTGATTTCGAATTTAAATATCTAAATTTTATCTAAATTTTTAATTTATGTTGTAAAATTGTGATTTAATTTCCCTTATAAGGAATTTGAAAAATTGGAAAAATGATCATTACATATGGTTTTTGGGAAATAATAACCATAGAAGAGAATGATGCCATGCAGGGAAAAGAATTGTTCTAAGTAGTTATTATCACACCTAAAGTGCTAGTTCTAGTATCGTTGAGTTGTAAAAGGGTGATGGAAAATGAAGCACAAGATTAGATCCAAACATTAGAAGACCAAGAATAATTCATATAGAAACATGAACATTGTCATGAGGCCAAAAATTATTTTTTAAAATTTATATAATTATTATGTGAATCACATTAACCATGTACTTTCACAACTTTTATTTGATATATGTTTACAATGAATATGTTATATAGTGCACTAGGATGTTGTCCAAGTGGTGATTTATTTGATAATATTAATCACAATGTTGATTGTGAGGATAACATTGAGAATAAGGGTGAGGATGAGGGAAATGATGATAATGAGGATGAATATGGGGATGACAGGGATTGTAGTGATGGTTGTGAGGTACATATTTATCCTTTACATATTTGACTAAAATTTATGAAATTTGATGTTTTATGATTAGTTGTAAATGAATAATATGATGTTTCAAAGGTGACTTATATCTACTTGAATTATGTAATTTATTTATTTTTTTATAATTATTATTATATTGGTTTTTTATTTTTTTCATTCAATTGACAACTGTGGGATAACAGTGAGGCTTCTAGTTGCTATTTGAGAAGGTTTTAGTAACTATTGTGTAGCATGTTGTGTATGAAGGGTGGTGGTACTGCTACTCAATGGACAATGTGGGATACAACTACAATTTCTAAACCTTTTTTAAAGAGATATACCAATATTTTTCATGGATCCATTATAAAATATAAAAACCAATAGTTGTATCATAAATCATTGGTTAATCAATGTTTTTTTTACCTTTATAACAATGGTCCACTTAGAACAATTTCTATATATATTTCCAAATAGGAATATACCTAGCGGCTTAGAAAACCATTGTTATATGATATACCAATAGTTCTTTAGAATATAAAAATGTATTTTAATAGTTGGTATAGAAAATCATTTTAGAAATACATCAATGAATGATTATGCTAATATATGAGAACAACATGGTTTTGGTTGAGTCTTTTTCTTATTGATCATGGTGAGATAGATTTCACATGGGATATGTTTTTGATCAAGCTACAATATATGTTCGTTAATTCAATACTAAATTTATGGTATTTCCTATAGTAAATTTAACATCATTAAGGTTCATTTGTTGTGTTGAAATTTATTGTATGTTTCAAGAAGCATAACAATTTTTCTAATAATCTATTACATGATTACAATGATGTGGAATAAAATGTTGTGTAGAAATTTTTTGATGATCCAGAATAATGATATAAATTTTAATATATATATATATAAATGTCTTATCAAATAATAATTTTTTAGGAAATATGTTTTTCTAGATGGATTTCCTAACACCGAAAGATTATCATACATAAATATCATAACATTTTAGAAGAATGTGACATACGTTACAAACAAAAATTCATGAGGAATCTAGTCATTTACTGTCTATAGATATTATCTACACAATCATCTAATTTATTGAAAATATTTGTCATATACTATAATGATATTACAATGTAGTTATATTTAGAAGTATACGATTCCTAACCCCTTTCTTAATAATTTGGGGAAATAAATCATTATAATGGGTGATCATAGATTATTAGTAAGGATAATAAAGGATGATAAATAATCATATTATTATGACATGGTTATGAGAAAATGAATATACTTTTGAAAACCATACCTTATTTATCAAAGATCATAGTTATGATTTCTGAAAAATATATTGGTTTTTCATAATACTTGAATCATAAGGGAATCAATGAACATGAACCTTGTGAGTAAAGAATTAGAATAAGATATTGATTCTTGGAATATACAAAATAAAAGAACATATTATCCATAAGATTATTACTAAGACATTCATACTATATTAGCCTTAGGCTAGCCATCCAAGCACCTTCTTTGAGCTTGGTATAACCTCATATTTAAAATCTTTAAGGCTTGGGATAACTTCCAATGTCCCCTATTTTAGGATTGGGAAAATACAAAATAGACCATTGGTGCTCATATAATAATAATCATCACTTAATGCATTGGATGGAAATATAGCTCCCACCCATTATGTAATGAAAATCACGCACATGGGTTCCATAAGATAGTAAAAAATTCATCGTATCATAATAATTGAAATGATGTTGGTTTCTTCAGTATTTCAACACATCATAACTTATGTAAAATAATTATATATATAAGAATTTCATCATGTCATCATTGCATAACGAATAGAAAAAGAATTAGTTTTCATTATAATTCAATCATAGGATATCTCATGAAAAAGAATCATATTTAAAAAGAATTATATAATTATATTACCCATAAATAATGAAGTAGGTTTAATAGAGAATAAATCATGGTATAACCCATCAAACAAATAATTTCCATGAGAATTATTTCATGTCATAACCTATAAGAAAAATTAAAGGGTTTTGTTATGATTTTTATAATGGTATAACCCATGAAAATATAATTGTTTTTGTAGGAATTTTATCATTGTATAAAAAAATTTAAAATGAAGTTGGTTATATAATAATTATTTCATGCTATAAACTATGAAAAAATAAGTGGGTTTTAAATAAATTATATTATAGTATATACTCATGGAGGGAAATAAGATTCATAAAAATATTTTCAGCATAAATATAAACCATTTGAATGAATAATTAGAATAGATTCCATGGATAATTTCCAATTAAATAATAAGTTTCCTCAAAGGATTTCATATTGTAAGGAGATTTTTTTGGAAAAAAATAACATTCAATGATTCATGTTAAAAAGTTCAAATTTTGGAGATCAATTTTTAAAAATAAAAATTATAAAGTATTTTATAAATCCATTTCATTGAAAATATACTTTGAAAACACATAAACATATATTTAATAATAATTTTAAACATTTAATGAGTAAAATATCATATTAACATTAGAAAAAATCATATTATAATATAAAATGAATTTGATATAAGTTAGGTAGAAAATAGAAATTAAATATTATAAAAGAAGGATTAAAGAAAATAATGGTCATGCTGATGGTAAATTATTCTAATTTTGTACATGTTAGAAAAATATACATTTCACATTTTTGGTACGACCAAAATGGGCAATGGATGGTAGATGACATTAAAATACATTTTTATTTTTCTTTATTAAATTAATAATGGTAAAAATGGAATTAAACCATCATTGTGATACATTAAAATAATTTTTTAAACCTGTTATGAAAACATAGACATAGAGAGAATGGGATTTTGACTGAAGAGAGAAATAATGTTGGTTTTCTTTAATTTTTTTTTAAAATTCATGATATAACTAGTAGATATGAATATTCATGTGCTTATTGAAAAATTAATATAAATATTCCATCATTAGAAACATAATCATAAACAACCCATATAAACGATGATATTGTATCAAAAAAACATTATCACAATGGTAACATTTGATCATAAGTATCATTAATGGAAAACATAAAATAAAATATTAAATATCAGGAAATGAATAATAATAATCATATAAAAAGTCAATTGGGTTGTATATACACATCATAATAGATGAAAGGTACAAAACATAACATATGTCTCAAAGAAGTAAAATTGAGAATAAAATCCCACCCATCTTTAGTATTATTTGAACTTTAAACACTATGAATGAGGGATTCTCAATTGGACATTTAAATATTATAATTTTAAGGATAATAATAATAATATAAATTCATTGTAAATATATATACCATATAAAATAAATAGTTTTTGAATATGGAATGTGTCTCACAGAAGTAAAAATGTTATAGAAATTACATACCATACATCTCCATTACCTTCATACTCATTCAAAACTCATTATTAACAAATTTAATGTTATTATTAATATGCTTAAGAACCAAAAATATTTATATCATTCAATATATTTTTTACTTAAAAATTTTTATTACCCTATTATTAAAACATCTATGTTAATGTCGGTTTTTTAGCAATAACAACATTCATTTTCATGTATGATTTTTTGGTCCTCATACATTTACCATGATTCCATAATATAAATAATTTTAAACATGATATATATATCATATAAATTCAATAATTACAAATTTTTTATTTTTTATTTTAATTAGAGATAGTAAAAATGAGATATATCATTGTTGGAGGCATTGGGCTATTCATACACATGAATGATGAATCAATTTCCCATAAAAAAGATAAGGAGAATAATAAATTAAAAAATAATAATATAATCCATTTTATATCATATATATTAAATTTTTTCATTATAACTTTCTATATTACCATCCATATAAAATGTGAATGAATTAATTCACATAATAAAGAGGTATAATACAATATACATGAACGACGATGTCATATTCCCACACTATAGTGGAGAAGGTACTATTGTAGGAACTGTAGTGGTGGTGGTTGTGTGTTATCCATTGTAACAGCCTGGGTACTGTAGTAGTTCAATTCACTGAAGGGGCCTTTGGGTAAAAAATGGGAATCTCCGGCATTGTATTTGACCATTGGTTTAGTGGTAATAACACCATAATCAATCATGATAAATGGGTGTTTAAAACCATGGGTTGTAGGTGTTGTAGCATTACATTAGTGGCATTGTAGCAGTAGAGGAAATTTTGAAATGATGATATAGTAGCAGTGGCAGGCACTGTAGCAGTAGCAGTGGTGGGGAGTTTAATAGTTGTATGTATTGTGCAGGTATTATAGAAGTTGGGTACTGTAGAAGTATTGTTCAAATAATGGGACATGGGAAAAAATATTCGGGCCTATGGGCCATATAATTGGCTACATGACTACTAATATTTCGAGCCAAATATATTATGTAATAAAGCAGGTAGTTGGGTGGGTTATCCTTTAGGGGGTATATTACCTACCATTCAGACTTGTGTGTGTGGTGCGTGTGTTTTTGATATAATTGTACCCCACATTCAGCAAATATAATATATCCATCTAAGAGATGTGGTAATGAAAACATGAATGACATTATATCATGATGTGGAATTGTGTCTTACACATGAATGATGATTTCATCCACCATCTAATATAAAATGAGATGGTTAAAGATAATTAACATAATATAAATATTACTCAGTATATTTTTGATTCTAATGTAATGATATATGAAGGGTTTTATAAGAATATAAAGAATTTGAGGAAGAAATATAATAAAAAACATATTTATTGAAGATGAATATTATTCAGACAACTTCTTATGGTTTTAATAAAAAAGATACATAGAGAGGATTTCAGAACAAATTAAGGCTTATAAGATAAGAGGAGTGAATTAAATAAGTGATTTACCTATATGTATCTGAAATAATTGGCTTTGTATTTGGTAGAGGAGATGAGAGTGGTGGCCTTTAAAAAGTGAGTTGAGTGACACACTTTTTAATTTTTAATAGAAATATGTATAACCACATTTATTGAATAAAAGGATAGAAATTGTTCAATTACCAAATCCCATAAGATATGGTTTCGAAAAATTTACATCCAATGGTGTTTGAAAAAATTTGGGTAATTTTTAACCAATAACATTTTAGTATAACAACCTCTTAAACATAATTTTACCTTAATAACAGTTGATAATTATTTATATTTTTAGTGTTAATTATTGAAGACATTAATGTGATCTAATTAAAAAATATAATTTATTCTTATTCAAAAAATTTAATCCATTTTTAGAAATTATAATAACATAATTTTAAAAAAAAATTACAATTAATCATGCATATGTTTCGAAAATGCTTTTTTTCATTGGGAATATTTTCAAAATTTTATAACATTTGTTTATGAATATTCAATATAAATATGATTGAAATGACCTAAATATGAATAATTTATATATAATTGAATGAAATTTTATTTTCAAAAAATATTTAAACCTTTCTATTCATTAATATTTTTTAAACGAAATGAATTTATTAATAAAAACAAGTATTTTTCATTATTTAGTGAAAAATTAATTTTGTTAGAAAAATTAAAAAAAATCACCTATGCTATTTTTTAAATTATTATTTCTTAAATTAGAAATATTTCATAAAAAATAAATTATTTTGAATATTTAATTTTATTATATGTGGGAAAATGGCTATAAGAGTGCTTTTTTAGAAATATACAGTATCTAAATGTAAAATTGAATTTATTTTTATCTGTTAACTGGAAAAACACATAATATTAATGTAGAAATTTATACTAAATATAATATATATAATATTAATTACAAAAATTCCCAAAAAATAATTTTTTAAATTTTTTTACTTTAATAATGTTTTGTTCATAAGCATATTTTTAGAGCACGATCTCCTTTGTTATCGAACATTTTTTTTATTTTAATTTATAAATAAATTTTCACTAGAGATATCATTTTATGTTCATTTGTAAACCATGTATTTTTATAATTTATTTAATCCTATTAATACCCACCATCCAAAAATGTATGCGGTAACTATGGATTTATATATTAACATTTAAATAGTGTCATACATTTCATTTAAAAATACTTTTTCTTATAATGAATTATAAACTATGTGATCCTTATAATAAACAATATTGAATATTTAAAATTTTTAATATAAAAAATATTTCACAAAATATCAAGGTTTTAAATTTTACCTACATTAAAATGATTTCCTCCAACAAAAGTTTTCTTTTGGGAACCAATAGTTGGGGAATTTTCTGCCTCAATACATCATTGGGTTCAAACGTAGCTTCCTCAATCTTATCGTTTTTCCTCAAAACATTGACCACATATATGGTTCTACTCTATATATAATTCTATATTTCATCATATTTCATTCCCAATTATTCTTTATAAGAAATAACATTCCATGGTTGCATGAACTCTAAGTTTAGTAAATGTGATTGATCTATTACCTAATTTATTGTATCAATACCTATTAACACAGTTTTTCAACATAATTATCTCAACATTATAAATATATTAACAGATATATATCCCTAAATAATTTGTATTCAATTAATATCATATTTCCATTAAATCACTATTCTAGGACATCAACACCATTAAACATTTTGTTTAAATCATTTATGAAAACAATTTAGCAAAAAATAATATTATATTTAATATTTCTGGAATTTAAATACATACACAGATTAATAATTTTACATCATTCTTTAAAAACTAAATAGGATTCATCATCTTTTTCCTTATTACTAGTTTTCATTTATATGATTCTTTTAGTATCTTCATTATAAATAGTATAAGTATTCCTCCAACCACCATAATGATTATCTTCCCAATTTTTTACCTTGTATATTGATTTTAATTATTCATATAATTCCCAATGTCAACATATTCATTTATTCATAATAATTTATGGATACCAACATTCCAATATATTTTGTTATCTAAAAATTTCATTTCTCTACATAAATTACTCTTTTATTCCATTGTTCTACATACATTTAACAACATTTATATCAATTAATACATTCTATGTAGTGATTTTTCTCTCAAGATCTATATATAGTAAACATAATATGTATTCATCTATAGTCTCCACCACCCAAAATTTCAAAAAAATTATTTATCTTCCTTGGTTAGTTGAAGATATTGTTATGGTAGTAGTTGTTGTTTATATATTGTTGTAACTAAATATTCATAATCACTATATCCTTTACTCTAGTCATTTTAAAAAAATTTTTCTCATCGACATATCTTTTACCATATTCAATGTTAATCAAGTCCCATATAGTTTACCCCATCGAAGAAAAATTTGTATATGTTCAGCAGTAACAATCATAGTTAGAAAACATATAATCATGAAAATTCATTTATAGAATCTCTAAATCATTGCACAATTTTTTTTATCTATGATAGGTTATGATTATCGTAATTCATTCATACTAATAATATATTTAAATATATAATAATTATTTATAAATAGATAGTGAAATTAAAAATAATATCCTTCTGGAGTGTCAAGTAATGATTGTATCATGGAATATCATCATGAACCAGGCGGTGATCGAGTTGAGATCAATACCCCATTTTTTATGTCATTTCCCCTAGGTACAACTCTACTAGAGCCACATCTACTTATAGTACCTAGATATTGATTTTATTTAATGGAAGAAACTAAACATATCCTTTTATATTATTCATGTAAATTTTCATATACTTTTACTTGTAGTTATACTATTCATTATGCATATCCCAAGACATATACTTAGAAATATTTCTTGTGATATCACTAATGTTTATTAATAAATGTTTTCGATGAATTATAAATCAATTCCTATGACAACAAATATAGAAACCTAGGATTCTCTTATAAAAATTTATGTTACCTCAATGTTGATGAATATTCAATACTTTATAAATACATGTGACTAAAAACCATAATAGATTATTGTCCTTGTATACTAGGTACAAAACATTCTAAATTGTCAATAGATCTTCGACATCTCTGATAAATTTATTCCACTTTAGTACAATCCACAAATACACCAAACAAAAAACCTTTCATCAAATCTTATGGAATGAAATAATATGAAATGGTTTCCTTCGATTCTTAATAATTATAAAAAGGGGGATATCTGAAAATTTTTAAAAATATATAAGGGTATGTGAACATGAAGATAACAGGAGAAAACCATAACTTGTATATCATATATCACTATCTTAGGGTGTATAAGAAATATTAATATTTTATAATACTATAATAATAATGTAATCAAATAACACGAGCTATCAGAGTATAAATTTTGTATGCAATATTCTATTTTAGCATATACATAAATATAAAGCTACCAAAAATAATTTTATAACATATTAAAATTGTTATAACAACAAATGATCCAAATTATATCTTGGGGTAATGTTTCATGAACACCCTTTAATACTTGTGACAAAATCCCATGTACCCTCTTTTGGGATTGGGATAACCACTACTATATCCTCTTTTGGATTTGGGATAGCCTCCCATATAACCATTGATATCTTATAACATTAACTATTACTAAATGCATTGTGAATATATATATTCCACCTACCAGATAATGAAAATTATGTATTTAAATTCCATATGATTATAAAACATTCATCATATGATACCCATTAAAATAAATTTTATTTTATAAAAATTTCATCAGAAAAAAACATGCGGAAAATAAACTGATTCATAATCATTTCATCATTACAACATAACATAACCCATGGAAAAATATTTGGGTTTAAAAAAAATTATATCATGGTATAACCCATTTAAAATAAAATAGGTTTTAATGAAATTTTATCATGATATATCCCAAGAGAATATAATATTATTTCAAAGTAATTCTATCATTGAGTAACCTTTAGAAAAATAAAAGAGTTTCATAATAATTCTATCATTATAAAACTAGGGTAATGAGAAGAAGGTTTATAGGATTTCTATTATGTCATATCCCGTAAAAATAATCTTCGTTAATAATATTTATTTCATGGAAAAACAATTGGAAAATGATTAGGGTTTTATAATAATTTTAACATGGTATATCCCCTGGAGAATGAATTTTAATTTATAATAATTATATCATGGTATAACTCAGGTGAAGGAAAGGGGTATCAGAAACATCATTTCATCATAAACATATACAAATAATAGAAATAATAATAATGATTTCCGGAGATCATATCCCCCACAAATAATAATTATCATCAAGGTATACAATCATAGATAAATAATGATTTGGATGTAAAAGAACTCTGAATGTTACTTTACAAAAATAACATTTATTTGGAAATACATTTTTTAAAAATAAACATTATAAAATATTTTTGAAATAAAAATTTATGAATAAAAACTTTTGAAAACATATAAATGAGTCTATTAAAATCATTTAAAACATTCCATGATGAAAATATCCATATCACCTTGTTAAAAACATATTATAAATATATAAAAGTAATAAAATCATTTTATTTTAGAAAATAATTGAAAAAACATAATCGAATATTTATGAAATTAATGTTCATACTGATGTTAAATTCCAATCATGGTGTACATGTAAATACAATATTTATTTTCACATTTTTCATAAGTGAAAAATGAGCTACATTTGAAAAATGACATTAATATTACATTTAAAACATTCTAAATAATTCAATGAAGTGTAAAGAAAAAATTAAAACATCATAATGTAACTTTAATGTATTTCAAAATTTAATTTTAAAATATATATAATTATAATATAATGGGTTTTTAATATAAGAGAGAAAGAAAGTTAGATTTGGTTACAAAATTATTTTGAATTATTGATTATAATAATATTTTAATATGATATGAAAAATGTATTATCTTGACATATCAAGTGGATAATAAATTTAACATGTTTTATTAGGGATTAATCAAAATATTACCTTATTAGAATCATAATTATAAACAATATGGATAAAAAATGTTTTTGTAACATAAAAACCATACCACTTTGGTAACATTGGATCATAACATACATTAAATATTAACATCAATGGAAAGATTAAATAAATTTAAAATATGAATACTCAGGATATATGTTTTTCAATGACCTTTATAAACACTACATAAAACAAGATAACTATATAATATAACATATATATCAATGAAATAATTTTGAGGCAGAAATACCACACAACATTGATAAATTTTATAATATTAAAATAATGAATAATAGAACCAAAAATAGATAAGTAAATCCCAATTATTTTTATGATAATAATCATAAAATAAATTCATGGTCAGTACATATTCCAGATAAAATTAATAAGTTGTGAATTTAAAATGTGTCTCATAGAAGTAAAAAGTGAGAAATTAATATCACCCCATAAGTATATACATCCTTTTTAATTAGTTGAACCTCCTAGATAATAAATTTAGGTTTATTATAAACCAAATATAGATCCACACAAAAAATATATCGTACCATTTTTTATTTGAATAAGAAATTTTATTATCTATTTATTAACAATTCCATGTCAATGTGACATTTTAAGAAATATCTAAATTATTCTTAATTAATGTTTGGATATTTAAACGATAAATTGGTCATGGTTCTTTCATGTAATGATTGGTAAAAATGAAAAATATTTTTTACATATTCATTATAAATTTATTTTGTGTCATCTATAAATGTTGTAGATAAAAAAATCTAAATACCTAGTTAATGGAGATGGTAGGTCATACATATGCATGAATGTTGTTTCCATTTTATCGATAGAATGAAAAAAACATAGGTAAATAATATATGAAAATTATAAAATTATTTTTTATCCCATATATTTCATATATTTTCATTAATCCTATCATTATTCCATTCTGCGTAATGTGTGAATGAATCACATCTCTTAGAGAGGTGTCAGTATAATATGATCACGAATGATGATATTTTATTATCACAAAGAGGAAAAAAAGATAAAAATATGATATCTTGACTCTAAAAACATAATAATAACATGAATATAATATATTGAAATTATATCCATAATTATGTCAGACTTTTAGATGTGTTTATGAGAAAAATGAATGTCGTCATTTGGTGAGGTGGTAGTCTATCGTAAACACACATGATAATTTCATAACTAATTTGATCGATGAGGAGATAGTTTAGGGTCATGAACTTAATATAACAACATGTTATTATATTTAATAAACTAGATTTATTACATGGAATATAAAAAAAAATTCTTGATTAGTGATGTTACCTCTTCTGTAGAAAACATCTTTTAGTTTTCAATAAAAGGAATCATAGGTTGGAATTTTTACAATAATAATTATTATATAATTACAGTAGTGAATTTGTTATGTTATTTGAGTTGTTATATTAATAATATAATGTTTTTTATGTGTGATGAGGGGAAGACCTGGGTATCCTTTTATTAGTAAGGCGAGCGACATATTGTATTTTTCTAAAATAGAAAAGTGTGCCAATATTTTCAAATGCAAAAATGATCCAAAATTTGAAATTATCTATAATATAATTTCTAGTTTCAATATATGGATATCAAATTGGTGTATGGTATGATATGTAATTTTTATCACATATAGTTTTAGTTTAACCCTTAAGTAAACAATGTTTTACAATAAATGTGGTATATAATTTTTACTATTTATATGATTTATTATAGTAAAATATTATATTTAATTTAATTTATAATATAAAATATTATTATAAATATATCATCAGGGTTTCTAAATTCCATTCCCAAAGGTGTAAAATATTATTTTAAAAATTATCACCTAGTCCCTTCGAGAAAGCATGTATTGAAACAAAAAATGTACAAATGTTTTAAATACAATAAATACATATTCAAGGTAAAAATGTTTCCAATGAACTAAATTGGAAATATATATATATATATATATATATAATTGATATAATTTTGATTTTAAAATCAAATAAATTTTTTTATATTTTTATAATCTTTAAAATAAATGGAAATTGAAAATAATAACCATTTTTTCACTATTCATAAAAACGTTATTTTTAAAATATCTTAGTAATTAACCCTTATATTTTTATTATATGATTATTTCAAATTTTAAATATATTTTATGAAATTACTTTAATAAAATTGGAAAATGTCGAAGTTAACGTAATTGTGAAAAAAGGAGAACAAACTACTATTTCACAAATATTTCATTTTTAGTATAATATTAGATTCATTGATATCTATCAAATAAAAAAAATCTAATTTGAAGGTTGTAAATGTTCTTTAATATATAATTTATAAATTTCATTAAAAAAATTAAAAAATTTAATTTTTATGTAAAATGGGGTTCTGTGAAGAAAAATGTTTTTTTAGAAAAATAATTACAGTATTTTAAAATAATTTTTTTTATTTTTATTTACATTTACATGGTCACTAAAAAATTAATTTTAAACAATTTCTTAAAACATATATTTTAATAATTTATTGAATACAATTCACAATCAACATATAAAATCCTAAATGATAAATTGGTGGAAACGAATAGTATAAACTAAATTATGGAATATAAAATTATTTTACCCTGTAATAATTTATTAATTAATGCATTGAAAATTTATCACTTAATTTTAGTATATTAATCTTTTTAATCAAATACATTTTCATCAAAGATATTTTTTATTTAATTTATGAGATAATATTTTAATTAATTTGTAGTAAATTTTAAAAAAATTAATGATTTGATTATAATTTTTGTAATTAGAATATCAAAATTATCTTATGGTGAAATTTGAGTAACGCTATTAAAAGGTTGATATTTCACCGAATAATAAAATAAATATTTCTTTAAAATTTAATGTTAATTTCTATTATTAATGAATTTAAAATATAATTTATATTAATTTTAATATTTAATATGTTATTTCTTATTTAAATTTATCGAAATATGAGTTTTGAATAGATTTAATTATATAAATTATTTTATAAAAAATTTATGTTCAGAAAGTGATTATATCTGGAAAACTCTTTTTGATACATTTTCCAATTTTTTTAATTAAATGATGAATATTCTATGTTTTGAATTTTTGAAAATATTTTGATAATTTTGAAAGAGGAGCTTAAAATTTATTAAATATTTCTCATCTATTTTTTCGTTTTATAAATAGTAAAAATAATATTTTTTGATACCATAATAGAGGGTAAATATTGTAAATATTTGTAAGTTCAAAAACATAAGGACTATAAAATTACTCTAAAACATGAAATTTATTTATTTTATGAGTTACATCCACCCCTAATATATGGATTTTCAAATAAATTTCCTTAAGTTTGTATTTTAATATTATTATGACATTATTATTATTTTATTTAAAGAAATGTAAAACATGACATGCACTTGTTTTTAATAAGATTATGAATTTTAATATGGCGTTATACACATGATATTTTCAATTATAAATATTATTTTATCATATAATATACCTACCCTTATCCTAGTAATTTAGTTAGAGTTTTTATTGAATAAATAATTTCACTAAATGATTTCACAGCACATATGTGGTAATTATATTAATAATATTAAAAAAAATATATTTATAATATTAAAAGAAATATACTTTGAGATAATTAATATAATATATGAATTTTATAGATATTTTTTATTTTTTTAAATGTATTAAAATATTTGGTTTGATGATATCTTTTTTTACAGATATATTTTAAAAAATCAAGGTTATTGATATTGTCAAAATTTACAGTACTACTAATTTAGAATAAAGAACATTTTATTAAATTATATAAAATTAATAATAATCCTAAATTAAACCATTTTATTAGGATATTGTTTAAAATATCAAAATTTATCCAATTATGGGGTGTTTGACACCTTATAGTTGCATTTCCTTTCATAAATAATTTTAAATCAATATTATCATCGTATGAATTTAAGGGTATAAGGAAGGGTTAATAATAAATGATAGTGGTAATAATTTGATATAAACAAGCCCAAAAAATAATGTATTTATGTATTTATAATCATAATCATATTATATTCTATATAACTATCTCTATTGACATTTTTATATAAAAATAAATTTATATTACTTTTTTATTTCGAGATACATCAAGTGTGCCCACTCGTTTATAAATGGAATTAAAATATTCTAATTATTTAGACATATTAATCTATTTTCTTATTATTTTATTCCCAAATACCATGTCAGAATTCATCAAATAATTTTAGAGGCCTTATTCTCATCTGATTGCCATCCTTTGTGGTTTTAAGGTGTTAATCAAAGGTGGATTTCCAAAGAGGTGGTATAATTTTATTTAATAGTTATAGTTATGTTTCCTCTTCCAAATATATAATATTTTATTAAATTTTTTTAAAATAATAACATAGTATACTAAATATAATGATATTTTATTATGTTTATATCATGACCTATAATTATATCTCCTTCTCATGATAGGTAATAATGAGTGAATTAATTTTTAAATGAAATATTTAACATTATGAAATGATAATATACCATTTACTTTATTTCCATTCCCAATACTAAAAAATGAAAATGTCATTCATGTGTATTGGTGAACTATCACCTCCACCAAGAGACGTCATTCAATTATAATCACCACATCACATATATGATATATATATACATATGAATATTTATAGATTCAAATTGATATAGTTTATTATTAAAATTCATTAATGTTAAAAACACACTTAACTTCATTCCACAATGAACATTGTAAATTGAAAATGTTACTCATTCATATGTATGACCTACCATCACTATGATTGTATCATATATTATTTTTCATAATTATATTTCATGGTTTTATTAAAAAGTACAATTAATGTATCAAAGCGATAATTATACCATGATTATTATTTAATATATGATGTAATAATTTTCACTTTGACATCAGTTGACCCACCGAAGTCACTATGGAATGATTAACTGAATATCATCAATGTATCTATGGAGATCTTAAACAATTATGTAACTTTTATAATACAATAATATTTCATATAATTGAAATAAAATTGGTTTTTATGAATGAATAAAATTTGCAATTTTTACTATTCATGTGTATAAATTTTTTTCGTGATGATTTAATCTCAAGGTAAGAGAATTTCATTAAATAACCCTCATTTAATAATTCATTTCACAAAAGTAGATAAGATTGATATTTTAAACATAATGGGATTTTTTTGATTTTTAAAATGTCATTAACCCTTACTAATGTTTATATGACATTAAAATATTAATTGTGTATTTTTAAATAAAATGTTATCATTTATAAGTTTTCAACATTCATAGAAATATGTTTTTTATATAAATATATTATTTTCCTCAAAAAATATATTTGATGATATTTTTTTTTCCGAAAATACCAATATTCATTTATTATGGTTTTTTCAGCTCTAGAAATGTGTTTTGAAATATAAATTTTTTTACAGGCAAAAGATCTTTCATATGGGTTTTATGATAAAATGTAAATGTATAAAATGTTTTTTAATATATAGTTCTTATTTTTTATATGTGAAATGAGATAGATCATTAAAAATTATTTGATATGGTGTTATAGATAGTTCTGGTAGATCTTGTTATAGAATTTATGATGGGTGTTCATAGATAATTTTACTTGATCCTATTATAGAATTGGGAGCACACAAACAGTTCTCAAAATAATTTGGTACTGTACCATGTGTTTTAAAGAAATATAGAAGGAGTTATCAATGGGTTTATCATATAGATTTTATTAGGATCTAACTATTTATGATATGGGTTATAAAACAAATTAATAATTTTATTATATATGTTATCAATAAGGGTAAAATTTTATTTCTATATACTCTAATTGTATTGTTGGACAATAATGTTTATATTTTTTCAAACAAAAGAATTTACTTTGATATCTCCAAGGAAATTGAATTAAGTATTATTATTACATGGTTTTTCATATTTTTGAAAGGAAAAATTATTTACATTCATTATGTTCTTAAATAATAATTTTTTGTTGATCCAATATTTTAAAATTCTCTCTCAACATTTATGGGAGATCATGAAGATAGAGAAAGTCATAATGAATTGTGATGAATAATTATGAATAAAAAAATGTTTTATGATATTGACTTTAGTGTATGAAAAAATGATATTGTGAAGTAATTTAATCATTTAATGAATTAATTTACCCTAAAAGTTATTTATTTAATACAATAAAAAAAAGATCATGAAATATATTTTTTAATGAATTCATTTTAATTATAGTCAATAGACCCTCGAATATATAATGTTTAAGGAAATGTACATATTGTTGGTATCAAATCAGGTATTAGTGAACATCATAGATTAAGATTCATTTTTTGAGGGTTTTCTATGATTTATGGATATCATCAGGGGTTTATAATATTAAATTTGAAGATATAAACTATGTTTATAAATACCATTTTGTTTTTAATTCATAGAATTTTACTGTGACTAATTATAAATTATAGATTTTTTTTGTAATTATGGGATATTGCATTTTGGGATGTAAAAATAAAATAATGAGATAAACTATTGGATAAAATATTTCCTTATTTTTTAATATATAAGGAATATTTTTATGTTGTTTCTTGTTTTTTTGGAATTTTATATGTATTGTTTTTAAAACAATACTACATGTATGATGGGTGAAAAGAAGTCCCATCTAATAAGGCCATCAGTTTTGAAACTAGATCCAAAGGGTGCTATTGGGGAATCACGTACAACCAGCCTATGTGTAGTCCTAATTTGTATGAATTTTTACATTTGTTGATTTTTTTTGGATGAATAACAATTTAATTTTGTTACTATATGATTGAATGAATATATTTTCATGGGATTAGGAAATTATTTGGTGATTATTTGGTTAATCTTATTTCAGAGGGAATTCACAATTTTGGGAATCCTTTAATATTAAAGAAAAGAGGATATTATGGTATTTTTATTAAGGAGTAATGTTTGAATTTTCATTTAGAGTAAAATATTATTTTTTTAAACATTTATGGTTAAATAATTTATTTATATAAATGACTATCATATCAAAGAGATTATATGATTTTGGAATATACATTGTACTGTGAAACTACAAGAGGTATTGAATTTATTTCTAGATTAGTGATAAAATTTAATGTTTATGATTATATAAATAAATCCTTATGATTAATTGTTTTTTTATTATTCTTCAAAATTGATAATGAATTTTAAGGATTTTTATTGAATTATATATGTAAAACATTGGGTATTTCATTTGAATTATTGAAATTACAATAAATTTTTATAATTATGATACTTTACTCATTTTTCATAATTATAAAATATTTTCCTCAACATTTTGGTTTTGGTTACATGGTAAAAAAACATGATATATATATTCTCAATCTTTTGTGGATCATGGGATTTTTAGAAATTGATTCTAATGATTCAGGAATGAAAAAATCAACATAAATCCTCAACATTTGGAGAAAAGGATTATATTATTGAAGGAATTATATAAAGAATGAAATATTAATTGTAATGTATGTATATTTACACATATTCTCGAATTGGTAAGTAATATAATTTCTCAACATTATGAAATGGACCTTGAAATAAAAACATTAAATTTTTACTTTTATTTATAGGAAATTGATGACCTCTTAAACCATCAAATATTTATGATTTTTTGATTTTTCACAATCTAATGACCTTATTATCTATCAATCTGTATAAATACATGTGTTGTAGATTTTCTTGTCAATTAACATGTTTTTCTACATATAATCCTAATGTTGTTTTATTCTATATAGCCTTTTTACATCCCTTTCATTCTCTTTATGTGAATGTCTTATTAATTGTTTTTACAATGTAAGGACTCTGTGAAGTTATTTCAAAAATGTAAAACCCTTGTTACCAAAGAAGAATTTATCATTTTGAGGACATAGTTTTCCAAAGGGGTGGATAATGTAAAATCCATAGTTTTTTAAAAGAAATATTAGGTTTGATAGTGTTATGTATACACAACACCGAGCCTAAATGAACAACTAAATATTGTTATTATGTGGGTTTTATATCCCAAATGTTAAATTGGAGGGAATAAATACTATTAACTAATTTATGAAATCTAAAATGGTAATACATATTTTTAAATTACTAATTAATTCAAATACAATAAGGAACAAAATTTTAGTATTGTCAATTTATTTTTCAAATACATTTTTTTGAAGATTGATTTAATTTCATTTTTTAGAAAATTGTACAAATAATTTCCGGAAATTTGAAAAAAAATATTTAATTAAATAAAAATACATTTATAATAATTATATCAAATTATTATTATGGTGAAGTTTTGATATCTTTATGAAATGTCATATTTTTTATTGAACTGTGAAAAAGTGATTTTTTTGAAAATTGTATTTTATTTTCTAGTATTTACAAAATATATTTTTATTTTATATTCATATTTAAATTTAATTCTTTTCACTTTGAATTAAAATATTCCAAATATTGGATTTTAATTTATTTTATTCTTGAGTTTAGTCTAAAAATATTTTATGTTTAAATTAGCCATTCAAAAATCTATATTCATTCCATTTTCCAATATAATTTTAAATAAAATGACGAAAAATACATGCAATTAAATTTGAATAATTTATTACATACATGGAATTATGTGGATGAACTTTTAAATGTTTTCACTTTTATTTTTTAGAAAATATGGATTGTAAAATTAATAATTATTATTACCGTTGTATTAGGTAAATTGAGTAAATATAGGTAAAAATGTTAAGGACTAGAAAATGAAAAAATATTTATTCTAGTATTATTTAATTAATAATATTAATATCTAATAATTAAATTTTATAATATTTGAATTTTTATTTCCATTTGTATGTTACTACGTCATTTATAATATTTATTTTATGAAAAATTTAAAAATATCACACTCTTATTTTAAATAATTACAGGATTTTTAATATGTTGTTATCCAAAAGATATGTTTGACAATAAATAGTATTTTTAAATCCAATAGAATTATCCACAAAATTGAAATATATTTTTAATTACAATTAATGAAATTATTACCTTATATTCCTTCACATAAATAATATAATAATTATTTAATTAATGGAGACGTCAAATTGATTATATTAAAAATATTAAAATTAATATAACAAGAGATGATTAATTTAATCCATAGATTTTTTATTTGAAACTAACATATTATAAAATCATTAAAATAATTTGTTTGAAGGGATATTATTTATTGTTATTTTTAAAAATTTAATGTAATGAATAGTGTCAAAATTGACAATAATGATATTTTATAATAAATAATATTTTATTGAATTATATAAAATTCTTAAAAATAATAATTGTAGTCAAGTTATTGAGATAAGGTTTTAAATATCAACAAATATCCAATCATAAGACATTTTAAATTTTTTAGTAACAATCTTTACCATCATAATGTAACAAATCAATTTTTTCATGGTCAGAGTAAATAGTATTAATTAAAGGATAAAACTAGTTTGTAAGGGTTAAAATGAGACCTAAAGATGTCCAAAAAATATTTAAAGATTTTATTTTTACAAATAGTTATATTATCATGAAAAACTCATTTATTACACATGTTTAATTGAAAATAATTTATATTAATTTATTATTTGGGAAACTCCTAGAGTGACACTCCCTAACAATATATAATGAAAAATTTTAATCTAATTTATTCACACTTAAACCCCATTTTATGGGAAAATATCGACCAAAAAACCATCATATAATCGATCCCATAATTATAAAGGCCTTATATATGGAAAAACATCCTCCTTAGTGATGTGAAGGTTTTAATCAAAGTAGGTTTTCCAAAGTAGAGGTATAGTTTAATCTTATTGTTGTAGTTTTGTTTCCTCTTCCAACACTATAAATTATTCTTCAACCATGAACAAATAATATAAAAATAATCCATAATATACTTATATGTTATTATTTTTATAGAATAGCATATATCAATATCTTCTTCCATCAAATTGTGAATGAAGTCGCCTTTCGTGGGTATTTTAGACTACCACTTAAAAAATGATGTTATTATTTTTTCAAAACAATATCTCACAAATTTATATGATTATGAAAATTAATTTTATCTTGAATTTGTTTTATTATAAAATTGTAATATATCATTTTACTTCATATAAATCCATTTAATGAAAACTTACAACACCATTCATGTGTATGAGTGAACTATCACCTAAAAGAATCTATGTGATTCATTTTTCATCGCCATCTCCCATGGATGAAATATAATTGTATATGTAAATAATTAATATGAATTATATGTTATTATGATCTTTATAAAAATGTGAAAATATACATAATATATTCTTATAAATATCATTGTGAAATGAAAATATTTCTCATGGAAATGTAGCGCTAACAATCTGGATGATTATAACAAAATTTATTTTTCATAACAATATTTCATGATTGGATTTAAATTTATAAATAACACATAATATTTATAATTATTTAATGAATATTAATATGGAGATTATTTTAGGCCGATCTCTTTGAAAATAGTTGACCTACTGAAGATATTGAGGACTTTTGAATAGAATGTTGTCAAAACTTCTGATTAAAACATAAATAATTACATTATTTTTATAAAATGATGATAATATGTATAAAAAGAATAATAAACATAAAATATGATTCTTTAGGAAGTACAGATTAACAAAAAAAACATTATTCATGAAGATAATGATTATACAAGATGAGTCAGACTCATGTTAGGGGAATTTCATTTAAAACCATTCTTCTAATTCTTCTTTTTTACAATTCTAAAAAAGGTATGTTTTTAAATAATTTTGAATGAGTATATTTTTGGAATTTCATGAATATTTGACATTTTCATTCAAAAATTTAAAGATTAAATTATTATTTACAAATATTGTTTTTCCAATATATAAGTGCATAACTTTTTATAAAATATTTATTTTTCAAAAAGTGAATTTTCTTTTAAAATAGTCAATGATATTTTCCTAAAAAACAATTATTCCCTTATCTAGGTAATTTTGGAATTTAAAATTGTTTTTAGAGGAGAAATTTATTCATTTATTTGGAATTATTTTTTTTATATTTTTTTAATGAAATATAAAATCATAAAATTTTTTATTGATGATATAGTAATTGAGAATTATATGTGAAACCCGTGACAATATTAACACTTATACAATAGGGAATCCCAAATAGTTATAGGTGATAAGATTATGGGTTATATATTGGGTTCACACAAATATCACTATGTGTTCCTTTTATAGCTCGGGGTGCACCCATGTTTCATTCAAGAACACTCTGTAATGCAACTTGTCATTTTATGCATGAAATGCAGTGTTTGGGAAAGATTTCACTGATTTATTTAATTGGGCTCCTTTTATTTTTTATACATTTTCTATCATAGCTATTATTTTCATACTCAATTTTCTCAAAATGTTTTTAATTTTCCCTATATGTATTTTATTGATTTCATATGAGATAGTAGATTATATTTTTCATCTAGAAATGGAATATTTAAATATCAAAAAGAATATTAAGAAATGGTAATTAATACATCAGATTTCAATTTTTATAGGACTAACATTTTTAAACTTTATGCCATTTCTCAATGTTTTTGGGTTCATACAATGTTTTAAAAATATTATATGGTTTATGGGAGAGTAGGTACATGTATTAAGTCAATAAATATTGTGAATATTTATTTTGAAAATAAATCATTTTTTATTATAATGAATACTAATTATAGAAAAATTGAAATTCTGACGTACTCCCAAAATTTAATGTATGAGTTTTTTTTATTTTTTTCCATAATATTCTAATACACAAATCTGAAAGGATAATTAGAAATTAAATATTGTGAAATCTTATCTAATGTTAGTTGAATATGTAAGGTTCAATATTAGGATCTCATTATGATGGAACTCTGAGATGATGATAGTGAAACATATGTATATGCTACATTTTTCTTATTACAGTGGAATCCATATGAATTCATCCCTGTTTTGGGATTATATATTCATTAAATATAATTTCAGATAATATTAAAAGTCATGACTGGTTTTCATTGACATGGATGGTGATCGAGTTATAGTTTATTCTTAATGGGATTATCATATAAATTATATATGTACTAATCCTATATGATTGTATTTAAAATTATATTTGTTAATTTTTAAGTAATTATATGTAATGAAATTTTCTAATATGGGGTTAGATTTTTCAAATTAATGTCATGATTATATTGTAGTGTAACCCATTGATGTGACATCAATATTACGTGCACCCTAATATCCATTTATTTTTATAGGATATTACAATTAGAGTTATGACAATATTTTATTTGAATGGAGGAATCATCATAAAAGTGTTTTTATAGTGTTGACAGTCTAAATATGGATATCTAGTGTAGTTTAATATATAGGAAGATGGTAGATTATGACTAATCATGTATTATCATGTATTAAACATGGTGAAAATGAAAAACCATTTTCACCACTCAATGTCTTACTACAGATTAAATAATTTGAATTATTCTAAATAAATCAGGATGATTTATATTTGATTATTGTATTTATATAAAAGGTTGAATTAGTATTATGGATACAAGCCTATATTAAACTATTATAACAATCACATTGCATTCATGTTGGGGAATTTTAGTGTCATTATGGATCAATTAATCATTATTGGACTAAAAATTAGAGTTTTTTTGTGATCATAGATACATTCATAAATGGTTTAAATAAATTTAATTTTATTTGAGATTCGGGGAATAACATAATATATATATATTGGTTATATTAGAGATCCTTTAATGAAAACATATTTATAGAAAGATAAAAATATTTATATCTACATTGGGGATGTTTATTGATGTGTTAATATATTGTCTCATCATGGTAAGGATATTAATACATTGATTAATAACTTGATTTTTTCTTAGGTAACACCCAAGGAAATTTTATTTCTCTTTAATTTTTCATGTTCTTATAGGTCATTATACGTTTTTTGTTTTTAAACTCTCCCATATAATGAAAAATTAGATTCGATTTTCTAGGAAGGAATACAATTCTGTATCGTTCTACTAGTATTAAAGGGATGTTTGGTATCTAATTAGATAGATTATTAGTGCTTATGTTCTTCAATTTCATAAATACGGGCTTCTATTTATTTATTATTGTTATAACTATAAATATATATTGGAGTGTGTGTTAATTATTGTGAGTGAAATAATATTATATTTTACGTGATAGTTATTCCTCAATGAACATAATTGTGTTACCTATGAAACATCAAATGAAATTATATTGTGAAAAATATAAATTCATTAATATATTAAAAGAGTTTAATGATGAGTTATGAGGATATCTATAATATTTGAAATGAATGGAGAGAGAAGGGGGATCTCATAACTTTTTATCTTGGAATGGACGAAGAAACAGTTGTAGTAATACTTTTATAGATGATTGTGTATTCTACATATTATAGTCGATGAATGAGTCTCAATAAAGAAATCTTGAATTTTATGTATAGATAAATTTTATGGTTTATATTGATATTTTGGTGGGATGGACATAAAATGTGTATCATGAGGTTCTTTTTTGAGTGATATTGAGATCATCTTGGTTAATTTGAGTTGAAATTATTTATAAATTTCATATCTCAACTAGTGTAGTGTATTATATAATTTTCCCTGAAATTTTTTTCATTAAATTTTATAATCTAGCGGTGGGGTATAAAGAATTCATTTGCAAAAAATTTCGGAATATTTTTTTCAATTAGTGGAGTAAAAATATAAATTATGTTCTTATTTTCCTATTTAATCTATTGAATATTCCATAATGTAATTTAGAGGAAATTTTTATGGGCTTTTTTATTCATATTCATCAACTCATTCGGAATATTTTTAAGGATATGTATTCATGACCTACTAAAAAATTAGGAGGATTTCTTATTAATCTAATACTATAGAACATTGGTGTATTTTTCAATAATTATTAATTGAGATGTGGTGATGATTCGTGGTGTTTTAATAAAAAAATAGGTAATCATGATCATTATTTTCTTAATGAGTCATTATGAGTATTTTTATAATCATGGGGACCAATTATTCTATAAAACTAAATTATATTTTCAGAAAAATAGTAAACCATTGTGATTGACCCCAAGACCATTGGATGTGTTATAATCACATCTAGAAGATTTTCTCGGTTTATGATTGATAATACTTCATATGGTTGAGTTACAAATAACAATATATTTCACCCACCAATTTGGCATAGAACTGGTTAAGGAATTTTTTTATGTATCCTTATTTTTCATCAATATTTTAAACTAAGTATGGATATTTTAAAATCCATAACATTTATTTGTTATAATTTTATATGAATAAATTAATCTTACTATTAATTAATTAATGTATTCATTTAAAAATTATATATTCTATTCCCCTCAGAGAAAGATATCATTAAAATTTATTTTTAGTCATCATGTGGTTATAATGGGTTTTTCTCATCATGTATAGTGATCGTTTAGTAGATTTAATAATATTTCTACTCATCACTTGTAAAATATTTCTGTGTTGGATAATGTTGTTTAATTTAAATGTTATTTGGAAATAAAAATATAGATGAATCTAATTAATATTATCTTCATCATATAAAAAATGTAATGTATTTTCATGAAGAATATATTACTATTGACTGGGTATTTCCCCATATTAATATGGATGAATTTTTTGTGGAGTGAATTTTTGAGAATTAGATTGACAAGGAGATGTTGTTATAAATAGGATTCTTTATTATTCTTTAATTTTTTTTACTGGAATGGTGGTTTATATAAATTAATATGGGAGTGAAAATTTATAACATGTGATCTACATGAGGAGTTCATTTAAACATTTTTTCCTAATAACGTTTCCATTTTATTTTTAGATATTGTATTTTATATAATTCATAATATTCAATAATTCATAGATGTAATACCTTATATCATAAACGACCTATAATTATTTTATATATAACAAGGTATGAAAAATATTTTATATGAATGGTCATTTTCTTTTAGAAATTTAAACGACTAAGAGAATATATTACATATTGAACCCTTAAAATAAAAGGAGTACGCTTTAAGTCACTACCAATTTTATTTCACCAATATAGAATTGTAATATATCAACTCATGCTTCAAAAAAATATATCCATTTATTTTAAAAAAATCACAATAACTTTATGATATTAATTTATATAGTTTCCACTCATCCATATAAACAATGATATTTTTTTAAAACAATGGGGGAAAAGACCAAAAAATATTAGAAAGTGATGTAAATAAAAAAAAATGAATCCATTTAAATTTCCTTGAAACCCTTGATGTTATCTTATTTTTCTTATAGTATACTATGTGTTTAAAGTAATCCCATATATACTTTTGAAATAAAATTTTTTCCTACTTTTATTGATAAAATATTTCATAAGAAAACATAATTGAAATATTATAAATCATTTGTAAAAAAGAAATTATTTTCCATGAAAATATTACTTTTATCCATATGAGAACATATACATTATTTTAAATAAAATTCCATATTATTATGTAATAAAATAATAATATTTCATTAAAATCATCAAAAACATGAACGTAAAATATATCAATGTATAAAATATAAATAATCATATAAAAAACTATAAATAATTCTACAATTATGTAATTAAAAATGTTATATACATAAATGTTGCTTCAAGGACTTTTAAATAGACATTATAAACATATTATGTAGTGCTCATTCCAAGATAATATAAAAAAAATGGTATTGAATACACTAAATATCTGGGCTAGTATGTTTTAGGAGTCTCATTGATACATCAAGGTACTATCTATATCATTTGCATATTTATCACATACATTGTATACTTCATTTAAAATATGAAAAAACTGACAACAACATAATATATAAGAAACATAATATTATTATTAAAATGATAGTATAAAAAATGAAAAAAAATCAACAGTAAATATACATAACAAAATGATCTAATCCATCTAGAGAAATTATTATTATTAATATTGTTTCTTATATTCTTATTAAAACATGAGACTCACATAATGATATTAAAAACTATTAAAATACCAATAAAATAACATTTAAATAATTATTTGATATCAATAGCTAAATATAATTTTTTTATTTAATTTGAAAAATAAAATTATATAATATTTCTGAAATTCATTTATTTGAAAATAAAAATGAAAATTCAAAAAAAACTTTATATAAATAATGATATTGGTTATGGGATAATCTAATCATTCTATATATGATAAAATATAAATTTCATTCCACAATTTCATAAGAATTCAAAAGATTGTTGTTTGGACATCATGGATTCTATTTAATTATTAATAATGAATTCCAAACATATTTCAAAGTGGAATATATCAATATTTGAAACATAAATAATAAAATTCTTAAAAAAACATAAAATAATATTAATATACGGATGAAATGTTAATGGAATAAAAACATTAATATAATTTTTTCAAAGGAGATTCATTTACCTCAAGATCAACCCTATACATACATTATTTAATTCATATATAATAACTGAGTTTTAATTATTTAATTAAACTGCAATATTTTTAGCCTAATTATTTTATTATAATACATCTTATTTTATTTATTACTTTTCCTAATATAGTAATTACACCTGTTAGGATTATTTTAGATAGCTTTAGGGAATTCAATTCATTAATAAAAAACAACATTTTTAGGGAGACTGATGTCAGATGGGTCATGGTTATATCGTCCCTATAATATTATTTTTTACATAATTGTAGTCTGTATAAATTAAATTAAAAAACTTATGAATTCATTTATAGTAGAAAATAATGAATAAAATTGCTTCATGGAGGTGGTATACCACATGTATGCATGATCCAGTCGATCATTTTAAAAAGGTGGAAGAGAGAGAATGTTAGAAATATCATATCATTCAGGAATAATAATAATTTAATAAATAAAAAATATATTCATTATATCCATTTTAATAAACCATATTTTGTGGTTTTGATGGAAAAATAACCTTTTGGGGAAGTGGTATTCTACATGTATGTATGACCACATCTTTTTTTTAGTAGAAGGTAAATGTGACCATTAAGGGCTGTAATATCATCAACAAAAAATTTAATTATATGTAACATATGTATTTTCTTATATTATCATTCTTATAAAATATATAATTGTGGTATAAAATTTTTTTGAATGTACTCTTGTGATAATTATAATACTTTATTTGAAATCCACTATTAGATTACTCATTAATATTTAATTGGATGGTTCTGGGTGAATAATAAAAGGTATTATATGATTATAATAAATCTAAAATGGTATATGGTTATATATTTTCCAAACTAAATCACTAAATATTTTAGTCTGATATTGGAGAGGGTTGAGCATTTATAAGTGTGGTTGTTGGATATATTGTAAATACTTGAAATTTCATTCGAACATTAATGGTAATAAATGAAATAAAAACTGAATATTTTCCCAAACATTAACCAATAATTAATTTCTTGGAAATTTAACATATATTTAAATTTTAATAGGTTTTCTTTGATTTTTTAATTGTTTTAATATATTTATAAACATTTAATACCATTTATTTCTATTTTTAGGACGATTCACAAATGAAGGCTTTGAAAATATAATGATAATTATGGGATCTTTATATTTTATCATTAATTATCACTTTTACATTATAATTATCATATAAATTCAACTGAATTTATAATATATTAAAAAAATTATTAATTTTGATGCTTTCTGTAACACCCTGAGATTTTATGAAAAGTATTCTTTTTAATTAATGTCTTGTGTTTACCGCTACACCAAAAGGAGATTTCACAACACGCATCCCTGACTTGCCTTGCATTACACACAATCACAATCTTCCTCGATAGCGTGTGTAGTACGCAATACCGAGTTTCACTAAATGAGATATTATTATAATATTATTATGAACTAGCTGTTATGAATAGTAATACCCACTTTTTGAAATTTTATAAATTTTATCTTTCATAATGGACATCAGTTTTGGATTCAGAATATCGAAATTAGCTTAGGGCGAAATTTTGGTACTTTTTGGATAACATTCATATTCTGATAAATAGTGAAAATTACTAAATTTTAATTAAAAACAACCTTTTTAATTGAAATAAATAATTGTGATAAATTATTAATTTGATTGGTTTTAATGTATATTTAGAATATATTTTCACAATTTAATACAATGTTGGTCATTGGATGTAATTTGAAATTTAAAACAGAAATAAACAAGTGTCAATCTTTTGATAGTTATTATCTCTTAAAAACACGCTATTTGTTTTGACGACGGGAATTAATATTTAAATTAGTTAATGTAACTAATATGTTTTGAATTTGGTAAAATAGACATCATTTTTGAATTCATAATATGAAATATATCTTAGGCCTAAATTTTGTTATTTTTCTGGAAACTTTCATTTTTTTTTATGAATAGTGAAACCACTAAGTGGTAGTTAAAAAACTGAATTTTTCATAAAAATTAATTTTACCACTTCTGTGAGTGGAATTTCGAAAATCCAAGAGACACGGTTAATATCAAGGACTAAAATGTGGTTCAATGAGATGAAAATAATTTTGGGTGAATAGTAACTTTTTACTTTTTTTACCACGGTTAAAAATAAATAGGGTAATTAACGGTAAAAATGATATTATTATTACCCTAACACAAGTCCTAATTCTATTAGATATTAGTAATTTGACAAAAAACAACCTTAGGAATAAAATATGACCATTTAGGCCCACATGGATTATATGAGGACATTTAATATTAATTTATTTAAAGAAGGGTTAAAATAGTTATATTCAACGTTTAATAAGTAAATCATTTTCAATATAGGGTTATACCCAAGATAAATTCGCCTATAAATATTCATTAGAAATATAAAAATATTTCCTACATAATTATATTTTATTTGTAATTTTTAGACTTTAAATAATTCAATATATTTATGATACAATGATGATGAAGTAATTATCTTATTAATGAAATATTGACATAATTGATTTTATAAATACCCAAATTAATGTAATTTGAGACTTTTTATGAATTCCAATAATTTTATATGATAATATGACATGTTAGTATTGTTTTAATTAATTTTTTTATAACTAATAATTCTGTTATGATTTACAAAAAAAATCAATTACCAAATAGTGTCAAAATTGACATAAAATAGTTTTTAAAACAAATATTATATTATTAATTGTTATTATATTCCTAATAATCTAAAGATCATACAAATGACTTAGATAAGGATATATATATTAATAATAAACAACTCGGGGTTCGTTTGGCTTGTTATTGTATCTTTATTAACTTTATAGTGTAAGAACACAAAAAGACACGGTAAAAGTAAAATTATCTAACATAACGTTAAATTTAAATGATAAGGTTAAAATAGTAAACTAAACTTGTGAAAAGTCTATTGGATTAGATTATATCGACCCATCCCCACCATTTAATCAAAATAAATCAATTCTGAACTATTTAAAACCGAATATTTATTTATAATAAAATAATATTTTTCGTTTTTCCAAAGGTGCCCCTGTCCTCCCTTATAAAAGGGTACCTCCTCCCTCTCTTCCTCTCACCATATTGACCCTTCAAGCTCGCCCAAACCCTGCCAAATTATCTTCTCCACTTCTATAGAAACATCCTAGAGGTTCTGGTCTTCTTCAAAAACCAATTTTAGTTCCCTAAGAGGAGGTCTCAAAGAGGAGCTTCAAAGAAGAGGTAATGTCCGTTACCGATTATTTCAACTTTATTTCTTCTTCCACTTCTTCTTCTTTAGTTGTTTCATTATTAATTAATAACATAAGTATCACTCATATACTTATATGTTATTATAAGTATGAAACAACCCTATTTCACCATCTATCCGTCCTACGGAAAATGAAATCACCGGGCATGCGTACGTACGGAATACCGTCTCCACGCCGTGGTGTAATCTAATTTCCACCACCACATTATATGGATGGGTATAATGGTGAAAGTAATGAATATATATGATTATTTTAAAGTTATATTGATTCTTTAATATTATACATACACTTTAATACAATTCCACGATCATGGTAATGATATCATCGCTCGTGCGTACGTACGGAATACCATCTCCACGACGCGATGAGATTCACTCTCCATGATAACCATTCAAGAATGATTATAAAGTATATATAATAGGTAATCATGAAATATATGACATAATAAATCTAATGTATTTATGTATATATATATTTATTTCATCTACTTAATTCCATTCAATTTAATAAGGAAATGAAAACAGCGTTCATGCGTACGTACCGCATACCGTCTCCATGAACGGTGTATTTCTTTCAATTTATCGATCCATTATATATATATTCTAAATATATATTATATATAAATCATGTTTTACATCCTGGATGTAATTAATCATGATCTATGTAATCATATGAATAATTACAAGTTAAAACACGAACGACAAATGAAACAATTTTACCCAAAACGCTACATTAACATGAATTTACAAAAGAACGGGTAATATAAAATTATAATTGAACCATATATGATATAATAACAATTAATATAATTCTTTAATAAGTCAATGACATTATTTAAATCATTATACAGGAGTTCTGGATACGTACGAAGAATATCGGACCTATTGTAAGGGATAATTTTTCCAAATCTCATTTTTACCTGAGATTGCTTATTCTTAAGTATTTACTGGGGTTATTTCTATCATCCATGTACATGTTTTATAAAAGTGTATTCATTTATGTCTAATTTTTTTTACCCATTTGAATTTTACCCCATGGTATTGAAGGAATCTTTCATTTATTTACCCTATAAGGTACTTTTTGACTTTTCCAACAAAAGTACGAGAAGAATGTTTTTTTTAACATATACGGCATGAAAGGATTTTTATGGTTTAATAAAGCCTTATTTTCATGAAGCTTCCTCCCAAATATTTCATTACTATTTTCAATAAAATCCTTTCCTTTTAAAAATGCATGGCATTTTTTAAAAGAAAATTATTTTAAAGAAGAAATGATATTTTCCTCAAGAATTCATTTCAAGTGTTTTATCAAAACCATTTTCATCTAAGATGACATTACTTCACATGTGTATGTTCAAGTATCATGTATCTATGATTTACATGGTTTCAATTTTCTAATGATGAAATGATATCCAATTTTGTTGTATGGATTACGTTATGATGGAATGATGTTTATGAAACCAATTTTATTCTTGGGTTATGATGAATGATTTCTATTTATATTGTGGCACACGAAAGAATGATTTCAATATGAGATGGGTGGGACCTATATATCCCTCAAATTTATTGGGTATAGATTTATATCTCATGAGATAGACATGGCTGGAATGGCAAGTTAAACTGGTTCAGTAATACATGATTGGAACGAGGAGTGAACTCGATACAGAAAGGGACTTTGTCCACTAATATGGTCTTGGAAACAATTCCTTGGCTACGATGGAAATCATTACATGTGCTTAATGGATTCCAAAATTACATGTTTTATTCCCATTATATTTTATCATTCTTAATGTTTCTTTATGATCTATGCCTTACGTACTTCCATGTTTTATGTAATTTCTCAAGCTTTTGATGTTTAAACATTATGTTCATGTTTTTAAGTTCAAATGTATATGGTATGTTTTATTTAATCCATTCTTACCCTTACAGAGCATTTTAGCTCACCCTTTTTATGTTTTATTCTTCCCTAGGATTAAAAGAAAGGTTTTAGGTAAGGAAACAAAAAGTGGAAGATCTTTATGGGAGATGTTGAAGATCTTTCACCACGATTAGAAGATTATGTTCCAAGTTTCCAAAGACACTAAACTATTACAATACTTTTGTTTCTGTTTTTGTTATGTATTAATTATTCCGCAAAAGTAGTGTAATATCTATGTATGTCATGCTTCAGGTCACTACAGTTGGTATCAGAGGACAGGTTTAGTCAATCTTTGGAAACTACGATGCGAAATCTTTAGTGAAATACCTAGAGATATTTCTAAGGTATGTCTAGGGATGTCCCTAAGGATTAGTATATGTATTGGTTATAGTCCTAGAATTACGATAAAGATCTTATAATTAATCCTGATATGTTAGATATTGAAGGTTCTCCCCCTTTATTATGTTGTTTTCCCTAGCATGATTTTTGCCTCTCACACTATTCTTTTTGGGATTTAGACGATGGCTGGAACCCGAAAGAAATGTGTTGAACAATGCAATGGAAAATGCAATGATTGTCCTCCTGAACAATCAAATTTTATGGGAGATGGAGTGCAAAATCTTATTACTATACTTACAGAATCTATTAATCATTATGGACTTCCAAATGAACAGAGAAGGGAACAATATTCTATTGAGTCCTTCATGAGGCAACGTCCACCATCTTTTAGTGGTACTTCTGATCCGCTTGTTGTTGAACAATGGATCAGTACCACTGAAAAGATATTTTCATTTCATCAATGTTCTGAACATGATAATGTTATCTTAGCAGTATATCGTTTGCAAGGTGAAGCTGATCAATAGTGGAATCTTATCAAGAATATGAGTCCAAGAGATGAAATTGAGTCCATTAAATGGGATGAGTTCAAGAACTTATTTTTCAATAAGTACTACCCTAGTATTCTTCAAAAAAAGATGGAGAAGGAGTTTCTTGAACTAAAGCAAAAGGATGATGAATTTATTGGTATATACGAAAGGTATGCATCTGGCTTTTACATCCAACTTGAAAGTAAAGAGGATCTATACTTCAGTGGATTAAACCAAATCTTCGAAGGGAATTAGCTATAAGAGACTTCAGTAGCTATGAAAAAATTGTGCGTTGTGCTATTAAGGTAGAAATGGAAGTTACTGTTACATATCCATCTTATGGTATTGACAAGAAATGAAAGATGGAGTTTAAGGAGATGTCTCAGAATAATGGTGAAAAGAAGATGAATGTTTCCTTATGCTCAAAGTGTGGAAATAAGAATGGTGCATATTGTCTTAAAGGGACTAGAAAATGTTTTAAGTGTGGAAAAGAAGTTCAACGAGTAGCTGAGTGTCTAAGTAATGGAAAAAGGGTTTCTAACGATGTGAATAAAGAATAGACTGCAGAGAACGCACCACCAACACTTCAATGCTTTAATTGAAAGTAAATGGGGCATTATGCTAATAAATTCCCTAATCCAAGGTTTAGTGATAATCGACATGAGCAACCACTTAAGGCAATGGACAAAGGGAAGTCACATGCGATCACTATTGGCGATGTTTAATATGAAACGATGTGGTGGAATGATTAAGTGTTTATTTAATGGGATTCCAAAATAATGTTGTATATAGTATCGTGGAATATTGGAATATTTATGTTTTTGGCTATTGTGGTTTTCAATAATTTTATGGTACCGGTAACCATGAAAAGTTATTGATATATTTTTTGAAAAAAGATGATATGTGCATAATGATGGGAAAACGAGAAAATGAAATGTTTGACAGTATTCATGAGCTCATGACTGATATAAGGAAATAGTTATATCATGGTTCGAGGTTTTGGTATGTGAAGAGAGTTAACTTTTGACAGCACTTATGTTTTCACTATGATTCAATGGGTATTCATTTTTTCAAGAGAATACATGATTAAGGCCTTCGAATGTTTAGAATGTGACCGACAAGACATATCTCATGATATATGGGGATCAACTATGGTATTAACATGCTAGTTGTATGAACTCTTTGTTAATCGTTTTCACTATAATATGAGATTGGATAGAAGTATTTTGGATAAGCCTAAATATTGGAATGGATTATGTTGGACATAAGTCAGTTTTGTTTAAAGATATATGTTTTTTCGATATTATTTATGGGATGTTATAAGAATGTAGTTTTAGAAAAAGGACAACCTGCAGGATGGGCGACAGCCCATCACGTCGGATAAGGCTGTGGAAATCAGAACCCACAACCGAAGTGCGACTGGCCTTTATCGTCTACCACTAGCCTACAGGATTTCCCTGTTTAGTATAAATTATTTTTATTATATTAAGAAGTATGATATATGAAGTATAAGTCCATTTTAGGAACCATATATGATTAATCTAACTATAGATGGACTTATGTATTTTGGGATATCTTTTCTAACCGTTTGTTTGAGAAAGATGGAATGACCCATCATTCTATCACAGGATCTTCTAACACTTCACGAATGACACATTCAACTTCATTTCATTAAGAGATGAAGTGGAAATTGTCCAAATAACGACCAATGGTGAGACTGTACCAAAATCACGAAAGTATTTCTTCTATTTCCAATTTCATCAACTTTAGGGAAATGATCTTGAAAACCAAAAATTTTGTCCTAGTGCTCTTATATCCGATGAATCAGATGGTAACTTAGATCATAAAAAATTTATGGCCTTGTGATTGATGGATTTTTCTTAGCCATGTTCTCTAACACTCTCCATCAGAACTTGATGGTTAGATTTTTCTTCTATATCCATATTTTCACCTATGTTCTCCTACGTGGAAACCCTGTGATGAGTTAATTTGGGTAACTATTACATTTCATACCATAGATTTTAAAGCCAAGTATTGGTATTCCTTTTTACGATGTGGGTTTCTGTTAAAGAAACTTTCTAGTAGTAAACCATTTAAAACCCCAACAAATTTCGAGGGCGAAATTAATTTCAAGTGGGGGTAGAATGAAACACCCCGAGATTTTATGAAAAGTATTCTTTTTTAATTAATGTCTTGTGTTTTATGCTACACCAAAAGGATAATTCACAACACGAATCCTTGACTTTCCTTGCATTACACTCAATCACGACCATCCTGGATAGCGTTTGTAGTACGCCATACCAAGTTTCACTAAAAGAGATATTATTATAATACTATTATGAACTAGCTGTTATAAATAGTAATACCCACTTTTGGAAATTTTATAAATTTTATCTTTCAAAATGGACTTCATTTTTGGATTCGAAATATCGAAATTATCTTAGGGTGAAATTTTGGTACATTTCGAATAACATTCATATTCCGATGATTAGTAAAAATTACTAACTATTAATTAAAAACAACTTTTTTAATCGAAATAATTAATAGTGATAAATTAATAATTTGAGTGGTTTTAATGTATATTTAGAATATATTTTTACAATTTAATACAATTTTGTTCATTGGATTTAATTTCTCATTTAAACCAGACATAAACAAGTGTCAATCTTTTGATAGTTATTATATCTTAAAAACATGGTATTTGTCTTGACGACGAGAATTAATATTTAAATTAATTAATATAACTGATATGTTTTGAATTTGGTAAAATAGACATCATTTTTTAATTCATAATATCAAATATAGATTAGGCCTAATTTTCGGTATTTTTTGGAAACTTGCATTGTTTTTTATGAATATTGAAACCACTAAGTGGTAGTTAAAAAACTGAATTTTTCATAAAACATAATTGTATCGCTTCTATGAGTGGAATTTCGAAAATATGATAGACACGGTTAATATAAAGGACTAAAATGTGGTTCAATGAGATGAAAATAATTTTTGGTGAATAGTAACTTTTTACTTTTTTTACCACGGTTAAAAGTAAATAGGGTAATTAAGGGTAAAAATGACATTATTATTACCCTAACACATTCCCTATTTCTATTTGATATGTGTAATGCGACCAAAAACAACCTTAGGAATAACATATGACCATTTAGGCCCACTTTGATTAGATTAAAACATTTAATAATAATTTATTTAAAGAAGGGTTAAAATAGTTAAAATCAATGTTTAATAAGTAAATCATTTTTAATATAGGGTTATACATAATATAAATTATACTATAAATATTCATTTGAAATCTAAAACGATTTCCTACATAATTGTATTTTATTTGTAATTTTTAGACTTTAAATAATTTAATATATTTATTATACAATGATGATGCAGTAATTATCTTATTAATGAAATATTTACATAATTAATGTTATAAATACCCAAATAAATGTAATTTGAGACTTGTTATGAATTCAAATAATTTTATATGTTAATATGACATGTCAGTATTTATTTAATTAATTTTTCTCGAACGAATAATTCTGTTATGATTTACAAAAAAAATCAATTACCAAATAGAGTCAAAATTGACATAAAATATGTTTTAAAACAAATATTAAATTATTAATTGTTATTATATTCCTAAAAATATAAGGATCGTCCAAATGTCTTAGATAAGGTTATATAGATTAATAATAAACAACTTGGGGTTCGTTTGACTTGTTATTGTATGTTTATTAACCTTATAGTGTAAAAACACAAAAAGACACGGTAAAAGTAAAATTATCTAACATAAAGATAAATCTAAATGATAAGGTTAAAATAGTAAACTAAACTTGTCCAAATTCTATTGGATGAGAGTGTTTATACCCATCCCCACCTTAGATTCGAAATAAATCAGTTTGGAGCTATTTAAAACCTAATATGGCTTTATAATAAAATAATATTTTTAGTTTTTTCAAAGGTGCCCCTCTCCTCCCTTATAAAAGGGAACCCCCTCCCTCTCTTCCTCACACCACATTGAGCCTTAATGATTGGCCAAACTATGCCAGATTATCTTCTACACTTCCATAGAAACATCCTAGAGGTTCTGGTCTTCTTCAAGGACCAATTTTAGAACCCTAAGAGGAGGTCTCAATTAGGCGCTTCAAAGAAGTGGTAATGTCTGTTACCGATTCTTTCAACTTTATTTCTTCTTCCACTTCTTCTTATTTAGTTGTTTCATTATGAAGTAATAAAATCAGTATCACTCATATACTGATATGTTATTATATGTATGAAAAAACCCTATTTCACCATCTATCCGTCCTACGGAAAACGAAATCACCGCGCGTGCGTACGTACAGAATACCGTCTCCACGTCGTGGTGTAATCTAATTTCCACCACCACCTTACATGGATGGGAATAATGGTGAAAGTAATGAATATATATGATTATTTTAAATTTATATTGATTCTATAATATTATACATACACTTTAATACAATTCCACGATTATGGGAATGATATAATCGCTCGTGCGTACGTATGGAATACCGTCTCCACGACGTGATTAGATTCACTCTCCATGATAACCATTCCAGAATGATTGTAAATAATATATAATAGGTAATCCTGAAATATATGACATAATAATGCAACTGGATATATATATATATTTATTTATTTATTTCATCTACTTAATTCCATTCAATTCTATAAGGAAAAGAAAACAACGTTCGTGGGTACGTACGGACTACCGTCTCCATGAACGGTGTATTTCATTCCATTTATCGATCCATTATATATGTACTTTGAATATTTATTATATATAAATCATGTTTTAAATTTTGGATGTAATTAATCATGATCTATGTAATCATATGAATAATTACATGTTAAAACAAGAACGACAAATGAAACGATTTCACCCAAAACGCTACTTTAACATGAATTTACAAAAGAATGGGTAATATAAAGTCATAAGTGAACCATATATGATATAATAACAATGAATATGATTCTGTAATAAGTCAATGAAATTATTTAAATCATTAAACAAGAGGTTTGGATACATACGAAGATATCGGACCTAAGGTAAGGTATAATTTTGCAAAATCTCATTTTTATCCGAGATTGCTTATTCGTAAGTATTTACTGGGGTTATTACTATCATCCATGTCCATGTTTTATAAAGTGTATTCATGTATGTCTAATATTTTTTTATCCATTTGACTTTTACCCCATGTTATGGAAGTAATCTTTCTTTTATTTACCCTACAAGGTACTTTTTGACTTTTCCGACAAAAGTATGAGAAGAATGTTTTTTTAATGTATACGACATGAAAGTATTTTTATGGTTTTATAAAGACTTATTTTCATGAAGCTTCCTCCCAAAGATTTCATGACTATTTTCAATAAAATCCTTTCCTTTTAAAAATGCATGACATTTTTTGAAAAGAAAATGATTTTAATGAAGAAAGGATATTTTCCTCAAGAATTCATTTCAAGTGTTTTATCAAAACCATTTTCATCTAAGATGAAATCATTTGACATGTGTATGTTCAAGTTTAATGTATCTATGATTTACATGTTTTTAATTTTCTAATGATGATATGATATCCAATTTTTTTTAATGGATTACGTTATGATGGAATGATGTTTATGAAACCCATTTTATTCAAGGGTTATGATGAATGATTTATGTTTGTATTGTGGAACACGAAAGAATGATTTCAATATGAGATGGGTGGGACCTATATCATCCTCCAATGCATTGGGTAAAGATTTATATCTCATGAGATAGACATGGCTGGAATGGTAAGTTAAACCGGTTCAGTAATACAGAACTGCAACGAGGAGTGAACTCGATTCAGAAAGGGACTTTGTCCACTAAGATTGTCTTGGAAGCAATTCCTTGGATACTATGGAAATCATTACATGTACTTAATGGATTCCATGATTACATGTTTTATTCCCATGCTATTTTATCATTATTAATGTTTCTTTATGATCTATGCCTTACGTACTTCCATGTTTTATGTCATTTCTCATGCTTTTGATGTTTAAAGATTGTTTTCATGTTTTTAAGTTAAAATGTATATAGTATGTTTTATTTTATCCATGCATACCATTACTGAGCATTTGAACTCACCCTTTTTATTTTTTATTCTTCCCCAGGATTAAAAGAAAGGTTTTAGGTATGGAAACAAAAATTGGATGATCTTTATGGGAGATGTTGAAGATATTTCACCATGATTAGAAGATTATGTTCCAAGTTTCCAAAGACACTAAACTATTACGGTCCTTGTGTGTCTGTTTTTGATATGTATTAAGTATTCCGCAAAAGAAATGTAATATCTATGTAAGTCATTCTTTGGGTCTCTACGCTTTCAATATATTTAATTTGTTTTAACAACTCCTTGAATATGTGATGCATCAAGGTTGTGTAAGCCTTTATGGTAATTATATAATCACTAATTGTTTAAAAAAAATTACTAAAAAATATATATTTTATTTATAACTAATTCTATCACTTATATTCAATATTATATTATTTTTATCTATACCAAAATACATACTTCATAATAATATATATTTGATGAAATATGTTAATTACTTAATTCTTAAAATAACATGATGATCATAATGAAAATAAATAAGAATAAAATTTCTATATGTTTAGAGTTATAAGGATTATAAATGATAATAATGTCATAAAATGTTTTTCAATAATTGTTCGAGATATTTTATACTTTATCCCATAATTTCATCATTTATTAACCCATTTTAGCCCTTACTATGCTGATAAATTTTGACAAAAATTACTATTCATAATGAAAAATAATGAAATTAAACTAAATAATAAATTTGAATTTCATTATTTAAATTTATAAATCCATATTTTTATATACAATTTCTTTTAATTTATTTTTATTAATATTAATATACGTCCATAAAACCAAATGAAAAACTATATATTGGAAAATGTGTTTTATAATTGAGAAGTTCTTTTACCAATATATAATATAACTCTCATTTATATGGAATGAATAGATTAATACAAAAAAGAGGGATGTCATGTTACATTATAACCTATATAAATATAGAATGTTACTTTTTAAATAACATGATATATGAAATTTTAATGATAGATCTGATATTTTTGTTTTCCACAAATCACCCAAAAGTCAATATTTCAAAAATTATAAATAATCTTTGATAAAAATATTTTGAACATATAAAATATATAAATAATGTTCATTTTTTAAAACTAAATTTTTTCAAAAGTAAAAAAATTAATTATGATATTTCCATACAAAAATGGGAAAACTATATTATTGATGAAATTGAATTTTTGATGTATAAAATGAATTTATTCTCATTCCATATCTTGTAACCAATTTTATATTAATCATAATTAATTTTATTAAATATTTCATATATAATATTTATTAAAAACATTCATATATATATATATATATATTTAATATATTTTGATTAAAAAAATTTCTCATACAATAATTGTTTATAAAAAATATCTCATTTAATCATATATTATAACATTTTAGAGGATTTTATATTTTGTAGGAATATATCATTAAAATTTATTTAAAGTAAAAAGTTAAATATATAAATATTATAAAACGTTAATTCTTATCTACATAATTCAATCCAAATGATAGGTTATAAAGGAAATGATCAAATAATAATATTTCTATGATATATCACATTTCATTCAAGTTCAGTTTTTATTATTGTTCATGCAATAATATAATGTATTATTTGTGAGAGAATTACTTATTGAAAAATAGGGGTATTATATTATATTATCCATAAAAACCTGTATCAATAAACATTAGTTTTAATATCTCAAAATTAAGTTATCATAATATAATAGTAAAATCAAATAATGATATTATCAAGAACATAAATTTTATGGAAATGTTCAAGATACATCAAATTCATATTTAATAATAAGGATTATTCTTTCATAACTGTTTTTAAAATCATTACTATAAATGAGTTATTTTTCAAAAATATTAATCAATATATTTGAGAAATTATTTAACCATAAATGTAGAGATATTATAAAAATATAAACTTCAATTCTTTTAAAATTATAAGTGTAATTTCAAATATCTTTTGTAATCTAATAAATATCATTATTAATCACATCTACTACACCAAGAAATGAATATTTGAGATGTGTTATCATTATGTGTGTAATAAATTCAACTTCTAAAGGATTTAAAGATGAAAAATAGTGAAATATAATTTCACATGTTCATATATGTTAATCAATACATAAATCGGTTAACACAATTTAAGATAATATATAATAAAAATAAACATTCATATGAATAAATACTATATTCATTACCAATGACTAAAAAATATCACCCAAATTTCAACTCATATCATTTCATATTTAACTACACTGAAAACATTTGAAAATATTCTTGACCAAGTTGTAAACACTAAAATAATAAATATTCGATCTCTTATTCATATGAGATTAATTAAACCTATATTTTCAAAATAATAATAATCACTCATTAAATCAATTTCAAAAAATTTACATAAATTAATTTTATAATATAAAATATATTTCAATATTTTCCATAAATATCATCAATCATAAGAATGATTCAAATTTTCTTATATGCTTCAAAAAAGATTACTCAATCAATTTTTCTTCTAATAAAAAACCATCATATCCAAATATAATTCAATTTACCTAAATCATATAACTTCTCCAATATATCTAGTTTCTTCCAAAATAACATTTTTTAATTAATTAATAAATAAATATTAAATCCCATTATTATCATAAATTAATATTATATGTTCTCAAAATGTTATAAAAATATAGAATTAAATATAATTTAAATAACATAAAATATATTATAAACCCTAATTATTATCAGTGCATTTATACTTATATCAACAAGATATAAAATTATTAGTCCTAAAATAATACATTTTATAAAACGTATAATTAACCTAAGGGTTTTATTCCTATAAAATTGTCACAAAATATCTTCAATGATTATAAAAATCCTATAACATAAAACATAAATGGGTTATATATTCTTTATAATTATGATAAACCATAGACATATTAAATAATGATGGTATATAAAACTATAAATGTATCTTAATTTTAATAATCCTAACATTGAGAATAATCTAAACATTTACACTCTTGGAAACTTATATTATGTGTAACTTAAATTACCAATAATTACATAGTGTGTCACTTTCTTTTATATTTATAATAATTTTTGGTTTATATTATTAATAGATTGAGAAAAATTATTACTTATATAATCAATATGAAAATTGTTTATACATCCACTCTTTTACAATTTTATTCAACAAAAAAAAGAATATAAAATTAATAAACATGATTCATTAACAACAGAAACACATATTTTAATATCGATACACATAATGGAATTATATTAATTTATATATTTCATGGTCACCATTTACCCCTTTAAAAAATATTTGGAAATGTTAGATAGAAAAAACAAGGATTATTAATGGATAGAAAAATAAATTAATCCCACTAATCTATTTTAAAACAATTAAAATCCACATGTTTTTTTTCTTTTTCAGATAATAAACATGTTTTAACATAATTATATATTCATAAAATAATCATTTTACCATGTGGTTATAATTGAAAAAATATTCAGCAAAAATAATGGAAAAATAAAAATTCAACGGTGTCCCTTGAAAAAAATTATTTTATTCCATTAAAAATATAATATTTAAACATATAAGATCATTAATAGTTTATTAAATCAATGATAATTTTATTTTTATATGAATTGGAACGATTTACATAAAACCCACTAAAAACAAGATGATTTAATATTTAAGAATAAAAAAACCAATATAAAATCACATAAATAATATTAAATTATTTCATAATGATGGATTTTGTAGTTCTAAATAACATATTTATGACGAAATGCCTATATTCCAAGACATAATATGTATACTGTTAAGTAAACATGTTAATACATTATAAATAATCTGCAAGACATAAATCAGATAACCAATCTAGTTTCTCTTATAATACCTACTGATACAACAAAGGTAAATCTATAAATAGTCCCCACTTATAACATAATAAGTCTAATTCATTCACTATTTAAATGAAATTGTTAAAATCACAACGTGTAGTCAATATATAAATTCTTCTTGAAAAACTATTGTGTGAAATGTCAACATTTTCCCAAGTCATGATATATAATAACATTATCATTATCCAACTAAGACATAATGTGCATTGTATCATTGTATTATATTTCTTGTTAATAATATCATCTATAATAGTATATTAACATAAAGAAAATAGTCTTAAAATAAAAATAAACATGTACATGGAATCACGAAGAAAAAATCATTTTCTTTTTTTAAATATTAAAATAATATTTCCAAAATTTAAAAAAAAATTGTTCATTGAAAACATCAATTAAATTAGGATATGTATTATTAAAGAAAAATAATACCCATCAGAGTAATAAAATTACTCCCTCCCATATAGTTAAGAAGAAAACATTCTTTTCATTCTTTTGAAAAATTTCAAATGCATGTGGTACTTTTTTTTATTGTTTACGACATTCATTTTTTTATTTTAAATGGATTCTAAATGTTACATTAATATGTCACATAATAAACACAGAAAAATGAATCATAATTCTCATGAAACATTTAAAAGTTCCACAGTATGGAGGGAAAATAAATGTAAAGAAACATTATGGTAACATCTTCAAAAGAAGGTGTCTTAAATCAGGTCTTACATTAAAGGATCATTCTTCAAATAATACATAATAAAATTATATTAAATATAATAATTATCAAGAATTTTTTTTGGTTTATTACCATACCATAATACAATATATTTTATTTAAAAACAATTAATATATTGATAATTAATTAGTCAATATTACAAAAGATATCTTGAGGACATTTAGTTCATAATTCCAAAACCACTTATACAGTTCAATTAAGGACAATAGGGACATGGTTCAATTATATAAGATAAATTAATACTGAAATAATTTCATTTTTATAAATCAGTTATAATTTTTGAGTAATTAATGAATTATAGATATGAAAAAGATTAACATTTAATGATTGTTGTAATAGTAAACACATAGTCACAAGAGAAAAAATAATTATTTTTTTTAAGAATGTGTTATAAAGTAGTAAATTATATTTAAAATAATAATAATTATGTGATTAATATCATATAAATTTATTATTTCTATCCACACACACACCTTGTGAGTAAGTGATGAAAAATGAAGCACAAAACCTTGTGGTGTATCCCACATGTACACATGAGCTATATTTTAATTTTCCATAAGATATAAATAGAGACCATAATGGTTTATATAAACATATGAATAATATTTAGATATATGGAGAATGCTGATGTTAATATATAATCATTGTATGTTTATTATTCTAGTGGGTAGAACAATTAATAAAATGAAATAACCCCATAAGGGTTATTACTCATCTTTATAAATATTTCTTTGGCATAAAACATATGTCTTATTTTGACCATTTAAGTGGATGAAAATAAAATATAAGAATTTTATAAATAATATCATAATATATTAGGGTAGATATAGGATAATCTAAGAGGAATAATTTTTATGAATAAGATATGGGAGGGGTTCCATTTTATATTTTCAGTGGGTGGAATTCATTTGAATATTTGAAATATAATTATATTGTATTCATATAAATCATGTAAAATGGATCTAATGTTAATACACAAGCCCCAATACCCCATTGATTATTTCTATTTTATTACATTGGAATTGGATACAAATAATTGCATCTGGAAGGAAAATATATTTTAATAGACCATATAAACAAGATACATATATATTATTATATTACATTTGATGGAAAAAAATAAAACATAATTTTTTATGATAATATAATTATCCCTCAAGAATACCAATTCTTAACATTTATATTAATGTTAATGGAATATCGGTAAATGAAACAAAATAATGTTGAAATGAAATTCTCAGTAAGGGTCAGGTAAATAAGAACTTATCTTGAGTAAATATATAATAATCAATAAGTTATAATCAATATGGAATTTAATATAACTGAACACACATTAAATTTAATTAGTAACATGAATATAATTATTTAATTAGGTGGAATAAAAATGAAGAGGTAAATAATGGAAAATGTGTCCAATTTGATAAATATCTGAGAATGAATAGTATCCTGATATAATATCATTGTGAAAAAATTATATAAAATAATAACAGAATTCAAAATAAAAAAAACTTATATATTATTTTTTACTATTCCTTGAATAATTATACCTCTACTATAAAGATCATTTTTATGAATATTTAAAATAAATGGGTAGTTATACACTATAATCTAATTTACCTATGGATAGTCAACAGATTCAACTATATATACTATCGATGAATCTAGGTGATATCTCTATCAAATACATAAAAATATATTCATGTCCAACAAATTCATTATATATTGAATGATCAATTTAATTCATCAATAACTTGCATTATCAACAAAAAAAATTTATCGATTAATGAATATATATTATCAATAATTTCCCAAGTCTATAATATAACATTCAATGTAAAATAAAGCATGAATAAACTTTATATAGATTAAGAATTATTCATATTAATCATGAAATTATATAGGTATTTAAGGGAAATATATTTTCCTACTAATAATAGTCCAAATAAATTGATTGTTTCAAGAGAAATCAAAAAATCATAAATGAATGGTACATTTGAAAATGATTTTTTACCTCATTAGTAACTAATATAGTGTAACCCCTTAAATAACAATGATAAAAAAAACATTAATCACATTTATTATATATCGAATCATTTGAAATAAATTAATGTTTAATTATATTTACCACAAAAATTTTAATAGGTGAAAATTAATATATTTGTTGCAATGAAATAAAAATTGACATTAAATACATTATGATGGTCAAAACATTGAAGTGAGAAATACTAAATTAATTTATTATGTGTTTAGAATATAAATCAACATTACAAAATTATAAATACAATATATAATTTTCAAAATTCATTACACATTAAATCTATGAAAATCAAATACAATGAAGATGTAATAGATGTAATTAAATGAAATTGGGTTATGAATTTTTTCCAGTTGATCATTTTATATTCATATCAACATGGATGAATGAATTCATTTTTAAATATAGTATTCCATCGAATATGTATTTTTAATGATATAACATGTTAAAATGGATTTATATACACCATATAAAATAAATAATGCTCATAACATTACAATATTTCTCAATGAAGTGAAATTGAGACTGAGTCCCTTACCTAACATATCCTTATTAGTGAACATAATTTAACCACCTATATAATGGTTTTAATCATGTTATTAATTTATACCACAAATATATAAATATTTATAATATCATTTGCGATCATTAATAATTTACAACTAGTTTGATAAAAATAATTAATTATTTTCATTGTTTTGGGTGTTAATTGTATTGTTTTCCCATGCATGTTTAATAATGAATGATGAAGTTCTTATGTAGTGGATAAATATCCATCATCCCCTAAATTAAATTAGTATATTAAATGTCATATTTAATAATTATATATTCTGTTAATAATTTTTTTATGTTTTACATGGAAAATTAATTCCATCTCTTCATAGAAATCGTATGTCGTACATACAAATGAGTGATGATATCATTCAATCTAATAGTTAATTGGTTAGGAGGTTGGTGGTACTTTAATAATTCAGATTCAATAAAATTATATATATATATATAATATTTGATATATATATCTTTATTAGTTTCCATGTAAAGAATATGTGACAAAAAAATCCCACCACCTCATGAGGTGGTAGTCCGCTGTACACACAAGAGACATTATAAAATTTTAAACTGATAGAAAGTTAAGAAGGTAAATGTGATAAAATTATCAAAAATTTAGAATAATATCAAAAATAATATATATATATATATATATTTCTATCATTATAGTGAACTGTGATATATTTTGTGGAAAATGTGTTAAAACAATTCGTGAGGCTATAGTCCACCAAATAAGGGGTGAATTTTTTCATTTCATATTTGATGGCAGAGGATATGGATAAATATTATTAAAAATATTAATTAAATATATGTAAATGGAATATAATTACAGTGTCTATTTTTAAGAGTCGATATATGATTTATGGTGAAAAAAGATTAAATTTAAAAAGGGCTTCATTATGAAAATTGACATATCTTAGAGAAACCTTGTAACACCTGAGATTTTTATGAGTAATATTTTGTTTTTATATATCATCAATGGAATCTTTCACTACATACTAGCTTGGCTTAATTTACACGCAATCGCGACCTTCCTCGATAGCTTGCGTCGTACGCAATACTGAGTTTCACTAAACAACGATATACAATTAAAATATTATTAAAACTAGCCGTTATGAATAGTAATAACCACTTTTTGAAATTTTATAAATTTTATTTCTAAAAATGGACTTCATTTTTGAATTCGGAATACCACAATTAGCCTAGGGTGAAATTTTGGTATTTTTCTGAAAACTTTCAATTTTTGATGAATAGTGAAACCACTAAGTGGTGGGTTAAAAACTGAATTTTGCATAAAACATAATTTTACCTCTTCTGTGAATCGAATTTCGAAAATATGACAGACACGGTTGATATCAGTAAGTAAAATGTGGTTCAATGAGATAAAAATAATTTTTTGGTGAATAGTAACTTTTTACTTTTTTTACCGCGGTTAATAGTAAATAGGGTAACTAAGGGTAAATATGATATTACTATTACCCTAACACATGTCCTAAATCTATTGGATAAGTTTAATTCGATCAAAAACAAACATAGGAATAAAATATGACCATTTCGGCCCACTTGGATTAGATTAGGACATTTATTATTAATTTATTTAAAGAAGGGTTAAAATAGTTAAAATCAAAGTTTAATAAGTAAATAATTTATAATATGGGGTTATACATAAGATAAATTCAACTATAAATATTCATTAGAAAGACAAAAAGATTTCCTACATAATGGTATTTTATTTATAATTTTTAGAGATTAAATAATTTAATTTATTTATGACACAATGATGATGCAGTAATTATCTTATTAATGAAATATTGACATAATTGATGTTATAAACACCAAAATAAATGTAATTTGAGACTTTTATGAATCCCACTAATTTTCTAGGTTACTATGATATATTAGTGTTGATTTAATCAACTTGGTTCGAACATATAATTCTGTTATGACTTTCACAAAAATCATATATCAAATAGTGTCAAAATTGACACAAAATAGTTTTTAAATCAAATATTATATTATTAATTTTTATTTTATTCCTAAAAATCTTAGGTTCGGCCAAATGACTTAGATAAGGATATATATATTAATAAAAAACAATTTGGGGTTCGTTTGTCATGTTATAGTAAGTGTATTAACCATATAGTGTAAGAAAACAAAAAGACACGGTAAAAGTTAAATTATTTAACTTAGAGTTAAATCTAATTGATAAGGTTAAAATAATAACCTAAACTTGTCTAAATCCTATTGGTTGATATGATTTCGACCCATCCCCACTTTATCTTCGAAATAAGACCCTTTGGAACCATTATAAACCGATTTTGACTTTAATATAAAATAATATTTTGAGATATTCCTAAGGTGCCCCTCTCCTCCCTTATAAAAGGGCACCTCCTTCCCCTCCTCCTCACACCAATTTGAGCACTCAAACTCGGCCAACCCCTGAAAAAATCCCTTCTCCACTTCCTTAGAATAATCCTAGAGGTCCTGGTCTTCTTCAAAGACCAATATTAGTTCCCTAAGTGGAGGATTCAAAGAGGCGTTTCAAAGAAGAGGTAATATCCATTACCGATCTTTTCAATTTCTTTCTTTTTCAACTTTTTATTCTATAGTTTTTCCATGATAAAGTAACAACATCATTATTACTTACATACTGATATGTTATTATAAATACGAAACAACCCTAATTCACCTTCTATCCATCCTGCGGAAAAATGAAATCACCGCGCGTGCGTACGTACGGAATACCGTCTCGAAGACGTGGTGTAATCTATTTTCCACCATCACCTTACAAGGATGGGTATAATGGTGTAATGAGTAACTATATATGATTATTATAAAGTTATATTGATACTGAAATAGTATAAATACACTTAAATACAATTCCACGATCATGGGAACAATATCATCGCTCGTGCGTACGTACGGAATATCCTCTCCACGATGTGATGCGACTCGTTCTACATGATCATCATTACATAGTAATTATATAAATGAATTTAATGAATAAATATGATATATGTTACACTAATACCATTCTGGATATAAGGTATCTATAACCTTAAAAGAATAATAGGAATTTATTTGGCAAAACACGCAAAAGAACAAAAGGCAATAAAGACCCGGGTAACAAGTAACAATGAAATATTACTAATAAGAAGATAAGAATATGACCATATATGATATAATATCAATATTTATGATTTTGGAATAAGTTAATAACATTATTTAAAACATTATACAGGAGATTTGGACACGTACAAAGCAAATCGGACCTATGGTAAGGGAAATATCACAATCTCATTTTTATTCGAGATTGTTTATACTTTGAAATTTACTGGGGTGTATTTTATCATCCACATCCATGTTTCCTCAATATGTAATATTATTTTCATCCACCTAAAATTGTTTAAATCCAATTTTACCCTTCGGTGAGTTTTTAGTAAAGGATATGAAAGTAATCTTTTGTCATTTTTTGTACGATGTACTTTTTGACTTTTCCGACAAAAGTACGAAGAATGTTTTTTTATCTTATATGGAAAGAATGGATTTTTAAAACATTATTTCCATGAATATTCCTTTATAAGTTTTCAAGTTTATTTTTAATCAACTTCTTGTAGTTTATAATTTTATGACATGTTAAGAAAAGAAAAGTGTTTTTCAAGTAGAAAGGATATTTTCCTCAAGAATGGAGTTCAAATGTTTTATCAAAATTATTTTCCATCTAAGATAATATAGGGTTATATTTTTATCCCTATTGTTACATTGACTTGATTATGTTTTGAGGGAATTATTTTTATGAAGTCATTTACCTTATATGATTTGTTTTATGATGTCATGATGTTTCAAGAATCTCATTTTTGTTACATGTGTTATGCGATGATGTATGATTTATGATTATATGGCACACATAAGGAAGGATTAATTATAAGATGGGTGGGACCTATATCTCCCTCCAATGCATTGGGTAAAGATTTATATCTCATGATATAGACATGGCTGGAACGGAAGGTTATTTCGGTTCAGTGATACAGGACTGAAACGAGGAGTGAACTCAGTTTAGAAATGGACTTTGTCCGCTAATATAGTATTGGAAATGAGTCATGACTATCATGAAATGATTTTCCATGATTATGTGTGCATGCCACAATGTTTCAAGTTTTATGTTATGATTATGGGGATCTCATTTTCACTTCTATGATTTATTCCATGTTAAGACATTATGATCTCTTTTGCAGTTTATGATTTTCAAAAAGATATGATATGATTTTTATTTCCTTTATTTTCCCTTGCTGAGCATTTGAGCTCACCCTTTTATTTTTTATTTTCCCCAGGTTAGGAAGATGGATATTATATAGAATATTCTAAAAGGGACCCTAGTTATGATGAAATAAATGGGAGACACTGTAGAAGATTTATGAACCAATTTTTTATGTTTCACAGTTTCTAAAGACACTATATCTATACGGTCCTTTGTGGTTTTGTCATATGTTGTAATAAGTGTGCTTCAATTTTGAAGTATTAACAATTTATGTAAAGTATGGGTCGTTATAGTTGGTATCAAGGGAAAGGTATAGTCAACCTTTGGAAACTAGGATGTGAAAGCCTTAGTAATAACCCTAAGGATAAGTCTAAGAATAGAACACAATCTTAGTGTTTTAGAAATGGCCATGAATAACCTAGGATAAGACCTTAAGAGTGAAAATTTTATTCTTGAATTATGTGGTTTTCCTATTATAATTAGTGTTGCTCACACTATTCTTCTTGGCTTTAGTCAATGGCTGGAACCCGAAGGAACCGTGTTATTGCGGAATGCGTTGGGCAATGCAATGATTGTCCCCCTGAGAAACCAAACGATATGGTAACTAGAATGAAAAATCTTGTAGCCATGCTCACACAACGTTCTCAAGCTATAAATCATGCAGGACTTCCAAATGAGCAACGGAAGGAGCAACATTCTGTTGAATCCTTCATGAGGCAGCATCCACCTTCTTTCAGCAGTTCTACTGATCCATTAGTTTCTGAACAATGGATTAGTACTACTGAAAAGATATTTTCAGTTCTTCAATGTTTTGAACATGATAAAGTCATCCTAGCAGTGTATCGTTTGGAAGGAGATGCTGATCAATGGTGGAATCTTATTAAGAATACGAGGCAAAGGGATGAAATTGAGTCCATGGAATGGGATGAGTTCAAGAACTTATTTTTCAATAAGTACTTCCCTCGTATTCTCCGAACAAAGATGGACAAAGAGTTTCTTGAACTAAAGCAAATGGATGATGAATCTGTTGGTATCTATGACGCAAATTTTACAAGACTTGGAAGGTACGCTTCTGGTATTATTATCCAACCTGAGAGTAAGATCGATCGATTCTTTAGTGGCTTAAAACCAAGTCTCCAAAGGGCATTATCAATAAGGGACTTCAATAGCTACGAGGAAATCGTTTGATGTGCTCTCAAAGTCGATATGGAGATTGGAGTAACCCATCAGTCAAATGGGTTTGATAAGAAGAGGAAGATTGAATTCAAAGGAAAATCTAAAGAGCACACTGAAAAGAAAATGAGCTTTCCATTATGCTCAAAGTGTGGAAAAAAACATGGAGGGAGTTGTCTTAAAGGGACAAGTAAATGTTTCAAATGTGGAAAGGAAGGTCATCAAGCATTTGAATGCCGCGATAATGGGAAGAAGATGTCTAATGATGCAAAGAAAGGAAGGGATACACATAATGAACCTACTACACTTCAATGTTTCAAATGCAAGGAGATGGGGCATTATGCCAATCAATGCCCAAATCCAAGGGATGATGATGATGGTCGACGTCAACAAACTCTTAAGGCTAAAGACAAAGGAAAGTCACATGCAATTTCTATCAGCGATGTGGAGTACGATAACAAAGTGTTGAAAGGTACACTTACCATCCACTCTAAAGTAGCAAATGTTTTATTTGATTCTGTATCCACCCACTCTTTTATTTCTGAATAATTTTCTAAGGGTATCACCATATTACCTCAACAATTAGATGTTGAGTTAGCTGTGACAACACCTAATGTCACATCAATCGCATCAAAAGTTTATAATTCTTCTCCAATTGACGTTTGTGGGAAAGTGATTCCTGCAAATCTTGTGATAATTCCTATAGTGGAATTTGATGTGATTCTTGGCATGGATTGGCATTCTCTACATGGAGCTCATGTCAATTTCCAAATAAGGGAAGTCACATTTCATATTTCAGATCAATCTACAATTGTCTATCGATGAAAGGATGAATATATCCTTCCAGTGGAAATTCCTTCCATCTTATGGGTATTGATTCCATTGAATGAATGTTATTTATCTCAAATGGTTGGTGAGAAACTCACGATTAAGAATATGCCCATCGTACAGGAGTTTGATATTGTCTTCCCGGAGGAATTACCGGGACTTCCACCAAATCGTGAAGTTGAGTTTTCAATAGAACTCGTACCGGGTGCTTTGCCTATTTCAAAGACACCTTATAGAATGGCCCCAATTGAGTTGCCGGAATTGAAGAAGCAACTCCAAGATAATCTTGATAAGGGATTCATACGCCCTAGTGAGTCACCTTGGGGAGCACCTGTTCCATTTGTTAAGAAGAAAGATGGATCAATGAGACTCTGCATTGATTATCGAGAACTTAACAAGATCACTATGAAGAACAAATATCCTCTCCCACGCATTGATGACTTATTTGACCAACTACGTGGAGCTCAATACTTTTCCAAGACTGATCTTCGTTCAGGGTATCATAAATTAAGGGTCAAAAGGGAGGATATACCAAAGGCGGATTTCCGTACAAGGTATGGACACTATGAATTTATAGTGATGCCATTTGGTCTTACTAATGCCCATTCTATCTTCATGGATCTAATTAATAGAGTCTTTAGAGACTATCTTGATGAATTTGTGGTAGTCTTTATAGACGATATTCTTTTCTATTCAAAGAGAAAGGAAGAGCATGAAGATCACTTGAGAATTATATTGAAGACCCTGAGAAAGGAGAAGCTTTATGCCAAATTTACCAAGTGTGAATTTTGGCATCAAAAAGTTGCATTTTTGGGTCACATAATCTCAAAAGAGGGGATATCTGTAGATCCAGCAAAAACAGAGGCTATCGAAAGATGGTTGAGACCAACAACAGTAACTGAGATCCGATGTTTTCTTGGTTTGGATGGATATTATCGATGTTTTGTAAAAGATTTTTCACGATTATCTAACCCACTCACCAAGTTGACTCGGAAAGGAGTTATGTTTGTTTGGACAGAGGAATGTGAAGAGAATTTCAAGGAGTTGAAAAGAAGGTTATCTAGTGCACCTGTGCTCACACTGCCTTATAGTGGAGAAAGGTTTGTGATCTACAGTGATGATTCCAAGAAGGGATTGGGGTGTGTTCTTATGCAAAATGATATGGTGATAGCTTATTCCTCATGAAAGTTGAAAATCCATGAGCAAAATTACCCAACACATTATTTGGAGTTAGATGCGGTAATCTTTGCATTAAATATTTGGAGGCATTACCTTTATGGTGAAAGGTGTGATATTTATACAGATCATAAAAGTTTAAAGTATATTCTCACAAAAAAAGAGCTGAATATGCGTCAAAGAATATGGTTGGAGCTGATTAAGGATTATGACTGCTCAATCCATTATCACCCTGGGAAAGCAAACAAGGTGGCAGTTGCATTAAGTCGACAAGACCATGCTATTTTATCCATGATGAGGATCACAATAGATCCAATATTTATGGATTTACAAAGGATGGATCTTGGAATTATAATGGAAGGGGAAAATCATATCTTTCTCAAATGAATGTTCAACCATCAATACATGTGAAGATTAAAGAGGCACAGAAAGAAGATGTTGAGTTACAAAAGAAGGTGAGAAATGTTCCTGAATTAAACCTTGATTGTGATGGGATAATAAAGTTCAGGAATCGGGTTTTTGTTCCTCCCATCCCCGAATTAATCAAGGAGCTGCTGGATGAGGCTCATAGTTCTTCATTCTCTATTCATCCTGAATGCACGGAGATGTATAGGGACCTGAAAGAGTTCTTCTGGTGGGATGGAATGAAAAGAGATGTTGCTGAATATGTCTCTCGATGCTTGGTTAGTCAACAAGTTAAAGCAGAGACAGAAGTCTAAGGGGATTTTACAACCATTACCCATACCCGAATGGAAATGGGAAAACATCACTATGGAATTTGTCACAGGACTTCCGAAAACATCCAAAGGCAATAATGATATCTGGTACATAGTTGATCATCTTACAAAGTCTGCACACTTCATTGCTATTAGAGAGGATTTATCTCTAGATCAGCTTTCCAGGATATATGTAAAGGAAGTGGTAAGATTTCATGGAGTACCACTTTGAATTATATCTGATCGGGATCCGAGATGTACATCGAAGTTCTGTCGAAGTCTTCAACATACTCTGGATACAGAGTTGAGTTTCAGCACTGCTTATCATCCCCAGACAGACAGTCAGTCTGAGAGAACAATTCAAACCCTAGAAGATATGTTGAGAGCTTTCTCTATGGATTCCAAATGAGTTTGGGATCAACACCTACCTTTGGTGGAATTTTCTTATTATAATAGATTTTACTCCAGTATTCAGATGGCTCCTTATGAACCTCTCTATGGAAAGAAATGCAGGACTCCTACTTGCTGGGATGAAGTTGGGGAAAGAAAGATAATAGGACCTGATCTTGTTGATGAAATGGCAGAAAAGGTCAGATCTATTAAACAACACATAAGAGCAGCTCAGAGTCGACAGAAAAGTTATGCCGACAACCGAAGAAAAGACCTAGAGTTTGATGTGGCTGATAAAGTGTTCTTACGAATATCTCCCTGGAAGATGGTTATGAGATTTGGAAAGAAGGGGAAGTTGAGCCCTAGATATATCAGTCCTTTCGAAATACTGGATCGTGTTGGAAATGTAGCTTACCGATTGGCGCTTCCACCGAATCTCTCTCATGATCACGATGTGTTCCATGTATCTCTCCTGAGAAAGTACATACCTGATCCTTCACATGTACTCAGCTCAGAAGCTGTACCGCTGGAGCAAGATCTTTCTTATGAAGAACAACCGATAGAGATTCTGGATCATACTGAAAAAGTCCTACGAAACAAGACCACTCGATTGGTGAAAGTTTTATGGAGGAACCACCAACTTGAAGAAGCTACATGGGAGCTTGAGGATATGATGAGCGAGAAGTATCCTCATCTGTTTGTTACAAAGTGACGAATTTCGAGGGCGAAATTCTTTTTAAGGGGGGTAGAATGTAACACCCGAGATTTTTATGAGTAATATTTTGTTTTTATATATCATCAAAGGAATCTTTCACTACATACTAGCTTGGCTTAATTTACACGCAATCGCGACCTTCCTCGATAGCTTGCGTCGTACGCAATACTGAGTTTCACTAAACAACAATATACTATTAAAATATTATTAAAACTAGCCGTTATGAATAGTAATAACCACTTTTTTAAATTTTATAAATTTTATTTTTCAAAATGGACTTCATTTTTGGATTTGGAATACTGAAATTATCCTAGGGTGAAATTTTGGTATTTTTCTGAAAACTTTAAATGTTTGATGAATACTGAAACCACTAAGTGGTAGGTTAAAAACTGAATTTTGCATAAAACTTAATTTTACCGCTTCTGTGAATGTAATTTCGAAAATCCGACAGACACGGTTGATATCAGTAAGTAAAATGTGGTTCAATGAGATAAAAATAATTTTTTGGTGAATAGTAACTGTTTACTTTTTTTACCGCGGTTAATAGTAAATAGGGTAACTAAGGGTAAATATGATATTACTATTACCCTAACACATGTCCTAATTCTATTGGATAAGTTTAATTTGACCAAAAACAAACATAGGTATAAAATATGACCATTTAGGCCCACTTGGATTAGATTAGGACATTTATTATTAATTTATTTAAAGAAGGGTTAAAATAGTTAAAATCAAAGTTTAATAAGTAAATCATTATTAATATGGGGTTATACATACGATAAATTCGACTATACATATTCATTAGAAAGATAAAAATATTTCCTACATAATGGTATTTTCTTTATAATTTTTAGAGATTATATAATTTAATTTATTTATTACACAATGATGATGCAGTAATTATCTTATTAATGAAATATTGACATAATTGTTGTTATAAACACCAAAATAAATGTAATTTGAGTCTTTTATGAACCCCACTAATTTTCTAGGTTACTATGATATATTAGTGTTGATTTAATCAACTTGTTTCGAACATATAATTCTGTTATGACTTTCACAAAAATCATATATCAAATAGTGTCAAAATTGACACAAAATAGTTTTTAAATCAAATATTATATTATTAATTGTTATTTTATTCCTAAAAATATGAGGTTTGGCCAAATGACTTATATAAAGATATATATATTAATAATAAACAATTTGGGGTTCGTTTGACATGTTATAGTAAGGGTATTAACCATATAGTGTAAGAAAACAAAAAGACATGGTAAAAGTTAAATTATTTATCTTAGAGTTAAATCTAATTGATAAGGTTAAAATAATAACCTCAACGTGTCTAAATCCTATTGGTTGATAGGATTTCGATCCATCCCCACTTTATCTTCGAAATAAGACCCTTTGGAACCATTATAAACGGATTTTGACTTTAATATAAAATAATATTTTGAGATATTCCTAAGGTGCCCCTCTCCTCCCTTATAAAAGGGCACCTCCTTCCCCTCCTCCTCACACCAATTTGAGAACTCAAGCTCGGCCAACCCCTACCAAAATCCCTTCTCCACTTCCCTAGAATAATCCTAGAGGTCCTGGTCTTCTTCAAAGACCAATCTTAGTTCCCTAAGTGGAGGATTCAAATAGGCGTTTCAAAGAAGAGGTAATATCCATTACCGATCTTTTCAATTTCTTTATTCTTCTACATCTTCTTATTTAGTTGTTTCATGATAAAGTAAAAACATCAGTATTACTTACATACTGATATGTTATTATAAATATGAAACAACCCTAATTCACTTTCTATCCATCCTACGGAAAAATGAAATCACCGCGCGTGCGTACGTACGGAATACCGTCTCCACGCCGTGGCGTAATCTATTTTCCACAATCACCTTACAAGGATGGGTATAATGGTGTAATGAGTAACTATATATGATTATTATAAAGTGATATTGATACTTAAATAGTATAAATACACTTAAATACAATTCCACGATCATTGGAACAATATCATCGCTCGTGCGTACGTACGGAATACCGTCTCCACGATGTGATGCGACTCGTTCTACATGATCATCATTACATAGTAATTATATATATGAATTGAATGAATAAATATGATATATGTTACACTAATACCACTCTGGATATAAGGTATCTATAACCTTAAAAGAATAATAAGAATTTATTTGGCAAAACACGCAAAAGAACAAAAGGCAATAAAGACCCGAGTAACAAGTAACAATGAAATATTACTAATAAGAAGCTAAGAATATGACCATATATGATATCATATCAATATTTATGATTCTGGAATAAGTCGATATTATTATTTAAACCATTATACAGGAGCTTCAGACACGTACAATGCAAATCAGACCTAAGGTAAGGGAAATATCACAATCTCATTTTTATTCGAGATTGTTTATACTTTGAAATTTACTGGGGTGTATTTTATCATCCACATCCATGTTTCCTCAATATGTAATATTATTTTCATCCACCTAAAATTTTTTAAAACCAATTTTACCCTTCAGTGAGTTTTTAGTAAAGGATATGAAGGTAATCTTTTGTCGTTTTTCGTACGAGGTACTTTTTGACTTTTCCGACAAAAGTACGAAGAATGTTTTTTTTAACTTATACGGCAAGAATGGATTTTTAAAACATTATTTCCAAGAATTTTCCTTTATAAGTTTTCAAGTTTATTTTTAATCAACTCCTTTTAGTTTATAATTGTGTTACATGTTAAGAAAAGAAAACTTTTTTTGAAGTAGAAAGGATATTTTCCTCAAGATTGGAGTTCAAATGTTTTATCAAAATTATTTTCCATCTAAGATTATATAGGGTTCCATTTTTATCCCTATTATTACATTGACTTGATTATGTTTTGAGGGAATTATTTTTATGAAGTCATTTACCTTATATGATTTGTTTTATGATGTCATGATGTTTCAAGAATCCCATTTTTGTTACATGTGTTATGCGATGATGTATGATTTATGATTATATGGCACACATAAGAAAGGATTCCTTATAAGATGGGTGGGACCTATATCTCCCTCCAATGCATTGGGTAAAGATTTATATCTCATGAGATAGACATGGCTGGAACAGAAGGTTATTTGAGTTTAGTGATACAGGACTGAATCGAGGAGTGAACTCGGTTCAGAAATGGACTTTGTCCGCTAAGATAGTCTTGGCAATGAGTCATGACTAACAAGAAATGATTTTCCATGATTATGTGTGCATGCCACAAAGTTTCATGTTTTATGTTATGATTATGGGGATCTCATTTTCACTTCTATGATTTATTCCATGTTAAGATATTATGATCTCTTTTGCAGGTTATGATTTTCAAAAAGATATGATATTATTTTTATTTCCTTTATTTTCCCTTGCTGATCATTTGAGCTCACCCTTTTATGTTTTATTTTCCCCAGGCCAGGAAGATGGATATTAAGTAGAATATGCTAAGAGGGACCCTAGATATGATGAAATAAATGGGAGACACTGTATAAGATTTATGAACCATTTGTTTATGTTTCCCAGTTTCTAAAGACACTATACCTAAACGGTCCTTTGTGGTTTTGTCATATGTTGTAGTAAGTGTGCTTCAATTTTTAAGTATTAACAATGTATGTAAAGTATGGGTCGTTATAAACCTCCATTAGGAATCCTTTATGGACCATAGAAATTGTCTTCTAGGAATACCACAATATATTGATTATGCCTATGGATGTCAGAGTTCTATTTATTGAATATATTGGTGAATCCAAATGGTTTTAGAGGTGTGATGATGTCTTGTGAGGGAGTGGTCTATTATATGTGGGGGATAGAACAAACATGTAATTTTTGAAAATAATAATGTTTACCCACATTTCACACATTCATAAAAATAAAAAATGGTCAAATCTTGATAATTATAGTTTAAAATGTAATTATATTTCCATCAAATGGGTTTAAACTAGGTTTAGTTCATTTTTTGACCGTTATATTCATACATTAACCCCTCATAATCCAATTTTCTATTTTACAGATGATAATAAATTTTAAATTTATTAAAATTCATTATGGTAAAAATTTATTTATATTTTATTAGGTGATTTTTATTATGAATATTAAAAATATGGAATCATGTTTTACATATTATATAAAAACCCTACTCTTTATATCATAATTGGAAATGACATTTTAAATGAAAATTTCATGTAATAAAACTCAAATGATAAAGAAGACTATTGTATTTGGGTAATTAGGTAAATTAAATAACAAATTTAACATTAAAAATAACATATATTCTGAAAACATATCTGACATGAACAAAAAATTAATTCACACATAACATGACATTATACTACTAGATAACATCCATAAAAATGGGGTGAGATATAAAGACAAGTAACGAAATAAAAATGGAATAACACAATGATAAAAATAAATAAAATGTAATGAATATCAATGTAGAATAAAGGAGGATGAATAATAAGGAATGATATTGCATAGAAATCATAACACGGAAAATGTGGAAACAACTTAAAACCCTTCATCATATACATAAGTAAAAGATAAACTAGAAAGATATCATGTGGAATAGAATTACCATAAAGTAATCATGTAAACCCCCAACCCAACATGACATGTCACGATACTAAACATTAACCATTTAATTGAATCAATATCTTGGTGAACCATTTATAAGCATTTCAATATCATGGTTAAGTGTTCTACATAAATCATATGACATATATTCTTTCAACATAATAATATTATTCCATGATATAGAGATTTTTAATTTATGCATGCATGTTTCTAATCATTATGATTATTTTCATAAAGGTTAACACCCTTGTTAATGAAATTGGTATTGTATTCGGTAAACATTTTCAGAATGGTAAATTGTTGTTAAATTTTGGCAGCATTGCGACATGATATAGAAAATATTAAAATCGATTAATATTAAAGAAATTCATATCTAAGCATTTAAACATGAAACGGGTAGTAATAGGTACTTGAGAGGAAATTTCATAACATAATTAATTGGAAATATATGGTCTTACATAATAAATATTCTTGAATAAAGAGAAGGGAGAAAAAGAACCATTATAAAATTTCAGTATAACAACTTGTGTACATAATGGTTATTACGAGAGTTAACTGAGAGTGAAAGGGATATCATCATTTATATAAAAATTAGAATGTATGTGGTACATGTATGAATATATCCCAACGTAAGAAAATTAAAAATAAAAAGGAATGTCATAAATGAATCATTTGATTAAGAGAGGAGATAGAAGATCCCTTACAAAATATCATCATAGCAATAACATATGCAAGGGTACAAATGAGTGGGTAAAAATGATCCATCAAACAAAAAAATCAATTAAAATTTAATGTAATGATTAATAACATATTGAAATACATGAAATTTAAATAAAAAGTATAAACCATAAAGAGGTTTCTTGAACTCAAATATGAGGATAGAATTCCCTTACATGGATGTTTAACTATAATGGCATGGAAGATGATTCGTGTATGGTTGGAGGCACCTTGAGATGACTATAGAGAGTATAGGTCAGTGGGTGTCTGAGCTTCAAGGAGTACGAGTGAAGATAAATTGGATCAATTGTGTCTTTATAGAGTAAATGAGGAGGATTTTTTTTTGGTTTTAGAAAGAACATTATAAAATATTAAAAACCTCAAAAATCCCATGGCTTTTTCCTAGCGGTTTGGGAAAAGGTGAGTGGTATATATTATTTTATGAGGCCAAAGTCCAAATATTATAAAATATTTCACTTTCTTATGTTGATATGAGTCACACTTTGAAATAATTGATTTTAAAATCATAAAATATAATATATGTATTGGATGATTAACTGATGCCTTATAAAATAAATTAAATAATAAAAAATTACATTATTTTTTAGTAAAAATAAATATTTGGATGAATATAACTTTTATAGATTTTATTACATCACTATTGATCTAATATGATGTCATAAAAAACAAATTTTATTTATATGGTATTTTATTTTTAACCAAAAATTTGACAGTATCCAAAATTTATGAAAAATAACCATTATATAATTTTGATATCTTAATTCCCATAAACATATTCCTTTATATGATTAAATTTATAATTAAAATAAATTTAACTTTTAAAAATAAAAACATAAATTTATTGAAAATATATAGTTTTTGACAATTATATTTGACATCATAAAAAACATTTGATCATTTTCAATTAAACAAATTAATTTAATATTTTTTAAAAATATTATTTATTTCAAAAATAAATTATTTCATCAAAATATATTATTTAAATTAATTTCAATATTATTCCCACATATTATTCGTGCGTTAAAAATTATTTACAAAGTAACAATAATAAGAAGTAAATATATTCACTATTATATACAAAATTATATAAATAGTCATATTACTAGGGCCCTGATACATATTCATTTATTACACCATCATATGACATAAGAGTATAGTTATTAATGGTGGGGATTTCTTGGAGTTCTTCGGAGAACTTGTTTTGGGTCATGATCACGATGACATTGAATTCTCCAGTAATTAGTTTTTCTCATTCTTATGTTTTTGGATCTTAGTTTTGGTTTCGAAATGTGGAAACACTATAACTTATATCTGTCTCAGAAGCTATGAAAAATGGCCTTCTAGGGCATGATCGTACTGGTTGAGGACATGAAATCATTTTTCTATGCCAAAAGGATTTTTCACACCCTATATTTATTCTCATCATGTGTTCACTATTCAATAGTTATATTATCAATGGTAAGGATACATTACATGCATTTAAAATCATATTGAATATAATAAATAATTCTCAGGTGTTTTTTAAAACCATATATAATTTTGCAAAATAAAAACTAAATTTATTTTTATTCATAAATGTGATCATTCCTGTTAGTACTTTCTTAAGAGATATACATTAAATACATCATGTACTTGAAGTAGGTATGGCTAGAGTGATAGATGATTGGGGAATTCTCTAATGCATTCAAGGATATCGAAAAGGTCAATGTACCTTGAATTAATCATTCCATTCTTCACAAATCTCTTCAATATATTCCATGGAGATATTTGGAGGAATATTATATCTCTATCATTAAATACTATGTCGCATTAATGATTTTCAGCATATCCCTTTTGCAGAATCTTAGTTGTTTTATGTGCTGCTAGGTGGTATTTACCTCTTAAACCATTTCATCTAAAATTTAAGTATATATAAAAATTTGATCCCCAACATCAACCGAACATGTATGTGTTCTGAACCTCTTCCCATAAGGGGCTTTATAGGGACCATTTGGATGCTTTTAGTGGAAAATATTGTTGTAAGAGAACTCAATCAAAGAAATACATTGGTCCCATATTCCATTTATGTCCATTATGAATGGTCTAAAAATTACCTTAAGTGTTCAGATAGTCTGTTCTAATTGAACATCAATTAGTGGGTGATAATTCTACCTGATGTTCTACTTAGTGTTTAGATCATGATGGATACTTTTCCAAAGCATAGAGGTGATTCATGATTATCTATCGAACAAAATCAATAGTAGTACTTCTTTCTTCCATACAACTTATCTGATGCATATCCATGAAAGGTGATGCACTGAGAAATCCTCTTGAATCATAATGATGTTTGCAGTAATTGAATGTCAATCCAAAACAACCCAAATATCATTGTTTCCCTCGATTGTATTTAGATGTATGGTGAAAATTCCTATAGTGATATTTTCTAATTTCTATATTGTTATGGGTAATGATTTAATCACCCTCTTAGACTTATTATATTCATCCTTCACATACTGACATACCAGACACATTTATATATACTTGGAGATCTGTTAATTTATATTATCCTGTTAATATGTATCTTAGAGATATTGATACATCATTGTGTTTCCTAGGTGAATATAGAAAGTAAAACTATGTGGACAGATCAAAAGTTATTTACTTAACTATAGATTTGATAGAACACATCTTCATGACCCAATCCCTGCAATTACTTGTTCAATATCATTGATCTAATTGTATATCACTTTTCTAATAGTATCCACTTTCTTATAGATTCCCACATTATGTATTTTAGAATCATTTAACATTTCCAAGAGATATAGTTGGAAAACATTTTTGAATGGATTGATGATTATACTTTAATTATGATTCATATTTATATCTTCATCAAGTCGAAAAAGATCATATCCTTCTCAATTATCATCAATGATAGAATTATTGGGTCCTTTATACATAGATCATCTACCACATTTTTTCATTCCAAGGATATTAATTTTTTGAGATTTCGTAATCCTTGATGATATTTAACAATATTTGTATGTGAATATTCCGATCTTTATATGTGAATAAATATAGAAAACCTTTATAATCTATATATATTTAACACTTCCCCCCAATGAGATAATTCCAAAATATTTTTCAATAAAAAGATCACAACTGTCTACTATAGATCTGCAAGGGATAGTTATTCTCATGAATTTTTAATTTCATTGAGGTGTGTGAAATGAATATCTCAATTCTCAATATTATTGATCCCAATACCCTCTTTGAAGTATCACTGAATATTATGAAGAGGTCCCCACTTCTGGTATGTATGAGAATATGAGATGTGATAATCTTTATTTTCAACTATGTGAAGCATTCTTCATATTCACCAATCCATGAAATCATGACTTCTTTTCAGATTTATCTTGGTAAGAGGTTTTGATAATAGTGAGAAACACCTCTCAAATTTGTGATAATATCCACTTAACCCAATAAAGGTACTGATATCTATCACAAATGTTGGCCTCACAAATATCTCAATTTATTTTGTCATGTATGGATCCATATAAATCCCATTTCTTAGGATGATATTCCCCCACAAATGATACATCCATTGACCAGAACTCACACTTTTATACTTCAAACAGACCTTCTCTTTTCACAAGGTTTTCAGCATAGTGCTCAGAAACTCCCCATGATCCTAATTAGGTTTAGAGTATATTAAAATATAATTTACAAGGAATACCAAAAAAAATTTCTAGGTATCTCTAAATTATCTATTCATCATATCCACGATGATTGATGGATCAATGGTGAGTTTGAAAGGTATCACTATGAGCTCATAGTTTTTATATCTTTTAGAAAAAGAAGTCTTGGGGATACACACCTTATTTACCGTTAATTGGTTATATCCAAACCATTTATCTAATTGGGATAAGACATCCACTATGTCAATATAATTAATAATTTCATAAATTCAATGAAAAGTATACTTTTTCTTTATCATTATCTTGTTCATATCATGTTAGTCCCTTAGAAGGTGCATTGAAAAATACTTCTTTATATCAAATAAAACTAGTGAACCCCTTGGTGATGAACATGGTATTATAAACACTTAATCCATATTATCTAGTAATTTATATTCAGTTACTCAATTTCTACATCATCTATTATATAATTATTTTTGAAATTGGAAACTCCTTAGGTATAAGCTAGATAAAAAATTTAAAAACTCAGCTAACATAAAGACCACTAAATTCCTTGATAAACACATCAATGTTTTCTGTCAAAATAAGAATGTCTTAGAGAATTTTTCTTTACATAAAATAATTCATTTGTGATAGATAAGATTGATCATAGTGAAATAATATCAATCCCTATGATGATGGAGTTAGATAAGATTCATCATCCAGCTATCACTTTTATAGAATCAAGGTTTTATTCTCTATATGGATATTGATTTTCCTCTTGTATAAATTTATGATGGATTTATATTTGGAATGAAAATACATGCCTTGAGTTGCATTAATTTTTTTTTCATGGGAATTATTACAATGGCCACTGGGAAGATCAATCAATAAATTGTTACAAGGGATAAGTTATATACCTAGGAAGTAATAATTTTATCATTATCTACTTTCACTGAAATCCTTACATCCATGATTTGTGGTATTTTTAGAATGTTTCTATGAAAATTTCATGATATAATATAATTAATATTACCATAATGAAAATTTATATTCACATTTCTTGAAGGAATAACAAGAGTATCTTTCTCCACTTCATTTTATGGTTTTACATTCATGGTATTGATGGAAAAAAGATCACCCGTACTGACTATGTGGTTTTCTGTTTCCTTTGAAGGCCATCATATTAGGGAACTGGTTCAAAAAGTACCCTGGTTCTATATAGATATATCAATGAATAAATATTTGAGTGTTGATTCGTGAATTACATTCCTTTATCGCATTTGAGGGTTTTTACTTTTAGAAATTATTGGACAAGATCCATTTTCTATTTCATTTAAAGCACTTCCATGATCCCAATTAGTAATTTATAGCTTTCTTCTTTCCAAAACAGTGGAATGTGGATTGTTATTATTTCATAGCACCATTGTATTTAACCATCTAACCACAAAAATTAATTTCCACATTCCACTTCTAATCCCTAAAAACCCCTTTCATTCACCGATCCCATTCTAAAATATAAAGATCCATTAGAAAATTAATTCATATCAATCAAAGTTACATATTTCTAAGTGTTTTAATATTATTGAATTTATCCCACCAATGAAGTGGAAAACCTAGAATTTGGGGGTTTCGACAAAATAAGAGGAATATTGTGTATGGTTTGTTATTTTTTCATGTAATAATCAATGGATTTTCTTTCTTTTGCATGAGAATATGTAAATATCATTACATATTTAGAAAAATAGATCGGGTAAAATAATTATCAAACAAAATTATCCTGATATCCTTTCACTCCATTATATTGATCTCTTCCTCAAGCTTCATATTTTTCATCAATATCCACTATTTATCACATTGACCCTCCATGAGATATACTATAAGGACCCAACCATAAACCATACTTAATCTTGAGTTATTACAAGATTAAACATTTAGGATCTTTTCAGGTTTAGAGTTTTATAGAATTAGGACATAACTATTACATCTCAAAGATTACAAAGTAGAAACATCTACTCAGCTTCAATTTTTTTTTCACAAAATAAAAACTCTTTAACAAAAGAGTCATGTCTAGTTCCTTGATTTAGTGAGCCTGAAATTTCCTTGATCCCATCCTTGAACCTATTCAACTTTATTTCCTGTGATAAAAAATTTCAAAAAAAACATGGGATGAGCATAAAAACTCAGTAAGGGTTATAACAATACGGAAAGAAAACATTAGTCCATGTATACATAAGAATCAATGAAATCATATGTTACTCATAAAACATAATCACTTTAACATACCTCAAAAATCATGAATAAATCATAGAAATCATAAGACATAAAGGTAACTTGAGGAATTCATCACATTCTTACGTATGGAGTAACCCTCTTGGTTACGTTTGGTATACCCATCACCGTATATTCCCTAAATCTGTTTGGAGAAACCTTAACGTTTAACCCATGCGCGTTACCCAATGCATTGGAGAGCTATATCGGGCTCACCCTCCCTTAGTTTATCATGGAACCACCCATCTTCATAATAATCCTCATGAACCATAACATAATCGTAACACATAAAACATGCATAAAGGAAACATAACATTTCCACTTTTCAATCACAAGATATCAATACAACACATTGATATAAAAACATTATGAAAACCATTTTTAATACCAAAATAAAGTAAAAGTAAAACATGGTATTTATTTTATCTTTTAAAAAAAGGTATGGCTTATAGAGGAAGCCGAAACTCAAATAATGGTCCCGGCGGCAGAGAAGTCGTTGTCGCCGCATACGTACAACAAAAACATTTCCTTTTGTCATTTAGTAAAATGCTTTGTATAAAAAAATATTCCTTTCAGATAAACATAAAAGTCAAAGTGGTTTATACACCGTATAAAATAAGGTTGTGTATAAAAAAAATACTCCTCAATGAAAGGAGATTGAGACGAAGTCCCATACAAAGACGATATCCTTGGATTAAGGATAAATAAATTACATAATTATGTGTGAAAAAATAATACACTAAATATAAGTATATATTAAGTGTAAAACAATCAGAGGTTATTCACACATATTCATAGAACGACATATTCAAGGAGTACAATCTTATCCAAAATAATCAAAATTGGGTTAAGAAGTTCCCTTGAAAAAATTTGACAGCCTAACGGCGTCACTACAAAATTCAAAAAATGAGTTGATGAGAGATAAAAAGAGTATCTCATCACTTGGACATAAAATTTAAATCACTAAGGATATATAAGAACATATCCCAACATAATGTTATGTGAATTAAAAGACATAACAAAAGAAGTCTTTTAAAAAGAGGAGGGTGAAATGTTCCCTTACCGACATGGGTATCTTTTGAAACATACACCCCGTGAAAGAAGGACAACACAAAATTGATTTAAATACTCATAAATGAAACTATATTACACAATGAGTAAAATAATGCTCATTACATACACCACTAAAAGGAAATTGTGGCAAATGTAGCATAAACTCACGGGAATAAAAGTGAGATGAAAAACCCCTTATGAAAACTCGGCAGCCTAACGGAGCCACTTAAAACTTCCAAAAATGGATTGATGAGATCAAATAGGGTCTCTCATCATATTATAATAAAATTTAAACCAAGAGGAATATAAAATAACATCCTCCATCATAACAAATAGGAGCATAAAAGAAGTGACATAAAGCATAGTACTTAAAAAGAAAGAGAGAGGTTAGATCTTTTACAAAAATACGGCAGCATAACATCTCCACTCAAAACATCCAAAATGGATTGATGAGAGAGAATATGGTCTCTCATCATATGAACATAAAAATTAAAGTAAGAGTAATATAAAATAACATCCCAATCACAAGAAATATGAGCTTAAAAGGAATGCCATAAAAGAGTGTACTTAAAAAGAAAGAAAGGAGTAGGATCCCTTACCTTTGGTCCGACTTGACTCGATCATTCTTTAACGTCCTGAATAATAAACTTGAGTTAATTTATACTTGATTAAGAAACTTTATCAAGTTAATTATTCCTTTTATATCACTTATTTCCATGTTATAAACGTTATGTAATCATTTATGTTAATAATGTTTGTTTTGTCGATATTTGGTTCTTAAGTCGAAAGTGGACTACTTACAATTACATGTTGTTCGTGTGGTCAAAGTTTAATTATATCCACAATGATATTCATGATTTGGATATCATATATATCATATATATACATAATATACATGTATTTATAATATTACATAATCATTTAGAGGTAAGAAATTAAAATGCACAGTTCATGGAGACGGTAAGCCGTACGTACGCATGAACGCTACTTTCATTTCTATGTCATATTAATGGAATTAAAACTAAATGAGAGGTATGTATATTTTAATTCAAGAATTATATTCATCATTTATATGTAACATAAATAATATATAATAACTATAAATCCATCCTTTATACATCCCATATATGGCATTAACGAATCAAATCACTTTGAGGGGGCGGTAGTCCGCACTTCCTAAAATGAAATTATCGTGTTTACCCACAATGGAAACCATAAAGGTATGCCACAAAAGAAAAATATAAAAGCTTAAGTAAAACATAAACATATAATATATCATATATAAATATAGTGACATCTTAATGGACACCTTTGAAGATGTTATATGAGTGTTGAACAATCATCGTTTCGTGAGGCAGAAATCCGTCATCCACAAAAACAGTATGTTCTTTAACCATTAGATGTAGGTGTGTGTAAGTGTAGCTCTAATTCTTATTATAACAAAAACCTATTATATTGATGATACTGTATTTGTAACAAAAGAAATAAATAAAAAGAGTTTAGGGGGTTGGAGAATCAAAATAAAACAAAAGGACTCAAGTGAAGACATTACCTTAATTTCGGGTAACTACCTTTGGTTTGAGCTCAATGGCATCCCTGGGAATACTTCTGCCAAAAGTGAGGCTTCTAAAAGTTATAGAGGGATGTGGAGACACAAAATGGTCAGGGGTTTGACGAGACAAAGGGTTTGGAAGTGTGGGTAAGGAGGTAGAGGTGGGGGCCTTTTATAAGAGGAGTGGAGGGGAACTCTTGGAAAGTAAAGAAATGTTACTCTATTTGAAAATGATTTTCGGATTTAAAATGTCCCACATTGATATTTTTCAAGGATAAGGTGATAAGGGTTCTATATATACCCATCCAATAGGTTTTGGACATGTTTAGGTCTTATATTTTACATTAGCTTTCCATTTTAATTTAATAATTAAATAATGAGGTCATCACCGCATCATCATGATGTCATAAATAATTTAATTTATTTAATTTCTAAAAATTATAAAGAAATACTATAATGTAGGAAATCATTTTATCTTTCTAATTACTATTTATAGTCAAACATCTGACTTGTAAATCCCCATTTTAAAATTGTTTTAGTAAAACAACTCATGTTTGTGTTATTTTAATTTTAACATTAAATAAAATGGTATTTATGTCATTTTCCAACCAAAGTGGCACCATGGGGTCCCCAAGTTGACCTATGGATTGTATTGGTCGGCCATTACTCATCCAATGAGGGTAGGACATCATTCTAGGTCATTTCATTTTATTAAAACATTATTTTTACCTTAAACTACACTAATTACCTCAAATCGCGATTAAAAACTTAATAAGTTACTATTCACCAAAAAGTTATTTTAATCCCATTGAACCGCATTTTACTTCTTAATGAATACCATTTATGTTGGATTTTTGAAATTCAAAACACAAAGGTGGCAAAATTTCATTTAAATGGAAAATCAGTTTTTATAAGTACCACTTAGTGGTTTCACTATTCATCAAAAATTGAAGTTTTTCGGAAAATTACCAAAATTTCACCCTAGGCTATATTGGATATTCTGAATTCAAAAATGATTTCTATTTTACAAAATTCAAAACATATAAGTTGAATTAATTTATTTAATAATTATTTCCCACTGTCAAAACATATAGCTTGTTTTTAAGAAACAATATCTATTAAAAGACTGACATGAGTTTAAGTCCAATTTCAAAGTGAAATTAATTACAATGACCACCATTGGATTTAATGGTAAAAATATATTCTAATTTCAAATTAAAAAAAAATTAAAATATAATCTAATAATATAAATAAATTAGATTAAAATGACGTTTTGAATTAAAATACAACGTTTTTCACTATTCATTAAAAAATGTACTTTATCGGAAAAATACCAAAAATTTACCGAAAGTAAATTTTGATGTCCTAATTCTAAACAAGAATTTTATTTTGTCAAATATAACATATAAAATTATCAAAAAGTGGATTCAAAAGTGTTTCTCCATCAAAAGGCGGTTAATCGACCTTTTAAAGAATATTATAATATTTATGCTTAAAATTGGATTCGTTCACATTTTTAATCCTCTAACATTTATTGTAAAAAGTAAAAATATTTGAAAAACATATATAATAATTTTTTAGTTATTTCTATTCATTCCCGCCATCACAACAGCTAGGCGTTAACTAACTTTTAAAATAACATTATTTTATTAATAGAGTGCAACGTAAGATTTCCAAGAAACTCATTGTTGCGTGTTGGGTATGCCATCGAGCATAGCATCCCCTTTAAAGTTATATTAATATTTTATTAAAAAATATGGATAAATGTGAAAATTTCATACTCTTTATTTACCTGGGGTGTTACATCCTTCCCCCCTTTCGGAAATTGCGTCCTCGCAATTTTAAAATTGGGCTTGGAAACTTCATTGAAAATCCCACATCGGAACAAGATTCAGCAAAAAAATCACATTAAAATAAAGAAAGATAATTACAAAGGTCACCTGAGTTAACCCATACTAGGATTCCAAGTTTGAAAATATGGACATGGTGGAAAAAACAAAGGGTCATGTTCTGATGTTGAGTGATAGTAAACATGTCTAGGAGAAATTTAACCATAAGAAAATCACAAACTTATGATTGGTTAAACGGTATTCGATTGCCCAGTAGGAAAAGTTAACAGACAACACATTTGTTTTAAGTTACTCTTCATTGAGGAATTTATTTTTGATCTTAAGGAAACATACTTACTTGTCATGTTGACATTCAAATTTTACTAGATTTCTTACACAGACTCATACTTTCCATAAGATGAGTATTTAGGAAGACTTGTTCACATTAAGAGTACTATAATAAACTTAAAGAGAATCACCTAATCCACAAAAGAGAACTATATACTTCCCATATCTTTAGACCCTAACCAAAACCAAAACCAAAAAGGTTAGTACCAGATCAGATAATCTAGAAAAGGATAAACCTTTATAAAAATAATATCTATTCTTAATCTACAAAATTTTTACAGCAAAACCCAAAGACCATTTGATAAACAATTTGTCCATAAAATTTTTCAAAGTAAACCAAACTATGATTTAAACGCAAATATTTGATGTATTTAATCACATATTCTTCCAAGGTAACACTTGTCTCCAAATAACATCAGTTTCTCTTAATGTCTCATATTAAAAAGTAATTAACCTAATCCCATATCCTCCATGACAGGTTAATAATTTCCATAGATAACCCAAAATCACCTTACTCTTAATTCATAAAATCATATAACTAAAAAGAGTTAGTCAAACAGACAAGGGAATTCACGTAGTCCAGTGGTAGGCGATAAATACCAGTCGCCCTTTGGTTATGGGTTCGATTCCCACAACTTTGTCCGACGCGACGGGTTGTCACACGGTCTGCGTGTTGTCCTTTTCCAAAACTATATAATTCTTAAAACATTCCCCAAAACGAGATAAAATCTTCAAAAATAATCATAACATATTTTAACCTCATGTTTATCTCATGCCTTTCATTTTCCATCATAACATATAATAACCCATAATTACCTCAAAAGTAAGGATCAAATAAACCCTAATTGTTACCTTTATAATTATTACCTGAACTTCCACATTGATTGGTCATCTCGTACATGATGCATTATAGAACATACCAAGGTTTAAGTGATTGATCATGACTCCTTGATAGTTGGTTTAGAACAACCACGAGTTTCCTCATTGAATACCCCTTTTCATCCAGTCTCTTAATCAGAGAACCACCACAGTTTCCTTCAGACCTATTGTCACTTTGGTGCCTGCTAGATCCATCCATTCACTAAAAATAGAAATGTCAGTGTGAGTATATCAACAAAACCATCATGTACTAATGATGAAGGTAAACACTACGATATACTTACTCATTAACTTTATCTAAAACTAGGACTCTTTCTGAAATCCTAACCATTATGGTAATGTCAATTATGCTTAGAGAATACCCTAACTTCTAAAGTTATCTAAACCATCCTTTGATACCAACTATAAGGCCCCAACCATAAACCTTACATATTCTTGAGTTATTACAAGATTACACATTGATGATATTTTCAGGTTTATAGTTTTAGGGAATGAGGACACAACTATTACATCTCAAATATTACAAAGTAGACACATCTACTTAGCTTCCATTTTTTTCATAAAATAGAAACTCTTTAACAAAAGAGTCATGTCTAGTTCCTTGTTTTAGACAGCCTGACATTTCCTTGATCCCATCCTTGACCATATTCAACTTTATGTCCTGTGAAAAAACATTTCAAAAAAAACTTGGGATGAGCATAAAAAGCTTAGTAATGGTTATAACAATACGAAATGAAAACATTAGTCCATGTATACATAAGAATCTATGAAATCATACATTACTCATAAAACATAATCACTTTAACATACCTCAAAAAATCATGAATAAATCATAGAAATCATAAGACATTAGGATAACTTGAGGCATTCATAACATTCCTGCGTAGAGAGTAACCCTCTTGGTTACGTTTGGAATACCCATCACAGTATATTCCCTAAATCTCTTCAGAGAATCCTTAATGTTTAACCTCTTTGCATTACCCAATGCATTGGAGAGCTATATCGGGCTCACCCACCTTTAGTTTATCACGGAACCACCCATCTTCATAATAATTCCCAAGAACCATAACATAATCGTATCACATAAAACATGCATAAAGGAAACATAACATTTACACTTTTCAATCACAAGATATTAATAAAACACATTGATATAAATACATTATGAAAACCATTTTTAGTACCAAAATAAAGGAAATTTAAAACATGGTATTTATATTTTCTTTTAAAAAAAATGTATGGCTTGTAGAGGAAGCCGAAACTCATATAATGGTCACGGCGGCGGAGAAGTCGTTGTCGCCGCATACGTACAACTAAAACATTCCATTTTTTCATTTAGTAAAACGCTTTGTATAAAAAAATATTCCTTTCGGATAACTGTAAAATTAAAAGGGTTTTATAAACCGTATAAAAGAAGGTTGTGTATAAAACAAAATATGCCTCAATGAAAGGAGATTGAGACGATGTCCCATACAAAGACGTTATCTGTTGATTAAGGATAAATCAATTACATAATTATGTGTGAAAAACTAATACACCAAATATAAGTGGATATTAATTGTAAAACAATCAGAGGTTATTCACACATATTCATAGAATGACATATTCAAGGAGTACAAGCTTATCCCAAAGAATCAAAATTGGGTTACGAAGTTCCCATGTAAAAATTTGACAGCCTAACGGTGTCACTACAAAATTTAGAAAATGAGTTGATGAGAGATAAAAAGGGTATCTCATCACTTGGACATAAAATTTAAATCACTAAGGATATAGAAGAACATATCCCAACATAATGTTATGTTAATTAAAAGGCATAACAAAAGAAGTCTTTTAAAAAGAGGAGGGTGAAAGCTTCCCTTACCGAAATGGGTATCTTTCGAAACATACACCCCGTGAAAGAAGGACAATACAACATTGATGTAAATACTCATAAATGAAAGTATATTAAACAATGAGTAAAATAATGGGTAGTAATTACACCACTCAAAGGAAATTGTGGCAAATTTAGCATAAATCTCACGGGAATAAAAGTGAGATGAAAAATTTCTTAGGAAAACTCGGCAGCCTAACGACGCCACATAAAACATCCAAAAATGGATTGATGAGATCAAATAGGGACTCTCATAATATTATAATAAAATTTACAGCAATAGGAATATAAAATAACATCCCCCATCATAATAAAGATGAGCTTACAAGAAGTGACATAAAGGAGAGTACTTAAAAAAAGAGAGAGGTTAGATCTTTTACGAAATTTCAGCAGCCTAACGGCACCACTCAAAACTTCCAAAATTGATTAATGAGAGAGAATAAGGTCTATCATCATATGAAAATAAAAATTAAAGTAAGAGTAATATAAAAGAATATCCCAACCACAAGAAAGGTGAGCTTAAAAGGAATGACATAAAAGAGTGTACTTAAAAAGAAAGAGAGGAGTGGGATCCCTTACCTCGGTTCCGACTTGACTCGATCGTTCTTTAACGTCCTGAATAATAAACTTGATTTAATTTCTACATGATTAAAAACCTTTTTCAAGTTCATTATTCCTTTTATATCACTTTTTTCCATGTTTTAAACATTATGTAATCATTTAAGTTAATAATGTTTGTTTTGTCGATATTTGGTTCTTAAGTCGAAAGTAGACTTCTTACAATTACATGTTGTTCGTGTGGTCAAAGGTTCATTATATCCAGAATTATATTCATGATTTTTATATCATATATATCATATATATCCTGAATTTACATGTATTTATAGTATTAAATAATCATTTAGAGTTTAGAAATGAAATGCATCGTTCATGGAGACGGTAAGTCGTACGTACGCATGAACGCTACTTTCATTTCTTTGTCATATTAATGGAATTAATACAAAATGAGAGGTATGTATATTTTAATTCCAGAATTATATTCATCATTTTTATGTAACATAAATCATATTTAATAACTTTAAATACTTCCTTTATACATCCCTCATATGGCATTAATGAATCTAATCACTTTGAGGGGGCGGTAGTCCGCACTTCCTAAAATGAAATTATCGTGTTTACACACAATGGAAACCATAAATGTATGCCACAAAAGAAAAATACCGAAGCTTAAGTAAAACATAAACATAATATATATCATATATAATTATAGTTACATCTTAATGGCAACCTTTAAAGGTGTTATATGAGTGTTGAACAATCATCGTTTTGTGAGGCAGAAATTCGACATCCACAGAAACAGTATGTTCTTTAACCATTAGATCTAGGTGTGTGTAATTGTAGCTCGAATTATTCTTATAAAAACATCCTAGTATATTGAAGATACTTTAGTTGTTACAAAATAAAATAATAAAAAGAGTTTAGGGGGTTGGAGAAGCAAAATAATACAGAAGGACTCAAGTGAAGACATTACCTTAAAATCGGGTAACTCTCTTTTGTTTGAGCTCAAAGGCTTCCTTGGGAAGACTTCTGCACAATGTGAGGCTTCTAAGAGTTAGATATGGATGTGGAGAGACAAAATGGGCAGGTTTTGGCCGAGAAAAAGGCTTTGGAAGTGTGGTTAAGTGGGTAGAGGTGGGGACCTTTTATAAGAGAAGAAGAGGGGCACTCTTGGAAAGTAATGAAATGATACTTTATTTGAAAATGCGTTTCGGATTTAAAAGGTCCCAAATTGATATTTTTCAAGGATAAGGTGATAAGGGTTCGAAATCCACCCATCCAATTGGTTTTGGACATGTGTAGGTCTTATATTTTACATTATCTTTCCATTTTATTTAAATCGTTAAATAATGAGGTCATCGCTGCATCATCATGGTGTCATAAATAATTTAATTTATTTAATGTCTAAAAAATATATAAAAATACTATGATGTTGTAAATATTTTTATATTTTCAATGACTATTTATAGTCAAACATCTGACTTGTATAACCCCATATATAAATTGTTTTAGTAAAACAACTCATTTTTTTTGTCATTTTAATTATAACATTAAATCAAAAGGTATTTATGTCATTTTCCAACCAAAGTGACTCCATGGGGTCCCCAAGTGGACCCATGGATTTTATTTGTCGTCCATGACTCATACAATGAGAGTAGGACATGTTTCTATGTCATTTCATATTATTAAAACATCATTTTTACCTTAAACTACACTAATTACCTCTAATCGCGATTAAAAACTTAATAAGTTACTATTCACCAAAAAAATTACTTTAATCCCATTGAACCACATTTTACTTTTTAATGAAAACCATGTATGTCGTATTTTTGAAATTCAAAACTCAAAGGTGGAAAATTTTCATTTAAATGGAAAATCAGTTTTTATAAGTACCACTTAGTGGTTTCACTATTCATCAAAAATTGATGTTTTTCAGAAAATTACAAAAAATTCACCCTAGGCTATATTTAATATTCAAAATTAAAAAATTATGTCTATTTTAAAAAATTCAAAACATATAAGTTTCATTATTTAATTTAATAATTAATTACCACTTTCAAAACAAATAGCGTGTTTTTAAGAAACAATATCTATTAAAAGATTGACACAATTTAAGTCCAATTTCAAAGTGAAATTAATTCCAATGACCACCATTGGATTTAATGGTAAAAATATATTCTAATTTCACTTTAAAATGAATTTAAAATATAATCTAATCATATAAATAAATTAGATTAAAAGAGGTTTTGAATTAAAATACAACATTTTTTAGTATTCATTAAAAAATGTACTTTATCGGAAAAATACCAAAAAATTACACAATGAAAATTTTGATGTCCTGATTCTAAAGAAGAATTTTATTTTGGTAAATTAACACATAAAATTATCAAAAAAGTGGATTTAAAAGTGGTTCTCCATCAAAAAGCGGTTAATCGCCCTTTTAAAGAATATTTGAATGTTTACGCTTAAAATTGGATTCATTGACATTTTTAATCCTCTAACATTTATTGTAAAAAGTAAAAATATTTTACAAACATATATAATCATTTTTAAGTTAGTTCTATTCATTCCCGCAATCACAACAGATAGGGTTTAACTACCTTTTAAAATAATATTATTTTATTATTATAGTGCAACGTAAGATTCCCAAGAAACTCGTTGTTGAGTGTTGGGTACGTCATCGAGCATAGCGTCCCCTTTAAAGTTATATTAATATTTTATTCACAAATATTGATAAATGTGAAAATTTCATACTCTTTATTTACCTGGGGTGTTACATATTCAACTATAAGAATCATCTCATGTTAGAAACACTGATGGATGGAGATGATCTTATAAATGAAATTGATCCATATATATGTTATTAAGGGATCATATGATCCACTAGAAGTATGTGTCCTTTGTAACATGAATATCTCAACTATGATTTTCTCTCTCAAGGGGGGGGGGGGAGTGGCTGCCATTCTTTGTCCATGATTATAGTTATAAATTGATTTAACTAAGGGAGTATCACGAAAATGTTTTCAATTACTGCTCTAATTAGGATGGGAATCTAATATTTGAAATCATCACAATTCTCTTTGCATAAGTTTTTTTCAAAATTCCTTCAATTTGCGACCACTAGATAGAATAAAATGAAAAATATAGAGGAATAGATTGTACAGATAAACACATAAAGGTTAATCTAAATTCATTAAAGGTATAAATTTTATATAAGATTTATCTCCTTATCTTGTTAGTGTTCTAGAGATCATTTTATGTAAACCGTTATCTAATTCATAACATATATTATGTTGGAATTATTTTTTCATTTTTTCATTAATAAGGGTTTGTATGGAGTTTAAGAATTTACCGATGAATAACCAATGGGAGTTTCAGACTAGGTGCAATGTAAGGAACAATTTCATGTACAAGGTTACCCCATGTTTAGCCCAGAACACCATGCCAGAGTTCTTACTCTATGGTACTTATGTGCCAAAACCACATCTAGTTGTCGTATCCAGACATGGATGTATTTTCATGATAAAAAAAATAATATACACAAACCAAAATTTAGGGATGTTTTATTAAAAACATTCTTATCCCTAAGAAGTATCAGTGGGGATTTCAAATCCCAATCCCAAAAATAACAAACCATATCATCTGATAAAAACTATATCAACCACGCTATTTATTTCCTATTTAAAAATGATTTATTACCCATAAATTCACTTAATACAGCTCAGAAAAGTTTCAAGTATTGTTTTTTGGAAAATTAGGTATGTTACAAAACAAAATAAACATAGAAAATAACATCTTTATTGGAAACTCCTTTGACATGACCACAACATTACATCATACACAACACAACATGGTATAACCTGAGGACATTCATAAGAAATAGTTGAGCTATAAAAACCATTAAGGTAATAGACATAGAACAACATAAGGATAAAAATATATGTTAGATAAGGCATATCAATAAGGCCCAATTGAACATGAATAATATGGAATGATATAACATTATAATCATATCATTGGAAATTTAGAAACAACTTAATACAATACATCATAACCATATGTAAAAGGTAAACCACCATGAAATAATGGTGGATATTATCCTTAATAGAACTACATAAAGCCTCATATATACATGAGTTAAAATGATACTAAACATTAGACATGCACTAGAACACTATTAGGTCACACCTTTCATAAATATATCAATCTTAATGGGTAAGGCATTCACAACCCAATGATTTTGGCATGAAAAATTATGGTGCAATTTCGGCAGCATAACGATATCATATTGATTTCATAATTTGCGTTTGATGAAAGAGAGATATGGATATCTCATCATTTAGACATGAAATGGAGTGTAGAAGGGACATTGTAGGAAATTTAGCATCATATGTAATTGGAAATGTACTATGTAACATAATATATAATCTTGATGGATTAGAAAAGAGGAAAAGATCACTTACCATAATTTGGCATCGTAAAACCCATATATAAAGGTTATTAAGAGGGTTAAATGATATTAAAAGGACTACAATTATTTATAAAATAAGTGGAATTTTTTTGGGTTAGATATGAATGTATCCCAATGTAGGAAAATATAAATTAAATAGGCATATCATAAATGAATTTATTGATTAATTGAGGAGAGAGAGAAAATCCCTTATTGATTTTGGACTTATTAATGACTTAGTTAAGGGTACATATGAGGCGGGATAAATGACCCCGCATTGAAATAAAATCAATTGTACAGTTATTTATTGATTAAAACTGAAATCCAATTCATAAAATTGATAATAAAATATCTAATCTCAGAGATAGTTCTTGAATTTAAAGGTGATGTGAGAAGTCCCTTAAATGGATGTGTGACTCAAAATGCATAATAGAAGATTTTTTGAGCTTGGGGAACCCTGGGATGTCTATATGAAGTAGATTGAAGAGGGTGGATGATATTCAGGTAGTTTGGGTGACTATAAATGGGAGATTCAATGGTTTTATAAAAAAAGATGGGGATTTCATTATTATTTTGTTTTTAGACTTTACATAATAAAATATTTTAAACCATAAACCAAACCTTGGATTTTTCCAATTATTTCAATAAAATGGGTGTGAAATACATTATTATATAAGGAAAACTAATAATGATGCTATTATATTCCACTTTCATTTGTTGAGGTGAGTCACACTCTCAAGTATATGATTTCAAATTCATAAAAATTAATATACATTATATAGGATTCATTATGTATTTATAAAATAAATCAAATAAAGTGATTATTAAATTAGATTAAATTTAAAACATATATTTAGACTAGGTTACATTTTTTAGTATTAATTTCATCACCAGCGGAAAAATACGATTTTATAATACAACATGTATATTTATATTGTATTTTATTTTTTATAAACAATTTGATTATCTCAGAAATTTATGAAAAATTTATTGTTGGATAATTTCAATATTGTAATTTCTAAAATAACATTAATTTTATCTAAATAAATTTATAAATATTTAAAATTTTAATTTCAAAATTAAAAATTAAAATTTAATGAAAATGATGGGTTTTTTGACATTAAGAGTGTTCTACCCATAATAAAATTTACATATGATGTCAAACAAAATCTATAATTATTTAAATTTTCTTAAATGTAATTGAATAATTTTGGAAAATTTTAATTATTTCAAAAATCCATAAATTTTTAAAATCATATTTCTTTATTTAATTTGAATATTAACAATAAATATTTTGTGTGCATTAAAAATTATTTACAACGTAACAATAGTGGTATAAATATATATTCGTTATTCTATAAAAGTAGTATAAATGATCTTATTGATAGGGTTTTGATACATATAACATTATTAAACCGGTGTATACCTTAAGAGTAAGGTGTTTTATGGTGGGGATTTCAAGGTGATGTTCCATGAATATGTTTTGGGTCGTGATATCGATGAGCCTGAACTTATACAGTAAACAATTTCAATCATGCTTCAGTTTCTTTGTCTCATCTTGGGATTGTATAAGAAAAATCCCAAAAAAATTTCTCCCATAAAAGATAAAATAGATGCGTTTCATAGGGTATGATCCTACAATTTTACACCATCACATTCATTATCTGTTACAAATGGATTTGGTAAAACCCTATATTTATACAAGGCATGGGATCATTGTTCACCAGTTTTACTATCAATGTTAAGGATACATAATTGTTATTTAAAATACAATTGAATATAAAAAAAATATGTTCTTGTGTTTTCTATAACCATATGAAATTTAATTAGATCAAAAGAAAGATAATTTTATTCATAACTTATCAGGTGGATATAAAATAATTTCATTATACAGACAGAATTCAATTTAATATTTAACCTGAAAACAAATCAAAATAATTAGTTTTTTTTTTATAAAAAACATTGAAAAGAAAAAAAAAATTTATTTCCAAACTGAAAAATTAAAAGGATTCTAATGTGATAAATTATTTAATTTTTAATATATTATACCTAATTAAATTATAAAACCCAATGGAAATATTATTTAACTTTTTGAATAAATTAAATAAAATGTCCATTTACAATAAAAATCATTATTATTCACAATTTATCTAAAAATTAATCATCTCCGGAAATTCAAAAATATTCACCCAAAGATGAATTTAAGACAGAGATTTCAAAAATAACTCTTAAATTATAAAATTTATTTTTTACACATTCTAAATACCTTTAAATTATTCGTGTAATGCATTACATAGTTATATTTTACAAGAAAAATATCCATAAAAAATCATTTTTTCATTCAAATGATTCTTATTTTATTTCAAATAAATATATAATAATTTACAATATTTTATACATGTGAAAATAATTTATTTTTAATAATTAATTTTTTACAAATCATACACCTCAACATATCTACTTGATTATAAATATCATATTTATATAATAATATTTTAATAGAGTCTCACATTCCCTTTCAAATTAATGTTTCATGGTTTTCAATCTATCAAATAAATTGAATATATTCAAAATTAATGTATTTGAAAATATTTGTTTGTTGTATTCCCTTATAATCATGATCTTGGGTGTCATATATTTCATAAAAGTTGATTCTAAACATTTATAAACTATGGGAGTTACATTTTACCTCCTTAATAAATTTTAGCCTCACAATTTATTGTTGACATCATAAATTAGGTGTTATATATTTAGAAATACCTTTATTCAAACCCCAAATTTAAATTTTCTTAATTAAACCTCTTCTTTATATGGGATAATATGATGCAAAAAAAATTCATAATAAGTTTTAAATTGGTTTTGAATCATGAAAAAAATTATAGGAAGTGGTGATATGAACATAGAAAAAAACTATAAATAATCATATATAGTGATAGAGAAATTTATTCAAAATAATGTGGATCACCTAGAGAGTTTTAAAGACCACAAAACCATAAATCTTTAAATGGTTAATGGACCATCATCTCAACATAAATAAAAGAATTAATATAATTTTTTTTTCAAGATCCATTTCCTTGAGATGATGAATAATTTTTAACTCTAAGAATATAATGTAATATACTTAGTTGATATATTTCTATTTTATAAGAGACATTTCATAAATTTTATGTACTTCAATCAATTTTATCATCATCTATATCTCCAAAAAATAAATATCCAAAAATGTTTTTTTTAATTCATGATATAATAAAATTTATTTTTATTGAATTCTATGATCATTAATAGATTATGAAGTTACTCACCCTATCATTAGTATAGAAAAAATTATTTGAAATATTTATCCCAAATAATAAATTAACCCTAAAAAACAAAATTCTAACTCCCAAATATAAAATTTATCAATGTACGAAATGGTTGACCTAATAATCATCCAATATTCATAAAAAAAATTAATTGTCCAAAACCTTTGATATAATTCCAACAAAAATTTAAGATAAACTACAGATTAGATTTCGAAAAAATCATTATGTGAATAATAACGTGAAATAAATAATATGTTAATACCATTATATATATAACACATTAATGAAATAATAATTTTTTCAATAATTAAATATCATACTGTTCAATATATTAAAAAATTCATAACATGTATTAATCTCCGTAAAAAATAACACAAAATTAAAAATCGCAAACAAATTTCAAGGAAGAAAATACTATCCCAAAAAAACCACTTTGTAATTTTTATATCGTCATTAAGAATATAGTAAATTTTTAATTCTATCAATCATTTGTTTTTCAACAACATCAATATTTTATTAAATCACTCTTATTCATCATTATAATACCCTAAATTTATAAACACAATAAAACATATATTTTACATTAATTTATTATTATTATTATGTGAAAATATTATATTTAAACAAAATTTTTTTTGTTTAAAATAGTTTTTCATAAAGATAAAATCCAATTTAAAATCATGGAGAACTCTATGGAATATTTTCGGATGTAGAATTTTAGTCACTAGATAATTACAGGACTGTAGATACTAAATCAACATGGAAAAAATATATTAAATTATTTATATTATTTATTAATTATTTTATCAAAAATAATAAAATAATTCACAATTAGTGAAATGAATAAGAAATACCATACAACTATTAGGTCTAAAATGTGGGTATTGTCTCCCAATTAACTATCATAGACCAACACGACATGTCAGTGGTCTCTTGAATATAGGTAGGAACTAATGCATTCATGAATACTTATTTCATGGACCTATTTATTCAGGTTAGTTAGTTTCTGGATGAGGGTATAGTTTCTTCGTAGCATTTGATTGACCCTCAATACTAGTCAAAAGATTTTTTCATATATGGTAGCGCACATATCGTCATTTCAACTTTTGGTTCAAGCCTAGTTTTTTAGGTCAGTAAAATATATACATTAGTTGCACTAAACATATAGTCTCAAATACTTACATAAAATGTAATATATTACAATACATAATTTTTTTATTATTATTAAGATTATAAATATTTCATGAAATATTTATAGAATAAATTTCATGAATCCAAATACAAAAGAAAATAACTCAACATTGGTCATAATAAAATCACAAACATTTCCTTCATGCCTTAACTAATTAAGGGATATATTCACATGATTCTAGGGGAATTAATTTGTTTAACTCCCTATAACATTACAATTCATTCATTGTTAATCAATGGATTATTAATTTCCCTTTTCAATACCACTCACTCTGGAATTTATAACGAACCTTTTATAAAACACTAATTTCTATCATGAAAATACCAATGGTTTTCTTTCCCCAGTTATCACATAATTTAAAATACTTCATTCACTTAATATCTTTATAAATGTTTTTATTAAACATCCTATTATTCACATTATTAAAATAAAATTCATGAGACACAAATAATTCATTTTCTACTTGGATAGTATAATATATTATCACGTCATGTGTAAGATAATTTTTGGTAGTCTGGTTCTTATAAAGTATTGGATTAATCCTAAAAAAGAAAAATTCAATCATTATTTTCAGATTATGTAGGTATTCAATAGCATATTGTGAAAACAATTAATGTTTTCATCATACATAACAACATATTTAACTTTTTTTAGATTATGGAATTTTCAAACCAAATATGCTCATTTATCCTAAGGAAAAAACTTATCCAAGAAGAGTTCCTTACAATAAATCCATTTTTTTATTATTTATTTGATATCATTAATTTTTGAAAAATGAAAACCATTTTTCTAGGTCATTTTAGATATTATATACTTCCTCGATAATCATTTCCCGTTCATTATATCCTAGTGTGAGAAATATATTTTCTATAAACCATATATATTGCTCAAGAAAAAAATATATTTTTAGTCCTATTGAATGATGGAGGTTTCTAAAGAATGAACCCATTTGACATTTTTACTCCCTATGTTAAATCATTAGTCTATTTTATATGGTAATGTTTATTACTCATATTTAGAGTTAACATCCACAATATGGTTATAATTTGGTCACTTATCTTGGTTTCTCTTACTACAACATCATTTTCATTGTTTATATGGAAATCCATCAGTGAAATATGTTCATTGATAAACATACCTTCCATTAAACATTAAAAAATTTCTATATACTAGTATACAGTAGATATCTTAATATAACATTGAAATAAAATGTATAATCCCAAAACTAGTGATCCATTTAACATAAAATGAAACCTTTAAGTATAGATGAACTCACAACAGTGACCAATTTTTCATAGAGAATGTTGTGAAATAAAAAAGATATTTTCAAACTGTTAATTATTTTACATATAGAAAATGTGAAACTACCATGGAATATCCCTTGGGGGTGTAAAAATAGGTGTACATTAAGACCCTTCATGGGGTACCAGGAAATGATCGAGAAATTTTAGACATTGTTTTTTATGAATTATTAATCCAATGTACTTCTTTTATAAATCTATACCCACTTGTAGATTCTATATATCGATTTTTTTCATTCTAGAAACCACATAATCACTACATTACCAAAAAATCTTGGTTGTTATTCTACATATATCCTCAATTTTTATCATAGAGTTATATTTTCTAATATTTTCTTTCATTGATCTATATTCCAAGGATTATACTAAAATTAATTTATTACAAAGTGTATTGAGTCTAACCCCATTATTTTGGTGTTGATATCCACTTCATCACATTTTTATATCATAAGAAGTATTAAATAATGAAATAATATACATTTTATAAGACTAGTTAAACTAAATATATACATGAATCTGATAATGGAGTTTAATATTCAAATTAACACTTTTTTAATCTCATTAAACCATAAATCATATCAATTCATATAATTTATATTATAATTACATGATACCTATTATTGGAAAAAAAATATGATTGAGCTCAAATACCCAGAATGAGATACAAAAAGTGAAATATATAATAAGAAAATAAAGAATAATCACAATGTCATAAAAAATATGGAATGTTTAATATCTGAATAGAAAATTACTTTAATCAATAACTTTATAATCATGTTTTTATAAAGAATAATTAATATGAAAAGTTAAAGTATGGAAAATAAATTTTATTTAATGTGTAATCTTGAATATGTTTTCATAGAACTTTTTCTCAATAATTTTATATCATCACTAACTACTCTTCATAAGAATATTCATTTGAAATGCTACTACCTCTGTATTGAGTACATGTTATGGGTAGAGTATGTACTTTATTAATATAAATACATGAAATACATCATGTACTTGAGATAGGATTTGTGGGTGTTCTATTTCATAGGCCATTACTCTTTAGCGATCAAGGATCTCAAATGGTCCAATGTACCTTAGACAATGCTTTTCCTTCTTCCAAAATATCATCACTATCTATTGTGGTAATTTTTTGTGGAATACCTTGTCTTCATAATAAAAGTCTAGGTTATTTTGATGAATTTCCACATATCTCTCTTTTTTACTCTACGTATCATTGATGTAGTGTCGAATAGTTATTAAATCCTCAACTATTTCTCCAAGAATTTCAGGACTAAGAAATATTTATTCCCTAAACTCACCCCAACATTTTGGTGTTCTAAACCTCCTCTAATAAAGGGCATCTTAGGGGTCATTTGGATGCCTGAGTAGAAAAGATTGTTGTAAGAGAAATCCCGAAAAAAGAAATACATTGGTCCCATTTGAAATTTAAGTTTCTTGAGAAATTTATATACTTATTCTCAATTTTTTGGATAGTCTTTTAAGACATTTCATCATTATGAGAATGATAAGCTGAAGGGAAGTTCATATTTTTGTTTATATAATGATAGATTCTATTCTAAAACATATATTTGAATATTAACTCTCAATCAGACACAATCGATAGTGTTAATCTTTTCATCTTTACAACTTATCTCATTTATATCTATTACAGTTGATCCGGTGAAAACTCCACTTGTATAACAATGAAGTGTGTAGTCTATGTAAAACAATCCAAAACAACCCAAATAGCATTGTTTCCAATAGATGTCTTTGGTAGTCTAGTGAAAGTTCCCATGGTGATGTTTTCTCAAATCCATTTTATTATGTGTAATGGTTGCATCATTCCCATCATATTATTCCTTATAACATTCACTTGCAAACACACCATGCACATTGATTTATATTTTGATATCTCTTTTCCATATTATCCCACCAATAGATCTCTCGAATATATCGATACATCTGTGGGTTTCATGGGTGCATGGAAAAAGTTAGAATATGTGGATCATCCAAGATTTCCTTCTTTAACATAGGATTTGAATAACTCATAATCATGACCCAAATATAAAATTTCATTATTAATTATTATTGACCTTTTAAGTATCCATTTTCTAATACTTTCCACTTTCTTCTAGATTCCTATATTATCTTTTTCTGAATCCTTTTACCCTTCCAACAGATATAGTTGAGAATTCATTTTTGAATGGATTGATGATGTTTTTTCTATGATTCCCATTTTATTTTTCTTAAAGTCTAGTAAGATTGTATCTTTTTAAATTATCATCAATGATAGAATCTTTTGGTCTTTTTTACATAGATCATCTCCCACTTTTTTCTCTTTCCTAAGAGGGTTGGGGATTGAGAAGTCATAATCATTGATGATCTCTAACCAGGATCATTGGTGCATATTCAAATCTTTAGGTGTGAATATATATTTATGTCTTTTGTGATTTTCATATATTTCACTATTCATCCCAATTATAAAATTCTACTAAATATTCAATGTAAAGATCACAACATCCAACTCTTGATGAATTATGAGATAGATTTTCTCTTAAATTTACATTACTTTGAGGGGTAGGATATTAATTTTTCATTTTTCATCTACTCAGATCTCAATTCCTTCTTTGAAGCATCATTAAATCTTATGAAGAGTTCACCACATATGGGCCGAGTGAGAACAAGGGCAGTGATTATCATTCTATTCAACTATGTGAAGCTTTATTCACAGTGATAATTCCATAAAAACAAGATGACCTTCCAATTTGGCATGGTAAGAGTGTTTGAAAATCAAGAACAATTTCTAAAAAAAATTGGCCATAATATCTAGCCAATGTTAGAAAGGTATAGATATAAGTCATAGATATCGGTTAGAGTGAGAATAAGGGGAGTGATAATCATTCTATTCAACTATGTGAAGCTTTCCTCACTGTGACAATTCCATAAAAACATAATGACCTTCTGATTTGGCATGGTAAGAGTTTTTGAAAATCAAGAATAATTTCTATAAAAAATTGGCCATAATATCTACCCAATGTTAGAAAGGTATAGAAATATATCATAGCTATTGGAATCACTTATCCCACAATTCATTTTTTCATGTATGGATTTTTAGAAATCCCATTTCTTGTGTTGATATTCCCCATGAATGAGATATCATTTAAACAGAACACACACATTTTGTACTTCACATAGAGCTCTTCTTTTCACAAGGAAATTAGCACATCTCTCATATTCTACTCATGCTACTCATTGTTTTTGGAGTATATTAGTATATTTTAGACTGCCAAAATTTTTTCCAAGTAATATCTAAAAGAATTATTCATCATGTCCACATAGATTGATGGTGAATTAGTGAGTTCAAAAGGTATCAATATGAACTCATAGTTCCTGTACCTTATTCAAAATGAAGTCTTGGGGAATCCCACCCCATTTAACCTTACATGGAAATATCCTAGGAATAAATCCTTAGAGAACTATTCCACTTTGTGTAGATGATCAAAAAATTTATCAATTCATTTTAATGGATAATTTTTATTTATCGTTATCTTTTTGATCTCATGATAATCAATGAAAAGTATCTTTATCCAATTGTTTTTAATGATGAATTGGACTTGTGCACCCCATGGTGATGAAATTTTGAATATAAACCCTTTATCCCAATTCTCATTTAGTTTAATTTATTTTCTAATGTTCCAAAACATCCACTATATTTGGAGTATTGGATATTGGAAACTTCTCTTGCAATAATCTCGATTGAAAATTCAAACACTCGACTAGTGTGAGGACCATGATATTCTTTATAAAACACATAAATGAATTCAGACAAAGTTCGAATGTCTTCAGGAATGCTTCATTACTTATACTAATACATTTGAACAACATAATTTTGAACATAAAGAAATAAAATCCATTAATGAGATGATGGTGATAAAAATATCCATCCTCCTCTATTCACATTTAAAGGATCAGGGGTCAATTAACGACACGGAGACCGATTTCCCTCTCGTATCAATTTATGTTGAATTTATTTAGGGAAAGACATTCCATGCACATAATTGAATCAAATTACACTAGGGTAAGTATGAAAATGTTTGTTGGGATGATCAATCCACACATTGTGACACGAGAGAAGTTATAGACATGTGATGCAATAATTACACAACTTTTTGTTTTCATGGATATCTCTACTTCCAGTCATTGTGGTTGCTAGTGAATATTTCGACTAAACATTTAATATTTAATTGTATTAATTGAACCATAATAAAAATAATGTCTTCTATTCATGAAATAATAAAAAGTATACCTTTCACCACTTCAATTTCGGATTACACTTTAGTGGTAGTGATGGAAAAATATCATCCTTTCTTCCTTTGAGTTTTTTGGATTCCTCCAAAGATCCTTGTTAAAGGGAACAGTTTTATAATGTTTGTTGGATCCTTGTGGTTGTAGAAATGGACAATTAATTTAGGTTTGACAACTATGTTCGTTTCCTCAATCACACTCGGGTTTGTTCTTTCATAAATCATTGGCCTTGTTCTCTTCTCTTCTATAGCAAAAGTATTTCCATGCCCCCATTTGGGAATTTCCAGGTTTCTTCATTCCACAACATTAGAAATTGGGGTGTGGTAAGTTCATAACACCATTGTATTTATCCATTGGTCCACTATAATTAATGTATAAACTCGGATTCATATCACTATGATAACCCTCAGATTGATTGATCTATATATGTACTTTAATGGTGGAATAGAAAATTTATTCATAGCTATCAAAATAAATGATTTCCCATAAATTTTGTAGTCTATTATTTGTCCCATGAAATTAGAGGATAATCTTTCATTAGTGGGTATCAACAAAACTTAATTCATATCATGTATGTATTGTGATGTTTTCCTCATTATCCCTTATGAATTTATCCTCATTTTTAAAGAGTGCATTGAAATATCATTCAATATTATGATAGAGTGTGCGGGGAAAATAATTATCAGATATCATTTTCAAGAAATCCTTCCACTCCACTATTTTGATCCCTTCCCCTCGATTCATATTCGTTATTAATGTCTACCACTGATCAGCTTCACCCTCCATATGAAGAACTGTTAGAGTAAACTTTTATATTTTGAAACATTGAAGGATGGTGAAAATATTTTAAATTGAATTGTTATATTTTCACTATGATTAATGGATATGATGAACCAGTTAAAGTAATAGTCCTCTATTGTTTGAAGATTTTGACTATGTGTTTCTCTCTCTTGGGGGGGGGGGGGGGTTGGGCACTCTTCATGTTCTATGTTTATATTAAAAAATTGAGTTAACTCATAGATTATCATGAAAACATTTTCTATTCCCGCTCCAATTGTGAATTTAATCTCATTGGGAGATTTCATCACTCTTCCCTTCACATTGATTTTTTGCATGATTCATTCAATTTTCGTCCGTTGGATCGAATGAAATAGAAATTATGCATGAGAATCATAAATATTTAAATACATAAGGGTTAATAAAAAGACATTAAAGTGAAAATTTTTAAATTAAATTTATCTCGTTAGCATATTAGTGTTCTAGGATTCATTTTATATTATCTAGGGTCTATTTCATAATATATATTTTTTGGGGTTTTTTTCATTTTTTCATTAATAATAGTATGTAAAGAGTTTATAAATTTACCAATTCATAACCCATAGGAGTGTTAAATTATGTTCGCAGTATGGCATGTTTTCAGGTACCAGGTTACCCCATGTCGATCCTGAAACACCTCATCAAAGTTGTTTTACCTAGGTACATATATTCCAAAACCACATCCACATGTTGAATCCCAACGTGGATGTATTTTCCTAATAATCCACTTACTAAATACTAACCATAGTTTAGTGCTTTTTTTCATATACTTATTATTATCCCGATGTGGTATCACTAGGGTTTTCTAATCCTAATCACAAAAATAACTAAACAAATCCTCTCATACCAGCTATATCAGCCCTACTATTAATTTTTTATTTAAAAAAGATTTGTTAAATTAAATATCACCCAATAAAACATATAATTTGTAGAGTTCTAGGCTCTTTGAAAAATTATGAACATTAAAATACTACTTTAACATGAAATATAACACCCTTTTTAAAACTTCTTTCACATGGCCAGAACATTCCTTCGTACATAACACAACATAGGATAACAAGAGGACATACATAAGAAATTGGGGAGCTATAAATACCATTAAAGGAATCAACAATGAATAACATTTGGCTTCTAAAACATTTTATATAATTCATATCAATGATGCATAATGGAACATTTATAATAAGGAACGATATATTATGATAATAATAACATGAGTAATGTGGAAACAACATAATACACTACATCATAAATATAAGTCAATTGTCAAACACCAAGAAATAATGGTAGAAAAAAGAACCACAATGGAATCAGGAAAATCCTCATACATTCATGAAATATCATTATACCTCACATTACCTAATGCATTTCAGAGCTAATAAGGAACACCCTTCATAAACATGTCATTCTAATGAATAAGTGTGCCACAGTGATCATATAACATGGATTAATTTGAAATCATAATTTTATTACATGATCTAGAAATGTTGAATAAAACCATGTATGTCCCAAATCAGTAGGGTTATGTGAATAATGTTGAATAAACATGATAGATAAATGGGAATGGTGTTCACTACAAACATATTTTGGCATGGTAAATTATGGCACAATTTAGGTAGCATAACGACATCATATAGAAATTTATAATATTGGTTAATGAGGGAGAAATAGGTATCATGTCATTTAGACATAAAATGGTGTATAACAATTACTGGTGTGGAAATTTAAAAAAAATATTTAATTGAAAAAATAATTTGTAATAGAATAAATAATCTTGAATAAAGAAGAGATAGAAAATTATCCATTACAAAAATTTGGCCATGGTAAAGTGTGTTTTTAAGGGTTCATAAGAGGGTTCATTGAGTGTTTAAGGGAACTCCCCATTTAGATAACATGTGAATTGTTTTTTCTCAAAGATATGAATGTATCCCAACATATGAAAAAAAAATTTAAAAAGGAATATCATAACTTATGTGCTTGATTAAAATTGGAGATAGATAATCCCTTACGGATTTTGTACTTATTAATGGGTTAAGTAAGGGTAGAGATGATGAGGGATAAATGACTCCATAAAAAATAAAATCAATTGGACAATAATATATGGATTTAAAATAAATTGAAATATAATAAATTGAAATTAAAATAAATAATCTCAAAGAATGTTCTAGAATAAAAAGGAGAGGAGTGTCATACCTTACATGGGTTTGTGACTCCAAATTCTTGGGAGAGTTATGTTAGGAGATTGGGGAAACCTTGGGAGGCCTATATGGAGTAGATGTAATATGGTGGATGAGCTTCATGGTGTTTGAAGGAAGTTAAATGGGGGATTTAGTGGGTTTATATAGGAATGGAGGGGGTTTATTTATAATTTTGGTTTTGGACACTAAATAATATAATATTCAAATCCTCAAAATAAACATTGGTTTTCCTATGGTTTCTATAAAAGGAAAGAGGTATAAATTATTTTATTAATCTAAATTCTGATGATAATTAAATATTTCCCCTTCTAATATGTAGGTGAGTCCCACTCTCAAGGAAATGATTTGAAAATTAAAAATTTTAATATAAGATTAGGAGGATTCATTGCGAATTTATAAAATAAATCAAATAAATTTAAAATTACATTAGTTTAAATATAAAAAATATAATTTTCCTAATATATCATCTAAAAATTTTATTACATCACTAGCAGGGAATATGATTTCATAAAATACATTTCATATTTATATGCTATTTAATGTTTACACAAAATATCTACTATCTTTGGAAATTAAGATAAATTCAATGTTGGATAAATTCAATGTCCAAATTTTAAAAATAATTATACTTTTATCTAAATATATTTATAAATATTTCAATTTTCAATTTCAAAAATAAAAAAATATATTTATTGAAAATATAGGGTTTTTGAAAATAACATAGTTTAAACCCTAATAAAAATGACTTTTGAATTCATAAAGATTTTATGATAATTGAAATTTAAAAAATAATATTTTAATGAAATATTATTTATTTCAAAAATCCATTAATTAATGAAAATAAGTATCTTAATAGAGTTTGAAAATTGATAAATAATACTATTTGTTTGTTAAAATTTATTTACAAGGTAACATTAATATGAAGAAATTTTATTCATTATTCTATAAAAAAAATAATGTAAATGATCCTATTGATAGGGTTTTGATACATATAACAATATTATACTATCATATTCCTTTAATGTAAGGGGTGTGATTGTGGGGATTTCATGTGGTTGTTCAGTTAACATGTTCTGGGTCATGATCTCGTTGAGCTTAAACATATATCATAAATAGTTTCACTCAAGCTTCAGTTATTTTATCTCAACTTGGCCTTACTCTATGAAAAATCACACAAATTTTATCTCCCTCCAAATATCTAATAGATGCACTTTATAGGGTATATTCCTACTTTTTTAGTCCATCACATTCGTTGTCTGCACCCAATTTTTTTTTTAAAACATGTATATATACATGAAATATGATCATTATTCAACTGTTGTATTATCAACGATAAAGATACATAATGGTCCTTTAAATTCCAACTAGATATAATAAAATATGTTCTTGTGTTTTCTATAACCATAATATATTTAATTAAATCAAATTAATGACAATTTTATTCATAAATATTTGGGTGGATACTTATTCATTTCATAGAATTTATAGAATTCAAATTCATATTAAATAAGTAAACACATCAAAAAACCAGGTATCTAATGAAAAACTATACAAAGAATAAAATGATATAATATTATAATTCAATGACAATTTGATTCCAATGAGAAAAATTATATATTTTTTAATATATTATGTATAATTAAATTATAAACCCCATTGTAAATATTGTTTAACTAGGTGAATAATTTAAATTAAATGTAAATTTATAATGAAAATCATGATTTTTCAAACTTTATATAAAAATTAATCATCCCTAAAAATTCAAAAATATTCCCCCAAATATGATTTTTAGACATCGTTTTCCAAAATTTTGATTATATTATCTTATAAATTTTATACATGGGGTAATAACTTATTTTCAATTATGTTTGTAATGCCTGACTTAGTCACCATTGAGAAAAATATAGGTTTTTTAACATTTATTTTTCATTCAAATGATTTATATTTTAATTATAATAAATATCTAATAATTGTAAATTTTTTATACATGTGTAAATAATATAATTTTCATAATTTATTTTTTCAAATTCATACCCATTATCATAACTACATTGTTATAGTTGTGTTGTTTATATAATAATATTTTATCACAGAATCACATTCCCTTTCAACATGGTGTTTCCTATTTTCCAAGATATCAACGCAATTGAATATATACAAAATTAATATATATGAAAATATTCGATTGTTACATTCCCATATAATCCTGCTTTATTTTGTCATATATACAATAAAATATGATGTTCCACACATAAAATATCTGAATGTTAAATTCTACCCCCTTAAATGAATTTTACCCTCACAATTTTTTCTTCACATAATAAATTAACTGATTGATATTTGGAAATATCATTAACCAAAACCCACATTTAAAAAATGTCTAATAACCCATATTCTTGATAAGATATAATGGGATGTAAAGAATCTTTTTTAATAACATGTTAGCAAGTTTCAAATCATTATCAAATTGGTATCACGTAATGATACAAACATAGAAAAAAACTATAATTAAACATATATAGTGATAGAGACTTTTGATCACAAGAAAGTGGTAGTTAAAAATAAATTTAAAGACCACAAAACTGTTAATCTATAAATGGGTAAATGTCCATCAGTTCATCATACCAGGATGAAATAATATAATTTTTTCCATGACACATTTACTGGAGTTATGGAATTATTTTACAATATAAGAATATAATGAATTATTTTTACTTGATATATTTCTATTTCATAAGATAAATTTCGTCCATTTATAGTAATTCAATAAATTTTATCTTCATCTATTACTCCATAAAATTAATACTAAAAAATTAATATTTTTATTCAAGACGTACTCTAATTTATTTTTAAAAAATACAATGATATTTAATAAATTAAGAAGATATTGACACTGCCTTTAGTATGAAAACTTTTGTAGAAAATTTTACAAAATATAATAAATTATCCTATAATACTAAAATATTAACTCCCAAAATTAAAATTAATCAATTTAATAAATGGTTGACATTTATACATATATATAATTTGTCTACAAAAATTCAATGTCCAACCTTTTTTAGAAAATGAATCAAATTTTTTAAAATAAACATAATTTTAAATATCCAAGAAAATAAAGTGGATAATATTGTGAAATACATTATATATGAATACATTTATCACTATAAAACCATCATAAAACTATAATGTTTCAAAAAATTAAATCTCATACTATTTTATATATTCCCAAAATACAAACATGCATTAATATCTCACAATAATAACATGAACCATCATATCACTATCAAATTACAAGGGAAACAATACTTTCCCATAAACTTGTCTTTTTTATATTTATCACATTACCTGGAACATATTAGATTTAATATTATATCCATCATTAATTATTCAACTAGTTGACCATTCCACTAAATTACTTTTCCTCCTTCATTGTAACTCCCTAAATTTATAAATATAATAAAAATCATATTTTATAATAATATCTAATTAATTTAATGTCAAAATGTTATTTTTCAAGAAAAACAATTTATTTTGGGACTACAATTTTTCAGAAGGATAAAATATTATTTAACACCGTGGTATACTCTGGATTATATTCAAAAATAATATTTTAGTCAGTGCGAGATTATGAGGACCATAGATCTTCAATGGAGATGGAATAAAAAGAACTAATTTAATATTTAAATTATCCATGATTTTATCCAAAATAATCAAATATTCCATAATATTTTCAATGCATAAGAAATATCATTACACATTTAGGTCTAGAGAGGGGGTAATGTCTCTATATTAACTATCAGATACCCACACTGCTAGTGAGTATCCTCTTTTATGTAGAGAGGAACCCATTAGTATACGCATACTTGCATCATGTACATAGTTGTTCAATTATGTTAGGTCTAGGATAATGGTATACACTCTCCAAAGATTATGTTAGACCTCCTCTACTAGTCGGAATAATTAGTCATTTTGGGAGGCACACATGGGGTTGTTTCAACTTTTGGTTATAACTAAGTAGCTTTGGTCATGAAGATATAACTACTGTTAAGGGTGAACTTATTCTCTCAAATCCTTATAAAAAATGTAATATAGAAAAATACATAATTGTTTTATGATTATTATGAAGAGAAAATTATTGATTCAATAAATATTTAATAACAACCATGAATGAAAATAAAAAAGTAAATTACTCAACTTTGGTTGTAGTAAAATCAAAAGCATTTCCTGCATCCCTTAACTTCTTTTGGAGAATAATCAACTGATTCTTTACGAAATCATATTTATAGTTCCCCATATCCATAAATTTAAATCATTTCTCATCATTGGATTCTTGATTTCCATTTCTATCCCAATCAGTGTGGAATTGATCACAACTCTTTTAAAAAACTGACATTCCCTTAATGAAAGTTCTTGGGATTTTTCCTTCCTCAATTAGGACATATTATAAAATATTTATTTCCCTTTTTCCCCTTATATGTGATTTTTTCCATCAACTTATTCACATTCTTCCCATAGAAACCATGAGAAATAGATAATTATTCCTCTATAAAAATAGTATATTATGTTTTATCTACATATTTGATAGAATTTTTTGGAGACTAGTTCCCTATAAAGTATTGGAAGAATCTTGGAAAAGAAATTTTCAATATTTCATTTCGGATAATGTACTTATTCCATAACATATTATGTTAAAATTTAATGTTTTCCTTATACATAAAAACATTTTTATCATCCTTTTTAAATGATTCATAAATTTTATAAACATATCTACTCATTTCACACAAGGAAAATACTTTTCCAAGCATAGTGACTTAAAATACAACCATTACATTATTGTTATTCATTAATTAAAATTATTTTTTGATCAATTAAAAACATTTATATTGATATTTTTATAAATTTTAAACTTCCAAGAAAAACGTTTACCTTTCATTATATTTCAGAGTTATTAATATCATCTCCATAGACCATATACATTTCTCTGAAAAAAATATATTTTTATTCCCATTAAATGATGGAGGTTTTTTACGAATGAAGTTGTGTAACATTGTTTTATCACATGGTAAATCAATAATATATTTTATATAGGATTGTTTATTACTCATAAATTGAGTTAGCTTCCCTAATATGGTTAAAATATGGTGACTTTCAGCAGTTTATCCAACTCCAAAATCAATTTCATAGCATTGAGGGAAATTACTAAATAGACTATGTGAATTGATACAATTTACATTCTATCAACTATGTTACATTTATAAATACTAGTATACAGTAGATAATTCCATGAAACATTGAATCAAAATGAAGAATCCCAAAATAAGTGAAACAAATTTCATAAAATGAAACATTTATCTATGGATGAACTTAAAACAATTACCATGTTATCCATGGGAATTATATGTAATCATAAAGATACAATCAAACCATTCATTATTTACATAGATAAAATGTGAAAATGCGAAGGAATATACCCAGGGAGTGTTAAACCAGGTGCATAGTAAAACCAATTATAGAGTACCAGGTAATGCTTGAGTAATTTCTTACATGCATTTTTTTAAAATTATTACCTATAGTTACATCTAGAATATTCTTCTATATTTATCTTCATTTTTATCATAGGGTTATGTTCTCAAATATATGATTTCCTTGATCTAGTTTTTAAGGTTTCTACAAAAATTCCATTATTAATAATAGTATTGAGTCTAACACCATGAGGTTAGTGTTGATTTCCACTTTATCAAATATTCATATGATATACAGAATCACATCCAAATGGACCGTATAGTTTAGTAGTATTGGTAATCTAAATACATACATGATTATTATACTGTAGTTGAATATTCAATTTACCACTATTTTTTGAATGACGTTAAACCTTCGATTGTATCCATGATAATAATTTATATAATTATTAAATTATTAATGTTAAAGGGAAAAAATATTTTTGTGCTTAAATTCCCATAAATAATTACAAAAAGTGAAATATATCATGATAAAATAAAGAATAATCACCATGTCATTAAAACTATGGAAAGGTAAATATCTGAACAAAAACTAATTTTAAAAAATAACATGACAATTGACATTTTATAAGAAATAATCAATTTGATAAGTTAAAAAATATAAAACACTTTACATTTAATCAACAAATGATAATGAAATTGTTCTATAGACAATTCACTTCCGGAAGAAAAATCTTCTTTGGATGATATATGAATGACTATAGGATATTTATTATTAGAATACCAATTGATCTGGAATGTGTCTAAGAATGTTGGGTATATATTTTGGGAGGTTTTTTCAATATGAAATTCTTTATAGGTGTGAATAATTTATTTGAAGAAAGGTATATTAATCAGTACAAGACAGAAAACACATTTAATATTTGAAATACATTAAGTGTACCCCATTTATGGCATGCCAAAAAGATCGAAAATGGTATATTATACACCTTTGATGTCATAAGGAATAAATATTACAATACCATGGTTAAAAGAAAAATTTTTAGGCCATTTTAACAATAATATTATTATTTTTTTCTCCCAGTGAACACATTATTACCTAAATCGCGATAATTATTATTTTTTTAAACATATTTATAGAAAAAAAGTTTTCCCCAAATTTTTTATTATTTATTTTACTAATTCAAAATATAGAATATATTTCTCAAAATTCATTTCACATAAGTGGATGAATTCATTTTATTTTTTAAAACTACAAGATAGTGAAAAATAATGAGTTTAAAAAAACATCCAATGATTAAAATGTATTAATATAACAATACAATATGAAATTCATTCAAATTACATAAATAAAATTATTCATTATATTATCAAAATAATAACTTATTTGAAAATATTTAGACTAATATTTATCTTTTTAAATAAGTTAATGAATAAAATGGTTTTAAATTAAAATATATATTTGTCACCATTCAGCTGTCATGACTCGTCCCAGTGGGGCCTGAGCCGCAACTCCCAAATCCCGCCTCTAATAGGCCAGGGGCTGGTGACTATCACCAAGTAGGAATGCTACTAACATGGGATGCATTGCCTATAAACCAGTATACACGCACACACATTGTAACACCCCAGGTAAATAAAGAATATGACATTTTCATATTTATCCGTATTTGGGAATAAAATATTAATATGTCTTTAAAGGGGATTCTATGCTCGATGGCGTACCCAACACTCAACAACGGGTTTCTTGGGAATCTTACGTTACACTCTTATAATAAAATAATATTATTTTAAATAGTAGTTAACATGTAGCCGTTGTATTGGCAAGAATGTATAGAAATAACTAAAATATTATTATATATATTTTTTAAATGTTTTTACATTTATCTAATAAACGATAAAGGCTTAAAATACATAAACAATTCAATTTTAGGCTTTTATGCCCTAGTTTTCACTAAAGGTTCACTTATCGCCTTTTGATGGAAAACCGTCATTTAATATAGTTTTGTTTACTCTTATACATTCTATTGGACCAAATAAAACTTTTCTTAAGAATCGGGACATAAAATTTTACTTTGTGTAAATTTTTGGTATATTTCCGATAAAGTTCATTTTTTCAATGAATAGTGTAAAATGATGTATTTTAAATTCAAAACCTTTTTTTAATGAAATTTATTTATATGATTAGATTATCATTTGAATTGGTTTTAAAGTGAAAATAGAATATATTTTTACAATTAAATCCAATAGTGGTCGTTGAAATTAATTTCACTTTGAAATCAGAATTAAACTAGTGTCAATCTTTTGATACTAATTGTTTCATAAAAACGCGCTATTTGCTTGGACCGCGGGAATTAATTAATAAATTAATTAATGTGACCTATATGTTTTGAATTTTTTAAAATAAGCTTCATTTTTTAATTCGGAATATCAAATATAGCTTATGGTGAATTTTTGGGATTTTTCTGAAAAACATCAATTTTTGATGAATAGTGAAACTACTAAGTGGTACTTATAAAAACTGATTTTTCGTTTAAATGAAATTTTACCACTTTTGTGTTTTGAATTTCAAAAATCCGACATACATCGTTGTCATTAAGAAGTAAAATGTGGTTCAATGGGATAAAAATAATTTTTTGGTGAATAGTAACTTATTAAGTTTTTAATCGCGATTAGAGGTAATTAGTGTAGTTTAAGGAAAAAGTGATATTATAATAAAAAGAAAATAATTTGAAACATGTCCTAACCTCATTGGATGTGTAATTACCGACCAATAAAACCCAAGGGTCAACTTGGGGACCCCATGGAGCCACTTTGGTTGGAAAATGACATTAATATCTTTTTATTTAATGTTAAAGTAAAAATAACACAAACATGACATGTTTTACTAAAACAATTGTTACATGGGGTTATACAATTCCGATTTTTGATTATACATAGTCATTGGAAAGCTAAAACGATTTAATACATCATGATAGTTTTTTTATAATTTTTAGACATTAAATAAATTAAATTATTTATGACATCATGATGATGCAGTGATGACCTCATTATTTAATGATTTAAATAAAATGAGAAGATAATGTAAACACTATGACCTACACATGTCCAAAACTTATTATATGGGTGGATTTCGAACCCTTATCAAATTATCCACGAATTATATCAATTTGGGGACTTTTAAAACAGAAACACATTTTCAAATAAAGTAATATTTCTTACTTTCCAAAAGTGCCCCTCCTCTCCTCTTATAAAAGGCCCCCATCTCTACCTCATTTCACACACTCCTCATGCCTTTGGCTCGGCCAAACCCTGCCCATTTACTCTCTCCACATCCCTCTCCTCATCCTAGAGGATTCCCTTTGGTCAGAATCCTTTCAAAGGAAGCCTTTAGGCTCAAATCAAAAGGAGTTACACTTTTAAAGATAATTCATTCTCTCATGTTCATTTGTTTTATTTTGCTTCTCCAACCCCCTAAAATCTTTTTATTTACTTATTTTGTATCAAAAAATGAATCATCAATATACTTGGATGTTTTTATAAGATTTATTCTGGATACAATCTCACACAACTACATCAAATGGTTAAAAAACATACGGTTTCCGTGGATGGCGAAATTCTGCCTCCCGAAACGATGATTGTTCAATACTCATTTAACACCTTCAAATGTGGCCATTATGATGTCACTATTTTTATATATGATATATAATATGATTATGTTTTACTTATGCTTCTTTATTTTTCATTTGTGTCTTACCTTTATGGCTTCCATTATGGGTATACGCGATATCTTCATTTTAGAAAGTGCGGACTACCGCCCCCTCAAAGTGATGTGATTCGTTAATGCCATATGTGGGACGTATAAAGGATGGATTTAATGTTATTATATATGATTTTATACTTTAATTATTATATACCTCTATATAATTATTATTTCATTCCATTAAAGTATGATATAGAAATGAAAGTAGCGTTCATGCGTACGTACAGCTTACCGTCTCCATGAACGGTGCATTTCATTTCTTATCCCCAAATGTAATGTACTATTATAAGTACATGTATATAATGGATATATATGATGAATGATACATCTAAAGGATGAATATAATTCTTTAATTATAATATACATACCTCTCATTTAGTTTTAATTCCATTAATATGACAAATAATTGAAAGTAGCGTCCATGCGTACGTACGGCTTACCGTCTCCATGAACGGTGCATTTCATTTCTTACCTCTAAATGATTATGTAATATTATAAATACATTTATATTCTGGATATATATTATATATATGATATCCAAATCAGGAATTTCATTCTGGATATAAAGAACCTTTGACCACACGAACAACATGTAATTGTAAGAAGTCCACTTTCGATTTAAGAACCAAATATCGACAAAACAAATATTATTAACATAAATGATTAAATAATGTTTATGACATGGTAATAAGTGATATAAAAGGAATAATGAACTTGAAAATGGTTCTTAAGGAATTAGAAATTAACTCATGTTTATTATTCAGGAGATTAAATATCAATCGAGTCAAGTCGGACCCGAGGTAAGGGATCCTACTCCTCTCTTTCTTTTTAAGTGCACACTTTTATGTCCTTCCTTTTAAAGATCATCTTTCTTGTTATTGGGATGATATTTTATATTACACTTACTGTAATTTTTATGTTCATGTGATGAGAGACCCTATTCTCTCTCATCAATCCATTTTGGACGTTTTATGTGGCGCCGTTAGGCTGCTGAGTTTTCGTAAGGGATTTTTCATCTCACCTTTATTTCCGTGAGATTTATGCTACATTTGCCACAAATTCCATTGGGTGGTGTATGTACTTCACATTATTCTACTATTTTTGTAATATAATTTCGTTTATGAGTATTTACATCAATGATCTATTGTCCTTCTTTCATGGGGTGTATGTTTTGAAAGATACCCAAGTCGGTAAAGGAACCTTTCACCCTCCTCTTTTTTAAAAGACTTCATTTGTTGGGTCTTTTAATTTACATATTTTTATGTTGGGATATGTTCTAATATATCCTTATTGATGTAAATTTTATTTCTAAGTGATGAGATACACTTTTTATCTCTCATCAACTCATTTTGATGGGATGTCGTTAGGCTGTCAAGGGAACTTTTTAACCCAATTTCGATTTCTTTGGGTTCAACATGTAGTCGTTGAATATGTCATCCATTGAATATGTGTGAATGACCTTTTATTGTTTTAAACTTAATATCCAATTATATTGGGTGTATTTATATTTGTCACACATATTTTTGAGATTGATTTGTCCTTAATTTAAGGATACCTTCTTTATAAGGGATTTCATCACATTCGACATTTCTATTGAGGGTTCATTGTTGTTATGAACCGATTCACTCTTATATGGTGTATATACTGTCCTTTGGAGTATTATATCATTAATCCATTTATTCTCATGATATTATAAATTTTTGACTAAATTTTATTCCTCAATTATTATATTCAAGTGTCTCTAATTTTGGTAAAACCCCTTTAACCAAAATATCCTTTTAAATGTTTTAATTATTTGTTCTTATTAATATCCATGTTTTCAAAATGTTTTTAAGGATTTATTTATATGGATATTAATGGTTTAAAATTTTAAGCTTCAAGGTGGTATGGGACACTTTGATTCAAAAATATCTTTATTAAATGTTTTAAATGGTTTTGGAAATGGTTTCTTTTTGAATGGATTCATTATTTCAATATACTAAAGTGTTATATTGTGATTGAAATGTGGAAATGTTATGTTTCCTTTATGAATGTTTTAAGTGATACATTTATGTAATGGTTCTTGGGCATTGTTATGAAGACCGGGGGTTCCGTGAAAAACTAAGGGCAGGTGAGCCCGATATAGATCTCCAATGCATTGGGTAACACGAAGGAGTGAAACGTTAAGGTTTCTCCGAAGAGATTTATGGGAATATACTGTGATGGGTATTCCAAACATAACCAAGAGGGTTACTCCCTACGTAAGAATGTTATGAATGCCTCAAGTTACCTTTATGTCTTATGTTTTCTATGATTTATTCATGATTTGATAAGCCTATGTTTTATGGGTAAACTGTGATTTCATTCTAAGGTATATATGAAATCATGTTTCCTTTCCATATTTTTATAACTCTTACTGAGCTTTTTATGCTCATCCCAAGTTTTTGAAATGTTTTTCACAGGTCAAGGGAAAGGTAAATGATGCGATGATAGTGTCAAGGATGTGTCATGAAAGAATCCATGTTTTATTTTCAATATGTTTCCGTTGATGGGAAGAATGAATACTGTCTTTTATGTAACCACTTTGTTTAAATGTGGAATGTAATGCAAGTTTCATGATCTAATTCTCTAAAACTCTAAACCTGAAAAGATCCTCAACGTGTAATCTTGTGATAACTTAAGATTATGTAAGGTCTAAGGCTGGGTCCTTATAGTTTGGTATCAAAGGTCGGTTTAGATAACTTTAGAGGTTAGGGTATTCTTTAAGCATAAGTGACATTACTATAATGGATAGGATTTCAGAAAGAGTCCTAGTTTTAGATAAAGTGAATGTGTAAGTATATCTTAGTTTTTACCTTCCTCATTAGTACATGATGGTTTTTTTTGATATACTCACAATGACATTTCTGTTTTTAGTGAATGGATGGATCTAGCAGGCACCAAAGAGACAACAGGTTTGAAGGAAACTGTGGTGGTTCTCTGATTAAGAGACTAGATAAAATGGAGGATTCAATGAGGAAACTCATGGTTGTTCTAAACCAAATATCAAGGAGTCATGATCAACCACTTGAACCTTGGTATGTTCTATAATGCATCATGTACGAGATGACCAATCAATGTGGAAGTTCAGTTAATAATTTAAAAGGTAACCATTAGGGTTTATATGATCCTTACTTTTAAGGAAATTATGGGTTACTCTATGATATGATGGAAAATGAAAGGAATGAGATAAACTTGAGGTTAAAATATGTTATGATTATTTTTGAATATTTTATCTCATTTTGGGGAATGTTTTAAGAATTATATAGTTTTGGAAAAAGGACAACACCCAGACCATGTGACAACCCGTCGCGTCGGACAAAGCTGCGGGAATCAAACCCACAACCAAAGTGCGACTGGTATTTATTGCCTACCACTGGACTACGTGAAGTCCCTGGTTATTTTGACTGATTCTTTTTAGTTATATGATTTTATGAATTAAGAGTAAGTTGATATTGGGTTATTTATAAAAATGATTAACCTATCATGGAGGATATGTGATTAGGGTAATTACTTTTCAATACGAGACTTTAGGAGCAACTGATGTTGTTTGGAGAAAAATGTTACGATTTAAATTGGAAGACTATGTCACTAAATCCTTCAAATATTTGGGTTTCAATCTTATATTGGTTTACTTTGATGAATTTTATGGAAAAATTGTTTATCGTATGGTCCTCATTGAACTTTGGGTTTTTTTGGAAAAAAATTGGAGATTAAGCATAAATTTTCTTTTTAATGGGTTATCCTTTTCTGGATTATCTGATCTTGTACTAACCTTTGTAGATTTGGTTTTGGTTAAAGCCTAAAGACATGGGATGTATATAGTTCTATTTGGTGGATTAGGTGATTCTCTAGAAGTTGATTATAGTACTCTTAATGTGAACAAGTCTTCCTAAATACTCGTCTTTTGGAGAAAATATGAGTTTGTGTAAAAGTTAAAAGTCAACATGATAAGTGATTATGTTTCCCTATGAATAAATTACTCAATAAAAAGTAACTTAAAACAAAAATGTTCTCTATTAACTTTTCCTACTGGGGAATCGAATACCCTTTAACCCATCAAAAGTTTGTGATTTTCTTGTGGTTAACTTTCTCCTAAACATGTTTTCTTTCACTCTCCATCAGAACATGACCCTATGTTTTCTCCTCCATGTCCATGTTTTCCTACATGGAATCCTAGTATGGGTTAACTCGGGTGACCTTTGTACTTATCTTTCTTTATTTTAAAGTGATTGTTTTACCGACTCTTGTTCTGATGTGGGACTTTCAAGGATGTTTCCAAGCTCAATTTTAAAAATTGTGAGAACGCAATTCCCAAAAGGGGGGAAGGATGTAACACCCCAGGTAAATAAAGAATATGACATTTTCATATTTATCCTTATTTTTGAATAAAATATTAATATGACTTTAATGGGGACGCTATGCTCAATGGCGTACCCAACACGCAACAACGAGTTTCTTGGGAATCTTACGTTGCACTCTAATAATAAAATAATATTATTTTAAATGGTAGTTAACATGTAGCCGTTGTATTGGAGAGAATGGATAGAAATAACTAATATATGATTATATATGTTTTTTTTATGTTTTTACATTTATCCAATAAAAGATAAAGGCTTAAAATACATAAAGAATTAAATTTTAGGCTTTTATGCCCTAGTTTTCACTAAAGGTTCACTTATCGCCTTTTGATGGAAAACCGTCATTAAATATAGTTTTGTTCTATCTTATACATTCTATTGGACCAAATAAAACTCTTCTTAACAATCGGATCATCAAAATTTACTTTGTGTAAATTTTTGGTATATTTCTGATAAAGTTCATTTTTTTCATGAATAGTGTAAAATGTTGTATTTTAAATTCAAAACCTCTTTTTAATGTAATTTATTTATATGATTAGATTATCCTTTGAATTGGTTTTAAAGTGAAATTAGAATATATTTTTACAATTAAATCCAATAGTGGTCGTTGGAATTAATTTCACTTTGAAATCAGACTTAAACTAGTGTCAATCTTTTGATACTTATTGTTTCATAAAAACACGCTATTTGCTTGGACAGCGGGAATTAATTATTAAATTAATTAATGTGACTTATATGTTTTGAATTTTGTAAAATAAGATTCATTTTTGAATTCAGAATATCAAATATAGCTTATGGTGAATTTTTGGGATTTTTCTGAAAAACATCAATTTTTGATGAATAGTGAAACTACTAAGTGGTACTTATAAAAACTGATTTTTCGTTTAAATGAAATTTTACCACTTCTGTGTTTTGAATTTCAAAAATCTGACATACATGGTTGTCATTAAGATTTAAAATGTGGTTCAATGGGTTAAAAATAATTTTTTGGTGAATAGTAACTTATTAAGTTTTTAATCGCGATTAGAGGTAATTAGTGTAGTTTAAGGCAAAAGTGATATTATAATAAAAACAAAATACCTTGAAACATGTCCTAACCTCATTGGATGTGTCATGGCCGACCCAGACAACCCATGGGTCAACTTGGCGACCCCATGGAGCCACTTTGGTTGGAAAATGACATTAATATCTTTTTATTTAATGTTAAAGTAAAAATAACACAAACATGACATGTTTTACTAAAACAATTGTTACATGGGGTTATACAATTCCGATTTTTGATTATAAATAGTAATTGGAAAGCTAAAACGATTTACTACATCATGATATTTTTTTTATAATTTTTAGACATTAAATAAATTATATTATTTATGACATCATGATGATGCAGTGATGACCTCATTATTTAATGATTTAAATAAAATGAGAAGATAATGTAAACTCTATGACCTACACATGTCCAAAACTTATTAGATGGGTGTATGTAGAACCCTTATCAAATTATACACAAATTTTATCAATGTGGGACCTTTTAAAACCGAAACACATTTTCAAATAAAGTAATATTTCTTACTTTCTAAAAGTGCCCCTTCTCTCCTCTTATAAAAGGCCCCCACCTCTACCTCATTTCACACACTTTTCAAGCCTTTGGCAAATCCAAAAGCTTCCCATTTACTCTCTCCACATCCCTCTCCTCATCCTAGAGGATTCCCTTTGGGCAGAATTTTTTCAAAGGAAGCCTTTAGTCTCAAATCAAAAGGAGTTACACTTTTAAAGGTAATTCATTCTCTCATGTTCATTTGTTTTATTTTGCTTCTCCAACCCCCTAAACTCTTTTTATTTACTTCTTTTGTAACAAAAACAGTATCATCAATATACTAGGATGTTTTTATAAATTAATTCTAGCTACACTCTCACACAACTACATCAAATTGTTATAGAAGATACGGTTTCCGTGGATGGTGAAATTCTGCCTCCCGAAACGATGATTGTTCAATACTCAATTAACACCTTCAAAGGTGGAAATTATGATGTCACTATTTTTATATATGATATATAATATGCTTATGTTTTACTTATGCTTCTGTATTTTTCATTTCTGTCTATCCTTTATGGCTTCCATTATGGGTATACGCGATATCTTCATTTTAGGAAGTGCGGCCTACCGCCCCATCAAAGTGATGTGATTCGTTAATGCCATACGTGGGACGTATAAAGGATGGATTTAATGTTATTATAAATGATGTTATACTGGAATTATTATATACTTCCATATCATTATTATTTCATTCCATTAATGTATGATATAGAAATGAAAGTAGCGTTAATGCGTACGTACGGCTTACCGTCTCCATGAACGGTGCATTTCATTTCTTATCCCCAAATGTAATGTACTATTATAAGTACATTTATATAATGGATATATATGATGAATGATACATATAAAGGATGAATATAATTCTGTAATTAAAATATAAATACCTATCATTTAGTTTTAATTTCATTAATATGACAAAGAAATGAAAGTAGCGTTCATGCGTACGTACGGCTTACCGTCTCCATGAACGGTGCATATCATTTATTACCTCTAAATGATTATGTAATATTATAAATACATGAATATTCTGGATATATATGATATATATGATATCCAAATCAGGAATGTTATTCTGGATATAAGGAACCTTTGACCACACGAAAAACATGTAATTGTAAGAAGTCCACTTTCGACTTTAAAACCAAATATCGACAAAACAAATATTATTAACTTACATGATTACATAATGTTTATGACATGGTAATAAGTGATATAAAAGGAATAATGAAATTTAAAAAGGTTCTTAAGGAAGTAGAAATTAACTCATGTTTATTATTCAGGATATTAAAGAACGATCGAGTCAAGTCGGACTCGAGGTAAGGGATCAAACTCCTCTCTTTCTTTTTAAGTACACACTTTTATGTCCTTCCTTTTAAAGCTCATCTTTCTTGTTATTGGGATGATATTTTATATTACACTTACTGTAATTTTTATGTTCATGTGATGAGAGACCCTATTCTCTCTCATCAATCCATTTTGGAAGTTTTATGTGGCGTCGTTAGGCTGCCGAGTTTTCGTAAGGGATTTTTCATCTCACTTTTATTCCCGTGAGATTTATGCTACATTTGCCACAAATTCCATTGAGTGGTGTATAAACTGCCCATTATTCTACTCTTTTTGTAATATAATTTCGTTTATGAGTATTTACATCAATGATCTATTGTCCTTCTTTCATGGGGTGTATGTTTTGAAAGATACCCAAGTCGGTAAGGGAACCTTTCACCCTCCTCTTTTTTAAAAGACTTCTTTTGTTGGGTCTTTTAATTTACATATTGTTATATTGGGATATGATCTCATATATACTTATTGATTTAAATTTTATGTACAAGTTATGATATACACTTTTTATCTCTCATCAACTCATTTTGATGTGATGCCGTTAGGCTGTCAAGGGAACTTTTTAACCCAATTTCGATTTCTTTGGGTTCAACATGTAGTCATTGAATATGTCATCCATTGAATATGTGTGAATGACCTTTTATTGTTTTACACATAATATCCACTTATATTGGATGTATTTATATTTTTCACACATATTTTTGAGATTTATTTGTCCTTAATTTAAGGATACCTTCTTTATAAGGGATTTCATCACATTCGACATTTCTATTGAGGGTTCATTGTTGTTATGCACCAATTCACTCTTATATGGTGTATATACTGTCCTTTGGAGTATTATATCATGAATCCATTTATTCTCATGATATTATAAAGTTATGACTAAATGTTATTCCTCAATTATTGTATTTAAGTGTCTCTAATTTTGGTAAAACCCCTTTAACCAAAATATCCTTTTAAATGTTTTAATTATTTGTTCTTATTAATATCCATGTTTTCAAAATGGTTTTAAGGATTTATTTATATGGATACTAATGGTTTAAAATTTTAAGCTTCAAGGTGGTATGGGACACTTTGATTCAAAAATCTCTTTATTAAATGTTTTAAATTGTTTTGGAAATGGTTTCTTTTTTAATGGATTCATTATTTCAATATACTAAAGTGTTATATTGTGATTGAAATGTGGAAATGTTATGTTTCCTTTATGAATGTTTTATGTGATACATTTATGTTATGGTTCTCGGGCATTGTTATGAAGATGGGTGGTTCCGTGATAAACTAAGGGCGGGTCAGCCCGATATAGCTCTCCAATGCATTGGGTAACGCGAAGGACTGAAACGTTATGGTTTCTCCGAAGAGATTTAGGGAATATACTGTGATTGGTATTCCAAACGTAACCAAGAGGGTTACTCCCTACGTAAGAATGTTATGAATGCCTCATGTTACCTTTATGTCTTATGTTTTCTATGATTTATTCATGATTTGATATGCCTATGTTTTATGGGTAAAGTGTGATTTCATTCTAAGGTATATATGAACTCATGTTTCCTTTCCATATTTTTATAACTCTTATTGAGCTTTTTATGCTCATCCTATGTTTTTGAAATGTTTTTCACAGGTCAAGGGAAAGGTACATGATGTGATGATAGTGTCAAGGATGTGTCAAGAAAGAATCCATGTTTTATTTTCAATATGTTTCCGTTGATGGGAAGAATGAATACTGTCTTTTATGTAACCACTTTGTTTAAATGTGGAATGTAATGCAAGTTTCATGATCTAATTCTCTAAAACTCTAAACCTGAAAAGATCCTCAACATGTAATCTTGTGATAACTCAAGATTATGTAAGGTTTAAGGCTGGGGCCTTATACACATCTCCATGCCCAGAAAGATGAAAAGTAAAAACTACTAAAAATGGAAATGCATGCATCACTAAAAATCCCAACCAATAGAGTATGACAGGAAAGTAATGTATAGTAAGGTACAAACATGGGTCAAAAGTACAAGACCACAAAAAAAAATTCGGTAACAAAGTCCAACCAGTAAAGAAAGGTACAGGGACTATAATACCTAGCCATAGGAACAGACCTCGGCCTGCCTGATCTCACTGAGCACCACCCGGTTCTAGTCCGCCTAGAATCCTATCAAAAGCTCGCTCGTCTGCACAAGACACGACACCTGTGGGAAAACCCGTGCAGGGGTGAGTATAACAATACCCAGTAGGACACCTCAAAACCACAATGGAATACAAAAAGGGAAATACCATAAAATAATGATATAGTCAGCTCTATGTAGTATATGTTTGTAGAACATATAACAAGAATATCCAGATATACTCTTACACGATCGACCATCGCAAAACCACCACTAAGATTCCGCTTGAAGATTCCACTAATCATGTAACATGGAGAACACACTCCGAGGTCCGAAGATAGAGATATGAAGTACTCATTCAGGAAGAACACAATCCACATACAAACACCGAATCAGGTGTTTTTGATCCTTCGATCGGGTCAAAAACCTCAAATGATCCATTTGAAGAAAAACACCCAAAACATCATATCACTCAATCTACTCCGAATCGTCCGCCGAAATCATCGTCGCAGCTCCAGACCATCCTCACGAGGTTGGATCTAAAATCTCAGATCATTGCTCTAACAAAAAAATGAGTAACGATCCATTTCTTCCAAGAACAAGTAGAACACACATAAAGAACGCGTAGAAACCAGAGAAAAAAAGGCAAAAAATCAAGAGGGATGAAACTCGATCGGTGTTCATGTCGATCTTGGTTCGTCACCATTAGAAGGTTAAATTAAGCCAAAACAACCTTTAAGAAATCAAATGCCAAAAATCCCCATAAAAGCCTTTCCCGCAAACACGATCGATCAGAAGACTAATCTTTTCATGGATTAGTATGTGTTCGTTGTAGGAATTATGAATGGGGAAGGAAACAAAAAATCAAACATCTTACCTAGATTCATGGCATTCGTTGGCGATGATCCGTTCGTGGTGTCGGCGTCACTGATGAAATTCATCAAGAATGTTGTCACCGCATTGAGGGGTTTCCTGCAGAGCATTCTAGAGCCTCCAGGGTAAATCCAGGGTTATGAGGTCTGTAACCCTGGACCCCTGATCAAATCTATATTTAAAAATGATAAAAGATATTTGGTGCAACAAGATTTAATAAAATATCTTTATTAAATATTTTATTACAGTCGCGTCCAAAAACTAGATTTCATCACCCTCCTATGCTATCCGATGTTAGGCCTCACCTAAGGTAAAATCGTTTCTCTGAATACAACGGTGCCCTCAGATTTCTGATCTGAGCAAGAATTTAGTTGATATTTCACTTTTCCAGGAAAACCACATATGCGTGTAATTTAATTATTTAATTAAATTCAAAATTTTGTTTCGGGAACACCGGGCCTCAGAACTGCTTGTCTTCTCAAAGCCTGGTCTCAAAATAATTCCCATATAATATTAAAATAAAATATGTAGAAATCTGAGTAAATACATAACACCCACCTTAGGGCTTTACATCCCTAAAAAATCCAAAAAAGGCAACTCAAATAGATGTGGGTATTGCCCACGAATCTGAGCTTCCTACTCCTACATGCTCCCCTAGAGATACATCTGCTTCCACCAGACACACAGCAAGGGAATAGATTGCCCACGAAGGATCTTCTCCTATTAATACTCGATCTCTACTGGGTACTCAGCAACGGTCGCTCCATCATCGATGTCCAGCTCGCCCCAGTCGATAACGTGTGATGGATCATGAATGTATCTCCATAGCTGAGACACATAGAAGACGTTGTGTACCAAGTCCATTTAAGGAGGTAGAGCCATGTTGTACGCCACCTCTCTAACTCTACTCATAATCTGAAAAGGGATGATGAACCTCAAAAATAGCTTGCCACCTCGACCAAATCTATACAGTCCCCAATGAGGTGCGAACCAAAGGAAAACATGATCTCCCACCTCGAACACCAAGGGCCTCCTTCTCCATTCGGCATAATACTTTTGCAGACTATGTGCAGTCTTCATCCAATCCTGGATGACCTGCACCTTCTCTGTAGTAGTTTGCACCATCTATGGGCCTATGAGTGTTGACTCTCTTGGGTCAGTCTAGCAAGTTGGTGACCTGCAAAGTCTCCTGTACAAAGCCTCGACTGGGGTCATAACAATAGTGTAATAATAACTATTCTTATTAGAAAATTACACCAGTGGTAGGTGATCCTCCCAGCTATGATCGAAGACATGTATGCAAGCTCGTATATGTTTCCTCTTGAAATGGGGATGACCATGTCTGTTTAAGGTTCAGACATTCCAATCGGTTTCTAATGGGGTTTTTTTAGAACTAGAAACATTCAATGATTCAATATCCCTTTGGACCTACTTTCAAAAGGTAGGTCCTGAATATTTATGAACCGATGAGGCTCCCGAATTTGCATTGGTATAGAGGATGGGAGGTCAGACTCATCACACCTTTTGGAGGGAAATTATTGTATACCTCGGGACTCTCTTTATAGATTTGAGTTATGTTCGTGAATCCTTATAAAATTAACAAGTATGAAAATGAGCTTTCCAATAGATTTAACAATCAATGATTGATATATATGAGATTTAGAGAATCTTTTATAAGTATTTGAGGTTCTTCATCGATAATGAATCATCTATATTTGTTAGAGATTTTTAGTCAATGGTATCCTTCAACACAATATAAAGAAATATCTTGGTTATTATGATTAACAAACTATTTTTAAATCCACTCAGTGAGGCACTTGATGATTATTATCATTCAGAAGGACATGGATTATTTCAGAGTTAGGATCGTACCTGTAGATGGGATACCAATGTATCCTTATTTAGAAAAGTATTCATAACCCACATTGTTTGAGTAAAGAAGTATGAGGTTTATGTATGATTGATGCCTCAAAGAAATATGTCATAATTACTTTTACACTCTAAGCTCACGTGAGTCATGCTCGTTGTGAGAAACAAGAGGTATTGGTAAAACCTAAAAATTGTTCCATGAAAGAAGCAATCATAAGAAATGACGTGGGGCTTATGTATGTATGACTGCCCTGATAGATGAAGATTAGGATTTACATCAATGAAGATACATGAGAATAAGGTCCATAAAGTTATATGTGCATTATAGAGATTGGGACACTTAACTTAGGACTTAATCCTGTGAAGGTTGACTAAATTAGAATGGACATATGATTGGGTTTTATTCCTTAGAAGGAAGCCCAAATAAAAAGAAATTAAGACAGGTTAAGAGAAATTATGATTGGGGCTTAGTCCTGAAAAGTAGGCACAGGTTAAGGGACATAAATATTGGGGCTTACTCCGGAAATGGAGGGACAAGTTAGGGGAGTTGAATACTAGGTCTTAATCTTGAAAAGGAGACACATATTTGGTAACTTGAATACTGAGGATTACTCTTGAAAAGGAGGCCCATGTTAGGGCACATGAAGACTGTGGATTAATCCTGAAAAGGAGACCCATATTTGGGAACCTGGGGCTTCCTTAGGAGGAGGATACCCAAATTAAATATCTTCTCATCATAAATGATGAGGTTTAATGAATGAAATTAATAACCTTAGTGAAATAAAGATATGTAAATCCCTAGGTTTTGAGAGATTTTCCACGGAATTCCTTTCAGATAAGGAAACCAACAAAGGAAAAATGTCATAAATGACATTGAAGAGGGTTTTGTGGGATAAATCTTGACCATGAGAGGTGGATTTGAATAATATAGGTGAATAGGTAGGAGGGGCACCCAAAAAGAAGTAGGCACGCATGTCCTGTTGGGGCACGGAGGTCCTGGTCACACAGGTATACCTGCATAGCACATAGGTAGATGTGCGATGGTTAACCCATAGGTTAATACTTCGGCAAGGTTTGGATTAAGCCCTTTGTATTACCCATAGAGAATTCAAAATGATTTTCATGCAGGTTCTGGTGAAGGGATAAGGTGGTGCGCAAGTGTCTTTTATTCCCCTTAAGGGTTAGACACCTAGGCACATAGGTGCTGGTGAATTTCAACACATATGACATGTTCCCCCTCTTTAGATCAACCGTTCTATGTAAGAAATTACCTTATAAGTGATCAGAAGGCTTCGAGAATAGACTAGTGCACCGAGAGCTCAAATCTGAGTTTGTGGATTTTTCATCCTCGAAATGGGGGGCCCATAAAGGCGTATTTATAGTCCATTGAAGACCTTCGGTAAATATCAAATAGGGCACACATGCCACCAGTGAGATCATTATGTGGCTCACAGGTACCCTGCCCGACCGTCTTGGATCTTGCGTGGCCCATACTGAATCAAGTCCTTGTTTATACCTTTTTCAATTTTTAATATTTCTTCAAAGTATGAATCACTTTGTGTTAAGGTATTTCCATTTTCATTTGATAGACTCTGTGATGGAAAGGACCATCAACAAAAGTCTCCCCTCAGAGTTGGATCTGAATGAATGAGGATGTGAATCTGAGGTAAAAAGGGGAAAACCAAGGAACTGAGGCACGCATGTATTGAGTGTGTAGATGGCGTCGCACAGGTGTGAGCCGCGCAGGCTTCGGCGCGCAGGGGTGTGGATTGGCTACAAATTTTCATCCATTCCCCGTGCAAAGCAACCAGTTCTCAAAGATTTCTGCTCTCACCGCGCAAGTTGCCTTCGTCGCTCAGGTGTCTTGATATCTGCTATTTCTTTGTGTCACGCTTCTGTAGAGGTATTTGGAAATTCATGGTGATACCTTTACACCTAAAACTTTCATGACACAGCTATTCTTTCACGCCAAAATTTGACTTGCGCGCCTTACTTCCATAGCTATTTTTAACTTTTCATCAAAAATATTATGAAAAATAAACTCACATAAGAGTTAATTATTTGACCTTCGTGTAGATTAAATTGCTCCTAGAAGAATTACAACAACTTATGTACTAGAAATCAGGAAAATTGATGATATTATGAACATTATTGGCAATGATTACTATGATATCTGTGACATCGCCCTTTGAGATTTGGCGAAGTACTTGAAGAAGAATCATCATGACTTTCCACAGAGCATCTACATTCCTCTATATGGGCATGGTCATTTGAAGGACTTCATTATTCCAGAGGGAATGAATTATCTCCCACATTCTTGGATTCAGATATACACCAATTTTGCTTCCACAAATATCTCATGTGGAGGAGCATTTGATAACATGAGAACAGTGGAGAAGGAATAATTAATGCATCATAGCCCTTGTTCCCCATATCTAAATCCTCGCAATCCTGATATCCAACCACATTTTTATCCTTCCATATTCTGATATTCTCAGATTTATCAATCCAAAGGCTAGAAGAAGAGTTGGGACTTTCGTCCTAGAGGAGGTGTGAAGACAACTTGGATGTGGGCATACTGGGTGCGACAAACCTGTGCAGAGTTTGTCGAGGATTTTAAAGGAGCTGTGATATATGAAGTCGTTTGGGCTGGGCATACAAATGTCTATAGGAATGATGAGTTTGTGCCAGAGCTAATCATCCACTGGAGCCCAGAAACCAATTATTTTCATCTGAATCATAGAGAAGTAGGCATCAGTTTGTGGGAGGTCTATAAGATCTCAGGGGCTCCAATTATAGGTGACATATATGATGAATTCATCCCCCCCCAAGGTGACTTGGAATGATTCGGAGAAGGCTCCGTCTTTAGCTCAGGAATTATTGAAAATTTTCCACAAGCTCAAGAGTTCAAAGTCCTCCTTAACTCATTTTATAAATGATATTCATCTCGAGGAGTGGATGAATATGTTTCTTACCATGAAGGAGGAGAAGTATTCGAAGGAGAAGGGTCCCACCTGTACTCATCCTAATAACTACCCTAGAACAGAGAAGAGGGGTGATCTTGGCACATTATGGCCGACCCTAGAAGCATTATAATTTGAGATGTGGGGATATGAAGTAAATCAGAGAATCCAAAAAAAGACCCATCTGGCGGGCTTCTTAGCCGTGTGGCATAGTGTTTATATTCTACCAGTCAGAGATTCAAAGGGTGGCTTTAGGCCAGAGGCCTTCGTTGTGGCAGCCAAGTTGGCTGAGAAGATAATGGTTGGGTTTTCCACCCCCATTTTGGCGAAGATTCATAGGATATTACTCCATATCTTTATGGTTATGTCTCCTTTGAGAATAGTGGGACCATTCTCTATTTTGTGGGGATGGATCGCCACTCATTTCAGGACATATAATTTACAAAATGGAGTACAAGTTCCTGGAAGTTCCTTTTGGCCATCAGTGCAGGAATTTTCTGGAGTTGCTCTGTTAGCCCTTATCACTTATGATGTGAAGGTGAGGCTGAGCATGTTTAAAAAATTCAATTTCATTACTTATTGAAACCTGCCAATCGGTTTGTTTGTTGATGATGGAACCACTGATCTAGAATTGAGATCATACATGCTGGCTTGCGGAGATGGTGTACTGTCCACCAGGATTGATAGAGAGATTATATGTGAGGCCTATGCTGCATACAGATTTGGACGCCAATTAAATTGTCTACGGAAGATCGTTGTATCCCCTCATGTGCATGTCAGTTCAAAGAAAAATCTGATGGTTTCTCGACAATAATGGTTGCTAACATCAATGGAGAAGACCGGGGCAGTGTTTGATCTACCAGTTGACAAAGTGGCGAGTAACTTGACTACATGGTATGCCGAGAACTGGATAGAATCATACCATGAAGGGGTGTTGATTCATCCGGTTTATCAGGTGTGGATAAGGAAAATGACTGTAGAGAAAGAATCCCTTCATCGGGAAGGTGATGCTTCCCCACCTAGAGCTGATTCACCAGGTTCCTCACCTAGGGCTGACTCACCAGATTCCCAAGATGGGGATGATGAGGCACAACATGCGGCAATGCGGCCTAATGATAGATATAATCCTCCTGACAAAATCAAGAGACCCACTCCATCGACTCATAGTGAGTTACTTTATTGGGTAAATTTAATCATCATTACTTTACAGAGAAAAAAGTCTTATTTTCTTATCCTTTATCTGTAGTTGCAGGAGCTAAGAAAGAAGCTGATATCTATGATTGTGGGACCCTCTTTACATCCTTATGGTACACATTCTAAATATTTATGACCAGAGGATGTCCAGACATAGTGTAGATTATATTAAAATACTAAAACCGCCTGGCTGGATCTGTGCGAGGGGATACACATCCCTGGAATAGGGAATCTTCGGGCTTCAACTGATATATGTTTCGAGGATGATCCCTATGAAGTGCGAGCTTACATCAAAGTGATAGAGATTCTCATATATTCCATCAATGATTCCATTCCAATCACCAAGAAGGTGAAGGAAATTATAGATTGTGGCACTACTGAGGAGACTGGTGGTTCCAGTGATGAAGAGTGGTGCGATTATGTGGCTCTTGATGTTGTAGGTTTCTTTCCTTATTTGCGTTGCAACCTGATTTTAGTCGATGCATTATTACTCAAGGAAATTATTTTCAGCATCCTGTAGCTTGCAAAGAATGGAACTACTGATGTTCCTTCACCACAGTATAGCCCTGGTGGTACTGCCATCGGGGATAATGAATCTCCTTGTGAACCAAGTGAGCTATCTCCATGCCGGAAAGCCATGTATGAGGAATTAGAAAGGTCTTTTGAATCTCCAATACTTGTATTTGGAGAGTAGAATTTCAACACTCCCAAAAATCCAATTAATCCAAAGCATCAAAAGAGGAAGTCCACAAAAAAATGTTTCATCAATAGTGGTAAGTCCATCGGATAGTCATGAGTCTTAACCCAGGAGAATATTGCTCATACTTCTTGGGATTGCAGGGGCTTCTTCAATTTCACCTTTGATGGAGAGGATTGAACTTCCTTTGTGAAAAAAATAGGGTACTGGTGAACAATCACAACTTCATGATGTCTTGGCTGCTCCTGATGAGGAGCCAGTGTCTATTTCTAGTACCACTCCTGGTGCTGCTGCATGGAGAGAAGAGCTTTCTTCTGGTAAATTAACAATGCTTCATAATATGTTGAATGAAAACATCAACTTACCTCCATTCTGTGATACTTTAGGTTCAACCCCTGCACTAGAATAATTAGAGACCATTGCAACTGATGTTGCAATTTTATCTCAAGATGATGTCCGGGATCAGAGGTCGCAGCATGAAGGACTCCAAGAAAACGTATAGAATGATCAGACTGGTGAGACTAACCTAGAATCTGAGATAAAATTGGATGAAATGATGGAACGTGGCGTATATTTTGCTGATTATTTAGATAATGTTAAATTACCATGTAATTTAGATGATTTTGGACGTGAGTGTTATCCTTCATCCTGTTAAAATAACTTCTTATTACATATCTGATCATGAATGGTTAAAATGTGTAGTTCCATGTAAACAAGATCTCAAATTTCCAATTCCTGAAGGGGGTACAGACAACCCTACTATTGCAGAGAAACTAGCTCATGTAGAGCTGAACCCAGTAGAGTTTCCTCAAACATGTCCTGAAAATCCTGTTGATGCTAGGAAATATGGGGAGAAGCCTTATGCTGGTGTTGGTCTACCGTTGGGTAAGAGATAACATAATTTGTGGCTGTACATAATTTTCAAGACAACATAATCAACTTTGGTCATACTTTGAAACGTAAAAAAAACATTCAATTGACTATGTAGGGCCATCAATTTCATTGGCTAGATTTGGAGGAGAATCCTCAGCCTTCGCCCCCACAGGAATAGAATGTGAAACAATAAGGGTCAGGGAGAATAATCAGAACATCGCTCTTCTCTAAGTGCATTCATCCTCGATTATATTCCCCTATGTGACAGTGATGCTGAGTAAGATCCAAAAGTACATAAGGCGCTCCAATTTTCACGACGCAAGGAATTTATGAATATATAGAAGATTATATATGAGGTGCCTCTTGAAGAGCTATCATCGAAGATCCCCCGACTGTCATCCTTGTTTGTAATGTTGGGACATGGCGGTTTTGGATATAATGAGATTCATGCCATACTGAAACAAGTAATCTTAAAAATGGAGTAGGAGAAAAAGTACCGTCAATACTTGACCAGAGTAAGGCTGTCATCCAATATCAGTGAATTTGAGGCAATGTTGTCTTGAGCTGAGGCTGATCATGCTGCCAAGTTGATGGAGCTGAAGCATAAGATAAAAGAAATATTTTTCCAGTAGAATCACCTTTAGCAATAGTTAGATGCTGTTACATGGGAACTTGAGTAGCTTAACAATTCATTGGAAGGAGTTCAAACGAATGGTATGAAATCAATTGAAGATGCCACGAAATCACTCCATCAAGCTGAAAAGAGTGAATCTGGTTGAGTGAATGAGCTTCAAGTGGCTTCTGATGAAGCTCAGGATGGTATAAATCAAATAAAATTTATGTTGATAGCCTTTTGTAATTCTTGTAAAAGACAAGAAACACCATTCTGTGGTTTTCCTTTCAACTCTTATGCATCAATGAAGAATACTTTAATCTTTAATCATTTGTACCTGGATTCTTTTGCTTCCGGCTTTAAATTTTTACCTAATCCAATGGGCCTAGTAAGCATAGATTGATTTTTACTGGGATAATTATAAAAACCCCTACAATAATTGAATCTTTTTATTACACAATATTACCTAAATCTTAAAAAATGGACATTTGGTGAGATGGGACTTGACTTTTATTTAGATATCCCTTGTCTTTTGTGGGTAGTTTAAAGTCATGCACGTCGAACATAAAAAAGTCTAATGTTTAAGGTCGAAATAACTTTGACCAAATGGATTAAAATTAACTCATTTCCTTGATAATTTATTTGAAAACATATTACCATATTCAATTATGAGGGAATAAATAAAAACCATGAATTAAGAAATTTTGAATCTAAAGAGTGATATGAAAAAAAGGTTAAACGGAATTAGATGAAGTATTTCCCAAGAATGAAGTTACCACTATTTAACAATCCCGTTAAGGGGTTGAATTATGTAGGGCCACTTAAGGGAATTGGATGCATAGTCAAACAATAGCGTCTTTTGGTTGACAGATCCATTATGTAGACTACTTATGCAAGGCCGCCTAAGGGCACGTGCTGCATAGTTAGAAAAAAGAACACTCAGAAATTTTACTTTTCTATTGCTAAAAATAGAGTGAAAGTTTATGGAGATTCAAATTTTAAAAATCTTTGAGTATGTTGTATGGAGAGAGGTACTCGAATATAGAGAGGATATTTAAAATCAAGATTGTAAAAGAATTGGATGAATTTCACTCCTACAAAGGTCTTCCCAGACGTAGGGAAGGGAAATATAAACCATAGACTTAAATACTTTCAGATCATGAAAATGATTATGGGAGAGATATGTTAAGGATGATTATTTTTTGCTGATCCTTACATATTGTCGATAAGACCAATAAGGAAATAATGGGGTTTGTCTCCCAAGAATGAAATTACCATTATTGGACAAACCTGTTAGGCTGTTGAATTATGCATGGCCACCTAAGGGCATTGGCTGCATAGTCAAATAATAGCATATTTTGGTTTATAGATCCGTTATGTATATTGTTTATGAAAGGCCTCCTAAGGGCACATACAACATTGTCAAGCAAAGGAACTCTCGGGTATCAGACCTTTTGTGACCATAAGTCAAGAAAAGGGTTAGGGAAATCTGGAAGTATTTATGGTAAGGAATATGACACATGAATATGGGTATTTTCAAATACATGAAGGAGATACACAGACCAATGGTAACCATAATCATGTTTTGGATGGGTCCTGAATTGACGTACTGGACTTCACTACGTATCCCATAAATATAAGAATCAATCCATACGTAGTACATAAAATACAGTTTAACATCATGTGGGATGAGAGTTTAGGAGATCGTAGTTTAGAGTCATAGAACTCGGACCATTTATAAGGAATACACAGTGTGTGTTTTTTATAAACTTGATGTGAATGAAGACCATGGTTTTCTTACCACATTCATGTTTTCACAAGGGTACTCTTCATCCAAGGAACAGAAAGTGGAATTTGGGGTTTGGCACAATCACCTGGGGCTGGATTCATGGGATGCTAGAAAATTCCTATGTATCCCATAAGTATTGGAATCAAGCCTCACATAGTTCTTGAAATACCCTCTCTATAGATTTGGTTCGTAAAAGTGAAGGGTGAAAGTGGACTTTAGTGCAATGATGGTTTGACCTAAGATTAAAGGATTAGAAATTGCCACGTATGCACGTAGTCTTTGAAATATAACATTATTGGATATCAATGTAAACAATGACTCCCTCTCAAGAGAGGGTGTAAAATAATGATTTAGTTTATTGTCATACAAGACAAAAGTGAGAATAGTTTAACATCATATAGCAAGGATGATGGTGAACCAATTGAAAAAATTATTGGTTCTGGGGGCGGCTTCACGAATTAACATCGTAAGAGATGGAGGTGAACCGATGTGAAGAGATTGGTTTTGAGCTTGATCTTCAAGAGGATGCCTATGTACCCGGCCTAGAAGGAAAGGATAAAAGTCTGTGTAGTTTGATTAAAGAATGAATTGGTAATCAAGTTGTTCTTGAGGACAACGATCTAAAAAATAGTTTCAGGACTTACACAAGGTTAGCAGCCCAAAAAGGGGGATATAGATGAAATTTAATCTAAGATCATGTGATTCATACTCGGTTTGAGAAACAAGAGGTATCAACAACCTTAACGATGTAGTGTTTAATGTCATGTAGGACAAATGAAGGGACTATGCAGTTTAATGTCTTGTAGTGAGGACTATTGATGTTGCACAGTTTTGTGTCATGTAGCAGGTAAAAAATACAGTTTAATGTCATGTTGGACATATTAAGGGACTTTGTTTAGTTTTACATCATGTAGGATGAATGAGCAGTACAATTTAACGTCATGTTGGACGTCAACACAGTTTTGCGTCATGTTGTACAATAAGGGTGTTGTACAGTTTAGCGTCCTGTAGCTAAGACGATGGGGACAACACAATTTAATGTTGTGTTGGATGAAAGGGGGACTGTTCAATTTAATGTCATGATGTAAGGACAAAAGAGGACATATTTAAACATCATGTTGGACCTATTAGGGACTTTTTCATAGTTTAACGTCATGTTGGACGATGGCACGGTTTAATGTCATGTTGGACGATGGTGCAAGTAGTTTATGGTTATATGAATGGCCCAGAAATTATGTAGTTTAACATCTTGTTGGACGTATTTGTGTTTGTGTTACACAAAATACTTCTTCCGAAATTTGGCATTATTTTTAGTCGTGATGAGTTCTCCATCCATTTATATTAAAGAATAAGCTCCATTAGAGTAAAATTTATGTATTGAATAAGGTCCTTCCGATTTTGGCTCCTACAAGGGAGGCTTCTTTCGTAGTATCATTGGAGTTCTAAGAACCAATACCAATTCTCCCAGAATGAATAAATGAAGACAACTTTTTTGTTGAAAGATCGTGCTATTCGATTTTGATAGACATCCAAGTGGTGCAAGGTGCACATTCTTTTCTCATCTAATCGTTCCAATTCATCCAATCGCTTTTGAGATTTTTCATATATAGATGACTAATCAAAAATGGCTACCCTGAGTGAGGGTAATTGAACCTCAATGGGATAGACTGCTTCTGTTCCATATACCAATGAATAAGTAGTTTACCTCATTGTAGTGTGTGTGGATGTTTGATAATCCAACAAAGCAGAAAAAGGTTTATCAGGCCATGACTTTTTATCTTTATCCACCATCATTTGTAGTATGTTTGAAAGAGTCTTGTTGAAGGCTTCTATTTGGCCATTGGCCGCTGCATGATCCCGAGATGAATGGTTGTATTTTATGTTGTATTCTTGATACAACTTCCTTACAATGTATGAACAGAATTTGGTGCCATTGTCCGTCAATATGGTATGAGAGACACCAAATATGGCAATGATGTTAGAATTGATGAAGATAATAATGGTTTTAGAACTAAATTCTTTGAAAGGTATTGCCTCTGCGCATTTGGAAAAGTAGTCACTAGGAGTAAGAAAGTACTTAAACTACATGGATGTAGCTGAATGATAAATTCCTACTACAACAATTCCCCATGTGGAAAATGGCCAAAATTATTTAGTTTTATGAAGCAACTCTGGGGGTTGATGAATTAAATTTGTATGTACATGTCAAGAATGAAACTTCTTTGGGAAATCAACACAATCTTGTATCATTGAAGGCCAAAAGTATCCACGCCTTCGAATTTGATCAGATAGTCTATGTCTACACTAATGGGCACCACAGACTCTTACATGCACTTCTTTCATGACGGTTATTGTCTCTTCAACGTCAATGCATCTGAAGAGAATTGCATCAAAAACTTTATTGTGGATAATTTTATCTAGGTGATCTAGGCTATCAAAAAGAGTGAAGTTGATCACATGTCACCAGATTTGTTCTTTCCTAGCTCTACCAGGTGGAAGTATTTCATTTTGAAGGTATTCCCTGATAGGTGTCATCCATCCTATAGTATGACCATATGGTTTGGAAATGGGATGAATATCATTGATTTCCTCTGTTTTGGTTTGAACATAAGGTGAAATTGTACGAAGGTGGGCAATACTAATGATTGACTCATCCCGATTTGGATCTGCCAGAACTGTAGATATATTAGCCTGTGCATCAACATGGGCATTTTGTGATCGTGGGTTATAAGAAAATGTCAGTTCCGAAAGAAATTCTGCCATTAACTCTCTGACATAATCATACAAAATGATTAAATCTTTTTTCTAATGGCATACTTCCCATTGACTTGTTTGATTACCAGGTCTGAATCACCTTTCACCTTTGTGTGATTCACTTGTTCCTGAAGCGCTAACTCTAATCCTGTGATTAAAGATTGGTATACTACTTCATTATTTGTCTCACCTCCCAACAATGATAAGGAATGGGGTAGCACTTCCATTTATGAATAAATGAGAACAATTCCTAAACCAACTTTTTTGAATTTATGATCCTCCATTTTCTTCCTTGTTGTACTTCTGGAAGCACCATCAAAGTACATTTCCCATGTTTGAAGACTATCATGAATAGAGAAGACTTACTCATTAGGAAGTTCAATATCTGAAGATGTATCTTCTACTGAAGGGTGTTCAACAAGGATATCAACCAATTCTTGGCCCTTTATTGCCTTTTGAGGAACATATTGGATTCCAAATTGATTAAAAATAACTTCCCACCTTGCTAGACGTCATGTATGCAGTGGACGACTAAGGATGAATTTGATCGGGTTATTGTGAGATACCAATTGGACCCCATGATGTTACAGGTAGTTTCTCAATTTTTGAACCACAATAATTAATACTAGGAAGAACTTTTTAATACTTGAATATAGGGTTTCTGCTTCTAACATAGTCAGACTAAGATAGTAAAGGTTTTTTCATTCCCAGCATCATTCTTTTGGGAAAGTAAGGCTCCCAATGATCGCTCGAAAGCTGTCACATAAAAGAAAAGTGGTCTTCCTTCAATAGGTGGCATAAATACTGGTGGAATCAAGAGATATTTCTTGATAATATTTAATGCCTCTTGAAATTTTTCAGTCCACTGGTAAGTGACTCCCTTCTACATCAATTTGGTGACGGGTAAACTTTTTCCTACCAAAATGGTGATGAAACGCCGAATATAGGCCAAGTGGCCTTGAATTCATCTAAATTCATTCATATTCCGAGGAGGTGACATAATAAGGATTGAATTTTTCCTCTCAGGATCGAATTCGATAACATGATGGAATACAAAAAAGCCGAGAAATTTTCCTGAGGTGACCCCAAAAGATCATTTTAAGGGGTTCATCTTCAAATTATGTTGCTAAAGTTTGTAGAACATGACTTTCAAATCAGCCAAGTGATTTGAATTTTGTTTGGATTTAACCACCAAATTGTCCACATAACATTCAACAAACTTCCCTAAATGGGGTTTTACGATACGATGCATGGAAGCCTGATTTGTTGCCCTGGAATTCTTCAGGCCAAAGGGCATTAGCCAATAGAAAAACACACCCTAAGGGAATCTTAAGGCTATAGATTCTTCATATCCTAAAGAAATTCATATTTGATTATATCCAGAATATCCATCCATGAAGGAAAGTGCTTCATAGCCATCTATTTCATCAATTAAGAGTTATGTGATCAGAACTATACCATCATCCTTCGGACAATTGAGATTAAGATCCTTGAAATCATTGAAAACTCTGATTTTTCCATTCTTCTTTTTCACAAGGACAATATTATCCAGACACTTGGGATATTGAACTTCTTTGACGAAGTTATCTTTGATATGATTATCCACTTTAGCTACAATTTTGGAATCATAACATGGGTGTGTTCTTCATGCGTCTTGTTTAAATCCTCGATGTTCTTATGGAAAATCCAAATGATGAGTAGAAACATCAGGATAAAGCCCTGGAATTTCTGTATATTTCCAAGAAAATATATCATTACATTTCTTTAAAAATGAAATATACATTTCTTGCTCTTCAAGGGTCATGGACGCACTAATTAAAGTGGGGTGTGGATATTCTTTTTTACCCAAATTTATTTTTCTGAGTTCATCCACAGTGGTAGAGATACCCTCTTCAAATTCTAGAGGAGCATCTCTGAGGTCTTTCTCTTCTTCTTCAACATGTGTTACTTCTTCTATTTCTACTTGCATAGTATATGATGAAACAGAATTTCCATGATCATGAGAGATGTTAAAATTTGAACATCTTGTAGTAGAGGATTCCATTTCCGACCCTATTAATGATGAAGGGTCTTCCTTGGGTAATAAGGAAGAGATTATGGATTGAGAATCGACATCATATTTCACCTCCGACATTGCTATAAATTCTTCAGGGCTGGTTGGAGAAGTATAGACTGGCGGGATTTCAGCGGATTAAATAGAGACATCTTCATTTTAGCTTTCATAATTTCTTGGTGATTCACCAGCTTCTCCCATGTTTTCCGTCTTGATTTACATAATAGAAATTATGGTAGTTTTCATAACAGTATTTGTATTCTGGTCTATCATGTCAGTTTGAATGATATTCCACACATAATTCCTACTCACATGTGTGAATGGGTTTACTAGAACCTTTTCCATACCATATGGAGCATTACCTTTGGTAACCTCCCTTGTTGTGGATTTATCATTACCCTCCATGTGATATAATTCTTCCTCAATGTATTAAGATTCACATGTCTTGAATGGGGCCTTATCACCATACAATGTCCCAAATTGACAATTGAAAAAATATTTGAGACATTGATGGTATGATGAAGGGATAAACGTGTGCTGATGTAGACATGTTCTTCTGAGAAAAACGTTGAAGGCTGTATCATGATCAACAATCATGAAATCTGAATTGGATACAAGGTCTCCAAACTGAATTCTGAGTGTAATATCGCCCAGTGGTTCTTGTTCATTTTTATCATATCCTTGTAACATCAAAGTAGAAGGAGATAAATCAGATTCTTTAAGGCTCAATAGATGGAGTGTATGAATAGGGATGAGGTTGACTCCTAAACTATTATCAATTAAATCTCTTAGGACGTCTACACAATTGAACTTTCTAGATAAATAAAAAGGTCTAATATGTCCATTCACAAAATCATCTTCATGTTCATCTGTAAAAGATATCACTACATGGAATTTTGCTGGATCATTCTATACATGGTAGACTTCAGCTACAGTAATTTCATTTTCGAACTCCTGGGGACTTAAAAAAGCCTCAATAAGTGCCTCCCAAAGATCCTTGGATAGATTCAAGGAATCCAGAATTGATAACATGGTCGGTACTTGGTCCAAATGTTTCAAGACATCATATTTTTTATCCAAAGGTCTGTGTTTCCCAATAGGAACATGTTGTTTCACAGGTTCCATAGAAGTTGATGCTTTGGAATTAGATGCATCATGTATCGGGTTAAGAGTTTGAAATAATCCTGGATTTAGGAGATTAGACCAAATAGGTCTATTTACTTGCTGAGAAGAAGAATGTGTAACCTCTAAACGATCCTGTATAATAATTGTCCCCATACTGAATCTGCTATTGGTGGAAGAAATTACTTGTTCTTGTTGATCTCACTGAAGGGCTCTGCAACGAGTTTCTGCTACATACACAGTTCTAATAGGGGTAGAATTTGAATAGTGGCTTCTGGGATATCCACATCTTCCTTTGTATCCCAGACCTCTAGAACTCCCTCTAATTCCTCTGTTTGATACATGGAATTCTGGCTCATCGAGATCAAAAATGTTATTGGCATAAGGATCTGTTAAGTGAATCATATTAACAGAACCAAACATCAACTCTTTATCAGATGAAGAGATACCCTGATTAGCCTGTTTAGGCTGTGCCGTTTTGTGGGATGGTGCTCGTGGCTTTGAAGTTTATGGTATAAAATCTCCTAGGGTCAAAGACAATTTTGGCTTTGACACTATTTCATCTTCTTCTGATTGATACGCTTTTTTTAATTATGCAATTTCATTGAGGATTTTCCCTCTGATGAAGTGGATTTTCTGTGGAATTCATAGAAGAAGACACAATTGGTTTCTTCAATTGTGTTCGCAAAATGGAATGAGTTTATTTGATCATTTTCCATACCATCCAACCATCATATTTCTGCGCATTTTTTCTTTTGACTTCTTTCCACTCACCTTCCTCCTCTAGATCTATATTAGTAACACATGCTACCTGAGCTGAAGATCCTTTAAATATGACTTGTCCTGAGTCTACCATATTTTTCAGTAGGTCATTGAAAACAAAACACTCTTGAATGGGATGACACAACATCTGATTAAATGGGAAATAGTTGGGATGGTCTTTATCTCCTTCCTTGTTCGGCCATTTGTTCTTTCTCAATTGAAGCAAATTATTTTTCAGAGCTGAAATGATGTAACCATGAACTTTTTCATTTCTGAAAGGATAAACTTTTCTCTTCAGATCCTCAAATTGTTTCCTTCTATGATCTCTTTGATCATATTGACGAAACAACCTCTGTTTTAGATGCTTAGGAAGTGGAGCCCTTCGATATGATGAAGTTTTTGAAGTAGAAGCTATTACAGGTGATTGTTTAAGCGTAACTGTAGTAGTGTATGCTTAAACTATTCTCTTACTTGGAGCTGATGGAATTACACAAGCTTTATCCTTAGTATTTGTAAGAGAGTCTTAATTCTGCTGAGCGATTGAAGTAAAGTCTCAAAACCCTCCTATGTATTTCAAAGGGATCAACGACTTTTGTAATTCATCACGAAAATTTTCCACATAGATTGGAAACAATTATTCTTGAGGGACTACTAAGCTTAAAGAATATTTTAATCCCTTCCAATGAGCAATGTAATCTAAAACTCTATCATTCTGCATTTTCTTACATTTTTTAATATAAAAAACTATTCTCTTTGGCAACGTTGAGCTGAATTGAAGATAGAATTGTTGACAATGATTATCCCACATGATAATTGACCGGGATTGCAAGCTTGTATACTAGACAGAAGCAGGCCCATATAACGACTGTACAAAACAACTGAGCTTAACTACTTCTTGTTTCTAAGGGGTTCCCATCATAGGATCACAACGAGATACAATATGTGTTAAGTGTTTCTCTAGGTCTCATAGACCATTAAATACTGGGAATGTGGAACATGCAAAATTTTATGAGGGAGGAACTGCATTAACCCATTCAGGGTAAGCTCACATTTCTGGTTGAATTTGAGAATATTTTCCCTCCATAACATCCAACCGAGATGTAAATGACTTAATAGTAGTTATTAAAATTTGAGAAACATCCGGTTGAGATTGGACCTGTGCAGGTGCCATTACTAGAGCTTGGACAGATATGGTGGGTGGTACTATAACTAATGATAACACCATCAGTTGTTGTTGCACTTGACTCATAGGATTAGACCTCTGAGGGTGTACTGATAAATGAGGATATTCTTGATCCATCTCATTAGCCGCAAAAAATTCCCTTGGCTGACTGACTCCAGCACGCTTAGGAGGAAGACTAGCTTGAAGTAGTTCTGCTTTCAACCTCCTCAATTCCTTCATTTCTTCCTCTTTTTGTGAAAATCATTCCTCTGGTGAAAGTGATTGGCCTTCTCTGGAAGAATGGTATGTAACCTGATTCGTTCCTTTCCCCTTGTTGGATTCCTTTCAGAGAGGGGGAAGTTGATTATTTGAAGGAATACCTAGATTTTGGGTAAGCCTTTGATTTCATGTACGCACACCTTATTCATTTGTGTCTATGCATACAACTTCATGAGAAAGAACTTCTTCATCGGATCCCTCTAAGTGATCTTCAAGTTCTGGAGGATCATCAACAACGACATTGATGACATTAATTGATGCATAACGCATTGCATCCCTTCTATCGTCATTTCTGTGATATTGTCTTCATCCATGTCCTTGTTGAGACACTGCCTTTTACTGATTTGATCCCTTAAGAGTTTCATGAGGAACAATATTTTGGACGTAATATCCTGATAATTTGGCTCTGTGTTCCTCTTGTGGCTTCTTCCCTAATCGGGAGAAGACTAACTTTCTCTGATGGAGAGATTGAGGATTTAAAAAAGTCCCTAGTCTGGTGGACTAGGGCTATTCCTATTGTTCCTACTCAACTCCTCGAATCCTATTTGTTGATTCCGAGGGTTGGGCTAATAGAATCCCCAGTCTGGAATGCTGGGGGGATCATGAGTTGATATATCTGAGTCTTTATTAAATGATTTCGTGACCTTGCGGACTTTATTCCCGAAATTGGATGGATGCATCAACCCACATCCACTCAAATCACCTGGTTCAAATGAATGTTGGATGATTTCTGACACTTCTGTCACTTGATGTTGCGCACACTCTAAATGAGAAGCCTGTTCGATATTCTCATTTTCCTGATGCAAGAGTAATTCGCCAAATTTTTCTCTGTATGCCTGATTTTGAGAAGAACTAGTTGAGGATTGTTCTTGAGTGAGCCTTTGATTACAAACAAATCAAATTGGTTGTGACTGGCTATGGGCAATAACATTGCATGAGAGCATTTTTGGTGAGATTTTTTCGCTAGAGTGTACGGTGATATGTAGTGCTCCATGAACACCCCATCCCCTGATATGAATACCAGATGGGGCATTGGGAATTAATTGTCGTAATCTTCTTAATGAGCCAAGGCATGAACATTGAAGGGCTCTCTACTGCTTTTCAGCCTTTGGATATCGAGAAACTGAGAGATATGCCAAGTCAATTTGGCGTTGTGACCCTTCTATTATCTTGACATGATTTTCATATTCATTATAAGATTATATTTTCTTTTTCAATTGACAAAGATTTTCCCACATTTTGAGATGAATATCTTGAATACAATCTTCCATCAACATCTCTAGAATGTCATACTGAGAGTCATCCAAAGGCAAAACAATGACTAGCACTTCACCTTTCACAAGTTTTTTTCTTATATTCAGCACTTTCTCATTATCATTCAATGAATATTCTTCTACCTGATTAGACCAGAGCTAGTGCTTCCTTGTTGCTTCATCAGATTCAGAATGATCGGTAGAAAATTTACTTATCAAAATATTATATGAATGACCAAGGGGTGGTTTGGAGAATGACCTACACCCCATGCTATCTTCTAATTGAGAATGTATTTCACCTGATAATGGTAAAGCCTCAGACATGACTAGCTTCACATTTTCAAGTGCCTCAAGATAAGAGGGATTTCTCATCACTGCATTGTCTTTTGATGAATTTTCAGGGAAATTCGAATTACTACTGTGGAGAGGACATTCGCAGCTAAATTCATCATCATGGGGAGGACCACCATGGTGGGTTATAGAAAAAGATGAAACCTCTTACTCATTATCCTTTTGGCCACGCAGAGGGTTATCATGGCTCTCATCAGATGATGTTACTTCGAGATCGACCGAACTATCATGAAGCAAGACTTCATGAGGAAGTGTATAATGAAGAACTTCAGAATTAATGTTCCCACTATTGGGAATTTAAAGAGTAGAATCTGGAGTTGTAACAGATAATTTTCTGAGTGCATCAAGAAATCCGGCATCGAGTAAGGACTTATTACAAATTGGCCCATGATTTCTTGACTATGCTAGATGATTCTTCTTCTTAGATGCCTTCTTACTCAATATAGGAACCACATGTTGACAAAAGTGGTTATTATGGTTAGGTGTATGTGCCTACTTAGGAGAAAAAATCCTGTTAGGCTGATTCTCTCCACTCAAATCAGTTGTTTGTTCCTAACATTGTTGTATGTATGACATGAGGGAGTATTCTCCATAACCCTCATGGACTGGAAGAGAGGTGTGTGTTTGTTGAGGAGTGAACTGTTGATGTGTCCCTCCACTAGTTGGGATAGATTTTCATTTGATTCACTAATATGATGCTGAAGCTGTAATAATATCTTGGCAAGCATCCAGAATATGAGCAGGGATTTTCTACTCCTTCACCATTGTTAGAATTTTTTTCGGGAATTCAGCTACTAGAATGGGAATATACGTCCATTCCGTGCTTGGAGTAGTTGTGTGTTCCTGCTCCTGTCCTCTTTTTCCTGCCAGTGAATTCTGACAGTACTCATGTGTGGGGGCAGAGAGCTGAGTCTACTCCAAATTTGTAGTCAGAGCATTCCAACTAACTTCTCCAAATGCTACCAAATGAGACTGTTGGAAGGCCTGATTAACATTGGCAGGTGTATGTTCTTACTGTTTGTTTCTCATCACGTATGGTTGATGATTTTCCTTCAATACTGTCAGACGAGACTGCTAATAGAATTTTTGATTATAAACAGGTTTATGTGCCTGCTTATTAGTTGCCACCATATTAGATTGGCGACCCTCTTTAGTTTTTGTCAGATGAGCCTGCTGACTAGCTGTTGAGTTATATAGAGGTGTATATGCCTACCTATAATACTCTGGCAGAATTGCCTGGCGATATTGGCATGTTGCTGCCAGACGAGTCTACTGGGAAGTCACATCAGGACAGATGGGTGTATGTGTCTGATCATTTCTTGCCAACAAGTTAGTTTGTGGGACTTCTCCAGAGATAGAAAAGATACGAATCTGCTCACTGTTGACCGGTCTTCACCTTTGGTGGTTCGTCTTTCTTGCTCAGTTTTGAGGAACCTGAGCTGAACGCCTGGAGACGACACCATCATCATGTTGAGGGTGCACTGTCGCACGAGTCTGGCGGCGATTGTTGATGGAATCCCTTGATAAGGACTCTTGTCTCCTTGGATTAAGGCCTTAAGATACCTTCTCATTCATCTCCCCAAAATATGGGAGGGAATAGAGATTGAATTCCTGGGATAACAACCCAAAACAGTTGGAAACGGTGGTTGGTGTAACGCCCCGACCCCAGTTACCCAGAGTCGGTGCATTATTACATAACATTGGCATGATCACAAGAAAGATCAAATCTCGAAAGACCGATTGGTTTAGTAACCTTGGAAACACTAGATATATTCATAAGTTTTACATTACATCATAAAATGAAAAACTACTACAACAACATAATGTCTCCATAATCCACACTACTATCCCCTCATAATATCCCTGCAGGTCATTCATAATTTACTTCTTCACATCCTGGGGAATAATAAAACATAGAAAAGGGGTGAGCTCAAATGCCCAGTAAGGATAACAATATAGCGGAAACTTTCATAAATAAGAATAAACATTTAAGGCAATGCATTACTAAAACAAAAGCCTTTTAAAATTTAACTTCAACATGGTATGGCAAAAGTAAAATGAAATAATTCCATTTACTTATTCACATGGATATTCTACTAATCGAATAATCACATGCAAAAATCAATAACCACTTTCATAATGTTGGAATGCATAATGCCAGACTATCATAACCACATAGCCAAGGCCTCGTGCCAAGACTACAAATAAGATTTTGTCAAGGCCTTGTGCCAAGACACTAGTTTGTCTCATGAGACCTACCGATGCATCGAGGAGCTATAGCGGGCTCCACCCGTCACTTATTAAGTCCAATTCATTCCCATATGAAATGGTTTAAATATAACATAAACATTCGTATTAAAACTAGCATACGAAATGTCAATACTTTCACAATAAACTATGAATGGTATAAAAATAGCACATCCACAGTCAAACATATCACAAAACCTTCAATACAATATAGAAGTTTTGTATCATAATAAATCAACTTCAAATAATCTTAAAATCCATCAAAGGATGTTGACATAGATGAAATCAAAATTCTTTTTAAAGAAATATCTCCTTTTATTTTGAAATCATTTAAGATCCATATAAAATAAAACATTTTCTTTGAAAATATTCTTATAAGCTTGTATGGGAAGCTTTGAAGATTTTATAACGGCGTAAAATAACCGCACCCGCCGTATAAGTTAAAAAAAACATTCTTACCTCAATTCTGTCGAAAAGGTTAAAAAGGACCTTGTTTTGAAAACGACGGAATGATTCCTTTATAAACCTCTTATAAAAAGTCAAACAAGGGTATAAATGACTTTAACCCATATTCTTGTAAATAGTAAAAATGTTTTGAAATACATTTCGAAGAAACATGGATGTGGATGATAAAGAGATCCCAGTAGATTATTACGTATAATACAACCTCGGATAATGAAGAGATTGTGAAATAACCCTTACCTTGTACTATTCCTTGGTTGTGGTAGGTTAACCTCCTGTATAATGGTGAAATAATTGTTATTAAATTATACAAGAATCATATACATTAATATGATATCATATATGATCTTTTAATATTGATTTGATAATAATATCTTAGTATTATCATTGTTTCGGGTGTTAACTTACTTGTTTTCTTTCATATGTTTTGTTACGTAAGACATGTTTGTAAAGGATAGGTTGTATATTATTAATATCCAGAATGATATCAAGTCCTTAAACATCATTTTTAAATCATAAAATGATAATTACGCTTTAATGGTTACGATGGAGAATGAATCTCATCGCATTCGTGGAGACGGTAGTCCGTACGTACGCACGAGCGACAATATCATTCTTTTGATATTAAAATAATATATAAATGGATGTTATATCATATATACAGAATCATTAACATGTTATATTTATTATTTACATGAGTTACACATCATTATTATACCCATCCAAATAATATTATATTGAATAACAATTACACCACGACGTGGAGACGGTAAGTCGTACGTACGCACGTATGGTGACATGTTATTCAAAGGGTGGATAGAATACTGAATATGATTGTACCATATTTATAATAACATCACAGTATATGTGAGATACTGGAGTTATTATTTCAGAATGGTAAGAACAAAGGAAGAAGAAGTGGAAGAAGAAATGAACTTAGAAAAGGGTGGTGAAATCATTACCTCTTCTTCGGGTTATTCCTTTTGATTTGATCAAAAGGGCTCCTTAGGTTGGCTTTCTGATCAAACTAAGGCCTCTAGGATGTATTGAGGGATTTTGGGAGAGTATTTGGGCAGAGTTCGGCCGAACCAAAAGGCTTTAGAGGTGTGAAGAAATGAGAAGGAGGAGTGCCCTTTTATAAGAGGGGTGAGGGGCACTTTTGGAAAATCTAGAAATATTAATTTATAATAAATTCATATTCGGTTTCCAAAGGCTCCAAAGTTGACTATTCAAAGGATGAGGTGGGGATAGGTCGAAAACAACTCATCCAATAGAATTTAGACAGGTTTGGGTACTTATATTAACCTTATCTTTAAGTATTAACTCTAAGTTAATTAGTTTCACTTTTACAATGTCTCTTTGTATTTTTATATAATATGGTTAATAAACTCACCATATACATCCAAGCGACCCCCAAGTGGTCCATTAATGATTAACCTATCATAATATAAGTCTCTTGGCCGAACCTTAGATTTTTAGGAATTTAATATCAATTAATAATATAATATTTGTTTTAAGAACTCTTTTATGTCAATTTTGACACTATTCAATAGTTGATTTTTGTGAAACTCATAAAAGATTGATTACTTCGAACAAAGTCCATTAAATCAATACTAATATATCATGTTATCCTAGAAAATTAGTTTAATTCATTAAAAGTTTCATATTATATTTATTTGGGTATTTATAATATCAATTATGTTAATTTTTTACTATTTTAGTAATTACTGCATCATCATTGTGTCATAAATAAAATAAATTATTTAATGTCTAAAAATTATAAATAAAACATCATTATGTAGGAACTCTTTTTAGCTTTCTAATGAATATTTATAATCGAAAATCCAACATGTATAAGCCTATGTAAAAATTGTTCTTCTAAAAGATGTAAGCTTATGCCATTTTTATTTTTATTTTAACTTTATTAATATAATGTGTCCCTACCACATACAAGTGGCTCCAAGGGGTCCCCAAATTGACCCAAGTATGCCCATGGTCGGGTATGTGTCCACCAATACGGTTAGGACACGTTTTAGGGTAATTTTGTATTATTATAATATTATTTTTTAACCCTTATTTACCGGATTTACCCTTTAACCATGGTAAATAAAATATTTACCACAGTAACTATTCAAAATGTCTAAAAATAAAAGTTACCTATTTACACAATTTGAACATCCTGATTCCAAATATGGAATCCATTTTCCTAAATTCAAAACACAGAAGTGGCAGAAATTAATTTAAAATTAATTCGCGCTGTTAAAACAAAAAGCGTGTTTTTAAGAGATAATAACTATCAAAAGATTGGCACTTGTTTATGTTCGGTTTAATTGTAAAATTATGTCCAATGACCAACATTATATTAAATGGTAAAAATATATTCTAAATATACTTTCAAACCAATCAAATTCATAATTTATCACTATTAATTATTTTGATTAAAAAAGTTGTTTTTAATTAAAATTTAGTAATTTTCACTATTCATCAAAATATGAAAGTTATCCGAAATGTACCAAAATTTCACCTTAGGCTAAATTCGATATTCCGAATCCAAAAATGAAGTCCATTTTCAAATATAAAATATATATAATTTCAAAAAGTAGGTATTACTATTCATAACGGCTAGTTTGATTAGTTATGGTGTGTTAGAACTCGGTGTTGCGTACAACACACGCTATCAGATTATTCAAAGAGAAGCGTACCGTAGAAGCTTGGGGTGTTTCATTTTAAATTTTTGATGTCCCCATTTAGTCAAAAAGTTTAAAATATAGTATTTAAAAAGGGTTCACTATTAAAGTTGATAAAAGTGCAATACTGAAAATGAATTTGTTCTTGCATTATATCTAAGAAACTCATAATATGGATTCTAAAATTATAAGGATTATATAAACATTAAAATTTATCTAATACTATTCATAACCTCTTTTGAACGGCTTGTTTGGTAAGTCATGGTGTGCTTGAACTTGGTGTTGCATGTAGTGAAAGTTATTGAATTATTTTGAAGAACTAACACACTATGAAATCTTGGGGTGTTACATTCTCCCCTCCTTCAATAAATTGCGTCCTCGCAATTTGAAATTGTTATTCGAAAATAAAAGGTTGAAAATAGATAATATATTTGTGGGAAACCCCACATCGGAAATTGGGTTACTAAAATTTAGTCTTAATATGAGGAAAAGAGAAATGAAAGGGTCACCACCAAATTATGATCTTGATTAGGAGAACATTGGTGGCAATTATAGACATATAATCGGAGGAAAAACGTAAATATTTATAGGTAGTGATTGAGGTCATCAATCACAAACAAGTGTATAAAATTGAGGTCCTTAAACTCATCAATCTATGATGATTTGAAGTACCATCAGTTCAACAAAATATAGGGTATTGGGATAACACATTTTTGACGTTTCAAAATATCTTAGTTGAAATCCCACATCGAAAAATGAATTAATGAGGCCTCTATTTAAAATAAAGAGTCGAAAGTATGAAGATTACCGAAAATAACACATACTAGGGTTCCATGTAGGAAAATATGGATATGGAAGAAAAATCTAACCATCAATTATTTGATGGAGAGTGGTAGAGAACATGGCTATGAAAAGGCCAACAATCCCAAAGCCATAAATTTGTGATGATTTAAGGTACCATCTAAGACAAAATTTTTGTTCTAAGTTTCTATTATTAATGTTGAGGAATTTATTTATGATATTGGCTAAGATAATAAGGAGATATACTTACTTTATAATTAGAATTTTACCCATTAATAAATTTCTACCACAAACTCATCTTTCACTCTAAAAGATAATAGAACGTAATTTTTTTTTTCTATTTATACTATTCGTACAGGGTTCCAAAATAAATGAATTTATAATTCATCTACCAGATCTTTAAAAAAAACAACATTATGTAATCCAGGACATCTCATGGGCCAGTGGTAGGTGATACACCCTTGTCGCCCTTCAGTTGCGGGTTCAAGTCTCGCAGCCTTGCCGGACGCGACGGGTTGCCGCCCAACCTCCGGGTTTTCCTTTTATGGTAATCCAAAATAATCCAAACTAGAACTATCCAAAATACTTCTGTCCAAACTCACAGTCCAACATTTATAAGGAAGGTAAACATAATATAGATCCTTTTTACCCCGCAATAGCATATGAATACCTTCATCTTGTATTCTTTTAATAAACTGAAACATCTTGAATGACCATATTCCTTATTGATTACATTCATGCTCCCCTATTCCATATAGAATGCTGGATATACTTCATTAATCCAAAAATGTTTTAAACCCCAACAATGATGGAATATACAAATCATTAATTAGTTCCAAGGTAGTCAAGAATATCCAATATAATTTATCCAAATCAATCATGTATTACTCTAAAATCACCACCTCGGTGTCTGAACCATATTATGGTTTATCTTTCTCTCAACCATATATTTTCCAAACATTTAACCTGCTACTGAGTCACTTTTCTTTGTTCCACACCATCTCAAGTCCTTAATGAAATAGTACCGCAGTACAATCCTTATATACTCCATAATTATAATAACAAGTACATTGTTGATACAACACTCAATTGATATAATCAACATAATAACTCTAATCATTCCTCTTAATCTGTGGTAGTATCATAACTTGATTATTATCAAATAGCATCATTTGCGGAATAGTATGATGACTGGGACATAGGTTCGCGTAGTGTCCAAACTCCTTGCAAATGAAGCATTGTACATTTGAAACCATTTTCTTACCCTTGCAGTCATGTACTTTGTGCCCTTTTCCTCCACACTTATAACAAACTCCCATTTCGTTCAGGCAAGTTCCAGGGTGTTTCTTTCCACAGTTACCACATATGGGAAAATTCTTCTTTTCCCTCTTCCCTTTATCCATCTTTCTCTCTTCTATCCTTTTCTTCTCTTGCTTACCTTCAAATCCATAGGACTCAGTAATCTCTTTACTTATCTTATCAACACATGATATTATTTCTTCATATGATGATAATACATGGGAGACTATTTCTCTTATAAATTCTAGCTTAAGACCAGGAAAGATATGATCCTTCCTTCTCTTTGGATCATGTGCATTTCTGGAGGTCTCATTCCTTCTACTGGGCGCCATTTCTAAACAATGGCATACACTAGATCAGTTTATGAATCAAAATACATAATCCCATAGTTATAAAACACTTAACATAAATTGAACTATTTATGGATATAATCCATAATCATAAAAATGTCTCCTTTGAGGATGTATATACTCATTAACCCTTCATAATGGTTTGTAAAGAAAATGAGAATTATCCTAAGCATATCCCCCGGGAGTGTCGTAACCAAGAGTGCAGCAAGGCCCGTTGTCGTGCACCAGTTCCCGTTCGAGTCTAGCTCAAAGCGGTGTTTTCGGGTTTTACCCCTAGGTACATCTGTGCCAGAGCCGCCTCTACCTGCTCGTATCCAGACAGGGATTTATTGCTCGGAAAACTCACAAAATCTCTACAATACCAAAATTCTAGGAAGTTCTTCTATACTAATCCTCAAAGTTCATCTTAGGATTACGTGCTCTAATCAAAGTTTATCTAAATATAGCTTCCAAGGTTTGTACTAAACTTCCTCTGATACCAACTGTAACTCCCCGACCCCAGCTGCCCAGAGTCGGTGCATTACTTCGTAACATTGGCATGATCACAAGAAAGATCAAATCTCGAAAGACCGATTGGTTTAGTAGCCTTGGAAACACTAGATATATTCATAAGTTTTACATTACATCATAAAATGAAAAACTACTACAACAACATAATGTCTCCATAATCCACACTACTATCCCCTCATAATATCCCTGCAGGTCATTCATAATTTACTTCTTCACATCCTGGGGAATAATAAAACATAGAAAAGGGGTGAGCTCAAATGCCCAGTAAGGATAACAATATAGCGGAAACTTTCATAAATAAGAATAAACATTTAAGGCAATGCATTACTAAAACAAAAGCCTTTTAAAATTTAACTTCAACATGGTATGGCAAAAGTAAAATGAAATAATGCCATTTACTTATTCACATGGATATTCTACTAATCGAATAATCACATGCAAAAATCAATAACCACTTTCATAATGTTGGAATGCATAATGCCAGACTATCATAACCACATAGCCAAGGCCTCGTGCCAAGACTACAAATAAGATTTTGTCAAGGCCTTGTGCCAAGACACTAGTTTGTCTCATGAGACCTACCGATGCATCGAGGAGCTATAGCGGACTCCACCCGTCACTTATTAAGTCCAATGAATTCCCATATGAAAAGGTTTAAACATAACATAAACATTCGTATTAAAACTAGCATACGAAATGTCAATACTTTCACAATAAACTATGAATGGTATAAAAATAGCACATCCACAGTCAAACATATCACAAAACCTTCAATACAATATAGAAGTTTTGTATCCTAATAAATCAACTTCAAATAATCTTAAAATCCATCAAAGGATGTTGACATAGATGAAATCAAAATTCTTTTTAAAGAAATATCTCCTTTTATTTTGAAATCATTTAAGATCCATATAAAATAAAACATTTTCTTTGAAAATATTCTTATAAGCTTGTATGGGAAGCTTTGAAGATTTTATAACGGCGTAAAATATCCGCACCCGCCGTATAAGTTAAAAAAAACATTCTTACCTCAATTCTGTCGAAAAGGTTAAAAAGGACCTTGTTTTGAAAACGACAGAATGATTCCTTTATAAACCTCTTATAAAAAGTCAAACAAGGGTATAAATGACTTTAACCCATATTCTTGTAAATAGTAAAAATGTTTTGAAATACATTTCGAAGAAACATGGATGTGGATGATAAAGAGATCCCAGTAGATTATTACGTATAATACAACCTCGGATAATGAAGAGATTGTGAAATAACCCTTACCTTGTACTTTTCCTTGGTTGTGGTAGGTTAACCTCCTGTATAATGGTGAAATAATTGTTATTAAATTATACAAGAATCATATACATTAATATGATATCATATATGATCTTTTAATATTGATTTGATAATAATATCTTAGTATTATCGTTGTTTCGGGTGTTAACTTACTTGTTTTCTTTCATATGTTTTGTTACGTAAGACATGTTTGTAAAGGATAGGTTGTATATTATTAATATCCAGAATGATATCAAGTCCTTAAACATCATTTTTAAATCATAAAATGATAATTACGCTTTAATGGTTACGATGGAGAATGAATCTCATCGCGTTCGTGGAGACGGTAGTCCGTACGTACGCACGAGCGACAATATCATTCTTTTGATATTAAAATAATATATAAATGGATGTTATATCATATATACAGAATCATTAACATGTTATATTTATTATTTACATGAGTTACACATCATTATTATACCCATCCAAATAATATTATATTGAATAACAATTACACCACGACGTGGAGACGGTAAGCCGTACGTACGCACGTATGGTGACATGTTATTCAAAGGGTGGATAGAATACTGAATATTATTGTACCATATTTATAATAACATCACAGTATATGTGAGATACTGGAGTTATTATTTCAGAATGGTAAGAACAAAGGAAGAAGAAGTGGAAGAAGAAATGAACTTAGAAAAGGGTGGTGAAATCATTACCTCTTCTTCGGGTTCTTCCTTTTGATTTGATCAAAAGGGCTCCTTAGGTTGGCTTTCTGATCAAAATAAGGCCTCTAGGTTGTATTGCGGGATGTTGGGAGAGTATTTGGGCAGAGTTTGGCCGAACCAAAAGGCTTTAGAGGTGTGAAGAAATGAGAAGGAGGAGTGCCCTTTTTTAAGAGGGGTGAGGGGCACTTTTGGAAAATCTAGAAATATTAATTTATAATAAATTCATATTCGGTTTCCAAAGGCTCCAAAGTTGACTATTCAAAGTATGAGGTGGGGATAGGTCGAAAACAACTCATCCAATAGAATTTAGACAGGTTTGGGTACTTATATTAACCTTATCTTTAAGTATTAACTCTAAGTTAATTAGTTTCACTTTTACAATGTCTCTTTGTATTTTTATATAATATGGTTAATAAACTCACCATATACATCCAAGCGACCCCCAAGTGGTCCATTAAAGATTAACCTATCATAATATAAGTCTCTTGGCCGAACCTTAGATTTTTAGGAATTTAATATCAATTAATAATATAATATTTGTTTTAAGAACTCTTTTATGTCAATTTTGACACTATTCTATAGTTGATTTTTGTGAAACTCATAACAGATTGATTACTTCGAACAAAGTCCATTAAATCAATACTAATATATCATGTTATCCTAGAAAATTAGTTTAATTCATTTAAAGTTTCATATTATATTTATTTGGGTATTTATAATATAAATTATGTTAATTTTTTACTATTTTAGTAATTACTGCATCATCATTGTGTCATAAATAAAATAAATTATTTAATGTCTAAAAATTATAAATAAAACATCATTATGTAGGAAATCTTTTTAGCTTTCTAATGAATATTTATAATCGAAAATCCAACATGTATAACCCTATGTAAAAATTGGTCTTCTAAAAGATGTAAGCTTATGCCATTTTTATTTTTATTTTAACTTTATTAATATAATGTGTCCCTACCACATACAAGTGGCTCCAAGGGGTCCCCAAATTGACCCAAGTATGCCCATGGTCGGGTATGTGTCCACCAATAAAGTTAGGACACGTTTTAGGGTAATTTTGTATTATTATAATATTATTTTTTAACCCTTATTTACCGGATTTACCCTTTAACCATGGTAAATAAAATATTTACCACAGTAACTATTCAAAATGTCTAAAAATAAAAGTTACCTATTTACACAATTTGAACATCCTGATTCCAAATATGGAATCCATTTTCCTAAATTCAAAACACAGAAGTGGCAGAAATTAATTTAAAATTAATTCCCGCTGTTAAAACAAAAAGCGTGTTTTTAAGAGATAATAACTATCAAAAGATTGGCACTTGTTTATGTTCGGTTTAATTGTAAAATTATGTCCAATGACCAACATTATATTAAATGGTAAAAATATATTCTAAATATACTTTCAAACCAATCAAATTCATAATTTATCACTATTAATTATTTTGATTAAAAAAGTTGTTTTTAATTAAAATTTAGTAATTTTCACTATTCATCAAAATATGAAAGTTATCCGAAATGTACCAAAATTTCACCTTAGGCTAAATTCGATATTCCGAATCCAAAAATGAAGTCCATTTTCAAATATAAAATATATATAATTTCAAAAAGTAGGTATTACTATTCATAACGGCTAGTTTGATTAGTTATGGTGTGTTAGAACTCGGTGTTGCGTACAACACACGCTATCACATTATTCAAAGAGAAGCGTACCGTAGAAGCTTGGGGTGTTTCATTTTAAATTTTTGATGTCCCCATTTAGTCAAAAAGTTTAAAATATAGTATTTAAAAAGGGTTCACTATTAAAGTTGATAAAAGTGCAATACTGAAAATGAATTTGTTCTTGCATTATATCTAAGAAACTCATAATATGGATTCTAAAATTATAAGGATTATATAAACATTAAAATTTATCTAATACTATTCATAACCTCTTTTGAACGGCTTGTTTGGTAAGTCATGGTGTGCTTGAACTTGGTGTTGCATGTAGTGAAAGTTATTGAATTATTTTGAAGAACTAACACACTATGAAATCTTGGGGTGTTACAGTTGGCACCAACTGCGTCTTGATCGCTGGTCGTCACTGTCCGGACAACCAGGGTGAATTATTGACTTGGAGGGCTTTTCGAGCAGCCTCCAGAGTCAGAATTGTACCATATCAATTGTATTCCATAAATAGTTCATTTGATACCCATAGTTGAAGACACAAAGTAGGTGATATCGTCCGTAGAATGGACGATGATCCCGCAGGTGTAGCAATAGAGGTAATCACAGCTGAGGAATTCAAAGGTGTGAGCTTTAGAGATGCCATTTTTGTAACATAGAAGATCATGGAAAAGAGTAGCTGTTCGATATATCATAAATAATCAAGATACGTTTGGCCACTACATCTTTTGGATGAGCACATATGTTATTGATTATTATTTTACCCTCTCATTGAGTTCAAATAGGGTCCTAACAAAGAAGTAAAACATCATTTAAACTTGGTTATTGATTCACGTTGGGTTAACCATTTATTGTTTACTTTGGAAATGTGGATGACCTTGTTTATTTAAGGTTAAATCATTCCAATCAGTTTCTAATAGGTTTTTTCATAGAACTGGAATCATCCGATGATTCTACATCCATTTGGAACCTTTTCCAAAGGTAGGTGCTCCTTAGTTATGAACTAATGAGGCTTAAGAATTCGAATCAGTCGAGAAGATTGGAGGTCGGACTCATCACACCTTTTTGAAGGGAATTATTGTCTACACTGGGAATCTCTTTATAGATTTGAGTTATGTTCGTGAATCCTTATTAAATTACCAAGTATTAAAATGAGTTTTCCTTTAGATTTATTAATCAATGATTGATATGTAAGAGATTTAGAAAATATTGTATATGTATTTGAGGTTATTCATTGATAGATAATCATCCATATTTGTTAGATATTCTAATTCAATGTTATCCTTCAACACATTATATATAAATCTATTTGTTATTATGATTACCATTCTAGTTTTAAAGCCACTCAGTGAGGAACTTGATGTTTATTGTCATTCAGAAGGACATAGATTATTTCAGAGTTGGGATCGTACCCACAGATGGTCTACCTACATATCCTTATTTAGAAAAGGAATCTGAACCTGCATAGTTCGAGTGATGAAGTATGAGGTTTATGTATGATTGATGGATCAAAGAAATATTTCATAATTATTTTTATGCTCTATGCTCACATGAGTCTTGCTCGGTGTGAGAAAACAAGAGGTATTGGTAAAACCTGACAATTTTTTCATGAAAGATGCAATCATAAGAAATGATGTGAGGCTTATATATGTATGACTACCCGGATAGATGAATATTAGGATTTACATTAGGGACAAAACCCAGGAACAACGTCTATAATGGTATTTGTTCTTTATAGAGATTTGGATACTTAACTTAGGACTTAATTCTAATAAGGATGGCAAAATTAGAAGGGTCTTATGATTGGGTTTTATTCATGAGAAGGAAGCCCAAACCAAAATAAATTAAGACTGGTTAAGAAAAATTATGACTAGGGCATATTCTTGAAAAGGAGGCCCATGTTAGGGGAATTGAAGACTGGGGATTACTCTTGAAAAAGAGGCCCGTGTTAGGGGACTTGAAGACTGGGGATTACTTTTGATAAGGAGAACCATATTTGGGAACATGAAGACCGGGGTTTACTCCTAAAAAGGAGGCCTAGGTTAGGGGACTGGAAGACTAGGGCATACTCCTTAAAATGATGCCCATATTTGGGAACTTGTAGCTTAATCATGAGGAGGATTCCCAAATTAAATATCTTCTCATCTTAAAGGATGAGGTTGAATGAATGAAATTTCTAACCTTAGTGGCATAAAGATATGTAAATCACTAGGTTTTGAGAGATGTTCTATAGAATTACTTTCAGATAAGGAATCCAACAAAGGAATCATGTCATGAATGACTTTGAAGAGGGTTCTGAAGGTTAAATCTTGAATAGGAGAGGTGGATTTGAATAAGAGAGGTGAATAGGCAATAGGAGCACCCAAAAAGAAGTAGGCGTGCAGGTCCTGTTGGGGCGTGCAGGTCCTGGTCGCATAGGTATACCTGCGTGACACATAGGTACCAGCCCGACGGTCAACCCATAGGGTAAGACATGGGAATGGTTTGGCTGAAGCCACTATTATTACCCATTGAGGCTTCAAAAAGAGTGTCGTACAAGTTCTGGAGATTGAATAAGGTGGCGCTCAAGTGTCCTTTATTCCCATTAAGGGTTAGAAACTTAAGAACGTAGGTGTTGGTAAATTTCAACACTTGGGCCTTCTTACCCCTCTTTATATCTTTTGTTCTATGTAGGAAATTAGCTTAGAAGTGTTTGGAAGGATTCGAGAAGAGAATACGGCGCCGAGAGCTCAAATCAGTGTTTCTAGATTTTTCATCTTTGAAATGGGGGCCTACAATGGGTATTTATAGTCCATTGATGACCTTGGGAGAAAATAAAATATGGCATGTAGGTCACCTGTGTTATCTTTATGTGGCGTGCAGGTACCCTGCATGACTGTATTTGAACTTGTGCGGCCCATGCTGAAGAAATTCCTTGTTCATGGCTTAGTAAATTTTTTATATTTTTTCAAAAGATGAATCACATTGTGTTAAGGTATTTTCATTAGTTACACTCTGTGACGGAAAGGAGCATCAACAGTAGAATATCATCCAGTACCTGGATGGTACACTCTGTCTAAACATCAGTCTGAGGATGAAACGTTGTGCTCAAGCGTAACTTAGTCTGAAAAGCTTCCTGCAAGCCCTTTCACAACTGGGATGTGAAACCAGTATCATGATCTAAGACGGTCGGGGATGGCACTCCATGAATTCGAACTATCTCCTACACGTAGAGGCATCCCAAGCTCCCTATGAACTCTACTCTCGTGATGCTAGGAAGTGGTACTACTTGGTGAGCCGGTCAATGATCACCGATATGGCATCGTGTTCCCTGGACGGACGTGGTAAACTCGTCACAAAGTCCATGGATATCATGTCCCACATACACTCTGGAACCTCAAAGGGCTGAGTCGAACCTGCTGGAACCTAGTGCTCATCCTTTACTTGCATACAAGTAAGTCACCTAGAAACAAACACTGCCACACTCTTCTTCATTTCTGGCCACCAGAACTGATGTCAAAGGTCCTGGTACATCATTTCCATTCCTGGGTGCACCACCAATGGAGATGAATATAACTCCCTCAGAACCTCCACCCTCAATGTCTCTGGTACTACTGTGTGCCCTCTGAAATGAATAACGTGCTCCCAACCTTTTGAATATCCATCAGTAGAATCACATGTGGATATCTGAGAACACAGTGTCTCACAGCTAGCATCCCCGAGTTTTGCTTCACTGACTCACTGTAATTGTGGAGGGGTAACAACCATCGACTGAAGGTAAGCTCTCTCACCTCTATCCACAAAGGATAACTGTAAAGAGGCCAACTGCCTCATCACCTCATCCAGCAACTGTGAACTGGATTTCATGCTGAGAGAATCTGCCACAACATTACCCTTAGCAGGAGTATAAATGATCTCAATGTCATAATCTTGGAGGAACTCAAGCCATCACCTCTGTCTCAAATTCAGATCCCTCTGAGAAAAGATATATCTGAGACTCTTGTGATCAGAGTAGATAGTAAACCACTAGCCCATCAGGTAATGCTGCGACATCTTCAACGTGAAGACTACCACTGACAACTCAAGATCATAGGTTGCGTAGTTCTGCTCCGGTGGCCTCAACTGACATGAGCCATAGGCAATCACCAATTGCCTCTTCATCAGGACCAACCAAGCCCAGTTAAAGATGTGTCGCATAACACAAAGTACTAGACACCCTCTTCTGGTAGTCTAATGATTGGGGCACTCGTCAAACTCTATCTCAACTGATGAAAAGCCTGCTAGCATCTCTCGGTCCACACAAAAGGTTACCCCTTCGAGTCAAAGCTATCAATCGTGATGAAATCATAGAGAAATAAAGAATGAATCTCTGATAGTAGCCTACCATCCCAAGGAAACTCTTCTCCTCCTTCATGCCCCGGGGTGGCTCCCATGATAACAACACCTCTACCTTGGCTGGCTCCACTACTACACCATCTGTTGAGATAACGTGTCCCAGAAAGTGGACCTCCCATATCCAGAATTGACACATAGAGGGTTTCCCATACAACTGGTGTTATCAGAGTGTGTCCAGAACCATCCTTAGGTGCCTCATGTGCTCCTCCTCGGACGTAGAGTACACAAGGATATCATCGATGAAGACCACTATGAACTGGTCCAGATAGGGGTGAATGATATGTTTCATAAGTCCCATAAACACTGCCAGGGAGTTCATCACACCGAAGGGAATCAACAAGTACTCATAGGGACAATAGCAACATCTGAAAGCCTTCTTCGGTATATCCTCATCCCTCACTCGCAACTGGTGATAGCCTGATTGTAGATCAACCTTAGAGAACCATCGTGCCCCTCTTAACTGGTCGAAGAGGTCATAAATACTCAGTAGTGGATACCAGTTCTTCATGGTCACATTATTCAAGCATCGTTAATCCACACACAGCCTCAAGCTCTCATCTTCCTTCTTGAAAAACAACATTGGGGCCACCCAGGGTGAAACACTGGGTCTCATGAAGCCCTTCCTATGCAAGTCTTCCAGCTTCACTCTCAGCTCGCGTAGCTCTGCAGGAGCCATCCGATATGTTGATGCTGATATCGGTGTCATCTCAGGATGCAACTCAATGCCGAAATCTATCTCCCTACGGGGAGGTAGTCTGGGGACATCCATCAGTAAGACGTCCTCATACATAGCCACTACTGCTGGAAACTGTAAACTCGTAACATCTACTACACCAAGGGCTAGGCTAGCCAACTGATGTGAAAATGGTTGTACCTTCCTACGCAGGAGTCTATCATGTGCTGCCTGGGTCTCCATTTCACCGACGAAGGGGAACCACGTTCCATCACTGCGGACAAACTGCACCCTTCACCTAAAACAGTCAACCTGGGCATGAACTGTGGATAGCCAATCCATACAAATAATGACATCGTAAGGCCTCGACGCTACCACCAAGAGCTTCCAACTGAAACCCTCGCCTCTAAGGGTCAGGTCACACTATCTGCAAAGGTCTGTGATCTCTAATCCATCTCCAATCGGTGTTTCTAAGTGTAAGGGTCGAGTCAATGATTTAACTAGAATCTCAAGGCCTTGAACAAGAAAAGAATCTAGAAAAGAATGACTTGAACCTATTTCAATCATTACTGCAGCCAAAGTAGAAAAGACACAGATTGTACCTGTAATCATTCCGAGTGTACCTGGGTCATAAAACTCTACTGCCTACAGCTGTCCTTTCCTCTATCCACCAGCTCCATGAACCTGGGGTGGACCTCCTAGGGGTTTTGGTGGTAAAAGGTCAAAACAATGACCACCTCCGGCTACTCTCCTAGCTCCTCAACCACATCTTCCGCCCCGAAGATCTGTCTGCTCCACATGTTGCCTCTACCTCAGTGGTCCATCCACTGCTCCTATGTCAGTAGTACGGCGAGTTGTACAGTTTCGAGCAATATGTACCCAGCCATCTCAATATTAGCATTGAATCTCTTGAGGCTGGTTGGATGCGCCCGACGAACCATGTTTGGCAGATCCCCTATCCTAGGATCTCCTCTAAAAATGTCTCCCATGTCTGGATCCCTGACGTCGGCTCCCTGCTGCTGAGGTCTCTACTCCAGCTCGCTCACTACTGACGACTGTCGGTTGTCTCTCCTCTTCCAAGAATCTCTTGACCACCAAAGCCCACTCTAGCACCCCATCATAAGATGGAATGCTCATAGGGATGATTCTAGATTGGATGTCTCTACGCAAGACCCGCTCAAAATTCCGAGATCATTACAAATGATCCCTGACCATATCCATCGAGTATTGTGAGGGGTCAGTAAAGCTCGATGAATAGTCAGGTACCGTCATGGTCCCCAGCTTAAGCTGAAGAATCTCTTGTATACGTACTTCTCTCTGGGTAACCGGTTAAAACTCCTCCCTGAAGAGATTCTCAAACTCTGACCATTAATGAGTCGCCTCTTCCTGAGTCTGGATAACCAAACTCCTCCATCACCCTGTCGAGCCCTGCAGAAGGATCGCTGCCATGATCATCATCAGGTCTGCTGGTGACCTGACCAAATGGAAGACTCTGGTAAGTTCCTCAAGCCAGTCCTCTGCTACCTGAGGGTTAGGCTCACCTTGAAACCAGAGGGGTCTCTGCCTCTGAAACTAGTGGAGTTCCCTCAACCTACGCTCCTCCTCCACTGGTACAACAGGCACTAAACACTGCTCCACAGGTGGTGGAACAAATAGCACACCACCCAAAGGTAAAACTGGGAGATATGGTCCTTGTATTGAAGCTTTATCAGTGAGGTGGTCATCCTCATGATCGAGCAGCTGAATCCTAGCGGGTGCGCATCGTCGAGGCATCCTGTAAAGAAACAATATGTATCTCAGTTAGTGAGTATTTCTGGAAGGATTACTCAGGAAGGACATGGAAACCACAACCCATTCCTATATGATACATGTACCATAATTTCCCTCCAACTAGTGTTCTAATATTCCGAGTCGAAAAGAAAGTTATCAGAGTCCTGGTGTATGAATGTGCCGTTCGCCTGCACCAACACTGGGGACCCTGGCCTGAAAGCCAAACTCGAAAAACATAACTCTATTCCCCAAACCAACTAACATAATCTCGGACCTAAGGTAGAACCGACCACCTCGGATACCACTCTATCATGACCCGTCCCAGAGGGGCCCATGCTGCAACTCCCCAATCCCACATCCAATAGGCTAGGGGTTGGTGACTAGAACCAAGTAGGAATGCTACTAACATGGGAGGAACTCCTATAAACCTGTATACATGCACACTCATCTCCATGACCACAAAGCTGAAAAGTAAAAACTACTAAAAATAGAAATGCATGCATACACTAAAAATCCCAACCAACAGAGTACGACAGGAAAGTAAAGTACAGTAAGGTAAACCCCTAGGTCAAAAGTACAAGACCACCAAAAGAATGTCTATAAAAAAAGTCCAACCTGTAAAGAAAGGTAATGGGACTACAATATGTATCCGTATGAATACACCTCGGCATGCCTGATCGCACTGAGCACCGTCTGGCTCTGGTCCGCCTAGAATCCTATCAAAAGCTAGCTCATCTGCACAAGACACGACACATGTCGACAAATCCTGTGCATGGGTGAGTTTATCAATACCCATTAGGATACCCTGAAACCACAGAAGAATACATCAAAGGAAATACCACAAAGGAAAGATACCTCTAGCTCTACATAGTATATGTTTACAGGACATATAACAAGAATATCCAAATATACTCATACACGATCAACCATCATGAAACCACCACTAAGATCCAGCTCTAAGATTCCACTAAGAACGTAATAATGAGAACACGCTCCTAGTTCTGAATTGAGAGATATGAAGTACTCATTTTGAGAGAACACACTTCACAAGAAATTGAATTACGATGCTCAGATGAGGATCAAAACCAATAGTCATGGGGTGATTCCAACAACTCAGTCTAAACTAACCTCTTAAGTATAGGATCGACGCCCGGGTAAAGTAGGTCATGCCGATACCAAGAAAATCTACAGAGGGTACAATGAAGGAAGAGAGGATCCAGATCTAAGTATCATAGAGGGGATTCCAAAAATACTATTCCAGACGTCCCGGTGAAGGGATCATACTCTTGTATATAAGAAATGGTACCAGAAACCTTCAGAAGAATGACCAAGGGATTAAACCCAAAGGAAAATGGTCCATGTCACATAAGGCAACTGGCTGAATCCATGAAAAACATGTTACACGGCATGTAGTATGGTTACACTCCGAGTTCCTTGACTCCAGGTACTTCCCGTGTAAAAGGCCCATGTCCTCTGTCCAAGCTATGTACAACTCAACTACACAGCGTGTAGAAGGATCACATGTCGTGTTCTCTAACTCTGGGTACTTCCCATGTAAATGGACCGTGTATGAAAATTCGAAGTCGAATAAGAAAGCATATACACGACATGTAAGTCGAAGCAGACGTTGTGTCGTGCCAAGTGGGAAACACACGTGTACCCTGGCCATATGCCTGTACATGGTGTCCGTCCGTGTTGTCTGCCTATGTACCAATACAGGTTGTATCCCATGTATATGGTCGGGTCTGGCTGGGTAAGGTTATACATGTCGTGTCCATGGTCTTGTACCCGACCCTTGTCCGTGTACTCCCGGAGTACACTCCAGGTGGCCCGCCGACGAACACACACCGTTTATCCCATACTACACTTCTTTTAGTCGGGAAATTTACAGAAGATTCATCTTCATCCTCGCACCTTGACCGACTCCCAGATCCACGATCTCTCATCCGTTCGTCCCTATACTTCAGGTCTTGGTTCGTCCCATCATAGAATCACCATATTCGGTGTGTTCGATCCTTCTATTGGGTCATAAACCTTGAACAATCCATCTGAAAAAAAATTCCAAAAAAATAAAATTTCTCTATCCACTCCGAATCGTTCGTCGAAATCGTCATCACAGCTCAGACCATCCTCCGGAGGTTGGATCTACAATCTCAAATCAATGCGCCATCAAATGAATGCACAACGATCAATTTCCTCCAAGAACACGTAGAACGCCAACGTAGAACGTGTAGAAACTGGGGATGAAGGACACAACAAATCGAGAGGGTCGAACCTTGATCGGTGTTCGTGTCGATCATGGTTTGTCACAGTTAGAAGGTTAAAAAAAACCAAAAAAAAACTTCAAGAAATCAAATCCCCAAAATCCACGAAAAAGGCCATCACTCAAATATGATTGATCTGCGGGATAATCTGTTCGTTGTTTAGTCTGCATTCATCATAGGAATCAATAACGGTGAAGGAATCAAAAATAAAACATCCTACCTAGATTCATAGTGTTCACTAGCGAAGATCTGGTCGTCGCGTTTTTCTCGCCAGTTAAATTCGTCAAGAATGTCATCGCTGCTTGGGGGGGGTGGGGTTCCTCTAGAGCTGTCTAGAGCCTCTAGAGGGAAATTTAGGGTTATGAGGTATGTATCCTTGGATCCCTGCAAAAATATCAATCAAAAATGATAAAATATATTTTCTACAATGAGAATTAATAAAATATCTTTATTAAATATTTTATTACAGTCACGTCGAAAAACTAGATTTAACCACCAACCTGCGTCGTCCGATGTTAAGCTTCGCCTAAGGTTAAACAGCTGCTCTGAACACAAAGGTTCCCTAATATTTCTGATCCGAGTACCCATTTAGGTGTTTTTCAACATTTTTATGAAAACCAAATGCGTGGGTAATTTAATCATTTAATTAATTTAAACATTTTTTCCGGGCTCACCGGGCCTCAGAACAACAAGTCGTCTCAAAGCCTGGTGTCGGAAGAATTCCCATAAAATATTAAAATAAAATACGAAGAAATATGAGTCATTACATCATAAAAGAAATTAATATTTATAGAAAAATAAAAAAATCAACAATGACAATTTTATCATAATGATATCAAAAATAATTTTTATTTATTAAAATAAAATTTAAAATAGTGATAAATAAATTTATTTAATAATGTGTGAATATTGAAACAAATATTCTATTTAGAATAATATCAGTTTCTAGAAAACATTTAATTTTGTTTGAAGTGATTCTTCTTTTATTTATAAACAATATATAACTATTGAATTTATTTTATATATGCATAACAGATAGAATTTAGATAAGTTATAATGTCTATTCAAACCCTCTAACATAATATATAAGTCTTGATGTAAATGTTTTTACAATAATATTTAATCAGTGTATTGTGTTTCATTTAAACATGTTGTTTCGTATTAAGCGAGTAATTGATGAAATTGAATATTTTTAAAAATAATATATTTCATTGTCTCTATGTGTTAGATTCTATTATGTGCTTTGTTTTTCTTTTCATATACACTATTTAAGATGATGTACTTTTAAAATCAATGTGTCTTATATTCAAAGTTAATTACAATATATTATATGGAGGAAAGGCTCAAAATACATTCAACCAATTACACATAGTCATTTTTTTGTTTCTTTTAAACCATATGTTTTTGTTTAACCCAAATGTAAACCCTTTTTTTACACTAATTGAAATAAACTATTTTGGTTAATTATGGTATGTGGTATTAATTAAAAAATTTACTTGAAGATACAAGAATAATTAATAATTATTTTTACAATTTAACACTCAATAAAAATAATATGGGATTTTTATGATTTCTAGTGATTTTAAAATAATTTTTCAACATTAAATACCAAAAAAAATAAATCTTGGTGCTTATTATAAAATTTTTATTTATTCATGTCAATATATCAATGTAATAATAATTTAAATTCTTTACCCATCACATATAAATAATAAGAATCCAAATAAATCATGAAACAGTATAATTTATCCAAAATGAATGTTTTTTGTTTTTTTTTGTAAAATGATTTCCCCTATTTCTACTTCAAACTAAAGAGAATGTTGTAATTGCATTAACATTATATGTAATTATAAAATATATAAAAATTTAAAATAAATTAATATGAAAAATAAATATTTTCATTAATAGATTTTATCATAAATAATTATTTATATATCATCTCTACCTTTATCTAAATCATGAAATATTAATAAGCCTTCGAGTGTGAAATTTTGTTTTTTCATTTTAAATAATATAATATAACTTACACAATAAAAATCATTTTTCATAATGTTAATATATTTTATATTTTATGATGTTCAATAATTAAATTTAAATATACAATGTTATTATGGAATTTCTTGAGATATTTTGATACCTTGTACCATAATTTCAATATTAATTATCAAATATTACCCTTTCGATGATGATAAACCATTGCCATTGTTAATTTTCATGTGGACAAAAAATTAAATTCAAATAAATAATAAATTTAAACACAATGGTAGAGAATATAAAATTACATTTTCAACATTGAAATTTTATAAGATGTCGGAATTTATTTTAATATATTAGAAAATAATACAATGTGAAAGTTGTTTTTGAAAAATATATATTTAAGAAATAAAAATGATCTTATTAAAAAATGAAATATAAACATTATTAAATAAATATTAATTAGATTATTATTAATAAAATTGATATAATGTAAACTTAAAACATAACAAAAATTTAATGGGTGTTTATATTTAATTTATGTAAATAAAAGAAAAGACACCACTGTAAAAATCGGTATTTAAGCAATTAATTTTAAAATAAATATATAAATAAAAATTCCCAAATATTAATATTATTATTATATTGAAAATATTATATTAAAAATTATTTAAATATTTTAAAAAATTATAACATTGAAATAAAATAATCATTTTGTGTGTGCAGAAAATGTAATAAAAAATTAACATGATATGTTGAAAGTGGAGGCCCATAAATAATAATAAAAAATTGAATAAAATAAATAATATTATATAATAATATCATAGTGATATATTAAATTGGGTATACACATAAAACAATGAATAATCAAAATTTATAAATAACCACCATGACAAAATCGCATAGAAGAGAAAGAACCGTAATGGATATGGTTCACTACCTAATACAATAAATTAAATCTCATGATACTAATATATTAACTTTTTTTGATCGGAATTAAACTCTAGGCTCACCCATCACATTCATTTGAAATAAATATAAATTTTTAACACATTAGAAAATAAATCATAAGGTATTAACATAAGAATTATAGAATGAATGAAAATGGGTTGCATAATATTATCATATGTCAAAATCAAAATTGATTTCTTAAAAAAGGTATTTTTGGAATTGTCTGATGGTATGAATTACCCTATCAATGGAAAGGGGAATGATTTTGATGTATATATAAGATACATATATATATATAATTTATAATCATTTCAAAAAATTAAGTTTGATTTAATTGATGAATATAATAAATTTTAAAGTGATTTAAAATATTCTTGATTAAATAAACATTTAAAATTTCAAACGTGCATTTTAAAAAACTAAAAAAATCCATTAATAGTATGGACATAATTTTATTTTAAACTATTTTTCAAATCATATAGATTCATATTTAATTTATTTAGTGGTAATTAGAATGTTTAATTCCACACATTCCATATAAGTAAATAAAACATTAATTTAACATTAATGTAAAAATATTACATGTTCCCTCATCTGAAAAATGAATATAAGATTCAGTTAAAATAGTTTCATAAAATGGAAATAATCTGTAAAAATGAAATTAATTAATCTTTTTTATAATGTTAAAAATATTTCTGAAGTATTTATTCGAAAAAAAATGTTATGAATGAAAAAGGATTTCGATTAAGGGATAAATGATGTCATATTTTATTAAAAAAATGCCAATAATTTTATGTAATAAAGAGTGTAAAATGATACTAATAAATTATAATTTCATCAATTAAAATAGGGTATGAAAATTAAATGGGTCTCAAAGGAAAAAATAAAATAATAGTTTACAAGGAAATTCAATAATAAGAAAACACGATTTAAATTAGATTGAAACAAATACCCTTACTATTTGGATATATTTTGAATCATAACACCCGTGAATAAATTATATCAATTAAAAAATAAAATATTATTAAATTTTATATATTATGGATATAATATATAGAGATTGAATATGAACACAATTTATGAGAAATTATATATAGAAAATAACTTCTGTTATAAAGAATAATGTTTTGAGATGAAACCCTTACCTTATGTACAAATATTATCCTGTATGTGTATAATATAATACATAATAAAATTATAAAAATTATATATTTGATGTTAATATTTTTTTGGTTTTAATAATTTATTTTGAAACCATTTTAACAATTTTTATTATGGTTATATTTAATTAATAATTTAGTTATATCCACATCCAGTGACTTGAGGATGCCCAGTTCATAATTTCAAATTATAGTATGTGTGTTGACATTATTCAATATGGACATCATTCCATCATCTATAGAATATAATTATTAAACAAATATATTTTTTAGACATAAATTATACCTTTTAAATTTAAATCTAAATAATGGTTTAAAAAATTGAACTGCGTTACAATCATTGTAATAATATGATATACATTGGCATGTTTAACTTTTCTATTTTTCAGAAATCATTGTGGAGAGATTGTAAGTGAAATTTTAACATTCCTGAATTATCTTAATATCATCATTATCTTAATAATTTTCTAAAATCACATACATATACCTTCCATGTGATACTGTAATAAAGAAAGTAATCCCATTACATTGTGAGGTGGTAGTCCACCTTAACCATGAATGATATTTTAATATTTTTGATGTATGGTATGGTGTGTAGGTATATGATATGGTAATTTTATAAAATTATTAATATTTCATAATACCATATTTAAATGTTAAATCCATCATCATTAATATATGTGAGGGTAAATTAAGGAAAATGACTAAAATCTATTCTGGAAGTGATAGTCCTCTATACACACAAATGATTATTTCTTTTCCCATGTGATTGAAGTGGATATTAATAATTACTATGACATCAACAAAATTAAATATAATTGTATATGGGATATTAGTATTACTTTATTATAATTTTTAAGACATGAATAATGGTGGGAAAATAGGTATTGAATCAAAGGATCTCGAGGAATATTGTTACCATTATTTAAATGAACCTACATTGAATTACATTTTGTGTACCCTTTTGTTAAACTTTTGGCAACTACAAAAGCTATAGATTATGTATAAGGTTTTAATTTAATCATTTTTTAGGTTTTTGTTGATAAATATAGTTTCATACATGTATATATGTGAGGGTAGTGGGATCCTCTTATATTTGATGAATAGTGACATTCTTCTAAATATGTGAATCTATTGGATGTCCTGATGTCACTCTCAATTGATGTTCCTCAAAAATTATAAATTTAAGATTTATATGAGATTTATGTTCGATGAAAAACAATAAAACAAATACTGATCAAATTTAAAACATTTAAACTACATTACCACTATTGTTAATCTCCATTTCAAATTTAATCAGTTTTCTATGCTATCATTTTTTTCAATTATGCAAATTCATCGTAAACAAAAAATAGGTTGAATTTATTATACAATATAAATAACAATTATTTAAAATATTTAATCTTTTTTACCAAATTCAATTCACATGTGTGGCATAATTTAAGGTTCGATGAAAAAAATAAAACAAATAATTTAATTCAAAATAAAAATCATTTATGTCAATTCATTCACAAAATTTAATATTTTATTTATTTAAAATAGTGAAATATTTTGTACAATATAACAATGTTAAAATAAATGAGATTTTAAGACTCAGAACAATCTTTTAGTTAAATATATTATTAAGATGATATAAAATTAATAAATTGTATTAAATAGTAATAATATTATTTATTTTAATTAGAAAAACAAATTAAAAAAATAATGCGTAATTTTAAATCCATTAATTGTTTAAATAAAATGTTATTTTTTAAAAAAATTATTATTTTTCACAATTCAAATAAATATCCATATTTTTTAAAATGTGCGAAAATACAACACAATGTTAATATTAATACGATGAAATAAAAAATGGGGAAGATTTTAAAAAATTAAATATCAACAATAACCCAAAATTTTATTTTTTTCCATAGAAATAATAAAAAATCTGTTTTTGAAGAAACCATTATTTTTAAAATTAATGTCTTTATAATTAAATTATTACTAAGATTCCATTAATTTAAAAATATATTTATAATTTTTAGAACCAATATATAAATTATAATTTATTTAATATTATTCCTAATTTTTAGTTTAAAAAATAGGTTATAGTGGTTGTATTTAGATGATAATATTTTAACAGTATGTCCCTCTTTGTTAATTTCCCAATTTTTTATGTTTTATTCTCTATCAAATATAGTGATATTTTAAAATCATGGGGTGTTAAATTCATCTCCCATAAATAATATTTCAGAAATATTTAATCTTTTTCTCAGAAACCATAGTTTCAAAAATTGAATATTCCTATTGGGGATAACCAATATCATAATAATGGTTACTAATACATTTTCATAAAAGGTAAGGTCTATATAAAATCCATTTACAATAAAAAATAATGAGGTTTCCATGTAGGAGATAATGTTTGTGATGTTAAAATATGAGGATTTATGAAATAAATAAATAATTATACAAAGTTTTAAATATCAATGATCATTATAATTTTAATGTCCAATTGTATGTTGACAACTGCAAATCCGTCAATCTAGTTTAAAATTAAAAGACTGTCGATTCATCTGATATGTAAGAAGAGTAATTTTTTATATGAAGATATTTTTCATGGAGTTTATTGATTTAATTATAATAATTATTGAGAAATAAAGAATATAGAAATACGTGATATTTTTATCATTTTATAAAAATGATTTCATCCTTTCATTATTAATCATTTAATTTATACTCCACCCATTAATCAATGGAATTCATATATTATATGAATTTTGTATGGCTAGAGGACCAAAATTGTCTTTTAATAAATCATATAATACATAAAAGAATAATGAATATTTATTATTATCTTTATTATTAAATATTAGTTTTCAAAAATAAATATAATTTAAAAAATGAATATGAATACATTAATCTCAAGAATTAAATAAAAGAACAATTTTATTGCATAGATCATTCCTTAAATAATAACATTATCTCATAGATAAATTTAATAACCATACAAATAAAGAAGGTTTTTTCCTCAATTTATATCTCATAACCTTAAATATAAATATCCAAAATAAAAATAACACCCTTCCTAAATAATCCATTTCATTAAATGTAAAGGTTATATATATATTAACAAAAAAACGTTTCCCTAAATTTCATTTATCTCCCCAAAAAAACTATACATTGATAAATATTTGATCCTTTAATATTTTTTCAAAAAATTGTCCCCAATTTTTTATTTTTTAAAAAAATTTCATACTAGCCACTAGATCATATAGGCCAGTGGACGACCTTTCACTATTATATATGTTTGATTATGTGTTGAATCCAAAAATCAATTCATGATATGATGAGTTGTCACCAGAGATGTGGGTTTTACTTCTTATAAAAAAATTAATATATTTTCAACTAAATTCACCATAAGTATGATGAATTTACAAAAGATTAAAGTAAACAATAAAACAATTTTTAACAACTGAAGTATTATATATGTATTATTTTGAATAAAAAAATAATATAATCCTAATTAACAATAATTTAATAAATATCAAAAACATATAAAAGATTATTAACTTCTATAAAATACCACATTACAATTAAATATACTTTATAGGTCATTTTTTTACTGTCGACGTATTCATGTAAATACCTAGACAAAAAACTACTAAAAAACTATTCATAGATGTTTTAGGTTTTATAGATCCATCAAACCATAAAAAATACATCAATAACTTTATTATATAGTTTCAACACCTAAATACTAAAATAATTCCACATTAATTATGTTCATAATATTAGCCTTTAGTTAGTAATCATTTTATTAGGGAATTGATTTGGTTAATTAAAAATAACTCTGTATATATGGATCTGAACTCTATGTGGTTCCTTTGGTTGACCATTTTTTCCACACATCTTGTTAGCCATAGTCATCATTTTTCATTAAAAACATGTTTGATTAAAGATTTATTTTCCAAACATAATTCCTCTTCAATATACATTTAGGAATATTTGAATGGTACTCTTTCCATTATTTTCATTTAGAAGTTTTTTTACTACTTTATATCTTTTTATGAACACTTTAATATCTGTGACACAACTTATTTTACTTCAATTATGGGTTTTAAAATTTAGGTATGATGTATTTGTTAATTATAATATGGTATATCTCAATTTGAATTGTACTTGTATGTAATATTTATTTCTTATTTATTCGGACATCTATTTAAGTAAATCATTATATTTTACATTACCTTGGTTATTGGAAATATTTTCTTTTATTTCCAATCATTAACAAAAAATAAGAAGTAAAAAATAGTGATCATTAATTTAAATAAAAATCGAAAAAAATTATATTTCTAGATACAATTACTTATAAATGTAATATATATATATAAGATTATCATTTTCATGGTTTCAATATTGATTATACATGTTAAGTCTTCCTATTATTTTTTCTAACATAGATTTTTTTCAAGTCATTCAAATGATTTGTAACGTGTTTTGTAAAATTTCAATTAATATCACCCAAGAGAGTCAATCGTGTTGTATAGAAAGAAATGTTATGAGGATACATGTGACATTTGTGTTATGATTATTGCATTCCATTTAGAGTTATTGTATATTAAAAGAACTATACTACCACCACACTTACTTATAGTATCCATTTAGATATTTAATTTTCCAGAACAAAATCATAATTTTCATCACCAATATACAAGTAAATTTTTTAATAAATATCCTTTTTCTTTTACATGTTCATTAAGTTCACATTAATTTATTCTAGTATGAATCCTATAAAATAACTGAACCTACATTTATTATAATCTGTAGCATACTAGAACATTTAGATTTAATATTAAATGATATTCAACATAAACATATAATACAGTTGTGTTAGAACCTGTTTGGTAAACCCCATAATCATACATCCAAAAGATTGTCGATATAATCTAGGAAAGAAACATAAGGGATTTATGGTGTAAGCAGTGATGCATGCATGATATAGGAAAGATATAGCACATGAAATCTATGGGAAACATTATGTTATCATGACCCCACATCGTGTGTTTATAATATGTTCGTGGGACACTAGTTCTTGGGAATATTTATTGTGTAATGTATCTCCCCATTACCATGTAAAAATTTGTATTTTATTTCTTGATAAATAGTTGATTTATGAAAACAATTAAAAATAATTTAACAAAAACATGGATTAATTAAATCCTTAATATTTTTATACTATGTTTCTTTGTAATATAAGATTCATAATAAAAAATGTGAGAAAAACGAAATATTTGATATTTTGTTATCCATAATGTGATTCAAAATATATTTTTCCTACTAACACTACATAAAATTACATTTGGAATTCATAAAATAATGTGATTACTTATATGTCTATTGGAATAAACATTATTAGGATGTATAACATTTGAGTTGATAGAATAACATGAATTCATCGAATATAATGTTCATGAGTAATCATATAAAATAATTACAAAAATAACATGGAAGCATAAGACAATTGTAACATAATAAAATTTGAATCAATATAAAATAATTGATAAAAATAATTCAATGTAGTCCATTGTTACAACATCATGTGGTGGACATAGTCATATAATGGATTAGGTACACTCCCTAATTTCATTCATGAAATATCATAAGACTAAAACATTTCCTCTTGAATTGAGGTATATATAATTCCAGGACATCCAATTAAATTTATTTCATATACATTAATATTTTGGATACAAAATGAAATCATTCAAAATTTATAAATATAAAAAATGCTTTTGGAATGAAAATGGGTTTCATAATCATGTCTCATATCATAATTAGAAGATTTTTCATGAATTAATCATTTAAAACATATCATAAAAAAATTATTAAACAACACAAGGAACCGAGATTGAGATATATATATATTTTTATGAGACATATATAATGAATTCTGAATCATTCAATAATATTTATTGTTTTTTTCATTGATTAATATAAATTATTTTAAAATGAATAAATATTAACTTTTAGAAATAACCATTCCACATTGAGAAATAAATTATAAGAAGCAAAAAGTCACCAAATATTATTGAAATAATTTAAATATAAAATATAACATAAATATTATAATGTATGATTAGAATAATTTAGTGTTTATGATAAAGTGTACTTTTTTATTGGTCATATTACCCAAAAAAATCATTTCCAACAAATTTTGATAGTCTAAAATACCATAATTTAGAAAATTACCTTAAGATTACTTCTATGTAAATGTTTAAAAGGTCAATAATTAGTAAAATAATACATTAAAAATAATTTGTATAATGATAAAAATGGTAGTGAAAATATTTTTATAATACATGGATATTGAATAAAAATGATTTTTTATCAAAGAGGTTAAAGAAGTGATATTTTTTAAAAACAATTATATCAATAATTTTAACTACCAGAGTGTATAAATATGTTATAATAAAACAATATATTTTTAATAAATATATTGAATGAAAATGAAATTATTTTAATTGATAAGGATAAAATAATTTCCTATAATCAGTAGTCCAGATAACCAATATTGATTGAAATGAGTATCGAACACAAACCCTTATCTCTTTAGTAAGATTTGAATCATAATTCCCATGACTGAGGTAGATGAATTATAAAATAATATTTCATGATATATTAATTATTATTTGAATAATATCTATAGGGTATTCATATATACAATTAAAATGAAATTATATTCATAAAAGAACTTGTTCCTCAAATAAGAATTATTTAAGAAAAAACACTTACCAAGAGACTACATATTGATTGGATGTCTTTTATATCATTGATAATAAACTTATATAAATTATTATAATTCATTAACACATTTTCCCTATATAATATATTATAATTAAACCATTAACTTCATATATTTTTATTTCACATTTTATTACTTATTCAATTATAATAAGATCTACTATTTTTAGGGCACATGTTCCATAATATCAAAATAGAATTAGTGTGTTTATTATTGTAAAATTGAGCAATTTTTTTACCAAATCTAGAATAATAATTATTAAATTATTATTATTTTTATATATTATTTAAATTTTTTATAGCAACGATGATATATAGTTATAAAACATGAACTAAGATGCAATCTTTGTGATGGTATGTAGAGTGTACGAATGTGTGATGTTTCATTTTATAAATATTGATGTTGGAATGAAATTATGTTTTATATATTATTTAAACTTTTTAAAGAATAAAATATATATCATATTATTTTGTTAAATACACTTAAATATACAATTAATTTTTTTTTGAAATAGAAAATGAATCGCCTCGCTTTGTGACGTGATAGTTCATCGTACACATCAGTGTTGTAATTTTTTTCAAATGGATGGTATGATAATATTGTATCATAAATACTACATTGAATAATTATTATTTTAACGTAAATATAACATATTAAATCTATGACCAATATCATGAACTACCATGATTGGCGATGATGGAAAACAAATTACCTAGGATCGTGAGGCAGTAGTCTGCCATACACATGAACACTATTTTTGTTCCTCGTTAGATGGAAGTAAAAATATATAAATTTTAGGGAATAAATATAATAAAATATATGTATATAGTAGAAAATTATTTTTTATATTAATGTTTTTAATAAATAAATGTAGGTGGAAAAATAATAAGTAAAAAAGAAGGAGCTCAATGAAGATGGTCACATTATTTTAGAGAAATCACATTTGGATCTCTTATTAAATACCATATAGTTATAATTTTTGGAATGCATGAAGATATATAATATTAAAAAAAAAATTTGATTGATATTGTATATTTTTTTTTCATGAAATATGGATTTATATTTGTATTTATTTGAGGGGAAGGGGTTCCTTTTAATAACAGAAGAGTGGAATTCAAGTGAATACTCAAAAATATTCAACAATGGGAAATCACACTAAAACCATATGCTACAAAACATAAAAATTATTGATTGACAGATTAGTATGGTTGGGAGATACCTATATGATTAATATATATATTTTTAATACCTAGACCTCTCAATCTCAAACATTACATTGACAGTATTAATTTTTTACTAATGGTAACTATTTTTCATACAGTTTTTATTATTCATTATTAAAAAACTAAGGTGTTACAATTATATAATATAATATACTATGATTTTGAATATGAAAAATATTTTCATAATATAAATTCACATATATGGCATAATATATATTAAAATAAAACTCACAAACATGACATGGAAATTTTTTCTAAAAATAATACAACATTGAGGGAAACAAAAAAATTATATTAACTATATAAATATTAACCATCATTATATAAATAAAAATGTAAAATATATATATATATAATATATAATTAATTTAAATTATTATTTATTATCTTTTATTATAATTAATTAAAAGGGGATTCATTATGAATATTAAAATAATTTTCAAACAACCGTTTTAAGCCAATGTATAATTTTTTACTAAATTTAACTATAAATTTGATCATATATATTTAATTAGATTAGATGTGACAGAATAAGACAAATGATAATTTTAAATCAAATTAAATGAGTAATGGGAAAATAAAATTAAATAATTTTTTAAAATAAATGACATGTTTTAAATAATCTATGATTTTACTATTCACATAAAAATCAATGATTTCCAAAAAACAAAAAAATATAACTATAATTTATTATCAAAAATAAAATTTAAATTATTTTTTAATCTTATAAAATTAAAATTTATTCTGAAACAAATTTAGTTATAGTATTTTCCCATAAAAAATAATCAAAATCGTTTTTTGAGAAAATATATTTTTTTAAGAATAAATGTATTTAAAAAATATGATTTATTTTTTACTAGGAATCTATCAACACCCATATATTTATTATATCTTATATATATATATATATATTTCTTAAATTAGTTAATCATATCCATACAAGAAAATTTTTCTATAGGGTTATAATGATCATATTTATATATATATATATTAATAATATGTTGTGGTTCATTTTACTATCATTTTTATGTGTTGAAGATGATATAAAATACAATTTTAATCTATAATATAGTTGTTTCAAAATAATAAAATAATAATAATAAATATTATTCCCTCATCTGAGATGAATCCTATACCATTCCATTATGAGGTATTTTTAAAAAAACTCAAAAATTATTAAGATTAAATTAATATATATATTCAAAACTAAACTACCATAGTTAATACTATTATAGTTCATTTGTTTTCAATGTATGGAAGGATTATACAGACTCAACTTCATTATAAATTTTAATATAAATCATCAACAATATATTTTGAGTGGTTTTTTATTACATTAAATATTTTAAATATTGTTAATTTTTCTTTGGGATATAAGATTTTAAAACATTGATATTCATTGTGTAGTAAAATGTTGTTTGTTTCTATATTTAGACATTGTAGTTTATGGATTATTTTTTTACTGGTCGTATCACATTAATGTAATGGACAAATTATATATATCTCATTTTAAATTTTCAATAATACTATAAAATGGGGATGGTTTTTGGTATTTATGATTAAAATAAACACCCAATGTTATTATGTAATCCCTTATCAATTTTAGATAGGATTTGGTGAAATTGATATATTCCTTTGGCTTGTTAATACTCCAAGGTTTTATTAATTGGATTGGTTTGAGGTCATACATAAAGGATTTTTGAGATAGTCCAGTCATATATAATGTTTTTTACATATCATATTTTATTTTTTTCTATATCCTTTTAATGTAATATAATTTTTTTATAATTTCACACCCCATTATTGTATTCTCCTTCAATATGCATGGGATTTCATTGTTGATTAATAAACCCATCATTTAAAACTAATGTGTATCATAACACATTTTGGGTTCAGATACAATGATTCATAAATATCATAATGGAACCTCCATCACATGATACTATCATAAAAAAGGTATGAATACCATGAAACCCTTCCAGATTTCATTTATGAAGTCTGGATGAATTTTAAAGAGAATCACAATATTATCCCATCAAACTATAATTCCAATGCATTTTTGACTTAAAAAATAACAGTTATAAAAAATTAACAAATTATATTATATACATAAAATTTATATGAGGGTAAAGATAACATATATATTATATTTTTTAGAGAAAATTCTATTATATGAGGGAACACCGTAAAATTTCATTAAATGAAATAAATCAAGAAAGATAACCGAGTATATATGGCGTAAAAAATTAGACAAACCTACTTAGATAAATTTATATGGGAATCAATTTGAAAACCCTACATGATAATTGAAGAGTGTCTCCAAAATCACCTCCATGAGAATACTCATTATATAAGTACATACCCTAGGTAAGTTCCCCTAATAGGAAAGTTTATCACATTGTTTCATTATGAATCATAATTACACCATATATTGATGTAGGTTGTGTAAAATATAATTGTTTTCCTTCTAGATACAGTATATTCCAATATACATGGAATTTCTCTTATTCAATCAATTTTATCAACAAATCTCCCCTACCAAAGATAATAAATTAATTGAATAGTGAATACTTCATATTCTATAACATTCTCCCTTATAACACGCAGGATTCATGAACACGTATAATTTTTTCTTTATCCCATACTAACATTTGGATTTAATCTATGATTTAAATTAATTTTATGTACCCACATCAGATATATATAAAGAAATTTATGTTCAATTATATGTTTTCTTATTTATCTCAAAAAAGATGTTATTTTGACTTCCCGTCTTCTTTTTAAATGTAATACTATATTTTTAACTTTTGTACCACCAAATCATTCATAATTGGAAGCTTCTTCTATGAAATTGGATCATATTTACCTTTACCATCTAAAAATATGAAATTTCTAGATTTTTTGTCATTTGTATCCATATAGTTCAACATCTATTATTTATGAATGTATGCTTCCTTATATATTATCACTTAACAAAAAAACCTCATATTAATAAAAATACAATCATTTACATGGTAATAATTTCCATTTCTTATTCCTAACAATATACCACTTCAACTATTTTTTCAGGTATTCCACCATTTCCTTCGACCAAAATTTATATACATTTATATGTTATATATTATATAAAAATTTAATCATATTATCCAATTAATTTCTGATTACATTAGCCCAATAAGGAATATAATATAAAGAATTTATGGACCATGATATCTAATTTTATTTCCACAAAACAATTTTAATGATTCTAGGTAGTATCCTAAAAGGAAAAATAGTTTGAGAAATATCCATATTTTTAAATAGAGATAAATATTTGAGGTTTGTATGATGACTATATGAACACTCTTTATAGAACTTATGTTATTTTTTTTCAAAATCATTATAATCCATAATATTTGACACATAGAGATTTAAATAATTTTAAAAAACATAATTACATCAGACATTTCTCCATGAAACTAGTATCATTAAACAATATTAATCAATCAATAATTATTTGGATTGATTTTGGACATTGTTTATATATTCATTAATAGAATTATTTAGTCATGTAATCTATTTACATCTCATCTAAGTTAGGTTCCTTACTTGTATCACAATACATCATAAAAGATATTATCATTATTTAAATAACTTGTATATAACATTAACCAAGGCCTAGTATAAAATTATTTATCACTAAATCATTATAAGGAATCATTAATAGGAATTCAACATGTCCATCCTCCTTATGGAATAGATATGGTCTTGATCGAATTATCTAGAAATAATCTTTTGGAATATAATATAGAAATCATCCCTTCATGAATAATTTATTTCAAGATGATTATTCATAAAATGGAAATGAAACATCATTGATTAACTTGATAATATACAAGTCTAATCAATCCCATAATATCTTACAACTCTATTTCTAGGACATGTCATCATAGTCCAGGTATCATGTGGATTTATTATAGAAGACACCTCCAAGGATTTTATTTCTTCTTATGCACTTCTGTTTTAAGGTTTCAATATTAACTTCATTTCACATTTCTATATGTGTTCATGTTCTAATAAAAATATAAGAAATCCCATACAAAATTTTTTTTAACACCCCTACATATGAACGATATTCCCTGATAGATTTTCATGTATTTATTATAAATTTTTTCTCCAACAAATTAAAATTTTAAGACAATATTATTTTATATTAAAAAAATACACCCACATTTTTGTATGTCATATCGACAATATAATTATATAGAATAATATAATATATTTATAATTGATCGGTAATATTGTAATTTTCAATGCATCCATAATGAATAAAGACAATCTTACACTAATTCCATGGATACAACTCACACATGTTATGTTCTCAATGTATCACAGATCCAACATTCATTATTCTATGAATATCATATCATGGGTCTAAAATTCAAATTCCAGGACTCACATGACATTGAGAAGTTTGTTTGGCATTAATCTGATCCTTTAGAAATCCCATCTAAAGATATATTAATAAAAATATTCCCTAGATTAGTAAAACATACATAAATCAAATTCCATTTATTAACAGCTATATAGAAACCCATGAACTAGATAAGCCATAATATCTCATACTATAAAATGGACATGTGTTTTATTACCTCTTGAACACTAGAGTAATAAAAAAATTGTCTGATTTATCACTAGTAAAAAATCAAACCACTTATTTATCGACTATGATAAATTTGGAAAATATATAATTAGTTTTCAATATGGAACATAATGTCATATATTTTTTATTCAAATTATATATCTATGAGTATAATGAAGAAAAGGTCTTTATCTTGAATGTTGTGTCCTCATAATAGTAGCACTGTCTAGATATACACAATCTAGTTAATGTGGCCTCTGTTTATTTAGAAATACTATTCCAAAAATATACTTTTTCATTCTTATAATATCAAATTATTATTCTTAAGAATCAAATTTGACTAACTACCATCAACAGAAAATCTATATTCTTTAGGAGTAGCAAGACCAACCTTTTCTGAAATCTAAAACCATCTATACTGAAAGTATCTCTTGAATAGACCATCTTGAACATTAATTATATAATATAAATGAACAGCCTATGAATTTTAAAATTGAAATTGACCAAGACTGTTAACTAGACATCATCAAAATTATTTAACTATGATCGAAACATCAATTCAATAATAAAGCATATTGTTGTAAATTATTTTTCAATAAGACTATTTAATAATGTAAATTTTTGAATGCATGAATCGCTATCTCACATCTGTAATTATTCTGAGATAATATAATCAAATTGAACAAAAGTTCCCATTTGTCTTCTTACGGAAATAGGAACCACATGAACATGGTTCTTCAAAAAATAAACAATACACTCTTTTCTTCCATACAACTGATCTATGGTACCACATTATGGGGATGATTATGAAGCTGGAAATATAGAACCCATGTATCCCATTCAATAACAACTGTTTAAAAGATATTAATTTCAATGACCATATCTAAATACAACAATGTAAAACAAAACCATTTGTAATTAATGTACATCAAGAAACTAGTGGTGATGTGTTGTCTGGATCATGGATAATTTCACCACTTTATCAATAAGCTAGTCAAAAATTCTATGACTCCAGTAACATATATTCATCAATAATATTTTGTAAATGAAATGTAAGGGATAGAAAAACACATGAAATTAATTCCTAAATAAGGAAAACAAATAAATTTTATGGTTCTAATGATGATATTTACTTTAAGTGAAAATTGGAACCATTCATTCAAAGATAATTAAAACCTGTGATATTCGAGGATAAAATTAAATTCTCTAGTAGAAAAATGATTAATTACAAATTATAATTGAAATCAGATGGTCAATATATCGAAGCATAGAAGAAAAAATCCAATAGTGAAACCTATAAAAAACTATATTGGGAAATGATTATACAATATAATTTAACCCTGTAGTAATCAATAGCGCATAATTATTCTGAAATAGTGTCCTAAAACCTCATTTTTTCATTTGGAATTACCTACTACTAGATTCAACATTGTTTGTGTTACAGAATGTCCCTAAACACAATCAATGAAATCCATTGAGATATAATACATAAGACGATATATCTGGCCAGTAGTTAAATCTTCCATATTTCTTTTATAATATAATATTTCATGATAATGTTCACAATGTTAAACTCAAAAGTGGTTGTATTTAGATTAATAATTTCCTCCAAATAGATAATGCATATCTAATTTATATTAATATCGTCATATTATTTTCTAATCAAATAATTCCATATTCATCACATGAAACATGATATTATATACATAAAAACATCCTTCTATATGAGCTTTACATATTTGGAAATACTGATATATGAATTTCTCAAAATGTTGTTGTTTTTTGTTCTAATTTTTCTTTAATTTCGGATTTTGTGTCCACAATAGTGCTAAAATAACTACATTCATCTAGTTCTAAATGTTTTTATATTGAAAATATGTTTTTAAAATTTTAAAAACATAAAAATAAATCTTTTCTCTATCAAAACACATAACAATTATTTACAGAAAAATTTATCTATGAGCTCATTAATACATGATCATCATCTTTACCACATTATAATTTTTTCTTATAATTTTTTTAAATATTTTTGTTAAATCTCTTAATTAATATTGATTTATTTTACTATCTTTTCATTCATATTATTTTAATTATATATTGAACGATTATACTGAAGTCAACATGACTCCTAAAATTATGTATATTCCCAAAAAAATTAATGATGTATCATTTATATCATATCAACCTAAAGTATTTTAATAAAAAAATTAAATTCCAATAAATATTGGATTTATTACAATTTAAATACCGGAAATTAATTGACATGTGAATTGAATTCTAGTTAACAATGACCTATATTCTTCCATTTTTAGTAGCTTTTAATTCAAAATACAGTAATTAGTATTGAACACGACTGTAAAAACTATTTTATATACAGGGAAGTAAATATTAAAAATGGCGGTACTATATAATTAATGATTTTAATTCTATATAGAAAAGAATGATAGGTTTTTATGAAGTCTAAAAGAGTGAATGTTATAATGAACAAATGATATGAGTTAGATGATTGTTATGAGATAGTACTTGTCATCGGTTTTATGGAGATAATTTGTAAATTTAAATGGGCTTATATATATTTCTTATTTTTTTGATATGATTGTTTTTATAATTTAGTATTTTAGAATTGTGAGAATGAAATTTTATTCTAGGATAATACATAATATTATTATTCTGTGGTTTTTGAATGAATAAACCATATTCAAAATAATGGAGTTTATGTGGTGGGTTCCATTATTCAAACAAATATTTACCCATGGATATTGTTTTTGTGTGGAATACTCCCATTATAATTAATTTTTTTGGTAACATATTTATCTATAATGACTTTACTATATTGTAAAGTGAAATCATTACATGTTTGTGAAAATTATTGATCGTTTTTGTTATGTTTTTATTTTTGTAATAAATATATTATTGTTTTCTATATGTGGATTATGAATCATATCTAAACTAAGGAAAATTTATTTAGTGATTTTTCATTTATTACAATATTGACTTTCATCTATAAATATTTTATATTCTTAATAAATGGTTTGTGTTTAATTTTAGTTCATTATATATGGATTTCATCGGCGTTCCCTAACAATTGGTATAGAAATCAGTCATGTAAATCTTTCCTACAATGTATGATCCGCCAAATATTTTCGAGTATTTAAAATTCATTTATGAGGCTAAAAAATTGTATCATATCACCATTTTATGAGTTTTATAAAACAAGTCCCTTGTAATGGTAATTCAAAACCTACTTTAATAGTGTCAATTTTAATTTTCCTTGTTGGATAATTTTACTGGGAAATTCATGATCATTCATACATGTTCTAGATCTTAGTCAGATTTCACTAAATAAATATGATAAACCATTTGATGATATTAATATCATGTTGTGTATGTTTAATGGAATGGTTTTTCGAATCTAGAGTATTGATATAGATTACTTTCTATTATAAAATAGTATAGATCATACATTGATGGGAACCAATTGATATTTGATTATCCTTAAAAATGAGAGAGGATTGATAAGAATGGATTAGAGTTTTGTAAAATGTAATTATCCTAGAAAATTACTTATAACATCTAGAAAGATAATACTGTATTAAAACATAGATATAAAAACATAAATATGTGTTATATTCCATATTGGATGAATAATGATCTCCTTTTAAAAAAAATTTGGAATGAAGATGTAAATAAAAAAATTGTGGAATATCACATCAATAAATTAATAATAATAAGATGAAAATTAAATTAAATATTATAGATCCATAGCTGGATATGTTTTTTATTTCATCACACCCAAAATACTGGTATGTGGTGGTTATCAATGTCATTAAATCAACAATAAATAATATACTTTTTTAGACATTATGAATTTGATATTGATTTCATTTCATATTGAAAATGAATACTATTTAATTGAATGGTAACATGAATTGTAAATAAAGAATAAGGCATAGAATGAGTATCTATAAAAATTTATTTCATTTGTTTTGTCATTATGGGAAGAAATATCCCCTAATGAAATATTAAAATAAAAGATGAATGAAATCAAAAAGTTATTTTTCCAGAAGTACATATATGAATCCAATATTATAAGATAAGAATGTTTTGTTGGTTATTCATGCTAGTTCACTTAATTCATGTATTATATATGTCAATTTTCATTTTAGAGGACATCTTAGAGTGTAATTATTAAAAAGTACACTTTAAAATGATCCATAAATGATCATCATATGGATATATTTATAAATTTATGAAATAAGTAATATAGAGACCCATTTCCCTTATAGAAATAATGAAATTATTTTTAAAATAAACATCAATTATTTACAACAAAAATAATTTAATGTAAAATATAATTGGTTGAGTATATTCAAAATTCAATTAAATGAAACTAAAAAATGAAATCAACATTTTATTGTCCATAATGAGCTCACATGAAAATTTGAACATCTAAAAAATCAAATGAAGACCTAAGGAGTATATCAAATGATGTGGTTATCCAAGGAAGATAGTAATGAAATTAATATGATAAATAAATATAATGATTTAAAGATTGATAAAACATAATTCATAAAAGATATGATAAAACAATAATCACATGAAAGCACCATATAATGATCATGGTATCATAAAATTATGGTAACATAGGTAAAATTGAATAAAATACAAAAAAATGTAAACATTACTCAAGTGTATCTACCTTGAAAAATTAACTTGGTGAAAAAATGTTCCATAATGGGTTAAGTCAACTCCTTTATTCCAAACACGCTACCACAAAATACTAAATAATTAACCAACACATTGGAGGGATATCCAGGTAAACCCATTAGAACATATTCATGATTTATGTGTTCCACACAATGAATATCAATCATTAAGAATGGAATTACATTTACACATGGAAGAAAATGGGGATTCATAATCATTCCTCATAACATAACCAAAGAAATTTACAAAATGAATATAATTTAAAAATTAGGAAAATGAAAGTATTTACCCAAAAATTTAAGGGAGAATCAAATAGGTATATATGATAGAGACATATATACATAATTTAGAATAATTTTGAAATATTAACGATAGAGGTGAAGTGAGATAATGAGATAATAGACAAAACCCAATTGAAATGGTGGTATAGTGTGATCCATTTCCCCATGCATGATTCTTCGTCTGTGTTAATAATATTATTGTGGAATAAAAGTTTGTTATGTATTTATTTTCATAATAAGTAAATTCATTTATATTATTATTTTAACATTATTTATTATCTCATTATATATAATTACTCAATCATCTTGTTTCATTTCATATGATTTGACATTGTGCTGCTAATATGTTAAAAACAATTTGTATTATCTAAAATGGTAAAATAGATTATTATTTCATCATATCTAAAGTAATTTTTATGTAATTATTTTCATTTTTATGTATCAATAAAAATCTAAAACTAATCATGACATATTGTTATGAAAAACATTGTATGATATAATCATATAAACAGTAGGTCATACGTACATATGAGTAATTTTTTAATTTTTCAATGATCACTATTTAAGGAAGATAAACGTTATTTTATATTTTATAAATTGTAATTTTATAACATAAATAATATTATTTTGTTAAATAAAAAAACATATATCAATATTTTTTACACTGAAAAAACATATAACATCACTTCATGAGTTGGTAGTGCATTGTACACATTAACGAAATTATCATTTATCAATGGAGGATAAGGTATGATTTTTTATTATACATTAATTTTATATAATTAAATATATCTAATTGATAAATAATAAAAATATTAAATCCATCATCTTGAACAACCAATATATGTAATGTGGGTAAGATAATTACATTGGTATACTAGGTGGTTATACATTGTGCACCCAGATGACAGTTTTATATCACATTTTATAGAATTTTAGATGGAGTTTGGATATTACATTAAAATAATATCATTTAATTATATATATATATATATGATATTATATCATCATTAATTATTAATATTTTATTAATAATAGATGATGAAATAAATCAAATATTCATGGGAGTGAGTGATGCATCTTCTCTAGAATGTCTCTTTATGGTTATACCTAAATGTCCCTTGATTAATATTTTTCTGTCAAAAGTTATGATATGAAATCAGTTTGGTATTATTTACATTATTTTATCATGTCCTCAAAAAACTAAATATTTTTTTATTTTTTTTAATGTAATGGATTTTATGTTCCCTTATATTGGTGAGAGAGATTAATATTCCTATAAATAACAAAAACTATTCAATGATTGGATATACCTCTAATTCCAGTAAACCATAAATTTGATAAATAAACGATTGGATTGGATATATGGTTTATTAAAACCTTTAAAATTAATAATAATTTACATTTAAACATTTTATGCCCTTTATAGATTTAGTTTATCCCTGGGTAAAATGTTTTTAACATTAAATATGTTAACATATTTTTACAGTTTTAATATTCATTATTACCCAAAATAGTTTAACATATTGTAAAATAATATTTTTTATTTAAATTTTTTTATCTATTTTAATAATTCAAAATCATATTAGTTTTAATATTTAATTTAAAAAACCAATAAAACATGTTGAAAATTGGTACTAAAAAATTAATTTTTCATGCAAAAGATGTTCTAACAAAAAATATATGACTAGTAATAATATTTATACTAATTTAAATTAATACTAATTGATATATAACATATAAATTTCATTTATATATTTACTTTATTTATTATATTTTAAATAAATAAAAAGTATATATTTTATTCACATGATAAAATTTTGCAGAAAAACATATATTTATGTATAAATATTATGTTTTAAAAAATTCATGAATTATTTCATAATAAAATAAAATTAGTAAGTGTTTTTAATTTAAAATGGAAAATATTTAACATTATTTCTCAATTGAAAATATATTTTAACTTTTAATTTAATTTATTTAATGAAATGAAATAAAGGGTTTTGAAAAATTGATAATTTTCTACATTCACAAATAAATATAACATTTTAAAAAAATACCAAAAAATCAACATATATTAAGATTTTATGATGCTTAAAAAAATTATGTTTATTTTATAAAATAAAAGTTACAGTTTTTCCAAAAATTAATTAAATTATTTTAACAAAAATATTAATAAAAATCTGTTCTTTATGAGACATAAATTTCAAACAATAGAATTTTGTTATTAAAAATTCATCTTATTATTTCCATATAATTTATGAGAAAACATTTATTATTTAAGAGATATATAAATATATTTTATTATATTCCTAATACAGTTCAACAAACTATGTTAATAACTTTGAAATACCAATAATAAATATTCATTGTTCATTTAGGTTTGATGTTGTGTGTCCCATACAACATTAAGAATAGTTTTCATTTTTGAAACATGTAGTTTTACATTCCTCCCCCATAAGTAATTACAACCTTGAAATTTTTTGTTAAATAATAATGTTAAAATATTTGATGGTACTTTACCATATTGGATTCTTCAGGTTTCTTGATTTCTTCTTCCTGTTTATGATTTCTCCATATAAATTTGACAAATTGATTTTTCTTGGTTAATATTTTTTATTTATATATTCAATGATCTATATTTAATGACCCTCAAAATATAGATCATTTTCCACCTGTAAACCCACTAAATTTAATACATGTGATGGATCAAATAATTACATCCTTAAGAGGGATACAAGTAATATATCATATAATTGAGAAAGGGCCACTATGATTTCAAGATGATAAGCCATAGATCTTATTTGATTAACATTATCAAAGGGGATAATATACCTAGGGATTAGGTTTCCATTCTAACAGAATCACAGATCATTTTTCCATGACGTTATATGGAGAAACACATTATCCATAACCTCATTGTATATTTTTCATTGATGTTTATCAACATCTCTATATAATCAACTCTATGATTTCTTAATGTGGTTCTAAATAGACTTGACCATTTATACTACATCATAAACCATTTAAAGACCCAATTCCATGCAATCACTAACATCATCATAACACACATATTTTCTTCATCTCTTATGTGGAAACTATTATTTAATGAGAACTAAAACATAGTGTTATGTAAATCTGATCCTCCTTTGATATCTATCAAACTTTATCTAAACATGTCTTCCAATGTCTGAATAGTCCGTAGAGAATGGATGGAAATTTTTTTATGATTAACTATACTAATATTCAACTCATTATTGAGATCATTTTTTATTCTCATGTAGTACTTGCATGTAAATCACATATTTCAGTCATATATAATTGATATTTTTGTTCCATGTAGACTTACCATCAACCTAAAATATATCCTTTAATATAGTCGAGTGAAGATTCCTCTTGAATTATAAGGATGTGAGTAGTTTATATATTGATCCACCCAAAAACAAAAATAATTTTTTCCTTCTGATATATTTGGATGACCGATGGAAAATTACAAAGTGGTGTTTTCTTATTTCCATATATTTGGGGTTAATGGTTTCATCATCCCGAGATCTTTTTTCCTTTAATCCTTTATATAATGAAATAGTAGGAACAATAATGTATATTTTAAATTATCAATATTCATATTCTGCCACAAGAAATTCTCTCTTATATCTTGATACTTATCTATGATAATATAGTAGGTGGAAATGTATAGTCTTTGTGCATCATTTAAAATTAAATTCTTTATAATATTATTTGATGGAACATATAACCATTACATAAATAATACTAATCCTTATTAATTTTTATCATCCTTGATTTCAATTATCTTTTATATTTCACAATCTTATGAATTCCAACAATATATAATTGGGAATCCTTTAACTTCTCTAGATGGGATTATCAAGTGAACATTAGAGAAAGTAATGATGATGTCATTTCCCTCTTGATTCCAATTACAATCAATTGAATGTATTACAATATTGGGTCCTTATTAATTATCATCATTGAAAAATTTCAAATTCCATTCTATATAAATCATCCGACTATTTGTTAACATTCTTATAATGGTATCAGACATTACAGACATAGTCTTATATTATCACTAAACATAATCGATGGGAAATATTTTTATCCTTCTATGTTGACAAATATTATAAGCCCTCATGGGATTTATATATTTAAAACATCTCCCCATTGAGATAATGTCACTACATTTTCAATGAAATTCTATGGTAGAAGTCTTTGAATTAACTGTTGTATGGTTATACTATTAAACATTCATGTTCAAAGTAGATATGCTATCACATTATAATTTTTCTTCATCAAAAATCCTAAAAAACTTATTGGAAGAATCACTATCTAGGTGAGGTCAAGTACACTGATGACCCTCTTTTTCTACTCTAGAATGGTTTCATCAAATCCACTAGTCACGGAAAGCATTACTACATTTGGTGTTAGTTAGGTTAATGGTTCTTTAAATCCAGATAATAATCTCACACATCGTCAGTAATAATCAACTAGATCAAGTAAACTATGAGCATCCATTAACAAATTTATCCTATGATACTTATTAATAAGCTTCATATTGGATGGGTCTAGAGATATCACTTTTATGGTAAAACTATTCTAGAATAATGATGCTTACATAACCTATAACCATCATTTAATATAATTTCATATATATTATCTCTTACCAGAACCATAAGAATATTATTCAAATTCTCTAAATTCTAATCCTTATTTTTGGAGTAAATCATAATATTTTTTCTAAGTACTACGACATATTTGTTTTGGTAATCTAAAAATATGCTATTGGTTATGACCATAATGATTATTTGATCATTATTTAGTATGAAATAAATATATATGAACTCATAGTTTCCATACCTTGATTGAATCGTAGTTTTAAGAATGTCTCCATTCTTAATCTAAAACATGTGTTTTCCTAACAAAAGGTGTTACATAGAAAAACATTGACCTCCAAATATTTGATTGAAGTTGTTAGCTAAATGTGGTAGGGTGTAATTATAATTTAACATGATTTTGATGTGTTTATGATGATGAATGATAAGGAACATTGAACAATTTTTTCTTGGATGAAGGGGACCAACATACACCAACGTATACCACTCGGGAATAAAAAACAATTTTCCAAATTCTATTTTGGATGACTTTTAGTTCCCCATATCTCTACAGTGCTCATTCAATTAGGGGGTATCTATGTTGGAATAGGTCCAAGAATTTTATTGATTGTGAACTAAATCTCTAAATTGGGAGTATGAGTAGAAAAATATTTTGGGAATACATTCGAATAATACCTCGCAATGGGAATGTATTCAAGAATATTTTTTTTATTGTAATAAATATTTTGGTCTCGATATGCATTATCATTTTATAATAATATATATAAATAATTAGATGATTCATGGGGATATTTATCATCCTCATAACATGTGTGTAGAATCATAGGATGACTTTGAATGTGAAGAGCGATCTCCTTCTCAAAATAGTTGATGTTGTATTTATATCAGAATATATAATCCATTTCCAATATGAAATAAAAATCTACCAATGTAAGTTATATTTTATTTTCCAAAAGATTTATTTCACAAAAATTATTTAGAGATACATTATATATTTCGATTCAAATTATAATTTTGATTGATATTCCCAAAGAATGCTCAACCCCTATATTTTGAGGTGGATCTTGAATAATTATACTAAACATTTATGATGTGAAAGAATACATTAAAACATAGTGAAATTATACATTTTTTATTAATTAATGAATTACTAGAAGTTGTATCCCTGCATCGTTAGTGGGAACTACCTTAGAACGTGAGATAGAATATCATCTTCATATCCTTTTTTGATTTGGAGGTTATTTTCCTTGATAATCGCTAAGTAACATTGGATTATGTAATTGTATTTCAAAATTTCCATGTTTTTTGCAGTAATAACACTAAAAAATAGGTCCAGTGTTGATCTGAACCTTCATTTATTCTTAAACATTATTTGGTTTCTATAGTTATCTTATGAATTTATGATCATGATTTCCATATTCTTATAATCGTAATCATATCATGGTTCCCAGCAATCATTTTCATGGACTCTTCTACCCACACTTTTACAGAGTGGGGTGTCAGGTTTTCATTCCTCTATATGATTAATCTAATAATACTATTGATGGAAACTCTATTTTATATTTTTTCTCTCCACTACCAGTTGACCACTAAGAGTAACTGATCTCAATATAATTATTAAAGGAAAAACAAAAGGTCTTATCATATTTATTAATGTCCAAAATTCTTAACTAATTTTATACAGTAAATTTAACCCCACTAATGAAATGGTCACCTTGATTTTTGTGATGATGAAAAATTTATCGGTGTATCATCCCATCATTATGATGAGTTACACACACACCTTGATAGACTCATCTATATTTTTGTTGACACTAAGGAACTCCCTATACTTTTTTAGATTGATAGTTTTGGGAACATATTCATGGAGAAATATTTTTTCTCTCCTCCCATAGAATTGAATTAATATCCTCTATGGACATTGTGTTCTTGATCTTTGTCAACCACTAATCAGATTCTCTCCCAATAATATAATTGGTTATCACATGTTCATAATTATATAAATATGGGATTAAATTCAATATCTTCTCAATTTTTGAATTCAGTTTTTTGTGTTGTGGGTATGAAAATAAATACTATAGGATGGATTCTTTGGAATCAAAAAATACTCGATTACAACTTTTTCTTTCTTAAGAGGAGGATTCTATTACACATGAATCATTTTTTTTATTCATAACTTGGAATAATTGATATTGAATATCAATTTTTTTCTCTTCTACAAATCCAAAAATTATAGGAATATCATTTTGGACTTCATCAAATTAAATATAATATTGTTTGAGGGCCTAGTTTCTCCTATTTTAAAAAATTTACCAATTGAATAAAAATACAATGAGAAAATGTTAAATAATAAATTTAAAAAAGGGATGAATATTATATAGGGAGTAATAAATTATAAATGATTAAAATTTATTAACTTACGAGTCTATAGTTTTCAATATAAGTTATACATGGTAATGTTTCTTATTATGTTTTATGACATAAAAATTTCTTCAATTCCTTCAAAATGGATCATAAAGTGTTTTTGAATTTTAAATGATGATCCTCATGGACTTCAAATAATGGCGTGTATTTAGGTATTTACCATGAACTAGTTATATAATTAGTCCCATTAAATAGTCATTATTCAATATAATTACCCCAAATTAAAACTCTTATATATCCACATCCACATGATGTATCCATATAGAGATGTGATTTCCTTATAAACCACTTTCACTATACATTAAAAAAATCATGGATATTTAAATTCCTCTTTTCCAATCATTAAAAAGATCCTGAGGGTTATCATTAATTTTTCACCATCATTGATTTCAAAATTTAATTAACCTTTTATCTAATAAAAACTATACCTACCAATTTCATTTAAACATTTCACAACCCTATTTTTTATATTAACATCCATTAGTTACAATACAATTATTGTTAGGTATGATTTCATTGGAGAACTAGGTTTCTGACACAATAAAATGAAACTAAAACAAAAATTTATCTTTATATTTATTATAATGATCTTGAATGTGTATTTTTACTTTTTAAACTACACTAGATAACATGGGGAATACATCAAAGAATGTGGTGATCTGATAGCCAATAATGGGAATAAACTTGATATGTAAAAATAATATGGGGGTCAATAGAAATTCACTATTTGGTAATAGAGATAAATAAAGAGTAATCAAATGGAATCATAATAGAAAGAACATGGTATTATAAGATCGTGGTTATATAATAAATATGGTAGAAACATAATTCCTATGATAATCATGAGTCACTAATAATATCCTAGACAATATCACAATGTGTAAAAGTCCCACAAAAGATTAGGTAAACTATCTAATCCCATACATAATTCCTCATTAGACAGACGATTTACCCAATGATTTTGAGTAATATCTAGAAACATCCAGAATAATATTTTGCTGATTTTTTTTGAATAATAATGGAAATTCATCATAAAGAATAACATAATAATTACTAAAGGAAAATGGGTTCCTTAGGCTTGAATCAGAGAATAATCAAAAGAAATTTAATGATGATGGAACATTAGAAATGATTAAAAGATATGCATAAAACAATAAATAAAGGGATATAATATTTTTATATAGGGAATATTAAATTATATGAAATTTATAATCATATAATATTCTAAAAGTGATTGATAATGTGAGGTAGAGAGATAGTGGTCACAAAAAAATAAAATATTTGTTTAGAGACATCCCATACATCATGTCAGATTCGTTTAGAAAATTTATTTTAATTATATCTTTAATAACATCATTCAAATTTATTATTCATTTTATTTTATTTATTATAATTTTTAATTGAATTACACAGTCACTTAAGTTAATGACAGATGTTCTGTTGATGTTCAAATCATATGTCCAAAGATACTTATGATTGTATACTAATGTCCAATAAATAATAATTTAATAATTTTAATAAAAATTAAGATTCAATTGTTATCATATTTATAAATCAATTATAAATTTAATATAATTATTTACAGTTGGTTATTAAAACCGAACTATGTTACATATATAGAGATGAACGGTCATATGAATGTAAGAAAAACAATTTAATTTTTCAATGATAATGTGGTAAAGAAGATAATATTTTTATTATCCTTCTGAAAGGATAATAATATTATAAGTATCTTATTAATTATTTATATCAAAAGAGACATATCATCTATGTTAGTTGGTAATAAGAAAATCGCATCACCAGACGAGGAAGTAGTTTTCCTTAGACGTGAACGACACTATCATTTTTCAATAAATAGTATGGTAATAAAGTGTATGATATATAGATTTTAAATAATAATAGATTTTTAATAATCATAATATTTAATATTTAAATTCATTATCATAGACATCTATAAGATGTGATGATGTAAAGACAATTACATTTTTACGAGGTGGTAGTCCTATAAACATTTGTATCATGGTTTAATTTCCCATTTTATAGAATTGGATATTGGTTTATGGTATATAATTGATATAATAAAATATTATTATATGGTAAATAAAGTTTTTATTTTTTATCATAATTAAGAATGATTTTACAGAGGTTTAAAAAGAAAAAAAAATGATTCCCAATTATAAATGTTACCTCTTTTTTAGAGATCATTTTTAAAACTATACTTAAATTATCTTTTGATTTGAACTACTGTAAAACCAACACAACTAGGATGTGGGGAAGAATTAAAGGATGAAATTTTTTTATTGAATGTCTATCTCTGATGTACAATTTAATTTTTGAAAAAATGTGTATAAGAGGTTCTCTTTTAGACGTGATAGGGAGTTGGATTTTATAATTACACAAAACTATTTAATACTAAGAATATAATCTCAAGAAACACATAAAAAACAGAAAAAGACTGACGGTTATTAGTTAATTTTTTTATAAAAATCCCAAAAATTGAAAACTAAACATTTTTAAAACTTTTTACTCCATTTTCATTATTGATTTATTCCCCTAGTAAACTAGTATTCATGTTAGGCATAGTAAAATATTATTCCTTTTTTAACCATTCATAATCAAATAATATTTAGAAGAAATTATTATATTATTTTAATTTTACTAATTCATAACATGAAATCGAATTTATAAAAATTAATTCATATAAGTTAGAAAATATAATAATAAATTAAACATATAAAATGTGTCAAATTTTTTTTTAATAAATATTATATTCATGACAAAATGTTATTAGGTTAATTGTATGACTATTAACAATTAATATTTGAATTAAAATTAATAAAACTCATAATATTATCTATAATTTCTAATTAAACAACTTCTTAATAAGGGGTATTTTATTTAATTCAAGTTGATATACTTTAGGCAGTAACAGCGAGTTTGCGCAAAACCATGTTAATAGTCATTAAACAATCTTTTATAAAAATCATGAAAATTTGTTATTCAAAAGAATTTAATTAGATTATTCAATATCAATTGGATGATATTTTACTTTGATATCAAATCCAAAATGAGATGAAAATTTTAATATAATTTATATAATGAAAACAAAGTATATTATTGGAAAAAATCATCAATATTTAATATTTACTAAAAAATCAATCATTTCCAAAAAATAAAAAATTTAACTATAAGGTATTTATGATAAACTGACTTAAATTTTTATTAAATATTTCAAAAGAATATTTGTGTATTTTCCAAAAATAATATTATATTTTCTCAAAAAATAAAAAAATTACATTTAAATAGAAACATATTTTTTGAAGAATAAAATGTCCTTACTAAATTATGAGTGCTTATTTTTTGATAATTTATCAATACATTTATATATATTTTGAGAGTTCTCGGTATTTCCTAATTTATTTAATACAATTAATACTCACTTATTTAATGGAATGGTTATAATAGTAATATATAATCATTTTCATTTTGACTCAGTGTTTCATGTCACATTCACTATCAAGAAATTTTTTTCATTATAAAATATTGATGGTGTTATAATTATTGTGTCTTTATAATAAAAGAATGGAATCGTTCAATAATTTCTGGGCATGATGAAAAATTTAGCATGAGTGAATAAGGTAATTAAAATATGTTTACAAGTTGATACCTTTTTCTATAAAAATTTTACCAATAGAGTGAGGAGGATTACACATGGTTCCATGGGGTCATATAAGTGTGTGAAGGATAGATTATTTTACATCAGGGGTGTATTTCAAGGTTTAATTAATTCAAAATACAATACATTTTCAATATTATGTTATAAAAAACTATGTAACATATGTGATATGGAAATGAAAGTACTGACTACTGATTGAATGATGAATATTGGAAGCAAGAAATGCATAACATGTATATATTATGTCATTGGGATTAATCCAATAGTGATAGAAAAGATGTAAGGTAATATAGAAAATTACATGTTTCTAGAAAATTCTTATCTAGATAAATTGGGGTTTTACGCCATTTCATTCTCATTGAGAGTTATACTACTTTGTTACCTCCATCCGTTATGTAATTTAGATGGTGTGAATGTTCTTTATTAAGATAATTTCTAACTTATAGAAAACATTTATTTAATGGATCTACACTATTTAAAACAATAAAAAAATAATATTGTTGTTAGAGATATTTTAAAATCATTGGGATAATACAATAAGGGTGTTATAAAGCATAATAGGGTCACTAATAGGATGAATTGGGTGTTAGTTTACAAAGTTAAGAGTATGAGGATTCAAGTAATATACCAGTGCATTTTGATTAAGAATGATGAACTGTATATCAAACATGGTGAATACTATTAATTCATTTATATTGGGGATGAAACATCTAGATGAATTTTTGTCTATAATGATTAAAAATACCCGTATTATTTTTAGTTTACCTCACTCTTATATTCACATTCAACCCAAGGAGGCGGAAAAGTTTCTAGTTATATCCTGCTCAAGTTAATTTTTAGTCTAAAGAAACAATTACTATTGTTGGACACTTTTAGAATATGAATTATTTTTTTTCAAATGAAAACGTATAATATTATGTGGAATGAACTTTTGGTTGGATTATAACAAAGGTAGATCTTTATGATATGATAAAATTATCATAATATGTTTAGGAACAAAAAAATGAATGTGTGGATGATAAATATATTCCAATAAAGTTATATATTATGAGATATTTGGAAACACAAGATAATCCAGAAGAGTTTGTGCGTGCAGTCCACATTTTGATGTTGTCTCTATAGACTATTGTACTAGAAATATTAAGAAATATATAAGATCATGGTAATGATCTCATATTTGAGGTAATAAAACGAGTTTCATTGAAAACATTTATGATATAAATATATATATTGAGATCTAATAGTCATAAGAGCCATGTAAATAGAAATGATAGTGCCTTTTACTACTTCATTTCCATGTAAAATGGTTTTTCCTATAACAAAGAAAATGACATGAATATTAAATACATGAAACAATAGTTTTTTATAATGAGGGATTATAGTAATTCCATACATGTTCTTTAAACATATGAGATATTAAAAATGAATTTTGGAATGAAATTCCATCAGAATAAAAGGATTTAAATAACGAAAGATGAAATAGTTGATGGATTGTAATGTAAGGAAATAATTTTCATGATGGTATTATAACAAAAGAGAACATTATTTATTATATGATTTATTATTGATTAATTAAAGATATTATAATTTATAAATACTTATAATATTTTTAATGGAAGGTACTCATTTGGAATAGTTATATGGGATGATAAATTATCTTCTTGGGGATGTAGATAATAAAATGTATATGGATATGGTTAATGATTTCATGGTTAAATGGAAAATAAAACATTTATAAAAGTTGAATTGGTGACTTATATTTGATGACATAACCAAAGTAGTTGAATTATAATTTAATTCAATTATCATTGATCATAAGTACCTCAAATTAAATTAATCTCATTGCTACAACTGGAAGCTGTAAGACAATGGTTCCTTCGGTTTCTACATATCTATGATTTTTACTTGACTAATACATATATATTAAATGAACAAAATTACGCTGATAATGATTAATTTTCATGATGACTCAAGATAAAAAAATTTATTCATTCGAAACTAATGTTGGGGATATATAGTCTAAGGTTGTTATCATTAATAATATTTTACCTTTGTTATTATGTTTATATTTGGATGGTGGGGGAGAAAATAAAATAAGGGATGGGAACCTGGTGACCACCCCCAATTATACATACTTTTTATTGATTAAATAGAATGAAAAATGACTTGAATATGAGGTAGTGCACCTAAAGTTGGTTTCATTTTCATTAATTTTATTAATCATGATTTATTCAATTTATTGTACTTTATCATTCATTTGATAAGATATTGGTGTCATTTTTTTGCTCATAGAAAATACAAAAATGAAAATATTGGGTAGTATTTAATTTGATTCCCCAGTAAATTAAAAGAGTTAACATATTTTTAATCTAACATTATATGCCTCACTCATTTCAATGATTCTCTAATATTGTCATTATTTGATATAAAGATAGTTGAAAGAGTATTATGGGATATGTAATCATGTTCGATGAAATGGTTATTAGTTGGTTATTGGAAGAGGAAACTTATTTGTGATGTTTCAGAAACAATTGATCAGTATATTATATTAACTAAATATGGGGAAGAGCTGATTTTGATTATGGGTTTTTGAATGGTCTCAGATGAAGGAATGACCATGGAATTTATTTTTTGTGATTTACAATCTGATATTTCATATTCAATTCTCAGATATATCATATCCTGTTAATGTATCACGTCATATTAATTTATTTATTGGAAAATATTTTAATCTATAAATTACTAAAGGATCTCATAATTTGGTACATATACTCAAGAAGTGAATAATTTGGGTTGTGTTGAGGTAGTGTTTATAATAATTGGAGCACCTATGAAATATTGAATTCTAGGGCATACTCATTGATGCGGCTATAGGATAAAATAATGTTTTTGGTTGAGAAAATATGTTTTTTTATCCTATAAAATAAATATCAAGTTCTAGTTTATCATTATTGGTTCTAAAACAATTTTCGATACATGGATGAATATCATTCACTATCAAAATTTATAGAATTCTTACTACCACACCTCATGAAGAGGGGTTAATTAAATCGATGATGTTAATATTTTCAGAAGTTAAGACTATTATACTATAAGAGAGTGATGGTAGAAATTAGATGATTACCCTAACATGTCAAGTAGAATAATAGTTTTTGAAAAACAATTTCATATGAAATTTAATTCCATAAAGGATGCATACATTTTTGTACTAAATTGTTTAGAAAAATGAATTATATTTGGAATTTGTAATAAACTGATATGATAATTCAAGTAATTGGTACCTGACCTATTTAGTTACAATCCCTAGATCACATTCTTAATTTTGAATAGATATAAACTAGGTTCATAACATCAAACTAAAAAATCCTTCATTGAGAAATTTTCCAAATATAATACTAATTTTAATGTTTTGGAATATACCAAGGATCCATGATCATAGTACATTACATTTTCATAAAACATACACGAAATATATAGTTCTAAATAAATTATAAAAAAATATAGATTACAAAAAATAAGGCACCAAATAATACATAATAAATAATATTTATGCATATAAAATTTAAGATATAAAATTAATTAATCCTCGAAATACCTCACATGATACAAAATAGGAATGGATGAAAGTAAAATACCCCCTGAGAAGATTAATAACACATAGTCAAACCAAACTAAACAAAAAATATGAACCATGACTATATGATCTCCATTGTATCCACAACAACTCACCACATCCAAAATATCCATAAACGTACTAGTTGAATGATATCAAGAACAAAAATTAATACTCATGAATCTATATAAAAATATGAGTTCTATACATAAAAAATGTTGTGTATGTCAGGTGTGAGATAAACATTCCAAAATTGAATTAAAAAAGTTGTCTACATAATTAATTTTATAAAAAATTCATCAATTAGGGATGAAATTCCATTTATCAAAAAAGTTCTCTAACTGTAAAAATAGAAAATAAAATATCATTTATATACCATCTTTAGAATAAAAAACAATATCCCTTTTGTGGAAAATATCACTAAACAATTTAAAAACATAGGCATTATAGACATGAAAATAAATATTACATTCCCTTTAAAATAATTTCCAAAACCCATTTTATCAAAAAAATTATTATCCACCATTGAAATAATAATCTAAAACATTTCAAAAGTGGACTCCCAAAATGTAGATAATCTAACGTAATCCAATTTCATTATTTCAATACTATTAATAAATTTTATTTTCAAAACAATAAAAAAATTAAACTTTATAATAAAATAAATAATAATCCAAACTAAATCATTAATTGATTCATGATAAAATAATATAAAAAATGAAATCTATTGAAATTGTTCAAAAAATCATGATAATCCTTTTTAAAAGATCGTGAAATGGAAATCCCCTATGTAATTCATTAGTTAGTGAAAATGGGTCATAAGAAACTCCATATGTCGTACTATGATATATTTATATAGATACTGAGGAAAATAAGTATTTTGATATGATCCCATGATTTTTTGAGTCATGTTGATCATATCCCATAGTCTCATTTGTGTATATCGATTATCTCCCACAATTTAATCATGTCAAAAAACCCAGTATGGACTAAATTGATTACCTCAATTGGCTACCTAATTTCACATGACAAGTTATAGAGGACATGAGTATCCAAAGAATTTAATGATCTACATATATATAAAAGGTCATAAATATTAAAACCAATATCATCTCTAACAACCTCTCACAAATAATCATGTACACCAACTATCAATCCTAACATGATGATGATGATAATAATAATAATAATAATAAATTCAAAACAATTATCGTAAAAAGAAACATATAAGGTATATAATCTACGAGGGTTCAAAATTAGGGTTCTATAGTCATCAATAAACTCATATTTCAAAAATAAAAACTGGGAATTGTAAACTAATCATAAAAAATAATTCCTTTATATTGTAAAACATCCCCTAAAAATATATCAATGATCCAAAAATATGAAAATGTCATTTTCCTCCATTTTGAGTCATTTAAAAAATAAAATACCAATTCCAAATAAAATAAATCTTTAACATTGATTACACCTATTATAAATAAAAATAGTTACAACTACATAATTTTTAATATTCAACATCATTTATAAGTAGTAAACATGAATTTTTACAAAAAACATTTATATAAACCATCTATATAAAAAAGGAATAACATAAATATCATTATAAATCCATTATTCCAAGTATATCAAACCATAATATCCCTTTAATATCTTTTTTCAGGCCTCTTATGTAAATATAACATGATACTAAATAATTTTTTTAATCATCAAGCATATCATGAATGTTATAAGTAAAGGAATTTTAGAAATACACATACCACATTAAATAGGAAAACACAAGAAATCAATGTTAAATGGAAATCTAAGAAACAATGTGACATATTAAATTACTAGAAAACAAAATAGCATTTAATATAATAAATAAAAACACTAATGTTTTTCCAAAAAATGATTAGGATTTGAGGGATAAAGGAGATCATTTTGAAATATTATTAGAGAATATAATAAGAGTAATATTAATAAATATCTATCAAAAACTAAAAGAAATAATGGATGGAAATATGATATATCATAGATTGTTAGTAGAGATCATCCATGATTGAATACTTTGGTTGGTTAAATGATAAATGTTAATGGAGGACTAATCCATGTAAAAATCGTTTTTTCATTGATTTATAAAATTAAAAAATTAAAAAAACTAGGAATAAATATATCGTGACAAAACCACACTATAATATTTTGACCTTCCAATATAGAATAAAAACATGATCACATTAAATGTTGACATATTTTTGTTCCCCTAACATAACAATTAAATTCCCAATGTAGGTGAAACACTTAATATCATGACAAAATGTCATGGTGCACTCCATAGAAAACATCCACACTGGCTATGTCTGGTCATCATGTGACCTCCACAATTATAGCCTAGTGAATTTCTAAATTTAAAAAACAATTGATAATACCGTTTTCAGAGGTTACAAACATTTATTATTTAATGAATCCTCCTTTTCAAGTCATCACCATCTATTTTGTATGATGAAAATTAACCCAAACCACCATCATTATGTGAATTTTTCTAAACATTACAACAAAAAATACACTACCATTTCAACGAAAATTACTCAAAATAATCAATTTTACCCCTAATAAATATAATCTTATATATTACATTGAAATGGATTATGTCATAATTTTACCACATATCTCACATTATACATCTATAAAGAAACCATTAAATATACAATGATTTAGAAAACAAAACAAACTACCTCAAACATAAAAGGTTACATTGTCAAGGAAAAATTTCATAAGTTGCGGTGAGTAAGGGTACTAGAAAAATGAACCACTCCAAAATATAACTTGAATAATTCCATAAGAATCATTCAAATCAATTATATAATAAATAAAAAAATTATGATATATGAGGTTCCCCGGTATAGGATACCTCAAATATGTATCCACATAATATACATGTCATCTAATACAAGGACACAATGATAAACATGCATCCTAAAGGATATCACCAAAAAAATATGTTTCTTAGTGAAACTATATAGAAAAAATAATACACATTAAATATTAAATAATTATCCTGAATAGGGTCATTTTCAAAATAGAAGCATAACCCATTCTTCATAGAAAACACCTTAATCAATATTATCAAATTCATATAAATCTCCTAAAAATCAATAGTTAAGGACAAATGAATATAAAATCAAAAATCAAAATATAATATTGGGAGTTAAAATTGTTTATGAAGAAAGGGGTCAATAATCTATATCCTAACATGTTGAAAAACATATCCAAATGAACATGGTACAAACCATGAGTAGAAAAAATACCAAATCATATAATATTTTGAGTTATATCTAGATTGGTAAATCACTCATATCATTTATCCAGAAAATTACACAAGTCTAACCCATAGAAATACTATGATAAAAAAATTAATTTTACGCATATTATTACATGAATTTTAAATATAACTATCCATTAATCATAACCCCGATGTTTTTTATTCCCATTATCATTGAAATAATGTGTTCATAATACATTAAAAGGATCATTAAAACATAAAATCATAATTTCATATCCAAACTAATATGCTAAATAAATTTTAGATACTAATACTATATAAGGAAACCTATGAATTATATAAAATAAGGGGTGAGAAAAAATTACAGGTAAGGTCAAAATCATTATAATGAAATATAATATTTCAGTTAAAGGTACATCGTGATAATGTAATATAAATGTCTCAGGAGTAACTATTTAAGATAATGACATTAAGGAATTTGTATAATATGATCATGAAAACAATGGATATTTTATAAAAAAATAACATGACATAAAAATGAGTGAATGAAAACATCCTAAACAATATTATATTGTTTAAAATGTATAATAGTGGAATATGCTTTCTCACTAATCACATAGATGACACATATTAAGACTAACACATTACCCATTGCATTGGACCACTATTTTGGGGAAAGAATCATAACATATTTATAATTTATGTGTTCCACTTAATGGATGTCAATTTTTTCCGATAACATAATAATTACTGACATAAATATTACGTGTTTCATAATTCTTCCTCAATCTATAATCAATTTAAATTTTATAATTTAGGAATTTAAGGAATTAGTGTAAGGAATGTTTTAACCAATTAAAATAATGTATAATAATCTAGTTATATATGTGAGAGTAATATATAAAGATTTTATAATCATTTTATAACATTACCAATATAGATAATGTGAGTTAGATAGAGAATGGCCATAATCTAACAGAAATTATGGTTCAGAGAGACCCCTTACCACAAGAATGATTCATCAAATGTATTATTTATCTTTCTGAATAACATATTTATGTAACCATTATGATTACTAATAACATTTATTGTGTTTATTATTATATTTATTCTATATATTATAATGTTATTTTAAATTACATAATCATTTTGGTTTAAGACAGACATTTTAATGATGTTCATATAATATTCAAAATATATTAAGAAATTTGAATAAGGCCAAATAGATCTTAAATTATTCATATATATAATATTAATAATGATATTGTTATCATTTTTTACATCATGTTTACATTTAAATAAATCCATCATAGTTTATTAAGAAAGCTAACAATGTTACAATTATGAAGATGGAAGTTTATACGTACTCATTAGTAAAGATTCAATTTTACAAAGTCCATGACAAAACTGCTTTAAGTGTTATTTTATTATTAAATAATGATATTAATATCATAAAGAATAAACTTTTTCATTAAATATAGTAACATATACCAACCACATGATATGGTAATAAAAAATGAACCACCTCGCTTAGTAAGGTAGCAGTCTATCATACACTTGGACAACATTATCATTTTTCAAAATATGGTAATATAAAAATGTAAATGATATATTAAATTTTCCAGAATAATTATTTTAAAATGAATATAATGTATAAAAACATATATTCATCATATTGACCAATCATGGGAGAGGATGAGGGAAAATTAATTACATTTGATTATGGGGAAGGGGTTTTCCATACAAATGCATGATGGTTTTGTGTCCCATTTTATAGTAGTGAATATGAATTGTATACCGGAATTAACAAAATTACTAATATTATTATTGTATATATTGATGATATTAAAAAATAATAACAGTGTATTATTTGTTGGATACAGATGATCAAGTAAAACAATTATGTTTAGTAATGAATTATACATTTTCCTTGGACCACCTTTTTGGGATTATAACTTATGCCTCCTTGAATTTATATTATTATTATTAAACAACAACTAGGAGAATTAATAGATGTAATTATGTTACATTGGTTGGTTATTGATGATCCAATAGGTTTATGGTATGTTGAAATGTTATGAAATAATGTTCCCTTTTATATGTGAGGTTGAGTGAAATTATTTTAAATACCCATTGAACTTCACTAATGGGAAGTCACACTCAAGAAATGTGATTGAAAAAGTGATAAATAATAGGAAATAAGGTGAAATTTTTGATCCACTCCACCAATATTCTAAAAAAATTATTTAAATATGTTACTCCAATTAACTATATAATGTATCCCACAAGTTAACTGATATTAACATTTACAATGGTGACTGCTTTATATTATTTGTATTATTCATTATGATAGAAAATCATGTTAAAAATATTGTATAATATTAAATACTCGGAATCCAAATATTGAATCCATTGTTTGAAGCTTTATTTCAAAAACTGTAAACAATTATTTTAATTTTAATCATATAAAATAAGTTGAAATAATTTTTTTCATTAAATGTATTTCATAAGCATTAGATGTTAGAATATTGAATATATGAATAAAAATCATAATTATATGAATTTTAATTTACATAAAATTACATATATTACTTAAATTTTATTTAAAATTTTCCTCACTATGTGTAATATTAATTAATTTAGATGAATAGATATTATTCATGTTCAAATCATATGTAGAAAATCTTTTTTTACCTTAAAAATAATAATTTACTGAAATGATAAAAATTGATTATTAAAATGGAATTAGTTATTTTATTATAATTATAATAGTTAAAAGTTGACATTATTATCAAATCATAAATTTAATAGAATCAGTAAATTAATTTATTTAAAGAAAAAAATTATATTTTATAAATAATCAATTTATTTCATTATTCACTAAAAAGATGATCATTTCTAATATGTATGAAAATTTATTCCTATTTTAATTATAAAAATTTATTTAACAATTGATTAAAATATTATAAAATATAATATCATAATTCTCCATAAAATAACGATAATATTTATTCAAATAAATATATAAACAATTTTTTAATAGATTCTTATCATTTTAATAATAAAATATCATTATTGAAATTTAAGTGAATATTTCATATTAATTTATCAATAAATATATTTATATTATTAACTAAATATATTACAATTTTTTTAAATTCAATTCATCCACATATATTAATGTGATGATTATAATTATCAAAAATAATCATGGTTCCTTTGGTAGAGTGTGGTGTGTTTTATATTCTATGATGGATAATTTTATTTTTTTAAAAAATTATGTTTTAAATTCTTCCCCAATTTTTATTTTCTCCATTCAAATTTCATATTACATAATAATGTGAAAACTAGTGAGTGTGCAATGTCACAATGCCTTCCTCCAAATTTCATTTAGCCTTTTTTATTTTTGCTCCTGACAAAGAACATTGACATTGTATGTTGTCTTATTGTTTATAAAATTACCCATGTAGTAAAAGATCATAACCAAGTTTCCTTATAAGTGAAATAATTTGAAAACTATTACACCTCTATGTTTAGTTTATGTGAGGGATCTTGTATGCGCTTCCATGTGAGGAATACATCGAATAAGCCATCCACATCTAAATGGGTCAGTGGGAGTGAAATTCACTAAACTTAAAAACCAGATGTGATCTTGAAGCTTAAAGGGGTCTATGTACATGTCTATTATCATTTCCTTGTTCCCTTATAATTTTAAATCTCTCACAGTCATATTTATGGAAACACATCATCCCTGATGTTAATCTCCAGGTATCATCGAGGATTGACTGCATTTCCATTCCATCAACTATAAGAAGTTCATATGAGGTACTATATGGTCTAGAAATTTCTACCATATCCTCAACTATTTTATGTACCAAATCATGTGTACACCAACATCATCCCAACTCAATGTTTTTATGTATCTCTTCTCATAAAGGTATTCATTTTGGGCCATTTGGATTATTGAATGGAAAATATTATTGTACAATAACATGACTAGAATGAGATATTAGTCCCATCCTCCATTAAATACCATTTAGATTTTGTTCAAAATTTATTATAGTGTATTAACATTATTATCAGATTTCACTTCAATTTGAGGATGATATGGTGTACTAATGTTTAACTCAATAATTATAGAATACTAGAGGTTATTCTAGAACATATATAAAAATCCTGGTTTTCATCCAGATATAATCAATATTGGTGTTTCATACAACATCAACACCTCTATGATATATATCCATTAATGTTGGTCATGTTATAATACCTCTGAAATTTAATTAATGTTAACTGTCCTTTTATGATTATACAATATATACAATATTGAATTTTTCATCTATTTTTATTTGGAAGACCATGAAAAACTCTATGGTGATGTTTTCCATTTCCTATGATGGTATGGATAATTTTAATAATCCCCAAAAACCTTTTCTTACCATGATACCCTTACTATGATACCATAAAAATTAATTTATACTGAGTGATCTCCTCTTTCATATTCTCTGACCAAAAGAACTCTAGGCGATCTAGATACGTCTTCATGATTTCTAGGTGGAGGAAAAAGGTGATTCTATGGGAGTAAGTCAACATATCATTCATTATATATAGAAATTATGGTAAAAGTATAAATGAGAAATGTTATTAAAAACCTTGATAATCAATTTTGAACTATAATGGTTTCTTTTTTACTTGTATACTTCACCTTCTTCTGAATTTTAACATGGCGTCTTTGACCAGCCATTATCTTCTCTAAAATGGATTGTTGAGTAACCATTTGAGAAATTAATGATGATTTTTCTTACAATATAATTCACATATCCATAATTTTAAACTCTAATAATATCCTATCCTTCTCAAATAACATTAGTGATAATGTTGTGACATCCTTCTTACTTAAAGCATCTATCAAATTATTTTCATTCCTTTGATTGTAATGGACAAAGAATCTATATTTCTTTATCAGATTTGGCTATTTTTGTTAAATAACTTTAATATAATTCTATGTGATGATATATTTGAGTATTTTATGGTCTATATATATTAAACACTTCTCCCTTTAGTGATAATGGGAAAATATTTTCAACGAAATCATCAGTGTAATTATCTATAAATCATCCATGGGAGTGTTCTCTTCATGATCATTAAACTTAATTCTAGATTAGGATATCACATTGTATTTTTCCATCAATACACTTCCTGATCCATTATATGAAGAATTTATGTATACAATAAATCTTTAAACTTGAATGAAGTGTGAGGAATGGTTTAGTAATATTCCACTCTTCAACTCCTTAAATATCTATTTATATTAACTTATCCCGAAAAAATTACTCTCATCTATGATATCAGGGATAGTGGGTCTGAAAATAATAATAAATTTACCCAAAAAATAATTTTTAATTAAATATAGTATAAGGAAACCATGGAAATCCATTATAGATGTGGGTCTATGATAGTACTCAATTGATTTTACTACAATATATTGTAGATATCCCTTTTATGGTGATAATATTCCATAATAAGAATAATTTCTTAAAACATAATTCCATTTAGTTAAACAATTAAAATAATATTTCCTCTTTCCATTAAGTTATCATAATATTACAATGATTCTCATGATCATGTTTTTATTTGGTGTGAAATAGAATGCCATTTATAAAGAATAACATTAATATGTGGAAGTACCCAGTAAAGAATGTATTCATAAAGGCCACAAATAATACTGGTTCATTACTGAGTCTACATGGAATCCCTAGAAACACATAATGTCTATATATAACATGAAATATAGATTTTGGAATATCTACCTTCTTCAAATATAATGGGTGATATTCCGATCGAAGGTCCACCAAACAAAAATACTAGACTGTATATTGTTTATCAATCAAGTCATCTATTTGTGGAAATTTGTATAAGTTATTTATCATTATTTTACTGTGTTAATGGTAATCACTACAAAAAAATATTAAACTATAATTATTCATGATAGATATGACCAAAAAACCTCATGGTGAAGCACTTGTGCATATATAACCATTTTATAGATTCTTTTAACAATAATTTTTATGATTTGTCTGATAGAGGGATAGCCATTCTATGAGGAGTCTTTGATATGGAATGATATCTATAACTATATTTAATTGAGAAGTAAAAATAATAGTCAAAATAAATGTAATTAAATTCTTTTAGTGATTTTATCCATTAACTAAATCATTTTGGTTATATATTCTTACTCATAATTAAATAACATACATTCTTAGAAAGAAATATTCTAGGGTTGAATCATCATCCTCCTGACAATTTAAATGATTAAGAGGATTCATTATGGCCTAAATAGTGATCAACCTCTCCTGATATTTAATGTTGGATTTATATAATAATAATAAATCCATCCCTATATAGAATCAAACACCACTAATGGAAAGAAAAAGAAATTTTCTTAATGAATTAGTTATGAAAATTTATTTATGAATGAGTTTTATAATTACGATACATTCATCAGTCAATTTATGATTCTCGTTGATAAACAAATCCATATGTTTTAAGTGTTGTCTATAATGTTCTACTAACTCTCAATAATATAATTAATTCAAAAGACTAGAAACAATTAGTATGTTTTTTATTGTATAATTAAAAACTAAAATAACTATCACCACATTGTTTTCCTAATCCATATATATAGGTGTGATATCATATGCTCTTATTTTCTCAATATCATGTTGTGGTTGTTTTCATTTATAAAATCTGAAAAAAGATTCCTTATAGAATTGGATAGAGTAATGATGATGCTTCTTATAGTTGAATCACTTTATTGGAATATAAGTGTTTATTCTAATCTTATTTTATCCATCAATAATAGTCAGTTTCTTCATTTATTTTATGAAATGATTAGCATATTTCCCCACATTCCTATATTTTATTCATTTAAATGTTATAATTTGAATATTTTAGTGCAATTTTTCCTAAATATTATAGAAGTGGTAAGATGTGATTTAATTCCTCTATATATTTTATCATTTTATAATAGTTAATGATACTTTATTCTATATTTTCCCTCTCAAGAACATCTGTACTACAAAGAGTCCCTGGTATTAATTTCAAATTTGATTGGAAAACATAATATCTATTCATATTTTATATATTCCCAAAAATATAATGTTTTTAATACACTCGTCATTAACCCAATAAATAAATATTCCACCATACATTTAGTTTCAATGAAAATTTAAAGGAATTCCATGAAATCCTTGTGTTCTTTCCCTTATATTCCTTGAAATACTAATATTCATTTCACTCATGATGATAAACTCACTATCTATTTTAAGAATACAATAATGGGGGAAAGTTTTATTTAAAAAATACTATCATGATGTTTTTCCATTTAATGGTATCATAATCTCCTTTATAAATTATGTTCTTCATTAGTGTCCATCACAAATCAGTTTCTCTCTCAATATGATCAGTAGTCGGCAAAATATACACATTATTTGGCAATTGGAAGATAGTATATATCTATTCAATGTATTTAATAAATTTTTCAATTATGATGTGTTTAAAAGATCCACTCAAGGTAGGATGTCTTAGTCACATAAAATACTCGACTACCATTTTCACTTTTTTTTGTGGAGTGGGTTCTACCTAATTTTTTTTATTTTTCATATCATGAGTATATTATCTAGAATTGGGATAATTTTTTCAAATACCACTACCATAGACATATGAATATACCTATTTATATCCATACATTTCATACCATATTAGCTGTTGTAACTTTTTTCTAATTTCTGTTCAAGAACAATATGAATAAAAACATTATGAGAATACATTATATAATAAATATATAATATGGAAAGATGTAAACATGGTAGAAATGAGTTATAAATGATAATTATATCCTATATAATGAGTCTTATTATTTCTATCCAGGTAATAAATGTTAATTTCAAAATTTTATTATATAGCGGAATTCTTTTTCCATGACCTTCATTATAGTTTGTAATTAATATTTGATTTTATATAGTATATCTCTGGGAGTTTCAAACATGGTGTTTTGGATTACCCATTATCTTGTAAAAGGTAATTATCAAGTCCTTATTAGTGATAAATTATTTATTTTAAAACCATAGGTACAACTATAACTTATCCATGTCCACATTTTTTATCCAAATAGGGATAAAATTTTTGTTAAACCAATCACTCAATCATTGACCAATATTTCCTAAAATTACATAATTTATAGAATAATTCATAGATGTTTCCCTATGGTTATAAATAAATATAATTTATAATTGATTACAAAGGATACCTAATCTATTTATATAGTGACACCTATAGTTACCTAAGAATAATAAAATTATTAGTCCTTTTTAAAACATAAATATTTTTTATAACAAATAATATCAGGACCCCGAGTGGATTTCAAATACAACATTAATATTACATCAAAATGAGACTTAGAAAATGAAATCATCCATTTTATTCATAATGATATTCTAATTACCATTGAGATCTATATAAATCATAACATAACCTGGGTGATACATAAATGAGTGGGGTGAGCTAAATGGCCAATAAAGGAATATACATGATAAGGAAACATAACTTGTGAGTCAACATTATAAAATAATATAATAAAAGATGAAGAACATGAGAAATAACATAAGAGAATAATATAAATAGAACTGTATCATAATATCATAGAATCATATAAAATTATACATCTGCATATTACATGATATAAACATGAGTGATGGGTATAAATATATATAATAACAAATAGTGTAAAAGACTCATAATGAATTCTGTTTAATCTATAACACCAAATATGATTAATCATTACATAGAAGCTTTACCCAATGTGTTAGATATCTAGATGGGAACAAAAATCATGAAATGTTCATGATTTATTTGTTCAGATAATGGAATGAAATCATATGATTTAATACAATAATTACCCATATAATAAAAATATTTTTCAAAATCCCACCTCATACAAAAATAAAATGAAATTTCGTAATGAAGGAATTTGAGAAATGATATTGGGAAATGTATTATCCTATAATATGAATGGGTAACAAGATAATAACGTTATGAGATTAATATTTATAGTCTTTAGATCCATTTCATGAAACTGTAAAGATAGGGACTAAAATTATTTTTGAGAGAGAATGGTCACAATGTAATGGAACAGTTGGTTTTGAGATACCGCTTTTCGTGAGCCTGATTCATCACTGTGTTATTTATCATCCTAAATAATATATGTATGTTAATTATTTACCAGATTTATATTTTTGAAAATTTAATATAAATTTTTTTCAGGATATATTTAATTACATAATCATTTAACATCACGTACGATGTCTTGATGATGTTTAACTAGTATATCCGAAATATCAATGGAATGTTCACTATGGTCACGAAAATTATTAATTTATCAAATTTAGAATAATTATTTTGACATTATTATCATTAATAATCATACAATATACTCTATTTTCATACCATTAATTATGGTTATAGAAATTGAAATAACTTACAATCATAAAGAATGAAAGTATTAAGTATACATGAAAAATGTTTTTATTTTTGTAGGAAAATGACTAGAATAAGGTATGTGTTATCTTGTCCCTATATAATGATCATTATATAATTAATATAATTTAATTTAATTTAATCCATCTATATTTTCCTTCCATATATCGTAGTAATAAAAAAAGAATTACATTTCATTGTGAGGCTGTAGTCTAATGTACACACAAAAGAGGCTATCATTTTTCAATTAATGACAATGTAAGAATCTATTTGATATATTAAATTTGTTAAATAAGTAATATGAAATTAATATCCCATATAACCATTAAATTTATCTCCATTAATTTCAATTTTTATGTTTATCAAAAACTCAATATATGGGTTTGTGAGGGGGTAGTGTTACATACACATGAATGATTGTTTAATTCTCTTTTTATCAAAGTGGGTAGGGATTTAGGTTATCAAATTAACATAATAACATCATTGTACATGACATATATTGATTTTATAAAATTATTTTGACTGAATAAACTTTTAATAATGTGAAATAATAAATATAATAATTATGTTTGGTTATTAATGATACAACTTCTTCAGATGACCTCATTGGGATTATACCTAAAGACTCACTAGATTGGATTTTTGGATGATAAAAAGGACTATAAGACAAGGGTATGAAATAAATTAAGGTACTTGGGTAGGGATTTTATAATCCAAAAAGATTTTTATTTGTTTAAAAGGGAGTATATTATATTATATATTTTAAGTGAGAGGTAGTGTCATTTTTGTAAATACACAATACTATACCATAATGAGAAGTCATTCTTAGAAATATGGCTACAATATTAAAATATAAGGTAATAGAGTTGTGATATGGTATATACACATCTCCAACATTTAAAAACATATTTTAAATATGTTACTCCCTTAACATATTTAGTTTATCTCCATGGTAATCTAATTTTGACAATAATTATGGTAATATATTATAACTTTTATTTCTATTAATTATCAACAAATATTACGTTGACCATAATGTAAAATATTAAATTTTATGAATAGAAATATGTAACAAAATTAATATCCTTTAATTTTATAGTTTTTTAAATTTATTTAAATTTATACAATCAAAACCTATCAAAAATAAATTTTTCTATGTATTTATTTTTCAATATTAAGATTATATTACATTAACTATATGAATAATCATTAATATTATATTAATTTAAAATCATATAATATTTTTATTTTTTATTTTTATTTCATATATATATTTTCATTCTACGAGTTATTTTAATAATTTAAAATTTATAAACATTTTTTTACTTAAAAATAGTTTGTAGAAAAAAAATTAAGAATAAAAATATTCATTTAAAAAATTCCTGATAATTGGTGATTAAAATGAAATAAATTATATTATTATAAATAAAATGGAATATATGTATCTTGAAGACAATATTTTAAAAAAAATGGATTTTTTATAGTAATGGATTTTATGAAATGAAATTAATTTCGTTGATAAATTGTTAAATTTCACTTTTCAATGAAAAATTAAGCATTTCCGAAAAATCCCAAAATTTCACAAAAAAAATATTATGATATGACCATTAAAAAAATTATTTTATAATTTAACAAAATTTTATTTTTAAATTTCCTGTAAATTAATATTTAAATGTCATCAAAACATAAATATAAAACACTTTTAATGGAAACATATTTTTTGAAAAATGAAATTGCATTATTAAAAATTGAGTGATTATTTTATTAGTATTTATCATATCAATTAAATTAGTTAGGACCGATATATATAAATATATATATATATATAATAAAATTCCTATCCACAAATTTAATTTTCTGCTTATAATGATCACAAATAATCATGGTTTTTGTAGGCTCGGTGTTGTATGCCACAAATACTATCAAGAATAGTTCCCATTTTAAAAACTATATGATTTAAAACACCATAAAATTGTGGCTCAACATATCACATTCATCACATATAACAACTAAACAGAATTAAAAATAATGATGAAATGCTCATAAAATATTAATAAACACCACTCTAAACAAGAATGGTGAAAAATCAAAATAATATACCACTCTATAATTATCGACAAAAGTTCCATTTTTTGAAATCCTGAGGGTTATACCTCAAGGTAAAAAATGCATGATCCATTGAATACATTCAAAAATGGATATCAAAATGACATGACATACAAATCCAACTCATTTAGGACACACTTCAATTACACAACAATAAAATTTAAACTAAGAAACTAAAAAAACTACTTTATCATGGAATCACATTTAAAAAACAAATTCATTTTAAAATAATTTAACTAATGTAAAACACCAGTTAAATTATCAACTTCAAATGGAATACCTTATGAAATTTTATTTCCCAAAATAATATCCAAATTTATGTATGAGGGAATATTAAAAACATATAATTTGGCAATAAACCCAATTAAATCATTTAAAATGGGATTCATTGTCAATATTTTACAAATTTATTGTACACATCCTACGTTCCAAATGAATTTCATTAAAAAATTATAAAAAATTCATTAAAAACAATTTTTCCTTAAATATTATTTCTTGTAAAACATTAATTAAAGTTTACCATGAAATTAATATTTCTAAAACTCAATATAATAGGAAAAATTATTTTACAATTAACCTAATAAAACCAATTAGAAAATGTAAAATACTCTTAAATTAATTTCTAAAGTAATCAAGATAACTAGTCCATAAAAAAATTAAAACTATTTACTTATTGCAGAAGGAAAACCCATTTTTAATCATCATAACCATTTCATAATATATTTATAAAATATGATATATAATGTTATATTGATAAAAATACACATGGAAAAAATTAAAAATTTAATCGAACCCCTCATTGATACATTAATAATAAGAATTAACATCTAATGTATTCATTGGAATAAAAATTTATATTGAATATTGAATTCAATTGGGATACAAAGACATAAATGATATATTGTCATAGCTGGTCTGGCCATGTGTTGATCATGTAGTATCCTATAAAGAGTTTCTTAGACTATTAATATATGAAATTTGTAATTTTTTTAGACTATATGATTTTAACATGAAACTAAGTTTCCTTTATTATTTTAACCAAATTGTCAAAGAAAGCCTCTCCAAAGTGTCTAATATAACGCAATTGATTTGAAAATATCATCACAATATTTAAAATTATTCATGGATCAATAATCATTATCGATTACCTAATAAAATTATGTCTATTCCTGAAATATGGTGATTAGTCACATACCCATGACTATCGTATTGATTTCATACATTTTTAGTCTCTCTACTATAACGATGCACACAAATAAAAGGAGGGGTTTCTAATAGCATTTTCTATTGACATATCCTTGGAAACCATTTAATCAATACCCAAAAAAATCCACCATAATTCCTTTTAATGATTTCAGTCACAACTAGTTGGATACATGTTCAATAAAATCAAATTTATTTATCAGTGTGATCAAGTCCTCCTAAAAAGAATAAATATAATGTAATAAATACTCTTAAGGATCTAGAATGGATATTATATACATTTTATTACATCATATGATATATAAATTTTTATAAATAAATAGTAGACACAAACATGTAAGAAATAAAATAAAAATCAAAATGATACATATCCAATAATAATGATCTATATCAAAATTCAAATATATTATAGAAATACCATCAAATACATCACCTCTTCCAAAATGGAAAACACTGAATGTTAAATATGCAAGTCCATACTAGACGACACATACTCATAAAAAATGTATAAAAAAATGAAACTACAAATAATGTATCTCTATGTGTCACAAGGTCACACACCTAATAAAAAACATTAATAGATAGACTAGAAAAATGATATCCAAATAAATATTAATGAATTGTTAGTAGTATGAAATGTAAGAGTAGAATTTATGAAAACTAGTAGGTATGATGGGTGTGAGATAAATCGACCAAGTATAATTTTACCAAATATTCAACAGAATTCCTTGTATAAAGATTTTCAAAATTTATAGTTTAAAACACATTTAAGAAAATATATTTTTATTAATGAAATGAAAATTTTCGAAAAATAAAATTTATTAAGAATTTTTCAAAAAAAGTCAAACCCTTTTTAAAATTAATTTTCTGACCAGTTTAGAAACCAATATTTCAAATCCATGTAAATAAATAAATCCATTACACAAAATTTATTTTCAAATACCCATTTTAACCCATAAGGTGGGATATAATATTTTTAAAACTAATTAATTTTAATCATGTAAATAATGGACTTACCTGATTCTGAAAAACAAAATATTCTTCTCAAATACATTCAAAAATAAAATTTAATAAACAACTGGTCAATTAATCCACACCACTAAGATAATAATTACTAATAATGTGAACTATTTTTTCAGGAGAATATAATATAAATAATTGGGAATAATATATACATTTCTGTAGAATAATTAAAAGATTAAAGAGATACCAAAAAGTGTGTAGCGGAAATATCATAGTTAATAAGATCATTAAAGGAATATTGTTTATCATAATCTTCCATGGTCCTACCAATATTCAATCATAGATATACATGGGAAAATTAATTTTGGAATAGGTTCCCATTATCATAGAAGATCAATTTTAAAAGTCCCCAGCCTTAAACATTACATATTCTTGAGTTACTTCATGAATTAACATTGAGGATGTTTTCAGGTTTAGAGTTTTAGAAAATTAGATCATAAATCATTCATAACATCCCACATTTAAACAAAGTAGTTACAATAAAAGATATTATTCATTTTTCGCCATCAACGGAAACATATTTAAAATAATAAATGGATTTTTTCTTGACACTTCCTTGAAACTATCATCATATCATGTACCTTTCCCTTGAACTGTGATAAACATTTCAAAAACATGGGATGAGCATAAAAAGCTCAGTAAGGGATATAAAAACACGGAAAGGAAACATGAGTACATGTACACATAAGAATCAATGAAATCATAATTTACTCATAAAACATAAGCACTTTAACATAACTAATCAAATCATGAATAAATCATAGAAATCATAAGACATTAAAGTAACTTGAGGCATTCATAACATTCTTACATAGGGAGTAACCCTCTTGGTTACGTTTGGAATACCCATCACAGTATATTCCCTAAATCTCTTCGGAGAAACCTTAACATTTAACCCCTTCGCGTTACCCAATGCATTGGAGATCTATATCCGGCTCACCCGCCCTTAGTTTATCATGGATCCACCCATCCTTATAATAATGCCCAAAAACCATAACATAAATAGTATCACATAAAACATGCATAAAGGTAACATAACATATCCACATTTCAATCACAAGAAATCAATATAACACATGGATATAATAAAAACAATATGAAAACCATTCTCGACACCAAAATAAATGAATTGTAAAACATGGTATTTATTTTTATTTAAAAAAAGGTATGGCTTGTAGAGGAAGCCGAAACTCAAATAATGATCACGACGGCGGAGAAGTCATTGTCGCCGCATACATATGACAAAAACATTCCCTTTTTTAGTTTAGTAAAACTCTTCGTATAAAAAAGATTCTTTTTGGATAAACATAAAAGTTAAAGGGGTTTATACACCGTATAAAAGAAGGTTGTGTATAAAACAAAAATATGCCTCAATCAGAGGAGATTGAGAGGAAGTTCCATACCTTGGGTCCGACATGACTCGATCGTTCTTTAATGTCATTAATAATAAAATTGAGTTAATTTCTACTTGTTAAGAACCTTTTTAAAGTTCATTATTCCTTTTATATCACTTATTACCATGTCATTAACACTATGTAATTATTTAAGTTAATAACGGTCGTTTTAACGATCATTGGTACTTGAGTCAAAAATATTCTCTTTATAATTACAAGTTGTTCATGTATACATTATATCCAGAGTTATACTCATGATGTATATATCATATATATCATATATATCCAGTATATACATGCATTTATAATATTACATAACATTTAGAGGTAATAAATGAATTGCACCGTTCATGGAGACGGTAAGCCGTACGTACACATGAACGCTACTTCCAATTCTATTTCATATTTAATGGAATTAAAACATAATGGTACATAATAGTATTATAATTCCAGTATTTTATCATATATAATATCATTCAATATATCCTTTATACGTACCCCATATGGTATTAACGAATCAAATCACTTTGAGGGGGCAGTAGTCCGCACATCCAAAAATGAAGATATCGCGTTTACCCATAATGGAAACCATAAAGAAATGCCATAAATGAAAAATACAAGAGCTTAAGTAGAACATAAACATATTATATATCATATATAAATATAGTAACATCTTAATGGCCACCTTTGAAGGTGTTAGAATAATATTGAACAATCATCGTTTCGTGAGGCAGAAATTCTCCATCCACAGAAACAATATGTTCTTTAACCATTATATTTATGTGTGTGTAAGTGTAGCTATAATTATTCTTATAAAAACATACTATTATATTGAAGATACTAGATTTTTTACAAAATAAATTAATAAAAATAGTTTAGAGGGTTGGAGAAGCAAAATAAAACATAAGAACACAAGAGAAAACACTACCTTTAAAACGAGTAACTCTTTTTGATTTGAGCTCAAAGGATTCCTTGGGAAGACTTCTGCCCAAAGTGAGGCTTCAAGGAGTAATAGAGGGATGTGCAGAGACAAAATGGGTAGGGTTTGGCCGAGTCAATGTCTTGAGAGGTGTGGGTATGGAGGTAGAGGTGGGGGCCTTTTATAAGTGGAGTGGAGGGGCACCCTTGGAAAGTTATAAAAGGTTGCATTATTATAAAGTGCTTTTCGGATTTAAAATGTCCCAAAATCATATATTTCGATGATATGGTGATAAGAGTTCAAAATCCACCAATCCAATAGGTTTTTGACATGTGTAGGTCTTAGATTTTACATTATCTTTTAATTTTTTTAAATCGTTAAATAATGAGGTAATCACTGCATCATCATGGTATCATAAATAATTTAATTTATTTAATGTCTAAAATTTAAAAAAAAAATATCATGATGTAGGAAGGATTTTTATATTTCTAATAAATATTTATAGTAAAAAATATGGCTTGTATAACCCCATTTAAAAATTGTTTTAGTAAAACACCTCATGTTTGTGACATTTTTATTTGAACATTCAACAAAAAAGGTATTAATGTCATTTTCCTACCAAAGTGGCTCCATGGGATCCCCATGTTGATCCATGGAATTTCTTGGTCGGACATGACACAACCAATAAGGGTAGTACATGTGTCTAGGTCATTTCATATTATTAAAACATTATTTTTACCTTAAACTACACTAATTACCACTAATCGCGATTAAAAACTTAAAAGTTACTATTCACCAAAAAATTATTTTAATCTAATTGAACAAAATTTTACTTCTTAATTACAACCATGTATGTTGGATTTTTTAAATTCAAAACACAAAGCTGGTAAAATTTCATTTAAACAGAAAATTAGTTTTTATAAGTACCACTTAGTGGTTTCACTATTCATCAAAAATTGATGTTTTTCAGAAAAATACCAAAACATTACCCTAAGATATATTTGATATTCCGAATTAAAAAATAATTTTAATTTTAAAAAATTAAAAATATATCAGTTACATTAATTAATTTAAAAATTAATTCCCGCTGTCAGTGCAAATAGCATGTTTTTATGAAATAATAAGTATCAAAATATTGACACTAGTTTTAGTCCAATTTCAAAGTGAAATTAATTTCAACGACCACTATTGGATTAAATGGTAAAAAAATATTCTAATTGTACCTTAAAACCAATTCAAAAGATAATATAATCATAGAAATAAATTAGATTAAATATAGGTTTTGAATTAATATACAATAGTTTTCACTATTCATTAAAAAATGAATTTTATCGGAAAAATACCAAAAATTTACACAAAGTAAAATATGATGTCCCGATTCTATAGTAGATTTTTATTTGGTCCAATAGAATGTATAATAGTGACAAAAACTATATTTATTGACGATTCTCCATCAAAAGGAGAAAATTTGATCTTTAGTGAAAATTAGAGTATATATGTCCAAAATTGAATTCGTTTCTTATTTTAAGACTTTATCTTTTATTGGATAAATATAGAAACATTTAAAAACATATTTAATATTGTTTTAGTTATTTCTAATCATTCCCGCCAATACAACAGCTACATGTAAACTACCATTTAAAATTGTATTATTTTATTACTACTGTGCAATGTAAGATTTCAAAGAAACTCTTTGTTGCGTATCAGGTACGCCATCAAACATAGCAACCCCTTTAAAGTAAAATTAATATTTAATTCATAAATATTAATATAAATGAAAATGATTTATTCTTTATTTACCTGGGATGTTACATCCTTCCCCCCTTTTGGAATTGCATCCCCGCAATTTTATTCACTTATCAAAATAAGTGGGGGTATTTATCCCTCATAGAATTTTCAGATAACCATGTTTCCTCTTCAACCATATGGTTTTTCCATAAAACCTTTACCTGGTGAATTACCTTATTCTGTAACACATGCTCTCTATGATCAATTATCTATACTGGTTGTTCTTCATAAGAGAGATTCTCTTCCAACTGAACTACCTTTGGGCTCAAAACGTGAGATGGATCTCACATGTACTTTCTCAACATCGAAAGAAGAAAAACATTGTGTACCTAAGATAAACTTGGAGGTAAATCCACTTGGTATGCAATTGATCCAACTTTATCCATAATTTCATATGGTCCAATGAACCTTGGGCTCATCTCTCCTTTCTTACCGAATCATATCACACTTTTCCATGGAGAAACGTTGAGAAAGACATGGTCACCTACCTTGAAAGATAGATCCTTCCTCTGGTTATCTGCATAACTCATCTGCCTGCTTGGAGCTATTCTCATGTGTTTTTGAATCAACTAAACTTTTTCTGACATCTCTTCGACCAATTCTGGTCCCATCAACTTCCTTTCACCAACTTCATCCCAGAAATCTGGAGTTCAAAACCACTTCCCATATAATGCCTCAAATGGTGCCATATGTATACTGGAATGAAAACTGTTATTATAAGAAAACTCAACCAAAGAAAGATGTTGGTCCCAACTTCCCTGATAAACAATCGAATAAGCACGTGGTATATCCTCCAATGTCTGAATTCTTCGTTCTGACTGCCCATCTGATTGAGGATGAAAAGGTGTACTAAAATTTAATTCAGTAACCAACGACTTCTGAAGGCCTTTTTAAAAGATAGAAGTAAACCTAGGATCATGATCAGATACAATGGATAGAGGAACTCCATGTAACCTGGCTATCTCTTTAAGATAGAAATGGAAAAGTTGATCTAGGGAAAAAGTATCTCGTATGGCAAGGAAATGAGTAGATTTAGTCAAGCCATCAACAATAACCCAGATTGCATTATTAACTCAAGGTGTCTTCGGGAATCCCATAATGATGTCCATGGATATATTCTCACATTTCCACTATGGCATTGATAAATGCTGAAGCATCCCTCTTGGTAACTACCACTCTGGTTTAACCTGTTGACAAGTCAAGCACTTCACAGTAAAATCAACAATATCTATTTTCATTCCGTCCCACCAGTAATACTCCCGAATATCTCTATACATCTTAGTACTACCAGGATGTACTTAAAACGGAGAACTATAAGATTCACATAACAAATATCTCTTCAACTGTGAATCACAAAGAACACACAATCTGTTCCCAAATCTCAAAAAAATCATTATCAATATTGAATTCAGTTAAATTACCCTTCTGAACCATCTCTACCTTTTTCTGCAACTCGTTGTCTTGCTTCTGTGCTTCCATAATTCTGTCTCATAGAGAAGATTTGACTTATACCTAAAACAAAACAAAAGTACATCCTACACCAACGAATTCTATGCCAAACTTCATCAAATCCTTAACCAAAGGACCGCTTTCCAAATGCATCATTGTTAATGAATCATTACTTTTTCGACTCAAAGTATCAGCCACTTTATTTGTTTTTCCCGAATGGTAATGAATTGTACAATCATAATCCTTGATTAATTCTAGCCATCTCCTCTGTCTCATGTTCAATTATTTCTGAGTGAATATATACTTTATACTTTTGTGATCAGTATATATTTCACACTTTACTCCATACAAATGATGCCTCCAAATTTATAAAGCGAACACAACATCAGCTAATTCCAAATCATGTGTAGGGTAATTTACAGCATGAGTTTTCAACTGTCGTGAAGCATATGTAATTACCTGATCATTCTACATTAAGACGCAACCATGTCATTTCAATGTAGCATCACTGTAGATAACAAACTCCCTATTCCAGGAAGGTAGTGCCACAACTAGAGCATTCACCAATCATCTTTTCAGTTTCTGAAAACAATCATCACATTCTTTTGTCCAGATAAACATAACACCCTTCCGAGTTAGCTTAGTCATTGGACTAGATAACCATGAAAAATTTCTAACAAACCTTTGGTAATAGCCTGCCAAAACAAGGAAGCTACGAATCTCAGTTACATTTGTGGGTCTTGTCCATTCTTCCACAACCTTTGTTTTTGTAGGATCAACAATTATCCCATCTTTAGAAACAATATGACCAAGGAAAGAAATTTGTTGCAACAAATTCTCACACTTTCTGAATATCCCATATTATTTCTTTTCTTTTAAGGTTCAAAAAATAACCCTTAAATGTCTTTCATGACCCACCTTACTTTTAGAAAACACCAAAATATCATCAATGAAAACAACCACAAACTTATCCAAGATCTCATGGAAAATTCTATTCATTAAGTCAATGAATACAGTAGGTGCATTGGTTATCCCAAAATTCATTACTACACATTAATAATGTCCATATCGTGTACGAAACACGGTCTTTGGAATATTTGCTTCCTTTACTATCAACTGATAGTACCCCGATCTTAGGTCAATCTTTGAAGAATACTGATCTCCCTCGAGCTCCCTCGAGCTGATCAAACAAATCATCGATATGAGGCAAAGGATATTTTTTCGTAATAGTGATGTTATTCAAGGCTCTATAATCAATTCAAAGACTCATAGAACCATCTTTATTTTTAACAAATAAAACAGGAGCACCCCATGGTAATGTGCTAGGTAGAATAAAACCTTTCTCTAATAAATATTGAAATTTCTCCTTCAACTCTAGAAGTTAAATTTGAGCCATTTGATAAGGGAGTTTTGAAATTGTCTTAGCATCACGATCTAAGTCTATAGTAAACTCAACATCCCGATCTGGTATTATTCTAGGAAACTCATCAGGAAAAACATCAGGATACTCATTTACCACTGGCACATCATTAATCTGAACAGTTCCCTTGTTTTCAACAATATGTGCAAAGTAACATTCTTTCCATCTTTTACAAGTTTCTCGGCATCTTGATACATTATCAACAGTAAGGGTTCATTCTTATACAAAAACTGAAAGTCTTTCTGGAAAGAAACTTATTTATCTCTACAGTCAATCTTAACATGGTAAATAGAGAGCCAATCCATACCCATGATAACATCAAACTCTACTAGAGGTAAAACAATAAGGTTTTCAAGTAGCTTCTTTCCACAGATAAGGATATGAATATTCTTATAAATTATATCTGCCTCAACATTTCCCCCAGGTGTTTTTACCAAAAGATCAGGAGTCATTTATTGAGATGTTATTCCTATTTTACTAGAAATGTTTTCAGAGATGAAAGAATGTGTAGACCCCGAATCAAACAACACACTGGCATAATCTGAAAAAAAAACAAAGTACCTGATAGAACATCATTTGATGGCCCGACATTAGCTGAAGTAGTTGCAAAGGATTTCACCACCCCTTTCTTCTTGTAGTCTAACTGCTTCCCATCACTCAATCTCTTTGTCAGACACTCGTTTGCATAGTGACCCATCTCACTGCACTTAAAACATTTCACTAATTGTAAATGAAATTTGGTCTTACCATCACCCTGATCTTTTTCAGTGCAATCACGAGCCTTATGTCCCATCTTACCGCATCGGTAGCACTTTCCAGAATTCAGAAGACATTCCCCATCATTCCTTTTACCCCATTTATCACAAAATAGAAATATAGTTTTCTTACCGTCAGACCTTTTTGAAGAATTATTTCCTTTCTCCTGCCACCTCAGTCTCTTCTTCTGCTAGTTGTTATAGAACACTTGATCATCGGAAAACTCCATTTTCACATTATCAGCACATAGAACAAGATTTTCATAACTTCTGAACTCACGAGAAGAAAATGCCATTAGATATTTTGGCTTTAATCCTGAGTAAAAACGATTGATTTTACTATCATGTTCTCGGATAAATTTGGAGCATACCTTACCAATCGAGTGAACCTCTCTTCATAGGCAGCCAATGAGTCTTCCTCTTGCCTCAATTCCAATAATTGTATTTCTATCCTAAGTCGAACAGCCTTAGGAAAATACTTCTCAAGAAACATAACATTGAATTCATCCCAGTCGAGAGCATCAATCTTATCGGTGTCCCTGATATTTTTAACCATCGACCACCACTGATCTACTTCACCCTCCAAACGGTAAATAGCAAGACTAACCTTTTGATTTTCTGAACACCACATGACATCGAAAATCTTCTCCAGTGCTTTAATCCACCCTTCAGCTAGCACAGGGTCAGATGATCCTCTGAATGATGGGGGATGTTGCCTCATGAATTGTTCCACCACTGACATGTTCTTCTGCGGTTGATCTGGCTGATCTCATGCATGGATACCACCACCATTTATCGCTTGAGTCAACTGTGCCATTATTAGAACAAATTGTTCGGTTCCAATTCCGACCATCTCAGGATGCTGATTCAGAAGGTTATTTCCTCTTGTATGCCTTCCTAGCACTGATTTCCCATTTCCTCTGTGGAAAACCATTCTAAACAAACATGTCTTAGATGAAGCAACATGGTAATCATCAAATGCTATATCATTTCAATTTGTCCATAAAAAAATATTTTTGGATAATCATTTTCTAGAATTCTAACTCCTAATTTTATCTAAACCGACCTCTGATACCAACTATAAGGCCCCATCCTTAAACATTACTTAATTTTGAGTTACATCAAGAATACATGTTGAGGATCTCTTCAGGTTTATAGTTTTAGATAATTAAATCATAAATCATGCATTACGTCCCACATTTAAACAAAGTGGTTATAATAAAATATAGTATTCATTTTTCCCATCAACGGAAACATATTTAAAATAAAAAATGGATTATTTCTTGACACTTCCTTGACACTATCATCATATCATGTACCTTTCCCTTCACCTGTGAAAAACATTTTAAAAACATGGGATGAGAATAAAAAGCTCAGTAAGGGATATAAAATCATGGAAAGGAAACATGATTACATGGACACATAAGAATAAATGAAATCATACTTTACTCATAAAACATAAGCACTTTAACATACCTCATCAAATCATGAATAAATCATTTAATCATAACATATAAAGGTAACTTGAGACATTCATAACATTCTTATGTAGGGAGTAACCCTCTTGGTTACGTTTGGAATACCCATCACAGTATATTCCCTAAATCTCTTCGAAGAAACCTCAACGTTTAACCCCTTCGTGTTACCCAACACATTGGAGATATATATCAGGCTCACCCACCCTTATTTTATCACAGAACAACCTGTCTTCATAAAAATTCCCAAAAACCATAACATAAATCGTATCACATAAAACATGCATAAAGGAAACATAAAATTTCCACATTTCAATCACAAGATATCAATATAACACATTGATATAAAAAACAATATGAAAAACATTCTCGACATCAAAATAAAAGAAACATAAAACATTGTATTTATTTTTCATTTAAAAAAATATATGGCTTGTAGAGGAAGCTGAAACTCAAATAATGGTCACAGCGGAAAAGAAGTAGTTGTCACCGCATACGTACGAAAAAAACATTCCCTTTTGTCGTTTAGTAAAACACTTCATATAAAAAATATCTCATTTGGATAAACGTAAAAGTCAAAGGGTTTTATACACCGTATAAAATAAGGTGGTGTATAAAAACAAAAATATGCCTCAATGAAAGGAGATTGAGATGAAGTCCCATACCTCGGGTCCGACTTGACTCGATCGTTCTTCAATGTCCTGAATAATAAACTTGAGTTAAATTATACTTGCTTAAGAACCTTTTTCAAGTTCATTATTCCATTTATATCACTTATTTCCATGTCATGAACACTATGTAATTTTTTTTGTTAATAACGGTCATTTTAACGATCATTGGTACTTTAGTCAAAAATATGATCTTTATAATTACAAGTTGTTCATGTATCCATTATATGCAGAGTTATACTAATGATTTATATATCATATATATCATATATATCATATATATTCTCTATATACATGCATTTATAATATTACATAACATTTAGAGGTAAGAAATGAATTGCACCGTTCATGGAGAGGGTAAGTCGTACGTACGCATGAACGCTACATCCATTTCTATTTAATATTTAATTGAATTAAAACAAAATGATACAAAATAGTATTATAATTACAGTATATGATCATATATAATATCATTAAATCTCTTATTAATACGTACCAAATATGGTATTAACGAATCAAATCACTTTGAGGGGGCGGTATTCCGCACTTCCTAAAATGAAGATATCACGTTAACCCATAATGGAAACCATAAATGTATGCCATAAATGAAAAATAAAGAATCTTAAGTAGAACATAAACTTATTCTATATCATATATAAATATAGTGAAATCTTAATGGCCACCTTTTAAGGTTTTAGAAGAATATTGAACAATCATCGTTTCGTGAGGCAGAAATTCGCCATCCACAGAAACAGTATATTCATTAACCATTAGATGTAGGTGTGTGTAAGTGTATCTCGAATGCTTATTATATCAACATCCTCGTATGTTGAATATACTGGATTTTTTACAAAATAAATGAATAAAAAGAGTTTAGAGGGTTGGAAAAGAAAAAAACCATAAGAACACAAGAGAAAACACTACCTTTAAAACGGGTAACTCTTTTTGATTTGAGCTCAATGGATTCCTTGGGTAGACTTCTGCCAAATGTGAGGCTTAAAAGAGTAATACAGGGATGTGGAGAGACAATATGGGAAGGGTTTGGCCAAGCCAAATGTTTGGGAGGTGTGGGTAAGGTGGTATAGGTGGGGGACTTTTATAAGAGGAGAGGAGGGGCACTCTTTGAAAGTTATAAAAGGTTACATTATTATAAAATGATTTTCTTATTTAAAAGGTTCCAAAATTATATATTTAGAGGATAAGGTAATGAGAGTTAGAAATCCACCCATCCAATAGGTTTTTTACTTGATTAGGTCTTATATTTTAAATTATCTTTTCATTTTTTAATCGTTAAATAATGAGGTAATTGCAGCATCATCATGGTGTCACAAATAATTTAATTTATTTAATGTCTAAAATTAAAAACAAATATAATGATGTAGGAAATCTTTTTAGATTTATAATTAATATTTATAGTAAAAAATATGACTTGTAAAAACCAATTTAAAAATTGTTTTAGTAAAAAAACTCATGTTTGTGACATTTTTATTTTAACTTTAAATAAAAAATGTATTAATGTCATTTTCCTAACAAAGTGGCTCCATGGGGTCCCCAAGTTGACCAATGGATTTTCTTGGTCGGCCATGACACATCCAATAAGGGTAGTACATGTTTCAAGTTCATTTCATAATATTAAAACATTATTTTTACCTTAAACTACACTAATTATCTCTAATCGCGATTAAAAACTTAAAAGTTACTATTCACCAAAAAAATTATTTTAATCCCATTGAACTACATTTTACTTCTTAATGGAAACCATTTATGTTGGATTTTTGAAATTCCAAACATAGAGGTGTTAAAATTTCATTTAAACGGAAAATCAGTTTTTATAAGTACCACTTAGTGGTTTCACTATTCATCAAAATTGAAGTTTTTTAGAAAAATACCAAAACTTCACCCTAAGCTATATTTGATATTCCGAATTCAAAAATGATGTCCATTTTACAAAAATAAAAACATATAAGTTACATTAGTTAATTTAATAATTATTTCCCACTATCAGAGCAAATAGCGTGTTTTTATGAAATAATAAGTATCAAAAGATTGACACTAGTTTAAGTCCAATTTCTAAGTGAAATTAATTCCAACGACCAATATTGGATTAAATGGTTAAAAATATTCTATTTTCCCTTTAAAACCAATTAAAAATATAATTTATTCATGTAAATAAATTATATTAAAAAGAGGTATTGAATTAAAATACAACAGTTTTCACTATTCATTAAAAAATGAACTTTATCGGAAAAATACCAAAAAATTACACAAAGTAAAATTTGATGTCCCGATTATAAAGAAGATTTTTATTTGGTCCAATATAAATTATAAGAGTGACCAAAACTATATTTATGGACTGTTCTCCATCAAAAGGCGATAAGTCGATCTTTAGTGAAAATTAGAGTATATATGCCTAAAATTGAATTCTTCTCGAATTTTAAGCCTTTATCTTTTATTGGATAAATATAAAAATATTTAAAAAAATTATAATCATATTTTAGTTATTTCTATTCATTCCCTCCAATACAATGGCTACGTGTTAACTACCATTTAAAATAATATTATTTTATTACTAGTGTGCAATGTATGATTTCAAAGAAACTCTTTGTTGTGTATCGGGTTTGCTATCGAACATAGAAACCCCTTTAAAGTACAATTAATATTTAATTCATAAATATTAATAAAAATGAAAATTATTTATTCTTTATTTACTTGGGATGTTACAATTTTAATTATCTTCCAATGTCATAATTGGTTATATAAATTATCTTCTATGATTTAATTTGGTTAAAATATGTGTATGCTAAAATGTGAATATTCTTATCTACCAAGTTCCACATGAATTCTTAAATAATATATGTGTAATAAATTAACAAAATGATCCAATTTTTCATAATGAAAAATAAATAATAAAACTAATCTCAAATCCATCAGCCTTTCAATAAATATTCCACTTCTAAATCATCAAAACTAAAATAGAAATAATAAATTCAAATACCAAGTAGGGATAAAGTCATCAATAGTAATATAAACCAATGGGGATCATAATTATGGTTCTACACTCATCTAAAAACATACTTTCATAAAATTCAAGCACTTAGATTAAAAAATTTTGGAAAATAAATCCATGTATTCATAAAATATCAATTTGAAATAAATCAAGTATCCACAACATAAAAACATTATTTTCCTCTATTATGGGTCATTTAAAATCTAAAAACCTCTTTAAAATTAAATCCACCTTTATCATGGGTAATTCAAAATGTTATTAAAAAATGGGAAACCTCCAATATTTATAAATATAAAATTCATTTTAACGATCCTCCCATGGATTTTTACAAACACTATAAATAATAATTTTTTATTAAAAATGATTATATTAAAATTTCCTTGAAATTACACCATGTCTAATATAGTATACTTTGGATCCATCTTTATTATTCCTTAATAGTATTTAAAATTAATATAATTTTATAGGAAAAAATTTATTACACTCATGAAACATCCAAAATTTCTAAATAATGGAATTATGAAATTATATAACATGTCAATGATAGAATAAATATAAATTAATATTGAATGAAAAAATAATTTAACAGAATTAATAATATAGAAAATAAAATTTCTTATTAATCTCATAATGAAACATTATTATATCCTTTATATTTATTATGGTTAAATTGTTAAAGGGAAAAAGGTAAAAATGAATTGAAGAATATTAGATGAGGTAGAAACATAGACTCACCTTCTATAACTACAAGAATTTGAGTTGATAATAGAGAAGCATGAAGCCGGAGGGGATAACTCCCTTGAGCATTTATATGGGTCATCTTAGTGATATGGAGATAAAAGAATGCCTGGTTTGCTAAAGATAAAATTGGGGTTGTTCTGAAAATTGGCACAATTAGAAACAAGTAATTAGAACATCAAGTAAAAACACAGTATTGCAACATCACCCGTCTCCATGAAATCCAACTGAGCTGACTTCCAATGGTTGAATTGTAAATTGTCCATACCTTTAATATGTGAAATCTCTTTCATGTAAAAAACCTAATAGAACAACCTTTATCTATGATGCCTCCTAAAAAAATAACTGCACTATATAGGCTTGGTCAGAGAGATACCTCCGCAATTGGGCTATAACACTTTTCTCACACTAACATAATCAAAGGTAATTCCATTATGTAGTGGTATGGAAACCTATAATGGTGTGAACTATCATTAATGTGGTTTAATGAACCACACTATATTACAATAGATGAACTGTCATACCTTCATAATGTAACCCACATCATTAATAGACTGATGAACTATATATAAAATTATATACTGAATGAACAAGAAAAACACTTCCTCTTCTAAAAAAAAGGTTAAATAAACGATTAAACTAATACATTATAATATTAAAAATGCTAGTGATATATTATTGCAACATATTTTCAAGTATAATACATAAAATTATTATTATAAGGATTTTTGTAATGGTCATACTATACGGGAGGATGGAGTTGATGTTGTCGAAGTCTCAAAATATATGTAGGGATAACCATTGAGAGAAATTTTTTTGGACATCTGCACTGATGATTATATAGTGGAAGTAACTTGATGCACCATCTGAATTATTCTATTAAGTAGGGTGATATTATTTGTGATATTTTCAAATGTTTAAAAATTATATTTAGATTCAAATATCTTGAATAAAAATATTGAATCTTTCCTCCCAAGGATTATGAATCCTGTCCAAATCATGTAAAACTACGTTTTTCCATTCTCATCTACTAATTTAATTTTTTTTTTCAATTTTTTTTTTCTTTTATAGATTTCAATTTTATTTTGGTATCATATTAGTGGTTCTATTCTATTTTCTGAAGTATAGTGTATATTTGATCATTTTAGTAAATTTGTTTCACCCAAATTTTTTTAATTTGTAAATATTGTGATTAAATGATAACTAAAGACACATATATTTTATCTATACTTTATTCATGATTTTTTTCCTATAATCCTGCGAAAATAAAATTCATCATATCATTAAATAGTTTTTTCTATCTTATGAAAATTATCTTCTATACATCTATAAACAAAACATGTTTATCAATCCATAATAATTTTATATGTTATTGATGGATTGTTGTTGTGGGTTTTGGAAAATAAATATTTTTAATTACCTAATTATAATATATTAGTTAACTCAAGGTATTATTTTGTATAGGACTGCACATAATACAATATTTCCAGTTTTATTAATTTTTCAAAAAAAATGGTTTAAAAAATTTAAGAATTATTAGAGAGAAATAAGAATCTTGATTTGATTATTTTTAACAAAATGATAAATAAATTGATTAAAGAAGGTAGAGTTAAAAATTGTGATATGAAATAATGGTTTCCATGTTCAGTAAATTTTCATCCACTAATTGGTAAAAGAGATATTCATCTACATATTCCATTCTCTACCTTGTCTAGATGATTATGGTGAGAATATTCTTATATGAAACCTCATGTATGTCTACAATCCTTCCCGTGTGTGTAGAATTGTAGTTTTTGTTCATCATAAATTAGGAAAATACTTGACCAATAACTATTATCCAATTAACTAACCAATATTTCATCAAAAAACATTACTCAAGTGCTAACAACTATCAAGAATTCACTACCTAACACTAATCTAATCCACCATATTAAGAAAAGAATTAGGTGGAGAGAGGTATGGATCATCAACATAAGAAATTAAAAATATCAGAATCAAAAACTAAAACAATAAAAACATTAATTTAACACTATATTATGAATTGAAAACATATTTGGAATGAATGTAAGATTTTATAAAAAATTTCACTACAAGTCAAAGAACTAATATAGGTTCAATCTCCCCATTTCTTAATCACTCAATGAAACTACCACATCTATGTATGGGGACAATGAGTTGATGTGATAATGTGTAGACATTATAGTGTAATGAAAATAAAATAAAAATAATGATGAGAAATAATTTTTGTAGGAGGTCATTGTCCAATTCCTCCCTCATCAGTCGATTGGATGGTATGATATGATTTTGAAACGAGGTTCCTTCAACTATTTATCATCCAAAATTTCTCTCTAAAATGTTTTCCATGTTATCCCCAATAAATAAAAATTTTTATAAATAGTGTCTTTATAAATTTTTTTAATAAATTATTTTTATGTCTCTCATACAATTTCAGTGTTTTTATCCCTATGTGTAGAGAGTTCTGTTCTTTTTACTCAGTGAATATATTCTCCCTAGAATATCTCCATATTAGAGATCTATGATTCCCATTTATTAATCTCGATTGAAGAAACATTTTCACATAGGGTCTCTATCATGAATGCTTTAACAAAATGTTGTGAATTTCAGATATTTAAATTTTTATGTATTTGGGAAGTCCAATCACGAGATATGGGCTTGTCAAAAAAAATATCCAGATCTATGAATAGTCTTTGAGGACCAACATGTGAGTTTGTTTTGAGTATCTAGATAGTAGACTTATATTTGGATTCAGAAGAATGAATAGATTACAATGATGTTTAAAAAATTAAATGTAATGAATTTCATTATTTAGATTAGTATAGAAAATTTTATTCCATGAATACAGGATTTAATTAAAATATTTAAAGTCCAAAATATTATATTTCTTCCAATTAATCTAAAAATACCACTAAATCCCAAAATAATATAGTTTCCATTAAAATAACACTTATTTGGGATACAAAATATTTAAATTAAAAGTAATTTTTTTGAAAATATTAGTTCTATCAATTCTACCAAACTAAAAGATGATTGTTTTTAAATATAAAATATCAACATGAAATTAATAGGGCACCATTGTAACAAATATCAAAATTACAAAGCAATATAATCCAATAATGTTTCATGTCAAAAATCCTAAAAAATACATATAAAATTTAAATTCAATTCCATATTTTCAATGAAATGATTGATTTACATATTTTACTTTTCTAGTTTTGTAAATAATTTAACTTATCATTTTATACATTCAAGAATATCAATTCATTATTGTTAAACAAGCCATATCATGGTCTTCTTCAATTTTTAAAATTTTATCTCATCACTAATGATATTAATTCTTGTTTAGTTATCCTCATATTTTGATAAAATTATCCTCCACCATAATATCATAAAAAACTAATTTCACCAGTTTGTAATCAAAAATTTCACACCATGTCATGAGGGATTTCATTAACAGTTAAAATGAATATGAGTCTTGATGTTGTATGGAATTGGGGTTTCATATTTTATGCTAAATGAGGATGATATGATCTTAAGTAAAATGCATGATATCAAAAATAAAAATGTAATTAAATTATACCATTCAGGGTAGAAACTCCATTTTATAAAAAACTCAATGTAATATTTCTGATTAAATAATGTATAATTAATTATTTGTGCAGCCTTTGGAATAATGTTTTTACATTTATACTTGTTTTTTTATCATAAAACTTTTTAATTTTTTATTATTATAATAAACTTCACATCCACCAACATACCATGTATGCTATTTTTCATTCATATAGTAATGATTATTTTTTGCTTTCCCATATGACTAACCATTTATCTCATGTTTGTATCTTTTTTAATTTTTAATTTTATAATTTTAGAGGGGATAAAAATGAAGATAATTGAATGAATCTAAAAACATTATTTATTCCTACAATACCACCCCAATACATCATCCTTATAATGTATTTACTCACAACCACCATGACACCATTCACCCCCACACCACAATTATAAAATATCATTCAAAATACTAGGAGGTGGGTATAAATGGATAAAAATGGATTGAAACATGGATCATCCCAAACTATGTTATTCATGGTTTATATGATATAAAATATTATTGAAGTAAAGTTAGTCTTTTAAGGATAAGGTATTATCAAAAGATTCCTCAATCATTTTAAATGTGTCTTTGTATAGTCATACCTTTGTCAAGTTTAAATGAAATTTATGGTTGGTGACCCGTCCCAATATGACTCTTCAAATATGATTAAGATAAAATATGATATACATGGTATTTAAATCCCATTTTTAATTGGAATAGGTTATTTTATAATCACATGGCATGATTAATTATAATAAAACTAATCTACATGAATTTTAGTAATTCTATGAATGCAAACTATTTGTGAATTTTTATTTAAAAAAATAAATTAATTCCTTAAAATCACGAGTACTAATTTTAATATCAATTCCATAATATAAAAAATATTTTCTATAATTTATTCATTCAATCAAATTATCATTGAAATCGAAATCATGTAATTACTGGATTTCTATGAAACACATTTCTCTTAGATTAGTCATGTAATTCATAGTTCAAGAACATGCATGAAATTTCTACTTCCAAGATGAAAAAATGTTTTTATAAAAAATATAATGTGTTTAAAATATAAAAAAATAAAATTTGACTCACTTTGTAATGATGAATCTGTTGGGTGGAGTGTGATGTTTTCCGTTATTTCTTTTATATATCACTTTGACAATGGATGTTCTATTTTGTCTCTCTATTTTTTTATTTCATCATCTTCATTAATGTACCTAAGAAATATGAATAAAAATGATAGTATGGGACTCTTCAGTATTTATAAAATAATACTGAGGAGAATAATGGAAAAAGTTATGAAAAACATACAGCTTTCCTCATAGAGGTGATTTTTTTAATGTCATTTGAACATTTTTTTGGAAAATCCTATAATACATGATTCCCTACTATGAAATTATTTTATTAAGTGTCCTCACGAATTTGAAATTATTTATTTTATGTATGTAAATGCAAAATTGAATGAAAACATTTCCTCATGTATAAATGAATGATCCGACCCTGTAGGTCTTCATTTGTAATCAGGGTGAAGGAGTTTGATCACATTCAATAGTTATTTAGTTCTTTTCTCATGATTATTTTTTATCATTATCCTATTTATAGTGAATGTGTTATCTCCACCATCCATTATGATCTCCATATCACCAAATGGTAATACATACATAACTGTAAAAGAACCTTACCATATGGAATGATATTTAATTTTCATTAATTTGATTCGGGATTTGAATAATAGTTCTTGATCTCCTTGTTAAAATGATCTTGGTTGAATCATCTTGTCTTGGGACATCATTATTACACCTTAATAGATCATTAATTTTTTGAATGATTCCATTCTAATTTACTATATCTCATGTAACAATTTTTTTTATTTTCTTGTTGTATTATGGTCTATATTCATATTTATTACTTCCATGTAGGCTTCGTTCTCAAATTCCATAGTAAGGTGGAAAGTCTTCCTATAAAGGAATAAATGAGGACTCATCTATATGGGTGTCTTTTAGAATGTTCTCAACGCCCATAGGGTATCATCCATCTATTGGATATAGACCCTCATGTTGGGTTTAATATTATATTCTATAAATCTATTTATTTATATATTATATACCAATGTGTGTCCACTTGTTTTTGGATAATTCTGTATTTACGTTATAGGAATTACTCCTATACAGTTTAAGAAATTATTCCTTTTTTTATAGGGAATAAATGAGTTCTAGGGCCCTTGATGATTTCTCATGACACTCCAAACATACAGTATATGTTAGTCCAAAAAAAATTACAATCAACATTATAAACATTAGTCCTTATTAACTTTTCTTAATCCCATTTTGAACCATAGTTTATTTCTAATAGAATATATTAATATCAAAATTACATTGAGAATATTAACATGATATATATTTCATATACATTAAAATTTTCAAAAATTGAATTGGTGATAGATATATTTCTTTTTTTTTGAGATATTACCTGAAAACAAGCATGTTTCACATCTTTTAAAAAATTCATATGAATAATTTATTATGGTTTTCCAAAAAAATCCACATTCTAAAATATTTCATATCCTAATCTTTGTCATAATTAACCTCTATAATATAATTTATGATATAATTCAAATGATGATTCATGTTCAATTTATAGTAAGAATTTTTTTTTATTATTTCATTATTAGAAAACATCCACAAAAATGGGTCTTCCCAATTATAAAACCACTATTTAGATTTATTATTATGTTTTTCATGAGATCTTAGATGAGAGGATTCCTATGATGTAACGAAATAATAGATTATTTTCACATATCATGGTACTTCACTATTAATGATGAAGATTTTTTATCTATTAATCTCATCATAAAGTTGATTTTTTGGATTTGTTTCTTTACCATCGTGGGTAGTGAACTTGTGTGATCAGACACATGGTTTTAATTATCCTTTTTATATATTACATACAAAATTATCACGTGTTATAGTATAATTAATCCCACAAACTATGTTTTGGCATCTATCTTTTTCATTAAATACACAAGGGATACATGATTAGACTAAAAAAATTTTAGCACCAATTAGAAATGATCCAAATTTATAAAATACAAATATGAGTGCAAGGAACTCATAATGAGTGCTTTTGTAATTTATTTGTGTGTCATCACATGTACCTAATATGTGTGAGATAAATATAGGATTGTTTTCAATTCATTGTGATATAGCGGATCCCACCATCTAATAGGATGCCTCACAATTTAACTCAAAAGGTTACTCCAAGTTGGGTGGTGACATTATTATTATAATGATCAATATTATTTTAATTAATGAAATCATTCCATGAATGCATAATAAACATTAAATTTTGCACCATTTTGATTTAATATTGAGATAGGTATATAAATATTACCAAAATCCTCGATGAATCTTATATAAAATTCTACATGCCCTGAAATGTATCTAACAAGTTTCACATCAATCAGGTATGCTAAAGAATTTTTTTCATTAAATATTGATTTATAAACCTTAATCACTTTTTGTAAATTTATGTTTCCCAACACTATTACCATTTCATCCATGATTTTTTTTTAAATTAATACATGGTTGTTTTGAATACATGATTTGGAATAAATTTTGAAATATCCTAAGAAATGATCAAATTATTTTCTAAAAACTATGAAATCATTGAAAAATACCCCCAGTCCATCCTCAATGTGTTTTGTGAAAACACTCATCATACTCCGATGAAATACATCTTGGTGCTACATAGTCTAAAATGCATCTTTTTATAGTTGAATTTTACAAATGGATTGGTGAATTTCATATTACCATGTACCTCTAGTGCTATCATTATCTAGATGTATCCTATGAATCCATCAAAAAAAATAGTAATTATTTTTTCAGGTTATCCTTTTTTTCATTTGACCAGTGGACCAAATTGGAAAGTGGAAATTTTGGGTTACTAGATTCATTATCATGTAATCTATACCAATTTTAAATCTATTTTTTACACTCGTGAGGATCAATTCATTTCATTAAATTTTTAATATGGTCTGACTATTTTTATTGGGACTATATGAATGTGGCTAAACCACTAAGAATCAGAGATTGGGAAAATGATGTATGTTTCTTGAAATTTCCCTATTTATTTATCAACAACCTACATGATGGTGGGATTGAGTCATACGATATGGTTTATAACTATTAGAGAATCATTTTTAAAAATATTCAATGCATGTGTCTAACCCACTTAGAATAATCTTGGTCACGTCTCATATCCCCCACCTAACCACAACATCAGATCCCACAACCAATGGTTCCAGTCACCTCATGACCTCAACCTATCATTATCCTGCTCACAGCACCATTGTGATGCCCCAAACCTGCTTCCCACTGGTCCATATCCCTGGACTGATACACCGGCCATGTCCAGCTGCCATGCTCCACACGGCTGTTGGTCGCTGCACATATGGTGCTATGGGGGTTCCTTCCATAGACCATTGGGACTCCTTTAGACTCCAAATTTCAATTCTAAGTGAATATTGGTGATCCATACTATGAGACCTTCATATTTACAAGAATATATTGAAGATATAATTAATGATTTATGCATCCTAAAAGGTGTGATGAAATCCACTAATAATGGATGAATTAGCATATAAAAAAAGATTCGAAAATTAGATCGGATGACGTCCATGTTCGTTCAGCCAACACCTTGATATAAAATGTAATGAAATTGATAAAAAATTAAATAAATACTTATAAATTCAAATTATATGTGAGAAATGAATCATGAATCCAATCGTGATTCATTCGTTAATGATAACACACCAACCAATGCTTTCATTGCGATCGACTGAAGCATTGATCTTGATTCTTCATCGATCCTCCAAATAATGATGTGATTGAGAAGGGATAGATAATTTGTAGAGATATGGGGAGTTTTTTTGACAAAGACTAATTCTAATTCCCTAATCGTCCATTTATAGTATCCTCACTCATTTCAGAATTTGAAAACTCTATGTTGACACGTTTTATGTTGTGCTTACGAAAAAACCACATTATGAACTCTACAACGGTCTCCTATTTCCAATCCAAGTCTCTGATCAAAAGTAACATGATTCATCATCCGAGATAAAATAATTATGTGTAATTTTTTTATTTAATAATTTCCCTTGGTGAAATTTAAAATAGAATTCCCACAATGAATAACTTTATTACATGTCGATATCGAATGTCACATTCCAGAATCCAATATGGCCTCAAATATTTTATCCAATGTATAATTTCCGATATAACCCATTTAAATCATGTTCATAGTTCAAAATATACTCAATATATTTTTATATCTTATTCATGGAACATCAGGCCTCATAATTTAATGTTGTATCAGTTCCTAGTTCTCGAAATATATTTAGAAATAATCCTATTCCATACAAGGAAAAAAACAAGTCACTATAAAATGAAAATCAGCAACTATGTGCTTTATTACAAAATTGAATCACCAACTGAGAATCAGAAGGAACACATAATCTTTTTGAAAATATTATAAAAATATCTTCATGAAAATTTAAATATTGATTCATAACTATCATTATAGATTTTTTATTTTACTATAAAACATGATCTTCCATTATATTTTTCAAATATTTATGATATAGGCGACTGTAATGACAGAAGAAGAAAATAGTTTTTTCTATCATGAAATATTTCTTGAAGAAAATATATACAATAAGAAACTATATGGTCATTTTATAAATAATAACATGGATAATGTTGTTATATTTTCCCAAAACAAAGCATCAATTAATTTTTTTTCTATTAGAATGTGTTACTCAATGGTGGTGTTATAATCCCTTATCAGTTCAATCAATATCCTCTATCACATGATAAACTCTTTCTAAGTGAATATATAGTTTAAAATGTTGTGATAAGTCTATATTTCTAACATTAATATGCATATATGATGGCTCAATGTTCCGAAAATACCCAAACAATAATTCTAAATCATGTGTAAAAAATTTAAAACCATGATTATTCAATTAAAATAAAGAATATGCATTTACATGATGGTTATGCATCAAGATAAAACAATATACATTTAAAAAAAGAATAATTGTAGATGAAAATTACACCATTTATGGTGGGGTTGTCCAATATTTTATCAATTTACAATATTATATTTAGATAATGAAATAAATAATCAAACTCTTTATTCACATATATTTTATGTCCTCATTGGGTTAACATAGTTTGATATATCACTGAGAATAGTTTTCAATAATACTATATTATTAAGCCATTAATACGTTATAAATATGAATAAATGGAGAATTTTTAATTATTTTCCATTAATCAATGATATTAGTTTTAGTAGCCTCAAATTTTATTCCTTATTTAGAAGAAATACATAAGAGGTGATAAATTTGGTACAATAAAAATTCATGGTTACGATATTTTCCCAATTGTTTCATTCAGTTTTATTTTTACAAAACTACATATAGCTTCCCTTCATGTTCCTAAATAATTTTAGAATATATAAATAAATAATCAATAACCCAAAAAAATTAAATAGTCTTAGAAAACTATAATAATAATATCCTTGAATTTAGATGGTACATTAGATATCCCAATCAAAATTAATACAAACACATTATCGATGAATCTATTGCAAAATGTTTTTATCATAATATTATCACAATTTACCATCAATAGTTTCTACCCAAAATAGATATCAATCTTTAGAATGTATTAAACTTAAGGGATCTGATCAAATTAATAATTTATATGAGTAAAATGATACATTTTCTTAACTTAAATATTATTAAATGATCTATAATAATTCAAAATTCTCATAGAAACATATATCTCTTCGAAAAAATATGATAGGGGAACCCATTGGTGAAGTTCTTGGTTGAAGGAAACCTTTATAAATATATTATTAGAAGTGTTAATTCAATTACACATCCTATACAAGATACAGTCAATAAGGGTTTTTTGATATATGATTAACATCTAGAAGCAAGTCTATATTAAAATGATCTTCCCAATCAATAATTACCAAAGGTAAGTCATCCAAAAATAAATCCGAATTTTTATTCACTACTAGAACATAAATAATTTTAATAGTTTCATTATTTTTAACAATATCAACTGGTTATAACTCACTAGAATCTCTTTTGACAACCTCTTCTTCAAAATATGTTATAAAATGTATGAAATAATTTAATATTACTTTATTATAATTTTAATCTATCATAGCAAGATACACAGAAACCTAGTCCATACAAATAATATCATCAAACCCCTTAATGGGTTGTTTACCATGATTTTCATGAATTAAAACCCCACAATAAAATTCAATGATTCTTATATATTGTTGTTTCTCTAAAATTTACACAATAACATTTCACCAAAATTTATATCACATATTCATAGGATTATATTCTAATTTTACATTCACAATTCTTATAAATGAAATTATATGAAGATTAATAATAAAAAATATAATTAAAATATTTCAAATAAATATGTACCAAATTTTTCATAACATCATTAGGTGGCCCACCAAAAACCATAGTTAAAAAAATGATACCCACAACTTTATAATTTAGATATTATCGATTTCCACCCAGAGTAACAATCATCAGACATAGTTTTTCAAAATTACCCAACTCACTGCAATTAAAACACTTCACATATGGATAGATATATTTTTCACATTCTTATATAGTTCAAGATTATTTTCTCAATAGTCACATGCCATATGACCAAAATTGACAAATTGGAATCATGTCCCATATTTCATAAGACATTCCACATATTTTCGTACAACACCTATCATAAATTGTAAAATTTATTTTCAAACAATTAAATTTCATTGATAGATTAATTCCCATTGACTACCACCTGGATCTATTTTACTTCATGTTTCCATATAATGAAATATCATCAGTAAAATTGATTTCTACCTGTTAATAAATCCTAAAATACTCTCATTAAATTTGATTTCAAAAGGATCTAACTACCTTCAACATCATCGATTTAATCTTGAAAAAAAATTGATTAATTTTTGTACAAATATTCCAAATTTCTTTTATTTCATGAATTTCCAATTGGGTGATGTTTTACTCAATCACAACCACTGAATATTAATCTTCTCTCAATTCAATGAATTATTTTTCCATCCATGTTCGAACAACCATTAGAAAATATTTCTAAAAATATATATTCTTAAATCCATCCTACTATAGGTCATCAATATATTTTCAATATTTAATATTTCTAACTATTATCCACATAAATATAATATGACAATAAAAAGGTCAAAAAGTTAATGTTAAAATCTATTGATCTAAATAACATATGACATAAAATATATTTTCTAATTCTTTATTCCATAGAATAGATACCACTTGATTTGAATGTCCATTAAATATTTAATTATATTGTCTACTAAAATGCTACAGTGGAATCATATTCTTCATTATCATATCATGTAGCTATTTATCAGGGATACAATCTTCATTTTCAGCTTTTATTTACTCATCCACTACATTAAAACAGTCTCATTTATATTTTAATCCATTTTAGGCTACTGATTAAGAAGCGTATCATCTTTTCAATACATTCCTACTATAATTTAAATATATTATATACGGAAAACATATATGAACATACATAATTCATAATTAAACATAGTAATATTCAAATTAAATATCATTTCAACCATATAGTTAAATATATACCGTTTTTGTGAAACCAAAATAATTACACAAATTTGTGTCATTACATAATCATGAATCTATATAATTGAATTTACTTTCTTGAGTCCCAAATGATGTTTTATTATTATAGATTTAGTGATTTAATTAATAACAATCAGTTAATAAAATATTACATCACGATGTGGACACTTCAACATAGTAACTGTCTCTACCTCAAAATAAAACATTTATGATCTTACATTTTTTATTTTCTTGAATGGTTATGGTATTTGTTATCATTACCTAATCCATTTCCCAATTAATTTTAAAACCCTATGAAAAGAGTTTTAAATTTTTTTCTAACCTTTAAAATAGAAAAAATAGATATAAAAAGAAATAAATAAAATTGTTTTTCTTTGAATAGTTATAAAATTATTCGTTTATCAAAATAATATTTTTTATCAAAATTAATATTTTGTAACTCAATAAATCAACTTCTATACCAAAATATTTTCCTAAAAAATAACAGAATAATAATATATAATTGATAAAAAATTAAACCCCTAATGGATTATTTGAAATAATAAAGAAATGTTACTTTTTTAAAAAATTTATACTTTTCACCAATATGAATAATAAAATACTTTTCCTTAATCATATTCCAATTTTCATAACATTTCAAAAAATGATATATCTCTATAAACCATTGAAGAAATAAATAAATCATGTTGGTAATGTTGGTTTTCAAATTCACTATTAAAAAATGTCTTTTATTAACTAGTAAAAGTGTTTGTTAATGTTATTTAGTGGCCTCCATCAGACCTCTTTTGGAGGTCATGTTTACCTATAAAATATACAAAAATTTTGACCACAAAAAAATTGAAATATGGGTCCTGAAATCAATCACAACAATGGATATTGTTAAAGGATTTATCGACCACCTATTAATGTCGCTATACTGTAAATTTTTTAGAAAAACCACATTATTTAATCCATAATACCATGATTCCATAGTTAATAACAAAATAATAAACATAAAATCCCAAAATTGATAACTAGATATATATCATAAAAAAATACATACCAAGGAATCCAGTTCCCATTATTCTTGTTCCATCAAATGATAATATCATGATATTATCCCATTTAAATCACAACTACCAATATATGGATAAAATGAATGCCACATGTCAATAGTTTCTCGCTTTGGAAAATTATAGATTCTCCATTAACATGGATATCTAGGTTAAATCTCAATTAATGGAGGTTTAAGATCATGTTATTAATAAGGAAAAATAAATCACAAATATATAAACAGACATCCAAACATATCATGTTCATTTCATTACATATACATCTAGAATAATATCATCCAACATATGTATATGATATTAGATTTAATATTTAGAATGACCCATTTTGATTAGATGTATATGTCATAAGCAGAGTATTGGAAGAATATATATTACTATATAAATAATTAACATCATATATGGATTACTAGAACCATAGAGAAAACGTATCAGTAACATGTATAGTAATTCAAAAGTATATAATTTTCCTGACATCAAGAAATCATGCATATAAAAGGATACCATATTCAACAATAACAGTTTTATGATACATAGTTACCTTTGGAGTAGAATTTTGACATAAAAAGACTATATGAATAGGTTTTGAACTACACAATTGGTGTTTAGAAAGATGAATTTTGGAAGAATAATATTTTTAAAGATGATTTTATGGAATAAGATGTGTGCAAGGGAAATAAAAATATCCTACTTGCTGTATGATTGATGAATTGAAGCACTTGTGATGTAATTAGATGAATGGAGGCATCCATAGTACAATTCTTGTAATAAAATATTGTATACTTGAGTCTTATGAATTTGATGTTGAGTACAATTTTTTTGAAGACAAATCAAACATATAGAGTTCCAAAAAGGATATGTCACAAGTGAGATTGATATTTCTATAAAATTATATTTTCTAGTGATATTATTCTTAAAAAATATTAATGATTCAAAATGATATGTAACTATTTATTGATAATAGAGTTAAATGTGTATAAATTTTCATGTTGAGGTTGAAACACTATATCATTTCATGAATATTCATAGGATTAACAATCATAAGGATGATGAATATTTTTTAAACAATAATTGGTGAAGATTATATTGAAATATGTCATGATATTGTAAATAATGAATATGAAGTTATGATTTGTGATCTTACACAAAGTATCTAAAAATCAATTAGGGATAAAGGAATATATATCACAACTCCTCCTGTGAAATAGAGGCTATATATATAAATATGATTTATTTTTTTGAACAGATGGAAAATAGTATTTAATAATGAATATTAATGAAAAAATAAAAATAAAATTTCTACATAATATTAAGATATTAAATCATAAATAACAATACATTGTAACATCTAACACATACAAATATTTAATAATAAAAACAATTCATAATAAAAAATAGTGAATAAATAGTTGCATATTCACTGATAGGGTAAGAAAATATTGATGAATATAAGAAACATAATTTTTAATTATAACATAATATACGAAGACTTAATAAAATGAATTATATTTTGTAAAACATGGAATGAATATAAAAATAAATGATGAAGTAATCTAAAAAGTGGTGTTTTAGATTAAGTATTGAGTGCAATAATAAGAAGAAGAATCCACATTTTAGGGATATGATGCTCTAAAAATGGATCTATTTAGTTTCCAATGAATAGAGGGAGATATATTAGTTTTTATGTTATATACATAGAAACATAATGAGGATCTTATATCAATATCCAAGGATATCTCAATAAACTCTACACTGATGCACCTTTCATTAAGCACTTCAAAGTATCTTAATTTTCACCTCGATTTGGGAATCATATTGTTATCCTTGGTGTGTGATATCTTTATTTTTTGGTATCAGTTGGTATTCAGAGATTGATTTGGGTCGATACTAATTTTTTTGGACTATTTCTAGATATAATAATATATATGAAATAGTTTAATAGAACAAGTTTGTCAAACAGATAGTTTTTAGTGGGAATAGGATTAAAAACTATTATTCCTTAATGATTCCCTAATTTCTATCTATGATTGGAATCTTATATTGAACTGAAGTTAATCTATTACATTTAAGAGTGAAAATTTAATTATGCTTACTATTAGAAGAATTGGTTTCTACATGTGATATTTTATTTGGAATATTATTAGAATATATAATTGGTACATTATTCCATATGATAAAATTTATTCAAAATAGTTAGTCAAAAATTAATTTTCGACCAAAAAGAAGATTTACAAAGCTACCACCACAAGGAAAGTCCCACTAGAGTTGGAAGATCTGTCTAATGCGGATGTGGTTGATCATCTTGATCAGATTAAATCCCTTATCCATATGGATTATTATAGTATGATTTAATGTAATGTCTTTTATTACAATGAACAATGCTTATAGATTATATCTTTGATGGGGACTCTCATTAGTTTTCTATTGTATACCCATATGTGTGTAAATCTTATAAGTCATATTTTCCAGATTAATAGATTAAAAAAGGATTACATCATATCATAATGAATTATTTTAATATGGATTATTATGAACAATAGGATTCTTAATGATAATAAAATTTATTTATCTTTTCTTCCGGATACCATGTTATGCATCCCCTTAAATAAGGGTTAGGTTGATTTTTATCAAATATTATTAGAATTTGAAATTATGAATGTAGTTTGAAAATTTATCTGCATCCATTTTCATTTTGAGATATTACTGGGACATGACCTCTATTTGTTTAAATATTCTCTCATGGTTCTATAATTGAGTCCTCAAATAACGTATCTTCTCCTTACACACATCATGTTAATACAAACTACACTATACTAACTAGCATCAAAATAATTGTATAAACATAGAGATGACCTATTTAGAGAACACATCACAACACTTTGTAGATTCAATTTCCAAAACCTAATTGTCTCTTTTTTTAGTGAGTACAACACAGAATTATATATCACAAATTATAATTTTCCAACAACATTAAATTATGGAATTGAACTGATGACATTTTCCTAATAAGACAATTCCCTTGTTTACTAATTCTACTCATAGACACTTTAAAATTCTTAAAACAATTCATAAGAGACTATAGGTTCCTACACACTAAAGGGTTCATAAATAAAATAATATTTTTAATGTGAAAGGTTCATGACAAAAATAATTTTAAATATTCAAATCAATTAATTAATTATTGCATGTAACATAAGAATTACTAGAAGGTATCACCTACGTGTGACTAATTTGACATGAAGAAATAGATCCATGATAATGAATGATTGCTTAGGCTAGTCAGCCCTATATACAATTAAAAATTACATCCTCAACATCAAATTTCAATATCCTCTTTCATCAAGGTCATTTCATGATGATTATGTTTACACAATGGAATGGTAATTAAAAATAGAATAATAAACATATCCTTGATGTAAGCCTAATGAATTTTATAGTCAATCATATATTCAATGTTGGTCAATTGATTACCCAAAATGGTATGTAGTATATGCGATTTTCGAGGACACCCCATACGAGACAAAATCTGCCCTTATAACAGCCAAATCATATGAATAAAATAAAAAAAATAAAAAATAGTATCATTAAATAACTCTTCCCATATCACTACAACAATAAATGCAAGGAAGATCACCATATTAATTCATTATAAGATACAACCAAAAAATATAATGTTGAGACACTATATAACTTGCATTATTTCCAAATCAAGGAATTTGGATTTTTCTATCATACGATTTTTTCCTAAAACCCACCATCAATTCAGATAGATGAATCAAACGATTTGGATAATATAAAAACAATTAAATAATCCTCACACATAATAATTTTTCTCTATGAACACATTCCCAATTAATGAATAAAATAATAAATTTTTTTATCAAATTGTATAAGGGAAAAAACATCTAATCCATTTATATCATTCAATAGTATATATAAATTGATACCGAATAAACACCATCTACCAAAACTAGGGGTAAAAAATCATTGATCGACATGCTTGTTAATTTTGATGGTTCCTAACCATATCTATAAAAAAATATTCATTTTCTCTTTCATATGAAAATAATTATACAATAATAACAATATTTGGTTGGTACATATATTAGATGAAAATAAAATTGCACTCTTTGATGATATTAAAATAAGAAGTGGGTAATAATTTGTTATTTACACAAATAATATTTTTATGAAAAAGTTACATGTATAGGTGATCAAATATTATGTAGAATCTAGAAAATAATTAATATTTAAAGAAAACAGAAATGAGTAAATAAGAATAAACATACACAATAACTCTCTACATGAGTTCATATTGATGTCAACAAAATGGAACATAAATTATATATATAGTCTAGAATAAATGATAGAAAAATAAAATTTTCAGGACAGATAATATAAAAAGATTAAATATATATATTCAAAATTTAATCCTTATCCATAACCAACTACAATTGTTTTCTAGTGGAAATCATTCTTTATTTTATAAAAAATAATTTTCCATAGAGACCGAAAAATTTAGAGTGTCCCTATATGTACCTAAAAATAAAAAAAAATTAATTTTTATATACATTAATGATTCCCTGTGGTTAGTGAGACTAAAATCCTTTGTATAAAAATAGTTTTGGTTTCTAAAATCAATAGTAGTAACAATGTATTATTCAAGTACATTTATATATATTTTAAAAATATAAAAAAAAATTCATAGTAAAAAATTGGAGACAAAATATGATAAAAAATTCCATGAGTATCAGATCAATTGAAAATATTTATATATAATTCTAAAGAATTCAAGAAGTATGCTATGTACATAGAGGGACCATATATAATTATGGTAATAATAAAACAATAAATTCAATTTGAATATCCATAATGTTATGTAGAAGATTCCCTCATTGAGGGCAGCCCCTAATACCCTAAATCTTCCCTCTAAAAGTTCATGTCATATAACCAAATTGTAGGAAATTAATGAAGATCTCTCAATGTATCGAATGGAAATATTGACAAGATAAATATTATCTAGAATAAATATAGGGATCAATTCACTACTATGATTTCATTCCAATGATACATGGTCTAGGAAAACACTAATCATTATCAATTAATATCATGTTGGTGTATCTTCCATTTATATAATAGAATGAAATACACATGAACTATGTAATGTTTTAACCATATTCCACCCATTATTATGATTTAGCATCCATGGTAAAAATAATGATTTTATTCAATTAATAAAATGATGTGATTTAGAAAATTATATATTTGAATATGATATAAATGAATGAAAACACTAATTAATAATTTAAATGTTTATATATTTGCTTTATGATTTGGTTTTGAAAATAATATTTTATAAATATAATAATGTATAAAATATTTAACTAAATGAAGTCTCCAAATATATTGTTTTAAAAAAATATTTTCCACAAAAAGTGTATGTGGCCTAAAAAAGAATATATAAATTCTATTTGAGATTATAAGAAATCATAATAACCATACATAAAAAATACAACATTTACAGACTGTATAAATAATGATAAAAAATTATTATAAATCATAAACATTATATTTCTAGTAAATTATTAATTATCAAATGGATGTTAAAAAAACCATAGCCCCATATGCTAAGAAAACTGAAACAATCTCAATGGTTCAAAATATATAGTATTGTATTAGGTGTTATAAAATGGCACTATTGAATTATCATGGAAGGATAAATTATCTGATCTATGTTAAAAATATATTCATTTAAATTATGATATTTAGAGTAATAAGTTTTATTTATCTCATCTGTTAATACTTTTGTAATTCACTCACTCAGTTAAATCATTTTCAATCATGTTCATGTGGACATCCATGTTAATCTATAAAGACCAAAAAAGTGAATCATTTGAATTAAAATAATTTTTACATAGTAATGTCATATATATAATGATAATGAAATATCAAAAATTACAAATAAAACATTACTATATTTATCATAACAGGATATATAGATCAATTAAAAATAATATGATTAAAAAATAAACATTTAAGAAATACCATATCTATCACAACTAAAAAATATTTTTATGATTTATATCTTCAGTTGTTGGTGAGAATGATATTTTGTTAGTGAACTATATAGTACTTTATTACTGCATAACCAAGAAAATAAAAATTATCAATGCTTTATTATAAGGATAATTATAGAAAAATTTATATTCTAAATGAATAAAATTGTATATAAGTACATTTAATGATATATTTATCCACATGGATTGTATATGTTATACTATTTGGTGAGGTAGAATAAGTTACAAATACCAGAAGCCCAATATTCAATTCTAATGAATGTATTTTTTTAAAAGAAATTTTAATATAAAATTCACAAATGACTAAATAGTGTAAAAAACAAATATTTATAACCCTATATAGGTGGTGAGACATTTTAATGATATTGATATCCTTACCAATATAAGTGGTGGTTTTGATAAATTGATATTCTCTATTGTAATCACACTTATTTAAAACTATATTTTTACATTTTTTTATTTATGATATATTTTTCTGCCTACATGATAAGTGTATGAAACTAATATAGGATAAATGTAATATGGATTAAAAATTATGTTAAATGATGTGTTTAAATTTAGTATTTTCAACTAAACCTTAGTGATGATATAATTAGTTTCTTGAAATGTATATATATATTAATAATGGGAGGAGGAAAATATAAAAACCAAATAATATATAAAAAATAAAACAATGAGGTAATGTATTTATTGAGAAAAAAAATATTACAAATAACCATAATCTAGAAATTCCTAGTAGTTAATGAAATATCTAATTGATGAAAAAAATAACCATAATATTAGAAAAATGAAACAAACTCTCAAATCATAGTAACCCATGGTTTGGGAGTCATTAAATGAAATACATGAAATAACATCAATGGATAAATTGTCTTATCTCTTTAGAAGGATCCTAATTAAAAAATTTATATAAAGGTGAATAATGTGATTTTTCTGATCTTCATTTCTCCCATCGGTAAATACTTCATGAACACTCACTCTTATTGTTATTTAATTTCAATTATGTTAAAAAAAATAATTCTAATGATTGAATGTAATTTGTAAAAATTATAAATAAAAAAATTGGATATTTTTAATTCCAAATAATTGGATGCCATAGAACATTGAGTTGGCACCCCTTAGTGGAATTATAATCATGGATAATAATGAATAGAAAGAATAACCTATCGCTGATGCAATAGATTATGAACATGATTGAAAATGATTCCCAAAGATGAAATCTATTATATTTCTTAATTACATATTTCTTATTATTGTGTTCAAATGAAATATTAAATATTTTACTTGAATATTAAAAAATGTTTACATATAATAATCTAATTGAAAATTATATCAAAAATAGTATCCAAATAGTAACATTTCTAAATACATAATAACATAAATATGAAAAACAAATATTGAATAAAACATAATGATAGTGAATAGAATCTAATAATAGTGAAAATAGAAAACTATTAGTGAATATATCACAATAACATTATATAAAACTACTTAAACCTTAATAATGATGCATAGAAACATGTGATTAGATAGGAAACTATCATCATACTCTTGGTGCTATAATATATGTTCATTTATTTTTTCAGAATCATCATATAAAAGAACAAAATTTAAATAGGAAACATTTAAATTGATGCGGTTGAGAAAAATTTAAAATCTTTATATTGTGAGTCGTTGAAACACTCTCATTAGATTCTAGTTTATGTAATTCCCCAACCCTGAAATCTAGGATCCGGTGAATTATTTTAAAAAAATTTCATGAGTACAAGGAATCGAGTCAAGATGGACGGATTAGTTTAGTATTCTTGGAAACAATATGCATACTTAAGTTCAACATTACAACTTGAAAAGAGAAACAATACTAATTTATTTCATTATAAACATCCAGGATTCCAAGATTATTCCTGCTAGTCACTCATAACTAAATTCTTCATACCCTAAGAAAATGAATCATGAGAAAGGGGTGAGCTCATATGCTTAATAAGAGTAAGAAATATAGTGGAAGATAATATAGACATAAACCATGATGAATAATTGAAAACACATGCATTAACGAATAATAAACATGAGGACTTTATGGTAGGAATATGAGCTGAGTAAATAATTCTATAATAAAACATAGTCACTGGTTTTCTACTAGTCGAATAACCACATGAAATATCAATAGCTAATCTCATAATGATTGTTTTCATAATTTTGAACATTCTGAATCATTTTGTCAAGGCCTTATACGATGTCTAAAAATGATTAATCTCTCGGGCAATACAATATATAAAAATTTGGTAAAGCCTCAGCCAGTTCCATATTTAATTGTTTCAAAAGACCGACTGATGCATCGAGGAGCTATAGAGGGCTCCACCTATCACTTACTAAGTCCAATTTATTCCTCATATGAAAAAGTTGAAACATAATCTAAACATTCGTATTAAAAATAGCATACGAAATGTCAATACTTTAACCATGAACCTTGTATGGTATAACACATCCATAGTCAAACATAACTCATTCAATACAATATGGAATATTTTATTATAATAGATTAACCCCAATCGAGAATAATGATTCATATTGACATAGATGGAAATAATCCTCAAAACGATATGAGAGAAATATCCCCCTTCTTCTTGAAACCATTTAAAAGTCTCACTATTTATCAAGAAGTCGTTTAAAATAGATTGTTATTAAAAGTGTAACATGCCAATTTGAGACATTTAATTAGAATTTAAATTTTAATAATGTAATTTCCATATAAATAAAACCTTTAAACCATTTTTAAAACATGTATATTAATGAGAAAGATTTAGAAAAATAATTTTTTTAAACATTTAAAATGATATATTAGTTAGAGTTCCTAACCAAATGAATGGAACATGAATACAAATAATTTATGTACCCAAAACATTATAATATCATGACAATAAATTTATTCATGATAAAATTTGTCAATTTATTGTATATAAAGACAATAAAAGTGAATTGATGCATAAAACAAAAAAATCATAATAGAATGTATGTTGAGATGAATTCCTTTATAATGATTGTATCCTTTGTTTAAGGATAAATAAATGATGTCATTATGTGTGACAAACATAAATTCACGCAATATAATTGTATATTCAGTTTAAATTAATCAGATTACAGTCACAGAGATTCTTGTAAAAACAACACCAATGACTTGGTTGTTTAACTCAATGAATGGAAATTGAGTTTAGATTACTCTTATCACGTTTATATCTATGACTTGAGAAATTAACAATGGGGTGATTATTTGTATCAAAAGTATTTAAACACAAAGTGGATTAGAAATTACTAATTAAATAATTAAAAGTGTTCCCACACATAATCATGGAGTAAAAATAAACAATGAAGTGTGCATAAATCTCAATGAGTGGAAATTGAAATTGGAAGTTCCCTTACCGATTTGGTAACTCAAAAAACAAACACCCCATGAAATAAGGATCTTAAAATGAAGAAGTAAATAAATATAAATTAAATATATTACACCAAGAATACAATCATGGGTAGTAAATACACCACACAATAGGAAATAGTGGCGAATATAGCATGAATCTCATTGGAATAAATGTTAGATGAAAACCCCTTATCACGTTGTAATCAATTTATTTGTATAATAAAATTTAACAACAACCAAATGAATCACATAGTACCATGAATTTAAATATAATTATGATAATATATATCAAATTTTACTATAAAATACACCACATGAAATAAATAAGTGGCAAACAATGGAAATCTAATGGAATTAAAAGTGAGATAAGAAACCCTTTACCTCAAGTCTAACTTATCTTGAATGTTCCTTGTTCTTCGTGAATAAAAAACATAAGTTAATTTCTACTTTATTAAGAAAATATTTATATTTTATTATTCCATTATATCACTTTTTACCTTTTTATTACAATTTTTTAATTATTTGATATCATATTGGATATTTTATCAATATCCAGAACTTGAGTCAAAAAATGATGTTGTTATAATTACAATTTTTCCATGGTGAAAAAAGTACATTATCTCCAAAATGATATACATGATTTAGATGTAATATATATATTATATATCCATTTTATATATGTATTTATAATAGTACATAACATTTGGAAATAAAAAATGCAATGAACCATTCATAGAGACGGTAATCATTTTGTATGCATGAACACTACTTTAATTTCTATTTTGTATTTTAATGGAATTAAAACATAATGATAAATAAGTATATATAATAATTAATGTAAAATATCATATATAATATCATTAACTCTACACTTTATACATTCCACATAGGTCATTAACGAGTCATATCACTTTGAGCGGGTGGTAGTCTGCACTTCCTCAAATTAAATTATTGTGTTTTACCCATAATAGAAACCATAAATGTATGATATAAATGGTAAAAACAGAAGAATAAAAAACATAAACATAATATATATCATATATAAATACATTTCCATCTTAATGGTCACCAAGGGAGGCAGTAAGTGATAATCTGACAATCATCATTTCATGAGGTGTTAGTTTGTTAACCACAAAAACAGAATGTTTTCCCCATTTAGATGGTGGTGTGTGTAAGTGTATTTTTAATCTATCTCATAACAACATCATAGTATATTTAGGATATTGTTGTGGCTAAAAAATAAAGTAAAAAATAGTTTATGGTGTTGGAGATGTAAAATAAAATAAAACAAAAGAATTTAAGAGAAATCACTACTTTTAATTTGGGTAACTTCATTTGGTTTGAACCAAAACGACTTCTTTAAATGACTTTTTCCTAATGTAAGGATTATAGTTGTAATATAGAGATCTTTAGAGCTTATTATGGTAGGTTTTGGACGATCCAAGGGGTTTTAGAGGAGTGTTGAATGGGTTAGAAGTGGAGTCCCTTTATAAGGGGGAGGAGGGGCTATTTAGGATTGTGTGAAAATGTTATTTTATTATATAGTGATATTAGGTTTCTAAAGGAACAAAACTAATAAAAGTAGTAGATAATAGGAATCATGGTTGAAATAAAATCATCCATTAATAATTGGCCTGGTTTTGGATATTGTTTTAATATTAATAATATTATTTTTTTAAATCATTTATTGATGAGGTAAATACTACATCATTATTGTGTCATAAATAATTTAATTTAAATAATGTCTAAAAATTATAAACAAATACCATAATTTAGGAAATAGTTTTTAAATTTACAATGAATATTTATAGTCTATGATATTACTTATATAACCTCATGTGAAAATTGATTGACTAAAATATATTTGTTTATGTCATTTTTGCCTTTACATTATGTTAATTTAAATAAAGTGTCATTATCATTCATAAGTAGCACCAAGGGGTCCCAAAATCGACATAAGGATTCCCATGGTAGAGTATGACTCATTAAATAAGGTTAAAATAAGTGTTAAGGGAATTTTATATTAATATAATACTCTTTTTAAGTTGAATTACCCTATTTACCATTAACCGCCGTAAATAAAAGTCAAAATTTACTATTCATCAAAAATTATTTTCATCTTATTGAACCAAATTTTACTTACTAATAATAACCATATATCTCAGATTTTTTAAATTCAATTCAAAGAAGTAGTAAGATTTCATTTAAATTAAAAAGTCTAATTTTTAACTACTACTAAGTGGTTTCATTATTCTTCAAAAATTGATATTTTTCAGAAAAAAAATCAGCCTAAGTTATATTTGATATTATTAATTCAAAAATGATGTATATTTTACTAAATTCAAAAAATAGGATTTTCATTAAATAATTTAAAAATAATTCCCTTTTTCAAAACAAATATCATGTTTTTAAGATAGAATAACTATCATAAGATTGACACTTGTTTATGTATAATTTCAAAGTGAAATTAATTCCAATGACCAAAATTGGATTAATGGGTAAAAATATAATCTAATTACAATTAAAAACCAATTTAAAATATAATCAATCCTTATAAATAAATTATATTAAAAGGATATTTTGTATTAAAATACAGTATTTCTCACTATTCATAATAAACGATTATTATTAGAAAAATACCAAAATTTCATCCAAAGTAAATTTTTATGTCTAGATTCTAAAGAATAACATTTTTATCAAATTTGAAATTTAAAAGAGTCATATATTGGATTTAAAAAGGGTTCTCCATTAAAATGTGGGAATTGTTTTTTTGAAAAATATATTTTTTATCTGAAAAATTGAATTTGTTCTTATAATATGTCTAAGAAACACATAATACATAAGATAAAATTATATGGAGCATATAAATTTTAATATCCAGTTAATTCAATTCAAAACCACTTTTGAACGGCTAGTTCGGTATGTTTTGGTGTGCTAGAACTCGGTGTTGCGTGTAGCGCAAGCTGTTGAATTTAATGAAAATAACATACAATGAAATCATAGGGCGTTACACTCTCCCGTCACTCAATAAATTACATCCTGACAATTTGAAAAAAATTTAAAAAAAGGTTAAAATAGAAAATTCACTTTGTGGAAAAAAAATCATCATGAATTAGGTTAATAAAATTTAGTCTCCATAAGAGGAAAAGGGAGATGAAAAAGTCACCCCCAAATTATTATCTACATTACGAGAACATTTGATTCAATTAGAGACATATAATTAGAGGAAAAATGTAAATATTTATAGGGAGTGATTTTGGTCATCAATAACAAAGAATTTTAATATTGAAGTCCTCAAAGCCATCAATCTATGGAAATTTAAAATATAACCAGTTCAAAAAAACATAAAGCATTAGTATAACACATTTTTGGTTTTAAGATGCCTTACCTAATTTTTAATAATTAATTTATTCATAGAATAAGAAAACAAAAACCTACTTGACCAGAATAGTTTTATCCTTCATATAATTCTTACAACAAACTCATCTTTCACTCCAAATGATGGGTATTAATAATGACATCATCGCACCTGAAGCACTAGAATAAATATATAGGGAATCACATAATCCAGAATTGATGAACTATATATTTCCCTTTTCATTATAGATTAACCATAACACAAATAAAAAGTAAATTTCTGATGATCCGAAAAGGATAATACATTAAAGAGTGAAATATTAATATAAATTTCTAAAATTAAACCTACAATAACCAAAGTTTAATAAATACCATTCAATAAAAACGTGTCCATAAAATCATTCAATATAATCCAAACTATTTTTGAAACCCAAAAATCAGATGAATTTTCTTACATGGTCTTCCACATTAAATTGTATCTCCAAATAATATCAACTTCTCTTAAAGTCACATACTTAAAAGTAATTAATCTAAACACATATTTCCTATGATAGGTTAATCATTTCAATAAATAACACAAATATCTATAAATCCACAATATAATAATATGTAAAAAACATCATTACTCTTCATATGAAATCCCATAGTATTCTATTTTACTTAGGCATATAGTATTCCCAATATAGAAAGCATCTTCCAAAATAACATTTAACACTTAATCACCAAATCATTTTCCAATACTAAGGATATCTATTTTGTAAGTCATAATATCCCATATAAACTTATTATTGATCAAAAAAATCATTTATCTTAAAATTATTAGTCACACTACCAGGGACTTCACGTAGTCTAGTGGTAGGCGATAAATCCCAATCACCCTATGGTTGTGGGTTCAATTCCAGCATATTTGTCTGATGCGACGGGTGTTCACCTAGTCTGTTTGTTATCCTTTTTCAAAAACTTTATAATTTAATAATATTCCCTAAGATGAGATAGATTCCTCAAAATAATCATAACATAATTTGGCCACCAGTGTTATCTCATACATCGTATTTTCATACAAAAAATTAATAACCTTGAATGGCCTCAAATTCAAGAATCATATAATCCTAGATGGTTATTTATAACTATATCCAAAAAAGAAAAGATAATTATCCTCGAATAGAATTTTCACATAACAAACTGTAGGGTTACACATTCAAGAGAATAGTCTTCCAAAGTAATCTCATCAACAAAGATAACTAATACATTTAAACATTTTTCCATCCATTTACTTCCACAAAGGTTCTCCCTTGACCAAGAGGTTATCCTATAGAATAAGGAATTTACATGAGTGATGCCAAGGTCCCTTAAATTTAATATAAATGACCGTAATTGTATTCTTATGATCATTTTTAATCTCTTCAATAGTACTCTTCATTTTTCCTCAAAAATCCTTTATATTATGCCCTTCTTTCCCACACATAAAGCATTTCCTTGTTCAATTAAGAAAAATTCCTAGGTGACTCCTTCCATATTTCTTGCATGATGCGAAATGATATTTCCTTTCTCCATGGTCTTCACTACTAGAGCTTTCATGATTCACCTCGTTTCTCTTCTTTGTTGAGTGTGGGAGTTGGTTATTATATTTTTTTTTTGATCATATTTTTGGAAACATTATTTGTCAGGAATACAATATAAGTTATGCCTATCAAAATTCCATTTTGGTTCTCATTTCCACCATTGTTCCCACCTTGTGCATCATGTTAAATGTTACTATGACTTCCATTGAATCAGTCGATTATCTAAAACCAAAAATAATTTTCTGAGTATGAATCGTCATAAAATTATTTAGAAAACATCATCAAAATTTATTTTCAATCTAAAATACCCTAGGATTAACTATGGTTTTTTATTCTCATCTTATGTTAAAATCCTTCAAATCGATTTTTAATGAAAATGTGAATTATCATAAGAATATCCCTCGAGAGTGTTGTAAGAAATAGTACATTAAGGCTCATTGTCGTATATCATGATACCATGGGTCATGCCTGAAACACTTTGTTAGAGTTTTCACTATTAGGTACATATGTGCCAGACCTTCCTCTACCTGCTTGTATTCATAAAAGGTTGTATTTCTTTGAAAATAAACAAAATATCTACATTAAAAAATAGGATGTTCTTCTATAATAAACTTCAATGTATATCTTAGGGTAATGTGCTCTAATTAGAGTTTATCTAAATCTTCTTTCCATAGTTTTTACTACATTTCCTCTAATACCAACAGTAAAACCCCAACCACAGAATCCATAAGACGGTGCATTGATTTAATATGTTAGAATGATTAAAATAAATCAATTCATGAAGTACCAATTTTTTTAGTAGTCTTGGAAACAATATTTATACTTATGACCAAAATTACAAATTGAAAAGAAAAACAACACAAACTTATTCCATTAGAAACATCCAAGCTTCCAAGATTATTCATGAAAGTCACTCATAACTAACTTCTTCATATCCCAAGAAAATGAAACATGAGAAAGGGTTGAGCTCATATTCTCTTAAATAGTAAGTAATACAATAGAATATAACATAATCAATAGGCATGGTGAATAATTAAAAATAGATGCCTTAATGAATAATAAACATGAGAACATTATGGCAGGAATATGAGATGAGTAAATAATTCCATAATAAAACATAGTAATGTGTGTTCTACTAGTCGAATAACCACATGAAATATCAATAGATATTCTCATAATGATGGAATACAAAATGGTGGACATTCTGATAAATTTTTCCAAGGCCTCAACCGACGTATAAAAATGATTAAGGACTCGGCCAAAACCATATATCAAAAATTGGGAAAAGCCTTGGCCAATTCCATGTCTAATTGTATCATTATACCTACTGTAACACCCCAGGTAAATAATGAATATGAAATTTTCTTATTTATCCAAATTTGTGAATAAAATATTAATATGACTTTAAAGGGGACGCTATGCTTGATGGTCTACCCAACACGCAACAACGAGTTTCTTGGGAATCTTACGTTGCACTCTAATAATAAAATAATATTATTTTAAATAGTAGTTAACATGTAGCCGTTGTATTGGATGAAATGGATAGAAATAACTAAAATATGATTATATATGTTCATAAATGTTTTTACATTTATCCAATAAAGGATAGAGGCTTAAAATACGGAAAGAATTCAATTTTAGGCTTATATGCCCTAGTTTTCACTAAAGGATCACTTATCGACTTTTGATGGTGAACCATCATTAAATATAGTTTTTTCACTCTTAAAAATTCTTCTGGACCAAATAAAACTCTTATTAAGAATCGGGACATCAAAATTTACTTTGTGTAAATTTTTGGTATCTTTCCGATAAAGTTCATTTTTTATGAATAGTGTAAAATGTTGTATTTTAATTCAAAAACTATTTTAAATCTAATTTATTTATATGATTAGATTATCTTTTTAATTGATTTTAAAGTGAAATTATAATATATTTTTACCATTAAATCCAATAGTGGTCGTCGGAATTAATTTCACTTTGAAATCAGACTTAAACCAGTGTCAATCTTTTGATACTTATTATTTCATAAAAACACGCTATTTGATCTGACAGCGGGAATTAATTATTAAATTAATTAATGTGACTTATATGTTTTGAATGTTGTAAAATAGACTTCATTTTTGAATTTCGAATATCAAATATAGCTTAGGGTGAATTTTTTTGATTTTTCTGAAAAACTTCAATTTTTGATGAATACTGAAACCACTAAGTGGTACTTATAAAAACTGATTTTTCCGTTTAAATGAAATTTTGCCATCTTTGTGTTTTGAATTTCGAAAATCTGACATACATGGTTGTCATTAAGAAGTAAAATGTGGTTCAATGGGATAAAAATAATTTTTTGGTGAATAGTAACTTATTAAGTTTTTCATCGCGATTAGAGGTAATTAGTGTAGTTTAAGGTAAAAATAATGTTTTAATAATATGAAATGAACTTTACACATGTCCTAACCACATTGGATGTGTAATGGCCGACCAAGAAAAGCCATGGGTCAACTTGGGGACCCCATAGATCCACTTTGGTTGGGAAATGACATAAATAACTTTTTATTTAATGTAAAAGTAAAAATGACACAAACATGATATGTTTTACTAAAACATTTTTTAAGTGGGGTTATACAAGTCAGATTTTTTATTATAAATATTCATTGGAAAGATAAAAATATTTCCTAAATAATAGTAATTTTTTTATAATTTTTAGACATTATTTAAATTAAATTATTTATGACATCATAATGATGCAGCGATGACCTCATTATTTGACGATTTAAATAAAATGAGAAGATAATGTAAAAACTATGACCTACACATGTACAAAACTTATTGGATGGGTGTATTTCGAACCCTTATCACCATATCCACGAATTATATCAATGTGGGACATTTTAAAACAGAATCACATTTTCAAATAAAGTAATATTTCTTACTTTCCAAAAGTACCCCTCCTCTCCTCTTATAAAAGGCCCCCAACTCTACCACATTACACACACTCCTCAAGCCTTTGGCTCGGCCAACCCCTGCCCATTTACTCTCTCCACATACCACTCCTCATCCTAGAGTATTCTATTTGGGCATAATCCTTTCAAAGGAAGCCTTTAGGCTCAAATCAAAAGGAGTTAAACTTTTAAAGGTAATTCATTCTCTCATGTTCATTTGTTTTATTTTGCTTCTCCAACCCCCTAAACTATTTTTATTTACTTCTTTTGTAACATAACCAGTATCTTAAATATACTAGGATGTTGTTATAAGATTTATTCGAGCTAAACTCTCACAAAACTACATAAAATGGTTAAAGAACATACGGTTTCCGTGGATGGTGAAATTCTGCCTCCCGAAACGATGATTGTTCAATACTCATTTAACACCTTCAAAGGTGGACATTATGATGTCACTATTTTTATATATGATATATAATATGTTTATGTTTTACTTATGCTTATGTATTCTTCATTTGTGTCTTACCTTTATGGCTTCCATTATGGGTATACGCGATATCTTCATTTTAGGAAGTGCGGACTACCGCCCCCTCAAAGTGATGTGATTCGTTAATGCCATATGTGGGACGTATAAAGGATGGATTTAATGTTATTATATATGATGTTATACTGGAATTATTATATACCTCTATATCATTATTATATATTTCCATTCGAGTATGAGATAGAAATGAAAGTAGTGTTCATGCGTACGTACGGCTTACTGTCTCCATGAACGGTGCATTTCATTTCTTATCCCCAAATGTAATGTACTATTATAAGAACATGTATATAATGGATATATATGATGAATGATACATATAAATGATGAATATAATTATTTAATTAAAATATACATATCTCTCATTTTGTTTTAATTCCTTTAATATGACAAAGAAATGAAAGTAGCGTTCATGCGTACGTACGGCTTACCGTCTCCATGAACGGTGCATTTCATTTCTTACCTCTAAATGATTATGTAATATTATAAATACATGTATATTCTGGATATATATGATATATATGATATCAAAATCAGGAATCTCATTCTGGATATAAAGAACCTTTGACCACACGAACAACATGTAATTGTAAGAAGTCCACTTTCGACTTAAGAACCAAATACCCACAAAATGAACATTATTAACTTAAATGATTACATAATGTTTATGACATGGTAATAAGTGATATAAAAGGAATAATGAACTTTAAAAAGGTTCTTAAGGAAGTAAAAATTAACTCAAGTTTATTATTTATGACGTTAAAGAACGATCGAGTCAAGTCGGACCCGAGGTAAAGGATCCTACTCCTCTCTTTCTTTTTAAGTACACACATTTATGTAATTCCTTTTAAAGCTCATCTTTCTTGTTATTGGGATGATATTTTATATTAAACTTACTTAAGTTTTATGTTCATGTGATGAGAGACCCTATTCTCTCTCATCAATCAATTTTGGAAGTTTTGAGTGGCCCCGTTAGGCTGCCGAACTTTCGTAAGAGATCTAACCTCTCTCTTTCTTTTTAAGTACTCTCCTTTATGTCACTTCTTTTAAGCTCCTATTTGTAATGTTGGGGGATGTTATTTTATATTCCACTCTATGTACATTTTATTGTAATGTGATGAGATACCCTATTTGATCTCATCAATCCATATTCGGAAGTTTTATGTGGCGTCGTTAGGCTGCCGAGTTTTCGTAAGGGATTTTTCATCTCACATTTATTCCCGTGAGATTTATGCTACATTTGCCACAAATTATATTGAGTGGTGCATGTACTTTCCATTATTCTACTCTTTGTGTAATATACTTTCATTTATGATGATTTACATCAATGATCTATTTTCCTTCTTTCATGGGGTGTATGTTTTGAATGATACCCAAGTCGGTAAGGGAACCTTTCACCCTCCTCTTTTTTAAAAGACTTCTTTTGTTGGGTCTTTTAATTTACATATTGTTATGTTGGGATATGTTCTCATATATCCTTACTGATGTAAATTTTATGTCCAAGTGATGAGATACACTTTTTATCTCTCATCAACTCATTTTGATGTGATGTCGTTAGGCTGTCAAGGGAACTTTTTAACCCAATTTCGATTTCTTTAGGTTCAACATGTAGTCATTGAATATGTCATCCATTGAATATGTGTGAATGACCTTTTATTGTTTTACACTTAATATCCACTTATATTGGGTGTATTTATATTTGTCACACATATTTTTGAGATTGATTTGTCCTTAATTTAAGGATACCTTCTTTATAAGGGATTTCATTACATTTGACATTTCTATTGGGGGTTCATTGTTTTTATGCACCAATTCACTCTTATATGGTGTATATACTGTCCTTTGGAGTATTATATCATGAATCCATTTATTCTCATGATATTATAAAGTTATGACTAAATTTTATTCCTCAATTATTGTAATCAAGTGTCTCTAATTTTGGTAAAACCCCTTTAACCAAAATATAATTTTAAATGTTTTAATTATTTGTTCTTATTAATATCCATGTTTTCAAAATGGTTTTAAGGATTTATTTATATGGATATTATCGGTTTAAAATTTTAAACTTCAAGGTGGTATGGGACACTTTGATTCAAAAATCTCTTTATTAAATGTTTTAAATGGTTTTGGAAATGGTTTATTTTTGAATGGATTCATTATTTCAATATACTAAAATGTTATATTGTGATTGAAATGTGGAAATGTTGTGTTTTCTTTATGCATGTTTTATGTGACACATTTATGTTATGGTTCTTGGGAATTGTTATGAAAATGGGTGGTTCCGTGATAAACTAAGGGCGGGTGAGCCCGATATAGCTCTCCAATGCATTGGGCAACGCGAAGGAGTGAAACGTTAAGGTTTCTCCGAAAAGATTTAAGGAATATACTGTGATGGGTATTCCAAACGTAACCAAGAGGGTTAATCCCTATGTAAGAATGTTATGAATTCCTCAAGTTACCTTTAGGTCTTATGTTTTCTATGATTTATTCATGATTTGATATCCCTATGTTTTATGGGTAAAGTGTGATTTCATTCTAATGTATATATGAACTCATGTTTCCTTTCCATATTTTTATAACCCTTACTGATCTTTTTATGCTCATCCCAAGTTTTTGAAATGTTTTTCACAGGTCAAGGGAAAGGTACATGATGTGATGATAGTGTCAAGGATGTTTCAAGAAATAATCCATGTTTTATTTTCAATATGGTTCCGTTGATGGGAAGAATTAATACTGTCTTTTATGTAACCACTTTGTTTAAATGTGGAATGTAATGCAAGTTTCATTATCTAATTCTCTAAAACTCTAAACCTGAAAAGATCTTCAATGTGTAATCTTGTAAAAACTCAAGATTAAGTAAGGTTTAAGGGTGGGGCCTTATAGTTGGTATCAGAGGTCGGTTTAGATAAATTTAGAGGTTAGGGTATTCTCTAAGCATAAGTGACATTACCATAATGGTTAGGATTTCAGAAAGAGTCCTAGTCTTAGATAAAGTGAATGAGTAAGTGTATCTTAGTGTTTACCTTCCTCATTAGTACATGATGGTTTTGTTGATATACTCACACTGACATTTCTATTTTTAGTGAATGGATGGATCTAGAAGGCACCAAAGAGACAACAGGTTTGAAGGAAACTGTGATGGTTCTCTAATTAAGATACTTGATAAAATGGAGGATTCAATGAGGAAACACGTGGTTGTTCTAAACCAAATATCAAGGAGTCATGATCAACCACTTCAACCTTGGTGAGTTCTCTAATTCATCATGTACGAGATGGCCAACTCGATGTGGAAATTCAGGTAATAATTATTAAGGTAACCATCAGGGTTTATATGATCCATACTTTTGAGGTAATTATGGGTTATTATATGTTATGATGGAAAATGAAAGGCATGAGATAAACATGAGGTTAAAATATGTTATGATCATATTTGAAGATTTTATCTCATTTTGGGGAATGTTTTAAGAATTATATAGTTTTGGAAAAAGGACAACACGCAGACCGTGTGACTACCTGTCGCGTCGGACAAAGCTGCGGGAATCGAACCCACAACCAATGTGCGACTTGTATTAATCGCCTACCACTGGACTATGTGAAGTCCCTGGTTAGTTTGACTGATTCTTTTTAGTTATATGATTTTATGAATTAAGAGTAAGTTGATTTTGGGTTATTTATGAAAATTATTAACCTATCATGGAGGATATGTGATTAGTTTAATTACTTTTCAATACGAGACTTTAGGAGCAACTGATATTGTTTGGAGATAAACGTTACGATTTATCTTTGAAGACTATGCGACTAAATCCTTCAAATATTTGGGTTTCAATCTTATATTGGTTTACTCTGAAGAATTTTATGGACAAATTGTTTATCGGATGGTCCTCGTTGAACTTTGGGTTTTTTTGGACAAATTTTGGAGATTAAGCGTGGATTTTCTTTTTAATGGGTTATCCTTTTCTAGATTATCTGACCTTGTAATAACCTTTTTGGTTTTGGTTTTGGTTAAAGCCTAAATACATGGGATGTATATATTTCTCTTTTGTGGATTAGGTGATTCTCTAGAAGTTGATTATAGTACTCTTAATGCGAACAAGTCTCCTTAAATACTCGTCTTTTGGAAAAAATATGAGTTTGATTAAGGAATATAGTAAAAGTTGAAAGTCAACATGATAAGTGATTATGATTCCTTAGGAATAAATTCCTCAATAAAAAGTAACTTAAAACAAAAATGTTTTCTATTAACTTTTCCTACTGGGGAATCGAATACCGTTTAACCCATCACAAGTTTGTGATTTTCTCGTGGTTAACTTTCTCCTAAACATGTTTTCTATCACTCTCCATCAGAACATGACCCTTTGTTTTTTCCTCCATGTCCATATTTTCATACTTGGAATTCTAGTATGGGTTAACTCGGGTGACCTTTGTACTTATCTTTCTTTATTTTAAAGTGTTTGTTTTACCGACTGTTGTTCCGATGTGGGACTTTCAAGGATGTTTCCAAGCTCAATTTTAAAAATTGTGAGGACACAATTCCCAAAAGGGGGGAAGGATGTAACACCCCAGGTAAATAAAGAATATGAAATTTTCTTATTTATCCAAATTTGTGAATAAAATATTAATATGACTTTAAAGGGGACGCTATGCTTGATGGTCTACCCAACACGCAACAACGAGTTTCTTGGGAATCTTACGTTGCACTCTAATAATAAAATATTATTATTTTAAATGGTAGTTAACATGTAGCCATTGTATTGGCGGGAATGGATAGAAATAACTAAAATATGATTATATATGTTCTTAAATGTTTTTAAATTTATCCAATAAATGATATAGGCTTAAAATACGGAAAGAATTCAATTTTAGGCGTATATGCCCTAGTTTTCACTAAAGGTTCACTTATCGCCTTTTGATGGTGAACCATCATTAAATATAGTTTTGTTCACTCTTAAACATTCTTTTGGACCAAATATAACTCTTATTAAGAATTGGGACATCAAAATTAACTTTCTGTAAATTTTTGGTATCTTTCCGATAAAGTTCATTTTTTTAATGAATAGTGTAAAATGTTGTATTTTAATTCAAACCCTCTTTTTAATATAATTTATTTATATTATTATATTATCTTTTGAATTGGTTTTAAAGTTAAATTATAATCTATTTTTACCATTAAATCCAATAGTGGTCGTCGGAATTAATTTCACTTTGAAATCAGACTTAAACCAGTGTTAATCTTTTGATACTTATTGTTTCATAAAAACCCGCTATTTGATATGACGGCGGGAATTAATTATTTAATTAATTAATGTGAATTATATGTTTATAATTTTTTAAAATAGAATTCATTTTTGAATTCGGAATATCAAATATAGCTTAGGGTGAATTTTTGGGATTTTTCTGAAAAACATCAATTTTTGATGAATAGTGAAACCACTAAGTGGTACTTATAAAAACTGATTTTTCCATTTAAATGAAATTTTTCCATCTTTGTGTTTTGAATTTTGAAAATCCGACATACATGGTTGTCATTAAGAAGTAAAATGTGGATCAATGGGATAAAAATAATTTTTGGGTGAATAGTAACTTATTAAGTTTTTAATCGCGATTAGAGGTAATTAGTGTAGTTTAAGGTAAAAATAATGTTTTAATAATATGAAATGAACTTTACACATGTACTAACCTCATTGGATGTGTAATGGCCGACCAAGAAAATCCATGGGTCAACTTGGGGACCCCATGGAGCCACTTTGGTTGGGAAATGACATAAATAACTTTTTATTTAATGTAAAAGTAAAAATGACACAAACATGATATGTTTTACTAAAACAATTTTTAAGTGGGGTTATACAAGTCAGATTTTTTATTATAAATAGTCATTGTAAATCTAAAAATATTTCCTAAATCATAGTAATTTTTTTATAATTTTTAGACATTAATTAAATTAAATTATTTATGACATCATAATGATGCAGCGATGACCTCATTATCTGACGATTTAAATAAAATGAGAAGATAATGTAAACACTATGACCTAAACATGTACAAAACTTATTGGATGGGTGTATTTCGAACCCTTATCACCTTTTCCACGAATTATATCAATTTGGGACCATTTAAAACCGAAACACATTTTCAAATAAAGTAATATTTCTTACTTTCCAAAAGTACCCCTCCTCTCTTCTTATAAAAGGCCCCCACCTCTACCTCATTACACACACCCCTCAAGCCTTTGGCTCGGCCAAACCCTTCCCATTTACTCTCTCCACATCCCTCTACTCATCCTAGAGTATTCTCTTTGGGAAGAATCCTTTCAAAGGAAGCCTTTAGGCTCAAATCAAAAGGAGTTACACTTTTAAAGGTAATTCATTCTCTCATTTTCATTTGTTTTATTTTGCTTCTCCAACCCCCTAAACTCTTTTTATTTACTTCTTTTGTAACACCACCAGTATCTTAAATATACTAGGATGTTGTTATAATATTTATTCGAGCTACACTCTCACATAACTACATCAAATGGTTAAAGAACATACGGTTTCCGTGGATGCTGAAATTCTGCCTCCCGAAACGATGATTGTTCAATACTCATTTAACACCTTCAAAGGTGGCCATTATGATGTCACTATTTTTATATATGATATATAATATGTTTATGATTTACTTATTCTTCTGTATTCTTCATTTTTGTCTTACCTTTATGGATTCCATTATGGGTATACTCGATATCTTCATTTTAGGAAGTGCTGACTACCGCCCCCTCAAAGTGATGTGATTCGTTAATGCCATACGTGGGACGTATAAAGGATGGATTTAATGTTATTATATATGATGTTATAATGGAATTATTATATACCTCTATATCATTATTATTTCTTTACATTAAAGTATGAGATAGAAATGAAAGTAGCGTTCATGCGTACGTACGGCTTACCGTCTCCATTAACGGTGCATTTCATTTCTTATCCCCAAATGTAATGTACTATTATAAGAACATGTATATAATGGATATATATGATTAATGATACATATAAATGATTAATATAATTATGTAATTAAAATATACATATCTCTCATTTAGTTTTAATTCCATTAATATGACAAAGAAATGAAAGTAGCGTTCATGCGTACGTACGGCTTGCCGTCTCCATGAACGGTGCATTTCACTTCATACCTCTAAATGATTATGTAATATTATAAATACATGTATATTCTAGATATATATGATATATATGATATCCAAATCAGGAATTTCATTCTGGATATAAAGAACCTTTGACCACACGAACAACATGTAATTGTAAGAAGTCCACATTCGACTTAAGAACCAAATACCGACAAAATGAACTTTATTAACTTAAATGATTACATAATGTTTATGACATGGTAATGAGTTATATAAAAGGAATAATGAACTTGAAAAAAGGTTCTTAAGGATGTAAAAATTAACTCATGTTTATTATTCAGGACGTTAAAGAACGATCGAGTCAAGTCGGACCCGAGGTAAGGGATCCTACTCCTCTCTTTCTTGTTAAGTACACACTTTTATGTCATTCCTTTTAAAGCTCATATTTCTTGTTATTGGTATGATATTTTATATTACACTTAATTAATTTTTATGTTCATGTGATTAGAGACCCTTTTCCCTCTCATCAATCCATTTTGGAAGTTTTGTGTGGCGCCGTTAGGCTGCCGAACTTTCGTAAGAGATCTAACCTCTCTCTTTCTTTTTAAGTACTCTCCTTTATGTCACTTCTTTTAAGCTCCTATATGTAATGTTGGGGGATGTTCTTTTATATTCTTCTTTCTGTACATTTTATTTTAATGTGATGAGATACCCTATTTGATCTCATCAATCCATATTCGGAAGTTTTATGTGGCGCCGTTAGGCTGCCGAGTTTTCGTAAGGGATTTTTCATCTCACTTTTATTCCCGTGAGATTTATGCTACATTTGCCACAACTTCCATTGATTGGTGTATATACTGCCCATTATTCTACTATTTGTCTAATATACTTTCATTTATGAGTATTTACATCAATGATCTATTGTCCTTCTTTCATGGGGTGTATGTTTTGAAAGATACCCAAGTCGGTAAGGGAACCTTTCACCCTCCTCTTTTTGAAAAGACTTCTTTTGTTGGGTCTTCTAATTTACATATTGTTATGTTGGGATATGTTCTCATATATCCTTACTGATGTAAATTTTATGTCCAAGTGATGAGATACACTTTTTATCTCTCATCAACTCATTTTGACGTGATGCCGTTAGGCTGTCAAGGGAACTTTTTAACCCAATTTTGATTTCTTTTGGTTCAACATGTAATCATTGAATATGTCATCCATTGAATATGTGTGAATGACCTTTTATTGTTTTACACATAATATCCACTTATATTGGGTGTATTTATATTTATCACAGATATTTTTGAAATTGATTTGTCCTTAATTTAAGGATACATTCTTTATAAGGGATTTCATTACATTTGACATTTCTATTGAGGGTTCATTGTTGTTATGCACCAATTCACTCTTATATGGTGTATATACTGTCCTTTGGAGTATTATATCATGAATCCATTTATTCTCATGATATTATAAAGTTTTGACTAAATTTTATTCATCAATTATTGTATTCAAGTGTCTATAATTTTGGTAAAACCCCTTTAACCAAAATATCATTTTAAATGTTTTAATTATTTGTTCTTATTAATATCCAAGTTTTCAAAATGGTTTTAAGGATTTATTTATATGGATATTAATGGTTTAAAATTTTAAGATTCAAGGTGTTATGGGACACTTTGATTCAAAAATCTCTTTATTAAATGTTTTAAATGGTTTTGGAAATGGTTTCTTTTTGAATGGATTCATTATTTCAATATACTGAAATGTTATATTGTGATTGAAATGTGGAAATGTTATGTTTCCTTTATGAATGTTTTATGTGACACATTTATTTTATGGTTCTTGGGAATTATTATGAAAACGGGTGGTTCCGTGATAAACTAAGGGCGGGTGAGCCCGATATAGCTCTCCAATGCATTGGGTAATGCGAAGGAGTGAAACATTAAGGTTTCTCCGAAGAGATTTAGGGAATATACTGAGATGGGTATTCCAAACGTAACCAAGAGGGTTACTCCCTATGTAAGATTGTTATGAATGCCTCAAGTTACCTTTATTTCTTATGTTTTCTATGATTTATTCATGATTTGATATGCCTATGTTTTATGGGTAAAGTGTGATTTCATTCTAATGTATATATGTACTCATGTTTCCTTTCCATATTTTTATAACCCTTACTGAGCTTTTTATGCTCATCCCAAGTTTTTGAAATGTTTTTCACAGGTAAAGGGAAAGGTACATGATGTGATGATAGTGTCAAGGATGTGTCAAGAAATAATCCATGTTTTATTTTCAATATGTTTCCATTGATGGGAAGAATGAATATTGTCTTTTATGTAACCACTTTGTTTAAATGTGGAATGTAATGTAAGTTTCTTGATCTAATTCTCTAAAACTCTAAACCTAAAATGATCCTCAATGTGTAATCTTGTAATAACTCAAGATTAAGTATGGTTTATGGCGGGGGCCTTATACCTACCGATGCATAGATGATCTATAGAGGGATCCATGTGTCACATACTAAGTCTAATTCATTCCTCATATGAAAAGTTTGAAACATAATCTAAACATTCAGGTTAAAACTAGCATATGAAATGTCAATATTTTAACAACGAACCATGAATGGTATAACACATACATAGTCAAACATAACTCATTCAATACAATATGGAAGATTGTTTTATAATAGATTAACATCAATCAAGAATAATTTTGGATATTGACCTAGATGATAATAATTATAAAAAATATATGATAGAAATAACCCCATATTTCTTGAATGCATTTAAGAGTCTCACTATTTATCATGAAGTCATTTAAAATAGATTTTGTAATTAAATTGTCCCATACCACATTGAATCTTTTAAAAGGAATTTCAATTTTATAACATTAATTTCTATTTAAATAAAAAAATTATACCATTTTTAATACATGGAATTTAATGAAAAATATATAGAAGAATAAATTTTTAATACATATAAAATGATATATTAGTTAGAGTTCCTAACCAAATGAAAGATGCTTGAATACAAAAAACATTAGTTAATAAAAACATTATAATACCATGAGAATATAGGGATTCATGATATAATATGTCAAAGAATAGTATATACACACACAAAAGTGAATTGGCGCATAACAACAAATAAGTCTCAATGGAATGAAAGTTGAGATGAATTCCTTTATAAAGACTGTATCCATAGGTTAAGGATAAATCAATGATGTAATTATTGTGAAAAATATAAATACACTCAATATGATTGTATATTTAGTTTCAATCAATAAGAGGGAATTAAAACAAATTTTTTTAAATTCAACACCAAAGACTTGGATGTTTAACTCAATGAATGGAAATGGAGTTAAGATTACTCATATCAATATCATATCAATGACTTGAAAAATTATCAATGGAGTGATTATGTGTATCATAAGTATTTTCACACAAAGGGGAGTATAAATCTATAAATAAATAATAAATATTTATCCCACATATAATCTTGGAGTGAAAATAATCAATGAAGCGTGCGTAAAGCCCAATGTATGGAAATTGAAATTGGAAATTCCCTTACTGATTTGATAACTCATGAAACATACACCCCATTAAAGAAGGATAAAACCATGAAGATGAAAATACTGATAAATAATAGTATATTACACCAAGAATACCATCTTGGTCAGTACATACAACACACAATAAGAAATAATGGCTAATTTAGCATGAATATCACGAGATTAAATGTGAGATGAAAAACCATTATCATGTCATAATCTAACGAGTTGTGTGAAAAAAAGTTAATAACCACCAATTTAATCACAAAAAAACATGAATTTAAAGATAATGAAGATAATATATATCAAATGGAAGTATAAAATACACCACATGCAATAAATAATTGGCGAAAAATGTAAATCTCACCGAATTAAAAGTGAGGTAAGAAACCCCTAACCTCAAGTCCGACTTGTCTTGTATGTTCCTTGTTCCTCATGAATAATAAACATAAGTTAATTTCTAATTGATTAAGTTATCTTTTAAATTTTATTATTCCTTTTATATCACTTATTACCTTTCAATAACAATTAGTTAATTATTTGAGTCCATATTGGATATTTTATCGATGTTCGGAACATGTGTAAAAAATGAACTTGTTGTAATTACAATTTTTCCATTTGGTCAAAAGTAAATTATCTCTATAATGAAATACATGATTAATATATCATATATTTATTATATATCAAGTATATATATATATTTATAATAGTATATAACAATTGGAGATAAGAAATAAAATGAACCATTCATGGAGACAGTAAGTCGTACGTATGCATGAATGATACATTCATTCCTATTTTGGATTTTAATGGAATTAAAACAAAATTATACATAGTTATATTATAAATAAAGTATAATATATTATATTATATCATTAACTCCATACTTTATTTTTCCCAAAAAAGTCAGTAACAAGTCATATCACTTTGATGGGACGGTATTCCGCACTTCCTTAATAGAAATTATAGTGTTTACCCATAATATAAACCATAAAGGTATAATATAAATGGAAAATAAATAATAATAAAAAACATAAACATAATATATATCATATCTAAATATAGTTCCATATTAATTTCATCCATGAGAGGCAGTAGGAGAAAATCAGAAAATCACTGTTTCGTGAGGCGTTAGTTTGCCGACCACAAAAACAGTATTTTCTTCAGTCACTAGATGGAGGTGTGTATAAATGTACATTGAATCCATCACATAACAACATCCTAGTATATTGAGGATACATGTGTTGTTATAAAATAAAGGAATAAAATGATTTTAGGGTGTTTGATAAGTAAAATAAAATAAATTAATAGAATTTAAGAGAAACTGTTACCTTTAATTTGGGGAACTTCCTTTGGTTTGAACCAAAAGAACTTATTGAAGTGATTTATGCCTAAGTTAAGGATTTTAGTTGAAATATATATATCTTGATAGATTATTTTGGAAGGTTTTGGATGAGCCATGGGGCTTGAGAGGTGTGTGTAATGGGTTAAAAAGTGGTGTCCTTTTATAAGGGGGGAGGGGCTCTTTAGGAATGTGTAAAAATATTATTTTATTATATAGTGATATTCAGTTTATAAAGGTCCAAGATGAATTAAATTAGATTATAATATTACTAATTATTTAAATGAAATCATCCATAGACAATTTTATAAGTTTTAGATATTGTTTTAATATTAATAATCTTATTTATTTAAATCATTTATTAATGAGGTAAATACTACATCATTATTGTTTCATATACAATTAAAATTATTTGATGTCTAAAAATTATAAAAAATACGATAAAATAGGAAATGTTTTTATCTTTCGAATGAATATTTATAGTCTAAGATATGACTTATATAACTCCATGTAAAAAATTAATTGACTAAAAGATATTTGTTTAGGTCATTTTTTCCTTTACTTTATGTTAATTAAAATAGTATGTCATTAACATCCATATGTGGCTCCATGGGGTCCCAAAATCGACCAATGTATGCCCATGGTCGTCATGAATCATAAAATAAGGTTTGGACAAGTGTTAATGTAATTGAGTTTTTTATAAAATTCTAATTAACTTGAATTTCCTTATTTACCTTTAACAACGGTAAATATATGTCAAAAGGAACTATTCACCAAAATTTATTTTCATCATATAGAACCACATTTTACTTAATAATAACAATAATTCATCTCGAATTTTTGAAATTCATCTCACAGATGTTGTGAAATTTCATTTAAATGGAAAAGCCAGATTTTTATCTAGTACTTAATTGTTTAACTATTCATAAAAATTTGATGTTTTTCAGAAAAATACAAAAAATTCATCCTAAGCTATATATGATATTCCCAATTCAAAAATTATGTCTATTTTACCAAATTCAAAACATATAATTTGGAGTAATTAATTTATAATTAATTCACTTTGTCAAAACAAATAGCGTGTTTTTAAAACACAATTACTATAAAAAGATTGAAAATTGTTTATGTATAATTTCAAAGTGAAATTAATTCCAATGACCAACATTGGATTAAGTGTAAAAATATGATCTAATTACATATCTAGACCAATTTAAAATAAAATATAACCTTATAAACAAATTATATTAAAAGGTCGTGTTGGATTTAAATACATTATTTCTGATTATTCATAAAAATGAATATTATTATAAAAATACCTAAATTTCATCAAAAGTAAATTTTGATGTCCCATTTCTAAATAATAATTTTATTTTGTCAAATTGTGTATGTAAAAGTTTCAATTATTGGATTTAAGAAGGGTTTGTCATTAAAATGTGGTAAAATTGATTTGTTTTGAAATATACATTTTTATATAAAAATTTGAATTTTTACTTATAATATGTCTAAGAAACATATAATACAAAAGTTAAAAATAAATGGAGTATATAAAATTCAAAATCTAGTTAATACTATTCATAACTGCTTTTGAACGACTAATTTGGTAAGTCATGGTGCGCTCGAACTCGGTGTTGCGTGTATCACAAACATTTGAATTTAAAGAAAATAAAATTGAATGAAATATTAGGGTGTTACAGTTTATAATGAACTAAATCCTCAATATAAACTTATAGTTGGAGAGGGAATATTATTGTGTTTATGAGTGAAATAATGTTGAAAAAATAATATATAATGAAATTATATTCCTCAAAATGTCAGTACTAATTATAAAATGGTTAATTAAAAATCGATGTAAGAATAAATTGAATGTATCTAGTATTTAAATGACTAATGACACTTATTAAGTTATTAGAAAATAATATAAGTAAATAAAACATCTACCACATAATGAAATTTAATATCAAGAACAATCAAATAAAAAAATGCTAGATTTTTATAAAAGGATGATGTTAATTTCTTGTTTTCAGGGAGAGAAAACAATTATGGAAAAATATGGGTTGCCTAAGTATTAGAAAATAGATATTACATTGTCACCACATTCACTATTAGGTTATATTGATATAAACATCAAAACACAAAGAATATATATAACCCCCACATTATTTGAATATCAAAATATTGGATATGATTTGATGATTCCGGCGCTAATGGCCAAATAATTGTTTCCAAATGACTAAATGAAGGAATAAACGTGAAGAAAGATCTCAATATGAAGAGAAAATTTTACTATAAAGGGTAAGACCATGCGTATATTCAAATTATGAGTTCAATGTGAAGGATACAATAATGTTCAAGGTGAGGATGCACAAGGGAGAGGGCCTTAACAATGAGGTGGTTATTCTTGGAGATTGAGGATGTACAACTTGTAGGGTAGTTGTGATGGGTGGGATCAGTGTGTGTGAGGAGTTTTAGAGTTCTCAAGTTGGGGAGGCGATATTGGAAAGTGAAGGAAATATGTGGTGGTGGAATGAATGCAAGTAGTATGTGGGATATTATGAGAACTGTTATGACATAGTGATAATCACATGTAACTCAATCTATGTGAGGAGAGGGTGGTAGCGACAGTTGAGGGTGGGTTTGTGGTTTTGGATGGAGGATATATTAGAGATTTTAATAATTTAGTTTAGAAACCACCATTTCCAGTTTAATTAATTAACATCAGTGATATCCAAAGGTAGTCACCATTTACAATGGGTGTATAAGCTACATTTTGTAATATTCCATCCATGTCTATCTTATCAATGGAATAACTAATATAGTCAAATTCTATAATTTTCAAGAGAATCCATGACATTGGTGTTGTATAACAGACCCTCCTATACATGTTAAATAATGAAACCACTAGTCTTAGTTAATAATTTTTCCATCAACACATGATTTATTATGTAACCACCAACTATCAAAAAAAATAACCAATAACCATAGTGTAATGATATACCATAAAGCATTACTTTTCAACATATTAATAAAAAAATATTTTCCCCCAAAAATAATAATTTACAGATATTTAAATATATATTTCATTTTAAACCATATTTAAAAATACCTATAACATTGGTATAGGGGTTTGATTTTTTATAAATCATTTAATCTTATAAATGAATCAAAAAATTAAATAGTAGTTATGGCAGCAGGATAAAACAATTTAGGTTGTATTTGTGAAAATAAAACATATATTTTCTGTTTTTGTCTAAACTTTCAGCATAAAATACATATAAATATTCCTTGAAAATACAATGAATGAAAGGAAAAATAACATAAAATTTTATTTATAATACATTAATGTCACTATTAAGTGATCTATAAAATAATATTAATGATATGGAAATGGAATAAAAATGTACAAAAATTTGTTAAAAGATATAAAACAGGGTTGTCAATCTAAATTGTCCCTTAATTCAAATAAGATTCATCACATACGTTATTAATATTCCGAAATAATAAAAATAGTTTAATTATTTAATTTCTTATAATCTATTTTCTTGTTAATTATTAAACTTACAATGTTATAATCAGTTAATTAATCAATTAACATCTCATTAGATGTTTTAATGATACTCAACTCATATGTCCAAATAGAATTCTATTGGTAAAATATTGTCATTTTTGTCATTATTCCATCAAATCCATAATTATACTAAGGATAAAATTATGATTTTTTTTATTAAATTTATATTTTAAAAACATGAATTGAATTTGAATATGAAAAATGAAATTTGTTACAATAATGAAGACAATATGTCATAAATATGCATGAGTAATATATCCGTTTTTCCGTTATCATTATGTAAACAAGATAATTATTTTTTCAATAATAATAATAATATAATAAATATCATATAATATTTTTTAAATATCAATATATAAATATATTTATATTCTATTGTGTTTATGAAAAAACAATCACATTTCACCATGGAGGTGGTAGTCAGCACATACGCATGAACAATGTTCAAAATAATAAATGGATATAATGGTAAGATATTATATGATATATTATCTTAATAGAAACATAAATATGTCTTATATATTTTATATATACATTAAATCCATCATTATAACTATCCATAATAGGTGGTGATGGAGAATGAATTACATCAGTTCCTGAGGTTCTGTCCCACCGTACACAAGAATTATGGTTTCAATTACCATATTATAAAGAAATGCATTATTATTTATTATATTAGAATAATATTATATGATTTTATTTATGATATATTATTCGAAATCATCTTTGAAAATGATTCTATATGGTGGAATAATTAATAATAATATTATTCATTGTTAATGGTTATACATCTTCAATGAAAAACATTATATGGTTACAAAAAACCCATCAAAGGAATTGGAAGGTATGTAAGGATGTGCTATTTTTAGGATTTTGATGAAAAAAATGCTTTTATGTGTGAAAAATATATAGAGGTGGTTAACTATTATAAGTGTTGTTAGGGTCACTCTTGAAATTTTTCAATGTATTCAATTAGTATAAATTTATTTTCAAATAAAAATGGATAAAATTTAAAAAATATATAATATACAATGAGTATTCTTATGAATAATCTCATCCAATATAATTATTACAAGTATAGATGAGTTTTCACCCTTGTTATTTTGTTTTCACTTTTGTTAACCCTTAGCGACATTTACCGACATATTAACGATTTTGAGAATCTATAGTTCCATAATTATATTATAAAATATTAATTGTCTTATAATATACCATGGATTCTATTTTCAACCATATTCCAATATCTCTTTCAAACTACATGATTTTTTCTTATCTTAAAACATTTCATCAACAATTATTTATTAGAAAATGACAATAATATCCATTTTGGAACTATTCATTTTACTTGATATTGAAAACTACAATAAAAAATTTGAAGTCAAATATGATGCATTAAATCCACCTTATTATGTTACAATTAACATTATTTTTATTAAAACAACAAATCGATATAATTATATTAATTTTAATATTTTTAATCATTAATTATATTTTTCTATTAATTGAATAAATAGTATAACAGTTTTGTGTAATAATATAAGGTAATTATTTCATTACTAAAAATTATAAATTAATTAATTTTAATGAATTATGTTCCATGAAAAAAAATTTACAACTAATCTTATCCTATGTTTTACCTTAGATAATAATTTTATGGACTCAAAATGAGAGAGAGTGGCCTTTTTGACTTTTTCATTTTATAAATTAATATAAAGAACATAATCAATGAATCATGGAAGTAAGAAGAAATATATTTGGCAATTTTCTGGGAATATATAAAATCCATGAGTTTAAAATATTGTTTTATAGAAATATTCATTTTAGTGTATAAAAAAAGTTTTTTACACAAATAAAGAATAATGAATATTCTAGAAATATAAATTGATTATGTTTTATATGATAGAATAAGAAATGTAAAAGTAATGAAAAATAGAATATTAATTTTAAAATAATTTATAATAAAATTTAGTTTAAAAAACATTATTTGAACTATTCATTGAAAATAAATTATTTTTAGAAAATAATAAAATATATATATTAAGTGAATTTTGACATGATCGATTTAAAATAGAATTTCAATTTTATAGATTATATTTCATAAATTTTAAATTCAAATTACAAATAAAATTATACAATAAATGATATTAACAAAAAAATTTCTTTTTTGATTTAAAAATAACTCCATATTTTTATAATGAATATAATAATCCTATTTTTGAATACTAATAAAACTAAAAATGATTTATTATCTCAATACCTTGCGAGTTATATAAATTTATATTTCTAAACCAATAACATTAAATTATCCATATTCTAATCAATACCATAATAATATATTCATTCCATTTTCATGAACATCATGTTCTAGTTTTTTCAAACCTCACACGACATCAATATATTCAATAAGATATTTTATTTCTCATATAAAATTAATAAAATGATCATAATGAGATATCTCAAAATGTGTTTTGTATGGCTCAATAATGGTTTAATTTTATAACACTCAATGAATATAAATATTTATTGATTTTTAAGATTATACATCTTTTATTATAAACAACAATACATGGTATAAAATTATATAACTAATGGATTTGACAATAATTTTTAATGGAAATTTGATATATTAAAAAATATATAGTCGAGAGAGGGTGAATTAATATTATTAAAAAATATATATTTTAGTTTAATTTATATAATATATATTGTTGATTACCAGTTAATACTATCCCAAATAAATATATCTTGATGATAAATACGAGATACACAAATGAATTTTACGAAAAACCATTTACATGGTTTTCTATCAGAATGACATCATATATAAAGATAATGATATTATTTGGCTCAAAATATAATCAATAGAATATATTCATGGATAAATGTCCATGGAACTATATCTTTTGGTATATACCATGATTGTAATACAACCATGTGAAATGGATTGAATCCACAAATATCGAAAATAAATACTTAATTAAATTAAATATTTTTATAACACAATTTAATAGATATTATATTATAAAATTTCACATCCACAATGATTCTCAATATAATTTTAACTTCAATCACATCAACATTATCCCAATACTTCTCTCCAAATGGGTTTTTATTTATTTTACTAATATATGAATTTAATTTCATTCATTTTATAATAAATAATCTAATCGTTTATATCAGCATTTACTAAAAAAAATCACATTTTATACATTATTTATTACCCGTTGTGGAAATTATTCAATAATATATAATAAAAATATGGATTATAAATCCATAACAGGGAAATAATTTTAATTTATTATACTAGAAAACTGATTAATTTTTCATACAAAAATAATTTTTGTATAAATAACCAAACCCTTTCTAATTGAATTATTTTTATATTTATTTATTCATTCCCCTTGTTCTAGATTTTATTTTTTTATTTCTAATAATAAAATTCATGTGAAGAAAATACATCCACAACATTAAATTCCTAAAAACATTCATTACCATTGTAGGTGATAATTATATACATAAATCCTTGTTAATTATACTTAATAGTAATGAATACTTAAATAAATTTTCATAAGATCATTATTTTTAGATAATTACTATCGATTAAATTTAATAAAATTCAATAGTTGATCATGAGAACTTCATTCAAATGTGTATTCTCTTCAAAATTCATACAATTTATGTAATGATTTGAACCACATAGTGGAATGGTTCTATAAAGTAACACTGATAGTCCATTAAAATGACATTAGTAACCTAAAAAAACATGAACTTTAATCTTGTTTACTTATTTTCTATAGAACATTCATATTATATGATCCATATATTCATTCATAATTTCTTATTGACATTTTTCAATTTATTACTCTATGACTATCATAGTGATATAAACACCTTTTATATTTATTTCTAAAATAAATTTGTTTTTGCCTCCTTATATAATGAATAGTTCTACATTTAATCATTTTGTCCATTACCATTTGGATCAATAATCAGGCCTCAATAATCACCCTACCACATAAATACAATCATCTCAAGGGATTCATATAGGGTGGAAGCAGTGATCTATATAAAATTAGTCATAATTAATTTAGGTTTTTGAAAGAAGGATTCATTAATGATCTTTATAACAATACAACTATTTTTTTATTTTTATTAAATTAAATGTAAAAAATATTTTCATACGAATGAATACAACATCAATGGTTCTTGTAATAAAAATGATTGTTCATTTTAGTGAATTATCAAGATCAACCATTGGTTCGGTCATTGGATTGATGGTAAACCAGAAATGGATATCTCTACATCTGAATTTTCATAATCTTAAAATCAACTTGATTATCCCATATACAATGGTTTATCCATTAGTGTAAATATTCTCAAGATTTGACAATCATGTTACCTCATTATGGTTTTTATGAAGCTGATCTATGGAGGGACTTCTGAATGAATTACACACACTCATTCAAAAGCCTGATGATGGATAATTTGTGGGGGGGGGGGGGATTGTCTATTGTCTCTTGTGTTTTCAGTGCATTTAGTTTCTTCTAGATGATATAGTCCTTTTATTTTTCCCGAAAAAAATTTATGTGACATATATAGTTTGGGTTAGGTTCCCCCCACTCCAAATACAAATCTTAAATCTCACTATGCTAAAGCATCTTGGGAAAACCCTAGGGCATTTTTTTTCTAATTCTCAAATTATTTAATTGAAACTTCTAATCATTTCCAAGATCTTCATCGAGGTAAAAATATATGACCCACTACCTACACTTATGTTTATTTTCATTTTTTTGGAACATCACTATATAAATCTTATAGTATATGAATCGATTATTGGATACTCAAATTAGTGTCTTTCTTATTAATAATTTTAATAACTATAGATGAACGCCTATCTTGGATATTACATTATTAAATATTCTTGAGAATGCGCTGAATGTTTCCTAGATTGAGTTTCATGTGGATGTTTAGAATGTAAATGAGGATGGAATGAAGTCTGGGAAATGGGGGAAACTCAGTCTGTATGGGGAGGATGTATATTACCAAATGTATAATAATTTTTTAATATCATGGGTCGTGAGTACACATGTGTTGTAGATAAAAAGGTAACTCCACAATGGTTTGAAAATTATATTCCTAAAATGAATAAAATAATTAGGTAATATTCTATTAATATCTGACATGAAGAAGAGGTCCCCAAATTTTTGAAATTGTATGTTATAATAGAGGATACAACATGTATTGGGAATGCTAATTTTTCCCAATAGAATAAAATTGTTTCTTGTAAGAATCATTGGGTATTGTATTAAAAAACCAGTTTGAGTGTATAAGATATTTCACTAATAATAGTGGTTATAATGGTGGTTGTGAAAAAGTATGTTCAGCAATGAAGAAACCATTGGAAAACTCCTTTTTAGAGTAGTGTTTCAAGAGGTAACCCAGAACACCTCATTGGTATAGGGATAATAATGTACGTTCACTAATAAAATATTAGCAGGGGAATTAATTACGCTTCATCTGAATGTATGTTGGCAACAGAGCTGGATATTATTTCTGATCGGCCTTTGTTAATGAGAAATAATAATTCATTTCAACAATTAATTTTTCTTTACATTCAATGAAGAAGGTTAAAATCCAAGATAATTAATCCCATATGACTAAACCAATAATTAATTTCTCCAATTTTAATGTATCTTGATAAACTAATCCAAGAAGAAATATTTATTTAACTGGATTGGTGTGAACAAGAGACTCATCACTCCAAAAAAGGGTATGGCTCACATTTGTATCACTGCTATTTAGTAGAATTTTGACAAGGGAAAAATTTGGGATTCCAACCAGATCAGTTATTCATCATCCTTGATAACTTATCAAAAATGATGAATACGACATATTAATTGTTTTCAATGGATTTTATAGAAAATTTTTTTTTATCATTGAGCACAAACAAAGATATATCACCAGAAAGGGTTATTCAATTGATGAGAGGGAGTTGTCCTTGTAGTTCTGGTGAATAAATAATACTATGGTTTTAGTTGATACTAGATGTTTCAGTGTTATAATTTAAAGAATAAAGCATCTCCATTGAAGATTACATTATGGTTTCGGAATTCATAAATATATTGATTGATGAAAACCATATAAAATTCCAAAATCAAAATTTAATGGCTCTTTCCTGTAAATTTCAAAATTTCCCTTATATATCATAATATATATTGATTTGTGGGGGTTTTAATCATTATTGTTTCACCACATGAATTTTGTTTCTTATTTTGATTGGTTCTTTTAATGGTTCACACTTATGCAATTTTATTGTTTATAAAAATAACAATAATAGAGTTTTAGAGAGTAATATGAAGAACATCCATGAATTTTTCAGTAATTATTAATTATGATAATGAAATATTTGATGTTTATAAACTATTATTTTTAGTTTCCAAATGTTTTCATTGTAATGGAATTTAATTACAAAAAATTGTTATTTTATTTACCCGTTTTTTGTTAAAAGTTATTAACTAGATCTTAATGCCATAAATTATTAATAAAATATTTATTTTTTAATATTTATGTTTCATGTATAATTAATTGGGAAAATAAAACAATGCTTTTAAAAACCTCAGAATCTGATAACATAAGATGTGTCAGGTTGTATAAATAATGAAACCCATTCTTACAAGAGCTCAGTATAAAGGCTTAATATACCTATATGATGCTGAAAATTGTTAGTAGTGGTTATCCATCATATATATTGATACATGAAATAATGTTCACAGTAAATTCATGATAAGAAATAATATAAATATATAGTATGTGTAGTGAACCATTCCAGGTGTACCTGACCTATTACCTTGGATAAAACACCACAACGACCAAAGAATGTTCCTGATCAACAAAGGCTTGTGAAAAGAACCAAGGAATAATAATTAACTATTTGGGAATGGTTTATACGATGAATATAAAGCCTAAAGTATCCATGAGTTGGGTTTCCATGCCATCCATCATGAAACGCCAACATATATATATAGTATATATATATTGATTAATAGAAGATATTATTACATTAGCATTTAAAAATTCAAAAATCTATATATATAGAATATTCATTTTTAAAACATTGAAAACAATTGAAAAATCCACACATAGTGAAATAGATTTTATGTTAATTATATGGCAATAAAAAAATGCTCCTTGAGGCCTAAAACCCATGATAACTATAAGGCCCCGTCCTTAAACCTTACTTAATATTGAATTAAATGAACAATTCACATTTAGGATCTTTTCAGGTTTAGAGTTTTAGAGAATTAGGACATAACTATTTCATCTCAAAAGATTACAAAGTAGAAACTTTTACTAAGTTTCCATAAAATAAAAACTCTTAAAAAGAAACATTTCCAGTTCCATGTTTTAGGTTGCATGTCTTTCCCTTGACCCCATCCTTGACCATATTCCACGTTAAGTCCTGTGAAAAACATTTCAAAAACATGGGATGAGCATAAAAAGCTCCCTAAGGGATACACAAAGAATGAAAACTGTTAGTTTTTCAAAACAACAATTAAACCATGTATACTTTATCAAAGTAATACTTTTCACCTTTTCGAAGTAGTAAAAACTCTTCACTGAATAAAAGTTCATTACTTACCCTTCTGTAACCAAAAGATTACCATAAAACCCATATAAAGATCACATAACATATAAAGGTAACTTGGGACATAAACATACTTAAGTGGAATAACCATAAGGTCGACTTACAAACATATCACTTAATGGAATAGCCATTCGTCCAACTTCCATACATACTTAATGGAATAGCCATACGGCCGACTTCCATAACCAATGCATTAGAGGTTATAACGTAACCACCCGTCCTGGTATTCACGGCACCACCCGTCATATGGTTTATCACGTAACCACCCATAAAATGTCCAAGTACCATCATTACACATAAAATATTGAAAATATAAACATTTCAATAACACCATTTCATTTTCAATCAAAATAAGTAATTCCAAGATATTGAATTAATCAATCCATTTTCAAAAACCATTTAAAAGAGATTTTTCAATCAAAGTTCCCCATACCACTTTGAAGCTTTTAATGTAATTATAATTTTAAAACATTAGTTTCCATATAAATAAATACTGAAAGCCATTTTGAAAACATGGACATTAAAGATAAAGATTTAGAATAATAAATCTTTAACACATTTAAAACGATATTATTGTTAAAGAGTTTTTAAAAAAATTAGAGACTCTTGAATACAAATAATAGAGGAATAAAATATAATCCGAACATTATAATATCATGAGAATAAAGGGATTCATGATATAATATGTTAAAGGACAGTATACACACCATATAAAAGTGAATTGGTGCATAACAACAATGAAGTCGCAAAAGAAATGTAAAATGAGATGAAATCCATTATAAAGAAGGTATCCTTAAATTAAGGATAAATCAATCTCATAATTATGTGTGAAAAATATAAATACACCCAATATAAGTGTATATTAAGGGTAAAACAATCAATGGTTATATACACGTACTCAAAGGATGAAATATTCAATAACTACATGTTGAACCCAAAGAAATCGAAATTGGGTTAAGAAGTTCCCTTGGTAAAATTCAACAGCCTAACAGCGTCACATAAAATTATACAAAAAGGGTTGATCAGGGAGATAAATGGGATCTCATCACTTGGAAATAATAGTTATATAAATAAGGATATAGAATAACATATCCCAACATAATACTATGTGAATTAAAAGACATAACAAAAGAAGCCTTTTAAAAAGAGGAGGGTGAAAGGTTCCCTTACCAACATGGGTATCTTTCGAAACATACACCCCGTGAAAGAAGTACAACACAACATTGATGTAAATACTCATAAATGAAAGTATATTACACAAGGAGTAAAATAAAGGTCAGTACATACACCACTCAAAGGAAATTGTAGCAAATGTAGCATAAATCCCACGGGAATAAAAGTGAGATGAAAAATCCCTTACGAAAACTCGGCAGCCTAACGGTGCCACATAAAACATACAAAAATGGATTTATGAGATCAAATAGGGTATATCATCATATTAAAATAAATTTTATAGAAAGAGGAGTAAAAAATAACATCAAAAATAACAAAGAGGAGCTTAAAATAAGTGACATAAAGGAGAGTACTTAAAAAGAAAGAGAGAGGTTAGATCTCTTACGAAAATTCGGCAGCCTAATGGCGCCACTCAAAACATCCAAAATGGATTGATGATATAGAATAGGGTCTCTCATAATATGAACATATAAATTATAGTAAGAATAATATAAAATAACAACCCACTAACAAGAAAGATGATCTTTAAAAGGAATGACATAAAAGAGTGTAATTAAAAAGAAAGAGAGTGGTAGGATCCCTTACCTCAGGTCCGACTTGACTCGATCGTTCTTTAACATCCTGAATATTAAACTTGAGTTAATTTATACTTGCTTAAGAACTTTTTTCAAGTTCATTATTTCTTTTATATCAATTATTGACATGTCATAAACATTATGTAATCATTTAGGTTAATAATATTTGTTTTGTCGATATTTGGTTCTTAAGTCAAAAGTGGACTTCTTACAATTTCATGTTGTTCGTGTGGACAAAGGTTATTTATATCCAGAATGACATTTCTGATTTGGATATCTTATATGTCATATATATCCAGCATATAAATGTATTTATAATATTACATAATCATTTAGAGGTAAGAAATGAAATGCACCATTCATGGAGACGGTAAGTTGTACGTACGCATGAATGCTACTTTCATTTATATGTCATATTAATGGAATTAAAACTAAATGATAGATGTGTATATTTTTAATTCCATAATTATATTCATCATTTAGATGTATCATACATCATATATATCCATTATATGTACTTATAATAGTACATTACATTGGAGGATAGGAAATGAAATGCACCGTTCATGGAGACGGTAAGCCGTACGTACTCATGAACGCTACTTTCATTTACATCTCATACATTAAGGGAAAGAAAAAAATAATTATATAAAGTTATATTATAATTCAAGTATAAAATCATATATAATAACTTTAAATCCATCCTTTATACATCCCACATATGGAATTAACGAATCAAATCACTTTGAGGGTGTGGTAGTCCGCACTTCCTAAAATGAAGATATCGCGTATACCCATAATGGAAGCCATAAAGTTATGCCAAAAATGAAAAATACAGAATCTTAAGTAAAACATAAAAATATTATATATCATATATAAACATAGTTACATCTTAATGTCCACCTTTGAAGGTGTTATATGAGTGTTGAACAATCATCGTTTCGTGATGCAGAAATTCGCCATCCACAGAAACTGTATGTTCCTTAACCATTAGATGAAGGTGTGTTTAAGTGTAGCTTGAATACTTATTATATCAAAGCCTAGTATATTTAATATACTTTATCTGTTATAAAAAAAATGAATAAAAATATTTTAGGGGGTTGGAGAGGCAAATTAAAACAAAAGAGCACAAGTGAAGACGTTACCATAAAATTGCGTAACTCCCTTTGGTTTGAACCAAAAGGGTTTTTTGAAGAGCTTCCTGCCTAAGTTAAGGCTTCTAGGATGAGGAGAGGGATGAGGAGAGACAAAATGACCAGATATTTTCCGAAACAAAGGTTTGAGAGGTGTGGGTAAGGTGGTAGAGGTGGGGATCTTTTATAAGAGGAGAGGAGGGGCACTCTTGGAAACATATAAAATGATACTTTATTTTCAAATGGTTTTCAGATTTTAATGGTCCCACATTGAAATAATTCGAGTCTAATGTGATAAGTGTTCGAAGTCCACCCATCCAATAGGTTTTGGACAAGTTTAGGTCTTAGAATTTACATTATTTTTCCATTTTATTTAAATCCTTTATTAATGAGGTCATCGCTGCATCAACATGATGTCATAAAGAATTTAATTAATTTAATGTCTAAAAATTATAAAAAAAATTCTATGATGTAGGAAATATTTTTAGCTTTCCAATGACTATTTATAGTCAAAATTATAACAAGTATAACCACATGTAAAAATTGTTTTAGTAAATCAAATAATGATTATGACATTTTTATTTTAACTTTAAATAAAAGGCATAAATGTCATTATCAAACCCAAGTGGAACCATGGGGTACCAAAAATCGACCCATGGGTTGTCTTGGTCGGCCATAACTCATCCAATAGGGTTAGGAAAAGTGTCAATATATTTTCATTTTATTATAATATCATTTTTACCTTAAATCACACTAATTACCTTTAATCGCGATTAATAAAACTTAAAACTTACTTTTCATCAAAAATTATTTTCATCCCATTGAAGCACATTTTAATTAACAATTAAAATAATTTAAATTGGATTTTTGAAATTCAAATCACAGAAGTGGTAAACTCCCATTTAAATGAAAAATCAAATTTTGTAACCACCACTTTGTGGTTTCACTATTCATAAAAAATTTGGAGATTTTCGGAAAAATACCAAAAATTCACCCTAAGATATATTTGATATTCCGAATTCAAAAATGTTGTCTATTTTACCAAATTCATAACATAAAAGTTTCATTAATTAATTTTATAATTAATTCCCGTAGTCAGAGCAAATATAGTTTTTTTATGAAACAATATGTATCAAAAGATTGACACTAGTTTAAGTTAAACCTTAAAGTAATATTAATTACAATGACCACCATTGAATTAAATGGTAAAAACATATTCTATTTACACTTTAAAACCAATTAAAAAGATAATCTAATCATATAAATAAATTAGATTAAAAAGAGGTTTTGAATTAAAATACAACATTATTCACTATTAATTAAATATTGAACTTTTTCGGAAAAATACCAACAATTTACACAAAGTAAATTTTGATGTCCCGATTATAAAGAAGAATTTTATTTTGTAAAATATAACACATAAAATTGTCCAAAAGTGCATTTAAAAGATGTTCGCCATCATAAGGCGGTTAATCGACCTTTTAAAGAATATTAGACTACCTACGCTTAAAATTGGATTCATTCACATTTTTAATCCTCTATCAATTATTGTAAAGAGTAAAAATATTTGGCAAACATATATAATCATTTTGCAGTTAGTTCTGTTCATTCCCGCCATTACAATGGCTAGGCATTAACTACCATTTAAAATAATATTATTTTATTATTAGAGTGCAACGTAAGATTCCCAAGAAACTCGTTGTCGCGTATTGGGTACGCCATCGAGCATAGCATCCCCTTTAAAGTAATATTAACATTTTATTCACAAATATGGATAAATAAAAAAAATTCATATTCTTTATTTACCTCGGGTGTAACAATAACTCACACACACTATTTCAAAAATACCACATTCAAATATAATCATGATTTTACACTTAACTATATTGTACTTTTCTCTCACCTTAGTCATGTGAAATTGGTTTTTCATTTATGAAAGGGAATATGCATTGTGTGAGGCTAAAATTTAAGTAGAAGTCCAATATAAATCAAGATATGTCCATTACCTATAAACAACATTACATGTAGTTTGAAAACACGATTTCATAACCATTTAAACATTTAAAATGAATGTTCATATTTAAAAAATCTTTAGAAATCTTGTTGGATTTTCTCAAATAATGACTCTTTTCAGAGCATTGTAAACAAAGACGAATTAACCAAACTATTCATCTAGAATAAATGTTCTCAATGAAAAAAATAGTTAAATAAAATATTTTATAAACATAATATCATTATATATTCAAATAATTAAAAGGGAATAATTTTAATATATCATAACCAAAAAATAAACAAGAATCATTCATAAAAATATAAAAACTCTGTAGGCATAAGAAATACACAACAAAGACTCTAACAAATATTTTCTTATGTGAATTATTCTTAAAAATTATTTGATAGTAAAATGAAAATGGAATAAATTTTTTTTATGTTCTATAGATATTACATATGCTGATACATAATTCCACGAAATCATCTAGTCCACATGAACATGTTTTGGGAGGTTCAATGATATTCCCTACAAAAATGATGCCTTATTCCTCTGGATGACACTGTCAAGAATATACAATACATCTTCTAACACTCATTTTTTCTATGGTATATATGCACAATACCATGGTCAACCATTTTATATATAATTCCAACCACACAAAATTAACTAATTAATAATGAAAAATATATTTAAAATAGATATTTATAAAATACCTAATATCAAAAGAATACATTAATTATAAATCAATCTATATCGCTTTTAAATCCCCATTTGAAGGAATAAAATATTATTTATATATTTTAAAAAACACAAGGAATACATTAATTCTCCCCCCCCCCCCCACTTCAAAAATACACTTCGAACAATTCAATTAAAAACGAATAACAAAAATAACATAAATCATGGAAAAAGAATCACTAATAACATTAATTGGGGGTTATTTTTAAATCAAGTAACAATGTTAAATAATAATCAGTAGAAATAAAAGAAATGAAAATCGTTAACATATACACATAACATAATGCTAAAAAAATTCTTACACCTTTGATGAAACAGAATGATTGAGTGGGCTAGGTCCCTACACGTTTAATCCAAAATGTGTAATTGAAATTCTCCATCAACAACTATATATTTATAAAAATAAAATATTGTGTTTTCAGCTAAAATTAAAATGGAATAACAAAGATAAAAAATAGGGAAGTTATAGAAATCATTATTAAACTATGGTTAGATCAAGCTTGAATTAAAATGATCCAAATAGAATCCATCCAAATCCAATAGTAGGGAGATCCAAGGTTTTTAGGATAGGATTCACAAGAGAATTGATATAAATGTTGGAGGATTACATAAATTTTTTATGTAATGTTGTTATACCCTATATATTGGGTGATCTATCTAAACCACATGTCCTGAATTCATGATATGGAAAGCTATATACCATATGTTAGGTAACCATTGTCTCACGAAAACACTATATAATTAATAGAGATCCATTAATGGTTATAAAACCCATTACAAGACATTGTGAAACCTAATTGTACCTCAATCTCCCCTCACACAAGTTTAGCGGAATGATTTTAATAACCACAAACCAGCATAAAACAAGATCATTATGCCCTAAAAACTATGGTCATCGTCTAAATACTCAAAAAATGTCACAAAATAAATAATTAAATATTAAGGGAAAAATTTCATTAACCAATAGATTGTGACAATTCTCCACACTATGCAACATTCTACTCATAAAATATTATTACATTTCTTCAAAAGAAAATTGGTGAGGTACTTCTCTCACAATAAAAATTCATGATATGTTGTCTTGTCCTTATAACCACTACACATACAAATAAACTTTACCAACAATATTTATTTCAAAGGTGAACCATGTTATGGTCATTGGAGATATAAATAGTATGCGTCAAAAGATTGGTTTCATGCTCCAAATAAAAACATCCAACTCTATCATGTGTGATGGGTTTGTACAATATTTCATAATTTGTGATATAATAAATGCAATCATGGGTAAAGGTTATACATATAACCAACTACCATCATAGGACAGCTTCCCAACACACAACACACTCATAAATAGATCTACATAACAATTTGAACAATTCCACTATTTCCACATATATGATGTCCTAGTTAAATGGATACCCATATGAACACTTGATCATCATCCCCAATCAATTCATTGAAATTAAGATGAATAGTATATAATTCTTGGTGTCTCTAAGCTATCACTAAACTCTTTTGGTCCAAATAAAATATCATTTTCATCTTCTCGATGAGACTCAAACTAAATAATTAATAATCAACATAATCAACATAAAATTATCTGGACATGTATGTCCACCCATACAACAGTTCAAAAGGATCAATTTTTTTAGGGCCTAGTAAATATTTTCTTATAAAAATTCATACTATTGCTAATACATTTCCAAAAAATCACCCTTATACATGACCTCATTCATAAATAATATCCTCTTGAATCCTAATGTCTTAATCGGTAGGACTATCAGTTTACATTTCATTATTGTGATAAACAACAAATAGGATCCCATCACATCATGTAAGCTCTTAAAAATTATGATGTAAATTTTAATATATGTTTTGAAAAAATATCTAACGGTATTCCCTGAATCATAATAATCTCCCAAACATATTGGATTTTAATAATAGCCACCATCATTGATTAACTAATGGAATGAAAATGGACTATATAATACATTTGAACTATAATCAACCATGTAGAAACAATACCACAATGTGTGTGGGGGTATAATGATAAAAAATTATTTGGATATCTCTTACCACTTACAAACATGAATGGTAAGTGGCTGATGAAACACTATTGGACAATAATGAATCACCATGATCATCTAGAAGGTAAAACATTGTGTTAAAAATCATTAATCTAACTATCAAATCTTGGGCCACTTGTACCGTCTCCCCTTGAGTATAAAACATATTGGTAGCCCCCATATGAACATCCAAACTTGAATAATTCCCCTCATTCATCACCTCCTCCCAAAAAGTAAATAGATCCACTAGTTTCTTTATAAAAATATGTTACCTTTAGGAGACTGAGAACAGTTTTATGATATCTACCCACTATTGAGAGATATAATAAACATATAGAAATCACGATTTTATACCTACTCACAAAAATCCAACCAAGGAGAGAGAGTGTTACTAGAATTCTAATAAAAACACATTCTCTCCATCCTATAACATTAATTTACTATGATCAAAAACCAACCCCATCCCACTCTATCAATGCATCAATTCTGTAAATTACTTTATATATAACATTTATCCCATGGAATCAGTGACCAAATTAAATAAGTAGGTGTAAAAGTAAAAACAAAATAAATATTTTGAAGATACTCTACCGATAATCTCTTCCAAGGAATTAATTCCCCATGGGTGATGATGCACTTAATTCTCTTAAGATCTGGGTAAACTATATATCCCTCCCCGAATATATAACTGCAAAATGTATTGATTTAATTCATAATGAATGAAAAATATAAGTTTTTTGAAGTATGTTCACTCATGTGGTTGTAGATGATGATATCCAGATCCCAAAACAATATCATCATGCATCATCACAAACTCAGATCCCACACCTGGTGCATCACAATAATTGTTTTATTTCATCCCACTATATGTAATAATTACTAATTTAGTTGATTTTAAAATGACATAAAAATACTCAAAAAAATTGTGTACCTTCTCATATCACCTCAAACATCACTCATATTTTATAAAACAATATAAATCTAGATTCTATCCTTTACAAGTACTAAAAATGTTCTATAATATCCATAAAAGCCTAAAAAATCACGATATCAAAAAAAAATCATGGTTAATTAAATGATATAAACACCTGGATCAAATAATGATCCACAAAAATTTAATTCTTTGTAATAACATGGATGATAAACAGTTTCTTCCAGATCTAGATCTAAAATTTGGACAACATTTCAACATGAAATTATCATGTCTGGTTCCCCAAAAAAATATGTATGATATCAATTGTCATCATCCATCATTGAATAATCAAATATTCGGTTAAAAAAATAACTAAAAAGGATTATAAAATGTGAATAAAAATTCATACTTCTTCTCTATAAATATTGTGGCCGCATTGGTAATTCCACATGAAAAAAAAAGATACTAAACAACATCCTCTTCTCTGAACCTCTATGGATGGTACCCCAACCATGTTTTTTTATAATCATTGGGATTCCTCGAGTCATCAAAAATTTCATCAATTACATGGAAAAATAAATTATTATAAATATTAACCTAATATATATAATTATAGCCTATAAAATTTCATAGAAACCATTATAAATTCTTTTAAATAAAGAACTGGAGATTCCCATGGTGACATTCTAGGATGAATAAAATCTTTTTCTTTTTGTCCTTATATATAAAACATTAACACTTAAAATATTTTAATATTCATTAATTATGAATGAAAATAGATTTTTCTTATATATGGGAGAATAATGATAGTTAACTAGTCGTATGTCTAGGGTAACTACAAAAAAATCATCCATATATACAATTATGTATATCTCTTAAAACTAATAGAATATTCACATACGAATCATACTCTACAAAATTAATGAAAATCCAAGATAAATTATATGAAATTGATCCCATATATAAAGAAATGGTCCATGAATTCATAGACCCCGTTTTCCACACAACTAGAAGATGTGAGTACTCCCAACCACAGATAGATACAATGCCATATGATAATAATTGTCAATATGATCAATGAAACTAATCATGCAATATATACCAATGATTATATTGACCAAATATAATTCTATAAGGGTAATCCCCACATGACCTCCATGTTAGTCATTGAATCATGAAGCAATAGAAATTTTAACCATTCTACTTATTCTATACTGTTGAGTTTTGTTTATCCACCGTGAATGATATAAAATCTCCTCGCGTACCCAATGAATCATGAAATTTTAATGATAAAAAATGTATATGAAGAACTAATATCATACATGGATAAGTTAATATTAGAATGGATAAACACATTACATCTCACAGTGGTTGCTTGAAATTTAGAGTCATCATATTCAAGATCTACCTGATAGAGGCATTCTAACACAAGATTATCTTGAAAATTCATAGATGTTATAGAATACCATCATAATTGAGGGTGGGATCCCAAAATCTATAATGAATTATTTCACACATATGAAACCATAATCAGTAAATAACAAAATATACACCAATGATGTAATTTCAAAATGAATTAATAATAGTGACCAAAGAACACACACCGGTGGAATTTATATTAAAATACTAGGTAATGATGAAGGATATGGCCTTCAATCACATAATAATCGACATTAAATTATATACAACTATAATTAGACACAATAATTAAACATGGTTACTATTTAGAACCCTTACCACTAATATTCTGATGTTAATTTAACATCATCTGTTGACCAAATGGATATCTCTGACTACCTCCAACATCTAAAGAAACACAAATATAAATTATTTTTTCAATTAAGTCCACCTTAACTATAGACACTTTATCAACAAACTCATCATATATTTGTATGAATGGGAGGATTATCATCTATTTAATATCAAACATATATCCCTTTTCAAAAGGTCTCATGTTGAGATGGAATTATTTGGGAATATTTGAGGTAAAATGAACTAAATCACTAAATCGATGGGAATAATTCAATACTAAATGGCCTCCTTTCTCCACCATCAACAATTCATATACATTCATCACGTTTTGTTTATCAATATATTAATTCTGATTAAAAGTCAATTTTATTTTAGTACTTTTATTATCAGCATCAATATTTTCAGGCCCTATGGATTCCCACTATTGCATACCTCGACCTTTTAACATGTATGTAGAAAATTCTAATTTTAATGTCTAATTGATCTTAGAAAAATGGGAGAGACGATAAAAAATCTACATCCATATTTACAAATCATGTGTTATTATATCATCATGAAGACTAGTGGAATATACTTATAGAACTTCTGAGAATGGTAAATGGTTTTTGTGTTGACACATTCACCCTCATGCCATAAAAATGAATTGTAATGATAACTTATTCTACTAACATATAATAAAATAAAGGGGTCTGTAAGGGTACATGATTCACAACTCAAACTCAATGCTAAGAATATGATATATAGAGAAGGAATATCAGAAAATGTGAGGATATAACCTTTTAATAAGAAAATTTAATCTCAATCAACATCTATAAATAATAAGAAACATATATACTTGGTCTAAGTTAAAAAAACAAACATAAAATTTTTAAGGAATGAAGGAATAATAGAGAAAAAAATTATTCATTTTTCATTTATAAATGGTTTTTATAAGAATTCATAAAATTCTAGGGCCAACCATGTTGAGAAGAAGTAGAAAATTAGAGATTTCATGAGAAGGGTTCTACATGGTAACTAATAATATTCATAGAAAATGTTCCCATGTCATTTTATTCCCACATCCACATTGAAAATTAGAATACATGAAAACTTTAAAAGTTTTCCTCCCAAAACCCATATCTAATGATGAAAAACATCATGTGTGATCAATGAAACCAAAAAATTGTCCTAAATCATATACAATAAAATTATAACCCTTCGAACCATAACTTTTAATATTAAAAATAGTAAAAAACACACATTAGGTTCATAAACTATTGAAATTATGGCCCTAAGTACTTTCTACGATTGACCCCCAAATTAATGGTGGTTATTTATGCATTTTTTTAGAAAACCACCATGTTTTACCTAAGACGACACCTGAGGATTCACACCGAAATAAAAATCATAATTATTGATCACCACATTCAAGGGAAAGGAGAAAAGAATAAAAAATTATATGTTGGGAATTCTTTCACAAAAGATAATATTCTATGAACAATCTATGAGTTTTTTTCCACATCCACCAATATGAAGCATCAATATATATATAAATATAATATCCACATAAATGGATCAATAACTACTAATAGATATGATAAAATAGTAAAATTATATGTCTTTAAAATATAAAAATGAGATCCATACTCAAAAAAAGGGTACAGGGATAAAAGATTCCAATACAATATATCACAACAATAAAAATCCAAAAACCACTCAGTAAGATATATACTTTATGTGACCTCTTCTTCACCATCCCAAAATATCCATTCACATATGTAAAGGTAGTGTCTCACTAATATTCATAGTTACATTTAACATTTATGTCTCTCATAAAAATATGCTTGAATATGATCAATGGATCATGAATAGTTTGAGTAAAAATGCATATAAATATACCACTATGAATCTATTAAGTGTATTTCTCCATGAAAACCATTTTTTTCAATTTTTAAGACTCATTTTCAACCCCCTGATAATTTTGTTTTGAAATTTCACTTCAGACCAACATTTTATAAATCTCACTAGATTTTTTATCAGTTAATAATAATATATTAAAATAATGGGAAAAGGTTATAAATAATACTCATTATATAAACTTGATCTACACTCCCAAACATGGTATTAATATAAGAAAAATAAAAAAATTATATTATTAAATAATAAAGATGATATAATAATATCCCCTCTCAAAAAAATTCACATAAATCGTAAATAAAGAATAAAAAAACCAGATGAAAAAAGTTATTATGCATCATTCGATCAAACCAATGGGTTCATTTATGAAATAGTATAAATAATTATATTCCTAGTTGTATTATAAATTTATAACAACTTTATAATTCCTCACATTATTCATGGGATTAAACAATATTTGGTTGATATTCTCATTCCTCGTGGATACTTTTTTGACAATCCTTTGGTCTTCCCACTCAAATGATACATTTGTCCTTAATATATAATACCCATACATTATAAAACATATGATAATTTTTGTTTTTATAATTCATATGTAAACAAACTCAACATCTCTCAAGTTATATGAAATGATATACACATAAAATAAAAATGTTTTATATGAATAATCCATTTGAAATACGTTACCATAATCCATAATTTCTACGAAAATTTCATGAATAGGAATCACTAAAATAAAACATTTAAAGAATTTAAAAACCCCTTTTGAAATAATTAAGACAGTTCTATCCATTTTAGTAAACATATAGAGTGTATCAATGCTAAACCCATTTTAAAATACCCATTATTCCAGTAAATTGATAACCCATTTCAAAAAAATTAAAATATAAATTCCTAAATAACTCAATGTATGGTTAATTTAATTAAAATAACAATTAAATATAATGATTAAATGAAAATATATAGAAATATACAATTAATAGAGATTATTTCCTTAATACTAATCAAAATCTTATCCCATTTAAGAAAAACCAAAATACTTGAGATGGATTTCACTTCACACACATACAACGAAATTAAAACAAAGAAAACCCACCTAAAATACGTATTTTAGATCACATAATTATATATGGTTTCACCCTTCCATGAAAATTAATGAAGAAGGATGATAATGGGTGATAGAAGAATATTCCTAGAATAAACAAATCTTACATCAGTCTATACCACCATAGATCCAAGGAGAATTCACCAAAATATAGGGTAAGTGTGATCCAAGGAATTAGGTAGAGGATGAAAATGAGTAAAGAGAGATATGAGGGATAATTAATTCAAATTAAATAAGGAAAATTTTGTCAAATTCCAGTTTTTAGAGATATATTATAACCATAGTTGTTATATGCACATTCAGAAGAACAATTTTATCACCATATAGGAGGTGATGTATCCCCTGAACATAACATAAACATTTTTTAGTGATCCTTACATGGATAGAGAAAATTATTCTTTAGTCATGCATAACATCACGGTTCCCCAACCATCCCACTATCAATGTCATGAGAATTTTTCACTAAGTGTGCACCCATCATGTGACAGGGCATGTTTCCCCCCAAAAACATTATTTTCAACCTACAAATAAGTTATATTGGTGAACCAAATGTTTTGTATTTTATACAATACCAAAACTAATGAATCATGAGAAAAATTATGCTAAGTAATTAGAATAAAAATTGATTTACTAATAAAATGATATGTATTATCTCTATATATATGGTATTATATTCCTAGTATGATAATTTTATAAATTATTATCATTAATGATTAATTATTTTGATTATCATTAAACAAGATTGATAATTGTTTTCCCATTATAGTGGAGATATTATATGATAAAATGATAAATAGTATATTAAATCATTTCTATTTAATATTATAAGATATTTAGTAACATATTTATCAAATGGTTTTAGAAATATCATAAATAAAAAAAGATTAATCAATGGGATAGTTTTCTATTTATGATAAGGAAAATAGTTATTGTTATAAAATTTCAAAACAATTCGACATATATAAGCCTGAAATTTTATGAATTGGAAGAAATTATGTATTCCCTGAATAATCATTTTAAAAATACTAACTGGACCTCCTATATTATTTTTCGTTAAATATCAATTAATGGAATCAAACATATAGATCATAGATCGAATTATCTATGAGATAATATGGATATTAATTTTATTTGAGATATTACAAGAAATATTTAATATTCAAAATTAGAAATAATATTTGTAAATACATGATAGAATGAGACAAACAATTATTTTTTAAAATTTTATGTTAGATAATATAAAAATTTATTTTCTTCATCAGTTTTCCATATACATTTATGGGGAATAATGATATATGGCATTTTACGATCATTAATAAAAATCCAAACAATCTCTATATAAATATAATGAGATAATTCTATAAATAATCATAAATTATTAATTATAGTATAAGGGGTAATAATTCATAACAAATATTTATCAAATATATATTAGAATGATACTAGGATTGATTTTTATATTTTTAGAGTTCATTAGTGTGGATAATGTGTGGATCCATTTCGTCAAACTGGTTAACAGTTTACATAGATAAACAAAATTAAACTATTTATCCCCACATTAAAGCATATTCAATGGGATTTTAATTTCTATTATGAATGACACACATATAAATATTTTTCAAAAGTTTGTTTACAAAATAAAAAATTATATTTTGAGTATTCATAATATACCATATTAGACAATAAATCTTTTTATTTCTCCTACTATATCATAAAATGATAGTTTCACTCAGATATATTTATTATATTTTGATTTAAAATTAATATAAATTAAAAGAATTTATGAAATACAAAAAAAAACTTAAAATATTCTCCAATAATATTAAAAAAAAATTTATTGATAATATTGGTAAATATTATAAATTATATTAAAATATTTAGTTTCTCGTTATGATATAATCATGAATAAAAATAATTAATTTTCTAAAAAAAATATATTTCTAATATATATATACTCTTTTCAAATATTATAGTACATATAAATATTAAATTATAGATTTTAATTTTTGTTACACCCTCACCCAGCCCATAAATCCTTCAATGTCTCTCTATTTGGGATATATATTCTTGGTCTATGATATATACATTTTTTGGAATTGTTTAGTTGTAGAATTATTTTTTCAACAATGAATCTCTATCATAATTAATTGGAAATTATATTGTGAATTTGGAAATCCCATTTAGTGAAAGTACATTATTGTAATGACAAGCATTGAAATGGAGAATTGGAATAAGATTATGATATAATTAGAAAATTGTATGTATATATATATAAATGAATGTTAGGTAATTGGTTTTTAATTAAAAATTTTTATCAAGTAGTGGGTCATTAGTATAATTATATAACCTAAATAAATCTTGTAAATTCATCACAAAAATAAAAAATTATTTTATTACAATATAATAAAAACATAACATGATTTTTCAGTGAAATTAATGTATAATCAGATAGAATAATTGCTAAATAATTTTTAAACAAGGGAATTATTATGGGTATAAAATCATTTTTCAAATACCATAGAAAAATGAATACTATAAATAATCAATATAAAATTGAATAATAATTCTAACAATGTTGTATGAATATTTTCATGATAAATATATAATATTGAAATTAAAATTGAGGAATGTGATTCATGTTTTTGGATTTGTGTTTAGTTAATTTATAGGAATCCTTTTATTTAATATTAACATTATAAAAGTATAAACCAAAAGTGAAATAGTCATTGAAATTCGACCATTATAAAATTGGAATACCAATTTGAAATGTAATATAGATATTTTATATTACAATTTAGAATAGCTAATTAATTTACTAAATATGTTCTTATATATCATTAATGATGAATTATATTCATCATTTATATTATGATAAATTAATATTATTTTTGTCCTTATGGTGGTATATTTTACCATAAAATGAACATTTAATAATTTATTTTTTAATTTTAAATTTCACGGTAAAAAATTTAAAATTTATAGAAAATATAATATTAATCTAATTTAAAAATATTATTATGTAATTATAATTTTAATATGATTACAAAAATAAAATTATTTTGTTGGTAAACCTTGATATGAATATATAGATTTAATTAACATATGATATTTGAGGATAAAATTAAGAAATAATTTAATGAAATTCTTCCGATATGTAAAATTTATATGATGGGTGTTTTTGGAGGGATAATATTAGTTTAATATTTATGATTCTTTAATTTTCTAGAGGAGAGATATCTACTCAGTGGAAATCATGCTCTGATATGCCCTAGATGGTGATGGTCGTTGAACCGAACTCTCCAACCTATATGGGGTAGTGTCATTCACTCTACCTCAAATTAATACAACCACCTCCATTATCTCCCTTATAGAATCTTTATTTCCTTCCATCATTCACCCATATCTCCCTCAGCCTAATGGTTCTTGAGTTATTTTTTGTATCAATGTAACTATCATTTTCAATCATGGAGTTCAATAAGGAATAATCTTTTTGTAATCAAACACTGATTTCATGCTTCAAAAAACGTGACCATTATGAGACTCCCACATAAATCTCATCTTTGAATCCTGGGGATTAACGGGCCAAGAGACTGTAGGTATACTATATAAGTCCCCATCCTTAAACATTAATTAATATTGAATTATATTAATAATTCACATTGAGGATCTTTTCAGGTTTAGAGCTTTAGATTATTAGGACATAGCTATTACATCTCAACAGATTACAAAGTGGACACTTCTACTAAGTTTCCATAAAATAAAAACTCTTAAAAAGAAACATGTCTAGTTCCACGGTTTATATCGAATGACTATTCCATTATCCCATCCTCGGTACTATTCCACATTAAGTCTTGTGAAAAACATTTCAAAAACATGGGGTGATCATAAAAAGCTCAGTAAGGGATACACAAAGAATGAAAACTGTTAGTTTTTCAAAACAATAAGTAAACCATTTATACATTATCAAAGTAATAATTTTCACATTTATGAAGAATAAAATACTCTTCATTGAATAAAATATCATTACTTACCATTTTGTAACCAAAATGATAACATAAAACACATATAAAGAACACATAACATATAAAGGTAACATGGGACATAAACATACTTAAATGGAATGACCATATGGTCGACTTCCACACATATCACTTAATTGAATAGCCATACGGACAACTCTCATACCCAATGAATTGGAGGTTATAACGTAACCACCTATTCTGGTATTCACGACACCACCCGTCATATGGTTTATCACATAACCACCCATCGAATTTCAAAGTACCATTATAAAATCATAAGACATAAAACTAATATAATGGAAAGAAAACAATTCCACAATTTGAGAAAAATATATCACATTAATATATTGACATAACAAGTCCATATAAAAACCATTTTGAATACCAAATACATAAAAATAGTATATGGTATTTAATTCATTTTAAAAACATTACGTCTTGTTGAGAAAGCCAAAGACCAAATAATACTCGCAGCGGCGGAAAAGGTCGTTTTCACCACGTACATTAAAAGAAACATTCCATTTTGTCATTTAGTAAAAAGCTTTGTAGAAAAAGATTCATTCTATATAAAATTGAAATTCAAAGGGTTTTATACACCGTATAAATGAAAGCCTTGTATTAGAACAAAATATGCCTCAATGAAAGGGGATTGAGACGAAGTCCCTTACCTCCTGTCCAACGTGACTCGATCTCTCTTTAATATCTTGAATAATAAACTAAAGCTAATTTATACTTTCTTAATAACCTTCTTCAATATTATTATACCTATTATATAACTTATTTTCATGTTATAAACGTTATGTAATCATTTAATTTAATAATATTCGTTTTGTCGATATTTGGTACTTAAGTCAAAAATGGACTTCTTACAATTACAGGTTGTTTATGTGGTCAAAGGTTAATTATATCAAGAATGATATTCATGATTTTTATATTATATAAATCATATATATCCATAATATACATGTATTTATAATAGTACATAACATTTAGTGGTAATAAATGAAATGCACTGTTCATGGAGATGGTAAGCCGTACGTACACATGAACGTTACTTTCATTTCAATTTTGTATTTAATGGAGTGAAATCATAATGATATAAGAATATATTATAATTAAAGTATAATATAATATATAATAACATTAACTCCATCCTTTATACATCCCACATATGGCATTAACGAATCAAATCACTTTGAGGGGGCGGTAGTCCGCACTTCCTAAAATGAAATTATCGCATTTACCCATAATGGAAACAATAATGGTATGCCATAAATGAAAAATACAGAATAAAAAGGAAAACATAAACATAATATCTATCATATATAAATAAAGTGACATCTTAATGGACACCATTAAAGGTGTTAAAAGAATATTGAACAATCATTATTTCGTGAGGCAGAAAATCGCCAACCACAAAAACAGTGTTTTCCTTAACCATTAGACGAAGGTGTGTGTAGGTTTAGCTATAATAATTCTCATAACAAAATCCTAGTATATTTAATATACTGGTTTTTTTACAAAATAAAGTAATAAAAAGAGTTTTAGGGGGTTGGAGATGCAATGTAAAACATAAGAACACAAGAGAAGACACTACCTTTAAATCAGGTAACTCTTTTTTATTTGAGATCAAAGGCTCCCTTGGGAAGACGTCATCCCAACGTGAGGCTTCTAGGAGTAAGATAGGGATGTGGAGAGACAAAATGGGCAGGTTTTGGAAGATCCAAAGGCTTGAGAGATTTGGGTTAGGTTGTAGAGTTGGGGGCCTTTTATAAGAGGAGAGGAGGGGCACACTTGGAAAGTTATAAAAGGATACTTTATTATAAAATGAGTTTCGTTTTTTAATGGTCCCACAATTATATATTTCGAGGATAAGGTGATATGAGTTCTAAATCCACCCATATAATATGTTTTTGACAAGTTTAGGGCTTAGATTTTACATTATATTTTCATTTTATTTAAATTGTTAAATAATGAGTTAATTACTACATCATCATGGTGTTATAAATAATTTAATTTATTTAATGTCTAAAAATAAGAAAAAAAATAATGATATAGGAAATCTTTTTCTCTTTCCAATGAATATTTATAGTCAAATATAGGACTTTTATAACCCCATTTAAAATTTTTTTTAATAAAACTACACATGTTTGTGACATTTTTATTTTAACTTAAAATAAAAAGTTGTTAATGTCATTTTCCTACCAAAGTGGCTGCATGGGGTCCCCAAGATGACCCATGGATTGTCATTGTCGTAAATGACACATCAAATAAGGGTAGGACATGTTTCAAGTTCTTTAATATTATTAAAACATTATTTTTACCTTAAATTACACTAATTACCTCTAATCGTGATTAAAAACTTAAAAGTTACTATTCACCAAAAAAAATTATTTTAATCCAATTCAACCAAAATTTTCGTCTTAATGACAACCATGTATGTTGGATTTTAAAAATTCAAAACACAGAGGTGGTAAATTTTCATTGAAATGAAAAATCATTTTTTCTAAGTACCACTTAGTGGTTTCACTATTAATCAAAAATTGAAGTTTTTCAGATTAATATCAAAACATCACCCTAAGAAATATTTGATATTCCGAATTAAAAAATGATTGCTATTTTATAAAATTAATGATGTATAAGTTACATTAATTAATTTAATAATTAATTCCCACTTTCATAACAAAAAGCGTGTTTTTATGAAACAATAAGTATCAAAAGATTAACACTAGTTTAAGTCCAATTTCATTGTAAAATTAATTCCAATGACCACTATTGGATTAAATGGTAAAAATATATTCTAATTTCACTTTAAAAACAATTCAAAATATAATCTAATCATATAAATAAATTATATTAAAATGGGTTTTTGAATTAAAATACAACATTTTTCACTATTCATTAAAAAATGAACTTTATCGAAAAAATAAAAACATTTCACACAATGTAAATATTGATGTCCCAATTCTAAATAAGAGTTTTATTTTGTCCAATAGAATGTATAAGAGTGACCAAAACTATATTTAAATAGGGTTCGCCATCAAAAGGCGATAGTTCGACCTTTTAGTGAATATTAGAGTATCTATGCCTAAAATTGAATTCTTTTCTTATTTTAAGCCTTTATCTTTTATTGGATAAATGTAAATACATTTAAAAAAACATATATAATCATATATTAGTTATTTGTATTCATTCCAACCAATACAATGCCTACGTGTTAACTTCTATATAAAATAATATTATTATATTACTAGTGTGCAACGTAAGATTTCAAAGAAACTCTTTATTGCGTATCGGTACGCTATCGAACATAGGAACCCCATTAAAGTAAAATTAATATTAAATTCATAAATATTAGTAAATATGAAAATGTTTTATTTTTTATTTACCTGGGATGTTACATCCTTCCCCCCTTTTGGGAATTTCATCCTTGGAAATTTTATTCACTTATCAAAATAAGTGGGGGGTATTTCTCCCTCATAGCATTATCAGATTCCCATGTTGCCTCTTCAGCCATATGGTTTTTCCACAAAACTTTTTCCTAGAGAATTACCTTATTCCACCACACTTTCTCTCTATGGTCTAGAATCTAGACTAGTTGTTCTTCATAAGAGATATTCTCTTCCAACTGAACTACGTCTGGGCTCAAAACATGAGATGGATGTGGCATACACTTTCTCAACATCGAAACATGAAAAACATTGTGTACCTGAGATAAACTCGGAGGTAAAGCCACTCAGTAAGCAACTGATCCAACTTTTTCTAGTATTCCATATGGTCCAATGAACCTTGGACTCATCTTTACTTTCTTACTGAATCACATCACACTTTTTCATGGTGAAACTTTGAGAAAAACATGATCACCTACCTCAAAAGATAGATCCTTCCTCTGGTTATCCACATAACTCTTCTGCCTGCTCTGAGTTGTTCTCATGTGTTTCTGAATCAACTGAAGTTTTCCTACCATCTCATTTACCAATTCTGGTCTCATCAGCTTCCATTCACCCACTATATCCCAAAAAGATGTAGTTCATCACCGTTTACCATATAATTCTTCAAACAAAGCCATCTGTATACTCGAATGAAAACTATTAATATATGAAAATTCATCCAAAGAAATATGTTGGTCCCAAATTCCATGATAATACATCGAACAAGAACATAGCATATCCTCCAATGTCTGAATTGTTCGTTCTCACTGCCCATCTGATTGAGGATGAAAAGATGTACTAAAATTTAATTCAGTACCCAATGACTTCTGAACACCCTTCCAAAATTTAGAAGTAAACCTCAAGATGTCATCAGTAATACCACAACAATGTCCATGAATATATTTTCCCATTTCCACTCTGGCACTAGTAAAGGCTGAAGCATCCCTTTCGGTAACTGCCGCTCTGATTTAACCGGCTGACAAGTCAACCATTCACAGTAAAATCAGAAATATCTCTGTTGATTCCATCCCACCGGTAATACTCCCTCAGATCTCTTTACATCTTATTACTGCTAGGATGAACTGAAAATGGGGAACTATGAGCCTCACATAACAAATCATTCTTTAACTGTGAATCACCAGGCACACATAATCTCTTCCCAAAACTCAAAACACGATCATTATCAATATTAAATTCAGTAAACATACCCTTCTGAACCAGCTCTACATTTTTCTACTACACACTGTCTTTCTTCTACACTTGCTTAATTCTGTCTGATAGAGATGATCTCACTGATACCTGAAACAAAACAGAAGAACTTCCTGCACTAACAACTTCTATTCCAAAGTTCATCAAATCAAAATTCAAAGGATCTCATTCCAAACGTAGCATGGTTAATGAATAATTACTTTTTCGAATCAATGCATCAGCCACTTTATTTGCTTTTCCCAGATGGTAGTGAATTGTACCATCATAATCCTTGATTAATTCTAGCCATCTCCTCTGTCTCATGTTAAATTATTTCTGAGTGAATATATACATTAAACATTTGGGATCAGTATATATTTCACACTTTATTCCATACAAATGATGCCTCCAAATTATTATAGCAAAAACAACAGCAGGTAATTCCATGTCATGTGTAGGGTAATTTACCACACGAGATTTCAATTGACGTGAAGCATATGTTGTTACCTGATCATTATGCATATGGACACAACCAGGTCCCTTCAATGAAGCATCACTGTGTATAATAAACTCAACATTCCTGGGAGGAATTTCCAAAAGTAGAGAATTCACCAATATTCTTTTAAACTCCTAAAAACAATAATCACATTCTTTTTTCCAGATAAACGTAACACCGTTTTGAGTAAGCTTAGTCATTGGACTAGATAACCGAGAAAAATTTTCAACAAACCTTCTGTAGTAACCTTTCAAACCAAGAAAACTATGAATCTCGGTTACATTTGTGGGTCTTGGCCATTCTTCAACAACTTTTTTTTAGAAGGATCAACAGTTATGTCTTTTTTTGAAACAATGTGACCAAGGAATGAAATTTTTTGTAACCAAAACTCACAATTTCTGAATTTTCCATATAGTTTCTTTTCTTTTAAGGTTTTCAAGATAACCCTTAAATAACTTTCATTATTGTATTTACTTTTAGAAAACAATAAAATATCATCAATGAAAAGAACCACAAACTTATCCAAGAACTCATGGAAAACTCTATTTATAAGGTCCATGAATATAGCAGGTGCATTGGTTAACCCAAAAGGCATAACTACAAATTCATAATGGCCATATCTAGTTTGAAACATAGTCATTGGAATGTATTCTTCTTTTAATTTCAACTGATGGTACCCCGACCACAAATCAATCTTCGAAAAATACTGAGCTCCCTGGAGCTGATCAAACAAATCATCGATATGTGGTAAAGGATACTTGTTCTTAACAGTGATATTATTCAAGGCCCTATAATCAATGCAAAGTCTCATCGAACCATCTCAGGATATTGATTTGAAAGTTCGTTTCCCTCTATATGCCTTCCCAGAAAAGTTGCTCTGTTTCTACTATGAAAAACCATTCTTAACAAAGAAATATAGTAGGTGAAGCAACATGATAATCTTTAAATTCTATATCATTTCAATCATACCATAAATCAATTTATAATTTAACAATTTTATAACTCCTAAAGTTATCTAAAACGAACTATGATACCAACTATAAGGCCCCGGCCATAAACCGTACTTAATATTGAAATAAATGAATAATTCACATTGAGGATATTTTCAGGTTTAGAGTTTTAGAGAATTAGGACATAATTATTACATATCAAAATATTAAAAAGTAGACACTTCTACTAAGTTTACATAAAATGAAAACTCTTAAAAAGAAACTTGTTTTGTTCCATGTTTTAGATAGCATGACTATTACATGATCCCATCTTTGACCCTATTCCATGTTATGTCCTGTGAAAAACATTTCAAATACATGGAGTGAGCATAAAAAGCTCAGTAAGGGATACACAAAGAATAAAAACCATTAGTTTTTTCAAAACAACAATTAAACCATGTATTCTTTATCAAAGTAATAATTTTCACGTTTATGAAGAAGAAAATACTCTTCATTGAATAAAAGATCATTACATACCCTTTTCTAACCAAAATATTACCATAAAACCCATATAAAGGACACATAACATATAAAGGTAACTTGGGACATAAACATACTTAAATGGAATAATCATACGGTCGACTTCCACACATATCACATAATTGAATAGCCATACGGGCGACTTCCATACCCAATGCATTGGAGTTTATAATGTATCCACCCATCCTGGAATTCACGGCACCACCCATCCTATGGTTTATCATGTAACCACCCGTCAAATGTCTATATACCATTATAAAATCATAAGACATAAAGAAAATATAATGGAAAGAAAACATTTATACGCTTTTATCACAATATAAAACTTATATATATTGACATAACAAATCCATTATAAAAACCATTTTCAATACCAAAATACATAAAAGAGTTTGTGGTATTTTTTTCATTTTAAAAACATTACGGCTTGTTGAGGAAGCCAAAGACCAAATAATACTCGCGGCGGCAGAAAGTTTCATTGTCACCGTGTGCGTTAAAAGAAACATTCGTTTTTGTCATGTAAAAAAACGCTTCGTAGAAAAAGATTCTTTTTGTATAAAATTAAAAGTCAAAGGGGTTTATAAATCGTATTAAAAAAACCTTGCATTAGAAAAAAATATGCCTCATTGAAAGGAGATTGAGACGAAGTCCCTTACCTCATGTCCGATGTAACTCGATTACTCTTCAATCTCCTGAATAATAAACTAATGATTATTTATACTTCATTATGAAACTTTTTCAAGTTTATTATTCCTTTTATATAACTTATTTCCATGTTATAAATGTTATGTAATCATTTAATTTAATAAAGTTTATTTTGTCGATATTTCGTACTTAAGTCGAAAATCGACTTCTTACAATTACATGTTGCTTATGTGGTCAAAGTTTCATTATATCCAGAATGATACTCATGATTTGGATATCATATATATCATATATATCCAGAATGAACATGTATTTATAATAGTACACAACATTTAGAGGTAAGAAATGAAATGCACCGTTCATGGAGATGGTAAGCCGTAGGTACGCATGAACGCTACTTTCATTTCTATTTCGTATTTAATGGAGTGAAATCATAATGATATAAGGGTATATTATAATTCCAATATAACATCATATATAATAACATTAACTCCATCCTTTATATGTCCCAAATATGACATTAAAGAATCAAATCACTTTGAGGGGGTGGTAGTCCGCACTTCCTAAAATGAAATTATCACATTTACCCATAATGGAAACCATAAAGGTATGCCATAAATGAATAATAAAGAAGCATAAGGAAAACATAAACATAACTTATATAATTTATAAATAGAGTTATATCTTAATGGTCACCATGAAAGGTGTTAAAATCAGATTGAACAATCATCGTTTCGTGATGCAGAAAATCCCCAACCACAGAAACAGTATGTTCATTAACCATTAGACGAAGGTGTGTGTAGGTTTAGCTATAATAAATATCATAACAACATCCTAGTATATTTAAGATACTGGTTTTGTTACAAAAGAAAGTAATAAAAATAGTTTAGGGGGTTGGAGGACCAAAATAAAACATAAGAACACAAGAGAAGACAGTACCTTTAAATCGGGTAACACTTTTTGGTTTGAGCTCAAAGGCTTCCTTGAGAAAACATCTGCCCAAAGTGAGTCTTAGAGGTGTAATAGAAGGATGTGGAGATAAAAAATGGGTAGGGTTAGTCAAAGACAAAGGCTTGAGAGGTGTGGGATAGGTGGTAGAGGTGGGTGACCATTATAAGAGGAGAGGAGGGGCACTCTTGGAAAGTTATAAAAGGTTACTATATTATAAAATGAGTTTCAGTTTTTGAAGGTCCCAAATTTATATATTTCAAGGATAAGGTGATAAGAGTTCTATATCCACCCATCCAATTGGTTTTTGACCAGTGTAGGTCTTATATGTAACATTATCTTTTCATTTTATTTAAATCGTTAAATAATGAGGTAATTACTAAATCATCATGTTGTGATAAATAATTTAATTTATTTAATGTCTAAAAATTATAAAAAAATTTAATGATATAGGAAATATTTTTAGATTTCCAATGATTATTTATAGTCAAAAATATGACTTGTATAACCCAATTTAAAAATTGTTTTAGTAATTCTACACATGTTTGTGACATTTTTATTTTAACTTTAAATAAATAGTTTTTAATGTCATTTTCCTACCAAAGTGGCTCCATGGGGTCCCCAAGTTGACCCATGGATTGTATTGGTCGGACATGAATAATCCAATAACGGTAGGACATATGTCAAGGTCGTTTCATATTATTAAAACATTTTTTTTACCTTAAATTACACTAATTACCTCTAATCGTGAAAAAAAATTAAAAGTTACTATTCACCAAAAAATTATTTTACTCCCATTGAACCAAATTTTTCTTCTTTATGAAAACCATGTATGTCAGATTTTTGAAATTAAAATCACAGAGGTGGTAAAATTTCATTTAAATGAAAATCAGTTTTTTTATGTACCACTTAGTGGTTTCACTTTTCATCAAAAATTTATGTTTTTCAGAAAAATACAAAAACTTCACCCTAAGAAATATTTGATATTACGAATTCAAAAATGATGTATATTTTAAAAAATTCAAAACATATATGTTACATTAATTAATTTGATAATTAATTCTGGCTGTCAGAACAAATAGCGTGTTTTTATGAGACAATAAGTAGAAAAAGATTGACACTAGTTTAAGTCCAATTTCAAAGTGAAATTTTTTCCAATGACAACTATTGGATTAAATTGTAAAAATATATTATAATTTCACATTAAAACCAATTCAAATGATAATATAATCATACAAATAAATTATATTAAAATGACGTTTTAAATTAATATACAACATTTTTATAATTCATTAAAAAATGAACTTTATCGGAAAAATACGAAAATTTTACACAAAGTAAATTTTGATGTCCCAATTCTAAAGAAGAGTTTTATTTGGTCCAATAGAATGTATATAAGTGACCAAAACTATATTTGAATAGGTTTTGCCATCAAAAGGTGATAGTTCGACCTTTTAGTGAATATATTAGAGTATCTATGCCTAATATTGAATTCTTTTATTATATTAAGCCTTTATATTTTATTGGATAAATGTAAAAACATTTAAAAAACATATATAATCATATATTAGTTATTTCTATTCATTGCCACCAATAAAATAGCTATGTGTTAACTAACATTTAAAATAATATTATTATATTACTAGTGTGAAACGTAAGATTTCAATGAAACTCTTTGTTGCGTATCGGGTACGCTATCGAACATAGAAACCCCTTTAAAGTGAAATTAATATTTAATTCATAAATATTAATAAATATGGAAATGTTTTATTTTTTTACCTGGGATGTTACATCCTTCCCCCCTTTTGGGAATTGAGTCCTCACAATTTTATTCACTTATCAAAATAAGTGGGGGGTATTTATCTCTCATAGCATTTTCAAGTTCCCATGATGCCTCTTCAATAATATAGTTTTTCCACAAAACCTTTACCTGGTGAATTAACTTATTTCGCAACAATTTCTCTATATGGTCAAGAATCTAGACTGGTTGTTCTTCATAAGAGAGATTCTCTTCCAACTGAACTACCTCTGGGCTCAAAACATGAGATGGATCTGGCATATACTTTCTCAACATCGAAACATGGAAAAAATTGTGTACCTAAGATAAACTCGGAGGTAAAGCCACTCGGTAAGCAACTGATCCAACTTTTTCCATAATTTCATATGGTCCAATGAACCTTGGACTCAACTTTCCTTTCTTACTGAATCGCATCACACTTTTCCATGGTGAAACTTTGAGAAAAACATGATCACCTACCTCAAAAGATACATCCCTCCTCCAGTTATCCGAATAATTCTTCTGCCTGCTCTGAGATGTTCTCAAGTGTTTATGAATCAACTGAACTTTTTCTACCATCTCTTCTACCAATTCTGGTCCCATTAGCTTCTTTTCAGCCACTCTATCACAAGAAGCTGGAGTTTGACACCGTTTACCATATAATTCTTCAAACGGAGCCATCTGTATACTGGAATGAAAACTGATATTATATGAAAATTCAACCAAAGAAAGATGTTGGTCCCAACATTTCTAATAATCCATAGAACAAGCACGTAGCATATCCTCCACTATCTGAATTGTTTGTTATGACAGACCATCTGATAGAGGATGAAAAGCTATACTAAAATTTAATTCAGTACCCAACGAATTTTGTAGGCCCTTCCAAAAGTTAGAAGTAAACCTAGAGATGTCATCGGTAATCCCACAACATAGTCTATGGATATATTTTACCATTTCCACTCTGGAACTGGTAAAGGGTGAATTATCCCTTTCGGTACCTGCCGCTCTGCTTTAACCTGCTTAAATGTCAAACACTTCACAGTAAAATCAGAAATATCTCTTTTCATTCCATCCCACCAGTAATAGTCCCGCAGATCTCTTTACTTCTTAGTACTGCCAGGATGAACTGAAAACATGGAACTATGATCCTCACATAACAAATAATTCTTCAACTGTGAATCACCAGACACACATAATCTCTTCCCAAACCCCAAAACACGATCATTATCAATATTAAATTCAGGCAAATTACCCTTCTGATCCAGCTCTACCATTTTCTGCAACACACTGTCTTTCTTAGGCGCTTTCTTAATTCTGTCTGATAGAGATGATCTCACTGATACCTGAAACAAAATAGATTAACTTTCTCCACCAACAACTTCTATGAAAAAGTTCATCAATTCAAAATCCAAAGGATCTCGTTCCAAATTTAGCACGGTTAATGAAGCATTACTTTTTTGACTCAATGCATCAGCCACTTTATTTTCTTTTCCCGGATGGTAATGAATTGTACAATCATAATCCTTGATTAATTCTAGCCATCTCTTATTTCTAATGTTCAATTATTTCTGAGTGAATATATACATTTAACTTTTGGGATCAGTATATATTTCACACTTTACTCCATACAAATAATGTCTCCATATTTTTTGAGCAAAAACAACAGTAGTTAATTCCATGTCATGTGTAGGGTAATTTACCTCATGAGTTTTCAACTGACGTGAAGCATATGCTATTACCTAATCATTCTACATAAGGACACAACCAAGTCCCTTCAACAAAGCATCATTGTATATAACAAACTCACCATTCCTGGAAGGTATTGCCAAAACTAAAATATACACAAATCTTCTTTTCAACTCCTGAAAACAATCATCACATTATTTTTTCCAGATAAACTTATCACCCTTCCGAGTAAGCTTAGTCATTGGACTAGATAACCATGAAAAATTTTCAACAAACCTTCGGTAGTAACCTACCAAACCACGAAATCTATGGATCTCGGTTACATTTGTGGGTCTTGGCCATTCTTCAATAACTTTTGTTTTAGTAGGATCAACAGTTATGCATTTTTTTGAAACAATGTAACCAAGGAATGAAATTTGTTGTAACCAAAACTCACAGTTGCTAAATTTCCCATACAGTTTCTTTCCTTTTAAGGTTTGCAAGATAACCCTTAAATGACATTCATTCTCCTATTTACTTTTAGAAAACACCAAAATATCATCAATGAAAACAATCACAAACTTATCCTAGAACTCATGGGAAATTCTATTCCTAAGGTCCATGAATACAGCAGGTGCATTGGTTAACCCAAAATGCCTAACTAAAAATTCATAATGGCCATATCTAGTATGAAACACAATCTTTGGAATGTCTACTTCTTTTTCTTTCAACTGATGGTACCCCGACCTCAAGTCAATCTTTCAAAAATACTGTGCACCCTGGAGCTGTTCATACAAATCATCGATATGAGGCATAAGATACTTGTTCTTAACAGTGAAATTATTCAAGGCTCTATAATCATTGCAAAGTTTCATTGAACCATCTCAGGATACTGATTTAATGGTCATTTCCCTCTGTATGCCTTCCCAGAAAAGTTGTTCTGTTTCCTCTATGAAAAATCATTCTTAACACAGAAATATCTTAGGTGAAGCAACATGGTAATCTTTAAATTCTATATCATTTCAATCATACCATAAATTAATTTATAATTTAATAATTTTATAACTCCTAATGTTGTCTAAACTGACCTCTGATACCAACTATAAGGCCCCGGACTTAAACCATACTTAATATTTAATTAAACTAATAATTCACATTGAGGATATTTTCAGGTTTAGAGTTTTAGAGAATTAGGACATAACTATTACATCTCAAAAGATTACAATGTAGACACTTCAAATAAGTTTCCATTAAATAAAAACTCTTAAAAAGGAACATGTCTAGTTCCATGTTTTAGATAGCATGACTATTCCTTGATCCCATCCTTGACCCTATTCCCCATTAAGTCCTGTGAAAAACATTTCATGTAATTGGGGTGAGCATAAAAATCTCAGTAAGGGATACACAAAGAATAAAAACTGTTAGATTTTCAAAACAACAAATAAAAGATGTATACTTTATCAAAGTAATAGTTTTCACCTTTATGAAGATGAAAATACACTTCATTGAATAAAATATCATTACATACCCTTTTGTAACCAAAATATTACCATAAAACCCATATAAATAACACAGAACATATAAAGGTAACTTGGGACATAAATACACTTAAATGGAATAACTATACGGTCGACTTCCACACATATCACTTAAAGGAATAGTCATACGGCCGACTTCCAAACCCAATGCATTGGAGGTTATAACGTAATCACCCATCCTGGTATTCACGGTACCACCCATCATATTTTTTATCACATAAGCACCCACCAAATGTCCAAGTACCATTATAAAATAATAAGACACAAAAAAATATAATAGAAAGAAAACATTTCTACACTTTGATCACAATATATCACTTAAATATATTTGACATAACAAATCCATTATAAAAAATATTTTCAATACCAAAATACATAAAAGAGTATATGGTATTTATTTCATTTTAAAAACATTACGGCTTGTTGAGAAAGACAATGGCCAAATAATACTCGTGACGTTGGAAAAGGTCGTTGTCACAGCGTATGTTAAAAGAAACATTCATTTTTATCGTTTAGTAAAATGATTCGTTGAAAAATATTTTTTTGTATATAATTAAAAGTCAAAGGGTTTTATACACCATATAAAATAAATCCTTATATTAGAACAAAATATTCCTCAATGAAAGGAGATTGAGATGATGTCCATTACCTCGTGTCCGACGTGACTCGATTTCTCTTTAATATCTTGAATAATATACTAAAGATAATTTCTACTTGCTTAAGACCATTTTTAGTGTTTATTAATCCTTTTATATTACTTATTTCCATGTTATAAACATTATGCAATCATTTAATTTAATAATGTTCGTTTTGTCGATATTTGGTACATAAGTCAAAAATGGACTTTTTACAATTACATGTTGTTTATGTGGTCAAAGTTTTATTATATCCAGAATGAAATTCATGATTTGGATATCATATATATCTTATATATACATTATATACATGTATTTATAATAGTACATATCATTTAGAGGTAAGAAATGAAATGCACCTTTCATGGAGACGGTAAGTCGTACGTACGCATGAATGCTACTTTCATTTATATTTCTTTTTTAATGGAGTTAAATCATAATGATATAAGGTTATATTATAATTACAGTATAACATCATATATAATAACATTTACTCCATCCTTTATATGTCCCACATATGGCATTAACGAATGAAATCACTTTGAGGGGGCGGTAGTCTGCACTTCCTAAAATGAAATTATCGCGTTTACCCATATTGGAAACCATAATGGGATGCCATAAATTAAAAATAAAGAAGCATAAGGAAAACATAAACATAATATATATCAAATATAAATATGGTGACATCTTAATGGCTACCATGAATGGTGTTACAAGAATATTGAACAATCATCGTTTCGTGAGGCAGAAAATCGCCAACCACAGAAACAGCATGTTCCTTAACAATTAGACAAAGGTGTGTGTAGGTGTAGATCTAATCCATCTCATAAAAACATCCTATTATATTGGAGATACTTGTTTTTTTACAAAATAAAGTAATAAAAAGAGTTTATGGGGTTGGAGAAGCAAAATAAAACATAAGAACACAAGAGAAGACACTACCTTTAAATCGGGTAACTCTTTTTGATTTGAGCTCGAAGGCTTCCTTGGAAAGACTTATACCCAATGTGAGGCTAGTAGGAGTAAGATAGGGATGTGGAGAGAAAAAATGGGCAGCGGTTGGCCGAGCCAAAGGCTTGAGAGGTGTGGGTAAGGTGGTAGAGGTGGGGGCCTTTTATAAGAGGAGACGAGGGGCACTCTTGGAAGGTTATAAAAGGTTACTTTATTATAAAACGAGTTTCGCTTTTTAAAGGTCCCAAAATTATATATTTCAAGGATAAGGTGATAAGAGTTCGAATTCCTCCCATCCAATGGGATTTTTACAAGTGTAGGTCTTAAATTTTACATTATCTTTTCATTTTATTTAAATTGTTAAATAATGAGGTAATTACTACATCATCATGGTTTCATAAATAATTTACTTTATTTAATGTATAAAAATTATAAAAAAATATCATGATATAGTAAATCTTTTATCTTTCCAATTAATATTTATAGTCAAAAATATGACTTGTATAACCCCATTTACATTTTTTTAGTAAAACAACACATGTTTGTTACATTTTTATTTTAACTTTAAATAAAAACTTATTAATGTTATTTTCCTACCAATGTGGCTCCATGTGTTCCCCAAGTTGACCCATGGAATTTCTCGATCGGCCATGACACATCCAATAAGATTAGGAAATTTTTTGAGGTCATTTCAAATTATTAAAACATTATTTTTACCTTAAATTACACTAACTACCTCTAATCGTGATTAAAAACATAAAAGTTACTATTCACCAAAAAAATTATTTTAATCCCATTGAACTACATTTTTCTACCTAATTACAACAATGTATATAGGATTTTTGAAATTCAAAACATAGATATGGTAAAATTTCATTTAAACGAAAAATCAGTTTTTTTAAGTACCACATAGTGGTTTCACTATTCATCAAAAATTAAAGTTTTCAGAAAAATACCAAAACTTCACCCTAATATATATTTGATATTCCAAATTAAAAAATGATTTGTATTTTAAAAAATTCAAAAAATATAAGTTACATTAAATAATTTAATAATTAATTCCCGCGGTCAGAAAAAATAGCTCGTTTTTATGAAATAATAAGTATCAAAAGATTGACACTAGTTTAAGTCCAATTTCAAAGTGAAATTAATTCCAAAGACCACTATTGGATTAAATGGTAAAAATATATTCTAATTTCACTTTAAAACCAATTCAAAATATAATATAATCATATAAATAAATTAGTTTAAAAAGAGGATTTGAATTAAAATACAACATTTTTCCCAATTCATTAAAAAATGAACTTTAATGGAAAAATACAAAAAATTTACAGAAATTAAATTTTGATGTCCCAATTCTAAAGAATAGTTTTATTTGGTGAAATATAATTTATAAGAGTGACCAATACTATATTTAAATAGGGTTCTCCAACAAAAGGTGATAGTTCGACCTTTTAGTGAATATTAGAGTATCTATGCCTAAATTTGATTTTTTTATTATTTTAAGCCATTATCTTTTATTTGATAAATGTAAAAACATTTAAAAAACATATATAATCATATTTTAGTTATTTATATTCATTCCCGCCAATAAAACAGCAACATTTTAAATACCATTTAAAATAATATTATTATATTACTAGTGTGCAATGTTAGATTTCAAAGAAACTCTTTCTTGCGTATCGGGTACGCTATCGAACATAGCAACCCCTTTAAATTAAAATAAATATTTAATTCATAAATATTAATAAATATGAAAATATTTTATTCTTTATTTACCTGGGATGTTACATACTCAATTCCATTCATATTGTGATAATTATTTCATTGGAAGCTGATCTTTTCCAAGCTCGGTCCAGTTCACCTCATACCATCAATAGATATAAATTTATTTTATTCATGTAGATAGAAGATTTTCACATGTTGTGCAACTCTCGAACCATTTTGCTATGGGATATATGTTTTGAACTCATGATTCATTTCCATAACCATTTATTTATTCATTTGTTATGGAATCTAGATTGGTAATTACATATATTCAGATAGTATAACTAGATCTATGTGTCATCAAATTTCACCAAGAATAAGTATTGAATTTGATTTATTTTAATGTATTTTATTGAATTTTTGGATTGTTGTTGGAGAAGAGTTCCTCTATGAAATTATTTTTACCTCTAAATCAAGGTGTGATTTTTTTGGTCCATGCATGATATTGAGGCATATTTCAGTGGTTTTCAAGAAAGGTATTTTTGATGAAAAAAGTATCTGGATCTACGGAACCTCATATGAATTAGTTATTAGGTGGGTTATCTATTGAACAAGGAAGTTTCAGGGATTTCTATTTCAATAGAACACATAAAATTGTGGTTTTATATATTTTGATCAAATTTCTAGTTTGAAATATAGTATAGTGATCTCAAGTGAGGTAGTAAATGGGGATTAGAAACAAATAATGTGTTTACCTATTAATCCTAAATTCAATGATATTTTTGGAAAGAAGAATTGTGATAATGATGGGTTCAAACTCCACAGGAAATGGTGAATTTGTTTCCTATATAAGTAATGAGTGACAGTATTCATGGAGTTTTTTATTCCCATTCAATTTTTGTCCATTCATCATGCACTGAGGATGATGGCGAGGAATATTCTTATGATACAGTTATGGTGGTGTCATAAGATGATTGTGTCATAATTAGATATGGAGATTCCACTTTTTATGTTGATCATCACATGAAACATAGATTTTATTTATGATAAAATGGAAGAGCTGAATGATGAGTCCCACACTAATCCATCATCATTGTGGGATTAAATAGTGTGTGGCTTTATAGGACACTAACATAAGCCAAAATTTATGGCGACATGATACGTACATTAAACATATTCCGAGTCAGTATAAGATCTGAAGTATGGTGACATAAACAATAGTAAAAATCAATTTAATTTTAATGAGGTTATCAAAAAAATTAAAAACTCTTCCATAATCTCTAACAAATGGAATAATTTTTTTAATTAAGAAAGGGAAACCCAAAGCACCCCCTAAAGAAGTTGGATCATGGAAAAGACTAAATAAAATATATTATCCCATATGGGAAGATAAATATAATTGATATTATGGGAATCATCTCAACCCACAATAAAAGGTTGAGGATAATTACTCGAACATGTCAATGTTTGTTTCTATGAGATCCTCCATTAATGTTCCTAGAATATAGAATGATGAGAATCAAAAGATCTCTAGTTCAAATAATTATCAATTCAAATGAGAAACTACCGATGACTATTGATATGGGAAAAAATATATTCATAAAAATATTATGAGATTTACAATATGTGTTTTTATTTTTTTTCAGAAAACATTGTTTTGGAATAAAATAAATTTATATATTAATAAAAAAATATTTTTCTTATTTTTGTAAAATCATATTTTAGTATATAATATGTAGAAAAGAGTTGTAAAATTAATCAATTACATGAAAATGTCATTAATAACCATATAGGAATAAAATTATTGATTATTATTGTGATGATGGTCATCATATTTCGACGGTATATATTAAATAATAAATAATCATGATAAATAATGATATTGTTACATTACATTTCTATCATTTTGGTAAAATTATATCATAATTCACATCAAGTAATAATGTAAATTGAAAATAGATAAATCATGAGTTTGAATAATTTCATGAAATTAGAAGTCAATGAGTTTTTATATTCACATCGTGAAAGAATATATGTGCACAACACAACTTATTTCTCAACAAATGCAAATTAAGACAAAAACCCATTACCAAAAGTCTTTACTTCCACTGTACTCATTTATTTTAATATCCATGTTAAGGATTGAATAATTATTTTCTATATTTATTTATCTTTATCATTTGGATATTAATTTTAATTTATATTGGACATTATTTAATATAACATATATGACATTCAATAATGAGTATCTTCGAAACATACTTTCGTACAGAATAATCAACTATACCGAAAAAATGTGACGCAAATATTATTATTTTAAGTAGTAGTTGTCACTTCGCCTATAGAGTCACATTAAATACATAAATTTATATTTCTTCAGAATTGAATTATATTTATTACAACATATAACATAAAGGGTTATCTCAAATTCTTAATAAGGGTAATCAAAGGATATATAAATCATAACATATTCATAAGAACATAATATTTGGAAATCTTATCATGCATATAAGATATTATAATATTAGGTCATGGGATAAATCATAGAAGTTCAATGTAATCCCCATAACCATAACATTTGACAATAATCATTCTTTCATACACACATAAACATAGAAAAAAATTATTAATCAAGGATCATTTCCAATACCATCATAGCCAAAAAATTCAATTAATGAATCGAGTTCACTCATAATTCCATCGCTGTATTACTAAACAAAATTTACTTTCTGTTAATTTCATGTATATCTCATTAGAAATAAGTCATTACTCAATGACTTGGAGGGAGATACAGGTCCCAAAAATCTCATAATTTAACCATTTTAATGTGTTCTACAAAAACATAAATCATTCATCATAAAATAACCCATGTAATAAAATTGGATTCTTAAACATCGTGCCATCAATATATAATCAAATCAAAGTTACAATTTCGATAGAATCATAACTTAATTTCATCTTATATTGAAAGTAATTTTGATAAACCACCTGAAAATAATTCTTTAGTAAAATATCATTTTTCCATCAAAATAATTTTCATTTCTCAAAATGTCTAGAAATTTTAAAACAATTCAATTTAATTAAAAATAAACTTGTAAAATTTTAGTAAATGATTCATGTAAATAAGGAATTATAAATATGTAAAAAATTATTCCTAACCTATACGTTAAAAAACATTCTCCTTATACTTTTTCTGAAAATGTCAAAAGTACGTCATATGGAAAAAAGAATGATTCCATCCATACCAAAATGTAAAAGTAAAAATGGGTAAAAATGACAATAAATATGAATAGAATATTATTAATCAATTTATGCAATTTTTAGATGACATGAGCATGGATGATAAATATACACCCATTAAATACTTACACATAAACAATATCAGATTAAAATGTGATTTGAAATGTTATCCTTTACCATAGGTTCGATATGGTTTTTATATATCAGAAACTCATGTATAATGATTTAAATAATAAAACTGATTTATTCAAGAATCATAATATTTTTTATGATAACATTTTTTATTATATTTGCATCCATCAGTTAGTAACATTTCATTGTTACACGTTATTTGGGCATTAAGTGTTTTATGTTCTTAAGTATGTTTTGTCGAATAAGTTCTTATTCCTAATTTGTAATTATTATATCATTTAAATAATGGTACTATTATAATATATATAATATTTATTCATTCAATTCATCTATATTATCATAATTTAAGGATGATTATGTAGAACGAATCACATCCCACCGTGGAGACGGTAAGCCGTTGATAAGAACGAGGCTTGATATCGTTCCCCTAATTATTATGTGGCATTAAATTGGATGGTTTATAGTATCTCAAAATTAGAATAATTTTTTAAAGATAATATATAGTTATTATTTCCACCATTATACCCATCAATTTAAGGTGATGGTGAAAAACATATTACACCACGTCATAGTGATAGTAAGTTGTATGTACGCACAAGCTGTGATTTTTTTCGTAGGATAGATAGAAGGTGAAATTGGGTTGATTAATATTTATAATAACATATCAATATACATGTGGAACTAATGTTATTATATTATAATGAAACAAGTAAGGAAGAGGATGTGGAAGAAGAAATAAATTTGAAAGAACTAGTAGATGAGATTACGTCTTCCTCGACATGCCTCCTTTAAATTTCCTTTTAAAGAACTAGGTTGGTATTTTTAGATAACCAAAATCAATAAAATTTCTCCACTAAGTATCATAATAGAAATGGGCAGGTTTTTACGGAGCTTTAATTGTCAAAAATGAGTGAAGTGGATAGGAAGTATGTTAAATTTTATAAGAGAAAAGTGGGTCACTTTAGGAAACTCACAAAATATTAATTTGTAATAAATTCAATTTTGACTACATGTGGTCCAAAACATGATTAATACAAAGATAAGTTTATTTTTTAATACCCATTCTTCCAATAATTTTTTTAAACTTTTATATTTATTTTACCCTTATCTTTTTTGATTAACCTGTATTTTACCTTTTTTAATATATCTGTGATATTATGTTATTTACACATTATGGGATAATGTAATTATCATATCATGTCAAAAGACCCCCAAAAAATTATTTATGAACATTTCGATATATATTAACTATTTTTTTTAATCTTATAATTTTAGGAATTTAATATAATTTAATAAACTATTTTATGTTTTATGTTATGAATTATGTCAATTTTGGACACTATTCATAAATGACTTTTTCAAAATTCATAAAACATTATTCGTTCAAAAATAAGGAATTTAATCAAAGATAATATGTCAATTTTATCTATAAAATTATTTGAGGTCATCAAAATAACCAAATTACGTATGTTCTAATATTAATATAAAAATTTAATTAATTATTTCACTAATGAGGTAATAACTACATCATATTTGTGTCATAAATAAAAAAAATTATATAATATCTAAAAATTATAAATAAAATACCATGATGTATAAAATAGTTTTAAATTTCTAATGAATATTTATATTAACAGATAGCATGTATATATCACAATATGAAAATTAATTTTGTAAAAGATATATGTTTAGGATATAATTATTTTTAATTTAAACTGATTCTTATGAAATTTCATTTCTACAAAAATGGGAACACATGGGGTCCAAAAATCTACCCAAGGATTCAAATATTAATAAATATTTCATCTAATTGTAATGTGACACGTTTTAGGGTAGTTTTTTATAATTAAATATGTTTTTTTACCAATATTTACTAGATTTACTCTTTAACCCTCGTAAATAAAATAATTAATAAAGGTTCTCTTAATAATGTCCAAACCTAAAAGGAAACAATTAACACAATTTAGACCTTTTTATTCCAAATATGGAATTCAATTTTCCAAATTCAAAACTGAAAAGTTGCAGTAATTGATTTAAAATTAATCCCGTTGTTGAAATGATAATACTGGTTTTTAAAAGATAAGACATTGGAAAAGATTGAATTTTTTTTACCTAGGAATTCAATGTAAAATTATTTACAATGACATATATTATATTAAATGGTAAATATATATTCTATTTATACTTTAAAACCATTCAATATTATAATTTAACCATAAAATTATCTTGATTAATAATGCTTTTTTAATTAATATTTACCGTATTTTTAGTATTCAAAAAAACATGAAAGTTACCATAATGTTATCATAAATTTACCAAAAGAAATATTTATAACCTACTTCCAAATAAAATGTATCAGTCTTTATATAGAAATTACTAATGTGTCAAAAACATAATTTAAAATGGGTTCACCATTCGATGGTGTAAAATTATCCTTTTAATAAAAATAGGTTCTTATACATAAAATTGGGGTTTTTAATACCCTATGAATAAAATATCAATTGGATTAATATTTAAAATATTTTAGTTAGTATATAACACATAAATCTTAATAATTTCATTACCAAATGTAATACCCCAAAAATAAAAATATCTAATTGATTTATATTTTTCAGAATTCATTAATATAAAAAAGTATTCATAATTAATTTTCAAAAGTTAGTTATAATTATTCTTACAAACATAATGGTCAGGCTATAATAGTAGTTTTATATTAAGAGAATCTTGGGGTTCTTTGAAACTCATGATTGTGTGCAAATCAAGCTACTGAGGAATAAAAAATATTTAAATAAATTATTTCATAAAAACATCTAGGGCTTACATTCTACCCCCCTTAAACAAAATTTCACTGTCAAAATTTTACACATGTAAATAAACAGATGAGGACACCTCTATATCATCATATCTTCATGATCCCATGCAGCTTCTTCAAATTGGTGGTTCCTCTTTAAAACATTAACCAAGTGAGTGGTCATGTTTCGTAGAACATTTTTCACTATAATCCAGAATCTCTTTGAGTTGTTATTCATAAGAAATATCTGTCTCTAGAGCTACTACTTATGAGATTACTATATGTGAAGGATCATGAATGTACTTTCTTAGGAGATAAACATGGAACATGTATTGACCTTGATAAAGATTCGGTGGAAGCCCCAATCAGTAAGCGACCTTCAAAACAAGATCCAGTATTTCAAATGAACCGATATACATAGGGCTCAACATACCCTTCCTTTCCAAATCTCAAAACTCTCTTCTATGGAGATATTCATAAGAACACATTACCACCAACTTTAATCTCTATGTATTTTCATCAACAATTATCATAACATTTTTTCGACACTGAACTACTCTTATGTGTTACTTAATAGATCTGACCATTTTTTTCGTTCCATCTACAAGATCAGGTCCTAATAGCATTCTATCCTGACTCATCAAGTTGGAGTTATGAACTTCATTCCAATGATTCCTTTAGAACGGGATATCTGAATACTATACTAAAATCTTTTATTATAAGAAAAATCCACTAATGGTGGGTGTTGGTTCAAACAACCTTTTAAATCTATAGATCATCCTCTAAACTAATTTTCTAGAGTTTGAATTGTCCTATCAGACTGAACATCTATCTAAGGATGAGATAATGTATTAAAACATAACACCATATCCAGAGAATGATGAAGACTTCACCAGAACATTGAGGTAAACCTCAAATCTCAATCTGATATAATGAAAAGTGTGTTGGGTCGGAACAAAGACGAAGGATGGCAAGAGGGGGGTGAATTGCCTTTTAAAAAAAATGATTAACAAATTAAAATCAAAGTTGAAATGCAGCGGAAATAAAAGAGGCAATCACACAAGAAATTGCTAACAGAGTTCGGCCAAAACCCGGCCTACGTCTCCGCTCCCAACTAAACCGTTGAGAGATTCCTACCGCTTGCTTTTCAATGGTTTTAGCAAGAAACCCACTAGGCTTTGAGGTAGCACTAGGACCTATTACAGCTTTCTTTTGAGATGGTTTAGCAAGAACCCACTTGCTTTTAATGGTTTAGCAAGAACCCACTAGGCTTTTTAACGGGTGAAGGCTAGCTCACCGAAAACTCAAGCCCTTTAAAAGGAAAGGCTTGAAGAAACCTCTTCACACCTTAATGGTGGTGTGAAACCCAAAAGAAAGGGGGATGAGAAAAGGGTTTGGGGTTTGTAGGCACAAACCCAAATTTAAAGCTCAAAATAAATAAAACAATAAAACCCGTATGTTGAGAAGCCTTGGGCGCCTTTGATTGATTGGAGATGTTGAAGGCCGCTTCCAAGCTTCTTTGAAGGAGCTCCTTGGATGTGGAAGTTGTTGGAGCAAGGAGGGTTCCTTTGAGGAAGTCCGCCGGAGGTACGCCAAATGATCAACAAGGTGTCTGTTGGCTTCGTATATGATCCGGTTAGTGTTCGGGGCTTCCTTGGCCTTTATTTATAGGCATGGAACCCATTGGGGGCCTTCGGAGCCGTTGGAGAAGTCTTCGGAGCCGTTGGAGTCCAAAAGAGGGTTGACTGGTCAAAGCCAACGGCTAGTTTGACTGGGCTACCGGCTGGCCGGTGCAGGGCCACCGGCTGGCCGGTGCCTTGGATGTTGAGAAGGCCTTCTGCCCATGCAGCACCGGCCGACCGGTGCCATAGCCACCGGGTGGCCGGTGGGCAGACAGTAGCTGCCACTGTTTCATCAGGTTGCCACCGGCTGGCCGGTGAGAGAGCCACCGGCTAACCAGTGGAACCTGGCAGTGGGCAATGCCTCTGCCAGGTCCACCGGTTGGCCGGTGCTATCACACCGGTAGGCCAGTGGACTAAGTTTCAGTCCACTTGATGTTCTTTCTTGGGCCAATCCTTTGGCAATCAATTGCCTATCAACAAAAACACTTAAAACACAATTATATAAACATGGAAGTGATTGTGATCATGAAAATTAAACCACGAGGGGATACGAGAGGTACAACAATCTCCCCCTATTTTGATGATCACAATCACCAAAACAATTAAAGTAAAATACTGAAATTAAAGACATTCTTAAAGAATAATTTGAAAATAAATCAAAGCATGATAGAAAAGATTCTCCCCCAATCAATCAAGAAATTTCTCCCCCTTTGTGATTATCAAAATAGCACGGGGCATAAAACTTGATTGAGGGAAAGGGTTTGAAAAACTAGATATGAGAATTAAAAAATCAATTGAGATTTTTGAAATTGAAATGAAAATTTGAATTGAAAATTTTAAATACAAATTGAATTGAAAATTGAATTGAAAATTGAATAACAGTTTGAATTGAAAGTTTGATTGAAATTTTGAAATTTAAAAATTGAAAGCGAAATTTTCTCCCCCTAAATAAAACAAAAGATCATCGGGGAAACGAAACAATCTTAGGCCCGGAGAGACTCGCCAGAAGGGATTTTTCAATCCAAATTTGTTTCATGGCGGGTCTTCTCCTAAAAAACTCGTCCGAATAAAAAATAGATTTGGGTTGACCGTACCGGGAATTTTTGCAATCACACTCATAAATGAGGTGCCCGGGTTTTTTGCAATAGTTACAAAATTTAAAACAAGAGCTCCCCCTTACAAAAACAGTGGGTGTGTGGGAGGAGGAAGCTTTCTTGGAATATCCAAGCCCTTGGGTGGTTTGGGAAACGCGTTGGGAACCAAGTAAATTGTTCACATTTTGTTCCCCTTGGGTGAACTTGGCTAGAGTTTCTCTAAGATCCTTGATGGTTGATTCCAAAGAATCAACATTGGGGAAATTTTGGATTTTTAGGGAGAGTTCCTCCTTCTCTTTGAGAAGTTGGTCTTTTTCGGAGGAAAGATTTTTGAAATTCTTTTTCAAAGAAACAAATTTTGAAGAAAGCTCATGAAAACCATTTTCTAATTGGTCTCTAGCATGTTGGAGTTCTTCATATGATAAATGATTAAAAGAATTAGAAGAACTAGAGGAGGAAGAGGAGGAAGAGGATGATGATACCTCATGTTTTGCCATTAGGCAATTATTACCATTGTCGCTTGAGGAGAAAGAAGAGAAGGAGGATCTATCACTCCAAGTTTTCTTTAAATCCTTCTTCTTCTTCTTCTTGGCCCTATTCTTGTGAGGTGGGCAAACGGGCTTGATCTTTTCGTCGGGTTCTTGCTTTTGATCGGATTCTTGCTTTGGAGCCTCGCTAGTCCCTTCATAGGTTAGTTCTAAAAATTTCCAAAGATCGTAAGAAGTAGAGCAAGTAGAAATGCAATTAAAAACATTACGGTCAAGACCACAATGAAGAGAGTTCATGGCTTTGCCATCAAGCTCAAAATAAGCAATGTCATTGGGGGTCCATTTAGACTTATCGGGAGAGGAGAGCGTAAAACCATGCATAACAATTCTATAAATTGGATAGCCAATACTTTTAAGAAAAGTTGACATGCGGGTTTTCCAAAAAGTATAATCGGCTCCATCAAAGAATGGAGCACGATCCAAAGAATGTCCTTCGGGGGATTGAGAGGAAGAAGCGGTAGAAGCCATCAAAAAGGATATTTAATTTGAAACCAGTTTAGGGAATTATTCAAATACGCCCTCTGATACCAATTGTTGGGTCGGAACAAAGACGAAGGATGCCAAGAGGGGGGTGAATTGCCTTTTAAAAAAAATGATTAACAAATTAAAATCAAAGTTGAAATGCAGCGGAAATAAAAGAGGCAATCACACAAGAAATTGTTAACGGAGTTCGGCCAAAACCCGGCCTACGTCTCCGCTCCCAACTAAACCGTTGAGAGATTCCTACCGCTTGCTTTTCAATGGTTTTAGCAAGAAACCCACTAGGCTTTGAGGTAGCACTAGGACCTATTACAGCTTGCTTTTGAGATGGTTTAGCAAGAACCCACTTGCTTTTAATGGTTTAGCAAGAACCCACTAGGCTTTTTAGCGGGTGAAGGCTAGCTCACCGAAAACTCGAGCCCTTTAAAAGGAAAGGCTTGAAGAAACCTCTTCACACCTTAATGGTGGTGTGAAACCCAAAAGAAAGGGGGATGAGAAAAGGGTTTGGGGTTCGTAGGCACAAACCCAAATTTAAAGCTCAAAATAAATAAAACAATAAATCCTGTATGTTGAGAAGCCTTGGGCGCCTTTGATTGATTGGAGATGTTGAAGACCGCTTCCAAGCTTCATTGAAGGAGCTCCTTGGATGTGGAAGTTGTTGGAGCAAGGAGGGTTCCTTTGAGGAAGTCCGCCGGAGGTACGCCAAATGATCAACAAGGTGTCCGTTGGCTTCGTATATGATCCGGTTAGTGTCAGGGGCTTCCTTGGCCTTTATTTATAGGCATGGAACCCATTGGGGGCCTTTGGAGCCGTTGGAGAAGTCTTCGGAGCCGTTGGAGGCCAAAAGAGGGTTGACTGGTCAAAGCCAACGGCTAGTTTGACTGGGCTACCGGCTGGCCGGTGCAGGGCCACCGGCTGGCCGGTGCCTTGGATGTTGAGAAGGCCTTCTGCTCAGGCATCACCGGCTGACCGGTGCCAGAGCCACCGGCTGGCCGGTGGGCAGACAGTAGCTACCACTGTTTCATCAGGTTGCCACCGGCTGGCCGGTGACAGAGCCACTGGCTAACCGGTGGAACCTGGCAGTGGGCAATACCTCTGCCAGGTCCACCGGCTGGCCGGTGCTATCACACCGGTTGGCCGGTGGACTGAGTTTCAGTCCACTTGATGTTCTTTCTTGGGCCAATCCTTTGGCGATCAATTGCCTATCAACAAAAACACTTAAAACACAATTAGATAAACATGGAAGTGATTGTGATCATGAAAATTAAACCACGAGGGGATACGAGAGGTACAACAAAGTGGTACTCCAAGAAATCATACATCTTCTTTTGCATATATATATGAAAGATGATCAAGAGAGAAATCATCCCTAAAAACTAAGTGTGATAACATTTTAAGTTGACCAAGTATAACTCAAATAAAATTATTGACTTTATATGTTTTGGGAATTTTGATGACAAAATTACATAGTTATGTTTTTCCATTTCGATGTTTGTATGGTTATTGGTTGTAACATCCACATATTTCTCTATCTCTCATCCTTAACATGCTGACAAACCATGCATCATGATATATATTTCCTGACATCACTTTTCATGACATCCCACCAAAAGTACTCATTCAGGATCCTATAAATCATTGTGCATCTGGGGTGAGTAATGAATGAATAACTATGCGCCTCATCTAATAACTCCGTCATTAATTCTGGTATAGGAGTAACACAAACATGGTTCTTGAACCATTTTTTTCATCGAAATCACTGTTGAATTCAAGAACATTTCACAACATCTTTTGTAACTCCACATCTTCATTATGTGCCTCTTTAATATTCACTTGTATATATGGATGAAAAATCATTTGGGAATGATATGATTTCTCCCCTTATATTAAAAAGTCAAGATACATCCTTTGCAAATCAATAAATATTTGATCTTTTGTGATACTAATAATAGATATTCTGGTATTGTCTTTTCCACTGAATGCATCTTCCACCTTGTTTTCCAACCTAGGGTGGTAATGTATGAGAAGTTATAATCATTAATCAACTCCAACCATCTTATTTAGTGCACATTCATCATTTTCTTGTGTAAATATATACATTAAAATTTTATGTTCTATATAAATATCACACATTTCAACATAAAGATAATTCCTCCATGAATATAATGCAATGATTTCTGAATCGAAATACAAACCATGTCTAGGGTAATTTTCATCATGTATTTTCAACTTTCATGAGGCCTAAGATATCCCCATATAATTTTTCATGATAACACACTCCATCCCATTCATGGACATATCACTGTAGATCACAAAACATTCGACGCTACAAGGAAGTGTGAGCAGAGGTGAACTGACTAACTTTCTATTTATCTCTTTGAAATAATTTCAACATTCCTCCTCCCAAATGAATAGAACTTTTTTTTATTCAACTTTGTTAGTTGATTTGATAGTCATCAAAAACATTTCATAGAACGTTGTTAAAATATAGCCAAATCAAGAAAACTTCAGATATCATTTATTGTTGTTGGTCTCTATCAACTTTCAACAACCTCTATTTTTTCAAGATCCAAATATATCCCCTCTATTGATATTATGTTACCAAAAAATGAAACTTTTTAATCCAAAATTCACACTTAGTAAATTTTGAATAAATATTCTCTTTTATCTAGGTCTTCGATACATTTCTAAATTGATCATCATGTTCTTCCTTTCTCATTGAATAGACAAGAATATAGTCTGTAAGGACTACCACAAACTGATCATGATAGTATGTAAAGACTCTATTAATTTGATCTATGAATACAGTAGTGGAATTAGTAAGACCAAAGGGAATCACAATAAATCCATGGTCTCCATACATTGTACAGAATTCCATCTTCGGTATAACCTCACTTTTTACACTTAATAGTTGATATCCAAAATATAGATCTATCTTGGAAAAGTATTGAGCTGCGTAAAGTTGGTCTAATATGTCATCAATGTGAGGAAGAGGATATTTTTTCTTGATAGTGATCTTGTAATGTTATCGATAATCAATGTAGAGACTCCTTGATCCATGATTCTTCTTATCGAACTGAATAGGTTCTCCCCAAGGTGATGCACTATGCAGTTTCAATCAATTATAAAGCTTCAATTGGAGTTTCTTCTTCAATTCTAGTCGTTCAATTGGGGGCATTTAATTAGGTGTCTTTGAAATAGGTATAGCACCTGATATGTGTTCTACTGAAAACTCAACTTCCCACTATAATGGAAGAGCTATAAATTACTTTGAAAAGTCATCATCAAGGTCCAATAAAAAGTGAATTATGTTTATTTTGAGTTTCTCCCAAATGATTTGAGATTAATAACCTTCGTTTATTACAATCATGACCCCTAAGACAGAATAATATTCGACTGGATGGTTATGTTTATCATTGCAGTGATAAATGATTATAGATTTATCTGGAATATGAAATGTAACCTCCCATATTTGGAAAGTAATATGAGATCCATGTAAAGAAATACAATCCAAGACATGAATCACATCTAATTCCACTATAGGAAAAATAAAAATATTCACAAGAAGAAATTTACCAAAAACTTCAATTAGAGAAGAACTATAAAATTTTATTATGGATTTTTTTCAATTAAGAGTTTTCATGGCAATATCAATGACTAATTATTGAGGTAATACAAAGATAAACTTATAAAATGCATCAGAAATAAATAATTGGGTGGTTATCTAATCAAATAAAACATTTTCTACATTAGAGTGGATTCTATGTATACTTTTCACCACTTCCTTATCGTACTCCATGTTGCTGATAGAAATTGAAAGTGACTTTCCTTTTTCTTTGTCCTTAAGAGCTTGTTGAGGTCGATCATCATCAATGACTATTTGATTAGGGAATTGATTCTCATAATTCCCCATTTAAATGCACGTGTAACATTGAAGTGTAAGAGGTTCATTTTGTGTAGCCTATTCTTTCTTACCATCATTAGACATCTTTTTTCAAACACTTTGGCATTCAATTTCTCTAGGACCTTCTTTTCCACATATAAAACATTCACTAGTTCCTTTAAGACAATTCCCAATTTGTTTTACTCTACACATTCAGCATAAGGGAATGTTCATCTTCTATTCATTGTTGTCTTTAGATTTTTCTTTGAATTCCATTTTCCTCTTCTAATCAACCCCAAATGAATGACGGGTTACATCAATCTCTATCTCAACCTTGAGATCACATAGGACAATTTCTTCATAGATATTTAAGTCCCTTATGGATAAAGACCATCGTAGATTTGGTTTTAAGAAACTAAAAAATTGAACAATCTTACTATCAGGTTGGATAATAATTTTAGAAGTGTACCTTTTAAGTATTATAAAATTTACTTCATAGGTAACAACAGATTCATCATCCATTTTCTTAATTTCATGGAAACCTTATATATATTTGTTTGAAGAATACTAGGAATGCACTTATTAAAAAATATGTTCATGAAATTGTTGCATTATATGGAGTCAATTTCATCTCAATGCTCCATATTCTTGATAATATTACACAATTTATCAGATTCAACTTCAAAATGATATACTGATAAGATTAATTTATCATGTTCATGACATTGTAGAACTAAAAATCTCATTTTAGTGGTACTAATCAATTATTCAGACACTAATAGATCAGAAGACCCACTAAATGATGGTGGACGCTACCTCATAAAGGATTCGACAGAATTTGTCTCCTTTATTTTCTCGTTTATATGTCCTTCTTGATTCATATAATGAGAAATTTGTTTGATCATAGTTAGAAGAATAATATTGTCAGAAAAACTAATCATTATAGGAAAACCCCATAATCATGGATAAGATTTGAATTTTGGATTATTTAGGTTTTATAATTGGTTATTAATAGTCGTTTCTAAAACACTAGGATTGTATCCTTTATATAGAAATATCCTTAAGGTTCTTACTAGGGCTTTATCATCCATGTTTCTAATGGTTAACTATACCTCACCGTGGATACCAACTATATCGACCAATTATTTACATACATTGATACTACGTCAAAATTGAATTATGTTTTTTACATCATATAACATATCAATAACATGATCGTATATTTGTATTTTCATTAGATACTGGGAAACATAAACAAATGGTTCATAAAACATTTACATTGTATCTTGTTTATTTCATTGTATATAGAATCATTTTTGTCATATCATACTTAATACCCTTCTTCCTAACCTAGGAAAAAGAATCATATGAGAAGGTGAGCTCAACTTCTCATTAAGGGTAACAAAAGGAAATATCAATCATATCATATTCATAAGAACATATCATTTTAAAGTGTTATCCAGCATATAAGAGATTATAATATTATGTCATGGTATAAATCATAAACATGTAATGTAATCCTAATAATCATATAATAAAACATAAAACTATGTGACATACACATATAATTATAGAAAATCATTTCATATTTGTCAATGATCATTTCCAAGTCCATCATAGAGGACAATGTCCATTACTGAAACGACTTCACTTCCAGTTCTGACCATGTATTACCGAACCAGATTTACTTTCCATTCCTGCCATGTCTATATAATGAGATATAAATCATTTTCAAATGCATTGGATGGAAATATACATCCCACCCATATCATTATTAATCCAATCTTATGTTTTTCACAAAAACATCAATCATACATCATAGCATAACCCATGTAATAAAATGGGATTTGTAAACATCATGCCATGATAACATAATCCATATAAGATAAATGGACTTTATAAAATAATTACATCATTTTGAAATAAAATAAAATTAATAATTGGGATATAAACATAACCCTATGACATCTTAAATGGAATGTAATTTTGTTAAAACTCCTGAAATTAATTCATGAGAAAAATATCCTTTCTTCTTAAAAATGTTTCCTTTTCTCAAGATGTTGTTAATTTTTAATTGAAAATAATTTAATTGAAAATAAACATGTAGAAGTCTAGTGGAAGCTTCATAGAAATAAATGATTATGAAAATGTAAAGATTATTTCAGGCCATATATTTTAAAAAAACATTATCCTCATACTTTTTCCAGAAAAGTCCAAAGTACCTCGAATGGTAAAAAAAAAGATTCCTTCCATAACATGTAGTAAAAATAAAAATGTTTAAAAATTCCATTAAATATACGTACAATAATATTAAACAATTTTTTATAAAAGTTTTATAAAACAAGGACATGGATAATAAATATACCCCTTTTAAATACTTACGTATAAACAATCTCAAATTAAAACATGATTTTCAAAGTTATCCCTTACTATAGGTCTGATATGCATCGTTTGTGTCAAAACATCTTGTATAATGATTTAAATATTGTTTTTGATTTATTCCATAATCATAATGATATCTATTATAATATTTATGATTATATTTTCATCAGTTTGTTAGTAACATTTCATTGTTACACGTTATTCGGGCATTAACTGCTTTACGTTCTTATGAATGTTTTTTCAGATAAGTACTTACTCCAATTTGGTTATAGATGTATCATTACAAAAATGGTATTAGTATAATATATATCATATTTATTCATTAAATTCATTTATATAATTATTATTTAATGAATATTATGTAGAAAAAATCACATCGCACTGTGGAGACAGTAAGCTAAACGTGCGCACGAGCAATGATATCATCTCATAATTGGTAAGTGGAATTGATTTGGATGGTTTATAGTATCTAATAATTAGTATCATGTTATATTAATCAAATATATCTATTATTTACACCATTATACCCATCCAAGTATAGTTATGGTGAAAAATAGATTACATCGTGGTGTGGAGATGGTAAGTCATACGTACGCACATTCCATGATTTCATTTTTTTATTATCATTGATAGAAAGTGAAATAGGATTGCTTTATATTTATAATAACATATCAGTATATGATTTGTACTGATGTTATTACATTATAGTCATAAAACTAATGAATAAGAAGTATAAGAAGAATGAAATTTGAAAGAATCAGTATAATAGATTACCTCTTCCTCGACGTGCCACCTTTAAATATCCTCTTAAGGAACTATAGTTAGCCTTTTGAGAAGACTAACACCTCTGAATTTTAACCAAGGTTGTTTAGAAGAGAAATCAGTAGGGTTTGGCCGACCACGATATCTCAAAATGTAGTGATGTGGAGAGGGTGGAGGTGCACTTTTATAAGAGAGGAGAGGGGAACTTTTGGAAAGTCTCAAAATATTAATTTATTATAAATTTATTTTCAGATAAAAATGGTCCAAAACAACTTTAATTTAATCATACTCTTAATTCAGTTCTAAGACCCATTATCAAATAATTTTTTGATATGTTTAGAATATTTTTTATCCTTATCTTTTTGGCTTAACCATTATTTTTTAAATTTAAATCGTATCATGATATTATGATATTTACACATTGTGGGTAAATGTTATAATCATATCATGTCAAACGAACCAAAAAAAAATTTATCACACATTTTGAAATATATTAAACATTCATCCGAATAATAGATATTTAGTAATTTAATATCATTTAATAATATACTTTATGTTTTAAGTTATGAATTGTATCAATATTGATTAATATTCATACTTGTGTTTTTAAAAATTCATAAAAAAATTACTCATTAGAAAATAAGGAATTAAATAAAATATAATATGTAAATATCATCCTTAAAATTAGTTTATTTCATCAAAATAACAAAATTATATATTTTTTTAAATTCATAGATTCATTTAATTAAAACATTCATTAATAAGTTATTCACTACATCAGATTTTTTTCATAAGTAAAACTATTTAAATAATCTCTATAAATTATGAATAAAATACAATGATGTATAATATACTTCTATATTTCTAATGAATATTTATATTAATTGATATATTTTATATAACATTATATTAAAATCGATTTAGTAAAAGATATATGTTTAGGTTATACTTATCATCACTTAAAATTAATACTAATAACATGTCATTTTCCTATTCATGTGAATCCATGGAGTCACTAAGTCAACCCAAGGATGCCCATGGTCAGATATATTTCACTAAATAAGATTAGGACACGTTTTAGGGTATTTTTATATTATTAATTTATTATTACTAACCTTATTCACTTGATTTACCCTTTAACCATGGTATATAAAATAATTATTGAAGTTACTATTCATAATGTCCAAAAAATAAGAGGTATCTATTCACACAATTTGGAAAATATAATTCAAAATCAGGAATCGACTTTTCAAAATTCAAAACATAGAAGTTACTTTAATTTATTTAAAATTATTCATATTGATGAAATGAGAATAAGATCTTTTAAAAGTTGAAACATTGCAAAAGATTGAAATTTCATTACCTAAAATTCAATGTAAAATTTATTATAATGGCCTAATTATATTAAATAGTAAAAATATTTCCTATTTTTACATTAAATAAATTCATTATTATAAGTTTACCATATAAATTATCTTGATAAAAAAGTTTTCTTTAATTAGAATTTATTATACTCTTATTATTCATCAAAACCTGAATGTTATCAGAAAAATATGAAAAAATTATCCAAAGAAAATTTTTATATCCCACTTTAAAATAACATGTTTATGTTGTCAAATAGAAATTATTAATGAGTCATAATCATAATTTTAAATGTGTTCTCCATTTAAAGGTTAAAAATTAACCTTTTAATAAAAATAGGTTCTTATAAATAAAATAGAATTTTTTATTACCATATGACTGAAATATCAATTAGATGAATATTAAAAATATATTATTAATTATATAAACCATAAATCTCATTAATTTAATTACCATATATAATTCACTCAAAAATAAAAATTTCAATTTGATTTATGTTTTTCATTAATAATAAATATCCATTGAAAAAATAATTCATTTTAATATGTTAGTTATAATTATTCTCACTAATCTAAAGACTAGGATATAGTGAAATTGTTATATTAAGGGCATCTAGTAGTTTGATTAAACTGATTATTTCATACAATGTAAGATACTAAAGAATAATAATTATATAAATAAATTATTTCTTAAAAATATCTGGGTGTTACATAGCCTCTATAATTGCAGCTATGAATATAACTAATTATATAATTATTAAAAGTTTATTATAATTTTTTAGCATTAATCCAATATATTTTATAGTCATAAGATAAAACTAAATATATATTTATTCTTTAAAAAATTATTTTGTTCAGATTATTTCTCCCCATTTAGTAGTGAACCTATATAAAAATAAAATTCTACACTATTATAATTTTTAATAGGAAAAATATTATATTTTTTAAAATTATGATGTCAAAATTTACATTAGGTTTATTTTTTTGATAATTTTAATATTTTTGTGAATATTAAATAATATAGAATCATAATTGAAAATTACATTATCATTAAAATATTTAATTTATTAAAATTGTGTCTTTAATTGGTTTTAATATATAAATATATCTATAAAATCTTAATTAAAATAATATATGTAATTAGAAGTAATTTTACTATAAATTTGATAAATAAAACATAGTAATCATTTTATGACATTCACATTAAGAGAACATGCATTGACATCTTATCTGTGGGATTAATATTAAATTAATTTTTTCTACTTATATTGGTTGAATTTGAAATGGTATATTCTATATTTTAAATCTGAATAATTTATATTTGATAATATAGTCAACATTAAATTTTAACAAGAATTTTAGTAAAATAATCTTAAAATTAATTACCCCAATTAAGGTAGAAATGTGTTTACTTAGTAGTTAAAATTCAATATTATTTGATAAATAACCTATAATAAGTCCAAAAACCATTTTATGCAAATTATTCAAACAAATAATACATTAGATATAATATTTATATTATTTTAAAATCATATATATGGAATACCTCTCAATAATTTTTAATTTTTATATTTACATGAATCCTAGTCCAGGTGGACAATAAAAAGGCATTCATCCTCTAAGTTTCAATAAACATCTATAAACCTATTATATCATTCAAAACCTAAAGCAATAGTATTCCATAATCCCTCCAGATATCATTGAATACTCACATTGTGTATAAAGACATTCCAAGATTCACTTTTTTGCAAACCAAAAGGAGTCACCTGAAAATGAGGTAATTTTTTTAACTTGTATTATTATTTAATTTCATTCTCCACGTTTATGTTCATCTTATTTTTTGATTATATAAAAAATTATGTATTCTATATATAGTCATATTTATTATTATAATTCTTCTACCTAAACTTACACAAAACGTCTATCAAAATAAGAACAAGCATACCATTAGTGTATATGGAGGACGATTACCTCATGAAACAATGTTGTTTTTTTTCTATATTACATATCATCATTAGGAATATGATATATGTGCTATTATAATATGAAATATATAATATTTTAATTGTTTTTATACTTCATGAATTATTATATGAAACATATAATCATGATTTCCCTTCTTTTGTAAATACGATAACATCGTTTGTGGATGTGTGGGCTACCACCTCCTTAAAGAAATCTGATTCATTCCTGATTGACATAGAATGTAAAATTTTGGGTTAGTAAAAACATATAATATAGATAAAATTAATGTTATATTACTTAAATAATTACCATTATGAAAATATAAAAAATCATTTCCATTAGTTCACTTTTCACACACTAAAAAATATGATAACTTCATTTGTGGACATATTGACTACCACGTCCTCAAGGCGATGTTATTTATTTATACCAATATATATATAATTTTTTATCATTAAATATAATTATATATATTATATAATAATCATTATTTATTGATTAATGTGACCAATTTTGTTTTAGCAATTATCATTGAGAAATGGGAATGTAACTCATGCATATGTACAAACTAAAGTATCGATGATTATAACATTGGTTAATTATTCATATCAATATTTCAAGAATGGATTTGAAATTATAATTTATGTATAAATATAATAATAATTTTTATTATTATTTTATATATGGTTTAATAATGACCCCTTTGACCAAATTTGATATACCATTTTTGTTTTTCAGAAATAATTCAAATTTGGTAAAAATACCCAAGTTAAATTTAATTTTTTAATTACTTATGTATAAAAAGAGAATAATATTAATACAAGTTATTATAAACTATAAAAAGGTTATTAATAAGTTAAATAATTAAGAAAATTCAATTTTTCCTGATTATAAATACACCCTGAGACTAAATGTAAATGATTTTGTCTTAGATTCCAATAACTAAGGAATATCGTAATGTTATACAATTATTTTCCTTTATGAGGTAAATATAAATATACTCATGAAATATCATATAATGTACTTACATATTCCAATTTTATTTAATTTATTTGTTATATGTTATTAATTCATAGGAATTATTACCTAAATGTTCAATGAGGTATGTGACCCTTTTAGTGATTAAGTATATTATTTCAAAATATTTTATCCATGACATTTTTCATGTTATTAATTTAAAATTTTATTATAATGATATAAAAATAATATAAATGAAATTTTATGTCTATTTTTATATTTCTATTTATCTATAAGCCTTTATGTTTTTGTTGATAAACTTTTACTAGCCATTTTACATTGGAAATTTTTATTTAAAATGGATTCTGAAATTGTATTTATTATTCCAATATCAATAAATTTAATATTATTTTTGAAAATGAAATTTAAAGAGAGAAATGTTTAAAATTAAAATATTTTTTGTGTTGTGACAATGTAAGAGTACTTTTACACTTTATAGGAGGTCTATAATAAATCAGTTTTCGGTGGTTCTGTCATAATGAAATTATGTGTTGGTTTATAATGATCCTCTTATGCATTGGTCATGGATGTCGTCTATTTTTATATTCTATTTTTTAGAGACATATATGAATATTGACCTAATAGTTATTACATTTATAAGAGTGAAATTTATACGAATGTACAATGATACCTTAATGTTTTTTCTATGTTTTCTATGATTTTTAGTGTATTTTTTTATTAAAATAAGGGCCACCAATGAGTATATTTTCAAAAAATGTAATTACTACTTCTTAAGGGTGAATGGTAATACATCATATTAAAATTTCATGGATTTTAACATTATTAAATATGATAATTGTTTACTTGTTTTTTTATATCCCTTAATAATATTTTTTGGCTCATACCACTTTTTAATGTTTTAAAATTGCCTTAAGTGTAAGAGATTGACAATGTTAATGTTGAAATTCAACAATTGTTTTAATAAAAGTGATCATGATTTATTTTAATGTTTAAAATTATATGAATAATTGTTACTATTAAAAAGCATTCACATTTAATTTTATTATTTTGTATGCATATTTTACTTCCATATTACAAAAAAATATAAACCTAAAAAAGATCCTTAGTGTAAAATAATGATATTTCATGAGTAGAACTGAAATTATGTAATGATTAAAATCAAGGGATTATAATTTATATTAATGTAATGGATTATATAATATTATAGTTTAGTTTAATATTATGAACATTCTCATAAAATATTTCAGTTAACGGTAATTTTGATGTGATATAGATTTTTAAGATTACCATGTTTCCTAGTTAAATTATGTTTGTTTAAAATGTATTTCCACATTAGAAACCAAGAAGATATAGTGGGAATTAAACATGAAAAAAAATATACTTTCGAAACAACAGCACGTGATGGTTAAAACTGGAACTAAGTACATTGTTTTTGCAATGGATCAGTTGAAAAAACCAATAAATGTTTGTAGTTTCAATGAAAGAGAGAAACATGATGTACTGTGGGGGAACATGATAGTATTAGATAATTTATTTTGGCAACATCTAACATTATTAATATGACTATCTAACACCATTTACGTTGAATCTTTGTTTAAATCCATTGAAAGGATAATTTAAATCATGGGATTTTTAGATCATCAAATGGTAGCTCTTTCTAATTATCTTTTTGAAGGTGAAGTCGTACAGTGGTGGATAATGATTAACAGTATTGTCGAGATTGATTAGTTTGGTTCATTTTAATGGGATGAATTTTTGAATACATTCCATGATAAATATTTTCCTAATGTTTATCAACTGATGATGGATAAAATTTAATAAAATTGAGATAAAATGTGGAATATTCTATATCTGCATACAAAGATAATATCACCCAATTTTTGAGGTGCGTCAAAAAATTTATATTGAGATATTGATATTAATATAAATGGTTTTTACTCAGAATTAATTCCATGATATCAAATAGAATTGGATTATCATGAGTTTAAGAGCTATAAGAAACTAGATTGTTGTTCTAAGAAGGTATAAATGGATTTTGACGTTCATTATGTGTCTCTTGAAAACAAGAAATACTAAAGATCTATATAGCAGAAAATGGGAATGAATTCAACAAATAGGTTTAGAGGTAAGGAAACTAATTCCAATATTGATAGAAGTGTGGTAAAGATAATCCTAGCGAATTTTTTCATATATTAATAAGTGATTACAATGTTGTATGTTTGGTCATATATCACAATACTATAAGGAAGATGATCAGGAAAGCAATGAAAACAATGAAATAATATGTGTTAGATACAATGAGTTAAATAATTATGCCATTTTATATCAAAAAATAATTACCTAGGGTGGAGACCATCACAATCTATAGTAAATGGTTGTGAAATATATTTTTATACCACTATGGTTGATTCTGGGGCATCAAAATAAGTGGATAATTGTATGTTATTAGTTTATTGCAATTTTCCAATACTCTATTTGAATCTAGATATATTCATAAATTATATTATGAGAAATTTTTTATTTAATTATGAATATCACTACATTAATATAAGATATTAATTTTGGTACAAATTGTGGGTGGGGGTTTTAAAATAACCATGATTTATAATAATCATTTTATTTCTATTACTAGGATGATATCTCCAATAAATTCTCTTGAAAATATCATAATAAAGTTTTATAAAATTTATATTATGAATTTTCTTTTTATTTTTCTTGCTATAATAGATTTTAAATCCAAGATTTTTTTGTTGAACTATTTCATACATTTTATATCACTATTATGGACAAGTAATGGTTTCTATATATTGTTAATTTTGTTGATCAGTACTAAGGATCTCATTGTTTTCTAATGATTAGTATGAGGTCTATATACTATAAAATGAAGCTAAAAGAGGATATAATTTCAATGAAATAATTTTGGATGAGATATAAAAATTATGTGTTTGTAGTTATTCCTTCGGATTATCTAATTCACCTTTTTTATTTATGAATCCCATGAATAGATTCTTCAAAAAAAATTATTACTTTTTGGATATGTTTATGGATACTATATTGTTATATTATAAAATCCATGAGGAACATGAAATAAACTTAAGGGTTGTTTTTGACAAAATAAAATGAAATATACTATATATAATGTTGGATAAGAATGATTTTATCTTACAATGAATTTCATTCCATGGAAATGTTTTTTCTAAATATGGAGTAAAAATTGACCTTAATTAAAACAAATTTATTTAAGAGTTGATAAGACATACCTTATATACAGAGATCATAGTATTCATTTATTTACGTGTAAATATCAATAATGTTTTGAAAACATTTTCTGATTATCTAGACCCCTATGTATGTTAAAATTATAGGGAGATAGGTATAATTATACATGATAATGTGATGTTTCTTTTACTAAACAGAAACAAATACTCTTCAAGGCTACGATTTTCTCCCTTCATTCCAGAAATAGTGATTCTGTTCTAAAAAATTATGATTCATTAAATGGACTTTGTTGTTCTCTGATGCAAAATTAAAAGTTAATTTTTTATTCTTAACATCACTTGAAAAGTGATGAGAAAAAATAACGTACACATGGTTTAGAATTAGATGATGTTGTTTTTAAATTAAAATTTTAGAGGAGTCATTTATATGGACTGATGTGTGAAATATATACTAATCAAAGAAAATATAACTATATATTATCATAGAAATATTTGATAATAAGGCAAGGATGATGCAAGTAATTGATATAATATTTTGTCTGAATGATTTATAATTATAATGGAAATTTTAACAATATGATCAATGTATTTGTTAGAAAAATTATTTTTATATTAACCATGTTGAATTTGAAATTTGATCCTTTAGTAAATTATTTTACAAATTTTTTCTTAGATGTTTTTATGTAAGGACAACCTGTATTTTGTTCAATGATTTAGTGTTGTTGTCTTTGTCGGAAAGAATTATGATGGATCACAAGGTGGATAAATTTTTTAAAAAACATATTTCTATGACCAAAAACAATTTTTTCTAAACAAATTTCTTTTATTTAAAATTTTAGTAGGAATATAGAAAAATAAAATAGGTTTTCGATATCATATATATCATATTATATGCCATTTAAACCATTATTTTTTAATAAAATAGGTTATTAAAATATACCACTGATTGCTGGTAGGAACACATTCCCACATTCCATATCAAATGTTTATATAAACACTTTTATACTAGATAAAATAGTTTTTATCAATTTTTATCCTAAAACATATCATTTAAATTTAGTAATCATAAAAAATTCTATATAATTAATAATTTCAATATTAAAAAATCATTATCATCAATGAAAATATGAAATCCCATATGGAAAATGAGATGAATATTCTTATATTTTAAATATATTCATTTAATCATGATAAATTACTATACATTTAGATCCTTGATGTGGAAACTATTTATTGTATATCATAAATAGAAACTATAATCAAGATCATTTAATCACTTCATCTTGAACACCTGTATATTTAAATCACTTTTAAAAATTATATATTTTTCATCTTATCCCATTAAATATCAAATAATCAATATCTTTAACATCCAACCCTGAAATGGACATTCAATGATGATTAAAAAAACAATTTAGCTTCATATTCTACAACAAAATCATGAAAAATTAAAACATTTACTAACAACCCTATGTTTTAATGAAATTGATGGTATTCTGGGAGAAATATTTAAGAACATTTCATAAAAATTTTATTCATATAGTTTAAACTATATCCAAATTTATTTTAGTATATAGTATTAGAATCAATAAATTATAAAACAATTTTATCCACTCTCAACAGTTTCAGAAGATAAGATAAAATTTTCTAGAATACATTGACATTATCATTATATTTCCATAAATAAAAATAATAATAATTTTGTAACATTCAAAATCCATTATTTCTCCCCATTTAAATATTTATATAATTAAAATATAATTAAAAATATTTATTAAAAGAACTCATCTAATATTATTTAAAAAAAATTGCATTAATTATCTTCTCAAGATAATAATTAGATAATACACAACATATTAAAATTTCAACAAACATTTACCTACCAATGGTGTCAATGTAGGTACTCTTTTTCCCCATTACTTGAATAAACAACTCAAGATTAAATTATTTTCATATTACAATTTTATTAATATTTATAACACATTGTGAAACATAGAATTGAAAAAAAATATCGTTTAAAATAAAAGTATTTATTTTTATAATAGTTAAATCATTAAGGAAACCATTAGTCTCATAATTTCATCGCCATATTCAATCATATTGAATATCATATGACAGACAGAGTCACAATGAGTATATGTTAAAAAAAATTATGTTATATAACATTAATCTAATTCCTTTGTAACCTTAAATGAATAAATCTATGATTACTTAAGAATCTATATTCACTTATAATTATTTACAAATACTTATTGACGAATGGAATATTTCTACATGTAAAATTTCTGTTTATAACTCTTCATAAATCACTAATCCTCAATAGGAACTATTATTATTATATTAGTTATAATTGATACATAAATTTATATTCTCACTGTCAATGATTGATAAAAATATTTAGGTAGATGATGATGATGATGATATTTTATATTGTATAATATTATATCAGTTGATTATCACATAGTATAAAAAATTAGCAAGCTATTTAATTAAACACTCCTCAACTAAAATTAAAACTCCTATTTGAATATTAAACATAACCAACAGTGGATTATGTCAAATATTTCACCACAAAATGTGTCAAAATATTAGTTAATATATGTACCTAATCATTTAGGTAGGTAATCATTCCAGTCACATGAAATAATATTCTTTGAAATCAATTTTAAAAACATGTTTTCTAATTCATCATATAGGTAAACTAAACTATATTCCTCTTGTATAATAAAAATTAAGGATTCCATGAAAATTCATACACAAATAGAATTCCAAAAAATAGGCTAACAATGAAAAATATTTCGGCCTAATACTTGGGAATTAAACAACCCATTATCAAAATTCGTATCCACTTTTTAATTCTATTTGTACAAAATATAATCTAGAGAAACATAGATTTTATATGAAACAACATAGTTTGATGATCATGGTTCAGAAAAGATCTTATTTTTAATGAATCCCACACATATATTTTAAGTGATTTTATATCTCACAATATTTTCTCATGTTTTCCCCTAATATATATTCATTCATTTAGTAATTTAATTTTCAATTATATTCCCCCATTAAAAAAATTTCAACCCATATTGATGTGTTAATCATTAAACAACCTGAGGTAAACTGTGATGAGAAATATAATTCATTATGGATCAAACCTAAAATTTAATTCAACCTTTTATCTAATAAATACTTTTTCATTTTGATATAAATAATACTTAATATTCACAATTAAATTTGTTTATTAAAATAATGATTATATTATAGAATTAACCATTAATAGATGATAAATTTGAATATTTAATTAAAAGATAAATATTTATAATCAATTCCTAAATTAATAATAAATATAGAGTGTTTTATACTATTTCCCATTAAAATTATAGAATTCAATAATTATTAAAATAAAAAAATATGAATTTTTATATGAACGCTTTAATATTTATCATTACATTGAATTTTCAATTACAATTATATAATATTATATTGATTCAGAACAATTTATAAATAAAATTCATTATATATAAATTTAACATAATATAAAAATCATATTTATAATTATATTTTAATCATTGATCCCATAATTCATCATGAAATATTTTCATGTGGCATATATATTATTCAAACAAGGAACCTATAACATTAAAATCAAAATTAATTAATTAATAACAATTCTTAATATGATAAAAAAATTATATTTTCCTTTATTTCAGTATTTATGACCATTTAAAAGTTATTTCTCATGATTTACAAATAGATAATTTTATTTTTAAAAGATGATAATTTCTATAAAAAAAATTATTTTATTTTAAATATAACATTTAATTTTTTTTAATATTCATATTTAATGAAATAAAAAATATTATAGAAAATATATTTTTAATTAATATAGAGAAATTTTACAAATTCATATATCCCAAAATATCATTTATAATGAATTTTAAAAATTATAAAGACCAATATTATCTTTTACTAGGTTAAACAAATTTAAAATTTTTTATGGACACTCTTACATTGTAACTCATTCCATAATAATGGTATCCAACATTGACCCTTATTCAAACACTCTACATATGGTAAACAAGTTCTAGAGAAGATGTTTAAACTGATTACTCAGTTAAATATACGCTGTTCTATTTTTTAGGGAAATAGTCTATCAACTTTTACATATATGGTTAGTATAATTGATTATTCTTGTGAGCCATAAACTCCATAAGCGATAAAACCATATTACCCACATGTGAATGCTTCATATAAACATAAGGATAAGGTTTATTTTACATGGACTCAATGTACAATTTCTTAAGGTCACTATCCTCATGCAGACTACTTCCATGAAGGTAAGGCCACCCTTATGCAGACCTTCTTCATAAGGGTTTGAAATTTATTCAATCATGTTTCATGTATGGGTAAGTGGTCGATTACCATTATGAAAAATTGAGAAAAACTATAAAACCCATACGAAACCCATTAAAAACCATATTTCCCTTACCAAAAAATATTTCAATAATTATTAAACTCAGGTGAACCTTACATAGTCTAATATACATAAGTGTGTGGAATTATTACCCTTACACCAACCACTCCACGTTAATATAAATCCTTAGTTACCCTTACACATCATAACTATGTATGGGTAAATCCATCTTGACCCTTATGTGTTCCCACTACATAGGCATAAACCTAATTTTTCAAATTTTTATAATATATGGACAAAAACAATATGTTTTCAATTTAGCCTCTCATTTTATTTTTTGTTTCATAAATCATAATAGTGGATTACATTAATACCACTAAATTGTTTTAATGAAATCCATTTACACCTTTTAAAAGATTCGGAAATAGTTTTAAAACAATTTTCAATGGATCCCCATCTAATATAATATAAAATTACTCATAAAACCATAAATTTAGAACAAAATAAATTGAATATCTTAGACAATATTTATTCTAATAAAACTTCAAAACACCATTTGAATGTTTCATAATGATCATTTATTTTTAAATACTAGAAATTCGACCAATATAGTGCATCAATGGTGTGAATGAATCAACTGTTATATGTGAATGAGTTTCCTTACTGTAAAAATGTGCTAGAATCACTACATTGAAAAGAATAATGATGAATAAAAATAAAATTCTAGGGATGTTTTCCCAAGTATAATCATCTCTATATCTTATTATCACATGGAATATGATTATATTAGAAATAAATGAAAACTAATTATGAAAATATTCATTTATTCTTTTGATAATATATATTAATGAATTATTTCAATGATATTTGTCGATAATATTACTGTTTCATTTCTCATACAGTTCACATCATAAAATTTTATAATAAATTTTATCAAATTATTGGATAATAATTAATGACAATGACTTACCATGTATGTTTAATGGAGTAATATAAGATGTATAAAAATCATAATTTCATTGTAATATATATTTCTTATATATATGAATGAATTTATTGAATATCTATTTCACTATATTGTATTAAATAAATTTAAATTTTATTTGTGTGTTTTGTATACTAGGAACTAGGAATAAACATGTTTTATTTTCCATCACCACAAAACATTTAAGGTCATTTTTTATATTTTTATGCGTATAAAAAATGTATATATAGGTAATATATATCTCTAATGTGTATCTTTTTAGATAACAAAAAAATTAGTAGTCATTATATTGACTAATATTGTATTTTGTAAATAATACAAAAAATGTTCATCGATATTTTTGTTTGCACCAAATGTTACTAAAAAAAGTAATATAAATATAAATATAAAAAAATTATTTAACATATATTATAGTAAGTTTAATAATTTTTATATTGAAATAACTTGTATAAAAATGAATAATAAGAGTAGTTTTATGAACCTTGTTAAATATAGCTAATACTGTTAACTACCGATTTTGAAAAAAGTGTATAAAAATCTAGTACATGATGAGATTTTTTACTAATGAAAGGTACTAATGGGAATTTATTTATACATGGTTATGAAATAGTTAATTAATATGTATATCATTCAGATATAAAAGGTTTCAGAACTCTTATAGAACTCAATTGTAATACTAAGGGACATTTTAACTTCCCAACTTGCCTCACCCATTAAGAGTAGCAGAACGAGTTGGTCAAATGGTCTCTAGCATGACTACCCATATGCCAAAGTCTTCCATAGAGTAGTGACCATCTACCGTGTTATGGGTGGGAGTCAACAACCTCAAAGACATAAAGTATCACAATTGTAAACAATATATAAATAATTATTAATTGAATATGCCATAATAATGATTGAGGCAGTTAAAAAAGTATAAACATTTATGTCACAAATAATAAACTCAAAATAATAAACAATACCATATAAAAATTGATTTTATATCTCCACAGAAATTATCATTAATACAATGAAGTCAGAAGATACAAGAAATAGAAATGGCCAAAAATATTAAAGATCTAAATGAACCAACTTAGTTATCATCTACCAATCTTCCAATATAATATAATTAATCACACATCCATAACTCGATGTGTTCCCTTATCCATAGATGTGAACATTTAATCTTCATGAGTACCATTATATTCATAAATATTGTGTGATATAAACTAAGTAGGACACCAAAAATGGATTCTATGAAAATAATATATAAATATAAATTACAATTGTGTGTGTGTGTATATCAATATAAAAAAGGAATAAATTATACTAAAATTGACCTCATGTTCCTCATGGGTCACCCAACTGACCATACCATATTTTTCTTATGATGGATGTATTTGATTATTTTATCAGTTAATAATTTGTTAAAAATATTTCGAAATATAATATTGGTTACAATTGAATGATATTGATGAGAATAATGGAATTGATTTAAAACTAATTATGGAATCCTTCATGTTACAAGTTGAGGCTAGATCACGTTAGACAACCGCACATCCTAACAATAAAAGATAAGTGTAATCCAAGGGGTGGTTCCATGGTATTCAAATATAAAATTGTACAGAATGAGTCCATGGTTCATGTCATAGGTAAATATTGATATAATTATTTCTAGATCCAAATGATTATATTCAAAAGAATCAAATTCCCTAATACATCATATCAAATCCATGGAGATAAAAGAATGCCTTAAATTATTATGAATGTTGATAGGGACCATATAGTGTAATTTGGGAAAACCACTAATAGATAATGGTTGAGATTGGAATCATACATAATGAATTGAAATAGATTACTCTGAGTGCTGAAGGCATTCCCCTGGGAATCCATGCCGAAAACATGTTTGACTATTCTTATAAAGATGTTATGTTCCATATGTGATGTTTATAATATACTGATTTTGAATATATTTATAATTATTCATAGGCCATGAAATAAAAATTACAATTTTAATTTTATATATGATTAATTCATCACATATTTTTTATAATGTCAATGGGTAATATGGGGACATGAAACCAAAAATTAATAATAAAATAATATTGAAATATATTTATTTGGGATTTCCATTTAATGATTTTTAACATATTAAATAAAAACATGGACTTATCATAGTACATGTCAATTCATGACCACTAAAAATTTTTCATGGTGGTCATGAGATTGGTCATTGAATGTGTAATATGGAACACACCCTAATTGGATGATATTCTTTGATTTATAATCCTCTATGTATGTCAATTTTTATCATATGAGGTATATATAATAATTTCCAAAATATAAAATTATATAATATAAATTTTATTGAAAATTAATGAATAAATTGGAATTTGAAAGAAAATAAAAAATTAATATATTTTGAGGTAATATGTTAAAATTCATTGACCAAATAACTTATTTTGGTAGGAGATCACTTGTCTCGTATCATCCTTAGTTCATCCTTAAATGGTTGAAAAAATAAATATATAATAAAAAAGTAGAGAATATGGTATATGATATTTCAACAGATCTATTATGATGATAGAGAGATAAATGAATGAAATGATTTAGTGGATTCAAGGTCTTATAGAGGGGAATCCAACGAGATGAACAATAGTCAAATGTCATTTTTGGAGGAGAAGTAACGTAAAATACTAGAATAGGAAATGACGAGGATGTCCCAATGGAATGATGTTTTGTGTGTTGGGTGAAGGAAAATATTTGGGGTAAGTAATTAATGTTTAGTAGTAAATAAGGACCATTTATCATAGTTTTTAATTGTTATTGGTCATAGACACATAGGCTTCCAAACTGTGGGATACCTCTTTGCCAGCTACTATCCATGGATAGAGGCCTCTATTTTTGGAGAGCATGACTTTTCTAACCATTCATCTATTATGATCTCCCCTTGTGAATTCCTATAGAACCACCATTATTTTTACACCAGGTAGACATTAGTACAGAGTTTGGTCACACAATTCACCTATCATTTTCCTCCATCACATAAAGAAATATTATCTGAAAACCCACCAGTTGCTTCCAAAACTCTCATTAGGCCATAAGGAATATTTATTGGGGGAAATAAAGGGAATATGAAAACAAATTAAAAAGATTAACCTTATCAAAAAACCATTATTTTACAGCTATCGTCCATTAATGTAACTCATCACCATGTTTCCCTTCCAAGGGTGTTAAAGCTTCATATGATAATAACTACATTCATTAAGTACAAATGTCAACATATCTATCCCATTTCACATCTTATATATGGTTGTGCTACCATTACACCATTATTTAATAGAAATAACCTACCTCGTTGATATTTCATTCTCCAATCAATGAAATGAATATAATAATACTTATAAATATCATCATCCTCCAATTCAATATCCTTGTTATCAAAATTATGAGACTGGGGGGAAATTATATCTGTGAAGATGTGTTATATGATATTTCTCAAGTATAGATCAACACCATTAAGGAAGAGCTATCAAATATGAAACTATAATGAATATATCTACTAACATAAATGGTCTAATAAACCTAGTAGTAAAATTACCTTATATATACATCCTATTATGAACCTATATAAGGGAACAAGAAATAAAACATGATCTATGACATTGAAATACAGATGTCATGGATGGTGATTGGCATAATATTTCATTCAATATTGATTGGTATCTATGAAAACAAATAAATAAACAAGAGGCTCTATTTTCCTTCTAAATAATTAAATAATCTCAATATATATTAACATGATTAGATAGTCCATACCAATTGAAAAAAAAATCACAATATCTCGTATAATACATACATGTAGACTACACATGCACATGGGTTCTTATGAATAAATTATAAAAAAAATCCAAAAGGAGTCTATTAATGAATACTTAATATATTCAATCATATAACACTATGATTATGGAAAATAGATAAAAAATTAAAATATATTTCTAGTGATATTTTGAGAACTAGGTATCCATGAATCCTCACCATACCTACTCCAATTCAACGAAATTTGAATATTTCTAATTCCGCATATACCAAACCATAATTGACGACATACGGTATTGTGTCACACATAATTCAATCTAGTAGTTGAGAAAATATGTTTGGGGTCCCTTTCCTTTTTATTTTGAATATATTTTTACTCAATGATGTCTTTTATACAACTTTTTTACTCAAGGTGATTCCAACATCCACTTTGTAGACAAAAATATAACACTATAGGTCTAAATAAATATAAATGAAACCATATATCCACCTTCTGACTGATGTTGGTCCCTGAAATGACCTCATATATCAAGATGATATCATCATATTAATCAATAACTTGATACTCAAGGTAAAATCCTATATCATTATACTAACTAAAACCAACTTCTCTCGCAATTTGGTCTATCCAAACATCATCTCACTCAAGGTGAGTCCACTATCATGACAAGTTCTATATCACAAAATAAATGGCTCTATTAGTACTTTCTCACCTTGTTTTGGGAATATCCTTTATAACCATAATAATCCTTCATGTTTTCCATCACTAATCACACACACATAGTAATTCGTAATTGTAAAAGAAAAACTAGGGAACATATCCTATCCAAAAAGGCTGTTATATCCTTAAAATTGTTACTTACAAGAGAGACACAGCCCTATGTGACAAAAATATCTTGAATTCTTTCTATCCACCCATAGTATATTTATAAAAACCACTCATATCATATATAAAAATATTGGTACCACTCATAATTATCATCTCTCCATGAGATCATCCCATTTCATCATCAATCCCCTATCAATATCTAAATACATTTTTCAATCCCCATCTACTACATCTCTGTGTTCCCTTTATTGAAATATTATATCACACTGTATCATAAATTGTATCCTACATAAATTATTAAATTATGAATGAAAAATAATCCTACATACAATATCATCCATGAACTAATACTATTGGATAGAGTGGTAACAAAAATAATTACATTTATGGATTACATAAAAAACATTATCCAATTTAATCTATCCAAACCATGAAACATCATAATAAAAATATTGGATCACCTAAATAACCATGATCATTTATATTTAGAGATTTAGTGAATTATAAAAAACTCATTCAAGGTGAAAATTAATAAATAATATCAATTGTTTCAATAAATTAAATTCATTATAATTATTATGATTCTTCATTGAAGTTGACTTCCCTATCTAGATATATCAAATTTATAACAATTACACTAATATTAATTCCCTATGGAAAATTATTTGAAAACATGGGTTGAGAAAGAAAATCTTTGTATGATATATATTATAAAATGGAATGAAACCCACTAGTTCTTAACTAAACCATGTTTTAATATAAAAAAATAATTCAAAATAATAAACATTGAGTTAAATATATTTTACACACACATAAAATCAATAGTACATTCAAATTTTTTCATAAATTTCTTTCATAAAACATAAATTAATATTATAATACTAAGGATTAATTTAGAGAAAATGAGAACCATTATAAATTAATTTCCAGTATCCATGCCAATTTACCCAAAAAGGGATTATTAATTTCATTAATACAGTAAATAAGTTTCGTACCTATTCAAAATAAAATTATATCCATGCATAATTATTAAAAATTATGAAAAAATCATGTAGATTCTTAGGAAATCATTCAAATATGATACTTAAGTAAACCCTTATAAGTGACATATCCTAAATGAAAAAATTTAAAAATCATTCCAAAGAGAACATAATAATTAAAAAATTTATTATAAATCTATATTAGAGTAACCCAATATCATAGGCTATTATGTTAACACAAATCATTATAAAATTTTTCCATGAACCAAAACAAGAACGAAACATATAAAGTCATACATTTTAATTATAAATTCATAACAATATCCTTTTGAACCCAAATATTAAACATTAATTAATATTTATATATCATTTTCATTTAAAATATAGGTTCCACTTTAAAAATAAATTAAATTAAAATAGGTTTTCTCTTTGATCAAAACACAGGAGATCATAATGAAGTATAAATATAAATGTTTTTTATGGGAGAGAGAACAGATATTGACGCCATATACCATAAAATATAAGATTATTTATAATTTTAACAAAAAGTACCATAAAATCTTTATTTACAAAAAAATAATGAATTCAAAATATTTCGATTGTAATTAATTCATCATAAATAATTTATATTCATAAAATAATTTTATTAATACGTATATGGAATTAAAATATTTATAAAATAAATCTTTAAAATGAACAAAAACATCAACATTACATAAAAATGTATGTTTCCTTGAGTTTGAATCTTCATGAATACTCAATAACATAATGACTAATAAATTAATGATAATATTTACAACTTTATAAATAATTTATATTTTTATTATTCCATTTATATTATTTAATACCATGTTATATACAATTACCTAATCAATTAACTTTATGTTGGATTTTTGAGGATATTTGACTCATAAACCCAAAATAAATATGTTCAGATGAATATGGTAATAATAATAATAATAATGACATAATTATTATTTTTATCTAATATTTATATTAATAAAATATTCCATGAAATTATTTTATTAAAAATAATCTATATTACACTCATTGACACGATATGCCGAATGTACATATAAGTAACATTCCCATTTTTTTAAAAAAAATATTTGAAATTATATTATTATTATTAGTATACAATCAAATAATTTCTATTATATTAATAATAACATATTATATCCTTTAATATAATTTTATATATAACTAATTTGACGTGGTCATGAAAAAAAGACTCATATCGCTTCATGGAGGTGACAATCCACACATACGCATGAATGAAGTTATCATTTTTTAATGGATAGAATTTCAATAAAGTTGAGGATATATCATAATTTAATTATTATAAATATGTCACTGATATCATATATATTAATTAAATTCATAATTATTAAAATCATTGGGATGTTTCTATAGAAAATGAATTACATTTGTTCATGAGGTGGTAATAGAAAATAAACATGAGAGATGGTTTCCATTACCATTAAAAGTAAATGATTCATAACTGAAGATAAACCATAAATTTCCTTGATAAAAAATATTCATATTTGATAACCACAAATGATTTTTTTTATCACAGTCAAAAAATATAAATAGTATTACAAAATATTGTCATTTTTGACATTATCTAATAAATAAAATTCCATAAAAAATACATGATAAGTGTATTCAATATCATATTTATAAATTTTAGATGATGGTTTAAGAAAATTTCACACCCAATAATATAGATGAATGTTTTTGAAATTATTTTATAAAATATCTGATTAGTTTAACCCATATTCAATGATTTTTCCGTAATAATTATAACAAAATTTATTATCATTAAAATTCATAATAAAAAATAATTAATTGGATCTTATTACCTAAAAATAATTTTTATGATTTTTATTATTTAATACATTTTATAATATTCCATTCACAAAAGTCTCAAATTTTAATTTAAAAATAATCCTTCAAAACATTAAGAAATGTTATCTTCCAAAAAATCATCAAATTATATCAATTCATTTATAACAAATTAGTGATTAATTTTTATTTCATAAAATTATTTGAGAATATATTTTTATAAACTATTATTATTTTAAATGAAAATTATTGATTCCTCTAATAAACATATTCCACAAAACCTACTAAAATCTGAATATAAATAACAATATTCTCCAATAATTCTTCTATATGAATTGAATGAATTTACATTTCAATATTGTACGGAGAAGGAAAATCTATAAATATTAATGTTTAATCATAATAATGTACTTTTGATGTCCTCTCCAATAACTATCAAATAGGATAAGATGACCATTTTTTAATCATTTTTGGGGATTTATTTATTGTAGTTTATACATTATCCTCTGAACTATCCACATTCTCATTAGAATGATCATCATTAAAAATTATTTATTTAGAATCATTCCAATTATTTTTTAAACTATAGCAAGAAAAACTATATTTTATTCCATTATTTATTATTTAGATAGGGTATTTTCATTTTTTAACATCAGGAGCCATAGTCCTCTCTAGACGAAATTTAATTCTTCTTAGTTTATGAACAAATACACCTCTATATTCTTCTCCATAATCATAATAAATATAATAATAATAACAATACCCATATCATAGAATGAATATTTTAATAATAAACATTTCCTGTCGATGTAGAAATAAAAATGTGGGTTTTGATAACTGATATAGTTTTTAGGTCTCATGTTTCTTCTGTATTTCTGTCAACCATGAATTATCCAATTATTTATATTCTTAATCTCAATGAAAAAAAAATTATATTAATTTTCACTTCCATATGGAATACTATAAAGATTGTTTCTCAATTTAAAAACTAGTAGTTATTAATATTTCTTTTGTTGTGCTACTGTATAGGAAAATTTTCTAAGATGTTTTTTTATACAAAACATTACTATAGTGCCCTATTATACATATCTAGATATCAATGTACATACATTTTTTAGTGAAAAATATAAAATATCCATAAATAAATATATAATAACATCTTCACTACTATTTGAAAATATTTATTTAGACACCATATAATAAATCTAAAAAAATTGAATGTGATGTCAATTAATATAAAAATGGAGATAAATCACATAAAAATTGGTATTCTCTGGCTATAACATTCATGGAATTATTGTTTATTTAATTAATTTATATAGCACATTATGGTCATCCTCTATGTCATTTAGATAAAAATTATAACATGGGATGTCCCAAATAAAAAAGACATTATATCATCATATTTAGGATCTCTTTACCCTATTGATCAAATATTTCTGTGAAATATTCTATCAAGGAGAAATTCAAAAATCATTACAATATCCAAAATGTAAATTAAAAATTCTCTCTCACATAACTTTTCTTAAATTAAATCCAATATATCACCAATTCTAAATAGATAGTGATTGTATAACTATTTTATTTCCTAATTTTATTTCCACCATTAAATATGGAATCCATTCCTTGAATTAATATGGATTGAGCATAATTAATTTAATCTATAATAAGAATTCGAATTAGATGGAATTCCCTTGAATATATTCTTTTGAATTATTGGAACTCCATAACTTTGATCAGCTTGGATTAGCTTCAATGATTCTCTTGGTCATCACCATTTTATTTGTGAGGAGGGTCGAGGTTATAAGATTAGGGATTTACAGAGATTAGGTATTTTTACAATTTAAGGTCATATGATTATAGAAGGGCTATATAGAGATGAATACAGAACTAATATGAAATTATTCTTTACTGTTTTAGTTTATCAAGAAAAAAATATACAGTGAAAATTTTTTATTTTTAAATTGAAAATTCATTTTCATGAATAAATTGATATGATTTTATAGGAAACAATATTAAATAAAAGAATAGAAAAAAATATGGTGACAATTAATTACTAATGAAATAAAAAAATTTATAAACTGACATAACTAATTAAAAAAATAAATTTAAATTCAATAGACCTAACTACCCCTTATTAAAATCCAAACATTTTGTTGGAATTTTTTTAATAAAAATATCATCATTTTGGTACTACGTATTTAAAAATTACAAATATATATTAACATTATAAACATGATCACATAGAAATTAATTCATAATATTAAAAGTTTATATTTTAGACTGACTCACTTTTTTTTAATATTAATAGAATAAAAAATAACCAATAAAATATGAATATGATTAATATTTCCTTTAAGGTAAATAATAAAGTGTTTCATTCACAATACATGTGTATAGATACTTCCAGAATAAATATATTCTACATCACCTATTAATAATGAAATTGAATCCTTATTTTTTATAGACCATTAAATAGGGATATCCATCAAAAAAGATAAGTATCGGAGGTTTTTTTCTATCTAAGATAGACCACCAAAAATCATTATATAAATATGATTTTATGTTAATATCATTTGTTTTTTGTTGAATTACATATATAGAATATTTTATTTTAATTATAAATAAATCATTTAATATACATATTATTTGATTATTATGGTTTTTATTGAAATCATAAACAATGAATATTAGAAAAGCAAATTTCTAAAATAAAGTTTGTAAAATATATAGAAAAATATAAATCATACCTCTGTATAATTTATTATCCATTGGTATTAAATATTAATCCAATTCATGTTTGAACTTTATACACATGATAGTTGTATTAGTGTTTTCGATTTAAAAAAAAAATATTTCAATAAACCTAATATATATTTTAATGTTTGAAAACATTTAAAAACTATTTATGATAAATATGGAAACTATGAATAAAAATCTATTCTATAATAAGAATCATTTATAATTCAATTATACCCTCATATTCATTTAAATTTGATCTTGAATTATGTTTTATAATTAATATTAAATTTTTTTATTTCTTATCCATAAATATCATCATTCACATATATTTTTCAATATTAAGATATCAAAATAATAATTATTTATTAAAATATTAAGATATTCAAACTCTATTAAAACTCAATTTTCAAAATATTAAAATATCACCATTCATTCCAAGCCTATTATACTTGTTTAACTTCTTATTTTTTATAAGTATGTTATAAAATATAATTGGAAATATGAGAGTTTTAAAAACATTGTGGATAATAAAAATTAACTTACTATTGTAAATATTCGTTTTTATAATATTATTTAACAATAAATTTGTTATAATTTAATTTTTTTTGGGAAGTACATGAAATTATTATTCTAATTGATTATTCTATAGTAGTGATGAAAATATTAATCATAGTTTATTCCTTTATCTTGGTTATATATTTATCAACTAGCATAGCCTTATTCGTACTAATTAATCCTTGTACCTACATTTTACATTAAAAGACACATTCTTGTATACTGAATTGATGGTTTGAGAGATTATCGAATAATTTTAGATATTTAACTTCTCTTAAACTATTTTAGTTCTTCATCTTGGACATCATCATTCTCATATATTTTTAGTAATATTTTATAGATTAAGATAAATCTATGATCTAAAGGAAGAAAAATCCACTATATTTTTTACACTTCATCTATTCATGAAACCTATATCTATATTAACTATAAAAGTATCTAAATGAAGGTATTATAGGTTTCTAGTTTATCTAGTTAAGAATCGTTTGCGTTAACATGTTTCAAGTTCTTCATAATGGTATAAAATATCATCATGTTCTAAATATTTTCGAAATTAAATTTTAAAATCCATGTCTCATGGTTATGAATAAATTAGTGAATTCATATGTTTCATATTTTTTGTGATCAAAATGATTATATTCATCAAACTCACATGATGATATTATTCATCAATCATTACATTCTTATTATACACACTATATGATTTTGTAGAAGATTAATATACTAGAATGTTTCTATCATCATCCTTAAGATCAGTCTTACATAATTCTTCCCTATATTTTATGATATACACATTACATCTATAAATTATAATTTATCCAACTGTAGTATTTTTATTTTGAAAAAACACATATGTTTTAATTTTATGAATACTATTGATTAAAACACTAACCATGACACGACATTGGTTATTGATATGTTATTCTTTTAGATATGTTATAAGACTATATTAATTTAATATAGTTAATTACATTTCATTAATATTATTATTTATAGTTTCTAAAATCTTTTATTTTTGGGTTTTTCATAGTGAATTGAAATATAGATTCTATAACCTATTCATAGATAAAATAATTAAATTCCATACTCTCAAAAATAATTACATGACCTGTTAACAATTATATTATTATTAAATCATTTATATATTTAATAACATTATAAACACAAAAAATAGAGATATATTTATATTGAATATTTAGTAATTATACCTAGGTTTATATTGAAAAAGCATCTAGAAAAAAATTAGAATCATCCATCCAAGATTCATACTCATGATGGTCTATAAAAAATCAATGAGCATATGTTATAATGGATTCGATATAGAAAAATTGATAATTGATATCAATGATGACTTGTTATTCTTGAATATTTGTATTTGTAACATAATGTCCATTCTAATAAAATTTAAGACTAAATAATTCTGAAACAAACTATTTCAGAGATAACATGGAAGGATAGAATATACTTCAATGTCCAAGACTACTATTCCATATCGTAGATTTATTCATTTCTTAAATTAATCAATTATAATTATATTAAATAATGTAACATAGATAAAAAATTATATAAATCATCATCTCTATGTTCTCTACATATATGAAATTCATCTTTTATAAAAAATGTATTGTTAGAAAAAAGAACTTAAAACCCATATTCATGAAGGTGATCACGAATCTATAAACATTTTTTCATGTATGGAAGTATCAAAATCTATACCTATATTCATTTTCCTTACACTATCCATATAACATATAAAACATCATTCCTTTTTGAATTTTACATACAATTTCAGAAAAGAATCATTTTTGGTATGTATATGCTCTTAGGTCTCATTATCTCAATGATTAATGATCTTAAACACCAGACATAACTGTGTTTTATATAAGTTATATTATTATGATTAGATAATATTCAATAGATAAATAATTTTCATACAATAAAGGTTTGGTGATTCTATATGAAACATGAAGAAGAATAATGGCTGTTAATTCCACATTTTTCTAAGGTAACATTATACATGTTGATATTCTTTTAACAAGGCACAAAATAAATTTCATATAGCCTTTTATTTTCACCATCACATCATATACCCTATCTTATATTTGAGAATACATTATTTCTAATAATATTTCTATATATTTCACTCACTTAGTTAATATACACTATGTACATTTAAAAAATTTTCCATCAACCTACAGTTATTTAATTATAATTTCATGCATAATGAGTATGAATTATATGTACTTATATTTTCATTTTCATTCCATTTTATGTATTAACATTGTTTATTCATAACATAGAAATATATTTTAATGAGTTTTTTGTGGATGAATACTTTTTTTCAAGGATTTATATTTTTCCTCATAAATAGAAAAGTATGGATGTAATTTACTATTAAATTATCTTTCAGAAAAATAATTATATGAATAATTAGGTAGTTCATATTTTTCATTAGGTCTAAAAAACATTGTAGCTTTTAAATAGTATACCTCATTATCATAATCATGTTTTGTTTATATACTAGATACTATATAAAAAATCCATGTATCTATCAATTGAATTTTCCCATTACCCCATAATAACATTTCATTTGGTAATTTTTTTTCTATCCATCCAAATAATCGATTTGCCTCTTAAAACTAGGGGTAATTAGGTATGTTATACCAGAAATGAATAAATTCAGAAAATTTCACTTATTTTAGTCCATGATTTTTTATATTAAAATCATTGAATTTATTCATTATTCATTTCAAAAAATATTAAAAAATAATGAATATTTTGTCTACATAAGCATGTTCTAGTCCAGAATCCATATAGTTTGAATAAATTAAAGATATAAATTCCTCCTTGGATATGTGTTCATTTTTAGAGAATTATAAGTGAGATAAGTGTTCAACCTTTTAATTATTCTATGACAATGTTATTCATATATAATTTTATTATCATTCATAATTTATGTTCTAATCAATTAATTTATTGTTAAATTTGTAATAGATTGTATTTTCCAATAGACGAAGTATTTTAATTCTATTTATTTTGAAAAACTCTATAAAATTTTAATTAATGTTTGGGATCTTGAAATATATATACTATTTTATAAACTCCATTGCATATTTCATTCTAAAATCAATTCATTTGATTGATTTATGCACCAATATTCATACAAATGGTAATTTTTTTTAAAAAATTCAATGATTTGATTTAATTGTCCAATATTTCTAATTTCATTATAAGAAAAACAAATTCAATACCACATCTAATTGGGATTTCTATATTTTGATACATTTCTGAATTCATTATGACCGACTCTTCATAAGATAGTATTCAATTATTTTGTGTTTAAATAATAGAAATAAACCTATATAGAGTAACATGTCTATTGTTATAGAGGGATACCAATAGATTAAAAATAACCTTATAAAATTTAAAACTAGTACTCATCAAATAGATGATAAAAATGTCTTTAAAACATCAATAATTTTATCTAAGATAATATGTTTCTCTTATGATAGACACGAATTCCTTATGTATTAAAATAAAAGTATTGTTTAGGAATAGACCATAAACAGAGTATTTTTAGATCTTGAATAAATTCATTATAAAGATGTCATCTATTATAAATTATTTTTAAATATAAACAAATTTTATAGAATAGTGGTTGTGAAATGTGTCTTTTTAAACAATAGTTTTTTAATTTAAAATTAAACCCTCTATTTTATAATGAAGACAATTCAGTATTATATTATTAAATCATATTATACCATGGAAAATAATTAAAAAATTAACACGATATTTGTTATTATTGTAAATTGAAAAAGGACCCCCTTTTCCACTCCACCAATGCTCTCTCTTCATGATTAGTGATTTTTACTAATATCATACAATAACTATGGAGCTCTTAAGTAAAGATCAAGTATATTATACAATACAGTAAATCTGATTATTTTATGGGAAACCATGATATACATAGCCTAATATGAGAATATAAAACTCCACTATGACATTTTATTTGAATTCAAGATACTAAATGAATGATATAAATTTTTTCATTAATAAAATTGTAGATGATAGTTTTAGAGAAAAAAATTATTTTATATATCTGAATAATTATATAATTAAATATTCAAGTGATTAAAAATTGGAAAAAAATCCTTGGTCGAATATAATCATTCGATAAATATATGAAAATATGAATAACATTTACTAGGGGTATAGAGAACACATAACAACATATTATGTAATCATGGGGTTGAAAATTATATCCTAAAACAAATATTATAAAAATGAAATGAAGAATAAAAAATTTATGTATCTATGGATTGGACCATGATATAAATAAATACATAAAATTAAATATCATGACATAGAGAAAACATCAATATATTGAAAATTCCCCTCAATAAAATATCAATATAGGGAAAATAGTGTTCGATATTGGATTTTAAAGAATATTTATGAAGGGGAACACTAAATTTGGTTATGAAAACATAAAAAAAGACAATATATAATTACAATATAGTGAATTATTTCACAATAAAGATTTTGAAAATAAAAAAGAACAAAATTTTATCCTAGAAATAACTATCACAAAATATCACAAATTATAACATGATATTCAAAAAAATTACTGTGTTCGAAATTTGTTGTCAAATCATCAAATAAAATAATAATTTCTATAATATATATGAATTAATTATATTTATTTTAGATATCCATTTAATTCATATTGGAATAGATTTTAATGTGAAATGTTTTCAACTAAATGAGTTGTTTTAATCATAAGTAATATATTAAATTAAAATCATGGGAATGAATAATTCTAAAACAGGGATAATAATAAATTTAGAGTTTTCAAAATGAAGTTTCACAATAAAATTTTGATTCCAAATGTTGGGTTATATTTCAATACACTATATATTTCAGTGTAATGTTGTTTATAAAAATTGGGGTTCAATTTAAACATTTAGCTCAATTGTAGGGTAAAAAGTTACATCCCTTGTTGAAATTTAGGTAACCAAAACAATTATTTTCATCAAATATAAGTTTTATAATACTGATTTTATAATATATAGAAAAATAATCAATAAAATGTAGAAAAACAACAAACCCTTTAACATTAAAAATATGTTTATATCTAAATAAATAAAATTCTGATATTATATTAATATAACATCAATAGTAAAATATATTAGTGTATTTGTAAGAATTTAAATAACTAAGAATTTAAATAATATTTCATGATCAACATATTTCCAAATATTTTCTCATGCATTTTATTTATTACAGTGTGTGTTTCATTTAAATTATGATTTCTAGTACACAATTTACAAAAAATTGAGCCAAACAGATTTAAGGAATGAGAAATAATGTTTTCAACTGACATATATTATTATCCTACATAATTATATAACTAATATTTTTTAGCCTATTAAAATTTCATATATTGTAAGAATATTATTTTGTTAATCATAAAAACTTTAGATCCCATCAAGATATAAAAATTTCTCATTTTAATTTTTTATTCAGATATTTGTATCATTTTCACTCATATGAAAAGAGGGATCAATAATATGAACTTATTCTATATTTCACACTAGATTATTTTTTCCGAAATTAAAATCTTAGCTATAAATTTGTGTGGTACATCCTTTTAAATTCATATGTAAGCCCTTGGGTATTCCTTATACTAATTCCATTGTCTTAGTTCCAAGATATAATATCTCATTATCTTGTTTTTGGGGTTTTTCCAATATCTCTACTATTATTAATATATAATGGGGGAAATTAATTATAATAGAATATATAAGGTTTTTATAAATCAAACACAATCATATAAAAGTTAAAATTGTTTTCTTATTTGTGGGTCTGTTTTTCTATGTGGTAAAAACTCACTTGGAAAACACGGGGTGTCCTAGACTATCTATTTTTTTATGAATCATAAAAATTGGTGAACAATTTACTCAAGTAATACTCCTAATAATATTAAATCATAGAATAACTAAAATATTCACATCCTTTTATTTAAAACAATTAGTATATGTATTGAATAATTTATTTAATGAAGTTCAAATGTTTATGATTTTCAATAAATCTTGAATAAATTACATGGTTACTATTATTATTCCAATAAAAAGACAAATATATATTAGTTAAATAGAAATTTTAAAGTGGTTAATTGATTATTTATATTATGTATGATATGTTATTATTGACTTTCATAGGATAGTATACTTGTTTTAATGACAATAGATGGATTAAATCACTCATATTTAAAATATAAAAAAATATATTTATATATGATTTAATATAATTATTATTAATGTTTATTTTATTTAATAAAATTTTCTGGATCATAATACTAATTATTAAGAAATAAAAAATTTCATAAAATTATAGAATGATGTTATATCACTCTGAGTTTTTATAAATTACTTTTTTTGATTGAATAAATTATATCTCTTTGACAGATAATGTTACATTCACTAATAAGTTAATATTGTGTTAAATGAAACACAATGTTATTATTATATTACATAAGACCCAATGATAATATTGGTTTACATGAAGAACTATGTTATGCTTGTTTTACATATAATTCATGGATATATTATGTTGAACATGACAATGAGTATTAATAGATACCTAGTATTTTATTTATATAGTTATTTAAATTGGATTGGTATAACCAATACATTAATATTATATAAGGAGATATTGGTATATATATAGTTTTAAAATATTACATATAATGGATTTTTATAAAGGAATCATATTGAAGAATAATGTACATAATTTTTTGTTAATGTCTATATGTTTCAAAAATAATATTTTATCAAGAAAATAATTTTCTTTTTTTATAACATTATTAAAATTAGTTTTTCACACATTTATTTAACTAATTTGTGAAAATAATCTTTATTTTGTAAATCATAATGCCTTATTTTTCTGAAGGTAAATAATCTGTATTTTTAATAATAATTTCATTTTTAGATGAATAATGAATCATATTAATTTTTAATGAAACAGCAAGATTAATTATCTTATTTATAATGTAAAATAAAATTTTAAATTGTATTTATTTTCTCATTAGTTTAATTATGAATCCATGAATCCAAATTAAGTCATTTTAATAAATTTGAAATTGATTTCTGATAAAAAAACCATTGTAATCTTGTGAACATTTTATTTTTAAAAAATTCATTCTCATAACTTATGCGATATAAAATTTAATTTTTTTCACTTATGTAAAAACAATATTGAGAAATATATTCTATATTTTGAATAATTGTTTTTTTAATAATAATATTAAAAATATAAAAAAAACTTGTGTGGTTATAGAAAAAATGTTTTTGTTGTGGGGGGTGGGGGTTAACTAAAATGATAAGTGTGAAAAATAAAAAAATTTCCAAAAAATAGTTTGATATATAAATTTTGACCTTATATATTCTAATATATATAATGGATAATGTTATCCCTACTTAATACTCAAGAGGGGGTGAATTGAGTTCCTATTAAAAAATATGTTTAAAACATTTATATTGAAATACCCCAATTCATAAAACATGTTAAACTATAGTGAATTTATAAATATTGTAAATGTTCAATTAGTTTCTCAAAGATTGATTAGTTCTCAGTTAACTTTAATCAGACGATTAAGCTAGATTTTGAAACTAACCTACTTGTTCGCAATAATAACAAACACATTCAAGTTTAATTATCAGAGATACATTAAAATATTTTAATATTTCAAAGATGTTAGCAGCGGAATATTGAAAATTTTTTAAACTAAAATAAAATTCACAGTAGTTTAACCAATAGGCTAAGTCTCATGTTGAGACTTAATTATGTCAAATATTATATATATAACATTGATCCACACCCTGGATCAGGGTTTAGAATAGTACACATACTATCTAGGTCCTCACCTCTACCACAGATCTATGTGGGAAAGCAACAATAATAGCACACAGGTTGTCTAGGTCCTCAGACCTAAACCACAATTTTATATTGAAAATCAAAAACAACAGCATACAGGCTCTCTAGGTCCTTAGAACTCCACCACAATTTTAGGTGGGATACATAAATGTATAAAGTGTTTGGTGTAAGGATTTCAGTATCCTCGAGTTCAACTTAGGAGTCAGTGTGTGTCCAAACAGACAGAAGCACACACTGCTCGTAATGTAATAAAAATGATTACAACATAGAAATAATATGGAGATGAGTTTATAATGCTATAGTGTGATGTCAACACAGCTATAGATTTTTTAGGTTAATGTAGATTAAGCTTTGATTCTTTCTCTAGATGTTTTCTAGAAAACAGAGTGTCCTGGTTCGGTTCCTTCACTTCCGGTATAGATGTTCATCATTAATTCGATAGTATTCCTTGTAGAACTTGAACATCCTCTTTAAAATTCTAATCAAGATGTGTATGAGAGTTCATCATGTTCTTTGTGTGTTATTATCTTCATGTTTGTGTGTATCTTCTTGTATGTCTCTCGTATGTATCTGTTGTTCTTCCTTACATATATGTCTGTTTTTCTCCAGTAATTCGATATTCCTTTTATTCCTTGATCTCTGGAAATAGGATTGATTACATTTTATAGGTACGAGGTACGGTTCCCTGACATGACAACAACCCACATTAATTAATAGCAGTTTCATTGAATTATGAAAATATGACCATTAGCATTATATTAACAATATTGAAAAAGTAGAGTGATTGAGTAACAATGACTAGTTACCAGTAATCTTCCATGAGTAGCTCTCTGTCTGTATACTTGTAACGTTAACTCTCATAGTAGTAGCTCACGTATCAGTAGCTCTATGTGTAGCGTTAGCTCTTTGTATCGGTAGTTCCACTCTACCGGAATCTCATTGTAATGGTGAACTTATATAGGTTTCATTTCCTCGCTATCAGTAGATGTTTTCATCGGTATTAGTAACTCTCTCTATCAGTAGCTTCCTCTATCAGTAGATCCATTATATTGGTAGCTCAACTCTATCGGTAGCTCCACTCTATCAGTATCTTGAATCAATAGACTTGAATTAGTGAACTTGTATATAAGTGATCTTGTCTATCAGTAGACTTTGTATATCAGTGAAATTGTCTAACATTGAACATGTATCAGTGAGCTAGTCTGTATTAGTGACCTTGTATCGGTGAGATAATCTATATCGGTTAGAATTATAACTATAAGTGACTCATGATCTTAAATGCATAAAAAGTAACTGTTCTATGAATATTAGTTCAATATTGAATTAATATCATACATTATCATTTTTAAACATAAATAAACATTGATAAATAAATTCCATAATATTTTTTGATTATTTTGACTTCCCTACTAACTCTAGAACATGAAGGAAAAATTATGAAACATAATTATTATATAGATAATCATGATTTCGGATTATTAGAATATATATAATCATATTGGAGATTATCAAAATAGGTGAGTCCAACAATCTCCCCCTTTTTTATAATCACAAATTATGTCATTATAATCCAGAATAATCTTTAATGAATCAGAGTAAAAAAATAGAATATTTATTAACCCCAAGGACACATATTATAATTTTTTCAACCTAAGTATGATTTATCTTAAAATATTATTTTCTTCACATTTTATAATTTTTCTCCCCCTTTTTGATTAGAAATAAGAGAAACACAATGGTTCATAGCATAAATGAACATGAGAGGAAACTGATATTTTAATTTCACGTGAAAAAGTTACATGGTATAGTACAAATGAAATAAAAGAAGTACAAATAATTCTATCAAAATCGATAGCCTTATTCATTCAACCTCTTGGATTTCCATGTTGGATTTTCCTTTATGATCAAATTATTGAGGTTGGGCAGGTTGAGATGCATGTTGGGGTACTCCTGTAATTATCTATGGTGGTTCAGCTACTGAAACACTGCAAGGTCTATAATGATTACTCCTTTGTGTGATCATAGGAGTTAGGGTTCTGATGGCCTAAGAAGAAGTCATTTGAGATGTGGAACAAGAAGAATGAGTGGTAGGTAAGTCAAGAGGCATGATGATAGATGTACTATCCACATGTAGGAATGGTAGTAAGAGATTCCTAAAATACATAATGATACCTCCCCCTCTATCCATGGTAGAGATCAAATCATCCTTGTTCTAAAAAACGTATTCCAAAGCCATGGTCAACTTTCTGAGCATACTAAATTTTTATATGTAGGCTTCAGTGACTGAGGGCAGTTTCAGATTCTCTAATAGCAGCTTGAAATGATTGGTTAGATGATGATTGGTCTACACCCTCTAAAAATAATAATCAATTTTGTCTTTGATTTCATTCTGGGTTGATATAGTACCTATCATATCATGGTGGACAATGTTTTCTAATATCAGTGGTGGTAGTGATCTATTAAGAATTAGATGAGGTACTGGTATGAACATGACCAAGTTTTTCTTTCAGCACAGATCTAAACTATTCCACATCAACTGAAACATTAGATGCACAAAGATGTGATATAGTAGAAGTTACTATTTCATTGAAAGACTGAGTCAAATTACCTATCAAATTTTTCACAAAAAAATTATTGAGTACTGTCATTCTATTTTATGGTCTTCTAAAAATATTCAAACACACCTAAAAACAGTTTCACTACACTTTGAATGAAGTTGATGTTATTATCAACTTGATATTCAGAACTCCTGAAGGTATCAAATGAAGTAACAGATTTCATTATTGGGTCATGAACCTTTAATAAACTTTTAACATGTTTTTTAACATTCTTTTATTTCATCCAACACTTCTATTGCAACACTTGACAAAACACTTCCCAGATATGATACCAAAGAACATTCCATCTTACATAGATCTTCCACAAAACAGGTTTTCAATTCAGATTTCAGTGCCTCAAGATCTCCTCTTCTCATAATGTCTTCAGGCAGAGCTAGAGGAGCTACTGGTTGAGTAGTAACATCCATGGAGAAAATATCAAAAGACACAGGATGCCTTCTAATGGGTGTCTCATCATCGGAATCAACATAGTATAGTACCAACACAACAAATACTGGATCTAGAAACCAATCTTCCACTCCATAGATCACAGAAACTGATCCTATCCATACAAGTTGCTCCCCCTCAACCTGAGATTCCATCACCATATCTGCAGCAGTAGAAGCAGCCACAAAGGATACTTACTCTTCATAAGATTCATCAACAACCATATTTATATCCAAACAAGGTGGCACAGGATGGGGTATAATAGCAATAGGTATTGGTCTGTCAACTTCAAGAACCTCTTTAACATGAATAATATAGCTCTCAATCAGAGGACTTAGACTCAAACTAGTACATCCATTTCAAATACTTCTACTTAATCATCATAACTACTACTGGAATCTGGAGCAGTCTCCTTATGATCTGGTCTAGACAGGTCCTCCTAAATTATAGAGATTTCATCAACACTTTCTCCCAAAAAATGCTTCCTTTATAGGTGGGGTCACAAGTGGAATTTTCTTTCCATTTGATACCCTTTCAGCAGCTGGACTTGGAGGAAAATCTATATCCCATCTATCTTCTATAGAGGTATCCTCCTAATCATCATAATCACTATTTTGAGGTTCCTCATCATCTAGAACTCACACATCCTTTGGTCTGAACGGATGGTCCACTAGATTAATCTTTTTATACAACTTCCTTTCATCATTGAACCACTATCCTCTCCACAGGTTCTAGTTAATAATCATGTATTTTCAAAAGTTTTTGGTGATACAATGGTTGTCCATCATAACTATAGTCTCATCATGAGACCCAACTATTCCCAATACATTAAGAATTAAAGATATTAACTTGGAAAAGAACATGGCATCTATTTTTTATTTCCGCCTATTCATATATTCCATTTGTAAAATTATCAGCCTACATAGGTTAACTTTTACTCCATGCCTTAGAAAATATAGAAAATAAGTGTATTAAAAAGTTATATTTGTAGACTCTCATCCTCTTAGACTTAAAACATTCTGGACAAACATAAATAGCAATCTGTTCTCCCCACCCATTTCTACAGCATGAAATTTTCTTGATGTACCATTTCCAGGGAGTTCAACTAAGGCAGCTTCATAATCAAATACATCACAAGGTGGGGTAAATACTTTGAATAAAAATTGAAGATACCTTCATTGGGTACCCTCATACAATCATCTCATTCCACATACGAGAATGAAACACCCCTTCCATTAACAAATGAGAAGTCCCGATTATCATTATCCAGTTTTTCAAATTTGAGAAACACATAGATATATTTAACCAACATACGATAATAAGGTCCATTTTTTTGTAGAAGCACTTATCCCATTCATTCTCTTCCTGAACTATTAGAATTTATGACTTACTGGTCATCAACCTTTCCGCACATGGATCCTTCTCAAATAATATTTTCTTTTTTATGAGATGTGGATTTATAGGTTTCATTACTTCACTGCCACCACTAGACTTTCCATTGAGTCTCTTGGAATTTGGCTCTTCACCATATTCACTGATTACCGATCTCTTCACTCCTTCAATTCTGCAAATCACGAGGCCTAGAGTTCAAGAGAAACGAATATCTGGAACTATGGTTAGAAGGTAAAGGGTTCGAGGTGGATTAAAATGAGGTTAAGACAAATGTTTTATTTTTTGGGAATCAAGATAAAAATAAATGAAGCATAATAAATATAATACTACCGATACAGATTCTGGCGTCTAAAAAACACGAAGTTTAAAATAGCGCAAACTATCAGAAACATATACCCGTGAGGATTCCGAACGGTGAGGTTCACTAATAGTGTGGTTCTAACGATGATGTATTCTAATGGTGAGGTCCATACCAGTGAGGTATAATGTTGAGGTCCACACTATTGAGGTATAACGGTGAGCTCCATACCAGTGAGGTATAATGGTGTGGTCCATACGAGTGAGGTATAACGGTGAGGTCCCAAGTAGTGAGGTATAACGGTGAGGTCCATACCAGTGAGGAATCCTTAAACTATTATGAAACAATTATCATTATAAATTCATTTTTGATGTAATTTAACCTCTATGAATTTAATGGAATGGTAAATATATCATCCAACTGATGTTCAATGCCAATGAATTCCAGAGTTATATCACCTTTTTGATAATGATCTCTCAAAAAGTGATGCCTTACATCAATGTGCTTAGTCCAAGGGTGAGACACATGATTCTTGGAAAAGTTTATTGCACTGGTGTTATCACAGTTTATAGGTACATGTCTAAATTGATATCTATAGTCTAATAGAGTGTGTTTTATCCACAGAATTTGTGCACTGAAACTACCAGCAGCTATGTAATATTCTTCAGATGTAGACAATGAAATAGAATTATACTTTTTACTACCCATGTTAATAAGGACATACCTAAAATATGACATGTTCTCAATGTTCTCTTCCTATCTAACTTGCAACCAGAAAATTCAACATATGAATAACTTATTAAATCAAAATATTTTATTTTTGGATAAAACAATCTTAGATTTGTAGTATGTTTAAGATATTTGAAAATCCTTTTATCATCAAGTAAGTGTGATTATTTTGGATTATCTTGACATGATGCACACATATACACACTAAACATAATATCTGGTCAACTAGCAGTATGATAAAGTAAACTCCTAATCAATCCTCTATAATTGGTTTGATCCAATGGTTTCCAAGTTTCATCTGCATCCAATTTAAAAGTTGTAATCATAGGTGTATCACTTTCCTTATTACTATCCAAACCAAAATGTTTTAAAAGATCCTTTGTTTATTTAAATAGATTTAAAATAATACCATTTTCATTTTCAAATACATGTAATCCATAAAAATATTTGAGTTCTCCCATTAAACTCATTTCAAATTTACTTTTCATACTATTTGAAAAATCAATACACAAAGCATTTTTAGAAGATCTGAAAATAATTTCATCAACATAGATTTTTACTATCAAATAATATTTGGAAATCCTTTTGATAAAATGTGCAGGATCAGCAATCCCTTTGTAGAATCCTTTTGAAATAAGAAAATAACTACGTCTAACATACTAATCTCGTAGAGCATGTTTTAAAACCTATATGTATTTTTAATGTTGCAAAATGCAATTTGGAAAATGAATTTTTGAAAACCCAGGTGGCCATTCAAAAAAATATCTTTAATTGTAAACTCATTTAAAAATGAACTTTTAGCATCCATTTGAAATAATTTGAAATTCTGATGAGCAGCATCGGCATGTAGAATCCTAATGTATTCTAACCTAGATAGAGGTGCAAAGGATTCATCATATTCTATTGTTTCTTCTCGATTATATTCTTGTGCAACTAGTCTGGATTTGTTTCTAACAATATTTCCAAATTCATCAAATTTGTTTCTAAACACCCATTTAGTGAATATGGTTAATGTGTCATTAGGTCTTTCAACTAAATCCCAGACTTTGTTTCATTAAAATTGATTTAATTCTTCTAGAATATCCATTAACAAAAATTTATCATTAATAGAATCATTGATATTTTTAGGTTATAACTGTGAGAGAAAGGCTTGATGTTCAACCAGATATCTTAGAGAAGCTCTATTTTGTGTTCCTCTATCTAAATAACCTACTAAAACAACTAAAGGATGTTTTTAAGGGTCCTAGTTGGACTAGTAAAGGTATGTCTAGAAATTTCAGGTTTATTTATAGGTTTGGGATCAACAGAAATAGGTTCCAGAAAATTTCCAGAACCGGTTATTCTAAAAAAACGTTCACTATTTTGGTCATTAAGGTTTAGAATTGACATATCTTCTTCAAGATTTTCAAAAGGGGTTTTAGGTTTCTTTGGATTAGTTTCATCAAATATGATGTATACAGATTCTTCCACACATATTGTCCTCTTATTAAATACTCTATAAGCTCTGCTAGATATAGAATAACCTAGGAAGATTCCTTCATTGATTTTGGATGAAAACTTATCATGATTATCTATAGTATTAAGGATGAAGACTTTTCAACCAAAAACTCTAAAGTAAATAACCTTAGGCCACTTACTATTCTATAGCTCATAAGGGGTCCTTTTGAGAATTGGTATAATCGAGACTTTATTTATAATATAAAAAGTTGTATTGAAAAATTCAACTTAAACGTAAATAGGTAGATCATTTTCATTATGTACAGTTCTTGCATTTTGTTGAAGTGTTCTATTTGGTCTTTCTACCACACCATTCTGTTGAGGTGTTATAGGGGTAGAGAAATTGTGAATGTAACCATTGTGTGAGAAATAAGTTTCAAACTCATGATTTTCAAACTCACTTACATGGTCACATCTCAGGATAATAATATAATTTCCACATAGTTTTTCTACAGACATGGAGTATTTAATAAAATAAGAAAAAGCATAACGTTTTTGAGATAAATATTTACCTAAGTATATCTTGAAAAGTTTGGGTGATAAAAGAAGAATACAAGGAGTACATCTACCCTTGGATTGAGGAATATGTAAAGTTGTATTTTGGAAGATACTATAACTAAGAAATATCTATTGATGAGTATCTCGGTATCAGAGAGTGGATGTCTGATAGAGTGGAACATGAATTTGATAGAAATCCTGATTTTGATTATCTTCATCTTCGGTGGGAATAATGATTTTTCACTCATGGGCTGCTTATTTTTTTAGCACACCCATTGCAGGGTTTTAGAGCCATGTGTTTTTTGAGGAGTGTTGAATTTATTTTCTGACTTGGGTGGTTGTTTTGGTGTTCATCGTAGTTTCATTGGTGCTTTGAGAGGCTTTGTTTTTCATCTTCTCTTGTCACTTGATTTCTGATTTGAAGCTTAGCGGGTTTCTGCTTCTTTTACGGAATTTTTCTTTTAAATGGAGTCCTGGTCATTTTGGGATGTCCCATGTCCTTAAAATAATGATTTGGAGCATTTTAGGAAGAATCTTCAAAATGAAAAATTATGTTGCTGTTGTCAATTTTTCTAGGAAAACTAGCCTGATTGCAGGCCATCATCTTTTGTTATCAAAATCCAATGATGATCTACACATTGGTGGGCTGATACTTTGATGGTTCTGTAATGACATATCTTTGGAAATCATTCCTTGTAAGATTTATTCCCCTCTCATGGATGATTTATGGGTTTTTCTTGGCACCTTCTTTTTTATTCTTCTTTCTCTTGTTGGTAAAAGCTCATTGTACCTCATGTAATCACTTGATCTTAAGGTTTTTTTAATAAATTTTTCAGAGCATGGGGTTTAAATCATTCTTCGAACCTTATTGGTATATCTAGAAAATTCAGCTACATAGACATAGAATTAGTGCTTCCCATTTATGTTAGAATCTCTAGATGGTCTATTAAATCCAAATGAACCAACTCGAGAGGTTGAGAATTTAAAACATCGTTCTAGGATTTGAAAAGAAAAATTCTGTTTTTCCCTTTTGACAAGGATTACAAACTTTATCTGTTGAGAATTCTAGTTTAGGAAGGTCTCTACGTAAAACTTTCTTAGTATGTTTCTAGAGTGAATGAACATTGTAGTGTCCTAGTCTTCTTTCCCATATCCAGGTTTCTTTATTAAAATCAATTAAATTAGTAACATTTTTTTAGCTAAACAATTAAAATATACAGCATATACATTTTCATTTCATAAAGCAGTAAACATCATAATATTTTTATAATCAAATACATTGCAAGTATCACTTTTAAATTTAACATTCAAACCATCATCACACAACTGAGAAATCATTAAAAGGTTGTATTTTAGTCCATCAAAAAATAATACTTTAGAAATTTAAATTGAATCATTGTTACCAATCTGGCCTAAGCTGATGATTTCTTCTTTTGAGTAATCCCCAAAGGTGACATGTCCTCCATCAACATTGATTATGCCCTTAAAGTATGAGTATTATCCTATCATATTCAATAATTATCCACTGTAAAAGTACCATATCTTCCTATCGGAACATTTCATGTATGTTTCCTACAAAATATATTTAAACAGAAAATGATTTTGTTACCCAGATTTTCTTGGGTCCAGATAGGTTAGCAAGTAAAACATTAGGCACCCATATTTGTCTAACATCTTTCATATAGTTAACAGAATCAAAATATTTTGATACATTAACATTGTTTGGTCTAAAAGAATTTTTATATCTAGATGAAGCATAAGAATTTACAGAACATGAACTAGTTTCATACTATCCAGATTCTAGAATAAATTTATTTTTAACAATCTTTCTCTATCCAGGCTAGTAACATATACCAGTAGTATACATTGGTGAAACATTTATTTCCAAGAATTTGAGTGAGAGTGTTTTTCCATTTGTAAAATTTTACAAGCCATTTCGAATTTTCTCATTAGACTATTTGATATCTGTATTTTCCTTCAAGAGTTGAGCAATATTTTCCTTTTCTATAATAAGATAAGAACAAACTGTACTTCTCAAGGCATAATAATTCTTTAATGATTTGTACTTCTTTTTCTATTCATTACATGTATCTTCCAACATATTAAAGTATTCAAGTAATTCATCTTTAGACATATTATCATCATTATTTGTGTCACTTTCATTCCTAGAATAATAATCATTATGCATCAGGGAATTAATTCATACCTTAGATGTTTCGGTCATGATACATATGTTGGCATGAATGTTTTCATCAGAATTAGAAGCTTTAGATCCACTTGAGCTATCTTCAGAATCACTCCATGTAGCATTCATTGATTTCTGGTGTTTATTATCCTTATTGTCTTACTTTTTCATAAATTTTATTTTTGGATAGTTAGCATTGACATTCCCTTTTTATACACTCAGGATAACTATTCCACCATATTTATCAATTTTTCTCCATACCTTCTTCTAATTTCCTCGTCGATCATACATACCCTTAAAATCATATTTTCTAAAGAATCTCTTATTTCTATATAATTTCTTGAATCTATGTGCTATCTGAGACATCTCTTCATCACTCTATAAGTCAGAATTTTCACTTGTTGAGATTTCTTCATTTATCTAAACATTCTCTTTGTCCATTCTTTTTAATGGAGTGGACTTAATGACACTGACTTCTTCTAGGGTTCAACATATTTCTCTTTATTCACTTTTAACTCTTCTTCATACATCATAAATATTTCAATCAGCTCCTTGACAGGTAGCTTGGCAATGTCACATGATTCTCATATAAAGACAGAGGTTCCTCTCCATGTTTTTGTTAGGCATCTCAGTATCCTTATGATTTGCTCATATGTTGGAACATGTTTTCCTACTGAGATCATTGTATTAACTATCTAATTAAACCTGAGATACATATCAAAAATAGATTCATCATATTTAATTTTAAAATTATCATACATAATAGTGAATGTACTTAGTATTATTTCTTAAACATCGGTTGTTCCATCATGGGAAACAACAAAAGTATCCCAAATTTTATAAGTAGTCTTACAAGCAGATATTCGATTAAATTATTCATCTCCTAAAGAACAATACATATCATTCATTGTGTAATAATTATTATTTTATGCAGCTTTCGTAGGTTCATCCCAATTAGTTCTAACAGTTTCTATAATTTTATACTTAGTCTCTATAGTAGTCTATATGTGAAATCCCATACATTATAAATGGATTTTCATTTTTATTTTCCATTGGGTATAATTGGAACCATTAAAGAAGGGTGGCCAGTTGGTAGATACACCATCTGATCTTTTATCCATAATAACTATGTTTTAAAAATATATATGAATATATTAAAATGTAGAATTAACCGAATTTTTTAGAGCTTTATGTTCCAACTAAAATAACAGTTGAAAACTTTTCACAAACTGATTGTTTTGAAAAACATATATATACTACCTCTAATACCAAATGTTTCCCCAGAGGAATACTCATGTGGGGGTGAATTGAGTTCCTATTAAAAAAAATTTGTTTCAAATATTTATATTGAAATCCCCCAATTCATAAAAATAGTTATGCTATAGTGAATTTATAAATATTTTAAATGTTCAATTAGTTTCTCAAAGATTGATTACTTCTCTGTTAACATTAATCTAAATATCAAGTTAGATTTTGAAACTAACATACTATATCACAATAATTAAAAACACTTGCTAGTTTAACTATCATAGTTAATTGAAAAAAAAATTATATTTAAATGAAGTTATCAACGGAATATTGAAAATAGGTTAAAAAATAATATGCACAACAGTTTTAACCAAGATGTTCAGCCTTAAGAAGAGACTTAGTCCTCTCAAACGGTTTATATATAACTTTGATCCACACCCAAAATAGGGGTTTACAATATTACTTAGACTTTCTAGGTCCTCACCTCTACCACAGTTCTACGTGGGAATGCAACAACAACAGAATGCAGACTATCCAATTCCTCAGACCTCTACCACAGTTCTACATGGGAAAGCAACAACAAAAACACACAAATTTTCCAGCTCCTCAGACATCTACCAATGTCCTACGTAGGATACAAAAATGTATAAAGAGTTTGGTGTGAAGATTTCAGTATCCTCATGTTCAGCTTAGGAGTCAGTGTGTATCCAAACAGACAGAAGCACACACTACTTGTAATGTATTAAGAATGATCACAACATAGAAGTAATTAGTATATGAGTTTAAAATGATCTTGTGCGATGTCAATGCAGCTCTGGATTCCTTTGGATTGAAGTAGATGAAGCTTTGAGTCCTTCTCTAAAAGTTGTCTAGAAAACAGAGTGTTGTGGTTTTGTTATTTCACTTCTGGTACAGGTGTTCAGCATTAATGTGAGAGTATTCCTTCTAGCACTTGAACCTCCTCTTTGAACTTATATTCTTGATTTGAATGAGTGTTCTTAGAGTTCTTTTTGTGTTCTTCTCTTCATGTGCATGTGTATATTCTTGTATGTGTCTAATATGTATCTTTTATTCTTCCTTACATTTATGACTTTTTTTATCCAGTAGATTGATATTAATTTTATTCCTTGAGCTCCGATAATGGGAATGATTACCTTTTACAGGTACGAGGTACAATTCCCAGAAATGACATCAATCCAAATTAATTAATATTAGTTTCATTGAATTAAAGAAATATGACCATTAGAATTATATTAATAATATTGAAAAATTAGAGAGTTTGAGTAACAGTGACTGGTTAACCGCCATCATCCATCAATCGCTCGTTGTCGGTAGACTTGTAACCGTAACTCTGGTAGTAGTAGCTCACGTATCAGTAGCTCCATTTGTAGTGTTATCTCCTTGAATCGGTATCTCCAATCTATCGGTATCTTTATTAAATGGAGAACTTATGTCTGTAGATTTTCCTCGCTATCAGTATCTATTATCATCGGTATTGGTATCTCTCTCTATCAATAGCTTCCTCTATTGTTATCTCAATTCTATCGGTATATCCACTCTATCGGTAGCTCCACTCTATCGGTAGCTTGTATCACTAGACTTGTAACAGTGAACTTGTATATCAGTGACCTTGTCTATCAGTAGACTTAGTCTATCAGTGGACTTGTCTAACAGTAAACTTGTATCAGTGAGCTAGTCTGTATCAGTGACCTTGTATCGGTGAGATAATTTATATCAATCAGAATTATAAATATCGGTGACTCAATAACATAAATGCTTACAAAGTAACTCTTCTATTCATATTAGTTCCAGATTGAATTAATATCATATTTCATCCTTCTTAAACTTAAATAAACATTGATTAATATATCCCATGATATTATATGATTATTTTGACATCCACACTAACCATAGAACATGGAGGCATGATTATGAAACATAATTATTATATAGATAATCTTGATTTAGGATTATCATAACATATATAATCATATTTGAGATTATCAAAATAGGTGATTCCAATAGTTAATTATTTGAGCCTTGTAACATGATAAAAATGTGGGTGGTGTTATTTATTTCAAAACATTACATGTGTGCCACTCACCTCACTTAGAAAATGTCACCTCTTATCATGTGTACATCAATCCATAAAACCCTTTTTTGGGAACATTATTGTCCCAATATCTTACCAAATTCTTTCAAATCATCATTTAATAATTTTTTTAAATAAATTAAACATACAAAATAATTTTGTTCACACCTAAAGAGGATACCCAAAGAATATGTCACATTAATCAATGACTATTTTTTTATTCTTTCACCTCAATTATTTCAAATTATAACAATATTATATAATAACCTCAAAATATTAAATATACTGTGATTTTTTATTATAATTTCATTATCTACAATTATATCCACTTTGATCATATGGGTAGTGAAATAATAATTTGTTTAGATGTTAGACATCCACCTTGCAAACCGATGTCATTCATTTCACTATTTACACCTCTCAATTATGGAAGTAATGATAAAATTATTATTTTTATATATTATTTATTAATTTATTATGATTATGGAATTATTTTATCATTTTTACCATCATACTGTCCATTTCTTGGGTATACAATAATGGCGTACAACTTTTGTAAAGTCTACCGACTCGATATGTGTTGTGATTCATTCATTATTTTTGTGGAATTTATTATAGATGGGTTTATAAAGTACATATTATAAATAATTTTTTTTAATAATTAATGAAAATATAAAGCATTTAATTATATTTAAATAAATCTATCTTGAAAATGGAAAAACATTATTCTGTATGTATAACCTTCCATATCCATAAACATTGTATTTTCATTTCATCAATTAATATTAATAATTTCACTACATAACAATATACTGAATATATAAGATCATTTTATCATTTATAAAATTATATAAATTATTAAGACATGATAATTTTAATAAGACCCAAAATTAAACATCCTAAAATAAACAAAATAAAAAGTTATTGCTTCCCAAAACATGACTATAAAGTTGAATTGTCAATAAATAGTTAATAAAAGTATATAGGAAGATAATATAGACAATTATTTCTATGTATATATTTCATTAAAATATGTATAACAATAATTTATTTATTACAGTGGATGTTTTCATTAGTTTGAATGAATTTTTGACTTATGCTAATAGAGTTTTCCTCATTTATTTTTCATGGAGACAAAAGTTTTGTTATACATTTATATTCAACCATGTGGAGTATATGTAGCCCGTATGACAAGTATTATCATTAATTTTTTTATAATAGTTCTATTTATTGATATGTTTTCTGTTATTCCTTCTTAGTTATTTTGATTCAATGTAACCAATGTGATAATGATTTTAGGGTTTAATAACATCATTTTTTGGAAGTATTTATGATTATGTTTATGATTAAAAAATCATAAGTTTCATTTATATGAAAAATAATGACTTATATTAACCTATGTTTATTCAATTTATATTCAATAAATTTTTTTAATTTTTTAATATATGGTACATATAATAATTTATATTTTTTTAATTAAATCATGCTTTATTTCCTTAATTAGATTAAAATCGGTTTTCTTATAAAACCATTCTATTGTAAAATGTTTCAAATATAATTAGATAGCATACCATAATCATTAAAATAATTATTTAACCATGTTTTTCATTTTTACAACAATATTTTGTAATGATTCTTCATATATTTTTCCAAAAAATACTCATTTTGGTTTTTCCAAAAATGTGAGAGGAATAATTATTTTGACATGTATAGAAGAAAATAAACATCATTTAAATGAGAAAATTATTTTATTTTATTCTTCTATTATATTTTTTCAATTTTATTTTAATCTAAAATTTTTTCATTGTGATTTCTATTTTCAAAATGTTTTCTACAAAGAATATAATATATTTTCCTCATGTAATGTTTTAAATTATTCGTAAAAATAAATATCCATCTATAATGTCATATAGTGATGTTACAAATACCTTTTTGGGTATATTATCCAAGGATACCATTATTATTCCTTTTTAGATTGGTTTATAATTCTGATTTCATGATAAATATGAATCTTATCTTTTTTTCACATTTTAATCAAAAATAAAATTATTATTAAACCCACATAGTTTTTCATGAATTATACTATGATTGAATGATTAAATGATTATGAAAACAATATATTTTCCAGAGGAATTATATGATTAATTGATTACAAAACCTATCTTTTTCAAACACATTACATACATCCATTTTGTATCGAATTTATAAAAATTTCATTCAATGACCAAAAAGTACCAAAATACTAATGTTTTTAAAAATAATAAATAATGTAGTATATTTTATAGTCATAGAAATAATTGAGATCTAATTTGAATATGAATATTAATTTTTAATTCGACCCCTTAGTAGTTAAAGTCCCATGAGATATTAACTAATAATTATTTTAAAATGGGATATCTAGGAGTTTCCTTTTTGAACCCTCCAAACCCAAAAAACCCCTCCCCATGAACTGGTTTTCTAGATAATTCCTAGTTAGGAAACAATTAAATTTGGATTCTTCTAAAGGGTTAAATGATTAAATTTTTAAATGATTAAATTATTAAATATGGATTGTGGGGTATCCCATAATCATTAATAAAAAGGGATAAATGATTGAATTTGGATTTATATAAAGCCCATAATGAAATGAATTATCCAAGGTGTGAAATGTGTTGATCTCTACTGAGGCAATGATAAAATTGGATTGTTCTTATACATTGATTTGGAGTACTCTAAAAACCATTAATATATAATATTAAATTGTCAGGTGATAATATTTAGAACAGATTCATCAAATGACATGTTTGTAGAGGAAATTTATTAATGAGTTAAAAAATTATTTATGTTACACTGTTGAAGAAAAATCACATAGATATATTTTTAGTTTTATTTTATTAGTGAATATGAAAAGGAATTATGATATATTTCTTTTTGTTTCATCACAAAATGATTTTTTTCACCTTGATGTTAGTGTTTCAAATTAATAGTGTCTCAACATGGCCCTAGAAAGTATGGATCTGGTGCTTGCTATCAATTACATTGTCATGCATACAAGGAATGAAATCCTAAGGAATAAAATGTTTTTTAGACTTTCTAAACCAGACACATAAATGAGTTTTTTATTAAAAATTAACCCACTTATTAAAACATAATTATTTTATAAATAATAAAATAGAGTATAACATCATTCCATAAAACATATCCTAACATAATTTCTCATTATTCTACTTTTATTTCTAGAGAAACGAAATAGAAAGATGGTGATCTCAAAATCTCAGTAAGGGTACTGTATAAGGAAATAAATAATAAATAAAAATGAATAAATTGATATAGATTCTTAAATAAATGGACACACATTCCATATAATCAATAAAATAAAAAGTATTTGAATAACGAATAAATAAATTTAATTGAAAACACATTACATAAAAATATCTATATATGGAGAAAGAAATATTTTATGGTATGAATCTGAAAAAATTCCATTAATTCAATCAAATGAAAATAAAATGTATCCATAAATATTTTAGTGGAATATCTCAGGAATATATTAAAAATGATACTAAATTAGTGCAATTCTTTCTTAAAGGGTTTAATATCTAAGGTACATGAAAACCTATATCATCTTGACTTTTCCAAATGTTGGTTGAAACTGTGGATAAAATCCCATTTAATATTTTCAACTATGTTATCTCATTATAACATATCGATACATCAAGGAGATATATAAATATTGTGCTCGACCTGTCGTTAATTGTCCAAATCAATCATCATATCAAATAATCAGAATAAATAATATGATTTATAAAATATCCGTATTAAATAACGAATATAGAATTATCAATATTTTTCTATATAATAATATAAATGTCAACGTAGACACAGTTTGTAAAATGATGTATAGATTAAGAAATATTAATATCCATGTTAAATGTTATATATAATTAAGGGGAAATGAAATTTTCAATTATCATAAGATATTGAATATTAATAGAGGAATAAAAATTTACTCAAGGAATTGAATGTAATTATTATATATGGATAATTAAATAATATATCATCTTGTTGAATAATATAGTTTGTATGAATAGAAAAATCCCAATGTGAATTAAAAATAAAGGGTTCTTTATTATGATGAATAGAAATATAATAAAATGTTTTTTTAAAAAACATTATAAATAAAAATAGACTTTTATAATGAAAAAACATCTGGAAAAACATTTAAATGATTTTTTTGGGATATAATATCATTAAAATGTACCTCTTAATAATTCAAAGAATTATTTAGTGAAATTATTGCAGGTAAATCCATACAATCATTACGAGGTAAAAAGAACATTCATCTTTCAGGGAAAAAAGGATTAGAAAACACATTGTTGAGAAAGAAAAAAGAATATACCATTGAGAAAATTGGTAGAAGAAAAAAAGGGGATACATGAATTTACCAAATAATTTTAAATAAATGATTATGTTTTTTATTTAAACACGGTTTCTAGGGTAAATTTTTTTCTCTAATTAACAACTGATATAAGGGAGAATTTTCTTACAAGTATTTTATAAAATATTTTGAGTACCAATAATTATAAAAAATGTAATAATATACGAACATTTTCATGAACAACAAGAGGATAATAATTAATGGTTTAATTAAAAAATATTTATATAACTTCTTTATTTTATGCACAATTGAAAGATTATTACTGTTATTGTTGAGGAAAATAATATTCAAACATTCCAATGTGACCCGTACCACTTTAAATCATTTAAAACCCCAAAAATCAGAAAGAATAATATTTAACTGATGTTCTAAATACAATGAAGGTAAATTATTTCATGGTATAAGATATCAAATGAATATTAGATACAACACACAAATTATGTATCTGGTGTGGATAACATTTATCTCACAGAACTAAAAACATACATGAAAAATTTACCTTTTGTTTCCTTTTAGGTGAATTCTCTTTAGAAACCATTATAATATAAATATGTTATTATTATACATGAATCATAGTCATTTTAATGTTTATAATTATTTTTATGGAATATTTTACCTTTTTTGTACAACTAATTAAATAATTGATTCTATATCAGGGGGTTTGACCAAATTTGATTTATGTGTCAAAAAAATTGGTAGGTAAAATATTGTAAAAGAGGTCATTATATATCACTATTAGAGTAATAAACATTAAATAATTATAATAGTTATACACAGATTATTCCTTTAAAAATAATCATTACATATTTTTATAAAAAATAAATCAATGTTTTAATCATGGAGATGGTAGGTCGTACGTACAATAGAGTAATGTTCTTATTTTTCAATGATCATTATAGACAGAATGTAAGAATAATAAAATATTTCAAAATAGATAATAATATCATAAATAAAATATTATATAATCTTTAATATTATATATATAATTCCATTGAGTAAAATGAAATAAGATCATGTCCAGTACATGGTAGTCCATATATCAATAAATTACGTTATAACTTTTTAAGTGTGTGAAAAAGTAATAAATAAAATAGTATATATTATTCTTACAAGAAGTTAATTATGTAATTAATAACATATTTAGATTATTAAATTCATATATTTTTAATTAAAACCATCATTTATATGATCTGTGTATAGTGTCAATCAATAATATCTCTTTGAGGGGGTAGTGGTCCACACTTCCACAAACGATGTTATCGTTTTTACGCAAAATGAAAATTATTATGAAATGTGTTGTAAAATAATTAAATAAGTATAAAAATATAATAATTATCATAAATATCATATACAAATAGATTGACCATAATATTTTCCACCCATTAATTTTGGTAACGAATAAATAGACAATCATCATTTATTGAGGCGGTAGTTCTCCTAACACAGAAACAATATGTTGGTTAACTATTTATTGGAAGTGTTTGTGAGTGTAGGTTGAACCCTTATTGTAAAAACAAATTATTATATTTAGGAGAATTTTTTTTTATAAAATCACAAGACGATATTATTTTAGATGTTGGAATATTGAAATAAAACTAATAATATCGGAGATGTTTGTACATCTTAGAGTTGTAACTCCTTTTGGTTTGAAACAAAGGATTCTATATAATATTTATGAAACATTTTAGGCTTATATGGTGATGTGATATAATTTTTGAATCCATTTGGGAATTTCTAGGTGGATACAATGTCCCTTGAGAGGTTTTAGGATGTTGGAGAAGAGGAGATATTTTTTGGTGGAGGAGGAGTGGTTGTCTTGTAATATTTTGACAATAGATTTCCATACATGTTTTTCATGTTGAAAGTGGATCCAATAATGGTATTATTTTCTTCCAAGAAATTATATTGTTGATATAATAAAATCCAATATGTCATTGGAAATTTTATTTGTTGTTTGGGTCTTATTGTTATCATTTAGTCATTTATTAAGCTTATTTTAATCTTATTCATTGTAGTTAATTTCAATTAAATTCAATAAATTTTATGGTCAAGACTAAGATGTTGTTATTAAAAATAATAAATTATTATTATATATATATGGAATATATTTTTAATATTCTAATAATATAAGTGGTAGAAATTAATTTTTTATTTTTCTTATACCATAGATGGGAAAGCATATTTTTATAGTAAAAACATTGAAATATTTTCTATGTTTCTTATAGTAAATTTCATATTGAAATTGATTCCAATGATCTAAATTGGATTAATTGATAAAAATATTACCCAATTAAATTTTAAAACCAAATAAATGTATAATTATACCATATAAATATATATTTTTTAATGTAGTTTTAATCTAATCTTCGATAGTTTTGATTATTCATTAAAATGAATAATTTCTGAAAAATAACATAAAATCACCATATATTCATTTTTATTTTTATTTTTTATAAAATATGTTTATATTGACATAATAATTAAATTAAAGTGTTATAATTCATATTTTATGTGGTTTATACATTAAAAGGAGGTATAATTGCTCTTATTCATATATAGGTTTTTATGTGTGAATTTGGGTTTGTTCTTTTCTTCTGCCTATTGAAACTAATGGATGAATATCCAAATTATTTTATTGATTATATAACTTATATATATCAATAAAATAATTCACTATTTTAATTATCTCTTTTTCTAAAGAAAATTCTTTTTTGGAATCATAAAATTAATAATATTTTTTTATACCCAATTAAATTTTATTCTCATTTCTCATTAATTAGTAACCAATGAATTCTTATTATATTTATATAAAACATAAATTTCCAGTATATATTTAATAATATTTATCACAAATAACAAAAAATCTTGTTTATATGTTATTAATTAAATAAAAATATTTTTATAATATATTGTTATTTGGTTCAAATCGGTATGTCTTGTAATGTATGGTATAAAGTAATGTATCTCGTGATTGTGATGTAATATAGCATAAAATTTTAGGAATTAAAATGTATAAAATTTATTGTATTTATTATAGATTGTAAATAAATAGTAAATCCACAAAATATTGTATTACTTTATGTGCCTGATGATGTGTATCATACATATTATCGAATGCATTGTTTTACTTTTGAATTTTGGGGTGTTACATTCTCAACCCCTTAATAAAACAATATCCTCAGAATTTAAGTTAATTCCAAGTAATATGTTATTTCATATTTTCTACATTGGAATCCCACATAGTGGGAATGATTTGTATACCATCCTCTAGAAAAGAGTGAATGAATAGTACAATAGTCAAACGGAATACCCTGTAACTAGATTTCAAAGTATTATTACAATAATGGAATATGAAAATACATACATAGAGGAAAATTGTGAATATTTATATGTAGTTATGGAGGTCATAAATCATTAATAAATGAATTAACAATATAATTTTTAGGGACAGAAATCAATAAATATTTTATAAATTAAGAGGCTACATGTTGAAAAACAATGTAAGGTATTAAGACAACATTTTATTTTTCTTAATTCGTTAATTATATTTTATTATGAATGGATAAAATGTTCAATGATAAAGGAGTAAAATAAATGATGAAATTATACCTAGAAAAAATTACAACCATGAATTATAGGGGCCAAATGTTGTCAAATTCCAGATAATCTCCCTCCATGAGACTGATTCCATCCATGGGTAAAGATTCCATGCAATGAATAAAATTGTAATGAAACAATTTCTTCAATTTGAGGCCCTGAAATCCAACACTTCGTTACCCTCTCACCATGTGGGGAGGACACTGATCTATTTTTTAGTAAGGTCCTTATACTTTTTAACAATGTAATCAATATTCCACATTTACTTTGAAGTCACTTTTTTTTGTGGTGAAATTCTTTTACAAAACACAAATATCAGTATATATTGTTATGTGATAAAATTCAATTTCCTTTTAAAAATCTTAATTTTTTTATTGTTGGATCAAATCAAAATCCATCTCTTTAATCCCAAAAATTATTTTCCAATTATTATTTGTGTCATACATGAAGCATTAATGAAAATATTTAATGGATCATAATGCCTATAAAATTTTGACAATTATAACTTTTTGACTCTAACACTCTTCCAAAACCAATATTGTTAATAGATTAAAGTCTAATCCTCAAAAGGGATATTATTTAATCATCATTAACATGTATTCATCGAATGGTTTGAATAATTGTAGTTAATAACTAGACCCATAAATTATGTTGTTTATTTTTTGGAATCAAACCCTTATCTCCCTTCGGTCATGGGTTTAAGACCTGTAGCCATGCTAGCTATGATTGTTTTTCACTAGAAATACATGTTTCCCTTTTCAAAAACCATAATGATAAATATATCCAAAAATAATTATAAATGATAACATTGAAATATTGTTAATCACAAAATATCCTTTCAATAATGGATTTCTATACAATCTTAATATAAAAATAAATCACCAATTTATTTCAACATTGTTCTTTATATGGTTTAGAGATTTTCAATATTATAATTTGAAGGATTTCTAAACCATGACCCCTTATCATAAATTTAAAAAAAATTGTTTTATCATAGGATATTTATTTTCAAAATCATTCATAATGTTTTGAAAAAAAATAAATTATCATATAAATATCACCTGGAAGTGTTAAACTAGGTGCGTAGTAATGCCCACTATCATGTTCTAGGTTACGCTGAGTCAGGATCAGAATACAGTTTCAAAGTTCTTAATCTATGGTACATCAATTAAAAAACCATATCCTCTTGTAGTATCTAAATAGGTATGTATTGATATGACAGACCAATAATATCTACCATTCAAAAAATGTATGTAATATTCTATAATTAACTTCAATTTATAACTTAGAGTTTTTTTCTCTAACATATATTTTCATAAATCTAGTTCACAAGGATGCAACTAAACGTCCTTTAAATCTAACTGTAGTTACCCAACCCCAGAATTCTCAGATCCAGTGTCTTTTATTGACTACATTGGAATTCATAAAAAGAGTCAAATATTGAAGGACCAATATTTTTGTAGCCAGGGAAAACCATATACATAAATGGGTGTTGTATTACAAATGAATACAGTAATTATAAAATATTTATTTGTTCTAAATTATATATTTGAGGACAACATCATTCCATCAAGAACATCCTTGAATAATTTCTAATGAAACTTCTTCAGTTCATAAGGAATATAAACATATTATATATGAGCTCAAATTCACTGATATAGTATAATATAATATATGAAATATTTAATCAATTAAAATAAATCAACATGATAGAGTAAATAAATGAACACAAAAGCCATGTAATAAATAGTTAGAAATGTAACTGAATAAAAAATAAGTAAAGGTAATTTAAAACACATGGTTTTAAAATAACTAGATAAGTAAAAAAATAAATATGGACATACAAGAAATGAATATATTTCTATTTTATCAATGAACCAAAAATGAAATTTATCAATACATATTTCAATGATAAACTCATGGATAAATCATAACGTGAATAGAATAAGTGTAATTATTTCTTAATGGACATCATTTCTTTGCTACTCGAAAACCTATACCATCAAGGAATTTCATAAGACAGGTTTATACTATGGATAGTGCCCCATTTAATTTGTGAAACAAATTTTCCTTATGTGATCATATAAATACATCTAGGAGATATATAATGTCTGGGATCCACCCCTCATTAATATTCCAAATCATTCTTCATATTGAATAATAATAAAGATAATATTGATCAAATATCCATATTTTATAATGAATTTAGAATCATTAATATTTCTCAAAATTATCAAAAAACTAATAACTTATATATTATATGTAAAATAGTAAACAGTTTATCATATAGTAATATCCATGAAAAATGAAATGGATAATTAGGGGAAAATTCAAATTTCAATGATCATAGGATATTTTATATTCTATGAGGAATAAAAAATGATTCACGTAACTGAATGTGAATACTTTCTTTTTCCATATCAATATGAATCCATCCATGAGGAAAAATAAGGATTGAATCAACAAAAAAATCCTAAGTGGGTTAAAAATTTTGGTTTTTTTATTAATAGAAAAACAATAAAATCATATTTTAAAAATATTCTTCAGGAAAATATCCTTTTATTTTGAAAAAAATAGGAAAAATATTTTCATAGAAAATCATCTTTGAAATTATCCTCTTAAAAATTAACATTTTTTAAAAGAAAAGGATGTTTCAATGTAATTACAATGGTTAAATCCAAACTAGATATGCATGGTAAAAAAACATATTTTTATATGGTAAAAAGGTTTCAAAATTCCACTTTTAATTGAATATAGAAGATAATTACTTTGAAACCATTATTAAAAGAGAAAAAATAGTAATAATTTATTTACCACATGATTTGAAAATAATTTCTTAAAACATTTTAAAAAGCCAAGGTTTTTAAAAGAAACTATATTCTCTAACAAACAGAGAAATAATGTCAGGTTTTCATAAAAATATTATTAATATATTTTTAGTACTAAAGTGTGGTAAAATACTAAAAATGCATAAAATGGAATGGAATTTTTATATGAGTTATAATAAAATATTTTATGAACAATGGTCAATTAATTTCATCAAATGGAACTATTATTTAATGATAATTAATGTTAATATTGAGGAAAATATTATTTAATCATTCCACTATGTCTCATAACACATTTAAAAATTTTAAATAATAAAACTCATAAATAAATTCTATTAAATGGAATATTAATATTCTATAAATATAAATTAAACCATGATATTATATAGAAAATTGTTAGTAGATACACCACAGAAATTAATTATGTGGTGAATATAACCTTTATCTCACAAAGGTTAAAAGTGACGTGAAAATCCCTTACAATGCGTTTACATTCAAGTAAACTCAATTTAACTCCTTATATAATCTTCTAATGTTAATTTTATACATTCTTCATAATAGTTTTTTGGATCATCATCATTTTTATTTCATTGATTTCCATTTTTATTACAACAACTTAACCAATTTTTTCCACGTTGGGTGTTTTGAACAAATTAGATTTCTTATTAAAAAACAATTTACATCAAATATGGTAAAAAAGGTCATTATATAACATATAAATAATAATAAAAATTTAATATTTATCATAATTATAAACCAAAACATATTTAAAAATAATCATCAAATATGGTTAATAAAAAATGATTCAACTTTACAATCATGGTGATGGTTGGTTGAAGGTATGAATGCGTAACGTTATTATTTTTCAATTTTCATTATGGAAAGAAGGTGAGTGGAATTATATCCATTTAGAATAATAATTATATCTTATTAATGATATTATTTTGTTACGTATACTTATATATAAAATTCATGTGATGCAAAATTAATCACATCATGTCAGAGAGGCACTAGTCCACACATCCATGAATAACGTTTTCAATTATTAAGTGTGTGAATAATTATTAAAGAGAATGATATTTATTATATCTTAATATAGGTAATTATTTTATAATTATATTATAGAATTTTTAGTGTAACTTATTTTTAATTTAAAAAATCAATAATACATTCAGTTTGTAATGTGAATGAATCTAATCGCTTTGAGGGGGTGATAGTCCACACTTCCAAAAATTATCTAATTATTGTTAATCAAAATGGATTCCATAAATATATGTGTTGTATAATAATAATAAGTGCATAAATAAATAATAAATTATATATATATATATAATATATGAACATATTTTTTGTCAAAATGGCTAGCCATTAATTTCTATAAATTAAAAATGGACAATCATGGTTTCATGTGGTGATAGTTCGTCATACATAGAAACAATAAGTTTAATACCCATTATATGAATGTATGTGTGAGTGTAGGTATAACCATTATAATAAAAAATAATTTTATATTTACGTTGCTGGTGTTTTTATAAAATATTGAAATAATAATATTGTTGGGATTGGACAATTGAAATAAAACAAAAAAATATAGAGAAATTTTTTTACGCGTTTTTAGGTAAATCCATTTGGTTTTGGAAAATGGATTCCTAAGATTGATTTTTTACAAAAAGATAGGCCTCTAGGATGAATGAGTTTATTTTATGGAGCTATTTTGGATGATATTGGGTGGTTAAAATATTTTTGATATGTGTGAGGATGTTGGACTAGAGGAGATATTTTTATATTGGATGAGGAGTGGCACTCTTGTAATATTTGGACAAAGAAATTTGATACACATTTTACATGTTGAATTTGATTCCAATAATTTTTCAAAATCATAAAAATATAGGTAGTTGTTTATATATGGCCATCCAATATCTCTTTGGCAAGCATATACGTTGTCTTGAGACATAGGGTTAACATTAATCCCTTATAAATATTAATTAATCATTAATTGTTATAATTAATTTTAAATAGATTCACTAACCATTTTGGGAAAAAAACAAAGTTAGTCTTATTATACATTATAAATTAAAATGATTAAAATATGATATATGTTTTTTGAAATTTTAATCCTCGTTGTGGAAGAAATTAATTTGAAATCTGTCCCACATGTCGTACGACATTGGTGTTTTCTAATGTAAAAATGTCTAAACGGTTTTTCTATTTTTATAGTCAGTTTCAAATTGAAATTGATTATAAAGAAATAAATTAGATTTATTTATAATAACTGTATCGATTTATAATTTATAATAAATTATATTTACAATTTATCTTTATATATAAATTAAATGAAGTAGTGGTTTTGAACTATATTTCGGTATTATTATCTACTCTTTAAAAATAATAATATATTACCCAAATATATAAAAAATTCACTATAGACTAATTTTTAGTTTTTGATTTAAATAATGAATTTAATTTGAAATATTCAATCAATTATTTTTTTAAAATTCATAATAAAACATGGTTCTCTAATAAATTCCAGTAGAATTGCATTTATATTAATTTAGGTTTTTATGTGTGAAATTGGATTTTTTATTACCTTATGCCTATCAAACCTAATATGTGAATATGAAGAATATTTTATTGAATATAAGACATATTTATTTAATAAATAACATTTCTTAATTTTAAATAAATATTTTTATTTTTAAAAAATCCTTTTGAAACATAAATATAAAAATATTTCTTGTTATATTCAATTAGTTCTTATTTTTTTTAATTATTTGGTAACCAATGAATTAATTTTATATTTATATAAACCATAAAATTTCATATATTAGTTAATATTATTCATAACCTTTAATATAACATTTAGGTTATATTATATTATATTAAATAATAATATTTTAACAATATATTGTATTTTGGTGTAACTCGGTCTTGCATGTACCACAAGCTATCGAGGAAGGCCGCTCGTGTGCCAGATGTTAGATAACTCACTACAGTGTGAAGAAAAATATATTTCATGTATTTATTTGTATTATAATAGTAGAGATATAGTATATTCTCTATATATTATATTCTCTTATTTTCATGGGGATGTGTGTCATAAATGCTATCGAATACAAAGTTGTACGTTAGAATTTCTGGATACTAAAAAAACTTTTTATCTGAGGCATATAACAGATGCCTCATTAGTAATTCTCACACAATATATGGTTTTAAGTTGAATTTATCTATTCCTTATGATAAATAAAATGAATTATAAATCATATACATAAGGGATTACTGGGATATAGATTTTCTATGTGTCGATCCATGTGAGTTTTTAGTTCAATAATATTTAGAATCATAAATGCAGTCACCCTAAATAGCCTTTTATCATGATGTAAAGTATTAATTCATGATACAGTCAGTTGGGTATGAATATTTTGGTTTTTACTAGGTAATGATGTAATAAAAAATAATTCTGTAATACAAATTTTTATTACAAGACCTGAATTATATATATAGATTGATATATGTAAATATGGATTTTATATCATAATTCATGGGAACATACTACAATGATATTCATTGAATATTAGGATTTTTTTATATATCTATAAAAAACTATACTCATTTAAAAATTATTCTAACCATATTACAAAAAAATATATTTATTTATAAATTCACGGCCCTCATTGAAAAATAAGTTTGTGATATATTGAGGAAAAGTTGAGTTATCAATCCAATTATTTTTTGATGAATGACATGGATTATTTTAAAAAAAATTGAATAGGGGTTCACATGGTGTCTAAATAAATGAGCATCATGTTGTTCCAAAGTAAAATATTATTTGGTTCATTGATTATTATTGTTTTTTACATCACTTGGTATTTTAAGGATTTCTACATTATTAGTTTATTTTTTAATTGATAATAATATGTTAGTGTGTGTAGTCATATTTCAACAATTTAACATTGATGATTCACAACATTAAAACATGATTTTGTAGACCTTGTATTAACCATGTGAAATTATTGTTATTTATCATGTTATAAAATATCATATTTTTTTCACCATATATATACCCATAAACGTACGATTAATGGTATATCATTAATTTTTAGTTAATTTTTTGGTCAATCAATGATTTTTCCCTCCCTCAGTGGTGTTTCACTCTACCTGCGACCAATCAGTTGGTCTTATTAATATAATGAAATAATAGATTGTTTTCTAATAGAATGTTTTTAGTTTTTATTTTTTTTTATATTTTATCAAGGAGTTCTACATTGTCGTTACACATTTTAAACAAACAAATACTTCATATTATTGAAATATTGTGATTCCATCTATAGAGAGAGATGATAGATCTATATATTATATCAAATAGATTAGATTGTATTGAAAAAAATCATTTTACATATTCCTAAATTTGGGATAACTTATACTATACATAGTCTTATGAACATTAATGATAACAAAATAAAACACCACGAATTTCCTTCACTATTCATAGAGAAGATGTTCAGACCATTCGTTGGGTTAAAAAATGTGAATGCAATGCTAAAGAAACATTGTGATATCCATCATAGAGAAATGGATGTGAAGGTGACATATTTATAAACATTTTATGATAAATATGATGATATCTATATATAATAATATAAAATAGTAGAATCATTGTTATTTTGTTTAATTAGATTTATAAATACAATTTAAAGCAATAAACAGATTCTTGTAGAGTCTAATGTCAATGAAATTTTAATATAAATTCATTTATATAAAATAAATGTTACAATTCATTACCAAAAAGATCATAGGTTGGGGTAGTGAACCATAAACAATCAGAACTAATATTTTTTTCTTATTATATACGTTGAGGGTCATAAATAAGAATAAAAATGAAAATGTGAAAACGATATATATTTTATGTGCATAATTTTTTTGAGATATATTTCCAAATAAATCACATGATGATGAAACCATTTTAAATAATGATGTAATAGAAAGAAATAAAATTATATCATTAATATCAAAATTTTTGAAATAAAGAAAAAGGAATAAAATATAAACTTTTATTCAACTATCTTTGTTATTTAATATTTGAAATAAATTTGGATTAATTCATTGAGAAATTTCAACAAAAATAGAAAAATATCCATTCTCAAGGATTATCCATATGATATACTTGGTGGTAACACTTCATAATTTGAAAATATACGTCAATTTTAAATGTAATAAAAATATAATGAACAATTTGAATTTATTCAAAATGTATTATTCTACTTTATTTGAATTTGTTATTATTATGGATTCAAAGGACATAACTGTTTTTCTAGTATAATTTATAACATTCATAATTTAAGAGATTATATTAATATTGGATATTAAATATCAAATTATATGACTTAATCCCAAGAATGTTCAAAGAGAGTAGGTGAAATTGAAAAATTAATTACATTCTCTTGAGGAGACATATTATAGGTGTGATCATGTTAACCCACTTCCAGGAAGCATCATATAAATTTTTATTATGTAATGAAGAGAAAAATGAAAAATGAAAATCTATAATATGTAAAAGTAATTAGTTTACCGTGGCGGTGGTTGAGGATGTTTAAAAAACTAAAGAAGTAATTAATAATTCGATATGTGATAGTAAATTATCACCACAAAAGTATGATAAAATATTATCTTAAAACATACCAAAAAAATAATTAAGTATATATTAAAAAAAATAGCTGATCACATATGATAATGGTGTCTGATTTACATTCATTAGTATGAATAACTACAAAAATGTTATTTATATTAATGGTTCAATGAAAATTTATGAAGGGTTCTAATATTTTTGGTTAATATAATGAGATAATCTTCCAAAATAAATGATATTTTATAATGATTTTCAATTATTCGAAAATAATTATGAAGGGATAACTAACAAGTGGAGATCTATTTCATATTTATAATGATCACAGTATTTATGGGATGAGAGAGGTGAATGAAAACATTATATGGGATATGTGAATTTGTCCATTTAGGGTAAATGAAGATAGTTATGTTAATCATGGGTTATTCTATGTGGAATCTTACAAAGTTAAATCACAAACGGTTCAACACCAGTGAAAGATTTCTTAATTAAATACAGTGAACACGATCCATATATTCATGAGGGTTATGATGATGAAAAATCCTATGTTGTGTCACATTGAAGTTTATAGACTATTAATATGGAATTTATCCTATTTAGTTGGGTATTCTATGAATTATTTTTATAATTTTAGTCATATATCATAATCGTATTTTATATTGAGTAACTAGAAATCTATTTAGATAGTCATGAACATCCAATTGAATTTTGAGAATCAAATGAGATGTCTATTAAATTTATTTTTCCATAAAAATTTATTAGAATACAAGAACAAATACATTGATAATAATATTTAAAATCACAGAACAAGTCATTAGTATAGTGCTATATATTGAACCAAAAAATATATATTTAATGAATATAAGAACTATTGATTAACGGATATGGGTATAATAATATGATAAAATAATGAAAATATCAGATTCAACCATAAACACTTTACTGTCATATTTTTAAAACAATCCATTATAGAAAATCATTATGTTATTCAATATCATTTTCTATATAAAAAAAATGTTTTTTTAAAACAAATAAGATATCTTGTGATTGAATATTTTCATTAAACATGCCTTATGAAATATGTTACCCATGTTAAATCTTGAACATGAGAATAATTATTGATTACATTAAGGTAATTATGTTATATAAAAAATCATTTATAAGAATATTTTCATGTTGATGATAAAATAGTTATACCAATTTTATAGGAAAATATAAAAAATCGGAGTATTCACAGTTCATTACATATTTTTGATAAATATCGAAAACATTTTGAAATATCTAGGGATGATGAGATCCTCATAAAATTTTATTCTATGTTCTCTGTATATATGATTCATGTAACATTTTTGTAAATACTAAATTATAATATAAAATCTATTTAAACTCATATCATTTTGATGAATATGAATCATACCAATATAATTTCACTATTTTAATTAATATGTGATGAAGATACATTATAACACTAGGATTAAATAGAAGTTATAGAAATGAGATTTTATTAATTGAGAAGAATAACTATTGTAATTTTTTCCAAATAATAAATATATGATTATGATTATTATTTTGTTTGATACGAATAAAAAAATTATGAAATTGGAGATTTATCAATGATCAACTATTGTCATTTTGATGGTGTTAAATTCAAATTAAAGGAATATATTTTAGTTATATGTTTTTTGATGTATCATGGATTAAATATATTAAAATATTTCAATTGATTTGAAATAAAATGAATTATAAGTTGATTTAAATGATTGGGAAGTTAGTGATTCATCATAATGAACCTGAAGAAGGTGTTTATATTTAACACACAAAAGCATTTAAACAAAACAGTTGTGGTTCTAGATTATTAAATTAAATAACTCCTCACATGGATTGGTAAAACCACCCTATGAATGATATTGAAACTAAATATTAACATAAAGAGAATATGATTCATAAATTTTAAGTTATATTATAATCTATATGTTATTTGAAATGAAAAAAAATTAATCATCGTGATTTTATATGAAATTTTATCAATTTATAATAGTCAAACAAGGATAATATGGTGAAATTGAGAAAAAATTAATAACATTACAAAATTTAAATTCATAAAGTGATGGAATTATAAATTGGTTTTCAAGTTTCATATATTGAATGCATTCTCATTCAATCAAAAGTGAATGGATCTTGTGTGATATTGAATAAATTCCACATGTAATTATCAAGAGGTGTATATACTTTTATTATATGGGGGGATATGTTTCGTATTACTAAATGGAGTATTTAGGATAAAATGATATTAATTTTAATTTGTATCGTATTTTATAAATACAAATATGGTTTTAAAATTAAATTTGTTTCTAAAATTTGTTCTTCGGTTAAAAAAATATTTTAAGGAGAATTATCTTGAATTTTTAAAACATATCATATTATTTATTAAATGCATTCATGATAATGGATTCAGGTAAAAATACGGTATATCATATTTTATTTATTTATACAAACATATATATTTTCCTAGATATATTTTTTGAAAAAAATATAAATTAATATTTGAAATCATTACGGGTGGATAGTTTTTGTATTTTCACTATAGAAATTAAAACTCTACCACTCATAACTAAATTTATTTATTGTATGTTGTGGATTCTCATGAAAATAAATCAAATGATTTGGATGATGTCCTATTCTGATCCATAAGAATATATATTTTCTTCTCATTAGTGATTGTGATAGACTTGAAAAGATAAATAAATATGATAAATGATATTATACATCATTAAATAAAAATTAATATTAACATCATGTAACACTACAACATAGAGAATTGGAACATAGAACTTTTTCACTGTAATATGTTACTTCCATTGAGTAATTAAAAATGATCATAAGAAATTCCTTAGAGAAAGATAAATTATAGATTTTTTTAATATTTTGTGTATTGAATTATTTTCTAAAATTTCTATATGAAATATTGTTGTATACATTATTTAATGAATTTTTTTAAAATGTTGTATAATTAAAATGGATAGCTTCCGGAAACGTTAGGGAGGATAAATTTTGTTTTTATTAGTGTGATCATGTGGGAATTTTAGGTGATTATAACTAAATATTAATCATTTAGAAGATATCTATAATGGATTTATATATTTCCACATATTCAAAGTAGGATTTGAGAGGTCCCTAGAGTAGTAATAGCATCCCTAATGGCATGGTTGTTTGAAAGTGTTCGTGTTAGGAGAATCTGGACTTGTATTTAATATATTAAGAGTGGATGTGAGTCAATAAGAATTTTTTTTCACAATTAAATTAATATTACCCTGAGATTTGGAGATGTATAATAAACACAATTATATCCTCTTGTGTGGGGAGAGGATAACCATTCCATAGAGGCATATTAATACTAGTGTCATAAGGAAATTCAATTTTTAAAAAATAGAATTCTTTCCAGTATTATTTAATTATGAACATGAACATGAATTAGTTGTTTTCATTGTGTTGTTTTCTAAATATGAAATGTAATTTCATTCTACTATGTTAGTGTATATCCAAAAATGATGGAATAATCACATTATGGTGGGAGTGTTATTGTTGATGTGTTTTACACTATTGGATATGTGTTGTGGAATAAAGAAAATTGAGTTAGGAAGAACTAGTATGGTAGATGATATACATAATATAAGATATGAAAATTTTTATTAGAACATGGAACTAATGGTTTTATAAGATATAATATTTCTATAAGGTTCTGCCTATTTGTTTTTTTCCTACAAAATTTATAAATCTAAATTTTATCATGCCTAAAATCATTCGATCATGCGATAACTGTGTTTTTCTTTGAATAATACATTAATAATAAATATTACACAATACACTAAAAAGGAAAAAAATATAAATTTTAACAATGATATGGTTAGGAATGTATTTTTTTATATAATTTATATGATTTTACTATAATATTTGTAATGGTTTCTTGGTATTTATATTACACATCTATCAAAAGTGCATATAAAGAAAAAGATGTGGTATTCAGTCCACATTTCATATATAGCATATAAATATAATGTATTTATTCCTATAAAACAAGATTAATTTCAATCATACATTGATTTATCCTTTTATTCATTACATGTATAATTCCAAGATGGTAATAGATGATAATCAATGAGAGTAAAAAGGGTTTAAACGAGATATAAAATTGATATTCACTAGAAGAGATGGATGTGAAGATCATTCTTCTAATTGGGGCATATTATTATTTCATATTCATGTATATCTAGGATATATAACTACTCATTTGACATATTGATTTTAAATATAAAAATGAAACATGGGTATAAAAAACACAACATCTACATAGTGAGTCCAATACACATAATAATAATAATCAATAAATTTTGTTATCCCCTTATGATATATGGGTACTTTATCTCTCTATCTGTAAAAACATCCTTAATATTAAGATCCATAAAAAATAACTGGTGACAAAAAATCATTTCCTGATGGTTTTTATTTAATCAATAATTCAATCTATTCTAAGTAGTGGTTTACTTATAGGAAAGTCAAGATGATATATGAAATACTAATAACAATAAAAACTACATTGTTCCATGATACTAATAATTTTTTCTCTTCCATTACCTAAATAATTTAAATAATATTTTCTAATAATATAAACATAATGGAATATTTTGTTCTTCTAAATATACATATCATGACTTATGTAGATTTAATATATTATCTTATTGTAAAAAAAACATATTAACTGTATTTATGTTCTATTTCACTAAAATCCTTTTATATTTCATTGTGAACCCAATGTATATTTTCTTAAAATATTTTGATGATAAATTTACAATGAAATTAATATATAAATATTACATATTATAAATACACATTCTTCCCATTTTCATTATGACCATTTACACACATGTCTTTATCTATTCAACAACCATTATTTCACATCTATGATTTTATTTTTATAAAAATCTTATTATATTTTCAAATTGATATTTTTTTTTACTTATTAAATTTCATATTTTCAATAAAAATGGATTTATTACCCCTCACTAGTGATTACATTCTACCACAATTTTGGATAGACAACCTATTTTTATAAAAACCTATTTTCATAATCAACTAATTTAAAATAAACATATATATCACTCTTATTTAATGTATAATTAAATAAGTCTTTTTTCCTTTCATTAACACTGATCTATATATTACATTTACCAATTATTAAATTCATGAAATGTTCACCTATTACAAAACATTATATAATTAACTCAAATTTTGAGTAATAGAATAAATCCTTGCATATATACCATTTTCAGTTTCATCGAACTTAATCCTCCAAGATTGAATCATCCCATTCCTTTTATTTTTGAATAACCACCATTATAGCCAAACTGTTCAAACTATGGATTAAAATCCATGGTCCTTTAAAAATTTATTAAAAATTAGAAGTCCTAAATGGATGAGTTTCATTGAGAAAATGGAATGGATAATACCAGCAAACATGAAAAATCTATCAATCACATTCTATTATGACATCCATCTCTTTGTGATCCAAGTTGACCACTCAAGTGATGCCCTCTCTTCCTCTTATTAGGATGTTTCCAGTTAAAATCATGGCCATCCATACTGGATGTCTCCTAATTATGGGACACACTACCTTGATCAAAAATATTTTTGAGAGATTAAATAGTTAAAGGATCATCAACTCGAAGAAGTGATATACTACGAAATTCCTCCTAAAAAACATCCCTGCTAAGGTATATGTTCAAAATGTAAATAAAAGTAATATTATTATTTAGCAGAAAAAATAGTATAATGTGTTATTCCCATTTTCATTATTATCCTCTCCATTATCTTCAATCATCGCTCCATCAGAAACATTTGGGGATGAGATGTGATGACTATCATCCAAAAAAAATATCATATGTTTCCCTAGATTAAGGCTCACAAAAACTATGTAATGTATGATAATACATCAAGCTAGCTTTCTTGTGTACAACCAACTAATTTCCATTATCATAAATTACCTATAACCACAAATATAAAATATCTACTATCTCTCTATTCAATATTTCAAAATCCTATAAAAGTTGAAATTTTTAGTCATATGGGGAGTATATCCACATTCATGAAGTTATATTCCTTCATTATCTCAATAATTCATATAAATATTATCATTATATTACATATTATTGTTTTAAATTATATAATTATTTACATAATAAATTATTATTTATATGATCTATATTATGAGTTCTTGTCTTCTTGTATATATACATTCATCTTCTTACTTAATCACATAAAACTGAGTGTGCATAATTACCTATTTTTCATTCAATTTTTTAACATGAGATATATATTAAAATATTAATTTAATTAATAAAATATTTTCTTCAAATATCCATTTTAATTAATATTTATTACTGATTTTTTCAAAATATATAAAATTATTATTAATATCGTTATAAGTGTTTTTATCATTATAATTCCATCACATATAATGATTCAATATCTATAATTTCACTTTTATATATTTATATATGGTAAAAATCATTCAAGAATAATTGAATTTCTTTCATTATAGAATATTTTTTGTCATTATCGTTGTTGATTTTGATATTTAACCTTTTATTCCATTAAAATATGGATCTCGATATTATAAGTGTATATTTTGGCTTAGAATAATGAATGTATGAATAATATCACGATATACTTCTTCAAAATATTTAAATATATGTCTATTGAGGTATTCATTCAGCCTCTATAATTATTTTTTTATGTATTTTATTTTTATTTTTCCCTGGACTCTATTCCCAGATTCATTGACATATTACTACTATGTGTATTCACATCAACCACGTTATTCCATTAGATAAACACTACATATGTATCCCAATTTTCTATCATTTTCCTCATTCAACCAAAATGTAGAATCATTTGGTTAATGTTTAATATTACACTAATAACGTCAATGTTATTTTATAAAAACCTAGTTATAAATATATTAAATATATTTTATCATTTATTTACATAAATGATTTTTTTCAACTTTAAATAATCATTTCATACTATATTATATACTAATAAAATTGTTTTGGTTTGACATAATTTTTTATTATCATTATATATGACGGAATGTTCTTATTTTGCAAACTAATTAAAATATTAATAAAATGGGATATTTAATTTCAAAAAAAAATTAGTAGAATTTTTAAATTATATATGTCCCCAAACAAAAAATATTTAATTTACTAATATATTCTTCTCTATATATTTATGATACATTGTAATTAATATATTCTTCATTAAAATAGGAAATATATTCTAATAGTTTTCAATAGTGCCAATTAATAATAGAATTGTTTTATTTTTTTAATATAGCAATTTGATTATTCTCATATATTTATTAGAAAATATTTTTATTTGGGTACTTTGTTACATGATGGTTAAATTTTCAATATTAAAATAAATAATGGGTAAAAATAATAATATAATTCTTTTTACATCTTTTTATATAAAATTAGATGAATTTAATTTATTTTTGGAATTAAGAAAATATTTTTGGTAACATTTATATTTTTATGGAATAATTGATTATTCTTGGGATTGATTTTATAGTTTTGTGAGACGTATTTTATTTTAATTTATCTAGATACAAATATTCATTATAGATAATCATGGGATACTATCATTTACTTTTTTTTATAAAAACTTAATAGTAAAATATTTTTAATTAGTATTTAGTTATATCATGGTTTTTTTTAAAAATTTAAAAATTCATCATCTACTCAAATTTCACTCCAATACGCATACTCATAAAAAATATAGTTATGAATGTTATCAAATTGTTTTGTAAATATAATCTTATGGTTGTTAAATAATTTTTAGAATACCATAATATATTCATCCATAATATGATGTCCATCAACAGATATATACATAATCATAAATTAAAATGTATTAAAATTAATGTATAAAATTATCCTCTTTTATAAAATATTTTTGATCCCCTATGTATAAGAATAGCATTCCTATATAACCATTTTTATATTCATTTAATCATTTTCAATCATTACATAACATAATTAATCAGGTTAGACCATGAATCATTTAGCATCATAGAGACCAACCATTCCCTTGGATCTAATACAATGTACCATGTTTTTTCATTAATATATTTTATATACATAAAAACAAATTAATTATTTATATATCAATGAAATAAAGATTTTTTTTCCAAAAATCAGATTTAAGGCCCATAGTCAAATATTTTATGTAACTATGGTAAATGCTTTTTTGTAGAAATTTTTTTCAAAAAAAAATACCTTGTTAGGTATTGGTTTTTAAATGGATAGTGATTATTTTAAATATTATGACTCAATTAAATTAATGTGTAAAAATATCATTGAAAAGATACATTCCAAGAATATGTTTTTTTTATGATTATTTAAATTCGACACATTATTATAAGAGAAATATCTATTTACATTGTTTAATTTCAATTATATGGGTTTTTAAATTGATTTAAAAAATACTATTACTTTAAAATATCACGTCGAGATTTATTATATATAACATGAATTGGGGAGAAGAATATTATCATAAATGGTATCAAATATTATATAATCTAATGTTACGTCACTAAATTTATAAAAATATTAAATAATAAATATGGTTATAGTTTAATATCCTCATATAGATATATTTCATTTAAAACCATTTATTTCATTATCTTCCATCAAAATATTATTTTTTAATAAAACATATTATATTATATAAATTTTTTTATTTTTGTTACTATTTATTACACAACCCCAAAAATTACTTGATTTTACATAATATATTTAATTGTAGGAATCTACATATTCACAATAGATCTAAAAATATAGACAAAAAAATCTAGTAAATTTCAAAAAATAATTATAAGTAAGCTATTTATGTTTATAGAAAATATTTTATCACCACATATATCCAATATTCTAAAAATTTTATAAAATTGCATAGGTTTAACTACCTTTTAAATCATGAAATTAATTTCACTCAATACTCCCTTTCAACCATGTTAATGTTTATTCATGAATTAGTAATGTAATAATCCTTATACATTTCCTTATAACAAAAAAATGTATATATATTTTTCATAAATCAATAATTATACTCTTATTAATACTCATTATGATATTAATAACCCATAATTATAAATAAATTTAAATATATTAAAATTTATTAAATGAAAAAATATAAGTATATGGTAAAAAATATCAAAACACATGAATGATCACCTGATTATGCAATATACACTATGAGACTTGTAAAAATACTTCATATATTAATTTATATGGTGAAATATATTATTTCCTCCATAAAAATAATATTTTATTATTTTAAATATCCAAATCCATTCTTCTAAAAAATACATGTCCAAAGATTCATTAATTACATTGTATATCATACTCCATGTTTGATATAATTTGCTGGTAAAATTAACTTTGATATAGATATTAAAAATGTTATATATTTTTATTGATCATAATTCCATGTGATTCATTAATGTAACATAAATTTTCTCAAAAAATGGATTGGGACTACATTTTCCTTGTCATCTATCATATCACTTATTAGTATTAAAAACTCACTAAATTTTTTTTCAAAACAAACATAATTTATATCGATTATGTTATAACCTCAAACTACACAAGAAGTGAGACTATATTCTCATTATAAAATTAATTTCATATACTAAAATATCCTATATATATAAGAAAATCGTATTTCAAAAAGTAATTGTTTAATTTCATTTGGGTTTGTGAATTTAATCATCATTGTTCATATATTTCATGAAAAATGACATGGATCAGTACATCAAATGGGGATATATAATTGCATATGATAATGATCCTTTAACATTACCCAACACATTCCACAGTTGGTGAATATTGTTTTAATAAGAGATAAGTACTTATGAATATATGTGATATAGTGGATTAATATATAATGAATGAAAAACACACTTGGAATTCATGAATTAAAAATAAAATGATCATATATTATTGTATAATAGTAAATGTTAATAAGAAACCAAAAAATAAAACATCAACGATCAATTCAGATGAAAAAATTAATTTTATATTAAATTGGGAAATAAAAAAAATATAAATGTAAACAGATATTTAAAAGAATATATTATTATGAACTATTTTTAAATATTTATTTTCAAAATAAATATTAAATTGAAAATTGAAAACAAAAATAAGTATTAATAAATTTATAATTTAAATGTACATCATTTGTGGAAAAAAATTAATAGAAGAAAATTATAATTAATGATACTAAATATTTAAATAAGAATTTAATATTAAAAATAATTTTTAAAATGTAGTTAACATTAAAAAATGAAAGTATTTTTTTGTTTTTAATAATAACATTTAAATACAAATTTTATTTTTATGTCAATAATAATATTAATATGATTTTTTTTCAAAAAAAGTAAAAAACATGTAATAATTGACATATAAATTATAATTCTATATATTAAATTAAAATTAAAATTAAAATTCATACAATAAAAAATTAATAAATTATGTTTCCATATAAATTAAAAATAAATTTAAGAAATGTAATGTATTAGAAAAAGAGAAATATAAAATTTTTATAATTTGAATCACAATATAGAATTGAAAAAAAAAATGAAAAAAAATATTTAAATTAAATATTATATTAATAATAAAATTTCTTATTTATTATTTTGAACAATATATTTAAATTGAAAAATTTATTAAGAAACTGAAATTAAAAATAAATTTTCATTTGGGAAATTTGATTTAATGAAATTAAAATTACATGAGAAATTTAAAAAAAAGTAAAATTTAAGTTAAAATCAAAAATAAATATGAAATTTATAAATTAATGTTGAAAAATTATATTTTGAAACATAAAATTAAAGAGATATTGAATTTTAAATGTTTAAATTTCATATAAAATTTAAAATTTAGTGCTGGAAAAATATTAATACTAAAAATTTAAGGTTCATGGTAAGAGTAAAATTAAAACATAAAAATGAAATGTGAAATGAATATTTTGAATTGAAAATAATTTGTTAATATATTAAAAGATGTTTTTTTAAATTTCTAAAAAATGATTATACTAAAATAAAAATCTATTTTTATTATGAAAAAATACATTATAATTAAAAATTTACTTCTAAATTTAATTCTACATTAGCACTAATTATTTCATTGATATTTATTATGAAATAAAAATTTAAATTTTATATGACATGGGTTTTAAAAAAAATTAAGTGAAATTGAATTTTTTATATAAAAAATATATTTTAAATTTAATAATAATTTTAAAATAATAATTTAGTATTTTGAATTTTAAATAAAAATTTATATTAAAATTGAAATAAATTATTTTATATCAAGTCTAAAATGTTTTTTCTTGATTTTAAATAACATATAACAGTTCATAAAAACCAATAATATTGAACATTTAAGAAATTACATGATATTAGCTGAGTTATATGTTTATCACAATCCATATCACTCATTTATAGGGACAGAAAATGTAATGAAACAAATATTAAAAATATATAAATTCAGTGAAAATTTATAAAATTTTCATATATAAATAAATTTCATCCCAAATAATGAAATTTAGTAATATCAAATATGGAAATAGTTACAATCAAACACTAATTTTTCAACAATTCATTTTCTAAAAATATAAAATATGAAATATATTAACACCAAGTAAATACTCAATTAAATCATACAAATAAATAACCTCCTTGAGGATCAAAAAATCTAAACAAAAATGAAATATAATAAGGGTTACAAAATCCTCGATCTAGGTATCCCAAACCATCAATTAGTTTTTACTATAACATTTATATAAATCATGTATGATATAATACTTAAGATGTATTCCATTATAAAAAAGTATATTCAATGACACCTAAAACTAAATACTAAACAAATTATGCAAAATTATTCAATCAAAGTCATTTATATAAATCATCAAAAAATCATAATCTCACTTATATTCAAATAGGTAATGTAGAAAACTGAATTTCAGGTAAATTATTAATTGAAAATATATAAAATTAAAAACATTATTATTAAATTAGGTATTTTTTATTTATGATGATTACAGACCATCATAATTATATTTTTATTTAAATTTCTTAAAATATACACTGTTATTTGAAACAAAATAGGTATTTTAATAAATATAGGAATTCAATTAGAAATTTATAAATACATTTGAATGTATATAAAAAATTGAAATTGAATTTGAAATAATAATTTTTGAAAATATTTAATTTGAAAATATAAAATTATAATGACAATTTTAATTGACAATTTTAATTTGAATATTGAAAAAAAATTACAAAAATAGAATTAATAAATTGAATGTTTAAATAGAAATTTATAAATGTAATTTAATTTTAAATTTGATTTATAATTTCAAATTTCAAGAAAATTATCATATATTGGACAATAAAATATATATCCCAAATCATATTATAAAAAACAGCAAGGTATTCGACAATTAATGAACTCTAATGAGAACAATTATGGTAAAAATTATTATTCTGGTAATTACTTCCCTCATTTAAAATTTATATATGTATATACCATATTACTACTTAATATATTTCATTTAACTTATATTTGTAAAAAAAAATTAAGCATTTAAAAAAAATAAAACAAGACAAATAGTAATTATTCTCATTCATTCAATATATAACATTCTAATAATATATATTTATTTTTATTTAAAAATTTTCATTAAAATTTATAATAATATAATAAACACTATGATAATCATTAGAACACCAATAATATAAAAAAATATTTCAATCATCACTAAAAATGTAAAATTAAAATATGTACAGATTTCAAGTGATACCCATGATCAAACCCTCATTATGGTGATGGAACATTCATCAATATATCATTTACTTATATGTATGAATTAATGATAGAAGAATACTATTAATTTATATAAAACATTCAAGTAACTAATGGGAAGTCATCATACAACCCATATTAGATGATAGTGAAGGAATTAGATAATACTCCTAATTTTATATACAAAATAATCACCAAATGAATATATAAATCATCAACTATTCAATAGTATTTGTGATTGGAAAATATTAATGAGGCTCATGATATATTGAATCATACCCTTACCAAATGGATGGGGAAATCGTCTCCAAATGTGACTCTTGTATTTTAAATGATGATATCAGTTTCTGATAGTATTATTCATCAAACATATATTGATGAAAATGGGGAAATATTCAAACTCAAAAAAATAATAATTTAATATGTGATAATTTAATTAACCTACCCGAATACCCTCTCAAATGAGTGCCTAAACTAACCCATCACATACATTATAGGCATTCTCGATCCCCACATACTGATGACTGTAACTCTAGAATCAAATTAATAATAATGGGAATTATTTCACCCCAACTGAACAAACATCAAGGATTATATAGACATTATGAACTATAGTGTCAAATATAAATAAATTCCATAACTATAAGAAAAAAATGGAAATGGAAAATAAGAACGAGTATAAAAAATATCCTAGTATTGGTCAATCCAAAAATGAATCCCAAAACATGAAATTAGACAACAACTCTATGTGACAGAGTGAGAATACTCCCACAATCTCACTACTATAACTGATGTTGTATAAAGGGTGTGAGGTAACAAGATCAATAGGTCATACACTATTGATCTTTAGTAAGTATTTGTATACATAACTCCTTTATGTTCATTTAAAAAACATGGAATGGTAACAATTAAAGTAGTTTTAAAAAAGTGTGGCAAATATTTTCCTTTTCGAAAAAAAATTAATATAAGATGGTTTATCAAGTTAATTAATAATTTAAATTATTATTTATCAAAAATCAATGAGTAAATATTGAAACTAATACTATAAAATCCAATAATACCTATATAATGATAATTAAATCCACTCGTCCTTCTAAAATACGACTCATACAATAGAAAATTATGAGTGCACAACATGTACTTAGAAAACTGGCTTATAGAGATATATAGCACCCCATATGTGAACCCCCCCAAGAATATCATCAACACGCCTTAAGAACAACCAACCAAAAGAGATGATAAAATATGTTTGAGAAACCATACCAAAAGTAATATTGATAATGGAATTAATATAATCCTTCCAAATTTGTAAAAATTTATTTTCATATGCTACATTTCATAAGACATTTCAATGATTAAAAAATACCACATTTTCATTTACAAAAAGCCAGGGAAAAGAAACTTTTATAAAAAATCATTTTTCACAAAGTAAAAAATTACCCATCCTCGATAACTTATATACCAATAATAAGATCGTAAAAACCAAAAAAATAATGCCATACAATCAACATATATATAATAGAATGGGTTATATTCTACAAAAAAATTGGTAGAGAAGAAGTCCATCATACATCAAGAACACAAACTAGATGCACCACAACCATCAAAGAAAATAGACCTTGTAAAGGATTTCATATGGGACAAGAAGAAAAGAAGAAGAAACATGAAAATGGATCATAAAATTTTATAATGCAACATAATACTAATTTCATTATCAATTTAATAATGAAGAAGGAAGGATTACTAAGAGATATGAAAATCTACAGAAATGGTTTTCAATCACTGAAAGAAACAATCCGGATAGAAAGAGACTCCAATATTCACTGGAGAAGGTATCAAAGATGAGATATGACGTATCTATATAAAAATTGAAAAACATATCAATTATACGATTTTCTAAAACCCTGTCCAATATATTTACAATGTGTAAAAACACTTCAAACATTGTCTAATCATCGATACATGTATATGCTGAAAAAAACATCACCATTTAATTAAAAATATGGCTTTTAACAGTACAATATGTATAATGAGTAAACAACAAGTACTACCAATACCCTAATGAATTTGGATAATGTAATAAAACCCTTTGAACATATGCATCATATACTCCTATTACATGACATTAATTTTTCATGAATACTACAAAAAAATGGTTTTTAAAAAAACCCTAGAAAAACTCACCCTTCACTCAACTCATGGAGAACGCCTAAATTCTATTAACATATTTTTACATAGACTCTATTAATTAAAAAGACCTAAAAACAAGAACATTATGTATTTTTCCCAAAAAAAACCTCATCCTCGGGAGACCCAAGACAAAATAAATTAAAATAAAATAAAGTGGAAGGGAATCACATAATGGTGGGTAATGAGATGATATATACTCCACATTATAATAATCTTTATTACCAAGAAGTTATGTTGATGAATTAATTCTAGTATAGTGGTGAGTCCATTTCTCCCACATCAATGAGCCACCCACCCAATTCTCGTGATAATACACACTATTCATACATAACACTCTTTCTAATGGAGTGGGCATATCATGTAATACATTCACAATAGAGACAAAAATCTCTATGGACTCATAAAAAATTGAATTATCTACCTCTAACTGAATAACATCTATGTTCCTAAAATGATACTGGTTATGATGATATTTCATGAGAATTGATATGTGAAAAGCATTATGAATTCCAATCCACTAAACTCTAAATTACAACATATAAGATACCTTCCCATGCCAATGAATAACCTCAAATGGTTCAATATATATCAGCTCCAGGTTATTCTATTTTCCAAAGAATATGGAGATCCAATAAAAGATAAAAATCACATAAAAATATGGTCAATTATGTAATAATTCATTGGACAAGACTGCTGATACAAATAATATTTCAACTAAAACTATGATGTAACCCAACACTTAAATATATCATTAATTCTCTTGGACATCTCCTGAACCAATAATGATCACACCAAAGACTATTTTATCACCTCGTACCAACAATTTGGTGACCTATATGAGTGCCCAAAAAATACATACTGTCATCCATTATGAATGATGAAAGAAAAGTTTTTTTAAGTGCATTGTTTCAGTCCCTGATAGTTGTCCTCTAATCCACCATGTTCTAAGAAACTGTAAAGGATAATACTATATAGGTTCTATAAAAATGATCCATTAGACCATCTATCTATGAATCATAAATAGTACTCAATCTGACCTAGGTCCCCATCGCCTCTTGGAGACTTCTCTCGAACCTCAATGTATTCCTAGGATCCATGACTAAAAAAATAGTAGATGCGTACAATTTCCTGGACACAGAGCATACCTAGATCAATAACCTGTTATAAGTCTTTGACATTAATAAAAATAGAATGATTTTTCAAGAAATCAATCACCTCACAAACAGAATTCAATCGTTGTAGAGTTTATGCTAATCCAACAACAAATTCCATGAAACCTCATCCCATTTCCAAACAGTGACAGGAAGAGGTTGATGAAAACATGAAGGTTTCAAATTATATTCTTTTATCTATTGGTAGGTGTGGTAGTGTGACAAAAAAATCAACATATTAAATCATAATAAACATTAACGATATTCATCATATCATGCTATAATACATCCTTTAAGTGCACATAATAATTGACTGTGAATAATTGTGACAAAAAAAATACTAATATATAAACATGTGATGGGATAAAAAATATCCACCAAATGGAGTACACCATATAATGATAGAGACCAACATAGAATGATCTCCCTACAATAATGAGTTTCTTTTATTCCTTAAAAAATCGCATAATGCTATTGATGGTTACAATAAACTTAATGGGAGACTAAGATAATTATTGACTTGTTGAAACCACACCTGACAAATCCCTGTAATAATCAATAGGTAGATTAGAAAAAATCACTATAATGTTAAATTATTCCTTCTATTCTACAATAATCTTTGATGGAACATCAATATTAAGATTGTAAATAATGAAATTCCCCATCCCTAGTGAATAATAATTTTCTATGACAATGCTCTGTTAGTATTGCACCCAACTTCTCTATATAAAATTCATTTATTCAAATATATTTATATAACTAGACTATTATGGCCCTAAATGAATTTGAACCAGTCATAAAAAAGCTAATTCCACCAACACATAATTAATTTTATATCTATGAGAAGATATTAATCATTATTGGTGAAATTATTCTAATGCGGCCAATTATAGATATAGTTAAAAGATACCACATAACCATTATGAATGATCACACAACCAAAACTAGAACCATAAATGTCACATAAAACCACATAATAATTAAAAAATCAAGGATGATCATTTTGGAATTTGATTCTAGATGTCCTTTCATCTCATCAGAGGATGGATTTTGTATTGTATTCTATAATAATTTTAATGCATCCCTAGTATGATGAGTAAAAGATGATTAAAACTAAGAGATATACTTGATGAACTATCAATAGTATCCACTATGACCATAGATTCTCTGAATATCAAGGGTATTTTCTACATATTACCATCAAATGACAACCATTTCCCTATCATGGTAAACTAAAAAAATCATGTTCATATAATCATGTTCAATAAGAATATCAACCTGTTAATAAAAAATCATTTCAAAAACATTCAATATATACTATGACATAATAGGATTTACAAAAGAAATCTAAAATTGTGCTCATGATCACACTATCAAACATTGAGATACTTAAAATGGAAATACCCTCCCATGAAATCCATATTATGGATTGAACAGTATCAAACACTGAGCTGATGATATAATTAATGATGATAAATGTTACAAACCACATTTCTGACATTATTTGGTCAAAATAATAATTCAAAATAGGAACACATATTTAATCATAATTGTTACTCGGTTCAAATTTTGATATTCCAAGAAAATTAGTGTGAACAATATTCCTTGGTTCTATACTACATCATTGATCTTGAAGTTAAAAATCTAGGGTGACAAACCATTTTTCCACCGAATCAACCAATTTAATATTTCGATATTTCATCTCATCAGGCACCATATGAAAATAAGGTATTAATAAACACTACATCCCCAGAATTATTTCAATCAATAACTCTTCATTTCTATCTCGATAAAGCCTGAAGAAATAAACTAGGAATGTTTTAGGAAAATAAAGAACAATTGATGGAAGATTATAACCTATAGAAACATTACTAGTCTCAAATGAAGTAGTTTATAAAAGCTTTAAGGATATGGGTAGGAACATCCCACACATCTAGCCCAAAAAGGCCACTATCCCTCAAAAAGTTGTGAGATTCCATCTACTAAAATTGATTGGGAAAATAAATGATAATCATTATCATTATCATTTAGAGAAACAATCCAATATATCCTAATGATTATGCCAAACAAATGAAGATCATAAACAATAAAATACAAGTGTAGCACCACATAGCTATTTAATAGCACAATTTAAAGATATAAAAACAACTTCTCATTACTATTCCTAATAGGTGTGTCAAAATTAATAACCAAGGTCATGAAATTCATCAAAAGGATATTAATATAAAATATAAATACAAATATAATCCTTTAGGGAACACTAATATCATATAAATTAATCACATATTAGGATGAAATAATGACGGTTCATCTCACACTCATTCGACATGTGTCTACCACTTTTGGAAATTCATATACTGTGTGAATGTGATTCACTATTGAGGCATATTTCTAGAGACATGTAGATATTGAATCATGTAACTACCATTTATTATCATTTTGAGATGAGGATCCTACACCATATGAATTCATAGAAATTTCCAAAAAAATTCCCTTCATATGACCATACCACCCACAACTATTTTACATTTATTTTTGTCTGGGGAAATTATTCCAAGACAGATTGACCTTTACAAATTGATGGATATTCAAAGCTACTTGTCCAACTGTAACTAGAGGCACTTATGATACTTTATTCTACAAAAACACTCTGCCACTACCATTATAATATTTCATCATTATCTTTTCCATCGTGCACCAATAATTCTACCACTATGATGAATAAAAATCGTAGAATAACCATTCTATATAGCCATAAAAAACCCCTACATAATATCCAAATCCAATGTCTGGGAATTGGTTAAATGATTAATAAAAAATACATGAAATTTTATATATAGTCATAAACTCTATAGGAATATATGATCCTTTAGATGGTGACTTTTCACTACCCCTAGTTAAAAACCAGTCATTATTGAAAACTAGTTCGTGTGTGGTGAATCCTCATGCTTGGAACAATGTAAATATAGGATCTCTGGATACTTCTCCATAATTAGTGACTCTTGAAATAATTAATTTATGAATATAATCTAGAAACCCTTCTAGTTAGAGCTCAAATGGTTATCAGCTTGTACCGTAAAATACTAACACCTATTTATGGGTCCCCCTTGATGAAATGCTACACACATCACCTTGAAACTATCTGGTGTATCCAAAATGTATAATATCCGAATGATGTTGTCTAATATTTCCATTATCTCTTGAGGTTCATTCAAAACCATAATGAATTGTGTATTTTCATGTATAAACTGTGGTTTTGATTTTTTTATCCTCTAGATCTTGGATGTATCTCAACGGTAGTTTTCGGAAGATGTGGTAAATTCAGATTAACCACACATATATCCTTAATGATAAACATAATTATGTTCAAAAATTTCAGTGGATTTACATTAAGAATATTGACCATGCCATCTGAAGGAACACATAGAACATATCTTAGAGGCATAACACTACTCACCAAAATAATTTAAATGATCTAAAAATGGAAAAAATCAAAATTCAAACATTATATTCCATAAGAAAACAATAATATTAAAACCAATAACCAAAATTAGAGATATACATTACAAAATTCCATAGTAACATTAGTCTTTTCATAGTAGTGGTTGTCCACACACCCATTATAATATATCTCCCAAGTCCCAAAAGTCATTTCTCTTGAAAACCAAATGTTCCAAGGGAATGACTCTTGAGAAATAAAACACATTTGATAAAAAATTTAACAAACCAACACAAATACTCTCTCAAACTGGTTACTAATCCATCTTGTCAAATACCTGAAGGTTGTTAATGATCCCTATGGGTTGGAAATAGTAATTTTTTGTCAAACTGTACTGAGAATGATTAATTTCTCCCTTCTCCATGTAAGAAAATATCACATATACAAAATCTAAAGAACAAATAAAAAGATAATTATATTCTATAACTATAAGAAAGTAGATGAACACTAGCAGATCAAGAGTAGAAAAAATATCGTAGTGCTATTCTAGCCATAATATATTACCAAAAATGGTATGATGACAACTACTCTATTTAATATGATGGGTAGGGTCCCACAATCTCACAATCGACTTACCAACACAACTACCACAAAACCTCACTACCTCATTGTAGTGCCTTCCATTTACATGCATCGTAAGACAAATCTAACTATATATGCTACTAAAGGGGTGCATAGGGTGTATGTTAACATGCTTAGTAGGGACCCACCTTGGATTTACAAAACAAGTCTCTGTACAATTAACTCATGTAGGATCAATTTTTTTTAAAACAGGGAATGATAAGAAGTTATGAATTTTTATCAATGTGTGGTAAATTTTTTCATATCCCAATGACTCCAAAAAATAGATTTCATATCAATTTCAATAAAAATTTCCTCTATATTTGTTAAAAATCTAATACATGAATATCATAACAAAAATAGCATAAACCCAAGATTAGGTAAATCCTTAAATGGAAGTCAACATATCAGAATAACAGACTGCAAAATCACATAAAATGATAGCTCATAATAAGTATATTGAACATCAGCCTATGGTGTAGAAGAAACCCAAATTAATGACCCCCCTAATACTGTCAAGAATATTTACCTAGAACAAATTTCATATGGATAATATAAAAGTTCCCTGAGTAAATTTATTAAATATTTCATTTAAATTCATTTAAATTATAACATTTTCCATTTACTAAAAACCATGTAAACCCCACCTTTTTTGAAAACTCCATTTACACAAACTGAAAATAATTCCCATTTAATTTTAAAAATAATTCTTCAAAATTAAAATTAATATAGTTCTCCATCATTAGCTGTAGATGTATTAACCCATACAAATAAAATGTGTCACACACACCCACAAATAATCCACTAATAAGAAGATCCCCACAACAACAATGCAGGAGGTCTTAGAATCAACCTAAACATCATAAAATTGGTTCAATTGAACAAGAAGGGTTATCAGAGAACATTAAAAACATATATCAAGAATGAACACCAACCACACAAAATGAAATAATAGAAACCACATTAGAAAATTATTACACATGGGTCTAGAAGGAAAAAATAAGACACATCACCCTGATTCAACAGATCTGATAACACAATGAAATAGTAATACCACAATCAAATAAATAAATAAATGGAATGGATGAATCCACAGAAGATATTAAAACCAACTAAAATGGTGATCAATCACCGAAAAATCTATCTGTATAGAATAATGACTCAAAAAGATATCTAATGAAGTGATATAGGTTGAAATCCAAAGAACATATGGATGAATGAAATTACATATCACTCTAATAGATCCCCAAAATATATGTCCATAAAATATACATTGCATGAGATCCTTATACACATTTTGTAATCCTCGGGACATATATATAAATACAAAACTATATTATTTTTTAAATAAATGATTTTTTAGCATTACATTAAGTGTAATTCGTACATGATGTGTACTCCCTTCATGTTGTGTAATACGTTCATAAATTCTACCTACCTAACTGACAATTGGTTCATTCACATTACATTGATTATATATTTTCTACAGACTATAGAAACTGTATATTCATATAGTAAAACACCATAAAACAAATGTGTTCTCTAAAATAGTGGATAACCCCATAATTTCAATAACATGTTTCAGCTGATACTCTATTACTTTAAAAAAATACATCCCCAATCAGTAATTTGTTTTATACAAAAAGTTCCTTCAATCCTCTCGAGTACCAAGATGGTAAGAATTCAAGAATAATGAATCAAATGTGAATGAAAATAACTAAAATAATATAATGTGATGTTGGAGATACTCATGTCACATTTACTCTAACACAATGTTATTTGATTTTTATGTCCTTAAATAACAATAGAATTCATTGATATTATGACTTATGTTCCATTATGTGATTCTAAAATTCTTCATGAATTAGTATTTTATTTCAAAGGTATAGTAAGAGGTTCAAGGTCATGAACAATATTTATTAGACCATTATGACTAACCATTCATTTTTCTATATCAAAATCATTCACGCGTTGTTGATAAATTATTGGTGGAAACATCCGACCCAACAACATGACCTATAAGTTTTTTATATATTTATTTAAAATTTGTTGTCCTCATTTCTACAACCAGTACACCAATATGGTTCATTACATGATCTCTGTTTTTCCTCCATGTATGATAGAGTATTTTCAATAGTACTGACGGTCTAATATGTAATGTAATATGACAATAACCATTATCAAAGTAGCATAATAGCAGAAACCAACAAAAAATTAATCATATAATACAATGACACAATATAAAACATAATAAATATAATAAAATGAATCAGTTGATGAATCCGAAATAGTGAAAAATTATCCATTACTAATGATGATAATAGGTTATACCATATAACTACCATATGTCTAAGGGAAACCCCTAGAGAATGACCGATTGGAATATCCCATGTGGGGATTGAAATAGTGTATAGTTATCTTAATTAGGCCCCATATTCAATCCCAGCTCTTTCATTTGACATGGGGATCTTCCACTTATACAATCTTCAAAACCTTAAATCTTTTCAGGAACCTATCATGTAACCCATAGGTTGTGAGAACAACTCAGTAGGCCACCACCATCAGTTTCTAAAGAAATGTCATCACAATAAAAGTGAAATCATTTGTTGAACGAATAATGATCAACTGAAAAAAGTAAATATTTATCACATTAATTATTATTTAACTAGCCACATTGTCCCACAACTTCATGGTGTTTCTAAAAATAATAATACCCTCTTCGTTTATTTTAGAGTCTAAACTGTACATCATATGGATATCACAATTTTTTTAATTGGATTAGAGTATTCATTTAAATGAAATTTAAAATTCAAAAATTTGGGGTCTACAGTAGTATTTTAAAACCCCAAGGGTATTTGGAGCATCAATCCCTCATCCATACATCATGGGTATTTAGTACATCATTTCATGACCAAATTTTCATTATTTACATGAATTCATATGTTCCTTGGAGAGTCAATCGGGCACCCAAATGGGTATTTGGAGTACTTGAACACATCATTGTTCAATCATTCAAACTTTTCACAAATATCACATACATATCATGTTTCAACATAATTAACCTTCTTATCAAACATTCCAATCACAAAACACCATTTCATTTATCAATAAAAATCAGGGATCTTCAATTTCATTATATATAATAATAAGAAAATTTTTCATCAATCGATTTATAATAATTTTTTTCAAAAAAGAATTCCTCATTAATGTTTTGAAAATTAACCCATTTAAATCCTAGTATAAAACATTAAATAAACAATTAGGTCACTTCCAATAACCCATTATTCCCTTATTTACAATTTATATATCCTAATTTAATGTGTATATTAATCTACGCTCAGTTTCCATTAGGCTGGGTCTCAATTCACTAATATATCCCATTGGATCTCTGAGGGTTCTAAAAAACATGATGGAAATAATTCATTATTTTAAATTTGAATGAAAGTCCATAATATTGAAATATAATGGAATAATTTTTTTCAAATAATAATAATAAATTCTATGGTAATTAAAAATAATAACAACTAATTCTTGATCGTTGATAAATTTGCTCCAAACTATAATCATCAATTAAATGTAGAACAAATAGGATCACAGTGGTGAAGGATATATAGGATCAAAACCTAGGATCAAGATCCCAAAAAAGAAGATCCATCAAAACCTAGATATAGAGAAATTTCCATTTATGCAAGTCATATATATAAAATGAGATATTAAAATTGGAGAGATTAGAATCCGGAAAAATAATATAATACATAATGTAGAGGATTCAATATCATTCCTTACATCATCAATTAATATCAAGAGAGGTTTTACGGTCCTCAGAATCCCCATATAAGCCTCTAAGGGAAATGAATTCTGTGTAAGTTTGAACATAAGTTATTAGGTATATAAAATGGGGGTTTGAGAATTTATAAATAAATATTCAATGCCTTAAATTCCCACGAAAAATGTTTTCTAGGTGGGGTGAAAGGTTAACCAAACCATGCACCTAACAGTGTGACCCTACCATTTGGGGTGAACTGTTACTCCTGTGTGGGTGCACTGTTTTCCAAACTCTACAACATCCAACTAAACTACAATTTTTCCTCTATAAATTGTTTTTGGAGGATTTTCACACATTTTTTTTCAAAACATGATCAATCTCATAATGATAAAATGGTACGTTGTTGTATCTTAGATAAAACATCATGATTTTAAACAATCACTTTCCAAAAAAAATCCCCATGGTATTCTAAAATTACTAAATTCACCCAAAACAATTTATATAAAATAATAAACTATTGTATGATCAATTAGTGGATAAAATAATAACTTATAAATAGCACATGACGTCTCTATAAATCTCATGTTCATATAATATTCCTTGATTATAAAAACTCATCCTCAAGATGCATTGCCAATAATTAGTTGGCTTCCGAGGAGACATGGCCAGTCTAATGGGATAACATATATTATGTACTCTCCCTTGTTTTTCCGAGAACAAATTTATTCTACCATATAACATTGATTATCAACATGGTCAATCCCAACAACACTTTATCACTATGATCCTCTACACGAACTATATTATACTCATAAAAAGATACAACTTAGGCTAAACATCATCATCTTGTATTACATGAGATGGGTTGGTGTGATATTCCAATAGATGTGTCTATTAAATAAAAATCAAGAATATCCCTAAAACAATGTCTAAGAGAAATTTGATATACCATTATTTTGATACATTCAATAACGTCAAAAATTTTAACAAAAATAGGTTCTAATATTCCCTAAATATAAATCATACGATCACACAATCTCTGAAACCCTAAAAAGAATACAAATTCTCCCATTATAAACACAATAGGTCATTGGCATCGTTATCTATATGAACTCATAAAATAAAATTTATAGCCATACAATTTTTAATCAATTGTACCTACATCAATTTATCATGCATGTAACTCAGTCCCAATAGCTCAAATTGAGATACCTCTATCAAACATAAATGTTTTCTACATGTCTAAAAATAATATGCATCAAATCAACTCATTAGAATCATATATTGATAACTATTTTAATAAGAAATATCAATGATAAATATGTTATTATAGAAATATTCCTCAATGTCTGGTATGTTTCATCAAAACATGGCCACTAGAATATCGATTGTATGCTCTGATATCCCATCTATCAGTGAATGAGATTCTATACACATAATCAATTTGGAACCCAACACTATAGTTGTGTCATAATAGAAGCATGATGTATAATCAGAATCATAGTTTGAAACTATAATCTTTAAATTCATATGAAAATGTAATTTCATTCAGACATGCATATCCCCAAACTGATAATCTCTGATCAAATATTTTATCAAAATGAAATGGGTTACTATTCTAAACCAGTCCAGAATAACCCAAATTGTGTCATTCAATTAATGGTTACTTAGAAGGCCTAAAAGTAAATTCATAGTTACTAATCCCACATCTATTTGGGTCTTGGAAATGTATATAGTTATAAAAAATGTAATTAATTATTTACATTCAATTACTGATAGGTGTAGAATCATTCTAAAAAACATTCAATTTCATAATTCATGCATGATGAAAAATAATTTCTACCTAGGAAAATGTACATTTCATATCAAACTAGAATTCCATATCCACATTAAGGGATTAAACTCACACATCATTTTTTCAAACATAATTATAGGCCGAAAAACATTGATCCAAACATTGAATACCTCATCATCATCTATATTCAAATCGGATGGTGACCCAAACATTCAAGGATTTCCCTCAAGTCCAAACACTCCATATTCACATGATAAATCTCATTGGTTCCTCTGAGATGTGTGAAATCAATTAATAACTATAGGAGTATTGTCAGATCCTAGACCTAATGAACCTTAATATGAATCTCATCAAGTAAATCCTCAATCATTCACTCAGTGAGTAACTTCTGGACTACCTGATTCCACATGTTTTGGCTCAATGATTATGAAAAAAGATTCCCTTCCACATTTTATAAAATATATAAAAATTAGAAAGACACATATAATTAAATAATATACTATTTTTCATATTTAAATACCATTAATATATATATATATATATATTTAATATTTTAGCACTATAAACAAATTACTTTTCACCTTATACATAATGTCTCCAGAAAAATAAGTCATAAACTACTGATGCTAACTCGAGCTCATGTGTAGGGTAATTTTGTTCTGTATCCTCAACTATAGTAACCCATACTCCACATCCTGACCCCCTTCATCAAAAAATCATCAATTATGACTATATATGTATCAAAAAACACAATATACCTCTCACCAAACGTTTTTTGGATCAAAATAAGAGTCGTAGTCAAACGATTCATTATTTCATCGAAAAAATTATCACATGATGCAAACAATTAAAAAGTGACCACATTCTATCTAAATCCATAAATTATTTACTCAAAACAATAAAATATATGGATATAGATATGATAATATCCAACCATCATCAAAAGGAATCAGGCATTAAAACTATTCTTGGGTTGATTCTAGGAAAGAATTACATAATAATTTTCGAAGTCCACTGACACATCGTCCTCATAGATGATATCATGCATGAAATGTACCTTGTCAGTGTAGAATTTAAACCTACATTCTTAGAATATAATTGATTCTCCATTAGGCTATTAAAAATGAAATCTACGTCTTTTTTCATGATCAAAAATTTTCATGGACTACACCGTTGTGTAATTCAGAAAAACAACCATAATCTAATCAAGGTACAGTTTAAAGATTCACATTATCAAGCCCATAAACACATTGAGAGTGCTATTCATTCAAAATAGAATCACATATAACTCTTATAGGAGGTATTTACATATAAATGTAGTCCACAGTATATCAGAAGCAATAACTCTCAACTAATGATACTCGAACCTCAATTCAATGTCATAGCAAACAAAATCCCCTCTCAACTGGTCAAAAAGATCATTGAAATAAAGATGTGGATATATGTTATGCACAATCATTTATTTTATGTTCTATTATATACACGTACACACAAAATAGATTCTTCTTTATTATATAATAAAACTATATAACCCCATGTTGATGTACTCGGATAAATAAATACACTATACAACAATTCATCCACCTGATTCTTAATCTAGCTTTGATCTAATTGTTTTATTATATATAGTGGATGTGAAAATAGCTCAGCTCCTGAAATTAACTCAATTGTTAACTCAACATCATTCTCAGGTGGTATTCTATAGAGGTACTCAACAAAAAAATGAATATAGTATACTATAGGTGAAATGAAATCATTATTTACTCCATAGAATCCAAAGATGCCTTCCCTTCTGGGCGGTATGCAATCCCAATTTTTTTATGAACTATCCTTCGTTGGCCTTCTTGGATATTCTACTCTCCATGATGTATATAACTATTTTTATTAGGAAAATAATGATTAATATCTACAGTAACAATCAATGTAGTCTCGGAATAATACCAACCTATAGAACCCCAAAATAGTGTCAAAATTGACATGTCATGTATGTGAATATCCTAAAGAAAATGTTACACCCCAAACATGAGGGAATAACCAATGAATTGATAGATATCATACGACTATACCACTAAAACTATGTCATCCATCCTAGCCACAATCAAAGTCTCTATAATTATACTCAATCCATTTACTAGGTGTTCATAGTTAATATAATTAAAGGACATTATATTACATAAATTACAATAAGAGTTGAAGAAAGAAGAATCATTTTTTAGAATATTTATGGAGTAGCCTCTCTATAAACAATTTCATGCTGAACTACCTGAAAATATCCTCCCATATTTTAATGGGATAGAGTTTGATCCCCATTTTCTACACTACTCTGAAGATGTAAGTGTTTTTTCCATGAAGTCCCATGACCACAACCTAAACCATCATGACCTATAGTAATATAACTATTAGACTAGTATGGTGTAGAAGACCCTCTTCCCATGAATTTTTTCTGTCTATCTCCACCATCACTAACCATAGGTTGTGGATGTCTATAGTAAAACAATATATTCCGAAATTTTCCACAGTATATTCCCTCCATATGTGGTCAAGGAACAATCTATGGAGATGTCCTAGACTATTGTACAAATGGAAAAGTTTTTATATATATTATTGACTAAATTATTCTACCCCAAGGACACTCTACATTGTGTAGACCGGTTTAGATTTTTTGTAGTTATTCCTCATACTCTAAGAATATGTACCACCTGAAAATAAATAGGAAATAAGCTTTACACCACCACAACCTTCCATTAGGTCCCCATAAAAATTGTGTTCATAGTTCACCACCATAGTAAAAATATTTTTAGGAAATATATCCACATTTTTCATAATATAAAAATTAAAATATTACTAAAAATATTACTTAATATCCTCTCCATCTCCTTCAAATTAAGAAACATTGTGTTGAAAATCAGTGATGTTTCCATCATTTTCCATAATGCACATACTTGTCTGGGCCATCTGTGTAAACCCTATAGCCCACTCTAATATAAGTATATCTATGTAGAGTTTCTCCAGGAACAATTCCTAAAATTATATCAATAACATGATCCCTAGCTTCTTATCTTGATTCTTTATATCCCAATAGTGCATCACTAAATCATGAATAATATAACAATCAAAGATTATTATATTTTTTATAAGAGTATCTAAATAATAATAATTTCTTGGAAAAACGTGATTTATAACTCCGTTTCTTTAACTCCACCCTATATTATGAAGGCCAGAGGGTGTTGTAACATAAAATCCCATGTACCTTAATTCCTATAATTAATAGCCTACCATAGGTATCATTCCTATAACTTCATAAAAGGATAAATTTTATCACATAACATCTCTCTAGATCATTCACCTAACCTATCAGGTCTTCTTGTATCATAGTTGGATTCACAATTCGAGCCATTTCCCTCTATCATCTTATAAAAAATATCATTAATGATGATTGTATCTAATATTATAAAAACGCATATTATGGAACATAACATATCACATAACAAATTTAAAATACATGTTCACATAAATACATGAAACATCATCCCTTATACATTGTGACATGGTCAAAACAAATGCACCATCACAACACCCAACTATATCTATATTGGGTCATGATTAAAATGGTGGAAAACATTTTATATTTCATATATCTCATTAGGAAATAGTTTTTTACATTTCAAATTAACACATTCATTGTTAATTTAATTATTCAAATTCATAAGTATGAATTATTTTATTTAAATTACCAAATAAATAAAAAGAATTATCATTTTAAAAATATACCCAACACATTCTTTTCTATGTGTTCCTATAATGATGCTTGTTATATAAAATAATATGTACCTAGAGTAATTCATGCATAATGAACATTCGTGCAATCTCATCCAGTGAAAAAAATTAGAAAAAAATATCATAACAAAAAAAGTATATCACCCAATGTGAAATGACATTCAACTGTAATATCAATTATCGAGAAAAACAAGACCACCCATTCTATGTGGGATTTCCCCCACACATATGTTAGATAATCCCGTGAAAGATTTCAGTTCCAAGACACACTCATCCTATTCTCCTTAGTACAATCTCTAAAACAATAAGAAACCTAAAACTAAAATGATTTTTTCTAATAAACTTTCTTAATGTCTAAACACTAGTTTAACATTATATTTCAATGATTGAGTTCCTTACAAGACCTCAACAATACCTCATCTTATGCTGGAGGGTTCCATGTAGCAGTGAGTGTATAATATGTATTGTGGGGATACTATACCCATGTTATCAAGGTAACAGTAAAGTAGTGAACAATATGAAAATAAATATTATTATAGATTTCTCAATACTAAACCACAAGCAATACTAGAAAAATAAAAGTAGAAAGAATAAAATTTTGATAAATAATAACCAAAACTAGTGTAGTAAATTTATTTACGATATATATATCAAGTGATTGAGGAAAATCCAAAAATAATGACACATTGAATTCCACTATATAGGTATCAACATCATCTCTATTTCCCCAATCCATGTTTCATCATAATTTTCATCACCATAATATAACATAGGTCCCTTTACCTTATCATGTTCTTTAAATATGATATATTTTCAGTTCCCAATCCTGAATCACTTGTAGTGTGTGAGTAAAAATTAGTAGGACATCAATAACAGATCCAAATAAATAGAAAGTTTATACAATTGTATAATTTCTTAAAAATAATAACATAAAATGAAGAAAATAATTTTGTTTCAAATTTATAATTCTATAACTAACCACATAGGGGCAAAGGTTCATGATGACACTAGAACCAATAAAATATTCTTAAACACATGCTAGAGGTTGACCTATACATAAAAGGGATATCACAATTATTCCTTTCATGGGATTTAATTATACATTTTATTGTAATTTCACATTCATAAACCGGAGGGGCATGAGAAACTGTTTTCGACCCCATGGGAATTCAGATCAGTAGTATCTGGTGAACACCTCATATGTATTTGGAGAATCAGTCCATATCTCACAACACATTGTTAACATGTGTGCATCGTGGGATAGGGATTTCATTCTATACCCCCATTTGGATTTAAAGAATCATTCCCATACCCACACTAATTTTATCAATCATTCACAATTTTCCCATATATAATATACATATCGAGGTTCAACATCATTAGACTTATTATTAGACATTCAAATCATAGTTAACCATTTATTTTATCAATCACAATCCTGGTACATTAAATTAATCCCCTAGAATAACACGAAAAAATCCCCACTAGTAAATTTATCATCATTTATTTCACAACTAATTGACTCATAAATGTTAATACAATCAAACCTCTAAAAACCATTATCAACCAGGAAATATAGATTTAGTTAAATTATTTTAAACCATCATTCCTATTTCAGAAATTATTATTTCATCATTTAAATAATTTTGGAAAACCACATGGGATTCTATCATGATCATTGAGAATTCACCAATGGCTCCCATGGGATCCATGATCTGCCTCAAAAGGCAAGGGAATCAGTACACAATTCACAATTTCATTAAAAAAGAAAAAATTAAAACGTAATAGAAAAATTATATGCACTCGATCAAAATTATGACTATACTAATTATAAATTAGACCACATAACTCAAGATCATTGTTGAACCCTCACAAATCCATAACACCCAATATGATGAAGAACAACAACATTCACAATAATGAATGAAATATTGGATTAAATCATATGATGGAGACCTAAAAAATATATCCATAATATCCTAGAGTTAAATCAATTTTATAATATAGGAATATTACCTACAAACATATAAATATTGATGGGAGAGAGAAAATATAAAATGATAATGATAATATATACCTTATAGGGTTTGATAACAGTCACCATATCATCAATTCACACTAGATGTGGTTCAATCATCAGGGAAATCCTATTTGTAGCCTCAAAGATGGGCCACATAATTTTACAAACTATGCAGACTAATCTTTTATCTCTATATTATGAGGTGCACAATTACTCATAGGTTGGGACATTGTTTCTTAAAATATACACAAATAGATAAAACCTCCTATGTGTGAGGGAAATGGTTTGGTTATGGGTGCTATATTTTTTGATCAAATTGTGTGCCACCTCCAGTTGTTTAAAAAGTGGATCATGATTTCATGGGGTAAACATCACAGTATTCTCTAACAATGTGCCAAATGTTCTTATCCTCATGGGATTCCAAAATGCTTCAAACTATACCAAAACAACCAAAATGAAATGAAACCCCAATGTATGTCAAATAAAAGTGTAAAATATTAGATGATAATCAGTACAATACCTCTCTAAAAATGATTATAACTTATATAATTCGGTATAATGCACTGGATTTCTTTGTTAGTTTGGTATTAATCTGTGATATAGGATTTGATAGCTCATTATTATAAATTAGAAATTGTTATACTTTCAGAAAACATATTTACAATTTCGGGATATAATTTATTTTTATGATTCTTTGAGTTGAATTGGAAATTCTCAACTAATAAAAAAATTTCACAATGGTTATTTCATTTCGAATTAAATTAATGAAAATATATCACTGATCATATATATTCGGAGTTTTTTTATTCATCCCAATTTAATATATCAAGATATTAAATTTTAATCATGTATATTAGATTTATTAATTTCAAATAAATTATTTCTATTGAGTTTTATTATTTAACTTTTTCTGAATTTTTGAATTCCTCCAATCAATGTAATTTTACAGACAAAGGATTTGATTTTCTTGAAATAGATCATCTGGGTATTTGGATATAATCCATATTATGTTATTGAAATGTTTGATGTATTTTCTATCAAAACTGATTGATGGGAGATTTAAATTATGTGAAATGTGTAAAATTTATAAATTATAAAAATAGAAATTTTTTATATAATGTTTTATTTTAAAAAATACTTATTTTATAGACTTTGTTATTTCAAACATAAAACATTAAATTTTTAAGGGAATCAACTTTGTTTATTTATAATTTGATTTTTGATTATTATATTTAATTTTAATTTAATTGATAATACATTTCCATGGAAAATGGATTTCGTGAAGTTAAATAGTGCATGGATTTGTTTTATTTATATGATATAAATGTGTTATATATTATTTATCACATGTTCTATTGGGAATATTAAACATAAAATTTTTGGAGTTTCATAGTTTTTACATCAATAATATTTTACAATTTTTATATGGTCAGTTATAAATAATTTTCATACATTATTAAAATTTTGGGGAACATGGGATTTAATATAAATCTCACGATATTATGAATTTTTTAATTTTAATTTGTAGTAATAAATTATATATACTTTTTGGAATATTTTATTAATATTATACAACTTCTCTTATTATAATGAATTATTTTATAAAATATATGCATTTTACATTTTAATCAAAGAAATATAGATTTTATTTAGTAATTTTTTAAAAAATGGATTATCTTTAATGATTTTGGGAAATATATTTCATGTATGTTTAAATAAATAATACATTATATGGAATTTTTGGGAAATAATATAATTTTTTGAAAATATGTATTTTTATAGAAAAATTGAATTTTGAATTTATTCGAATTATTTTTTGTCTTAATATCCTTATAAAATTATTTGGAATTTGAAAATATTATTTATTCCATGGTTTGAGTGATTTTGATATGATTTACATTTTTAAAAATAAATAATTATCAAAACTATTTTTATTTCTCATTAATTTTTTTTGGCACATTGAATTTGGTGATGTAAAATATTTTTTTAAGAGTCAAAGAAAAAAGTGGGTTTCACCCTCTTTAATGTGTTCTTAAGTGCACAAATACAATTTGTCTTATCTGATGTAGTTAATGGGAGGAATTCATTCATAATTATTCGAGACTAATAAGTCCTTACAAGATAAATAATAGAGAAAGTGGTGATGCATATCTATGGTTGTTTATTATATATCATCATATGTCTAAAAAAGATTATTTTAAAAAAAATTGTTAAATGAAAATATTTGTACACAAAAAAAATTATTTGTAAATGAATTATATTTGAATGAATTTTATATCAACACATACATATAATTGTAGGTTCTTTTATCATGATGGAAAAAACATCTAAATTTTTTTAATTTATTAAATGATATTTTCTGATTACCTCTTTCAATCACGGGGAATATTTGGTTTCATGTGATATCCTAGAAAAAACATTTGAATATGGACTAATAGGGAACCACAGAATTCATGCATTTATAATATATCTAAATTGATAAATTTGCATTACATAACATGATGATACATTCCATAATCATATAGGATGAGTATCATATAAAAAAATTAATACATAAACAACATTTTATAAGTAAAAAAACTCATATTTCACTTTGTTTTTCAAAACTAGTACCATTCATAGACAAATAATATTTAATAAGTTATATTGTAACATAACTAGGTAAAGCATATGAAAGGGTGATATTATATTACAAGTTAGGGTAAACAAGGTAGATATTAATGATCACGTAAACATAACATTATCATTGAGGTCTTATATTATATTCGTTACATTTCAAAGCCACACCCTACATATCATATATCATATTTTTATTCATGGAATAAATCACGTAAATTCAAAAGAAATGATCCATAAAGGAATCAAAAAAACAAAACCCATGATAGGATCACATTAGTATAAAATGTGTTTGTGTAATACACGTAATATTTAAAAATCAGTTGACAATTATTCAAGGATCCATACTAAGAATATCGTAATGTATTGGGTTCACTCCCTAAATCATCATAGTATTCAATTTTCACTCCAATGGTTATCATAGTTGATAGGGTCACTTTTATAGCTATGTTCACTTCACATTAAATTTTATTTTTCTCATCATATATTCATCTTTAACAAATATATTGGTTTTATAAATAATTCTATACCTTATATAATATAAAAAACCTTACATATGTGTTCCATAAGATCATACAAGATTAATCATATTATAAATATTAAAAAGGGAACAAGTTTAAGTAAAATATTTTCATCATATCCATATAACATTTAGAAAAAAATATATATTAATTGAATTATATCTGTATTAAATATTACTAAACCAAAATTTATTTTATTATGATGAATTTTTTTAAGGATCACATTAAACATTTATTTACTAAAATAAATATTTCAATTTTTAATATCTTTTTTGAATTGAAAATAATTCTAAATAATAAATAAAATATTTCATTTGAGAATATCCTATGAAAATTATAGTAATAATTAATGTATTTAATTGTCATGACTAGGGGAAATTCACTCAATCTATATATGTTGTCAAAATATTTCACTCTAATTTTTTTGAAAATGTATAATATTTAATTTTTCTAATAATGAAAATTTTATTAATTTATAATTTTTATAAAATATAATCATGGATAAATTTTTTTTTTAAATATTTATTGAAAATAAGTATATATTATATTATATTTTATAATAAATCATTGATATGGATGAAACTGATGCTTAACCTAAAAATATAACATAGTATGTTTTCATAAAAAATATTATACATCTATCTTTATTAAATAAATAGTGGAAATTTAATGTAAACTTGTTTCCATCAGAGATAAACATAGTATAATTGAATTCATGGGTTTTAATGTAGTTATATCATGAAATTTCATCATTGGAAACATAGTTATAAAAAATATCCATAGAGAATTCTATTATTACACAAAAACAATTCCACTTTTGTATAATTAGAAGCATATTACCTAATAATGAAATAACAATTTACCGATATATAATAACCAATAATTTTCTCGAAAATTATCATAAAATAAATTCATTTTCATTGGAGACACCACAAAATATAAATATCTAGGGAAAATGGAATGCATATCATAGAAATATAATACCGGAAAAATGCAATACCAAAATTTCCAATTTATTTAAATATACATTAAACACTTGAATTTCAATTTTAATTTTTTAAAAAATATCATTATTAATAATTTACATTCCCATAATATCCTACATTATGTACATATATGATTTAAATATCAATTTATTAATAATTTTGTATTAAAATCATCACCTCTACATGTTAATTTTTTTTCCTTCCAAGAGAGTTTCAATTTGGTATTTCTAGTCCATATATATTGATCTTGGTTTCCTAATATCCAATATTTTTATTAAGTTATAAATAAAAAATATATTAAGTATATATATTTGTAAAGACCTTAAATTTCCTTGTAATTTTTTTAAAATATATGGGAATTTTACAAGTCATCAAAAATTGATGCCACGTGATTCCGAGGGTGGAGTTCCCTGAATGAATTTCTGAACATTATTTTGAGTACATTAAGTAATCTTGTGAGTTGGTTTTTCACACTTTTGAACTGGTGTTCAGAATTGAAATCTGAGGGCATAGTTGAATACCCAGTGCCAATATTCACTTAAGAATACTTTCACCTTGACGACAAATGGTCGAGAGGGAAAGTTTTTTTTTTGCTTTTTTTGTGTACTTAATAAAATTAAATAAGCTCAAATTTTATTTTGTTGTAACCACCATCCATGTGGATGCTCAGGGGTGGGGTCCACCGAAACTAAACCTCCTCTTCTTGATTTATTGTGTTGGGGACCACCCGACCCCATATTAATGGGATTATAGGAAAACCTCTCAACCCCACTCATAAATGTGGGGGAAGCCTCTTCAACACCTCACCATTTTTAATTGTTCCAACACACCTTATTTATTACGGAAAATCCACCCCATTAATTAATTGATCCAAAACATTAATTAATTATTTAAACTGTTTTGAATATTATGCCAATTACATAATAGATATTTTATTCTATTATTTTGGATATGAATTCACGTGGGTAGAGTTGGGGAGAGGATGAATTTGGAAGATAGCTCCCAATGAGGAATTCTCCACCGACGCGGAACACTTTCGACTACGAAGAATGTTGATGACATTGAACTTCTTCCTCAGAACTTCTTTCGACATAGGACATGTTATTCTATAAAGAATCATCATCCACCTTCTCACGCCAACGTCAACCAACATCTAACAAGGCAGGGTTTTTATTTAAGTATAATTTTATTCCCTTTATTCATTCCTTCTAAAAACAAATAACGTGATTCAACTTATTATCAAGTTGATCTGCAAATGTTTTCCTTGCGGGGTAGGAATAAATTACGACAAGAAGTTGTAGGGGTTTATTAATTTTTTGATTAACACTTCACATGTTCTCCCATATTTTTTATTTTTGGGGTTGGGAATAGAAATTATAGATGGATTATGGGAATTAATGTTTTAAAATATCATCAATGCTCATTCTTTGTTTATGTTCATTATGAACCACTTCCTACCAATCTAAACATGGAGAGTGCGGGCCAAAAAAACATGGCCCGACCCCCCTCCATTCTTTATTGTGGTGTTATTCTAAATGGAGGAAAGAGACAATGGCGTCGAAGGAGACGAAGGAGACGACCGCGCCACCCATGGCCTCCGCAACCCGCGCCGCCCCCACGATGCTCTGGTGCCCCGGACGAATCGGGTCCTGCAACACGGGCCGAACTACACCGCCTACCGGCCTCTCCCCTCGCTGACCGCACCACCTGCTAGCAACGCCACCCACCGGCTCGTGCCTCCCACCAGACACAAGATCTTCCCTAGCCGCGCAAGCCCGCCAGCCATCTGAGACACCCAACAGCGCCATCCCACTGGCCTTCCGAGCCCCTGGCCGAACCGACCTCTTGCAGTGCCCTTGCCAAATCGGCCTAGCACCGCGGGTCACGCCACCCTCGCGGTGCCATCCGGGTAGAACCGCCTTCGTGGAGCCCTCCGTGCTGAACCTCCCTTATACTAACCTGTGGCCGGCCTGTGCTCTTGTGGTCGGTCCTCATCCTGACGACCGGTCGATGCCCTTTTGGACCTCCACAGCCCCTCGCGGCCTGATGGGCTGGGCCCAATGGTTCGGGCTGAATCCAAAGGGTGGGCCGCCAAACGTGCTGAGCTATACCCAACGGGTAAGCCCGAGTCACCATAACTGGGAAAGCCCAGAAGAGGTCGGACCAGGTCGGTCCGACAGGGTCAGATCGGACCCGGGCCCACCACAACCCATTTCTTTATTTTTTGGCCTTATCATTTTCACAGGACGTCCATTTGAGGAACCTTTAATGGTGATGGTAAACATGGAGCATGATGGTCCCTTTGAGTATACCTGACTGGATTTTGGGTATAGTTGAGATACTGTCAGTTTGGATCATGCACAAATCCAATAGGGCCCCTGGGACTAAAAGACTAATAACTCACAGACCGGTCATCATATTGACACTCCATCTGTTTCATTGATACCCCTATGACGTGGTGGATGTTTGAGATAATTCATTGTGGGACTTCGTTAAAAATTGAGTATTGACCAGTAGCTTGTGGAGTGGATCCTCTCAGAGATGAGAGAGCATATTGAGAAGACATAGTAGATTGCTGAGACCCAATGACTACTGACCATTTGACATGAAGGGATTCTACTTGCCTAGTAGGGAGCGCCTTGGTTTTGTGGCAGACCCATGGTGGAGGAGCGTGCTTGGTGACATGGAAGACCTATGGTACTCGACATGGGGACTACCTCAGCTGGCTACGAGGGGGAGCGTGCTTGGTGACGCGGAAGACCCATAGTGGGGAACCCCTCTGTGTGATGTGCAGACCCATGGTAATCAACAAGAGGAGTACCTCAGCAGTCCAAGGATAGTGGGAAGAATTCTGGGTGTCGCGGCAGGCCCACTTTACTCGATTGAGCATGAGTTCACCAGAAGCTGAGGTTTCAATAATGTGACTATGGATATTACAAGATAGTACACCTAAAATAATATCCTAGTTGAGCTGAGTCGGTAATTTTGTGTTTTACTCATTATTTAAATGGATTTCTTAATAACTTTTGTATATGTATTAGCAAATACCTATATATGGTTATCTATTGATTTCATACTTTTTGGTTTATCCATGTTGGATTTGTTAGACCTTTAGGGTCTCAGGGTCTGTTCTGAGTATCACTATACTCACCCATGGATGGGCTATGCCCACACCTTGTTGTGTTGGATGTAGACAACGGACAACACTGACTGAGGCTGTGAGTACCCGGACTGGATGGTACCTGGAGGTAGACCATATGGCTTGTCGGTACACGGAGGAGACGGATGGATGTGGAGTGCTAAGGAGACAATATGTACCTACCCTTTAGGGAGGAACTTTAGAAGAAGATCCAGTTGTTGTATTTTATTTTTCGTGAATTTTATTGCATTTCATTTGCACTTTAAAATTACATTTGGGATTGTATTCTGGACCCTATTACTTCTAGCTCTCTTTTGTTATACATTTTACTTTTTGTTTCGTCCAGCTATGTGCTTGATTTTGTGTGTGTTACAGTTCATAAAGGAAATGAATTCCTTGTTATATGGAAATAATCCTTTGGTTCAAGTCTCCAGCTCCTGGCCTATGGAAGGCGTGCTTGGGGTAGTCACGGCATGGACCCCGGGGGACGGGTCAGGGAAAATTGGAAATAGAGGAGTCAGTTCTACCGCAGAACATAGGACTCTGATCTTTCTTTTCTATGAATCAATATTGTTAAGATAAGAGAGTGTGGTTCTCAGTTAAGGGAGTCCAGTGTTGGTGTGGCGACCAATGTATCCATACACCAGGACCCAGACTTCTTATTTCCAACGCAGTGCAGGAAAACACGGATTTCGTGTGTGTTTTCAAAAGTTTTCTTTAAGTCAGCTCAACCAGGTCATCTCACCAGGTATAACTTTTAACTGTAACACACCTGTTTCTTTTTCGGGTGCCTCCACGTAGACAGCCATCTAGAGTTCCAAGAGTTGTACTCATTGATATCCCACAGAGTGATGTGGCCTCGGTGTAGGGCCCTTTTCTAGGAGAGGCACTTGTGGTACCACTCCCCATTAAGCCACCGATGACACCAACCCCAGAAGAAAACGGTGCACGCTGCTTGAGCGCATTGCATGAGTTCCAGTGCAAGAGTCCACCCAGGTTCAAGAGAGAGACGGACCCACAGGCGGTTGTGGATTGGCTGGAGGCTATGGTGAGAGTTTTCTGACTTGTAGGGACACCAACAGACCACATGGTGATCTTTTCCGCCATCCTACTACATGTAGTAGCAGGCAGATGGTGGATCTAGATGATCCAGGTTCATGATGAGATGATGCTTTTCTATGAAGACACTTGAGAGACTGATTTGGGAAGAGTTTGTTTCAGCAACTCTTCAAGTTGTACGCATACAAAAGCTACATCATCTGCAGTAGGGCAACATGACTGTAGCTTAGTACTTAGCGAGGTTCACTGACATCTCACTCTTCTCTACAGATATGGTGTCGGACCCATTCATCAGGGCCCGAACCTTCGAGTTGGGACTCAGGTGGGAGACTAGGGCTTTGGTGCTCTCACATAGCATCCCGACATAGGCAGGGGTGTTAGAGAGATCCCACATGGTGGAGAGTTTCTTTGCTGAGAAGTCACCAGCAGCGAGACCCACCACTAGTCATCACATAGTGTAGTCTTCTGTAGCTAGAAGTAGACAGACATCACAGAGGTCCAAGAGGACCATACCTATAGATGGATGACCACATGACTCAGGATCGGTTGTGCGGGGCACCCGAAGCAGAGACATACATGCTAGGAGAAGGTAGTGTAACACATGCGTTGGGCAGGGTCACATTGCTCATGACTACCCAACCCACCGTAAGGATGATCTGCGTATGGTCGATGGACCTCCCAGGAAGAGATAGAGATTCGATCAAGGTGGTCCCCAGGGCATAGGCGGACGTGGAAGAGAAGCTGCTTGATCATCTGGTGGTGGGAAACCTTTTGAGGTGTTACCGCCACCACCACCAGGAGGTCCACCCCGACCGCAAGGAGTAGGTGGACATGGGAGATCTCAGCTCCAGGTAGCTGAGGCCAACGATCACAGCACTCCGAAGATGATGTGAGGTACAATATATGACTACTCCACCTTAGTTGCAGTACTTATAGACACAAGTGTGAGTTATTATTTCATTTACACTACCGTATTTCGGAGCTCGGTGATTTTGACGGAGCCATTGGCTTGATCCTTACTGAGAGAGATGCCAATGGGAGAAGATTCAACGATTATGCACGGGTTCCGGCAGTGTGAGCTTACTCTAGGAGGAGAGAGCTTCGACTGGGATATCCTAGTAGCGGCGTTGAGGCCTTACGATGTCATCATGAGTATGGACTGGTTATCTACAGTCGATGCTCAAATCGACTGTATTAGATGAAATGTGTGGTGTGTCCACATGTATGGGACCAGGTTTACCTACACTGTTGAGAAGTGATCCTTTGCAGCATAGGATAGTCTTACCCAGAAGAGGGTGTAGCCCAGTACACATAATTTGTCTAGCCTTACCCTAGGAGCGGTTCATGTGGAGAGTCTAAGCTATCCTATTGTGGTGGACCAGTATACGAATGTTTTCCCTTATGACGTCACAGGTCTACCTCCGTGCAGATAGGTGGACTTTTATATTGACTTGTTCAATGGGATTGCACCGATATCTACTCTAGAAAATAGGATGGCTCCCACGGAGCTTTGTGATCTATAGGTACTGCTATAGGACTTGATGGGTAAGGGATTCATCTAGCCCATTGTTTCTCCCTAGGCATCCCTGATTCTGATTTCCAAGAAGGAGAATATGAGCTTGATGATTTCTATTGACTATCCTCACCTGAATCAGGGGACCATGAAGAACATGTATTGACTCCGGAGGATTGAGGACCACTTTGATTAGCTGAAGGGAGCACGATGGTTCTCGAAGATAGACCTCGGATCAGGCTATCACCATCTCAGAGTTCGAGACATGGATGTGTGGAAAACCACTTTCAGATTTCAGTACAACAACTATGAGATCTTGGTTATGCCATTCAGTGTAAAAAAATTTCCAGAAGTGTTCATTAGACTCATGAATAGGTCCTTTCAGCCGTATTATTATCGCATTGTAGTGGTCTTCATTGACGACATTATGATCTAATCAGCTACTGTGGATGAGCATTCCTATAAATTGCGAGTTGTAATGGACACACTACGAGACCACCTGATTTATGGTAAGATCTCGAAGTGCCAGTTTTTTATCCGAGAGGATCACATTCTAGGATGTGTCATCTCGGAGGCTAGAGTTGCAGTAGATACATAAAATATTGAGGTGGTTCTTTCTTGGGAGCCATCTATGAGTGTGAAAGAGTTACGAAGATCCCTGGGTTTGGCTAGATACTATCAGATTTTTGCGCCAGATTTTTCTAGAGTTGTAGTAGTACTATCAGTCTTGATGAAGAAGGGGAAAACCTTTGTGTGGTCGGAGAGATTCCAGCAGAGCTTTCAAGAGCCGAGGCAGTGGCTGAATAGTGCCCCCATCTTCAGGCTTCTAGAGGAAGGCGTAGGGTATGTAGTCTACACTGACGCATCAGGGACTAGACTCGGATGTATCCTCATGCAGGAGTGAGAAGTGATCACATATGGTTGTTGAAAGCTGAGACAACATAAGTAGAACTACACTACCAAAGACTTGGAGTTAGCTGCAGTGGTCTTTACCTTAAAGATGTGCTGACACTATCTGATGGGAGAGTGTTTTACCATGTACTCTAATCACAAGAGTCTCAGATATATCTTCTCTCAGAAGGACATGAACCTGAGACACAATCATTGGCTTGAGTACCTCCTGTAATAGACTTCGAGATAGTCTATACTCCTGGGAAGAGAAATTTTTTGTAGATGCACTCAGTAGAAGATCTGGTATACAGTTGCTAGATGAGGTGATAGAGTAGCTGGACACATTGTAGATATCCTTTATGGATAGGGATGGAGAAGCTTTCCTCCAGTTTCCTACAGTCACTCCTCCACTTCTTCAGTGAGTTAGGGAGGTGCAGGGTGGGGACATTGACTACGAGACACGACGTGCTCAGATATCCATAGGGCTGGAAACATATGAAATTTATGATGGTGGGGAGAAGGGTTCCCTCTTCAGAGGACTAACTTTGGTACTACTTTCACATCATGAGGAAGTGTTGAGGGACTTGTACACATATCCTCCAGCGGTACATCCATAAGTGGAGAAGATTTACCATGATCTCTGATGATTTCACTGGTGTCCAAGAATGAAGAATGTAGTTGCAGAGTTCGTCTCTCGATGTCTCACATATCAGCAATTGAAGGTGGAGAATCAAGTACCAGGAGGCTTGGATCCGCCTTTAGAGGTCCTAGAATGGATTTGGGATAGGATAGAAATGAAATTTTTTATAGTTAATCCATGTACATCCATAATAAATGACTCTATCTAGGTGATCGTCGACCGACTCACCATGTCGGCACACATCATTCCGATCAGAGAGCAGGGATCAGTAGAGAGATTAGGATGCCTCTATGTGCCGAAGATTATGCGGCTACATGGATTAACCATGACTATTGTCTCAAATTGTGATACACATTTTACTTCCCGGCTATGGATGGTGTTGTAGAAGGCTTTCGTTAACATTTCTTCATTTGAGCACCACCTTACGTCCATAGACAGATGGTCAGACTGAGCAGACCATTCAGACCCTTGAGGACATATTGTGTCCTTGTGTCCTCAATTTCGTTCACAATTGGGAGGATTAGTTAACCTTGGTAGAGTTTTCATACAACAATAGCTATCACTCCACCATAGCGATGGAACCTTTCAAGGAATTGTACGGGCGGCCTTGCAGATCACCTTTGTGCTAGACAGACCTAGGGGAGACAGCACTAGTGAGACCAGAGATGGTACGAGCTACCCTAGAGAAGGTTTAGATCATCCCAGAGGAGATGAACACTACAGAGAGTAAGCATAAGTCTTACGCTTACAGGAAAGAGAGGCCTATAATGTTCGAGGATGATGACCACGTCTTTCTACGGGTCTCACCTCAACGAGGTTTGCGGAGATTCGGTTGAGGCAGCAAGTTATCTTTGAGGTTAATCAGACCTTTTCAGGTCCTCAACAGAGTTTGTGAGGTGGCATACTACTTTTCTCTCCCACCTCTGTTGCACTGGGTGTACAATGTCTTCCACATATCCCAACTAAGGAGACACATGCACGACCCTTCTGATATCATCGAACATAGCGATCTAGGTGTTGATAATGGGGTACCTTTTTCGTTGGTTTCAGATGATATTGAGGATGGACAAGAGTGGGTCCTCATTGGATTGTCGATACCTCTGTTGCGCATTCGCTTGAAGCACAGGATCCTCCAGGAGAGCATATTAGAGTGGGAGGCTCAGATGCGTGCTCAGTACCACCACTTGTTTACCTAGTTGAGTTGTGGCTTATGAGGACATATAGCCCTGAGGTGGAGAGAATTTAAAGACATTGAATTTCCATGTAAATTTTTAATTTAAATATATAATAATTTCATAAGTCCCCAAAAATTGATGGTTCTTGATTCCAAGGCACGGAGTGCCAAAAATGAATTTCTATAAATTATTTTCTGTATGTTCAGTAGGCGTGCGAGCGGTTTTTTCTGACATTTTAACCGGTTCTTAGAACTGAAATCTGTGGGCACCGTTGAACTCACAGCACCGGTATTCACTTAAAAAGACTTTCACTTTGACGTCAAATGGTAGATAGTGAAAGATAGTTTTTTTTGTGTTTTTCGTGGACATAATAAAATAAAATACGCTCATATTTTATTTTGTTATAACCACCCTCCATGTGGATGCTTTAGGGTGGGGTCCATAGGAACTAAACGTCAACATCTTGATTTATTGTGTTGGGGACCACCCGACCCCATATTAATTGGAGCAGAGGAAAACCTCTCAACCCCCCACATAAATGTGGGGGGGGGGGAGACTCTTCAACACCTCCACATTTTTTATTGTGCCAACACACCATATTTATTATGGAAAATCCTCCCCATTATTTAATTGATCCAACACATAAGTTAATTATTTAATCCTTTTTTAATATTATGTCAAAGATTTAATAGATATTTCAATCTATTATTTAGGCTACGAATTCACTTGGGATGAATTGGGGAGAGGAGGAACTTGGGAGAATGCTCCCAATGAAGAATGCTCCACCGATGAGGAATGCATTCGACTAAGAAGAACATCAATGACTTAAACTTTCTTCCTCGAAACTTCCTTCAACGTAGGATGTGTTCGTCTACAACGAATAGATGTATGCCTTCTTGCACCAATGTCAATGAACATCGAAAAAGTTATGGTCTTTAATTATGTATGATTTTATTCCCTTCATTATTTCCTTCTAAAAACAATGAACATAATTTAACTTAATATCAAGTTGATTCGCGAATGTTTTCCTTATGGGTTGGGAATAAATTTTTTCGGGAAGTTGTAGGGGTTTATTAATAGTTTTATTAACACTTCTCATGTTCTACCCTCTTTTACCATTACAAGGTTGGTAATAGAAATTATCGAGAGATTATGGGAATTGATGTTATAAAATATCTTCCATTCTCATAATTTGTTTTTGTCCTTGATGAAACGCTTGCTACCACTCTAAAGGCGGAGGGTGCAGTCCCAACAAACATGACCTGAACCTTCGTTGTTCATCATTGTGGTGTTCTTCGATATGGATGAAGGCAAATATAGCGTCAAAGGCAACGAAGGCAACGGTCGTGCAACTCATAGCCTCCACAACCCGCATCGCCCCCATGACGCATTGGAACCCCAGCCAAACCGGCTCCGCCACCCCGGGATGGACCGCGCCGCCCCCAGGCCGCCCGTGCAGCCCTGGCCGCGCTAGCCCGCTGGACAACTGAGCCACCCGGGCTGTGCCAGCCTAGCAGCCTTTCGAGCCCCTGGCCGAACCCGCCCCTCACAGCACCCTGGATGAACCGGCCCCGCGCCCCGGGCCGGGCTGCCCTCGCGGCACCATCCAGGCCATGCCTCCCACACAGCTCCCTCTGGGCCTAACCTCCACCAAGATAACCAAGGGCCGGTCTATGCCCTCGCGGCCGGTCCACACCCACTAAGCCCTCTACGGCCCCTCGCGGCCAGTCAAATGACCACCCACTATATAGTGTGTACTTAAGAAAACATCATATTCCCCGAACTGGAAGAACACACATTGTGTACCCCTAGAACACATGTCGTGTATTCTAGGTTTTCCAACAGGAAATCCCTCAAAACGACTAACACTCCCATTTCTCCCCTGAAACAGCATATTGAACCCGATGGGATTACATGCAATAAATATAAGGATTTAAAACCATAAAAATCTTTTTTAAGGGGATATATGGAGAAAACAAAAATGGACATACCTTCAGGTGGAAACCGCTGATGATTCAAATGATTTCACTGCTCCCAGTTGCTGCACGTCGACTTAGCGTGTCGAGAGCTTTGAATCGGTCCGCCTATTTCCTCCCAAATCTCTCTATTACTAAAAATAAAATATCTCTCATAGATCAAGACCATGGAAGAGGTGTATGAGATGTGTGCAAAGAGGAGGAAGAAAGAAGAGAAGGAATAAATGAAAAGAAAAGGAAAAGAAGTAAAAGGGGCGTGGGCCAACCCCGACGCCCGACATGAGTTTATGCCTTCCCTAGGATAAACTCTCTATTCTAAACTCATCGGCGCAGACGGAATTTAAATATGAATTTTTTTTCAAAGTAATTTCCAAACGAACCTACATGAATAACTTAATAATTAATTTAATAATATTAAATATTAAATATTCTGCTAAACTTCGAACAGCTCAGATTTCCACCAAACTCTTTTCCATGGGTAAAATCTCTATTCAGAGACCAACATATTTTTCTGAAAAATTATCTAAGATCATATGGTTTTAAAATATGACAATTTTACCCCTAACGAGCATCCAACTTCAAAAAATCATATTTCTGCTCAAATATGTAGTCTGGAAAAATGCGGGATCTTACATACTCTATATTACATTCTACCTCATCTCATGAGATATCCATCATTATCAATTTTATTATTGAGATATATAATTCCTACCCCACCAATCTCATAACAAAAATAATATATATGTTTTTTAGGATATCATAAAATATTCATCAAATTATAACCTTTGAACATGAAATATGATTCATGAACATTTGATCATATAATAATAGTATATACAACGGTTCACATAAACATATTTTTTGCATATCAATAACCATATATATAATTAATTTGTATTATATTTCTTTAATAACATCCTTTGTAAATATTATAAAAAAATGTTGGTATCTTAGAAGGAATGTCCGTTTAAAAGATCACAAGGAACATATCTTACAGAATATACATTTTTTTAAATGACATTTTAAAAATATAAAAACATAAATATAATAAAAGAAAAACATTTATATGAAAATATTTAATTTAATCATCAAATCCTTAGGTGGCCATTAAGTAGACAATCTGATCATTCCATATATGTTAATACAAATAAAAATTTTACATTTTTGTAAAGATCCCAAAGGCCTATGTTGGGAAATGACAGAAATTTACATTGAATAAATTTTATGAAAATTAAAACATGGGTAAAAATGATTTTAATATAAAATCAAACAAATATTAAAAAATTATTGGAATCATTTTAAATAAAACCTGAATATGGACTATTATGATTCACAACAGACATGTAAATATTAATAATTTTTTCACTTGATTACATAATAAGTTAAAAATGATAAGAAAAATTATATTATAGATATTACAATATGATAATAAAATTCTACAATTTCATAAAATATAGATCAGGAAATTCCATTTCTTGAATAATAATCATAATCAATCCAAAAAATAAACTATATTTTGAAATAAAATCATTACTAAATTGATTACATATGAATGATAACAACCCTATAAAAAATTAATTTATTTGGATATTTAAATCAAAATAATTTTCCTGATAATAATAATAAAATTAATTTATTTTATGTATAAACATCACAAAAAACAAACACGTTGTTATTGTGGAATGTGTTTCACATAAATAAAAGTGAGAAGAAAAACACTTACGTTGAGTCCACTTGAATCAAATATATTCTAAAATAATATATATTAAATTATAATTTATTAAAATTATATTATATAATAATTTACATAAATATAATAAATTATATAATATAAATATAATATATAAATATCGTTTTATAAATAAATCCTTATTCAAATAGTCAGGTGTTAATTGTATAAATTTTCAGTATGGTTTTAGTTTAGAAGTTTTAGTCCAAAAATATCGATCATTGATGCATAAAATAAAGTACATTTATAATTATATATATATATATATTACAAATTCCTTATATATATTTATATTTATATTAATCTATAAATAATATGGATTGAAAATTGAATTTCACCATTTATGAATACAATATCCTATAGATACATAAAGACACTGATTTGAGTTTTTTTCATATAAAAAAAGAAAGGTAAGTATTAATTCATAATTAAATATTCATTATTATAATATATATATATCATATATATTCATTAAATATATCCATATAACCTTCTATGTAAAAAATAATTGAAAAATGAATCACACCGCATCAAGGATGTGATTGTCCACACAAATACACGATAGACATTATCATTTTCCAATAGGTTGGATGGTTAAAATGTATATGTAGTGTTATAATGAAATATGTGTAATTTTGTAATAATTATCTCATATATATTTTTATATATTATTTAAATAATTACATCCAATCATGTGGGGATGTTATGGGAAATTGATTATATTGGTACGCGATAGGGTAGTTCATCGTTCAACAAAAGTTTCATTTCACATTTGATGGAATAATAGATTAATTTTGGTTGTTCAATTCAAATAAATACATATCAGTATATGGATGATATTTGTGTTGTTATTTCATTATTATTGAATAATATTTTATTTTTGTTGAATATTAGATAAATAAATTCTTAGTTAAGAAAAATACCTCTTCTTCGGACTACCCCTATATGTTTACACCAAAATCCATTATTATATGTTTTTTTATTGAATAATATATTTAGGACCAAAAGTGGCCTAGATACCCTAAGAGAGGGGGGGTGAATCGGGGTATGGTTATTCTTTTGTAACATTCATCCTGCCCCACTGGATCATGATCTCTTTATTATTAGGGTCACTTTGTTTGTGATTGTGTGTTTATGTTGATCACTTCTTTTTTCTTTACTTGATGGTTATAATTTAGATGAAATCCTGGGAAGAAAACTGCCAGACACATTGATTTTTACTTAGTTCAAAATCACTGGGCTACGTCCATCGAGCATACAACAACGATGTGTAATTTTACCAAATCCACTAAAGATTAATGCGAATAATGTTTGGGCTAGATCACATATATATCCAGGCTCACTTCCTTTACAATGATTAGGGTTAGCTCACTGCTCCCCAATGTTCACTCCCTGTTCCACTATCGCTAACTCACTGCTAGTAGAAAGCATTACATTCTTCCTCTTCCTTTGATCACTGAACATGGAAGGGATCCACTCACAATTTATAGACATGTAGGTCTCTTCATTTGCATGAATACATGAATCCTCAACTATCGATAGATGCTCTGTTAATGTCCAATTTTTATCCACAGATTAATACCCCTTTTTGCCCTGAATACTGGGTAACTCACCTTGGAAACACCTTCGCATATAACTCTACTTCGCGAGCCACCCAGTTCCACGAAGCTCAAACAAGCCTTTTCGAAGCTTCTACTTTTTCGCGAAGCACTCTTGCAAAGTGATATCAAGAAGATCAATTCCTCATAGAGAGAATTCCCTCACGAAGCTCACTAATCCAAACGCATAGCTCACAACTTTCACTGTGCTAGATTAGATGCCGCAAAGCTCTTCCTTCACGAAGCACATTGCCTTCGCGAGCCGGGAGCAAAATATTTTCAATTAAAACCACCTCTTCCTCTCTAGAGGGGGTCGAGTCTTATTTATAGGCGATCCCACAGAACCTCGAACCTTCAATATGAAGTCAATGCCGCATTATCTCAAATTGTGAAGCCCCGAAGTCCACACTAAAATTCTCTCAAAATCGCGAAGCACCATTGCAATTTTCCAATCGAGGAGCTTTTCATAATCGCTGATCATTCAGTCAATTCCTTCGCCCCTTCACAGTGAAGCTCGCTCGAAAATCCCTTCACTACTGCAATGCACTTCAACCTCTGTCGTTCATGAAGATTAACGTAATCGGGAAGAATCACTGCCATTATTTTTCTAGAACTTGACAATTCACCATTGAAACATACTTTGTCAACAAACACAATCAACCCAAAAGTTCCACAATGTTACCTTGAGGGATATTTCCAAAACACAAGTAATTTAGGAAATTGGAAGGGAATTTAGGAATTCTGTTTTATATGTATTTTCAAAGGAAAAATTCTTTTCATGTTTTGTAAAAATAGGGGATGAGGTTTTCAATTATAGGTGAGTACATATAAAATTTAGTAATTTGTTAATATATAAAATTAATATAAAATTATTTCTATTGTAGAAAACCTAAAAAATTTATTAGATTTAAAATTAGGGGTATATTGGGTTGATTTCATAAAATTAAATAAATTATGGACCTTTTTATATTAGGCTTTACCCTAATCTATTTTAATTAATGCAACCAAAACATTTTTGGACACTTCTGAATAAAACAATGTTTTTACTCATTAGGGGTATTTATTGTTACACTAAAAGGACAACTAACAATTAAAAGGTCCAGGATTTATATTTTAAACCATTTGTAAAATAATTCATTAAATATAGAAATTTTTTGTTTGTCAAATCATTTAATAACATTTTATAATTATAAAATATCATTAAATTGATTCATGGAAATATTTATTTTATCTCAGATTGAAAACAATATAATATAATAGTAATTATAATATAATCCTCTTAAATATCAAAAATATGGACTATTTCTTTGAAATATTCTTTGAACACAATAATTATTTTATATTATATTTCATTTAATATTTAGGGAATCATTTTTTTAATTAAATAAATAAATTTCATCTTAGCATTTCAATAAAATTATAAATTAATATTTCATTACAAAAAATTAGAAAAAAATTAAAAATATTATAATATATAATTTATGATTAATATTAATATGTATAATTTTACATTCCTTTTTTACCCAGGTCCAAAAATGTTGCAATTATTGAAAGTAGGAAATTGACTATATTTTCTTAATCTTTTATAATAATAATAAAGGAAAAATGTAATGTAATATTAAATTTAGATTTTATATATTTGATACATGTATAGATTTGATAAATTAAACTCATCTAATAGTATAGTATAATTTTTTATGGTAAATATCATGTCCTAATATTTTTATTTTTAACCTCAATTTTACAATTTACCCTTATTGTTCTGATAATTAATTACAATGGTTAGTATTCATAATTGAAAAAAAATTAAATGAGCCTTGTTTACCAAATTTTTACCTCAAAAATCAAAAAATTTAATTAATTTGTCAACAATTAATTATTTACACTGGCATAATTTCATTTAAAATATATACAGTAAACAAAAATGATGAAAATTGGTTTTTAGAAAAGTTGTGTTTTAATAAAAAAAATATTTATATAAAATTGTTGTTTAAAATTCATTTAAAGAACAATAATTGGGTTATATTAATTCAAAAAGGACTAATTATATGTTATCACTTATCAATAATATCAATTTAATTCCTAATAAATTAAAAATAAAATGTAGTTATCAATATAAATCATTATATTTTTTGTATTAAATTAAACATTAATAATCATAGAAAAATATATATGAAAATTAAAAATTGATTTATTAAATTATTATTTAATTTCTAATATCTATTTTATAAAATAAAATTTATAATTTTTTTATAAATTTATTATAAAATTTTATCATGAATTGTAATAAAGTTTATTTTTTATGAAAAGGTATTTCTGAATAATAAAATAACTATACTAAAAATTTAGTATTTATTTAATAAAAATTAATCATTAAATTCATATTAATAATAATAATTATATATATTTAATAAACCAGTTATCCCAATTCATACAACTAAATTAAAAACTAGGTTATAACGATCATATTTAAACAATAAAATTTCATGTTTCATTTAGGCTTAGTGTTGTGTATCGTATACACCAGCAAACATATTTTTTTATATGAATTTATTGTAGGTAACCTCAATTATATTGTTAAAAAATGAATTATTTTTTAAATAAAATTTTTATACATGGGATGTTTGGTAATCCTAGGGAATATTATTTGTTGGATGCATAATTTACCAATAAAAAAATACCTATCATTATTTGGGAGAACAAAATGATACCAATATTCCTCGTTAAAGGGGGTTATTTTTTATTATGTTTTAAGACTATAATTAGTTCTATTTTAAATATAGAAGCAGAATAAATGATTTGGATCATGCATAATGTTATTTTTGAAATGGGATTCATCCCACAGAATGGGTAAATGAATACATCTTTTTTCCCCATTGATATATTGGTTTTGTAAGAAATTAGTTTTTGAGATGATATTTTTTGTGATTTAGGGTTGGAGTGAAGTGTCATGAAAATGAAGTGGGTTACAGGTCTATATTATTGTGTGTGGTTCTTCACATTTTTATTTACATCGATCTGTGAGTACGGGACATTCTACTTGGTATTATGTGTTTCACTATCTTGAATAATTTGGTGTTGGAAAAGTTCAACATGTTTCACCTTGAAGGGTAATACTTCTATTATAGGATTTTTGATATGATTTTGATATGAGAAATTAAATAATATGTCATTCATTTTTGTATGTATCAAATAAATTTATGTTTCTTGGTGCCTTAATGTTGCATGTTCATGTCAGGATTGTTCTGGATTTGTCTTCATTTTATTTAGTTAAGTTTTAGGCCAATATAAAAGGCATTTTGATCATGGAAATAATACCTTGCATGTTTCCCAATTTTCTAATAATAGTATATTTACCTAAACAAACATAGATCATTCTACATTATATATAATGGTAGGGCTAGTTTCAGAAGTTGTTCACCATATGTATTAAAATAGATTTTATAGCTCTGTAAAAAAAATTTCAATGAAAATACTTTATTGAGATATAGAGACTACTAAAATTTTACAAATCATGTAATCCTATAATTAAATAATTATTATAGTTTATAAGTATTCATTTTAGGGTATTATTTCCACATTGTTTTATAAATAAGTTTATTATTGTTTTCAAATGAATATGGAGTAGTTTTATTTAATTAAAAAGTGTTTATATGAAATAGAATGTTTTATTTAAAATTTATTTATTCATCTTAGAAATAAAATTTAATAAAAAATAGTTTATTTTTTCAATCAACATATAAAATAAAAATGTGGATGATGATATTAGGGTTTTATAATAAGACATTTCTGAATTGAATTAAGAAAAAATGATGATTTTTACAAAATTTAAAATTTCTTTTTTTTAAATCATTATTTTAAAAATATTTGTGTAATTTTGTTTTTTTAACTGTAACATAATCTAAATTTGATAATAAAACAAAATAATTCGATATATGTTAATATTGTATTTTATATTTTCAAATGTACGTTTTTATGCATAAAAAAGTTGGAAAAATTAATTTTCATTCTGATATGATATTAAAAACTGTTTGTGAAATTATAAAAAATTATTCACAAAAAAATGATTCCATATTTTAAAAAATGAGGTTCAATTTTATTAATATATTCAATTTCATTTTTGGTTTTTTTAATTAATATCAATATTAAAAATGTGTCACAACTCTAAATGGTAGATTAAGATAATTACGGAATAAATAATGTGATATCACCAAAAAAATATTATCTTAATTTTTATGGATGATTGAATTTTGAAACATATCTAATTACCTTAAAAATAATTTTTCTGATCAAATTTAACATGATTAATACTGTAAATTATTTTTATGTGTTTAAATATATCAATTATTCTACTCCCCTGCTATAAAAATGGTATTTCATTAAATCCCATCCTTACACCATTTCAGTTCATAGTTCATCCAATACCTGTATAACCTATACATATCATCTATCTATAGTTCATAGTGAACATATTTATAAAAAAATTCTTATCCCATAATGATTTTTTTGTGAAAATTTATATATATATAAGAAGATGTCATAATCTTTAATTAACCTTCATCAAGTCTTTTTAATCATCAAACTCATTAAAATCATCTCTAATAATAGAAAATAATTACATTTTTATATTTTATATGCTAATATATAGTTATTATTTCATTACAACAGTTTTTCATCACATTTTTCATCCCATTAGAAATAAGAACTTCACTCCTGCGTATAAGTGGTCTACCACCTCTAAAAAATATATCTATTTTTTCTTAACTAGATTCTATCAGTCATTAAAATGATGGAAAATTGAATATTTATGTTATTTATTACATAATTATAATTTTTCATGGGTAATATATTACATACCATCTTACTTTTTCTTGTCATTAGAATTTTATAATTCCAGAGTTGTGTTCAAGTAAAATAAAACCTCTTAGAATTGATGTGATTAATATCCATTTCCACCATAAATGGATGGTGACAAGGTTAAGAATGAAAAACGTTAAATTTAAACCAAATTATTTATTTTTTAAAAATAAATTATTCATTTCTTATATCTTTTAGATTTGTTATATAATTTAAAATGTTATTTATGAGTACATACATAGTACTGTCTCCATGAAATTACATGGTAAATTTTACACAATTGCATTATATATTTGGTATGAATGTGTATCTATTATATATATAATAAATATGACAAGTTTAATATCATAAATTTAATGGTACCACAAACAATTTTACCAAGGTCAATGAACCAACATTGTATTCATGTTATAAATTAGAAAACCAAAAAACGTCCAACATGGACCATGCAATTTTAGTACCAAGTTATAACATGGTAATATATGATATAAAAGGTTTAATTATAATTATATATATGTAAAAAATATTATAATACAATTAAAAAATAAATAAATTTTTATTGTTTGGAATTAGATAATGTACGAACCTATAAAAGAATAAAGGTGTGAGATTTTCCCTAAAAAATTATTTTAAATGTTTCAAATTTGTTTTCATCGTATTCCCTGTTTTTTTAAAAATAATGAATATTATGACTTATGGTTAAATGGATTATAATTTTCAATTTTTACCATATTTTACTTTCTATAAATTATTTTATAAATGATTAATTTTAACATTATTCTTATGGATTAATTTCCATCCATTTACAAGTGAATATAGAATTACGTCTATGATATATGGATTGACCATATTTTCTCACCATTATATTCATTTTTCATGATAATTATTCATCTACCTTATACCATTATAATTTAAAAAAACTCAATATTTTGTTAATTTTTAGTTTTAATAACATCATCAATGGAATCAATCAAATTTTTATGTCACTAAAAGAAAAATGATATCGTAATTTATTATAATTTTGGATATAATTTAATTGGATTTTATAATTAATTTAAATTTAATTCGTGTTTTATGATTTCAATTGATTTTTATATAAAATATTTGTGAGCCTGATATAACACTCATGGTGGGTGATCCCAATATAACTCTCTAATGCATTGGGTGTACTTTACATATGATTTTTTACTCTATAGATATATGGGGATTATCGTGACTAGTGATACCATTTTGAGGGAAATTGTATGGGAGATTGTATGGATTCAATACAAATGTGAAGATATTATATTTTTTTTAAATGGATTATATATGATTGTATTTTAAATTTACTCTAAGTGAGAATATTTGTCTTGAAATTATGGAAACATTATTTTGAATATGGTTTAGGATTTGATTAAAAATAAATGGTATTATTGGGTTTTCATGTTTCTCATGTAAGAAATATGGTTATTATTTTTTCCATTATGATGACATATAATATGTTGCCTGGTATATATAAATACTTTATTTGTTTTAAAATAAATTTGTATTTATATATGACGTGGAATAGTAATATTTCAAAAGGAAAACATTTTACAATATTTTTCAGGAATACAAATGGGAAGGAATTTTTCTTTTATATACCTTACAATTTATTTTTCTTATCATAACATGTTAATAATTTATTTTTTATTGTGATAGATGGTGAGGAATAAATTAAATAAAATTTGAGTTATAAATAAAGAAATTACCTTGAATGAGGCATGTATGTATTTATGATGAACATTATTTTTGGGAGAAATTTACACCATTTGGAAATATCCTATTTTGTATGTATATATTTACCTAATTATATAACAATATAAACTAAAAATCACTTTTAAATGTAATAAATTTTATATGTGATAATATATTATTTAACTATTTGTATTATTATATGATTTGTTATAGTTTTTACCAGAGTGAAGGATCAAATAACTTAAAAGGTTAAGTGAATTCTAAAATAAACTATATATTTACTATAATTTAGGGTTACTTTTTCATGATATTACATTTGAATACCACATTATTGTTTCATCTCATTCAAATCTATTAAATAAGTTTTCCCAGATATGGAAGATGGTAGACGTAGTTGAATGGAATCAAGAAAATAATGACTTTCAAAATTAGCAACATGGAATGGTTGGAATGAACAAAGTTTTAATAGGGTTGAATTAATTGATGTAAGATATATTAATAGGTACTCATCAAATGTAAGGAATATATTCTCTCCATAAAAACATTTCTATGAGGGATTAATTAAAAAATAAAATCTTATGAAAATTATTGGATCTTATGACCTAGTGAATGATTCAAAACAGATCAATTTATAGAAGAATATAATTATTATTCATGGATTCTCAAAAAAAATAATGTTAACCTATATATTTATCATTTTGAAGGTGAATATGTTTAATATATTATTTTTTTATGAACTCTATTGAAAATTAATAAACTAATTCAATGTATGTTATAGTATTTAATGATCCTTTACTTGAAACTTATTTTCCTAAAGTTATTTCACATATAATTGAATGGAAATTCCTCTAATTGATGTAAAATGATGTGGAATTTATATTTTCATATGAATATAATTTATCTATATAGTACTACTATACATCGAATATCATTCTATTCGATTGTATTAGAATTTATTGAATTTACCTAAAATTAATTCGGTTTTTATTAATTTTTTTTATACTTTTCCTTCTGGATATTATATATAAATTGTGTAGTGTCTTGAGAAATTTATGATGTATTTTTTGAAATTTTATAACAATATATATAAGAATTGGTCTATTTGGATGTACATATGGAATAATTAATTGGTAAAATATTAATATAAGATAAGTAAATTAATTTATTTTTAAATATGTTGAATGAATCATTGTTTATTATGGTTTCTTGGATTCTTTACCAATGTGTAAATCTAGGAACCAAGTCTCATGATATTATGGTAAATCTTAATTATAATGTTATGATCAATAATTAAAATTTGGAATTTAATAGTTTTAATTACATTGATGTTGGAAAATATTTTATTGAATATTTGATGATTATTAACCAGGGTGGGAATTATTGACATTTTATATAAAATGGTGAACTAAAGAAATATAATACTATGTTATATACAACACCATAAAATATAGTGGTGAAAGGTATATTGTTTGTTTATTAAAACTATTCCAATGTCTTCATTGATTCATGATCCATATATTATTTTATATTTGGAAAATTTATTTTTAAAATGGAAATTCAATCTCAATAAATAAATATATAAATTTTTATTAAAACTTATTATTTTTGTATAATGAAAACAAGAATTTATAAGAATCGTCATGTTATCATGTGTGGAATGTTTTTTACTACGAACCATGTTTTCCTTCCTATTATATTGTTTTATTTTATTCTAGGTTTGAATTCGCTTTTATGTTTATCCTCCTATGATAAATGTCATAGTAAAAGAATTTATTTTCCGAATATAATTCCTATTTATATATATGAATGAAAATACAATTTTTATACTATATCAAGAACATTCTAAACTGACAGAAGATTAATGGATCATAAACATATTTTTCTTATGAAAGGACGTATTAAAATAGTGGATGTTCCAGATGTAAATGAAATGTCCCTAATGTTATTATATTTTTCTATTAATCATTTAAATGGATATATCTCGATTAATCCTTATAGTCGAAAAATTGTACGGTTCTCTTAGGATCCACAAATTAATATATTAAAAATATTAATACTTTTAATACATGTACATATATCATTTTAGTGTTTTCGGTTTATCAATTATTGAAAACCATATAACGAACATCTGATACCATGGTGATTTTCCAACCATGTGGTTTACCCTAGGAATGACCTAATGATGGTATGATCTATATGTCCTACTATCGTATTCCTTGGTGAGTACATTTTACAATATAAAAAATAAATAATTTATCTATTTTATTAAACTACATAAACTAATTCCTCATATAAATATGTAACTACAAAATTTCATTATTTATATCTACATAAACATTGTAATATTATGGTATATCATTATTTAATGGTATATATATATTCAATAATGAAAGATTATCAGGTTTCAGTTGATCGAGGGTTATCAAACAAAATGTGTCATTTTTTCATGATGTTCATTTTGCCGAAGAGGAAAAAATGTCCAAATAGATTAAAACTAATTAATTGCTCTTATAATGAGTTTCATGTCAGGTATACCATTTTATTTTGAATTGATTCGTGTCAGGACCATTTGTGGTTGGACAAATGGTCACACTTAGAATTGATAGTATTTCCTTCTTGTGTTATCCTGGAGGATCCACATGTGAATAGTAATAGAGTGTGATTATTGGGGGTTCAGCGTTTTTTCAATTACCTCATGTCATGTATGATGTCATCGGGTTATCTTTAGTGGGATTATTTATGGACCCATAAGACCCCAATGCCCTATTATCCAATGAATCATGGACCACATTTATAATGGAAGGTGATCATTGGAGGATTTGGACAATGAAACTTAAGGAATCCATTGGTCGAGAAGATTAGAGTTCATGATCATCAAACCCTTTTGGAGGAAATTATTCCCTATTCCAAGACATTATTATAATATATGAAATGATAATATGTTCATAAATCTTTGGTTCATTCCCAGTCCCGTGTTTTCAGATTACCCCTAGTTCTGAAGATCGATTAGAAATACACATGGGTTAACAATCATCTTCATGTATCTGAGGTTCTTCATCAATGTTACCCTCTTATAATGATGTAGATTATTATCCATTCATTTTCCTAGAAAATGATGAGTTCATCCATGTAATGCGGCTCTCAATTTTTAAACGTCATTCAGGGGGATTGATATCATTCCAATATCAAGATCAAACCCACAAGGGTGAGATTCCTACATTTCCTCGTGAGAGTAATCAGACTCAATGTATTACTATGTCGCTTTAATGGACACATCACAATTTAAGGTGATGTGAAAAGGACTAATAAATTAATTTTAGCATCATTTGGTGAGGATGTATAAGTGAAAGATTCGTATTCAAGATTTCATGTTGTACAAACACTCAGGTAGCTTGAGATTTTTAGAAGAGTGATAACTTTCTTGATGGATATGACCCTACCAGGAACAAGGCCCAAAGACAGTAGGGTGATATGGGTAACATTTTTTGACATTATAGAGGATTCATAAATATCCCAATTGGTTGGGAATAAAATGTTTCATAGTTTATTTTGGGTTGGGACTTACACCCCTTATGAAACACATTCGTGGGGGCATGATTGGGGCCTAAAAATGGGAAATTCTAAATAAATTATGCCTTAATTTTGTAGAGGATTCCCAATCGAGTTTGAGATGATTGTATTGGGACTAAATTTTATGGAGAATGTACCTTGTTCTCAGACCATTGGTAGGCATCTTATATATCCTGATTCGAGCAGAAATCAGATCCCTCGTAGTTCTGGGTGATTGTGGATTAAACCATCTTGGAGGCCATGTATTTTCTGTTATACAAAATTCACAACCACCTCCAGCCTCTATACCAACAGGAGTAATGCTTGGCATGAGAAATAAGATAAGGTTGTGTATCTGAAGAATGAATATCCCACATCATCTTTTGATAGATTTTAATATATCCCAAAGGGATAGAGTGAGTGAGAGAGAGAGAGAGATGGATTTAAATTTTTCAATACTGGCCCATTGTTTTCATACCTAGGATAGTAATATTATGCAATCAAGGTATTCCCTAGGCATTGTTAGAGAAGATCACTTATGCAATCTCTTGTATGAAAAACGGGGGGCTACCTTAGTGGGAGTGGCTTGAAATATTTTCTAGGGAAGTGGAGGAAGGATTCTTCATGAAAAAGGAAATTTAAAGAAAGACTTCCATCTAATATAACTATCCCTCTTCAATGGTAAATGTCAATTGTCACCCATAATCCCTAGATCATGGAGGTTCATGTTAGAATCAAATTGTTGGTCCTATGTGACCATGTGAATGTAAACATATATACATTTCAAGGGTGTTCACCATTTCAGGGATTACCACATTACTCCACTTACCATGGGTATGTAAACTCAAAATATCATGCTGATGCACCCTATAGTTTTAGTATACAAGTTTAATAGAATTGGAAGGGGAATTGTCCTAATTCCATTTGAATAGTTCACAAAGGGACTATGGTTTGGGTGTTGGAAATAGAAGGAGATGATCGAAGCCGAAGAGTGGAACATTCGAGGGCACCCCATTGCACATCAAATTTCTTCTTGCAGGATATGGACCGACCCTTGTAGAATTCTTCTATGTGGGTGGAGTTATCATCTGCATATCATTATGTTACATGGACATGTATTCAATTTTCATAACGTTTTCTGATATAGTACAAGGTTCCTACTACATAACATGTTTCTAAGAGAAATTGAGTTCAACTAGTTAGCATGTTACTACATGGTGCATGGGTCCACCCATGTTTCCTCATTCTACATAGGGCACCGGAGTAATGAAGGGGAATTGGTTTAGCACATTGGGGGAATTTCATCTATGAAGGAGATATGGTTCATTGTCCTCTATTTTTTATGATTCCTTATTTATTTTTTCTATTTTCAACTATTTTGTACCAATGGATATTAATAAGAAGTGTTTTTCCCCAGAATCATTAATATGATCAGAAATCCATTTCAAAATTAAATCCAATCATCTGAAATATGTTCCATTCTTCATAATTTCTTCTCCCCTCATTGTCAATTCATATAAATTCAGTGAAGATGAATCTATAGATCTCACAAATCTATTTTCGGAAGGCCACTATAAATAACATGGCCCATGGATGACTCATTAAACCATGGCATTCAGTTTGTGATGGTGAATATAACTGCATAAATCCCAAAAATTACATCATATTATTTGAGAGAACTAATATTTGTTCCTCATCCATGAACTGTTGACTTCATGGGGATGGTATTCATGGGCTAGTTTCCCCCCCTCATTTTCACTAACGATATAGTTCATAGCGAGCATCATACACATGGGTGAAATTATCTGCCTTCATTCCTCCAATGACACAGATAAAAGACATTGAAGCCATTTTATTTGTTTTTTTACATATTGGTTTACTAGTAAATGCTTCATTAGATAGATCTTCATGGGATTTCATGAACTATCGGTTCGTGGCTGGTTCCTTCTGCATACCATTTCTAGGATTTAGTACAACGATGTGTAATTTTCCTTTACCAACTTTTAATTCTTCAAAAAATTTCTAAAAAACCTTCATCCAACACAATTTCATTATTTTTAGTATGGTATGGTAGTTTTTAAATTCCATTTGAAATGTTTTCATGACCCTACAAAAATCCCCCATCAGAATGTGTTCCTATCGGGACGACGAAAAGGGTTTTCTGATGTAGAATGTTGTCCTAAACGGAACCGTTTTGTTGTATAATGGTGGGCCCATAGGGGGACCATAGATATATATAGCAGGCCCATGTAACTTTTCATTCACTGGATTTCTCAATGAAAATGACTCCAAAAATTAATCCTGATTCACTTTTTTCAATGTAATGAAGATATTGTGTGAAATCCTTCGTTCGCGAATGGTGACATTCATTCCGAGAACCGAAAATCCATCACGGTGACCCTCATCTATGAAAGTTCTTTTAATACTCAATATGTACATTGTTTTTTAAACTAAACATAAATACATCATAGTATTCACACTGTATAAACATGTATAAATGATAGGTCCATGAGTTTCACAACCTCGTGAACAGTTTAGTTTAAATGTCGATGCTTAAGCGGAAAACGCCTTATTGGTCATTTTATAAACAATCAGTTTGAAGGTAATGTCTTACATGAACAATTTTCTGGGTGAAGTTTGTGGAATAGATTTTTTTTCTACTTATTTTATTTATTTTCTAAATTTTAGTCTTTTCTCTTATGAGATTATTATAATGTCTTTTTTTATGGTATTTTTTTGTGTATCAAAGAGATGGATCTTCTAATTATATCAATAGAAAAGACTTAGTGGAGGTAGTCTATGGTTGAGAACTTAGGAGAAAAACTTATTTCCTACATCATTCCTCAAAAGGAAATCATTTGAGATCTCCTCTCACTAGAGAATTTGGCTTATCCACTATTGTATCATTTCCACCTTACAACATTGGCCTCCAAGAAGAATTTACGTTTACATTAGTTGACCGGATAGGATTCAATAATCATCTTGAGACATCTTGAGATTATGACCAAACTAATATTCATTCCACGGGGTAGATTAGAACTACATCGATCCATGATGACATAGTTTTTGTAAATGGATCCATGTGTAAATATAGAAATTAATGGTGTCTTACTACATCTTTCAAATCAGTCGTTTATGACAACAAAACTATTGTTAACTTGTGCAGAATCAGTCCCAGTGGAATATCGAGCTCCCAATTGGATCTATGATCTAGATGACTCTTTTCAATCATGTGGTCCTAGGTATTCTGAGTTCATCAGAATAGCTTGCAAGCCTCGACATTGCTTGAAGTCTTCAACCTATAACAGTAGGTGTGGGTCTCCAAATTCACAATATATTCACCAGGTGAGATAATTCTTAAGCTTCCCAACCACTAGTGTTCGAGCACTAACACATTTCACATGTACCTTGATAAGGTGGGGATCCATTTTTTGGATACCTACTCAATAATGAGACTTCATATCTTTGTATAAATGTATCATGAATTTTTACCAATAGAAAATGACTGGAGGAATGTTGGGAATGTATCCCCATCAGTGGGGTAATTTGTAACTATAATGAAGATAATATTTGTCAGACTCTTCATGATCACTCAATTATATAATTCTATGATTGGAATAGCATATTCTTGTGGGTGATTTGTCTTACATCAAATGTTCAATATAGCAGAACCCATCTTACCCTGCAGTTACGACACATTTTGGTATGTTAATGTACTACCCTATAGGTGGGTCACTACACCACATAGGGTTATGAGTTCTGAACAAACATATCTCCTGAGCTCTAGAAGGATATTTTTCATTTTTTTAACATATTTCTCTTTACATCTCATGATATTTATATTCTTGTCTAGGTTTGTACTCTAATGTTGAGAGCCACACTGGCATTTGGGAAGACCATCAATTTTTTCATCCCTACCCTCACCTAAATTTTTGAATTATTGGGGAAAATATAGAATGGGAGGCCTCAATATCTATTTAGTGGGAAATTTCAATTTAGTTATGGTTTGATAAGAGATCATTTCCCCTTTAATGTGTATCAGAACACCATGATAGTGAACTGTTATAACTTTCATCCGACATTACATAAAATTTGTCGATGTCCATCCCAGGCACTTGAGTGTTTACTATGCCATTGACTTATAGTTTGACCATTCAAATTTTACTTTTCCACCTTACCTTGTGCCATACAGAATAATACTAGATGATGGGTGGGGCTCTTCAAATGTATGTTGATACCTTTTCTCACATCGAGATAGACTCTTAATAGCTCTCATATATTGGATGATCATTGGAGAACCCTATGAACCCTATTGGTTTTCTAGATAGTTTGGATGTCTATAGTTAGTCACATTCATCATAGTTACCCTTTTCAGGATAGAGTATCACTCATAAAATTGTTTTCAACTATGGTTGATGATGATGTGTGAGGACTCTAGCCTACATTTCTTTATTACTCCTATAGATGCCTTTACAAATTTGTCATTGGATTATTTGCAACAATGGGTATCATTTTATCCTAATGATATACAGACAAGACTATTTTTATGGGTAAAAGAACCTTAAATATTCATAGTACCATTTTACTTGGGATAGTTTCAACATCTCCCTCCATTTATATTTCCTGAGTGCACTCTGTTCACCGTCACAGGTGTTCGGAGGGGACTTCCTCTGTGCAACCTATATCTCTACAAGGAGACTAGGATCAACTATCACTATGTGAGATGGTCTACGGTCCTACCTAATTTGTACCATGTATAATGTCCCTGAGTACCCCTAATGACATGGTCAACCCCATGAGAATGGTTCCTGATATCGATCCACCAGTAGATCAGAAACCCCCACCCCCCTTTGGTAACCCAGCCTATAGTGTCTCAATTCATCGTGGTTCTATTTCATAAATACATACCAATTTTGGAAAATTAGAAAATTTAGGGTTTCAATACTTTCAAGAGAAATTTAACATTATGGAGACGATCATCAAAATGAATTCATAATATTGTTATTGGAACTCCTCTTCCAGTGCTTGCTAATGAGGAGGACATCTTTGGGTATCTATTTACTAGCTTGGGTTCTGAAATCTTCAACTACCAACATCTGCAACAACTTGCACATCTTATTTTCATAGGTAAAAAGAATTTATCAACTTGTGAAGACATCCTTTCTCTATTTATTTCTTCAAACCATAATAAAATGACCTTTAGGGATCTTACCAAAGAGATTCATCACCTAACAGCTGAGGTGGTAATTCGTCATGACCACATGAATATAAAAACAAATGAGCTACAAGAGTTTGTAGCTCATGTGGCCAAGATGATGTCACAACAAGCATTTACAACTACAAATTTTGAATCTTTTATGAATAAAGATAATGATCTCAGATCTGTTATGAAAAAAGTACTTCCAGTAGTTCAAGATGATGATTCTCAATTGACTACTTTAGAATAGGCTCTTGATAGTTCCTATCATAGAATTATTGATCTTCTATAAAGAGCTAATAAGGGTTCCATATAATCCATTGAATTGTCATCATGTTATTGTTTACAATATGTTGACCTTATTTAGAGACACTAGGTTTCATATATACTTCATATCATCATATAATTGAAAAAGGTTGTTTTCTCCCCATTTCATCTCCTTTATTTTCTTACTGTAATGACAATCGATCATGATAAAATGTATATAAAACTATAAGCCCAAATGAATATCAATAATATTCACGGACCATGATAACTAATATAATAAAATCATGAAATTATTGTTTCATGTGTCGTGGGGCTCCGTCAGAGTAGTTCATTTATTGACAGGGATTCATTCAAAACCCTAAAAACATTGTGTATTTTATGTTATTACCATAATCTTTTCTTAAGATAATTATTGTGTGCACATAGTGGGTCTAACATTATTTTTTGAATGCCTACGATTTTGTTGTTTTGAACTAACAATATTTGTGTCTCTTGATTTTGGGTTTCTCTATATTTTTTCTTAAATCATACATCTTGTAGGTTAGCAGAGATGGTTCTAAAATATTTTTCCTGTATTCCCTTTGAGGGTTTTCATCATAGTCAATGTTGTGTCTCTTTTGGTGCATAGTTTAGAGTCTTGCTAACTAGAATATTATTAATGTTGATTTAGGTCGAAAATTTATTACCATGAGAGATGGTCTAGGTTGAAGAGTTTGGACAATGATTTGTAGAACAAGGTCCTAAAATTAAAAATCGTTAACCAAGAATGTCCAAATAAATTCATGAGATGGATAAAATAATTTTACATAACCATTGATTTGTGGTTATTATACATGTAACATGATATGTGGCATGGAACCCATTGGGAATTAAAATGATGGAAATTCCTCTCTTGAAGAGTTATTTTCCTTTGGTTGCCACACTATTTTTTTGGAATCATTTGTAGTGCCATTGGGGAAATGTGAACATTAGTAAAACACATGTTTCCTTTTGATGTTGGACTCCCATTCCTGATGACCAGGAAATGTTATAGAACATCAATTTTTTTATTAAGAACACAAAGAGTGACATGTTGAGGGAATGATGTCTGAATGTATAAGGAAATATTTAGTGGCCATGGTCTACAGACCACTCCAACATGAATTTGACTTTTGTAATTGAGGGATAGATCATGATTTTGTTTAATTACATACAAAAAAGAACTTTGAGAATTATGAATTGAATTCATTTCACTATAACAAGGTGATAAATGATATACCTTCTTCATGGAGTCCAGATAGAAAATATTATATCACATTCTAGGATGAGAGGGGAGGAAGGATGTAAAATTTAATATAGGGGGGTTTCGAAAACCTCAGAATGAGTTGAGACATAATCATAATGGGGGGACATATAATTTGTAAAATCCACTCTTGACGACTAATTTTCCGATAGTTGACAAGCATGTTTCTTGAAAACATATGTAGATTTGTTAGAGAATTATGTGTATAGTAAATCATAGGTGTCCAACAGACACTATCCATCTATTTCTGATGGCCATGGATGGTAATGGGGATTCATAAATTCAGTAAAAAGATTATGGGTTGTGAAAAGGGCAGCATGAATATGAATAGGGAGCATTTCTGGTTGAACATTACCAGGAATAGCAGGAATAAGTGGAGGCATTTTTATCATATCCTTGTGAGTTGTTTCCATTCTGAGTTCTAAACCATGTTTAACTAGGGATGGGACAATACAAATTCATGGATGGACTATAAATATTAGGATCAAATTTTACTACGTATCATATGGAGATAGGAATCATTTTTGAAGTATTCCTTTTAAGGTTCAACCATATAATGATCTAGTTCACGCTTATGAATGGGGAACCATTTTTATTTTTTTCACATGGGGTTACCATTGAATTCAGGCCCACGGGTAATGTAGCTATGTGGATTATTTTCATGCATTGGAACATAAGGGTGGAAATTCAATGGAGTGTCGGGGCCCATGAATGATCATTGATTGTCGAGAATAAAGCAGTTTTAATGTCATGTGATTAGGGAATTATTGTAGAAGTCCTGATTAAATGGAAGATGGTTGGTCCAAAGTGTATTAATGTATTCAGGATGTGGATATAGAGGAGAGTGTATGCCATGGATTCATGGGATCATGGATCAGAAGAGATGATATGTGGATTTTATGGTGTTCAGCATATGGGAATAGGGAATTACATTCATGGGGATTCAATGTCCTTGTGTATATTGTCCTATTTGTGGGTAACATATACAGATCCCCTAGGAAATTATGTGCATTGTAAAACAAAGCATTTTTCAAGACACTAGCCTCACATATCTGATGGTCTAGAAGGTTTATGATGATCCAAAATATCTTTAATCATGGATCTTGGTATAGGGAAAATTTGTGTCTATATATGTTCGAAGCATTCGGGATGTTGTCATCCATCGAGTTGAGAACTCTCCTTCAAATATATTGATTGCATGTAGGGTGAAGAATTTTGATTCCGATTCTATAGTGGGGTCCGATTTTGATGATACTGGAGTCCCATAATTAGGATCCCTATATAATATAGGAATTTTTATAGGGAGTAGAAAATTTTAGGTATATTATGGGTACCTTACTATTTAATTTCAATGGTTTGAGACTTTATGTTTCCCCACATAATGGGTAAAACTCAAAAATTCATTTTAAATTAACACGAGTATGATCAGACATTGTTGACTGATTTAAACTAGCTCTATGGGGAATCTCATTGTGAGATTCATAACCCTTATGAGCTATTATCAGTGTGAGTATGAAGGGGGGGAAAGGGATTCACTCCACCACATAGAGGTGTATGGATTATAGAAGGGGGAATTTTTGGTCCATGCATTTCAATTTCATGTGGGGAGTACATGGGTGGATCAATTTAAAAGATATAGCTTTTGTTGGTCCATGTAGTTTTAATTCTTGAACAAAGTACACTGATACCACAATTTACCATCATGTTGTAGGGATGAAATATCAAAAAAATAAGTAGTAAATATTGGTTAATCTAGCCAGGATATCACTGGTACACTTTTTACATGTGTGGGGGATAATGTGTAAACCATGATTCCGAGATCCCTTGAATCAGGAGGGATGATACAAGGATTTGGAGCCAATGGGCACACAGAATTAGGTAAATCCTCTTCCAAGGAACAATTTTCCATTAGATGAAAAAACGTTCTTATGGAAAACATATGCCGAGCCACTGAGGAATTTGTTTTGTCGTCAAAAAAAGGTGTCTGCATGAAACAAGAAATCCAATTCCGATAGACATGGGTGATTATGGGGATTCTATATTTATAATGGAATAGTGTTTGATGAATGAAAAGGGAATATCTAGGTACATGATAAATATTTATACCATGATTATTTATAGGGTAAGTTATATTCTATGTAGTTCTGATTGGTATATTGGGGGTGATATTTTGACTAATCCTTATTATAGGAATCCTGGATTTGAATCTCACACAAAAATCTACATTCTCATGCAGGTAATGGATGATTTTTTTTCCACATGGCCAGACCTGGGAAGGACAAGGGGTCACTATGAGTCTAATCAAACAAAAAATCATGCAACACATAGTTCTCAAGATGACCTATAGTTTAATGTTGGGTGGTTAGGACATCATTGGGAATATAGTTCAACATTGTTTAGTTAGGAATCATTAATTTCAATATAGAAGTCTGTCATATATGTAGGGGTCATTATTTCAATTGAGTCTGAACCATGATATGGGATCTGGGTGTCACTATGTATCCTATGATGATAGGAATCATTCCATATGTAGATCTAGTATCCCGTGTAGTTTAACATCATTCGGTCTGGAAGAGATTGAAACAACATGAAAAGGATAAGGTAGGAGTGTTGTCAGGTATGAACCATCGGGAGGTTTTAGATGTATCCATGTTATTTGGGAATCAATGTCCACATAGTTCTAACAAATTATTTCGTGTACCGGAATGAACCATGTAGAGGGAGAGGGATTTTTTTTGAATCGTGGTTAGATCGGGATGAAGAATTTATTGTCACTATGAATCATGTGAAGGAAGGAATAAATCTAGATGTAGATCATGTGGTACCTTTGATTTTAACATTGTATGATTATAACATTATGTAGATTCTCCTATGGATGTCCGACCTACATTTATGGAAAATGGCCATTTTTAAATTTGGGTAGTGGATATACCAAGATGTTGGATTCTTGTGTCTCTATGTATCTCATTGAGGAATGTGAATCAATCAGTACAAAATTATTTTAAAAACCTTTCCTGTATAGTCTTAGGCCATTCACAAGGAGGGGATTATACATTTTGTTAGTGGTGGATGAACCATGATACGGGATCTAAGAGTAACTATTTATTTGAAATTCAATGAATCAATCCACAAGTAGTTTTAAGACACACTCCCTATGTCGGTCTCACCTACACATAGGAATGGGGTATTAATACCTTTACCTTGAATAAATTTTACTCAGGAATAATGAATCACTATCCAGATCACAATGCCAGGCAGAAAGATTAATGTTATGTGTTTTATAAAATTTGGACTTGTAGTTTAACATCACTATATTAGAAGGTGTGTGGAGATTTTTAACATCTATTATAGTGGACATAGGTTTCTCTATGCAGTTTAACATCATGCAGCTAAGACTTTGGTGGCGAGTAGTTTAACGTCTTGTTGAATGGACATAGGTGTTTCAATTCAGTTTAAGATATGTAGCTAAGACAAGGGTTCTGTGAAATTTAATGTCGTGTATCGTGGAATACATTTCCTATTTTCATTTTAATTTCATATAGCTATGATTATCAATATATAATACAGAAAGTATTAATTTAGTAACTTTTCATTATTGGGAACTATGTTGAGCTGTCCGTCTATAGAAATTAAGGAACCTGCTCAATTAAAGATGAACTTTTGTATGGCATATGGACATTCACATTTTGGATCCAATATCTGATGTTTCATTCCAAGTATCATTGATGTTCTGAGGACCAAATATATATCTCCTTCAAATAAATATCTAAGTTGAACCTTTTCTTTGAAGGATCATGTGATCTGATTGTGCTAATGTTCCAAATTGTGGAAAGTGTGCAAAATTTTCATATCCAATATCCCAATATCATCAATTCATTTTTGGGATTGTTCATCTATAGATAGATTTCCATAGATGTCTATGCACAGAGATGATATTTGGACTTCTATGGGTAGAACTTCCTCCATCCCATATACGAATGACTATGGGGTTTTGTGAGTGGAGGTGTGTTTCATGTTCTTTTAATCCCACAGAGCATTGTGGAGCATTTTTTACAATGAATTCATTTTCTTTTCTACCATCATATGAAATATATTAAAAGGGGTCTTGTTTAAGTCCACTATCTTCCCATCAGTCATATCATGATATCGAGATGAATTGTTTGACATAATTCCATTTTCTGGATATAGGTTATCCAATTTAATAGACACGAAATTGTTGCCATTATTCGTCAGTATTGTAAGAGGGACATAAAATCTTGTGATGATTTTGTATTTCAAAAATATTACAACTCTTCATTATGTGAAATATATTAGGGGTGAGAAATCTACCCACATGGAAAAGGTTATTTTTTGTGTGAATATATTTGAATTGTCTAGCCATGGTGGGAGTTTATGGTCCCAGAAGACCATTTCCCATATAGAAAATTTACAAGAGTACATGGCTATGTGAGGTAACTCTGGGGGCTGGTGGATGAAATTTTCCTGAACATGGTTCTAATGGAACTTCATAGTGAAGGTGGTGCAATCCCAGATCATGATGGGCTAACAGTACCCAAACCGGATAATATACATTGAGAGATTGGATACGAATTGATGTGCTCTGAATGGTTAGGCATAAACATCTTTCATGACTATGATTGTCTCTTCTCCATCAATTCACCTTAGATGTAATCTGTTATGCCATTTTTTATAAAGAAACTTTTTTTGGATCGTGTTTCCATACATGAAGATATTTGTTACCAATCTTCATATCTGTTCCCTTTCGTCCCTTTTTGGTGTGAGCTCTCCCATTCAAAGGTAACCTAAAACGGGAGTCATCAAACAAGTGGTATGACCATATGGCATAGAGATAGTACTGATTTCATTAATTTCATCCATGATAGAATGAATGAATGTTAATTCCTTCAATCAGAGGAAAATAATGATCAGGGTTTCATTCGGTTAAGGATTGGCCAGAGCCGTCGCTGAATTTTTTAATTCATCATCCTACGCATTTTATGACTAGGGAGACTATTTCAATGTTTGATCTAATGGTAATTCTTCTATTAATTGTAGAAGATTGTTAATAAAAGTGACGAACTCCTATTTCTTGATTGAATAGTCACCATTGACTTGCTTGATAACCAGTTCTGAATCACCTTTTATCTACATGTTTTAAACATTCACATGAAGTGATATCTCCGGGTCTGTGAGAAGGTCTAGGTATTCTACTTCATTGTTTGTTCACCCATCTAATAGTAGGGAAGAATACGGTACATATTCCTTTTATCTAGATATGAGTTTGAATCCTAGACCTAATTTTTTGAATCAGGGGTATTCCCTTCTATTTCATGAAGGGAATCTAGAAGAACTATCGAAGTGTATTTCCCACATATGGAATTTCACTTTAATAGAGAACACTTCCTCATCAGGTAGATCAACATCTAATGGTGATAGCTCTATTGATGGATTCTCTACCAAGAAATCTTCTAATTTTAGGCCTTTGATATCATTTTTTGGTTTGAATCATATGTGGAAAGGATGCAGGGTTACCTCCCATCATGAAAGGCATACACATAACATAGGGTAAATAATATTATATATAATAAGGATTCAATGTGAGACAAAATGGACCATGTGGGGTGGTAGGTAATGCCTCATCTCTTGAACAGAAAATATAAATGAAAATAAAATCTTCTGGATATTAAAATAATGATTCTCAGCATTGATCATGGTTCGATAGATGTAATAGAGGCCATTATCACTACCGATATCCTTCTTCTATGCGATCAGGGAGCCTAGTGATCACTCTAAGGAAGTCACATTGAGAAATAGTTATCTTTCATTGATAGGCATCATTATTACTAATGGGATTAAAAGATATCTCTAATGAATTTTGAAGGCTTCTTGACAATCATCAGTCTATTGATATTATACCACATTTTTCATCAACCTATTGAATGGCATGAATTTGCATGTGAGGATGGATATAAAGCACTAAAAGTAGTCTAGATGTTATCAAATCCCTCTCAACATAGAGATGTTTTAATGATGTGACATTCCAAGAATGTACATTGTCTTCTTGGCTTCATCTTTGATAACATAATGGCATATGAAAAAGAAAATGAATTTCCATCAAGTAATTCCAATAGTATATTTTAGGGGGTTCATTTTCAGATTTTACAGACAGAGTCTTTTGAAAAATATTTCTAGATATTACATGTTATTATAACATTGTTTTTATTTATCCACAAGATCATCAACATTTAATTTCATAAAATTTCCTAGGATGGTTTTTAAAATGAAATGCAAGGCATGCTGATATATGGTTCTAAATATTTCATGCTGAAAGTCATTAATTTATAGAAAAAAACTCCCAAGAGACCCCTGAATTCATTGGATTCTTTATGTTCTAGGACAATTCATATTTTAATATATCCTATACAACCATCCATGAAAGAGAGAGCCACATATCATGTGGTTTCATTAATCAACAATTATGTGATCTTGACTAGAAAATTGTCTTTCAAGAAATTCTGATTAAGATCCTTCAAATCAATGTATACTTTGATCTTCACATTTTCATTTTTCATGGGGAAAATATTTACTTTACATGTGGGGTATTTGACTTTCAAAACTAATTTAGCTCTCGTGAGCATGTGAACTCCATCATCTATTTTGACAGCATGTTTTTGGTGCATCCTTCTGGAGGCCTTTTTAAAACCACTTTGGTTTTCTGGAAGTCCCAGGTGGTGAGCGGACACCTCTTGATCCAGGCCGGACATTTCTAAATATTTCATGGAAAAAATATCTCAATCATTCTTCAAGAAATATATATATATACATATGTCTCTTCAAAATGGATGGGCATGCTAATCCGAGTGGGTTATGGGCCTTCTTTTGTACACTACCAGATTTCATTTACTTCTTTAATGGTTGTTGAGGTGATTTCCTCAAATATTGTAGGGGAATCCCCTAGGTCTTCTTCTTCCTACTCTGTATCATTCCCTTCTTCCTCTATGTCTTCGGATGGGGATTCAATTATATATAGGATGTATCCATAATTTAGGGTCGAGTTTCAATTTTGGAGTCTTAAAGGTGTGGTTGCCTCTTTTATCTCGGTCACCGGTGGGGGATTCTCTTGAGAATATGATGTGAGGGGTAAAAGTGACTACTCATTTTCTTTGTGTGATGAGACACATCCTCTTACCTTAGTGGGTAATTTATGGTTTTTAGAGTATTCATGATCATTCGAGGGTATTTTCATCAAAACCCACACCATTATCTTTGGATTCAATGAGGTTTTCAATATTATCCGGCTTAATAGCTTTGACCAAAATCGTGAAGAATAGTAAATAAATTTCTAAATTATCCTTCTATACATAATATGAATAGTGTGATGTATGTATTCTTCCCTGAGATTCTTGAGGGGAACAACAGGAACCATTTCCATACCATTTTGGGCGGTAATCCAATCACCACCATCGACCATATTCTACTTCCCATTATGCTCATAGAACCCTTAATTAATATTCTCTGATTCATAGTCATCAAATAGGGCCTTCTCAGCATGCAATTTCCCATTATGACCATTACTTCTGTATTTGAGGCCCTGATGGTAAAAGGAGGGGATTGATACTTGTTGATGTAGCATGTGCCTCCCTATAAGTGCATTTAAGACTGTATTATTTCGGACCACAAGAAATTAGTGGTGATTTATAAGGTCACCAAATTGTGTTTTGAGCATAATATTTCCATAGATATTATGCTCATATTTTTTATAGCCCAATAGAGTAATGGTGCAGGGGTCAGATCATCCCCATCAATTCCTACAGGACGAAGTGTCCGTAGAGGGAGGATATTAAATACATAGCCATTGTCAATGAGTATATCTATGATATTAAAATATTTTACCCTTCTAGAAAGATATAATGGTTTGATTTTTTCTTAAATGATGTAGTCTTCATCTTGATCCACATACACGATTAATTTTTGAAATTTTGTAGGATTAGTCTCTATCTAGTATAATTTTTCAGCTACTACCTTTTCATCAAACTATTGAGGACTTAGAAGAGCTTTGATGGGTTCATACTTTATATATTCTAATAGATTCAATGCATCCATTATTGATATCATGGATAGTATAAAAGAAAAGTGATTTAGAATTTCATATTCCTGATCAAAAGGCTGGAACATCCTAGCTCAGGGATTCTCTTTCTTATGGTCTTTAGGGGGTTGAGCATTTGATGTTAATGGGTCAACCCTTGGGATCATATCCAAATGAACATTAGTCCATTGTTGATTGAGTCGGGATGGTATTATCACCTTCTGAGGGTCTATCAACATTTCTTCATTCTATGATGTATATTATATAATGATTGGACAATGGTGGGTTCGTTTAGAGGCAAGATAATTATATTATCCCTATTGGATACACTGGAGGGTCCTTTCATGGGTTTTTGAACTACTGATGGTTTGAGTGAGAGTGTGACAAAAAGATTGATTTCGTCCATGGATGCATCTTCCTTGATATCTGTATATTCTCATATTCTTCCTTTATCCCCAATGTCAGTGTGGGGAAATATTTTAGATTACAATATTAGTTGTTGGAGAAGTGATCCATTAAGTGGATGACATCGACCGAGCCAAAAATAAGCTCCTCTTCAGATGATGAATCTTCCTCATAATCTAACACTAATGTATTAATTTATAGTGGCATTACCCATAATCTGAAATTCGATGGCATGAAATATGATAATGTAAATGAAAAATTTGGATTTGGTGTATGTTCATCTCCTTGTACATTCTTTCAACCAATCTGATGGGAATAGTTTTTGGGCAGTTGGGATTTGGAGGATTATGGGTCCGAGGATGTACATTGTGTTGCATTAGGGGATTTTTGAGGAACATTTGTTTTTTAGCTACAAATAGAGTATATAGTCAAATAAGTTTATTTTCCCTATGTCATCCATCTATCAAACAATTTTTCTTTTTTATTACACTATTTTTTCACTCCCCTCATTCATCAGGGTTAGTTCTGAAATCATATTTCAAATGCATAGGTGGTGGTCCTAGATTCACTTGTCTTTTTTCTATCATTTTTGAAAGAGGTCCATGAACATCGTTCACTCCTTGTTGTTGATTACCAATGTCTAATAGATGGGACAATAATTTAGACGGTCATCAAGACCTACTTCATGATCCTTCTTTTGCTTCGAATGTCAGAGCGAGTTGAAATACATGATGTCTATGAAGTATCCATAGACAGGGTCATCTCATAATGAATAAAAATCATTTCTTCATTCGTTTAATTTATTTCTCTTTCCCCCTTTAGATCATCATTTCAATGCGGCGGTGGGTGTTGATGTCTAGGGTGACCCACGCGATTTGTTATGGGCCTTGGATCCTAATTCAACATAGTGGGTGAAATAAGTGTGACTGATGTTTCATATACTATTAAAATACATTTGACTTTGGTTTATAGTGATTCTCAGGACATAGATCCTTAAATTTCAAGGAATTTTTTATCCTTTGAATGCTGGGGGAGAACTCCCAAAACCCACTGGTAAATTACATTGGAATAAGTGGTGTTCACATCTCATCATGGAGGGTGTCGTTGCACATGGACAACATCTCATCTTTTAGAAGTGGTAAATTCAAGGAGTAAGTCAGACCCTTCCATCTATAAATTATTTTTACTCTTTCATTCTCCCACTATTTATTGTTCATTAGGTCTTTACCTATTATTTTGGGAAACATAGAACTGAACTTGAACATGAACATGCATCAGTTATCATCCCATCTTGTTATTGATTTTTCTGGAAAATTGGTGTACCACACAATGGCTAAACATTTCATAGTCTGCACAAAGCATCCAAGCTTTATAGATTTTTATTTATCTGGCGTTCCCATAATGGGATCATAGTAAGATGATTAGTGCATCATGTGTTTCTCGAGGTCACCAGATTCAATAACCACAGGGAACACGAGGTTCCCAAAATATGGTGGTTACAGAATGTTTCTTACACAGTAAGTGTAAGGTTTCCATTCTATATGTATTGTAGCATTCCTCCCTTCCTTGTCATCTAATATTGGTGTTATTGAATTTATGTTTTTCACGAGCCCTTGATTCATTTAATGTGGAACTTGAGCATTATAGGGTGTAGTATGGGGTAGGATTTGACATACTGACACTGACTAAACTTATGGAAGATACCTAGACTATGGAATCATTTGTGAATTTTTTTAAATAAGTTCTGTCATTTCCCCAGGGGAGGGAATTATTGAAATCCATTAAATATTGGGTTTAGGTAGACTAATGGTCCTAATGTCACCTTGGACAATCTTTCCAATCCTGATTAATCTATTAGGGTGAGACCGTGGGGGAGAGGTATGTCTAATAGATGTTTGTGTGATGTATCAGCTAGGGAACAAATCTAGAAGGTTGACCTGCTCAAAGAATATTGGTGTTGATTTTCCATAGCTCTATTATTTCTTTCGTCTATTGAATGATTCTCTCCTCAAACGTATGAAAAATGTTCAAAATGGGAGGAAGAGATAGGTTGTAGGGAACCATTTTTCTTATTCTCATTATTGGAGATTTTAAAGGTAGGAAAAAATTTATTAGATACTAGGGTGGGAAAATTTTTTATGGCACATTGGTTTTTGGTTTTCACACCTTCATGCACAGTGTGTACAACAACTTGATATAAAACATCATCTCTTGCATGTACCTCATTTGGATTATCATCAGTTTGATATGTGGAATTGATATCCACAATGTTCATTGATACATACCTCTATGGGGGTGGATTACAATATTCTGAATTATATGAGGGAATCTAGAATCCCTTTTTGAATCTTCTCCATCTATTATCAGACCCTTTTTGAGTTTCTTGGAAAAGAGTGTCTTTAAAAGATCCATGGCGTGACCTGTATGTAAGCCTACGCTCTGAGGTACATTAGTCCCAAGATAGGAGAGAATGAGTAACATCCTTATTTTCTATCCTCCCAATGCGTGAAAATACTTACTTCTGCTGGGAAGGAGGTTGAGGAAAAAATTCCCCCATCTCTATGGTCTAGGGTTTCTCCCGTTCTCCTGTTAAGGTGTCTCGGCTAGAATTTCTTTGTCTTACGAGGGCTCATTGTATTAAATATTACCCCACTCTTATGGGATGGAGTTAAAAACATTCACCCATTAATGTGTCCTAGCCCAGATGTTTTGATATTTTGGGGAAACATTGTGTTAAAAATTTCTCGAACTCTATAGGATGGGGTTTCTCCCATACTATGGTAGTGGTTGATGTTATAATCAGCATCAAGATTTCACACTTTCTATTGTGGGGGTGTTCATTTTAGGGTGGAGGATCATCATATGAATTATTTTATTTTTATGATATGGTTTTATATCATTGGTTGGATACTCTTAGGGGAGGAGCCTACTAAATGTTCTTGGTGGATTGGTTTAGGAGAATCATGAAGGATTACGCTCATCGAGACTATTTCATTTGACACCTTCTCTATGTCGGTTCATGTCAAGACAGCCACTATTCTTGAATAGGTACTTCATTGGGCTTCTGTCCTTGGATAATGAAATTGAATGATTGAATTTCTAGTCGGTTCTCCTAGATTTAATGTAGGGTGAGGTGTAGAGTTCAATATTCTATCCCCCCAACTCAGATGTGAACACTATATGGGGAGTCATCAATGAGGAAACTCAATTTTGTAGTGTATGGATACCAGAAATCTCAAGATTTTTAGTTTTTCTTTTTGATCGCATCTGTAATGCAGAAAAAAGGGCTTCTATGTCGTTTTTTTATGATTTTCCCCTAATATACTAACATGGTCATCATAACCATCAGAGGGTAGAAATTTAATATTCAATTGATATAGAGTTTTCATGATATTGAGTCAAATTTTATGAATTCATTCTCTTAACAACATTTTTCGAATACGAATTGAGAAGTGGATATAGGCCAGAACATAACAACAATGTCATTCAGTGATAGTTGTCTTCACATGAGAAACATATTATGATGTTGTTCTACTTTGAATTTCTCTAATTGTTAGTCCCAACATTAATTCATTCTGAGGATTTCATCTTGTGTAGTGGGGATAGTAGGGATTTCATTGATGAATAAATGGTGTAGGGGTAGCCCCAATGATGAACTTGGCCCTAGATTGTCTTCTACATGAGAAAGGATCTCACTTTTCATTGATATTGTTTCTTGCATATTTTCCCATGTCTATTCAAGTTACTTTGAATATATGGTCTTTCTTGTATTTGGATCATTGAGGGGAGGACCTTCGGATCATTGTGAATTTTGGTTGTGGTGATGACTTTCGTAATTGAGGCTGTTGAGGAAAGGAATACCAAGATATCTTACTGTCTGATTATAAGGAGGGGTTCTAGGATATATAACTTGGGCATGAAATTCTGGGTAGACCATTAAAAGGGGATGACCTTTTTTTCTTTTTTACTATCATTGTAGGAAAGACATTTTCAATGAATGCCATCATGGGAAGGGATACCAAAATCCCATGATTTTTGGTTGTATAGATAATATATGTAGTTTAAATTTTATGGATGACCATTAGTATTTATTGTAAGGAGGGGTTGTATATATTATAGCTTTATTTCACCAGGGGGTGGGTATTCATATTGGTTGCCATCATGGCGGGGACTACCATCATAGCTTGACGCCTGACTATAGGGAGAAATATATCTACTGTGTATTCCATATCGAGAACCATCAGGGTGTAGAACAATAAGGGGAGGTCCATCTGGATAGTTTTTCTTCTAGTCAAGGGTAGTTTTACCTAGATAGACATCAAGAGATAGGCTATCATGATAAATTTATTATGGATTATAGAGTAATCCCCCATGGGTACTCTATGGAGGTCCTTTAGAGCTCCTTGTAAAATCCTAGTGGGGAGGTACATTGTAACAAATAATGAATACATCATAATTAGGTAATGGATTGATAGGATCATGATCCATTATTAGTAAATGCCTTATGTCATCATATGCTCCAGCTTCAATAGGAGAGGCATTATGAGTGTGCTCGTCATTTACTAGTTCCCTTTGGCACCTTTAATTTTTTGTCTCTCTCTTGTGGGAAATTGGGGTCTCTAGATATTGATAATGGATTCATATATTGGTTCCTATTTGGTTGGTTCTTGAAATTCCACCTCTATATGATTCTAATTATCATGAGTTTTGGTAGGGATATATTCCTATCCTAGAGTATCCACCATGCTAGAATGGTGGCCCTCGATTAGAATGGGTGTTTCTTCTTGATCTGGTAGTCCTTGTATTATGGAATATAGCCATCGACTCTCCAAAAATGGAGAAGGTATGAAATTATGCACAAGAGTAACAATATTATTTTCCAGATATATCACCCCACCTATGGAAACTTGATCATGGGCCTAAGTCCACAATTATTACACATATATGATGACATCTTGATAGTTTTAGAGAATATAGTCTGGAATATACATTTTATCATCAACCATTTCCATGATGTGATGAGTTTCATATTTGGTAGGAAAGGGTTTAAATTACAATTCAAATGTCGATTCAAGAGTCTATGCCTACTCTAGTCCTCCATGTTTTTCAGTGGGTACTGGATTTTTTCATTTTCTAAGGTTGAAGAGTGAGTTTCTCCCAACTTGTAGCAAGGATACTTCTGTTATTTTCTCTGATTTCCACAATATTTGACTAGAGGGGTTAATATTTGTGAGCATGAATTTGTTTCTTCATGATTTCTCAATCATTTTCCTCAAATTATTGATGTTAATCCACAAGAATTTGATTCTTCCTACATTTAATTTCCATTATATTTGTCTAGTGGGATTGATATTTGTAAGAATAAACTTGTGTTAGCATATTCATTGCCTCTATATTTGACTTATGGGATTTCTATGCATTTGGTAGTGTTGTTTGACTACCCATTGGGTGTATACCTATTAATATAGAGGGTATATTTTGTGTCATTAAGTATTTCATCCATCTTGTAGTGGGTAATGAACCAATTTGGATGGTGGGAATCTTGTGTATTTGTCGGGATGTACATCCACATATAATTTGGCACCCTATCAACATGGAAGGGATGGTGATTATTGGTAGAAATTTTTCTAGGTTTTATTGTGCCATTGAATATCCATGGTGGGATTCAAGAGATGAGGAAGAGTTGTAATACTATCTATGGTATGCAATCCTGTTTTTGTGGAGTATATTCTCATCAGGAACTAGGGTAATCACCTACTCCGGATTTTGGTTTTTCCACCCTCAGTGGGAAACCTGAGTGTCCGATGTCTATTGGAATTCAAAATATGACCACATAATGAGATCCTCTTTTGTGTGAGTATATTGTGTTTCATTCCACTGGTGGTAACATCCTCTAAAATAATACCTCGATCGGGGTCCCGATGTAGTTGGAATAAAGTCATTGGTATCAAATTCATCTTTCTCTTTTTGATAAGAGAGGTTCTCATTATCGTGTTATGAGGAAATGCATCCAAATTGATTATAGATAGCTAGTGGTCAACCATATGTATGATTTCCATCTGCGGCTGAAGAGGTGGATGGAGAGTTTTCCCGAAATTGGTCAGTCTGGTTTGTATCCCCCACCATTGGGACAGTACCATTGAGGTGGGTGTCTTTTATCAGCATGTTTGAAACCCATTTTTTATGATGCTAGGATGGAAATGGAGTTAGGTTATTCATCAGGGACCCATCAAATTCTGTGTTTTCTGAGATGCATGTTTGAGAAAATTGTTGGGATTCCATTGTATTTAAGGTAGATCTACTTGATTACTGTAATTTATATGAAATATAATGTAATAAAAAACCCTTCAAAATAGCATATCATTGTCACATGAATAATTGATGATCTTACATGTCCCTCATTCTATTGAATTCAATAGTGGATTTATGGGGTTGGCATTCTACATCTATTATTGTTCCACATCTGTTTCACCATATTTTGTATTGGCCCAAGTTTTGTTGTGTTGGAGTGAAAAATATGGCCTGATGGGTGACAACTAATAGCTTGCTATTAAAGTGATTTTCGCATTGGGTTTACCATTTTTTATTAAACCAATTCACATATAGATCATTTTTGGTGGGAGAAATGGTCACACCGGGACTCAATAGTATGATCATCAGGTGTTGTGAAAGAGGTTCTATTGTTGAGTGGTCTCGACCAGTGATTGCAGGGGGGTTCAGTATATGTGATATCAGACCAAATCATGTACGATGTCCTCTGATGGTCTCCAGTGGGGTTATTCATAGACCCAAAAGTACCCAATGACCCTTTAATATATAATTCATATACAACTTTTTCAAATGCAATCCCTCGTGGGATGATTTGGAAAATGACACATAAGGACTCCACTGAGAAGGAGGATGGGAAGTTGGGCTCGTCAAACCATTTTGGGGAGGTATTATTCCATATTTGAAGAATCTATTATAGATTTATTCAATGGTCACATATTCATGAATCATAGGATCATTCACAAGCATGTTCTCATGGATTACCCTTATGTCTCATGATCAATAAAAAATATTCATGGGTATTGAACCATCTATATATATCTAAGGTTCTTAATTAATATATCTCTGTTATAGAAAAATTAATTATTCTCCATTCATATTGTGAGACAATAATGATTTATTCAAAATTATGAGGATCTCAATAGTTTATCATCATCCATGGGAGAAGAACATCATTTCTATGTTAGGATCGAACCCACATGGGTGTGCTTCCTACATATCACCATATGAGGAATTAGATTCCATTTAATTTAGTTAATATTCACTAGACACATCACCTTTTATTATTATTTTATAAGGTCTCATCCATTCATTTTAATTTCATGTGGTGAGGATGCCTATGAGATAGATTCCTAGTCAAGATTTTGTGTGCGACATATGTTGGGGCAGCCCAACATGATCAGAAGAGACATGATCTATTTGGTGGATATAACCTTACTCGGTAAATAGACAAAATAAAAATTAGGGTGGTTTGGGTAACATGTATTGACCGCAGCGATTCAACCTACGTATCCCAAATGGTTGGGAATCAAAGACTGCAATGTTTGGTTTTGGTTAGGACATACACCATTGAGGCGGTGCATCTATGAGGACATGAATGGGGAATACACATGGTATTTTTTCAATAATTTTGGTCAAAATCATATATTATATTCCCATGTTATATTGAGGAAATTTTATTGGGACTTAATTATAAAGAGAATTCCTTATTTTATTGGGTCGTAAGAAGGAGTCCTATGTATCATGACTAGATCATGAATCAGTGTTTGAATAGTTCATTTTTGGGGGAATAAAACTTCTAGGAGGGACTGTATTTTAGGCTATGTGGGTATAATGAACGAAACTAGCCTCTAAGACCATATGAGTAATGCTCGGTGTGAGAAACTAGAGGAGGTTGTGGATCTGATGATTACACATCCCACGTCATCTATTGATAGATGGTACTGTATCCCAAAGAGAGAGAGGTAGAGGGCTTTGAACATTCCAATACCCCTATATTGTTTTCATTCCATGTAATTTCATATTATGCTAACTAGGTAATCCCTAGGAATATGTCGAGTGGGGAACTGATGCAACCACCTACAAGAAAATCCAGGGGAATTCCTTAGTGGTAGTGCTCGAAAATTTGATCCATGAAAGGGGAGGAATGTTTCTTCTTTTCAAAGAGAAGAGTAGCCATGATTTCCCTCTAATTTTAGTAACCCTCATTTAATGTATTTTCTAGTGATCCACCCTTATCCCTATAATGGTGATGTTTATATTACAATCCCATGGTTGGAAATGAGTAACCCTGGGAATGTAAACTTATGGAAATTCCAGGGGTCTTCACTGTTGTCAGGATTACCTAAGAGACTCAAATTTCCATGGGTATGTTAACATAAAAGAGATTGTTGATTCACCTAGTTGTTCTATCATATAGATCCTATGGATTTCGATGGGTGTATTTACTAAATACAATGGAATATTTTTTTGAGGGATAGTAGATGTGGATGTGGAAATGGAAGTGATGATCGAAGCCAAAGAGTGGAACATTCCAGGCACCATATTCTATATATTGTTTCTTTTTGAAGGATGGGTACCTCCCCATCTAGAATTTTTTCATGTGGGTGGATGGAATATCTACATATAATGATGATATGTGGACCTTCATACAATTTGCATATTGTTTTTCTATGCTTGACCAGGTTCCGACCACATATAATGTTGCAATGCTACATTTAGTTCCACCTCTGTAGCATGTTTCTACACAAAATAGGGGTCCACACATGTAGCTTAATTATACACGGGGCACAAGAGAGAATAAGAGGCATTGGTTTAGTGTAATTGTAGGAATTTCATTTCTAAAGGGGATATTATCCGTGGTCTACCAGTTGTTATATTTCCTTAATTATTTCTCATCTATGCAGCTAGATTATATTCATGGGAATTTTTTCGAATAGGTCTACAACTCATTGATCAACATATTCAGAAAAACCTATAAAAAATATGCCCAATCCTCTATAATATAGTTTGTCCCTTCTATTCATGGTTTTCCTCGAGGTCCCTCTATAGTGTTCTAGGGAAGATGAATCTATATATTATACAACACTTATTTTGGAAGCCCATAGGAAATCATGTTTCTCATGGATGACTCAGTTATCAAATTCCTATAGTTAATAATGGAAAAAATTACCACCTCAATCCCATGAATGACATTGTATTTTTTGTGGGGTGATGATGGTTTTTCCTCATCCATGAACTGTTGTGTTCTTGGGAAGAGTATATGGCGGTGAGTTTTTGCTCCTCTATTTCAACTGTGACACGGTCTTTTATAATTTCCATATGTTGGGGAGAAATTATGCTCCATTATTCTGAAAATTATAATAGTTTTTAGGGTGTGGTGGTGTTGTCTTGGCTGTGAAAACATCTCACCTTCCTAGAATACACTTTACAAGCTACTACCTCACATGTTGTTTGAAACAATCGGCTTGTGGATGGCACATTCTCTGTACCATTTATAAGATTCTATACATGGATGAGTCATTTTCCTTTTTCCTAGTTTGGATTTTTTAACAATTTTCCCTAAATCCATCATCGAATTTTATTGTTTCCTATGAAAAAATTATAAGAGTATTTACATTACCTTTTCAATATTTTTGGAACCCTACAGTCCTCTACAACACCGGGTAACACATTATTCACTATTTATTGATCCAAATCAAGGTAGGTCTCATCTATTTTTTTTCCCACCATTTTCATAAAAATATTATTCATTGTATTGTATATAATTTAATTGGTATGTGATTTAACAACCTTTCTAGAAGATATTTGGTGATAAACTAAATTGTAAAGTTATTTGATAATGTCTATTCCTTGATAACAACATTGGTTCGCTTTATTACATGTTTACTAGCATAGACATATCAAACAATGATAGTTTGTTATTTTAATTTTTTCTTCCGAATCATTCTCCGCATATTGAATATTAAGTACATGGGGACATGATTCAACATTTCCGAGGTTACATTGAGTGTGATTGAACTCCTAGATTCAATGTTTTTGTTAACATGGTGAAATAATTGGTGAATTATAGATAGATTAGGGTGAGTGTTGGGATATAGCTATTGGATCGATGGAATATATTTGATATGACATGTTTATGAACTTCAAGAAGATTCAAAAGCTCTGAGTGGAAAATATAAATATTAATTATGGAAACCAAATATTAGAAATCGATAACTCAGAGTGAACCCCAACAATTTCATGTAGTCAAAATGCCTGATTTTCAATGGAGTAAAATTATTAAAAACATCATGATGGATTATATGATTCTAAAAACAACATTACTATATGAAATATACCAAATAACATCACATTCCATTTAATTATTTTTCCATAGAGTCTAGTGTTTTCATTTGAGTGAATGATCACATTTTTTGTTTTTGAGCCAATATTGCATGTGACCCACTGTAGTATCTGGTTGTGGGATATGTGTACATGAATAGGACCCCAAGTATTTAGGCATACATTGTTCCTACATAGACATGTATATTTAATATAGTAGGCTTTAGAAACTATGTGGATGGTGTGCATGCATATGAAATCAGGAGGTAATGCAAGTCAAGTACCACTAGCACACATTATGTGGCAGTGCATATCCAATTGAGGTTTGTTCTAGTTGCGGACACCTAGGAACCATAGTGGACATACTTGTTTTGCACTACCTATACATGTTTTTTTGTATGAAAATTATTCCCAACCCATCTACAGTGAAGTACATGACTAGTATATGAGGCTACATCACACACCTTGTGGACCCCCACACACACCGTGTGTTACCCTAGAATAATCTTCTCTCATATCTCCTTTTCAGGAATCAAAATAAAACCCTTGAGTAACTTATAATGAGTGTTGTTTTACATAGAATGTGAAGGTATCATTAATTTTAAATATTAGATATGATGTGTGTTGTTCTATGCATGATGATTCTTTAGGAGATTCATTATTATTGAAGTGATTTGGGTAGGATCATCTGGGAGATGTTAGAGGTGTTAAACCCATTTCACATGGGGGATATTCATTATATATGGAGCTATGGTACTCCCATAAAAAATTAATTTGTATTACTTCAATAATGTGGTACTCCACAATATTTGATATCGAGTGTCGTGTGGGTTTACCATGGTATTTGTGACTCCCACAGCTGTAGAGTGAATAAGTATTGATCAAACCAGTCTACCAGGATTTTGGAGATATATAGTTACATGATAGGAATATAATATCAAATTTTGGATCTATTGGATGACTCATAATCTTCAGATGTTATATGAGATGGATTTCACCATTATATCTCTACAAGGTTTCTTGGTGATCATACAGGTATTGAGTTTTCTTTTCCCTTATGTTACGGGACTATATGACCTTTTATGTAGCATTATTGTTTCTTATTATTGGGTTATGGGGTACATTAAATGGTATATATACTACTACACCTTTATAGTATTTTACCAGACATTTTATTTAATATAAACATGATAGATAAAGAATAAATGACTATGTTGAAGCCCATTTATACTTTGGAGAGTTGCATGTGTATGATGGAAAAAACATGGATATTTTGAGATGGGAACTCCCCATAATCCTATATTTCTATATTTTTATTTTTTTATTCTTTTTTGATGTTTTGTGTTTATTTTATATGATTCTATTACACTTTGGTACTTTTATGTATTTATCATATGATATTGCATGGATAGTTGTACTCTAGATGATACAATGTTTATTATTATTCCTCCACTCATTGAATTTTTAATGTTGTGTTGATGTTTATAAGTACATTATCCTATGAAATATAATTATATATATTTATTCATTATCATTATGAAGAACCCCTATCCTTTTATGGCATGTGTGTGGTTGATATGGTTTGGCCTTCCACTAGCTAGTTGGTCCATAGTTGTTTGGGTCACTGAATAGTGGTATCCAAGGAGTTAATTTCCAAATGATATATTTTGTATTTTCCCATTATAATAATTATTTTAGACATTTTTAAATAGAATTTCAGTTTCTATAGTGCATATTTTAGAATACAGAACTTAGTTTTTATGAAACGACCGATATATCAAATCAGTAGGACTCTGTCTACGAGATTTTCAACATAGAATTTTGAGTCATTAGTTGTAGGGATCAACAATACATGAATCAAAATCGATCGAGTTATTTGAACCCCATTCAGGATTCATCTACCCATATGTTTCTATTTATCAAATGGTGGAACATATTTATCAATTTCAGGATAAATCAATAAGAACAACCATCTTGGAATGTAATTCCAGATCATGATGAATATCCTATGAGTGAATATGTCTTAGGTAATGGTCCAACTAAATAGTTGTTTCCTCTAACCAAGGCCGGATAAAAACAAATTTCTATCAATGTTCCAATAGTAACAATAGTTCCATATGAGGATGTATGCATGATTAACACACTCCACAAGTTCCATCATTAGTGACCATTGAGGTTCCATAACAATAAATATATATAGGATACAGAGGATTGGTTAGATTGAGTGGTTAAAAAAATTAGGTTGGTTCATATCCCATCTAATCATAGTATCATTCAGCATGATGCTTTATTCCCTAGAGTAGAATGGTGTGGGTGGAGTCGGTTAATATAGACATAGGATGATACAATACTCTAATGTATGAATTCAAACATCTATTTCATGAGGAGTATTGCCTCTCCTGATTTATCATAGTATGGATCCCGAATCAAATTGACATACATAAATATAATATTATATATTTGGATTATTCTAAACCTCACGTTCAACACCTGTGACATGGTACCAGATGGAACTTTTAGGTGTGGAATTTTGAGTTGGGTATCCACAGAGAAATATATGAAAGTGTTGTCTTGTTATTAATTCCTAGTTTTTCAATAGTGCTAGAGAATAATCTTGTGAAAGGATTATTTTTATCTAAGGTATTATGGTTGTTTAGATGTTGTTGAGGACATCATGTGGTTGAGACGTCTATAGCAGACAAAAGGAATTAGATTTTGAGGTCTCGTATGAGTAGGCATTGTCATTTTCGAACACTGACATGTGGATATGTGGACAATTATCATGTAGATGATCTAGATATCCATATGAGGTATAGTTCTATGCCTTTGATTTGATGGGACACATGTAATGTTATTTCTAATCCCTTGATATAGAGAAGTATAGGTAGATTATAGATGAACAACCATCATAGTGATTTTGTGGAGATTCATGATCTCCTAGTTGTGGTAAGGGTGGCCCCTAGGGAGGTGGTGTAGACAAAGGAGTATTTGGATCTATATGGGAATTAATTAATAGAAGAATTCAATGGTATTAGGTGCATCAACCTCCCCAATAGGGGGTCTGTTGTTAGGATTTTAGAGCTGGAGATCAAGGCTATAAAAAATTGTAGGATATGTTAGGATATTACCAGGCTTCACCCATTATGCATTGACGAATGATTTGTTGCTTTAAAATATTTAACTACTAGTATTAGTCATCAAGAATGTGTTATTTCTTCCTATTATTAAAATTTTATATATTGACCTTTAATTTTTTACTTGTTCCTAAAGGTATGGTAATAGGTTCATATAAGGAGTGATTATTAGTTATCACACATCTCCTGGAAGTTTTTGATTTCATTAGGTTTATAGAGTTTCTCATGGGATCTCCTAGAATTTATTTTGAAATAATATGATATCATCATGATAATGGATTGGATATACATGGTTTGGGAGAATATTTAATTTAAATTCAAGTGAGGTAGATCCCTTTATATAGAATATATGAGATTCTCCTTAGTGGCAAAATGATATTCCATGGTAGAATGATTTGTATCAGTGGAATAGAAGCTACAACCCATAATCCAACATTTGGAATGATTGAACCATTGTTAAATTAGAAGAGAATTAATCTAGTTCCATTCAATAGTATATGAAATTATCGTGATATTCCCTAAAGTCGTTTTGGGACTACCAAAACTATTAGAAATGGAATTCTGTTTGGACATGCACCTCATGTGGAAACCGATATCTTAAATGCCATATTATATTTTCAATATTGTCCTCTCAAAGTTTATATTTATATTGGGAGACCATAAATATAAGGTATTTTTCTTACATAATGTGTCACATGGGGAACATTTGGTTTTTTGTCTGAAGATGTGGAATGTGATATTTATTATTGGTTTTGATTATAATCGCCTAAAAAGAGTATCAATAAAAAAAATGCTCCGCCTATTGGGGACTGAATATCTTTATGACTAGTTTAAAGCATGAATTTATTCTCAATGTTCTATATTAGTTCCGAATATCACCATTTGTGGCTTTTTGAGAATGATATTGAAAAGTAGATATTCTAATGTAACTATGGGCAATATGATTTCATCTCGATATATTTCTGTGTGTAAAGTCACCCCATAATAAATATGGATGTGATGAACCAGATAATACTATTTATCATTTAAAATTTTTGGTTGTAATTACATATGACATAATGGTTTAATCTATTTTAAATGAGGTGAATGAATATCATTTATTGATGTTAGTAGACACAAGATAAATAGAAATCTTGTCAGCTGTCAATGTTCAATTTTTTGATATACAAGGTTCAAATTTTGGAACATTGCATTCCACATAATTATATAGTTATGCACCTTGGGAATATTAATTATTTTCTTTATTCGAAGGAAGATAATTTCATTATAGTGATTTAGAGTTTTCTTGGTATGGAAGTTCACTATATGATGACTATGGATGAATTTTCATGTCTAGACGCACCATTGACTAGATTGATATTGAAAGGGATGTCATTTAACAAGAATGATTATTGTTAGAGAGCCTTTCTGAAGTGGAGGTTGATGCTGACTAATTTTCCGTTATTGAGACAATTGGAGGATGGAACATCATATTCAATTTTTTTAAGGCCAATTGAGATTTACTCCATAATAAATTTATATATACAAAGATAGTGATCAAAAATTAGATGAGGTAGTTTGGGGACCATGAGATTAAATAAGGTATTCATTAACCAAAGTAGGTAGTGGTATTCTTTTTTTTAATATATATGGATGCATTTTGTACTAGGATATTGCATTGTTTTAAACAATGGCCATATGATTATCATGTATGTATTCAGACATTGTGATATTAACCTAACATAGATTCTTTGTTTGGAGTTCCAATATAACTATGACTCTAAGATTTTCCATTCTCATGGGGGCCCATGTTGGGGTATATTCCCTTAGTATGAAGTAATGTTCTTTTCGAGTGGAGTAGGTGTCTGACATGTTGGCTTTATTGTAGCTGACCTTTGTGGTAGAGAAGATTTTAGTAATTATTTATTTAATTATGGTGACGGTACTTATTCATCAATGTGTGATAGAGGCTTTTTTGTGATATATCATCTTTTAGGTTCTATAAAAACTGTTATCCTTGGGAGTTTCACAAGGTGGAATTTCTAAAAATGGGGAGAACATCATCATATGTCAAGGAAAGATGGTGCTGAAGTCGTATTGTGAGAGTAGTTGATGAAGGAGTTTCACTATTCCACATTTGGTGTACATCTCGGTGTAAAAAATAAGTACAAAGTCCCTCTATTTAATTTTTCTTAGGCTTGAATGAGGCAGATGATAACATACATTGTCTCTCAATTACAGAAAATGAAAATAAGTGACGTCTTAAGAAAAGGATTGTGATGGTTTAATGAATCCTCTACAGAATAAAAAGTGGAGATGGCATAACATATCCATGGGATTTGTGATAGGTATTTTATAGATAGATAGAGTCCATGATACCATCGTGGTGATAGTTGAAATAATTATGATGTTCGTGCACTTAAATTAAATTAATGATTAGGAATCAGTTGAGAGTTTGGCCTACCATTATATACATTTTATCATCCAACATTATCGGGTAAACATAATGATTTTCTCTCACTCTGATGCTCTATTCAGATAAAAGTTGTAGAGAGGCTAGTATGAGGGATTAAAGAACCAATTTAACATGAGTATATATATTTACCTCTATATATAAGGAGAAAACACAATGAATATAATGTTTTGGAAGTTATAATGATGGCCAATGTCTTGGACATCATAAGGAGTTTTAGAGATCAATATCCTTTGGTAGAGTTTAACTATAATAGAATTTTTAAAAAATAATAACTGTGGAAACATTGAAGACATTATATATGAGATTTTTTCATTGAGTCTTCTAATTAGATGAGATTTTTCATGCTATTCTAGTTATTCAATGGAAGGTGAAGGTGATTATATTGAATTTTGAGGTGATCTCTAATCTTAGGAAGATAGTACATAGAAGAAAAAATTCCAACAGGGATCAGTTTCTCATCCCCATGAAATTCAATAAGTTAAACTATTTTTTATGAGTCTCTAAATAATGATGAATCTATTTGTTTTATTATGGATTCAATTCCTCTCAGTGGATCATTTAGCTAATAAGGGTCATACAGAGGTTGGAATGTTTTATTACAGCTTATCCCTTTACCTATATTTTTACTCGGTACATGAAATTATCTATGATTTAAAGTTGAGGATATGTTTTCATAAACCTATCCATTCGATTTATTAAGGTGATCTACGAATGAATAAGTGTTTCACCTACATGGAGTATTTTATAGGGAATAAGGATCTATAGGAGAATATATTTTGAGGATATACAATTCAATAAATTCAAGTGCATTAGTATCATGGGATCATGAATGAAATTTATATGGAGTGTGATAGAAATATTCATTCTCTGTAACCCACTACATTGGTTAGATTATTCTTTTTGTAGGTAGTTTGGTAACCCTTAATGGATGGGTTAAATTAATAACTATGGTTTTATTTATCTTTTTCTGTGAATATATATATAAGTATATCTATATTTCTGTATTCATTCTGCATGGTGTTTCAATTTCATGATACCCTATAATTAATATATTAACAATATTATTTTATTTTAATGGACATTCACACATAATTTGAGTGTTTTAGTATTTACATTATTTGGTTCCTCAAATGGGAAATATGTAACAATATTTGATTCTAGAAATGAGGATTGCCCTAGGGATGACCCATTGTTTGCTGGAACTTGATGTCCTATTGTGGTATCCATTGGCAGTTTTATTTATCAAAATATGTAAATTATTACTATTATTATAATACATTTTTATGTTAACTATACAAATATGTGGCTATAATGTTTCCCAAGGATTATCTTCATAAACATGTGAGGACTATAGGAGAATTATTTTTAGAGAAAGATCATGATTTGAGAACAACAAGAGATCATATTAATGTGGATCAAGAGGAAATGAAAGTATCATGACTTTGATAATGATGGAGAATGCATTGTTCCACTAAAATGGATCCAAAATGAGGTATATCTCAATAAATTTGGTTTCCACCATTTTCATTTCAATATTGTGCATGTATTCTTACCATTGATTAATGAACTACAATTTCACTCCCTTTGAATGGTCATGTCTAGATAAAATAAAATTTTAAATAAAAATATAATTTGAATTCCTTATTAATATCCAGGGTTAACTGAATTATGTTATTGTTAGCCATGAAATATTTTCCAATGATGGTATTACAATAGTTCTTTTTCATTTTCCCACCAGCTCTTTGCTTCTATCACTGTTGGAAAATGGTTACATTGTTATAAATTGTTCCAATGGGTTCAAGCTTAATTTGACAACAAAATTTTTAAATATTTTGTGAAACAATAATGAATTAGTGATGTGATGAATGATCATGATAATATTTGGGAGATTATATTTCTGATCTAGGATTCTAAGAAGCGATGTGTACTATTTGTGCTTCGAGACATGTTTTGAGATTGTAATGATTGATTGAAATGTAGGATATGGAAACCATCGTATAGGAATCAACAGATAAAGGAATACCCATTTGATTTTGTGTGGGAAGAATGTCATATTTGAGGATGAATCAACTGATTGGGGAATCACTAGAAGGATTTTAGGATTCTATCAATAACGTGACATTATGCTATGTAGTTCTGATAAACACACAACTTGTAATTATTTTTACATGGTGGATAGTATTGTGGCTTTGTTAATGATAACACACCATGTGGTATCGAATACAATCCTTGTGACCCTACCCATGATGCTAACTGTGTGCCAGTTATACATTCCAAGGACGTTAGGTAATCTAACATGCCATGTTTCATATGGGCACACAGTGTTGTTGTACATGGCTAGATGATATATGTTTCCGGATTTATTTACTTGGTCCTCAAGTGGTTATAAATATCCTATACCATTAATACATGTCATGTGGCTATATCTGTCTAGATAATACATGTTTATGTTTTCCACACCCATGACACCCTGTTGACATACACATTGTGTACCACATGTACACGTTAGTTTTTATGAAAAATTGTCTTATGCTATGTCCATGTGAAAACATGACTAGGAGATGAGGCGAGGAAACATTCTATGTGGCCCCTATACAAGTCTTGTATTCCCCAAGAAACATATATAGATCATATCTCCCTTTTTAAGACATTAATTTTAGACCATGTTTATCCTATCTTGATAGTCATTCCAAAATATAATATAATGGTGGCTTTTTTAGCATAATAGATCTGTTGTAATGTGTTTTTAGTATGAAACCAAATTTGGGGGATTCGTGATGATGGTAATGATAAACTATGAATCATCAAAAAGTTATCATGGTTGTTAATACCCAATTACACGAGTGAATGGTTCCACCATAATCATTATACTAGTTGATATGGTACTTCTTGACACATAGAAGGGATCCTATATGTATAGAGAGGTACTCATAATCATCTAGCACTCACTTTGTATAGGTCCCCTATTGGATTTGTATCTCTGTTGGGTTTAAAGAACAATAGAATGGAAAGACACCCCCTTCATTGATTCATGTTTGGTTATGACTGATGATTGTCATCAAAGATGGACAATTGTAGAACTAGACTGAATTATTAGATTTTTTAGTCCTATGAGATGGAGATCCATCTTCTATGTATAATGGGTCTAACTATGAGAATATACGAATTAGGTTTATCCACTTTTTATGGGTTCACATGAATTTTCATTTCCATTCTTATCATCCCGTTGTGGTTTTCTAGGCATCTATGGGGTATTCGTATACACACCATAGCATGGTCTTTTCCCACGTATTTTATGTATTAGGTATATGAATGAAATAGAAGTGGTGACCATTATGATTCCTAGGGATACATTTGTGTATTTAAAATGTACGGTGCTCATATTAATTATTATTTCATGATTTTTTGCTACTCCCATGCCTAAATAATCTCTCAAAAAATGATTAATTTCAACTCAATATTTTTGTTTTTATCAAAAACATATATGAGGTGAATTATTTTAATTCATTAAGTTAAACTATAGAATAACCTTAAGATTATACAAATCAATATTCATTTACAAATGATTTTATTCTTGTTTTTTATTTTTCGGGATTAATATTCCCAGAAATCATTTAACTTGATCACTTTCCAAATTGACCACCAAATCGAACTTTTGGACCCTATAATAATTCCCAAATATTCATTCAATAACACATGACTATCTATGATGTTATTTTTATAGGATTAATCCATATCTATAAATATTTTTATACAGAATAATAATTCCATGGACAATACATTACAACATGTTTATAAATTTATTTCTAAAATCAAATAATTATTTTCCCAATAGATTTATGAAATGCATCTCATTAGTTTTTCATGTACTTTAAAATATCTCCCTATTATTGATTTTTCTAATAATCTTGATGTCTAATTGAGTTTTAATTTTATTGGGATAAATTTATGATATACGATCTAATCATTTTAGATTCAATAGTTCTTATATGAGGTAATTTTTCTTTCCCTAAAAATGTTTAACATTATGTCCATTAAAAATCATTGATAAAACATGAAAACAACACATTTTCTAGATAATGATCCATAATATTGGGTTAAAATGTCCCATGGACTCTATATTTGTTGGGAGAACACTAAAAATCTAATATCTAAACCTTTTAAGATGTATATATCATGATATTTGGTTTTGATATGGTAATATGGTTGAGCTAATGGTAGGAAAACTTTTTGAATACAAACATTATACTACATTGGGATATATATGAACACTCATCTTCCTCATGTAAGTGGTTGGAACATAAAAAAATATGTTGAAGTAATTTCATGACCATATCCTTAGGAATATAACTGGTAAGAATTTTCACAATCCTATTTGAAAATTAGAAACCTCTTCTTTGTTCTTATTTTCCTATTAATTTTCATTGGGTTTCAAATGTAATATAATATATTTGATTATAATTTCATTTTAAATTTAATGTATGTATCACTATATGAATCCTTTACTCTCATCCAACATCTATAGTAAAATATTATTGGACTTTAATTTTTTAACATTTGTTGAATACCATTCCTTATTCCACTTTTTAATTCAATCCAATTAGGTTATTTGACCTCTCATTGTCACTCATGTGTGTGTTCAACCCACTACTATTATCTTCTACCATTCTATTTTTCACATTTTAACTAATCACCCAATACATCATAATCAATATTATTGACTACCAAAATGGTTTTTCAATTTTATCATTCAAGGGAGCTATAAATTTTTGATGTCTTATGAATGATGTATTTATATAATTGTACATTAATTGAATCAATATTGTTTATATCAATCATGAAATTTCATTGATTATCAACACTATTTTTTTAGATATAGAATCCATGTGTTATTGGATCCACAAGAATACATGGTTTCATAATATATATTACATTCTATTAAAAATATTTGATAAGTATTAGAGAACTAGTTAATGGATGGATTAAATGAAAACAAGTTGAAACTATGAAATAAATCATCTTGGGGAGTAGATGTTAAATTACAAGACGTTTTGAAAAAAACAAGGATTTAATAAAAAATATAATAATAAATAGACTGTAATGTTCATATAATTTTTTAATTTTAATTCATCCATCAATAAATTAATTTAATCACTACATACTCCCCCTACCACCACGCATACAAGAAAATAGAAAAAAAATAGTCTCAAATAATAATAACATGAATGAGAATTAAAACTAAGTGACTTTCAATAAATTATAGAATAGAAACCTAAATATGAATGGTCAATAATAGAAAATTATAAAATATTAAATAAATTCATTTCAAGGGATAGTGAAACACAATGTAGATCATGCGGTAATAAAAAAACCCGGAAATAAAAAAATATGAAATACTCAAAGAAAAACTGACATTACTCTTACAATAAATTATTCTCTAAATCCTCCATAGGTTTCCACCCAATATATCATTTTTTTACACTAAATTTGGGTGAAATATCTTTCAACATATGAGAAACAATAGGGATAATCAAATCACTCCATATCCATTCATTTCCAATAAAATTGATCTATATATTGAAAATAAGTGGGATGAACCACATAACTATCACTCTACCCCTAATATGAATAAAAAAACCATTTTTATTCCATTACGAAAAGATAATATTTTTTTGAAAAATTATTTGGATTTATTCATATTTTATTCATTTGCATGGCTTGGTCTACAATGATCCTCATATTCCCTTCAATGTGATTAAAATGGTGTAATATACATTGAATACTCATGGGTTTTCTAATGGAAAATATAAAATTTGAACATTCCCATTCTTAATTTCATGTGATTCCCCACATAGTGAACATATATTCTTTACAGGTGTTTTAGTTCATCAAGGATCTCAATTTAATTTATGGATGAAAAAAAATTCACTTTAAATCAGTGTGTGGGTTTAGGAAAAGCGATCAATTATCACATCTCATTTTTTATCGGGCACAACACACTGTGTCATTTCATCAATAAAAGACATTGGGAGGACATAATTCTCCCCTAACAATGTCAGAATCATTAATGGGTAAACTCCCACCATATATAAGCTGGTGACATGATGATTTTCTTTAATGGAAGTAAGAAGTCCATCGGTGGTATCAACAACATTTTAGATGAGTAATATCACCAGAGTGGTAAAGTGGTGAACCTATATAAATATTTTATCAACATTTAAAATAGGTTTACACATAGATGAGATACCATGATGAAAATATGTATGGTCTTGCAATGATGAAGCTTACCGACTAACTACCTTTGGCTATTGATTTATCTGTTCATGCTTTGTATTCAAAGCATCAATAAGGATCTCAATATTATCAAATAAAATATTAGTAATTAGAATAATATATTATTATCTACTAGAGGGATAATCAATTTTGATAACAGTTCCATCTCCTCAATTCCCATGAACATCATATGTAACAACCCAACCAAAAATGTGGCTCGAGAAGCAACTAACTGAAGCATGTCTCCATAATTCAAGGGAGAAAATAACTACTAAAGGGACACTAAACTCAGAGAGGAATTTTCCTAAATATATTTACAAATGAATAGAATTATCTCAATGTAAAAATACAGAGGGAAATAAATAAATGATGAAGCTATGATATAAATATACCCAATATGCATGGCCACTAAAAAAATGAAGTACATTAGTGTATACTGAAAAGAAAAAGGGTAAAAATACATTCAAAAATCAGAAGTGTTTCCCAACAAGAAAAAACTGGATGAGAGTAAATAGATGAGAGATCCAAGCTCTTGTATCCCAATTTATTACCACCATACATGGTGGATCAACCCTGTATCCCTATGTAATTTTGAAGTCATGATCAACATGTTCATCACCTACAAAAGACACAACACGTGTTAGTTAAATCCTGTGTATGAGTGAGTATATACATACCAATTAGAATGCCTGGAAAAGGATGAAGGGTTGTGATAAGAGATACAACTAATGAGGGAATAAATAGGTACAATAATGTTAAATAATAAAGTAGAACTCATCCCACCGAAAGGGAGAAGGTGAACTCATCCAAACATAATTATCTCAACCAAGTTAGAAGATGAACTTATTCCCATGTTGTCGCTACCTATAGCAGGATAGTGGACCCATCCAACAACAAGAAGATAAACATAAAATCCATGTGGAATACCCCATATGTCTTCACTTCTCATTTTAGGAGAGTGAAAAAACCCATGGACTGGGTAATAATGTATGATATGATTATATATATATATATACATAGTCAAATACACCCAATCGAGAGGGTAAGGGGAAATCTATATCACAAATCTTTCTATAAAGATTACTAGCCATATATTTAAAATGTAAATCCATCTACAATACCAAGCATCTCATGCGTCTCCCAAGGAAACACATGTCCACGTAACTCAATCACCACACCTTGAAACAATCCACTTTAGGCTGCCCTTACTCACCTACATGGTATTATGTCATGTAACAATGATGTGTCTTGTGGGGGAAAGTATCCCATTTTCTCATGAATCAAAAGTTTTGTCAAGAAGCACAGTTTCACTGTGTTTTACAATCAAGGGGTCACCATGTTTAGGAAATTTTATCATTACCTATTATTTCAGGAGGGTCTTACTCTAGTTTTCATTGAGGAACACCACATTGATGTACTTCTAGAAGGTGCCACTTGAGATAGTGACATGGGATTCCCACTTCCTAGTCAAACTGAACGGTAATCCTAGTGAAATGTAAGGGAAATGAAACTTCCCGAGTTGACAAGATTGTTACCCCTAGAATATGTCATTGAGTAATTCCATTACCCAACTAGGATGGATGGTAAGCCTGAAATTTCAAGGACATCTACTTACCAAACCTATAGGAGGGTAACATGTAAATATAAATATGTAACTCCACTACCCTACCCAACTAGAGGGTCAGGGGGGACTACAATTAGATAATTCCACTGCCCAACCAATTTGGAGGTAATTTGGGTACATATTTGGTGAATCTGTATTATCACTACCAAAATCGATTGTCACCTTGGCATGTTCTAAAACTAAAACATTTCAGATGATTTCTCAAAACAATATTTCTAGGGTACCACCATGTTCTATATGGAAAATCAAATTAGATAGGCATCTCGATAGACCAAATTTGGGTTCAAAAAAAGGAGAAAAATATGTTTTAAGATCTCTAAAAAGTGCTCAACTATTACACGGCGTGTGAGAGGCCCACATAGAATGTGATCTCTTTTCACTAACACATCAAGTATATGGTTAGTACATAGGTCACAACTGTGTACGGGTATTTACTAAATTGGTGGAATTCATGGCCTGCCTCACCCATCAGAAAACCGAGCCATGCCTTCTAGTCGTGTCATCGTATTCGGACCACATGTTTATCTAATTTGGTACACGGTGTGCTGGTCCAAATGGGATATCTCTAGTGTTATTAACTACTGTCTATATTTTATGACACAGATTATCCACTCATTTTTCCCATCTAACGGGGTTTCCAATTAGGGATGGGATACATGACATGAGAGAGAGTGTTACATGTCTTTTCTTCCTTATCTTCTCCCAAACCATTGTATTACCAATGGGGGAGGATACACAACATTTTTTATTTATCCCATTATGAATATAGTTAAAAAAATATATTAAAATTCCATATTTTTTTGATCTGATATTTTCATGTCTAAATAGAATCTATCACCTTGTAATCCACTTTTGTTCTACTGAAAAATGCATATTTGGGCACTAATTGTGGTTTTGATCATCCATTCACTGAAAATAGATCACTGAAAGTTCATGATAGTTTCATTAGTCATACCTATTGAACCCATCCATTCAACGGCTGATAATATGATTGCAAATGATCATATCTACAATTAATTCATAGAGATGATTCCAGCCATATTTTCACTCATGGAACCATTATCATTTCATCGATCTTCCACGAATCCAATATCCCAATTAAGAATGGGACGCCTAGAAAATTTGTAACTGAGAACCATGAGGTTACAACCACAATGAAATTGATGATCCTGGGGAGGATTGCACATGAAAAAATGTTTTATGCTCACTATCCATTCATTTTTATATATTGATAAATAATGTACAATTTTTATTAGAATAGTTGAAATTAATAAGGGATAAATCTTAGATAAATTCATTACAAGAATCAAGGGGTGCAAGGAAGAGCGTAGATTGATGATTGATAGTGAAAATAATCACTCATTTAATACTAGGTGTAAAAATCATAAAATATGTGTCCAACATCTTTCTCAAAACTATCATTGGTTAATAACATGCCTACAAAGAAAATAGAGTTAATTGGTGTGTCAATTGCATTTTGATCCACCTAGATCTAGTTCTTTGTCATTCATTTCCCATATAAGGGATTCTCCAAAGGGATGCCGATGATCGTGCTGGAACAATATAAGAAATGTGTATCCAAACATGAGAAAATATTTATACTAACATATGTATACCTTATAATTTGGACAAAAAACTATTAAATTAATTAATTAATTAATTAATTAAACCACTTAAATGCACCACCAATGAGTGAGGGGTTTTAATTTCATTCATTGAATCACATAATGACATGCCAATGGTAAAAACCACATTATTAACCCAATTGTGGTCTTATATTTCCAATATGATCATCAATTTGAGAGTATTAAATTTTTCAACAATTGACCCCCATGAAAAATATAAAATATATTTCTATTTTTATAAAAATAATTTTGGAAATATATCCCTCCTCATCCAATGGCCCAATGGACTTCATTTTTTATTTATATATGTTAATACACCTTTCAAGGGGTGAGGTGGACCCCTTACAAGGACCTTAGGCATATGTATTACATGTCTTGTAGGCCTTAGAGGAATTCATTGCCTCTAGGCTTCAAAAATTACATACATCCTAGACTAACTATTTGAAACTTCTCCTTCCCATCATCTTTATTCAGAAATCAACTCTTCACCTTTGTATGGTTGTTTGGCTAGGCGTTCCCATACATGCATAGGCTTGTCCCAATGGTAGATTATATACCCTCTCATTCTTCCAATCCTTTTACAATCTTCTATGGTTAAATCTCCTTACTCCTCCTCATTCTAATGCTTATTCCTTATAGGTTTTTTGGTTTGAATCTCCACATAAGGTGTCCCAAAGGCCTTGAGGTGGACCGAAGGCCATACTGACCCGAAGGCCTAGGTGGGCCAAATTCCTTAAAGGACTCTAGGTCAAAATCAGTTGCCTGAAGGTCCAAATATGGGAATATTCCCAACTACTAAAGTGCCAAATATTTCCTCCTATAGTTACCACTACAGTACCTACTATATTTTTGCCCAGTTCCTGCTACAATAATGCTATAGTGCTGCTAATATACCCACGGAAATTAACCTCCTCCTGAATTTGATCTCGGGTCTCCTGGATGCACTTAAGGTGTCCTCACTGAATGGGATGAGGTTCATGTTTGGAAAAATAGCTCTCAGAATTGCAAGTCTTCTCAGTTCTTAGCTCTGAATATATATATATTAAAAAAATTCAATGTCATATAAGGGAAAATGGGTTTTTTTCATCAATATGTTCTACATGACTTTTATACCTGAGAAGAAAAATCATATAAATAACTACAGATAATGAGCCCATGTCTAGCACTCCTGCTTCCATGAACTGTCTAATGCATTTACATGTTTCCACATTAGATGAACCAAGTGGATGGTGCATCCCTTCAACATCCAGTGTTGATGGTCATGGATTTCCACTTAGTGGTCTACAATGGTGGCTCAATCCTTGATATCCAGCTAACCATATACAATGATTTTTTAATGGTCTTTAACGTATTTCCTTAGTTATGACAGACAGAAGACTTCATGCAATTTCTACAACTGTGTGGGTATGGTGATGGGGTAGGCAACCATTCCAACATGGTATATGATCTCAACCAAACAAATAAAACTTATGTATAACATTCATGCTCGTTCAAACCACCACATTCCTCATCATGAGGAGACACTTAAGAATAATTGTTCTCCCTAATCAAATTCCATGTGTTTATGATAGATCTCTACATACACTTTTCTATCTTCTCTAGGATATCATCATTTTTACATTGATAACCTTCACTATCTCCATTATCACCTACACAAATTCTAGGCCCACAAATGATGACTATTTGGTCTCCATCCTGCATATTGGTGACCTGTATAGTCTCCCATATTGGGCCTCTAAATGTCCAATGTTGTTGGTAGAGTTGTAGTCATTGTTTTCTAGAAACTCTACCAATGGTAGATTTTCCTCCCTACTCTAGCCCAAATCTGACACAGAAGCCCTCAAAATATAATCTATCATGTGGTTGGTGCACCCTATATTCCCATCATTCTCAGTAAAAAGGATTTACTCATTCACTACTAGATTTTGAATTCCACCTATATGCCTCTCCATAATCATGACATATACCACACATCTTGATCTAAGAAAATAGTCAAGGGTACCTTGTGGATGAGGATGATATCTCTAATGTAAAAATACCCAAAATCTCTTCCAAAATCCCTTCTCGAATACCTAGGAAATGCACCAAAATTTCGAGTCAATCTACAATAACCTATATGGAATCATGGAAATTCAAATTTCACAAAATATATGTGAATATGTACATTGGTATTCCATCCCATTTCCAATACTGGATCTCAAGGGGATTCAAAAAAACAATTGGAACATGATTCTCATCATTCGCCCATTGAAAGGTGAGACACCATGAGATAGACTCATATATTTATCATCTCATGCAGACCTCAAAAACTACCACTGAACATCTTGGTACAACATCCAAATAATGGAATGTACAACTAAGGTATAATTATTGAACTCCAACATCATCTCATTCCACATCATGACTAAAACCAATGTTCTCCCACGGAAAAACATCTCATTATTCCCTCATTAAGAATACCAATCTGGTGAATGACCTATGTATAACTGATCACAGATAACCACATTGTTAATGTCTCTAAACTGGTACTCTCTCACATGCTCGAGGAGTGAAACAGTCAACCCCATTGAAAAAAGAAATGTTGTCCCCTTCTGTTATACCAGATCTAGCTATAGGGAAGCTATCTACAAAAAAATCTTAATTCGCTATGAAATCATGAGAATTCATGGTATGAGAATATATTTCCACATTGACAATTCCTTGAGTATAGACTATCTCAAATTCATTGTTCTGATGGTAATAAAACTACTGTTGCTTCCTCATGAACATGACTCTCTAAGTGAAGTGGTTCTTAAATCACTGGTGGTATGAGTAATTAATAAAATTCTCTCCCAGAATGGTGTGCCTCTATATTCTCAACGGTAATACCGATATTTCTAGCTCCAGGTCATTGGTTGTATAGATATACCTATGGGGTGTCATCTTCATCAATCAGTATGCAGTTTCTACAATTAGTTAAATAAAAACCAACCAATATCATCTCCCTAGGTATCACAATACACTATGAGCTCAACTCCATCATCTATTAGTCTTAACAATGGATCTCTCGTAATCCTCTTCCTCAACTCATCAAAGGCCATAAGAAATTTCCTAGATCAGGTAAGTGTTTATCCCTTTTATGTTTGTGTAGATAGAGTGGTCGTAATTCTAGATAAATATGACTAAAATCTCTTATAAGACACTTCCATTCTATGTATAATATGCACGAAAAATTTATTATTGGGTTGTTCCGAATAAATTAAATCCTTTATCATATTGGGATCCATGTATAAATTTTGTTCCGAAATGACATGCCCCAAAAAATGAACCACTTGTGTCTAGAATTGGATCATTGAGTGCTTTCCAAAAAACTGGCACTCTTGATCAAAGTCAAGAACCAATATCCGGTTCACTTCATCATCCTCCTCTACTTTATAGTAGATGAATATTCCATCAATGAATAATTAATCAAAATTATCCATGTGTGGATGGATGATCAGGTTTATCAAATATAAAAAATATGTTGAGGCATTTGTCACTCCAATGTGCATCACTAGGAACTCATTTTGTCTATAGTGACATCGAAATGCCTAATTTTGAATATCAGCATGGGGAGCATTCAACAATATGTATTCTTACTTGAGATCAATCTTGGATAACAATCTCACACCTCTCAACTGATCAAATAGGTCATAAATCCTCAACAAGAGGTATCTATTATAAGATTCCTTCAAATAATGTTCCTCATACTCCTCTTGTAGCTCCACCAATCTAGGGACCACCCAGATCATGACAATGACTCTATCGTGACATTCAACCTGATATCTTCTTGGGTTGCACAGTACATTTGGTTGGGCTTTCGCATGCCATGTGACCTCACCCATAAAACGAATAGCACCATCCCTACCCATTTTACTCTAGTTTCATGTGCTTCCCTTCAACTGCACAACCACATCCCTGATCCATCTCATGAAAGGGTCTCCTACTATGAGATCTATGCCACCTACCTCTACTTGTGGATGTATTAGACTTTTCATGCCCCCTACAATTTCTATCCATCTAAAATACCTTTGATATAAATCTATATATTAGAATAACCTATTTCAGCACCCTGATATATTTGGCGGTGTATAGGGGAACTACACTAGATGAGAACACTTTGTGGAGTCCATGATTAACACTTACATTATTGGAAGTATCCATATATGATCTTGTCAACTAGGTAATGTGTAAGCTATGTTAACCTGTTGGAAAAATAATCCACTATCATCCCCCTATATTAATTCTCTTGAATCCTTTCGATATGATTTGCGGTTATGTAGGGTGGTAGTACTCCTCATGAAACACCTATTAGAAATCATCCCATGAGAGTGTTGGATTATAGTGAATCTAGGGAACTAGGCTCCACCAATTTCTAGATGCTTCATAGGAAATTCTATATACAAATACACCATCATATCAATAGGGATCTGAATAATTCTAACAATATGGACTACTGACTCTTTCCAATCCTCTACTACATGAGAATCTGGCTCGTCGTGGGACTAAAAACCCTCTAACGCTGGACATCACATTGATTTCTAAAGTTATGTACATCCTTAGCCTAATCTGTAGAGAAAATATACTACTTAATAGGGAATGGGGCTTTTACCTACACACGTAGTGTAATGGGATTTCTTGATGGACCATAAATAGTGTCTTTATCTCTCATAGGGATGTCTTCATGAATCAGAGAAAGAATCTTGAATGAATGGTGTTGTGTATGCATCCTAAAAGATATCAGGGAGTACCGTGATTATATGAGCATATAAATATATAACCATATCAATGGGGATATGAGTCAAGATGTATATTAATACACTCAATATTATATGATTCATGTTCCATTAATCCCTCTATGAAATGTCTTGCTAAGCCTTGTGGACAAGAAGGCAGTGAAGGTCCTTATGAATGTCTATGTCATCCTCTACACCATCACTGGACTCACTAGACAGAGATCTGCACTCAATAGAGTTTTAAATTGTTTCCCTAAACACAAAGACAAATATTTTTATATAAACGTCTGATCAACACCACAAGGGAAGAACAACCTCTAATACTAATCTACCACAACATGACCTAAACTGGGGCTCGAGGAGCAATTAACCCAAGCCTACCTCTAAAGTCCAATGGGGAATTCATGTTCCAAAAGCATACTCATGTCGGGGAAGAATTTTCATAATTATATTTACACAATCACATAATATACTAAACAAAAAAGTGTTGAGGAAATGAAAAAATTGATTCCACACAATTATAAATACACCAAATATGCTTGCGCCACTAAACAGAATGACGTGCGATAGTTTATACTGAAAATAAAAATGGAAAAAATATATCCCCAAACAAGAAGTGTTTTCTAAAAATACAAAAATAGAAAATATTAAATAATTAAGAGTGCCCCTATATTGTATCTCATGTTATCACCACCATATGTGGCATAAGAACCCTGTATCCCTAACCACCTCTAAAGTCACCATAGACATATCTGTCATTTGTAAAACGCATGACACATATGGTAAAAATCCCATGTCGGGTTAAATAAATAAATACCCATTATAAAACCTAGAAGAGGGTGAGTGGGGAGTGGTAAGAAATAGAAATAAAGAGGGATGTAGTAGTTAGAAAAAGGTACATTAATATAGTATAGTTCAACCAAACTAATGTGTGAAATATAACTCATCCAAATAAAAAGATATTGTCCTGGTGGGAAAATGTTTTTCTTATCGAGTCTTCCCAACCTATAATAGGAGAGTGGACTTATCCAACCATGAAATTATAAACATGGAAAGAATGTGACATACCAAATACATTTTTGTCTCGCCCAGAAGGGGAGTAACTATATCCATAGAGTGGATACTGACGTAATAGGGATATATATATGTGTGTGTGTGTATATATATGCTATGTGAAATAATCCCAAACATGAGATTAAGTGAATCCCCATGTCACTTGTCAGCTACATATGATGATGAGACAATAGTTCCAATAGTATGTCAATCTATGATGCCCGTCATCTCATATATATTCCAAGGACTCACAAGTCCAAGGGACTCAATCACCACATCGTGATACTATACTGTTTAGGTAGAACTAACTCACCCATATAGTTTTATGTCACGTCATTAGAAAGAATATCATTTAGGAAAGAGTCATTCTTTCTAGTGATTCCAAGGGTTCATCGAAACACTCCTAATCACTCTATCGCATAGTCTAGGGGACACTATTTTTAGGAAATGATATTGTCCATAGTACATTTGATCAGTCTTAATATGGTATAAACCGAGGAATATTAGTACCCATTCCTACTAGAGGGTATTGCATGGGAAGGTCACCAGAGAACACTACTTCCCATCCCTATTGAAGGCTATGCCATATGTTTAATAAAGGAAACACCACTTCACATACCGGTTAGAGTGTTATGCCTGGATGATATCATTGGGGAATTCCACTTCTCATCCCTACTATAGGGAAATCCCAAAACAATGAGGAACAAAACTTTCAAGTCCAACTAATGGGTAACTCTGAAATATCTATAAGGAACACCACTACCCAGCCTAAATATTGGGTAATCATGAAACTGTCATCATATAATGCTGTATCCCATCTTCGATGGAGGATAATCCTCGTACTTCTATGGAGAATATGTATGATCACTTCCTTTGTCGAGTGTTTCCACAAAAAGTAAAAACCCAAGAATATTTCACATTGTATCTCAGAATCCACTTCTGGGGGAATCCTCACATTATACATAGAAAAACACTCAGGATGGGAATCTAGAAAGGAATAATATTTCTTCAATGGAAGAATCTATAGATGTTTGAAAATTTCTTATAAGATCTCACGTAGTAGACAACGTGTGATGGGACCCAATAGTCTTGCGGTCCCACTTCACGGAAAAATATTGCCTTTTTCTAGAAAATAGGTATCATCAGTGTCAATGTACATAACTTATAGGTGGAATACATGGTGCTTCCAACATATCTTGGGGATCGGGTTTTTTCAACTATCACTATATGTGTACTCGAACACCCTTACATGTACTCTGATACCTAAAGCGATGGTCCACATAGGATGTTGCCTCATTAACCAACCAATGTCTGTATTTTCTTACAAATAGTCCCCACCCATGTGACCTATCACATTTGTAATCTAGTCAGGGAAAGGATATATGTTGTGTGAGGAAGCTCTACACAATCTATCATCCTTATCATCTCCCAAACCATAACATTTCCACTGTGTGAGGCTTCATAATATGTGTTATTCATCCCTCATGGGTTGTAGCTGTGATTTTTTTATAAAATTCATATTTATTAGATCATGTCCTAGTGCATCAAATCAATATATATCACACTAGTACCCACCTCAATTATTCTAATAAAATTTTGATCTTGTCACGAATCATAGTTTCTAACCACCCTACTATTTAAATATATCTCTAGAAGTTCACGAGAGTTTATTCTTCTGTACCAATTACACCCTTCCATTCAACACATGATAACACAACTCCAAATCATTTGATATAGCATTCTTTATTTAGTATTATTAAATATATATTCTTCTATTCAATAAAAATCACCATTTCGTTGATCTGCCTAAAATGCATTAACATGATCATGCTTGGGGGACTGAAAAGTGTCATGCTAGGAACCACAGGCTTCCAATGATTATGAAAGTGAATAACAGTGGGAGGAATGAACCAAGTCTATTGTGTGATGATTTTCTATCATTATTATTCATCCATTGATCATTAATGTGAAATTTGGATTAGAAAAAGTATTATTAAAAATACATCAATATAGTTTTAGTTCATTGGGATAAACAATGGGTGCATGGAGGGGCGCATATTGATAATTAAAATTCAAACTACTTAGTAATTTAATCAAAGTTGTAAAAATAACCAAATATGTGTCATACATTGTCTCGGTACAATATTTGGTGAATAATTCACTCATTCAATGACCCTAGGATATTGGTGTGTTCATGGTGCTTTAATCCACCTTAGGGAAGAGGTTCATAATTAGTCACTCATTGAAGGAAATCTCCAAAGGTAGGATGAAGTTCCTACAGGATTAATCCAGGAATTGTCAGCACAAACATGGCTAAATCCCTAAAATTCACTATTTATAAATTTTATTTTAGTAAAAAATGTATTAAATTAATGATTTAATGAATTAATTAAATCACACAAACACACTGCGAATGGGTGAGGGGTCCGATTCTCCATCGTCAACTAAAATTATGTTGTTCATAGTGTAAAAACAACATTATAGTCCAAATGGTGGTCTTTGAATTCTGATATTATCTTCCATTTGATATTTATCTCTCATACATTAAATAACCATGCACATACAATATAAAATATGTTAATATTTTTTAAAACATAATTTTGGTTACAAATTTTCTCAAAATTGAATCATGACATAGTACCTAACCTTGGAAATATACGTCAAATTACTTCAAAATCATACAAGGAATAAACAGGGACTTTACATCAAATCTCTTATTCTGGTTCTAAAAGATGATTTTACTATAATTAAAAAACATTATAACCTCCTCCTTTTGGGATGTGCACTCATATATGAGACATCATTGGGAATCAAGGGAAAGGATGGATAAAAAATGAAAGAAGGATGTATCAACATCAAAACTGCCTCTAGTGAGAATCATGGTTTTCATGAAAATATTATTCGGGAAGATCATGAATGGATGAATCTATGGGGTAGGATCATGTTGAATTTTTATTTGATGAATATAGGTTATCAGAGATGGAAAAATACTACATTTGAATCTTGATCTATCCTTATATTTTGGTTCTCCAATGGAACAACTATTAGATAGCAGGAATAGCAAATATCAATCTCCAGCATGAACCGATTTCTATAACTTCACTAGGATTCCAATGATTCCCCATCATAGAAAAACACATCTAGAAAACTAGTGAGTACATGAGAATTACTAACAAATTCATGGATGTTGAATAACAAATGATTTTTTATTTCATCATGGTTAGTATGGATACTGATATGTTTGTGTCTACAGGTTTCTCAACAAGAGTATTACATGGTAAGTAATATCATTGTCAGCTATTAACACGTACTGAGATGGATACTTGGGGGGATTTTATACATTGAAAATTCATTAAAAAAATATAACATTCTCATATGAATCCTCTGGAACAATTATCATTCTACTGATGAACATGTCTAATGCTTATCTATCATCTTGGTTACTAGGTGTTGTTGTTGTCGTGACCCTCAATGATAATCTTATTTCCACTTATTTCTTTATGGGGATGAAAGGCATATTTTGTGGAATACCATTAATTAACTCCCTGGTATATATACAAATGTGATTATAAAAGGAATGTTCCTCGATATATAGAATCAAGGGTCAGATAAAAACATCCTTCAAATGAAATAGAGGTTTATCATTCTAGTGGTATGATGATAGTGAATTGGGTAGGCTAGGAAAAAATCTCAACATGAGGTAATTAGTTTCATGAAGATGTTTTGTGCCCTTAAAACTAAAATCTTGTTGATAGACCTATACTATCTAACCATGGATTATGATGATTCCTAATACATTATGATCTTATGGAATACTAGATATCATTCCAAATCACTATTTGGGAATGTCACGTCGAGTGGATAATCTAGAATTATCATTGTTTGGGGACCAATATAAACACATATGAGTCTTATATCACTCATATTATGCATTAAGGTGGCATTTTTCATGGGAATAAGGGTTTTGTTAATATATCATTTACCTGTTTATTTTCATTTGGATAAAATATTCAGGATGAATGAAGGGAAATGATAGTAGGTGATTTCCACTGCAATCATAAAAATATTGACCTTCTTCAAAATCAATCCTACTCCAAATGAATTTATAAATCCTTATGAGGATTCAATCAAACCATATTGACCATCTCATATCTCAAAAATAATGTTCATAATCATAATTAATAATCTATTTTATGTTTTTCATAATAATCATGATGAATTCTTTTTACATACCTGACTCCAAATCTATTAAAGACACAATTGGTGTCTTCTTCTCTATAATATCCACCCTTCCCCGTGAATGTGTGGATATTGATATATGGGGTTCCATTGGGATTCAATAATTTATTAACCCTTTATTTTCTCATTATTTTACATTTATTTTTCCATTTATTAGAAATAAAATAATAAATATTGATGCTTAGTCACTTGAACCATAAATTTTAAGAAAAATTATTTCCCACATCATGAACTAATTTTATTTATATGGAAATTAGTTGTAGTTCTCAATAACCAAATAAAACACACAATTAACAATGGGAGAGGAAAAAAATATTCTAAAACATTCTCCCACCATTCAATACATGTCTAACTATTTATCTAATATATCTATGATGTGTTATTAGATATTAAGTGAACTCTCATTGAGTTCGTAGGTGGGAGTGCTCTTGTCGAACAAAGTCTAGATGCATTATAATATCTCATAAGAACCGTGGAAATTAAAATGATTAAAATCATTACTCAAGATAATGATCATGTAAAAATATTTCACAAGTACAATTCCATTGCACCCAATATGATGATCATTTGGATGAGAGAGCCTATAGGTCTTTTTTGACAAAAAGTTATGGATACTATGCCCATAAGCTTTTCATCACCAAATGAACTGTTACATGGATCTATCAAATAATATTCAATATCTATATCATCATCTCATCCTATTAACACATTTCTGTTAAACATTATTATTGAGAAGACTCATTTGGACTAGTGGAGTTTATTTCTATGTTTTCTAATAGGAACATGAACCCACAACACCCATTATAGTTCATTAGAATCTCAATCCTAAACATTATGATATATATCTTAGACCAACATCAACTGATGAATCGAACCTCTATGCCCAAGGTATGGTAAACACATATCTAAATACCTAAAATCTCCCCTCAAAATTATATCCTATTATAATATGGACCTCGAAATATTATCTTCAATAATCCATATCCTTTTGTTCATCAACCTCATAGGATAAATCAAGTTCATGATCCTCTAATATTCCACATGTTTAATGAGTCTTATGAATTACACACAAAATCCAATATATTCCCCTATAACCCAGAAAATAGTAATACTAATGCGGTACACCTCACATATTCTTCAAAACTATGGGAATGTTTTATAAATGATCATACCCCCTTCACCCATCATCTCTTAAAAATCATTGAAAAAAAAATTTTCATCTTTCATCCCACCTATATTAGCAAAAAAATACAATTTATTCAAACTCTCAAAACAAACATTTCACAATAAAATGATTAATTTATGAGAAATTTCATAATGATCTACAGAATATTGATATTCAAAATAGTGAATCCAAAAAATATCTATTAAATTTTGACATGGATAATGAAAATAAAATCCCTAAAATAAACCTAAGAAAACAGCATGAACACATTCCATTCATATGAGGAGCCCAATTAATTCCCTCCAATAAATTACTATAACTAATAATCCCATTCATAATAATTTTTAAAATTTTTGAAATATTTAGACATGTGGAATTCAAAATTATCCTCTTAGATTCTATCAAATTAATACCATCGTATGGAATTACTATTTATTAATTATTCACCCATTGGATTCTTCTTATGCTTATTTCATATGATTTAACCCAAAAATTAATTCACATGAATTAAAAGGATCTAGATACATTTATTGTTCTATGATAAATATAATGTTTTTAAATTGAAGAAGCAGTCATAGAACTAGGTTCCCTGATAATTGTTTTTTACCAATTCTATATTCTCAAACCTTCTTCTATGTTATTTTCAAACAAATTTGGGTTTTCGTCCAACTAGAGAGTTGAAGCATTTCCTATCATGAAGTAATAATTAAGGGTTTTCATGTTTGACTCGATTGAATCATCTTCCTAATTGATTTATTTTTCCATGATATTGATGGTCATACATCTTCACCATGATATATATTGATTAATTTAATACAATTCCTCATGAAATCTTGAATAATGATTTATTCCCATTAAATAATATTATAAATTGAATTTGATATCCAATTGGTCATATTATATATTTTTTTAAAATTTATGTAATACCCATTATAGGATTTGTTTTTTATCAATATATATATATAAGGACACTTCTCAGTGTCAATTGAATCTTGTAATAGTATATTCAAACTGTTCTAATTATAGAGGAGTTTTTTTAAATTTTCAGTCAAAATAAACATGAAATAAATAGATAAGTTGAAATTGATCTTTTTTTAATCGACTTGAACCATATAAATGATATTGAAAACTCTTTATAATAAAATATTACGTCTCATATATATTTTTTAACCAAGGAAAATATTTAATAAAATGAATCAATACCAATTTGAAGACCTCAGTCTATTTCTATTATTTCTAGACCAATATTGATTGATGAAATTGATTTAAAACCCCTTATTGTACACATAAATTATGTATTATATTAATATGAACACAGATATTTTGTCATTATAACATTTAAACATAATGTAACATAGTACTCCAATCATTTTAGGGTGTTCTGGGAAGAGGCCATAGGTTTTTCCCTAGATAACATACCAAGAAAAAAACCATTCACATTTCATGCCTCTCATCATTCTAGAATAATAATCTCGGTCTATCATAAATACTCAAATAAGACTCAATCCAATAAAACATGAGTTAGTTGGGAAGAGATAAAAAGGATCATTTTAGATTGTATTATCTACTTAATATCTGGTAGTGAAGGTTTAGTTCAACACTATTGGTACCTAAGAATGGTGTGATAACTACTATGACCAATGAACAAGGTGGGGTGCTCACAATGTGAATAAAAAATAAATTGAATATCTGCATCAATTTCTAGAAATTTAGTGCTAAAACATGAAAACATCAGTTTCTAATTATTTTAAAGTACCAAACTAAATAATGATTAGACAAAAACTCATATTATTATTTTCCTGATGAAACACCAAAAACTTTCAAATACAAATCACACATCAAGGCCATTAAAATACAGTAGTCACATTACCATTCTGAACATATTTATGAAGAATAATTCCACATTTTATTTTCAATGATACAATAACATTCGAGAGGTTTATGAGTATTTTATTTTTAAAATTCCTTGATCTTTACAAGGTGGTATTCGTGGATGACTTTACATTTTATGGTTATTAATTGAACTTTTTACTTAATTAACAATCTCTAGTTTTAAAAATGTGTGTAAAATGTAAATTTTTATTAAATTTAAAAAATAAATTATTGATTAAAAATGGTATTTATTACGGAAACATTATTTCCCAATTGAGTATTCATGTTGATCTAGCTATAATTTAGTTGATCTAATCCAATACTCTACCCATCTATGTTCATGAAATATTTCAATTACTACGTGATTCTTGTTTCTAATGTTTATTCATATAAAACATAACTATAATTTTTCTTCCACAAAGTGATATATTCTCTAACGATGAATATTCCAATTTATTTGATGATTTCATGAGATAATTTTTTGAATTCAAAGTTTTTCAGACGTCCCCCCTAATAATACAATCCCCATATTAGTCATTATCCAATTAATTGATATTTGATTAATATGATAGGTCTATTGGGTACATTAATGTTCAAATGAATGAAACAATTCATCATGGAATCTTAAATTCCTCAAAAAAATGGATGAAACTAAATCTGAATTCATTGTCACTGCAAATGAAATTTTATCTATGGGTTTTCCTTGAATATATTCGTTACTAATATCAATGTTTTTGAAATAATCATATTTAAAAATAATTTTCCATTAATTTTCATACAAATTTAAATTTTTTACTAACAATGATAATAATATGGATCCTAAATCTCAAAGATATTGACATTATCATCAAAGTTATAACTGGTATATAATATTGTGTGTCTAATCATAGGAGTTGAATTTATAATTACTATCCTTTTGAAATCATTCATCTAGAATTTCCCATAGAACACTTCTCACCTCGCACTATAAAATTACTATGGTATACCCCAAATGTAAATTTCATGGATATTGGATTTTTTTCATTTTTTATTTTAAATGAACAAAAATAATGTTTAAAATCGATTCAAAATACTACTTTTGGAAAGATGATAAAATTTGGAAAACTGGGGATCATATCATGAATAATAGTTTTTTGAATTAAGCTGAATATTACTTCACCTTGAAATTATTCCATATAATATCCATAGGCTACCTAATTAGACTGAATGGACATCCCAAAAGGTTATAGAGTCAATATTATTCTGTAATTCACTCTTCTAGGACTCATATGAGTTATGTTAATCATGTCCCACATTCCAATTTTTTTAAATAATTTCAAAATGGAATGGAATGAACTAAATACTATAATATTATAAAAGACATCGATGTTCTATGATTAAAATTCATAGGGCCCTTCTCCAAATTTGATTGATTATACTACAACCACGATACAATCAATTATGAATGTATTTCTATTGAGGGAAAACCTTATAGAATGGATGATGCAAATAAAATTAGTGACCTCCTCAAATCTCAAACATTCAATCGATTTATAACCCTATCTTCCTTGTTATTTGACTTAGAAACAATTTTTTTAAATTAAATGATGGAATCTCATCTAAAAAACATTGTGTTTGGACATAAAACACCAACTGAATATCGTCTCCAAAACTATGGAATGGTCTAAATGTCCAATAGAGAAGTGAATAGAGTTCTTGATAAAAAAAGTTTGCCCCATTATTTGAGAATGGACTTAAATACTTATTGATGTGAATTGGGATTATCAAAATTCCGATAAAAACCCATTGGGATGACTTTATTTGGGTTTTTTATATCATGTGATTTTTCAGTATAAAAAACATAATTCATTTTCTGAAATAAAAAATTATTTTTTATTTTTTAAAATATTTCAATGAGATAATAATTTAAATTATTGAATTATATGTTCTAAGACTTGCTTCTGAAAAGAATTATAATCAATATAATAAAATATCCAATGTAAACCCTAACAAACACATCCATTGAATGGCCTTTCATGATGGTAAAAATATAATTATTTTCAATTCCCAATTTTAGCTTCACCAAAGAATGATTCATTCTTATGGGGAATTTCCATTTATTTTTACTAATTGTTAACCATTAGGTGTAGTTAATATCCATGACCCCACTTCTAAATATAAATTCATTGTTAATTTATATGAGTTCGAGCATCACTATGGGAGGAAAAATTGCCCCAGAACCACCCCTTATCATTAATGTCATGATTTTCTCTCTCTCTTAATATATATCTATTTCTCTATATTTATATTTTTCCCCCACCAATTTTCACAGTCTCTCTTAATTTTTACCACTTTTTTTATCCATCATTTAATTTTCAGTCTCTTTTTCATGTGTATGTTTTTCAAATAAAAACCAAAAAAACTAAAATATTAAAATTCACAGTAGAAATTAACTCTCTACATAATTTTTTTAAATTTTTTGGCATACTATTTTGGGTTATCAAAATATTTATTTTTCATATAAATGTTTTTTCTTTTCATCATAATCATTAATAAAAATTATTCCTCCAAGAACAAAATTTTTTATGCTCAATTATTTATTGGAAAATGATTCTTCCCATACCGTGAGAAAAATATGTAATTTTCATACCAATTTCACAAAATGAAATCTTTTCATATTTTCTATCTTTCACACATATATTGATTCATTAGTTTGTAAACCATCAGGCTGTATTCCCCACCTTTCTGGGAATTATTATTATAGAGTGCTTTCTGAAGCACATTAGAATAAAAAAACCAAATAGCCTCCAATTTACCATACATTTATCTCAATATTAAAATACCCTTTTATCATGTGAAAACATTTTTTAATAGTAATATTATAAACCAAAAACCATGTCCCTATGATCATCTAAATTGATTATCTTTACAATAATTTATTCAAATTTAAGTGTGTATGGATTGATTGTTTTGGGACTACATTACGTGACATAAAATGTCTCCTCAAAGGATTTAATGGAAGCGTAATTTTAGTTATAGGATAGTGTTTTTCATTTAGTGTGGTTTTAGAATTTATATTTTCTTATGTAATAGTTACATGTATTATTTAAATTTTATCACAAAAATTTCAACAAAATATCATTATTGAATTTTAAAAAAATTTGTTCTAAATTTAGTTTGTCAAAAATCACTTTTATTTATATGGTATTCTTATTATAAATATTAAAATCAGTTTCATGAGGAGATCATTTATGGGTTGAGAGATATATTCAGTTTTCTTCAATGAGAATCATTAGAAAAATGAAAATTTGATAAAAATGATAAAAAAATGATTGCATTATATTTTATTTTGTTATATTCATAATCATTGTGTTCAAGATATATGTATCATCATTTCAACGTATACCAATTTTCACTCTCTTTATATTCTTTCTTGAAAACTTCATACCCTTTTAAATATGGTTTTCATACTTCCTTATATATCTAATATTGAAAATAGTTCATATCTTCTTCCATGCTTATATTTTACTCATATTATTACCTCATATAGATAATGTATTCCAAACGTTTCGAAATCTACTAAAACACCCCAAAAAACGAAATCATGTTTTTTATACACTGATTAATAGGGTACTAAAGTTGTGAGATATTATAAACTCTATGGTTTTCTCATTTGGATGGTGAATGATTGAGTATCATCAGCCATATGAAAACATTCTGAAAGGTGTTATATTTTTTTACTAATAGTTTCCATTTATAATTTTTACCATAAAAAATAATTTTATTTTTAAACATTATTTCTATTATAATTTTAAGTTTCACTGATTACCAATGATTAAACTATTTTATACATCCTATGATTTTTAAATACAATTAACATATTTTGCTACTGGAAAATTATGTTTTATGAATGTGTTTTCAATGCTGTAGTAAATGAACTATAATATGTGTGGTGCAAATTTTATTACATTTTAATTCATGATTTTACGAAACTCCCATCCTTGAATTTTCATTGAAAAATGATAACATTATAGTCACTTTTTATGTCTTGATCATAAAAATAATTAAATAGTATTTTAAAATTTCATTAAATTACACAAAATGTTAATTTTTATCATATATTTCAATATTATGAACAAAATTACCAGATTCATGTTTTGTACAAGTGTAGATTATAATTAAAACAAATAATTAAACCGAATAAATGGCTATTTCAATGATGTAATGTTCCATTTAGACAATTTAAGAATTCCCTACGATTTTGTCTTTCAAAAAGTAATAGTTATGATGTTATATTTGTTGATCTTAATAATGTTGTATAATTTTTTTATATTCCACAATAACACTTAGATAATTCCATCAAAGGGTTTTTAAATTTAAATTCCTAAATCAACACACAATTTACCCAATTGATTCAAGAATGTTAATACCGTGTGTTTTTTACATTTTAGAACATCAGAAATATCATTAATATTCTCCCAATATAATAATTTAATTGATCTATAATTTTTATGAAAAAATTTAAAGATATATTCTACCAACATTATTGGGGAAATGTATTAGATTTGTGGGATTTATCATATCCTAAATACAATTCACATTGTGTACATTGAAAAATTATATATAAAATTAGACAGTAGAACAAGGTATAAGAAAACAATAAAAATATGGAAAAAATTACAATATCCACATAGTTTTGGGATAAATATAAAAATCCATATCTAATAATTCTGAGAAGTTTAGTTCTCGTGATTTTTATTTTTAAATGTTTAACTGATAATGTAAACTTGATTGGATGTTATTTGTAATGTAAATAATTTTCTACCAAGTTTAATAAATAGAATTCCCTTTTCTATTAGAAATATTATTGTACATTATAACTTATATGGGATAATTATAATGGCTATATCATTTCTAATGGATTTGTAGGACTTTCCACACTGTTGTTCTAGAATGGTAAACCTCTCCCTGACATTTCTATTTTTTTAAATATTCATTGGTCTTAAATTCTATTTACTAATCTTTGATTTTAATTTAATTAGAATGTTAATGATTGTATCATCATCATCATCTCATATTATCATCCACATACTTTTATGAATACTAATTTTCTAAAATACATTTAATTATGTTGAACTGCAATCTTTATTCCTCATTCTCATTCAATATAATGTGTGTGTTTGAGTTATCTTCACTATTCAATTTGATTTCGGTGCACTATTCTTATATTATCAAAATATTTTTCTTATATTTTTAACTCATCAATATAAACATCATATACTACATTTTTAAATATCCAAATGGATGGGTAAATCTCTTGTTGGGATGGGTCATAATTTGTAAATTCTATATTATTGAGATATTTCTCTCATTCAAAAATAATTGAATTAAAATTTTGAATATAAAAAAACGAAAATATTATATTTAATTTTTAAAACTTATCAATATTATTAATACCTTGGTTAATTTTTTTCATTAACAATGTTAATGAATTTTTAATATTATGGCATAAAATTTTTCTTATAAGTTATAAATCGGCTCTTAATTATATACAAGATGAGATTTTTCACCATTTATCATATTATATGACCTTTTCAATATTTTTATAATTTTCATAAAATAAATCAATAAAAAATTAATTATCAAATAATAAATTCATTATCGTTTCAATAACTATTGAAAAAATTAGATATTTAAAATGATAGGGGAATAATGAATTAAAATATGAACCATTTATACAACTCTAATAAGTTATATTTATCTTAAAAATCCATGTGACCCTATAAATCAACCAAGAAAATATTATATATAGAGTTTTAAAAATCATCTACAGGATTTTTTTACTACATCCACTAGAAATATGTAGACGCGGCATAAGTATATAATTAAATTCATTAGTAAATAAAAAATAAATAAAAAAATGGCAAAAAACTATTGTTTATCGAAATTAGAATTAAATATTTACTTACTAGTTTGGCTTTCAAACATCTATGTTATGGAAATATATTTATTTTTTTATTCCACCTTTTATTACTTTTCAAAATTATTATACAAGAGTTTGGTTATGTTAGTAGGTATAAATCTATAATATTAATATATAACGATAAATATAATTAATAATACTTAATTTTTAAAACCAATTTTTGATAATGATTCCTCATTCTAGAATATTATTTGAAAGAAAAAAATCAATTTATATTGTTGTTTATGCACTACATTGACAAAAAAGTATATATTAATATTCATCATGAAATAAATTAATATTTATTTTTTAAAAATTGGTTTTTTATTGAAATTTTATATTATCATTTCGATGTCCTTACGTAAGAGTACGAAATATTTATATAATAATTTTATTTTATAAATATCATTTAAGTTATTGTATTCCATAAAATTTTATTTTTTTTATTCACTATGTGTGTAATTTATTAAAAACCCTCCAAAAATCTTTATATGATTAATTTTACTTTATGAATACTAAAATAATTTCCACATCATAAAATTAAAATATTATAGTTGTAATTAAAAAATTATTAATATAAATGCATTTAATGAAATGAAAAATTGTTTTTTAGAATATATATTTTGATATAACATTTTATGTTTTAACAAATTATATTATATTGATAATACCCTTGTAGTTAATTATAAAATATCCAACTAAATAACAAATATTTTACTTCATGAAAAAAATAAAATCATAAAGTCTTTTTTTTTTGAATAACTTAAATAAGATTTTTTCAAAAATATTTTTCTTACTATTTATATAAAATCTATTTATTAGAGAAATTATAAAATACCAACCATTTTAGATTTTGATCCACTAATTTCATAAAATTTATTATTTTAAATAGAAATAACTTATTAATGGTCTATTAATTAGTTAAATATTTTATAAAAGTAGTAATAAAAACAATTATTATGTTAACATATTTTAAAAAAACAAATCAACAATACACAACTTTAATTTCTTATTTCATAATAATATATGAATATTTTTTATTCAAAATATTTTTTTATATATTTCAAAAATCAATTACTTATATTCATACCGTCAAATTCAATAATAATATTAAAACAATCATAAAATAACAAAAAAAAATTGTGTTTCACCATGGTGCAGTGTGTTATATAGTCGATCAAACATATTGTTCTTTTAAAATGTTTCGGTGTTATAAAACTATTCAAATATTTCCTATTTTTTAGAGTATTCATATTTTTTATAATGATTTGCTATGGTATATAAGGATTAAACTGGTTTTTATTATAGACAAGTCTTGGTCAAGAAAAGAAATAATATGAATTTAACCATTACATAATGGTGTTCTCATATTTGGAAACAGTTTTTATGATCCATTTGTTTATAAGATTGTGAATGAATAAATAATTGAAGATTTCAATTCGTTTGTTTCATTTTAGCATAGAAACAAAATAATGTATAGATTCCTTCCAGAATAAATGTTTACAAACTATATAAGGAATGATATGGTTGATTATACCATGAAGTATTATAACTTTAAACATATTAATGATTTGTGAAAACTACCAAAAAGGATATTTTCTCTTTTTGTATTGCATGAATAGAAATGGGAAATTATATCAATTAATTTTTTTGTGGGATTATCAATACATATTGAAGTAATAATTAATGTTTGGTTGTTTTTAATCATTTTACTAAATATATACAAATTTAACAATATGAGGAACCATGTAATTGTATTATCAGACAACACATTATTAAGAATATTGTCATGTTACATGGAGTGGACCAATCTATTGAATATAGTAATGATCCACTATTTTCCTCAATTTCAAGGAAAAGATATTAAAATTATTTTCGTAATGAATGATATTTCTATAAAACATTTCATCAAGAATCTAAAAGTTAATCGGAATGAAAAATTAAGATATATTATAATATTATTTAGTATTTTTCCATTGATTATCTGGGATTTTTTGATCCCCATCATGAATTGGTGTAATTCAGTTATAATAAGATAATTTTTTCTATTATAGAAGTGGAACCCTTTTAGGAAGTAGTTGGAAAATTATTTGAAAAACTACTTTATTTTGACAAATTCAATGATAGAAAAATTATTGGGCTAGAATATGTTAATGAGATAGTTGATATGGTATGTCATAATCATTATAATACAAGGATATTTCTGTTTATAAAAATTATTTTTTATTTAATTAGAGGAATGATTACTTTTTTTATGAAATCAAATTTTTCATAAATTATATCCATAAATAAGTATTATATGATTTACAAAATAGGAATTCATATTCATGGGATATTATTCCATGAGAATATTTTCAAAATATTATTTTTAATTGATTTCAATTTTTATTTAACGTAGTGTATTATGAGGTCAGTTACGTACTTCATTTTTTTCTATGAATGTACATACCTAAATCATCTCATGTATTGATCCTAGATATGTTACAAATAAAAGTCTATATTCGTAATAATATTTTTTTTGATTTAGGATCATATAGGTGTGGTTTAATGAAATAAGGGATATAGTATGGATATTTTTTTTGGAATAATTAAATGATTGGAGATGCAACATCTGAATACGAATCTATTGTGAGGGAAAAAACCCAAAACTATATGTAATGAATGAAATTTATATGACATAATTTCATAATGGTTTTTGAATTTGAAATCCCAGTTAATCCTATAAAAATAAATATTATTATTTATAAGTACTTATTTTATGGGTTTATATTCATCATAGTTTCCTAAATAGTTTTATTACATTTTTTAGTTAATAAAGGAATTGTTTTATTTTTCAATAATTATTTATATAAATAAGATGGTTTTTTTGTAATAGAAGAAATACATAATTTTAAAAATTTATGTTTATAAAAATTTAATTAATTTTTGGAATCATAATATTAAATATATAGTAGGATAATGTTTTGGTTTTTTTAAGGGTATATAGTATTTAGAGAATAGTGAAAAATGTCATTTTATGAATAAAATGTAATTTATCATTAAATAAATAAATTTTAAATTACCAATTTGTGTTGGATTGGATATTAAATTAAAATTAGAAATAATTAAAAAAAATTACTTATATATTCCAAAAGGTTTAATACTACATTTTATTTTTTTATAAGATTATTTTTATGTATAAAAATGTAATTTTCAATAAAAAATTTATTTTTTACGCACATATATTCATTGTAATATTTGAAATTTTTTACAATTTATTCATTCAAATTTGATTCCATAAATTAATATAGTGGATAAAATTTTTTAATGATCCCAATTTCATATGAATTCATTTTGATTAGTGACCGCGGGAAAGATGTGTCACCATAATAAAGGGTAAATCAAGTTAATTATGGTAAACACTAAGTGATATGTCCCAAATATAATATCTTAATTCTTATGTTATGAATTTATTTTGAACCATATAACATTATATTTAAAACTATAAATATTTATAGTTACTTTTATATTATTATGATTTTTTAATATTTAAAAAATTAGGAAACATAAAAGTACCCCAACCCTCACATAAAATAGACACAACCACTTCTTCCTTCATTGAATAATTTTAGAACTCTAGATCATAATATACCTATAACCCCTTCCAAAATATACATTCATATTTTCTAGATGTCCTTTTCATAACAAAATACCAATCCTATGAGGACTATAGTGTGATCCAATATAATATATCTCAGAATAACATATATGTTCTAATCGATTTATTTCAGGGTTTTTTCTTCATCTATCTCCTTTAAATATTATTAAACTACTAAAAAATAATAAATATATTATATTTATTATATTTTTATTTTTATGAATATTTTTTGAACATGTTCCATATCATTTTATATCACATTGGAAATTAAAATATTATTGGGCATACTTATGGATTTCAACGTCCACATATTGATGGGTTTCGTATTTCATCACTGAATAATATGGTTCGTTTAAATGATGGAAAATGATTATATATTATATATATAAAATAATTATGTGTATATGTAAAAAAATATTAATTTCCTTTATACTCTTTCTTTCTATTGGAAATTGATTGCATCGTTTTTGCGTACATGTGGTATGCCACCACCATTATGTGATGATACATTGTTCTCATTTTATCAATATAAGAATAGTCACAAGTATATAAATAATTAATAAATATTTAAATTAAAAAGATTATATAATTTATTAAATTACAACATCATCTAATTTATGTTTCCCAACCATTGGAAAAACATACCACATTCATATATATGTACACACTACCATATATATGATACATCATTTTTATTTTTTCATAATTACCATACAAGTTTCGTATTTATAGTGTATATATTTTATATATATAACAAATATAACATGTTAATTATCTATTAATAATGGTACCCTAACACATTTGACCACATTAAATGCACTGATATTTCTATAATATTATAAACTAAACCACCCTAAAAAGTTCAATATTAATCATACCTTTATAATGACTAAAAAATTTAAAATAAATAAATTGAAGATAATAAAAATAATGAAATTCATCTAAAAAATGGTTGTTAATAAGATATCATACAAATATATGTCTATTATTCTGGAGATTTAGAAAAATTGTTTCATGATGAGAAATAAGGAATGTGATTTCCCAATAAAATGTTATTGTAAATGTATTAAACAATATATCTTTTTTGTCTGTAATATTTTAAATGTTATTAAGAATATCTTATTTATTTATTTTTTTTTTATAAATTTCATTTTTACCATATTATATAATCTTTACAATGCTCTAAAATGGATTCATTCTATAATTTTATATATGTGTTAATTTTATTATTCTAAAAACTATAAAAATAAAATGTTTTATAACATATAAGAGTTGATATAATTTTCCAAATTTTGTAGAAATTATTATTTATATATATTTCAATAGAATATTCAATGTTTATTTTCAATGAGAATAATTCTCACAATATTGGATGAGTTTAAAAAACATTTTATTTAGAAATAAAATTATTTCAACATTTTCATTAGATAACAAAATATGCTATTAAATAATAGATTTAATTATAGTTAAAGTTGATTTTATTATAAAAATAAAATCTATATTATTTTTATTCATCCTATAATTCATGATAATTATATAGAAAATATTAGTTAGATATATATATCTCTGCTGATAGGTGATCTCTATATATCTCTTTAATAAATTTGGTAATTTGATAGAGATAAAAATTTATAGGTGACTCCAATGAGATATAAGAATTATCTATTTTTAAAATTCAATTATAAGGGTTTTTATGAGGGATAATGTAAAGATAATTTACAAATAAAGCTAGATCATATAGAGGGGTTATTTAAAACTAAAATATTACATTTATTTGGAACTCTATCTACATTGTTAAGTGACTCAGAAACCAATTATTATAACTAAAACATGGAATCTTTTCTAGAAAAAAATATTTATGTACATAAAACACCAACTGAATATCATCCACACAAAAAATGGAATGGGTAATATTTATAATATTGAATTGAATAGAGCTGTCGATGTAATTTTTAGGCCCATAATATGTGATTGGACTTAAATATAGTGTTTTTCTTTGGGATTATCAAACGTTTTTTATAAAACCATATAGATGCTTTATTTTTTTTAAACAAGTCATTTATCAATAAAAATAAGAAATAATTCATTTTAGGACATACAATAATTATTTTTTATTGGTTACTGTATTATGATGAGATACGACTTCAATTCATTGAACTATTCATTCTTCATCTTGATTCTGAGAAGAATTCAATTCAATGTAATGAAATATCCAATATACCCCATGAAACACACATCCATCGAATGAAATTTTATGAAGTTGAAATGATAATGCTCTCTAATTACGGAATTTAGCATCACCAATGAATTATTAATACATATGAGGAAGGTCCATTTTTTACAAATTTTTACCCATTTGTTGTTGTTAATTTCCATGAACCCACTTCCAAATGGAAATTCATTATTAATGGACATCAGTTGAATCATCACAATGAGAGGTAAAATCCCCTGAGAACCACATTGACTTCTTTGAATTCCCTAACCGATGTATATGACTCACCATAATATATATACAACAACCAATGAAATCCAAACTATGGGAAACTCTTTCTCGTTAACAATCACCCCTTATCATTCCCCTCATCATTTTTTCTCCCTCATTATATCACCATTTCCGGAAATATATATTAATTATTGTCACATTATCACTTTCTCTAAATTTTTATATCTACTTTCTTCATCATCCACTAACTTTTCTTCTCTCATATTCATTTTTATGTTAATCAAAGAAAACAAAAAAACTAATATTAAAAATTTTACTGGTGTCAATAATACTCTTCATAAAATATTGAAATTGTAGGGAATTATTTTTTGGGATTTTTTTCTCCTAAATTTTTTTATTTTCATCATAAACTAGTATAATATAATTATTTGAATGAAAAAAAAAATTTAATGATAAATTGTTTATTTTAAAAATTATTCTCCCATACAGTGAGAAAATTATACAAATTTCATACCATGTTAAACTATGGATATCTTTTCATAACTTTTATTTTTTACCCGTATTGTGATTCTTTAGTTTATAGACCTTCGAGCTCCATTTCCTACATTATTTTAAATTAATATGTTTGATTGTTTTTGGAAGCACATGAGAATCAAAATAACCAAATAGCCTTCCTATTAGATTACATTTAACTAACTATTGAATTCTAATTTTATATTGTGAAATCATTTTTTGATAGACAAATTATAAACCAAAAACCATTTCCCTCCCATCATATACATAGATTTTCATTACATAATTTATTCAAATTTAATTGAGTTGGGAATGAATTTATTTTTGGGATAACATTACATTAATTTCAATGTCTAATCAAAGTATTTATGGGAATCATCCTTTTAATTTTATTTTAGTGTTTTTCATTCAGTGTGGTCTAGGATAATATATATGATTATGTCATTTTATTCTAGTGATATTGAATAATTTTCAAAATAAATTGATGATATTACTCGGTTTATAAATAAAAAAATATTGTGTTGTACCATTAGCAAGTGAAAATCACATTTCATAATAATTTTTTATTCTTATAACTGGTAAAATTGGTATCATGATGACATCATATAAGGTTTGATAGATTAGTGAAAAAAACCATATGCATATTTTAAAAATATGAAAAATTAATAAAAATGATAAAACATAATCCTAGAATCATATTTTATTTTTTTCATATGGATAATCATTTTTATATATATATATATATATATATCATTATTTCATCATCTTCCAAATATTTTATTTCATTATATTCTTTCAAAAAAAATATAGAACCTTGTAATTTTTGTTATATTTATGTCCATGTCTCAGGTCAAAAAATGTGCATTTAGTTTTTAATGCCTGTATTTTTCATGTATTTTAAACTCATTTTGATATTATATTCAAGTCATATCATATCTACTAAAACATCCCAATAAGATTACAAATTCTTTCATATATACTGATAAATGGGGAATCAAAGCTGAGATTTCTTACAAAAAATATGATTTTCTATTTTTTATGCTGAATGATTAAGCCACATCAGTCATTTAAAAAAAATTTAGATTTGATAGATTTGTGTGATAAAATATTCCATTGGAAATTTTGAGTAATGAAAATTAAAACATTTTAAAACATTATTTCAATGATAATTTTCTGTTTCATTGATTACCATTGATTGAACTAGTGTGTACATCTTCTGCTTAGTAGAAACAAAATATTTGTATATGTTGCAAATGGAAAATGTTTTTTGTATGATTGTGTTTTTTGGGACATTTTAGATGAACTTTGTTATGTATGGTGGAAAATATATTAAAATTATTTCACAATTTTATGCTACTACCATCCCTAAATTTATATGGAAAAATCATTATTTTCCATTCACTTTTTCATTTTTGAACACAATATTAATCCATAAAAATTGTTCAATTTCATTATTATTAAATACATTTTAAATTTTTTCATCTATTTCAATATTCTGATCCAAATGATCATATTAATGTTTTGTAGTGATATATATTAATATTATAATCAATCATTAAACACAATCATTGGTTAATTAGACCATCTAAAGTGCCATTTAGACCACATAAGAAAGCACTACGAATCTATCAGAATAACGATACTAGTTTTAATGTCATAATTTCTGATCTTAATAATGATATATACATTTTTTATAACCTGATATAAAACAATGATAATTCCATTATAACATTGATAAATTTAATGTCCTACCTCAACCCACAATTGATAACATTTATGCAAGAATGTTTACACTTAATAATCCTAAGTTTTTAAACATAAAAAATGTCATTACTTTTCTCCAAATGTGATAATTCAAATAAAGTATAATTTTATAGACAGAATTTGAAGATATAGTTTCTCAAATTTTTAAAAGAAATGGTTCAGATTTTTTGTGTTCATCATATCCTAAAAACATTTTAAATTGTGTAAATTGAAGTATTATCTATAAAATTGGACAATATAACATGGTTTAAGAAAACTATCATTATTAATGCAATAAGGTTACCATTTACACTTAATTTTGGGGATAAATATCAACATCTATATCTACTAATTTTTATGAGGATTAGTTCCCATGAATTTGATTTGTTTATTGTCAAATGGTTTTGAAAACATTATGGGATTTCTTTTGGAATCTAAGAACTTTGAAATTTTTTGCAATAAATACACTCCCTCTTATCTTATAATGATTAAGGATCTTTAATACAAAAGTGGGGTAATTATAATGGTTTTATCCATCTTAGTGGATTAATAGTACCTTTCATTCTTTTTTGGGAACTATAATCCTCTTCATACCTTTTATATACTTTTTCTTGTTCATTATATTTCTATTATATTTATGTATGTTTGATATTATATTAATTTTATGTTTTAAATGAGTATCATTATCATCATACCATATTATCATTGAAATACTATGGTGAAATATTAATTTTCTTAAAATAGTTTCTATTATGTTGAAAACCCAACTTTATTCCACATTATCATTCAATATATTGTGTGTTTTTTAGTTATCTTCACTATTAAATATTAGTTCAATGCACTAATCTTATATTGTCCCATTATTTTTCATATATTTTTAATGCATTGGCCTAAAAATTATAAACAATATTTTTAAATATCCAAATGGATGAGTAAATCTATTGGTGGTATCAGTCATAATCTGTTGATGCTATGTGATTTAGATATTTATTTAATTCTACATTTATTGATTTAAAATTGTGTTTTTCAAAAAGGTACAAATCGTAATGAATTTTTAATGCTTAGCATTTTGATTAAATCGTTTGTCAACAAATTTTTTACATTAACGTTGTTAATAATCATTATTTTATAATATTGGGTTATATTTTTTCTTATATGTAAAAAACTATCTCTTAAGTATACAAGAGATGAATGTTTTCACCATTTATCATCCTATATGTCATTTTTCTATAATTTTATAATTTCCCAATAAATTAATAAAACATTATATTTTAAATAATAAAATAATTATAATTTCAAGAACTATTATCATAATTTAACATTTAAAATGACATGGGAATATTGGAATTAAAATATGAGATTTTAATACAGCTCTAATAAGTTATATTTATCTTAAAAATCAATGTGAACCATTAAATCAACAAAATAATGTTATATATAGAATTTCAATAATCATCGACATGTTTTTTTGCTACATACCCAAGCATTGTGTTGACGTCATGTAAGTATTTAAAATAATTCTTTCATCAATAAGAAATACAAATAAATTATTGAAAAAAATTATGTTGAAATTAAAATTTAATATTTATTCAATAGTTATTTTTCCTCACATATATGTTATGGAAATTTATTTCTTTTTTTATTTAATCTTATCTATAATTAAAAAATCATTAGATAAGAATTTGGTTATGTGAGTTGGTATAAATCTAAATTATTAATATATATCCATAAAAGCCATTAAAAACACATAATTTTTTTTAACTAATTTGTAATAAAGATTAATCATTCTAAAATATTATTCAAATAACACAAGATTTCAATTTCTTATTAAATGAATGCATTGCATCGATATAGAAATATATTTTAATATTCATCATGAAATAAATTATTGTTTATTTTTTCAAATTATTATTTATATTTATTTTATTTTATCAATAAAAATCTCTTAAATAAGTGTATAAATTATTAATATCAAATTGTTTTCCTATAAATATCCTTAACGATATAGTATTACATAAAAAAATATTTTTTTATTCACCATATATTTAATTAATTAAAAAAAATTTAAAAAATGATCATAAGAATAATTTTTCATTATAAATCCCAAAAATATTTCCATATCACAAAATTAAATTTTTATAATCGTAATAAAAAAAATTTTATATAAACTCATTAAATTTATTAATAAAAAGGTTTTTAGAATATTAGGTTTGGTATACATTTTTTTTAAAAGTTTGGGGCTGAAGCCTCATCTTTTATTAATAAAGCAAAGCAAAGACCTCTTTTAACTGGGTAGAGGGAGACCCATTACATTGCCCGAAGCCCAAGTGGGCTTGAAGCCCATTACATAACCCTTAGGCCCGAATTTTTAGCTAAATTCCTATTCTGTGAATAGTTAACCCGCTGCTACAGTACCGCCACCGCTACAGTGCCCTGCTGCTGCTACAGTACCGGCCGATCAATAGTACCACCGCTGCTACAGTACCCGCTTTAGGTTTGGAATACATATTTTAAAATTAAATCTAATTAATTTATAATGATAATATCCATGCAATTATGTAGAAAATATCGAAAAAAATAAAAATATATTAAATTAAGAAAAAATTAAAGTCATTATGTTTTTATTTGAAAGAAAATATAGGACAATTTTTAAAAAAGAATTTTTTTTTACTATTTATAAAAAGATTATTTTTTAAAAAAATATAAACAATTCAACCATATATATTTTTGATACATAATTTAAAAAATGTTATTATTTTTAACATATATAAGTTTTAATAATTTTATACATTAGTTATGTATTCTATCATGAATGTTAATAATATAATTTATGTTAATATATTTTAAAAAACAAAAAACCCACACTAAAATTTGAGTGATTATTTCATATGATTTTATTATGATTTTTTATTCATAACTCCATTATATATATATAATCTATTAATCTTATTCATACCATCCAATTCAATTAGAATATTAAAATGATCACAAAATAATAATAATTTTGGAGTTTCACCACGGTGTTGCATGTTACATAGTAAATCAATCATAGTGATCATTTTAAATATTATGGTGTTATAGAACTATTCAATTTTTCCAATGTTTCGATGGATTCAAAATTTTACAATGATTTACTGAGTCATATAAATATGTTCCTAGTTTTGTATAATTGTGTATAATTAGTCAAGAAATGTAATATTGTGTGTTTAACCTTGAAATAAAGGTGTTATCAAATTATGAATGAGTTTTTGTGTTCCATTTTTTTCATACATGAAGAATGAATTGATATGTGATGTTAAAAATTCTATAGCTTCATTTCATTATAGAAATACTACTATGTACAGATTACTTCAGGAATAAATTTTTGGGGATGATATAAATAATTATATTTTTTTATTATAATATGAAATATTTTAATTTTAAACTTGTCAAATATGGGTGAAAACATCCACAAGGGATTTTATCACCTTATATAGAGAATAAATATAAATGGTAAAATACATAAATTAGTTTTTTGGTGGGATTACCTATACATCACAATGTAATAATTCCACATGGGTTATTGTTAATCATTTCACTAAATATATAAAGATTTATCAATATTAGGGACCTTGTAAATTTGATATCATACAATATGTTTTTAAGGAGATAATCTGGTTACATAGATTTCCCCAATTATTTAAATATTATCATGATCAAATATTTTTGTTAAATTCTTGGAAAAGACATTAAAATTATTTTTTAAATAATTGGAATATCTAAAAAACTTTATTCCACACTCTAAGGGAGAATAAGAATGAAAAGTTTAGATATTTTATGACATGATTCATGACACCCCCATTGATTAAATGGTATGTTTTGGTCTACATATTTCATTTCTATAATTTTATTATAATAAAATAATTTTGTCTATTATAAAAAAGGAACCCTTTGGGGTATTATATCGAAAATTATTTTTGAATCTAGTATGTTTTGACAAACTCAAGGATAGAAAAATTATTGGGATTGAATATTTTAATGATATTGTTTATTTGGTAAATATAAATCATTATAATTTGAGGATATTTCATATTGTTAAAAATAGATTATCTTATCATCGATGTAGTAATAACTATTTTTTGTATAAAATAAATTTTTTTCTTAAATAATATCATTGATGAAGTATTATATGTTTTAACCAAAATGGGAAGTCATACTAATTGTTTATTATTCTATAAGAAGATTTAGAAATGTTATCGTTAATTGTTTTCATGGTTTATATACCATTGAGATTACAGGAGGTCAGATATGTGCTTACTTATTTGGTTCTATAGAAGTAAACCCTTGATTCATGTCATTTATTGAGCCTAGAAGTGGTACAATTAAAAGATTATATTATTAGTAATAATTTTTTTTAGATTTATGATTATATAGGGTTGGTAATATGAAATAAGGGGAGTTAGTATGAATAATTTTTGTGAACAATTAAATGATTGAGGGAGAAATATGTGAATATGAATATGTTGTGAGGGAAAAATCCCACAAATTTTTAGAAACCATTTAAATTTATTGGACACAATTTCATAATGGTATAAGAATTTAAAATCCAATGTAATCGTATAAAAAACTAAATATTAATATTAATAAGTAATAATTTTTTGGCTTTATATTCATTATAGGTTCGTATATAATTTTATTAGAAGGTTTTTTTAAAAGGGAATAGTTTTTATATTATATTTTATTCGACGAATGACATGGTTTTTTATAGATAAAAAATTACTAAAATTTGAAATTTCATTTTTATAAAAATTGTATTCATTTTTTGAATCATAATATAAAATATTTCGTGGGATAATTTTTTGGTGTTTTTTAAAGGAAAATTTTTCAGGGAATGGTGGGAAATGTTATTTTATAAAAAAATTTCAAATTTCATTAAATAAATTAATTTAAAATTACCAATTTGAGTTGGATTGGATATTAAATAAAAATTAAATGTAATTGACTGAATATTACTTAAATATTCCATATGTTTTAATACTACATTTTATTTTGTTATAAGTTCATTTTTAAATATAAAAATAAATTCTCTAATAACTGTTTTTTGAGTGCACTTATATAAAAATTAATATTTTATATTTTTTAAAATTTATTGATTTAGAATTAATTCCATATTTTTAAGAATGTAGAAGAAATGTATTAATGATCTCGATTTCATGTATTTTCATAATGATTAGTGATTGTGGTAAAAATGTGCCACCATAATAAATTGTAAATTGAGTAATTTAAGGTAAACTATAAGTGATATGGACCAAAAAATATATAAATTATTATTAAATAATTTATTTCTAGCCATATGACCTTATATTGAAAATTAGATATATTTATAGTTAATATCTCATAATTATAAATTTATAATATTTTGAAATTTTGAAAACATACAAGTTCTCTACACCCCCACCCCCCATTAAAAGGGAACATCCCCTTCTCCCTTCCTTGAAAATTTTTTGAACACTATATCACAATATCCCTCAAAAAATTATTCCAAAATATCCATTCCTATATTCTATATGTCCTTTATATAACAAAAATCCATCCCTATAAGGATTATGGTGTAATCCAATAAAGGATATCTCAAAATAACATATAAGTCCAAAATGAATTATTTCTTTTCTTTCTTCATACATATCTTTCAAATAATAGGAATCCATTATAAAATAATAACAAAATTATTTTATATATAATGAAATTTTATTTTGACTATTGTGTGAAGATTTTTCACCTCATTTTCTATCATAGGTGAAATGAAAATATTTCTTATCCATACGTATGCATTTCAACCTAAACATATTGATGTGTTTTTAATTTCATAACTGAATCATATGGTAGGTTTACATGATGTAAAAATAAATATATAATATATCAATGAGATAATTATGACTATATTTAAAACAATACCTTTCCTTCTAACTCTTTATTTCTATTGGAAATTTATAAAACCATTCATGCGTACATGTGATATGCCACCACCATAAATCAATGAGACCTAGTTTTTATTTTATCAATATAAGGATACATTCATGTATATAAAATATCAATAATTATTAAAATTATAAACATTTTATATGTTCTAAAAATTGAAATATTATATAATTAATTTTTTCCCAACCATTAGAAAAAACATATATGATATTAATTTGTACGTACAGATGACCATCTCCAAGAATCAAAATAGTTTTTTGTCATTATAATGTTAAATTTTAAATTTTAAAAGTTTATATAACTTATATATATAATAAATATAACTTGTTAATTATCTAGTGATAATGGGACCCAAACTCCTTTAACCACATTCAATAAAACCGTGTTTCTTTAATATTATAAAATAAACAACCCCAAAATGATTAATGTTAATTGTACCATTTTAATAACAAAAAAATAAACAAATGATATAAAGCTTAAAAAATTAATGAAATTAACAGGAAAATGATTATTAATAATGAATAAAACTAATATAGTTTTATTATTTTTGAGTTAGTGAACAAATTAATCATGAGGAGAAATAAGGTAAGGTGTTTTCCTTTAAAATGATTTTTAGACGTTTTAATCTCAATATCATCCATGCCCATAATCATGGAAATTTTTCTAAGAATAACTTATTTATTAAAAAATTATTTACAAAGGTAATTTTTACCATATTATTCATTCTTTACAAGGCTCTAAAATGGATTCATTACAACACATTACATATGTGGTATTTACACATTTATAAACACCATTAAAAATGATTTTTTTAATGTATAAGAATTGCTATCATTTTCCTAAATTCATATCCATTATTAATTATATAGATTGCAATAGAATATTCCATGGATGTCTTCAATGAGATTATTTCTGACATTATTTTATCATAAAAAAATATTTTATATAGGAATATAATAATTCCCACATCTTCACAAGATAACTAAATATGATATTAATTGAGGGATTTAGTTATTGTTATAATTTATTTTATTATACTTATTAAATCTGTAAGTATTTTATTCATCCTAGGATTCATAAAAATTGTATATAAAATACTATTGAGCATTATATATCTCTAAGGATGGGTGATCTTAATATATCTCTTTAATGAATTTGGTAATGTGAAAGAGAATAAAGGTGATAGGCTACTTCTATGAGATATGAGAATTGTCCAATTTTGTAATTCCCTTATATGGGTTCTTAAATGGGGGAATATAAAGATAACATACCAATGAATATAGATGATATGTTTATAATTGTTTATAATTTAATCCTTTATATTTTATAGGTATGTAAATTAAATTATGTTCAAGTTAATGATAATGAAATTTCTATAAAATTGTGAAATAGATTTTTTTCTCTGAATGGAATTCAATAATTTTACTATTTAACATTAAAACCATATTTTTATTATTTTTCATTTATAATTTCATATCAAATGGTTCACTAAGTTTGTTGTGATAATATGTACTTTCGATGTAAAATATAATATATATTTTATGTTGAATGTTCATTATAAATATTGAAATCCTTATAGAAAAATTTTCAGTTTTAAAAATAGACTAACTCATTTCATCACTAATTTATCCCTATCCAAAACATTCCATTTTCATTCCAATTTAAAAAAAATAGACATCCGTAAGTATGATTATAGAATCTAATAAATTAATGGTTCTAGTTCAACTTGAGAAAAATTTGTTTTAATGAAGTTTTTTAATATAAAATGTTTTCTATTTAGATATATAGAATTTTTTATGTAATGTTTTAACCCATTTCCAAAATAATTTATACCATTATAATCCTATACTTGTAATAATGTGATAAAATTAAAGTAATTCATGTAATTATGAATTATTTATGGTGTAATTTGTTATATTAAAAGCTTTCTAATAGTTATTTTGATGGGAACAATGGATATATGAGGTTGAATATGATGTGATAATAATTTTCAATATAGAAAATACTAAACCATAAATAAAGATCACTAAACTATAACGAATATTATAGTGGTTGTCTATTTGGAAAACAATTATAGGGGGACAGCCGTATGCCATATTGGGGTTCCAAGTAAAGGTCATCCTTATTAAAATTAGGTAACTATAAACAATTTAAATTGAGGGGTTGGTTTTTTTGTTGACATAAAATTAAGAACAAATTTTACCGTAGACATAATTTATGCTTTTGGTTCCTATTTAGTGTGGAAGAGGATGATATTATTTTATAAGTGAGTAATATTTGACATTTAAACCCATTTTTTCATGTATTGTTTTCATAATACAATAAATAGTTTTAGTGTCTCTTTAGGGAGTGTTTTGATATCACAAATGGACCATAACTGACTTGTGTCCTATTGATTAGTTACATATTTGTTTTGAGGTATCTTTCTCATTAAATCTATTGGGTTATACATATTATATATCATTATTTGATTAAATCGATATTATTATGTACATTATATGGGTCATAGTTTATATTTAATGTTTTAGTGTATTTTTTTAGGATTGAGTTAGTTTCTATGGAATCAATGTTCCTTGAGTTTTATTATATTACTGTGGTGTTTCTCATCCGTATGTTGTAGGGTTTTCCTAGACATATATTTTTTTATATGTAAATGATATTATTGAATAATAATGTAGTGATTTATTCCAAAAATGTTACCATGACTGCCTTCTATGATAACTAATTATCATTAATTAGTGTTTATGATGTTGAGGATTAGAAAAGAATATATGAAAAAAATAATTAATGGAGGATGAAAATACTAATATAATGATAATCCAATACGTAAAACATAGGATCTTAAAAACAAAAATTCATGTTCTTTATAATTCTTATGATATTGGTTTTTATTAACTCGTTTTTAGTTTTGTCCAAATTTGTGGTTACAATATCGTTATATATAGAACATATCAACTGGCCAAATTTATTTATCATTTTAATATAGTAATGGAAATGTGTCATTTTGGAATAAAATAATTATAATTGTAATGTTAGAAATTATTTATTTTTATTCTTGTTATTGTTATTGGGATTCCATTCCATTAAAGGTTGTTGATTCTTGAAATGTTTTTCTTTACTTTTTCTAAACTGGTCGACAGACTAGAAATAGTTAAAGAGAATAATTTCCATGATCATAATTGAGAGAAATGGTAAATATGGTATGATAATACTATGATAAATATATTAAGGTTGTATTTTTTGATTATTTTATAACAATTAATCTCATAATGGATGTTAATAAACCAATTGATTGTATTTTGGGGATGAATATATAATATTTTTATTGGATTCTTTTTATAAATGTTAACATGAAATATTTTAATTTAAATCATATATTGGTAAAATTTATTATTTATTTAGTATTTGAATCATATTTGAAAATAAAAGGTGGATATATAATAATAAACAAGTGTGGATTACTAATACATGGTTTTTTTAGTAAATATATAATTTGTTATTTCTTTGTTCATGAAATTGTGGTTATAATTATGAATATAGTTATGAGAAGATAACTATGCTTTATGGTTGGGGTCAAGAATGATTTTAGGAGGTAAAAAGGATGATGATCTATATGTTTAGTACAACCTACAGATAATGTTCTAATGTGATTTTATATCATGTTTAGTGTATTATTTCCTTCTTGTTTTATATCGTGCAATTTGTGGGAATGACATAAGGTTAACTAGATAATATGGTGATGTTAAGTGATAAGAAAATTATTTTTATGTGACTGTGTTTAATATTTTTTGTAGTATAATAATTTTTATAGAGTTATGATGATGGGTTATGTGGATATGTGTTTACAATGAGTATATTGTGTGGTTTCATTATTTAATCATTGATTAGTTGATGAGGGGAGTTCCAATGGGATTTCCACAATTTTGATTGGTGGAATACCATACATGATGGGTAAAATTTTAGATAAACTGATGTAGTTAAGGGAAGGATTTATTAGGTTATGGATATGTAATTATGGTTTTTTTAGTTATTGATGAATCATTTAGTTTTTTTTTGGGGTTTTATAATTAAAACAATAGTTTCGAATAAAATATTTAGGGATATTATTGTAATGGATTCCATTGTTTATGATTATTTATGGATTCCCATACATGGATATTTTCATAAAAACCAAATCATTTAAATTTTTTGTACAAATATATTAGTTATTTTTAAATATTTTCCAACTAAATAATCCCAAGTACTCTCCCCACCACAGTTTGGGGAGTATTTTTATGATGATATCAAGGAGATTTGAACGGCACGTCATATATATTAGTTATACATGGAAATATGTCAATGATATTTAAGAATTTTCCCATATATTCTAATTTCTTTAAACATTTACAATGTTTTTACCATTTATGATAATAAAACATGCCTTATAAAGAATGTTATTCTATTTTTTAGAGGGTCTCTCCTAATCACTTATCCTTATATCCTAATATAAATATCATGATTCCCATATGAGCATTTTATATCATTATCTCTAGTAGTGATTCAAGGATCTATTAAAGGTGGTATTTTTGTGTTCACTACTTTTCTTCATTATTGGTAGACCAGAAATCCGTTGGAGGGGTGGGGAGTCATGATCGAGTATAATCAAAAGTATCTTGGTAGATATGGTAGATATTAGAGTTATGAACAAGTGAAAATTATATGGGAATATTAGATAAATTGTTAAACGTGAGCCTAAAATTTGATTAAGATAAAATAATATGAATATTTAATTCATATTTAGGGTAACTTGAAATATGTCATATAGAATTTGGAAACAAAATTACATGTTTAGACAAAAATATAAAAATTAAAAGTTTTAAATCATATGGTGGTTCAAGTATGATGTCCTTAGATATTGTGAAATTTGTATCAATGATCCACCAGTTAGTATAGTTACTCACGTATGTTATAAGAACAATATGAATTTCAATATTTTTAAGAAAATAATACATTTAAATTAAATGAAAGAGTAAAATGGAGAAAATACCTAGAATATACTTCTTAAATAAATCATATTGAAATTTTACTTTTCTACCCCGATGATTTCAATAACATGTTTTCTTCATGGATTTATTTCACTCTATTATTTAATAACATGTTGGAATATTTCCAAAATGCCTATATTTGATAAAAATCATGATTAGTGTATCATTTATGTTTTTTTATTGATTTTGGAAAACACTTCCAATACTTGATTTTCATAATACACCCCAAATTTGGTAACTAGAATGAATTTTCTCAACCAATTCTATATTGATTTCCATTATACATTTTATTCCATGTGTTTCATCCGACAAGTAACATAATATATGAATGTTTTGATAAATTTATTATAATGTATAATTTTGGCCATTTTTTTCTATAAATTTTCGAACATTATAGTCATGATAAGTGGAAATTCATTGAAATTTATGAAATTTTAAATGATTGAAAACATATATTCTTTTGAATCATCGATATTATTTTATGTTTCAGAAATATGTATGATTCATTTATATAATAATGATTTATATTCAATGTTTTGTAATTGAATGTTGAATGAACATGTGTATGAGTAGTAGTGTAGATTAAAAATCATCTCTTGGATTTTTTATGCTTCATTGAATTGATTAAATATGCATGTTGTGTTATGATAATATCAAACCACCATGTTGATGTCGTACAAGTCATCCATTTTCATCAAAATTTGATTTCATTTTTAAAATAACTATTAATGTAATCATAATTATAAATATAGAATGAATGAAAAAATAACATAGAATATGAAATACTTTAGTTAATAAGGTAGAATCATGTTATATGTGTAGTAAAATATGTAAATATTATTTTCTTATTAATTTCCTATATAATTATTAAGAACACAACATATACAAAGATCCTTTTAGATTTTGAATGCATGTCTATATGATATAATGGATGTTAAAAGAAGGGTGATATCCTCAAATTTTAAGTTTATAAATATAATGTTCTTGGGAATAATAAATTGTTATTTTTTACATTATGTTGTTTATATGTACTATAGAATATCTATTTTCCAAATAGTAAATTTTCCAGAAAAATATTTTATAGCATTAAATTAATATCTAATAAGATTTAAATTTAGGATTTTTATGATGTTTTTAACATATATGAAAAGTTATGTTGTTTATTTTAATGGGGTTATATTGTATTTGTGATTGGATCAAGGAAATTTACCTACTATAAAAGGATATGTATTTAAGGACTGTAATATAAGAGTATTTTAAGAAAATCTAAAACCAATTAAAATTGGAGCAAGGTACAAGGATTAACATTCTAAAAGATAAAATATTTTAGTTATATTTATAAACTAGATTCAAGTATAAAATTAATATTTCATACTAAAAGATAAAATACAATGAGAATTTCAATATGATACCCATTATAACCCTAAGTATATCTCATAATATCAATCCCAAAACACAAACTCATATACTGTTAAAAAAATGAAACATGAGAATGATGTGCGTTGAAATTCATATTAAGGGTAAGCATACATGGGAAAATAATGAGTACGAAATATTGAATGGTGGTCAGTTGAAACAAATTATACTTATAAATAACATGTTTATATAGGAAATGAATAAATAATGATAAAATATCTCCATTATAATAATACTATAATAATGAAACAAAATCGTGGATATTTTACTAATTTAATTATCACATGGAATATCAGCAACTTTATCAATAATTTCTGAATGCATAATTCTAGACATCTGAATCATATTTTCATGACCTTGAACAATGTATCTAAAAATAAATGGTTAAGCCCATAATAAAAACCTAATCTGATTTTTCTTTTGATTCCATTTAATGAAATAAGAGGCTATAGGGGGCCCCCACCCATCATTTACTATATCGACTTCATTCACCTTTTAAACAAAAACATGTATATTGAAATATTAGAATATTAAACGTGAATACATTCTCTTATCAATAAAAATAACCATAAACCATCAATATAATTATAAATAATGGTATCAAAATATAACATCCACAGTCCATATGATCATAAATATTCTAGAGAAAAAATAAGGATCATATTGAATACAACATATGTAACACACCAAGAATTGATAGAATAAGTATTATTTATAATAGTTTATATTTATAACTTGGATTTTAATATTTAAATTAAAATGGATTCCATATTAAACTATGTATATGATAGGAAAATAAATTTTCTTTCAAGATCATGACTTTCATACAAGACTAAGTTATACCTAATAGAAATATATAAATAATTTTATTATTTAATAGGTTAATTATGCATCCAATTTATAAAAAATATCAATTTAAAAAATGTTTTAAAACTTTTATAATTTTTACATGATAAAAACATGATTTTAATAATCATATTATCTGAATTTCTTATTTTATTATATTTTGGAATTTTTCTCAGAAGTTTTGTGTTTTGATGAATAGTGAAATATATTGAATGTTAATTAAAAAATTATTTTATTACTATATTTATATAGTTATATTATGTTTTGAATTATTCTTAATGTATAAATATTTATTATTTATATTAATAATAGAAATTTAGTTTTATTTTTATAAATTTAATATTGAAATTGGATATAAAATGAAGTTAAACATTTGAAATTTATTTTTTAATGACCCATAGTCTTATCTAGTTTGTCATATCAATTTTAAATTATTTTCCACCCATTATATAAGGATAACTTGAAAAATTGTATTCAATATTTGGAATTATAGTAATTTATAATTTATAATAATTTAAACATACTTTTTGTCCAAAAATATTATTGAATGTAATGAAAATTATTTATTACGATTAAGGCCAAAATGTGTTTTCATGGTCTATAAATGCTAATCTAAAGTGAATATATAACTTTGAAACATGTCTAAAACCCATTGGATTATAATATTTAATCCCTAAACACAATAGGATATATGTTTTTTGAATCATTGGGATACCATTCCATCAAAATTACTAATATAAAAAGTTAATTATTAATAGGTAAAAAATAGGATCCATCTGTGCCTTTAACACTTATATTGATTTCAAGTAGGGAATATGTTACATATGATTGGTTGTAATTATTATCATTAATATAAATGACTTATTGTATCATAATAATTTATAATTAGTTTTTATATATGAGATTGTTACATTATATTCTTCAGAAATGTGAACATATGTATTATTTAGCTAATAATAAAATAAAATATTGATATTTTATTAAATAATTTAAAATTACTAAAACTATTGTCTTCTTCCAAGTGTTAATTATGTTTTAAAAAATAACAAATATTTTTCATTAACAGAAACATTAATCTTTTATAATGAAAATATTATCCCATAAATAGTAAAAACATTGTTTTCTCATTTAGGGTTAATGAAATTTCTTCACATTAAATAAGTTTCTGAAAAAATTAATATCCTGCACATATGGTGTTTTTATTTTATAACATAGATATAAAATTTTAGAATAAGTGGTTCTAAATTTTCATAATATTTATCACATTAATTTTTTCATAATGAATGAATTACATTGGTCAGAAACTAGGTAACAAAATTGAAACAAAAAATGTAAAACAAAGAAGAAAATGTTAATATTAAAGAAAAGACGTTAAAAAATGTTTTTTTAAGAATGTTTCAACCCTAATTACCTGTTACACTGTTAGGAGTCTTATTTTATGTGTATTATGTAAGGGATACCTCCCAATGGTGTTTATTTGTTTGTATTTATATGAATTCCACTCCTCGCCTATAAATGGAATTCATTATTCTCATCATATCCCACCTATCATGGATTTTTTCTTGTCCCAAAAAATTCCTAATAAACTAAAATAATACCAAGTCTATTTCTTCAATCCTCACATTGGGATGAAATCCAATCGATAAATACCTTTGATGAAAACCCAAAAAAAATTTCTCGAAAAGAAGCCAACATTCTACAATGATCGATTTTATTTTATTTATTTATAAAAACATTCAATTTTATTCATTTAATGATTATATAAAAATATTATTATCCTCAATATATTAATATTTTTTATGTTCTGTTTCTGGCCTACACCGAAAATCACTTCCACAAAAGGGGCAATGAAATCACTATTTGTGAGTATATAAAAATATATCCTCCTGAAATGATGTCCTTAATTTTATTCAATTACCAACATTAATAGATTGAAATTATGATGGAAAAACTATTTTTATTTTAAATTTAAGATATTTATTTTTTCTGAATAATATTTTAATTTTTATAAAACACATACCATCATGCTTCCCATTCTGTGAAAATATGATAACCTTACTTGTGGACGTATGGACTACTGCCTTTTCAATGTAATGTGCAATTTTCGAACATTACATAGAATGTATTAAGGATGGTTTTAAAAAAATATGGTATATAAAGGAAATATATGTGGTTTTAATTAAATAATTACTATTTCTAAAATATAATTTATCATTTTATTTATTACAATTTCACACACTAAATAAGCGATAACAATGTTCGTAGATGCGTGGACTGTCGGATCATCAAAGCGATTTGATTCCTTCTACATCACCTTAATTATTTATATAAGTATATATGATTAAATAATATGGTAAATATGTTATAATTATAATTTTTTAATGATAAATTTTACTTACCATCAACCCATAATGATCATTAATAAATGGGAATGTTACTCATGTGAACGTATGGCCTACCCTCTCTAGGATTGTAATGGCGGTTCATTTTTTATAAAAATAATTAATTATTGGAAATAAAAATATAATTTATATATAAATATTATAGTTATGTAATTATAATAATTCTGGTGGTTTTTATATAATTACCTTCTTGACCATAAACATCAAATACTAGTCATTTTGACAAATAAACCGAATATGGTCAAAACATCCGACATAGACATAATTGTTTAATTAGTTATATAAAAAATTATAATGACATAAATAGAATATATAATAATATTAAAACAATTAAAATAATGTAAATAATTAATATAATTTTTTAGTCTAGATGATGATTTCACTTGTAACAAGTCAGATATGTAAGAATTTTGTCTCAATCTCCATTCACTAATAAAATTCTTGAATATATTAACCTTTATAATATTATAATGTGTATATATTGCCACTTTGAAATTATATATATATTTTTTATATATTATCATGTTATTAAATGTTTTTTTTGTTAATCATTCATGGGGATAATAAAATGTTCCTTATTTTATGGGACACTATGAATATTCAATGATTTAATTTGAAAATATTCTCTTTATGTCAATATTATTGGTATTATCTTACATATTTATATATATAGATATAAAATGGATATTGAGGAATATCTTGGTATATTTTTAATTTCATTCAGAGGATTTCAAAAGGAATATTTTTACATGTTTTACAAGGAACATTTTGAAAAAGGGGAAAAGGAATGTTTCATGCATAATGTACAAAGTGACAATAATGTTTTTCTATACAAAAAAAGTATTTTAATTTTGGATTAAATTGAAGGGTTTCATGTTTCCATATTTGATCAAATATCCTTATATTTATGGTATTTTTTGTATTGAAAATGAGTTTTCATTGAAATGGTTTTGTTGTTATTCAAAATGGGTAATCAAATTGAAATAGTATTTTTATCTCAATGAGTTTTCAAATTGGCTCAGAAATGGATTCTCAAACATTTTTATGAAGAGTTTATATGATGTGTTAGATCCTAATAAAACATTTACAAATTATTTATCACCGTTAATACTCATTGGTGACCCTGATATAGCTTACATGCTGTTATGAAACCCATTATAACTATTGATAAATTTATGAGCATGATATAGCTTATAGGAATGGTTTATCCCCATTATAGATCATGGTTTATCCAAATATATCTTATATAATGGTTTATGCAAATTAATATTCTCCCATATATTGGGTAATGATAATGTTGGAAGATTGAATTATAGTAATCCCAATTAATAAGGATTTGAAATTTATTTATGTGTATGATCCCTTAAGTCTACAAAAGCTGTTTAATTTATTTCTATGGGATTTTATGATTATCCATAATTAAAATTGGTGTTTCTTATTCATGTTCAACTCATTTATTACATATTCACAAATAAAAATTAAGATAATGTTAAATGTTTTATAAGGGATTATTTTTCTAAAAAAAAATTACTTTATTTTTATATCCCTCAATATGTTTTTTTGGTCATATAATGAATTTAAAATGTTTTCATAGTATTAGAGGATGGGTAAGGGAAAATATGAATTCAATATGTAAGTCATGTAGTTTTTCTCTGAAATAATTCATGATTTATTTTAAAAGTATCATATAATATGAAAATTGACACTAATCAGAAGTGTCCACTATTAATTTTAGGGTTATATATATATATGAGTTATGGCCTAATTATCTAAAATATTGGCCACGAACCCTTCCATATATAGATACCCCTCATGAGATAGTAATAATGAAGGGTATATAATGTCAATCAAGTTCTAACAATAGTAGGCCTCGGGTTTGTGACTAGGTCATAGGGTGTAAAAATTTCACAACATGGGAGGCAATACCTTTTAGAAAGAAACATGATTGGGAAAAAAATATGGATCATCTCAAACAACTCTATGACATATATAAAATTAAAACTGAAACCATCTTACATTCATGTATAAATAGAACATATACAAATACAATTTAGTCTTCAATGTAAATACCCATATGTAAATCCAAACCATTGACACAAAAACTATCATGGATATAAGCTAGAAAGGTACAAAATGTTTTTCTAAATCCTCCAGGAATCCAAAAAACAGTTTTTAAATATCATGGGTGAGCATACAAATACACTCATTAGGAAAAAGAAGTATCTCATTCACATGTGAAAGAATCATTCTAATGATTATATGAAAGAATAATATATCCAAATAACACATAAATATATATACTAACCATCCCAAACTCACCATGTAACACTCACAAAATTATGCATCCCAGGTAGAATAATATGATATAAATCACATTGATGATATGGTACCCCAACACTAATTTCCCACTGATTAGTCGCTCTCACCCCAATGGCTGACATCCATGAACTCCATCCACTTTTGAATATACAACATTGAATCTCACATGCACACACGTAGGCCTAAGACACATCACATATAATCCCTAAGTCACATGGGACATCACATCACACCTCACAATGAAGACACCTAATATTTCACATCACAACTCATCCCAAATAGGCGTTGTATACCACATTTGAACTCATAACAATTACACTTGGGATACAACATATTATCCAATGTCTAATGCCCGAACAGACAGTTGGCCATCCTAGTTTGTGAAATACCTACATCTCCTGGAAAAGGGAGTAGAGAATAGAGTGTGGTCAGCCATCCATACCCCTATCCAGATGTTGGAAAAAACACCCACCAAGTGATGATGTCGGTGTTCTATAGTATGTTCTCGATAATGGTGGGATTCATATAGAAATAAAAAGGAAGATGAAATTATATATATATATATATATGATACCAAACACTCCAACCTAACCAATGGGTTCTCGAAAAAACAACCAACTCGCAACACTGTCACCATTGTTGACATCTTTTTATTTATAACACTATACAACCTAACACAAACCCCATTTTACACTTCCAACCAAACTCATTTAATAATTCCATTAATTTAATTACTTATCATCCTTCATGTTTAATCAAACAACCCATTATATTCGGTTCCATTAAAAAAAGTTCATCGCACTAACCAAACAAGACATAACCATTTGAAACAATATTAAACCATTATTTATACATTTTATTACTACTCTCAAATCAGGAATAAAGAAAAAAATATCACACAAAATAGTTTATCCCCAAAAATATCAGATCCCCACCCATGAATCATGAAAAAAAACCCACCACATCGCCCCTAATGCCGGACACACAAACCATAATCATTATAATCACCGACCACACTTATTTATCCCACAGCCACACAACCACATATATCCCTACACCCCAAAAGCACAGCCAAAAATTACATCACTTAAAGAACCATTTACAAATTTATAAATGGTATTTTAGTACACAACACATTATTTTAATGCCTTTATCACAAAAAATAAAATAAAGGGGAAACCATGGTTATCCAAGATGTATATGTGGTTGTCCAATTTCCATTTTATGGTGATACCAAATATTTAAAACAAAATCAACAACAAATTTTTTCATATCTGGCACAAATTATTCCATCAAAGAAAACAATTTTAATTGGGAAAATAATCCCACAAAATCCCCAATATCACTATAACATCAAATCCATAAAAACTTGAGAACTAACCCCTTAACCCTTAAATGTAATCATAACCAATTTTTTATCTTCAAATAATCCATCACAACCATTTCCCATAAGATAACGAACGTGAAAACCTCTACCATGACAAAAACATTATGATAAATGAGGAAAATCCTTCCTCAAGGAATCATTCATTTTCATATGCACAATAGGAAGAATAAGAATTCTCACGCACCAAAACTACATCATAAAAAATACGGATCAACCTTTAGGTATAGAGGATCCATTATAAGTAACTAAAACACACCCCCAACCAAAGAAACAACACTATAGATGATCCCTTGGAGAAGAACAGATGAAAATTAACCATGAATGTGGAATATCCTATAATTGATCACCCACGGATCACTGATGAACAACTACATGTGTCATCATATCAAAGAGAGACAGATAATGGATTGAACGACACCTTGGGGAAACATGGATTTCTCCAAAATTAGAAGAACAAGGGTTCAAGACTGAATGAGTAAAAGTAATAATGAAATATTTTTTAAAACATAACATGATGGGGGTTTTATATGATGTATAATACCGTTTCATGTCATGTAATACATAGGGTTTTGTTTCCATCAAAATATGAATCACCTTTTCTTTTATTTTATTTTTTCAATCAACGATATATTTAAAATGGTGTAACCATTCTTCATGCCATGAAAAATATTGACACGTGGTAAAACCTCTTCGAAAAGATATGAAACTAAATGTCACATTATTTAATACCCCTAAATGATGTGTAATATCCATTATTCCTAGATTTATGAAATGAAAATAACCAATGTCCTTTTAAACCTCCTCCATAAACCTCCAATAACAAAAACCATCTATGTAATGGACCTGGACGACACTAACTACTTCATCATATACCTCTCAACAGATTGTCTCTATCAGGAATACAAAACCAAACCCATAAAAAAGTGTTCTAATCTACCACCTTGGGAGATAATTCACAAGGATCTCTCCAAACATTAATCAATAAAACCATATACACATGACAATCCAAATAGCCACCAAACACATCGCACAACCACATGCCTCCACCGCTCAAAAAACTACATGTACAAACATCTAATACATAACATTCTCAACACCTGAAATTCCAAAATAATAGACACTACATCCAAAAAAACCATACTATCCCGAACACATGAATTTATGAATTTCATCATCAATGAAAAGTTATTATCTAATATATGTGGCATAGAATCACCCATATAGGTTTAATCAAGCCATAGATAATTCCTTTAAATTATTAATCATGTAATCCAATTTTAACTTGTCATAAAATCAATCACATCACTCCACAAACATCATAATCCTGAAAAAATGATCATTTAATAAAACAAAATGATCCAAATAGTACATCCTTTTCATGAAAAATCATATCACTGTAAAAACTCAAAAAATATCTAGGTACTTGGAAAAAGACTTCATTTCTCACTCTCAAGTACTCCAATCCTAGCCACTATGACACGAATACACATGAACCAATAGACTGGTCCGTCCACATAGATTAATCTTTAGAAGATCATTAATATTCACTGGATATTTAAAAAATGTTGTGTTGTCCCCAATATACATTTATCCCCCCCGTAAATGAGATTGGATACACTAGGATAATACTGAAGAAGATGAGATATGTGGAAAAAGTCCTAGGATCCAGTGCAATAGTGGTGGAAATGCAAAAAAATTATCCACCTTTCCAACTCACCCGAACACCTCAAAGGGTCCAACTGAACAATGAAAACGCTTAATCCCCTTTTCAAACCACCATAGACCACATTGAGGGGAAATCCTAATGAAAATATGGACCCCATAAATGAACTCCATGGGAATCATTATGAGATATACATATGAATTATACTTTTCCAATGTTTCTATCATCCTCTCATGAAATATCTGAACAATTTCTGCCAGGCATTTCACCACACTGGGATGATGAAAAACTATCTCCCCAACCTCTATCTAGAAAAACATAGAAAAAAGTTGTCTTCCATATAAATCCTCCAATAGATCCATGCCAATGGAGGTTTTTTCACTCTTATTATAAGAAAAATACACCAAGGGAATGTGTTGTACCCAATATACCAAAAAGAACAAGAAACAAACTCAAAAAAATCCTCAAATTCCTAGATAGTCTACTCAATGTGCCCATTTATCTATGTTTGGAATGTAGAACTAAGGAATTACAAAGTTCCAAAATCATACAATAATACCATCTTGAATCATTAGGTACACCATTAATCTCAATACAATAAAATGTAACTCATAAGTCTATGAAACTATACTACTTCATCCATGGATATCTTCACAAAAGCATCCACTGCACCTAACTCATTGACAACAGGGAAGTATGATAGTTTTTTCAACTAATCCAATATCACCCAGATAATATAATAACCTCCTAGAGATCTATGTAACACTATGGATAAATCCATTGAGATGTCATCCCATATCTTCTGAGGGGCATTTAATGTCTTCAAAAAAATCTCCCAGAACACAATGCTTAGCCTTTTCGAACTAGAAAACTGTGCACTTCACCATAAACTCTAAAACTACCAATGTTATCTCGAGCTACCAAAACTACTTTCTCATTTCATTTTAAATCATAAAAATTAATGGTTGTACCAACTATGGTGGGATATGAAACTCATGATGAAATAAATTTCACATTTCCACTAGAAAATAAATCTTCATTGAAACAAAATTCAGTTATGACCAACCCTCTGTAGATTTAACATGGAAAAAATGATCACACATCAACTCTACCACTGGGTTTCCCAACTAAGTCTCATCTGCATACTTCATCATAAAATAATAAATTTTTATCTAAAAATTATATCAATTACCACCATCCACACTTGAATATAAGTGAAAGAATATGAATTCCAATATCACTCTCCAAGAATCCATAGTTTTATAAACAACATCCTTCTATGATTTTCTACTAAACACACTAGACACAACACCCCCTTCCATAGATATATGCGATCTCAAAATTATAATCCTATCGAGACTCTATCAATAAATATTTTGACATATTCCTATTATGTTGGGAAAATGTATACATCAATCTCTTTTGATATGTGGAGAATATAATGTGCATCACAAGGCGGTAATTCTAGAATAACTTCTCCAAATACATATCTACTTAATGATCAATATCATGTGTGGAATAGTTTTTTTCATTAGTATATAAATTTCAAGACCAATTAAATATCTTTTCTCAATTTCTTCATCAGCATGCATCTCAATCCTTGAAGATAAGAATCACAAAACACCTCAAAGAACACACTCATCTCTTTATAGGTGATGCGCTAGAAAACTAACTAAATTCCCATGTATGAAACTAAAAACAACTGTGAATTGATATATCCACAAAAATCATGGTCTTTCCTAGTCAATGTTCTCTATGGTGCTGCCACTATATAGAAATAGGGTATAAACCACATATTATAGCCTGTGAGACAAAGGGAATTGTGAACCTATTCTACAATTATGGGTGTTGCCCAAGAAACAACTACAGCAACCATCATTGGTTCTACCACCACAACATTTTAGACATCACATGCCTATTAAAATTCACATCTCATGTCCAAGTCATACACTTGGATAACTTTATATAGAGTTAGTGGGTTCAATGAACATGGAAGATAGTTATGAGACGACAGACGTGCTCCTCCAATGAATTTTAGTAGATTACGATATCATCAATGAATATCATGATGATATGATCTATGAAATCATTTAAAATAAATTTCATAGGCCCCACTAATAGTGTTGGTCCATCCATAATAATAAATACCATGACTACACACTCAATGTTCGCAGACCTGCATATGAAGTTAGTCTTTAAGACATCAGCATCATTGACCCTCAACGGGAGAGATATTGATTGAAGATGGATCACAAAAAATAAACAATCCCCTGTCATATTGTAGAAAAGATAATAAATCCTTAGAAAATGGTAATATTTTTTTACAATCACTTAATTCAACCTCTATGAGCTTATACCCAAACTCAGACCTCTATCTTCCTTCATTGCGAATATCACTGGAGCATTGCACATAAACACACTCGACTATATGAAAACCTTATGCCTCACATCATTTATATGAATCCCAAAATCTTGTATCTAAGAAGTTTCCATCTAATTAGGATGCAAAGAAATCATAGAATCATCAGGGCACATGTATATACCAAACTCAACATCATGTCGAGGTGGTATAGTCACACACTCCACATGAAAAAAAATCTTGAAAGTCCTCTAATAACTTTATAACCTATAAAATATCAGGCTCTACTAAATCAAATAATAACTCATCCATCACAGATATAATGAGCTCCACACACCTTCTGCCCACCTGGAAACATCACTCAATGATGAAAACCAAAAATCCTTATCAGTATTCAAAAACATTACTCTACTACTTAATCATTAATAAAAACCTATGGAATACAGAAATTATATGGAACGTATGGAATCATATGGATTCATATGTTGAAATAAATGATCCACACAAAATTTATGTGGTCCCATAATCATTTTACACTCCCGACACAAATCAAACAGGCTGGTCTGGGCTCTAACTAGTGTAATCAAAAGTAGAGTCATGAGAATCCTCTCTATGTCTTTAGTAAGATCATGGTCTATATTGGTTGAAACAAATGAGTATGAAGCTCTAGAATCAAACAATGAATAGAAAAGGGTCCTAAATAAGATGATCTTACCACTGATGACTTCTGGCCCCACTAGAACTTCTGCCATTGCTACATGAAAAACATCATGGCCAAATCCTTTACCTATCTAATGATGACCATGTCCAAATACATGATCGGGATGTGGTCCCAGAACATGGGGAATGTGCTAAGGTCAGCCTCTACCTAGTATATATCCCCTTGGTAGAGAAAATTCATGCTTCCCTACTGTTGGAACATTATAAATGGAAACTACTACTAGGGGATGGCATTGATCCTATCCACCCCCACCAAACTGGGCTCAAGGAACCTCTGGGAAATGGAACTGGTGATAAACATAATCCCCCCTACCAAAATAGACAGGCGCAATGCTTCTCGGAAAACGACAGAAACCACTGGAAGTCGATTTCTACAAAGGAGGCTCATGGTTTCGACTCCATGGTATTTAAATCCTCGATGGTTCGGGTGCCTATATTCATCTACTAAGAACTCGGCCTCTCGAAGAACTCTACCATCTCCTCTATCATGGTAGGACTCACCGTGAGGGAATCCACTCAAATACCTTGTCCTTCTTATGAACCTCCAAATATATCAGTAACATAAAATGAGTGACTACATACTAGTTCGAAAGAAAAGGTTATTCCTTAATATGTCTTGCATGAGACTCTATGTAACACCCCGGGTAAATAAAGAATATTAATTTTTTATATTTATCCCTATTTGTGAAAAAAAATAATGTTTTAAATGAAACGCTATGCTCGATGGCGTACCCAATACGCAACAATGAGTTTCTTGGGAATCTTACGTTGCACTCTAATAATAAAATTATATTATTTTAAATGGTAGTTAAAACCTAGCCGTTATAATGGCGGGAATGCACAGAACTATCTACAAAATGATTATATATGTTTGTCAAATATTTTTACTTTTTACAATAAAAGTTAGAGGATTAAAAATGTGAATGAATCCAATTTTTAAGCATAAACATTCTAATATTCTTTAAAAGGTTGATTAACCGCCTTTCGATGGAGAACCACTTTTAAATCCACTTTTTAACAATTTTATGTGTAATATTTGACAAAATAAAATTCTACTTTAGAATCGGGACATCAAAATTTACTTTGTGTAAATTTTTGGTATTTTTCCGATAAAGTTCATTTTTCAATGAATAGTTAAAAGTGTTGTATTTTTATTCAAAACCACTATTTAATCAAATTTATTTATATGGTTATATTATATTTTGATTTGTTTTTAATGTTCAATTAGAATATATTTTTACCATTTAGTCCAATTATGGTCATTTAAATTAATTTCACTTTGAAATCGGACTTAAACTAGTGTCAATCTTTTGATACTTATTGTTTCATAAAAACACACTATTTGCTCTGACAGCGGGAATTAATTTTTAAATTAATTAATGCAAATTATATGTTTTTAATTTTTTTAAATAGACATCATTTTTTATTTAGGAATATCAAATATAGCTTAGGGTGATGTTTTCGTATTTTTCTAAAGAACTTTAATTTTTGATGAATAGTGAAACCACAAAGTGGTACTTATAAAAACTGATTTTCTGTTTAAATGAAATTTTACCACCTCTGTGTTTTGAATTTCAAAAATCCGACATACATGGTTGTCATTAAGAAGTAAAATGTGGTTTAATTGAAATAAAATAATTTTTTGGTGAATAGTAACTTTTAAGTTTTTAATCGCGATTAGAGGTAATTAGTGTAGTTTAAGGTAAAAATAATGTTTTAATAATATGAGATGAGCTTGACACATGTCCTACCCATATTGGATGTGTCGTGGCCGACAAAGACAATCCATGGGTCAACTTGGGGACCCCATGGAGCCACTTTGTTTGAAAAATGACATAAATAACTTTTTATTTAATGTAAAGGTAAAAATGACACAAACATGAGTTGTGTTACTAAAACAATTTTTACATGGGCTTATACAAGTCAAATTTTTTACCATAAATAGAAATTGGAAATCTAAAACGATTTCCTACATCATGATAGTTTTTTTTTAATTTTTAGACATTAAATAAATAAAATTATTTATGACATCATAATGATGCAGCGATTACCTCATTAATAAAGGATTTAAATAAAATGAAAAGATAATGTAAAATCTATGACCTACACATGTCCAAAACCTATTGGATTGGTGGATTTAGAAACCTTATCACCTTATCCTCGAATTATATCAATGGAGGACCTTTTAAATCTGAAACTCATTTTCAAATAAAGTAATATTTCTTTACTTTCCTAGAGTGCCCCTCCTCTCCTCTTATAAAAGGCCCCCACCTCTACCACCTTACCCACACTTCCAAAGCCTTTGTCTCGACCAACCCCTTCCCATTTTGTCTCTACACATCCCTCTCTAACTCTTAGAAGCCTCACTTTGGGCAGAAGTCTTCCCAAGGAAGCCTTTGAGCTCAAACCAAAGGGAGTTACCTGATTTTAAGGTAATGTCTTCACTTGAGTCCTTTTGTATTATTTTGCTTCTCCAACCCCCTCAACTCTTTTAATTCATTTCATTTGTAACAAGGATGTTTTTATAATAATCATTCGAGTTACCCTTACACACACCTACATATAATGGTTAAAGAACATACTGTTTCTGTGGATGGTGAAGTTTTGCCTCATGAAACGATGACTGTTCAACACTCATATAACACCTTCAAAGGTGGCCATTAACATGTCACTATACTTATATATGATATATAATATGTTTATTTTTTACATAATCTTATGTATTTTTCTTTTGTGGTATACATTTATTGTTTCCATTGTGGGTAAACACGATAATTTCATATTAGAGAAGTGCGGACTACCGCCCCCTCAAAGTGATTTGATTCGTTAATGCCATATGTGGGATGTATAAAGGATGGATTTAAAGTTATTATATATTATGTATGATACATATAAATGATGAATATAATTATGGAATTAAAATATACATACCTCTCATTTAGTTTTACTTCCATTAATATGACATAGAAATGAAAATAGCGTTCATGCGTACGTACGGCTTACCGTCTCCATGAACGGTGCATTTCTTTTCTTACCTCTAAATGATTATGCAATATTATAAATACATGTATATTCTGGATATATATGATATATATGATATCCAAATCATGAATATCATTATGGATATAATCAACCTTTGACCACACAAACAACATGTAATTGTAAGAAGTCCACTTTCGACTTAAGAACCAAATATCGACAAAACAAACATTATTAACATAAATGATTACAAAATGTTTATAACATGGAAATAAGTGATATAAAAGGAATAATGAAATTGAAAATGGTTCTTATGCAAGTGGAAATTAACTCAAGTTTATTATTCAGGACGTTAAAGAATGATCGAGTCATGTCAGACCTGAGGTAAGGGATCCTACGCCTCTCTTTCTTTTTATGTACACTCTTTTATGTAATTCCTTTTAAGCCCATCTTTCTTATGATTGGGATGTTCTTTTATATTACTCCTACTTTACTTTTTATGTTCATATGATGAGAGATTCTATTCTCTCTCATTAATCCATTATGGATGTTTTGAGTGGCGCCGTTAGGCTGCCGAATTTTCGTAAGAGATCTAACTTCTCTCTTTCTTTTTAAGTAACTCTTTTATGTCACTTCTTTTAATCTCCACTTTGTTATGTTGGGGGATGTTATTTTATATTACTCTTTCTGTAAACTTTATGTTAGTATGATTAGAGACCCTATTTTATCTCATCAATCCATTTTTGGAAGTTTTATGTGGCGTTGTTAGGCTGTGTAGTTTTCGTAAGGTATTTTTCAACCCACTTTTATTCCAGTGAGATTTATGCTAAATTTGCCACAATATCCTTTTATTGGTGTATGTACTGCCCATTATTTTACTCATTGAGTAATGTACTTTCATTTATGAGTATTTACATCAATGTTGTATTGTACTTATTTCATGGGGTGTATGTTTCGAAAGATACCCATGTCGGTAAGGGAACCTTTTACCCTCCTCTTTTTAAAAGACTTCTATTGTTATGTATTTTAATTCACATACTATTATGTTGGGATATTTTCTTCTATATCCTTATTGATGTAAATTTTATGTCCAAGTGATGAGATACCCTTTTTATCTCTCATCAACTCATTTTCTGAAAATTGAAGTGATGCCGTTAGGCTGTCGAATTTTACCAACGGAACTTTTTAACCCAATTTTGATTTATTTGTGTTCAACATGTAGTTATTGAATATGTCATTCTATGAATATGTGTGAATGTCATCTAATTGTTTTAAACATAATATCCATTTATATTTGGTTTATTAGTTTGTCACACATAATTATGTAATTGATTTTTCCTTAATCCAAGGATACCGTCTTTGTAAGGAACTTCGTCTCAATCTCCATTCATTGACGCATATTTTGTTTTATACACAACCTTCTTTTATACGATGTATAAACCCCTTTGACTTTTATGTTTATCCAAAAGAGTATTTTTTATATGAAGCGTTTAATAAATGACAAAAGGGAATGTTTTTGTCATATGTATGCGGCGACAATGACTACTCCGCCATCGTGACCATTATTTGAGTTTCAGCTTCCTCTACAAGCCATACAGTTTTTTTAAAAGAAAAATAAATACCCTGTTTTACTTTTCTTTTATTTTGGTTTTGAAAATGGTTTTCATAATATTTTTATTATATCAATGTGTTTTATTGATATCTTGTGATTAAAATGTGGAAATGCTATGTTTCCTTTATGTATGTTTTATGTGATACGATTATGTTATAGTTCTTGGGAATTATTATAATGACGGGTGGTTCCGTGATAAACTAAGGGCGAGTGAGCTCGATATAGCTCTCCAATGCATTGGGTAACTTGAAGGGGTTAAACGTTAAGGTTTCTACAAATAGATTTAGGGAATATACTGTGATGGGTATTCCAAACGTAACCAAGAGGGTTACTCCCTACATAAGAATGTTATGAATGCCTCAAGTTACATTTATGTCTAATGATTTCTATGATTAATTCATGATTTTATGATGTATGTAAAATTTCTTATGTTTTATGGGTAAAGTTTGATTTCATTATTATGTATATATGTACTCATGTTTCCTTTCCATACTTTTTATATCCCTTACTAAGCTTTTTATGCTCATCCCAAGTTTTTGAAATGTTTTTCACAGGTCAAGGGAAGGGTACATGATATGATGATAGTGTCAAGGAAGTGTCAATAAAGAATCCATGTTTTATTTTAAATTTGTTTTCATTGAAGTTAAAAATGAACACTATCTTTTATGTAACCACTTTGTTTAAATGTGGAATGTAATGAATGTTTTATGATCTAATTCTCTAAAACTCCAAACCTGAAAAGATCCTCAATGTGTAATATTGTAATAACTCAAGTTTAAGTAAGGTTTAAGGCTGGGGGCCTTATAGTTGGTATCAGAGGTCAGTTTAGATAACTTTAGAGGTTAGGGTATTCTCTAAGCACAAGTGATGTTAACATAATGGTTTGGATTTCAGAAAGAGTCCTAGTTTTAGATAATGTGAATGAGTAAGTATATCTTAGTGTTTACCTTCCTCATTAGTAAATGATGGTTTTGTTGATATACTCACACTAACATTTCTGTTTTTAGTGAATGGATTGATCTAGTAGGAACCAAAGAGACAACAGGTTTGAAGGAAACTGTGGTGGTTCTCTGATTAAGATACTAGATAAAATGTGGGATTCAATGAGGAAACTCGTGGTTGTTCTAAACCAACTATCAAGGAGTCATGATCAACCACTTGAACCTTGGTATGTTCTGTAATGCATCATGTACGAGATAACCAATTGATGTGGAGTTTCAGGTAATAATTACAAATGTAACCATAAGAGTTTATATGATCCTTACTTTTGAGGTAATTACGGGTTATTACATGTTATGATGGAAAATGAAAGGCATGAGATAAACTTGAGGTGAAAATATGTTATGATCATTTTTGAAGATTTTATCTCATTTTGGGGAATTTATTAAGAATTATATAGTTTTGGAAAAAGGACATCACGCAGACCGTGTGACAAACCATCGCGTCGGACAAAGCTGCGGGAATCGAACCCACAACCAAAGTGTGACTGGTATTTATCGACTACCACTGGACTACGTGAAGTCCTTGGTTAGTTTGACTAATTCTTTTTAGTTAGATGATTTTAGAAATCAAGAGTAAGTTTATTTCAGGTTATATATGTAAATGATTAACCTATCATTGAGGATATGTGATTAGGTTAATTACTTTTCAATATGAGAATTTTAGAGCAACTGATGTTATTTGGAGATAAAAGTTAATTTGTACCTTGGAAGACTGTGTGACTAAATCCTTCAAATATTTTGGTTTCAATCTTAGTTTGGTTTACTTTGAAGAATTTTATGGATAAATTTTTTATTGAATGGTCTTCATTGAACATTGGGTTTTGTTGGACAAATTTTGGAGATTAAGAATAGATTTTCTTCTTTATAAAGGATTATCCATTTTTGGATTATCTGCTCTTGTTCTAAAAATTTTGGTTTTGGTTAAGGTCTAAAGAAATGGGAAATATATAGTTCTCTTTTGTGGATTAGGTGATTCTCTAGAAGTTGATTATAGTACTCTTAATGTGAACAAGTCTTCCTAAATACTCATCATTTTGGGAAATTATGAGTTTGTGTAAGAAATTTAGTAAAAGTTGAAAGTCAACATGACAAGTAAGTGTGTTTCCTTAAGATCAAATTTAAATTCCTCAATGAAAAGTAACTTAAAACAAAAATATTTTCTATTAACTTTTCCTACTCGGGAATCGAATACTGTTTTACCCACCACAAGTTTGTGATTTTCTTATGGTTAACTTTCTCCTAGACATGTTTACAATCATTCTCCCTCAGAACATGACCCTTTGTTCTTTCTTCCATGTCCATGTTTTCCTACATGGAATCCTAGTATGGGGTAACTTGGGTGACCTTTATAATTCTCTTTCTTTATTTTAAAGTGATAGTTTTACTGACTCTTGTTCCGATGTGAGATTTTCAATGATGTTTCCAAGCCCAATTTAAAAAATTGCGAGAACAAAATTCCCAAAAGGGGGGAAGGATGTAACACCCCAGGTAAATAAAGAATATGAAATTTTTTTATTTATCCCTATTTGTGAAAAAAATAATGTTTTAAAGGGAACGCTATGCTCGATGGCGTACCCAATACGCAACAATGAGTTTCTTGGGAATCTTACGTTGCACTCTAATAGTAAAATAGTATTATTTTAAATGATAGTTAATGCCTAGATGTTGTAATGGCGGGATTCAACAGAACTAACTACAAAATGATTAAATATGTTTGTCAAATATTTTTACTTTTTAAAATAAATATTAGAGGATTAAAAATGCGAATGAATCCAATTTTTAAGCATAAACATTCTAATATTCTTTAAAAGGTCGATTAACCGCTTTTCGATGGAGAACCTCTTTTAAATCAACTTTTTAACAATTTTATGTGTTATATTTGAAAAAATAAAATTTTTCTTTAGAATTGGGACATCAAAATTTACTTTGTGTAAATGTTTGGTATTTTTCCGATAAAGTTCATTTTTTAATGAATAGTGAAAAGTGTTGTATTTTAATTCAAAACCACTTTCTCATCTAATTTATTTATATGATTATATTATATTTTTATTTGGTTTTAAAGTTCAATTAGAATATATTTTTACCATTTAATCCAATTTTTGTCCTTGGAATTTATTTCACTTTGAAATCAGACATAAACTAGTGTCAATCTTTTGATACTTATTGTTTCATAAAAACACGCTATTTTCTCTGACAACGGGAATTAATTATTAAATTAATTAATTCAACTTATATGTTTTGAATTCTGTAAAATAGACATCATTTTTGAGTTCGGAATATCAAATATAGCTTAGGGTGATGTTTTGGTATTTTTCTGAAGAACATCAATTTTTGATGAATAGTGAATCCACTAAGTGGTACTTATAAAAACTGATTTTCCATTTAAATGAAATTTTACCATCTCTGTGTTTTGAATTTCAAAAATATGACATACATGGTTTTCATTAAGAAGTAAAATGTGGTTCAATGGAATTAAAATAATTTTTTTGTGAATAGTTACTTTTATGTTTTTAATCGCGATTTGAGGTAATTAGTGTAGTTTAAGGTAAAAATAATGTTTTAATAATATGCGATGAGCTTGAAACATGTCCTACCCTTATTTGATGTGCCATGGCCGACCAAAAAATCCATGGGTCAACTTGGGGACCCCATGGAGCCACTTTGGTTGGGAAATGACATAAATAACTTTTTATTTAATGTAAAAGTAAAAATGACACAAACATGAGTTGTTTTACTAAAACAATTTTTACATGGGGTTATACAAGTCAGATTTTTGACTATAAATAGTTTTTGGGAAGCTAAATAGATTTCATACATCATGATAGTTTTTTTATAATTTTTAGAGATTAAATAAATAAAATTATTTATGACATCATAATGATGCAGTGATTACCTCATTAATAAAGGATTTAAATAAAATGAAAAGATAATGTAAAATCTATGACCTACACATGTCCAAAACCTATTGGATTGGTGGATTTAGAAACCTTATCACCTTATCCTAAAATTATTTCAATGTGGGACCCTTTAAATCCGATACTCATTTTCAAATAATTTAACATTTCTTTATTTTCCAAGAGTGCCCCTCCTCTCCTCTTATAAAAGGCCCCCACCTCTACCTCCTTACCCACACTTCCAAAGCCTTTGTCTCAGCCAAAACCTGCTAATTTTGTCTCTCCACATCCCTATATAACTCTTAGAAGCCTCTCTCGGAGCAGAAGTCTTCCCAAGGAATCCTTTGAGCTCAAACCAAAGGGAGTTACCCGATTTTAAGGCAATGTCTTCACTGGAGTCCTTTTGTATTATGTTGCTTCTCCAACCCCCTAAACTATTTTTATTCATTTATTTTGTAAAAAATACAGTATATTAAATATACTAGGATGTTGTTATAAGAATATTTCGATCTACAATTACACACACCTACATCTAATAGTTAAAGGAAATACTGTTTCTGTGGATGGTGAATTTCTGCCTCACGAAACGATGATTGTTCAACACTCATATAACACCATCAAAGTTGTACATTAAGATGTCACTATATTTATATATGATATATAATATTTTTATGTTTTACTTAAGCTTATGTATTTTTCTTTTGTGGAATACCTTTATGGTTTCCATTGTGGGTAAACACGATAATTTCATTTTAGGAAGTGCAGACTACCGCCCCCTCAAAGTGATTTGATTCGTTAATGCCATATGTGGGATGTATAAAGGATGCATTTAAAGTTATTATATATGATTTATGATACATATAAATGATGAATATAATACTAGAATTAAAATATACATACCTCTCATTTAGTTTTAATTGCATTAATATGACATAAAAATGAAAGTAGCGTCCATGCGTACGTACGGCTTCCGTCTCCATGAACGGTGCATTTCATTTCATACCTCTATATGATAATGTAATATTATAAATACATGTATATTATGGATATATATGATATATATGATATCCAAATCATTAATATCATTCTGGAAATAATGAGCCTTTAACCACACGAACAACATGTAATTGTAAAAAGTCCACTTTCGACTAAAGAACTAAATATCGACAAAACAAACATTATTAACATAAATGATTACATAATGTTTATAAAATGGAAATAAGTGATATAAAATGAATAATGAACTTGAAAAAGGTTCTTAAGCAAGAAGAAATTGACTCAATTTTATTATCCCAGACTTTAAAAAATGATCAAGTCAAGTCTGACCCGAGGTAAGGGATCCTACCCCTCTTTCTTTTTCAGTACACTCTTTTATGTCATTCCTTTTAAGCTCATCTTTATTATGATTGGGATGTTCTTTTATATTAATCCTACTTTACTTTTTATTTTCATATGATGAGAGACCCTATTGTCTCTCATTAATCCATTATGGAAGTTTTGAGTGGCGTCGTTAGGCTGCCGAATTTTCATAAGAGATCTAACCTCTCTCTTTCTTTTTAAGTACTCTCTTTTATGTCACTTCTTTTAAGATCCTCTTTGTTATGTTGGGGTACGTTCTTTTATATTCCTCTTGCTGTAAACATTATGTTAATATGATGAGAGACTTTATTTTATCTCATAAATCCATTTTTGAATGTTTTAAGTGGCGTCGTTAGGCTGCCGAGTTTTCGTAAGGGATTTTTAATCTCACTTTTATTCCCGTGAGATTTATGCTACATTTGCCACAATTTCGTTTGAGTGGTGTATGTAATACTCATTATTTTACTCATTTTGTAATATAAATTCATTTATGAGTATTTACATCAATTTTTTATTTTCCTTCTTTCACGGGGTGTATGTTTCGAAAGATACCCATGTCGGTAAGGGAACCTTTCACCCTCTTTTTTTTAAAAGACTTTTTTTGTAATGTATTTTAATTCACATACTATTTTTTGGGATATGTTCTTCTATATCCTTATTGATGTAAATTTTTTGTCTAAGTGATGAGATACCCTTTTTATCTCTCATCAACTCATTTTCTGAATTTTGAAGTGACTTCGTGAGGCTGTCGAATTTTACCAAGGAAACTTTTTATCCCAATTTCGATTTCTTTGGGTTCAACATGTAGTTATTGAATATGTCGTTCAATGAAAATGTGTGAATTTACTCTGATTGTTTTACACTTAAAATCCACTTATATTTGGTGTATTAGTCTATCACACATAATTATGTAATTGATTTATCCTTAATCTAAGGATATCGTCTTTGTAAGGGACTTCGTCTCAATCTCCATTCATTGAGTCATATTTTGTTGTATACACAACCTTCTTTTATACGGTGTATAAACCCCGTTGACTTTTATGTTTATCCAAAAGAAATATTTTTTATACGAACCATTTACTAAATGACAAAAGGGAATGTTTTTTTCCTATTTATTTAGCGAAAATGACTTCTCCGCCGCCGTGACCATTATTTGAGTTTCGGCTTCCTCTACAAGCCATACCGTTTTTTTAAAGAAAAATAAATACCCTTTTTTACTTTTCTTTTATTTCTGTTTTGAAAATGGTTTTCATAATGTTTTTATTATATCAATCTATTTTATTGATATCTTGTGATTAAAATGTGGAAATGTTATGTTTCCTTTATGAATGTTTTATGTTATACGATTGTGTTATGGTTCTTGGGAATTATTATGAAGACAGGTGGTTTCGTGATAAACTAAGGGCGGGTGAGCCTGATATAGCTCTCCAATGCATTGGGTAACATGAAGGGATTAAACATTAAGGTTTCTCTGAAGAGATTTAGGGAACATACTGTGATGGGTATTCCAAACGTAACCAAGAGGTTTACTCCCTACGTAAGAATGTTATGAATGCCTCATGTTACCTTTATGTCTTATGATTTCTAGGATTTATTCATGATTTGATGAGGTATGTAAAATTGATTATGTTTTATGGGTAAAGTATGATTTCATTATTATTTATATATGTACTCATGTTTCCTTTCCATACTTTTTATATCCCTTACTGAGCTTTTTATGCTCATCCCAAGTTTTTGAAATGCTTTTCACAGGTCAAGGGAAGGGTACATGATATTATGACAGTGTCAAGGAAGTGTCAAGAAAGAATCCATGTTTTATTTTAAATATGTTTTCATTGATGGGAAAAATGAATACTATATTTTATGTAACCACTTTGTTTAAATGTTGAATTTAATGTATGTTTTATGATCTAATTCTCTAAAACACTAAACCTGAAAAAATCCTCAATGTGTAATCTTGTAATAACTCAAGATTAAGTAAGGTTTAAGGCTGGGGCCTTATACTCTACATCTAAAAAATGGTCTGCGGGAAAAAGGAAAAAGTACTTAAACATGATCCCCAAATCATGCAATGACATGATCCTATAATCCAAAGAATGACACTATTGCATATTTACTACCTTCATTATTGATAACTATAACTCTACATAGAAATAAATCTAAAATTTAACCCACAAAAAATATAAGTACTTATGCTCCCCCAAATATTGCTTCCTCCATTGACGCAAAATCCCCACATTTGACTAAATACCCAAGGGAGCCAGTATATACCTAGGGATTGAATCTAACGAAAAGAATTATCCATATCCTATAGAAAACTGTTTTTCTCCACATATAAAACATTTCCATCATACTTCCCAGAGGCATGGTGCTAGAAAGAATAGGGCATCCATGGCCATTGGTCATCCTCCCCTACCAGAACAACCTTATGATGTTTAATCTGATCAACCTATCAATCATCCATTTCTTGAGCCCGATACAGACGACGACCATGATCCATATATGAAAGGTTATCAAATATTTCCAATGTTGTGTACTATAGAATCTCATTAAGTTTTATTTTAATTGAATTTATTTATTTCATCCATTTTAAATTTACAAAACAACAGAATTAAAACAATAAGAAAATTCATTATGATTCATATACATATTCTATGTCTATACCCTAAATGAATGTCCATCACACATGGATATTCAATATGCTCAGATTCCATTCACTAAATCATGGGGTCCCTAAAATCCCATGTCCTAGCTGTTCTCTCTAGCCTATATCATTTACCAAGGTCTATTGGAACTTTTTCCATACCACCCCATGTAATCCTCACTATGCCTAACTCCAAACTCTATACTATCTCTCATCAACCAGCTCTAATATCACTCTGTCATGACCCCCTCCCTCAAAGGATATCCCTCATGGGATTGAAATGAATAAAAAGAGATAATTGAGCCTGAGCCTCACCTCCATTAGGCCCCGTGATCGCAACTAGCACCAAGGTTGTGAAAATATCACAACAAAGGAGATGTTAACCATTATAAAGAAACAATATTAGGAGATAAGATATATCATTCAGAACCAAACCTTGACATATGTAAAAGAGAAACACAAATATTACAACATGCATGTATAAATAGAACAGATAAAATACAATAATATCTCTAAAGTAAATACCTAAAAGTTAATATAATACTGCGACATAGAAACTCTCCAGGATTTAAGCTAGTATAGTCCAAAGAGTTTAGTGAAATCCTTCTAGAAACTAGAAATTTGTTTTCATATATGTATGGTGGGAATATAAGTATACTGATTTTGAAATATAAAGACTACCACACACATGTGAAATAACCATACTAATGATCCTGTGAGAAATCAAAAGAACCAAATAGCACATTAAAAGTTATACTAACTATCCCATCCTCATCAAGGAACAGTCACCAAATAACACAATTAAAGAAATATTATATTATATAATGAACATTGATGATAGGTTACCCCACACCAATTTCCCTCTGTTTATCCTCTCTTTCCCCAAATGAAAATGTATCTGAACGCCCACCTCTTCTAAATATACACCATCACATCCTGCATGCACACACCTAAGCCCTAAAACGCTTACCAACCACATACAAAAGGTCATCAAAAAAAATCCAACTCTTAGACATATGGGAGTCACAACACATTCGTCTGAGACACACCTGGGCCTCAGAACACATCTTATATCATATCGATGTCAATTGGGACATCACATCACAACTCATAATGAATATACATGAGAAAACACATCAAAACACATCATGAAAACACCTAGAACACCACATCTCAATTCATCCTAAAGAAACATATGATACCACATATCATTCACCATATAATGCACTAACATAACTCATACCATCACAAACATTTCAATACCATCCTAACCTAAATGTGGGATTTGGGAAAAGATGGTGTCCAGTTATCTATCCTCCCACCATGATGTTAGGAAAGACACCCCCACATGATGATACAAGTGTACAAAAAATAGTTCTCAACATGGGTGAAATTTTTATATAAATCACAAGGAAAATAGAGGTATATATAAATGATACCAAAAAATTAATCTAACCCAATGATTTCTTATACAAACAAATATCTCACAACATTGTCCCCTTTTTTCTACCTCTAATTGCATGACACCACAGAACATGCCAGAAACACAATTTCACATTTATAACCAATCCTATTTAATTATAAAATTCATTTCTCTAATTAGAATCATCTATGTTTTATTAAATACCTATAATTTACATTTCCATTATCAAATATCAATCACATTAACCAAACAGACACACTATGTAATACTTTATTAAACTATTATTTATTCATCACATCACTACTCATAAATACATAAGAAATAAACTATATATCAAATGAAACCATCCATCACTAATAATATCATCTCACCACCACACATGTTTTACCAAACAAAAACCACTTAACCACTACAAAATCATGACCTACAAACCATCAAAACCACAAGCCCCAACTACATATGTGCATCCCAAGACCACACAATCACATATCATTCCACACTACAAAAGAACAACCGCACATCATATCGCACCAAGATCCATTAATCAATTTATAAAGGGGATTTTATCACAGCTAAATTTATTTTTTGTGCGTTATCAAAAAAAACCATTATAGTGTGAACATTTTTAGTAATAATGTCTACAATGTTAGCCAATTTCCATTTTATGGTGATACTAATCAATTAAAACCAAAAAACAATCATATCAAGCATATCCAGTATAACTAAATCCACCAATGATGAAATTATTTAGTAATGTATTAATTACTAAAAATCCACAATATAATAATAATATCAATGATGTGAAACATGTTAACCAACCCCTTTACCCATCAAATTCAAGATTACCATTTTAATTATCTTCAAGTAATATAGAACAACCATATATCATATTTAAATAAAAGAAAAACGCTTCCAAATTATACAAGATTAGATGAAATGATGGAAATCCCACCTTAAGGACGTTTTTCAATATTTTTTCCATCACAATGTGATGAAAAATGATCTCGAACCCAAACCCCGATATGAAAACTGTGGATCAACTTATACTTCCCCAAGGATCAATCAAAATTAAACCTAAACATAACCCCAAACCAAAGAAAAAGTACCACAATAGATCCCAAGAAGAGGAAAATATGAATATAAACCAATAAGGGGTGGTAACATACCATAAATCAACTAATAATCATTGAAGAACAAAAAATAGTTTTAAAAAACTAATGAGGGATGAGGAAGACATGAAGAAAATGACAGGGAACTATGAGTTCATGAAAAATGAATGAAAAAATAAAGCACAACCGAATGATTACAATAGAATATGGAAAAATTATATTAAAATTTCACATGATCAATAAAATGACAAGACATGTAATACTCTTTAACATTATGTAATACCCATGTTTTTCTTTCAACCAGAAAACACATCACCTCTTCATTTTTATATTATTTTTTGACCCTGTTATATTACATTCCCTAAAACACATCTTCATGCCATTTAAAATATTTACACACTCTAAAACCTCATAGACAAGATATGAAATTGAATTTCACATCGTCTAGTACACATAAAACATGTAATCAACATACTTCCAATAATTATCCTATAATATTCTACAGACTCCATATGAGCCTCCTCCAAACACTTTCAATATCCAATACCTATAGTGGAACAAACCATGAAGGAATAAACCATTAAAACTCTAAACATTACAGGACCCCCTATGTTAATGAATGTAATTTCTTAATTAAAATAATGATAATATAATTTTTATGGTTCTAAAATTATATTTGGTGTCAAATTAATAGTTCACACAAAATTATCAGTTCAGATATTATTCATAGAATTCCCATACAATATTTTACATTATAGTCAGGATTAAATGATAAATAATTATATAATTTTCATGCTACTACAAATAAAGTATTTTTTTTCAAAATGTTTTTCTATAGAAGATACATTAATGATTTAGTTATAAGGTATCAAGGGAAAAATCATTTAAAATACAGATCCCATGATCGTTAGAAGTGAAATTGATGAGTTTGTTGTAGTGACGGATCTGTAGAAATAATTTATAAATGGTAGTTGTATCAATGCTAACGAAAAAACTAAGAATCCATGAAGTAACATTATTACAATAGAGAATTTCATGAGTTAACATCCCCCATAGTTCAACAGATCATCTAATCCATTGGAATCTGAACGATGGATCAATTCTATGGAAAATATATTTTATGTGATGTGTTGTTCAGAAAATCAAAAGATAACTCTTTACATCTACTATTCTGATGGTAAATTTTATATGTTGTTGTAGTTGGTTAAGAATAATATAGAGAAAAATAATTTTAATTCAATAAAATAAAGAAAAACTTAATCATATTTTTATTGAAAAATATTTCCTTGAGGGATTTTAACTTAGGTTGAAGAAACAATTCATGGAGTTGAGGCCAAATGATGATGATTATGTGGATGCAAATGAAAAAAAACTTTACAACATTGTCTCGGTATTTGATATATTTATCTGATGCAATGATTGTAAAATTAATATATTTCACATACTATTATATCTAAGGCTATGAATCGATTTGGCATCTCAAGAATTTAAATGTAATGAAAATATATTTTTTATTGAAATGATAAAATATATTTCTCTACAAAAACATGCGATGAGATATCCACATTATGAAATATTCAATGAGGAACCGTTTAGAGAAGAAACCAACTAATAATTAGACAAGTAAGCCAAAATTTTGTTCAATGTGTAGTAAATTACATTTTTGGTAATGTATGATAGGATCTAGAAAGTGTTACCAGTGTGGTATGATTAGTCACGAGGATCCTTACTATAAGGAAAAAGATTCATGAACAATCATAAAATGAGATTATAGTTTTCTAGTCAATAGTATTATGATTTAGCAATAATGAGTTGGGACATTATGGTAACGTGATTCTGAAAAATCTTACTCAGATTAGAAATCCTATAAAATAAAAACAAAAAAGAAATTGTGAAATAATTTTCTACATCTATTGGAAGTATTGGGCCACATAATGAAGTTATTTAAGAACTAGGGAGTTATATATTTGTTATAGGATGATCATAATCCCAATGTATTAGAAACCCCTATTTTAATGTTTTAAACAACAAAAATAACTTGGAAGACATTTATTGAGTTTCTATGGTTATCAGATGTATTTTTATAAGTTATTTAAATAATAATTCCTTTACTTTTTTTGGTATATGTTTTATGGTATTGGTGACTGATATGGTTATAGATGAATGCAATGATTTAGTTTTAATTTTTGGTATTACAATTTAATATTAGAGATTAATAAATTATATCATCACATGAATGTTTGAATTTGTCTTCAAATTTTCTAACTATATAGGTTTTTATTCATATCCAATTATAGGATGAATCTGGTGTTATCGATTTAAGGATTCAATGATATGTTAGATGATTATTCTTGTGTTTTAACGATAAAAATACCCCTTGGATTCTAATTTGTTAGAGAAGTAGTTGTGTTTGTTGTGTATTATGATTTAATGATTAATAACTACTCATCAAGTATTTATATTCCCTTATGCTATTGGTATATATGGTGAATGAATCCTTCAACTATAGGAAAATGGGTTATGAAACAAAAATTATATCCTATTTTTATCACTTTTGATGATATCAATTTCCATTTTATAGATACATGGTTTATGGAATTTTTTTCATTAACCATATCTCGATTAGCCACTATCTTGTTCTCAATGTTCTTTATCACTCCTCATTATAACATGATTGATAGATTTTTCTTCAATGTCGACATTATCATTTCCCACCTATTATCTCCTACTGAGGATCCCAGTTACGTGACCTTCATACTTCCATATCTCTTTTATCAGTAGGATATTTTGTTAATTTATTTATCATATGGGTTTCTATATTGGAATTTTAATTATTTTAAATATTCCTTAACTAAGATTAATTTTGATGTTGAAATTGATTTTATGGGTCAGGTTTAGGATGTAATTACCCACGAAATGATAAAATAAGTCTTTTTCAAATTTGTTTAACGATATGAATTACAAAAAACAATTAATAGGGATTAAATGTTCAATAATATATATATATAAATCAATATGAGCATTTTGAAAATATTTAATTTCATGAACGGATTCATTATAATGTTAAATAACATTCGATTAATAATACTATTTAATATTTCAAATTTCCTTCCATTCAATAGAAGAAATGATTTAAATTTTACTTTTCAAAAAAAAAATTAATTTTATATGAGGAAAGAAACAGAATTTGGTAAATTAGAATATAAAAATTTACATTGGGTTAATTTTTGGATCTTTTATATGGTGATTCATATTTTGATAAATAGAAAAAATTAAATTTCAATTCAAAACATTTTTTTTTCAATATATATATAAATTATGTTCCGAATTAGTTTTAGAGTAAAATTATTCAACTTCAGCATAAATACATAAAATTTAGGTAATTTTAGTCAATCTCACGTTGAAATTTGATATGAAACATATAAAACAATTGAACAATTCCCTTTAAAAAAAAGTATCTCATCTCTTCTATGAGATTAATTTTAAATTATTTTTTTCAACATCTATCATAATAATTTAGAAAATGGATTATATATTTTGAATAAGTATTATCTGTAATTTATAATATGGTTAACTTTTTTTTTTACACAAAATATTTTCAAAATTACATAATATTAATTACATCATTATGGTAAAAATATTTTTAGTTAGTGGTTAATCTTAAATCTGAATGGAAAAAAGACCTATAAATATGTCAAAATATTTTTTGTAGAAATATTTATACCTAATCATCATTAAGATCTATTTTTGTGTGTTATTTGTATACTATTCCATAATTGGGTTCAATATAATATGTTATGTTAGGAAATGGAAAAAACATTAACTTCCTTTCCATTAAAACATATAAACACTAGGAGTAGGGAAGAAGTTTCAAAAGATAGTTTGTAAATATTATTTTCCAACATAAATTATTTTTTCTCAAAATAAGTTATAATTTAATTTCAGTGAATATATAATTACATTAATTTATTAGGAAACACCAACCCATGGATTATTTAGTTAATAATTATATAAAATAAATCCTATATTATTAAATAATTTAAAATTATAATAAAATATTATCTTCATGCATGTGATTTTTTAGTGTTAATAAAGGGAAAATATTGTTAATTTCAAATCCAATTGAAATTTTATAATGAAAATATTTACCCCTAAATAGTAAAACCACTGTTAGCCCAGGATGGGTTAAAGTACTGTTTTTACACATTACACGTGTTACTATAAAAATTAACATCCAAAAAAAGGATTTTTATTTTATAAATTATATTTTATATTTTATAATATTTTTTTATAAATTTCCTATTATGTTTCAATTTATTTTAGTCATAACAGATTTATTATAGATGTTAGAAAACTAGTTACCTAAATAAAAAACAACAATGTAAAAAAAGATACTTAATGAATATGGAAAAAATGATAAAAATTATATTTTATTGTGTGGTGTGAGTTTGGATCAACCATATATCAAAATTAACAGATTATTTATAATTTTGGAAGAACATTATCTACGGTATATATATCAATAGTGTTTACTTTTGGAATTTACATAAAGGATACTACTCTGCCACTTTAAAATGACATTCACTAATCTCCATCATTCACATATATCAAGAATTATTTATCATCAAAATCCAGAACAAATAAACTCCCATCATACAACATCTCTTCCTAGATTACTAAATTTGTGGAAAAAACCATCCATCATATCCCTTTGGTGTAAACCAAAAAGGTTTAGCAGAAAAGAAGAAACATTCTTCAAAAGATCATTTGTGTATTATTTCATTCTAAAAAATAATATTTTACATATTTCAAGATCATATAAAAATTAATTATCCTAAATGTACTTATTTGTTGTTTTTTAAATGGTTAAATCTACACATACAAATAATTCCATCAAATAAGTTTCAATATTTCCATTCATGTGTGTGATAAACTACCGCCTCATAAATAGATGTCATTCATTTTATCTTTACGACCCCTCATGGATGTCAAATATGATGGAAATAATATTTTACTGTGATATAAATGATATTCATGTTGAAAAAATACTTATTTTTTAATATTGCAAATACCATCATTCATTCCATTTTAGGAAAATAAAATAACATCATTTGTAGATAAGTGGATTTCCTACTCCTCAAAGATATGTGATATATAATACCATTAAATAGAATGTTAAGGATAGGTTTAATAAAAATAAGATATATAAATTAACACTATATTACATTCATGACATAATTACCTTTTAAAAAAAAAATCTATTTTCTTTATTACATTTACACACACTGAAAAAGTGATACTATTGTTCGTGGATTTGTGGACTCCAACCTCCGTGGACTGATGTTATTCCATTTTAATGAAAACAATCCTATATGTAATTATTTATTATTAAATAAAATGTTATATATCATATAATTATCATTATGGAATCATATATGTTACTTATCGTCTTTATATAACGATTATTGAAGAATGTGAACATTACCTCATGGTATGTATGGCCTACTGTCTCTTTGATTGTAATATTTTTTTCATTTTCAAAAACAATATTATATGATGGGTATAAAAAGTATAATTTTTGTATAAATATGGTAACTATTTAATTACTATTATATTTTTTATGTATAAAAAATATACTCATTGGCCATTGATCGCCAACCTTAGTGGTTTTATCAAATAAACCGAATATGGTTAAAACATATGAAAAAGAGATAATTCTTTATGTAGTTTTAAAAACATTATAATAAGTTAAATAAATGTAATTATAGGAATTAAATGTGTTTGAATAATTATACAATTAAATTAATTTTATTATTCAGGATGATAATGACCCACGGGAATTGTCAGAATCAAGGTCATGGATTTCATCTATATCTCACATCATTGAGGTATTATGTAATGATATGCACCTCTATTATTTTAATAGTTTTATATAAAGAATCATATAAATTATATATACATTTTTATCTTTTAAAATGTTTATTAATATTTTTTTAATGTTTTTTTATTTCACGGGGATTATGATTTAAATGGTCATATTTTCAAGGGACTCATTAAATTTATAATGATTTAATTTCAAAATATATTCCCCATGTAAATATTATTGATATTTTTTATATATTTATTTATATATAATATATATATATATATAATGGATAGTTAATGAATATATTAAAATTAATTATTAGGATTAATAAATTAATACTTTTAGATTTATTATACAAAATGTTTTGGCGAATAGAAAAATGAATTTTTCATTCTTAATATCCATGATGATAATGATTTTCTACCACTATGGAAATTATTTTATTATCAAATTACTTTTTATTATTCCATGTTTACTTAAATTAAATTAAATAAATTCTTTACGGTAATTTGGATTTTAATTTTTCTATGTAAAGAGTGTTTTAATATTAAAAATCTTTTCTCGAAACAAAATAAAATTTTAATTCTAATGTGTCTTATATGGGTTAAATAATGTTTTTAAAAGTGTTTTTTATGAGATTATTTTTCTATTGATATAGTTTTTCTTCAATATATTGAATTGTATTTCTTAATATATATTATTCAATGGTTTGAGAACCATTATAGCTCATTTATAAGCCTGATATTTCATATAAAATATTTTGAGAGACATTATATCTCATGATATATAGGTGACCCCGATACAGATTGTATGAATGGTTATGCCCCATAATATATCATGAGTGAGCCCGATATAGCATATATGAAGATTTAATGACATTATAGATCAGAAATTCATTGTGTAATGATAATTTTGGATATCAAAAATATAGTTATTCCAATAAAAACTATTTTTAAATGGGTCTTTGTATATGATTCTCAATGTTTTCCAAAGAAGATTAATTTTATATTATATATTTTAGGGATTTTTCATTAAAGATATTTTCTGTTATTCATGTGTTTTTTTACATATTACATGTTAACATTATAGATAAATTTAAATCTTATAATATTTTTGATGTTTTACCCAAACTAACTTTTCCATTCATTTTATATCCCCTTCTATGATTTTGTGCACATCCCCTCTTTTGTAAAAAATCCATTGGGTATAAAGATAAATAATGGAAATGAATATGTAATGTTATATGTTATGAGTATTTAAAATAAAAATATGTCATACATTATTATAAAATTTATATATTATGGAAAAATAGAAACATATAGGAAGTGTTAATTTTATATTTTATGGTTTTGTTATTTATGAGTTGTGATGTAATTATATTAAACTCTATACTTGAAAGGATACATAATGTGGTAGAAAGTAATTTATTTTCTAAAACTCAATATAATGAAATTTTTAATGGATTTTATACCCATTGGAGTAAAAATAATTGGTTTTTTGTTGATGAGTAAAAATATGATAAATGAATCATAAAAAAATCAATGATGAAAACTTATATTTCATTTGGAAAATCATTTTTCTTTGAAATAATTTATAAAATTTAGATTATTTTTTGAAAAATAGATTCTCTGAAAATTACTTTTAATAAATATAAAAGATTCTTGAAAAAAATCCATTTGTCAATGACAATAGTAAATTCTATTAATATTGTAATCCTTAAATCAATGTTTTCCTTTCACTATTATGGAAAATTTAAAATGGTATTTGTTTTAAAAAAACATAAGACTTATTTTGAAAAAAAATTAATTAGTAAATATACATAAATGTTTAATTAATAAAGCATTTTTAAAAGGAGAAAATTTTTAAAACGATTATAGGAATCACAATTTTGGAAGGAAACATATTTTTTTACCACGAAGGAAATGAAGTCATATTTTCATGAATCAAATTTTAAAATCATATTATACCAGAGAGTGAGAAAATATACAATTAAATGGTAAAGATAAATTATAACCACAACAGAATAAAATCGTTGATTTTATTTAGAAATGGTTGTTTAATATGATCCAATTGATATTCAAGATTAATAAATCTCTATTAAAATGAGACTATGAAATAAACTCTCTTCAAGTGTTCAAAATGTTGAAGTTATAATTAGTAAATGAATCAATTATTTATATACAATTCAAATCCACATATAAATTTTGAAATAAAAAATAATATTATAAAAAAAATTATACACATAATATTAGCATGATATAAAAAAGGTAGAATTTTATCCTAATGAGTGGAAATTGATTTAATGAATAACTTACATGCACTTTATCTTAATTAGACATTAATATTTTGTGGTGGTATGTTAAATAGACATTATTTAACCTAATTGATAATTGTTAAAAGTGTTTTATTAATTTTTAAAACAATTATTTTTATAATTATGATATCATATATGAACATATTATACCATATTATCACTTATTTGTTAATAATATGTCATTACTTTTGCAGTTTTGTGCGTTGATTTTCTTTTTTTTATTTTCCTGCATATCTTGAAAATATATGTTCTATTAAATATGATCTACTTACAACACATCTAATATGATATTAATGGTAAAAATATCATATTTTATCATAAAAACATTTTATTAGAATTTTTTATATTGAACATATATAACGAATCACCTTGATTCATGGAGATGGTAAGTCATACATACACACAGGTGATGATATCGTTTTTAGATGTTTAAATATATAATAAAATGTAATGTATATTAAGTTAATAGAATTATTATAATATCATAATAAATATATATATATTAATTATTTCAATAATTATAACAAACCATTTAAAGTGGTAGAGAAAAAAAATTAAACCACTCTGTGGAGGTGGTTAGTCATACATAAACATGTACGATGCTTTAATTTTTAATTAAATGGATAAAATGTATAATATGTTTTTTAATATTCATAATAAAATAACATTATATATTATTATTATTTATAATAATATTATGTAAACCTCACATAAATAGGATGTGAAAAAAAATAAACTTGAAAGAGTCAGTAAATATGATTACCAAATATTTTAAAAAAATCTATTAGATCACAACCTCTAGACACTAGGGTTGTTATTTTGAAAATACTATAACCTCTGGTAGATTTAAACATATGTGTTTATGTTAAATAGAAATTATTTTTTTGATATTGAAATATCAATTTGGTGTTGATATTTGATAGACAGAGTTCCCTTTAATAATTTTATTCATGAAAAATTTAGGGTTTATTTGAATAATAATTTAATTGAATGTAATTTTCAATTAAAAATGTCTGAAATAATATTTATATAAAATATAATATGGTTATGGGTAAAAAAACACCAATTAAATAATTTTTTTTATTTGTTTATAACAAATTAATACACTTATCTCCTGGCGTTTAACACATATTTAACTACATTATCTCTTACTAGGAGAATATTGAATTTAACACATCGAGGTTTAATATAGTCACTATAAAATTAAAAACACCCCATAACTAGATCTTGAGTTATATGTTAATTCAAAAAATATTATTTTTTAAAAAATTTATATCATTATGAATTTTATATCATTTATTAAAATATTAGTTATTTTAAAACTTCATTAATGTTAATTTGAACATTATTTATTACTTTATGTTTTAAAAATATAAAAATATTAGGATAACCCGAAACCAAATAATTTAATATGTCCCTAAAATATATATTTAATCTATAATATCTATGAATATTATTTATTTTTTAAATAATAAAACCAATAATATTTTAAATTTCATTGATATGATTTTTCCATTAATTTAACAATTACTTTATATAAGTTAATTTTACTATAATAACTATAAAAAAATTACCATGATGTAGAAAATTACTTTATATTTCAATTTAATATTTATAGTTGATGATATTCTATGGATATCAACATATTAAAAATGTTGTATTTAATAAAACAATGAATGTGGCATCATTGACAATTATTTATGTAAAATATTACAAGGTTCATCATGACTTCCTAGATGAAAAAAACTATAATATATTAAAAACATTAATACATATAACTAAAAATATTCATATTATAAACTCATTCTCCTTATAGGTTCATTTTTGGCTCTTTATCATTTTATTTTTATCCTATTTTACCCAATTTATGCCTTAACGTGTTAACAAAAATTAACATGGATGCAATTTATATTGTTCAAAAATAAAAGTGACATATTGAATAATTTTAAAAATTAAAAAATATTTGAAATAAAATTTTCTAAATTAAATAAACATATTTTGTAAAATATAATTTCAAAATAATTCAGCAAAACCCAACAAAAACTGTTTTCTCAAAAAATGCATTACATTGCCAAAAAATATACTTATTCTAAAATAAGATAAAATATAATTAACATGAAATAAATTATATTATAACTATGTAATTAGTAATTTAATTAGTTATGTATGAAATTAATATCATAAAAATAAATTTTAATATATATAAATTATAATTTTAAAAAAATAAATATTTTTTTATAATTCAATGGAAAAATCACACTTTTCATAAAATTAAAAAAAATATTTATATGTTTATTTTAATTAAATAATATAAAAATTTTAATAGTATTATAAAATTAAATTTATTTATTTTTGAGATATTTATTATAATATTTACTCTAAAAAATAATCAAATATAAATTTTGAAGAAAACCTATTTTTTCTGAAGATTAGAATGATTTTATTAGAAATTAAGTTCTTATTCACAAATCAGTAATTACTAGAAAATGACTATAATAATTATATATATCATAATGTGATTTATATTATAAATTCCCTCCAATTTAACGTATAAGTGATAATCATATTTCACATTATGTAAAATCCATTTTTTTGTGTAACTTGAGCAATCAAATAATAAAATTTAACGAGTACCACAATGTAAAATCATGGGGTGTTACACAATCCAGAACATAAAGAAATTAAGACATTATAATTTAAAATTTCACTTCAAAAATCATATAATGATACTTGGAAATTATTTTGTGGGAAACCCACATCACAAAAAATGGTTAAAATACATACACATAACATGAAAAATGTGGAAATGTGACAGTCACCAAAAAACTATGATTTTAAATACGATATCATTAGAAAATTGTAAAAATAAGGACATGAATGATAAATATAACTCAAATTCTATGCTGGAGATTAATATAGATCACGGAAATTAGAATGATAACAATCCCACAAAATTAAATTTTTTGTTTTTTATAAGACCATTTATTTCTCAGTATGAAATGTAATATTACCACAATTATGTTCCTAACTAATTTTTATACTGTTAATAGATTCATTAAATTTAAAAATAATTAATGTATAAAATATCATTACCTGATTTCATTATATTTCATATTCCAGATCATGTCCTTTTTTGTTCTTAGATATATTATTACATATACTATTTCACTAGGAAATTAATTTTCAAAATGAATTTCTCATTTTAGAAGAACATTAATGAATCATAAGATCTAGGACTCATTAATTTAGCCTTTAGATGTTTACATAAATAAAAAATGGTATCAAATGTTTTAATGAGGGACTATATTAAAAAAACCATCTTAATCGATTCATTTGTAAATAATTTTATGTATCATCCGAAAATATGTCTATACATATTCAAGGAGAAAATATTTTTTTAAAAGGTAAATAATTATCAAAATTAAACACGACAACATATTTTACAAAAATGAAATAATATAGATGTTATTATCACCTAAAAATTTTGAAAAAAAAAGATCACCACTAATAAATATTCAAAATATTTATTCTATAAAAATTTAAATATCAATTTTTTGAATATATTCTAGGAATACAAACATTTAATAATCCTAGAGAAGATGACATATATAATAAAATCAATAACAAAATTCATGGTCACCAATACTATCTAATAAAAATATATTTATCGTTATTTTCATATGACCAATAACATATTAAGAATAAATTTACCAAATCATGGGATTTTTAAAAGATAAACATTTCATAGAATATGTTCTATTGGTTATCGGTATTATTCATCACAAGCTTATGAGTCCTTAATGAAGAAATACTATAGTAAAATTGTAACACCCACATATTTTGTGAATTTATTTTTCTAACTAATTTAATATTTTAATATTTTCAATTCATGAAATAGTGAATATAGATTTATTTTATTATATAGATGCACTAAGATTGAATTATGTTATAATAAACACCAAGGTATACATGTACTATATGCAAACTGACTTGTCTCACATTAGAGACCACACCGAGTTTCTGTGATACAATACATTATTATTATTTTTATTTAAATAAGATATTTATAACCTACCTATTAAAATTATAATATAAATAGTAATAAGTACTTTTGAAATGTTATTTATAATTGTTTTTATAATAAAGAATATAATTTTTTGTAAAGTATTTATATTTCTAAATTTTTTATTTTCTAAAATGAACCACATTTCATGCACTTCTATAACAAATTATTAAATAAATTTTAGAAATTTACGAAAATTATTTTTTGATAGAATAATCATTATTTTTTATTTCAGAATAAAATAATTATGTTATGGTGAATTGTTTATATCTTTCTGAAAAGTTTCATATTTTTCATAAAATTGAAAATTATTGCAAATGTTCTTAAAAACAGACATTTCCAATTAAATAATTATTTTAATTTAAATATATTTTAATGTATCAATAGATAAATATAAAATATATTTATTCAATGTAGGTAATTGGAATCATTCTTATAATGGAAATAGATAAAAAAAATTATTGAACATTTGAACGTCTATTTTACCCACCTTCTAGCCACATTTATGAGATTAGCATTGAATATAATTTTAGAAAATCATTTGACTAAATTTGAAAAGTATACATACATTTTTTGATCAATATGTAAAATTTTATCTATTAGAATCAAAATATTTTTTTGGTTAATAGTAAAATTTGAATTTTATTTCTCATAGTAATATAAAAATAGGGTAATTAAAGGTAAGTAACATATTATAATAATAAAAAACAACCAATATATTGTCCTAAATAATATGGATAACTATGTTTTGACCTAAATAAACCTTAGGTCGATAATATGGTCCTTTTTATGCCACTTGAGTAAGATTAATACCACTGTTATAATTTATTTAATGGAGAGTTGAAAATGTCATATTCAAATTTTAATAACTATATCATTTTCAATATGAGGTTTTATAATTGATATGGTAGACATTAAATAGTAATTAGGAAAAAAATGTTTATATACATCATGATATATTATTTATAATTTTCAGTCTTTAAATAAAAAAAATTAATTTTGACAGAATAATGATATAATAACAGGTTTATTAAAGGATTAATCAAGTATGATATTAATAATAAGATAATAAATATAATTTTATCTATTTGAATCCATCCCAAGAAAATTTCGAAGATTATTACAAGATAGGGTTGATTTAATATATTGTTTATGGAATCATGTTTTTATAATTTTATTAAAATTCATATAATAAATATTGTCAAAACTGACATAAATCACATTTTAAAAAAACACACATCTTAATTTTGATATATCAAATTAATAAAAGTATATATATATTCCAAATAACAAGGATATTTCTAAATTTTTCATTACATCTCTAATTGGGATTTTTTTGGGAATTTAATTGTATCTATATTAACCTTATATTGTAATAAAATAAGTTATCATGGTAAGAGTTAAAAATTCTAACTAAGGGTAAATGTCCAAAGATATGGTTAATTTTTTGACCTAAACATGTGAAAAATTTATTGGTTGAGGTGATTTGGATATATAATAATCCCAAAAATAAATAATTCACATTGGAGTTATTTGAAATCAAAAATCAATTTATAATAAATTATTACCTTTTGAGTTTAATAAAGCTCTCCTACCTCTATTACTAATGGGATTCCCTCCTTATAATTTATAGATACCCAAAAGATTATTTCATAGAATAAACCTTCTAATTTATCCTCAATACTTCTTCAATTGATCTTATAGGCCATAAATTTGGCAGAAGTTATAATTAAGTAGTCCATTAGTGAAAATAAAAAGGAGACACTCAAGGACGATGTAATTGTTTTACCAACTCTTTCAACGTTCATTCCGTCTTCTACTTCACTATCAAAATTTGATTCTAAAATAAATTAATAAATCAGGAATATGATATATATATAGATTATTTTTTATTATTATGGGACAATTATATTCATCATTTTACTCATTCTACAAAAACTATCCCCATGTGTGTGTGTGTACGATTTACCATCTCCCTGCCATGGTGTAACATGTTTTTTCATCTATACCTTATTTGGATGTGTATAATGATAAATATATATTATTTAATTAATAAATATGACCTTATAAAAATTATTTAAAATTAATATAACATCCAATTCCATTTCATTTAACAATTAAGGGAATGACATCGTCCCTCATGCGTACGGAGAACATATCGTCCCCACACTGTAATGAGATTCATTATCCACTCTAAAGATTCAAGTATGATTATAAAATATATATTATTAATAATTAAATATATATAATAATAATTCTACTAGATTAATATATATATATATATATATAATTTACATTCATTCATTCAATATCATAAGACAACATAAACAACATTTATGTATACGTTCGACCTATTGTCTCTATGAACTGTGTAATCTATTTCATATATTTATCTAATATATATAATTTTATTCTGAATATATATGATATATAAATCATATTATTCATTATGGATGTAATTAAACCATTATCTATATAGTAATATCTATAATAACTATTGGAAACACGTATGATAAACAACGCATTTATTACCTGAAACGTTGCTTTAACCTAGAATTTCCAAAAGGGGGTTATTTAATCACATAAATGAATCGTATATGAGATCATAAATAAAATTATGATTTTGGTATAAGTAAAAAATATGTAAAAACCCACTATAATGGACATTTTAAGAGTGAATCAGACCTAAGATAAGGAGATTTGGGTCTCAAATTGTTTTTCTGAGACAAATGTCTTTTACCCTACATGTTTCTTCTATGTGGTGCATATTCTAAAAATGAATTTCCATTATTAGTCTTTTTTGGAAGATTATGATATTTACATATTGTCATAATTTTCTTCTTTACAAGCGGCATACGATTTTATTAATTATAATTTGATGAGTTTTGATTTCACAATGTCTTACATGTTTTGGATTTTCTTCATTTTAACTCTACGTTGGGAAATATTTATCATCAATGACAATGTTCTTAAAAAAAATAAAATATTTTTTAAATTTATCATAAATATTTACAATGTCATTTTTACACATTTTGAACATTTACTACATGGTTTGAAAGGATTATTTATATGTATTTCTAAATTATGTTCTTATTTTCATTCCATAAAATGTTCAATTACATATTTTTTATCTTTTACCTCCTGAATGAATTTATATTATTTATTGACACCTTATAACCTTGATTCTTACCTAATATTCATACGATGTTATTTTTAAAAAATAAGGTTTTCTTTTAAAATATCTTGACATTTTATCATAATAAAATTATTTCAACGAATAAATGATATTTTCCATAATAACTATTTTAAATTATTTTCTTGTTTCCTATGTATGGTTTTAAATTGGTTTCAAAAAAATGGTTTTGAAAATGTTTTCTGTTTTTAAAATTTATTTTTAAGGAAGAATCATTTTTTATGGGATCTATAAAAATCCTACCCACCTTTGATGACAGAAATTATTATAGTTCAGGAATAACATTAATATTATTCATCTGAATGGTTCATGTTTTCATTTAATTTTATTTAAGAAACCTCGTTGGTTTCACAGGTTATTATTTTGAGGAAATTACTATTAAAATGATCACTTTTTCATAGGTTATTTTTATGGTTATATTTTTATAAGACCCATTACATTTTATGGGCTATGATATGTTTCTTTATGATCCTATGGAACATTTATGTATGGTTTTATAATAAGATGGTTTAGACCATTATCTTCCTTCTATATATTAGGAAAAATATTCTATCTCATGAGATAGACCTAAAGGACCTTGTCCCCAATATAGTTATGTAAGTGAACCATCACTAACATGATGGTTATGGGAGTGAATAGTGACTATAAATAAGGTATGGGAAGTGAAACCATACTACCATGTTTCCTTGTAAGCTATAACATAACTAAAATGGAAATCATTATTATATTGTTATGTGTCTTCCACAGTTCCATGATTTATTACTGTAAGACCCTAACCCCTCTAGACTAGGGCCGGTGCATTACTTGTTATATTGGAATGGTTAAAAGGAATTAAAATACCAAAGGAATTAATATTTTATTAGTCGTGAAGAAACTAGATACATATATGTAACACAAATTACATTGAAAACAGTTACAAGATACAATTCATAACAAAACTAAAAACTACAACCAGGTGAACTCAATAAAATTCCTTCTCTACATCACCTGTTGAAGTTAAACAATGAAAGGGGTGATCTCAAATGCTCATTATGGGCCCGAAGTTTGACTACAATAATAATTGATTAACAATAAATATGACATAATAAATATGGAATAGTGAATAAATTAATAACTAATGCCATTAATAAACAGAGAATGAAACTGCATCCATAGATTTTGTCATCGTGAAACCCTCATGGAAAATAATAATAACTGATAATTAATAAAGATAATGCTTATTAATTGGATGTCATGTATCTGGCATATGAAACCATAATACCATAAAATGGTTTAGTTCTTTGGGTAGAAACCCGTCTGATTTTTTGGAATCAAACTCGAAGAGTTTGTTGCCACCTGATTTGTCTCATGAGACCTACCGATGCATCAAGGGGTTGTAGTGGGACCCACCCACCACTTCATGTCCAATGAATTACTTATCTGTTAATTCAATACAAGATCAATATGCCTTTTCAATATCCTTATATAGTAGAGTATACAGATTCATCAATATTACTATAGTAAAAAAAATTCCATAATAAACACCGTATGTAAAATGGTATATGGTTTAGACAACAACATATCCATTATATGACATTATGGATATTTATTACCAATATATTTTAAAATGTGTTATCTCAAATGGGAAATAGGTAAACCACATAAGGATTATTAGGTGCACAATACAAGGTTTGTCATAATGAAAAGGTAGTTGAGACAAAGTCCCTTGCCACAATGTAATCAGTCGAATCATATGACCAGAACATAATGGAGATAAAATGAATCATTGAATAAAAATAATATAAATAGAATCATGTTATTATATATTAAATGGTAGTACACATATACAATATATAATAAATAAGTGGATAACAATGGAAATCTCATAGAAATGAAAGTCAGATGAGAAACCCCTAACAAACATTTAGGCATGGTAACGAGTGTTCTTGCGAGGGATTAATGAGAGGTGAATGTTTATCCAATTATTTATATATCATAAAGGAAGTGTGGTTGAGATGAGAAAACATTCCCCATCAATAATAATTTAAAATCAAAGAAAAAATCTTAGCAGATATTCATGAACAAAAGTTAGAGAGAGGATCCCTTACAAAGACTGTATCATTAGTCTGAGGACAAATCAATGAAATATTTATGTGTGAAAAATAAAAATCCACAAAATATATGTGTATATATAGTATAAAATAGTAATCGTTATTTCAGACATATTATTGGAACAATGTAACCAATGAAATAGATGTTTAACTCCAAGAATGAAAATTCAGTTAAGCAATCCCTTACCTTATGCTAGAATGTGTTCTTGACATGTTACATAAGACCTGAATAAACAAATTAGGCTTATTAATTCATAAGTACAGAACCATATATAAGTATAAATGATTTATTACAACCCTTTTTAGTTCATTCAATGCCTATTTAACTAGTTATAATGATCAATTTCAATGTTTAGGCTCGTTTGTTTACTTGGTTTTAAATGATTGGTTCACATATATTCAAGTTCAAATAAATACATAATATAAATTTGGTTGTCCAGAAATGAAGTTATATTCTGTTAGTTATCATCCATAAAATTACATGGTTATAAATTAAATTTGGTTACTTATATTGAAGTCGAATTATTATATATATAACCTTGGTGATAACCATTTTGGATAAACGATGGGTTTGATTTCAATGAAGATGTTTTCCTTTATAAATTAATACCATTTGTACAAAAGGATTACTGAATTAAAAATAGGATATATTACATATATAATAATCTAGGTAAACCATAACACAAATAGTTTCATGACCATATTTCAATATTATAATAGAAATTGATAAATTGTTGTCATTGAATGTGCTAAATTAACACATCACAAACGGTGCATTCATTTCATTCAAATAAAAGGCGGGGAAAGGAGAGAAGGTAATGAAATATAGAATTAGCATGATATAATTATAGTACATGTATATAGCTGGATTTTTCATACCATTATGGTGAAGGGAGTTGAGGAAAGGAAAAAAGAAAAGAACATAAATGAATTGAAGGAATTGGAAAGAGGAATTTTCCTCTTCAGACTTCCTCCTTTTAGAACCTCTTAAGGGGAGAGGTTTTGTTATTTTGAAGAGAATAGGAGATTTTGGAAGTGGGTGAGGATCTTTGGGAGAGACATGTGCAGAAAATTGAGGAGCTTCAAGGCATAGAGGAGTGAAGAGAAGAGGGAGAAGTGAGGGGTTTTTTTAGTGGAGGAGAGGGGTAAATTTTGAATATTTAATTAATTGTTCTATTATTTCCCCCAATACCACAAATATTGTTGTTTCATATGAACCCAAATAGTAATATTTTCATGTGAGTTCGAACCAAGTGACCTTACATCATTTATGATATCATAAATAGTGTATTTTAACTGATAATTTGTATATACGGTATTTTATCGTATTTCACTATTCATAAAAATTTCTAAAATTTCAGAAAAAATCCCAAATATTTACCCTGACAATTATTCAATATGTAGAATTTAAAAATGAACTCTATTTTTCAAAATTAATTTTCTATAATTTATAAATTTAATTTTTAAATAAAGTCATTGTTAATTTGAAAAAATACAACCTTAATGGTGTAATTAGTTTTATTTTTCATTGAAAAACTAATTAATATCTCATTATCTTATTTCCTTATGAAAATAAAATAATATTATTATTTACTATTAATAAGGGTCATATTATTATTCAAATTACTATTCATAAGGGTATGTTATTATTCACCAAAAATCATGTTTTTTCTTTCAGACTCTAAATAACTTACTGATCACAACTGTAGATAAACATTTTTTGAAATTCAAAACATAGAAGTGGGAAATTTATGTATAATGGCTTGGGTTTAACTATCTCCTAAATAACCTATTTTTGTTTCAATGGATCATAGTGATAAATTTAATGTATTTAATATAATCATACCATAAAATGTTTAGGGTGTTACATTATTCCCTCCATCAAAGAATTGTGTCCTCCCAATTCATATCATACCTACAAAAGAAATATCTCTTATGTTCTTACCAAATCTCCCGTCGTAGAGGATCCTCAGATGCGTTCAGCGAAAAACCCAAATTGATGCCTAACACATCTAGTTCTCTGACACATACACACCACGAACAGAAGGGTTTGAACACTTGCATCGTACACTTGGGCTTCTAGAGGGAGGCTCGAATAGTAGAATGTTTGCAAATTCTTGAATGAACCAACACATGAAGAACTCGTCGAACTATATCTCGACTGAGGACATCTAAGTCGTAGAAATTTATGTACAGTTTAAAACTGAGGAGTTGGTACATGTAGGTCGCACAAAGATTTACCTCCAATGTAGCCTCTTGAAAATATAACATGGCCTTGTAGTTCTGTACTAGAGTGAAACATAGTAAAATCCATTCATGGTATTTTCCTCATCGCCTATACTCGGAGAATTGTGACATGGCTATGTGATAGTAAATGGATGAATTACCTTGACAGGGGCGGAGAATGTTTGGACTGTTTGTCACTTCACATAGTTGTTTACACGTTTTTTTGCAAGTTTGCGAGAGATATGTACTCCTCTTCATAGGTTTTGATCCTAATAATCTCCAGTACCTCCACAGGAAGAGATAACATATGGGTTTGTCCTTCCTTTTTAAAATTTATTTTGAAGGTTCACATAGTGATACTCATTCAAAATAGTAACTGATGAAAGGATAACAAAAATAACAGAAAACAAGATATATTACTATATAACTTCTAGATCAAAAGTAAAACATGGCTAATGGTTTCCCCAGTACCCCAATACATGAATCCCCAAAACAAATTCAAAGATTTCAATCTCCCAGAACCATATGCAACCCTAGAAACACATAAATCCCGATGTCCTGTTATCAAGAACATCACCCATTCTAGGGTGCTGACGACCACAGGTGGATTCCTAAGGTATTATTCATCTGCTCGATTTCCTTAGCCCAGACACACTGCAGATAGCTAGGGTTGAATTTGTGCTTAATGTACTTAGGCTTCTATATAGAGGCATGATTAGTGTGGAGGTCAGAAATTTCAGTGTGGTCTAAATCCCTATAATTCCCATGCACCACGTCATTCATGAAGATAGTTATGTCGTAACGTTCTCCATACATAATAAAACTCAGGACCTGGAATAGGTAGGTCAGTCGATGGTCACCATCCAAATATGCTTTTAGTAATTTACCCACAGCTCGGTACTTATCAGCCAAATTGAATCATAGGAAAATAGCTTAATGATACTTCCCTCATTCCATATATACAGAAAATTGTGTATATGAAATACGGTAACAGACCAGATTGCTTCCTTGGTAAAGATGGAGAATTTTTGGACGATTCGATACCCGATGGAGTAGTTTACAAGTCAGATGTAAGTTGGCATATGGCTGGTCCTCTTCAGAGCATGTCTTGACAATTATAATCTCTAAGAGCTTGGTAGGTAGTGATAAAATATTGGTTGGTTGACTCATATCCTTTATCTGAAAATTTTCATTAAATCATCATTTAGTATGGAAAACCCATTTTAAAAAAATTTATTTGTTTTATATGAAAACATATCAAAACAGATAATACAACATCATTCATTTAGACATTATATATAAAACTCAAGAAATTATTAATTCTCTTGCTCCCTTTCACAAAACACTATTATGGACTTCTTTTCGTCCTCTAATACAACCCTTCATTTATTCCATAGATGTTGGGTATTTCTCTAGTTTTCTAACAAATGAATATCAAAATCGATTCCAAATTCCTCTATCTCCTTGGTCCAGATGCAATATGTGCAACTAAGGACAACTGCGTGTGGACATCTAGAATTCAGATTGAGAGATTCATGTTAGGTATCATGTTGAGTGACATCAGTATGAACTTGATGCCAATAATTAAAATGGGTATTCTTGTTCTCAAGGGCTTTAAAGTCCACCACTTGACCACAAAGTCCGCAGGTCAAAATCTGACATAGATATGCTACCCTTAGGTTTCCCCATTGTGCAGCTTCATCAAAGTCCTCATGAGAAAAGAAATTATTGGCTAGGGTAAAACATTTATAGATACCCTTGAAGTATTTCCCTTGTCATAAATAGAATGGTAATTGTGTGCTCATCATGAGGTAATAGACGAAACCTGCTCCATGGTGAAGTTGGAGTACCCGAGTAGAGTTCGATACCCGGTAGAGGGTTTTGCATGATAAACGAATATTTGCAAAAGTCTCATAGTTTTTTACACATGATTTTCTTACTATGGTCTCTAATACTTTTGTTAGAAGATAAAAAAGACAGGTACTTTCGTTTTCCATCTGAAAATTATGAAAACATCGTTATTAGTATGGTTTAAGTAAGTTTTTCATTATTCAGTTTTGGTTTTCCAGAGTTATCCCAACTGAATCCTCTAAATAATATTTACATTAAACTCCAAACATAATAGCTTGTAAAGAAAATATTAATTATCCTAAGCATATCCCCCAGGAGTGTAATAACCAAGAGTGCTGCGAGGCCCATTTTCGTGTACCAGTTTTCATTCGTGTCTAGCTCAAAGCGGTGTTTTTGGGTTTTACCCCTAGATAAATCTGTACCAGAGCCACCTCTACCTGCTAGTATCCAGATATGAATGTATTTTCTAGAAAGATTCAAATAATCTATTCCTTACCAAAATTCCCGGACATTGTTTCTTGTTTATCATCAAAGTCTTATCTTAGGGACACTTCCCAAATCTGTGATTTCTAAATCTAGTTCCCATGTTTCCTGTTAAACTTCCTCTAATACCAAATGTAACACCCCGACTCCTCTAGGCTGGATCTGGTGCATTACTTGAGATATTGGAATGGTTAGAATTAATGATATTCCTGAAGTAACAGTCAGTTTAGTATTCTTGACGAAACTAGATACATAGATGTCACTCAAATCACATTGAAAAGGTTTAAAAAATACAATACATTACGAAACAAAAAACTACATCCACAAGAACTCAATAAATGATCTCCTCTTTATCACCTGTTGAATGTAAAAAATGAAATGGGTGAGCTCAAATGCAGTGTAAGGGTTACAAATAGTAGAAGCATGAGTATAATAACAACTGAATCACAATCAATCTAACATAATCTTTATGGCATAGTGAATAAATGAATAATTAATTCCATTAATAAACTGATAATGAAACTGCATCTATATATATTGTCATTGTGAAAACCTCATGGATAATAATAATAAATGATAATTAATTAAGATAATGCTTATTAATTTGAAGTCATGTATCTGGAACATAAAACCATAATACCGTAAAACTGATTTAGTTCTATGTGTAGAAACCTGTTTGATTTTTGGAAACAAACTCGAGGAGTTTGTTGCCAACTGATTTGTCTCATGAGACCTACTGATGCATCGATGGGATATAGCGGGACCCACCCACCACTATATTTCTAAAGCATTCCTTTTACATTAATTCAATATAAGAGAAATATTCCTTTTCAATATCCATATAGAGTAGAGTATACAGATTCATCAATATTTCCATAATTAAAATAACATTCCAAATTAAACACCGTATGTAAAATGGTATATGGTTTAGACAAAAACATATCCATGATATGAGATTATTTATTTTTATTATCAATATAATTTCAAATGAAATGTTATCTCAAATGGGCAATAGTTAAACCACATAAGTATTATTAGGTGCACAATACAAGGTTAGTCACAAGAAAAAGGTAGTTGAGACAATGTCCCTTACAACAATGTAATCAGTCGAATCATATGACTAGAACTTAATGAAAATAAAATGAATCATTGAATAACATGAATATAAATGGAATAATGTTATTAAATATCAAATGTATGTACACATATACCACATATAAGTAATAAGTGGAAAATAATGGAAATCTTAGAGAAATGAAAGTGAGATGAGAAACCCCTTACAAACATTTGGGCATGGTAATGAGTGTTCTTGCAAGGGAATAATGAGAGAAGAAAGGTTATCCCATTATTTATATATCATAAGGGCAGTATGGTTGAGGTGATAAAACAAACCCCATCATTAGTAATTTAAAATAAGAGAGCACAACATATGGGAGATTCTTGAACAAAAGTGAGAGAGAGGATCCCTTACAAAGATTGTATCGTTAGAGTGAAAAAAAATCAATGAAATATTTATGTGTGACAAATAAAAATCCCCAAAATATAAGTGTATATACAGTATAAAATATTCATTGGTCATTCACACATATTATTGGAACAATTTAACCAATGAAATAGATATTTAACTCAAAGAATGAAAATTGAGTTAAGAAATCCCTTACCATATGCATGAAGGTGTTCTTGACTTGTTATTTAAGACCTATATAAACTAATTAGGCTTATTAATTCATAAGTCCAAAACCACTTTTATTTTTATATTATTTATTACAACCCATTTTAATTCATTTAATGCCTTTTTGATTAGTTATAATGTTCAATTTCATTGTTCAGGCTCGTTTGTTTACTTGGTTTTAAATGATCGGTTTACTTAAATTCATGTTCAGATAAATATATAAGAAGGATTTGGTTATCCAGAAATGAACTCATATTATATTAGTGAACATATAAAAGAATACATGGTTTTAAATTAAATTTGGATACATATAGTGAAGTTGAATTATTATATATATAAACATTGTGACAACCATTATGGCTAAACGGTGGGTTTGATTAAAATGAACATGTTTTCCTTTATAACTTAATACCATTTGTACAAAAGGATTAAAGAACTAAAAATAGGATATATTACATATATAATAATCCAGTTCAACCATAACACAAATGGTTTCATGACCTGATTTAAATATTATAATAGAAATTGATAAACATGTGTCCTTGAATTTTCGGAATTAGCACATATCAAATGGTGATTTCATTTCTATCAAATAAAAGGTGGGGAAAGGAGAGAATGTAATGAAATATACCATTAGCATGAAAACATTCCAGTACCTGAATATTACTAGATTTCTCATACCATTATGGTAAAGGGAGGTGAGTAAAGAAAATATAAAAGAACATAAAATAATTGAAGGATTTAGAAAGAGGAATTTACCTCTTGAGACATCCTCCTTTTATGTAACACAAATTACATTGAAAAATATTACAAGATACAATATATATCAAAACTAAAAACGGTAACCACACGAACTTAATAAAATACCTTCTATTAATCACCTGTTGAAGTTAAAAAATGAAAGGGGTGAGCTCAAATGCCTTAAAAGGTGCATAAGAATGATTACAATAATAATTGAATCACAATCAATCAGACATAATCAATATGTCATAGTGAATAAATGAATAATTAATGCCATTAATAAACTGAGATTGAAACTGCATCTATAGATTTTGTTATATTGAAAACCTCGGGGATAATAATAATAAATGATAATGAATAAAAATAATATTTATTAATTGTTCATGTATCTGGAACATGAAGCCATAATACCTTAAAAACAATTTAGTTCTATGGGTAAAAAACCATCCGATTTTTGGAAACAAACTCAAAGGGTTTGTCACCAACTGATTTGTCTCATTAGACCTACTGATGCATCGAGGGGCTATAATAGGCCCCACCCACCACTACCTATCCAAATGATTCCTTAAACATTAAATCAATACTACATCAATATTCCTTTTCAATATCTGTATAGAGTAGAGTATAGGGATTCATCAATATTTCCATATTTAAAATAACTTTCAAAAATAAACCCCATATGTAAAATGGTATACGGTTTAGACAAAAACATATCCATGATATGAGATTATGGATATTTATTATCAATATAATTTCAAATTAAAAGTTATCAAAAATGGGCAGTAGATACACCACATAAGGATTATTAGGTGCACAATACAAGGTTAGTCACAATGACAAAAGGTTGTTGAGACAAAGTCCCTTACCACAATGTAATCACTTGAATCATATGACCAGAACATAATGAACATCAAATGAATCTTTGAATAACATGAATATAAAGAGAATCATGTTATTAAATATCAAAGGGTAGTACACATATACCACATACAAAAATAAGTGTCAAACAATGGATATCTCATAGAAATGAAAGTGAGATGAGAAACCCCTTACGACCATTTCGGCATGGTATCGACTGTTCTAGCGAGGGCTTTATGAGAGGTGATAGGTTATCCCAATATTTATATATCATAAGGGCTATATCAGTGACGTGTGAAAAAATACCCCATCATTAGGAATTTAAAATGAAAGAGCACAACATAGGGGATCTTTTTGAACAAAACTGAGAGAGAGGATCCCTTACAAAGATTGAATCATTAGAGTGAGGAGAAATCAATGAAATATTTATGTGTGACAAATTGAAATCCATAAAATATAAGTATATATACAGTATAAAACATTCATAGGTCATTCACATATATTTTTGGAACAATGTTACCAATGAAATAGATGTTTAACTCATATAATGACAATTGAGTTAATCAATCCCATACCTTATGCTTGAAGGTGTTCTTGACTTGTTATTTAAGACCTAAATAAACACATTAGGCTTATTAATTCATAATTCTGGAACTACCTATATATGTAAATGATTTATTACAATCATTTTTATTCCATTCAAGGCATTTTTGTTAGTTATAATGTTCAATTTCATTGTTCGAGCTCGTTTGTTTACATGGTTTTAGATGATCGGTTCACTTATATTAAAGATGGGATAAATAAATAAGATGGATGTGGTTGTCTAGAAATGAAGTTATATTCTATTAGTGATCATAATGAAGATTACATGTTGTTAAATTAAATTTGGTTACATAGAGTGATGTTGAATATTTATATAAATAACCTTGGTGACAACCATTTAGGCTAAACGGTGGGTTTGATTACAATGAACACGATTTCCATTATAACATAATACCATTTGTACATTAGTATTATAGAACTAAAAATAGGATATATTGCGTATATAATAATCTGGTTCAACCATAACAAAATGGTTTCATGAACAGATTTAATGATTATAATGGAAATTGATAAACTGTTGTCCTTGAATGTGCTAAATTAGCACATCTCAAACGGTGCTTTCATTTCATTCAAATAAAAGGTGGGAATAAGAGAGAAGGTAATGAAATATAAAATTAGCATGAAAACATTACATTTCATGAATATTAATAGATTTTTCATTCCATAATTGTGAAGGGATGTGAGGAATGAACAAAGAAAAGAACATAAAATAATTGAAGGAATTGGAAAGAGGAGTTTACCTCTTGAGATTTCCTCCTTTGAGAACATCTTATGGGGAGAGGTTTTGGTATTTTGAAGAGGCTAGGAGAATTTGGATGTGGGGGAGGATCATGGGGAGAGACCTTGGTAGAACCTTGAGGAGCTTCAAGGCTTAGAGTAGTGATGAGAAGAGGGAGTGGTGAGGTGTTTTTATAGTGGAGGGGAAGGGTAAATTTTGTTTATTTAATTCATTATTTTATTATTTCCTTCGAGACAACCAATAGTGTTGTTTCATGTGACCCATAATAGTAATAAGTGCATGTGAGTTCGAAACAAGTGTCTTTACATCACTTATGATTTCATAAATAGTTTATTTTAATTGATAATTTTTATATACGGTATTTTATCGTATTTTACTATTCATTTGAAAATTCTATAATTTCAGAAAAATCCAAAAAATTAACCCTAACCATTTTTCAATGTGTAGAATTCAGAAATGAACTACATTTTTCAAAATTAATTTTCCATATATTATTAATTTAATTATTAAATAAAGTCATTGTTAATTCAAAAAATTACAATCTTAAATGTGAATTTAGTTTCATTTCTCATAGAAAAACTAATTAAGATATCATTATCTTATTTCCTTAAGAAAATTAAAATATTATTATTATTTACTATTCATAAGGGTCATATTTCTATTCATATTACTATTCATAAGGGTATGATACTATTCATCAAAAATCAGGTTGGTTCTATCCAACTCCAAATGACATACTGATCACAACTCTAGATGACGCTTTTTTGAAATTCAAACATAGAAGTGGAAAATTTATATTTAATGGATAGGTTTTGAGTATATCCTAAATAACTTAGTGTTGTTTCAAAGGAACACAGTGATGAATAGAATGTATTTAATAGAATCATACCCTAAAATGTTTGGGGTGTTACAATTCCTATTTTATGCTTCCATGCTTTATGTTATGTATTTACTTATGATTCATGTTTACGAACTATAAATATTTATCCCATTATTCATGTATATGATATTTTATATATATGGAACGATCTTTTATTTTTCTGATCATGTTCCCATACCATTATTATGATGATTATATTTACATGTCTCCCTTATTTAACCTTACTAAGCATCTTAGGTGACCATTTTTTCTTAGATTTCCTTTTCCCTATGTTATAAATAATTGTTTTAGTTTGGTGTGTAATGGTGATAATCTTTATGAGATATTATGAAGATACATAATGTAATTTAAATAATGTGATCATATTTTACAAAGGCACTAAACTAATTCCATCTTTGGGTGTGTTTTTTGTAAGTTATAATGTATACTAGAAAGTGATGTAATGTCTATGTATATCAAAATTGTGTATTTATAGTTTTTATTAGACTGTTGGTTTAGATAACTTTTTTAAAATGTGATGTTAAACATTAGTGAGATCTCTAAGGATATGTTTAAGGATGTGTCAAGTGATGTATCTAAGGATAAATTCAAGGATAAGTTAATGTATATGAAATTTTCATGGATTATGGGTAATTAATAAGGTGAGTGGATTCCATGAAAAACATTCCATTCTGGATATTAGTCTTGGATGTGGCCCAGGTACATATGTACTGATGTAACATCCCCAACTCTGAATCCAATAAATCGGTGCCCAGAACCGGGTCACCACCTGACCTCAAGCACGCCTCCCCGTATACCAATGTTTGCCGACTAGAAGTGATGGTATAATTTCATACATGGGAAGAGTATACCCTCTTTACTAGAGTAATCCACAACAGATAAGAATTTAAATAATAGAATCAATAGGAAGAAAACAACCACATGCATTAATAACCAATTTCCAAAACATTTTACAACCAGTTACTACATTAAAAATGTCATGCCATGAAATCATATCAAATGAACAAAAACTCCAAAAGAATAACCACATAATAATCCACAAAATGGTTCTGGATCCAATTCTATATCCTCTCCCATACATGTCCCTTGTCCAACTCTATGCCCTCTCATAGCGCCCTTACCCTTGTCTGGGCCTCCAAGCATGAAATCTTGTTGGGTACACAATGGCGGCCCGAGTACGGTGTGAGTACTAATCATTAGGCCACCCCCAACTGTGTGTACAAAATATCCAGAAAAATTAGATTGTTCATGCATGTCAAAACTAAAGTCCTGTAATGATTAAATGTTCAATAGGAAATTCTAGTCTATTTTCCTTTAACATTATTACAATTGAGTTTAGGTTCACTATATAAAAAAATGATGGTTTAATCTACCAATTTTATGTGTTCAATGGTTTATGAATGTTCTATATTCTCAATCATGTATGAATAAAATCAATCCTTATCTCATTATGCATTACATTATTTCAACCTCTTAATCCTCACCTCGGAGCCTCAGTTCAGGTAGAATGCAATAGTTTGGGGTATAGAACATCATCCACTTCCCTCACCCATGAATTTAGGGATAGAGCTAGAACCTAGGTCAAATTCAACCTGTTGGTGTACAACCTCATGTCAATACCCCACTCAACCTAGCCATGTTGATGGGATTATTTATCATTCAGCATATTTAATAATATCACAGTTACCATACCCAATATCTTTTACAACATCGCAAAAATATCAACAAATTAGAAATAATCATTTTTTACTCAATCCATTACCTGATTCTTCATTTATATTACTTATTCTTTTTTCCCCATTTCACATTTCACATGTCTATCTCGCTAAGCATATTAAAGTATAATTCTAATCCTCTATAATTTTTCCATTATTTCATTAAAAAAAATTCATGCCAACCCAACAACATATTAATCCATTACCCAACCAAATTTTATTAATAAATACCAATTACACATACATAAATCATATTAACATATTCATCATGGGCACTATGTTCTTTCCCAACGGCCTTACACTTACTTAGCTAAACTCTATGTCTGGGGGACATCATCACACGCCATGGGTTCCCCTAATATCATTTTTCCATCTTCCATGCATCCAACAGTGATCATGAGGAGGTAAATTTACCATTTAGACACCCAAAATATCTAAATAAATCAGTGGGAACAAATAACACAAAAATGAAAAATAAATAACATAACCCTACATGCACAGATCCTCTTGAAACCCAAGGGGTAAAACATGTAGAACCCCTACCTTGAGTCCATTATAGAACACAATATCATCTGAAGATATAGATCCCAATTCAAAAACCCATGAAGCATCAACCTAAATATTACATAAAAAGATGGGTTTGATTTCATTGGATGGAGATATAATAAAAATGGTAACCCTAATAAAAAAAGAGATGTAAGAGGGAGATTAGCCTTACCCAAATCTATAATCTGAAACTGAAGGCGCTTCAAATGGCCCTAAGATGAGAGAGATTGATTATGTAATATCTTGTGAGATTTGGCATGTTCCATGGGTTCCAAGGAGGATGGGGGAGAGTGGAAATTTCGAGATGGTTATAAAATCCCGTAATGGAATTTTATATAATTTTTTAAATGTTTCTTGGACTTACAATTTACCCGCATGGTTTTCTATACCTTGATCAAACCCTGTAGAAGAATACTGCTTGCACGCCCTTCTCTCACATTGTTTTCAAACCATGCACAAGCTATGTGGATTTTTGTTGTATGTATGGTCTCCCCTCATTGTTTTTCCAAACCATGTGCAAACCGTGCAGATTTTCCAAAAATTCCCTTTTTCCTTTTCTCATGTACCAACCCCCTATAACTCCCCAAATCCTTTTAAAAAATGTGTGAAAACACTTAAATAACCACCAATGGGGACATAAACTAAATAATAAACAAGAACATATCATACAGAGAAATCTGAGATCTTACAACATCCCCACCATATAACGGCTCGCCCCCGAGCTTCTCTATCAAAGCATTATTGAGTTCCCAAAGAAATGAAATAATCCCATTGGGCCTCTTTATGTGATTATCTCTTCCATGAATAATCCTAAACATTTTTCATGTCACCAAAGAACAAGAAATAAAGGAACACCAAACCCCTACAAAACATTCTCAATATGATCCACAATACGAACTGGGTGCTCCTCAAAGGATGTGTTAGCCTCAAGCTAAGCATCCTTAGAAGTTATCAATTGAGACAGATGAATATGATAATTTTGGAGTTTTGAGACATTTAAAACATCATGCATCTAACAATAAAGTTATGGAAGGCCCAATCAGTTGTAAACAGATCTGATTCTTTCTAAAATCTAAAATAGCCCCACATACCTTGGTGCTGACTTTTCTGGCTTCTGAATTCATTGGTGACCCATCCTTGACGACACCTGATGATACACACTTTCACCCACAATGAACTCATGTGGTGTATGACGCCGATATGAATAAGAATTACGCATACTCTGAGCTGTTTACATATACTTTTGAATCAAATGTATGTTCTATGATGCCTTCTACTCAAGACTTGGTCCTAACAGATCAGACTCTCTAGCCTCTAACAAACACAATAGGAATACACATAGTCTTTCTTAAAGTACCTGAAAATGAGCCTTCTAAACTATAGCATAAAAGGTGGTGTAGTATGCAAATTCAATAGGCTAAAAGTTTTTGTCCCATGATCCTTTAAAATCCAGAAAAAATGCTATCAACATGCCTTCTAATACATGAATTCAATTCTCTGAATGCATGTCAGTCTATGGGGGGTAAGCTGTTCTCCCCAAATTAGTAGGTACCAAGTGTCATCTATAGTCCCCTTCAGAAGAGCGAGGTTAAATGCAAATCACAATATGAAACTATGGTTCTTGTCACACCATGCAACTGTACTATTTATCTATCATACAATTCCCTCAATGGGTTGACTGGGTAGGTCTCCTGAATCGATAAGAAATGGGCCACTTTGGTTAGATGATCTACCACCACCCATATAGCATCATTATTCAGAGGATTCCTCGGATGACCTACCATAAAGTAATTCATGATTTCATTCCACTTTCACTCTAGAATAGGCAATGAATGAAACAACCCACCCTAGATGATGATGTTCGGCCTTCCCCTACTGACAGGTAAGGCATCATGAAAAAAAAAACACAAAACCTATTTCTTCATTTCCAACCACCAAAACTATCAACGAATATCACGATACATCTTAGTTAATCCCGGATGCACTGCCCACTTCGATGCATGGAACTCATACATCAACTCATCTGATACATCTATTGGTACCATAACATGACCATGGAAAAAAACTCCATTGGAACCAAAAGTAACACATGAAGGTCACTCCATACCTTTCATAATTTCATATATAGCCAAATACTTAAGATCAACCAACTGACTATCTTTAAATCAGTTGAAAAGTGCGGATTAGGTTTCTATAGATGGAAGGGTCATCCACACTTTCCCATATTGTTCCTCCAAATGAATATCAGCAATAAAGGCCATCATCCCGCACTCTAAACTAGATTCCTAAAATACCTAATTCGGAGTCTTCTAGCACAGAGCATTAGCAGCATTATTTAATTTTCCTGGTGTGTACACCAACTCTAAATCAAAACATTGTAGGTACATGACCTACAGTCTCGGTAACAGATTCAAATCCCGCTACAAAAAAAAGATGTATTTGATAATTTTATGTTTGGTGAACATCATTAATGTTTTTTTCAGAGGTAACACCTCTAACTATTTAAGGCATGAACCACATCTACGAGCTCATGGTCATGAGTATGATAATTTCATTCATGCAGACCCAACTGTCTTGACCCATAAGCTACAGCTCAATCATCCAACATCAATATATCCCCACATCCAACATCAAATGCATCATAGAACAAGTTATACCTCTTAACTAATTTGGGTAAGATCAAAATAGGAACAATAGTCACCAACTGTTTCTACTCCTAAAAAGAAATCTTGAAAGCCTCAGACCAATCCAACATAAATGCCTTCATCGTTAGGCCTATGATTGGTGCCTCCAAATGAGAGAAATATCTAATAATGCTTTGGTAATAACCGACCCAACCCATAAAACCATGAATATTCGATATGTTCTTAGGATGATCCCAAGACACCACTTCTTGTATATTTTCTTGTGCAACAGACATACCTGGCTTAGATATGATGTTTCCAAGAAAGTACATCTCATCAATCCAATACTGACATTTTAATTGCAAGGCATTATGACTATACTATCTTAGTGTACTCAAGATAATGTAAAGATGTTTAGAATGGTCTTCATGACTTTTGTAGTACACCGAGATGTTATCCATGAATACAACTAAAAATTGATATAGATATTGGTAGAATATTCAATTCATCAAGTCCCTGACCACCGCTAGAGCATTGGTCAATCCAAACAGCATCACTAAAAATTCATAAAACCCATAACTACTCAAAATTACATTCAAAGTATGTTAGAAGGTCTCACCCTCAACTGATGGTATCTTAATCTATAATCAATCTTAGAAAACATCGAGGCACCTCTGAGGTGATCAAATAGGCCCTACCACAAAAACAGTTTTTCGCAGCGCCCCCCTTTATTAGCCCTAACGAAAAACCGCTGATAAAGGGGCGTCCCTTTATTAGCGCTCAAAAAAGATCTGTTAAAGGGTTCCTTTATCATCTCTTTTTTTAGCTCTGATAAAGGGACCCCCCTTTATCAGCTCGTTTGTTAGCACTGATAAAGGGCCCCCCTTTATCAATGCTTGTTTAGTAGCGCTGATAAAGGGGGGCCTTTATCAGCGCTTTTTTTAGCGCTGATAAAGGGTTGGATTCAAAAAAAATTAAAAATATATTAATATATAAATATAGTTATATTGTTATATAAATATAATATATAATTTTTAAATGTATTTTAGATTAGTATAAATGTACATTTACACTTATTATACTTAATATATAAGATATTTAGTAAAAATGACTTCTTAAAAAATTTAAAAAAATATTTTTAACTAATATTTTGATAATCATTATGGAGTAATAGTCATTTAATAACAATTTGAGGACTAAAAAAATTAAAAAAATTAAAAAAAGATCCAAAATATGTTGAAAACGCAACTCAAACTTCAAACGGCCATAAATTTTGATCTGGGTGTCCGTTTGAGCTCTACCACATATAAAATCGAATCATGCGATGAGCTCTACGTCGCTGTGACTGCAGGTGACCCCGGTCAAGCATTTTTTGAGGCCAAAAGAGGCCCAAAAGGCCTCCAAAACTGAGTTTTTTGTTGGGGTACCCAGATTTTTTAACATTTTGTGGATTTTCAAACTCGTTTAAGGGGGTATTATTGGATTTTCATGGCGGGGACTAAATTTATTCCAAGGTATTACATTCATATTGATATTATTTATTTGAAATTTCATCCTTTTTTATAATGAACTGCTATTTATAATCAAATATATAACTATATGTACATATTTGTTATATATTCGCACCTAAAAATTAAATTTTTTAAATAAATAATGAAACATATTTACATATAAAATATATTTGCTTTATCTAAATAATAATTAATATCCATTTTATTTAGAATACCAATATATGAATATTTATATACCTATATATTAATCTAACTATATATATATATTAATCTATCTATATATATTAATCTAATAACTATATATATATTAATATAACTACATATATATATTAGTATTACTATAAATATATATATTAATATCACCATAAATATATATATTAATATCACTATATATATATTAATATAACTATATAAATATATATTCATATAACTATATAAATATATATTCATATAACTATATATATGTTAATATTACAATATATATGTTAATATTACAATATATATGTTAATATAACTATATATATGTTAATATAACTATATATATATATATTAATATAAATATATATTACTATACGAATAAATATAACTAAATATATATATATAGATATAGATATATATTAATACCACTATATATATATATATATATATATTAATATTACTATATATATTATAATATAACTATATATATATATATATTATAATATTACAATATATATATTAATATAAATATATATTACTATACGAATAAATATAACTAAATATATAAATATATATATATAGAGATATCATGAATTGGAAAGAAAATCAAAATAGAGTAGTGGTACGGGCATAGGCGCGCAGGGGGGAGGTCTCGAGTTCAAATCCTGGTGGAGGTAGGGGTGCGCGCGCATGGGGAATATTGGAGCAAGCACTGTTAAAGGGTGGAGGGGGTGCGTGGGGTGCGTGGAGTGTTGTATAGGGGCCGAAAAGCGCTGTAAAAGGGGGGGTTCAAGCGCTATAATAGCCCCCCCCCCCCCCCCCGATTGGCAGTATTTTATAAATTTTTTAAATTTTTTTTAATTTTTTTTAAATTTTTTTAATTTTTTTTTACATTTATCAGCGCTTATTTAAAAGAACTGATAAAAGGGTCCTTTATCAGCGCTAAAACGAAAGTGCTGATAAAGGAAGCGCTCATACAGGACCCCTTTATCAGCGCTAAAAAAAGCGCTGATAAAGGGGTACTTTTATCAGCGCTTTTTTTAGCGCTGATAAAAGACCCCTTTTATCAGTGCTTTTTTTAGGGCTGATAAAGGGGTCCTATATCAGCGCTTCTCAGAGCGCTGATAAAGGGGACCCCCCTTTATCTACACTGGATTTATCATCGCTTTTCTATAACTGATAAAGGCCGTGTTTGTAGTAGTGAGGTCATTGATTCTAGGAAGAGGGTATCAGTTCAAAGATTTCATCTATTTTATCTTTTTTTTAATAGAAACATATCCTGATTGGTATGTAGGACTTCTCATTAAACAACACCAGATATCTACATGGTGGGGTACTAGGACATATAAACTACTTATGCTTCAATTCCACTAATTTAACATTCAGTTCATGGTGCTCTTCTGGTGTCATTTGATATGGTGGAATGAAAATTGGCTCCAATCCTGATACCCATTCGATCATAAAATCAACATCCCTCTCATGAGGTAACCCCAACATATCTCTTGGAAACACATATAAAAATTTTTCCACAAAAAAATGTAATAATGGTTATCCTTTCTCCCCGTAATCTAACATATGGAATTCCACATGGGTTGTGTGTTTTCCCAAATGTTGGTGTAGTGTCCATACATGGCCCGCTTGAGTATCCCACTAACCAAAAAGGACATAAGTGATACTAAATAGAGATGTGAATGTTACCCAACATCTGTAATAGTTGATTTGAACTTGATATAACACCAACCAGTCCATCCCCATGATTAGGTCAAAACCTGACATTTATAGGACAAACATGTCCCACATAAAACTATTCCCAACAATTCCTAGAGCACAACCCATACATTTCATGATGTCCTCAACTCATTCCCCTATAAGAGTATCAAGAAACATTACCCCACATGTCATTACTATAGCTAATCCCAATAAAACATCGAACAAAGAAAAAATAATGGAATGTGTATCACTTGTATCATATAAAGCATTATAAATTGTGGAAGCTACAAGAACCATACCTCAAACATTATATATTCATGACTCACCACCTTTAGGTTCATGTTGTACAACATGGAGATGATTTTTCTCTTTACCTAGGGCTCCATCCTGAGTACTCTATACTCTACTATTATTCTAGTAAGGATGATATCACCTCTGAGTTCCACATCCACAGGCTATACTAGTACGACCAATGGAGCTCCAACTACCTACTTCATATAGGGTATCCAACCACCTACCAACACTCAAAACCTGCCTCTGACCACTATCATTACCTGACTATCAGAGGGTCTTACAAAACCACTACACGTGCTCTAAACTGCTTCATGATTTGAACACGATCAATAGTCCGGGACACCTGTCACACCGGTTCCCCATCCCGCCACACTAATAATAGTACACCAGGTTGCCACCTTGAGAAGGTGACCCCCTTTCTTCTAACTGATTTGTGTGCTTCCACCATACAAAATGTTTCGAAAAGGTTTCTTCATACTATTATAATATACACCACTTGCTCACCTAATACACACTAGAAGTTCACTGCCTAATAATCCCTTTAGGTTCCCCTGTTAGATAAGGTCTTATTCCACAAATTCATCGATCCTTTTCAGTTGAAATATATTTACCTAAGATCTAATATCATGTCTCAGCCCATATTCGAAGCATTTCACCATAGATTCCTCAACTCTTGTCAACATCAAAATAAATATCCACAAATCGGTGAAATGGAAAGTATAGTCCATCAATAACACTAACCCCTGACTCAAACTCATAAAATATACAGTATTCTCCATCCAAAAGGTTTCTAGTAAGAAATTCTCGAGAAAAATCTCCTGAAAATAATTCCACATCATTCCTTGTCCATATGAACCATGGTGTCCCCCCAACACTTTTCTTGACCCCTCAGCATATTGGCCAATATCATGACTCACATCTCAATAAGATTATCTATATTGTTGATAATAGTTTAGATCCACACTATCTAAAACTGTGTTTCTTCTAGCCTACCGTCTCCAGTAATGCCTAGAGGATGTTGTAGCTAAAACACTCCATTCAGTTAAAAAATAATCGCTAAAACATGCCCTTGGTATTGTTCTATCATCTTCATAAAATGATAAAAATTCTCACGGAACTGCTCTTCCCTATTTTCGTGAATTACCACATTGTCCAGCTCAACTAAAATAGGAGTGTTCTTAGAAACATCCTCATATTTTCTAAACAACAGATGTCTTTGAGGTAGAACTTCTCAACAATTCCATACGTAATCATTACCACGCAACCAGAACGCTCTTCTATTGGAATAAGATATAGGTAGGTTCATCACGTTACTCAATAGGACCAGTTCACATACACTACCCAAAAGATCCCATTGGAAACTGAATCACTACACCTTTTCATATCTCCTAAGGCCATGGATAACTCAATATCTAATTTAGATGTTCACATGCCTTATATTTTACACCATTAAAAACAGTTTCCCTATTCCAATTTACTCTTACCACATATTAATAGAATTTTAATTCATTAGTATAAATAATTTTCTAATTAGTACATACACTTTTGTATTTCCTTTTTACCACTTCATACTATCCGATTAAGAACAATTTAATTACATTTAAGAAATCATATAAATCCCAATACATCCAGATGTCTTTAGGTGGGATGTGAATTAGTTTGTGGCCCTAGTGTCTACAGGTAGGATATGGTTGTAAGGCCCCAATATGTGCAGGATGGTTTGTATGTGGTGTGTTCGAAAGAGGTTGGAGCTCCATGTGTTTTCAGTTAGGGTGTGAGAGTTGATAATCAGTGGGAATGTGGTGTGGGGTACCCTATTATCTATTTGAATTATAATACAAGATTCGACTTGCCCTATTTGGGGATGGAACCTTAGTGTGGTTAGGGATGATAGTATACTTTCTTTGGTACTTCTTATTTATGTTATTTTCTCACAATGGTATTAGTATCCATCTTTCATATGTGCATGAGTGAAATTGGTTTTACCACTTGTATACATGTATTCTCACCCTACATATATAAGACTATTTTCATGTTTGCATGAGGACTTCGCAGGACATTCTTCACTTTACTTGCCCAAATATTGATAGTTTCTCTGTCACTACTAATCATTACATTCGGTATTTACACTGCAGACATTTGATTGTATTAGTTCTATTTTTAACATACATATGCGATTTATGGTTAATTTATATAAATATATATATACCATCGATTTTTTTGGGATTAAACATCTTATCTCAAAATCTTATTTCATTAAAAATGGAAAGGCCTCCCATTTTGTGATACATGTATACCCATGGTGCTAGTAACCACCCCAGTTCCAATTGGAGGCAGGACATAGGGTTCATTATCTCCCATTCTTCATTTCCAGCCTTAGAGGGGTATCTTTGGGGGAGGGGTTCATGTTATAATGGTATCGAAGGTGATGTTTCAGATATAGTATGGAGTTTGTAGTTAGAAACTGTGAAGATTTCCTAGTTTGGTAGGGAAACCCGGTTAGATGATCTTGGTCTGTGATATAGGATAGGGAAGACCACCTATGACATGGTATTTTAGGGCCACCCCATGATCTGATGCATAGACTCTAAATCTACTTAACGAATAGGTGATGCTAAACCATTTTTGGGATAGAGACACTAAGAAAGGTACATAAATCATATTAAATTGTGTTCATATATGAATTGGGTATTTTTGGATGGTTAAAATGGAATGGATGAACGAAATGAATAAATATAAATCGTAAATAGTGGTTTATTATACTCGTGCATAGAAATTACCTGTTTACCTTTCAGCAATAGAACACAGTTGTGATCCACTTGTGGCTCAGGCAGTGGAGGCTCAACAGACTGATGTGGTTGATCATTAGAGGTTTGATCTAGTAGAGGAGGATGATAAGTGGCATAGAACGTTATGTACATTCCAAAAAAATCCATGGGAAGGATTGAGAGTAATGTTTTGGATGTGGAGACATAGGGATGGATGAAGGTGCTTGAGATATCCATCAGTTTGATCTGGGATCTGACATAGTACTGGGTTCCTTTAGTATTGATTCATATGTGGGAATTTTCACAACAATCCTGAATGCTTTACCTAGGGGTGAAGAAGGATTTATATGTGTTGTGGGCTGACATTCTGGAGAAATTTTTGGTGGATTTCCTTTCATCGACCATGAAGGGTGGTAATCGGCAGTAGATACTCTACCTACATCAACAAAGTATGTCAATGATGGAACATGGTATCTAGTTTAAGTATCTTCTTCACTTCACCCCATATATCTTTTCGGATGAGGTCTCTCATGTGAGACAAGTTGAGGAGTCCCTTCACCCCTCCATATAGTAGGTTTTTACTATTTTTACATTGTGGATGCATCTGATGTTCCCGAAGAAGGAAGATTTGATTGATAGGATGCACACATAAGAAGGTAAATGAAAAGATGGCTACAAACTATATTCTTCGAGAGGTGGGGCTGTCAATGGAAGATATCATCCCCCAGGACCATTGAGGTTTTGACCAACAGGGATTCAACTTTAGCAGTATCATTTTTAGACATCTCGTTCCAATGGTCTCGAGGTATTTCCAATTGTCTTATGGCCAATGTGTTTTTTTTGGGTCTTCATCCATCATCAAAATCAGTTTCCTAATACAGATCTAGTTTATTATGGTTGGGGGTTCAAATTTTCATTTCCAGCCTCAGTATTAGTTTCCATCTATGACATTTCAATAAAAGGGACAACATGCACATGCTCTTCTAAGGGAAGATAGAGCATGTATGGTCATACATTATATTGTTCTGTAGTGGCCTCAACTTAGGCATGTTCATGGAGGTGGTCATTAGTAGAGGATAAGGGGAGCTGCTTGTGGTTAGTTTCACAAAGAGGAGGTAGCAGTTCTTACAGGACCAAAGATTTATTGAGGTATGATCAGCTTGTTTAGTATCATTTCTTATGAATTCATTGATTTATGAAATTCAAACTCCTTTGTTGCCCCCAGTATAACCCATTGTCTATGACTACTCGTAGGGAGCCTAATTTTTTCCCTGGGATAAGTACTCCAGTCAGAGGTTAGAACAACTTTTTTATGTTTACAAGGGAAGTAGATTGACGATGGGACCACATTAGTCCTATACGTATCTTTTATTTCTATATATGCAGTCATACGAGGTCATTCTTAGCATCGACAAGTTTTATTACATGCATTTTGTTATCGACTACATTTAGTTGGGGAGTTCGTATATGTTTTTCTTGAGTAGATTGTGATTGTACACCTCGATGTGAAGTTGAATTCAAGGTAGACATACTAGCTGATTCACCTTCTATTTTGATGGCTCATTATCAAATATAACCTTCTAGGTTGTGTTATTATATGATTCAAATAGATGATATGATGAATAAGATATTTTTTTCTATAGTTTTCCTCCATTGAGTTCATCAATGATGTCATTAATGAGGGAGGATTGTAAACAGAGGTTGTTCATAGACTACCATAGGTTAAATCATGTGAAAATAAAGAATTGATACCCTATTCTATGCATAGAAGTTCTTTTAGGAAAGATGATGGGAGAAAGATGGTTTTCTATAATCGATCTGTCATTAGGATAACAAGAGTTGATGGTGATGGAGGGTGATATCTTGAAGATTTTATTTAGTTGACGTTATGGGAACTTTGTGTTTTTAATTATTCCATTCCTTTTTTAAACACAATAGTCATAATCATGGGGATTATGTACAATTAATTTAATTAGATACTAGATTTTTTCATCATCATATTCATTGATGATGTCATGATATATTCAATAATATAGGGGAATCATGCCAAGCATATTATAATTGTTTTACAGTTTTTTTGATTCCACCAACTCTATGGAAATATGTCCAAATATATGTTATAGACCTAATAGGATAATTTACATTTTTCATGAGGCATCCCAATAGTTTGTGTAAGTTGACCCATCAAGTGTTGAAGTTGTTATTTCTTGGGATGAATTTTTTTTTGCATAAGTTCGTAGTGTTATTTTCCTTATAGGAAATTATGAAAGGATTGTACCTGATTTATCTGAAGATGTATCATTCATGATAGCTCTAACTAGAGAGGACCATGATTTTGTGTGGAGTGTATAGTGGGAGTCTTCATTCAGTTATATCAAGGGGATGCCGGTTAGTGCTCTAGTGCTCCGATATTTATAGAAAGATGTCATATTTTTTGTGTTTTTTTATAAGTCTCATCTGGTTTTAGGATGTGTCTTGATGTAGCATTATGAAGCGTTATCTAGTGTGTCTAGATATCGACTCCCCACAAGGATAACTATTATATCCATGATTTCAAGATAATAGTGATCGTATTTGCGTTGATGTTGTGGTTTCATTTCTGCATCTAGGAGGGCATCATGGTCTTCACAGATCACAAATGTTTGAGGTATAAATTTTCCTAGGTTGATCTAAATCAATGGTAATGTATGTGGATGTAGTTTCTTCAGGACTATGTCATTGAGTTCCACATCACCTCATTAAATGAAAATTTTGTGCCCAATAAATTATGTATAATGTTCTAAATGTATTTTGTCTGGGAATATACAGAATATTGGAAAGTGATGGAGGAGTTTGAAGCCATTCACATAGGGTAGGAATGGATAGTGATAGATGATGTTTAATCCCCATGACTGTGTAATCATCAATGATGCTGCTAGAGGAGTAATCTAAATTTTGAGACTTAAAGTTTAATGTTTTTCAAAATAGTTCTAGCCATAGTGATGCTATAGAAGGATATTCGGAGGATGTTCAGAATTAAGTTCCTTTTGTGGGAGGTTTTATATTCCAATAGTAATGCATGAGGGAGTTATTTATGAGTTTTGTAACTATTATTATCATTAAAGTCAGATTTTTGTTAAAATGTACGGTGTTATGAAGATGTAATATTGTTGGCCCAGGATGAAATAGGTAGCATTGGAGTTTTAGGAAATATTCATGTTCTACCAGAAGGTAAATATCAAGAACCATGTTCCTTGTGGATTTATTAAACCCTTGGATCCCTGCGTGGTTGTGAGATAACATCTCGATGAATTTCATAATAGGGTTACCCAGGATTCAAGGAGGCTATGATTCTATCAGGGTGGTAGTGGATCAGATAAAAAACAACTCACAAGTTAGTGATAAAGGAGTGAGGTGCAGTAGATTCTTTATCCTTGATTAATTTAGAGGATGTTGTGTGGTATCATGGTGTTACAAGATCTGTTGCCTCTAACTAGAATGCCCAGTTTACTTCATGAGTCATGTGGGGATTACAGCATGCTTTTGGCACCAATATATAACTCAGCACTACATTCTAAAATTATACATATGGGAAAACATAGTGGACTATCTATAAGATTGAGGATATTTTGTGAGTGTAATTATATGACTTTGGTGGATCTTTTGTATGATAACTTCCCTTTTAATAGTTTTCAAATAAAAATAATTATCACTCCCCCATTGGAATGGCTCTATTTGAGGCATTGTAGTGGATACCATGTCATTATCTGTTGTGATGGATGGAGGTAGGGGAGGCATCTGTTATTGGTCTAGGTGTGGTTTAGAGCATAACAGATAGATTTCAGCTTGTTCATGAGAGGAAAAAAATAGCGCATGACTAGAAGAATTTGTATGCTGATTGATGGTGGAGGCCCTTGGAGTTTCATGCTAGAGAACATGTGTTCTTTAATGTTTAACCATGATGTGGGAAATTGAGTTTTGGATGAGGGAGGAAGATTTCCCACAGGTTTTTTAGAGCCATCATAGTATTGGGACAAGTTTCCAAAGTGGCGTACCGGTTGGAAATTCCACTATAGTTGGATTGGATCCATGTTGTCTCCCACGTCTCTAATCATAGCTGGTGTCTCCAGAATGACTCTCATTTCCTTAAATGTGGAGATTATGATATCAAGGGAGACACAACAAACATTAAACTACCGATTGGTATCTAGTATCATTAATAGAAGCTGCTACATTAATGAACCATTTCTTTGGTTCATTTTTTGGTTTCATGGTGGCCTAAAAGAGAGTAACTTGGAGTGATAAAACCAGTTTCATTCATAATACCTAGAGTTTTTTTAAATTATCCTTCTTTTATTTTGTTTTCAGATTTAATGTAGGAATGTTATTTTGAGAAATGATATATTTTTTCCTTGTTGATCCTATGTGTGGGGAAATTTTGGATAAATTCATAGTGTGTGAAAAGGTGAGGACATGATTCATAATCTAGATATATTAATTGAGTTTTTACTAGACCCATGTGGGTGAGTTAGTTCCTCACAAAGTGGATAATTTCTTGACATGGAGGATGGAATGCACTGGTTTTCATATTCAGGTAGTGTGTTTTTTGTTTTCAGGTGGTGTGTCTTATGGTTATTTGGGATGACTTGATAAGGCTGTGTTACCATTATTATTAGAGTTTTATTGGATGTTGTGTTTTCCACAGCATCTTTCAAAAAACATTGTGTGGTTTTTCATTCAACATCGATTATTTTGTTTTTCAGATGTGTTTCCAGTGTAATGAGATCTATGAGATGTATCTCGCAGGGTGATTGTTTGGAACCATTTTTTCTCATTATCTTGGAGTTTTTTTCTCATGGTTGAGGATAATTTGATAGGTATCTAATTTAATTGTCCTAAACTTCCCAGTCCATTATAAAGTGTGTTTCTCCATTGGATGTGATTGGAGGAGTCTCAGATAGAGTTTGGAGAATGCATGCTAATGAAAGATGGTATAATGGTGTTACATATCATGTAACATGATTTCATAGTGATATGTATTATTTTGTTGCTTGTCTTGGAATTCTTCATGATGTGCATATGCTTACACATTGTGAAATAGGGATTCAGATATTATAATATATCATGAATTATAAAATAAAATAAAATTTATGGATGATGGGATTTTTTGCCGAAATTGAGGCCAAGGTATTATACCACATGAAATGGAATTACACATTTTTAAATACCCCATCCAAATTTTGTTTTAAAAATTATTTCTGGCCAGACATTAATTCACATGTTAGTTTTCTCTCTTATCATTCATTCCAGATGAACCCTAGGCGCACTGAAGAGTTCTTCAAACCCCCTTCCTCCCTCTTCAATCGTTTGACCTCATTGATTGTTTTTTTGGTGATTTGTGGTGATCCAAGGTATTTTATCTCATTGATTTTTAAAAGTTTCCATCAACTTAGTCTTATTATCTTTCATATATTCATTCCATTATAGTGAGTGTGATTATCCTCTATTTCTTATGGGGTATCTCTTGGTTGTACAACTTCTATAATAACCCATGAATTAACATGTGGAACTAAGTATGGTTTTACCTATTAAATCAAAAATTTAAATATTGGTTTGGTTTGTGTGGTGATATAGTTTTGAGAATAGTTTTGTGTTGTGTGTGGGTTTCGTGGTTGTGTACGGTAGGATGGTTCCTAATGTATGATTGAATCTTAGGATGATATATTGATTGAATATTTAATTGATGGCCATTTTTTGTAGTAGGATTTCAATCGTGTTGTGATTTGATTGTGTTGATAGATGTAAATGAGAATTGGGGACCTGTTTTTGTTGGGATGGGTATTTTTTCCAGATTATCTCCATGTTTGTTCTATGTGTTGTGCTATATAGTTTTTGAGATAGTAATGGAATGGATGAATGCATAATTTATTATTAATTTTTTGTTGGGATTGTTTATTTAATACAATATACAAAAGAAAAATGAATTGAAAATGATAATTGTTTATCAAAATTCTATTGGAATTTATATGTTGTGATTTTTTTGTGTGGTAATTGCATTTAAAAGTAGTAGCGATGTTGGAAGTTTTGTAATGTGGTTGTTTTCTAGAGATCCCATAGGTTGGGTAGGTGTTTTTGGTGACATATGAATATATACATGTACTTTTCACCATCTGATTTCTATACACATCCCATCCTAGTCGAGAGCTAGTTTCCCAAACCCCCATCACCATGGTGTAGGGTGTATTTTCTAATCATCTTAGTGGAAGGATGGATGTCTGGCCACTCGGTCTTCCATTATCCCCTTTCCAAGTGACAGTAGCCTTTGATTCCCCTAGAAGTTTGTGGTTTGTGGGTCCCTGGTTTGTGTGGGCGAGTTTTGTTTACCTATGTGTCTTTAGGATCTGATGAGTTTCTTTTTCATAGGTGTATTTGGGATGAGGTGTCTTGTACATTCCCAGGTGTTTTAGGGATGTCGTGTGGTATAATACATTGTTGTCTGTAGGTGGGTGTGATGTGAAAGGTGTCCCAGGTGTTTGCGGCTATGATGTGACATGGTATAGGGACCTGATGTATGTGGGTGGGATGTGATGTGTATGTGGCTCCAATGTATATGGTAGGGATGTTTTTGTGAGTCCCAAGTGTGTGTGGGTGGGTAGTGATGTGGTAATTTCAGATTAGGTGGGAGCGAAAGACATATTCCATTAGTGTGTGAGAGTAGATATTTTGTGGGAATGTGGTGTGGGGTACCCTATTGTCATTGTGCATTATATTACATTACGTGATGTGTTTTGTTTTGTGAGGATTCCAGGATGAGGTTAAAGTGGTTAGTATAACTTATAATGTGATTTTTAGTTTTGATGTTTTCTCTTAGGATAATTAGTATGCTTCCTTCATGCATGTATGAGATAAATTGGTTTTCCTATCGGGTATAAGAGTATTCTCACAATTCGAATATGAAACTTTTTTCATGTTTATAGGTGGAAATCGCAGGTAGTGATAGACATTACTAGATTGGATCTTGGCAGTTGTTATCTTTCTTCTTAGCATTACATTTAGTAATTACATTAGATACTTTTTCTTTTTATGAGTTTTATTTTAAACATACATGTGGGATTGATTTGGAATTGTATATATATATATATTCGATATATTTTATGATGAAACACTAGATCTCCTGATCTAGTTTCATTAATAATGTTTAATGCCTATAATTTTGAATGACCTGTATACCCTTGGTAATGACTGCCAACCCGAGGCCTCCTTGTGGCAGGACTCATGGGGTCGTTATCAACATTTATTCATTTTCATTCTTGGACAGGAAACCTTGGGGGGGGGGTTCATGACAACTTCCTTGATGCCCATGAATTTATTTTCATCTATATTGTTTAGGAACACCATTCAAGTATGTCAAATTTTGGATCAGGCATTTTGTAGACAAATATAATTCGATATTCATGAAAAAATCCTACCAGATTATATATTATTATGTGGGATTATGTTCATAGAGTATTTTTTATATATTGGATCAATGGAAAAATAGATATATGATCATTACGGTTTAAGAAGCTTTTTATCACTTGGTTTCCGGATACCACTACTCATACAAAAACATAAGATTCAATGGGTTTTCAAAATTAGAATTTTGATAATGATATTTTTATTTTGATTCTTTTTTTGTCTTATTTGTTATTTTTTATATTATATTAGATTGTTCTTTATTATTATTGTTTTATTAATGGATTTATTTTTTTAAGCGATGAATCATTAGTTGGGACAGTGGTACACGATGATATCACAAGGCGTTGAATTCTCTGTGGAGCTAGAAAACAAGTTTTATGTTACAATCAATAATAGGTGTTTTTTTGGTACATAGACTACCATGTTAGTGAACAACATGTGCATTTTAACTGTTACACATTTATGATGTCTTCATATTGTGTGATATCAATTAATTAGGTTTTGGTAAAGGTTTTATAATGTTCTTTTTTATCATTGAAATGGGGTTTAAGAAATTATTTTTGATTAGAAAATTGATATATTCAATTTCAAATTATTTTTAAATGGGACCACAGTTTTTTTATAGAAATATAAAATTAATCAAAAACATGGGTATTTACATTGTAGGTTGTAAAAATGCTAATTATATGTCATTTAACCGTGATAAATGATATGAATCAACTATATGAAATGTAATGGTCATGACATAATACATAATTCTATGATAAGGGGTTTCACCAGGGTAATTCCCTCAACATTAGATGATCTGTATGTAATTTAAATTTCATGTAAATTCCTGAGTCTTGTATTTTAAAAATGATCTTGGGCCTCTATATTGTTAGAAAAAACATCACATCTCCACTTAAACATTCATAATATCACCATTTAATTTTAAAAATATGAATTGGTGTTTCTACACAATTGGGAATTTTATTCTTCCACCACTAGGCTTTTTTGGTGTGCCATAGTAAGATCTCAATTCATATTTCTCTCATCCCCATTACTCATGTCATTGGTAAAGTTTTCTTGGTGAAGAATCATATTCACGATTTTCATTTACATTACCCATTATTTAATTTTTATATTCATGCCAAACTAATGAATGATACTGGATAAGGAGAGTGTTATTTCATCAAGGTAGGTGGTATATGACACATTCATTAAGTATATCTTTATTGAAATCCTAGATTATTTTTCATAGAATTATGTCATTGGACGGTGCTTATTAAATTTATATGTCATGCATGTAATCATATTGTGTGTATTCCTTAGCATGTTCTATATGTTTCCTTCATCATTGGAGGTTATGTCCTCACTGATAACCACCCCAGGTAGGGTGCTCCACTTATTTATGACTCTTATAGATTTTTATAACTACTTTCACCACCATTAAAATTTTTTATTACTTGTCCTTGATTATTGTAAGTTTTTAATGAAAAAAATGAAATTTTAATGGCTATTCCAATATTTTATCTACTAAAAATATTATGGTATGTTTTATAATTAATAAACGAAAATTTTATAGTGATAATTTAAAATCATATTTATTGATATCACATTGACTAGTTATTTATAGTATAACTTCTTATGGTTGCATTTACATAGAATAAATTTCCATGAATATGGAATGAAAACAAATGATCTGAATCATTAAATCTGCAATGAAAATAAATGGTTACAAGTAATTTTTGACCTTTTCACACTAATAAAATTTATATAATGAACCAATTGACATATAAAAAGGAAAAAATAATACAAGGCATAAACTAAATAATGAATTATGAATAAGGTGACTATTTCCTATAGAACTTTTATTCATTATTTTTGTGTCCATACTTGATATATTCCTTCTAGACCCAAGTTAATTCCTTGAGCACTCAGAGGAAACCGTTTTGATTCATTGAAAATGTTTCCTAGGTAGATACCCACCTTGGAACATGGCCCCTGTCTACTAGGGGAATCCTAACATGACTATGTAGGACCCCATCACTATCTGCATAATATTAGGATTCCATGTATACAATCCTTGGATATATATTGACGTTTAAGACACATGGAACCATGGATTTGACCCCTTGGGCCCTTTCATGATTATCTATTTTATATGGGACAAGATCTATGGAGTTTGTTAGAAATATTACAGGGGAATTCCATGAGATATTATCCTTGTATTACACTTAGAACCATTAGCTTGGATCTGGGTCATAACTGAGTTGTCTTAGGTATTGAGTTCAAGGATTCCATGGTTGTACATTGGATCCTTTTTCATTATTATCATCATTTAGGATGTCTATATTATTACCTTGGATTATCAATTATTTTGATCATTAATATATGTTGTGTTTTTATACCTTAGATATGATTAATTATCTTAATATAAACCAAAGCATAAATAATTAAATAATTACATGTTCATACATTAGTTGTGGTTAATGCAGGTATCAGTGTATTTACATTATTATTCTCCTCAAAATTATATATATAATTATATAAACAATTTTATTTTATATTCACAAACTAGATAGTAAATATGATGTTCTGAGTGTCCTAATTATATTTAATCACACCATATCTAGGATTTCATTGGTACCAAAAAAGAATAACTCTATATAGGTGTCTTCAAAGGCGAGAATCCCTCTATGTATAATTATTCCGTATTACATCCATTAAGGTAGATCATTGTAGTAGAAGATAAATCTAGATCTTGGGATTCATGGATGGTTTTTGGATTCATTTTCGTTTTTTTATAGGATGAATACCTAATACATGTATACCATTTTACCTATTTAATAGTTACATGAAATAAATTATCATTATTTTTATATGTTACATTCTATTATTAGTCAATAATCAGTTGCTAGATTGTCAAATATGGATTTATTGTTCTTTATTGTTGGGATGTTTCTTCTATTATTTACATGTTATTATATATATGTTATACATAACTCTAGAAATGACGGTATAGTCTCCCCATAGACACCCCAAGGACATTTATTCTAGTTGGTATCCCCTAGCATAGAGGTACATGAGCTTAAGTTCATGTGGCCACCAGGTTTATAGAAACTTTGAGTGTCACATGGGTTAGGATGTTACAATGTAGTATCAGTTTTTTTCATTCTTTATTAATATAAGGAAATGGAAAGGACATTAGTAATTCATGGAACTTTGTTATAATCAATTTATTTTAATATTTATCCTTTTTTTATTTGTAATTACATTGTTTCAAATGATTAATAATGCATGATATATTTATGTTTTTATTAAAGTTGATATATGTTCATTATTTGGTGGTCCACATGACTTGTGGTATTTGATATTCCTTATTAACATTTAACCTAGAACCAATGAGTTTAGGTAAAAGAATAATATATATATGAGTCATATATACACCCAAAATTTACATTCCACACATACTCCAGGCCATATATGTGTTATTAATAACATTCACTACTTATGTTTTGTGAGATTGTTTAGTGAGACATAGTTGATTTATATATGCTTTTTCCAAAAAAAATATTTTGAAGGATTAGGACATGGTAAATAAATCTATCAATATCAATCCAAATAGTATAACTTGCTATAGGTTGATAGTGTCCTCTTGAATATATTGTTTCTACTGATGTTTTCAATGTGTATAGGCCATCGTGGATTATAATGTGTAGTATAAGAAGTAGATCCATCATATATTACCTATTACATTTTTAGAACAAATGTATATAGGGTTGAATTGAAATTATATGGGTGTCAATTTTTGTGATAATGTGCATGTGCCATTTTTCAAAGGGAATAATTATCCTTTTTGATTGATATTTGATATATATATATATATGTTCAAATATAAAAACATAAAAGAAAATAATGAATATAAAAATTAAATTATCAACAGTAAATAAAGAGATAAATGACACAACAATTACATGTTCCATTGTTAATTAAACTAGAACACTTATAAATAAACTGGGCATCTAAGCATGATGTTGGTTTAGTACCTTTGGTAGTGAGTCATTATACATGAGATATTAATATTATTGTGTTTATATCAATATTAATTCATGTATTAAGGTACGTTATTTATGTTTTTTGAGTTAAAAAACCTGGATATACTCATTTCATGCAACAATAGGTGGTGTTGATGACAATCTAGGGGAGGTGTTCCATGAGCTACCCGATTTTCCTCTAATATTTCAAATGCTTGAACCTCATGATATACCTAAACTAGTCACTGACTCTCATCTTATTGATGGATTATGAAATATGATTTTGTCTATATAGGAGGATTCAGGACATGCACCTATGATGGAAAATATTAATTCATATTTTTACCCGCAACATTCACCCATATTCATAGGTGATGGGGGTCCACTAGCTTTTGAGTAATGGTTGGAGGCCACTCCATCTATCATTGATCATTTGTCGAACACTCTAGAGGGGAGGTAAATTCCATCAACCTTCATTCGTAATGATTCATCCCTACACTGATGTGATTTGTTTACCTAGGCTGACCTTTATCAGCGCATGTCCTAGGATGGTTTCCAGAACACGTTCTATTAACAATTATTTCAAAAGGGGTTGAGGGATAAATGATCTAGATAGTGAATGTATCTACATTAGGGTTCTATGACATTAATGGAATTGTTTTCATGATTTATTGAGTTATATCACTTTTCCAAAAATCTAGCTGATGGTGATCTATCACATGATAGAAACATCGAGGATGGAATTATTCTTTCCATATATACTCTGGTGAATGAAATTAGTATACAAAAATTCTCTATGATCAAAAATCATGTTCTTATCACCGAACAGGTTCTAAATGACTGAGATGTTCCTAGTCAGAAAGTTTTAATGCATAGATATTCCAACAGTACATTTAGTTGCGGAAGGTGTTCCATCAATTATTCATTTCAGGGTAGTATCTTCAAGAGTACCTGTACTAGTAGATATGTGTTATTACATCCATATAGAAGGATAGGGCATCTAATTACTCTATCGAATAGAGAACCATCATAGTTCATGGATTTTCTCTATACATTGAATCTTAAAAGACATTATTTTACCATTCTATCTGCGTCCAGTATAGGATGATACAATGAATCTCCAACTTCAAGGGTTGGATCTTCTACAACACATTAGGAGGGGAGTTGCTGCAGCACCTATAGGATGGGATGAGGAGGAAGTCATGGATATTTTATCCATACATAATATTATAATCACTTGGAGATAGGCCATGATTAAGGTATCCCATCTATAGATTATGGTCTTCTATTAATACAGGCTCATGAATTATAGATGATACTCAAGGATCAGAGTACACAACTTTATAAAGTTTGAGGTGCCAATATGTTATCCTCAACTATCCTATTTTCGTTATAATATATTGGTGATTAAAAATCTATTATATATTTAATTAATTTGGATATTAGTAATAGAGAAATTTAATATTACTATGGAGTTAAAACCATTGAAACACTATTAGGAGTGAGGTCAGAGGTATAAGCATGTGTAGGGAATATCCCATTGTGGTATGTAGTATCCCTTTTATGGTAAATCATTAACCTTGAGATGAAGGTATTTTATTTCGTTATTGGGATGAATTGGTTTGTTCACTATCAGACCAATGTAGATATCTATCGTTATAGGGTGTCGTTTATATCAACAAAGGGAAATATTTATCTCCACAAGGGTTAGTGGAACACCCCTAATGCTGGATCTATACCAGAGAATCATATGATATGTTAAGTGACCTCTGATATTTAACATTTTTTCATGGAGGAGTAGTAGAGATAGCTGATATATATTTCTTATATAGTATAGCATTTTAGGTATGTCTTCCCTGATGATTATTCTATATAACCTTCTAAGACAGAAGTAGAGTTCTTGATTGGGCATATACCATGATAATATCAAGTTTTCATTATTCTGTTCAAGACGGAACCTATTGATATATATGTTCTCAATATAATATTAAAAGATATTTAGTCCAAATTTATTATCAGACTCATCACTTCTTCTAGCGGGTAAACCATGATTTTCACAATGATGTAAGATGGGACCATACAATTATGTGTTGTTTACCTATGGTATAAACAACATATCGTTAATATATATTATCCTTTAAATCATATATAATCCATAATTTAAAAATTCTGTGGAGCTTGGGTATTCTCAATGATCAGCCATATATTTGTTTATTGACATGTGTGATTCATTCCATCCGAAATACCTAATAATTCTTTTCATAGTAGGTATAGTTTATGGATGTCATATTTCAATATTATCATTCTCCAATAAGGAAAGATAAAAATTTTGATATCAATATGATTATATTGAGAAATAAAAATATGTTTTCAAATATTTCTATGTGAGATTTTTGAATTGGGAATTTTGACTTATTCATAAATATTACATCAAAATACGGATAATATGTTGACCTAGAGATTGTGACTGGTGTAGTTTCCTAAGGGAATCCTAGTAACAGGTCAATATACATAGTATCTTGGGGTCGTATGGACGTTTTATGAATTTCATAAAATAATTTTCAATCCTTGATTCACATGTAACTAGTATTATAATGGTGGATGTTATGTTCTTGTGGTCAGATGCAAATGAGAAAGTCATTAAAGATCTAAAATAAAGGCTTATTTTTATCCTCTTCTAATTCATCCAAATCGTAGTAGGGGATATATAGTGTCTTATGATATATCAACCATTTGGATAGGACAAGATATGATGAAGGATGATAGATTCACTGGGTATCTATCTCAATAGTTAAGGAATCATGAGAGTAACTACATGATGCATGACCTTGAGGAAGTTGATGTTATCCATGCCTTCTGTATCTAGAAACAATATCAAATGAGTGAGAACATTGTGGTGTATTGGGACCAAAATAGAATAAAATATATCATTACACATCATGAAAAGAATCTCATTTAGTACTGATGGGTCAAATATATTATGTCCATCTATTTGAACTTTCATGTATACCTATGAATGGAAATACAGTGGCTGATGTGATGTTCCAGAAGACTCAAATACAGATCATACATAAATTCAATGATGAATGGTAGTTGGTGGCCCACTTTTCTGACCTAGATCTTCATCTTCATGGGAGTCACAAATAGCCTTATCTCTTAGCCTTAGAAACTAAATATTTTCTCCTGATAGGTTATGGAGAAATAAATTTTTATATCTTAAGGGGTTGGGTCTCTAGGAGTGTATCATTAGCGAGAATACGCCTTTGGGATCGTATGTTGATGGATATTACATCCTTATTATACATGGTTGTATTTGGGTTCTTAATGATATGAGAGAGGAACTAATGTTCATGTGTGGTGCTTCTTCATGGAGCAATAATCCTGAAATATTCCATATATATCAAGATTTGCGACAATAGTATTGATGGATTGGGATAAAATTTTAGATATAAGGATTTATCACTAGGTGTTCCACCAGTCTCATGTGAAAATGGAGAACAAGATACACTAATTATTGTTAAGGGAATTTCTGATCCCAGAAACAAACTGAGAAGATTATTCAATGTGATTTTTTTTAATGTTAGGGAGATTGAATCCTGATATCAACTCATGTGTGGTATTCACAGATCGACTGACGACGGTGTCCCATTATGTTCCTATCCGAAAGACTTTATCAGTTATTTATCTTTGAAGAATATATGTCTATATGATCATATGGATGCATGGGGTCCCTCATTCTATCATTTCTTATGGGGATAATCATTTCACATCACTTTTATGACTTGGGTTATATTGATCTTTCATTAGACAGGTGCTTCTTAGGACATCTTTTTTCCTCAGACAGATGGCCAGCAGTAAAAAATGATACAACTATTAGAGACCTTGCTGTGAGGATGCATCCATGAATTTGATGTATCCTAGGAGAATCATATACATCATATTTATTTTTAATAAAATAACATTTATATGAATATTATTCATATGGATTCCTATGGTGACTTGTATGGTATGTTGTTCAATTAACATGTCAGTTTTCTAAATGTAGGAGAGAAAGTGATACTATGTCCTTATATATTTTAAGGGACTTTTGAGTAGGTTTACCTTACCAGGAAGAGTATGTCAATAGTTAATTATTGAGAAAAATATATTCTAAATTTCCATCAATGACCTTTGAAGTTTGAGGATGTCTATCATGTTTTCTAGTGGGTATCACCATACACTGGGAATCAATTGATATATAGGTAAGGGAAAATGTTTTCACACTTTTTCAATACTTTTGAGATCTTAGATAAAGAAATTGTAGTAGTGTGTCAGGTGTTATTACCGTAGAAGTATCATGAAACACAAAACTTATTAAATGTTTCAAATAAACGAAATTATAATGATAAACCATATCTTATATTAGATTCCAATGTGTTTTGGTAGGATATTGATTCCTTGTTAGAAGAGTATTTTATACACAACTTTGATCGGATCAAAAGGATTATATGAGGCCAATATATCCATTTAGTATGGTTGTAATGGAAGAATGTAAATGTACAAGATGAGACATGGGATAAAGAAGACTACGTACATTCTCAGTGATAGGATTTGATTGCAGATAGCATTTCTCCACTCTTGGAAGGTCATCTTGGGGGTGAGTTCCATTTTGGGGTTAAGATTGTATGAACTGGTATTTTTATTCTGGAGTGGATCATTTTGAATATATAATTTAAGATCTTGTATTTTTGTCTTTTTTTCATTGAACTTATGTCTATGTCACATAAAAATTGGGATGTTTTAGAAAGGAAAGGGAAGGAGAGATTTTGGTTGGTTGCATGAAAATAAAATGTCGAGACAACATGGTACATGATGTGCATCAATGACAAGATTTATATCAATTAAATGATATTTAAAAATCTTTCAAATAATCACTCACATCATGAAAAGGGTATTTTCTAGGGGAAAAAGATATTATTTACACAATGTGTAATTCATTTACATGCCATGTAAATGATGGGGAGATATTTTTTTAAATAGATATACAGCCTCTATTATTTTGTACAGAACCACACCTTTTCCATTCCTCTCATGATGGATCCATCTTTCCTGCCTAAATGTGGACTTCTATTTTTTTCATGATCCTGACTATGGTTAATCAATCATCAGCATTGTTAGATGTGGGTTAGTAATATATCAGTTCAATTTATTCCATCCATAATTTCACATTTCATTAATGGAGTTATATTAGTTCCTGACCATATAACATATTTTCATAGAATTAATCTGTTACTCATATTTTTTATTCTCTATAAAAAAATAAATTTTTAAACTAGATAAAGAGAATTTAATAGCCTTGATGAAGGTTATCTATAACCTGTACATATTCTCTTGAAATTTTAAAACATGCCACTATTGTGAGCATGCCAATTTCCAGAGACGAATCTTATTAAATTCATATGTAATAATTTTTATCATATATCTCATATTATAGAGCCCATTATAAAGGCTTCCTTCACTATTGGTGGTTATGGCCTCTATAATGGCCACCCTATATAGGGAGATTCAATTTTTTATTCCAATTTTAGATTTTTTATTATGATATGTGCCACCATTTGAGATTGATATTACTTTTCCTTCATTAAGGTAAGTGTTTTAAAAAACATATATGATTTTCTATTATTTATTATATTATAGTATAATTTGAACATTATATGTTATGTGTTCAAATTAATTAATTAAACATTTTTCTTGAAATTTTAAAGTATATTTATAGATATCAATTGGGATAGATATTCTTAACTAAACGGTATATGGTTTCATGTCTTCACCCCACCCTTGCATGGGTATGAAAAAACAAAAATGATCCTAATAATTAAATTTGAAATGAAATGAAATGGTTTAGTTTACTTTAATACTTGTGATAAAAATAAAGGGGATGGAATGAAACAATAGTCACATTAAAATGTTGTGAAAACCATTACGAAAAATTAATAATGAATTTCATATACATTATCTGTTGCATATGGAAATTTTTGTATTTATAATGGTCGGTATAATAGATCTATTCATTGGATTCGTAAAGGAATTCATTGATCACTCAGATGATTCCATTCCGAATCAAGGAGCATATTCCTAAGGGAGATATAAACCTAGGAACGTGGCCCTTGTCTACTAGAGGATAGTAGGCATGACTCCATAATATTCCATAACTATTACCTGAATATTATAATTCTGTTAATAATCTCCATTGATAAATCTTGATGTATTTTGAATCGTGGAACCAAGGATTCACCATGTTTGGAAAATTTATGATTATCATGTTTTACCTTGGAGAATATTCTTGGACAATGATAGACCTATTAATGTGGATTACCTATGGGGATTCCCCTTGGATTTCACTCACCAAAAATTAACCACGTTGGAGTTTATTATTGTGTTGGATCATACCTTGAGGTCATGGATTCCTTGGTTATTACCTTGGATCCTCTTTAATCATCATCATCATCAAGGATTCTATTCTTATTACCTTCAGTCCACAATTATTATTATTAATATTTTAGTATTCCTTGTTATACCACGTATCACCTTATATTATTTATTATAATGTGGAACATAAATAATTTATTGATTACATGTTCGAACACTAGATAAGGTAGAATCTAGTATTATGGTATTTAATTAATTTTATTGTATACAGTTATATATATATTTATATATTACATAAAACTATTTTGGTTTATATTTAATGAATATATGTTATAGATGTCATTGGTAGTGGACTATTAGGATTTATATCACACCATATATGGGCCTCCATTGGTACTTAAGAAGATTATATATATGAATTTTCTAACAATGGTAAGCATCAAATTATGGACATTTAATCAAGATTGACTACATTATAGTGGAGCTTAGTACATGATTTTTGAGATGGAGATCGGGATGCGTGAGTAGTTTTTGGATTCTTATATTATTATTATTATTTATTTCTTTAATGTTTTACTTCCATGTATATATGTTTTTCATTTTTCTAGATACATTAAATAAATAATCATAATTTATAAATCATAATTTATATTATCTATTCATTCTTAGATTTATAGATATTTACTCTTGTTTACGATTACTTTATTATTTTCATGCTACATACACTATTTTCATGTTTTTATTAATACACTAAGATGAAATGTGATAATGAGGGTATAGTCTCCCCATGGAAACACCCAAGGAAACCTCTTATATTCAAGAACCCCTTGCATATTTGGTGGAACAATAAAGGCTATTTGGAAAATTATGTTTGGGGAACCTTTGAGTGGAACATGGGTCTAGAAATCACCTTTGAATTAAAATATGTTCTCAAATGAAATATAAGTAGTTTGAATATGGTTTAAAGTTAAAATTAAAATAAATAAATAAATATGATAATTTTTTAATGGGGATATAAATTTATTTTATAGTTCCAATAAATTTACATTTGAAACTATTTTGATATGGGTGTGATATGTTTTTATGGTATTGTTGTTTTTAGATAAATATGTTTTAATAATTCATAATAAATTATATGGTTTTAAACAAGAAAGGGAATATTTTTTATAGTTTTTTTGAGAGTTTTATTTTTTAGATTCAATTTATTAGTTTCACTGCAATTTTATAATTTTTTTTAAAATGTGATTAGATGGGTTTTTGTTTCATTTTTTTTGTTTAAAACCCAAAAATGTGATGATGAAACATGGATATTTTGTCTAAAGGATTAATTACTCTATTTTTTCAATGCATAAATTTTTTAATTTGGGATGAATATATATTTATGAAGTATTCATATATTGAGTTATTGTGGTTGTAATTTTTCAGGTATGGTCTGAATTAATTTTTCTTTAGGCACCCCAATATTTTTTCTTGTGATGTGATAATATATATAGATTATTATCCTTGTGAGGTTATTCTATTTTTAAATATTTCATTTAATATATTTTATGGTATGTCTCAACATTAGATTTTAGGATGACTAAGATGCATACTATGCTTTGATTTTTTTATTTTTTTTGTATAATAATAGATATTTTAAAAGAAAAGGACCTATTAAAATTCCTTTTTTTGAAGATAATGTCCTTATTGAAGCTGTTAAAATTCCTTTAATCAATTTTCAATTATATGTTGTACCACACCCCTTTATTTATTAATTATAATATTCATTTTTTGATATAGTTTCTCTCTTTAGTCTAGTTTTGTTTCTTATGTAGAGTGTCATGTCTTTGGGAATTTCTTTATGGTCTTTATATCCAATATTCTCCCTTATATTATTTTGTTGAGGTTTCATTTTTATGGATGATATTCACAGATGAGGATTGATGGTTCATGACCTGTTGTAGGATTCCATTTTTCAAAAATTATGTTCTATTTTTTGAACGATTTCTCTTGAATATTAAATCATACATAGCCATCTTGAATAGTGGAATTTTTATAAGATGTGAAAAACAAATGGAATCATTTTTTGTTTACTACTGTGTTTTTAGATGATTCTCTTTATTATCTTGATTCAACCTTTTGGGAAATGTTTTATATATGGGGTGTTTTTTTCATTTGGTGATAATATATAATCTAAAAGGGTAGAGATTTATTTTTTATCTTTTGAACTATATCTCATCCACTATGAAAACAATATGATTTTTGTAGAAAGGGTTACAATGGGGTTAATTACTATAACCCATATTATATGAACATTTCTATAATATATTTATTACTTATTAATTATATTTATTGATATTAATGATAAAATATATAATTTTAGATTAAATATAAAATTTTAGTTGTGTTTCATGGCATATGTTTTGATAGCTTGGTTGGAAAAATAATCTGATAGATATATGGTTATTTTCAAGAATTTTAAAAATCCATTTTTCATGTTTTAATGACTGTCTATCGATCCATATGATCTAACTACATTTCTGACCATGTGTTCCCTGTTAAGGTCACACAGTTGGGACATAGATTCAGTAAACAATAAATAATTCTTATGATAGACCCATAATTATAATAATATTAAAATTTATAAAATTAAATTATAATAATTTAAAAAAAATATTCTCCATAATCCCTCTCCCCTCTAACAAGTCATCCAAAAATAGGATACCACTTATTCACATCACCATTCTATCCACCTATTCGGTCCTATTTATTTCATCAATTTATATTAACAATATGATAGAGGATAGTTTTATAAATTTTATTATGCTCTTTTGACTTCATTATTTATGTTATTTTCATTAATTACCCTCACACTGTCATTCCTTATCCAAACACTCTATCAGTTTCAGTAATGATTTCATATGTTCTAGGTGTCATATACTTTGGGAAGTCATATTTTAAGGTTTCTCTCATTATTATTTTTGATTTCATATAATCTTCTTTCAGCCTGGTTATATTCAACCATTTATTACTCTATTTTGTAAAATGATGATTTTTTTAATGTTTTACAAAAAAATTTTACCATAAATTATTTTTGATATGGATTTATATTAATTTAAAAAATTTATTTTCTAGTGGATGGGTATTTAATATTGGTTACATAAACCATTGATTGTTTTCAATTGGATTATATGTTTGTTTTGGAATATGTATATTAATTATTAATAATTTTAATGTATATATAATATGACTACATTTTATAATTACAATAATAAATAATGTTATTTGATAATTGAATCCAATTTTTTTAATGATAGGTTGCCTATAACTATAAAGGAAAATAAAATTTTAATTATTTTTACAATATAAATTTTTGTTTTTATAAAAAATCGTGTGGTTTTATAGATATATATATATATATACCCAAATTCAGAAGAGAATATTTGAATATCTATATTTACTAATTCACATATACATATAAATTTATGTGTGTATAATGATTAAGGGATGTTTATAATTAACTCAAAAGATTTAAATTATATTTTTAAAATATTCTTTTAATGTGGAATTATAAAATTTCTCAAAAAATTTTTATTTCATTTACCAATTTTAATTAGATATTGAAATAAATTAATAATGTATTATTACTTTTGTTTCTAATATTACTATTATTATTTATAAAATATACTTTTATGATTCTGAAATAATATGTTCTTTATTTATATAGAAATCCTATCCATCTATGAATTTATTTAAGAAAATGAAACATTTAGGGATTAACTTTGTATTATAGAATAATAAATCTAATTTTAGGTACTTTGGTAATAAAATATATAATGGGGTTATTTTCATTTCATCTATTGGTTATAGTAATGTAAATGTGAAATCTCTATTATCTAGTGACAAGTTACTCATTCAACTACATGAGTGTGTGATTTATTTTATCGATGTATTTCTATATTCCACATGTTATAGTGAACCTAGGAGGTTTTCCCATCAAAAATATTTCACATAACATATTTTTCTTTTTTACCTTTCTCTTGTTTTACATTATACTCCCATTATTCGAAATTGTTTCACAGCCAACCCCTATAAATTATTATATGACCATTATTAAAACATCATGGGATTTATTTTGTTATCTTACATTTAATTCTCCACAACATAATGATCATAATGAATTTGATTATTTATTTTAGTGTGCTTAGTTTCATTAACATATTTATTAAGAATTAGACAAAAGAGGATTTTCAAATTCTTTTACATGAAAGTAATTATAATACTATTTAAATGTAAAATAGTTTTTTTAAATTAATATCACCCAAATATAGTTTTTAAAAGATACTAAGTACATATTATTAAATTAACTGAATTTAATACTAAAATTTTTGGACTATTTTTTAGAATAGAATACATAGACACATTGAATAAAACCCACTTCCATTTTAGCTCACATACTACTTAATCCACATGATGTATATATACTAAGTGTCTCTAGTAGGTTCATTAACAAGTTATATTCAATCCTATATATTTTGTGGTTTCTTTAATAAATATGGACCATGTGTCACATGTGGATCTTGATATTGGATTATTATTTTTTATTATTAAATTGTTAATACTCTCATTGAAATATGTGATCCCATTTTAGTTTATTTCATAAATTGGTGGATAGTAAATCATGTGGATACCATTAGAAATATATATTAGAGGTTTTTTATATCGATAGATTTGGATTTTATTTGATGTAATTAACATATTATTTATTTTATGATTTCATTTTATTTATTATTATTTTCCTCAATAATATCCTTGTTTTTTATTGGTCGACCATGTCAGATTCAAGCTATAATTTGAATATTATTTTTAAATATTATTTTATTTGAGTCATAGTATTCTAATATGTTTTTTCTATGGTTATGACACACATTTCATATCCCATGAGGATAAGTAATTCCCATCAAGAATGTTGGGTGTTAGATAATGTTTTTAATGGTTGGATGGGTGGGGTTATTTCATCACACTTGGTCCTTGTTCTCTTACAATATTTTCCTTTTATTTCATGATAATTTTATAGAATATATTAAATTTTATGGGTAGAACCATCCCTAGGGAATTATATTATAGTATTATTTTTATTTTATTGAAATCTACAATATGAGATTAGCTTCAATTGATGATGTTAATTTCTTTGACAGTATTTTTATTTGGTGGTTATTTCATTTTGGTTATATTGATATTTTTGTGAGGTACCTCATAAGGTAGTTTATCAGACCATACCATGTCTCCCATAGACTAAATTTTTTATTTAAATACCCACTAAGATATTTTTTTTATAAATATTCTATATGATGGCCCAAACCATTCTATCTCATTTGTTTTCTCATTTCAGAGATAATCTACTTAAGAATAATTTTTATACTATTCTTGGGGGTTAATTAATCTTTCCATCTATAGGGTCATCATAATACATTATAGGTCATTGTGGAATGTATTTCAGGTTCCTTGGTGATGATACTGTGTGGAACACTATACTAATGATAGAGCTTCTTATGATTTCCCATTTTGGGGGGTGCCTTTTAGTTCTTTGTGCACTATATAAAGTGGAATTCTGATTATTTCAATTTGGGAATGAATTTTTGATATACATTAAAGTATAACCTATCATGTGTGATGTAATTTTCCATTAAATGGTATATTTTCTACTATGTGATGTTTTTTCCATGATTCTGACCATGTTTGGGTAAGAAATAATTTCATTTTGGAATGTTTGTAACCTACGTAATGGTATATTATATCATTAATAGTGTCCCATATATGTGTTCATATGTAAATTACTATTATAGGGATATAAAATTATATACTTCATGATTTTTAATGATGAATGGAAGGATTACTACTAATAGGGTGCGCAACTAGAAGTAAAATATATTGTATCGTTATTTTAGAAAAAAAATTATAGAATAAATGACATGTGTAAAACCAGTATCACTGATGTAACCTTCTTTATTTATTTTTACGGTAATGTTTTTTTACTTAATATTGATGTTATTGAGAATAAATGTTTTATATGAAGGTGGTTGAAATGATGTGATTACCATTATAATGTTTTATTAAATTTCATTTTTGTTGTTTTTTTGGATTATATGTAATATTTAATTTATGTATGTTGTAGAGGATCCTATTGTGGTTTTACGAATCAGTTATGTTATATAATTGACCCCCATGGAAATTGGTATTTATTTGGTCCTTTTTAAGTGTTTAAAATCACTGAACATAGTTCCCTAGAACCAAATTTTTTACTATTTTATTAAATATTCTCATTTTCAATTATGATTTTTATCAAAAAAATTGATTTTATTCTATTTGAATATTTATTTTATAATTTCTAAAGAATATATGTCACACATATTAGTTATATAAATTTCATTCTATAATGTTCGTCTTGATGTTCTATGACATTATTTCGGAATCATTTTCTATTATTGGATGATATTATATAATAGTAAGTAGATGAAATATCTTATTTGGGATAGGTGTCTCATAAGACATTGGGACACCATATAATGGTGTTTTCAATTGGAAATCTCATTTATATGATGGAATGAGAAAAATTCATTCAATAAAAAATTAACATATCCTTGTGTTAGTTAATATTACTATCAATGGATGTGTGTACTGATCCTTATACATTAATATTATCATTAATAGATGTCTTGTATAATATAAATGATGTATTGATGAAAAATATGATTACATATGATCACATAGATGTAGGATATGATGGATGAATCACATATTTTATATTATTAATGGATAATGTGCGATAAAATTTTATTATTATTTTATCTGGATGAATGATAATATATCATAATCATTGATATGAATGTAACCTCAAAAATTAATCCATGGTCCCAGGGATTGATGGGAGACTTCATCTATATAAATTCAATGAAATAGAAATCAGGTGTTTTTCATGGAATAATTTCCATGCAACCTACTTGATTTTAAATATTTTGATAATCAGATTACAATATATGATATATGTTTATAGGTGGTTGGATGTTATTGATATTTTATAATCATCATTTCTAAAATCCATAGAGTGTTTCTATATAATTTAATAACTTTTTTACTTAGTATATTATGAGAGTATAATAAAAATAATAAATATATGTTTTCACTTTTAAATAGTATAATATTTATTATATTTATCATATATTAATTCAGTAACATTTATTCAAAAAAATCCATTATTCAAGGAATAGGAAATGTTGACAAAGTAAATTGGGGAGAGACTTATTTTCTAAATAGTAATAATTTTTTTAATTTATATACACAATGTGTCATACAAGTCTATAAATAAAATTATTATAAATTATTAGTATTGTTATTATTATTATTATAGCCATTCAATAATATTAATAATGGTTGGTGGATTATGTTTTATCATCTAACCCTGAACCAAAAATATTAAATCTCTAGTTATATCACATCCCGAATTCACTTTTGATGTGAGTAAAGGATATGGATAGAATGGAAGAATCCATATAGTGTTTCATATCTTGATCCTCTCTTAATCCATATAGAGAACACAAATGGTTCATCATCCATTATAAATAATTTTTCTATGACCAATACAGAATAATGAATGTGATTTTAATAGGTTGTTATAGAATGTAGAGCTTATAAGGTGTTTATAAGATATAATGGTGAATTTTTGGATCTTCTCTAGAGGAAATTTTTAATTTATAAATTCATTAAAATGATTGGGTGATAGATTATAATATTTTATATCTCAAAAAAATTGTATTACATGTTGATATAATTCAATATAATATCATTAATGTATTATAAAGTACATGTTATGATCATTCATAATGGATCTGGTATATTTATGTAGTTTATTATTATTTTATTGGCTATCAGACATGGCTCATGATCTTGTAAATAAATTATTACACATTATTTGAGCCTAAAATTCATGTTTTTCATACTATAATAGGACACTTCCTTGGTGTTCAGAACAGTCAATTGTTATTAGAACACTCACATTTTTAATATAAATTTATTTCTAATTCAATGATTGATATCATGTGTTTTTTTATTTAATTAATTTTATATGTTTTAATATGAAAACATAACTATATCATCATTACATAAATATTTTTTACATAACATGTAATTTTTAAATGAATAAAAATTATTTTTCTTATCTTGAATACAATTTAGATGTTTTAATTATTCTTCATAGAAAAAACAATGTTCATTTCATGTATATCCTGAGTACATTCAATGTAGTTTTTTTCTCACACTGTCATATATTGTGATAATTTCAGTTAAATATGATCTAATTGTAGCCTTTACATGAAAAAAATAGTTCAATATGTGGATAAAAATAGGAAATAACTCGACATAGTTTACTACATGTTTTTTACAAATTATACAATACATTTTTTCACATTATCTCACCTTGGTGTACTGGTGGTGTACTATGAATGTAATTTATTGGTTAAATGGAATGATTACTGAAATGGTGTCAAATGTGATATTTTAAGGAATATATTTCTAGTATACAACATGTAACAAGAACACATTCATGGAAGGAAACACAAACTGACCTAGGAATGTTCTGTTGATTTTTTTCACATAAATGTACACAACATGTACTTTAGTACACGTTGTGTAGTCTTTAGCAAACTGTGTTCTCATATTTTCTCAAAAATAAGAATTTAATTTATAATTAAACCATATTGATTTTTTTTATTTTATTATAATGTACATTCAATTTTATATGATTGAAAATTAAAAATTATATTTTTTAAGTTATAATTTTGAGTTGACAAATGAGGTTTCCTCCAAGTACCCATTTATATTATGTTTTTGTTAATGAAAGTATATTTCTACAATTACAGATGATGGTTATTTATGGATTCCTTGATGGAATTATGAAAATTTGTAATAATAGGATAAATATGTGTCCCAATATGTGAATTAATGAATGAATCAATGAAATTAATAGTAAGATAGGAAATGTATGATTATTCCATGTTGTCTGTGGGTGATCATGATCTTAGTCTATATCTTTTATAAGTGGTTATTTAATTTTCAATTCATTTTGATTTAATTAATATGATGGACTATGTGTTATCCATTTCCCTTTATAATGTATGGGCCTATAGGATTTTTTTTCTTTTATGTTATCCACCCTTATCAAATCCAATGGACCCCTTCACCTGAATGTGATAAAAAGATTATTAAATGATAGATCTCTCGGAAGATTTGATATGGTATGTTTCAAGGAGTAAATTAAAACCCAATAAAGTCAATACATAGGATATAAAGTGTAATGATGTAACCTTACTTTATATATAGTTCATGGTTTCAATCCATATGATCGAAAGTTAGTTTATCAACAGCTATATAAATCATCCATTTGTAAATCTCCTGATCCTGACTCAAAAATTTTATTTCTATTAGTTCTGTGGTTAGTTTTTTATTTTCTTGAATAATGAATGATCAATTTATTAATGAATTAACAATAATTAAATATTTAATAAATATAATTGGATTATTTGTAAATGCGTTATCAGACATGATTAACCAAATATGTAAAATCTATATGATATTAATAATGAATCTGATAGGAAAAAATATGGATTTATACAAAAGGAAAAAATTACCACAATCTAAAATATTAGAAGATATTAGTCATCCACAAAATAGGTTAAATCAAACTCATAGTTAACATTTCTTTACCAATCCATGTTTAGGTATTTTCAAGTACTATTAAAATTCATTCTTTATGTGTTGGGTCGACATAACATAGGTTATATAAAGGGTTCACAGCCATAATGGGACATGGGATTATTAACCTGAAATGGTTGAGGAAATCATAAAATAGGATTTCATGATTAGGGAGTCCACTCAATAGATTATGGAATAATATGTTAATATATTTGGTATGTGGTGCCCACCTATATTCATGAAATACCTTCTCTAGTAATTGTTTGGGTTTTTGGAATGGGAAAATGAATCCTTGACACTACAATATATATGAGATAATATATTCAAGATAAATATAATCAGGGAAAATTGGTTTAAAAAAATGGTGGGATATTAATAAATTTTTTATTTATTTTCAATTTATTCATTTATTATTCAAAAAAATACTAATTATCTTCCATTAAATTGTAGAAATGGAAAATCAATTAATATTTAAATATAATTTTGATCCATTATAGATAACGATAACTATATGATTTAGAAATTGATTCCATGAAAATTATAGGAACATGGGTGTTATAAAACAAAATGAATGGGTAATGTATGTGTTGGAAACCCAACCTCATGAGTCATATTCCAGAGAGGCATATGAGGAATAACAGAAAATAGTTGATGACATATACAATGTTTAATGTTTTCTTTTATCTTCGTTTTATGATAATATTTTAATGAAATATGAGGATATGGATGTGTATATCATAGTTACTCACCTTCAGTTTCCCAATCAAGATAATTCATGATCAAAGATATATAAAATCTACAATGCACAGTTCACAATGATTTTTTAGAGATTCACCACAATCTTGGGATAATTTAGTAAGGATGATTGGATATATTGATTACTTTGACATATTTGTTTGTATTATTCCCAATTATCTATATATAGATCACATTCAATAATCACTACCTAGAAACATCTCTTGTTATAGAATGATTTATATTATGAGAAATATAAATAATACACAATAAGATCCTCTAACTCTCATCCCCAAAGTTGATAAATTCATGAGTAATGAAAACACATTTTTAGTATGGTGAATATAATGAATAAGAAAAATTAAAAGGGGATGAATACTCATTCATAGTCTAAAGATGTAAATCACTAAGCCTCGGTGAAGATTATAAACTAGAGTAAAGGAAAGGAACATGATGTTGTATGTTCTTTAGGTAGTATGGAGGTCTATCGGAAAAATAATTACACTGAGGAAAATAATAATGTGGAAGTATAATGTTCATTTTTTATTGTGTGTAATAATTCCATATCATCAATTAAGAAATAATATAGTAAAAATTGTTCTCACATTTATATCCAAATATAAGAAACAAGTAGATTTTAGAATATAACATGAAATGACTTGGATCAATAGGCTACGAATGGGGTGATGTTAGATACTCAAGAAATTAAAGAATACCATCTCACACTAAAGAGAAGATTGATATTAGTTTTAAAGATGTATTATTATGTTCTTAATGTTACTAAGAATACTTTTTTCATTTATTTTTTACATGTGGATAGATTTATTTTCATCATTGGAAAAAAACTTATACTTTTATATATATTTCATATATTATGGATTATAATAATTGAATAATGGTCATTATGTATAGAATTATGAAATCCCAATATTGGTAATCTATAATTAAACTAATACACATGACTCATATCATGCACTATTTTTGAAAGAATGATTGGTCATCAAAATTGGAAGTGTTTTACAACGTTCTATTAAGATGATTATTTAGTATATTATGATCTAAAAACACTTGAATGATGTATTTATTATTTACAAGATCATATGAAAAATAAACATTTTGATGTTCAAAGATAAATGGACATAAGTCTTCTAGAGTTCGTGAAAAATGATGTGTGTAGACATTTTCATGTAGGGATAGTGGGGGTAATCACACATTATCACCTTTTTTGTTGAAATTTGAAGGTATGGATATATCTATATGATGTGGTATGGTTATTTATTCTTTGAGAACATTAAATAGTTCGAGATCAATTTTGAGAATAAACATGATAGGAATATATAGAATCTCCAATATGAAAAATGTAGTGAATATCAAAACCAAAAATTTATCAACTCCCCATGGGAGTATGGAATATTATCTAAAATCACTCTACCATATACACCATTATGTAATGTTATCAGTGAAAGGTGGAACCATACCAGGTTGGATTTTGTAATTTTGATAATTATTCACACAATTATTCCGTTAACAACTTTGGGATATTCAATAAAAAACATTATATTTATAGAACTGAGTATCAAATGAAGAGGTAATGGGTATTCCAATCAAGTAATGGAGTGGATATAATCCCATATTCTAACATGAAAGAAAGTGTTGATGTGAGAAATTTGTTATGGAAATCTCATGAATCAAACTAGAACATCAATTCATCAATTGTATCCATAATGGACATCCTAAATATCAAAGGGATGCTACCTATACAATCATCCAAAACTGATATGCAATATTAATATATAGTATTTTATATATAATGGACCACATCATCATTGATAATATTTTCATTATGAGGAATTTTAATGAAGACGAATCTCATGGTACACCAGACTCATTACAAGAACTTATTCAAATGGTCTCTAAGTAGAAGATGTTATTGAAACACAAGAATTACACAAGAGTGAATGAGAGTTAAGAAGAAAATAAGGATACAGTATTCTTGTAACTAAATATGGGAATTCGTATTTTTTAAAAAATTTAATAATATCTAATATATGGAGAGATTATATTTCTCATTGGCTCTATAATTGAATGAATCCCTAAATTATGTGATTGATTCCATATAATGAAATTATGGTTGGGTTTTAATTGATCTAGCTATTCAATTAGAACATATTGGTTTAGATGTATATTCATGATATATATGGACATGAAAGAAAACTTTAATACCTATTAATATTTAATAGTTGTTAAATGATCTATAAAATATAATAGAATGGACTGTGTTGAATCTTTTTATCCAATTTTCATGTTTAAATCCCTCAGAATAATTTTATCCAAACCAGCTTATCATCACTATGACATTTATAAAGTTGTTGTCAAAATTGAATTCTATAATATGATCCTTCTAGTTGGTGTTTATAAGAGACAGAAATATGTCTTTCTTATTGGACAAAATTAAAAAAAAATCTATAAGAGTTATAGATATCCATTTCTGGATTAAATAAATGATCTAGTTTATGGAACATTTTATTTAATGAATTCATAGATGAATTTGGTTTCATTAATAATGAATGTGAAAAATAAGATTACATGTGGTTTAGTGTTTCTATTGTTTTTAGAGTATTATATGTTGGCGATATATTAGTAATTGAAAATGATATACTAGACTTACTATAAGATAATCCATTGTTGCTAATGTGCTTATATATGATAGACTTATTTCTACTATAGAATACATTTTAGGGATCAACGTCATGTTTGATTGAACTAGGAGGATTCCAGGAATAAGATCTGTTTCATTAAAAAACTAAATACTAAAGAGGTTTAGTATCAAACAATATAGAATGGATTTTTTCTTGTATCACAAGGTATACATCATTCCAACAAAACTTATCTTCGATCATAGTTGGAAATAGGTAGAACTATTATGAACCCATATTTTTTTGTGATATAGATATCATGTATTCCATGTTCTGTGCTAGGATAAATTTTTCTTGTGCTTTTGTTATCGATGAATTATATCATGAATATAAATGTTGTGAACAATTTTGTTCTTTAAATTATTTCCTTATATATCTAAGGTGAGATAAGGATGTTATACCAGTGTATAGAGTTTGTGGTGATCTATTGATAATGGATATAATGATGTTATAATTCAGACAGATCATAATGATCAAAACCCTCTTTCTAGATATGTATTTTGTCTCATTGGGGTATCTTTGAGATATAAGAGTTCAAAGAATCTGTTAATCAATTATAGTGAAGTAGATTCAATGTATATTGCAGGTTTTGATGCATCTACAGGCATCTACGATAGAATATGATATTCAAATCATTGAAAAAGGAAATGATATGGTATATAGTCTTAATAATCGTATCATATATTTTTTGTTATAACAAAGTAGTATTGGATCTCTCTAAAGATCTATGGTAACTCTAAAGAGAATTGGCATATACTTTTTTGGTTTAATATCTTGAGGGTTTTTTCTCAATTAGGTGATGTTCTGGTGAGTAGTTCATACATGGACGGATTGTTTGGAGAACCCTTATTGAAGGATTTATCTCAATAAATGCATGAATTTCATGAGGCATCTAGTGGACTGATGTTACATTCAACTTTATCTAGTTAAAGTCATCGTCTTTTATAGTTGATGGGTAATAAAAGGAAATTTTTGTACTTGATTGCATGTTTACATGGTTAATAATGTTTTCTTATAATATTATTATTTTCTGTAATTCATGTTGTTTTTTCAGAAAATCTATGAGGAATATATATTGCACTTAATGTAAATAATAGTTCCCATCTAGAATGATATTGATGAGGTGCCATGAAATAATTCCTGAATATTTCACTATGGGTTTAGGATATTTTTTGAGAAGACACATATGATATTGGCTATTAACGGAAAAGTCCTTATAATAAAATTAGAAAAAAATCTCATGATGTTCTTATAGAGTAATCTCCAAGAGTGAATGTTATGTAAACCTTCTAATAAATAAGAAATATACATTTCCATGTGTCATTGGTTATTAAAATCCAAAGACATGTGTATTCATTAGTAGAAATAAAAAATGTCATTAATTGATATCATAGTATCTTACATAGATATATTTCATTAAATCACTGATGATATATGTTCATTTTCATGTAAGATCATTGGGTACATCATGAATGATATTGAAGTAATTGGTAATTTGTGAAAGTACGTAAACTTTATTTCTATTGAAAGTATAGAACATCTCATCCCTTTTGATTAGAATGGAACCTTGTGAATAAATATATGAATATGGTGTTTGATGGAATATTTCCTTTAAAGAATATCAATGAATGAGACACTGACCATATTGTTTGATGCCCCTGACATGCAACCTACTTCACTTGAGACATTTTCTTAAAGGGATTATATTACATGATAAACATTCATAGAAGGATTCAAGTAATATTGAAATTATCATCATTAACTATTGAATCCTTGGAATATTTTTGGTTTGTAACTATGGAAATTGGGATATTATTATGATTTCCATAGAAAAATGGCTTAAACAAGAATGCAATAAGTGTATTTGAAATATCAATTAAATTATAGTGTTGAAATTAACATATTTTAATAAATAATATATATAGGGATATGGTTAATCAACATAATTTTATAACATGTTATTAATTTCAAGAACCATCCTATAAGGCCTATGCGGTGGTTATCCCATGCCCTCCTTCCATCAGCCAGGGGCTGTCAACTAGCACTAAAATGGAAAATCCCAAAAAGGGAAGGCATTAACTTTAAACTAGTACACACATGCACCCAACCACATCACAACACACTGAAAGCAGAAAAAAGTATACCACTAAAACAAAAATGAGTGAAAGTAAAAGTTAAATATGTGCACTAGAATTAAAACCCAACAAAGAAATAAAAACATCAAAGTACAAAATGAAAACATGATAGCCATCCGAAGAATACCCCACCTGATCTTGAGAGTAGTGATGCTACTGTAAGCTAAAGTAGAATATCCTACCCACCTAGTCCTACATGGCCCAACCCATTCCTAGGAATGTATTTCCACGGTCGTAACATCAATAAGTCTTGTCCCCCCTAATCAACTCTATCAAAACATCGATCGTATACAACAGTCAAAACAGATATGGGCAAAGCCTGTGCAGGAGTGAGTATAACAATTATCAGTAGAGAAACTGAGACCCCCGACAGTCTCTCAATAATCCAAAAAGGAAAAAACCACAATCAAAATACCACATAGGTAATACAACCAAGTAATGCCTCAACCACATAGCACATAGTAAAAGACGCAGCTCACTCTAGGTATATTGTGGGGTTTTTATAGTAGAATCATCAGTAATATCATTGAACTCCTAGGTTGATATAGAAATACATTTCTATCAAGTGCATTGGGAATGATGGGTTAGACAAAGCTGCATCCCACTAACCATGGACTGTTATGGTACACATCCCTAATAAGTATGGTGGGTATGCTAGGTCACATAGAGACGCTCACCACAGTTTCCCTGCCAGTTCACCAAAATCCACTTCCCACCATGGCGTAAAAGAAATACTCCTCCTTTCAAGTACCATGGGTTTACAAGGTCATATAGAGCTTCTCCCTACTATTGGCCTTCTGGGTCACACAGAGTCGCTTCCCATTGGGCTGTCATCTATCAGTCATCAATTCTCATCAATCTATAGGGTTTTGTACATAGTGAACTTGGGAGAATCACAAATCAAGACATTTGTCAAATCTATTAGTTCATTAAATAAACTAAAAATATTGTCAAAAGGTATGCCTCATCAATATAGTCTGATCCCCATAAACGGCTCGTCATTTGGATGTGTGTTTTTCATGATACATGAACTTTAGTAAAAGTGGATCGGTTGCAACAGGGCCCAGTTATATTGAACCGACCAACCTAGACTAGGGATTCCACATAGCCTAGTTTATTTTAATAGACAAAACCTAACCTAGTTCAGGTCGGGGTTGGTCTAGTCTGGCGTGCCCAGTGGACCTGGACCAATAGGCCTCGCTGGACCCGATCTATTTGGGTCGAGGGTCCAGTACGTCAAGTCGCCCAGAGACTAGGTCTAGTCCGTCCGGGACTGCTGATGATGGTCTGAAGCGTTGGGTGTGGGTTCATCCGGGTTGGTTGTGGGTCCGGCGTACTCAGTTGCGGTTCTGGTCTGCAGGCACACAGGACCGGCCCGACTCGATTGTTTTTGGGAGTGGCCCACTCGGTCAGGGACGTAGTCCGATGGGTTGGGGGAGTGTCCCATTAGGTTGGGGGAACAGCCTACCAATCTTAACCTGGTCCTCCAGGGGGCATACCGGTGGTGCACTGCCAGGCTAAGACATAGAAGAGGAGCCACATCTGGATCTATAAATCCCTATGGATGCGAGTCCCCTCCATCTGTAGTCGACAAACCAGGGCATGCCACTACCCAGGTGGCCTGGACGTGGGGAAGACATCGAGACTGTGCCTTGTTCTACGTCCCCCAGCCACCGTGGATAGCCGACTATGGCTTCCTGGCCCCACGGTGTGCCTACAGGTGTTCCACCTCCAATGCCTAAGGTAACCACCGTGGGCTGACTCCTCTCCCTTCCATGGGCTGCCAGAGTTGCTCATGTGGTCCTTTATCTAACCCATCTACACCTATGTGTCCCTCGGGTCACATACATCCCTTCCCAAGCCCTGGAATCGATCTTCCACCACATCGAGAATGATTCCACCAAGAGTGCATGAGCGAATGTGCTCAGGCCTTGTTCGTGTTGGACCATGACCTCTATTTTTTATGTTTAAATCAAGGGGGAGGTTTTTGGATTTCTGTTCAACCATTTCATGAAAGGAATGAATATCGGATGATAAATCCCCAAGAAAATTCAACCTCCCACCTAAACCCATGAATTACAGGTCAACCTGTTCGTGGGTTCATATGCATTCTTCATTTCTAAAAACTAACAGGGAATAATATCAAAATAAAACAACACCGAACTCTTTATTGTGTCATGCCAAAGCATTCAGACTCAAGGATTAAATATCTCTATGTCCCCACTTCTGGATTCGTTCATTAAGGCACATCGAATCCGATGATGATCCACCAGCACGTCATTCTTAATTATCCATTATAGACTGATTCGTCCAGTGGTTCTTCAGAGGTATCCATGCATTTGTTAATCCCCAAAACACTAGCACATTGGAATTATAAAAAGGAAAAAAGAAGAACTGCAATGCTGCTCCCATTAATGAGGCTCATTAAATTAGCCACATTTAATGAGCCACATTAAATGGGTCATTAAGATAAAAATGTCTTGGTTTAAAATGATCAATTATTTCACATCCATTAATGCACCTTGTCACCACATCGTTTCTGCACGATAGCATCATCATTTTCTACATAACAGGGAGAAATAAATAAAATAATTTGTTTAAATTATTTTTTTTATTTTTCTCAAAAAGGCCGAAAATTTTATTTTTCCGCTCAGACATTTTAGGACAGAATAAAATCATTTCTAGAAAAATACCGGTACTTCGAGTCCAATGGTATCCTCATATTTTTTATCCAATTGGTGGTTCATAAATTAGATAATCCATCCCATTCTTTTACTAGATGTGCCATAGAAAAAGTTCCAAATTCTGTTACGGGCTCTCCAGGATTCGGAATCATGTACCATCAGAGAAATTTGTCTCATAATAATTCCATATAATGAAAAAAAACATTTCATGGAATTTATAAGACCTTAAATTCTCTCCACATTAGGGATTTATGTCTCCAAAATCCAATAAAAATAATCAAACAGATGAGGGCACTGAGCACGAGTCTAAGACTCCCGCTCCCATGTGTCATCCTATAGATTCATGTTCCTCCACCGAACACCAACATTAAACCCACTCATGTTGATCTTTATTCTCCACTAGGAACTCTACAAACATCACATCATCGTCAATGTCTAGATCACCCCAGTCGATGACGTGTGAGGGATCTGCATGTATAATCTTAGTTCTGACACATGGAAGACATCATGCACCGGTTGCATCTGTGGCGGAAAGGCTATGTGGAATTCCACCTCACCAACTCTACTCAGGATCTAAATAGTTCTGATGATCCTCAGATATTGAATGAATCCCTAGACAAATTTCCTTAATCATCGTCAAGGTGAGACTCGAATGAACACATGATCTCACTCCTCAAACTCATTGGGTCTTCATCTCCTATTTGCATAAGACATATGCCCACTTTGTGCAGTCCTCAACTACTCATGGTTGATCTACACCGTCACAATGGTAGCCTGTAACAACTCCAAACGCATGAGTACTGACTCCCATGGGACTATCTAGCATATGGGTGATCTACAAGCCCTCACGTACAAGGTCTCAAATGGTTCCATGATAATGGTGGAGTGATAGATGTTGTTGTATACATATTCCACTAGTGGAAGGTGGAACTCCCAACTATGAAAAATGTCTAGGATGCAAACACGTAGCATATCCTCATAGGTCTGTATGGTATACCCCATCTGACCATCTATATGAGGATGAAAAGATGTGCCCAGGCACTGTTGTGTCATGAACACCTCTTATAATCCCTTCTTCATATGGGATCTAAATCATGAATCACGGTATGAGATTATCGTCAAAGGCACCTCGTGGAGCCACACTATTTTCTGGATGTACTGGTGTACCTAGCCCTTTACCGGTCCATACTCTATGATTGGAATGGAGTAAGCCTACATGGTGAGTCAGTCGAAGATCACCCAAAGAGAGTTGTGACACCTATACATACGTGTTATCCCCGTAACTATGCCCACCAAGATATTGTCCCATTTTCACTCTCGTACCTCAAGTGGCTAGGTAAAACCTACTAGAACATGATTCTCAACCATCACATTACATGTGAGGAACCATGAAATGAACATGGCCACGAATATCTTCATTGTCAATCACTGGTACATACATCGGAGGTCTTGGTACATCTTTTCCACTACGAGATGTATAGTTGAGGGGGATTTATGAATCTCCCTCAACATAATCCCTAATAACAATACTGTTACTACGGTTAAAACTTTTAAAATGATAGTGTCATCCCCATATATTGAATATCCATCAGAAGCCCATGTGGTTAACTGGGTATGTCATGCCTCATAGTCAACATCCACCAGTTGTGCCTCCCTAATTCGTGGTAAAAGTGGTGGAGTAACAGTCACTGATTGAAGGTAGTCTCATCCATCATCATAATCGAAAAAGGATATCTACATTTTAGATAACTACTTTTTCACCTCTCTCAGCAGCAGCAAACCAGTCCTCCAAATGGGTGTGTCTTCCACCACGTTCCCCTTTAGATGAGTATAGACAATCTCAATGTCATTTTCCAAGAAAAACATTAGAAATCAGCATTGTTTAATGTTCTGGTCCTTCTAGAATAAGATATACCTGACACTCTTATGGTTGGAGTCAACTGTAAATAGTTCACCCATCAAGTAGTGACACCACATTTTCAAGGAAAAGACCACTATGGCTAACTCCAGGTTGGGGGTCGCATAGTTATGCTCATGATACATCAATAGGCATGAGCTACAGGTGATCAAATATTTCTCTTGAATCAGGACACAACCCAATCTTGTATCTGATGTGTCACCATAAAGTACATACCCAATGCCCTCCTCATGTAGTCTCAAGATGGGGCCACTATTCAGTCTCGTCCTATATTCATTGAAACTCTACTGGAATTTCTCCATCCACAATAAGGGATTTAAGTTCCATTTCAAATTTAATAAGGGTTCTTCCACTCTGTAAAAGTAAGGCACGATCCTCTGATATTAAAATTCCATCCCCAATAAGCTACACACCTCATTCATGGTCCTAGGTGGCTCCTAAGTAATAAAAACCTATATTTTCACTGGATCCACTGCCAGTTCATCCTCTTAGATGACATATCCTAGAAAGTAGACCTCCCAAATCCAAACATACAATTCAGGAGATTTACCATATAGTTTTTTATCTTGGAGTATATCTAGGACTATATGTAGGTGTGTAGCATGCTCCTCCTCTGACTCTATGTACACCATGTTGTCATCGATAAAGACCACAATGAATCGGTCAAGGTAAGGCTGGAAGATACTATTCATGTGGCCCATTAACACTTCTGGGGCGTTTTTCATGTCAAAAGGCATCACCAGATACTCATAGTGGTTATACCGGCACATAAAGGCTATAATTGGTATATCCAATTCCTATACTCGAAGCTGGTGGTAGTTGGATTTGATTTCTATCTTTGAGAACCATGTTCCTCCCTTCTACTAGTCAAAAAGGTCATCAATTTGTATCAGTGGATACTTGTTCTTCATGGTCACCTGGTTCAGGCGTTGGAAGTCCATGCTCAACCTCAGACTCCCATATTCCTTATTTTTAAAAATCATCGGGGCTTCCCAAAGTGAAACACTAGGCCTTAGAAACCATTCTCCTACAATTTCTCAAGTTGTACCATTATCTCTTCAATATCTGCAAGAGCCATCCAATATGCTGGTGTGGATATCAGTACTGTCTTGGGGTATAGTTTGATGAAAAAGGCTACCTATCTGGGAGGAGGTACTCCCAATACATCCTTTGAAAACATATCCTCGTACTCATTCACCACTATAGGAAAGCTTAGACTTATCTCATTTACTACACTGAGGGTGAGGCTAGCCAACTTGTGAGTGATCAGCTACACCCTCCTCTGAAAAAAGAATATCCGACACAATAGGGGTTTCCTTCCTACTGGTGATGGAAAACATGGCCCCATATTTGTGGACACATCACATTGTACACCTAAAAATGTTGATATGAACATGGAATCTCGATAACCAGTCCATACCCAAGATGACATTGTAAGGCCTCGGCACCGCTACTAGAAGATCCCAGCTAAAGCTCTTGGACCCTAGAGAAATCCCAAACTTTTGGCACCAGTGTGTAATCATTAAATCTTCTCTTGTAAGATTCTATAACCGTAATAATCGAGCCAACACCTCCACTAGAATCTCCACACTCTGAACGAGAGATATGGAAAGGTAGGAGTGCCTAGAACCAATGTCTATATGAACATCAGATTGGGTGGAGAAGACATGGATTGTACCACATATCATCCCTAGAGAACTATGGATATAAGACTCTACTACCTGGAGGTGTTCTCACCCATGCCCATATTCTCCCTAAGGTTGGGGTGGACCACTTCGGGCTGTGGGAGATAACACCTAGAACTATCTATCAATGCCTACCACTAAACTAACTCCATTTCAACTTCATCTTCCCTACGACCTCCTCTATCGAATAGCTAATACTGCCTCAATGGCCCCTCAACCTTCTACTTATCACCTGTATGATGTGTCATACAGTCATGTGCCATGTGTCCCTACCCACTGTACTAGAATCACTACCTCTATCCTTGATGACTCCCCATGGACTTGGAGCCCCGAACTACCAACCCTCAGTCCTTGGGTGGGCCTCTGAAATAACATTCCAGATTGGGTCCATGTGTATGTAGTCTGCTGCTTTCAAAAGACTATAACTCCTTGGGTCTTTAGGTAGCTCTAGATGACATCTCCTACTCCTCCAAGAAGCACTCCACAAGAAGGGAACCCTCCAGCACATCGGCTTAGGTGTGGATGATGAGGGACAACACTGATACCCTGATCTCCCGCCTGAGTCTCTGCTCGAAGGCTTGATCCCTAAAGAAAGGGTCTCACACGAAGTCTATAGAGTAGTGAGATAACATGGTTAACCTCTCTAAGTACTCATCTACCATCATGTTACACTACTTTAAGTGAAGTAGGTCCTAAATGCGCACATATCTCATGGTTGCAGGAAAAACTCCTCTAAAAATAGCCACTTGATGTCTTCCTAGGTAAGGTTCACATCATCATGCGTCTGGGTGGTCGAGCTCCACCATCTCCCCACCAAGACCTACAGAAGGCTCGCTGCCAATATCAACCTCTATTAAGGAAATTTCCTCACTAAGTAAATGAATCATGTCACAACCTCATGTTAGTCCTCTGTGACCTGAGGATATGTCTCTAACTTGAACCAGGGAGGTATCTATCTTTGAAACTTGTGCAAGGCATTTAGTATATGAGCATCCTCTTCCAGAACCACTGACTGTAGATTCTGACCATCAGGTGGTTGTAGCACTAGTGCACCACTTGGTGGGGCCATCTAAGGCACTAATCCCTAAACGGATACTTCATCGCTATACGGCTTGTCCTCACGGCCTATTATCAGGATCTTGAACGGTGGTCCATGTGTAGGAATCTTGAAATTGATCAATATGTTGCACGATTAGAATGTTTTACCAGGAAATCTGATTTTTATTCAAATGAACATAAGGAGATACTTGTGCAACCAATTTAATCATGTTTTGAGATGAAAATTCGACTTCATGTTCTTGGTTCATGAATTAATCGGCTTCCACACCAACACTGCACTCCCTGAATATGAACGTCTATCTCAGAACACATAACACTATTGCCCCAAAATAAAACACAGAATCTCGACCTTTTTGGTAGGACATACTTCCCTTTGATACTAATTTTCCGCAAACCATCCCCCAGGGACTGTGCTGTGACTACCCCAAACCCTCCTTCCATAGGCCAAGGGCTGCTGACTAGCACTGGAAAGGCATATACCAAAAAAAGGAATGCATTTACAATAAACCGGTAAATACACACATCCGAACACATTCCAAAAACTAAATGTGGAAACAAATATACAATAGAAAAAATTTAAGTACATGTAAAAGAGAATGTAAGTGGGATAGAATACAACACCAACATGGAATTGAAAACCTCCAAGTACAAAAGAAAACTCTGAGGGCCATCTATTGAAAACCCCATCTAATCATGAGAGTAGTGAAGCCACTAGAAGCTGATGTAGTATGTCTTGTATGCCTGGTCCTACTAGGCCCCACCACATCCTAGGCCTCCAAGTCCACCATTATAGAGTCTTTTAGTCCTGTCACCCTAAGCACCTCTATTGAAACACCATTCTTCTGCACTAGACCCAATACGTGCGAACAAATCCCATGTAAGGGTGAGTATAACAATACTCATTAGGGACACCAAAACCCTAGAATTTCTCTCAGTAATCCATGAATGAAAAAAGAAAAAGGTAAATACCACTGAGGTAATACCACCAATAAATGCATAAACCGCATAGCACAATGTAAATTACATAGCTCACACATGGTATATTCTATGTTAGTGATAGTAGCATCAACTTTCATATCATCAAACTCCTCGGCTGCTAGAGAACTACTAGTCTATCGAGTATAGTGGGAATTCTGCATCAGAAAATGCCACATACCACTAACCATTGATAGATGTGGTACTCATCCCTGATGAGTACCATGGGTATGTTGGGTCACATAGAGATGCTCCCAAATGTGTGCATGTCCGGAAACATAGATCTTCTTCCCACCTTGGCCGAACTAATGTACTCATCTTGTCGAGTACTATGGGTCTTCCTGGTCACAAAGATCCTCTCTCCACCATGGGCATGCCAGGTCACATAGTTTCATGTCCCACTAGGCTATCATCAAATAGTCTTCAGGTCCCATCCAACTGCATGGTTTTATACATAGCGCATTTGGGAGAACCACACCTCAAGACACTATTCACATCTCGTCATCTATGAAAGTCACTAAATTATTGAATAATGAATTCCCTTATAAAGGGTAAAACAACTCCATAAAAGACATATCATTTGGATGGGTTGTTTTCATCATACAGTTGTTTTGGTAACTAGGGGCTGATTAAGATAAAGACTAGTCCGAACCAGTCGGACTGACCCGAAAAACTCAGCCTAGGGGTGCCACGTACCCTGGAATAATTAGATTTACTCAACTTGACCTGGTTCAGGTTGGGGTCGGTGTGTTCAGGTTAGGATAGTGGGAAAGGCCCAATAGGCTTGACTGGACTCGGCCCGGTTTGCCTGGGGGTCCAACCTATCGTGTCGCCCGATAACCCGATCTAATTTGTTTGTCCCGAATGGCGTGAGTCTCGTTTAACATTGTATATGCATCCCACTAGTTTTCGGTACACCCAACGACATGGGTCCGACCTTTGGATTTGGGGGTATAGCCCACCACCCTTAGCTCAGTACAGTAGGGGCGATGACCGGGGGTGAACTGCCTGGCCAGGATGCCGCAGCCGAGCCACATCTGACTCTAGCTAGACTTACAGATGTAGGCCCCCTCCAACCATGGTCGACGGACCCTGGCACATCACCACCTAGAGGGACCAAAAGTGGTCCATACCCACCATGAAGTGCCTAGAACAATGTCCCCCTATCGATGTAGTCATCATGTCGCGGCACACCTACTCCACCTCCGTCGGTCGTCCCCATTGGCCAGTGGTCCCTTCTGTGGGCAGTCGTAGTTTATCTGATGGTACTTTCTCAGACTCATCTGGCCCAAAGGTCCCTTAGGTCTCTCTCATTACTTCTCAATCCCTAGAAACCAACAGCTGCCAATTCATGAATTTCGACCACAAGATCACAGGGGAGGAGGTTCTCGAGCATTGATGGTGTCATCCCAAGACCTCTGCTTTAGATGTTTATATCAAGGGGCATAATCACTTGTTTAAGTTCAACTATTTCATCCAAGGAATGAATCTCCAAAAATAAATCCCCAAGAAAATCCACCCTCCTGCATAAACAGATGAATCGAAGATTGACCTTTTTGGGGTTGATCCTCGTTTATTTTTTCTAGAAATGAATGAGGAAGAACATCAAAATAAAACAACCACTGCCTCATTGAAATTTGATGCTGAATTTATTTTCCTCGTGGAATCAATGTGTAGAAGTCACCACTTCTGGCTCCGTTCTTTGAGGCACATCGAATCTCGTGATGATCTGATGGTGCGCTATTCTTTATTCATCATTTGGGAGGTCTTATGCCAGCTATTCGTCATAGGTATCCCCATGTTTGTTAATCCCCTAAATTCCAACACATTGGATTTATAAAAATAATCAAACGTGTTTCGATGTTGTACCCATTAATGATGATCTTTAAATTTTCCACATTTAGTGAGCCAAATTTAATGGGTTATTAAGATAACAACATCATGGTTTGAGATGAGCCATTATTTACCATACATTAATGTGGCTCGTTACCCCCTCGTCGCAGCACCGTAGTGTTTCCATTTTCCACTCAATGTTGAGAATGAAGAAAAGTAATTCTTCAAAATTATTTTATTATTTCTCTTGAAAATTCATAAGAATAAAATATCTTCTCGGCCCTTTCGAGCTAATGTTAAGTTATTTCTAGGCGAATCTTGGCCCTCTGAGTACAATTTTGTCCTCAAGTTTCCGATAAGATAACTAATTCAATAGTTTGAAAAGCCCACTCACATGTTTATTGAATATAGCATAGAAAAAGATCAAAATTCCATTTCATGATATTTCGGACTAAGAAGAATGTGTCATCAAATCACATGGTCTAAGAATAATTCAATATAATTAATAAAATTACACAAAATTTCGAAGAAATTACAATTAAAAAGAATACCATAGTCAAACAATAATGATAAATATTAATTTTCTTTTTTAGTATAACATTTATTATATTTCATATAGAATAAAGCAGTAACATTTATTTAATTAAAACCATTAGATAAGTATTGATAGATATCTATGGTGGATTGTGAACCATGATTAATGATAAATTTGTATAAATGATATTTATTTAGATTATTAATGTTTCACAAATGTTAATAAATTATTAGTGTTATTATTATTATTATTACTATTATGGTATGCGGGATCTTTTAAGAATATTAATGATGGTTAGGGGATTTTGTGAATTTTTCAAACTATAAACTAGATATAATTACTATCTTTTTATATATTATTTCAAATAAATTTTTGTGTGCACAATATATAAGGAGATATTGGCTCAAGAATTAGAGATCTCTATCACTTTCTCTCCTGTTATATCCTTCCAATAATGGAAATGGTTATTATTCCTTCATGATGAATTTGGGTGTGATCAACCATCAATACCAATATTTATAAGGACGAGTCGTGATAGAACCCAATGATTCATGGACCTTTATCAGAGATTGTGGTGAATGTGTGGATCACCAATATATGTATTCTACATTTGAATCTGGTGTCACAATTATAGTTAGATGAATTCGACTCTGATGGACCATCATTAAAACCCAAATTACAAGGTAAGGTGATTATATACCATATCATAAATTAATAATACCATACCTATTAATATCCTTACCCTATGGTCATTATATATTAAAAAAATTATTAATCCATTTTTTGGTAGGAAATGATATCATGAAAATAAAAATCAATGATTACATGTGATTTGTGATTAAAATTGTAGTTTTTCATACCATCATAAGCCTCTTATATAATCATGGAATTTAAATATGTGGATATCTCTTTACCAAAAAAATAACGGTTTCTTATAATGACAATATTATAGTTAAGATAATTATTAATAATAATTAATGATTAATGGTAATCCAATCTACATAGTTCAGAAAAGTTTCATTTTGTTGATCACTCGTATTTTTATAGAGACTATCCTGGGGGAATATAGTTAAACATTTAGGATCATTAATGTCTTAATGTATGGTGATTGGTTCCTCATTTGTTTTGTGGTATAATTATAATTATGTACCCATTGGTTTCCCAATTATTTCTCTATAGATAATGTAAAACATATAGTGCATAATTTTTATAGATCTTATAAAATAATATAAGAATGTATTTCATGATTTAGGGTTGAGGTATTTTAATATTTATCCATTGGTGTTTTGCTTCCATAATTATGATATTTAATTTCATTGATTCTTGAGGTAGGGTATTTCTAAACATATATTTTATCTTATGGAATAATTTCTTCAAAACTAATAGTTTTATTTCTTCTATCCATTTAACAATTGACTCCACATATATGATGACAGATGATGATGAAGGGGGGTTCTTGGTTTTTCTTGAGGAGAAAATAATATATGACAAATTCATTAAATGAAGATAAAAGTAATAATAAAATAAAAAAAATAGATGTCAAATATACGATTTGAAAAATAAAAAATTTATTTTCTTTATGATTCCTATACTACTAGTCATTGTTGTGTAATTAATAATTTTTCTGGAAGATATGGTTATCATTTCATTTATATTCAAAATGTAATTATCATTATTATTAACTATTCCTATATTGTTGATAATGAAAACCGGAAACTCTAGAATCATAAAATGGTAAAAAAAATCAAAAATTGATTCTTGATATTTTTATTGCCAATATTGTTTCTTTTCATAAATGTTTTTGTAGTGGTATTAATGTTTATTATTGATTTTTTGTTTTTTTATAACTGATTTACTATGTGGATTAAATTATAATTAATGTAATGCTATATTGATGAGATTAATTTTTCAGTGTTTTAAAAAAAATTCCTTTAAGAATTAAGGGATGTTTGATAATTATTGATTTGGGGTGGATGAATAATACATGGTTTTTATAGATAAAAATAAAACAATTAGTGGGTATATATATTCAAATGAAAATTCACCACATAATGATTTATATATACATATATATAATTGTCTAAAAACTTGTTTATGCGAATATATCAAAATATATACCAATCAAAATCACACTATGATTCATTTTATTGAGATAAAAATATTATACAAAACATTAATACATGTTGATAATTCTATAATAATAAAAAACAAGAAATTGAGTTAAGTTATTTTTTTTCATTTTTATATATTATGAACCACATAAAAATATTTTATAATATATGAATAATATTAACATATATATGTATAAGTAAATTTATAAAATTCTGATAAATATTATTTTTATATCTTGTTAATGTTATTGAATAAAAAAAATATTTTTCATAAAAAACTATTTGCTTAAAACTATTTCATATTTTAAATTATTATTTAATAATAAATACATTAATGAAAATATATTGACAATTTTTATAAGGAAATAAATTAAAATCCCTTTAAAAGTTATTAGTAGAAATGCTATAATTCTTTTAAAGATCGTTGTTTTTAAATGAATGATACAACATAGATTTTTTAACAAATATTTTGACATTTAGATTATGATTAGGATATAATATTGACATTATAATTTAAAAAAACTATCTTACAATAAATTTTTTTGTTATTATGTACAATTATACATTTGAAATATAATTTTTGTTATTTAATAACATGTGATTGACATTTTCAAACCTAGGTAATATATTTTTATATTAAGAAAAAAAATTATTTTTCTATTATTTTAAATGAACATTATTTGGGTGGATTATTTTTTTTTGATTTTATTCATATATGAAATAAAAATATTTATTTATTAATAAAATTATATATTTTATCATAATAAGAAATAATGAAAATTTTAACATAACCCTATTTTTTATTCATAAAAATCGATTTTTTCAAAAAAGCATTTTTTACTTGTTCTGTTAACTAATAATAATATTATTTTTTATCACTGATGAAAATAATATGTGAAAAATAGGTTTTCATATTTTATATTTGCATATATAATCTACAAAATATAGTTTTATTATTTTTATTAATTGAAATATATTATATTGGAAAAATGTAATCAGGGAAGGTAAAAATAAAATAAGTAATGAGTAAAATCAATGGAAAACCCCCTAAAATATTTGAAACAATACCCATTTTTTTCTATGAATGATAGGTTGATATAACCAATAATCCCTCACTATAAATTATTTTAATTATTTGGGGAATCACTCTGTCAAATGAGATCTGAAATTAGTATAATATTTTGGGTATTTACAAAAGTTCCACCCCACTCACTTATAAATAGATACCATTATCTAAAAAATTGTTCTAAAAAATCCCTTATATTGAAAAAAAAACTTACCAAAATTTTTTCAAGAAACTACTTGAAATTAGTTAATTGTTTGTTTCTCAAATTCCACTCCTCATAAGATTAATCCAATTTTTAGCAGGGTCATTCTTTGGAGTCCTGAAAACATTTGTAATCACCCATTTTTACTAATATTAAATTATATATTATTATTATTTATAAAAAAATTATACTAATAAAAAATAATAATATCAGAATAATTTATGTGTTTAATTTTATATTATTTATGGAGTAATTATTATCAAATATTTTCCCTTCGCCGTACGAAAACTAAAAAGGTCATTGATCTATATGTGCAGACAACATCCTACATGAATGACAATTATTTTTTTCAAAACATCTATAAATTATTGTTAAATGGGGGGAAATTAAAATGTAAATATAATATTTATAATATTATTATCAATATTGTAAAGTAAATAAATTTACACATTACATATGTTCAATTGAAAATGAGAAAGGTATTCTTGTGAATGTTTATGATATAGCCTCAATAGAGTGATTTGTTTTTTCCAAAGAAACCACTATTTCCTATTCGAAAATATATTTGATTGATACATATTATATTATGTATTTATATATATCATTAATATGGTTATTAATGGATAAAAAAATTATTTACCATTATAAGGTATTATTTCATTATCAACTAATCATCCATATTAAGCTCATTTTTAATTTTGATGTCAGAAACCATGATATTAGATTTAATAAAATGAAAAATTTGATGAATACAACATTGTATTATAATTATTTATATAAATTTTTAAATTATGGAATCATGATTATTTTATCAAATAACATGGTTCCTCATTCCCATTATAAAGAAATTGGGATATAATCGGAATTTATAGTACCTAATGATGAACATACACAGTGAAAGAGTAATAAATGTATATTAAATGAATATATTTATGTAATATAATTGGTAAAAAATCACTCTATTTACGGAAAAAAGTAAATTAATATGGTTAATTTTATGATACATGAATTTAGTTCACATTCATAGAAGTTGAGAGTAATGTAAATGAGTTTTATAACTGCACATCTTTTCATGATTCCTAATTTTTCCTCAATGACTATTCTTTTATAAGACAGTATTCATATGTATCCTATGATTATACTATATGTAATTTCCTTATTCTTTAATGGAGAATTAAAAATTCAAACATAATATATTTTTTTGGATTTTAATCATTATGAAATTTGATGATGTTAATAAGAATTCCCATAACCTCCAAATTCTCTCTTTCTCTTCTATTTCTAGTTTTTATATTCTCAATAGTATTCTCCATTATTAATTTTTAAATATTAATATTCTTTATTTCTACCAAGCATAAAATTTCCCATTACATGTTTTCATCTAATGACTTGTCTCTCTTTTGTGGATGTGGGGTTCAATTCTTGTATTTTAAATATATTTTATATATCTTTTATCTTCATGATTATATGTTTTATCATCCACTATGAATTTACATAAAATCCTTTTATAACATTTCAATGAACCTATTATTTAGATTTTATTCTATATAATATTTTAATATGGTCTTTATCTCATGGAATTTAAAATAACTTCTTAAAGTCAACTATCACATTAATTTTTTATAATAATGTAAATAATGGTTTTGGAAATATATATTATAAACTTGTTCTATGATAACACCATATTTTTATATTATGAACATCCTTATTGATGAAACATTATTTTTGTGTTTTGTAAATTCATTCCTTAAAATGAATAATTCATAATGATTCTATAGAATATGGTCATTTTCTATTAATTATCAATGATATTTATCCTTGGATCATAAAAATTTATTTTAATATATGAAAACATCTAGTAATATCATTATGTTACACTACTGATAGGTTATAATGCAACCATCCATGTTCGGTCATTATTTATAATATGATGGTTTTTATGAACATTCTATAGAATTTCATCCCTTTTCCAAAAATTTATATACAATGCATTAAATACTACTATTTTTCATGTCCAACTGGATCATATATGTATAAATATAAATCATTTTATGGGTATGCTACTATTTCACCATCCAATGAAATTATTAGTATATTATATCTCATAAAAAAATGGTCAATGATTTATAATTCAGGATTTACTAATATTCTGCGAGTTATTATGGTATATTCCCTAGTGGGTCCCACGAATTAATCCATGAGCCACTATTTAATGGGTGACATGAATTTAACACCTTAAAAATCATGTATGACTTCCCCTTGAATATTCTTATTTCTTAGTTATTTTAATGATATTTTCCATGATATACCGTGCTTTTCAGTCAAATGCCTGTGATTATAATCTATGAATAACGTTTAATATCTAATTTTTCACAATTTTATTCTATGGTATATGATTCTTCATATGAAATTACATTTACTTAAGTAATTAAAAAATTATATTTCAATCCTTTTTTATTTTAACAAAATATTTCTCCCTTGATCATGTTTTCTCACAAGGTATTGACATAACCACTGACAAGATATTGATATGTTTTATTTTAATAAGTGTTTTCTCATGCCAAATTTTTCTGTTTGAATTATCAGGGTTAAAAAGATAAGTATTAATTGTGGTGTGATTATATGTTGGTATATCAGGTTATAATTATGGAGGTATTAACATGTTTTGTATAATAATGTTTCTCGTTAAAAATAAAGGAAACTAAATTTTATTTCATAGAAAAATAATATTATGTGAGATATCTATTTTTTAAGAAAGGAAAATGATGAAAAACATTTTATGAATATGTTTGGAATTTTTTTTTGTATGAAAGTAGAAATTAATGTTTTTATTTATACATATATACGAGTAGTGGTCTAGTGAGGGCACCTATGAAAAACATAAACTTATATTAAATAATTTTAGATGAAGATAACATTTATATCATAATAATTCATCCAAAATTACCATAATGGTTTTTCATAATGTCATATTATATTACCAATAATATTATTTCATTAATGATCTTAAAAATCACCAAAAGGGTTATTATCTTATAATACCATTCATAGAAATATTCAACTTTGAGAATTCCTTTATACCATTGTAATTAGAATCACAAGTAAGGGTGATATCATATATTCAATAAGGATAAAAATGGGAGATATCAATTGAAAAGTTTATAAAGGCATAATATAAAAATATCGGTATGTGATCAGGATCATAACATAGAATATTAATTTCTATTCTATCATTGATCGAATATATTTAGTCATAACATAATGATATAATAAATTAATAAAATGAGTTACATGATTAATAAATAAAAATAAATAAATTGTGATGCATGAGATGAAATTAATATAATAAGAATTTATCATACTAATTCTATAGAAAATTGATCATACAGTATCATTAAATTCATCATAAATCATTGTGAATAAAATCATAACATTATGGAAATATTCATAATATGAATTGGGTTCAGCCTAACTTATTTTTATCCATGGAATGTTCCCACTCCCCTCAATCATCATATAATATCATTACAATAATATCATTACCTAATGAATTATCAAGATTTAATAGACCCATCAATCATAAAACAAAAAAGCATAAATATGTGTTCCATAAAATCAAAAGAAAATTAATCAATTCATCATAACATTACCCATAAAATTAAATTATGGGTCATAAATATTTCAAAATCACATTACAATAAACCATCTATAAAAAACATAGTCGGTATCATTGGATCATATCTCCATTTATGAATAAGAAACATCAATTAATGTTGAACTTAATGAAAAATACCATTAAGATAATATTCAATCAATTCCTTGAAATTGGTTGAAAATATAATTTTCATTTGATAATATTTTTAAAAAAAATTAAATTTTCCATAATTTGTTTTCATTAAAAATAACAATGAATGTTTTTAAAGAAATAATAATTGTAAATAATAGTCATGATTGAAGTAGAATATGTTTCTGTAGTAATGGTCAATGAATGTTTCCAAACTCATTATTTGTAAAAATTTATAAATTAAACTTTCATAAAGTCATTATAAAATATAATGTATAATCCATAAAATATAAAATTAAATAAGGATTAAAATAAATCAATATAATCAATTTAGAAAAAAATTCTTAAACAAATCAATAAAAAAATCCAAGGAAGAAAAATTTACCCAATATATGTTGAATTATTTACTAGTTTAAAAGACATTATCTCAATTATTTTACGTATTAAATAAGGAATAAAATAAAAAAATCAAATACATAGAAATAAAAATATTTTAGATTTATATATGTTTTTATGAGATAGGGTTAAAATAATTATTATAGAGGATATTAATTCTTTAATAACTGCGATTAAAAATTAGATTTCAACATAAACGCCTTCCACAAGACATGATTTTATTTACTAACATTCTTATGATCCATTATATGAAATTATGATTTGTTTATCATCTATAACCTATTGGATCGAATATGTAATTGTATATGTATATTAGAAGAAACATTACAAGAGGGGGGTGAATTGTAGGTTTTAAAACATTGTGTTTAAACACTTAAGATATTTATTTTAAAATATCTTAAACTAATACAAATACAAACACCCATAATTTTATTGAGAATAAATGGTATGAAGTAATGTAATACTAATGAAATGTAAAACAATTGTATTCGAGATAAACACAATAATTAGAGTAATATAAAGATGAATGATTCTACCTTAAAGCGTATAGAATCAATCAATACAATATATAATAGATTTATTGTAATTGAAACAATTAAAATTGAATATGTAAAGAAGAAAGGAATCAATAAATTGTTTTTTAATACAAGAAGCAGCGGAAAAGTAAAAGTATTACAATTCATTTAACCCAAAGAAAGAGGTTATCCTTTTACCAAGGATAAAAGGTCTATCTCACCAACACCTTGGTAATCCCTCGATACAAAGATCAGAACGTATGTCTTTCTATCCCCGACAGCCCTCAATATGATGATCGGACCGTCCGTCTGACTATCCCTGGAAGCCCTCGATTTTTTAGGTAATCGGCACCTCTGTCTTTCAATTACAAGAAAGCCCTCGATACGATGATCGGACGCACAAAGCAAATGAGAGAAGTCGCAGTGTCTCTCTCTAAAACATAATAGAAGTAGAGTATCGCAGTTGTTCCAAAATTCTCTCTCTTTCAGCTTCAAATGACCTCCTATTTATAGGCCTCGGGTTCCAACGGTCATGTTGCCTCCAACGGTCATATTTCTCCAAAAAACTCGGGGGGACTTTGACACCTGGCATCATAACGGTCATATTGAAATAGAAAGCACGACATCGTTTTTATTAGTTTGTAACTAACTCAACGACGTCTTATTGGTTAAAACCAGATATATGAAGATGATAAACAATAGTGCCATTAATATGAAACAAGTGTTTTTGACTAAGTACCAAAACAAGTAATGAAAGTATGAATAGTAGAATCGGTATGATACAATTGATAGAGTCAGTATGACATGGTTGACAGAGTCAGTACGATATGATTGTCAAGGTCAGTATGATATGATTGACAAGGTCAGTATGATATGATTGACAGAATCAGTATGATACTTTTGACAGAGTCAGTACGATACGATTGACAAGGTCAGTTCGATATGATTGACAAGGTCAGTACGATATGATTGACAAGGTCAATACGATTAAAAAGACATTTGTGATTTCTAAAACAAAATATAGAAGTCAAAAGAGAACTTTTGACTTAACAATATCCCCCTTTTTGGAAAGCACAACACACAAAGTAAATATAACAAGAAATAATTATCTCCCCCCTGAGTTATTGGAAACTCTTCTGATTATGAATTTGAATACAACTAATCCCCCCTTAGGTGTATACTTTCCTAAGGATTGTATTGATAGATTTTCCTTGGTTTTGAAGTATTTGTTTAAACGTATCTCCCTTTGTAAAACATTATCCCCCTTTATAAAACATTCTCCCCCTTTGTGGTTTACAAAAAGAATGGGGTCACTTTGAGTTGCCTAAAAGGGTTAGAGAAAAGAATTTTCAAGACAGAAAAACATAAAAGTTATTACAAAACAAAGGAGGGTTCCAAAAGAAAAGAAAAACAACTTGATTTCTTTCTTGTCTTCAGAAATTGAATCACCTTGAGTTCTAAGAAGCTCTTGTTGGTCTGCAAAAATATGATCTTGATTCTTGATAGTCTCCTCCTGGACTCTGATTATTTCCTCAAGGGTATCAATTTTGTCTTGCAGATTCTTGTTATCTTTGGATAACATATAATTTTTTTTCATTAACAAAACCATTTCATCCTTTAAAGATGAAACCTTCGAGAAATCAGATTGAAAAGCATTCATTATCTCTTGCAATTATTTCAGTGAAGAAATATCGGCTCCATGAGTTATCTGATTTAGCCTTTCAATAGTTTCTTTGTCAAGCTTATTAAAGGCAATAGAAAGATCATTTGACAACCTTCTTATATCTTCAATTGCTATCTCATGGTCATTCACTGAGCTTTCTGTTTTATATGACAACTTGGTCATCCTATTGCAAGCTTTCTTATGAGCAGCTGAGGTTTCAGAAATAAATTTCAAATCAGCTTCAACTGACAAAACTTTCTTTCTCAAAACTCTTACAGAACCAAACTTCTTTTTCTGATTGTCAGTAATGAAATAAATTTTCCCATCCAGCCTGGGAAAGTATGGAATGGTCTTTTCAACCCTTCTCAAAACATGGACAATATAATCACTCTTCTTGAGAGAGATTTTATGTTATGAATCAGTATCCTCATCGTACGAAGGAAATTCATTTAATCGGCTTGAGTCAACAACTATATGTTTCCCTTTTGCTCTTTCTTTCTCTTTTCTTTCTTCTTCTACTTTGTCACTGATGACAATAAATTTTTAGTATGAGAAGATTGGGCACCTTTCTTTACTTGAGGGGGTGTTTAATCTAGAGTTTCAGAAGTTTCAAAAGGTACTTGATTGGCATGATGGTTTTGTTGAACACCTTCACTCTGCTTTTGAACTGATTCCTCCCTACTCTTCTTCAAACTCTGAAGGAATTCTAAAATAAAATCTCATTCCTCCTCTTCCACTTCTTGTATCTCTTCCATAATTTTTTTTCCTTTTTCTTTCTCAGTAAGGATCTTTATGATGGGCTCTTGATGCAATTATGTGGTAAGTTGAGCACTAGCTTCTTCAACTGCTTTCAAGAGATTTAAAGCATCAAACTCTTGTGCTTTTCTTTTCAAAAGAACCTTCTTCTTCTTTTCAGCCTGAAGGGTATCCTCAACCCTTAATCTCTTAGCAAAGGATTCAGCTGGATCAAGTCCAAATATTCCTTCACCTTCCTTTCACTATTCCTTATCCTTTCTCCATTTTTCTACAACCTCCATACTTTACTTAGGCTTCTTCTTTGGCTTTGATCTGGTTTGTGGGTCAGACTTTTGAGGAACAACAAAAGAAGGAATGTCTTTGGCTGGCATAGGTTCCGATTGATTTTAAGATAATTCATCTTCTACATCTCTTATAATAAATTTTGAAATTGGATCAAAAAAAACATTCAGCTATTTCATTGTACTCCTACTAATCCAAGATGGCTTCAGATCTATCAGGTTTCCTTTCAAAGGAATATTGCAAAAATTCATGCTCCCATGAATAAACTTTGTAAGGATGGATGGATACATAATCATTTGAGACTTAATATCTCCTGTCTTGACATTATTAATGGTTTCAAAAACATACCCCATGAGATTTACATTTCTCATATTTACAAGATAGTCAAGCATAAAAATATCAGCAACTTTTAGAGTTTCTCTGTCCCCTTTCATTGGGATAAGAAAACCTTGCATCCATAGAGTCACAAACCGATTGTCCGGAGAAAGATGAGCTACTTTTCTCTTCTATTCATTTATAAAAAAAGACTTCTCAGCACTTTCTCTATTAAACATACCGACTTCCTCTGGTTGTTTATGAGATGGATAGAAAGAATACCCTTCTATTGGGACATTAATAAAATGAGCTGCTTGTTTCACAGACATAGACAACTTTCTATCGTACAAAGAAAAATTGATAGTCCTGTCTTTGTCGAAAGATATGGTTTTATAGAACTGATTGACGTCATCAAAGAGAATTGGATCTTGAGAAACACGTCTTTCAACACATAAATGCTCCCATCCTTGAGACATAATGATTCTTCTGATTCTGGAATCATACCAATCAAGAAATTCCAAAGAAACTAAACTTTCTATGAAAAATTCTTTCTCTGAAAATGTCCTTGAAGACATTTCGGCGGGAGTTTTAGCAGAGGACTGATACATATAGGTGCTGCTGATGAAAGATCGTACGATGATTTAAAAACCAGTGGAGTAGAGCTTCACCTCAAAACCTGAAAAACCAATGTGGGTTTGGGGAGGGGGGGATATTTATAGGTAATATAGGGGTGACCGTTGATCTTCTATGGTCAAGATTAGATGAAAAAAGATCAATGATTAGGATAAAAGTGATAAAAAATGAAAAGTGCATGTCGGAGAGCGTAAGGTAATTATTGGTTTTAGTAGAGCTAAAAAGAAAACACAGTCGTACGATGGAAAAAAATCATCATACCAATCGAAAAAAAATTCGTTACCATGAACTGACAAGACGATGGAAAATAATCTCGTTACCATGAACTGACAAGCCGATGGAAAAAAATCCGGTTACCATGAACTGACAAGCCAATGGAAAACAATCTCGTTACCATGAACTGACAAGCTTATGGAAAACAATTTCATTACCATGATCGGTCGATACGATGGAAAATAAATTCATTACCATGATCGTTCGATATGATGGAAAAGAAATTCATTACCATGATCGGTCGATATGATAAACAGAAAAGTAAATGATACGATAAAACTGTCAATACTATAAACAGAAAAGTAAATGATACTATAAAACTGTCAATACGATAAACAGAAAAGTAAATGATACTATAAAACTGTCAATATGATAAACAGAAAAATAGAAACACATAGCAGGAGAGTAAATAATTAATGATAAAAGAAACATAGTAAGAAAAAAACATAATAAGAAATATCCTCCCCCATTCAAAGGGGGTTGTTTGTTGTAAGGAGAAAAGTACAACAGGAAGTGGATATGAATGATTATATTAATGTAATCATTCCTATCTTCTGTTTTATAAACTCAAACCTATCGAAAGGTAATGGTTTTGTAAAAATTCCAGCAAGTTGTTCTTGCGTTCCGATAAATTGTAGAATAATATCTCCTTTTTGTGTGTGATCCCTAAGAAAGTGATGCCTAATATCTATTTGTTTTGAACGAGAGTGATGTGCTGGGTTATTACTAAGAGCTATGACGCTAGTATTATCACATAGAATTTGAGTTTTGGAGAAACTCAATCCATAGTCAGTGATTGTGTGTTGCATCCACAATACATGAGCACAGAAACATCCAGTCACTACATATTCAGCTTCATAAGTGGATAGTGCTATTGAGTGTTGTTTCTTGCAGGACCAAGAAACCAAAGAATCTCCTAATAAATGACATGTTCCAGATGTACTTTTCCTATCCATTCTAAAATCTCCAAAGTTAGCATCAGAAAAACTTTTTTTAAAAAATCATTCCCAGAAGAGTAAAAAAGACCTAAATCCATAGGGCCTTTTAAAAACTGAAGATTCTCTTTTAGTATTTTAAATGAGAGTCTTTTGGATTAGATTGATATCTCGCACATAAGAATACAGAAAACATTAATTCTGGTCTACTAGCTTTCAAGTATAGCAAGCCTCCTATCATACCTCTAAAGAATGTTTGATCTACTGGTTTCCCGGTTTCATCAAGATCAAGTGTATTTGAGGTACCAATTGGAGTGCTAATACTTTTAGCTCTGTCATATCCATACATTTTGAGTAAATATTTTATATAATTATGTTGATATATATATGTTCCTTCTAGATTTTGTGAAATTTGAAAACCTAAAAAGAATGTCAACTAACCCGTCATACTCATTTCAAACTCAGATCTCATTAAATTAGCAGAAGAATCAGTTAAAGATTTTTGATTTGATCCGAATATGATGTCATCAGCATAGATTTGAACAATCATGACATTTTTATTTTCCATTTTTATAAAAAGGGTTGGATCTGCTGTACCTTTTGTATAATTTATTTGTAAAAGAAATCTCGTAAGTATATCATACCATGCTCTAGGGGCTTGTTTAAGACCATATAGAGACTTTGTAAGTTTAAAAACATGATAAGGAGGTTTTGGGTCTAGAAAACCAGGAGGTTGCTCGAAAAAAACTTTTTCTTGAACAAAAACATTTAGAAAAGCACATTTTACATCCATTTGAAACAGTTTGAAATTAAAGTATACTGAAAAGGCTAATAGAATACAAATAGATTCAAGTCTAGTTACAGGAGAATATGTTTATTCATAGTCTATTCCCTCTTGTTGATTATAGCCTTTAGCAACAAGTCTTGTTTATTTCTTACAATGATTCCATTTTCATCGCATTTGTTTCTGAAAACCCATTTTACACCAATTATAGTTGTTTCTTTAGGTCTATCAACTAAAGTCCAGACTTGATTCCTTTAAAATTAATTTATTTCATCTTGCATTGATTTGATCCAATCTTCATCACCTAAGGCCTCACTTAGACGTTTAGGTTCAAATTGGGAAATAAAAGCAAGATGTTCTATTTCATTTCTTAAGGAATTTCTGGTCCTTAAAGTTTGATTTACGTCACCAATGATGTTATCACTGGGATGATTCCTAAGAAAAAATTGATTTGGGTTATTTAAAACCTGTTCATCAACATATGGTAGAAAATATTCTGTGGTAAAAGTTTCAGAAGTATCATCTTGAATATTATCCTTATCAGAATGATATTCTAATAACGGTTGATAAACATTTTTGGAAAACACATATGAGGATGTAGGTTTGGGTTGGTTGAAAACAAAAGGATCAGTTTCATCAAATTTTACATGTACTGTTTTCTCAATAGTACAAGTATTTTTATTGAAAACTATATAAGCCTTAGAAGTTGTGTAGTAACCTAGAAAGATTCCTTCATCAGATTTTGGTGCAAATTTGTGAGGATTAAATTTTATATTCAGAATGAATACATTGAACCCAAAAACTTTGAAGTAGGAAACTTTAGGTTTTCGGCCAGTCCCTAACTCATAAGGGGTTTCATTAAGAAATGGTCTAGATAAAACACGATTTATAGAATAACAGGCTGTACTAATAGCTTCATCCCAAAAGTGCTTAACAATTGAGTATTCACTCAACATGGTTCTAGTCATTTCCTGAAGAATACGATTTCTTCTTTCAACAACACCATTTTGCTGTGTAGTTCTTAGAGCTGAGAAATTGTGAGTAATACCTTTCTTACTATAAAAAGTTTCAAATTATGAATTTTGAAATTCACCACCATGATCACTAAAAATAGTTATCAATGGTTGGTATTTCTCATTTTTAACTTGGTCTCTAAAAGTTTTGAAATAGGAAAAGGCTTCATATTTCTTTGTAAGAAAATAAACCCATGTAAATCTAGTAAAGTCATCAACTAAAACAAATACATAGTATTTTCCTCCAATGATTTCAGTTTGTGTGGGACCAAAAACATCTATATGCACTAGTTGTAATGCATTATAAGTTGAAACTTCATTAATTGATTTAAATCTAGTTTTTTGTTGCTTGCATAATTGACAAGGATCATAGACTTTTGAAGAATCATATCTAAGGTATGGTAGTCCCTTCACAAGTCTTTTCATTGAATGTTTACTAAGGTTTCTCATATTACATTGTCCTAGTCTTCTATGCCATAGACATGATTGGTCTTCTATTGCACTTAAGCACAGTATTTTTTGGCTCCTAAGGTCTTCTAAGTTAATAGTGTAAAAATTCTCTTGCCTATGAGAAGATAGAATGAACTCATCCTTGGAATTGTGAACTAGACACTCATCATTTCTAAAATTCACAAGGTAACGTTCATCACATAATTGACTTATGCTGATGAGGTTGTTCCTAAGACCTTTAACAAATAAGAAATTTGAAATAAGAACTTTTCCAAGAAGAAAGATATTACCTATACCAACAATCTTTCCATGGGAATTATCTCCGAAGGTAACTTTTCCACCTTTTGTTTTGATAACCTTTTCAAAGAGATATTTTTTTCCGGTCATGTGTCGAGAACAACCACTATCCACATACCAAATATTCTTATTGGTACACTTCTCATTTTCCTGAAAAAGAAACAATTAGTTTTCCGGAATCCAAACTTTTTTGGATCCAGAAGGGTTAGATAAATGAATTTTAGGAATCCACATTTGTTTTACAAAATGAGATTTATGAAATCCTAAAGATTGAGTTCTGTTAAGAGAACAATCTCTTCTCTAATGTCCCCCACATTAACACTTAGAGAAAAACATGGTATTTTGAAGAACAAAATAGTTATTGCTAAAAACCAGTTTGGAATAAGTATAACCAAGTCCAGAATGATTTCTCAAGGGTCGGAATTGGGAGTACATTTTGTCAAAATTTTCTTTTACATGAGTAAATTTTGACTAACATTTTTTCAAGGAAAAAATTTCTGACTTTATTTTTAAAACTAAATTCTTATTCTCCGAAACGTTCTAATTTGAGCTACAGTTAGGTTCTAAAACATTTTTTTTGAAGTCACATTTTCAAGATCCTTAGAAGGTTTATCTTTGTTAGATTTGACTTTATCAAGGGTTTTTAAAATACATTCAAAATCAGAAGCTTTCAAATCAAGATCCTTAGAAAGATCTGACACTTCATTAGTTAAAATTGTAATTCTAGAATTTTCTTTCTCAAGATTCTTCTTGAGTTTGGAATTTTCATTTTCGCGTAATTTAGAAAATCTGGATACTTCTTCAAAAGAAGGTAATGTATCATCTTCTGATGATTAAGATTCAACATTTGAATATTTATAATATCTATTATCAGTATAATTTGCATTTAAAGAGACATTTGTAATAAATTCACCATTATGTACCTTAGCCATGAGACAATAATCTTCAATTGGTAATCTGGCTATAAGTCCAATATTCTATCATCCTGAGGACTCATATTCTGAAGAATCGTCTAAATAATCACTACCACTTTCACTCCACGTATCATTTTCCTTCAAGACTTTCTTTGTCTTTGTCTTGTAAAACATTTTATTGTTTCTTTCAGAATGTTTTTCCTTTATGTCTTTTCTCTTTAGTAAAGGAAAATCAGGCCTTATATGTCCTACTTTCTTACATTCATAACAAGTTACCTCTGAATATTTCTTATCCTTCCTATATTTCTTTTTGAATCTATATTGGAAGTCTTTCTTTCCCACAATCTTGTTTATCCTTCAATCAAGATTGGCTAGCTCATTATCCGAAAGATCACAATCACTTGAATTAGATATAACAACTTTCTTAGCTTTGGATCTTGTAAGCCTTTCAGGTGTTTTAGCTTTAGATGTAAAGGATACACTTCCATTCCCATTCTTCTTCTTGTTGAAATCATCATCTCTCTTCATTCTTGTCTTGTGCTGTAGAAGAGTTCCAAAGAGTTCATCAAGAGTAATCGGGGAAACTTTTCTATTTTCATCAATAGCTGTCCTTTTTGACTCCCATTCATTTGGCATTATATCTATAATTTTATCTACTAGAGCTTCCTCATCAAAGCCTTTTTCACCCATGGATTGTAGACTTTTGAAAATTTTCATAAACCTTTGTTGCAATTTTTATTATGGCTCTCCATAAGGAAAAAATAAATCCATGATACTCTGCTTGAAGCATTGCTCTTCTTGTTTTTATAACCTTGGATGTACCAAAATGAGTGACTTATAATTTCTTCCAAATACAGTTGGCTGCTTCACATGAAGATATCTGACTGTATATATTCCTGGTCATAGAGCATAATAAAGTATTGTGTACCTTGTAATTCAGTTTATATTCTTGCTTCTCTGGGTTGGTGAATGTACTGACTTCTTTGTCAGGAATTTTGTAACTGCCAGTAAACATAATAAAATTTTCTACGCCAGTATTGATCACAAAAATCTTCATACGATCTCTCCAGTACTCATAATCATTCCCATCAAAGATAGGTGGTCTAGAAAGATTTAGATTGTCTATTGCCCCAATATTCATTCCTTCCATCTAATAAAACAAAAATCGTTTACACTCCACACGTTAGTGTAGTAAGTAAAAATAGAACAAGTAATACAAATCAGTGGAAACCCCCTCTAATACCAATTTTTGGATCGAATATGTAGATGCTTATGTATATTAGACAGAACATTACAGGAGGGGGTGAATTTTAGGTTTAAAAACATTGTGTTTAAACACTTAAGAGATTTAGTTTAAAATATCATAAACTAATAAAAATACAAACACCCACAATTGTATTGAGAATAAATGGTATGAAGTAATGTAATACTAATGAAATGTAAAACAATTGTATTCGAGATGAACACAATAATCAGAGTAATATAAAGATGAATGATTCTACCTTAAATCATATAGAATCAATCAATAAAATATGTAATAGAATGATTGTGATTGAAACAATTACAATTGAATATATAAAGAAGAAAGGAAACAATAAATTCCTTTTTAATACAAGAAGCAGAAGAAAAGTAAAAGTATTAAAATTCATTTGACAGAAAGAGAAGGGTTATCCTTTTACCTAGGACAAAAGTTATGTCTCACCAACACCTTGGTAAGCCCTCGATACGATGATCAGAATGTCTGTTTTCCTATCCCCGGCAGCCCTTGATACGATGATCGGACCGTCCTTCTGCCTATCCCCGACGGCCCTCTATTTTGTAGGTAATCGGCACCTCTGTCTTTAAATTACTTGAAAGCCCTCGATACGATGATCGGACACACAAAGAAGATGAGAGAAGTCACAGTGTCTCTATCTAGAACTTGATAGAAGTACAGTATCGCAGTTGTTCCAAAAGTCTCTCTCTTTCATCTTCAAATGAACTCCTATTTATAGGCCTCAGGTTCCAACGGTCATGTTTTCTCCAACGGTCATATTTCACCGAATCACTCGGAGGGACTTGGACACCTGGATTAATAACGGTCATATTGAAACAGAAAGCACGACATCATTTTGATTAGTTTGTAACTAACTCAACGACATCGTATTGGTTAAAACAAGATATATGAAGATGATAAAAAATAGTACGATTAATATGAAACAAGTGTTTTTAACTAAGTACCAAAACAAGTAATGAAAGTATGAATAACAGAGTCAGTACGATACAATTGATAGGGTCAGTATGATACAGTTGACAGAGTAAGTACGATACTATTGTCAAGGTCAGTATGATATGATTGACAAGGTCATTAGGATACGATTGATAGAATAATTATGATATGTTTGAAGAGTCGGTACGATACGATTGACAAGGTCAGTATGATACGATTGACAAGGTCAATACAATTAAAAAGACTTTTGAGATTTCTATAACAAAATATAGAAGTCAAAAGAGAAATTTGGACTTAACATAACCAAAACATAATAATAAATATTATATAATATGATGTTCCCTTATAATTAACAGTAAACCATTTATTGAAAAATATTCATGAAAATCAATATTCAGATTGTTAACTGTTTTGTTTCCCATACTTTTTTTATGGTTCACGTCCTTAAGACATTGTTATCTTTTTATCAAATAAAAAATCATATTATTTTTATATGTATTATTTTTATTCACTATAAAAAAATTTATATATATTAATATAATTTTGAGATGAAAAAAAATTTACATTACATCATGGAGATGAAAGACATTACACATACACAACTAATATTTTTATTTTCCAATGAATGAAAACCGATAAAGGTAAATTGTAACATAAATTTTATTAATAATATTTATATCATAAATGTCAAAAATATTCAATAAATCCATTAATATGATGTTAAATATATAAATTATATGAAAACTGGAATGTATCACTTTATAGAGGTGGTAGTGCATATTTAGGCACGGAGGTCATTAAAAATTTTCATAGGATGTTATGGAGGTAGAAAATGGTTTTAAAATTACCAGAAAATAATTTAGTTATATTAATTATACTAATTTAATAAATTATTTATAGTTATATAATATTTATAGGATATATAGAGATAATAAAACCAAAAATAGATTAGTAAAAACTATTACATTGTCGTCTGGATACATTCTATATCATACAAACTAACTCTTCAATAGTTGGATGATTAGGATGACCAGATGCTCTATGATGTTGGGAGTGATTTTTAGAAGATATTTCATTATATAATTTTTGATGTAGTAGGATCAATGGGAGTAAATAATTGAATTTATAGGGTTCCATTTTATAATTTATTTGGATAGAACTCTTCAAAATTCATTAATAATTAAAATATAATACTATCATATTCAACTGAGAGTTGAATCATAAACCACATAATGGGTATATGTGTAATTTTTGGGTGTAAATAACATTAAAAAATCTAATTTATCCATGTTTTTTAGATATTTTTTGGCATTATATTTAATTTTAAATCCATGGAATTCCATTTTAACTTTAATGTGGGGAAAATGATTTACCAAAGTTACCATTCATGATGCAACAAACTAAAATAAAAATATTTAACAAATTATAAAAGGAATATTCTAAATATGGATACCAATATCTCAAATTATATTTTTATAAGTGGCACAAATTCATTATCAAATTAGTGCACAAAATCTATTTCAAACTATTTTTATAAAAATCCAATTTACAAATAAAAATTAATTTAAAACTAATACTTTCCTTGAAAAAATAATACAATTAATGGTAAAATATTTCAATAAATATTTTATATAAATATTTTATTAAATTTATTCAAAAAAATTGAAGAGATTAATTAATTAATATAAAAAACATAATGTTCACATTAAATATGTTTTCAAGGAAAACATATCTTATAACCTTTAAAAAAAATTTAGAATTTATAAAAAATTATTTTTTTTCTACATTTGTGGACATTAATTTTCTATAATTTTTTAACATTTATTTCCAATTTAAATTAATAATACCTGATAAAGTTTTCATAACAAAATAATATAAAAAATATTCGGATAAATAAAATTTTCAACATGAATTATGAATTATATTAAAAAATTATATTTGATGTGAATGTAATATAATTAACATCATTTTATAATATATATTAATTATTCACATATGTTTAGGTTTTATTGATTCAAATTATATTTTACTCATTTATTTATTAAAGATAAATATATTATAATGTACCAAGTATTTACATTCTACCCCCTTAATAAAATTTCTCCCACATAATTTTAACACTTTGATAAAAACAAATAAGGAAACTTCAACATCATAATAATAATGTGTTCCAAAACAATTATTTACTTTATTGATTCATTTACCTAAAATTGTCTATGATAATTTTCTTGTTCTATAGCTTGTAATATCTTCATTCTAGGATTTATACAAGTATCCACTAATAAGAAAGATCATTATTAAATGTTATATCCTTTTTGTTGATTTTATATGATGGATCTGATGTTTATTTTTTATAATGATATTCAAGGAATAAATTAGTATATTATGTGATCTACATAGGATGAACCAATCAGTAGGATAACATCTTGATGTGTTTTATGACCTCATTGGGGCCAATATATGTTTATATTTACATTCCCTCCATTCCCACTATAACTCTATTATTAAAATTATATATCCATAGGTATAGTTTTTCACCATACAGGAAAGAAAAATATATATAAGGTATGATAACATTTATTTGAATATATTATCTTAAAATATAATTTATCCATTTCATTAATATTTATTAATTTTTTTTCTATGATAGAAAAAATTCTTCCTATGAAAATATTTATTCCCAAAACATTTTAATTTTACATTCCAATGTATTTATTTTCATTTATAAACATTTTTTAACTTCATAATTGAATTTCTACATTTTTTAAAAATTAATTCATTATAATTTATTAAAGAAGAATATATTATTAACATAATCTAAATATTAAAAAACATATAAATTTAATATTACCAAATTGATCTTTATGATCAATATTATTTCATAAATGAATTAAAAATTATTTTTGTCAATTATTTTTAATTTAAATTCTATATAATGTGCTATATTTAATATTTTATCATATTATTTTTGATATTATTTTATAGTCGACCAATTCATAATAATCAAATGCATTTATTTATGATAGAGAAATAAATCCCAAGTCATATTGTTTGAAACGTACAATTTATTTATTGGTATTAGCGAATGTTTTAGTAGATTTTGTGGATTCATATAGTTATTTAGGATTATTAGGATGAGAAAGAATAGTGATAAACCTATATATAATTACGATTTTAGGAAAACATACAAATTTTTGTCTATACAAACTTTGTGGTTTCTTAAAAATGAAAACCCACTCTATATACAAAAATGTGTACATTATCTTTAGGAAATATACACCTTTTTATAATAACACTAAAATAGTTACTATTATCTCAATATTTTCATGAGGCCTAAATAATTTGTACAACCAAATACTTAATCATAATCTCTATCTAGATATGATTTTGTAGTTTGAATAAACTTCATGAACATTAATTTCTTATTTTAATATATTCACATCTGGGATTTTCTTTAGAATAAGACCATGGAAAACATATGATAAAATGAATGAGTTATATATTAACAAAAAAATTTCATAATTGAAAAAATGTATTTCATTATGAAAGAAAGGTGTTATATGAGAAGATAACTTTGGATTGAGTGATTTCCTTCTCATTTAATCGATTTTTATATTATCATAACATTTTCGGCAATCCTGAAAAATGGATCACTAAAATAGAGCATTAAGTGGTCGGTCTATAAGAAATGCTAATGAATTTAGTTTAGGATAAATAGTTTCTAGTGTTCCATATGATACTATAGTTAGATCTCATTATAAATAATCTCATGAGTTTTCTCTATAATATAGATTCAATTATCTATTTTTATTAGTGGTTGATAATTAATGTAAATATGGTGTAATTTATTTGGGTTGGGGGGGAAGAAACACCACAATATTTTATTGTATATTTTCAATAAAGAAAGTATCAATTGAATAACATAAATCAAAATAAATTTTGAGATAATATAAATTTTGATATATTTTTAGAAAAATATAATATTAAAAAACTATAATTATCATTTTCTAGAACTTTTATATTGTAACAAAAATATTATATTAAATTGAGAAATTTAATTTATGAAAATATATATTTTTTATTCATATATTTTTATTTCTATGTTATGTAAGAAATAATTTAGTTTTAATTGAATAATAACATTAGAATTTTAGGATATAAATAGATAATGGCATTGTAGAATATATTTTAATATAAAAGTCTTGTTTTTCAATGATTCAATTTTTTGGTGTTGTGTTTTTTTAATTAATCCAGAAGAAATATTTGTTTAAATGAAAATTTTTGCTTATACAAAATAATATAATTTAATATATATAAAATATTTATTAATATGGAGTTATTAAAATAAATGCCTTTTATTTTTTAAATAGTTTTTTAATTTCTTTTTAATGATATGAATATTTATTTAAGAAACTATATATATTATGGGTAAATAATGAAAAATAAATTTTATAACTGGTTGATAATACTTAAAAATTTAAATAGACAAAAATTATGAATATAAATAACATAGTATAACTAATAAATTATTATAAAAAATCATTCTATTTTATAGTTGATTTTAAAAGCTATGTCCTCTAATTTTATAATTTCTATTTAAAAAAATTACATTAATTTTTTAATTCATATTTTTTAAATTATATTATGTTTAATTTTTTGGACTTTTACTAAAAATATATATTTTTAATTGAAATGTATATATGATTTTTTTAAATATATCATAACTTTTATGAATTTTTTAGGATTTAAGAATGACATAGAAATTTCATAAACCTTTTTCCAAATAAAATATTTTTTTATTAATTAAATTTTTCCATTTTAATTGTTTTTTTAATTTAGAGACATTTTCTCAAGATTTCTAAACACATGTATTTTTATCAAATACAAGAAATATTATTTCATTAATTTAATGGAATATTCATAACTTTGATTTTGTTTTATGATTTCAATGAATGCCACAAAAATAAGAAAATTTATTAAAATAAATTAAATTTATGATAGCAAAAAAACATCATTAATGTTATTATACAAAAATTAATATATTAAAATACACATTAAAATTTTAAAGCAATATGTAATCTATTATTAAAATTAATATTATTAATCCATGAAAATTAATCCTAATAAAAATATTTTCATATTCTGAAATATGATTTTTAAAATTATATATCAATATCAATTTTAATTTTGGTCATTATAATTTGTTACTATGGTTAAAAATATGTCATATCGAAAAAAATTAGTTAGATTAAAAAAATAAAATCATTGGGAATGGATCTAAAATACCCCAAATGTAATACAGTTTTTTTTCTGAACGAGCATCGGGTTGACTAATTATACTCTAATCTTTATTAATTTTTAATTTTAATCTACATTCATTACACTGTGATGTGAAATTATTAAATTTTTTGGAGTATTTATTAAATATAAAAACCTATCTTTTATAGACATTCAGCTTTACCAGCCCACTTGTACACATGCCAATGTATATTATTTAACAAATAATATCATCCCATGGCCACTTGGTTTGTTTTAGAGGATTAAATATTCTAAAAATTCCACCCCTTTATTTATTCCGATTGTAACGTAAAAATTCATAATAACTCTATTTGGTTTATATTACTTATTCCCTATCATTATATTTTAATGTCTATTATTCAACATTATAATAAAGACACATGATTATTCTATATAGTACAATTTTATTATATGTATTGAATAATCATTAACCGCCTTCTTCACTTTTCCTTATGTAAAATGAAGTAGTCATCTAAGAATATGTGCTAATTACCACCCACATGAATGATTTCATTTATTATTCACATCCACAGTGTATGGATGTTTTAAATATAGTATTTGAAATCTAATGATGAAATTTATTATATTATTAATATAAATAAAATATGAATTAATTTTAATCTCAGTATTTTCAAGGTAAATTGATATAGTTTTTTTGTGTACATGCAATGTAACATCTCCATAATGAAATGTGTTACCATTTTCATTATGAATCCATATGTACAAATAAATAATATATTTTATAAATATATGTGATACTGAGTAATGATACATTTAATGTATAAGGATCTGAAATGAGTAATGTAATATTAATGATGATTATAATGATATTTCTGGATATCTGTAAATTTCTAAAAATAGTGGTATCAATGATTTCAAACTCATGAGAAATTCCCATTATTTACATCAAATTATCTTGACGGTATATAAATTATTTATATCAAATTATTTTAATATCATTTATAATCATATAATAATAAACATGTTATAATTTTATGGGTTCCTTATCTCAATTATAAAACATATGTGAGAAATGAATATTAGTATATTCCATTAATTAATATAATCATTATGTATCTAATAAATATATAATAAATTAATATAATTAAATAGTATAAATTATAATTTATATAAACAGGGTTCTGAAATAGGTAATTATAGTATTTTTGTTTATGAGAGAAGAGGTTAAATCACATTAATATAACACGATAATGATATGATGGGGTTACCTAAACACAAATTAATTTATCGGGTCATAATAAAACCACATTGATAATGGTTTCATGAAATATACTTCTATTATCATATATTGATATTATATATAATTTCCTACCAATTTTGGAAAAAAATTATCACATCAAATACATCTTCTTGAGGGATTTCATTCATCCTGAAATCAAAATTTTCTATAAATAATTTTCATCCTCTCTAAATATGATATTTATATTCGATGTCTATGTTATATATTCCCACCAATGTTATACATTATTAAATTGAATTAAAAGTATTTATTATTTTAGGCGATCTTAAAATTTTTCTTTAATTATATTCAAATTGTATATATATAAATCTTTTTTTCATGTGTGATTCATCAATGGTTTTTCAAAATATTTTAAAAAATAATAATTATCATATATGTTATAATTAAATCCATAATTGTTTATGATAAACTGGTCCTATTTAAGTTATGTGTTGTTATGATTTATTTAAAATGGTTTTTTAAAATATTTTCATGATAACCCATGGAATTTATCTTTTAAAAGTGACTAGTAAAATAATAATTTTTATGATAATGTTAAACATGTTTTTGAATTTTACTTTTTAAAGTTTTTTCATTATGAATATATTATTTTTATGTTATTATAATTATTCTAAATAAAGATTATTTTTAATGATTTTAAATTATTTTCTAGATAATCATAATGTATAATGATTTTATTACAAAAAATGTGTATTTACCCTTTTTGATATGACTTATCCAATGATAGTAAAAATAAATTTTTTTTCTATTTCCACAAATTTAGTGATACCTATGTTACACTATAGATATTCACATATTCCACCATCCATTTTATTACATCATAATGATTGGGATATATTCTATGAATATCATACTGAATGCCATAGTTTTGTATAAGATAATATGTCATGTTTAAAATATGAATGTTTTCCATGTTCTCTTATCAAACTTCTATATGAGTGGTTATTATTTAATGGAGGTGTAATATATCCTATTAAAATTTCATTTTTTAATGTCCTATATCCACTGAAATAAATTATTCTTATTATTATAATTTTAGAGTCACTATTTGATCATGAGTTATGATGCTTGAGTCAATAATGGTAAATGGGTAATGACACATCTTCCACTAATCAGATAAATTATGTAATTATTGAGATACTAAAAAATTGGTTTCATTATTTTAATGCATAAAAAAATGTTAATTTTTTTGTAATAATTTCCATCACAGAGTTCATTGTTATTATATACATCCATCTCATAACACTAATTTATGTCTCATGGATACAATTGTAATGTATGGATCATGTTTATTATCTTAATTTCCACAGTCATATAATTTTTTTTTTCATTTTTGATTACATTTCCTATTTTCCTGGATTATAGAAAACTCATATTGTAACATAAATCTTTTCCCCAGGTGTTTCTCTTATATCTAGGTTTTATACAAAGATTATGATTTAACAATTTATTAATTTTTATTATACATTCCATTATTTTAATTTTGGGTTCATTAATTTTTTATATTTCCATTTTGATGGTTATTAATACGATGATAACTTATGGGATGTTTATAAGGGTTTTTTGTTTTGTTTGATAGTGACGAAATGATAAAATGTCTTTTAAACTGATATTATTGTATTTATAATCCCAAATGGATGTGAACGTTTAATACAAAATATTGTGAGAATCTTTTTAGATGAAATTTTTAATTTATAAAAATGTGAAAAAATAAATATATTTTTAGGTTTTATTTCCATATATAGAATAAAATATATTCAATGGTGTATTTTTTTAGTATTGAAAATTGGATTATGGGTCAGCGACGCCTCAGATAATTTAAATATGAATTTATCATAGTGTAAATACAATGATTAATTGTAATTAAATTGGATTATATAGGGAAATAAATGGATAATTGGTTTTTTCATAACATTGATTATAAACAAGGGATGAATATAAACCTTGGTTGGATTAAATTAATGTTAGTAATATGGAATTTAATTAATCATTTATAGTTAGTTATTTTTGTGTGAATTTTATATGAATTTATGAATAATAATTAAATATTGTATAAAATTGATAGTCAATGGGGATGAAAATGATATGGGTAGGACTAATTATAATTAATTTTTTCTACTTTATTAGAACGTGGTTATGGTGTTGATTATTATAACACATTTTGAAACATACATACTGATGGGTGGTTGTTAAATTTTTTCACGAACTATAAACGTCATTATGTGAGATAATGAGGTTTCATGGTGGGTTTCATTCATTGTAGCATAAGGGTAATATGTTTATTCTCTATATATTCATGATTCCAAATTGTGGTGGCTGTGAAGTGTTATTTTTTCATTTATGTTTTAGATGTTTTGATGTTGTGTCATATCATAAAAGGTGTGGGAGAGGCATGTAATGTACCTCATAATGTGGTGATTATATCTAAAGGTTCAGTTGTGAATATGAAATGGTGTGGTATATGGTGATTTGATATGGTAATGTGGTGGTTGATAGAATGATATTGTTTATGGATATGTGATGATAGTATTCAGTTTATTTGGATTCATTTTTGGATCCCGAATTTTGTTCTAAGTGTACTTACTACCAAATTAATACCACATGGTGTGTATAAAATAATTTTTTACAGGTAGGTGATGATATGGAATATCTATTCCTAGAAAGGGACGTTTTCTAGTGATTGTATGAATTAATGGATTGGTTTTTATTTATTATACATTTCGTTGGTTTATTTTTTGAGGTTTCCTAAGTAGAAATGGGGATGTGGATTTTGAATTCATAGAAATGATTGTTTTGTATTTCATTATTTTTATTTTTATTTTTTTCTAAATTAGTTACATTCTTAGTGAATATTGATGTAAATTTATTTTTTATATATTATTATTTTCAAATAAAGGAGGATCATATTTTGTACTTTATTATGATCATTCATTTAGACATTGCTATCTATTTAAAATATAATACGATAAATATTTATACAACTCATCATACTGCTTGGATAGAGTAGGTATAAGGATTGGATGTTTGGATATTTTTTTACATATATTATAATATTTTGTATATATGAAATTTTTCCATATATTTTTCTTGAAAATTATTTCTGATAATAAAAATTATTTTCTTTTTAGATTGTTTCCCCCCTTTCTCTTGTCCTAAAATCCTTTTAGGAGGGTGTTACCTCCAAAATGATAATTTTATACTTAAAATGGATGTCATTCATGAGATCTTATTGGAAATAGGATTCTTAGGATACATATTTTCTTTATTTACAACCCAATGGTGTACTAATATAGTTGGAGTCATATCAAAATATTTTTATGCAAAAGGTTATCTTTAAATGAAAAATATTTACAAATTATAAATTTTAATAAAAAATTTAAAATTTATTTTTTAAAATTAATTCTATTGTTTAATATGATTGAATTATAGAGGAATTTTAGTTTAATTTTAATTATCCAATATTTTCCCAAACCTACCCAATTTGATCCATAATCTGATAACCCCATTCATTTTGGGACATAACCAAGGGGTTTCACTAATATAAACTAGTTGATGAGAACCATCATTAAATCACAAGACAACCATTGGGGATAATTTCACAAAATAAATAAAAAAATAACAATTATTCTCTTAAAATTATGATATGGTCAATTAGTAAATCAAATTCCTTTCATATGAACAAATCAATGAAAAAAACCAAAACAAGAAAAATAATTATGAACCAAAATAAATAAGAATAGATTCATAATTAAAACAACATTAATGAGATACAAAGACAATACAATTGAATAAGATAATACAAATAAACTAAAAACCCATAACAAATATACCCATATATTATGTATAAACTCGTGAACATTTTATATCCATAAAACAAATATTAATCTTTATAAAAAACTATAAACTAAACCTAAATAATGGAAGGAGTTTACCCAGAGGGATTGAAATTATTAGACCGTGCATCCAACATCTTAGTAGGTAAGAACTGTATGTTCAATGAATTTTTTTTTCTTCAATAATCCTCAAATTATTGTTTTTAAAAAATGATAAAATAATTGTTTTTACATTTTAAAAAAATAAAAAAAAACTATTTCTCAATTTTGATTTATAAAAAATTTTATAACATTAGAGGATATATTGTGTTTTTCAAAATCAATCATCCAAAACCAATTCAACTGAATGAGGAGTAATTAGAATAAAAACATATATATCCTAGGATAACATATATAACCAAATGACTAATAATAAATTAAAAATTTAAGGTATGTAATCATGGATAAATTATAAATATCTCATGAGGTGGTGCTATTTATAATCATTTGAAAACCATTTTCCTTGTTATCATTGGGTTCCTAAGTATGTCATCAACTAGTATTCTCCAAAAGAGCCTCACCAGTGTCATAACCAACCATATAATTCGTCTACCATAGGGGATATATAACAAATTACAAGGATTTATGTTAATGTTTGTCACATCCATCAGTAAAAATACTAGTATCCCATGATGATAATAATTATAGATTGAGGTTTGGTATCTGGTACAGAGATAAAATCTCAATCATGAATTAATATAATCTAAAATCCATACCATTCCCACCACTCCACACAAACCAAAAAATTATTTTATTTAAACTACATTAATTTTGTATGGGTATTCACATTTAATAAAATCAATTAAAGGTACTATCATTTCTTTAATATAATAATTTCTTATAATATATTTATGATGACTACTTTTGCATGTTGAATTACTTTTGAAAGATAAATAAGACCTTAAATAATTTTATAATGTTCTATACAAACAAATCATTTCATAAATATCCAAATGGTATATTAATAGTTGGATTTAGAATTCACAATATTGAAAAATGTTTTTGAACACTATTTAAAAACTATTAAATCAATTGATATGTGCAAGGATTATAAATAAAACATTCCATGGAATTTACATTTATATTCATGAACAACTTTATATTCATGAAAAAATTTATATATGAAAATAAATTCAGATTAAAATATTTGACTTTTAGAATAATATATAAATTACTATATATAAATATATAACGGCTTTTATGAATTAATATAGATCTAATACATGGAATAAGACATGAGTTTTCTAAGTAAACCCAATAAAGAATCTCAAAATGTAAAAGAAACAAACGAAATTGAAATAAAACATTCACCATAAATAATTTTAATAAGGGAGATACATAATATCTAATATGCCAAAATCGAATAAATTTTTCACTCATGTATTATAGTATGAAACTATTTGTAATATAATTTGAACTCATAAGCATAATCATGGGAATCATTAATAAACAACATTTTCAACAAAACTAAAAACATGGAATGTGTTAATAACTATATTTATAATTAAATGAAGATTGAAAAAGTAATATAAAATTATTATAATGTATTTAAGTATAAAATTATATTCATAATGTAAATGGATAGAGGTTCCTACCTTATTGGAGTACAAAAAGAATGAAATATTGAACATGGAAAAATAGGGGAACTAAGATCCATACTACATATCCTCTGAATAAAATGTACAATGTTTTAAGAAACAATTTACCAATGATTTTGAAAACATGAAACCTAGATTGTAAAGAAATATCTAATAATAATTGAATGATATATGATATATAAAAAGAAGCAACAAACCGTATAAAAATATATAGAATAAATGGGGGAGATTCAAGGAATGTAAGAGAAAATATGTTCGGGTATTGAGACCCATTTATGCAAAAAAATATTGGGGATTGGAGGCTCAAATGTGGTTATATATAAAATGTGTTAGAATAAAAAATTCATCTTTATGGATTATGAAAATGTTGACTAGTATTTAAAACAATGCTCTAACCATGCACCCCCCACTGGAAGAAGAAATTTCCCTCATGTTTTTTGGTTCTATGGATTAGAAACATTTGACAATCAAGAAAATAGTATCTATAATAATTTCTTTAACTCGCTCATGATTGTTTCATGATATCCGCTTATAATAAAAAAATTATTTCTCTATCTACTAGAAATTCAAAAATAACCACAGTATTTCACCAAACACGTGAATGGTTTGGACTCAAATGTGAATCGACCATGTGACATAGTCTACACATTAATAAAATGAATTAAAAACACGCCCTATGATCATGTACTCTACAAAGTTATCAAAAAATATTTAATCTGACGATGTACAGATAAAAAATTTGAACAAAAACTATAAAAAAATTTCACTAAAAATCTATACAAGAAATCAATAAAAATATCAAGGGTTAAGCCATAAATACCAAAATTATGGTAGAACAATGTTGGATTGTGAAATTTATCCCCATCATAACACATAATTCCCTAATAAATTCATCATGTTATTTATGGTAAACAAATCAATAATAATCATTCCATGATAAAGATATTCAAGAAAAAAACTATTAACTATGACGAAAAGTTAGAGGAACTTCTAACTATAATGATATCCATTAATAAATAATTAACACATGACTAGTTAAATATAGTGTTCTACAGATATACAAAATGGGTCTCCCCGCCATTTAGAAATTGATAGACATAGTGTTTCAAATAATAAAGACTCTAAATGGTTTTTTTATCCTACGCAACAAATATTCTGTATATATAAACTACAATTGATCATTAGGATTAAACATAACATATAATTCAATAAGAAATTTTCATCTCTAAATTGATATGCAATATTTAATCACCTATGGAAATAATAATAACAAAAATTATTTAATAAAAATGAAATATAAACTATGAAGGAAAAAATGTTACATAAAATTAATAGATTGAAAACAACTATGATTATATAATTATTCTAAACATATTTTTCATCTGATGAGGCTTCAAATGACATAATATATAATGATTTCGTAATTGACAACATCGATGAAAAGTATTCAGAGTAATAAGATGGAATGGAAAATAAATACCAAATGTACCACCCTGGAAGAACATGATTCATTTTCCTGCTCAAGAGAAGTTGGTACAGAACATATATTTCATTAGTATTGGACACTTTTTTAAATCCATCATAGAATGGGTATCATTTACAAGATATTAGGAGGATTAGGATTCCACCCATTAGGGGTCACTTTCTAGAATTGTACTCTTCCAAAAATGCATCATCCGTTTACTCTTAAAGATACACTTCTAGAAATAATAACTATATCCTTGACCTTTACATGAAGAAACATTACATATAGCTAAATCTTTAGTGAACTAAATAACACAACTTCTATAAAAATGTGAAATAGCTCCTTGAATGGACAAAATAACATTTCAACCTCTATTAATCCTTATGGATACCAATAATATCTTTAATTTTCATCACCATCACCTACACAAGAATGATCCACTGAATAAAAGTGTTCTTAATGAACTCATCTGACATTATACCTCATAATTATGGTATGAATACATACATCCACTATTCTAAAACTTGTCTCTTGTGTAGACCCAACATCCCACTCAACCTCAATGATTTTGGAGTTTCTAGGGACATGAAGATCCAATATATTTCCTCTTTCCACTCCATGAACTCAAGAATATAAAAATCATTATGAAATATAAACACTTTTTTAGAATATTTTTTCTCGACTACTTTACTAAGAGATTGCGCGGAGTTAACAGTTGGAAGTGACATCTCAAAAAACATTATGAAGATTAGCGGTAGTGTAATATAAATAGCATGGAATAAAAAAATTATGATTCCAAATTTCTGAAAAAGCTCATCTGAAATAACTTTTAATTAATAATTATTTTTTCCAATCCTAGGATTGACACAAAATAGGAAAAAATTAATATTTTTAAACAACCCTTTGAATTTAAAATCAATAACAGTCACATGAAATCCTATTTAAAATAGCAAAACCATATTTATCTCACTTATTTACATTCCAAAAATAATATATATATATTATGGAAATAAAATATCATAATTAATGAAAATCCATTTTCAATATTATAAATTGAAAACATTTTTCTTCATAACCAACTCATTACATCCAAAACCTATACCATAATAACACTTTCAACAAATAATATTATTTAGAGGACTAGTCGAAGTGCATGTAATAACCCATGATTTTATAAGATATATTCTTTTTAATTTATTTCATATCTTCTATTATACGCTACACCAAGTTATCTTGTGCTATACACAACACCGTATTAGCTTGAAGTATACGCAACACTAATCTTGGATCGTGTTACACACAATTTCATGTTTTCTTGATAGTAGTTATTCTATGAGTGTATATATATATATATATATTCAATGTATAAATGAATTATGATTTTATTTTGTTATACTCAACAACAAAGGATTCTTGCAATACATGCAACCCTGACATTTCTTGCATTACATGCAATTGTGACCTTCCTCGATTGTGTGTGTTGTACGCAATACCGAGTTTGACTAAAAGATGATATAATGTTATAATATTATTATGAACTAGCCGTTATGAATATTATTAACTAAATTTTTAATTTTATAACATTATTATTCATCTTATAAATTTTCTAGAACATGGTATGAGAACAAAATAATTTTTTCGGGTAAAATAAGTATTTTTTAAAATATGTAGTTTTGCAGCCTTTTGATGGCACACACATTTTAAATATAATTGATGACAAGTTTATAAGTTAAATTTTTCTTAATAAACTTCTTTTAAATCAGGATATAAAAATTTACATTGGATAATGTTTTGATATTTTTTAATAACTTTCATATTTTAATAAATAGTAAAAACATGCTATATTTTAATTTAAAACAACTTTTTTCATCGTAATAATTTTTATGGTTAAATTATAATATTTAATGGTTTTAATGTATAAATAGAATATATTTTTACGATTTAATATAATTTATGTCATTATCATTGATTTTACATTGAATTCATAGGTAAAATCATTTCAATCTTTTACAATGTTTTAACTTTTAAAACTCATTTTCTTAACAACGAGATTAATTTTAAATTAATTTCTGCAACTTTTTTGTATTTAATTTATAAAAATGGATTCCATATTTGGAATCATTGGGTCTAAATTCTATTGATAGGGTAATTTTTATTTTTGGGCATTATGAATATTAACTACGGTAAATTTTATTTACCATAGTAAAAGGTAAATTGGGTAATTAAGAGTAAATATAATATTATAAATTTACCCTAACACTTGTCTTAATATAATTGGATGATTATATTTTTTCTTAAGGTATATTTGGGTCAAAATGGAATCCACTGGAACCCACTTGGAGGTGATTAAGACCATTAGTATATATTATTTAAAGGAAAGTGAAATATGTCTCACTCAACATTAATAATTAAAGTATTTTTAATATAAGTTTATACAAAATATAAATTCGGTTATAAATACTCATTTGAAAGATAAAATTTTTTTATTTATAATGGTAATTTATTTATAATTTTTAAGAGATATTTAATTGCCTTAATAGCTTATACATTAATGATGGAGAAATTATTTATTTAGTGAAAAATAAGTAATATAGTTTATATTGAAATAATAATACCGATTAAAAGGCTCACAAACCTGATCACAACTTATTGGTAGTGTATATATACACCATAAGCATCCAATGAACGAATATATGACCGTTTATAGTCTTATAAAAGTGATTATGACACTTATTGTATTTTATTTTAAATGATGTCAAAGTTTTCACCTTCATAATTTAATAAATATAACATTTTAAAAGTTGGGTGTTTTAGAAGATAAATCTGACTAAAAGTATTATTATGAAATATATAGTATTTATATTAATCCTATTATTTTATTTTTTATTTTTATGTAACAATTAATTATATTAAATAATTATACAAAAATGTTTTAGTAATAATTTTATTAAGAGAAATATCACATAAATGGTTTTAAAAAATATTAAAATAAATATTATATGAACTATTTAATGTTCTCCACGAATTTTCTAGTTTAATATGAAATGTTAGGAATATATAAAATATTTTGGATTGAATATATTTTTTGTGGATTTTATTTAAATTCCAATAACTGAATAGTGTCATAATTGACACTATTGATATTTTATAAAAATAACATATTATGAAATTGTTTAAAAATCAAAAAAATAATTAAAAATTGAAAATTGAAAATTTTATTTTATAAAAATTAATAATATATCTAATTATGAAAAATTCACACTACATAAGTAAGAATTTATAACAATTTAAAATTTAAAATATTATTTCCACAAAAAAATTAAATAGATTAAATAAGGATAAATCAAAATGATAACGTCTAAAATAAAATCAAAACATGTCTAAATTTGGTTGGTTGATAGGATTACAAAACTATGTTATTTCCTATCCGACTTTGAGATATTTTGAGGTTTTTATGTGGGGTTTGAATTTATATTAAACTAATATTTTTGAGGATTCCAAAGGTGCCCCTCTCCTCCCTTATAAAAGGGCACCTCCTCCCTCTCCACATCACACCATTTTGAGCCTTGATTCATGGCCAAACCCTGCCCATTTAACTTCCCCACTTCCCTATAAGCCTTATCAAGGTACCGGTCTTGTCAAAATACCAACTCTAGTTCCCTAAGAGGAAGTTCAAAGGAGGAACTTTGAGGAAGAGGTAATACCTTCTACCGATTCATTCAAGTTTCTTTCTTCTTCTACTTCCTCTTCTTTAGTGGTTTCATTTTGAAGTAATAACATAGGTATCAATAATATACTTATATGTTATTATAAATATGATACAACCCCATTTCACCTTCTATACATCATACGGAAAATGAAATCACCGCGCGTGCGTACGTACGGAATACCGTCTCCACACCGTGGTGTAATTTTTTTTCCACCACCACCTTACATGGATGGGTATAATGGTGTAAAGAATAAATATATGTTATTATTGTAAATTAATATTGATTCTTAAATAGTATACATACACTTCAATACAATTCCACGATCATGGGAATGATATCATCGCTCGTGCGTACGTACGGACTACCGTCTCCACGAACGCGATGAGATTCATTCTTCATGTTAACCATTCATGAATGATTATAAAGTATATATAATGAATAATAATTAAATATATGACATAATAATGATACTGTATTTATGTACATATATATGTATGTCATCTATTTAATTCCATTCAATTCAATAAAGAAATGAAAACAGTGTTCATTCGTACGTACGGCCTACCGTCTCCATGAACGGTGTATTTCTTTCCATTTATCGATCTATTATATATATTTATATTCTGAATATATATTATATATAAATAATGTTTTATATTCTGGAAGTATGTAATCATGATCTAAGTAATCATATTAATAATTACATGTCAAAACACGGATGATAAATGAAACGATTTTACCCAAAACGCTACTTTAACATGAATTTACTAAATAATGGGTAATATAAAGTAATAAGTGAACCATATATGATATCATAACAATGAAGATTATTCTGTAATAATTCAATGACATTATTTTAATCATTATACAGTAGGTTCGGATACGTACAAAACAAATCGGACCTAAGGTAAGGGGTAATTTTGTAATCTCATTTTTATGAGAGATTTCTTATATGTAAGTATTTACAGGGGTAATGTTTATTATCCATTTCCATATGTTCTGAAAATGTTTTCATAAAATTTTTAATTTTTTTCCATGTATGTTTAATGTCATGTTTACCCTTCTTCTACTTTTACTTTTTGTTATGGATGGAATCTTTTTTTTGTTTACCATACGTGGTGCTTTTTGACTTTTCAGACGAAAGTACGAGGAGATATTTTTTTTAACTTATACGTCATAAACGGATTTTTATGGTTTCATAACGCATTTTCTTCATGATGAATTCTCTAAAATATTTCATAATTATTTTCAATAAAATCCATTTCTTTTAAAATTGCATGGCATTTTGTGAAAAGAAAATGATTTTGAATAAGAAAGGACATTTCCCTCAAGAATTCTTTTCAAGTGTTTTATCATAACCACATTCCATATAAGATTACATTATTTCATATGTGTATGTCTTAGGTATAATGTCTCTATTATTTACATGATTTTATTTTTCTTATGTTGAAATGATATCCATTTATTTTATATGGATTATGTTATGATGGGATGATGTTTACGAAACCCATTTTATTTGTTGGGTTATTATGAATGATGTATGTTTATTTGGTGGTACATGTAAGAGTTATTTAAATATGAGATGGGTGGGACCTATATCTCCCTCCAATTCATTGGGTAAAGATTTATATATCATGAGATATACATGGATGGAATGGAAAGTAAGTCTGTTTCAGTAATATAGCGCTGGAACGGAAATTAAACCCAGTTCAGTAAGGGACATTGTCCACTAAGATGGTATTGGAAGAAATGCCTTGGAAACTATGGAAATCATATCATGTTCTTAATGTTTTTACACTATTACAAGTCTTATTCCCATGCTATTTTATCATTATTGATGTTCCATTATGATCTATGCCTTATGTACTGCCATGTTTTATGTCATCACTCAAGATTTTGATGTTTAAATATTATGTTCATGTTTTTAAGTTCAAATGTATATGGTTTGTTTTATTTTCTCCATGCTTACCTTTACTGAGCATTTAAGGTCACCATTTTTATGTTTTATTTTTCTCCAGGATTAAAAGAAAGGTTTTAGCTAAGGAAACAAAAAGGGGAAGATTGTTATGGGAGATGTTGAAGATCTTTCAACACGATTAGAAGTTTATATTCCAAGTTTCTAAAGACACTAAACTATTACGGTCCTTAAGTGTCTGTTTTTATTATGTATTTAGTATTCCGCAAAAATTAATGTAATGTCCATGTACTTCATGATTCAGGTCTCAACAGTTGGTATGAGAGGAAAGGATTAGGTAACCTTTGGAGACTAGGATGTGAAAACTTTAGTGAGATCCCTAGAGATATTTCTAAGTTATGTATAGGGATGTCTCTAAGGTTATGTATAAGTATAGGTTATAGTCTTATAATAATGGTAAAATTCTTAGAATTTAACTTAAGATGTTAGATATTGAAGGTACCTCCCCTTGATTATGATTTTTTCCTCACACACTATTCTTTTTGGGTTTTAGAAAATGGGTGGAAAAAGGAAGATTCACGATAATGGAGAATATGATGGACAATGGAATGATATTCTTCATGATCAAGAAAATGAAATGGGATTTGGAAGGAAAAACATGTTTATTATTCCTATTCTGCAATCTCATAATATGATCAATAATCTAAATCTTTGGTAAGATTCTTGACACCATTAATAAGATAAAGAAGGAGTTTCATGATGATCATAGAGGAAAGAAAGTTCAATTTTCCTCATGTGAATCATGTAGGAAGAGAAATCAAGGAGAATGTTTCAAATGAACTAGAAGATGCTTTGGGTGTAGAAAAGAAGGACCCAAAGTCAGTAATTTCAATGGAAAAGGTTAAGTTAACACCATGAACAAGGATTATGGTATTGCTATGACATCAACAATGGTTAAATGTTTTAAATGTGAAATGTATAGGCATTATGCAAACCAATGCCCTAAGGGAAAGCCTCATGAAGAGAATCATCATGGTCTTATGGGTAGTATTTATGTTGATGAGGATGAAGAGACTACAAATCATATGTGAGTTGAAAGAATTTCTGAAACTCAGTCAATGGTTTAGGAAGGTAGTGGAATGATTAAATGTTTACCAAGAGTAATGTTTTATAAGTAATTTCATGGTACTATTAAATAAAGAATCATCTAAGGATTGTTAAACTGTTGTCTTTCCTTGAGTTTTTTAATGTATATGATGAATGGTACAGATAACCATGAAAGGTTATTCATATATTTCTGGAAACCACCTAATATGCACCTAAAAAAGGTATAAGGAGATAATGAAATGTTTGATAGTATTAATGAGCTCATGACATATATAAGAACAAAGTGATATCAGGGTTTGTGTATATAGAATTTTTTGGATTTTGGTATATAGAAAGATTTACCTTGTGATAGCATTCATGTTTTCACTATCATTCAATAGAATACATGATTAAGGTATTCAGATGTTTGGAATGTGACCAACAAGATATATCCTATGATATATGGGGGATAAATGATGGTATTCATATTCTCGGTAGATTACATTTCTAGTAATTGTTTTCTTTATAGTATGAGCTTGGACATAAATATTTTTGAAAAGCCTAAAGATTGGAATGAATTACGTTAGACATAAGATTGTATTGTTTAAGGCCAGAACTTTTTTCGATATTATTGCATCAATGTTATTATAATGTAGTTTTATAAAAAGGGAAAACCTATAGGACGGGTGACAACCCGTCGTGTCAGACAAGGCTGTGGGAATCGAACCCAAAACTGAAGTGTGGCATGCCTTTATCACATACCACTGGCCTACAAGAAGTCCCTGATTAGTAGAAAATAGTTTTATTTTATTAAGCAGTATGATAGATAAAGTATAAGTCCATTGTTGGAATCATATACGATTAATCTCACCAAAGATGGACTAATTTATATTTAATAACTTATGTTAACCATTTTGTGCAATAAACAGATGAGATGACTTATCATTATATCGCATGATCTACTAACACTTCATGAATGAAAAATTCTTCTTCATTTTTTTAAATAGAGATGAAGTGTAAGTTGTTCATGGAATGATAAACAATGATATTAAAATAAAATCAAGTAAGTTTTTCTCCTTATATAAAAGTTCACCAACGTTAGGGAAATGATCTTGGAAACCAAAAATGTTGTTCTAGTACTCTCATGTCCGATGAATCAGATGGTACCTTAGATCATCAAAAATTTATGGCTTTGTGATTGTTGGATTTTTCATAGCCATGTTCTCTACCACTCTCCATTAGAACATGATGGTTAGATTTTTCTTCCATATCTATATTTTCACCTATGTTCTCGTATATGGAAACCCAGTGATGAGTTACATTGGGTAATCATTACGTTTCATACTTTATTTTTTAAAATTAAGTTTTAGTATTCTTTTTTACGATGTGGGTTTCTATGAATAGTAAACGATTTATAACCCCGACGAATTTTGAGGGAGAAATTCATTTTAAGGGGAGTAGAATGTAACAACCCGAGATTTTATAATATATATTCTTTTTAATTTATTTCATATCTTCTATTGTACACTACACCAAGATTATCTTGCACTATACACAACACCGTATTAGCTTACAGTATACGCAACACTAATCTTGGATCGTGTTACACACAATTTCATGTTTGTTTGATAGTAGTTAATCTAAGAGTATATATATATATATATATTCAATGTATAAATGTAATATGGTTGGATTTTGTTATACACAACAACAAAGGAGTCTTGCACTACTTGGAACCCTGACATAGCTTGCATTACATGCAATTGCGACCTTCCTCGATTGCGTGTGTTGTACGCAAATACCGGGTTTCACTAAACAACAATATATTGCTATAATATTATTATGAACTAGCCGTTATGAATACAATTTACTACATTTTGAATTTTATGTCATTATTATTCATCTTAAAAATTTTCTAGAAAATGGTATGAGAACAAAATAATTTTTTCGTGTAAAATAAGTATTTTTCAAAAAATGTATTTTTTCCTTCTTTTAAAGGTGCACCCATTTTAAATATAATTTTTGACAAGTTTATCAGTTAAATTTAAAAAAATAAACTTCTTATTTTGAATCAGGATAAAAAATTTACATTGGATAATGTTTTGATATTTTTCTGATAACTTTCATATTTTAATGAATAGAAAAAACATGCTATATTTTAATTAAAAACAACTTTTTTCATCGTAATAATTTATATTGTTAAATTATAATATTGAATAGTTTTGAAGTATAAATAGAATATATTTAAACCATTTAATATAATTTATGTCATTATCATTGATTTTACATTGAATTCATAGGTAAAAGCATTTCAATCTTTTGCAATGTTTTAACTTTGAAAACTCGTTTTCTTAACAACGAGATTAATTTTAAATTAATTTCTGCAACTTTTGTGTATTGAATTTAGAAAAATGGATTCTGTATTGGGAATCAGTGGGTCCAATTTATGTTAATAGGCTACTTTTTATTTTTGAACATTATGAATAGTAACTACGGTAAATTTTATTTACCATTGTAAAAGAAAAATCACGTAATTAAGGATAAATATAAAATTACAAAATTACACTACCACTTGTCGTAACATAATTGGATGCTTATATTTAGTCTATGGTATATTTGGGTCTAAATAGAATCTATTAGAACCCACTTAGAGGTGATTAAGACCTTTAGTTTATTTTATTTAAAGGAAAGTGAAATATGTTGCACTCAACTTTAACAATTAAAGTATTTTTAATATAAGTTTATACCGAATATAAATTCGGTTATAAATATTCATTTGAAATATAAAATGTTTTTATTTATCATGGTAATTTATTTATTATTTTAATGAGATTTTTAATTTCCTTAATAGATTATACATTAATAATGCAGAAATTATTTATTTAGTGAAAAATAAGTAATATAGTTTTTATTGAAATAATAATACCCATTAAAAGGCTAAAAAACCTGACCACAACTTATTGGTAGTGTATATATACACCATAGTCATCCAATGACCTAATATATGACCGTATAGAGTCTTAAAAAAGTGATAATTACACATATATTATTTTATTTTAAATGATGTCAAAGTTGTCACCTTCATAATTTAATAAATATAACATTTTAGAAGTTGGGTGTTTTAGAAGATAAATCCGACTAAAAGTATTATTATGAAATCTATAAGATTTATCTTCATCCTAATATTTTATTTTTAATTTTTATGTAAAAAATAATTATATTAAATAATTATACAAAAATATTTTTTTAATTATTTTATAAAGAGAAATATCACATAAATGGTTTTAAAAAATATTAAAATAAATATTACCTGAACTATTTAATGTTCTCCACTATTTTTATAGTTGAATATGAAATGTTATGAATCTATTAAAAAAATTATTGAATATATCATCTCTGTGGATTTTATTTAAATTCAAATAATTTAATAGTGTCATAATTGACACTATTGATATTTTACAAAAATAACATATTATTAAATTGTTTACAAATCACAAAAATATTTAAAAATTAAAAGATGAAAATTATATGTTATAAAAAGTAATAATATATCTAATTATGGAATATTAAAAACACATAATTAAGTATTTATAAAAATTGAAAATTTAGAATATTATTTCATCAAATAAAATTAAATAGATTAAATAAGGACAAATCAAAATTTTAAGGTTTAAAATAAAATAAAAACATGTCTAAATTTGATTGGTTGATTGGATTACAACCCTATCTTACCTCATATCCGAATTTGAGTCATTTTGGAAGTTTTTATGTGGGGTTTGAATTTATATTAAACTAATATTTTTGAGAATTCCAAAGGTGCCCCTCTCCTCCCTTATAAAAGGGCACCTCCTCCCTCTCCTCCTCACACCATTTTGAGCCTTGAAGCTTGGCCAAAACCTGCCCATTTCACTTCCCATATTCCCTAGAAACCATATCGAGGTACCAGTCTTCTCAAAACACCATCTCTAGTGCCCTAAGAGGAAGTTCAATGTAGGCACTTCGAGGAAGAGGTAATACCTTCTACCGATTCATTCAAGTTTCTTTCTTCATATAATTCCTCTCCTTTAGTGGTTTAATTATGAAGTAATAATATATGTTTCCCTCATATACTGATATGTTATTATAAATATGAAACAACCCCATTTAACCTTATATCCATCCTATGGAAAATGAAATCACCGCGCGTGCGTACGTACGGAATACCGTCTCCACGTCGTGGTGTAATCTCTTTTCCACCACCACCATACTTGGATGAGTATAATGGTGTAAGGAATAACAATATGTAATTATTGTAAAGTGATATTGATTCTGAAATAGTATACATACAATTCAATACAACTACACAATCATGGGAACGATATCATCGCTTGTGCGTACTTACGGACTACCGTCTCCACGAACGTGATGGGATTCATTCTTCATGTAAACCATTCATGAATGGTGATAAAGTATATATAATTAATAATAATGAAATATATGAAATAATAATTCTACTATATTTATGTACATATATATGTATTTCATCTATTTAATTCCATTCAATTCAATAATGAAATGAAAACAGCGTTCATGCGTACGTACGACCTACCATCTCCAAGAACGTTGTATTTCTTTCCATTTATCAATCTATTAAATATAGGTATATTATGAATATATATTATATATAAATAATATTTTATATATTGGAATTAAGTAATCATTATCTAAGTAATCATATTAATAATTACAAGTCAAAACACTGATGATAAATGAAACGATTTTACCCAAAATGCTACTTTAACATGAATTTACAAAAGAACGGGTAATATAAAGTCATAAGTGAACCATATATGTTTTCATAACAATGGATATTAATCTGTAATAATTCAATGACATTATTTAAATCATTATACAGGAGGTTCGGATACATATGAAGCAAATCAGACTTAAGATAAAGGATAAATTTGTAATCTCATGTTTATCCGAGATTGCTTATACGTAAGTATTTACTGCGGTTATGTTTATTATCCATGTCCATATGTTCTCAAAATGATTTCCTAAAATTTTTAATTTTCTTCCATGTTTTTTTAATGTCATGTTTACCCTTCTTCTACTTTTACTTTGTGTTATGGATGGAATCATTCTTTTGTTTACCATACGTGGTGCCTTTTGACTTTTCCTATAAAAGTACGAGGAGAATGTTTGTTTAACTTATACGGCATAAACGGAATTTTATGGTTTCATAACACATTTTATTCATAAAGAATACTCTAAAATGATTTCATTATTATTTTCAATAAAATACATTTCTATTAAAATTTCATGGCATTTTCTGAAAATAAAATGAGTTTGAATAAGAAATGACATTTTCCTTAAGAATTATTTTCAAGTGTTTTATCAAAACCATTTTCCATCTAAGATTACATTATTTCATATGTGTATGTTTCAAGTATAATATCTCTATTATTTACATGGTTTGAATTTTCTTATGATGAAATGATATCCATTTATTTTATATAGATTATGTTATGATGGGAAGATGTTTATGAAACCCATTTTATTTGTTGGGTTATTATGAATGATGTATGTTTATTTTGTGGCACATGTAAGAATGATTTCAATATAAGATGGGTGGGACCTATATTTCCCTCCAATGTATTGGGTAAAGATTTATATCTCATGAGATAGACATGGCTGGAACGGAAAGTAAATATGGTTTAGTAATACAGGGTTGGGACATCAATTAAACCCGGTTCAGTAAAGGACTTTGTCCACTAAGATGGTCTTGGCAGAAATTCCTTGGCTACGATGGAAATCATATCATGTGCTTAATGTTTTTCCAAAATTAAAAGTTTTATTCCCATGATATTTTATCATGATTGATGTTCCATTATGATCTATGCCTTACGTACTGCCATGTTTTATGTCATCGCTCAAGATTTTGATGTTTAAATATTATGTTCATGTTTTGAAGTTCAAATGTATATGGTTTGTTTCATTTTCTCCATGCTTACCATTACTGAGCATTTGAGATCACCCGTTTTATGTTTTATTTTTCCCCAGTATTAAAAGAAAGGTTTTGGGTAAGGAAACAATAAGGGGAAGATCATTATTGGAGATGTTGAAGATCTTTCAACATGATTAGAAGTTTATATTCCATTTTTCCAAAGACACTAAACTATTACAGTCCTTGAGTGTCTGTTTTTGTTATGTTTTAAGTATTCTTCAAAAATTAATGTAATGTCCATGTACGTCGAACTTCGGGTCTCTATAGTGCATGTATTGGCCACCTGGTTTAACAGAAAATATATCAAGAATAAATTGGCCATAAATTGTAACATTGACTCATCCACTTGATCACTAAATGAATTTATTGTTCATACATGCTAACTCTGTGATTCCAATTCACTCCCATTATCATCCCCAAAAATATTAAAACCCACTAACCAAAATATAAAACTACCAAAATAAATCCAAATTAAAAATTAAATAATAAAACACATATAATCCATGATATTTCAAAGCATAGGGTGAGTATGTGTGGAATATTATCTTCCCTATTTTACATAACCAGATTCAAATAATTTATTCTCTATATACATAAAAACCAAAACAATAAAGTAAACCACATATATATTCTTAACCAACTGGGACAAAAACATGAATCTTGGGACTTGAGATAGTGTAAGATATGGTTGTGGGGTACCAAGTACCCATGGTATAATTAGAATAATTATTGTATATAGTGCCATTTTTTTGTGGTTTATTTCACAAAATAAATAATTAAAAATTATTGTTTTTTTTGAGAAATTATATATGTAATACATGTATATTAGAGTCAATTTGTAGAAAAATATAAAAAAACTAAATAATAATGATAAATAACGAAAATGAAAATAAATAATAAATATATTTTAAATAAAAACCATTAATGATATAGAAATATAGGGATGATGCCTACATTTATAATATGAAAATAAAGAAAAAAAATTATCCATAGGATCTCATTTCTAATTCATGGTCTCCATAAATCCAAAAAACATAACTACTCGTTAATAAAACATAAACTAGATCCTGAACATTAAAAATATATTTGGTCAAATGATTTTTATTGGAACAAGTATAGTTTGATCATAAAACATATTAATAGGTAAGAACCCCTAAATCCATATATTTTCATTCACTAATAGTCCATATATAGAATTATTACATTTTATGTAGGTAGAATGTGTTAACATTTTAAATAAATTATCCCAATCAAATCTCGAGTCCTCTTTAAAATACATTTCAAAAACAATTTGACAATTTTTAAAAAAAACACTACACATGAAACAAATAAATAAAAATAAGTCACACAAAATATAAAAATATAAAATGTCGGTGAAAATACTAGAATGGGAGATTGAAATATATATATATATATATATTGAAAAATAACAAAACAAAACATTTTGGATTGAGACCAGAAGTTGTAACAAATTATATTTGAATCAAAATACACACACAATGTACCAATAAGAAAAAAGAAATATTTATTTTTTATTAACTGGAAAATAATAATCCACCCATGAGTTTAATATTGAAATATTCGTTTTACTACCATCTATTATCCCATTAATGAATTGATAAATGTATCACTCACCTGAGTGCTGTTAACAACCATCACAAATGCAATAACATAAAATGGAACTTCCTTTCCAAGGATGATCTAGTCGGTATTTTGAATGTGTTTATAGAGTCATCTCTTATATATCCCAAAAACATTAAGGATACAATGATGAAAATAATATCAGTGGGAGGTGAGGATTTTGAAAAATATTTAATTTCTCAATGCTGAATCAACATAAGAGAATATATATGTTAATCCCAACACACAAACTCATCCATGAGAAGATCCTCTCAATACTAGATAACTTCAATAGTTGTGTATACATATAAAAAATCTTTTATGGTGGAAAATTTACCATTACAATTATAATTAATAATTAATTTACTTCTAATTTATTTATATATTTGAAAATAATTTTTAAATCCAAATAAGTTGTAAAATCATTTCTTGTTATGATAATTGCGAAAATATTTTAAATGTGTGATAAAATAATCATTTTAAAAAGGAGTTTTCAAAAATTCATATTAAAAAACATTTTTGGAAAACTATTAGTAACCATATAACCCTTTGAGAAGGAAATTGTTTTTAAGGTTTCATTCCATGGAATTTCATTTATATACATCAACATATTTATATATTCAAATTATTGAACATAAATATTTGTACACATTGAACTCATATATAAATAAAAAATTCATGGTAATATAAATAGTTTTATTGAAGGAAATTAAAAGCATGATAAAGAATGGTAGACTAGTTTTTTATGTCAAACCACCCATGACTCCTCACATAGAAATGACCAGACAAAACATAATTCAATTAATAGATCACCTTAAATTATTTTAATAATGTCAAAATATAATATAACAAATACTAAAATACGTCAAAATATTCAATCAATTATTTTAGAAAATAACATGTAGTGGTATACAATGAAATATAACAACAATTATTGAAATCCCAGAAATCCCCCTTTTAAATCATACAAAAATCATGAAAATATTTAATAAATAAATTTAAAAATAAATGAACATAATATATTTTATAAAAATAGTTTTATATTAGTTGAAAAAATACATGGAATTTTTTAAAATGGAAATATATAGATACATAAACATCAATAATGTAACAAAAAACAATGATGCTTCAATAATGGGACAATGGGGTCCGGATAACCTAACTGATAATAATAGGAATAAACAAAACATTGTTTTAGTAAATATTTATTTCTTATGATTTTACAAAAATAGAACCATAGGTATAGGAGGATGAGAAAACATGTAAGGAAATATGTAATAGGGAAAAATTATCCAAAATCCAATGAAAACATATGATGAATATTTAGATGAGATTTTGGGAATGGAGGATGGAAAATGAGATATGGAGTTGGAGAAAACATCATAAGGAAATCTCGATTGGGGGAGTGCGAGGCTGAAATTTTATTTTATTTCATTGTAGAATATGAAATTAATTTTTTGATATATTGGGAATGTATTATATATTATTAAACCATTATACCTCTAACCGAAGAGTAGTCCACCATCACATTGATTGTCTACATGGTCTGGAAACTATGTTATAACTAATAAAAACTAGTTTATAAACATTATAAACAATCATTCAAAAATGTGTCATGGTTTATACTAACCACGTAAATGTATTACACTTAATCCTAAACATTACAAAAATACTACATGGTTCCCCTTGAGAATCTCATTATTTAGACTCCACTATTCCCTTCCCGTGCGAGCTAGACCATTCATGTAGAAACTAAAGTCAATGAACACCATTCAATAAGGAAGTATCACTATTTTCGAAAAACTATGTACATTAACTTTGAACGTATTCAATATCTGAGTAAAATCATCAAAAATTTAAATTTCATTGACAATGAAACATGAAAATAAAAAATATTCATTGAAGAATAGTTAAATATAATAATATGGAAAATAAAATGTGGGAATATAACAAATATATTATAAATACACAAAGATACTTTATTGGAAAGGAACTGATTACCCAAATGATACTGGTCATGGACACCATAATACCTCATACACACATCCCAATCACCATATGTTATATAACCCCATTGTTCTAATATAAAATAGTTAGGGTTGGATTCCCCTATTATAAGAACAAAATAAATGATGAGTGTTTTCCATTTTTTTGTTTAAAAAAAATCTTAATAGTAATCTATAGTATAACACTAATAACCACTACTATCACACATCTAGAAAACCATATGAAAAATTATTAGTACATCTTAAAAATGAAAAATTATAGATATATTATAAAATATTAGACGTCACATGATGTTCATTATTTTTGTGAAAAAATAGAAAAAGACTTTGAAGAAATTCATAAAATTAATCAATCAAATAAAGACAAAATATGGGGGGCTTCACATGTAAAATCCCAATTAAATAATTTCAGTAAACTCCAGTACATCATATTTAAACATCTAGTGTAAATTTTATTTATGATCTTAAGTCCAGTGACAACCACGAATTGTGGAACAAGGTGTATTTTATAGCTAATATGGTACTATTAATGATATAGATAAAGCACTCTATCCACCATTATGTTTATTTAGTGTTTGAACATATACATACTGAATAGTGAACCACTAACTTACCTCGAATCATTAGTGAAAACCAATATTTTTCAATTATATATATATTATCATTTTTAACTCTATAATAAAATACTTTTAAAAATCAGTAGATATCATACATACATTGACGAAGAATAAAGAATTATATATATCAATACCATCTATATCCAATAAGCCCAAATTTCATAGAGTATATATGTTTCATTTGCATGTCATTCATAAAATAGTGTTTATGATGACAATTCATGCCCTTCCCCATGATAAAAAACATCATCTCCTATAAAAATTATATATAAATTTTCAATTATAATCCAAAATATCTATGTTGAAAATTAAAAAGAATATGAGGTCCTAAAAACCCACAATGGTATATAAATTTATCTAGACTTAGTTAATTAAATATTACATCCCACCACAAAGAATATTGAAATGTGTATATCTTGTTAGGTCATTATGACCCCTTACCAAATAAATGGTTTAACAATCATACAATTTAGATCATAACTAGTAGTATATTAATATGAAATATATATATTATTTCATTATATATAATATGAATCCTATATATCTACTGGAATGATTGTTATATATCAATGATATAATAATTCTCTATGATATATTTCAAAACAAACAACATCAATATCGATACATAAGAATAGAAATTTATTTTTTTAGTAACTTGACTATCATTTCATCAAGGTATTAATTCATTTCACACATAAAATTGGAATAATATAATAGTAACCCAATATAATGAAAAAATTAAATTTCACAGAACTATACAATTTATAATCTAAACATGTAAAAGGTGATATGATTATAACCCCCGTGAGTATTTTGGTAACAAACCTTATACCCACAAAAGGTGGTGTAGTAGACATAAAATAGGTTATCTATTCATTCCAAATAAAAAACTAAGAATCATATCGATGTCTAAATGGTACATATACTATTGAACAAGGGAAGATCAACATTAAATTTTTATAAGTTACACACCTTTCTCTATAGTGTCTCATTCATAGGGTTAAATTGTATAACAATGATTTCTTATAAAATGTGTTTAAAATTAATTTATTTTAAAATAGGTATATTATTAATTTTAATATTTGAATAAAATAATATTACAAAGAGAATGTTTTATTATCTGAAAATATTTCCCAAATAACATTTATTTTATAGAAGTGGTCTATATAGTTAGGGGAAATTAATTTCATATATTAATATTATATTTAAACACATAAAGAAGTAATGACTTCCAAAAATAAATATATTATTTTTAAGAATTGGGGAAATCGAAATTATATTTTTCAATTTACAAGATTAGATTGTTTTTCCATAAGAGTATTTTATATTTTTATAATAAATTGGTTTTTGTAAATTATTTTATATAGAAAATAAATATCAATTTAAACAACCTTGATATCTAAGTAATTATTTCTTTATTTTGGAAATAGTTGAAATTTTTAATTTTTTATAACGACTTATTAATTATTCCTGATATGGTAATTAAATGTGACATCATGATGTTTCATGGAAATTCCACAAAAATTCATTATTGTATAAAGAATATCTATATTATTTATTTAAAATTTATAGGATTATATCATTTTGTTATTTGAAACATGTTTTCTCATATCAGGATCACATCCATTTTATATATAAATAAAAACAGTACAAAACATCTCATAATATATACAAATTTAATAAAAACAAGTCAATGACTAACAGGTCATTGAAGATTACAATGTTAATGAAAATAATATAAATAATTAAATCATGCGTAGAAATATTAAAAAAACTATAACAATATAAAATCCAAAAAAATAATGAAAGGAATAAAGAAATATACATTTATCAAAACACATTTCACTACAAAATAAAAAACCAAAGGTGTTAATGAATTGATTTTATACATTTTTATAACAGTTATTAAAAGTAAATATATTCACCATTATATAGTTAAATATAAATATGAAAAAATAGTCATTTTATTGTTCCAAAAAATAATATAATAATTTTTTACTAATTTTAGAATCCCATTGGATGAAATTTCACAGAATTAACCTATATATTAAATCTGTGTGATTGTACATCCCTAGGTAATTGGAAGAGATCCTCTAGGTAAGATATAGCGGTATCATGGTAACCCATATAATCTATAAAAATTAATTCTATTACCATTCAAAATGAATCTTTCATAAAAAAATAACCATAACATAAAATGAAATTAAACATAGTGAAAACCATTTATTCAAATGAATAACTATTTATAATGGAACCTAAGAAACCAAAAAAATTAAAATAATCAATATATTCCTATTAAATAATCTATATAATGAATAATTATCAGAATAAGAAACAAATCAAATATTGAAACCCACAACACCCCTTCTGAATATGAGAAAATCGTAAACCTATTATGTAATTTGATGTCAACATGAATTTCTAATATCAATTTATAGATATTGCACCCTAAGCCTATACTCATAGTTATAGTAATAAATTGTAATATAATATTTAAAGGCATTTTTATAAGGTGATATCAACATTTTTTTATTTTTCAACATTTACATAAGAAAAAAACTACATACCAAAATAATCACACAATCCATAGAACGGATGACTTTCTATCATTGTGTATTTTATCCATTGAATTTCTAATCCAAAAATTCTTATTTTCAATATATTCATATATCCTTTTTATATATTCCACACCTCCCACAAATAATATCCTTATAAAAAATTCCAAAAAATATAGTATTGTATACAATTTAACATTGAAGGGAATCAAAAGCAATTTGGGGGTATCAAATGCTTAGTATGGGAAGAACATATCTACTTGTAATGAAGGGATAAATAGTAGGAATACGATAAATCATGATCAGGTAAAAATATCATATTTAAAATAATGAGAAACACTTAGAGTTTATTATAAGTCTTGAGGTAAGCACACATAAATTAAACTAATCAAACATATACAATGTCTATGAGATAATAAACCTAGTCACAGAGAATAATTATAGGAATATGACATTTAATTATGGTTTTTGTATCTAAAATCATGACATTTTGAATAAATGGAAAATTTTTTGTCTTTATATAACTTCTAATGACAAAATATATATATGATCATATCTGACCACTATAATGTTGAAAAATAATAACGTGTTTACTTACATGAATAATCATGTGAAAATGATTGTACATGAACATATCAAAACACATTTTAATCAATAAAAAAATGTTCAGACAGAGCCCTGTGAATAATTTGTAACATTATTATTCCCATAAAAAACCCGACTAATAAATTATAATGTGATCATGTCTACACAAAACCTAGTGTATAAAAGATAAAACAATTATATGAACACAGAACATTCATACCTCATGAGGTATAAAAACATCAATAAAACATTGGACGGATATATTGGTCCCCACCAATAATTATAATAATAATATATATATATATTTTTCATTTTAAATGAAATAAATAATAATTAAAAATAGCTTAATTAAACCTAAAATAGTAGTGAGGTTTTATGAAAAACATTATCTAGTAATTCCATAAGCTATGGTAATAATGTATATGGAATAAAAATATATCCAGTCTTAAAAATTCCTCATCAATTAATTTTGACATATATAGAATACACTTTTCTGGATATTTTATAAATCACAATGAAATACCCAATGATAACACTATTTTATAAATTCCTGAAATCTCTGAAAAAATAATCTATTAAATATGAAATTATTCTATAAATTTTTCAAATGATTATTATTTCAAAAAAAATTCTTTAGGAATAGGTTTTTTAAATTTTATTTGTTCTTTCCTAAAAAAATTAATATGGTCATTAAATACTAGGCCATTGAAAAACATTTTAATAAAAAATATTTCCTTAAAACATTAATCAATTAATATCTAAAAATAGAAAAATATTTAATTTTATTTAAAATATAATAAAATTTAAAAAACATTTATAATAATATTTAATAATATAGAAGGTAATATTCATAAGTATATTTCTCATACAATGAGAAAAAATTATAAAAAACTTTATCATTTTTGAAATATAAATATTTATGATCACATTGTAAATAATATTTTTAAAAGATAATATCGAAATTTTAGAAACAATTTATTTTAAATATAATGATCAATAATATATATTTTAATCTATATAATATATTTAGGATTAGAATTTTTTGAGTACAATAAAACAAAAAAATTTTAAGGGGTGTAAAAGCATTTGAATATTTGAAATATTTTTTCTTGAAAATCAACCCAATAAAAATTATAAAGAAGATTTTTTATTAAAATTAATGTTTTTAATAATGATGTTCACTTGAAAAAAAAAAATTATATTCCCGAATATAAATTTTTATTTATTTTGGAGGGAAAATATTTATGTGGATAAAAAATCGTCATTAGAAGAAATGGGAAGTATATTTATTAATTCCATAATTTATTAATGAATAAATTCATCATGCAGGAAAATTTTAAAACTATTTTTTATTTTCGTAAGATTGTTAGAATAAATTGAATATAAAATATTGGGCTTATTGAAATTATGAATTTATTAATCAATTCATCATTGAACATTATAATCCCATGAAATAAAAATTGAGTTACTAATATCCAATTCATTTTAAGAAACACCAGTATAAAATCATCATAAAAGAGAAGGATTATAATTGAACATTCAATACCATGAATAAAAAATAGTTAATTATATGTTATATACAATAGTTATTATACACACCATTTAGAAATAATTTCTTAGGTAAACAAAAATGGTCAAATAAAAGTATATTGAAATGAAATATCCAGACCATTAGTCCATCATTGTCGGGATAAATATATAAAATATATTTTAAAAAAACTATTTTAATCACCAATTTAAAAATATTACTAATAAATGTTTCCATTTTGAATATTCATTTATTATCACATATTATAAAAATATTAGTCGATTTTTGTTTATATTTATCATTGGGTGCTCAAAATATTGATTCCTTATTTCATAGAAGGTTTGTAATTGAGTAGGTGATTTTTGTTTATTAACAATAGTCTTGTAATTCCTCGATAATCCATGATTATATAATCATGGTATTTGAATTATTCCTCATATATCATTTTTATTTTTGTAATTATAAATGTATAGTTTTCAAAAATAGTAATTATTAAGAACAAACATAGTCGTGTTTAATGATAAAAATATGATATATGTATAATACATTATCTATAAATAAAACCATTATGGACTAACAAGTAATTTTTTAATAAATTAATATTATTTTATTTTATTTTTATATAATATTTTTTATTTATTAATTTTATAAATATTATACCATTGTTAACATAGGTGGTAAAACTATTTCAAATAAGAGCATTATATAATGATGATATGAGTAACTGTTTTTTTATGATATCAATATAATATTCATATATGTTAGAAGAAACTATCAATGTAATTTAAATTAACGAAATTCATTATTAAAGCCTTTAATATAGGGTGGTCATGAAAAATTAAATTCTCTATTTTTAGAGGTCGTACTCCGCATATATTCATGATTAATTAATATATTTTTAAGAAAAATAGATTAAATTAATTTATATAATAAAATAGACTTTTAGAATAAAGATTTTTTAATAGAAAAAATTATTTATTCATAAATATAATCCCTATTATTTAAGGTGATATGTAATGTTGTAAAATTATCATTATTTCTTCATAATGTAGGTTGTCCTCATGCACCCACGATCAATTTTATAATGTTTTATTAATGGTTTAAAATGATTGAATAATGGATAATACATTAATAGAGAAACATTAAATATTATTACAAAATGAAATTTCATTTATTAGTGTGCCTAAATAAAATTTTGGTGATTAATATTAATGTGAAAATAGAATATACTAATATATAACCACATTGAGAACTCGACATTCATATTGGAAATATCAAGGGGAATGGAGGCCATATACTAACTAAGTTAGACCACATGATTATAATTGTGTGATGGAAATATAAGATGAATAATATTGAATATTTTTAGAAGTAAAGTTGATGGAATGATTGTATAATGATGTTGTCGAAGAGTTCCTAATTTTTATATGAAAAGAATGGTAATTTTGGAAATACTGAATAAATTTCAAAAATAGATTTTCACTTTTCAAGGGTTAAAATAACCATATATGAACATAATGTTGAAGGGGAATATTAATATAAAAAACCCATTAATCCATACATTTTGGATACAGAATTTATTAAATTGAGTCTTTTTACCTTAGTTATTAAATTTTACTATAATTATATTGTACCCTATTAACTACTCTTAGACCTTGATATTTATTATTAATGACAAAATTTACATCATTACATATATTATATATTTATACATTTAATATTGAATTAAATTTATCAAAAAATATTTATATGGTTGATAAATAATCATTCGAAAATAGAAGAAATAGGTGTGTAAAAATAATTTATAAGAAATGTGATTTTTTTAAGATTAAATTTTTTTTACTAGAAAACATTATCAATTTTATGTTTCTTCATGATATTAATTTATTTCTAACATAAAAAAATTATATTTTTTACAGTTTAGTTAGAAATTTTAATTAATCAAAATAACATTTATTTTAAACAAAACATAGGAAAGAGATTTTATTATAAAATATTACATATGTTATTAAAATGTTAATCACATGTCCTTTAAATATTAAAAAACATTTTTTTAGTTTATAATACTACTAATTAACGTAATTTTAAATATTGAGAAGATTATATTGAGTTTTAAATTTATTCATTATGATTGAAATAGTTATAATTTGTATAATTCTAGTAAAAGTATATTTTTAGATATTCACAAAAATAGTAAATTATTTTATAAAAATAAAAGAACAAATTACTCAAAAATAGTTTCAATATTAATTAAAATATTATGTTTTGTTTTTCAAATTAATATTAAAAACAGTAATAAGTTTACTTGTAAATAATGAAATATAATTGTAGGAAAAAAAATTTCATTGAAAAAATAGAACTTTTATAATCTATTACTAATTAAATTAGTGATAATATATTATTCATGTAAAAAATATATAATAAAAATATTTATATTCATTAAATAAATCTCAGATAAGTATAGATGAAAAAAATGTTTTTACGAATACAATGGGTTTTCAAATTTTGTCAATGAAAGAATAGATAAAAAATATTTTCATTTTAAAAATGTGATAAATAAAATACCATACTATGAATAATCCCATATTACCCAATATGTAGGTAACTAGAGAATGTCCTAACCTGTCAAAAAATGTGTTCTAAGTCACTTTGGGATGGAGACATGTTCCTTAAAATCAATAACAACATTTTGGAAAAATTTATCCATAATTTACCATAAAAAATGTTGTATAAAGATATAATATATCATTATTATAGAAAATTAAAACATCAAACACATTATTATCAAATTAAGAAAACTATAATCAATAAATACAACCAAAGTGCATAAGAACATCCAAATCCCAAATCTATAATACATGACGTCATCATGAGAATCCAACAACAAACTATTGAAAAAAATGATTATACATATTTTGGTTCCTTTCCGTAAATAAAATTTGATAAATCTATATCTATATAATCCCAATGTTTAAGGTATAGTTTGAATACATGTTCTTAGTAGTATGCCATCGATTATTTCATAAGTATAAATTATAATGTAAATATATTATTCTAATGTAATTTAAAAACATGTAATGTTATATTATTTAACAAAAAGGATTGATAAATCACCCTATTAATAATTTAACAAATAAAACCAATAAAATGGTTTCCAAACATTTCAATAATCATCTTCATCATGTATATCAATTATAATCACTTGAGAAAGATATCCATTGGCAGTCAATATTTACTACTTATTTAAGATCCCCGTATCAATATCCTGATCTATAGTTCACATATTGTGAATATAACCAAAGAAGAACATGTCTATATGGTAAGATATTACTCCCCATAGTGTCTCCTTTCCACAATATAGGTACCCTAGTTTAAACACTGTAAAAGAATAACTAATCAACGGGTAAAATGTTCATCCCTAAGGATGGATAAATACATTATAACTGATAACATTTAGGCATACCAGATTAAATTCATTGAAATGTGTTACCATCTATGAAAACACACAAACATATATTAAAATAGCTTTCCAATTAGAAAATAATATAGAAAATATATATCCAAATCCATATCCAATAAAAATATATTTTAATCAAAACCTTCTTCATTACATTAAAATTTTCAAGAAATTAATATCATTGATAAATAATGAACGTTAATTAAATAAATAAAAACCTTGAAAATTAAATCCATGAAACAATTAGAAAATAAATTCCTAAGGATAAAAAATAATCCCAAATGTGTATAGGGTCTTATGAATATAAATATTAAACATGATCAACAATTTTAAATCATAACTCTCCCAATTTACTATTTCTAGATTAATCAAATCAAAATGTATAGCTACAAATAAATTACCTGAGAAACACACCATGAGGCTTGATGTTCTTACCAACACCCATTAATACAAAAACATAAGTAAAAAATAATAACAATATAAACTCAGATCCAATAATTCACATAACTGGAAAATGAAATCGATAGACAGAAAATTGGGAATTCCAAGAAGAAAAAGATAAAATGTCAAAATAAAGAATATCAATATAAAACATTTCCATAGAATCATGAATTTATTTGGGACAACAAATAAATTGACTTTATATAGATTTACATTCCCCCAAATAATTCTCTATATATATGTGTGTTAAATTAGAGTTGATGACATATTAAATCTAGAAAAGGGCTATCATGTGGATAAAAGTTTGATACTGAAAACAGTTCATCATCCATGATCGACGCCACTAGTTAGCTGGTCGTGACAAAAAGATTTATTTGTGCACTAAGAACCCCTAATAGAATTCATTTTAACATAAAATTGTGTGCTAGTGGATTTCCATTAATAAATACAATTTCATATCCTTCCACTAACTGACTTGTATACATTCTATACGAAGACCTTGCTGAAATCATGCCACTAGATAACTAGTTGCTCTCGTTGGGTAGTTGGTGGACTTTGTGTTGCTCCTTGATATACAGATATAGGTCAACTCTTGATCCAACAACTTAGGAGCCATTCCATCCACATAGATAAGAGTGAAAACCAAACCCATAACCATTCATCAAAAAAACCATACTAAACCAGCTTGATAAAAAAATAAAAATAAACAAATGATGGAGAAAATAAGAACACATGTAATGTAATAACAAACAGGGATGTAATAATAACCCCCACCATATTTTTTTTCTACCCCCATAATGAAATTTCTAAAAAGGATAGTCTCCAAATAGGTGAGGCCAAGACTCCATAAATATAGACTTCTCCTCCTAAGTGTCCTGAGATTCAATACCATACATCCACATATATCAGGCCAATGTTATGGGATTAAAAAATATAACCTTCGGCTGAGAACCAAATACCAAATGTTAATGTTCAGTATAAATCATAACATATTTTATGCTGATATCCTCCAAATTCAAAACTAGAAATGTATAGATGGATCTTTTTGACATTTCACACATTGACACTATCACAAACCAAATCCAATTATAGAGATAAATACAAGTGATAATACATTATCAATGTAATTTTTTTTCCTAAAATGCCCCTACATACCAATGAGAATTCTTTCATTTATTTCCATGAAATCAAATTCCAAAATGGGGTGAGACATCTATAAACACATGAGAACCAAATTATAACCCCAAGAGGTGATGATGTTGATATGCATAAGTAATTTACCAATTTCATTAGCATTAATATATGGGATTTATGACATAATGATATAACCCCATCTATTTTCATTTCATACTAGTCCAGAAAACCCAGATGCATCATAATAAAGTCTATTTTTGCTGTGAAATAATAAAAAACCCAAAAATAATGATGTAATACCTCATAATAGAATATTATTTAGATTTTGAATGAAAGTATATTTTCATAATGAAATGAATTCCATATAAGTATATTGTCCCCTCACTAAAGGAATCTATACCATATAATGAATCCATGATATACTGAAACTCATTATTTAACCATTTATATTAAATAATAATTTTATTGATATAGGGGATCAAAAAAGAAACCATTAAAAAAATACCTGACTCATATTCCATGAATTGAATGTCTATGAGTGAAAAAATTCCTATCATATTTTGAACCTCCTTTAATCAATTCAAACGTTAGAATGAAACATCCTTATAAGAGTGGTGTTAACTTTGTTTACATTATTTTTTATAAAAAATGACAATGTTTGATGACTGTGTGTAACAAATGAAACATATCTACCTAATATTAAAATAATTCTAATAATTTATGTATCCAATATTATGGTAAGTGTACATGATAAACATTTTTACAATGAGATAGTGACACACACAATACGGATATGTACAACTTTATCTAGTTCTAGTTCATGAGAGGATAATTCAAATAATTATGTAGAATCAAACATAATCCATAATCTACTTCATGATCTCTACATAAATAGAAGTTTCCCAAACATGAAATAAACATGTCAAAATAAAAAAATATTATATAAAGTGAAACAATTAAGCACAAAATATGTGATGAGGTCAACGAACACATTTAATTACATAAGGATGATTGAATCTTTTATTCCCATAATAACCTCACCACATTATGGGAAAAAGAGGTGAAATATTAGAAAAATAATGAAAAATATTTTATGAACCATTGAAAATATGATGTCATACATGGGAAGCTGTATATCTAAAATAATATTCATATTTATTCAAATGACATGATAGCTGCCAATTTCTTAAGATCTACAGAAATACCATGTTTTGAATCTATTTTTCTAAAAAACATATATTCTAAAATCAAGAATAAACACCATGATAAATTAGCATAAAAATAATTTATCCATCAAATTTATCAAATTATGCCACAAATGACAGACATGATATTCAATATTCTTATAGTACAATAGGATGTATCTAAAAAACATAAAAAAGAGTCAGTATAATAGTGAAAAATAAATTTTACCAGTTTAATTAATAATAAAATATAAATAGTCATGTTAAATTACTTCACAACGTACTAAATATGGACTTTCATGATCTTAAGGGCGGTATTTTGAATATTAGACACCCTAATTACAATTTTTGGATAACTGGAAAAATGATCAGTAATAAAACATATTTCCCCTTCTAAGAAGTCAATAAAATATTCAATCTGAGGAAATAGATATATTTTATTGGATGTTACTGAATTGAACTTCTATTAAGGTGTGAATAAAGAAATAGTACCATAGGCATTCTTTATAAAAATCTATTGATAATACAAAGGTGAAAACATGCTAATAAAAATTTGTTTCCCCCCAGATTATTTCACTTAACATTCATCTATATTCAGAATATATAGGTGCATACTATTTTATAACATCTATATTTATTGAGATACATGAACCAGGTCACATTAGGACTCAACATCTCTCTTATGAGGAAACACAAAAAAATAATCATGAAACAATTCCTAAAACACATGGACTTCCATAGAAGTCTATCATATATATATTATTATATTCCAAAAATTATGAAGAGAAAAAATTCAACATAATATATAATGGATGACATAACACAACCCAACTGAATCATGGATCATGTTCACTATAAAACACAATGGAGATCTCATCATTTGTGGGTAAGCACACCAACTGATGATAAAAATAAATCACTTCCTTGTGAGAAATCAACAGGTGCGTTCAATTAATCACTTCAAATATATCCACTTCATTATATATCATGTACATAACTATATGAATGTATGAAACATTGAAATATAATGTGGAAAAATGAAATGCATTTCCCTTATTTTCCAAGATGAATTTCAAATTCTTTTAATAATGTATTTATCTCTATTGGAATTTTTAGAAGACCCCTGACATGATTTTATATGAAGACTTGAGAGAAAAAAATATCAAATTATTTAGTGACTATTGTAAAATAAATAGATACATTACCTCTCAAAATCACATGAATAGAATAAACATCCATAAGAGAGTCATCTACTATTTGTAACTACATCATTTTGTATGCATGTAGCCCAAACCTAAAAGTACATGAATTATTTTGTTGTACCATTTATATTTTATTATACATCATATATATACGGGTGGTAAAGAAATTTAATTTCTAAAAAAACCTCTTCATGTTACCGTAGTAGAAACACAAGGTGAAAAATGTAGGAGGAATGAGGAAAAATTACATCATGTTGTCTATATTTGCACGCAAAAACATGTGAATCCACCAGCTATTGATAATTGTATAAGAAGATAACTAAATGAATAATAACCACCATTTCCCCTATGATAATCACTCCAATTTCTATTTAATTTCAACGAAACACTAGATCCACCACCATATAAAAAATTAACTCATCTTAATGATGACATGCTAGTTCAATCATTCACAACCATAGTGCCCAATCTACAACCTAAGAATAACATGAATTTTCATGACCAGATATCTGGTCAATATCCCATTTGGATCCTCTGATACATTATATCTTCATTAGATACTACCTTAGATAAAAACTAAATATCATGGTGAAGGGTTTAACATTATCTATTATATAAATATTCCATTTTTTCTTTATTTAGAAACTTCATAGATTCTATAACAGTTCAGATTCTGGGTAGAAATAATTATTATAGATTAACATGAATTCTTTACACTCTAATACCTCATGTTCATAGACATGGGATATGATTCCCACCACCATCCATTCATATATTAATTTTGGAAGATGGAATAACTCACTAATAAAAAATATAGACTCTTCTCGAATTCAAAAATACATTTTATATTTCATAATCATTCCTCCTCTTCTAGTGGATCATTCATCCCTTATATAGATGTCTATTTTTTGTTATGAAATTAATGTAACTGATTCGTATCCTCATTTTTATTAGGGTCCTACTATATTTCATGATTAGGGTTATGTTCCATAACTAATTCCCTTAATTGTTTCATGTTCACTATTACTTCAATAATATCATAATCTACTGGTGGTTTTCTCTATTGTGATTCATCTTAAGAACAATACAATTGAATTACTCATGGTAATCTATAGGAATGGTAATAAATATTAATAAACAATGATATGTGAAAATAATAGTTATGATAATTAATTTCAATTGGAATTTAAATACGTCAAACAAAACCTTATGGAGACATGGAAAAATAAATACATTAAATACAACTTATTCAATCCTATAGAAAATCATTCCATCCACACATGATATGTTAAAGATAATCAAAATTAAATTTGGATAGACAATCTCACATATCCTAACCCTTTACGTCCCAACATTTGTATCTCATGTCTACAATAAAATCCCAAAATGATTAATGAAAATAAATACTGACAACCAACCCTTTGATATAAATATTTCTTGAATTAGCAATTATTCCCAAATTGATCTATAACCTCATCAAGTAAATACATGGTCATGATTGAATTCCTAATCCCCACAAGATGTTAATAGAATAATGTGAATTAATAAAAACCATTTATATTGAATTTTCAAAAATAAATAACCCAAAACATTATGGTATAAATGTGGATTATTTCAAATTAAAAAAATAAAATAGTAGAAATAAACAGCCATATTGAAATATAAGAACAAATTTCCATTATGACTACCAATGTACAACAAAAAAACAAAATCTGAATGGTGTGCGCCAAGACGTCAACTCCATACTCCCAAACCATGATTTTTAAAAAAACTACATGAATAGTATAGTTCATTTCCCATAGAAATAGTTGATGAATATATATTTACATAAAACCAGAGGTGTTTGAAGGGTGTGATAAAAAATGATCAGTTGGATCCCAGAAAAAGATTCCTATGATGACCTTATAAATAAAATAATATGAATATGTTATTTTAATTTAATGTATGGTATAAATTTTAATAAATATTATGGATTAATAAATACAATTATAATTTGAAAAAACATACCGATAGCCAGGATTCTATATCATATAAATAACCTTCCCAATGAAGTATTTTGAAGATAATAATACTACAAAACAATATCATGGTTATCAAAAGGTTTAGTAAAATTAGGACAATATGGTGAGTATCAGGATCAACATGCCACTTGGGGTGATCATTACCCTAGAATAACATGTATTATTGTGTATGATTTCACTACTAATAGTATCTTCATAACATAACATAGGTAGGATGGTGCACACATTGTTGGATTAAGACCCCATCCATGTATATTCATTAAATTCAGTATGAATATAAATATATTAACACATATAGATTATTCTTAACCATAAAATTTATGTGCTAATGTCTTCGAATATATGTCATAATGATGAGGTCATAGTAGTTCTCTACTATGATGATATCCATGAGATTTTATGACTATATCTATAAAAAGTAGTTACATGGTTTGATAACATACTATGATAGGGAAATTATAAATAAACACTTTTTTATGAGAACTCAAAAGAGGATTTGGCTTCATCTCTAGAATTTCATAATTGATGAATGTGCTCATTCAGTGTATTTTAATCACTAAGTGGGGAATGGTGAATCCGTGATACTATTTTCTTTTATGTTCCCTTGAACCAACATTTTCATCATGTTACAACTTTAAATACACACTAACAAAACAATTCAAACACACATACACTTGAACATACATATTTACGTGATTCTTTATTCAATAAGAAGAGACACATCATCGGTATGCATTGGAAATGATCCAACACCACAAAATCCACTAGAAATAAATTCATGGATTAAGATTAGTAGGATATACCATTTCAATAATATATCACTTTGATGGAAATCCAAACATATTTACATAACATGGGTAAACTAATACATGCATAACAACTAATGTTACTTGTGTTTATTTTCATCTTCCACAAGTGTATTCATTAAAATACATTTCATTAGTTTCAAACTCAGAATATTGTAATAACACCAAAGACATTGATATAAAATTCATATCCAATATTCTAGTATGATCTTCTCACTTTGATTCTCAACATCCTATCACCTAATCTGATCTTACTACTCTGATCCTAATATCGGATTGAAAAATAAAATATATGTTGCTCTATCAGAATATGATCAAGAATGTTCAGAACACTTCCTTCCACATTATGGTAAACCCAATATGGAGATTCCTAATATGATTAATTAATCTATATCTAATAACCAAATATATACAATGATAATCCAAATATGATAAACAACTGAATATGATGGTCATCTGAGTAATGTTATGATCTTGTCTCTTCTATTTCACTTTTCTTCATGATAACCTCTTCAATAAAGTTTCAATACAAAAACTGATTTATCTACCTTGAATTCCAATGCTTCTCTCTCGTACCATGAATATTAAATCAATGTCAGTCCTCAGAAAAGTACAATGTAATTTCTTTCTTTTATAGGTTACCCATGGATGGTTTTAGTAGGAATCCCATAATATTTCCTGCACAAACAAATTCACCAAAATAACGATTTCCCTTTAACATCTTGTACACCATGACTTATTCAACTCTTCTTTAATATTCTCAAACCTCCACCAAAAATCATCTCTTCCTTGTAAATTCCTTTTAATCACTATTTTATATCATATTGTGGAATCTAATTTTTTCAATCTAATATGATTAATCTGATATTAGTTATCTATTTATATTATTGAATATGATTATCAATATGAATTGGTGTCGTATATTATATGATTGTTCCTAACCCACATGAAGAGGTAAAACAACTTATTTGAATTCTATTTTCCCCCTTGACAACACATTCAACAATATCCTTCATCTCTAATATAATTCTTCACTTAATTTATTTACTCGCTTGATTGATAAGAAAATACACACCTTTAAAATTGTTGAATACATTTGTTAACACATTATTTTATTTTCTAAAAAATTCACTCTATAATAATATGGAATTTGAAATCAGAACAACTAATTTATTATGAATATGATACCACTTAGAAGCTTCTTTCTCATTTCCTATAACTTAATACCTTCTAAATCTTCATCATGTATCGTGAATTACTTCATGAAGATGATCATTTTGTGGATCATCTTTACATTCGTCATATTTTCTAATGAAATTAGTGTAACTTCTCATTCATTCATTAGTTCTCTTCTTTCCATCTCACCCAAAATCTAATTTTCTAGAAGACAACTTTTCTTAATATCATCAGGATGAATATATTTTCTTAAAATCATCTTTCATTCCATCATGATATTATCCTATTTTATATGACAAGAAACATATCATTCACTAATTAATTCATCCATCATTATTGAATCATAATTTTTGACATTTTACATATGATTTATGATATCTCCAAGATTAGCAAAGCCTAATCACATTTGATATATCATATTCATGAGGTCTCCAATCATGGAGACTCTAAATCATAATCAACCAGATTCATAGAAAATATGATGCCCATTTACATTCAGAAAGTTTCATTCGCCATAAGATTGATCTATTCATTCCAGATTCAGTGTGAATCTAATGAGTTTATCTAGAAATCTTCTCCCAAAAACATTATTCCTTCATAAGAATTATGAGTCCAATTCTCAAAACATAATGGTCAGTCTGATTTTACCAAATAAATTGTGAGATTATTTCCCTTTCCTTCTTTAATATTCTATGATAAAATAAAATATACTTGAATATAGTCACCATCCTCGCTAGCTTGGTCCCAAAAATCTCCCACATTTTATGTTGATGTCAACCATGATTCATAAATCACTAATCTCTATATCACAAAGAAATGGATTACATATAAACAATTCGTATCCAACATTATCTTACTCATTGTAGGAAACAAGAATCATTAATAGAGAAAACCATGATATTCTAAAGTATTGATAATGGAAACCTTCATAATATTCCTCAACTTTTCCTCCATAGTCCTTCAAATTTCCTTGAATATAATATTTCATTCCTAAAACCTCACCAATAAATTATATGAATTGTTTACACATATTTCAATGATAACATCACATCTGACCCAAAAATCATTTTCTCAATACATAAAAAAGAATAGATTTATGAAACAATACAATTATTATACCCAATAATAATAGATTCCAAAGAAAATATGAGATAGGGTAATGAAAAAATACAACAAAATTGATGGAAAAGTGGTTGTCAACTATTGTTCAACCACAATTTTGAAAAATAATCATTCAGTAAAGGTTTTTTGAAAATATTAACAACTAGTTTGAAAACATGACCATACTCTATCTGGAATTCATTCATCTCCACATTAAATTTGATGAAATGATAATTTATATCAATATGGTTTGAATAAAAATGATGAACCTGATTTCTGGGGAGATTGATTGTACATTGATTATCACAACTCAAGAGCAAGGGTAACATTATATCAACAAGTTAATATAACAATCCTGATTTGATCCGCATAAGTTGAGTTGTGTATTGAGTGGCATAAAAGTACACATATTTATCCTTATTGAGAGTTAATGAATTTGGTTTCTTTGAATGCCAACTAACAGAATTATTTTATAAAAAGAACACTCCACCAGATGTGGATATTATATCTCATCATTTTCTACCCAATTGGTATCTTAATACCCAAACAATTCAATACTATCTGAGCTTCAATTTATAAATGAAATTTTGTTGTCCCATTGATGTAACTGAGATTTCTATTTCCAGCAAGTTAATGTGATACTTTTTTAGAACTATAAATTCATTAACATATTGAAACAACATAATGAATGTCAGTTCATGAGGAAGTCAAATATAAAAAACATCCAATCAACTTCCAAAATTCTTTCTGAGACACTTATTTTCAATATCCATCTTATACTCAAATTTATTCCAACTAAAATCGGTGTGGAAACTAATTTTAATAGGAAAAAATCTTAAAGTGTTTTTTTTCAATACTTTTCATGAGAAATAAAAATTTATTTCTCCATTGAAAAAATATTTATCTAAAGTGTGTATTTCATTTCCCCCAACATGGATATATCAAATACATTTTTCATTTATTCAGTAAACCATTCACTACATCTATCATCATTTTTATAAAAGATAATGTCATTATATTTTACATTTATAATGATGGAATACTCATTACATTATATGATATAATGATTTAAATAAACCCTTTCCATTTTTAATCATATCTTTTTTAATCATGCACCCAATTTTAAATACCATTCCATCAGAATTTTTTTCCCATACAAGGCATTTTTACACATGTATACAAAGAAATCATCTTTCTAAGCAAGAAACCCTCTGAGGTTGTTCAATATAAACATACTCATCAAGATCACCATTCCAGATTATGGATTTAAAAACCATTTAATGTATCATATAATTTGGTTTTGTAGAAATTAAAAGAATGATTATAAATATTTCTAATCTTTCCATCAGGGAAAAGGTGTCAAAAAAATCAATGCCTTCAATTTCCAAATACCCTTCACAAACCAATCTTGATTAAATTATTATCACATCACGCTCTTCATTTATCTAGTTCTAGAAGACCCATTTTCTACCAAAAATGAATTTTTATAGATTGGGTAAGAGTTCAAATGAATAATTATTTTCTATATTATCTAATTCTTCATTCATGTCCTAACCCCATTATGGACCCTCAAAAGCTTAATTCTCATCATTCATCTCCACTTTAGAATTATAAGATGTATATGTAATAGAATTTGTTGTTATTATTTTATGAAACATCTAATATTGAACCCCAAGGATACTATGAGCATCTGCATGCTTCCCCAGCCTTGGATGTGATTTTTGAATATTTCATCATCACTATAAATATCTTTGTTTGATTCTTATTCTTGACTAGGATTATATTTTTTGTAACCTTATCAGAATTATTTTCTTAATATTCCATACTTCTATTTCTGACTGAGTATTTTTATCACTCTCATATCCTTCAATTACATTTATATCAACATAATAAAAAATCCATTATTGTTTGTTAAAGCATCTATATACTCTTCCATATAAATGATAACTAAGAAAGACTTCATATCCACCTTTCTAATGAAACATTCCATAGTTTCAACCTTTATTCCTTATAAAACAGAGACTCTCGAAAACATTGAAGTGTTTCAAACATAGATTTTTTTCATAAAAAATCCTATGAATTCATATCTGTTTTTGGGTACTATTGAGAAAAATTATGTATATAAACAACAGTACTCATGGATTACCTCTAAAAGTAATGAGAAAGTCCATTTTCATGTAACAAGGTTCTTCCCATTTCCATTAACATTCTAATATTTAATTCAAAAACCCCATGTTTTAGAGAAGTGTATGGGGAAACATACTCATGTTTAATTTCAGGATTCTCTAGATAAACCTAATATTCTTCACTTATATATTCCCCACCACTTCCAATTTTTAACATCATCATAGATTACTCACATTATTTATGAGATTTAATTCTAAAACATTTAACTAATTTAAAAGAATCTGATTTATGTTTAATATACATAACACGAGTAATGCGAGTCAAATCGTCAATAAAGGCGATGAGTAACTTATCTACATTTTATTATTTTCTTTTAATTGGACCATATATATTAGAATGAATCATCTCTTTGGGATGTCTTGCATAAATCTCAAAAATTTTATACACAAAAGTTTATCATTTTCATTCGGAAAAATAGTGCTACACTAATCCATTCTTCATGGTATATCTAGAAATTATCGGAAACTATAACCTTTAGTTAACTTATTCCTGTTTCTTTTACACATGTGTCAGAGATTTTTATCCAATATTTTGTACTCTTCCACCATAATCATGTAACAAGATTTTTATATTTCAAAGATAAGCATCATGTTTCCTTTTGTATGATGATTTTTTGTATAAATTATCCCATCATATTCACTGTTCACAAAAAATCCATCTTTTTCTAGAGACAAAAGTGTTGACCCAAAAAAATTTTGAAACACATTGAAATTTTTGTTTTAGGACAACAAAAAACAAGGTTTTCATGAATATAATATTTTCTTTCCCATTAATGGATGATCTAACAAATTTGATTATCATGGAATAATCATTAAAAAATATCAATGTTCCTTATTTAAAATATTTTAAATTATTCATCAATTTAAAATCTCATGTTTTAGGAGAAGAAAACACATTATATAGAATCCACAATTTTTCTTTTATTGTAGCTATAAATTTGGTTTAAAAAATATCTTTTTCTCCTTTCTTTTATTTCTTCACCATGGGATTTTGATAATTTCTATGAATATTATTCTATTATAGTAATAATAAAAGACATATTTTTTAAGGTGTCTAGGTTTTTCACATCTATAACAAATAGTTTCCAATGGTCGGAATGCATTTTCAATTCTTACTCGAACTTTCAAATGATTATCAAAACTACCTTCAAAAAATTATTATTTTGAGGGAACTAAATCCCCCTCAATCATTGACTTTCATAACATCTGGGGTAATAGAAAAAAATTTGGTTTAACCAATTGATGAACCTAATATGTGTATACATTTTCTATATACTCTACTGAAAAAATGGACAAGTTTTCAGCAATTAACTACCACTTATTGGACAAATACTTTGATTTTGGTGTTGTTGTTCATTTTCAGAAGTTTTATGGCCAAATGCACAAAACGGAGAAGAACCGAGTAAAAATTTCCAACTACATGGTGTGTACTTATATACACTCCATGTAATTTCAATCTCAGACATAGGTTGACAAGGACAAGTACATGCCCATGTAACCAAAAGCTGGGACACGCCGTGTTCCATTTATACACACTGTGTATTCCATTCTAGAAGTAGTTGGTGGATGAGAAGAGTCTACATGCACATGTTTCCGGCTAAATGAGACACATTGTCTGCCATTTCTACATGCCTTGTATGCATTTCTAGAAGCAGTAAGTGGATGAATTTTGAGACTACATGCCATTTATGGCGTCGCTACACACCGTGTACATTCACCTACTAGGTGGTCCCATGTTCCAAGTCAAAGATGTCGTGTTATGCCGCCTTCCATTGGAGAAATAAGAGGAAAAATTTGTTGACAGTTGTACATGGCATGTACATTTTCCACACATAGTGTATATATTTTTTCTATAAAAGTTGCCCTTGGCCTCCGGACTAAAGGTTGGTGTGGAGAGATGTTATAGAGGAACGGTTGAAGGCCCGAAGGATTGACGCTCTTCCGTCGTACTACCACCGTTCTTCCATCTACTGAAGAATCTTTACTTTTTCAAAGTTCAAAGCATGATCTCATCAGGTATTAATTGTTTTTTGTTTATAATTTTCAATATGTGTAACTAAACACCCAGTGTGTTGGGGTTGTGGAAGCTGATGAGTTGAGATTTGAATTAAGTTTCACTAAATGTGTTTGTTTTAATAATCTCTTCTTATTCTTCTTAAATGACTTTATATTATCAATGGAAATTATATACCAAACCTAGGGATGAATTTTTATGGATTCTAAAGAAGAATAATGACGAATAACTCCATGACCATTGGATGTATCCATTAGCTCAAAATGGACAAAGCCAAATAAAGTTATGTTAAACACTAACTACCGGACCAAAGAGTTAGTTTCTTCAGCTCTAAATATAAGGTTTATCAGACCAAGAAAACATTTTTACAAATTAAACCCAGAGAGTTTGGTTAATATGAAAAACACAAACTCATAAGAAATTTTCATTAATAGTCAACTTCTCACAAATCCATAACCCCAATTAATTTATATCTTTATTGGCATCAAAATCATATTTTCTCTTATTCACATTCATTCCAGAAATTAAGTTGTTAAAAGAAGATAAAAAACCAATTTTTCCTTTTGTACCCAAACAACAAACAGAAATCGACTCTAAATTCAGAAAACCTCACACAAAACATAACTAAAAACTATGTTAAGTAGGATAAAATAACCTATTAGTTCCATGTGGATCGACCCCTTACTGGTGCTATATATGTTAGGGTAAATATAATTTTGGACACCAAAAACAAACCTTGGGTGAAACATATTTTTCTTGAGACCTAACCTACATTTTATCTTCATGAAGCCCTTATAATAATCAATTATTTTCAAGTCATGACCCAATTGTATCTTTATTTGTTTTTCCCACTCCTGAGAGGTATTCTAAACCCTTTGTCATATTCTTTCTAATACCCTCTTTCATGAGTGATTCTTAGAATATACATAACTACCAGACATTGCAATTTTTTTAAAACATAATGAATTTTTGAGTTATATTAAAATGATTGACGCATTAGATTGTTTAAACCTCATTAGCTTGAGACTTACCTGACATTTTAACTTTGTGAAGCCCTTAGAGACCATGAGACCCACCCTAGTTTTGGCATCATTTTTGGGGAAATTTTATTAAATTTTATTCTTTTTTTAATTGAATTTGTATTAAATTTTAGTTAAAATAAAAATCATAAATTCACAAAAATATCTTTTCTAATAATATTTCTTTTTATCTTTTTTTCCCTTGTTTATGCTTGTTGTTTTGTTTTGTTTTGTGATGGTCTTTAGGTGTATGAGAGGCCACGTCACATGTTCCAATATCACTGAGTCATCAGGGTTTTTCCCAACTGACCTAGAGATCAAACAGTTGTTTTTGAGGCACCAATGTGCATTTATGGATGAAAAAAACCCAACCAATCCATGGTCATAGAACATGGAAGGCAATATATCTCTTGTCCAAGGAGCTGGACAATAGTCACTTACTCTAGGATATGGCTTGCAGCAGCTCCAACAATTCCAACCATAGCGGATTCCATATTTCAACCAAGGTCAGGGGCTATACTACACCCCTCAGGACCAACAATTCATGTCAGTTCTCCTTCCTCAGTAGCCACCTCCATGTCGTACTCTCATGGAGTATGGTTTTCCATCAATACACAACGCTGATATGGGCATCGTCAGACCACCGGTTCAAGCCCAACATTTTGAGATCAATCCTTCTAACATGTAGATAATCCAAAATAGTATTTAATTTGGAATCCTGCCAAGTGAGGATCCTAATGCCTATCTCTCAAATTTTCTAGAGGTCTGTGACACGTTCCACTACCACGTAGTGTCCACCAACACCATCTATCTTTTCCTTTTCTCCTTCCCTCTAAGGGATAATGAGAAGGATTGAATTAAATGCTTGCAGAAATGATAAATCCTCACCAGGGAGGAGCTCGCCAAAGAGTTCTTATACAAATGATTTCCACCATCCAAGATAGTGACACTATGGAATGAGATCCACAACATCAAGTAGCATGATTCTGAATCATTGTACGAATCCTGGGAGCGCTACATGGAGATGTTGTGCAAGTTCCCACACCACGTACTTCCACTTTGGATGCAAGTCCAAACCAACTACAGAGGGTTGAAAACTAATACCAAGTCAGTGGTGGATGCTACTGTTGAAGGTATGGTAATGAGGAAGTCCCCCAAATAACTATTAGAAATACAGGAAGATATGTCTACAACAGATTCCAGTAGAATTACGAACCGGGAACACAGAAACGAGGTATGAATAACATAGATGCAACTACCATGCTAGCTTCCCAGTTGGATGTTGTGTCCAAGAAGATCGAAGTGCTCAATCATAAGGGCACGTCCTAAGTACATGCGATGAACCATATGGAGTGCAATGAATGTGGTGATAACTACATAATGGGAGAATGCTCGGGTTTTGATGGAGGCCCACTGACAAGAAAGGTATGTTATGTTGCACAAAAACGAGGGCCCAACTAGTACCAGCAGTATGAGAATCCAGTATGGAATGATCAAAATAACACAGGATGGGGCTAGCAACAGCAAAATCCCCCACTCCAGAAACAACCCGGCTACAAGAAGCCTCTATTTCAGAACTAGTACCAGCTGCAGCAACAGACCCAACAAGGATCTTATCAGTAACAAGGGTATCATAACCCTCTCCCACAGTAGTCACAGAAGCCACCACCTCCACCATCTCAACAACCTCCTCAGAAGGAGAAAATCTCAAGGATAGAGGATCTTATGACCAAATTTATATATAATACTGAGACTAGGTTCCAAAATCATAAGGCTTCAATTCTTGGCCTAGAGAACTAGATTGTCCAATTGGAAAACCACCTCTCAGGAAGGAAACCCGGTACTCTACCAGGAAACAATAAGAAGAACCTGAGGGAGGAAGCCCATGCTGCCATACTATGGAGTGAAAAAGAGCTCTAACAGAACAAACCAACACAGCTAGGTGCATCCACACCCCTTGAAGACGGTACCATTACCGACCCCTCGTCATCCAAAATCCCAAAGAAGGAGGCTTCACATAATAAAGGGAAGGAGGTGGTTAAACCTTTTGTACCTTCCTTACCCTTCCCAATGATATTGAAACAGAGAATGCTCGACCACCGGTTCGGAAAATTTATGAAAATCATCAAGAAGATGCACATAAATTTCCCATTTGTAGAGGCAATGACGCAGATGCCTACATATGCCAAATTCATGAATGACATACTCTCTAATAGCAGAAGGTTGCAGGATCTGGGCACCATTGCCCTAAAAAAGTAGTGTTATGTAGTCGTCCAACACTCAATTCCTCCCAAACTCTAGGATCCAGGTAGTTTCACTATTACCTATACCATTTGACCATGCAAGTTTGGGAAGGCTCTCTGTGACTTAGGGACCAGCGTGGACCTCATGCCCCTTGTAGTTTTCAAGAATCTCAGGCTCCATGATTTGAATCCTACTTCAGTATCCCTTCAACATGCCGATCGATCCATCATGATTTTGAATGGAATACTCGAGGATGTGCTAAACAAGGTGGGTTGGCTGATCCTTCCAATTTATTTCATCATCCTCAACATGGAGGATGACTAGGAGGCCCATCTCATACTTGGAACACCTTTCCTAGCCACTAGAAAGATACTGATTGACGTGCACCATGTAGATATGATTTTCTATATAGGAGATGAGAGAGTCTCCTAAAATGTCCTCAAGGATGTTAAACATGCATCAATACCTAATAATGAATACTGTTACACTATAACCACCATGGATGATTGTTTGAGTGAAATAGGGAATGATCTGGTAAGTTCTATTTCAGATGCCTTTATTTTTCCAGACATTCCAGATTAAGAAGCGCCAAAGGACTTTCAGTTCCTAGAACGTCAGGGTGGCCACTATTAGCAACGTACAGTTATTCTTGATAGTCTAGAATGGGAAAAGGTGGAACCACTTGTACCTTTGATTTTGAATGCACTTTAACACGAGTTGAAACCTCTTCCATCTTCTCTAAGGAATGGGTATTTGGGACCTAATCAAACTTTTCATATCATACATAATGCAGAACTATCATAGGAGCAGGAAGATGCACTTCTATAGGTTTTGAATCAATGGAATCACACCATTTTGTCGATAATCACTGATTTAAAGTGCATCAGCCCGACCATTTTCACCCACAATGTGCTACATAAAGAATTTTCCAAGAAATCGTGGCAAGCACAATGGTGAATGAATACCCCCATGAAGGATGTTGTAAAAAATAGGTGATTAAATTTTTGGATGTAGACATCATCTATCCCATATCATATAGTCTGTGGGTAAGTCCCCTCCAAGTGGTTCCCAAAAGGTGGGTATCACTGTAATTTCAAATGAAAAGAATGATCTCATCCCTACACGCACTGTCACAGGCTGGCGAGTCTGTGTGGATTACCGAAAGCTTAAAGATTTTACAATGAAGGATCATTCCCCCTTCTATTCATTGAAAAAATGTTGGAGAGACTAGTAGGGAACAACTTCTACTGCTTCCTCGAAGGTTATTCAGGCCATAACCATATTTCCATTTATCTAGAGGGTCAAGAGAAGAGAACATTCACTTTCCCCTATGGTACATTTTAAAACCGGAGGATATCTTTTGTCTTGTGCAATGCCCCCTCCACCTTCTAGTGCTACATGTTGGCTATCATCCATGACATGGAGGAACAAATCCTAGAGGTATTGATGGATGATTTTTCCATTTACGAGAAATCATTTTCCACTTATTTACGACACCTAAATCTAGTTTTGGAACGATGCGAGAATAGTAACCTAGTTTTGAACTATGAAAAGTGTCATTTAATGGTGATATGTGGCATCTTCCATGGCCAAATAATCTTAGAAATGGAAATAGAGGTGTACCCGAAAAAAATAGTAGTCATTTCATGACCACCTATTCCGACTTCTGTGAGTGCCATCTACAGCTTCTTGGAGCTTGCCAGTTTCTACAGGCGGTTTGTCCGAGACTTCTAAAAAATAGCCCAGACCCTCACCAATCTTTTATCCAAGTATTCCATATTTGAGTTCTATGAGACATGCGTCAGAGAATTTGAGCATATGAAGAAGCACCTCATGGAAGCTCTTGGGATGATTTCTCCCAACTGGGAGGAACCATTTGAGGTGATGTATGATCCCAAGGACTATGAACTGGGATCAGTCTTGGGGCAGTGACTTGAACGAAGTTTTAGACTTATATGTTATGCCAGAAGGACGCTCAAAGTGGCACTGATCAATTACCCCACCACAGAGAAAGAGATTCTTGTATTGGTATTCGCATTTGACAGGTTTCATTCATACATAGTGTTGTCTAATTTTATTGTTTATACTGACCATGCAGCGCTAAAGTGCCTACTGAACAAGAAACATGCAAAGACCTGATTTAAATGCTTGGTACTCCTCGTACTAGAATTTGATCTAGAGATACGAGATAAGAAATGGAGTGAGAACGTTGTTGCTGACCATCTCTCCCGCTTAGAGCTTACTCATTTGGATAAGGAGGAAGATTGATAGATCAGGGAGGATTTCCCTGATGAGCATCTATTTTTAGTTAACGAAACACCTAGACCATGGTATGCTGATATCACTAATTTTATGGTTACAGGTTTCGTTCACCCTGACCTCTCCTTCCAGCAAAGGAAGAGATTTTTCTATGATGTGAAAAAAGTACTTCTAGGAGGATCCATTGCTATTACAATCCTGTGCATATGGAGGGATTCGTCGTTACATCCTGGATAATGAATTTCACGTTATACATGAGTTCTGTCATGCCTCACCAGTTTGTGGACATCATGGACCTGACTGTACAATAGCAATGATCCTGCAGTATGGGTTTTTCTGGCCCATGATGCAAAAAGATACTTGGACCTTTGTTTCCTGTAGTGATCAGTGTCAGAGGACCAGTAATGTGGGGCGTGGAGTTGAGATTCCACATCTTCCAATTCGGGATTTTGATATTTTCGACGTATGGGGCATTGATTTCACGGGTTGCTTTCCCCCATATTTTTGGAACACTTACATCCAGGTCTACGTCGACTACGTCTCCAAATGGGTGGAATCCACTGCTACAGCACACGACACAGCCAAGGTAGTCATGAGATTTTTAAATAATAATATTTTAAGAAGGCTTGGAGTTCTATGAGTACTGATCGGTGATAGAGGGACCCACATTGAAAACACACTGATGAGAGGAATACTATTGAAGTATGGAGTAAAGCATCAGATGGGGCCACTATATCATCTCTAGTCCAGGAGACAAGTGGAGCTATCCAACCATGATCTCTATCATATCCTGGATAAAATAGTTGACACTATGAGGAAACACAGGTCCAAGAAGTTAGATGATGCTTTTTAGGCATTTCAGACTACTTTTAAAACACCATTGGGAATGTCCCTATTCTGCCTCATATATGGAAAGTTATGCCATCTACCAGTGGAATCGGAACAAAATGATTAATGGGTCTTCATGGCCCTGAATTTTGATCTGAAGGCAGCTGAAGGGAAGTGAACGTTCTAAATGTCGGAACTTGATGAAATAAGATTATAGGTGTATGAAAATTCCAATCTTTAAAAGGAAAAGACGAGAGCTATACACAACCAGATTATTTCACGATAATCATTCCAACTCGGTGATCAGGTACTTCTTGTTAACTCTCGTCTCCTCTTATTTCCAGCAATGTTAAAGTCACGATGGTCAGGACAATTCCATGTCATACACATATTACATCATGGAGCAGTAGAAATTTCTAGAGAGGATGTTCAACCATTCAATGTGAACGGGAAATGGTTGGAGGCTTACAATCAGATAGATCACATAGTGGGATCATTTTCAACCATACAGCTCAGGTATGAAAAGGTAAGTAGGTCGAGCCAACAACCTAAAGCAAAGGTGCTTTCTAAGAGTCAACCCAAAGGATAAAAACCATGTTATCCATATCTACATGGCGTGTACTCTTCCATTTTAATTTTTCTAAATATTATAAATATAAATTTTAACTAATAAAAAAACAGGGATGTATCTGGTGCTGATGTTATGATCAGTGGAGTTTCTCTGAGCCGTCACCGGTTAGAATCCTCCCAAACTACCTTCGGCATGGGGGTACTCCTTTTTATATATTCATACAAGTCATGTATTGGTTGGCCAACATCGTCACCCGGCTCCAAATGACCTGGGATTGAATCCTGACAACCACCCAATTTCCATTATATACCCTTCTAATAAAACCACATGATGTGTCTTTTGATATACGTCATATGTAACATGTTTTTCCTTACTAAATTAAAAACCTTTCCATATAATGTCAGTCATGCGGATGAAGTTGGTGGATTTGAAAAGTCTTATCCCTGGATCCAAAAGACTCGGGTTCAAGCTCGGCTAATCTCCCTGCTTGATTCACTTCTTATATAATTAAAAACCACAGGTCGTGCATTTCTCTATTCTCGTGTGTATAAGATGTATAGATTAAATGTATATAAATGATAAATATGGGAAACATTACAAACATCACTCGAATGGTTGAGGGATTCCATTTGGAACAGTAGATTATAGGTTCGAACCTCGCCCCTAGCACCGGACCAAAGGTTGTATTTCTCTTTTTCCAATTTATAATCACACTCCGTGTATTTTCCCAATACATTACGTGTTTAGTTTTATTTTTAATTATTTTATATATATATTTCCATTTTTATTATTTTTAATTGTTAATATTAATTATTATATAGTATACTATAATAATTTTATATATATAGAATCTAAAAAAATCATGATACACAGCGTGTAGTCTATATGTACAGGCTGTGTACCTCGGCTATATAAGCCACGACCACCCAGCTTCCTGTCGTGTCGCGCAGTAATTCCCCTCTTCCCGTTTCTTCTCTTATATGACACCCAACCACCCTACATCCAAATTCATTGATTTGGTTTGTTTCGGGTTCTGATTCATCTTTCATTGCGATCATCAGTCAATGTACTCCCTTCTACACCCTCTATTTCATGTTTGTAAAACCATTTAGGGTGATTTTGGGATCTGCTGACCATTCGGCTTCTACCAATCATGACCACAATAAAATAACACACACCGTGTAACTTTGTAAATGACCACACATGGAATGCTTCGCAATTTGAATATACAGGGTGTGTATGTTCAGTACACACCGTGTACCAGCCCCGATCGTGCCCGAGTTACAATGCATAGAGCCACACAAACCGTTTTCACATACATGGTTTGTGTGTTTGGTATACGCCGTGTATGTCATTTATTTTGGCCCCTCCAATTGTAGCATTGAACATGGCCTCACATACCATATTCATATTCCAAGCGTGTGTGTTCGATAAACGCCTTGTATACCATTTCTTTCGGTCGGCCCATGTCTAGCCCTCCACACATCCATGTTCATCTGCTTTTATACAGGCCGTGTCAGAACTGTACACAACATGTCCTCTATGATTAGAACTATTAAAATATGTGGTTGTGTCTTTACTTATACACGACCATGTTTACTTTTCATGAACACTGTGTGTATACTTAGTACACGTCGTGTATCCATACATGTTATATCTTCTACTCTGTCTGTGTGTTTATCCCGAGAACGCGGGATGATACCCAGACAGAGTAGAAAAATAAATGTCTGTGTGTATGGAAGACCAAGATCATTCCCGTGGGAAGTAGCCCGCCTCCGCCATAGAGGGTGAGAGGCCCATTTATCGTTGTATATGACACCGACATATGACACTGCTCGACCCGCACGGTTCAGTCTACAAGCTCCCTTCGTTGGCCATCCTTCCACCACCCACTACTTCAGCGGAGGCTAGCCCTAACACAAAAATCCCATCACCACCCTGTTTGGTGCCTCTGATATCCATCGCTTCATCTCCATCGTCTTCTGCACTTCTATTCTCCCTTCGGTAGCTACTGGACACACATCGACCGATTCATCCAGTCGGCCTTTGTCAACATTAGTGGATCCACCCCAAGAGCCATCTTCTACTGCTGCACCTCCACCTGGTCTAGGAACTTCTAGTCTTCCCAACCCATGCATGGTGTTCCCAGTCACCGACATGTCACATGAAAGGATCCAGTGCTTCTCTTGTCATCTGATTCTGTTCAGTGGCTGCTAACTCGACCACAGCGTTGCTCAGCAGTGAGGCATCTGGGGATAGTTAGAGGATCTACTTGGACACACACCACTTCTCACTATTTTCTAGGTCACCACTACTATATTCTGTGATTTAATTTTAGAGTTCATAGCCTCATTCGAGTTTGGTGGAGCTATGTACCAGGAGACACCTGGTGATGCGGTACTCGTGGCTCGATTATGGCTGGGTGACTGATGTTTTTCCCTCACCATGCCTGAGTTTGGCCTAGGGTGAGGTCTCTACCCCATACTATCACCCCACCGCCTAATTCTACACTGACCAGGCCTGAGCGCTCTGATCTCATCACTATATTGTGAGAGATTGCAGGGCCTGACCATCGCTGCACCCCTACCTCACAGAAGAGCACCCATATCACTGACTCCATCCTTCGTTTTACCCACTGGTGCTTTAGCACCATTCTTTTCCCCCGCCATGAGTATATGGGGGTCATGATAGGATGTGACATGAATCTTCTTACCTATGTCATCTAGTAGGACTACCCATACCTCTCTTACCTCTACACCTCTTACTTCTATGCCATGTTTACCAGCCATCATGTCAACCTAAACTGCGGGTTTTACGCCACCCGCATTGCCCATCACCTCGGGGTCTTTGAGTCATCCCTTCCACATGACTTGGTCGGTTCACCACAGAAGATGGACTATCTCATGCTTATTTTCATGGTATTGGTCTGAAAGCATGGGGGTACCCACAACCTTTCCAATGCCCTAGACCCCCCCCCCCAACTATTGACACTCCTGCACCACCCGCCGATTCACCACCTCCTCCTTCCCCACCCCCACCAGCTTGCCCACAACACCCCTTCTACTGACCCCACCTCTTCTAGAATTCCTTCTTTTGTACCACCTCTATCCCCACCTACCTCCTCACCCTCAGTTGATCTCTCCCTTTCCCTCCGCCTAGCTATGATGGAGCAATATTTGGTTCATCTTGAAAGCCGCCAGGATTGGCTGGAGCAGATGTTGGGGTATATTATTCAGCATCTTGGTATTCCATTACCCCTGCCTCCTGCCACTGCCTCAGCTCCTAGCCCTTTTTCTACTGCTCCACCACCTTATACTACACTTGACACTGATTCTGTTCTACTCTCTATTGTGGGCCCGACTGCTACTTCTACTGATGCCACCCCTACTACCAGTCAAGGGGGATGCTGAGCTTCCTTTACCGAGTCCAGCGCCAGTGGCTCCTACTTCTCCATCTTCCATTCCTGGTGCAGATTCTGAGCCTCCAGTTTCCACAGCTTCGGATCCATCTCTATCGACTGGTTATGTACTGGATGATGCATCTTCTAAGGCGACCCCTAACTAGTTTTTGGACATATTTTTTTCATTGTATATATATTTTGTGATATCTTGTGGATGTGTCTTAAGTGTATGCTTGCAGTGTTCTCTTTCTTCCACCTTCATAGGTACTCATGTTGTTGGCATGTTTTGGGCTGTACATTTTCATCACGTTCTTTTTTTCTACACCTCAACACGATGGGAGTATTATTTTACTTTTATTTATTATTTTACTTCTTTCCTTACTTCCCCTTGGTCTAGTCAACTATTGTGCCCCCCTTGCCTTTTTCCTCTTTATGAGCACTTGGTGGACCACATGCAGTTTTAAGTATGGGGGCATCTCTTGACCTCTCTGATATTTTCCATTTTCAGATTCTAGGAGACATCATTATTAGATGATATATTTTAATATGTGAGGACAATTTTTGTTAATTGTATTTTTAAATAATAAGCTGAAAGTGGGAAATTTTAAAAAAGTGTATGTTCATTTTGGTTCTTATGTGTTTTAAAATGATTTCTAATATAATTTGAATTGTAACTTGTAATCCTTGGATAATTTCATCAATTATAATAATCAATTATTTTCAAGTCATGACTTGATTGTCTTCTTATTTGTTTTTTCCACTCTTGGGAGGTATTCTAAACCCTTTGTCCAATTCTCTCTAATACCCTCTTTCTTGAGAGATTCTTAAAATATTTATAACTAAAAGAATATGAAAAATTTCTTTTCAGAACATAAGGAATTTTTGAGTTACATTAAAATGATTGAGGTATTATATTTTTTAAACCTCTTTATCTTGAGACCTACCCTACATTTTATCATTGTGAATCCCATAGAGACCATGAATTGCCTTTATAAGAATCCATAATGCATGATTATTTCCCTTTCTACCCAAATTATTTAATGAATTTCCCTGATTATTTATTTGAGCTCAAAATATGGAATTGGCAACACATGGCATAATTTCATGAATTGTCATGAAATTAAGTATGGGAGAAAGCCTCTTGATCATTTGGGGTAAAAATAATCCAATCATCTATTCATGGAAATTATAGAGGTCTCGTTTGTTTTATTTAAGAAAAGAAGAATTACAAACAAATGGACCTTATACTCACTTGTTGGTTTGTGAACCCTACCTACTCAACTAAAGGAGATAGTATGATCATTTGAGCTTGGTGAGGACATTTTTACATTGAGCTTAATTTTGAATATCAAGCATTATTATTTAATTAATTTATCCTCCTATTTCAATCCTCAGACTTATTTTCACATCATTACCTACCAACCATTAGGTACAAAAACATATGATCCTTATTGAAAGTCCCTCATGATTTTTTTAAGTCAATTTTTCTGAAGTGGTGAACTAGATTTCATGCCAACCTATGGATTGAGTGCATATATATTGGATTGGGAAAAACTTTTTAAAAAAAATTCTTGAGTGTTGAGTATATTACTGGTGAGGTAAATCATTATGTGGCTTGATTATTTTCAAAAGGTTGAAAGATGTGTTAAAATAGGATCAATGTATTTAATTGAATTATATATGATGCATGATTAGAATATCTTCTGAATTGAAACTGTTTTGTATTACTTTTGAAATTTTCTCCTGTAACTTAATATTTACACTTATGATTAATTGAATTCCTTCCTTCTAAAATATAAACTCTTTTAATTAAATGATGAGATTTTCTTGAGGGAATGAAAATGACTAAGTATGGGGGAGTTTGATGCACCAGGTTTTTTTTACATTTTCATATACTCTTTTGAAATATAAGAACAATGTTTCTAAAATTACCTACTTCTTAGTGGACAAGTACTTTGATTTTGGTGATCTTGTTCATTTTCAGAATATTTATGGCCAAATGCACAAAACAGAGAAGAACCATAAAAAAACATCCATCTACACGGGGTGTACTTATATACATGTTGTGTACTTTCAAGCTCAGACACGAGTTGACCCAAACAAGTATAATCCCAAGTAACCAGAAGCTGGGACATGTCGTGTTCCATTTGTACACGTCGTGTATACCATTCTAGAAGCAGTTGGTGGCTGATAAGAGTCTACATGCCTATGTGGCCAGCTGAAGGAGACAAGCTATGTTCCATTTACACACCTCGTGTATGTATTTCTAGAAGCAGATGGTGGTCGAATTTTGAGACTACACACCGTGTATGGCGGTGCTGCACACCATGTACATTCACCTACAGGGCGGTGTTGTGTTCCAAGTCAATGATGGCATGTTAGGCCGCCTACTAGAAGAGAAAACATATGCAAAAACGTGTTGAAAAAAGTACACAGTGTGTACTTTTGTCACACACCGGGTAAATATTTTTTCTATAAAAGGAGTCCATGGACTCCGTACTAAAGGGTGGTGTGGAGAGAAATTATAGAGGATAGGTTGAAGGCCCAAATAATTGATGCTCTGCCATCATACTACCACCATTCTTCCATATACCGAAGAATCATTCCTTTTTCAATATTCCAAGCATGATTTCATCAGGTATCAATTGTTTTGTGTTTATGATTTTCAATATGTGTAACTAAACCCCCAGTGTGTTGGGTTTGTTGAAGATGATGAGTTTTAATTTGAATTAAGTAGCTCTGAATGTGTTTGTTTTAATAATCTCTTCTTATTCTTCTTAAATCACTTCATATTATCACTGGAAATTCTATACCAGACCAAGGGCATAATTTTAAGGGAATCAAAAGAAGAATAACAAAAAATAACTCCATGACCATTGGAAGTATCCATCATCTCAAAATGACCTAATCAAAATAAAGATCTGTTAAACACTAACTACTGGAAAAAGTAGTTAGTTTCATCAGCTCTAAATATAATGTTTACCGGACCAATGTGACTTTATTAAAAATAAAACCCAATGAGTTCGGTTATTATAAACAACAAAACCTCATAACTAATTTTATTTAATAATCATATTATCACAAATCCATCACCCCAATGCATTTCTATCTATATTTGCATCAAATTCAAATGTTCTCGTATACACTTTCATTATAGAAATTAAGTTGTTAAAAGAATCTTAAAAACGGATTGTTCTTTTAGTATCGAAACAACCCACAAAAATCAATTCTAAATTCAGAAAACTTCATTTAGAACAAAAATAAAAACTATGTTAAGAAATATAAAATAACATCTTAGTTCCATGTGCATCGACCCCTTACTGGTGCTATTCTTCTTAGGATAAATATAATTTTGGACACTGAAAACATACTTTGGTAAAACGACTCACCACCAATGAATATTTTTCATCTGATGAAATCCACAATTATATCAACAACAACCATAAAAAGATTAATTTTCTTTTGAAACATTTATACAGAGTTAAATTGGGGGTATGTTTCATTATAAGAATGATTTCATTATATTCTATTTCACTAAAAATTCTAGTATGAAACTGATTATTCATCTACTTCTCACCATTATCATATTCATATGTATTGTAAATATTTCGTGGCCTAAATAAAATATTCTTTTACTTCGTATAATTTGAATATTTTGAAATCATCACATTATCAATCTTGGAAACATACATAACATTCTCATAATTATTTTTCTCAAAAAAATAAATTTTTCTTCTAAAAATCACATGGTAAATTTCACTAAACCATCACAGGTTTCTCATTTCAATATCATTCACTATCATTAGATATAGTTATCCTGAAACATGTATTTTTTATAACATATTGAGATATCTTTTATTGGAAAACTTCCAACCCTAGTTCTTTTACTTTCAACATCACTTGTATGTGATCATTAGAATTCTTTTCATCATTAAGAAATTATACTAAAACATCAATTTCATTTACCAACGGCACCATCTCATTTGAAAAATATTCTTGATTTATTTTTAGGAACATTCATCTTCAATATTTTTGTTTTACTTTTCATTCCATCTTATTCTTTTAAAACATTTGTTAAAATATTCTTTGAAATGAAATTCAGGTTGAGTTTCTTCTCCCTCAGAACTGGTACATCCAAAAAATTTATCCTTAACAATTTTAATAAATGTATTCTCAATAATATTCTTAAATGATTTTAAAATTCAACATCAATGTATTTTTTTCTTAATCATCAGAAAATAAATCTTCTCATACTTTATTTGAATAATTTTTTTCCTTTTATGTGGATTACAATTTCGTATTATCCACATTTATATTCCATGATCATAATGGATTTATTTCTAATTCATCATTATACACATCTCCCATTATTCGAGGACAACTGAACATAGAGTGTCTAATGGATCAACATTCGATGCATTAAAAGGGATGTTTATCTTTTTATTTCTATATACCTCAGTTATAATTTTCAGAAAACAAGGACAAAAATCATTTAGAATTTTACATAACTCATTTACAAAAATAAAATCACTATCATTATCATAAATTATAATCTACATTGACTTTTAATTTTTATACCCTTGAAATAAATTTCTATTTCAACTTTAGATGAAATTTTATAGAATTCTCTTTTATCATTTCATAGGTGATGATTGTGTTATGAAAATTATCTAGAGATAAATTTTTATGGTCACTATCTTCTAATGAAGAAATTTTTCCATCAAAATAGACTGGAAGGATTTGCAAGATCTCATCAACAACAATAGAATCATCTATATTTTCAACAAACAAATTTTATAGTGATGAAAATCTCATTTACCATGTTAAATACATCCCCAATAGATTAATAGTCACCCACCATCAAATCATCATACTTCAATATCCATATTTTTAACATTTACATCATTAATTTTTCAATTCCTTTGTATATGTTTCTCAATTTATCCCATATACTAATGTCTAAATAAAAACCATTCACCCTTAAGAATTCACATTCATAAAATTGAAGATAGTAAATATTTATTGGCTTTTTCATCCTTCTCATGATAGTTATTATAAACAGATGTTAGTGGATCCTTATCATTATTAGTAGGAAACCCAACCATTGGAATTTAAAGAACATAATAATTGATATACATAAGATAGGGAAATATTTTATCAATTTAGATATAATAATTATTACCATCAAACATTAGAACACCTTTAAAACTGAAAATATTCAAATTATCTATCAAAAGTGAAATTTTCATGGGTAATTTTACTCTGATACATGTTAAAAGAGCTCAATCAGTGTATTTATAACACTGAGAGTTGGAGGGGGTGAATCGGTGATACTATTATGTTTTATGTTCCCTTTAAAAAACATTCTCCTCTGGTTAATGATTTTTATCTCCCCTGAAGAAACAATTCAAACCCACTTCCACAGGGACACAATTACTTATAATGAAAACTATTAAATATGAATAGCTACATCATTGGTATAGGTTTGAAAATATCCAATACCACACAATCCACTAGATAAAAATACTTGGATTAATATTATTAGGATATACACATTCACATGTGTAGCACTTTGAAGATAATACCAAAGTGTGTGTCCAACCTCTTAACACAAAAAAGGGTAAGAAAATGTTTCTGTAACAAATCATGTAATATGTTCTTATTTTACCATCAATATATGTATAATTTGATTTAATTTTATTCAATTTACAACAAATATTATGGTAATAACATCAATGATATTGATATATAATTAAAATACAATTTTCTTATCTAATCTTCTCACTCGGACTCTAAAGATCCAATCACCTAATCTGATCTTCCTACTTTGATCCTGAATCTAATTAACAAATATGATAGATATATAAACATTAGAATACGATTGAGATAATTTTGAACACTTCGTTACTCAGTTTGGAAAAAACCCCATATTGAAATCCTTGATCTAATTATCTCAGATATATTCGTTGAATTGCAGAATATGATTAAAATAAGAATATGATAGGTTGTTGAATATATTGATTACTAAATATGATGGAATGTAGAGTAATTTATCATTATTTTATATTCCTTATCAATTTGATATGTAAAATATTCTTTAACAATGTCTCAACACAAAAAAAATCATTCCCTATAAAGTCTGAGCTTATCTCTATTCAGTTGAACAATACATCCATGTCAGTCCTCACTAATGTATGATGTAAATCTCCCCATTTTTAGGTGATTGATATATGGTTTTAAATGGAATACTAAAACAATTCAAACTCATTCAGATTCACCAAAATCAATATTTCCCTTGAATTTCATTTAAATATTGACTTCATAAACTCTTCTCAAATTTTCTCAAAGATTCTCTAAAATTTATCCCTTCCTTTAACATTCCTTACAATCCCTAGTTCAGTTCTTATTTATGAATAATATATTTCTCAATATAATTAGATTATTTGGATTTTTTTTCTACATTATTATTGATGAATATAAATAATAGGATGAAACAGTTTCAGTTCAGATTCAATGTATCATGACCCACGTGGCAAGCAAAACATTTTCTTTGAATTTCACCACGTAAAAACACATTCAACTATGTCCTTTATCCCCCTTTTACATCATTACTTCTTCTATTGAACCAATTTAATGATTAAAAATGTTATTCAGCCACTTTTAAATAGTTAACTACATTGTTCATCATATTAATTTCCTTCCTAAAAACTTATTTCATTGAATATGATGGAATTCTGAATCCAATCAACGAATTTCTATGAATCTGATACCACATGGTAGATTCATTCCCTTTTCACTTTAACTTCATTCTTTGAAAATCATCATCTTAGGTCATGACTTCATGAATAAATTTTATCATATTGAGTACAATATATATCATCGTCATATTTTCTGATGATGTATTGTAACATCCATTTCATTCATTAACAAAATTCTTTCCTTCTCATCCCGAAGAAGATTGTCTAGAATACAATTGCATTGAATATAATTTGGATGAATATGAATTATAGTACTTATCATTATTTATATATAGATCAGATCAATCATAATATTATGGGAAACATGTATTTTGATTATTATTCCTTCTATCAAGATTTGGTCATTAGTTTTACAACATAATTTTTATTTATGAGAAATCCAAGATCAGCAAAGCCTCATTACATTTTATTTATTGTAATCATGAAGACTCTGATCATGCATGTCACGACACGTCCCCCAATTACCATATCGTGACTACCCCAACCCCGCTTTCCACGGGCCAGGGGCTGGCAACTAGCATCAAAGGGGAAAATCCTTAAACTGGGAAGGCATTGCCTTTAAAACAGTAAAAAAACAGAACAGAGTATGCAATATGAAGTAAAATGCTAAGTAAAACTGTATACCAAAGAGTGTGATGAAAGTAAAGGGGCCAGAAATACAAGACCAATAATAAAGTACAATACAACTAAAATTCTAGTACAACCGAAGAATGGATGTAAAATAGCTAATGGGTCATCCTCCATCATTCCCACCTGAAGGGTGGTTACATGGCCTCCTCAGCACCCCATGTCTGTCTGTCCACTCTGTGTATGTCTCGCCGAGTGGTCCACCTCCTGGTATTGTCTAGTTCTGCTACTCTCTTCCAGGATCAGTGTTGTCCGTCATCTTCAACCAATAAAATGAGGAGTGGGAATATCCCATGCAGGGGTGAGTATAACGATACTCAGTAGGGACCCTGAGACCCTCAAGGTCTCACAAAATCCAGCAAGGATAATCATAATGTATGAAGTCAACGGATAAACCTTACTTAGGTATATGCCCATATATATACCTAAGTTATTTAGTAACCCATCTCAATCATCAGGAAAACAAAAAAGTAATTGACTCAACTCAAACCTGGATTTCACTGAAGTATAGAAGTATATTTGATTAGTCGCGAAAAAATATCATCCTATTCTGTCAAGAGGCACTGCTTTTGACCATACAGAGTCTCACCCACACAAGATCAATAGGTACTAACACCCGCAATGACCCATACAGGATCTGACCCACATAGGATCGGTATGCCCTCACCAATAGAAGATCATTGAGAAATTACCCACACAGGATCATACCCACACAGTTTTGGCATGCACTGACCCACACATGATCGATGAGCGCTGACCTCCGTATGATCTGTCTCCAACCACCACCTCAATATCAGACACTGGATTCCTCACACCCAGAGCACTCAAGTTCCATAGAATCTTCCCTCGAGATATCAGGCATACCATGACCACCAATAAACTCGAAAAAGGAGTATCCCAAATGACCGCCCTGTCGTATGTTTTATAACGCGACAGACAGTGCGTCAATCGGATGTCCGGTCTGTGAGTTATTAGCATCTCCGACCCAGGGGCCCGATGGATTTTTAGGTTCAAACCAACTCTAGAATACTCTAACTGTGTCCAAACCTCAATTGGGGTATGCTAAAAGAACCATCTCTCTATGAGCCTTCCATCGTCATAGGCAGTTCATTAAACGGACACATGTAGCCCAAGAAAGGGGTGAAAAGGTGTAAACTGGCCAAACGGGTCAGGGTCCGGTCCAACCCAGTGGGACCGACCCGACCCGACCTGGTCCGGACCGGGGACTGATTCGGTCCAGACTTGGTTCTGACCCGGTCCGCAGGTCCGATCCGGTCCGAGGAAGCAGCCATGCTCGAGGGGGTGGCCCGGCAGATGGAGGCCCGGCCGAGGGCGGCCCGGCTGTGGCCGGCCCGTGGGCCTGCCTGGCCGATTGGCTGGCCCACATGCATGGTCGGCCACGCAATTGGGGGGGTTACATCCCCTTGTCATCCGAAACGGCAGGCACATGCCACCGGCCTGCTAACCCAGATACCCAAAGGGTATCACCTCTTGCGCGCACTGGCAGGCGGCTACACCGGTCGTCCCTGGTTCCTCCATCGTGGTGCGATGGCACCGCGGTTCTGCTGGCCTTCATGCAGCGTGATGGCGCTTCTCCAGGTCCAACGCGGCATGTCTTGGCTATGGCCTTCAACTCCTCCGCATTGCACGACGGCGCTGCGCTCATTGTCCGACCGTCGCGGCCCTCCTAGCCGCGGAAGCCTCTTCCGGTGCTGCACGACGGTGCCGCACCACTCCAGCAACCCGGTGTCCCCTGTGTTGCTGGTTTTCTTCATGGCCGGCCTAATGCCGGTCGCGTTTCTTGGTCGCGGTCTGGTCTCACGGTGGTGTCGTTGTGTGCCCACCGTCTTCATCATGAAAGAACACTAAAAAGGGGGAGGTTCGAACCAAGTTCGTGGGGTCTGAGCCCTCCTCGTTATGGTGTCATCATTCGGAAATTCACATTCAAATTTTCAACGACATAGAACTGGTATAGAATCTACTCAAAATCCCCCTACCTCGATTGTCGATGATCATTGACGAAGTTGCGTAAATATGGATGTTGTTTTGTTGATGTCGGAATAAGATGAAGAAGTTGACATTGTCGGCGTTCTTCTAGGACGGTGGTGTTTCCTCTTCTTGACCTGGTTGTAGAGGTAGAGAGATATGTCTATCGTTCTTTGTTGGAGAGGGGCGTTCTTCGTTGGGAGACTAAAGTTCTCCAAGGGTTCTCCAAAGCTCCACCAAAAAAAAATTTCCAACCCAAAATAATGGGTTAAGCTTACCCATTATTTAATTATTGTCCAAAAAAATCAAAACAATTTCAAATTAATTAATAAATTCCATTAATTAATTTTTTATTTGGAACACTTATAAGGGAAGGTGTAAAGTTACAATTAAATGTAGAGTGGGTTGGCTTCATTAACTCAAGGGATGTTTAAGGGCATCATCCAACATAAATGGGGGGTTTAGGGGGTTTAAGGATTGTGTGGGCCCCACCTAATAATATCCTCCCAAGGGAGGTTATGTGCTGGTGGGTCCCACCACTAACCTCCCCTTTGAGGTTTTAACTACCAAGAAATAAAAATAAGCTAATTCTTATTTTTATTTAATTTTATTTAAAACCCACAAAAACTAACTTCCATTCACATTAGAACGCAACTGTGGTGAAGGTCTTAATAAGCAATCATCGACGCTGCGAGTTTAACGGTGCCCTCATATTTCAATTATGAGCACCAGTTCAAAAGTTATAAAATCCCATATGTATGTTTACTGAACATACCTGAACAAAACTTCAAAAATTGATTCTGGGAACACCGGGCCTCGGAATCAAATACCGTCAGAAACAGCGGACTCCAAAAATACCCATGTATTTTTGAAAAAATATTACATGGAAATTACAGGTCTGTACATTCTCCCCACCTTAGGGATTTACTTCCCCCGTAAGCTACAACTTGACCTAAGGGAACAAATGGGGGTACTGAGCATGCATCTGAGCCTCCCGCTCCCATATGCTCTGTTGGAGGTTCCCGTTCTTCTAGTGAATGCACACCAGAGGAATCGACTATCCACATAGGACACCCTCCTATCGATACTCAATCACCACTAGAACCTCCATGAAATTCGCACCATTGTCGATGTCCAGCTCTCCACGGTCGATGATGTGGGAAGGGTCATGCATGTATCTTATTACCTGAGATAATTGGAAGACATCATGCACCCGGTGCAACTGACGGGGAAGATCTAATCGGTAATCCACCTCGTCTACTTTGCTGAGGACCTAGAAGGGTCCGATGAATTGTAGAGATAACTTTCTGCCTCGGCCAAATCTTTGTAGACCTCATCGAGGTGAGACCCTATTGAAAGACGTGGTCGCCATACTCGAACACCAAAGGCCTCCGTATCCTGTCAGCATATGACTTCTATCTATTTTGTACAGTTTTCATCCACTCTTAGATGATATGTACCTTCTTCGTGGTATCTCGTACCATTTCTGGTCCCACTTGTGCTCACTCCCCTAGGTCTGTCCATCCCAGTGGCGATCGACAAGGTCGACCATACAAGGCCTCAAAAGGTGCCATACCGATGGTGGAGTGATAGATTTTATTGTATGAAAACTCCACCAAAGGTCAGTGGTACTCCCAGCTGCGACTGAAGTTGAGGACATAAGCACAGAGCATGTCTTCGAGTGTATGAATGGTCATCTCAGTCTGACCATCCATCTAAGGATAGAAGGCGGTGTTCTAACCATGGTCATTATATGCGTGAACTAGAGTATGGATTGTGTTTGTTATCAATCCTCATTGGAAGTTTTGAATGTCTGCCAACAAAGTGATCATACAGAACAAGAATATAACAGTATTGAAGGTGGCATCATTTTCCAGTTTTTTCCAATTTTCTGGACCTCCAAATTGACAAATGAAGAAAAGTGTTTTTGATAAATGGACTTGCGTGTCGATGACATAGAGGGTTGGAAACTTTCTCTCTATATGTTTTTCAAGATCAGATCATCAAAATATGGAAAAATAAGTAGGGGCGCCCAAGTTTTGGGTTGGGTCACACAAGTGACTAGCGCGAAAGAGACTAGGGCGGTGAGACATGCGTGCCGAAAACTGTGCGTCGAAGGATGACTTGTGCACCGTCACACAGGGTATCTAAATGCCTATAAATAGAGGTTGAACCCTCCTTATTCGTATTGAAGTTCATACTTAGAGATAATCAGATCTCCATTAGCGCAGATGTAGTTTTTGCACAAGTGGTTTAGGGTCACACAAGTAGAAGTTGTGTGACAGTTGTTTGTGGCGCATCCAAGGTGGTTTGTTCAAGAAAGGGGGTGAGTCGCCCATGTATGTAGTTGGAAACGGAGGTGTTGCGTAGGTTTTTTGGTGACACTTGCACACCAGGATTTAAAAAAGTGTGATAGTTGAAAATTGCACGCCAAAACCGGTTTGGGTGGAATATAGTGTGAGTCACGCAAGTTTGGGGTTGAAAACGAAAGTGTCGTGAAAGTAGTAGCGTTGAACCTATGAACCATCTTTAAAACTTGTGCGCCAACTTGGAGAAGCATTCCAGGTGTGGATTGATGCTCGCCAGTCTTTTTGGAGCTGCACGAAAGATGAAAGTTTTCCTGATACATTTAGTTAAAAGTGAGTTTTGTTTATGGGTGGGAGTTGGACTTCAATAGTGTATCTACATACAACAGAATATGTATTCATTAGTGATGGTGAAGAGACCTTCACGTCTATAAACTGAGTGGTACTTCACCAAAGAATTGAGCAAGGGGGAGTCAACGGGAGTGACCCAAGGGACGAGGTTTTCTATCCCTGAACAGTGGTAAAGGCAGTGAGCCTGGGAGAGAGTGACTGTTTCCAAACCATTGTAATCCACAACGAGTGAAGAATAGTGTAATTTGGTACGACCAACAACCTATCAGTGTATTCTATTTAGATGTATCCCTTAGTGGTGAACCAAGTAAAAAGTATTATGGCATCTCTTTGCATGTGAATGTTTTATTTGTTCTCATATCCATCATACATGTTAAAATAGTTTCTACCAATGTGGGAATAAGATATGTCAGTCTAAAAAAAATGTTGAAACCCTGATTCACCTCTCCCCTCTCAAGGTGTCCCAGGGTCCTTCAAGTGGTATTAGAGGGAGGTTAACTGGTGTTTGATCTTCCAATATACCATTATGGAAAATTCATCCAATGTCAGGGGAGTCCCTCTCTTTGATGGAACTAATTTCTAGATATGGATGAATAGAATGAGATCTCATCTAAGAACCCTTGGAATGGAAGTCCTAACTCCCACATTCCACGGTATACGTGTTGCTGATCCAACAGGGCTGGCTATGTCGGATGACGATAGAAACATTCTTGATGCTGATGCTAAAGCATAGAATGCTCTCACCAAAACCCTTTTTGATCAGATCTATCTAAAGGTGATGAGTTTCACCTTAGAAAATTCCATGTCGGATAAACATGAAAATATTTATAACGGAGTTAAAAATGTGAAGGAGGTGAAACTACAAGTCCTACACAATAGGTTTGATGATCTGAAGATGCATCCTAATAAGAATGGAGACTCCATCTTTAATCGAATTACTGATGTGGTTGGAGAAATTCGGCATCTAGGAGAAGAAATAAAAGATGATGACATTGTAAAGAAAATTTAAGAAGACTACCACCCCTGTACAATGTAAATTTGTCATCCCTTGGGGAAAGAGATCTTTCCAAAAATTATTTGGATGATCTGTTGAGCAAACTACTGGCATATGAAATGAGAGTCAAACCAAAAGATGCTACTACATGAGTAAGCAAGGAAATGGCGTTCAAATCCGTGGGGAAACTGAAAATTTCAAAAGATAGTAGTGGTGAAGACGATGAAGAAAAATAAATTCTTTCTCTCATTTCCAGGAATTTCCAGAAGGGAAAAGGGAGATTCAAATGGAAGTTACCTCTAGCTAGCTTTCATTGTGGGAATGTTCGAAACATTTATTCTCAGTGCATAAGAAAGATCGATGATTATGATAGCGATGCTGAAAACATTGAGAATCCTCAAAAAAGGTTTTTCAAGAAAGGAGACTTCAAATATAGATAGAATGTTCTGAATAAGAGTTTTTTCTGTGAAGAGAAGGATGATAATAATGAATTCTGTGAAGAAAAAGAACCAGAGTTTGAAACTAGAAACCATGCTTCCATGATGGCCACTATTGAAAAATCATAAGATAATGGTGGAGACAATCAGTTAAAAACTACAGGAAATCCCAAGTTGTAACTTAAGGATTTTTTTAGCAATATATAGATGAAAACATAAGAGTTACAATAAGTGGAAATAAATTGTAGAGGAATCAACTAAATAAGTTGATCAGCTTGAAGCTGAAATTGAAAAACTGGAAGAATTTGTGAAATCGCGTTCTAAAATTATTGAAGGAAATGATGATGTAGTGGATCTGAAGCTAAGAATTGAAGAGCAGGTAATGTTTATCAATGATCTCACATCCAGAACGGATGAAAAGAACAAGGTTGTTGAGGTTCTTGAGGAGGAATTTGTTACTCTTAGGAGTAAACTTGTGAATGAATCAATTTCAAAAGAATCAAGGAAGAAAATATAGATTGGAAGGTTCTCAGATGTTGAGCTATTGGAGAGAGAAAAACATGGCACTAATGGAGTTGATAAGATATTAAATGATCAAAGACCTACCAGCATGGGAAATAGTGGAATTGGTTGTGAGGTAGAATCGTCAATTTTTGTAAATAAAGGTGACCAAAATAAAGGAAATCTGAAAGTGGGTGATGTGGGAAATTCTTCTGAAGTGATGAAATAGAAATCCCCAATTCAATATGAAAGAAGAAAATAAGATTATCCTTGGGCCTAAAGGAAAAAAGGATACATCATACAATTATCCCACAAAAGAATAAATGAGGATAAATATAAGTGAGAAGAAATTTCCTCTAATTAAGTGTCAGTTCTGTGGATATTTGGGCCACACCATCTCTTATTGAGAAGAGGCAAGAAGCTATCTGAATGGAGAAGATATAGCAGTTCAACAGTGGACCAAAAACTCATATCATAATTCTTATATAATATACAATTTCTATGGATATTTATTTAGTTGTTCTAAATTTTTTCATAAGTATGTTAATTACAGGTCGATAAGGGACATGGACACCTCAAACCGATGTTCGAGACAAGTCATGTCTTGTCAGCAAGACTATGTTTCTCTTTCAAATAGGTTTTCTCCTCTCAAAGAAGATTTCAACTATGAAGAACCCAAGTACACAGAAGAGATAATTGAAAGTAAATTAGTGCTTTAGACTCAATCCAATGTCTCATGGAACGAATGGAAGAAATTGCGAAATCCTACCTTTTAGAGGTGGCCCTCAAAGCTAAAAAAAGCAACAGTACCTAGATTCTGGATTGCGTTTGTTCATATCATATGATAGCGAATTATGGCCTATTAAAGGATATCAAAAGGAAGGTTGATGGAACAGTACGATTTTGTAATGATGGAGCACTGAAAATCAAAGGATATGGAAGTACTGAATTAGCTAATGGAGAGCTAAATAATACTGAAGTCCTTTATGTAGATGGCCTACATCATAATCTACTCAGCATGAGTCAACTCTATGACTTGGACTTACAGTTACTTGTAATCAAAAAGGTAGCACTATCAAGGGAAAGACAGTCAATTCACTTATGAAGGGATGCAGAACAAAAGACAACTTGTATGAGGTTGATAGTAAAGAAAATGTTTATTAAATGATTGTGGAAGAAGAAAAAAATTTGTGTCATCAGAGACTGGGACACATCAATCAACAAGACAAGGAGAAAATATCAAAATTGAGGATTGTCATGGACATTCCTAACCTGAAGTGTGATCATGAAAAGTCTTGTGATGCTTGCATTTGTGGGAAGCTATTCTGCAAGTCATATTGGCCAAAAAAGAAAAGGGTATCTCATCTTCTTGATCTAATTCATACTGATTTATGCGGGCCGATAAATGTTGTCAGAACTCATGGAGAAAGGTACATTGTCCTTTTCATAAATGATTACAGTAGAATGTCATATGTAATGTTCATTCATAAGAAACGACAAGTGCTTTACTGCATGAGAAAAATATTGACGAATCACCAAGAATGATTCTGGACGAACAATAAATGTGTTGCGATCTAAAAATGGAGGGGAATACACATCCATTGAATTCGAAAATTACCAGGAAAATCATTTGATAAAAAATGAGGTAGATGTTGTGAGAACTCCAAAACAAAATGGAGTTGTTGAACATAGGAATCGACTAGTGAACAACATGGAATGAACTATGATGATTGAGATTCATATTCCACAACATTACTAGAAAGAGGTTGTTCAAGCTTCAGTATATATTCAAAATCTAACATGACATTATATGGGTGAGAGGATGACTCCATATGAATTGTGGCATGGAAGGATACCCTCTTTGAAATACTTTCGTGTTTTTGGAATTAAAAGCATCATTCAGAAAAAATAATGAAATCAATGGAAGTATGGTGACAATGCAGATGAAGGAATTTTCCTTGGATACTCAATGAACAGCAAAACCTACATGTGTTTCAACAAGCGATTAAGAAGGATTGTGGAACGCAATGTTGTTAAGATAATTGAAGAGAAACCCACAAATTCTTGAAGGACGCCATATGAGGATGTGATAGAAAGTGAAGAAGAAATTGAACGTGGAGAAAATACAAATACATAAATAGAGGAATCTGTACAAAACACTTAGCATTCACATCATGATGTTGACTCAGAAAAAGAATCTGAAGAATAAACTATGGCTGGAGAGAATGAAACTGAACCGCACAGAAGAAATCATAATGCTGAGATTGATCCATTTAACATAATTAGAGATAATAGAGCACCCACTAAAACATGGAGGATGAAGAATAACATGCAATCTGCATTTCTGTCATTTGTGGATCTAACCTCATTTGAAGAAGCTGCCAAGGAGGAATCATTGGTGAAAGCCATGAATGAAGAGTTAGATCATACTGACAAGAATCAGACATGGGATCATGTCAAGATACCTGAAGGTCACAATGTTACTGGTACAAAATGGATCTTCTAGAACAAGCTTGATGATCATGGATGTTTTATTAGAAAAAAAATGACTGGTATGTAAAGGTTGCTTTTAGATTGAAGGAATTGATGTTGAAGAACCCTTTTCTCAAGTGGCTAGACTGGTGTCAATCAAGATATTCATTTCCATGTCACTCCAAAGAGGATATAAAGTATATCAAATGGATGTACAGACAGAATTCTTGAATGGTTTACTCAGTGAAGAATTCTACATTGAACAACCAATGGGTTTTTTTTCTTGGTACTCATGAAACAAAGGTTTGAAAACTGAAGAAATCTCTATATGGTTTAAATCAGGCACCACGAGCATGGTATTCTTGGCTGGACTCATATCTCATGAAGTTGTAATTCTAAAGAGGAGTAGTGGAACATAATCTATATGTGAATAATTCTCCAAAAGATCAGTTCATGGTTCTAGTCTATGTTGATGACATAATATTTGGTGGCAGCAGGCAGAAATTAGTGGATGCATTTTCCAATCACATGAAATCATAATTTGAAATGTCTATGATTGGGGAGCTCACATATTTCTTGGGGCAACAGGTGATTCAAATGCAGTATTAAACTTTTATTTCTCAAGAAAAGTTTGCAAGAGAGCTGGTGAAGATGTTTAAAATGAAAGACTCCAAACCAATATCATCTCTGGTTGCAGTTAGAACCAAACTTGGAAAGAATGAGGATGGGGAATCTATATACCCCACTATGTATAGGAGGATAATTGAGGGCCTAATGTACCTAACAGGGACATAGCCATATATTGTCTTTACAACCTATCTAACGGCCTGATTTTAGAGTAATCCAAAGGGGTAACATATTAAAACAGTAAAAAGAATCATGAGGTATATTCTAGGTACTCAAAGTTGTGTCTTATACATTGTTGCAAGAAGAGACGGTGAATTATCAGCATTTTCTAATGCTAACTGGGCTGGCGATGTAGTGGACAGAAAGTCCACCAGCAGTGGAGAATTATATATAGGGAATAAATGTCGTAGCTGGTTGAGAAAGAAAGATGAATGTACTTCTCTTAGTGATACTGATGCTGGGTATTTCTATGTCACAAAGTCATGCACTCAACTGCTATAGATGGAGCAACAACTAACAGATATTGGTGATGAGGTGAAGCAACCAATGGTAATTTACTATGATAACAAGAGTGCAATTGATCTTATGAATAATCATGTTTAGAATTCTCGTACAAAACCTATTGAAATCATGTATCACTTTATCAAAGAAAATGTTGAGCAAGGTGTGATTAGAATGGATCATGTGGGAACTGATGAGAAACTGGATGATATCCTGACCATGCCACTGTCAGTGGCTGTGTTTGAGAAGCATTGGTTGAACTTCGGTTTTCATCTAACTCACATTGCATAAAGAGGTTACGCAATACCCCTCTCCTGAGTTATGATAATTTTTTTAATCTGTTTATGGATGCAATGCAGGTTTGTGGGGGAGATACTATCCAGGGGGAGTGTGGTTTGTGATGAAAATGAACATTTACTGGTCTTTGGGTTTATTTTCAATTGGGGAGAAAGGAATAATTTCAGGCATGTAATGCTTTTGTGACACATTGAGAATATAGTGTCGGTGATAGGATTGGCAGTAATACATTGGACATGTGATGCTTCTGTGACACTATAAGATAATTTCATGGGTGTCATTGAGACTTCCAAAACACAGGAACCCAATTCAAGCTTCTTCTCTTTTTTTCTATAGTGAGAATTTCTCATGTAGACATAGAGTGTTGGCTGAGTTGATTCATGCATTTGTGGTCTTCCTATGGTTTCTTATTTATTGACTTTATTTACTGATTGCCAACAAATGCAAATGCGGGTACTGTTGGAACCATAGTCGTTCTATTCATGAAATGGAGTATTGTTTGTGTTTTTTGTCAATCCTCAGTTGAATTTCAGAATTTGTTCAAGCAAAGTGATCATACAAAATAAGCAGATAACAGTATTGAAGGTGTCATCGCTTTCTAGTGTTTGCCAAATTTCTGGACCTCAAAATTGATAAATGAAGAAAAGAGTTTTTGACAAAGGGACTTGCGCACTGATGACTTAAAGGATTGGAAACTTAAGAGCCATATGTTTTTCAAGATCAGATCATCAATATATGGAAAAGGAAGTAGGGGCGCCCATGTTTTGGGTTTGTTCGCGCAAGTGACTAGCGCAATAGAAACTAGGGTGGCGAGACTTGCACGCTGAAACTTTCCCGCTGAGGGAAGACTTGTACGCCATCGCGTAGGGTTTCAAAATGCCTATAAATAGAGGTTAAACCCTTTTCATTCGTATCAAAGTTTAGACTTAGAGAAAATAAGATACCCTGTCACGCAGGTGCAGTGGTCATGCAAGTGGTTTAGGGTAGTGCATGTAGAAGTTGTGCGACAGTTGTTTTCTATGCATCCAAGGTGGTTTGGTCGAGAAAGGGGGTGAGTCTCCCAAGTTTGGAGTTGGCGAAGGAGGTGTCGTGTAGGTGGTTTGATGACACTAGTGCGCCAAGATTTTAAGAAGCATGACAGTTGAAAATTGCACACCAAAACCGGGTTGGGTGGAAAAGAGTGTTAGTCGCACAAGTTTGAGGTTGACAAAGAAAGTGTCCCGCAATTAGTAGAGTTGAACATCTGTGTCATCTTTAAAAATTGTGCTCTGGCATGGAGAAGCGCACCAGGTGTGGATTGAATCTCGCCAGTCTTTTTGGAGCTGCACGAATGTTGGAAGTTCTCCTAATACCGTTGGTGCTAAGTGAGTTTATTATATGGGTAGGAGTTGGACTTCAACAGAGCATCTACATACCATATAGGATATTTTAATTAGCGATTATGAAGAGCCCTTGATGTCTATAAACTGAGTGGGACATCACCAAAGGCAGTGAGCTAGGGGGAGTCAACGGGAGTGACCCGAGGGATGTAGTAGGTTATACCTGAATAGTTGTAAAGGTAGTGAGCCTGGGATAGAGTGACTATTCACAAAACATTGTAATCCACAACGCGTGGAGAATAGTGGAATTTGGTATGACCGACAACCTATCGGTGTTTGCTCCTTGGATGTATCCCTTAGTGGTGACCCAAGTAAAAAGTGTTATGTCATCTATTTGCATGTGAATGTTTTATTTGTTCTCATATCCATCATACAGGTTCAACTAGTTTCTACCTACGTGGGAACAAGATCCATCAGTTTAAAAGAAAAAGTTGACACCCTAATTCATCACTCCCCTCTAAGAGTGTCCTAGGGTCCTTCAGGTGGTGCTCAGACGTAGTTGCATCCTGAATGCCTCCTTAAACCCCTTCCATATTAAAGAAGTAAACCATTCATCATGTTCAGAGACAATAGAAGAAGGTACTCCATGTAAATGCACAATTTCCTGTACATTGAGGTGTCACATGCTCTCTACTGAGCTCTATTCCATGATCGGTAGGAAGTGGCCCGACTTGGTGAGTCGGTCGACAATCACCCACATTGAATCAGGACACCTGGATATAGGTGGAATACCTGTCACGAAGTCCACAGATATCCCATCCCACATCCACTCTAGGACCTCTATGTGTTGTACCAAGCCTATTGGTACCTGGTTCTCTGCCTTCACTTGCAGACAAGTGAGACATCTTGAGACAGAATCTACTACTGCCTTCTTCATACCTAGCCACCAGTGTTGTCATCAAAGGCCCTGGTACATCTTCACCACTCATGGATGAACCGCTAGAGGGGAAGTGTTGAACTCCCTCAACACATCCTCCTGAAGTGAAACAGGTACAATGGAACGTCCTCTGAAGAGGATGATGTGCTCCCCACCTTTAGAAAATCCATCAGGTGCCTACCCTGTAGATATCAGAGCACGTCGTGTCTCACAGTCAATGTCCCCATGATGTGGCTCCCTGACTCACTCAAGAAGTGGGGGAGTGACTGTAAGAGATTGTAGATAGGCTGCTCCATCCCTATCCACAAAGGATATATGTAAGGCAGCTAGCTACTATATCGTCTGTCCTAGCAGCTGAATACCAGTCCTCCTGCTGAGCACATGTGTAACAACATTCCCCTTACCGGGAGTTTAGACTATCTCGATTTCCTAGTCCTAGAAGAACTCAAGCCATCGCTACTGTATTAGGATCAGGTCCTTATGAGGGAAGATATACCTACGACTCTTGTGATCATAGTATAATTTATAACGTTCACCAATCAGATAGTGTTTCCACATCTTGAAGACGAAGACCACTACTACTAACTTCAAGTCAGGGGTAGCGTAGTTCTGCTCATGTTCTCTCAACTATCGAGAACCATATGCAATCACATCTCACTCCTGCATCAGGAAACACCCGAGTCTGATCCCTGATGCATCGCAGTAGACTACGTACCCTATGCCTTCCTATAGAAGCCTCAATATGGGGGAACTATTCAACATGTGTATCATATCATGAATGCTCTGTTGGCATCTCTCTGACCACATGAAGGGTTTCCCCTTCTTCATCATGGCTGATAGTGGTGCCGCAACTCTGGAAAAGTCTATAAAAAACCTCCTATAGTATCCTGCCAAGCCCAAAAAACTATGTACCTCCTTTAATGACCTGGGTGGCTCCCATGAAAGTACTGCCTCAACTTTGCTAGATCCATTGCCACTCCAGCCTCTGAGATGATGTGTCCCAAGAAGTGAACCTCTTGAATCCAAAACTGGCACTCCGAGAGCTTACCATAAAATGGTTCTCTAGGAGTGTGTCCAGTACTACCTTCAAATGGTAGGCATGCTCCTCCTCAGTCGTCGAGTAGATCAAAATTTCATCGATGAAGACTACGACCAAGTGATCGAGGTAAAGCTAGAAGATCATGTTCATGAGACTCATGAACACTACTAGAGCATTGGTTTTTACATAGGGAATAACAACGAACTTTTTGTGGCCGTAATGACACCTGAAGGTCGTCTTCTGCACATCCTCATCTCGAACTCTAAGCTGGTGATAGCCTGATCTGAGGTCTATTTTCAAGAACCAATGTGCTCCCTTGAGCTGATCAAAGAGGAAGTCAATCCTCTGGAGTGGGTACTTTCTATTCATGTTCACCTGGTTCAGGCCATGATAGTCGACACAGAGCCTCAAGATCTCATCCGCCTTCGTGGCGAACAGAATCTGGGCTACCTAGGGAGAAACACTGGGCCGGATGAATCCCTTCCCCTGCAAGTTCTCTAGTTATACCCGCATCTCATGGTGATCATCAGGATCAATTCGATATATTGGAGTAGATATCGGTGCCATCCTAGGGTACATGTCAATGTAGAAGTCCACCTCTATGTGAGGAGGTAGTCCTGGAAAATGGTCAGGGAAAAAATCTATGTACTAGTCCACCACTACATGATAATTCGGTCTCTCCACATCAACTGCTCAGATGGAAAGGCATGCCAACTGATAAGTGATCAGCTGTACCCTCCTCCAAGTATGTCCATCCTGTGCTACAAGGGTTCCCTTCTCACCGGTGAAGGTAAACTTGGTCACATCCATGTAGATACACTGCACATTCTGCCTAAAAAATTTGATTTGAGCATGGACTGTAGATAACCAGTCCATACCCAAGATGATATCGTAAGTCCTCGACGCCGCTACAAGGATATCCCAGCCGAAGCTCCCATCTCCTAGAGTAACCTCACACTGTCGGCACCAGTGAGTAATCGTCAAGTCTGCTCCCGTAGGAGTCTCTATCCATAAGGATCGAGCTAAAGGCTCCGTCAGAATCTCTGAGCTCTGAACGAGGGCAGTGGCTATGAAATAATGATTGGTACATGTGTCTATAATAATTGCAGCTAAGGTGGAGTAGACATAGATCCTACCTCAAATCATTTCCGAAGCACCGTGGTCATAATCCTCATATTATTAAAGCTGATCTCTCCCCTATCCACACGCTCCTTGCGGTCGAGGTGTTCCTCCTGGTGGTGGTGGTGGTAACACCTCGTAACGTCGTCCACCACCAGCTGCTCGACCAGCTCCTCTGCCACGTCCGCATGGGCCCTGAAGACTACCTCGATCAAACCTATGCATATGCCTTGGAGGTCCCTTAACTGATTGATGGTCATCTGTACAGCGGTTCGGATAGTCACATACCATGTGACCCTGCCCGCCACATGAGTAGCACTGTTTTCTGCTGGCATATTAGTCTCATCTCTATGTTCCAAACAGAACTGATCCTGAGTCATGCGGTCGACTAGCTTTGGGTCTTGTCCTCATGTTCCTCTATGTCATTTGTCTACTTCAAGATGTAAAATAATCTGCAACATGTTGACTAGTAGTAGGTATCGCTACTGGTGACTGCTCAGCCATGAAACCCACCAATAGGAGGGCTCTCTCCAACACCCCTGCCTGTGTCGGGATGGTGAGGGAGATCATTGAGGATTTGATCACTCGCCTTAGCCCCTTCTCAATGGTTCGGGCCCTGAATAATGGGTACTATACCATATCCGTAGAGTAGCGAGAGAGGTCGGTTAACCTTACTCAGTACTATACTACTGACATGCTACCCTTCTATAGATGTAGTAGCTCCTGTATCCGCACCGTTTTAAAGGGTGGCTGGTACAAACTCTGCTCAGAACAGGCTCTCAATGTCTTCTTAGAGTAGTTCTTCCTCATAATGCACCTGAAGAATCAGGCTCCACCATCTTCCTGTTGCCTGCCTGAAGGAGGCTGGCAACAAGGATCACCATGTAGTCTGCTGGCGTCCCTACTAGCCAGAAAACTCTAGCCATATCCTCCAGCCAATCCATAACTTCCTGTGGGTCTGTCTCTCCTAGTAACATGGGTGGCGTCTGGCGCTGGAACTCATGCAATGTGCTCAAGCAGCGTGCATCATCTGCTGTTGGGGCTGGTGGAATCTTTGGCCCAATGGGAAGTGGTTCCACTGGTGCCTCTGCTGGAAAGGGGCCATGTACCACATCCTCATCACTCAGTAAGCTGTTAGAGCATACGACTCTCGAGTCACTAACTGATCATCCATAGGGAGGCATCCTGAAAGAAGAAGATGTGAAACTGTCAAAAGATTATACCTGGTGAGATGACCTGGTTGAGATGACATAAAGAGAATCTTTTGAAACACACACACAATCAGTTTTTTTCGTGCACTGAGTCGGAAATCAGAATTCAGGGTCCTGTTGTATGGATACGTCGGCAGCTGCATTAACACTGGACTCCCTAAACTGAAAACCACACTTAGTACCCTTAAAACTAGTGCTTCATAGAAAAGAAAGATCAGAGTCCTATGTTCTGCGGTAGAACTGTCTCCTATGATACCAATTTGTCATGACCCGTCCCCGATGGACCATATCGTGACTACCCCAAGCCCGCCATCCATATTCCAGGGGCTGGCGACTAACACCAAAGGCGAAAATCCCTAAACTGGGATGGAGTTTCATTTATAACAGTAAAAAAACACAACAGAGTACGCAAAAAGAAGTAAAATGCTATGTAAAACTGTATACAAAATAATTTATTGAAAGTAAAGGGGCCAGAAATACAAGCCCAACAGTAAAGTACAATACAACTGAAATGCTAGTATAACTAATGAAATGAAGTAAAACAGCTACTTGGTCGTCCTATGGGATTCCCACCTAAAGGGTGGGTACATATGGCCTCTTTAGAACCCCAAGTATATCTGTCTGCTCCGTGAACGTCTCGCCGAGTGGTCTACCTCTGGGTACTGTCCTGTTCTGCTACTCTCTGCCCTGATCAGTGATGTCTGTTATCTGCAACCAACACAACGAGGTGCAAGAATAGCCAGTGCAAGGGTGAGTATAACAATACTCATTAGGGACCCCGAGACCATCAATGTCTCACAAAATCCAACAAGGATAACCCCAAAGTAAGGAGTCAACAGATAACCCTTACTTAGGTATATTCCCATACATATACCTAAGTTATTTAGTAACCCATCTCAATCATGCGGAAAACCAGAAAGTCATTGACTCAGCTCAAACCAATATTTCAATAAATTATAGAAGTACAAATGAATATTTTCAAAGCTATATCATCTTATTCTATCAAGAAACACTACTTCTGACCAAACACAGTCTGACCCACACATGATCGATAGGTATTAACCCCCACAATGACAGACACATGATCTGACCCACACATGATCAGTATGCACAAACCCTAAAAGGATTGCTGCGTGTTGACCCATATAGTATCTGAACCACACAGGATTGGAATTAGTGCACCCACACAGGATCGCTGAGCCCTGACCTCCGTCTGATCTGTCTCCAACCACCCCCTCACTATCAGCCACTGGATTCCTTGCACCTGATGTGCTCGACTTACGTAGAATCTTCCATCAAGCTATTGTTCTTAACTAGACTACCACTGAACTCCACAAAGGAGTAAACCAATGGACCATCATGTCGTAAGGGTTCTAACGTGACAGACGCTGCGTCAATCGGACGCCCGGTCTGTGAGTTATTGGCATTTCTGTCCCAGGGGCCCGGTTGGTTTTTAGGTTCAAACCAACCTGACGGTACTCCAACTATGTCCAAACCTCATGTGGGGTATTCCAAAAGAATCTTCATGCTCTAAGCCTTCCACCGCTGTTGGAGGTTAGTCAAATGGAACCTCGTAGCCCAAGATAGGGGTGAAATGGTGTAAACTGTCCAAACGGGCCCAGGTCCGGTCCAACCCAGTCGAATCGACCCAACCCGACCCAGTCGAACCGACCCAGCCTGACCCTATCCGAAGTGGGGTCCGACCTTCTCCAAGAGTCTGATCTGGTCCGAGGAAGCGGCCAGACCCGATGGGAGGCCTGGCCATGGCCGGTCGGCTTGTCCGCGTGGCTGGCGGGCCACACATGGGGGGGTAGGGGGCGACACATGGCTTCGGGCTAGTAACCACGGGACCCGAAGGGTCCCGCCTGTAGCTCGCACCGGCGGCAGGCTTAGCCGGCCCCCCCTCATTCCTCCACCGGGGTGCGACCACCAGCTCCTCCATGTGGCGTGACAATGATGTGCTCATTGTCAGAACGTTGCGGCTCTCCTAGCCACAATCCCTTATTCTGGCATGGCGCGACGGTGTCTCGGCCCTCCGGCGACTCGGATGCCCTTGCGCCACTGGTTTTCTTCGCGGCCAGCCCAATGCCGGTTATGTTGCTCCATCACGGCCCGGTTTTCCGGGGGCACCATTTCACCATTGTTGTCGTCAAAAATCAAAAAACAGTAAAAAAGGGGAGGTTTGGGCCATGTTCGTGCCTTCCGATCCCTCCTCGTTATGGTGTCATCATTTAGTAATCCACATTCCCAAATTCAACGACGTATAACGGGCATAAAATCAACTCAAAATCTTCCTACCTCAATTGCTGATGATCGTTGAGGAAGTTGTGGAAAGGAGAATGTCATTCCGCTGATGTTAGAAGAAGATGAAGAAGTTGATGTCGTCGGCGTTCTTCAAGGATGGTGGTGTTTCTGCTTCTTGTCTCGGTTGAAGAGAGAGAGAGAGATGTATGTGGTTCTTTATTTGAGAGGGTCGTTCTTTGTTAGGAGAATAATGTACTCCAAGTTTTCTCTAAAGCTCCACCAAAAAGAATGTTCCAACCCAAAATAATGGGTTAAGCTAACCCCTTATTTAATTGTTGGACAAAATAATTCAAACGATTTAAAACTAATTAATTAATGCCATTAATTAATTTGTTGTTTTTCACACTTATGAGGGAAGGTGGAAAGTTACAATTAAATAAAAGAGGGTTGGCCTCATTAACTCAAGGGATGTTTAAGGGTTTCATCCCACATAATTGGGTGGTTTAGGGGGTTTGAAGCTTTTGTGGGCCCCACAGAATAATATCCTCCCAGGGGAGGTTATGTGCGGGTGGGGCCTACCACTAACCTCCCCTTGGAGGTTTTAACTTCAAAGAAATAAAAATAAGATAACTCTTATTTTTATTTACTTCTGTTTAAAAACCCCAAAAACTAACTTCCATTCACGTTAGAAAGCAATTGTGGTGAAGTTCTCACTTAGAAATCACCGACACTGCAAGTTCAATGGTTCCCTCAGATTTCAATTCCTAGCATCGGTTCAAAAGTTATAAAATCTCGTACATACGTTTGCTGAACGTACCCAAAAAAATCATCAGAAATTGATTCTGGGAACACTGGGCCTTGGAATCAAGCACCGTCAGAAACTGTGGACTCGTAAAATTACCATGAATTTAAGTTAAAAAATTGCACAGAAATTCGGGGTCTTTACAATTCATACTTCGATTCCCCCTCAACCAGAGTCATATTGAATCTGATGACCATTTAAATCCAACAATATGAATTCTCAATATGATGGATCTGATCATTCCAGATATCATTTTTCTCTGATGATTTCCTCTATCTTGCTTCTCCCTAATATAATGAACTATTTTATGCATTGTGAGTCCAATTCTGAGAATTTGATCATCAGTCTGGATTTCACCAAATACAAATTTAGGTGATTTTTCTTTTCTTCTTAAACCTCATTGACAACAAAACAAAAAAACATTAATACAATCATCTTCATAGTCATCTTGGTTCCAACACATTGTAATAATCAATGTGGTAAATTATGAGAATATATCTATAAGTATGAATTCTTCATGTTATGTTGTCATCAAATATTACTTTTTTCAATTTCTTTAATGGTCTTTATGATTTATTATTATTATTTGTACATTTTATGACTTACACATATAGATTTATTTTAAAACAATGATGATAATATTTTATGGATATGTATGAAATGTTGGGAGCGTCATTGTTAGTTAATATGTCAAGGAAATATTTTTCTATTCTAACATTATATATGATGATAAAATTTCCCATTTGTTAAAATATAATAATATCATTAAATATCATGGCTATAGTGTAATGATGTTTAATTTATATAGTCAATGAATAATGGGTCTAGAATATATGATGTTGATAACAACATATGACCTACAATATAAGATATTTTGAAAAAGGGAGAAATTTACACGATGACTATTAATATATGGTTGTTCCCATTTTAATATTATTTTATTTATATTTGGTTTTATTAAGAATTTTTATGTAGTAATGATGATATTTAGGAAACCATGCCTAATGCCAAAAGGATATAAACCTATAGCATCACAAACAAAGTATTTCTGTTTATATAAATTATATTATTTTGGAATTTAATTACTAGAATAAATATTATTCCCAATACTATGGAAAATATTTATTTATTTATTATTTTTCAAAAAACATTCATATTAATAAATAAATATTTTCTCTTTAACAAATAATATATTCAGTCATGTGAATATATAATATTTAAATATTGGATAGTAAAAATTATATTTATTTTATTTAATAATTATTAAATATTCATTTTATTTTCTGTAAATAAGATATAAATTTCATTGAATAATTGTATTTATTAAGGTATTTAATATGTGAAATAGAATTCGATTGGGAGAATATTGTGGACAACAATGAATAATAATTTTATATCAGAAAAAATAATATTTTTTATTGTATGACTGAGAACATGTCTTAGAATTTAAAAAATATTATTATTAATATATGGAATGAATTTTCTTGAGGATTTTAATATCAATATATGGAAGTTACAAATTAAAATAATATTTTAATCTAATCCCAAGTTATCTAAATAGATGGACATTTCTATTATATATGAATATTAATAAATCATGATTTGATATAAATTGTGCACAATAAATGTCAATATTGAATACTCTATCCCAATTTCACAAAAATGAGATGAAATCCCTATAGCGCAAATGATATTTAAGCAATCAAGAAGAACAATATATGATGATTTATTTTCTATTATTACACCAAAAAATAAACCAAAATCACTTAGATATCATATGATCACCTATGGATCACCGCTAGAGAGAATATTAACTTAGTTCTTTATAGTAAGGTGTAGGTAATCCATAATTGTATTAATTAAATATTAACATATACATTGAATGAATATCTAGAGATGATGCATCATTTTTTACTAATCATAAAAAATTATTTATAATGTTTTCATTCAATGATATTCTTATTGGGGGTTTTTTCTACTCAATGTAAAAATTAAATTTTAAAATGAAATACACCATTAAGCATATACTATGCACGGAAACATACTACTTGATTAGAGTGGTTACATCTCAAATTTATAATTACTTATTTGATGGTTGATATATATTATTAGTGGTTGTTATTTTTTAATGAATAATTCATTAATTAATATGATTATTAAATTAAAACCCCTTTGACATTATAATTTCATTTTAAATGATTCAAGATTCATTATAAACAACAATATATGATGAATGACTATTGATGCAATCTAGATGTTTTTGATAATATGGTAAGAATGATTTTCATTATATTATGTGTAGTGAGAGTAGATTACATATTCCCAATTATAGTATATCTTGTTGTGTCATGGGGTATATGATGCACCAATAAATCATTACTCATTATGAATATATTTATATCATTTTTATAAAATTCCAACTAAGTGCACAACATGTTTGACTTCTCAAAATGTTTTTTGTGTACAATCCATGTAGTCTACATTTAGTGGTGAATTTAGCATAATCAATGATATCAAATACATTATCTATTCCATGGAAGACTGAAATATAGGATAAAAAATGTAGTTAATGATATTTTTTCTGATTATACAATGTGTATTTCCTTAATTACTATATATGATATTAAAAATAAGTTTCTTGGATAGTTATATGAACAAATTACTTGTAATTATATTATACACGTCGTGTAGTATTGCATCCACTGAACCAACTATGTTTTCCATTTGGTTGCATGGAGTTAGTTAAAGTGGAATACATTACAAGTTTATGGTATGTAAAAACTATACAGCCAATCTTGTAATCATAAAACATCCATAGAAAAATGCCCTAAATATATAAAAAATAGTCACAGTATGAGTAGATCATAACTACACATGGTTTAGTCTCCAGATAAAGAATTGAATAAAATTATATTAATCATATAATTACAGAATTAAAATAATTTTATATTGATTTTCAACTTATATTTTTGAAAATTTAATAATTTTTTTAAATATTAATTAAATGATCAATTAATCTATTAAAATTATCTATAATTATTGGATTTTTCATTTATTCTCCATGATAAAATTTTATGATGTTCTTTTTAAAATTTAATTTAGATGGTAATTATGATTAAACAGAAATAAATAAATAATTGATTATTTATTTATTATCATAATAATAACGAAATAATATTCTATGAATGATATGAGGATTTACATTTTTGTATTTGCTACATGTGTATGATTATTCTGAGGAATTAATGGGACCACTGTATGTGTTGGATTTATTTAATTTAATTTTTTTCAAGGGATTGAAATTATTTATTAACAATTTAAAATAATGTCTTATATGTCATTAATCCCTCAATTATTATGTAGCACCTTCATGTCAATGATATTTGTGTAAATCACCATGACTAATACCTAGGTTCACCTAAATTTTTTGGGAGTAATAAATACATGTAATTAATGGAGTTTCCTAGTGTTCATGGAGTCAGTTCATGATGGAACAATATTGATACCAACCTAGGTGAAATATTATGGGATGGGTTTAATGTTTCCACTCACTCCAAGACCAAAAAAAGGTATCAATACAATAGGTCATAGATGATTTATTATCCATAAAATGAATAAACCAATTTATAATCTCATTATCATGTAATTTAATTTCATTTTATGTTTATATATATTAAATTAATAATTTATTGATTCAATACCATGATCACATAAATAAATGAACTAATTTGAAAATATGGATTTTAAATGAATGATTTATAAATAAATTGTTTCATCCAAAATTATTTAATAAATATGTAAAATAAAATTATAATTAATTATTCATGGGAAATAAAAAAATATGAAATTTATGCATAATAAAATTAAAATAAATCAAAATAAAATTATGTCATACTAGGCCTCTCATAACTTGACTGGAAATGAAACCACATAATTAAATATTTATGTGGAATATTTATGGACTCAATTTATTTGGTATTTCTCATGAGAGTTTTGATTTGATATAACCATATTTATTTTAATTTAGTACCCAATGATTGTTCAATAAAAATATGATGTCAAGTTTTGAAGAAATCCAGTTTATGAATTCATGATTGGTGAGTCCACTAAAAAGATCAGGGTGTTTCAGGATCACATTTGGAATGAATACATCACTAAATAATGTTGTATGGTATTAAGGGAATTATATTGGGACATAAAAAGTGAAATATATATCCATTCAATTTGAAAGTATTTTCAAACAAGTAATTCATTTTTTAATGTCTACGAATGTTGATACATAATAAAATAGTAGGATAATTAAAAAATTTAGTAATTATTTTTCACATTATCTTTAATCAACTAATGTACTGACCATGTGTTTAATTATCCCATAAAAAGAATGAAAAAATAATAATGTGGATTGATCATTAATTAATACCCTTATATGAACATACAAATACAAATTTACATATATGTAACTATGATTTACGTAATGAACAATTATCAATAAAATATTATATTTTGGAATCCGATATTCTTTCTCAACCTTTATAAAAACCGATTGATGGTGAAATAATAGCCTACTAGATAGAATTTTAGGATAATTCAAATGACTTTTAATTTTTTGTTCAAATATTTTGATTATTTAATGACACAAAACAATGATATGGAATATTATACTACAATATCACATATCTATACTCATGATAAAGAGAATGAAACACTTGAAATAAACAATATTGTTTAAGAACCATAAAATTGTATACTAGAAGAAGAAAATATAATTGTAGATAATTATTCGAAAATTCTATGATATGTTGATCCCTTAAAAAATGGGTATTCTAATTAGATATTAAATTATCTATTAATCATATTTTATTATCCATAACACAGTTATTATCTGATTTTACCTGTTTGGATAAACAATGTGAAGAATTCTATTTGGAAAAGTATGTCCATGCTTCATATTGTTGATAAGGATAGGTTGAAACCTGTTTCTCTACCCCTTTTGGTGAAAAGTTTAAAATGAAATTCTCTATATCCAATAGATAATAAAATGAAAAAAATCATGTACACATACATTTATTGTGAGAAATTATTCAAATGTATAAAAATGAATAAGATTCTTTTTGCTTATATATAGAAAGAATTTACAATAGAAAATTATTTCAATGAAATGAAGAATCATGTAGTTTCATATTCTTTAGATATATTCATCAAGTTTCAATTGATCACATGTGTACTAAATATAATATTCCTAAAATATAAATGTGTTTATGTATATAAAATTTTCATCAATAAAAACTTATAGTGTCAATAGAAAAGGATATAAGGAAGAGCAACTCATATGACATATAAGGGGAGATTAATATTTGTCACTACTAAATGCATTGATTAATGTTTGTAATACTTCGTACCAAAACTTATTTTAAAATTTATTCTTATGAAAAATTTTATATTATTTATTTTTAAAATAAATGGTGTTATGGAACATTCATAATAAAATAATTATTCAATATATATTTAATCACAAATGAACATTGATATGTACTAGTAATATAAATTAAATTTCTCTTACCTAATAGTGGGAATATAATTCATTATCAAATAAAACTATAATTAGTTTACTTGTTTATATCCATTAAAGTATTTTTTCTTAATTAAGATAAGAAACTAGATTTATAATAAAAAAATTATCATGTTTTTATAAAGGGAACATTCATATAATGTAACATAATTATACATTTAGAATATTTTCTACACGGCCATGTAAAATAATCGAATGCTAAATAAAATAACATATTCAACAAAAAATTTGATTATAAATTTTTTAAATTCTTATTGAATTAATTGACTACTATTGGAAATTATTAAGGATGCTCTGAGTTTACATTTCAAAGAATATGTTTTCCATATAACTATTGATCATATGTGTGTACTGAATGTTACTCAATACTCAAATTTAATTATATAAATTAAATTACATGGTGCTAGTAAATACAAGATCGATGATGAGAATTTAATATATAAAAAACCTTCAATTATTCATTCTATGTCACATTTTAAATATAGAAATAGAATAACTAACAATATAAAAACTATATATCCTATCAGATATCATCTCAACCTGGATTTTTTAAAATATAATTGGACAATACCACATTTTTATTTTGGAAAATGTTTTCTAGAGGCTATCATTTTCTACAAACAAATATGAAAACCCGATTTTATATCTAAGTTAATGATTATATTTTCTCTATGGATAATATACTCTTTTAAATACTTGTAATATTTTCATAAATAATACCTATCTATTTTAGTATAGTAGGGTATGACATAACTTCATTATGTTAAGACTCCAAATGCTCATGCATTTTCATATGGACACTAGAATCCAATGATCATAGAAGGTGGATTAGTTATAGATATAGATACTATGTAGGAATATATATAAAATGATGGATGGCATGTTAACCATTGTGGGTGACTAAAATATATTTATTTTACATAAATATTCAAATAAAAAGATGTAAATTAAATTGTTATTTTGTTGAAATGTACATGTAAATTCATGTAATGGAATCAATATATTAATATTTATGGACTATATTTTTTAAATTTATATGAATTGATACTCTTATTGAGTGTTAAAGTGAAACTGGACAAGGATAATACAATAAGGCAATAATATGACATGACACATTATTAAATGGTTTAGTGTATCATGATACTTATTCACCCCTAATTAGGGAAAAAATATATCTTGAATTCTAGTTGTTAATGAATATTCTGATGATCATCATATTGGGATATCAATTCTGAATGAAAACTCTATTAGAAGAATCCTTATGGAAGATGGCATTAAAATGTTACAAAATGCTGACTCTATTGTATTCTTTTATTGTGAATAAATATTAGGGATCAAAAAAAAATTAAATTCCAAAAAAGATATATATATTACATAAATTCATTTATGAACAAATCATGCACACTTACTGTGGAATAATGAATTGTAAATTAATGAGTTTCATGTTTAACAAACTGGTAAATAAGGGCCCTATTTTTTTCAAGGTAATTATGATAACAACATATGAAAATATTAATCGTTTCGTAATATTTAGTTAACAAATGGGAATAATGTATGTATATTATTTATATGATGGTTAAACTATGTTTTGGGACTAAGATCTAGAAAAAGAATCTATCATTTTTTTCTAAATCTTCACATCTTACATATTCTAAAAATTGAGGAAATATAATATTGGAAATAATTACACAATAAATTTTGTTACGGTATAATCCTTACAGTAGAATATACAAGGATATTGGAAAGGATTTTATAGATAAATATAATTTCACATGATTATGTGTTAGAAATTAATCTAAAGATTCATGATATGTACTGACATTTGATATTACCTATGCATATGAAATAATTTTAGAATATAAAATATATCCAACATAAATTTATAGAGTTTCAATTAAAACTATCTAATGATACTTGAAAAAGTATAAATGGATGAATTACTCATATATAGTGATGTAGGAATACAATTAATTGAGGGAATTGAACACCTATCGTAATTTTGTACAATTTGATCCAGTATCACTGATAATTCTATATTAGTATTCTGGAATAACTTTTTATATATATTGGTTGTGATATCTACAATATGTGAGCATGTTGTGGATTTTTATGTAGATGAAGGATTTGATTAGAAAAATATTATTCCAAATTTATGATATAGAAAATCAAATAGACTTATCATTGTTATGATAGTATTTTATTTTAGAGTTAGTCAAATGGTAGATATCATTTTACATGGGCACAAATGATGGAACCCAAGTTATATTAATAGATAATGGATTTTATCGACATAGTAATGTTGTAGTTATATTTATTAAATGTATGGACAAACTGAGAATTAGTCGTTTTATATAGTGCAAGTGATATTATGATGGATTTGGATTCCTAGAACCAAATACTATGTTTTTTGGATTACATGTATATTCAATGATACAAATTTTAATATAAATATAATATCACATATTAATTATTATTCAACATAAATTTTATTCATCCAAATCTGATAATGTATATTCCTTTGATAAGGTCATAATAGTTACCCAATATGATGAGAATGTTATGATGCATTGATGACATCCCTTAAATATAGCTATATATCCATATAAAAAAATATGATAGGAGTCCCCAAACATAGATAGTTTCCATGTAGTAATCATAAGTTGACGATGCTTCTATGCATTATTTCCAGACGTAGTAATCTCAAAAACTAATGATAAGGAGATTATACCCATATGTAGGAATTCAATTTGATTTGGTTTCATAAGATATTCCAATATAATAAAATTTTAATTTTACTTGTACTTTTTATTTGTTATTATTATATTTTATTACTCATTAACATAGATTTATTTCGTAACCCAAATTTATAAAAATTAATGGTGATATTGAAAATGAATGTTACATAATCTATAACTTAATATAAATTACTAATTTGGGGAAGATATTGTGCCTTGTATCATTACGGATGTTTAAATGTTTGATGATTTATTTAAATTTAATTTTCACATTAAATTTCATGTACAATGTTTCATGATAAATATATAAGATATTCAAATATTGTAGTATTGATCATTTAGATTTCTGACATGGATGTGTGATCTGACTGATGATATATTATAAAACCTTAAGATTATGTGAAATATATTTTCAGGAATTAATTTAATCATTTTTATTTTTTATATCTCAAAAGAAGATATATATATATTTTTCTATATATTAGAACAAAATTTTTGTTCTATTATACACAATATAATGTAAATCTTATGTAAAACACAACACAAAGTTATCTTGCATTATATGAAACACTGAGTTTTACAACATTTGATGGCGCACATATTTCAAAACAAAATATTGAAACATCTAATTATTATATTTTTATGAAAAACATTATTTTGGAATTCAGAATATCAAAATTATCTTATTGTAAATTTTTTTTATTTTTCTGAGACGTTTCATGTTTTGTTGAATGGGGAAAAATACCACATTTTAGTTGTAAACTATATTTTAATGTCTATAATTATTAATGGTAAATTATATTTTTATTTTCATAGTAATAATAGATAAAATATATACATTTAATTCAATTTTGTCTCTTCAAATCATTACTATATTTAATTTAGTTATAGTTTTTTAATGAACTGTTGACAATTTTCAGTTGAAAACCATGTTTTCTCACCACATATATGAGATTAGAATTTAACATAAATGTTATGATAATGTGAAATGAATTTGAAAAAAGAAATACATATTTGAAATTAAAATATTATTTGTAGTATAATAAGATCAAAATTTTATTTTAAAATTTATTTTTTGTAAAAGTAATTAAAATCAGTTACAAAGATTAAGATAGAACTATGCATTATAAGGGACTAAACCATAATATGATGGTAAAATAGCCATGAAATATCTCCAAAAACAATTGTATGAATATATTTGGACTATATCCTCTATTGGTTCAGTTTTTGGGATTTATTGGGACACATATTAAGAATAGTGGCCCATATTTTAGGTTTAGTATGTGAAATAAGAGTAATGGAACATTGCTTACCTTTACCATATATAATTTCATAGAGTGTGGTAGAATATTGATATTTTTTGTCATGATTGTTATCTTGAAATGGAAATGGTATTTTTCATGGTAATTTAAATTTAATATTTAGGGATTATATAATTACATAAAATGGTTAACATAGTCTAATGCATGGATTATCTAGTTCATAATTACATAATATAAATGATGATAAAAACATTAAATGTAATTTAAATTAATGATTTGTTTTTTTCATTATTATTTATATGAATAAATAATGATAAATAGTTGTAAATATAATATATTTTAATTTCATTGTTGTTTTTATATTTTTAAATTAAAATTAAGTTAATAATGTCAAAATTGACATTAATGTTATTTATACGAAATGATGTTTTATTAATTGATTGAAATTTATTAAAAATAATTTAATCTAAATAACATATATTAAGTGGAAATAAATACCATATATTTTCCATTCAGTGACTATTTAAACATTATAAGTAATATTTTAATATTCCGTATTAAATTTATTGTCAGTATGGTCCGGGTTAAAGAAGACTCATTGCATGTTAAATGTTCTTATTTTAATGTTACATTCTAACACACAATATATTTATATTTTAAAATTTAGATATCATATATATAATTAATTGGTCCAATATTTTCTATTAAATCACACATTGTTTTAGTCTTAATAGTTAAATTAAAATGGGTTTAAAACAAGTTACCTGAGTGAATAAAATGAAAAATATAAGGAAACATAAAGGCTGATCATCAAATTTATAAAAAAGAACATAATATTGGGTGGTGGATATTTTTTTAGACCATACTTTCAAATTAATCCATTATTTGTACATTTTCGTTGAACATGATGTTTGAGGGACCTCCCAATATTGATTACTTGTAAGTATTTAAAAGATTTCCACTCCCCATCCATTATTTAAATGAACCCACTCTTATATTTCCATTCAACAATATTTCCACATTAGATTAGACAATCCTTACCCAAATAAACTACCAGCTTCCCTACATTCATTCTAGATGAATCCCACAGGGTAGAAATCTAGCTAATGAAACTTTGTGGAAGAAACCAAGAGGTGTTTCCCGATGAAAAGGTAACTTCTTTATTTAAGATCCTTTGACATATTTTCATTCCCCACACCCTCTATAATTATCAATATATTGTTATATAATAACCTCAATATCATAAATATACTATTATGTCATTATATTAAGGGTGGTACCTAAAATTACACACACACCCATCTAATAAGAAATGAACATGTCATTTTTGTGTATGGATAACTATCGCATTACAAACTGATGTTGTTCATCTTTCCAATACCATGCCTCTCATGGTTGATAATTATAATGGGGAATATATATTTATATGATATTTATGATTTATTTATTATTATTTAAATATTATTTAGAATATATCTATATGGAATTTATTAAGGATTGGTTTAGTGATGTTTTATGATTTATATGAAATAATAATGCAACTGAAATGATTATACATATAAACATTTACATAATTTAATTTGCACATTCAGTACGACAATAAAATGGGAACAATCTTCAAGCGTACCTACGGGAAACAATCTCCATGAATGGTGTACTACATTTCATATTCTAATATTAAATAGATTATTATAAATATTTATATATTGAATATATATGATATTAATATCATGTTTTACAATATGGAAATACGCAAATCATTATCTTTATTCATGTATCATAAATAAAATGTCTAAACATTTGGGAATGACAATGCAGATATTATTCAAATGGTAACATTATCTTGGAATTCTCAATGAACGAGTAACGTAATTTCATAATCAAATAATATATTATGTTCCATATAAGGATATTTTTCTATTATATATTTATAATGAAAATATATATGTATTATACTAGATTTTTTAATTTTTATAATGAATGGGAAGACATAAGGTAAGGCAATATAATATAACTTATTTTGTTGAGATAGATTAAATATTCACCACACACTTCTTTTGTGTGACATATATACAACCATATATCATGTTATATCCTTAATTTTTTTATATAATGATATTAAATGATTTTGATGATTTTATTCTTCCATTCAAATTAAAATTTTAATGTTACTCATGAAGTATGTGGACTGATATTGTATATTTTATTTCTGTGACATTTATGGCTTATTCACCACACTTACCCTTTATATTGTGTCTCTTTATCCATTTAATATATTTTATGATTATTATATTTCAATAAATGTTTATTTACATATCTATTTTATTGTCTTTCTTCCATGCGGTTTATGTTTCAAAACATAAAAAAATCAATAAAGTAGTTTTGTCAATCATTTTCTTTGTTGAGAAAGATATATGAAATATGAAAAACTATGTTTTCCAAGATGTCAAACATTTTTTAATGATGTTCATTTTAAATCATTTTTTTGAAAATTGTGTTTGAAATTTTTATAGTTTTCAATGATTTCATTAATACTTTTTAATGAGTTTCCAGTAATATGTATTTAATTTTTTTTTCAAGATATCATAATATGTTTTCAAATTTTTGTCAATGAAATAAATTTCAAAAAGGTTTGATGATTCATTTATATGTTTTAAATGTGTTTTCAAGGATATGGTTTTCATACATTTTTGAATCATTATTTATAAGATTTAATTTTTGTGAAGGAAACAGTTTTCAATACTATTTCATGATTTCCTTATATGTTTTTCATTTTCATATATATTATGTTTTTGAGAGCATTTTCAATCCTTATTGATATATTTTCAACTATATTTTCAATGATAATTAGTTTCAAAAGGAATTATTATTTAAAATTAATTTTTTAAATAAGAAATTATATATTCTAAATAGAATAGTGTGAAAATGAAATTTCAAAACTATATTCCATATCAGATGAAATATGTTCATATTACTCATTAATTTCATGGGAAATTACACAATGGTTCCATTCATAATATTTCTATGAATATTTAATGGTATTACGACATTAATCTTGTTAAAACCATTTCTCTTTTTGTGTGTTATGAATGTAAAAATCCTATTTTTCCTCCTGTGTTCTATTGTTATTAAACCGACAACTTTTCATGTGTTTTAATTTTATGATATTATTAATAAACTTGTACCTTCTTATATAGTATAAAACTAGATTACATGTTTATGAAACCCATTTAATTTCCTTGGATATGGTTTGAATGTTTAATATATTATGGAACATATATGTATGATTTCATTATTAAACAAGTGAGACATATATATCACTATAATACATTGGGTAATGATTTATATCTCATGAGTTAGTGACGAGATTCATCTCGATAACCATGATACATTGTGGAATATTGAAAAACTCATTCTGATATGGGTTGATGGATAAATTTTTTAGACTAAGGGAAGATGCGGAAACCTAATCCACTACTTGAATATGGAGAAATTAGATGCACTATGGGATGATGGAGAAACCTGATCCACTATAGAAAGATGGGGATACCCAATCCCATACATAGAAAGGACTGTGACAGGGGGTGGTGGATTGTCCCACCTTGTTGGTGTAGTCCCCAATAGGTTCTATAATAAGTTGTATCAATGTGCCTTGACATATAGGCAATGATATCACATTTTTATTTTCATTCCACTATTGCATCTCTTATTCCTATATTGTGATTCACTTTCATATTATCATGATTCCCTTGTGATCCATGCATTATAAAAATATAATATTTATTCAATGATTATTTTTATTATCTTTGATATATATTGTTTGATCTTCTAATGTTATTATCATATTCATATAACTTTATTCTCATTTTATGCTCACATGTCCAATTTTTTTACCCTTACTAAGAATCTGATCTCACCCATTTTATTTTTCCTTTCCATATTATAAACATGTGTATTATTAATGTTATGTATAATATAATTTTTAGTTTTAATGAAAATTTTGGTAGATATAGTATCTCACTTACGTACCAATATTTCTGTTTCAATGATTCCAAAGGTACTAAACTAATATGGCCTTTGAGGATATATTGTGAAATTAATTATGTATTCTAAAAATGTAATGAAATGAAAATGTACATTAATCTTTGGTCATTAGATTTATTATCTATGGGGATTTTTATTCATCCATTGGGAATGGTGAAGAGAAAACCTTATTGATTACTCTTAAAGAATTCCTAAGAATAAGTATATGGATAAGGAAAATTATAAAAATATTTCCTAGATTTTTGTTAATTGATATAGTGGGTGGTTTCCTAGTAATTGATCACTACCTCGATAATATATGTGTACTTGGTTTTAGAATAGATGAACCTAGAAGTAACTAATCTTACATTATTCATCAAGCATGACTCGAGGAAATAATGGTACATAGAAATAGTCCAATTTTCACAACTAAACTGGCACTCTCGAAAGATATGATTTAGGAATTCAAAAACTCCATAAAAAAATAAATATAGATTTATAGATATGATTTATATTTATAACCTTGAATAAAACAATAGTTTCATATAATAATGAAGTATATTTCATTATTTATACATCCTATAAGTTATTTTTTTCATGATTACGTAGTTTTTTTATATGATTGGTGATTCCCATAATCTGATTTATCCTTCTAGTTATGGTGGGAACTAGATAAAAATGGATTAATGTTGAATGTGATGGAAAATTTTCTAATGTGCTATGAAATGCGATTAACATTGAAGTGAAGGATGTGGTGATCATGCTAAATTAGTTTCCACAAAACATGATTAATGTGTACCATAACCAACTCTCGAACTTACCATGGAAGAGAGTGAATGAGTTTTCTTAGAGTATGACTAATTGAGACCATGGAGGAGAGAATTCATATTTTCAATTGAGTAAATAATGAAAAAGTAATCACTTATGTGAATATCTTTGACGAATAAGAATTTGTTTCACCAGTGGAAAAAAGCATAAAAATCATGTAACTACAAAGTAAAATTGAAGGGTTCAGTTAATAAAATGGATGGGAATATTGGTCTCTATATTAAATAATTGAAATATAAATGTTTTAATTGTGGAATGAATTCTCATTATGCAAATTGGTTACCCTATTGTAAATATTGTGAAAAGAATCATCAAGGCCATATGAGTAATGGTTATATAGTCAGTGATGATTCCATTATATGTGAAATATGAATGGAAATAGGTATTATGTAGTACTATGAAGTAGAAATGTTAATGTCTTATGGGTTATGTTTATTATACTACATTTTTATAAATTTGGATTAAAATATTATGATATGTGAAATATATAAATATATTTTACTTTGTGTTTTCCACTAAAGATTTAGAAGAATATATTTAATTATTCTGATTTAATGGAAATTTGATTTAATGGGAAGATGATATTCAATAGAAACACATGATTATGTTAAAGGTGACAAATAATATTTATATAATGTTATGATAATAAAGGTTGGATAAAATTCATTCTGGATATCAATAAGTTAATTTGACGGTATAGATTGCCTTGTAACTGATAGAGGATTTATTGACAATGAATATGATTCTAACATGGATTTTTTATATAATTTTAGGAATCAATTAATATTTCAAATAAATAATCGAATAATGAATCATACATGTTTTTATCAATTATTTACGAAAATATAGTTTATCACCATTTTATAAGAAAATATATGATAAAAGTGTTTTTATGTTTTTAATGTGACAACCAATAGCTACTTTGTGTAATGAGGGATCGATGATAAGATGATTTATTGAACTCCATTCTAATGTATTGTATTGTCATATTTTTCAATTTCTATAGGTTTATTCACTTTTGGGATGATTTATGTTAATATTCAGAAGATGTCTTATTGATTAATACATTATATATCCATATGTGGATTTATGCATATTATAAAACATGCGATAAACTTTTTATTTTTATTAATTTAATGGCCCACCATTTTATTAAAATATTTCATGATATTCTAATTTTACAAGAATTGAATAATACAACTTCATTTCATAAAATAATGGATTATGAGTAAATTTATTTTGTAACAAAAAAGTGGTGAACATAGTGAAATCATGCATGTATATCATTCTATGAAAATTGTTCAAAATCTATAAAAAATTTAGAAATGAAATTTTTTCTTATTATATAAATTTTTATTAAAATAAAGTACATTTAAACAACAAATTATTTATGAAATTTAGGTCAATAAAATTCCTTTCATCATTAACATTATTATAATTGATTTCCTTATCCACTCTCTATAATTATTTTCATTTTATTTTTTGTTAGTATTTTTTACATCCCATATATGTTCTCATATGTGAAAACCATGTGTTGTGTTACTTTGGTTCGTTATAATTTTTCCAAAATTAACTTTATAGATATTTGTTTATATTCATTTTATATATATGTTGAAGGATATTTAAATTAGTAATCCTTTAGCAACAAAAAAAATTTTGATAGGTAAATTCATTTTATAGTGTGTATAATGTAACTCCATGAGATTTTGTGAAATATATTGTTTTTGAATAAAATATAATCATTTTGATGTATTTTATTTAACATCATACTGATTATAGTTTTTTCCATATGGAAGAAATAATTTTTTTCTAGAAATATTCACAACTCCATGTCGGTCATACAAAACACGAAACATTGATTAAGCTTGTGTTACTATTAAGACTGTATTTATCATCTTTTGATTGTGTGCCTGTTTTAAAACTAAACATTGAAAATTTTACAAATTTTATTTTGGATTTAAAAATTCATTTTTTAATTAGTATTTTCAACATTATAATAGGGGTATTTTTTGGTATTAATATGAGGTGTATAATATTTTTAATGAATATTAAAATTTACTATGATTTTGTTGAAAACAACCTTTTCGTATAAATAGATACCAAGATAAAATTTATTTTAAGTTTTAGTAAAGGTCATAATAGAAAAAATATAAATCTATTAATTTATCTTAATAAATTATAATCATTACTATATTTAATTTATATATAACTATTTAATGATGTTTTAAACATTTTCAATATAAACACCCACCTTCTCACCACATCAGTGGGATTATCATCAAAATAAATTTTACAACATCTAATATTTCAATTTAGAAAAATAGACTTACAATATTTTAACAGTTTGTGATATTCATTGACTAAATATATAATCTTACATTTCATAACCATGATTGTAAAATTTAAATAAAAAAAATTATTGTGATAAAGGTATAATTATGCTTAATAAGGGATTAAACATTACTCTTAAGGGACAAAATTTCCTAGTAACTTCTCAAAAAAATATTACATGATAATATTTATAACATATAAACTATTTGACCAATTCTTATGAGTTATTGGGACGTATTTTCAAAATCATGACATCTAAAATAAGTTATCTAAAGAGAATGACAGAAAAAAAACCTTCTGTACCATTAACATTTATAAAAAATTATCGTATGTAATATGATAAATAATATTGTTAATAGTTTTTTTAAAGAAAGTTAAATCAGTTTTATTTCATGAAAAATTATCATTGAATTTTAGGGATGATATAATATCATTAAATGTTTAAAAATTCTAACACGTAATTTATTTATTTTACAGCACAACAAGATAAATTATAATAAAAAAACCTTAAAAGTAAAGTAAACTGAAGGAATTATTTTGTGAAATTTATTTGGTAGATGATTATATAACATTTAACACACCTAAACAAAGTATATTTTAATTCCATAATTATTACTATATTTTTATATTAAAATTAAATTAATAATTCCAATATTGAAAATAATTTTATTTTAGAAAAAATTATATTTTATTAAATTATGTGAAATTAATAAGAATAATATCATCTAAAAAGTAATTATTAATTATTCATAAATATAAATATTTTCTATTCATGGAAAAATTAGATTTACTAATTAACAAGTATACCCATTGTTAGTAAAATAATTATTTAAAATATTTGGGTTAAAGAAGATTTTTTGTGCATTAAATGTGAATGTTTAAAAATTTATTTCCAACACACATGGGGTTTCTATATTATAAATGAAATATAATATATATAATTTTTATTGGACTATATTTTAAAATATATCTCACATAAATTTATTCATAATGGTTGAATAATGTAAGAGGGAAAACTAATGACCTAATTGAAAACCCTAAAATAAAAATATATGGAAACATAATTACAATGATTTTAGTTAAAATTTTCTTTTTTCTGTTTTCATGATTTCGATACACCATAAAATTACATTACTCCATTACATTTACATTTTTTATGGAGAAGGTGTAAGTGATTCCTCCAAATAATGATTATATTTTCGTATTTACAACATTGTTAATCACCCCATTATAAAAAGGAAATCACCTTTTCCATTAAATAAATATTATCTCCGCCAAAACCTTCCCAAATATATTTCCAACATCCCTACCATAAACCTATAATCCCCCCTATAGTAATAAAAAATTAATGCAATTCCTCTTATACAAATTATGAAGAGTTATGAAAATAATATGTAACATCCTTCCTTATACACCATTATATTATTTTCAATCAACACCCCTCAACACTTATCAATGCATTATTATATAATAATCATTGTATCCTTAATAAAATGATATTTTTTATTCTAAGGGATAGAAATAATCATACACACACTCTTGATGGATAACAAACTTTCAGTTTTTGTGTATGGTGAACTACTACATCACAAAATGATGTGGTTTGTTTTTCCATTACTACCTATCATGGTTTGGAATTGTGATGGACAATGTATTTTTATATAAATGATATGATAATTATGATGTATTAATTATTTTCTAATTATTATATAAAAAATCACATCATGGTTTTCTCCATGATAAAATATGATAACATCGTTTCCCGAAGTGTGGATCGTAACATCCCGGCCCTGAAGAGCCACCCGAGCATTGCAAAATTGGTCGGGTGTTACTACCTTAGTTAACCTCCCTAAACACTGAATAATACTGGCTAGAAGTGATGGTTTTATAGCTATAGTGGGGAAGCTATACCCTCTCAGATGATAATAATGGTACTGGTCTGAGAGAAAATATAAAACGTGCAGTTGCTATAAATGACTCAGTAGACTTGAACCAGACCTGCAGAGAAAAATCACAATCAATTGTAGATAACTAGTAGAAGCAGTATAGAAACAACAAAAGAATAATGTAATCATGTCAACATGTCGAACCAATTGTAACCACTACTAGAACATACAATTCATTCATCCATAGAACGTCAATATACAATAGGGTTCCAATAGCTACCCAACAATGGCTTCAATAAACTAGGTAAGCATGATGATACACGAAAGAAATAAAAATGTAGTAATATCTAGCTTGGAATGACCTCAAGGTCTGCACCAGTCTCCATGAGAAAAATGACAATGTTCCAGCTTCTGAGCCTAACCATTTTCTTGCATGCAAGTTCATAAAGTCTACATTTGTCTCGAAGGTCCAGTGCAGTGTGTGAGAAAAATCATAATAGGATAACACCTAATGGTGTGTGTCAAATATAATTGTTTCAGAATAAATTCATTTATAAGGAAATAATTAAACAGTACAGTGTAAAAATAAACATAAACTCTACTAGTACTCAGAAGAAACCATAGAGTGTCACCGACTTTAGCAAACACTAGAATTTATTTCATGTAACCTGGCACTATATGCCTGTTGACATGTTGTGTCTCAAGTTCTGAAATATTGAAGGCATGCCCAAACATATGTTACTCGGAGGAACAGTGAAGCATGTCCTCAAATAAGTAACTAGCGGGACATCGATGACTACCCTCAAATATCTAACTGGTGGGACAATGATATCTACCCAAAAATAGAGTGTCTCTGCCCATGACCTCAATCATATAGAGCCTTTTCCCCCAACCAAATAGCATCATCTCTATCTCCCTATGGCACCACACCTTCCATGGAGTATCCTACGAAATGCAACCCAAATCCAAATGTACATAATCTCTAACAATCGAGGGACTCAACCCAGACATGTGGTCATAGCCACCTCATCACGGAGTCCATCTGTGTGCACACTACTCAATGTTCCAAGAGTGCAGTAATAAAAAAAATTGTAACCAATCCACAACATCACTATCACATTATTCCCCTATGACGATGTCACATAGTATTTGATAGCCTTTCCATCCATGAAACATGGCCCATTCCCAAACTAAAATTTTCACGGAGTCAATCCCGATGTCCATGACATCCAATCCTGTGGTCAAAATCACCCAATGTAATTCTGGTGAACCCCAACCTATGATCAACATCACTTAAAAATATTTTTCCCATGACCAACATAACCCGAGGGGATCCAACACATGAAATTAAACAATTACATATATAATCAAAAGAAATACTGTAAATAGAAAAAACAATTAAACCGTTGAATTTCACTTGCCATGTGTTGTCCCATACTAGCACTAATGTCTTTAAATCCTATAACGATTAATATGATAACATAACAAATTAATCTCATTAGTTTAAACAAAACAACTTATTTTAACATATTTTTTCATACCCATCCAAAATTCCCCAATTGAGTAATGATCCCTCGCCTGGACGCACTGATGAAAAACAAGGAAATTGAATACCCAAAGTTATACCACATGTCTAATAATCAATTTAACATGAAATTATAGAATAAATTCGGTCCTAATCAAAATTCCCAAATAAGCGCAAAAGGATACACCACCCAAATTTCCATGAAATAATGAAAGAAGGTATTTACCCCTACCTCGTACTAGTAAGATGATAATTCTTAGACAACAGCCTCCAATTAGGTGGAAATCAGGGTAGATATATAAAAGAATCCAAAAAACTAATACCCTTATAACCTGGTTTAGAACAAAAATCATGAAGAACAACTCAATAGGAATAAAGGCCTTACCGACGGGGTTCCAATTTATTAAACAATGTTTTAATCTAGACAAAGAAACATGAAGGAATTGAAGTCTCAACCAGCTATTCATGTCTCTCAGACCAAACCCACATCCCCTTCCTCAAAACAAGGCTACTTCACATTATAACGAGAAAAAAGAAAAATACCCAGCGTGTACGTAGGACTACACGACATGTGTATCATTTTACAATTTATATGGTGAATAATATTTCACCGAGGACTTTCCTACATGACTAGATGAAATGTCCCTTGTGGTACAAAACATGTACGTATCTACCGAACTGACATCCCCAACACGCCATGCATATCCCCATACATGACCCCTCTACACGGAGTGTACAAATAGTTCATGGCGTTTACTTTCTAAAATCATTCCAAACATCCAACAGGACCACATGCCATGTAACTCTTTAACTCACAGTCAAGAGTACATGGCATGTACTAAAGGTACCCGGTGTGTGATCTGGAATTCTTTAGAAACTACCATGTTTCTCCAACATTTTTAGGAACAAGTAAAAAATTCAAGCAGGGTCGAGATTTTAACCTCTTCCAATAACCCGAGTTCTTACAATCTCCCCACCATATCATAACTCGTCCCCGAGCTATCAAACAAAACCCATAGATGGAACCGAATAATCCAACTTAGTAAATGTTACTTGGACTACCCTGGTCTTAAAGGTTCTGGCTAAATTTCACAAGGGGATCCACCCTATAAGAATTTCCTAACACGGTCTCAACCAGAAAAATCTCAAACCATGAAAATGTATACTATATTATTTCTGAACTCATGGTCCTCTTATGACACAACATAACCCTTGCGCCATGTTGGTGCTCCTATGTCGTTTCTGACACCCAAAAGTATCCAACACTGCATTAGTGTCTGCCTCCAAGAGGTCTTGCATCCCATGGATGCTCAGAATAAATTTTGGTTCCAGGAACCTCATGTAACTCACATCCTTGATGCCCCCATGCCCAAGGCACCCCATGTAACCAGCATCCCTGATGCCCCGATGCCCAATGCACCTCTGGTAACATGCATCATTGATGCCAATGATTCCATCCAACTCACACTTATATATAAATATTTCACACACCTGAAATGGTATCAATCCCACTAACCAACATCTGATCAGTTCACATAAATCTTATTCACTACATGCACTCAAACCACATATGCCTCAACAGGTCATGCCCAAAAGAAAAAAAGGAAGTGACAGCCACACTCACGGTGCACCTCTAAGAATCTTCAGCTCACAAGCCTAATGTCCAACTGGTAGCTCCATGGTGTGAACTTGGCCTAAAGTACAGCTGCCTGATACCCAACCTCCACACAGGGTTGTTGTAATCATCAGCCATTGACCCCTCAGCAAGGTCACATAATCTATTTTTGTTTCCTCCATATATAGCTGAAACGTGGCTACCCTCTGCTGGTACCGATCATGAACCAACTCCAGATCCCACAGTCGGTCATGGTCCCCGATAATCGGCCATCTGAGAAGGTTTCCTATAGAACCTATCAAAATTCCCAACCTATCCACATGACTAGTACTCCTTTGGAGGCCTATCGCACTGAGTCTATACAAGCCCTGACAACCCACAATGAAAATAAACCTCTGATGAACTGCTACATGGTAGTCTAGCCAACCCCTTGGCATGACTACCCTAATGGAAGTCATCTAGAACATGTTTCTGGATATCTGAACCATCACCTGAATCCTTCATCTGGCCGAAGTGAGTCTTCTCTTAAACGTTGTGCTCAATACAATGGGCACCTGATTCATCGCATCTGATACAGAACCCAGCTTTATGATATTTACCTAGATTTGAATGGCTTTTCGTAATCCCTTCTCGAAGTGCTACACCCTTGCTAAGTCATCTCTTCCCATACCAGGTACAATGAGATAGTTTAAAATTAATTAATACAACTTCTATGTTTTAAATATTTTAAAATAGACCTCATTTTTTGATTCAGAATATCATAATTATATTAGGTTAATTTTTTTATTTTTCTAAAAACGTTCAATTTTTAATGAATGTTGAAAAACACTATGTTATTGTTTAAAACCGACTTTTTGTTTAAATTATTATTTATTTTATTTTTATTTAATTTAATTTCAAATAGATATATAATATCTATATTAGTTTAATATAATTCATTGGATTCATTTTATAATAAGTTTAGATATATAAAATTTTATTGAACTTTTTACTATCTTTTACCACCCTTCTAGGAACATTTTCAAATTGGAATAAATCATAATTTTACCAATGATGTGAATTTAATTTTAAAAATCAGAGAGACATGGTTGACATCGATCAGTTAAATCTTGTTCACTAAGATGAAATTAATTTTGGGTGAATAGTATCTTTTGAATTTTATTTACCATAGTTGAAAGTAAATATGGTAACTAATGGTAAAATTGATGTTATAATTACCCCAACACATGTACTAATTATATTGGATAACTAGTTTTCATCCAAAATAATCCATAGGAATAAAATATGATCCTTTTTATCAACATTGATTAGATTTGGAAATTTATTATTATTTTATTTAAAGAAGAGTTAAAAGTGATATATTCAAATTGTAATAACAAAAAAAATTAATACAATGTTATAAATAAGATAATTTAGTCTATAAATATTCATTAGAAATCTAAAAAGATTTTTTCTACATTGTGGTATTTTATTTAAAAATTTTAGACCATGAATAATTCAGTTTATTTATGACACAATGATGATGTAGTAATTACCTTATTAATGAATGATTATAATAATAGATATTATAAATGTCCAAATAAATGTTAATTGAAAATATTGATTCATTAAACTAATTTTCTTGGTTAGTATGACATATTATTATTGATTTAATTTATTTGGTTTGAAGTAATCTGATTTTGATGAGTTTCACAAAATCCAAACAATAAATTGAGTCAAAATTGACATAATGAGTTTTTAAAACAAATAATATAATATTAAATGACATAATATTCCTTAAAATATAAGGTCTTATAAAAACGACTTATATAATGATAAATATTTCATTAAGGAACTACTTGGGGTTCTCTTGGAATTTTACAGTAAGTTTATTAACCATGTAATATATAAATACAAGAATACATTATAAAAGATAAAAAATTTATCATAGAGATAAATCTATATGATAAGATTAATATGGGTACCTAAATTTGCCTAAAACCTATTGGTTGAGATTATTAAAACCCATTCCCACCTTATCCTCGAAATAAATCCATTTTGAGACATTATAAACCAAAAATGATTTTATAATAAAATAATATTTCAACATTTTCTTAAAGTTACCCTCACCTCTTTTATAAAAGGGTACTTAGCCTTCTCTCAGAATCACACCTCCAAATCCATTTGTTTCAACCAAACCCTTCTCATATATCCTCACAAATACCCTCAAATAAACCTAGATGCCTTAGTTTGATCAGAAAGCCATCCTAAAGAGCTCTTTTGATCAAATCAAAAGGAAGCACACGAAAAGAGGTAATAATTTCATCACCTCATTCAATGTTCTTTTCTTCCTCCACTCCGTATTTCATTGTTGTTTCCATACCAAAATAATAACTATAGTACCTTATACATAATGTGGTGTTATTATAAAAATGGTACCACCATATTCATTATTCTATCCATCCTATTAATGACAAAGTCACCATTCGTGTGGACGCACGACTTACCGTCTCCACATCGTGGTGAAGTTTTTTATTCAACGCTTAATTTTTTGGATGGGTATAATAATAAATATAATTGGTGAAAATAATAAATATAACGTTTTAATGATTCTTTATTTTTGATATACCATTCAATTACATACTATTTCACCATAAATATAATTATTTAATCGCTTGTGCGTACGTACGGCCTACCATCTCCATAAACGGTGTTTTCCATTGCATATATATTTCAATTATAAATATTTATATTCTAAATATATCTGATATATAAATAATGTCTCATATACTGGACGTATTTAAATAATAATCTAAATGATACTAACAAGAATTACAAGTTAAAACACGTATGATAAATAAAGCGATTATTAACCGAAATGATAATTTAACATGGAAATCATTATTAAATATGTACTATAAAGTCATTAATGAATAATTTATGATATAATACATATGAATATCATTTTGGTATAATTTAATATCATACTATGGTCATTATATAGGATTTTAAATGTACCCTCAACCAAAGGAAAGTGCAAGTTAAGTGTTAATTCCTCAATTTCATTATTATCCATGATTGTTTATGTGTATGTATTTATGAGGAAATTTTATAATCTGTGTCCATGTTTTATAAAAATGAATTCAAAATGAATTTTTTTATGGTTTTGTGGAAGATATTCTTTATCAAGATTCGAATTTTAAATGATTTAATGATTTATTTTTCTTAATATTTTTAATTAAAGTCCATGTTTTAAAAATGGTTTAAGGATTTAATTATACTGACATGATTATTATGAAATGATAATTTCTTTAAAAAATATCAAAGTGGTAGGGGACAATTTGATTCAAAAATCACTTCTAAATGAATTCCTTTATAAATTCATGAATTTTAAATGATTTCCCAAAATAGATATTTCAATCAAGGAGTTTTATTGATTATTTCAACTATATCAACATCCGTTACTGGATATTATTCATTAATGAGGTTGATTTATTATAATAAAATATTCGATATTATAATGGATGAGTTATGATATTTTTGACTTTGGATGATATATTTTTATACCATTCATGTGTTATTGTGAATGTATTGACATTTCATATGCTAGTTTTAATATGAATTTTTATGTTTTGTTTCATCATTTTCATATGAGGAATGCATTGAAATTAATAAGTGACGGGTGGAGCCTGCTATAGCTCCTCGAAGCATCAGAAGGTCTCATTAGACAAACTAATGTCTTGGAAAAAGGCCTTGAAAAAATCTTTTTTTTAGTGTTGGAATGAGGGACTAACAATGTGGTTATGAGATCCGACATTATGCATTCCATCATTATGAAATTATCTATTGATATTACATGTGATTATTCGATTACTATAATATCCATATAAATAAGTAAATGGAATTATTTTATTTGTCTTTTCTATATAATGCTGATGTTTATGTTTAAAAGGTTTTTTAGTCTTATACACTGCCTTAAATGTTTGTTCTTATTTATGAAAGATTATGCTATATTTTATTCATTATTGAGGATCTGATCTCATCACTTTCATATGTTTTGTTTTTTCCAGGATGTGAAGATGTATGTTACTATTAACCTTTTGGAATAGGCTATGGGATATAAGAGTGTTCAAAGGGGACACAATGATGTTTTTTTATTTCAAGATGTACTATAAAACATATGTATGTATCTAGTTATTAAAAGGCTACCAAACTGATCGGTCTTTTAGGACATGAGTCCTTGTATCATGCCAATGTAATTAAGCAATGCACTGACCCTGGGCTTCTAGGGTAAGGGCATTACAGTTGGTATCAGAGGAAGTTTAGAAATAACTTTGGAAACTGGATTTAGATAAAATCTAATTAGAGAACATTTCACTAAGATAAACATTTAGGATTGGTATAGATGAAATTCCTAGAATTTTAGTATTGTAGAGATTTTGTGAGTTTTCAAAGAATTACATCACTATCTGGATACGAGAAGGTAGACACGGATATGACAGAAAAATACATATGAGTGAAAACTCTGACAAGGAGTTTCAGTCTTGACCTGGGCTATCCTGGTAAACAACAACGAGCCTTGCTACACTTTTGGTTATGACACTCTTGGGGGATATGAATAGGATAATTCACATTTTCATTACAAACCATTGTGAATTATATATGAGTAAATACATCCTCAAAGAAAACAATTTTTTTATTATGAATTATATGTATAAAATTTTCAATTTACATTATGTATTTTGAAAGTTATAAATTATGAATTGTGATTCATAAAATAACCTAGTTTATTACATTGTGTATATATAGTGCTCATTAGAAGGAATGGGAACTCCATAAACATGCATAATCCAAAGAGTAAGAAAGATCATATCATTCTCGGTATTAAACAAACATTTAAAAGGGAAATAGTCTCCCACATATTCTCATTATATGAAGAAATAATATCATTTGTTTATAAGACATATGAACAATTATCTGAGTCCTATGGCTTTGATTGGAATCAAAAGAAGAAAAGGATGATAGTGAGAATGATGGGTAAAGGGAAGAAGAGAAAGATGAATTTTCCAATATGTGATAAATGTGGATAGAATAATCATGGTAAATTATTGGAGGTAATAAAAAAGTATTATATGTGTGGAAAAAAGGACACAAAGTACATGATTTCAAGGGGAAGAAAAAATGTTTCAAATGTACAATGCTTCATCTGCAAGGAGTTAGGACACTACGTGAATCAATCTCCCAATCATCAGAGTATACCCCAAATGATGCTACTAGATAATAATCAGGTTATGATACTACCGCAGATGAAGAGTAATAATTAGTGTTATTATATTTTTATTAACTAATTATGTCATTTGAGTGTTGAATCAATCATGTACTAATTATATAAATTATAGAAATAAATAAGTATTGTAATCCCGTACTATTTCATTGAGGAGTTGAGAATATAATGTACTATGAATAGTTACTCAACAGTAAGTTAAATTTTCTGGAAAATATATGGATAAAATAATGATAAACATTAATATGGTCCTAATACTAGAATAGTGATTTTGGAATAATATATGATTGATATGGATAAATTATATTGGATTTTCTTGACTACCTTGGAACTGATTAATGATTTTTTTATTGCATCATTGTTGGAGTATTCAACTTTTTTGGATATAAGGAATATATCTATCATTATATAAGAATAAGGGAGAATGAATGTAATCAATAAGGTTTTATGGTAATTCAGGGTGTTACCATACATGATGCAGTTACTCACATGTTATTTTGTGGAAAAAAGACATCTTCATTATGTTTTGTTGAATTTCCTTATAAATTTTGGACTATGAGTTTGGAAAGAATTATTTTGGATAAGTCTATAGGTTGGAATGAATAATTTTGAGCATTTTATTCTATTATTTATGGTGAAAAACATCTTAAAATTATTTTTGGATTGTTATAAAAAGGACAACCTAGAGGTTGGGGACAACCCGTCACGTCTAGAAAGGCCACAAGAATTTGACCCGCAATCATTGGCCAACAAGGGTGAAACACCTACCACTAGCCTACGTGATGTCCTAGTTTGTATAATGTAGTTTTTTAAATGGTATGAAAGATAAACTATAAATTTTTTTATTAAACCCAAAACTATTAGGATATATAGAATATTTTTGAGTTCTATTATCTTTTGTAGTGAAAGATAAGTTTGGGGTAAAAATTAGTTAATGGATGGTACTCTACTTATCAAGTATTTTTTTCCTTTATTCTATGTAGGAATTTATTCTTAATCTTGAGGGAATGGATCTTAAACCCCAAAAAAAGTGTTATCCTAAAACCTTAGGATTCATTTAACCGATGATATTTTAAATCATCATAGATTGATGGCTTTGAGGCCCTCAATTTTACACTTGTTTGTGATTGATGGCCTCAATCACTCCCTATAAATATTTACATTATTTGTCTAATTATGTATCTGTAATTTCCACCACTATTCTTGTAATGACCCGGGTTTTTGGGGTCTATTATTTTGTGAAAACCTCATGTTGGATTTTCTGGTCTAGGAATCTCGGTGAAGTTTGGCGTAACGGTAGGCCTACCGGTATCCTTAGCCTATCAGTAGCAGGCCTTCCGGTAGCTCGGTCTACCGGTAGCTGAAGCCTACTGGTAGCACTGTCTACCGGTAGCTCAGTCTACCGATAGCACGGTCTACCGGTCGCTGCAGCCTACCGGTAGCTAGGCCCACCGGTAGCTGCAGCCTACCTGTAGCTCGGCCTACCGGTAGCTGCAGCCTACCGGTACCTCGGCCTACCGATAGCTGCAGCATACCGGTAGCTCGACCTACCGGTAGCTGCAGCCTACTGGTAGCTCGGCCTACCGGTAGCTCGGCTACTGGTAGCTGTCAACCGCCGGTAGCTCTTAGCTAGCGATGGCTCTGGCCTACCACACGGGCCAGTAATGCTCCTTTTTGCACGATTAGGGTTTTAATCCCTATTTTGACTCCTTTAAGTGTGTTTTAAAGCCCAGTAACGCCATTAAATGAATAACCCTGTGTTTAATTTAATTATTTAATAAATTAACCTGGTGTGTGTGCGTCGGTTTAAACAACCCGACCCCTTTAATGACGTGTGGGGCCGCGTGGTCAACCCAAGAACCCCACTCCTTATACAGTTTGGGGTTCTTTTCTCAACCATCTGTGTCCCTTATAACTAAAGGGTTCGCCCTGGGTTTCTCTTTTCTTGATCACCCTCAGCCAGGAGTACTTTTGTCTCGACGATCGGATTTTTGTGCATTGGGTGAGCCGCATCGTTATGCATAAAGTTCCGCACACAGCCTAAGAGTCGAAGATCAACAAGTAGGGAATTTCTCCTTTGTCTCTCTCTCTTTTGTATCATGCGGGGTGGGCGTGCTTTTGATTCTGTAGAATTAGAGAAACTTGACCTAAATAAAGATAATGAACGGATTCTATGAAGAATAAAGGGGGGCGGTAATCGTTGATGTTGTTTATATTATGATCCTTTTTTTGAGTTGTGCTGGCTTACGCCTTTTGAAAATCGAGGATATTGGTGGTCGTTGTCCATGCACTAATGAACCCTTTTGGTGTTCGAAATGGTTTGTTTTGTAATTATAAACTCCTATTGTGAAAACTAAATTAGTTAATCAGGTAATCCTGGCTGAATAAATTTGAAGCACCAGGATCAATCCTTATGTGATAACCCCCAGTTAAAGCACACGAAATTGAAATCATGGAGTGTGTAAAATCTTTTATATATGAAAATCCATGCATGGGTCTACCTCGCTTAGTGGTAGTGGTTTGTTTGTTTTTCCTTTACGGGCCGATTTCTGGAGATGTGGGAGGGGATGGGATCCACTGTTTTTATACTCTCGGTGGATGTGAAATTGGGAATGGTATTCCCTATTGTTACAGATTTGGTGGTTGTGAGTTTTATGACTGGGTTGTTACCTTGTTTATATCAAAAATTGGGGTGGGATCCTTTATTGTTGAGATGCCCTTTTTTCTCCCGGATATTGGGCATGGGGCTGTAACTTAGGGTTCTCTTTAGTTGATGCGGCTTTACGAGAGAACCGGGTGTGGGTGTGTTTCCGACGCTTTCGCTGGGGCGCGCGCGCATCCGTCTGTGAGGAAGGGGGACGCGCGGCTTTGTTGCCCCGCATTCCCGCTTTCCAAAGGCGGGCGGCATTCGTTCCTTGTTCAGGTACGTCTGCTCCTTGATCGAAACGGGATGATGGGATGTCGGTTCTTCCTCCTGTGGATTCCTCCTCAGAACTCGTCACCTAGTCCGGGTCTCCCTTATAGATTTAATACGTAGTTCGTGAAACTCTTCCCAGTGTCTTGTTTCCATGGACGCCGGTTAATTACACTGCTTCTGTCGGGACATTCCAAAGGGTCCAGTCAGGGCAGCAACCTTCGGTCCGGGGAGTAATCACGTTTGAGGCATCAGTAGCGTGTCTGGATGCTGGGGTACCTGGCATGTCTGTCTGTTATCCTCAATCACAAGGCTTCTCGAGGGCGTGGAAGCCCGAGGCATCCCACATCGAGCGCAGGGAATTACATGTCATAGACACGTATCTGAGGTTTTCCTCAGCTTCCCATGTTCAACACAGGGTATGTTGCAAGATTAACGTCTAGCAGAGATGGTTACACCAAAGGCGTTCCATCTGAGGTTTTCCTCAGGCATCTCATGTTTATCACGAGGTAGGCCGCGAGTTTAACGCCTTGCGGAGATGGTTGAGAATGAAATGGGACCATCGCAGGGGGGCGACAGCGAAGTTGGGCTTGAGCCTTGAAGAGACTTCCTACGTATCCCCGTGACAGGGAATCAAAGTCCGCGTAGTTCAGGATGGTGCCGGTAAACCGACGTGAAGCTGGACCTTGATCCGAAGAGAGTTGGGCTTGAACCTCTGGGAGGATTCCTACGTACCATGCCTTGACATGGATCAAAGTCCCTGTAGTTCAAATGATACAGTTTAACGTCATGCGGGACGATAATGAACCCTGACGTGAATAAACGACGGGTGGTGGGTGTCGGTGAGCCGATGTAAGCGAGGGACCTTGATCCACTATTGATGGGCTTGAACCTCGTGGAGGCTTCCTACATACCATGCCTTGACATGGATCAAAGACCTCGTAGTTCAGGTGGGGTTGGGTCATAATGGCTTACCACTGGACCGGGATGTAGTTTAACGTCATACTGGACGTAGGTAGAACACGACGTGAATTGGGTGATGGGTGGGCTTGAACCTCGTGGAGGCTTCCTACGTACCATGCCTTGACATGGATCAAAGACCTCGTAGTTCAGGAGGGGTTGGGTCGTAATGTCTTACCACTGGACCGGGATGTAGTTTAACGTCATGTTGGACGGGGGTGAAACCCGACGTGAAAGACGGGTGGGCTTGAACCTCATAGAGGCATCCTACGTACCATGCCTTGACATGGATCAAAGACCTCGTAGTTCAGATGAAAGTAGACCTTGGTCCACTGATGGTGGGCTTGAACCTCGTGGAGGATTCCTACGTACCATGCCTTGACATGGATCAAAGACCTCGTAGTTCAAATGAAAGTAGACCTTGGTCCACTGATGGTGGGCTTGAACCTCGTGGAGGCTTCCTATGTACCATGCCTTGACATGGATCAAAGACCTCGTAGTTCAGAAGGGGTTTGTCAGGGTCGGTGCTCACTCTAAGCCCACGTGAGTCATGCTCGGTGTGAGAAACAAGAGGTTGCAAGGACCTGACGATCACGTCGCGAAGGGTGAGTCCATGAGAAGCGAAGAGGGGCTTACGCGTTGAGCGGCCCATGGTGTTGGGACTTACTCCAGGATGGAGGCCCATGGCGCGACAAAGCACGGGAAAGATGGACCTTGGTCCGACAATGGGAGGTGCCTCATTCCCTATCACGTCCCCCACTGACCTTGGTAGTGGGGGGGTACCGAGATGCACGGGTGCAATCATTCAAAGGTTAGGGTTTTACGCTCTGAGGCGACCCTTCCCCTGCGAACATACACCACTCCGACAAGGAGGATCTCATTCCATGTGAGGAAGAGTTCCATTCCCGTGGAGACGAGTGGTGTAAAAAATGTTCGAGTTGGAGGGACCCTTTGTGAGGGAGACGAGGTTGGGTCACAGTTTAACGTCATGTGTTGAGGACGTGGTGCTTGGCAGTTTAACGTCCTGCAGCTCGGACGAGGTGGGTTCACTCCACACCCCTAGGGCTTACATAACCTGTACCCTCTGGTCCTTGGGGAAGGGAAGGTACCAGTAAGGCCATGGTAAAGGGGGGTCGAGGGAGGAACCATCGAGGGGTCCACGTTAGCGTGGCTATGCGAAGAAGCAATAGCCGTTAGCGTGCCTATGCGAAGATGCATTGGGCGAAGCAACGCTACGGGAGGTGTTGTCCATGGGACTTTGAAATCACATCGTGCAAACCTGGAGGGTCGCACGGAAAGAGGAATCGCTAAGCAGAGGAGCGTGCTTTGCGAAGTGGGGTGCCTTGGCCTTAGCATGGGGCATAGGTGGGAGTGGGTGGTGCTTCGCGAAGTAGAACAGTGTTCGCGGAGCACTGCCTCGCGAAGAAGGAGTGGTTCGCGAAGCAGGGTCCTGCCAAGCAATGTGCTTCGCGATGCATAGTTATCCTGCCTTGGCATAGGGATTACTAGCATGGGTTGGGTGTTTCGTGAAGCACGAGTGCTCCGCGGCTGCCCGGGTTCCCTTGGGAATCCCCTTCCTTTGCGAACGCCCTTGGGCTTCGCGAAGGGCATCCCTCTCGGAAGAGGGGCTCAGAACGAAACAAATCAGAGTCGTCTCGTGAAGTAGAAATACCTCGCGGAGCTCATGATTCACGGGGCAAAGCTTGCTTCGCGATTCGGGAGAGGAGAAGCCGAAAGGTCGGATTGTCCGTCCTCTGGGACTCAGGGGGAGTCGAGTATTTATAGGGAAGGGGCGCCGCGATGCAGGGCTCGCGCGCCGCCTTCGGGGCTTCGCGGCGGCTCGCGAACGTCAAACGGATTCGCGGAGGATTACTGCCTCCGGAGCTTCACGGCGGCTCGCGAACGTCAAACCGGTTCGCGGAGGATTACCGCCTCCGGAGCTTCGCGGGGCCGTCAAGGTTGGGACGCTTCGCGGCGGGGCTTCGCGGCTGTGCTTCGCGGCTGTGCTTCGCGAGGCAGCGCGCCGGCTGTCTTTTTCGTTCCTTCCTTTCGGGCCACATTTTTGGCGCCAACAAATGCCCCCCCCCCCCTCAGACTTGGAGCCGCGGAGGGCGAAGGGTCGAAGTCTGAGGGACAATCGCCAAAAACTGTCGGTGGTTCGCGAGGTATCATCGCGAAGGGGGGCCCGCGCTGCTGGCCGGGGCCGCGGGTCCGGACGCGCCGCGATGCTTCGCGCGGGTGAGGCGCGCCGCGATGCTCCGGGGTGGTCACCTATAAATAGGGGGTCCGCGTTCTTTTGTCTTTACGCGCCTTCCTTTTCCTTTTGTGCTCTCGATTTCGCGACGCTCCGCGTACTCCGCGACAGCACTCCACGAATCGAGCTTCGCGGCGAACCGCAAGTCTCCGACTCCGCGTCCGCGCTAAGCGAACCTCTGTCTGCCTTGGCCAGACTTCGCGGCTTGGTCTCGCGACCGATCTTCGCGTTCCGACTTCGTGGTCGAGCTTCGCGGCCGAGCTTCGCGATCCGCCAGAAAGAATTCTTTTCCGAGGGCCAAAGTCAAAATGGCCCATCAAGAACCTGCCTTGGGGGTCCTTGCAGACGCTGCTCGTCGAGATGAGATGGTCAACCGTCCAGGTTTGGGGGAGATGATTCGGAGCCACTCGGACCATACTTCCTTGACAGACCTGCTGTCGGAAGGTCAGAAGGATTACCCGCAGTGCAAGAAACTGTCGTTGTACGGCTTCAGGCTGAGGGATGACGTCTTCATCCCTGAGGCAAGAAGGGATGAACCAGCTTGCTGGTTCAGGAGCACACCATGCCAGCACCAATGGTTTAGGGCGGCCGATGGTCATGCACGGGAGGATTTCACACCCGTTACCGCTGATTGCCTCTACAATCATGTAAATGACATTGACGGGAGGCCACTGCAACCGGAGACGTCCCCTCCTCTCTACCGTACTATGCTGAAGGCGGCTCTGCAGGATCCGAAGAAGGGATGGTCCGATGAGTGGGACCTGCGCCAGGGCGGCAATTTTACCGACGACTGGGCCTGGGCCTATTGGGTAGGCGCCTCGTGCGAGGAGTTCGAGGCCGAGCTGAGGAGAGTGGGATTGTATGAGGCAGCATGGGCCTCCCAGTTCCACATTTACCAGCCAAAGCAGCTGATGCCGGAACTGCTGAGTAGATGGTCGTCCAGGACCAACACTTTTCACCTGCATCACGGGGAGGTGGGAATCAGTCTGTGGGATGTCCACCAGATTTCCAGGGTCCCGATCTTGGGGGCCATGTATGACGAGTTCCTCCCCGTTGTCAGCGTGTGGGGAGATGCTGAGCAAATGCCACGGCTGGCGTCAGCGCTGATGGCGCTTGTCCCTGGAGAGGACAAGGAGGCCGTGAGGGACGTCCACTTCAAGAGGTGGTTCAAGTGTTTCCTGAACTTTCCAGAGAATCGAGAGTTCCCTCCAAGGCCTCGAACTTGTCCGAGGGCAGCCCAGCGGGGTAAGGGGCACTCGTATTGGCGGGTTTTGGAGGACAGCCAATGGAAGACTTGGGTTTTCAGCGTCAGCACCGAACAACAGCCAATAGTTAGGCTGGCGGCGTTCATCGCGGCTCTCATATGTGGGTGGATCCTACCAGTGAGAGATACAAGCATGGGGGTACGACCCAGCTCGTTCATCATGGCATCGATGCTGGCCATGGGGCAGCGGATCAACCTGGGGATCCCGATGCTTGCCAAACTATTCAGAATGCTGCGGCGCATTAGCGAGGGCAAGAAGCCGCCAAGAATATGTGGGCCCTTCCACCTCCTGTATGGGTGGATCGCGGCGCATATCAGGGGGATTTACGAGTATCCAAACCCCATTTCGCCGCCGGGATCAGACTTTCGCCCTTCCATTCTGAACGCAGTTGGGAGCTTCCCATTCAAACTGGCCGTTCCGATGGTGCTGAATAGGGTGTGGAGGGCGGACGAGTTCAACTTTCATCCCTTTCCACTGTCGACGGGGAGGCTTACTGATGATGGACGGGGAACGGAAGAGCATCGGGCTTACCTTCTGGCCTTCCGAGGTGGAGTTTTGGTGGCTCGGATAGATCGTGAGCCGATCTGTGAACCGTACACCCCACACCGTTTTGCGAGGCAGTTCCGGTGCCTCCAGCGGCTGACCCCGCAGGTATACTGAGAGGTGCGTCACGAGGAGCACCCGTGTGTGATGAGGCAGTTGTGGCTCATGTTCACACGTGAGGATGGAAAGATGCAGATCATATTGCCTCCACCCACCGCCGCCTTCGGCTTAGTGAAGGAGTACGCCATTAGCTGGGAGGCCGCTTATCCTGGGGAGATGCTGAAGCAGCCAACGATCCGGGTTGGTGACGGTGGGCCTCCTTTATCTCGAGGTCGGGGTCGGAGGGCAGCTAGGGCCGCCCGTGGCAGCGGGGCTGCCATGGCAGAGAGACCCGCACCGGCTGAGGGTATGGCAGCAGTGGCGGATCCGGTGGTTCCGGGAGAGCAAGGTCATCCGGAGGGGTGGCCACCGAGGGGATTCCGTCGGATATCCGCTCAGGCTCCGGGGAAGCGGCTGCGTCACATTGACATGGCAGAAGATGCTGTCTTTCCGGAAGCTTGGGACATCTGGGACGTCAACCGGCAATTCCTCAGCCCATCTGAGATGTGGGCCCACCTGAATCGCCTCGGGATGAGAATGTCGGGCATAGGCCCAGTCCGGGCTGGATTCATGGTGTCTCCGTCGGAGGCGGAGCAATACTTGAACGTGCTGGAGGATTACATCCACTCCAGTGGTGTCCCTCGCCCAATGACAGACCGGGTGAGGGTACTGTTGAATCAGACGGTCCCTCCACAGCCATCGGCTGCCGATCTGAGGGAGCGCTTCCCCTTGCCGGAGGAATCAGGGGATTCTTCTCGGGAGGATGAGGCTGGAGGGGGGGACCCGCTGGAGGAGGGCGAGGTCGGAGACCGAAGCTCAGAATCTGACGACTTCGCGGAGGCTCTCGAGGTAACATTCCGAACTTCTCTTCTTATGATCTATTTTTGAATCCCTATGGACTTCTTACCAATGTTTGGGTCATGCAGGAGGAACTTGTTCGTAGGCCTCGTTCTCGCTCCTTGGCGGGTGACGATGCGGGACCTTCAGAACCCGCGCCTATGGTTGCGTCCAGTTCTGCGTCTGGTGGGACCAGGGGGACTGAGGTGTCTCCTCTGAAATCTCCAGACCTTCCAATAGTATACGGGAGGCCTCGTCTCGGAGTCCCATCAGTACCGGCCCAGGAGCAGCGCTCAGAAGTCGATCTTCGTAAGTCTCCTCCACCGGTCTCTTCGTTGCCACACGTGGGCCATGTCGACTAACTTTTATGTCTCTTTCTGTCATACAGTTCTCCGACTGGCGTGGGCTGCTGCAGCGAGGCTGGTTGGGATGTCTGGCGGCGTCCCTCCCAGGGGCATGCCGGTGATGGTGACGATAGTCCCTTCACCTCCTCCAGCTGCGGCGCACACCATCACTGGCGGGACCACCAGCAGGGTCATACCTGAAATCATCGAGGTGGACTCCGAGGAAGAGGATCAACCTGTCAGTCCCAGTCCTGTCGTGCCTGTGCCGGCATCAGGTGTTGTACCAGACTCAACAACAGATGCGGATCCCGCTGAGGAATTCCTGCAGGCATATCCTGTGTACGAGCCTGCCGACCGCGCGGATTGGGACGAAACAGCCTCTGATGAGGAAGACAGCAGCATAGTCCGCCGCCGGTCATGGAAGCTGATCACGCGCTTTATCAGGGACACTCCCCAAACGCAATGGCTGGCCGAAATGGATAGGCTCCGCTCGCGGTTGCGCGAACTGTGTGCCGGGGGAGTGGATGCCCAACGACCTCACGCGCTCATCCAAGACCTCATGGCTGAGAAGATCCGGGAGCACGATCGTGGGCTGAGCATGGGATGGCAGCGGAGGAAGGCGACCAGCATCAGGAAGCTCCAGGAGGCTGAAGGCGAGGTCCAACAGATGCAGATCCGGGCCAACGAGCTTTCATCCACTCTCGATGCACAGTCTGAGCTGGTCTTACGATTGAAGGCCCAGCTGGCAATGGCTGAGGAGCATATGGAGAAGACCTCTGGAAGGATGGCTGTCGTCCAGGCCGAGGTGGAAAGGGCCCGGGCCAGGGTTGACGGATTACGCCCCGCCGCTGCTGAAGAGGAGCGGGAGTTAAATCAGCGGCAACAGGCTCTGGACGCCGCAAGTCAACGGGTGGCGGAGCTGCAACGCTCTTTTGACGGAGTCAACCCGTCCATGGGGGAAGTCAACCCCCGAGTATTGTAGCGAACTCGAAAGAAGCTTTTATTAACACTTTTGTGCTCCAACTCTTTCTTTCTCCTTTGTTTTGAGTTCCGTAGTACGCACGATTTCCACTGTTGAATTGCCTTGTTGCATCCCTGCAATGTTTGCGGGACGTTTGACGACAATTCCCTCAAACCAGTCCAGATTCCCGAAAGATGGGGAAGGCTTGATCGGAGGAGGAACTTCCAGGATAGCCGAATTACCGTTTCTCCAACGTGCTCTTATGCACGATCGGGGCAACACCAGGGGCACTGAAACCGGTTCAAACAGGTGAAAATGGGAAGTGTGAATCACGATGCCCAAATTCGGAACACTGTGGGGATGTCGTGACAATAAAGGACAACTGCTAACCATGGCGGACAAACGGTATCCTTACTGCGTTAGCCTGAAATGGGGACAACAAATGAGGGTCGACCGTTGACCATGTTCGAAACACGGGACCGTGTCACAAATGTTGTCGATCAATCTTTCAGGGCGTTGGCCCAGGACAGTTGGTGGACCATAGGTCAGACATCCATACTGTTAGGGGGTCCTTCCAGACATGAAAGAGGACGAGAGTCCGAATAAGGGACACGCAAAGCGTGGAACATGGAGTGGTGGCTTGTTCAAACAGAATCCAACACCTCGGTAGTTGCACCACCGCGGAGGGAGTACGCCAGATGGGCGCATCGACCTGATCACAGATCATTCCTTCTTGGGACAGGGCCTCTCTGGCGAGGGGATCTATCGCTTCCCAATGGGATCTTGGGGCATCCTGAACTTGTTCAGGGTAAAATTGTAGCTACATAGTTCTCCCCGAGGGGTCAGGCCAGAGGGCTGGAAATGGGGAGGAACAGGATTTTGTGATTCCTGGGGCTGAACCCTAGGCGAAATGCCTGGGCGTCTCTACGTATCCCACGTGATGATGGGAATCAAGCCGCACGTAGTTCTGGAAGCGCAGTTTAACGTCGTACTGGACGAGGAGCAGCCTAACCGTTTTGGTACACATCCGGCCAAAACTACTAAGCCCACGTGAGTCGTGCTCGGTGTGGGAAATAAGTAGTAGTGGTGGGAATTTCCCGACGCAGAGAGGGGAAGGTTGGGGCAAAGGGATGCTCGGTGACTACCGGCCCAATGACACTAACACGATCATTCAGCGCATCTAGATGCGCGAAGAGAAAGAGCCGAGTATGGTGGAGTTCCACTTGAACATGAGGGAGTGGAAATGTGTGAATCATGACGCTCGAGATTCGGATCACGATGGTGACGGCGTGGCGATGGAGGACTACTGCTGACCATATTCACAACACAGCATCCTATCGCGTTAGCCTGAAATGGGGACAAACAAATGAGGGTCGACCGTTGACCATGTTCGAAACACGGGACCGTGTCACAAATGTTGTCGAATATCCGCAGGGACGTTGGCCCGAAACAATTGTAGGGCCCTTAGGTCCAACATTCATGGAGAGCCCTTAAGCTTAGTATCCACGTCGTCCGAGGGTCCTTTTGGATGTGGAAGAGGATGAGGATCCAAATAGTGAGCTCACGAAGCTTGGTCATGGGATGAGGGGAATGTCCCTGTGAAAATCCCATGCTTCGGGCTTTTTGTCAAAACACATCTGAATACGTCAACGAAACGTATTAGAGAGAGGGAGCAGATTCCTTTCCCTTGGGGAAATCATAGTTTATGGTCATAGAATTCGGACCATGGATTGGAAAAAGGGATCAGGGGAAGCATGACATCACAACCTGAGGTGAATGAGCTCGAGTCGAGGGACTGAACACCAGGGTTAGGCTGGACCCGCGGGGAAGTACCCGGGCGCTCCTACGTATCTCATGAGGATGAGAATCAAGCCATACATAGTTTTGGAAGGTGGCAGGGTAAGGTACCAGTGCCAGGGGAAAGGGGAAGTGCGGACGTAGCCCTTGCACTAAAAGAAGCGGAATTTGATGTATCTTGTTTGTTCTTTGAGGTGAATGGTTTTTTTTTGTGAAGCGACAGGCCTAGAACTGTAGGTCGTGATGTCGCCACAATAATCAAGCCGTGATGGGCGTTGACAAATGGCATGGCGTGTGGCCAGTACCCAACGTGATGTCCTCTACAGCGAGGTCACCACAATGCGGTGCCGTTTTTCGTCGTGCGGCCAGGACGATAATGTCACAGTTTAGGGTCGTATGATAGGACCAAGCATGCATTTTATCGTCATGCAGCGCAGACGTAGCAGAGACGATGCTAGGCGGGAAATGTGCGCAGTGTTTATAAAACACATTTGACAGAGACATGATCCCACATCAAATTGTACGCCATCCGGAGGTAAAACAGGGAGAGAGACTGGCTTCCTGAATGGGTTGTACCCGGAGACAGGGCGTCTGGGCGGTCCTACGTATCCCATGAGGATGGGAATCAAGTTAAACGTAGTCCCGAATGGATCTTAGTTTATGGTCTTGGAGCTCGGACCATGGGAGCCCCAAAGGGCGCCAGATTGCAACTTTGTCCCCCTAGCATGCAAAGGTGCACTGAGGGATAATGCCAAAAGTGTCGAGATTCCACCTGGACATGATGGGGTGGAAAATGATGTGAATCATGCAACCAACATTCAAGGACTGAAGGAGCTGGCGTGACGACAAAGGATTACTGCTGACCATGTTCGCAACACAGCATCCTGTCGCGTTAGCCTGAAATGAGGACTAATCAAAACGAGCATCGACCGCTGACCATTTTCGCAACGCGGGATTTTATCGATTTGTCGTCCGTAACCCTGGAGGGCATTGGCCCGTATCGGTAGGAGAGCCCTTGGTCATAGTATCCAGGCCGTTCTTGGGGGTCCCTCCGGGTGTGAAAGATGATGGAAGTCCGAATAGAGGGGAACACGAAGCTTGAAAAGTGGAAGGAACTTGACCAAGTTGAATCTGACACTCTTGGTCCTAGACCAGAGTACTCTCAATACATGGGTGAACCACTACAGGGAGCCAAGGGACTCAACCTTGAGGGTGATCAAGAGATGGAAGATTCCCAGGGGAAGGGGGGCATGATGCCCACAACCTTGTATCATACCTATGCACCCCCCGCTGGAGAGGGATGGACCAAGTGGCCTAGGTGACCGGGAAATCAGGAGATCTCCCCGAGGTGGGGCTGGACCCGAATCTTAGACATTCAGGTGGTCCTACGTATCCCATTAGGATGGGAATCAAGCCACACGTAGTTCTGAAAGGGTGCCTTTTAATGTCATGCAGGACAGGGGATAGGAGGACTGAACCTCAGAATGGGGGCGTGCGTGGTGCAGCTATTGCGTACCCGACGTGAATGAGGACGTAATCCTACATTGTGCCACGCAGTCCCATGATCAGGGTCCTGAAGGCAGGATTAGAGAGGTAAATTCGCTGAACTCAAGCCGGGTCCAAAGACAAGGGGTCTTGAACGTAGTTCCAGATGAGAGTCTTAGTTTATGGTCTTAGAGCTCGGACCGTGGGTGGTGACAACTCCCGAGTAAGCACAGAGGTCAACCCAATCCCTAAGCCCACGTGAGATAAACTCGGTGCGGGGAACAAGGGGGGAATCCTCATTGTAATACTTGGGGCATCCATTAAAGGGGAGTCAGCAGAAAGTTCTGAAGGACACCTTTGATGTAGCTTGTTCCTCAAATGCGCAGACGTGCACGGAGGAAAAGTACCAAGAATCCCGAGACTCTACTTGGACACGATGAAGTGACGAAGGGTGTGAATTGTGTACCCGGCATTTGGGCTTAACGGGTTGGCGTGACGACAGAGGAAAACTGTTATCCGTGACTGAAACACAGCGTCTGTATCGCGTTAGCCTGAGGTGGGAACAACAAACAAGCATCGACCGCTGACCATATTCGCAACGCGGGATTTTATCGATTTGTTGTCCGAAATCCTGGGGGGCGTTGGCCCGTATCAGTAGGAGAGCCCTTGGGCTTTGTATCCAGACCGTTCTTGGGGGTCCCTCCGGGTGTGAAAGATGGTGAAAGCCCTGATGCGGGGATACGCAAAGCCTGGAAAGCGGGTGCGGACGTGTCCGAGTAAAGCTTGGCATTCCAGGTAATGAACCAGAGTACTCTTAAGCACATTGGAGAACCGCCAAAAAAGAGGGATCGACGAAACAAATCAGCAGGGGGTGGGAGCATGGCGTGGTCATCAAGAGACCGTCGTGAATGAGGACATAATCCCACACCGCACCATATGATCCCCTCATGGAGGAAAGATAGGCCAGGGGGCCAAGATGGGATGAGGATTCCCGAGGGATGGGGCTGGACCCGGATCTTGGACATCCAGGTGGTCCTACGTATCCCATCAGGATGGGAATCAAGCCACACGTAGTTCTTGAAATGTAGTTTAACGTCATACCGGACGAGGAGGGGAATAACATATACCTAAGCAAGGTGTACAGTATGGCGAAAAACTGACGTTAATGAGGACATAGCCCTACACCATGCCGTACAATCCTATAAGATAGGTCTTGGGCTGCGGCCTGGAAAGGCCGAGGGGCCTGGGGCTGAGCCTCGGAAGTGGAGTCGTACGACATGGTACATGATCCCGACGTGAATGAGGACGTAGTCCTACACCACACCGTACGCTCCGGGTGAGGAATCCTGGGCTGTGGGCCCGATCACTAGCACCACCTGGGGGAAGTTTGTCACCTCAGGATGGGGCAGAATGAATCACTGTTGACCATATTCGAAACACAGCGTTCCTATGGTGACCCGCATGGGGGCAACAAATGAGCGTCGACCGCTGACCAAATTCGCAACGCGGGACTTGTTTCGATTTGTTGCTTGAGAAACCCTCGGGGGCGTTGTCCCGTATCGGTAGGAGAGCCCTTGGGCTTTTTATCCAGGCCGTTCTTGGGGGCCCCTCCGGGTGTGAATCCATCCACGAAAGGGGCAAACACCTCCAGGGGGGAATGTGCAGCCGGGTCGAGGCTTGCTCGACGTGGGTCGGGGCAAAAGTGCGCACCCTGCCGTGTCTTGACCCGAGGGGAAGATTTTGGCTTTTGGGCTGGGCCAATAGACGAAATGTCCGGGCGTTCCTACGTATCTCATAAGGATGAGAATCAAGCCATACGTAGTTCTTGAAGGCCATGCAGTTTAGCGTCATGCGGTGAGGACGTGGGAGGGTAGAAGAACGGGAGTGGGCGCATGGTGCGACCTTTACAATCTTTGCGTGAGTGGGGTTGCATGAGCGGGGCCAAGAAAGCCGATGCCCTGCTACACAAAGATCCTCCAAGGAGACCATTCCCAGGGGGAATAGTGGAAGAGAGAAGCTTGGGGCTGGGCTCAAGACAAGGCGTCCGAGCGTTCCTACGTATCCCATGAAGATGGGAATCAAGCCGTACGTAGTTCTTGACATGCAGTTTAACATCATGCGGGACGAGGGGCATCTCGTTCGGGGATGTGTGCGGCATGGTACATGATCCCAATGTGAGAACGTAGTCCTACACTGTATTGTACGATCCCGTAAGAGGGTAAGTCGGAGAGAAACGAGGGGGGCCTGGGGCCAGACCTTGGTGGAGATGGGGCCAGGGGCCCAAAGAGACCGAGGGGCCTGAGGCTGAGCCTCGGTCAGGAAGAACTGACTGACTTGCAGTTTAACGTCTTGTAGTGAGGACGGAGATACAGTTTAAGGTCATGCGGGACCAAGTCGCAGTTTAGGGTCGTGCAGGACCAATGCAGTTTAATGTCGTGCAGGACCAATGCGGTTTAATGTCATGCAGGACCCTCTCGCAGTTTAGGATCATGCAGGACCACTTTTGCCCTAGGCAAAGTATCGCTTGAGGAATCTGGAATTGGTGGGAGGGGTTACACGCTCTCCATCTGTGGTCACCAAGGAATATGCTCCATTGGGGTAAACCTTATGGATGATATAAGGCCCTTCCCATTTGGGTTCTAACTTGGGCGGTTTCCTTCCGGGAATCATTGGCGCTCGCAGGGCCAGCACCAGGTCACCCTATAGAAAAGAGCGGAGACAAACCTTCTTGTCAAAAGCTCTTGCCATCTTGTCCTGATGCCTTTCCAGATTGTGCAGGGCACGAAGCCGGTTCTCGTCCAGTGCCTCTAACTCATCTAGACGGATCTCGGCTACCTCATCTGATGTCTGGTGATCATAAACTGTCGTGCGTAGCGACGGCAGCTGGATCTCAATGGGTAGGACGGCCTCAGCTCCATACACCAGGGAATATGGGGTCACCTGGGTAGAGTTGCGAGTCGTCGTCCGGTAAGCCCAAAGGGCGTTGGGGAGCTTGTCCGGCCAACTCTTCTTGTTCTGACCAACCATCTTCTGCAGAATGTTAGAGAGGGTCTTGTTGAATGCCTCGATTTGTCCATTCGCCTGTGCGTGGTAGCGGGAGGTATGGTTTGACCGGATGTCGTACTTAGCGTACAATTTCTTCAATTCAGCTGCTCGGAAGTTGGTGTCGTTGTCAGTGAGGACGGCGTGAGGGACCCCAAACCGGTGGATGATGTTGGAGCTCACAAAGTCAACGACGGAACGGGCCTTGACCTCTTTGAGAGGAACTGCTTCTGCCCACTTGGAGAAGAAATCTGTAGCAGTCAGGATGAACCTACACTGGCGGGCTGTTGCCGGCGGATACGGTCCCACTACATCGAGTCCCCATACCGCAAATGGCCAAGAGTACTTGGTGGGGTGGAGGGGTTCTGGCGGCCGATGCAAGAAGTTGGCATGCACTTGGCACGCGTGGCATCTCTTGGCGTATCCAATACAATCGTGGATCATGGAGGGCCAGAAGTACCCTAGCCTCCAGATTTGATGGGACAGCTTCGGCCCAGCTTGATGGGTGCCACAGGAACCGGCGTGAACCTCTTGCATAACTTGAGGTATCTCTACTCCTTGGATGCAACGGAGGAGGACACCATCAAAACTCCGTTTATAGAGGGTCTGCTCAAGACTGGGGCTGCTCTGGAGGGTAAATTGAGGTGCGCGGCGTCGGATTCGCTCGCGCTCGGCCCGGTTGTCCGGGAGCTGGCCATTTTGGAGATAATCGAAAAAAGGTGCTCTCCAATCGGGGGTCGTTTCAACCACTGCGTCTGACGAACCCGGGACTCCCGATACGGAGGGTCCGGCGGTGAGATGACTTACCCGTAGGCTATCACGGTCCTCTTGGGTGACGGGAGCAATGACTCTACGGTGGGCCACGTGTATGACCAAATCATCTTGCTCGGGTTCTGCGAGCGATGCGGCTAAGCCAGCTAGGGCGTCCGCTTGGCCGTTCTGCGACCGCGGGACATGGGTAACCTCTGGCCGAGAAGAGAACTGGGCCATTAGGAGGAGGGTGTACTCCAGCAACGGTGCAAGCTCTGGCTTCCTGACGACGTAGTCGCCATTAACCTGTTTGATTACCAGCTCGGAATCTCCCTTCACATGTAGATGGGGTACATGGATCTCAAGGGCCAACTCGAGGCCGGTGATGAGAGCTTGGTACTCTGCCTCGTTTTTCGTACAACCTTCTGACAACAGGAAGGAGTACGGCAGGATGGCTTGCGCCGGGGTAATGAAAACAATACCCAGACCCACTCTGTTGAGCTTGGGGTCGTTGAGCCTTCTACCAGTGGGGCTCCGGGAGGCGCCGTCGAAATGCATTTGCCAACACGGGACAGCGTGATCGACCGAGAGGATCGTCTCGTCGGGGAAATCCAGGTCCAGGGATTGATCCGCGGAGGTTGGATGGGCAGCTAAAAAGTCTGCCAATGCCTGTCCCTTAACGGCCTTCTGAGGCACAAACCTGATGTCAAACTGCTTGAGAATCACCGCCCACCGTGCTAGCTGGCCAGTCAGCATGGGGCGGTTCAGGATGTACTTCAGCGGATCCACCCGAGAGATCAATTGCACCTCGTGGTGTTGCAGGTAGTGTCGCAACTTCTGCACGGCGAAGACGAGCGCAAGGCAGCTCTTTTCGATAAGGGAATATCTGACCTCCGTATCGAGAAGCATGCGAATAAGATAGTAGAGACTGTTCTCAGTGCCCTCGTTATTCTTATGGGCGAGCAGCGCGCCGAGGGATCTCTCCAGGGCGGTCACGTAAAGGACCAGCGGCTTTCCAGAGACGGGTGGCATCAAGACCGGAGGTTGGAGAAGATACTGCTTGATTTCCTCGAAGGCGACCCGACACTCCTCATCCGATTCGTAGGCAGCGCCTTTCTTCATGAGCCGAGAAAAGGTCTTACACTTGCCGGCCAGGTTCGCAACGAATCGGTGTATATAGGCTAAGTGGCCTTACAGGCCTCGAAGCTCCCGAATGTTGCTCGGGGGAGGCATTTGGCTGATGGCCTTGATCTTCTCCGGGTCGATCTCGATACCTCGGTATCTGACAACAAAGCCCAGAAACTTCCCGGAGGTGACTCCGAAGGCACACTTCAGTGGGTTCATCTTCAGGTGACGGGAACGGAGGAAAACGAACACTTTCTCAAGGTCTTTGAGATGGTCCTGGCGCTGATATGATTTGACTACAAGGTCATCCATGTAGCACTCCACCAATGTCCCGAGGATCGGTTTGAATATGCGATGCATGGCCCTCTGATAAGTGGCACCTGCATTTTTCAAACCGAATGGCATTACCCGGTAGAAAAAGGTACCCTGGGGAGCCCTGAAGGCAATGGACTCCTCATCTTCGGGGGCCATCCGGATCTGGTTATACCCGGAATACCCATCCATGAAAGAGAGGGCTTGGAACCCGGCCGTGGCGTCAATCAACAGCTCCGTCACCAGGAGTGGGAAGTCATCCTTTGGGCAGTGGCAATTGAGATCTCGGAAGTCGATGCAGACTCTAATCTGCCCATTCTTCTTCCTGACTGGCACAATGTTGGCGAGCCATTTGGGGTACTGGACCTCTTTGACGAAGTTGGCCTTGATTAGCTTATCAACTTCGGCCTCAACCATAGCGCCATGGGAAGGGTGCATTTTCCTGGGAGGCTGCTTAAACCCACGATGTTTTACTGGGAGGCCCAGACGGTGGACGACCACTTGGGGATCCAGCCCTGGCATCTCATCGTAACTCCAGGCAAACACATTGCGGTGCTGTTTGAGGAAGTCTACATACTGCTGCCGCTCCTTGAGGGACATGGCCGCACTGATTAATGTGGGTCTTGGATCTGCCTCGCTACCAAGGTTCACCTGTACCAGCTCATCGACCGTGGTAGAGACGCCTTCTTCAAAGGCTGGGGGAGCATCCTCCAAGTCTTCCTCCCCAGCCGTGGGGGGATTTCCCGTGACGAAAGGTACTTCTGGGCTCTCAAAACCCGAGGGGCAGCTGGTGCCGGCTTGGGCAGCAGCGGTCATCACATCAGGAGACTCACTCGTCGTGGAGACCATAGCAATGAATGCATTTGACCCTATCCCATCCGGCCTTCGGCCTAAGGGGCCACGCTTGATGATATCAAAGCAGTGGTGACGTGTCGGCCAGAGTCGGTTGATTCCAGCCCGGCGAAATAGACACGTATGGCGCACCGCCTTTGTCATGAGCTTGACGTCCCGGTACCGTACAGGGGTAGGAGATTCCGGGATGACCCGAGCCTGGTTGATGTAGGAGTACGAGGTGATTTCCCGCCATCGCTTGGACGCGGGAACATGCCTTCCTTGCGTACCCGAAACAACGAAACATTGTCCCATGTCGGGGGTCGTGGCCTCCAACCGGTGGATCGGGAGGATGTAGGCGTCGTCCATGCTCGCCCAGGGATCACTTGTGATTGGGGCGGGCTCATCCTCGCTGACCAGGATCTGCTTGTCCTTACGTTTGTAATAACCCGCATCCAGATAGCGGGCCTCACAAGAAGCGAAAGGGGACGCGTCTCCTTGGAGCACGCCTACTCGACCGTTGAGTGAGTACTTAAGGCACTGGTGATACGACAAGGGAACCGCTGCATGCAGATGGAGCCATGGCCTTCCCATCAATGCATTGTAGGCGGTGTCCTGAGAAACAACCATGAACTCGGTGCTGGCAATTAAGCCACCGAACTGGGTCTTTAGACGGATCTTGCCGACCGGGGTTTGCTCTGTCCTATCGTACCCCTGAATCCTGAGGTCAGAGGGAGTCAAATCACCTTCGGACAAACCCAGCTTTCGCAGCGTCCGGGTCGGAATTAGATTGATTCCAGAACCTGTGTCAATGAGGCAGCGACAGACTTCCACACCGTTAAAGCGGCCAGTGATATAAAGTGGGCGAATGTTCCCCTGTATAGGATGGTCTTCATCTTCACCAGAGAACGAGATAACCTCCTGACATTCGGCGTTTTCAATCGTCTCGGTATGGAAGGCCTCCGCGGCTGCCACTTCCGTCTCGAACTGGAGGGGGCTCCTTAGGGCCTCGGCAAGTGCCTCGCGCATCTCGGATTACAAGCGCAGGGCCTCAAGGATGGAAAGCCTCGCCGGAATGCCGGCTAGGTGCTTTAGGACATCATACTTGCGTGCCAAACGCGAACCTCTGCTTACAGGGGGTTTTTCGGCATTTGGAGGCATAGCGGGTCCTGCCGGTTGAACTGGCGGTCGGCTATCACTGGGTACATCCTGCTGCCTGCTAGTAGAAGCCTGGAGAGTAGTCGCCGGGCTAAGATCGAACAGCGGGGGCTGGCCCGTCGCCGGGCGAGACTGGCTGTGATTCGAACGAGGCGGCTCTCCCTGATCCAGCAACACGAACGGCGGTGGAGGTAGAGCCAAGGGTGCTGGATGGGTCTGCGCGTGCTGAGATCTGCACTGAGCCTGCTGCCTGGTCTCGGTAGCGTGCACGGCTTGGTCACAAGTGCCTGCTGACATACCTCGGTGACCGGCGCGATTGCGATTCCGCTGACGTTGACGTCGGCTGGAAACGTTGGGGCGGTCTGTCTGGGGTTCCCCCTCGTCGGGGGTCATATAGGGCTTTACCAGCTCCACGGTGTTAACCGAAGCGTACCCTTGACTGTCACTCGAAGTGTCATCCACCGCTGGGCGGATTCTGGGGGGAATGCCCATTTCGGGAGGCATAAAGTCGCCGAGAGTGCGGGATGACGACGGCACTGGCGGTGCACGTTGCTTCTTCTTGCGTCGCCGCTGCTTGCCTTTTTGGGCAGAGGTCGACTGTGAAGACGATGTTGAGGCGCCAACTACTTCTTCTGAAGGTTCCGACTGCTTCAGGCGTGCCCGGATGATACCCTGGGCACGAACGACAGTTTTTCGAGCCATCCAGTTGTTGTATTTCTGGAAACCGCGGCTAGGGACCTGCTGCCACTCACCCTCGCTGTCACTGCCGATTTCTGATCCCGCAAAGACGCCTGCCACCTGCGCTGGCGCTGGGCCCAACTTGACTATGTTGTTGTTGACCTGGTCCTGAAGCCAGTCTTTAATCGCATTGCATCGCTTGAGGGTGTGCCCCAGGATCCGATGATAAGGGCAGTAGTTGGGGTGATCGGTGAGATGCGCCTCTGCCGGCCTCCTGCACTCAGGCAGACGCACGATCCCTTGCTCTAGAGCACTTCGGAAGTAACCAGGGACCTGATTTTCGTTAAACGAATAGGTATGGTACTTTCTTTCCGGGTAAGGAGCCCTGGGGGCCTGGTCCTGTCGAGGGACCGGAGGGGCCTGCCGAGGGGGCGGCGCCTGGTTGTCTCGCCTAGGTGGCGGTGGCGCGTTGCGCGGGGGAACCTGTCGGTTCTGAGGCGGTCGCTGCTGGGCAGGAGCCTGTGCTTGAGGTGGAGGACCTCTGCGGGGTTGCGGGGGTGGTGCCGCCGGTAACAATTCCAGCTGCCTCGGGGCTTCTATTTGAGCCACTGCGGCGGGTTCAGCCCTGGCGGCCCTCCTGGCTGGGATCATAGGGGGAAGCAAACGTGCCTGACTAGCCTGTTGCAGGGCCTCCTCGAGGCGCTGGGCCTTATCCGAGAAATCTCTGAACCCCCCAGGGTAGTTCTGGGTAATCAAGGAGGGTACCAGCTCTGTCTTTACGTTCCCCACACACATCGTCAGTAATTGCTCCTGAGTCAGCGGCATATCGAGAAAATACGTAAGTCCTTTCCACCGGGCGATGAAGTCTGCAACCCGCTCATCAGGCCTCTGTTTGCACTTAAAGAGGTCCGCGATGCTGGTCTTCCGCGTGGTGGAGCTGAACTGGTACAAGAACTGCCGGTGAAGATCCTCCCAACCGGTCACTGATCCGATGGGGAGCTGGCTGTACCAGACGAATGCCGGACCTTCCAACGTCTGTACAAAACATCGGAGCTTAGCGGCTTCTTGCTGAGCCGGGGTCCCCAGCATGGGGCCACACCTGGAAGAGAAATGAGCCAAGTGCTGGGGTGGGTCCCCTGTCCCGTTAAAAGGCGAGAAAGTGGGGTTCCCAAAACCCGGAGGCACGGGCATATCATCCACCCACGCGGGATAAGGCTTGCCATCTGGTGGGACCGCCACCTGCCGTGTCTCCAACGCCTCGAGGCGGGCTGTGAGTGCCGCAATAAGGTCCTCCGGGTGGGGGTCCCTGTCTTGACGGGGGTCCCTAACCACAAGCGCATTTCCAGGTTCTTCAACACGGTAGACGGCTTCTGCTGCTCGCAGGTTGACTGGTTGGACGACCTGTTGGGCGACTGGGGGAACCCGGGTTGGGTTCTTCAGATTGCCTCGTCGCTCAGGGGGGTTTGGCGAGACGTATCGCGCCCTCTTTCCGTACGTTCCGGCTTCCGCCCTGTCTGCGGCAGTAGCATGATCAGGGTTGCCCGGAGGCATCTCACCGGGGGGAAATTGTTCCTGCCCCTGCTGCCCCGGCCTGGGATTACCATAGTCGGGTCGTCGCTCTGCGGCGCGTTCAGCCAAGAGTTCGTCGACCAGCCTCTTCTGCTCAGCAAGCTGCTGGCGCAACGTGGCCTTCTCAGGGTCTTCGTCCGTTTTCTGCACAGAGGTGGACGGGTCGGAGTGCTTGACTATCTCGACATGCTCCTTACCCTTGCCAGTGCTTCGACCGAGTGCCAGTGACTCGGTGGGTACGGGGAGGTCTAGCAGGTTCCTTTGCTGACGGGTGACTCTCCCTGATGGGTCGAGTAGTGGCGGTACGCCCTCAGATGGTAAGTCCCCATCAAGGAAGTCAAGCTCATCTTCCTTATCCACAACGTCGGCCATGTGGACTGTGACCCCTCTTGAGGGCATATCCTCAATGTCGCATAGCGAATCGGGCTGTCGTCGGATAGGGTCGAAGAGGAGAGCGGCATAGCGTCCCCAACCACGGACTTGCACATGGGGGGTGGCTTCCCTGACGATCTTGCGGAGTGCCTTGAAACTCTGGACGCATTTTCGTTGGAGGGCACTCTGGTGACCGGGCGACTCGGGGTGCTGGGCCGCAAGGAGCGCCGCTCCATCAATTAGGCGGCACTGTTTGCCAATCTCCTCGAAGTGATCTCGACTCCTGGGGTACACTACCCGTTCCCAACGGAGGCGGAAGTGCGTCGCCCACAGGGTCCGACAAAAGCATCCCACTTCTTCAGGGGTAAGAGACTTGGGTACGCGAAAATTCAGCGACGCCGTGGGCCAGAACTTCTCTGGGAAGTAGTCCGCTGCAAGAATACTCCAGAAGCTCCTGTGTTCGTCCTCGGGGTTCGGCCCTACATTTCCCCACTCATCAACCGGGGGTGGCTGAGGGACCGGTAGCAGTACCGAGGTGGACCTCTGGGATAGCAAACTCGGCGGTGGAGAATACGGCAAGCGAGCAGACTGGCCACCGTACTCTGGGCCCTCTTCTGAAGAGCGAGGTGACTTGACCACAATGTCACGATAGGACGGGCTAACAGCCACGGCTTCGGGTACGGGAATTGCCGTTACCGGTGTCCGGTCATGTCATGGCTCTACCACCGTTGACCCCCAAAACAGCTCCTCGTGATCCCGAGTAGAGGTAGAGGGCGCTTCGGGTGACGGTGGCGGTGACTGCGCGGTCGAAACCTGCGGAATTCCCAGGATTTCTTCCTCCTGGATGTACCTGTGGAGAGAGACGGGAATCCGGTGGACCTCAAATTCCGGGAGAACGAGGCTGACGCGTCTGGTTCCTGCCCCAGTCCTTGATACGGAGGAGCTGGGAGAAGGTTCCATCGCTAAATCGCATTCCGCTTCCGAATCGGAGAAGCGGGCAGGTTTGATCCCCCCTGGGCCTTCCCAGGATTCTTCTTGTGGCGGCGACGACCCGCTCTTCTGCCCCTGGGTGGCTCTTCGGGACAGGGTTGACCCCTATCAGGCAGCCCTGGGGCGGCACTAGCGCCGTGGCGGAGAGGGCCCCCACTTGAGATAGCCGGGGTGCCAGGGGCACCAGGGCAAATATCAAAGGGTACATGGGGAGGACCTCCATGAACAGTACCCACGTGGGTGGGGCCTCTGTTGGAACCGGCAGGAGCATGGGGAAGGCCTCCATGGTCGATGCGAGTGGAGCGAGGCTGACCTTCACTCCTTGAGTTGCTGGGGCGAGGAGGATCTTCGCCAGTCGCAGAGAGGACGTAGGGGGGGGCCACGTCGAAGGACCGGATGGACGGTGCCTTCAGAAGGATGGACTTCATACCCTGTACAGCGGGCGCAGGAAATGTTTCCGCGCTGAGCATCACTGCCTCGGGGCAGGTCTTCCTGCAGGATGGGGGCAGCACGAGGCATGCCTCCACGACGAACCTCGGAGCGAGGAAGGCCCACGCTCTGTGGAGTAGTGGTACGGGGAGGACCTCCGTACGGGGTGGCATCACCACGGGTTAGCTCGCGACGATCATCACTGGGGCCTGCAACCCGGAGAGTCAACCCGGCCTGCCCATGGGGCGGCTGTGGTCTCAATCTTGGTTGGGCGAAGGGGTGCCCCTGCTCGATGTAGGCGGGGGCTTCATAGTGTACGTCGGCGGTGGCTCGGGCCACTATAGCTGTCGATGTGGACGAGGCTAGGCGAGCGTCCTCAGCTCGAGCCCAGCGCTGACGTCGGGTCAGGCGGGCCGGTGTAGGTGGTGCAGGGACATAGTCTGCCTGTTCTTCCTGTGGGGCCGGACGGCGGCGCTGATGTGGCCGGACGGGAGCTCTCGCCTGGGGGTCCTGGGTCGGGGCCCTGAGCGGGCTGAGCCGGACCGTGCCTGCCTCTTCGGCGTAAGGCGAAGAGTCGTCAAGGCGCTCTGGGGATAGGCTCCCGAAACGGTTGAATGTCGAGGTGGGGAGCGGGGGCTCCCTGCACGGCCTGTTAGGGCGGCGTTGATGGCGGGGCCTGGAAGCCTCCAGGTCCAAACGGGCCATATCCCTGGTCGGGATGACCCCTTGTTCCTCATACCTGCGCACGAGGCTGTTGATCACCCTTCGTTGGATGACCTCTGATGGGGAAAGGGGACGTGGACGTCCCGCATCCCGTGACGTGGCAGCCATCGTGGCGGTAGTGGCGCCATGCGGAGTGGCCATAGTGGTGTTGCCCCTGCCCCTGCGCGGGCGAGGAGCAGATGGTGACCGCATCTCTGAAATAGAAACCTGGTTCCTGGCAAACGAAGGGATCAACTCATCAGTACTGAGAGGAAAAGGATTGACAGCCAGTGCCCCAGCGTTCTTCCATCCTCCATGTCTGTGAGAAGGATCCACGCCAACACGCTGCGGAGCGGAGCGCCCCACGTTCTACTACCCCGACTTCTGGTGAGTTCCACGACAGGCCCGCCATTTACTTGGCGGGACCAGGCAACGGATATCTGAATCCGGTGACACGTCAATCTACTGGTGTCTCGAACGCTACTAATCTCCATGCTGAGGAGAAAAATTTCACGTCGAGTTCACCATTTCTGTTTCCGACGCTTTCGCCGGGGCGCGCACGCATCCGTCTGTGAGGAAGGGGGACGCGCGGCTTTGTTGCCCCGCATTCCTGCTTTCCAAAGGCGGGCAGAATTCGTTACTTGTTCAAGTACGTCTGATCCTTGATCTAAACGGGATGATGGGATGTCGGTTCTTCCTCCTGTGGAATCCTCCTCAGAAATCGTCACCTAGTCCGGGTCTCCCTTATAGATTTAATACGTAGTTCGTGAAACTCTTCCCAGTGTCATGTTTCCATGGACGCCGGTTAATTACACTGCTTCTGTTGGGACATTCCAAAGGGTCCAGTCAGGGCAGCAACCTTCGGTCAGGGGAGTAATCACGTTTGAGGCATCAGTAGCGTGTCTGGATGCTGGGGTACCTGGCATGTCTGTCTGTTATCCTCAATCACAAGGCTTCTCGAGTGCGTGGAAGCCCGAGGCATCCCACATCGAGCGCAGGGAATTACATGTCCTAGAGACGTATCTGAGGTTTTCCTCAGCTTCCCATGTTCAACACAGGGTATGTTGCAAGATTAACGTCTAGCAGAGATGGTTACACCAAAGGCGTTTCATCTAAGGTTTTCCTCAGGCATCTCATGTTTATCACGAGGTAGGCCGCGAGTTTAACGCCTTGCGGAGACGGTTGAGAATGAAATGGGACCATCGCAGGGGGGCGACAGCGAAGTTGGGCTTGAGCCTTGAAGAGACTTCCTACGTATCCCTGTGGCAGGGAATCAAAGTCCGCGTAGTTCAGGATGGTGCCGGTAAACCGACGTGAAGCTGGACCTTGGTCCGAAGAGAGTTGGGCTTGAACCTCTGGGAGGATTCCTACGTACCATGCCTTGACATGGATCAAAGTCCCCGTAGTTCAAATGATACAGTTTAACGTCATGCGGGACGATAATGAACCCTGACGTGAATAAACGACGGGTGGTGGGTGTCGGTGAGCCGACGTAAGAGAGGGACCTTGATCCACTATTGATGGGCTTGAACCTCGTGGAGGCTTCCTACGTACCATGCCTTGACATGGATCAAAGACCTCGTAGTTCAGGTGGGGCTGGGTCATAATGGCTTACCACTGGACGGGGATGTAGTTTAACGTCATACTAGACGTAGGTAGAACACGACGTGAATTGGGTGATGGGTGGGCTTGAACCTCGTGGAGGCTTCCTACATACCATGCCTTGACATGGATCAAAGACCTCGTAGTTCAGGAGGGGTTGGGTCGCAATGGCTTACCACTGGACCGGGTTGTAGTTTAACGTCATGCTGGACGGGGGTGAAACCCGACGTGAAAGACGGGTGGGCTTGAACCTCATAGAGGCTTCCTACGTACCATGCCTTGACATGGATCAAAGACCTCGTAGTTCAGATGACAGTAGACCTTGGTCCACTGATGGTGGGCTTGAACCTCGTGGAGGCTTCCTACGTACCATGCCTTGACATGGATCAAAGACCTCGTAGTTCAAATGAAAGTAGACCTTGGTCCACTGATGGTGGGCTTGAACCTCGTAGAGGCTTCCTACGTACCATGCCTTGACATGGATCAAAGACCTCGTAGTTCAGAAGGGGTTTGTCAGGGTCGGTGCTCACTCTAAGCCCACGTGAGTCATGCTCGGTGTGAGAAACAAGAGGTTGCAAGGACCTGACGATCACGTCGCGAAGGGTGCGTCCGTGAGAAGCGAAGAGGGGCTTACGCGTTGAGCGGCCCATGGTGTTGGGACTTACTCCAGGATGGAGGCCCATGGTGCGACAAAGCGCGGGAAAGATAGACCTTGGTCCGACAATGGGAGGTGCCTTGTTCCCTATCACGTCCCCCACTGACCTTGGTAGTGGGGGAGTACTGAGATGCACGGGTGCAATCATCCAAAGGTTAGCGTTTTACGCTCTGAGGCGACCCTTCCCCTGCGAACATACACCACTCCGACAAGGAGGATCTCATTCCATGTGCGGAAGAGTTCCATTCCCGTGGAGACAAGTGGTGTAAAAAATGTTCGAGTTGGGGGGACCCTTTGTGAGGGAGACGAGGTTGGGTCACAGTTTAACGTCATGTGTTGAGGACGTGGTGCTTGGCAGTTTAACGTCCTGCAGCTCGGACGAGGTGGGTTCACTCCACACCCCTAGGGCTTACATAACTGGTACCCTCTGGTCCTTGGGGAAGGGAAGGTACCAGTAAGGCCATGGTAAAGGGGGGTCGAGGGAGGAACCATCGAGGGGTCCACGTTAGCGTGGCTATGCGAAGAAGCAATAGCCGTTAGCGTGCCTATGCGAAGAAGCATTGGGCGAAGCAACGCTACGGGAGGTGTTGTCCATGGGACTTTGAAATCACATCGTGCAAACCTGGAGGGTCGCACGGAAAGAGGAATCACTAAGCAGAGGAGCATGCTCTGCGAATTGGGGTGCCTTGGCCTTAGCATGGAGCATAGGTGGGAGTGGGTGGTGCTTCGCGAAGTGGGACAGTGTTCGCGGAGCACTGCCTCGCGAAGAAGGAGTGGTTCGCGAAGCAGGGTCCTGCCAAGCAATGTGCTTCGCGATGCATAGTTATCCTGCCTTGGCATAGGGATTACTAGCATGGGTTGGGTGTTTCGCGAAGCACGAGTGCTCCGCGGCTGCCCGGGTTCCCTTGGGAATCCCCTTCCTTTGCGAACGCCCTTGGGCTTCGCGAAGGGCATCCCTCTCGGAAGAGGGGCTCAGAACGAAACAAATCAGAGTCGTCTCGCGAAGTAGAAATACCTCGCGGAGCTCATGATTACTGGGGCAAAGCTTGCTTTACGATTCGGGAGAGGAGAAGCCGAAAGGTCGGATTGTCCGTCCTCTGGGACTCAGGGGGAGTCGAGTATTTATAGGGAAGGGGCGCCGCGATGCAGGGCTCGCGCGCCGCCTTCGGGGCTTCGCGGCGGCTCGCGAACGTCAAACGGATTCGCGGAGGATTACTGCCTCCGGAGCTTCGCGGCGGCTCGCGAACGTCAAACCGGTTCGCGGAGGATTACCGCCTCCGGAGCTTCGCGGGGCCGTCAAGGTTGGGATGCTTCGCGGCTGTGCTTCGCGAGGCAGCGCACCGGCTGTCTTTTTCGTTCCTTCCTTTCGGGCCACATTTTTGGCGCCAACAGGGTGTTATGGTTGATGTTTGACTGTTTAATTTTCTGGACTTGTGCCTATGTTTACTAGTTTCCCAGTAGTGCTTGAACTTATTTAAACATTATTAATTAACATGAAAAAAAAGGGGACAAACGAGTTTTTGTTGGCGAGAGTCGTGACTCAGACTTGAGTGTTGTTGTGATCTATAGGTTCTCTGAAGAAAAACCTAACTTTGGGTGAGTGCTTGTTACCTATGTATATACTTGTAGTTTTGTGTTTTTTATTCGCACCCCACCCATGTTGATCACTTAGTGCCGAACACCCCCATTCATGGGGGAGGGTTTTTTCCCAACACTATTCTTAGTGGCTGGTTATTATCTCATTTTCTGCTCCCTTTCCCAGATAGCCCAAGTATCTTCGGGCAAGCTATGATGGCCTGAGGTCCGTTATTATCACAAGAACCTTCGGGCGGGGAAGTGTTGTGGTTGTCCAGGTGTGTGAGACAGGTGGTTTCCCAAGTGTCTTTGGGATGAGGCTCAGGTGTCTTCAAGCATGACAGTGGATCTTTTAGCCCAGGAGTCTTCGGGTGTAGTGGTGGTTGTTCTGGCCTAGGTGTTTGCAGGCATGGTTACGTGTGACTGTGGCCCAGTTGTTTGCAGGCGGGATTTGGCAGTGGAACTACGTGTGGTTGTGGCCCAAGTGTGTGCGGGCAGGTGTGTCAGTGGGACTGCGGTGAGAATGACGGGATGGATTCAATGCGTAGGATGTCTCAATAACCAGTGGGAAAGTGGCACGGGGTACACAAACATCGATGTACTCTTAATATATATATTATTTGACTTGTGTTATTTGGTGAGTGTAGCCGGTGAGTGGGATGGGTGAAATTTTTAATAGTGTTGGTTGTCTGCTTCTCACGGGACATTAGTACGTTCCCCCACTTGTGCACAAGAGTATTTGGTTTTCCCTACTATGTGTACTTGTATGCTCACCCTACGTATATAAAACAGCTTTCAGTTTTCCATGAAGACTTCAGGGATTGCGCAGGACCATACTAGCTCAGAACATTGGGGCAGTTGCAGTTGTTGTTTTTCCTTCTTTGGTACTTACACTTATAGTCACTTTTGTACTTTGTGGCTTTTACTTTTGAAACATGCGTGTTAGAATGGTTTACTTTTGGATTTACATTTCATTTTAGTTTTGGTGTTGTTGGGTTCCGTCATCTTATCTCCCGATCCTATCAAACAAAAAGGGGTAATGCCTTCCATTTGTGTCTGATTTCTATACCCATGGTGCTAGTCGCCACTCCAGGACCTATCGAAGGCGGGTATCGAAGGGTCATTATCTCTCCTTCAACTTAAATAAGGAAGGGTATGGCAATCTACTGAACCTTCCCTCCTTTTGGTGAAGTCGGGTTGTGACAGAATGGTATGTTGGAAGTGTTTTTAGTTAGCATGGGTTCACTCCTAAGAGGTATCTTTTGAGGTGGTTGTTCGGACCCTCTCTTTTTTCTAGTTTATTTTGATTCTCGAGGACGAGAATAGTTTAAGATATATATGATGTAATGACCCGGGTTTTTGGTGTCCATTACTTTGTGAAAATCCCGTGTTGGATATTCTGGTCTGGAAATCTCGGTGATGTTTGGCATAATGGTAGGCCTACCAGTAGCCTTAGCCTACCGGTAGCAGGCCTACCGGTAGCTCGGTCTACCGGTAGCCGCAGCCTATCGTTAGCTCTTTCTACTGGTAGCTCGGTCTACCAGAAGCTGTAGCTACCGGTGGCTCTGTCTACAAGTAGCTCGGTCTACTGGTAGCTGCAGCCAACCGGTATCTCGACCTACCAGTAGCTACAACCTACCGGTAGCTCGGCCTACCGGTAGCTGCAGCCTAGTGGTAGCTCGGCCTACCGGTAGCTACCGACTACATGTAGCTCGGCCACTGGTAGCTATCAACCGCCAGTAGCTCTCAGCTACCGGTGGCTTTGGCCTACCATGCGGGCTAGTAGCGCTCCTTTTTGTGCGATTAGGGTTTTAAACCCTATTTTGACTCCATTAAGCGTGTTTTAAATCCTGGTAATGCTAGTAAATGAATAACCCTATGTTTTAATTAATTATTTAATGAATTAACATGGTGTGTGTGCATCGGTTTAAACCACCCAAACCCTTTAATGACGTGTGGGGTCACGTGTTCAACCCACGACCCCCGCTCCTTACATAGTTTGGAGTTCATTTCTCAACAATCCACATCCCTTATAACTAAAGGGTTCACCCTGGGTTTCACTTTTCTTGATCACCCTCGGCCAGGAGTACATTCGTCCCGACGAACGGATTTTTCTGCATCGAGCAAGCCGCATCATTATGTGTAAAGTTCCGCGCACTACCTAAGAGTCGACGATCAACAAGTAGGGAATTTCTCCTTCTTCTCTCTCTTTTGTGTATCATGTGGGGTGGGCGTGTTTTTTATTCTGTAGATTTGGATAAACCAGACCTAAATAAAGATAATGAACGGATTCTATGAAGAATGTAGGGGGGCTGTAATCGTTGATGTTGTTTATATTATGATCCTTTTTTCTGAGATGTGTTGGCTTACGACTTCTAAAAATCGAGGCCGTTGGTGGTCATTTTCTGTTCACTAATGAACCCTTGTGGTGTTTTAAATGGCTTGTTTTGTAATTATAAAATTCTGCTGTGAAAATTAAATTGTTTAATCACGTATACCCAGCTGAATAAATTTGAAGCACTAGGATCAATCCTTCTGTGATAACCCCCGGTTAAAGCACACGAAATTGAAATGATGGAGCATGTAAAATCTTTTAAATCTAAAAATACTTTCATGGGTCTACCTTGCTTGGTGGTAGTGGTTTTTTTTGTTTTTCCTTTATGGGCCGATTGCTGGAGACATGGGAGGCGCTGGGATCCCGTGTTTTTATACTCTCGGTGGATGTGAAATTGGGAATGGGATTCCCTATTGTTATGGATTCGGTGGTTGTGAGTTTTATGATCGGTTGGTTACCTTGTTTATATCACGAATTGGGGTGGGATCCTCTGTTGTTGAGAAGTCCTTTTTGCTCCCATATTTTGGGCATGGGGCTGTAACTTAGGGTTCTCTTTAGTTGATGCGTCTTTACGAGAGAACCGGGTGTGGGTGTTATGGTTGATGTTTGAATGTTTACTTTCCTGGACTTGTGCCTATTTTTACTAGTTTCCCAGTAGTTCTTGAACTTAATTAAACATTATTACTGAACATGAAAACAAGAAGGGGACAAACAAGTTTTGGATGGCGATAGTCGTGACTTGGACTTGAGTGATGTTGTGATCTGTAGGCTGTCTGAAGAAAAACCTAACTTTTGGTGAGTTCTTGTTACCTATGTATATGCTTGTAGTTTTGGGTTTCTTATTCGCACCCCACCCCTATTGAGCACTTAGTGCCGAACTCCCCCATTCATGGGGGAGGGTGTTTTTTCCAACACTATTCTTAGTGGCTGGTTATTAGCTCCTTTTTTGCTCCCTTTACCGGATAGCCCAAGTATCTTCGGGAGGCTGTGATGGCCTGAGGTCCATCATTATCCCAAGAACCTTCGGGCGGGGCAGTGTGGTGGTTGGAAAGGTGTGTACGGCAGGTGGTTTCCCAAGTGTCTTCGGGATGAGGCCCAGGTGTCTTCGGGTGTGGCAGTGGATCTTTTAGACCGTTTGTCTTTCGGCGTAGTGGTGGTTGTTCTGGCCTAGGTGTTTGAAGGTGTGGTTACGTGTGACTATGGCCCAGGTGTTTGCAGGTGGGATTCGGAAGTGGGACTGCGTGCGGTTGTGGCCCAAGTGTGTGCGGGCGGGTGTGGCAGTGGGACTGCGGTGCGAATGGAGGGATTGGTTTAATGCGTAGGATGTCTTAATAACCAGTGGGAATGTGGAGCGGGGTACCCAAACATCGATGTGCTCTTAATATATATATTACTTGACTTGCATTATTTTGTGAGTGTAGCCAGTGAGTGGGATGGGTGAACTCCTTGATAGTGTTGGTTGTCTACTTCTCACGGGACTTTAGTACGTTCCCCCACTTGTGCATGAGAGTCTTTGATTTTCCCTACTGAGTGTACTTGTATTCTCACCCTACATATATAAAACTTCATTCAGGTTTCCAGGAGGACTTCGGAGATCACGCAGGACCATACTAGCTCGGATCTTTGGGGCAGTTGCAGTAGTTTTTTTCCCTTCTTTGGTACTTACCTTTGTAGTAACTTTTGTACTTTGTGGCATTTACTTTTGAAACATGCATGTGGGAATGGTTTACTTTTGGCTTTACTTTTCTTTTTAGGTTTGGTGTTGTTAGGTTCCATCATCTTATCTCCCGATTCTATAAAACAAAAAGGGGTAATGCCTTCCATTTGTGTGTGATTTCTATACCCTTGGTGCTAGTCGCCACTCCGGGACCTATCGAAGGTGGGTCTCAGGGGTCATTATCTCTCCTTCAACTTAAATAAGGAAGGGTCTGTAAATCTGCTAACCCTTCCCTCTTTTTGGTGAAGGCGGGTCATGACAGAATGGTATGATGGAAGTGTTTTTAGTTAGCATGGGTTCACTCTTAAGTGGTATCTTTCGAGGTGGTTGTTCGGACCCTCTCTTTTTTCTGGTTTGTTTTGATTCTCGAGGACGAGAATCATTTAAGAGGTATCTGATGTAATAACCTGGGTTTTTGGGGTCCATTACTTTGTGAAAATCTCATGTTGGATTTTTTGGTCTGGGAATCTCAGTGAAGTTTGGCGTAATGGTAGGCCTACTGGTAGCCTTAGCCTACCGGTATCAGCCCTACCGGTAGCTCGGTCTACCGGTAGCCGTAGCCTACCGGTAGCACTAGCTACCGGTAGCTCGGTTTACCGGTAGCTGCAGCTACCGGTGGCTCTGTCTACTGGTAGCTCGGTCTACCGGTAGCTGGAGCCTACTGGTAGCTCGGCCTACCGGTATTTGCAGCCTACAGGTAGCTCGTCCTACCGGTAGCTGCAGCCTACCGGTAGCTCGGTCTACTGGTGGCTGCAGCCTAACGGTAGCTGTCAACCACCGGTAGCTCTTAGCTACCGGTGGCTCTGGCCTACCACGTGGGCCAGTAGCTCTCCTTTTTGTGCGATTTGGGTTATAATCCCTATTTTTACTCCTTTAAGCATGTTTTAAATCCCAGTAATGCCAGTAAATGAATAACCCTATGTTTTAATTAATTATTTAATTAATTAACCTGGTGTGTGTGTGTCAGTTTAAACCACTCGACCCCTTTAATGATGTGTGGGGCTGTGTGGTCTACCCACGACCCCCGCTCCTTACGCAGTTTGGCATTCTTTTCTCAACCATCCGCGGCCCTTGTAACTAATGGATTCGCCCTGGGTTTCTCTTTTCTCGGTCACCCTCGGACATGAGTAGTTTTGTCCCGACAATCGGATTTTTGTGCATCAGGTGAGCCGCATCGTTATACGTAAAGATCGGCACACGTCCTAAGAGTCGACGATCAACAAGTAGGGAATTTCTCCTTCGTCTCTCTCTTTTGTGTATCATGCAGGGTGTGCGTGCTTTTGATTCTATATAATTGGATAAACCAGACCTAAATAAAGATAATGAATGGATTCTATGAAGAATGCAGGGGGCTGTAATCGTTGATGTTGTTTATATTATGATCCTTTTTTCTGAGTTGTACTGGCTTACGCCTTCTGAAAATCGAGGTCGTTGGTGGTTGTTGTCTGTGCACTAATGAACCCTTTTGGTGTTTTAAATGGATTTTTTTGTAATTATAAACTCCTACTGTGAAAAGTAAATTGGTTAATCATGTATACTAGGCTGAATAAATAGGAAGCACCAGGATCAATCCTTCTGTGATAACCCCCGGTTAAAGCACACGAAATTGAAATCATGGAGCGTGTAAAATCTTTTACATATGAAAATAGTAACCTGGGTCTACCTTTCTTGGTGGTAGTGGTTTGTTTGTTTTTCCTTTACGAGCTGATTGCTAGAGACGTGGAAGGGGATGGGATCCCCTATTTTTATACTCTCGGTTGATGTGAAATGGGGAATGCGATTCCCTGTTGTTACGGATTTTGTGGTTGTGAGTTTTATGACTAGGTGGTTACCTTGTTTATATCACAAATTGGGGTGGGATCCTCTGTTGTTGAGAAGTCCTTTTTGCTCCCGTATATTGGGCATGGGGTTATAACTTAGGGTTCCCTTTAGTTGATGCAGCTTTACGAGAGAACCGGGTGTGGGTTTTATTATTGATGTTTGACTATTTACTTTCCTAAACTTGTGCCTATGTTTACTAGTTTCCTAGTAGTGAATGAACTTATTTAAACATTATTACAGAACATGAAAACAAGAAGGGGACAAATGAGTTTTGGTTGGCGAGAGTCGTGACTCGGACTTGAGTGTTGTTGTTATCTGGAGGCTGTCTGAAGAAAAACCTAACTTTGGGTGAGTGCTTGTTACCTTTGTATATACTTGTAGTTTTTTGTTTCTTATTCGCGCCCCACCCATGTTGAGCACTTAGTGCCGAACACCCCCATTCCTGGGGGAGGGTATTTTTTCCAACACTATTCTTAGTGGCTGGTTATTAGCTCCTTTTCTGCTCCCTTTCCCAGATAGCCCAGTTATCATCGGGCAGGCTGTGATGGCCTGAGGTCCATTATTTTCCCAAGAACCTTCGGGCGGGGCAGTGTTGTGGTTGGCCAGGTGTGTGCAGCAGGTAGTTTCCCAAGGGTCTTTGGGATGAGGCCCAGGTGTCTTCGGGCGTGGCAGTGGATCTTTTAGCCCAGGTGTCTTCGGGCGTAGTGGTGGTTGTTCTGGCCTAGGTGTTTTCAGGTGTGGTTACGTGTGACTGTGGCCCAGGTGTTTGCAGGTGGGATTCGGCAGTGGGACTGCGTGCCGTTGTGGCCCAGGTGTGTGCGGGCAGGTGTGGCAGTGGGACTGCGGTGAGAATGGCGGGATTAGTTTGATGCGTAGGATGTCTTAATAACCTGTGGGAAATTGGCGCTGGGTACCCCAAACATAAATGTGCTCTTAATATATATATTACTTCACTTGTGTTATTTTGTGACTATAGACAGTGAGTGGGATAGTTAAACTCCTTGATAGTGTTGGATGTCTGCTTCTCACGGGGCTTTAGTACGTTCCCCCACTTGTGCACGAGAGTCTTTGGTTTTACCTACTGAGTGGACTTGTATGCTCACCCTACGTATATAAAACTGTATTCAGGTTTCCAGGAGGACTTCGGGGATCGCGCAGGACCATACTAGCTCAGATATTTGGGGTAGTTGTTGTTGTTGTTTTTCCTTCTTTGGTACTTACCCTTGTAGTCACTTTTGTACTTTGTGGCTTTTAATTTTTAAACATGCATATGGGAATGGTTTAATTTTGGCCTTACTTTTCTTTTTTTTTGGTGTTGTTGGGTTCCATCATCTTATCTCTCGATCCTATAAAACAAAAATGGGTATTGCCTTCCATTTGTGTGTCATTTCTATACCCTTCATGCTAGTCCCCACTCCGGGACCTATCGAAGGAGGTTATCGGGGGTCATTATCTCTCCTTCAACTTAAAGAAGGAAGGGTCTAGAAATCTTCTGACCCTTCCCTCCTTTTGGTGAAGGTGGTTCGTGACAATTCTCAAAATTGGGATCATAATTTGGTGGTGACTTTTTCATTTCCCTTTCCTTCTTATTAAGACTAAATTTTCTTAACCCTATTTCTGATGTGGGTTTTCCACAATGGTATTTTCTATTTTTATCATTTTATTTTCGATGAATAATTTCAAATATCAAGGATGCAATTTATTGAAGGAGGGGATAATGTAAAACCTCATGATTTCATAGTACGTTGCATCTTTAATGTAATTCGATAACGTGTGTTACACACAACACCGAGTTCAAGTGCACCATGACTTATGAAACTAGATGTTCAAAAAGAAGTTATAAATAGTATTAACCACATTGTGAAATTTATATATATCCTAAATAACATTAACATTAAAATTCAATGTTTCTTAGACATAATATAAGGACCAATTCAATTATGGATAATATAATTATTTTCCAAAAAATGCAGTTTTTCAGAATTTTAATGGAGAACCCTTTTTGAATCCAATATTTGACAATTAGATATATTAAAATTAGGGAAATTAATTTCTTTTTTAGAATTTTCACATAAAAATTTAGTTTTTATAAATTTTTGGAACTATTCTAATAACTTTCATATTTTAATGAATATTGAAAAATACGAAATTTAATTTGAAAAAAAAAATTTAATTGAAAAAATTTTTATTGATAAATTATGAATTTGAGTGGTTTTAATGTATAATTAGATTATATTTTAATCATTTAATATAATTTAGGTCATTATATGTAATTTCACATTTAAATTTGACACAAATACAATCCAATCTTTTGATAGTTTTTATTTTTTAAAAACCCACTTTTTGGTTTTGACAATGGGAAATAATTTTAATTTAATTAATGAAAAATATATGATTTTAATTTTGTAAATTAGAAATCACTTTTGGATTCGGAATATAAAAATTATCTTTGGATGAATTGATTTTATTTTTCTGATATCTATCAATTTTTAACAACTGTTAAAAACACTGTGATATTGTTTAAAACCATATTTTTATTTAAATATTTATTTATTTTTATTTTATTTATTTTATGTCAAAATTGATTCATAATACCTATATAAGTTCAATGTAATTCATTGGAATCATTTTACAATAATTTTATATATATATAATTTTATTGAACTTTTTACATTCTTTTACCAACCTTCTAGAAACATTTTTAAATATGCATAAAAGGTAATTTTACGACTTCTGTGAATTGAATTTAAAAAATCCAAGAGGCACAATTGACATTAGTAAGTAAAATGTAGATTAATAAGAGGAAACTAATTTTTGGTGGATAGTAACTTTTAAATTTTATTTACTATAGTTAAAATTAAATAGGGTAATTAAAGGGAAAAATGATGTTATAATTACACTAACAAATTTCCAAATTCTATTGGATAATTGTTTCGACCAAATTTATCCTTAGGAATAAAATATGATCCTCATTTTTCAACTTAGATTAGATTTAGATATTTCTTATTATTTTATTTAAAGAAGAGTTAAATGTGTTAAATTAAAATTCTAATAACTGAAACATTTTTACTATAAGGTTATACATAAGATAATTTTGACTATAAATATTCATTTGAAATCTAAAATGAATTAATACATAATGGTATTTTATTTATAATTTTAGGCATTAAATAATTATTTTTATTTATGACACAATTATGATAAATTAATTGCCTTATTAATGAAGGATGAAAATTATTGTTATTATAAGTTTCCAAATAAATGTTAATTGACACTTTTGATTCATTACACTAATTTTATAGGTAAATATTACATGTTAGTATTGATTTAATTAATTTGGTTTTAAGTAATCCGGTGTTTTTGACTTTCACAAAAACCAAATACTAAATATTGTCAAAATTGTATTAAATGAGTTTTTAAAAAAATACTATATTATTAAATGATATAATATTCTTAAAAATCTTAGGATCATAAAAAGGAATTATATAATGAAAAAAATTTAATTAATGAACCACTTGGGGTACTCTTGGAATTTTATATTATGCTTATTAACCATGTAATATAAAAATACGAGAGGACATTGTAACAGTTAAACAATTTAACTAAGAGTAAAATATAAAAGATAAGGTTAATATGGTGACCTAAACATGTCTAAAACCTATTTGTTGAGAGTATTACGACCCATACCCTCTTTATCCTAGAATTAAATCCATTTCAAGCTATTATAATCTGAAAATGAATTTATAATAAAATAATATTTCAAGCTTTTCCTTATGTGACCCTCACCTCTCTTATAAAAGGGTACTTACTATTCTCTTAATATCACACCACCAAATACATTATTATAAGCCAAAACCTTTTAAAATATCCTCCCAAATACCCTCACTTAATTCAAGAGGCCTTAATATGATCATAAATCCATCCTAAAGATACCTTTTCATCAAATCAATATAAAGTACTTGAAGAAGAGATAATAATTTCATCACCTCTTTCAATGATTTTTTCTTCTTCCACATCCTATTTTTTTGTTGTTTACTTAAGAAAATAATAAATCAAATACCTTATATATAATGTGATGTTATTAAATATATGGTACAACTATATTCATTATTCTATCTATCATATGAATGATAAAGTCACCATACGTCTGTACATACGGCTTACCGTCTCCACGTGTGGGTGTAGTCTGTTGTTCAACACATATTTATTTAGTTGGTATAATAATGATTATAACTGATGTAAATAATAAATATAGCATGTTAATGATTCTGTATATATGATATATCATCCAATTATATACAATTTCTCCATCAATAGAATGATTTCATCGCTCGTGCGTGTGTACGGCCTACCGTCTCCATAAACGGTGTTTTCCATTCCATAAATATAACTATTATAAATATTTATATTCTAAATATATATGATATATAAATCATGTTTTATATTCTTGAATTATTTAAATCATTATCTAAATGATACGATCAAGAATAACCAGTTAAAACATGTACGATAAAGAAAGTGATTATTTTCTGAAATGTTAATTTAACAAAGAAATCATTATTAAATGGGTACTATAAAGTCAGAAATGAATCATATATGATATAATAAATATGAATATGGTTTGGTTATAATTTAATAACATTCTATGGTAATTATACATGAGGTTAAATGTACTCTCGACCCAAAGAAACGGCAAGGTAAGGGTTAATTCCACAATCTCGTTATTATCTAAGATAGATTATGTGTAATTATTTACTAAGGTATTTTTATCATCCATGTACATGTTTCATAAAAATGTTTTCAAATTGATTATTTTATGGGTATTAGGTATATAATCGTAATCAGGATCATTATTTTAAAAATTGTAAAGATTTATTTTTATAAATATTTTTAATAATGACCATGTTTTAAAATTGTTTTTAAGAATTTATTTATATGGACATGATTGTTATAAAATGTTAGTTCCTTTAAAAAGATTAAATGTGGTACAGGACACTTTTATTCAAAAATATCTTTTAAATTTATTCTTTATAAATTCATGAATTTGAAATGATTTCACAAAAAGATAAATTTCCTTCAAAGAGTTTTATTGATCATTCTCAACTATGTCAACATCCGTTACTAGATATTATTATTGAATGAAGTTTATTTTTTATAATAAAATATTCCATATTATATTGATTGAGTTATGATATGTTTGACTATGGATGTTCAATTTTTATACCATTCATGGTTTATGGTTAATTTATTGACATTTTGTATGCTAGTTTTAATACGAATGTTTATGTTATCTTTCAAAATTTTCATATGAGGAATGCATTGGACTTAGTAAGTGAAAGGAAGAGCCTTATATATCTCCTAGGTGGATCGGTAGGTCAAATGAGAGAAACTAGTGTCTTGGCATAAGGCCTTGAACAAATATTATTTGTATTTTTGGCATGAGGCTAGAATGATGTGATTAGAGGGACTGACATTATGCATTCCATCATTATGAAATTAGCTATTTATATATACATGTGATCATTCGACAAGTAGAGTATCTATTTAAATAAGTAAATAAATTAATTTTATTTATCTATGCCATATTATACTACAATTTATGTTTAAATGGGTTTTGTTTTAGTCTTATACATTTCCATAAATGTTTATGCTTATTTATAAATGTTTATGCTATATTTTTATCCTTATTAACCATCTAAGCTCACCCATTTCATATGTCTTATTTTTTCAGTATTCAAAGAAGTGTATTACAATTAACTTTTTATAATATACTAATGAATATAGGAGTGTTCAAAGGGGACACAATGTTGTTTTTTTAGTTCATGATGTAATGTGAAACTTATGTATGTATCTAGTACTTCCAAGGCTACTAAACTGGTCAGTCTTTCGGGACACGATTCCTTGTATCATGCTAATGTATTAAAATAAGGCACCAAATCTAGGCTTCTGGGTTCGGGGTGATACATACCAGACTCGTAGAGTAGAAGCACAATCAGTAGCAGATAAATAGCAGAAGAAAAATAGAAACAAGAATAGCAGAAAGTAAACACAACAACATGCTCAACCACTTGTAACAACTACTAGAACAGACTATTCATGAATCCATTATAAGTTAATATATAAATCAGTGGAAATATCTATCCAACAGTAGATACAATAAACAATGTAAGAATATTTATATAGTAAATAAAGGAAAAAAGTAAAATCATGTTCTTCTTGACCTCAAGGTTCATACTAGGATCCATGAAAAACATCATTATGATCCATTTCCTAAGCCTAAGCCTTTTTCTAAACCCATGTTTTAATGTCTACATGCATCCCGAAGGGCCTTTGTAGGGTGTGAGATGAATCTCATTAGGATACTATAAAATGGGGAGTAGCTAATATAAGTGTTTAAGGAGGCATGAATTTATAACGAATATAGTAATTAGTACGGTGCACAAATAAACATAAACTCCACTAGTGCTGAGTAGCCACTAGAGAGTGTCACCTACTTCGGCCAATACTGGAATATCTATTATGTAACCTGGTACCATGTGCTGCTAGACAGGTCATATTTCATGCACCGAAATCATGAAGGCATTCCCAAACAAAAGTAACATAGAGGAACAATGATGCATGCCCATAAATAAGCAACCAGAGGTACATCGATGTCTTACCTAAAATAAGTATCTAGAGGGACAACGAAATCTACTCTGAAATAATGTGTCCCAGCCCATGGCCTTAATCATGGAGAGCCTTATCCTTAAACATGATAGCCTCATCTCTACATCATGAATCCTCATCGCATTCCATGTGGCTTCCTATGCCAAGCACCCCCAAATGAAATGTACCTAATCAGAAACTATCATGGGACTTTATGCACATGATAGGTCAAAATGAAATCATCAAGGAGTCTATCTATGTTCACACTACTCAATGTTCCATGTGACTGACAATTAAAAAAATTGTACCCAATCCACAACATCTCTGGAACCCCATTCCCCTATGACTATCAGGACCCGTCCTCGGAGCCCGTGTCGTGACTACACCAAGGCCGCCTTCCATAGGACAGGGGCCGACGACTAGCACCAAAGGCATAATCTTGATTAAATGTGAAGGCAATTCCCTTAAACCTGTAACACACAATGACTTAACACAAGCTGTAGAAGCAAAAAGTACTAAAATTGAAAAGAAAAGTGTGCTGAAAGTTAGTGGGCCAGTATACAATCCCAACTGAACAACAAGTACAAGTAAAAAGTCATTGACACTCATAGATCATCCACTAGGGGATCCTAACTGAAGGTTAGGTACAAAACTCGATCAAATTTTCCATGTGGTATGTCCCATATAGTCCATCTCTGAGCAACCACCCGTCTGACACCCTCATCCTCGATCACTGCTGACCGTCGTCTGCACTGAACACAACAACGTGCGGGCAGAGCCCGTGCAGGGGTGAGTATAATAATACTCAGTAGTGGATCCCAAGCTCCCCAATGGTCTCTCAGAATCCATAAACGATATAACACTGTAGAAAAATACAATCATGAAGTATCACCTAACCGTAATTAGGTAAATTCCCAAATATATACCTAAGTTATCAATCAAAGTTCGACTCTAACTCTTGAGCCCAAGCACAAACCATTCCATAATGGAAGTAAAGTCAATCACCACAGTGATGATTGTTGAAAGACATGACTCAACTCACACAGGTATACATCATTTTTAGAGTGATAGAGATGATCATATATAGTCACTGATTCATCTAAGCTATCAGAACCACACAGGATACAGGACCAGCTAAGTTGTCGGACCTACACATGATACAGGACCAGCTATTCTGTCTGACCCACACAGGATATAGGAACAGAAGTCAAAAGTGTCGGACCCATGGAGGATCCTAGTACAGTATTCCTTGTTGTTGAACCCACGGAGAATTTTTGTAAAGTATTCATCATTTTTGAACCCATGAAGGATTCTGGTACAATAGTCATCACGGTCAAACCCACGGAGGATTCTATTACAGTATCATCACAGCCAGCCCTAGGGTTCACACACACAGCATGCTCGATTCCGGGAGGGTCTGCTCCTCGAGCCAACTGATAATACATCAACTATCACAAAGTCCCAAGTTGATGTATCCTGAAGGTGTACCACTTCATAGGGGGCTAAACCAAACAAAACGTGTCCAAGAAACTCAGTACAAGATGAACATGTCGTTTACCCAACAGTACACTGCATGTCAGAATATGGTACACGTCGTGTAGTCAGTTCTCAGTTACTTCCCATGTCCAATGGCCCGAGTCGGAAGGCTGGTAATGTAGGAAACTAAGTACATGGTGTTTGGAATGGTTACACGGTGTGTCTATGCAATTGTGTCGCCTCTGTGTATGCTGGCCATGTGCCCGTACACAGCCTCAACCCGTGTTTTCCAAACCATGTAACTGGTACCTGGGGTAGTCTGTGCCACTGACCATGCTTGGACGTGTGGTGGAGTGCATGCCTCTGTACTCCACACTGTGTCTGTGTATCCTCGGGATACACGTCGAGTCCCGTGAAGCCGCTTCTTCCTTTCTGTGAAGAGAATAAAAATCATGCCTCTTGGTCGTGTATTGTTGCATGTGTCCGTGTATTTCCCAGAATACATGCCATGTCTCACGATGTCTCCACTATCACTCTGTGTGGAGAGTACACGTCGTGTGACCGGGGTCACATTCCGTGTGTCACTTGTCTATCGTCTGAAACTGATTCCACAGAACGCTTGTATTACACGGCGTGTTCATCTAAATTACACGTTGTGTATTCTGGAATTTTCCAGAAACGATTCCTTCATCCAGTGCACATCTAATGAAGTCCATTCTCCATTCTGATGGTCCGTTCATCATGAAACATCAGACACTAGGTCTCCCTGATGCCCTGTAATCGTCCCCGGTGTTTTCGGGCCTCCGATCAGCTCCGAAAACACGATTTGATTCAACTGCTTGAAGAACGGTCAAGGGATAGTCCTTTCCGTTCTGGTTTGATCAGTCGCCCACTATTATCATTCCACCTCCTCTAGTTCGTTGTGATATTGGGTCTTCAATTTGCGATCGTTGTGTCACACAATGAACTCGTAATGATCTGGTGTTCGTAACCCATGAAGAACACGAAGAACACACCAAACATTCACAAAAACGGTGGAGGAATTGGGCCATGTTTGTTAAGAACTTCCTTCCGTGTTAGTTTGATAGCATGCAGGTCAAGAGTAACAAACATGGAAGGAAGAATCAGAATTTCTCAAATCAAAACACACCCCTACCTTGTAATCGGTGATCGCTTGTCGGAGTTTCAATAAGGCGTCGTCATTCCATTGACGTCAGGGAGCGTCCGAGGAAGAAGAATCATCGACATTCTTCGCGGGCTTCTCCATATCTTTTAGTTTACCTAAAGATCGAGGACGGTGTTCATCATTTTATGAGATGAGGAGAATTCTTCGTTGGGAGGATGTCATTATTCCAAGAGTTCTCCCAAAACTCTCCAGCAAAGAGAAACACAAACCCAACTCTAAATTAAAATAATATCCGACTATTATTTTATTATTTCCAGGCCACCAAATAGAATTCAAAAGAATTCAAATCACATTAATTTAATTAATTTGACATTAATTAATTCATAGAGTGTTGGCACCATAATGGGAAAGTCTAAGATTTTCCCTCAATTATGGGGAGCTCAAGGGTTTAAAGGGGGGTTAGAGAGTTTGGGTGGGTCCCACCTATAACATCTTCCTAATAGAGGTTATGTGCGGGTGGGCCCAACACTAACCTCTTCTGGGAGGTTTTAACAACCAATTCAAACAAAAATATGTTACATAGATTTTTCTTTAATTTAATTAGAAAACCCCAAAATTTACTTCCTCTCTTGATAAAACACAACTACAGTAAAGGTCTCCTTAAGAGAATACTAGTGCTCTAAGTTCAAAGGTGTCTTCAGATATCAAATCTAAGCACCGGTTCAAGAGATATAAAATCCCACACATACGTTTACTAAACATACCTGAAAAAAAACCTCAGTAATTTATTCCCGGCACACCGGGCCTCAGAATCAGGTGCCGTTAGAAATTGCGGGCTCGTAAAATTCCCATGTATTAAAAAGATATTCCACTGGAATTTTGATTATTTACATTCTACCTACCTTATGGATTAACTTCTCTGAAATATATAACTCACACTAAGGAAACAAATGGGGGTACTGGGCATGAATCTGAGCCTCCCACTCCCATGTGCTCTCTTGGAAGATCCCTTGCTGCTAGTGAACATGCACCAGTGGAATCAACCATCCACACATGAATCGCTCCTGTCGATCCTCAATCTCCACTGGAACCTCTGTGAATGTCTCCCTGTCATCGATGTCCAACTCCCAGTGGTCGATGCTGTGGGATGGGTCAAGCACGTATCTTCTCAACTGAGATACGTGGAATACGTCGTGCACCCAGTGAAATTGAGGTGGAAGGGCCAGGCGGTAAGCCACCTCACCTATGCTGCTGAGGACCTGGAATGTTCTGACAAATCGCAGAGATAAAATTCTGCCTTAGACAAATCTCTGTAGACCTCGTCGTGGTGAGACTCGTAGCAAGATGTGGTCTCCATCCTCAAACTCTATTGGTCTCCATCTCTTATTAGCATAGGACTTCTGCATGCTCTGTGCAGTCTTCATCTTCTCCTGGATGATCTGCACCTTCTCCGTCATAGCCTGCACTATCTCTAGTCTTATAAGAGCTGATTCCCATTGGTTATTCCAGCACAGAGGCGATCTGTAAGGTCCATATGTACAGTGCCTTGTAATGTGGCATCCCGATGGTGGAGTGGTAGATGTTGTTATACGAAAACTCAACCAAGGGTAAGTGATCATCCCAGCTGCGATCAAAGTTGAGGACACATTCACAGAGCATGTCCTCAAGAGTCTGAATGGTCCTATCAGTTTAGACATCCGTCTGAGGATGAAAGGCGATGCTCAAGCAAAGTAGCATCTTGAAAGCCTCCTAAAATCCCTTCTATTTCTGGGAAGTAAAATGGGCATATCGATTCGAGACGATCATCGATGGCACCCCATGAAGTTGTATGATCTCTTGTACATAGAGGCATCTCGAGCCCTCTATTGAGACTGCTCTCTGATCGGTAGGAAGTGGGCCGACATGGTGAGTCAGTCAACAATCACCCATATAGAATCATGTCCTCTGAATGTACGTGGAAATACCGTCACTAAATCCGTGGATTTCCTATCCCACTTTCACTATGGGACCTCTAAGGGATGAAAAATGCCTGCTAGAACCTGGTGCTCTGCCTTCACTTGCTGACAAGTGAGGCATTATGAGACAAACTCTACTACTGCATTCTTCATACCTGACCATCAGTGTTGTCATCGGTGGTCCTGATACATCTTCGCTACTCATGGATGTACCGCTAGAGGAGATATGTGGAACTCCCAAAACACTTCCTATTGAAGTGAAACCGGTACCATGGTGCGTCCTCAAAAGAGAATGATGTGCTCCCCACCTTCAAAAAATCTATTAGGTGCATACCCAAGGGATATCTGAGCACGTCGCTTCTCATAGTCAACATCCCCACACTGTGCCTCCCTGTCCCACCGATGAAGTGGAGGAGTTATTGTGAGAGATTGCAGAATGGTCGCTCCATCTCTATCCACAAAGGTTTTCTACAACACGGCAAGTTGTTTCGTCCCCTCTCCTAGCAGCTGAATTCCGGATCTCCTACTGAGAGCATCTACTACAACGTTCCACTTCCCAGGAGTATAAACTATCTCAAATTCATTATGATGGAGGAACTCGAGCCATCATTGGTGTCTCAAAATTTTTACCTCTCAGATCAAGAGCTGGCACTTTGTGAGCCTACCATAATGCTGGTGTTCTCGGAGTTTGTCCAATACTACCCGCAAATGGTAGGCATGCTCCTCCTCAGTAGTTCAGTAGATCAGAATTTCATCGATGAATACTATGAAAAAGTGACCAACGTAAGGCAAGAATATCCTGTTCATGAGACTCATGAACTCTTCTGGAGCATTGGTTATGCTGAAGGGCATAACCAAGAACTCGTACTGTCCATACCGACACCTGAAGGCCATCTACTGCACATCCTCATCTCAAACTCTGAGATGGTGATAACCCGACCTAATGTATATCATTGAGAACCAACGTCCTCACTTGAGTTGATCAAAGAGGTTGTAAATTCTTGAGAGTGGGTGCTTGTTCTTCACCGGCACCTGATTCAGGTGATGGTAGTCAACACACAGCCGATAACTCCCATCCACCTTCTTGGCGAACAAAATCGGAGATGCCCAGGGTGAAACACTAGGTTGGATAAATACCTTCCCCAGCAAGTCCTCCAGCTGTACCTGCAGGTCATGAAGCTCGGCGGGAGCCATCTGATATTCTGGAGTAGATATCGGTGTCATCCTGAGGTACGTTTCAATGTAGAAGTCTACCTATCTTCAAGGAGGTAGTCCTGGAACGTCATCAGGGAAAACATCTGCATACTGAGCCACCACAACAAGAAATCTCGTACTCCGCACATCAACTGCTCCAATGATGAGACTAGCCAACTGATGTGTGATCAGCTACCCCCTCCTCTGTGTAATTCCATCCTGCGCTACTAAGGATCCCTTCTCACTAGTGAAGGTGAACTAGGTCCCATACGTGCGGATACACCGCACTTTTTGCCTAATACGGTCAATCTGAGCATGAACTGTGGATAACCATTCCATACCCAAGATGATGTCTTAAAGCCTCGACCCCTCTACGAGGAGATCCCAGCCAAAGATCTCACCTCCCAGAGTAAGCTCACACTACCGTAAAGTGTGTGTAATCATTGAGTCTTCTCTCGTATGAGTCTCTAGCCGTAAGGATCGAGCCAATGGCTCTGTCGGAATCTTCAAGATCCTAACGAGGGCAGTGGTAATAAAATAATGACTCACACCTGTGTCTATAAGTACAAAAACATGGGTGGATTAGACACAGATAGTGCCTCAAATCATCTCTGGTGCTCTGTGGTTGTAGGTGTCGACTGCTTAGAGCTGAGCCCATCTCTGTCCGCCAGCTCCCTGTGGTCGGGTTGGACCTCCTGGTGGTGGTGGTGGTAGAGCCTCGAAATTGAATCCACCACCCATTGCTCATCCATCTCCCTTTCCATTTCAGCCTACTACGTGAGGACCCCCACAGTTGAACCAGTACCTATGCTTGGGAGGTCCCTCTACTGTCTGCTTCTCATCTGCATGGTGGTTCGGTATGTCACGGTCCATGTGACCCTTCCCACCGCATTCATAGCACTACCATCTCCTCATATAAGTGGCTCTGTCTCGTTTTCCCTGCACAACTGAACCTGTATCCTGTGGTCGCCCACATGATGGCCAGGTCCTCTTGGACTTCTGTGACATTTTCCTACTACCGAATGTAGAAGACTCTGCGATGAGTCGTGTTGTGGTGGTTCTCACCGCTAGTGACTGCTCAACGAGGATACTCTCCATTAGAAGGGCTCTCTCCAGCACACCCTCCTACGTCGGGATGCTGAGGGGGATCATCGAAGCCCTGATCTCATGCCCGAGTACCTGCTCAAAGTTCATGGCCCTGAAGAAAGGGTCACGTAAAAAATCTGTGGAGTAGCGTGAGAGGTCGGTGAACCTCAATGAGTAATGAGCTACTATCATGCTTCCCTATAGTACATGTCGTAACTCTTGAATCTGCACCGCATGAATGGTGGCTGGAACAAACTCTAATCGTAAGAGTCTCTTGAAGTCTTTCCTGAGTAATGATGCCTCATAATGAACCTAGAGCATTAGGCTCCACCATCTGCCTGAAGCTGCATGTAGGTGACTCGCAGAAAGGATCACCATGAGGTCAGATGGTTCCCCACCCAATATGAAAACTCTCACGACAGCCTCCATCCAATCCCCAGCTGCCTGTGGGTCTATCTCTCCCCAGAACCTGGGCGGCCTATGGAACTAGAACTCATTCAACTCACTCAGATGGAGTGCACTCTCTACAGCTAGAGCTGGTGGTATCGGTGGCCTAGCAGGTACTGGAACTGCTGGTACCTCCACTATGATGAGGCCCTACATTGAGGCCTCATCGCTCGGTGGGATACCATCTCGTACGTAACATGGAACTCTTGTTGGCTACCTTCGTGGGGCCATCCTAAAAAGAAACAGGGGATCCATGGATAGAATAGTATACCTGGTGAGCTGACACAAAGTAATCATGAGGAAAACTTTTTCAAAGGAAACACACACGTAATTACTGTTTTCGTGCACTCAGTTAGAGATCAGAAGTCAGATTACTAGTGTATGAATATGTCGGCCTCCACAACAACATCAGTTTCCCTAAACTAATATCCACACCCAAAACACATAACACTATTTTAGTTACAAGAATCAGAGTCCATGTTCTGTGGTAGAGCCGACTCTTCGGATACCAATTTTTCATGACAAGTCCTCGAGCCCCGTGCCGTGACTACCCCAAGCCCACCTACCATAGTCCAGGGGTCGGCGAATAGCACCAAAGGCGTAATCCCGATAAAAAGGGAAGGCATTTCTTTTAAACTTGTAACACACACAGAATGAACACAAGCAGTAGAAGCAACAACTAATAAATAGAATAGAAAACTGTGTTGAATGTAAGTGGGCTAGTATAAAAACCTAACTGAACAACAAGTACAAGTAAAAAGGGAAAATAGCTCCTGGTTCATCCACTGGGGAATCCTACCTGAAGGGTAGGTACAGAACTCGAACAACTCATCCCTACAGTACGTCCCGTCTAGTCCAGCTCCAGGAAACCTCTTGTATGACACCCTCAGCCTCGATCACTACTGACCGTCGTCTACATAGAACACAACAGGGTGTGGGAAGAGCCCGTGCAGTGGTGAGTATAACAATACTCATTAGGGGACTCTAAAACCCCCAAAGGACTCTCAGAATCCAAAAAGGATATAACACAGTAGAAAAATACAATCACGACATATCAACCAACCCTACTTAGGTAAATTCACAAACATATACCTAAGTTATCAATCACAGTTCGTCTCCAACTCTCAAGCCCAAGCACAAAACATTCCACAAAGGAAGTAAAGTTAATCAACACGATGATGATGGTTAAAAGTCATGAATCAGCTCACACAGGTATAAATCATTTGTAGAGTGATAGAGATGATCAGATGTAGTCACTAATTTATCTAACCTGTCGGACCCAGATAGGATACAGGACCAGTGAAGCTGTTGAATCCACCCAGGATACAGGACCAGCTATTCTGTTGGACCCACACAGGATACAGGAACAGAAGTCAGAACTGTCGGACCAACGGAGGATCCTGGTATAGTTTTCATTGTGGCCGACCCAAGGAGGATTCCGGTACAATAGTCATCACTGTCGAACCCACAATGGATTCCGATACAGTAGTCATCACTACGAACTGACGGAGGATTCCATTATAGTATCGTCGCATCCAGCCCTAGGGTTCCGGCACACAGTACGCTCGATTCTGGGAGGGTCCACTCCTCGATCCAAGTGACGATACATAAACTATCACAATGTCCCGAGTTTATGTATCCTAAAGGTATACCACGTCATAGGGGGATAAACCAAAAAAAACGTGTCCAAGACAATGGGTACAAGATGACCAAGACTTTACCAAATAGAACACAACATGTTGGAATATGATACACATCGTGTAGTCAGTTCTTGGGTACTGCCCGTGTCCAATGGCCTATGTTGAAAGGTTGGTCATGTAGGAAAGTAAGTACATGGCGTGTGATATGGTGACATGCCATTTCCATGCAACAGGTTCTTCTCCGTGTTTGCTGGGCATGTGCCCGTACACGGCCTCAACCCTTGTTTTCCAAACCGTGTAACCGGTACACAGGGTAGCCTATGCCACATGCCATGCCAGGTCGTGTGGTGGAGTACATGCATGTGTAATCCTACCCATGTCTGTGTATCCCTGGGATACAGGCCGAGTCCCGCGAAGCTGCTTCTACCTTTCTATGAAGAGAATACACGCCGTGGATCTTGTCCATATATTAGTTCCTGTGTCCGTGTATTTCCCAGAATGCACACCATGTCTCACGAAGTCTCCTCTATCACACTGTGTGGAGAGTAAAAGCCGTGTGACTGAGGTCACACGCCATGTGTTACTTTTCTATTGTCTGAAACTGAAGCCACAGAACACTTGTACTACACAGCGTGTTCGTCTGAATTACACGCCGTGTATTCTGGAATTTTCCAGAAACAATGCCTCCAGCCAGTGCGCCTCCCATGAAGTCCCTCATTCGTTTTGACAGTCCGTTCATCAAGAACCTTTATACACTAGGTCCTCCCAATGACCTATAATCATCTCCTGTGTTTTCGGGCCTCTGATCGGCTCCAAAAACACAAATTGATTCACCCTCTTGAAGAACGGTCAAGGGATGGTCCATCCCATTATGATTTAATCTGTCACTCTTTATCATCGTCTCACCTCCTCTAGGTTGTTATGATGTTGGGTCTTCAATTTTTCATCGTTGTATCGCACAATGAACTCGCAACGATCCAGTGTTCGTCACCCATGATGAACACGAAGAACACACCAAACATTCACAATAACGGCGGAGGAATCAGGCTGTGTTCATGAGGCATGATCCTTCCACATTAGTTTGGTAGCTAGCGGGTCAAGAGTAACAAACAGGGAAAGAATAAACAGTGTTTCTCAAATCAAAACACACCCCTACCTTGTAATCGGTGTTCACTTTTCAGAGTCTTGGGAAGGCGGCATTGTTCCATTGACATTGGGGAGTATTCGAGGAAGAATTGTCGTTGGCGTTCTTCACGGGCGGCTCCTTCTCTTTTAGCATTGCCACGGAACAAGGACGGTGTTCCTCATTCTTTGGGGATGAGGAGCTTTCTTCGTTGAGAGGATGTCATTATTCCAAGAGTTCTCCCAAAACTCTCCACCATAGAGAAACAACAACCAAACACCAAATTAAAATAAAAGCCCACTATTATCTTATTATTGCAATTCCAAAAAATAGAAATCAAATGAATTCAAATCACATTAATTTGCTTAATTGGAATTAATAAATTCTTAGGTGTGTTGGCACCATAATGGGGAAGTCCAAGAGTTTCTCTCATTTATAGGGAGCTGAAGGGGTTTAAAGGGGGATTAGAGAGTTCGGGTGGGTTCCACATATAACATCCTCCCAAGGAAGCTTATGTGCGGGTGGGCCCACCACTAACCTCCTCTTGGAGGTTTTAACCGCCAATTAAAAAAAAATATTTTTAAAATATTTTTATTTAATTTAATTAGAAAACTTTAAAATTAACTTCTGCTCTAGATAAAATGAAACTGCGAAAAAGGTCTCCTTAAGTGAATATCAGCACTGTGAGTTCAACGGTGTCCTTGGATTTTAATTTTGAGCACTGGTTCAAAAGATATAAAATCTCACACATATGTCTACTGAACGTACCCAAATCAACTTCAGAAATTGATTTCGGGAACACCGGGCCTCGGAATCAGGCGCTGTTAAAAACTACAAACTCGTAAAATTCCCATGTATTAAAAAAAATTCCATGGGAATTCTGTGTCTTTACAAGGACCATGTCACTCAGTATATAATGGCCTTTCCATCTTAGAAAACCATGCAACTCCAAACCTGACAGTCTCAAGGGCCCAATCTCGAAAACTATGTCGCCCAATCCCGCGGCAATACCACCCAATGTGATCTGGGTCATGGAAAACATTTGATAAAAGTCACTCATGAATATTCAGGACAGGCCCAACACAACACAAAGGATTCCAGCACATGCAATTCAGCAATTACTTATATAAGCAATAGAAATATTGTAAACAAGAAAAACAATTAAACATTGGAATTTCACTAAGAAAGTGTTTTCTCATAACATCACTGAGTCCTTTAGAGCCTCTAACAATTCATATCATAACATAACAAATTAAATTCAGCAATTTAATCAATAAAATTTAATTTTAACACATTTTGGCATACCCAGCCAAAATTCCCCAATTGAGCAATGACCCCTCACCCAACCCCATTCAAGAAAAATAGGTAATAGGAATACCCAAAGGCATCCTAGAGGTCTAATAATCTATTTAACATTAAAATAATGAAAAAATATGGCCCCACACAAAATACCCAAATCTTCCCTAGAGGTTGTGCCACCGAAATGTCCGCGAAGACATGAAAATCGGTATCCACCACCTATATCGTACTAGTATGATGATAATCCTATGAAAATATCCTTTAATTTGGTCTAAATGAAGGTTGATCTATAAAAAAATTAAAAAATTCTCAAACACCTATAAATCAGTTTAGATCCAAAATCATGTTGAATGTCTCAAGAGGAAGCAAGGCCTTACTGAGGGCGTTCCAATGGATCAAACGGCGTTTAACTCCGAATTCTAATGAAGAAACAGGAAGGAATTTAAGTCATGACAGGAAATTCGTGTCTCAAAGCTGAAACCCAATTTCCCCTCCCTCAACAAAGGTCTACTGCCCATTTTACCAAAAAAAGAAAAATACACAATGTGTACTTAGGACTACACGTTTTGTCTATCATTTTATTGTTCATATAATGGCTGAGATATTTTCGAGGACTTTTTGACATGACTACAAAGAATGTACCTAGGGATACACAATGTGTAATTCTCTACCTATCTAAAATCACCAACAGGACATGTATATCCCTTTAAAAGGCCCCTTTACATGGCGTCTACAAATAGTACATGTCATGTACATTCTAAAATCTTTGGACCCGGCCAATAGGCCTACACGCCATGTAAGCATTTAAAACACGGTCAAGAGTACACGACGTGTAATAAAGCTACACGATGTGTAATTTTGTATTTTTATATACTACTATGTTTCTCCAATTTTCACATATATAAGTCAACAATTCAAATAGGGTCTGGATTTTGACCCATTACAAAAACAAGGGTTCTTATATGTAATTCTTCTTCAAATTGATTTGCTTCATTCAAAAAACACATGGAATGTATTGAATAATGGTTTAGTGGAATAATATTGTATAAATTATATAATAATTATATTATAATCTTATAATATATATACACATATATGTCATTTACTTTTACTCATTAAATAAGATAATATAATAGAATTGGTGTTCCTGCATATGTACGACCTACCATATACATGAACAGTGTTTTTAATTTCATTTTATATGATTTAGAGATTACTAAAAATGTTTATAGACTTAATATATATGATATTTGTATCATTTTAAATATTAAATATTTAATTAAATCATGATCATGTTAATATTATCAATAATAACAAGCCAAAACAGATATGAAAAATAACATTGATATTACAGGAAGTGTACCATTGAAAGGGAATGGTTAATAAATTTGTTACATAAAGCCATAGATAAATAATATATATAATTAAATATAAGGATATATATATATAATATTTATAATAAACTTATATTTATTATACAAGTGTTTTTAATGTGTGTAAATAATTTTAATGCATAAGGTAAATAAATTTCAACACACTTTTTACCATGAGATACATGCCATATTCAATACATTTTTTCAAAACTATTATGTGTATAAATTCCTATAGAATTTATATAATTAATTTAACTTATACAATGATATTGAAATATTAAAATTTATTTTATAATTTCAAATAGATCATGATTCTAATGTTACTCTCTTAGTAAGGGGATTTCTTATCTCACTTTTAATTCCATGAGATTTATGCCTTATTGACCGCACATTCCATTTCTATGGTGTATATAAAACAAATAATGATATAATATTGTGATTATACTTTATTTTATATGTATTTAGATACCCATTTAATGATATCTCATTCATGGGGGTTATGTCTCATAATATACAAAATCCTAAAGTTTTTTTTATAAATACTCATTTAAAACACATGTCAGGAATTTAAAAAACCACATTTTCAAAATGATCTAAAATATGGAATTAAATTCTCATTTTCGCGAAAAAAAAATTATTTCAATAATGTTTTATTTTTATTAAATAATCCATTAAAATTTTCAATGTTTTTTCATATAATTTATCCGAAAAAAATTCAATATTTGTTTTTAATTTTACAATTTGTTGGGTTTTAAAACATAATCATTATTTTCATAAAATATTTCCAAAAGTATTCAAAAAATGGTATTTAGAAATTTTTCAATGTTTTTTTAGATAAATAGTTTTCAAAACATTTAATTATTTATTTATAATTTCTGAAACTGTTTTTCAGAAATAGGTTACCATAAATTTTAATTTTTTTATATGTTTTTCATTATATTAAAAAAATGGTTTTCAAAATGATTTATGTTCTAAAAAACCATTTTAATATAAGATGGTATATTTTTATCAAGGAATGTTTGTTAAAAGACATATCAAAACTAGTTTCAAGGTAAGAAGACATTAGTTGGTGCACTAATTCCTTTCATGGTAAACGACCCAAAAGATACATCCATATTATTTCTCAATATAATTTTTTTGTATTGATGGAATTATTTTTATGAAATCCATATATCCTTTAAAAGGTAAGAATTTGTAAAACCCATTACATTATCATTGGTTATATGATTATAAAACCTTCTTATTTTCATGTTTCGTTATTTGATTAATGATTATGAAATTTGTACATTTTCCCATATTTTTTCATATTATTACATCTTTATTAATTCCAGTTAATTTCATGGGTTATGATATCAATGTTTTTAATATTGTGTACCGTGTATGTTATATATCATTATGAGAATAGTGAGACCTATATCTCTATCCAATTCATCTGGGAAAGATTTATATATCATGAAATAATGATGGGATTCAAGTTAGAGGGCTTTACCCACTGTGGATGATTGGGAAACTCGATCCAATCTAGGATGTTGGGAAACCCAATATGTTATGGGAATATGTGGATGACTTATCCACCACATGAATTTAAGTAATCCTGATCCACTATGGAAATATTTGGAACCTCATCCTATATGGGAAGATTTGGAAACAAGATCCATTATGGGATGATGTCAAAACCTGATCCCACATAAGGAAACAACTGTAGTAGGGGATGGTGGTGTGTCCCACATAATAGTTATAGTTCCAATGAATTACAATGATATGTTCTAATAATGTTTTATTACTTATAGATGATGATATTACATGTATAGGTGTATGAAAAAATTCCATGCCTTATTCCTATGTCACGCTTTCAAAGATTATGCTCTTGATTCCCTCAGGATTCAAGATTTCGTTTTAAATTTTCAATGTAATATTTTAAAAATAAAATCATGATATATTTATATGTATTAAATGTGTATTAAATTAAATTATTTTCTTACATATTCAAGAATTAATTATATATTTTCATGGTTCTTTCAAGGAATTTGTTTTTAAAATGGTTCAATATTTCTTTATAAATTAATTTTTTTCAATGAAATAGTTTTCAAAAAAAATCAATCGTGATTTATAATTTTTTAAGTGTATGTTTAAATAAAATGTGTTTTAAAATATATTACTTATTTAAATTAATTTTTCAAATATTAAAGCATATTTTTCCTTATGAAATAGTTTTGAAAAGAAATTGCAAAATTATATTCCATATAAGATGAAATTTATTCATATTGCTCATTCTTTTCTTTATAAATGATACAAAGGATACATTCATATTATTTATATGAAAAATTTATTTTTTCATGTCATGTTATTTATGAAACTTATTTCTCTTTCACATGTTATGTACATATGAACCACATTGCTTCGTTACATGTTATATGATTATGACACCATCCTCTTTTCATAAGTTATGATTTTATGAGTTTTTTATGAAACATATCCATTTTTCCATAGTTTAAGATGTGATAACATTTTTATGAATCCCATTTCATTTCATAGGATATAATATTAAATTTTATGATATGGTGGTATAAATAAGTATGATTCCATTATGAGATGTGTGGGACACATATCTCCTTCCAATGCATTGGGAAATGATTTAAAGATAATAATATTATGATGGGATTCATGTTGATGTTATTGATAAAAAATTTATTATGTTGAAACTCAATCCACTATGGGAATATGGGTAAACCTGGTCCACTCTGGTAATATAGGTAAACTCGATCCACTATGGGGACATGGGTAAAACTGATCCCTTATGGGAAGATGGGGAAACCCGATCTACTATGGGACGATGGAGAAACCTAATCACATAAAAGGAATGGACAATTACTGTGTATGGTGGTCTATGTATCCTAGTAGGTGTAGTCCCAAAGAAGTTCCATGATAAGTTATATTAATGCATCTTTACATATATGGAATGATATTACCTAATAATAAATATTCCAACATTCCATGTCTTATTACAATATTGTGATTTCATTCAATATTCTCTTAATTCCATTACGATTCATATATTATGAATTTATAATATCGATTACATGATTTTTATGATATTAGATATGTATTTTATAATCATATAAAATTATGATCACATTCATATAAAATAATGCTAATTTTATGCTTAAATATTCCCCCTTGTTTACCCTTCTTAAGAATCTATAATAACCACATTTTGTGTTTCCTTCTGCATGTTATGAATATATTTATAATGTATGATATCTATAAGAAATTTTCAATTCATTAAGAACATAGTGGTAGATATTGTATCCCACATATGTACCAACATTTATTATTCCATTTTTATAAAGGCACAAAACTAATCTAGTCATTGAGAGTCTTTGGGGAAATGAATTAACTATATTAAAAAATTGATGGAACATATTTGTATGTTAATGTTGGGAAATTATACTTAGTAACATTTTAATATTTTAGAAATCATTTTGGAAACTATTATTATAAAACCGTTGTGAGATATATAAGGGCATGACTAAGGACAAGTCTAGGTATATGTAAAGGAATAATAATATGTCCTATAATTTCTATAATGGAAAGAGTAATTAGTTCCATATAAATATGTTATTTTATGAATTCTATAAGTGGATATGGTTTTAGAATATATGAACCTAGGTGTAGCTAACCTTAAATGTTGCATCTGGAATAAATTCAGTGTAACATGGTATATGGAAATGGGCGTTAATGTATTCATAGATGGATAGTCTAAGGAAATATTCCCTAGGAATTCACAAAAACCCTACAAACCGTAATGAAGGATTTAAATATATGAGTTTTACATAAAAACTCAAATAAAAAAGTAGATCCTATATTAAGGAAGTAGGTGTCATGATCTAGACTTCCAATAAGTTATTTTTTCATTATTATGTATTTTTTACTAAGATATGTTATCCACACACTTTTAATTCTTGTATTATTCCAAGGTAGGACCAGATGAAACTAGAATAATTTTGACATTGATGGAAGGTTTTCTATTATACTATCAAATGTAATAATCATTGGAGTAAAGGATCTTATGATCATGCATAATCTGTTTTCTACCTAAAATGATTAAAAATGTATATGTTAAACAAATATTGTACTCACTAAGGATAAGAATGAATGAGTTTTTGGAGAGTTAGAGTAATATAGACCATGGAGGGAATAATATAATATTTACATTGTGTCAACAATGTGGAAAAATAACCTAAGTGAAAATATTTTGTTAATAAGAATATTTTTTTACTATGTAAAATATGGATTGGATAAATGTAACTACAAAATAAAATTTAAGATTCCAGTTAATAGAGTGGATGGGAATATTTTTCTCCATATTAGATCATTTTTGATTAAATGTTTTAAGTGTGGAATGAATGTTAATTATGATAATTTATTACCCCAATGTAAATCTCAAGAAAACAATCACCAAGGTGGTACAAGAAAATTTTACATTCATGATGATGACAAGACTATAGGTGAAATGTGAAAGGAAAGTGGTATTATTTAATATGATGAAGTGTACATGATAATGTATTATGTATGAAGTTGAATATAATAAGTTTAAAAAAATTAATTATCAATTAGGATCCATGAAATATAAATAGATGGTTCACTTTATGTTTACCCCTATGGATTTAGAAGAATATGTTGAATGGTTCAAATATACATTAAATGTTATTTAATGGAAATGTTATAGTCATTGGAAACACATGATTAAGGTAATGGTAAACCTTAATATTTTCATAACTCTATGATATCGATGTTTGGATAATATTAACGTTGTTTATCTATAAGTTAATTATACATTACATATCTCTTTGTAACTGATAATGGATATTTTGATAAAAAGAATTATACTGTCATGGTTGAAGTTTATAGAATTTTTTTATTTAATGAACATATCCAATATTGTTTAGAATAAGTAAAAAAATCATGTTTTGTGAAAATATGTACGGTAGTTCAGTTTATTGACATGTTATTAGAAATAATACATGCTATAAATTTTCACATGTTTGAAATGTGGACACCAAGAACAACATTTTAATATTAGAGGATATTGTTAAGATGATTTAGTGACTATCATTCTAATGTTTAAGATTATAATCATTCTCAAGGTTTTAATGTTTAACAATTTATGGAATTATTTACGATAATCTTATAATAAGTTCATATATTTTAATGTATTATCTCTCCATATAAAGATTTATGCATATTAGATAACATGCGGCAACCTTTTTCTTGTCGTAAATGGAACAAACAATAATTTTATTTGTGGATATAATAATCATATAATAAAAAAAATTAAAAATACACCAAAATTTCATTAAATAATAGATTGAGAGGAAATATATTAAGGAGGAACAAAAATTAAGGTTTTCATGAAATCATGATTGTATGGCATTCCAAAAAAATCATCAATTTCAGAAAAACAATCTTGAAATAAAATGTTGTCTTAGTACATTGCTTTTAGTTGGAAAAATGGCCTTTTAAAAAACCAAATATTTATGAAATTGTGGTCCAAAAAATTCCATTGATAATTCCATTGGTTGTGAGTTATGTCATCAACCACTCTCTATAATTATTTATATTTTTCATTTGTGTTACTATTTTAATTTTCCACAGATGTTATCCTATGTGAAAACCACGTGATATTTTACATTGGGTAGTCATAATGATTATAGAATTTTCATTATAGAAGAATTTGTTCTATTTATTTTTTCATTAAATCAAATTATCTTTCTATTATTATAACATTAATACCCCATTAATGTTTAGTGGGATAATTTCATTTTAAGGGGAGTAGACCGTAACCCCTGAGATATTGTCAAAAATATTTGTTTGAATAAATACCATTTTTTTTGTTTTTCATTTCACATGACAAAATTTAAAGATTTTTATATTCATATGAACTATTTTTTGTCTATAATTATACAAAACAGCTTTTTAATACTTCACAACACTCAACACTAAGTTATCTTTCATTACTTGTAAGATTGTGTTTTATGGCCTTTTGAGGGAACAGATATTTTAATACTTTATTATGAAATATATTTAAATTTTATTTGTAAAATTAAAAACCATTTTTTAATTTTTAATGTTAAAATTACCATAGGATGAGTTTTTTGTATTTTTATAATGAGTCTAATTCTTGGGAATAATATTAAAAAGTAACGTGTTTTGGTTTAAAATTGAATTTTTTCTTAAATAATTATCAATGTTAAATTATTTTTAATTTTTATTCTATGTAATATTAGATTAAATATATATCTATTAATCATATTTAAGACATTTTAATGACTGGTATATTTAATTTGGATATAAATATTTAATGATGTTTTGAAAATTTTCTGTTTAAAGACACACATGCTCTCAAAATCTGGTGGATTAGCATCAAACTTAATTTTGACACCTATAAAAATTGAATTTTGAAATATGTACGCAATTTTCTAATTATAAAATCTTTGTAAAACCCAAAACTTCCAGGATACATTTTCCATTGAATAATTCAATAGCATTTATTGTACGCAACTTTGAGATTCTCACACACATCGACCAATCAAACTAGCTGTTATGAATAGTTATTCCGTCTTTTAAAATTTTATAAAATTCATCATTCAAAATGGACTTCATTTTTGGATTAGAAGTTTCGAAATTATCACAGGGTGAATTTTTTGTATTTTTATGAAAACATTCAATTTTTGATGAACAGTGAAAAACACTACGTTATTGTTTAAAAGAGACTTTTTTTAAAAATAATTAATTATTTTATTTAAATTTATTTTAGGTAAAAATATATACATAAAATATATATATTTTCAATGTAATTCATTGGAGTCATTTTTATATAATATTAGATATATAAAATTTTATTGAACTTTTCACCGACTTTTACCCACCTCTTTGGAGCATTTTAAAATTTCCATAAAACATAATTTGACCCCTTCTATGAGTGTAATTTTGAAAATATGAGAGACATGGTTGATATCAGTAAGAAAAATTTCATTCAATAAGATGAAAATAATTTGTGGTGAATAGTAACTTTTTACATGTATTTACCACCTTTAAAAGTAAATACGGTAACTAAGGGTAAAAATTATATTATTATTACCTTAAAATGTGTCCCAATTCTATTGTATAAGTTTAATTCGACCCAAAACAACCTTAAGAATAGTATATAATTCTTTATGTCCACTTGTATTAGATTAGGACATTTATTATTATTTTATTTAAAGAAGAGCTAAAAGAGTTGAATTCAATGTTTAATAACTAAACCATTTTTTATATCAAGTTATTCATAATATAAATTCTACTATAAATATTAATTATAACTCTAAAAATATATCATAAATGTTTATATTTTATTTATAATTTTGAGACATTAAATAATTTAATTTATTTATGACACAATGATGATGCAGTAATTACCTTTATAATAAATTATTAAACTAACTTATAATATAAAAATTCAAATAAATATAATTTAAAAACTTTGGTAAATTACAATAATTTTTTAGGTTAATATGAAATTTTATTATTGAAAGTAGGTATTTATTTCGAAGTAATAATGTTTTTACGACATTAATAAAAATATTTAATTAAATAATGTCAAAATTGACATAACTGTGTTTTTAAAACAAATACTATATTATTGGTTGATATTGTATTTCTTAAAAGAAAAGGATCATCCAAAGGGCCTTATTAATATTATATATGTCATTAATGAACCTTTTTGTGTTCTCTTGGTTGTTTATAGTATGTTTATTGACAATATAATTTAAAAATACAAAGAGACATGGTAAATGTCAAACTATTTAACTAAGAGTTAAATCTAAAAGATAATATTTATATGGTGAGAAAACCAATCTAAAACCTATTAGTTTAGTGGTTTTAGACCTATCCCAACCTTATACTCTAAATAAATCATTTTTGATCCATTATAATTCGAAAATGATTTTATTATAAAATAATATTTCAATCTTTTCTTAAGGGTCCCCGCAACCGTCTTATAAAAGGGCACTTCCCATTCTCTTAATTTCACACATCCAAAGCCTTTTGGCTTGGCCAAACCCATCCCAAATATCCTCTTAACTTTCCTCTCTTTATTATAGAGGCCTCTATTTACTCATAAATCCAACCTATGGATCCCTTTCGATCAAATCAAAAGGAAGAACCCGAAGAAGAGGTAAATATTTAAACACCTCTTTCAAGTTATTTTCTTCTTCCACTTCCTCTATAAATGTTGCATAAATTCAAAAATAATTACTCTAGTATATTATATATACCTTGATGTTATTATAAAGATTAAATAACCATATTAATTAATCTACCCATCCTATAAATGACAAAGTCACCATATGTGCATACGTACAGATTACCGTCTCCACTTCGTGGTGTAGTTTGTTATTCAAACACTTCATCATTTGGATTGGTATAATAATGAGTATAATTGATGTAAATAATATATATAACATTATAATAATTATATATATATATGAAGTAACATCCAATTATATACAATTTGAATATCAAAATAATGATATTGTCGCTCGTGCGTACGTACAGATTATCGTCTCCACGAACGTGATGAGATTAACTTCCCATCGCAATAATTTAAGAATAATTTTCATTTTATGATTAAAAATAATGTTTATAAACAAAATATAATTCCGTATATGAATAAAATACATCCTATCCATAAAAAACATGGCATATGTAACCAATCATATAAAGGAAAACGAATCAGTTAACACCCAAAATGATGATACCACTAAAATATCATTAACAAATAAATATTAGAAGATCATATATGACATCATATTAATGTATATGGTTCAACTATATTTTAATCACAATTATTTAACCATTATATATGAGGTCATCCTACCCTCTAACCAAGAAAATTTACAAGGTAAGGGTTAATTTCACAATATCTTTATTATCCGAGGTTGTTTTTACACAAGTATCTACTGCGACCTCTTTATCATCAACATCCATGTTACTTAAAAATGATTTCCAACCCATTTTTAATATTGACAATAATATTATTTTAAGTTATTTATACCATGGTTTCCCTTTTTATAAAGGTTTTTAAAGGAATCATTCTTTCGTTTTCCAAACAATGTACCTTATGACCATTTCCTAAAAATTAAGGTAAGAATGTTTTTTAAACTTATAGGGCAGGTGAAGCTATTTTCCTCCATTATAACATCGTCGAATATTCCCTACAAAGCTTATAATAATATTTTAAAAATAATTTTTTATTTTTTATTTATATGAATTTTTAATTATTTAAAAATAGAAATAGATATTTCTATAAAAAATGTTTTGATATCATCTATGTCAACATATTTTCATGGATTGTAAGATTATTTTAAGTTGATTTATAAGGATAAAAAAACATTCATATTGTATTGAATTTTTTTTGATATGTTTGACTATGGTTGTGTTATTTTTTTACCATTCATGGTTTATGGATAATTAATTGACATTTCATATTCTAGTTTTAATACTAATGTCTATGTTATGTTTAATCCTTTTCATATGAGGAATGCATTGGATTTAGTATGTGACCGGTGGAGCCCGCTGTTGCTCCTTGATGCATTGGTAGTTCTCTTGAGACAAACTAGTGTCTTGGAATAAGGACATGAAAAAATATTATTTGTAGTCTTTTCAGAAGGATTTTAATATGTGGTTATGAAGTCTAGAATTATTAATTCCATCATTATAATAGTGGATATTGATATTGATGGGATTATTCGACTAGTAGAATATCCATGTGAAAAACCAAATGGCATTATCTGGTTTTATCTTTGCTATATTATGTTGATGATCAAGGTAAAATGTCTTTTATTTCAGTCTTATAATGCCTTAAATATTTATGCATATATATAAATGTTTTTGCTATTTTGTTATCCTTAATGAGCATCTAAGCTCACCACTTTCTATGTTTTATTTTTCCAAGGATGCGAATAATTATATCATGACTGACCTGCAGGGATAGTTTTAGGGATATGTGTGTGGGAAATAAATACTGTGTTGTTGTAGTTTTTCATTTTATAATTTAATGTAATACCTATTAATGAATATAGTATTTCCATGGCTACTAAACTAATCGGTATTTTGAGAAATGATCTTTTCTTATCAGGACAATGTTATGTAATAACGCACTGACTTTTTGTAACTAGTGTCGGTGTGTTATAGTTAGTATAAGAGGATGTTTTGTACAAAACATGGAAACTATATTTAGAAAAACAATGATTAGAGAAAATTACCCTAAGATAGACTTTGAATATTAGTATAGAAGAACTTAATATAATTTTAGTAGAGTAGAGAATTTTTTAGTTTTCTAAGAAATACATCCCTGACTGGATACGAGCTGGTAGAGGCGGCTTTGGCACAGATGTACCTAGGGGTAAAACCTGAAAACACCACTTTGAGCTAGATCTGAACGGGAACTGGTGCACGAAAATGGGCCTTGCTACACTCTTGGATATGATGCTCCTAGTGGATATGCTTAGGATAATTCTCATTTTCTTTAAAAATATTATGAAGGGGTTATGAGTATATACTTCCTCGAAGAAATTTTTTTTATGATTATGGATTATATCTATATATTGTTCAAATTATATTAAGTGTTTTACAAGTTTGGAGTTATGTATTGTGATTCAAAAAATAATCTAGTGTGTAACATAATTTAGAAAGGGAACCTAGTGGAAGTACTGGAAGTCGTATCAAGACACATAATACATGTAGGTATTTCCCTCCTACTCATGATAATTATAGTGGATCTAGTGATGCAACTGGGGTTGATCAGCTTATCACCATACTCGAACAACTCACTCAGATTATAAATAATAACCTTACCTATATAGAGGAACCTTTATCCACAACACAGAGGATCAATGTTAGACCACTTCATGAGGGAACAACCACCAACATTCAATAGGACTAAAAATCCATTAATAGATGATCAATGGATAAATTTCGTACAAAAAATATTTCATGCTTTGGGGAGTAGCGAAAGGGAAAAAGTTTTCATGGTAGTTTATCGCCTCACGAGAGATGTAGATCAACGGTGGTAGTTGATTCAAAATATAAAGGAAGATGATTAGGTATCAAATATATAATGGAGATAGTTTAATGTTATTTTCATATAAAAATACTTTCCTTCTGACCATCGAGTGGATATAGAAAGACAGTATCTGAGTCTGGGTAAAAAGAGGATGATAATGTCTCAAAATATATGGCTAACATTATAAGGATAGGAAGGTATGCAGCATATTATATACGTAACCCAAGGAGTTAGATTGTTTGATTTTTTATGGGTTAAAACCATTTCTTCGTCGAGAATTATCCTCACAATCCATCTCATCATATGAAGATATTGTACCATGTGTTATCAAGATAGAAAAATAATTCCTTATCTCTTACAACTTTAAAGAAATGTAAGAGAAGAAGGGATCTTATGAACACTCTAGAAATTCCAATAAGGGGAAGAAGGTAAAAGATGAATATCTATCATGAAGTAATTGTTGGATGAAACACCCCTTGTACTTGCCAAAAGAGAATGGGAGTCTGTTACAAGTGTGGTGAAAAAGGCCACCAACATGTGATTGCAAGGGGAAGAAAGAGGTTGTTAATTATGAATGCTACAATTGTATAGAAAAGGGGAATTATTAAAATGAATGTTCTAAGCACCAAGGGTATTTATCTTAAAATATGCTGAGGGGGAATGACCAAGATTATGTGATCACTACTGCTGAGGTTAAGGCTCTGAAAGATGTGGTGGCACAAAATTTAATGGTTTTATCATGTTTATCCAATGATTTATTTGATTCTAGATCATCACATTGTTTCATATCATCCCAGTTTTCTAAGAAAATTAGATATTTTCAATTTGAAATAACAATTCAGTTGTCTGTAAGAACACCTAAGGGAAGTATCACCGCAACAATGTTGTGTGAATTAGTCCGCATTTGGACATATAAATGTTTTTTATCTACTGATCTCATCATCATACTCATGATTTAATTTGATATAATCCTTGGTATGTATTGGATTTAAAACCATGATATAAAAATATACTATAAGAAGAAGGAGGATATAATTTTCGATGATGATATAGAGTACCATTTCTTTAGAGAAAAAATGTCACCACTTGATTCTTATCAAGATCCACCCCTAGTAGCACTAATAAATTCAATTATTGGGGTGGATGAGAATGAAATAATTATGGGAGAGGAAAATAATTTTCTAATAGAGGATGTACCTATTGTTCAGGAATATGTTGATGTGTTTCTAGAGGATTTACCTAGACATCCTCTAGAATAGGAAAATGAGTTTTCCATTGATTTAATTCCTAGTTCAAGGACCATATCGAAATCCCCATATAGAATAGAAACTATTGATTTAGTGGAAAAAAAGAAAAAAATAGAGGAATTGAGTAATAAGGGATTTATTTGATATAGTGTTTCTCTATGGGTATCCCTAGTCCTTTTTTCTAGAAAGAAAGATAGATCTATAAGTTTGTGTGTTGACTATAGGTAGACCAATTCTATAACAATAAAAAAACCAAGTATCCCTTACCTTTCGTTGATGATTTATTCAACTAACTTCATAGATATAAATATTTTTCAAAGATTGACCTTTGATCTGGATATCATCAGTTGTGTGTGAACAAAGAAGATATTACGAAAACAACATTTTGAACTAGGTACGGGCATTACGAGTTTACAGTATTTCTTTTTGGGATGACTAATGAACCGTCAGTTTTTATGGATATAATGAATAGAGTTTTCAAGGAATATCTTGATGAATTTTTAGGGGTATTTATTGAAGATATCTAGGTATACTCGAAAATCTATGAAGATCATGAAAATCACTTTCAAAACATTCTGAAAACACTCAAAAGAAATCAATTATACGGGATGTTTAGAAAGTGTGATTTCTGGAATATATATATTTCTTTTCTTGGACATATTGTCTCTATGGATGGAATATTTTTTGATCCTTCAAAGACCATGGAAATCCACGAATGGCCACACTAATGAATGTAACTAAGGTATGCAGTTTTAGTATTTTAGCAGGTTATTAACAAGGTTTGTTACAAAAAATTTCCTTATTGGCTAACCCATTAACCAATATCACACATAAAGGGTGTAAATTTGTTTGGAAAAAAGAGTGTGACAGATGTTTGTAATAACTGACAAGAATATTAGTCAATACTTCTATCTTGACTCAACCATTGGGGAATGATGGGTTTTTTATTTATAGTGATTCATCAATGGAAGGACTTGGATGTGTCCTTATGTAGAATGAAAGGGTTATTTCCTATGCATCAGAAATGTTTGAAAAACTATCCTACTCATGATCTTGAGTTAGCAGCTGTAATCTTTTCTTTGAAGATATGGAGTCATTATCTCTATGGTGAAAAATGTGACATATATACTGGTCATAAGAGTTTGATGTATATTTCATCAAAGAAAGTACTCTAAATGAGGCAAAAGAGATGGGTTTAACTACTCAAGGATTATGATTTCACAATACAGTACCACCCGATGAAGGAAAATAAGGTGACATGTGCTTTGAGTAGAAACGATCATGGAGTTTTTAACAATATGAGAGTTGAAAGGGATCCTATTTTCATTGATCTAGTAAAGATTGATATGGGAATAATCATGGAAAGTGAATCATCAATACTTTTTCAAATGACTTCCAAACCATATTTATTAGAAATGATAAAAATTTCTCAAGCTGATGATGAGGAGTTTCAAAAGATGATTAAATATGTGAATGATGGGAGATTGAGGGACTTCATCTAAGAAGATGGGATTTGAAATTTGGGAAGAGGAATTGCATTCCCGATATACCAGAACAAAAAAGTGAATTGATAGATGATGATCAAAGATCTAATTTATGTATACTCTCTGGTAGCACGAAGATTTATAAGCATTTTATGTAACATTTTTTGTGGGACAACATGAATAGGGATATTGTAGATTTTGTGTCAAGATGTATGGTATTTCGACATGTGAAAGCTAGAAGGTAACAGCCTGTAGGGGTCATGAAACCTCTTACCTAAGGGCCTTAATAATATTACATATGTCATTAATAAACCTATTGGGGATCTCTTTGCAGTTTATAGTATGTTTATTAACTATATAATACAAAAATACAAAGAGACATGTTAAATATCAAACTATTTAACTATGAGTTAAATCTAAAAGATAAGGTTAATATGGTGACCCAAACCTATATAAAAACTATTGGTTGAGTGGTATGCGACTGATACACACCTTATCTTTGAAATAAATCATTTTGGACACATTAGAAACCTAATATTATTTTGTTATAAAATAATATTTCAATATTTTCCAACGGTGCCCCTCACCCCTCTTATAAAAGGGAACACCACATTATCTTAATTTCACACCTCAAATGCATTTTATCATGGCCAAACCCCACCAAAATATCCTGAAACATTTCATCCCATATTACTATAGGACTTCCATTAGTCATAAAACTAACCTATGGAGCCCTTTTGATCAAATCAAAAGGAATAACCCGAAGAAGAGGTAAATATTTCATCACCTCCTCCAGGTTCTTTTCTTCTTCCACTTCCTATTTCATTATTGTTTCCATTCTAAAATAATAACTTTAGTATCTTATATATTCTGGGATGTTATTATAAAAATGTTAAAACCATATTCATTATTCTATTCATCCTATAAATGACAATGTCACCATACGTGTGTACGTACGGATTACTGTCTCCACATCATGGTGTAGTTAGTTATTCAGACACTTCATCATTTGGATGGTTGTAATAATGAGTACAAGTGATTTAAATAATAAATATAACATGATAATGATTCTGTATATATTACATAACATCCAATTATATATGATCTTAATATCAAAAGAATGATATTGTCGCTCGTGTGTACGTACGGATTACCGTCTCCATGAACTTGATGAGATTAATACCCCATCATAATCATTCATGAATAATTTTCATATTATTGTTAAAAATAATTTTTATGAAAATAATATCATTATATATGTGAATAAAATACAAACTATCCAAAAAAAACAATTCTTACGTAACCAAGGATATAAAAGAAAATGAATCATGTAACACCCGAAACAATGATAGTACCAAAATGTCATTAACAAATCAGAATCAGAAGATCATATATGACATTATATTAATGTATATGATTCTAGTATAATTTGATAACAATTATTTAACAATTATTCAGGAGTTTAACCTACCATTGGCTAAGGAAAAGTACATGCTAAGGGTTAAATTCACAATCTCTTTATTATCCGCGGTTGTATTTACGTAAGTATCTACTGTGGTCTCTTTATCATCCACATCCATGTTTCTTAAAAATGTATTCAAAAATAGATTTAGTATTTACTACACTATGGGATAAAGTCATTTATACCCTTGATTGAATTTTTATAAATGGTTTGAAAGGAATATTTCTATGGTTTTGCAAACAAGGAACCTTGTGACCTTTTCGAAAAAATTAATGTAAGAATGATTTTTTAACATATACGGTGGGTGTGGCTATTTTCCACCATTATAACATCATCGAAGCATCCCTTACAAGATTATAAAATAAATCAAAATAAATTTTTTCATTAATATTTACATTAATTTTAAATGATTTCAAAATAGAAAGTGATATTTCTATAAATAAGATTTCATTTCATCAATGTCAACATCATTTGATGAATTGTAAGATTATTTGAAGTTGATTTATTATGATCAAAACTTCCATATTATATTGAATTTTTTGTGATATGTTTGACTATGAATTTGTTATTTTTATATCATTCATGGATTATAGATATATTATCGAAATTTCGTATCTTAGTTTTAATACAAATGTTTCTGTTATGATTAAACCGTTCCATATGAGGAATGCATTGTACTTAGTAAGTGAAAGGTGGAGCCCGCTATAGATCCTTGATGCATTGGTAGGTCTCATTAGACAAACTAGTGTCTTGGAATAAGGCCTTGACAAAATCTTATATGTATTCTTGGCACAAGTCCTTGACTATGTTGTTATGGTGTCTGGCATTATGCATCAAAATTGATTTTTACACCTCTAATAATTGAATTTTAAAATATGTACCCACAAGAATTTAGTATTTATAATATATATAGTCTAATTATACAAAATTAGTAACACCCCAAGCTTCTATAGTACGTTTCCCTTTGAATAATGCAATATCTTGCATTGTACGCAACTTCGAGATTCCAACACACATCGACCAATCAAACTAGCTGTTATGAATAGTAATTCCCTATATTAATTTTTTTTAATTTTTCTTTCAAAATATACTTCATTTTTTAATTAGAAATATCAAAACTAGCTTAGGGTGACTTTTGGGTATTTTTATGAAAACATTCAATTTTTGATGAATACTGAAAAAGACTACATTATTGTTTAAAACCAAATTTTTGTTTAAATAATTAATTATTTTATTTAAATTTATGTTAAGTAAAAATAGATACATAAAACATATATATGTTCAATGTAATTCATTAGGGTCATTTGTAATAATATTAGATATGTAAAATTTTATTGAACTTTTCACCATCATTTACCAACCTCTTAAGAGCATTTCCAAATTACCATGAAACATAATTTGACCACTTCTGTGAGTGTAATTTCAAAAACATGAGAGAAAAAATTGATATCAGTAAGAAAAATGTGGTTCACTAAGATGAAAATAATTTTTGGTGAATAGTAACTTTTTACTTGAATTTACCACCGTTAAAAGTAAATTTGGTAATTAAGGGTAAGAATTATATTATCATTACTTTAAAACGTGTCATAATTCTATTGGATAAGTTTCATTCAACCAAAAAAACTGTAGGAATAGTGTGTGATCCTTTAGGTCAACTTAGATTAGATTAGGACATTTATTATTATTTTATTTAAAGAAGAGTTAAAAGAGTTGAATTCAAAGTTTAATAACGAAGCCATTTTTTATATAGGGTTATACATACTACAAATTATATAATAAAGATTAATAAAAAATATAAAAAGATTTCCTACATGATGATATTTTATTTTTAATTTTGATAAATTAAATAATTTTATTTATTTATGACATAATGATGATGCAGTAATTACCTTAATAATAAAATATTAAACTAATTGATAATATAAATATCCAAATAAATGTAATTTGAGAATTTCTGTAAATTACACTAATTTTTTAGTATAATATGACATGTTAGTATTGAAAATAGAAATTTATTTCAAACAAATAATGTTTTTAGGACATTAACAAAAATATTTTATTAAATAATGTCAAAATTGACATAATTGAGTTTTTAAAACAAATACTATATTATTGGTTGATATAATATTTCTAAATATCGAAGGATCAACCAAAGGTCCTTAATAATATTATATATGTCATTAATGATCCTATTGGGGTTCTCTTGGTAGTTTAGAGTATGTTTATTGACTATAAAATATTAAATACAAAGAGACATGGTAAGTGCCAAACTATTTAACTAAGAGTTAAATCTAAAAGATAATGTTCATATGGTGACCAAAACCTATCTAAAACCTATTGGTTGAGTTGTTTTTGACCCATCCCAATGTTAGTATATAAATAAATCATTTTTGGTATATTATTATCCAAAATTTAATTTATTATAAAATAATATTTCAATCTTTTCATAAGGTGCCCCTCACCCCTCTTATAAAAGGGCACTTCCCATTCTATTAATTTCACACCTGCAATGCCTTTTCTCTTGTAAAACCCCATCCTAGATATTCTCTAAACAATCCTCCCTTCATTATGTAGGGCTTTATTTAGTAATTAATCCAACCTATGGAGCCATTTTGATCAAATAAAAAGGAAGAACCCAAAGAAGAGGTAAATATTTAATCACCACTTTCAAGTTATTTTCTTCTTCCACTTCCTCTATCATTATTGTTTAAATTAAAAAATAATAACTCCAGTATATTATATATATTGTGATGTTATTATAATTATGACATATCCATATTCATTATTCTATCCATCCTATAAATGAAAAAGTCACCACGCGTGCATACGTACGGATTACTATCTCCACGTCGTGGTGTAGTTTGTTATTCAAACACTTCATCATTTGGATGGGTATAATAATTAGTATAATTGATTTAAATAATAAATATACCATTATAATTATTCTGTATATATATGAAATACCATCCAATTATAAAAAAATTTAATATCAAAAGAATGATATTGTCGCTCGTGCGTACGTACAGATTATCGTCTCCACAAACGCGATGAGATTAATTCTCCATAATAATCATTCAAGAAAAATTTCATTTTATTAATAAAAATAATTTTTATGGAAATAATATAATTATTTATTTGAATAAAATACATCCTATCCATAACAAACATGTCTTACGTAACCAAGCATATAATGGAAAACGAATCAGTTAACAACGGAAACAAAGATACTACTAAAATATCATTAACAAATCAATAATAGAAGATCATATATGACATCATATTAATGTATATGGTTAATTTATAATTTAATAAAAATTATTTAACCATTATACAGGAGGTCAACCTTCCCTTGAACCAAGGAAATGTACAAGTTAAGGGTTAATTTCACAATCTCTTTATTATCAGATGTTGTTTTTATGTAAGTATCTATTGGGACCTCTTTATCATCCACATCCATGTTACTTAAAAATATATTTCAAACCATTATTACTATTTAGTAGAATATGGGTTTAAGTTATTTATACCCTTTTTTTACTTTTTAAAAAGGTTTTGAAAGGAATCATTCCATTATTTTCCAAACAATGTACCTTATTACCTTTTCAAAAAAATCAAGGTAAAAATGTTTTTTAAAAATATACGGCGGGTGTAGCTATTTTCTGAAATTTTAACATCACTGAATCATCCCTTATAAGCTTATAATAATATTTTAAAAATAATTTTTTATTTTATATTTATATGACTTTTAAATGATTTACAAATAGAAATAGATATTTCTCTAAAAAAAGTTTTGATTTCATCTATGTCAATATATTTTGATGGATTTTATGATTGTTTTAAGTTGATTTATAATGATAAAAAACATATATATTGTATTAAAGGTTTTTTTATATGTTTTACTAGTGTCTTGGCACCAAGCCATGAAATTATATTATTTGTAGTCTTGTCACAAGGCCTTGAATATGTGGTTATGATGTCTGGAATTATGCATTCCATCATTATGATAGTGGCTATTGATATTGATGTGATTATTTGACTAGTATAATATCCATGTGAATAATTAAATTGAATTATCTGGTTTTATCTTTTCCATATTATGCTGAAGATCAAGGTTAAAAGGATTTTGTTTTAGTCGTACATATCCTTAAATATTTATGCTTATATATATCTTTTTCCGCTATATTATTATCCTTACTGAGCATCTGAGCTCTCCCCTTTCAATGATTAATTTTTCCCAGGATGCAAAGAAGTATATTATGATGACCTACAGGGATAGTATAAGGGATATGTGTGTGGCCTATGGATACTATGTTGTTGTAGTTTTTCATTTTATAATGTAATGTAAAATATATGAATGTATCTAGTATTTCAAAGGCTACTAAACTAATTGGTATTTCGAGACATGATCTTTTTTGATCAGGAAAATGTTATGTAATAATTCACTGACTCTGGGTAACTAGTGTCGGGGTGTTACACTTGGTATAAGAGGATGTTTAGTACAAACCTTGGAAGCTATATTTAGAAAAACTCTAATTAGAGAAAATTACCCTAAGATATAATTTGAGGATTAGTATAGATGAACTTTCTAGAATTTTAGTATTGTAGATATTTCATTAGTTTTCCAAGAAATAAATCCCTAACTAGATATGATCCAATAGAGGCGACTATAGCACAGATGTACATAGGGGTAAAACCTGATAACACCACTTTGAGCTAGACCCAAACAGGAACTGGTGCACGACGATGGGCCTTGTTGTACTCTTGGTTATGACACTCGTGGGGGATATGATTAGGATAATTCTCATTTTATTTACAAACAACTATAAAGGGATTATAATTATATACTTCTTCAGAGAAAACATTTTTATGATTATAGAGTGTATCCATAAACAGTTCAATTTATGTTAAGTGTTTTACATGTTCTGAGTTATGTATTGAGATTAATAAACTAATATAGTGTGTACCATGGTTTAGAAATGGTACCTAGTGTAAGGAATGGAAGTCGTATCAACGCATGTAATCTATGTAGGGATTTCCCTCCAACTCAAGATAATTATAGTGGAGCTGGTGAAGCAACTGGTGTTGATCAGCTTATCACCATACTCGGACACCTCACTTTGATTATGAATAATATCCTTACCTGTATGGAGGTACCTTGATCCACAACACGGAGGATCAATATTAGACCACTTCATGAGGCAACAACCACCGAAATTCAATGGGACTACAGATCCATTAGTATATGATCAATGGATAAATTCCGTAGAAAAAATATTTCATGCTTTGGGGAGTAGTAAAAGGGAAAAAAATTTCATTGTAGTTTATCACCTCATAGGAGATGCAGATCAATGGTGGTCATTGATTAAAAACACAAATGAAGATGATGAAGTATCCAATATATAATGGATAGAGTTTAATGTTATTTTCATAAAAAAAATACTTTCCTAGTGACCATCGAGTTGATATAGAAATAAAAATTTATAATTCTGGGGAAAAAAAGGATCGGAATGTCACAAAATATGAGGCTAACATTACAAGTATTGCAAGGCATGCATAAGATTATATATGTAACCCAAGGAGTTATATTGAACAATTTTTTATGGGTTAAAACTATTTCTTTGTTGAGCATTAGTCTCACAATACATCTCATCATATGAATATTTTTCCGCATGTGTAATCAAGATAGGAAAATAATTCACAATGTCTTACGACTTTAAAAAAAGTAGGAGAAGAAGAGATCTGCTGAACACTCTGGAAATGGAAATAAGGGGAATAAGGGAACAGATGAATATACATCATGCATTAATTATTTGAAGAAACACCCCTTGTTCTTGCCTGAAGGGAATGGGAGTCTATTACAAGTGTGGTGAAAAAATCCACCAACTTGTGATTGCAAGGGGAAGAAAAAGGATGTCAATGATGAATGCTAAAATTGTAGAGAAAAGGGGATTTATGAAAATTAATGTCCTAAGAGCCAAGGATACTTACCTTAAAAAAGGCTAAGAGAGAAAGGCCAAGATTATACTATCACTACTGCAGAGGTTAAGACATTGAAAGATTTGGTGGCAGATAATTTAATGGTTTCATCATGTTTCTCCAATGATTTATTTGATTCTAGACCATCACATTGTTTCATATCTTCCCAATTTTCTAAAAAAAAGTAGATATTTTCAATTTGACTTAATAATTGAGTTGTCAGTAAAAACACCTAAGGGAAGTATCACGGCAACAATTTTTTGTAAATCAGTCCCTATTAGGAAATATAAATGTTCTTTATCTGCTCATCTCATCGTCATACCCATGATTGAATTTGATATAATCCTCGGTATGGATTGGCTTCCAGACCTTGATATGAAAATTTATTGTAAGAAGGAAGATGTTATAATTTTCGATGATGATACAGATTACCTTATCTTTAGAGAAAAAACATCACCACATGATTCTTATCTAGATCCACCCCTAGTAGCTCTACTAAATTCAATTATTGGGGAGGATGAGAATTAAATAATAATGGGATAGGAAAAGATTATTCGAATAGAGGATGTACCTATTGTGCAAGAATATGTTGATGTGTTTCTAGACGGTTTACCTAGACATCCTCTAGAATGGGAAATTGAGTTTTCCATTTATTTAATTCAGAGTTCAAGGCCCATATCAAAGACACCTTATAGAATAGACACTATGGATTTAGTGGAACTAAAGAAAAAACTAGAATAATTTAGTAATAAGTGATTTATTAGATCTAGTCTTTCCCTATGGGAGTCCTAGTACTTTTTGTTAAAAAGAATGATTGATCTATGAGGTTGTGCATTGACTACATGGAGATCAATGTTATAACAATACAGAACAAGTATCCCTTACCTTTCATTAATGATTTATTTGACCAACTTCATGGATCTCAGTATTTTTTAGTGATTGACCATTGATCTGGATATCATCAGTTGTGTGTGAAGAAATAAGACATTCTGAAAAGAGCATTTTGAACCAGGTACGGGCATTACGAGTTTACATAAATGCATTTTGGTCTGACTAATGTACCCTCTGTTTTTATGTATATAATGAATAGATTTTTCAAGGAATATCTTGATGACTTTTACTGGTATTTGTTGATGATATCTAGGTATACTCAAAAATCTATCAAGATCTAGAAAATCACTTCTTCACCATTCTGAAAACACTCATAAGAAATGAATTATATAGGATGTTTAGAAAGTGTGAATTCTTGAATAAATTGATTTCATTTCTTGGAAATATTGTCTCTATGGATGGAATATCTGGTGATCCTTCAAAGACCATGGTAATACAATAATGGCCAGCACTAATGAGTGTAACTAAGGTACATAGTTTCAGTATTTTAGCAGGTTATTAATGACATTTTTTCCAAAAATGTTCCTTATTGGCTAACCCATTAACCAAGCTCACGCATAAAGGAGTTAAATTTTTTTGGACAAAAGATTGTCAATAATGTCTGGAATAACTGACGAGAATATTAGCCAATGCTTTTATATGGACTCCATCATTGGAGAATAATGGGTTTGTTATTTATAGTGATGCATCAATGAATGTAGTTGGTTGTGTCCTTAGGCAGAATTAAAGGGTTATTTCCAATGCATCACAAATGTTTGCAAAACTATCCTACTCATGATCTTGAGTTAGCAGCTGTAATATTTTCTTTAAAGATATGGAGTAATTATATCTATGGTAATAAATGTGAGATATATACCTATCACAAGAGTTTGAAGTATATTTTATTACAGAAAGAACTCAACATGAAGAAAAGGAGTTGTCTTGAACTACTTAATGATTATGATTGCACAATACAGTACCACCCGGTGATGGAAAATAAGGTGGCAGATGCTTTGAGTAGAAACACCATGGAGTTTTAAACAATATGAGAGTTGAAAGGGATCATATTTTCATGGATCTAGTAAAGATTTATATGGGAATAATCCTGGAACATGAAACATCATTACTTTTTCAAATGGATTCCAAACCATCATTATTAGATAGGATAAAATTTTCTCAAGCTGATGATCAAGAGTTTAAAAATATAAATAAAGTTGTGAATGATAGGAGATTGAGTGACTACATATATGAAGATGGGATTTTGAATTTTGGGAAAAGATGTTGTGTTTCCGATATATAGGATCTAAAATGTTAATTTTTAGATGATTCTTATAGATCCAATTTATCTATACACCCTGGTAGCACTAAGATGTATATACATTTGATGTAATATTTTTGGGTGGGACAATGTGAAGAGGGAGATTGCTGATTTTGTGTCATGATGTATGGTATGTCGACATGTGAAAGCTATAAGGTAAGAGCTAGGAGGGATAATGAAACCTCTTACCAAAGGGACATAATAATATTATATATGTCATTAATACACCTATTGGGGTTCTATTTTCTATGTATAGTATGTTTATTAACTATATAATATAAAAAAACAAAGAGACATGGTAAATGTAATAATATTAAACTAAGAGTTAAATCTAAATGATAAGGTTAATATGGTGACCCAAACCTGTATAAAAACTATTGGTTGAGTGGTATGTGACCAATTCACACCTTATCATATAAATAAATCATTTTGGACCCATTAGAAACCGAAAATTATTTTATTATACAATAATATTTCAATCTTTTCTAAAGGTACCCCTTACCCCTCATATAAAAGGGCACTTCCCATTCTCATAATTACACACCTATAATGCCTTTTGGCTTGGACAAAACCCGCTATAATATCCTGAAACATTTCATCACATAATTTTATGGGTATTAATTTAGTCATAAATCCAACCTATGGAGCCCTTTTTATCAAATCAAAAGGAAGAACCCAAAGAAGAGGTAAATATTTCATCACCTTCTTCAAGATCCTTTATTCTTCCACTTCCTATTTCATTATTGTTTCCATTATAAAATAATTACTCCAGTATCTTCAATATAATGTGATGTTTTTATGAAAATGGTAAAACCATATTCATTATTCTATTTATCCTATAAATGAAAAAGTCATCATACATGTGTACGTATGGACTACCGTCTCCACATCGTGGTGTAGTTTGTTATTCAAACATTTCATCATTTGGATGTGTATAATAATGAGTATAAATGATGTAAATAAGAAATATTAAATTAAAATTATTCTTTTTATATGACATAACATCCAATTATATATGATTTTAATATCAAAATAATGATATTGTCGCTCGTTCATTCGTACGGATTATCGTCTCCACGAACGTGATGAGATTAATTCCCCATAGTAATCATTCAAGAATAATTTTCATTTTATGATTAAAAAAATGTTTATAAACATAATATCATTCTATATATGAATAAAATACACATAATCCATAATAGACAAGGCTTACGTAACCAAGGATATAATGGAAAATGAATCAGTTAACACCCGAAACGTTGATACTACTAAAATATCATTAACAAAGAAATATTAGAAGATCATATATGAAATCATATTAATTTTTATGGTTCTTTTATAATTTAATAAAAATTATTTAACAATTATACAGGAGGTTAACCTACCCTTGTTCAAGGAAAAGTACAATGTAAGGGTTAATTTCACAATCTCTTTATTATCTGAGGTTGGGTTTATGTAAGTATCTACTGGGACCTCTTTATCATCCAAATCTATGTTTCATAAAAAGGTTTTCCAAAATAGATTTACTATTTACTAGACTATGGGTTAATGTCATTTATACCCTTGACTGAATTTTTATAAATGGTTTGAAAGGAATATTTCTATTGTTTTCCAAACAAGGTACCTTATGACCTTTTCGACAAAATTAAGGTAAGAATGATTTTTTAACATATACGGTGGGTGCGGGTATTTTCAGCCATTATAAGATCATCGAAGCATCCCTTAAAAGATTATTAATATATTTTCAAAATAAATTTTTTCTTTTATATTTATATGACTTTTAAATGATTTCAAAATATATAGAGATATTTCTCTAAAAAAATTCATTTCATCTATGTCAACATCATTTGATGAATTGTAAGATTATTTGAAGTTGATTTTGTATGATACCAAACTTCCATATTGTATAGAATGTTTTGTGATATGTTTGACTATAAATATGTTATTTATATACCATTCATGTTTTATAGATAAATTATTGACATTTCGTATGCTAGTTTTAATACAAATGTGTATGTTATGATTAAACCTTTTCATTTGAGAAATGCATTGGACTTAGTAAGTGATAGGTGGAGCCTGATATAGCTCCTTGATGTATCGATAGGTCTCATGAGACAAACTAGTGTCTTAGAATAAGTCCTTGACAGAATCTTATATGTAGCCTTAGCACAAGTCCTTGACTACGTCGCTATGATGTCTGGAATTATGCATTCCATCATTATGAAAGTGACTATTGATATTGCATGTTATTATTTGACTAGTAGAATATACATGTGAATAAGTAAATGGAATTATTTTATTTTTTTCCCATATTATGCTTCTTTTCAACTTTAAAAGGATTTTGTTTTAATATTACATTGCCTTAAATTTTTATGGTTATTTATCACAGTTTCCACTATATTGTCATCCTTACTGAGTATCTAAGCTCACCCCTTTCTATGTTTTATTTTTCCCAGTATGTGAAGAAGTATATTATAAATGACATGTAGGGATAGTATAAGGGATATGAGTGTGTCCTATGTATACTATGTTGTTGAAGTTTTTCATTTTATAATGTAATGTAAAACATATGAATGTATCTAGTATTTCTAAGGCTACTAAACTAATCGTTCATTCGAGTATTTATCTTTTGTGATCATTTCATTGTTATGTAATAATGCACTAACTCTAGGTAACTAGGGTTGGGGAGTTACAATCTTAGTTTCCGAAACCAATATTAGTACAATTAGTTATAATTAATTACGACGATTAGGGTAGAAGTAAGATTACCAGGGGCTAAACCTCAATATTACGGGAAAATTTGACATATACACCTTTAAAAAATACATTGGATGCTAATATTGATAACATATCCCATATTGGATATATTTTAATGCATCAGTGGGAAAAATGATCATGAACATGACCAATATAATATGTTAAGTAAGAAAAATGACACAAAAAAACCTTCAATACCAATAAAATTTATGAAGCATTATAGTATGTAAGATTCTAAATAGTATAGGTCATAAAACATATTTTGAAAGTTTAATGGTATTTTTATAAAGGTAATTAGACAATATATTTTATGTATTTCATAAATAAATTAAATTATTTGAAACACCTATCATATGGATTATTTAGTTAACAATATAACAAAACAAAATATGCTAAATTTATTAAAGGAATTTAATTTCAATGAATAATTGTGAGAAATTAATTTTTTAGACGAATATATAATTTTAAACAACTGTGATGTCAATATTTTTTAATTACATAATTTTTTTGATATTATTAATTAAAATTAGTTTAATAGGGTTAAAATTGATATTAATGTTATTTTACAAAAAAAAAATATATTTTATTAAATGATTTAAAATTAATAAAACTTATATCCTCAATCAAGTCATTATTAAGAGTTAATAAATACCAAATCTGGTCCATTAATGTAAAATTTACCTTTTATAATTAATATATTGACCCATATTTAGTAAAAACATTTTTAGGACGGTCTGTGTTAAATATGTCTTCTTCGTGTTAAATGCACTTGTGATAAAATTAATATCCAAAAAGAATGGGATTTTTATTTTCTAAATTATAGATAATATGTATATTTTTTTTATTGTAGTTTATTTTATAATAACCCTCACCTTATTTTATTCTTAATGGTAAAATTATGTTGGTCGGAAAACTAGTTACCAAAATGAAAACCAAAATGAAAATTGTAATGAAACATAAATTTGAGGAATAAAAATTATAAAAATTCACTTATTTTTCTGTGGTGAATATATTAATCTACCATCTTCAAATTAACTCAATTATTATTACATTTTTGATCCACATGAGGTTTTGGAAATCCCCCAATAATTATTACCATTTAGTATTTACTGAACTGTCACTCCACATACAATATAAAAAAATTTACTTTTCCCATTCCTTACGCATCTCGTGAAAATTTTACTCCTCCAAACCTGACCATATATCCCCAAACAATAACAACATTAAAACTATAATACACTCTATATCTATTAATCCATAAATGGAATTCCTCTTTTACAGAAAAAGAGCAGTTTCCCAAATAAGAGACAACATCCTTCCTTAAACTCCTTTGTATTATTTTCTATCTACACCCCAAAACATTTATCATTCCATTATTATATAAATATATAAATATATATATTATATATAATGAGTTTTTTTTATTAAATGGTTTCTACTTACACATACACTCACTTCCATCTATTGGATAATGAACATAAATGTTTTTTTACGAAAAACTACTTCTTCAATAAATGATGTGGTTCGTTTTTCTATTACCACCACTAACGGTTTGGAATTATGATGGAAACTATGTTTTTATATAACATATATGATATTTAGATTTAATTATACTTATTAAATTATTATAAAAAAATACCATCATGACTTTGTTCTTGTGTAATTATGATATATTTGTTTGTTGCAGTGGGGACTACCTCCTCCTCAAAGCGATGTGATTCATTCAAAAATTACATGGAATGTATTCAGGTTTGTTTTAGTAAAAATAAATTATATATTTGAAATAATAATTATAATTTTATGACGTTAAATATATATAGATATATGATATTTACTTTTATTCTTTAAATTTGAAAATAATATTGAATTGGTGTTCACACATACGTACGACCAACCATCTTCGGGAACGATGTCTTCCATTTCATTTTATATAATTTTTGAATTATTTTAAATATTTTTATAATGAATATATGATATTTTTATAATGTTTTAAATTATATTATTATTTAAATATTTATATATTATGTGTATGATGAATAAGAAGTCAAAACATTTATGAAACCGATCACAGATATTACCTTCAACGTATCATTAAAATGAAACGGATACTAAATGGGTTATGTAAAGTCATAGTCAAATAATATATGGTATTATATATAAGTATATGGATACATAAGATATTTATAAAAATGTTATAACTATTATAAATGAGTTTAAAATGTGTACAAAGAATATCAATGCATAAAGAAATGGAATTTCATATCACTTTTTTTCCATGAGATACATGTCCTATTCACTAGTTTTTGCTTATGTTTAGTTTATATAATTTCATATGAAATTTATATCATTAAGTTAATTTAATTATTTAATTTAAAATATTTAGTAAATTTTATTCATTCATGGGGATCGGTATTTTATTATTACTCGTGTATTAAAGTTAATTTCTATTCTCACTATCATTTCTCTGAGAATTATAAATCATTCACCACTTATTCATTTTATGTGGTGTACATATATCCAATTGATATATTATATTATAATTATTTTTAAATATATGGTTATTTACATAAGCATTTTATTATCTCTAATTTATGGGTTTTCTATCTCAAATAAAGCAAAATTGTAAGTTATTTTTTTATAAATTATATTTCATTGAAATATATGTCATCAATTTACAAAACATTATTTTCAAAAATATTTTTGAAAATGATTTTAAGGATTTAATTCTAAGTAAATATTAAAAGAAAAAGGATTATTTTTTAATATTTTCAAATAATCCTTTATAATTTTTAATTTTTTCAGAAGGAAATGTTTTTAAATTATCTTTTGTGATTTAATTTTATGTTTTTGTCTATTTTAAATGAAATGGATTTCAAAACATTTTAATGATTTATTTATAAGTTCTCAAAATGATTTCAGAAAATGGTTTCCAATACTTTTTATATATACCTTGTTATTTCTTAAATGGGTTTTCAATGAAATGGTTTTCAAAACATTTCAATATTTCTATATATGTTTTCATGTATCTTTTAATCGAAAATGGTATTCACAAGGTTTTATGTTTTTAAAATAATTATTCATAGAATAATGTATATTTTACTAATGAAATGATTTTTAAAAGATATTTCAAAACTATTTTCCATGTAAAATGATATCAGATGGTGTAGTAATGCCTTTATTTGGAAATGAACCAGTGGATCCATTGATACTCTATCTCAGATTATTTTATGTTTTGATGGAATGATGATTATGAATTCCATTTTTCTTTGACAAGGAATGCATTTGTGAAACCCATTTCATCTTCACTATTAATATAATTATGAAAACATCCCTTATTCATGTGTTATATTTTGATGAAATAATTTTGATACATGTTATTCTCCCATATATTAAGTACGATTACATGTTTATTACACCCATTTCAATTCAGGTTTTATGATATAACAGTTTCTGATATTGTGGAACATGTTTTTATGGTTCCCTTATTCTATTGGTGAGACCTATATCTCCATACAATTAATTGGGTAAATATCAATATCTCTTGAGATAATGATTGGACACATGTTGATATGCTTGGTTCATTGTGGAAGATGGGGAAACTAGATCAACTTATAAAAGATGGGTAAACCCAATACACTATAGAAAGATGAGAAAACCTGATCCATTATAGGAATATATAAAAACCTGATCCACTATGGGGGGTTTGGGAAACCTGATCTTCTATGTGATGATTGAGAAAAAGATCCATAATGGGATGATGGGGAAACCTAGTACATATTAAGAAATGACTGTGGTTGGGGATTGTGGTGTGTCCAACCTAGTAGATGTAGTCCCCATAATGTTATCTAACAACTTATTGCAATTTGTATTTACTTATAAGGAATGATATAACATGTTTTATTGTATAAAACAATTTAATGCATTATTCCTGCAGTTTTCTTTCAAGTCTTATGCTCTTAATTCCATCATTATTCATGTCTAAATTGATTCCAATAATTATTACAAGATTCACATTTATGATCATGGAAATGTAGGGTTTGATATTCTGATTTTATGATCTTGTTATTATACATTTATGTACAAGTTCATTCTTTCATATCACCCATGTTTACCGTAACTGAGCAACTGAGATCACCCATTTTAATGTTTCCTTCCCTATGTTATGAAGATATATACTAAATATGTTGTGTCTAAGAAGGATGATATTCATGAAAAACCGAGTCTGAGATACCTTTTCTCACTTTTTCAGCAGCGTTTATGTTTCCATGACTTTGAATGACTAATATAATATGGTTTTATGAATCTTCTTGTTAATTAATCAAATATTATAGAAAATTTATCAAATTTATATATATTTTAGAATAAATGAAATATAAATTTTGGTAAAATTTATTCTTTATCATAGAGATAATTTTTATGTGGCTGATGTCATTGAGAAATTATGATTTTTAGTTTCGGGTTCTTTTACTAGTTTCATGATATTAATTTGGAACATTAGTAAAAACCCACCTAATGAAAACAAGTAAGAATCATAGTGGTTCACACACAATGTGTATCAATTGATCTCTATTAAATTTTATATATATTTAATAATAGGAATTATAAATATTCTCAGACTCATGATTAATTTTATTCATGATCTATTGATCACAAATAATTTTATAGTAATAAATAATTACTTATTAAAATATAATAATTAATTCTAAAATAAATAATTTAATCGAAACAATTTAATTGATTTAGTTATATGAATTTATAATATATTCTCACGTTATTGTTAATAATATATTTTATTTAAAAATTTATTCATATTTAAATTGACATTTATCAAGAAATACATTATTTAATTGAATAAAAAATTATTTTTTGTTGTCAATATATTCTAATGAATTTGATTTGACCAAGAATAATTCTGAAGATGATAATTATTTTACTATCCAATAATACAATATTCATCTTTGGGTGAGTTGGGAGATGCTATAAAATAATATTATTAATTTTTTATATGACATGGTGTTTGTTATAGATAATATAATCATGTAATGGATTTTAAAAAATAATATTATTTTTTAATCTATACCTTATCCCTAAAAATTGGAAATTATGTACATTATAAAGTGTTCTTCAAAAACCATGAATTGATTATGGTTTTACAAATCACACTTCTCCCTCAAATTATTTTTCTCATATTCTCGAGAATTAGAAGAATTAATTGAATCAAGAAAGATCATTAATAATTTATGACGAACAATGTAAGATGACCGATTCACCACAACATCACTCATCAATTAATCAGCATCAGTCGGAGATCAATGGAGAAAACCGGGATAACCTCTAGAGAGATTCTATAAATGTATCCATACATTAGAATGGAGATAATATAAAAAATGTTTTTGGAGGAACAACATCTATATCAATGAATTTTTTTATGATAAGGAAAAGTTTTCTTCTGATCATATATAAAATAATTTAAAATTTATTGACCAATGATCCACTAATGCGGTATTGGGTTAATCTATGTTAAAAAAATATAACATATATCCTACTAATAGAGCTTCTTATTAGCCAAAAACATTTATACATTACCCTAGAAAAAATCTAGTTGATATGTTCATCCCCATAAATGGATCACTTCATCATCATAAATCAAAATCAGGTTTATAACATCAATTTCATTCAATGTGAACATGCTCTTTAAAAAAAGGATATAAACACATTCCCATTCATATCACCAATGGAATATTCTTTTTTCAAAACCATGACCCAAACCATCATATTTTATGAAACTATTTTTCATTCCGTTAATACAATATATAAATAAATTTCAATTATAAAATAATCTTTATTCATTAAAAATATCCAAATAAAATCACATACCACGAAAGAGATGGAATTCCAACAACTATGGGTCTACAGTATGAAAATTTGGGAAGAGATATTTTGTTCACATCAAATATTATTATAAACTGGAGGTTTTAAATTACGACCATTGACAATGCCAATCTATGTTGTGAAACATGAGAAATTTTATTAATTAGGAGATCCAAGATCAATTCTGTGGAATCCAATACCAATATAGGGCCATGACATTGATTGGAACAAATATACACCATGGAAATCGGTTAAGGGGCAAAAATTAACAAAAACACTCTATGTTTTAATGGGTTAATTTCAGCTACACAACAAATTATTAGAGAAGTAAACATGGGTTTCAGGTGGAGAAAATTATGATATTGGACATACTTCCCCAGAACAGATTGAAACCATTGCCTTGCCATGACCTATTAATTGCTTTCCTATTATGTATCGTAGAATCATACATCATTGGATAACCTAAATGATTTATGGTTTTATTCGGATAGGAACTCCATTATATGATCCTACCATAAGTTATTTAGTGGACCTCTTGTTGGGAGAATTTATTTTCTATATCGCACTAGTTGGTTTGTGTATCTCAAATTATTGGGGATAGAATATATATAAATATATATATCTCATCATGACACAGTTATATTTCTACTCTTGATCCAACCACAATAGACACTAACCATCCTCTCTAACTGGAAACAATATCACAGCTATAAACGTTCTTCCTAGCCAAATGAACCAAAAATCATTGGTAAAAATATATAAATGACTAAAGGGAAGATAAAATAAAAAAATTGCATTGTAGTACATGGAAAAATTATTGGGATATTACATAAAGTTGTAACAATTACATTCATATATAGAAATAATTTTTATTTACATTTCCCCATGAGAACTCCATGTATTATGTAAGTATAGGGTATGCTCTTGTCATAATCACGAGTGGTGATTCAATTGGCATAGCTCTTAGAGAATTTTCCTTGATATTTTAATTCATTTTCCTATTATTTTTAAAACATTATAAATATTGCAGTTCTGTTAGGGTTTGTTCTAGGGAAGATCCAAATTGAGCTACCTCATTTCCTCTCTCAGAAAAATGATATACATAAGGGAGACATCATCTAGTTTCTATAATTTAGTTCCCATTTGATTATGGATATTATAACATGGTTACTTTCTTTTAGGAACAATATGTTAATGGATACATTATAAATTTCAATATAATTTATTTTATTTTAAATTATAAAAAAAATTCTTTTGTTCATTGGTGCATATATTAAACTTATTATAAATAAATATATATTGTAAAATCATTGTATTTTACTGTCAGTACCCTTTAAAAAAATATCTTCCACATAATTTTAGTTATCCCATACTAATGAAACATGTTAAAGATCCATGAAAAACTAAAGATAAATTTAATACCATGATATAAACATAATAATATAAATACTATTAGGAACTTCTTTTTTGACATAATATAAATGAATTGATATTTTAATTTATCATTGAAATTTTTTGGAAATTTCGATACTTAGATGGTTGTAGTAGTTTATAGGGATATGATTTCAATTGAATCTATTTTGATGATCATATTTATAATTAAATACAAAAAAATATTATTATAAAATCAAATGATCATATGGATTTTAAAAATATAACCTAATTTTTAACAACCAATGAAACCCTCATTTCAAATTATGTTATTTCTAATTCAACTAAGCTATAATTGGATCAAACTACGAGACATTTTGTTTAACCGTGGTCATTGTAATATTTTTATTATTTTTTCAGACCTATCTAGTAATAATTTACTTTAGGAAATATAATTTAAGTCTCTTATAATATTTTATAAAATGAAAATGATCAACTGAATAATATCCCCCTAATGTTCCAACCAAGGTGTGAAGTCTTCTCACCATACAGAAATCCCCATGTAATGATCAAGAATATAGGCCTTCATCATTTTTTAGTGGGAACAAACCTATGTGCCTATGTATTATAAATAATTCCAAATTATAGTACACCAAAATGGATATAATATAATAATAAAATATATACTCCAAAATTTCTAAAGCTATAGCATGTCTCTATAGAAATAGAATTATCCATTATACATGTCCCTAGGGTTTCTAATAAAAGTATATTATATTTTTCACGTAATGAACAAAACTAGTCATAAAAAATATCCAAACACTACATTGATACATACTATAAAACTCTATTCGTGCACTATAGATATGGTTTTAAAAACACATAAATTACACATAAAAATTGATACAATGGGAAATTGACATATTTTTAATTTATAAAATTAAAATAATATATACATTACATCTTATAATAATAAACATTAATTAATTTAAAATCAGTTATTACCTTTTAGTATTAGTTCTCATCTCTTTCCCATCCAAAAAAAATGTTTTTTCTAAAAAATAACAATTCTTGTTTATTTCAGAGAGACCTACCAAAAATTTATACATAATACATCATTCAAAATATAGTGTAATAAATAACATTTTTTGGGACTAAAGAATAAAAAATTGGGGATTTTAGAACTAAATATTGGTAAATCTCATCTATATGGAATCAAGGGTAAGATCAAAATCATTTGAGAAAACTATATGTCATCATTGTTACACAAAACATTTTCAATAAATCATAATTTAAATATATTCATATTTATCCTTGTGGAAAAATATTACACAATTATACCGACTTTAAAACATTGGAGAAAATTATAATATTGTTATGTCCCTACAAAATCATTTGAAAATAAGAATAAAATAACATGTCCACAAATATCATTACTATCTAATGAGATATATAAACATATCCAATAAAATAGATGAGTATATTGGACCCCAACCATCATATTAATAATCATAAACACGTATGAGTGTTATTATTAAATAAAAATTCATAATTAAACAGATAATATTTTACATGTAGAGAAGATACTAGTATCATTAAGAATATATTTGGAACAATCAAAAATATATAGAGAGAATTAAGATTTATGTTCTTATAAAATAATTTCCTCAATGTATAAAAATTAATATATATTGTTTTTGGAATATGTGAAAATCATGATTTAAGTTTATTAGATATATCATATTGAAAAACACAACAAACAAACCATTGTAGGATGGTTGAAAATGCATCAAAATGTTTTATTTAATAAAAAATATAATTATTATGATAATTTTTTAAAATATTAACCATTATAAACATAATGTGTTTCTATTTGAATTTTTTTTTAAATTAATGGTTCATTGAATATAACAAAGGGATTATTTGGTATAAATGAAGGCCTTAACAATCACTTATAATTCCATAAGAAATCAAACAGTAACTTCTGAAAAATATAATAATATTTATGTTTATTTAAAAAATAATATATTTATATAAAAAATGGAAACCCGGTTAAAAAGTGTAAATCTTCTTATAAAAAAATTTCCATAGAATGATATACATAGTTCAATTTATTAGAGAACACCGTACACATTGGAGTGAAATAAGAAATTATGGTCACTTTGAAAATCTATCTAGAAAGTTTAATGTAAATAATTTGGAATAAAATTTATTTGTGAATTAATCATTAGATATATATCAATGAAAATACATAAATCATTTTAATATAGAATGTGTAGTTTAAGATTAAATATTTAATTTGGATCGGATGGAAAACCATAATATTATTTTCAACACACCATTATAGAAGTTCTATATCCAAAATATTGTTAATAAAAACATTTATAAACTAAAAAAATGGAATTTTGATGGGAACATTAGATAAAAGATTTTGGTTTCCAATGATATATCATAACATTTCATTGAATGTAACATATGAACATGGAATAAAATACATCATTAATGTTAATTTATATTATTCATAACAATTCCACTATTCAATGTGGAATAAATTCATTGAGGTGGATTATTTGAATCAAAATATTCAATTTATCCATTGATAAGGATTATATAAAATTTAAAATGATATGGATAAATTAAAAAATTATAACTTATATAATTTTATAATAAAACATTTATATTCAATTATTTACTTTTATAGTTGTCAATATATTTGATGTCTTCATAAAAAAATTAAAAAAAACACCCCTTCCATGATTTTGATTTAAATTGTACATAAAATTCCATAAATTAAACATAATTTATGATTTGATATATCAAAGAGGATGTATACAAACTGTTTAGGTGAAATTAGTTTCAAAAAAATACATGTCATCAAGATATTTAATTAATATAAGACAACCGTACAATTAATAAAACTTAGATAATAAATAACTATCATCCTATATAAAAAATATATATCATAACCAACAATTTAATTAAATAATTTATATGTATTTCCTATAATAAAAATCATTTATTAAATTTTCTTATAAATATTGTAGTCTATTGTTATTTATTTTCATCTTTGGGTGTTAGAAAAAATGGTATCTTATTTTAATCAATTATTATAATGAAAATATTGATTGATATTTATTAATATAAATTTCTTTATTTTTATATTGACCAAGATTCTAATATCCTGGTATTTCAAATATTCATAAAAACCAAATTTTATTTAATTATTAATAAATATATGTTTTTTAAAATTGAAATTGTGATGAACTAGTTCAAACATGTTTAGGGATAAAATTTAGATATATTGATAAATTTATTTAATATTAATTAAAACATACCATTATTATTAAAAAAATGTTTAATAAAATTTTATTTTATTATATATAACTATATAATAATCCATAATCATTAATTATAAAAATATTATAGCATTGTATACAAATGTATTAAAACCTACCCAATTAAAATAGTGCAATAATGATTTAATAATTAAGGAATTTTTTTATTATGTTAATTTAACATTTAAAAAATATCATTAAACTTATAAATATAATTTAACATATTTAAATTCATTCTTATAACCACCTATTTTAGGTAGCGATATAAAATAAAATTCACCTTTTTATATATGGGATTTAGAATATACACATGATTAATGATTCAATTTCACATCTAATGGGTTTAATGTTGTTATATGATAGAATATCATTTTATAATAACAATTATAAAAAAAACATATTCATTCATCAAATTAAGCCACATTATCAGCAATGATATGCATTGATCAAAAATGAATAACATCACATTATGGATGAGGTAGTCCTCATGTATGTAATATTGATGCATTTTTTTATTAGAGGATAGAAAGGAATAAATAATAAATAGTCTAATAATATAATAATATAATAATATAATAATATAATAATATGAAATTTTTAATTATATTATGGTTTTTAGATTGTTTTTGAAATATAAATATTTTGAAAACAAATTTAATGGGAAAGATATAATTTCATTGATAAGTTGTGATTTTTCATTGAAATCATGATGTAAATAGTTGAAATAGGGTTAATAGTTAAGACAATAGGATTAAATTAATATTATAATATTAATATTTAGTCAAAATAGAAGAGTTTCAATATTATCATCAATATAATGGGTGTATCGTAGGGTTGTGTATGTGTTCCCCTATTACATGGAAAGATAAGGGTAACTCTGTAAGTACCAATTACATTTCAACAATGAATTACCATTATTTAGGGGTTAAAGGGTCTAATGTTTAACATAATGGATCTGTATAATGATAAGTTCTGCAAACCTCTCGAAAATAAATTTTAGAGAAAAAAATAAGTTATTTTTTTCTTTTCCCAGATAGTCATAATCAATTTCCTTGTTTACATTTTATACATGTATCTAATTTTTTAACATAGTAATTATTTTTAATCAATAAAATATATGTTTAAATTATTATATAATTTTCTAATTCATATCTCTAATATTGAATTAAATTTATCAGTATATATTTCTAGTGTTAAAAAATTTAAATTTTCAAAAGAATGCACATACTCTATGAAATTGATTTTATGAAAAGTGTGTTATTTAGATTAAAATTTATATATTTCATAAAATTTAATATTTAAATTATATTTATGAAATTAATTTGTTGGTAATTAAATAAAATTGAATCCATGAGGAGAAAAATCATGATAAATGTCATTTTTTACAAAATAATATTTAAATGAATGAAAAAACCAAAATTAGATTTTAATTGATAAATAATACTTTTTCTCATAAAATTTTATTCATATTTTGTCCAAATTTGGAATATAAATTTAAAATTAAAAAATTTACCCCATAATTAATTTTTTATATTTTTATTTTTTTATTATGTTTTCAAAACATAAAAGTCTCTTTTTTTGAAATAGATTATACTATTTTATTACAAACATTAATTTTCACAATTCCCCAAAAATAAATTATTATTTAATACAAATGAATTATTCCTATGAAAAAATATTTATAAAAGTATTTATTAATTTTTTACAAATTTTAAATTTTAGAATTTATTAATTTATCTTAAAAATTGTAGAAATATAGTGAAAATTGTTTTAACAAAAAAATTAAAATTATTAAGTTATTAATTTTATATTTTATAAAATACATTTTATTTATGTGTTAATATGTTGAACATATAAGAAATATGTCAAATTTTTAATATACTCATTTTAACTAAACAGATAAAATTAGAAGAATAAAATATATATATATTAGTATGAAAATTAGGATCTTGATAATTTTGTAAATATAGAATGAATTAAAAATTATTTTACAATAAAATATATATTAAAAATAAATTAATTCATTAATAGTTAGATGACTATATCACCGCTATTTATAATTACATAGAAGGATGGAAGCTCATAGCTACAATTGGTGGTAATGAATCCATTTGTTATGTCCCTAAATATTATACATTGATTATAATAGGAAATGTTGATACTTACTGTGTTTCTCATACAATCATTTATTAGTTTTTACTATTTGAAATCGTTAAATGAAAATATGAAGACAAAATACAGAAAATTATAGTGTTAGTGGGTGGAATTGTAATATGAGCATAATAAACAGAGAAAGATAAAAAAATTGGAAAACCATAACAATACAGTGATGATGAAAAGTTATAAAGAAAGACATATATATAATGATTCACTCTCAAGACCAATCATATGTATTTTGATGTAAATGACAATTGGAAGTCAACCTCAGTCAATGAATTCATAATTTCCTGAAATACACCATTCTGTTTTTAAAAACATCTATCAAAGGTGTTCATAATTTCATCAAGTTCATCATTTCATTCATAAGTGTGATGGAATCATTGAATTAGACAACTCAAGTCAAGAATGATTAAATGATTGAACTAATCCTCATAGGATCAAAAAACATAAAAACTAAACCCTCTACAGTGTCACGTAAGCAACGAGGTTATAGTGAAAAAGATTAAATGAAAAATAGGAGAAACAAATCAAGCTTATGTTAAAACCCTCACATAACCATAAATATTTTTTAATAGTAAATAACATGGATATATTTTCAATATAATATATAGTTATCATGGATGAAACATGATTCACATTATAGAACTATATTTTTTATTATCTATTAATAATTTTTGGATTAATATAACAACAATGGAATAATAAAAAATCAAAATATATGTAAAATTTATATCAAAAATTAATTATAAATAAATAGAGAATAATGAGAACAAATTTTATTTTCTGAATAGAAATTCGCAATTAAACACTTCAATCCATTATCATAATTGAAAATGAAACCCGGAGACATCCTAACTAGAAATAAGTGATATAAGAACCCAAATGACTATGGTTCTTGAATGAAAATGTAAATTTAAAATTTATGTTGGTAGAGGGTTCATTAGATATGATATGTGATGTTTATAGCATCATAAAATTTTTACTTTGGATGATTTATGGAGCTTAAATAGTGATAAGAATGGTTAGGATAACTCCTTATATGGCTAAGGATTGTTGATCTACTAGTAGATAGTATCCTGAAACATCTCAGAAGTTATTAGGAAGCCACCAAATATTTGGTGGATATATAGAACCACATAAATTATACAGGTGAAAATTAAATATATGGTGTTCTTAAAAGAGTGAGAAACTATTATACCCCTCAATAAAAAAATGGGTGAATCTCAACCTCTTTCCCTATATTTCTCATATGGACTAGTGGCCGAACCCACACCCTCAATTTATTTTCCATTGAATAGGGGGGTGGATAGATATTCAATGAAATTTAAAATCACATTCTAATTTTCACATATCTTAGGATTGGTATTAGGTATTATTGGATTAGATAATCAGGTAATACACCAAATATGATGGAGATTTCATGTAACATTTCTTGAGGAAATATAATAAAATTCTCCACACACTATATTTAGATGTATTAATGAAGATATGGTGTCATAAAATTATTTTTATTTCCTTCAAATTAAATTAAATTTATTATTTATGTGGTTCTATTTGTTGGGGGGAAAAATTAGAAAATGTTCAAGGATGATCCGAAGATTAAAAACACCCTAATGCAGAATGTATTGTGAATATTGGAGTCCTAATTAGGTAATAAAGAATATTAAAATTATAAATCTTGTTAATTAATTAATTATATATTTTATAATTAATTTAATAGAATCTTTTTGGGGAAAATTATGTGAGTTAGTGACTCAATGTTGGGATGATTGATCGCTCATCCATTAGGATTATTGAATGTTATTGGGTAAGAAGTTTTAAATCATGTGTAAAATTTTGAAATATTGTGGAATTTGGTAGGATTTATATAGAGATCGACAAATGGATTATATATTTTATTATATTTAACTTTTTGTGTGACCTGATAAATGTGGTAATTGGAATTTTTTAATTATTTATTTTTTCTAAAAGGGTGATAATTTCTCATTTTTAAAAATAATTCCCTGGTTCAAATAAAGTACAATGGTCATTAAGGACCTAGTGAACTACTTCATGTATCATATATGAATGGTTGATACCTAACATATAATGATTTCGTCGAGAGCCCCCACCCCCACACGAGGGGTTTGTGGTGTATAGACAAAACTGGGTGAATTTGATGGCACAATTAATTAACCCCTTCGTGACCTATATATAATCTTGGTTGATAAAATGGGATGGTCGGGTAGGTTTTTGTCTACTCATAGCTTTCTAATTTCATAAATAATTTACTCAAAGGGGATGGTTGTTGGGTGATTTTCCCTTTCCAACATATATGTATTTTAAATTAGTGGGTAGTCCATATTAAGTTTGATGACATGTCAGGATCATTTACCAGGTTAAGTAAAACATGTGATTTAAAATAGTATCTATGAAATTTAATAAGAATAAATACATTGAGGTGTATTTCCTTAGTCTTTTAATGTTATGGAAAAGAGATATAGATGAGGATTGATGTACTACACTTTAGTAATATTTATTGACCCAAGAAATTCATTTGAGATAATGAAACCTATGATGAGTTACTATGCTTGATGAGACATTAGGGCATTGTGGGTTCCCTAGTTTCATACAGACCTTTTTGTGAGAGTGGTATATTTGTAATTGGTAGTAATGATTAGTATTTTCTTCATATAACCTAGATAGATGGTTTGATTATTTTACAACTACGATAATTTGGTTCGGACTCCATATAGATGATGATTAGATTTCTTAACATGATAGGTTGATTAACAACTGTGTCTATATATATATATGTATATGTATATATATATTTATGTATAAATTAATGTATTTAAGGGTCTAAGTATTAATTTTTTTAGTTTTATATACATGTGTATTGTTGTTATACATATTATATGCCATCAATTATTTTTTATGGAATAGAACAAACCAGTTTAGAATGTCGTTTCTTGAAATAGAAAAATCCCATAATATGGATCTTTAAGATATTAGATAAAAAACCATAATATGAAGATCATTGATATAATTTTTTTTATTACCAGGATTTAGATTAATTATTATATTAGTTTTGGGAATAGTATATATCCTACGAGGTGATAGTTTCCAAGACATGGGGGTTTTTATCAAGAATCGTAATGTTTTCTTCATTGGTAATAAAATAATTTGTGATAATATATAGTGCTAGATCATTATTCAAGTTGTGATAATGAAATAAAATAATTTGTTGATATATATATTTTATACCATTAATAATTTATCCACCCATATTAATTACTATAAGATACTAGGTAAAATGTAACATGGGTTATTGTTTTGGTTGTGATGACCATCAAAGAATGATCAGATACACTATATGGCTGTCTAAAGAAGAAATGGTAAGTTGGGTTCAATGAACAAAGGATTGATACTGGTTTAAATGTTTTAATTTTAGTAGTAACTATTTATCCATAACATGTCACATGATTTTATCACTATAGTAAAAGGATATGTATGGGGTTATATTATTAGATCCCGAGTATATAATGTAATTACACCCTTCTTTGGACTCAATTTCACAATGGTACCATTGAATCTATGAAATTTGTATTGGTTTTTATTTAGATGGGGTTATACATTACCTATACATACTAGATTAGATTATCTAAGAATCATGGATTATTAATTATCCATGTTTATTGCTTCATCATGAAGTGATGGACGAGTATGGATACTGTTTTGATATTTTATATGTTATTATTGACTTTTATATAGTCATTCTTGCCTCCCCATAATACCACCCTAGATATTATATTCTAATCAGTATCCTCTAAAATATGGGAAGGAAGACCTAAGGTTATATATGACATTGTTCTAGTTATTGTTCATAGTGACCTAAAATGATATATAACAACATTTTATCATAGGACCATTTTAATTATCTTACTATTTTGGAATTTTTATACAATATACATATGAATTTGTTCGATCATATGACAATTCAGGACATAGTGAAATATAAAAACCATTTATAATGGGAAATAACAGTCAACATGAGTTAGATTTCCATTTTTTTATTTTTTATAACAATTGTATAATTGATTTCACTTCATGTGGCTCACACAGTTCTTTGATTGATTTTATTGAATTATTTTTTCTTCAGTAGTAGAGGCAAGGTTCATCTCAAGAATCATGATTAGGCACAACAAACTAACATGAAATATAGGGACCTGGTAGAGTGATTATTATCACTAAAGGTAAGAGGATATCTAATTATTGTGACAAAACCTCCACATATAGTGTTTTACCTTTCAAGTTCTATGTTGAATTCAAATAAATTTGATAAACATGTGAATATATTTTTATCTGATGATTAGTTGTGTTTGATTTGTGGTGATATTCTCATTAAATAACATGATTTGGTCTCCTAGTGTGTGGGTAATGTTATAGTTTGAGACACACATGTTATTCCATATTTATTACACCTTTTAGGGTTGTTATTATTTATTTTTATTACATTTTTTTAAATATAATTATATTTTGTGTGGTATATCTTTAAATGAAACATTACCTAACCGAACCATGTGATTATGAGTCCCCAGATTTGGGTCATCATATTGTAATTCCAATTGTATGAGTTTTTCCATTTTATTTCTAAAAAAGTATTTTCAATGTGATGATACTCATGAGAATCAATTCTATATAGGCTGATGGTTTGGTATGAGATGTAGTTGTGTATGAATGTGTGGCTTTTATAGCCAGTGGCTTGGCATGTAAGTCTCCTTGTATGTTTGAAAAAAATGAAGGGGGAGGTTTTTTTCATGATATGTGGTTTATATGAGGTAATACCTACGGGTTATGTGGGTTAAATATGTGGTTAAGAAATGAATTGATTTATCAGTGATCCAAGTGTCATTATAGATGAATAGTATTTTATACGAGGATAGCACATGATATTGGTATACCTATAGTTTTGGGTCCCTTTGGGAAATGAATCATTATAGGATTCTTGGATTTGTGATTGAATCATGGGAGGTATTATATGTATTGAGATTCAAGGATTACAATTCAATGAGTTTGATTAGTACTGGTTGGGTGTTCTAAAAGATGATTCCGGATTGGGAATGAATGTTAATAAAAAAGTAGATACCCATATAGGGGCTTTAGGAATAAAATTTGGATTCTTTGGAGTGTTTTTGTATTAGGAATGTGTTTTTATGGAATGTGTGGTTTATTATATAAGATTATTAGACTATAAATGTGTTTTCGGAAGGTGAAAAAATCAACATAAACTTATGTTTCATGGAAAATACTAGTAGATGAATATTGTGGGATTATTTATAACACTATTGAGATGTCAATTTTGAAGAGAAGGGCCAAGGGCCTCATTATTGATTAAATTTGAATGTTTTGTTCGTATTTACATTTCTTTTGGTATTTGATACTTGACATAAGTTATATTTTATACCTATCAGATGATGAAAAATTCTTAAATCATTATTTTATAGTTCAATATTCCACTAGAAATATTAATCCATGTTTTGATGATGTAAAACTCATAGATTCGTGATTGAGTTCTAGTGATTAAGTGTTCGAGAGTGTAACCCAAATTATTTTTCTTAGATTAAAGGATGTATTTTATCATTATTTATGGTGACTAATAAATTTAAAATTAAATGATGGTTGTGTGTGGGTAGTGGGGTAATGTTGTTTAGTGAGTTGTTTTGGGCCTATATTCTTAATAATTTTATGATCATGTATTTGGATGAGAAACACCCATCTGATGTTGGGAAACAATGTGTAAACACTCAAGGAGTGGTATACGGAACCCAAGAAGGTGGGGAGTCCACTCTTGGTTTTCAATGGAGATGATTCATATTTGATTTGAATTTTGGAAACAATTTATAGTGGAATTTTAATGAATAAGGAATGGGTAGGTGTTGATTTTAATATTAGTATTATTATATGTGTTTGTTTTTTCACACACATTATTTTTATGTTTAGATTAATCGGTTATAGGATTACAAGATTGGGTATTTGATCTATTGAAATTATTAGAATGATAATCCTATAGGTGGGAGTGTTATGTCACACACGGTTCTATGTACATTATTTGGAATGGATTTTGGATATGTGTGATTAGTCCATGATGATACTTAATGTATCCTAATACTGGTGAGAATATGGGAATGTTAACATTTGGATTACATAGAGAATGGAAGATATTACATTGTCCATGATTCAATAGTGGTTATGAGTAGTTACTTTAGGTTCAAGATAAATTGACGTATTGCATTTTGGGTTTAGGTATGAGATGTTTTGGTTCTCTAAAGAAGATTTATTTTTTTATAGGATTGTTGTTGTTTTATCAAGGTAAATTCATTGGAAATAAATTATTTAATTTGATGTAAGAATTTGGGTGATCAGGGGATTCTTTTATGGATAAAGATATCATGATTGTGTTATTTTGTAGCATATCAGTGACTGATGTCAGGAATCATCAAGAAAAGTCACTAAGATGATATAAGATCATTGGGTTTTTATGTACATGGATGTGATGATTTAGTAACCATAACAGTTCCATCATTTTTGATAAGATGTGTATGTTTTGGATTATTATTGGTATTTAATAAATTAATTATGTTTTCTATACAGTGAATATACAGTTAGATTATTTTACTTTTTAAAAAGGATTTAAAAAATGATTGTTTCTACAATATTATTTGAGATTTTATGAGTTATTAGGTATGGTGAATAAAAAACTCAAAAACTGTTTATTGGGACTTATAAAATGGGGGTTTTAGTTTGATAATTCATATGGGGGGAAGGCCACAAATTTAAAAAAATAATTATTGTTTGAGATATATTTTAGAAAACACATTATACTTGATGATCAATTTAATGATAAATCATCATGAGTCTCAAGTTAAATGTTCATGCGAAAATGTAATATATATTTTTTTAAAATTGAATAGTTTATTTTTTTAGGGGGGAATATTTTTTTATATTATAATTTCACTATAGTGGGGAATTTGGATTTAATGTTTTGGAACCATAATATTTACATTTGTGTAAGTTAGTGAAATATTTTACTTGATGTTTTGGATGACCACTAGACCTTCTCATTTATTAGAATAATTATAGAGGGAGGTAATTTAAAGACATATCTATATAGGTCTTTAATTTCAGTATAAAATAATTTTTTTAAGTTGGTAAAAATTTGGAATTGTGTTTTAAAAAGGAATTATGAGGTTATGAACGAAATAAATTATGATTTTTTATGATGATACGGCTCAAATATAGCGGGGAAGGATCAAGAATGATCTAGAGGAATCTTCAAGTGGTAGGGATTTATATACACAGAAGAAATCTGAAACTAACAATCTATGAGGCTTCTAGTGTACAAATATAACCACTTGAATTCTATATAAATCAAATAGTTATCCATTTTCCTAGTATCAGAAAGATAATGGGATTAAATAAAAGTAATTAATACATTAAACTCAATATTAAGGAGTGGGTTCCTCCACATATTTTCCATTCCCTTACCACATAGACTTTTGTATGGACCACCCTCAATCATACTCATTATTAGTGAATGTTTTGTGATTAGTATGGTGGTTTGGTGATATTTGATTTTTTTTATAAATCATTGTCCTCATAGGGTATCCTACTATACATATTTAATAATTTTTTATTCCCATAAGCTATAGTTCAATGATGATCTAGACATGGGATTATAAAATCATCCCAATATGATGGGTTTTTTATGTATCCTCGCATGATAACATCATGTATCTTCTTACTTATGCAGCCATCTCGCATTAATATGATGTTATTTCCAACAAAAAGTTATATAATTTTTTCAATTTAATCTAAAATAAATTAATAATGAAAAATGATTTTATTGTTTTAGTGTTTTCTAGGAGTATGTTTGATGGTGTGATGTGGATGAAAATTAACATATTTCACAATGTTTGGTGAATAATATACTTTATAGAATTAATATGAAATAATCCTATTTAAAATAATGTTTCTCAATTAATAAAAAAATTATTTAATTTAAATAGATTTTCTAGGATCTCATGTATTTATAAAGTAGTTATTTTTCATATATATTAATATTTATGAATAAAATATTAATTTTAAATTCAATGGGACAGTTCTTCTGATATTGTACTCGACATACAACAATGATTTTCTTCACAATATTATGTTTCACACAACATTGAGTTATACTACAAAATAATAAAATAATAATATTTTTTTAAATGGCAGTTAAAACCAACCTATTATATTAAAATGAAAATATAAAACTAACTAAAATATGATTATACATGTTTTTTATTTTAGTTTACATTCATATAATAAATTCTAGAGGCTTAAAATGAGAATGAATCAAAATTTAAGCATAAAATACATTGATATTTTTAAAATGTTAGTGTATCCCCTTTTAATGGAGAACCATTTTTAAATATATTTTTTGACACTATTATATTATTTATTGGAAAAAATAATATCCATAATTATAATAAGAACAAAAATATTTAATTTGTTTGAATTATTTTTGTTTTGCATATTAAATTCATATTTTAATGAATAGTGAAAAATACTGCATTTTAATTAAAAACTACCTTGTCATCTAGATTTTTTATATTGATATGTTATCCAATTAATTGGTTTTAATGTAGTAAATGATTTTGTTTTTATAATTTAATCTAATGCTGGTCATTCTAGGTAAATTCTCATTGAAATTTGACATAAACACAAGTCATTCTTTTGGTAGTTTTTACTTCTTAAAAACACGCTTTTGGTTTTTGAAAATAAGAATTAATTTTAAATTAATTACATCAACTAGCATGTTTTGAATTTATAAAAATGTACTGCATATTTTCAATTATATGGTATGAATGTTGTAAATAGGTACCTTTTTGGACATTATGAATAGTAACTTCATTAATTATTTTTATTTACTGTTGTTAAAGGGTATAACATGTAAATAAGTGTAAAATATAACATTATAATATTATAAGATTACCCTAAAACTTGTAAAAATACCATTGTATGAGTTATTTCCTATGATGATCATCCTTAGGCAGAACTTTTGGCATTTTGGAGCCACGTGGGAGTGATAATGGCAACAAATAATAATTAATTTAAATTAAAGAGAAAAATAATATAAACTTGTATCTTCTTACCACTAAATTTTTATATGTTTTTATATATGTGATATCTTCAAATGTAGTATGAAATTATAAATATTAAATGATTTAATAAATCATGATATTTTATTTATAATTTTTAGACATTAAATAAATAAATTTATTTATAACACAGTGATTATGTTGTGATTGATCCATTAATAAAGGATCTGATTAAATGATATTATAAATATTATAATAAATATTATATGACCTAATTAATTTCTTACATTTTCTATAGTTGAATATGACATGTTAGGATTGATTCTTTGTTCTTTTTCAAATTAATCATGTTGTTATAAATTTGTAAAAATGTCGAGTATGAATAGTACAGAAAGGTTATATAATTCATAACCTAAAATATAAAATAGTTTATTAAATGATACTAAATTCCTAAAAATCTATGATTCATCCAAATGGTTAATATATGACCAAAAGTTTCATAATGGATTTTTTGTAGGATGGTTTTCATAATATGGTAAATACATTAACCCACATTGTGTAAATAACAAGATATCACTATAAGATTTAAAAAGGACAAATAAGGGTTAAACAAAAAAGATATGTATAAAAAACTATTAAAAACCCCCTAATTTTTCTTGAATTATTTTAATTCTCACCAAAAACATCTTATATTTGAATTAAATATGTTTTCTACCAATTTTAATTGAAATTGAATTTAAAATACATTAATATTTCAAGACATTATTAAAGTTTACCTCCTCTCTCTTATAAAGGGACACCAAATCTACCCACATATTCACACCTATATGCCCCATTGTATCATCCATATTATTCTCAAATAAGCTCCCAACATCCCACCTTTTCTCCTAGGAGCCTTAACATGGGTGGATGGAAAATCAAGGAACACTTTTTGGTCATATCAAATGAAGTTTCTCATTTTAGAGGTTGCGTCCTCTCTCAAGATCCATCCATAATTGTCATTCAACACTCCCTATATTTTTTTCAATGAATATATAACAACACTAGAATAAAATATATACTAGTATTTTTATATGAGAAGTATTAAAAAGACACATACACTATAAAGACCCCGAAATTCTGTGGAATTTTTCTTTCTTAAATTCATGGGAAATTTACGAGAATGTGAAAATTTATGCCTCATGATTCCGAGTCCCTGTGTGCCTGGAATCAATTTCTGATGTTTTGTTCAGGTTTGATCAGTAAACGTATGAGTGGGATTTTATAACTATTTAACCAGTGCTTGGAATTGAAATCTGAGGGCACTGTTGAGCTCACAGAGTCGGTGATTACCTAGTGCGACCTTCACCGCAGTTGTGTTCTGACGAGAATGGGAGTTAGTTTTTGGGGTTTTTAATTAAATTGAATAAAAATAAAGTGATAACATTAATTTTATTTTACGGTGGTTAAAACCTCCAAGAAGAGGTTATTGGTGGGGGCCACCACACCATAACCTCCCATGAGAGGTTTTGGTGGTGGGGGCCACCCGTACATAACCTCCCTTAGAAGGATATTATTTAGGTGGGTCCCACAAAAGCATTAAACCATCCTGAACTCCCCATATGTGGGGGAAGACTCTTTAACTACCCACATTAAAGTTCCAACCGCCCTATATTAATTAATTTAGCTCCATCAATTAATTAATAAAACCCATTTGAATTCTGTTGAATTCATCGGCCAATAAATTAAATAATAGATAATCATAACCCACTATTTTGGTTGGAATAATCATTTGGGTGTATCTTGGGGAAGGAGGATAACTCTCCAACGAAGAACACAAAGAATGCCATCTTCGACTTTGTCTCCTCCGAACACTTTCTGACACACAGGCTTGAGAATTGGGAGTGTGTGACGAACACCGACGACTCCACCATCATCTAATTCATCTTCTTCCATGAACCACCTCCATCGACGATTGAGGTAGGGGATTTGAAATAATTTATTGTTTCCGTTCAAGCTTTTTCAAATATATTTGTGTCTTTCCAATTGATAACATCATAACATGGAGGGTGTCGGCCACACGAACGTAGCCTGAAACCCTCCGTAATTTCCATGTTTGTTGACATCAGAGGTAGAGAGAAGGTTTTCAGAGTCGAGCCAGCCACGAAGGAAACTGTCAGCACAATGGCCGCCGAGTTTCCAAATGGGTGCGGCACCATCGCGCCCTGTAGGGAACCGGTCCGTGGTAGCGAAAGGTGGCCATCCGGCTACCAGAGTAGCAAGGCACCATCGCGCCATGTGGTGGAGGTGAGTCGTGGCCGGGATGGGCTGCAGCGGAGGAAGCAGGGGCGCGACACCGTCACGCCGCACCGGTGGTGTAGAACCAGCTGGCCGCAAGGCCAGCCGCACAAAGCGGGAACCCTAAGGTCTCGCGGGTCACCTAAACCGGCACTTAGCACCAGTTCTGTTCAGAAATAGGGGGCGCGGCACCCCCTCCCAAGAGGGCCGGCCCGCCAGGCCACGTGTGTGTTATCAAAAGTTTTCTTTATGTCATCTCAACATGTTCAGCTCACTAGTTATAGTCTTTTGACTGTGTCGCATCTGTTTCATTCAAGATGCCTCCCTGTAGATCCTCAAGAGTCATATGCTCTGATAGCCCACCGAGTGACGAGGCTTCGGTGCATGGCCCTTTACCAGTGGAGGCACCAACAGTACCACTTCTCATTGGGACAATGATGCCACCAGCCCCAACATCAGACGATGCATGCCACTTGAGCATGTTGTATGAGTTCCAGTTCTAGACTCCACCCAGGTTAAGGGGAGAGATAGGCCCACAAGTGGCTGAGGATTGGATGGAGGCTGTGGTTAGAGTTTTTAGGTTGTTAGGGACACCAACAGACCTCATGGCGATTATTGCTGTGAGTCTCCTTCAGACAGCAGTAGGAAGATGGTGGAGCCTGATGCTCCAAGTGCATGATGAGGTGACACTTCTTTGGGCAGACTTCAAGAGCCTATTCCGGAAGGATTTTATCCTAGCCGCCCTTCAAGCGGTGCAGATACATGAGCTATTGCATATACAGTAGTGTAGCAAGATAGTAGCGTAGTACTCAACAAGGTTCACCGACCTCTCTTGCTAATCCATAGATATGTTGCAGGACCCATTCTTCAGGTCCCGGACATTTTAGCAGGGGCTAGGGTGAGATATTAGATCCTTAGTGATCTCCCTCAGTATCCCGATGCAGGCGGGGGTTTTATAGAGGGCCCTCCAAGTACAGAGTTTCCAAGCTGAGCAGTCACCAGCAGTGAGACTGACTACTAGTTGACATGCTACGGAGACTTCTACAACTGGCTGTAAATAGATGGCGCAGAGGTCCAAGAGGACCAGACCCATGTGTGGATGACTACAGGACTCAGTATCATTTTTGAGGGGAAACTAAGGCAGTGAATGACCTTCCAAGAGCAGGCTATGTTACTCATGCGGCGGGCTGGGTCACATGGCTCGTGACTGTCTGACCCTCCATTCATATGATCAGCATATAGTTGAGGTACATCCCAGGAAGACGAAGTGGATCTATCTAGGCGGTCTGTAGGGTGTAGACGGACGTAGGAGAGGATTTGGTCGAGAAAATGGTGGTTGATAACGTTACGAGGTACCAGCGCTACCACCACCTGGAGGGCTACCCCAACCGCAGGGAGCTGGCGGACATGGGAGAGCTCAGCTTTAGGCACCTGAGGCTTACAACCATGGCACTCCGAAGATGATTCGAGGTACTATCTGTGTCTACTCCACCTTAGCTACAGTTCTTATAGACATCGGTGCCAGTCATTCTTTCATATACACTGCCCTTGTTTAGATCTCGGAGATTCCAACGGAGTCGTTGGCTCGATCCTTATGGCTAGAAAATTCTATGGGATCACACTCAATGATTACGCACTGGTGCCGGTAGTTCGATCTTACTCTAGGAGGTGAGAGCTTCAGCTGGGATCACCTCGTAGGGGCGTCGAGGCCTTACGATGTCATCTTGGTTATGTACATGTTATCTACAGTCCATGCTCATATCGACTATATTAGGCACAAAGTGTGGTGTGTATTCACGGATGGGAACAGGTTCACCTTCATTGGTGAGAAGAGAACACTTGCAGCACAAGATAGATATACTCAAATGAGAGTGCAGCCGATCACTCACCAGTTGGCTTGGCTCACCATCAGAGCAGTTGATGTGGAGAGTATGACTTGTCCTGTAATGGTGGACCAGTACGCGAATGTTTTCCCTAATGATGTTACAAGACTACCGTCTTACAGAGAGGTGGAATTATACATTTACATGTACCCTGGGATGACACCGATATCTACTCCAGCATATCGGATGGATCCCGCTGAGCTTCGTGAGCTGCGGGTACATCTAGAGGACTTGTAGGGGATGGGATTCATCTGGCCCAGAGTTTCTCTCTGGGCAGCCCTGATTCTATACGCAAAGAAGGTGGATGGGATCTTAAGGCTCCGTGTTGACTACTGTCACCTGAATCAAGTGACCATGAAGAATAGGTACCCACTCCCAAGGATAGACAACCTCTTTGATCAGCTAAAGGAAGAACGATGGTTCCCAAAGATAGACCTCAGATCAGGCTATCACCATATCAGAGTTCGAGACTAGGATGTGTAGAATACATCCTTCAGGTGTCGGTACGACCACTACGAGTTCTTGGTTATGCCCTTTAGCATAACCAATTCTCTATTAGTGTTCATGTGTCTCATGAAAAGGATCTTCCAGCCTTACCTCGATCACTTTGTCGTACTCTTCATTGACAACATTCTGATCTACTCGACTACTAAGGAGTAGCATGCCTACCATTTGCAGATAGTACCTGACACAATCTGAGAGAACCTTCTTTATGGTAAGCTCTTGAAATGCCAATTTTGGATTCTAGAGGTTCACTTCTTGGGACATGTCATCTCAGAGGTTGGAGTTTCATTGGATCCAGTGATGATTGAGGTGGTACTTGCTTGGGATCCAACCAGGAGTGTGAAAGAGGTATGAAGTTTCTCGGGCTTGGATGGATATGATTGGATATTCATCAAAAACTTCTCCAGAGTTACAGCACCATTATCAGCCCTGAAAAAGAAGGGGCAACCCTTCGTGTGGTCGGAGAGATGCCATCAGAGCTTTCAGGAGTTGGGGCAGAGGCTGACTAGTGCCCCCATCATGAGGCATCCAGAGGAGGGCATATGGTACGTAGTTTATCGTGATGCTTTAGGGAAAGAACATGGGTGTGTCCTTATACAAGAGTGAGAAGTGATTGCTTATGGTTCTTAGAAGATGAAACAACAATAGCAGAACTACTCTACCCATGACCTAGAGTTAGCAGCAGTAGTCTTCGCCTTTAATATGTGGCTGCACTATCTAATGGGCAAAGGTTTTACCGTGTACTCTAATCATACGAGTCTCAGGTATATCGTCTCTTAGAAAGACCTGAACCTGAGATGGTGGTGATGGCTTGAGTTCCTCCAGGACTGTGACTATGAGATATTCTATACTCCTAGGAAGGGGAACGTTGTTGTAGATGTGCTCAGCAGGAGGACGGGTACTCAGATGCTAGGAGAGGCGACAGAGTAGTTGGCTTCCTTGCAGATATCCATTGTGGACAGGGATGGAGCAGCCTATCTACAGTTTCTTACAGTCACTCCTCCACTTCTTCAGTGAGTAAGGGAGGCGCAGTGTGGGGACACTGATTGGGAGACACGACATGGTTAGATATCCATCGGGCAGGTGCCTGATGGATTTTTTGAAGGTGGGGAGCATGTCATCCTCTTTAGAGGACGTACCATGGTACCAGTTCCACTTTAGGAGGAAGTGTTGAGGGAGTTCCACACTTCCCATGTACTGGTACATCTAGCTGTGGTGAAGATGTATCAAGACCTCAGACGATAGCACAGGTGGACAAGAATGAATAAGGGAGTATTAGAGTTTGTCTCACGATGCCACACTTTTTATCAAGTGAAGGCGGAGCACTAGGTACCAGAAGGCTTGTTTCTGCCCTTAGAGGTCCCAAAGTGAATGTGGGATGATATATCTAGGGACTTCGTGACGGGACTTCCACGTACATCCAGGAGTCACGATTCGATTTGGGTGATCGTCGACTGACTCACTAAGTCGTCCCACATCCTACCGATCAGAGAGCAGTGATCATTAGAGAGATTGGGATGCCTCTATGTGCATGAGATTGTTCCTTTACATGGAGTACCTACTTCTATTATCTCTGACCGTGACACAGGGTTTTCTTCCCAGCTATGTAAGGGGTTGCCGGAGGCTTTCGGGACACATCTAAGTCTCAGCACCACCTTCCATCCTCAGATGGATGGACAGACTGAGAGGAACATTTAGACTCTCGAGGACATGATCCATGATTGTGTCCCTGACTTCAGTCGCAGCTGGGAGGACCACATACCTTTGGTTTAGTTTTCCTACAACAACATCTATCACTCCACTATCGGTATGGCACCTTTTGAGGCCTTGTATGGTCAACCATGTAGATCGCCACTATGCTGGACAGACCCAGGGGAGTCAGCACTAGTTGGACCAGAGATGGTATGGGCTACCACGGAGTAGGTGCAGATCATCCAGGAGCGGATGAAGACTACACAGAGAATATATAAGTCGTATGAAGATTGGAGACGGACACCTCTGGAGTTCAAGGATGGCGACCACGTCTTTCTATGGGTCTCACCTCGACAAGGTATATGGAGATTTGGCCGTGGCGGCAAGTTATCTCTGCAATTAATCAGACCTTTCCATGTCCTCAGATGATTAGGCGAGTTGGGATACCTCTTAGCTATTCCACCTCAATTTCACCGATTGCAAGATATCTTCCACGTATCTTAGTTGAGAAGATACGTGCATGACTTTTCTCACCTCATCGACCATGGGGAGCTAGACATTGATGACGGTGCGACATTCATGGAGGTTCCAGTGGAGATTGGGAATCGGAAGGAGTGAGTCCTACTTGGAAGTTCGATACCTCTGGTGAGTGTTCCCTGGAAGTATGAGAACCTCCAAGAGAGCACATGGGAGTGAGAGGCTCAGATACTTTCTCAGTACCTCCATTTATTCCCTTAGTTAGAGTTGTAGCTTACGGGGATGTAAAGCCTTGAGGTGGGGAGAAGTTAATGAACCGAAAATTCTGTGGAATTTGTTTTTCTAAAATTCATGGGAATTTAATGAGACCGCAAAAAATTATTGAGCTTGATTCTGAGGCCTGGTGTACCCGGAATAAATTTCGGAAGATTTTTTTGGGTATGTTCAGTAAACGTACGAGCGGGATTTTATGACATTTAAACTGGTGCTCAGAATTGAAATTTGAGGGCACCGTTGAGCTCGTATTGTCAGTGATTTCATAGTGATACCTTCACCGTAGTTGCGTTTTGATGAGAATGGGAGATAGTTTTTGGGGGTTTTAATTAAATTAAATAAAAATAAAGTGTTATGTTTATTTTTAATTTACGGTGGTTAAAACCTCAAAGAGGAAGTTAGTGGTGAGGGCCACCACACCATAACCTCCCATTAGAGGTTAGGGTGGTTGGGCCCACATGCACATAACCTCCCATGGGAGGATATTATTTAGGTGGGCCCATATATGCTTTAAACCACCTTGAACTCACCATAAGTGGGGGAAGACTCTTGAACTACCCACATTTTAAGTTCCAACCCCCCTCTATTAATTAATTTAGCTCCTTCAATTAATTAATTAAAATCAATTTGAATTATTTTGAATTCATTGGCCAACTAATTAACTAATGGGTTATCATAACCCATTATTTTTGTTGGAAGAATCATTTGGGTGGAGCTTGGGGAAGGAGGGGAACTCTCCAACGAAGAACGGGAAGAACACGATCTTCGACATCATCACCTATCAATATTTTCCAACAAAGAAGCTTGATAATTTGGAGTGCATGATGAAAACTGACAAATCCACCATCTTCACCTTCGTCTTATTCCACAAACCACCTCCATTTATGATCGAGGTAGGAGATTTGAAAAAATTTCTTATTTCTATTCTATCTTGTTCAAATATGGTTGTGTCTTTCCAATTCATAACATCATAACATGGAGGGTCTGGGCTACATGAACACAGACCGACACCCCCAGTAATTTTCTCATTTGTTGAAATTGGAGGCAGAGCGATGGCGGCCAGAGTTGGGCCGGCCGTGAAGGAAACTGGCGGCGCAAAGGTCACCAGGTCGCCAATGGGGAGCGGAGCCGTCGCGCCTCATAGAGAAACGGGATGTGGCCAGCACGAGCCATGGTAGAGTAAGACAGCTGGACGGCCGCCGGAGGAGCACGACACTGTCGCACCACGTGGAAGAGTACGGGTTCGCGGCTAGGCCGGGCCGCAATAGAGGTAGTGTGGTGTCGTCGTGTCGCGCAGTGGAGGTGAGTCGTGGCCAAGGCAGGCCGCAATGGAGGAAGCAGGGGTGCGGCGACATCACGTTGTATCGGTGGTGCGGAACCGACTGGCCACATGGAAAGCTGGACAAGGTGGGCCCCCTAGGATCTGGAAGGTCACCTGAACCGGTGCTTAGCGCATGTTCCGTTCTGCAATAGGGGGCGCGACACTCCCCTCCCACGAGTGGATAGCCAGGCCACGCGAGCCGCCAGGCCGGGCAGCCCACTTGGGTTGGGCCGCTGTTGGGTCGGGCCACCCAATCGGTCTGGGTCGCCCTCTCAAGTTGGGCTTGACACTCCGGATGGGTCTGGTCGGGTCGGTACGACTGGGTTGGACCGGACACGGACACATTTGATTTGATTAGACATTTTCACCCATATCTTGGGCTATATGTGTTTGATCGATGAACCGTCAGCGGTGACAGAATTCTTAGAGCGAGGCGGTTCTTTTGGAATATCCCACATGAGGTTTGGACACAGTTGGATTATGGTTGGGTTGGTTTGAACATAAAAACCAACAAGGCCCATAGAACAGAAATGACAATAATTCACAGATCGTGTATTCGATTGATGCCCCATCTGTCGTGTTGGAAACCTTACGACATGGAAGTACTTTGGTTTACTCTTTTGTGGAGTTTAGTGGTGGTCGAGGTACGTCCAATATCTCGATGGTAGATTCTAAGGATCTCGAGTGCACAGGGTGTGAGGAATCCAGTGGCTGGTAGTGAGGCGGAGGATGGAGACATATCATACGGAGGTCAGCGCTCAGCAACCCTGTGTGGGTCATCACATACCGATCTTATGTGTGTCAGATCCTATGTGGGTCATCACTCAGCAATCCTATGTGGGTCAGCTCATATCGATCATGTGTGTGTCAGATCCTGTGTTGGTCATTCCAGGGGTCAGTGCCTATCGATCTGGTGTGGTTCAGACTCCGTATGGTCAGAAGTAGTGCCTCTTGACAGAATAAGATGATCTTGCTTCACGACTAGTCATATGTACTTCTATACTTCACTGAAATCTTGGTTTGATCTATGTCAATGACTTTCATGTTTTCCTCAGGATTGATATAGGTTACTAAATGACTTTGGTATATGTATGGGCATATACCTAAGGGTTATCCGTTGACTCTATACTTTGTGGTTATCCTTGTTGGATTTTGTGAGACCTTGAGGGTCTCGAGATCCCTACTAAGTATCGTTATACTCACACCTGCACGAGTTATTCCCACACCTCATTGTGTTGGTTGCAGAAGATGGACAACGCTGATCGGGGAAGAGAGTAGAAGAAATGGATAGTACCCTGAGGTGGACCACTCTGTGAGACGTACACGGAGCGGACGAACGAACATGCGGTGTTGAGGAGGTTATTTGTACCCACACTTCAGGTGGGAATTCTAGGGGACGACCCACTAGATACATTACTTCTTTTCGTCAATTGTAATTGATTATCAGTTTTTTTTATTTTACTATTGGGCTTGTATTTCCGACCCCTTTACTTTTTGCACACCCTTTTGTATTCTATTTTACATAGTGGTTTTACTTCCAGTTGCATACACTATTGTGTTTGTTTTCTGTTATAAAGTCAACACCTTCCCAGTTTTGGGTTTTATGCCCTTTGTGCTAGTTTCCAGCCCCTGTCCTATAGAAGGTGGGCTTGGGGTAGTCACGACACGGGTCCCAAGGAAGGGTTGTGAGATACACTCACCTCTATCTAATTGATATAACCATACTTTTTCTATGTTTTGTGAACTATTTCCTCACAAAACAATGATTGTTCAATTTTCTCGTACCAGATTTCATGGTAGCTATTATGATGGCACTGTAATTATATATGATATATTTTATATTAATATTGTATCAATTCTTTGATATTTTTTATTTACATAATACATTTATGCTTTCCACAATGTATAAATATGATAATTTAATTTGAGCATGTGTTGACTACCACCCACTCAAAGTTATATGATTCATATATCCCAAACATGGAACATATAAAGGATGGAATTCATTATCATTTTTTACATATATAACATATATATTATATTGGAATTATAAAATAACTATGTATCATTTTGTTTTAATTCATTTAATATAAAAATGAAATGAAAGAAGCGTTCATTCATACATACGACCAAATGTCTCCATGAACGGTGCAATTAATTTATTATCACCAAATTTTATGGACTATTATAAATGCATATATGATTGATACATAAATGATATTTAATTCTTTAATATCATTATGAATATGATGTAATTTTGACTCTATGGAAAATTTACTACAAAAAAGTTTGTTTTCGACTCATGTACCGAATATAGTCAAATGACCGATATAAACTTGAATAATTATTTGATTCCTATAATAAAGTAATAAGAAATATAAATGGAATAATAAACTTGAAAAATGTTATGAATCAGGTTGAAATTAACTTGTTCTTATTATTCAGGAGTTACAAGGAACATATATGATGATTTGGACTCAAGGTAAGGGACTTCGTCTCAATCTCCTTACATTGAGGCATATTTTTGTTCGTACATGATTTTATAGTATATAGTGTATAATTATACGATATTTATTTTAATTTAATTAAATTTTTTTCAAAAGGAATATTTTTTTATGAAGTGTTTTACTAAATGACAAGAGGAATTTTTCTTTTTAATGTATGTGGTGACAACATCATTTCCACCGCCATAGGAATTATTTGATATTTTGATTCCATTATAAGTCGTAATGTTTTTAAAAGGAAAATAAAGAACATATATAATTATTATATATTTTGGAATTTAATATTTTTTTATAAAACATTGATTATATCAGTATCTTGGAATTATATATTATGATTGCAATGACGAAATATTATCTTTATTTTATGCTTGTTTTATGTGTTATGATTTTGTAATGGGTGTTGGGAATTGTTTTTGTATATGGGAGCATCTATGATAAGTGGACGAAATGAGCCCGAGGTAGCTCTCCAATGCATTGTGTATCATGAAGGAGGTAAACATAAATCTTTCTCTTAAGAGAATTAGGGAATATATTGTGATGGGTATTCCAAATGTAACCATAATGTTTACTCCATATGTAGTTATGAAAGATAAATTTTAAGTCTATTTTTGATACCATAAGATACATCTAGGATTTATTATTTCAATGATTTATTTATAAATATTATGATCTAATGAGGTATAGTAAAGAGGTTATGTTTTCTGATTGAAAACCATAATTTCATTGATTTGTATGTTCTCATGAACTAATGATATATTTCCTTATATTATGACTGATACTATGATTTTTATGCATCTCCCATGTTTTTGAAATGTTTTTCATTGTGTGTATGGATTTTTAATAGAAATTAATAATTTAATTTTTTTTTCAGGAAATGAATTATTGATTTATTTATAGTATTTTATTTTTGTGAAATATTAGATAGAGTATAAGTTTCTACGTAGTAATATTTGAGATGCAATATAATATTTTTGGCCTATTTATATAATACTGTTAACTAGAAATATCCTCAATATGAATTAATTACTTAAACTCATTATTATGTAATATTTATGGTAGAGTCCTTATAGATTTTTTGTTGTTTCTTAATGTAATGTAGTTCTGTGGGTGGTTAAAAAATGGACATTTTTGAATAGACAAAAAATGGATTGTAATATGATGATGTTGATGAGGGAAGATATTATAGTAATAGAATTATAAAATATTTTGGTGGCCTCCAGTAATCCTCTTATGTTAAATGCATTTTAATTATGTTTTATTCAACTTTTATCCCCACCACTATGGGTGTTGTAATATTTTAATTACAAATTTTATATCTAAAATTATATAACTCCAGAATTTTAAATTGAGAGACTTAAGGAAAACTATGAATTAAGGACTTCAGATACCTGGTTCATTATTTATTTTCAGGGCCATTGATGGATGGGATCCATATTATAGAGCACTCATTGAGACACATGAGCACCCACGAAGGGTATGATATGTATTGATATAATTGAGCTATTGTTATTTACCTATAATATGAGATCATATATACATCTTTGTGCGTTTGAGTGATAATAAAGATATTTAGATAGAGAATATGTTGTGTGGAACTTGGGATTCAAGGAGTCCTTTATGTTAGAGAGATGGATATTGGGTGAGTGTACCTTTCCTAATGATACTTTTTTTACATTGGTGGGAAATCCATTGGTAGTTTGAGTACATTTTGAGTGTCTTCATCAACATAATTATGAAATTTGTTTTGATATAGGATCTATGAAATTTCCTCTGAGTGATTCCACTAAAGAATTTTCACTGGGGATAGTAGGGAAATGATGTTTTTAGTATGATGATTAGGGACATATTTATACAGATTAATGGTTGTTGAAAATGATATTATATTAATATAATTGTACCAGGCATGTGTGTCTATTTTTAATGGGGCTTAGAGGATCCCTGTTGGTGACCCACTAATATTTTGAACTATTGTGATCCTGGAATGGTGAATGTGGTAGTAATTATCATGTGTACCAACATAGAAAAAACAATTTTTTTCATCCTATTATGAAATTGTAAATTTAATTCATGATCATCAAATCCAACAATGGTTATACAAGATTGGTCAAGCAGATTGACACAAGTGTAGATATATATATTAATAATCATATTGGATGTTTTTATACACTATCATTAATGTTTTTGTATTAAATGGAAAATTTTACATGGGAATTATTTTTAGGACAATGAAAAATACAATATTTTTGTTGTTGGGGATAGAAAAAAATACCATAGTTGGGAGGTCTATGATAATAATAATTGTGGTTTTCAAATCGTTAGAGTTGGGGAAATATTGGTTATGTGAAAATTATTGGCCCTACCATGAGTGAGATGACAGTAGTGGTAGGGTCTTGGGTTTTGGTAGTCAACTCTCTCACACAGCTTGGACTAAGCTATTATGAACCTTGGTATACTATGGTTGAGTATTCCCTTTTCTATAATAATAGGGTGTAGAATATTATAGGAATTTATATGGTATACCATGGTTAATTTAGTCTCCCAATCCATTATCATGAGATACATGATTAAATGGCCCATTAGTTTTTATTATGGTTTGCATGATCATCACGAGGTTGTCAAAGAGATGTCATTAATATATTATGTAGGTATGGCTAATTGATGTTAAATAACTGAGGATTAGTTTTGATTATTTTTTAAATTTTCATTAGAAACATGTTATTTAGAGAATATAACATGCATATAACACTATATATACTTTCTATGTATGATTCAAAATTTTAGTTTAATTAAAGAGTTATGTAATGACACCCTGGTTTGGCCCCCTTGGACATTGGACGATGAGAAATTATCACATGTCTATAGTGTCATGTTGATCCAATGTTTGATATTTCATATACAATATATTTTAGGTCAAATGGTATCAAGATACCAGTATAAGTTGTGGATTAGGGATTGAAGTTGATCCTCCTATTTTCATATCTTCATTTATTTCATTAATTTTTTTATATAATATCAGTCAATAGGTAAATATATCATGAATTTTGGAATAAACATTCATTGAATTTCATAAAATTACATTTATTTTAGTTAATCCTTTTTTATTTCTTCCATACAATCTGATAGATATGTGTGGATGAATTATTTTGTTATTTTGTATGTTATTATAAAATCTTATTTAGGGGGTATATTTTTTCAATTTATAAACCAAAAAACCCTATTTAAGTCACCATACTCATGAAAATGGGGGGGGTTCCTTGACGTATGGTATCCCCATTAAGAAAGTTACTATTAATAGTAAATTTGGTCATGACGTTTCAAGTGAGAACCATCTAGAATACTCTCAGGTTCTCATCATCTACATCATGAAATGTCCTTGTGACTCTCTGTATGTTCCTATAAAAATTGTTAGTCACCCACAACATCATGGATTAGACAAAAAGTATTCCCTCATCAATTCTTTCTTAATTGGTTTTTAATCACTTTCTATAGTTTCCATCATGGATTTCCATTTAATCCTAACTTCCCATTTTTATTTTGTAGCTTTTGGAATTTTGTTCAATAAATATGAGATATATATATATATATATATATATATATATTTGTGTGTGATAATTTTCAGGATTGTCTGTCATATTTTCAATATTGGGTTGACCTATAATTGGGCCTTGTTTAGTAGGATTTACAGTTCCTGGTTATTAGAATTTTCATCCATTTCCAATGTTGATATGTTTTTCACTACATTGGTTTCAAATATTCTACACCAGTAGTATCACTATGAAATTTTTGTTCATTTTTTGAATTCAATCAGGAACTTTACATCATGATTGGTAGGTAACTCTTCCTACACTATGAATACCCATCACATTGTCTTAAAGAAGACCATAATCAAGCTTATGTGGTAGCCTCATCATCCGAAACCCATTTTTCTTATGTTATTCCACAAATTACATTTTGTGTTACAATATATTAATCATATTTCGTATCATGAGAGAGTTAAAGGACCCCATTTTATTTCATGATCTTCTTCAATAACAATGAAAATTGTCCCATTTTCAAAATCCACTTAAATTGAATTTGTTAATTTTTTTATTAATGAAGCTCATGTTTCTGAATGAAATTCCATAAGTGAGATCATTATATATATTCCTCTCATCATTGGAATTTTTTTCAACACATAGATATGATCATCCTCAGGATATATTGATTCATTAAATATGGACTTCATTCATATTTATATATATATTCATAAATCACCATGGGGATATCTATAATTGATCATCCATTTTGAGAAAACATTCAACAGACTCATCTTTATTGATGGTTGAAATCTAGTTCATATACCAATTATTGGACACCATTTTGAATATCATCATCATGTTTTATGTCTATAGAAGCTCTCCCATTATAAAATTTTTATCCACGTATACTCAATGACATGAATCAGCAACTATGGTTTTATCTAGCATGTTTAGCATTTATTGAGAATTGGTCAATGATGTTTGATTATTACTTCAATTAGTGTTTGTCTTTGTTTAGATTTTGGATAATACTATATAAAAACATGTCTAGTTTTATTGATATTGATCATAATATTTGGTCCTAAACATGTGAGTTAAACCAATAGAGGTAACAAAAAAGTGTTTTCATCTTTTACATATCAGTTTTGGGGGATCTCCCTAATGAAAATTTCTATAATTATATAATTGACCCTCCTTAAATTTATAATCATGAGATTAGATCAATAGCAGATAACACATGAATGGAACATAATAATTGTCACATATTGGGGTTCTTATAGATTCATGGTTAGGTTGAGGCATGGTAGAAACCATAGGGAATAAAAAAAAATAACATTGATGAGAGAAAACAGAATATCCATACTACATAGAATATTGACCACAAAATATTTACAAGGCATGAATGAATCACCCAAAAAAATTAATGATTCTCATAGAATTTTTATCAGAATATGGAATAAATAACCATGGGGACCAAAGAATGGGATTATTGAAAGTGTATTAATTCTGTTAGTCAATGTGGATTTATCATTTTATGTTTGGAAACGGTGTAATGGGATCTCTTCAATGAAGGACTTCAAAAAATCCATGATAAATAAATTGAAAATATTATATTGAGGTTTCAATTTTAAATTACAAAATTATCAAATATATACAAAATATAAGTTTTAATATAAAAATGGATTTATGAAAGGATTGGTTTTTAGTGAATAAATATTAAAAAATCTCTATTAAACAAATTTTTAATGTGGCGTCATAAAAAGTGTTTCTCGTAAATGAATTGAAAATAAATAGAAGAAAAAATATTTTATGAAAAAATAGATTCTTTCATGAAAATAAATTATAAAAATTTACAATGTAAAATTATTCAGTACAAATAAATCATTTCTAAAAATTCATTTTCATATTGTAAAGATATATATTATCCTCAAAATATATTTTTCCAATTAAGAAAACATGACACATAGAATTATCCCACCCTTAACAATTATATTATACTCAAGTAATCTAGGATTTTTCTTTTTATGAAGAATAAATGATTCCATGTATTATCCAAAAAGGTATTAAGGAAAACCATTATTTTCATTTGAAGGTGATTTTTAGATGGGTAGGGGTTTTAAATTAAACTTTATAATTGTCCTACATTGATAAAAAACGAACACTAGGAATCAATGATGAAAATAGTAATATATTATTGAAAATTAAATTCATCCTACATGTAAAAACTCATTTCCATACATTAATTGAAATTGAAATTCCTTTTTTGGTAGTTAATTTATGTCATATTTATGAGAGATGAAAATTATAATAAGAAACACATTATGTTAAAACTCTTTCCTAGGATTCTCAAACCAAATATTCATTTTCTTGTAAATCAATACAAATCAAATAATTATCTAATAATTTAATTTCTATCCATTTTATTTGGGATCAAAATTCACCACAATATAATGATTTCATTAATTTAAAATTAGGTTATTATTTTTCATTTTTCCATTCTCTGATTTTTACATTGTATGTTTTGAACTTATAATGGATATTATTTATGTAATGACTCAAATACACCATGATCCTTGTATCTCATAGAGTTATCATGGGTTAAAAAATTTCAATTTTAATATAGTATTAAAGGATATATATGACTATCTTATTAATATACTCCCTAATGTGTTTTATTTCCAAAATTACGTTTTAATAGGATCATGTTTGAACATCTACATTACCAAAATATATTTCCATTTCAACATATGTATTCCATATCACAATCACATACCCTATTACAAAATTTAATTTATATAATAATAATGGGAAGAATCAATCCAAAATAAAGAACATACAATAATTTCAAACTCAAGAAAATAACCACTTAATATCAAGTAGTTATAAAATATATAAGATAACATTTTGATTTAAATGGATTCTAAAAGTCTATCAGATCCAGATAAACATTATTTGGGCTTTTTTTGTGAATGGTAATTGAATATAAAATTATAAAATATTAACACCCTCTCCCCAAACTAGAAACCCAACATTTTTCCCAATGCAGAATCAAAATAAAGGTGAAAAGGTGTAGATTTTTTTATTCATAATAGATTTCATGGTTCTTTGTATCATTAATTTCGAAATTTTTTTTAATTTTTCCAATTTACTTTTCCACATATAATAATAAATCAAGTAAATATGATCTTCAAAAATATATTAATTGGATAGGATATAGCCATTTTAAAACTAAACATGATATTGAGATAGAAGTTTTCTCACAATTTTACTATGATGATGATTTTGGAAATTTTAAAAGAATGAGAATGCATGTAGGATATATTAGCAGTTGATAATGTTCTAGATATAGGAAGTGACCAATAGGTTGTTGAAATATTATAGATTATCACATCAGAATGATAACATTCATTAACACCACAAAACTAAAATATGATTTTCTATCTAGATGAATTTCATTTAAAAAGAAGAATTTAATTCAATGACTCCCCAAAATATAGAATATAGAGCATTTAACCACTAAAAATATTATCCTTAATTTCTTTTATTAAGAAAATACTAATGGTTTCATGATTTATATATTTAAATACATAAATACAGATCAGAAATATATTTCTTATTGAATTATTTAATGAAAAAAAATTAGTCATGTCGGTTTTATAAGTAGTTATCCTACAATAGCTACTATTAGACTTGAATTTTGTTTTCAATTTATTATTAAACATCATCTTTAATGGCTGATTATTATAAATCATATTCATATCTAGAATCAATTATCTATCATATATATTCACCTCCTCATCAATTAGAATATCAATACATCAACACTAAAATAATGAATTTTAAAATAAAAGTAGAAAACAAAATAAAATCATCATAATAATGGGATAACCACCCAAGGGGAGGAGGAATGTTTACTATTGACTGATAGAATTTCCTCTGGATCAACCTTAATATAAGGGAATTTGTAGTTTCTTACATAAATATAAAATAAAATACTCCAATAAAATATAAAAACAATATAGTATGTGGAGACACAAATGATCTATATTAAAATAGTCATACTCTTATATAATAAACCTCTTTTGATGTATTGGAGGGTAAAATAATTGTATTAGTAGTATTATTCGTGTAAATTATGGTCAAAGTACACATATTATTAGAATTTGGATTGATCATGTGACATCACTTCTAGATCAAAAAATATCAATATCATCTTGAGATATTATATTTGGTGAACAAATTTTTTCGTTCTAGTTAATATCTCTATATCCTTTTTAAATTTATAACAAATATTGATTTTTTTATAATATAATATGTGCATTTTATTCATTCTTATATAGGTTTATTATAATTTCCATATTGACTCTCCATGAATTCACATATATGAACTAATTTGAAAATATATATTCATGGATAAAAAACATCAAAATAATATTCAGTAATATCTAATTAAAATAATAAGATAAAATCATCCATGAAATAAAAATATCCCTATAAAACATTTTCATTTTTTTATTATGGGTAGTTAATTATTCTTTTAATATTTCAAGGATATAGTTTAGGTATTCATTCTCTTCCAGTTTGTCTTCAAAATATTACTTTTCATTATTTATGTGTTCAAGATAAATGGGTATGAAATATTGAGATGGTTTAGTTAGTTTAATTGTGTAGAAACTTGTGGATCAGGTAGTGTAGATATAATCATTATAATAAATATTAGAGATAAATTTTTATCCCAAAAGTTATTTAATTCTTTAAGTTTCAACATATCACACCTCGTTAAATCCCTTGATAAGTTCCTAAAATTATTTATTTTCTATTTCAATTTTTAAATCTATGGGAATGTCTAGCTCGATTTTTGGAAAATACAACTTCATATTTTTTTTACTAATTTAATTATATTTTATTCAATGCTACATTATATAATGTTCTTTACTAATTATATAGAATGTTTTCTTATTTTTTGTTCCCTTATACTCCAAAAATGGGGCTATATGGATGTTCGTGATTTTCTTATAATCTATCACATATCATAGGGTATGTGTCTTTCCATGTGGTCCACTTTAATTTTATCAAAAAATTTATCAAAAATTCACATAATATGATGATGAAATTATATTAAGCATAATATAACTCTCAATTTTTTTATTTTTTAATTAAAATTTAAAATTATTCTATATCATTATTAATATTAATCCCATTTGGATTACTATACCAATGTAAATAAATCAAAAACATTAGAATCCATCATTATTGAATATAGTACAAATTAATGAAAACAATAAAAAACTTTATAAGTAATTTTCTCCCCAGAAATAAATAATAAATATAAATGATTCACCAACTATAAGGTGTGATAAATGGTACATTTAAAATCACAAAAAAATAAACATTGTGGCTAACCCATGGGCGCGTCTCAATGAAATAATAGAAATTATTTTATTGCTTGTCCTAAACTTTTAATGTGATTTTGTATATTTTAAATGTTTGAATGAAATAATAAATAGGATATGATTATAATAATAGATTATTTTGGGTAATTTTGAAAAGAGAATAATAAATATATATAGTAGAGATATTATGAAAACAAGATATGGATTTATATAAAAAATATTTTAAAAAAATGGAAAATAATGGTTGATTAACACTCACATAAAATTATAGATACGCTGAATGGAATGGGAAAAAATTCATCATATTTTAAATACTTCATGGATTATTAAATCACATATTTTAATCATTGATAAAATTTAAACTAGTAGAATATAATAAAATCTTTAGATTTAGTGATCTCCCAAGGTTGAATGAATTACCCAATAAGACTATATTATTAATGAATCTACGCCCTATATAATTTATTTTTATGAGATAAAAATTCACAAAACCTCACCTAATCACACATGTGATCTATCTAATAGAATATTTTTCAGCAGATAAAGAGTGAATGTGTATCAATAACTTTATATTGTTGGTGAAACATGACATAATCAACCTGATTTACCAAGGGAAATGAAAAAGAATAAACAATCGATTTGATCAATTGATTACCAGGATGACTAATGTATTTGTTATTTCTTATAGATTTTATACAATCCATTTATATCTAGTTTTTCGATATTATAACAGTTGTAAGTAGAATAATAAAAACCACTAAATATTAAAATTGAGTAAAAAAATTAAAGAATAAGAACCTGATAAGGAGAGTTAATTTTATCTCAAATAATGGATTTAATAATTACATAGATCAATAAACCAACATTTAATAAAATTATTCATAGTTAGATACCAACTAATAGGTTGTTAAATCCACATGGAATGAAGTTTAGTTCTCATAAAAATCCTTTAGTGAAATCCAAACTAATATGTAGCTATATCCGCATGCAATGATATTTAGTTATCATAATAATATTCTAGTAAATTCATAGTGACTATGAGTTAGCACCAAAAAAATAATCTTAACCATGTTCTCATGGATAAATTATTGACTTTCCATCTTCATTTCTTTCAATAAACATTATTATACTGTATAAATTTTTAATTAAATGTAGAACTATTTTTTCATACCTAACATGTATATTTCGGTACAATATTTAATTTCACCAAAAATGAGGGTTTTTATAATGGACCATTTGGAATTTAATATTTGAATTCATATATGAATTGACCATGAGTCGTCTATCTTATTTGTTCATTAATCTTGACAATTTCATCAACTATAATTATTACTAATTTTGAAAAAAAAAATTGATTTCAAATTTCATCTCTGATTTGACTAATATGATACTGATGTTAATTATAATCTTCAACTATTACTTCATCTTTCATCATGGTAAAAAACTCTTTGTACTTTGGGAATCCTTAAAACTGTCACCATATCCCAATACAAAGAAAGCTTATTTGGAAAAATCATTGATCTCAATCGAATCACACTGAGTCATTCCACTCTACATATTTTATGCTAGAATCCCCCAGACACATGTCATTGAAGAAGTGAGTTGGAGACCTCCACTAACTTCATCCATCATAAAAATAAAAAAATATTCTAGTGACATTTATCATCTAAAATTTATTCAATTGATATCTTTGTTGATGGTTCATGAGTTTCAAAATTCTAATTCTCAACCAATATCATTATGAATATTTGTGTTTTCATAAATCATTATATCATTACTCAATATATGACCATCAACCAGTAGGGGTGAATTAGTAAATATAGATAGCTTTTAGAAAAATATATATTCAAAAATGTCCTTGGATATCACTATATATGATCATATAATTTCATTTATATGGTTCCTTATATATATTCATTGATGGTTGAACTCTAATTTTTCTGTAATCGATATGACTTTTTGGAGTCTCATTATTCCCTAGTATGGATTGTGCTTCACTCAAATCGTATATACTCTCATCATAAAATAATCATTATTTGAATCAACAACTATAGTTTGTACTAATTATATTGAACTTGATTCATAATTATGTAATGATGACCATTTCATACATCAGTCAATTATATATTAATATAATTCCATTTTCCATATCATGTTTAATATTTTTTATCATGGATTAACATTAATCAGTATATTTTGTATGTTGGGACCCTTTAAAACCAAGTATTATTAATAAATATTGTTCCATATTCTATAAGTTTTCTGTTTCTCATAACATTTAGTAGGAAAATTAAGGGACATGGTTTTTTATCCTAAACATGATAGGAACTGGATAAGATTAATAGAATATAACATCAGTGAGGTACCTATACAGGGGCATTGATAGGGGCTATCATGAATTTTTATTAAGAGTTAAACATGGAAGATAATGAATAGAGAAAATTATCCATGGAATGTAGGGGATAGAATATCCTTATTACAAAAATGATTTCCCATGGAATATTCACAAGGAATGGAATAATTTCGACAATAGAATGGATTATTTCTCATATATGGTTGATGGTGTGAGATACATATACATTCCCAATGTATAGTGAGGGATAGAACCATGTACATGGAAACATGGTCCCTAAAGAATATAATTTTATTATATCTAATGTAATAGATTTCTCAAGATATGTTCAATATTATTCTCATTGAATATACTCTATGATGGAAATCTAAAAGGGCATTGTAAAATTAAGAGTAAAAATAAAAAGTTCATAATAAAATTTTAAAGATCCAAAACTATCAAAGAAATATAGAATATATGATTTAAAATAAAAATATATATAATGAAATATTTTTTTATCAAAGAAGAAAATTTAAAATAAAAGTCTATATAATTTTTTATATATGGGATATTAGAAAATATATTGTCCTTAAATGAATGGGAAATCAATGATAAAAAAATTGACAAATATTTTAAAAAATTGAATAATTTTCAACTAGAAGATAATTTAATGTAGTTTAAAATGAAAAACATTTAAAATAAAATAATATATACATAAAGTAGTATTTTACTTTAAAAACTCTTAAAATAAACATAAATATTGTGTTAAAATTCAATAAAAAAGGACACATCAAAAATATTCAATATATCCATATAATATTCAAGAAACAAGTTTTCTCTAGTTGGGGTCATGGATGCTTATTTTTCTAAATTTTATCTCAAGAAAATTTCAATGATATTGAATTTAACTTACATATGATTCAACTCATAAAATAATTTTTTGAGTTCAACTTGTTTTGTTTCATCTCATTCCCAGAAGGCACTCAATAGTTCCCTAAGGTTAGTTGGCCACATGACCTCAAACACATCTACCAAAATTATAGGGGCTTCTTGAATTGAATTTATTGAATAGGGTGTGTTTGGGGGGAGATTGTTCCCTCATAGACCAATCTATTCATATTGGTAGACAATAATATAAAAAATAGGAAGCATAATAATGATCAGATAGTATAAAAAACAATAATTAAACTAAATACGGTATACATATATCTATAGAATATGAATAATAATATATGGTATAAAATTGATGATGTTGATGTCATATGTTAATTAAAAAATATAATTGCTTTGAGAACATAGGTACAATCATTGAAAGTATGATATAAAAATTACAAAAAATACTAAACTACTAAAATAGCATCCGGATCCTTGACTCAGTCCTCTAGACCCTTCTACTTTCTATGCAGTAATAAAATCAAGCATCAAAAGAAACAGACATCCCTTTATCCATACATGTGTTCAGAAAGGCTACTTGGGTAAAAAACAATGTCCATTCACGGTGTAAGATAATAATCATTATACAAACTCAACCACGGTGTCTAGACCTTTCCATTTTCAGGTAATAAATAATAACCATTGTTCCATATAAAATCAATGATGTTCTAGTAAATACAAAACTACTATAACATGGTCTAAGTTCCAAAGTTACCACACATCCCATATCTCTTACTATGGCCTATGCCAGGAGTCGTAATGAATAACCTATGTATGTGAAAAAATTTATAGCATGTTCCATGGTAAGGATGTAAATAAAAATATTATACCACCAATATTGTGCTATGTATTGTGGTCTTAATCTGATGTCATCACATGAGAATGATGGAATGTAAGAATATGTATCACAGGTGCATAAACAAGCTCAAATAATCATAATCGATTCATATCTCATGAGTCAAAACCTAAATAAATAAGGCATGCCAATCAATTCATTGAATCATTATTTAGAGTCTCTTTCCCATCCAAGGCGATTTAAAAAAATACCATGATTCACTATGTGAAACTAGGTATAATGATATAATAAAATACCACTAATCCAATCCAAGAGACCCTTATATAATCCCATGTAATGCTTTGTGGTATGGTAACCACAAATTCAGTTCCATATATCTTACAAGAGGATGGAGTATAACCCATGGCATGGCCCAACCATCTTGATAAAAGGTCCTCACACATGCCCCCCCAAGACCCCCCTTGTTTGGAAGAAGTATCAATCAGAAGTATAATAATCACATTGGAATCCCTTGCATGGAATGCCAAATCATCAACCCATGTGCATCTAGTTATAACCCATAGAGAATGAGATTTCCATCCATGGGTCCTTAATACATAAATTATGGTCTGTATCATCCATTTTCAAGCACCATATAAAAAATACCTACATAAAATTCAATGCATTTATGACTACTAACAAAAAATAGTCATCTCAATAACAGATGACTGTGTTAAAAATGCTAGGAAATTAAACATAATCATCAGATTAACATATCATATAGAAAATAAATGAGAATTTAATAATTGTACGAAATGTATGTTTCATAAGGTACATGGTCATAAGAAATGAGTACTTTTCATTAGCTATGAACTATAAGGAACACATATCGCTTCAACATTCCTCCTCAAAATATTTAATTAATGAAATTTCATTATCTTAAGATATAAATCCTAATCATGTATCAAATTTCATTCAAAATATAAAAAGGATCTAAAAATTTAACCAAATATGTCATAAAATTTTTGAATAATATAAGGTCTGAAATTTCCCAAGACAATATGCATAAGAATTCAACATATGGAATTAGCATAATGCAGTTTCAATAAACATGTGAATTTGAGTATAATACCACCATGAGAGGTATATTGCCTGAAGTGTAATATTTTATGACATGTAATAAGTATTTCATTAAAGAATGTTCTTAATGAAACTTGATATAAGAATTTTAGCATGTATGTCGTCTTTCATTCAATAATACCTTAAGAATATAAATGGTATAAGGAACTACACCTAGACTAAACCACATTGTCAATGATTAAGTTTTCTTAATAGGGTTCTTATTTGGAGTATATTTCCCAATATAAGATTATTAATCAATTCAATGAATTATCAAGGTTTCACACACACAAAAGGAATTTTTAACATTTTAAAAAACTAAAAAAATATGCCATTTTGGCGGAACAAACCAATAGGGTTTTGGAAAATCCAAGAAGACACCAACAGATGGGTTTTTAAATGAGTGATAGTCAGTGCAGATAAAGTTGAATAAGCAAATAATATTAATATTTTATAACAAGCCTTTAATAAAGGTTTTGATGGGGATGCACAATGATGATATTACAAAAGATCCAAAAACCATGTAGAAAAAAGTAGACGCCCTACAATAATATTGTCTTACTATTCATGTCCGGTATAGAGGATTGATTAGACCCAAAATAGATGAAATCAATTGATTTTGTAAAAACCCCTTATATAGGGCTAAACCTGTCACATGAAGATAGCATAGCTAGTGATGTAAAAACCCTAAAATCATGGCGTGCAGCTGAAAGAGCTTGTTGAGAGGTGGTTGTAGCTTTTGATGATGAAGATATTATAGGATATTAAAGGGGGTTAGAGCATAAAAAAACTAATTAAGGGATATAACATTGTCTACATTTTCGGGAATAATATCTATAGTTGGAGGTGGATGGGAAATATAGGGGTGTTTTAAAAAAACCCTTAAAATAAAATTATATTATTATTACATAGTAGGTTCTACACTATTTTCCAGCATTGTATCCCATATAGTGTGCCAACCATGTGTTAGATTATACTACTCTAGGGCACAGTTAATATTCTACAACACTATTGCACTAACTAGGAACTGGATATGTGATAGCTTACTATCCCGAACTGGCAAATGGTCGCACGACTATACTCTAGGGTGGCACATTTTTTCTAAACTATGTGGCCCAGTTAGTTTCCTCCCATTTTGGTACTCTGAGCTCCAAAAAAACATGGATGCATCCAATACATATTTATAAGTATAATTCATTAAAATAATGGGAGTTTTAATAAATTTAAACAAAAAATTAATCATATTTTACCGTTACAAAGATTTGGGACGTTACCTTTTCTATATCATTAGAAACCCCTCGTGATGAAACCTATATTCCATGAAAGAAAAAATGAGTTTCATATGGGATACAGCAATTTAAAAAAATTATTTTCATAATTTTTTATATATTTCATAATATGGTATCTTATTTTTATAGTATCCAATTTAACTATTACATTATAATGGTGATAATTAGTGATGTTATTTTAGAGAATCATGACTTAATTTTAGATCAATATTCTATATGGTAATGATATAAAATATTTTATGTATATTTAATGGAATTATATATAGTAAAATCATGTTGTGTTATAAGAACCCCCTATTAATGTATGGGTCATTCTGTGATTCAAAGAGGAAGAGGGAAGAAATGGGTATCTTAGCCATAAATATGGGGAAATCAATTTGAATAGAACCTATAACATGGGGTGGGATTAATGGAACATATGTGAACGATAAAGAAGGATTTCTAGATTTGTTTAATAATTACAAATTGGGGTGATGATGTTTGGGGTTTTATGATTATGGGGTTAAATTATGTATTATAAAATTCTATTACTGTAATTTTATTTAGAAACTACCCAAATGTCAACATATTTCCAAAATTCATCTAGTAGAGATTCAGTTCCACTTTAGTAGTGACAATACAACTGGTTAACCAAAAGATATTCATATACCATATCTTGAGTTTTGGTGGTTCGCGAGCCCCCATCCCACATCTCTTTAAATATATAATGCATATTTAAAATTAAACATAGTTTCTAAATAATCATTGAGACTAATAACTAAACCCAAAAACATTAAAAATATCATCCTTAATCTCCAAAATCTAATAAATAAATCCAAAAAATAGGCCACAATTAGAAATATAATAATTAACTTATTAACAATTAAATAAATAAATATTTATAAAATCATAAAGGTAAATGATTGGTTAATTATAAAATCTCAGGAAGGGAATTTCGTGCCCATAAAAATAGAAACTAATTTATCAACATGATATTTATAACCTATTACAAATCTTAATATACAACATGAAATCATAAATAATCTTAAATTACCCACTATACAATCATCATTTGATCCAATCAATTAGAATACTCCAGATGAAAAATAATTTTCACATGGATTTTTCTCATGTTCTTAAATCATAAAACTAACTAGAGAATTTCATATCTATAACCTCAAGGACTCTTAACAAACCGGGGAAATATTTAAAAAATTAATATATCTATCGGAATCCTCTATCCTTTAAAAAAATAATACTCTATAATATTTCATGAAACATGAATACCCACTTTATCATTCTAGTACTCCCATCCCAGATGAAAACATTTATATACTCACAATTATATCAAAAAAGTTCACAAAATCGTTTGGTTCTCTCCTAATAAGGACATTACATATTTCCTTATGCATATTCTTTCAATGAGTTTTGATTTAGTAAATGAACCACTAATAAAAAAGTAGGTATCCTATAAAATATTCATTTCTAGAATAAAATGTTATATAATGTATTTAGGATAGTATATTTTATCTAAAACCCTAGTTCCTCATTCAAAATTTCAAAAAAAAAACCATCCTAATATTTATACTATTATTTTTAACCCTTAATAAAAAAATAATGTTCACTTGTTCTTTCCATGGATAAAATATTCCCATAAATTATATTGAAGGATTACTATTTCAAATGATCATGACAGTTTGAATAGATTATTTATTTAAAAAATGTTTTTAAAAAATATATAAACACTATAATACTTTAATATTTACTAAATACTCATATATGAGAATTAATATTAATTAAAAAAATTCAAGCATGCTGAATCAATGAAAATTTATATTAAAGCACCAATTTTCTTATATCTAAATAATTTTTAATAGGAATTTAATAGAAAATGTCATATATATTGTACCATAAATATTAATTTAATTGATTAATGAATTTATATTAAAATTTAGTCATTTTTAAAAATATTTTTGAGTAAATAATAGTTCAATATTCATTTAAAGAAGAAAAAATAGACATAAATATTAATATAAAAACAAATCAAATTAAATGTAACATAATTTTTCATAATTTGGAATTAATTCCTACATATATATCATCAATAAATAATAAATTTCAACCTCAATAATGTATTAATAACAAAATAATGAAAAATATATTGAATTTAATATCATAATTCATTTCTTCCAATATACCCCCTACTAGAAATCATTAATAAACATCACTGTAAAACCATGTCGGGAAACAAGTTTCATGATCATTTATAGATTATAAAATTGTTAAAATAAAATATATTTTATAGAATCAATATTTCCCATGAATTAAACAAATAGATATTAATTATTTTTTATAAACATTCATTACATTACACTAACACATTACTGAGTGTCAAACATATTGGTAACTTTGGAAACCTGGAATTAAAAAAAATTATTGGTATGAGTTAAATATATCTTACATAGTTCCCCATTACTATTAAACTTCTTATACATATCAAGAATAATAAATATCAACATAAAAAGGAGAAACAAGGCATATAAAATGGTGATTTTAGATTTTTAGTAAGGGTAAAAAAGAGAAATAAATATAAATAACATGACCATAAGGGTATGGGAACATGAGAATAACATATTAAAGGAATACTATGCATATAAAATATCACAATATTGGGTCAATTATTAATTATTGAATGTTCATAAGACATGATTCATATATAAATCCATGATCATTATACATGAAAACATAACATTGTCCTAGGAAAACTAATATTTTTATATACAGAAGCATGGAAAATAATATCCTTTATAGTCATGGTTCATTGATAAGGCTATCATGGTGGAATGGTTTCACTTATCAAACCCAATTAATAGTATTGTTCAATACCAATACCGTTATATATTACATAGTCCTTTATTTAACTTGGTTCACTTCCAATTACAGTCCTACTAATTTCACAAAATTTCAATATTTAACCAATGCATTGAAGGGAGGTATAAGTCACACCCATCACAAAAATGGATTAAAAATTAGTTCTAAAATATCTTAATTTAAATATCATATTTTAACTCGTGATCTAAAATGGGTTTCATAAAAATTTCATTATAGCATAACATGGTTAAAATAAATATATTTAAAAAAAATTCATCATTTAATCACAAAACCCCCCAAGGAAATTATATAGGTCTTAGAACCATTTAATTAATGTATAACATATGTAAGAGAGGAAATATTAATAAATATATTTCCATCATAAACATAACCCATCCAAATATAGAAAAAAAATAGTTTCATCATATTTATGAAGGATCTGCTGGAACATTTTCTGTGGAAAATAAACATTAAAACTTGAAAATAAAATTTTTTGAATATATAAATTCATTAAAAAAATTTAAAAAAATTTTATTTAAAAAAATTATAATTTAAAAGAATCTTTAATACATTGTGTGGTCCTATCTATGTGAAATTATATTCTTTTGATATATGTTAAAATAATGATATCATTGAAATGTGTGGTAAAATCCAAATGTGAATTTTTTGGAAAATGTGAATATAATTTATTTTAAATATTGTTTTTAAAAAGACTAAAATTTGAAAACATTTATTCAAAATATACATGGATTTTAATGAAATTTTTTTTATAAAATTTCTTTTTTCAAATCATCATGGAGTAAAAAAATTTCTGAATCGAAGATAGAAATAATGTTTATTTTTATAATTTGTTTTTGAAAAATTTATTATATAATGAAGGGAAAATGAATGGAATCTTGTATTCTAGAGAAGTAATAATATAATAATAAATTTCAAAACTTTTTTGAGAGATGTATAATATGATATCTACATTAGAATCAAAAACATAAAAAATATCAATAAACTATGAAAATGTATCATAAAACCATTACCAACTCACTAATAATGAAATATAATCCCCATGAAAGAATAAAATTTAATGAAACATAAAATATAATGATAATTAGTTGAATCATGATATTAAATTTTAATGGTGTTTTATATACATCTCATACATTGTAATAGGTTCATAACATTATGAATGTCCCAAAGAAAAAAAAATTTGAAAATCCCCTTCACATAATACTCAACACCCTTCATAAATTTTTGAATCCCAAGTAAGATATATATATATATATTATAAATATAGTAAAGAATAACAATAATTATTATCATACTATATATTATTTACATTATACATTTTATTACCCGTTTATCAATAATTCTTTAACAAAATAACATTTTGAATAATAACATCATCATTTTTCCTAAATGTTATGGTTTTTTATATATCATAATTCACATATGATAATAGTTAAATAATATCTAAAATTATATCCATGAAATAAATATCATTTATATTTCTTTATATATGTATTTGTATTAATATATTAATTTTATCTTTGGAAAATTATTTAGAATATTCCGAGAGATAATATGTCATATGTACAAAAAAACATTGTTTCCACTTTCTTAATAGACTAATAGAATTGATGATAAAAAATAAAACATATTTATAATTATATTATGATTTTATATATGTCACATATATTAATCAAAATTATCCTTCATTATCTTATAGGTAAAGTGCTAGTGAAACAAATTCATCACATCGCTTTGTGTGGTGGTTGTCTTTATTCCACACGAATCACATTATCATTTATTAAAATGATATTATGGTAATAAATTATATCTTATATTTATCATATATAATGATTAATATTTCATTACTGACCTGTACAAATATAAAGGAGTATTTATTACATTACATTTAATGTATGTTTTAAACAAATCAATTCATTTTACGAGGAGGTAGTCTGTTTACACCTAAGGAACATTATAGTATTTTATATCAAATTGAAATTAATAAAAAATATGTGATATGTAAATACAATAAGTATTATTATATCATAATTTCTATATATATTACTTAAATAATTTATTATATTTATCATAATAAATAATTATTGTTGAATAATTACGTCATTTTGCGGGTTGGTAATCTGTCATACACACAATCAACAGTTTTATTTCCCATTTGAGGGAGGCCTAGATGGATATAGGTCATGTCCATAAAAATAAATTATTTATGTTTATATAAGATAATTTTTTCTATATTGTCATGTTTTAATAATATTTTATGAATTTTTAATGAAAAATTAAATAAAACACTCAGTTACTATTATTATATATTCTTAGAACAACTTCCTCAGTTATTCAGCTAATGAATTTATAGGATGTATTTATGATAAAAAAAAGTTATAGAGGATGATTTTATCTTATTATGTATATCATTTGGGTAATTATTATTAGAACCAATGTTATTTGGACATTTTAATTTCATATGACTGTGGGTGGCCATTTAAAATTAGGGAGAGGACACACATGGATTTCATGAAAAAAAAAATTATAACTACATTTTTACATGCCAAAGTGATACAACATGGTACATTGTTGAATTTTATATTCTATAATGGTTAGATATTTCTATCCAATAAGTTTTGAGAAGTTATTGACACATTTAACCTAGTATATTTTTAGCATGACACCCCATTAATATTATTTATACCTTAACAACTATATTTAATTTTTAATTTATTTCATTATTAATTATAAACATAAATTATTTTTATCATATTATATAATATCAATATTATTTTTTATAAATATTTAATACATTTTATAAATTCAATTATAAGTTTTAAATAAACAAATTCTTAAAATTAATCCCATACATGTGATGAGAAAGCGTGTTTTCAAAGTGAAAATGTTTAAAGGTTTAAAACTGTTTTTATAAATATTAAATTTGAATTTGATAAAAATATTCTAATATAGATTAATATAAATATAATATAACAAATTTCACTTTCAAAACATTTTTTAAAATAATCATTCATATAAATTATTTAATGTATATGTTAGTTTTCAATACAACCTAATATTTTTCCATATTCGACGAAAAATTAAATCCTTTACTAAAAATTGAAACAATTCATCCAATGATACAAAAAAATTGATTATTCTGAAATTTATGTTATTTTGGTAAAATATAATTTATGAAATATCATTTTATTGTTATTTTTATATGTTGAAAAAATTAGTTAATTTTTTGTTCATAATAGATATTTTGAATCAAATAATTTATTTTTCCTAAAATTAAGATTTTAATATCATCATGTTTTATATCACTAAAATTGTTATAAATAATATTTAATTTGTGTCTAATCATATTTATTCCTCCATTTTTAATTTCTAGGACATAAGATACATTCTAAATAGTAATATTAATCGTGTATCTCGTTTTTTATTACACAGGGTTACATAAAGAATAATCTATTTGGTGAAATTCAATTTATTTGAGAAAAAATATTTCATTAAATATTTTAGTGTTATAAAATTATCCCCTTAAAAAAATTAATCCATGATATTATATATCTTTTTTATAAAAAATTTAAGATAATTCTAAAAAATTAAATCATAATGTTACCACATAACATCCACAAACTTTTTATTTAACCACAAAATTTTGACAAGGTGACTACATTTGTTTCATTGAATAATATATCTTTGATCTAGAGACTCCAGTAGCTTCTCTTAAGATAATTTTTTTTTCTTTAGGAATATTAAATATGATTTTGATACATTTGAAGAGCCAATTATATAATTACTTAATATAGATATTTATGAATATATAGAACACATCTTTGACCTGACTGCGGTTTGGTGGATTCCCCAAATGATAAGTTACTGTACAGATTCAATGAATAATTTTGAAGGGGATAATATAAAAAGGGATTTGTTATAAAATCTATAAAAACATGATTTCATTCTATCGTAGAGAAATTATTAGAATGAAATTTCCATCATCGTCGAATTCTATATCACATAGAAGATTACCAATATATATTTTTTGACGACATTATGTCAACAGTATATGTTATTGAATGGGTTTAACCTTTTCTACCTTTTTGTGGTTATATCATATCCTAAAAGATTTATTTCTCAATATTCATTCATGAACATTGAATCTCTAAAAAATTTCCATAAAATTATTCCTCAGGTTTTATATTAATACTCATGTGATTGGTATTATACTAATAAAACCCAACTAGAAGAAGTTGTTGATTCTAATAAACAATGAAATATAAAGTAATTGATATTAACCAAATCCTCTATTGTTTTCATTTGTGTTTCACAATGACCATCTATATGAGGATAATATGTTATGATGAAAATAATATCCATATAAATGGATTAAGAAATACTATACTAGAACATCGTGCTAAAACAAATATCATGATTAGAAGAAATGGAATTTTTGTATTACATGAAAACATACAACTTTTTTAAATTATAACATAGAAATATGATCTAATGAGAAATCGCCTCAAATAGTTATGAATTCTGCGGACAATATAAGGAGATCGAATACACCCCATATAACATTGTTCCCTTTATATGTTTTGGGGAGTTATACTAAATATTCAATTGTGGTACTTTCCCAATTCAAATCTGGTATGGGTAAATGCTGTAATATCCTCATAGAATTTTCTCTATCAAACATAACATTTTGACATAAATCTAATCATGATACAGACAATGTATAATTATCTTCATTCCATTCCATAATAAATAAACTTGTAAATCTCATTAGATTGTATGTCCCTTTAGGATAAATAGAGACCAAATCAATTTGATCCCCATATAATAAATCCTTCAAATCTATTATTGTTGAACACATAAATGGTTCTGAAACCTGATCAATCCATCATAATAAAGGTTAAAAAAATGAACACATCCCACTTTTTTGTGTATCTTTACATCATCCTTATGTTCATCAATAATATTCACATTGATTGATGAATAAATTTCAATCTGAGAAACTACACTTTCTCTCATTCCATTAGGATTTATTGTCCTATCCTTGGAGAATTCATAAATACAAGATCCTCTGTGATATATATCATGGTTAATATAGAAAGATCGTATTCAATAAAATAATGTTCCACCATGTTCTTGTTCCTCGTGTGGTAATGAATTAAGAAGTCATAATCATTAATTAAATAATATTTTCTCCACTAATTTTTTTAACTCATTCTATATGAATTTATATATTAAATTATTTTCATGAGAATACATATCACATATTTCACCTTTTAGATAATTAAATGATATGTTTAATGAAAAAACTATAACAAAATGCTCCAATTATTGTGTTGGATAATGTATATAATGAACCATCAATTATCATTATTCATATTTGATAACAATGAATTTTGTTTGAATATATCCAAATACCTTCACGGATTCACTACCAAATATTACAAACCTCTCTCCACTCTAAAGTAGATTATGAACGTGGGAAGTAACTAACAATCTCTTGGTTTCCATGAAATTTGCCTCACATTCATCTATCTATATGAACATGGATACCTTTTTTGATAACTTAAATAGTTTACTATATGAACGTGGTAAATTATTAAAAATAAATCTTTTTTATTTATCCAAACCATGAAAACATTGGATATTAGTCAATGTGGTTGGAATTTTCAAACAATCAATAGCCTCTATCATTGATTGATCCAATGATACAACCTCTTTCATATTATATGAATCAAAAATGGTTCTTTTTGTAGACAAAATTCACAATTTTTAAATTCCTAAAATAAATTCCCCTTCATATAGGATATCAATATAAATATCAGATGATTTTCATGCTCTACCATTATCTTTGAATCAAAAACAATTTTATATACAATTTCTATAAAAAAATTCGTCATGGTAGTCACTTAATATTATATAGATTAAATCCTTGAAAATAAAAGGGGATTTAGTAAGAAAAAGTTATATTAAAAAATAATCATAGTGTCAATTCCATTAACATAATATTTTACTAGGTATGTCATCCTTCATTACACTCAAATGATGGCTTTTAGAATGAAGGTAAATCATATAGAATTATTGTGATCTATATTTTTTACCAATAATGTCATCAGTATATGGTAGATGATACTTTTTATTGAGTGTGATGTTGTTCAACTCTCGACAATAAAGGATAAGTCACATTAAACAATCATTATTTTTGAAAAAGAAAATTGGTACACACTAAAGTGACACAAATGGACAAACAAATCCACTGTAAATATTCTTTAGAAGTTTGGTCATCATTTCTTACAACTAAAGAAGGGCCATTATATATAGAGTCATTGATTTAGTTGTGTCACAATGTATGCATTTTATTGAAAACAAAACATCATTAATAGTTGATTTCTAAGGAAATAATTCTAAAAAACATTAGAATTATCCCTCATAATAAACATATTATTGATGTTGAGTTTCTCCCAACCCATCTATGATAATCTATCCTTTTTAATATAAATTATAACCCAAACAATATATGTGAGATCAATCATAATTCTATATATATCATCACACAAGTAGACAATAAAAGGTGGGATTTAAATATCAAATGTTACTTAACCAATTCAAAAATTGATTTTGTATTAATGTATTGAATTTCAATACATACCTACAATAACATAAAATTAAACCATTGGATGAATGGATAGATTTTATAGAATCAATTTATCCCCAACATCAATCCAAGGGGAATCGTATACATAAGATTCCTTCATCGTACCACCGTGGGTTTTCACTGCTATTTCTACATATGAAAATTTGAATGGAATATTGATACCTTTATAAATTTTATTCATATATTAATTAAAGGGTAGGTCCCAATTCATATAAGACATCAGAATTTATTATGTGGATGGTAGGTTTACCATTCACCAAATCATTATTTCAGAAATCCTTTGAAATAGTGATCCCATGATATTTAACCTTTTCCCATCGACTAAGTGGTTTCTAACATAGATCATCATCATTAATCATCATATTTGTTTATAGGTTATAAAATTCCTACAATCCTTTATTTTGTAATGAAATAGTTTGGGTGGATAATTTTATAGAGGATTCTCTATATTCACATCATCAATTAACTTCATCCCATAACATTTCTATTCGATTACTTCATGGATTTTCATTACAAAGTAAACACATTTACTAGTCCCATCAATGTATTTTCCTCTATGTCTCCTACTAGTCATTGAGTATAATGTATGAACATCTTATTATCTCTAGTTTTAGTAGTTTTTTTTAAATCAAGTATACTTGTTTATCAAAATTATGTGATATATTGGTAAATAAATTACCCATTTCCACCAAAAGAGAACATCAAACTATTTTTTTATTAAAAACTAATGTAAATTAGAAATAATACACTTTATATATTTTTTTTAATCTGCTAAAAAAATATTAATCCTTTCATTACTATTAGATGAAAATTTCAGAAGCATTTCATGCTTGTCATGTAAAATCATCCATGAATAACCGAACAGATTGACCAAATTTATCTAATATCATAAATAATTCATAATCCATATTCTTAAGAAGGATGCAGCAGAAGTGAAAATATAAAAATATTCAAATAATCACTTCTTACCCCATGAAATAAATTTCTTCTTGTCGCCTTGTATTTTGGATGGGAGTGAACCATTTACCGACATATCCTTCCAACTTGTATATATACATAATGAATTTTTTCATGTTTTGAGAGGAACAGAATGGAAAATTATTTTTCATGTATACTTATAAATCTCTCATAAATATGTATACAATAATAACCCCAAAAAATTGTGTATTTTTCCCCAAAATATACTCATCATAATGTTGTTCTCCCCTTTTATAATTTTTAAGTTCATCATAATTCATATACTGATATTGTTCTAAGATTAATGTGTTGAAATTTTTCATTCCAAATACAAAAGAATTTGTTTTCTAATGATTAAAATCATTTAATTGTCAACATCAGGATTCATTAACATGGATCATTTATGACATGATTATTGACTAAAATCAGATATCATATTGTGAGGAATATTAATCCTAGAAGAATATTATATAGTCAATAAAAATAATGTATAGGATATCTAAATCCAATCATTTTGAATCTAAAATAACATACATAATTATTATCCTATGTTATTAATTGTCAAAATCTATCCAAATAAATCAATATGGATTATAAATTAATTGTAAAATGTCCAATGTATAGCCCCATGGATTGTCAATGTAGGTACATAAAAAGTCCTATTTTTTATACTTGATATCGCTCGTGTCAAGAATGATACACCTCTTTCAGAGTTGTTACCCCTTGGTATATCTTTTCTAGAACGAAATCCAATTTTATTATTTATCAAAAGATATAATTCTGGTTAAACCACTTAATCAATTCTATACCAAAACAGTAGGTTTCTTTAATATACATATTCTTATCCTAAGGGATATCACTAATGTTTTGACATCCCATAATCTAATGTATAACTCAACATATCATATTATACTAAATGTATCAACAATATAATTTCATACTTATATGTCACATCATATATCTAAAAATTTATTATATTTCCTAAAAGATGAATAATTGTTGTAAAAGTATTGTATATTTGGAATCATGGAAAAAAAAGATTCATAAGAGTTCTATATTTTCCCCCATGTAGTTCCTTGTAATTTAACACCCTAAATGTATTTTTAATTCTTAAAATATTTTCCTTCATAGATATTATTACACGAAACATGAAGTTAAGCTTGTGATACATGGAACACTTGGTTAGGTTTCCATACACATGACACTGAGTTTTAATAATACCCTACTATATTATTAATAGAATAATTTAAACAAGACTCTTATAACATTTTTTTAAAAATTTTGATATTAATAGTAATAAATAATTTTAAATGTTATGTATAACTATTTTATGTAATTAAAATTTATTTATAAAAATTAAATAAATATATCAATAATGTATTTATATGATTCCCAAATACTATTTTATAAAAACTATTCATTTAATTTCTTCTTATTGGAAATAATAGAACTAAAATGTCAAATATTTTGAAAATTAATTTGATTAAATAGACATTATTTTCTATATAAACATATAAAAATTATTATACAATGATTATTTTCAAAATAGATCTAATTGCTGATTAATTATGAAAAATACACAATTTTAAAAGAAAACAACATTATAATATAATTTACTCATAAAGAAAAATTATGTTTCATTTTATTTTAAAGTAAAAAAATTTCAATTATATATCTATTATTCCAATATATTTAATTTGTATAAATTTTATATTTAATTTTGATAGTGAAAATTTTCATTATTTTGAATATTATCTCATTGAAAGTCAATATGAGCATCCCTCTAGCATAATGAATTTTAAATTGAAATTTTCCACTTATATGAATTCAAATAATAAAAATTGATTCCATGTAGATAATAATTAAAACTTATAATATCTAATAATGTAATAATATTTTTTACAAATAATAATAATAATAATAACGGTAATAATTATTTATGGTGGTTAAGAAAAATTGATTTACTAGGGGGCTAAAATAAATAATTATTAACTAAAGATAAATTCAAATTTCCCCAACACTAATTTTTTATATATATATCAACCTTAGTACTTCTATTATCTAACGTAAGAAATTATTTAACCCTGGGGTCCTGAAAAAGATGTAGGTGGAATTGATTATTTTATAAAATTCCATGTGTCTCCCTCACCCAACTTTTTATTGGCCACCCACTCCTCTTGTATTCACACTATTAGACCATTTTGGATTATTCAATAACAACCCAACTAATTTAAAAACTTTCATCCTCTTATTACAGAAGACTTTTATTTTATATTAATCATAGTTAGTAAGTATTTTGGTGAAAACCTAAGGAGGAGACTCAAAGAAGACTAAATTTTCATCAATAATTGTTTTTGTTTTATTTATTTCTCCACATCAATAAATTTTTATTATACCATGATTATTTGATAACTGTAGTATATTCAATATAATCATATTCTATTATGTTGACCAAATTACCTAAAACCTTTTATATATCCATCAAATGGGATAAATGATCATTATTCTTGTGTACGATGGACTACCTCCTCATGAACAGATGTCATACATTTAACCATTAAAAACTATCAAGAAAATCTAAAATTATTTATTTTTTATATAATATTTATGATTTACTTATGATTTTTTAATTATCATATCACAGATATCATAAAGATCACCATTTTATGGGAATATTATATCCTCCCTCATGTGTATGGAAGACTACCGCCTGATAAAGTGTTGTTATTCATCTCAAATATTTCATGGAATGTATTAAGCATGGGTTAAAAAAAATAGTTGATACACATGAAATAAATATTAATCTTGAATTTTAATATGTATAATTTATTTTTTTTTTCTTCAAATCCAATATGTAAACGGTAACGATGTTTATATTTATGTATGACCTACCATCTCTATGAATGGTGTATTCCTTTTTATCTCATTAAATATTATTATTTTTACTTAATACACATATGATTAATAAATAAGATATTTATATAATATCTAAAATTATAGAGAGGATAAAACCATAATCTATTTAAGAACACCAAAAAGAACATGTCAATATAAATATGAAAAAAAGAAAATGTAGACTGAAACATGACATTAACAAGTAATTATTAATAAACATGTAATAATACATCATAATATAATAATATGTTGTATGATTTATAATAATATCTTCCTATAATTGATCTATAATAAATTTATTTTTCAATAAATTTGGATTGAATGTTAATGATGGAAGTTAATAGACATGTTAAGAACTTTCTAGTCTCTCATTAATTTGTAGTTGACATATGAAAATTCACAGGTCATTTCAATTGTGTGGTTTATACACTAAAAAATTGATATTTTTAATAATGATTAACATTTTTGGTATTTAAATCATCAATTTATGTAAATATTTATGAGAGATTATAATTAAAAAGATTAGTAAAGCATTAAGGTATTTTTACTCGTTTCTATTTTCTTTGAGGTTTATGTTTTATTAAAATAATCTAGTATATCTTGAGTTGAATATAAAGACACTATGAAATTTAGTATAATTAATATATTTTCCCTATGATATTTTATCTATCATTTTATGTTATCCCTTCATGGGTACTATTATTAAATGTTTCTAAAGTGGATATTTTTTTATTTTACAATCTAATTGTTTATCATGAATGGTTATGATTAAGATTCTGAAATTAAAATAATATTAACCCACTCTAATGAAACATTTATATTTTGTTAACTATTGTATTCATGTTATTCTTGTTTAAATTTTCCATTTTAAACAATTTTTTAAATTAAATAATTGATTTCTTTATGAATATATGACATTATTTATCACTTCGGTCAAAAATATATTTCCTTCCAGAATTGGATTTTCTAAAGATGATTTCAATTTTGATTATTTCTATATAATGGGTTTTAAAATAAAATTTTAACATTGTTATACAATTTTTAATTTTTTTTAATATAATATTCATATCTTTTCCAAAAGGGATCATTTGGATTTTACTGAGAAACTGAAAGGAATTAATATTGTAACTTTTAAACCATTTATTAAACATACCATCTTCATTAACATTATTTTGAATTAATATTAAAATATTTTATTTAAAAATTATATCATATCTAAAAAATTATTAGAAATAATTATGATTAACTTTTTTATTTAAAATCAGAAAGGATATCTTCCTCAAAAATTGTTTTAATGGATTTATTAATGTCATTATCTATTTAAAATGACATCAGTTGATGTTCTATATTCTTAATTAATAATATCATCAATGAGTACCAATATTATTATTTATCATAATGGATATGTTTATGATAAAATTATGTTTATAAAACCTATTTCTTTCCCATTGGTTATACCATGATAATATTCTAATGACTACCACATCGTTTTCCCATTTTTTATGCTATAATTAAATGATGAATTTATAATAAAGCCTTCCTATTTTCTATATGATATCATCTGATGAAAGTTTTATGAAAATCATTTCATTTTTTTCATTATAATATTATGAATGTTTTACGATCATGTGGTATACATGTGTACGATTTTAATTATGTAATGGTGGTGAGATTTATCTCTATTTTATGTATTATCTAAAGAGTAATATCTTGTGATATTGACATGAAGAATGGGGAGTGAATCCAATCCATCAAGGGCCTTTGTTCTCTATCATGGTCTTGGAATTTAACCTTTACAACTATTATATTTTGGGGAGTGAACCCACTCAAAAATGATAGACATGGATTCAAGACTTTTCTATTATAATTTTTTTGCTTATATGAATCCCAAAATATATGTATTATGACATTTATGTGCTCTCATAGATATTGTTATTTGATTCCTATGTGATTCATGTATTTTCAACAGAAATTATTTATTTCATAAAATAAGATTGTTATATTTCATATGTACTATATTGTTTTTTAATATTATTATCATGTTATCATACCCTTATGGTCATGTTATCATTTTATCTGCCTAGTTTACACTCACTAAGATTCTTCTCTCAACCTCTCATTTGTTTCTATTCCCTATGATATGAAGTGATATATTATGTATTATAATTATATCAATGTCTCCAGTTGTGAAGATCATAGTGATAAACGGTGTATATTACCTATGGACTTGTTTATTTTGTTTCCATGGTCACAAATACACTAAATATTATAGTCTTATTGAATGTGTTTAGGAAATGTAATTTATATTAAAAAAATCAATGTAATATATATGTATGATAATCTTTAGTAATTGTAATTAGTATCTAAGGAAAGGTTTAGATATCCCTTTGAAATTTTTTTAATAAAAATTAATGAGATATGTACGTACATGTCTAATTATATGTCTATATATAAATCAATGTATAAGAAAATTTACATGATTTTGGTAAAGAATATAGTTATTGGTCCCCATGAAATTACAAACCTATCTAGATAAAACAGGTTTATGTGGATATTTCATAGAGTTACATAGGTGTGAAACCAAATAAAATGGAATATTTATATAAACATGGTCATCACCTAGGGCATGAAATTGGGAAATTATTCATACCTGGTTTGATACTCCCATGTTATACGATTTAAAGATAAAAAACACATTTAGGAAACATATTGAAGGATTTTTTTATATAATAAATATGAATGAACTAGTGTAAACCAAAGGTTTCATAAATTAAATATGGTGTCATCATTTCGAAATCCAATATGTTATATTTCATTAATATGTTGTTCCCTTTTATGGTAATTTTCTCACACACTACGCATTTTGGTATTATTCAATTTCTATAACATGATGGAACTATTTTAATAATAGATGTGATTTGAAATGTTATTATTTACCCTATATGTATCCAAATATTCTTGGAGCCAGACTAAAAAATATTATTTCTATACTCGCATAACATTTTATATATATGAATCATGCTACATATGTAAATGAAAAATGTAGTGATCACAATTCTATTGAGTTATTCATGTTGACATTTCCACCTTATTTAATGGGGGTAATTGGATTCATTAGTTTCATGAAAATGAAGGAACACCACTATAACAATATTTTCCATCTATAGTCTTTAGAATATTATAAATTAAATATTTTTTATCTACCATCTTAATAGTGTTGTGGATCAATGGTTCACTCTTATAAGGAAAATAACTAAATAATATTCCATTAACTGAATGTATTGGGAATAGTTTTAGATATTATTTTTAAACAAGAAAATTACAAAAATTCTCATATGAAGGTAGAGAAGGTTTTCCATGTGCTAAAGTTATATGATGATGAACCTATTTGAACATATAATGAAAATATTATAGGACTTGTGAGGTATCGTTTCCGTGTTATAATCTAACTCTAATGTAATGATAATTTATTCTTTATTAGCTTAAAATCAATATTTTTAATGGAATTTTACTTAAGAGACTTATGAATCTTTGAAGTAAGTTTTCAATGTTCTTTGAAATAGGAAAATTGATTCCATATTTACGTATCAATATCATATTTTTTCTTTGAACCGAAAAATATAATTAAATGAAAAAATTAAGAACCGTATAGAGAGAAATTTGATCTTTCTATCATTCTCAACAAGTTGAAATAAATATTGTTGAAATTTTCATAAAAAAATACATAAATATTTTATAGTTATAAGGAAAGGTCATCAGGATATTTATTCCAAATTGATAGGAATATGTACCATAATTATTCAAATAGAGATAAAGAAGAACTATTTACACCACCTATAGTTCATAGTTACAAATGAAATTGGTACGATCACTGTGTTATCAATTCATAAAATTGGATGGATAATGATTAAGATCAACTACATCGACCTATTATGTTTAGATACAAAGTTAAATCTCATGTGATCACTATTTTTAATGTTTATTGTGATAAAGATGATTTGAAATGTATAATTACCATCATCATTAGAATTGATAATGATTTTTTTGAAAACAAATAAAGCCTCTGTTATATATATAAATAATTGATTTAGTTTATCATGATGTCTCCAAGATTATTGGATGTTGATATATAGTATAACCCCATAATTTCATGATGATTTCATCATATGTCTATGATTCATATCTTATTGATGATGACATGAATTTTATTCTTGCAAATCTAGTCATTCTTCTTCTGGTTGAATTTTATGTTATCATGTAAACGTATTGAAATTATTTACATAATTCATACATAAAATTTCAAGGTTGCTAATTCACTTTTTTTATTTTTAACAAACCTATGATCTTCATTCAATGTTACAATAACTAAAAAATTTGATAATAGTCACATCTATTATATGGGCTTTAATTCTCATTGACACAGGATGTCTATCTCTAATTTCGGGGTTAAAACTCGACATCGATTGAATTCCTATTCTCCAAGAATCTGTTAATTTTTTTATGGATGAGTTCTCGAGCCTTTTACCCAAATGTGAATTTGAGTTCCCATTTGAACTTATACCTGGTGCGATATTAATTTTAAATACTCTATATTGAATAACCCAAAGTGTGTTGCGTGAATTAAAAAAGAAGCGGTAGGATATCATTGACATGGGATTAATTCTAAAAATATTATTATATTTTAGTGACACTATTTATATTTCTAGAATAATGATGGATAATTTCAAATCTACAATGATTATCAGGAGATTACCATGATCAAAATATTTATCATGTATCATCATCCCAGTATAAATGAAATTACTGAAAACCATATTGTTGGTAAATAGTTTTTCCTGATTGAAATTCATTTTAGATATTATAAGAGGATTTAAATTAATATGTATATTCCAAAGACAAAAATCCGTACATGGTATGAATACTAAGAATATATACTAAAGTCATCAAGTATTACTAATTACCCCTTTATATTTGTTAATTTAATGAAAAGGATCCTTGGAGGTAACCTTGATCAATTTGGGGTAATATTTATATATGAAATCCTTATCTAATCATAGATCATGTAATTACATAGATATTATTCATGTTTTTTTCTAGGAACCATATAGAGGTAAAAATTATTATAAAAATTTAATATATTGGAATTTTGGATATAAGAGATTTAATTTTTCATTCAGATAATCTCTAGAGAGGGTATATCAGATCTTTTTTTACAAGAAAGGGTTTATTAGATTATGTCCCAAATAATTCATGTGTAATGAGATATATAGTTTTATTGATTTATTTATATATTTTAGAAGTTTTTTTTGACATTTTCAATAGACTATATAATTTTCTGAAAATGTAACTCTTATGGGATGAATATTTCTATGGACAGATGAAAGTGAGGAAATTTACAAGGAACTAATGAAAATATTAGTTAATGCACATATGCATACATTTCCTGAGAGTAGAAAAGGGATCATAATATATATTTTTCAAAAAAAAATATTGTGACGTGTTCTTACACAAAATTTCATGGTTATTAATTATTTCTCACAATAAAACAATAAACATGAGATTAATTATCGAACCCAAGATTTGTTGTTTCGTTCATAAAATTTTTCAGTAAATATATGGAGGCATTATTGGTACAGATAATAGTGTGAAATATGTATAATGAATTTATATGTTTAAAGAATAAATTATCATATAAAGAGTTGAATATGACCTGAATAAGATGGTTAATGATAATTAAATATTAAGACTACATAATTCATCACAACCATAAAAATGGTATCAAGGTATATCAGGCTTTAAGTATAGAGATCTTGATAAGTAATCAATGTTATATACAAAATAATATTTAATTTTTTTGTATTTGGAGAGAATATCTATAAATAATGAAGGAAGGGGAAATCGTATCATTCAAAATTAAATGTTCAAGAATTTATCCATATAGGGAATAAAGAAGCATAATGTGGGGTTTTATAGCTTTAAAATAAAGATACAATTAATCTTGATTTTAACCATGATGTTTCAAGAATGACATGGTTTAGTAACCATGTATTAGTTCTATCCAAACCACATTTTAGAAATTCCTTATATTATTTTCAATGTTCAACATTCTTTAATCAAACAGGATGTATGAAGAGTAAAATGGATTTGAAGGATTACTTTTGGTGGGATGGCATGTAGAGAGATATCATATTTATTTTATTTTAATGATTCATATGTTTTTAATTTATGGCTGAGATACAAATTTCTAATATGATGTAAACTATATTAACCATACTAAAATGGAAATTAAAAAACCTCCCCTTTGAATTTTTCCTTAGACAACAAACAAATTTGTATTGGGATACTTCTATATGGGATTTAGTCAATATCATTACAATTAAATTACACATTATCCATATTAGTGAAGATTTTTCTCTATATCTACATTATATGAAAAAAAAAAAATATTATTGTATGGTTAAGTGATGTACAATATTCAATTTTTTCTGATTAGGATCTAAGAATATCCTCAATGTTCCCAAAAAGTCTTCCCTAAGCTATTGCTATGATGCTGAGTTTCGACAATGTGTTCAATCCATATAAATATGGTATTTAAGTAAAATAATTCAAATTTTACATCATGTTTTACGATTATTTTCTTCATATATCAAATTTTTTTAGAATCAACACCTTCCAAAATTATTTCTTCATATATTTTTTTCACTCGAGTATTCTGATTCCCACCTATGAATTCCTCAATATAAATAAGTGTAGATCAACAACATGATAGAACTACAATGGAGAATGAAAGATATTTGGATATAAAGCAGCTAAAGAAATTATAGGGAGTATTGTAGATATTAAGTATATTTTTAAGCTAGCTAAGATTTTGATGAAATGTTATGCTAATAATCAGTGACATGTTCTATAATTTGATGTCTGTGATATGGTGTTTTATGAATATATCCCTGAAAAAGGATATGATATTCATGAAGAAAGGATCAATAATAAAAACATATATCAGAAACTTTAAAATATATGATTATATCAATAAGGTAACATAGTGGCTAATTCTTCCACCAATCCTCTCAAAATTCCATTAAATGTTTCATGTATCTCTTTTGGGGATGTATATACCTGACACTTCTCATGTACTGAAACAGGACATCAAACCACCAGTGAATGATCATTATTTTAAGGTAAAACTAGTATAGATTTTTTATTTTATAAATATTTTTATCTAAAACATGACTACTCAACTATTTAAAAGGTTTTTTTTTGAAAAACCATTATTTTGAAGAATCAATGCCGGAATATATCGATATGATGAGGTAGATCTATCCAATTTTTTTGGTGAGAGAGTGAAATTTTTTATAGTACAACAAATTTCATGAGGGTAGAATATAAAACCATTTTCCCTTATGATTTTTATGAATAAGATATATTTTATTGAAATAATGAATTACATGAAATATCATGATAAGATTTCCCTAAATGCAGTATTGGGATAGCTTGAATTACACTTGACACATAGTTTCAATGAAACCATGATAAATATTAATCTTATAAGTCAAACAATACTATTATAACATGTCCATAAAACATAGTGATATTAATAGTAATAAATAATTTTAATATATCATATATGTTGGTATTTTAGAATTAAAACAAAATATTTAAATAGTACATAAATTTTCAATAAATCCACTATATGATATGAAAATAGTGTTTTCTAAAAATGAATTTATATTTGTTTTTTTCAATTATTATAAAATTCATAAATTTAAAAATTATCATGATAAAATATTCATCATTTATGAAATAATCATATCAAAATTAATTTAAAGATAAATTTTATTATTTTTTTGAAATGATTAGTTTTCAATAGAATAATAAAATTTGATGAATTATAATTGAAAAATATCTTTTTGTTTAAGTGTTTTATAATTAATTACTATATTTTTGTAAGACCCAAATCTTCCACAGTACGTTTCCCTTTGAATAATGAAATAGATTTCATTGTATGCAACATCGAGATTCTAACACACCGCGACCAATCAAACTAGTCATTATGAATAGTAATACCCACTTTTTGAAATCAACTATATCTACTAATTTTGTCTTCTCAACTACCGCGTTTTTGTCTCACATTCCTCCACATATTCTTTTCCATACGTGTCCTCTCTCTAGTACACCACATCGCCCCTAATCTCATTTATTCAGAATTTCTCTACCTCCCGCATCCCGCATCCCGCATCCCGCCTCCATCTATCACTCCCACTATCAAGAATTCTCCCATATCCTACTGTTTCTTCTCGCCTCTTGCTCACAACTTTTATCTCCACTCGTAGGGTTTCCTCTTAGCTCCCTCTGCCGCACCGTTTATTCCACCTCCGACTACTCATCGTCGGGCTACTCCACCTCAAGTTCCTCCTCCACTGACTCCTTTAAATATATATCTTTTGTATTCGGCTGCTCTGACTACACGTACTCCAGGTAAGGCTGCTCCGACTACTCTAACTACGGCTAGGGATGCTCCGACTCCACCAAGTCTGCCTCTGGCTTGTCCAGCTACGACTCTTTTACCCCATCCATCCGTATCTCAGTCTCCCGATTCTTGTTGCCTCCCCATCCACCCATCCTCCCCATCTTCAATGTGATTCACTGATGAGAACAAGGGTTTCAATAAAATTCTCTTCGTAAACCTGGAAATGCATGATTGGTTTCATATCCAAGCTCGGGTAGGCCTTCAAATGCCGACGGCTCGTCTTCATCGATTAGGTATGTTGTTTCATTAATTAGATCTAGTTAAATGAAAATTATTTTTTTGGATCCACTTTTGAGGTTTTAGTTTCAATTTAGGCTTCGAACTGAAATTCTGGTGGTGCTTCGAACATCGCTGACTCGTCTTCAAACTATATGTTCACATCCGGTTTCAATTTTTGTGTGAAGTATATTATTTTTCTTCAAACTGTATGCACCATGTTGTAAATTTTTTCTTAGACCATTGATTTGTTTTTCATTTTGGCATACTTTTGGATATGTAACTCTCTGTTCATGGAACTTTTTTGAGCTTATATATGAATAGATATTTTATTTTGTTTGGTGTCATGACTGAATGAAATTATTTACATTTGGTTTTCAGTTATGGACTTCTCAAGATCTATTCTTTCCTGCAGGTATGTTTCAATAATAATGTAGTTGTTTTATTACATTCACATACATGTTCTGTATGGTGTATTTGATATTTCTGAGGTGGATGTAGACTTCAATTAATTTTCAAGTTCATGTTTGACCTTCTGCTACTAAAATCATCTCCATAGTTCTTTATCAGGTTTCTATTAAGTTACCTTTATATGCATCTCTATTTTTTTAATACAATGTTAACAGTAATTCCTGTTAATTTTTCATTGAAGCAATTATTTCATTTCTAATTCTATATTCATAAATTGATGTGGGTTCCTTAATCACAAATAGTATTAATTTTTCAAACCATGTTTTTCACAGGGATTAACATACCACTATTTCGGTCAGAGATCCAAAGGTGAGAAAGTCATTTTATCATTGTCATTATTTTTGTATAAGCCTGACCATGTGGTATATTTTTTTCTTACTTCTCCCACTATCTTACTGTGTTTATTGTAATCCAATGTTTTGTCACTTCTGTTTCTTACTCGGGCATGTGACATGCAGTACCTCCTCTATAGTGAATATTTTTTTGTGTAAGTTGTTTTTTATGTCCCTACTACTCCACACCACCCCAAAAATGATTTATATAATGAAACCCACATATATTATCACATACACAGCATCATACAATATGATTTTTCATTTTGAAGGTGAAATTAATGGTATGGTTATATACTACATTTGTAAACCCCCTTTTTTTATCTTTGACAACATTAACCTCTCTAATCTATCATCTATTAATCTATTGTATAGTCTAAAGCTGGGTACCTCATCTTAGACACGTCACCTCTACAATGATCCACATCACCAAAAAAACACCCATCCTTTCATCTCTTCCTTGCATCTCATTCACATTGAAAAGAGCTATAGCTGGATGATGTTTCAGAGTGATCACACCACCAGGTATAGGTGGCGTACTCCAAACTAATGGTTCCATCTTCTGGGAGAATATGATGATGCATACCAGGAAATGAAATAATCAGGTAATGTTGTAGATAATTTGAGGTATTATATGCGTACTCCTTATATTATCAACTGTTTATCTACTCTACATACTATACTAATCCTAGGTACCCTTGCTTTCCACGTGTCATATATGTTACTATTTCACCAATCAACTTCACTAATAAACTTCCATTAATTTCCATTATCCTATATTTCCTTTTTTAATGATTTTGTTATCTTCCCTAGATTCTTTCTTCATCTACATATCCAAAGTTCTTTGACTTTGTATTTGTTGGAAGGGAGGCAGGAGTCCGTTACTATTTTATCTTCTTACTGAAAACATAGTTCTCCCTAATCACTGTCATTCAGCTTAGTTAAAAAATATCTACTTCCATTCACTATTTTTATATCATCTTCACTGTTAGTCTATTATAATTATTGTATGTGTTTCCTGTTCCTATGATTTTGGTTCCATCATTATTTTTTGGTTTATAGTGTTCATATTTTGATTTAGTTATTCTATTATAATATTACTTATATAGATCAAATTATCATTAATGTTTGAAATCCTTCTTGAAGTGGTAAAAACCTAAATCCTTGATTCTTCGCACCACTTAAAAATGAGTTGTATTTTAGGTATTTCAATCTTAATTTGTTAATTGGACAATATATTTGTTTATCTCTCATGCAGATTGTATGTACTATCTATTAATTATTTTAATATAGGTGTTACATTACATGCATTGTGTAATATTTTTTCGCAGTTACTAATTATATTATATATTTTATACTCGATATTTTTTTTGGTTGCATTGATTTTTCCAAACAAATGAATACTACATTCCATTATAATATTATCTTAATTCTTTGATTCTCCTCATTTATTTTATTTTAGGTGATGAGAGATAATATGAACCGAGCACAACAAGAGACTGATGGGCCGTGTAGGGGAGCTACTATGGTGTGCCATTTGATGACCACTTTATTTCTATCACTGAAAAATCATCAAGTTATACAGTTTTTATGTTTCACGGTATTTGTCAACTAAGAGAATTACATTCATTAAAAAAAGAAATATGATTGTTGTATTAGAAGCAAAAGAGATTATCTTTGGTTTCACACAGTTACATACAGTCGAGTTCACCTAGCTATTATTCTAATTTGATACATAGTTTTTTTGTACAGTTTTTTAGTTTGGAATATGTATTTCATATCCACTGCACACATTCATGTTTACCTAGTTTTTATTTCAATAGTTATTATGTACATTAAAATGCAAATATTATGTATTGTATATGTTCAGATACAGGAATCACTTTTTAGAACATGTATTAACCATCTCAATTCTTCCAAACCAGCCACCTATATGCATGGTATTTATAGATAGATGAAATTAGGAACATATTTTTGTATTCTACTTAACAGTTTAGCACTTCTCTTTTGACCATGCATAATTAATCAAGTAATTTCCCCATGCACCAACCTTTAGTCTCATTGATCCTCCATTTCTCACTACATGTACTCATGCTTCCCAGAATTGATTCTCCATTCATTTAAATAGAATCGTATTAATATCCATTATGCACATTATGTTTTGTAATCAAATTATTTTTATTCAAATAGAAAAAGTAAATTCTGAATGTTGATGGTAGGTTCTCACCAAGAAATGATATTCAAATCATAGTTTTAATAAATTATAATTCATTTTAGAATATACTCTTACTTTTCATCTTTCATTGATGTGTTCACAATACCTTTCACATTTTAACATGTTCAAAGGGATTCCTTTTTTCCAGGTTGTTCTAACATACCTCTCAGGGACCCTATGTTTCATTATGAAACAAATGTTAATGAAATGGTTGATGGTTCACATTTCTAGGTATGTTATTGAGAAGTTTAACATGAAAAATATTTTGATTAGTTGTCTAATAATATATGCTTTTACTCATAGTATTATATTGATATATTTATATTATTTTGTATCAAGATTTTGGTATAGCAACATTGTTCGCTATAATTTAATGAAACTCATGTGATTTGTGCACTATATATAATTGATTTAGGTAGTAGTGAATGTAATAAACACCATTGATTAATAGAATAAACATCATTTTAATTTGTGAATTATACAGATTTAGTCATTTTCTAAATGACAAAAAAACTCAAATTTTTTATTTTCAAATATTTTGAATCAGGTTTTATAGATTTTTGATACCAGAATACAATACTATCATTCTATTATAACTTCCTTATTTTAAGTGATGAGAGATAATATGAACAGAGCTCAACAAAAGACTAAAGGGCTTTCTGGGGGAGCTACTAAGTTGTTCCATTCGATGAGCAGTTGATTTCTATAACTGAAAAATCATCAGGTTATGTGGTTTGTATGTTTCGTAGTATTTTTCAAGAGAATTACTTTCTTTGAAATATGAAATAAGATTGTTGTACTATAATCAATAGTGTTTATTTTTTGTTTTGAATAGTTACATACATTCGAGTTTATCCAACTATTATTCTAATGCTTTTTTCACACAGTTATTTTTCTTTTTTGCACAGTTTTCTAAATCCTTTATATATTTTATCTTCGAGGGACATGTTTGCTCATAGATTTCTTCCAGGTTTTTCTTTTGTTATCTTCAAAATATGTTTTAATTTTCTTTGTACTATTTTCTTCATCCCATCTGTATGGAAAGATTAAATTACTTCATGTCTGGTAAGTCTCAGTATCCTCATTATCCTTGATCCAGTGAACCCATAGTTGATGTGTTTGTTTAACACTACTAGTCTGAGTGAAGACAATGCCTTCACAAATGTGCTAACCTACAGTAATACTGACACACATAAGGAGTTCAGTCACAATTTAATAATTTTTTTTCCTATTTACTGGTCAGCATTATAGCAGGACACCAAGTCAAGCACCTGTTGATGATCAAATAATTATATTGCTGGAAGCAGAAATATACATCAAGGTAACTGTGCTTTCATAGAATTCAATGTAAATGATAGTTTCCATTTTCGTCTTGAAAGTGTAAGCAATACATTGTCGTTTTAATCTGCACATATCTCTACAATATTGTAAATGTGTAGGTATCATGTCATTTATTTCCAAGATTTCATTAACTCATCTCTGCTTTTGAGACACTTAGTAGGTAAATATGTCCTCTGTTGGTTTCCATGATGATCGATATTGAATTAATGTAGTTCGTATTTAGAGCTAACTGAACATCTAATCTCCCCCCTTCAATACATAGACATCATTTCTTTTATTCTGAATGATAAAACTGAATCTTCATCTATGGGTTCAACTGATTTTATGAATTTTCAAGATATGTTGGTTAGTTTTTATGTTACATGAATTTGTACTTATGATCATCGAGGTGGATTACTACATCTAGAAGCTCATATGCTAGACCAGAATCATCTTCAGTGCTGGGGAACCTGGATATGTTCTCAGAACCTAGAACCTAGATATTTTCTTGGAACGTGGATATGTTCTGAGAACCTACATCAAGCAGCTCATATGTTGGTTACTTTTTCCTTCACCATCCACTGCACTGGAACCTGGATATGTTCTGAGACCACAGTAATCTTCAGTGTTATAGAACTGTACTACTACATTACCTTGATGGCCTTATAATGCGCCACAGTCTACAGCTATGCATGCAGAGAAAGGTTGTATTTTATTACATTTCCATCACCATGATGACATACCTTTTTCTTGTATCAATTCTCCTCATGTTTCTAAAGTTCACTGAATATTGTAAATTTGGTGTTAAAAACATGAATCCTTGAATGGGTTTTCATTTGTCCCCTAGAACATCTTCATTTCAGTGGGTATGCTCCTCTAATTTGCTTTATGATGTTTTCAACCGAAAAAATCTTGTCCCTTTTAATTTATATTCTTTCCTTTACATATTTTAGTATTTAATAACATTTTATTTCTATTTTATGGGTAGGAAAACAGATGGACAACACTCCACCCACATCTTATCCAAGATGTGATTTACTGCTCTTTGTAATGGAAATTTGTGAGACAATTCAGGTAAATATCTCCTTAGTTGATGTAGTCCACTATGAATGTTGTTCAAATTTAGAAAACTAATCAAAAAAATATTATTGCACTTGACCTTTATTCTAAGTGCTCCCATACAATTTTATTATCTGAATTTATAATTGAAGATGTATGTTTTACCATTTATTTAAATTATTTTATTCTGAATAAGGTTCACATAAAGATGGGAGATGGGGTGTGGTGTCTAGATGGTCAGGAGTGGGCGGTCGCAAGCAACAACCACCAGTACGTAGTATGGAATCATACCAAAACCTCATATACTCCAACAACTGGAGGTTAATGATGCTTTTGGGTTTTAGTTTCCTAATGATAATAATTCATGTCGGGATCATTTGATGAGGTCAACATTCTAACTCCAATGAATTGAGTGGAGAGAAGTCTCTTGACATTTACTGAAGTAACAACCAGATTCAATTTTTCTTCATCTATTTTATATTCAATTAGATGTTAAGTATTATGAAGTGGCTATTGAATATCGATCTTCATGTATTTATTTTATTCAGTAGCATTCTCTATTTTATCTTTTTCTCTGATATTTTTGTCAACTACTTGAATGATGTATTCATATTATATGACTTCTTATTCCATTATCAGAGAACATTAATTTCTAATTATAATTTATTTAACATATGTTTTCTTCTTAACATTTCTAAATATTAATATCTTATTAGAAGAAAAATCATTAATTGAATACGTCGTGCAATAGAACGGGCGAGTACTAGTTTTATATAAATTTGTCTTTCAAAATTTACTTCATTTTTAGATTCAGAATATAGAAATTATCAAAGGGTGAATTTTTGGTATTTTTCTAAAAACTATCACTTTTTGGTGAATACGGAAAAACACTACTATACTGTTTAAAACTGAATTTTTATTTAAATAATTAATTGTTTTTTTTTAATTTATTTTAGGTCAAAATAGATAGATAATACCTATATATTTTCAATGTAACTCATTGGAGTCATTTTTTAATAATATTAGATATATAAAATTTTATTTAACTATTCATCATCATTTACCCACCTCCTAGGATCATTTACAAATTCGCATAAAACATAATTTTATTACTTCAGTGAGTGGAATTTCGAAAGTCCTAGAGACACAGTTGATATCAATATAAAAAAATTGGTTCAATAAGATGAAAATAATTTTTGGTGAATAGTAACTTTTTACTTTTATTTACCACAGTTAAATGTATAAAAGGTAATTATGGGTAAAAATTATATTATTACTAGAAAATCAGGTCTGGTTAAACCAACGCCCTAAAATATTAATGAAAAAGTAATGTTACACTGTCAGATAGAGAAAGGGGTTTTACAGAGCCTTGAATGACACACTCCCCTCATATCAGCCTCAACCAAAGATGCACAAAAATCAGGATCTCGAAAGGACCACATGGTAGTCATCTCCATGACTACCCTCTTTGACAAGGCATCAGCCACTTGATTGGCCTCCCGATATGAAGGAATAATTACCATGTTGATATGTTTTACCTGATTAAGAAATCTGATCCAGTGAGGTAGAATTCTCCATGGAACATCTCGAGTTCTCATTTTGAGGGCATTCACCGCAAGTTCGGAATCTGATTCAATCCAAAAGATATTCCAATTATAAAAAACTGCATTCTTCACAGCATAAATAATGGCCCATAATCCTACTTCATAAGAAACTCTCGTCCCAAAAAAATGATGAAAGAAACCCTTGATGAATCCATAATGTATGCAGAAGACACCCCCATAACCCAATCTACCCACCACTCCAGATGTGGCTCCAACAACATTAACCTTAACACATGGAGATATCGGTGGTATCCAGCGAATAAACATTACCACAAATGGCTTCTTCATTTTACCCGAAATTCCAAGCATCTGCAGTTCAATTAAATCTGTACAGGTATTATCCATGCAACCATTTTGTTTCGCATTAGCAGCATGTATGTCCCAATGAATCAACATTGCCCTTGCATGAAAGGACAGAGCCTTGTTGTCAAAAAGATGGCTATTTCAGGTTGTCCATATGGTGTGACAAATAGCTGATGCAGCAACAAACAACATATTCTGAATCTATGAACTCCTTACAGACTTGGAGATGAACACGATCAAGTCTTTAAGAATCCTATATGAGCAGAGATCCATATTGAAGATGTCTCTAGTGTATTTCTAGAGATTCTGAGAAAATGGATAATAGATGAAAAGGTGATGTACAGTTTCAGTTTCATTCAGGCACAGATAATAGCCAGACACAATACATTGGCTAGCCTCCCTTGATTAATCATGCATTGGAAACCGGTTCCTCCACATTCTCTAGAGAAGAAGAAGCCGGGAGGGTTGGATAAAAGGCACTTTAAATGTGATAAACCAAGGGGGCGCTTGTGTGGAGCCAACAAGATTCATGTTGTAGAACTCTTTTAGATTAAAATTTCCATCCTTGTTGGGCCTCCAGACCAAAGTATAAATGTCTATGAAAGAGTAGGTATGGATTTCATGTTTGTCCTGAGAAGTAATAATGGTTTCAAGGTCATGATAAAGATCTAGAAAATCTTTTATAGACGTTTCCATTGGGTGGGGGGGATATCGCCAATATAGAAGGGGTTGTCCAGCCAAGGATTGTTACAATAGTTAAGACCAGATTGTCTACAGACAAGCCATTTAGAATTCTGAATAACATCATTGAAGGAGTGCCGAAGGGAAGTCTATATAGATGATGAAAAATAATGGGAGTATCCATTAATAAGCTTCATTTTGAATTTTCATGAATGAAAATCCAGGGATGAGTCATTGGAGGTTAAGAGATTCCATGTGAACTTATTACTAAATCCCTCATTAAAACGCTGAAGGTCCTTGACTCTATGACCATGCAACTCAATGGTTTTGATGCAGTCCTTCCAAGCAACGATGATCAACTTCCTTTAATTAATAGAGATCGTCCAGATAAAATTCCTCATCATGCATTTGAGTTCTTTGAGAAGATTTCTTGGACATTTATAAATGGAAAAGGATTCAAAAAACTTTGATGTCATCACTGAGTTAATGAGGCACACCCTTCCATCTTGAGATAAGGATTTACCCTTCCATTTAGCCATATGATTCAGGATACCAGAGTAAATTCCATCAAGGTAGTTCCTATGCATCCTACCACAAAAGATTGGAACTCCAATATAAATAAATGGAAGAGATCTTTTTCTGAATCTGAGGAATCTGGTGACCCTATTTTTTTCCAGCAGTGATCCCATCACCAAATAAAATGAAGGATTTATTCCAGTTTATATGTTGTCTATAAATAGTCTCATAGTGTGAAAAAAAGGCTTTGATCGCAGATATCGACTTCCTTGAGGCATCCCCAAAAAAACATAATATCATCAGCATATAGTAAATGAGATGGGACAAGGTTGTTCCTCCCAGTCTTTATCTATCTAGAAATACCAATTTGAGATATCTCATTAAGACATCTACTCATATATTCTTCATTAATGGAAAAAAGAATCCCAGAAAGCGGATCACCTTGTCGAACTCCTCAGTTGTAGTGAAAACAACCCATAAGAGATACATTAATTAAAATGGACATCCTTGCAGATGTAAGGATATATATGAAAAGGTTGATGAATCCACTTGATAAACCAAATTTCATTAGAATATCGAAGAGAAATCTCCACTTAAGGGTGTCAAAGGAATTGGAGATGTCAATTTTGAGGAAAACAATTTCATGCATTGCTTTATTTTCCATCAAATTGATGCTCTCTGATGCAGTGAAAAGACATTTCTGAATGTTTCTACCATGTATGAAGCCATACTGATTAGGAGAGATGTTCCCCTTGATTAATCCCTCTAATCTGTTCATAAAGATTTTACTAATGATATTTGGTGTGGTGCTTCCAATCGCAACTGGTCTGAAATCATTCAAATCAAGTGCATTCTCTTTCTTTGGAATCAAAGCAATGAAATTAGAGTTGAAACCATAAGTCATAATTCCAAATAAAGAAATCCCTTGTTTCACTAACCATATCATCTTGAAAAATGTCCCAATGGAACATAAAAATCTTGTTGGTGATGCCATCTGATTCAGTTGTACATTCCATGTTAAGAGAAAAGAGGTCCTCCTTTATTTCTTTTTTTTCGGGAACCCTTATAAGAGCAAGGTTTTGATGTTCCTAAATACCAGGGGAAATGTTATCAATCATCTCCTTAGTACTTTCTATGCCATCATCAAAGTAATGTCCGGTGAAATATTTCACTACTGCATTTGAAATATCCTTTCAGAGGTTTAGAGGAAACCCTCCACTTTAATAGACTTTAGTCCTTCCCTAATTCTTTTTTCTTTTTCCATCTGATGAAATGATTTAGAGTTCTTATCACCATATTTCAGCAACTTTACATTCAAGTGATTACACTCCATCCTTTCTTTGACAATTAAAAGATCATCAACGTTTCCAAGTGAATGAATTTCCTCATGTGAGGGGATGTTATGGTTCTGATTTCTAATTTGATGGCTAGCCAATTAATTTTCAGCAGCCATGATCTCCCTATCAGGCTTATAAAAAGATTCCTTTCTCCATTTCTGCAAGAGTGCTTTAACATTATTAAGTTTAGCAGCAAGAGTACACAGTGGGCTGCCTTGACAATTAATCTTCCAAGCCTTAATAATGACTTCCCTGTATCCAGGAGTCACAATCCATCCATTATTAAAATTAAAGGGAAGAGGACTAGACCTGACATAATGCAAGGGCATATCAATCACAATGGGGTTGTGATCTGAGTGATTCTTTGGTAATGTGTGTCCAGATATTCCAGAACCAGCACTCTCATCATTAATATGAATAAAGCATATGTCAAGTTTACTTGATTTTCTTCCATGCATAGTATACAGGGTCTAGGTGAAATCAGCACCTGCGATTGAAATTTCAGCAAGATGACATTGGTCAATGAAAGATGAGAGGTCCAAAGAGGCCACCCTATTGAAATTCAACCCAGTTTTCTCTTCTGATCTCAAAACCGTGTTGAAATCTCCCATTATCACCCATTTATTGAAGGTATGTCTAGCAAAGGATTCAAGATCACTCCAAAGCTCCATTCTTCATGTATAGGATGGGGAAACATAAACAATGGTGGATTCCAAGATATAACCTTGAAAAGGTCATGAGACCCAGACCCATTGTGGGTTCTTAACAAAGGAGGATAATTGTATGCTCTCATGCATAAAAACCCAAATATGGTCCTTATTGATATCATGAAATTTCTGAGAGGTAAAATTATATCCAGGAGAACTCCATTTTAAAGAATTCAACTTGCCAAAAAGAATTTTAGGTTCTGCAATTCCAATCATCAAAGGATTATAGGCCACAATATAGTGTCTAAGGGCCCTAGCCGTTGGGGTATTCCAAAGCCCTTGACAATTCCAGAAAAAAAATCTTAATTGAAGAAGGGTTTGGCTCCTTGTCAGGGGCCTCCTTTCATTGATGACAGTCTCTGGGCCGCATCCATTTTTTCCAGTTTCAATTTTCTTTTTATCATCAAAAATTAATGCCACTTTAATATCACTCTTGGAGCCAACCTGCTCACCTCCATCTGGCTCAGCATAAGGTATTTCATACTGACCACCTGAATTATGGATAACCTGGACAACCTAGAGATCATCATCATCACAAGAGATTCCATGCAGAGGAGCAAACATGTTTCTTGACAGCAGGTGACAAGGTTCACTGCTCGTATGAGATGCCCTTTCTGCAACCTTATTTGGATTAGCCTGTGTAAAGGGACTCCCCAAAGCACATTTAGCAGGTGTAGAGTCCTCTCCTTCCTCACCATATGCTGATTTTTCCTCTTTCCATGAAGTAGGAAGAGCTCCATTATGTTGCTGGAATGCATGTGTATTAGCCCCTTTTAGGAACCCAGTTTTCTCAAATGCACAAACAGGATTCATCGCCAATTAATGTCCATCCCCCTGTGATCATGCATCCATGAAGGTCACTTCCAGAGCAGTGGTCAAGGGCCCCTCAGAAGGGGACAACCTCAGAAAGGACCAAGATTTCATGGGGTTCTTCATGTCAACTGAGGTTGCACCATTATCTGGGTGGGCAAGGCCCTCAAATTCATGTAGAGACTGTACAGGTGAATCATCCCGAACTATGACAGATTTCCCCTCATCACATGTAGAGCCATGCACACTCACACCCGCAAGGCCATCTGCATGTCTCACATCAATATATGGAATTCCATCAGATACAATAATAGAGGAAGACCCACCTCCAATGTCCTACTCCTAGATGGTTACAAGACCTGCCCCAACTTGAGGGGCATCAGATAATGAAGTGTAAACAGGATCCTTCATTTTTAATGATGAGGGTGCATGGTCTGAGCCACCTTTAGTAGGGGGAGACTCACTTGAGGGTCTAACCATCAATTTAGAAGAAAGAACCGTATCCTTGCCTTTCCTTCTTCTACATGAGGTATCATCTTGTCCTTTCACCTTACAAAGAGTACACTCCTTATCTCTGTTTCACTCATAAGAGAGGTGACCAAAGAGTCTGCAAACCATATAGAACATTGGATTTCTTTCATACTGTATTTAAATATTGATTCTTCATTTCAACTTTGATTAGGACATTTATTAGTATTTTATTTAAAGATGAGTTAAAAGAGTTAAAATAAAAGTTCAATAACTAAACAATTTCTAATATAGGTTTATATATAATTAAAATTTGACTATAAATATTCATTAAAAATATAAATATATTTCATACAAAATGATATTTTATTTATAATTTTTAGACATTAAATAATTTAATTTATTTATAACACAACGATGACACAGTAATCACCTTAATAATGATATACTAAAAATATATATTATCAATATACAAATAAATATAATTTGAGAATTTTGATTAATTAAACTAATTTTATAGGTTAATATAACATGTTAGGATCGATAATATGAATTTACTTCGAAGAAATAAAGTTGTTATGACTTTAACAAAAATCCTTTATTAAATAATGTTAAAATCTACATAATTGAGTTTTTAAAACAAATACTATATTATTGATTGATATAATATTCCTAAAAATATATGGTTCAGCCAAAGGGCCTTAAAAATATTATTATATATGTAATTGATGAACCTATTGGGTTTCCCTTGGTATTTTATAGTAAATTTATTAACTATATAATTTAAAAATAAAAAGAGACATGGTAAATTTCAAACTATTAAACTAAGAGTTAAATCTAAAAGATATGGTTAATATAGTGATCCAAACCTGTCTAAAACCTATTGGTTGAGTGGTTTTAGACCTATCACCACCGTATCCTAGAAATAAGTCATTTTGGATCCATTAGAAACCGAATATGATTTTATTATAAAATAATATTTCAATCTTTTTTTAAGATGCCCCTCACACCTCTTATAAAAGGGCACTTCTCATTCTATTAATTTCACACCTCCAAAGCCTTTTGGCTCAGAAAACCCAAGCCCATATGATCATAGAGTCCTTGATTTAGTTATAAAGCCAACCTATGGATCCCATATGATCAAATCAAAAGGAAGTACCTATAGTAGACGTATATATTTCATCACCTCTTTCATGTTTTTTCCTTCTTCCACTTCCTCTTTCTTTGTTGTTTCCACTCTAAATATAAGGCCCCAGCCTTAAACCTTACTTAATCTTGAGTTATTACAAGATTACACATTGAGGATCTTTTCAGGTTTAGAGTTTTAGAGAATTAGATCATAAAACTTGCATTACATTCCACATTTAAACAAAGTGGTTACATAAAAGACAGTATTCATTCTTCCCATCAATGGAAACATATTTAAAATAAAACATGGATTCTTTCTTGACACATCCTTGACACTATCATCACATCATGTACCTTTCCCTTGACATGTGAAAAACATTTCAAAAACTTGGGATGAGCATAAAACGCTCAGTAAGAGTTATAAAAATATGGAAAGGAAACGTGAGTTAATATATACATTAGAATGAAATCACACTTTTCCCATAAAACATAGGCATATCAAATAATGAATAAATCATAGAAAACATAATACATAAAGGTAACTTGTGGAATTCAAATCATTTTTACGTAGGGAGTAACCCTCTTGGTTACGTTTGGAATACCCATCACAGTATATTCCCTAAATCTCTTCGTAGAAACCTTAACGTTTCACTCCTTCACGTTACCCAATGCATTGGAGATCTATAACGGGCTCACCCGCCCTTAGTTTATCACGGAACCACCCGTTCTTCATAACAATGCCCAAGGACCATAACATAATCGTATCACATAAAACATGAATAAAGGAAACATAGCATTTCCACTTTTCAATCACAATATAACATTTCAGTATATTGAAATAATGAATCCATTCAAAAAGAAACCATTTCCAAAACCATTTAAAACATTTAATAAAGAGATTTTTTAATCAAAGTGTCACATACCACCTTTAAGCTTAAAATTTTAAACCATTAATATCCATATAAATAAATCCTTAAACCCATTTTGAAAACATGGATATTAATAAGAACAAATAATTAAAACATTTAAAACGATATTTTGGTTAAAGGGGTTTTTCCAAAATTAGAGACACTTGAATACAACAATAGAGGAATAACATTTAGTCAGAACTTTATAATATCATCAGAATAAATGGATTCATGATATAATACTCCAAAGGATAGTATATACACCATATAAGAGTGAATTGGTGCATAACAACAATGAACCCTCAATAGAAATGTCAAACGTGATGAAATCCCTTATAAAGAAGGTATCCTTAAATTAAGGACAAATCAATCTCAAAAATATGTGTGACAAATATATATACACCCAATATAAGTGGATATTAAGTGTAAAAAAATAAAAGGTCATTCACACATATTCAATGGATGACATATTCAATGACTACATGTTGAACCCAAAGAAATCGAAATTGGGATAAAAAGTTCCCTTGACAGCCTAACGGCATCACATCAAAATGAGTTGATGAGAGATAAAAAGTGTATCTCATCACTTGGACATAAAATTTAAATCAATAAGGATATATGAGAACATATCCCAACATAAAAATATGTAAATTAAAAGACCCAACAAAAGAATTCTTTTAAAAAAAGGAGGGTGAAAGGTTCCCTTACCGACTTGGGTATCTTTCAAAACATACACCCCATGAAAGAAGGACAATAGATAATTGATGTAAATACTCATAAATGAAAGTATATTATACAAAGATTAGAATAATGGGCAGTACGTACACCACTCAATGGAAGTTTTGGAAAATGTAGCATAAATCTCACGGGAATAAAAGTGAGATGAAAAATCCCTTACGAAAACTCGGCAGCCTAACGGCTCCACATAAAACTTCCGAATATGGATTGATGAGATCAAATAGGGTATCTCATCACATTACAATAAAATTTACATCAAGAGGAATATTAAATAACATCCCCCAACATTACAAAGAGGATCTTAAAATAAGTGACATAAAGGAGAGTACTTAAAAGAAAGAGAGAGGTTAGATCTCTTACGATAGTTCGGCAGCCTAACGGCGCCACTCAAAACATCCAAAATGGATTGATGAGAGAGAATAGGATCTCTCATCACATGAACATAAAAATTACAGTAAGTGTAATATAAAAGATCATCCCAATAACAAGAAAGATGATCTTTAAAAGGAATGACATAAAATGTGTACTTAAAAAGAAAGAGAGGAGTAGGATCCCTTACCTCGGGTCCGACTTGACTCGATCGTTCTTTAATATTTTGAATAATAAACTTGAGTTAATTTCTACTTCCTTCAGAACCTTTTTCAAGTTCATTATTCCTTATATATCACTTATTACCATGTCATAAACATTATGTAATCATTTAAGTTAATAATATTTGTTTTGCCGATATTTGGTTCTTAAGTCGAAAGTGGACTTCTTACAATTACATGTTGTTCGTGTGGCCAAATGTTTATTATATCCAGAATTTTATTCATGATGTAGATATCATATATTTTATATATATCCAGTACATTCATGCATTTATAACATTACATAATCATTTAGAGGTAATAAATGAAATGCACCGTTCATGGAGACGGTAAGCCGTACGTACGCATGAACGCTACTTTCATTTCTATTTCGTATTTTATAGAATAGAATAATAATGATATAAAGTTATATTATAATTCTAGTATAATATCATATATAATATCATAGTTCCATCCTTTATACGTCCCACATATGGTATTTAACGAATCGAATCACTTTGAGGGGGCGGTAGTCCGCACTTCCTTAAATGAAGATATCGCGTTTACCCATAATGGAAACCATAAAGGTATGCCCAAAATGAAAAAAAAGAATCTTAATTAAAACATAAACATATTATATATCATATATAAAAATAGTTACATCATAATGGCCACCTTTGAAGGTGTTAAATGAGTATTGAACAATCATCGTTTCGGGAGGCAGAATTTCGCCATCCACGGAAACCGTATGTTATTTAACCATTTGATGTAGTTGTGTGAGAGTGTAGCTCGAATAAATATTATAACAATATCCTAGTATATTGAAGATACTGTTGTTGTTACAAAAGAAGTAAATAAAAAGAGTTTAGGGGGTTGGAGAAGCAAAATAAAACAAATGAACATGAGAGAATGAATTACCTTTAAAAGTGTAACTCCTTTTGATTTGAGCCTAAAGGCTTCCTTTGAAATGATTCTGCCCAAAGGGAATCCTCTAGGATGAGGAGAGGGATTTTGAGAGATTAAATGGGCAGGGGTTGTCCGAGCCAAAGGCTTGAGGAGTGTGTGAAATGAGGTAGAGGTGGGGGCCTTTTATAAGAGGAGAGGAGGGGCACTTTTGGAAAGTAAGAAATATTACTTTATTTGAAAATGTGTTTCGTTATTAAAAGGTCCGACATTGATATAATTCGTGTATAAGGTGATACGGGTTCGAAATCCACCCATAGAATAAGTTTTTGACATGTGTAGGTCATAGATTTTACATTATCTTCTCATTTTATTTAAATCGTCAGATAATGATGTCATCGCTGTATCATTATGATGTCATAAATAATTTAATTTATTTAATGTCTAAAAATTATAAAAAAATTTACTATGATGTATGAAATCCTTTTATCTTTCCAATGACTATTTATAATAAAAAATATGACTTGTATAACCCCACTTAAAAATTGTTTTAGTAAAACATATCATGTTTGTGTCATTTTTACTTTTACATTAAATAAAAAGTTATTTATGTCATTTCCCAACCAAAGTGGCTCCATGGGGTCCCCAAGTTGACCCATGGCTTTTCTTGGTCGGCCATTACACATCCAATGAGGTTAGGACATGTGTCAAGTTCATTTCATATTATTAAAACATTATTTTTACCTTAAACTACACTAATTACCTCTAATCGCGATTAAAAACTTAATAAGTTACTATTCACCAAAAAATTATTTTTATCCCATGGAACAACATTTTACTTCTTAATGAAAACCATGTATGTCGGATTTATGAAATTCAAAACACAAATATGGCAAAATTTCATTTAAACGGAAAAATTGGTTTTTATAAGTACCACTTAGTGGTGTCACTATTCATCAAAAATTGATGTTTTTCAGAAAAATCCCAAAAATTCACCCTAAGCTATATTTGATATTCCGAATTCAAAAATTAAGTACATTTTACAAAATCCACAACATATAAGTTGCATTAATTAAATTAATAACTAATTCCTACTGTCAGAGCAAATAGCGTGTTTTTATGAAACAATAAGTATCAAAAGATTGACACTGGTTTAAGTCTGATTTCAAAGTGAAATTAATTCCAACGACCACCATTGGATTTAATGGTAAAAATATTTTCTAATTTCACTTTAAAACCAATTAAAAAGATAATATAATAATAAAAATAAATTAGATTAAAAAGAGATTTTGAATTAAAATACCACATTTTACACTATTCATTAAAAAAATGAACTTTATCGGAAAGATACCAAAAATTTACACAAAGTAAATTTTGATGTCCCGATTCTTAATAAGAGGTTTATTTGGTCCAAAATAATGTTTAATAGTGAACAAAACTATATTTAATGATGGTTCAACATCAAAAGGTGATAAGTGAACCTTTAGTGAAAACTAGGGCATAAACGCCTAAAATTGAATTCTTTCCATATTTTAAGCCTCTATCCTTTATTGGATAAATGTAAAAACATTTAAAAACATATATAATCATATTTTAGTTATTTATATCCATTCCCGCCATTACAACGGCTACATGTTAACTACCATTTAAAATAATGTTATTTTATTATTAGAGTGCAACGTAAGATTCCCAAGAAACTTGTTGTTGTGTGTTGGGTACGCCATCGAGCATAGAATCCCATTTAAAGTCATATTAATATTTTATTCACAAATATGGATAAATATGAAAAATGTCATATTCTTTATTTACCTGGGGTGTTACATCCTTCCCCCCTTTTGGGAATTGCGTCCTCGCAATTTTTAAAATTGAGCTTGGAAACATCCTTGAAAGTCCCACATCGGAACAAGAGTCGGTAAAACAATCACTTTAAAATAAAGAAAGATAAGCACAGAGGTCACCCAAGTTAACCCATACTAGGACTCCATGTAGGAAAACATGGACATGGAGGAGAAAACATAGGGTCATGTTCTGATGGAGAGTGATAGAAAACATGTTTAGGAGAAAGTTAACAATAAGAAAATCACAAACTTGTGATGGGTTAAACGGTGTTGGGTTCCCCAGTAGGAAAAGTTAATAGACAAAATTTTTTTTTTAAGTTACTTTTTATTGAGGAATTTATTCATAAGGAAACATAATCACTTATCATGTTGACTTTCAACTTTTACTAGATTCCTTAATCAAACTCATATTTATTCCAAAAGACGAGTATTTAGGGAGACTTGTTCGCATTAAGAGTACTATAATCAACTTCTAGAGAATCACCTAATCCAAAAAAGAGAACTATATACATCCCATGTCCTTAGGCTTTAACCAAAACCAAAACCAAAAAGGTTAGTACAAGGTCAGATAATCCAGAAAAGGATAACCCATTAAAAAGAAAATCCATGCTTAATCTCCAAAATTTGTCCAACAAAACCCAAAGTTCAACGAGGACCATCCGATAAACAATTTTTCCATAAAATTCTTCAAAGTAAACCAATATAAGATTGAAACCCAAATATTTTAAGGATTTAGTCACATAGTCTTCCAAGTTAAATTGTAACATTTATCTCCAAACAACATCAGTTTCTCCTAAAGTCTCGTACTGAAAATTAATTAACCTAATCACATATCCTCTATGATAGGTTAATCATTTTCATAAATAACCCAAAATCAACTTACTCTTAAAAAAAAGAATCAGTCAAACTAACCAGGGACTTCACGTAGTCCAGTGGTAGGCGATAAATAACAGTTGCACTTTGATTGTGGGTTCGATTCCCGCAGCTTTGTCCGACGCGACGGGTAGTCACACGGTCTACGTGTTGTCCTTTTTCCAAAACTATATAATTCTCAAATCATTCCCCAAAAAGGGATAAAATCATCAAAAATAACCATAACATAATTTCACCTCAATTTTATCTCATGCCTTTCACTTCAATCATAACATATAGTAACCCATAATTACCTCAAAAGTAAGGATCATATAAACCCAAATGGTTCTTTATAAATATGTCCACAAAAGAAAAGATAACTATTACTTGAATAAAATTTTCCTATATTAAACATCAGGGTTACACATAATATAAAAAGTCTTCTAATGTAACCCCATCATCAAAAGAGACTTAATACTCTTAAGAATTTCACCATAACTCTTGAAGCCCTTATATGTTGACATCTTACTCATTCAACATTCTTCATGATCCATTATCCATTCCTTTCTAACTTATTCCGAAATACCTCTTTCCTAAAAACAAAATCATGAATCATATCCTAAGATTCCAAAATAAGAAAACAATAGTCATGAAATAGTACATACCTTTGATTGGTCATTTTCAGTTCATTCATCCTCAATCGGAATGGAATTAGGTATTGGTAAACGAATATTGGTACGCTCTTGGTGACCCCATTCACGAAACTTCTTCATAGGACATGTTTTTGCATAATGACCATGCACACCACATTTAAAACATTGAATTGATCCCTCAGAAAGAACTTCTTTCCCTTTCCTCGAGTCAACGGGTTGATTCCTTTTTCCATGGCAAGTTCTTGCTTTATGACCTTCATTTCCACATCTATAGCATATTTCTGTCCCTTTGAAACATTTTCCTAGGTGTTTCTTTCCACATCTTTGACACATAGGTTTTTGAACACACTTACCTTTATGATTATTACCTGTACATCCGTAGGGATTTGTTTCTTGAATATATGATGCCTTAGAGAAATCTCCAAGGTTTAGGTGGTCAATCATGACTCCAGATAGTTGGTTGAGGATAATCAAAAGAGTTCTCATTGCAGCTCCCATATCATTCAGTTGCTTGCTCAAAAAACTGTCACAGTTTCCTTCACATCCACTGTTACTTTGGTGCCTGCTAGATCCAGCCATTTACTAAAACCAAAAAGGTCAGTGTGAGTATATCAACAAAACCATCATGTACTAATGAGTAAGATAAACACTAAGATATACTTACTCATTCAATTTATCTAAAACTGGGACTCTTTCTGAAATCCTAACCATTATGGTAATTTCACTTATGCTTAAAGAATACCCTAACCTCTAAAGTTATCTAAACTGACCTTTGATACCAACTATAAGGCCCCAGCCTTAAACCTTACTTAATCTTGAGTTATTACAAGATTACACATTGAGGATCTTTTCAGGTTTAGAGTTTTAGTGAATTAGATCATGAAACTTGCATTACATTCCACATTTAAACAAAGTGGTTACATAAAAGACAGTATTCATTCTTCCCATCAACGGAAACATATTTAAAATAAAACATGGATTCTTTCTTGACACATCCTTGACACTATCATCACATCATGTACCTTTCCCTTGACCTGTGAAAAACATTTCAAAAACTTGGGATGTGCATAAAAAACTCAGTAAAAGTTATAAAAATATGGAAAGGAAACATGAGTTCATATATACATTAGAATGAAATCACACTTTTCCCATAAAACATAGGCATATCAAATCATGAATAAATCATAGAAAACATAAGACATAAAGGTAACTTGTGGCATTCATAACATTCTTACGTAGGGAGTAACCCTCTTGGTTACGTTTGGAATACCCATCACAGTATATTCCCTAAATCTCTTCGGAGAAACCTTAATGTTTCACTCCTTCGCGTTACCCAATGCATTGGAGAGCTATAACGGGCTCACCCGCCCTTAGTTTATCACGAAACCACCCGTTATTCATAACAATGCCCAAGGACCATAACATAATCGTATCAAATAAAACATGCATAAAGGAAACATATAATTTCCACATTTCAATCACAATATAACATTTTAGTATATTGAAATAATGAATCCATTCAAAAAGAAACCATTTCCAAAACCATTTAAAACATTTAATAAAGAGATTTTTGAATCAAAGTGTCCCATACCACCTTGAAGCTTAAAATTTTAAACCATTAATATCCATATAAATAAATCCTTAAAACCATTTTGAAAACATGGATATTAATAAGAACAAATAATTAAAACATTTAAAATGATATTTTGGTTAAAGGGGTTTTACCAAAATTAGAGACACTTGAATACAACAATAGAGGAATAAAATTTAGTCAGAACTTTATAATATCATGAGAATAAATGGATTCATAATATAATACTCCAAAGGACAGTATATACACCATATAAGAGTGAATTGGTGCATAACAACAATGAACCCTCAATAGAAATGTCAAATGTGATGAAATCCCTTATAAAGAAGGTATCCTTAAATTAAGGACAAATCAATCTCAAAAATATGTGTGACAAATATAAATACACCCAATATGAGTGGATATTAAGTGTAAAACAATAAAAGGTCATTCACACATATTCAATGGATGACATATTCAATGACTACATGTTGAACCCAAAGAAATCGAAATTGGGTTAAAAAGTTCCCTTGACAGCCTAACGGCATCACATCAAAATGAGTTGATGAGAGATAAAAAGTGTATCTCATCACTTGGATATAAAATTTACATCAATAAGGATATATGAGAACATATCCCAACATAACAATATGTAAATTAAAAGACCCAACAAAAGAAGTCTTTTAAAAAAAAGGAGGGTGAAAGGTTCCCTTACCGACTTGGGTATCTTTCAAAACATACACCCCATGAAAGAAGGAAAATAGATAATTGATGTAAATAATCATAAACGAAAGTATATTACACAAAGAGTAGAATAATGGGCATTACATACACCACTCAATGGAATTTGTGGCAAATGTAGCATAAATCTCACGGGAATAAAAGTGAAATGAAAAATCCCTTACGAAAACTCGGCAGCCTAACGGCGCCACATAAAACTTCCGAATATGGATTGATGAGATCAAATAGGGTATCTCATCACATTAAAATAAAATTTACAGCAAGTGGAATATAAAAGAACATCCCCCAACATTAAAAAGAGGAGCTTAAAAGAAGTGACATAAAGGAGAGTACTTAAAAGAAAGAGAGAGGTTAGATCTCTTACGAAAGTTCGGCAGCCTAACGGCGCCACTCAAAAGTTCCAAAATGGATTGATGAGAGAGAATAGGATCTCTCATCACATGAACATAAAAATTAAAGTAAGTGTAATATAAAAGATCATCCCAATAACAAGAAATAGGAGTTTTAAAAGTAATGACATAAAAGTGTGTACTTAAAAAGAGAGGAGTAGGATCCCTTACCTCGGGTCCGACTTGACTTGATCGTTCTTTAATCTCCTGAATAATAAACTTTAGTTAATTTCTACTTCCTTAAGAACCTTTTTCAAGTTAATTATTTCTTATATATCACTTATTACCATGTCATAAACATTATGTAATCATTTAAGTTAATAATATTTGTTTTGCCGATATTTGGTTCTTAAGTCGAAAGTGGACTTCTTACAATTACATGTTGTTCGTGTGGCCAAATGTTAATTATATCCAGAATTGTATTCATGATGTAGATATCATATATTTAATATATATCCATTACATTCATTCATTTATAACATTACATAATCATTTTGAGGTAAGAAATGAAATGCACCGTTCATGGAGACGGTAAGCCGTACGTACGCATGAAAGCTACTTTCATTTCTATTTCGTATTTTATAGAATGGAATAATAATGATATAAAGGTATATTATAATTCCAGTATAATATCATATATAATATCATAGTTCCATCCTTTATACATCCCACATATGGTATTTAACGAATCAAATCACTTTGAGGGGGCGGTAGTCCGCACTTCTTTAAATGAAGATATCGCGTTTACCCATAATGGAAACCATAAAGGTATGCCCAAAATGAAAAAAAACAGAAGATTAAGGAAAACATAAACATATTATATATCATATATAAAAATATTGACATCATAATGGCCACCTTTGAAGGTGTTAAATGAGTATTGAACAATCATCGTTTCGGGAGGCAGAATTTCGCCATCCACAGAAACCGTATGTTCTTTAACCATTTGATGTAGTTGTGTGAGAGTGTAGCTCGAATAAATCTTATAACAACATCATAGTATATTTAAGATACTGGTTTTGTTACAAAAGAAGTAAATAAAAAGAGTTTAGGGGGTTGGAGAAGCAAAATAATACAAATGAACATGAGAGAATGAATTACCTTTAAAAGTGTAACTCCTTTTGATTTGACCCTAAAGGCTTCCTTTGAAAGGATTCTGCCCAAAGGGAATACTCTAGGATGAGGAGAGGGATGTGGAGAGAGTAAATGGGTAGGGGTTGTCCGAGCCAAAGGCTTGAGGAGTGTGTTAAATGAGGTAGAGGTGGGGGCCTTTTATAAGAGGAGAGGAGGGGCACTTTTGGAAAGTAAGAAATATTACTTTATTTGAAAATGTGTTTCGGTTTTAAAAGGTCCCACATTGAAATAATTCGTGTATAAGGTGATAAGGGCTCGAAATACACCCATCCAATAAGTTTTTGACATCTGTAGGTCATAGAGTTTACATTATCTTCTCATTTTATTTAAATCGTCAAATAATGATGTCATCGCTGCATCATTATGATGTCATAAATAATTTAATTTATTTAATGTCTAAAAATTATAAAAAAAAATTACTATGCTGTAGTAAATCTTTTTATCTTTCCAATTACTATTTATAATAAAAAATCTGACTTGTATAACCCCACTTAAAAAAAAAATTTGTAATACATATCATGTTTGTGTCATTTTTACTTTTACATTAAATAAAAAGTTATTTATGTCATTTTCCAACCAAAGTGGCTCCATGGGGTCCCCAAGTTTTCCCATGGCTTGTATTGGTAGTCCATTACACATCCAATGAGTTTAGTACATGTGTCAAGTTCATTTCATATTATTAAAAAATTATTTTTACCTTAAACTACACTAATTACCTCTAATCGCGATTAAAAACTTAATAAGTTACTATTCACCAAAAAATTATTTTTATCCCATTTAACCACATTTTACATCTTAATGAAAACCATGTATGTCGGATTTTTGAAATTCAAAACACAAAGATGGAAAAATTTCATTTAAACGGAAAAATCAGTTTTTATAAGTACCACTTAATGGTGTCACTATTCATCAAAAATTGATGTATTTCAGAAAAATCCCAAAAATTAACCCTAATCTATATTTGATATTCCAAATTCAAAAATGAAGTCCATTTTACAAAATTCACAACATATAAGTTTCATTAAGTAAATTAATAATTAATTCCCGCTGTCAGAGCAAATAGCGTGTTTTTATGAAACAATAAGTATCAAAAGATTGACACTGGTTTAAGTCTGATTTCAAAGTGAAATTAATTCCAACGACCACTATTGGAATTAATGGTAAAAATGTTTTCTAATTTCACTTTAAAACCAATTCAAAAGATAATCTAATCATATAAATAAATTAGATTAAAAATAGATTTTGAATTAAAATACAACATTTTACACTATTCATTAAAAAAATGAACTTTATCGGAAAGATACCAAAAATTTACACAAAGTAAATTTTGATGTCCCGATTCTTAATAAGAGTTTTATTTGGTTCAAAAGAATGTTTAAGAGTGAAAAAAAACTATATTTAATGATGGTTCAACATCAAAAGGTGATAAGTGAACCTTTAGTGAAAACTAGGGCATAAACGCCTAAAATTGAATTCTTTCCGTATTTTAAGCCTCTATCCTTTATTGGATAAATGTAAAAATATTTAAAAACATATATAATCATATTTTAGTTATTTATATCCATTCCCGCCATTACAACGGCTACATGTTAACTACCATTTAAAATAATATTATTTTATTATTAGAGTGCAACGTAAGATTCCCAAGAAACTTGTTGTTGCGTGTTGGGTACGCCATCGAGCATATCATCCCATTTAAAGTCATATTAATATTTTATTCACAAATATGGATAAATATGAAAAATGTCATATTCTTTATTTACCTGGGGTGTTACACTAAAATAATAACTCCAGTATCTTAACTATACTATAAATTTATTATAAAAATGGTACAACCATATTCATTATTCTAACCATCATATAAATGACAAATTCACCATACATGCGTACGTACGGATTACCGTCTACCCGTCGTGGTGTAGTTTTTTATTCCAAAACTTCATCATTTGGATGGTTATAATAATGAGTATAAAAGATGTAAATAATAAATATAACTTGATAATTATTTCTAATATATAAAATACCATCCAATTATATATGATTTTAATATCCAAAGAATGATATTTTCGCTCGTGCAAACGTACGAATTACCGTCTCCACGAACGCGATGAGATTCATTCATCATTGTAATAATTCAAGAATAATTTTCATTTTATGATTAAAAATAATGTTTATGAACATAATATAATTATTTATTTGAATCGAATAAATTTTATCCATAAAAAACATGGCTTACGTAACCAAGCATATAAAGGAAAACGAATCAGTTGTCACCTGAAACGTTAATACTACTAAAATATCATTAATAAATAAATATTAGAAGATCATATAAGGCATCATATTAATGTATATATTTCTTCTATAATTTAATAACAAATATTTCACCATTATATAGTATGTTAACCTACCCTAGACTAAGTAAAAGTACAAGGTAAGGGTTAATTTCGCAATCTCTTTATTATACGAGGTTGTTTTTATGTAAGTATCTACTAGGACCTATTTATCGTCCACTTCCATGTGTCATAAAAATAAATTCAAAAACATTTTTTCTATTTACTAGACTATAGGTTAAAGACATTTATACACTTTTTTGACGGTTTATATATGTTTTTAAAGGAATATTTCTGTCGTTTTCCAAACAAGGTACTTTATGACCTTTTCGAAAAAATTAAGGTAAGAATGTTATTTTAACATACACGATGAGTGCGGATATTTTCTGCCATTATAACAGCATCGAAGTTTCCCTTAAAATATTATAAGAATATTTTCAAAATAAATATTTTCTATTATATGTATAAGAAAATTAAATGATTTTAAAATAAAAAAGAGATATTTCTCTTAAAAAATATTTGATTTCATCTATGTCGATATCCTTTGATGGATTGTAAATTTATTTGATGTTGATTTATTATGATAAAAAAATTACATATTGTATTAAACGTTATCTAATATGTTTGATTGTGGATGTTTTATTTTTATACAATTCATGATTTATGGATAATGTATTGTCATTCCGTATACTAGTTTTAATACGAGTGTTTATGTTATTTTTAAACCTTTTCATATGAAAAATGCATTAGACTTAGTAAGTGATGGGTGGAGCCCGCTATATCTCCTCAATGCATCGGTAGGTATAATGAGAAAAACAAATGTCTTGGAATTAGGCTTTGACAAAATCTTATTTGTATTCTTGGCACAAGTCCTTGAATTTGTCATTATCAGGTCTGGTATTATGCATTCCATCATTATGAAAGTGGCTATTGATATTTCATGTTATTATTTGACTAGTAGAATATCCATGTGAATATGTAAATGAAATTATTTTATTTTATATTTTCCATATTATGCTGATGTTCAAGTTTAAAAGACTTTTTTTAGCCTTACATTGCCTTTAATGTTTATGCTTATTTATGAATGTTTTCGCTATATTGTTATCCTTACTGAGCATCTGAGCTCACCCCTTTCTATGTTTTATTTTTTCCAGGATGTGAAGGATGTATATTATGACTGAACTACAGGGATATTATAATGGATATGAGTGCGTCCATTGGATTCTATGATGTTCTATTTTTTCATTTATTTAATGAAATGTAAATCTTATGAAAAAATCTAGTATTTCCCAGGATACTAAACTAATATGTATTTCGAGAAATGATCTTTTGTGATCATAAAAATGTAATGTAATAATGTACCAACTCTGGGTAACTAGGATCGGGGAATTACAATTGGTATTTGATGATGTTGAGTACAAACCATGGAATATAGATTTAGAAAAAATCTGAGTAGAGAACATTACCCTATTATAGAATTTAAGGATTAGTGTAGAAGAAATTATTAGAATTTTGGTACTGTACAGATTTTGTGAGTTTTTCAAGAAATACATCCTTGTCTGTATATGAGAAGGTAGAGGTGGCTCTGGTACAGATGTACATAGGGGTAAAACCTAAAAACACCGCATTGAGCTAGACTCGAACAGGAACCGGTGCACGACAATGGGTCATTCTTCACTCTTGGTTACAACACTCCTGGGGGATATGCATAGGATAATTCTGATTTTAATTACTAACCATTACGAATTTTTTATGATTATATACATTCTCAAAGAATTTTTTTTATGATTTTTTATTATATCCCTAAACTGATCAATTTATATATAGTGTTTTACATGTTTGGAGTTAAGTATTTCGATTCATAAACTAATCTGGTGTATTCCATTATTTAGAAATGGGGCCTAGTAGAAAGAATGGAAACTGTATCAATGCACATAATCTATTTAGGGATTTCCTTCATTCTCAAGATAATTATAGTGGAGCTGGTGAAGCAATTGGTGTTGATCAGCTTAACACCATAATGGGACAACTCACCCAGGTTATGAATAATAACCATACCCATATAGAGCACCCTGATCCACAACACAGAAGATCAATGTTATACCGATTCATGAGGCAAAAAACACCAACATTAAATTGGAGTAAAAATATAATAGGATCTCAGCAGTGGATAAATTCTTTAGAGAAACTATTTCACGATTTATCGAATAGCGAAGGGTAAATAGTTGTAATGGATGTTTATCACCTCACGGGAGATGCAGATCAATGGTTTTCTTTGATTCCAAACACAAATTAAGATAATGAAGTACAAAATATGGAATGTGGGGATCTTAAAGATCTTTTTGTAGAAAAATACTTTCCTCATGACCATCGAGTGGATATGGAAAGACAAATTCTGTGTTTGAGGGAAAAAAGGAATAGAATGTACCAAAATATGAGGCTAACATTACATGGTTAGCAAGCCATGCAACAGATTATATATGTAACCAAATGAGTCAGATTGATCAATTCTTTGGTGGGTTAAAACCATGTATTCATCTAGAATTAGTATCACATTCCTTCTCATCATATAACGATATTGTCTCATGTGGTATCAAGAAAAAAATTCTCTAAGTCTTATGACTTTAAAAAAAAGAAAGAGAAGAAGAGAACTGTTGAACACTCTGAAAATGGAATTAAGGGGAAGAGGGGAAAAGTTGAATATCCATCATCCAGTAAATGTGGAAAGAAACACCCCAGTACTTTCCTGAAGGGAATGGGAGTCTGTTACATGTGTGGTGAAAAATTCCACCATGATTTTGATTGCAAGGGGAAGAAAGTGTCTATTGAATGCTACAATTTTAGATAAATAGGGCATTATGAAAATTAATGTCTTATGCACAAAGGGAACATGCCTTAGAAAATCCCAAGGGAGAAATTCCAAGCTTATGTTATCACTACTACTGAGGTTGAAGCTCTGAATGATATGGTGGCAGGTGATTTAATGGTTTCCTCAAGATTATAAAATTCATTATTTTATTCTGGATCATCGCATTGTTTCATATCTTCCCAGTTTGCTAAGAAAATTAGATATTTTCAATTTGACTTAACAAGGGAGTTGTCAGAAAAAACTCTGAAGTGAAGTATCATTACAACAAAGTTTTTTGAATCAGTTCCCATTAGGGCATAAAATTTTATTTTTCAGCTGATCTCATCATTATACCCATGACTGAATTTGATATAATCCTCAGAATGGATTGTCTTTCAGACCATGATGCGAAAATTTATTGTAATAAGAAGGAGGATACAATTTTCGATGAGGATAAGGAGTACCTTATCTTTAGAGAAGAAACGTTACCACCTGATTCTTATCTAGATTCACCCCCAAAAGCTCTAATAAAATTAATTATTTGGGAGGATGAGAGTGAAATAATTATGGGTGAGGAAATTAATATTCGAACAGAGGACGTACCTATTGTGCAAGAATATATTGATGTGTTTTCAGAGGATTTACCTGGACATCCTCCCGTATGAGAAATTTAGTTTTCTAATGATTTAATTTCTGGTTCAAGGCCCATAATGAAGACCCCTTATAGAATAGCCACTATGTAATTAGTGGAAATAAATAAAAAACTATATGAATTGAGAAATATGGTATTTATTCACCCTTGTGTTTCTCTATGGGAAGCCCCTATCCTTTTTGTTAAGAAGAAAGACAGATCTATGAGGTTGTGCATTGACTACATGGAGATAAATGATATAGCAATAAATAAAAAGCATCACATACCTCACATTGATGATTTATTCGACCAACTTCATGGAGCTCAATATTTCTCAAAGATTGACCTTCGATTTGAATATCATCAGTTGTCTGTGAATAAGGAATATATTTCTGAAATCTGCATTTCAAACCTGGTACAAGAATTACGAGTTTACAGTAATTTCTTTTGGATTCACTAATGCATCCTCTATTTTCATGGATCTAATGAACATAGTTTTCAAGTAATATCTTGATAAATTTGTAATGGTATTTATTTATGACATCCCAGTATACATTAAACGCTATGATGATCATAAAAATCACTTGAGTACTATTCTGAAAACCCTAAGAAGAAGTGAATTATACGGGAAGTTTAGCAAGGGTGAATTCTGGAATCAAGAGATTTTTTTTCATGGCCATATTTTCTCTAAGGATGGAATATCTATTTATCCTTTAAATAACAAGTCAAACCAATAATTTCCATCCATGATGATTATAACCGAGGTACAGAGTTTTACTGGTTTAGGAGGTTATTATCTGTATTTTTTCCATAATTTTGCCTGATTGGATAACCCATTATCCAAGTGCACAAATAAAGGGGTAAAATTTGTTTGGACAAAAGAGTGTGAAGAATATTTTAAGGAACTGAAGATAATATTAGTCAATTATCTTATCATGACTCTACCATCGAGGAATGATGGGTTTTTTATTTATAGTTATGCATCAAAGAAAGGACATGGTTGTGTCCCTATGAAGAATGAGAGGGTTATTGCCTATGCATCACGATAGCTAAAAATTCATGATCAAAACTATCTGAATCATGATATTGAATTAGCAGCTGTAATAATTTCTTTGAAGATATGGAGACATTATCTCTATGGTGAAAAATGAAAGATATATATCGATCACAAGAGTTTGAAGTATATTTTTGTAGAGACCCGAAGCCTGACTTACATGGACTTTACATTACTTTTGCGGAATACTTAGTACATAACAAAAACACACACACAAGGATCGTAATAGTTTAGTGTCTTTGGAAACTCGGAATAAAATCTTCTAATCGTGGTGAAAGATCTTCAACATCTCCCATAAAGATCTTCCTTTTTTTACCTAAAACCTTTCTTTATATCCTGGGGAGAAGAAAACATAAAAGGGTGAGCTCAAATGCTCAGTAAGGGTAAACAAAAGAAATATCAATCACATCGTATTCATAAGAACATAACATTTTGGAAATCATAACCTGCAAAAGAGAGCATAATTTCATAACATGGGATAAATCATGGTAGTGAAATGTAATCACAATAATCATAACTTAAAACATGAAACTTTGTGGCATTCACACATAATCATAGAGAATCATTTTTTGTTAGTCAAGACTCATTGCCAAGACTATCTTAGTGGACAAAGTCCCTTTCTGAATCGAGTAACCCTCGTTTCAGTCCTGTTTCACTGAACCGGTATAACCTACCATTCCATCCATGTCTATCTCATGAGATATAAAATCTTTACCCAATGCATTGGAGGGATATATAGGTCCCACCCATCTTATAATGAATCCTTTCTTATGTGTGCCACATAATCATAAACCATACATCATAGCGTAACCCATGTAATAAAAATGGGATTCTTAAGCAACATGACATCATAAAACAATTCATATAAGATAAAAGAATTCATAAAAATATTTCCATCACAACATAATCAAATCCATGTAATAATAGGGATAAAAATAGAACCCTTTTTATTATCTTAGATGGAAAATAATTTTGATAAAATACTTGAACTTCATTCTTGAGGAAAATATCCTTTCTACTTCAAAAACATTTTTTCTTTCATAACATGTCATACAACTTTAAAATAAATGAAGTTGATTAAAAATAAACTTGAAAACTTGTAAAGGAAGCTTCTTGGAAATAATGCTTTAAAAATCCATTCATTCCGTATAAGTTAAAAAAACATTCTTCGTACTTTTGTCGGAAAAGTCAAAAAGTACCTCGTATGAAAAAAATGACAAAAGATTACTTTCATATCTTTTACTAAAAACACACCGAAGGGTAAAATAGGATTTAAACAATTGTAGGTGAATGAAAATAATATTACATATTGAGGAAACATGGATGTGGATGATAAAATACACCCCAGTAAATACCAAAGTATAAACAATCTCGGATAAAAATGAGATTGTGATATTTCCCTTACCTTAGGTCCGATTTGCTTCGTATGTGTCCGAACCTCCTGTATAATGATTTAAATAGTGTCATTGACTTATTACAAAATCATATTTATTGTTATGATATCATATATGGTTCACTTATGACATTATATTACCCGTTCATTTGTAAATTCCATGTTAAAGAAGCGTTTTGGGTAAAATCGTTTCATTTATCGTAGGTGTTTTGACTTGTTGTTCTTGACATTATTATTTATTATATCATGATTTACTTACTTCCAGAATATAAAATATGATTTATATATCATATATATTCAGTATATATATATATATATAATAGATAGATAAATAAAATGAAAAACACCGTTCATGGAGACGGTAGTCCGTACGTACGCATGAACGTTGTTTTCCTTTCCTTATTGTCTTGAATGGAAGTAAGTAGATGACATACATATATATATATATATACATAAATCCAGTAGCTTTATAAAGTTATATATTTCATTATTATTTCTTTTATATACTTTATAATCATTCTTAAATGGTTAACATGGAGAATGAATCTCATCGCGTCGTGGAGACGGTAGTCCGTACGTACGCACGGGCGATGATATCATTTCCATAAATATTGAATTGAATTGGAGTGGATTATACAATATATCAGAATCAATATGATGTTTTAATAACTATGTATAGTTATTCTTTACACCATTATACCCATCCATGTAAGGTGGTGGTGGAAAATAGATTACACCACGGCGTGGAGACGGTATTCCGTACGTACGCACGCGCGGTGATTTCTTTTTCCGTAGGATGGATATATGGTGAAATAGGTTTGTTTCATACTTATAATAACATATCAGTATATGAGTGATACTGATTTTATTACTTCATAATGAAACAACCTAAGAAGAAGAAGTGGAAGAAGAAATAAAGATGAAAGAATTGGTAACGGTAATTACCTCTTCTTTGAAGAGCCTTTTTGAGACCTCCTCTTAGGGCACTAAAATTGGTCTTTGAGGAAGACCAGAACCTCTAGGATGTTTCTAGGGAAGTGTAGAAGAGATTTTGGCAGGGTTTGGCCGATCTTGAGTGCTCAAATTGGTGTGAGGAGGAGGGGGAGGAGGTGTCCTTTTATAAGGGAGGAGAGGGGCACCTTAGGAATACCTCAAAATATTATTTTATATTAATGTCAAAATCGGTTTATAATGGTTCCAAAGGGTCTTATTTCGAAGATAAAGTGGGGATGGGTCGAAATACTATCAACCAATAGAATTTAGAAAAGTTTAGGGTATTATTTTAACCTTATCAATTAGATTTAACTCTAAGTTAAATAATTTAACTTTTACCGTGTCTTTTTGTTTTCTTTGACTATATGGTTAATACACTTACTATAACATGACAAACAAACCCCAAATTGTATATTATTAATACATATATCCTTATCTAAGTCATGTGGCCGATCCTTAGATTTTTAGGAATAAAATAACAATTAATAATATAATATTTGATTTAAAAACTATTTTGTGTCAATTTTGACACTATTTGATATATGATTTTTTTGAAAGTCATAACAGAATTATATGTTCAAACCAAATTAATTAAATCAACACTAATATATCATAGTTACCTATAAAATTATTGTAATTCATAAAAAGTCTCAAATTACATTCATTTGAGCATTTATAACATCAATTATGTTAATATTTCCTTAAAAGGGTAATTACTGCATCATCGTTGTGTCATAAATAAATTAATTTATTTAAGGTCTAAAAATTATAAATAAAATATCATTATGTAGGAAATATTTTTATATTTCTAATGAATATTTATAGTCTAATTTATCTTATGTATAACCCCATATTAAATATGTTTAAGTTATTAAACTTTGATTTTAACTATTTTAACTATTCATTAAATAAAATAATATTAAATGTCATAATCTAATCCAAGTGGATCTAAATGGTCATATTATTTTCATAAGGTTGTTTTTTGTCGAATTACACTTATCCAATAGAATTAGGACATGTGTTAGGGTAATAGTAATATCAAATTTACCCTTAGTTACCCTATTTACTATTAACCGTGGTAAATAAAAGTAAAAAGTTACTATTCACCAAAAATTATTTTCATCTCATTGAACCACATTTTACTTACTGACATCAACCGTGTCTCTCGGATTTTTGAAATTCCATTCACAGAAGCAGTAAAATTATGTTTTATGCAAAATTCAGTTTTTAACCTACCACTCAGTGGTTTCACTATTCATCAAAAATTGAAAGTTTTCAGAAAAATGCCAAAATTTCATCCTAAGCTATATTTCATATTCCAAATTCAAAAATGAAGTCTATTTTACCAAATTCATAACATAGAAATTGAATTAATTAATTTTATAATTAAATGCCGCTGTTAAAACAAATAGCGTGTTTTTAAGAAACAATATCTATCAAAAGATTGAAACTTGATTATGTCTGGTTTAAATGTGAAATTACATCCAATGAACAACATTGTATTAAATTGTAAAAATATATTCTAAATATACTTTAAAACCACTCAAATTAATGATTTATCACTATTAATTATTTTGATTTAAAAAGTTGTTTTTTAATTATAATTTAGTAATTTTCACTATTCATCAGAATATGAAAGTTATCCGAAAAGTACCAAAATTTCACCTTAGGCTAAATTCGATACTCCGAATCCAAAAATGAAGTCCATTTTGAGAGCTAAAATTTCTATAATTTAAAAAGTGGTTATTACTATTCATAACGGCTAGTTTTAATAATATTTTAATAGCATATCGTTGTTTCGTGAAACTCAGTATTGCGTACTACACACGCTATCGAGGAAGGTTGCGATTGCGTGTAATGCAAGGAAAGTCAAGGATGCGTGTTGTGCAAACTCCTTTTGGTTTAGCGTACAACACAAGACATTAATAAAATTAAAAAGAATATTTTTCATAAAATCTCGGGTTGTTACATTCTACCCCCCTTAAAATGAATTTCGCCCTCGAAATTCGTCGGGGTTATAAATGGTTTACTATTCGAAAGTTTATTTAATAGAAACCCACATCGTAAAAAGGAATATAAAAACCAATCTTTAAAAACAAAAGTATGAAATGTAACGGTTACCCAAATAAACTAATCATTGGGTTTCCACAGGTGAAAATATGGATATGGAAGAGAAATCTAACCATCATGTTCTGATGGAGAGTGGTAGAGAACATGGCTATGGAAAAGCCAGTAATCACAAAGCCATAAATTTGTGACGATCTAAGGTACCATCTGATTCATCAGATATAAGATCACTAGGACAACATTTTTGGTTTTCAAGATCGTTTTCCTAAAGTTAAAGAATTTGAATTAGAATAAATACTTACTTTATGTTGGTACAACCTCACTGTTGTTCGTGCCTTTAACAATTTCCACTTCATCTCTTAAATAAATGAAGTTGAATTTGTTATTCGTGAAGTGTTAGCAGATCATGTGATAGAATGACGGGTCATTCCATCTGTCTCAAAAGGTTAGCAAAATTTACATACATAAGTCAATCTATAGTGAGATTAATCATATATGGTTCCTAAAATGGACTTATACTTTATATATCATACTGATTAATATAATAAAACTAGTTTCTACTAAACAGGGACTTTCTGTAGGCCAGTGGTAGGTGATAAAGGCTAGTTGCATTTCGGTTGTGGGTTCGATTCCCACAGCCTTGTCCGACGCGATGGGCTGTCGCCCATCCTGCAGGTTGTCCTTTTTCTAAAACTATATTACTATAACATCCCATCAATAATATCGACAAAAAAAACTTCTATCCTTAAACAATACTAACGTATTCCAACATAATCCATTCCAATCGTTAGGCTTACCCATAATGCTGCAGTCCACTCTCATAACATAGTGAAAACGATTACCAGAGATTTAATACCATCGTTGATCCCCATATATCATAAGATATGTCTTGTTGGTCACATTCCAAACATTCAAAGTCCTTAATCATGTATTCTCTTGAATACCTTAGTGAAAACATGAATGCAGTTTAAAGTTAACACTTTCCACATACCAAAATCCTCAAAATTCTATATACTCAAACCATGATATCACTTAGTCCTTATATCAATCATGAGCTCATGAATACTATTAAACTTTTCATTTTCTCGCATATCATCTTATTTCCAAAAAATATCTCAATCACTTTGAATACCACGTCAATAAATATTGCAATACTCAATGATACAACATTATTTTGGAATCACATTACATAAACACTTAATCATTCCACCACATCGTTGTCATATTCAACATTTCCAATAGTGATTGCATGTGACTTCCCTTTGTCCTTTGCCTTCAGTGGTTGCTCATGTTGATCATCACTAACCCTTGGATTAGGGCATTTATTAGCATAATGCCCCATTTCCTTGCACTTGAAGCATTGAAGTGTTAGTGGTGCGTTCTCTGCAGTGTTTGCTTTATTCACATCATTAGAAACCCTTTTTCCATTACTTCGACACTCAGCTGCTCGATGACCTTCTTTTCCACACTTAAAAAATTTTCTAGTCCCTTTAAGACAATCTCCACCATGCTTCTTTCCACACTTTGTGCATAAGGAAACATTCATCTTCTTTTCACCATTATTCTGAGATTTCTCCTTGAACTCCATCTTTCGTTTCTTGTCAAAACCATGAGATGGATATGTAACACCAACTTCCATTTCTACCTTGATATCACAACGAACAATTTCTTCATAGCTACTGAAGTCTCTTATAGCTAATGCCCTTCGAAGACTTGGTTTTAAGCCACTGAAAAATCGATCAACTATACTTTCAGGTTGGATGATAATGCCAGATGCATACCTTGCAAGTCTTGTAAAATTCGCTTCGTATATACCAACAGATTCATCATCCTTTTGCTTTAGTTCAAGAAACTCCTTCTCCATCTTTATTCGAAGAATACGAGGGAAGTACTTATTGAAAAATAAGTTCTTGAACTCGTCCCATTCCATGGACTCAATTTCATCTCTTTGCCTTGTATTCTTGATAAGATTCCACCATTGATCAACTTCACCTTCCAAACGATATACTACTAAGATGACTTTATCATGTTCAGAACATTGAGGAACTGAAAATATCTTTTCAGTGGTACTGATCCATTGTTCAGCAACAACTGGATTAGAAGACCCACTGAAAGAAGGTGGACGTTGCCTCATGAAGGACTCAATAGAATATTGTTCCCTTCTCTGCTCATTTGGAAGTCCAGAATGATTAATAGGTTGTGTAAGTATAGCAATAAGATTTTTCACTCCATCTCCCATAACATTTGTTTATTCCAGAGGACAATCATTGCATTGTCCATTGCATTGATCAACACGGTTCCTTCGGGTTCCAGCCATCGTCTAAAACCCAAAAAGAATAGTGTGAGAGGCAAAAATCATGCTAGGGAAAACAACATAATAAAGGGGGAGTACCTTCAATATCTAACATCTTAGGTTTAATTCTATGATCGTTAGCGTAGTTCTAGTACTATAACCTATACGTATACTTAACCTTAGGTACATCCCTAGACATACCATAGAAATATCTCTAGGGATCTCACTAACGTTTTCGCATCCTAGTTTCCAAAGGTTGACTAAACCTTTCCTCTGATACCAACTGTAGAGACCCGAAGCCTGAATTACATGGACTTTACATTATTTTTGCGGAATACTTAGTACATAACAAAAACACACACACAAGGATCGTAATAGTTTAGTGTCTTTGGAAACTCGGAATAAAATCTTCTAATCGTGGTGAAAGATCTTCAACATCTCCCATAAAGATCTTCCTTTTTTTTACCTAAAACCTTTCTTTATATCCTGGGGAGAAGAAAACATAAAAGGGTGAGCTCAAATGCTCAGTAAGGGTAAACAAAAGAAATATCAATCACATCGTATTCATAAGAACATAACATTTTGGAAATCATAACCTGCAAAAGAGAGCATAATTTCATAACATGGGATAAATCATGGTAGTGAAATGTAATCACAATAATCATAACTTAAAACATGAAACTTTGTGGCATTCACACATAATCATAGAGAATCATTTCTTGTTAGTCAAGACTCATTGCCAAGACTATCTTATTGGACAAAGTCCCTTTCTGAATCGAGTAACCCTCGTTTCAGTCCTGTTTCACTGAACCGGTATAACCTACCATTCCAGCCATGTCTATCTCATGAGATATAAAATCTTTACCCAATGCATTGGAGGGATATATAGGTCCCACCCATCTTATAATGAATCCTTTCTTATGTGTGCCACATAATCATAAACCATACATCATAGCGTAACCCATGTAATAAAAATGGGATTCTTAAGAAACATGACATCATAAAACAATTCATATAAGATAAAGGAATTCATAAAAATATTTCCATCACAACATAATCAAATCCATGTAATAATAGGGATAAAAACAGAACCCTTTTTATTATCTTAGATGGAAAATAATTTTCATAAAATACTTGAACTTCATTCTTGAGGAAAATATCCTTTCTACTTCAAAATCATTTTTTCTTTCATAACATGTCATACAACTTTAAAATAAAAGAAGTTGATTAAAAATAAACTTGAAAACTTGTAAAGGAAGCTTCCTGGAAATAATGTTTTAAAAATCCATTCATTCCGTATAAGTTAAAAAAACATTCTTCGTACTTTTTTCGGAAAAGTCAAAAAGTACCTCGTAGGAAAAAAATGACAAAAGATTCCTTTCATATCTTTTATTAAAAACACACCGAAGGGTAAAATAGGATTTAAACAATTGTAGGTGAATGAAAATAATATTAAATATTGAGGAAACATGGATGTGGATGATAAAATACACCCCAGTAAATACCAAAGTATAAACAATCTCGGATAAAAATGAGATTGTGATATTTCCCTTACCTTAGGTCTGATTTGCTTCGTATGTGTCCGAACCTCTTGTATAATGATTTAAATAGTGTCATTGAATTATTAAAAAATCATATTCATTGTTATGATATCATATATGGTTCACTTATGACATTATATTACCCGTTCTTTTGTAAATTCCATGTTAAAGAAGCGTTTTGGGTAAAATCATTTCATTTATCGTAGGTGTTTTGACTTGTTGTTCTTGACATTATTATTACTTATATCATGATTTACTTACTTCCAGAATATAAAATATGATTTATATATCACATATATTCAGTATATATATATATATATATATAATAGATAGATAAATAAAATGAAAAACACCGTTCATGGAGACGGTAGTCCGTACGTACGCATGAACGATGTTTTCCTTTCCTTATTGTCTTGAATGGAAGTAAGTAGATGACATACATATATATATATATACATAAATCCAGTAGCTTTATAATGTCATATATTTCATTATTATTTCTTTTATATACTTTATAATCATTCTTAAATGGTTAACATGGAGAATGAATCTCATCGCGTCGTGGAGACGGTAGTCCGTACGTACGCACGGGCGATGATATCATTTACATAAATATTGAATTGAATTGGAGTGGATTATACAATATATCAGAATCAATATGATGTTTTAATAACTATGTATAGTTATTCTTTACACCATTATACCCATCCATGTAAGGTGGTGGTGGAAAATAGATTACACCACGGCGTGGAGACGGTATTCCGTACGTACGCACGCGCGGTGATTTCTTTTTTCGTAGGATGGATATATGGTGAAATAGGGTTGTTTCATACTTATAATAACATATCATTATATGATTGATACTGATGTTATTACTTCATAATGAAACAACCTAAGAAGAAGAAGTGGAAGAAGAAATAAAGATGAAAGAGTTGGTAACGGTAATTACCTTTTCTTTGAAGCGCCTCTTTGAGACCTCCTCTTAGGGCACTAAAATTGGTCTTTAAGGAAGACCAGAACCTCTAGGATGTTGCTAGGGAAGTGGAGAAGAGATTTTGGCAGGGTTTTGCCGAGCTTGAGTGCTCAAATTGGTGTGAGGAGGAGGGGGAGGAGGTGTCCTTTTATAAGGGAGGAGAGGGGCACCTTAGGAATACCTCAAAATATTATTTTATATTAATGTCAAAATCGGTTTATAATGGTTCCAAAGGGTCTAATTTCGAAGTTAAAGTGGGGATGGGTCGAAATCCTATCAACCAATATGATTTAGACAAGTTTAGGGTATTATTTTAACCTTATCAATTAGATTTAACTCTAAGTTAAATAATTTATCTTTTACCGTGTCTTTTTGTTTTCTTTCACTATATGGTTAATACACTTACTATAACATGCAAAACGAACCCCAAATTGTATATTATTAATACATATATCCTTATCTAAGTCATTTGGCCGAACCTTAGATTTTTAGGAATAAAATAACAATTAATAATATAATATTTGATTTAAAAACTATTTTGTGTCAATTTTGACACTATTTGATATATGATTTTTTTGAAAGTCATAACAGAATTATATGTTCGAACCAAATTGATTAAATCAACACTAATATATCATAGTAACCTAGAAAATTATTGGAATTCATAAAAACTCTCAAATTACATTCATTTGAGCATTTATAACATCAATTATGTTAATATTTCCTTAAAAGGGTAATTACTGCATCATCGTTGTGTCATAAATAAATTAATTTATTTAAGGTCTAAAAATTATAAATAAAATATCATTATGTAGGAAATATTTTTATCTTTCTAATGAATATTTATAGTCGAATTTATCTTATGTATAACCCCATATTAAATATGTTTAAGTTATTAAACTTTGATTTTAACTATTTTAACTATTCATTAAATAAAATAATATTAAATGTCATAATCTAATCCAAGTGGACCTAAATGGTCATATTATATTCATAAGGTTGTTTTTGGTCGAATTTCACTTATCCAATAGAATTAGGACATGTGTTAGGGTAATAGTAATATCATATTTACCCTTAGTTACCCTATTTACTATTAACCGTGGTAAATAAAAGTAAAAAGTTACTATTCACCAAAAATTATTTTCATCTCATTGAACCACATTTTAATTACTAACATCAACCGTGTCTCTCTGATTTTTGAAATTCCATTCACAGAAGCGGTAAAATTAAGTTTTATGCAAAATTCAGTTTTTAACATACCACTCAGTGGTTTCACTATTTATCAAAAATTGAAAGTTTTCAGAAAAATGCCAAAATTTCATCCTAAGCTATATTTCATATTCCAAATTCAAAAATGAAGTCTATTTTACCAAATTCATAAAATAGAAATTGCATTAATTAATTTTATAATTAAATGCCGCTGTTAAAACAAATAGCGTGTTTTTAAGAAACAATATCTATCAAAAGATTGAAACTTGATTATGTCTGGTTTAAATGTGAAATTACATCCAATGAACAAAATTGTATTAAATTGTAAAAATATATTCTAAATATACTTTAAAACCACTCAAATTAATGATTTATCACTATTAATTATTTCGATTAAAAAAGTTGTTTTTTAATTATAATTTAGTAATTTTCACTATTCATCAGAATATGAAAGTTATCCGAAAAGTACCAAAATTTCACCTTAGGCTAAATTTGATACTCCGAATCCAAAAATGAAGTCCATTTTGAGAGCTAAAATTTCTATAATTTAAAAAGTGGTTATTACTATTCATAACGGCTAGTTTTAATAATATTTTAATAGCATATCGTTGTTTCGTGAAACTCAGTATTGCGTACTACACACGCTATCGAGGAAGGTTGTGATTGCGTGTAATGCAAGGAAAGTCAAGGATGCGTGTTGTGCAAACTCCTTTTGGTTTAGCGTACAACACAAGACATTAATAAAATTAAAAAGAATATTTTTCATAAAATCTCGGGCTGTTACAATTTTCTCACAGAAAGAACTCAATATGAGGCAATGGAAATGGCTTGAACTACTCAAGGATTGTGATTTCACAATACACTACCACCCAGGGAAGGAAAATATGGTGGAAGATGCTATTAGAAAAAAAAGGATCAGGTAGTTTTGAACAAGATGAGAGTGGAAAGGGGTCCTATTTTCATGGATCTAGTAAAGATGGATACAGGAATAATCATGGAAGTTGAAAAATCATTTCTTCTTCAAATGGTTGCCAACCCATCTTACTGGAAATGATAAAAAAATTTCAGGATGATGATGAGGAGATTTAAAAGAAGATTAAATCTCTAAATGATGTCATATTGACTGACTTCATATATGAAGATGGGATTTTGAAATTTGGGAAGATACTTTTTTTCTGGATATACAGGATCTAAAAAGTGAATTGTTAGATGATGCACATAGCTCCAATTTATCTATACATTCTGGTGGCACCATGATGTATAAAGATTTGATGGAACATTTTTTGTGGGACACCATGAAGAGGGAGATTGCTGAATTTCTGTTAATATTTATAGTTTGTCAACAATTGAAAGTTGGAAGGAACAAACCTGGAGGAGTAATGCAACCACTTCCCATACCTGAGTGGAAATGGGATAATATTACGATTGACTTTGTTATGGGGAAACCAAAGGCACCTAGATTGAATGATGAAATGTGGGTCATTGTTGATCATGTAACCATGTCAGCACATTTTCATGATATATGAGAAAATTTACCACTTGAACTTATAGCAAGACTATATATTAATGAAGTTGTAAGACTTCATGGAGTACCCTTATCAATTGTTTCTGATCGTGATTCCCATTTTACATAAAGATTCTAGAGAAGTCTTTAGAAATCCCAGGATACTGAACTTCATTTGAGAACTGCCTACCACCCTCAAACTGATGGAAAATTAGGAAGGACTATTCAAACCTTAGAAGACATGTTGAGATCTTTCTCACATGACTTTAATGTTTTTTGGGATAAATATTTACCTCTGGTATAATTTTTCTATACCAATAGCATCAAATCAAGTATTTAGATTGCACCATATAATGTGTTTTATGGAAAGAGATGTTGGACACAAACTTGTTGGGATGATGTTGGTGAAAGAAAACTCGTAGGCCCAGAACTTGTTGAGAAAACAATGGAAATGGTGAAGGTTATCCAAACTCATATCAAAGAAGCCCAAAAAAGGAAAAAGAAATATGTCGATAACCAAAGGAAGGATTTGGAATTTCAAGTAGGAGATCATGTTTTCTTGAAGGAATCTCCATGGAAGGGTATTATATGTTTTAGTAAGAAGGGTAAATTGAGTCCTAGGTACATTAGGCCTTTCGAAATTCTAGAATGAAATGGAGTTGTGGCTTATCTTTTGGAAATTATTCCAAGTCTCTCCAATGTTCATGACGTTTTCCACGTATCAATGTTGAGAAAATACATTCCTGACCCAATACATGTACTCACTTATGAAGAAATTAATCATGAACCAGATCTATCTTATTTTGAAGTGCCTATCAAAATTTTGAGGATTAAATTATCTGAAGGGGGAAAAATGTAACACCCCAAGCTTCCACAGTATTTTTCCCTTCGAATAATGCAATAGCTTGCATTGAACGGAAGTTCGAGATTCTAACACACAACGACCAATCAAACTAGCTGTTATGAATAGTAATACCAACTTTTTGAAATTTTATAAAATTTATCTTTCAAAATGGACTTTAGTTTTGGATTCAGAATAATGAAATTTTCTTATTCTGAATTTTTTGGTATTTTTCTAAAAACATTAAATTTTTTATGGATAGTGAAAAAAAATTGTGTTGTTGTTTAAAAACTAATTTTTATTTAAAAAATTAATTATATTTATTTAAATTTATTTCATGTAAAAAATAGATACAAAATACTTATATATGTTCAATGTAATTCATTAGAGTCATTCTGTAATAAAATTAGATATATAAAATTTTATTGAACTTTTCACATTCTTTTACACACCTCTTTAGAGCATTTGTAAATTTGAATAAAACATAATTTTACAAATTTTGTGTGTGAAATTTTAAAAATACAAGAGACAGAGTTGATATTAGTAAGAAAAATGTTATTTAATTGGATGAATAAAATTTTTGCTGAATATTAACTTTTTACTTTTATTTACCATGGTTAAAAGAAAATAAGGTAATTAAGGATAAAAATGATGTTATTATTACCATAACACATGTCCTAATTCTATTTTATAAGTGTAATTTGACCAAAAACAATCTTAAGAATAAAATATGATCCTTCAAGTCCACCTGGATTAGATTAATACATTTATTATTATTTTATTTAAAGAATAGTTAAAAGAGTTCAATTCAATGTTTAATAACTAATACATTTTTAATATAGGTTTATACATAATATAAATTCTACTATAAATATTAATTGTGAAGATAAAAATATTTAATAATTAATTATATTTTATTTATAATTTTAATACATTAAATTATTTAATTTATCTTTGACACAATGAGGACGCGGTAATTACTTAAATAATGAAATATTAAAATAATTGATATTATAAATATCCAAATAAATGTAATTTCAGAATTTTGATGAGTTCCACTAATTTTATAGGTTAATGTGACATGTTATTATTGATCAAATAAATTTAGTTCTAAGTAATAATTTGTTTAGTACATTAACAAAAATCATTCATTAAATAAAATAAAAATTGACATAATTGAGTTTTTAAAACAAATACTATATTAATGGTTCATATAATATTCCTAAAAATATAAGGTTCATCCAAAGGGCCTCAATAATATTATATATGTCATTAATGAACACAATGGGGTTCCTTTTTTAGTTTATAGTAAGTTTACTAACTATGTAATATAAAAATACAAAGAGACATGGTAAATGTCACGCTATTTAACTAAGAATTAAATCATAAAGATAATGTTAATATGGTGACCCAAATATGTCTAAATCGTAATAGTTGAGTGGTTTTCAATGTATACCCACCTTATCCTCGAAATAAATTATTTTTTAGCCATTATAAACCGAAAATCATTTTATTATGAAATAATATTTCAATCTTTTCCTAAGGTGCCCCTCACCCCACTTATAAAAGGGAACTTCCCATTATCTTAATTTCACACCTCCAATGCCTTTTTCCTCAGACCACCCCAACCCAAAAATCCTCCCAACTTTCCTTCCTTAATACTAGTGGCCTTACTTTAGTCAGAATTCCTTTGTATGGATCCCTTTTAATCAAATCAAAAGAAGAACCCAAAGAAGAGGTAAATATTTCATCACCTCTTTCATGTTCTTTTCTTCTTCCACTTCCTCTATCTTTGTTGTTTACATTCTAATATAATAAATCTTGTATCTTATTTATACTATTATGTTATAATAAAAATTGTATAACCGTATTCATTATTTTATCCATCCAATAATTGATAGAGTCACTTTATGTTCATACATACGTATTATCATCTCCACGTCCTGGTGTAATTTGTTACTCAAACACTTCATCTTTTGGATGGATATAATAATGAATATAAATGATTAAAATAACAAATATATCATGATAATGATTCTTTCACTACTATAAAATATGGTTTTGGAGGCGGGGCACCTATAGCGGCCCCCATTTGGCGGCCGCTAATACTATCAACAGCAGCCGCGTCAATTTTTCCTAAAAAACCCCTATTTTCCCCTCCCTCTCCTCCCTCCCCTCCCTGACCCAGCGACCCCCCCTTCCCCGACCCCGCGACCCCGACCCCGACCCCCGGTGAGCCTCCCCGGCCCCCGGCGACCCCTCCGCGACCCCCGGCGACCCCGACCCCACCGGCAACCCCGACCCCCATCGACCCCGACCCCCGACCTCCCGGCAACCCTGACCCCCGTCGACCCCAACCCCTGACCACCGACCTCCCAGCGACCCCGGCGACCCGACCCCCTGCGACCCGACCCCCGGCAATCCCCACCCCCTTGCCTCTGTGCTACGCCACCGGCAACCCCCACTGCCTTGCCCCCACGCTACGCCCCCGTGACCCCGACACCCCCTGCTCGCGCTGCACCCCGGCGACCCCCACCACCTTGCCTTCGCGCTGCGCCCCCGTGGCCCCGACACCCCCGCGACCCGACAACCCCCACCTCAACCCGCGCTTCACCTTTGGACAGCCTCACCACCGTCGTCCCCTCGTGGCCCCGTTGCATCCCTCCGGCAAGTCCTCCTGCCTCCGTTGGACCCTTTCGGTCCATTTTTCCCCACCGTGTAGAACCCTCCACGCTTCATCCAACCGTTCCTCTCCTTTCGAGTCTAGTCGTCAAACCTCTGTCATCAAGTCACTACGCCATCATAGATCCACAATCGAGTCAGACCTCGTTACCCACGGTAGAGTCCTCCGCGGGTAATGTTTTTTATCCAAATTTGGTTTTTAAATTTTAATGATATGTGTTTTTTTTAGAATTTAAATAAGATATTTATCTATAATTTATTTTAATGTAGGTATGTCACGGTGTGGTCACAGTGGTTCACCTGATGTTGTTGGTATATATGTTTTCATTTTTCTAAATTAATTGATTGAAATTTTCTGATTATATTTCTCTAACTGTTTCTAATCATTAATTTATATTGTAATTGAATTATGAATTTATGTTTATCCGGATCTACTACTTCTTCCAGCAGACGCAGGGGTCCTGGTAGAGGGGTTCGATCCTGGAACTCTAGAGGCCGATTGGATGTGTTATTTGACGACACATTTCATCCAGTTGGAGATGGTGCTACTGCATTGAGTCGTCGGTTTGGGAATATGATACGAGACTCACACAGATTCCCTCTGACGACTCGTGACTAGAGTTCTTTCCCTCAGGATACGATGGAAAGATTATGGAGGGAGGTTCAGGTAAATTCAATGTTTAATTGTTCATGATATTGTTATTATTATTGTCCCATTTTCTGACAATATTTTTAATAGGATAATTTGACATCCTGTCCAGATGAGTTTTGGGCTGTTTGTATGTCCAAATGCCGAAAATTATGGAAGGATTAAAAGTCAAGGTTGAAGATAGATCACTGGAAACCATTTGCGGGTGTGCCAGACATTCTACAGTGAGTCCCTCCGGGCATTCTTCCTGCACAGTGGTAGGATTTGGTTGCGTTTTGGTCAAGTGAGGCAGCGATGGTAAGATTTATTACTTTTAATATATAAATGACTAATTTTTCAAATGTCTATTAAGTAAATACGTTGAATGTAGACCGAGTCTGCTCGCCATTCAGATAATCTGGCGATGTAGGCCACACCTTCCAGACTTGGCACTCGACATGTGTCACAGCTCAGACATGATGTAAGTTCATAATTCACTATTTCATTCATATTTTGAAAATATTGTAGTATAACATGGTGAACCCCTTTATTATAGTTACACCAACATGGCGAGCCAATATATCGGATGTCCATATGGATGAAGACTCGTAGGGCGGGTGATCCCGATGTTGCCGGTGTTATAGTAAGAAAATTATTTACTAATTAATAAATTTATTTTTTATTTTATATTAATTATTCATATTTGTTCATTGATTCATTATATGCTACAGTATCAGTTTGACGCTCAGTTAGCAGAGTTGCCATAGGAGCAACATCGTAGTATTTTGTGTAGAGATGAAATATTTAACCGTGTCGTGGGGTGTGACGGTCATGGTTATTCTTTGACTTATGGCGGTTGTGTCCCACGACGTGCAGTTGTTAGAGAAGATGTGATGGGTGTATGCAGAGAGTCAGGGATGCGCACACAGGCTGAGATAGATGCTTCCATGCAGGATATGTAGTGCAATTTTGATTCACAATTTCAGCAGTTACGTGCAGAGTATGAGGAGAGGTTGTCACAGATGTCATCACGTATCGATGAAATGACGACGCAACAAGTGGCGCCACAGGTAAACAATAAAACAAACCATACTTAGATTGAATTTTATTGATATGTTTAAGATACATAATATTGATATATATTGTAGGCTCTGAATACCTCTGGTGGACATCACAGTGATATTGGTGATCCAGATGAGAATGAACCCCATGCATGAGGTAATTTCATTTGTCTTGATGAATTCTTGAGAATTTTTTATATCCTTGATGAATATAATTTTCCTTTTTTACCTAGATTAGTTTGTTTTAATATTTGTGGATGACATCTTAGTGCACTCCAAGAGTGATTATGATCATACCCAACATCTTGACATCATACATATTACACTTATTGACTATACAACAAGCTATATATATGTCAGTTTTGTATTGATTATATAGGTATAGTTATTGGGTCAAATAATTTCAGAGGAAGGTGTGTCAGTGGATGGAGAGAAACTCCAGATAGTTGTTTCTTGGGAGAATCAAAAAAAATCTTTCAATATTTTTGTCTTTTTAGGTTGAGTAAATTTTGACGTGCACGCGTAGACGGCATGTCAATCGAACTTGCGGTCTGCGTCGTAGGGCTCATTATGCGTTCTTTAAGTGTTGCGCGCGCTTAATAAATGCACGTGGGGGTCCAAATTGGCCGAACGAAGTCCGAATGGCCTGAAATTGGGCGAAATCAACGGGTTAGTGGATTGTGATGTGGTCGAGTATACAGCACGTCAATCAGACATGCCATGTGCCCGCGGTGACCGGGAACGCCGTTCTGGTGTCATAAACGGCCAAAACAGGTGTATAATGGTCAAACTCATAGTGGACGACATTGGATTGACCTGAAATCACAGGAAAACAATCCAATTATTAGTCGCGATGTGCACGCGCAGACGGAACGTCAATCAGACGTGCGGTCTGCGTGGTAGGGCTCATTATGCGTTCTTTAAGTGTTGCGCGCTATTGATAAACGCGCGTGTGGGGGTCCAAATGGGACGAACGAAGTCCGAATGGCCTGAAATCGGACGAAATCAAAGTGTGAGTGAATTTTGATGTGGTCGAGAAGACGGAACATCAATCGGACGTGCCGTGTGCCCGCGGTGACTGGGAACGCCATTCTGGTGTCATAAACGGCCAAAACGGGCGTCTAACGGTCAAACTCATAGTAGGCGACATCGGATTGACCTGAAATCATAGGACATCAATTCAATTATTATTAGTGACGTGCACGCATAGACGACACATCAATCGGACGTGCGGTCTGTGCGGTAGGGCTCATTATGCGTTCTTTAAGTGTTGCGCGCGCTTGATAAACGCGCATGGGGGGTCTAAACGGGCCGAACGAAGTCCAAATGGCCTGAAATTGGATGACATAAAAGGTTGAGTGAATTTTGATTTGGTCGAGTAGACGGCACGTCAATCGGAAGTTCTGTGTGCCCGCGGTGACCAGGAACGCCGTTCTGGTGTCATAAACGGCCAAAACTGGCGTCAAACGGTCAAACTCATAGCGGACGACATCATATTGACCTGAAATAATAGGACAACAATCCAATTATTATTCGCGACGTGCACGCGCAGACGGCACGTCAATCTGATGTGCGGTCTGCGTGGTAGGGCTCATTATGTGTTCTTTAAGTGTTGTGAATGCATAATAAACATGCGTGGGGGGGTCCAAACAGGCCGAACGAAGTCCGAATGGCCTGTAATCGGACGACATCAAAGGGTGAGTGAATTTTGATGTGGTCGAGTAGACGTCATGTCAATTGGACGTTCCGTGTGCCTGCGGTGACCGGGAACGCCGTTCTGGTGTCATAAACGGCCAAAACAGGCATCTAACGGTCAAACTCATAGCGGACGACATCGGATTCACATGAAATCATAGGACAGCAATCCAATTATTATTCGCGATGTGCTAGCATAGACGACACGTCAATCGGACGTGCGGTCTGCGCCGTGGGGCTCATTATACGTTCTTTAAGTGTTGTGCGCGCTTGATAAACACACGTGGGGGGGTCCAAACGGGCCGAACGAAGTCCGAATGGCCTGAAATCGGACGCCATCAAAGGGTGAGTGAATTTTGATGTGGTCGAGTAGACGGCACATCAATCGGATGTGTCGTGTGCCCGCTGTGACCGGGAACGCCGTTCTGGTGTCATAAACGGCCAAAACGGGCGTCTAACGGTCAAACTCATAGCAGACGACATAGGATTGACCTGAAATAATAGGAAAACAATCCAATTATTATTCGCGACGTGCACGCATAGACGGCACGTCAATCAGATGTGCGGTCTGCGCGGTAGGGCTCATTATGCGTTCTTTAAATGTTGCGTGCGCTTGATAAATGCGCATGGGGGGGTCCAAACGGGCCGAACGAAGTCCGAATGGCCTGAAATCGGATGACATCAAAGGGTGAGTGAATTGTGATGTGGTTGAGTAGACAGCACGTCAATCGGAGGTTCCATGTGCCCGCAGTGACCAGGAACGCCGTTCTGGTGTCATAAACAGCCAAAACGGGCGTCTAACGGTCAAACTCATAGCGGACGACATCGGATTGACCTGAAATCACAGGACAACAATCCAATTATTATTCGTGATGTGCACGCATAGACGAAACGTCAATCGGACGTGTGATCTGTGCGGTAGGGCTCATTATGCGATCTTTAAGTGTTACGCGCGCTTGATAAACGTGCGTGGGGGGGTCCAAACGGGCCGAACGAAGTCCGAATGGCCTGAAATCAGACGACATCAAAGGATGAGTTAATTGTGATGTGGTCAAGCAGACAGAACGTCAATCGGATGTGTCGTGTGCCCGCGGTGACCGGGAACGCCGTTCTGGTGTCATAAACGGCCAAAACGGTCGTCTAACGGTCAAACTCATAGCAAACAATATAAGTCCCCAGCCTTAAACCTTACTTAATATTGAATTAAATGATTAATTCACATTGAGGATCTTTTCTGTTTTAGAGTTTTAGAGAGTTAGGACATAACTATTACATCTCAAAAGATTACAATGTAGTCTCTTCTACTAAAAATTTCAATAAAATAAAGACTCTTAAAAAGAAACTTTTCTAGTTCCATGTTTTAGGTAGCATGACTTTCCCTTGAACCCATCCTTGACCCTATTCCACACTAACTCCTGTGAAAAACCTTTCAAAAACTTGGGATGAGCATAAAAAGCTCAGTAAGGGATACACAAACAATGAAAACTTTTAGTTTTTCAAAACAACAAGTAAACCATGTATACTTTATCAAAGTAATACTTTTCACCATTTCTAAGTATTAAAAACTCTTCTCTGAATAAAAGTTCATTACTTACCCTTCTGTAACAAAAATATTACCATAAAACCCATATAAAGATCACATAACATATAAAGGTAACTTGGGACATAAACATACTTAAGTGGAATAACCAAAAGTTGACTTCCACACATATCACTTAATGGAATAGCCATTCGGCCAACTTCCATACATACTTAATGGAATATTCATACGGCCAACTTCCATACCCAATGCATTGGAGGTTATAACGTAACCACCCATCCTGGTATTCATGGCACCACCCTTCATAATGTCCAAGTATCATTATTACACATAAAATATTGAAAATATAAACATTTCAATAACAACATTTCATTTGCAATCACAATAAGTAATTCCCAGATATTGAATTAATCAATCCATTTTCAAAAACCATTTAAAAGATATTTTTGAATCAAAGTGTCCCATACCACTTTGAAGCTTTTAATGGAATTATAATTTTAAAACATTAATGTCCATATAAATAAATACTGAAAACCATTTTGAAAACATGGACATTAAAGATAAAGATTTATAATAATAAATCTTTAAAACATTTAAAACGATATTTTTGTTAAAGAGTTTTTAACAAAATGAGAGACTCTTGAATACAAATAATTGTGGAATAACAATTAATCCGAACATTATAATATCATTAGAATAAAGGGATTCATGATATAATATGTCAAAGGACAATATACACACCATATAAGAGTGAATTGGTGCATAACAACAATGAAGTCTCAGAAGAAATGTAAAATGAGATGAAATCCATTATAAAGAAGGTATCCTTAAATTAAGGATAAATCAATCTCATAATTATGTGTGACAAACGAATACACCACATATAAGTGGATATTAAGTGTAAAAAAATCAGAGGTTATTCACACATATTCATAGAATGACATATTCAAGGAGTAAAAGTTTATCCCAAAGAATCAAATTTGGGTTAAAAAGTTCCCTTGCAAAAATTTGACAGCCTAACGGCGTCACTTCAAAATTCAGAAAAAGAGTTGATGAGGGATAAAAAAATTATCTCATCACTTAAAATTTACATCAATAAGGATATATGAGAACATTTCCCAACATAATAATATGTGAATTAAAAGACCCAACAAAAGAAGTCTTTTAAAAAGAGGTGGGTGAAAGGTTCCCTTACCGACTTGGGTATCTTTCGAAACATACACCCCATGAAAGAAGGTCAATACATCATTGATGTAAATAATCATAAACGAAAGTATATTACACAAAGTGTAGAATAATGGGAAGTACATACACCACTCAAAGGAAATTGTGGGAAATGTAGCATAAACCTCACGTGAATAAAAGTGAGATGAAAAATCCCTTACGAAAACTCGGCAGCCTAACGGCGCCACTTAAAACTTCCAAAATGGATTGATGAGAGAAAATAGGGTATCTCATCATATGAAAAATAAAAATTACAGTAATATTAATATAAAATAACATCCCAATAACAAGAAATACAAGCTTTAAAAGGAATGACATAAAGAGCGTACTTAAAAAGAATGAGAGGAGTAGTATCCCTTACCTCGGGTCCGACTTGACTCGATTGTTCTTTAACATCCTGAATAATAAACTTGAGTTAATTTATATTTTCTTAAGAACCTTTTCAAGTTCATTATTCCTTTTATATCACTTATTTACATCTTATAAAAATTATGTAATCATTTAAGTAAATAATGTTTGTTTTGTCGATATTTGGTTCTTAAGTCGAAAGTGAACTTCTTACAATTACAAGTTGTTCGTGTGGTCAATGGTTCATTATATCCAGAATGATATTCATGATTTTGATATCATATATATCATATATATCCATCATATACATGTATTTATAATATTACATAATCTTTTAGATGTAAGAAATGAAATGCACCATTCATGGAGACGGTAAGCCGTACGTACGCATGAACGCTACATTCATTTCTTTGTCATATTAATGGAATTAAAAATAAATGATAGGTATATATATTTTAATTCCAGAATTATATTAATCATATATATGTAACATAAATTATATATATCCATTATAAATATGAACTTATAACAGTACATTACGTTATGGATGAGAAATGAAATCCACCGTTCATGGAGACGGTAAGCCGTACGTACGCATGATCGCTACTTTCATTTCTATCTCATACATTAATGGAAAGAAATAATAATTATATAGAGTTATATTATATTTCCAGTATAAAATCATATATAATAACTTTAAATCCATCCTTTATAAGTCCCACATATGGAATTAACGAATCACATCACTTTGAGGGGGTGGTAGGCTGCACTTCCTTAAATGAAGATATCGTGTTTACCCATAATGGAAACCATAAAGGTATGCCATAAATGGAAAATACAGAAGCTTAAGTAAAACATAAACATATTATATATCATATATAAATATAGTGACATCTTAATGGCTACCTTTGAAGGTGTTATATGATTGTTGAACAATCATTGTTTCGTGAGGCAGAAATTCTCCATCCATGGAAACAGTGTGTTCTTTAACCATTAGATGTAGGTGTGTCTAATTTTAGCTCGAATACTTCTTATAAAAACATCCTAGTATATTTAAGATACTGGATTTGTAACAATATAAATGAATAAAAAGATTTTAGGGGTTGGAGAGGCAAAATAAAACAAAAGGACTCAAGTGAAGACATTACCTTAAAATCGGGTAACTCCCTTTGGTTTGAGCTCAAAGGCTTCCTTTAAAAGACTTCTGCCTAATGTGAGGCTTCACAGAGTAAGATAGGGAAGTGGAGAGACAAAATGGGCAGATTTTGGCCGAGCCAAAGGCTTTGGGAGTGTGGGTAAGGAGGTAGAGGTGGGGGCCTTTTATAAGAGGAGAGGAGGGGCACTCTTGTAAAGTTACAAAATGTTACTTTATTTTCAAAAGAGTTTCAGATTTTAAAGGTCCCACATTGATTTATTTAGAGGATATGGTGATAAGGGTTCGAAATCCACTCATCCAATAGGTTTTTGACATGTGTAGTTCTTAGATATTACATTATCTTTCCTTTTTATTTAAATCGTTAAATAATGAGGTCATCGCTGCATCATCATGATGTCATAAATAATTTAATTTATTTAATGTCTAAAAATTAAAAAAAATACTATGATGTAGGAAATATTTTTAGATTTCCAATGACTATTTATAGTCAAAAATCTTACTTTTATAACCCCATGTAAAAATTGTTTTAGTAAAACATCTCATGTTTGTGTCATTTTTACTTTAACATTAAATAAAAAGGTATTTAGGTCATTTTCCAACCAAAGTGGATCCATGGGGTCCCCAATTTGACCCATGGATTGTCTTGGTCATCCATGACACATCCAATGAGGTTAGGACATGTTTCTAGTCCATTTCATTTTATTAAAACATTATTCTTACCTTAAACTACACTAATTACTTCTAATCGCGATTAAAAACTTAATAAGTTACTATTCACCAAAAAATTATTTTTATCCCATTGAAGCACATTTTACTTCTTAATTACAACCATTTATGTTGGATTTTTGAAATTCAAAACACAAAGATGAAAAAATTTTATTTAAACGGAAAAATCATTTTTTATAAGTACCACTTAGTGGTTTCACTATTCATCAAAAATTGAATGTTTTTGGAAAAATACCAAAAATTTACACAAAGTAAATTTTGATGTCCTGATTCTAAAGAAGAATTTTATTTTTTCAAATATAACACATACCATTGTCAAAATTTTGATTTAAAAGAGGTTCGCCATCAAAAGGCGGTTAATCGACCTTTTAAACAATATTAGAATGTTTACGCTTAAAATTGGATTCATTCGCATTTTTAATCCTCTAACATTTATTGTAAAAAGTAAAAATATTTGACAAACATATATAATAATTTTGTAGTTAGTTCTATTCATTCCCACCATCACAACAGCTAGGTGTTAACTACCATTTAAAATAATATTATTTTATTATTGGAGTGCAACGTAAGATTCCCAAGAAACTCATTGTTGCGTGTTGGGTACGCCATCGAGCATAGCATCCCCTTTAATGTCATATTAATATTTTATTAAAAAATATGGATAAATATGAAATTTTCATATTCTTTATTTACCTGGGGTGTTACATCCTTCCCCCCTTTTGGGAATTGCGTCCTCACAATTTTAAAATTGAGCTTGGAAACATCCTTGTAAGTCCCACATCGGAATAAGAGTCGGTAAAACAATCACTTTAAAATAAAGAAAGATAATTACAGAGGTCACCTGAGTTAACCCATAATAGGATTCCGTGTAGGAAAACATGGACATGGAAGAAAAAGCAAAGGGTCATGTTCTTGAGGAAGAGTGATAGTAAACATGTCTAGAAGAAAGTTAACCATAAGAAAATCACAAACTTGTGATGGGTTAAACGGTATTTGATTCCCCAGTAGGAAAAGTTAATAGAAAAAATTTTGTTTTAAGTTACTTTTTATTGAGTAATTTATTCATAAGGAAACATAATCACTTATCATGTTGACTTTCAACTTTTATTATATTCCTTACACAAACTCATATTTTCTCCAAAAGATGAGTATTTAGGAAGACTTGTTCATATTAAGAGTACTATAATCAACTTCTAGAGAATCACCTAATCTGCCAAAGAGAACTATATACTTCCCGTGTCTTTAGGCTTTAACCAAAACCCAAACCAAAAAGGTTAGAACAAGATCAGATAATCTAGAAAAGGATAACCCTTTAAAAAAATCTATGCTTAATCTCCAAAATTTGTCCAACAAAACCCAATGTTCAACGAGGACCATCCGATAAACAATTTGTCCAGAAAATTATTCAAAGTAAACCAATCTAAGATTCAAACCCAAATATGTTAAGTATTTATTCACATAGTCTTCCAAGTTAAATCATAACATTTATCTCCAAACAACATCAGTTTCTCCTAAATTCTCATATTGAAAATTAATTAAACTAATCACATATCTTCCATGATAGGTTAATCATTTTCATAAATAACCCAAAATCAACTTACTCTTAATTCATAAAATCATATAACTAAAAAGAATCAGTCAAACTAACCAGGGACTTCACGTAGTCCAGTGGTAGGCGATAAATACTAGTCGCACTTTGGTTGAGGGTTCGATTCCTGCAGCTTTGTCCGACGCGATGGGTTGTCACACGGTCTGTGTGTTGTCCTTTTTCCAAAACTATATAATTCTCAAATTATTCCCCAAAAAAAAGGATAAAATCATCAAAAAAACCATAACATAATTTAACCTCAATTTTATATCATGCCTTTCACTTGAATCATAACATATAGTAACCCATAATTACCTCAAAAGTAAGGATCATATAAACCCAAATGGTTCTTTATAACTATGTCCACAAAAGAAAAGATAACTATTCCGTGAATAAAATTTGCATATATTAAACATCAGGGTTACACATAATATAAAAAGTCTTCTAATGTAACCCCATCATCAAAAAAGACTTAATACTCTTAAGAATTTCACCATAACTCTTGAAGCCCTTATATGTTGACATCTTACTCATTCAACATTATTCATGATCCATTAACCATTCCTTTCCAACTTATTCTGAAATACCTCTTTCCTACAAACAAAATCATGAATCATATCCTAGGATTCCAAAATAGGAAAACAATAGTCATGAAATAATACATACCTTTGATTGGTCATTGTCAGTATCTTCATCCTCAATGGGAATGGCATTAGGTATTGGTAAATGAATATTTGTACAATCTTGGTGATCCCATTCCAGAAACTTCTTCATAGGACATGTGTTTTCATAATGACCATGCACACCACATTTAAAACATTCAATTGATCCCTCAAAAATAACTTCTTTCCCTTTCCTCAAGTCAACTAGATGCTTCCTTTTTCCATGGCAGGTTCTTGCTTTATGACCTTCATTTCCACATCTATAGCATATTTTGGTCCCTTTGAAACATTTTCCAAGGTGTTTCTTTCCACATCTTTGACACATAGGTTTTTGTACACACTTACCTTTATGATTATTACCTGTAGTTCCGTAGGGATATTTTTCTCGCATATATGATACCTTATAGAAATCACCAAGGTTTAGGTGGTCAATCATGACTCCAGATAGTTGGTTGAGGATAAACACAAGAGTTCTTATTTCAGATCTTATATCATTCAGTTGCTCGCTCAGAAAACTGTCATAGTTTCCTTCACATCCACTGTTACCTTGGTGCCTGCTAGATCCAGGAATTTACTAAAACCAAGAAAGTCAGTGTGAGTATATCAACAAAACCATCATGTACTAAAGAGGAAGATAAACACTAAGATATACTTACTCATTCATGTTATCTAAAAACTATGACTCTTTCTGAAATCCTAACCATTATGGTCATGTCACTTATGCTTAAAGAATACCCTAACCTCTAAAGTTATCTAAACCGACCTTTGATACCAACTATAAGGCCCCAGCCTTAAACCTTACTTAATATTGAATTAAATGATTAATTCACATTGAGGATCTTTTCAGGTTTAGATTTTCAGAGAGTTAGGACATAACTATTACATCTCAAAAGATTAAAAAGTAGTCGCTTCTACTAAAAATTTCCAGAAAATAAAAACTCTTAAAAAGAAACATGTCTAGTTCCATGTTTTAGGTAGCATGACTTTCCCTTGAACCCATCCTTGACCCTATTCCACGCTAAGTCCTGTGAAAAACATTTCAAAAACATGGGATGAGCGTAAAAAGCTCAGTAAAGGATACACAAAGAATGAAAACTGTTAGTTTTTCAAAATAACAAGTAAACCATGTATACTTTATCAAAGTAATACTTTTCACCTTTTCGAAGTAGTAAAAACTCTTCGCTGAATAAAAGTTCATTACTTACCCTTCTGTAACCAAAATATTACCATAAAACCCATATAAAGATCACATAACATATAAAGGTAACATGGGAAATAAACATACTTAAGTGGAATAACCATAAGGTCGACTTCCACACATATCACTTAATGGAATAGCCATTCAGCCAACTTCCATATATACTTAATGGAATAGTCATAAGGCCAACTTCCATACCCAATGCATTGGAGGTTATAACGTAACAACCCATCCTGGTATTCATGGAACCACCCGTCATAATGTCCAAGTATCATTATTACACATAAAATATTGAAAATATAAACATTTCAATAACAACATTTCATTTTCAATCACAATAAGTAATTCCCAGATATTGAATTAATCAATCCATTTTCAAAAACCATTTAAAAGATATTTTTGAATCAAAGTGTCCCATACCACTTTGAAGCTTTTAATGGAATTATAATTTTAAAACATTAATGTACATATAAATAAATACTGAAAACCATTTTGAAAACATGGACATTAAAGATAAAGATTTAGAGCAATAAATCTTTAAAACATTTAAAACGATATTTTTGTTATAGAGTTTTTAACAAAATGAGAGACTCTTGAATACAAATAATTGCGGAATAACATTTAATCTGAACTTTATAATATCAAAAGAATAAAGGGATTCATGATATAATATGTCAAAGGACAATATACACACCATATAAGAGTGAATTGGTGCATAACAACAATGAAGTCTAAAAAGAAATGTAAAATGAGATGAAATCCATTATAAAGAAGGTATCCTTAAATTAAGGATAAATCAATCTCATAATTATGTGTGACAAACGAATACACCAAATATAAGTGGATATTAAGTGTAAAAAAATCAGAGTTTATTCACACATATTCATATAACGACATATTCAAGGAGTACAAGTTTATCCCAAAGAATCAAATTTGGGTTAAAAAGTTCCCTTGCAAAAATTTGACAGCCTAACGGCGTCACTTCAAAATTCAGAAAAAGAGTTGATGAGGGATAAAAAAAAGTATCTCATCACTTAAAATTTACATCAATAAGGATATATGATAATATATCCCAACATAAAAATATGTGAATTAAAAGACCCAACAAAAGAAGTCTTTTAAAAAGAAGAGGGTGAAAGGTTCCCTTACCAACTTGGGTATCTTTCGAAACATACACCCCATGAAAGAAGGTCAATACATCATTGATGTAAATACTCATAAATGAAAGTATATTACACAATGAGTAGAATAATGGGAATTACATACACCACTCAAAGGAAATTGTGGGAAATGTAGCATAAATCTCATGGGAATAAAAGTGAGATGAAAAATCCCTTACGAAAACTCGGCAGCCTAACGGCGCCACTTAAAACTTCCAAAATGGATTGATGAGAGAAAATAGGGTCTCTCATCATATTAACAATTAAAATTACAGTAATATTAATATAAAATAGCGTCCCAATAACAAGAAATAAAATCTTTAAAAGGAATGACATAAAGAGCGTACTTAAAAAGAAAGAGAGGAGTAGGATCCCTTACCTCGGGTACGACTTGACTCGATCATTCTTTAACATCCTGAATAATAAACTTGAGTTAATTTCTATTTTCTTAAGAGCCTTTTCAAGTTCATTATTCCTTTTATATCACTTTTTTAAATTTTATAAACATTATGTAATCATTTAAGTAAATAATGTTTGTTTTGTCGATATTTGGTTCTTAAGTCGAAAGTGAACTTCTTACAATTAAATGTTGTTCGTGTGGTCAATGGTTTATTATATCCAGAATGATATTCATGATTTGGATATAATATATATCATATATATCCATCATATACATGTATTTATAATATTACATAATCATTTAGAGGTAAGAAATGAAATGCACCGTTCATGGAGACGGTAAGTCTTACATACGCATGAATGGTACTTTCATTTCTTTGTCATATTAATGGAATTAAAACTAAATTACAGGTATATATATTTTAATTCCAGAATTATATTCATCATTTATATGTATCATAAATTATATATATCAATTATAAATGTGTACTTATAATAGTACATTACATTTAGGGATGAGAAATGAAATGCACCGTTCATGGAGACGGTAAGCCGTACGTACGCATGAACGCTACTTTCATTTCTATCTCATACATTAATGGAAATAAATAATAATTATATAGAGTTATATTATAATTACAGTATAACATCATATATAATAACATTAAATCCATCCTTTATACATCCCACATATGGAATTAACGAATCTCATCACTTTGAGGGGGCGGTAGTCCGCACTTTCTTAAATGAAGATATCGCGTTTACCCATAATGGGAACCATAAAGGTATGCCATAAATGAAAAATACAGAAGCTTAAGTAAAACATAAACATATTATATATCATATATAAATATAGTGACATCTTAATGGATACCTTTGAAGGTGTTATATGAGTGTTGAACAATCATCATTTCGTGAGGCAGAAATTCGCCATCCACGGAAACAGTCTGTTCTTTAACCATTAGATGTAGGTGTGTGTACGTTTAGCTCGAATCCTTCTTATAAAAAAATACTATTATATTGAAGATACTGTATTTTTTACAAAATAAATGAATAAAAAGAGTTTAGGGGGTTGGAGAGGCAAAATAAAACAAAAGGACTCAAGTGAAGACATTACCTTAAAATCGGGTAACTCCCTTTGGTTTGAGCTCAAAGGCTTACTTGGGAAGACTTCTGCCTAATGTGAGGCTTCAAGGAGTAATAGAGGGAATTGGAGAGACATAATGGGAATAGTTTTGCTGAGCCAAAGGCTTTGAGAGTGTGGGTAAGGAGGTAGAGGTGGGGGCCTTTTATAAGAGGAGAGGAGGGGCACTCTTGTAATGTTACAAAATGATACTTAATTTTCAAAAGCGTTTCAGATTTTAAAGGTCCCACATTGATTTATTTCGAGGATAAGGTGATAAGGGTTCGAAATACACTCATCCAATAGGTTTTGGACATGTGTAGGTCTTAGATATTACATTATCTTTCCATTTTATTTAAATCGTTAAATAATGAGGTCATCACTCCATCATCATGATGTCATAAATAATTTAATTTATTTAATGTCTAAAAATTATAAAAAAAATACTATGATGTAGGAAATCTGTTTCTCTTTCCAATGACTATTTATAGTCAAAAATCTGACTTTTATAACCACATGTAAAAATTGTTTTAGTAAAACATCTCATGTTTGTGTCATTTTTACTTTAGCATTAAATAAAAAGGTATTTATGTCATTTTCCAACCAAAGTGGATCCATGGGGTCCCCAAGTTGACCCATGGATTTTCTTGGTCGGCCATGAAACATCTAATGAGGGTAGGATATGTGTCTAGGTCATTTCATTTTATTAAAACATTATTCTTACCTTAAACTACACTAATTACCTCTAATCGCGATTAAAAACTTAATAAGTTACTATTCACCAAAACAATTATCCCATTGAACCACATTTTACTTCTTAATGACAACAATGTATGTCAGATTTATGAAATTCAAAACACAAAGATGACAAAATTTCATTTAAATGGAAAAATCAGTTTTTATAAGTTCCACTTAGTGGTTTCACTATTCATCAAAAATTGAACTTTTTTGGAAAAAAACCAAAAATTTACACAAAGTAAATTTTGATGTCCCGATTCTAAAGAAGAATTTTATTTTGTCAAATATAACACATAAAATTGTCAAAATGTTGATTTAAAAGAGGTTCGCCATCAAAAGGCGGTTAATCTACCTTTTAAAGAATATTAGAATGTTTACGCTTAAAATTGGATTCATTCGCATTTTTAATCCTCTAACATTTATTGTAAAAACTAAAAATATTTGACAAACATATATAATAATTTTGTAGTTAGTTATATTCATTCCCGCCATCACAACAGCTAGTCATTAACTACCATTTAAAATAATATTATTTTATTATTAGAGTGCAACGTAAGATTCCCAAGAAACTCGTTGTTGCGTGTTGGGTACGCCATCGAGCATAGCATCCCCTTTAATGTCATATTAATATTTTATTCACAAATATAAATAAATATGAAATTTTCATATTCTTTATTTACCTGGGGTATTACAGACAACATCGGATTTACCTGAAATCACAGGACAACAATTCAATTATTATTCGCGACGTGCACTTGCAGACGGAAGGTCAATCGGACGTGCGGTCTGCACCGTGGGGCTCATTATGCGTTCTTTAAGTGTTGCGCGCGCTTGATAAATGCGTGTGGGGGGTCCAAACAGTCCGAAAGATGTCCGAATGGCCTGAAATAAGACGACATCAAAGGGTGAGTGAATTGTGATGTGGTCGAGCAGACAGCACGTCAATCGGACGTGCCGTGTGCTTGCGGTGACTGGGAACGCCGTTCGGGTGTCCCGAACGGCCAAAACAGGTGTCTAATGGTCAAACTCATAGCAGACGACATTGGATTGACCTGAAATCACAGGACAACAATCCAATTATTATTCGCGGCATTCACGCACAGACGGAACTTCAATCGGACGTGTGGTCTGCGCGGTAGGGCTCATTATGCGTTCTTTAAGTGTTGTGTGCGCTTGATAAACGCGCGTGGGGGGTCCAAATGGGCCGAACGAAGTCCGAATGGCCTGAAATCGGACGACATCAAAGGGTGAGTTAACTGTGATGTGATCGTGGAGACGGCACGTCAATCGGACGTGTCGTGTGCCCGCGGTGACCGGGAACGCCGTTCTGGTGTCATAAACGACCAAAACGGGCATCTAACGGTCAAACTCATAGTGGACGACATCAGATTGACCTAAAATCACAGGAAAACAATCCAATTATTATTCATGACGTGCACGCGCAGATGGAAGGTCAATCGGATGTGCGTTCTGTGTCATAGGGCTCATTATGCGTTCCTTAAGTTTTGTGTGCGCTTGTTTTCATATTCTTTATTTACCTGGGGTATTACAGACAACATCGGATTTACCTGAAATCCCAGGACAACAATTAAATTATTATTCCCGACGTGCACTTGCAGACGGAAGGTCAATCGGACGTGCGGTCTGCACCGTGGGGCTCATTATGCGTTCTTTAAGTGTTGTGCGCGCTTGATAAACGCGTGTGGGGGGTCCAAACAGTCCAAAAGATGTCCGAATGGCCTGAAATCAGACGACATCAAAGGGTGAGTGAATTGTGATGTGGTCGAGCAGACAGCACGTCAATCGGACGTGCCGTGTGCTTGCGGTGACTGGGAACGCCGTTCGGGTGTCCTGAACGGCCAAAACAGGTGTCTAATGGTCAAACTCATAGCAGACGACATTGGATTGACCTGAAATCACAGGACAACAATCCAATTATTATTCGCGGCATTCACGCACAGACGGAACTTCAATCGGACATGTGGTATGCGCGGTAGGGCTCATTATGCGTTCTTTAAGTGTTGTGTGCGCTTGATAAACGCGCGTGGGGGGTCCAAATGGGCCGAACGAAGTCCGAATGGCCTGAAATCGGACGACATCAAAGGGTGAGTTAACTGTGATGTGATCGAGTAGACGGCACGTCAATCGGACGTGTCGTGTTCCCGCAGTGACCGGGAACGCCGTTCTGGTGTCATAAACGACCAAAACGGGCATCTAACGGTCAAACTCATAGTGGACGACATCAGATTGACCTAAAATCACAAGAAAACAATCCAATTATTATTCACGACGTGCACGCGCAGATGGAAGGTCAATCGGATGTGCGTTCTGTGTCATAGGGCTCATTATGCGTTCTTTAAGTTTTGTGTGCGCTTGATAAATGCGCGTGGGGGGGTCCAAACAGGTCTAATGAAGTCCGAGTGTCCTGAAATTGGACAACATTAAAGGGTGATTGAATTTTGATGTGGTTGAGCAGAAGGCACGTCGATCAGATGTGTCGTGTGCCCGCGGTGACCGGGAACACCGTTCTGGTGTCATAAACGGCCAAAACGGGCGTCTAATTGTCAAACTCATAGCAGACGACATCGGATTGACCTCAAATCATAGGACAACAATCCATTTATTATTCGAGACGTGCACGCGTAGACGGCACATCAATCGGATGTGCGGTCTGCGCGGTAGGGCACATTATGTGTTCTTTAAGTGTTGCGCGCACTTGATAAATGCGCGTGGGGGGTCCAAATAGGCCGAACGATGTCCGAATGGCCTGAAATCGGACGACATCAAAGGGTGAGTGAATTGTGATGTGGTCGAGCAGACGGAACGTCAATCGGAAGTACCGTGAGCCCACGATGACCGGGAACGCCGTTCTAGTGTCCTAAACGGCCAAAACGGGCGTCTAATGGTCAAACTCATAGCGGACGACATCAGATTGATCTGAAATCACAGGACAACAATCCAATTAGAACAATAGAATTAATGATTTTAAATTTTTAAAACGGTAATCAAAATTATGAATATTATTTTGAAAATCAAATACTTTAGATCTGTTACAGTAAGTTTGAAGTTAAATATTTGTTTTCTAGGTTTTATTCTGTACTACGTTTGTTATTAAATTTTGTTATGCAGTTATATGTGATGATGGATGCGGATATTGGAAGATGATAGCCGGGATTTATTTGGGTATATTAATGTATAATTGAATTTTTTTAAAAAAAAAATTAAAATTTAATAGCGGCCGCCTTTTGGCGGCCCCTATAGGTCCGAGCTTTAGCGGCCGCCAATTGGCGGTTGCTGATAGTAACAGCGGTGGGGCAAAAGCGGCCGCCGTTTGGCAGACGCTAAGCGGCCACCATTTGGCAGACGCTATGCGGTCGTCGTTTGGCGGATGTTAGGCGGCCGCTATAGGCCTTTAGCGACGGCTTTTGGCGACCGCTAAAGGTAATTATTGTACTAGTGTTTATACATGACAAACCATCCAATTATATATGATTTTAATATCAAAAGAATTTTATTTTTTCTCATACGTATGTACGGATTACTATCTCCACGAACGTGATGAGATTCATTCCCCATCATAATTATTCAAGAATAATTTTCATTTTATGATTAAAAATAATGTTTAATAATATAATACCATTTTTTATATGTATCAAATACATCCTATCCATAACCAACATGGCTTACTTAACCAAGAATATAAAGGAAAATGAATCAGTTTTCACCCGAAACGATGATACTACTAAAATATCAATTAACAATGAAATATTAGAAGATCATATATGACATCATATTAATGTATATAGTTCTTGTATAATTTAATAACAATTATTTCACCATTATACTAGAGTTTAACCTACCTTAGACCAATGAAAAGTGAAAGTTAATGGTTAATTTCACAATCTTTTAATTATCATTGGTTGTTTTTACGTAAGTATCTATTGGAAGCTCTTTATCATCCACATCTATGTTTCTAAAAAATGTATTCTAAATAATTCTTACTATTTTATAGATTATGGGTTAATGTCATTTATACCCATGTTTGACTTTTTATAAATGCTTATAAAAGAATATTTCCTTCATTTTCCAAACATGGTATCTTATGACCATTTCGACAAAATTAAGGTATGAATGTGTTTTTAACTTATACCGTAGGTGCAGCAATTTTCATCCATTATAACATAATTGAAGATTCCCTTACAAGCATATAAGAATATTTTCAAAATAAATGTTTTCTTTTATATTTATATGACTTTTAAAATATTTCAAAAAATAAAGAGATATTTCTCTAAAAAAATGTTTTGATTTCTTCTATGTCAACATCCATTGATGGATTGTAAGCTTATTTGAAGATGATTTATTATGATTCAAAAATTCCATATTGTGTTGAATTTTTTTGTGATATGTTTGACTATGGATGTGTTATTTTTATACCATTCATGGTTAATTGACAATTTGTTGAAATTTCATATGCTCTTTTTAGTAGGAATGTTTATGTTATGTTTAAACCTTTTCATATGAGGAATGCATAGGACTTAGTAAGTGACGGGTGGAGCCCGTTATAGATCCTCGATGTATTGGTAGGTCTATTGAGAAAAACTAGTGTATTGGAATATGGATTTTACAAAATATTATTTGTGGTATTGACACAATGCCTTGACTATGTTGTTATGAAGTCGGGTATTATGCATTCCATCATGATGAAAGTGGCTATTGTTATTGCATCTGATTAATCGACTAGTAGAATATCTATGTTAATAATAAAATGGAATTATTTGATTTTATCATTGAAATATTATGCTGAAGTTAAAGTTTAAAAGGATTTTTTTTAGTCTTACATTGACTTAAATGTTTATGCTTATTTATGACTGTTTTTGCTCTATTGTTATCCTTACTGAGCATCTGAGCTCACCCCTTTCTATGTTTTATTTTTTCCACAAGGAAAAAAATTATATTATAACTGACCTATAGGGATAGTATAAGGGATATGAGTGTGGCCTATGGAGACTATGTTGTTGTTGTTTTTAATTTTATAATGTAATATAAAACTTTTGAATGTATCTAGTATTTCCAAGGCTACTAAACTAATCTGTCTTTGATACTTGATCTTTAGTGATCATGCCAATGTTATGTAATAATGCACCGACTCTGGGTAACTAGAATCATGGAGTTACAATTTTAAATTAATTTTATTATAAACTTGGGTCATTTTTAAATCCATTAACCCAATTTTTTTCATTATAATCATTTTTATATTTAATTTTTATATAAAAACATTTCAATAATTTGAACATTTTTCCTATAAGACCCCACATTCTCATCACCTGTGTGAGATTAATTTCAAATTATATTTTCCCATATCTATGAATATATTTTGAAAAAGTAGACTAATTATTTTGAATCATAATAATTTATATTATCTACAAAATTAAAATTAATTTTTTCCCAAAATGAAGAGTAAAAAACTTTAAATTATTTACCAAATTTAATGAAAAATGGGTTTAGCAGAATGGGGTTAAATTTATAAAAAATATATGGTAAAAATAAGTATAAATGTTATATGAAACACATTTTGGCCATATTTTTACCTTATATATACCATTCTAGATTCTATACAATATTTGGATAACTTTGACATGAAAAATAATTTATAGACTTTTTTCTTTCAAAAAATTACAAGTGTTCCACTAACTCGACTTATAAATGGCCACTCACCATCTTCCATTATTTACACAATAAAATCCTTTTAGATCTACCAATAAATATCCATATCCATTCCCAAAATCAATAATATAATTCATGAAGAAATTGTTTTGCACATATATCTGCCATAGTAAATATTTTAGGTACATCTTAAGGAGGAGACCCAAAGAATCGATAACATTGATCAACTAAAATTTTGGTTTTATTGCAAAATCTTCATTCTTAAATTTTTATTATAACATGATGATATATTATACTCTTCATATTCATTATAATAATATGTTATTTTTTTCAAGAATTTTAACCCTCTCTACTTCAATTAAATGGTTTATAAATTTATCATTCAGGTGTTCAGAAAATTACAAACTTATGAACAGTTGTCATTTGTTTATCCATTGTCAAATATAATTGATGGAAATATTGATAGATTTATAATTTTTATTATTTTATTATTATTATTTTGGAATTATTATATCACATGTACAATCATACTCTTTACTTTTTGGGAATACGATAGTGCCACTCATGTGTATGGCGGACAACCACTTCACCAAGAGATGTTTTTCATTCTGTATTTTCATGGAACATGTGATGTATGAGATTAATAAAATTATATGATATATAAGAAAAAAACTATTATTTAATGATAATTTATATCATTTATTTTTATTTCTTACAATTTGACAGCAAAATGGAAATTGTGTTTGCGCGTATATGAGGCATATCATCTCCAAGAATGATGTATTTCATTTTATATCTCTAAATATTATGAAATAATCTTACTAAATATATTATTAATTTATATTAAATTTATATCATGGTTATGAAAATTTAAATCATGAAACCATTATCATTGTAATAAAAAAAATAACATGTCAAAGCATATAAGAAAATCAACATGACAATTTCATAAAATATAACATTGATATGGAATTGATAATAAATAGTAAAAAACATAATAATAAAATCATATAAGCTATGATATATATAAATATGGTTCTATAGAAGATTTATAATAAAACTATAGGAATTATATTGGACTTTTCAACATGTATGATGGAAGCTAGAACTTAAGATAAGGTATTTCTAGTCTCGCTTTTTTATGAAGTAGACCTATCCGAATTCACTACTTTTTTTATTTCATTATGAATATACTACCAATTTGAAATTATATATCATAAATACCATTAATATAATTATATTTTAGGATTCAAATGATGTTTTTATTTATTGGGTATTATAATTCGAAGGATTACTAAAGTGGTAACAGATTGTAGTGTAAATTTTTCTTTTTTGAGACATATGTTAGGTAATACGCCTTTATTCTTTAATTATGTGTATATATAGACCCTATAACTGAAAATAATATTTTTTTATCTATCCAAAAAAACATTCTATGTTATAAATTCATGAGTTTTACAATTAAATGATTTTAAAATTGTAATGATTATATGTTATAATGTCATCATTTAGTAAAACATTTTATGATTATGTTTCTGATGAATAATGATATGATCCATATCTCATGAAACTCATGAAATATTATATCCTCTAGTTTTTAATGATATGATAATTTACAAGTAAAATTTTCAATTATTTTTTAATTAAAATAAATAAATAATGGGTTTTTCAAATTTTTAAATTAATCTTATCTTCAGTGGGAAATATTTTTTCAATGAAAACCGGATTTTCAAAAAAAAAAATTTATTTATCTTTAAATATTTTTTGAATAAATTTTTACCAATTATTAAATTTATTTATGAATTTTTTGAATTTATATTTTATGTCATTTTAAAAAAAAACTTCTTTTGGATGTTTCTATAAATTTCGATGAATTTTTTGTTTTGACATGTATGTAATGAAGAAAACACTCTATCGTATTAAATTTGTTTTAATTAAATGTAAGTATAAATTATTTCATGTTTATTTCAAAATTAAAATATATTCAAAATGTTTTATATTTTAAAATGTGTTTTTAAAATAAGAATAGTAGTTTCCTCAAGAATTTTTTAAATAATTGATCAAAATCATTCTCAATCAATGATAACATTGAATGATGTTAACTATTATTTTCTATGGATATTATCCAAGGATACTGTTAACATTATTTGTCTATATGATTTATTTATATTATAGGATTATGTTTATAAAACTTTTTCCTTTTCGAGGAGTTATACCTTTATTAAATTCTGGTGAAGCCTGCTCTTAATTTTTCTCTAGTTTTTAAATAATGAAATGATTAATTGATTATGGAACATATATTATTTATATAGGAAATTATATTATAAAATATTTACGAGATCCATTAAATCTCACTAGTAATTATATGATGAATTATTTATGATATTATAGAATATATATGTATTAGATTATAATTTTGTGATGTGTGGGACCTATATAGCCCACCAAATAATTGGGTAATGATTTACATCCCATGAGATATATATGAAAATAATGGGAATTAAACCCATTTAATTAAGGTAAATTAGAAAATATATTGGTTTTAGAGTGAACTTTTACTACTGTGATGGTTTGGAGAGCGAACCCATTGCACTAGACTATATTTAATAGTCATTATTTAACACAATGTAAGTAATTTTAAATGAATATCTATATGTTACAAATATATTTATTATGCAAATATTACTCTTTAATTTCACATTTTATTTGATTCCCTACGGATTGATTTCTTATGAATTGCAATTTTTCATTCCATGATCCAATATTATGATCATTGGTATGTATTTTATGGTTTTCAAAATTTTATTCTAATGTTCTTATACCATAATGTTCATGTTATGCTTATGTATCTCCCTTTTTTCCCAAATTTAGAATCATCACTCATCATCTATTATATTTTCCTTTCTGGGATTTTAATGTAATGTATTACTTATTATTTTCCATATAAGTGTACTACATAATTAGAATATATTGGTAGATGATATAGTTTACCAATATATCATTTGATTGTGTTTCTATGATTCAAAGTCCACTCGTCTATTTTATTTATCAAGTGTGTGTTTGTGTAATATGATGAATATTTATCAAAAATTAATTAAAATCTATGTAGTATATTCCTTTTGTAATATAAATATTTATTAACCTTATATGAATTATCTCATATAATACCTATCATCATATCCTGGGAAAAAGAACCATCAGAAAGGGTGATCCTAGTTGATCTGTAAGGGTAAACATGGTAAATACATAACCATAACAAGATTATAATGGTATTTGAACACAATCCTAAAAATGAATATAATACAACTAAAATGGAAGACAAAATTTATGATTTATGATAAAAAAAAAATTGATGTTAATAAGTCATAAATCTTAAGTAAATCAATGAACACAAGCTTTGAGATTATAAAATTTATAGAATACAAGGAAATTTATACATAATCAATCAAAATAATTTCCATATAAATACTGTCTCATTGACACTACTTTATTATGGGAATTTTTTCAATCAAAAAAACATCATATTAGTCTTGTTTCACTCCCAAGACATTCATAGTCGATATTTTCCATTACTAAACTATTATTACATCTTATTCTAGTCCTTATTATCTCATGATATTTAAATCATTACCCAATACATAGGAGGGAGATATAAGTCCCACTAGTAATATAATAAAAATTATATAAATCTTTTCCAAAAGTTAAAAATGAATTTATAACATATCTTCAAAATAAAAGAAATAGGTCTCAAAAACATTTATTTATAGAACATACTTTGTAAAATATGATGTAATCACGGTCATTTTATCAACTCATCAATGTGTAACCCATGAAAAAATAATAATAATTCATAATATTATTATCATATTATAACCCATGGAATGTGAACATGATTATTAAAAATGTTTTCATTATATATATAAACCATATAGTGAAATAATTTTTCTGTCATCCCTAGATCTTATCCTTACTAAGGCAATAGTAACATCAAAATATATCATCTCAAATGAAAAATTATTTTGAAATATAAATTTGAATATTTATCAAGAAAAATAAAATTGAAAAATTGAAAAATTATATTTAAATGACAAATAATTCTGAAATCAATTTTAATAACATTTTCATTGAAAATGTCCTTTCAAAAATATAACATAAGCTTTAAATCATTTTATGGATTTTATGGCGGGAAATGACAATCATACAGTACAAGTTTAAATAATGACCCCTATAACATTATGGGTAAAACAGAATATACCTTATTTGGAAACTGACATGAAGAATCATTATAAAATATTTTTAAAATATTCAAATAGGGACAAAAATTTCATAAATAAATTTTGGATAGTATGAATAACATTTCTTGTTATTATGAAAACCAAAATATCGAAGATAAAAAAAATTCAACCAAAGTGATAAATGGAATTTTTGTTTTCTTACAAAACATATTTTGAATCCAGCAGTACGGTTTGATAGTAAAATAAAGTGAAAACATGAATTCTAATTGAATAATCAATGTAAAAAAGATAATATTGATTTTCATGATAGAATGATCATAATATTTCATATTGGAATCATAAATATTAACAGTTATGATAATATATGTGACGTTATCATAAAATCCTCTCCACATTTTTCATAGTGAATCAAAGGAAATATGAATGCAAAACACTAAATAAAAAGAAACATATCATCAATATAAATTAATTAGTGAAATAACATGTAAAAGATACTATATTTACCCATTATAAATTAATATTTTTGAAAACATAACATATATCCCAAATAAAAAAAATTGAATAAAAACTTCGTTAACATGATTCTCAAATTCCTTATTAAAAATTCGACCCTCATGTATAATAATTATATTTTTATAATATATTAATTATAGAAAAAAAATTAAAATGTATCAAACCGTATATGATTTACTCAATACATATTTGTACTTGTTTAATAATAAATGATTATTGAAAAAATATTTTGAGTAATAAGTACATCATTATTCATGAATTATTATTGGTTTTGTATTTTTTATCCTATTAATATGACCAATGATACATCATAATAATGAATAATTAAAATGATATAAATATCAAATTTATTAATTATATATTTATTTATAATAATAGATTAAAGATATATATATATATATATATTAACTGAGTATCACCATCATTGGAGATACAAAACCTTATGTACACAAAAATGTAGTATCATTTTTCAGGAAAAATCAGAAGAAATGATAGGAAATAATAAGTCACCTTTATGGAGTAATTTTTTTCATATATATGTCATATAATTATTATATTTATCTTTTATAGCATTCTATTTAAATCTATTATGAAAATTGAATTACATTGCTTTATGAGGTGGTAGTCCAACGTATAAACAAATGACATTTCCATTTTTTCAATGGATGGTATGGTAATAAAGTATAAGATATATTTTTTAAAATATTATTAATATTTCATGAATAATATATATCAACATAAAACTATTCTTTTCTACCTTTCATGTATCTCAAAAGTAAAAATTTAATAATATTACTTCTTGATTGGAGAAGTGTGTTGTACACATGAGGGAAGCTATATTATTCCATGCGAGATAAAATGTAAGAATTTATATGTGTTATTACATTTTTATAAGTATTAATATATCATTTATATTACATATAACTATTATATAAGTCAGTATATTCATCAATAATATGTGGGGATGGAAAACAAAAAAATTTAGATCGCAAGGCAACATTACGATGTACACATGATCAAAGGTTTAATTTATCATTTGCAGGGGGAGGATATAATTTTTTTATTCCCATTAAATAGAAATATATATATATATATATATATTATAATTAGGATATTATATCATCGTATTTAAATAAAAATTGAATTTTATGTGAGGAGAACTAAAATAAAAATGTCAGTAAATGATTTTACTTCCTCTTTAGAAAAATTTTTTTAGTTTTCACCGAAAGTATTCATAGTATTTATTTTTGATAAAAATGGATTCTATTATTATGAGATAGTAGTAAGGAAGTTATTTTTTAATTATATTTTACAAAATTAGGGGATTATTTGAGTGATGTAATGAGCATATAGAGTAGACTTTTATAAGTGGGGCAGGACACTAAAATATTTTTTGAGACGAATAATGCCTTTGTAAATTTTTATTAAGAATAATACATGGTCCATTATAAATAAAAATATATTTATAGGTATATATATGTAAATAATATTAGTCATGAACATGTAACTATTTAATTTTACCCTTTATATTTTTAGTTTAACATCTAATAAATCTATTTTAACCTTTACCAGGATAATTAATTTCACCAATTTTTTATATTAATTTTATCCAAACATATGCCAACCATATTAGAAAATTATAATAATTATTATTACAAATATGGAATTAATTTTCAAATATTTCATTTCTATATGTAAATTTTTTTATAACAATATTCTTACATAAGTGACCAAAATGATGTTTTCAAAAGAAATAATGTAAAAATGATTAAAAAATATATTGAAATTAAATATGAAATTACTTAAATTTGGAAAATTAAAAAAATTATAATTAAAAAAAATTTACATTAAAAACCATTTTTAATACATTTATCCTAATAATCATTTAAAATTAAAATCATCTTTCAATAAAACATGTTTTTTACTATTCATCAAGAAATTAACTTTTTCTAAAAAAATAAAATAATTCACCATAAGATAATTTTTATATTTTGAATAAAAAAACATAGTGAATTTTTTAAAATAAATTTTCGATTTGTTTTTGATTTTAGTATTATTATTTTTCTCAAAAATAGAAATAAAATCATTTTTTAGAAAATAGACTTTTTGAAACATATAAAGTCTTTACAAAAAAATTTATCTTTTTATCCACATGTTTTCTTTATTTAAAAATATTTTCAAAATTGTTAGAATTTCATTATTATTATTCATACTGTTGATTTAAATGGTTACATCATACCAACCATATAAAATTTTTATTTAAATATTTTATTATGGTTCATTAAAAATAAATTTTGGTTGTAACTCAAAGTATCGATGAAATTAATTTTTTTCAAAATAAAATATTTCATAAAATTTTTTGGTTATTAAAATAATATTAATTAAATTAAAAAATAGAAATTTACATTTTTTTAAATGAATATTAGGAGAGAACACTGACATGATCTACTATAAAATAATTAAAAGCAAATATAATCACCTAAATAACCAATATTTGATCCATATTAATATATTAATAAGGAATTATATATTCGCTTGAATTTGTTATATTAATATGAATAATTTTTCATTTATAGTGTTATATATCTAGGGGTGGTTTCATTCATGAGTTTGGAGGCTATGTTGTTTAATACTTCATCTCCATTTACATAGATAAAAATTAACATATCATTGAAGCATAATCTGTGATCAACATCCAATTTCATTACAAAATCTATATAATTTACCATACTCTATGGATAAATATTCTTATGTAAATTTCAATTTAATTATGGGCCACACACTAATCTACTAGTCCATTCAATGCCTTCATAGGGACTACAGAATTTTCATTAGTCATAAATTGGTGACTTTTCACAAGCTTTAATGGGAAATGTGGAAGTTAAAATACAATATTACATTGATTTATCTAAAATATATCATAAAATATTTTATTTTATATGGTACCTCTCCCTGAATGTTAATAGTACTATCAAATATTGTTCATGTAGAATCAATTTATTCATAATCCACTTATCATGGGATGTAGTGGTGTTTTTGTCAATAAATAAATATTCAGTTTTTTGAAAGTATATTATATATGTTTTAGTTAATAAAAAACCCAATTATTTTCAATTAGGTTATTATAAAATAATGAAAATATATAATATGTAATTATATCCTATATGTTTCAAAAAATTAACACGTAGGATATTTTAATATGAAAAAAGAATGGATTTTTTTCTGCCATATATCCCCTATACCTATTTGTTACTATGATATTTTGTAAACTAATAGAAATACCAAAATGATACCAAAAATACATAGTATTCAAACTTTAATGTATCATGTTATTCACATTTCCCCCCAATGAAGTTTTGAATAAAATTTAAATTTTTCACCATATTGTATCTTAAGACCCTATCTTTTTTCAAAACATAAAATCGTAGATCCCAATTGACCAAAAAAGCATACAAACATTCTAATTTATAATGGCCATATACCAATATCATAAAAGTAAAACAAAATTATTATGATGAAATCATTTGTGCACCTCTAAGTCATTATTGGTTTAATATAAAATAGGTTTATGTTTATTTTCCTAAATTAAAAAATAAATAAATAATGATTCATTTGTTAATAGTTTACTATAACCCTATTGGTTGATTGAAACCTAGAAAAATAGATATCCAACACTAGAGTAAATCTATAATAAACCCCGTGTAAAAATAAATATACATATGTTGATTAAAATGATGTAGACACACCAAAATTGATCGCATGACCCGTAAGTTCTGCAAATTAATTAAAAAGAACATAAATATACTATAAATAAATATAACTATCAAAGAAGTCCTACAGAAGATTATGGGGAGGGTATATATGTTAAAACTCTATGAAAAAAGAATGTGGGAAGACCTAATATAGATAATATACACATTCACCAAGGAATCATCCGATTTATTAAACACTAATGATAGATAAGACTAGTGGATTCAAAAGTATTCCAAACCAAATGTGGTTCGTAAACATAAACATAAGAAGATATTATTTACTCTGTTGTATATATAGGGGTCAAGATATATATACTATGTTTTGAACAACCAACATTACACGAATAATATTTCAAGAATAGATTTATGAAATTATATGTCTACACATTTATTTTCATATAAGAGAAAATACATGTAGAGGAAACAAAAAAAGGACTGTAGTGGAACAAATATTAATCAATATCTGTATTTCATCATTTAATGACCAATTAAAACCTATTAAAGTGGGTACAGCTAGCCATATAAGAATTGGGCATAACTTAGTGAATGAGATGACAATTCCTAAAGATACCTCAAAAAATAAAAAACCCATACATATAAATAATGTAATCATGAACACATATCAACTCACACAAATGAATGAATTTATAAAATGTTTTTAAGATCCTATAGAACTATTATGGGAATAAAAAATATCTCATCCAAATAATGTAATAAAAAATCATGTTCTTAATTATAGGGGATATAGTATAATGATTTTGGGATTTATGTTCCCAAAACATACTTAGGGTGTGTTTAACACATTATATTTGTCATGGAAACATGTAAATTTATATAAGTATACCCTCTATCATTTTATATATTGATATTACATGTATTGAAATAATAAATTTATATAAATACTTCTTCTAACTAATATACATATTATTTCAACTCGGTATAACATCACATCACTTGTATAAAATTCATAAAGATATAAATATGGAGATTTAAAAACCTTACATACCAAATAAATATACAATTAAATGTGAATCATGATAATAGTTATATAATTATGTTCCCCAATGATGTTTAAGCGGTAACCATTTTCATCTCAAACATTGGAATATCAATCATCTTATTATTTTTTACCAATCAAAAATAGGAAATTAGGATTGGAAAGGATTTATGAATTATTTTTTTACCAATGAAATGGGGAGAATAAATGTTTTAATTAGTTCCAAACGCATGATTCAATAGGGTGGGAAACGAATTCAATAATTCAATGAACAAGTGATATTTTAAGAAATATGGTTAAAAATATGTTCTATATTTATGAATTTATCATTATTTTAAATCGCTATTTAGAAGACAATATTTTAACTTAATTGTTTTTAATATCAAAAAAAATTCCCACATAAATTTTATTATCTAAAAATGATTAGAAACGTGAGTTAAAATTATTTTCGATATATTAAATTTTTAATACTGAATTATGGAATGATTTGAAAAAATAAAATCTGAAATCATAAGTTAAATCTAAACTTATAATTTATTCATTATACCATTGGTATTCTGTTAAAAAAATTGTCTCTAACTTAATATCTCAATTAAATGAAACTATAATTTACTAAAAAAACCAAATCAATTCATTTTATTATTCTAAGAAACTATTATGATACTATGATAGGCGTTAGAAAATTGGTTTACTTTAGTTAGTGAGTTATAAATCATTCAATATAAGTTAATAAAAAGTGACCACCACAATGTTTTACTGAATAGTTCAAGGAGGATATGTTTATATAGAATGAGTTCGAACACATCAAATAACTCTCAGGTGAATATAATTTTATAATTGGAAATGTTTTTGGCTTATCATGGTCAATCAAATATGTGATAACTACTGATAAAAACTATATAAAATCTCTCAGTATTAACTCATTTGAAATAAAATAATAAAATGTATAACATAGAAGGAATAATTCAAATGATTTGTTAAAATAAAATTAATTCAGGATGAAAAAATAATGAAGTGTCTTAAACTATCATCTAGATATTCAAACATTAAATTTACAAATAATCTCAATTACCAATCGCGCTAAAAATTTTCAATTAAATGATAGATAATTGGATTTAAACTATTTTAGAAAATTTCATGAAATAAAAATAATATATTTATCAAGATAAAATAAAATATATACAATAAAATCATTAATTTATTGTTCTTAATATAACCTAAGGGATTATTTTTAACATTTTAATAACAGTGAAATACAAGTCATAGACAAGTCTCAAAAATTTATTTGGTGAGAAAATTCATACCGATAATAATAATCTTCCTAATTTATAAATTTAATTATTTTCATTATATGATAAACAATTAACCTAGGTTCATCAAATAGAAATTCTATAACTATTCAAAAAATTAATTTATAAAAGTAAAATAAACTTATTTGAAACTAATATGAAATATTCCCAAAAAAATTGTGGAATAGAACCAAAATTATTTTGATCATCAATTGATGGGATAACAAAATATAAATTGGTATAAAATTCATTAAATAAATTTCAAATATCCATAAAAATATATGTAAGTCATTTTTCAATGAAACATCATAAAAATATCAATAATTATTATTGAAGAATATATTATTTCATATTTGAGATAAATGAAAATGAATCCCTATGATGTGGTGTGATTTCACCAAGACATAATGAAATAAAATATGTAACCACTATATAAATTATGTGGAAAAATAGTCAATTGTTTAATTTTATGGAATAAATTACATAAATCCCCTTCAAATAAAATAAATCTTTTATTTCTATGAAATATCTTGAGGGGGATGTATAAAAATTCAAAGAAGTATGATGAGAGATTCTAAGTGGAATTAAACTATTATAAATTATATTGAATTTGAGTAAGGTTAAGGGAAAATTTAAAGAAGAAATAGTAAATAAAATATATTAATTAAAAATATATTTAAAAAAATTATATTTTTTGAATTCAAGTGAGTGAGTTCTAGATTTATCATAGTACTCTAATGACTACAGAACCACTAGTTGGAAACTAATCATTTTGTAGTCCTCTAACAGAAATTTAGTTCTTATTATCCCATAGTAACAAATATAAATTCCTCCTCTATGAACACCTAAAACCCAACCATTATTTTGAAACATAAATTTAATAATAATATATACCAAAATAATCAAACTCGCATCCTTAAAATTAAATATATATAAAATAACCACAATATAAATAATGACATACCATAACAAGTTAAAATATTTTATTTTTCATTAAAAACAGAATGACCAACATCATTTTCATTACAAACTTAGTAAAAATGTGAACTATTTATGGCAATTAATGATTAGATGACTATATTATTTTCATGTTTTTATTTTAATGATAATGAATATTCTTCCAAGACATGATTTTTTTTAAATTATACAAGGTCAAAGGATTATGTAATATAGTCCAATATATCATTAGGTTATTTTCACTATTTCATTTGGTATTTAGTGAACTGAAAAATATTAGAATGTAATAGGGTAATGGTTAGCGAATAAATACCTATAATTTTAAAATAAAATCCCTCCAAATTTTGTAAATAAATCTATAGAAAAAATATAATTAAAATTATGGATGTAATTAGTTATATAATCTCATTTTAAAAAATTTAAATGACCATATGTGGTGAGATGTTTATTTAGTTGTGGGTGTGACTAAAAATTAATTGTTCATAGACAATTGTAATGTTCTATAAGAATAAATATCTTAAATAAAATGTATTCTAGATGGATATTAAAATTAAAAAAAAACAGTACAGATTTAATTCAATCTAGAGATTGAATGTTTATTATAATCAATTAAGATAACATTTCTATCATTAATTATGCATCATAAGACAATATACTTATAAATATAATGTTATTGTTTTTTATGTGTCAAAATCATAAGATATAGAGGTTCCATAAATAGTTTTTACATAAAATAAGTTTTATAATTTACTCTAATTATGTTATTATTAAAAGTATATATTATTAATTAAATGAATTTGGTAATCGATAAGATAGTTTCCATGAAAATGTAAGGTTTTTTTCTTACTTTGATTGGAGTCGGGAAAATTTTGTCCTCAATTAAGATAAATAATTAGAAGGTCTTAAATTAGAAGATAGTTTTCACATCAGGACATGATAATTTAAGGCAATATATCATTATAATAAATTAATTATTTTGTATAATATACTAATATTATATTTTTTTACTCATTCAGGCTCATGATTCTAGAATGGGTATGTTGGTCATAAAATGATGTTTTGTACTGTATCATTCAATTGTTAATTGACGAAACAACTGAAAAATTACAGGGACTCATGACAAAATATGATGATGTTATTTTGGAAAATTAAGGGACATATGGTAGAGTTGGTATTTCTACTTAGGAGAAGAGTTTGAATCTTAAAATGGTAGAGGGTAAATTATTAACTATTTATTTGGAACCACATGAGGATATGATGTTTTTGAGTCCTTCTAATGTAATAGATACCATTCCAATATCTTCAATGTTCTTAACATTATTTGGCTATCCTTTGTCATAATTATTCATCATTATGTGATTGATAGTAAAATTTGGGTTACACATGGGGCTGATTCAATATTTACAAAGAATCAAACCTCTACTATGTGGAAGAAAAAATAATGGAATATATTGTAAATCTATTTTTTATGATTGGAAACCCAAAAATTTCATAGGAATTGTTAAATCATTGGATAAATTAATATGATTTGATCACTAGGATTGATTATCAAGAAAAATTTATATCCAAAATTGATATATATATATATAATCAAATATATCTATATATAACAATTGATAGGGATTGTTAGAAATTCAATGGAGTGTGGGATATTCCTTTTTTTAAGGATACAATGATGGGAATAATCTCTGAATCCAGAAAATAGTAGTTATAGATTTTTCATCATTTACTATTTAATTGGATTAAAAATTATCAATAATTAAAGTAGTTGATTGGTATAATTCTTTTTATATAGTGAATTTCTTGGGATTTACACATAGGCATGATACAAAATTCCCTCATCACATGGTCCTTGATATAATTATTATTTCATTAATATATTATCACATGATAGATTAAGAAGAAAAATGTTAAAGTTGTAGTATTATGTTATTTAGTAGAATGGATTTATTTGGATGTGGGATTAAACATAGGCCATAATAGTTCATTTTCCCATTATATCCTATCAAAAATTTAGGACTATTTATTAATAACATAAATAAAAACTAATTGATACTGGAAAAATATTAATTTCTATTAAATAATTTTTTTCTATATAATTGTATATCACTGGTTTTCTAAGATCAAATGTAGATCAATTTTCCCTCACTTATGATAGAAATAATAAGATATTATAAAAATGATTTCTAATATCAATAAATCCATTTTTGTTACTTTTTTATGTGTTTTGGAGTAACTGATATACAAACAATAATAATGAATTTGATGAATCCTATATTCTATATATGTTGGAAAATTTACAATCATATTTGTGGATTTTATTTTCATTTTTTGTATGAATTTAGATGAATTTTTTTAGAGGTATCTAGAAGTTGTTTTTTAGAATTTTAGTGGGATTGTTTTTCAAACAATTAGTATTTAAGGATATGTTTGTCTTTTTTTATCGAAACTTATACACATATCATTATTGTGTATGAAAATAAAAAAAATTCCTTGAATAATATCTCATGGATATTCCTTAAAAAATTTCAATGCATTGGATGAGATTTCCATAAGAATATGAAATTTATCAGATGATCATTCCTTATTAATCTGAAAAATATTGAATGATATTTATTTTTGAAAGTGAAAAATATCAGACGATCTCTACTTATTAATGTGAAAAATATCATATGAACATTCCATTGGATTTTATCTACATTAATGTTTTGAAGACCAATCAGATGGATTTTTCTTAAGTTGATTCGGTTTAGAATGTTTTCATATTGGGATGTTTATTAAAATCATGATGATGTTAAACAATAGTATATAGTTAATTGGATGATGTTTTTTTTATTAAAAATTTAGTAAATTTCCACTAGTTTTTTATGAAATCATTTCACAATGTTTTTTGATGAAAATTAAATTTGGGGATGATTATATATATGATGAAATATTCTGAAATATGGTTTTAAAAACACATGATCCATTAATTTAGATGAAATGGGAGAAATTATATTAGGATTTAAATTTTATTATTATGATGTTTATGTTTTTGATAATTATTATAAAGGTTTTTTTGACTTCCATGATTAATATTCTCATAATATTTTCATGTGTGAAGAATATGATGGATATTTTATATTATCTTGTAAATATATTAGTTTTATAGATGAATATAATCATGTGAAAATATTAGAATAAATAAATAGAATCAAATAAACAATTTATATAAGTATTTTAGAAAAAAAAATTTAAAAAAAATTAATATGAACATTTTAGATGAATAATGTGTTTTCATAAAAATATTGTGGATTAATACTATTGAAAGAAATTATGGAAGAAAATTTTTTATGAAAATTTTTCATGAAAATATTTCATGAATAAATTATAATTGAATGATCATTTCATATAAATATTTACTAAGGGGGTATTTTGTGATGATTTTTTTCATTTGATATCCATTAATATGTTTTCATAAATATATCATTATGATGATAATGATTTATTTTTTCAAAATTAATATCATTAAAAATATTTTTTTTATTTCTATGAGAAGCATATTTTTAAAAGTTCATTAAAACTAATCTAAAGGATATTTGACTATTAATGTTAATCTAGGAGAAATTGATTCGAGCTAGAGTTATGAAATGTAAATTTTTTTTTGAGAAAATAAATTAGAGTTCCCTTGATTCCCATTTCGATGACACCTATAAAAATGTTTGTGTAATATTTCTAAAATGTTCAGTACTATTAACACAATCTAAAAGTTTATGAACTATATAATTTTTTCTGTACAATGATATGAGTTGAAATTTCTTAAATCCAATGTTTGAGTAGGTTGTTTAAAAAATGGAATATTTTTTTGAGGATAATGATGATGTTTCTATCTATCAAAGGTGATTTTTATATATAAAATTGATATATTTGTAATGAACAAATTTAATTTTTAATTTATATATTTGATTGAAAATAATATTATGAAATTGTATGAATAAATAGCATACATTGGAAATTATTTCCTACTTTTGTGCATGAAAATAATGAATATGTTTTTTTATAGAAGTAAAATGGTGAACTTTTTAAAATATCCCATTGAAAATTTTCAGATCTTGTTGTTGAAGAATTATAAGGTATTTAAAAAATCTCTAATACATATTTATTTATGAAGAAATAAAATGCAGTGTAGTTTTGATAATAATTAGACACAAGTGTGAGGATATTCTCAAAATTCTATAAGATCAAAAAGTTGATTTTTTCTAAAGGATTGTGGAGTATTTTTTATTTTCAAACCATTATAAGGACTAGAAACTCATTTTATGTGATAAAACTTGTAAATTATTTTCATCATATTGTTTTAGAATGTATATAGTTTTTAAGATGTTTATAACTCCATAACAGTAGGTTAAAGTTGTTTACATTGTGACAAACATAAGAAAATCTCACCAATTAAACCCCACTTATTCTAAGTTATAACATTGATCCTCCAAATTATTATCATATTGGAAGTTTTTCTTCGTTAACACTATAATGATCATTAAAGAAAACAATGATTATATGGATGTTTATAATTCAATAAAAAATTATGATATTTATTTTTTGATATAATAAAATATATTATTTAAAAATATAGAATGTTACAATATATTACGTCTCATGGTGAAGAAGTTATTCAGCTTTTATTAGATCATTTTATTTATAATGTAACAAATGATCCCCTTAGATATACTTATATGAATAATTTAGAGTATTATGGGAGAGGGAAAATAATATTCATTCATTAATAATTAAAATTGGGTTTCATAGAGTTATAAGAGTATGCCCTCCTAAATAAAATTTTTAGAATCTAATTAAAATCTGTGAAGGGAATATGAAATATAATAATTCAAAGAAAAAATTCTTGGGGTTGATGTACAATTATCTCAAACTAAATGAGATATAATAATTTAGATATTTATTTACAAGGATAAATGACATTATAAGCACTATCAAATATCTTGATGATAATTAATAATATTAAAACATTATCTAAAAGAACTTATGAATTATTAAAAATATTTTTTTTGTATACTTTTCATAATTATAATATATAGATAAAAAAATCTATCATTAGATGATGTATACAACATTATGATCACATAAAAAATAAGAATAGATTATGTCATGATGTTTAATGAAAAAGATGATTGATATATATCCTTTAATATAAAATGGTATGTAAAATCAAATAATGTTATATAATATGAAGAATTTATTGAGTCCAACACAAAAATACATGGTTAGTCAAAAAAAATTTAGAATAGATCAATTTTTTCAAATTATTGTATAAGTAGGATTATAATGTAAAAGGGAAGTTACTAATAAATTTTTTTCTTGTGGATATATTGGGTACATTTGGGAATATTTTCATAGATGTAATAAATATTATTAAAGTAATGATGATAAATATAAATTGAGATGGTCCTTTTATAGGAATGATGATAAATACATATCAAATTTCAAAAGAGATGATAAAAAGTTATCTAATTCGAAATGGATAACCTTTTTTCGAAGGACAATGAACATATCAATAGTAATTAACTATATGAAAACGTAAGTAAAAATGCTTCTGAAAATTATATTATTAAAATAGATAATGATAAAATGTTCACTAGTGATGAATGTAATAGTTATGATGGAATATATATTTATCTTGGTTTTAATATTTATATAGAGTATAATGAATGTATTTGAAAGATATTATCACTTGAATTAGATAACATGGTATTGAATAATGATAATCACTCAACAAAAAATATGAAATTTATTATTGATGAATAATTCATATCACATAACTAGATTATTTTTCTGAAGATGTTTATTTAATAATATAAAAAACTAAGTATTCATCATAATGAAAAGTAATTTTAATTGATGTTGGTTTAGATCTGAATAAACCAAAAACATTCTAATTTTTAGAATGGAAATCAAAATTTCCAAATTTTAGATAATGAAGTTAGTGAAACATATGATTTTTAAAAACCAAAGATGGAAAAATAAATGTTATCATTTGGGGATGATAAAGAGGATGATGTTATTCATAAGAATATAAATGATTATTTAACTTTGTATTTAGGCCCAATAAACAAAGATAGAAAATCCAAAGTGTATTAGTCCAAAATTAGTCACTACTAACATTTCTATTTGTGGATGTGAAGAAACCTATTCATGAGAAGAACTTCATAGTTAATTATAAAAAAATTATAGTGTAGAAAATATCCAATGTGGAATTCAATAAGGGGAATTAAATGCAGGTTTACATCTCCATCCATCATGGAAGTTTTAAAGTAAAATATTCATTCATTCTATAATCAAGGTATTATAGTATAATAATTAAAAATTAAATTATTCATTTCAACAAAAAAATCCTTACAGTAAATGAAATAATAACTAGAGTCATAGGTTGAGGGGGAGTCATCCCACTAAAAGACGCCTGATAGGGAATGTTGGTCTAAAAATTGATAATAGATTAAACCCCATGGAAATTATTTTAGAATGATTTCAAAAAATTGGAAATCATTAAAATGATGTATTATGTTGATTTTGGTACTAAATGATTTTATAAAAAATCACAGATTTGAGATGTGAATAAATAAAATGGAAAATAAATCTCATATTTTATTAATCTTTTCTAAAATCCAAAAAAGTAAAATAACCCCTAATTTTTAATACATTATTATCATAACATATTAATAGAAATTATATTATTTTAATTAACGTAAAATATTTCAAAAAATTAAAAATTAATTTTGCAATGATGTGTCACTAAGAATCTAAGGCATTGGATTTTCAATTATTATGGTCGAAAAGATAGAATCCAAAAGATCCCAACATTTTATGTTTTAAATACTTATATAATATTTGGTTCAATACATTGTGAGGATATAAATAAAGTGGTCTTTAAAATTTATTTTTTTGATGTGAAAGAAATAAAATATGTAAGTTTCATTACTAAAGTCTAATGAACCAATGAAAATTTATTTTATATTGTTTAAAAAACATCTTTCAGTCTACTAATGATAGAATTAAATAATCAATTTAATAAAAGGTTAGAGAATATATGTCATATGAATTTAATAGTAATTACAATAAGATATAATATCAATGATATTATATATATGATAAGATTAATAGATCAATGTTGTTTTATTTTTTATATTGAAATGATGAAAAAATCATTTCATAAACATTTCATATACGTTCAAATAATCCCATAGAGGTGATTCATTATGATAATTGAGGGACCATTAGTAAAAAATAAACACATTGAAATATGTACCTTATTTCATTAATTATATATTTCACTCTAATTACATATATTTTTTTCCTATAAAATAAATAAGACGCATTGATAATGATCATTATTTTATTATGAAGTGTCAAAACCCAAAGTAAACATTATAAGAAAAACGTTATCAATATATAGTAAATGTGCATACATAATGAGTAGTTTTTAGATTATGTTAATAAATTTTTATTTTTCATCAGTTTAGTGAAACTTATATCACATAGAAAACAATTTTGATGAATAGAGAAGTAGAATTTTTGTGGAGATGGCATTAACAATTCTAATCAAACATAGTGTTTCTCATTATTTTGTGGAATGATTTCCACACAAAAAGTAAATCTTAAAATCTGATAATAATACATTAAAAATATTCTTCCATGGATCCCAATTTTTGATGGACCTAAGGATATTTTTTATACCATAGATTATGAATTTATGTGGTTGAAATATTGGGAAGGTCTATTTGAGAGGTTTTTATGGTGTCCATATTGGATAAAATCATTAAGGTAGAGGGTATAATTGTTTAAACAAATAAATATAGATGATATTTTATATATATATGTAAATTTTCTGGAAAATTTTGATGATATTATTTCATAAACCTATCTAATGTGGACAATGTGGAATATAAGATAGTTTTTGATTAGTAATAATAAAATGATATTATTATTATAACAATATTTATGCTATGGAAAATGAGGCTATATTCTCAGATATCTCTAGTGACATGGAATAAATTTTTATATATCATCCTAATATAATAATGTTGATCTATGTTGAAAACATTATTAGTGATCAGTAATAATATGTTAAAACATGAATAACATCAATTATTTTTTTACATATATACTTATACTAAAAAGTCAAGATAAATTATTTTAATAAATATTTAGAGAAGAAAGAGTGGATTGATAATATGAATTATGTGATGAACTAAATTTAGAAAATTGATACATGGAAACTTATACCCAATAAAATAATATTAATAAATTTTTAGTACAATGTGGGTGTTTCATAAGAAATAAGAACACGGAGAAGTGATAAGAATCAATGAACAAAATGTTTTAAAAGGATCCTAACAATTTGAAGGAAATGATTTTGAGGATAATTTTTCTCTAGTGGAAAGATTAAAAAGTATTAATATATTCCTTTCTATCACTACACACTGAGTTTATAAAATTTTCAAATGCATGTAATGTATTGTTTATTTGATAGAGATCATAATAATCATGCTTAAATTGAACAAAGGTGTGACTTTATGATTGGTAGAGTTGAATGATATATGTGTATGTTGATGAATATATTATATGGATTGAAGATAACATTGAGATCCTGATGATCATAATTGGATAAATACAAAGATAAGTGGTAGTTCCAAGAATTAAGTGTTTATAGTGACTTATGCATCAAATAAAATTTAGAGGCTTTCCGCATGTACTCATTTATGATTTTGATTTTACCCTTCCTTAGAATGATGATAAATCATGCAAAAATTTAACTGATGAAATGAAGCCACTATATGATATGTCCACACATAAACAAATAAAATATATTTTTGGATTACAAATATCATAAATGAAGAAGTTTAATTTCCAATATCAAGATTATTATGTTAATTAACATGATATAAATTTTTCATAGAAGATTGAGAACCAAATTATATTATAATTTCTAATGGGAACTGGGTTTTCTAAAGATGGAGATAGATGGGTGGTAGGTCCAATGATTTTTAGAAAAATGGATAGAATGTTTTTATATTAGATGGAATTATAACCATAAAATTTTCAATTGGATACATTCCATTCAATAATCTATTGTTCTCCAAAATTATATATTCTCATTGAGGGAAAACGAATTAAGTGATATAATAAAGGAATGAAATATTTCATTATAAATGTAACATCTATGAGATTATTTATTTTATTTGATATATATTTTTTAATGTAGTATGATGTTTTTATGAATGAATATCTAAATCCATTAGAGTATAAATTTTTGGTAAATTTTTTGAATGTTAACAACGAAAGAAGATAAATTATGTAGATATTTGTAATATTAAATTTGATTATGTTGTTGAAAATCAAGCTACAAAATAACTTAAGTGAATGAAAACTCATTTGAATTATTTTTTGGTGAATTTGAAGTTACCCCTACTCTTGATTTGTGATAATAAATGTTCTATAAATATCATTAAAAAAATATTTCACCATTCATTTTCAAATAATATTGAGATAAAATATCACTTCATTAAAAATCATGTATAGAATAATAAACCATTATTGGATAATGTTCCAGCAACAGAACAAGTTATTAATATATCAATTAATCCATTCTGGATGGAACCATTATATATGTTGAGTTTAATTATGTTCTTATAACATACCTCTCTTTATGTCAATGGTATGCAATTTCAAAACCCTGTATAATATTGTTTCTTTTGTTGTGTTTTCAAGTGGGGAAAATTTTGTAACATAAATCAATCGATATGTATGTGAATAATATTTTTAAATGAAATAAAATATTTAAATGGATTTTAATAATATTGTTAAGATATAATTTCATTAAGTGTGAACTATTCTAATTATTCATTAATGTATATGTCGGAAATTTGTTTCTTGGAAGAAAATGTTAAATGATCAAAATATAGGATATTTGTTGCAGTTTATAAGAAGATTTTTCATAAGTCACTACATATATAAATTTTTGATTTATTTTTCAATGAACAGTTTATCTAATAACTTTTTTCAAAATGTAGGGATATAATTTTTTGTTAAGTAATCTATACTTTTTTTGTGAATTGTTTTAGGGATTTCTACTTCTCGGATAATAGAAATATCCCATGAGGGTTATTAATTGAAATAGTAGGATGAAGTTGTTTTAGAGGTTAATAGAAGCTCTTTTAGAGGATTTATCAATATTTTTTTGAAAAATTAGTTTTTCTAGAAGTGGATGTCATTTTTAGATCAATGTTGATACATGTAACATTTTTAGAATGGAAATTGAAAAAAATCGTTTTTATTGAAAAATATGGGAAAAAATATCTTAGGAAAGGGAAAATGATTAGTATAACATTCCTAAAAAATTTAAAAATGATCAGATGAACATTCCAAAAAAATTGAAAATATAAATCATATATACCTTTTGAATGTGAAAATTATTAGATGAAAATTACTAAATAAACTGAAAAATATAGGATAAACATTCTTTTATATGTTTTCCATAATATGTTTTTGAATCTTGATCACCAGATGTCCTTATAAGTTGATTCGATTAATAATGTTATCTATAGGTAATGTCATTACTAATATTTTTTGGTTCAATCATTGGATATATGTAATTAGTTATATATTTTTGGGGAAAGTAAATTGAAATAATTTCTATATATTTGATTACAAAATCATATGAATTAGTTTTTTGGTGAAAATATAATTTTTAGGTTGTTTTATACATTCAAATATTCCATCGAAATGAGTTAAAATATCTAATGATTGATGAATTTAAATAAGGGGGATTTGTTTCAGGTGAACAATGATCCATATTATGATGTTTATTATTCCTTTAATGAATATGATGTTTGGAATTTTTAGTGGTATAAAATTTATGAAGGATTTTTTTATGGAATGCGACCAGATAAATGTTTATAAATAATGAAATCAAAATAATATATCTGATATACATTTAAAAAATCATATAAACATTTTACCAGAATATTTCATATAAAAAAATTGAATGAACAATGTTTTTGATGATTAACATTATAGAAGATTAATTTAGATGAACAAGGGGGATTTTGGTGACCATTTAAGTTGAACATTCTGAATGAAAAATTTAGATAGACATTTTAAATGAACATTTTAGTAGGAGATGTTATCTGATGAGTTAATGGTTCAAAATTATAAAGGGTGTTTTCATAATGATATTAATGTAATAATGATGAGATAATTGTTCAACCATTGAAAAAATAACGGAGGATTTTTTTTAATTCTTGGGATGGTGTGGGTGTTTGAACATGTTCATTAACAATGATGTTTGTGGATATTAAAGATGAATGTGTATGATTTAGAATGTTTATCAACTATGAGTTTTTCAATTAATATATATTTTGAGTAGTAAATTAATATAGAGTTCTACCATTTATATTTATAGATCACATATATATTGCGGTGTTTGATCAACATATAATAATTATAATTTCTTAGTTAATCTAAAATTGAAGTAATTCAATATTTTTTTCATACAAAGATACTAGACTAACTTATATAAGCCAAATCCTATAAATGTAGTTGTTAAATAAAGAATTTCATGATTTAGGAAAAAGAATAAGATAAAATAAATAATTAGTTTTTTATATCACTAAAATAAAATTGTTTTAAGGATGTATATGGATGGTTGACATGTGCATATCTAATCAGAAACTGTGAAAAATAAACCATATCAAAGTGAGTTTAGGGAGGATGTCCTTACTTAATTCTGTATAATAAATTGAAATATAAGTGTTTATAATAGGTGAAATGTTTTTGTTTGTATATGAGTATTAGTGGAACCATTCAGTGTCTAATATTAATGTTCTCCAAAGGTTTTTTGAAATCTATGTTAGGATACATAGTTTGGGACACCATGTTCCAATAGTTCAGGATTCCGCATCTTGAAAATAAAGATCTTCCACGTTGTAAGATGTAATCATGAGACCTACCCGTAAGGTTTTCTATAATCATTCGATAGAGAAATGTTTCAAAAAAGATGGGATCTGGTCACTAAAAAAGAATTATCCACCTTTAGGACCTTTTTGAAATCAAAAAGAATGAATATTTGGTCTAAATAAATAAAATAGTCTGAAATTTAAAGGATCCATACCTTTGTGAAAAAACTAAGTTATTACACAAAATATTATGTAACATAAAATTATACCTGGTATATTCCCATTGTCATATACATTGATTCCTTGAATATAATAATAGATCTGGTATTTATATAATAATTATGAGATTATTTTTATTGATAACCGATTATGCCCTAGAAAAATATATTTTCTACATATAGATTTATGTAATTTTAGGTATTTTAATTTGAATTGTACCAATTCACTGATGACCAATGTGATTCTTGTGATGGTTTATTAGATCATTAATGAATCACAGGATATATATAATTAATCATATCAATTCATTGGATTTTTTATTCTATTTTTTATTTTTCTTATTTTACCCCTTAAAAATGGTCATCATGACATTATATCCAAAAATAATGGATTCTAATTGAGATTTTTTGTTCTTCAGGTTTTTAATTTAATTAAAATTTCAATTAGTGAAATTTATTGACTAAATATTTAGGGATTTTAAAAAATTACATGTCCATGTTGGTCACATTGATCTATTTTAATAGAGTTAATAATTTCCTAAATTTTTTCTTTTATTATAAATAATAAAAGGGAAAAATTATAGAAAATGTGTGAAAATAAATAATTTTAAAAATGGGGGTTTTGATATAATACTAATTTTTTAGAAATTATGGCTTTCATATCAATGTATTCATTAATTTAAAACATTGATTTTTAAATTATTATATTTTTCTATTTATTATTTAATGTTTGGGTTATTGAATAAATAACTGGTCAAATATAATATTTAATTTTATTGAAATTTAATTTGTGTGATATTTACCTTGGAAGGGTTTGGGTTTTATATGTTGTTTAAAAGTGCATTTGTGGCCATATTAAATTATATGACTTGATGATTTTAAATAGATATTTAGATATAGGTTTTATATATATATTTTTATTTGTGCTGGGAAAATTATTGAGATATATAAAAATTTTCTCGGTAATATGTATAATATATAAGTCAAAAATGTAAAACTCACAATGTTGTGATTGAGGACATGTGAAATGGATTAAATCCATGGAAAATATTATAACCCAATATTAAAATTATTTTTTATATAAATCTAATACAATAGAGATCGTCTGTTAGAAATAGTTATTTTTTTAATTTAATTAGATGAAACTATGATTTTATGGTTTGGTTTAAAAAAATGACTTCGCATTGATATGTTTGGAAACATAGTTTCCATTTTTTCTAAAATTGTGATTTTTTATGAATTTTAGTTGAGTGAAATGATTGTTTCAGATTGAATTTGTAGAGATAAATATTTAATTTAAGAATATTAATAATAAATCATTTTACTGAAGTTTTAGAAAATCTGGAAGATATTCAAAATATTTTATATGAATTGGTTTTTGATATTTTTCTATGGAATACATTAAGATATAAGATTTTTTCAAAATAATTTTTTTATTTATCATTATTTGATAATTTTTTTATTTTTTTTATTTATGATTCATAAAAATGAATTAAATTCATTGGAGAAATAATATTGTATTAATTATCACACACCACATGATCACCATATTGGACATGAATACATAGTCAGATATGATTTTATTAAAATAACAACACCGTTTTTCATCTACAAGTATCATTATATCTCTAATTATTATATATTGAATGTTATTTTTAGATAAATATCATTTTTTAATTTATGATATTATTTTTATATTACAATTTTTTTTAAAATATTGGTTTTTCTAAGATAAATTCTTTCTTATTTTCATGCTATTAAAATTTGTGCCTTCAAAAAGGAGAGATACATTCACAAGAAATTGATTTTTTTTATATTTTCGATGTAAATTCATTCCCTAAATGGATTACTATAAACCATAATACTTTTCAACCATATGTTTGTTATTAGTAACACACTTGACATAATTTAAAATATTATCATGGACTTTGGGATACAAGATACTTATATAGAGAGGTATATAGCATTGATAAATTGATAATCAACAATAATTAACAGGAACCCATTTTAAATAAATATTAATATATTCAAAAGTTTTGACATCTAATTATGACGGAGAAATTATTTCCGAATTTTCTAAAATTATATCGATAATTCATATATCACCATTTGTTTAATTTTATCATGACATAAATATTTGATTATTAATGTAGATCAAATATTGAGTAATAAAATGTATATATATTTCATTGAATCATGTATCACCTCATCTAAAAAATCACATAAAACATCATCCCTTTATCTAGATACAACTTTATCTTCCACTCCTTGACATTATAATATTACTATCATACAATTATATTTTCTATTATCTTATATGTAATAGTTTTATATGTCATAAATTAATTCGCATCCCACCGATGTTTTTAATCCATTCTAATTTGAGAAATAGGAATCATATTTTTGGTATGTTTACAATTAAATAATTATACCACAATTAATTTTCTTAAATATAACCTTTGATCCATAAATTAATTACCCTTATATATATAATCAGAATATTTAATTAACATCGGAACACACACACAATACCACATTAATACACATTCTATATATTTTGATTTTTGTGTGTATAAATATTATTAAAATTATGTACAATATATTTTATCATTGATTTTATTATAACCCGCATTTATACACTTAATAACTCTATATGATTCCATATTATGTCATCCATAAAATGATATATAGAATAATCTTGAAATGACCATTCTGAAATGAAATTTAGTCTCTCAAATCATACATTGACTAAACCATTAAATATCCAATAGAATTTCAATCCAATGAAAACATTATTAAACACAAAATTGATCAATAAATTTTATTCAATTACTTTTAATTTTATGTCATATATTTATAGAAATAAGTGAAAACATATGAAAATATAATTTTAGATAAAAAATAAAATTTAATTTACCTAAAAACTACTATGAAATGTATATCATATTTACAATCAAAATCATAAAAGATTTTTCACAAGCCATAACTATTGTGTTAAACCCATTTCATCTTATAATTTTGACCACATAGAAATCATATAACCATCTTAAATCCCTTGAAGTTGATTGAATCCAATAATGTCACATTAAAATTATCTTTGAAAAATCCTATATTTAATTTTTCCTTGATGTCTTACCAAAGTGATGTTTTGATATATTTTGACAATTAAATAGTATGAACACATTCTCTAACAACCATTAAACATATTCATAATTTAAAAAACCATGATTTGAATGAGTTTTTTTCAATATTGTAAAATTACCAATTTAAATACTATCTTTAATGATAATGGATTTCATTAAGGTCAAGGAGAAATGTACAGTTCTTAACTAGGTGAAAATAATATAATTCTATGAATTTCAGAGAAGGATAAGGATATTATGATTAACATTAATATAATAAAAATATTTTTCATTATTTTGTCATATATATAATTGATGAAAAGTATTTTAAAACAAATATTGAAAAAAAATGATTAGTGGCATTGAATATTAGTCACATATTATTCATTTTTTTAAAAACATACACATATTTTATACATAATAAAACTATACATGTACTTTTTACATCATAGATATATAAGAAAAACTATTTTTTAAATATTAATAACATTATTTAATGTTTCTAATTTGGTTCTTATATATTATAACCTTAATAATACTCTTATTTCAACAGAAAATATATGGGAATTATAACAAAAAAAAATAAAAAACTAAAATAAAAAACATATATAAAAAAATTATTTTTAAACATCATTGGGAAAATGATCAAATTATAAAAAAAAATTTATTTAATTATTATAACATAAAATTAGTTTGATAATATTATTATAAAATAATAGTCATAATATGATTGTGAGTTCATAATGGAATTGGACACATCACATAAATTTTTTTCAGATAACATAATCATAATATTAATATAATAACCAATATTATGTGACATAATGGACTGATCATACTATAAATTTTCTATAGAAAATCATTTTGTAAGAAAGCATTACCCTATGTTTTTGGTGGCTTTATATTTTAGATCCCACATATTATTACTGATATATCTAATAAAATTTTCATAATATATAAATGTTATACTCGTTAAAAATAATTCTTAATTAACTTATAACAATAAAATGGGTAATATAATATATTTGGATGTTTAAAATACATCCAATGAGTTAAATAAAATGATATAGATAACCCAAATTATTAGTTTTTAGGTCCAATGTTTTTATTTAATGGGAATATTAGAATCAAACCTTATTGTAAGGATTTTATTTTTTTCTTAATATCATTTATTCATATTATATTATTCTTATTATAGTGAAAGTAGATTCAATCTATGACCATACTGGAAGCTGTTTTTATTGAATAACATCTAATGTAAATTATATAGTTAACTATTCTCTAATAGAGGACATAAATGTATTAGAAATAGATATGGTCATATGTTATTTTTTAATCATTGTTGATAATGATTTTATAGTTGTTCTTGTTTATCATTTACAAATATAAAACAAATAAGGACTATTATGTGTTTGTTGGTTATCTTCTTAGCTTATTTACCCAAAATTAGGAAGCACATTTATAGATTTTGATGTTCTTTCAATGGTAGTATGAATAACTAATATTTGATATGGAATGATGGATTATTCTAATAGTGATTGGAAAGTGGATTACATTATGATATATATTTATTTTATAGAAACATATAGTGATGTTTTACTATAACAATTTAGGAGACTATGTAATTTAAAAAAATACGATTGGTTTGGAGAGATAAATGGATGATTTAATTTCATTACAATTTGTGTTCAGGGGAACATTACTATTTTCGAGAGACCAATATTCCATACATAATAGATATATGAAGTATTTTAAAAATAGAAATAGTTGAATATATCATCAATTTGAATTTTAAACCCCGTGGTTCATGGAGTTGTAAGTAGCTATAAAGCCAAATAATGGGGAAATGTTCCATGTTTTGTGGTAAGAAAATATTGATATATTTTGTGATAAAGATATTATTAGTGACTTTAATTCATTTATAATAGATGTATTTAAAGAACAATCTTAATATTTCTAATTGAAATTAAAAGAGGCCAAAATTGAAACATGTCATTTTATGAGAAATCGGTTATTATAAATCATATAAAAATGTGATATTTATTTTCAAAGGAAGTATTGTCATGAAACTATTACAAATGGAATTGAGATGAAGGTTTTGGTGAAGAACATCATGAAAATCTTTTATTAGTTATGGAATATTATGTGTAATGGAAAGAAAATTTTTTATGCTGGGATTAATTATGTTCTTGATATTAATTATTAAGGACCATTGTGTCTTTATTTCTTATGTACAAACTCGTTATGTTTTTTTTTGAAAAAAAAGATGAGGGAGTGATCCTGGTATTTTTAGTTAGATCATCCAAATGTATTGGAAAGAAAATAGTGAATTTTTTCCTCTACTACAAAAACACATCATTGATGTTTCATCCTTGGAGTATCATATTACATTAAACCATTTAGAATCACTATTTAATACATTTATTTTTAGAAAATTTTATTTACCACTACATTATGATGGTGGTGAATCAAGGGTAGTATATTTTAACAAATTCTATCATTTAAACAAAACCCATGTTCTGGGGTAAATTCATGATATAAAATTATGATTCTCTATGTTTAACATATCAAAAAATAAAAAGTGATAACAAAAAATAATAAAATAATACAAGGTTCATCCTCAGTCTAAGATTCTCCCCTTTCTCATTTCCAACCTCATGTTATGATACCTATTTTATTATCAATATATATTTTCATAGATAAAAAATTAACTATAAATTTTAAACTTGTATTTAAATGATATAAACCACATTTTGAAAGGTCTTGGTCTCATACACGTAAATAGATTGATGATTATTGTTATTTATTATATAAAAACTAGTTATATAGGATTCCCCCTTCTCTAATAAATTTGAATCAGATCGTAAATCCAATATTTCATATTCCTTCATCAATTAATTTTTCTTATTCTAAGAATAATTAAACCTCTTTAATAATTTAAATATGATAATATATGTTTTATATCCCTTAAACGATTTTCAATATTATTTTTTCAAACACTAGAATGTGAATTCATTTTAATAAGCTCATTCATTATAAAAAAATTCACACTTATAGAATGATGAATAAAATAATTCTTCTTAACCAATTAAAAAATAACAATCATAGAAAATGTTGATATCATTCTTGTTTTATCTCTACTCAACATATAAAATATACAATGCAATAGTGTATTGTAACGCCCCGATGTAGAATCCAGGAGCCAGTGCATTATTTAAATACATTGGCATGATTTTAAGTAATAAATTCCTGAAGGACAGATTAGTTTAGTAGTCATGGAAAAAATAATCATAATTAGGTTCAATATTACAACTTGAGAAGAAAAACAACACTGATTTATTCCATTAGAATCATCCATGATTCAAATATTATTCTGAAAAGTCACTCATAAATAACTTCTTCATATCCTAGGAAAATGAAACATGAGAACAGGGTGAGCTCAGATTCCCTGTAAGAGTAAGAAATACAACGGAAGATAACATAAACATTAGGCATGGTGAATAATTAAAAACACATGCCATAATGAATAATAATGATAAGCACTTTATGGCGGGAATATGAGCTGAGTAAATAATTCAATAATAAAACATAGTAATGGGTTTTCTACTTGTCTAATAACCACATGAAATATCAATATCTACTCTTATAATGATGGAATGCACAATTCTGGACAATTGGAATCATTTTGTCAAGGCCCCGACTAAGACGTCTAAAAATGATTAATGCCTCGGCCAAAATCATATATCAAAAATGTGGAAATGCATTGGCCAATTCCACATATAATCATCTCATGAGACCTACCGATGCACCGAGGAGCTATAGTGGGATCCACCCATCACTTACTAAGTTCAATTTATTCCTCATATTAAATGGGTAAAACATAATCTAAACATTCATATTAAAACTAGCATACGAAATGTCAATACTTTAACCTCAAACCATGAAGGGCATAAAAATAGCACATCAACAGTCAAACATAACACATTAAATACAAAATTGATGACTTTATTATAATATATTACCCTCAATCTAGAATAAGGAAGGATATTTACATATATGAAAATAATCATCAAAACTATTTTAGATAAATATCCCCCTTTTTCTTGAAGTCATTTAAAAGTTGTACTATTTATCAAGAATTCATTTAAAATAAATTTTTGAATCAAAGTGTCCCATAGAAAATTGAGAATTTTAAAAAGGATTTTAATTTTAAAACATTAATTTTCAAATAAATAAATCCTTAAAACCATTTTTAAATCATGGACATTGATGAGAAATATTTAGAAGAATAAATCTTTAAAACATTTTAAAATGATATTTTAGTTAGAGTTTCTAACAGAATGAGAGAAGCTTGAATACAGATAATTGAGGTAACTAAAAAATTATAATATCATGATAAAAAATTATTTGATGATATAAAATGTCAAAGGACAATATATACACCATATAAAAGTGAATTGGTGCATAATAACAAAGAATCCTCAATGGAATGTAAATTGAGATAAAGTCCCTTATAAATACAATATCCTTAGGTTAAGGATAAATCAGTGACATAATTATGTGTGAAAAATATAAAAAAACTCAATATGATGGGATATTTAGTGTAAATAAATCATAGGACATTCACACATATTCTTGTAAAAACAACACCAATGAATTGGATGATTAACTCAATGAATAGAGATTGAGTTAAAATTACTCTAATCGGGTTCATATCGATTACTTGAGAATTTATCAATGAGTGATTATGTGTATCAAAAGTATATCCATAGGAAGTGGAGTGGATATTACTATAGAAATAAAAAAATTATTCCACAAAAAATAATGGAGTAAAAAATCAATAAAGTATGTGTAAAGTCCAATGAGTGGAAATTGAAATTTTAAATTTCCTTTTCGATTTGGTAACTTATAAAACATAAACCCCATGAAAGAAGTATCATAATATGAAGATGTAAATACCCATAAATAAAATTATATTACACCATTAATACAATCATGGGCAGTACATACACCACACAAAAGAAAATACTGGCCAATATAGCATGAATCTCTCTGGAATAAGAAGTGAGATAAAAATCCTTACCACATTGTAATCATTCGAGTCGTATGAACAAAATTTAATAAACACCAAATAAATAATATAATAACATGAATATAAATGGAATAATGATAATATATATATCAAATGTCAGTACAGAATACACCACATGCAATAAATAAGTGGTGAACATTGGAAATCTCACGGAATTAAAAGTGAGATAAGAAACCCTTTACCTCAAGTCCGACTTGTCTTGTATATTCCTTTTTCATCCTGAATAATAAACAAAAGTTAATTTATACTTTATTAAGAACATTTTTTTTGTTTATTATTCCTTTTATATATCTTATTACCTTTCTATAACAATTAGTTAATTATTTGAGTTCATATTGGATATATTATCTATGTTCGAAACTTGAGTAAAAAATGAACTTGTTATAATTACAATTTTTCCATGTGGTCTAAATTACAATATATCCAGAATGATATACATGATTTAGATATAATATATATATTATATATCTATATATATATTTATTTATTTATAATAGTACATAACATTTGGAGATAAGAAATTAAATGCACCATTCATGGATACATTAAGTCGTACGTACGCATGAACGCTACTTTCATTTCTATTTTGTATTTTAATGGAATTAAAACGTAATTATTCATAGGTATAATATACTTCCAGAATAATATCATATATAATATCATTTACTTCACACTTTATATGTCCCACAAAATTAATTAAAGAGTCATATCACTTTGAGGGGGCAGTAGTCCTCACTTCCACAAATGAAATTATCGTGTGTTACCCATAATGGAAACCACAAAGGTATGAAATAAAGAGAAAATATAGAAGAAAAAAACATAAACATAATATATATCATATATAAATACAGTTCCATCTTAATTTCCACCATGAGAGATGGTAGGAGATAATAAAATAGTCATCATTTCATGAGGCGTTACTTTTCCAATGACAGAAACAGTATGTTCTTCACCCATTTTTTGGTGGCGTGTGTAAGGGTAGTTCAAATACATATCATAAAAAAAATCCCCGTATATTTATGATACTCATGTAGATAAAAAATAAAGTAATAAAAGAGTTTAGTGGTTTAGAGAAGTAAAATAAAACAAAATAATTTAAAATAATTTAAGAGAAACTCATACCTTTAATTTGGGTATCTTCCTTTGGTTTGAACCATAAAGACTTATTGAAGTTACTTATGCCTAAGGTAAGGCTTCTATGTTTAAGATAAGGGTCTTTAGAGCTTATTTGGGTAGGGGTTGGATGAGCCATGGGGCTTGAGAGGTGTGTGGAATGGGTTAGAAGTGGTGTCCTTTTACAAAGGGGGAGGGGATTTTTAGGAAAGTGTGAAAATATTAGTTTATTATCAAGTGAAACTCAATTTTTAGAGGTCCAAAAATAATTACAGTCTAACATAAGATGACTCATGGTTGGAATAAAATCATCTAACAATAATTGGATAGGTTTTGGATATTGTTTTAATATTAATAATCTTATTTATTTAAATCATTTATTAATGAGGTAAATACTACATCATTATTGTGTTATACATAATTGAACTTATTTTGTGTCTAAAAATTAAAAAAAATACCAAAATGTAGGAAATCATTTTATATTTCCAATTAATATTTATAGTAGAAAAGATTACTTATTTATCCTCATATAAAATTGATTTACTAAAAGATATTTTTTTTTCATTATTTTTGCTTTTACTTTAAGTTAATTAAAACAATGTATCATTATCATTAGTAAGTGGCTCTATGGAGTCCCAAAATCGACCCAAGAATACCCACGGTTGGAAAGGACTCATCCAATAAGTTTAGGAAAAGTGTAAAGGTAATTTTTTATTTTTATAATATTCTGTTTTACCTTTATTACCCTAATTACCTTTAACTGTGGTAAATAAAAGTCAAAAGTTACTATTCACCAAAAATTATTTTCATCTTATTAAACCACGTTTTACTTAAAAATAACAAGAATGTATCTCGAATTTTTGAAATTCAGTTCATAGAAGTGGTGAAATTTCATTTAAATGAAAACGATGTATTTTTAACAACTACTTAGTGGTTTCACTATTCATCAAAAATTGATGTTTTTTAGAAAATACTAAAAATTAAGCTGAAGCTATATTTTATATTCAATTTCAAAAATTATTTCTATTTTACCAAATTTGAAACATAGTTGTTGTATTAATTAAATTAAAATTAATTCCCGTTGTTAAAACAAATAAAATGTTTTTTAGGAAAAAATACCTATCAAAAGATAGAAATTTGTTTATGTATAATTTCAATGTAAAATTAATTAAAATGACCAATATTGTATTAAAGGGTAAAAATATAATCTATTTTCAATTAAAAACCAATTTAAAATTTAATCTAACCTTATAAATAAATTAAATTAAAAGGAAGTTTTGAATTAAAATACAGTATTTGTCACTATTCATAAAAAATGAATGTTATTAGAAAAATACCAAAATTTCATCAAAAGTAAATTTTTGATGTTCTGATTCTAAAGAAGATTTTTATTTTGTCAAATTGAATATATAAAAGGGTCAAATATTGGGTTTCAAAAAAGTTCACCATTAAGATGTGGTAAAATTGAATTTTTTGAAAAATACATTTTTTATCTGAGAAATTGAATTTGTTCTTATAACATAACTAAGAAACACATAATACATAAGTTAAAATTATATGGAGTATATGAAATTCAAAATCCAGTTAATATTAATCATAACTGCTTTTGGACATCTAGTTTGGTAAGTTGTGGTGAACTCGAACTCAGTGTTGCGCGTAGCGCAAGCTATTGAATTTAAATAAAATAACTTACTATGAAATATTGGGGTGTTACATTTTCCCTCCTTCAATAAATTTCTTCCTCGTAATTTCAAAATTTTCATCGAAAATAAATGTTTAAAAATAGAAAAATACTCTTGTGGAAAACCCACATTGGAAATTGGGTTAATAAAATTTAGCCTTAATAAGAGGGAAAGGGAGATGAAAAAGTCACCATAAAATTATGATCTCAATTAGGAGAACATTGGTGGAAATTGGAGCCACATAAATGGAGGAAAACTTAAATATTTATTGGGTGTGATTGAGGTCATCATTCACAAACAAGTGTAAAATTGATGGCCTCAAAGCCATTAATCTATGATGATTTAAAATATCATCGGTTCAACAAAACATAGAGTATTAGGATAACACATTTTATGTTTTAAGACCTCTTCTATCATTTTTAATAATTATTTTATTCATAAAATAATAAAACAAAAATATACATGACCATTAGAGTTTCATCCTTCATCAAATTCTTAACACAAACTCATCTTTCACTCCCAATGATGGGTACTAAATTTGACTTGGTCACACCTAAAGTGCTAGAATAAACTTAAAGAGAATCACATAATCCATAATGGATGAACTATATATTCCCCTTTTCTTTAGAGATTAAACACAAACATAATGGTTAGTAAAAGATCAAATGACCCCAAAAGGATAATACTTTAGAGAAAGAAATATTAATCTTAATTTCTAAAATTAAACCAACAATACCCAATGTTTAATAAATACCATTAAATAAACAATTTTCCATAAAATATTTCATAATAATCAAAACTATTATTGGAACCCAAGACTCAAAAGAATTTTCTTACATAGTCTTCCACGTTAAATTGTGTATCCAAATAATATCGACTACTCTTAAAGTCACATACATAAAAGTAATTATCCTAATCAATTATTCTCTATGATAGGTTAATAAATTCCATAACTGACCCAAATCACTATAAATCCACAATAAAAACATATGTAAAAAACCCAATTACTCTTCAAATGAAATCCCATAGTATTCTATTTTTGTTAGGTATATATTATTTCCAATAGAGATAACATCTTCCAAAATATTATTTATCAGTCAATCATCAAAACATTTTCATATACAAAGGATATCCATTTGATAAGACATAAGATCCCACATCAAATTATTATTTTATCAATATAATCATTTAACTAAAAATAATTATTCACACTAACTAGGGACTTCACGTAGTCTAGTGGTAGGAAATAAATCCCAATCACACTATGATTGTGGGTTCGATTCTCGCATCTTTGTCCAACGCGATGGGTTATCACACGGTCTGTGTGTTTTCCTTTTTCAAAAACTATATAATTTTATAATATTCCCAAAAATGAGATAGATTCTTCAAAGTAACTATAAAATAATTTCATCACAAATGTTATCTCATACCTCCATTTTCATCCCAAAGCTTAATAACTTATAATTCCCTCAAACTCAATGATCATATAAAAGCAAGAGATTATTTATAACTATATCCACAAGAGAAAATATAATACTTACTCAAATATCATTTTCACATGACAAACTGCAGGGTTACAAATACAATTGAAAAGTCTTCCAAAGTAATCCCATCAACAAAGAGAACTAACAATTTTTAAACATATTTCCATCCTTTTATTTCCACACAGCTTCTTCCTTGACCAAGAGGATATCCTATAGAATAGTTCATTTACTCAGGTAATGGTCAGGTCTGCTATATTTACGGAAAATAACTGTAAATGGATTTTTATGACTATTTTTATTTTCACCCGTAGTACTCTTAATTTTTTCTTGGTAATTAATTACTTTATTTACTTATTTCCCACACATAAAACATTTCTTTTTTCCATTAATCCATATTCCTAGGAGTCTCTTTCCAAATTTCCAGCATGATTAAAAAATATATTTCTTTTCTCCATGGTCGTCACAGCTGGAGCTCTTATCAGTCACCACATTTTCTATTCATTTTTGAGTCAGGGGTTTGGTTAATATATATGTTGTTGATCAAATTTTTGTAAAACTGATTAGACATGTACATGATATCTTTTACACCTATGAACATTCCATTTCATTTCTCATTTCCACCATTATTACCACCGTGTACATCATCTTCAATGTTACTATGACTTCCTTGGAACCTATCCATTGACTAACACAATAAAGCATATTTTGAGTCATAAAAGCTTTTAGAGAATATCATAACACTATATTTTTAATGTAAAACACCTTATTATTAACCAAAGATAATTATTCTCACCCTATATTAACATCCTTCAAATTGGTTTTTAAAGAAAATGTGAATTATCCTAAGCATATCCCCTGGGAGTGTCGTAACCAAGAGGGCAGCAAGGCCCATTTTCGGGTACCAGGATACCACAGGTCAAGCCTGAAACTCCTTGTCAGAGTTTTCACTCCTAGTTACATATGTGCCAGAGCCACCTCTACCTACTCATATCCAGACAGGGATTTATTGTGTATAAAATACACAAAATCTTTACATTACCAAAATTCTAGAATGTTCTTCTATACTAATTCTCAAATTCTATCTTAGGGTAATGCGCTCTATCAGATTTTATCTAAATCTAGTTTCCAAGGATTTACTTAACTTCCTCTGATACCAGCTATAATGCCCTGACCCCAGAATCTTAGAGTCGGTGCATAATTTTAATAATTTGGAATGATGACAAGGAATCAAGTCCCAAATGACTGATTAGTTTAATATTCTTGGAAACAATCTGCATACATAAGTTCAATATTACATCATTAAAAGAAAAACAACACTAATTTATTCCATTAGAATAATACAAGCTTCTAAGATTATTACGGAAAGTCACTCATAACTATCTTCTTCATATCCTAGGAAATTGAAACATGAGAAAGGGGTGAGGTTAGATGCTCAGTAAGAGTAATAAATATCACAGAAGAAAACATAAATATGAGTCATGTTGAATAATTAAAAACACATGCCTTAATGAATAATAAACATGAGCACTTTATTCTAAGAATATGAGATGAGTAAATAATTCCATAATAAAACATAGTCATGGATGTTCTACCTGTCGAATAACCACATGAAATATCAATATTTAATCTCATAATGATGGAATTAATAATTCTGGACATTCTAAAACATTTTGTCAAGGCCTCGTCTAAGACGTCTAAAAATGTTTAAGGCCTTGACCAAAACCATATATCAAAAATTGAGAAAGGATATAGACAATTTATCATCTAATTGACTCATGAGACCTAACGATGAACTGAGGAGCTATAGAAATCTCCAACCACCACTTACTAAGTCCAATGAATTCCTCATATGAAATGGGTAAAACATAATCTAAACATTCATATTAAAATTAGCACACAAAATGTCAATCCTTTAACCTCAAACCATGAATGGAATAAAAATAGCACATCCACAGTCAAAAATAACTCATTAAATACAATATGGAATATTGTATTATAGTAGATTAGCCTAAATCAAGAATAATAAATTATATTGACATAGATAAAAATAATCATCAAAACTATATGATATAAATATCCCTCATTTTCTTGGAAACATTTAAAAATCTCATTATTTTTCAAAAAGTCATTTAAAATAGATTTTTGAATCAAAGTGTCCCATACCACATTGAAACATTTAAATGGGATTTTAATTTTAAAACATTAATTTCTATATAAATAAATCCTTAAAACTATTTTAAAAACATTGACATTGATGAGAAAGATTTAGAAGAACAAATATTTAAAACATTTAAAAATGATTTTTTACTAAGAGTTTCTATCCAAATGAGAGACGCTTGAATAAAAATAATTGAGGTAATAAAAAAATTATAATATCATGAGAATAGAGTATTTTATGGTATTATATGTCATAGGATAGTATATACACTAGATAAATGTGAATTGGTGCATAATAATAATGAAGTCTTAATGGAATGTAAAATGCGATTAAGTCCCATATAAAGATTGTATCTTTGGGTTAAGGATAAATAAATGACATATTTATTTGTAAAAAATAAAAATACACTCAATATTATTGGATAGTCTGTGTAAATCAATCAGAGGACATTCACACATATTCTTGTAAAAACAACACCAATGAATTGGATGTTTAACTGAATGGGTTGAGATTGAGTTAAAATTACTCTTATCATGTTCATATCGATGACTTAAGAATTTATCAATGGAGTGATTATGTGTATGAAAATTATATCCACAAAAATTGGAGTGGAAATTACGAAACAAATAATAAATAGTGATTCCATAGACAATCATTGAGTAAAATAATCAATGAAGTATGTGTAAAGTCCAATGAGTGGAAATTGAAATATGAAATTCCCTTATAGATTTGATAACTTATGAAACATACACCCCATGAAACAAATATCATAAAATGAAGGTGTAAATACCAATAAATTAATATATATTAAACTAATAATAAAATCATGGGTAGTACATACACTAAAAAAAGGAAATAGTGGACAATTGTCATGAATCTATCGGGAATAAGAAGTGAGATAAAAACTCCTTACCACGTTGTAATTAGTCGATTCGTATGAAAAAAAGTTAATAATTGCCAAATAAATAATATAATACCATTAATATGAATAGAATAATGATAAAATATATTAAATGGTAGTACAAAATACACCACATCTAATAAATAAGTGGTGGACAAGGGAAGTATCACAGAATTAAAAGTGAGATAAGAAACCACTTACATCAAGTCTGACTTGTCCTGTATGTTCCTTGGTCTTCTTGAATAATAAACATAAGTTAATTTATACATTATTAATAAAATTTTTAATTTTTATTATTCCTTTTATATCATTTATTACCTTTCTATAACAATTATTTAATTATTTGAGTTCATATTGGATATTTTATCGTTGTTTGGAACTTGAGTCAAAATTGAACTTCTTATAATTACAATTTTCGCATGTGGTAAAATTTACATTATCTAAAAAATGATATAAATTATTTAGATATCATATATATATATATTATATATCCAGTATATATATGTATTTTTAATAGTATATAACATTTGGAGATAAGAAATAAAATGCACCATTCATGGAGACGGTAAGATGTACATACGCATGAAGGCTACTTTCATTTCTATTTTGTATTTTAATGGAATTAAAACTTAAATATACATAAGTATATTATTATTATAGTATAATATCATATATAATATCATTAAATACATACTTTATATGTCCCACACATTTCATTAACAAGTCATATCACTTTGAGGGGGCAGTAGTCCACACTTCCACAAATGAAATTATCGCGTTTTACCCATAATGGAAACCATAAAGGTATGACATAAATGGAAAATAAAGAAGAAAAAAGAAAACATAAACATAATATATATCATATATAAATACATTTCCATCTTAATGTACACCATGAAAGGTGGTAGGAGATAATCGAACAATCTTCATTTCATGAGTCCTTAGTTTTCCAACCACAGAAAAAATATGTTCTTCACCCATTAGATAGAGGTGAATGTAAGTTTAGATCGAATAATTCTCATAACCACATCCTAGTATATTTATGATACTATTTTTGTTATAAATTAATGGAAAAAAAAGAGTTTAGGGGGTTGAAGAAGTAAAATAAAACAAAAGAATTTAAGAGAAACTGTTATCTTTAGTTGGGGTAACTTCCTCTGGTTTGAACGAAAAGGACTCCTTGAAGTGACTTATGCCTATGGTAAGGCTTATAAGTTTAATATAGGAATCTAGATATCTTATTTGGGCAGGTTTTCGATGATCCAAGGGGCTTGAGAGGTGTGTTAATTGGGTAGAAGTAGTGTCCTTTTATAAGGGGGAGGAGGGGCTCTTTAGAAAAGTGTGAAAATATTATTTTATTATATATTGATATTCAGTATCTAAAGGTCCAAAACTAATTAATTTCAACAATAATATTACTCATTGTCTATATAAAATCATCCAATAATAATTAGATAGGTTTTGGATTTTTTTCAATATGAATAATCTTATTTATTTTAATCATTTATTAATGAGGTAAATACTATATCATTATTGTGTAATAAATAATTTAATTTATTTGATGTCTAAAAACTATAAAACAAATACCATAATTTAGGAAGTCATTTTATCTTTCAAAATAATATCTATAATCGAAAATATGACTAATATAACCACATGTAAAAATTTATTTACTAAAATATATTTGTTTCTGTCATTTTTGCATTCATTTTAATTTCATTAAAATAAAGTGTCATTATCATTTACAAGTGGCTCCATGGGGTCCCAAAATCGACCCAAGGATGCCCATGGTTGGCCATGACTCATCCAATAAAATTAGAATAAGTGTTAATGTAATTTTTTATGAATATAATATTCATTTTACCTTGAATTATCTTATTTATCATTAATCATGGTAAATAAAAGTCAAAAGATACTATTCACCCAAAAAAATTCAACTTATTAAACCACAGTTTACTTACTAATAACAACCATGTCTCTAATATTTTCTAAATTAAATTCATATAAGCGTTAAAATTTCATTTAAATGAAAAAGTTGGATTTTTAACTATTAATTAGTAGTTTCACTATTCATCAGAAATTGATGTTTTTTCGAAAAATACCAAAAATTCAGCCTAAGATATATTTTATATTGAAAATACAAAAATGATGTATAATTTAATAAATTCAAAACATAGATGTTGTATTAATTAATTTAAAATTAATTTCCATTGTCAAAACAAATAGCGTTTTTTTAAGATACAATAACTATCAAAATATTGACACTTGTTTATTTATAATTTCAATGTAAAATTAATTCCAAAAACCAAAATTGGATTAAAGGGTAAAAATATAATCTAAATACACTTCAAAAACAATTTAAATTATAATCTATCCTTATAAATAAATTATATTAAAAGGCCATTTTGGATTAAAATATAAAATTTCTCACTATTCATAAAAAAATTAATATTATTAGAAAAATACCAAAATTTCATCCAATGTAAATTTTTATATCCCTATTATAAAGAAGAATTTTATTTTTTCAAATTGACTATTTAAAATTGTCAAATATTGGGTTTAAAAATGGTTCTCCGTTAAAATGTGGTAAAATTGAATTTTTTAAAAAATACATTTTTTCATCTGAAAAATTAAATTTATTCTTATTATATGTCTAAGAAATACATAATAAATAACTTAAATTTATATGGAGTATATAAAATTTAAAATCCATTTTATTCTATTCATAACTGCTTTTGAATGGCGAGTTTGGTAAGTCGTGGTGCGCTCGAACTCGGTGTTGCATATAGTGCAATCTATTGAATTTAAAGAAATTAACTTACTATGAAATCGTATTGTGTTACATGTATCATAATAATGAGTTAATAATCCATTAACACATCTCATTTTTTCAATAATACCACTTTTAATCCAAAACAAAAATTAATGATCAATATTTCCATAATTTTTAAGTAAAACTGACGTTATTTTTTATATCAATGCCTCCAAAAAATATCATTTTAATTTTTAATTATTAATTTCAATAATTATAATTTTATCATATAAAATTAATTCAAATTTGGTTTTAAATAAATGTAAGAAATTTTCATGATGTTATATTAAAACTTACAATATTTAAGACTTCATTACGTCATTAATTATAACTTCTTAATTTCACCTTAAAATAAAAAACATTAATTTAATTGATATTTTTCAATATTTTTTCACATTGACTCATTAGTTGTGACATGTATTAGTATATTATGTAAAGAGAATATTATAAACTCAATTTTATTCAATATCCTCATGTATGAAAATATTTGAAACCATGAAGAACCATTTTTAATCATCATATAATTTTCATTTCATCATAATAAATATTATATAATTAATCTGAAATTTTCCAAGGTTGAAGTAAACCATATACATGGAATTCATACACAGATTGTGGAAAAAATATGTAGATCAACTTCCATATAAATTCATTGGATGATCAATAATTATATAGTTATCATAGTTATGAAATACCATATCATTTCTACACAAAAATCATTATTATAAATAATCTCAATCATCATTATACTGACTCAACATGTTTGTTGCAATTACAATGAAGAAAAACATGATCCCTATTATATCCCTTACACGGGATAATAATATGCCACCATACACACATTACCACAACAATTCCAAAATCCCTAAAATATTAATACTATTTCATTCAATCATTCATAGAAAACTAAAAGAAGCTCAAAAACACCAAAATCATATTATCTTAGATTCATATCAACCTCTAGAAAGTTATTAACAAAAAATACAAATTCAAAAAAATTATACATTTCACCAATTTAATTCTTATTCTTGGATGATTTTTATGTGTGTATGACCTACCTACATTCATATATTCCATTAAAACAATATTAAAATATCCATTCACTGATGAGAAGTGAAAGATCACACCCAAATATTCCAGTAACCATAGGATGTGTTTTTATTGTTCCAACATTATTTAATAGGAGAAAATAATATTTATGGATTATTAAATGGGTTTAACATATTAGATGATTTAAATAGATAATGAACAATTTAGTGGATGTGAACAAACTAAAAGGATAAACAAATGATTTTCCTTAAACATTTCAAATTACTTATGTTGTTAAAATAATCTAATAGTTATTTAACATTGAATATTAAAATATTGCTGAATGGAATTTAATTTTATAAGAATATAATGGTATTTTAATTAATACATGAAAAAGGATATGTATAAAATGAATTATAGACAAATAATAACAATCATTAATGTCCACAGATTAATCGAATGTAAATTATAATGAATCTATTAAGAAATGTGACATAAATGAATACAAAAAATAAAAAACACATTAATATAACAATTTATCAAATGATGTTTTTGATATCTAAAAACAATACAGATCAAATATGTGATGAAATTTAATATATATATATATATAGAAGATTTCTAGGGTGATACCAACTGCCAATAAAAAATAAATTAATATAGGGATAACCTTTATAATATAATGATGTATGATGTTTAAAACAATTAGTGTAGTGATCCATAATTAGTAGTTATGTGAAGGTTCTAATATATTACCACAATATAAGATATATAATGTATAAAATAATGTTCATATATAAGAGGATAACCATATCAATTGAGAGGACAAGATGAGTTCCTCATTAACATAACCAATAAATTTATTTAACAAGATCTATATCCCAATATATTAAAAATTAGTTTATTAATTTAATATTTAAAAAATAAAATATAATTAAATTAATATCAATCCTCTTTATTTATTTATTAACCATTCAAAGTATATTATTATGTTAAATTTTAGTTCTTCCAAAAATTCCATAATTTCTTCTATATGGAACCTGAAACACTTTTCAATGATCTCAAGTACCATATATCCAGTTAATTAATGGTAATAATATTAGTATTTAATAATGTTATCAAGAGTTTCACCTTTTAAATATTATGTGTAGATTTATGGTAAATAAATAATATCCCAAAGATTAATTTAATTTCAATTATTTTTTAATAGTATAGATATATTTGTACAATTAAATTTCATTAATGTATAATAATTAATTAATAATAAAATACAACATTAAAAAAAAATTAATTAGTTCCATAACTCATTATATAATAAATTATGTTTATAAAGTTTCATAATCCATGCTAATTATTAAAACAAGAAATGAATAAATATACTTCAAATTAAACTATATTATTAGTTAATTATAATATTTATATTATATAATCTAATAACATAAACTTTATTTAAATTTATTAAATATTTTTTCAATAATTATTTGAATGAATTTATAGAAATAATAGATAATGAATAAGGCCCTTAAGGAAATTCCCAAATTGAAGAAATCAGTTACTCAATTATGAACACAATTATTTTCATTTATATTAGACTTGTTTATAGGGACACCAAATAATCATAATTAGATATTAAAACTTTTTATATGAATATTAACTTAAGTAAAAAAAAAATTACTGTTCAGAACAATTTATTAGTTCAATTAGAAACATCGAACATAATATTTTTTATTTATAAATGATCTTCACTATATCCAATAAACATCTTCCCATTTAGTAATCCTACTTAATATTATTATTCAAAACATGGTGATATGAATCATATCAAATAGTCATATTAGACTATCTATAATCCTCAATTATCGAGATATGTATTCATAATTTGAATATATGTCTATTAGAGAATGAGAGTAATATTTGAATACCACAACATGAATTTGAACCATCACAATATTAACTCATGGAATAAATATCGGTAGTTCATAAAACATGAATAAAAAAATAAAAAATATAATCACTAAGAGAATAAATTAATCATAATAAATAGATATTTGGAAAACACGTAATCCTAGTAAATAATATTTCATGTATACATGACAAGACATTAATAACAATTTAGGATCAGAATAACTACTCATGTTCCTTGTTTTTATGTCCGGTCGACCATATGTTTATCCAATTTATCAGGCATGGGATAACCATCTATCGACCCATATTTTTGGTATTTCCCCAACCACCCATATTCCCTCGGTTATAATTTAACATCTATCATTACCCAGGGTATTGGAGGGTGATATAGGCCCACCCATCACATAATGAGAATCAAATGTATGTGTTCCATACGATCTTTAAATATTCATCACTTCCTAACAAATGAAATGAAATTGGATTAATAAATAATTCTTAATATTATATCGTACAGAAATAAGATATTTTTTTAATAAATTTATCATTTAATCACTATATAATGTATTAAAAATTGAGCAGACATCATAATATATGTATCATGGTATATCCTATTAAAAAGAAAAAAGTTTCATTAAAATATATTAATCATTCAGAATTAATAGAAATAATATTAATTGTATACATGGTTTAGATCCATATTAAATCATATGTTACAAGAAATAATGGCATCATAATTTGAAAATTATTTTTAATGATAAATCACATGGAATGATTCTTATGGATGACCAATTCTAATAGAAACTCACTTTTTAAATAATAAAAAATTGGAATTCTATTTCTATCAAAATAAAAATTAAAACATATAATTTATTCTATAAAAATAATTCAAAATATTTGATGAGTAAAATAACTTTTTCACTTTTAAAAAGGATTTCTAAAATATAAAAAATTTCAAAATACTATTCACCTGTATGTAATTTATTTAAAATCAAAAACAATTTCAAAATAATAGTTAAAACAAACTCATTAAAAATATATTTTAATAATTATAAGGGATTCATGAATCATTTTTAATTCATGAAGTCGGGAAATATTTTTCATCTCATTCATATTAATAAAAAAATCACATTTTTTGTAAAATCTAAATATACATTGTTTTGAAAATAATAAGAAGATTCATTTGAACAGATTTTTTTAAATGTAAAACATTGGTATATGTTTTTTTAATAAATTTTAATCATAATGTTTAAAATAATTTTAATATAATATTTATTAAAAAATATTTTCAAATAAAAAGGAGTTTCATCTAGAAAGTTAAATTTTCATAATAACATTCATTTTTAACTCTTGAGTATATAGAAAGAAGAAAATTAATAATAATATATATTATTAGGAAATAAAACTTTTATAATAATTGTATTTAGATTTTTGAGAGTTTAATAATACAATTTTATCATCACAGACATAGTAAAAAATAATCTTGATATATAATGAGATTACAACATAAAATTGTTACCACTTTATTAGCATTGAAACGTAAGTTCCATGAAGAAATATAGTTAAATGAAGTGTCAAACATCACTAGGATAAATAAATTAAGGATATTACACATTAAAGTATATTTATATGGACATAATGAAAAAATATATGTTCATAATATAAATATATGTCTCGAATAAGGAAACACAGAGTTAAATCCATTACGGCTTTGGTAAATTTTGAACTATAAACAACATTAAAGGAGGACGATGAAATGGATTTGTAAATCCCCATACATTTAATGATAATAATTTTGAAAAATAATTAAAGAAAATTATATACATAACCAAAAAGAAACATATTGTATATAATGTATGGGTCTCATTGTAAGATAAAAGTAAGAGTAAATCACTAACAATATTATTATTCTTTTGAATATTAATCAACAAAAAAGAATAATAACAAATTGAAAGATAAATTACATTAAAATAATATGATTCATAACATAATATATGATATAGTAACTATAAACACCATAAAATTTGAATGAGTAGTGAATTTTAACATGTTTGAAATAAATAAAATAGAAAGTAAACATCACCCGCATTAACTCTCAAATATCATCATATATGTTTGAACCCATTGTATAAAAAATATAAGTTCATCATAAAAAATGATAATGAATTCTCATAGAGATAATACCATATATGATTTATTTAATATCTTTTTTACCCATTTATAATCAATTCACTCCTAAAATCGTGATTCATCTAATAAAAACTTTACTTTATATGTTATTCTTTGGTCATTTTATGTCATCTTAATTTTATCATTGGTAAATATGATCCAAAATAAAAATAATGATATAATTTTAATATATAAAAATAAATTATACATTTAATACCAATCATGAATGTTGGTTTTGATAAATGAAGTGTGTTATGGTCATTGAGAAAGTATTCTATACATACAAAAGAGTATTGTTTTATTTTTTCGATGATCATTATATAAAGGATGTAATTAATATTTTATCATTCTAGAATTGTTATAATATTATAGTAGAAATATTATTTCATTTAATGTACTTATACATATCATCCTTGTGGTCTGGTGATGAAATTTGAGATTACTATAGCTTTGGGAAGGTGAGAGTCCACACTCACATAGATGACATTATCATCGCATCGTGAGTGAAAATGTAAGAAAGAAAATGATATATTATATTTCATAAATTATAAAGTTTCCATTAATAGTGTAATTCAATCAAATTTATCAAATATATTCAACAATATTTTACATATTATTTTCTGTGTAAATCATTTGTGAAAATGATTCACATAAATTCACATATCAGTAGTTTGTCTTATAAATGTGAGACATTATTATACCCCATACGGAATAGAATATAAAAAATTTTGTATGAGATAATTAGTCCAAATTTATAATTATGTTATAAATATAACAAATGTACTTTATAACATTTATCATAACCAACCTTGAGATATCTTAATTAAAAAATGAAGACATCGATTCATGAGGCGATGACCACCCCTACAAAAGAATAATAATTTCAAAACCCATTTGATGGAATATGATATGTATATTGGTCATGATCATAACATAAAAAAATTAAATTACATGTATGATAATTAGGTTCTTATTTAATAACATTTTATTAACTGTATAATGATTTCGAGGAAGATATATAATAAAACTCTTGATGAAAAATGTTACAACTTCCTCATCTACCCACTTAGGATTTCATGAAAAGGAATAAACATGTGGACTTATGAAAAAAAATAATGTTTCTATGATTAGAGGTATGGTTTTGGGGTTTATTTTGCGATAATTTGTTCTATTCAAAATACATTATAGTTGAGATGAAGGGAAGGGTGTGAGTACTATTTTATAATTGAGGGGGATTGGCATTTTTGGAAATACCCCCATAGTATTGAATAAAATAAGGACATTATCACATCATATAGATATAAAATTGTTAAATTATTTATTTGAGGGATTGTATGGCTGATAAAAGACACTAAATAATAAAAACAATTGTTTTATACTTTTCATTCGGTATCCATTATTTTTTACCCAGTTTTACCATTTTAATTCTCACCAAGGTAACTAGTTTTTTTACCAATGATAATATTTCCATTAAGATTAAAATAAAATTAATGGTATTATATTATTTTGACCTAATAACAATATATATGAAATTTAAATTATATACATTTAATATTTTTTGACAATTTATTTTAATCCAAGTTCATGTACCACACAAAACTGTGTTTTAACCTTATTCATATAATTAATTTGTTATAGTTTTCAGTAATCATAATTGGGAAAAATTATTTTTACCATATAAGATGGTATAAAATATTATTATTCAAATTATGGAATCCATTTTCTAAAATACAATTCCCAAAATTTAAATTATTTTATTTATAATTAATTCCATAGTAGTGATGTGAAAGTGGGTTTTTAGTTATAAAATGTGTTAAAATGTTTGGAATTTTTTATCAACAAATAATATAAAATTGACTTGAAAGTCTTAAATTGAATTAATATATATACAATTGAAATAATTTATCATCAAAATAATTATAAAATAAAATTTATCTAGAAAATAAATTATTCAAAAATGTAGTTTTTAGTTATATATATATATAACTATTCATCCAAATATTATTATTTCCATAAAATTCACAAAAAATACCCTAAAAATATTTTGATATGAGGAGAAATAAATTTTCAATTATTTAGTACCATAATATTTCTATAACTCAAAAAAATGTTTATTATTACCAAAATGAACTAAAAATAACAAATTTTAGAATTGTTTTGTAGCCTATAAAGACATATTGAATTATATATCATCATCATATAAATCCATTATACTAAATACTTGATGAAAATTATTTTTAATCATATTAATCATATTAATCATATTAATGAAAATATTATAGTGGTTGGTTTTCAATATTATCAATAATATATCATTGTTTTGTGAAAACTAATTTTCATGAGTAGAAAAATCAAAATATAGGGTTTCAGGTTATATAAGCTTAATTATGTGTAGTGTGTATAGAAAGAGTAAACATGTATTTAATAGAATGTAATATCTTTTAAAATTTGAAATTAAATTATAATAAATTTAACAAATTCTCCGCTTATGAGTTTCTTCCCCTATATAAGGATTTGAATCCTCAAAATTCATCACGATCATCAATGCTTTAACAATTGAAAATTAATTCATAGAAACCCACCTCAGAATAAGTGTTAACAAAAAATCAAAAAATAAGATAAATGGATTTTTTAATTCATATAGATTTCACATGATATGTTTCAAAATAGGTGAACATTTGTGGGAAGAGAAAATAAGGACAATAAAAAGAAAAAATACCACATAAATACTAATGGATAGAGATTGAGAAAATTTTCAAAATATAGTTAATGAAAACACATCCATAATCCAGATAGTAATGGAGAAAGTCATTGATATCATCAAAAACTATTGTAATAGGATAAAATTTTATTTTAATATCATTTTCATAATGTTGTATTTTTTTTGATAAGATATATACTCTTGAATTTATTCTATCACATAAGAAAAATTTCGTCCATTAGTTATTGCTTTATCATTTTTTCTATCATATCATACCCAAACATATAAATTTTTTTATTTTATGAAGAACTAAATGAAATCCATAGTAGAATTATAACTCATAACTTCTATCATTAGTTTAAAAAATGGTCAACCCTGGTGATCCAATATAGATTAACACTCATATGGTGAAGTAAAATGTTAATCTCAAATACCTCATTCAAAATTTAAAATTATAAAATTACATACATATTTTACATTATAACTCCAAAAAATATAAATTTTATATAAAAGGTCACGAAATTTACCAAAATAAATTATCTTTTTACCCAATATATCCTAAAGTATTATTGAATATCTTTTACCTAATAACTCAATAGATTCATCTTTTATTATCAAGAAACCTAGTAATAACCTGTATAACCTTATAAATTAATTAAAAATACAAATTCATCCATATTCTTAACATACCACAACTATTATTGGACATATTCCTAAAATCCAAAAATAACTTAAACTTAATCAATGAAAACATAAACCATTTTTTCAAAAACCCACTAATGAGTTCCATGTTAATCAACATTGTCCAATTTACATATTCATATCCAACATCTCATTATCTAAACTTCATTATCAATACATATAGAACATGTAATTTACTATATTCCCATAATCCATATTATCACCTTTCTTTTAAATATAATTTATATTTCATGAGTAATATTTAACATATTTTTAAAAATACCTAATAAAAAACTTATAATGGTCAATCATTATATATTTAATTCTTCATATTACATAATATTATAATTCCAAGACATTAATTCTTCATTAATCACACTTAATTCATATTTAGTTAACTAAAATTTATCATCACATTCCATAGTACCTCTTTCCTTCAATATTTCATTCGTAGTCTCATCATCATCAAAACTTAAACTATTGCACATACATCCTTACTAATTCTCTTCATGTGTTACACCCTAACTCTTCAATTAAGATAATTCCCATACCATAAACAATTGAAAAAATCATAAATTGATATTACATTAGGGAGACTGATATTCCCATCTATATCGCTAACTGATCATTTCATATTCCAACATAAATATCCTTCATTAGGTAATTTTTAAAAAATCAAAACCTATTCTTTCCAATTTGAGACATTCTCTTGACTGACTATTTTTCACATCCCTAACATATATAAAACTAAATATCCATTCACCATTAGTATCTACTATATGAACTACTAGTGAAATCTCTCCATCTCTTATTTTTTGAGATTATGAGATTGTTATTGATCAGGTTTTTAATAACATATCATGATAACATATTCGGAATAAAATAAGTAACCTTAACTCGTGTGATCATCCCATTTGTCTTCTTATTAGAAAATTATAAGTTTCATTCAATATAACATGGTTGATTCTAGTTCAAACCACTAACTAAAACCAAAAGAAAAATATTTTAATATACAGAAATCAAAGATTAAAATAACATAATATTATCTTAGAAAAATAACATATAGAAGGTCTAAATTTTGAGCACTTTCATTATTGACTCATGTTTTTAATAGTTCAGTCATAATCAACATTTTTTAAATCCTCTATGATTGTTTTTAAAGCATTTTTTAACATTAAAATTATATCCCTCAAGAGTTTCAAACCAGGTTTGGGTGATGTCCTATTCTAATTCACTTGTTAATGACTGATTCATGATCAATGTGCCATTTTCAGAGTTATTACACATACGTTCATTTGTTATGGTGGTATATCCACTTGTAGTATCTATACAGTGATGAAATTTTATAAGAACACCTTGCTCTATCCTTTACCAAAATTCGATGAATGTTCATATATGAAGACATATCATTAGATATATCTATAGAGAACACCATAAACATACCCTTAAAAATATACATGCGCATATTGAAAATGATTTCTCATAGTAGATTCCAATGGAAATCTAAAAAATTCCTATAATAACAAATATAAAATCCCATATTTGTTCACAATATTCATTATTAATTTATGATATTCACTCCGTCTAATATATATATTTCCATTTGTTTTAATTACATAAAAAATACTTCATAACATGGGAAAATGAATAATAAGATAGTTTGTGATATCTCAGACTTGGGTGCCACTAAACGGGTTCCCCAATCCTGATGGGAGACAAGGCATCAACCATATCTTCCCGAATCATAGAGGCTACCAACTAACAGCGAGGTCCTAGGATTTTTCTATGGGGAGACTATGTTATCCTTACAAAATTTTATCACACCGAATGGAAGTAAATATTGGTAAATAGAAGAATAAATATAAGTATACAGAAGGCACAATGAAAAAAACAAATAGAAATAACAATAAATCAAACAACTGGAATAAAATTCATCAAACAGATGATGATATTTCATGTACTTAAAAAATAGAAATCATGGATACAAGAAAATGTGCATAGAATGTTCCAAAAAAAATATGTGAAATTAATAACTATCCCAATCATCCTGATCTTCTACTCATTCATCTTCTATTTAAATTTATACTAAATAGAAATAAATCAATTGTTTGAAACAGTATGCATCCCTTTGTCATCACTGGCAACCATTTAATCTTCCCCGAGTAGCAAACATCGCCTAGAGAGGGTTTGAGATAAATCCTTGTGGGCCACCACCAATGGTGTTTATAACATATGGCTCATGTAATGTAAATGTAACAATGTGAATGTACACATATATAATGTAAATTAGTACAATGTATCTAAATAACCAAGTACATACATCTTCCCTCAATAGGAATCTAAACATATAACCAGTTCATTTAATTTAGAAATTACCAATTTTATATTGACTAGTATCATGAGGCATATTCAACACAAACATCACCTCATGGTAGTATAAATATTCAAGGCTCTGTGATGTAACACAGAAATATATAATGATCATTAATAGTGATATCTGGAGGTAAAAACCGAGGCGACGTGGGCCTCAGGGGTCACCATCTCTATAATAACTGTATCCCAAAATGGGTAAGAGTGTAATAAATGGATAATTTTCCAAATCATTCCACAATAAGGAGCCTACTAAATCCAAGTTGATTGTCCATGGTTAAATGGAGAAATGTAGAGACCATGGAATATGTGCTACAACTGATACACCTAACTATTAAAACTGGATCTAAGTAGTGTATATGAGGCATCCTGTGATAATATGAATGGATCCTATGGTTTCATACTAGGAATCCAAGAACATACAATGATCTGGATCTTTGTGGGTTTCAAACTAAGAAAGCTATATCCTTCAATCAAGACAGGGTTCCCAAGTTCTCATGGTATTATCCAATAAGAATCAAAGGTAATCTCAAGTTAGTCCATTCCTATCTGATTATGAAGTCATGTAATCTCTCCATCAGTTCAAGATATTCCTTTTATTTGTGCGATAAGGTAATATATATGGAAGCCTTTTTATCATGTCATTTGGTTCATTCCTATCCTTACATTAATGTGATATTGAAAAGTATTGTGCAACTATTTTATCCATTTTAAGCAAGGTCCATAATTTAAGAATAATTCTGCAACATTCCATTGATGTGGTAATGTGTGTTATGGATATGAAACAATTAATCACTCAAATTTAATTACCAATTTTAACCACTTTACTTAGGTTGGTCAAGACCTACGCATACATGGTAATTTCAATTATGCAATTCACAATATAAATAATTAAGTTATTATAGAGACAATTAAATTTAGGAAGGTCAATCCAAGGCACACTTGAATGGTGGATCAAATGGGTCAGAATGGTAAATGAAAATTATGGAATATCCTTCGACATGGAAGGGATCCAATTGGGGTCATAACCACCAATAATTAATCACATATATATAAAGATAATATCCATAAAATTATAACAAGTATTAGCATGGAATATTATTTCCATAAATGTCACCTGATGAAATCGATGGGCTCCACAAAACAAATATAAAATCAACAAAATTTAGGGATGACTTATAGACCACGAACTGTAGGATTATATGACTCTCCTCTTTTATTATTGACCCTTGATTTTTCTGGGATTGGAGTTTATCAATGTAATATAGAAAACCATTCATACCCTGGTATCATATTCGAGAGAAAATAGTGAAGGACTATAGCGCAAGATTAATCGAGTACATACCTTTGTGCATCCAACGTGATGAACGAAAGATCAATTGGATCATAGATGAAGGAGATCTTAATATACATAGATTTGGACTTAAAAAATATCCAAAATGTGATCAATGGAGTTTAATTCCACACACGCTCATATAAGGGACGAAGAAAGGGGATTGTTACATCATTTTGGGAAAAGTTGTAAATTTACCAAGAAAATTAGCTTGGGAATGGTTTGTCCACATAGTTTGATGAGCGGTGCCCAAAACATGTAGGATTTTTTAGCTTGAAGGGAAAATTTTAGGGTTAAGTTACATGGACATAAAAAAAATTTGTGACATTGTTATATTAAGAAATTTTAATCTACATAGTTATCCAAACCATGCACCAACAATGCGCTAACTATGTGACCATAACTGTTTCTCGAAAAAGAAGGTTTTCCACATTAGAACATCCCCCAGACACACTTGAGTCCTTTTCTAACTCATTAGGAATCTATATTAGGTAAAAATTAAATATTATACTGAATTTAAAGGATCCATTCCTGAATGAAAAATCTAGTTCGTACAATCATCCCCACTTAAAATAACTCCTTCCTAAGATCACCTTCCAATGGTGTAGAAAGACTGTCTAAGAATAGATCTAGAATATAAGCATGTATTTCAACTTCCCTCTCCCAAGTCTCATCCTACACCTTTCTATGAAACCATATAACTAATAATAGAGGGATAGACTAGCCTCATAGATCATTCATGATCCTATCAACGATGCATAATATATACTCATCAAAGGTCGAAACAACATCTAAATCATCTTACTCAAGAAAAAATGTATGAGATGGATCAGAATGGTACTGAAGAAGATTGGGGACATGAATGATGTTGTGAAAGGAATTCTACCTCTGAGTTAATACCAACTAATGGTCTATTAACCCGACTCACTCCATATTTTAAAACGGCCTCACATAATGAGGAAATAACATTCCTTGCTTTTGTAAAAGTCTATTCCCAAACATTGGTGATTCGGGAAGAACAAAACTATCCCTAAACTCAAACTCCAGAGGTCATTGATGGTGATCAAGATAATATTTCTATCTGGACTGAGTAGAAGTCATATGCTTTTTTATCATCTAACCTTAATCTAATGTCTCCTGAAAGAGATGAGGACCTAGTAGGGATTCTTAAATTATCTCTAGATATCACAATGGTCAACAAAATGGCCTACTATATAAGGTTTCAAAAGGATCCATTGAATTGTCACCTAAAAGTAGATATTATAGGAGAAATCGATGAGAGGGTAATGATTTACCGATGAACTGCCAAAATCAATGACATATGTTTAAAGAATATCCTCTATAATCTATATTTTTAGGTTTGATAGTCTATCAGTATAATGGTAAAAAGATGTTCATAGAATCACCTATGTCCCCATAGCCTTTTTCAATCCCATCTAGAACTATGATGTCAAACAAGAGTCCCAATCTGAAATGATAGTAAGAGGGACCCTGTGGAGTCATATGATATCATAGACATAAAGTCTTCCCAACTCATCAACTGAGAAAGTCTCCTGAATTAGAATAATGGGGGATGATTTTGTTAGTAATTTAATGACTACCCATATATCATTGCTACCCCTTGATGACATATGTAATATTACTAAAAAATCCATTTAAACATCTTCTAATTACCCTTTTATGAGCCAAACTAGCTGTAGCAACCCTATTGGTCTCTAGTGCTCCACCATCACTTGTAGATAGGTTGAACACCTCATGATAAATCTTGTTATCTAATTTTTTATTCATGGACACAAATATTGATGATTCATGTATCGATACATCATCGAGTTGCATGTGTAAACTACCGACTAAGAGATGTGGTACTCTATCATAAACCCATCTCTCGTATATATATGAACTAAGAAAATTCCAAATATACCTAGGATGTCATCCCTATTCATAAGAAAATTCATAGGTCGATTATCTCATGATATACTCTCAGGGAGAACCAACACATCATGATGTGAAAATAATCTACACTTCACCTTCTCGGGGAGGGAAGTGGTAGTAGTCAAGGATGAGAGGTAATAAATTTCAGTACTATCATGAAACACTATATTGAGGTCGTAAAAGAACTATATTATCATTTATTCATCACTAGATTCCAATATGACATGTGCTTGATTATTTTAAAACATTTGATATGTGACAATATTTCACTTCCCAAGCCTGACGAAAATATCAAAATCCAAGGATTTTAGATACTCAATCCTTATTTAATATTTGATAGTAAGGTAATGCTGAGAAAATATTTATTAGTGGCTCTTGTGGTCCATGTAAAAAAATCACTTACCTGTAAAATAATGTCTCTAACAAAATAAGGAATGGACAACTACTACTAGATCTAGGTTGTTTGTCATGTAATTTCTCTAGTGATGCCTAAAATATAGATATCCATATACAATGATGTTTTCATCCAACATTATCACATCTCATAGGCCTATGCATGATGCATCAGAGAATATGGTATAAATTATACTTGGTTCTTGAAGATTCAGAATAAGTGCCGATTAGAGCTTCCCTTTCTTCTCCTGAAAGGATTTCATACATGATTCTGACCATAAAAATTGACACACATATTTGTGAGACTATTAAGAGGTTAATAACGGTGATAAATGTCTTTCATAAAACACCTTTAATATCCCGAAAACCCTAATAATATTTTTATATCAAACACGTTCTTGGGATGCTCTTAGGAAACAATGACACTCACCCATTTTTGGTCAAATTATGCTGCTAGTTACGATATTATATGATCTAAGAAGTAGAATTTGTTGATACAAAATTGGTATATAGAATTATATCCATATATATGATTCTCTATTAGTATAATCAGAACGATCTCAACATGTTTTTCATAGTCTCTATGAGTGTGAGAATACACAAAGACGTCCTCCAGAAATAATACAAAAAAATAGTCAAAATAGGGTTGGAAACCCATATTATTTAGAGAAATGAAAATAGAGGGTGAATTCATAAGACCTAACATCATAACAAGGTACTTAGACAGACCATACCTACTATAGAAAGCTATATGAGTTATGTATGATGGCCTGACATCCATGTGACGGTAATCAGATCTCAGGTCGATCTTAGAGAAGTTCTTCTCTCCTCATACAAAGTTAAAGAGATCATCTATTATAGGACGTGGATAATGATTCTTGACTGTAAGTTGTTTTGACTTTCTGTAATTCATATATAGATGTAAGGTTCTATCCTCGTTCCTAGAAAAAGAGAACAGGGGAACCCCAAGTGGATGTACTGGTCCATATATATCCATTGGCCTCTAAATCCTCTAACTGCCTCTTGAGATAATGAAGACCATTAAATTTCATTCTGTACGGAGGAATGGACACTTCATATGCTCCTGGAACAAGATCAATTATATACACTACCTCTCTCTTAGGAGGTATGAAAAAAGAATCTTCTGAAATGAAATCCATGAAATGGTAAACTACTAGATGGAAGTACACTTGTAGAAACCCTAATCCTCCATGAATTGATTTCCAACCCATATGGTGAAAATTCCTAGCCCATGATGCTAGGGTCCCGCTCTACCAGCCTAAACATCAAACTAACCCTTATGTAGAAAACTAATTCACTTTTTCAATGTACAAGATACAGTATAGTGATAACAGTATAAAAGAGCATAATAGTGAACTAACAAATTCATCCTAAGAATTAAATTCATTCCTTCTATCTTGAGAACATAGATGTTCCATAAAAAAAGGGAAATTGCATACCTCAAGGGGGAGGTCCTCAAACTGGTGTATCACCTCTGTTCATAGACCTAAATGTTTATCTAGGGTCATTTCACCATAATAATATAGTATCTCTATGGTGAGACTCTCCGATATAGAAACAAAGATAAAATATTTCTAATCATTCATATCCAATAAAAAATACATGATAGTAGAGGCTACTAGAATAGTACATCACACTGTGATATGTTATACCTCTTTTTCCATAGGTATTGTCTATAGAGTATGCAACTGACCTGATCCACAGCCAAGTGAAACAGATGGATAACCACGATTAAAACTACTTTTTTAGTGCTGCAGGTGATAATGGATTTCGCAACCAATTCCATGAGATCCTCCTTGGCCAGTCATATTGGTCCTATTCAATCTCCCTGCCTAACATGTCATAAAATAACATTCTCCTAAAGGTGGAGCTGCTGTGGATCCAGTTCAACTCGAGGATGGTGGAAAGGTCCTATTGAAACGCTGGATATTTCCCATATGGACACAAGCCCGATACACCAGTGGGACTCTATCACACTGAGGTTTTGAATGCCCTTATTTTCTACACTGATAACACACTAAGGTGATACCAAAATGGGCACTTTGGTTTTCATTTCACTAATAAGAATCTTTTACAAAACAATTCCTTACATCAAAAGAACTGTTGTCCTGACATGACACATGTCTTCTATCATAGTATTATTGTCTTCCCCAAGGTTACAATGAATGATAAGATATTTATTGACTATAGTTGAAAATATAGTGAGGAGAAATAAAATGGCCTACGTACGTAAGGCATAATGAATCCATACTCAATGAATCTAGAACACGAATGGTCAACCCTAGGTAAAAGTAGTGCAGAGCTGTGAAACTCCGTGAAACGTGCTGAATATTCCATAAAAGGAACTCGATTAGATCTGTGTTCTATACATGACGAATCCAAAATCAATGAAGATCAGGGATGAGTTATCGAACACCCACCTTATGCTTGAATCGTGCTCTTCTTCCAGTATTGGCCCTTGATTTTTCTCAAATCAGAGTAGATCAAAAAAACTATATTACCCTGATATCATGATAAATAGTAAAAGGGAAGGATGATGGATTTTGTAGACTCTAGTACATATATTTGTCCATCCAAATTAATGAACAAATGCTCGATCAGATCACAGATGAAGGATATCTTTAAATCCCTAACTATGGACTTCAAAAAGCTCTAAATTTAGAGCAATGGTTGATAATCCGTCATAATCTCGGATAAGGGAAGAAGAGGAAGGATTAATATATTATTAAGGTGAAATTTTAAATTTATACATAATATTTTCATGTCCATGGTTTTTCGACATGGTTTGAAAATCCATGCACAATCCATGTGAGGTTTTCATGGTATAAGGGAATAATTCACAGTTAGGCCGCACATTCATGCATAACCCGTGCGAAGTTGTTCAATCTGAAAATTTCATTTTTCATGGTTAGTCAAATCGTGCGACATCCAACTGCTAACCTTGAAACCTAGAATGTTTCTCCAAAAATAAGGGTTATGAGCCCCGAATATTTCCCAAACACAACGGATTCCTTTGCTAACACATTACGCATCCATATTAGGTAATATGTAATGATTTAGATAGAAATTTAATGAATCCATACTTGAGTTAACAAATGGGTTCATTTAGAGTGTGAGATTATATTTTTGGAATGGCAAAATAATCGATATATGTGTTCATAACATCAGAATATGAGTATGCAAGCATGATAAATCCAATTTAAAAACAAATAATATATGTCAATGATCATAACCTAGACTCATTGAATAAATATTAGATGTTTTTATGAAGTTTTTTATGTAAATTAATGAACATAAACCTTTATTGAATTAAATTTTCATATGTCACAGATATGTGGAATAAATATATTCTTATAAAAACATATTTCATGGATACTGACTAAGACATTTTTAACATGTCAGTCTATGGATAAACACATGTGTGTCTGCTTCAGGCCTAGGATAACTACCAATGTACCTTATTTTTTTGTTATTGGCCTATCCTCCAATGTACCATCCAATTTGGGATCCATCTAAACACTTATGAACCCATTGAGTTCATTTATCATGAATCATTACCCAATTAATTAGAGGGATATTTAGGACCCAACACTTGAATGTAATGATAATAATATTTACATGTCCCATAAGCACATAAAATAGTCACCACATCATAACCCATGAAATGAAAAGGGTTTCGTAAAAAAATAATCATATCATAATCTATGGTAAAAAGAAAGGATTAATAATCACTATATCATTTCATCATATAAAACCCCATAGAAACGGAATCAGGTATCATAATCATTATTTCATTTTATTACCTCTATAATATGATACTTTTTCCTAAACATAATTTAATCATAATTAATTTAGATAATAGTTAATAATTTTGTTGTTTGTTTATATCTGTATTAATTAATATATTAAATTAAATTATTTCAATTTAGATAGAAAATAATTTTGAATTATATATTACATTGAATGATTGATGAAGAAGATAAGTTTTTTATAGAAAAAACTTTTTTACACTTAAAAAATTAGGGAAATAATTTTCCATGATAAAAAACCTACAAACATATAAATTATGCTTTAAAATTTATTTTAACGATTTCATGATAAAAGTGTTTTTTCTTATTTGGAAAAATATATTTAAAAATAAAACATTTTTATATACTTTTATCATGGAAATAATTTATTTAAAGTATAAAAAATTTACCAAAATGACAAGGGAAAAAATTTCATAGAAAATATCAATTAAAAATTTTATGTAATATTCAAATCATTAACCAATTTTAAAAGTGAAAACTATTTTTCATATCATTCATATCAAACAAACCATTATTCTGTTCACATTTTTGGTAAAAAACAAACATGATATTTTATAGATGAAATTAATATTCATTTAAATATTATTTTAAAAAATTTAAAAAGTATTAATAATATCATTAATGAATCATCTAAATAATTTTATATACATTTTTAATAAATTTTTTGAATAAGTGGTTTTCAAAGAAAAAGGTTTTTCATCCAGAAAAGTTGAATTTTCAACTAAATTTTTTTTAAAAAAAGTAAATTACATACATAGAGTAAAATGAGGGGAAATATATACTCTTAAAAAAATTGGGATAAAAACATTGATTTTATTTCATTATGGATCATAGTAATTTATTATCATAACCATAATCATACACAATATCGATAAAAAAATGTCATATTGACATACAATATTTACCACTTTGTTAAAATTGAATCATATCTCAGTTGAAAAATTTCATTAAATGAAACTTAAAACTTCATAGTGATAATTTTTTTCTTGATATTATATTTTAATGGGGTTATATATACACCACATTTAATAAGACTTGTTAATAACATTAACATATCTCTATATGAATGAAATTTGAAACAAAATCCCATTCTACAGTGGTGTCATTTGAACTATAAACAACATGATAAAGACATCATCAAATGTATATTTAAATCCTCATATATTTAATGATAATAAAATTAAAATAGATTTATGTTATTTGTATACATCACATAATCAAAACACGGGGTGAATATGGCATGTGTCACATAGGAAAATAAAATTGAATTTTTTTTGACAAGATTAATAGTTTTTAGTCATAATAATCAATAAAGAATAACATAAAATGAAACATAAAATATAATTAAAATATTTTTATTAATGATAAAACATGTTAATTATTAATTATATACACCACTTGAAATAAATGATTGTTGAACTTTTATATGTCTCTCTGAATCATAATTAAGATACAAGAAATCACAAACATGATGTCTTTAATTCTATTGAAAATGTTATATCCTCTTTTATAATAATAATAATTTTATTTTAAAAATATTATATATTCATTATAAAATATTTCATACCTTATATAATTTATTTATGATAATTTATTAACCATTTATAAAAAATAAATATAATAATTTGTATATGAAATAAATTATAAGGTATGAAATGTAATAATGTGTATATGAAATAAATTATACGAGTGACATTATCATATCTCCAATGAAATGAAATGTAACAATGTGTATATGAAATAATAAATTTATGGAAATATTTTTGTTATGAATATCATATATATATATAGACACATTATATCCATCATCATCCCTAACAATGATAGGTGAAAATTAGAAAATGATTGACATCATTTCATTAGTTGCTAGTCTACAATACACATGCATGTTTAATTTGTAGCCCATTTGAAGTAAGTTGATATTTTTTTACATTATGAACAAAAAATGACAATATATTTTTAAATTTAAGATAATAATGTTATTATATTTTTATGTTTTAATAATAATTTATGTCGGTGGGTTAAAAATTAAAACAAAAACACTTACTGAAGAATGTTATCTCTTCCTTGGGTAACCTCATTAGGTATTCCTGAAATACATTCCACGAATGGTGTTCTACCAAAATAATGCCTATAGAATGAGATTTGGTCTGTTTATAAATTATTTTCAATGGTTTTGGTCGATAAATATTTGTTTATATATGTGAATATCTGATGTGAGTGAGTAATGACTTATAATTACGGAGGAGTGTCATTTTTTAACATACCCAAAAATAATTCTTAATGTATAAAAACTATCAAAGAATGTGGAAAAAAAACTTATAAATAATGGAGTGGGGGGCTATATTTCCATCAAACACATCCTTATAAATATATTATTATTATCATACCATTTATTAGCCTTTAATATTTACTAACTTTAACCATTTTAATTTTTACCATAGTAACTAGTAATTTTATTCCATATAATTTATCATTTAATCCTAGAATAAATTTATTAATTTTTTATAATCACGATATAATTATTATAAAAATAAAATTCGATTTTAATAAAAACATATGTGGTGATAAATAATTTTACTCTAAGAACACGTTACACAAAAAACCTCATCTGAACATTAATCATGGTAATTAATTTTAAACTATTATAATTAACAAATATTAAAAAAATATTAGCTTAAACATATTAGATATTATAAATGGTTTTGATTCAAATTAAGGAATAAACTTTTTATTATTTAAATTTAAAAATTTATAAAATTTTAGATTAAAATTAATCATTCAGACATGATGTTAAATGGGGTTATTAAATATAAGAAATGTTCAAAATTTTGTAATTTTTTTATATCAAAATCGATTATAAAATTTATTATAAAAATAGAAATTGAATTAAAAGATACATAAGGGAGTGAAATTTACATTAAAAATTAAAAAAAATAACTTTACAATATAAATTATTTAACAGGATGTCAGTTCACAATTAAAATAGAATATTTTTCATGATTTATCATGAAAATAACCTTTTCATTAAATTTTTAAAAATCACCATATGATAATTTTGATAAGAAAATTTAAAAAAATATTATCAAATAATAATTCTAATTGTTTCCAAAAAATTATTAATTTTCAAAAAAAGGAATAAAAATAACTGTTTTTTAGAAAATAAAATTTTTGAATAATATAATGACATTATTGGGTAGTATGTATTATTAAAAAAACCCTTATACTTAATATTTGAAATGTAATTATTTATATTAGTATTTCCTGGTTTAATGACTAGGTTATAAGAGTTTTTTTTTTGATTAATATTACTAACATATCATAGTCTTGTAAAAACACAGTTTTCTGTGTAACTGAATCTAAACCCAATGTTTCATGTAACACAAGTATTAATCCTTGTAGTGTGCAATGAAATATTTACACAATGTTGTGTGTAATGAATAATATCAAAAAAAAAGTATATTCAAGTTAAAAAAATTCATTGAATCTCTAGGTGTACCATTATTCTTATGATTATATGCTCCCAAACATGAGAAGGAGTGATTCGGGTGGTAATTATTTACAATTTTGGTGATAAAACATAACATTATATATAATTTTTATATGTTATATGATATATACTTTAATAGATTAAATTTTAGAATAATTTAATAAAATACTACTCACTTAATAATTAAAGAACATAACTAATTCTGAAATGTGGAAAATAAATGTATAATGCTGGTTGAATATTGTATTTACCATATATACTTGTCTCGTGATAAGGATTTTATATATTTGGTAAATTATGAAATAATTTTATACTATATATCATATTGACTAATGAATTTCAATATATACCCAAGTTTCTTATTGATTACAAAAAATTATATTTATCCACATAAAACATAATTACATTATGATTCCAAATATCAAATCAATTTTATTAAATTTATATTCTAAATAAAATAAATTTATATTATAATTAATTGGTGAAAATATATTTAAAAATTTTAAAATATAAATATTTTATCTTATAATGAATCATTAATTTTTTATTTCTTATGATTTCTTATTTATAATTTGGAAATTAATTAATTATTAATCTATATAGTTTAATATTATAATAATTTTTCTAAATAAAATTAGACATATTATCTTAAAATTATTGTAAAATTTATGAAAACTTTTATTACATAAAATATTATATATTTATAGAATCATAAATTATAGTCACATAACCCCTCCATACCTTGTTTATTTAATTAATGGTGAGATAAAAAAGTTCTAAATTTTAATATTCTTATTTGGCTTACATTAAACATATAATAATTTAATTTCGAATAAATTTATCCTATAGATGTCTCCTTCAGAAATGAACTATTAAATGTATTTTTTACAAGGCTGGACTATTAAATGTCAATTAATGCATAGTCATGGGAAATCACAAGTGATGCTAACTATGACTGAAGATAAAATATATATATATATCATAAATATTTATTGCATTTTTTATATACTCTCCCTTTCAATATAAATATTTAAAATGGTTAACTTACTTTTATTAACCTAATATATGGTCAAATTATAATGATCCCATATAATGGTAACTTTATTTAGAAACCCAATACAATCTAACCAACCCAAAAATGTATTTTCCCATAAATTACATTTACCATTGATTATAAAATATGTATACACCAATTATCTATTAACAAAAATATATATATTACCTTTGATAAGATATATATAAATGAATTATATTTTTGTATAAACATAATGATGGATGGAGTTTCTTGATTGATCCTCATGAGGTGGAAATAATTTGACTGATTTTCCACATCATGAATTATCATTTTATTTTTCTTAGTTTTTAACTTTCTTCCCACATTATTGATTCTCCTTATGGACAGTTTCTATAAATTATTATATTTTCAAGGAGACATTAATTTTTATAATAAAAAATTATGTTTAATTCTAGTTCCCTGAATCTTGATAGTATATATCTCTTTCTCCTCTACTCTGTTTTCCCTTCCTAATAGATAAAACTGGATCCTAGCCATGATCATTTCTATTGGAAGGTTATTTTTTATATTATTTTATTGGTTGGTCATCTGAGATCCATCCTTGTGTTGGTATCTGTATTATTTGGCATAATTTTCCATTTTATTGGGGTATATATTACATTGGTGTGAAATGTTGTTTTCATTTTATTTGAAGATTGATCAGTGGTAGGTTTTAATATATATTCTCTAGTTCCCCTCATTAATCTATTACATTTTATGTATGCTTCCAATTCCCATGAGTGTCCCCATATCTCATTTTATCTTCCCATATGCTCCACCATCCAATACTAATGCATATGAAATAATTTTTTGTACATTTTGGATCATTATTGTTGTTTGGGTCTTTTGTGGATTAGGATGTGATGTGTTGGTCATTCTACAATTGAATTCTTGATTACTATTAAAGAAATTTTTTCATTCTAATTAATAATTTTCCTAGGTTATCCAAGATTGTAGTGTTAGTGACACTTATCCTAGATATCTCATACCCTCTATTTATTATATTATTAATTATGGTATGTGCATTAGGTTTTGTAGTTTCCATCATTATTTATATAAGAAAGGTGTTTATGGGTTGAAGTCTAGTATTTTTTATCTTATTTTGGATTTTGGTAGCATAGTCCATTTATAAATAATAATTATAAATCATTAAAATGTAATAATCATTATTTATTTGGTTTTATATGTTGAAAAATTAGTTGAATAACATTGGATAATTTTTTAACTACAATAGATTTAAGTCGAAATATTAATGTATATTATAACATTGATGGTGAACATACTACCAATTTAATATACCTTATATTGATTATAATTAAAATTAGTGGGAGAATTAATTTCCTGATATATGAATCAATGAAATATTTTTAATAGGTGGTGATGTGTAAAATCATTTTTAAATTTTAATTTATGGGGTATGGACATAACCCAAGACATTATCATTAATTTTTTTGGTAAATTTTATTTAGAGTTTTTTTAATTTATAAGAATAGCACTAAACCAAAACATTCATAATCCTATCATATAGAAATATACTTTTAGGTATTTGATATAAAAAAATCATGAAACACTAAAAACAATAACACATTTACCTCTCCAAAATATATATTATATATATAATATATACATATTTTTTATTGTATAAATTATTGGTTTATTATCATAGAATAACACAAGGTTTTATTTTTAATGAATTAATATTTTTATTTTAATTCTATTTTACATTTTTAAAAATTATTATTCCCATTCAGTTTTATTTTACATCTTCCCAAAATTCAATTTCATTTCATGTTAAAATATTTTTCATGAATAAAAATAAATTTTTATTTCAATGATTTTTAATGAATTAAAAAAATATTAAATTATGAAACAAATTTATGATATAAATATTAAATTCATTTCAATGTCTACTATTTCAATATATAGTATAATATAATGAATGATGAGGAGGATCATTTGATTAGATCTAAATGAATGAAATCTTGTTTAAATTTGTTTTGAAATATCAATAATACCTCTCATTTAATTATATTCCACTATAATCCACTTAATTAATCTTTATTCTACATAATTATATGAGTTCTATGACATGGAATCAATTTTTTATGGAAAAATAATTGAAAACATATCTTCCCACCGTAATTCCACTCAAATCCCACCAAATTCTTGGTAGATCAAACTATTAACAAACAAATTATTTCCCATTAATATTTTTTAATTTTAAAATTAAATTTAAAATCACTATATTCATCTTCTAAATAATTCTACTATGAAATATAAAATGGGATATAAATATTCCAACTTACCATAACCCAACAAACTGCATTCTCTTATAATCTACATCAATGAAAGATCAAATTTCAATATATTTCTCGAACATATAATTTTCATTAAAACAATATTCCTATAGATATGAAACAACCCTATATATTATGATAACAAAACTATGCTCAATAGAGTATTCGAAATGCAACACTAAGCATAAACAACCCATGATATACAGAACTGTTATATTCGAGCCATTAAATTGGAGGGTGTGAATTGTATTAAAAAAGGTATGATATATATATATGATATATATATATAAGTGTATGATATATATATATAATTGTATGATATATATATATATACATATATATCTGGTTCAATAAAGTTTGATGATAAATATTTAGTAAATAATCAATCATTTTTCATTAAAGTAATATTATTATTGAAAAATATGTTCTCCTCAAATAAAATTTATTTCTTTTAAAAAAATATTATTTTAATTAATTTATTCATGTTTCTAAAAAGTATGAAAAAAATTCCGATTTGTTTATATTCATATAAATATATAAATTTGGAGATATTTTTGGGCTTTTGGGATAAAAATTATTTTCTAGTGCATAATGAATGATACAGATTTATGTAAAATATTCAATTTTTTAGTAAATTATGAAATTTAAATTTAATTTAATAATTTAAAATATATTTTAACCAACATAATTATTATTTAGTAAAATATAATCCCCTTAAATTATTTTTAATCAAATTCATATTAGATTTAGTATAAATATTTCACTGTGTTTTTAAGAGGGGTATTAAAGAACATTTATCTATCATGAATATATTTATTAAATTTTAATTAATTTAGATAATAAATAAATCAATAAATATTAATATATATTCAGAAAATTATTATTTCTAGTCATACATTTAATGTAAAATAATCATTTCACTTAGAAATTAATTTTTGAAAAAGTTATTTTTGATTGCATTTGCAGATTATGTTATTCATTAATTTATAAAAATAACTAAATTGAATTTAGTAAATTGGATTACAAATTTGGAATATTAATAATTTATAATTTATATTAAATTTAAATTATTTTTTGACCATAATTAATAGTGTAAACAGTAAAAAACAATTATCAATGTTAAGGTGAAATCTTTTTTTACAGAGGTTTAAACTAAAAGGATAAGGTTAAAATAACCATGAGACTTGGTTAAGAGAAATTTAATGACTATATATAAGCCTTATAAAATCTATGTATCAATAATAATCTATTATGTAATCATTTTTCTTGTGACCAATGTGGGAAGAAATTTTTCTTTTAAAAAATTACAGTTGTTCCAATCACATAACTTATAAATGATTGCTCCATCTCCTATCATATTCACAACATCAGTCCCAATTTTTCAAAAAATATAGGATCATATCATATCCAATCTTAAGAGACCTAATACTATAATACCTTTTTAATAATTATATTCAATTAATACATTAGTTATATTCATTAAGTAGTTTCCTGAGAAAAAGTAGCATTACAAAATATGCATTTTTGTTTTATTTTTTCTTCCACACAATTAAAATAATAATAAACTATGATCACATGAATAAATTTATATCAAATAAATGAATATATTATTAAATAAATTTAATAACCTAATTGTGTCTCCTCTTCAATCAAATGGGATAGAAAATTACCATTCATGGGTACAACAGGCTACTTCCTCACAAACTGGTGGAATTCACTTTCAATAATCAACTAACACTATATATTTTAATGATAAATTTAAATAAATGTGTCAAATATAATATATATATATATATATATATATATATTCTGATTTATGATATCATATATACAATTTTAATTTCATTATGTGGTGGATGTGATAACATACCCTGTTTGTAAGACGGAATACAACTTCCTGATGTGATCTGAAACTTTTTCCTCTAATGATTTACAAGGAATGTAATAAATAATGTTTTAATGAATATGTTATATTTAAATGAAATTGTATAGATATTCCTGAAATGTATATTATTCTTAAAACAATAAATATCATTTTATTTTTTATAATGTGAAAAAATAACTTCCTTGTTGTAGGAGTTTCCTACCACCTCTATGAAGTGATATGATTATATTTCCTTCTCCACATAACATGAATGATATATATAAGTATATGTAAATATATAATATTGTATTTGTAATTTTATTATAATTATTTAATGATTTAATATTAAATTCATTTTTTCACAATGATCATTAAAAAATGAAATATTACTCAGGTATATGTACGACCTACCATATACCTGATTGTAACACAGTTCATTATTCATAACCATATTTTTATTATTGAATTTCAATGAATAATTAATTAGCACATTTAAAAATTATATAATGAATCTTATTATGGTGACTTTGAAATCATTAACTCTTTATCCATGGTTATCAAATAGTTTATTTTTTGAAATAATAATCCAAATTTCCTGAAAACACACTTTATGGATTTAAAAGAATAAATATTAAAATATTTCTTTAAAAATAAATAAAATATATGATTTTAATTATAATTTATTAAACTTGTTTTATTTTGTTAAAAAATAAAAAATTGATGTATTATTATTATATTATATTCTATAGACATATAACAAAAGTCTTCGCATGAGGTAATTGATTTTCATTTCACATTATTTTCTCTAACACAAAATCCATATTCACAATACATGTATATTTTCTTCCATATATAAATAACATGAATGAATTTCATTATCGATATCTCTACAATTATAGATATTTATATAACTGTTTTACTATCTCTCTTTCATGGGGATTACATTTGAAATATTACAAAAGTGGTATGGTACTTTTTTCTCAATTTTCCTTCATTAGGACATATATTATTCTTTTCAATTATATTATTATGATTTTTGAAAACTTTTCCAAATTTTAATGTTATATGATTATTATACTACATTAATTATATTATAAATTTCAATTATGGTTATTCATTCTTTTTTCTAATGATTCAAAATATTCGAATGAGGTAAGAGATTTTTGTCTCAATTTACCTTCCCTGGGACATATGTTATGTTGATAATCTATATTCTATTATGATATATATATATATCCAATTTGTTATGTAAAATTAGGAATATATTTATTCTCATTATATTTTAACAAAAAACTTAATTTTATTATTATATGTGCATTATAATTCATTGTAGAATTTTTTTAATGATTTTATCTCATAATCTCATCGTTTATTGGAATTGCTTATGGTTATATTACTAAAGATAGAATCTTATAATCCATATCTAAAAAACTAAAGAATATTCTTAAACTTTTTTTATGTCCTTTAAATTGTTTATTTCGGTTCATTAACCTATATTTATGTACTGAAGAGTTAAAAATATTATTTTTATGAAATAATATTCTATATTTCTCACTTAGGTCAAAATAATAATTTCTTCCAAAATAAGGTCTTCTAAAAATGATTTCTTATATCTTTTTATAATTATTATAATGATTTATTAATTATCTTTTAACTTATTTTTGTATTTTTATATAAATTTTTGAAAGGAATATTCTATTTTTTAAACAATACTAGAGTATATTTAAAAAAAATTGTTACTATAACTCTCATTTCATTGTATAAAAATGAGTGAAATTTCATGACATCATGAACATTATTTTCATTAACCCAACATCATATGGTTTCAATTATATATTTATAAGAAATTATCTTTTAAAATTTTTTGTTTAAAAAAATTAAAATTTAATGGATATCTTACCCAAGAAATTAGTAAAAAAATTATAAAGCTTCATTAATATGTCTCAAATGTTGTTTTTATAGAAAATATTTTTTTAAATATTTTTTAATTTTTTAGATATGAAAAATTAATTTCTCAAAATTAAATTTTTATTTTCTACAAATTTATTTAAATATATTTTAATTGTATTCTAATACATCAAAGTTAAATTAATTCCCACTACATATGCTCCCAGGGTTATAGTTGTAATGATACCTTCCTTATTTTTTCAATAGCTATATTAATATTGCTTCAATGTGGATGTAATATAACATGTTTCTTTTCTGTGTGTTATTCATGGTTCAAATGGATTGATATGGAACCCATTGTTTTCCATGAGTTTACTTTTATTAAAAGATATTTTTATATAGCCCATTTTTTAAATAAAATTCAATCATGTTTCTCCGATATTGTTATAGAACTCATTTATTTTTTATGGGTAATCATGACTATGAGATATTATCATGGAACTCGTTTAAAATACAGAAGTTTGTCATTTTATGAAAATAATGATGATTGAGTTTATAAGTTTGATGAAAAAATTAAATATATATATATATATATATATTATTTATGGTTCATGGAAAAATTTATAGGATGGGAGCACCCAAATAAAATTGGGTGATCCCATTATAACTTATATAATGGATATACCTAGATAATTCCAGTTGAGCCCGATATAAATTATATTATGGGTTCACCCATATGGTGATACAATGCATTTGATAATGATTATGTGTCCCATGGAATTATATTGGATGTTTTCCATATGGTTATTCCTTTTGAAAGGGTACTGTAAGAGTTCTATATATGTATTATAAAGGTATTTTCCAATTATTCCAACACATTTTCGTTACTTTTTGTGGGAGATAATTGGTTCCTTCGATAAATATCGTTATATAATAGATCATGATTAGTATTTGAGATGAGTCATTCCTTTTTGAAATCCTTATTCTATTTTTTCATGTTTCTTGATCTATATATTGAGGGGTGTTAATATTTTTTATTATATGCATTTTCACATTAATTTTATCATCATACCCTTAAAATATTCCATTTTTCTCTAATTATATTCAATTGTTAATTCATACCTTTACCCTTAAGTTATATTCAACATCACCATTGTAATGATTAATTTTTACAATGTTACAGATATTAAGGTTGGAAGAATTATGTCTTGAATGGTTTCATATGGATCATTATGATATACTAATGTGAAAAATAAAAAGGTGGGTATATTAAGAGATGATTTTCATCTTTATAAAAAAATTATTTTTTAATCCATGATGTTATGAGTTTTTTCGTACTTATCTAAAACCCAAATCCTTAAAGATAATTTAGAATGTAATTTATCCATTATTTCCTTTTCATATTGTATATTTTAGATAGATATAATTGGGCCACCATTATTGGTATTGAATATAGAAATGTAATGTTTATATTTTTTTCCATAGATTTGTGAATGTGGGGTAAGGGATATTATATTTTATATTATATAATAGTTTTGTTAAATTTTTGGAAGATGACATATCTATGTGATGTAATCATAATAGTAATAGATTACATAATAGTTCTATATGATTATGTTTGATCATATGTATAATGTCCTAGAATCCAATTTTGAGGATTTAAGTGATGAGATCATATTTTGATTAATTACACAATAAGATATTCATTATTTGGTTGAAATATATGTAAATATTTGATTTATGTAAGGTATTCTTATAAATGTTTCTGATATAAGTTTTTTTTATTGGAAAACATTAAGGTTTATATTTTTTTTTTATTTTGAAGAAATTATGGGACATTTATATATATATAATTTTGGTATTGAAAAGTGATTTGGAAAATGAGTGATTAATGTTATTTTGAAAGGATAAAACTATTGATTTTTCTTGGTTATCTGAAATTCCATAGAAACCCATCAATTTCAAAAAACACTATTTTATTTTAAGTTTATTAAGTATATTTGAGATATAGGGTTATTTATTAATTGAATAATTTAGTTTCAAAATTCTTTATTGCGGATTAATATTGAATAATAATTTATTATATGATGGTTTATTCATTTTAGGAGTTATCAAACTAATTTTTAACCATTCAGGATATTTTTAATTTATAATGACATTAGGAGTATCCTGATGTCCTTTTTATGGATTTCTATTATTCTAATGTTTATTTTAGAGAATTATACATGAATATTTATTTTTGAATACTCGCCAGTAATGTAAAAACATGAGATTGTAGCAGAAATTGAAAAAAAATAAAAAAAATTACTCATAAATTAACTATATTTTCTTATAATTATAATATATATATGGAAAATAATTGTTAAAATATATGAAAATTATTTTAAAAAAAAATTGGACTTATTACCCTAATTTCTAATTACATCAATGATCTATTAGAAATATTTTTTGTTTATGGTTTTTTTGTCCATAAATTTTTATTGATCAATCACATTCATATGATCAATGATATTTATCACCCTCCATAATTATTAAATTTCTTTCAATTTCCGTATCATCACTTACTACTTATGCTCTCATATTTGAAAACATATTATTTGTTGATCTAGATGACCTTCATATGTCCCTTTCTCTCTAGTTATGAAGAATATTTAATAACATTATTTAGGATATGGGTCTCCAATACAAGTTGATAATATTTAAATAATTTTTTTACTGATATAATGTTTAAATTGTGAGGATGTGATATATTAAATTTTTATTATGTAACACCTTGATATATTTTTGTGAAGAAGACTATATTTTATAGCTTTTTCAATATGCAACGCCGATATCAAACGATCAATAATATATATAAATTTTATAACACGGATCATAAATTGAAGGGTATTAATATTATTAAATAACATAATAATATATATTTATATATTAGTAAATGAAAATTGAAGATATATTTTATCTAAATAAATAATCATTTTTAGTAATCTAATCGTATTGTTCAAAAGTATGTCCAGTTCAAAAATGATTTTTTTTATAAATAATATTATAACAATTTTTTGGAAGTTATATAAATTTATTTTATAAAATTATATTAATTTTACAAGTTAGAGTTCCATATTTTATTTTATTTTTTGAAATATTCTCTTTTTTAGAAAATATAAATTTTTCTGTGAAAAATGCAAATTAATGATTTTTTTAAAATATCATTATATTTTAATAAATTAAAAAATTAACGTGTCCTATTATATTTTTAATATAATTTAATGTAACATAAGTATTATTCAGTTTTATTTAATCCAGTTAATTTATTCTGTTTTAACTAAAATTTTTATTTTTGTAAAAGATTGTCCCTATGTTTAAAAACATTAAATTCCTAAAAAATCTTTTTCAAAATGCACATTTTTTCTCCATTTTTATTATTTAATAAAATAAAAAATGATAATTTTTTTAAATTATATTTATATATTATACATTTATAAATATTAATATGAATTTAAAAGATAATTTTGATTAGTAATATAGTTAATATAAAAAGACTTTTTCTTTGAAAAGTACACATCATGATGGCCTATATTTTCATCACTATTGTTAGATAAATTTTAAATTAAATGTTTCCACATATATTAATTGAATTTCATAAAATGGATTATATATTTTGAATCAAACTAAGTTATATTATATAATTAAGAGAACCTAATTTTTTACAATACTAACTAGTGAAAATTTTAAAAATGCATTATCAGATTTGAGCTAAAAACCATTTTTTATGTTGTTAAGAAAAAAGGTTAGAAGAAAAATTTACCTAAATTCGTTTATGATATATATTTTATAGCCATATATCTAAATTATAATATCTATGTCTTTATAATTCCTTATTTTCATCCCTTTTGGATCTTCAATAACATGGTTGCACATTTTTATTTTCATATATTATAAGTTTGATAGACACCTGATTTATAAAAGGCAACCCCTCCAATCTTGTTCAAAACAGACAAATTTGTTATGGAATATCCATTTAAAAATAAATTTCCAACATCCCTCCTCAAATCATTGAAAACTTTTTTTTTCACGAAACCATTGTAGAAATACATTGGTTATTATCCTCAGGAGTTGGTCTAAGAAGATGTAAAATTTATAACTTTGTGTTTTTTATTTTTTTATTTCACCTATATAAAATATATAAAAACATTCAAATATGATAAAAATAGTATCTAATATATACAGATATGTTATTATATTAATTTCATCACCTAAATCCATCTACTCTATCATCATATGAGATATGAAATCATCATTAATGTGCACTACAAACTACCATGTCATTCCCCGTTCTCATTCATTATCCATCATCTCCACTCATGGATTGAGGAATGAATTTATTAAAATTATATATATGTTTTTTCATATTCATACTTATAGATTTATAATATTCAATATACCTTTTATCCTTCAATTACATCGGGTATGTGATGACATCACTCATTTGTATAGCATACAACAATCACCAGAAGTGATGTGATTTGGTTTTTCAATAATTCTACACATATAATGTAATAAGAATAATTTTATTTCATACAATAGATATATATTTATTCATAAATTTTTTACTAATAAATTTATCATTATAAAGATATAATATATCATTTCCATTCATATAATTAAAAATTGAAATATAATTCATATATTCTGGGACTATCGCCTCCACGAAGCGATGTGAAACATTTATCATAACCAAATAAAAATATTGATATATATAATTATATATAAATAAATAATATGGTATATATGATATTATAAAATTTTTGGATGAATAAAATAATATATACATTTTTTTATAATGATTACTGAATATTTTAAATGCATCTTGTCTATATGTACGGCCTAGAGTCTCCCTGATCACAACATATTAATTTCTCATAAACATTTTTACTAAATGGGAATAAAGTAATAATTTATTCATATATATGTTATTTATTTCATGAATATTTATCATGATATTTCGAAATAATGACCTCTTTTACTATAGTCGACAAACAAAAGAAATTTTGAAATAATTAATTGAATGACCTCAAAACACATGACATTGACTTAACTAATTAAATATTTATATAAGTAATTAAAAAAAATAAATTATATTATTTAATTAAATGGTTTTAATTTTTGAAAATATTCATAAGAATTAAAATTAATAGTGTAGAAAATTTTTAGGAAATTGATTCTTGTCTTATAATTATTTTCTAGGAGAAAAATTATATAGTCATAATATGTTAATTTTATGTTTTCCATAAAATGACTGTTAGTGTAAATTAATATTTGTATCATAGAAACACTGGGTGTAACATCTCGTTACTGTATTAGGTATTCCTAATCCTTCTATGGTTAAAATATTATTACGTTAAATCGAAAAAAATTATTTGTTAGAGAAAAGATTCATTTTTGTTAAACGCGTCATGAAATACTAAAAACACCAAATTAACACCCCATAATATTCAATTATATATTTTCTGTGTTAAAAATTGTGTATGTATATGTTTTCGAGGTCTACAAAGTTTCGCAGTGGATTGAATAAAAATATTAAATATATTATTTTATGCATGGGAAATTTATTCAATAAAATTGAATATCTCCAAAAAGGTCTGCTGTATGAGAAATATGATCATACTGTTAGGTATGAAATATAGTGTTCACCATAGGAGGGGTATAACATTTGATGGTTCCTGACATTTGGATGTCTCTCTCATGAGATAATTTTTTTAAATAATATTTAATATATTATTTATTAAAAATTAAATATCTCTCCAACACTGCGTTGTATGGGAAATCGGAGACCACTAATAGGTTCGGAATGAGAGGTTTGCCTTGTACAAGGTATAATAGTTTCTTTCATTGGGTGTTTGGATTCCTCACTCACAAGAATACCACTTTTTATTTTAATTAATTATTTGTTCCACGTTTTCATTAATAAATCATTGATATCTCTCAAACAACTTATTGCTTGAGAAATATTAGACATCATTGGGTCTCTAACGGGATGTTTACCCTAGAAGGGGTATTAATTTATTTTGCAACCGATCTTTGGTGTCATTTAATTTTTTACATTAAATAGTTAATTTTATTAAATATATTTAATTTTTAAAAATCATAGCTTTATCTTCTCAATTTTCGTGTCACATCACCATTTCCCACACACGAGACCTTCCAAAAATTCCATTTATTGCCTGTTTTTACCGTTTGAAAATTATAAACACCTTAAATGGATGAATCAATGGCTCCTCAATAAATTTTAGGTTAAATTATAGATTTAATTAAGAGTTTTAAAATGTTTAATGGTTTCACGGTGATGGGGTTTTGAAATACACAAACTCCTTCAGTTATTTGGTGTCTTTTGTTATGGATGAGTCTGGTAGGTAGTGGATCTTTCCAGCACACCTTAATCGAGTTCTATAGATCAAAATCGGATCGGTGCTTCCTCTATTAGCTGGTGTGTGTTCCTCCTCTCTCTTTCTCATACCTTTTAGGTTATGTTTTTATTTTATTTTATTCTTATTTACTTATTTTCTTCCTATCTTCAAATTTCAATAAACTCTATGTTATTGGTTTGAATTACACACCGTCTATTTCGTTAGACTCTTATCAACAACAAGAATCTAAATCATACTTTTGATTTGAAGGCAACATGATTTTGATTAATCTACCTTCATGATTTTAAAATGTGTTATTTAAAATAAAAAATTATCTGTATTTTCAAAAGATAAATATTGAAAAAAAATTAACAAATAATCAAATAGTTTTATTTTAAAATAATTTTATAATTGTTATATGTTAATTGTTTTTAATTATTTAAGAAAAATTACACATCTTATTGTAATTAATTTTGAAAATATTATCAATGGATAATAATAAGGTAATTGTCATATGACATGGATTATTGAAATTACCATGGGATAATTATGGAAAGGATTATTTCCACTCATTTTTTGAAAGGATAATTATAAATAATTATCAAATGATAATTAAAATGAATAATCGTGGGATAATTTTGAGATTTCCAGAAGATAATTATTAAAAGAATTTATTGAAGTATATTTATTTAAATTATATATGAATAATTATAATGGACTACCACATGTGTTATCATTTTATTTTAATGTTAATATAATATCATATGTGGTATATAATTATTCTAAGGATAATATTGTGAACATACCCATTGAAATAAAATGATAATTTTGAATTTTATCAAGGAGGTTGGAACTATTATCCCATGTGATAATCAAAATGATAATTTTGAAATTATCCAAGAGAGAGAAAATATTATCGCATTGAATATTTTAATTGAAAATTTGAAATTATCCAAGAGAGATAGAATACTATCACATGAAATAATTTAATCTATAATTTTTAATTATCCATGAATGATAAAATGTGTTCCCATGTAATATTTTATTTTCATAGGAAATAAAATAGAGGGATATAATTATTGAATGATATTTATAGTTATACTTATGAATATTTTTTTTTGATTTCACGTGTTAACATAAAATGGTAATCCAGAGATTGTCCAGGGGAGAGAAAATGTAATCACGTGTAACATTTTACTTCCTTGTGAAATTAAATAGATGTTTTGGATCTAGGAACCCATTATGAGCATTGATAATTGGTGTGTCGATGCTTACGATAAAAATTTCATGGGGAGATGTGTTGAACCACATGTGGTGGTTTCTCCTTGCTGGATAAATCAACGACCTTGAGGTAGGTGGTTCCGTTCCAATTAGCCAAATTGATTATCCTTGTATTGCATGATTTATTTAAATTTCTTATTTAAATTAAATTTATCAAATTTTATTTCAATTATATTGATAAAACCCTGATTCTAGTGAATCAAGGTATTTGAAATGGTTTTGTCATGGAAATTGGGAAAACCCACAATTCAATTGAATTGGGTGTGTTTTTGGAAATTGGGTGATTTAAATTGTTGAATATAAATTTTGGATTTGATGGAAATGATTTTAATTAAATTGTTGAATTTAATTATGGAAATAAATTGTTTAAAGATGGAATTGGTTTTTAATGGATTTCAAACTCATGAAAATGGATTAAAGTGATTCGATGGAAACTCAATGGATTTATCATATGTAAAGGCATGTTTTTGAATAAAACCTATTTTGGTTTTAAATGGAAATGAGTAGAAATTTTTGATGTAGAAGAATGGGATTGATCGTAATTTAAGATGGATTAAAATATTTCACCCATAATTTTAGATCACAGCAAGACTTAGGTAGTTTGTGAGTTATTTAGATAAACACTACGATACAACAATGTTATAAAACATAGTTGTGGTTGGTCACATACCTGATGGGTTTGTGATGTGTCTCTTTTAGCCAGTGTCATAGGGACGTGTGTATACACATTTTTCTGATATCACATAGAGTTTGTGGAATACTATAGCTGTTTAATACTATCGTTCCTCTTGGAAGATGACCATGTTGCTCTGTTGTTTATTTATATTTGAGAGATAAATGTATGCCAATGTTTTTTTAAACTACTTACATTCCTGATAAATTTCCATAAATTTTTTTATATAAATGATTCACATAAGACATTGTTTTAAAAATATTCCATCATTGGTAAAATCATTGGTCAAAATATGTATTTCAATTATTTGAAAAAATTTATAGCATGTCTTGTTTATATATGCTTTTGAATTTACAAACCTATTTACTTTAAAATTGAAAGCATTTATTTTCTTAATTTATATTTGGAATCTATTATGGAATCATTAGTGGTATATTATTGGGCTTAGTCTTACACCATAATTTTTCCTTCAGGTGTTTGTAGACATTCATCTTCCACGTTCGAGCAAAAAAAAGATCTCTTTGTGGTGGATCCAGCTGTTGAGTTTTGGTCTTGGTGAGTTGCGTCCTTAGGGAAATTGGAGTTGTTTTTTCAATTTTAGTACATAGGTTATATTACATTAAGTTTTAATGGAATTTTTTATTCTGGTAAAACACTCCCAATGTAGTTTCTTTTGTAATTCATACAGATTTGTTTCCTTTTTCTTCCTCATTCTTGTGGAAAAAATCATTCCCACTAGTATGTTGTACGATGTCAGGTGCAAGTCACCGATCTATGGGGATCGAAAATTTCCATAGTTCTATGTTAGGGTCGGCTTGGTTATCGGGTTAATAGGGTACCTGAGCTGGTTTATGACAAAGTAGTATCAGAGAGATGTTAACCATCTTGCCTTTATGACATTATGCAATTGAGAATTTTTTTTCGGGACATAGGAGGTAGTTGCGATTGAGTGTCTAGACAGCTCTCACTGTAATGAACTTTTTTTGGAAAGGGGTGGTTACGGAAATACATATAGTGGATTAGTTCTAGTTTTTTCACTATTTTTATTTGGATAGAGTAGAATATAAATCATGTATGTTTTATAGGTCCAGATCATGTTTCCCTCATTGCTATGTATGATCAATATCTAATGTCTTTCTTATTGTCTACTAATGTTTTATAACACCATTCCTTCGAGAAGACATTTGAATCGGATCGAGGAAGGGGATTCTATTTAACCTCAGCAAGCAAATCCTCAAGTGGACCCGAGCCTAGTTTTTATGATTATGCACAATGTCTAAGCTCTGGGATAGGCACCACCTCTTGTCCTCATTCAGGCTATAGCTGTGGTACCTGGGGGGATGCTCTTCAAAATTATTCGCAAGAGTTCATTCCCCAAAACCCACCAGTTTTCCAAGGCTCTGTTGATCCTCAGCATGGTGAGAAATGGTTGGGTATGACTGAACTTCTGTTTGTGTTCTTGAAGACAGTGGATGAGATAATGGTGAAGTGTGCCCCCTTTGTGTTGGAGGGACCAGGAAGAAGATGGTGGGACATGACTGTGATGACCAAGAATCATGAGGGATAAGATTTCAAAGACATAAGGTTTCTTTTCAACAAATAATTTTATCTATAGCCAGTGGTGTTGGACAAAGATGTGGAGTTTTTAAATCATGAGTAGTCTAAAAGAAATATGGCTCATAAAAATGTTTGGGGGACTTGAAAAAGTTATGCCACTTTTTTCCCACTCCACGCAGCGCCACAATATCATCAACACAATCAAAAACTATGGGTCAATCAATTGCAACACATACAAAAGGCTTCCAGACAAAGGCATCCAGAACAATGATTCTTCATGCAATGAATGAGTCACTAGAGGAAGTAGATACATGTCCAATGACCATGAGTGGTACTATATCTATATATTTTTCTTAGTGACTACTCTTTTGATATTATTACATCTCACTCATTTATTTCAACCCATACTATTAATCTGCATAATCATTCTATGGAGATTTTATCTTTTTCAATTGATATTACTATACCCCTCAGTATAAAGCAATAGTAGGGTCACCGAAGTCCCTCTTGTCTCTTCCCTCTATCTATTGTCAAACATTCTATGTATTTTTTTAGTACTCGACATGAAATATCTTGATGTCATATTCAGGATATATTGGATCGTATCAAATTAATCCCATATTGATTTTTATCTCTGATGGGTCTACCTTACCACACCCAGTGGTGTTTCTCTTTTCATTCAATGATAATGGGACCAATGGTTGAGATGGGGAAGACCTTCTTATCTGGAGTTGGGGAAAGTGACATCGGTGTATACTTTTGATATTTAGCGATATTTTTTGGGTGGTGATCTTCTTCCAGTTTTCATCAAGTTTTTCATCCTTTTTTATTCTATTTTTTCTGTTTTACCACCTATAATATATGTGGATATTTCTATTGACTTCATATCGGTACTCAACCAGTTTCTTTTTTCCCTTATAAAATGGACCCAACTGAACTGAAATAATTAATGTTCTAGTTGGAAGATATTCTTGAGAAAGCATTTATTCAACCAAGTGTTTCACCATGGGTAGTGTCGCTTCTCTCCACCATAAAAGCTAATGGTCCATTACATATTCTATTCTATAGATTATTATTCAAAAACAGAAGGCTTTTGAATAATTTCGTAAGCACTAGAGACTCTCTTTATGGTGGGGAAACTGTTTCCCAGTGGTTGTTCTCTAAAGTGAGTGTTCTGTGTTGTTGGAACCATTATGTTGCACTGTGAGTCACATGGAAGGATAAAATGTGGGATTTATATAATCCATTGGGTTGTGCACTTAGGAAGCACTAAGATTTTCTTTGACATGGAGCAGTAGTTTTAGTGACCTTGTATTCTTAAAGGCTTTACCCCAGTTAAGTCATCGATGGCCTGAGAGGCAAGGGATGCTTGTTCCTTGTTTTGTGGGATCTTTTGAGGTTGTTGATTATGTGTGTAATGTTGTTTACCATTTAGATCTACCACCACAATTGATGTCAATACATAATTTGTTTCATGTATCTTAGCTTCAAAAATATATATCTGATCCATCCCTTGTTCTGATTTGGCGTGACCTTGAAATGAAACTGATTTTATCGGTGACTGAACAACCAGTCATAGTGTTTGATTCAGATACTAAGTTAATTCATGGGGGGGATGATACATCTATACTATGTGATATGGATGCATTGTTTTAATTAATATAAGACATGAGAGAGGGAGACACTGATGAGAGAACAATGGCCTTGACTTCTTGAGGAGAAGGTTTCTTCATAGGATTTCTTGGGACAGAATGATCATATGGTGGCGAGGTTGTAACATCAAGTTGCTATATCAGGTATTCCTAATACTTCTTGGGATAAATTATTATTATGTTACATGGGCAAAAATTATTTATCTAAAATGTTTTGTTTTTTTAACTTGTTGTGGATTGGTAAAAACTCCCAATTCATACATCATAATATTAAATTGAATATTTTCTATGTTAAACATTGGGTATGTATAAGTTTTTGAGGTCTACAAAGTCTCACAGAGGATGGAATAAAAATATTAAATATATTATTTTAAGCATGCAAAATTTATTCAATATAATTGAATAAATCCAAAATGATCAGTCATTTGAGAAATCTGAGCATACTGTTACTTTCGAAATATTTTGTTTACACTAGGAGGGATATAACATTCGATGGCGTCGGACTTTTGGATGTCTCTATCATGAGATAATGTTTATAAAAAATATCTAATATATTATTTTTTTCAAAATTAAATATATTTTCAATGGTGGATCATATGGGAAATCCAAGACCACCGATGGGTCTAGAATGAGGGGTTTACACTAGACAAGGCATTACATTTGTTTGAATCAGGGCCTTGGATGCCTTAATTATTCTGAGTTTTCATTAATAAATCATTAATATCTGTTAACCCACTCATCTTTAGAAAAATTTGAGAAAACTATTAGGTCTTGAAGGGGTTATTTACCATAGATAGGGTATTACTTTCATTTGCAACTAATATTTGGTGTCATTTAAATTTTTACATTAAATGATTAATTTTATTTAATTCATTTAATTGATAAAAAATTAATCATTGTTCATATTCTCTATTTTTTGCGTCGCACCACCATTTCCCATGCACAGGACCTTCACAAAATTCAATTTATTTCCCATTTTTACCTTTTGAAAATTGCAAACACCTTAAATGGATGAATCAGTGACTCCTCAATAAATTTTTAGTTAAATAGTGGATTTAATTAGGAATTTCAAAATGTTATATGAATTCACGATTATGTGGTTTTTAATTACCCAAATCCTTCGGTTCTTAGGAGTATTTTGTTCTAGATGAGTCTAGTAGGTTGTGGATCTTTCTGTCTTACCTTAATCGAGTTCTAAAGATCAAAATCAGATTGGTTATTCCTTCATCAGCTGGTGCACGCACCTCCTCTCACATTCTCATTCATCATAGGTTATGTTTTTATTTTATTTTAGTTAATTTACTTATTTTCTTCATATCTTTCAATTTCAATAACATCTATGTTATTGGTCGGAATTACACACCTTCTATTTTGTTGGACTCGTATCGACCATAAGAATATAAATCATACTTTTTTTTAAAGGCAGTAAGGTTTAGATTAATTTTCCTTTTCACTTTTTAAATGGGTTATTTAAAATAAATAATTAAGTGAATTACCAAAAGAAAAATATTGAAATAATTGTACAAAATAATCACATGGTTTTATCTAAATATAGTTTATAATATTGTCTAATGATAATTGTTTTTAATTTTTAAAGGACAATTACTCATCTTATTGTAATTTTTTATGAAAAAATTATTAATGGATAATAATAAGGAAATTATCATGTGACATGGATTATTGAAATTTCCATGGGATAATTGTTGAAAGGATAATTTCTTATTTTTTTTGAATGGTTAATTATAAATAATTACATATGATAATTACAAGGAATAATCATGGGATAGTTGTGAGATTACCAAATGATAATTATTAAAAGAATTTATCAATGAATATTTATTTAAATTAAATATGAATAACTATAAAGGACTACCACATGTTTTATCATTTTATTTTAATGATAATATAATATCAAATGTGGTTTATAATTATTCTTGGAAATGTATTGTAAACATTCTCATTGACATAAATTGATACTTTGGAATTTTATCAAATATGTTGGAACTATTATTGCATGTGATAATAAAAATGATAATTTAGAAATTATCAAATAGAGGTAAAATATTATCACATTTAATATTTCAATTGATAATTTGAAATTATCAATGGGAGATAAAATATCATCACATGTAATATTTTAAACAATAATTTGTAATTATCCATGAAAGGTAAAATGTATTCACATGTAATATTTTTTTTCTTTGAGAAATAAAATAGTGGGATATAAATATCGAATGATGTTTATAAATATCCTTATGAATATTTTTTTGTGATAGCATGTGTTATCATAAAATGATAATACAAAGATTATCCATGAGAGAGAAACTGTAATCACGTGTAACATTTTTCTTCCATCTGAAGTACAATGGGTGTTTTGATTCTTGGAACCCTTGATGAGCGTTGAGAATTGGTGTGTCGATGTTACGATAAAAATGTTGAGGAGAGGCATATTGAAACACAAGGGTGGTTTATCTTTATTGTTGACCTTGACGACCTTGAAGTAGGTGGTTCCAATCAGATTAGCCAAATTTATTATCCTTGAATTGCTTAATTTATTTCAATTGCTGATTTAAATTCAATTTCTCATATTTTCTTTCAATTAATTAATAAAAACCTGATTCTAGTGAATCAAGATATTTGAAATGGTTTTGGAATGGAAATTTGAAAAACCCACAATTCTATTGAATGTGGTGTGTTTATGGAAATTGAGTTTTTTAAATAGTTTAATTTATGGTGTGGATTTGATGGAATTAATTTCAATTAAATTGTTGAATTTAATTATGGAAATAAATTGTGTGATGATGGAATTGGTTTCTAAAGGATTTAAAACTTATGAAAATGGATTAAAATTATTTTATGGAAACCCAGTGGTTTTATCTTGTTGAAATACATGTTTTGGAATAAAACCTATTTTGGTTTTAAATGGAAAGGAATTGAAATTTTATAAGTGATAGAATGGGACTGATTGTATTTTAAGCAGTTTTAAAATAGTTCTCCCATCATATAAGAGCACATTCAAGCCTTATGTTGTTAGTGAGTTATTTGGATACACTCTACTCTACAACAACATTCTAAAACATACTTATGGTGGGTCACATCTTGGATGGGTTGGTGATGAGTCTCCTTTGTCCAGTTTCATAGGGACGTGTGTATACACATTTTTCTGAGTTGACATAGATTGTGCAGAATCATATAGCTGGTTAATTCTATTGTAACTTTTAGTAGATGACCATGTTGCTCACTTTTTTATTTATATTTGAGATATAAATGTATGCCAGTGTTTGTTTGGACTATTTACATGCCATCTAAATTTATATTAAATATTTTATATAAATGTTTTACATAATCCATTATTTTAGAAATATTCCATCATTTGTAAAATCATTGCATAAAATATTTATTTCCGTTATTTTAAAAATTTAAAGCATGTTTTGTTTAAATATGCTTTTTAATTGAAAAACATGTTTACTTTATAATTGAAATATATTATTTGGATAATCTAAATTTCGAATCTATTATGGAATCAGTGGTGGTATCTTACTAGGCTTAGGGTCACACCCTAATTTTCCCTTCAGCTATTTATAGACTTTCATCATCCAGGTTTGAGAAAAGAGAAGGGATCTCTTAGAGGTGGATCCAGCTATTGAGTTTTGGTCTTGGTGAGTTGTGTCCTTAGATACCATGGGGTGTTTTTCCCATTTTAGTACATGGGTTGTATTAATTCGGGTTTTGGTGCAATGTTATATTCTGGTACATACTCCTAGTGGAGTTTCTTTTTTTATGCGTACTGATTTGTTTCCTTTTTCTTCTGCATTCTTGTGGAAAAAGTTGTTCCCACTTGTATGTTATACGATGCTAGGTGCTAGTCGCTAACTTGTTGGTATCGATAATGACCTTCGATCTATGTTAGGGCCGGATCGGTTTTCTAGTTACCAGGGTACTCGAGCTAGTTTGTGACATTTAGAAAATACATATCCATGTGATGAAAATTATTTCATGGGGTTTATGAGTAAAATATTACCAAATTAGTAACTGTTTATTTGTCTAATTTTTTCTTCACTGGGACATATGTTATGTTATGAACCAATATTCTTTAATAATGTTTATATACATTACTTTTGGAATGTTATATCATTAATATAATTATTTTCAAGATATTATGAGTCTCATTTAATTTTATTATCACACATGGTTTATGATTTGAGAGATACTAAATTGGTTAGGTATTTTTGGGTCATTTTTTCCTCTGTGAGGCATAGTTAAATTATGATCTTATGTTGTATTAAATTATTTATATAAATCCCCATAAATTTAAAATATCATGAATTTATTTATTTTAATGATTTTTTTTCATTTAATTTTATTCCTTCATTGTATTACCATTCAATGTTAACAAATTTGTAAATATTTTATTTTATAATCTGATAATTTATCCATATTGATTATTATTATCTTACAGATGATAAAATATTATCATCCATCTATACAAAACTAAATACTTTTATCCTCCTTAAGATATATCATTTCATTTCATGTTTTATATTTATATTCCTCTCATTTTATACTAAAACATTTCAAAAAATATGTTTTAATGAAAAATCATCTTTAAATATCTATTCAGTCAAAATCCATTTTACTTCCAAAAACTTTTTTTATAAAATTTTTCTCTAAAATGTTTTTATCATTATAAAAATTATTTATTTATGTAATTTTTACATATTTATGGGGTTTCTTTAAAAAATGAAGGGAATATTGATTGTTTTTCCAAAAATTCTCATTTGAGTTTTACTAAAAATTTTAAAAAATAGTTATTTTTTCATATAAGTCATGAATGTTATTTCTCATCATCATTATAATGACCTGTGTTTTAATCCATGGAATTATTTTGATGGAATTTTAATTTTAGTGTTTAGTTTATGGGCCATTCATTTAAGTAAGATTTATAATATCATTCCGAGAGTTGAAACAAATCTATGTGTTGTGTTTACACATGGTTGAATGATATATGGGTACCACAGGTGTCTCGTGATGATTCAAGAAGGTTGGGGAATAAAAACTCATGTTTTGCAGAAGATAAACATGGAACATGGTTTGTATGAAAATATGCATCCCACTAGTGAAAACCATGAAGAACCAACACTAGAGAGGAATTTATGCACATGTTTTTCATAATGATTCCCTAATAATGCCATGAGTTCTCAATATTAATAAAACTTTCATAGTGTGTGTGCACCATTCATCGCATAGTTGGCAAAAAATTTCTGATAACTATGTGTGAAAAAAAGTGTAGGTTTCGTAAGTAGTGGTATCTTCACGGTTGGTGCATTGTTTGTCCAACTATGCAGCCAAATTATGAGACCCATTTTTATGATAAAATTACCCTTTTCCCAAAAACAATATTTTAAACATTTATCTTCTCTATCCCTTATCCTCTATCCATGTTATGATTCTTCATTGGATTCATTTGTTCATTCTCCTCTTCCACCTAGAAATCGTGATATCTTCTCCATCTAAGGTGCTATTCGAAGGTCGTTAGTCACATTGAATAATTATTTATATGATCTAGAATCCACATATTTCCCATATATGATTCATATTATATATAATGTAATATTTGTGTGTGATATCACTTTCCCATTTTCTATGGTTAATGATGCTATCTTTATTTTATTCAAATCTAGACCAAAGCAAGAATCAATACTAGACATGTCATGATTTTTAATAATGAGTTAGGAGGTCAATAAATTTTTCCGCAAGAATTCATTTAATTATAAATGTTGTCACTATTATGAGATCTGGACATTGATGTTTTCCACCTTAAAATTGGTTTATCTACACTAACATTTTATAAAAACCATAACGTGCACCCATTTATCATTTTTTGGAAATGATTGGATTCAAACATCAATCCCGGACAACCCCTTGCGTTTTCAATCAAGTATTTTCCCTTCATAAATTGTTAATTAAATGAATGTAATTCCATCTAAGCATTCGTCTTGGATTAAAAATAGGATTTATCCTTTTAGTAAATTGTTCAATTAATTATAGTACCTCCAGTGTGAAATTTGGAACCCTGTATTTATTTATCCAACTGTGGTACATTTCTAAAAGGTATCCTTTTCATAAATTTAGATACATATCTTAACATTTATGCTTAATTTTGGAAATTATATTTTTATTAAATAAGGTCATGTTTAATAGTAAAGCCCCCATATGAGGTGTAATTCCTTATATGCTATAATATGGTGTTTATAATGTTACATCCTACATGGCCTTCTCACATTGGTTATTTCTTATTCCAGTATGTTATTGTTTTGTAAGTTTCATTTATTGGACCTGACACAAAATAATATTCTAAAAAGAGTTTCCTTTATTGTATAAAGAATTTATTAAACCCATACACCTTTTATGTGATTAGATTCCATTTATAAATTGTTTTTCCCAAGTTGGTAACTGACCTTTGAACTATGGTGCATTCGATGTGTCTTTTTGAGCCTTAAAAAATGGATTTCCATATTTTGATATATCTAATGACATGTAATAAATGGAATAAATTACTCATGATGGTATTACACACTTTAATGAATTAAATATCATAAACGAAATTAATTATTATGGGTGGTAATGCCACCCAAATTATTTCATGATTTAGTGTATACATTAAATTGAATTTTGATTCTAATGGTTATAGTGGGATTCATTAATAATTGAATTAAGTTAAATTCCTCATGGATATTATAACTATTATAAATATTATTACTACATGATAAGGTATGTGGAATAATGGATGGTATTTTTTTGAGAATTATGGTTTCATACTCCATTAGATTGTGTGTTTATCATGAAGTATTACACCGTTGAGACCATTTGGATGGTGGGCATGTTGCACCACTTCCTTTATTTATAGTTTTTAAATGATGGAATAATCATCTTATTGAGTGACATGCATGACATATCCCAGTAACTATGATATGTATGGAATTTAACCAGCTTCATGAAAACATAGGCTCATTTAATCTAGGTATAGAAAACATAATTATACAGTAGTCTAGCCAGCCCCTAGTATTATAGGTATTTGTGTACTTATTTCCATAATTACTTGGTTAATATAGGTGGATGAAATATATAATTATAATATATATATTATTACTGTATATATAGTTAGTGATTAGACACTTATTCTTTCTATGAGACAAAGTAGGTATTTTCGGTCAAGTGTCCAGATAGAACCTGAGCTGACTGATAAAGATTTATTGAGTTTTTTTATTATTCATTATACCTCCACACTACATTACATTATATTCATGAACATGACTTAGATGTAGACTTCATGGGTGGTGGCCTGTTATGATTATATCTCACATCTTTTTCAGGCTTCCACGACACTAGGGTACTAGAGAAGATCCAATGTTAAAAATACCATGGATTATTGATTGCGCATTTGTGATTGAACATGGGAGTTAAGACCACATTACGAAGATGGAGCTTAAGATAATAGTGGAGATCACCCTTGTTCTTTTACATGTTTTCATTATTCATGTATTTCATTATATCTTTCTTATTTATTGAATTTATACAGTTTTAGGTTATGTATCACTATCTAGACATGATTGAATTTTTTTATATTGACATTGTCCATCATTTATATTCAGTTTATTTTATACATCCATTACTTTATCTTTCATTTATTAATTATTATGATATTTTATGTTGTTAACATCCTCATATATCATTATTCAACTATATTCATGATGGTATAGTCTCCCCACTATCAACACCATAGACCCCACTTCAAGTAGGTAGCCTCCAACTAATGGGTGGAATGAATGAGGCCACATGGTGACTGATCTGTCTACAGTTCTAGTGTTTAGTATGGTTGGTACATTACAAATTGTTATCAGATATTTTTTTTCAATTTTTCTTACTATTTTGGGATGGTTAACATGAGACAAGGAATGTGTTGGTGCTTATTAAATAGCCATTCTAGGAGTGGTCAACCAACATATGTCGAAAATTCCCCATGGAAAGGGATTGTATTGTGTTTCTTATAATTCAGTGTTACATGTAATTAGAAATTCACCTTTAGTGATTGGTTTGTTTTATACTACTATTTTCTTTTAGAAATTATTGTATTTTTTCCTTGGCCTTATATGACAAGGTTTTAATATTACATGAATCATCCTAGGAACATATAAATTCACATTCCATGCATATTCCATGCCATTAGTTGAATTTATAGTCTTTATGCTATTTTTTACGACATGCATTGAGTTTTTAATATCCTAAAAGAAATATATAATATTAGGTATTTTTTTACAATAATTAGTTGTATACCTATCAGGTAGTTTATAAATCCTTTTTATATAACATGTATGTGTGATTTATTAAGATTTAAAATAGACTCTCATGATTAGGTGATTATATGCCATGCTACCTAATTATTAGGAATGTATACCCAACTTATTTTTCTTCATCGTATACTGGCAATATTTTATATTTTTACATAATGTGATAACATGACTAATTTTTTATTTATATGTAATTGGTTTCATGGGATGAATTTATTGGTTTAGATTAAATGGGAAAAAAATTTAGTATCAAGGTGTGTGTGCGCCTTATAATTTTGAAAAGGAAACTCAATTATTCGAACCTTCTTCTATGATTTGTATTTATATATAAGGACCCTTGTTATAATTTAAAAGCATTATTAGTTAAACCTCAATGTGTGTTAGTCACTATTAATGGGAGAAAAAATAAAATCTATTAATTGTATGGTTTCATTATAGATTAAAATATAGAAACCCATATAATCCAACCATTAAATATGACCATGATATATTTTTAAATTATTATTATTGTAAAAGATATTTAATTTTGATCAGAAATGAATTGGTTTCTTCTATAAAGGCTTATGAGACTATCAGATAATCATAAAGATCCATTTGATTTATTTAAAAAATTCCAAACTACTTCTAATTTGGATTATTGGGGAATGATTCACATTACATTTACAACAATGGGTGTTTTGAAACATTAGTAATTAAACAAAATCTATTGGGTTCCATTCAAATGAAATTAGGATGCATTTATAAGACCCTTTTAGGTCTCCTAATATATTTTGACTAAGTATTGAACCCCATGAATATATATGTAACTAAGTACATATATGATAATCCTATTTTATAAATAAAATGATTAAAATGAATTCAAAAGATAAATTTCATAATGATTATGTTTTGATATTAATTCACTAAATTTTAAAATGATTCATGATAGGACATACCTATTATGACATGAACAATTGGGTAAATATGTCACCCAGTGTATTGTATTATAATTGGAACTCAATTTCTTGAAATAAATATTTTAAATGTTTAATTATTAATTGTAAATAAAATTAATGACCTTAAAATTAATCCATGGGTTGTATCCTTGGTTTGTACCCTCATTTCAAGGTAGTTTAAAATTCTCAACGAGTTTCATTGGCATGAAAATGTGAGAAATTTACCTAGGTCATTCATCATTTTTAATAAATAGATTATTTTATAAGATTAGAGCCTAGTGAAATAAGATTTCTGTCACCATGTGATAGGTTTGTCACTTATGCATTGGTTTGTGGCTAGCTTGAGGTCGGTCAGACCATTAGATATTTAATTCCTTACAACATGTTGTGAGTTTTCTAACTCATTTTACTATTAAGGAGAAAATGTCCCTTATAAAACACATATATTATAAAACAAACCCTTCATTTTATGGGTAGTTAGGGTATCCTTGACAATTTTCATGGCAGTGATATTGAGGTTATCCTCAGTATAAGATTCTTAGACAAGCATAGGGAATGGTCATCCACTTAGTAGGTTGTGTGAACCAATCATCTTCCTCTATGATGGCAGACATTGAATTTCATCATCCATGATAATGGTCATGTGGGGGAATAATAATTTCAAATAAATCCCCTATATGAGACATTAATTATTGAATGAATAGTGTTGAGAAGATTGTGGATAGTATCCAGAATGTGTCGTATGCTCATATAATCTCAAGCAAGTATGAATTTATATAAGTAGTACCCATCGAGTTTCTAGGAAATATAACAAAATGGGTGAGTTTGGTGGAATTTTGGATCCTTTAGATATTTAGTATGCTCCAAGTTCATCTATATAGTTGAGTGACCTAGGAGTTAATGGAATCAATTTCATGCAAGTTCTTAGGATAGAGTTCCATGTGAATCAGACGTTTTGACCTTCCATTAATATTGGTAATGGAATTCAAGCCAAATGTTATGACATATGTGATAATGAAGTGGAGAAGATTAAAATCATAGATTAATGTGAATCTGATACAGTACGCTTATGAGAGTCTAGTCTATCTTCCCATTTGATAACTAGGACACTTATTAAGAGGAAATAATCATTCCACTTCCAATAAATATATTTCCTCCATGGTATAGGTGACACGACAAGGGAATATAATTTAAAAATGGTTAATGTTGTCTTTAAATTCTTGTGTTGCTGGTGAGCCTTGATTCATGTCAATATTTCTCAGAACCATGAAATTTGTGTGATTATCATTGTATGAATCCCTTGTGAAACATCGTTGGTTATGTACAAACTTCATTGTAAATGGTTTGAGTGATAACTAATATCTTTTAGTGGTAAAGGCATATTGGTTAGATAATGATGATGAATCTGTCATAGTGGTTATTCTTTTATCAAGAATTCATTTAGCAGTTGATTGAATGCTTCCCATTCTAGTAGCTGGGTTTGGTTGGATGTAAATCATATCCAACACTTCATCCATGATTTAGTATAAGTCATGGGTACCGTTAAAGATCGTTAAAATCCTTCTAGTGTACACTTCTTTATAGATGGGAAATTTCCCAATCATGACTCTATTTGAGATGATCTAATAGTGTATTAGATATATGATGAGTTAAAATATTCAATGTATCTTCTATTCCTATAAATAGGATTTATCAATGTTTCATGCTAGACACATGGTTTTTTGTAGAGGCATGGTGAGTCTGTTTAAGTACCCATATTCCATTGTATGATCACATTGAAGGGTTTTTTTAAAAAAACCAACAATTTTCCTCTTAATTGATCGCCAGGACAATTCTTATCTATGGATTGATAATGATTTAATGTGGAAGTATTGGCATTGGACCAATGTATCTCTTCTAAATATGGATTGTATAATTCCTCAGGTTATATCCATGGACTATCGTTTAATAAATCTGAGGTTATCTAGGTTTTACGATTGGTCTCTTTGGTGATGATAAAATGTATTGATTCCCTTAGTTTGGATCTAGGATACACCCCTATTCATTCTAAGGAATGTAATGACCTAGAAATTTCAAGGAAAAATTCTTCTTAAATACTTTTGAAATTTACGAGTCTGCGGTTTCTAACGGCACCAGATTCCGAGGCTCAGTGTGACCGGAATCAATTTTTGAATTTTTGTTTGGGTAAATTCAGTGAATGTATGTGCAGGTTTGTCTATCTTTTGAATCGGTGCTTGGAATTGATAACCGATGACATTGATTAACTCGCAGTGCCGATATTCACTTAAGAGGACCTTTACTGCAGTTTTGTTTTATACGGGTTGAGAGTTGTATTTTGAGGAATTCATACTAAATTAGAAAAATTGTTGGTAGACAATTTTATTATTTAGTGGCTGTTATTTCCTCCCAAGAGGAGTTAGATGTGGGGCCCACACCCACATAACCTCTCATTAGAGGATTTAGTGTGGTGGGGACCACACGAGCCCAAATAATTTCATCTCCCCTTAACCCCCTTAAACCCCCTTAATTAATTTACTCCTCCCCTCATTATGGTGGATCCTCTCCACATCCCAAACATTGATGATGCCAACCCATTTAATTAATAACCTTATTAATTAATTGGCACGTCACAATTGAATTAATTTGATTTTCATGGCAATTCTTTAAAATTTTAGAACTCTATTATAATATTTTGTCTTAGAAAATATTTTGCTGGGGGGAACCTTTGGATAATTAGAGGAGCTTCATTCTTCCACCATGAACATCATCCTCTCTCGGTGAAGAATGCTCCATGACTTCTCCTTCCTTTTTCTTCCTCCACATCAAGGGAGAAGACACCACTCGCAAGAAGCATCGCCTATGTCAACAACTCTTCCTCCAACATTGACGGGATGGCACTGTTCTCCGCGACGCCATCTTCTGTGACGCCTGACTACGGTGATGCTCATCTTCCACAACTTTTTGATGTGCGGCATCAATTATGAGGTAGGGGTTTCGTATAATTTATAAGTGAATAAATTATCTCGTTGGTGTTGAATTATCTATAATGTCTTCATCCTTTTGTTACCGACATACGCGGAGGGAACGGGCCGAACGAACCCGGCCCGACGACCCTCCATTGTTGCTTGTTTATATTTGAGATGGAGACGGTGTTGGAAGAGGCGGTGACGACTGAAGGTGGCAGTGGCAACAGCGGCTGCGCGCCGGCCCAAAGAATATAGCGACACTGGGTGATACCTCATCGGGCGAGGCCACGCGCTTCACCGGGTCAGGCTGACCCCCCTGTCGGGTCGGACCACCTGAACCAAGTAGGGTTGACCCGCCAGCCCACTGGGCTTGATGGGCCGAGTTCTTTTCACTTAAACGTGAATAACATTAAGACTGCACGTCCGATCGTTGTGTCGTCTGCGGAACTGGGACCCTCGCGTCGAGGGGGCCCTTTTTGGATACTCTAAGTTATATTTGGACAAATTTGAAAAAACATTCAGGTTGGTTCGAAACTGAAACCAATTGTGCCCTCAAAGTGGAAACACTTATAACATAAGGACCGAACGTCCGATTGATGCACCGTCAACTACGTTGGATTAATTTTGATGAGATGGTTCTTTTGACATACTCCATGTGGTATTCAGATGAGATTTGAGTATGGTCAGGTTGGTTTTTATCTTAAAAACCAACTGGGCCCTAAAATGGAAAAGTCAATAACTCATAGACCAGGTGTCCGATTGACACGTTGTCTGTTGCGTTAAGACCCCTATGATGAGTCAGTCCATAGTGATACTTTTACATGAGCCTTCATGACACTTGGTGTATCATCATGAGGCTCATGGATCGGACCCTCTCGGTGGCGAGTGAGCAGATTGCAGAGACCTAGTGGCTGGCTGAGACTTGACGACTCCTGATCGATCAACTCAGATTGATTCGGATAGCCCAGTGGGGAGCGCATGGTTGTAGCAGCAGACCCATAGAAGAGGAGCGTTTGGTTGTAGCAGCAGACCCGCGGTACTCAACAGAAGGAGTACCTCTGTAGGCTATGAGGGGGACCACATGGTTATACAGGCAGACACATGGTTGGAAGCTTTGTGTTGTAGTAGCAGGATGATAGTACTCGATAGGTGGAGTACTTCACCAGTCCAAGGTTATTGGGAAGAACTTTATTTTAGCGGCAGGACCAATGTACTCGACAGAGGCGGAGTTCTCCAACATCCGTGCTTTTGACATCGTGAATTAAAATCATGGTTGGAGCTGAGTAAATGACCTTTTTGTTTTCCTTATGATTGAGATGGGTTACTTGATAACATATGTATATGTATGGGCATATACCTAAGTAATGGTTATCTGTTGAAATCATACTTTGTGGTTTATCCTTGTTTGATTTTGTGAGACCTTGAGGGTCTCGAGGTCCATACTGAGTATCGTTATACTCACCCTTACACTGGCTACCCCCGCACCTCATTGTGTTGGTTGCAGACGACGGACAGCACTGACAGAGACCAAGAGTGCCAGGACGGGACAGTACCCAGAGGTGGACCTTACAACATTTCGTTTCAAGGTGGATTCTTAAAAATGTGGAGTTCTGAGGAGACCAACTATACCTACACTTTAGGTAGGAACTCGAAGGACGATCCAGAAGCTTCTATCACATTTCTGTCGTTTGTCATTTAATTTGTACTTTCTTTTAGTTGTAGTTGTACCATTTGTTGGGCTTGTATTTCTGGCCACTTTGTACTTTCAGCACTCTTTTTATTCTGCTTTTCATTGTGTTTGCTTCCTCTTGTACTCTGGTTGTGTGTGTTTACGTTTTATAAAGAAATTTCTTCCCAGTTTTATAGAATTACGCTTTTGGTTTTAGTCGCTAGCCCCTGGTCTATGGAAGGCGGGTGTGGGGTAGACACAATGCGGGCCCCGAGGGATGGGTCATAACAAATTTGTATCCGAGGGGTCAGTTCTACCGAAAAACATAGGACTCTGATATTTAGTTTCTATGAATCAATAGTGTTAAGGGTACCGAGGGTGGTCTTTAGTTCAGGGAGTCCAGTCTTAGTGCGGTGGCCGACATATCCATACACCAGGACCCTGACTACTGATTTCCAAATTAGTGCACGAAAACACTGATTGCATGTGTGTTTCAAAAGTTTTCTTTTAAGTAAGATCAAACCAAGTTAGCTCACCAGGTATAATATTTTGATTGTGTAGCAACTGTTTCTTTTCATGATGTCTTCACCTAGTCAGACAGTGCAGGTTCCGAGTGGAGAGCGCGACGGTAGCCCACCGAGCAGCGAGGCCACGGTGCAGGGCCCCATCACAGCGGTGGCACCAGTGGTACAACTAACCGCTGGGAAACCGTTGCCACCAGCCTCAGCAGCAGAGGGTGTGCGCCGCTTGAGCATGTTTCATAGGTTCCTGTGACAGAGGCCTTGGAGGTTTTGAGGCAAGATAGACTTTCAGACGGTCGGGTGCTGGCTGGAGGTTGTAGCATGAGTTTTTAACGCAGTTGGGACACCCGCTGACTTGATGGTGTACCTATATGTTAGTCTCTTTCATGGATCAGCTGCGATGTGTTGGAGCATGATGCTTCAGTTTTACGATGAGGCAACCCTCACCTTGGGAGAATTCAATGGTATTTTCAGGGCGGAGTTTGTACCAGCGACCCTACGCTTTGTGCAGGCTCAGGAGCTATTGGATTTTCCGCAGGGCTTTCCGACTGTAGCAGAGTCTTTTGCAACCGGCAGTAGACAGATATCACAGAGGTCTAATAGGACGAGGCCAATATGTGGGTGACCCCAGGATACATGTATGGTTGTGAGGGGAACACAAAACATAGCCAGTCATACCAGGAGAAGGTTGTGCTATTCGTGCGGCGGGCAGTGTCACAGGGCACGTGACTGTCCGACCCGCCATACAGACGATCATCAGATAGATGAGGGACCTCCTAGGTAGAGGCATATGTTCGATCGAGGAAGGCCGCAAGGAGCAGGAGACCGAGGCAGAGGAGCTGGCCGTGCAACTGGTGGTGGATGACGCTTCAAGGTGTTTCCACCACCACTACCAGGAGGTCCACCCTGACCACAGGGAATTGGTGGACATGGGGGAGCACAACTCCAGGCAGCTGAAGCATACGACCATGGAGCTCTGGAAGCAGGTGGACAAGAGTGGGACTAGTTCTAGGCATAATGTACTTTGTTCATGATGCTTCTATCTTCGTTAATTTCTTTGTTATGGTTTCTCTGTGTCTTTGTACTTTGAACTATAGTAATAAAAGACACTTGTCCTTGTAAAATTTGCTTCCCTACCCTTTTTTTGTGTTGATACTGAGAGGTTTCGGTTAAAACCGTTGACTTGAACCTCACTTTCGAGATTCCTACTAGAGAAGACCCAGTGACCACACAATGATACCGACAGTGTGACTCAACCCTTGGAGGTGAGTGTAATGGTTAGATCTTTTGGTAGTAGCATTGTGGACATAATACATCATCCATGAAATGAATTTCTACCGTTCATGTCAGGATAGAGTGTATTAGGAAAAAGACATGGTTCATCTAGGGGATGAGACAAGATTTATCTTTTCGGCAGAGCAGAAATCAAAGCAGCTCTTACAGATCGTAGGCAAAGAAGGGTGTAGATGAGTTCTTTTAAATTGTCTAGTGTCACCCATAGTTCATTGGGATAACTCTTTACAATCACTTCCCCACTTCTTCAGCGAGTTAGGGAGGTGCAACGTGGAGAAGTTCATTGTGAGACGCGATGTGCTCGGATATCCTTAGGATAGACACCTGATCGGTTTTATGAAGTTAGGGAGTCAACTCTTGAAGGTCCAGAGATGGTTCGGGCTACGACGGAGAAGGTGAAGATCATCCATGAATGGATGAAAACTGCACAGACCATACATATGTCTTATGCTGATAGGAGACTGAGACCACTTAAATTCGAGGATGGGGACCACATTTTCTTATGGGTCTCACCTCGACGGTATCTATGGAGATTTTTCCGGGGTGGAAAATTATCTACACAATTCATCGGACCTTTCTAAGTCCTCAGCAGAGTAGGCGAGGTGTCTTACCACCTGGCCCTTCCACATTTGTCGCACAGGGTGCATGACGTCTTCCATGTATCTCATCTGAGGAGATACGTGCATGACCCGTCCCACATCATAGACCATGGGTAGATAGACATCGATGATAGGGCGACATTCACGGAGGTCCTGGTGGAGATAGAGGATCGACAGGAGCAGGTCCTACGAGTACGTTCGATTCCTCTGGTGCGCATTCGCTGGCAGCACGTGAACCTCCAAGAGAGCACATGGGATCGGGAGGCTCATATGCATTCACAATACCCACTTTTGTTTCTATAGTGTGTGTTGTAGCTTTACAGGGACGTAAAGACCTGAAGTGGGAGTAAAGTAAAGACCCAAAATTTCAAGGAAAAATTTTTCTTAAATACTTTGGAATTTTACGAGTCTGCGGTTTATGATGGCACCTGATTCTGAAACCCGGTGTGCCCGGAATGAATTTCTAAAGTTTTGTTTGGGTGCATTCAGTGAACGCACGTGCAGGTTTTTCTATCTTTTGAACCAGTGCTCGGAATTGAAAACTGAGTACACCGATAAACTTGCAGTGCCGGTATTCGTTTAAGGGGACCTTTACCGCAATTGTGTTTTATGCTAGTTGAATTTTATATTTTGAGGAACTCATAATAAATTAATAAAATTTTTGGTACACAATTTTAATATTTAGTGGCGGTTATTTCTTCCCAAGAGGAGTTAGAGGTGGGTCCCACACCCATATAACCTCCCATGAAAGGATTTAGTGCGGTGGTTCCCACATGAGCCCTAATCCATTCATCTCCCCTTAACCCCCTTAAATCCCCATTAATTAATTAACTCCTCCGATCATTATGGTGGAGCCTCTCCACCTCCCAAACATTGATGATGGAAACCCATTTAATTAATAACATTATTAATTAATTGGCACCTCACATTTGAATTATTTTGATTTGCATGTCAATTCTTTAAAATTTGAGATGTCTATTATAATATTTTTCCTTAGAAAGTATTTTGTTGGGGGGAACCTTTGGAGAATTAGAGGAGCATCATTCTTCTACGAAGAACATAATCTTCTCTATGAGAAGAAGTATCCATGACTTCTCCTACCTTTTTCTTCCTCCGCGTCAAGGGAGAAGACACCGCTCGTGAGAAGCGTAGGGTCAATGACTCTTCCTCCAATGTTGACAGGATGACGTCGTTCTCCGTGACACCATCTTCCGTGACGCCCGACTGCCATGATGCTCATCTTACATGGCTTGTCGACATGCAACATCAATTACGAGTTAGGGGTTTCGTATAATTTATAAGTGACTAAATTATCTTGTTTATATTGAATTCTCTGGAATTTCTTCAGCCTTTTGTTACCACCATACGCGGAGGATGCGGGCCGAACGAACATGGCCCAACAACCCTCCGTTGTTGCTTGTTTATATTTGCGATGGAGACGGTGTTGGAAGAGGCGGCGATGACCGAAGGTGGAGGTGGCAACGGTGGCCGTGCGCTGGCCCGAAGAAGACCGCGGAACCGGGTTTCGTGTAGAAGGGAAACTGCGGCCCGCAACCGCGGGCCGCTCGGTCGAAGAAGAACCAGCCAGACGAAGCCGAACGGGCTGAAGAATGGCGGCCCCAAAAGGGGAACCGCACTGCGGAGGACCATGGCTCGTGCTCTGCGGGCCACTTCGGCAGGCAACCGGCTGGCTCGTTAGCTGGTCAGGTTGAAGATGGTTGCAGCATCTGCAGGTGCCACGTGGGAAAACTGCGGCCCACCCATGCGGGCCGCTTGCGCTGGGAAGACCGGTCTGCTTCAACCGCCCAAACGTGCGGGCGGCGCCACTCTTTGCCACCGGATCGGGAAACCGGGCCACCAACCCCCCCCCCCCCCCCCGTAGTGCTCGGCCAGCAGGGTCGCGCCGCGCCGCGTCGGGCCGAGCCGCACCCTGCCGGGCCAGGCCGTGCCACGCCAGGACACGACGCGCCATGCCGCACCTCATAGGGCCGGCTCGCGCGCTTCACCGTGTCGGGACAACCCCCTTGCCGGGTCAGACTAGCCGAACCAAGTCGGGCCAACCCACCAGCCCACTGGGCTAGACGGGCCGGGTCCGTTTCACTTAAAAGTGAATAACTTTAAGACCACACATTCGGTCTATGTTCCGTATATAGAACTAGGACCCTCGCATCGAGGTGGTCCTTTTGCGATACTCTAAGTGAGTTCTGAACGAATTTGGAAAAACGGCGGGGTTGGTTCAAAACCGAAACCAACCGGGCCCTCAGAGCAGAACCAATTTTAACTTAAAGATCTAGCGTCTGATTGATGTGCCTTCAACTACGTTTGATTAATTTTTTTGAGACGGTTCTTTTGACATACTCCACGTGGGATTCGAATGATATTGGAGTATGGTCGTGTTGGTATTATCTTAAAAACCAATCGGGCCCCTTGAATGGAAAAGTCAATAACTCAATGATCGGGAGTCCGATTGACACACTGTCTATTGCGTTCAGACCCCTATGAAAAGGCGGTCCATTGTGATACTTATACGTCAGACTTCATGACACTTGGAGTACCATCTTGAAGCTTGTGTAGTGGACCCTCCTCGTGATGAGCGAGAAGATTGCAGAGACCTAGTGGATGGATGAGCCTTGATAACTGCTGATCGAATGACTCAGAGTGATTCGGATGGACCAGTGGAGAGTGCTTGGTTGTAGCAGTAGACCCATGGTGGAGGAGCACTTGGTTGTAGTGGCAAACCCATGGTGGGAAGCGCTTGGTTATAGTAGCAGGCCCACAGTACGCGATAGGTGGAGTACTTCAGCTGTCCAAGGTTATTGGAAAGTGCTTGGTTGTAGCGGTAGACCCACTGTACTAGACAGAGGAAAAGTTCTCCAGCAGCCGTGGTTTAAACATCGTGAATTAAGATCCTGGTTTGAGCTGAGTCAATGACCATTGTTCTTTCCTTATGATTGAGATGGGGTACTTGATAACATAGGTATATGTATGGGCATATACCTAAGTAATGGTTATCCGTCGAAATAATACTTTTTGGTTTATCCTTGTTAAATTTTGTGAGACCTTGAGGGTCTCGGGGTCCCTACTGAGTGTCGTTATACTCACCCTTGCACAAACTACCCCTTCATCTCGTTGTGTTGGTTGCAGACGACGGACAGTGCTGACGGAGGCCGAGAGTGCCAGGACAAGACGGTACCCAGAGGTGGACCTTACAATATTTCGGTTCATAGTGGAGTTTGACGGACGTGGAGTGCTGAGGAGGCCAACTGTACCTACCCTTCAGGTAGGAACCCAGAGTATGATCTAGGAGCTACTTTCACCTTTCAGTTGTTTGTCATTTCAGTTGTACTTTCTTTCAGTTGTAGATGTATTGTTTGTTTGGCTTGTATTTCCGGCCCCTTTGTACTTTCAGCACTCTTTTTATTCATCTTTTCTTTGTGTTTGCTTCCTCTTGTACTATGGTTGTGTGTGTTTAAATTTTATAAAGGAAATGCCTTCTATGTTTTAGGGAATTATGCCTTTGGTGCTAGTCGCCAGCCCCTGGCCTATGGAAGGCGGGCTTGGGGTAGTCACATGGATTATTGAACATTGACAATGTCCATATTTTATTTTAATTTTAAACTATACTTTTGTTTCTGCATATTTTATTTTTATTGTATCTCCTATTTTATATTGTCTACTTATTGGTATACCTCTATTCTACATTAATCACTATGGTATATTCTCTACACAATCACCTCATTATACTATCTCCACTAGTTGAACCCCTTTGGCGTATAGCGAGGAACAGTTGGGGCCAAGTGATGACAGTTCTAGATGATGTTCTTGTGGTATGTTGGGACAAGAAGTAACTGTATTGATCATTATATCCTTTACATATTAGATCATAATTTTTCAAGGGTATTTTCAATGAAATCATATTTTCAATTTAGTTCTATTATATTTTTTAAAAAAATTAACGGATAATTTTCCCGAGAATTTATTTAACTTATTTTTATAGATATAATAGTAAGCTTAGATGGATTTATTCTCAAAAAATTATAATATTTTTTTAATTTGAGTTTTTTAATAAATATTAAAAAATAAAAGGGTTATGTTCCTAAAATTTCTAAAATGGTCTTTTAAACATATTCCCATTCATCAACTTCAATATCCCTTATTTTCATTTAGACTCTAATGGTTATATTTTTTGATGATAACATCATCACTCCTTTTATATATGCATTATGAATGTATCAAATATATTTTTATAATCCCATTTAATTTCCATGGGTTAATCATATTTCAATGTGATTTCTATTAAACTCATTTATTTCCAATGAATTAATCATGTTTCAATGATTTTGTTATTTAAGTCATTTATTTTGCATGGTTAACTGTTGATTAAATGATATTTTTATATAGTCTATTTCTTTTCCATAGTTTAATAATGTTGTAATGAAATTTATATGGAAACCGCTTAACATACAAGGATTCATGAATTTATGAAATTAATAGTGTTTTTTGTTTGACAATGAAACATCTAATCTATGTACTTTATTTATGTTTTATGAACATTTTTATATGATGGGTGTTCATAGATAGGGTTGGGTGAGCCCATTATATAGTATATAATGGGTTTTCATCGATATCCCTTCAATGCACTAGGTAATGATTAGGTTCTCTATAAAATTATATTAGAAGTCAATAATATATTCATTCCATTTGTAAGGGTTATGTGAGGGTTTTGTAAGTGTTTTATAATCATTATACAACATGTTTCCAACATTCTTTCGTAATTCATTTTAGAGCCTATAAAATTTTTGTTTGATAAAGATTGATATCACGTGTCTTATGATTATTTTATCAGTTATATATTTCATTTGGAAAATTTGTATGTCATATTTACATGTTACATAATCAAGGTATTGATGTGTATGAATGTTCTTATTTTATGCTCATAATCGTTGATTATTTCATCATACCCTTAGGCACTTCATATGCTCAGTAATGAAATTTATTTGTTAATTGATACATTTATCATTATAAATCATTTAGGTTGACCTTTCTTATTTTAGTTTTTCTGTAGGATATAAATATTTAGGCTGAAATAATAATTTGTTGAAGGGTTTCTTATGGATTATTATGATTCAATAATGTATAATATAAAAATATGGATATATTGGGAGGTTATGTTCAACTATACGAACCAATTATCTTGGAATCCATGTTGTTAATTGTTTTTAACAATTATCTAAAACACTAATAAAAAAATACATGAGAATATAAGTGACCAAATATTTAATTTTGATATTGTATGTTTTTTGGATAGAGAAAATTGGGTCACCATAAAATTTTATCAATGGAAAAAATGTAACGTATACATTTTTATGAATGGATCTGATCATTTGGATTCGGGTTTTTTATAATAAGAAATTAAAAAAAAATTAATGGATGTAATATCTTTATAAAAAAAATAATTTTGATATTTGAAAAAAGTTTTGTGGGATCACTCAAAAAATATATTTTTTATCATATCCATCTCACATTGAGAAATATATTTTTTCAAATTTACAAGGAATTCACCACTATGAGATATCCATTTCTTAAATTAGTTATTTTTTCCCATATAATAAAATATTTTGACAAAATAATCCAACACGATCACATAAATATCCTCCATTAAAATTAACTATTTTTTTAAATGATTTCAACCTCAAACATTCCCATGCATAATGATATGTGCACATGGAAAAATGTTTCAACGAAATAATGCAATGTAAAATAATCTTCATGTAATTGTAATATTTTAATATTCAATAAAAAATTTATTATTTTTATGACTAACTCTTACATTAATAACATTTAAATCCTTCATCTCATTCAATCAATTAAAATAAAGAAAATTCAATAAATTTATAAATATATAGATAACATAAGCTTCATACATAGAATTCATATATTTCTGTATATTAATTGAATTACAAAGTCATCACAAACACTATAACAATAATTTTTTTAATTTTTTTAATTTATATTATTCCATAATTAGAAATATTTTCAATTGGTTCCACAACCATTAACATGTTATAACTATTGAATTGGTACTATTACAAACCACAATAAGATTAAAGTATATTCTCATGAAATTTTATTTCATACATGAACCATTATTTTTTAAAAAATTAATTGAACAAAAATAAAAAACCCCATGTTCTAGATAAATTTAATAAGATATTTTTGAAAATTTATTATTCTATCAAATTTATGACGGACATTTAATAAGGAATTATTAATAAATGCATGAATCATATCTGAAATAAATTTCAAGATACATAAATGTATTTTTATTGGAATGTAATAACTTTATTTATTTAATAATATAAAACATTTATTACTGAGTGCATCACTAATATATTTTTCATTAATTTTTATGATAAAAAAAATTTGTTAAAACCGAAAATATATAATCACTTTATCGTTCCTAAAAATTCTATATAATTTTAGATGTCTTTATTAATGGCATTTTACCCATTAAATAAATTTTAACTAATTTAAATTATGAATAACTAAATTAATACATACCACGTAGAAAATTAACACTTTTTTAATACGAATATAAAAAATATTGCAGGCATGTTTTTTTTAAATTTTATTTCATCTTATTAATACATAATGAAAACTAAAATATTACATTATAATGTTATTTTTGGGTATTAAAGAAAATAAAAAAGTAATTCATTTATATAAAAAACACATATTGTAACATCCAAAGTAATTAATGAATAATATATATTTTTATCTATGTCTATTAATGAATTAGATAGTGTTTTAGAGGCTTAAAATGAGAATAAATCCAATCTTAAGCATTGAATACACTAATATTTTTAAAAGATTGTTTTACTTCCTTTTGATGGAAAACCATTTTTAAATCTATCGTTTGACAATTTTATAAGCTATATTTTTCAAAATAAACTTATTATTTATGATTGGGACATTGAAATTTATAATGTATAATTTTTTGGTATTTTTCTGACGATGTTCATTTTTTAATGAATAGTGAAAAATACTTCATTTTACATCAAAACTGCTTTTTCATCTAATTTAATTATATGGTTAGATTATCTTTTTAATTGGTTTTAAAGTACAATTAGAATATATTTTTACCATTTAATCCAATAGTGTTCGTTGGAATTAATTTCACATTGAAATTGGACTTAAACTAGTGTCAATCTTTTGATACTTATTGTTTCATAAAAACACGCTATTTGCTCTGACAGCGGGAATTAATTATTAAATTAATTAATGTAACTTATATGTTTTGAATTTTTTAAAATAGAAATTATTTTGGAATTCGGAATATCAAAAATATCTTAGGGTGAAGTTTTGGTATTTTTCTGAAAAACTTCAATTTTTTTTGAATAGTGAAACCACTAAGTGGTACTTAAAAAAACTGATTTTTTTGTTTGAATGAAATTTTACCACCTCTATGTTTTGAATTTCAAAAATCCGACATACATGGTTGAATTAATAAGTAAAATTTTGTTCAATGGGATTAAAATAATTTTTTGGTGAATTGTAACTTTTAAGTTTATTAATCGTGATTAGAGCTAATTAGTGTAATTTAAGGTAAGAATAATCTTTTAATAATATGAAATGACTTAGACACATGTCCTACCCTTATTGGACGTGTCATGGCCGACCTAGACAATCCATGGGTCAACTTGAGGACCCCATGGAGCCACTTTGGAAGGAAAATGACATTAATATCTTTTTATTTAATGTTAAAGTAAAAATGACACAAACATGAGTTGTTTTAATAAACAATTTTTACATGGGGTTATACAAGTCATATTTTTGACTATTAATATTCATTGAAAATCTAAAAAGATTTCCTACATCATAGTATTTTTTCATAATTTTTATACATTAATTAAATTAAATTATTTATGACATCATGATGATACAGCGATTACTTCATTATTTAAAGATTTAAATCAAATAAAAAGATAATGTAAAATCTAAGACCTACACTTGTCAAAGACCTATTGGATTAGTATATTTAGAACCCTTATCACCTTATCATATAAATACATCAATTTGGGACCTTTAAAATCCTAAACTCATTTTAAAATAAAGTAACATTTCTTTACTTTCCAAGAGTGCCCCTCCTCTACTCTTATAAAAGCCCCCCCCCCCCCTCTACCTCCTTAACCACACCTCTCAAGCCTTTGGATCAGCCAAACCCTGCTAATTTTGTCTCTCCAAATCCCTATATTACTCTTAGAAGCCTCACTTTGGGCAGAAGTCTTCCCAAGGAAGCCTTTGAGCTCAAATTAAAAAGGAGTTACCCGATTTAAAGGTAGTCTTTTCTCTTGCATTCTTTTGTTTTATTTTGCTTCTCCAACCCCATAAACTCTTTTTATTCATTTATTTTGTAACAACTCCAGTATCTTCAATATAATATTATTTTGTTATAAGAAGGATTCGAGCTACACTTACACACACCTACATCTAATGGTTAATGAACATACTGTTTCTGTGGATGGCGAATTTCTGCCTCACGAAACGATGATTGTTCAATACTCATATAACAACTTTAAAGATGGCCATTAAGATGTCACTATATTTATATATGATATATAATATGTTTATGTTTTAATTAAGCATTTGTATTTTTCATTTATGGCACACCTTTATGGTTTCCATTATGGGTAAACGCGATATCTTCATTTTAGGAAGTGCGGACTATCGCCCCCTCAAAGTGATTTGATTCGTTAATACCATATGTGGTATGTATAAAAGATGGATTTAATGATATTATATATTATATTATACTGAAATTATGATATACCTTTATATCATTATGATTTCACTCCATTAAGTAAGACATAGAAATGAAAGTAGCGTTCATGCGAACGTACGGCTTACCGTCTCCATGAACGGTGCATTTCATTTATTACCTCTAAATGATTATGTAATATTATAAATGCATGTATATACTGGATATATATGATATATATGATATCTTCATCATGAATATAATTCTTGATATAATGGATATTTTACCACATGAACAACTTGTAATTATAAAGAGTTTATTTTTGACTCACATACCAATGATCGACAAAACGACCATTATTAACTTAAATAATTAAATAGTGTTCACAACATGGTAATAAGTGATATGAAAGTAATAATGAACTTTAAAAAGGTTCTTAAGAAAGTATAAATTAACTCAAGTTTATGATTCAGGACGTTAAAGAACGATCGAGTCAAGTCGGACCTGAGGTATGGGACTTTGTCTCAATCTCCTTTCATTAAGGCATATTTTGTTTTATACACAACCTTCTTTTTACGGTGTATAAACCCCTTTGACTTTTACATTTATCCAAAAGGAATCTTTTTTATATGAAACGTTTTACTAAACGACAAAAAGGAATGTTTTTGTGATACGTATGCGGCGACAATGACTTCTCCACCGCTGTGACCATTATTTGAGTTTCGGCTTCCTCTACAAGCCATACCTTTTTTAATGAAATATAAATACCATGTTTTACTTTTATTTTATTTTGGTATTGAAAATGGTTTTCATAATGTTTTTATATCAATGTGTTGTATTGATATCTTGTGATTGAAAAGTGGAAATGTTATGTTTACTTTATGCATGTTTTATATGATAAGATTATGTTATGGTTCTTGGGAATTGTTATGAAGACGGGTGGTTCCGTGATAAACTAAGAGAGGGTGAGCCCGATATAGCTCTCCAATGCATTGGGTAACGCGAAGGGGTTAAACGTTGAGGTTTCTCCGAAGATATTTAGGGAATATATTATGATGGGTATTCCAAACGTAACCAAGAGGGTTACTCCCTACGTATGAATGTTATGAATTCCTCAAGTTACCTTTATGTCTTATGATTTCTATGATTTATTAATGATTTGATGAGGTATGTTAAAGTGCTTATTTTTTATGGGTAAAGTATGATTTCATTCTTATGTATATAAGTACTCATTTTTCCTTTCCATATTTTTATATCCCTTACTAATCTTTTTATGCTCATCCCAAGTTTTTGAAATGTTTTTCACAGGTCAAGGGAAAGGTACATTATGTGATGATAGTGTCAATGAAGTGTCAAGAAAGAATCCATGTTTTATTTTAAATAGGTTTCTGTTGATATGGAAAAATGAATAGTATCTTTTATGTAACCACTTTGTTTAAATGTGGAATATAATGCATGTTTTATGATCTAATTCTCTAAAACTCTAATCCTGAAAAGATCCTCAATGTGTAATCTTTTAATAACTCAAGATTAAGTAAGGTTTAAGGCTGGGGCCTTATAGTTGGTATCAGAGGTCAGTTTAGATAACTTTAGGAGTTAGAATTTTATTAAATGATTATCCAAAAATATTTTTTTATGGGAAAATGGAAATGATATAGCATTTAAAGATTACCATGTTGCTTCATCTAAGACATGTTTCTTTAGAATGGTTTTCTGAAGAGGAAACAGGGAAGCAGTGCTAGGAAGGAATACAGAAGGAAATAACCTTCTGAATCAGCATCCTGAGATGGTCGGAATTGGAACTGAACAATTTTTTGAAGTAATGGAGCAGTTGAATCAAGCGATAAATGGTGGTGGTATCCATGCACGAGATAATCCAGATCAACTGCAGAGGAACATGTCGGTGGTGGAACATTTCATGAGGCAACATCCCACATCATTCAGAGGATCATCTGACCCTGTGCTAGCTGAAGGGTGGATTAAATCACTAGAAAATATTTTCGATGTCATGGGGTGTTCAGACAATCAAAAGGTTAGTCTTGTTGTTTACCGTTTGGAGGGTGAAGCAGATCAGTGGTGGTCTATGGTTAAAAATATCAGGGACGGTGATGAGATTGATGCTCTCGACTGGGATGAATTCAAAGGTATGTTTCTTGAGAAGTATTTTCCTAAGGTTGTTCGACTTAGGATGGAAAACAAATTCATGGAATTGAGGAAAGAGGAAGTTTCACATACATAACTTATTTAAAAGTTATTTTTAATTTATTTTCCATTCATGCTTTGTTTTGGGGGTTTCCAAAGGTTTTATGGAAAATATGTGAGTTTTCAAGAATTGGGCCAAACCGTGAGCCCAATTCCAGATTTCAAAATAAATGTTTGTTTCTTTTATAACTTTTTCATTTTTTAATATTTTTCAGTAATTCCAACTCCTAAATGTCCTCCCCTGATATATTAACACCAAAGTTAAATTTGTAGCCTTTATAAATCCATAATCATGAGGGATTTGGGTTTTAATTTGAGAATTGGGCCAACACGAAAGCCCATTTTCCAGTTTTAAATTGTTTTTTTAATTTTTTAATATCTTATTCATTATAATTAATTTTTCGGTGCTTCCACCTCCCCCTAGACCCTAAGGATCCCAGGCGCGCTCCCATTAATTTTCCCTCTCTTTGGAGCTCGTTTGCATCGCGATGGAGTGCTGAAATTATTAGGGTTTCAAAAATTGGGCAGATTTGAGGAGGTAAGTTATTTACATCATAACTCTCTCAATTATTACTATTTTTCACCCATTCTAGTTCCTATATGATCTCATAATCCCTATTCAAACATACCAAGAATTTTTTGGACGTTTTCAAATTCATATTCTAGTGGATTTTGAGTCGTTTTCTTCAAGATTATTTTGGGTATGTGTTTCTCTCTTCAATTCCTTCCTTCTCTTTAGGGTTTCCTCCCACTTTCATAAATTTATAGAGTGTCCAGATATTAGGTTTCATACCTAGGGTTTTATTTGGGGTATTTTTGGTGAAATATTAGGGTTTAGGGTTTGTTTTCACATCCTTGTGGTGCGGCGGAGGTGCGGTTGAGGTTTCTCACCAAGATTCAAGGGTTTTGACTCAAAAGGTAGGTGGTTCCATGTGTAAACAATTAGTGATGAGTTAGATTGCTTTATTTAACCATTTTTCATATTCCTCATATGTTGGGTGGGGTGCGAAAACTGTTTATGATTGATTTGGTTATGTGTTAAATTTTATAGTCTCTTTTTAACATGAAATTGGGTGTTTTCATGTGTAACTCATGGGGTTTTATTTGGGTGTGGATTATAACTTATGAAATTGGTTCATTAAATATTGTTTGGCCTACCAATTCTGGTTTGGTAATTTAATAATGTCATGTGGTTCTAAAAAGAAGGGTTTTGAATAGGTTTGATGTGTAAAACATTGTTATACTTCTTGAGGTCATTTTAGGAAAATGTGTGTTTTCATTTGTATCTTTTGTGGTATTATTCAAGGTTATTTTATAACACTTGAATGTGTTTTTATAAATGTTTCTAGGACTTCAAATTCTACTTTTGATAGTAATTGGTATGGTTTTGGTCTTAAATGGGGGTTTTTAAATGGGTTTTGTGTGCAAGACATAGTTACACCCCTTGAGTTGTTTTTTTAAAATTGTGAATATTTTGTTTGGTTAAAAAAAGTGGATAAAAGAGTGTATATATACTGTTTGGGGGGTGTGATCACCTAATATGAGTTTTTTAAAGGTATTGTGGTTATTTAAGATTTCAAATATTTTTTTTAGAATGTTTTATAAAGTGCATAAATGTTTTAGAAAATGGGAAGAGAGCTGCAAAACATGGTTGTGGGCTGTTTTGTGTGAGTGTGTTGTGAAAATTGAATTTTGTTGATGAAAGTGGTATTATATGTTATTTGAGTTGGATGTTATGTGAGTTATAATGTCTTGGAATGGTTTATAAAAATGGTTTAAAGGATTTGTGGAATGTCTATGTAATGTGAAGAGTGTTGTGGGCTATTTTTGTATGAGTTGGATTTTAAAATCAATTTGAATGAAAAGTGTACTTTTGTGACTTGTGTGGTATACATGTGGGCTGTTTGGTGAATTTTTCATATTTAAATGATATTTTCATGTGCAAAGTATATATCTTGACTTGTTGAACTTGTTTGAGCACAAAGGGAAAACCCGGGTATCTAGGTGGGTGGACGTGTACTAGTATGCTAGTGAATCTGTGAGGTTTGGCCTCAGCTTCACTTAGAAAGATTGACGCTTACAACTCTAAATAAACTATGATGATGATTATTGGGGACCAAAATGTTATGGGTATGTTCCCTACTAGTGGCTCGTGCACGAGAATGAATATTTGTGATGGTTACTCTCACCGAGATACGAGGTACCTGGGACCCATAGCTAGCTAGTGCCTAGGGGTTATTTCCCATTGCTTGTGCTCACTGGATACTTTGTTATTACCGTTGGTATACGGTATGAGAGGCTGGAAAATTTAGTAGCTATGGTATTTATTTTAAATGTTTTTATTCTTTAAATTAGCCCACCTAAAAATTGTTTTTATTTAATGTTGCATCTTTTAGAAATTTTAACTAGCATCTCATGTCTTTGAAAACTTGCATGCTTTTCGCCATTAAATGTTTATCACATGGAATCTATTAGTGGTGGTATCCTATTGGTCTTTGGCTCACACCCTACTTACACCCTTGGGTGTAAGTAGACTTGGTTATTTTTGTTGTCGCAGGTTGGGTACAGTTTTTTTGTTTCAGTGGTTCGGGTTTCTAGCAGGTCCTTGGTAGTGAAGTCTTGTGGAGATAGCATAAGGGTGGTGCCCCTTGACAAAAGGGTTCTTGGGTTGTCCTTATTTGTTTATTTACCTTTGTAATGGTCTTTAAATTTAGTCTTAACTTATGTAATTCAGTTCCGGAATTTTGTAAAAGATGGTTTTAGTTGAAAAATCCAGATTTGTTTTATTGAGTTTTCTTTTGTTGTTTAATGTTTATAAAATTGGGTAAATCGTTCCCAATTATCATTTTATGATACCCGGGAACTTGTGCCAGCTCGTGGGGATCGGGAACGCCCTTCGGGCCTTGTCACGGGCTAGGTTTGGTGTCAATTTTGGCGGTGACCAGATTTGGTTCGTGACAAAATGGTATCAGAGGAGGTTCGCTCCATTTGAGTCATGTTATCTGGGAAATAGTCAGGATAGTCTAGATTTATGATTTTTGGGACATGGAATTATGCTTATGGGTAGTGTTCTTGATCACCACACCTTATTTTAGGATTCAAGTCGCCAGGGTAAGTTGGGATTTGTCTATGTCTTTGGGTTTTCTTTGTTTGATGATGATTAGGGGAAATGAAAAGAGAGTTGGGTTAATGGTCTCAATGAGCTCGCAGGGTCTGGCAAGCCATGTGGAGCTGGGGATATTCCCTAGAACACTCTCTGTGACAGTGAAGTGATTAGAATATGGCCGCCAACCATATGTCCAAGTCACCCACTGAAACTAGTTTCCTCTCGCATTGTCTGGTGTTCTTTAGTTTTGAAATCTTGGCACTTTGTTTTTAAGATGACTTGGTTTTAAGAAGCGTAAAGTTTTTATGAAATGATTTTCAAATAAAGAGGGAATGGTTGGGTTTATGAAATTGAAGAACTGAATTTTTAGAATTGTTTTGAAATGTAAAATGGTGTGCTTACACCTCTTTGAAAGCAGGAACTATATTGAAGTTGGTTTTGAAAAGTGTTTCCAATAGAGTTTTCTAAACAATCAGAGTGTGTTTTAATGGGATGATATGTTTTGAAATTGATGTGAATATCTTGAAAGTGAGTTATTTTCTAAATGGTTGTGACTTTCTGAAATTTTTTTAAGATGTGAGTTGGGATTTTGATCTCGTGGTTAGCGGTTTTGAGAAAAAAGGATGTGTTGGTTAACCGTTTTGGTTTTGAAAAGTGAAACAAAATTTTGTTTTAACCTTTGGTATTTTCGTGAGCAACCACATGCATGGGGTTATATGGGAAGATGGATGGATGATGAAATGAATCAATGAGAGTCGAGATGGAAATGAGGAGGGTGCCCGGTGTGGCACTGAAACATGCATGTGTAAGGCCCATGGGGTACCATTGGTGGATGAGCTAACCGCTGAACCATTTGTTTTCAAAGAAATGTTTTTAAAGAGAAACATGAAGACTTGATGAATTTTTTGGAATGGTTTATATTATGTATTTTTGGAAAATGTTGATGTTGTGGGATGTTTTGAGTCCAAGAACCCCTCTTGTTTGAACTGTGTTTTGGATTTGGGTTTGGTCAGTAAGTTGTGTTATAGGGACAGTTAGTGGTCTCTTTTGAAAAATGTTTTGGGACACATTTATGATGGTTCCCTTCATGTGTTTAGATCTGGTTTGTGGTATATCTTGACTAATGTACCATCTTAGTTGGGTCCTTGGGTTCAATCGTTGGATAAGGTACACCCCCATTAAAGGTTAGTGCACAACTGAAGTGAAACCCGGATTGTTTCGCCGTTTGAAGACCCTCCAGTTGATCAATATAAGGAATATTTTTTTTCTTGAGATTTTTAGATTGAGTCTACACCCATTCCTTTCTTTGATTTTTAGATCCTATTGTAATGGGAGAGTTCTTGTGGATGGGTGAAAGAGACCATAGTTTCTTATGTTTCCCAATTCGTCGAAGGTGGATGTGGTCTAGGGTTGTTATTTTGGATGAGTGTCTTGATAGTGTCTAAGAGGGCCTTTGGGGTTCTTCAAAGTTTATTTGAAGCATGATTTCATGTTAAACCACCAGTGTGAGAAATATGGTAACGATTGGATATTGTGGCCACTTTCTAGAATTGTGTGTTGTTTGGGGATGTTGTATAAGGTCCCTCTCCATGCATTGTTTATGTCAGTCACAATGGCCATGTTTGGTGATGCCTTATGATGTCATGTGGTCAATTGACCATATAGGTGAATGTCGTGAAATCCTCCGAGAGTCCTTGTTGTGTTGGGTGAATGTCTCCCTTGGAAAAACATCAAAATATTCCATTTTAGAGAAAGGTGAGTGTAGGTGTTCTTTACTTCTGTTGTTTCTCACCTGGAGAAACAAGGTGTGATGTGTGTGAATCTTCTTAGCCCTTGTTTCAGTGAAATATTGGGATAGGGTAAAGTGAGTATGGAATTTGTTATGTGTGGAAAACTTATCTTCGGTTGTGGTGTAGTTCTTGGTGGCACCGAAAGAATAATTCTCATTTAGTGGGTTTCCGAAGACTAACTGCGAGGCTGAAGATGCTTCAATAATTTGAGCTCCAACCATAGGTCTCGGAGAGAAGCTGGCTCGTAGTCAGGGGAAATCACAGGGTCATTTAAACCCTTGTAAAATTTCATATCCTCGGTGTGAAAGATAGGATGTGTTTAAACCTATAGTGTCATAATATTCCCTCTGTTGTTCTCGTTCGGTGGAAATAGGTGGTGGGCCTTGTACCTATGTCATTGCCTAATGTCATTCCCTCCCCCTTTGGTTTCCATTGAGTCTTTGGAGAATGGTTGGAAATTTGGCTAGACATCCTGAGCACATGGTTTGTGAACGATTAAGAGAGAATATGTGCCTGGAAGCCATGCAGGAATATTGATCAGCACAGTCAGTTCACGGTTTCAAAAATTGTGCAGACTAACCGTGCGACCTTCCCAAATCTTGAAATTTTTGGGTCTTTCTGTGCCGACATATGCTGGTCGATTTAGATGGTTGGTTCATATGGTGGGGAGGACCACTATGATTATCATATATGTTCCTTAGGAAATTTTGAATGGAAGTCTACCTTAGGTACCAGGGAGTCCGTTCAGGCCTCCCCCTATTAGTGTCCTGATTCTGTCTCGAAAAAAATATTGGTTGTCTCTTATAGTGGGGAGCATATTAGTGTCCCCCCGTACCAGTAACATAGATTTATCTATGGTTTTGGCTTGGTTTAGATAGTCTCGTTCGGAGATATCTAGCTACCAACATCTTCCTTGACTAAACGTTGGGACTAGAGAGTGCCCAATGGTTTAGTTAAAGTAAGGTAAGTGTAACCTTGTTCAAAGTTATTGATCGTTTGGGTGAATTGCTTGAGTCTTGTTCAGATAGTGTTTGAAGAGTTTTATTTTGGGATAAATTATGAATGTTATTGATCCTTTCAGGAAAGTGGTGTAAGTTTTGGTAGTGAGAGTAATACTTCCTTAATTGATCACTGGAGGTGTTTTGGCCTTTGGGGGTGAAACCTTGCAAGGGAGTATCTATTGGTTTCTCAGTGGGGTTTGGTTGTTGATTTAACCTTGCTGTGACTTTCCAGGGCGGAAAGTTTTCAAGGTGGGGAGAATTTTCTCATACATAACTTATTTTAAAGTTATTTTTAATTTATTTTCCATTTATTCTTTGTTTTGGGGGTTTCCAAAGGTTTTATGGAGAATATGTGAGTTTTCAAGAATTGGGCCAACCCGAAAGCCCATTTTCCAGTTTTAAATTGTTTTTTTAATTTTTTAATATCTTATTCATTATAATGAATTTTTCGGTGCTTCCACCTCCCCCTAGACCCTAAGGATCTCAGGCGCGCTCCCATTAATTTTCCCCCTCTTTGGAGCTCGTTTGCATCGCGATGGAGTGCTGAAATTCTTAGGGTTTCAAAAATCGGGCAGATTTGAGGAGGTAAGTTATTTACATCATAACTCTCTCAATTATTACTATTTTTCTCCCATTTCAGTTCCTATATTATCTCATAATCCCTATTCGAACATCCCATGAATTTGTTGGACGTTTTCAAATTCAGATTCTTGTGTATTTTGAGTCGTTTTCTTCAAGATTATTTTGGGTATGTGTTTCTCTCTTCAATTCCTTCCTTCTCTTTAGGGTTTCCTCCCACTTTCATAAATTTATAGAGTGTCTAGATATTAGGGTTCATACCTATAGTTTTATTTGGGGAATTTGTGGTGAAATATTAGGGTTTAGGGTTTGTTTTCACATCCTTGTGGTGCGGCGGAGGTGCGGTTGAGGTTTCTCACCAAGATTCAAGGGTTTTGACTCAAAAGGTAGGTGGTTCCATGTGTAAACAATTAGTGATGAGTTAGCTTTCTGTATTTAACCATTTTTCATATTCCTCATATGTTGGGTGGGGTGAGAAAATTGTTTATGATTGATTTGGTTATGTGTTAAATTTTATAGTCGCTTTTTAACATGAAATTCGGTGTTTTCATGTGTAACTCATGGGGTTTTATTTGGGTATGGATTATAACTTATGAAATTGGTTCATTAAATATTGTTTGGCCTGCCAATTCTGGTTTGGTAATTTAATAGTGTCATGTGGTTCTAAAAAGAAGGGTTTTGAATAGGTTTGATGTGTAAAACATTGTTATACTTCTTGAGGTCATTTTAGGAAAATGTGTGTTTTCATTTGTATCTTTTGTGGTATTATTCAAGGTTATTTTATAACACTTGAATGTGTTTTTATAAATGTATCTAGGACTTCCAATTCTACTTTTGATATGAATTGGTATGGTTTTGGTCTTAAATGGGGGTTTTTAAATGGGTTTTGTGTGCAAGACATAGTTACACCCCTTGAGTTGTTTTTTGAAAATTGTGAATATTTTGTTTGGTTAAAAAAAGTGGATAAAAGAGTGTATATGTACTGTTTGGGGGGTGTGATCACCTAATATGAGTTTTTGAAAGGTATTGTGGTTATTTAAGATTTCAAATATTTTTTTTAGAATGTTTTATAAAGTGCAGAAATGTTTTAGAAAATGGGAAGAGAGCTGCAAAACATGGTTGTGGGATGTTTTGTGTGAGTGTGTTGTGAAAATTGAATTTTGTTGATGAAAGTGGTATTATATGTTATTTGAGTGGGCTGTTATGTGAGTTATAATGTATTGGAATGGTTTATAAAAATGGTTTAAAGGATTTGTGGAAGTGTCCATGTAATGTGAAGAGTGTTGTGGGCTATTTTTGTATGAGTTGGATTTTAAAATCAATTTGAATGAAAAGTGTACTTTTGTGACTTGTGTGGTATACATGTGGGTTGTTTGGTTAATTTTTGATATTTAAATGATATTTTCATGTGCAAAGTATATATCTTGACTTGTTGAACTAGTTTGAGCACAAAGGGAAAACCTGGGTATCTAGGTGGATGGACGTGTACTAGTATTCTAGTGAATCTGTGAGGTTTGGCCTCAGTTTCACTTAGCAAGATTGACGCTTAAAACTCTAACTAAACTATTATGATGATTATTGGGGACCACTAGGTTATGGGTATGTTCCCTACTTGTGGCTCGTGCACGAGAATGAATATTTGTGATGGTTACTCTCACCGAGATACGAGGTACCTGGGACCCATAGCTAGCTAGTGCCTAGGGGTTATTTCCCATTGCTTGTGCTCACTGGATACTTTGTTATTACCGTCGGTATACGGTATGAGAGGCTGGAAAATTTAGTAACTATGGTATTTATTTTAAATGTTTTTATTCTTTAAATTATCCCACCTAAAAACTATTTTTATTTAATGTTGCATCTTTTAGAAATTTTAACTAGCATCTCATGTCTTTGAAAACTTGCGTGATTTTCGCCATTAAATGTTTATCACATGGAATATATTAGTGGTGGTATCCTATTGGGCTTTGGCTCACACCCTACTTACACCCTTGGGTGTAAGTAGACTTGGTTATTTTTGTTGTCGCAGGTTGGGTACAGTTTTTTTGTTCCAGTGGTTCGGGTTTCTAGCAGGTCCTTGGTAGTGAAGTCTTGTGGAGATAGCATAAGGGTGGTGCCCCTTGACAAAAGGGTTCTTGGGTTGTCCTTATTTGTTTTTTTACCTTTGTAATGGTCTTTAAATTTAGTTTTAACTTATGTAATTCAGTTCTGAAATTTTGTAAAAGATGGTTTTAGTTGAAAAATCCAGATTTGTTTTATTGAGTTTTTTTTGTTGTTTAATGTTTATAAAATCGGGTAAATCGTTCCCAATTATCATTTTATGATACCTGGGCACTTGTGCCAGCCCGTGGGGATCGAGAACGCCCTTCGGGCCTTGTCACGGGCTGGGTTTGGTGTCGATTTTGGCGGTGACCAGATTTGGTTCGTGACAGGAAGATTCAGTGGGTGCCCATGAAGAAAGGTTCACTCGATTGGAAAGGTATGCTCCAAATTTTATCTAAGACCTTGATAGTAAAATCAATCGTTTTTACTCAGGATTAAAGACAAAATATCGAAGGGAATTGGCTTCTCGTGAGTTTAAAAGTTATGAAAAGCTTTTTCGATGTGCTAAGAAGGTGGAAATGGAGTTTTCTGATGATCAAGTGTTCTATAACAACCAGCAGAAGAAGAGACCAAGGTGGCAGGAGAAAGGAAATAATTCTTCAAAAAGGTCTGACGGTAAGAAAACTAAGTCTATAGTTTGTGATAAATTTGGTAAAAGGCATGTTGAGGAATGTCTTCTGAATTCTGGAAAGTGCTATCGATGCGGTAAGATGGGACATAAGGCTCGTGATTGCACTGAAAAATATCAGGGTGATGGTAAGACCAAATTTGATTTACAGTTAGTGAAATGTTTTAAGTGAAATGAGATGGGTCACTATGCAAACGAGTGTCCTACAAAGAGCTCAAGTGAGGGGAAGCAGTTAGACTACAAGCAGAAAGGGGTGGTGAGATCCTTTGCAACTACTTCAGCAGATGTCGGGCCATCAAATGAAGCTGTATCGGGTACTTTGTTTGTTTTTTCAGATTATTCCAGTGTGTTTTTTGATTCGGGGTCTACACATTCTTTCATATATGAAAACTTTTCTAGTAAAATGGGAATACCATCTCAAGAAATGAATCCTAAACTTGTGGTAAAAACACATGGGGGAAATTTTGAGGCCAAAAGAATTTATAAGAATCTTCCTATCCTTATCCGTGGAAAGAACCTACTTGAGAACCTTATTGTTTTACCTCTAGTAGAGTTTGATGTTATCCTGGGTATGGATTGGCTCTCTATTTACCATGATAAGATTGTCTGTAGAGCTAAAGAAGTTTCTTTTCAGAAATACTTTCAGTTTGTGTACAAGAATGAACTCTTACTGTTGATAACTTATCAAGAGGCCGAGAAACTTGTAAAAGATGGAAATGAATGTTACCTTGCCCACATTGTTGAAAACAAAAGAACTGTTCAGATTAATGATGTGCCAGTGGTAAATGAGTATCCTGGTGTTTTTCCTGATGAGTTGCCTAGAATAATACCGGATCGGGAAGTTGAATTTACTGTTGACTTAGTTCCTGATGCTAAGCCAATTTCAAAACCCCCTTATCGAATGGCTCAAATTGAACTTTTAGAGTTGAAGGAACAACTGCAAGATTAATTAGAGAAAGGTTTCATTCGACCTAGAACATCACCATGGGGTGATCCTATTTTATTTGTTAAAAAGAAATATGGTTCTATGAGACTTTTCATTGATTATAGAACCTTGAATAACATCACTGTTAAGAACAAATATCCTTTTCCTCATTTCGATGATTTGTTTGATCAGCTCCAGGGAGCTCAGTATTTTTCAAAGATTGACCTGAGATCAGGGTACCATCAGTTGAAGGTAAAGGAAGCAGATGTTCTGAAGACTACATTTCGTACAAGATATGGCCATTATGAATTTGTATTAATGCCTTTTGGGCTGACCAAAGAACCTGCTGTATTCATGGACTTAATGAATAGAATTTTCCATGAGTTCTTGGATAAGTTTGTGGTGGTTTTCATTGATGATATTTTGGTATTTTCTAAAAGTAAAGAGAAGAATGAAAGACATTTAAGGGTTATTTTGAAAACCTTAAAAGAAAAGAAATTGTATGGGAAATTCAGCAAGTGTGAGTTTTGGTTGCAACAAATTTCTTTCCTTGGTCACATTGTTTCTAAAGATGGGATAACCGTTGATCCTGAAAAAACAAAGGTTGTTGAAGAATGGCCAAGACCCACAAATGTAACAGAGATATGTAGTTTCCTTGGTTTAGCAGGATATTACCGAAGGTTTGTTAGAAATTTTTCACGGTTATCTAGTCCAATGACTAATCTAACTCAGAAAGGTGTTAAGTTTATCTGGACAAAAGAATGTGATGATTGTTTTCAGGAATTGAAAAGAAGATTGGTGAATGCTCTAGTTATGGCACTACCTTCCAGGAATGGGGAGTTTGTTATATATAGTGATGCATCATTGAAAGGACTTGTTTGCGTCCTAATTCAGAATGATCAGGTAATTTCTTATGCTTCAAGCCAGTTGAAAACTCGTGAGGTAAATTATCCTACACATGATTTAGAATTAGCTGGAGTTGTTTTCGCTTTAAAATTTTGGAGGCATCATTTGTATGGAGTAAAGTGTGAAATATACACCGATCGCAAATGTTTAAAGTATATATTCACTCGGAATGTTTTGAACATGAGACAGAGGAGATGGCTGGAAATAATCAAGGATTATGATTGTACAATTCATTACCATCCGGTAAAATAAAATAAAGTGGCCGATGCTTTGAGTCGAAAAAGTAATGCTTCATTAACCATGCTACATTTGGAATGAGATCCGTTGGTTTTTGATTTGATGAACTTTGGCATGGAATTTGTTTGTGCAGGATGTTCTTCTATTTTGTTTCAGGTGTCAGTGAAATCTTCTCTATCAGACAGAATTAAGAAAGCACAGAAGCAAGACAGTGAGTTGTAGAAAAAGGTAGAGCTGGTTCATAAGGGTAAGTTTCTTGAATTCAACATTGATAATGATTGTTTTTTGAGGTTTGGGAGTAGATTATGTGTGCCTAGTTATTCACAGTTTAAGAATGAGTTATTATGTGAGGCTCATAGTTCCCCTTTTTCAGTTCATCCTGGTAGTACTAAGATATATAGAGATCTGCGGGAGTATTACTGGTGGGATGGAATGAAAAGAGATATTGCTGATTTTACTGTGAAGTGTTTGACTTGTCAGCAGGTTAAAGTAGAGTGGCAGTTACCGAAAGGGATGCTTCAGCCTTTACCAATGCCAGAGTGGAAATGGGAAAACATATCCATGGACTTTGTTGTGGGATTACTGAAGACATCTCGAGGTAATAATTCAATTTGGGTTATTGTTGATCGCTTGACTAAATCTGCTCATTTCCTTCCTATTCAAGATAGTTTCTCTCTAGATCAACTTTCTAGATTGTATCTTAAAGATATAGTTAGGTTACATGGAGTTCCCCTCTCCATTGTGTCTGATCGTTATCCCAAGTTTACTTCTAACTTTTGTAAAGGCCTTCAGAAGTCGTTGGGTACTGAATTAAATTTTAGTACAGCTTTCCATCCGCAATCAGATGGGCAGTCAGAATGAAAAATTCAGACATTGGAGGATATGCTACGTGCTTGTTCGATGGATTATTAGGTAATTTGGGACCAACATCTTTCCTTGGTTGAATTTTCATATAATAACAGTTTTCATTCCAGTATACAGATGGCATCATTTGAGGCGTTATATGGGAAGCGGTATCAAACTCCAGCATTATGGGATAAAGTGGGTGAAAGGAAGCTGATGGAACCAGAATTGGTAGAAGATTTGGCAGAAAAAGTTCAGCTGATACAGAAACACATGAGAATAGCTCAGAGCAGGCAGAAGAGTTATGCGGACAATAGGAGGAAGGATCTATCTTTTGAGGTAGGTGATCATGTTTTTCTCAAATTCTCACCATGGAAAAGTGTGATGCGATTTGGTAAGAAAGGAAAGCTGAGTCCAAGGTTCATTGGACCATATGAAATTCTGGATAGAGTTGGATCAGTTGCTTACCGAGTGGATTTACCTCCATGTTTATCTCAGGTACACAATGTTTTTCTTGTTTCGATGTTGAGAAAGTACATCCCAGATCCATCTCATGTTTTGAGCCCAGAGGTAGTTCAGTTGGAAGAGAATATCTCTTATGAAGAACAACTGGTCTAGATTCTTGACCATAGGGATTAATTGTTACGAAATAAGGTGATTCATTAGGCAAAGGTTTTTTGGAAAACCACATGATTGAAGAGGAAACATGGGAATCTGAAAATGCAATAAGGGCTAAATACCCCCACTTATTCGATAAGTAAATAAATTGCGGGGATGCAATTTTCTAAAGGGGGGAAGGATGTAACATCCCAAGTACGTAATGAATAATATATATTTTTATCTATGTCTATTTATGAATTAGATAGTGTTTTAGAGGCTTAAAATGAGAATAAATCCAATCTTAAGCATGGAATACACTAATATTTTTAAAAGATTGTTTTACTGCCTTTTGATGGAAAACAATTTTTAAATATATCTTTTGACAATTTTATAAGCTATATTTGTCAAAATAAAGTTATTATTTATTATTGGGACATTGAAATTTACAATGGATAATTTTTTGGTATTTTTCTGACAATGTTCATTTTTTAATGAATATTGAAAAATACTGCATTTTACATCAAAATTGCTTTTTCATTTATTTAATTATATGGTTAGATTATATTTTTAATTGGTTTTAAAGTACAATTAGAATATATTTTCACCTTTTAATCCAATAGTGGTCGTTGGAATTAATTTCACTTTGAAATTGGACTTAAACTAGTGTCAATATTTTGATACTTATTGTTTCATAAAAACACATTATTTGCTCTGACAGCGGGAATTAATTATTAAATTAATTAATGTAACTTATATGTTTTGAATTTTGTAAAATAAACATCATTTTTGAATTCAGAGTATCAAATATATCTTAGGGTGAAGTTTTGGTATTTTTCTTTAAAAACTTCAATTTTTGATGAATAGTGAAACCACTAAGTGGTACTTAAAAAACTGATTTTTTCGTTTAAATGAAATTTTACCACCTCTGTGTTTTGAATTTCAAAAATTGGACATACATGGTTGTCATTAAAATGTAAAATGTGGTTCAATGGGATTAATATAATTTTTTGGTGAATAGTAACTTTTAACTTTATTAATCGCGATTAGAGGTAATTAGTGTAATTTAAGGTAAGAATAATGTTTTAATAATAGGAAATGACCTAGAAACATGTCCTACCCTTATTGGATGTGTCATGGAAGAATCATACAATCCATGGGTCAACTTGGGGACCCCATGGAGCCACTTTGGAAGGAAAATGACATTAATATATTTTTATTTAATGTTAAAGTAAAAATGACACAAACATGAGTTGTTTTACTAAAACAATTTTTACATGGGGTTATACAAGTCAGATGTTTGACTATAAATATTAATTGGAAATTTAAAAATATTTCCTACATCATAGTAGTTTTTTCATAATTTTTAGACATTAAATAAATTAAATTATTTATGACATCATGATGATGCAGCGATTACCTCATTATTTAAAGATTTAAATAAAATAAAAAGATAATGTAAATTCTAAGACCTGCACTTGTCAAAGACCTATTGGATGAGTATATTTCGAACCCTTTTCACCTTATCCTCGAAATACATCAATGTGGGACCTTTAAAATCTGAAACTCATTTTAAAATAAAGTAGCATTTCTTTACTTTCCAAGAGTGCCCCTCCTCTCCTCTTATAAAAGGCCCTCACCTCTACCTCCTTACCCACATGTCTCAAGACTTTGGCTTGGCCAACCCCTGATCATTTTGTCTCTTCAAATCCCTATATTACTCCTAGAAGCCTCACTTTGGGAAGAAGTCTTCCCAAGGAAGCCTTTGAGCTCAAATCAAAAAGGAGTTACCCGATTTAAAGGTAGTGTTTTCTCCTGTGTTCTTTTGTTTTATTTTGCTTCTCCAACCCCCTAAACTCTTTTTATTCATTTCTTTTGTAACAACTCCAGCATATTAAATATACTAGGTTGTTTTTATAAGAAGTATTCAAGCTACACTTACACACACGTACATCTAATGGTTAATGAACATACTGTTTCTGTGGATGGCGAATTTCTGCCTCACGAAACGATGATTGTTCAACACTCATATAACACCTTTAAAGGTGGCCATTACGATGTCACTATATTTATATATGATATATAATATGTTTAGGTTTTACTTAAGTGTCTTTATTTTTCATTTATGGCACACCTTTATGGTTTCCATTATGGGTAAACGCGATATCTTCATTTTAGGAAGTGCGGACTACCGCCCCCTCAAAGTGATTTGATTCGTTAATACCATATGGGGTACGTATAAAGGATGGATTTAATGATATTATCTATGATATTATACTGGAATTATGATATACCTTTATATAATTATGATTTCACTCCATTAAGTAAGACATAGAAATGAAAGTAGCGTTCATGCGTACGTACGGCTTACCGTCTCCATGAACGGTGCATTTCATTTCTTACCTCTAAATGATTATGTAATATTATAAATGCATGTATATACTAGATATATATGATATATATGATATCTACATCATGAATATAATTCTTGATATAATAGATATTTTACCACATGAACAACTTGTAATTATAAAGAGTTTATTTTTGACTCAAGTACAAATGATCGACAAAATGACCATTATTAACTTAAATAATTACATAGTGTTAATAACATGGTAATAAGTGATATAAAAGGAATAATGAACATGATAAATGTTCTTAAGAAAGTACAAATTAACTCAAGTTTATGATTCAGGACGTTAAAGAACGATTGAGTCAAGTCGGACCCGAGGTATGGGACTTCGTCTCAATCTCCTTTCATTGAGGCATATTTTGTTTTATACACAACCTTATTTTTATGGTGTATAAACCCCTTTGACTTTTACATTTATCCAAAATGAATCTTTTTTATACGAAGCGTTTTACTAAAAGACAAAAGGGAATTTTTTTGTTGTACGTATGCGGCGACAACAACTTCTCCGCCGTTGTGACCATTATTTGAGTTTCGGCTTCCTCTACAAGACATACCTTTTTTTAATGAAATATAAATACCATGTTTTACTTTTCTTTTATTTCGGTATTGAAAATGTTTTTCATAATGTTTTTATATCAATGTGTTGTATTGATATCTTGAGACTGAAAAGTGGAAAAGTTATGTTTCCTTTATGCATGTTTTATGTGATACGATTATGTTATGGTTCTTGGGAATTGTTATAAAGACAGGTGGTTCCATGATAAACTAATGGCGGGTGAACCCGATATAGCTCTCCAATGCATTGGGTAACACAAAGGGGTTAAAATTTGAGGTTTCTCTAAAGAGATTTAGGGAATATACTGTGATGGGTATTCCAAACGTAACCAAGAGGGTTACTCCCTACGTAAGAATGTTATGAATGACTCAAGTTACCTTTATGTCTTATGATTTCTATGATTTATTCATGATTTGATGAGGTATGTTAAAGTGATTATGTTTTATGGGTAAAGTATGATTTCATACTTATGTATATAAGTACTCATGTTTCCTTTCCATATTTTTGTATCCCTTACTGAGCTTTTTATACTCATCCCAAGTTTTTGAAATGTCTTTCACATGTCAAGGGAAAGGTACATGATGTGATGATAGTGTAAATGAAGTGTCAAGAAAGAATACATGTTTTATTTTAAATAGGTTTCCGTTGATAGGAGAAATGAATACTATCTTCTATGTAACCACTTTGTTTATATGTGGAATGTAATGCATGTTTTATGATCTAATTCTCTAAAACTCTAAACCTGAAAAGATCCTCAATGTGTAATCTTGTAATAACTCAAGATTAAGTAAGGTTTAAGGCTAGGGCCTTATACATAGTGTTCATAATATAAACCCATCGATTTTAATATTTATTTATTTTTCTCATTTTCATCAAAAAAATATGAAATATTTTAATTTTTATCATGCCAAAATAAGGTAAAAACAAATGTCCCACCAATACAATAATTAAAACCCTATATAAAAAAATTCATCCCACATTTCTACAACATAGTGCAAATCAAAAAATTTGAAATCCTTTGTAATAATTAATAGTAACATTAGGTCAATTTTTATATCAAATACATAATAAACAATGTTGACACCAAAATAGAAATCAAAAAATAAGAAAATAAAAAACAATAATATAGGATGTATAACTATTTATTATCATTTAATGATAATTATTCACTTAAAAAACCCATACCCATAATGACCCATAATATTCAAACATATATATTACTTATTAATATATGATTATTCACTACATAACATTATGGTTGACTCCTGGATGGTAATTTTTTAGAATCATTGGAGAAAAGATAAATAATCATATTTTGAAATAACTCTGTCATATCATAAACCTGTATTCAAACATAATAATATTCATAGAAAAAACCTATATAAAATTATCAATCATAACATAGGGAAAAGAGACATATAAAAGTGTGAGAATAGATTCTCATTATATGTTAACAAGGGATATATTAATTATTACATTAATATAATATGATTATATTGGAATGGGAACAACATGCAAAAAATTTGAAATACATACCCAATATATCATCAGTCATAATCACGAATCATTGAATAAATCATAGAAGTTCATAAGACATGAATCATAACGAAATAAATTATAATTATCCATAAAAACACATAATTACCATATGATATAAGTTAGTGGGATTCACATAATCATATGAAAATAGATTATTAGTCGAGTCTCACTTCCGAGACTATCATATTGGATTGGTTTCACGCCCCATTTAATCATATCTAATATCAAGGCTCACTATTATAAATAACATAGTGAAACATGTCCCTTAATCAATTATGATTACTTTAAATTATTATCCTTATCATCTCAATAGATTTTGATATTTTCTAAAATGCAATATTGGGCAATATAATTCAAGGACCTCCCCCCATATAATCAAAACCCCTTCAAGTGTGTATCCGAATATCATAAATACAATATTATTAATCATAAACCATGTAAAGAAAACATGTATAATAGATATTTCATCGTGATAAAAATAAACCACAAAGATAAAGAATATGGATTTTTATAATTGGATTACAAACATAGTAAAGAGTAAGTAATATCAAAAGATGTGTTCCTTGATGAAAATCTCCTGAAAATATATCATTGAATGTTTCTTGGATGAAAATAACCTTTTAATTTTAAAATAACTAATTTAATTATAAAAACATTCATATTCATAGGAATAATTTATTATTTTAATAGAAATTTTTAATGTTATAGTCATATATGGAAAAAAATTAATGGTCATGTTGGATTGAAATTATACGCATATTACCGATGTCAAAATAACTGTTCAATTGATAATTTCAATAAAAACCAAAATTAAAATTATTTTGAAAATAGAATAAAGAATAATTTTAATAAATTTACTAAAAATAATACCATGAGTAAAAATGACATCAAATGATAATTTGATAATATTCAATAATTCATTAAAACATTTTCAAAAAACATAGATAGGGACGGAAATTGAGTTTATACTGGAAAAAGAAGTAGATTCGATTTTCCTTAAAAATATTTCTCTAGTATCATGAGTACATAAAAAGAGTAAAAATAATTTAAAACATGTAATCACTATAAATAAACAAAATGAATAATATTCAAAATATTCTTGTAAGAGTTATCTTTAAATGACCTTATTGGGAATTTAAACATAAAACCCTTACCTTATGTGTATTTATCTTTCATTGGATTTAAAAAAATACTACAAAACATATAAAAATTTGTAATGAATTTATTAAATAACCATATTCATATATTTCACTTCATATAAGATTTTATTATAACATATTATTAACTATTAATTAACAATTTTTTATTAATATCACTATTGCAGGTGATAAATTCTTTGTTTTTTATGCATTTTCCAGTTTGGAAGTCTTGATACTTATATTTTTTTCATGGTTAGATAGTTTCCATAATTTTATTAATTTCATGATTTTCATACTAATTATATATTCTCCTATAAGATTTTATATAATCAGGGATGAATTTTTAATTACACCACTATATGGAAATGACAAAACATATATACATACTGGAGATGTTTTCCATTTCTAAAATATAGAACCAAGGTGGATAATGGTATTTCAAAAACAATAATGAAAAAATTGTATAATAAAAATCATAAAAAATTATATTATAATTGATATCATAGATTTAGAGGAATTTTATGTATAAAAAATATTGAAAATAGTAAGTTAAGAGTTATACATGTTAAATAGTTAATCAATTTTGGATTACAAACATACCTATAAATAGAAGATATTTTAAAAATAAAAAATCTCTAGGATGTATTTAGAGATTCTATGATGAAATTATGGCTGGTATTTTTAGGTATAGAAGGATAAATTATTTTGAATAATGAAGTAGATGATGTACACTTATTTTTGGGAGGTGGTTATCAGTATTGTAATTACGTAAACTATTAAATTTATATTAATTAATTTTACGTGATAAAGGGAAAAATATATATAATTTGGTAAGAAAAATATTGTGGTTCTAAATTAGCACATTTGAATAAATTTTAGAATGATTCGGTGATTTTTCCCCCTTATCACTTTGTTTTAACCTCCTGTGAACCGCTTTGGAAATTACCATGATATAAAGAATTTTGTATTATTTTTGGATCATGAATTGTACTATGATAGTTCATGTAGATCATAAATTTACCATGTTTAATATTTATGTCTTTATCACAATAAATTGGAACATTATAGGTATTTTTCAAATTGAAATCATTTTTTAAAATATAGTTTATTAACAAATATTAGTAATGTCTTTTTTGAAATTCATTTAATATTATTATATAATATGTGTATATATCATGAAAATTTGTTCAAACATGGAATGAATTATTATAAATGGATTATATATTCCAAATATAATAATCTAATTAAATTTAAGGATTCCTACGTATAATTAAACTGTATCAATTAATTTAAACAATTGGTTAAAAAAAATTTACATTAACCACAATAATTAAATTTTCAATATTAAAGGGTTATAACATTATAAATAAAGTAAAAATTGGATACAAAAGGTCAATATTAGAAATTATAGACCATTTATTATCTTATTAATATTTTTTTATGTTTTTATATTTTTATCTTATTTAATAAAATATTATTTAACATAAAAAATTTAATGTCGTTTTATGTACTATGAACTTAATTTGACTTAAAAACCAAAAAAATAAAAAATAATCAGAATATAACAATTTAAAATTGATCTAATAGGTTATATTTATCATTATAAATCAAGGAAAACTTTTAATAACACATCAAATATTAATTTTACATATTTTTATATCATTTACATTGTTTTCAACTACCTGTAAAAACACTATGTCTCTGTTGTTTACTCAATTATGAAAATTATATCATCATAAGAAATAAAAAAATTATTAAATTAACAAAAATAACAAATCTTAGTTAATAATAAGTTTTTATATTTTTCAAATATGTATTTATAACCATATCTATATCAGGTAAAATTATTTAATTTATTATTTTGACTCTTATAGACTTTCAAAGTATTACAGATGAATTTGGATAATTACCATATTTTATAACTACAAAATTCTTATATATAATTAAAAAAATAATTGATAACCCAATTTTAGTAAAATAAATTCGAAAACCATCTTCCTCATTTTCAAATAATTTTTTCGGACACCAAATTTATCTTTTCCAGTGTGTTAAAAGAACTAATTCAACATTAAATATGTTTCATAAATTTTTATATCTTATATATTTATTGGAGATTGGATAAATAATATCATTTTCCATAAAAACTATGTATTTTTTAATATTCTAAAAGAAATTAATTTCTTCTAAGAAAATCTAAACAATTTCACATATAATAAATTTAAATTTTAAAGAATATCATTAATATAAATATAATAAAATTAAATTAGTATAATATTAATATATTAATTATAATTTAAATTCCTAAAATAGAATGATAAATATTTGATTTTAGAAAACAAATTTTAGAAAAAAGATGTACTTATATATAATTTACATAACACATAGATTCATATGTAATTAATTTTATAATATCTATATAAATAAAATTTATGCAAATTGAATATAAAATATAATTAATAATGGTATTATTTCATTCGACAAAATTGATAGTTTTAATAAATCAAAATTTTCAGTACATTCTAAAAACTCTATTTTTAGAAAAATCCCAAAAATCAACCCAGAAATCATTTTGATTTTGTGATTTAAAAAAATGTTTAATTTTTACAATATAAAAAATCTAAATATTCAATATATTAATTATAATATTCCCAAAAAAATTCAATAAATTAAATTTTTGAGGGTAATATATTTTGATGAAAAAAATATCATTACTTAAAATTGAGAGATTATTTCCTAAGAATTTACATCAAAAAACATATTTTTTATGGAATTTATATGTGTTTTATAAATTTTTTCATGTATTTTTATACAAAAAATATTAGGATATAATGGTCATAATTAAATAATATTTTTTTAGTTCATTTCATTTTTGTGTTTCATGATTTATACATAAGAAAACATAGTTTTCTTCTTAAAAATTTGTGTTTTACATTATCTGCCACCACATTATAAATTTCATCCATGAAAATGGATCATCTTTTTGGTAATAAAGGGTTTGATATTTTAATATTACTTTGTTGAAAACTGATATATATAATAGATTTTATAACAGATTCCTTTGAAAATAGGGGAACGAAAATTAGAAGATCACCTAGAATAATATGGAAATCGAATATAAAATTATTGAATTTTAGAGGGAAGTTAAATTAAAGTCATGAATAAAAAATTGTATAATAAATATGAAGAATTAAGGATAACATTCATCATTATAATTATAATCATCAAGTTTATGTTAATTAACAAAAAACCATAAATCAGTTAAGTGTGAACAAGACCATCGTTTCATCAAAAAGATTGCAATAAGATATTTTTTTCTAATATACATTTTCTATAGATGTGGAATTATGTTACCATGTAGAATAATAACATCCTTAAATATTCAAAAAAATTTGGAATATTTTCATTTATAAAAAATTCTCTTGCACAATCTCATCATTTTTCCAAAAAATTAGTATTGATGATAAAATTTTCATTTCTAATGCACTAAAATAAACATTGTAATCTAAAAAAAGATGTCATGATATTCCAAAAAAAATTAGATATTGAAAAATAATAATGATTTGGTATCAAAATGTATGATATTTAAAAAAATTAAAAACTTATATGATGAAATAAAAATTCTACTCTATAAATTCAATAATTAAAATAACGGTTCCACTAAACCCATTTCTGTCATGAACCAGGCCTAAATTCCTTCAAACTTGACACCGACCCCATTTGAGACATGGCCCGAAGGGAATTCCATATCCCCCATGGATGGAAACTACTATCAGGCAACAAAACATATATTTTGGAATGATTTAAGCCAGAAAGAAACCAACCATGACATAAATAAAAAATAAAATCAAACAGTCCACAAGTACCAACAGCATAACCTAGATAAATAAATAGTTGATCCAAAAAAATATACAATTGAATGATAAGAAACAAATATGAAGAAACATAAAATGAATCCATGCTACTACGATATATTTCTGACCTCTTGGTAACATCCAATCACTAAAACGAACATGTTTAACAATGAGAACCTACTAAGATGCCTGAAAAATAGCTAAACCTATAAAAGAAATGATTACATAGGCGTGATCACCGAGATGCTCAATAGGGATGCGATGCGAAACCACTTAATCAAAGTACCTACATTCCCAAAACAACCCATGTATACAGGTTATAATACAGTTATGAATATCGGGTTTTCACATTCACATTTCATTTATAAAACCATCAATCACAATCCATTTTCCGTATAATATAAAACAAGGTATGAACTATAATAATGGATGTCAACCTTCTCTTTCAAACATTTACTTTAAAATTCATTTGAAATAACCAATCACTCAGATTATATCAAATAAACAAATAATGAAAGAACAAGTATATGATTCCACCTAAAAAGTGCAATAGTACAAATCAGGCTCATAATGGGAAAATAAAGGAAATCCATGGAACTTTGAGGAGAAATAGAACATACTATACACGTGAATCATCTTGATGTCATGTATCATCCTTCTAAAGGCCTCTAGATATTATAATTACCTATAGTAGTGTAGAAATCATTCTCAGAAAATCTCATTTCTATGAAAGCTTCCCATATTATATTTCACAGGGGGGTGTTCTATACAATTCCGACAACATGAATCATATATAGAAAAACACACCACACAATCCAGCATCACAGCAACCACCTATGCCACAATCCATTTTTATTTTATTTTATTGAATAATTCACTTTAAGGGTGAGTGGGCACCAAGAGAAAATCCACACAAGATGCATTACAGATTTCAAAATTTAAAATAACAACCCTAACCATCAAACCACACCACAATATTTTAAAACATTCCATTCAAAATTAAATCTAGATCCATCATCACGGCCTCTCTATACACACAATGACTCATCACCATTTTCAATTTTAAAATAAGATACCATCATCACGTCCTCGACGCTACCATCTCATGACCCAACCATAAGGAACCCAAATTGATGGAAAGTTATAGCACTATGCCAGTTTTTAAATTTTAAAAACAAATCAAAAATGAACATTGGATTCTGAGGAGGCCTCAATCAAAGAAAGTCGTATCTTCCAAAATCACTTTGCCGGAGATAATTACCGTAACTCAACATAAAAAATACCATATTCCAACCCACCAAACAAACCATTCCCAACACATTACATTGCAAATCCATATGAAAATAAAAGAATAAAACTAAACAAACAACCAAATGGGAATTTAAATCTAAGCCAGAATGAAATTCCAATACAGAGAATCAATGAAGACGAAACCCCAAAATAGGAACATCTGAAGAACCTAATCCATCACTCCTCTACCTCATTCCAAAGCCACCATAGAACCATAGGTTTTGACCAATTTTAGGCCTAGAACAATGGGAACAGTAGAAAGCTCCATAGAGGATGAAGGACGAGCCTTGAAATCTAATTACTATACTAGAAGAAAATTGAAATCGAAAGGAAGGGGCAAAGAGAAGATGAAACCTTGATCACCGAGGGAGAGAAAGGAACCATTATGTGCCAAACCACACGAAGAGAATAGAGATTAAAATGAAACCCAAAAGAAAACCTACCAAAAACACCATCAAAGGAGATAAGACAACAATGACAACATCGATGGGGAAAATAATCCACAACCAATGGCTATGTGATAAAGCAGTGTTGAGATCTGGGAAAAGAGGACGATGAGAAAAATAAACAAGGAGAAAAAAAACTAAATACATCACCAATGTGTGAAAGGGAACACTGCCATGGAGAGGAAGAGAATGAAACCATAAGACCACCAAGCTGGATGAACAAAGGGCCACCGATGAAGGGGGGAGGGGAAACCTTGGATCCTGATAGGGAACCGTTGAGAGAGGAGAGAGCTCAGGATAGAACGGTTCCATTCCCCCACACCACGACCACCTCATGGTAATTATGTTAAATTAAAACAATTACCATATAAAGGAGGTCCCATACCGAGGACCCTCCCAAATAACAATTAAACAACTAAACTTGTGACAAAACTCAAGAAGGGTTTTCCAAATAGCCATTTCAAAATGACAAATGGGCCTTTAAAATTACAACATTATACCATTTACAATAACATTTATAAAATGTTTCCAAAACAACATCAAACACCATATTTATACTAATGTGGCCAAATGGTCCTTTAGGCTATGAATTCACCAAAAAAGTGTTCCCAAGTGCATTTTATATCTGATTTAAAACAAAAAAAAACATAAGGATGTTCCCAACTGACATTTAACTCCACGTGTACAATGACATTACAAAAATATCACAAAAACACCACTTTTGATTTTATAATTCCAATCGTGCCCATATAATCAAAACACACACCGAAAACATATTTCAAAACCAAATGGCCAAGCCCTAAAGAACACATTACAACCCATTCATTATAAATCACTTGAATATAGACATTGAAAAATATCATTTAAAACATTATTTTAAATCAAAAAAGTTGATTAACTTCATTTTTAGGATAAAAACATTTATGATAATGAGGTTTAAAGAGAACAAAATTTATTTACTTCCATATTTATTTTACAACACATCAATGTGTGCACCTAGTTCACCTTTGGATGTGCCAACATCCAATGACACATCAAAAACCCATAAGGAACGTGTAAATAATTATTTAAAGTCACCGCATATATTTAAAAATAATCCAACTGCTTTTGTTATTAAAATAAATTAGCCATCCCCCTTAAATTCATGAAACTATTTCAACGACATTTTAACACATCAAATATTCCACAACATCACCAACCCATACACACCAAACCATGTTCACAAAAAATATACCACCATAAAAACTTAAGAAAATCTAAATATTTCATATTAATCAACCAATTTCACATTTTATGAAGAATGAAATTTAAAATAGACACCCTAGATGCCTTAAAACTAGTTATTTTACACAAATCACCATGTAAAGCTATTTTTATCAAAATCAATCACCAAAAAAACAGCATTTACATCAAGAAAATTGTATAAGAGAGGTTTGAATAACATTTAATATGTAATTATAAACATGAATGTTCCAATGGATCATTCAGAAAAGAAAAAAGTTGGATTCACCTAACACAACTCAAGTGTGGATGGAGTAAAACATTATGGATAGATAAATTGATGTCTCGTGAGAAATCCCCACATCCTAACTGTAATAAATCGAATAAACAATCAACTATCCCTGATATTAGGATTCATATAGAGTGATAACCCCAAACAATACCAATAAAAGGATGAGATGGAAGTTATGAGAAGATAAATGGTGAATATTTGATGAAAGTCCACTAAAATTTGGCTAGAAATCTGTCATAAAGTTTTACAAAACAATGGATAACGAATGGGGATGAACCTCTAGTTGATAGCCATCACCTAGGGCTTCAAATGGGAGGTAGAATCAATAAAATATGAATTTTAAGATAAAATTTATTATGCATGTAATGGGCCATATGGTTTTTCTACACGGTTTTGTAAAACTTGGGCCAACCGTGTGAGATCTACTAGAAAAATTCAGCATCTTTTGATGTTTAAGTTGGAAGATTTGGGAAAACTGTGCTAAAAATTGTGACATAAAAAATTGTCCAAAAACACATAAATGACACCCTAAACAATAGGTATTCCCACCGAATGATCCTTGAATATTTTAAGCACAAAATATAGGCACCATGGGTGTCACAAACTGTCCCACATGAATTTTTCTCCTCAAAACATTAACAAAAAACAAGAATAGTTCTAGAAAAAGTCAAAACCACCAAAACACCAAGACTTGGGTTGTTCCCACAAATAAAACATCATAAAAATTATCCAACATCATCAAATAAAAAATATGAATATCATGGTTGGGGTGTGATAATTCTCCCCACTACAAACACTTTTTTCCCCCAAAAAGTCACCCAATCGAAAGGTAACCACAACTCAAATCCATGACCAAAAAAAGGAAACCATGAACCTTGGGTGACTATACACTCCACAAGTCACACTTGACCGATCATGGTGAAACCACAAGACAAGGATGAGGGGAGAACACAAGGGGTTCTGCTCTACTACAATGATTCGACTAATATGATCAACATTTAATCCCTAAAATTTTTGGGCTGATCACACGGTTTGGTGGTGTGGTTTACCAAAATGTGTTCCAACCATGTGTAAGATATTGGGACGGAGTGGAACCAACATGGCTAGGATGCATTGTTTCAAAATAGAGCACCAACCATGCCAATTCCTTTTTCTGAAAATGACATCAAGTTGCATGGTTACCTGGGAAAGGTGCACAGTTTCCTCTAATCATCCACAAGAAATAAAACCACCAAAAATATCAAAAAAATTTAAATTTCAACTAGGAATCATCTTTTACATCGTTGTAAAAGTAAGAAACTACTACAACTAAAATAGGGAACCTTTCACATGAAATCAACCCATAATACCTCAATTCCACAAGTCTCAATAATCACCAAATGAGCACTCCTGAGTGATAAAACAGAGACTAGACTACACAGTGGCAATACACACTCAAGGGAGAATGAAGAATTCACAATTCCATATTCAGATAGCCTAAATGGATTGGGTTACAAAAGAACAAATAAATCATAGGTTTACATCACATCAATGAACCTAAATCAGTAGGAAAACAATAACAAGGAAAACATTAATCAACTCTATACCAACATGAAAATATAATATAGGATGGGGACTTATACCCCTGATAGTTCTGACACTGCATGTGCTTCACCCCAATTCCTATGGATGGGGCTCTAATGGCTGAAGAATCACCTGTCTCATGGTCGGGCATGAGGATTCCCTAATCACAACTCCATCTTCAAGCAACGATTCCTACTTGACATCTTTCGGTGACCCGAAAAATCACCACGCTATAAATATTTAGAGGGATGCGACATAACGACCTAGAATTCCTATATCGGTCACAGAAGTTGAATACAAGATAATATTCCAATGAACTAGGAGCTGACAATGATGAAAAAAATTCTTCAAAAATGGGTTCCTCTAGCACAACATGCTCACCAGATAATGATCTTTCAAAAAAGTCGACCACAACTAGCTACACCTCAAAATCCAATGAAATAAAGACATCTATCACCCATTGGACCCAAAACCTAACCCTCAACAAAAAAACAGAATGAACCAGAAAACCCCTGGTTGTTCCCAAAACCCCAAATACATGACCTACTATAAAAAACCACACCCATCCATGGACCCTGATCAACTCATTAGACAAACAACACATGATAGAAAGCTGAATTTTACATGACTCGTTTACAAACAACCAGGGACATTTCTGGGGGGGAAATATAAACAACAGGAAGAACATAAACTAAAGCCACATCAATCTAAAAGAATATATAATGGAACACCCCCATACTATGGAAAACATGATATCAGACCAATCATATACAAAATCAATAAAAAACCACTCTTCCAAAAAATGTGATTTATTTTAAGTTTCAAAACATCTTTATCCCAATTATATATTTTTAAAAACAAAAACCAATTTGCAAAAAAAAAGAAAATATTCATTAGTCAAAAATCCACTTTTAAAGGGAAAAACTATTTGAACCCTTTCTTTTTTAGAAAATCACCAATGTCATCCGATGATCCCTCAAATGTGTGTCCATACATTTCCATCAACATATCACGTGATAATGTTTCCCCACACACATTCCGCACATACCCACATAAAAGTGATATTCTATAAGGAATTACAAGGGTTATATACTTAATTTCCTCATCAAAACCCAAGCGTACACCAAATTCACAAACCCAAAATGTCGTCAGTTTTGAAAATTCACTTTACCAGTTTAAAACCATTTGAATAAAACACTTTTATCTCCAAACCATTTTCATTTCCAAAACTGATTACAAAACCAAAACTAGTATATAACACAGCCTCCACCAAACTAACATAGAATGAGGAAGTATTGTTTACGCCTAACCCAACAAAATTTTAGTGGGATACGCCTCAAGGAATACAATACACTAATAAGGACTTGATCTAGGCACTTGGACTCCACATGGGTCACTACTCCATGTGAGGTCACAGTGTGACACCGAATCATCTATATTGTAACCTCTCAATCCAAATCAAAGTCAAAAGATTCAAAACCTAGACTACCCAAGGTAACTCATGTATCATCACTGGTGGTTGTGATCATGCACCAACCCGAAACCTATATCATGAGTCCTGAGAATCCTAATCTCCAACTACAAGACATCCCAAATAACAAGGCCCCCCTCATATATCATTTTGTAATGAACCATGTTCAGATGACATCTAACCTTACACCAAACCTGATCTTAGACGTGGCCCGAAGGGCGTCCTTAATCCCCCCGGGATGGAAACTAGTTCCATAAAAAAACATAAACCTGAGATTAATTTAATCATAAAAAAACAAAATAGGACCAAAATAATAAATTGATTCAAATAGAGCCACAAGAACCATCAACTAAACAAAGATAAATAAATAGTTGGTCCAAAAATACGAAACATCCGAACAAGTGGAAATAAATAATAATAAACTAAAAATTAATACAAGATACTAAAATCTCAATGTGACTCTTGGAATCCTCCAAAAACTAAGACAAACATTCCTCACAATGTGTACCTACCAAGAAACCTAGAAAGGAGATAATCATGTAACTAATATGATAAAACATGCTTAAGCACTGAGATTCTTAGTAGGTATTCCATGATAAACCACTAAATCCTAGAATATCCTTTCCCAAGAAAACCCATTTACAAAGGTTTGAATTACAGTTATAAAAGTGGGGTTTTTACAAAAACATTTCATTTTTAAAAACATCAATCATAAAAAAAAAGCCCATATAATATTAAATAACATAAGAAAAGGAAGAAGGGATTCCCACCTTATCTTTAAAACATTTACTTTAATGTTCTTTTGAAACAATCACACACTAACACTTTTTCAAATGAACACAAAAACCATGTATAAGGGTATGATTCTACACAATAATGAAAATGGTTCAAATAATGCATGTAATGGAAAAACATTGAAAATTATAGGAACATAGAGGATAACTAGAACATACTATACATTTGACTCATCCTGAAGGTATTCCCTACTTAATGAGTTCATAACGCCCTAATGCCCGACCATCTCCCTACCTAGCCTTGTAGAGGGGCCCGATCTAATAGTAATAAAACCAAATATTCCCCTTCTATGGGACACTTTTTAGTACAATAACCTATACTATTGAAACAATACTTCTCAAGAAACCTCATGTTTATACTAGGATCCCATGTTATGTTTCACAAGGGAGTGTTCCATACAATTCAAACAACACGAAAAATATATAACGAAACACACCACACAATAAAGCTTCAACCTGACCACCTCATGGTGATTCCCTTTATTTAAAATAATTACCATATAAAGGAGGTCCCATACTAAGGACCCTCCCATCTCACGATTAACCAAATAGGATAAGTGAAAACTAAAGAATGGTTTTACAAATATCCATTTCGAAATTCCAACCAGACCATTAACTTTATAACATTCTACCATTTACCAAACCATTTAGAAAGCATTTAAAAAAATTGAATGCACCATCTTTATACTAATGTGTCCAAATTGTTCTTTAGACTAAGAATTCACCAAAAAGAGGTTCCCAAGTTCACTTTTAAGAAAAGTTAAAGCCCACAAAACATAAATAAGTGGAAAATGGGCCTTTAACTCAATGTGTCCAAAAACATTACCAAAATATCACACAAACACAAATTTCACTTTTACAATGACCAACGGTCTCTTAATATCCAAACACACACCCAAAACAGGTTTCAAAGACAAACATTAATGCCTTAAATAAAACATTAAAAATTATACTTTCCAAAAAAATTGAAGCAAGACTTTATAAAATATCATTTAAAACCTTCTTTAGGAGTCACACAAGTGGATAAAACTTATTTTAAGGCTAAACTCATTTCCGTAAACTAGGTTTAAAGAGAACACCATTTATTAATATCCATCTTCATTCGAGAGACCATCCATGTGTGCACACTATACACCCACGAATGTTCCAACATCCCATGACACACCAAAATCCAATAATGAACATGAAAATCATTATTAAAAAATAACCAATTACATAGAAAATCAATCCAACCACTTATTTAAGTAATAGAACATTACCATCCCCCTTAAAACAATAAAAACTTTTTCAAATACATTTTAACACATTAAATGTGCAACAACATCACCAACCCATTCAAATGAAACCATGTATACAAATAATAAACCAATGTCCCCACATAATGAATGATGATAATTTTATATAAATCCACAAATTTCTATTTAAGATAATAATGGAATTTAAAATTAACAACCTAATTGCCTCAAACCTAGGAATTTTACACAAATTACCATGGAAAGAAATTTTTAACAAAATCAATCAACACAAAAACATCATTTATATCTATAAATGGGTATAATAGAGGAGAAAATAATATTTAAGAAGAAATTAAAAAAATTAATTTTCCAAAGGATCAACCTAGAAAGGAAACTTAATATTTTCCTACATCAAATCAAGTGCAGATGGAGTAAATCATCAATGAGATAATGACAGAATACCCATGAGCAATATATACACCCCGACCACTTGAAATAAAAACAAAAATAATCCAACTGTAACCCTAAGGTTTATAATAAAGGGATAATCCAATGTAAAACACATAAAATGATAAGAGGGTTGAGATGAGAAGAGTAATAGGGGAGATTTAATGTACAACCACTGACCTTTGGTGATAAATCCCCCAAGAAGTTGTAAAAAACAATGGATAATTAAGGGAATGATCCCCTGGTCAAAATGAAGCACGAATGGCTTCAAATAAGAGGTGGAATCATTAAATTCCTATTTTTAGGTTATGTTATTAATCCCTTAATGGGTTGTATGGTTTTGATGCATGATTTTTTAACCCATGAACAAATTGGGCGATAACTTTTGGAAAACTTCTTCATTGTTGTAGGTTTAAATTTCACTGTTTGGGAAAAAATTGCTCAAATTATGTGACATGAAAAATTGGACAAAAATACTTAAATGACACACCAAACCCTAGGGAATCCCACCCAATGATCCTTGAATGTTATAAACAAAACATAGAGACATAATGTGTGTCACAAAATCTCAAACATGCATATTTCTCCCCAAAAACATTCACAACAACTGTTAATAGCTCTAGAGGAAAATAAAACCCACTAAACACAATGACTTTTTTTGTACACACAACTCGAACAGCTACCAAAAGATCTAATATCAATAAATAAACAAGAAAAATAAAAACTATGGTTGGTGTGTGACAATATCAAAAGTAACCATATATTCAAAATAACAAAGTAATATTAAATATTAACTAATATTTTGCACTCAATGGTTATCTCATACCAATCATATTATATCCTAAAAAAGATAATTTTATTTTACCCAAATAATTGTTCATGTTAAATGACATGATAAAAATACTGGTTATATATACATTAATTGAATAAATTATCTTCAAAAATATCATCTATTAGCATGATAAATAATTATATACTTATATAATAAATTTGACTTCTCTTGAATATCATGAATAAAATCTAGATATAATTATTATACATAATAATTATAATGATGATAAGAACCTATGAAAATATGTCATTATAAATGAATCATTTTTTAACCATCATGATTATCTATATCCTAATATATAATAGACAATAATTAACCCAAAAAATTATATACTAACCAATAGTGTTATTTGAGTCTCAGTAGAGTATTCTTCCTAAACCAACTAAATTTTCTAGTTACCTCAAGATCACATCACATAAAACATAGAAATATAAATATATTAATTTGGACATATAAGAAACCATAAACATAAAAAAGCATGATGGTATTAATAAATATTTTGTTATCATCACCGGAAAACATATAGGCTTTCAAAAATTTACAAAATCATTATTCCGAAAATAAAAACACAAAAAAATTAATATACTACATGAATCTAAAAATTCAATAAAATTCATCAAATATGAAAAATAAAACATTTTCATTAAATCACTAAAAAAATTCAAGATCATTAATACCATCCAATTTACATCATCAATGTCAATCATCTCTTTATCCTATAAAAAATTACTACCTTACAACAAAATCACATTTCTCAGTTATCAGAACCATTCAACCTGTGTTTCAAAATCCTTAATGAATAATTAATATCAAACTATAATTAGAAATTTGATGATTCTTATATCCAAAATATCATTGATATAATTCATCTAATGTGTAATTATTTAATAGTAAAACAGAAACACCCAAATTTTTTCACATCAATGATTATCATATAATATATCATTATTTTTTCTCATATTTAAACCTTGTATTTTGGAATCATCTTAGATAATTACCATATTCTCTTTATATATAACATATAACTATAAATGATAACTTATGATGAACTTTATTTTCCTCCATAAAACACTTATTTTATTTGAGATTTAAATTTTTCTATAATATTATATTCCACACATAATATATATTCTCATTCTCTAATTATCACACGTGGTAAAATCATGAATTCCCAACATCCTTTATTATGTAGATTCATAGTTCATCCATTTATTCTCTAGATTCCCTTTAATTCTATAAAACATAAAAAATTATCACTCTATGTTTATTTCACATGATACTATGTCCTGATGTGATGATAATATTTGGAAGGCTGTTTTCACTCCAATTATTTTCATAAGATCCTCAATGAACTGATCATTATTTTACATTGGATTTAGTGCAGAGATACATTTCAAATTCCATATTCTATATGCTATTTCTAAAAATTTGTATAGCCTTTATTTTGGCATAATTTCATAAATCATAATGTATATTCCAAAATATAAATAAATACATAACATAAATTAGAAATTTTATCCATATATATTCTAACAATCCTAAAAATGGTTTCTTTGGGGTAAATTTATTTTCAATTCCCTTAATGTTGTTTAAAAGTAAAATTAAATTATTTGAATAATATACCAATGACTGGAAAATTGGGTTCTTTTTAATTCATGTTTTCATTCCATATGGGATGATCGGTCGAGCCCACTACACCCTTTTGGTGTAATTACACCTAAGTACATTTACCCATAAACCACAATCACGTGTAGTATCCCAACGTGGAAATATTTCTAGGAAAAAAATAATAAATTACATTCAAATAAAATTAAAATGTTATTTTATAGATATACACTATTGTTTTCATTGGGTTATGTTCTCAAATATATGTATCCCTATATATAGTTCCTAGGGATACTACTAAGCATCTTCTGATACAAGCTATAGCGAGCTCAACCTTAGTTACATAAAAATAGTGTATAATTTATTTAATTGGAATAAAATATACAGAATCACATCCAAAATGAATGAATATTTTAGTAGTGTTAGTGATCTATATAAATACATGAAATTATTGTTACAATTGGAAAACATAAATTACAAAAAGAATTTTTCATTGTAAAAAAATATTCTTCACAGTGTATCACTTCATATCAATCAAAAAAACATACTAGCATCATGAGGAATATAACAAATATGAAATGGAAGAAATCATATGCACAATATGGGTGAGAAAACAACAATATATTTGAATAAATTACGAATAATCATTATTTCCATGTAAATCACCGAAACACATTCCCTTTAATAATTAACATTAGAAAAATATGAAATGAATAAATGATGATCAAATAATTCCATATAAATAATCACATTATCTTGAAAATATTTCATTGAATATTCTATCATATTGAATAATTATGTGTACTATCAATCATTGAATTCATAATGATAGGACACATAATGTCATAGACCCAAAACATATCATCAATGCATTTATCCAAATCATATATAGAAATTGGTAAGGCCTTAACTAAAACAGAATATAGTTTGTCTCATGAGAACTAAAAATCCATAAAGGGGATAAGGTAGATCCCACTCATCCAATACAAACTCTAATGCTTTAATCATATTTAATGTCTTAAAAAATCAATATAAATATTCATGATTAAATATATAGTATGAATTGTTAATACATAACCCAATCAATAGACATGATCATGAAATATCTTGAATAAAATGTTGATATGTTATAAAATTAAAAATCCCCTAAAACAATGTACACAAACCATCCAGTTAAATAATAATTATTGTATGAATACAACATATCCCTAGTGGAACATAATAAAAATTGAGGGATAATTACATTTTTTTAATATGAAGACCATGAAAAGATCCCCAAAAATATTTTTGAGAAAAATAACATTTGAATTTTTAAAATCACTTTTTAATTCTTCAAAAATAAGAATGAATTAATATATTGGTATTTACGGTTAAAATTTTGGTTAATTATTATAAAATTAAAAAATCAAATCATTTCATATATTGAGTAAATGTCAAATGGGAATTTAATTGAAAATTATTAGAAGTTATCATTCAATAGATATGTAACAATTAAATTTTTGTGAATATGTCTTCAATAATTCTTTTTAAGGGATAAATTTATTTTCAAAAGTATTTTTGGATAACATGGATTTGGATGATAATTTATTTTTGAATGAATATCAAAATAATGTTGTAAATTTTTTAAAATATTTTCTCTATAATTTTAAGTAACATATGAGTGTATGATTTTAATTTTCGAATGAAAAATTTCATGAAAAACCATTGACTAAAAAATTTTCCATATAATGATAGAGATATAAAATAATTCACCTAAGAAGAATATAAATAAAAATAGTCTTGAAAATTAATGATATTGTGAAATAAACACTTACTACTATTGTAACTTTTGAATAATTTTCCCTACGATATAAATAACATAAAATGAAACATTAAATACCATGATGATAAATAGATTAATTACATAAATTATATTAGGGGATGTATATACACCACATAATTGAAATATGTGGTAAATATTTCTTTTGTATCATAAAAGTAAATGTGAGATAAGAAATACTATCCAAATGTTTTATTTCATTCGTATGGGTCTAAGCCTCATTTATAATGATTTTAAGAATATTATTAAATAATAACAGAAACAATATATCTTATATAATGTCATATAATATCTTAATATGACATTTTATTACATTTTTGTTAATTATATTTCACTATTTTCATTGTCTCAACTGTTAATTTCCTTTTTTTTCTCAGACGTGTTTTGTCATTAATGATCATGTTTATGTGAATTTGTTATATATATATATATATCACATTTTCAAAATTATAAAAATTTTATAAAAATCATATTTACTCATTATTGGAATTTTTGGAACCATTTATGAATATCAGACATGAAGAATAAATCACATTATTTTGTAGTGATTGCTAGTCATACAAACGCATGAGCAACAATATCATTCCCTTAATGGATGAAATGGTGGATGATTTGGTCATAATTTAATTTTATATAATAAATATAATAACATCAATATTAGATATATCCATTAGTTTTAAGCATATATCATTATATGTAATATGAATGTGAAAATGTATTATATCTCTTCGCTAGGCGGTAGTCCACCCCACACATGAGAAATGTTATCATATTTGAAATTAATGGTGTATATATATATATATATATTTGTGTGTGTGTCTGTGTGTGTCTATGTGATTTTCAAATTTTGTAAATATAATAATATTACATACATAATATAAATTTTAAAAATACGTTATTATGTTATTCAATGAATAATGGTTATGGAAAATAATATAAATCAATCAATTCCTGGAGCGGTGCACTCTTTGGGGTGCAACAATGCGCGTCTACCACTCTGGAACCCTTTCTTCAGCGAGTATCCATGGTTCTCCCTTATGGTCGGTTATATCTCCTCTGATCTCTTTCCTCTTTCCTCACTCGCACTGGCTCATCGGGAAGGGAGACCTCTCCTTCTAGCATCAAGACTGGGTCGGGGGTGTCCTTGGCTTTCCGGGTTGTCCCGCCCCCTCGATCTCTTTCAGGGAGGCCAGTTCATACCCATCCTTCATCAAGGCGGTGCTGAATGAAAACCAACGTGAGTTTTTTGACCTCATTGATCTGAGCTCGGACCCTGACAATTGCATCTTCACCCCATCGTCCTCAGGGGCCTTCTCCTCAAGGGACTTTTGGCACATATTTGAGGCGTCTGTTCATACCGAGAGGTGGGACGACATCCTATGACCCAAGTGCACTCCCTCGAAATACAATTTCCTGATGTGGCTGATAAGAAACAGAGCGATTCCCACAGATGAGCATATCAAGCGGTGTAGCAGCCCGCTCGTTTCCAGATTCTCCTGCTACAGTAATCATCAGGAAGAAAGTTCTTGTCATCTCTTTTTTGAGGGGGAATGGGAGAGGGCGGTTTGGGGCCACTTCGGGGAGCACATTGAGATGCATGATCCTGATATGGCAGATCGGCCTTTACTGGACCAATGGTTCCATGGTGCGGGCAAGCGTGGTCCCGAGAAGATGGCTCGTTCTATTGTCCTCCTTGAAGGCTGCTGGATTATTTGGCAGTCCCGCAATAAAGAAATGTATGAAGGGTCTCCTACTACCGGCCGCTCCATCATACTAAGAACAACAAACCTACTCATTGATCTGCTCAGGCCCCTCGGACACTGGAGAGAGGCTCCCACTCTACACAGGCACAAGAAATACGCCCTTGATGGCCTACCTAGTTCACACAATTCCAGTGGTCATTGGGTTTGCTGGACCCCCCACCCCCACCCCTCTAGGGGCCTTAAACTCAACACAAATGGGTCTTGCATTATGGGAGCTCTTCGCGGGGGATGTATTGTTCGCGACCATTCTGGCTCCGTCATCCTGGCTTTCTCATCCTGCCATGGCCAAGGCTCCTCTCTCCAGGCTGAGGAAAAATCATTTCTCTCAGGCCTCTCCTTGTGCCATCAGAGGATGGTTGTTCTTATAGAGGCTGAAACTAACTCAAAGTTCCTTCACAACGCCCTGCAAGGTAGGGGCCCCGTCCCATGGTCCATCAGCTACACCATCAGGATGTGCAGAGGCTTGATCAACAACAATACCAACATTGTTCAGACCTGGAGGGAGGGTAACCGAGTTGCGTACCATCTTATATCTCTTGATGTCCTGGGTCCGTAGAGTGTCTACCTCCACATTTGGAAAACCTTAAAACTAGAGGGGGTTAACTTTATTAGAGGGGACGCCCTTGGATTTCATTATTTCAGGCCCCCATAGGTCTCATGTTTGTATGCTTCATGCTCCACGTCCCTCGTGCCTTCCTGTTTTATAATAAAATAAATTAATGATGATGACCTTGTAGTCTATGGTACTGACGATCAATGATTTCATTTAACATTTGATGGAATTGGATACAAGTTAATTTTATTCAATCGAATTAATAACATATATGTATATGGGATAATATTTTTTATTATATTATATGTTTAATTAAATAATATATGGTTTAAAAATAAAAAAAAATGAATGGGATTTGTTAATACGCATTACATTTTATAAGATACACTTACTTTGGATCTACTCTAATGAACACCAACGATTATCTTTCTAGAGTATATGAATCTATAAAATATGATTATTCTTGTTGGGGATAGACTTTTTCAGGACATTTTCAATCCAAAGGGTGTGATGTGTTGGAATAAATGATGGTAGGGAGTTCCCCCATATATGTGGGGAAATGGAAACCTCATTAAAATTACATGGCAATTTTCCAAAAGAATAAAACATGATAAATTCATTAAAAGAAAAATCATCCAAAAAAACATAGAAAATTTAATTGATGTTTTAATGTCAAAATATTTAAATTATATAATATTTTAAAATGTTTTTATGAAATTTGAACACTTTTTTTCATAGTTTAATATAATGTTAAACCAATTTAGATCTTAAGAGTGGTAATTATTTTGGAATGATTTCACTCTTAATATTTGTCAAAAATTAATTAGAAAATATTAGATAATATAAATTAATATGATTAAAAATATGGATTCAATTTTACCTTATTAAATTCCCCAATTTTACATTATTTAATTGAAAATTATACCTATATACATGATGAAAGATCGGGGATTCAATGAAAAAAATGCTCCTAATTATATATGGCCTTAAAATAAAAATTCAACATGAAATTGATTTAAATGCTCTGAATTATATAAATTGTAAAATAATTTAAAATAAAATTCTTGAAAAAAAGTAAAACATAATATTTATTCGTAAATTATTTAATCATATTCTAGTTTTTAGTAAAAATAGGAATTTTCACTATTCACCATGTAATGAAACATTTCAAAAAATCAATAAATTCAACCTTAGATATTTTGATATAAATATTTCAATATTCAAGATTATTTTTATTAAAAAATATAAAATTTTCAAAATGTAATTATACTTTATCCACACAATGCATGGTCAAACTTCCATTTAAAAAAATATAATTTTTGAGAATGCGTTTATTTTACATTACCATGATTCGTACAATATTTATAATATCTAAATATCAAATTATTTTATTTTATACTCATTTAATAAATAAAATTTTCATAATTTAGATAGTAATATTCATACTTTAAAACATAATGGAATGATTATAATGGTCATATCTAAATAATAATATTTTAATAAAGTTTCATGGTTTGGTTATACCCGGTGCTATGTGCACCACAAGATGTCAAATGAAAATAATTTATTTAAATTTATGGGTTTTTTAATGTATATGGATTTTATAATATATTCTAATCCTGGTGTTTTTATTAAAAATTATTGATTGTAATTATCTTATTTGTAGAACATTTTTGTGTTAGAGGTGATATCAGATTCTCAGAATTGGTAAACACATCAGATATAAACGATCACAAAAATATAAAAAGATCATATGGTTATGATAATATGAACATAACATTTAAAATATATAACCAATATATCCTATATCATAACATTGATTCATTAAATGAATCATTATTTTTTATCTGATATAAATCATAATAAAATCAATAAAAATGATCTCATAGAGTATAACATTATATTTATTCAGAATTTTTTGGAACACACATAATAATATAAAATAATTTCATTTTCTATAGATCACACCCAGGATCATCACTATGGATTGGTGTCACTCCTCATTCCATCGTCTACGTAGTCTAGGTTATCTCCCAAGACTATCACATTAGACAAATTTCATTACTAAGTTAGGGGGGACACCTCATTCCATTCCTTCTAATCATATGAGAATTCCAACTTTACTAAATTCAATTTAGGTCAATAAAACACTAAGACCACCTATCACATAATGATAATCCATATTTGTTCCATGAGATCATAAATCATTAATGACATATTATAACAAATGTAATGTAAGGTTTTTTAATAAAAATACCATTATCCTAATCTTAAACAATCCATATATATAATATATATGGTAATAGAAAATCATATAACAAATAAAGTATAAGTTAAATCAATTGATGTTATATTTTATGGAAATTTTTTTAAATGATCACATGGAATTTATATATAGTAAAATAGCGTTAAATTTTAAAAATTATTCTACAAAATATAATATCTAGTAAAGTATTATTCAAAAAATATCTTCTTAATATAAAAATGAATAATTTGAAATAACGATTCAAAACATTTAGTGGTCATGAAAACAACAAATTATTTTCATTCCATCTTCGTTAAAATTATGATTCATATCTCATTTTTATTAAAAATAAAAAACATACCTCATTAGAGAAACCAAAAGATAAATAAATTTATTCATTTTATAAAAATAATAAATGGTGAAAATTAATTTTAAAAATTATAGGGCAATAGAAAAATGTTCTTGTAAATATTATTTGAAAAACATGACATTGAATAAAAATAATTATTTATTGAAATGATAAATAATGCCATATTTTCTAAAAAAATATTACTATATTATCTAGAGTTAAATTGGAGAGTAATAATAAAAAGAAAATATAATATATATATAAATAGAAAATATTATAGAAAATTCATGATATTTCTCAGAGGTAGATCAAGAAATTTTACTATAAGAAACATAATCATAAACAGTCCCAGTAAACAATTAGATTACAACATAAGACCATTACATATAGACTAGTATTCCTTCGTATGATTGAAAAAAATATAAATATACAAATTAAAAATAATAATATATATCATACAATATATTATTCACTTATATCATATTATAACCTATTTATCAAGATTTTGATATAAAATAACTCTTCAGGGAGATATCTTCTTCATTTTTCTTGCAAGATTTAGTTAAGAAGTACTATTACTTATACATTGATCATGGTTTCATAATTCCTAAAAATTTAATCATTTCATAAGTATTATAAAAATTATATTTATTTTCACAACTATTTATATTATATAGTTATGAAAAATTATTTTCATCACTTCATGGAGATAAAAATCCATTAGTATTCCCAAGTGAGGGTTCCTCTTTTAGAAGAATGGGAAAAATTAATTTTAATATTAATTCATAATTATATATTAATTATAATATCATAAATTATATATATATTTATTAAATTCATCATTATAAAAAACTCATTATCGTATTGGGGAAAACTTATTTACAAATATATGTGGAGATAGTAATTGATATATATATATATATGAGAAATATTTTTTCTTTTCATATGATGAAAATGATGATAATGCTTGTCACATTATATTAATAACATTTAATATTATTTTACAAATTATTGTGATTGTTTTTAAATGGATACATTGGAAAATAATCACGTATAAGAATAAAAAAAATTGAATTTTATTTGTTAAGTGTTATACCTATTTTTTGAAAAACATATTTCTTCTACAATATTCTTTCAGTGTGGGTATTTTTGAAAGAAAAAATTATCATGTGTGGTGAAGGAATATAGTATTATACTATGATAGATATCAGCTATGATATAAGGTTAAAACATTGCATATAATGAATGAGAAGATGTTATCTTTTATAAGTTAGGGGAGTGTTACTCTGGTAATTACATAGGTTTTGAAACTAATATAAATTATTATTGAAAAAAATGGAATCAAATTGTTTTTATTAGAATAAAATAAATTTATTGTTCTAAATATTCACAAAAAAATATATTACAACATACTTAGTAGTTTTTTTCATCTTTATCGCTTTGTTTTAACCCCCATTATCCCTTTTGAAGATTACCTTGATATTAATGTTTTTAACATTTTAGTAGACATGATAGTTACTATGAAAGGCCATGTTACTTAAAAAGGTAAAATAATTTATATTTCAAACCATAAAACATTAACAAATATGAATATATTATTTTTAATAATTTTTAATCTTTTACAAAAATATTTTTATCATAAAATATCTATAATATAAATTTTTGAAATACTTGATATATTATTGTATAACATATTTCTAGTCCATGTAATTTTTTTCAGAATTTTTATTTAAATGGACATTATAAAGAGGAATTGTTTTTATATAATAATCTAATATTAGAAATATTTTTTATCATTTAAAAAAAATTCCTCATTAGTCCCATTATTAACAAATATTAACATTAACCATTATAACAATTTTTTAAACATGAAAGGGGTCCTATATTAATTTTAACCTGATGTTTAGTTCATAAATTTTATTTATTAAGTAATATAATAATGTGATATTACATATTTTTTTGGAATAAAAAATACATAAACCTATTCCTGAAGATTGTAATAATTTGGTTTCTTTGAAATCAGAAAACACAATCTTCCAATATGGTTAATGTTCATTAATGACACCCATAAAGATCTTCTCATTTCGAATTCATAATACACTTTACTTATAGAAAACCATTATTCATATCCTAGGGAAAGGAAACATATGAAAGTGTGAGATAATATTCTCAGTAATGGTAAAAAAGTGAGATACATAATCATTACATGAACATAATCGTATGAGATCACGAGTATAACATATTAAAAATATAACCTTCATATAATTGATAATAATTTTTTGACAGGTAAGAAATATTAGAATTTCATAAGACAAGAATCATTAATTAATTAGATAACATGTTTCATGATAAAATAACATTGTCATATGATATAGAATTGTTCTATAGATATAATAATTTTTATAAATTTACATAGCAAAAAACTATTAATATTTAAAAAATATTATAAAAATCCATCGGAGGCTACACAAACATGGTGGTATACACCACTATCCCCAGTGAAACATCATTCCTCTTATTGGAATCAGTTAACTCCCAAAACAATTCTTTTAGTCAAGGTCCACTATTTAGGCAATCATAGTAGAAAAAGTACCTTACTAAATTGAGTTTAATAACCATTAAAATCCTATATAAATAATGAGTTATAAATATTCACATATTGTATTTAATAAAGATATATTTCCCTCTAGTATTGGCTTATAACATATCAATTATCAAATCATGAAATACACTCTTATGTTTGACACCGGATTAAAAAAACACTCATCATATCAGAACCCATATAATGAAATAGGATTCCGAAACAATTCACATAACATATCTTATGAATATGAAACATGTCTCACAATCATCAAAAATTTTATAAATTTTAAACCCATTAACGAAGAAGTAGGTTTCATAAAAAATTTATAATGGTATAACCCATGTAATATAAATGACTTCCATAAAAATATTATCATCATAAATATACACAATTCCAAGAATGAATAATAATGGTATCCCTATATAATATTTACCATAATGAAATAATAACCTCAATGTATTTCATCTTATATGGAATTTTTTTCAAAGAAAACTTTTTTCATTTCTTGGAGTTAAATAATTTTGTTCAAAAATAATTTCTAAAACATAAGACAATATGAAAATATTTTAAAATGAAAATAAAATTTATAAATAAAAAATATGATCTAAAATTCATTTAACACATTTCTTGGGGAATATATATTTTCCACATTGAATAAATATTTTTAAAACATAAAACACATAGAAATACACTTCCTTTTGAATTCATTTTTTTAAAATATAAAAAATTTCCAAATATTAACGATTGAATTTTCATTGAAAATAACATCTAAAACATGTATATTATTCATGAAATCATTGATAAATTATTACATTGGGAAATAAAATTCATTCCACAAATCTAAAAACCATCACACTTTTACCATTTTTTTTAAAGATTAATGAGAATTGTTTAGAAAACACATGGAGATTCCTTAAAAAAATTGTACAATGTAAAAATTGTCTAAGAATTTATTTTTTATAATAGTATAATAATAATCAAACATTATTTAAATAAATTTTTAAAATCTTGGTTTATTAAGACAACTAATTTTTGGAAAAAGTTCGAAATAATTTCTGGTTTTCAAAAAAATACTTTATCAGTTGTCATATGATAAAAATAGTGAAATAATGGAACTCTTAAATGAATATTTCCTAAATTACATTGGATATGAAATATAACGAAAATTATTTATATATTATCATAATATTTTAACATTATATACATTTTCATAAAAAATAATGATAAAAAATATTATATAATAAAATATTTAACACTTTTCTAAATTTGAATTGAATGCCCCATGATGGAATATTAGATAATGGATGATTTTTTTTGTTTATAAAAATTAAGAGTATTAAATGATGAATAGGATTTATATCCACCTTGTGTAAACATATAGGTGATTATGAAAACGTATATCACAATGAAGGAAAATTGAGTAAAAATACAGTACTTATTTGTAACATTTGAACTATAAACACCATGAAACAATGATCCTAATATGGATATGTAAATCCCAATAAAAATAATTATAGTATGATTAAAATAAATACAAGGGTAGTAAATACACCACATAAAAGTAGTAAGTGGTGAATATGGCATTCATTTTACATATATAAAAAATGAGACGGAAATACCTTTCCTTAAGTATTGACTACCATATTACATTATCCAGTCTGTACTATGTTAAATGAAAATTATAATAAATATATTACATAATTATATTCATAAATATAATTCTATATATTAACTTTTATAAACATTTAATTCAATATTGATGTAGTGTTTTGTGTAATAACCTCTTTGTTTTTCGTATATGTTATGATTTATCATATTTATTGTCCTATTATATTGATCATGGTTACATAATACACATCATGATAACTATGATATAAAAATAAAATATTATATATATATATATATATAATTATTTATTGTATTTTATAAAGTATTTTGATATAAAATGAAAAAGACAGTTCATGGAGACAGTAAGTCTTATATATGCCTGACCACTATATCCATTTTATTAATTGATTGATGAAAGGAAATTTAAATGAGTTATTATCATTATGAAATAATTTTTATTTATTATATATCACATAAATTCATTATATAGATCCGTAATTACATCCATTTAATGTGTAAAAAATAACATCGCTTCGCGAGGTGGTACTCTGACGTACAATTGAGAGACATTATTGTATTCCAAAAAAAGGACAAAATGAGTATATGTGAGATATAATAATTCAAAAATAATAATGATATCATATTTTGAATTTATAAATAATAAATTAATCCTAATTTTAATCTGTGATAGGTGGTAATGGAAATTTGAACAACATCAATTCGTGAGGTGGTTGTACGCCATACACATGAATAAGGATTATATACCACATTTGATTGAACTGGAGAAAGTTCTATGTCATTCCATTATTATAAAAATATTCCAAATTTTTTTATTATAATTTGGTATATTTATCAGCATAGTTTATAAATAATCCAATAATGTAGATAAATAAATAAAAAAATTATGCCCCCTAAATAACATTACCCATCCATTATGTTTCCTCATAATCTTTTCACTAAAGCCTTTTGAGGATAGATCTATGTAAAAAAAGGTTTATATGATGATATTATTGAATTTAAAATGTTTTTTAGGTATTTATGTATTGAAAAAATTTGTTTTTTGTGTCAATAATAGAGGAGTGTGGTGGAATTTTATAATAAGTGGAGGGGATACACTGTATATTTTTTAAAATGCATTAGTGATCACACTTTTTTCATATGTCATAAGGTTACCAAATAGACTATTATCAACCATCATATTTTTAATGGTATAAATTATTTAATAATATTGTTTTTATATATGTATATATTTTATTTTTACCAATGTTGTTTTAGTTTAATTGATAGTAAACTTATTTTTCCCAAAACAGCATAAATTAACTTTTACTATATTAACTATGACTTTTTTGTAAAAAAATAAATTTATCAAATTATAAATTATAGATAATTATTATTGAAAATATTTAATCAATTATCAATATTTATATTCACATAATAAGAAATTATTAAACTAAATTTAATCTCACATATGCGAGAAAAAAATAATGTTTTTAATGAGAAATTGTTCAATAATTAAAAACATTTTTACATCAATAGTCATTATAAAATTTATTCCAACTACCTACACATTATATATTGATTTAATATTTATGTATTGTTACACTAAAAATAATATGAAATATAATTTTACATAGTAAATGTGTTTAATGAAAATTCTTGTATCCATTAAAATTTATTTTTTTCACTAATAATTAAAAAATTAATCTTATCAAAAAAATCCAAAAAAATAACCCTAATCTTATTTTGGAATTATTATTTGATATATTATGTTCAATAGCTAAAATTAATTTTCAATATTTAAAAAAAAGTTTTTCTAAGTGCAAAAAAAGGTAACAATGCTATTTTTTAGAATAATATAGTTACTTATCATAAAAATAGATAAATTAATTTTTTTTCTTGTCTAGAAAACACATAAGATAAAGGTTCTTTTTTTTAATATATAATATATAAATATAAATACAATTTTTTAAGAAAATTTATGTGGTCATTTTTCTAATTTTCACTTGTTCTCATGTGAAAATAATTTCTAGAGAAATATTTCATTTTACTTTCAGAGAGTTTTTATTCTCATTTCTAATATTTGGGTGACCAAATAATTCATTCTCAATACATGTATAATCCGTAGTTTAAAATTTTATTTAATTATATTAAGGAAATACACTAAAAATAATAGGTGAAAACTATCTTTGTAACATTTTAATAATATTCCACGATTCATTTAAATATAGTGTTGCATGTAATGCAAGATAATTATAGTGTTGTGTGTAATGTAATCTAAACTCATGGTTCCATGTAAATTAAAAAAAAGTATTAAATTAATCTGAAAAAATATTTCACAAAAATATTATAGTGTTACATTCCATCCCTTCAAAAATAATTTCTCCCATGAAATCTATCTCAATCATCAAATGATCAAAATCTCAAAATTCAATCACATAAACCCACACCGTGAAAATTAATAATAAAACATTACATAAAAATGGGATGTAGTAAATGTAAAGGCTTCTTACTATAACCCAGAACTATGATTATTAATAGGGTAACATATGTGAGATTTTATTATTCAGACACTGATAAACATAATAAATATCTATAGAGATTGAAAAAGGTCACTGATCATAAGAAATTTGGTGGTCCAGATAAGGTTAACGACCAAAAAAACCATAGAGGTGTGAAAACTGTCATTAATTCACATAAATGATGACAATAAGAAACTGTTTCACTTCAATGTCCCTATAAGAATATTGAATAATTCTCACTAGAATATATAATAATTTTATTTCATTCCATTTCATATTAATAATCTCACTATTTGGATATGAGATCATCAATTTCCACTTCTTTTCATACTCCAAGTAATGAAGGTGAATTTTTAATTCCAAAAGAATCAATGGATCATAATATCCATAAATAATGATAATACATTAAATCTATTTCGATTCTTAATAAATATGTTTTCATTGGTTATTCAATATGAATGAATATTCATATAGAGAAATAATACCTTGATATTTAAATCCTCTTTCAAAATTCACTCAACACAATTCTATAATTTCTAAAATTGTTGATACTTAAAAAATATTTAAATCAAAATTATTATAAAAAAGGTTACAAAATATACAAAAACAATTTATCATTAATAAATTTATACACCATAAATTATATCAATGTTTTCACTTAGTTATCATATTAATACCTTTATCATGTAGTCTCTTTAAACATTGTATTGACCAGAGTCAACAAAAAACCACATTGAAAAAATTAATTCTTCTTCATTCTATAAATAAAACAATTATAACTTTATATATTCCTTAAATACAAAAATGATGTAAACTCTCTCCATATAGCATAATCCAAAACGTTAAAAACTCATTAATTTATTCCAATATATTGAGTATTATCCCATTTACAATATTTCAATCCAACAACTATCTATCCTAAATAAACATCATTTTCTAAAAATCATGAACATATTAAGGGATACTATTATATAATCATGTTTTTTCTATTAAATAAATTTTTTCCTTTAAATAAAATTTAATGTTCATTATAATCATTCAGACTAAAATTTCAAGACTCCAATGAATAACAAATACTGGTCAATCATTATAAATTTTATAATTCTTGAATACAAATACAAATCTAATTCAATCATGCACTACATCACAAACTATTATCTTGGAATTATCATCTTATTCCTTAATACTTCATTCCTCTAATATTTTCTTAGTAGTCAATTCATCATAAAATGAAAATTCAATACTCTTATAACCATGATGATTATATTCATAGGATTTCCCTTTGGAAATCGATTCACATAACAAATAAACTCATTTAACATAAAAAATAGTATTGTATGTGGTGCATTAGTCGGAATATTTTTCACCTCTGTATCATTAACTGGATAGTGAATCACATTTTATAAATCTCGATATTTATCAAATTCACTTACAGTTTTAATGAACATCCTGGTTCAATTTAAGAAATTTACTTGAATCTTATTCACATATATCAGGGATATAGATAAATTAAGATTCTCTCTTTTATGTTATCATTTAATTAATGTCACAAAAAAATATAACCGAATCAGCATTTTAGATTTCATTAATTTTTTATGATCCATGCTATTAATGATGTTCAGTGATAAAAAATTGGAAATAATAAAAATATTTTTATATCTAGTAATAATTATATTTGGTTGTTCAACATAAAATTAGTTTTCACATTCAATGTAACCCAGTTCCTTGTAAAACAAACCACTCAGTAAAATGAAAAATCAATGGGTGAGATATAATAATTGTAGTGGAAAACATAAAAATGACAAAAAATAACTAATATGATATCTAAATCATGATATCCTCTTTAATATATGACATATTTTGTTTATATTAGGTTATTCTTAGTTATATTCAAAATAAATCCATATTCATGGTTTGTAAAGAGTTTGTTAATTTAAAAATAATATCACCTAGGAGTACTAAACTGATTGTGCACAAAGACTCATTGTCATACACCACGACACAATCGAGTCTAGCTCAATAAATGTTTTTGGGTCCATTACCACTTGGAGAATCAGTTTTAGAGGCATACCCAGTTGTATTTTCTATAAAGAGATGTAATATATTGAAATATCACATTCTCAATCAATCCCCAAAATTTAAATATATTTTTATACACTTTAACTCATCCTTAGACATATCCTTATATAAATACCTAGACATATACATATAAATATCCATAGGGATCCTACAAAACATTTATAATCATATTTTCTAATGTTTATCTAAAACATTATTTTTATACTTTATATATCATCCCATGATTTTCCTACATGAATATTACATCTTTTAAGATGATTATAAAATTAATAAATAAAAAAAGATATGATTGATAATAGTTTAATACCTTTAGAAACACAAATCATAATTTTATAATCTAGTGAAATATTAACAATGTTTTCCAAAAATATTTCCCAATTTATTATTCTTCATATATAAACACTAAAAACCCATTATTCATAACATGGGGAAATGAAATATAATATAGGGATATATTAGAACCTCTGTAAGGGTAAAAAAGTGAGATATATAAGACTATACTAAACATAATTTTTTTATAACATGATCATAACATATGAAAACCAGACCCTTCATATCAAATATTGAATATTTAGTCATTATATAAATATATGATGTACAAAAATCATTATTAATAAATATATAAAATTAATTGAGTTATTAGAATATAAATTTTAATAATACATTGAATTATAGTATACACATAAACATAGAAAATAATTAATGTAGTGGTCATGTACCATTACCAAAACATATGTGGGAAATCCATAGGCAACTACCCCTCTAGGGTGGGACACACCACCATCCATAGTTTTATCTCATTGCTCATAGTAAAATGGGATCTCTCCCCTAAACCATAATAGTAGTAATTTTTTACTCCTAATACCAATATGTGAGAGAAATTCCATAACAAAACCAGCTAACCCCCTCTTTTATTCCTCTCTATCACTTGATATATAAATTAATAAAAAATGAATTAAAGAGGGATATAGATCCCATTTTTCATTTTTATAATAAAAAAACATCACATAATGAAAATTATTTATATGTGAACAAGAAGATCATAAATCATTCATCATATGGGAACATATTAAATAATATGGGTTTCAAATATAATTCATCATAGAGTAACTTTTTCGAAATAAAAATGTTCATTAAAATTTTCATCATTTCATAAAAAAAACTTTTTGAAAAAAGTGTGTTCCATTATCATTTTATCATGGTATAGAAAATAGAAGAGGGTTGGGTCTCACAATCATCTTTTGATAATAAATATAAATCATCTAGAGAGAGAAAATTAATGGAATTTATGGATCATATTCATAGTAAATCATAGTTATCATCAATTAATTTCATCTTATTTGGAAAATAATTTTAATGGAAATTTTGATAATTTATTATGTGGAAAATATATAATTTTGAAATCCAATTTTAAAAGAACATATATCAAATATATTTCATTGAGAATTACACATAATAATTATGATTGAAAATATTTAAAAACAAATAATGTACATCCCGACTAAAATATTATTGATTCATTGAAAAATATATGTCCAAAAAAATGAACATTATCATTCATTTTAACAATGATTTCATTTATTTAAAATGTAAAAATCTCAAATATATTATGGAAATAATATTCATTGAAAATAACATTGAAAACATGTAAATTAAACATGAAATCGTTGAGTTCTTATGACAATGGGAAATAATATTCATTTCATGGATATTAAAACCTATATTATTTTAAAATTATTTTAAAAAAAATGAAATTAGTTTTAGAAAATTAAATGAAGATTTCATTCAATTTATTTTTTTTAAAGTCATACATGGGTATAAATTTATTTTATAAATACTCAAGTTGATTGATCAGTACCTAAATATACATCATGATTATAGAACATGATAAGAGATATTGAAGTATTTTTTATGGATGAGTTTGGATGGATCATGGATGAGGGAACTAGATTTCGTGTCAGTACCCACATGGGAGTTTTCAACTTCATTTTTTGAGTTTTTCATTTAAAACATGAATTATATTTGGAATGGACTTTATACTATTTTAATTTTGGATATAGTTTTCTATTTTGGTTATTCATGAGATATCAATTTTTTATTTTCATTGTATTATTCTGGTTCTGTTTATTTTCATTTGGTTATTGTTATTTATTTATGTTATTGTGTTATATTGATAATGATGGCATAGTCTCTCCATTTTTATAGTTAACCCTCTATACTAGTCAGAATCTGATAGTGTACTGGGTGGCTCACATGAGGTCATGGAACTAACCTTCTTAAGGGAGTGGTGTGTGGTACTCATGTCGAGGTGTTATAAAGTAGCATTATAGAAATCATATTTTATGTATTCATTATTACAATTTGGAAAATGTATATAGTATATTATAATGAGTCGATCTTGGTTCATGAGATCATCCATGTGAGTAGATAACCCAGGTACATGGTAATACTAATGTACCTAATGTGAAATTATTGTTATTGATTTTTGTTGTTACAGTTGGATGTTATTCCTTCATGAGTGATGATATTTTTCTATGATGTGATTATTTTTTGAGAGATTATATGGGATTTGACTAATATAATTATGTGGAGTTATAATTTAGTGTGAATACATCATTATATGTACTCAAGAATCATTGTAACATAAATAATTTATAAGAACACATGAGGAAAAGTGTTCTAGGTGACTTGATAAATTGACATATTGTCCTTAATTTTGAAATTTAACATTAATAGGTGCCTAATATGAAAATAAAATAGGTAAAAGGATGAAAAAATATGGAAAATATGTTTCTAATGAGAAACTCGAATAATGATTTAGTATTTACCCATTTTAAACAATGATATAAATTTATGATAGTTAAGAGTTGTGATAGAGCCTCAGTTTTGAGCGAGTAGTGAGGCTTGGGGTGACTTATTATGAATTTATGTGAATCCCCATAATTGTGTTATTATTGTGTAATTTTGTGAACGGTGTACAACCATATGTATTAAAAATTATAAAGTTATTCTTGAATGATTACACATATTGAGTGGATGATATGAGGGCATATATAGATATGTGACTCTTATACTATAACCTGAGGCTCCAATAGTTATAGGGAAGTATGATGGAGATCTGTTTCAGGATATCATTACTCACTTCATGAAATTCATCAATAGAGAACCATGGAAGGTTGTGAGGTGTATGTCTGACATAACATGTTATTTCAATTTGCATCACCCTCCAAATATCACTGTGGATAGTGGAACTGAGGTTGTTGAGTTATGGAATAGGTATATGAAGACATTACTTTACCACATGGAGACTCTAGTTGAGAATAAATTCATGATGGATGTTGTAACAACTGGGTCCCGGTGATAGCATAGCCACCCCGCCTTAACATGGTTGTCGGGTCCTAGCCCGCCAGGTGCCACTAGTTGCCCCGCAGAGACGTGGTCCCTACCATGGGGCCCACCCATGTGCCTGAACGCGTCATCTGACTAATGAATGTCCCCACAGGACAACACATGTCCTTTCCAGTATGCTTTCTCCTCACTCACACAAACTCTTGCAAACTTCCTATGTTGTCACTCATCCTGATCAGTACTCCAGGTCATGCACGTTTAACTATGAAGTTCTAATCAATTAGGCTACATAAAAGGAAGGGGGACCTTGTTGACATGAGTCATATCATTTAGTAATTTAACCCTGTATCATTTTGGGATGTTACAATCACCCCCTTTAGAGAACAATGCCCTCATTGTGGGCCCTACATCTCAACTCAGGTAGTGCAATGTTCTTGCTTCCGGCCAATGCACCTCTTGTCCGACAGATGTGCGACCGTCCAACTAGACAGTGACCACTTTCGGTGTCTTCGATGCCGCTTTTTGACTGTCATGTGACTCTTCTGATCGAGCGTGTATCTGCAACGAGATGAACATTGTGTTACTTCTTTGTTAGATTATTGTGAATTAATGTTTTTTTGTTTTTACTTATTTTTGCAGATGTTTCAGCACATCAACGAGGTATTTTCTGTAGTTTGGTAGGCATTAGGGTGTGTGTCCTTATGCTCTGGCGCAAGGCATGTCGCGTCATCTTGATGGGTTTGGAAGTCTATGTTGGTCCCCCATTGTACTCGCCTTTAAATTAATAATTTATTAATTTCTTTATATTTTATTAATTTTAATAAATGAGAAATAGTATTAGAAAATTAATTCTAGAATAATTACTCAATGTTAAAAGAGTTTTATATTTTATATACGACACTTGAAATATTTTCCTAATGAATGGATGCACAATAGTGAAATAATTTCCATTTGGCCTTTAAACATAATTCATGGATTTTCTAGTGTAGTTTTGGTTTAATTATAAATGATTTCTTCTAAAGCGTGAACATGTTATTTGGGTTCTCTTAAGAAATTAGGGTTTTCCTTAAAGTTGGTGAAGGCATGTTTGGAACATTAATAAAATAAACTATTTTGGAAAACTCTCTTTGGGGTGGCTATGGGGTGATATTTTGTGTACGTTGATTGTGTGGGTTGTGTGTGATGTTTGTGTAACGTGATTGGTAACATTATTTACTTTTTTGACTCATCCCTTTTTCCTTTTATTATATGTATTGACATGGGAACCTGACATAGTGAGTGTATCTTCTGAGAACGACTACTACACTAGTTTAGACTACGCTCTGGCTACTAGCCCATATTAGAGAGGTGTCCAGTTTTTAGTGCTATGGATTTGGGCCTCTCAGTTAGGTCATGTAGGGAAATACCGGGCGTTTGAGAGTTATGATTTCATTGAGTATGGAATTCCTTCAGAATGAGTCGCATGTTTAGTAGGTTCTTTATTTTTCACGAGCTCCAAGGTTCGACCAATGTTTTCATTAGTATTTATTTGAATGTGGCAGATGATTGAGAGGTATAGTTCAATTGCTGGCCCTTGTGTGCCACTTCTTTTTCAATTTCCCTTAGTGTGTGTTGTGTGTTGTGTGTGGTTGTCATTTTGAAAAAAAAAATTGATTTCTAAATTGTTCAAAAAAAATTTTAAAATGCAATACACATGTTCCTTTCGAACATTAAAGATATTTTTTAATTAAAAATGGAAATGGATTGTTACTTGTTTTATAATTGAATGTGTGTGTATGGAAACCCATATTTTATATAATTTAGTTCAAACATGGATTTAGTAAATTATTTATTTAATGGTAGTTCATTAGGAATAGTTTGATGGGTACACCTACTGAGTTTTAATACTCACACCTATAGTGTTTTCCAGTTTTAAGTTTCTCTTGATTGTTTGACACGAGTATGCATGTCATGGGAGAGAGTTGGTTGTGGACTTGTGAGTGACTCTTGGAGTTGCAAGGGGTTTTTGTTGTGGTCAGGTTAGTTAGTTATTGTATATCGTTCTTTCTTTTTGTGTTTTTTATTTACATTGTGTTGTTCTATTTTCTTTCCCCTGCTTTATTTATTTTCACTACGCAAAATTGTTCCAAATTTTCAAATATTGATGCCATGGAGCTTATCGCCATCCCGGGAGGATCGGGAATGCCTCTCGGGCCATGTTGCGGACCGACTCGGGTGATCGTTTTAGGGTTGATCTGGGTTGGTTCATGATAAAATGTTATTAGAGGAGGTCAGCACCTGAGCGAACCTTTTTTTCTGAATGCCCATTGTTATTTGGGGTTGTCATGGTAGAAGGACTAGAATTGTTGGGACTCAAGGCATACAGATGAGAAGTACATCATGAACTCTTTCTCATTCCAAACCTTGGGTTACAATGGGATGTTTGGGTTTGTCGACATCCTTTGATTCTTATGGTTTGTTTGGAATTGAAAAATGAAATTGTAGCCAAGCAAGTGATCTCTATGAGCTCGCATGGTCTGGAAAGCCATGTGGTACTAGGGACATTACCCTAGAGTGCTCCTCGAGATGGTGGTGTGACTGGCATGTGGCCACTAACCATATTCATGAGTCACCCATCGACAATAGTTTCCCCTTGTTCTTTTTCTGGTTCTTCATTACTTTTTTGAATTGTCTTATAAAATTTTATTTTTGAAATTGTGGAGAGTTGTGTTTAAAATGGTAATGACTATGTTTTACCCATCTTCTTGTTTTCTTGTTCCTTAGTGTTTTCTCCCATTAAGGTTTGATAGATGCCCAAGGTGCAGCTTCGGGTGGTGAATCCTTAGAAAATCCGCCAATTGATCAGCCCAAGGACTATGTCCTCGAGTTTCGGAAGATTAACCCATCCCTCTTGTATAGGCAAGCATATCCTCTTGAGGTAGAGGAGTGGCAGTTGATGATTGAGAGGAACTTATTTTCTCTCATGTCGCCTGAGTCATTAAAGGTGAAGTTGGATACCTTTATGCTTTATGGTCCAACCTCGATGTTGTGGAAGTCTATGTCTTGAAGAAATCCTCGAGAATATATCACATGGGATTTCATTAAGTCATCGTTCATCCAGCAATACTTCTCTGAGGTAACGAAGCTGAGGAAGAGGATGGAGTTTTGTGTTATTGATCAAGGTGTTGGATCAGATTTGGAATTATTTTGTTGTTTCATGTACATGGCTCCGTATGAATAGGGGTATATTGGAAATGATCTTGTGAAATCTCGGTATTTTGAGCTTGGATTATGACCGCAGCTACAGTCGAAGGTGAAAGAGTTCAACGTAATCACCCTCCCTAACGCAGTGAGACAAGATTTCCTCACTGAAGCTGAGTTAGCAGAAGGACATGTGGTGGAGAATCCTCCTCTAGCCTTGGGATCCAGTGTAGAAGATAACGATAAGAAGAATGGGAAGCAGCCGGATGCTGGTGTTACTAGTAGAAAAATCAAGATGCCTTCAGACATTCAATAATATTCCTTACAGCGTAATTCCTTATTCTGTCACCAGTGTTGTTAGTGGTGGGGACAGGAGTCCAATGTTCCTGAATGCTCCAAGACCATGCACACCTGTGGGCACCTGGGTCATGTGCGTCGATTCAGTTGAGGTGTTTCCAAGAAGCATGTTGAAGCCAGACTTCGCTCGTCGAAGGTCACCACAGCCCGTCAGCAGGAGTAGGGCGATGTTTGTGGATCAGTTTGAGGTTTTCACTATGTAGTGTTCCTTGGATGTTGTGGTTGTCTCTTGTAGTATTCTATGGTGTTTCTTTTCCTTCATTTTTAATAATGGTTATTATCAATCCTCTTTGAAACCTTTATTCTATGGAATGTGTGTTTGGTAAAATTATGGTTCTTGTTCCATGTTTGGGAATTTCCAAAGCCTAAATGTGAGGCAGGACATGCTTAAACCATAATTTCTCTAGCCATAGGTCCTAGAGTGATTCTGGTGCATAGTCATGTGAACCCCAGTAGTGTAAAATCCATTGGTATAATATCTGTATTTTTTGTAGCATGGTTTGTGTTCATCCAAGGATGTGATATCATTAAGGTAGCGGGGAAGATAGTTTTGATGCTCGTTGGGTTGGGCCATTCCCTCCCCCGCTGTTATGGTGGGTTTTTTGGATCATATGGGGGGTTTTCAAACTCAGTTAATATCGTCAATCCTTATGGTTGGGAGACCCATCATGGGTCTCGATGAATTTAGTTAGGTTTGTTTCCTATAATGGGGAGTCCGTTCGGGCCTCCCTGTGTCAGTATCAGAGTTTCGTTTCGGGTTTCGTTATATCGGGGTTTTAAATGTTCGTGTTTTGAGTATAATTTTCATGTCCTGGGAGTTCAGTGTTTGTTTGGGTCGAACAACTAGAGGTGCTTAAACTTTTGGGGGTGGGTGACACATAAGGAGTTTTTTCTTGGGTCTAGGTCTTTTTGTAGAATCCCAGGGATGGGAAGCATTATAGTGGGGATAATTTTCACATCCTGACCTAATTATTACTTTTTATTTAATTATTTTCCTTGTTTTTAAATTTTTTTGTGAGGTATGGGTTGGATCCCGAACATATTTTTTGGAGTTTTGTCAAAAACATGCGTTTTAGAATTGACATCACTTAACACCCAGGTGGAGTGCCTTTTGGAGACCCCATGTGGCTTTTCCAATACAGTTTCATGGTCCGCCAGTTATCTTAAAATATTTAAAACAAATAAATTTTATATTTTATTGTGGTTATGGTTAATAATTTTAACTATAATTATATTTGTAATTAAGGTTATTATTATTATTATTATTATATTATTTTTATTTATTTTTATTTTTATAAATTTTTTTCTCTTTTTGTTTTTTCCACGTCGGTGTCCCCCCTTACATTTTTTTCATTTCTTCATCCACCAGTAGTAGCACCCCTCTGTGGCGCACAATCCTAGTCGATCTGACTGTCGCCCCTTGATGCGATGCCCAGCTGGCCTCCCTCACAACTACCTCCTTCCTTTCACGCATAGCAGATCTGACGCTCAACCCAGTTGCAGCCGCCTCCTATCCCTTACTCCCCAATCCAGTGCACCCCCCTATTTTTCCCGCAGCGCCTCAAACCTGCCTCCTACCCGGCGATGATTCCTCCAGCCTTCAGCCTCCCCACCAGCCACTCGGTTCCCTCCTCCATTGTAGCACGACCCAACCGCCCCTTCCCTCTAGTCATCTGCCTCCGTTCTATTTCGAGCAGGCCTATCGGATGCTAGCCTCCTCCCCCTATCTTCTCTTGCTTTAGAATCTACACACCCTGACCTCTCCTGCTCACCCTCATCTAGTGCTCCACCTCCCTATCCTACGCCCTCACCGTGCCTCCCGTTGTAGCGGCCAGCAGGCCGCACCTTGCCAACATCCACCATGAAGACGCCGCTGGCCTTCTAGTGTGACTCCTATTGCAGTGCGCATCACCACACCACCCTCTCCTATCACTATCCTCTATTTTTAGTAACCTAGATTCCTCCTCCAAATTCACCTTCACACTACCGCAAGCCCCCCCCCCCTCCCATACAACCCCTCCTTCACAATCCCGACCAGAATCCACAGCGCCCTCCGTTGTCTGCTCCCTTCCTCTATCGTGCACCAGCAGTCTGTGCTCCCCTCGGCTGCCTTGCACGGGTTCCATAGGACTTCTTTTTTGTACCTATGCACCAGCCTCCCGAAGCTCCTCCAACATCGGTTGCGCCTCCCGCGCCCGGTCCCAGCTTTATCTTTCTAGTAGTGGTATAGTGCTCCGATGACGTCCTCCTTCGCTGCACTAGCCGCAAACTTCCTTCCAGACGTACACCTTTTGTTTTTTCTCCTTCCTACCAGCCACATGTTGCCCCCTCTAGTGCAACGCGCATGCTTCTGGCCAACGGTCCTCTTGTACAAAGGTCATGCGACATTCCAACTGGACCACGCCAACTTATGATGTCCTTTCAACCCCTTTTTGACTATCACGTGACTCTGTAGATCGAGCGTGTCTCTGTGACAAGGTGAAGTTTGTTATACTTATTCGTTGGATTATTTTTAATTAGGGGTTTTTTACTTATTTTGCGTGTGTTGCAGCACGTTAGCATGGTATATTCCGCAGGTTTTCAGGCATCGTTGTGCGTGTGCTTATGATCCTGTGTGAGGCGTGTCGTGTCGTCGTGATTGGTTTGTGATTTGAGGTAGGCCCCCCGATGCACTCGACATTAAATTTAGAATTTATTAATTTAATGGTATTTTATTAATTTTAATAAAAGAGAAATAGTTTTAGAAAATTAATTCTAGAATAATTAATCGATGTAAAAAGATCCTTTTATTTTATACACGACCCATGAAATAGTTTTTTAATGTACTGATGCACAATAGTGTATGAATTCACATTTGGCCTTTAAACATAATTCACTGAATTCCAAGTGTAGTTATGGTTTAATGATAAATGATTTCTTCTGAAGCATGAAAAAGTTTTTTGGATTCCCTTGAGAAATAAGATTTTTTGTTAAAGTTGGTGAAGCCTCATTTGGAATATTAATAAAATAAATTATTTTGGAAAACTCTCTTGGGGGTGACACATGGGTGATATTTTGTGTATGTTGATTGTGTGAGTTGTGTGTGATGTTTTTTCAATGTGATTGGTTACTTGATTTACTTTTTTGACTCATCCCTTTTCCATTTTATTATAAGTGTTGAAATGGGAACATGGCATAGTGAGTGAATCGTCTGAGAATGATTGTTGCACTACTTTGGACTATGTACTGTCCAGTGGTCCATAGTATAAAGGTGTTCTGTTATTACTTCTATGGGATTGGGCCACTCAGTTAGGTCGTGTAGGGAAACATTGGTCATTTGGGCGTTATGATGTCACTGAGTAGGGCATTCCTTCAGGATGAATCACATGTATAGTACATTCTGGATTGTTCACAAGATCATAGGTTCAACCAGTGTTTTATATAGTATTTATTTGTATGTATAAGACGATTAAGAGGTCTAGTTCAGTTACTGGCCCCTATGTGCCACTGCTTTTCCCATTTCCCTTAGTGTGTGTGGTGTGTTTTGTGTGGTTTTCCATTTTACTAACAACTAAAATTTGGATTTCTAAATTTCTTGTTCAAATGTTTTAAAATGCAATACACCTCTTCCTTTAAAAAATTAAACTTGTTTTTAAAATAAAAATAGCTATAAACTGTTAGTTGTTTTATAAATGAAATTGTGTATATCGAATCCCATATTTTATATAATTTCATTCAAACCTGGATTTTTTAAATTCATTATTTAATGTTAGTGCATTGAGAATAGTTTTTTGGGCACGCCTACTGAGTTTTAATACTCGTGCCTATAGTGTTTTCATATTTTTAGTTTATGTTGCAGGTTTTACACGAGCTTGCTCGCAATGGGAGAGAGTTTGTTCTGGATAGGTGAGAGACTCTCGAAGTCATGAGGATTTTTGGTCATGGTCAGGTTAGTTGGTTGTTGTTGATCGTTCCTTCTTTTTGTGTTGTTTATTTACATTGGGTTTTTTATTTTATTTCCACTTCTTTATTAATTTTCAATGGGAGAAATTGTTCCCAATTTTCCTCTATTATTTCCCTATTGCTTGTTGCTAGCCCAGGAAGATTGAGAACACCTCTCGGGCCATGTTGTAGACCAGCTCGGGTGATCGGTGTAGGGTCGACCCAGGTTGTTTCCTGACAAAATGGTATCAGAGGAGGTTGGCTCCAGAGCGGACCTTGTTTTTCACATCTCCCATAATTATTTATTCTTTTCATGGTAGAAGGAGTATAATTTTCAGTACTCAAGGAATATGGACGAGAAGGACTTCATGAACCCTTTCTCATTCTGAACCTCGGGATACCATGTGACGGTGTTATGACTAGCATATGGTCTCCAACCATATGTTTGAGTCACCCATCAACACTACTTTATCCTTGTGCTTTGTCTGGGTCTTCTTTACTATTATTATTTTTTTTTTTAAATTCTATTTTTTAAATAGTGAAGTGTTGAGTTCAAAATGGTAATGAACATGTTTGATCCATTTTCTTGTATTATTATTCTTTATTGTTCGCTCCCATGAAGGTTTTATGGATTCCCAAGGGGCAGCTTCGGGTGGTGCATCCTTATAAAATCCTCTAGTTGATTCTCTCAAGGACTACGTCCTCGAGTTTCGGAAGATTAATCCTCCACTATTTTATGGGAATGCATATCCTCTTGAGGTAGAGAAGTGGCTGAGGAATATTGATAGGAACTTCAGTTCTATCGTGACACCTGAGTCATTAAAGGTGAAGTTGTCTACCTTTATGCTTGATGGTCTAACCTTGAAGTGTTGGAAGTCTGTGTCTCGAAGCAAGCCTCGAGACGGTCTCACTTGGGAGCTCTTTACAAAAAATGCAACAATGAGTGTGTATGACAGCTGCCATTGGGACAAGCATGTGCATGCATGGGATAGCCTAGCCGAAAATCTATGCTAAGGTGGAGAGCTGATTTCACGATGAAGATGATGGGATGAGTAGTTCCAAGTTGTTATTATGGGTTTTATATAATGTTTGAAACATATTGGCAATGAATTACTCTATGGCCTACAGGGCCATGTAATAAGTATGCCAACAGGCGTTGTAAGGGTTTCACCTCACCCCTTGAAAGGTGTATTATCAATAATAAATAAAAAATGAAATACTTAGGGCCATTGGATGGGGTATGATGGAAATGATCCCTTGAAATCTCAGCATTTTGAGCTTGGATTACATCATAAGCTATAGTCAAAGGTGGAAGTGTTCAATGTAATCACCTTCCCTGACATGATGAGACAAGCTTTCCTCACCAAAGCTGAGTTTGCAGATGAACATGAGTTGGAGAATACTCTTCTGGCTCTGGGTACCAGTGCAGAAGATAACGATAAGAAGAATGGAAAGTGGCCTAATGCTGGTGGTACTGGTTGAGGAATCAAGAGGCCTTCAGTCCTTCAGTCATCTTCATCACAATGTAATGCATTGATCTGTCACTAGTGTGGTAAGCGGAGGCACAAGAGGCTGATATGCCCGAATGCTCCAAGACCCTACCACACCTATGGGTGTCTGGGTCACGAGAAGCGATTCAGTCGAGGTGTTTCCAAGAAGTGTGCCAAAGCCAGACCTGGCTCGTCGAAGGTCACATCAGTCCATCAGCTGGAGTAGGGTGATGTTTGTGGATTAGTTTGAGGTTTACTCTTTGTAGTGTTCCTTGGATGTAGTGGTCGTCTCATATAGTGTTTTCTGGTTTTTATTTTCCTTCAATTTTAAGAATTGATCTTATCAAACCTCTTTGAAACAATTATTTTAATGATTTTTTGTTTGGTAAAACTATGTTTTATATGTTTTTTTTTTGGGATTTCTGAAACCTCACTAAGAGGCAGGAGATACTTTAATCATCATTGCTCCAGCCATAGGTCTCGGAGTGAGATTTGTGCATAGTCAGGTGAACCTTAGCGGTGTAAAAGACATTGGTATAATCTCTATCCTTAGTGTATCATGGTTCGTGTTCTTTCAAGGATGTGACATCGTTAAGGTAGTGGTGATGATTTTTTTGATGCACTTTTGTTTGGGACCTTCCCTCCCCTATTGTTATGGTGCGGTTTTCGGCTCGTGTGGGATGTTTTCAAACTCAGTTAATCTCCTTAGTCCTTATGGTGGGGAGACCCATCATGGGTCTCATTTAATTTAGTTAGGTTTGTTTCATATAGTGGGGAGTCCATTCAGGCCTCCATGTGTCAATATCAGTGTTTCGTTTCAGGTTTCGATTTGATGGTGTTTTAAATGTCTATTTTTGGAAGATAACGTGCATTGCATTGGAGTTCAGTGTTCATTTTTATCAATCAATTGGTGGCACATAAATTTTTGGGGGTGGGTGACACATAAGGAGTTTCTTCTTGCATCAAGATCTTATTGTGGTTTCTGGGGATGGGAAATGTTATGGTGGGGAGAATTGTCACACACCGACCGAATTAATATTTTCTATTTTATTATTTTCCTTGGTTTTAAAATTTTTTGGCGAGGTTTGGGTTGGATTCTTAACAAAAAAATTTTGTTTTGTCAAAAAACCCACGTTATAGAGTTTACATCACTGAGCACCCGAGTGGAGTTCATTTTGGAGACCCCGTGTGGCTTCGCCCATACAACAGCACAGTCTACCTATCTTTGGAAAAAATTAAAATAAATAAATTTTGTATTTTATTACATGTATGGTTAATAATGTTAATTATTATTAGTGTTATAATTAAGGTTATTATTATTATTATTTTGATTATTATTATTATTATTATATTATTATTATTAAATTATTATTATTATTAATTTTTTAAACATTTTATTTTTCTTTTTTTCTTTTTATTTCTCTTTTTGTTTGTTCCACATGGGTGTTCCCCCTTTCCTTTTTTTCTTTTCTTAATCCTCCAGTAGCAGCACCCCTCCACGGTGCACCTTCCTGCTCGATCTTCCTATTTCCCCATAATGCGACGCCAAGACGCCCTCCCTCGCAATTGCCTCTGTCCCCTCGCACATATCAGAACTGACGCCCAGCCCCCAGCCGCAGCCTCCTCTTATCCATTACTCCCTGAGCCAGTGCACCCCCCCCCCCCAACATGTTTTCCCTACAGCGCCCCAGACATGTCTCCTGTCCTACGATGACACCTCCAGTGTCCAGCCTCTGCACTGGACACCCGGTTTCCTCCTCCCTTGTTGTACGACCCAGCTTCCCCTACCCTCCGATCATCTACCTCCCTTCCCCTTTGACCAAAATAGACACATTTCAGTCTGCCTCCACCTGTCCACTCTTCCTTTAGAAGTTGCATGCCCTGACCTCTCCTACTCGCCCCCCACCAGTGCTCCACCTCCCTATCATGCGCCCTCATTGTGCCTCCAGTTGCAGCGGCCAGCATCCCACACGTAGTCGACATCCACCGTCCAGCTGCCGCTGGCCTTCTGGTGTGCCTCCCATTGCAGCGGCCAGCGCCGGACCACCCTCGCCTCTCACTCTCCTCTTACTTCAATGCCCCGATTTCCTCATCCTTCTTTGAATTCTCACCATCGCAACCCCCCCCCATCCAACTCCTCCTTCACATTCCCAACCAAAATCCGCAGCTCCCACTGATATCCGCTCCCATCAGCCACCACACACCAGTTTTCCGTGCTCCCCTCGGCTTCCTTGCATGGGTTCCGTAGGACTTCTGCGTTTCACCTAGCCACCACCCTTCAGACGCTCCTCCTGCACCGGTCGCACCTCCCACTCCCCTTCCCTACTTTATCTGGCCAGTAGCGGCGGATCACTCTAATGACTTCCCCCATCAATGCACTAGGTGCATACCCCCTTTTAGCCTCATGCCTTTTGGTTGCGCACCCTCTGACCCACCGTGCGCTGTCCAGTCAGCCCCAGTAGTGCAACGCACACACTTCTGGCCAATGTGTCTCTTTTCCGACGATCGCACGACCTTCCAACTGGACCGTTCCCAATTCCGATGTCCTCACCGCCCATTTTTTACTGTCACGGGATTCATCTAATCGAGAGTTTCTCCACACCTTGGTGAAGTTTCTTCTACTTCTTCATTAGATTATTTTGAATTAGTGTTTTTGTGTTTTTACATATTTTTGTGAGTGTTTCAGGGCATTAGCGGGGTATTATCCACTGTTTTTCAAGAATCGGCATGCATGTGCTTCTGCTCCTGCACAAGACATGTATGTCACTATGATTGGTTTGTGAGACGATGTAGGTCCCCCACTGTACTCACCTTTAAATTTAGAATTTATTAATTGCTTTATATTTTATGAATTTTAATAAATGATAAATAGTATTAGAAAATTTATTCTTGAATAATTACTCGATGTAAAAAGAGATGTTTATTTTATACACGACACTAGAAATATGTTCTTGAAGTACAGACGCACCATATTGAAAGATTTCTAGTTTGTCCTTTAAACATAATTCACAGAATTTCAAGTGTAGTTTTTATTTAATGAGAAATGATTTCTTCTGAAGCATGAAATTTTTTTCCCATGATAAATGAGGTTTCTCTTTAATGTTGGTGAAGGTCAGTTTGGAACTTTAATAAAATAATTTATTTTTGAAAACTCTCTTTCGGTGACTCATGGGTGATCCTTTGTATACATTGATTGTATGAGTTTTGTGTGATGTTTTCCCTATGTGATTGGTTACTTCATAAATTTTTTTGACTCACCCCCTTTCCCATTTATTATACGTGTTGAAAATGGAACCTGGCATAGTGAGTGAATCATCTGAGAATAATTGATGCACTAGTTTAGACAACGCACTGGCTAGTGGACCATAACAGAGAGGTGTTCTGTTATTAATTCTATGGGATTGGGGCCCTCAGTTATGATGTATATGGAAACACCGGGCCTTTGGGTGTTATGACATCATTGAGTACGGCATGCCTTCAGGATGAGTCACATGTATAGTACATTCTGTATTGTCCACAAGCTCCTAGGTTCGACCCATGTTTTCTTTAGTATTTATTTGTATGTGGTAGACGATTAAGATGTCTAGTTCGGTTTCTGGCCCATGTGTGCCACTTTTGTTTTCATTTCCCTTAGTGTGTGTTATGTATTTTTTGTTGTTTTCCTTTTGACTAACAACTAAAATTTGGATTTCTAAGTTATTAAAAAAAAAAATTTAAAATGCAATACACCTATTCCTTTAAAACATTTAACTTAATTATAAATTAAAAAGGGAAACAAATTGTGACTTTTTTTAGAACTGAAAATGTGAGTAAAGAAACCAATATTTTATATAATTTATTTCAAACCTGGATTAAGTAATTTTTTTATTTAAAGGTGGTGCATTGGGAAGAGTTTATTGGGCACACCTACTGTGTTTTATTACTCACGGCTATAGTATTTTTCTATTTTTAGTTTCTGTTTTAGGTTTTACTCGAGCTTGCTCGCCGTGGGTGAGAGTTGGTTGTGGACTGGTGAGCAACTCTCGGAGTCGTGAGGAGTTTTGGTCATGGTCAGGTTAGTTGGTTGTTATTGATCGTTCTTTCATTTCATGTTTTTTATTGACATTGTGTTGTTCTATTCTCTTTCTGCTGCTTTATTTATTTTCATTGGGCGAAATCATTCCCAATTGACTTTAATTGATGCCAAGGTGCTTGTTGCCAGCCCGGGAGGATCAAGAACGACTCTCGGGCCATGTTGCAGACCAGCTCGGGTGATCGGTTCAGGTCAACGCAGGTTGGTTCGTGACAAAATGTTATCATAGGAGGCCATCTCTTGTGCGGACCTTGTTTTTTAGAGCTCCCATTATTATTTGGGGTAGTCATGGAAGAACGGGTAGAATTGTCAGGACTCAAGGCATACGGACAAGAAGGATGTTATGAACCCTTTCTCGTTCCGAGCCTCAGGTTACCATGGGATGTTTGGGTTTGTCGATGTCCTTTGATTCTTATGGTTTGTTTGGTATTGGGAAATTAAATTGGAGCCTAGAAAGAGACCTCCATGAGCTCGCTTGGTCTGGCAATCCATGTGGTGCCGGGGACATTACCCTAGAGTGCTCCTTGGGATGGTGGTGTAACTAGCATATGGTCGTCAACCATATGTCCGAGTCACGCATCGACACTAGTTTCTCTTGGTGGTCTTTCTGGGTCTTCTTTAGTTTTAATTATTCTTTAATAAAAATTAATTTTGGAAATTATGAAGAGTTGAGTTTAAAATGGTAGTAACCATGTTTGACCCATCTTCTAGTTTTCTTGTTCCATAGTGTTCGCTCACTAGATGGTTCAACGGATGCCCAAGGTGTAGCTTCGGGAGGTGCATCCTTAGAAAATACTCCAGTTGATCAGCCCAAGGACTACATCCTCGAGTTTCAGAAGATGAAACCTCCACTTTTTTATGGGAAAGAAGAACCGTTTGAGGCAGAGGAGTGGCTGTTGAATATTGGGAGGAAATTTTGTTCTCCCATACCGCCTGAGTCATTAAAGGTGAAGTTGGTTACCTTTATGCTTGAAGGTCCAACCTTGAAGTGGTGGAAGTATGTGTCTTTAGGAAATCCTCGAGAAGATCTCACATGGGGGTTCTTTATGTCGTTGTTCATCCAGCAATAATTCTCTGAGGTAATGAAGCTGAGGAAGAGGATGAAGTTTTGCACTCCTCAACAAGGTGTTGGATCGGTGTGGGAATTATTTCGTCATTTCTTGGGCCTGGCTTCGTATGATCTGGGGTATGTTGGAAATGATCCCATTAAATCTCAGTATTTTGAGCTTGGATTACATCCTGAGTAGCAATCGTAGGTGGAAGAGTTGAAATCAATAACCTTCCCTGATGTGGTGAGACAATCATTCCTTGCCGAAGCTGAGTTAGTAAAAGGACTTGTGGTGGTGAATTCTCTTCTGGCCTTGGGAAGTAGTGCAGAAGATAGCGATAAGAAGAATGGGAAGCGGCCTGATGGTGGTGGTACTGGTAGAGGAATCAAGAGGCCTTCAGTCCATCAGTCATCTTCCTTACATTGTAATTCCTTGATCTGTCACTAGTGTGGTAAGCGTGGGCACAAGAGGCTGATGAGACGAAATGCTCCAAGACCCTACCACACCTGTGGGTGCCTGGGTCACATGCAGCGATTCAGTCGTGGTGTTTCCAAGAAGTGCGCCGATGCCAGACTTGGATTGTCCGAGGTCACCTCAGCCCGTCAGCAGGAGTAGGGCGATGTTTGAGGATAAGTTGCATGTCTTGGGAGTTCGGTGTTCATATGGACTCATCAACTTGAGGCGCTTAAACTTCTGAGTGTGGGTCACACTTAAAGAGTTTCTTCTTGTGTATAGGTCTTTTTGTGGCTTCCCGAGGATGAGTAGCGTTATGAAGGGGATAATTTTCACACCCCGACCTAATTATTATTTTATTATATTATTATTTTCCTTTGTTTTAATTTTTTTTTGGCGAGGAATGGGTTGCATCCCGAACATGATTTTTTGAGTTTTGTAAAAAAATGCGCGTTTTAGGGTTGACATCATTGAGCGCCTGCGCGGAGTGCATTTTGGAGACCTCACGCGGCTTCGCCCATGAAACGGCACAGTCCGCCTATCTTCGGAAAAAATTTAAAATTAATAAATTTTGTATTTTATTCTGATTTTGGTTAAAAATTTTAATTCTTATTATTGATGTAATTAAGGTTATTATTACTATTACTATTTCTATTATTATTATTATTATGATTTTTATTATTATGATTATTATGATGATGATGATGATTATTATTATTATTATATTATTATTATTTATTTTGTTTTTTTTCCCTTTTTCTTTTTCTTTTTGTTTGTTCCACGCAGGTGTTCCCCCTTCCCTTTTTTTATTTTCTTTGTCCTCCCGTAGCAGCACCCCTCCACGGCACACCCTCCTGCTCGATCTTCCTGTCGCCCTTTGCTGCGGCGCCAAGCTGGCCTTCCACGCAATTGCCTCCTTTACTTCACGCATAGAAGAACCGACGCCCAGCCCCCTGCGGCAACCGCCTAATCTCCCTTACTCCCTGAGCCAACGCACCCCCCATATTTTCCCCGCAGTGCCCTGGACATTCCTCATTCCATACGATGATGCCTCTAGCCTCCAGCCTCCGCACCGGAAACCTGTTTTCTCTTCCCTTACAGCGCGACACAGCCGCCCCTACCCTCTGGTTGTCCACCTCCATTCCCCATTAAGCAGTCCCGCCGCGTGTGAGTCCACCTCCCTCTGTCTGCTCTGCCTTTGGTAGGCACACACCCTGACCTCTCCTACTCGCCCTTCTCCATCGCTCCACCTCCAAGTCTTGCACCCTCACCGCGCCTCCCGTTTCCATGACCATCAGTCTGCACCCAGCCGACATCCACCATCTAGCCGTCGTTGGCCTTCCAGTGTGCCTCCAGTTGCCGCGCCCAGCGCCTCACCACCCTCGCCTCTCACTCTCCTCTCGTTGAAGCGCCCTAGTTTCCTCTTCCTGATTCACCTTCACACCGCCGCAAGCCCTCTCATCCAGCCCCTACTTCACAATCCCGTTATAAATCTACAACGCCCTCCATTATCCGCTCCCTTCATCCACCGTGTACAAGCTATTTTCACTCCCCTCAACCGCCTTGGATGGGTTCCATCGGACATATGTGATGCACCTAGCGGCCATCCTCCCGACGCTCTTCCTGCACCGGCCGCACCACCTGCGCTCGTCCCTTCTTTATCCAACCAGCAGCGGCGCAACGCTCTGATGACTTCCTCCTTCGCTGTACTAGCCACAGACCTCCTTTCGGCAGCGCGCCTCTTGGTTGCGCGCCTTCTGACCCACCACACGCTGCCCCGATGGCCTCGCCAGTGCAACCTGCACACTTCTGGGCCAACGTGCCTCTTGTCTGACAGTCGCGCGACCTTTTAATTGGATTGCGCCCACATCCAGTGTCGTCGCCACTCTTTTTTGACTATCACGTGTCTCCCCTGACTTAACGCGCCTCCGCGACGAGGTGAATTTTGTTCTACTTCTTCGTTTGATTATTGGGAATTAGTATTTTTTGTTTTTTTCTTATTTTTTCGGGTGTCGCAGCCCATCAGAGAGGTATTTTCAGCAATTTTTCATGCATCACTGTGCATGTGATTATCATCATGTGCGAGGCGTGTCGCGTCGTCGTGATTAGTTTGTTAGTCGAGGTAGGTCCCCCAGTGCACTCACCATTAAATTTAGAATTTATTAATTGATTGATATTTTATTAATTTTAATAAATGAGAAATAGCATTAGAAAATTATTTCAGGAATAATTACTCGATGTAAAAAGAGATGTTTATTTTATACCTGACACTTGAAATATTTGTTTGATGTACGGATGGACAATAGTGAAAGAATGCCTATTTGGCCTTTAAACATAATTCACATAATTTCAAGTGTAGTAATTGTTTAACGAAAAATGAATTCTTCTGAAGAGTCAATAAATGTTTGTGTTCTCTTGAGAAATGAGGTTTTTCTATAAAGTCGGTGAAGGCCCGATTGACACTTTAATAAAATAAACAATTTTGAAAAACTCTCTTTGGGTGACTAAGTGGTGATCTTTTCTATACGTTAAATGCATGAGTTGTGTGTGATGTATGGGTTACGTGATTGGTTACTTAAATGAATTTGTTGACTCAACCATTTTCCATTTAATTATAAGTGTTGACATAAGAACCTGTCATAATGAGTAAATATTATGAGAATGATTGCTTCACTAGTTTACACTACGCAGTGTGTAACGATCACTGATTGGGCCAAGCCCTCAATGGAAGACCGGCCACGCCAAAGCCCAAAACCAGTAGATAGAAGGACCACGGGTCCCCACCGCATGCCGACCCAGATAACACGTGGCAGGAATCTGTCCCCTACCCAACGGGGTTTTAAATCGCCTCCCCTGCAACTCGAACGAGTGACCTCAGGCTTAACAGCCAACCGAGAAGCATTACGAGTACCACTGAGCCGTTACGGGGCACCTCTGGGTGGCTTCTGGAACCGTGACGTTACAAAGTCTCAGTCACATTTCCCCAAATTTCAGATGCTACCGACTAGCAGTGAGGGCCTTGGTTGTGATAGTGGGGAAAATATGCCGTCATTGGAAAAGTACAAAATGGATGAGAAACGATATACAATAGAGGAAGCAGTAATAATCCATACAAAAGCAATCTGTGGAAGACTAAAAGTAAGAAAAAATGAGAGCACATATATAAAATTGATGCGTGATACATACATATATGTCTAGAAAAATATCCAGCAAGTCACAATGCTGAATACAATACTAAACCAAACTACAAAAACAAAACAGATAAGTAATTTTCTCATCATCGCAAGCCTTAGCTTGGTCCCAAGCTCTCCAACTCCAATGCAATCAATAACCTGAAGTAAAAGGGCTCTTGCTCTTGTCTATACCTGCAACCATATAATCTGTTTGGGACCAAAAGCATGGCCAATAGGGTTTGAGACGAATCCCAGTAGGCAACCACCACAAGATCTGTGCCTAACAGTCAGTGAATATATGACAGGTAATGTATAGAAAGCAGTAAATAGGAAAGTACTAAACAGTAAACAATCCACTGTTTCAAATCAAGAAACAGTGAAACAAACAACTAAACCTCAAAGAGGAAACCCTCTAGGAAGTAGTCACAGCCATCCCCTCTGGTCCTACCTAAGAAGTACAGACAAACCTCTGGGCAACACACTCGGTCTAACCCCTGTGGTTCTGTACAAGAATATAGTAAGACTCTCTAGGGAAGCACTCACAGTCAATCCCCGTATAGTCAAAGGTAAAACAAGACTCTCTGGGGAAGCTCACATGGTCATTCCCCGTATAGTCTATATAAATAAAGACTCTCTGACGAAGCTCACACAGTCCATTCCCCATATAGTCGAGGGTAGTCAAGGACTCTCTGGGGAAGCTCACACGTCAGTTCCTCTTATATCCCCAAGGTCTAGGTCTCTCTGATGAAGCTAACTCGGTCAATTCCCCTTATAGCCTAGGTCATTCATAGACTCTCTGAGTAAGCACTCATAGTCAATTACCCTTATAGTCTAAACAGCTCAAAATTAAAAATCAAACTCTCTGAGGATGATCACTCGGTCAATCCCCTTTTAGTCTATAATGTCCAAAGACACTTTAAGAAATCTCACTCGGTCTATCCCCTTAAAGTCTATAATGTTCAAAGAATCCCTGAAGAAGCTCACTCGGACTATCCCCTTTCAGTCTCCTATACAAGGCACTCACGGCCCCATGTAAGTAAACACATAGTAATGCAATAAGGCCAATGTAATCCTACAGAACTACTTGTCTAATCAGTCTATAGCATCTCAACATTTCAGATACAACACTCTATCCTACAATCACTAGGCATGGGAAAACATGCAATACAGGACTAAACAGATATAAACAAATCATGCATGTCAAAGCATCAAAAGCATGGTAATCAACTCTAATTACATCCAATTAACCTCTACACAAGAATACAAGCATGATATAAAAAACACAGGGGTAACACGGTAAACGCACAATACCCCGTTCAAGGGTATTGTAGCAATTTCACATAATATTCAAAGACATTAAATCAAAAGGCACAAACCATATACTTTTAGGGTTTGATGAAAACGACCCCTTCACCTAAACACGCTCCAAATTGGGTGAACGCCTCCTCAAAACCTCCTAAAAAACCCTTCCCTAACGTCAAAAAGGTCATCCTTTAACACACAAAGGAAACACAACACTAGATCTACATGCAACAGATGTAGATCTAGAAAACCTAGAGAGAGGGAAGAGAAGATCTAGGGAAAACCAAAGAAAAACCATGAGGAGGGACTTACCCGAGAAGAACTGCCTTCGATCCACCAAGAAAACTCTTCGATTTTCCACCAAAAAAAGTGGGTGAGTTCCTTCAAACTCTAAAAATGGAAACTCCCACATGAGCAATGAGTGGATGGAGAGATGGTGAAGGAAAGGAAAATTACGAGTGGCATGCGACTTAAAAACCCAAACATTAAGTGGCTGCACAGTTACCTCGCATGGTTTGGCAAACCGGGCCCCAAACGTGCAGTTTCCATTGTCTCATCCAGGGACATCTCACAACTTGCCCGCACGGTTTGAAAAACTGTGTGTAGACCGTGCGGAGCCCACTGTCTCATCTAGGGGCTTCACACGGCTTGCCCACAATGTTTCTTGGGCTGGCCACATGGTTTGTTTAAACAGTGTGCCAATCGTGCACCCCTGTACATCCTCCAAGAATTTCCTCTTTTTCTCAAAAATGACCAGAAAATGCAAACATGCCTTAAAAGAGGGTCCGAGTTCTTACATAGTGGCTAGTGGCCCAAAACATAGTGGTGTTTCATTATTAGTGCTATGGGATTTGGCCCCTCGGTGAGACCTTGTAGGGAAACACCGGGCATTTGGGTATTATGACATCATTGAGTAGGGCATGCCTTCAAAATGAGTCACATGTATAGTACATTCTGAATTGTTCACAATCTCTAAGGTTTGAACCATGTTTTCTTTAGTATTTATTTATATGTGGCAGATGATTGAGAGGTCTAGTTCGGTTGTTGGCCCCTGTGTGACACTTCTTATTTCCTTTTCCCTTAGTTTGTATTGTGTGTTGTTTGTGGTTTTCCTTTTGATTAACAACTATAATTTGGATTTCTAAATTGTTTGAAAAAATGTTCTAAAATGTAATACAAATGATCCTTTCAATCATTAAACTTGTTTTTAAATTTAAAAGGGAAATAGACTGTAACTTGTTTCAGAAATGAAATTATTTGTATGGACACCCAGATTTTATAAAATTTAGTTTAAACATGGATATAGTTAATTATTTATTTAAAGGTAGTGCATTGGGAATAGTTTGTTGGGAGTGCCTACTGAGTTTTAATACTCACGCCTATATTGTTTTCTTATTTTTAGTTTCTATTGTAGGTTTGACTTGAGCTTGCTCGCTATGGGAGAGAGTTGGATGTGGACTGGTGAACGACTCTCAGAGTATTGAGGTGTTTTGGTCATGGTCAGGTTAGTTGGTTTTTGTTGATTGTTCTTTCTTTTTGTGTTTTTTATTTATTTTGTGTTGTTATATTTTCTTTCCACTACTTTATTTATTTTCACTGGGTGAAATCATTCCCAATTGCCCTCTATTGATTCCCTAGCGCTTTTCACCAGCCTGGGAGGATCGGGAACACCTCTTGGGCCATGTTGCAGACCAGCTCCGTTGATCAGTTAGGGGTCAACCCAGGTTGGTTTGTGACAAAAGTTTATATTTTTTTGGATCAGTGAAGTGATAGAGTGACATCAGGATACATGATTGGATAACTACAAAGGTTATATTGGAACCCAAAATATTTGGATTAGGATAGAGGAAATATGAATAATCAAAGTGCTAGAAGAGGGTCTTCAAACCTATATCTGTGTGGAAGTTGCAGCACAACTGGATGCAGTGGTCAAGGCAGAGTAAAACATGATTCTTGGAAAGAGTGCACAAAAAAATAGTGTGGTACAACATAGAGGAAGCTAAATGCATCACAAGGAAGTAGAACATAGTAGTTTCATTCACTACATCATACATTTGTGGATAGAAAGGACGGACCATGGACAATTATGGGTAATATTCTTATAACTAATATGCCATCTACTACCTTATTTTACAATTGATCCTCCTATTATTTTATATCATCACAAATTGTGAATTGTCTATGTCTAGTAGTGGAGTCTTTTTGTGGAGTTATGAAAATCAACACAGATTTGCTGATATAATCATGAAAAATAAATTTGAGTAGGGGAATTTTATTGAGGTTGGGGTGTATCTATTTCATTTAGATCTCTACATCAATGAATTATCAGGATTTTACCTAACATTGGGTATGGAATAGTTTGTAGAATGTTGAGCCCAAATTGATTGTTAATATAAGAGAGTATCTTTTACATGTCCTATGGGTGAAAATTACATTCATTATGGAGTAGGAGATAACTAAGAAGAATGTACAAGGAATGTTCAATAACAAGGGGATCCCATTACATAGGTTTGATATCTCTTTCTAGATGATGGGTATGAAACAAATTATTTATTTCCACACATATTGGAAATGTTCATGGATGTGTTTCCAATGGAATTATCAGTGATTCCACTTGATAGATATGAGGAATTATTGTTAAACTCATGTCGGCATTGAGATAGATTCCATTTCCCAATGGATAATGGAACCAACAACACTTCAAGTGATTAAAACGAAATGATATGAGTTTATGTATAAGGGTTTTATCCATATGAGTACATCTACATGGGGATCTCAAATATATTTTTGGAAAATAATGTTGACTAAATGTCACACTTGTGTGTTGATTACTAAATTATGAACAAGATGATAGGGAATAACAAACTTCCTATTGCACATACTGATGATCATTTTTCCAATTGAGGTGATCTTGTGTCTTCTCAAATATTGAATTTAGATTAAGGTATCATCAGTTGAGAGTTCAACTATTTGATATATTGATGATAGGTTTCGTAAGTAGGTATGGACTATATTAGTTTCTCACTATATCTTTGGGGGGGTGAATGTAGAAGTATTTTTTATGAACATAATGAATATATTCATCCAAAATGAACTAGATAGGATTGTGTTGGGAATTTTTTGAGGAAATAATGGTGTAATCTAAGAGTCATGATGTTTATTCCTAGCATATTTACATTATCTTGAGTACATTAAGTGAGAATCATTTATACACTACGCTATCTATGTGAAAATTATGATTTCATTAGGTCTATTTCCTCAGACACATCATTTCAAAGGATGCCCTTTTATTGGTCACAAATGAGATTCAAGAAGTTATATATTTTGAGCTGTCCAATATTGATTTTGATTTTTGGAGATTTCACAAGATATCAAGTTATTATCAAAGTCTTATATATATACTTTCTTGATTGGAATCACCTCTTCTAGGAATGGAAATTATGTGAATAAATTTTGAATGTTCTGGAGCATGTGAGAATTCATTTTAGGAGTGTCATGTATGGTAGAGAATAGAACCAATATTGTTCCAAAAAAAGTTGGGTGAGGAATATACGATTTTTTTCTAATAGGATTAGAACACACATATTTTTTTATGAAAATAGATTTATTTTTGACATACATGTTTTGGAAGCTAAGGTCACATTAGAAGAAATACCATATGCATTACCTCAACCTAGCTAAAGTTGTTTATTCCATGAATTGTTGGATGAATTATCTATTGGGATAAATTTTAACAATTTATAAATATTAGAGGATATTATAAACATCTTTGGACAATGTTATTTTAATATTCAGAAGAATATATGGTTCGAGTGTTCGAAGTAATTTGATTTTGGGAGAATATATATTCTAGAGAAAGGAAATTATGTTGATGGAATTTGAAAAAAAACATAGACTAATGAAGTTCAAGAGTCTAGTTATTTGTGTAATATTATGAATATTATGGCTATGATGCATGGTATGGTTTAGTAGTGTCAGGATCAAATGAATTAGGTATCAGTTTCAGTCGAAACAATACTTCTAAGAAACATCACATAGAGATAGTTTGAGGATATAGAATGTTTAGCCTTGAGGGAAAGTCTTGATGGCTGGGAGTCACCTTTTAATTGGACTATATATGACGATGAGATCAACTATGTTTAGGGAAATCTTGTTCTCAATAATTTTTTGTGATAGGAGATGATGTGTGAATTTTATACCTTAATGTGAGCAGTGAATTAGGTCTTGACCAAAATGTACCTTGATCTACACCAATAGTACTGGTGGTCCATCATAAAAAAAATTAATTTTTGGGATTGTGAGATGATGCTACACCAATCTGTATGTGAGGGACGAGCATCAATGACTTGGGGGATTACTATAGACATTTCTTATTCCAGAATGGAGTTGGGATGAAATTACCATGGAATTTTTGGTGAGTCTCCCAAGGATGCATTATATAAATGATGTTATGTGGGTGGGTTTGGACTGTCATACGAATGTAGAGCACTACATGAGAATATAAAGACATTATAAAATTTAACAATGTTATATTTGTATGTTTGGGAAATAGTACATCTGCACAAGGTTCCACAAAGTAAAATTTCAGATCATTACTCACATTTTTCTACACTCTTCTCGAAGATAATTTAGAATTCAAATGGTATACATGTTTATCTTAGTATAGATTTATGACCAAAAATAGATATGATATTAGAACATACTTTTTAGGCACATAAGTATATTCTACGAGCTTTTATTCTAGACTTTGTTGAGCCTTGGTAAATTACACACCTCTTTTAGAGATATCCTATAATAATATTTCTTATGAAACTATTAAAATGGAACAATATGAGAAACTTTATGGAAATAAATATTGATCATCATTATATTGTATGGAGGAAGGTGTGTCTGAATTGTTGGTAATGAGTCTAGTGTTGGAGATTTTAGAGCATGTAATGTTGATTTAGTTGTGTATGAATATAGATCATAATATATAGAAGTCATTGGAAGATAAATTCTGATAAACCTAAATGTTAAAAGTGGTTGATCATTTTTTACTTTGGGTGTCTCTAAGATTTGTTAACTATAGTATTTAGAAATAAGTAAAATTGATCCATAGGATTGTTGGACCACCTTAGCTTATTGAGTGAATTAGGTCTGTGGTGTACCGATTGGCTAATCCACATAGGTATAGTTCTATGTTTGATGTTTTTCCTTTTTCAAAACATCGGATGTATCATCTGACCCATGTCATGTTATCGATGTTGATGATGAAAATGAGATGGAGGATGATGTGCCCATTGAGGATTAGCCGATACATGTTTTGGATCACAATGAGGTTTTTTTTGGAGAAATTAGTTGATGATTGTTTAATTATTGTTAAAAATTTGGTGTTTTTAAGATGAATTATTGGATAGTTATGTGGATATATGGGATTAGAGACCCAATATTTTCAGCATGGAATCATAGTGATGTTTGTGAGTAAGTATCCAATATGATATGTTATAACATGGGTAAATTATAAGGTCCCAACATTTTTCAACCATTTTCTTATCATCATTTCCAAGAATTAAATTTTCGGTTATACTAGGGTTATGCATTTATTAGATGAATTTAACTGAAATTTGTTTCTTAGTGGTTTTAGGAAGTGCATGGTTGGTGAATAATTTTACCAAGTGATGATTCGTTCCCCAAAAACCATGAAAACAAAAATAGAGATGGATCTCAATATTAATACACAGGTTTTCAAACCATGAGGCCTCTTAAGAGTAACTATTCACCCTAAATAATATAGGTTCATGTTTAGGGCATGCGATATTGAAACCTATTTTTCCCTTTTAAAATACCATCATGGAATAATTAATTCCACATAAAATTATTTTAATCATTTTAAAACCCCACACCATTCACCCTCATTCTACAATACATGACTCTAACTCATATTAGTCATTTTTAAGGCTTTCAGATGGATTCCAAGTCATTCTAAACTCCTTTACTAATGAATTGTGAACTAGGCAAGATAATTTCTACTTATCTGGGTAAGATATTCTTATCCTAATTAGTTTCCCCCATCTCATCTTCATTTCTATCATATTTTTAAGAGATGATATATTCAATTGGTGATGGTTTATATCTATGTTTCCATGGATCTAATAAGTTTTACCTTGGATTTTTTTAGTTCTAGATATCATTCTATATTGTGATATTTAATGATCCTAATCAATTTGGGTGATTACATTGGTTAGAATCCATCAAAAATAATAACATTAGTGGTCAAAATTGATAGTCCCATACTGTTGGTTAATATTGTGTGAATGGAATTTTTATATAGAAATATCTATTTTTTTCATCCGTTTCATGAATTAGATTATTTAATTGATCAATTAAATAATGGAACGATGAGATTATAAAATTTATCAGACATGGGTAATATGAAAATGGATAATTAATTGGATTATATATTTAGAAAATTTAGTAGATTTTGAAATAAATGAAAATAATAATTATGAGTTCGTTTGATTATCCATAAGGGATTAATGGGTAATATGATTTAAATATTTTAAAATAAATTAATAGTAAATTGTTCATGTTAACCAATTTGATTAAAGAGTTAAACATTAATTATCTATATACAGGAAATGTTTTCTATGACATGAAATGATAAAAGGGGGGTAAATGTGTATTAACCTTTGTTAATAAGATATATATGATATATGTGTGATCAGATGATATGAATGTGTACTAAGTAGAATGATGCAACAAATACCCATATGTTATTGATAGGTATATGAGTTTGGGACACACACTAGTGCTCAATTTTTTTTGCAATTGTACATTAAATAGGGAGTTAGACCAAGACTAATGCTCTAAATACTAATAAAGGGATTGAAAAAGAAATCTAGGAATTCTTTTTCATTGGACTATAGTTCCATGTGGATTTGATATAAATATTATATGAATTGGATAAAAGAGGCATGTTATGTAATGAATTATATTCATTTTGTGATATTGTTTCGAAGACATAATGGGATGAAGTAGATATTCACAGTTGAGTTATCATTGTGCACTATGGTAAATTATGTGGTTAATTAAAGAATAATAAAATGTTATAACTATTTACATTATTGTATGTAATTTTATATACACCACGATAAACTATTATATACTTTATATTTTTTTAGAAAATATTTGTTGTGGACTAATTAGTCGAACTAACACCCTACTCATGATGACAGATCAGTACATAAATAGACTTCATGTTTACATGAAAGGACAACAGAAAGAGGAAAATGTTAAATTTATTTGTTAGGATGGGGTGTGGTTGATGTAACTGTTATTGGTTTTGGGACCCTCTTGAGTGTTGTGAGGTGTTATTTATTATTTTTAATTTGATAGTGAATGCATATTTTTTATAGAATATATACATGTTTAGTTCTACAAAATTATTCCTATTTTGGTTCATCATGAGATATTGGTTTTTCCATTTTATTTTCTTATTATTTTTTCATTATTTTCATTTTTTTATATTCATTTAATTTTATGGTTTATATTATTTGATAAAATGTGTTTTGTCTCTCCATATTATATATTTGACCCCTGCTGGTAGTTGGCAGCCTCTAGAATATTCGGATGTGTGATTGATGTCATGTAACTGAAAATCTTGGGGCCCCATTTTGTGTCACCCAGGTCAGTAAATTACATTTATCATAATATATAATATTTGGAAACTTAATTATTAATAATTTTGATAATCAATGATATTGTAACATAAAATAATTACCACTTTGAAACATTAAATAATAAGACTAATGAAGGAGTATCCCAAAATGAATCATATAATATCATGAGGATAAATAATTTCTTTATATTACATGTCAATGTGGATTTATATATACATCTTTTATGAATATAGGTTTATAGCATATCCCACATCTTAAATAAAGAAAAATTACAAAAAATCCCTTATTACTTTGGTAACATTCGAACTACAAAACCATTGGATTAAATATGATAATATAGACATATAAATCCAAATTATTTTAAGGTGAAAAATCATAAAATATATATTTATGGATATTATACATACTACATAAGAGAAAGAGTTTTCGAATATGACAGGTGTCTCGTAGAAGTAATAATTGAAATATAAATACCTTATATTAAGTCTTGAATTCGATCGTACACATTCTAACATTCATTATACTTAATATAATATTATTATAAATGAAATATACAAAAACAATTATATATCATACCATATATGAATTTTTTATTTACATTTATAATTCCTTTTTCATCAATTCCATGTAAAAGTTATGTTTCTTTTAATAACCATTTTTTTGTATGTTTGGATTTGTAATATTTCTATTCCTATTAATTTTATCACGATTCTAATAAATCCATAATGATAACAATGATATATATATATATATATTATAATATACATTTTTATCTGATTAAAAATAAAATATACAATCCCTAGAGATGATAGGCCTTACAAACACATGAATTCTATTTCAATTTTCATGATTGATCGATATAAATAATAGAAAATTATATATTATCATTCCATAATAAATTTCATGTCCTTAAATTGTTTTATTTTCATTAAAATAATTCTTAATTCCTTTAATGTAATGTCTGATTGAATCCAATCTCTTCACGAAGATGTTATCATATGTACACATAAGAGAAGTTATCTTATTCGAAAAACCTATATATGAAGGTATGTTTGCTAAAATAATTCTGAAAGCATAATATGGTAATAAATATCATATATAAATAATAAATAAATCATCATATCTTGATCATGATATAGGGTAATGGAAAAACCAATGACATTTGATCATAATGTGGTTCTCCTCTTTACACAAAAATGAGGATTTCGTAACCAATTTGATTGATGTGGACTAGTATTTTGGTATTTTTATTATTAAAAAATACCCTAGTATATGAAAAAATTCATTTTTTATTATATCATAATGTTTTAAATACAATTGATTGATGTGGAGAGATAAATAAAACAATGACTCTCGTTGATGAACAATAACTCTTCATAAGGAATCATCCTTATGTTATCACTAAATATTTCATATGACGGATTTCTATACCAACTAATGCTTCTAGAATTATAGGTTTTAATTATTTAAGTGATATGGGGTGGTATAATATGATTTAATTAGGATTTAAGGAATGAATTGTAGAGATTAATGGGAGTCCTTTTATATGTGTGGGAGACGACACACTTTATATTTTTGAAATGAATTGACTTCTCCCATGTTATTCTATGTAAAAAGGGTCCAAAGTAGACTATTATAGATCCTTTCTTGTTTCATGGTCGAAATATGTTCATATAATTGGTTTTAAACATGTGAAATTTTTATTTTGATATATATATCTTTAGGTTATTCCCCCCGCAAATAAACTGATTTTCACCTAAATCGTGATAATTAATTTTTATTGTAGTCACTATTTATTTTGGTAAAAAATTAATTTGATCTAATTTGGAATTATAAATTATTCTTATTACAAATATGGAATACATTTTTCTAAATTCCATTCAAATAACTATAAATATTTAATATAAAATAAATTCTATAAATATAAAGACAAAGAGGGTTTGTAAAGAGAAAATGCTCAAATGAATAAATTGTTTTTATATAACATTTCAATATAAAATTGGTCCCAATGACATAAATTGGATTAATAGATTTAAAATTTATCTAATGTTAATTCAAGAAAATATTATAAATAAAATTCAACATTATTACTAATTTAAGTGAAAAGGTAGTTTTTAAATAATATTCAATTTTTTTTTACTATTGATCAAAAAATGGAACTTTTAGAAAAATACTGAAAAATCAACCAAATATAATTGTGAAATTATGATTTCATCAATTATTTTTAATTTATTTACATAATTATAGAAAATATAATGAAACTAATTTAATAATTAGAGTACAAAAATTTGAAATATTTAATTTTAGGAAAATACAGTTTTTACATGTAAAATTGAATTTATTATTACTTCATGTCTAGAAAACATATAAGATAAATGTTAAACATTTGGTTTAATGTATAATTTATATATTTCATTGAAATCATAAAAAAATTATTTGGTTACATTATTTATGTAAATCAAACATGTACACTTAAGATAAGTTTTAAGTGCAGTATTTCCTTTTATTTTAAAAAGAGTTTAATTTTAATATCTAATTAAATAGTAATGACAAAAATCATCTTATTTAGTTTCTTAACGAATATTTTTTTATATAATTTTATTCAAGACTTGGATCCCAATATCTATGTAATAATTATCAAAATAATATTTTAGTAATTTTAAATGTTTCATTTAATTATTTTCTTGTCTGTAATGTACGTCAAACTTGATATTGCATCTATTAAAAATCAAAATCATTCATTATTTTAAATAAAAATATCTATAAGATTAAATTATCTTAAAAAATAATTTTTACAAAATATCTAGGTGTTATATAAATTCCCATTAGTTGAAATTTGAAGGAGTTTTTCAACCAATTTATCCTCTTATAGAATTTCAATAAATAAAAAATAAGTAATTAAAATATTATAAAAATAAAAATAAAAGTAATTACATTTCGAAAATTTTAATGTAATCATACACTGAAAAAACACGAAGATAATTTATTTAAAATATGGAAGTTTAAAACATATATAATATTTTTTATATATCTTAAAAATTAATGGGTCCCATTAAATGATTGAAAAAATATTATTTTTATAATTTTTAATATAAGATAATTGATTTTTATACTACCTTTATAATCATTGTGTCTATATTTTAAATCAATTTTCCATAATTATTTCAATACAAAAATATAAAATAAATTACCAACATAAAAATAAATAAATTATAATTAATCTAATATTTTCTATTCTTTCAATATGTATATTTACTAACATATAATGTGGAAGAAATTATTTAATATATTATATTATTACTTCTAACCTTACATAATTATTGCACTAGAATTTGGATAGATTTAATTTTATGCAACTACGAAACTAATATATATTATAATAAATCATAAATAAAAATTTATTTTATATGAAATATTTTGTGAAAATACTCCCCATTGTGAAATAATATTTTCAAAATATCCAAGTTTAAATTTCATATGCCAAATAAGCATTACGTCCCCACTAAAAATGATTATCAAATTTATCGTAAAATAATTTATTATATAAATGTTTTATATTTTTTATGATATTTATTATATAGTATCATATGTGAGTGTTTCCATCTATTTTATAATTTTTTTCATATATTTTACTTAGTGATATAAAAAAAGACACTATATTTCATTAAAACTATGTTTTCCACATTTTTCAGAAACATAAGTTCTTCAATGAAAATTGTAAAAAATTTACCAATTATAAATTTTATATTATGAATCCAAAGATAAAGTAGATTACATAATAAACATTTATTATAAGTGGTTGAATTTTTTTAATAAAAATTATTAAAATAGAATGATGCATAGGTTTTTTTAAGAAAAACTTGTTTTCAATCCAAAAAAATTAATTATAAAATTTATAGAATAATGAGGAATCATATGTTTCAAAATTAAATAAATTAATAATAAATATTAATTCTGTTACATTGCGATCAAATCCAAATAATGATGACATTTTTTCAATGAAATGAAATTTTTGTTTTACTAAAATAATTATTTTTCAGTAGTTTTTGAAAATTATATTCCTAAGAAAAATTGTATAATTTACCCTATTATAGTAACGATATGATGATTTCATAAATGAAATTATATTACTCAAATAAAATTTAATATCTTTTCAAATACTAATTAAAATATAATCTCACAAAAAGTATGATACCCCATTGTTGATAATAATATTTTTTAAGAATAGAATGTATTTCCTATAAACATGGTGCTTAATTCATAAGTATTATTGAATATATTTTTTTATATTCTGAATTTTTTTTTAATAATTTTTATAAATCTATGAATACCTTCTAATTCAACAACAATGTTATAACTATAATATGTTAATAATATTTTGGGGTTTTTTTTTCAGATTGGTGTTATTTGTTGTAAAGACCCATATTTTTCCATGTAATTGTTTTAATTATATAGAATTATTACGAGTCTGTGAAAATTGATTGTGCGTGATTCTGAGGCCTAGAGTTCCCAAAATTAATTTATGATCTTTTTTGGGTACATTCAGTAAACGTTTGAGCAGAATTTTCTAACTTTTTAACCATTGCTCAGATTAAAAATCTGAAGGCACCGTTGAATTCGCATTGCCAAGATTCTCTTAAGGGAAGATTTACATTGACTGTAGTAGGTCCGTAAAAAAGTTAAATTTTGAGTCTTTTTAAAAGAAATGAAATGAAATAATTTTTTTAGTTTATTTTATATCACCCGACGGGCAAGTAAAGGGGGTGGGTCCCATGATCTGTCAAGGCAATCAAATGGCTTGACCTGCAAACCCTATGTAATAACGTCGTTTTGAAATTAGAAAGATATCTAATTGATGAGCCCCATTAAATGCCGAGATCGTTACTTACCCTCCCCCTATCATATATATATGGAGCGTGGGGAGAGGTATTGACACAGCTTCACCAAGCAACTAACTACAAAAGGAGCGCCGAATTTTTAGACCCTTAGAAGATGGTGCCAACATAGCGGGAGGTGAAAAATGACACTGAACCATGAACTTAAGGGAGACATATGTGTGGTGTCGTTGGAAACTTGTTGTAGGGTGGGAGAACATGATCCACCTTCAAGTGTGTGCATTTTAAATGATGTTTTGATATAGGGTGTTTATTCATTTATGTTTCCTTAAAAGTTTCCAATTTCTTAATTCATGAAAATTATCCGAAGAACACGGGTCAACCGACTAATGGGTTGATCCGAAAATAATTTGTTTTGTGGGATGTTGTTATAGGGTATCCTTGTTGGATTTTTTTGTGGATAAATAATTTCTATTTTTAAACCCATTGTATCCTCCCTTTGATCACGATCTAATGTGGATGGCGTGGGACTAAAAAACTCGGCCCGAACCCTCCACAACTTTGTTACCTTTGCACCTTTCGTGGGAGACCACCGACACAGCGACACCAACAGGATACAAAGGAAGTGACATGCCATCACATGCCACTGAAGGAGGCTGAGACATGAAGCTGCGGTAGACATCAGAGCGACCGTCACTTGCCAGCCACAGAAGAGGTGAGGTGTGTTGTCGCGTGCTGCTGGTGTGCGAAGGGGTTGCAGCTCATCAGCCACGGCAGACGGAAAAGGTGGCTGGCTCGTCGACCGGTCATGGAAGGGAAGGGATGAACTCCATCATGCGCCACCGGTTAGTAGGATACCGCAGAATAAGTTGGGGTGGAGGAGGTGGAACCCATGCCTCTGGCAGGTTCCAAGGCAGCCAGGCAGCGCCCATGTGGCTATGCCACTTCAATGAAAGAATATCCTTTGGCCATTCGGGATATCGGGGGAGTGTCTCCCTAGAGCTACCTAGTGGAAGCACCATAAGCCATGCCCATCGTGGTTGGACCTCCCTCTAGCAGGCCACTGCCAGCGGGCCGGGCCACCCATTTATGGGCCGGGTTGCACCCCACCACGGGTCGGGCCGCCACTTTGCGGGTCGGGCCGCACACCACCTTGGGTTGGGCCACATGTTTATGTAGGATGGATCGGACCACGACCTAGTGGTCCGAGTTTTCCGTGGCCCATCTCAGACCAGTTTGCGGCGGGTTGGTCCAACGGGGTAGGACTGGACCGAGCCCAACCATACCCGGGCTCAAGCGGGCCCCAAAACAGTTAGAGGGCCTTATCTCCAGAACCAGATGTCTGTTTGTGGAACCATCTTCAAAATTGGTATCCTTGGAGCGATACAGTCCTTTTGACATAATCCATGAGAGTTTTGGAGAAACATGGAGTATGGCCGGGTTGGATCGCACTCGAATCCAACCGGGCCCTTAGCACTGAAATTCCAATAAGGCACAAATCAAGAGTCTGGTTGACACGCCGTGTGTTGGATTAGAACACTTGTGACATGACGGAGAGTAAGGTTACTTCATTTTTATACTTAGTGATGGTTGAAATACGACTAATGGCTTGTGTAGCAGTTTTCCCAAGCCTGCTATGTACAGAACCCAACGACTGGCTGTTACCTGACGACTGCTAACTTTTCGACTCGAAGTGACTCGATGGCCATGATACACTATGAGGAGGAGTACCTCAGTAAGCAACGGTGGGGAGTATCCATAGTATGAAATAGAGAGGAGTACCTCAAAAGGCCACGGTAGTGGATCATCTCGGTGTGACCCGGTAGACCCACGGTACGCGATGGGGATGAGTACCTCTATAGTTCAAGGTTAGTCAGAAGCACCCTTCTGTGATGCTGCAGACCCACGGTACTTGATTGAGGAGGAGTTTTCCAGCAGCTGAGTTGTTCGATGTTGTGATTGGTAATGTTACTTATTCATGGTCCTAGAGAATTTATGGCTCACTATTAGCATTCATAGAGATCCTGTGTGGGTTAACATCATATCCTATTTCTCTGAGTTATATAACTAGTTTGAGTTGAGACTCTAATTGATCTGTGTCTATTGATTTCTGATTTTTTATTGAGATCACGCCATTTGGTTTTCCTTGTGAAATTTTGAGAGACCATCGAGGGTCTCAGGGTCCCTACTAAGTATCATTATTCTCACCCCTACACAGGCTTCACCCATAACTTGTTGTTTCTTTTGAAGACGACGAGAAGATGGGATGAGGTTTGACGGAGCTAGGACTAGGCAGTATGAAGAGGAGATAGGTGAAAGTAGAGTGTTGAGGAGGTGATCGGTACCTACCCTTATGGTTGGATGCTCAGAGGAAGACTCAGTAGTTGTTTACCATTTTTAATTTGTATTTTTCCTTTTAGTTGTATTTTTACTTCCAGTTGTACTCATACATTTAGTAAGGCTATTATTCCACACCCTTTTACATTCAACACTGCATTTTTACTACAGTAGTTTAATTTACATTTGCTTCTTGTTGTGTTCATGGAATGTGTGTTTGTATAGTTTAAAGGCAAATCCTTCCTGTTTTAGGGAATATGCCTTTTGGTGCTTGTCTCTAGCCCCAGACCTATGGAAGGTGGGCTTGGGGGTAGTCACGGAATGGGTCCTGAGGGACGGGTCATGAAAAAGTTGTATCAGAGGAGTTCAGTTCTACCAAAGAACTAGGACTCTGATCTTTTCTGTGGAAAAATAGTAATATGTGTTACATGTGTGGTTTCTAGTTTGGGGAATCCAGTGATGGTGTAGAGGCCGACGTATCGACACACCAAGACCATATATTCTGATTTCCTACTCAATGCATGAAAACACTGATTGGATGTGTTTTGAAAAGTTTTCTTCTTGATCTCTTAAGTCAGCTCACCAGGTATAACTTATTGACTGCAGAACACCTATCTTATTTCGTGATTCCTCCATGTAGACAGCCAGGAAGAATTTTTGAGAGAGAATGTGATGACGAACCACCGAGCGATGAGGCCTCTGTGCAGGGCCCTTTTACGTCGTTAAAACCGTCGAGTGGTGTACCAACAACACCACAACCTGTGGGGAACTCGTTACAGTCATCTTAACTAGTAGAGGATGCATGCTGACTGAGCATGTTGCACATGTTCTAGTGGGAGGGTCATCCGAGGTTCTGAGGTGAGATGGACCAACAGGTGGTTGAGTACTTGCTGGAGGCTATGGCTTGAGTTTTCCACTTAGTTTGGACACCAGCTTATTTTATGGTGATCCTAACAGTCAGCCTTTTTCAGGCAGTAACAAGGTGATGGTGGAGCCTGATGCACAATGAGGAGACCCTCATTTGGGTAGTCTTTGAGGGCCTATTTAGGGTTGAGTTATTCCCAGCGACCTTACACTCTTTACATATACAAGATCTATTGCGCTTATAGTAGGGCAACATGACAGTGGCCCAGTACTCGGCGAGGGTCACTGATCTCTCCCGCTACTCCACTGACATGGTGAAAGATCCACACTTCAGGGCCTGCACTTTTAAGTAGGGTCTCTGATTAGAGATCAGTACATCGATAGTATCACTCAGCATATCGACTCAGGCTAGGGTGATAGAGCGAGTGCTATTGGTGGAGATCTTCCTTGATGAGTATGCACCCATAGAGAGATCCACCACCAGATGTCAAGTAGCAGTGTCATCTGCAGTAGGTAGCAGGTAGATGACCTAGAGGTCCAAGCAGACCTGAAATTCTGGTGGAAAACCCTAGGACACAGGGTTAGAGGTGTGAGGATATTATGGTAGATTAAGACAAGTGAGGGACACACAGTGTTACACATGCGGCGGGCAGGGTCATTTGGCTCGTCACTGCCTGAACCGCCGTACGGACGACCATCAGACAGTCCGAGGATAGCTGAGGAATAGGTATAGGTTTGAGTGAGGAAGTCTGTAGGGTGGCGAACAAGGCATAGGATCTTGTCATGCAGTTAATGGTGGGAAGCATTTCAAGGTTCTACCAACACCGCTTCCAGGTGGTCCACCCCGACCATAGGGAGCAGGAGGACAGGGACGAGCTCAACTCCAGGTAGCTAAGACCTACAACCACGATGCTCTGAATATGATTAGAGGTATAATCTGTGTCTACCCCAACTTTTCTACAGTACATTTAAACAGAACTACCAGTCACACTATTATTACCACAAACCTTGTTCGAAGCTCGGAGATTCTTGTGGAGCCGTTGGATCGATCCTTATGACTAAAGACTTCTATATGAGAGAATTTGATGATTACACACCTGTGATGGTAGTGTGAGCTTACTCTAGGAGGCGAGAGATTCGACTGGGATCTCCTAGTAGCAGTTTCGAGGCCTTACGATGTCATCATGGGTATGGACTGGTTATCCACAATTACTACTCAGATTGAGTATATTACGTGAAAAGTGTGGTGTGTCCACATTGATGGGACCATTTTTTATGTCACCTACAAGAATGGAACCTTCATAGGCCAGGATGGACTTACCCAGAGGAGGGTGCAACCAATTACACATCAGTTGGCCCGCCTTACTCTCATATCAGCTGATGTTGAGAGTCTGAGCTATCTTGTAGTGGTGGACTAGTATTCCGACCTCTTTCCTGATAATTTTATGGGACTACCTCCACATAAGGAGGTGGACTTGTACATCAACTTGTACCTTGGGATGACACCAATATCTACACCACATTCTATTCGCCAAGAAGGTAGCTGAGAGTTTCAGACTCTGTGTGGACAAGCGGTTCCTGAACCTGGTGACTAGTAAGAACAAGTATCCACATCCGAGGGTTAATGATCTTTTTCACCATCTGAAGGGAGATCATAGGTTTTCAAAGATAGCCCTCAAATCATGCTATTATCAGATCAAGATACGAGATGAGGATATGCATAAGATTACCTTCAGATGTCAGTATGACCACTTTGAGTTCTTGTTTATGCCTTTCGGTGCGACCAACATCCCAAAAGTGTTCATGAGACACATGAAAATGATCTTTCAGACATACCTCAATCACTTCGTGGTGGTGTTAATCGATGACATCTTGTTGTACTCGGCGACAGAGGAGGAGCATGCCTATAATCTGGAGATAGTTTTGGATACACTCCAAGAGCACCAGATTTATAGCAAACTCTCAGAGTGTTAGTTCTAGATATGAGAGGTCCACTTTATGGGACACTTTACCCCAGAGGCTAGAGTTATAGTGGAACCAGTGAATATATAGGTTGTGCTTTCTTAGGAGACACCCAGTAGTGTGACAGAGGTGTGGAGTTTCCTGGGGTTGTTTGGGTATTATTATAGGTTTGTGCCAGACATTTCTAGAGTTTTGGCACCCTTTTTAGTGTTGACGAAGAAGGGGCAACCCTTCATGTGGACGAGGTGATGCCGACAGAGTTTCCAAGAGATGAGGTAGAGACTAATGAGTGCCCCCATCATGAGGCTACCATAATAGAGTGTTGTGTTTGTATTCTACTACAATGAATTAGGGACCATACTTGGGTGTGTCATGATGTAGGAGAAAGCATTGATCGCTTATGTCTTGCAACAGCTAAGACAACATGAGCAAAAAAATGCCACCAATGACCTGGAGTTAGCAGTAGTGGTCTTCACCTTGAAGATGTGGTGACATTACTTGATGGGATAACTTTTTACAGTCTACTCTGATCACAATAGTATTAGGTATATCTTCTCTAAGATGGACATGAACCTGAGATAGTGGCTATTGCTAGAGTTCCTCCCAGACGAGGACTTTGAGATAGTCTATACTTCTTGGAATGGGAACGTGGTAGCATATGTCCTCATCAAGAGGTCTGGTCTGCAGTTGCTGAGTGATGCAATATAGCAGTTATCCGCATTGCAAATATCCTTTTTGGATAGAGATAGAACAACATACCTCTATTCTATGACAATCACTCCCCCTCTCCTTCAGGGAGCAGGGAGGTGCAACTTGGGGAAAATGACTGTGTGGCTGAATGTGCTCAGATATTCTCAGTGCATGCACCTTATAAATTTTATGAAGGTTGGGAGAACATCACTCACTTCAGGTAACATACCATGGTACTGGTGGAGCTACGAGATTCGGTGTTGTGGGAGTTCCATACATCCTCTATGGTGGTACATCCTGATGTGGTGAAGATGTACTAGGACCTCCAGCATCAGCACTGGTGGCAGAGGATGAATAAGACAATATAAGAGTTTGTATCATGATACCTCACTTGTCAACAAGTGAAGGCCAGGAATCAGGTTCCATCAGGCTTAGTTCAACCACAAGAGGTGCCAGATTGGAAGTGGGATGGGATCTCCATGAACTATGTGACAAGTCTTCCATGAACATCCATGTGACATGATTCTTTGAGGGTGATCGTTGAAAAACTCACCAAGTTAGCCCACTTCCTACCTATCTGAGAGAAGGGATCAGTAGATGGCTTGGATTACTCTACGTGATGGAGATTCTGCAACTTCATAGAGTTCCATCGACGATCATCTATGACTGTGACACATGTTTCACATCCCAGTTGTGGAAGAGATTGTAGAAGGTGTTCAGGACTCAGCTATGTTTGAGAAGCTTATTTCATCCTTAGATGAATGGTCAGACAGAGCAGACCATTTAGACGGTGGAGGACATGATATGGGCATGCATCAAGATTTTGTTCACAATTGGGAGGATCACTTGCCTTTGGTAGTGTTCGCATAAAACAACAGTTATCATTCCACCATCGGTATGGCACTATTCAAGGCTCTATACAGTCGACCACACAGATCACCTCTATGATGGACAGACATAGGGGAGTCAGCACATATGTGTCCAGAGTTCGTTCGAGCTACCATTGAGAAGGTGAAAACCGTCCAGGAGCGGATGAATACTGCACAAAGCAGGAAGAAGTTGTATTCTGAAAGGAGACATAGACCACTGGAGATCTAGGAGGGGGACGACATTTTATTGCATGTCTCTCTTTGAAGGGGACTATAAATATTTGGCAGAGGAAAGAAGTTATCACTGAGGCCTATCAGGACATTTCTGATACTTCGGAGGATAGGTGAGGTGGCATAACACTTGGCACTTCCACTATAGTTGGAAAAGGAGCACGACATCTTCCATGTATCCCAGGTGAGGAGATATGTACATGAACCATATCACATTATTGACCATGGTGAGCTAGAAATGGATGTTGGGGCGATGTTTACTGAGGTTCCAGTAGAGATTGAGGATAGATAGGATCATGTCCTTCGTGGGCGGTAGATACCTCTGGTGCACATTCGCTGATAGCATGGGAACCTCTAGGAGGGAACATATGAGTGGGAGGCTTAGATTCGTGCTCAGTACCCCAATATGTTTTCTTATTCTATATTGTGGATTTTAGGTATGAAAATTCCTAAGGTGGGGATAATGTAATGACCCGGACTTTTCCATGAATTTTTTTAATTATATAGAATTATTACGGTTATGTAAAAATAGATGGTGCATGATTTTGAGGCTTGGATTGCACATAATTAATTTTCAATATTTTTTTATGGTACTTTCAGAAAACACATGAGCGGAAATTTTTAACTTTTGCTAAGATTAGAAATATGAGGGCACAATTGAATCCACAACACCAGGATTTGCTTAAAAAAGGATTTACATTGACCGTGGTAGGTCTAGAAAAAATGTAATGTTTTTTTACTTTTTAAAAGAAATGAAATAAAATAATTTTTTTATTTTACCTCATATCCTCCAATGGGAAAGTAAAGGTGGTGGGGCGAGTGATGTTTCTAGCCAAATAATTGCTTGACCTGCAAAACCTATGTAACGAAATCATTGGTAAATTTGGAAACTTTCTCTTTGATGAGCCCCATTAAACTCTAGAATCATTAAATAACCTCTACCTCTCTTATATATATATAGTTAGGGAGGGGAATCGACACAAATTCACCAATCAACAAAGTGCTGAAGGAGAGTCACAATTCCGGACCCTTAGAAGATGGAGACAACCCAGTGGGAGGTGACAGATGACACCAAACCATGAACCAAAAGACAACTTACAAGTGGAATTGTTCGGAACTAGTTACTATAAAGAAGAACATGATTCACCTTCACGCGCAGGCATTTTATCCGACGTTTCGAGGTAGGGGGATTATTTTTTTACATTTTCTTAAATGCTTCCTACTTCCTTGTTCTTGAAAATTATATGAAGAATGTGGGTCAATGGAATAATGGTTTGATCTGCGAATCATTCGTTTTGAGGGAGGTTGTAATGGGGTATCCTTGGGGGGATTTTTTGTTGTTTAATACAAGATATTATTAAACCCATTTTATCCTCCCTTTGATCAAAAGCTAATGTAGAGGGCATGGGCCTAACGAACCTGACCCAAACCCTCTACAACTTTGTTACCCTTACACCTTCCGTGGGAGACCGCCAGCCCGGTGACACCAACTAGCTATAAAGGAGGAAACGTGCCATCACATGCACGCTGGTTGATGACACGACACAAAGACACAATGATCATCAGAGTGGCCGACACCAGCCAAAAAATGAAGGATGTGTGGTGCACCATCGCATGTCGCTGGTGTGAAAAGGGGTCGCAGCTTGATAGCCACAACATACGGAGAAGGCGATCGGCTCAACGGCCAGCTGTGGAAGGAAAGGGTGTCACGCCATCGCGCACCACCAATGATTAGGAGACTGAGGCCAATGTCACAGTGGAGGAGGCAGAACCCATGCTTTATGCGGGTTCTGTGGCGGCCGGGATGTGCCCTTGTGGTTTTGCTGCTTCAAAGGCCAAACGGCCTTTGGCCGTTCAGGGTATCGAGGGAGTGGCTCCCCCAAGCTGCCTAGTGGATGCACCGTGGGTGGCACCCTTCGCAGCTGGACCTCCCTCTTGTTGGTCGGGCTGCCGCCTATGGGCCGGGCCGACGCGCAGTGGGCTGGGCCATGCCCCACTGTGGGCCGAGCCACCCTTGTGGGTCACCCCATTTTGAAGGCCCCCCAAATTGCAGGCCCTACCGGACCTCGACCCTATGGGCTGGGTTGGTTTGACCGGGTCGGACAAGACCCAGTCCTAAAAACACTTAAGGGGCCTTATCTCGACAACTAGACGTCCGTCTAATGAACCTTCTTTGGTGTTGGGATCCTTGAAGCAAGATGATCCTTTTGAATTACGTCATGAGTGTTTTTCAAAAACATGGAGTATGGTTGGGTTGGATCGAACCCAAATCCAATAGGGCCATCGACACTAAAATTCCAATAACATACAGTCTGAGTGTCCTATTGACATGTCGTCTGTTGCATTGGAAACCTTGTGACACAATAGAACATTGGGATACTTATATGTGAGACTTAGTGCTGGTTTAATTACGAATGATGACTTCGGGAGTGGTTCTACCATGTACACTATGTACGGAACCTTACGAATAGTTGAGACCTGATGACTGGTGAGTTTTTGAATCAGAGTGACTCGACAGCCACAATACGTGATGGGGAGGAGTACCTTAGCATGACACGATGGGGAGCAGACACTGTACACGATGGGGAAGAGAACCTTAGCAGGCCACGGTTAGGGAGCGAATCTTTATGACCCAGAAGACCTATAGTATGTGATGGGGATAAGTACCTCAGTAGTTCAAGTTTAGTGGGAAGAGCCTATATGTGACGCGGTAGGCCCACTGTACTTGATAGAGGATGAGTTCTCCAGCAGATGAGGTGTTCGACATTGTGACTAGGTATATTACTTGTTTCATTCCAAGAGACTTTGTGGCTGGCTATCATCATTCATAGCGATCATGTGTGAGTCAGCATCATATCTTGTTTCTCTGAGTTGTATACCTAGTTTGAGTTGAGACTCTAATTGGGCTGTGTATATTTCTTTGTGCATTGTGATTGAGATCATGCCTTATGGTTTTCCTCGTGTAATTATGAGAGACCATTGGGGGTCTCAGGGTCCCTAATGAGTATCATTATACTCACTCCATCACGGGCTTTACCCACACCTTATTGTGTCTTGTGCAGACGACGAACAGGTGGGATGAGGTTTGAGAGAGCCAAGACTAGGAGGTATGCTGAGGAGATAGGAGGATGTGGAGTATTGAAGAGGTGATCTGTACATACCCTTCAAGTATAATACTCGAAGGATGACTCAATATTTATTTTCCCTTTTTCAGTTGTATTGTTCTTTTCCCTTTTATGTGTACTTTCAAATGTACTCATACTTTCAGTTGGGCTTGTATTCCAGCCCCTTTTACTTTCAGTACTCACTTTTACTACAACATTATACCTCATAGTTACTTCTTGTTGTGTTCTCAGACCATGTGTTTGTATAGGTTTAAAGGAAAAGCCTTCTTGTTTTAGGGAATACACCATTCTGTGATTTTTTACAGCACCGGGCCTATGGAAGTCAGGCTTATGGTAGTCACAACATGGGTCCTGGGGGACGGGTTGTGACATGTGTTTTGAAAAATATCAAATATAGTGTACTTTTAAAAACACGGGTTGTAAAAATATCATATTTTTTAATCATATAATTTAATGGGTAGATGATCATGCTAACATGGACCCACAATGATCCTTAGTTTCACTTAATATTTTCCATTTTATTCATTCAAACTCATCCTTATTTAGAGTTTCAACCAGTCCCCATATGATTTTTATTCTCACATTCATCATTTACCATGTTAAATTGGATCATGATCTCAAATAGGTGGGGATTAGATTGAATATATACTGTAATGTCGTGTTTAAATTATGTTAATAAATTATCATTGAAATTTCATCCCCCAAAACAACAATTTTTTAATTTTTATTATTTTTATTATAATATATTATATAATGATTCCTTTTATCACTGTTAATAATAATGAAGAATTAATTATGGGTGTATGATTTTTTTTATACCACAAAACCCAATAAAATGAATCCCAAAAACCGGCTAATCCTCCAACTGATCTTGATACTATAAAACAAATTAAAAATTTTATTGAATTTGTGCCTTGCATAGGACTATACAATATGTAATTCATTTTAAGAATTTATTAGCAAGACTAGATTCTCTATATTAGTCTACCTATGGATTATAATTTTCCTTGAAATTTTAATTCTTCCTATTATTTGGGCAATGCATCTTGATATCTAGTTGATTTTCCCACACAAAAAGAACAACATTAACCCCATAAATTGATTCTGTATCCAGAATAATTCTTAATGATTGACAAGAAAACCTAAAACAAAAATCAGTTATAGGGCAGTTAGATTTCACAGAAAACGTTTATGCACTACCTTTTCCACAAAACTGGGGAATAATTTAATGGTATTTCATTATATGAAACCTTTTTATGCTATTAAATGAATTATTCAATAATGAAATATTTATTAAATAATTAATATTTTCTTATTGAGAATTAATTAATATGTCACAATTAACATGTTTCCTTTCATTTAATATACACATAACCAAAATATATAACATAAAAAACTGAAATATATATTAAACACATTATAATCAATAATTTATTTATGAGTCTCGAAAATTTCATTAATCATCACTAATCTTGAGATCATAATTTATTATTAATCCTATCACAAAAATTATTTCCAAACTAAAAAATCACTCAACCAAAGAGTTTTAATCTTTGAGACATGTACAATAGTAATAAAATAATGTTTTATAAGAATCATGTTGTCTAATCATGCACGTAGTCTACATTTCATGTGTTTACATTATTTCAATAACAATAAATTAATATTAAAAAAACCATATATTTTTTAACTATATAAAATTTACTCTGAAAGAAATATATGGATATTATTGGACATCTATGAACCTCTAGAGCATTCTCTGCTCTATAAGTGTTGGAAAAAAACTTATACGATAAATAATTATTATCTTGGAAATATTTACATCTTTTTTAACACACACTATATTTAATAAAATTTTACATAAAATCCAAGATCAAATAGCCAAAATTTTCATATCTCATACCAATAAAAATGATATTTTTGGAACATAAACAAGGATGTAATAGTCCAACTATGAATACAAAAAATTAAATAATTATATTCAACTAAATTATATGATATATTTTCATTATATAACTTTTAAAATTATGAAATAAATTATCTGGGTAATGATATTTTACATAAATAAAAATGATTAATTATCAATACCTTTGGTTGAAAAATATAAAAACATCTCTCTATGAACTCTACCCCTAAATCTCAATCCAACTCAACATGACAAATTTAAATCTTATAAACCAATTTAAGATTTTTTTATATATATTTTTCCAAAGACCAAAATTCAGACGATATGATGAATTGGAAATAAAATAGTATCACGAAATTGGTTTGATTAAAAAAACTCTATCAACTCCCACGAGTGAGATTAATGGAGGTAATAGGGCTTCATTATTAGTGGAAGGTGTTAGGATTACCCAAACAAGATATTCAAGTTATGATAAGATTATAAAAATGTTATAATAAAAAATCATGACATTAGACACCCACATAAATTCTCAAATATCACTAAAATGATATATGAATACATGAAGTAAGGGTAAAAATATACCACATTGTTAGAAAAAGCATTTATAATATTTCCGATGAACACATACCTAAGTATGTAAATATTAATGAAACAAAAAAGATTTATTATTATTAGTTTACTCAGACGTTTATTTTAGTCATGGTACTGTCATCAACTGTAAACAAAAAACCATGAGGTATTTAGTGTAATGGTTAATGAAAATAACTTATAAATATTTTAATATTACCAGTTCATCAATTATATGATATTATATATTGCTATATTTAGTTTATAGTAATTTTAATGTAAATTTGATTAAATTTGTATATTTATAAAAAAATTCTGTACTAGTATCGATTACATTATTTTTTAGGAAACAATTTTGAAAAATTATAGTAATTGAGATATTAATTTATACAATGATCTTTTATACATATATTACATCATCATGTCTTGTAGGAACATTCTAGTGGAGTACATGTTTTTTAGGTATCATTAAAAAATTATAAATTTGATTAAATCAATCCATAATAAATATCATCGTATAGTGTTTAATATTATATTATTTTGGGAATCAAAATTATATAAAAAAAACTAGACATAGTGAGGGAAATTTTTCAGAAAAAAACGGATGGTCATGATTTCTGGAAGTTTTTATCATTATTTTAGATGACATATAAAAAATTTCTTATATACCACAAGGAAGAAACATTTTTATATTATTCATTGTGATTTCAAGAAAACATGTGATATATTGGAGGAATATGTGTGTTATAGTCGGTCATTTAATATGATTTTGTGGCTAAGAAAAAAATACACGAGTGTTTAAATACACCATCTAATGGTTTTTTTAGATATACATCAAAATGAAGTAAACCATTATATATAATGAAGATATATGATTTTATTATTGTGGCCAGTAGATTTAAAGTATTAAATGTATACCATACTATAGTTTATTTTTATGCATGTTCCATAATAATTGGAATTTGTAAATATATTAAATAGAATAGTTAATTGGAACATAAATAGTTATATATTGGCTCATATTTTAAAAACATCAACTGGTATATTTTTTTATAATTGTTAATAAGAGGAAAAGTATAGACTCAAGGGAATAACGAATATTTTCTATTTATATATATAAAACAATTTGAGAATAAATTATATTGAAATGATCAACGGAATTTGATAAATAAATATTTACTAATAGAAAATTTCTATAAATGTATAAGATTTTGGAATCCCATTGAATGGTCAGGAAAATTTATGTAAAATAGATTATTGGATTTGAAAAACAATGAATATATTTTTACCAAAATGAATAATAACACTGTATATTTTTTTGTAAAAATGTTGTAAAATTTAAATTATTTGAGTTATTCTTGAAAGTAAAATTAGTGACTATACATCATTTGAGGGGATATGAACTAACAAGGATAGTGAGTCCACTCTAAATATTAAACAAGCCGCAAGCATTAATGAATTTTTATACACTTATTATTTATCATATAATTAATTTTTATATATAGCTATGTATGTCTATACCATGTAATAATTCATTATGTCTCAAATATTTTATATCACTTTCATTAGATAACTATGATATTTTTGTTTAAAGTTAAAAATATACAAGATAATTTTATGGATGAAATTGTGATTGATATATGATAATTCATCAACTCTAAGAGTTTCATCTATTTGAGGGAAAAACTAGTTATACAATAAGAAGGATTAATTTTTAATACTATTTTATTTAATTTTTTTTTACAAGTATATTATATCTATTTAAGTTTAATGGTTGAAATTTTGAGTCTCAATCAAGTTGTGATATTTAATTGATGTAATTTTAAATAATGGAATAAAAAATGGAATCACTAATTATTATTACTTGATGTAGAAGTGAAAAATAATATTATTATTTAAATTTACATGAAAATGGAAATTGTAATTCTCATTTTAGGGGTTTTATGGATTTATAATGTTTATTAAAAATGATTCAGTATCCAAGGATGATATTTTCCTAATGATATTAATATAAATGTAAAGGTTAAATCATCAAATTTTATAGGTTATTTTTTAAAATATAATAAGGAAGATCATAATATGTATGTGGAACAACAATTTTATTGGAATAAGTAATTTTATTTAAGGGTAGACCAGAATGAATAATTTAAATTATTATTTAAATTTGTTAATATGATTTCATAAAAAATATATATACATAGTGATATTGTTTAATATGCCAAAATTCGGTATTTAAATATTGAGAATATTATCACATCAAATCTAACTAAAATAATATTCTTTTACGAATAAGAACCCGGGAGAATATCATTGGATGATAAATTTAATTCCATAAAATTAAAGGTTTAAATTATATTTATAAATATAAATTATTGAATATTATGTTTCAAACATAGCATTGAACTAAAATTAAACCATGATACAATAAAATAATGTTATAAAATTTTAACATTATAATATAGTAGTGATATTAGTAGGTATATATAGTAGTTGTCATATAATGAAATTAAGGAAATGGAATCTATTATTTAAAGAGTTTATTATGAAGCTCATTTTTTTGATCGTGGAATGGAGGTAACTTCACAATATTTTTTCCTTGATGATACCATAGTTAATTTAAAAAAATTAGTGTATGTAAAAAATAATGTGCAAGAAATTGATGCTTCTTTGAGATATCTATATGATTTATTCTTGGAAAAACACCACACTTGATTGACACTAAGGACCATTTAATCCATATGTTTTATATTGAGATATTGAGGGGTTATGGAAGAATATATTATGGTGATGAATACATATAATTATTAATGAAATATATTATTTATATATAATATTTATTTAAACATTTATATTTTTTTTCTTTATAGAAAAATAAATTTCTTTTTGAAAACTATGTCCTTGTTAAAATTCAATTAGTGTTTCTAAATAACATATATTTAGTTGGTATGTATTATTATATATTTCATAATTTTTATTTTTATTATTAATAATTTTTTCTCATGAATCTAAATTTATAATGGTAAAATGATGAATACATACATTGTGTATATGAGTAATTTATTAAGTCGGTTTTAATTTGTAATTATTAAGAAATAAAAATACCATAGTAAACAATTAAAAAAATTATTTTATAAAAAACCCATTTATATATTATGCTTCCACACAAAATTTAAGATCCTAAATTTTAACATTTTGATTTTACAATATTTAAATCATTTTTTCATTCATCATATGAAAATTATTTTCAGATAAAATTTTATTATTTTTTTAGAAAATATTGTTTTACTATGTGAATATTATATGGAAAACATATATTTAAAAATAATGTTTATTTTATGACTTCATTTTAATATATTAATTGGAAAAAATATAAAATGACATTCAGGAGAAATTATTTATTTTTATGTTAAATTGGTTATTTAAATGTATTAATATTAATTTAATAATAATAATGGTTATTGGTTATATTTTTATTTAATGGTGTTTTTATGTGATACACATTTATTATTTAAAAATAAATTTTTTACATTTATACATGTGATATTATAATATTTTTTACAATATTTTGGATCATAATATACAATTTATCTATCATGAGAAATGATAGTTGTATACATCAAATTTATTTTTCACTTAATAAAATTAGATATCATGGTAAATGTAAAATATATAAAAATTTTATTTCATTGAAAAATAGATATAAAATTATATAAAACATGTATATAAATGTGTTTATATGTGTGTTATGTAATATACCTAATCCCATATCCATTATAGTCAACTTAATGAGCTAGTTTCTTTGAATAGTGCATATCCATTTACAAAAATTACTCTCTTCTCACTTATAATAGGATCCATTCACAAATATAGTTTTCCTTACTGCACAAGACCTATAGTTTTAAATAAATATATAAAAACCAATCCAAAACACTCAAATAAAGTTCCAAGAGGTTTTGGTCCCCTAACAAGTCACTCCCTAAATGGTTAAAACCAATTGATAAAGGATTTAATCCGAGGAGTTATGTAAAAAATTACAATTTCCAATTTTTTATTTCATTTCCTTTAATTGTTTTTCTTAAAAAAGATTAAATTATAATATAAAAATTTTAAAAAATTACATATATATCATAAATATAGTAAAAATTAATTATTTTAAGAAAATAATAAATTTATACCATCCTCCAAACTATTTAAAAAATAAAAATCCTACTCATTCCAACTTGCAGACTGCTCACAATATGAATAAATTATATAATTTCTCATCATCAGAGAATGTATATGGTTATAAATAAATATTTTTGATGTAAATGGATTATTAATATAATTATTATTAATATGATAAGAGAAATTTTTTTAGTGTTTCTTTTCTTCTATACAAAAATAAAAACATCATCATTTTGTATGTGTTGAATACTGCTTCCATAGAATGATCTATCCCATTTCTCCTCACTAAACTACATTTATAATTATATTCTATATTTGTTAAAGATAATTGATTTTATAGGTTATTATATTTATTAAATATGGTTTTTAAATTATAACAAAAAAATAGTTCCCAATATAATGGAAGAAATTCATATTATAAAATTTCACGGAACAAGCATGTAAAATATTATATTCTTGTAAACCATCCCCATAATTAGCAAAAAATAAAAATAGTAATGTTTAAATCATTGGAAATACATTATTTAAATTGTTTTTTAACATATTAATTTGGAAATATTTTTCATTTTATTGGGCTATGATCTTACTAGTATAAAATATTTAAAAAATTAATTGGAATTACTAACATAATAATAAAAATAAACATTATCTCGATAATGAAAAGAAATGAATGATTATAATTAAATATTATAGATAGAAATACGTAATCATAATTTTATAAAAAAATTCATTATTTTTTTATTTACAACATATGATGTTAATGTTATTTTATTAAATAACATAGAATATGTAAGGGATTATATCTCAATATTCATTTGTTGTTAAATTTTTTCATGTTATGCATCTATTATTATTTAATAACACTAAATAATTCCCCAAGGGAATATAATAATGCATTATTTATTAATTTAAATATATTAAAACTTTATTCATTATAATTCTATCGTGTGATTTCATTTCTTTTAACAGTATTAAGGTAATCATTTTTATTAAATCAATTTTCCTTTATTATTACATGACCATTCTTCATGAATATTTTTATTATAGATTATGTTCATTATATCAGATGTAAATAAATTGGAGAAAATGGTCATAACCCACATTAACTAAGAATTTTGATATTTGAACTATATATATTAGAGATGAATGAGTAATCTACAATATTCTATATGGGAATTAAAAAATAATAATCTATAATAATTCCCAAATAAATATATCAAACAACTTTCTATGTTAGAAACCACAAATATAAAATCACATATAGTAATGATATAATGTTTAGACAATAATTTTCTCAATTCACCAAATACTGAATCTTTAAGAACAACCTTCAATCAAAAGAATGAAAAATAGGTAATTAACAAAAAAAATTCATAATAATGATATAGAAAAAAACATGTTAACTCAAAAAAGCAAATTTATATTACCTATATCCATCATAGGAAAAAAAACTTCATAAAGTATCAAACATTTGAAAATTGGTTCATTTTTGTAATAATATAAACATATGGAAAAGACAAATTATTCAATTATAGGGAATAATGAGCTAAATATATATCAAATAAATTCCATTTTATATTTAAAACTCAATAAATAAAAATTGGGATTCCTAAAATCTTATTTCTAGCCAAAATTGAATAAGAATAAATTTAAGATATTAAATTGATTTGGAAATATTTATTATATGATTTTTAAGGAAATAAAATTTTAAAATTCATGGGATATTAAATAAAAATATCATTATAAAAATGAAACATGGTCTATAAAACATAACATGTAACAAATATTAAATGTTTAGACCATAAAAAACTATTAATCATTAGATTTTTTTTTCAAAATTACATTTAGAATATGACATGTGATTGAAAATAAAATATGATTAATAAAATATAAACCTTGATATTCGATCTTAAAAAGGAAATATTTCTGTTATATATTTGAAATTTGAAACGTAATACATAAACTTGTCTCAAATAGTGGAGATGGAAAAAAATCCATACAGTTTTAGAAACATATGATTAAATATAGCTAGATGGATATAAATGGAAATAAAAAATTACACCACATGAATACTATTATTATAGTGATAAAAAATATTAAATTTAATTTAGATACTCTATTATAGAAAATCATTTTGTATAATGATATTTATATCACAACGAATTGAATATTGAGATAAAAAACCCTTGCCTTATTTTCCTGTTTAGTATATCATCATATAAACCCCTTGTGTAACAAAAATAATTATATTAATAAAATATCTAAATAAACTGATATTAACCATTTGCATTTTTTTGATTTTTTATAATAATATATTAAAATTTTATTAACCAAATATAGTTTGTTTCATTATAGGTTGTTATAACATTCAATTATTTGTTTTATAAAAATGTCACGAAGATGAGATTGAATATCTCTATGTTGTTTCAAGTTAATCATTAGTAGAACATTCAAGTAATAATAATTATTGTTTCTTAATGATTACATAAGATCCATTTTAGTAATTTAATGTAATGTGTACAAGGTGTTAATATGGAAATCAGGATGGACTAGTTTTCAAATTATCGAATAATCATATAGATTTATATTAATAAATATATGAAATATTTTTTTTAAAGTAAAAAATAATTATAAAAATATAATTATATCTAAAAGGAATTATATTAAATTTATTTTAAATCCCAAAAATATTTTGTAGATAATCATTATAACATAAATTTTATTAAGACTTAAATTGACCTATATGGTAACATATTAAAATGATTTAATTAGCATGATGATGTATAAAGATAGTTGTTATATGACTTACAATAATCATAAAAATTTAATAAATATAATATGTCCACATCATATCCAATATATACATAATAAATGATGAGTGGATATGAAAAATGAAATTCACAATTCGTTGTTGTAGTAGTCCAAAAGTACACACAATTAACGAAATAATTTATCAATGAATGGATGAAATGATGTTATATGAAGAATAATTATATTATAATATTATTTGTTATAATTAAAAAAATTAAATAATCCATCATTTTTTCCATTCGTGATATTTGATGGAGAAAAAATAAAATCATTTATTCTTATACGAGGTAGACAACACATAAAAATAACCAATGCTATTTTAACTTAATTGTGCACAGAAAGTATTGAATATTTTTTTTTTCAAATTTAAATTTTAGTATACCCATCATAATTGATTAATTATATTAAAATATTTATATAATATTTGGGATATGGTAATGTAAAATAAATTAATAATAAAAAATTATACCCACATTGGAAGCATCATTTCTCCCTTTAAAAACATCCTGGAAATTATAGTCCAAAGAAAACATATGGTGAAAAGAAGATTATAGAATTGTGGTAGGGTTCTTGAAAACCAAATTATTTATATATTCAATAATATATTCTATAGATAGTTTAGTCCTTATGTGGTGAAAGTATTACACTATTATTAATGAATGGATGGGTTGTTTTTTATGTAACAACCAAATTTTCATGTGTTCTACATTGATATTCAATGATTAATGGAACTAAAATTGAGAAAAAGTGATTAAAGTATGTTATTATTGATATTATATTCTTTTAATCATTTTTATACATCTTATCATGTTGGTATTCGTTTCCATCAATCATTTTATACATTACCGTAATTAATATTTATATTGGTGATTAATTTTTATCTGTTGTATTTAATATTAATGAATAATATATTTTTTTTTAATGTTTACTAATTTGAAAATTATTATTTCATATTTTAGATCAGTTTAAAAAATATTTTTTTATTTGAATTAATTTTTTAACGAAACACACATAACATGATGAAAATATATTTTTTAGATAAGCACATTATTAAGACTAATAATTAATATAAAATATTATAATATCATATATATTTATTTTTTAAAATAAATTATTTTATAGTAAATGTAATATAATTTATTTTATTTTTTTATATTAATAAAAAATGAAAAATTACCATTAGAATAATTAATTATAGGAAAATACATAATGTATTTTTTTCATTAATGGAATATTTTATTTAGTTTGAAAAATGTTGGACATACATTTTCCATGTTCTAGGTTTATTTTCAATTGCATTATGTTATTCCTAAAATAGATATTGATTTATAAAATTGGTTTTAAAAACTATTATGATATAAATAAATAATTATATAATAATTAATATTAAAATATTTACAAACCTATAATTTTTGGAATAAAAATAAATATATTTATAACAAATAATAAATTAGTATTGATACATTCTTATTTGGTGAATAAAAAATTAAATTTAATTTTTTAAAATATTAAATAAAATTTTAATTTATTAAATGGAATATACATAATATATAGAATTGTGATCTTTTTTAATATAACATATTTCAAAATAAATTTAATTTAATTTTTTTTCTTCCATTGGTAATAAATTTTAATGATTTATAGTTCCATATATATTACGTCATTAATAATAATTTTATATTAGCATGTTATTTTCCTCATTAAATTTGATGTAGCATGTATCAAATTTTATTGAATATAATATCTATTTTTACAAGGTTTATAATGTTGGGTCGTTAAATTATAGCCCATAAATAAATTGTGTCCTCACAATTACATTTTTATATTACTAATGATTATATCTAGGGAAATTACAAATAAATAAATAAATGAAAATTGAGATATATATCTTACTATCTTAATTAAGATCGAGATACAATTGTTTTACTCAATCATCATTATACAATCATATACCCATATATCTTAATATCCATCACATTTATTTTAATGAAAAATCCATTATAAAAATAATCACATCTCCATGGAATTATGTGATGAAAAATATCTTATATTCTACAGAAAATAAATTTTATCTATTATCTTGAAATTGGATAAACCATTTGTTTATGAATTCCCATAATAGAAAATATATAAAATAACACCAAAATGTGATTAACCTCAACAAAAATTTCATAGATAATTTGTTTCACTAAATAAATTATAAATTACAATGTTATCAATACTATTTAACTATCTTTTAACAAAAGTAATAAATCCTTCTTTTAATCAACATCAATCATAATTTAATCATAGTACTTAGTTATCCTTCAATAACATTTTATCCAATAGTTATTTTATAAAATATAGCCTTATGATAATGTCATTTGTAAAGTCTATGGATTCCATTTAATATATGTCTCCAAACAACTATGAATAACTACAAATGAAAAATTATTCAAAATTTTACATATTCCAATTAATATTAACAATGTACTAGAATATCATTAAAAAATATATCTCTATAATGATAATATATAATATTTTTATGAAAATACCAATCTCACTACCTAAGGAAAGGTTTATAAACTCAAATTTCTATCATAATTGGAATAAACAAATATTCTCATCCATTTAATTATGATAATTTATTCATTTATAATACAAATTAATTTCTAGATACAATCATCTCATAGATTTATATTCAACCTATTTTTTCAACCAAATACTAAAAATAATTTATGGTAATATCAAAAATATGAACTTGAAAACATCGATAAAAATATGTATACTCATACGAAACTTTTTTTAATACATGATTTATTCAATTCAATATATGAATCTCCTTGTTCAATGCTTCATTATAAATGGTAATTTTTCTATAATATCGTCTAAAAAGATAGTTGACTCCATTCGTAAAACATTCATTTTTTTATTTCAAGGTTATTAAAAAAATAATATCCCCCAGGAATGTAATACTAGGAAAAATGTTATTCCCCACTAGATTTCACATGATCACGTGAGACTCAATACCAAATCCACTCTTTGGAAATTTTCACATCTCAATACATATTGTTCTAGATTTTAAATGAACAAGAAGTATATTCAAATTTATCTAATTTCATGGAGGACCAAAAAATATCCACTTTACCCAAAAATTAGGATATTCTCCAATAGATAAAATTCTCTCTTGGATTCATTAATTTGGATTTAGCTATTGTTCTCTTATAATAATTCCAATCTAAAAATTCTAATATCTGCATATCATTAAAACATATAATATCCCAATGTATTAAATATACCAATGTAATTTTTTTCAACCCTAACATATAAAGCATTATATTGCCCTAAAAAATTACTAATCTCAAAATTTATCTAGAACCCTATCTGATTCAAACTATGATAACAAATATCGTCACTCTTATATATGATGCCATCGAAAAATAATACTCACATTGGATTCAATAAAAAATGAATAGTTAAAAGTTATAAATACTAAAATTATATAACATAAATAATATATATAATTATATTCATTGTTAAGAGCATTTCGTTTGAGATAATTACAGAATTAAGATAATATAATAATTTACAAATCCTATCATTTTCTAAAAAATGGATGTTTTTGGTAACTATATACGAAACAAATTATTCAATAATAAGGCTTCACCATCTCCAACATATTATATAAAAAAGATATGATATTCATTATATCCTTTGAAATATATATCATCGTTGCTTTTGGATTTGAAACATAAGAAGGTGGTAACATTAAAAGCTTTTTTGGAAAATATATAACCAAATATTTATAAAAAATAATCACTGTATGTTTAATATGGGTGTGATAATTAATCTGAATAAATCTATAATCATCTATAACTAAGAGAATGATATATCTATGAATTTAAATTAAATAATGGGTAACAATAATTACATCTCTCATGATAATGTAATGTATGCTTTCAGACATCTAAATCATTCTCTCAATGTCCTATTCTATGAAACTATACTGATATGGGGAGAGGTATAATCTAAACTCGGGATGTTTTGTCTCAAAATACATATCAATTCATCTAAGGGATATATAGTTATAATCTATACACATCACTCAATTAAGGAAATTGAGTTCAATGAAATAGGTAAAAATATATTTAAATCTATTCCATAATAAACCCTTTGAAGAATACAAACATAAAAATCGATATAATAAAAAATAATGTATTTCAATACATAATAAACCTATGTTAGAAAGAAGTAATCATAAAGAATATTAATAATTTTATATGAGTCATTAAAAGTGATAATAGGATCATAAACCATCATTGTAAAGAAGGATGATGATTTAGAAATACTTATTAAAATTTCCAATTATCCTCGATTTTGAAATAACAATCCAAAGAATGATAATAAACTTCCACAAGTTAATAAATTCAATACACTAATAAGAAAAAATATAAATAAAAATGGTGGATGGTTCAGAAAAACATATTCATGTTTTATATGTAATAAATAAACATTATTATCAAAATAAAAAAATAAAATTATTTACATTTTTCACAATTCAATAAATAGTATATCTTTACATTAAAAAATTGTTATGATAAAACCTTATGGGTAAGGTTTTATATTAATGTTTATAATTTCCCAAATCAATTGATTATTAACATCTATGTTAATATCCAACAATCAATGTAATTGAATATATGGTATTCAAAGTTAAAATTATTTGGAAGACAACAGTTTTAAATACAGAATTACATCTCCAAGAAAAGAGATCTGTGTTATAAATAAACCTTACCAAAACCACACACCACGAATAATGAAACATGTGAAATTTTGGGCATGTGATAAAAATATATATAATTATATAATGAAATATTATATAATGAAAAGGAAATTTTTTCCTATCTTATAAGAAATAACATCAGACGAATAGTAATTACTCAATGAATAAAAATTTAGTTTCCAAAAAATCTTATGACTGAGGTAACACTAAGGTAAAAATAATTGTATAAATAAAAGTGATTTAGATGAGTTTATCCAATGAAGTAGAATGATATGAATCATCTATATTTAATGGGATACTAAATCCTTATAGCATATTAAAAGGGAAATTTGGTGGATACATGATATATGTCTTAGTGAACCTAAATTGAGAACTAGAAAAGACATATAGATTGAGTAACATTTTAGTCAATACCATATGAAATAGATGAAATTTAATAGAACACAAATTACTGTTATTTATTCCTAAAATATCCCAAAATATTTATAATCAAAATTTTTTAATCCACATAAATGTAATTAGGTGTATCATACCAATCATGTATCAAGGAAATTATATTCCTATGAAAACCCCATTAAAACATAAAAAAATAAAATTAAAAATTACTTGATGTTTATAATTTAAAATTAAAAATTAATTATAATAAATAAAGATAAAATCATATTAAAACATATTAAAGTTGAAATATATACACCATTACAAATAAATTTTTTTGGATAATAAGATATTCATCTTGAGTAATAGAAAATAGAGATGAAATACACTTATTATGTTTTCCCGCTTACTTGATCTCACTCTAACATGTGGTATAGTGGTCATAAATATCTTAATCACTTAAATAATATCCAATATATATAAAAATATCAATATTAAAATTATTAATCATTATCAATGTTTATAAATATATCAAAAGATTATAGTTTATTATTATTATGATGTGTTATAACCTTTGGTTTCTTATTTCCTAAAAACATATAGAAGATATGATTGATTCTCACTATGTGGTTTCAAGTTTACCATTCCAAAATTTGGAAATATAAATAATAATTATTTTATTTATTATTTAATTTCAATTTTCATTATGTGAAATAAATGAAAATATCTTTTGAAAATCAAAATCACGATGAACTTGTTTTCCATTTGTCCAATGATCAAAATGTGATATATTAATAACTTTTTTAAATTTCAATAGAAAACACTTATAAATCACAATGAAACGTACATATATCAATATTTATGGATATTATCCTTATATTACATCCAATAATCATTTCTGAAATAGAAATTATAATAATTTCTACATTGGTAGATAAATCGACAGAAATCATATCATTTTATATTGATTTGAAGAGTAAGAAAATGTATTTAGATAATGATAATATGAAATATAAAAGAGAATAATAGTGTAATAAAAGTAACATATCGTAATTAAATCTATTATATGAACAATAAATGATTGGTGGTGAAAATAAGTGATGTTCATTATTTTTATAGGAAGTAGTTTGTATATATTAATGATTAAAGATCAAATTTTAAAAATGAATGGATTAAATAATGAAATATAAGAACTATTAATTAAAGACAATTAATTTTGAATTCTAAATCATATTTATTAGTAAATTCCATTATTGATACTAGTATTTATATTCATTGATGAAAAATGAATGACACCTCTTTGATGAGGTGGTAGTCAGTATGAATGATGATAATTTAATTTCATTTTTTGTGAAATAGTTGAATAAAATTTTTCCATTTAATACAATAAAAATTAAATTGAAAAGTGATCCTAATTTTTTACTATTAATATGGTCATAGATTATTTATTAATGAGTACAGTAAAATAAACGAATATATGAAAGCAATACAAATGTTGGAAACTTGTGTTTAATTTTAGAAAAGGCATTTGAAATCATAACTATATGAAATCTACATATGAAAAAAAATATTTTCAAGTAGTATAAAGTTATTTTTGGATTAATTTATTATAATTTATAGAAAAAATTTAAAGTATATTTGAGTCTTTTAGTGGTGAACGTTTTTCCTTTTTATAATTAAAGGGAAGGTTAGTTGTAGGAGAAAGAATTAATTTTTCAATAATTTAGTGTTACTATTTATAGATCAATGGAGATAAAATGGAAAAATTATATTCAAAGTGTGTTTTAGTAGTTATCCTCAACATCCCCTCATTTTAGAAAATTCCAAAAAAAATTAGAATTTTCCTTTGAAATGTTTTATTTTAAACCAATTAACATTGACATTTTTAATAAAAATTTAAACCATTTCAATAATTAATAATAAAAAACATTACTTATAATTTATTCATGATTTAAAAAATATAATTTTATATTTTTAGATCACATTAAAAGATAAAAATTTTAATAGTTGTAAATGCAAAATATAAAATAAATATAAATTACTTTGAGAAATAATTTTTTAGGATAATCATGTAACTATTTTTTAAAGTATTATGCACATGCTGAGATTGTAGTAGGTAAAAATTATTTTGAAATTAATTAATTTATTATAAATATTAAATTTTATGTGGATTTTAATTAATGGAAAAAGATGAATTATTCAAAAAAACCCTTCAATCGAAAAATAAAGAGTAGACATTTTTTATTAATTTATCATTTTTCTTTATTTCTAGAACTCTTGTACATAGGTTTTCTAAGTAAAAAAAATATTTTAAATTAAATAATTATATTTATTAAATTTATATTTTATTACATAAATTAATTTTTTTATTTTCTATTATTATATTAATTAAAGATAAAATCATAAAAATAATTTTTTTTATGAAATCATATTTTCTGAATAAAAAATATTCTTACTAAAAATTATCCAATAATTCATACTATATAAATTTTAATTTTTGAAATTAAATTATTATTCTGTTGATTCATAAAATATACTTTCTTCGTTTTTTTAAAATTTTTTAAGACATAAAATAATTAAAAAGATATATTTTATTGAAAAATCCTTTTTTAATATTTCAACATATTAAATATTTTAAAGTAAATAATTTTTAATGAAATAAAATATTATACATTATTATTTTTTTAATAATATTTTTTCCATATAATGTTTTTATATTATTACACTAGATATGTCATGTAAATTAAATTATCGAACATAACATTAGTTTTATAGGGCCATGAATTTTGGGTTGTCAAATAACTTGTTCAGTAAAATCACATTGAAGTATAAGTACCTAGAAGGGAAACATCTAGAAGTATCCCTCATGAAATCTTCATGTTCTAGAGGGATATAGTGAGGTAAAAATAAGGGGTACCATCTAGCAGCTAATCATAAGTTACCAAGGATTTAGGTTAATATTATAAGAATTTCACTCTAATATGAAGCGACTAATGATGTAAAATTGGATGTATTATGTTAAATTATATTTTGGAAGATCATTACGGTGTGGGAAGTAAGGTTTCATTCTTGTATAATTATAATTTTTCAATTTATTTTTTGGTTATTTCATTCATTCTATATTTTGTATAGAAAAATTATGGAGTCACACACATTTCAGATGGTTTTGAAGATTGGATGACCATTTGAGGCTATCTATATGAAGTCCATTTAACAACCTATATAGATTAAAAATACATTGTGTAGATAGTTCTTAATAATGTATACAATGCATCACATATTTGGTGAATTCAAACTTAGTGAACAATTGTTTCTGAGGTTCCTATGATGATGGAATTGGTTAATGTTTGGAAGGATAAATATTGGATAGAGTGGAAGGAGAAGAAATAGAATTTTGGAAGGAGTAACTTTTGATACATCTTTAAATAATATGATGTGATTTATTTCATAATAATATGTATATTAATGAAATTAGTTTTTTCATTTTACCATAGAATCATGACACATGTTTGAACCATGTTATTCCTTTTTTTCATTGTTGATGTTGTTTTATATTTGATTATTTATAATATTGATGATCCTATTTATTTTTCATGGTGTCAATATAGATAAATTTATGTAAATGGATTAGAAACATGTTTTACTGGTTATAGTGAGTATAATTCCTTATTTCATAAGATTAATTCATAGTGGAATACCATAGAATAATTCTATACATTTTTTATTATATTGGTGTTATGGTTACTTCTAATGAATGATTCAGATGTAGGCCTATATATATTCCAAACAAGTGGTATTAGATCATTTGGTTTCATAGTTTTGTAGAGGAGTATTATTTTAGAATTTCTTGGTGTAAAACTTATCATTGTTTTCAAAGGAATTCACTATAAATAAATTATTGTACAAATGGTTTTCTAGATATAATAATTATTTTAGAACATATAGATTCATGAATTTTTTTCATTTTGGATATGGAAATTCATGATTGATTCTATGAATATAATGTGATTTTGGTTAGACGATCTATTATGTTTAATAGTTTGTTAAGAAAATAGTGTTTCAAAATACATTTATGCTGGGGGTTTTCAATGTAATGTTGTACATAGGTTTTTATAGCATGAACCATTCCATAAGTGACATTTTTATAGCTTGTGGGAAGTCTATAATATGATTCAATGTTGTCTATATGATAACCATATTTAGTGTGAGTTCTTTTTTTTGAAGATGTGTTGTATGTCTCTTGACACATGCGAGATGATCTGATAGTGGAGGCTGTTGTAAATTGAGATTGATGATAATAATACACTTGGTGGATTTATAGGTTATGTCTATTGTATAAATCACAAAGAGTAGGAAGTGAATGAAATCCAAGGATATCATGAATATGTATTGTTTCATATAATGTATTGTTGAATATTTTTCATGCTCTTATATATAGGATGTTAGTAGAATCTCGTAATTATTAGCACCAATTAAATGGGTTTTTTGTGGCAGCCATTAATATATATAGATTACTCTATGAAGAGGGGAATTGAAGTATATATTGTCATGATTAGATTACTAATTCTGTTAAAGACATGTTCAAAAAGATAAAATTTACTACACCATATGATGGATGTATCCATTTTTTCACATAATCCAATATTAGAAGGATCTGTTTTGTTTCATGGATCCCAATTTTACAAAAAATGATTAATGAATGAGTGAATATTATAGAAGATCAGGATAATCTTTCATTGGTATTTTTATGGTTATGGTATTGTTTTGATAGGTTTCATGCTCTACAATATGTAGACTAGAAATATTGTTTCCCTGTTGAGTATATAAATATAGGATGGATGAATCTTAGTTATGGTTTCTATGAATTTGAATAATTGTAAGAAAATTAAGGATAAGAAAAATATTACATGTCATTTTTATAAAACACTTAATTATATAGTGCAGTTTTTGGTTCCCATAGATGTTTATCAATGTTTTGATGATGTTTATCATTTAAATCCATTTTATTGAAATTTTCATTAATATAGAATAACCATAATGAATGTAGACTATATTTTGGTAGATAATATAATGGTATGGAACATTTGGATTTCATAATTTTGTCTGGATATTATATCTAACAATATTAATGTTATTAGTAATTATTTAACCAAAAACATGTTAGTAACCTATAAAGGTAAATGTTTCATACCTGGATAAGGTTTCTATTCTATGTAATGATAATGGATTTCTCTATTTAATTCTCATTATAATTATTTATTCAAAAGATTGTGATTTTTATGTAAGTTCCTCTATAATTATGTTTGAATCCAGGAATAGATCCTGAAAAGAATATATATTTATGAGAAAATGACTTTTTAAAATCTCAGGTTCACAAATGTAGGATTTATTTGGAGTTCATATTAAAAATGGAATCAGGTTTTTTTAATGATGAGTTTTATATTGAGGTTATACCGATACTATTGTTGAATATCATTATACCACAAATCCTTTTAGATTGTAGAGGATAAAATAATACAATATTATTGATTTAGTGATTCCATGGACATGATGAATGACCCAACATGATTAAATTATTTTCAAAAAATTTATAGGATGAATACTAATTTTTCATATATTCATTAATGTATTACAATTAAGTATTTAAGGTGATTTTAATGTACACGTGTGAATTGGAGATCATGGTTATATATGTTAATGTATAACCTTTTTCCATGGTAAGATAGAACATTACTACCTAAACATAATAATTATATAACACTTAGTTTTAGTCAATATATTACATTCATTCACATTGATGATCATTATAAATTTATAGATTTAGATAATGTGTCCATAAATCATACATAAATAAACCATAAAATACAATGTGGTGACCTCTTATTTTTATAAATTTATTTGATAATATTAAATTTTAAATTAATGCATGATCTCTTTCCATGATAATTGTTCATGGATTTCAAATTGAACACTTACTCTCCCTTACCTATCATTAAACCATATATTTTTTAAAGAAAACATGGAATGATCACAGATGTTTAAAAAGGGATATAAAAATAAAGGGTACTATTATTCCAAAAAAACATGAAACACCATATAAAATTTACTAATATATATAAAATTCACTAACCAAATAAAATTAATTATTTTCACCTAAAAAAATTACATTACTCAAAAAATAACTAAATATTATATGATGAAATTTAATCTTCTTTTGGTGTCATAGAGAATCAAATTCACTAAACTAATTCAATGCTTTTGTAATTGAATAACTATATAAAAAACCTCCTAATATTTCACTCCTTGAAATTTTACTACCATAAGTTCAACTTCCAAACCCAATAAATTGGAGGGAAACGAAGGACCCACCTATTGTTTTAGCTACAATGGGATCACCCGACACAATCTTGGGCCTCCCCATGAATAAGTTATCATATGATCACTCAGTTTTATCTGGGCCTCTGAATATATAATATATATTGGGATCACCTTGCACAATATGGGCCACCCCTAATATAAATTGTAATAGTCTAACCTAGAACTATCTTGGCTAGCCCACATATATGCTATAGTATCCTCACCCAACACAGTCTGGGCCACCCCACATATATGTTGTAATTGGATCACTCATTACTATTTTTCTTACCACACATATATGATATAAGAGGAAAACATTGCACTCTCTAGGAAACACCATGTATATGCTATAAAAGAAAATCCCATTTAATATAAATCCCAATTACCGAATCATTAATAAAAAACATTACCATAAATCTCTTTTAAAAACTCTTTTTAAACCCATATGAAATCACCTTCGAATAATAATACCATTTTTATTTTATAAAACTATTTTTTATTTCAAAATACGCAAAAAATATAAATTGGTTTAGTGATTTAATGAAATAATTAATATTTAAAAAGAATCTAAATATTATATAATATCCATGACAATAAAAAATACATTATCATTCTGAATGTTAAGAATAAAACATTTCTATTGTAATTTTTAGAATGGTCCATATTAAAAATATAATATTATACCTTTTAGAAATCAATTTAATGATATTTATCATCAAAATAAAAAGTTCAATATAATATATATAATATTAACTTGGAGGAAAATATTTTGACATTAAATCATTAAATATTTAAAATGTTATTAGTAATCAATGTTTCTTATAACACTTTAAAGTTGTTGAATCAAAACCCTCATGAAGGAATATAATTAAAGAAAACAATAAATAACATGAAATTAAATAAATTTTTGATATTATATTTTAATGGGGCTGTATATATACCTTATAAAAATGGTGGGAGTATAACATCAAAATAATCCTCAGTAAAAGTAAATTGAGATAAAATCCATTACCATGGGGGTAACTTTTCACATGGGACTTTATCATCTATACTATTAAACATATGTAATTTATTTATTTTCATGAGATCCGTATTCATGTTTATTATTACTATTTTTACTTATTACATCTATATTTATATTTATTATGTAGTTAAAATTATGTCGGGTGTTTTAACCATATTTGGTTTATGCGACAAATCTGGTTTTGGTACGTGGGGTAAGGTCAAAGTGGTCAATAATTAAAAATATAAATATTCATATTCATTGAATAATTATATTTATTATACATAACTTATTATTTTAATTCCAATAAAGAAATCTTGTTACAAAAAATGATCTGACGTTACAATTATACAGATGGTAGGCCATACGTACTAATGAGCAATATTCACAATATTCATTGATTATTATATAAAATTTTAAGGAACATTTATCCTTACATAATTCTCATTATATCATGAATAAAATATTATTTAATCATTTATATTTATATATACAATTATTCTGATGTAAAAGTAATCATAATGATTTATGGAGCTGATATTCCACATATCACAAAATACATTATCTATTTTTATTCAGTTTAAATGTAATAATGAATATGATATATTATATTTTTATAAAGTTAAATTTTCTAATAATATATTACATATTTCATGTGTATCAAAAAAATTATAAAACCCATATTACATTCAATGTTATGCATGAACGAATTACATCACTTTGAGAAGGTAATAATTTACTCATCCGGAAATGATGATATCATCTCCTTCAAATGGAAAACATGAATATATGTGTTATATTGTAATTATAGATCAATAAATAAATAATAAATATCATTTATATAATATAAAAATAGTATATCCTATATTATTCCCTATACTGAGATGATGTAATGGGTGAACGCACATTATTGTTCAGTAAGGTAGTAGTCTTCCATACCGACAAACAATTATTTTGTATCCCATTTGATGGATGAGTGGGAAGTTCTAGGTAGAACCATTGATACTAAATAATATCATTTTATATAAGATATTGAGGTTAGTATATACTCATTTAGTTATAATAATTTATATGATGGATAAATAATTAACACAAATGCGATCGTTGAGGAATACTAACTATTCATTAGGTAACTCATTTAGAATTGTATCAAAGGGCTTCCTTTGTTTTCATTAATTGATAAGTGAGGCATTTGGGGTATGAATATAAAATTTAAGAGACTGTTTAGGAATATTCTGAATGTGAGAATGGCTTGATAGGTGTTAATAATTGGGCACTGTGACAACCTTTTTATATTGTAGGGGAGTGGAATTATTGTAAATAGCAAAATATAAACACTATTTAGAAGGTATCCCTTTAATAATGGGTATAAAAATTAAAAATAATATATAAAATATGATTTATGGCCAATACACACACACACACACACACGAAATTTAAATAAATGAATAATTATTATTTTATATTTATTATTTATGTTTCTTTATAGATAATATCTTTTGTTTTTATTTTAGGTGGGAAGTTTTATAACCTATGAAATTCATACACTAATAATAAATTTATGTGATACATATTAGAAAATTTATAAATGAGGAAAATAAAATATTAAATTTAATTTATAATATAAAAATCTCACTTGTGTTGAAATTTAATTTTATGAAAAACACATGTAATGATCAAGAATATTACATTAACACAAGATGTGCTAAATTTGTTTTCACAATTTATGGGTCAATAAGATATTTATAAATGATAAAAAAGAACAATAATTGACCATATTTTATATTTATTAACACTTTTAAGTAGCAATGTATATTAATTTTTCTTTGTAATTATAAATAATTTTTAAAAAATATAATTTATGATATTTGATTATTAACTGAATAATCCATTCATTGGTTTTTCTTAAGCATTTAAAGTAATCATATAGTATCTTAGATATAAATATAGATTATTATGGTAAAAATAACTCATTTATCATCCAAAATAATTTTTTAAACAATTTTTTTTTCTTATTTCACACTCTAGTCCTTTATTAGTGTTAGAGGTAAGGAATATTTTTTTTCTTTTCCCTTTCATAACTTATAATATTACACAATTTCATAGAATAGTTCCCCAATAACTAGAGAAAACTAATAATAAGGTGGTATGGGCCTATATATGTCCATCCAATTGATCTGGGACAAATGTGGACTCATTTATACCCCATGTATTCCATGTTTACTCATTAAGAAAGATTGTTTATACCTTAAACATTATAAATAATTTTAATTGTATTCCCTAATTGTTAAATTTAAAAAATCCATGTTTTCCATATAAGATTACTAATTAAATACTTATACAAAATAATTGTATCAATTTTTAATAATTATTCTCATATTATTAGTTAAAATTAATTTTTGATCGATCCTACAGACATTTTGAGACAATGAATTTTTAAGTAGGGAAATAGAAATGTTTGAAATGTTTTTATATTCAATTTTAATGTAAAATTAAAAAAAATTTACACCACAATGATTGAATGATTTAATGTTTTACTAATTATACATAAAACTAAATTTAAAAAAAAATATCTAAATAAATGAATTATGCAATAAATGAGTTTTCATTTAAAATGAAATGTTTTTCATCATTCATCAAGAAAATAAATTTCTTAGAAAACTTCCATATAATTACAAAAAGTAAATTTTAATATGTTTATTTCAAAATTGAGTATTAATTTTTAAAATAAAATCAATAAACCATTCAATATTTAGTTTTAAAATAGTTAATCCAATAAAAGTAAGTAAAATCATATTTTAGGAAAATACATATTTTAAATGTTAAAATCGATTTATTCTTATCAAATACAGATAAAACTTTTTATATTAAATAAAAAAATTATAATCTTCTGTTTTAATAATATAGCCAATCTTATTCAAACATTACAATATAATAAACATGTGATAAAATCCATATAAAATTATCATATCAACATAAAATTATTGTTCGATAATGCTCATCCTTGCGTGTAACACAAGTTATTTATGAAACTCAATTTCACAAGAAACTAATGATAAATATATAATTATGTATAATAAAATTCAATCTATAAATTTAGTTTATTTGAATCTATCAATGAATGTAAATTAATTTTAATGAATATATTTATAAATTATTAGGATGTTACATCTCACCTGCTTATAATAAATTCCACCTTAAAAATATTTTTTTGTTATCACTGGTTTATCAATTTAAAAATTCTTTCACAAAAACCTAAATTTATATAAATGGATAATAAATAATCCTATTGAGGAAAAAAATATGTATATGATAAAATCATCTGGATGAACACATTCTATATTACTATATTAAAGATTATTGGAGGGAAAAAAATATTCATACATATAGGAAAAATGTATATAATCATAGAGATTGATTGAGGTCATTGATCATAAAAAGTGAATGATTAATGAAAATTAATGGTCCTCAAAACCATAAAAATATGTTTATAAAAGATACCATCGGTTCATCAGAAATTTATGTAATAGAATAATTTTATGGTTTTATGATTCCATCCAAATATTAGATGAATTTTTTTACTATTTAAGAATATAACGAAATATACAAACTTGATATATTTTAATTATATAACAACAATTTTATAATCATAAAATTTATAAAAATATGATGATAATCCATAAAAATAGCCTTAATCATCAATGATTATATAAAACCTAATGTTTATTAATACCATTAAATTTATATCCAAATGTTATGGCACACATCTCATCAAACCAAATCCTTTTATAAACATAATCCAAATAAATAATATACCAAATATTACTTTATTAGATTGTTATGTCAGAAAATAAAACCTTATAATGTTTGTATAAAACCTTGAACATATGGTTAAACATAAAAAATACTAATTTCCCAAATGCTATAAAACTTTAACTAGATAGTATTAAAATAGGTATAGAGGTAACAAATGATTTCCATATACCTTTTGTTTTATGATAACGATGATTACCACCATGAGTAATTAACTTTAGACACATGTTAGCATAATTTTCCAAAAAAATTAAAACTAAAACATTATATTGATGATTGAATTTCTATTATCTCACTCTTGGATTGTGCATAACTCTTCACTTTATGATCATGAACCATGTGACCATAAATTTCACATCAGTAACACTTTTCATATCCTAACATAAATTCCAAAAAATAGTTTTTAAGATAAATTGAATATTTTTGGCTTACCAACATAATTCATATTTGGTTTAATCTATATTTCATACCACCATGATGGTTTCCTATACTGTTAATCACTTATCAAATATGTATTGGAAAACTCCATTTCAATATTAACATCACAATGAACCATTTTTTGATAACATATAAATTATTATGAGAAAAATGTTTTTTATAGACATGGTTTAAATCCTTAGTAAAATATATTAATTATAAAATTAGTGTACTGAATAAATTATTCAACATATATAGAGAATATTAATATGTTTTCATCATATGAATCTACAGAATCATCATATTTCTTTCTCAATTTCAGATATTTTTTCCTTACAGTGTTAAAAATATAGAAACTGTTTTTTCAAGAAAAATAATCTTAAATATTTTCCATTGCATAAAATCAAGAACATGTTTCTCTCTTGTATTATTTATCAAATAACTCTATTAATTAGTATCATCTTTAAAATGATAAGCAACCGTAATTAAATATTGAAATTTCATAAATCATATGACATAAAATATCATATCTAATGAATATATCCATCCCTTATTTACAACATGGTCATAACATCCAATGAATTATTGTTGATGTTTTCACATGATATTTACTACAAAATACATGTTTTTTGTGGTAAATTAGGTTCTTATCTTACATGTATACCACCAATATTTATTTATGGATTCAACTGATCCACCACCATAAAAAACTATTCTGTTACGATTCCAACAATCTAGTGATATTGATATGGAAGGATAATTTCTTCTTGAGACTATGCCACAAAATGTTTTTTATTTCATACATAGAAAAAATTCTAAACAATCAAAAATCAGAATATAATATTCTAGATATCATAATATGGTTTTTCATTATATCTTAACTATAATGTAAAATTATTTAATGGTATTTTATTAACACTCCCCTAACCTCTAATGTTTTCTAAACCTTTCCATTGATACCATCTACAAGGACCATGCACTAATCCTTACATAATCACATGTTTTAGTCAATAAATTACATTCTTTTATGTTAAGGATCATTTTATAATGAGTTTTTCGAAAAATTAATCCATAAAATACCGATAAAAAAAATATAAAATACCATTTTTAAACAAAATAAAAATATTAATATTTCCAAAATATAAAACGTGTAATATAATGAATGATATCTTTTCAGGAAAACTCTTCATGATGTTCATCATGAAATATTTTATTACCTTACTCATCCAGAAAATAAAAAATACATTTTTAAAATCATAGGATGAGAATATAATCTTAGGAAGGGATTTGAAAATAATGGAAACCATTATTCTAATTAAAATGAGAAAAATCATATAAAATTTTACATTATTATCAATGTTTTTTTATAATTTTAAATAAAACATTTCCTCAGTAAAAAATATTTATCATTATCAAATAAAATCATTAAAACCAGTATCAAACAATTTAAAACTCATTTGGTAACTTTGATAATACTATTAATTATCAATTCAAAATAATTTGAGTTAGAATAACCATACGGGAAACATCCAAACATTTAAATCATACAACTTGAATGATCATATGGTATAATTCCACATATAACTCATTGGAGGTATATCGTGGACCCACCAATCATATATTCTATAAGGGGTCACCCGATGCTATCTAGTTCACATCATGTATAAGCTATAATAGGATCCCACAGTGTGGTCTTGGCCACCCCACGTATAACCTTCAATGGTCTCAAATGATACTATTTGGGTCACTACAAATATAATCTATAATGAGGTCATCGATGATATCTATTTCACCCAATATATTATATATAATGGTCTCACTTAATGATACCAAGACCACCCCACATATAAGCTGTAATAAACTCACTCAATTCTATCTAGGACACCCCATATTTATGATGTTAGGGGATCACCCACTAATATCTATTCCATCCCATTTATATCTATAAGTGGATCAAAAATTTCATTTAATTCCCATGTACCTACTAATTAATAATATGTTTTTATTATAATTTTTTTTTAAAAATTCATTAAGCCCATTTAAAAACACTTCTAGAGAAAATTTCTATTTTTTTGAAAACAATTTTCAAAAGAAAAAATACTAAAAATATAAATAAATATTCTATGATTTAAGGAATCATGAAATGTTCATATAAATCCAGAAATAATATAATGTACATGGTGACAAAATAGTCAATGTTTTTTGTAACTTATGAATAGAATATTCTATTATTCATTTGTCAAAACGTTCTGTATAAAACATATAATAATATACTATTTTGAAAACCATTGAATTAAATATTAAATTAAAATAAAATTTTCATAATAATCCTTATATATAGGTAACTACATAAAAAAGACTATAATAGAGGAATAAATTTGTTATTAAACCATTAATCACTTTAAAATATATTTTTAAATCAAACCACCCCAAAAAACAATGAAATATTTGAATAAATATCCCCATGAAAAAATTAAATTTTACAATACATTAAATTACGTGGGACTAAATATATTCGTGATATGATACCTCAATGTGTCTATATATACATTTCATAAAAGAAGGTGTTTGTATAACATCAAAATATTCACTAATGAAAGTATATGAATACAAAATCCCTTACATGATTCTGACTCATCAGGTGTTTCTTTATATTCTAGGATAATAAAATTGTGCTAATTATTTAATTCTATGTGAAACTTTTTCAAGTTTATTATTACTTTTATTTCACAGATTTTTTTTTTTTCAGAGAATCAATTATGTTTATTTAATGTGTATTGATGATTTCCTATTTAAGGGTCATAATGGATTTGGTAGGATGACTAAGGTCAGTGTGGTAATTATATAAAAATATTTAAATAATAATAATGACAAAATTTGAATATTTATATTTCAGTTATACTTTTATAAAAAATCATGAATGATGATTATCAAAAAGAAAAAACATTACAATGAAGGAGATGGTATGGCATACGTACGCTGGAATATCATTCTCATTTTTTAATATCCATTATAGAATAAAGGTATGTATCATTTATCCTTTGATAAAAATAATTATTTCATAAATAAAACATTATTTTCTCATATATACATATATATATATATATATATAATTCATGTGATGTAAAAGGAATTACATCACTTCAAGTAGGCAGGGTCCACACATCCACAAATGACATTCTCACTTTTTCAGTATTGGAAATGATAATAAATAAAATAATAAATTATATTTATATAAAGTTAATTATTTCATGATTATTAGTGAGATTTCATATTTATCACATATTTTTGTTAAATCCATCATTAATACATTCGATGTAATGTGTGAACGAATCATATCACTTTGAGGATGAGGTAGTGCATAGGTCCCAAAATGTTGTTATGGTATTACCATGACATGGAAATCCAGATGATATTTGTTATATGATAATTTCATATGTATAATGAAATCATAAATATCATATATGTTATAATATAAATAATGTAGGAAGAATTATATGCACATCCATGGACAATGGTAATGGAAGAACGTACGCCGTTAGATTATGAGGCGACAGTCCACCGTACACTCGAATGATGATTTTGTATACCATTTTATGTATTTTTGTGAAGTAAAATGTATAAAAATTAACAAAACAACATATTAGTTTATTTATGATACTTATATTATTATCAAAGTGTTTAATATGATGAATTTAAGTAGTTGACATATAAATAAAACAAAAGTTCATGTAGAACATTGTTACATCTTTTTCGGGGTAAACCCATCTGGTTTGCACCAAAAAAATACCAGGGATTTATTTCATACAAAATTTAATATTATAGGATTATAGGAGGGATGTTGAGAGATTATTTCTTCACTATTTGGATGAGATAATGGTATTAGAGGTGTCAAAAAGTGGGGAGTGTTAGAGATGATCTATATTATAGGGGGAGTTCTAATCTATTAAATATAAAAAGCATAACACTATGTAGGGGTATCCCTTATATAATGTTCTTAAAAAATAAAAAATAACATATTAATGTGCAATTATAATCTAGAAATCCACACACATTATGAAAATAAATGTTTTTTTCTTTTTTCCTTAGTCTTTATGTTTCCTTCTACATTTGGGTTTTTCATTTATGTTTCTAGTTTAATAAACTAGGAAACTTTTACATTAATAATAAATTAAAGTTATTGTTATTATAAAATTTAGAAATAATTATTTTAAATAATTATTTTTAATTTCTGAAATAAAAATTTCACATGTTTTGGATTTTTTTAAAAAATAGACACATTTGTTGTGAAAAAATCACAACCTTAACCAGAACACTGGTAATAATGTATTTTATATTTAAGGGTAAATATATTCATTATAAAAGATAAATTTTACCATGAATAGACCATATTTTATATTTATTATCAAAATCATTCACATTTAAGAAGATATATATTTTTCTGTAATTATAAATCATATGATATAATATCATTTATTTAATTTAATTTATAACTAAATAATACATGTATCAACATATATTAAACATATAATGTAATTATATAATTTCTAATAATTAAATACAAAATAATATTCTGAAAATAACTCATTTATATTTCATAATATAATTTATGAAAATATATATGTAGCTTCAGTCCTACTCCAATGTTTTATAAGTGTTAAATGAATTGACTATTAATTTTTTGTCTTTTTCCTTAGTTAACTTTTTATATATGACACATTCATGGAATAATATCACTTTATCACACAATAAACTCCCATAATGTGTTAAGGGTTAATTTATCTCCATCCAATGGGTTTTGGATATGTTTTGTGACATTTATACACCTTAAGTTATAAGTTTTGTCATTATGTAAAAATGTTCTTACATTAGTCAATATATTTAATTTTAAATGTATTCCCTAGTCATTCAGGTATAAAAAATAAGTTTTCCTTATTATAAAAAAATTATTTCTCAGTCCTAATATGTATAACTATTTTTAAAATTTCAAATCACCTTAGTGGCTAAAATACATTTAAATATAATCTCTTATAGGTTATGAGACAATGGTTATTTTTAGAGAAAATCTATAATGAATGAAATGTATTTTTATCCACTATCATTGTGAAATTGAGTCCATTGAAACAAATTGATTAATTTATATATAAATGTAATAATTATCTGTAAAAAAATATTTACGATATACTTTTACTATAAAAAAAAGTATATGAAAATTAGGATTTCAATTATAATGTAGTATTTTTCCTTATCATAAAAAATAAAACATGTGATGAAATTTTAAAAAAATTACTCAAGGTAAATTTTTATATCTTACTTTAATAAATGATGATTATTTTTTCATTTATATTTTAAAAAATAATCAAAATTTACCCTTAAATAATGTCTACCATTAAAAAGGTTGTTAAATGGCTTTTTAGAAAAATTAATGTTTTTCAGCATAAAACTGGATTTATTCTTATCAAATGCCTCTAAAATATATCAGATAAATAAAAAATTAATTTTATAAACATATTTTATCATAGTTTGGTTACTCTTATTTAATTTCTCAAATATAATTTCTAGGAGATTACATCTATATTAAATATTACTATCAACAATAATTTAGTATTCCATTTGACTTGGCCTTACCTATAACACAACTTATTGATGGTAATTGATGTTTCATTAAAGACATGATAAACATTGTGATCTGTATAATGAAATATAAAATTTAAAAAGCATGTAACTCAATATATCAATGAATTTAAATTTATTTTTAATAATATATTCTTAAAATATTGGTTTATTACATAAAGGATCAGATGCTATCATGGAATGGACAACCATGTATGCACTAAAGATGGTTATTTTTTAATACATGTAGATATAGAATAAAAATTTGTGTGACAATGAGATTTTAAATTGGCGGGGGGGGGGGGGGGGGTTAATGTTTCCCATAACAAGATAAAACAAATATTAGGTGTGAAATTATTTGGGTTTCCATGGTAAATGTTTATTGGGTCACATTTGGAAGATTCAGAATTACATAATCTAAAATTTACACATGGAAATTTTGAAGGATAAATTTCTCTAGAACAATGGAATGCCTATAATGATGTAATTTTTTAAACAATTATAAGATGAATTGTACCTTATTGAATTCAGTTTATTTAGAATTGGTGAATGAGAGTTCACTAAAGAAGTCGTTCTAACCAAATGTAATTTCTACCACAAAACAATTAAGAAAAAAACCTTGATATTTGGTTCAGTATATTCTGGTGGGGGTGAAAAAGATTTAAAAATGAATAGTTTTGTATAATTAACATAAGTTTTATCTTTTAAGAGTTTCATTAAGATAAATGTCTTGTTCTAGAGGGACATTATGAGGAATATTTAAGCGGTATTTTCTAGACGTTGAATGCATTTTCTAGTGCATTCATGTGAACGTTGTGAAAGAATTCATTATAATAAAAATTCACTAAAGATGAAATGTTTTATATATTCTATAATGAAATTATACATAATTACAAATTATTTATGATTATAAGGTGAAATGTATAATGGGCATAAATTTGGAAATTTCTTTTGTGATTATTAATTGAAATTAGATGTTACTATAAACACCTGATAGAGGGACACACTTTTTTTGTTAGTGCTGATTGGATGAAAATATAGAGGTATTTATAAATATACCATTGGGAGACAAATGAATATAATAATTACATATTTTTGATGGGGAGTGAAAATGGTTGATGTAGCTTCCCTAAACGAGGAAGCGTAACCAGGTGAAAAAAGATCATATGGTTCCAAAGATAATGGTGGAGGTCGATGTTTGGAAGGAAAAATATTTGAATGAATATAATTGGAATAAGAATAATTTCAAATTTAAGAAATGGTGATATTTATTTTTCAAATATTATTTAATGATTTTATCTAATTTAACTAGATGTTTCTCCATGATAAATGATAGAAGTTTTATAGTATCTCCCATAGTTGATTTCCTCATATTAGATATACTTTAATCCTTATATGCAATGTGATTTTTGTATAGTACATTATTTTTTGTGGATTTCATGTTAATTTTTATTTTTTAGAAGGTATATAAAAGGTTAACAAAGAATAGATGATTTTGTGACACGTTATAGAAGTTGGGTTTCCAAGAATTCTTAGTTGTGAAAGCAGATATCATATGGGATTACTCTATAATAATGATATATGGTTTCACTTCAAGTGATATAATAGCCACAATGGATAGATGTGTCAGAATCATTCCCTTCCAAATTTCTAATAGATTGTTTTTATATTATACCAATTTATCTTTATTTAAAAAATATAAAACATCGATGTACTATGATAATAAAATCATTGTTTTAATCTATATAATTATGAATATTGACCACATTTAAAAACTCAATAAAATAATGGATTAAATATCATAAATAATGTCAATATGGAATATTCAAATATCCACCATAGGAATTATTCATAGATATTGAACAATATCCACATATATAATATTTCGACTATGTAGATTTACTATGAAAAGATACCGTGACATTTGGCTATATAGTAACATTCAACCAACCATGTTTTTCAGGATCTACTATAGAAAAAAACTAACACCAAATAAGGGATATAAATTCCAAAAATTATTTTCTATAATAAAAATGCATCATAAAAACCATTATTTTTATATATATAACTAATGAAGAAAAGAGACCTTTACATTATAATAATAATAATGTAAAATTATTTTAATTCCTTTATAAATATAAATTTTTTTATAGGAATATATAATATCCCATTTTGGATAACAACACTTACAAACTAATGAATTTGATTCCCATAGATATAGAAAAACCAAATGAAATATTTAGTTGATGAGGATGAAATGAATTTTTCTCACTCTTATCTTATGCATCATTATATATTTTGAGTGAAAATTAACTAACATAAGACATACCCCACATTTATTTTCATCTATTAGGGGCTCTAATTTATTATTAAAGATGCTCCAAAATATCGTAATCAAAATTTCATTATCAGTACAGATCACCCTTGGTCTACCCTAATGCCTTATAAATAGAAGGGAAATGACTATTATTCATCATGTGAGATGAACTAAAAAATCCATTCAATATCCAAAATCCTTGATTATTGTCATATAAATAATATAGGCATCCATAATTTAATCCTATCTAAAATAATAACAATTTTTATTGGTTTCTTATGATTAACAACCAGTATAGGGGGTTTTCATGATGATGGTATATATTTTATTTTCTATTTCCTCATTCAAAATATTGTAAATATAATAGCGTATACAATAATCTGAAATAAAAATATACAATTCATTTAATTATATTTTTCTATTTCTAATCAATTACTCATTATCAACACTATGAAATATAAAAATAACTTCCAAAAAGATCTAATAAATTTTTTTCTCATAAAATCGAATGAAAAAAGTCTTATAATTTTTTTTCTCAAAATGCATGTGATCTCTAAATAACAATGAAGAAATAATTATTCGATATAAATTTGTTGAAAACCCTTGAAAATACATATGAAAAAATTGAGATCTTAATTAAAACACCATTTCTAACTATTGTTAACACCCATAATATACTATAATTCAACATATCACATTGATTATTGTTATCTTATTCTTCCACATTCTCATCAAATTTCATTAATTTTCATTTATCTCATGCTTACTTACCAATCATTTCATTATTCATTTTTACGACCTATTAATAAAAAATCATAATTACATATGAATAAAAAATTATTTCATAAATAAGATAAAAGACCTCAATCATTCAACTATATGTATTCATAATCAATGATATGTGTAGAAAAATATTTTTTGATTTAGATAAAAAATGATCCCCAATCAAAATAATTTGATTCCAATTGAAATAAAACTGTTGAAAAACTATAAGATCTGGGATTTTATTAAGGTATGTTTTTGGTATGTGTATGTTTAATTCCCTTCCTTTGGCTAAATAAATGTTTCTAGAACTTCATGAGAATGATCGGGATTGTTCTGGGGGTTTTAGGCATGAATTAGGGGGGAAAAGGAGTTTTCTGGGCAAGTTGCATAGTTTATGTGTGGTTAGTTTAAACTATGCATAGGATCCTAGGTAACCATATAGCCTTGGATAAGTTATTTTAAAAATTTATCATAGAGTTAAGATAAATATGTGGAATTCATAGAAAAAAATTTGAAGGGGTGATTTTGGAATAGTGGGTCACACACTATTTGCACATGGATTTTAAAACAGTGCGTGTAAACTATGTATCCCATAATGGTTGAAATTTTTTAAAAAAATTAATCTAAAATTTTAATGACTCACGTGGTATATTATTACTTTATCCTCACCTAAACCCAACTGAAATACAAGAGCTCACAAGGGATTCAAAGGGTGAAACGTTTTCATCCCTAGGACATTTAGAGTGTCATCAGTGGCGGATCAATGCTCTGGGTGATTCTAATCTATTTAATGCTTTATTTCCCTAATTAGGGGTTGTATCTTTCTATCCACTCCATCAAAATATCTATAACCCTTATCTTCCTTGTAAATATTTGTTTTAACTTTAAGATGTGTTTTTTCAGATATAAGTCCATGTTTTTGTGTGCCTTCACCAACAAATTTGAGTTATATGGTGTCTAAGTTATATATCATATTGTTTTGTAGATTTGTTCTTACAAATTTGTTCTTTATCACTTCTTTTTATGATTTTTAATCCCATTGAATTATTTTGTATTTTTGGGACTCTAAATGAGGAATTAAAAACATCATTGTCCCCAAGGGATGCATTTAGGATGTTTGGATATTTTTAAGGCCACCCGTGGGGTTTAACAATACATTCCAGACATAGAATCAACAAAGAAATTATTATTTTTTTATCATGTATAATCCCTTTTGAGTATGTGATATTCTTAATATAAGTCTAAATTATTTATTAGTTAATTATGGTCGTGGTTTGAGGGTTAAAATTTATTTTCGATATGCCCAATTTAGTTACTGTATGTGAAATAGTGAATATGCTAAATTGATAATGGTTTGTTAAATGGGTTGATATAATGGAATTATTGAATATGATTAGTGAGATAGGACTAAAAATGAGAATTGGGATAAATTAAAATAGTGATGTGAATGGAAAATATGGTAATGGGATATGGCACAATATGATTTATGATGTTGATTATTATTGAGTATTATTGTTGTCTGTATTGGTTGTATTTGGTAGTGGTATAGTTTTGTGGGGTGAATGGATGGACAAGTGTGTGAAAATTTCATGAGTTGTGGGATAAAGGACTGAGTCTCATCCCAAGGGTTGAGTTCGACTAATTCTCTAACTACATCCATAATTCATGTGTTAGGGAAAGGGAATGTTCTCTATTCCCCTAACAGTAGCATTCCAACCAGACTGAGGCTTCAATTTTAGGATATTAAGATGTTGAGATATGTTGTCCCCGGTGATTTAGGGACTTAATTATTCCCTTAATTAAATGAAAAATTACATTATCCTTGTGTGGTTGATAATGAACTAGTAACAACAGAGACACAATGAATTTGAAACTTGGTTAGTAATAGCTAGGTAGAAATTGTTAAGTAGTGGACCCTGAAATGTATTTCATTTACTTATTCCTTATTTATACTTGTGTGAATTGTCTAGTAGATAAGAAATTTTTGGAAACCATTGGTGGTGGCATACTTATTTTCACTCACACCATGCTTAGGCCACCATGGGGTACTAAAGCAGATTTCATTATAGCAGTCCAGGATAAGGGAATGGGCCCTATGCTAGGGAGTTGAGTTGGACATGGGACACAGATAGATGAGGATCCAGAAATGGTGTCATAATCATTTTGAGTATTTTTATAGTTTTAATTATTTTTTGTGTTTTCACATTTCATTATAACATGACATGACATATTTTCTTTTTCATATGGATTATACCAAGTTTTGGAGATGTTTGCCTGTGAGTGTTATTGGTTGTTTCCTATTGTGTCCACTATTTATATTGTGATATACTATGCATTTCTTTTTTAAAGAGTGCAAATATGCCCACATTATCTTTTAGACCCTCACTGTTTGTCGAAAACCTCTAGTGTATAGGGAGGCACACTAGAGGTAATGCAATATCCCAGCTTGGGGAACTGATTTAGTAACACCTAGGGCATGGATGTTATAATGTAGTATTAGAGAAGGTTATTATCCCTTTATAAATAGTTGGGGATGATAGAAAGGTGATTAATTTACTACCAGGACTTTCTAGTGTTCCCACTCATGGGAGTAGCATACCCATGTATGGGGGGAAACCCAAGTCACCCTTGGTTGGAATTGTTGATCTTGTTTTGTGTGGTAACATTTTATAATATTTCACCATTAGGTGATGCTTATTTGGTGTGATGTAACGATTTTATGATATTTTTCTCATGGAAATAATGTCATGAGGTTGTGCATCCATGAATCATTCAATGATCCTAGGTATATATGTGACATTCATCATAGTAGGCACAAACACATGGGACATGTGTGCAGGTCATAATGGGTAGACTGAATTTGGATTTTGTAAAAGCGATGAATATTGTTTCTAACAAAAAAATTGCTTAAAAAGGGATAAAATTGATAACAATTATTAAGGAATAATGCTTGATAATTTTTGTAATGTGAAATGATATGTAATTAGATTGAGTTGTGATGTGAGAATAGTTTTGAAATGGTGTAGATGGTAAGGTTTATAGTTGTGTGAGTTAGTTTCCTCGTGTCAGCCACGACCATTATAGGGATGGTTGAGAGTAGTGTTCTGGGTATGATCTGACATGTTTGGGTGGTGTATATTAAATAGTTTTTAGGAGGATATTGATGATCCTTCATTTATATTTGTGAATGATTTATGGTTTTTGTTTTAATTACCATGTTTAAAATTGTAGAGAAATTATTCCATGATGATATTTTCTAGTTGGGAAATAGGAGGACGTTTCTTGGAATTATCACCTATTAATGGAGCAAGAGGATCATGTGTTTCAAGATAATTGGGAAGAGAAGTTCTATAAAAATATTTCTCATTATTTGTAGATGATGGAACTTAACTCAGGGTGGGTTGTGATGAGTATGATAAAGATAGTGTCCTATATATTAAGTAGCTGGTAAAATCATTTGTTGTATATTATGGTTCAGGTTGAGCAAGATGAATGGATTATGTGGAAAGATTTTCAGGAAATGTTTTTAGAACATTACTACCCAGTAAACTTAAGGTTGGAGAATGATGTAGTGTTTACGAGTTTTACCCAGGTGGCTACATTAGTAATGGATTATGCTAGATGTTTCACTGACATGTGTTGATTTATCTCGATAATAGTGGTAGATGATATGACTATGAAAAAATTATTCTAGGATGGGATTACACATTAAATTAGGCCCAATTTGAACATATTCCATATGAAGAGGTTTCAATAGGTAGTGGATAAATCTCGTATCATAGAAGGGAACCTTAAGGGAGAGTTAGGAGGCAGAATTTTGGTGTCAAATGAGTGGACATGTGGCACAACCTCAAAGGGAAGGAGGCATCATTTTGGTAGTTTCTATCAAGGTTAAAGTATGAAAAATAATTATATGAGTGGGGAGCTTATTAGGGTGTTGATAAGGTGTTTTGTTATCAATGTGGTAGGTCAGGGCACATGTGGGGTTGGTGTCCCAAACAACCACTCATGTGTCGGTCCTGTGGTAGGTTGGGACATATACAGAGGATCTACAAGAACCCTAGGTAGATAGTTATGGATGGTATTCATAGTTGTAAATAATGCGTGGGTAAGGGATCAATCATCCCATATCAGGAAGGAAGTTGTAACTTCAATGCTTATACTGATAAGGGTGGTTGATGTAGAACTCCAGGACAAGACTGTCCACACCAACAAGGTAGTACAGTATAGGTTATATAGTCTACATCCAAGGGTAGAGAGATATGTCATCTCTACATATTTTAGTCCACACCTAGAGGTGGGATTACTGGACCTTCTACCTTTTGAGGTAGGATTCTAGTAGCTTCCATTCTTGAAAATTCACTATTTGACATAGGTTCCACACACTCTTTTATCTCTCTACAATATGTTGTAGTGCTATACCAATATGTGGACCAAGTGTGTGGTGTTATGTTGATTGATACTCTATTGGGGGTGCGATCTAAGGATATTAGATAGTGTAGAGTTTCTTCCGAAGAGGATGGTGTTTATCATATTCTGTGGAACCTATTTTTAAAAAATGATGTCTGTTTTTCACCTAATCATGGGTATGGAATGGTTAGTTTTATATAATTCCTATATATATTGTTATTATCTTAGGGAAATTTCCATGTCTCCCAATGGGTTTACTTATGTGTTTCGTCGTGAGTGGGATGTATGAGCAGGCCATGAAGGGCCAATTTTTCAATAGTTGGGGGAACACATAGCCCATGTGTCATGACATATTCTTGCTAATGGATAGGTGGAGAAACAATTATTTCTTCTTATGGTGGATCATTTTTAGGATCTGTTTCCCAAGGATTTCATAAGACTACATCCCGAAAGGGAAGTGGAGTTCACAATAGAGGTTCTAACATGGGGAAAAATGATTCTATTAAAATATATCAAATAGATCTAGAATAACTTCTATAAATATATGGTCTACTAAAAGAGATACAGAAAAAGGGATTTGTTTTACCTGGTACGCCTCTATGGGGATGACATGTACTATTTGCTATGAAGGCTGGTAGGTTTTTGAGGTTATGTGTCAATTATAGGATGTTGAATCATATGACTATTCAGAACTGATACCCACATCCCAAAATTGAGGACATGTTTGGAAAACTGAGGGGTACCTTAGTGTTCTCCAATATCAATATGAGATCAGGATACCATCAGTTAAGGGTGAGACCTTCTAACATACCATTGATAAATTTTTGGAGTAGGTAAGAGTTGTATGAGTTTTTGGTGATGTCCTTCAGGATTACTAATGCAGCAGATGTGTGTAGGGTTTTAATGAATTAGATATTTCACCCTTATTAGCAACCATTTTTGGTTGTCTTTTTGAAGAAATATTTATGTTCACATGAACTCTTAACGATCATTCCAACATCTTGATATCTTTTTGATTACACTTAGAGAGCATAGGATTTACACCAAGCTATCAAAATTTCAGTTTTTTATTGATAATGTTCATTTCATGGGACATATCATTTCTTTAGTAAGTGTTACAGTAGATCCAGAGATCATTTTGGCTGTGGTGTCTTGGGAGCATGCCAAAAATATTTTTTATGTTCATAGTTTTCTGGGTTTGGCCAGTTATTACCAGAGTTTTAATAGGAATTTATCTCATTTGGAAGAACACTCTCAATATTATAGAAGAAGGGTGTTATGTTTGTGTGTTCAAAGGTATTCAAATTTTTTTATCAATAATTCAATAAGTGGTTCACTACCACCTAAATTTTTATTTTTCTTTAAACAGGTAAGGGTTACACCTTATTCTATGATGTGTCAGGTGTGGGGATCAGACAATGTTGATTGATGATGATCGGTTGTACCTTATGGGTAAAGATATTTGATGTCTTATGAAATAAATTACCCTAAAAATTATCTTGACCTAGCTTTTGTAATTTTTTCCTTAATGGGTTATAGGAAATACTTGTTGGGGGGATGGTTTTTGGTGTTTACCAATCCAAAATGTATTAGTTACATTTTTTATCAGTGGTGTTAGAATATTTGATAATGAATGCTGGATAAGTACCTATAATCCTTCGATTATTATTTGGTTTTCACAATGGGATATAGAATAGTGTTGCAGATTCTCTAAGCTGGAAGACTCAAAATCTGGTCATTCAGGAATCCAACTCTGAATAGAAAATAATGGCCATGTTTACTGTGATGTTCCTAGAGGTGAATGATGGTTACAATGAAATGACCCTTTTGTCTATAGCGATCAAGTCTATGATTTTGAAATGTTGAAGGAATTTTAGTTGAATGATATGGACTGTTAGGCCATGAAGGAAAGCATTTAAAGTGGTGAGTCACCTTCTAGTTGGGTTGTTGGTTCTGATGGAGTCATCTATCATCAAGGTCGTGTTGTGGTACTCGCAAGTGCATGCGAAGATTTGATGTGTGAGTTCTATGTATCAAAGTTGGAATTACATCGTATAATTACAAAAATGTATTTTGGTCTTCATTAGATGTATTTTTTGTCGATAATGGATAATGATGTTGTAGGTTTTGTGGTTTGATGCGTTACTTGTCAACATGTGAAGACCGGGAATCAGTGTCCAGGTTGGTTTTTATAGTCGTTTTCCTTTCCAGCATGGAAGTGGGATGATGTGATGATGTTCGTCATAGGGAGTCTCCTTAAGATGTCTGAAAAGAATGATGTAATATAGGTTGTTGTGTATTAATTCACTAATCTGGCACATTTATTTTTCATCAGAATAACATATACAGTCTACAAGTTGAGTGAGTTATATATTTTAGAGATAGTGTGACTGCATATTGTGTTGAGAACCATAGTTTTTGATCATTATCTATGTTTCACATTGAGCTTCTAGTAAGGGATACAAAAGGTGATTGGTACATATGTTTTTTGAGTATGACTTATCACACAGATATGGATGGGAATTCAGATTTTACAATTCAGGTAATAGAATATATATTGAGCGAATGTGTTATGGATCATGGTGTATAGTGGTAAAAGAAAACGTCACTTGTTAAATTTTCTTACAAGTATATTTTTTAGGCTATGTTTTAGATAGATCCTTTTGAGGCCCTCTATATGAGGCCGTGTAGATCTTTTTTGTGTTCATTAAATGATTTGGAGGTTGAACTATTAGGACTTAGTCTTGTGTAGGAGACGATGAAGAAGGTTCAGTTGATTCAAAAGCATTTGGAAAGGGATAAAAGTTGAAAGAAGTCATATACAGATCAACATCATATATCTTTCTAGTTTATATTGGCATCATAGATTTCTCTAGTTAATGGTGGCTGATAGTTTGTTTCTTCGGGAGTCACTAAGGTTCGGTCACCATCGAATTTGGTTGTACATAAAGTTTGTGCCTTGGTATGTGGGGATTTTTAATATTGTGGGGAGGATAGGACATTTGTATTACTAATTGGATCCACCTCAATGGTATAATGGTACACACAAATGCTTTTCATGTTTCCCAACTATAGCAGTATCAACCTTATCGATTTCATGTGAAAAACATTGTGGATATAGAGCTGGAGGCCTATGCATATTTTGAAGAGCATCCACTGAGTATTATGTACTATAGTGAGATTATCTAGTGAGGAATGACAGTGCCTTTGGTTTGAGATTTATGGAAGCATGGAAATGTCTAGGATGAAACTTGGGATAAATTACCAGATATGCAATTTCATTGGCCCGATCTCTTTATTTTATAATCTCAATGATTCTTGAAAATATGAGCTCCAGGATGAGCTTTCATATAGTAGGTAGGATATAATATTTGAGTTTCTTTATTTAGGTTTTTTTTATGATTCAATTTATGTCATTTTGTTTCAAATAAGTCTTTCCCAATGTTCATGAGAAGGATTTGGGGTGTTTTTGGCATTCAGGGAATGTAAGGCGATGACATAGTTTTCTAGGCATGATCCATCATTTTCACACAGTTAGTGAAAACCATACGGAGAATCCTAGGTAACCATGAAGCCTTGGATATATTCTTATGCACGATTATCGTTCATTTAAGATAATAGTGTGGAATTCCCATAAAACAATAAAAATGGGTAATTTTGGGATAGTGTCTCACACAGGGTTTGTGCACGGTTTGGAAAATCGTGTGGGTGAACTATGATGCCTAGTAATATTGAGAAATTTAAAAAATTCCTAATCTGGGATTTTAAAACATCACTAACTATTTTTCTCCATTATCCTCCCATAAATAATAGTGATGAATGTGAGTTCCCAAGAGCCACCCAGAATTCATCAATTCCATATCTACTCTATTTAGAGCACACATAAATGTGGATCGAAGATTTGAGTGAGTCTAATCTACACCTTTATTCCTTTTCTTAATTACAGTTTGTACTTTTGTATCCTATCAATCAAAATATCTAATGCCCATATTTTCTAGGTAAATACATGATGAAAATTTAAGAGGTGGTTGAATTTGTATCTAAGGATATGTTTGGGATTGCGTTCACCTACAAATTTATGGTAGGTTGTCTGTAAGTTATATCCCACTAGTTTGTTATAGATTTGTGCATGTTCAGATTTTTTCATTGTCACATTTTGTTGTGATTTTGAATCACTTAGTATGATTTGTTTTTTTTGGTGTATAAATGATGAATAGAAACCCTCTTGGTTCCAAAGAGGTTCATTGAGGACAAGTGGACCTATTTAAGGACATCCATTAGTGCGCCAATAATTTCTGGACCTATAATTAACTATGTATGTTATAGGTTGTTGTATGATAATGTAGAGATTGTGATTAGAATGTGATATTCTTAATGGAAGTACAAATGAGTTATTGGTTAATTGTGGTTGGGGTATGAGGCCTGTGAATTATGTTTGATTTGCCTATGCGAGTTATTGCATGTGAAATGAGGAAATTTTAAATTTGGAAATGGAATGTGAAATGGGTTAATATAAGAGAATTATTGATTATGATTAGTGATAAAGTCTTGAAAATAGGAATTGGGATAAATGGTCTATGTGATTTAAATGGAAAATTCATTATTTTGATATAGTGCAATAAGATTTACCATGTTGATTATTATGTATTATGAATGTCGTATGAATTGATTATGGTATAGTTGTGTGTGGTAGATGTATGTATGAGAGTACACACATGGATTGAGGAGTGGGATAAAGGAATAATTATCCTCTAAAGGGTTGAGTTGGACTGGTGCTCTAACTCCATCCATAATGAACGGGTTAGGGAAGGGGATGTAGCTTTATTCCCCTAACAGTTACATTCTACCAGTATAGAGGTTTGAAGGTTAGAATATTATTATGTTATGAACTGTTATGCCTAGTGATTTAGGGACTTACATATTCACTTATTCAAAGGATTAATACCATAAACCCTATGTGATTTATGATAAACTAGTAACAATAGAGACTCAACGGATTGTCGCATAGGTTAGTAATAGTTTAGTATAAATTATTAACAAGTGGCCCCTAAACATTCAATCCATTGCATGTTATCTATTTATACATTCATGCACTATCTGTTAGACTAGATATTTTTAGACACCATTGGTGGTGTCCTACTCAGTTGAAATCACACCAGGCTCGGGACACAATTGTGTACCTGATCAGATTTTAGGCATGAATGTCAGGAAATGGGAAAGGGCCCTATGCTAAGGAGTTGATTTGGACCTAGGATATATAGGATGAGGATCTTGAATTAGAATCGGTAAATTTTTGTAGAATCCTTTAGTTTTCTTTATTTTGGGTTTGGTTCACTAGGAATTATATGATGACATGAAATGTTTACTATTTATTGAGGATTGTACCCAGTTTAGGAGATGTTTGGCTAAGCATGCTATTGTTTTTTTAATATTTTTTCCATTATTTATATTGTGATATTTTGTGGATTACTTCGGTAAAGAGAGTATAGTCTCCCCATGTGACCTATTAAACCCTCACTGCTAGACGTCAATATCTGCAGTATGGGGAGGCATGCTTGGTATTGTGTGATGACATGCCTTGGGGCACCGATTTAGTGGAACTCAGGTCAGAGACATTATAGAAACCTCTTTCTTGGGGTTTCAAACTATTATTAGTCAATTAAATGTGAAAAATAATAAATGAGATATAAAATTTCACATAATAGGTTTATTTTAACTTCTTATATCCTTTTAAATACATATAATAAAATTCAAAGCATGTTTTATAATATCTTTTTTTATATTATTAAATCATCTACATTTTTTCATTTATTAAAATTGATTTCTATCCATTTATGTTATGTTCAAATGAAATTTATCCAAATATTAGAGATTATGAAATAAAAACTATTTGATGACCCCTCATTCATGAATATTACTCAATTATACAGATTTACATGAAAAATCTACCAGCTCCTTCTACATGATCTTTTTGAGTTTTCACCACCATTAGACGACACTCCACTCTATGTCCCTAAGGAATAATTTCTTGAATATATCTACCAAATTATTTTATTGGATTATAATTTACCATAATGGATCATATTAATATCAATTTTCATATATAAAAATTTATACATCCTCATCATAGAATATATCATCATAGATGATATCATCATCAGATTTTATATAGAACTCCATTTTCCATATCAATAAAGGATAGTAAGATTTCATTTTTTCTTTCTTGAATTTAATAACTCACTCACACACTCTTTAACATAACTTGAAATCATGTTCCACGTTATATTACAAAAATTATATTCTAAAATAAAATATACATTTATACTGGAATAAGGTGGGACTTATTTCTCCACAGAGTATATAAAAAGGTTTCATCGATATATTCAACCAATTTTCTTCAGATATTCCAGCATTCATTCTTCCACATTTATAATTCAAATCAGAGATAGATTTTAAAAGCATTATTATATTCATATCATAATCAACTTTTAATAATGTACTCTTGTTTTCCACAACCATATTATTAATTCATTCTTAATACCTTTAAGGAAATATCTTTTCTCTAGAAGAATGGTTAGAGTAAATTTAACATTATATCAAACGTCATTATATCTTCTATTAAGATATTCATTGCTATAATTGTTTTCAATTTTTGAAAGACACTAATGAAACATGAAATATTCATGTGTATATTTTATTATCCAAAAGTAATATATTTTTTTATTCTACTATTTTCTTCCTTAACATATCTAAATTTTCTATCCATATGGATAAATGATCTATTGTAACATTGGAATCATTATTAGAGTCTATAAATTTAATGTTATGAATTATCTAATTCACAAAGATACTTTCAAATTTGAAAATACTATTGGTATTTTTGAGCATACATTGAGCCTAATTAACATTACATCTGTCTTATATGGAAAACTCACCCATCATTTCAAACATTAATGTGAAATTATTTTTTGTAGCCCACGTTATATTCCTACACAATGCTAGATTTCAACCATTGACTTATTATATTGAATTATTTTTGCATATTATTTTGTTATATTATTAGATTATCATGATACAAATTTAGTACCACTATAACTAAAAAAATAATAGATAATTCAATCATCTCTATATCTATTTCATGTCAAAATACTCCGCATAATAGGTGGATATATCTTTTTTCTTTATTTTACCCCATTAAAATAGTATTCTTTATACTATATCATTAAACGGAATATAAAAAAATTCAAACTCAAGTTAAAAAATCCTATTACAACACAAAAAATACCCATAGATCTTAATATTTTATTCAAAACTATTTATCATCCATAAATTTAATGTTTTCCCGAAATTTGTTTTTGGGGTATCAATATAACTTTTTGTACATTAATTGGGGAACCATAATCCATAATAATTATACCTTCAATGAAATTAGTGGAAATATTCTCTATATATATATTATCATATTTAAATATAATGATTTTTACAATTACACACTATCCGTATAAATATATTTTGATGAATAATTACAATAGGGAATGGGTTGTATCTATTTTCTTAAAGATTCTTGAAAATGATCATTAGATGATACAATAATTACTATACTAAATAGTAAATTTGTTTTTTTCACTAATATATGAATTAAATGTTTTTGTGACAATATCTTCTCCCAAATTTAATTTTGAAGTCCCTATATGAGTCATAGCATGATTATACATCTTAAAATTAAATTTAAGGAACATTATATATATATAATTATTCAAACCGTAAATTAATCTCATTCAGTTAATATAATATTTCACCATTCTTTAAAATTCATCATTAGACATTGATTCATTTTTTTCATCAGTTGTTCAAATTTCTTAAATCACTTGGATGTGATTTCAAATTGTTTATTTTTAAAATAAATTATATTTCTAAAAATTTATTTTCATAAATGGGTCATCCATTCAAGGTTACCATTTAAATAATCATTAACATGAGCATAATTGAGGAATTCATTATCAAACATAGACACCAATCTTCAAGATCCATGTTTACATCATTTAATGATCCAACTGTTTAGTGATTTTTATACATGAATAAAGTGTATCCTCTAAGTCTTTTAATATATTATAATATACCAATTCATTGATAGTGATTTCATCATACAATAATTTAAAAAAAATATTGAATCTAATTCTAGAGTAAATCAATTCAACATATAACTTCATGAATAAAAAAATTTATTGACATTTTAAAAATTAAACAAGGTTATTGGGTTTGTTGATTATTTTTTACAGGATATATATCATAGAACATTATCACTTGAATACAATAATTATTATGAGTAATAAATGTTATTAACAATATTTATTATTGTATTAACCACAAATCCTTCTCAGTTAAGTCTACATATTCATTTTTTATTCTATAAATATATTTCGAACAATTCATATTTATACCATATGGAATTTTTATAATTCCTCCTCTTTTTAATATTTTTATTTTCCATTATTTTATAGGTAAAAAATGAATTATAATGCGTAATAGATAAAAAATCACCAAAAACAACATTATTGAAAAAATAGGAATGATACATTACATATTTAATAATAGAACAACATTAAAATAAGAAAACTCATTAAGAGGTGAAAAGTTCACCAAAAATAATTGAAAGGGACTAGTAAGGGATGATCATGACAATATGTGGGGGTAGATCAATGTTTTTGATTTTTAATATAGTTTTATATAAAATTTTCATTTACATTTTTCAATGGTTATGGTGAACCATTATTTGTGTTTTCAATTATCACAGTTTTTATTGTATGCACTATAACTAAACACACAAACATATACAAAGATGTGTAAATTTACATGGTTCACCATTCAAGATGAATGAGTAATCTATGGTGTGCATTAGAAGATCCCTGACCACACCACACAATATTATAATTATATGATCATTACACTATTGTGTCTATATTTATTATAGTGTGAATCTAGCACTCTATTACATCCAATACAGTTATAATGATATGGGGATAGTAATGAGTGGGTTGATCATCGATTTAAAACACTAAAATGTTTGGTTTGTTTCAAAAATTTTATAATCTTCCCTTTAATAGTAGAGAGTCATTATTCTATATATTTATAATGAAAATATTAAAAAAAATCATCTGATTATTAACTTTCACAATTTATATATTATTTGTTATTTATATGGAATTAGATTTACACAAAACCATTCTTCTTTGAAACTCTTATCTAACTCACCCATTTTTTGTCACATATTTTGTATTCTTATTTTTCAATATTTTGATTGAATATGAATAAATCATTTCTTTTTTGGAAAACATATTGACCAATGTGATCTATTATTCTTATTTCAATTCTCTATCCATAATTATGATACAAGTTGAAACACCAAAATCACTATATAATTATATACCTTTCTACTTCAATACATAGATTCCCTTAATAATTGAAAATGTGTTTCAATCTTCTCACACTTTTAATTAGCACATAGAAATTATTTTATATTGAATAATTTTTTCCAAACATCTATATGACCACTCCAATGAAGACTAATAAATACATATATATATATTAGATAAAAGAATGTATTCTAGGGTCTATTAAAATTTTAGTCAAATTTTTATATTAAAAATGACCTCCCAATAAATTAATTCCAATATCAATATATTTCTAAATTTCAAATACAGGAAAAACTGGATCATGAATATTCCATTTATCCTAAATAATAATTTCATGTACACATATTAAAAATGTATTAACAATGAAATATCCTCCTCTTATATAATACTTTCATTTCTACTATTTTATTTCATTTAAATTTTTATGAATTTCAAATTATTTATTCTTACCTAAAATGTATAGTCATCTATAAATACTTGGAATAACCATTTAAAACCAAAACCTCATTAGTTCTTCTACCATCTTCAATCCTGGGATTATTATCTTTTCAACATAATATCTACTATGATATAAATACATTTATGATTATATACACAAACATGTGTTTTTATCGGTAATGGATACTTTATTCACAATAATGATTTATCGTGTAATTTTTTTTTAATTTCATTATTAATCCTATATGAATAATGAGTGGAATATCATGATTAGAGTTTTTCTTAGGAACTCATCACATGGAATTTTTTAAATTCAATTCATCCACTTTAAAATAAATTATAAAAACCACTATTTTTAATTTTTTCAAAAATTAAAAAATATGAATTTTTCAACATGTTGAAGCCTTATGAATTATGTGTCGAATAAATTATAATATTGAATCCATATAAAAAACATATGATATAATTTTAATTTGAGAAGTAATATTAAAAATTAATTTCACTTGAAATTTAATTAGATGAAATATTGATCTATAAATAATCATTAAATTTATTTTTATGATATTGCCTTACACTATTTTTCATGCCTAAGATGTTCAATGTAACAATGATTATCATTTACCCTCATAATTATTATACACATGATGTTTAAAAGATTATATTAATACCATTATATTGAATTCATGATAGCTATGTTCGTCTAAAATTAGTTTCTAAAATAATAATCATTCTCATCAATTAATAAAATTCATGAAGAATCCTTATAAATATTTGTTGTAATATTGGAAAATATGCATGCACCATGATATAGAAATTTTAATTTTAATCTCAAGCCTCAATATGATCTATTTATTATAAAAACTCAATGATAATACATTTTTGAACTAATAAGGATATATTTTAATAACAATTTCAAGGTTCGAATAAAAAAAAATTTTAGACCATGAGAATTGATAATAGATACAATTTTTTGACTATCCAGATCGATCACGCTAAGTGATTGTACATTTTTACGGCCTGGAGAGATTCAATTGGATATGCCTTTTTGAATTATCCATATTAAGAAAATAACCTACATGAAACTCTTATTCTATCATGAATTCTTCTTACTTTCTATAAATATATATCATCTAATGAGTATAGTGAAATATATACCATTTCATGAAAACTAAATTTGGAATCATCATAAGTAGAATCTAAAATTATTGTTCACTTCATCATCTCTAACATTTCATTATCTTATATGATCTCACATAATAGATTAATTCAGTGAGATTATAAAATTTAGTTTCACATTTACATGGATAAATTGAGAGGTCTGAGGTTGGATATGATTGAGATATAACATCATCTCACACAACTATTATATGTGTTTGAATGATTTAAAAGGAAAAAACGTATTCTATATGAGATGAATCAGAAATAAATTTTTAAAAATTGGTGTAATTTTGTAATTACCCAATCCACTTTTAATAATGACTATGTAAATTTTATGAGTGATCCTGATCATAATCAGTCTCCCAAATATAACCAACACATGAGATGTTTTGCATGGATGTTCATTATGTGTGACATCATTCATGTTTCACTATACACTGATGTTCCATTTAGATGACCCATGTTTCCACACAAAATATATAATTACATTTCACTAGATAAAATTGACGGTTGGAAGGTTTTGTAAAGACCTTTACTTTCCAGGTTATTTTTTTAAAATATATGGGAATTTTACAAGTCCACGAAAATTGACGGTGCATGATTCTGAGACGCGGATTGCCCAGAAAAAATTTATGAAATTTTTTCTGGTACGTTTAGTAAACGAATGAGCTGGTATTTGTAACTTTTGAACCAGTTCTCTGAATTGAAACCCGAGGACACCGTTGAACTCGCAGTGCCGATATTCGCTTAAGGATACCTTCACCTCATCCTCAGTTGGTTGAGGGTGAAAGATAGAATTTGGGTTTTTTCTGAAATAATAAAATAAAATAAAATTGTGTAACATTTTATTTTATTTGGAACTCCCATGTGGATATTGAAAGGTGGGGACCACAAGAACTAAACCACCCATTTGAGGTTATGGAGGTGGGGACCACCATAATTATCCTCCCATGTGGGTTATGGTGGTGGAGACCACCCAAGGCTAAAAACCCCTTGAAATCTATTTTATATTAGAGAAAACCCTCTTGAACTCCACCACTTCATTTGTGCCATCCCATTAATTAATTATACCAACTAACAAAATTAATTGGTTAAGACAATTTTAAATTATGTCAACAAGCATAATAGATAACTTTTAATGTTGTGTGGGATACTTTTCATTTTGGTGGAATTGAGAGGAAAGGGTCGGCAAAAGGAGAACATGGAAGAACACATCCTCCAATGAAGAGCTCCTCTAATAAAGAAAGATTACACACGACTTCAACTTCTTCCTTGAGACATCCTCCAATGGTGGACATCTTCAATAACAAAAAACATCCTCGATTGAAGATCATTTATCTGATGAACGAGCTCAGGATCAGAGGTGTGTGGCGTGTGAGATGAACGTCAATAACTTCAACTTCTCTAATTAATGTCAACCAGGAAATGAGGTAGGGATTGTTATTGAATTCATGAAATTTCTCGATTAAATGATTTGTTCTTGGAAAGAATGGCTAGCACAGATCATCCAAAACATGTGGAACCATGATTAATATGAAATTATAGATTTTGACGTTCTTGATTCATGATTTTGTTGAGTCGCTTGCTACCACCCTAACGTGGAGGGTGTTAGACAAAGAAACATGCCTCGACCGCTCCACCATTCTTCTTTATTGGGGTGTTCTTCACAATGGTGACGATGACTAGTGTCAGAGTTTGGCACTGGTTGAACTCAAGAATGGCAAATGGCACCATCGCCAGTCGTGGCTAAGGTGAAGGCGCATGGCACTGCCCCACGGCTGGAGCCGTCCCGTGGCCTCAGCCGTCCGCGGCCTCCGTACCGCCACCGACCTCTGATTTCTATGGCCTCCATGTAGCACAATGGCCCTCCACGCCACCCTGCAGCCCTCCGCGCCGCCTCGCGGGCTCACATCCTCGCAGCCCTCCAATATGCCCCGCGGCCTCGCCGCCCTCACGGCCTCACACAACTTCATGGTCTTCGAAGACCCACAAGCTGCTGCCCAGGCCGAGCCACCCCGTGCAGGCTTGACCAGACCCAGCGGGTCGGGACGGATCGGCCCAACCGGGTCAGACTGGACCTAGACCCACTTAAACCCATTTACACACTTTTGGCCATATCATTGGCACCGATCGCCCATTTGACAAATCATCTACGGCGCCAGAAACCATGGAGAGAGACTGTCCCTTTGGTATACCACACTAGAGATTTCGATAATTTTAGGGAATGATCAGGTTGGATCGAGCATGAATCCAACCGGGCCCTTGGGATAAAAAGGCTAATAACTTACTGACCGAGCATCCGATTGAGCACCATCTGCTGTGTTGATACCCCTATGGCATAGCGGTCCATTGAGAAAACTCTTCATGAGTCTTCTTGGTAGTTGGAGTATTAACCAAAGGATTGTAGAGTGGACCCTTCATAGGACAAGTGAGTGTAGTGCGGGAAACCTATAGCTGGCTATGACGTGAAGAATGAAGAGTGATACTGTGTGGGTCAACACCTAGAGATCCTGTGTGAGTCAGCATCGAGCGATCCTATGTGGGTCAACACTTAGCGATCCTTTGTGGGTTAGCACCAAGCGATCCTGTGTGGTTCAGCACCGAGCGATCATGTGTGGGTCATCACCAAGCGATCCCATGTGGTTTAGTAGAAAATCCTCTTAACAGATTAATATAAATGTGTAGTTACATCTAATCATCTCTACTACTATACATTTGATATACCTAGGGTGAGTTGAGTTTGTACATGTATGGTACTTTCCTTCATAGTAACACCTTGGTGGAATTCATCTTTGTGGCAACCTAGTGTTGTACTTACCTTGTGTTTTTCCTTCCGTTGTTGAACAGTTGGGATTTGGGCTTTTGGGTTGGACCCTATGTTTCCTCATGATTATGATGGGTATACTTGATAACATAGGTATATATATGGGCATATACAAAAGTAGGTTTGTTAATTGATTTCATATTTTTTTTATCTTTTGTAGATTTTGTGAGACCTGAGGGTCTCGGGGTCCCTACTTATTATCATTATACTCACCCCTATATAGGCTATGCTTGCACCTTGTTGTGTTTGGCATAGACAACAGACAACACTGATCAAGGCTGAGGGTACCGGGACCAGACGGGGCTCAGAGGTAGACCATACAGTGTGTCAGTACGCAGAGGATATGGGAGGATGTGGAGTTCTGAGGAGGCGATCTTTACCTACCCTTTAGGTAAGAACCTCAGAGGACGACCTTGTAGTTGTCTTTCTCTTTCTTTAGTTGTATTGTATTCCAGTTGTACTTGCACATTTACTTTTTGGATTGTATTCCAGCCCCTCTTACTTTTAGCACTCTTTTTGTTATATAGTTTACTTGTGTTTGTATCTTTTTGGGTTCTTGGTTGTGTGTGTTTATAGGTTATAAAGGCAATGCCTTCCTAGTTTTAGGGAATACGCCTTTCAGTGGTAGTCGTCAGCCCCCATCCTATGGATGGTGGGCTTGGGGTAGTCATGGCACGGGCCCCGGGGGATGAGTCATGACAAATTGGTATCAGAGTAGTTGGTTCTACCATAGAACATCAGACTCTGATATTTTTAGCAGTAATAGTGTTAAGTTTAGTGAGTGTGTTTATCAGTTTAGGGAATCCAGTGTTGGTGCGGTGGCTGACGTATCCCTACATCAGGACCCTGGCTCCTGATTTCCAACTCAGTGCATAAAAAACCCGATTGCGTGGGTGTTTTCAAGAGTCTTTTTTGTGAACTATTTGAGTCATATCACCAGGTATAAATTATTGACTGTGGTGCACCTATTTGTTTTTAGGATGCCTCCACGTAGACATCCATCTAGGGTTCCAATAGCCATACGCACTGATAGCCCACCAAGTGACGAGGCCTCGGTGCAGGTCCCTCTTCTAGTAGAGTCACCAGTGGAGGAACCAGCGGTACCATTACCCATTGGGCCACCGATGCTACCAACCCCAGCAGTAGAGGGTGCATGCCTCTTGAGTGTGTTTCATGAGTTTCAGTGCTAGAGGCCACCCAGTTTCAAGGGAGCGAAGGACCCACAAGTGGCTGAGTATTAGATGGAGGCCATGGTGAGAGTCTTCTGACTGGTGGCGACACTGGCTGATCTCATGGTGATCCTTTCAACAATTCTTCTACAGGAAGTAGCAATAATATGGTGGATCATGATGCTCTAGATTTATGATGAGGTGACGCTTCTTTGAGAAGACCTCGAGAGCCTGTTTCAAGTAGAGTTTGTTCTCGCGACTCTTCGCCCAGTGCACATACATGAGGTACTTCATCTGCAGCAGGGCAGCATGACTGTGGCTCAGTACTCAGCAAGTTTCACTGACCTCTCATGATACACCAATGATATGGTACAAGACCCATTCTTCAGGGATCAGACCTTTGAGCAGGGGATCATGCGGGTGATAAGGGCTTTAATGATCTCACTCAACATCCTGATGCAAGCGGGGGTGTTAGAGATAGCCCTCTTAGTAGAGAGTTTCCTTGATGAGTAGTTTCCAGCAGAAAAACCCACCACAAGTCATCATGTAGTAGAGTCTTATACATATGGAAGCAGACAAATGACATTGAGGTCGAAGAGGACCAGACCTATAGGTGGACGTCCGTAGGATTCAGGGTCAGTTGTGTGGGGCACCTGAGGTAGATCCAGTCATTCCAGGAGTAGGTAGTGTTACGCATGCGGTGGGTAGCGTCACATAGCTCGTGACCGTCTGACCCACCATACGAATGATCAGAAGACGGTTGAAGGATAGACCAGGTAGAGATTGAGGTTCGACAGAGGAGGTCCGCAGGGAGCAAGCACACGTGGTAGGGGAGCTGACCATGCAGCTGGTGGTGGGCAACGATTTGAGATGTTACCACCACCACCACCAGGAGGTCCACCCTGACCACATGGATTCAGTGGATAGGGGCGATCTTAGCTCTATGTAGCTAATTCCTACAATAATGGCTCTTCGGAGATGAAATGAGGTACGATTTGTGTCTACTCCACCTTAGATGTAGTACATATAGACACAAGTGACAATCATTTATTTATTTCCACTGCTCGCATTCGAAGCTCGTAGATTCTGATGGAGCCTTTGGCTCAATCCTTATAGGTAGAGATTACTATGGGAGAAGATATGATGATTACACACTAGTTCTAGTAGATTGAGCTTACTCTAAGAGGTTAGAGCTTCGGCTGGGATCTCATAGTAGCAGCGTCGAGGCCTTTTGATGTCATCTTGGGTACGAACTGGTTATCTATAGTCCATGCTCAAATTTATTATATTAGGCGAAATGTGCGGTGTGTCTGCACGGATGAGACTAGTTTTAACTTCACCAGCATAAAGGGAGCCTATGAAGCACAAGAAGGACTTACCAGGAGGAGAGTGCAGCCGATCACTCATCAGTTAGCTAGCCTTACCCTAGGACTAGTTGATGTGGAGATACCAAGCTATCCATTTGTGGGGGACCAGTACACAACTATCTTCCCTGATGATATTATGGGTCTACCTCCTCATAGAGAGGTGGAATTTTATATTGACTTGTACCCCGGGACAACACAGATATCTACACCAGCTTATCGGATGGCTCTGTTAGAGATTCACGAGCTGCGGGTACAGCTAAAGGACTTTCATGGGAATGGAATCATTTAGCCCAGTGTTTCCTCTTGGGCAGCCCTGATTTTGTTCGACAAGAAGGCAGATGGGATTTTGAGACTCTATGTCTACTATAGGCCCCTGATCTAGGTGACTGTGAAGAATAAGTACCCACTTCTGAGGATTGACAACCTCTTTGATCAGCTGAAGAGAGCACGGTGGTTCTCGGTGATATACCTCAGATCAGGCTATCACCAGCTTAGAGTGCAAGACGGGATGTGAAGAAGATGGCCTTCGTTTGTAGGTACGACCATTATGAGTTCTTGGTTAGGCCATTCAGTGTATCTAATGCCATACTAGTGTTCATGGGACTCATGAAAAGGATTTTTCAGCCATACCTTGATCGATTTGTAGTAGTCTTCATCGACGACATTAGAAACTACTCGACTACTAAGGAGGAGAATGCCTATCATTTATAGGTAGTAATGGACACACAATGAGAGCATCCGCTTTATGGTAAGCTCTCGATGTAATAGTTCTGGATCTGGGAGGTTCACTTTCCGGGATATGTCATATCAGAGGCTGGAGTTGCAGTGGATCCAGTGAAGATTGAGGCGGTACTTTCTTGGAGTCCACCTAGGAGTGTGAAAGAGGTACAAAGTTTCCTGGGATTGGCTGGATTCTACTGGAGGTTTGTTCTAGATTTCACCAGAGTTGCAGCACCTCTATCTGTGTTGACAATGAAGTGGAAATCCTTCATTAGGTCATAGAGATGCCAGCAGATTTTTCAGGTGCTGAGGCAGAGGCTGACTAGTGCCCCCATCTTAAGTCTTCTAGAGGAGGGCATATGGTACGTAGTCTACTATTACAAAGAATCACTGAATTTAAGAAGAAAAATTACACTATATTGGCTAAAATGACCAATAAATTTCAATAAAGACACATATGTATACACCTCATGCTAGGATTAATTATTATATAGTGATCATGAATAATCAAAATGTGACACTTCAATATAATTAAGTATTATAGGGTGTAATATATATATAGAGAGGTGATAGAAATCATGTTTATTTGTTATAATTTTCATGGATATTAATATTATTATAATGTTAGTTTCCATGAAATCATTGATTTCTCCTATAATAATATTGGAATGTGACAAGGGAAACTCAATGTGGTAGTATGAATATGGTCTTGTAATCATAAAAAACATTATAAATAGGTTTATAATGTTCCCACATAACTCATGGACATTTATTCAAAAATTGATTCATATATACCTCCACACACTATTGGATCTGAAGAAACTATCTTGGATCAAGAAAAAATTTGATATGAAATCTATAGTTTTGACATTTTCTTGAAATCTATAGTGTGGGATATGATGTGGGTCATTTACTGTAAATGTTCATAGAATATGATGTGAGACATTTTCCTTTTATATTTGTAAGAAATAAAATACATTTGCAATATTAAGGTTGGTAAATTATAATGTTGTTATGATGAAGATCTAATATAGTCGAAACGTGAATAGTCTCAGGTTAGAGTATACCACTAATATGATGTGGGGATGAAATAGGGATTAAAAATCCAGAAATCATAAAAAAAAATTCTCATCATTGTTTCATAAGAAGGGACCTAAATGAAAAAAATATGATGTAAAGATATGTAGATAATGAAGTTACGTAAAACTATATTTTTTATAAGGTCCACTCACATTTGTTAAATAGTATAAAACCATTAGTTTACAATAGTTGGGATACCACTATCCAAATTCATATATTATTACAAATATAAAAAACAATTTTTAGTATTATTCAGATCCTAATATATATTTTTAATAAATAAAAAATTTAGAAGCAATAGATTTATTAATGTTATAAAACTCTTCATGCTCTTTGAGACATTAGGTCATTTATTTCTACCTATTTTTGTCCTTTATGCAAGCTTAATAATCATTGTAATTATCTCTATAGTGTTGGAAAATTCATCATAATTTTTTATAACATTAAATGTGAAGAATTGATTAATTTATATATAGAAAACCAATATCACATGAAGCTATCAGCGCTTGCATTACATAAATGAAATTATGAATATCAAAAATCTAAAGTTATATCAATATGAATATCATAATTTGGCAAACCCATTTAAATATAAAATGTATATATTCTATTAATGATCTATAATATCATTATTCATCCATGTTATTGTTATATTCTATATAAACCTATATTAAACTAATGTTGTACCATTTTCCATTAATGCATGAATCATAATGATATTTTATTTCACTAGTGGATAAAATAAATCCATATTAAGCTTCATTCCCCCATGATCAATCTCCATTATCATTCATTTATTATTTTAAAAACACAACTAGAATCATTATTTCCCATGTTACCCTGACACAGGAATGAACCACTACACATATTTTCATCCTTCCTAGGGTCCACTGTTAGAAAACCATGAGATAATGGAAAATATAGATACCCTTTTCTCTTGGTTTATTTATTATAAATATATTCTTATCCAATTTTTCAATTTCAAAGGATAAAATATGTATAATATTTTATTTCATAGAATTTATTTAATAGTTTTATTGAAAATTATATTTTAAAAAATTATTATTCATAAATGAGCATATTTTCATTAAATGTAGTAAACATATCTTTATAATTCAAGATTAAATTATCTTTAGAAGAATATTGCTTCTCCTAATTTTTATGTTTAAAAAAACAAAATAGTTTATCGAATAATGTTCTTGAGTATTAAATTACTCAAAATTTGACGATAGATATTTTTTGAATGTGTATTTATTGATAAAAATTAAAAACTCACCATTTTTTTATTTAATACACTGAACATTATGAGTAATCACCCCAATTTACAAGATATATTTAATCTAAAACTTTTCTATTTGTTAACAGAATAAAAAAATATAATATAGTATCATCTATTTAAACTAACAACAAAATAAATCTTATCTTTCCATGATCTCATCTACGTTTTCAAGAAAATATCTAATATACCCTATAAAATTTTGAATAAATGATATAGAATGAAATAAGGAAAATAAAATTGAAATATTTCAAGTATTTTCTTGGATGGATTCACTAAAGATAGTGTTATAAACTACTAAAATGTTTCCTTTATTATGGGATTGATTATGCTAATAAAATATGTATAGCATGTGAAAAAAATATTTTAATAAAATACCTCATTTTTTTATCAAAATGATTAATAAATTTGGGATTGAAATATTTTATTTCAGCCTGAAATGATTTAGTTGATTCACTGAAATGATTATTTCACGTTTTTTATTCAAATAAATCATTAATAAATATTAAAAATTCTCATATATGTATTCCAGATGTGACAGTAAAAAAACATTTTTTATGTCATACATTGTTGAAACCATTTATTATTAATTTATTCTTATATATGTGGAAATATTCTTCTTGGTTTACGAATAACTAAATATTTATATAATAATAATTAAACCTCTATTTTATGAAATATTGTAACTAATATCACCTGACCAATATGTATTAGAAAATCATTAAATACATTTGAATAAGTCTTTTTCATTCCTTATTCTGTAATTATGTGTTTATTTAATTTCGTAATAGAGCCTTTCTCATTCCACATGATGTGGGAAACAGAGGTTCAACAGGGGGAGTAAGCTTTCTGCCAGGTTCGTTGGACCGTTCGAAGTGTTGTGGTGGGTTGGTGAAGTGGCTTATCAGCTAGCTCTACCACCGCGGGTGTTGAAACTGCACGATGTCTTCCATGTGTCTCAGCTCCGGAGATATATACATGATGATTCACACATCCTCAACTGGGGAAATCTAGATATTAAGGATGATGTGACTTTTATGGAAAGACCAGTGAGGATCAAGGATCATGAGGAGAAGGTGGTCCTTGTACATACCATTCCTTCAGTTCTTGTGTTGTGGAGGCCTGGTGGGCTCGAAAAAAGTACATGGTAATGGGAGACGTAGATGCGCGCCTAGTACCCAGAGATGTTTTGAGTTTTTTCTATTTTTTTAATTGTTTGTGATGGAACTCTTTACCTTGTTAACTATGGAACGTGGAGTTTTGCTTATTCTATGGATGTGGGTGAATATTCTTAACTATGGGGAGGGAAGGACCCGATCAATAATCAAGATGAATTAAGGTGGATGCGATTAAACCTGTACGGGTGAGTCAGTGGCACCCAAAGTGGATAGTATCTTGACATGGAGGAAGAAACTCCCTAACCCATATGACTAGACATTTTTAACCTCAAGTTTTGCATGGTTACTTGAGGGAGAGGTGTTTCTAGATGTCGATGTGGTTCACTCCTGAGAGGTATCTTTCAAGGTGGTTGTTCAGAACCCCTATTTTCTTCGAGTATAGTTTTGATTCTCGAGGGCAAGAATAGTTGGAAAGGTGTTTGATGTAATGGCCTAGACCCACTTGGTCCATTACATTTCCAAAACACGGCTCCACCGAAATGATGACTCCGGTCACGGTCGTACACCAGTCACAATGGCACTGTGACGGCCGCACACCGTTCAAGGTGGCACTGGTGATGGCGGCACCATGAGGGTGGCACCGTGTCCTCACCTTCCAGTTACCGACCTTTCCACTGCTGCAACATATATTTTGAAATAAAAATGATTTAATTCCATCTTTCATTCCATTTAAAGCCCATAAATAATATCTCAAATCCCTTAAGAGTCAGGAAACCCTTAACTTACCAAAACGTGTGGTTTTTTCCACAGTGTCATGCCCTTCCCCGTACCTTCCAATCCTACCCCTATTATGCATTTCCATATGATTATAGAAAACTGTTTAACGCATATCCGTTATGACCAACCCTCTGAGGAGAATTGTTAAATGATAATTAATTCCATTGTGTGTAACTGCCCAACCGCATGGGGAACCACGATCTGACTATAATGGAGTTCAAATTTCCATATCCCGCAACAACAGGATCTCATCCTTATATCAAATGGAATTCCTTCTTCTTATTCCTCTTGGATGGTCTCCTTTTCTTCCTGGGTCATTTGGATTTCTCCTTACCGAGGCAAGTGGTGTGCCTATGCTGGAAACATTCCTCTCAAGCTTGGAGTCCCCAACGTTCCTCCCCTGTAAGTCACGCATCCCCAGTTCTTGGCGCGTAGAGAAGAACTTTGATCCTTGATCAACCAAGTAGGGGTTTTCCTTCATCTATCCTTAATATGTATCATGTGGGGTGGTTACACTACAGTTTCTGTGGGACTGGATAAAACCAACCCTTAACAAAGATAATAAACAGACTGTTAAAGAATGATGGGGTACATTTGACAATTATACTTTACTCTTTTATATTACTATATGTTTTGAACTGTATGGACTTATGCTCACTTAAAATCATGGACGTTGGTGGTCTTTTCTTGCGCACTAATGAACCCTTGTCTACTGTGATGATTAAATAACTGTAACATGGAAATTGTTTAATCACCTAAACTCAGTTGGTTAAATGAATACCCAGTGAACATCAATCCTTGTGTGGTCACCCCAGTAAACCAATAGAAATAAGAACCTAATGAATGATGTGCTTGAACCTGGAAGTTTCCCTACTCCATTTTGGTAGTAGGTGTGTTGTTCTATTTCATGCTTATGGGATTCTCTATTTTCATACTGTTATTGGTTGTGAATCTGAAGCTGTGTGGTGCTATATCTCGAGGCTTGGTTTGGTTCCAGTACTTTGAGGGATCTCACAGATCCCTTTGTTGTTATGACTTTACAATAGAACTGGATGTGAATGCTTAAATTGTTGTTTGGGTGTTTCTTTTTCTCTGGCATGTGGTTATGACTGTTAGTTTCCCAGTAGTTCATAATTTACTTAAATGGGATGACTTGAACATGAAAACAAGAATGGTATCAATGGGGAATTGTTTTCCAGGATGAGTGGTGACATGGTCGTGGGTTCAGTGTTTCTTATTAATTAATATTAACGAGGGTGTTTGTGCTTAGGTTGGATTTGGAAACCCTAGGTTGGGATGAGTACTTATTACCTATACATAAAATTGTAGTTCTTATGTTTCTTATTCGCTCCCCACCCAAGTTGAGAACTTACTACCGAACACCCCCATTTCATGGGGGAGGGTGTTGTTCCCAACACTCCCATGAGTGGCTGGTTATTAACTCCTTTTTTGATCCCTTTCCCGAATAACCCAAGACTCTTCGGGCAGACTGTGACGGCCTGAGGTCCATTATAGTCCAGGATTCTTCAGGCAGGGCAGTTGTGGTTGTTGGTCCAGGTGTTTGTGGGCGTGGCAGTAGTTGTTCTAGCCTAGGTGTTTGCGGGCATCGTTATGCGTGGTTGTTGTGGCACATGTGTTTGTGGGTGGGATGTGTGGTTGTGGCCCAGGTGTGTGCGGGCGGGGTGTAAAAGTGGGACAACAGTGAGAATGGAGGGAGAGGTTCGATGCCTAGGATATCTTCAATAACCATAGGGAAGGTGGCACGGGGTACCCAAATATCAATGTGTTATTACTATACATTACTTGATTTGTGTTATTTGGGGAGAGTGCCTTGGTGAGGCTTGTGTAGACTGTTTCATTGCTAGGTGTTTCAGTTATCTCTTTTCTCACATGGCATTAGAATGCCTCCCCACTTATGTCCGAGAGATTTTGGTTTTCCCTACTGGGTATAATTGTATGCTCACCCTACGTATATAAAACTATTTTCAGGTTTCCAGGAGGACTTCAGGGATTGTGCAGGGTCGTACTAGTTCAGACGTTGGGACAATTGTTGTTGCTATTCTTTTTTTACTTCTTTTTGTGTTTTTATTTTAGTTTTGTATCATTTACATTTGTAACATGCATATGAGAATGGTTTGTTTTGGCATAACCTGTACTTCCACTTTTGGTGTTTTTGTGATTTAATATCTTATCTCACAATCCTATTAAATAAAAAAGGGAAATGCCTTCCATCTTGTGTGTGATTCTATACACTTGGTTCTAGTCGCCACTCTGGGACCTATTGAAGTCGGGTCTCGGGGGTCATTATCTCTCCTTCAACTTGAAGAAGTAAGGGTATGACAACCTTCTATCCCTTATCTCATCTTGGTGAAGGCGGGTCGTGACATTAAGCAACATAGGAAAAATTTATCTTTGTAATTGATTAAGTTATTCACCTTTTCTCGTAGATGAGAAACATTCATCGATGTATTCTTTAACACCTTGATATACATAACATCACTGAATGTATTTTCATCTCAGTAAATTTGGCACTTAAAACACCCTTAATCATTGTTGATATATTATCTTTCAATGTAACATCATTTAATTCATTATTGTCTAAATATTCCAAGATTTTAAAGTTTTTGTTCATAAATATAGACAATCCACTATTATGTATGATGAATTTTCACCTTTCACATATTTTTAATTCAACTTAATCACCAAATATTTTTAGGACCACTCCATATCTAGGAAGATTTTGATTACTTATCCCACAACTACTTTATATGTGGAATAATGAGATACATTTTTGGATGTGTGTCTATATTGATCAAACCTATAATTAATTTAATTTAATGAATAAAATATATTATGAAATTATATCTTCTCACTTGGATAATATCATTTATAACCTCTATAAATTTTAGGTTCATTTACACATTATTATGGGCTCTACTCATTATATGGAGTAAAATATTCTACCATAACACATATTGTTTGTTTATATAGACTTAAAAACTACAAAAAATCAGTATTTATATTGAAACCTCTTCATTTTGTTAATGATGTTCACGAATATTTTTTTATTAATTTTTTTTAATTTTAAATATTATATTTTTCAGTGATATTATTATAATTTTAGGAATTTATATTAAATTTTTACTCTCCATTAAGATTATCATGGTCATTTTTATTCTTTAAAAACTCTATTTTTTATTATTTAAAATATCCCTTATGATTAAGATGTGTGAATATCAATTTATATTGATTTTATAACCATATTTCCATTTTTTAATTCAAAAAATGGTATAGATTTCTTGATCTATTTTCTATCAAAAATTGTTTTAGGTACCATAGTATTATTTAATCAATCAAAATGGTGAATTTTTTTTAACATGAACTAATGTATTTGTAGAATTTTTAAACTCAATGTTTTATGATTATTTCAATTTATTTTAATATTTATGTAACATTTATTCGACATCAGTCACCCCAGTATTCCTATATATTAATCTGTTATTATTTTCAAGTATCACCTCACTAAATTAATTTATTGATTTCAGATAACCCAAATTACGTGAAAAACAAATATCCTTATCAATTATTTCCTTATCTTCAAAATCATAGTGAAATTGTGTTTTTAGCATACAAATTATTTCATTCTTCATTTAATCTCTCATGATTATTGTTTTACGTTATATACTCTGATAGTTAAATAGTTAAAATTAATGCATTTTGTGTCTCCTCCTCATTTATTTCCTTTTAACATCTATATTATTCCATTTTATATACATAAGTAAAAACAATTTTGGGTGAAAATACTTTAATACCTTTAACCTCCTATTTTTCATCCTCATTTTCAATATCCTTATCATAGTATATAATATATTGTTTTAAATATTAATATTATTTGTTAATGTATTGGAATTTAATATTACACTGAAGGAAATTATACCATTACAAGAACATTCCTCATTGAATTTTATAGTTAATCATATAAGTTATTCATCATCCTCCTCTTCTGGATCCTACAGAAATTTACAAGTTAATATATCATTTATATTTTCAAAGTTTAAACTCATAAAAGTAACAAAATACATATATTGACCTTTTCCATGCATCATCTATTTTGAAAATAATAATAATAATTTGTTTAAATTTTTTGTATCATCCTTGACAAAATCATCTTCCCCATAATATATATTTTATTAATATTGGATAAAAATTTAAAAGCATTGATTTCCAGCACTTTTTCAAAATATCATCCCTATTTAAGGATAAACTTATTCTAATCTCATATGCTATCAAAAAAATGTTCAGCTTATCAGTGTTCCACTCAATAAAGACATTATACATAAGCTTAAATATATTTACATTTATATTATCTTATTGAATTTCCATAATTTTTTTCAATACTATTTAATCATAATGGATGTCGATAAAGCATAACTATAGAATAAAAAATATTATACCAGGTTATAAATTCAACTAAAAAATTATATTATCTAATTTGGGAATCAAAAAATTAATGATGACATGTTTGTAATTTTGAAACATTAATTTTTTCATATCCCTCAAGGTTAACATGATGTTTCCTAAAATATTATATTTTTTATTTTTATACCCATCAGTAATGTAAAATAATTCAATAAGAGGGATGAGAATGACTCATTATGCTTTCTCTTGTCAAATTATTGATTTTTATAATTAATAAATATTTAGGTATTATGATTTTTTATAATATATATGAAATTATTAGTAACATGATGAATTTTGGATTCAATATATCTGAAATATTATACCATATTATCCCAAAAAATATCGTTTCATAAAAACTAGAAACTTTTTTCTTTTAAGGTATGAATAATTTCCATTGATTTTTACATCAAATGGTAATTTAATTCAATTAAAACCCCCTACATTAGGGTATCTTTAATTTTTACTATTAATGGAATAATATAAATTTTTGTAACTAGTATATGAGGAATGCAAATATTCATGAATAATAAATAATTAATACCAATTAAGAGGAATAAGGTAATATTAAATAAAAAATAAACAAGGATAATGAATAATTTGTTAGATAAAACCCAAATATGTAGATATTCTCTTATATCTTTTTAGAGTGTAGGATCATGAAAAAAAGGTAATAATGTCAGATACATTGTTAAGAAATTGATATTTTATAAGTGATTTTTTTCAATGATCATTCATTTTTTGATATAGAGTGTACACTCGTTGATATATAGTGGATAGAATCAATATTTTAATGTTCATAACATATTAATAAAAATAATAATTTGAATAAAAACTAATGATCTTAAAAACCTTGTATATAAACCAACTAGATGAACGTTAATAATTCAATCATTCCCATAAAAAACCTCATGTTCCTTTAGGATTTATAAATTATGTAAATCCTATTTCATATCCTCGATCCTATCTAAATCCTCATTCGATATACCCATAGAATTTATGTCTAGTTTTCTATATATTTTTTTATCCTTTAACGAAATAAGAATATAATTTTTTAATACATAGAGCTAAACCAAGATGGGGAGTTCTGTGAAGCAGTGTGATATAGATAAAATAAGATAAAACCAAAAATTTATTCTATATCACTCTATATTTGAATACATTAAAAATCTATTTTTATCTTTAAAATACTACATTAGGTTTATATACGTGAGAAAGTCATTTTTTTCGGTAATGTAGAGACATAAATATTTAATGATAATTTTCATATCATGTGGCCATTTTACATCAATTTTTTGTACATATAGATATTTTATTCCCTCATTGGATCAACCACAACAATTTCCTCCCATCATCATATGATAAATTTACATAATCAGTCCCTTATATTTATAAAAAAAATTATTTATCATAGTGGAAATTTAAACCATTAACCATGTTATAAGGAACCCCCATTATAACTCTTTTAGACCATCACATGATCCACCAAAAGAGAAATACAAGATAATATCTAATGGAATGATCATTTCCTCTTAGATTCATTAAAAACATACATTATCCAAAATTTTATTTTAACTAGCTCAATATGACGTAAAAATTTGTTACACATAATTTTTAATTCCTTTGCATCAAAAATAGCTAAAAAAATACATAAATTATCTTTGTCCATGATGTTGATAAATATGACTTGATAAATCCATTATTATGTATTATTGAATTATATTTTGAAATAATTCATTGTATAATTCCAAATTATAAATTAACCTAAGACAACATCATTTGATGGAATGAATTTTTGAGAGATAAAATTATCAATGATAATATAAATTCAATCTAGACCACTTCTCAATTGAGATCAATTCATATCTCTATCCTAATATTAAATTACGAGTTCTATTTATATTCAAAACATGTGAGTCCAATAACCAAATTCAATTCAAATTATTCAATTAATAAGGAAACATGATTATTGAAGGCATTACTGAATATCCAAAATATGTAATACAATAATGTGAATCATGAAATATAATTAGTTTAATTCAAATAATTATAAATTTAATTCAATATATAGTAATATAATTACATAAGGATAACATGGAAGATGAATTTATATATTATTATTATATAATTGGTTATTACCTTTGTGTCTAAGGATGAAGACAATATTTTTTTCACAAATGGACCAACCATGTAAGCTATAATTACATGTATAATTTTATTAAAAATGAATTTCCATGAGATATCCCTATGAACAGATGTGATCATTCATATATATTTTTTATATACAGAGTGAAAATTATATAAATGATGTATCTGCACAAATTTTAGAAGTTTAAATGGTTGATACGGTTAGAGCATGTTGATATTTGTTGGATGAAATAAGTAATGATCATTGATGGAATATTCTAATAGATAGTATTAATTCATAAAAATATATTATTGGATTTCTACATAATAATAGGTTTCAAATCAAACATTTTTAATTAAAAAACATGATATTATATATTTAAAAAGAATATGTTCAAAAAAATTTATTTTAAAATTCTATATTTAAAATGTAAATAATATTACAAATACTGATTAAAAATTTGATTTATTTTATCTTTGAAATAGAAATAGTTGTAAAGGAATCATTTTTTAGTTGTAATAATTCCTAAATAAAATATAGTTGTTTTAAGAATAATTTAAAAAATGACATGGATTATATGATCCCCATTGAGATAGTAACATAGAATAAATTACAGAGAGATGTTGTTTTGAAATTAATTAAAATCTCATGTAGTTTTTTTGGGTGAGTTGAAAAACATATACCAAAAATTTCCTGGGATAAATATGAAAATTAAAATACATGAATATCATTAAATGGAATTTTTTTATTCAAAAAATACATAAAATTCATCATATTTTTTAATATCATTTTGAAAATTGAGTTTTTTCTATTGAAACATCATGGAGAAAAGAATATGAATTTATTTTAAAAATTAATATAAAATAAATCAAATCCATTATGAAATTATTGTTGGAAAGGAGTAAGTTTTTAAAATAGCATTGAAAAAATGGTCAAAGCTTTATTTTTTAACTATAAAATATACGGGATGAAAAGTGAATGATTAGGATTTAGATGAGAGAACGACTAATGACGAAGCTAGAAATTTTTTTCAATTTTAAGTATATAAACTATTTTGGATTAAATTATTGAAAATAACATCATTAGTAATAATATTATATTTATAAAAACAAGTATCATAACAAATCTAAAATAAAAATAAATTATTTCCAATTGATTTGAAAATATTTATTTGAATGATTGATATAATAGTTATATTAATTAAATTAATAAAACTATTGAATACCATAGATGAGTAAAAAATGGTGAGTATATCAATAATACAAGACAAAATTATATAACACATAAAAATATTATCTATAATGATTTTAATTAAGAATGTGTGATAATTTGGAAAAACTTTTGATTAGTGTGATAAGGAGACTCCAAAATTGATGTTCATGATATATTTTATCATGTTGTAGGACTCAAAATTAATAGATTATTATTCTCTAAAAAATTATATTGATGTTAACATATTATAATTTTTATAATATCAATGTTTTTAAAAGGATTCATCTACATGTAACGGTACGTGAAAAATATATATTTTTCCTTCGTGAAGATAATAATATATTTCTTCACATGAAGAAATAACACTATCTGATGAAGCACAAATAAATATATTGGAAATTATGGATTTATCAATACATTAAAAATCATGGATTCTATGAAGGTGAATTTTGTCATTTTATCTATGTTAAAATAGTTAATGATCAATATACGATGGGCCTAATTTATGTAATTGATAAATTTTTTGGAGGATACAATAAAGGTTAGTTTATGGAGTATTAATATATACTGAGGAGTGATTTTGAAATAATTAATATTAAAGAACTACCATATTTATTTATTTTAATATTACATGTGGAATGAAATGAAAATTTGGTTTTCAATATAAATAATCAAATGTTTTGTAAAGGTGAATTACCTGGGAGGATATAAATGATATCACAACTTTCATTACTACCATGATTAATTTTTCAAAGTATTATGATTGTAATACAATGATGGTTCGGTGTATAGTAATATTATTAAAATCAAATTATACCTATAATATTTATGTATATATAAAGTATTTAAAATTTTTCTGTAGTGAAGTATAATGATAGTCTTATGTAAATAATCATTAATACAAAGAATACAATAGTATTATATTTCAATGGAATTATTAATATTGGGTTGTTTTATAATGACAAATAGTATCTAATGACAACATGATATGCATAAATTGATTTGACTAGTTTAAAATTTTATCGAAATTTATCATCATGAAGTAAATATTGTCTAACGTATTTGGGAATTTTTTAGCTATGAATGATCCATAATCATAATAAATTTTGAAATAATCCATATAAATATGTTTTTTATCAAGAATCCATCAAAAGCTAATGAATAAATCAAAAAAATGACGATATTGTAGTTTAGTTACAAATTCTTATATGAAATATTTGTTAGAAAAATTTAATTTTAATAATTTTAAAAATACTCTGAAATATATTAAAAATATTATGACCATGGTAAAATATTTTATTATAAAAGTTAATTGTGAGATAGATCATTTTAACCAATGTAAGTATTTTTTCTAGAGTTAATAATGGATATAATAGTTAAATCGCTTTATATAAAATGAATAGAGAGGAATTTATTAGATCTAGGAGTTTAACTATCGAGATATAATTGAATTATATAGATATAGGACTATAAGTCCATGAAAATGGATTTTATTTATTATTGGATATATAAAGTTACTAATTAAGAAGATATTTTCTTATTATAATATTATAATATTGTTTTATAGCCTGTAATATTTTCACTTCTTATTTTATTGATTGATATATTTATTACCCATTTTAAACAGTCAATTAAGTTCACTATGTGTTTACTAAAATATTGTATGATGATATTAAATATTATATAGACAAAAAAAATTATTCCAAAAGAGTGATTCTATAGAAATTGAGGGTGGATGTGATTTTCACAAGACTAGTTTCACTGGAGATGAATTTTTATTTTGGGATTTATTATGAGAGACAACTTGAATTTTTAATTTCATATCAAATAAAAAATTATTTAACTCTTTATTTATCATTAATATGGATTATTGGATCAATTACTAATATTTTGAGAAATATTTTATTAAATATTCAGAAAAATGATGTGGATTATTGATAGAATTATAATTTCACTCTTCTTTCTCATAATGATCAAAAACTGTGTGGACTTAAAGAAATTTGTTTATGAGTTGTTGGATAAAATATCAAAATAATAGTTTTATAAATGAGTATGATTCTTATTTATTTGATGTGTGTATTTTTTTTTGAAGAAAAGTAAAATAGGATATTGTTACATAAAATCCATAATTTTTGTCTTGGATATGGTATTGAAAAAAATTCTTAAATATTATTAACATTTATAAAATATTTATGGAAAAATATCTTTTAGTGTTTTAGGAATTATATATAAATATGGAAAAATATGTGTATATTTATTATGAGAAATAAATCATGGTATGGAAATTATAATTGCATTATAGATTGATAATTTTTTTAACTTTTGTTAAAATGATTTATATTTTATAAATTCGTTTAAATGCACTACAACTCGAGCTTCTATTGTACTTTTTTTGATATAATATATTTTTGGAACATGAATTGGGTGACCAATCCATGTCTCTGTTTGTGTTAAAAAACATGACTTGTGAATATCAATAGATACTTCTTAGTTTCACATATAATGAAAATAATTATGATCTCAAATAAAACATCCCATAATATATATCATGGTTGAATTGTAAATAATATACAGTTTTTCAAAAAATGGGCTATAAGAAAAAATGGGTATATTGGTAGATATATTTCATAAAATATTTTGTCTTTTCAAGGTTTAAGGAAGTTTTTGGACATTGTTTTTATGTAAAATTTGTAAAAATATATGACTTTTATGAGGTTGAAAATAAAAAAGTAGGTAAGAAAATATGTATTGATGAACAATGTTGTAGTATATTAAGTTAGTGTGAAGTTATGTAAGTATTTATCTCTTGGTAAGTAACTATAGTAAAAAAATACATGGTTTAATTTTTAACATAACAAGACCATTTGTAGATATGTTTATAAAAACATGAAAATTAAAAAAAATTGAAAAAATTAGAATTTTTTTTTCTATTTTTGGTAGATTCAATAAATTTATTAAATAACATGTCATAGGTTTGAAACATTTTTTATTAAATATATATTATATGAAAACAAAAGGAAAATTCTTAGAACATATAATATAATTATATTTACTCATATATAATAAGATCAAATGGATAAATTTTTCATGGATTTATGATGAGAATAAATCTTATAATTCATAGAATGGATGGAGTGTTTTACTTTGAAAAAATAATATGGTATTTAGTGTATAGAAAAACTAATATGTTGGTATAAAAAATAATTGATTTTTTTAATGACATTTTACTATAAAATTATAGGTGTTAGTATTTCATTAAACGATTCTATTATGGGATGAAGAGGAGAATAAAAATTATGATAATAATAGAGTATATTGTTATACCAATAGAGGAGAAATTTTATTAATTTTGTGATCAAAATAATTACTATTTATGGGTTGTGAGTTCTTATTGAGTATGATAAAAATTAATTTTCATATCATGAGTTGTTGAGATGTAAGAAAGTTATTGAGTCAATTTTGGACATTATACAAGCCGTTTGCATTAGTGAATTTTTGGACACATAAATATTTCTACGTCTATATTGATTAGACATAACTCAATATAGTATACAAAAACAAATTTTATCTAAATATATTATATTAATTTTATATGACTTTATTTATATTTTTTTTCTCAATTAATAGTCAAATGTCTTGAGTATAATGGGGTTTTTCATTTTATATACATATTTTAACCCCTCTCTATGATACAATCAATATATAGGAAAAATATTAACCCACAAAAATAATTAATATAATATAAATGTAAGATATTCATGATATTCCATCATTAATTATCAAAATATTGGTAAGCAGAAACTATCCATAAGATCCCAATTTTAACTATATACACAAAAATGAAAATCTATCTGTAATATTCACTTAACAACTGAGGAAAATATTATTTCACATTAAGTAAATTAAATTTAAATATATCAAATAAAGTTATAAATATTTCACTTGAACACCATGTTAATGAATTTTAAAATAACTGGAAAAAAATTATTTGATATTAAATGATAGATTATATAATTATGGTACTTGGAAACAAATAATTTTATAATAAATGGAGATATCAAAAGAACACATTGAAAATATGATATTGAATGTATTCCCTTATTCATATAATACTACAAATCTGAAAACCATCAAATGTATAATGAAATTCGAAACACATTATTATAATCATAGTTAATATTGTATATTTATATATATGGTATACAATAATAAATCTAAAACAATAAAAAATATGCAAGGTTCTCATTTACCATACATGATTACATGAATTTAAATAAAATACAGAGTCTCCAATGATATAGTGGAATGATATATTACTATATAATTTGCAAAATAATTAATAAAAAATGATGTTATATTGACAAACTCACTGTAAAATGTCTTATTTGGGGTTCCCCATGGGCTTATGGATTCATTCATATTCACCAGAAGATTATTCCTAGTGATGAGATTTCCAGACATATACTTTTCATATTATACAAATCATAAAAAACCATTAATAAAGAAAATAAATATCATCCAAAAAATATAATCAATTTATACATAAATTAATTACATATTCATTTGATAAAAAATGTTTATAATGATCATATATTCATATATTTTAACATATCACACACCGGTCTAATCAATTATAAAAAATAAAATTATATAGTAGAATAATGAGTATCTATTATGACCATGAGGCCCACCTCCACCATAAAACTGAATTCAATAGAGCTTCAGTTAACTAATAAGCTAAACATAATAGGATATAAAATACAAATAAATGGCCTATATATGGTCTTCAGTTCTCTTGTATGTTGTGAGAAAAGCATGTTATTAGAGTCTCACCAAACGGACCTAATACACTATATAAAATAAATAAATATTGATGAAATAACATAAAAGAAATAAAATTACATAAAATAATTCATGTCAAGTCAGCATGTGTTGATTGGTCAATGAGAAAACATAATCTTTCCAGGATCAATCGGTGCTGGAAGAACATGTCACCTCAATCCGTTATCCCAAAACATGGTTAATTATTATAGTTAATGTGTCATACTATATCAAAATAAATACCATCTCAATCCAAGAATGGTCTTTACCAAATACTATCCAAATCATTCAATGTCATATTCTCTTCCCTCTCACTCAAGGTAGATTCCCATAACTATATCTAAGACCAATACCATCTGAAAAAATGAAGTTTTTTCTAATGGAATCTCACTATAGGCGAAGCAAACAAACACATTTCTAACCACTAGCATCTCACTTAGTGTTGATTCTCATACTAGAGTTCAAAATACTACACTATAATTCTGGCAAGAATCTCATAATCATATGTCAGACAAATGACCACTCACACGGGGTGGTCCCTTCTATACTATCTCCATTTTGGAAAGGCTAGTAATCACCATATTTTACCAATTATTATCATTCAAGTATACCCAATAAAATTTCATCTTACACTATTTGAGTATAAATATATATATACCATTGAACAATGCACTATAATTTACAGTTTTCCATTCAGAACCCTAGTAGTAAATTTGAGTCCTAATATCAACCTCATGATCAAGAATACACGATGTTAGGAACATGACTACATCAAAAATCATAACATCACATATCACACCAAATACTATAAAATCTCACATGGAAGAGCCATATCACTCAACTAGGATCTCGTTCCATCATCACTTCACACACATAGATATCAATACAAGATAAGCCTCACAAGTCCGGTATAATATAAAAATTCTTGATATTTCAAACCCATAAAATTATAATCTAAAAAAATGGAATCCAGTAAATTCCAATAAAATTTCTTCACTAATCAATTATTTCATCTTGTACTCATTTCCACATAGTGATTAATTATCTTATTATTCCTATAGAACCATGTCTTCAAGAATCCATGTCTAGTACCTCTTATAATTCTAATATCATCATTACAGTTCTCATCCCCATGAACTAGGCCATGCCTATTTCATCATGGAACCTTAGATTGTTTTCCCAATATATCATGATTACAACCACTACCCTTTCCAAGGTCCCAAATTACATATCCCTTATTAGATATATCATTTTCCTTTTCTATAGTAAACCCTCTTTGATTCAATATATCTTGTCACGTATAACATACCAGTCGTATCGAACATACCAAAAACATGACTACATATTACATTTTTATTTTCTAAACACATTTATGAAAAATTTAGAACCCAAGAAATACAGAAAATAAATCATCAAATACTATAAGATATGGATGATCCATTAAGAAATAATTTGAACATATTAGAAACACTATCCTTAAACAATTTCCAATTAATATTATTTACATATCCAACTAAATCATCATTGATAAGGTATTTGAACCAATAATCCATATTTTCACATGATTTAATGTACTCCTACAGTTTTATATTCCATGCATTGAAAACTCTTACTATAATACTGCCTTGTTTATCGATCCATTCTGTCCACTCCTTATTAGCTTCTACAAGTAATTTTTGTCCCTCCATATTGTCATTATCCTCTTGTGAAGCATTAGTATGGAATGATTCCACCAAAAATTTCTTTCTATTAGTTCATGAGGAACTCCCAAGCCTTTATATTATTTGGATCCTTGTTGCATTAATCACTCTGTAGGCCATCATTTGATTGATCAACTCGGTTACTAGTGATCTCATTTTGAGACAGATTCTCTGACACAAAGGAATCATGAGATTTATTTTATTCTCTTAACCCACCTTCAACCTCTTGATCAATCCCAATATAACTTTTTATCACTTGTTTTCCAAACTGAATTAACTCACTCACCCTATAAACTTGCTCCTCACTATGTTTCTGGTCCTTCTCCTTAGATCTATATTTTAAAGAATACCTCATCTATATCAGTTTAGGTATGTAAGAATAATATATGTATTCTAATTATTTATTTTTCTTCAGATCGATGTAACTACTTGAATCCTTATACTCTATTCTCCCCTTCTTCTTCTTTAAATTATATACCTCTCAACCATACATCTCCTCCCCATTATCATAGGAGAAGCCTCTAGAGTTTCCATCACATTCCTTGGTTTCACTCCTACATTTTCCTTCAAAGGAATCCCCAAACATAGATATGTTACATTGATCCCAAACCAACCCTTCTGTAGCTAATCATTTAATGTGATATCCTAGTTATATCATTGTCTAGACCTTCTTTGAACTAGACACATTATCAACATTTTCGTCATCAATTAACACCAATGTTCTCGAAACCAAAACATCCATTGATCCTTTTCCCATTGTAAGATGCATACCTACTACCTTTTATATATTAGTTTTTATTCTTAATCCATGATCATCCCTTAAAAAATTATTCCTTAGCGCAATTCCATCCATACAATGAGCCCCTATCATGTAAAAAATTACTTACAATTTACTAATTTTTTTAATTATATATTTTTTTCAATGATGAATAATATATTAAAAATGAAAAAGAAATACCCCCTAGAAAGATCATAATGTAAAATGTAACCAATTATCCATATATGGGTTTTAATATACCAACGAAGAAAATACTAGTCTTTTGATTCCCAATCAGTAACCAATTCTAATCCAACACAATAGAAACTATATTTAAAACAATTGTGCTATAGAACACTAACAATGTTATTAGATATAATTTTTTTATCTTACTAGGATATCCACCATTAACAATATGAAAAATATACTTCAACCAATAATAATCCAATATAATATTCTTTTATTTACTAAAAAACCAGTTACTTGAAAATGAAATCGAATAATAATAATAACAGAAGATGAATAGTGGGAAAATTTAATATCTTACCTGATATCACAATGGAAAATCCTACCTAAATATATTCCTTAATGTGGATTTAGAGGAAAATATGGGGAATCATTTATGTGTATAGACCTTACTAAAAAACATATTTCATCTAAATATTATGAGTAAAAACCATTAGAAGAAATTTCCACACCTATATAATACATGTAAAAAAGTCATATTGTGGTATAACCCCCATGGGTCATGGTGAAAAGACCTAACTATATGGTTTTATTATAACATGTGATCACCCATAATGGTATGGCATATTTCCATGATGTTTATACCTCCCCCATATTTCCATTAATAGAAAACCTTTATTTTATTATCCCATAATGGGATGGAGCTACTATAGTGAATTTATCTATATACCACCCAAAACAATATTCATGGAACAAGCATAAGGACTGTTGGATGATCTATCCCTAGTGTGTATGCATCATGTTCAACCAATGGGCGGGGGATTGATACATCCAAAACTCTATAAATGTAATCATATATAGAGGTTTTAAAATTTAATATACATCCTTTATTAGGAATATATCTACGTTACACTAAAAAATAATCTCACATGATACACTCCACACTAGAATACTCTATGGTTTCCACTTGATTTTTCATTTATAGAATATTTCTGATAAAGATACACAAAAATAATATTATTATTCTCACCTAATCATCCAAGACACATCCCAAAACTCAAAAAAAATATGAAAACCGTATAGAAAAATCTATATATCTGAATTCTAACAGGAGTCATAATTATCAAAAAAATACCCAAATTTGTGATTACAATTAAAATATCTCTAAAAAAATAACCCATAAATTCCTGGATAAAAAAATTCAAATTCACTATTATACCCATTATTCCATAGCATAAAAATAATTCTCTATATTGTAATCTATAATTAAAAATATGATATCAAACTGCATTCCCAATTTTAAATTAAGATATGCATTCTTCAATAATATACATAAGATGTAATTATATATCATCTTTACTAAAAAATACCCAAGATTAATCTATGAAACACATTTTCCTTATTAAATATAACTCAATGAAACAATTTATACATTATCACACATAATGAATAAAAAAACCACTTATTATCTAAAGAGTAGAAAACCCCTTTCTAGAAATGCTCATTATCATTTTAAAACATGGTATTACACCACCTGATCACAATACCTTATTCAAAAAGGATTTTTGAAACAATCCCAACAACCATTATGATGTCCAAATCAAGTACTTATTTTAATTCTATGATTTAATCACCAATAAAAACAATCATCAATTCTATTCAAAATAAAGTGACTTATAACTGATCTCTCTCTCACACATAAACAATATCTCTATCTTTCCCACTCAAATCATACTTAATTCCATATCAATATTGACATTGATTCATATTGAATTTTCAATAGAATATTCTAAATTAAATTTTATCATTTTAAATAGAATATAAAAAATGGAGTATTTTCATTTATTTTTATCTCGATATAATTTTAAACATCTATAAAATATTCCCACATCATCTAGAACCATTAATAAATAGAGTCATAAACTTTTAAATAATTTGATAATATAAAAAATAGTGGTATCCACATCATTTCAATATATGATAATTTTTCTTATCCTTGTATCCAATATTCATACCATTATTGGAAATATAGAGCAGACATGACTAATATGATGAGACCTACATACCATCACAAAAAACTAATTGAATTCTAAAGTAGGATTAAATATACTTTTCCCACATTTTCCACAAAAAATAACATGAGATGAGAGACACACCCCCTAAAACATAATAGTTTACTCCTCACTATATGGATTAATTTATGCTATACACTAAACACAAAACATGAAAGTTTCAAATGTTACTCACGTATTTCTCGTATGTATCTATGCTTATACCAACACTATAAACGCTTTTGAAGGTATATGTTTAGATTAAACAAGTGGTAGAATTCCCATACAACTAAAATGTATCTTATTATCCTAATGTGACACATTTTGCAATAATAAAAAAATTGGTGTACCATCCACATATGAATTCCCAAAATTATGAATTTATTATCGTCTATTGTGTTTCTATTACCCCTTTGAAATATAGTAAACTGACTCATCTATATGTAGTTGGGAATCCTATCGTACTACCCACTGAACCATCATCATTTAATAACACTGGTTCTAAACAAAACCAAACCATTTCAAACAGAGATGTAAGTGACCCTTTTGAATAATCTATAACAAAATATGAAAATTAGGTAACCAAAAGACACCTTTCATCAAACCTCTAGATATTCCAGGAAATAATATAATTACCCAATATCCTCATTCAAATAATGAGGAAACATTAAATAACCCTCTCACTAAATATTTATAACCATTCATCTTTGATTTATCTAATCCTAAGTTCTATACACTACCATACTACCTGACTAGACACCATATTCTTATCCCAATGACTTAAATTCCCCTGAACCTAGGATGTCACAACCAAAATGATTATTTTGTTTTCTATTAAGGTCAATACCAACATTCCAAAGAATATACTATGAATTTTTTCCAAATATCATAGTTACCACATGTAATACAACCCATTCCAAATCTTGAACATGATCACTCATCAACCTATCATTACTCAAATAAAATAATGTGTATAACCATGATCTATAAAGCATAAAATCAACCATATAAGATCATTATTCATAATTCACACACAAAATAAAATTTTTTATGATCCTAAATAATCCTTATCTATATACATAACAATGAAACAACATGAACACGATGTGATTTATATCTTAATAGCCCAATGAATCTAACATTCCTTTCCTATACCCTCACTAGCACTGTTAATGTAATAAGAAATCCTACAAAAAATTAAAACCATCTCTCCATAAAATCTCTCATGCATTAATCCATAAATATTGAATCTAAATCATGATGTGACCAACATGGCACCTTATGCCCATGGATGGAAAATCAATCATTTGATAATGTCCAATGACAAAATCCTTGTTACTTATCATTTGATTTTTATTTCATTGGGTTAATATAATTTTATAAATAAGTTATATAGAAAATATACATAATAATTTAATATATATAAGTAAAAAATAAAACATTTTATCAGGAACAAAATCATATACACCTGATCTTATTAATGTCATGTGATTCCCACATGCCAAATATGATGCATGTCCTCAAATCACCTTCCATAACGGGAGATATACCAAAAGAATATGTTCTTATATTAAATAATTATACATAAATAAATATTACAAATATAATAGTATAAACCTAAAATAACAATTCTATAATAAAAAAAACATGGGCTCCCCACTAGACATGTGTTCATAACTCACCATATCGAGTCCCAACAATAGTTCTAACAATTTCTTATGTTCATCTACCAGAACCAAAATCTAAAAAATATTTAAATTAATTAATTTATAATTACTTATAAATTTTGGGCTAATATCATTCAATAGTATCATATATGAACTAGTGGAAGGCCTTAACAAATCATCCTTATATGATAGAAGCCAACCACTAGTATTATTTGAATTAATCATATATTTTGGAGATATTTTCATTAATACCGTTTTTATCATTAAATAGAAATAAACATCAATCATAGGGAAAATATAATTTTAATATTAATAAATTAACAACATATCAATGTTATATATAATTTACATAAATTTAATATATTCATACACACCAATTGGTCTATGACTAGTTGAATTCCATATATGCAGTAAAGTAGACTCAAAATATAAAGAGTCTCTAAAAAAATCTGATCCCCACCACCACTGTATATCCCAAATCCACATAGGTTCTCAATACCGATCCATTTAAAAGTATAAAAATAATTTATATTAACTCATTTATAACATCAGTTATTTCTAACAATTATGATAAATGATTTTTAATCTATGTAATTTAATTATTAAAATAAGTTACTATTTCATGAGGTTTTCTATACTGGTTATATATTAACTAACCAAGTAAATATTTATAAAAGATTCAAAATTTATTGGATAAAAACATGTTAAAATTCATTATGTCTCATATTTCTCCATCATTGAGAACCCAAACAAGTATTTTATAAGACTCTCATCACCTAACCACTATGATCTACCAAATTCTCAACCCTCTTCCACTTTAATTATCAGTCATCACTTACATTAACCATTATCTAAGATCTATCCCATATTTTATATATCATATAATTAATATCTATTTTATTTTATATAATTTTTATTATTTAATGATTTAATTGTTGAATCATTTTTTAAATGATTTACCATTTTGGGTAAAATGATCCAATCTAATCTTATCAATAAATCTTCACTAACATTTTAGAATATTATTTATAAAAACTTTACATAATGGTTCTTAATTGCTAGAGTTTATTCTACATGATTTTATGTTTTCCATAAATTTATTTTCAGTATAGAAATCAATTCGCAAAACATTATTAAATCCATAGAAGTGATAATGCCCCATCAAATTAATTCATTATTTTATTCCATAATTAATAAAAATCCCTAATATTAAATCTTTTTCAAGTATATTTGATTATCAAAATATTGTGTTACTCTAATAAAAATAATTAGTTTATTGATTTATTAATGCGTAGTAAATGTTTTATATTGAAAAACTATATATTTTTTGGATATTCATTTATAATGTCATGGAATATAATCTATATACCCATTTATTATTTCCACTTAGTTTACTAATTTGAATCATCCATATTTGAAATAATTCTCTAATTAAAAAATCAAGAATAAAATTCAATAAAATCATGAAATATTGATAAAAATATTTTTACATAGCCATTCAGATTATTCTTATTCATTATAGTAAAAAATTCATTCACAGATTCTAGCATATAAAATTTTAAAAAATAAATATAAAAAACTATATTGAAAAATATTTTATATTATAAAACAAAATTAAATAAAAATTAAATATAATTTTTATGTTTAATATTAATGATTCTATAGTATAATTCATTGAAATTCTAAATGAATAAAAACATATCTAAAAATAACATTCAAATATAATCTTCATTTTTTTAATATGGAACATTCGCATAGATTCATAAATATTTGATATTTTAATTTCTATATATCTAATATATTAGGATATTTATAAAAAAAAATATAAATTGAAAATTAAATAATAATTATTTTAAGTAACAATGTTCTTATTTTTAATCACTAATTTAATTGATATAAACATTTTACAATATTTTATTAAAAAAATTACATCATTTATAGTATAATTGTACGAAAATATTGTTATGACATAATATAAAAATATATATAGAAAAGTCATCAAATTAAATCCATAAAAAACAATATATGAATGAAAACTATTTAATCAAATGATAAAAAAATTTATGGGGTTTTAAATATATGAATATATCATACATGGAAGTTTCAATATTTAAAATAGGTATCTTGACATTATAAACCTCTGTTTATATCTAGGAGAGTTTCGTGATAAATATGATAAGAATATTATTGAAATATTAAGTAGAACCACTATGTTATGTTACCTTAAATTTATAGCATTACCATTTATTTGGGATTTTTTGGGGATCGAATGGTATTATTATTGATTTTTTTTCATAAAATTATTTTTCATTCAATGATTTTGATTAAATTTCATAGATTTTGTTATTTTTGTTTCTTTTTTATATTTGATTATTTTGTTCATTTATCTAAAAAAATATTTTATTTTCATTATTTTTATTTGACATAGTAAACATGAATTTCAATTTCAAAATATTTTGTATGTTAAATACATGAAATTTGTTATATGTGATAATGAATTTATTTTGAATAAAATACTTCAAAAACTGATGAATATGAAGAAGGGGTAGATGATATTGTGGTCATTTTTATTTGATATTCTCCAAATGGTTACTTTTTTTTTCTGTTGATTATTGAAGTATATATATTTATATATGTTTTAAATTAGACAAACAATTATTGTAAAATTTTAAATTGTTTTATTAATATTTATAATTCTCATTATTTTCATTGTGAAATTTTGTAGAGTTCAATATAAAAAATTTAATTAAGATTTTTATAATGGAAATTATATTATAATTTATAAAACTATTCATGGAATTTATGTAAATGTAATTGATAAAATATGAATGAAAAAGTTATTATATGGTTATGTTTAAGATAGAAAATATCCTTATTGAATTAAATTTATTATTTTTGTAAACTTTTTATTATTCATTGACATGAAAACAAAGAATTTATAAGGTGCCAATAGTTTTATAGAGTAAATATAACTATTTAATGAAACATTTCAATCCTAAAATAATCTTCCAAATTAAAATTATAATATGAGAAACAATTTTTTCATAATGGGATTGGTCAATAACATGATACATAACAACACAAATTAATGAGTTCTGTATTCTAATGAATTTGATGTATATCAAAATGATATATATTTTATATAATAATATTCCATGAATTATGAAACATTATAGTATATAGATATTATTTAATTCACTAAGAATTATACTAGGGAAAATTGGTATCTTCCTATATTTCATCATATGAAATTTTTATTTTCAAATTCAAATGATGTAAAAAGGTTATGATGTCATATATATGAGAGAATATCAAATGGAAAATTACTTCATCTAGATGATAATATTTGAAGTAATAAAATTATTCATTAATTTACTTCCATTAATAATGATTTCATAAATCATAGTGTTGGAATGGAATGGATCAATATCAATGAATTATTATAAAATATTTATCATAAAATATTTTTTTTTGTGATTTACATCATACATCAATAATTTTCTAGAAATAGTTAATATATAATGTATAATTTAATTATTTTTATGGAAAATTAATATTGAAAATATATTGAGCTTTACTTTTCATCATTAATATATGAATACAAAATTTTATGGGATAACAGTTTCAAAGTCCACGATTCAAATAAAATGGAATATTTTCAATTACAAAAATGATAATATTAACATTAAATGACTTCTTGGTATATGGAAATATGTCTTTCTATACTATTAACTAGAAAATAATTTCCAATTTGTGACTAATTAACTTCATGTTATCATGTAAAACTAGGGTGATGAATAGTGCACATGGTTAATTAATAATTATTGCATATATATTACTCATTTAAATGTTTAAAAATGTTATTTGATGGATCATTGAACTTTTACATTTCTCGATTTAAACTTTTGACCAATTAGTTTTACGAGATTCTTAATAACATTAATGTCAAATATATAATGACAAAATATTTTTTTAATGATTAAAATATATAAAATAACTAATGAATATGTTTGGATTTTCCCTGTTTTATATTCCATTAGGTGAAAAATAACATTGATGTAATGCATATTATGAAGAACATTTGTAAAATATTAATAAGAAAACTGTTATTTAGTAAAAAAATATTAAATATTAGTTTAATTAAATATTAAAATTACTATTAATGGGATTATATTTGATGTTTTGTCCCACTATTAATGGAAATAAATATTCTTCCCACTATATTATCATGAATTTTCAATGTGGGATAAGAAATATTTTTTGGTTCTTCACACATAACAAAATAACACACAATTATTCATAAAATATAAATATAATTATTAGTAAAATATTTTAATTTATTAGGGATGATTTATCACCAAATTTTTTATAATTAAATAAATTTCATTAGAATTATTTCATGGAATAATAACCATGTAAATCATAATGTCTTTCATAATGGGGTGTTATTTTTGTAGTTCCATTTGTACCAATGTGAGGGATCTGAATTAAAAAAAAAATATTGATGTAATTTGATTTATTTTCATAATACTAAAGTTACAAACCACCATTTTTTTATAATTTTAAATTAAATAGTTTATTTTTAGTGTGATATAATGTTATGTGTTCTTTTAAATCAATGTTGGATGTATAGATTTAACATTTATATAAATATATTGAAGGTGTCTATTTTATATCCATGTATTACAAAAGAATCATTTACATGTAATTATATTACTATGTAATTGATTTTTTTAAAAAAAATACTTTCTATAGTGGGGTACATTGACTTGACATCTTCTCACCATAAACGAGTCAGTTTTTGTGTATTGTGGATTCATGGATTTATAATGAAAATACTATTTAGTAAACAAATAAAGAAGTATTATTTATGAATCTTGACTAAAATAAATAATGTGTACATAGTTATATCATCATATATTAATATAATAATAATAATAAAATCCGGAATGATATGTGGGTATTGAATTATAATAAAAATTAAATGTTTTAATGGGATCCAATATGAAGAATTAATTGCAGCATGCAAATTTACCTAATTCGTGAGAGGCCAATTTAAAATGATATAAAATAGTATAGGTATAAAATTAACGTATTTTTAATTTATAACAATGGAAAAAATATAAAGTGCAATTATAAATAACACTGTATTGGTTTTCTGTTCAATTATGTGTTTTTCAAGTGCAATAGAAAGAAATCCAATAACTATGTCCACAAAATATTATGGATTTACTCATTACATATAAGATATTGATTATATTAAATTTTTTAAATACAATGTTCAATTAGAATTATTATTTTGGTATTAATAATTTTTACACATAATGAATTTGATATTATACTAGTAAATCTAAATTGATAGGAATAACAATATGACCCTTTAATCATGTAAATAGAGGATAAATAAATATTATATGTTTTATATCTATAAAATTTTATGTGAAATATATTTTTTCAAGGATATAACATATGTTTAGTGATGAAAAATTTAGAACATTGATCAATTATGTGGGATATATACTTCTATGGAAGGATTATTATTGGATAATGATGAAAAAAATTTAAACTAGGACTGCACTATATGGAATGATCATAATGAATAAATATTGTAAATACATAATTTAGGAATATACTTATACTACTAGTATGATCATATTATATAATTATTCTATTTTATAAATTTAAAAACTATTATATATGTTTTTTTAGATTTTAATTATAATTTAAGTAAAAATATTTATAACAATTATAAAATCTGTATTTAGTTTAGTTATGTGTGATTTGTATGATATTACATTTATTCATTTTTATAAAGAACTATTATATTTATATAAGTGTATAATTAAGCTTTACTTCATCTAACAAAATTAATTATCCTCAAAAGATTATTTTTTTCATTATTATTTGATAATTTAATTTAAATGATAATTATTTTTTTTATTTTCTTTTTTTTCATACATTTTTACAATATATAATTTTATATATAATAGTTTAAATTTTATATGACTATAATTTTTTACTCAATAATAATCCAAAGCACACTATTTGATCCAATTCTAATATGTTTTATTTTATATATTGGAATCAATAATGGAAAACATGAACCATTTGTAAGAATCCATAAATAATGTAATAAAAATTGATATTGAGTTACTTATATACCAACAAACTTTTTGGGTTTTTATTTTTAGATAAATAGAAAATAAATATTTTAAAAAAATTATATCATTCTCAATTTATCAAAATTTGTTCTGTTATACCATGATTTATATCTCAATAATTATTCTTCGATATATACTATAAAATTATTCATTAATAACACACTTATATAAAAATAAATTATATTTATATTCTTATTAACTTGATTAAATAATGAAATGTGATGGGGATCTCAAATTTTTATTAAGGGAGTGTTTATATTAAAAGATATAATGAAAAATTTAGTAAAACAAAAGTGTGTTGAAAATAAATTATCATCATATATTTAATAATAACATTACCATGATATATATAAATTTATAAACGGTGCTCTAAATTATCACATAATAAATACTCCCTAATTACGTAGTGATAAAATGTGTAATTTTAGAAAAAATACACATGTAGTTAATGAACTATTTAAGAACATGATTGATATCAAAATGTCCACAGTTTAAATAGCATATGTAATTTGGTAGGAATACAACAAATACCTTGTCCAGTTTTTCTCATGATTCTTACCAATCCATTGAGGGTTATATAATACAGGGATCAACCTATCACATACTAAGTATAATGAAATCATAAAATGAATAAAAATACAATAAAAAACCAATATGATTTGATAAGGAATATATATCTTGAAGAGCCATAATCTGAACAGAATGTAAATAATAAATTAATTTCATGAAATATATAGTAGATCTCATATATAGTTTTACCACCTAAAGAGAGGATGTTTTATTTTCTTACATTATAGTAATATAAGTTACATATTTTATAGAACCTGTTTACTTGACTGAAAATCATCCTTATCTATAACCTTTTAAAAATATCACATGCTATAATTATCTTCAGAAAATGGGAAGCATAAACAAAATAATTCAGTGACCTTTAAAACCTAGTACATGAATTACATTTTCCAATGTGTATTATTATGAACCTGATTCAATTAACACTGATGTATATAATATCAAATGAAATTTCAAAAGACCGTAATTGACAATCAAAATTTGTGGTATTGAAGTATTTGATAATATAATGATCATTAGTGGAAAATTAATGTTTTATTATAGCTCTAAATATATCTTAGTAATCCTTACACTTGTGATAGCATTATAAAAGTGTAGATTATATTAAAAATAAGTTGTAAAAAGGAAAATAATACATATCATGAAAATTAAATGCACATTTTATATGATATGTAACATGGTATACTACATTTCAATGTAGAATAATATGATAAAAAAATATAAATCTCGTATAACATGATAAAATATAGAAATTTGGGGAAAGCCTAGTAAAGGAAAATAGTTTTAAAAACTCATTATGCCCATTAATATTTTAGAAAACTCATTATATACCCATTAGAAAATATGAGTACTCCCATTATGTCAAAGTATTTATATATAATAACATTATTTCTACACATAACAATTATACGAGATATATATAAAAAATATATATCATATGGTGATATAGGATCCCACACATCATTATCTATATATATGTGGGTCACATAGAATCTTCCATAATCCTATATTAAATAACTCATTGAAAAGAATGGGATTTTATATAATTTTAAAAAAAATTGAATATAACAAATAATAATGTTTTGAAACATATTTTAAAAAAGAAATTATTTTATTATATAATATAGTGTCTAGTAAAAACATTATATCATAAGAGATAAAAAAAGGATAAAAAATTACATCAAATATAGAAATGTGTCCACAAAAATATTTCACCATTATTTGAGAAGGTTGATGAATAGATTACATGTAAAAGAATTTTGGGAATAAAAATGGAATATATTAAAAAAATTTATTATAATGTGTTTCAAATAATGGACCCCTGAGATTAAATAATAAACAGGTTACTAAATTAGTTGTTGTAAATAATGGAAAGTTATTTCTTTATTCATCTCATATGGTAATATCCGTATAACAACCATCTAAAAAAATTGAAATATTTTCATTCCATAAAAGATATAAATTATTTTATGGGGGTATAAATGATGAATTATATTTGGATTTCATTAATGATAAAACTACAGATAGGAATCAAATTCCAGGTAATAAAAGATTCATTAGTAAGAATAAGAGTTACTATTACCTACACCATAATTTTTATTCAGAAAATGTTTATCCAATAAGTCTTTACATGCGATGATAAGTAATATTCCCAATAAAATAGTATGGGGTACCATATAAATTTTGTTCACAATAGTAGTAAAAAAATTTTATGATTATATTCACATAAGAAAGACTATGATCCTTTAAATCATAAATTTTGTTTATAAATACCATACATTTATTCTTGAATTCCAATAAATTTATTTAAACTCATATATCATAAAAAACATAGTTAACAATTTTTTAACTATATTATTATTTATTAACATTTATTCCCATAATTTGAAATAATTATCTTTATGATTTAGATTTTCATAAACAATTGTTGATCGATTTCATTAGTTTTTTTAATAATTTTCTTCCTAAGATATCCTTTTCTAAAAATTCATCATTTATAGACTATGAAGGAAACTATAATTGATGTAATATAAACTCATGTAATTAAAAAACTTATTTAAAAGGGGATTTTGTATTATTTTATAAAATTTAATTTAGTGACAAAGTTCATTCGAGTAATGTATATATTTTGAAAGATTACATTATAATTATGGGTAGTTAGTTTTGATCATTACAAATTTAGATAAATGATATTTAATAGACATTGATAACATGTTTATTTATCATTTATAATCTAAAACCATAAAGGTTGGTGGTATAGGTAATCATTATGAATTGTTACATGAATGATGTAGTCCACACATACACATAAATGATGATTTCATTTTTTCTAGGAATTTATGAAATAAGTAATATGATTATTAGATTAAGAATCTTAATTATTTACCATATGTAATTATTTTTTTTTAAATTATTATTTTTCACCTTCCCTATTATGTGGTTATGTGAAACTATGAAAATTTATTCAAGGAGGTTGTGGTATGTGGCCACATAAAATTAGCTCTTTTTGTTTACGTAATGGAAAATGAAAAGGTGTTTAATTCTTATAGCATAATTATATACACATCGAATTAAAATAATGATATTGATTATATAATTTTAAAATTTTCTAATGTAATTTCAGAATCTATAATATCATTTAATGAAATTGAAATGAGATATGTGTAGAAAAAAATTTATAGTGCACTACATGAATTATGTTCTTCGTAGTTTGGGTTAAAAAGATGAGAGATTGTGTTTTGAGAATATTATAACAAGATTATGGAGGGTAGGAGTTTTTAGGATAGGGTTTGACGGATTTTGGAAAATCATATTAGGTTGTGTTGTGAGGGACTAGATGAGAGGGGACCTTCTCTTATAAGTTAAAAGGGACGAAATTTTTGTTAATACACATAACATTGAAGTAATAGGAAAAAAATATTAAGGAATGTGTAAGGTACCATAACATAGTGGGACATCCAATTTTACATTTTGTTGACTGAGGCACCTAAAGGGGGTTCAAAGGCATTATGAGGCTAAAAGTTAGAAAATGGTGTTCCAATTAAACATGAGGTGGGCTGTGAAATGAAGCCTTGGGATACGATATAATCTACGATTCTATGGGGCCGTATCATAGAAATGGAATAGGGGGGTCAATAGTGGAAAATCATGGATACTACCTTTTTCGCAGTTCATATTACATGATTTTTGTCTGTGGATTATTAGCTTCCCATGCTTTGATCCCTATTTCATGGATTGATGTGGCTGTGTTGTAGTGATTTTTTAGGCCCATCCAAATTAGGGATAGTTTTAGGGTGAGTTTTATGTTAAACCATAGTGCCTACCCCCAAAATAAAATTTAATTTCATTATCTATTGAACAATATATCCCAAGAATGGGTTTGAATAGAGAGATGCAGCAGGGTCTCCTTCTACTATGATGTGTTCTATATGATCTGTGTTATTGTCCTGGGGGTCATTTCATGGTTTTCAAAAAATAAATCTCTATATAAAAATATCATGGCCATGAAACCCAATATTATCCCATTCCTATATACAGTAACGTAGGTTCCCTAGATTTAAATTCAATGGATTTTAAATGTTTTGTTATATAGGTTAATTATCTTATTCTCCAGCTCTAGCTATGGAGTTCATAGTTTATTTCTACCACTATTTTCTAGTGTTTTCTCTCTACTTGATCTCATTTCCTCCAATTCTATATTTCAATATTACATGTGATGAAATCTATCTTTCTAATGGATTTATTCATTTCATTTTTTGGTGTGTTCATTGCATGAAATCCTTCAGAGATCATAGTATCTTCATTGGGATAAGTGATAAATGATCTTTATTGTAGTTCCATTTCCATTTTATGAAAAATATAATTTGAGGTAGTGTATTTATTATATCTCATTTTTATGTACATTAAATAAAAAAAAAGATAATATTTTATCCATTTTTATAAAGGTTTATTCAACAAAATAAATATTAAAATCTATCAAATAATGAATATAGATTAGGTTTTTTAATTTAAATTTAATACTTTCTCCCATGATAATGGGATGCCACATGATTTTTTAGATAATTTCTCACCTTATCTATGGTTTTATATCATGTTCCCATTCTTGGTTTAACATGTTTAAAAATTTTATATCAGATAAAAAATATAAGTATAATAATAATTTATCAGATCGATAAAGAAATAATGAAGAGTCTTGTATTTTTCTAATTTTATGATTCTAATTCTTTCATGGAAATAAAAATGATACCAAATTTCACAATTAGTTTAATTTTTTATTTCATGTTATAATAAAATTCAACATAAAACTTGATGATATAATACATGATGATGAGAATAATAATTAAAGTCATGTAAAATGTTTTTTGTTCCTCCTACAGGTTTTTTAAATATGATTATTATGGTATAAAAAATTATTATATAATTTTATTTATCATTATATATCATGATATAGGATACCAAGGTATGCCATCAATAATAAATTAATAAATTAATTCTATAAGAATAAGGTTTTTTTATAATGAAAAAATATATTTTAAGAGTACCCATTATTTATAAATGCTAGAGGCCTTGTGTTGGGTGTCATGATAACCTATTTCCATGTGAAGGACAAATCCCTTATTTTTTTGGGAAATTTTTTACAATTTTCATATATTTTGGATATTTAATTAAATATTCTATTGACATGATTTTTGTTATTTTATGTGATGTCATCTATGAATACCCGATGGGATAAGGGTAGGGAGGCTCATGTTTTTATATTTTTAAACATATGTGATGATGAGATATATAGTGATATACATGATGATGTGATGGATGCAACTATGATGATATGTTAAATCATGTAAACCCCATTTTCATTATAATGGATTAGATACATGATTGTTCAATCTTTTTAATAAGCCAGATGGTTGGACCCCTATTTTAACTAAACTCCATTCCCCAATGTGTGAGGTAGATGGATGTTCTCAGTTATAAATATATTTTATGTAATAATATGTTGTTTTCATATAGTACCATGAATAAAAGAATCATAATTATACTTAAAAAATTTATAACCCAGAGGTCTTGTTCTTGTAATTCATTAATTGAAATTCATGATAAATAGAGGATTTAGTTTGATGTATTCATAGAGAGTATGGTGTACATATTAATGGTTAGTGAATTGAAAATTAGAATAATGTTTATAAATAGTTAATTAATTTAAATATAAATATAAATGATAAAAAGTAATAATGTAATATAATGAAGACCCTTTAATTATTGTTTATATATAGGATATCATTTTATTTGGAGTGGTAGATGGTTTTTTATGATATGATAATTTTATTTGATTTGGGGACTAAGTTATTCCCAAAATATGGATCTGAGCTAAATTATATCTTGTACAATGTTTTGTTACATTAAATACTTCATCCATGTTGGTAGGGTGACTGAAAACCCATGGAAATTTGGATGGTGTTTTCAAAAATATTCCTGGAGTGATGATTTTTGGTGTACAACACTCTCTAGTTATGCTATATTCTCTTAATAAATATTATGATGGTATTCAAGGTGGCTTGTTTTTTTATATAAGTGTTTAATTTTTTTTATAGATTTAGGTTATTTTCCAAAAATGTATATCTAGATATATTATATGATATATTATTTTTTGTATGACGTTTATAGGATATAATGGCTTAGTGTACCTTAATCGGTGCATGTATTACGATGACATGAGATATAATACCCCCTGTATGATACACGACCAGCATGATTTGGTGGATCTATAAAATAACTTATTAATTTAATGGAGATGTGATATAAGATGATGGATTGATATGATGCATGAGGTGTATGTGGTGATACATATCCTAGGTGGCTTTAGGAAGGGAACTTTTAGAGAGTGTTATTACAGGACACACAACGTTGGGGAAGATTAGAAAATTTGACGGGAATAAGTAGTAGGGATCTTTCCATTTATTACAAAATTTTATGATATATAATTTCTGTGATATATGATAATATATATCCATGGATATGAAGAGAACATAAAATACTTATTTAGGTAATGATATAATTTCATCATTTGTCCCAAGGATTTAATATGTTTTCTTTTTCATTTTAAATAGATCCTCTAAGGGGTATTCTACTGTCTATGCCTATTATGCTCACGTTAAGTACATAAAAACTATTTTTAGGTCAATAGGTGTAGATTTTATGTTAGTATCTATTTTACAGGCTCATGATATTATTAGATCAACTTGGGATTTATGTTTTTTCAAATGTATACCATGTTGTAATTGATAACTCATTTATAGTTTTTTTGGTATTTTTTTTATTTCATGTATGGACTTGGGATTATTTTATCTTAATGAGAGTGAGTTTATTAGATTCTTTTAGTAACCTATCACATATTTATGTTATTTTAGGGGGGGAGGGGTAATTTCATATATTTTTATGTGTGTTGTACGCAATGAGCATGTGTCCATTCCACAACCGACTAGTGGAGTGACTTGGTGGGTCTCTATCTCCCTTTTTCTATTTTTTGGATTATGAGGGGTACATTTTCTGGGAGGAGGCCAAGACTAATTGTGTATCCAAAATTAATGAATAATGTATATCAAAATTTATAAGGTATATCATGTACTCACACATAGATTCCAACTCATTTGTTAATCATTCTTTATTTCATTTAGTATTTATTTTTTATGATACAATTTTAAATTTTACCAAGATAGCTAGTTTTTAACTAACATCCCCTCTCTGCATAAATATAAAATAAATCTTATTGTATAATTTATACATACTGATTTAAAATTTGTAACCCATTTAATATTATTCAATTTCCATAATGTATAAAAAATTTAGATTAATATTATTATAATTTATAAACATAACATTAATTAGTATAAATATCACGAATTTAATAAAAATTATATATATTTATATAAATAATAATAAATATTTTTATCGTTTTAATATTACTTATAAAATTCACAATTTTTCTAAAAAATGGTTGTATAAATTTCTAAATCATTATTATCAGTAAATATTGGCATTATATGAGCAATAAAAAAAATATATATTTCATTATTCACCTTGAAATATATTTTACATAGAATAATATAAAAATATTTTTATTATAATATATTAAATGTAAAAAAATATCAATTTCATTCAAATTAAAATACAAAAAAATTATTATTTTAAACATACATAACCTATAAAGAAAATTTTTTCATATGAAAAATACATTGGCTATATTAACTATTAATATTATAGTTTCTTATAAATTAAAAATCATCTTGTTTTCAATCATTTATTCCATGTAATATATTATACTTCAAAAAAATATAAATCATTGAAATTTTATTTTTTACTTTCTTATGAATAATATTTCAAATTATATTTAATGTGGACAATAATTTTTCATGTTTTTTATATATATTTAAAAATATTTCATTATTTTGGTAGCACTATTTATACATTTCAATTATAAAGGTTCCTTTTAATTGTATGTATTTTTTCGTGTAATTGATGATACATTTGAAAAAATAAGTCATGTATAGTATTTTTTAGGAGGAATATATTACTGATATGTGGGTAACTATATAATACCACAATCAAAAATAATATATCTCATGATTTTTTATTAAATGGATAGAATATTGAGGGTATTTTTCTCTCATAACACACTCAGGTTTCCATATATATTCCTCAAAATCATTGTTTCAGCATGGGACATTGAGTAGATTGGTGTTCATGTTTCTTAGAATCTTCACTCATCCATTCATGATTTCAGAAGGTGGTTTCACAAATAATATTTCAGTTTAAAGTCATACAACTTATGATCATAATACAGAAGAATAATTTCGTAAGAAATTCCTCAAAAGATGTATGTCGAACATGTCATTCACATGATATTGGAGTGAATATAGTGCTATGTTATGGGACATAACGACAAAATTATCAACGATTTTGATGGGGCTGATGAGTCTATGGTTCAACATCTAATTCATCCAAAATCACATAACTTGCTTCCATTCAGATATTCAGTGAAACACATTATAACCAACTCCACAAACTCAATATCATTGAAAATTATAAGAATAAATCTTTTTTATCATTTTTTTCATATTCATATGTTCATAAATATTTTTACCATATCATTTATTTCTTACACAAGGCCCGAACATATCAACTTCCTCCCACTAAATTCATATGATCATGTTTTATTCTTATTTCCCTTCCTTTAAAGATCCACATATTGTGAAATTTGAATTCTACACTATTTTATATTATTATATGTTAAATCTACTAGGAGGAGGTTTTGATCATGACATATTAATAAATCCATAGAAAAATATCATGATATAACATATAGAGTTTGAATTAGCCACCAACTGTGACAGTCTTCCTGAGAATGATAAGTAATCCTTACTATGTCTTTAATTCTTTCTGATGACATCTCTATTACCATGATGTAAACCATTGATCATTATTACATAATATAGATAGTGTTATTAAATACATTATCACACCATTACTTAGTCAAATGTTCAAATTTTAGTTCAGTGATAAATCTTCATTGATAGAAATAAAATGTATTTTATTTTTTATATCCATCAATTAAATCCCAAATAACATTATGTCTTATATATTTTTTGGGGGAGTACTAAATTGAATAACATGGTAATATATTCTAATTAAAAATTTGTTATATGTAATTGATTCATCATACTCTTAGACTATTATTTTCTAGTAATAATATGCAGGAATACCATGCATCGAGATATTTAAAATTCAATTTCTATCTTCTTGTTATTCTATTATAATTTGTGTTTTATATATTTATACATATTTTTTACATCTTATATGACTAGAAAAGGATGATTTATGTGAATAATCACACAGTAAATTCTTAAAATCCAATTTTTATGGGAAAGAGATCTAGATTCTAAACAATATTAATTCATCCTTCTCAAAGCAGAACACCAGAATATTCGATCCATTTATCTACAGATCGACAACATATTTTTGGATTATATAATGATTATATTAATTAATAGATGAGTATTTTTTAGAGAGGGAAAAATATTTCTCTTCACATTTCATCTTTAGGAATAATCCTATGAAAATCTATGAGTGTTGGGTAAATTTAAATCATCAACGTTGATAAAGTAGAACTTTGATTCTTACTCAATGAACCAACCACCATATATTCCAATATAATTTGGTAATGTATAAAACATTCATAATATTTTAAAAATTACTAGAATATATACTATATTATATTTAATTAATTATTTATGAATATATATATTTTATCCTCATATGATATTCATATACATAATATTTTCTCCATAGGGAAAATTTCACCAACTCAACATGGAAATGATTACTACCTACTACTGTAAATCATAGTTTGGGGAATTTTTATCTTGAGTAATTAATTTGAATGAGGAATAAGAAATTAAATTATTATTTTATGATTATATTGATCCTAATTTTTTTGATTCATCATTATATATATTATATACCCTTCATAATTGTACGATAATACAAGTATAATAGTGGATAACAAACTATTTTTTAGTTTCTAGAAGCATTACTTACATTATCCATTGCAGAGGATGTTCAATAACTTTCATGTTAACTTGTTTAGTGGATTTGAATGATAAATTTTTGAAAATTATTAGTAGTAATCTCATAACCTCATAAAATATTGAATGTCAATTATAATGGTAGGTCATTTACACTACTAACTAACATGTTTTTATGGATCTACTGATATAAATTTCTCAATTACTACATAAAATAAGATTGATTCTTTTCATATTTCATGTTAATAAATGCTAAATTTAGAATATAAATTATCACTTATCATGTTCATCAACACAATTTTCAAATGATCATCATTCCCTTCCTTTACCTTTGATAATATATTAATATCATCTATAAATGCACAAATAAAAAAAATTATTCAAAAAGTATCTATATACTTTTTTCATTATATCCATTATGAAAATTGGATAAGTCATAAGGATAAGGGTAAAAAAATTATATTAATAATGTTCATATATCCTAGATAATGTTATCTTTAATATATATGTCATTTTAAACCTAAACAGATTATATATATATCAATGTTCAATCTTCGAGGTGTATGGAAACCCCATATTTAGATTGAATAGATCATCTATAAAGGGGTAGATCATAATTTTGCATGATTTTGATTTTATTAATCACATCCAAATTTACAAATAGATGAATCTATGGATAATTATTTTTTAAAATAGGAATAATGAACCCCATGGTGAATCCATAGGGAATATAAAACCTTGGATAATATGTTTATGACTTTTATTATTTTACTCATCAAATTCAATGGCATACAATGTATATATACTCCTTGAGATTTTCTTATATCCATGTTTGAGATCAATTAAAAACAATACCAAACTCTCTACAAAGAAATCGAGTTTTTTATAAAGAAATAAAATTATATTTTTTACTATAATAAACATTTTATAACCATATACTTCCTCTTATATGAGTTGATTCAAGAATCCCAAATATTATGGAATCATAACTATTACAATATAATTTTCATCCACATGAATATTATTATCATCCATCCATTGATACATGTAAATTTTAAAATATGTGATATCAAATGACATATCCTTATCCTTAGAGTTTATATGGGATTTAATTTGGGTGGGATAATCCATACACAATATAATGTAAAATCCATGAAAATGAAAAGGAATTTAATCTACATGAATTATCCTCTGACACATATCAACAAGATTATATATATAAATCATAGATGAAATAATTATTACTGGAGGGGATTTCAGTAATAGTTCATTATCTATTAATTAGAGTTGTTATTCTAAATTTAATAACTGTTATTTTTGAAGTATGTGATGAACAACAATAAAATAAGGTATTGGTAAATATAGAAATGATATCAATTGTTACTTGTATCACATAATTTTCATGATCTACCTCAGTATTATTAATCTATAATTTAATTCTTTATTCACATAGTTTGGAAGTTTTATAGGGAATATTGTCTTATGGGTTGTGGAAATTATTCACATAATGTCATAAATACACGAACATTAATCATTTTAGTGTGGGTGGATTATTATGTTGATCCTTCTTCACTTGTATTTCATTAATCAAACTTTTAATCCTTGATCAAATATTGTGTTCTTAATTTATTAATATATAACACCCAAAAATCCACCTTAATCCCCATATGAAATTAATTTGTTTCTTTATTAGATATTTATTATATATATTAAATTAAAATTTTATCCCCCATGTGTATTATTATTAGAAGTTTCATGATGCTTCACATTTAATTTATTTTTCCCAGAATAACAAGGGGTTATAATTTTACTACATATAGTAGAATCATAACATATAAATATATTATTAGATACCAATGTATATTATGGATAACTCCCTTCTATGATTGGGCTTTAATATATTAAATAGCTGATCAATTTCTCTCTCAGTATCATAGATGAAACTAAATGCATACCTTAGGTGTATTGGAATTTTTTTTATATTCCAATAGATTCATCCCATTTTTGTTTCAATACCATAAATTCCCATATTATTTTTGAGTGAAGAGGTTAAGGATTATAGTTAGTGAAAAATATTGTAGTTACCGAGGTCGCATAGACCACATAAAGGATGGATGAATTCATGGATTACTATTAAAAATTCATTAATTCATTCATCATATTTAACATGATAATGTTATCATTCAACTAAATTATATTTCATTATCACACTTAATATTCCTAATTTATAAGAGAGATAAAAAATCAAATATTTACATATTTTTGTAAAAATACATACTTCTTGTCATGATTGTTATTCTATCCTACACATATTCTCTACTATAATATAATTATGGAATCCAATGGTCAATACTAAGTCACATTTTATTTATCATGAATACATATACGAGGGTCATTATACATTATCCCAATGAGTTACCAGAATTCAGAGTAACCAAATCTATAATCCAAAATAGATACTCTTTCTCTTGATTGACACAAAAGGTATCTAGCTATAACTTTCACCAAAGTCATTCTCTTATATTTAAGGAATTATCCAAATCACGATGATCTAACAATATTTCTCTATGAGATCTAATAATTTAATTTTATCATGTACATTCTCATGTATCTTCGACATCCTTTTACATTTTTTTCCTTTCTCAATATTTTCTGATCAAACTTATTGATCTTTTTTCACAGTGAAAAAAATTATAGTGTTATTCTTCCATTAGATAATGTGATGAACTCTATAAATGTGTTCAATTAGTGAATGAATCTTCTTCAATAATATTTATTTTCATGAAGGAACATTCAAAATTTCATCTTATTATGTCTTCCTGAATTCTCAAACACTGTGAATTCAGGTAGAAGATGATTTTATATTATGTCAATCTTAGATCACATATTAAGAATTCCTCATGAATAAATTTCCAATAAAACCAAAACCCTAGATCATTAATTTAGTAAAATTATTATTCCCTTCCTCCCAATACTATTTTAGATATATTTAGTCATGAATACATATTGATGATCACGTCAATATGATTATTCTATTTTATTTATCTTATTAATTAATTATTTAATAATGTATTTCACGGATGTATACAGATGTATTAATATTCCAACATTACATATAGTTATATTCAAGGTTAAATATTGTATAAAATCTATTTTTATTTTCTTATTATGTAGTTATTTAGTGTATGGGGTGTTGTGGTTTCTCTTAGAGTTCAAGAAGTGAAAGAAAGAAGAAAGTTCAATGTAGTGGATGTCGAATAGTTGGAAAGAGGTTAGTACAACCCACAAACCATAATAGTGTGGGACTGGGAGGGAAGGTTACGGGTTTAGAAACAATCGACGAATGATAATGATACTTTATAGTCTTTGATAGAGTCGTCCCACCTGGTTGCCTCACAGTTTGAAAAAAATATGCAGTCACCCATGATATATTGGAACCTAATTCCCCTATTGTATAGAGGGTGGAACACAGGTTTTCCATGGTTTGGATAACTCTTATTTTCATTATTAAAGAATAAAGTTATATTTTTCCCTTTATATTTGTGAATACTCACATGATTTTCCTCTCATTTCAACCTATAATAACAACAATTACAAACCATTATCTATCAATTATTAAGCAGTTTGAGTCTCTTTTAGTGAGGATCTAAGTTTATGGTATTTTTTATTCAACTTATTTTCCATCCGTTTTTTTCTAGAATATTATTGTTTATGGTTAAATTTTCATAAAAAATAGAAATAATTTTTTTTTGTTTTTCTTTGTCATGGTTTTTGAGGGATTTTTAGTCTAAATAATGTTTTATTTTAGAAGACAGTTTGTATGTGATCCTAGGAAATATAGCCTTATAGATTTTTCCTATATCCTTTGTGATTTTTATTTGTATGTGGTTTTTCTAATTTGTTTTTCACTATGTCATAATATTTATGACTATGAAAAGTAAATTGGGTTATAGGTTAAGGTGTCAGACCCAATAAGGAAACTATTGTGTTCTTTTTTGACATGTGACCAAACATATGGAAAACCGTGTGGTTTTCAAATACTTTATAAATTTTTAGGTAAATTAGTACACATTGAGAATCATAACCATTATTGTGACTAGGAAGTGAATAATTAATTGATGTGTGGGATTTATTAAAGGGTTAAATTGAATTAAAAATATGTGGGATTTTTTTTTCAGATTATAAAAAAGATGTGTAAATAGTTTAAATATTGTGTTTTAGGATTTTACCATCCATTGAATTTAATAAGGTGAAATGGTGTTTTGTGTCGATGTAATAGTTTTCTTTAAAATGGGTCATCGATGTTATAGAGAATAATATAAGGGTTATAATTGAATTTAAAGAGGTTGTTTTTGTTCTATGTGTGCAATGTTATTAAAAAACCAATAATGAACTCTCTAATGTGTTGAAGGGAATGTTTGACTTGCATTTATTTTTTATTCCAAATAGATATACCCATGATGAATTGTATTTTTAACATTATTAAGAATTTGGGTTGTTTTTTAATTCCCTCAACATGTATTAAATGTTGAAAATGAAATTGTGAAAATAGAGCTTTCTATATTGGTATAAAATGATGATTATAAATTAGGGTGTGATCCAAAATTTTCTAAATGATTTAATAATATTTTTATATGTATGGAAATGTAAATGAAATCAGCATGGATTGAATTATTTTTTCAATGTGGAAGACTAATTTTCTTAGGGGTGGGTTCAAGATAGGTTTTAATTTGGTATTTGTTTTTTGAATTTTGTACCATGTTTTATTATGATGTTCTATTGGGACCATGGTATACAATAAAGGATTAATGGAATTGGGGTTTTGAAAAAATTAGTTGATAATTATAGGATGTTTGATAATTGAATTATTTGAAATGGTGGGACCTGACGTGCCACATCTTGGATGGATTAATGCACCGATGCTTTATGTTTTTTGACTTATAAATAATGGTTTGGGATGTCGGATTGATGCCCCATATCATTAGTTGGGTCAGACTAGATGAATTCCCAAGGGCCAACCAAGGTATTAATCATGTTAGGATGAATGAATGAGGCTCTAATCTCTTAACTCATGGTCTATGGTAAATTTTTTAGTTTCAGCTGCACTAAAACCCTAGGCCCACTGATTTACTATTCAACCAATGATGTTGAATTGATTCTCTATGCTCCTATGATCAAAATTGTTTGGGATTTCGGAACAATTATATATACTTCCAAAACAAATATACATGTATTTTTTTGTTAGAAAAAGGATCCAAGGTATGAGTATTAATTTTTTGATCAATATATTCCCTTTTTTGACCCCATTTAAGTGACCCTTTTCTTATAGATAGACTTCTAGAATGGTCAAAGCTATTTTCATTTTTTCGGTAACAATATGAGTCTTGAATGGTATAATTGATAAAAATTGAATATTATCTATGTGGTACATACATCCCATGTTTCATTATTATTAAATTCAATTTAATTACCTGGATACACTATTTGACAGACTATTGTTTCTTTATACATCATTGTTGGTGGCAAAATGATCATTATTAATAGCCTACTAAGGCCACCATGAAAAATGTGTACTTGCGTAGATTCTATGAGTTCTCTGGTACATGTTCAATACCTGGACCTAGTGTTTGGTATATGAATGGGATGATGAGGTGGAGCATCGTGATCAGGATCTTGTTTAGTCTTGGGTCCATATTATGGATAAATTTTTTATTTTTGGTATTGGTGAGTGTATTTTTCTAAATTCCTGACATATTGATTATACATATCATTATTTTACCATGTGTTAATTGGTTCCTTGTTAGCACTTGACATATGTTTTCCTTTTTTTTGTCTTTCTTGTTCTCTTGTCTGTTACTATGATTTATATTTTGAGTTTACTCTAATAAACGGGTATAATCTCCCCATAGTACCATTATAGATATGTGCGGCATGTTGTCATCCTATGGCATTTAGGGATGTGTAGCTAAGGTCAAATGGAGACCTGGATCAGGGAACTAGATATAGTGTCTACCATTCTGGGGTTATAATTTGGTTTTATAGGTGGGTTTTTTCATACTATTGGGTACTTTATATATGAGACTAGGATCTTGTTGTTTCATGGAAATGGTTTTGTATTTATTAAACTATCCCCCATTTTCTTCTCATTTCACACTATAGCTTCAGTGGTTACAAAACCATATCCATAATTCTTCCAAATATTATTTTATACATATTTAATATGAATTTTGAGTATTGTTTACTGTGAATCAAAGATCCTAGTTATTCATATATTTTATTTCATCAATTTTCTTGAATATTCTTGGCATGTGGTTTTTTCTCCTTCTTAAAAAATAAAACATTCTTTTTTAGGGATTTCATTACCATTTTTTTATTCTGTTTTATTCAAAATAATGTTTTCTATTTTATATGAGTAGCAGTATATGAGAATGTGGTATGCAGTCTTAAATGGATTTCAACTATTCTACTTGTTTTTTATTTGTATGTGGTTGTGTGGATTTTCTACATGCTTCATTTTAATGTTATTGACTAATTAATATATGTTGTGAATTACTTTGATGCGTGATAACCATCATAGACTCTATTGGGTTCATTGTTAATGAGATACTAGACCTTGTTCCAATCATGGGGTGTTCCAATCCATTATAATTTTTTAAATAAATTGGTAATCAATGATATGGATAATTATGAAAGGGTAGGGTTGTGAATATAAAATTGGTGTGTGGCCTAGGTTAAAGGGTTCTATTTAATCAATAATATGTTTTATTTTTTAGATTACTAAGAGGCTTTAGAAATTGAATAAATGATATTTTGGAGGGTTTTCCCCTTCCCATGTTTTTTGATAATGTGAAATGGTGTTTTCTATCTAGGTAATTTTTTGGAATAATGGGGTGCTGACATCCATATTAATATTACAGGGGTTATAGTATGATTAAAATGGGTTCAATAAGTTGTGTGTCTATCCAAATTATGTTTAAATGACATGATGAATTTTGTTTTCAATAGAGGGTAATTGACTAAATTTAGACTTGTTTAAAGACAAAGAGGAAGAACATTATAGAATGACAGTTTTAATATCCTAAATTATTATTGTTGATTGGAAAAGGACCCCAATATGTCTTATGTGGTGTAACTAATCATTTCAAAATGATGTTTTCATTATGTGTTTAAAGTGGTGATTTTAAATGAGGGAGTGTTTCGTATTTTTAAAAATCCTTAATTATATTTTAAAATTATTGGAAATTGAATTTAGAACCATGATGATAGGATTATTTTTTTACTAGTAAAGACCCTTTTTTTGGGGTCTGTTCAGGCTTACTTGTAATTGAATATTTGTTTTTGAAATTCAATAACATGAGTTGGATTTTAAGGTATATTTTTACCACTAGAAAAGATGAATGATTAAGTCTATTGTTATTTTGATAAATGATATTATAATTATCAGATGTTTCATAATGAAACTCATCGGGATTGTCAACAATGAAAGTTCTATTCCCAATTGGATTCATGGAAATATTCTTCATTCTATCTGATATTTAAAAAACGTTCTTTGATATTGAGTTAATACTCCAGTTCCGTGGTTGGGTGGGAATATGTTGATTCTCTATGGAACACCATGGTATTTCTAAAATTATGATGTTTGACGGGTGCTCTATGGTCTTAAATTTCAGACCAAGGATCATTGATTATGTTTTTCTAGACTAATTTACTAGGACCACCAGTGTATGTTTGAACTATGGATGTTATCCTGAGTCTCTACAATTCTATGGTTGGTATGGTTTGGGATGTCAGAATAAGGATTTAGGCATAAAAAACATATATACAATGACTTTTTTTCAAATAGAGGATCCATGGTATAGTCATAAATTGTATCATTTGCACATGAAACATTATGATTGAAATTAGGTGAGCCCTGGTACTATGGTTATGATTATAACATTTCCTAAGGTAGATTGGTTTTATGGTTAGCAGTTTTATTATTGAAGATAAAATTGATAAACAATGAAATATATAGATGGTATGCATGCCTACATTATTCCATGTTTATTTATTTCACTTTTATTACCTTAATAAATTGTTGTATAGACTAGTTTTTATATTAGAACCCATTTTTTGTCGCTTACTGAGTTATAATCAGTCCATGATCGGGCTTTTATGGAACTTTGGTCCCCAATAAGATGCTATTTTTTTTCTAGTATGGGTTCCAGATAGGGAACTGGATTCTTTTTTGAGCTTCAGCTGATGAGATTGAGAAGGAAAGGTTTGGAGTAGATTGGATCTCTAGTCTATATTCAAGATAATTTTTTTAGTATTTTGTTTACTGGTTTTATTTTTATAACATAAGGATAGGTCGAGTATATATATAATGTTTTTATCATGTTTTACTCGGTTACATGTTGAATTCTTCCACATGTTTTCCATTTATTTCTCAGGATAATTATCTTTTCTATTTGAATGATTTCTGAGGTTATTTTACTCTGAGAAGTAGGTATAGTCTCCCAATAGTACCTTTATAGTCTTGCGATCTAGTCAGTAGATTATGGCATATAGGGATGTACACCTGGAGTTTTTTTCAAACCCAACATGTAGAACTTGATATAGTCACTACCATTTCTAGGAGTTACACTAGTCCTTAACTTTTATTCATGTACTACATGAAATCATTTTCCTCCTCCCCACATAGTGGGATAATGCACAGCATGTGATATATCAAATTATATTCACCTAGTTACCATAAGATAAGTGACTCTTGAATGTTATCCATTATTATTCTCAGGAAGTGATCATGTGTTTTAATGTAGTCTTCACGATTAGCCTTCTTATGATCATGGTGTTTTCCATAGTTCACTCTGCAAGACAGTAGGCGTGTCCACGGGTTCTATTTCAATTACTTGTCCTGACCAAGATGTATTGAGGGATTCAATTACATGGCACAATTTTTGTTATTAGGTATCTCCACAAACATAATCATGAGATAAAAAATCACCAACTGATTTTTTTTAATTTCCTTCACATAATATCTTTACATGAGTGACACATGAAACTATCATGACTTCATGTGACACATGTTCCATATATGTGTTTTTGAATTATTATCATTAAAATAATTGAAATTTCTGTTGATTGGTTATTTTAAATTCAATAGATATGACTATGGGATGATGTTAATGATAAAAAAGGTTTCTCTATTTCCTCACCATCATGGAAACTAGATGTTTCCATGAGATCCTCATTGTATGGAAATTGGAGTACGTGGTACCCATTTTTGTAATTGACGTGTTTTCTACGAGTCTATCTCAAAAACTTCATGAGGAAAGATTTTATCATAGATACCATTCACAAAATACACTCTTTATGCAATAAAATATCATGTCATGGGTTTCCTTCCTATAAAAAGATTCGCACAGACTTCACCTAATTAATGTAACTATCTTGATTTGAGAGATACACCTCGAAACACATAGAAACTCTATTTTAATAAGATCTATCAATCTATCTCATTATCTCAATGTATGAATAGAATTTCCCTTTAGGGATTCCAATATATACAAAGGATCATTGGAACCACCTATCTATAATCACTAAGGAATGTTTAGGGCATATTCAACCACTTGAGTATCTCAATATATCATGAATGTCAAGTCTTTTGGCCTATCTAGAATGATCACGTGATACACATGATAAATTCTTATTCATCACATGATCACCTTATTGATCAAGATATTTCTATATATTATTCTTGTGATGGCACAATAAAAATTAAATAATTTCAAAAAAAATATCATTTATTATTTCCATTTTTTCAAAAGATCTTAGGATCATCAGCTGGTATGTGGTTATCTACAAGTGAGTGTTTCATGCGATATCACTATTTAGGATATGATATTGTGATTTTCCCACAATAAATGAATTATGTTATGCTAATTTATTTTTATTTTATGATATTTTAATTAAATATATTTTTTGTGGAATGTTTTTCTAAGCATCATGGATGTAATGACCTAGTCGAGATATTGAAAATGATGGGCCTATTTAAACTGGAGGGATAAGGGATTCAACAAATGACTCAGATTTCTTTGATTGAGTAGATATAGTTTTATATGATAATTAAAAAAGGAGGAATAGTTATATGTTTCACATATTCCAGATATTTATCAATGTATGTAATTTTGATGGATTATTTATCAAGGCATGAGAAAGGCATCTCAAGGAGGCTACCAGGGATCTAGATAGGTCACACCAATCAGACATTCCACTATGACTCTTCTACTAGGTTTCCACCAACAACCTATGATCTTGTTCCCATCCACTGTTGTTGGACATATAAAATTTCCCTTCATGTTATTTCTCATGGACCAACTCCATTCATGGAGACGTGGGATAGCTCAAACTTTGTAAGGTAGACCTTGGTCCCACATGAACATATGGTTCAACTTTTTACTTAGATGACCAGTAGGTTAGTCATTTTTTAATTAAATTCTATAATAAAACAAAATGAAAATTGATTAGTATATAAAATATTAAAAATCAATATCAATAAATTCCCATGAATTCAATTCATCATCTCTTATCAAATACATCATCTAATTCCATATTTAATTATAATTTCTTTTGGAATGGTAATATTAATTCATGTTATGAAAAATAAATCATGGACTCTTATTATTTTATGACCTTGTAAGAACATATTCATTAAAATCCATATTTTTATGGTTGTCTAATATTCTACAATTTTCGTATCAATGTGAAAAAACCCTCAAGAAAAGAAATTAACAATTATGATTAGTGAAACTAATCTTTAGAGTAAACAAGTATAAATGAACAAGAATAATAAGAACTTCCAGTAGATCAATACAAAAAAATTATTTTGGAATTTACACTTTATACTCCAAAACAACTTGAATTATTGATAACTAATGCAACCTAGAGCCAAAAATCTCCCACTTTTTTTTTCAATAGTAGTGCATATGAAAATATAATATATGGTGATATCAAATATATCTATTATTGAAAATCAATATAAAGACAATAAATTGTTTCTTTTGAACACATAAACATTTAAAAAACAATACCATCACCCTTATTACAAAATTCCATGATCACATCTAAGAGACAAATGATATCAAAATATTCTCTTAGAAAATACCCTTTAGATAATATAATCTAATTCTATGTCTGATACCTTAGTGTATATAATAAGATATATATAACCATGGATTTTTATTAAATCCTTATATACCATGAATATAATATAATTATCATAAATTCACAATCATCATTAAATGTATTGGAAAAAATTAGACTTATCAATGACAGGGTAAATTATACACATACTTTGAAAAACCATTATAAAGGTCAAGTAATAAAATATATATCTCTACCATTATTTTATCTATAAATCAATCATGCACTACCCCATAAATTATATGTTTAAAAAATTATGAAGAAGGTGTGAAAGTGTGATTTTAATAAAATGGTCATTTTCATTTCTAATTTTTTCATAGATTTCATAAAATATTTCATGATTTATCCCCATTAATATATATGCACATTTCTCACATTTCATGGAAGTTAGTAGAACCCACAAATTAAAATATAATCTTTCTATCAAGAAGTGGTATCCTCAATCATTTACATCAATTCCTAGAATTTTTAGTTACATAATTGATGATATTAATGGGAATAAAAAGGGTTCTTCTACTTCATCAGTAATAAAATTTTATCTAATAACTAGCTCTCAAATATGGGAATTAGTTTCTCCCATTGTCATCCATTTAATTGTGTGGATTTTTTTTAATTTGTATCATTTGAATACATGAGGAGTCAAGTGAATTAATTTTAATATTAAATAGCTTCCATTGATTGCTGAGAGTCTCAATATAGTTGTGTCATCCATATCATGATTTAAAACATCTTATAAACAATTCACCAAATTTGTGTGGTATTGAATTTTCTAAATCAATTTATTTAGACCATTTATTTTATTTATTTCATCGTCTTTTCTAGAATCCTTAACTTTTTTATCCATTTTGAATATAATTTTCCAAAAAAACAGGCACCCTTTCTTGGAATTATCAATCTTCTAAGAATAATCGCATAAATCAATAATGTGTTTCTACAGTATAATATTCTATTTCTAGACATAGGGAATATATCTTGGATGTCTTTTCATGAATTTATCAAATTATAGAACCTTCAATTACATATTCTATCAACTAAATATATCCCTTCATATCCACTATTCTATAGTAGTTTTGATAATTTTTCTGTCACATCATTCATTCACAACAAATCAATTCTCATGTGTTCACACTAAGATCCCCTTAATTCATGCCACTTTTTTGGAATGACATGTTCTACCATAAATAGTAGGATTTATGCCAATATATTTAATATCACTAGAAAAAAATATGTATCCTAGATCTTCAACCATGATATGTATTCTATCAGGACACATGTTGTTGATGTGAATCATCAAAATGAGACAAATTTTTTCTAGGGTCCATGATTTAATGTAGTCATGTCATTATCAAAATGATATAAGAGATGGTCTCTATATTTTATTCTGGGTGAAATTTGTTTTAACAATATTCTTCTTATGTTCAAATCTCAAGACTGATATGTGACCATATTTGGTTGCATGCTATTCCTTTTTTAGTTTTATCTTTACATTATATGATAATTTTTTCATGATAGGTACATACCATCAATCCTCATAATAGTGACCAATTATATTTCATAAATCATTGGAAAATTTAAAAGCATTCAAATACATTATTTAGAATGATATTCATTTTTATGAAATGTTTATCTATGATATAGGTTTTTTATTTTCATTAGCATTCCTCCCCCTAAATATAGCCCTTCTGTTATTTTAATATATCTTCATGTTGTGGAACCATTGCAAAGATTCATGGAGAAAATCTATCAATACTATCAATAGCCAATAGACACTAATCTTTTCTTCTTTGGCATGATATTTTTAGTTTTCACTAATTTTAAACCTTACTACTTATGAGTCACATCATAATTATTTAGGATTCATCTAGTTGGATAGTTCTTCATGATTATTTTCACATCCACCCTTAATGTGGGGGATCTAAACAAAATTTCACCATCATTACATTCCAATAGTTTCTTTGTGAAACTTGTAAAACACATGAAAAATCATTTATTCCTAAAACTATTTCTGGTATATGGGGTAGTTTATTATTGGAGAATGAATCAATTTGATTATTGGATGATAAAACATTAAATATAAAATCATGAACATAAAAAACATGTGTGGTAGTATCTATTATTTCATTTATTTGGGATATTCCAATATATGGGGATTTATAGTTTTTTGTTCTCAACAGTAGCTCTAAACCCATCATGTTGTGGGAATTATTCTCATAATCAAATAAAATAATTGGTAGTTTATAAATAGTTTTTCATTTTGGTTTTTATGAATTTTCACAATAGTTATTAAAAGATGTAACTATATGGGACATAGTAAATAAATTTTTAACATCAGTTAACTAAAACTGACATTATAAATTAATATCTATAATTGGTTTTTCATGTCGATTATTCAATAAATAACTTGATAATTGTTTTTTTATATATTTCATTGGATAAATATGTGAAAAAAAATTATGCGCTATTTTTTACTTATTTTATGGGATAACCGACATGAAAAACAACGCATAATTTGATTTTTACATTGGTTTTCCAAAAACTAGTGGAAAAATAATTTTTTTCAAAATGGTACATTGATTCATAATACAAGACAACATCTGCCAAAAAACATCGTACATGGAATTAGAAAATGCAGAAGAAAAACAAGAAAATGTCACATGCAACTTAAGTATCTAACAAACTAAAAATAAATCAAAACAATCCAATGATATTCTAATTAAATTTTGTAAATGTCTCAAAATATATATATTATATTACCATGAATCATAAAAAATCTAAAAAAATAATACGGATTTTTTTTTACTTGAATATAAAATAAATGATATTAAATATTAAAAAATGATTTAGAAAGAAATTTATCCTTATGTAAAGTTGTAACTATCCCATTTGAAATCATTTTATACATGAATCTTAAAAAATAATACCCACATTTAGATCCACCTTTTTTATGACTCTTTTTTAGAGATATTTTAATTCAAAATAATATTTTTAATTAATATATCCAAAATTTAGGAATTTTAAATTAAAATTCACCTTAGATTTTATAAATTTGATATTCTCACACTTCTTTCGTGTAGTATCCCTAATGAAATTAGATGCCCTGTTTACAAATAATATGAGTATAAGAAATTTTATTCATTATAATATACTCAATTTATAAAATAAATCATACTTACATGTTAAATATATTTTTTAAAATCCCCTCTTATCACAATCGATAGAGAATGACCAATACAATGTCTTCTATCTTGGAAAATAACTCCCAACCTACAATGACCATTGATATAAAAGAAAATTTAATATTATTTCATAACATCTAAAGTGATATATTACACTTTTGAGAATAAAATTTCATACATTTCATGAAATGTGAAAATACAACAATGAATGATACCATTATTCTGTAATCTTTCAGCTATATACACTTTTATTTTAGTATTGGTCATTTTCTATGTGATAAAAAAACAATTGTGGGTACATAGATCTATATACATCTATCTTTCCATTAATTTTACAAATTCTTAATAGATAGCTAATACAAATTATAAATATTTATGAATTTTCAATAAATTACAAGAACAAATTTTTTTAATCAGCTTACATAGAAAAATTTGTGTCTTGTCGATGCTTAAATGACATTCAAAAACAAGATCAATGATATCACTTTTCTAAAGACATACAATCATAGTACACCCATAAACATTAGCATCAATTGGAATCTTATATACTAACAATAATAAATTTGAGTTTGTAGAGAATATATCAAGACTAGTATAATCTTTATCTAAAGTTGTGACATTTGAATTTTTTTTCATATAATATTTCCATACCTTTAAAGTATTCCTATAAAATATTTGAGAAATTTATCAAATATAAAATTATAAATAAAATTTACTAACAAAATAAAATGATATATAATATTAATACATACCTATGTGGTAATATGTATAATATGTCTAGATACCCAAACAAAAATAATACTGATACATTTTTCAAATTTACTCACCACATCTCCAGGAAATTGTATTTTTGCTGATCTATCTACACTATCGTATACAGTGACCCTATAATGCTATATCTCAATATGGAGATAATTAATGGTATCACTAATATAATATATCATCCTATATTTAAAAATATTATGAGGATTATCAACATATAACTCATAGTAAAAATGAATTGGTTGAGGAGGGGTGTTAGGGTATTATAAGAAGGTGAGGATTCTAGAAATTCAGATGTGTGAGTAGGATAATGAGGAGGAGTAAGATCTTCTAGTGGAGGTGTAGGAGACGAATCAATATGATAAAACTATCCTTGCATGTTTGGAAACATTTATTATACTATAACTCTGATCTTGTCATCCACCATCACTTGAATATCCTAAACATTATATTCCGATGATTCTATTTTTTTATAAACATAATCCTTTGAAAAATCTTCTAATTGTTAAAAAATATTACATACCAGTTATAACATCCCGGTTCCGGAAGCCATCTAGAGGTGCCCCGTACCCTGTTGATAACATGGCCTCAAATGCATTTCCTCGAACGACAGAGGATGACGACAAGATGCGAGGGCCTTGGGTGTGATAGTGGGGAAACAATTCCCTCATTGGTAGAGTACACATCATAGGTAAAAAAACACATACAATAGCAGAAGAAGTAATAGTTACATATCGCAGTAACAACAGAAAACTGAAAGTATAAACTGGAGAACATATATAAAAGATACATGATACATATGTCAAGGAAAACTACAAAACAAGTGACAATTCTGAAATACAACAGTGCTAATCCAAAAGAAAAAGAATGCAGATAAAATTCTCAGCATCACAATCCATCACTTGGTCCCATGCTCTCTAGCTCCACAGTAAATCAAGTACCGGAAGTAGAAGGGTGCATGACCTTATCTATGCCTGCAACAATATAATCTGTTGGGCCCCAAAAGCATGGCCCAAATAATTTTTGAGACTAAATCCCAGTAGGAAATCACCCAAAGATCTGTGCCTAACAGTTAGTGAATATATGTCAGGTATAGTGTAGAAAATAGCCATAGGAAAGTACTCAGCAGTAAGAAAATCCATAGTTTCAATATCAAGCAACCAGTGAAACAAAAGCTAACACAAACAGGTAAAACTCTGGGTAGTGCACTCAGCCTAACCCCTCTGGTTTAGTATTTGAATATGAAAATACTCTCTGAGGGAGAACTCACAGTCAATCCCCTTATAGTCAAAGGTAAAGTAAGACTCTTTGAATAATCTCACACAGTCCATTCCCCGTATAGTCTAGGGTAGTCAAGGACTCTCTGAAGAAGCTCACCTGGTCAATTCCCATTATAGACCTGGGGTCTAGGACACTCTGAGAAAGCTCACTTGGTCAATTTCCTGTATATCCCAGTTCATACAATTCAAACAAAGACTCTCTGAGGAAGCTCACTCAGTCAATCCCCTTACAGTCTAATGCATTAAAGGACTTTCTGAGGAAGCTCACTCGGTCAATTCCACTTATAGCCCCAAGTGGTTCTAGGATCTATGTGGATGTTCACTTGGTCAGTCCCCCTTATATCCTAAGTGCTCAAAGACACTCAGAGGAAGCTCACCCGGTCCATTCCCCTTATAGTCTACCAGACCAGGTTCACACGTCCCTGTGTAGGTCAACGAGCATAGCTGTGTAATATGGAAAAAGTAAATATAGAACTACTTGGATAATATTCTACAACATATCAAGTATGTCAGAAAACACACACTCCACCCTACAGAAACAGGCATGGAAAACATGCAAGGCATCCAAACTGGCTAAATAGGACCAAACAGTCATAAATAGAGCAAGGAAAAAAAACATCCAAAGCATATCCATCTACCCAATTCATATCCAAATAACATCTACACATGCATACAAGTATGGTATCCAAATAACAGAAGCAAAATATTAAACACACAATACCCCGTTCATGGGTATTGGTAGAATTTGTGCATAATACTCAATGATGTTGAATGGAAAGGCACAAACCACCTACCTCGATGTTAGGAGATCACTAAAAGTGAACCTCGAGGCTTGAATCTATTTAGAGTGTCATAGATCTATGAAAATGTCTAAAACATTCAACCCATGAGAACATGGAAAAGATTATAAAACATGAAATGAGGTTCCATCAGAAGAGAGAACTCAACGATGTAATTCCAACACAATTGACAGTGTTCGATTTAGAGGAAGGGTGGAGGCACAGGGGAACATCGAAGATCTATGGTTGTACGGACTCTCACGGACGAATGAGACCTAGAAGATGTGTGTTCTGTCCTTCAGACATGACCCCGGTTCATTTAATGAAAAAAAACATAATACAAGACATGTTGTTTGGGAGTACACAGTGTGTACTTTCTGTTTCTGTACGCCACATTAGGCGGCCTCCAATCACCCCCACATGGCCATGTGCATGGTCAATACACGGCCAGCACACGGCTACCCGCGGTAATAGAGTACAGGGCGTGTACTCATAAAGTACACGACATGTACTTCAAAAATTTCCAGGAACTCCTTTTTTCTCAAAAACCCAAGAAAAAAAGATAAACCTCAAAAGAAGATCTGGGTTCTTACAAACATTCCCCCATAAAGAAATTCATCCCCGAATTTCCCTAGCACGACGTAGAAGAAGAAACCCTGAACAGTTCTAGCCACTATGCTCGTACATCGGCCTCGCTCTCCCATGTCTCATCCTGTACTCGCCCATACTGCCATAGCACTCATACCAGAGGAACATAATGGCCATGGAAGACCTCTGTACTACGATCCAAAATCCGGATAGGATGCTCCTCGAACAACTCATCCACACCGAGCTCAACCTCCTCAGGTTGAAAAACACGAGACGGTTCTGAAAAGTAATGTCGAAGCTGAGAAACATGAAAACCATCAGGCATATCCTAGTACCTATAAGGTAACTATAATAGATAGGAAATTGGCACAAATCTCTCTAACACATCAAACATCTCGACGTACCTCGATAAAATCTTACCCTGTCTCTTAATCCCCTTGTATCCCAATATCGGTGTGACACACAAGAAGACCAAATCCCCAGCCTCGAATTCCGAGATCGTCTCCTCTGATTAGAATAAGACTTCTGTCAAGACTATGCAGTATTCATCCTCTTCCGAATCATCTCTATCTAGTCTGTGGTCTCTTAAACAAGACGAGGTCCCAGAAAAGCTACCTCTCCTACCTCCAGCCAACTTAAAGGTGATTGGTGTGGCCTAACATAAAAATACTCATAAGGTGCCATCATAATAGTTTCCTAAAAACTATTGTTGTAGGAAAACTCCACAATAGGTATATGTTTCTCCAAAGAACCTCCAAAATCTAGAATGCATGCTCGAAACATGTCCTCTTGCACCTGAATCATATGCTCGGACTGACCATCTATCTAGGGGTGGTAAGTTGTACTCAAAATTACCTATGTACCCAATGACTTTTGAAGACCCTTCCAGACTCGAGAGGTAAAACGAGCATCTCTTTCTAAAACAATGGAGTGTGGAAATCCATGCAAACGTATATTCACTCTGATGTACAACTGTCCCAGGTCATCAACACTGAAGGTCTATTTGATCAGAAATAAGTGAGATACCTTCATGAGTATGTCTATGACAACCCAAAGTATGTCATTTCCTCAAGGCGACCTCATCAAACCGGTCACGAAGTCCATCACGACATTGTTCCACTTCCACTCGGGAATGGGTAGCTGCTCTAAAAGCACTGCTTATCGCTGATGTTCCACCTTCACCTGCTGACATGTGGAACACCTCATGAAGAAACCATCAACATCCTTCTTCATACCTGGACACCAATATTGATGGTGTAGATCACGATACATCTTCAAGATTCCAGGACAAACTTCCCAAACTGAGGAATGAAAGTCATGCATCATCTCCTCACGTATGTCTGTTGGCACCCATATGCGCCCCTAGAAATACAAGATCTCATCCTTGCCTATGGTCTATCCAGGAATATGGTCCTCTCCTGACAGATTCTTCTTTATGATTAGGCCTTCATAATCAGATAGCTGCCTCATTAGAACTCGATCAAGAAGAGTAGAGGTAACAACCATAGAAAATAGAAATTTCTTCCTGTGTCTGTCGTGAACCTCCAAATGTATCTCAGAGAACATAACCATAAGCTTCCACTCACTAATAGCCTCCTGAACTGCCTATATTTGAGTCCTCCTACTCAATGCATCAGCCACCACTTTTCCCTTCTCAGGCGTATAGGCAAGCTCAAAGTCAAAGGACTATAGGTACTCAACCCACCAGTGCTTTCTCAAATTCAGATAACGCTGAGTGAAGATCTACTTGAGACTTTTGGGGATAGTGAAAATCATAAAATGTTCTCTTAAAATATAATCTCTCTAACAACTTAAGGCATGAACATCGGTAGCCAAATCGAGATCTTGTGTCAGGTAATTCCCCTAATGTGGCCTCAACTGCTAAGACCCGTATGTAGCGACTCCATCTCCTTGTATAAGCACAGCTCCCATAACGATACCTAAAGAATAAAAGTAAATGGTATAGATCTTTACCGACTCTAAAAACACTATTATCGGTGCTTAAGTAATCCTCCCCTTCAACTATTGAATGGCTGATTCACAAGAATATGACCAAGAGAACTTCACACCCTTCATAGTCAGACCTGTCAGCGGTGCTGCTAAGCATGAAAAGTTATGTATAAAACATCTGTAGTATCGAGCCAACCCTAGAAAACTCTGCACCTCAAATACATTCTTTTCCTGATCCCAAAAAACTATAGTTCTCACATTCTCTAGGTCTACTGAAATTCCTGCCTCTGAGATAATATGACCTAGGAAGTGAATTTTATCCATCAAAAAGTGGCACTTTGAGAGATTAGCATATAAATGATGCTCCCTCAGTGTAATAAAAAAGATCTCAATATGAGAAGCATGGTATTTTTTATTGTAATATTACAAAAATATATCATCCATGAAGACCACCAAAATGTAATCCAGGTATGTATGGAACACTCAGTTAATCCGTGCCATAAAAATTGCAGGCGCGTTCATGAGACCGAACGACATAACCATGTACTCTTATACACCATACCTTCTCCAAAAAGCTATAACAAGTATATTAGATGGTCTAATGTGCAACTGATGATAACTGGACCACAAGTCAATCTTCGAGAATGTGTGGGTTCCTCGAAGCTGATCAAAGAGATCATCAATCCTCGGCAAGGGATATCGGTTCTTGACCGTCAACTGGTTCAGCTTCAGATAGTCCACACAAAGCCTGAGGGTGTCGTTTTTCTTCTTTGATAATAGGAAAGGAAAACCCCATGGAGAAGTACTGGGTAAGATGAAATCTATTTCCTGCAAGTCCTCCAACTGCTTCTTGAGATTCTGCAACTCTGGTGTAGTCATCATATAAGGAGGAATGAACACTGGTGCTGCTCCTGGCAGAAGCCCGATCGAAAAGTTTACCTCTCTCTCCAGAGGAAAACCTGAAATATCCTATAGAAAGACATGTATGAAATGATCCACCACTGGAGGAAAATATAACTATGAAGTCTCTTGGTCATCTACATTTAGACTTGAAATCTGGGTTGTAACTCCTCCCAACCCATGATGCTCTAAACCCACTCTACTCACCTGGATATCCCATTTGACCTTATGAAGAAACGACACACCCTCTGGTGATATGAAACTCACCCTATAGCGATAACAGTCAAAAAATGCCTGGAAGGGAACTAACCACACCATTTTGAGAATGACATCATACCTTTTCATCTTTAGGACATAAGGGTCCAAGAGAAAGTGACATTCACTAACCTCTAGTGGGAACTCCTTGAACTGACGCACACTAGCCATACTAGTACCCAACAAAGTGTCTAGTGTCGAGATATTAGTAAAATAAAATATGAAGAGCCCAAGTCTCTCCATAATAGTAAAAAATATAATTCTATGGGAATCCCCTGTATCAAAAAGAGTTGAAGATAAATCTGAGGCTACTAAGATCATACCTCGAACTATTGAAGTTTTGGGATCCTGCTCCTCCTGGGTCTACTCCACTGCAAAGGTCTGGCCTTCACCACAACCCTGTGACCCTGCATGACCACTCTGAGATTATCCACCATACTTTCGCTGAAAACTAGGCGACTGGATTCCCCGGACACGACCTCCACCTCGACCTGAATGGCCAGAATAACTCTAGTTCCTTGACTAATGAGAAACTTGTGGTGATACTCCTAAACATGGAGTCATAGAAGAACCACTGTCACTAACTGCCGGTGAGAAGATTTGGTAGAAGAGATGAAGATGACCCATATTTCTGCATGATCGGCACTCCACTAGGTATCTCAGGCAATTCAGCCTCGTATGACCGCTCCTCCCGTAGTGGTAGCATACAACCTAGCTACCAGAAGATTCGTCACTTCTTCTATGATCTCCTCATGAAAGCTCCATGCGGCACTTCCTACTATCAGTGGGAGGAATACTAACTCAGGATGTCAAACCGCCCTGGATCACTGCTCCATAATACCTTAAATTTTTCTCTGTGATCAGTGCCTGGTTGACGATAGAGGATATCGAATTCAACCTGAAGATATTCACCTGAGATAAGTTGTTGTGCCTCAAACCATCCTCAATTCTGCGCAAGGAACAACTCATCACTTGTTGAAATAGGCATGAAGCGCTGCATCTCTGTGAGGAAAGAGGAATAATCCAAAATAGTAAGAGTACCCTGCTTCAGACTCCTGAACTCTCATGTTAGATCATCCCTCACAGTCTAAAGATAGAAGTAATCATATAAGATGCGCCAAAACACTTCCCAATCCATATTCTGCTGGCGGCCAGCCTGTGAGATAACATCTCACCATCTATTGGTGGAGTCTCGAAGCATGTAGGTAGAGTGCTTCACCCTCTTATTTGGAGGTTTCTCTAGATTCTTGATGATATTCAGCATGTATTCTATCCATGAATCTACAGCCTAAGGTCCTACATCCCCTAATAAAGTAAGAGGATGCTGTTGCTGGAAGACCCGCATCATGTCGGCCATCGATGGGGTAAGAGGAGGCGCTCCATGAATGGTCTGCATCATCCTCAGAAATCCCTCCCAAAAACTGTGCATCTGCACCTATGTCATGTACAAAGGATGGTTCCAAGGCTGGCACAACTGGAGGATCTACTGTAAGTCCCTGATCTGCCATGTACAGTGTCTGATCACCACCTGATAGCTGACGTACTACAGGAGGACATCTCGGTGGCATCACTCTACATGGTCATGCACACACCGTAGATCATTTTTATCAAGGGCTGAAACAAGGAGTGTAATAATGAAATAGAAGAAAGAAAGCATTCATGTTTTACAAAACATGACTGCATGGAGTGTACAATCTCTACACGGTTTTCCCCTTAAGTCATTTACATGGGCATGTACTCCTTTCTAAACTGGTCGTGTAACACCCCAAACACATGGCGTGTTGTCTTAACACACAGTGTGTACTTGAATCCTCTTACCCTTCTTGAGTCCTTCTACACAGTTAAGCCACACAACTCTCCTATGGAAAGAATACACGACTTGTTTAAGATAGACATGACATGTACTAGGCAAGCTTCACCATGCCCGTGTAGTTGGCGACACAGCCTAAAAAATGGATCAAACTACATGGAGTTTTCAAGGTGAACACAGTGTGTATGTGAAAGGATAACACCAACCCATTTTGTTGGTAACACGGCTAACACTACACTGCATTTTACAACCATACACAGAGTTTACGAAAAGGGATAACAACGACCAGTGTTCTTTGTGACACAGGTGAGTACCTAGGTCAGACTACACGACGTGTTCAACTGGTACACAATGTTTTTCTACAAGAAACTCCCTATCTCGTGTATCTTCCCACACAACCTTTGACATGATTAGAGACTACATGGAGTGTACATAAAGTACACTTCATGTACTTTGGAAAAACATTTTCTTCTCGAACAGAAGAACACATGGCGTGCACTTAACATTACACGTTGTGTATTCTGGGTTTTTCCTGACATTAATCTTAAAAAACTACTCTAGAACCCATAAAACACATAAACGAACAAATTAAGTGCCAATTTATGATTTGTGAGGGCCCATACTCCCTGCGGATCAAAGTTTGGCATCTTCTACTTGTTATAACAAAGAAAATAGAGTGATGATCCACAAAATTCTGGTCCATGAGAGCCCATAACACCTCAAGAACCAAAGTTTTGTGTCCATTCACGCAAAACATTACACAAAAAAATTCCATATCAAAACAGCATGTATTCTTATCAAGGCATCTATCATAACAACATGCATATTCTACATAATGTCTATCACACCAACATGAAACCGCTAATGCATCCTACATGGCAAGGAAAGAATGCATGACCTGTGATTTCTGACAAGTTCATATATGATGAATGAGATGGCATAACCTCATCTCATCAGGATGAGACAGAAATAAAACCTCAATAACATCAACAGTAACAACACAAATCATGTGAATCACTCAAGGTGAAATCAAATCAACTCTAAACATTCAAAACCAGAAATTGAAATTAACAAGGTAGGTTGGCTTTTCCCTATACACGGGTTAGATACTCCCAGAAAAAACTTATTACCAAGTACATATTTCTTATTATCCCTAGAAAAAGGAACCAAAAAGTATGTCAAGAGAAAAACATCTCCTTTGATACCACTTTGTATCGTCTCGGTTCCATAAGCCACCTAGAGGCACCCCGTACCCGGTTGGTCACATGGCCTCAAGCGGATTTCCCCAAACACCAGAGGCTGCCGACAACAACGAGGGCCTTGGGTGTGATATTGGGGAAGCTATGCTCTCATTGGAAGAGTACACATCATATGTAAACAAAAAAATACAAGAGAGGAAGCAATAATAATGAAATATATTAGTAACAACAGAAAACTGAAATAATAAACTGGAAAACATATATAAAATGATGCATGATGCATATGTATAAGAAAACATCCAAACAAGTCACAATGCTGAAATAAAATAGTGTTAAACCAAAGGCAAAAGAAAGTAGTTAAACTTCTCAGCATCGCAAGCCGTAGCATGGTCCCATACTCTCCGACTCCACAGCATATCAAGTACCTGAAGTAGAAGGGTGCATGCCCTTATCTATGCGTGCAATAATATAATCTGTTTGGGCCAAAAAGCATGTCCCAAATAGGATGTGAGAATAAATCCCAGTAGGCAACCACCCAAAGATATGTGCCTAAAAGTCAGTGAATATATTGTTGGAAAAGTGCAGAAAATAGTAATTGGAAAGTACTCAACAGTAAACAATCCACACTTTCAATATCAAGCAACCAGCGAAACAAATAGCTAACACAAACAGGTAACCCTATTGGCAGTGAACTTAGCCTAACCCCACTGGTTTAGTATAAAAATATGATAAGACTCTCTGAGAAAGCACTCAATTTCAATCCATTTATAGTCAAAGGTAATGCAAGACCCTATGAGGATGCTCACACAGTCTATTCCCTATATATTCTAGGGCAGTGAAAGACTCTCTGAGGAAACTCACCCGGTCAATTCCCTTATAGCCCTAAGGTCTAGGACTCTCTGAGGAATCTCACTCAGTCAATTACCCTTATATATCTGGTCATACAATTCAAAATAAGACTCTCCGAGGAAGCTCACACAATCAATCCCTTTATAGTATAAAGCAATCAAGGACTCTCTGAGGATTCTCACTCAGTCAGTTACCCTTATATCCCCAAGTGGTTCTAGGCTCTCTGAGGATGATCACTCGGTGAATCATCCTTATAGCCTAAGTGCTCAATGAATCTCTGAGGAAGCTCACTCTGTTAATTCCCTTTATCGTCTACTACACCAGGTTCGCACGACCCTGTGTAGGTCAATGAGCATAGCAGTGTAATATGGACAAAGTAAACATACATAACTACTTGGCTCACAGTCTAAAACATATCAAGCATGTCAGAAAAAAAATCTCCACCCTACAGCAACAGGCATGGAATACAGGCAAGGCAGCCAAACTGGCTAAACAAGACCAAACGGTCGTAAACAGAGAAGGGAAAAATCAACCAAACCATATAAATATAACCAATTCATATCCAAATTAACTCTACACATGCATACAAGCATGGTTGGAAAAAAATAGTGGTAAAATGGTAAACACTCAATACCCTGTTCAAGGTTATTGGTGGAATTTGCGCATAATACTCAAAGACATTGAACAGAAAGACACAAACCCTCTACCTCGACATTAGGAGATCACTAAAAGTGAACCTTGAAGCTTGAATCTCCTTAGAACGTCATAGATCTACAAAAACTTATAAAACGTTCAACCCACGATAACATCGAAAATTAGGAAAAACATCCAATGAGGTTCTGGAAGAAGAGATAACTCACCGATGTGATTCCAATGCAACTGATGGTGTTTGATTCGGATGAAGGATGGAGGCGAGGGGGCTCGTTGAAGATCCGCGGACGTATAGACACTCATAGACGAACGAGACTTAGAAGATATGTGTTTTTTCCGTTAGAATAGACCTCAGTGCGTTTAATGAAAAAACAAAACAAAATACATGGCGTGTACTTACTGTTTTTCTACTCAGAATTAGGCGGCATCCAAGTCACTCCCACATGGCCGTGTGCAAGGCCACTACATAGCCAACACACGGCTTCCAGCGGTTACCGAGTACATGGTGTGTACTCATAAAGTACATGGTTTATACTTTAAAAATTTCTAGAAACTCCTCTTTTCTCAAAAATTCCAATAAAAGAATAACATACCTAAAAAGAAGATTCGATTTCTTACACCAATATAGCTTTGAGGTACCTGATACAAAATCCAAGTGTTTGAGATTTCCTAATGTTGCAGCTAAAATATCATGTATTCCCTCAACAATAGGGGCTCCATGTGTGCTCTTCTCTTAGTGATAATCCTAGGTGGTATATATGAAAAAATATATAATGAATAACAATATAAAAAAATGTTGATTATCTTCAATAAATATATAATAACTTTACAAAAATATCATTTAGAATTCTTAAATCTTCTATTAGATATTATCAACTTTTTTCATCCTATCAAAATTCCATTTTTCATGTTTTACGCAGGGGGGAGGGTTGTAGGGGAAACCTATATAGATCTTGATTAATCAGATCTCAACTTTTGATGTTTTATTAATAGCATTGGTTCTATAAATAATGTTTACACTACCTATGATAACATATAAGGTATACATTTCTAGCATCAATCCCCTGATAAGATCTGCTTTATTTCTGTAATTTAAGAATTATGATTAAATAATTCACTAACATGAAATATCATAAAAAATGTTATATTAAACTTTCTAAAAACTCTCCTCATTTCCTACTTTCGATTTTTTTTCCTTCTATCTTCATCTATAATTGGATATGTATCACAAGTATATTCATGTTTTCTTTTAAAAAAAATGAACTATGATCTGAGGGTTGATTTAAAATCCCTCCATCTCAATGCATCCGATGATAAAAATTTCCTCCTAACTGATCCAGTGATTGTCAAATCATATGTCATCTGATAATATGTTGAAAACATATATTACTGTAAAAATTTATAAATAATTAAAACAATAAAAATAATTCTTAACAAAACGGTCACCCATAATTGTTATAATGTCACTTTGTCATCACTTCTCCAATAATAAAACAAAATAATAACTTATATATTAATTTGTATTCATAAAACATTTATTTAATTTATCTGAATTTATACCTATTGGAAAATGATTTTCATCAAATTCTATTCGAATCCAATGTTCCTAGAAATATGAAACTGATAAGTTTTTTAAATATGTGTTACCACGTTTACCAACCCTCATACTGTTTATGTCCCCCATGGAAGTAGATGTCCAATAAAATGAAGGATGAGGAGGCACATCAATAGAATCACGTGTAACTTCCTCCCCTGAGTGATGAGTATGATCATCTCTAGAAATATGTGGTGGATTATAGGTTGGATATGTCATCCTACAAATCAATGAAACAACAATTAGAAAAAATAAGAAAATATTACATTTACACCCGAATGTAAATAAAAAATTAGCAATTGTAAAAAAAATTAAAAAAATGATGACAAATTTTTATTTATATTTGTTATTTTTAAATAAAATTAAAACAATACTAATTTATGAAGAAATGCGATAAATTAATGAAAATAACACAATAATAAATAAGGAATACAATACATTGTAAAATATTCAACATCCTGATAAATAATGTTTTTTAAAATGAATTCTTTTATAATATAATCTTCTACAAGATATTCTATTTGTGTTTACTATGTTAAAATTAAAATAATATGTTTTCAAATAAACTAGTTAATGTATATGTTAATTAAAGGTAAACATGTAATACTAGAAAAAACTAAACAAATATAAACAAAAAAATTATCTTATTATTTAAAATAAATGTTCTAATAGAAAGAGTTAAAATTAAATATATAACATAAGAAATTTGAAAAACAAAACTATAATCAAACATATGTTGACTGTAATATTATAAATGTACTAATGACTTCATTCTAAAAATCCTTCTCCATGATCATTTTATAGAGAACAAATGATATCTTTGATGTGTTCATCAATATTATTTGTTAATCATTTTGTAGATGTAGGTATCTCACATAAATCATCATCTTCATCAATTTTAAAATCACCAATATACTGATTTTTAGGTGACAAACTATTTCCCACTACATATCAGTTTGATCAAGAATATTGAAATTTTGTTTTTAATGTGTTTCTATGATAAAAATATCATTTATGTATACCTATTTATTCAAATTAACTTGTGTCATTATAAATTCATCGTGCCCAACAAAATTGTTACAGATAAATGTTATATATAGTAGATCATGAAATTTAATATAATCAAGATTTCATATTTCTTCTAGGAATCTATAAAATGTAACTGATAAAGAGAGTAGAGTTTTTTTTTTCAAATTGAAAAATGAAATTCTATTTCGAAGACCAACACCAAATTATTCTTGACCACACTTAGATTGTCTAGATCATTTACATGAAAATTATTTCCATCAATTTAATACCCAAACCATGTTATCAAATGTAAACATGGACCTAGTACTAACCATCTAAATGTTTCTATTTCATCTTGATGCATAGTCTCTTTAGACCTTGGAATAAAAGTTTTGATTTTCTCATTCACAATCCACATATCTATCTTCTTTGGATAACATTGTTTCATCTCATTAATATGAAATTTTATAAAATGTTGTGCATCATCTTTTTTATTCAATATGTATAAATTTACATTCCTCATCTATTAACCTATCAACTATTTGAATTTCATTCCATGATTCCTGTTTCCCCCATTATTAAATTTTTCATAGAGAGATGTAGAAATATTGATGTTCTTTATGTCAGATAAATAGCACGTACAACAATCTATAACCTCCCTATAAATATAATTCTCCAAAACAGATGGTTCAAGTCAATATGGATTAATAACATGCCCATTAAAAATCATTATATACCACTCAAATTGATACATCTAATGTAGATATACATGTATAGAATTCTTTATTTCACACTCCAAAATAACCATTAAATTCACCATGATCTCAAAAAAAGTTGGAAAAATCACATTTACAATTGACAATATATAGTAACCACATCACGATCCAAAATTTTTGAAGCGTTCAATTCAATAAACTTATTATAAATCCATTTATGAGAATAATTCACCTTCATGTTATCATTCTTGCATGGGGGGAAATATTCCACGCAATGAAACAAGTCGCAACCTTTGCATCATGACATTATAGTCATGAGGTTTTATACATGTCAACATCAAATCCATTCCATACATAAATTGTTTTACATTTTCTGAATATCAATGTGGAACTTCAATATCATGAATACATTGGAAAAGATTTTTTTATCCCTCTTGGACAATGTTTGAAAATCATGGGGTATGAATTTTCACCTTCCATCAGAAGTGTGTGCCAACTCCCAAAGTACTTCAATTTAAAAAAAATCCATTCATTCAATCAACCCATATTTAATATTTCTATCAATATATTACAATGATACAATTAAAATTTAACAGCCATTCCACTCCATGTTCATGAAATCATTTTTATGTTTCACCTCATGAAATCTCCAATATAGTATCTTGACAAATAATGATAATTTCTTCCAAATATTTCAATCATTACCAGATTTTTGTGTCATTACATATTTCACATCATGGTTTTTCTCCCTCTAAAAAGTATGACCAATTGATAAAGGTTGTGGGTAAATATGAAATTCATATGATCCATTTAAATCCAATTTTAATCTTTTATAATATTTATCCATAGTAAAAAAACTTCGATAAACCATGTATATTGTTTTTCTCCCCTGATGACAATTATAATATAAAGTCTATTGTTCCAAAATTAGACAAACATTATGCCCCTTAATAAAGTATCTAGACAAATTTCCATGTTCTAGGATGTCATTTATAGTGAACATAACCTTTGTAAGAAGATGAAAATATTCCATTTTAAAAGAATCATACACCATTATACCTTCCTCCCATTAAAGTTTCATGTCATCAATTAATAGAGATAAAAAATCATTATCATTTTCAGGTTGTTTTGGTCCACTGTTCGTTAAACCCAACGTGAAATATTTTCTCTTCATAAAAAAATAATTATTTAAGTGTGAAATTACCAATAAAAGTGTTCATAAACCATCTATGATAATATGTCTTCGATATAGATTCATTCTATGTATGTGTAGTCCATGTACGAGATTTATGACATCATTTATAATTGTATAGAACTTGTGATCAATTTTATTCCATTATGTATAATTAGCTAGGCGATGTATTTTTCCATCCCATATCTGATCATCAGAATTTTATCTTATCCTTTTTTCCATCATGTAAATTTGAAAATAAATGTTTTGAATGAGGAATTATGGTAAGATAAAAAAATTATTGGGAAGGGGTTTCTAAAACATCAAAATTATCATGTTATTTTTATTTCAACTTATACCATGATGACCCACTTTTAAGACACTTTGATAGAATTTCATATTCATTATTATATAGAATAGAAAGTCATTCTAAAAGATATTTATTTTCATATACCCCAATCCAATCACACATAAAAATTTCATGGCCATATATTTTGAATCTGGAGGATTATTATCTTTATGAATAGTGTCATTCCACAATTATACCAGCTTTGTAAAACTCTTTTCAATCTATCTATGTTTGACCTTAAGGTTTTTCAATCTTATAACCATCGATAAAATGGTATATTCAATTCAACACGGATAGAATGGGTTTTCGACATCACCATACAAACATCCATTGTTGTTGGTTTATATATTTCCCATACTTCAATATCATGAATCATTTTGTCATGTTTATCAAATTTTACACCATGGAAAGTATCGTCGTCAATAAATCTAATTTTTTACTAGGTTTCACCATGAAAAACCAAAGCATTGTAACTTTAATTAAAACCATGTCAAATTAAATGATATTTTCTCTCTATACTTTTCAACTTCTTCTAATTTAAACATTTCAGGCATGGAAAAAAATATATGTTGTTGTTTGAAAAAATTCATTTACAAAATTAAAAAAAATTATTGACACATTTATTATATTATGCACCTATTTGAGGTTCATTAATCTATTTCTAATTAATTATATTAATCAAATATGAAAAATAAATATGAAAAATATATATAGTAATATCTAAAATTTGGAGATTTTAAATATCATAAAAAAATATAGAAATCCAAGAATGGAAAAGTTAGAAAGGAAATATAAAATTTTGATAACAAAACTCATTCATATAAAATGAATTAAAAAATAGTTTCATTTAATAAATGTCTCAATTAGAAATAAATGAATATAACCTTGTGAAATTATTAATAATTATGTGCAATGATATCCATAAAATGATATCTATATATAATATATATAATGAGAACAACTAATACAATGATTATTAAATATAAATATAAAAAAGTTATTCAATAGTGTAATTATCTATATAATCTAATAAAAAAATGAATCATAGTTTAAAAAAATGCCACATTAATCCTTATATCCTGGGAATTTATATGGTATATAGTATTCCAAAAAACCAACTTGTTTGGTCTGATACTTTAACAAGTAGTCCCAACAAACATTCAACGCTTTTTTAATTCCCTAGGGTACCATTACAAGTGGTTTTAACTACTAATTACCCATTTAAAACTCCCATATAGTTGTTATGAAAAACTCTCATTCTATACAATAATACGCACAATCTATTATATAAAAAAACCTATTAAAAAACCCAATACAAAACTCAACTCTTTATGTTCAATTACAATGAAATGAATTTTACAACACTCCCACGTGCCAAATTTATCAAAACTGAAACAGAAAAACAATGATATCAACAACTAATTATTTTAAAACTGAACTCATAGAACTGAATGAAAAACAAAAAACACACAACTTTCACCTTTCTTATCTCTTAAATATTACTCCTTATCAGTACATATTCTATAAAATAATTTTTATGTAATTCTAACAATGAAAAATGTATTTTAATGATAAATCCTAATTAATATTAGAAATAAAATAAGGGAAAACTAATTATCACATTATAAAAGAGCTTAAAACCTTTAAATGAGATAGTTGAATATGAGTAGATCAATAATAAAATACAAAATATATGAAACTAAAAATATTGAATATATGAATATGATAATTCATTAATGAGGACCACTTTATTGAAAAAATCATTGTTTAGAGATATTAATCAAATGAAATACTAAAAATTGAGAAATAAACATGTCACGACTCATCCCCTAGAGCCCGTGTTGTGACTACCCAAAGCCCGCCTTCCATAGTCCAGGGGCGGGCGACTAGCACCGAAGGAATAATTCCCTATACTGGGAAGGAATTGAATTTATGAAGAGTAAACACACACAAAAGAGTACATTATGGAAGAAAAACACTATGTAAAACTATATAACAAGTGTAATGAAAGGTAAAGGGGCCAGAATATAAGACCAATAGGAAAGTACAATTAAAACTGGAAAATAAGTACAACTGAAGAAAGGTAAATAGCTACAAGATCGTCCACTGGTAAGTCCTACCTGAAGGGTTGGTACATATAGCCTCCACAACACTCCACATATATCCATCTCTTCTGTGTACCGTCTCGCCGTGTGGTGCACCTCCAGGTACCATCCAGTCCGGGTACACTCTGCCTCAGTCAACGTTGTCCGTCATCTGCATCCAACACAATTAGGTGAGGGGATAGCCTGTGCAGGGGTGAGTATAATGATAATCAGTAGGGACCCTGAGACCCTCAAGGTCTCACAAAACCAACAAGGATAAACCACAAAGTATGAATCCAAAATATAACCTCACTTAGGTATATGCCCATACATATACATAATTTATCAAGTAATCCATCTCAATCATGTGGTAAACACAAAAGTTACTGACTCATCTCAAAAAAGAATTTTATTCTAGAAGTAATATCAAGTAATATCCCTAGTCACACTATCAAAACATTTTCTTCTATAGAACTCCTCATCTTTCAAGTATAGTGGGCCTGCCGCGCTTACACAGAGGCGCTTCCCACTAACCTTGGATTGCTGAGGTACTCCTCCTGTCGAGTATCGTGGGTCTCCCATGCTCACACTGAGGTACTCCCCAACGTGGGTCCGTCGTGCTCACACAAATTTTATCCCCACTATGGGTCCACCACGTCATAGAAAGGTGCTCCCCACTATGGGTCTGCCGCGTCACACAGAGGTGATCCCCACTATGCTAGTCAACACACTCCGAGTCGAATCAGTCAGTAGTCGTCATGTCTCAGTCATCTACTAGGTCTCTGCGCTATGCTCGCTCATCTCTAGGAAGATCCCCTCCATAAGCTAATATTCAATGCTAAAACAGTCCTAAAGCCCCACGTAGAAGAATCTCAAAGGTCTTCCACGTCATAGGGGTCTCAATGCAACAGACGATGCGTCAATCGGACACCCAGTCTGTGAGTTATTAGCCTTTTAGTCCCGGGGGCCCGGTTGCATTTCTGGATGACCCAACCTGACAGTATCTGAACATTACCCTGATCTCCAGTGGGGTATACTCAAAGGGACTGTCGTGCTCGAAGAAAACCAGTGCCACTTATGGTTTGTTAAATGGTCTTCTGGTGCCATAGATATGGCCAAAGAAAGTAAAGGGTCGGTAGAGGGCCTGGGTCTGGCCCGACCCTGTCGGACCGACCCAACCCAACCCAGTCTGGGCCGACCCGGTCTGGGTCGACCCGATTAGACCTATTGGGTCTGGCCTAACCCATTGGGATGGCCAGATTGTTAGGATCGGCCTGGCCCACTAGGCCCAGCCCAAGGGCGTGAGGGTGGTTCGACCCGGGCTCGGGGCCGGTTCAGCCCAGAGTGTCCCAAGGGCGTGGCCCGGTGTGGCTCGGCCCAGAGGGTGTGGTCGATCTGGATCGGTAAGGGCTCCGCGAGGGGGCTACTGGATGGTTCAGGAGGTCGGGCGGTCGGGAGGCAGTCGGGCAGGGCGCGACCAGGCGGGCACGCTGCCGGGCGGGGCACCAGGCTGGCCGGTGGGCAGCCGGGCAGGGCACAGTTCTGCGCGGCTCGGGTCGGCACGGGCCGGCGAGGTTTGACTGGGATGCGCGGGAGGCCTGTGTCGGTTCATCAGGAGGGCCTCAGTTCGGCCTAGAGCACCATAACTCCGCGGGGGTGGCGCAGTTTGCGGAGGCCACAGGTAGTGCGGCCTTTGTCGTCGCTGCCATCGTCGTTCTGTTGCCTCATCACCATGCTGATGATCATCAAAAACAAGAACAGTAGAGGGGTCATGCCATGTTGGTTTGTCCCGCACCCTCAGCATTTAGGGTGGTATCAATTGGCTCCTCAAGAAGTAAGAAGATGTACAAAAATACACCCACAACTATTCTTTTCCAACTGAAGAAGAAGATTCAATGAAAGCATCAACATGTAATAAACCCCATACCATTGATTGTCGGTCATCGAAATTAAAGTATCCGGAAGAAGATGAAGGAGTTCGTCGTTCGTCGCGTCCTCCATGCACTCCCAATCCCATGATGCCATGTCTTGTTGACGATGAGGTGGAGGGTAGGTCGGTTGTGGAAAACACTCCATGTCGGTAGGATCCGAGAAAGGTAATTGAAGTTTCTCTTCGCCGGAGTTCTTCGTTCTTCATTATTAGTTGGGATATTTTGCCCCATGCTCTTCTTTTCCCATGCTCCACCAAATGTGAAATTCCAACAAAAAATAATTGATTGTCTATTATTTTAGTTACTGGCACAAAATTAAAATTGTTGAATTAAATTTAATTGGCCCCACCTAATTAATGCATGTGTGTTGGAAAAAATTTATTATAGGAGTTGGAACCTCTTAATTAAAGGGGAGGTCAAGAGGCTCTCCCTCATTACTGAGGGAGAGTTGAGAGGTTTTACACTCCTCTCATTAATAGGGGTTAGGTGGTCCCCACCCCAATTATTCAAAATGGGAGGTTATGTGGTGTCGGGTGGTCCCCATGTCATAAACTATCGTGGGAGGTTAGATTTGGGTGGGCCCCACCACCATAACCTCTCATGGGAGGTTAAGGTGTGGTTGTCCCACCTCAAACTTCCATGAGGAGGTTTTTACAACCAAAAACCCACATTTCAGCTATAACAAAAATAATGTAAAGATCACTTCATTTTATTACTTTCCACGAAAACCCAAAAACTACGTTTTATTCTATACCCACTACCATCGATGTGAAATTATTTTAAGTGAATATCAGCACTGTGAGTTCAACGGTGCCCTAAGATTTCAATTCCAATCATCGGTTACAAAGTTATAAAAACTTTCTCGTACGCTTACTAAATGTACTCAAACAAAAATTCAGAAATTGATTCTGGGAACATCAGGCCAAGGAATCACACGTTGTCAATTATTGAGGACTCATAAAATTTCCTTGAATTTAAAAAAAAATCATGGAAATTACAGGTCTTTAAATTCTCCCTACCTTAGGGATTTAAATTCTTGTAAGCTACAACTCTAACTATGGGAACATGTGGGGGTACTGAGCACGTATCTAAGCCTCCCACTCCCATGTGCTCTCTTGGAGGTTCCCATGCTGCCAGAAAATGTGCACCAGAGGTATCAAACATCCACGAAGGACCCTCTCCTGTCGATCCTCAATCTCCACTAGAACATCTGTAAAAGTCACCCCATTGTCAACATCCAGCTCTCCATGGTCGATGATTTGAGAAGTTTCATGCCCATATCTCCTCAACTGGGGTACATGGGTGACGTTGTGCACCTAATGCAACTGAGGTAAAAGATCTAAGCAGTAATCCACCTTGCCAACTCTGCTGAGGACCTAGAAAGGTCAGATTAACCTTGGAGATAACTTTCCTCCTCGGCCAAATCTCCGTAGACCTTGTCAAAGTGAGACTCATAAAAAGGCGTGGTCACCATCCTCAATCCCAAGAGGACTTTGTCTCCTGTAAGCATATGACTTCAGTCTGCTCTGTGCTTTCTTCATCCGCTCCTGGATGATCTGCACCTTCTATGTGGCATCTCTTACTATCTCTGGTCCAACTAGTTCTGACTCCCCATGGTCTGTCCAACACAATGGTGATATGCAAGGTCACCCGTACAATGCCTCAAAAGGTTTCATCACTATGGTGGAGTGATAGATGTTGTTGTATGAAAACTCTACCAAAGGTAAGTGATCCTGCTAGCTGTGACTGAAGTCGAGAAAACAAGCACGAAGCACGTCCTCAAGGGTCTGAATGGTCTGCTCAGTCTGACCATTCGTCTGAGGATTGAAGGCGGTGCTTAGATGAAGTTGTGTCCCAAAAGCCTCCTGCAACCCCTTCCACAGTTGGGAAGTATACCATGTGTCTCAATAGAAGACAATAGAAGAAGGTACTCCATGTAGATGCATAATCTCATGCACATAGAGGTGTCCCAAGCTCTCTACTGAACCCTTCTCTCTGATCATTAAGAAGTGGTTCGACTTAGTGAGTCGATCAACGATCACACTAATCGAGTCGTGACCCCTAGATGTACATGGAAGACCCGTCATGAAGTCCATGGATATCCCATCCACTTCCACATTGGGACCTCTAAATTCTGAACCAATCCTATTGGTACCTAGTGCTCTACCTTCACTTGCTGAAAAGAGAGGCATCGAGAGACAAACTCTACCACTGCCTTCTTCATACAAGGCCACCAATGCTTTCTTCATAGGTCCCAGTACATCTTCAACACTCATGGATGTACCGCTAAAGGGGATGTGTGGAACTCCCTCATCACATCCTCCTGATGTGACACTGGTACCATAATGCATCCTCTGAAGAGGATGACATGGTCCCCAACATCAAAAAATTCATCAGGTGCCTACACTATGGATATCTGAGCACGTCGTGTCTCATAGTCAACGTCCCCATGTTGTGCCTCCCTAACTCACTGAGGAAGTGGGGTAGCGACTGTAAGGGATAGAAGGAAGGCTGCCCCATCTCTCTCCACAAAGGATATCCGTAAAGCAGCTAGCTGATTTGTCGCGTCGCATAGAAGCTGTATACCAGACCTCTTGCTGAGTGCATCTGCTACAACATTTCCTTTTCCAAGAGTACATACTATCTCGAAGTCATTTTACTAGAGGAACTCAATCCATTTCTGCTATCTCAAGTTCAGGTCCTTTTGAGAGAAGATATACCTAAGACTCTTGTGATCAGAGTACATGGTAAAATGTTCACCAATCAGATAGTGTCGCCACATCTTCATGGTGAAGACCACTCCTGTTAACTCCAGGTATTTGGTACCATAGTTCTACTCTTGCCGTCTTAGCTGTCAATAACCATACGCGATCACTACTCAATCTTGCATCAAGACAGACCCGAGTCCTATCCTTGATGTGTCGCAGTAGACTACGTACCATACGCCTTCCTCTAGAAGCCTCAGGATGGGGGCACTAGTCATCCTCTGCCTAATCTTCTGAAAGCTATGTTGGCATCTCTCTGACCACATGAAGAGTTTCCCCTTCTCCGTCAAGGCTGATAGTGGTGTTGAAACTCTGGAGAAGTCTAAAATAAACCTTCGGTAGTAACCATCCAATCCCAAAAAGCTCCATACCTCCATCACACTCTTGGGTGGCTCCAAAGAAAGTACTACCTAAATATTCACTGCATCCACTCCAACTCCAGCCTTCAAGATAACGTGTCCCAAAAAGTGATCCTCTCGGATCCAAAACTAGAAATTCGAGATCTTACCAGAAAGATGGTGATCTCGGAGTGTGTCCAGTACTACCCACAAATGTTAGGCATGCTCCTCCTCAGTAGTCGAGTAAATCAGAATGTATTCAATGATGACTATGACAAAGTGATCGAGGTATGGCTGAAAGATCATGTTCATGATTCCCATAAACACTGCTAGAGCGTTTGTTATGCGAAATGGAAAAACCAAGAACTTGTAGTGGCCGTATTGACATCTGAAGGCCGTCTTCTACACATCCTTGTATCGAACTCAGAGCTGGTGATAGCCTGATCTGAGGTCTATCTTTGAGAACCACTGTGATCCCTTCATCTGATCAAAGAGGTTGGAAATCCTCAGAATTGAGTACTTATTCTTCAAAGTCACCTAGTTAAGGTGCTGATAGTTGAAACAGAGTCTCAAAATACCATATTCCTTCTTGGAGAACAAAATTGGGGCTACCCAAGAGGAAACACTAGGTCGAATGAATCCCTTCCCATGAAAGTTCTCAAGATGTACCTATAGCTCGTGAAGCTCTGCGAGAGCCATCTGATATGCTGGCATAGATATCGGTGTACTCTTGGGGTAGAGGTTAATGTATAAGTCCACCTCTCTGTGAGGAGGTAGTCCTGGAAAATCATTAGGGAAAACATCTATGTATTGGTCCACCACTATAAGATAACTCAGACTCTGCACATCAACTACTCTGAGGTTAAAGCTAGACAACTGATGAGTGATCGGTTGCACGCTCCTCTGAGAAAGTCTGTCATGTGCTTCATAGGCTCCCTTCTCGCCGGTGAAGGTAAACATGGTCCGATCTGTGCAGACACACTGCACTTTGCGCCTAATATAGTAAATCTGAGCATTGAATGTAAATAACTAGTCCATACCCAAGATGATGTCATAAGGCCTTGATGATGCTATTAAGAGATCCCAGCCGAAGCTCTTGGATCCTATAGTAAGCTCACATTGCTGGCACCAGTGCGTAATCATCAAGTCTGCTCCCATAGGAGTCTCTAGCCGTAACGGTCAGACCAACGACCCCATCGGAATCTTCGAGCTCTGAATGAGGGCAGTAGAAATGAAAGAGTGACTGGCACCTGTGTCTATAAGAACTGAAGCTATGGTGGAGTGGACACATATCGTACCACGAATCATCTCCAGAGCACCATGATCGTATACTTTAGTTGCCTGAAGCTGAGTTCTTGCCTTTCCACCTACTCCCTGCAGTCGGGGTTGACCTCCTGGTGGTGGTGGAAGTAACACCTCGAAATGTCACCCACCACAAGCTGCTCGACCAGCTCCTCTTCAACCTCCACATGCTCCCTGCACACCACCTTGATTGAATCTCTATCTCTTCTTGAGCGGTCCTCTAACTGTCTGCTGATCATCTGAACATCGGGTCAGACAGTCACGAGCCATGTTACGCTGTCCGCCACATTAGTAACACTTACCGCTACTGGCGTGTATTTATCTACCCCGGGTTCCCCACACAACTGATCTTGAGTAATGTGGTCATTCACCCATGCGTCTGGTCCTATTAGACCTCTACAATGTCTGTTTACTACCAGTTTTAGAAGAATTCACTACATGATGACTGGTGGTGGGTCTCACTGCTGGAGACTTCTCAGTAAGGAAACTCTCCACTATGAGGGCTCATTCCAACACCCCTTCCTACATCGGGATGCTGAGGGAGATCATCGAAGCCCAAATCTCTCACCCAATCCCATGTTATGAGGTCTGGGCCCTAAAGAATGGGTCCCGCACCATATCTATGGAGTAACAATAAATGTCGGTGAACCTCACTGACTACTATGACACTGTCATGCTGCCCTAATGTTGGTGAAGTAACTCTTGTATGTGCACCATAGGAAGTGTGACTGGAACAATCTCCGCCTGAAATAAGATCTTGATGTCTTCCCAGTGAAGTGTCATCTCACCGTGAACCTGGAGCTTCAGCATCCACCATCTACCTGTTGCTGCCTATAGAACGCTGGAAACAAGAATCACCTTGAAGTCTAATGGTGTCCCTACCAGTCGGAAAACTCTTACAACAACCTCCATCCAATCCTCAGCTGCCTGCGGGTCCGTCTATCCCCTGAACCTGGGAGGCCTCTAGTGCTGGAACTCATGCAACGCGCTCAAGTGACATGCATCGTCTACAGTTGGGGCTGGTGGCATCGGTGTCCCAATGGGAAGTAGTACTGTTGGTGCCTCTACTAGAAAATGGCCCTGCACCATGGCCTCGTCGCTCAGTAATCTATCTATGCATAAAAATCTTGGAACCCTCACTGGTCGTCTGTGGGGAGGCATCTTGAAAGAAACAGATGCGACACTGTGAGTTATTTATACTTGGTGAGATGACCTGGTTGAGCTAACATAATGAAAACTTTTGAAAACACACACGCAATTAGTGTTTTCATGCACAGAGTTAGAAATCAGTATTCCGAGTCATTACGTTTGGATACGTTAGCCGCTACACCAATACTGGACTCCCTAAACTGAGAACCACATTTAGTACCCTTAACACTATTTATTCACAGAATATAAAGATCAGGGTCCAAAGTTTTGTGTTAGAATCGACTCTTATGATACCAATCTGTTATGACCTGTCCCTCGAGGCCCATGTTGTGACTACCCGAATCCCTCCTTTCAAAGGCCAGGGGCTGGCGACTAGAACCAAAGGCATAATTCCCTAAACTGGGAAGGCATTTCCTTTATAAAGAGTAAACACACACAATAGAGTACAAGCTGGAAGGAAACACTAAGTAAAACTTTATAACAAGTGTACTAAAAGGTAAAGAGGATGGAATACAAGAACAACAGGAAAGTACTTGTAAAACTTGCAAACAAGTACAACTGAAGAATGGTAAACAACTGTGGGATCATCCACCGGGAAGTCTAACATGAAGGGTAGGTACAAATAGTCTCCACAACACTCCACATCCGTCCATCTCCTCCGTGTACCGTCACACCACGTGGTCCACCTTCGGGTACCTTCGAGTCAAGGTACAGTCAGACTCGGTCAATGTTGTTAGTCATCTGCATCCAACAGAACGAGGTGTAGGCATAGGCCATGCTGGGATGAGTACAACTATACTCAGTATGGACCCCGATACCTTCAAGGTCTCACAAAACTAACAAGGATAAACAACAAAGTATTAATTCAATAGATAACCTCAATTAGGTATATTCCCATACATATACCTAAGTTATCATGTAATCCATCTAAATCATGAGGTAAACACAAAAGTTTCTGACTCAACTCAAACTAGGATTTGATTCTAGGAGTTTTACTAATTAATATACATAGTCACACTATCAAAACCTTGGATTCTGGAGAAATCCTCCTATTTCGAGTATAGCGAGAATGCCATTCTCACACAGAGGCGCTTCCCACTGACATTGGACTATTGAGGTACTCCTCCTGTAGAGAACCTTGGGTCTGCCGTGCTCACACATAGGCACTCCCCACTGTGGGTCTGCCGCATCACATAGTGGTGCTCCCGCTCGTAGCCTGCTGAGGTACTTATCCTGTCGAGTACCATGGATCTTCCGTGCTCACACAGAGTCTCTCCCCACTATGGGTCTGTGGCGTCACACAGTGGCCCTCCCCACTGGGCTAGTCGAAACACTCCAAGTCGAATCGGTCAGCAGTCTTCAGGTCTCAACCAGCTACTAGGTCTCTACGCTATGCTTTCTCATCTCCGAGAGGATCCATTCCACAAGATACTAGTTAATGCTCATACTATCCTGAAGTCCCATGTAGATGTATATCAATTTTTCTCCCCATCATAGGGGTCTCAATGCAATAGAAAGTGCGTTAATCAGACTCCCGGTCTCTAATTTATTATCCTTATAGTCTCCGGGGCCTGTTTGGATTTGTGCATGATCCAACCTGACTATATCTCAAAATTACCCCGAAATCCAGTGGGGTATACTCAAAGGAACCATCGCACTCGAAGAAAACCATCGCCACTGACGGTTCGTCAAATGGTCTTCCAGTGCCAAAGATATGGCCAAATAAAGTAAAGGGTTGGTTGAGGGCCTTGGTCCGATCCGACCTGGCCCAACCCAGTCTGGGCCGACCTGATCTGGGTCGACCAAGTCAGACCTATTGGATCTGGCCCAGCCCATTGGGCGGGCCATCCTGTTAGGTTTGGCCCGGCCTGCTGGGACCAGCCCAGCCCGCCGCGAGGGTGGTTCTACCGGGGCTCGGGGTCGGTAGCTGGGCAGGGTGCTTGGCGGCCCAGCGGGTGACCGGGAAGGGCACGACCAGGAGGGCATGTGGCTGGGCAGGGCACCAAGTGGGCCTGTGGGCGGCCGGGAAAGGCACGGTTTGGCAGGGCTCAGGCCAGCGCGCACTGGTGGGGTTCGGACGAGGCATGTGGGAGGCTGGAAGTGGTTCGTACGGAGGGCCGTAGTTCAGCCCGGAGCAGCGGAGTGCCATAGGGGTGGCACGTTTTGTGGATTCCATGGGTAGCGCGGCCTTTGTCATCTCCACCTTCATCATTCCATCACCTCATTCTCATGCCAATGATCATCACAATTAAGAAAAATTTTGGGGTCATGCCATATTGGTTTGTCCCGCACCCTTCGCATTAAGGGTGGTATCAATTGGCCCATCAAGTAGTAAGAAGATGGAAAAAACACACCCACAACAATTCTTTTCCAACTTAAGAAGAAGATTCAGGGAAAGCATCAACATGTAATAAACCCCCTACCTTTGATTATCGGTCTTCGACATTGACATCGTAGGAAGAAGACGATGGAGTTTGTCGTTCGTCGTGTCTACCATGCACTCCCAATCCCGAGCTATGTCGACTCATTGACAACGATGCTGAGGGAAGGTCTGTTGTGTAAACCACTCCACGTCTGTAGGAAATGAGGAAGGAAGTCGAAGTTACTCCTCATCGACATTCTTTTTGGGGAGATTTTCTCCCAATCTCTTCACATCCCAAGCTCCACCAAATGTGAAATGCCAACCAAAAATAATAGATTTTCTATTATTTTAGTAGTTGGCACAAAATTCAAATTTGTGAATTAAATTTAATTGGTCCCACCAAATTAATTCATGTGTGTTGGCACATATTAATTAGAGGAGTTGGCACCAATTAATTAAAGGGGAGGTCAAGAGGCTCTCCCTCGTTATTGAGGGAGATTTGAGAGGTTTTACTCACCTCCCATTAATAGGGGTGAAGTGGTCCCCCCTATTATTAAAAATTGGAGGTTATGTGGTATCGGGTGGTCCCCATGTTGTAAACTCTCATGGAAGGTATGATTTGGGTGGGCCCCATCACCATAACCACTCATGGGAGGTTAAGGTGTGGTGGTACCACCTCCAACTTCCATGAGGAGGTGTTAACTACCAAACACCCTCATGGAGGCTCAAAAAAATAATGTGATGCTCACTTTATTCTATTACTTTCCACAAAAACCCAAAAACTAACTTTTATACTCGAACCACTGACTTCGATGTGAAATTCTTCTTAAGCGAATACCGGCACTGCGAGTTCAATAGTTCTTCAGTTTTCAATTTTGAGTACCAGTTCAAAAGTTATAAAAACCCGCTTGTACGTTTACTTAGCATACCCAAAAAAAACATCAGAAATTGATTCCGGGAACACTGGGCCTCAAAATCATGCGCCGTCAGTTTTTGCGGACTCGTAAAATTCACATGCATTTAAGAAAAAAAATTCACTGAAATTTCGGGTCTTTATAAAACATGTTTGAGTATTACTTAAGATCTATAATCGATACCGAATATGAGGATGATGCAACCTTAAGATGGATTAAGATCATAATGTGAGATTGGACCACCAGATCAATGAAACAATAGATTTAGGGATTTAGTTAGAGGGAAATGAGACCTGCAATGTGATAATGGAAGACCACGTAATGATTCCTCACCTGAATAATAAATTTTAATATATATATATATATTTATATTATAACATACCTGAAAAAGGATATTTGATGCTCTTTCATGTGGGTTATACTACAACTGACGATAAAAATGACCTTTCACATCAGATAAATTATAGAACTGATGTGAATGTTCTACGAATATCAAATTTTAACAATGGTTTTATTAAAATCAAGTAGAAAATTTATATCATCATGTTTTTTACTTCTTTTATAAATAACCAACATTAAAAATAAAATTTAATAACAAGTTTTTATATTATTAAATGTTTTATTACAAATCATACATTAACATATTAATTTATTCAATACAAATACTAATGGTATTTTATAGATAATTATCAAGATATTTTAACCTACTTTCTTTATCATATAATTGCTTAGCATTTCAACCATATTTTTTTTAAATATTCAAATGAATAGACATCATGTAAAAATATGTTCTCAAATAAATATTTTTCAAAAAAACATTAATTGAAATATCTCAATAACTAAAGAATATCATTTAGTGAAAATTTATATTTTTTCATGCTTTTCATTCCAATGATTTTGATAGTGTATGATATTCCAACAATTCTATACCATGTATATTTTGTTTGGACCCATCTTTGTATATGTTTTATTTGTTTTCAACAAATGTCAATAGTTGTCAAAATGAATAGGAAACTACAATGTGAATGGAGATTGGTTGAAGAAAGGATGCCTGGAGAAATATTATGTACTCATTGTATTGGATTCCACGCTTGGGAAATTATCCATGTTGATGATATCAGTCGATTTATGAAATGATCTTAATATTCAATGCACTTGTATTGATAAGTAATACATGGTTTAAACCATTTATGTAGAATCATAATTAATATGATAAATGATTGAAATTTTGATCATGAAAAATTAGACGAATCTTGTGATTTCCATGAAGTGGAGATCATGGAGATGATGAGAGAGTGAATATAAGAGAAATGTAAAAGAAGAGGTTTATCCATTAAGGTTTCCATTCATGAGGATGCTTTGGGTTTAAAGGTGGACATTAATTGTTTTCATACTAAGTTATCTACCACGTATTTTTATGTGAATTACAAAAAAAAGTGTCCAACCCACGAGCTGGATACCCAGCCTGATCCCGAGGCACATGTGAGACCACTGGGGGTTGACTACGCCCATGGAGAAGAAAAGGTAGAGCTTGACCACAAGTGGCACATGGGGGAATTAAATAAGCCCCCACAGTATGCATAGTGGGTGGTAAGTGCACACTAATAGAGGCAGAGTGGGCTCTAAGATAGCACCCATAGAGAACCGGTGCAGGGCTGCACCAGAGGGGGGAGAGGAGAATTCTGAGTGGTTGGCATGGGGATTTGATTTATAAACTACGAAAATCTTGTGTTTCCATTTCAATGTGGGATGCATTCTAGAAAATCCAGATGTAACATAAGCTAACTGAATATTGTATTTGGTGTGAGGCATCCCATGGTTGTACGCTGGTGTTCCATATAATTCAAGGTTTGATTTTTTTATCCCAAATGAAATGCATAAAAAAATTAATTTATTCAATAAAAATAATTTATAATAAATCATAGTGTTAACTATTTCATATTTTTTCAAAAATAATCCATGTTCATCAAAAATACACAGACATGGATCATTTTGGATTATTTTATTTGGAGAATAATCCAAAATCATTATATTTCATAAATCATCATCAACATGTACCAAAAATTTATTCCCATTAATTACTCATCATAGTTATACCATTCAAAAGGCAATTAGAAAAATCACGGAATATGAATCTTATGAAAGGGTGAGCTAATAAACTCAATATTTGTATTAAATTTTGATATAAATTATCACATAGTTAAAACATGAGGATAAGATTTTATAAGCATGATCATATCATTTGAACAAAATAAGCATTATATGATGGATTATATTCTTGATTTAAGTAATAATATTTTTAAGTGCATAAGAGATGAAAAAAATGAATATTTATGAACCTGATTGGTGAAACCATGTCATAGAAATAAGAATATTGGAAAACATATTCTTATAACACTGTGAAAATGATTAATGTTAATTTACTTTGCTCATAACATTAATTAAATGGATTTAGGAACCCGTATAAACCTATGGACATTAAACTATGTCCATAAAAAACCATATGGAAATTAGACGAGGTCTACACATAACCTTGTGGACATTAAACAAGGTCCACACATAACCTTATAGAAATGACACCAGTTACACACATAATCCTTTGGACATGAAACCCACTAGACTCATAACATTATGAATATGAAATTAGGTTCTTAGATAATATAATAATATAATTTGTAATCTATTTTTAATACATATGTTATATTGAAATATAATATTTGTACCACCAATCACATATTGAAAATAATAAAACTATTTTCCAAAAAAATGTAGTTATCTTATCATTATATCCTGACCAATACAGTGAAATGTGGTTTCACACAAAATTCATTAATCATTCATTGAAAACTCCATCAAAAATAAATTTTATCCATATAAATCTACTTATTATAATCATAAACTATATAAAAAAGAATAAATATGGTACCATTTGATCATATCACCAATAAAATATAAGCAATAGAAAAGGCTATTATGAATGATTAAATAGAATTCCAAAAACATATACATAAAACAATCATTAGGAAAATATAATCCCCTTTGGAAATCACTTATTTAAAATATAATTTTTTAAAAATATTAATGAAAATAATAATTGAAAAAAATTAAAAAAATTTAATTTATTATATTAATGATTCATTGGAAATAATATATAGAGATATCATTCATGTTGTACTTTTTAAATTAAGGATTTAGTTATTTTTTATCTAAAAATAATATTGTACCTAATTTTGGAAAGATAAAAAAAGTTTCATTTTAAAAAATATTGTAAAACATGTGTTAAAATTATTTTTTAAAATCATTAGAATATGGGAAAAAATTGAAATTTATTTTGAAAAAATGAACTTCTAATAGATTTTTTTGACCAATGAGAGCGTATGATATATAGATTTAATTTTCAATAAAAATATTTTTTTGGTCCCTATAATTAATAAAGAATGTAAATTGAATGTAAAATATGTATTCCCATAAAATAAAAATAATATAATTAAAAATCATGAGGTTTTTATTTGGTATATAATAGTATATTTCATTAGAATAATAACCTTAATAATCACATTAAATAATGAGATTGTAACAGAAAATATTAACTATTTTTGTTCCATTAAAACCATAATCCTAAGGAATGAAATACCAATATATGGATATTTAAGTCTCCATAAATTTCTATATAATTATAATAAGAAACAATTATTCATTGTATATAAACCCCAAAAAATAAACAACTATCAAATATTCCATGTGTCCTGTGGAAGTAAATGTGAGATGAAAATCACATACCATATTTGATACTTTTGAATTACATTCCCCATGACAGAATGGCATAAAATGAAATGGTTAATGTAAGGAATAATATAAAATTATTTATTATAATATGTCAAATTGAATATATATATACCTTATAATGTAATATATGTTCATAAAATAATATATTTTCAAATGGTAAAATTTTGGGACACAAATCCCTTCTCTCAAGTCTCACGATTCGTCATAGTTGTTTAAAAAATAATGTATAATAAATTTAGATTTATGAATCAGTTATTATAGTACTACGATAATATATATAATATCATATATGAATTAAAAAAACATTTTAATGTACATAAAATATATATTCTTTATTGAAATCATTGTTCATGGTGGTAACAACATTCCCATATACGTGTATTATCATTAAATAGTTTTGGTCATTGAACACTGATTATTATTTCATGATATCCAGAATTTTATCCATGATATTATATAATATATATAAATTATATTCATATTAATAATAAATAATAAATTTTATTATTGGAAAATGAATTACACTATTCATGGATATGGTTGGTCATATGTACCCATGAATGATGATTCATTTTGTAAAATGGATGAAACAAAAGAAATATAAATATTAATTCAACATTAAATAATAATTCATAATTCATATATATTATTTATATTCATTAAATCTATCTTTATTATAATCCATTTCAATATAAAATTAAAATAATATCTCATCGTTTTATGGAGACGGTAGTCCACACATAGATTGTAATGAAGTTTTCATTTTTCAATATATTGGAATAGAAGAAGATATAGATGATATTATACTTCTGTAAGAATATTTATTTCAGAAATATCGTATATTTATTTTAAATAAACCATTATATCCATTTGTGAGTGGCTGTGATGGAAAATGAATTACATCAGTTCACGAGGCGGAAGTCCTCCATAAACATGATCGTTTATTTCAGTTCTAATTTGATATAATCAAATATTGATATAGGTTATCAAATTAACACAATAACATCTAAATGTATTGGGGATATTTATTTTATTATATCATTATATTTTATTAATATTTTAATGAGGATGAAGAAAAAACAATACAAAAATAGTCAATTAAGAATGTTGCCTTTTCTTTAGACAACATCTTTTGGTTTTTACCGAATGTCATCATAAAAGGGGTTAACAATAAAAATATTTCCTCTAGTATGTGATGGGGGAAATAAATTATGATTTTATTTTGGTATTTTAAAAAAAAATGCTTTTTATGTGTGATGTTTCATGGGGAGGGGGTACCCATTAATAAGTTAGGTAAATGCCACACACAAAATTTTAGAAAAAAAATGATATACCAATGTTTTATAAGACTCCAAATAGATCTAACACGAATCAATATAGAATATTTCATGATATAATAATTGAAATACTTACATAAAATAAGAATTATAATAGTTTTTAGGTTATTTTAAACAATATATTTTTAGTTTAACCGCCAATAAAAACATCTTATCCTTAAATTTTGTAATTAATTTATACACTTTTTTCTATTCATTATAAATAAAAATAATTTAAACCCTAATTTATAATATATATTATTCGGATTAAAAATATTAAAATAATTTTTTCAAACTTAATTACTAAAAGTTGATGATTATAATTTGAAATTGAACATGCAAACACAATTTAAAAATGATCATATAAAGAAAAAACATTCAAAATCATAAAAATTTATATCTAAAAACAATATAAAATTGATTAAAATAACATTAATTGGAATAATAATATTAAAAGTTTACAAATTATTCTTTAAATGAATTAAAAATTTATCTTCTTAATTTATTATTGTTAAAATGCTATTTTAAATTAAAATCAAAACATTTTCACTATTCAACCAAAAAATTATATTTTCATAAAATCCCAAAAATATGTGTCTATGATAATATGTTTTTTGTTGATTTATAAAAACAAAATTATATTTCCAAATTTTTATAAAATTGGAAAAAGTTAATTTTAATAAAATTTAACAAAAAAATATGAAACATATTTTTACCAAAAGAATGGTTTGATGCATAAACAGGGATTCATTATTATCCCAATATTATAAAATATATTATATTTTTAATAAAAAAATTATTTAATACATAATATAGATATTATTAAAAGTATTCCCCAATAGTTAGTAATTTAATTTATTAAGTTATACACACATTATGCATAGAAAAACCATTTTTTTAAAATCTTTTATTTTACATTCAAACAATTTTTGTTATTTGTTTATAATAAATTGATACCCAATGAATTTATTTTACTCAAATGAAAAAATAATAATTTATATTTACATATTCATACCTTCCAATTTAATTTCAATGTTATATCTTACACATTGAAGAATTATAATTTAATATAATACCATGGTTCTTTTAAATTTTATGTATCATGTGAAGAAATTTTTTAAATAAATTAATTTTATTTATAAAAATTATCTCATAAAATATCAAACTTGTACACCTACCCTCCGAACATTAAAAAATTATTATCTGAAATTTTGAACATGTGCTCGGTGATAAAGGGTTTGACATTTTAAAATAAATTTTTGAAAAAATCATAAGAGGGGTCAATAGATCGTTCTATTCGAAACTAGGAATATAATCATAAAATGTGTTCTATAATAGCATAGAACTAGGTATCCAAATAAGAGAAAAATTGGGGGATTCTAAAAAATGGAAATGGAAGAAATGTGGCCTCCACATATCATTGATCAGATGAAATTTTGTAATTATGAATAGTAAATAACCATAAAACTATTAAAAATTGTTGTTTGAAAAATACCATCAAGGAATATTATATGAAAACATTTCGGTTTTGAATTTTCTTTTCTTATAATAGAGTAATTTTCTTGAAAAAATATTATTACTTGACTTCATTCAATTTCATAATAATAATATCATCCTTTAGTTGTTAATAAATCAATTTACACTACATCTCTTACTCGAGGAATTGCATATCCAAGATGAGTTTTTTCTACCATGAAGTATAAAATTTTGTACAAGTTATCCTATTGGTATTAAAAAAATCAAAATGGATAGCTCAAGTTATTCTATATAGATAAATATAACGTATAATGTTCTATAAGGACATCAATAACCCCAAACATTCAACATAACCTATTTCAAAAATAGATAAACAGAATTATCCTCCAATAAATGACATACCAAAATTGAATCACAAAATATTGGAATTATTTGATCTCACATCCTTCCATGATCAACATAATAATTTTGTTAACAATATTTTAACCAGTCAAAAAATCACCCAAAATGATGTATAAACCATAATAATCATAAAAATAATGTCATAAAAAATCAGATCTGATTCAAAAATATAATTCCTCAATTAATCCTTAAATATTATTCTATCATAGAAAAAATATTCTTTCAGAATATTGGCCTCATCCATGCACCGATAGATGATTTTAGTTTTATTCACAATATAAAATGTGATATAAAAATTTTATATTCTATGTAGATATAGAATACAACCTCTCATAATGCATCAAATTTTAGAAATGGATGACTAATAAAATTTTTATAGGGATCCTTCTTAGAAAATTAAATATGAAATTACCATCACTAGAATGGATTATATATGTTCAAAAATTATCCTGATTCACTACATTTTTTTGATCAATTAAACATTTCTTTTTTTTGAGTTCATATGTTTTTGTATCTTTTTATCCACATTATCCATTGGATTAAAGAATTTATTCTAATAATTTATTATATCATTGAATTTATATCACTGATGTGTTACTGGTGTATTTCATTTAACTATATAATCAATCATTTCATTAAATTTATTCTTCATATTTCATTGATGGGGTTTTGATTGATTTCTTCATTTACGAAAAATGAAAAATATTCTTATTACATTTACAAATTCACCTAAATAATCTAGATATTATTGAGAATATGGAGGTTGAAATTGTTTTATTTTTCCCTTCAATTGACCATTTAAGCTTCTATGAAACTCTAACTCCCTTTTCATACATATTGAAACATGTAGGTTTCTAGCTTTCATTTCCACTTTGAGTGAAAATAGAAATTTTTCATTATAATTAAAAAATTCTATTATAGATAATTGATTTCGAATACATGGTATCAAACCACTAAAAAATTAATTAGTTATCAATTCAAGGATGATTATTAGGATATTAAAATACATTGAAATTGTTATAATATTTCCCTTATTGGTACAATTAGATTCATTATCCTTTATCAAAGGAACCTGAAATTCCTTCTCCAATTTTGTATATAAAATATAAGAGATGTAATTAATGAAAAATATCCCCTTAAACTCATCCTATTCCATAAATAAAATTTCATCCTCTTGCCTCCAAATCTTGATATTATTTAACCACTCGTTTACTTTTCCTTCTAAATGATAAAATAATATAGACTAATTTTTAATGATAGAGGACTAAATTATATAAAATATATTTTCCACAACATTGATCTATTTCTTAGTAACCAATAGATCACATGCCCCATTGATAATAGGAGGATGGTTCTGCATAAATGATTCATTTTCATGTTCCTCTCTCCATGTTTTATTTATAAGCTCAAAATTACACCTGATACAACTTATAGCCTTAATGAGTTGATTGAAAATATTAATATGATATTACATCCCATATTATATTAAATTTTACTTCTCATAAAGATATTATTTCCATTGGTCTTCACATTCACTTTTCACATGATTCTATTAGGTTCAATTCATTGCCTAAATCCAAATATCATAGTTCTAGAAATAATCATCATTTTGTTAAAACAATATAACCATGAAAAATGATTTATAATATATATAAATCATGAAAACTACTTTTAGATCATTAAAATCATAGTTTTTAACTTAGGAATACATTGTTTTCAACTATTCAAATACCAAATTATGCTTCATAATGAGTGTTTTAATATCCAAAACACATCCCCCGAGAGATTCAAACCATGGGTAAATCATGTATTATTATAGTGTAATAGGTGATGATCATGTAAAATTTCAATGATCACTTTCAATAGATATTAACCCTATTTATTAAAACGTGAGATCCATATATACTTCTATAATATAGAATGTATTGTAATTTTTTAGAAATCAATTACTCTATATTTTACCAAAATTACATGTAATTTTTATATAATTTAACTTATCCCTATAGTCCTTAATATTTTTTCATACCCCAAATATATAAAATTTAAAAAACCCAACCTATGATTCCAATATTAGTGATATAGGATTTTATATATAAAAATTTAAAAAAATTGATGAATTTATAATATTTTTCTCAAATACATGCCCATGGATTTTATTGGTTTAGTGTTTTGGGATACTATTTAAAATATTCTGAATTAAATCCTTATCTCCCTCAATTATATTCCCATTTAGTACTCACATTTTAAATACCATATAGAAAAAATTCAATAAAAAATGGGAAAATTTAATATTATAAGGGTTTATCTGAAATGATAAGTAAGGGTAATAAATGTGGAAATTAATTTACACATAATCATAAAATTTTCATAAGTGTATGAGAACATTAGAATTAAATTTTAAAATAATACCAAAAATAACATTGATCATAATCCCAAGCCAGGGAATAATTCATAATAGTTCGCAATAAATTATTCATATGGAAATCTATAACCATGACCCATCAATGAATAAATATTGGAATATGGAAAATCATAACCTTATATAATTTTATATATGTGTAAATATAAATACATTTGTTCATTAAGATAAGGTCATGAAATCAGGCCCTCTCCTAAAATTATGGATAGAAAAAAGGTCCACACAAAAACTTCTAGATATGAGACTTGGTCTACACATAAGAATATGGACAGGATACCAAGTCCACATGTAGCCAATATAAATGAAACTAGGTCTACACATAATCTTATGGAGTTGGATCCATGTTAAAAAATATCATTTATTACATTAAATAATCTTCCTGTATAACAAAATTAACTCTTGTGTTTTCAATATTTACCCAATTTATTTAATGGATTTAAAATTATAGTACCACTAATTAAATAATTAAAACCATATATATGTGCTAAAAAATCATTAAACATTCACTATATCATCACATTATAAGCATTGATATAAATCAATGATTCATAAAAACTTCCACATTCAATCATTGCATAACCGATGGAAAATAAATGGGTTCATTAAAATATAATCATCATAATAATTGAAAAATATAAGAAAGAATAATGGTTGTACTATTAGACTGAATCCATTGTAAAACATATCCAATAAAAAAGGTTTTTTTCATTGATAAATACTAACCCCATAAAAATACCTTTAAAAAATATTGATGAATATATGTGGTCCATTTGGAAATAATTACTTTTAAATATTAATTTTTTCAAATTATTAAATTATTTTTTTTCTATTGAAAATATCCTTCTAAAATTGTATGGGAATCATTTGACATTGATTAGTTATGATGGTGGAAAATAATATTTAGGAAGTAAATGTTATCCCATAGATTCCTTCCACATTTTTGGTCGGGTAAAAAATATCTCATTTTAAAAATAGTTCAGAAGACACATTTTAACCCATTTTGTGAAAAATGGTAATAATTAAATTTATAAATCATGTAACTATATTAAAAAGAATTTTCTCAATGTATATATCAAAAAAATGCAAAGAGAATTGAATGGATTATCGATCCAAGTGAGTGAAAAGTATCGTTATTTTAGAACATTAATTTTAAATATTTAGTTCCTAAATAAATGAAAATGGAATGAGAAAATGTATTATCTTGAAATAACACATGTAAAATTAAAATTCAATATTTTATTAAGGGTTATATCATTTGATTTGATCATCATAGCATAGCCATAAAAACAATGATAAAAACCGGTTGTAACATAAAAACATTACACTATAGTATAATTTTAATCATAATACCAATAATTGAATAAAGATTATATATATATTTCAATCTACATGACATGTATATGAATTATCATAGTAGACATTGAATTTTAGTACATACACTATACAATAGAAACATATAGTGAATATTTCTTGAGTCCCATAAAAATTTGAGTGGAAAATACCTTAACACTTTCACAAATTTTTAATCACAATAACAATGATGGAATAAAATAAAATAAAACATTAAATATCATGAATTAAAATAATTTCATGTTATAAAATGTAACATAGTTTTTATATCTACCATGTAATGAAGACATATGCATAATATCGGGTAAATTTCTTTTACAACTATTCATCATGCATGTTTAGAACTCGTGTACAATAAATATAGGATAATTATATAATTATTAATAAACACTTAATATATATACAATACCACGTAATATTTAATTAAATCCTTTTATTAAATTTTCATTGATATTTCAATATTGAACTAACTTTTCTGGGTGATAACGAATTCTTTTTTCATTTTTTCTGGTTCTGTAGTTTTTGTCCTTATACAATGAATATGGTTAACTAATTTCTATAATTTTAATGATGATATAATAACATATATATTAATTATATATGTATATTTATTTTTATATATTAGATATTCTAAAACAAATTTCATAGTTTTTTGAGACGGTAAGTCATACATACGCATAATACTTATTTTCTTTTTTTAAATGGTTTGAATGAAAAATAAATAAACATGAATTCAACATTTAAAAGTAGTTAAGTACAATTTATATCATGTATATTTAATAAAGTTTTCATTATTACCATCCATGAAATACTATATTAATAAATATATTAAATTTATTTATGGATAATATAGTCCACACGTACGCATAAACAATATTATCATTTTCCAATGGATTAGAAGGTAAAAAAATTAATTATTTTATAAATAAATAATTATACATAATTAACATATAAAATATATATACTTTAAATCCATAATCATTTTCACTAATCATTTTATGATATTCAAAAAAATCATACTGGTTTAAGAGGGGATAGGATTTAGTATACATGATCTATGGTCTCATTTTCTATTTGATGGAAGAGGATATTATTATAAGTTATTCTGTAAAAAAAACAACATCTTGGAATATTTGATGTCATGATGTTTTTATATCCTCATTTATGAAGAATATGTTTTGGAGGTTGAATATGAAATTAAAAATGCACATTTAAAATTTAATTTAAATATCAACCCGCAGATGAAAATAATTTACCTTTTTCCAAATAGAAAGCATTCAAAAGTATAAAACATTTCTGAATACAAATAAAAAAATAAATTTATTAAAAATAATTAAATTAAATTAATAATAATATAATTTATCCACTTTTAGTTTCAAAATTGTTTGCAACAAAATGTTATTTTTTAAATTCTTTAAACAAAAGGTAGTTTTTAATCAAAATCTCAATTTTTCTATACACATTTAAAAATTAGTCATTTTTGAAAATTATAAATGCTTAAATCCAAGATAGTATTTTAATTTTATTTAAAAATATTTTGTTTATATATTCAAATAAATTTTCTAGAAGAAGAAAAAAAATTATTATAAATTAATTTTTCAATGCACGAAAAACCCACATTTTAGAGAACACATAATTTAACAATAAAATAGTATTTATTCTTATATAACAAATTGATAAAATATTGTATGAGTTAATAAAAATTTTATTTAATATATATAATATTATTTTCATTAAATTAACAATGAAAATTGATTAATTTAATTTGTTATGATAAACACTCATTGAAAAATTGAAAATAGTTTTGAAGAAAAAATAATAATTTAGTTTAAAATGGTTTATATTATTATTATTATTTTATTGAAACCAAATGAACTAATTTTATTTATATCTTTACCATATACATTTCATTGTTTTTTATCACCATTAATACCCTCCAGTTTCATTATATATCTATAACTGTTACATTAAATAGTAATTTCTGAGTTGTATATCACGGTTCATTTTAATTAAGCATTTCATGTAATGTAATCTATCGAAAAACTTAAATTTATTTGAATAAATTTCATCAAATATCATTGTATTAAAAGGTTTTCTTTTATTAGTTATGGAATTACATAGTTGGAATTACATGAAAGGTTAAATATCATATAAAACAAAATCATGATGGTGGAACTAAGTAATTCCAATGTTGATGACATGATGTTATAAGATTGAAATAAAATTTACTAATAATATATAAAAATATTATGGATACATTATATTATTTATCTCCTTGTTAAACATCATTAAACTCATGTTATCCTAAAACAAGACTATATGAATTTTCCTCATGATAACATATTCATATGACCATATATAAAATATGTAATCTATAAACATATGTAATTTATGAATCAAAATATGGAATTTATTTTATAATATTCAATTCAAATTAGTGGATGGAATTATAATCACAAAAAATATTGAAAATTTTCAAAATGAAGATAGTTGATTTGGGAGTAAAAATCATATCACCTTGAAATGAACTTATATGTTGGTTTTCATGAATTGTTTGTATCAATATTACATAAATGTTGTAAGAATTTTGGAAAAATTAAACATTTAATGTAATATTTAAATCATTCATTAATTTCAATGAAAAAAACTATTTTCTTATTTTATTAAAATATAATATATCCTAAAAATTAAATATTAGTCTTTGAAAATAAAATGAATGTTATAAAATACATTTTCAACTCATTAAACAAATATTTGGTCAAAATAAACTCATCAAATTTGATTAATAAAACAATTTGGGTGATTCTAATGTCTATTCACATAATGATTGACATTAATTATGCTGATTTAGCCTTTACAGTAGTTAAAAATATTTACTATAGTAACTATTCATAATGAAAAAAAATTAAATTGTACTCATTAATAATATTTAAATGATTATTCAAAATATGATATTCATTTTTCATGATTTAATCTTAAAAAATGGATAAAATTTATTTATTATAATATTAAAAAATGTATTGAAATTGTTTTTCTGAAAAATGTGTTTTATATATAAAAGAATTTTTAACTTAAATAATGTAAAATTATAAAAAAAAGTTATCATTTGAATTATTTAATATATAAATAATGTAATGAAATTTGAAATCCAATTTAAATCATAATGGGGAATTGAAAATACATTAAAATGGTAGCTTTAGTTGAATTTTTATATTTTCTCTTTGTACACAAATTTTATCTTTTTTATAAAATTTACAAAAAATAACCTTGAAATATTTTTAACATGATGATTTAAAACATTATATAATTTTAATAAAATTATCTTATAAATTTGAAATGAAAATATTTATAATATCTGGATACATTATTCTCTAGATACTATTTTTTTAAGAATGTATATTTTTCAATAAGAAAATGAATTTAATAAAAATTGGGTACATGTTTTTTAAGAATAAGTAATACATTTTTTGAGTAAGAAAATCAAATTTATTAATGAATAATATCTTTTTATTATATAAAAATGTTCATATTACTTAGTGTTTCATGTTATGAGTGTTTCCTATCATTGTATTATTGTAGAATATATTTAATCAGTTTTACAGTCACCACCACTAATTAAACTGAATACTTGTGATTTTATCTTGGTTATCAATGGATGGATATTTGAAAATATCGTTGTTGAAACCCCAAAATATTCAATGGTATATAACAAAATAATATAAAAATTGGAAGTGTGATAGACAATGGTTTCTTATAATAAAACATAATATGGTTCGTATGTAGGGAGGTACTTAATAATAAAGGAAGTTATGGGTATATATGATAAAAAACAATGATCAATGAATAATAAATATTTTTATAGAACATGATAATGTTATCAATAATGATCAAAAAACCATTTATTAGTAAGGGGAATATAAGAAAAAAAATTAGAAATAATGATAAACGAATAAATTTTTTATTTCATGATCATTTTTCTATATTATAGTATATATCATATTCCGATAACTAAATCATCATGTATAAAAAAACCTAAAAATCAAGCATATTTTAAATAAAAACATTATTGTAAAATGTAATTCCCCATGATTTTTATGAAATAATTCCCTTCAGAAAATTTATTTCTTTGATAGCATCTGTTGCACAAAACACTGAGTTTCAATAAACCAGTATATACTATTAAAATATTATAATTCTAACACAAACCATATAACCTATATGTACAATTTGGGGTTATTAATATTAATAACCATAATATTAAATATATTTTAATTATATATCAAAATGATGTTAATTAATTTTCTCAATGAAATTAAAAATTTCTGTTTAATAAATTAATTTTATTCATAAAAACAAGTTTTATTTAAAATTGATATTTATTTCATTCCATAAGAAATAAATATATTTAATATTTACATAAATACAAAATTTATTTAAAAAAAAATCACTTGTGAATTCATCATTTAAAAAAAATCTTATGATGATTTTTTTAATATTCTAAAAAGAATGAACTTTTAATGAATAGTGAAATTATTTATTTACATTGAAAACTGTATTTTATTTTTAATCATTTAAATTAAGAAAATATTATTAGGTGTATCATTTATTTATATCAATTTAATTTAATTTTATTCATTGAAATGAATATTATAAATGAATTTAGTATAAAAAATTTATAATTACAAATCATAATTTTCCAACATAAAAAATTTTGTTTCATTTTTTCAGTGTAATATGAAAATAAATAATTCATTTAATTGTTTTGAATTTGTAAAAATATGTTCCATCATTTTAACTAGTAGTTCAAAATTTATAAAATATAACATGTTTTTTCTGGTCATTAAGAATGTTAAGATTAATAGTTTTCTGACCACATTTGTGGGTAAATCTAGTATTTAAGGGTTAAAGTATATGTTAAGTATTACCATATGACCCTAAAAGACTCCCCTATTATAATGGATGATTAATGACAAATCATAATAATATATGGTTCAACTTTAGGATTATTTTGAGCCTTCTCGTTGACATTAAAACCCTCCATGTATTTAATTTAATGAAAAGTCAAAGATAAGACAATATTGTTTTTATTAATTATAAAATTATTAATACATGGTTAAACAATGTACCCTATACATTAAATTGTATTATGAAAATGTAAAATATTTATCTTAAACATGGTAATTTTACTTTTTCTGTTTAGGAAAGAAATAATTATATTAATTTCATACACAATGATGATGTAGTAATTATTAAATTAATGGAACAATCAAATAAATGTTATTAAAAGTAATACAATATAAATAATTTGATATATTAAATGTTATAAATTAATTTCATATATGTAATTGACATGTTTACGATATAATAATTTTTTTTTATAATTTTACAATTGTTACTTATCATCTAAATTATTAACAAAAAATAGTATCGACATTGATAATAATGTATTTTTAAGGCATTATTATGTCTTAAAATTATTTAAAAATAAAAAAGGTCATAATGTATAATGAAATATCTAAATATTCATCTCTTTTTCATTTATATGATATTTTGAATCATTTTTCTATATAATGGTCTTATTAAATTTCAATCTGATGAGAAAATCATAATGTGCCACCAACCTCATTTATAAAATGAAATATCCTTCCCCACATCATTTAATAAAAAATATCCATTTATTGTGACCATAAATTGAAAAATTATATTATAATCATCTATATCCACACTCTATATTTTCGTCTCTTCCCTAAATACAACCCATAAATCCATTTGAACGACAACAAAAGGAGTTCTTTTGAAGAAGAGGTAATCGCTCAAACTGATCAATTTCATTTTATAATATTATTTAAATCCACTAAATATATGATATAGATCATAAAAAATTAACTTTAATATCAAAAATTTTATTTTATTTTATTATTTTTATGCAATCAAAATTATCCACCCTCATTCCAATAAAAATAGTGAATGTTTTGCTCGTCTGTATGTGCGGCTTACCATATCTATGTAGCGATACAATTCATTTTCAAAACCATATTTTAGGTTAGTGTATAATGATAGATTTAGTGTTTTTATATTCTATTTATAACATAATTATACTTATGGAATTATTATTTAATTTTGAACATCTTACCGTATAATATTTTGAAAAATGATAATGTCGCTCAAGCATAAGTATGGACTACCATATCCACAATGCAAAGTGATTAAATTTTAATTTAAAATAATGAGTTATTTAATTAGGATTATTTTTAAAAATATGTATTATATATATAAGTTAATAATATATATATAATGGTTAAATTATTATTTACTTTTCTTTCACTCCATAAGTCAAAATAATGTGACAACGTTCATTTGTAAATATGGCATACTATTTCAATGAACGATGTAATTAATTTTTATATAAATAAATGTGATGAAAGATTTTAAATATGTATACTATTAATATATATAATTTTTATAACACATCTAACATTTTTTAAATTATGGTACCATGACCATCATATATGGATCAATACAAGAATAACGAAACATTCTTTGAAAATGTTGTAGTTATCACCCAAAATGGTTACATAAACTACTATGTAATAATCAATAGGTTATAAGATGTTATAAATAAATAATACATGGAATAATTGTTATATAATTATGTAATTCATGTTTAACAAATCCATATTTATTATGCAACATCTTTTGACATAAACAAGGAATGGTGAGACTCGTAGTAAGTGTTTATTTCGTGATCTGTCAATTTTTATGGATTTTATATGCTTCTGTCTCGATCAAGAAATATTTCTATTATATTTAAATGTTTTTTAAAAAAAATTTTAAATTTTTTTTTTAATATTCTTGTACAATCTTTTCAAATAATTTTTACCCATGATTTAATATTTTATATAATCAATTAGCCTTTTTAAAAAAAATAATGGATATAATGATTTTTTTAATTATACAACATCAATGAATTTTACATCCATAATAGAGAATAAATTATTTTAATCTATATTTAAATAATTTTAGGGTTTTTGAAATAATTTTATTCTTTATAATTTCATAGATTAATAAAATTATTTCATAATTGAAATATTATTTTCGTCGATAATTATTTCAAGTGATCATTGAAAATCATTATACCAAAAAATAATATTTATTTATATTAAAAATAATTTAATGGGGATATGATACAAGGATACCATATTTATTAAGTATTTTCAAGGTTATGTTTTTTTATAAAATGAATAAATTTTTAGGAAACCCATTGCGTATCCTTGGGATATGATTTGATGAAATGTTTGTGAAACTAAATTAATTTCAAGGTTTCTTATATTATTAATAAATTATTATCTTATAGAAAACATATGTATTATTTTCATTATGTCATGGGTATGACCTATACCTCCCACTAATTTATTAGGTAATGATTTATATCTCATGAAAAAGAGAGGATTGTAATTGGTACAAAATTCAATTTCGTGAGGGAATTTATACACTATGAATGTCTTGGGAGTGAATAATGAAAACTGAAATGGTTTGGCATGTGATCCCATTCCACTATAATACTCTTGGAAAATAGGAACGGATAATGAAGAAATGATTTATATATATATTTTTATTCTAAAATTCTATGTCTTATGTTAGTGTCAATATTTCATAGATCATGTACCTTTAAAATTCGGGTCGTATAAACTAAAAATATTTATTCCAAGATTCATCAATTTTATTCACTAATTTGCGGGATTTATTTTTAAAATGTAATGATCATTTTATTATGGAGTCATGATCTTGTCATGATTGGTATCTGTCTTGTTTACCCTTATTGGGAATCTAACCAATCCTTTTTTTTATTTTTATTTTCCCAAAAATATGAAGAATGATAATATATATGATATGTAAATATGGGTTTAGGTTATTAAAGAAAAAGTGGTAAATGATGTAGATGATTTATAAAGCAGTTGTTAATGTTACTTTGTTCAACAATTAGATTAATTCATATGGTTCATTCGTGGGATGGTTATGTTATGAAATTAATATTCATGTATTTAGATTTAATATATATGTATGAAATATTCAGTTAATTATAGTTGGAATTAGAGGCATGGTTTATATAAGCATTGGAAACTATTATGGGAAAACCATTGTAATAGCCCAAAGTGTATGTCTAAGTTACAATCCAATTTTTTTTTCAGGATCATGAATATCCTTTATTGAACCTATGGTGTTATAGATTGAAATTTTATATATAAAATATAATTATTATATTATTTTACCATGATGATTAGTGTATCTATCACAAAACTTTTCTGTTTTATTGAATGGATGGAATATGAAGGAACATCATAAATTCAAAATGAAATGGAAAATTTCATTATTTTCCTCCTAAGAATCCAAATTTTGGTGTAGCTATAATTAATAATATTATTCCAATACTCATTAACATTTGTCATGAAATGAATCATTCATGAATTTTAAATGATCAAAGGGGGAACAACATTTTGTTGAGTCCTTCACGAGGAAATACACACCATATTATAGTGGATCTTATGATACAATAGTAACTAAGAAATCAATCAACACACCCAAGATGATATTTATTTCTAAAATTGTCATAAAAGTAGAATATAATCTTAATTGGTTATTTTCTATTAGGTGATGTAGATAAATGGTATAATCTTTTCAAAAATACTATGGAAGATAAATTAAATGACTACATGGAATAGGATGAGTTAAAGAACTTACATTACAATATGAACTTCCTTCATATTATTTTCATGAAAATGGAGATGTAAATCCTAAAGATAATGTAAAAGGATGATGAATAAGTAAGAATCTATGAAGAATATGTTATAACCCTTGTGAGGTAATCTTCTGGAAAAATCATCATGTTGAAAATTATGTTGGATGAATTCTTATTTGGATTAAAACCAACTTCCATAAGATAATTATCCATAAGGGACAGTAGTATCTATGAAGAAATATTCTTTGTGCTCACATATTGTATATAGAGATTGGATTTACTCATAAATATTATGGTTTTGATTATTAAATACAATAAATTTCAAAAATAATTCAAAAAACTCTGAAGAATAGATTACGAGCATTGATTTTGTCTTGTATTTTTTAAGTAAAAATGGAAAAAATTTCTTTCATGGGACTAGTAAAAGTTTTATAGTTTAAATGAAAGCTCAATAAGAAAATTAATGATGAAGTTATGTGAGATGTTATCTAATGGTATTAATATATAAAAAGATCCAAGAAAATGGAACATCCATGATATAAATGTGAGGTGTATGAGAATTATTCAAATCAGTGCATGAATCCTGCAGTTTTTGATGATATGTTTCAACAAAATATTAAGATAAAAAAAAGTTAAATATCATTTGATCAGGGATATCGATGTTGTTATAAGAATGACTCCATGAAAAGTATATTTATTATCCATAATAAAAAATGTCTTATTTTATTCAAGATGAACCTTCTATTTTATTTATAAATAATTTTCATATGATATCACTAAATCACCATGAAAATCAGATGTTGAGTTTGGTGTGAAATCACATATTGGCATAACAGTGGAATCTCTTATTTATATTTCTTATCTGATTGATGTCATTGGAAATATTATTCTAGTGAATGTTGTGATTATCCCTTTAGTTTATGTTGACTTGATTCTTGGAATGGGATTTCATTCCTTAAATAGAGATCATAATAATTTTGATTTAAGGAATTCACATATCATATTCTGAATAAACCCATACTCATTAATAATTATAAGGATGAAAATGAATGTCCAATAGATATTCTATCTATATTTTGGGTCTTGAAACCAATAAATGATGTTTACCTATCTGATAATGTTGGATTGAATCTCAATATTTAATATACACCTATTTTACATGATTTTGTTGATGTCATTCTAGATTAATTTTTAGGTCTTCTACCAAATCAGGATGTTGAGTTTCCAATAGAACTCATATATAGTTCTATGCCTATTATAAGAAAAATTTATAATTTCCCCAATTAAGTTCAAAGAATTTAATAAATAACTCGAGGATATTAATGATAAGGGTTTTATAAGCCCTAGTGTGTCACTTAAGGGTCCACCTATTTTTTTTTCGAATGAGTGATGGACCAATGAAAATATTACATGATTTATCTTGAACATAATAATATCACAAACGGTGAAAATTATACTTAACTAATTATTGAAGAATTATTTGACCATGTATGTGGGGATTAATACATTTCAATATTTACCTTTAGTCTAGATATAATCAATTGAGATTTAAAAAGGATGATATAACCAAGATGGCCTTACATAAAATTTATTGACACTATGAATTTATTTTGATTCATTTTGGACTTAATAATTCCTCTACTACTGTAAGTATTTAATGAAAAGATCCATTAGGGTCTATGTGTTAAATATCTCATCATCATTATAAATGATATTCTTATGTATTCAAATAGAAGGAAATAACATGATGATACTTTTAGGATTGTGCTGATGATCCTAACGAAAGATACTATGAATGGAAAATTTACCATGTGTGAAATATTACATCAAAATATTATATTTTTGTGTCATATAATCTCATTTTAGGGTATATTAGCACATTCTTAAAATACCAATGCAATTGAGAAATGGCCTAGGCCTCTCAGAAAAACATAAATCCATTTTTTTCTTGGTATGGATTCATATTTTGTTTTTTTGAAATATTTCTCAATATTATCTAATCTACTCACCATGTTAAATCATAAATGAGTTTTTTCCATATGGATTATGGTATGACAAACCAATTTCAAGGATCTAAAAAAATGTTTAGGTAGTTTACATGTTATCACACTACCATATAGTAGAGAAAGAGTTTGGATACATAGTGACACGATAAAGAATATATTGGGTTTTGTTTTCCTAAAAATTATTATAATAATTTCATATTCATCATTACAACTTAGGGTAAATAAAAACAATAACCCTACTCATGATTTAGAGTTAAATACATTAATTATTACATTAATAATTTGGAGGAATTATTTTTATGGAAAATTATGTGACAAAAATATAGATCATAAGAGTTTAATGTATTTTTTCTCAAATATATATGAACATGCACCAAAGAAGATAGTTGTATTTTAATAATGATTATTGCATCCCAATACGTAGCCACTCTGGGAATGAAAACATGGGGGAATAAGCTTCAAAATAAAAGGATCATTCAATAACATCAATGATGAGGATAAGGAAAGACATGATCCTTAGTTCAACTTTGATTATGACCAAATAATATGGTTCAAGAATTGTTTATGTGTTTCTACTGTATCATATTTGATAAAGGAGATGTTGGATGATTCTCACAGTTCACCATTATCAATTCACCCTGGAATTAAAATAATTTATAGATATTTGAATGAGAATTTCTTATGGGATGGAATGAAGTACAATACTTTAGTCTATATTTCTTAGTGATTGGGTTTTCTCTAAGATAAGGATGAGAAAAAGAAGTCAATGGGGATGTTACAACCAATAACCATACCTGAATAAAAATAAGAAGACATCACCATAGATTTTATCATTGAACTCCCCAAATCATATAAATTCTATAATGATATATTGTTTTTAGTTTATATTATTATGATTTTCACACACTACACTATTATATCATTAAAATATAATTTTTACCCCAATGTTCTATATAATTCATCAACTCTAAATGGATACATAGTTATGTTTCAACACTAATTATCATAAAAAATATATCTAGATTGAAGTCGATCATCATGTATTTTTAAAAATATCTCCCTGTATGATATTGTTGAAATTTGGAATGAAGGGAACGTTGTGAAGTTATATTAGTCTATTTGAAATTATGATCTTATTGGAATGGTTTCTAATCTATTTACACTTCTACAAAAACCTTCAAAAGTTCATGATGTGTTTTATGTATCTATTTTAAATAAGTATATACCTAATAAATAACATGTAAAAAACTCAGAGTTCATACGTCTATAAAAATATATTCCTTATGAAGAACAACCATTAGAGAATCTAGATCATATATATAATGTTTTATGAAAAAATACCACTCTTCTGGTTAATGTTTTTTTGAGGAAGCTCTAATTTTTGAAAGAGAGGTGGGAACTTATGTATGATGTGTGGAAACCATATCCTCATATATTTGTATATGAGTAATGAATTTAAAGGGTAAATTCATTTATGGGGGTAAAATTTAATGCCTAATATTTCTATAAAATATTTCCTTTTCAATAATTTTTTTTTGATAGATTTTCTTCTATGCAACATCGAGATTAAATGAACAATGATATACTATTACAATATTGTTATTATAGGATGATCATTATAACGTATCTATAGAATTGGTGGGTATGAATAATAAAAACCATATTATGAAATATATGGAAATTCTATATTCAATACACAATTATTTATTTTATCATTGTAAATAAACACATAAATTTTAGTAAACTAATTTTACTCATAAAAAATAAGTTTTCTTGAAAAAATTGATTTTTATTGCCTTCTATGGAAAAGTAATTATCATTGTATTTTAAATATTTATAAATGTGATTTCACAATATAAAAATCATTTTTTAATTCATCAGGTTAATATTATCTTATTATAAACTTATGATAACTATCCAATAGTTTTTATTTTTGGAGGAACATAGTAAAATAATGATTTACATTGAAAATTATATATGATTTTAAAAAAATAATACCATAAAAGTATATTTTTTAAACTTTTTAAATTTAACTACTTAATTTTATTATAATATTATTTTATAATTTTATTTTTTTAAATTAATTTATTATAAATACATTCAATACTTAAAAATGGAATTGTTAAAAAACATTGTTTTTTTGTTTTTTTATAGTTCAATATCAAATTCAATTCTTACACTTCAATGTTTTTAAATTTAAATATTTCATTATATATTTTTAACTCAATGGTCCATATTTATTTAATATAAACATTTTAGTTGTGGTCAATTTAAATATAAATGTCAGTAATTTATGATACAATATTTAAGGGTAATCAGATGATTAAGGGTACAAATAAAATGATAAGGATTAAAAAATAACCCATAAACATTTACTAGATCTTTTTTATGAGTAAATGATGACAATAATCTTCTAAGAGAGTAATGTAATAGAGTTTTCTGTCCATTTCTATATGAAAATCTTTATCATTAGGTGTTTTAGTGATCAATGTCACTATTTTCAACACTTTGAAAGGTCCCTATTTTCAAATGGTTCTTCTACAATGGTGTCAATATAGAAGCATCACTACTGGGGTGTCACTATAGTGGTCACTCACTCATATTTTCTCACTTGGGTGTTGGTAGCTGGCAGTGTCCAACCCAAGCGGTCACAGGCTGGTAGTAGCTCACTATGGTAGTGGCTAGCTCATAGTGTCTCACCTCAGCGACCGCTCATCTAGTGACCCCTCGTCTTGCAGTGCCATATCCAAAGATGCCTCATCCAGTGGTTTTTTGTCTATTGGTGCAACATCCAATGACATATCATCCAACAGTGTCTCGTCCCAGGGTTATTTAATCGACATTTTCTTAGGAACAGTGTTCCCAGATCTCTAGTTATTACTTATTGGCATTCTGTTTCATGCGAAGTGAGTTAATACCCTATTCAATTGATTTTGGAACCATTTATGGTAAAATCTATCTTATCAAAACCAAAATCATCCATTTACATTCCAAATAGTTGGTATTTTTCATCATCCACCATTAATGGCTTTAAAAAATATTTATCCCATTGATTTAGGATATGCTTGTTCTTAATATGACATGTTCTATTCCTTACGAACTTCACTTTCTATTATCTAAATACACCCCAAACCCCTCACCTCTTATGTTGTTAATCTTTTTTGGTGATGTCCCTTCGAGTTCATCTTATAGGTGAATTACTACAGCGTATGCATGCCCCTGTCTTGGTGCAATGAAGAAGTTCAAATCACCTCTACTTTCAATTTCAATACCCTTAATCATTATTATTTGGGTATCATGCAAGGAAGCTATATGGGTGTTAAATTTTGAAAATTTTTGTTTCCAGATTAATGAAAATAACATAATTGGTTTTAAATCACTAAGCAAGTGGTTTAGGAAAGTAATTCAGGTTTCTATTTTATTTTATCATTGTTATTGTGATCTATATGGTCTAACTACCCATCTTGTCCATTTTTTTCATTTGTTATAGAATATTATTATTATGGAATGTATATTTTTTCTTCCTTGAGCACGATTATATATAAAAATTTTGGACACAATATTTCCCACTAAACATTTGATAACCATGGATTATACTTTCTATGATAACCTTGAAATTATCAAATGGAATTAAAATAATGGATTTTTGGTTTATTTAAAATATTCCTTTCTTTGGTTTTAGGGGTTTTGGGGTTGTGAGAATGTTTCTACACAAGGGGATGGTATAATAATTGGTATGTTGTGGTTGTGCAGTAGGTCTACCAAAAATGAAAGTAATAAGATGTGTTTCCTGGTGCGACAGTGATTTAGTGGTTTTCCCTATTGACAGGAAGGATTGGGAATGATTAATTTGAATAATGATGATGGTAGTGGTTGGTATGGGTAATTCACCCAAGGCTTCTCTAGTGGTATCATGCAGAATGATTCACATTTTATATCAGGATCAGTATGTTTTATGTCATGAATGGGTGTTCAAAAGAGAGGAATTGTGAATTGGGTTAATTTACCATGGTTCTTCATCCACAATGTGACCATTTTGTGTTTCTTATTGTTCTCTATGTTACATAGTTTCCAGGTTAGTGACAGAATAATCAAAATTCATAACAATGTTGATATGACATGAGATTGTTTGGTTAATGGGATAGATTTTGTCAGCGAAAATTTAAAGGATGGGTTTTATAGATAACTATGGATAATGAAAATTGATGAAATGATTTCTTATTAAGCGACAAATATTTTTCTGTCACTTTAATTTATCTTCGTTTTATGTGACTGTCTATGATACATTAAAATGATTATAGGGGTAGTACCACCCTTTGGGTTTGGTGATTTTGATAGTTCTTGTTTTTAATACATTAGTCTGGGATTGATTCCATGATACTATAGATATATATACACTATATGTTCTTCTGACTTCTATATGCACCCCACCCTAGTTGAGAAATATGTGGCTAAAATCCCAATTATCACGGGGGAGGGTTTCTTTCCCAAACATCTCAATGAGAATATGGATGTCTAGCAACCCACTATTCCATTATCCTTATTCTAGTATAAGATAGCCTTAGATTATTTAGAATGTTTGGGGTTTTCAAGGACCAAGTGTGTGCTAGAGAGTTATTCTTTCCTACGTGTGTTCATGAGGAGATGTGTTATGCATTCCCAAGTGTCTTTATGTTCTAATGTGGTTTATAGAACATATTTCTATGAGTGGGATGTGATGTGATTTTTGGTCTAGGATTCTATGGGAGAGATGTTCTTTTGATGCCTAATGTGTGAAAATGGGATGATGTATGATATTTTTGGAAGAGTTGGGAAGTCCAAGACGTTTTCTGTTAGGGTTTGAGAGCATCTAATCAGTGGGAATGGGTTTTGGGGTACCCTATAATCAATTTCATTATATTATATTACATGAATTGTATTACTTGGAGAGTATGCGTTGGTGATGTTTGTAAGGATAGTATACCTGTTAGGATTTATTCGATTCTACAATTTTATCATAGGGGAATTAATATGCTTCCATCAAGTGTTCATCAAGGACATAGGTTTTCTTGCTGAGTATACTCATATGCTCACCCTACATATATAAAACTATATTTTGTTTTCTAGGAGAACTATGTGGATTGTGATTGTAATTAATAGCTCAAACCATAGAACAATTTTACTGTCGCTACGTAGCCTTCATTTCGGTATATAACTTTGGAGACTTTTGGTATTTTTATTAGTTATATTTTAAAAATGCATATGGGATAGTTTTAGAATTATTTTTATATGTGTCTTTGAGATAATTTTTGGATGATCCATCTTATCTATCGATCTTTTAAAAAAACTATAATGCCTCAAATATTGTGATATCTTTAATCCCTTGGTCATGGTATCCAACATTGGGCATACTAGAGGCGGGAATCAAGAGTTTAAATCCCTCTTTATTTATTCCTATTCTCAGAGGGGTATCATTTGAGGGAGGTGGTCATGATATAATGGTATTAGAGGTGATGGATAATATGTAAGAGGGAGTCTGGAGTTAGGAACAGTGAGGATTACCAGGGTTGGTAGGGGAATAGTGGCATGTGATCTTGGTGTGTGACATAGGCTAGAGAGGACTTACTGGGACATGGAACATTAACCACCCCTGATTTGATTCAAGGACTCGGAGCCTACTGAATGACTATTTGAGGCTATACAGGATTCAATGTAGAGACCCAAGGGGAGGTACATGAATTATAATGAATTGTGTTCTCATATTAATTTGGTGTTTTGGAATATTGGGAATGAATGAAAAAAATGAGTGACATTGACTTTGATGTAATATTCCATACAAATTAGGCATAGGAACTCCTTCAATACTTTTTAGCTATTGATCATGGACGTCATCCATGTGTGGATTAGGCAGTGGAGGTTAAGCAGGCTGAATTGGTTGATCACTTTGGGGTTAGATCAGTTAATGAGGATGATTAGTGAAAAAAGATACATCATGCTTTCTAGTGGTAGGATTTTGGAATGTATGATGGTATTGTTTCGTACATGGCTACGAAGCCTATATTAAAGATATTAACATCTCTTTTAGTTTCATTCAGGCACTGAAAGAGTACCATGTTTCCTTTATAGTTATCCAGATGCTGGGTGTTTTAAATCTGTGGTGGATTAATTATTTTGTGGGAAAGGTGGGAAACATTCATTTTTGGGGTCAACTTTTAGAATGAATTCAAGATGGTTATCATTTTATGACTATCAGGGATGATAATATGCATGATCTAATCTCCTTCTAGCATTGAAGTATGTTCGTATGGGAGTTCCAGATCAAATTCAGGGTACTCCTTTTTTCACAATATCTATTTTGGATGAGGAATACCATGATAGGAATCTCCATGTGGCACATCATACATTGAACAAGTATGACGTTACTCCCTTTACATTACCAACATATCGGTATGTCCAAAAAAACCTAAATGTGATTGGTCGAATATGATCACAAGGAGATTTTCCATGACATGTGATCCATCAGAGTTCTTTGAGGTAAAGGATTGTTAGCGAAAGTTATAATGCGATAGGGCCATCGAAGATTCGAATAGTAGAGAGCTGACCTCAACAACTTCCTTTCCTGCATTCTGATGTCATTAGCCCCTGTTCTGTTATTATAGTCCATGGGATTTGTTTTTTCCACTATGGGGTTCATATCTATATTTAGATTCAGGGACTTGGAGTTTCCAAATCTCAGTTCTGTAGAGGTGGATAGTCTCAACGTCAGGCTCAACAGTATTTTCCAATGATAATGTTTCAAAAATAGTGTTGTAATGATTTTCATAACAAATTGGAGATATATTATGTAGAGGTTGGTATTAGGAATATACCTTACTCTTAGGGACTATGACAAGAGCCTGACCATGGAGGTGGTCATCATTAGAGTGGGATAGGAACTAGAAGCAGTTAGTTTAATTTCACAGAGGTAGTGGTTCCAGTCAGGACAGAGATTGTCAGAGGTATGATCAGTGTATTCAATACCCATTATTGTTCTTTGTTTGATTCAAAATATTAACACTCCTTTTTTCACCCACTATTTCACATCTTCTTGGACTAGACATATGGAGTCTTCACTTTCCCCTGGGGTTAAGTACGCCAGTTGAAGGAAATAATAGCTTTGTTTCATGTGTGCTGGGAGTTTAAAATGATGATGTGATCAAATCAATCATATGGTAATCTGTTATTAATACAGATACATACATATGATGCCATTTTTATTATCAATTGTTTTTATTTCATACATTCCATTATAAACTTCTTTCAGAAGAGTGTTTGGATTTCATATGTGGATGACTAATGGGCAGTTTTCATTGGTGAGTGGGGTTGTCAGGTGTGTAGTTGGAGTATGGGGAACCTTATTTATTTTTGGGCTATGATATCAGAATAATAGGTGGATTATGAGATGGTAGATGTTCCCATAGTCATTGTGGATTTTTTAGATGTTTTCCCTACAGAGGGTGTGACTCTACCCCATAGATGTGGTGTTGTGTTCTGGATAGGCTCACAGTCTAATAATACTTCAATTTTGATGGCTCATTATTGTATAGAACCTTCTATGTTGCAGTATTAAATGATTTATATATATGATATGGTGAAAAAAGGGTTTATCTGACCCAATATGTCGATGTGGGGTGCTCTAGTGTTATTTTAAATAAAAGAGAATAAGGGTATGAGGTCATGCATAGGCTACTCAAGGTTTAATCCACTGATAGCCAAGAAGAGTTTCCCTCTCTAAAGGATATGATATTTTTTCAACTAGTTGATAGGGGCATATTGGTTTTCTAATATCAACATGTGTTCTTGATATCACCAGTTAAGGGTTAAGAAAGCTGATATCCCAAGGTCTACTTTTAGATGAAGCTATATGAACATTGAGTTTTTAGTCATGCCATTTGATCTTGTGAATTCCCTAGCCATGTTCTTGGGACTTATAAACTCTATTTTTTAGGAGATCGTGAACCAATTCATCATTGTTTTCATCGATCACATATTGATCTACTCAAAGTTAGAGGAGAAACATAATGATAATATCAATATTGTTTGACATGTTCTTCAATGAAAACTGATCTATGGATAGTTTTCCAAATATATGTTCTAGAAAAAATTGGTGAATTTCATCATACATGTGGTGTCATAGTAGGGAATGGAAAATGGGCCCATAAAAGGTTGACGTTGTTGATTATTTGGCATCACATAAGAATGTAGAAGAGTTTTAATGTTTTCTTAGTGTCACTAAGGATTATCCAAGGATTCTACCTTATTTATCTTGTTTTTAATCTACATTGATAGCTCTTAATATGATGGAAAAAGCATTTTTGTGGAGTGATAAGTTCTATGAAGTGTTCATCTATTTGAATGGAAATTTTGTTTGTGCCCCAGTGCTTTAGTTTGGGGTGGAATGGGTGTTGATTGATGTGTTTTTTGGTGCCTCCCATCTGGGATTGGGATATTTCTAGATATAGAAATTAGAAATAATCTCTTATTAGTTAAGGTAGTTATGTCCCCAAGAACATATGGATTACACCCACAGTCTATAGCATGAAGAATTTATGTTCACACTGATCTTGTGGAAGCATTACCTCATTAACGATAGATTTGTGGTATTTAAGGATCCATAGGTCATGAGATATATATTTTTCTAGTGAGATCTTTACTTGAAATAGTGAATGTGGATAAAGTTTCATCAGGACTATGATTTTGATATCTCTTAAATCGTAAGAAATGGAAATATCATTGAATATTCAATTAGCAGGAAGCCATAGAAGGATGTTGGTTGTAAGTCTACAGATTCCTGGAGGGTGATGGATGAGTTGGAAGCCATTCACATAGATGTAATAGTGGAAGGTGTTAGATGATGATTGTTTTAGATGATAGTGTAGTATTCTCTGATGAAACATATGGAGTATTCTCAAAGGGGATACGTAGAGGCAGAGGTGTTTCATGATCGTGGTGGTCATTGTGATGCTCTAGAGAGGTGGTCGGAGGATGGTCATAACCATATTCTATTCTATAGAAGGTTTTTTTTTCAGGTGGAAATGTTTGAGGGATTCCTCTATGAGATTCAAAACTCTCCCATATCAGTGTGTCCCAAAATTTATTAGATACTCTATTGATTGATGATGAAATTTTGGTGGCTCAAGATGAAATGGGTAGTGGATGAGATTGTGGGGGAGGTGCCCGGTTTTCTAGTAGGTAAAAGAAGATAAATGGGTTCCTAGTTATTTTTTCTCGCCCTTGGATGACCCTATGTTAAAGTGGCCTGATATGTCAATGTATTTAATCATACAGTTACCTAGAGTTCAAGGAGGCTATGATACTATCAAGATGATAGTGTATTTGTTGAAAAATCATCCATCTTCTTATTGATTGTGGAATCACAGGTATTAGATGCCTTGGAATAGAGTTATGTAAATGAGATGTTGTGGTTTCATGGGGATCCGAGGTCCATTTTATCAGATAATGAAACTAATGTTACCTAATGAGTTTGGAGGGAATTGTTGTATGAATTCTTCATCGGGTTATGCCTCAGTATGGTCATTAACCCTAAAATACATGGGATGATAGAACAATCTATCTAGATGATGTATGATGTGATGAGATCATGCGTTATGGAAATTTCATGATCATGGGTGCACCACATACCATTTTTAGAGTTTTATTATAATAAATAATATCACTATTCTATTCAAATTTCCATATTTGAGGTATTTTAAAAAAGACCATGTTGTTCAAAATTTTTCTATACAGAGGATTGGGAGACATCTGTTCTTGGTATAAATGTTGTGAAGTGAATGACCAATAAGGTACAACTTATAAGAGAGAGGTTGAAAGCATCAAAACAATGGAAAAAGTCTTCTATCAAACACAAGAGATGGACCTTGTAGTTTGAGGCTGGTGGACACATGTTCTGGAAGGAATCCCCTCAACGTGGTCAGTGGAGGGTTAGTAGAGGGAGTAATATTTATATTAGTTTTTTTGGGACCATTGAGGTATTAGGAAGAGTTAGCGAGGTGTCATACTAGTTAGTGTGGCCATCATAGTTATATAGGATCCACTATGTCTTCCACATCTATTATAATCATCAGTATCTAAACTATGACTCCCATTATGTTGACTGGGGAGAGTTAGACGTCGAGGATGACATGGAATTTGTGGAGCGGCCAACGGACATCCAGAATAATGAAGATAAGGTGCTGCATGTATGAACCATTCATATGGTTTTTGTGTTTTAGAGGCATGGTGACCATAAGGTGAGTACATGAGAAAGAGATGCTGATGTGCGCACAATACCTAGAGATTTTTTTTTGAGTTTTCCCTTGTTATGTATTTTTTATGATGTAATGACTCAACCATGAAATATTCTAGATGAGTTTTTTCCTTGGTTGTGTAATGTGGAATGAGTTGTGTGATAAATTCCTAATTTGGGGAAAGGGGAGGACATTATTTCTATTCAAGATGCATTAATTGATATGTTATTAAACCCATGCGGGTGATTCAATGCCTCCCAGAGAAGATACTATCCTGGGATTAAGGATAAATTTCTCAGGTCTGCATTTTTGGATGATGTTGTTGTTGTTCTAATGTGTTGTGTCACGTGGTAATTTGGGTTATCATTTTTTATAGGTGTTGTTATTGGATGTAGATGTCTCAACTCCATCTTTCAAACAACATTAGGTGGATTATCATTGATGTGTTTTATTGTTAGAATGTTTTCAGGTGTAGCAAGTCCCTTGAGTGGTATCAGAAGAGGTGGTTTTTAGACCCCTTTTATTCAGGGCTTGGTTTTGAATTCTTGACGGTTGGATAGTTTTAGAGTTATATGATGTAATCCTTAGACCTCTATAGTCCATTCCTTTGGGAGAATCCTTTATTTTCGGTGTTCTGGATGATTAAGGGGACTCTTTTCAACACTTTTTATCTTTCCCAGTTTTTAAATGGTGCCTTATAAAAGGTGTCTAACTAGAGGAGTCACCACTAACGGTGTCAACATGGAGATTTCTCGCTAGAATAATCTCACTCAGGTGGTTTCTAGTTGGTAGTGTCTCTCCCTGAGGGTCGTTCTCTTATGCAAGATCACTCTTGCAGTGGATAGAATGTGGCCTCTCACCCTGGTGGTCAGCTGTTAAGCGATACCTCATCAGGTATTTCCTCATGCATCAGTGCCTCAACTAGTGGGGCCTTTTCATGTGGTGTCATATCCAATAGCATATCATCAAATAGTGTCTTGTCCAAAGGTTCCTCCCTCAGCGTTGTCTAGTGAACAATGTTTCCAAATCATCATGTTTCCCCTTTAGAAATTCCCTTGGACAAGAACCAAGTTAATACCTTATTTAATTGGTATAAGAGCTATTTTGAATTGAATATATCTATATAAAACCAGAATATTCTTTTAACATTCCAAACCACATGATATTGGTTATAATCCCGCTATAATGGATTTTAAAAACTCTTTCTCCATTTGATTTAGGATCTAGCTTCTCTAAATATGAGATATTATATTCCATAACAAATTCCCTTTTAATATATGTGAGACGCCCCAGACCCCTCTCTTCTGGTGTCTTGAAGCCTTAGTGGTGACTTCCATTAAAGTACTCCATATTGGTGAATTCCTCAGGCATATACACATCCCTATATTTGTAAAATCATGAAGTGCATATTGCCTCTTCTTCCAAGTAGGATTCACATCATCTTTCTTATTTGTGTATCATGTTGGGAGGTTATATGGTTGTACATTTTAGGAATTTCTATTACCATATTAATGAATATAATTGAAAATTTATTAAATCAATAAACAATGGTTCTAGGAAAAGTGATAACACTTTTCTATTTTATTTGATTCACTATTATTATGATATGTATGGGCTAACATCCCACTAAAAATCATTGATGTTGGGGGCCTTTGTATGCACATGGGATTGTTATGGAATGCATGTTGTTTTTTGTCCTTGATCATGATTATATATGAAAACTGTTAATAATGTATAATGACTAATAAATTGATACCCCATTACAATACTTTCTGTGATAACCACAAAATTAACATCTTGAATAAAAAGAAGGGATTCCTTGTTAAATCATAATATTCCAGGATTTGTTTTGTGGGGTGTTATGGGTGTGGGCACATCATTTCATATGGGTTTGGTTATATGGTGGGTGTGTTGTGGTTGTATAGAAAGGATGCCAAAAATAGTTGTAATGATATGTGTTACTGGTTGTGTTTGTGAGTTTCGAGTTTTCTCTATTGAGCAGAAGGATTGGGTAGGATGACATTGAAGAATAATTATGGTATTGGTTGGTATAGGTAATTTTTCTAGGGTTTCACCAAGAGTAGCATACAAAAATATTCACCCAAATTCTTGGGATTAGTATATTCTATGTCATAATGGTTATTAAATGGAGAGAAAATGTGAAGTGGGTTAAATTACCATGGTTCTACATCATTTATTTAACATTTTGTGTTACTTTTTATAATCTACTTTACTTAGATACTAGGGTAGGGATGGAATTAATAAATTCTCAATAATTTTGGGATGACTTGAGTTGGTTTGGTTAATTAGATTTAGTTTTTCAATAAAAATATAAATGATTGGTTGGATTTTTAACTTTGGATGAAGAAAAATAATGAAATGAATCGTAATTAAGTAATTAATCCTTGTGAATACACATTAATTTATCCATTTCTGAAGAGAATGTTGTTGATTAAAATAAATGCATTTAGTGGTCTTATCAAAGATGGATCTTTTGAGTTGGTTACTTATAATTGTGAATCCCAATTAATGGTACTGGGTGGTTGATATTACATATATAAATTCGATATTCTTGTGAATTATATATGCACCAAACCTAGGTAAGAACTATGTTCTGAACACCCCAATTGTCATGAGGGAGGGTTCCTTTCCCAAATAACCTAGTGGGGGGATGTTTGGTAGGCCACCTGAATTTCCATTATCCATATTCTTGGAGGTTATAAGCCAATATTTTTAGGGTAGGTTGTGGTTTGTGAGTCCCATGTGTGTGCAGAAGAGTTGTGATTTCCCAAGTGTCTTCAATATAATATGGGTTGTGCATTCCAATTTTTTTTGGGATGTGATATGGTTTATAGCCAACATATATGTGGCTGGGATATTATGTTATTTGTGGCCCATATTTCATTGTGTGTGATATGGGTGTGAGGCCTAGGTTTTTGATAACTAAATGTGTTTTGATATGTTTGGAAGACCTAGGAGCTCTGGGATTTCTATCGTTATGGTTTGAGAGTGGCTAATTAGTGGGAAAGTGATATGGGTTAACTTATAATTAGTGTTACTTATATTATTTTACGTGATTGAATTATTTGGTGAGTGTGCCTTGGTGAGGTCGGGATGGTTAGTATACATGTTAGGTGATATTTTGTTCTGTTGTTTTCTCAAAGGGGAATTCGAATACTTCTTGTATGCATGATAGATATAGAATTTCTTACGTAGTATACATATATTCTCACTATATATATATATAACAAATTTCTGGTTTTCAAGAGGAATATGTTGAACTTTATGGGTGTTATTAGCTGAGACCATTTTATAGTTGTTAAGTCACTACAAAGCCCAAATTTTGGTACTTTACATTGGAAGCTTTTGAAATTTGTATCAGTTATATTTTAAAAAATCATATGGGATGCTTTTGTATTTCATTGAATATATGTCCTGGAGTATTTTTTGTGGATAACCCATCATATATACTTCTATTGTATGAACCAATGGGTAATGCCTCCACTATTTTGATATTTGTATACCCCTGGTTCTAGTCGCCAACCTAGAGCCTGCTAGAGGCGAGACTCAAGGGGTAGTTATCTCCCATTCTTCATTTCCCTACTAGGAGGGGTATTATTGGATGGAGGAGGCCTGAAAATGAGTCTAATCTATTACCGTTTTGAGCCACATTTTAGAACATAAGACTCTTATTGTATTTTATTTAATGATGATTCAAAGATGTCACAATATTGTTTTTTTATAGGTATATCATTTTTATTTGGTTATTATCTAGATGTTATGTTTGATAATATTTTTAATTTTTAATGATAAAATATTTTTCATATTCAAGGTTTTTTTTTGAAATTTTAGGGATGAACAAATTACATTAATTTATTACACAATGATGATTCAATAATTAATAAATAAATTGGAAAATAAATAATTTATATTAAAAATATGAAAATAAATATAATTTTATACGTTTATATTTATTATTAAATTTTATAAATTATGAAGAACATTATGATATAATAAAATATTTTATTTTATATTTATAATATTTCTTAATATTTTAATGTTATAATAATGAATTGTACCAAAATTAACAATAATGATATTATATAGTAATAAAATTTAAATTATTTATTTATAAATTATACCAATCATAAATAAGGAAATTTGGTATAATATATTGTCGATATTGTTATCCAATTTGAATTTATTGTAAATTGGGAATAATTTTTATCTAGAATAGTCTTATTATATTTTTAATCTTTTGATAAATCCCTAATGTTTGTTTCTCCATGATTATAAAAGGAAATATACTCCCTCAAATAATTTCAATAAAATTATCATTATAAGTACAAAATTCTATAAAAAATTCACTTCTCCACTTCCATATCCACATTCTAGTGTTTATTTTCTACCCATATGTACATCACCAATGGCCTTTATAGGATATATAAAGGTTCCCTTCATAGAATATGTAATAACTTTAATCGGTGATTTTTTTTCTAAACTGATTTACTTCTTCAAAATATGTTATATATATTATATAATAATAGAATAAATATCCTAATTATTCAAAAATGTTATTATGATTATGAAATAACTATTATTCACCCTCTTTACCATCAAAAAGAAACTAAATTTATCGCTCATATGTAGGTATGGCTTACCATCCCCACTTTGAGATCCAATTCATTTTTCCGCACTATATTTTATGGATGAGTATTATGATGTGTATAATATTTATATATGATATTTATGAAATAATTATACTTATAAAAGGATAATATCATGTCAAACTTATTACCTTATAATTTTTTTTACAAATGTAGAAGCACTCGTCTGTAGGTATGAACTACAATCTATATGATGTGGTGTGATTAGTTTTTCATTAATTATTCACATTGATGGTAATAAGGATGAATTTTATGAATATATAGGAAATATATGACATAATAATTATATATATTTTAAATTATTGTTTATCTTCTCATTAACTCAATGTGTTGAAAATGTAAACAACGTTCATGCGTCAGTATGGCCTACCGTCTAAATGAATGGTGAAATTAATTTTTCTATCTCTACTTATTATAAATTATAATAAATATATATAATTAATATATATATATTTTATAAAATTATTAACTCTCTGAAAATTATGGTACAGTGATACACATATTCATATCGACACTATCAATCTGAATCATACTTTGAAAATAATTCAATTATCATCCAGAATAGTAATTTTAATAACAGATTATAAACAAATGGTTGATAATATGTTATAGATTAATCATTCAAGGAATTATAGATTCATTGTTAAGGAAAAATTTATAATGAACCCATATTTATTATAACATATATTTGAAAGTGAATGTGAATGGTGATCCTAGAGGAAAGAGTATATTTAACAATATCTTCATTATTTGAGATTGTTTTTTTATATCTCTATTGGGTAATATTACTCTTGCAGTTCCACGTTTCCTAAAATAATGTTACTAAATGGTTTATTATATTCTTCTCATATTATTCTAAAATACATTTACCTATGATTTCCATTATTAAAGTAATCAATTCTGAATTTTCTGAATGAGGTTCTTTATCACTTTTCTAAGAAACAAAAGTACAAATTTATTGATTTTTTACTTATACTATATGAGAAGATTTTGCATAAATTATGAAACATTGATTATTTAATTCTTACATTAAAATAATTCCTTCTTCATTAAAAAAAATGTTCTCATTTATAATTGTGATTCCTTTAAAATAAATTAACTGAAAATGGAAAAAATGTTTTCATCAAAAAATATATAATGTTAACTTTCATAATAACTAGCACTTCTCCAATTATTTATCACAAAGATATAATTCAACTCTTATTTTCCATAATATGAAAATATTTTATAAATATAATATCAACATTATTGTTGAATATATTAAAATTAAAAATTATAGGTTGATAATATTGGAATAAAAGTTGAGAACCATTCGAGACATCATGGAAAATAGTAAAAAACATTAATGAAAAATGTTATGTAATGAAAACATATTTTGGGATTGGATAAATCAATTATATTAATTATTGTACTTTTCAAATAATAAAAACTAATAATGAATATTGAATCTTGAGAATTAAAATTTTGAATGCAAACAAATAATAGATATTATGAATCCTAAAAAATATGAGAAAATGCTTGTTAACATAAGGTTGTGTAGGAAAGAAGGATTATTTATAAAAAATAAGTCTTTTTTAAGATGTTGTTATGTTTTTAAATAAAATGTGAATATCAAAATCTTATCTGATATCAGTTAACATTTTATAAAAAATTGATCATCCTTCTTAAAAGAAACTACTATGTTAATGAGAGAACCTGTGTCCTAGGGGTCCTTGTTAGTCAATGACTGGAAGTATTGGATTCAATACTTACTACGGTGGTGCTACAATAATTTATTTTGGTTTCATAGTTATTCCAATAAATCCTCCATTAAATTTTAATAAATAAAAAATTAAAAGGGTATTCTATATGATATAGAGTGGATATTAAATCCATATTGAAAACAAAAATAATATAGAAAAAACATGGTTAAACATCATATAGGTAATCTAGAGTATCTCATATAATGATACTATAAATAAGTATAAAAATGATAAATTTTTAAAAAATAGAAGAAATACATATTTCTTTATAACCTTGTTATTTCATTATTAAGCTTCAGTCATATTTTTCGGGTTTTGATTTTATGTTTTTCTTTTATAGGTGTATGAATTTCATTGGAATGGATTACTGTTTTCACAAAGTCTCAAGACATTGTAACATTTTATTAGACCATATCATTAGAATCAAACCCAGAAAACATATTTTTATCTACAAAGACTACAGTTTAAGGAATATGTATCAAATAATATTTTGACTAGAAAAACCCAAAAATTTTCATTTAATGAAATTGTAACTGAAATAACGAACCAGTATAAAGTGTGAAAAAATTTATACAAATAACAATAGTGATAAATAACTATACCTAAAATAGTATATTTTAAGGTACATTTCAAAATAATATTGTGGCTTTTAAACCATATGATTTCCCAATGGAATGTATATTTTCATAAAAAATTTATTCAAGTGATATTTCAAAATAATTATCTTTCTTAAATGATATTCATTATTGTTACTTTTCTTATTGGGGTTGTAATCAAAGGATACTATCATTACTAATTATCATGATAGTTTGTGTTTTAAATGAGTTGATTATGTTTTTATGAGACACATTTATTATATATGGTTAATGTAATATAGAAATTACAATGTAACAACATTCATTAAATGGATTCTGATATGATAAATTTTTTATGATTTTATTGAATTCATATTTGTGTTTTTCATTATGTTATGTGTGGGAGATATAACTCCCTCCAATTTATCTGGTAATGATTTAAATCTCAGGAGATATACATGATTGGATCATGGAGTGAAATCAGTTCTGTAAGGGACTTTGTACACTAGGCAACCTTATGAGTGAAAATTGTCAACTGTGATGGTTTAAGAGGGAACTAATTACATTATAATTATCTTATAAAAGATCCTTGTCTACTAAAGAAATAATTTTCTATGATTATTTTTATTCCACAATTTTATGTCATTTCTAAATGGTACTCCTTTATGAATCATGTTCCATTATGATTAATGTATTAAAAAGAACCATGATTTATTTCATTATTCATGATTTATAATATTTGATATATAGGGTATAATTTTTAAATTTCATGATAATTTTATTACTCCCTCATGCTCATGTTATGATTGATATCACCCTTTTTTATACTTACTGATAATCCGATCTAAACTTTTTATTATGTTTCAATTCCCTAGGATATGATGAAAGTTATTATGTATAAAATTTCAAAATTGGTATATGTTATGAATGAATAAGAAGAAGTTTAATTAGATGTTTTATTAACCAGTTATTTATGTTTCTATGTTGTTAAAGAAAATAAACCCACGCAGTTCTTGAATAATTGTTTTATGATTTGTAATTAATATTAATATATATAGAGGAAATATATTTGTATTTAATATTAATGTTGTTATATAACAACCATGTTTTCATCTTGGGAATAACTATTCATATTAACATATGTATCTCAATATATTACTACCAAAATAAAACTATCTGTCTTGATTGATAAACCATTCATCAAAGTCTCAAGGGTGGATTTTAAATTTTAAAAAATAAGAATGATTTGTAATATTAAGATTCAAATAATTTAGGTTTTTATGATTAATGAACATGTTATCTAATCATAATGGATTTAAACACTAGTAGTTGATATTATAAAATATTGTCCTCTTCTATTATCATTTTTGAGATAAATTTTTTTTATTCTTTGGTAATTAGTTTATATAGTTCTTCATCTTCTTACATTTGAATAATATGACGTTGGTGGCTTTATTCTTTCTCATACACTCATGTACCTTATGGATACGCCCTCCACAGAGTAAGAAAAAACCTTTTCCATTAATTAAATTAAAATAGTTTTTCATTCCATAGATGAATACTTTATGATTCTAAATTCTTCCCATATTTTCCTTTGCCTTATATATTTTTCATTAACGATCAATTTTTTTCTTCTTATAATTGTTTCCAACAAAAACATATGAGTTATTTAATTCTCACCCCATCCAAATATATTTTAATAAAATATCATTATATGATTAAAATTATTAGGAGACTAATTCCCATTGGAATAGTATATAAATACCATTATTGAAATGGTCAATATTATATACTATATTGCATAATTAATTTTCAAAAATCATTGAAAATAATTTAAAATTTTCCACATATAATGTAAATAATTATTCTTCAGTTGTTTATAGATTGTGGGATAGCCTTTTCATATTATTTCATTACTAATAGGGAATATATTAAATGATGAATATTTCCATAAAAAAATCTATTTCATTCTCTTTATCTCCTACAGTTTTGTTTTTTTTTCAATTAATGGGTATCATTGGTCATTTTATTCCATTAATAAATAAGGACAAAAATATCCTTCCCTAATTTATTTCATTCAAATGATAGAAATACATTTTCTAAATAAATTATCAAATATTAATCTATCTATGGATTTAAATTTCCATTAATGGCTATAAGTTTATCGCTTTAAATATGCACACCATTAATTAATTATGCTATGGAACAATATGTTTCTATATATGGGTGAGTCTTTTGGCCATAACATGATTAAACTATATAAATTTTTCGTAATGTTCTCATGTCCAACACCAGTCTTATTTACATAATCATTAGATAAAAAACTACATCGATTACTAGTGATTAGTTTTTTTTAATTATTTCCTTTGGGCATCTTGTGTAAAGAATGACATAAACTACATATGCCATAACAATATGAATCATATTGTATATTTTCTCATCTTGTGTAATACATTGATAGTTTTTTATTTATGCATTTAAAATCTCAAAATCATATGCATAACATCTTAGATAATATCATTAAATACTAAAAAATTATACAAATTATTCATAATACTTTTAAATAAAATTTGATTTAACCCATGAACAACATCAGGGAGTGTAAAACTAGGTGATCCATTAGGGCCAATACACTATTAACCAAAATGATGTTTGTGATATAGTCTCGAAAATATTTTTTAGGTTATTAACCATACATGAGTCTTTTCCAAAACCCTACCCACATATAATTTTAATATTGTGATCCCATTCATAGAAAACAACATAATCTCTACCATAGGAAAACATTATGATATTATTCTATTATCAAAATTGCATGTAAGTTCAATCATTTGGTTATACTCCCAAATATATGATTTAATAAAAACATTCCCATGGGTTATAATAAAGTATCACTGATATAAAATGTATATACCATGAACCGAGTATCCTAGAGTATGTGGTCATGTTTCTACATTTGAATTAGGTAAAATTGTTCTTATCCCTATGGTCCAAATAATATAAAATCATGGTACACTGGATTCATGATTGATTCTCATATTACATTTGAATACAAAAATCACATCATAATAAATTTTTGGGAACATTATTATTCCATATAGTATTACTCTCCATGTCAATAATTGAACACACAATTTTATCGAAGGTAATGACATCAAAATAAAATGGTGAGGTAATATTCTTAGTATAGGAATGTGTATAATGGATTATATCATATAATAAATAAGGAATAATGAATACTATAAGAATAAATGATTATCAAATAACTCCATATAAAATATATTATTATCATTAAAAATATATATTGATACCTTATATATTATAAAAATTAGATTTTCAAAATAATTGTTTCAAAAATATAGAAGGAATAATGTTGGAAAACCTAAACACACCAGAAAGGCCTCAATCCAATACATCTATCACAAATTGAGAAGGACATGGAAGAAGGATGAAGATGTTCTTTCCCATGAGACATAATAATTCATGAAAGGTTTATTTAAATATAGGCCCCACCCATCACATAATATATCTAATCCATTAATCATATCAGTAAACAACAAAACATAACCAATATTACTTAATAATCAGTAAAATTATATATTAAAAAAAAGAAAACATTTTTTCAAAAATTATCCATTAAAATTGATCACATTTAATCAATAAAAATATGTTGGATGAAGTCATTATATTATATACATATTAAAATATTTGAATAATCAATGGATATAGGGAAAATGTAAAATATTTGAAAATATCAATGGATTTTTTTTATTAAAAATTCATTTTTCACATGTAAATAAATTATTTAAAATAAAAAAACTTCAAAATATAGAGAATAATATTTCCATTTTTATGAAAAATATAATCATATAAAATTGTTTCAATTAAATTAATATTTATGATAGTAAGAAAATAATTTCATGCCATAAATATTTAAACAGTGATTCTGTTCACAACATTATTAAAATTTTACGAATTTAGAAAAAGATATTAACAATCATATTAAAACACGTTAGAAAAATAATATCCTGGAAAAAAAATTAATTTTCCATTCATTTGATTAAATTTTAATCATTAAATAAAATATTGGTAGGTTGTATGAAAAAAGAATAAAAAGACTTCAGAGATAATGAAAAAACAAATTAATTTTTCTAAAAAATGGCCTTTTAAATTGTTAAAAAAGAAAAATAAAATGATAAATATATTATCAATATATATATTTTTTTAATAAAATATATAGTTTTTTCAAGAAAAAAATATAATATAATTCCCCCTAAATGGATATAAATACATAACAAAAATTGGATAAGGATGATATTGTGAAATAAACCTTTACCAATTAGGTAACATTTAACACAATCCTCGTTGGATGAAATAATACCAATTTTAACATTAAATGACATAAATAACATCTCAACACATTTTTATTAATAATTCTATACTAAATTCATAGTTTTTGAATATTAACTCTCTCATTTATTCATGTATATTTTTGTTTGGTAATTATTGTCCTTGCATATTTTCTATGGTACCATTATATCCATAAATTTAATCATTATTTAAATATCCTAGAAATTAGTTATAAACAAATATACAATCATATATGAATAAAACACATGAAAAATGAATCTCATCACTTCGTAAAGGTTGCAGTCTACATGTGTGCACGAGAGACATTATCATTTTTCAATGAGTGGAAGGGTAATAAGGAAAGTGAAATTATTGTATTTATAAGAAATTAATTATATAATATTGTTTTTTATTCAATATTTTTATATTTTTAACCATCCAACTAAAATGGTGATTAAAATCAATTACAATCCAATAAGGATACCGTAAGTTATACATATGCATAACCAATGTTTACTCTTTCCATTGAATGGAAAAGAGATGTAAAATGAATGAAGCCCTGAGAGAATTATATTAACATATATAAAATATACATTAATCATCATTTTAATATCATAAAATTAATTTATAGGATGATTAATAGGAAAAGAATTTAAAGTTCCCAGTTATGATTTATACCTCATTGTCGAGAAATCTCCATTGAATTACAGATTAATTCTAGAAAGGATGTTATTTTCTAAAGATAATAAGATCCTTAATGTTTGGAGGAATACATTTTTGTATTAGTATAATTATTTTTCAATACAAAGGAATCATACTTGGTACATTTTTGATGATTGTAGTTTCTCGTTCATTATTGAGGAAAATGATAGACATTGAATTACATAAACAATTAAATAACATATATATCATAATCTTGACAAAGTAGAACCGAAAAACCACAAATATGAAACATAGTGATGATAGGGTTGAAATAAACTCACCCAATTAAATTCATGTTAGTTTGGAAACATTTCAATCTTTAATGTATTGTTAAACCACATTAAACTCATTTTAATGTTAATCATGATTACTTGACTTGTTATCATGATAAAATAATTATATGAATAAAAATAAAATGGTTATCCTAAATTTTTTGGAACTTATACTTATATATATAGAAAAAATATCATATTTATTATATAATGTCAGAAAAATTATAAGAACACAAAAGAAAACACATTTAATTAAAATACAAGATTTAAATGAAAAAATTATATCACCTTGAAATTAAGTAATTAGCTAGTTTTCAATAATATATTTCTTCAAATAATAATAAAAATTAATTTATCTGGAAATTTTTTGTAATCGAAATCTCAATGTATTCTTTTAATGATGCAATTAACAACAAACAGTAAAAAATATTTATTAAATTTAACAAAATATAATGTTTGTTCAAAAAAACAAAGACTGCGTTCCCAAATTCAAATTAATGTTAAAAATAATTAACAACAAAAGTATATATTTGGTCGAAAACACTCACCCAATAAGAAAATGGAATTTGTCTCATATATTATAAATTATTTTCACATATGATTTAACATTACTTAACAATATTTACCCTTTACTGTGGTTGTATGTATTACAAAGTTACTATTCATAATTATAAAAAATATTCAAATCATTAATATATTTTAACATTATGATTACCTATAAGGAATTAATTTTCAATGATTCGATATCTATAATTGGAAAAAATTAATTTAATATAAAAAAATAACTCAATGAAAAAATATTTCTAAAATACACTTTTTATGTCAAAAATTAATTTTATACCTAGATGAAGTATAATTTTTTTTCAAAAACAGATTCATTCAATCAATTTATATTAATAAAAATATGAAATATTAGAACTAATAGAAATAAATTGGAGCATTAAAATCCAATAATTAAAAATATTTTTTTTTCATAAAATTTATATTTTCACTACTAATAGAAAAATAATGTTTTCATTAAATTTTTGAGGATGTTAGCAAAATATGATTTATATATATTGATTTAGAATATGATATCATTTTTAAAAATAAATTTCTGTACTATGTAGAAATTAGTTTTAATATCTACAAAAAATGTTAATAAAACAATGTTTAGTGAATATATTTTTTTAATCGTAAAATGAGATTAATGAAATTTGAGTACATATTGAGTAAGAATTAATCTAAAATTTATTACTCATTAGGACCATTTTATATACTTTTTATAATGTGGCTGATCATATTCATACACACCAATTCAATAACTATGTTATACTAGTGATATTTAAATAAAAATACGTTTTTATTACCCATTTGGAATTTATCTCCATGTTTTTTGTTAAGTAATATATCAATAATAGTATTTTTATAAACTAAATTTTTAGGGAACTTAAATTTTCAAAATTTTGGATATAAATAAAAATTTCACTATACAGATGTGTGGACTATTGTAACCATATTCCAGTTTAATTTTTCATCACCACCTAAAAATTAATAACCATGAAGCTCATTTATTTAAATAATATAATATTAATAACATGATTATAATTGATAAGTGATAATTTTTTTTCTTTTTCTTCTATTATAATTCCATGGGCAAAGAATGTGTCCTTTATATATATTTTTGGACTATCATCTCTACAAATTGAACAATTTTTCTTTCCTTGACCATTTTTCAAATATGACATTAAAAATGAATTAATTATGTAAATGTGATATTGCGGACATAAATAATATTATATAAGGATAATATATGAAATTATTTATGTTTTATTAACAAGAAACATCCATAGTAACATTAACCACCTTAAATGAACTCATCAAAGAATTCTTCATAATTTAGAACCCTTTTTGTATAACATTTGAAAATATATAATTACTATTCGAATGGAATAATTAGGAAAAAAACAGTCAAAATTATATAAATTAAAAGGATATATTAAAATAAATTTTTTAATGGGAAAATTGACTTTATTTTAGTGACATTATATGAACTAATCGAGTAATCTTTGTAAGATGATAATATATTTAAAATAAATAACCAAATTCTTTAAATTTACATATAAAAGGAAATATATATAAATAATATTCATTGATAATTATTCATCTTAATTAAATTTATTTATTTAAAAAATTATATGTATGAGTAATGTGAATTAAAACCCGAGTCAAGGAATATTCCATACAACCCATATTACTTGTCAAATAAACATTCTAATTCTATTTAACAAATTTACGCAATCCTCATCTCATTAAATTTTTATTTTTTATATATTCCTCTTAAATATATAATTATTAGTATTTTATTTGTAATTTAATATTTATTTTTATTTTATATCGAAATTCCAAAATTTCCGTAAAAAACGATTAAAGGGTCCTTTCATGTTTCTTATTTTTTGTCAATAATCACCACCATAAAATTTATATAACCATGATGTGATTATAAAAAATGACAATATTTTATTCAAAATCCTTAAAGATAAATTATAGATTTATGAAAAAATATAGCTTTAAATCCATAAAAATATATTTTACTTAATTTATATTGAATAACCTATGTATTTCATTTTTATTCTTTCTTCTCCAAATCATTTTCATTGAATTTCTCTATTAGAATTATATGTCATGACCCGTCCTCGGGGCCCGTGCCGTGACTACCCCAAGCCCACCTTCCATAGGCCAGGGGCTGGAGACTAGCACCAAAGAAGTAATCCTGATAAAAGGGGAAGGTATTTCCTTTAATAAGTAAACAAAAACAATAGAGTACACAAATGGAAGTAAACACTAACTAAAACTGTATACAGAAGAAAGTGCCAAAAGGGAAAGGGGCCGGAAATACAAGCCCAACTGTAAAGTACAAACAACTGAAAAGAAATTACAACTACAGAAAGGTAAAACATCAAATACTGAGTCGTCCCCTGAGAATCCCACCTGACGGGTGGGTAGAGATAGCCTCCTCAGTACCCCAGGTCCATCCGTCTACTCCGTGTACGTCTCGCCAAGTAGTCCACCTCCAGGTACCATCTAGCTCAACAACTCTCTACCTCGATCAGTGATGTCTATCGTCTCCAACCAACACAACGAAGTGTAGGCATAGTCCATGTAGGGGTGAGTATAACGATACTCAGTTGGGACCCCGAGACCCCGTAGATATCTGTTAGGTCCACAAGGCTGAATACCCTAAGAGGGGGGGGGGGTGAATCAGGGTATGACTAATTAAAAAATAACGTCCGTTCTGATCTTGTTTCGCTGTTAAGAAAAACACTCTTCTCTCTCTTTCCTGTTGCACAAAGTAAACAGAAAGTAAAGCATGCATAGGACACATCAATTTTACTTGGTTCACCGCAAAGGGCTACATCCAAGGAGCATACGCTGACATGTTGCCGGTCGTACCAATTCCACTAAACTTCGCTAGCTATGGATTACAATGTTCGGGCTAGATCACTTCTATGCCCAGGCTCACTGCCTATACAAAGTTTAGGGTCAGCTCACTGCTTTCCCAAGGGTCACTCCCTGTTTCTCTCTCTTTGGATCACTACCGGTGGAGAGGATCACCTTCTTCCTCTTCCTAAGCTCACTGCTCTTAGAAGGAATCCACTCACAGTTTATAGACCTGTAGGTCTCTTCATTTGCATGAATGAATGCATCTTCCTCTGTGTGTATATGCTCTGTTGAAGTACAACTTTCACCCGTAGATGAATATCTCTTTGCACCGAAGGTATCGGGCAATGTACCAGCTTCCATGCAGTCCGAGAAGCACCACTGGAACAAAACCTTACTTGGCGCGCAAGTCAATCTCGGCACGCAAGTATCGGCGCGCAAGTCACAACGGGCGCGCAAGTCCTCCTCAGACACTTGCACGGCTCAAGCTTCCTAAGCTCCAAACTTGTGCGACTATATTCCTTTTACGCCCAAACCAATATTGGCGCGAAACTGCCAACTGGCGCGCAACTTCTAACACCAGCGCACAACTTCAACTACTGGCGCACAACTTCATCTGTGCGACCCACACTCACCACTTGCGCGACCACCACACCTGCGCGACGGGAGCTCTAATTTATCAAAGTGTTGAAATCTAGTACAGAATGAGGAGGGGTGTTCCAGTATTTATAGGCAATCTGACCACCCTGCGCGACGACGCGCAAGTCACCTGCGCGACCCAGTTTCGGCGCGCAAGTCTTCTGTCCTTTTGGACACTTGCGCGACCAACTCCCAAACTTGCGCGAACCTACTTCCTTTGCCATATTTTGATCTTCTGATCTTGAAAAACATATGGCGCGCAAGTTTCCTATTCTCCAAGTCCTCGGTGCGCAAGTCCCTTTGCCAAAAACACTTTTCTTCATTTGCCGATTTTCAGGCCTAAAAATTTTGCAAACACTAGAAAACGGCACCACCTTGTATCTGTTCTTTTGTACTGCCTCCAGATCATCCATTCCTTTTATCGATGTTCTTGAATCAAACATGGATCATTGAACTCAGATCTTGAACTCGACATTCCACCATGAAATCCTCTTTTTCAACAAAGTTGTGTGTAATCGTTGTGCTTTTTCAACAATCACTACTCAGATGTCCACTTTGTCAACAAACACAATCACCTCAAAAAAACTTCAATGATACCTTGAGGTATTTTTGCCCAACAATCTCCCCCTTTGGGTTTGTTGACAACCCTTCCAAAACAAAGATACGTCGTTGATTCTTCAGCCTCCATTCACCTCATTGCGATTCTGATAGCGATCAAGGATTTACTCAACACATACTCTAAGCCCACATGAGCAATGCTCGGTTTGTGAAACAAGAGTAAATGAATAGTTCATCAATGAATCACTTTATCTATGACATCCACTATTGACACCAAGCTGATACCAATTTGTACTAAACTGATACCAATTGTTGATGGATTTGTTGGAAGACCAATGTTTGGTTTGGAAATAGTCTTACCACTTTCCAACACCACTCTTCTGCTTTTATCACGATCCTCAGCTGTCGTGATATCTATTCTTTGATAGATCACTTCTATCATCATCAGATTTAAAGCACTCCCCCTTTCTCATTGCTCCCCCTTTCTAGTTGCTCCACCTGTCAGCTTCTCCCCGTATCTTTCATGATTTCTCAAATAGACACACTGTCTCCCAATCACTATTTTCTCCTCCTTTAACAAACACTTTTCTCCCCCTTTGTCAACGAACCCAAAGGACACTCCTTTGTAGTCTGTAACATAGTAGAGAACACATATCAGTATATTAGGGAAAAACACATCATACCTCGGGGAGAGGGGGTAGGAATCCCACATCCACACAATTTCAAGTGCAGGGAATCGACTGAACTCCCAGAGCCAGTTGATGCCTCTCAAAAGCTTCCTTGGGTAAGGCCTTTGTCAGAATGTCTGCAACCTGTAGCTCTGTAGGCACATACTCCAACTTCACGATGCCCTGCTCAACCTTCTCCCTGATAAAATGATACTTGATCTCAATGTTCTTTGTCATGGAATGATGGACGGGATTTTTGCTAAGATTTATAGCACTTGAGTTGTCACACTGGATTCCGATCGGAGACTTCACTTCAACTCCCATATCTTCAAGCTGCTATTTCATCTACAATAACTGTGTGCATGCTTGAGTGGCAGCAATATACTTAGCTTCTGCGGTGCTTAATGAAATTCAATCCTGCTTCATGCTCAACCAAGAAATACATAGTCCGCCAAGATAAAATGCACCTCCAGATGTTGATTTCCTGTCATCTGCTGAACTGGCCCAGTCTGTATCAGTATATCCCAATAATTCTGTCTGAGACTTGTCGTTATATGTCAGCCCGAAGTCCACTGTGCCCTTGATATACCGAAGTATTCTTTTCACTACAAGCATGTGACTTTTTTTGGGATTACTTTGATATCTTGCTGCTTGGCATGTGGCGAAAACAATATCAGGCCTTGTCGCGGTCAAGTACAATAGACTTCCGATAATTTGCCTATATTCTGTGATATTAACTGCCTTGCCTTCCTCATCTTTTGATAATCTCATCCAGGTAGCAACCAGAGTCTTCATCTCCTTGGAATTATCCATTACAAACCTTCTTAGAACCTCCTTGGCATATTTGGATTGAGAAATAAAAGTTCCATTACTTCCTTGTGTCACCTGTAAACCAAGGAAAAATGTTAGCTCTCCAATCATTGACATTTCAAACTCATTTTTCATGAATTCGGAGAACTGTCTACATTGAGCTTCATCTGGTCCGCCGAATATTATTTCATCAACATAAACCAGCACCATCATCCGTTGATTACTTTCATTACAAAAAAAGAGATTATAATCAACTCCTCCACGCTAAAAACCAAGCTTCTTCAAATACTGATCAAGCCTTGAGTACCATGCTCGTGGTGCTTGTTTCAGCCCATAAAATGCCTTCTTCAGCTTGCAAACTTTGTTCTCATCCTCATGAATAAGAAAACCATCTGGCTGCTCAATGTACACCTCTTCTTCCAGAACCCCATTCAAGAACGCGGATTTGACATCCATCTAGAACACTTTAAACTTTCTTTGCACTGCTATGGACAAGAATAATCTGATTGTCTCCAGCCTTGCAACTGGTACAAATGTCTCATCAATATCTATTCCTTCGATCTGGGAGTACCCCTTGCACACTAGTCGTGCTTTGTTTCGAATCACAGTTCCATCTTCATTCATCTTGTTACGATAGACCCATTTAGTCCCAATGACATTCTTGTCTGCTGGTCTCGAAACAATCTCTCACGTCTAGTTCTTGTAACGCCCCGACCCCAGCTACCCAGAGTCGGTGCATTACTTCGTAACATTGTCATGATAAAAAAAGATCAGGTCTCGAAAGACCGATTAGTTTAGTATCCTTGGAAACACTAGATACATTCGTAAACGTTACATTACATAATAAAGTGAAAAACTACAATAACAAAGTCTCCATAGTCCACACTCATATCCTCTTCTGACAATCCCTACAGGTCATTCATAAAATACTTCTTCACATCCTGGAAAATATTAAAACATTGAAAGGGGTGAGCTCAGATGCCCAGTAAGGATAACAATATTGCGGAAGCTTTCATAAATAAACATTAACATTTAAGGCAATGTATAACTAAAACAAAAGCCTTTTTAAACATGAACTTTAGCATAATATGGCAAAAATAAAATTAAATAATGCCATTTACTTACTCACATGGATATTCTACTAGTCGAATAATCACATGCAATATCAATAACCACTTTCACAATGAGGGAATGTATAATGCCAGATATTCTGAAACATTTTGTCAAGGCCTCGGCCAAGACGTCTAAAATGATTAAGGCCTCGGCCAAAACCATAAATCAAGTTGGGAAAGGGCCTCGGCCAATTCCACGTCTAGTTGTCTCATGAGACCTACCGATGCATCGAGGAGCTATAGCGGGCTCCACCCGTCACTTATTAATCCCAATACATTCCTCATATGAATAGGTTTAAACATATCATAAACCATAACATAATCGTATCACATAAAACATGCATAAAGGAAACATAACATTTCCACACTTCAATCACAAGATATCAATACAACACATTGATATAATAAAAATGCTTTCAAAACCATTTTCAATACCAAAATAAAAGAAAGTTAAAACTTTGTATTTTTTTTTCATTAAAAAAAATGATGTCTTATAGAGGAAGCCGAAAGTCAAATAATGGTCACGGCGGCGGAGAAGTCGTTGTCGCCGCATACGTACGGAAAGAAAAACATTCCCTTTTGTCGTTTAGCAAAATGCTTCGTATAAAAAAGATTCCTTTTGAATAAACGTAAAATTCAAAGGGGTTTATACACCGTATAAAAGAAAGTTGTGTATAAAACCAAATATGCCTCCATGAAAGGGGATTGAGAAGAAGTCCTTAAAAAGATCATTTTTTAAATAAAGTACATCTATAATGTGTATTCACTATAAGTACACATAAATAATGTAAAAATACAAGATAGGACATAATAATATCATGACATAATTTGAAAGTAGGAGATTAACCCAAAGAATAGAAATTGGGTTAAGAAGTTCCCTTACCTCGTGTCTGACATGACTCAACCGTTCTTTAACCTCCTAAATAATAAACTAGAGTTAATATATACCTTATTAAAAACCATTTTAAATTTCATTATCCTTATTATATCACTTATTACAATGATATGAACATTATGTAATTATTTAAGTTAATAACGGTCGTTTTGTTGATCTTTGGTATTTGAGTCAACAATAATCTTCTTATAATTACAAGTTGTTTATGTGGTAGAATACCCATTATCTCCAGAATTATATTCATGATTTAGATGTCATATATATCTTATATATCCGGTATATACATTCATTTATAATATTACATAACATTTAGAGGTAAGAAATGAAATGCACCGTTCATGGAGACGGTAAGCTGTACGTACGCATGAACGCTACTTTCATTTCAATTTTATATTTAATGGAACGAAATCATAATGATATAAATGTATAATATAATTCCAGTATAATATAGTGTATAATACCATTTACTCCTTTCTTTATACATCCCACATATGGCATTAACGATTCAAATCACTTTGAGGGGGCGGTAGTCCGCACTTCCTAAAATGAAATTATCGCGTTTTACCTATAATGGAAATCATAAAGTATGCCATAAATGAGAAATACAGAAGCATAAGTAAAACATAAACATATTATATATCATATATAAAAATAGTTACATCTTAATGGCCACCTTTGAAGGTGTTATATGAGTGTTGAACAATCATCGTTTCGTGAGGCAGAAATTCGCCATCCACAGAAACCGTATGTTCTTTAACCATTAGATGTAGGTGTGTGTAAGTGTAGCTCGAATCCTTATTATAACAACATCCTAGTATATTTAGGATACTGGTGTTGTTACAAAAGAGATGAATAAAAAGAGTTTAGGGGGTTGGAGAAGAAAAATAAAACAAAACAACATTAGAGAAGACATTACCTCAAAATCGGGTAACTCTTTTTGATTTGAGCCAAAGGCTTCCTTGGGAAGAGTTATGCCCAAAGTGAGGATTCTAGGAGTAAGAGGGGAATTTGGGAGAGTATTTGGGTAGAGGTTGGCTGAGCCAAATGGCTTTATGGTTTGAATAATGTGGGAGAGGTGGGGGCCTTTTATAAGTGGAGAGGAGGGGCACTTTTGGAAAGTAATGAAATGTTATATTATTACACAATGATTTTCGGATTCTAAAGGTCCCACAGTTATATAATTCGTGGCTAATGTGATAAGAGTTCGAAATATATTCATCCAATAGGCTTTGGACAAGTGTAAGCCTTTGATTTTGCATTATCTTCTCATTTTATTTAAATCGTTAAATAATGGGGTCATCGCTGCATCATAATGATGTCATAAATAATTTAATTTATTTAATGTCTAAAAATTATAAAAAAAATACTATGATGTAGTAAATCTTTTTATATTTCTAATGAATATTTATAGTCAAAATTTGGACTTGTGTAACCCCACTTAAAAACTGTTTTAGTAAAATAACTCATGTTTGTGTCAATTTAATTTTAACATTAAATAAATATATATTAATGACATTTTCCAACTAAAGTGGCTCCATGGGGTCCCCAAGTTGACACATGGGTTGTCTTGGTCGGCCATGACTCATCCAATAGGAGTAGGACAAGTGTCAAGCTCATATCATATTATTAAAACATTGTTTTTACCTTAAACTACACTAATTACCTATAATCGCGATTAAGAACTTAAAAGTTACTATTCACCAAAAAATTATTTTAATCTCATTGAACAACATTTTACTTCTTAATGACAACCATGTATGTCTGATTTTTGAAAATCAAATCACAGAAGTGGTAATATTTCATTTTAACGAAAATTCAGTTTTTAACAACCACTTAGTGGTTTCACTATTCATCAAAAATTAAAGTTTTTCAGAATAAGGCCAAAATTTCACCCTAAGCTATAATTGATATTACGAATTCAAAAATTATGTATATTTTACAAAATTACAAACATATAAGTTGTATTAATTAATTTTATAATTAATTCCCACTGTTACAACAAATAGCGTGTTTTTAAGAAACAATTTATATCAAAAGATTGGCAATTGTTTATGTCCAATTTTAATGTTAAATTAATTTTAATGACCACCATTGGATAAAATGGTAAAAATATATTCTAATTATAATTTAAAACCACTAAATAGTATAATTTATCACTATAAATTATTTTGATTAAAAAAGTTGTTTTTAAGTATTTTTCACTATTCATAAAAAATAGAAGTTCTCAGAAAAATACCAAAAATTCAAAATAGGCTAATTTCGATATTCCGAATCCAAAAATGAAGTCCATTTTGATAAATAAAATTTATAAAATTTCAAAAAGTAGGTATTACTATTCACAACGGCTAGTTTAATTCGTTGTGGTGTGTGTTAGAGCTCGAGGTTGCGTATAACACACGCTATTGCATTATTCGAAGTGAAACGTACCATGGAAGCTTGGGGTGTTACATTCTCCCCTCCTTCAATAAATTGCGTCCTCGCAATTTGAAAAATTTTCTTTGAAAATAAAAGGATAAAAATAGAAAATACCTTTGTGGAAAACCCACATCGGAAATAAGGTTAATAACTATATAACATTAAAAGAAATCAAGATAAGTACAAAGGTCACCCGATATAGCCCATTCTAGGATTCTATGAAAATATGAATATGGAGGAGAAACAAACCATCAAGGTCTGATGGAGAGTTATATAAAACAGGATTAGGAGAAAGTTTAACTACAAGAAAATCACAAACTTGTGATTGGTTAAACGGTCATTGAATCCCCAGTTGGAAAAGTTAACCGACAACATTTTTGTTTTAAGTTACCTTTTATAATGCTGAGGAATTTATTTAGGAGATTTACTAAGAACGTAAGGGAATATACATACTTGTTATGTATACTTTCATTCGTTAATAAATTTTTACCACAAACCCAACTTTTACTCCAAATGGTAACGGAACTCAGAAATATTCTATTTATCCTAATTGTATAAGGTTAAAAATGTTAACACATACCATTTAGATTAGTAAAATTATTTTGTAATAACCAGGGACTTCCTGTAGGCTAGTGGTAGGAAATAAAGGCCTGTCGCACTATGATTGTGGGTTCGATTCCTGCAGCTTTGTCCGACGCGTCAGGTTATGCCCCACCCTAAAGGTTGTCCTTTTCCTAAAACTATAGTATTATAATATTCCAAAAATAATCTTCATAAATTTTTTAACCTTAAACAATACTAACCAAAGATCAACTTAATCCATTCCAACCTTTATAGTTATCCAAAATACTTCTGTCCAACTCACAGTCCAAATTTTATAAGGAAGGTAAACATAATGAAGATCCTTTTTTCCATGTTACAACATGTGAACACCTTCATCATGTATTCTTTTTAAACATACGTAATTACCATGATCCCTTATTCCTTATAGAATACTAGATATACTCCTTCTATCCAAAAATGTATACAAATCATCAATCAGTTTCAAGGAAGTTAAGAATATCCAATATAATTTATCCAAATCAATCACATCTTATTCCAAAATCACTATCTCGGTATCAGAACCATATTATGGTTTATCTTTCTCTCAACCATATATTTTACAAAAATTTAACCTACTGTGGAGTCACTTTTCTTGGTTCCACACAATCTCAAGTCCTTGAGGAAATAGTACTGCAGTACAATCCTTATATACTCCATAATTATTATAACCAGTACATCATTGATACAACACTCAAATTACAATTTTTTTTAATAACAACATAAGAACTCTAATCATTACTCCTCATCTGTGGTAGTATCATAACTTGATTATTATCCAATAACATCATTTGGGGCATACTCTGATGATTTGGACATTGGTTTGCGTAGTGTCCCCAATCCTTGCAGAAGAAGCATTGTACATTTGAAACCATTTTCTTACCCTTGCAGTCACGCACTTTGTGTCCTTTTTCTCTACACTTATAACAAACTCCCATTCCCTTTAGGCAAGTTCCACGATGTTTCTTCCCACAATTACCACATATTGGAAAATTCTTCTTTCCCCTCATCCCTTTATCCATCATTCTCTCTTCTATCCCTTTCCTCTCTTGCTTCGCTTCAAATCCATAGGACTCAGAGAATTCTTTACTTATCTTATTAACACATGATACTATTTCTTCATATGTTGAGAACACATGGGAGACTATTTCCCTTCGAAATGTTGGCTTAATACCGTGAAAGATACGATCCTTCTTACTCTTTGGATCATACGTATTGCTGGAGTTCACATTCCTTCTACTGGGCGCCATTTCTATACAATGACATAAACTAGGTTAGTTTATGAATTATAATGAATAATTCCAAACTTTTAAAATAATTAATGTAAATTGAACGGTTTATGGATATAATCCATAATCATAAGAATGTTTTCTTTGATGAAGTATATACTCATAAACCCAACATAATGGTTTGTATAGAAAATGAGAATTATCCTAAGAAAATCCCCCAGGAGTGTCGTAACCAAGAGTGCAGCAAGGCCCGTTATCGTGCACCAGTTCCCGTTTGAGTCTAACTCAAAGCGGTGTTTTCGGGTTTTACCCCTAGGTACATCTGTGCCAGAGCCGCCTCTACCTGCTCGTATCCAGACAGGGATGTATTGCTCTGAAAACTCACAACATATCTACAATACCAAAATTCCAGGAAGTTCTTCTATACTAATCCCCAAATTCTATCTTCGGGCTATGTGCTCTAATCAGAGTTTATCTAAATCTAGCTTCCAAGGTTAGTACTAAACTGCCTCTGATACCAACTGTAACGCCCCGACCCCAGCTACCCAGAGTTGGTGCATTACTTTGTAACATTGGCATGATCACAAAAGATCATGTCTCGAAAGACCGATTAGTTTAGTAGCCTTGGAAACACTAGATACATTCGTAAACGTTACATTACATCATAAAGTGAAAAACTACAATAACAAAGTCTCCATAGTCCACACTCATATCCTCTTCTGACAATCCCTGCAGGTCATTCATAAAATACTTCTTCACATCCTGGAAAATATTAAAACATTGAAAGGGGTGAGCTCAGATTCCCAGTAAGGATAACAATATTGCGGAAGCTTTCATAAATAAACATTAACATTTAAGGCAATGTATAACTAAAACAAAAGCCTTTTTAAACTTAAACTTTAGCATAATATGGCAAAAATAAAATCAAATAATGCCATTTACTTACTCACATGGATATTCTACTAGTCGAATAATCACATGCAATATCAATAACCACTTTCATAATGAGGGAATGTATAATGCCAGACATTCTGAAACATTTTGTCAAGGCCTCGGCCAAGACGTCTAAAATGTTTAAGGCCTCGGCCAAAACCATAAATCAAGTTAGGAAAGGGCCTCGGCCAATTCCACGTCTAGTTGTCTCATGAGACCTACCGATGCATCGAGGAGCTATAGCGGGCTCCACCCGTCACTTATTAAGCCCAATACATTCCTCATATGAATAGGTTTAAACATATCATAAACCATAACATAATCGTATCACATAAAACATGCATAAAGGAAACATAACATTTCCACACTTCAATCACAAGATATCAATACAACACATTGATATAATAAAAACTCTTTCAAAACCATTTTCAATACCAAAATAAAAGAAAGATAAAACTTTGTATTTATTTTTCATTAAAAAAATGATGTCTTGTAGAGGAAGCCGAAAGTCAAATAATGGTCACGGCGGCGGAGAAGTCGTTGTCTCCGCATACGTATGGAAAGAAAAACATTCCCTTTTTTCGTTTAGCAAAATGCTTCGTATAAAAAAGATTCCTTTTGAATAAATGTAAAAGTCAAAGGGGTTTATACACCGTATAAAAGAAAGTTGTGTATAAAACCAAATATGCCTCCATGAAAGGGGATTGAGAAGAAGTCCTTAAAAAGATCATTTTTTTAAATAAAGTACATCTATAATGTGTATTCACTATAAGTACACATAAATAATGTAAAAATACAAGATAGGACTTAATAATATCATGACATAATTTGAAAGTAGGAGATTAACCCAAAGAATAGAAATTGGTTTAAGAAGTTCCCTTACCTCGTGTCTGACTTGACTCAACCGTTCTTTAACCTCCTGAATAATAAACTAGAGTTAATATATACCTTATTAAGAACCATTTTCAATTTCATTATCCTTATTATATCACTTATTAAAATGATATGAACATTATGTAATTATTTAAGTTAATAACGGTCGTTTTGTTGATCTTTGGTATTTGAGTCAACAATAATCTTCTTATAATTACAAGTTGTTTATGTGGTAGAATACCCATTATCTCCAGAATTATATTCATGATTTAGATGTCATATATATCTTATATATCCGGTATATACATTCATTTATAATATTACATAACATTTAGAGGTAAGAAATGAAATGCACCGTTCATGGAGACGGTAAGCCGTACGTACGCATGAACGCTACTTTCATTTCAATTTCATATTTAATGGAATGAAATCATAATGATATAAATGTATAATATAATTCCAGTATAATATAGTGTATAATACCATTTACTCCTTCTTTATACATCCCACATATGGCATTAACGATTCAAATCACTTTGAGGGGGCGGTAGTCCGCACTTCCTAAAATGAAATTATCGCGTTTTACCTATAATGGAAATCATAAAGTATGACATAAATGAGAAATACAGAAGAATAAGTAAAACATAAACATATTATATATCATATATAAAAATAGTGACATCTTAATGGCCACCTTTGAAGGTGTTATATGAGTGTTGAACAATCATCGTTTCGTGAGGCAGAAATTCGCCATCCACAGAAACCGTATGTTCTTTAACCATTAGATGTAGGTGTGTGTAAGTGTAGCTCGAATCCTTCTTATAACAACATCCTAGTATATTTAGGATACTGGTGTTGTTACAAAAGAGATGAATAAAAAGAGTTTAGGGGGTTGGAGAAGAAAAATAAAACAAAACAACATTAGAGAAGACATTACCTCAAAATCGGGTAACTCTTTTTGATTTGAGACAAAGGCTTCCTTGGGAAGAGTTCTGCCCAAAGTGAGGATTCTAGGAGTAAGAGGGGGAAGTTGGGAGAGTATTTGGTCAGAGGTTGGACGAGCCAAATGGCTTGAAGGTGTGAATAATGTGGGAGAGGTGGGGGCCTTTTATAAGTGGAGAGGAGGGGCACTTTTGGAAAGTAATGAAATGTTATATTATTACACAATGATTTTTGGATTATAAAGGTCCCAAACTTATATAATTCGTGGCTAAGGTGATAAGGGTTCTAAATATCTTCATCCAATAGGCTTTGGACAAGTGTAAGCCTTGGATTTTGCATTATCTTCTCATTTTATTTAAATCGTTAAATAATGAGGTCATCGCTGCATCATAATGATGTCATAAATAATTTAATTTATTTAATGTCAAAAAATTATAAAAAATATACTATGATGTATTAAATCTTTTTATATTTATAATGAATATTTATAGTCAAAATTTGGACTTGTGTAACCCCACTTAAAAACTGTTTTAGTAAAATAACTCATGTTTGTGTCAATTTAATTTTAACATTAAATAAATATATATTAATGTCATTTTCCAACTAAAGTGGCTCCATGGGGTCCCCAAGTTGACCCATGGGTTGTCTTGGTCGGACATGACTCATCCAATAGGAGTAGGACAAGTGTCAAGCTCATATCATATTATTAAAACATTGTTTTTACCTTAAACTACACTAATTACCTCTAATCGCGATTAAGAACTTAAAAGTTACTATTCACCAAAAAATTATTTTAATCTCATTGAACCACATTTTACTTCTTAATGAAAACCATGTATGTCGGATTTTTGAAAATCAAATCACAGAAGTGGTAATATTTCATTTTAATGAAAAATCAGTTTTTAACAACCACTTAGTGGTTTCACTATTCATCAAAAATTGAAGTTTTTCAGAATAAGGCCAAAATTTCACCCTAAGCTATAATTGATATTCCGAATTCAAAAATGATGTCTATTTTACAAAATTACAAACATATAAGTTGTATTAATTAATTTTATAATTAATTCCCGCTGTTACAACAAATAGCGTGTTTTTAAGAAACAATTTATATCAAAAGATTGGCAATTGTTTATGTCCAATTTTAATGTTAAATTAATTTTAATGACCACCATTGGATAAAATGGTAAAAATATATTCTAATTATAATTTAAAACCACTAAATAGTATAATTTATCACTATAAATTATTTTGATTAAAAAAGTTGTTTTTAAGTATTTTTCACTATTCATAAAAAATAGAAGTTCTCAGAAAAATACCAAAAATTCAACATAGGCTAATTTCGATATTCCGAATCCAAAAATGAAGTCCATTTTGATAAATAAAATTTATAAAATTTCAAAAAGTAGCTATTACTATTCACAACAGCTAGTTTAATTCGTTGTGGTGTGTGTTAGAGCTCGAGGTTGCGTATAACACACACTATTTCATTATTCGAAGTGAAACGTACCATGGAAGCTTGGGGTATTACAGTTCTTCTCAATCTGATCAAGCTCTTCATTCATAGCTTGAACCCAGTTTTCATCTTCAGCTGCATCGGAAAAACATTTCGGCTCCACCTGAGATAAAAACGATGTCTGTTGTAATGACTTCATTTTTCGAGTCTGAACTGGTGCTGTCTGGTCACCAATGATATTTTGCCTATCAATTTCAGCTCAACTCTTTGGCTTCCTTGAAGATATGGACTTGACACTTTCTTGTTCATCATCAGTATATTCTTCTGAGTCAGCCTCTGCAACTTCTGCTCCCCATGTGTTGCTTACCTCATCATCACTTTCATCCAGAAACTGTTCACTGGGTCGTTGAGTAGTCTGTTCATTTTCGACTATAGTGACATCATTGCTCTCAACAATTTTTCCCAGCCTCTTGTTGAAGCATTTATATGCTTTGCTTTTCCCTGAATAGCCAAGGAATATCCCTTCATCTCCTCGTGCCTCAAACTTCCTATGATGTTTTTTGTTGAGAATGAAACACTTACTTCCAAAGATTCGAAAGTATTTCAACGTTGGCTTCTTTCCGTACCACAGTTCATACGGAGTCTTCCCTTGCTTCAGACATAACATGGACCTGTTTGAAACATAGACCGATGTCAAAACAGCTTCCTTCCAAAATTTCTCAAGTAGGTCCTTATCAATAAGCATTGTTCTGGACATGTTGTTGATGATCCGATTTCTCCTTTCAACCACTCCATTCTGTTGGGGAGTTCTTACTGATGAAACTTGATGCCTTATCCCATGTTTCTCGAGATAGTTTTCAACTTGACTGTTTGTAAATTCCGTACCGTTATCAGTACGAAACTTCAGAATTTTCTGCCCAAGCATCTTTTCCGATTCCCTCCTGTACTGCTTTATGCAACTGAACACCTCTGTCTTATGGGTAATGATGAATACCCAGGCCATTCTATTATGGTCATCAATGAAAAGAACATAATACCTTTGCCCATCTACAGCTCATGGTGAGATAGGTCCACATACATCAGCATGCACCAATTCGAGCAATTGAGTTGCTTTTTGTTCCTTTGGCCTGTATGTCTTCTTGATGATCTTCCCTTGTTGATAAGCATCACACGTATGAGTGCGATCACGTGATAGTTTGGGAAGGTCTCTAGAAGCATCAAACTTTACCAGATCTTCCATAGATGGTTGACATAGATGACCAAGTCGCTTATGTCACAGCTGATTTTCTTCTTCTCTGGATAAAAGGCATGAATCTTCTTCCCCACCTACCAGGTAAAGATTCCCCTTTGTTCGTTTTCCATGAAGAATGACTATTCCATATTTTCCTTTAACAATACCCATCTTCTTGGTAAATAGGATAGAGTGCCCAGAGTCACATAGTTGACTGACGCTAAGCAAATTATGACTGAGACCCTCTACCACCAAGACATCAGCATGTCTCATTTCTTTGCCCCCAAACTTGGCTTTTCCTGAGCCAACAATCTTCAGGCCTTCATCATTTCCAAATTCGACAACTCCTTCTTTGTCATATTTTATGCCTGTAACCAGATCCTTATTACCCGTCATGTGGGATGTGCAACCACTGTCAAGGATCCAAACACTAGAACGATCTGATGCTTTAAGGGTAATTTCAGCAACTACGACCTTCTCAGTTTTCTTCTTCCTGGTCCATACTTTTTCTTTCATACTCGGCATGGATTGAGGCTTCTGTTCTTTCTTAGAGTATGATGGACCAGCTTCATCTTGGAAAACTGAAAATCTGTTCTGAACTTTTAACTCACTTGTCGGTTTACTGATCTGCTGCTTGCGAACATTTTGATTCTACTTTGGCACATTTTTCTGAATAGTTGGAGTGAAGTACCTAGCCATGTGTCCAAATCTTCTGCACCAAAAATAGTGTCCTTCAAAAAATGTTCTGGAAAACCGTTCTCTGTTTGGCTTCCATCTCTGTTCTTGTACCCTTCGATATCTTTTGGCTATGGAACACACATACTGTGAATGTCCCATCTTTACACAACAATAACACCTGATATAAGGTGCATTCCTTCGTGTTACTTCAACACAACGAGTTTCCCCTTTGGATCTCTGAGTATTCTGATTCTACTTTGTGCTCAAATCCACTTTCAATCTCGGGACAGGTGCTTGATGTCTAACTTCAACTGCCACAGATTTTTGTTTCTGATTAAGCCATGAATCAGCCTTAACATCTGAGTTCAATTACTGCTTCTTTCTTGTTGAACTACTAGGCTCTTCTTTCTTCTTTTCAGTCTTGTAACGACCTGATTTCCTAAGAACGTGTTGGGATTCAAAGGTTTTTCCTGGTCTTTAACTTTTCTCCACAGACCGACAACTTCCTCTTCATGCTCTTCAATACGCTTGATGCGATCTTTCACTTTTCGACTCAAGCAATCGATCTCCCTTTTCTGCTCATCAATCTTGAGCTTATGCTCATCAACCTTTTCTGTGCACTCTGGGTTGGAAGACTTACGATTTTCAATTTCTTTCTCAAGCTCAGAAATCTATTCTTCTTGTTGTTGCATGTAGAGTTTGGCATCACGTACTATCTTGTTGGCTTTCTTTGTTTTTGCTTGCCAAACATCTATCTCTTCAAGAGCTGCTTTTAATTCAGATTCCATGTCAACTCTCCCTTCAATTTCTTCTTCTTCTTCATCAGTTTCGGTTTCTTTCTTTTCTAGAGCACTACTGGCAACAGCCACCATCGCATTTTGTCCACGATCTTTGCAGTTTTCTATCTCTTCAACTTCTTCACCCTCAGACTCAGCTAAACTGTCTATTTCTTGAGAAAGAAGATTCTTCTTCTTAAAGAAATTTCTCTTGAACTGCTTCTTCCCTTTCACATAGGCTGAAGATTTTTTCATGGGAATCTCAACTTCATCTTCCTCTCTTTCTTCTTGAAACTTTTTGGGGCATCTTGCAGCAAGATGACTAACCTTTCCACATCAGAAGCATGCTAGTGGAAGTTTCCCTTTAAACTTTCCTTTTCCTCTTTGCAGATTTGAAGAAAGGAACGACATCACCTCATCTGACTCTTCTTCCTCCTGAGAATCTTCAATAGTGAGCCTCTTCATGGCCTTAAATGCCACCTCTTTGGATTTCCCCTTTTCCACAGCATCGTTGTCATCATTTCTCATTTCATATGCAACAAGAGTGCTATGTAGGTTATCCAATGTCAGCTCTTTCAGATATTTATCTTCCAAAACAGAAACTTTCGGATTGAACCGAGGTGGAAGCTTTCTCAAGATGCGCTTTACGATTTTATTGTCTTCGATAATTTCTCCAAGACCCCGCATGCTTCTACCACAACATTTACCCTGTCAAAGAATGCATCAACAGACTCATTCGGGTTCATTCTGAGATCTTCATACTTGTTCCACAACACTTGCATCTTTGCCTCTCAAAATTTTGTATCCCCTTCATAAATATTCAAAAGCTTTTCCCACATGGCATGTGACGTTTTTCATGACATCACCTTTGTATATATGGGATTGGAAAGGGCTCCCCCTAAGGCATTGATTGCTTTGGAATCAGCATCTAACTCTCTATGCTCAGCTTCTGATAAAGCCCCACTATTAGTATCAGCTGTGATACCATGCATAGCTACGGAAAACACATCTATTCCCAAGGATCGGAAATAGTGTTGCATCCGATTCTTCCATATCTAAAAATTATATCCGTCGAAGATCGGAATCCCTTTATGATTGGTGACCTCCATTAAGAGAAGAACAACTTTCAACCTTTCCCTCTGATACCAATTATTAGGTCCACAAGGTGGAATACCCTGAGAGGGGGGGGGGGGTGAATCAGGGTATGACTAATTAGAAAATAACGCCTGTTCTGACCTTGTTTCGCTGTTAAGAAAAACACTCTTCTCTCTCTTTCCTGTTGCACAAAGTAAACAAAAAGTAAAGCATGCACAGGACACAACAATTTTACTTGGTTCACCGCAAAGGGCTACGTCCAAGGAGAATAAGCTGACAAGTTTCCGGTCATACCAATTCCACTAAACTTCACTAGCTGTGGATTACAATGATCGGGCTAGATCACTTCTATGCCCAGGCTCACTGCCTATACAAAGTTTAGGGTCAGCTCACTACTTTCCCAAGGGTCACTCCCTATTTCTCTCTCTCTGGCTCACTACCGGTGGAGAGGATCACCTTCTTCCTCTTCCAAAGCTCACTGCTCTTGGAAGGAATCCACTCACAGTTTATAGACCTGTAGGTATCTTCATTTGCATGAATGAATGCATCTTCCTCTGTGTGTAGATGCTCTGTTGAAGTAAAACTTTCACCCGTAGATGAATATATCTTTGCACCGAAGGTATCGAGCAACGTACCAGCTTCCACGCAGTTCGAGAAGCACCACTGGAAAAAAACCTTACTTGGCGAGCAAGTCAATCTCGGCGCGCAAGTATCGGTGTGCAAGTCACAATGGGCGCGCAAGTCCTCCTCAGACACTTGCGCGACTCAAGATTCCTCAACTCCATACTTGCGCGACTATATTCCTTTTACGCCCAAACCAATATTGGCATGCAACTTCCAACTGGCACGCAACTTCTAACACCGGCGCACAACTTCAACTACTGGCGCGCAACTTCACCTGCGCGACCCACACTCACCACTTGCACGACCACCACACCTGCGCGACGGGAGCTCTGATTTCTCAAAGTGTTAAACTCCGGTACAGAATGAGGAGGGGTGGTCCAGTATTTATAGGCAATCTGACCACCCTGCGCGATGGCGCGCAAGTCACCTGCGCGACCCAGTTTCGGCAGGCAAGTCTTCTGTCCTTTTGGACACTTGCGCGACCAACTCCCAAACTTGCGCGAACCTACTTCCTTTTCCATATTTTGATCTTCTGATCTTGAAAAACATATGGTGCGCAAGTTTCCTATTATCCAAGTCCTTGGCTCGCATGTCCCTTTGCCAAAAACACTTTTCTTCATTTGCCGATTTTCAGGCCCAAAAATTTGGAAAACACTGGAAAACGGCGCCACCTTGTATCTGTTCTTTTGTACCGCCTCCAGATCATCCATTCCTTTTATCAACGTTCTTGAATCAAACATGGATCGTTGAACTTAGCTCTTGAACTTGACATTCCACCATGAAATCCTCTTTGTCAACAAAGTTGTGTGTCATCGTTTTGCTTTGTCAACAATCACTACTCAGATGTCCACTTTGTCAACAAACACAATCACCTCAAAAAAGATTCAATGATACCTTGAGGGATTTTTGCCCAATAATATCCCAGAATCCATGAAGGATAAACCACGATAGAAAGATACAATCACGAATTACCAAACAACCGTACTTAGGTATATGACCATACATATACATAAGTTACCAATCTCTGTCCGACTCCAACTCTCGAACCCAAGCACAAACCAGTTCAAGAATGGAAGTAAAGTCAATCACCACGATGATAGTGGTTGAAAGACATGACTCACCTCACACAGGTACGCCACAATAGTGGAGAGATATAGATGATCAAATGTAGCCAATGGATCGTCTATGTTGTCGGAACCACACATGATAGAGGACCAGCTAAGCTGTCGGACCCACACATGATACAATCCAGCTATCTTGTCTAAGCTGTCAGACCCACACATGATACAATCTTGCTATCTCGTCTATGCTATCGGACCCACACATGATACAGTACACCTATCTCGTCTAAGCTGTCAGACCCATAAAGGATACAATCCAGCTATCTCATCTAAGCTGTCGGACCAACATAGGATACAGTCCAGCTATCTTATCTAAGCGGTCGGACCCACACAGGATATATTCCAACTATCTCATTGTCGTCGAACCTATAAAGGATTCCAGTACAGTAGTTATCGTTATCGCAGCCAGCTCTAGGGTTCCCCCACACAACATACTCAATTCCGGGACGGTCTAATCCTCGAGCAAAGGGGTCGATATATCAACTATCACGAAGTCCTGAGTTTATATATCCCAATATTCTGTCTCATCAAAAGAAACCCAACGTGACAGACTGCACATCAATCGAACGCTCGGTCTGAGAGTTATTAGCTATTCTGTTCCAGGAGCCCGGTTGGATTTATGCTCATTCCATACCGGCCATTTTCCAAAGTTTTCCAAAACTCACATAAGGTATCGCCAAAGGAATGACTCATAGAGAGGATCCCAGTGCTGTAGACGGCGTGTCGTTCAGATGCATGATATTGGAGATATTTTCATTTAGGTGATGTCAGGCCCGGCCCGTCAAGCCCAGTGGGCTGGCGGGCGGCCCGACCCGACTCGATGGGTCCGACCTGACTGGGGGTCGGCCCGACCCGGTTTAGTGGGTCCGACCCGTCTGGGGGTCGGCCCAACCCGGTTTGTTAACATAATGTTGTGTAGGAAAGAAGTATTCTTTATAAAAAATAAGTCTTTTTTAAGACATTGTTCTGTTTTTAAAATTAAAATGGGAATATCAAAATCTTATCCAATATCAGTTAACATTTTATAAAAAATTTACCATCCTTCTTAAAAGCAACTAATGTGTCAATGGGATAACATGTGTCCTAGGGGTCCTTGTTAGTCAATGACTGGAAGTAGTGGATTAAATACTTAATACGGTGGTGCTCCAATAATTTATTTTGGTTTTATAGTTATTCAAATAAATCCTCCATTGGATTTTAATGAATAAAAAATTAAAAGGGTATTCTATATGATATAGAGTAGATATTAAATCCATATTGAAAATAGAAATACTATGGAAAAAACATGGTTAAACATCAAGTAAGTAATCTGGAGTATTTCATATAAGTGATACTATAATTAAGTATAAGAATAATAAATTTTGAAATAATAGAAGAAATACTTATTTCATTATAAACTTGTTATTGCACTATGAAACTTTAGTCATATTTTTCTGTTTTTGTTTTAATGTTTTTATTTTATAGGTGGATGAATTTCATTGGAATGGATTACTATTTTGACAAAGTCTTGAGACATTGTAACTTTTCATTAGACCATATCATTAGAATCAAACCCACTCAACATATTTTTCTCTATAAAGAATTCTGTTTATGGAATATGTATCAAATAATAGTTCTTACTAGAAAAACCCAAAAATTTTCATTTAATGAAATTATAACTGAAATAACCAACCAGTATAAAGTGTGAAAAAATTTCTACAAATAATAATACTGATAAAAAACAATACCTAAAATAGTTTATTTCAAGGTACATTTCAAAATAATATTGTGCATTTTAAACCATATGATTTCCCAATGGAATGTATATTTTCATAAAAAATTTATTCAAGTGATAATTCAAAATAATTATCTTTCTTAAATGATATTCATTATTGTTACTTTTTTTATTGGGGTTGTGATCAAAGGATACTATCTTTATTCATTATCATGATGGTCTGTGTTTTAAATGAGATGATTATGTTTTTATGAGCCACATTCATTAAATGGATTCTGATATGATGAATTTTATATGATTTTATTGAATTCATATTTGTGTTTTTCATTACATTATGAGTGGGAGATATATATCCCTCCAATTTATTTAGTAATGATTTATATCTCATGAGATAGACATGATTGGATCATAGAGTGAACTCAGTTACATAAGGGAATTTGTTCACTAGGCAACCTTATGAGTAAAAATTGTCAACTGTGATGGTTTAAGAGTGAACTAATTACATTATAATAGTCTTAGAAAAGATCCTTGACTACTAAATAAATAATTTTATATAATTATTTGTATTCCACAATTTTATGTCATTTTTAATGTTACTCCTTTATGAATCAAGTTCCCTTAGGATTAATGTCTTAAAAACAACCTTGACTTATTTCATGATTCGTGATTTATAATATTTTATATGTAGGGTATAATTTTTAAATTTCATGATAATTTTATTATTCCCTCATGCTCATGTTATGATTGATATCACCCTTGTTTACCCTTTCTGATAATCCGATCGAAACTTTTTATTATGTTTCAATTCCATAGGGTATGAAGAAATTTATTATGTATAAAATGTCAAAAATGGTATCTGTTATGAATGAATAAGAAGAAGTTGAATTAGATGTTTTATTAACCAGTTATTTATGTTTCTATGCTGTTAAAGAAAATAAACCCATGCAGTTCTAGAATAATTGTTTTATGATTTGTAATTAATATTTATATATATAGAGGAAATATATTTTTATGTAATATTAACATTGTTATATAAGAACCATGTTTTCATCTTGGGAATAACTATTCATGTTAACATATGTATCTCAATATATTACTACCAAAATAAAACTATGTTTCTTGATTGATAAATCATTCATCAAAGTCTCAAGGGTGGATTTTAAATTTACATAAAATAGGAATGATTTGTAATATCACGATTCAAATAATGTAGGTTTTTATGATTAATGAACATGTTATCAAATCTTAATGGATTTTAACATTTGTAGTAGAAATTATAAAATATGTTCCTCTTCTATTACCATTTTTGAGATAATTTTTTTAAATCTTTGGGAATTAGTTTATATAGTTCTTCATCTCCTTATTTTTGAATAATATGACATTAGTGGCTTAATTATTTCTCATACACTCATGTAGCATATGGATACTCTCTCCACACCGTATGAAAAAACCCTTTTCCCTTAATTAAATTAAAATTGTTTTTCATTCCAAAGATGAATACTTTATGATGCTAAATTCTTACCATATTTTCCTTTGCCTTATATATTTTTCATTAGTGATCAATTTTCCCCTTCTTATAATTCTTTCCAACAAAAACATAGGAGTTGTTTAATTCTCACCCCATCCAAATATATTTTAATAAAATATCATTATATGATGAAAATTATTAGGAGACTAATTCCGATTGGAATATTATATAAATACAATTATTGATGTGGTCAGTATTATATTCTAGATTTCATATTTAATTTTCAAAAATCATTGAAAATCTTGTAAAATTTTCCACATATAATGTAAATAATTATTCTTCAGTTGTTTTTAGATTGTGGAATAGCCTTTTCATATTATTTCATTACTAATAAGTAATATATTTAATGATGAATATTTCTTTAAAATAATCTATTTCATTCTCTTTATCTCATACAGTTTTGTTTTTTTCAATCAATGGCTATTATTGGTCATTTTATTCCATTAATAAATAAGGATAAAAAATAATCTTCTCAAATTTATTTCATTCAAATGATAGAAATACATTTTCTAAATAAATTATGCAATATTAATATATCTATGGATTTCAAGTTCCATTAATGGTTATAAGTTTATCGATTTAAATATTTACACCATTAATCAATTATGCTATAGAGCAATATGTTTCTATATATGGGCGAGTCATTTGGCCATAACATGATTCAACTATATAAATATTTCGTAATGTTCTCACGTCCAAAACCAGTCTTATTTACATAATCATTAGGTAAACACTACATTTATTACTAGTGTTTATTTGTTTTTAATTATTTCTTTTGGGCATCTTTCGTAAAAAATTACATAAACTACATATGCCATAATAATATGAATCATATTGTATATTTTCTCATCTTCTGTAATACATTGATAATTTTTTTATTTATGCATTGAAAATCACAAAATCATATTCATAACATCTTAGATAATATCATAAAATACTAAAAAATTATTCAAATTATTCATAATATTTTTAAACAAAATTTGATTTAGCCCATGAACAACCTCAGGGAGTGTAAAACTAGGTGATCCATAAGGTCCAATACACTATTAACCAAAATGATGGTTGTTATACAGTCTCGAAAATATTTTTTAGGTTATTAACCATACATGAGTCATTACCAAAACCCTACCCACATATAATCTCCATATTGTGATTCCATTTATGGAAAACAACATAATGTCTACTATAGGAAAATATTATGATATTATTCTATAATCATAATTGCACTCAAGTTCAATCATATGGTTATACTCCCGAATATATGATTTAATAAATACATTCCCAAGGGTTATAGTAAAGTATCACTGATATAAAATATAAATACCATGAACTGAGTATCCTAGAGTATGTGGTTATGTTTCTACATTAGAATTAGGTATAACTATTCTTATCCCTATGGTCCAAATAATATAAAATCATGGTACACTGGATTCATGCTTGATTCTCATATTACATTTGAAAACAAAAATCACATCATAATACATTTTTTGGGAACATTATTATTCCATATAGTATTACTCTATATGTCAATAATAGAACACTCAATTTTATCGAAGGTAATGGAATCAAAATAAAATGGTGAGGTAGTATTCTTAGTATGGGAATGTGTATAATGGATTCTATCATATAATAAATAAGGAATAATGAATAAGATAAGAATAAATGATTATCAAATAACTCCATGTAAAATATATTATGATCATTAAACATATATATTGATACCTTATACACTAGAAAAATTAGATTGTAAAAAAAAATTGTTTCAAAAATATAGAAGGCATAATGTTGGACAACCTAAACACACCATAAAGGCCTCAATCCAAGACATCTATCACAAATTAAAAAGGACATAGAAGAAGTAAGAAGATGTTCTTTACTATGAGGCATAATAATTAATGAAGGGGTTATTTAAATATAGGCCCCACCCATCACATAATATATCTAGTCCATTCGTCATATCAGTAAACAACAAAACACAACCAATATTACTTAATAATCAGTAAAATTCTATATTAAAAAAATAAGAAAACATTTTTTTAGTAAATTATACATTAAAATTGATCACATTTAATCCATAAAAATATGGTGGATGGTGTCATTATATTTTATACATATTAAAATATTTGAATAATCAATGGATATAGAAAAATTGTAAAATATTTAAAAATATCAATGAATTTTTTTTATTAAAAATTCATATTTCACATGTAAATAAATTATTTAAAATAAAATAAATTTCAAAATATAAAGAATAATATTTCCATTTTTAAGAAAAATATAATCCTATAAAAAATTTTCAATTAAATTAATATTTATGATAATTAGAAAATAATTTCATGCCATAAATATTTAAACAGTGATTTTGTTCACAACATTATTAAAATTTTACCAAGTTGGAAAAAGAAATTAATAATCATAATAAAACACATTTGAAAAATAATATCATGGAAGAAAAATAAATTTTCCATTCATTTGATTAAATTTATATCATTAAAAAAATATTTGTAGGTTGTATGAAAAAATAATAAAAATACATCAGATATAACAAACAAACAAATTAATTTTTCTAAAAAATTGGCCTTTTAAATTGTTAAAATAGTTAAATTAAATGAAAACTATATTATCAATATATAAAAAAATTTAATAAAATATATTTTTTTCAACAAAAAAATATAATATAATTCCCCCTAAATGGATATATATACATAAAGAAAATTGGATAAGGAAGATATTGTGAAATAAACCGTTACAAATTAGGTAACATTTAACACAATACTTGTTGGATGAAATAATACCAATTGTAACATTAAATGACATAAATAACATCTCAACAAACTTTTATTAATAATTCTATATTGAATTCATAGTTTCTGAATATTAACTCTCTCAATTATTCATGTATGTTTTGGTTTGGTAATTATTGTCCTTGCATATTTTCCATGGTACTGTCATATCCAAAAATTTAATCATTATTTAAATATCCTATAAATTAATTATAAACAAATATACAATCATCTATGAATAAAACACATGAAAAATGAATTCTCATCACTTCGTAGAGGTTGTAGTCCACATGTGTGCACGATAGAAATTATCATTTTCAATGAGTGGAAGGGTAATAAGGAAAGTGAAATTATTGTATTTATAATAAATTAATTATATAATATTGTTTTTTTATTCAATATTTTTATATTTTTAACCATCCAACTAAAATTGTGTTTAAAATCAATTACAACCTAATATAGATACCGTAAGTTATACATATTCATAAGAAATGTTTACGCTTTCCATTGAATGGAAAAGAGATGTAAAATTAATGATGCCCTGAGAGAATTATATTAACACATATATAATATAAATTTTTCATCATTTTAATATCATAAAATTAATTTATAGTATGATTAATAGGAAATTAATTTTAAAGATCTCATTTATGATTTATACCTCATTGTTGAGAAATCTCCATTGAATTATAGATTAATTCTAGAAAGGATTTTATTTTCTAAAGATAATAAGATCATTAATGTTTGGAGGAATAAGTTTCTGTATTAGTATAATTATTTTTCAATACAAAAAATCATCCTTTATACATATTATATGATTGTAGTTTCTCATTCATTATTGAGGAAAATGATAGACATTGAATTACATGAACGATTAAATAACATATATACAATAATCTTGTCAAAGTAGAACAAAAAAACATCAAATATAAAACATAGTGATTATAAGGTTGAAATAAACTCACCCAATTAAATTCATGTTAGTTTGGAAATATTTTAATCCTTAATGTATTTATAAACCACATTAAACTCATTTTAATGTTAATCATGATTAATTGACTTGTTATCATGATTGGATAATTATATGAATAAAAATAAAATTGTTATCCTAAATCTTTTGGAACTTATACTTATATATATAGAAAAATATTATCATATTTTTTATATAATGTTAGAAAAATTATAATAACACAAAACTCATTAAAAGACGTTTAATTAAAATAAAAAATAAAAAATAAAAAATTATATCACCTTGAAATCAAGTAATTAGCCGGTTTTATTAATATATTTCTTCAAATAATAATAAAAATTAATTTATCTAGGAATTTTCTGTAATTGAAATCTGAATTTATTATTTTAATGATGCGATTAACAACAATTAACAAAAAATATTCATTAAATTTAATAAAAAATAATGTTTGTTCAAAAAAACCATGACTACGTTCCCAAATTCAAATTAATGTTAAAAAATACTTAACAACTAAAGTATATATTTGGTCAAAGACACTCACCCAATAAGAAAATGGAATTTGTCTCATATATTATAAATTCTTTTCACATATGATTTAATATTAATTAACACTATTTACCCTTTACTGTGGTTGTATGTATTACAAATTTAATATTCATAACTATAAAAAATATTGAAATCATTATTATATTTTAACATTATGATAACCTATAATGAATTAATTTTCAATTATTCGATATCTATAATTGGAAAACATTAATTTAATCTAAAAAAATAACTCAATGAAATTTTTTCTAATATACACTTTTTATGTCAAAAATTAATTTTATACCTAGATGAAGTATAAAATTTTTCAAAAACAGTTTCATTCAATTAATTTATATTAATAAAAATAATAAATATTAGAACCAATAGAAATAAATTTGATCATTAAAATTCAATAATTAAAACGATTTTTTTTTTCAAAAAAATTAGTATATTCACTAATAATAGAAAAATAATTTTTTCATTAAATTTTTGAGGATGTCAGGACAATATGATTTATATATTTTGATTTAAAATATGATATCAATTTTTAATATTAAATTTTTGATCAATGTAGAAATTAGTTTTATTATCTACACAAAAATGTTAATAAAAAAATGTTTAGTGGATATATATTTTTTAATCGTAAAATGACATTAATGAAATTTGAGTACATATTGACTAAGAATTAATCTATAATTTATTACTCATTAATACTATTTTATATATTTTCTATAATGTGTTTGATCATATTAATACGCACCAATTCAATAACCATGCTATACTAGAGATATTTAAATAAAAATACGTTTTTATTACACATTTGGCATTTATCTCCATATTGTTTGTTAAGTAATATATCAATAATAGTATTTTTATAAACTAAATTTTTAGGGAACTTAAATTTTCAAAAATTATGGATATAAATAAAAATTTCATCATAAAGATTTGTGGACTATTGTAACCATATTCAAGTTCAATTTTTCATCACCACCTAAAAATTAATAACCATGAAGCTCATTTATTTAAATAATTTGATATTTATAACATGGTTATAATTGATAAGTGATAATTTTTATCTTTTTATAGTATTATAATTCCATGGGCAATGAATGTGTCCTTCATATATATTTTAAGACTACCTTCTCTACAAATTGAATCATTTTTCTTTCCTTGACAATTTTATAAAGATGACATTAAAAATGTATTCATTATGTAAATGTGATACTGGGGATATAAATAATATTATATATGTATAATATAGGAAATTATTTATGTTTTATTAACAAGAAACATCCATAGTAACATTAACCACCTTAAATGAAATCATCAAGGAATTATTCATAATTTAGAACTCTTTTGGATATCATTTGAAAATGTATAATTAATATTCGAATGGAATAATTAAGCAAAAAACAATAAAAATTATATATATTAAATGGTTATCTTAAAATATATTTTTCAATGGGAAAATTGAATTTATTTTAGTGACATTTAGTGAACTAATTGATTAATCTTTGTAAGATGATAATATATTTAAAATAAATAAAAAAATACTTTAAATAGAAATATAAAAGGAAATATATATAAATAATATTCATTTATAATTATTTATCTTAATTAAATTTAGTTATTTAGAAAATTATAAGTATGAGTAAAGTGAATTAAAACCCAAGTCAATGAATCTTCTATACAACCCATATTACATATCAAACAAACATTCTATTACTATTTATCAAATTTACATAATCCTCATCTCATCAAATTGTTATTTTTTATATATTACTCTTAAATATATAATTATTAATATTTTATTTATAATTTAATATTTTATTTTTAGTTTCTATCGAAATTCCAAAATTTTTGTAAAAACAATTGAAGGGTCTTTTGTTTCTTATTTTATGTCAACAATCACCACCATAATATTTTTATAACCAGGATGTGATTTTAAAAATGACATTATTTTAATCAAAATCCTAATGGATAAATTATAAATTTATTAAAAAATACTTCTTTACATCCATAAAAATATATTTTACTTCATTTATGTAGAATAACCTATGTATTTAATTTTTATTCTTTCTTCTCCAAATCCTTTTTATTGAATTTCTCTATTAGAATTATATGTCACGACCCGTCCTCAGGGCCCGTTTTGTGACTACCCCATGCCCTCCTTCCATAGGCCATGGGCTAGAGACTACCACCAAAGGCATAATCCTGATGAAAAGGTAAGGCATTGCCTTTAATAAGTAAAGAAAAACAATAGAGTATGAAACTAGAAGTAAACACTAACTAAAACTGTATACAGAAGAAAGTGCTGAAAGGTAAAGGGGCTGGAAATACCAGCCCAACTGTAAAGTACAAACAACTAAAAAGCTATTACAACTTCAGAAAGTTAAAACAGCAACTACTAAGTCATCCCCTGAGAATCCCACCTGAAAGGTGGGTACATATTGCCTCCTCAGCACCCCAGGTCCTTCTGTTTGCTTCGTGTACGTTTAACCAAGTGGTCCACCTCCGGGTACCATCCAGCTCAACAACTCTCTACCTCGATCTTTGATGTCCGTCTTCTGTAACCAACACAATAAAGTACGGGCATATCCCGTGAAGAGGTGAGTATAACGATACTCAGTTGGGACCAGAGACCCCCTTAGGAATCCCAGAATCCACGAAGGATAAACCACAGAAGAAAGATATAATCACGAAGTACCAACCAACACTACTTTGGTATATGCCCATACATATACCTAAGTTACCAATCTTATTCTGGCTCTAACTCTCGAACCCAAGAAGAAACAAATTAAACAATGGATGTAAAGTCAATCACCACGATGATAATGGTTGAAAGACATGACTCAGCTCACACAGGTACGCCCCAACAGTGGAGAGATATAGATGATCAGATGTATCCACTGAATCATCTAAGTTGTCGGAACCACATAGGATACAGGACCAGTTAAGCTATCGGACCCACATAGGATACATGCCATCTATCTCATCTAAGCTGTCAGACCCACATAGGATACAGTCCAGCTATCTCGTCTAAGCTGTCTGACCCACACAGGATACAGTCCAACTATCTCTTCTAAGCTGTCAGACCCACAGAGGATACAGTCCCGCTATCTCGTCTAAGATATTGGACCCACGAAGGATACAATCTATCTATCTCATCTAAGCTGTCGGGCCCACACAGGATATAGTCCATCTATCTCGTTGTTGTCGAAACCATGGAGGATTCCAGTACAGTAGTTGTCACAGTCGCAGCCAGCTCTAGGGTTCCTGCACAGAGCACGATCGATTCCGGGATGGTCCAATCCTTGAGCAAAGGGGTCGATTCATCAACAATCATGAAGTCCTGAGTCGATGTATCCCGAAGTTCTATATCATCAAAAGAGACCCAACGTGACAGAAGTTCCGTCAATCGGACCCTCGGTCTGAGAGTTATTAGCTTTTCCATTCTAGGGGCCTGGTTGGATTTATGCTCGTTCCAAACTCGGCCATTTTCCAAAGTTTTCCAAAACTCACTTAGAGTATCACCAAAGGACAACCTCATCGCTAGGATCCTAGTGCCGTAGACGGCGTGTCGTTTGGACACGTGATCTTGGAGATATTAGCATTTAGGCGATGTCTGGCCAGCCCCGTCAAGCCCCGTGGGATGGCGGGTCGGCCCGACCCGACTCGGTGGGTCCAACCCGGCTGGGTGTCGGCCTAGACTAGTTTGGTTGTTCCGACCTAGATGCGGGGTTGGCCCGACCCACCTGTGGACCTGGCCGGTCCGGTTCGCCCGGCGGCGTCGCCTCTCCCTGCCCGGCCGCCCGAAGCCGGCCGGTTCTTTCCGACGCGAGCGGACCACACAACAGGCTGCTGTTCCTCCCACACAGTGCCGACTTTTCTCTACCCGGACGGACGGTTCTCCTGGAGAGAAGCCTGTGGTTGCAGGCCATGGTCTTCTCCGCAACGCGGCGCCGCGGTCCTCCAGCCCGGCCGGCAGGCGACCGACTGCTTTGTCCCACAAAGCAGCCCGCAGTTTTGGGACGTGATTCCCTCAGCGCGACACCTGCGGGTTCGGCAGTTCCCATCAGGCCGGACGGATTGGCCGGCCGGTCGTCCTGCGGACTGGGTGGCCCGAGCGGCCGTCGATCTCTTCACGTGGCCGGTGTTCGTCCACTGCTGCCTCCGGTTGTCGCCGCCTCTGGTCATCGTTTCCTCTTCCAACACCGCCTCCATCGCCAATATAATAAAAAAGTATGGGGGAGGTTCGATCCGTGTTTGTGCGGCCCAAACCCTCCTCATTATGACGTTAACAGTTGTCAATTCACATTCCGTAATTTGAAAGACGAAGTTCGGAATTATAGACAGGTCAAAACAACCCCTACCTCGTATTTTACGTTGCACGTCGACGAGCCGTGGAAGATGGTGTCACCGAAGTCGGACGTCGATTTCGTTGACATCAGGAAACATCCGAAGAAGAAGTGTAGTTGACAGTCCTCACGGTAAGCTCCTCCACTTGTGTCTTGGATGAATATCAAAGATGGTTTCGTCATTCTTCATTGGAGAGAAAGGGTGTTCTTCGTGTTCTTCGGGGAAGAATGCTCTCCCTCTAATTCTCTAAAAGTTCCACCAATGTAAAATGTTCCAACCCCCATTAAAAGAATGTAATGTCTTATTTTAATGTTGGAAAAAAATCAAAATATTTCAAATACTCAAATTAATTAATTAAGTTATTAATTAATTGTGTTGGCACCTTAATTAGAGAAGGTGGACGGTCTAAAAATATTTAATAGGGGAGATGTGGCTTTATTAATTCAGGGGGAAGTACAAGAGTTTCAAAGGGGGGTTTCATGGGGAGATGAGGGGTTTTTGTTCATGTGGGACACACCCGTAGTCATATCCTACCAAGGAAGGTTAGGGTCTGGTGGGCCCCACCCCTAATCTCCACCTAGAGACTTTAACCACCTTTCAAATAAAAATGTGTTGCAGACACATTTTTATGTAATTTATAATTTTCATTAGTAACCCCAAATTATAACTTCCACCATGTATAAAACGTAAATGCATTAAATGTCTCCATAAGCGCATACCGGCACTGAGAGTTCATCAGTGTCCTCAGATTTCAATTCCGAGCACTGTTTCAAAAGTTATTAAACGCTGCTCGCATGTTTACTGAACGTACCCAAAAAATGTTCGGAAAATTATTAACAGCCACCCTCAACCCACTACGGTAAAGTTTAGGCTCTTCCTAGGTGAAACATGCCCCAACGAACCCAACGACACCCTCTGATTTCCAATCCGAGTTGTCGTTTAAATGTTATGAATTTTACAATAAAATAATTGTCACTTAATTATTTTATTCGCGGACTAAAACTAACATTCTATGGTGGCCCTCACCGACTCAGGTTAGTATCTTCTTAAAGAAAGCATACCCTCATAAGTTCAGTTGTGGTCTTGTATTTTTAATCCGAGTTACTATTTGTGAGTTATAATCCTTTGATAAATAAAATAACTTTATTTAATTATTTTATTTTTGGTTATGCCATTTTTGGGTTTTCCCACAGGAGGCCCGCGCCAACTAAAAATAAGTCATGACTAGGGTAAAACCACCATTGTGAGCCCAACGGTGGCATCCGATTTCTGATATGAGTAACCATTTATGAGTTTTTCCCCTTTTTCAGGAAAACTGCATATGTTTGTTAATTTAAGATTAACAAAACTTCGACGGATCATTCAGGGCACTCCGGGCCTCAGAATCGTGCACCTTCAGAAACTGGGGACTCCTGAAATTTCTAAGTATTTAAGAAAAAATTTTCCATGAAAATTCTGGGTCTTTAAAATATCCTCACATTAGGGATTTATGTCCCCGTAAGCTACAATTCGAACCAATGGAACAAAAGGGGTATTAAGCACACATCTGAGCCTCCTACTCCCATGTGCTCTCCTGGAGGTTCCCGTACTACCAGAGAATGTGAACCAGAGAAATAAACCATCCATGCAGGACCCAATCATGTCGATCCTCAATATCTACTAGAACCTCCGTGATAGTCACCCCGTCATCAATATCCAGCTCCCCGTGGTCGATCTTGTGAGACGGGTTGTGCACGTATCTCCTCAGCTGAGATATATGGAAGACATCGTGCACCTGGTGCAAATGAGGTAGAATAGCTACGCGGTAAGCCACATCACCTACTCTATTGAGGACCTATAAAGGTCCGATGAATCACAGAGATAACTTTCCACCTTGGCCAAATCTCCGTAGACCTTGTCGAGGTGAGACCCTTATAAAGACGTGGCCACCGTCCTCGAACTCCAGAGGTCTCTGGATCCTGATTGTACGTGGAAAACCCATCACAAATTCCATGGATATCCAATCCTACATCCACTCTGGGACCTCCAAAGGCTGAACCAAGCTTGCTGATACCTATTTGTCTGCCTTCACTTGCTGACAAGTGATGCATCATGAGAAAAAATCTACCTCTGATTTCTTCATTCCTAGACACCAGTGCTATCAGTGGGGGTCCCGGTACATCTTCTCCACTCCTAGATGTACCTCTGGAGGAGATGTGTGGAACTCCCTCAACACTCCCTCTTGAAGTGAAACTGGTACCATGGTACATCCTCTAAAAATAATGACGTGGTCCCCACCTTCAAAAAAACCATCAGGTGCATGCCCTATGGATATATGAGCATGTTGTGTCTCACAATCAACGTCCCCACACTATGCCTCCTTGACTTGCTGAAGAAGTTGAGGAGAGACTGTGAGAGATTATAGAAAGGATGATCCATCCCAATCCGCTAAATATATCAACAATGCATCCAGCTTCTTTGTCGCCTCTCCGAGCAGCTGAATGCCTTATCTCTTGTTGAGAGAATCTGCTACAATGTTCCCCTTCCTAGGAGTATACACTATATCGAAGTCACAGTCCTGGAGGAACTCGAGCCATCGTCATTGTCTCGGGCTCTAGTCCTTATACGAGAAGATATACCTGAGACTCCTGTGGTAATAATAGACTATAAAATGTTCACCCATTTGATAGTGTCACCCCATCATCAAGACGAAGACCACTACAACTAATTCCAAGTGATGTGTAGCATAGTTCTGCTCATGTTGTCTCAACTACTGAGAACCATAAATGATCATTACTCGCTCCTGCATCAGGACACACCCAAGTCCGGTCCCTGATGCATCGCCATAGACTACGTACCCAATACCCTCCTCTAGTAGCCAAAAGATGGGCGCACTAGTCAGCCTCTTCCTCAGCTCCTGAAATCTCTACTGTCATATCTCCAACCACACGAAGGGTTTCCCCTTCATTGTCAAGGCTGATAGTGGTGCTGCAAATCTAGAGAAGTTTGGAACGATCTTTCGGTATTATCCAGCCAAAGAAGATGTCCCTCCCCCTTTGGGGGTAATCCTGGAAACATAGTTTGAAAATATGTCCCCATGTATTTTCACTCCTGTTTGGAACTGAAAACTCAGAGTTCTTGTTGAAATAAGGGTAAGTCTAGCCGAATCAAGAGTGATCGGATGTACCCTTATATGCATGAGTTTAACATGTGCTTCCTGTGTTTCCGTTTTCACTGACAAAGGAAAACATCATACCAATGTTGTAGATAAACCAAAGCCTTTTTTCCTAATACAGTCAATCTGTGTATGAACTGTGGTTGCCCAGTCCATACCCAAACGAATGTCGTAAGGCCTCGACGCTGCCACCAAGAGGTTCCAACTGAAACTCTCATCTCAAGGGTCAGATCACACTGTCAGCGTATATGTGATTATTGAGTCTCCTCCCAAAGGTATCTTCAGGCATGAGGGTCAAGTCAACGACATAACCGGAAACTCTAGGTCTGGGACAAGATTTGTGTAAGGAAGGATTGATTCATATCTATGTCTATTGGTAATGAAGATAGTAGTAGACATTGATCGTACCATGAATCATTCCTAGATCCCTTGGGTCACACTCCTTGACCGCATACAACTACTCTCTTCCCCTTCCCTCCAGCTTCCTGAGCCTGACGACTACTATAATGTGGGTGGTAGTAACATGTTGAAATGTTCACCACCTCATGCTGCTCTCTAGGCTCTGCTTTCACGTCTGATTCCCTACAGATTCATCTATCCTTAACACTTCCTCTTCTCGAAACATTTTACACGCTCAAGTCTCAATGACTAGCACCAATTTCATGCTTTCCAACCGCTAACATTCAATGGCTGTATCTGCTCATCCAATGAACATTCAACCACAGGGGTTCTATCTAGCACCCCAACATAAGTAGAAATGCATAAGGGAAAAAGTGTTGGCTCGAATATCCTTAAACACACCTCGCTCAGAGGTCCGAGCTCTAAAGAACTGATTGTATCATATTCATCGAGTACTAGGAAAGATCGGTATGCCTTGATGAATACTCAGCTACTGACACGTCATACAACCGAAGCTATATAATCTCTAGAAAACTCTCAGCCACCTCATCAAGTCAGTCCTCAGCCGCCTGTGGGTCAGGCTTGCCTTGTAACTTGAGGGATATTAGGTGATGAAACACATATAAGGCACCAAGCCTACAAGTGTCCTCTACCGGTACCGTCGGTAGTGTCTTCTGACCAACAGGCAGTGATACAGTTGTGACACTGCCCGAAGGTACCATCTCGGAAAATGGTCCAAGTACCGAAACCTCATCACTATACGGACCATCCTCATGGCCACTCACTGTAAAAGACTTGTAACTAAGATCAACATCTACTCTACTAATGTCTCAACTAGGTGGAAAACTCTAGTAATCACTTCCATCCAGTCCTCTACTACCTGGGAATCTGTCTCGCCTCAAAACTTCAGAGGCCTCTACTACTGGAACTCGTGCAACATGCTCAGTCGGCGTACACCATCCTCTAATGCGGCTGGTGGCATATGCTGCCCAACAGGTGGTGGTGTTGCTGGTACACCACCCAAAGATGCCAACATAGAAATAGGGCCCTAAAACGGAGCCTCATCGCTAGGTGGGTCGTCATCATATACTCTCTAAGAAACCCTAGCTGGCTGTCTACGTAGCGGCATACTGATAAGGAACAGGTGCATCACGATTAATAAGTTATACCTGGTGAGATGACTCAAATAGTTCACAAAGAAGACTCTTGGAATCACTCTCTCAATCATTGTTATCATTCAATGAGTCGAAAATCAGAAGTCAGGGTACTGGTGTATGGATACGTCAGCTGCCACACCAACACTGGACTCAATGGACTAAAAACCACACTCAATACTCTTAACACTAATGCATCATAGTAAGACATATCATATTCCATGTTCTGTGGTAGAATCGACTCCTCTGATACCTATTTTTCACGACCTGTCCTCGGGGCCCATGTTGTGACTTCCCCAAGCCCGCATTTAATAGGCCAGGGGCTGGCGACTAGCACCAAAGGCATAATCCCGTTGAAAATGGAAGGCATTTCCTTTAATAAGTAAACAAAAACAATAGTGTATGCAACAGGAAGTAAACACTAAGTAAAATTGTATACAGAAGAAAGTGTTGAAAGAGATAGGGGGCGAAAATACAAGCTCAACTGTAAAGTAAAAACAAAAAAAAAAGATAGTACAACTACATAAAGGTAAAAAAGAAACTACTGAGTCATCCCCCAGGAATCCCACCTGAAGGGTGGGTACAGATGGCCTCCTCAACACCCTAGGCCCATCTTTCCACTCCGTGTACATCTTGTCAACTGGTCCACCTCTGAGTTCCATCCAGCTCAACAACTCTCTACCTCGATCAGTGTTGTCCGTCGTCTGCAACCAACACAACGATGTGCGGGCATAGCCTATGCAAGGGTGAGTATAATGATATTGAGTAAGGACCCTCAGACCCTCGTAGGTCTCCTAGAATCCACGAAGGATAAACCACAGAAGAGAGAAAAAATCACAAAGTACCCATAAACCCTACTTAGGTATATGCCCATACATATACCAAAGTTACCAATCTCAGTCCGGCTCCAACTCTCGAACCCAAGAACAAACCAATTCCACAAAGGAATTAAAGTCAATCACCACGATGATAATGGAATCAAAGCCAATACCCAGCTGGAAGTGCTTAGGCACTGCCTGGGTTTGAGGCTTGGGGTCCACAACGAGGGTGTGGTGCCTTAAAGGGGTGGATAATGTAACAGCCCTAGAAAAGTGTGACTTTAAAGGCTAAATGTTACTACCCATGTCAACGGGGTTCACCTTTATTTTCGAGAGCCCATTGGATTAGAACTCCATAATTAAGCATGCTTGGACTGGAGTAGTAATCAGGATGGGTGACCTTCTGGGAAGTTTCCTATGGTGTGTGTGAGTAAGGACACAACACACTGAAAGAATTTGTGTTAGCCTGTGGGGACAGTCATTAGTCTGATAAGCGACCCTTGTGAGTAATAGCCTATGGTGTGCTGGGAAGGAAACCAATGTATTATAGGAGACCCATGGGGTTAGATGAAAAGGTTCATGGACCACGGAGGCTGGCCATGACATTATAGGTTCAAGAACATTGTTCATTTTTCAATTAGGATTCTCTAAAAAAAGTATTTCCACCATATATTATGAATCATTAATATTAAGCATTCTGTTATGCATTGAATTAGAGTTATGAATCTCACTTCTTTATCAAGGGATTTATAATGAGTTCTATATATTTATTATCTCTTTTATTCTTCTGGAATAAATTTTTTTATTTAAAATAAGTGATTAGTTCTCCATGAATTATATATCCCACTAATAAATTAATAAAATCATTTTCTCAAGATATTCTATATAAGGGATTACATAGTCAATATAATCCACAATATGACCATTTCTACTTAATGATGATGGTATTGGGATTTCCCCTTGACCTACAATTATGATTTAATGTCATTTTAATACAAATATTCCATTATTCCATGACACAAGGATTACATTTACTTAATCTATGTTTCCATGGGTGTGGCCATTATATTTTTTATATCATGGTACAATTATACAATATCATGTTATTATATATTTCAATCATTTTCTACCATAGAGGGGTACCTAGATCACCCTATTCCTTATGTATTTTCACCTAGGTATCCAAAAATGATTTAAAATATCAATTGGATTTAGGATTATTATGTAGAGTTTTGAATAAAGAATATGTTTTTACATTTATTATTATGATTTATTATTCTTGATCTTCTATATACACTTTCTTTATAGATCCTTGTGGTTTAATTATTGCAATTCTATGTGAAAAATTGGGAAAAATTATCAGTTTAATGATATGGTAAGTATACATTATATAATACCATTATGTAGTTGTTTTTATAGATGATTTGTATAATTTATTTATGAAATCATTATTAATATAATTAGTAATAGGATTACATTCTATTGTTTTAGTTAATATTAAAGTTTATGGTTTTTTTGGAAATGACATCCATGTTTGGAAAATTCATATCAATACAGGATTTGGCACAGATATATCTAAGGGTATTAACCTCAAAAACGTAAGAATGGTTTTAATTGATTCATCACCTAGTTTATATTAAATACTCATAACTACACACTAGGTTTTACATTCATAGAAGATATTATTTGGATAATTCATATAACCTTTACAAAATAGTATGATGGATACGAAAAAAATTGGGATCCAAATTTGGTTATGGAACAAAATTGGAAAATAAAATTATATATCTGAGAAAAAATAGTTAGATTTATATGTTGGGTTATGAACATAATGAATTGTAACTTTTTTAAATATTATAGATTACCATTTAAATAATTATTAATGTAAGTATTACCAATAGTAACTATTTATTATTTTAGAAAATATAATTATATCATAAGAGTCTTGATATAGAAAAGTGTCAATTTAATTTAGATGTATTCCATAATGAAATGCCTAATATTATTTGAGATTTAGATAAGAACATATTCAATGTACCTGTAATATTCACTCATTTCACGACCCGTCCTCGGGGCCCATGCCGTGACTAACCCAAGCCCGCCTTCCATAGGTCAGGGGCTGACGACTAGCACCAAGGCGTAAATCCCAGTAAAAAGGGAAGGCATTGCCTTTGTAAAGTAAACAAGCACCATAGAGTAAGCAAACGGAAAAGTAAACACTAATTAAAAACAGAGTACAACTGTAAGTGTGGAAAATTAAGTGGGCCAGTATACAAACCCAAACTAAAAGTAAAGTACAACTCGAAAGGGAAAACAACAACTGAAAAGTAAAAGCCACTACACCGAGCTGTCCACTGGAAATCCCACCTGAAGGGTGGGTACAGATAGCTCCACTGCTCCTCGGGTCCCTCCGTCCGCTCGGAGCACGTCCCACCCAGTGGTCCACCTCCAGGTACTGTCATGCTCTGCAAGCCTCAACCACGATCAATGTTGTCCATCATCTGCAACCAACACAACATAGTGCGGGCATAGCCCGTGCAGGGGTGAGTATAAGATACTCAGTAGGGACCCCAAGACCCCTGAAGGTCTCCCAAAATCCACAAAGGATAAACCTAAAAGGAAAGATACAATCACGAAGTAAACCCCAACACTTCTTAGGTATATGCCCATACATATACCTAAGTCATCAATTCCAATACGCTCCAACCTCCGAGCCCAAGTACAACTTAGTCCACACAGGAAAGTATACGTATTCCAGACAGGAAAGAAAAATGTAATCCACACAGGATAGCCCAACACAATCCACACAGGAAAGCAAATAGGATCCAACTCACATAGGTATACTTCTTCGAAAGATGATAGAGATGATCACTGATCCATCTAAGTTGTCGGACCCACAAAGGATCGATAGTTACTAACCCCCGCAAAGACCCACACAGGATCGGTAGGAAACTAACCCCCGCAAAGACCCACATAGGATCAGACCCACATAGGATCTGTAGGCGCTGGATCACACAGAACCGCTGAGCGCTGACCCACACAGGATTTGACCCACACAGGATCAGTAGCACTAATCCACATAGGATCGCTGAGTGCTGTAGTCATCGTCGTCGAATCCACTGAGGATCTCTGCACAGTCGTCGTCGCAGTCACAGTAGCAGTCGCAGCCAGCACTAGGGTTCCCGCACACAGCAAGCTCGTTCGGGAGGGTCCGCTCCACGAGCTGAGAGGCTGATACATCAACTGTCACATAGCCCAGAGTTGATGTATCCAAAAGTTCCGTATCTTCAACAGGAACTCAACGTCGCAGACGGCGCGTCGATCGGACGCCCGGTCTGAGAGTTATTGGCTTTTTCGTCCCAGGGGCCCGATTGGTTTTTAAGGCAAAACCAGTCCGACCGTACTCCACCTGCATCCAAACCTCGGGTGGAGTATGCCAAAATATCCGTCTCACTAAGAGGAACTCAACAAAGTTGATGACACATCATTCGGACGTCCGTAGCTCAAGATATGAGCGTTTCCGCTCCGAGGGCCCGGTTGGTTTCGTGTACGAACCAACCCGGACGAACTCAAAGTATTCCGAAACCTTGAGTGCGATATACCGAAACGACCGTCTTGTTATAAAGATCGTGTCGCCGCTGACGGCCCGTTGATCGGTGGTCCGTAGCCCGAGTTATGGGCATTTGAACCCAAACAGTCCGATAACGGGGGTTTCGGGCCCGGACCGACCCGGCCCGAGACCCCCCGGTTGGCCCGAACTGGGTCGACCCTCCCCGGACAGGGTCGGCCCGGCCCGGCACGGCCTGCCCCGGCTGGGCACGGCCCGGCCCGGACCGGCACGGCCTGGCAGACCGGCCAGGCGCCGGTCCGGCTGGGGGCAGCGCACCTAGCGCGCTGCCAGCTCGACCTTCGGCCGAGCTGTTGGAAAAGGGGGGGGGGGGGGGCACCTGCCCCCCTTTTGTAACCGCCCCCCCCCCCCCCCCCAAATTATGGGGGGCCATTTGAACCGGCCAGGGGAATTTAATTCCCCTGGCCCCTCCCCTTTCCGGCCGGCCCGACCTGGCTGGCCGGCTCCTCAACGGGACCGGTGGTGGCTGGTCCCCTTCCAGCTCCATCACCGACGGCCCGGTCCGGCCACCGGTCACCTTGCTCCTCCGTGGCCTGGAACAGGCCGCGACCCTTGTCATCTGGTGCGGTGCGACGACATCGCGCCCCTTTGCCGCGGCCCCGCTCCGGCAGCGGTGCCTTCGATTTCCTTCGATGCGGCACGACGACGTCACGTTCTTAGACTTCTTTCGACGGTGCGGCGCGACGGCGTCGCGTAATACTTGCCGTGTGATTCCCGCATGGTGCGACGACACCACACCATTCCGTTCCATCCACAAAGAATAAAACATGAACATAGGAGGGGGGTTCATCCGTGTTTGTGCGGTCCGACCCCCCTCTCGTTAATCGATATCATCAAGTCAAAAATCAACGATAATCGATAAACTAGAATCATGAACGGAAATAATTAAATAAAATAATCCCCTAGCTCGGTTTAGGAACGGTGTTCGTCAACGAGCCGCGGAAGACGAGCGTAGTGGAGGTCGGGCATCGCGGGAGAACGTCGACGTCATGAAGCGAGGATTCGAAGTCGTTGACGGCGATTCCGTCGTGGAAAACCGTCGCGGAAGAGAAGACGTGGAAGAAGAACGTCGCGTCGCGGATACGGCATCGCGGAAGAACCGTGTTCTTCGGCGGAGAAGTTCTTCGTTGAAGAATGGTGTTCTTCGCGTTCTTCGTCGAGGTTGAAGAAGAAGAAGATGCTTCCCCAATCATCTCAAGGTTGAAAAACTCTAACATAATAAAATAAGACTAAGTCTTATTTTATTAACACAACCTACCATTTGAATTTCAAAAGTTTTAAATTCAATAACCACACACAACTCACCTCATTAAACTTATTACATTTAAGTCATAAGTTATAACTTAAGTTAACAAAAATTAAAGTGAGAGTTGAGGGGGGTTAGATGATATGAAGGGGTGGGGTTCGTGTGGGCCCCACCACCCTCATAACCTCCTAAGGGAGGTTGGGTGGTTACCCAACTTCCATCAAGAACTAACACTTAGAGTAAAATAATAAAAATTGTAGTGTAATTATAAAATAAATTTCCACAATTTTTATTATCAACACTCGAGTAAACGCAACTCTAGAACAGGAGTTCCTAAGCAATTACCGGCGCTGCGGTTCCATCGGTGCCCTTGGAATTCGATTCCGGGCACCGGTTTAAAAGTTAGAAATTCCTGCTCATTCATTCACTAAACGTACCCGAGCCAAACTTCGGAAATTGATTCCGGGCACACCGGGCCTCAGAATCAGGTGCCGTCAGAAACCACGCTCTTGTAAAATTCCAAAGAAAATTATGAAAAAATTTCCCTTGAATTTTATGGGTCTTTACATTACTCCCACCTCAGGGATTTATGTCCCCGTAAAGATACATCAAAACTAGGGAAACAAATGAGGGTACTGAGCACGCATCTGAGTCTCTCGATCCCAAGTGCTCTCCTAGAGGTTCCCGTGCTTCCATCTGATGCGCACTAGAGGAATCGACTGTCCACATAGGACCCACTTCTTTTGATCCAAGATCTCCATCGGGACCTCCGTAAAAGTTGCCCCATCGTCAACTTCAACCTCCCAATGGTCAATGATGTGTATCGGGTCTTGCACGTATCTCCTCAGCTGAGATACATGGAAGACGTCGTGCACCCGGTGCAATTAAGGTGGTAGAGCCAGACGATAAGACACCTCGCCAATCCTACTGAGGACCTGGAATGGTCCGATGAAGCGCAGAGATAACTTGTCGCCTTGGTCAAATCTCTGTAAACCACATCGAGGTGAGACACGCAAGAAGACGTGGTCGCCATCCTTGAACTCTAGTGGCCTCCACCTCCTGTCAGCGTATGACTTCTTCCGGCTCTGAGCTGTCCTCATCCGCTCCTGGATGACCTGGACCTTCTCTGTCGTGGCCTGGACCATCTCTGGTCCCACAAGTGCTGACTTTCCAGGGTCTATCCAGCACAAAGGATATCTGTAAGGTCAGATGTACAATGCCTCGTATGGTTCCATCCCGATGGTGGAGTGGTAGCTGTTTTTGTACGCGAACTCCACCAAGGGTAGGTGGTCCTCCCAGCTACGGCCAATGTCGAGGACACATGCGCGGAGCATGTCTTCGAGAGTCTGAATGGTCCTTTCCGTCTGACCATCCGTATGAGGGTGAAAGGATGTGCTCAGACGTAGCTGCATCTCGAACGCCTCCTGCAACCCCTTCCAAAGCCGGGAAGTAAAGCGAGCATCTCGATCGGAGACGATAGAATATGGCACACTGTGAAGCCGTACAATCTCTTGAACGTAAAGACGCCCCAAGATCTCCACTGAGACCTGCTCTCTGATGGGTAAGAAGTGAGCCGACTTGGTGAGTCAGTCGACAATCACCCAGATGGAGTCGTGACCTCTGGAAGGGCGTGGAAGTCCAGTCACGAAGTCTATAGATATGCTGTCCCACTTCCACTCCGGAACCTCCAAGGGCTGTACCAAGCCTGCTGGTACCTGATGCTCTACCTTCACCTGTTGGCAGGTGAGGGATCGAGAAACGAACTCTGCCACAACCTTCTTCATGCCCGGCCACCAGTGCTGTCATCTGAGATCCTGGTACATCTTCGCCACTCCAGGATGTACCGCCAAAGGAGAAGTGTGAAACTCTCTCAGCACATCCTCCCGTAAAGCGACTAGTACCATGGTACATCCTCTGAAAAGGATGTCATGATCTGCTCCAAGGGAGAAACCATCAGGTGCCTGTCCTGAGGATATCTGTGCACGCCGCGTCTCAAAGTCAGTGTCCCCTTATTGTGCCTCTCTGACCCGCTGCAGTAGTGGAGGAGTGACTGTGAGAGACTGAAGGAAGGTTACTCCATCTCTATCCACAAATGATATCTGCAAAGAGTCTAGCTGCCCTGTCTCCTCCTCAAGTAGCTGTATGCCCATCCTCCTGCTGAGGGCATTAGCTACTACGTTCCCATTCCCAAGAGTATAGACTATCTCAAAGTCATAGTCTTGGAGGAACTCGATCCATCTCCACTATCTCAGGTTTAGATCCTTCTGAGAGAAAATGTACCTGAGACTCTGATGGTCAGAAAAGACTGTAAAGCACTTTCCCATCAGGTAGTGTCACCATGTATTTAGAGCGAAGACCACTGCTGCTAACTCCAGGTCATGGGTAGCATAGTTCTGCTCATGCAGCCTCAACTGTCGTGATCCATAGGCGATCACTGCCCGCTCCTGCATCAGAACACACCCGAGTCCGGTCCCTGATGCATCGCAGTAGACTACGTACCCTACTCCCTCCTTAGGCAACCTCAAGATAGGTGAGCTGTTCAATCTCTGCCTCAGCTCCTAAAAGCTCTACTGACATCTGTCTGACTACACGAAGGGTTTGCCCTTCTTCATCATAGCTGAGAGTGGTGCCGAAACTATGGAGAAGTCTGGCACAAATCTCCGGTAGTATCCAGCTAGTCCTAAGAAACTCTGCACCTCCGTCATGCTCCTGGGTGGATCCCAAGCTAACACTGCCTCGATCTTCACAGGATCCACTACAACTCCCACATCAGAGATGACGTGTCCCAAGAAGTGGACCTCACGTATCCAGAACTGGCACTTCGAGAGCTTACCATAAAGCTGGTGCTCTCGGAGTGTGTCTAGTACAACCCGTAAGTGGTAGGCGTGCTCCTCCTCAGTCGTCGAATAGATCAAAATGTCATCAATGAAGACCACGACAAATCGATCGAGGTATGACTGAAAGATCCTGTTCATGAGGGCCATGAACACTGCTGGAGCATTGGTTACACTGAATGGCATAACCAAGAACTCATAGTGGCCATACCGACATCCGAAGGCCGTCTTCTGCATGTCCTCGTCTCGAACTCTGAGCAGATGATAGCCTGACCTGAGGTCTATCTTCGAGAACCACCGTGCTCCCTTGAGCTGATCAAAGTGGTCATCAATCCTCAGTAGTGGATACTTGTTCCTCACTGTCACCTAGTTCAGGCGACGATAGTCGACACAAAGTCGCAAGCTCCCATCCGCCTTCATGGCGAACAATATCAGGGAAGCCCAGGGTGAAACACTGGTTCGGATAAACCCCTTGCCCTGGAAGTCCTCCAACTGTACCTGTAGCTCTCGAAGCTCGGCGGGGGCCATCCGATATGCTGGAGTCGATATCGGGGTTGTCCCAGGGTACAAGTCAATATAAAAGTCTACCTCTCTACGAGTAGGTAACCCTACAACGTCGTCGGGAAAAACGTCCGCAAACTGATCCACCACTGTAGGAAAACCAGGACTCCGCATGTCAACTGCTCCTAGGATGAGGATGGCCAAATGATGAGTGATGGGATTTCCTCTCCTCCGTGAAATTCCATCCTGTGCTGCAAAGGCTCCCTTCTCTCCGGTGAAGGTGAACCTGCTCCCGTCGGTGCGTACACATCGCACCTTGCGCCTAAAACAGTCAATCTGTGCATGGACCGTAAATAACCAATCCATGCCCAAGATGACGTCGTAAGGCCTCGACTCCACTACAAGAAGATCCCAGCCGAAGCTCTCGCCTCCTAGAGTAAGCTCACACTGCCGGCACTAGTGCGTAATCGTCGAGTCTGCTCCCGTAGGAGTCTCTAGCTGTAAGGATCGAGCCAACGGCTCTGTCGGAATCTCCGAGCTCCGAACAAGGGAAACAGATATGAAAGAGTGACTCACTCCTGTGTTTATAAGTACTGATGAAAGGGTGGAATAGACACAGATAGTACCTCGAATCATCTCAGGCGCGCCGTGGTCGTAGGCCTCTGCTGCCTGGAGCTGTGTCTGTCTCTACCCGCCAGCTCCCTGTGGTCGGGGTGGACCTCCTGGTGGTGGTGGTGGTAAAGCCTCAAAGCATCGCCCACCACCTGCTGCTCGGCCAACTCCCCTGCCTCATCCGCCTCCTCCCTGTAGACCACCAAGGTCGACCCTCTGCCTCTGCCACAGTGGTCCCTCAACCGTCTACTGCTCCTCGGCACGGCGGGTCGTGCAGTCACGAGCCATGTGGCCCTACCCGCTGCACGAGTAGCACTACCTACCTCTCGAAAGACTGGCTCCACGCTGTGTGCCCCACACTACTGAGCTAGTGTCCTGAGGTCATCTTCCTGAGGGTCTGGTCTTCCTGGATCCTTGAGTCATTCGTCGACTGCCTGTTGCAGAAGACTCTACTACGTGCCGCCCTGCGGTGGGTCTCGATGCTGGTGTAGACTCAGCAAGAAAACTCTCGATCAAAAGGGCTCGCTCCAGTACTCCTGTCTGAGTCGGAATGCTGAGGGAGATCAACAATGCCCTGATCTCGTGTCTCAATCCCTGCTCAAAGGTCCGGGCCTGGAAGAATGGGTCCCATACCATGTCGGTCGAGTAGCTCGAGAGATCGGTAAATCTCGCCGAGTACTGAGCGACCGTCATGCTGCCCTACCACAGCTGAAGAAGCTCCTGAATATGCACCGCACGAAGGGTGGATGGGACGAACTCCGAGCAGAAGAGGCTCTCAAAGTCCGTCCAAAGTAGAGATGCCTCATCTTGCACCTGGAGCATCAAGCTCCACCATCGGCCCGCTGCTGCGTGCAGTAGGCTCGCAGCGAGGATCACCATGAGGTCTGCTGGTGTCCTCACTAGCCTGAAAACTCGAACGACTGCCTCCAGCCAGTCCTCGGCTGCCCGGGGGTCTGTCTCCCCATGGAACCTGGGTTTTCACTGGCGCTGGAACTCATGCAGTGTGCTGAGGCGACATGCATCATCAGCGGCTGGTGCTAGAAGTATCGGGGGCTCGGCGGGTAGAGCTACCGCCGGTGCCACTGCTGACAAAGGGCCCTACACCGAGGCCTCGTTGCTCGGTGGGCTGTCGTCATGCTCGACTCTCGGAACCCTAGATGGCTGCCATCGTGGGGCCATCCTGAAAAAGAAACAGGTGTGCCACGGTCAGAACAGTATACCTGGTGAGCTGATACAAAGTAAACACAAAGAAAACTTGAAACACACACGCAATAAATGTTTTTGTGCATTAAGTCGGAAATCAGAAGTCAGGGTCCTGGTGTACAGATACGTCGGCCGTCGCACCAACACTGGACTCCCTGGACTGATAAACACACTCAATACGCTGAACACTATTGCTTCACATAGAAATGATCAGAGTTCGCGGTAGAACCAAACTGCTCTGATACCAATTTGTCACGACCCGTCCTCGGGGCCCGTGCCGTGACTACCCCAAGCCTGCCTTCCATAGGTCAGGGGATGGCGACTAGAACCAAGGCATAAATCCCGGTAAAAAGGGAAGGCATTGCCTTTGTAAAGTAAACAAGCATCACAGAGTAAGAAAACGGAAAAGTAAACACTAAGTAAAAACAGAGTACAACTGTAAGTACAGAAAAGTAAGTGGTCCAGTATACAAACCCAAACTGAAAGTAAAGTACAACTCGAAAGGGAAAACAAAAACTGAAAATTAAAATCCGCTACACTGAGCTGTCCACTGGAAATACCACCTGAAGGGTGGGTACAGATAGCTCCACTGGTCCTCAGGTCCCTCCGTCCGCTCCGAGCACGTCCTGCCCAGTGGTCCACCTCCAGGTACTGTCCTGCTCTGCAAGCCTCAACCACGATCAACGATGTCCGTCGTCTGCAACCAACACAACGTAGTGTGGGCATAGCCCGTGCAGGGGTGAGTATAAGCTACTCAGTAGGGACCCCGAGACCCCTGAAGGTCTCCCAAAATCCACAAAGGATAAACCACAACGGAAAGATACAATCATGAAGTAACAACCGACACTGCTTAGGTATATGCCCATACATATACCTAAGTCATCAATTCCAATACGCTCCAACCTCTGAGCCCAAGTACAACTCAGTCCACATAGGAAAGTATACGTATTCCACACAGGAAAGCAAAACGTAATCCACACAGGATAGCACAACACAATCCACACAGGAAAGCAAATAGGATCCATCTCACACAAGTATACTTCTTAGAAAGACGATAGAGATGATCACTGATCCATCTAACTCGTCGGACCCACAAAGGATCGATAGGTACTAACACCCACAAAGACCCACATAGGATCGGTAGGAAACTAACCCCCGCAAAGACCCACACAGGATCGGATCCACACAGGATCTGTAGGCGCTGGCTCACACAGAACCGCTGAGCGCTGACCCACACAAGATCGGACCCACACATGATCGGTAGCACTGATCCACATAGGATCGCTGAGTGCTGTAGTCATCGTCGTCGAATCCCCTGAGGATATCTGCACAGTCGTCGTCGTAGTCACAGTAGCAGTCGCAGCCAGCACTAGGGTTCACGCACACAACAAGCTCGTTCGGGAGGGTCCGCTCCACGAGCCGAGAGGCTGATACATCAACTGTCACATTGCCCAGAGTTGATGTATCCAAAAGTTCCGTATCGTCAACAAGAACTCAACGTCGCAGACAGCGTGTCGATCGGACGCCCGGTTTGAGAGTTATTGGCTTTTTCGTCCTAGGGGCCCGGTTGGTATTTAAGGCAAAACCAACCCGACCATACTCCACCTGCGTCCAAACCAAAGGTGGAGTATGCCAAAAGATCCGTCTCACTAAGAGGAACTCAACAAAGTCGACGGCACGTCATTCAGACGTCCTTAGCTAAAGATGTGAGTGTTTCCGCTCCGAGGGCCCAGTTGGTTTCGTGTACGAACCAACCCGGACGAACTCAAAGTATTACGAAACCTTGAGTGCGATATACCGAAACGACCGTCTCATTCTAAGGATCATGTCGCCGCTGACGGTGTGTCGATCGGAGGTCTGTAGCCAGAGTTATGGGCATTTGAACCCAAACAGTCCGATAACGGGGGTTTCGGGCCCGGACCGACCCGGCCCGAGACCCCCCGGTTGGCCCGAACTGGGTCGACCCACCCCGAACAGGGTCGTCCCGGCATGGCACGGCCCGGCCCTTCTGGGCGCGGCCTGGCCCGGCGCGGCCCGGCTCGGCCCGGCCTGGCAGACTGGCCAGGCGCCGGTCCGGCTGGGGGCAGCGCGCCCAGCGCGTTGCCAGCTCAGCCTTCGGCCGAGCTGTTGGAAAAAGGGGGGGGGGGGGGGGGGCGCCTTCCCCCCTTGTGTAACCGCGCCCCCCTCCCCCCAAATTATGGGGGGATGTTTGAACCGGCCGAGGGATTTTAATTCCCCCGGCCCCTCCCCTTTCCGGCCGGCCCGACCTGGCCGTCCGACTCCTTCTCAACGGGACCGGCGGTGGCTGGTCCCCTTCCAGCTCCATCACCGGCGGCCCGGTCCGGCCGCCAGTCACCTTTCTCCGCCACGGCCTGGAACCGTCCGCGGCCCTTGTCGTCCAGCGCGGTGCGACGGCATCGCGTCCCTTCGCCGTGGCCCCGCTCCGGCCACGACGCCTTCGATTTCCTTCGACGCGGCGCGACGGCGTCGCGTTCTTAGACTTCTTTCCACAGCGCGTCGCGATGGCGTCACGTAATACTTTCCGTGTGATTCCCGCGTGGTGAGACGGCACCACACCATTCCGTTCCATCCACAAAGAATCAAACATGAACATAGGAGGGGGGTTCGGCCGTGTTTGTGCGGTCCGGCCCCCCTCTCGTTAATCGATATCATCTAGTCGAAAATCCATGATAATCGATAAACTAGAATCATGAACGGAAATAATTAAATAAAATAATCCCCTTCCCCGGTTCAGGAACGGTGTTCATAAACGAGCTACGGAAGACGAGCGTCGCGGAGGTCGGGCGTCGCGGGAGAACGTCGACGTCGCGAAGCGAGGATTCGAAGTCATTGACGGTGATTCCATCGCAGAAAACCGTCGTGGAAGAGATGACGCGGAAGAAGAACGTCGCATCGTGGATACGGCGTTGCGGAAGAACCGTGTTCTTTGGCGGAGAAGTTCTTCATTGAAGAATGGTGTTCTTCGTGTTCTTCATCGAGGTTGAAGAAGAAGAAGATGCTTCCCCAATCCTCTCAAGGTTGCAAAAATCTAACATAATAAAATAAGACTATTTCTTATTTTATTAACACAACCTACCATTTCAATTTCAAAAGTTTGAAATTCAATAACCACACACAACTCACCTCATTAAACTTATTACATTTAAGTCATAAGTTATTACTTAAGTTAACAAAAATTAAAGTGAGAGTTGAGGGGGGTTAGAGGATATAAAGGGGTGGGGTTCGTGTGGGCCCCACCACCCTCATAACCTCCCAAGGGAGGTTGGGTGGTTACCCAACTTCCATCAAGAACTAACACTTAGAGTAAAATAATAAAAATTGTAGTGTAATTATAAAATAAACTTCCACAATTTTTATTATCAACAATCGAGTAAACACAACTCCGGAACAGGAGTTCCTAAAAAATTACTGGCGCTGCGGTTCCATCGGTGCCCTCGGAATTCGATTCCGGGCACCGGTTCAAAAGTTAGAAATTCTCGCTCGTTCGTTCACTGAATGTACCCAAGCCAAACTTCGTAAATTGATTCCGGGAACACCGGGCCTCGGAATCAGGTGTCGTCAGAAACCGCGCTCTTGTAAAATTCCAAAGAAAATTAATAAAAAGTTTCCCTTCAATTTTACGGGTCTTTATAACTCATGTCATGAATAATAACATTAATCACAAGGAACATCCTCTATGTGATAATGTCCCATATGAATACTTTATGTAATTGAGTCCTCCAAGAATTAGTTCATGTTATTATCCCATATTCCCAAAATAATAGATTATCTATATTAAAAAGATATTAACATTATTTCAATGATCAGTGGAAAACAATGTCATATTTAATATTTATCACATTGAGTGATATGGCGATCAGTGGTGGAAACTAATAAAAAATATGAATCCAATGGATGATATGTATAATTTTTACTATGATGAATTTCTATGTTATTTATTAATTAATATTTTCCACAAAATCAAAATTATAACATTGAGATAGGATTCATTAATTATAAGGAAAATTCAGATGAATCAATCACGTCTTATGAGGTGAACTTTAAAAGGCTCACATGATATGGATCTAAAATTTAAATTATCACTAAATGTATAGTTGACTAATACATTATTGTGAACATAAAATGTCAATGATCATCATTGTAAATTGAAGAGTTTATGTGGTATAAAGAAGCTATTACATGATCCCCCATAGTCGAGATTGAAATTAGTGATTTTAAGTGACCCCATGGGAATATAGATAATGAGATGAGAATGTATTCTAAAAATTGGGGATCACTAGATAAAAATGATGTTGGTATGAAAATACAACACTATAAAAGGAAAATATTTGGAATGAAATGTCTTTTTATCACTCTCACAGGAACAATGAAATGTAGAAATTTAAAAAATTAGTAAAATTAATAAAATTCTTGTAGAAATGAGATGAAGTAGACATATTGAATGATTGAAAAAAATATCTAGATAAATCCTTGTATTTATTTATAACTTTTAAACTAGAATGAAGGTGTCCACTGTGCACACCAATTCACCAATCCATGATTTGTAGAAGCTTACCTGGTGCAACAACTGCCTAGTCCATGATATAATGTTTGTTCATGTGTTGTATCTCTAGAATAGGAGGATAAATATAATAATATGGTTATAATTATTATATTTATTCATTATTTTATATAATACTTTTTATTTTATTTGGTTAATATTCATTATTTCATATAATGATCATTTATTGTAATTATTCAAATATTACCATATCATGAAGGTTATGTTATATGTGAATGAAACTAGTAGAGATATTATTGCATTGAAAATAAAAAAATTATAAATAATTAATATATTTAAGATGAATCTAAAACTAAAATATTTTCTAATACATTTTATGGAATGATCCTATATACTAGGAATAGTTTGGTTGAATCAATCTTGAGCCTACAACTACTGCAGAGATATGTAAATCACATTCAATATCCCATATTTGCCTCTAATTTCATAAAAATGTATGGGGGAGGACGAATATCATTTTTAATATTCATTAATTTCATTTACATATATTCCTTATATCTAAAAATATATATTTAAATTGATTGAATTTGAATTTAACACTATTGAAGATGTTCCCACTATAATGGATTACACTGATATATTCCTGGATGAATTTCAGAATATTACCAATTGATCAAGATGTTTCGTTCCGTATTAAACATATAATTGGTTATTATTATATATATAAGAACCTTTATAGGATTATACCCATTGAATATTATGATCTGAATAAAATATTACAAGAAAAGAGTGTTACGGGTTTCAAATTCAAGAGTGCTTCATCAGGGAGTGCATATGTTCTCATTATCATGAATTAGGATGTGTTGATGTTTATTTATATTGATAATTCTGAAATAAAAATTTCATGATACTGAAAAATTATCCTCAACCATTTATTGATTACTTGATTCATATTTATTTGGAGCCCAATTTTTCAACAAACTAGATTTTCGATCATGATATCATCAGTTAAATGTGGCACATAAATATTTTAAAATATGGACAATTTGTTTGATCGATAGTATGAAATGAAAAACAATGATTAGAATAAAATATAAAACTCATAGTCATTATGATATATTTCATTTTAAATAATTTCAATCTCTTAAATATCATTCCATTCACAAAACATTGGGTTTAAACACACCATAATACTTTATTGAAATATTATTATTTGAACATGACCACCATAACCTAGCTGCTACATTTGTGTGAATGAATAGTACTAACTATATTATAATATTTTATGGTTTAAATAGGTATACTACTAATTAAATGGAAATTTATTAATTTTATATTAAATAGGAATCTTTTGATTATATATGAATTATTTTATGAAAAACTTTATTTTTCAATGAAAACGGTTTCATCTCACTTTTTCTCGTATATTATAATTTTTTTTAAAAAATAATAAAATATATTAAAAATTTTACATTTGTTTATGAAGAAATAATTTGAATATTATAATATGTGGTGTTTTTATTTTAGTTTTATGATATTTTTCATTTTTCGTTGAATATTTAAAAATACCGACTTTTACTTAAAAATGCCTTTCTGTTAAAATTTTTTAAAAATAAAAATATTGTCATAAAATTTGAAATAGTGTAATTAGTAAAACAATATTATAATAAATAAATAATATATCATTTGAATCAATTTTATTTCAAATTTTTATATCAAAACCTTATAAAGTTATGATTGTTTTTTCTTTTAATCCTACTTGTTCATCATTTTAGTGAGTTTAGTTTTAAATTTAAATCTTCCAATAAAATGAATTGAATTTTTTAAAAATGATTATGTATTTGGCATAAAAATGTTTTCTATAATCTAATATGGTAAAAATTATTATTTTACCTAATTTAATATTGAAAAAAGTAAATTTTAATTACTCTAGTTAAGGTAAAAATTTATTTACAAGGGGTTAAACTAAGAATATAAGGTTCAAATATGTACAAAACACATTTAAATGTTTATTTTATGGGAATAATTAGACCTTATACTATATTAAAATAAAAAATATGTTTTTTTATCTTTTTCTTGGACAATTCCATTATCATTTATGATTCTATTGGAAAAATTTCATGTAATATCCAGGAGGGTTCCCCTTCCCCATATATGAAATGTCAGTCCATCCCTTAAATTATGATCACTTCCCAATAAATTTTTCTAAAACACATAAAGAAATCTCTTTAAAAAATCATCATTAAAACTATATAGCTTATGATCATCCCAAATGACAAAACATGTCATCTTAAAGTGGAGATATAGAGGAGGTTTCACATATAGATGTTAATTATCTAACCAAATATCTTTCATATTCTTTGTTATTTTTTCACCCTCATTTATTTCTTAAAAATAGAATATCAAAACAGAAGTATCTTTCATATATTTAGATATTATTATTTTAATTGAATAATATTTATCTATATACTCCTCCTTAAAATAGAAATCAAAAACATCAATCGTGTATATGAAGAACTACCCTCTCATGAACCAATCCAGTTTTTTTCCATCACCACCACTAAAATATGGAAATAATAATATGTTTTACAAATTTATTTGATATTTATTATATTGTAATCATTTTTTAATTATAATATAACATATATATTTTTATTTTCTATTCCACATAAAATATGATAATGCCACACGTGTGTACGACAGACTACAGTCTCACGAACCGATGTAATCCTTTCTTCATGTTTTCTATATATTAAATGTAATAATAAATAATTTAAATAATATATGTGATATATATGAAAAAATATAAATTCAAGAAAATAAATATATCATATGATATTGTACCGTATCACCCATTAAATAATTGATATCGTCACTTGTGCATATGTATGACCTATTATCCCCATGAAGTCATGAGACTCATTTTCCGTGACCAAAAATCATAAATGATAATCATTATTGATATAATGTATAAATATAATTTTTTATAGAATTATTATAATGATGGATATGATATATTTATACACTATGTACAAGAACCATATCATTTCTTACAAAATAATCATGAGAATATAGGGAAACTTAGTCATAAAATAATAAAAATCATGAAACATTTTTTAATAGTGGTTAGTAAATTGGTATAACAAGATCATAAATTATATAATAAATATTAGTATGGTATTTAATTATTTCATTAAGATATTAAATCCATTACACTTGTGGTATAGACACAAATGATGTAAGTCAACCATGATTTATGGATTTCATGTATCATTTTTTCTCCCATGAGAAATATTCCATGTTCAACACTTATTCCATTTGTGTGGTGTATATAATTACCTTTTAATATTTTTTATAGTCTATATATATGACTTCATGATATGAAATGTTGCTTTTTTTATGTATTTCATGTGGATTATGAATCTAATGTCAACAAACGGAAAGGCTTAATTTCATAATCTTATAATTATTCAAGATTGTTTATTTTGGTTTACCATTGAGAATTATTTAATATCTATATCTAAAAATAAATGTACTTTCTCTTTCTCAAGTTATTCATCATCATTATAATTTTACACTACCATTATTCCTCTACTCAGTACATAAAAATATTTTACAACAATTTATTAATGAAATTATAGTTTTATTTATTTATTTAGTCAAAAATAATTTGACTTCAAAATATATTTTTTCTAAAAACTCATTAAAAATGTATTAAATAAGTCCCAAATAATTTTTTCAATAAATTTTCATCCATTTTTAATTTTTTGATTATTTTTCAAATGAATATTCATGTCATTTTCAAAACAAGTCATTTTTTTATTTTATCCAAAAATATTAATGGATTTTTTGTGTCAACATGTAAAACTTGAATAGAATTTTCACAGCCATGACCAGTCAATGTTTTCAATAATATTTTAAATGTTTTGAATTTTTATTTTTAATGAAATTGAGGTTCGATAGTTTTTTGAAAATTTATTTTGAAAATTTTATATTCAAATTGAGAATTTTTTATTTTCTTCAAAAATATTTTTAATGGTATTATTTGGGTATTTCAATTCATATATGACATCAAATATTTTTTGTACATATAAACCACTAGGGAAATGTATTATTGATAAAATATTTATAATTTATTTGGAGGTGTTATTATTAGTCAGACAAAAATTATTAATTGTTTTTCCATTCACCATATTTCTATATATAGTTTATGATTTTGATTTTTTTATTTGGGTTTGTATTAACATTTCCTATAATAGTTGATCAATAAAAATTATTATTTTGATTTTGTGTATCCTATTTCATTTTAATAAATCATTTTTCTTAGTATGTGACGTGTGGTTCATATTTATAAATATCCCCTTGATGCATAAACAGGTCTCTTGAGACAAATCAGTTTCTTTACATGGATGGGTTTTTACAATAGAGCCCTATTATAGATCAACCACCTAGATCAGAGGGGAGAATTAGTGGTTTTAATTTATTAATACATTTACTTTTCAATTCATTCTATGGAAAATTTTAAGGTTCTTGATCCATTAAAAATTATCTCTCAAACTCACCTCATGCAAAGTAATGTTATCTGAAAGTGAATCACACAATACATATAAGGTTCTTTATAAATTCTTACTCCTTTACATGATGATTATTACTCCTAACAAGGATAATTTATTATAAATTTACTATATCCACAAGTTATTGGATGACTCTTGATCCAACCAAGAGACACTATTTTATTTACGATCCAACCAAAAGATTTATTGTTATTTCTCTAACCAATAGAATCCAATTGTTCCATGATCTAACCAAATGACTTCACCTACTTAGATTACCAATCAAAATACATTACCTCTAAGGAAAGACATAATTCAATACAACATAATTCTATTATATTCTTCCTTGGGAATGTAGGATCTGACTTTTGGATTTACATGTTCATATCTCATCAACATCCTTCGGTCAGGTATGTTTGCCTTAATCAATAATTATGATTATCTATAATGATAATTGCCTTAGAGAAAGTATGGTCATGCAAATTATTCATTGTAAATGATGTCTAGACCTCACTTGTTTGTGCCGAAACAGTTCAAAAAACTTCTTGTTGATTAATTTATACGATATAAATACTAACACAATCTAGAATCACTTATTCTTTAACTTGACATTCGATCACAGTCATTGGATATATTTCATGGAAACTGCACGCCTTATTTTAGGTATCTCCATCCAAATTCTCAATAGTTGAGTACTTGTATACAATTAATTATCTTCGCATGTTCTATACATGTGAGTGCACATCCATTTTACATTGGTTTCTTGTCGCATACCAATTATAAACCCTCACTATCCTGTTACTATTTCTTCATGTACAACATTATATACACACAAAAATCCTATATTTTTTATTCATTCACAAACATTACTAATTTTTAAAATTTACCTTTACAAAAATGATGATAAAAACCTCAGTGTCTAAGAGTTTAATATTTTTAATGAAGTGTGAATTTGAACCTTGTGCATTACCATGAATGGGTATAATTAATGAATGTGTGGAAGTACATCTTCATGAATCAATATTTACGTAAAAACTACCTTGATGCTCTCTCATGATCATTATCAAACCTAGAAGGCCTCATGAATCATAGATACTCATGAAATCCAAGGTGGTGTGATACATTGATGTTATAAATAATTCATGTAATCATTTTACTTCCTGAAGTATATCATGATTGAGTTTCTAAAATTGAATAATCATGGGCACATATTATTAATCATTTAGTGCATATCATGATGAGGTATTTTACATTGTGAGATACATGAATTCAAATCAATGTATTTATGATAAAAGAAATCCTCTCTAAAATTCTATATACCAACCATGATCTTCATGGATTTGATATTTACAGGTTTCTCTCAAAACCATAGATGAAAAAATATTTCATTTCATGAAATCATTCAAGTATATGTGTTTTGAGCCATGTCTCAGATCCACTAATGAACATGAGTTATTCGGTAGTTCTTCAATAGTACAATAAATATGATGGAATAGTCACTTCATGAGTTTTCTTTTCTCCATTTAGGTGTTATGCTTTGTTTAATCTCATGTATATTGAAATATCTTCATCATTTAAGATCAAACTCCATCATAAAAACACAAATTCCCAATAAATATATTTTTTTAAATCAGATAATGATTGTAATTAGAGTATTATCATGCATGCAATGAATATATATAATTTACTATTAAACTGCATCCCCCATCAAACTATATCAATGGTAGAATAATGGTATATCAAAAAGATATTTCAAATAGCCACTAAAAAATCACTTCCTCCCTCTCATCAGTACCCCATTACTATTTTACTTTTGTCGTGCTACCCTGCACAATGGTCCTGCCTCTCTCAAGGATTGGTTCTGTGCCCAACCTATACCAACCTTGAGCTGGCTAGGGAAACTCTTTCATGTGTGATATAAAACCCCTGGTCACCCATTTCTTCTCATTTGATGGAGAACATAGATTCCATGGGGTTTTACTATTTTTTAAGTAGGGTTTCTAATTAAAATAACACAAAATAAATCTAATCCCCAATAAAATCCCAATCTATCTTTACTTTCAACTTATCATGCACTAACATTCATCCCACATTCATAATGAAAAATATATTCATTTTTTAGGTTCTTCTCTCTATATATGCATGAATTAAAAAAAACCTATGCTTTCATCTTAATGCCATTATTTCTTTCATGGCCTTCACTTGTGGTAAATAGTGTGAACACTCCTTTACAGAAGTTTCCTTTAATTTTATGATAAAAGAAAACATCATCAGAATAACAAACACAAATTGAAATTTCACATAAAACAAAAAAAATACCTAGGACGAATAATACCCCACTTTTTATATTTTTAAATACCACTTTTTATGAAATTATTGGATTCATCATTCTTCACATAATTTTATCCATTTTATTAGAAATAAAATGAAAAGGAAATGTGGGGATCCTCTCAATAACATGTCTTACTAACATTGTTGATTATTTTTTTAATTCGTATGAGAGAGGGATAACATCACATGGTTATTATAACATAGATACGTTAAAAAATAAAATCTATTCCTACCAATGCTAACCTGTTGTAGAAAACAAGATAAATATGACAATGTTATTAAATTATTTTCATAACTAACCATGAATTTGAAATAAATCAAATAATGTTGAAATTATCACCCAACATATTATAAATAATCAAATTTATCAATGAAATACTTTTTACTACTCATTATTCAAAAAACAAATTCGAATATCAAAGTGAAAAGATAAATATTCTTCTTTTCTCATTATCTAATCATTAAGAACTGTCCATTAATAGATATGTTTAATATAATTAAGAATGATGTATGAAATTCCTATTGTCATATCCCTTTTCAAATTTTATAATTTTGGTCAAAACTTCCACATTCACTATATAGTGATGATTTAACAGCTTTATCAAACCAATGCTCCCCTGATGTTCTGAAACCATCCCCTTGAAATACCTTTATATTAGTCGATATGAATTCATATATAAAGGATTAATGATGAACATTACTTGTTCATTTATATGAAAATAATAGTTGTTATGTTTTCTTTAACCATGTTACTCCAATATTTAATGTATTCATGATACCAAATATTATTTTCCAAATGGATTTATCATTTACTAACTTGAATTTCATCACTCCTACCACTTCATTGTATGAGACAATTCTTCTTCAATTTACTCTCAAATAATATTTATCTCTAATGCAATCTTCACTCTATTCATTGATTATTATTATTGTAGAAATGTTGTTAAACTTCATCTTTATCTATGTCCAGATGTATTGTATCTCTCATATAGAACAAATTAAATACATGAGTTTACTTTTCTTGAAAACCAATCACAATATACTTCTTCTTTATATGGAATCTTCAATTTTCCTTTAGTAATGTATTTAACTTTTTCTTCTACCAATGTTATGTCTGTAATGACATAAAACGATTTTCAAAAACATAGTGTTCTTATAATTATTTCATATTGTATAATCATACGAAATCACATTGAGAACAAAATAAAAAAATTATAAATGATGAAGAAATGAATTAAAAGTCATTTTAGAAGTTAAATAACTTATATTGAAGGAATCATAACAAGAACTTTGGAATAGTAACATGCCCCTTATGAATAGTAAAATAAAAAATTGAATATTAACCTCACAAATGAATGTACAAATAAAATTTATCCGTCTTATATGGGGAAATATGATATAATTATATCATATTAGAAGTAAATAAATATGTTAACAGTTATTATTTATGTGTTTGTATTTTTTTTTGTCATATGTAAATTATTAAAATTTCATGATTATATTAATAATCTAAAAGAAAATTTATTTTCGTTAATTTTTATATATAATGATTATATGGTAATTTTATGAGACTATATGAAAAAATTTCAATGTCATATAAATTCAGATGAAATATTGAAATCATTATTTTCCATGTAAATGATGATTTAAAATAAATTTAAATTTTATCATATATAGAAAATTAATATCATAACATGAAGTTAATTTTATAATTATAAAGGTTAAAAAATGGTTACGAATAATTTTTTTTAATTTTTCTAAAATTGTTGAATTTTTGGTGAATGATGAAATTTGGTAATTGAAATTTTATATAAATAAAAAAATATTTGATTCATGATTGTGTCATGGATGATGCAAGTGACCATTGCATAAAATTAACATGCACTAATTACTATATTGGGCCTCATTAATTGGAACTATTTATTACATTGAGAATAAAATATAATATTGATTAAAATAATGGGAATACACCCCCTCCTCCAATATAAATACCACACATCACTAAATCTTCCCTCCACACCTCTCAGGACTTGATTCTTGTCCAAATACCACTAAAATATTGTCCTAATCCACTCCCACATGTCCAGGTTATTTTTGGACTTCATAAATTACAAAACCTAGTTCCCTTTTGGGGGTTCTCATTGGGAGGGAGTTAATCGGTAAAACCGTCTTTGTTTACATTTAATTTTTTTTTCAGGATTATTTATATTCTTTTTCTCTCATCACATACCTTTTAAAAATGGAATGATAACACCAATACATTAAATATACTAGACATTTGGCAAGATAAGTTATTAATTCTTTATCATCTCTCTTTTCCCCCTCCTTTTATACTAAAATTTAAATAATCATTTGTGAGTTGTTAATTTTTTACATTTATTGAGGTTGAAGTTTTCAATTTCTATTATGTTCTTCAATACTAGTCAAGAAACGATTTTTAAAGGTGAAAAAGATTATAATATGTTTATTATTTCCTATATAATTTTCGGGAATAATTTTTTACTCATGATAATAAATTATAATAAAATATTTTTTTTGATTGAAAACCGCCAAAATAAATTCAAAATATTATGAATAACTAGTTATCTAATGATTCATCCGTATTATATAAAATCAATAGATATATAAGACCAATTTAAACTCTATAAGATCAATAATAAATATAATTCTAATTATGGATAATTACCCCCACTTTATATGACATTTCGTACCTGTGTACACATTAACTTAATAAGAAATCCAAGGAAATAGACACTCTTAAACATTTAAATTAAACATTTTAACCCAAGAAAGTTGTCATAAATATAATTAATTAAGTTATAATTTATTAAATACTTTTATAAATGGATCTTGAATTAATAATTAATGAATATAATTTTATTTTCTAGGACATTAAGATGAAGTGATGGATACCTTACGACTTATGGTAAGATACTCTACTCGAACCTCCATTATTCCTTAATATTACACATTTCTATTTTTATCCAAATGAAATTTACTTTTAAATTTGCATAAATATTTTAAATGTTTCTTATATGATACAAAATCAGGTATCAAGATCCATTCATCCTTTGTTATTGGGGATATACATTTTTTAAGAGGTTGCTTACTCATTTCTTTCTAACAGGAATCCTGATATTAGGGAACTTCTCAAATTATTAACTAATTTCATGTGAGATGTATAACTAGTTTTAAGATAAAATTACTTTTACAAAATAACTCACTTTATTTTGAAAAAATTATTCTTTCACTAAGTTGTTTATATAAAATATTACTCTATTTTCTTTTTTAAATACACTTTAATATTCTCCTTTAGAAACACTAAAATTTTTTAATTATAATTTTTCTTAAAAAACCCATTTACATGTCATCACCTCAGAATGATATAACTTATTATGATCCATACCTATATGAATTTATGAATGTCCATGTATGTATTAATTCCAATATTTTATGCACACTATTATGATACACTAATTTATTATGCTATATGACATTACTATGATACATAATTCCTTCCATGGGTAACCCTTATGATTATTTTGGATTTATTATGTATGATTAATTATGTGGAGAACATATTAATGAAAATTTTATTATTAGTGTACCCATACATTTCTGTAATGCATTGGGTAATGTTTAGTCTCTAAATAAATTATGTTCAATGGTCTTGGTTGTTAGCATTAAATGGTGCTCCATGTGCAATAGTCATGGTGGATACCTTTTACAAGTGTTACTATATGTGAAAAAAATACTTGACACATGCTAAATTCTTGTTTTCGGTTGCTTCCAAATTACTATGAATCCATAATTATTTTATCCCATGTTATGATTCATTATATTTAATTATGATCAATGCCTTTATTTCTCATTATGTTATAAATTCTTTCCCAATTGATATTCAATATTATTATGTTTATTCTTATACTGGAATTGTAGCTCATCCAATTATTTAGTTTATCCCCATATTATCCTTTGATGATGTAAGGGGTCAAATGAAGTTATGTGATCTTTATGAATATTAAATAAATGTTTCTCTTTTTGGGAATCATAATGTTTAGTAATGTTCCCAATCTCCCTGACATGAGACTTTACGATCCTTGTATTGTAAATAATTGATTAATTATGATTAAAATCATTTAATTATATGTATAAAGGCATGGGTCACTATAGTTGGTACTAGAGGGAATGCTTATTTATTTTTGAAGGTAATGAATATGACACATTAGTAAGAACCATAGGGATAAAAAAATTATAATAAAACATGAATTTTTTTTAGCATATAGAAAGTAATTTATAAAAAAAATACATCAACATTTGGATAATAAAAGTGGTCATGGTTCTATAATAGATGTACATATTAGTAACAACACTGAAAATGAGTTTTAGGCTTAACTCAGTGTAACTTAGTGCCCAAAAATGGTCCTTACTGCACACATGGTTTGAAAATAATAGGGGATATTGTTTAGTAAATCTATAAACTCATTATAATCCATTATTAAGTGAACAAAGAAAATTTCCATAAGAATGTATGTTAAGAAATTTATCACAGATAACATAAATTTAAACCTAGTGAATTTCAAGTTAAGTTATACTTTTCCTTTAATATTTTATCATTTTATTATTAATGAATACTTTTGGATAATTTGTCAATCACCCAAATTGTACATTAATTCTCTTATTTAATGGAGGGAAATGGAAGAACATGTTTTAACAATCATTGTGATAGTTAATGTGGGGATTTCCCTAATGACATTCCAAATTTGACAGGAACATGTGACCAAAACCTTATGATACTACTTCCCCGGATAGCTTTATAATTAATAATAACACGATTTGAATGGAATAACCTTCTTCTATAATCAATGATCATGTTTTCATCAAATACTCCATGCATAAAATGTCACCCTTGTTTAGTGGATCTTCGGATCCACTCCTCATAAAACAATGGACTAACACCATTGAAATTATATTCTTTTTCTATAATGCTAATAACAATAGAATGTTGGGGTGGTCGTATATCATTTTTAAGGGGAAGATGATCAATAGTGGACACAAATAAAAAATATAATGTCAAAGGAGGAAATTGATTCCATGTATTTAGAGTAATTCATGAAATTTTATTTCAATAAATATTTTCTCTAAAGCATACATCTCAAGATGGAGGGATTGTACATTAGAAATATGAAAAAGATAAATTAGTCTATCAAGTAAGGTGAAGAAAAATTTTCAAGGATGGAAATATATGCCTCTAGAATGGTCATGAACTCTAAATGAAATAGGGATAAATTCATTACCAGATTAAAGCCAAGTTATTGAATAGAAATGGTGATTTGAGACTTCAATAGTTATGTGGAGATCTTTTACTGTTCCCTCAGGGTTAAAATAGAGATCAGAGGACCTAAATGGCCTGAAGTGTCCTTTAAAAAACAAAAAATGGGGTCTAATATTGATAGATCAGAAAATAAATCACGTGATGTAAAGAAGACTAAATATACCCTGTGTAATAATTGACAGATCAGGAATCATTGGAACTTTCTTATGGGGACCGGGAAATGCTTAAAATATGGAATAATGAAGAATATGGGTATGAACTACCGATCAGATATGAATAATTCCACTAATGTGGAAGAAGTAAGGAAGGTTCGTATAAACACCCACCATGCAATTCAATGTTTCAACTACAAGGATCATGGGAATTTTCAACCCAATTCCCATAACTCAGGGTTATAGAAGGAAATCTATAAAAACCTCCAAGGTAATAAGGAAGGAAATATTATATCACTGATGTTGAGGTGCATCCATACAATGATGTGGTTACAGGTACACTAGTTCTTCATTAGGGAATAATGAATGTAATATTTGATTATAGTTATATTATTTTTTCCTATCATATAAGTTTAGTAGAACTACTAAAACACCACCTAAAAATAAGGATATCGAGTAATCAGTGAGAATATATAATGGGTAATTATTGCATCAAAAGTACATAACTTATTTCCAGTTATTATTTGTGTATTGATACTCCAAAAAAATATTTTCTCCCGTACTTTGGTAGAGTTTGAGGTTGTTTTTAGAATGTATTGGCTATTATTATAAATATACAACATTAAATATTGTGAATAGAATATATCTTGTCACATCTAGAAGAATACTCCATGTCTATACAAGTGAAATGATGAAGGTGAATCTTCTTCAAAATCATTATCTCAAATATGGATATTACTGCTTTATGAGCTATAAGATCTCCCTTCAAATTATTGACACAATGGAAATGATCTTTCTTGAAGACATTCCCATCACGAGGTATTACACTTATGTATTCCCTAATGAATTTTATGGTCTTTCACCACATCAATAGGTTGAGTTTTCAGCTAAATGTATTCATGTATCTCTTTATATATCAAAGAAACATTATATAATGACAATAGTTTGGATGGAAGAACCCAAAAAAAGTTACAGAAGAGTCTGGACAAGGTTTTTATATGCCCAAGTCCTTCACCATCGAGTTCACCAGTCATCTCAATCAATAATAAGAATGGATCCATTTTCCTCTACATTGATTATTGTGAGATCAATAATATCATGATAAATAACAACTAACCCCTTCCAGGGATAGATGAGTTATTCGATTAACTAATTTGGGAATTCTATTTCTCTAATGTAGAACTTCGGTCGAGATATCAATAATTAAATGTGAAGATATAATATATTCACAAGGATATCTTTAGAATAAGGTATGTGCACTATGAGTTCATAGTGATTCCTTTTAGAATCACTAATTCTCTCAATTTTGTTTGGAATTAATGGATGGAGGCTTTAGAGATGACTTTAAAAAATTTGTGGGTGTATTTAATGAGGAAATTTTGATATGCTCTAAGAAAAATGAGGAAAATGAGGAGACTTTCAATGATGTTTTTCAGACATTGTGAAGGAAGAAACTATTTTTAAATTACAATAAATTTGATTTTCTAGATAGAGAATGTATCATTCATTGTGCATTTTATTACAAACTAAGGGATATCTATAGACTCTACCAAGAACATGGAAATAAATGTTTGGCCCACACCAAATTTCATAATAGAGATCCATAGTTTATAAGGCCTAGATGGGTATTAAAAATGATTTATGAATAACATATTATGATTGAAAACCCCAATAACAAAGATTACACAAAAGGGAGTGTTGTTTTTCTCAACACAAGAATGTTAGGAAGGCTTTAACAAGCTCAAAAAGAGGTTGATCACTCCACCAGTACTCAAACTCCCAAAAAGTAGAGATTGACTTGTGTTGTATAAAGATACTTCAGTGAAAGTATTATTTTTTTACTAATGAAATATGATTAATTAATACCGTACATATCATGGAATTTTAAAATTCATGATAAAAACAATCCAACACATGATTTGGAGTTAGCCGTTATGATATTCACATTGAAAATATGGAATGCATTATCTCTATAGAGAGATTTTTTTTATATATAATGATCTAAATAGTCTTGAATACATATTCACACACAATTTGATTAATATTCACCAGTGAAGATGTTTTGAGATCATTAAGTATTACGACTACTGACTCCACTTCCATCCTGGTATGGCAAATACAGTGGAAGATGCTCTATGGATAAATCATCATACATTAGTATAAATGATTAAAATTTAGAAGGATCCAATATTATTAAACTTAAAAAGGATATAAATGGAAATAATTATGGTTGGAACATTGTAAATACCTTCTCAAATGATTTCCAAAAATCACTAATGATGAAAATAAACAATGGTAAAAGAAATCTTGTAGAAATTGAAAAAAATGGAATATTTGAAGAATGGGAATCATCCTAGTTCAAGATCAATAAGGATAGAATCATAATATTTGGGTCACTACTATGTACACCATACAATCCATAGATAAATAATGTGATTATAATTGATTCAGATAGATCAAGCATCTATATTTACCCAGAGAGCACAATGATGTATCAATAACTCTTAGAGAACATTGGTGGGACTATATGTAAAAGAAGGTAACTGAATATACATCAAAGTGCCCAGTATATCATCATTTAAATGGTTAAAGGTAATATTTTAAAAGGATGATTCAACCATTATTCATATCAACAAGGAAGTGGGAAAATGTCACAAGGGAATTTTTCACTAGATTTCTTATTAAATCTAGAAGAAACTTTGTTGTATGGGTTGTTTTGTATAATATTTCAAAAACATGACACTTTATAAAAAATTAATTGGACTAATCACTAGATATACATGCATGGATATATATCAAATACGTTGAATTACTTCATGGAGTAACACTATCGAATGTACCTGATAGGTATATGAGATTTATCTTGATGTTCTGGAAATATCTCAAACAATTTCAATGCACTGATCTAAACGCCATTACGACATATCATTTTCAAAATTATGGACAATCTAAGAGAACTATTTATAAACTAGAATATATGTGGAAAACATGTTCTATGGACCACGAAGGATGATGGGATAGATATATTTATCTTTTTGAGCTATCTTACAACCATAGTTTCCACTCGAGCATATGAATGGATATATAATAATCTCTTTCTATGAAAAGTTTCACAAAATTATCATGATAGGATAAAGGTAGTGAACATAATTCGGTTAGGATATAAAATAGTTGATGAAATATTGGAGATGGTTAAAACCATTCAACACCGTGTCAAGGAATCCCAAAGTAGACAAAAGAGAAATGTAGTCAATTATCGACATGATGTAGAGTTTAGGGTTCGAGGCATTTTATTCCTGTGAATATATCTTTGAAATAGGATCGTGAGAATATCGAATAAAGGGAAGATACGTCCCAAATACATCATCACCTTCGAATTCCATGATCATGTTAGAGTTGTGACCTATTGACTTGAACTTCCACCAAACATGTCTCATGTACACGATGTATTCCACGTATCCCTATTGAGGAATTACAAATCGGAATCCTCACATGTACTAAATTTAGAAGTGGTATAGATGGAGAATGATCTTTATTATGAGGAGAATCTAGTTAAGATCTTGGATTATAGAGATATTGTTCGAGGAAATAAGACTAATAATATAGTATACATACGATGGAATATTAACAAGACCCTAATGAATAGTAAATTAGACAATTGATTAGTAACCTCACCAATGAAAGTATAAATAATTTTTTTTACCATATAACTGACATCGTGATATAATTATATCATATTATAATTAAATTTCTATGTTTAAAATTATTAATTCAGTGATAAATTTTTTTGTAAGTCATATATATTTAATTAAAAATTAATTAATAATTTAATAAATTAGTGGAGAATATATATTCATTAATTTTGATGTCCAATTATTATATGATAAATATATGAGATCGTAGTTAATGTTTAATAGTTATATAAAAGCATGCGTAATTTTGAAAACTTTAATTTCCAAGTCAATAAGCATTTTAATTAAAATTAAATTTTCACATATTTTGAATTCTGTTGATAAAATGGCATTCAATTTCTAATTCTACACATCATGAAATGGTTAGGGTAATTTTTTGGGTGTTTTCTAAAATAGTTTAATTTTTGGTGAAAACTGAAATACGGTGATATACAGTTTATGTAAATAAAAGAATTTTTCATCATAATTGAGTCATGGATGATGAAAGTGATCATTATTTAAAACTCTCCTGAAATAATAACAGTATTTAGTCTCATGAATTTTTTTTATATCATTTCATGATCAAAATAATAAAAAATTGTGTAAAATAATGAGAAAATGTCCCTCTACTCCACTATAAGTACCACTCCACAACAACTCATTTCATCGCACCTCTCATGCCACAAGCCTTATCCAAATTCTAATAAAATATCCTAAAAATAACCTTATCAATGACTAGGATATTTTTTTCAAAATAAAAGTTAAATACCAATCCCATATAGAAGTTATCAAGAAGAAGGAATAAAGAGGTAACACCCTCTTCCTTTTCTTTTAATATCTTTTCATTTTCCTTTCTCTTCTTTTTCTCTCCTCAAATCCCCTATTTCAAATGGTATAATAATTATATTATATTATGTATAATATAATTTTTTATTCTAATATAATAATTCATGATCATCTCTCTTTCCCCTATTTTTTTTAAAAAATGAAAACATCTTCTGTGATATGTTAATTTATCACATTAAAGGTCAACAAAGTTTTCAAATTTAAATATTTACTTTAAGGCTAGTCATGAAACCGTTTTTTGGTGGAAAACGATATTAATATACATATTTTATCTTATTTAATTTCTTAGTATCATTTTTCACACATGATATTCATTTCCAAAAAAATGAGTTTGTAGTGAACGAAAACCATCAAATATAAAACTAAATGATTATAATTAACTTTTTATCTAATGATTAATCCTTATACCATAAACCCATATGACATATAAGAAAACTTTAGACTCTATAATATCATTAGTATCAAATATTTTCAATTTTAGATAATTAACTACACTTTATATGACCTTTTTTTACATGTGTACAAGTAAACTGATCATGAAAAAAAGGAAACACACACTCTTAAACAATGAAATATTACCTCTTAGACCATCAAAAATGGAATAAATAAATGTAATAAAGTTATAAAAAATAAATTTCATGTAAAAAGTTTTTTTCTAATTTTTAATTAAAGGATATAATTTTATTATACAAGATATTAAGATTTTGTAAAGAACACCTTCGAACTAAGGGAATTGGCTTCCACCTAAACCATCATTATTCTATCATGTTATGATTTCCCTCTATTTTCCCAGATAAAATTCTCATTTAATTTTACATAAATATTATAAATATTGTGAATATGTTCCAAAATCATGTATCAAGATCCCTTCATCCTAATTTTTTAATGATATAAATGTTTTTAAAATGTTTCCTTCTTAATTTCTCTCAATAAGGAAATGAGATTTTAAGGAACATACCAATGTCATTCCCAATTTCATGTGCACAATATATTCAGTTTTAAGAAACCATTATTTTTTAATAATCACTAATTGTATTATTATTTTTTCACTAATTGTTTTATAAAAAATAATATTTTTTTTCTTCTTTAAATGCTCTTTAATATTTTCCATCAACCACACTAAAATGTTTTAATTACAACAATTCTTATATACAATTTATAGAATTTATCACATATGTTTAATATCAATAATCATGATCTATTACTAGTATAATTTACAAGTTTCTGTGTAGCATTTAATTCATTCAATTCATGAAATATTTTATGATTTTCCCATTTATTATCCTCTATGACATGACTATGATTCCCAATTCATTCCATGGGTAACACTTATGTTTATGTTTTATTATTTATGTAGGATTATTTATGTGGAAAAAATATTCATGAAAATGTTATGATGGGTGCACCTGGACAACCCATTGATGAATTATGTTATTTTTAATCGCATGAGAAATAATGTGCCATTGTCTTGGCAGTTATCCATGACTCATGCTCCATGTGGAATAGTCATGGTGGTTAGCCTAGAGTCATGCCTCTATTTTTGAAATGAGACTTGAATTATGAAAAATTCATGTTTTAAGTTTCTCCCGCATTACTATGAATATATGATTATATGATCCTGTAATAACTCGGAAATTTTGTGGATTTTTTTTTTAAATACATGGGAATTTTACAAGTCCGCAAAAACTGACGACGTGTGATTCTGAGGCCCGGTGTACCCAGAATCCATTTCTGAAATTTTGTTCATGTACATTCAGTAAACGTATGAGTGAGTTTTTATATCTTTTGAATCGGTTCTTGGAATTGAAATATGGGGGTACTGTTGAACTCGCAGTGTAGGTATTCGCTTAAGGAGACATTCACTTCGACGACAGTAAGTCGAGAAGATAAGTTAGTTTTTCGGTTTTCATAGAGAATAATAAAATAAAGTGAGCTTCACTTTATTTTTATTTGAGTCTCCATGTGTGAGTTTGGTGGTGGGTCCCAATAGATCTATAACCTCATTGTGGATGTTGGAAGTTGGAGGTGGGACCACCACTCCATAACCTATCGTGAGAGGTTATGGAGGTGGGGACCACACGATGTCTAAACCCTCTCTAATTATTTAATGTGGTGGGGACCAGATGAGGTTAAAACCTCCTAAAATCCCCTTTATGTGGGGAGAAACCTCTTTAGCTCCCCACTTAATGGTGCCACCACCCCTTCAACTTAATGGATCGAACTCCCCTAATTAATTTATGCCAACACCTCTTGAATTAATGGTGCAAGTCAAATTAAATTATTAAAACATAATTTAATTTATTTTGGCCATTCTTTTGTTGGGAGAGGGGGTTGGAAGAGGAATTGGAGAAACTTATTCTCTCCAATGAAGAATTCTCCTCCCAATGAAGAATGGACATCGAAGGATGAAGAACACTTTATCCGCCAACGATAGACATATTCCTCTTTGATCTTCAACTGGAACAAGGGAGGAAGTGTTGTCCTTGAAGAATATCGATGATGTCATCCTCGAATTCTTCAAATTCTTCTCTGACGTCAATGAATAGATGTCATCTTTCTCATGCCAATGTCAATGAACAAAGATCAAAGGTAGGGGTGTGAACCTTGTTTTTTTCATGTTCTTCGTTTTCTGTCGAGGATTATAAATCAAAGAAACATGCTATCACCCTAATGCGGAGGGTGCGGGCCAAACAAACACAGCCAGACCCCTCCGCCTTCTTTGTGGAATTTTATGCTAAACGTGGCATGACAATGGGATAAGAGACTCTCGTCAACAATAAATGTGCATCGATGGCGACGTCCCAAGGAGTGTGCGGCCTCTTGCAGAATGAGAATCGGGCCACCAGAACTCATCCAGCGACTCGTGGAAAGTTCGCTGGTGGATGGAACCAACGAATGTCACCGTGTAATGGTGGCATATCAACCGCACTGCCAAAGGAGTAACCCATGGATGAATGGCTGCGGTGGTGTAGTGGCGGCCGGTGCACAACCGACCATGAAAGAAACCAGTGGCTCAAGTCGTCGGGGTTGTCGGGGAAGGCGCGGTGCAACCACGCCGTGCGGTGTAATGAAAGGGGGCCTCGACCCCTACCTGAGGCAGTGCATCAGCGGCCGGTGCAAGGCCAGCCACAGGAAGGACCGAAAACCCGAGCCGTCGTGTCACCAGAGGAGGTGTTGCGCGACTACGTCACATAGGAGGTGGTTTGCTGCCCGACTAGCCAAGAGGAGTGGGACCAGTCGCTGGGTCCCACGTGACACAGACCGGAGCCATGTGGTATCGATTTTGGAAACAACACGAATGGATAAGTCATTCGGGAAACCAGGTTGCACAACCTCCCCATTGGATGTGGCTAGGGCGGACCCCATGGGCCGTCGGGCTAGATCCAGCGTGGGTCGGACTCAGCGTGGGCTGGGCCTCCCTTGACACCCAGGCCACCCCCACGGACCGAGTCAGACCCACATACCAGGTCAGACCCACGGACCGAGTTGGACCCCTGTCTGATCCCAAGTCGGGCTGGGTCTGTCCGACTGGGCCAGACCGGACCCGGACCCGTTTGACCTGTTTCCACTCTTTTGCCCGTAACATGAGCTACGAGTGTCTGATTGACAAACCGTCTATGGAAATGAAAACCTTGGAAGAAGACAGTTCTTTTTTTTATATACCACTTGAGGTTTGGGAGAATTTTGGATACATCCGGGTTGGATCGAACATAATTCAAACCAAACCCTCAGAACAGAAATGCCAATATCTCACAGACCGGGCGTCTGATTGACGTACACTATGTCGTGTTAGGTTTCTTTTTTCAAGACAGATATTTTGGATACATCAACTTGAGAATTCATGGTAGTTTATAAATTTACACTTATCTTGAAGAGGGGACCCTCTCGGAATCATGCTTGCTTGTGCGAAACCCTGTGGCTAGCTGCGCTCTGAAAAATGTTCATGGATCCATTGTGGGTTCAACAGCACTGAAGGCTGTTCCTAGATCCTGTGTGGGTTCAATAGTACTGACTACTATTCTTGGATCCTATGTCGGTTTGACAGCCCTGATGAATCTTCCTAGATCATATGTGGGTTCAACAGCTCTGTTTACTGTACCTGGATCCTATGTGGGTTCGATAGTTTTAAATTCTGTACCTAGATAATGTGATGGTTCGACAGAATAGATGATATAGTGGCTACATCTAATCATATCTAACACTCTACGAGAGTTGTATACCTATGTGAGCTGAGTCAGTAACTTTTGGGTTTTCCTCATGATTGAGATGGATTACTTGATAACTTTGGGATATGTATGGGCATTAACCTAAGTGGGGTCAACTGTTGATTTCATACCTTTTGGTTTATCCTTGGTAGATTTTGTGAGAACTTGAGTGTCTCAGGGTCCCTACTGAGTATCGTTATACTCACCCCATTATGGGTTATGCCCGCAGCTCATTGTTTTGGATTCAGATGATGGACAACACTGACTGGGGCTGAGTGTATCCGGACTAGACGGTACCCAAAGGTGGACCACTCGATGTGATGGTACACGGAGGTGATTGACTGATGTGGAGTGCTGCGGAGGCTATCTGTACCTACCCTTCAGGTAGGATTTCCCGATGGATGATCTAGTAGATGTTTTATTGTTTTCCAGTACATGAACCTTCAGTTTCTTGTACTTTACATTTGGGGTTGTATTTCCAGCCCCTTTCACTCTTTAGCACTCTTTTGTTATACAGTTTTTACTTAGTGTTTTTCTTCCAGCTTGTACTCTGTTGTGTGGATTCTTAGAATTTAAACGAAATGACTTCCCAGTTTTAGGGAATTACGCCTTTGGTGCTAGTCTCTAGCCCCTGAACTATGGAAAGTGGGCTTGGAGTAGTCACAACACGGGCCCCAAGGGATGGGTCGTGACAAATAGGTATCAGAGGCATTGGTTCTACCACAGAACATAAGAATCAGATCTTTTCTGGGATGCAATAGTGTTAAGGGTATTGAGTGTGGTTTTCAGTTTAGGGAGTTCAGTGTTGGTGTGGCGGCCAATGTATCCATACACCAGGAGCCTGACTTCTGATTTCCAACACAATACACAAAAACACTGATTGTGTGTGTGTTTTGAAGAGTTTTCTTTGAATTTTTTGAGTCATCTTACCATGTATAACTTTTGACCGTGGCACACCTATTTTTTTACAGGATGCCTCCACGTAGATATCCAGCCAGGGTTCCAGGCTTTGTACGAGTTGGAAGCCCACTGAGCGACGAGGCCTCGGTGTAGGGCCCAATCATAGTGGAGGCACCAGCAGTACCACCACCCATTGGGCAACCGATTCCACCAGCCCCAGTAGTACAGAGTGAATGTATCCTCAACGCGTTGCATGAGTTCCAGCACCAGAGGATGCCTAGGTTTAGGTGCGATATGGAATCACATGCTACTGAGGATTGGATGGAGGCTGTGGTGAGAGTCTTCAGACTAGTAGAGACAACATCCCAGCTATGGTGATCTTTGTCGCGATTCTCCTTTAAGAAGTAGCGGGCAGATGGTGGAGACTAATTCTCCAGTTGCATTATGATGCGACACTACTCTATGTAGACTTCGAGAGCCTATTTTGGGTGGAGTCTATCCTAGCCACCCTTCGTGCAGTGCTTATACAAGAGCTACTACATCTACAACAGGGTAGCATGATGGTGCAACATTAGTCGACGAGTTTCACCGACCTCTTGCACTACTCCATAGATATGGTGAGAAACCCATTCTTCAGGGCCCAAACCTTCAAGCAGGGGATCAGGTGATAGATCAGGACTTCGATGATATCCCTCAGCATCCTGACGCAGGCAGGGGTGTTAGAGAGAGCCCACTTAGTGGATAAATTCCTTGCTGATTAGTCACCAGTAGCGAGACCCTCCACCTGTCATCACGTAGAAGAGTCTTCTGGAGCATGCAGTAGACAGATGTCGTAGAGGTCTAAGCAGACCAGACCATCTGGTAGATGAACTCAGGACTCATTTTCGTTTGTGCGAGGCACACGAGATAGTTCCAGTCATTCGAGGAATAGGCAGTGTTTCACATGCGGCAGGCAAGTTCATTTAGATCTTGACTATTCAACCCGTCGTTCGGATGATCAGCAGACAGTTGAGGGACCTCCCAGGTTGAGGCATAGGTTCGATCCTGGAAGTCCTCAGGGAGCATGTAGACGTGGTAGAGAAGCTAGCCATACAGTTGGCGATGGATGAAGTTTTCGAGGTGTTACTACCACCACCACTAGGAGGTACACCCCGATCGCAGGGAGTAGGTGGATAGGGGAGAGCTCCACTCCAGGTAGCTGAGGTTTATGATAATGGAAATTTGGAGATGATTCGAGATACAATATATGTCTACTTCACCATAGCTATAGTTCTTATAGACACAGGTTCCAGTTGATCTTTCATTTCCACTGCCCTCATTCGGAGATCGAAGATTTTGTTGGAGTCGTTTACTCGATCCTTACGGTTAGAGACTCTTACAGGAGGAGACTCGATGATTATGCCCTGGTGCCGGTATTTTGAGCTTATTTTAGGAGGTGAGAGCTTTGGCAGGGATCTCCTTGTAGCGGAGTTGAGGCCTTATGAAGTCATCCTGGGTTCGAATTGGTTATCTACAGTCCAAGCTCAGATCGACTGTATTAGGAGAAAGGTGCTGTGTTTCCGCACAGATGGGACAAGGTTCAACATCACCGGTAAGAAGGTTGCCTTTCCAGTATAGGATTGACTTATTCGGAGGAGAGTGCAGCTTCTCACTCATCAGTTAGCCTACCTTACCCTCGTAGCAGTTGATGTGGAGAGTCCGAGCTATCCTGTAGTGGTGGACTAGTACGCGGATGTTTTCCCTGATGATGTCCAAGGTCTACCTCCTCATAGAGAGGTTGACTACTTCATTGACCTATACCTAAGGACGCACCGATATCTACACTAGCATATCAGATGCCCCCACTGTACTTCGTGAGCTCTAGTTAAAGCTGGAGGACTTGAAGGGGAATGAATTTATTAGGCCTAGTGTTTCTCCCTGGGCAGCCAAGATTCTGTTCAACAAGATGGCAGATGGGATCATGAGGCTTTGTGTTGACTACCGTAGCCTGAATAAGGTGACCGTGAAGAACAAGTACCCACTCCTGAGAATTGATGACCTCTTTGATCAGCTAAAGGTAGCAATGTGGTTCTTGAATATAGACCTCAGATCAGGCTATCACCATCTCAGAGTTCAAGATGTGGATGTAAAGAAGACGTCCTTTAGATGTCGATAAGGCCACTATGTGTTCTTGGTTATTCCATTTGGCATAACCAATGCTCCAGCAGTGTTCATGGGACTCATGAACAGGATCTTCCAGGCATACCTCAATCGCGTTGTCATAGTCTTCATCGACGACATTCTGATCTACTCTACTAATGAGGAAGAGCATGCATAATATTTGTAGGTAGTACTAGACGCACTCTGAGAGCACCAAATTTGTGGTAATATATCAAAGTTCTAGTTTTGTATCCGAGAGGTTCACTTTCTAGGACATGTCATCTTGGAGGTTGGATTTGTAGTAGATTCAGCAATGATTGAGGTGATACTTTATTGTGAGCCACCTAGGAGTGTGATAGAGGTACGAAGTTTCCTGGGTTTGGCTGGATATTACCAAGGGGTTCGTACCCAACTTCCATAGAGTTTCAGCACCACTATCAGCCATGAAGAAGAAGGGGGAACCCTTTCTGTGGTCGGAGAGATGCCAGTAGAACTTTCAGGAGGTGAGGTAGAGGTTGACTAGTGCCCCCATCTTGAGGCTTCATGAGGAGGGAATAGGGTACATAGTTTACTATGATGCATCATGGACCGGACTCGGGTGTGTCCTAATGCAGTAGCGAGAAGTGATCGCATATGGTTCTCGATAGCTGAGACATCATGGGTAGAACTAAGCTACCCATGACTTGGAGTTAGCAGAAGTTGTCTTCGCCTTGATGATGTGGCGGTACTATCTGAGGGGTGAGCGTTTCACAGTCTACTCTGAACACAAGAGTCTCATATATATCTTCTCTCAGAAAGACCTGAACATGAGACATCAACGTTGGCTTGAGTTCCTCCAGGACTATGACTTCAATATAGTCTATACTCCTAGGAATGAGAATGTTGTTGCAGATGCACTTAGAAGGAGGTCTGGTATACTACTGCTAGGCGAGATGACAGAACAGCTGGCTGATTTATAGATATCCTTTGTGGATAGATATGGAGAAGCCTTTCTACAGTCTTTTATAGCCAGTCCTCCACTTCTTCAGCGAGTCGGGGAGGCTTAGTGTGGAGAAGCTGACTGCGATACACGACGTGCTACGATATCCAAAGGGCAAGCACCTGCTGGATTTTCTAAAGGTGGGGAGCACGTCATCCTCTTCAAAGGATGTACTATGGTTCCAGTGTCACTTCAGGATTATGTGTTGAAGGAGATTCACACATCCCCTCTAGTATTACATCCAGGACTGGAAAATATGTACTAGGATCTCCGGAGATAGAACTGGTGGCTGGGGATGATGAAGGCAGTTGCAATGTTTGTCACTCGGTGCCTCACTTGTCACCAAGTGAAGTTAGAGCACCAGGTAGCAGCAGGATTGGTTCATCTTTTAGTGGTTTTATAGTGGAAGTGGGATGGGATATAGATAGACTTCGTGATGGGTATTCCACGAACATCTAGGGGTCACAACTCAATTTGGGTGATTGTTGATCAACTCACCAAGTCATCCCACTTCCTACCGATCAGAGAGCAGGGTTCCATAGAGAGATTGGGATGCCTCTATGTGCAAGAGATTATGTGGCTGCATGGAGTACCTTCTTCTATTGTCTCCAATCATGAGTCATGGTTTACTTCTCGGCTATGGAAGGGGTTTCAGGAGGCTTTTAGAACCCAACTTCGTCTGAGAACCGCCTTCCATCCTCAGATGGATGGTCAGACTAAGCGGTTCATTCAGACCCTTGAGGACATGCTGTGTTCTTGTGTCCTCGACATTGGTCATAGATGGGAGGATCACTTTCTTTTGGTAGAGATTTCATACAACAGAAACTATCACTCCACCATAAGGATGGAACCTTTTGAGATGTTATACGGGTGACCATGCAGATCACCCTTATGCTGGACTGACCTGGGGGAGTTAGCACTAGTGGGACCAGAGATTATAAGAGCTACCACAGAGAAGGTGTAGATCATCTAGGAGAAGATGAAGACTGCACAAAGCAGACAAAAGTCGTATGCTGACAGGAGATGGATACCTCTGGAGTTTGAGGATGCCCACCACATTTTTCTACGGGTCTCACCTCAATGAGGTTTACAGAGATCTGGCCGAGGCATAAAGTTATCTCTGAGGTTCATTGGACATTTCTTGGTCCTCAGCAGAATAGGCGAGGTGGTATACTGCCTGTCTCTTCCACCTCAGCTGCACCGGGTGCACGACGTCTTCCGCATATCCCAGCTGAGGAGTTATGTGCACAACCCTTCTCACATCATCAACCATGGAGAGATGGACATTGACAATGGGGTGACTTTTACCAGAGTTCTAGTGGAGATTATGGATCTACATGAGTGGGTCCTTTGTGGATGTTCGATACCTATGGTGCACGTTCGTTGGCAGCATGGGAACCTCCAGGAGAGCACATGGGAGCGGGAGGCTCAGATGTGTGCTCAGTACCCCCACTTGATCCCTTAGATCGACTTGTAGATTATGGGGATGTAAAGACATGAGGTTTGGAGAATGTAAAGACCTAGAAATTTTGTGTATTTACTTTAAATACATGGGAATTTTTTTAGTCCGCGAAAACTGACGACGTATGATTCTGAGGCCCGGTGTGCCCGGAATGAATTTATGAAGTTTTGTTCAGGTATGTTCAGTATACGTACATATGAGTTTTTATAACTATTGAACCAATGCTCAGAATTGAAATCTGAGGGCACCGTTGAACTCACATCGCTGATATTTTCTTAAGGATACTTTCACTTCCATGGTAGTAAGTCGATAAGAGAAGTTAGTTTTTGGGTTTTCTTGGAGAATAATAAAATAAAGTGATCTTCAATTAATTTTTATTTGAGTCACCATGTGGGAGTTTGGAGGTGGGTCCCAATGGATCTATAACCTCCTTGTGGAGGTTGGAAGTTGGAGGTGGGACCACCACTCTATAACCTCTTGTGAGAGGTTATGAAGGTGGGGCCCACCCGAGGTCTAAACCTCCTCTACTTGTTTAATGTGGTGGGGTCCATACAAGGTTAAAACCTCCTTAACTCCACATTATGTGGGAAAAAACCCCTTGATCTCCCTACTTAATGGTTCCACCGCCACTCTACCTTAATGGAGCCAACTCCCCTAATTAATTTATGCCACTACCTCTTGAATTAATGGTGCAATTAAAATTAACTTATTAAAACATAATTTAATTTATATTGGAAATTCCATTTTTGGGAGAGGGGGCTAGAAGAGAAATTAGTGAAACTTATTATCTCCAATGAAGAATCATTGCCTCAACAAAGAACAACCATCTAAGAATGAAGAACACTTCATCAGCCGATGACAGACATCTTCCTCTTTGATCATCAACCAGAAAAAGGGTGGAAGCACTGTCCTTGATGAATGCCGACGATATCGTACTTGAATTCTTCAACATTATTTCTGACATCAATGAATCAAAGTCCACCTTTGCCTTCCAACTTCAATGAATAAAGATCAACGGTAGTGGTTCGAACATTGTTTTGTTTCACATTCTTCATTTTCAGTCGAGGATTATAAATCAAAGCCGCATGCTATCACCCTAACGCGGAGGGTGCGGGTCGAGCAAAAACGGACCGAACCCTCCTCCTTCTTTGTGGAATTTGACGCTAAACATGGCATGAGACAGAGATTATTGACTCTCATCAACAATGATTATGGATCGAAGGCGACATCCCGAGGAGTGCGCGGCTTCTTCCAGAACGAGAATCGGGCCACCGGAACTCATTCGGTGACCCGCGAAAATTTCACTGGTCGATGGAACCGATGAACGTTACCACATGATGGTGGCGGAGAAACCGTGATGTTGGAGGAAAATCTTGTGGCTGATGTGCCACAACGGTGCGGCACCGGCCGACACAGGGTGGGCCACGAAGGAAACTGGTGGCTCGAGTCGTCGCGTTGATGGGGAAGGTGTGGCCCAACCGCGCTGCCTGGTGGAAGAAAAGGGGTCACGGCGGTGTAGCAGTAGCCGGAGGAAGGCCGACTATGAGAAGGACTGACGGACCAAGTTGCAGGGTCGCTGGAAAAGGCACGACATGAATGCGCCGCGCAGGAGGGGGCTGGCCGCTCGGCCAGCCGGGCGGAGCTGGACCAGTCGCTAGGTTCTACATGACGCGGATTGGCACCACGTGGTGCCGATTTTGGAAACCACCCATATGGATAAACCATTCGGGATTATAGGGAGCCTGGCCTCCCCCTAGATGCGGCTAGTTTTGGCCCCATGGGCCGCTGGGCCGGACCCAGCGCGGGCTGGACCCAGTGCGGGTTGGGCCGCTAGCATGGGTCGGGCCGCCCCCGCGGGCCGGGCAGCAAGTGTGGGCCAGGCCGCCCCCACAGACCAGACTTCCCTTGTGGGATGGGCCACCCCTGCGGACTGGGTCTGACCCACGGACCCAGTCAGACCCGCGGACAGGGTCGGTTCGACTGGGCTGGATCGGACTTGGCCCTGTTTGACCTGTTTCCACTCTTTTTCTCGTCACTTGAGCTACGTGCGTCCGATTGATGAACCGTCTATGGAAACAAAATACTTTGAAGGATTCGGTTATTTTGGTATAACCCAATTGAGGTTTGAGCATAGTTGGTGTTTACCCAGTTGGATTGAATATAATTACAACCGGGCCCTTAGAATGGAAATGCCAAGAACTCTCAGACTGGGTGTCTGATTGATGCATCGTCTGTCACATTGGGTTTCTTTTGTCCAGATGGATATTTTGGGTTAATCAACTTTTGGATTCTTTGAAGTTTATGTATTGTCACTTAGATTGAGGAGCAGACTCTCCTGGAATCAAGCATGCTTTTGTGGAACCCTGTGGCTAGCTGTGCTCTGATGACTGTTCCGGGATCCTGTGTGGGTTCTACAGCACTGACGACGGTTCCTGGATCCTGTGTGGGTTTGACTGCACTGACTACTATTCCTGGATCCTATGTGGGTTCGACATCACTGAAGACTATTCATGGATCCTGTGTGGGTTTGACAGCTCTATTTACTGTTCTTGGATCCTCTATGGGTTCGACAATTTTGAATTCATTACCTAGATCATGTGTGGGTTCAACTGAAAAGATGATATAGTGGCTACATCTAATCGTCTCTAACACTCAATGTGAGTTGTATACCTATGTGATCTGAGTCAGTAACTTTTATGTTTTCATCATGATTGAGATGGATTACTTGATAACTTAGGTATATGTATGGGCATATAACTAAGTGGGGTAAACTTTTGATTTCATACCTTGTGGTTTATCCTTGTAAGATTTTGTGAGACTTTGAGGGTCTCAGGTTCCCTACTGAGTATTGTAAAACTCACCCGTTCACGGGATATGCTCATACCTCATTGTGTTGGATGCAGATGATGGACAATGCTAACCAAGGCTAAGTGTATCATGAATGTATGGTACCTAGAGCTGGACCACTAGACGTGATGGTACACAGAGGTGACGAACAAACGTGGAGTGCTGCAGATGATATCTATACTTACCCTTTAGGTTGGATTTCCCAGTGGATGATCCATGAGATGTTTTCCCTTTTTCCAGTACTTGAACCTTCAGTTTCATGTAATTAACTTTGGGATTCTATTTCCGACTGCTTTTACTTTTTAGAACTCTTTTGTTATACAGTTTTTACTTAGTGTTTTTCTTCCATTTTGTACTCTGTTGTGTGTGTTTTTTGAATATAAAGGAAATTCCTTCCCGTTTTTAGAGAATTATGACTTTGGTACTAGTCTCTAGCCCCTCGCCTATGGAAGGGGTGCTTGGGGTTGTCACGACACATGCACTGAGGGATGGGTCATGACAGATTCCATGTTTTAATTAATAATATTTAATCATGTTACATTCCTTTTTATAACTATATGTTATGCCTTCAAACCCATGTTTCAAGAATTATTTCTATATTTATTCCCCTACTAGGATTTTAGCTCATACCTTTTTTCTTGTTATCCATAGGTTATCCTATATCTATGTAAGTGATCAAAATATGTTATGGTCTCTTTATGAATATTAAATAAAACATGTTCTTATTTGGGAATCATGATGTTTTATTATGTACATAATCCACAAGACACTATACCTTTTGATCCTTAGTTGTAATTAGATGTTTATTTATGATTAAAATTATGTATTGATATGTGTAAAGGCTTGGGATTCTGTAAAATCTTTCTCCAGGTAAGATAGATAAATCAAGATAATGTTATTAGGAATCTTGACAGTTTGTTTTTCTGTTTCCACATGACAGTACATTTTTTATCCCTTTGATATAGGAGAGTCTCTATTATTTTTATACATTGTAATTATTGGTTTAACAATCTTTGTGTTTTATTCACATCCCAAGGATGACATGACACCTTTTTTATTCTATGTATTTATCTCCATTATTGGAAGTATTCTATTATCTTTATATCCCCCCTAAAAATAGACCTTCTATGAATCTCGTGTTTTTTAACAATTCTCCATCAATAAAATAACATGTTTTCAAATATCATTAAATAACAAAAAATATATGATAAAACATGTTATAATTTTTTGTGGAATGTATAGGTTAATCATATTTTAACACATTCTAATACAAATTTGAATGATCACTCATTATAAATAAACAAGGGGTATATCTATTTTTGGTTTCATTCATGTGCACACTTTATTTGGTGGATTTTGAATAATTTTTCAACATCCATTTGTTCCTTGATGTTGTTTTTGAACCTATTTCTATACTTGAAACTTCATTAGAGCATTACATGTTTAATTAATTTGGGGACAACATCATCATAAATATGTTTTTTTATTAGAGGGTGATCTCATGTTTTTCTTATAGTCATGTTTCCCTGGGCACAATTATACAGAGACATCTCTTCTCATAGTAATATATGATGCTCTATCCTGAGGTGGTTCCCAATTTATAATCTCATATATTTATCTAAGTACTTTATTTTGATAATTTTCATCATATCTTCATCTGATCTCACCGTGAATTAGTATTCCTATACATGATTCTATATTATTTCACTAAGCATATTTTTTGATTCTTTCACCAAAATGACAATCTTTGTTACCCATTTATCTTTTTTCTCTAGTTGTGCAACATTTCTTACCATTGAAACATTGTGAAATATATAAAATTCATGGAATTATGCTTCAAATACAATATAAGAAAGTATTTTTTATATTAAAATTTATACAATAAATCAACGACATTATAATATCACGACTTGACAAGTGAAATTGTGTTTTATTTAACATTAAAAAGTGTTATGAGGGTTTTGGGCATACCAAACTATTTACTGAATACATCTTCAATGGGATCATATTCTTCTTAAAATTGTAATTTTTTATTCTAAATAGATATGAAACCAATAATAATACATTTAAAAAAATCATGGTGAAGATCCTTCAGATTCTCGTTAAACTATGAAAGATGATCCCTATGTGATTTATCATCACCACCAATTGAGAAATAATTGTTATAAAAGCTATAAATAAAAGAATTAATGGAGATATTACATTTCATATTAACTCCTTTGTGAGATGTAGCTTCATTTACATAGATATTGTTCGTCAGCTTTGAATCCTGTATTTTCTTTATATTATTCCGAGTCATGGCATAAATATTTGTCTTATGTTTCCCACACATTTCATGAAATATTCACTTAATAAGGAATCTCATGGAATATTATAGGTGACCTATACACTGATACCACTTTTGGTTCCCCAAATGGATTGACCACTAGGAAAGGAGGGTTTAATTAGTGGTTTCTTTTTATCAATTAATTTTCATTTCAATTCATCATCTTGAACATGTCATGGTTCTTCATCCAACAAATATTACCTCTCATAATTACCCCTAGTGAAATAAAATCAAATAAATGTTAACAAGATAGTATTCACATGGTTTTCCATAAATACATACTCCTCCAAATGGTTTTTATTCCCACCAAAACGGATTCTTCAATATAACATCACTATATCCATAAGTGATTACATTGGATCCAACAAAAGTTGACAGACTTGAAATGTTTTTTGTTCTAAACAAATGATATCTTTCTCCATCACCACTTGATAAACTCTATTCAATCCTATCTCTTACCAAAAGTCTATAACTACCCCCCTACACTAACAAAAGTACATCCCTAATGAAGATATTAATCATCTACTTCCTATTGATTCTATGATATTTCTTATATGGTCATATTGGATATGAATTTACCATATATCTATTAAAGTATTATAAACATCTATTAGTCAAGTATATTATCCTTGATCAATAATTATAATCACTAATAAGGATCATTTTCCTCAGTTCAACATTGCAAGTACTGATTCCTTCTTCTACCCGATGAACCAGCCCAAATTGGTTGTGGATAATCCGTGATCAAAAATTGTTAATTGTTATTTTATGAATGATAAACACTTTCAAAATCCTAAATCACTTCTACTTTATTTATCAATTCATGAATAGTTCATTTATAGATTGATGAAATATGAAAAAATTGATTCATGTATCTCTTCGTAAATTCTCAACACTCATGCATGAGGTATGAAATGCATGATGTTATCATGGGCTTTACGTGTTCATGAAATACATCTATATCACTGTTTCATCACACTCACATTATATGCATCCTCACTTTTTACTTCATTTTTCATCATCCACACACAAACTTCTGATCTTTTCTTTCAACAGCCATTCATATTTCATGTTTCAAATAAACCATAATGAAAATGATTATAAAAAACAACTGATGTATAAAAATTTAATATTCATCAGGTACTTCAACATTACTTGATGTGAGTTACCCCAAATGGGAGTAAGGCATGTATTCGCGCAATTTTTTATTCATGAATCACTGTTTAATTATACACTGTCTTGAAACTATGTCAATCTCCTTTTCAAATGAACAACGCATCACAAATATAATATCTACAAAAAATTCATGGAGGTATGATATTGAGTTTCCCCAAATTATTCATAGAAACATGATTATTCATGAAGAAGATCAATAGTAAATGGAACAAATTAAATGACTTTAGGATTCCATTCATACTCATTTAATGATTATCTAAATGATGGATTATTCTTTGTTAAGTACAATAATTTTTGCTTTACTATATCTATGAAGAAAAAATACTCTATTGAATTCCCAGAACCCATCACATTCCTTGGAGATTCTATAATTATTTGAATATGTGAACCCAATGTAGCAAAAACAATTTCTACAATGTGTACTCATTCAAGACTCCATGATTTAATTCATGCCTCATATATATATATATATACTTAGTCAGTATGGATTTATCCAATAATACTTAGAAAAAGATGGCATACTCACTTTGTGAGTTATAATTTTTCATTTGTGGTGTTATCCTCTCATGCATGCAATGATAATTTCATCCTATTAACATGTTAACCGCTATACCCATCCCTCAAATTCTAATTCCATATACAACTGTTGTTTCTATACAACCAAATATTATTATTCAAATAATCTCATACATTCAAATCATATCACATATTCATGTTATTTTGGGAACTCTTCATATCAATATCTAAATTCCATCAAACCCATGTTAACACGAGTTTGAACATTTGGGATTGAAAATATTCTATTGTGATATGTAATGCTCATACAACACTAGAGGAAGGATAAAACATCATATAATGATCATAAGACTGTGACTATGTCGATCATATGATCTATGTATTATGAATTATTTAAATTAGGAAGGAATTTTTTGAAGAAGAACCACATACCACAGAAAATCTATTAGTGGTTGGGGCATGGTATATTAATCATAGAGAACCTAAGGAAACTCATAAATCCATTGAACCCTCTTGGAACCTCCCCATTCCAATTCCCCTACCACCATGCCATCCTACAGAGTGGCACCGCTTCTCTGCTAGTTCCCAGAACAACCACCCTTACCTAACCCATCAGGGATTGTGCTACTATTCATTGGGAATAGTCACCCCCATTGGTCCAACATGTGACCTCATTTTATGGTGGCATTGACTTCTAGGGGATTTTCCTAATTTTTAATTATCATCCTTAAAATAAATTACATAAAATATCCATGTGAAAAAATAAAATTTCCTGCTAACTTCACTTTAATATTCTCTTACTCATTTCTTCTTCTTATATTCCCCTTCCTTGGTGAAATCCTTTTGAAAGTGGGTCTGACTTTTCAAACTCATTTTCCTAGGATTAGATTGAAATATATATTGAATTATTTTTTTCAATGATTTTCCAAATATATAAAGTTGAACAAAAAGATAATGTCTATTGGTATTGATTACTGAGTGAGAGGTGACATAACTCAAACAAAATCCCTCTTTAACACTAAATACTCTAATTTGAGAGTTGGATTGGTTAGCTTTTGGGCTAACTTAGAAAATAGAAAAATCAAAATATGAAGCTAGTGTATGAAGAGTGGAGGATATGGAATATCCAAATAATAAGTCAAATCTCATAATTCAATATATATTAATATTTTTTTCATTGACATTTCTTCAAATCATTATATATTATAAACAAACATCATGGAAATTATTCATTATAAAGTTACTTTTTTATGGTCGTCAATTAGGGTAAAAAATGTTTAAAATACTTTTCAAATGTTTTCATCACATTTAAGATTTCTTCAAAAATATTCATACTACCGAACACATATTGTGTTGTTATTGAAAACAAAAACAACAGTAGTCCCAAAATCTACCCCGATATTTAATCTATCATTAGTAAGGTCCTTGTAGATTCAAATGTATGACTATATACATTCCCTCATTATGATATTAGTTTTTTCAATTTGATAATTATATTAGTTATAAAATCCGTGGATAATATTAATTTTGATGTGATTATTTATATGGATTTATTATATTAATATTTATATATGGCATATAATGCATAATTTATTCATTAAATGGTATGGGTTTAAGGTATGAACGATTACATGTTGATTATTTTTATTTATTCATAATATTTTATACTATACACAAACCATTATTGAATACATGATCAAAACCCTTTCATTAGTATTAATTTTTTAGAACAATAGTTTGTTATTTTATTAATATGCAGGGATGTGCTAAGTGGAATAATGGTGTTGACAATGAAGACACATTTTTATTTTGTATTTAACATATAATAAGAGTTTCAAATTTGTATATAATTTACCAAGAAAACCAAAACTTTCATTACATCGGTATGAAATACCATATATCCAATTAAAATATAATAAATTAGACTATCACACAATAATATTTAATATTTGAAAACTATGTTTGACCATGTCATTGACATAGTACACAGAGATTAAATGACCCTCGAAATATATAAATTTTATTACAGTCATTAAATTAGAGGGGATAAATAGTATAAAATGCATTATGAACTATTTATACATATATATATCTTATTCAGTATAACTTCTTTAGAAAATTTTTAGTATATAATCACTCAATTTTTAGAAAAGTAATTTTATTCTACAAAAATATGGTTTAATCAAAAATTATTTGTATTTTATTCAAGAATAATTATAATAATTAATTTCTAGAAATTTTAGAAAACATAGTTGGAAAAATTTACTTAATTTATGATATTTTGATATTGAAATTTACTTTCGGTGAATTTTTAGTATATTTTATTAAAAAATTGAGTTTTTCGATGAATAGTGAAAATGATTATTTTCTAAATAATAATTTAATTTCAATAAATTAATCAATATAAAATTCCAATTTTTTGAATATTATTTAAAAAATATATGTATTAGTTTGTTATTATTAATAATAATTATTTATTATTAATCATCTACATTTTTTATTTTTTTATCAGTTGGTCTTTTGGTTTAAAAATGTGTTTTCTTCAAATAATGTTTTAGGTTCCATAATGTTTCTCCATTAAAATTAATTAAAATAATACAATATATGAAAATTTTTAAATGATAACAATATATCATATATAAATAAATATTAATTTACATTCAATAAATTATTATTATTAATCGTCTATTTAATATAAATGCATCATTTTCTTGAAACATATACTTGTTGGGATCCAGGATTTTTATCGCGTCTCTGAGTTTTGTTTTTTAATTTAATATTTGAACTTCATTGAATTAGATTTTGTAAAATGTTTTATATATTTTCAATTTAAATAATTTATATTTTATAATTAGGTAAATATAATTTTCCCCCTAATTAATTGTAAATGCTATAGAAATTAATTACCATGGATAATATACATGTAGTTTTAGAAGGGGTTAAAAAATTGATATGGACTAAAACGACCATAAAACATGAATAATTTTTTAATTTATATAATTTTACCTTATAATGACAATTTCACAAGAATAATACATTTTAAACCCTTTTTAATGTATAAAATTAGAGTACACCTTTTTATTTTCAAACCCTCCAAGTGCTCCTCTCACCTCACTTATAAAATTATATCCCATATCCTATATTATTCACATTTCTATACCATTTTAATAAAATAAAAATAACCATATCCTGATCATAGAACAAATAACATTTTCATAAATCTATTATAGGAATACATTAGATATAATTCCAAATAAGATGTGTGAGTATATGTAAAATTCCAAACTATGTGTTTTTGTTTTATTTATTCTCCCAACTCATTCATATCATAATAAAAAAATTAACATATTATATGACCAAAACCACCAAAGTTATTTTATGTTATTATTTTAATGGGTTAAACAAAATCTTTATCCTATTCTATAGAATTGCATATAATATTGTTATTCATGTGTACAGTAAACTACCTCCTCCTGAACCAAAGCCATTTGATTTCCATCATCACATCTCTTGGATTATGGTATTGATGGATATAAAATATTTATATTTTATTCTTATAATAATTAAAATTATTTAGTTATCAAATCATATATAACTTTTCAAAATTCCAATCAATAGTGGATACAATAATATTACTTGTGTGTACAATACACTACTATAACACAAAGTAATTTTATAATTTTTTTAGTGACACTTTACCTGGAAGTTAATGAGTATATGTTTTATAAATATATGATATCTAAATTATATAATAATGATAATACTGAGATTTTTAAAATAATAGAAATAAAATATGTAATTTTATTTCATACATTGAGAAATTATAACATCATTTTTGTACGTGCGGACTATCGCCTCAACGAAGCTATGTGATTGTTTTTTCATATCCACATTACTGGAATGATCCATATAAACACATTCAATTAAAAAATTAGGTATCTATGATATTATTAAAATTATATAAATATTAAATATTAAATATCATCCTTAATGAACATATACAAATGGAAATGTTACTCACCCATACGTAAGACCTATCGTCTCCATGATCAGAACATAATTATTTTTTCATAACCACAATTCATGAATATATTTGAATGTATAATTGATTAATAAATATAATAATTATCTATTTTTATCTATTTAAGAAATTATTAAATAATAAACTTTTATCTCATAGAGAGCATTCCATGATAATTTTTATATAATGAACTGATCATCCTCTAAACACACTACGAGGACAAAACATGAATAAATTTTATAATATTCCATTTTAAAGGAAATGAAACAAATTATATATTTTTATGTTATTATACCTATAAAATTTACTTATTAAATAATATAATTTATTTATTATTATAATACATGGGTAAAATGAAACATAACGAATGTCAATAGTTTAGGTAAGTTTTTCTCATCTCACATTTACTAATATGAGACATATGTTATATACACCACTAATATTTGTTATGTTGTATATATATTTATCCTGAATGACCATTATTATTCTCTTAATGAAAATTATTTGGACTTTAAAATCTATATGTTATTAATAATTTTCATGGGGGTTTTATCTAGAGGTTACCAAACTTGTAAATAATATTGTCTCAATTTCCCTTTATTTATTCATATTGTAATGTTACACACATATATTCTTTTTATAGTGTATCTATGTACCCTTTTGAAATTTTATATCATCAAATGGACAATTTTTTTATATTCACTGTATCATTTGATGTTATTATTTCTCATGTATTATGATTGAATAATTACTAATGTGGAAAAGTCATTATGTTACAATCTCTTTCTTTTAGGACTATTTATGTTCAATTAAAATTTGTAGGAAGTAATGTGATATTATTTTCATGAAAAAATTATATTTTATTATTCATAATTTATGAATGTTTTTCAAATGATTAATTTCCTCTTACATGTTAATTGATTAAAAATTCATCAATAAAGGCATTTATATATGATTATTATCTTCTATTTTCTTTAAACTAATTTATATTTCTCATTGATGTCCATTTTTCAAAAAAGTATTAAAAAATTTACTTTATAAAAATAAATTATTTACTATAAAAACTTTACATTACGTTTTACCTTCTATTAAATAGTTTAAAATAATATTTCAATTAATTTTCCAAATGGGTCACATTTGACACCATTTTTTCGAAATGATTGAAAAAAAATTCATTTATAACATTTGTAACATGAAAATAATTTCATTCTGTCATGTCAATTATTTTAAATGATATTACCATTATATTTTTCCAATATATTTTTTTTAAAAATTATATTCACTCTATGTTGTTTATTTTTAGTTATTAAAGTTGTTTTTTATTAGAAGGTAATTTTTATCAAAAATATTTTTAATGACATTATAATGGTATTTCCATTCATAAACATCAACAAAAATTCATATTACTTATTATATAACAGGTTTGTATTTTAATGATACAATCCTCATTATTTATATAAATGGATTATGATTATTTCAATGAGATTTTTATGGATCTCATTTTGATCCATAAGATAATGCTGTTTCAAATATATTGATAGTGATCTTTTTTATTTTCAAATTTTTAGTTATATTGTAAATATATTATTATGGACCCATTTCCTTTTCTACGAGTTAACAATGATTCGAAGACACTACTATGGAACATATTCCTTCTAAATGGGATAATAATATTTCAAATAAAAATTTACGAAACCCATTTATTTTCCAAAATAAAATCATGATTCAAATATATTTTCGTGGAAATCATTTTTTAAATAGGTTAATTATATAATAAATCAGATAATAGATTTTATATGGTTTTTATAAATAAATTGAATATCTATATAATTTATTCATGTTCTGGTTCTTATAAATTTATTATATTATCAGTGCCCCCAGATAGCATCAGGTGAACCAGATGTAGCACAAAATATGTGTGTCACCAAATAGAGGAAAAATTCATTCGGTAATTAATATGATTCGTAGATAATAATATTAGATTTTATAATTATGGTTACTCTAATTTTTGGGGTTCTACATGGTTTTTCTGATGATTCTCTATGAATCCAAATGTTTTTTTTCTATTTCCTTGAATTTATAATGTTTTTTTAATAAATATTGATATCACATAGCTCAGGATTTTTGATTCATATGAATATTTCCCTAGTGAATGAATTATTAGTTGTTGTATTATTTGTGAATTTATTTCATATGGGTATTAGATCATTGTTTATTTTCTCACACACTATTACTTTGTCTCCATACCCTTATGAATTTAGTATACTAATTGAGAAAATTATATTTTTAATTAATATTATTATCCATAATATGAATATGAGTCACACATCGTATATTTAATTTTATAGAGGTTATCAAGAATAGTTTTTAGTGAATCTGGTTTAAATGGATTTCATATGGATGATAAATATGGGTTAATTTCAAATAAAAAAAACATTATATGTGGGTGTATTTTTCATTTAATGACATGGATATTTTTTATGTATGAGATCATCCTAATAATATCAATCTATAAACAAAAATGGTTATTCAAAATATAAGAGACCTGATATTTTTGCACGTTTTTTAGGGAGAATTATATATCACCTTCATTTGTTTCAATGTATTAAATTTAATATTTATGATTTCATCCCTAGATCATGGATTTCCTGTTAAGGGGTTTTATAGTTGGTATCATAAGAAATTATTACATAAATTTAGTGATTAGTATTTTCTTCATGTATTTTTATCTTAATACTTATTGGTACCATTACATAGATATACTAATAAAGATTATCATAAGATATCTTTCCTAAATGGCCCTTTGATATTTTAGGTGATGATATATTAAATTGAGTAATAACATATCCATAGAAATTTTATTATTATTTACCATATATAATACATTGGTTTAATTTGAATTATCCCTTAATAATTATTAGACAGTAGTTTTAATTTATTGATAAACTACACAATATATATGTTCATGGATATTAATTTATTTATGGGAACATGTGTTTTATCATATAGAAAATAATTGGATAGAAAAATTGATTATGAGAATAATTGTTTATGTTAAATCAAAGAGATATATCCATATTTGTGTATATTTATATGTTAAAGGGTTTAAGATATCTATAAAGGAGAAATCACTCTTTTATTTTCAAGTTATTGAGGCTTATGGGATAAAGGGTTATGGAATGATTTAGTTTTACAATTGGGTATTTATATTGAATTTGGAATATTATTTTTCCTATTGGATGATGAAAAATGAGGATTAAAAATTATAGAATTGAAAAAAGACTAGATTAATTGGTATAATTTTATCTAAAATACAAAGGAAGGATAAATATGGAAACATGGAATCCATTTTTTTGTATTACAAAAATTTCATGAACCCCTGAAATACAAGTGATTTCATGATCATGGGAAGGGAATGTTAATAGATCATACATATTTTATGATTTTTTAGGATTATGTGAATCCTCTTAGACAGTCCCCCTGTTATTGAGAGGGAATCTAGACAAGCATTGATTATCATGAGATGTCTTCTCGAATTTCTCTTATGATCGTGTAATGTATCGGAAGATAGATGCCTATCATTCACTCAAATATCCTTGTGAATTAATGTAATAATCCAAAAAAGTTAGTGGATTCATGTGGTTTATGTTAAGATATTCTTAATTTTATGTTTTTTGTGCCCTTTTTTATGGCCTTTGATCACCAAATAGTCATTTTGAATAAAAAAAATTCTACTTTATAAAGAAATGGGAACCTTAATGATTTTTACATTTCGAATTCAATCATCCCAAAATATACATTAAATATTCAAAACATCTCAAAAACAACATACAAAATTCAAATAAAAGTATCACACCTCGATCCATACGGGTTTCTCGAAATGTGGTCATGCAGCCCAAGACAACATCATCAATGTTGCTATCGATGGAGACACAATCAAAACTAAAATCATCCCACCACACGAGTTACACTAAAACAACACTGAAGATGATAAAAGCATTAGATGCCATCATAATATGTAACGCCCCGACCCCAGCTGCCCAGAGTCGGTGCATTATTACATAACATTGGCATGATCACAAGAAAGATCAAATCCCGAAGGACCGATTGGTTTAGTAGCCTTGGAAACACTAGATATAATCATAAAGTTTTACATTACATTTCAAAGTGAAAAACTACTACAACAACAAAGTCTTGATATCCACACTATTAACCCATCATAATATCCCTGCAAGTCATTCATAATTTACTTCTTCACTACCTGGGAAAAATAAAACATAGAAAAGGGGTGAGCTCAAATGCCCAGTAAGGATAACAATATAGCGGAAAATTCAAAAATAAGCATAAACATTTAAGGCAATGAATTACTAAAACAAAAGCCTTTTAAAATTGAACTCCAACATAGTATGGCAAAAGTAAAATGAAATGATGCCATTTACTTGTTCACATGGATATTCTACTAATCGAATATTCACATGCAATATCAATAACCACTTTCATAATGTTGGAATGCATAATGTCAAACGTTAATTTCATTGTCTAGGCCTCATCCCAAGACCTAGGGGTTACTTCTAACCGGAACCCAACCCGGAGTGCCTCTAATAACCGGACACCAACCCGGAGTGCCTCTAATAACCGGACACCAACCTGGAGTACCTCTAATAACCGGAGACCAAACCGGAGGGCTTACTTTTACCAGTCCCTAACCTGGAGGGCTTACTTTAACCAGTCCCCAACCTGGAGGGCTTACTTTTACCGGTCCCCAACCCGGAACATACTTGTTCAGTACATTCATCTGATGAAAAGTTTGAAATATAACATAAACATTCGGATTAAAAATAACTTCTGAAATGTCAACACTTTAAACATAAACCATGAGTGATATAAAAATAGCACATCCACAATCAAACATAATTCATTCGATACAATATGGAAGATTGTATTATATCACATTGACCTTAATCAAGAATAATGAAGGATGTTGACATAGATGAAATCAAAATTTTTAAATAAATATCTCCTTTTACTTTTGAAATAATTTAAGAGCCATATAAAATAAAACATTTTCTTGAAAATATTCTTATAAGCTTGTAAGGAAAGCTTTGAATATTTTATAACGGCGAAAAATAACCGCACCCGCCGTATAAGTTAAAAAAAACATTCTTACCTTAATTTTGTCGAAAAGGTTAAAAAGGACCTTGTTTTGAAAACGACGGAAAGATTCCTTTATAAACCTCTTATAAAAAGTCAAATAAGGGTATAAATGACTTTAACCCATATTCTTGTAAATAATAAATATGTTTTGAAATACATTTTGAAGAAACATGAATGTGGATGATAAAGAGATCCCAGTAGATTATTACGTATAAACAACCTCGAATAATGAAGAGATTGTGAAATAACCCTTACCTTGTACTTTTCCTTGGTTGGGGTAGGTTAACCTCCTTTAATTTAGGTATCTCACTTTGGTTGGAACCAAAGGACTTCTTGAAATGCTTTCTGCCTAAGGGGAAGCTTCAAGGAGGAGGAGAGGGTTGTGGGGAGCTTAGTTGGGCAGAGTTTGTCCGAACCAAAATGCTTTGAAGGTGTGAAGAAATGAGAAGGAGGAGTGCCCTTTTATAAGAGGGGTGAGGGGCACCTTTGGAAAAGTTAGAAATATTAATTTATAATAAATTCATATTCGGTTTCTAAAGGCTCCAAAGTTGATTATTCAAAGGTTAAGGTGGGGATAGGTCGAAAACCACTCAACCAATAGAATTTAGACAGGTTTGGGTACTTATATTAACCTTATCTTTAAGTATTAACTCTAAGTTAATTAGTTTCACTTTTACAATGTCTCTTTGTATTTTTATATAATATGGTTAATAAACTTACTATATACATCCAAGCGACCCCCAAGTGGTCCATTAATGATTAACCTATCATAATATAAGTCTCTTGGCCGAACCTTAGATTTTTAGGAATTTAATATCAATTAATAATATAATATTTGTTTTAAGAACTGTTTTATGTCAATTTTGACACTATTCATTAGTTGATTTTTTTGAAACTCATAACAGATTGATTACTTCGAACAAAGTCAATTAAATCAATCCTAATATATCATATTATCCTAGAAAATTAGTTTAATTCATTAAAAGTTTCATATTATATTTATTTGGGTATTTATAATATCAATTATTTTAATTTTTCACTATTATAGTAATTACTGCATCATCATTGTGTCATATATAAAATAAATTATTTAATGTCTAAAAATTATAAATAAATTATCATTATGTAGGAAATATTTTTAGCTTTCTAATTAATATTTATAATCGAAAATCCAACATGTATAACCCTATGTAAAAATTGTTCTTCTAAAAGATGTAAGCTTATGCCATTTTTATTTTTATTTTAACTTTATTAATATAATGTGTCATTATCACTTACAAGTGGATCCATGGGGTCCCAAAATTGACCCAAAGATTCCCATGGTCGACCATGTATCAACCAATAGGGTTAAGACACGTTTTAGGGTAATTTAGTATTATTATAATATTATTTTTTAACCCTTATTTACCGGATTTACCCTTAACCATGGTAAATAAAATATTTACCGCAGTAATTATTCAAAATGTCTAAAAATAAAAGTTACCTATTTACACAATTTGAACATCCTGATTCCAAATAAGGAATCCATTTTCCTAAATTCAAAACACAGAAGTGGCAGAAATTAATTTAAAATTAATTCCCGCTGTCAAAACAAAAAGCGTGTTTTTAAGAGATAATAACTATCAAAAGATTGACACTTGTTTATGTTCGGTTTAATTGTAAAATTATGTCTAATGACCAACATTATATTAAATTGTAAAAATATATTCTAAATATACTTTAAAACCACTCAAATTCATAATTTATCACTATTAATTATTTTGATTAAAAAAGTTGTTTTTAATTAAAATTTAGTAATTTTCACTATTCATCAAAATATGAAAGTTATCCGAAAAGTACCAAAATTTCACCTTAGGCTAAATTCGATATTCCGAATCCAAAAATGAATTCCATTTCAAAATATAAAATATATATAATTTCAAAATTTAGGTATTACTATTCATAACGGCTAGTTTGATCGGTTGTGGTGTGTTAAAACTCGACGTTGCGTACAACACACGCTACTGTTTTATTCAAAGGAAAGCGTACCGTGGAAGCTTGGGATGTTTCATTCTAAATTTTTTGATGTCTCCATTTAGTCAAAAAGCTTAAAATATTGTATTTAAAAAGGTTTCATGATCAAAAGTTGATAAAAGTGCAATACTGAAAATGAATCTGTTCTTGCATTATGACTAAGAAACTCATAATATGGATTCTAAAATTTTAAGAATTATATAAAGTTAAAAATGTAGTTAATGCTATTCATGACCTCTTTTAATGGCTTTTTTTTGGTAAGTCATGGTGCAATTGAACTCGGTGTTGTGTGTAGTGCAAGTTATTGAATTATTTTGAAGAAATAACACACTATGAAATCTTGGGGTGTTACATTCTCCCCTCCTTCAATAAATTGCGTCCTCGCAATTTGAAATTGTTCTTCGAAAATAAAAGGTTGAAAGTAGAAAATATATTTGTGGGAAAACCCACATTGGAAATTGGGTTACTAAAATTTAGTCTTAATATGAGGAAAAGAGAAATCAAAGGGTCACCACCAAATTATGATCTCGATTAGGAGAACATTGGTGGAAATTGGAGACATATAATCGGAGGAAAAACGTAAATATTTATAGGTAGTGATTGAGGTCATCAATCACAAACAAGTATAAAATTGAGGTCCTTAAATTCATCAATCTATGATGAATTGAAATACCATCGGTTCAACAAAACATAGGGTATTAGGATAACACATTTTTGACGTTTCAAAGTATCCTAGTTGAAATCCCACATCGAAAAATGAATTAATGAGGCCTCTATTTAAAATAAAGAGTCGAAAGTATGAAGATTACTGAAAATAACACATACTAGGGTTCCATGTAGGAAAATATGGATATGGAAGAAAAATCTAACCATCAATTATCTGATGGAGAGTGGTAGAGAACATGGCTATAAAAAGGCCAACAATCCCAAAGCCAAAAATTAGTGATGATTTAAGGTACCATCTAGGAAAACATTTTTGTTCAAAGTTGCTTTTCTTAATATTTAGGAATTTATTTATGAGATTGGCTAAGATCATAAGGAGATATACTTACTTTATAATTAGAGTTTTATCCATTAATAAATTTCTACCACAAACTCATCTTTCACTCTAAAAGGTAATAGAATGTAAAAAAAATTCTATTTACACTATTCGTATAGGGTTCCAAAATAAAAGAATTTATAATTCATCTACAAGATCTTTTAATAAAAACTACGTTATTTAATCTAGGACATCTCGTGGGCCAATGGTAGGTGATACACCCTTGTCGCCCTTCGGTTGCGGGTTCAAATCTCGCAGCCTTGCCGGACGCGACGGGTTGCCGCCCGACCTCCGGGTTGTCCTTTTATGGCAATCCAAAATAATCCAAACTAGAACTATCCAAAATACTTCTGTCCAAACTCATAGTCCAACATTTATAAGGAAGGTAAGCATAATGTAGATTCTTTTTACCTCGTAATAGCATATGAATACCTTCATCATGTATTCTTTTAATACACTGAAACATCCTGAATTACCATATTCCTTATTGATTACATTCATGCTCCCTTATTCCATATAGAATGTTGGATATACTTCATTAATCCAAAAATGTTTTAAACCCCAACAATGATGGAATATACAAATCATTAATCAGTTCCAAGGTAGTCAAGAATATCCAATATAATTTTTCCAAAATAATCATGTATTATTCGAAAATCACTACTTCGGTATCAGAACTATATTATGGTTTATCATTCTCTCAACCATATATTTTCCAAAAATTTATCCTGCTATTGAGTCACTTTTCTTTGTTCCACATAATCTCAAGTCCCTAATGAAATAGTACTGCAGTACAATACTTATATACTCCATAATTATTTTAACAAGTACATTGTTGATACAACACTCAATTGACATAATCAACATAAGAACTCTAATCATTCCTCTTCATATGTGGTAGTATCATAACTTGATTATTATCCAATAGCATCATTTGCGGCATAGTCTGATGACTGGGACATAGGTTCGCGTAGTGTCCAAACTCCTTGCAAATGAAGCATTGTACATTTGAAACCATTTTCTTACCCTTGCAGTCACGTACTTTGTGCCCTTTTCTTCCACACTTATAACAAACTCTCATTCCTTTCAGGAAAGTTCTAGGGTGTTTCTTTCCACAGTTACCACATATGGGAAAATTATTCTTTTCCCTCTTCCCTTTATCCATCTTTCTCTCTTCCATCCTTTTCTTCTCTTGCTTCCCGTCAAAGCCATAGGACTCAGTAAACTCTTTACTTATCTTATCAACACATAATATTATTTCTTCATATGATGATCATACATGGGAGACTATTTCTCTTATAAATTCTAGCTTAAGACCAAGAAATATATGATCCTTCCTTCTCTTTGGATCATGTGCATTGCTGGAGTTCTCATTCCTTCTACTGGGTGCCATTTCCAAACAATGGCATAAACTAGATCAGTTTATGAATCAAAATACATAATCCCATACTTATAAAACACCTAACATAAATTGAACTATTTATGGATATAATCCATAATCATAAGAATGTTTTCTTTGAGGAAGTATATACTCATAATCCCTTCAAAATGATTTGTAAAGAAAATGAGAGTTATCCTAATCATATCCCCCGGGAGTGTCGTAACCAAGAGTGCAGCAAGGCCCGTTGTCGTGCACCAGTTCCCGTTCGAGTCTAGCTCAAAGCGGTGTTTTCGGGTTTTACCCCTAGGTACATCTGTGCCAGAGCCGCCTCTACCTGCTCGTATCCAGACAGGGATGTATTGCTCGGAAAACTCACAAAATCTCTACAATACCAAAATTCTAGAAAGTTCTTCTATACTAATCCTCAAAGTTCATCTTAGGTCTACGTGCTCTAATCCGAGTTTATCTAAATCTAGCTTCCAAGGTTTGTACTAAACTTCCTCTGATACCAACTGTAACGCCCCGACCCCAGCTGCCCAGAGTCGGTGCATTATTACATAACATTGGCATGATCACAAGAAAGATCAAATCCCGAAGGACCGATTGGTTTAGTAGCCTTGGAAACACTAGATATAATCATAAAGTTTTACATTACATTTCAAAGTGAAAAACTACTACAACAACAAAGTCTTGATATCCACACTATTAACCCCTCATAATATCCCTGCAAGTCATTCATAATTTACTTCTTCACTACCTGGGAAAAATAAAACATAGAAAAGGGGTGAGCTCAAATGCCCAGTAAGGATAACAATATAGCGGAACATTCAAAAATAAGCATAAAAATTTAAGGCAATGAATTACTAAAACAAAAGCCTTTTAAAATTGAACTCCAACATAGTATGGCAAAAGTAAAATGAAATGATGCCATTTACTTGTTCACATGGATATTCTACTAATCGAATATTCACATGCAATATCAATAACCACTTTCATAATGTTGGAATGCATAATGTCAAACGTTAATTTCATTGTCTAGGCCTCATCCCAAGACCTAGGGGTTACTTCTAACCGGAACCCAACCCGGAGTGCCTCTAATAACCGGACACCAACCCGGAGTGCCTCTAATAACCGGACACCAACCCGGAGTACCTCTAATAACCGGAGACCAAACCGGAGGGCTTACTTTTACCAGTCCCTAACCTGGAGGGCTTACTTTAACCAGTCCCCAACCTGGAGGGCTTACTTTTACCGGTCCCCAACCCGGAACATACTTGTTCAGCACATTCATCTGATGAAAAGTTTGAAATATAACATAAACATTCGGATTAAAAATAACTTCTGAAATGTCAACACTTTAAACATAAACCATGAGTGATATAAAAATAGCACATCCACAATCAAACATAATTCATTCGATACAATATGGAAGATTGTATTGTATCACATTGACCTTAATCAAGAATAATGAAGGATGTTGACATAGATGAAATAAAAATTTTTAAAGAAATATCTCCTTTTACTTTTGAAATAATTTAAGAGCCATATAAAATAAAACATTTTCTTGAAAATATTCTTATAAGCTTGTAAGGAAAGCTTTGAATATTTTATAACGGCGAAAAATAACCGCACCCACTGTATAAGTTAAAAAAAACATTCTTACCTTAATTTTGTCGAAAAGGTTAAAAAGGACCTTGTTTTGAAAACGACGGAAAGATTCCTTTATAAACCTCTTATAAAAAGTCAAATAAGGGTATAAATGACTTTAACCCATATTCTTGTAAATAATAAATATGTTTTGAAATACATTTTGAAGAAACATGAATGTGGATGATAAAGAGATCCCAATAGATTATTACGTATAAACAACCTCGAATAATGAAGAGATTGTGAAATAACCCTTACCTTGTACTTTTCCTTGGTTGGGGTAGGTTAACCTCCTTTAATTTAGGTATCTCACTTTGGTTGGAACCAAAGGACTTCTTGAAATGCTTTCTGCCTAAGGGGAAGCTTCAAGGAGGAGGAGAGGGTTGTGGGGAGCTTATTTGGGCAGAGTTTGTCCGAACCAAAATGCTTTGATGGTGTGAAGAAATGAGAAGGAGGAGTGCCCTTTTATAAGAGGGGTGAGGGGCACCTTTGGAAAAGTTAGAAATATTAATTTATAATAAATTCATATTCGGTTTCTAAAGGCTCCAAAGTTGATTATTCAAAGGTTAAGGTGGGGATAGGTCGAAAAACACTCAACCAATATAATTTAGACAGGTTTGGGTACTTATATTAACCTTATCTTTAAGTATTAACTCTAAGTTAATTAGTTTCACTTTTACAATGTCTCTTTGTATTTTTATATAATATGGTTAATAAACTTACTATATACATCCAAGCGACCCCCAAGTGGTCCATTAATGATTAACCTATCATAATATAAGTCTCTTGGCCGAACCTTAGATTTTTAGGAATTTAATATCAATTAATAATATAATATTTGTTTTAAGAACTCTTTTATGTCAATTTTGACACTATTCATTAGTTGATTTTTGTGAAACTCATAACAGATTGATTACTTCGAACAAAGTCAATTAAATCAATCCTAATATATCATATTATCCTAGAAAATTAGTTTAATTCATTAAAAGTTTCATATTATATTTATTTGGGTATTTATAATATCAATTATTTTAATTTTTCACTATTATAGTAATTACTGCATCATCATTGTGTCATATATAAAATAAATTATTTAATGTCTAAAAATTATAAATAAATTATCATTATGTAGGAAATCTTTTTAGATTTCTAATGAATATTTATAATCGAAAATCCAACATGTATAACCCTATGTAAAAATTGTTCTTCTAAAAGATGTAAGCTTATGCCATTTTTATTTTTATTTTAACTTTATTAATATAATGTGTCATTATCACTTACAAGTGGATCCATGGGGTCCCAAAATTGATCCAAAGATTCCCATGGTCGACCATGTATCAACCAATAGGGTTAAGACACGTTTTAGGATAATTTAGTATTATTATAATATTATTTTTTAACCCTTATTTACCGGATTTACCCTTAACCATGGTAAATAAAATATTTACCGCAGTAATTATTCAAAATGTCTAAAAATAAAAGTTACCTATTTACACAATTTGAACATCCTGATTCCAAATATGGAATCCATTTTCCTAAATTCAAAACACAGAAGTGGCAGAAATTAATTTAAAACTAATTCCCGCTGTCAAAACAAAAAGCGTGTTTTTAAGAGATAATAACTATCAAAAGATTGACACTTGTTTATGTTCGGTTTAATTGTAAAATTATGTCTAATGACCAACATTATATTAAATTGTAAAAATATATTCTAAATATACTTTAAAACTACTCAAATTCATAATTTATCACTATTAATTATTTTGATTAAAAAAGTTGTTTTTAATTAAAATTTAGTAATTTTCACTATTCATCAAAATATGAAAGTTTTCCGAAAAGTACCAAAATTTCACCTTAGGATAAATTCGATATTCCGAATCCAAAAATGAATTCCATTTCAAAATATAAAATATATATAATTTCAAAATTTAGGTATTACTATTCATAACGGCTAGTTTGATCGGTTGTGGTGTGTTAAAACTCGACGTTGCGTACAACACACGCTACTGTTTTATTCAAAGGAAAGCATACCGTGGAAGCTTGGGATGTTTCATTCTAAATTTTTTGATGTCTCCATTTAGTCAAAAAGCTTAAAATATTGTATTTAAAAAGGTTTCACTATCAAAAGTTGATAAAAGTGCAATACTGAAAATGAATCTGTTCTTGCATTATGACTAAGAAACTCATAATATGGATTCTAAAATTTTAAGAATTATATAAAGTTAAAAATGTAGTTAATGCTATTCATGACCTCTTTTAATGGCTTTTTTTTGGTAAGTCATGGTGCAATTGAACTCGGTGTTGTGTGTAGTGCAAGTTATTGAATTATTTTGAAGAAATAACACACTATGAAATCTTGGGGTGTTACATAATAATAACTTCATGGGTGCCTCAAAATCATTAACCTGAACAACTTGATTCTCCATGAATCCATGACACATCAATGAAGATCCAACATGATGTATTTCATTACATCTCCCAAAAAATACACATCATTTAATTAATTTTATCTAAAATCCATCATCATCGAGTGAAAACATCAAACCAAAAACAAAACCTACTTCATAATCAATCAAATGAAGAACCATAACCGAAGGACCCCAATGACTGGGAAGAATCCTCTAGAGGTCATGCATCTTGGAACACACAATCACTCATACAAGAAACTCCCCAAAATACATTTGGATTTATCTCAATTAGTTTACATGAGAGGGAGTGAAGGGCTATGAATCTATAGTAGAGAGAGAGAAAGAGACCTCCATAATAAGTTGTGACCCACCGAGAACCAACATTCCTTCATGATTTCATCAAATTATATAATTCACCAGAGAAAAAATAAAACCACTCCAATTCCAAAATAAAACATAAAACCCAAAATATAAACAATTTTTATAATAACACCAAAATTATACAGTGCATAAGAATACTAAAAATAGACAAAAAGTGTAACTGAGAACATTGTGAGAGCTGAAATTATAGTGGAGGACTAAGAGAAATGAAGAATGAGATATTCCCATCAGAGGATTAATGTAACAACCCAGGTAAATAAAGAATATGACATTTTCATATTTATCCATATTTGTGAATAAAATATTAATATGACTTTAAAGGGGATGCTATGCTCGATGGCGTACCCAACACGCAACAAGTTTCTTGGGAATCTTACGTTGCACTATAATAATAAAATAATATTATTTTAAATGGTAGTTAACATGTAGCCGTTGTATTGGCGGGAATGGATAGAAATAACTAAAATATGATTATATATGTTTTTAAATGTTTTTACATTTATCCAATAAAAGATAAAGGCTTAAAATACGGAAAGAATTCAATTTTAGGCGTATATGCCCTAGTTTTCACTGAAGGTTCACTTATCGCCTTTTGATGGCGAACCGTCACTAAATATAGTTTTGTTCACTCTTATACATTCTATTGGACCAAATAAAACTCTTATTTATAATTGGGACATCAAAATTTAATTTGTGTAAATTTTTGGTATCTTTCCGATAATGTTCATTTTTTAATGAATAGTGTAAAATGTTGTATTTTAATTCAAAACCTATTTTTAATATAATTTATTTATATGATTAGATTATCTTTTTAATTGGTTTTAAAGTGAAATTATAATATATTTTTACCATTAAATCCAATAGTGGTCTTTGGAATTAATTTCACTTTGAAATCAGACTTAAACTAGTGTCAATCTTTTGATACTTATTGTTTCATAAAAACACGCTATTTGCTCTGATAGTGGGAATTAATTATTAAATTAATTAATGCAACTTATATGTTTTGAATTTTTTAAAATAGATTTCATTTTTGAATTCGGAATATCAAATATAGCTTAGGGTGAATTTTGGGGATTTTTCTGAAAAACTTCAATTTTTGATGAATAGTGAAACCACTAAGTGGTACTTATAAAAACTGATTTTTCGGTTTAAATGACATTTTGCCATCTTTGTGTTTTGAATTTCAAAAATCCAACATACATGGTTTTCATTAAGAAGCAAAATGTGGTTCAATGTGATAAAAATAATATTTGATGAATAGTAACTTATTAAGTTTTTAATCACGATTAGAGGTAATTAGTGTAGTTTATGGTAAGAATAATGTTTTAATAAAATGAAATGACCTAGACACATGTCCTACCCTCATTGGATGTTTCATGGCCGACCAAGACAATCCATGGGTCAACTTGGGGACCCCATGGGTCCACTTTGGTTGGAAAATGACATAAATATCTTTTTATTTAATGTTAAAGTAAAAATGACACAAACATGAGATGGTTTACTAAAACAATTTTTACATGGGGTTATAAAAGTCATATTTTTGACTATAAATAGTAATTGGAAATATAAAAAGAGTCCCTACATCATAGTATTTTTTTATAATTTTTAGATATTAAATAAATTAAATTATTTATGACATCATGATGATGCAGTGATGACCTCATTATTTGACGATTTAAATAAAATGGTAAGATAATGTAATATCTAAGACCTAAACATGTCCAAAACCTATTGGATGAGTGGATTTCGAACCCTTATCACCTTATCCTCTAAATACATGAATTTGGGACCTTTAAAATCCGAAAATCTTTTGAAAATAAAGTAACATTTTGTAACATTACAAGAGTGCCCCTCCTCTCCTCTTATAAAAGGCCCCCACCTCTACCTCCTTACCCACACTCCCAAAACCTTTGGCTCGGCCAAACCCTGCCCATTTTGTCTCTACACATACCTCTATAACTCCTTGAATCCTCACTTTGGGAAGAAGCCTTTCCAAGGAATCCTTTGAGCTCAAATCAAAGGAAGTTACCCGATTTTAAGGTAATGTCTTCACTTGAGTCCTTTTGTTTTATTTTACTTCTCAAACCCCCTAAACTCCTTTTATTCATTTCTTTTGTAACAAATCCAGTATCTTCAATATACTAGGATTTTGTTATAAGAAGGATTCAAGCTACACTTACACACACCTACATCTAATGGTTAAAGAACATACTGTTTCAGTGGATAGCGAATTTCTGCCTCCTGAAACGATGATTGTTCAACATTCTTCTAACACCTTCAAAGGTGGACATTAAGATGACAATATATTTATATATGATATCTAATATGTTTATGTTTTATTTGAGCTTATGTATTTTTCATTTATGGAATATCTTTATGGTTTCCATTATGGGTAAACGCGATATCTTCATTTAAGGAAGTGCGGACTACCGCCCCCTCAAAGTGATTTGATTCGTTAATAACATATGTGGTACGTATAAAGGATATATTTAATGATATTATATATTATACCATACTGGAATTAAAATACTATTATGTATCATTATGTTTTAATTCCATTAAATATGAAATAGAAATGGAAGTAGCGTTCATGCGTACGTACGGCTTACCATCTCCATTAACGGTGCATTTCATTTCTTAACTCTAAATGTTATGTAATATTATAAATGCATGAATATACTGGATATATATGATATATATGATATCTAAATCATGAATAAAATCTTGGATATAATGAACATTTGGCCACACGAACAACATGTAATTGTAAGAAGTCCACTTTCGACTTAAGAACCAAATATCGACAAAACAAATATTATTAACTTAAATGATTAAATAATGTTTATGACATGGTAATAAGTGATATAAAAGGAAAAATTAACTTAAAAAAGGTTCTTAAGGAATTATAAATTAACTCAAGTTTATTATTCAGGAGATTAAAGAATGATCGAGTCAAGTCGGACCCGAGGTAAGGGATCCTACATCTCTCTTTCTTTTTAAGTACACTCTTTTATGTCATTCCTTTTAAGACCATCTTTATTATGATTGGGATGTTCTTTTATAATACTCCTACTGTAATTATTATGTTCATATGATGAGAGACCCTATCTCCTCTCATCAATCCATTTTGGAAGCTTTGAGTGGCGCCGTTATGCTGCCGAAGTTTCGTAAGAGATCTAACCTCTCTCTTTCTTTTTAAGTCCTCTCCTTTATGTCACTTTTTTAAGCCCCTATTTGTTATGTTGGGGGATGTTATTTTATATTACTCTTTCTGTAAACTTTATGTTAATATGATTAGATACCCTATTTGATCTCATCAATCCTTTTTTTAAAGTTTTAAGTGGCGTCGTTAGGCTGCCGAGTTTTCGTAAGGGATTTTTCATCTCACTTTTATTCCCGTGAGATTTATGCTACATTTGCCACAATTTACTTTGAGTGGTGTATTTACTTCCCATTATTTTACTCATAGTGTAATATACTTTATTTTATGAGTATTTATATCAATGTTGTATTGTCCTTCTTTCACGAGGTGTATGTTTCGAAAGATACCCATGTCAGTAAGGGAACCTTTCACCCTCCTCTTTTTAAAAGACTTCTTTTGTTGGGTCTTTTAATTTACATATTTTTATGTTGGGATATGTTCTCATATATCCTTATTAATGTAAATTTTATGTCCAAGTGATGAGATACCTTTTTTTATCTCTCATCAACTCATTTTTATGTGACGCCGTTAGGCTGTCAAGGGAACTTCATAACCCAATTTCGATTTCTTTGGGTTCAACATGTAGTTATTGAATATGTCATCCTTTGAATATGTGTGAATTAACATTGATTATTTTACACTTAATATCCCCTTATATTTGGTGTATTCGTTTGTCACACATAATTTTGTAATTGATTTATCCTTAAACCAAGGATACCATCTTTGTAAGGGACTTCGTCTCAATCTCATTTCATTGAGGCATATTTTTTTTATACACAACCTTCTTTTATATGGTGTATAAACCCCTTTGACTTTTACGTTTATTAAAAAGGAATATTTTTTATACGAAGTGTTTACTAAACGACAAAAGTTAATGTGTTTGTCGTACGTATGCGGTGACAACGACTTCTCCGACACCATGACCATTATTTGAGTTTCGGCTTCCTCTACAAGCCATACCTTTTTTTAAAAGAAAAATAAATACCATGTTTTACTTTTATTTTATTTTGGTATTGAAAATGGTTTTCATAATATTTTTATATCAATGTGTGGTATTGATATCTTTTGATTGAAAGGTGGAAATGTTATGTTTCCTTTATGCATGTTTTATGTGATACGATTATGTTGAGGTTCTTGGAATTATTGTGAAGACGGGTGGTTCTGGGATAGACTAAGGGCGGTTGAGCCCGATATAGCTCTCCAATGCATTGGGTAACGCTAAGGAGTGAAACGTTAAGGTTTCTCCGAAGAGATTTAGAGAATATACCGTGATGGGTATTCCAAAACGTAACCAAGAGGGTTACTCCCTACGTAAGAATGTTATGAATGCCTCAAGTTACCTTTATGTCTTATGATTTCTATGATTTATTCATGATTTGATGTGGTATGTTAAAGTGCCTATGTTTTATGGGTAAAGTATGATTTCATTTTTATGTATATATGAACTCATGTTTCCTTTCCATATTTTTATAACCCTTACTGAGCTTTTAATGCTCATCCCAAGTTTTTGAAATGTTTTTCACAGGTCAAGGGAAAGGTACATGATGTGATGATAGTGTCAAGGATGAGTCAAGAAAGAATCCATGTTTTATTTTAAATATGTTTTCGTTGATGGGAAGAATGAATACTATCTTTTATGTTACCACTTTGTTTAAATGTGGAATGTAATTTAAGTTTCATGATCTAATTCTCTAAAACTATAAACCTGAAAAAATCCTCAATGTGTAATCTTGTAAAAACTCAAGATTAAGTAAGTTTTAAGGCTGGGGCCTTATAGTTGGTATCAGAGGTCGGTTTAGATAACTTTAGAGGTTAGGGTATTCTTTAAGCATAAGTGACATTACCATATTGGCTAGGATTTTAGAAAGAGTCCTAGTTTTAGATAAAGTGAATGAGTAAGAAAATCATAGTGTTTATCTTCCTTATTAGTACATGATGGTTTTGTTGATATAATCACACTGACCTTTTTGGTTTTATTAAATGGATGGATCTAGCAGGCACCAAAGTAACAGTGGATGTGAAGGAAACTGTGACAGTTTTTTGAGCAAGCAACTGAATGATATGGGAGCTGCAATGAGAACTCTTGTGATTATCCTCAACCAACTATCTGGAGTCATGATTGACCACCTAAACCTTGGTGATTTCTCTAAGGTATCATATATGCGAGAAACAAATCCCTACGGAAGTATAGGTAATAATCATAAAGGTATGTGTGTTCAAAAACCTATGTGTCAAAGATGTGGAAAGAAACACCTAGGAAAATGTTTCAAAGGGACAGAAATATGCTATAGATGTGGAAATGAAGGTCATAAAGCAGGAAACTTCCATGGAAAAAGGAAGCATCCAGTTGACTCGAGTAAAGGGAAAGAAGTTCTTTATGAGGGATCAATTGAATGTTTTAAATGTGGTGTGCATGGTCATTATGCAAACACATTTCCTATGAAATAGTTTCATGAATGGTATCACCAAGAGCGTACAAATGTTCGTTTACCAATACCTAATGCCATTCCGATTGAGGATGAAGAAACTGACAATGACCAATCAAAGGTATGTATTATTTCATGACTATTGTTTTCCTATTTTGGAATCTTAGGATATGATTCATGATTTTGTTTGTAGGTTAGAGGTATTTCGGAATAAGTTGGAAAGGAATGGTTAATGGATCATGAAGAATGTTGAATGAGTAAGATGTCAACATATAAGGGATTCAAGAGTTATGGTAAAATTCTTAAGAGTATTAAGTCTCTTTTGATGATGGGGTTACATTAGAAGAATTTTTATATTATGTGTAACCCTGATGTTTAATATATTCAAATTTTATTCAAGGAATAGTTATCTTTTCTTTTGTGGACATAGTTATAAAGAACCATTTGGGTTTATATGATCTTTACTTTTGAGGTTAAATTATGTTATGGTTATTTTTGATGATTTTATCCCTTTCTGGGAATGATTTGAGAATTATATATTTTTGGAAAAAGGACAACACGCAGACTGTGTGACTACCCGTCGCGTCGGACAAAGCTGCGGGAATCCAACCCACAACCAAAGTGCGACTGGTATTTATTGCCTACCACTGGACTACATGAAGTCCCTGGTTAGTTTGACTGATTCTTTTTAGTTATATGATAATATGAATTAAGAGTAAGTTGATTTTGGGTTATTTATGAAAATGATTAACCTATCATGGAGGATATGTGATTAGGTTAATTACTTTTCAATACGAGACTTTACGAGCAACTGATGTTGTTTGGAGATAAATGTTACGATTTAACTTGGAAGACTATGTGACTAAATCCTTCAAATATCTGGGTTTCAATATTAGTTTGGTTTATATTGAATAATTTTATGGAAAAATTGATTATAGAATGGTCCTCGTTGAACTTTGGGTTTTGTTGGACAAATTTTGGAGATTAAGAATAGATTTTCTTTTTATAAAGGGTTATCCTTTTCTAGATTATCTGATCTTGTACTAACCTTCTTGGTTTTGGTTTTGGTTAAAGTCTAAAGACATGGGAAGTATGTAGTTATCTTTTGTAGATTAGTTGACTCTCTAGAAGTTGATTATAGCACTCTTAATGCGAACGAGTCTCCCTAAATACTCGTCTTTTGAAAAAAATATGAGTTTGATTAAGGAATCTAGTAAAAGTTGAAAGTCAACATGATAAGTGATTATGTTTCCTTATGAATAAATTCCTCAATAAAAAGTAACTTAAAACAAAAATGATGCCTATTAACGTTTCCTACTGGGGAATCGAATACCGTTTAACCCATCACAAGTTTGTGATTTTATTGTGGTTAACTTTCTCCTAAACATGTTTTCTATCACTCTCCATCAGAACATGACCCTTTGTTTTTTCCTCCATGTCCATAATATCTAAGACCTAAACATGTCCAAAACCTATTGGATGAGTGGATTTATAACCCTTATCACCTTATCCTCGAAATACATCAATGTGGGACCTTTAAAATCCGAAACTCTTTTGAAAATAAAGTAACATTTTGTAACTTTACAAGAGTGCCCCTCCTCTCCTCTTATAAAAGGCCCCCACCTCTACCTCCTTACCCACAATCCCAAAGCCTTTGGATTGGAAAAACCCTGACGATTTTGTCTCTCCAAATCCCTCTCTAACTCCTTGAAGCCTCACTTTGGGAAGAAGCCTTTCCAAGGAATCCTTTGTGCTCAAATCAAAGGAAGTTACCCGATTTTAAGGTAATGTCTTCACTTGAGTCCTTTTGTTTTATTTTACATCTCCAACCCCCTAAACTCTTTTTATTAATTTATTTTGTAACAAATCCAGTATCTTAAATATACTATGATTTTTTTATAAGAAGGATTCGAGCTACACTTACACACACCTACATCTAATGGTTAAACAACATACTGTTTTCGTGGATTACGAATTTCTGCCTCCCGAAACGATGATTGTTCAACATACTTCTAACACCTTCAAAGGTGGCAATTAAGATTACAATATATTTATATATGATATCTAATATGTTTATGTTTTCCTTAAGCTTATGTATTTTTCAGTTATGGCATACCTTTATGGTTTCCATTATGGGTAAACGCGATATCTTCATTTAAGGAAGTGCGCACTACCGCCCCCTCAAAGTGAGTTGATTCGTTAATACCATATGTGGTACATAAAAAGGATATATTTAATGATATTATTTATGATAACATAGTGTAATTAAAACACTATTATGTTTCATTATGTTTTAATTCCATTAAATATGAAATAGAAATGGAAGTAGCGTTCATGTGTACGTACGGCTTACCGTCTCCATGAACGGTGCATTTCATTTCTTAACTCTAAATGTTATGTAATATTATAAATGCATGAATATAATGGATATATATGATATATATGATATCTACATCATGAATAAAATTCTAGATATAATGAACATTTGGCCACATGAACAACATGTAATTGTAAGAAGTCCACTTTCGACTTAAGAACCAAATATCGACAAAAAAAATATTATTAACTTAAATGATTAAATAATGTTTATGACATAGTAATAAGTGATATAAAAGGAATAATGAACTTGAAAAAGGTTCTTAAGGAATTAGAAATTAACTCAAGTTTATTATTCAGGAGATTAAAGAACGATCGAGTCAAGTCGGACCCAAGGTAAGGGATCCTACACCTCTCTTTCTTTTTAAGTACACTCTTTTATGTCATTCCTTTTAAGCTCATGTTTCTTATGATTGGGATATTATTTTATAATAATACTACTGTACTTATTATGTTCATATGATGAGATACCCTATCTCCTCTCATCAATCCATTTTGTAAGTTTTGACTGGCGCCGTTAGGCTGCCGAATTTTCGTAAGAGATCTAACCTCTCTCTTTCTTTTTAAGTCCTCTCCTTTATGTCACTTCTTTTAAGCCCCTATTTTTTATGTTGGGGGATGTTATTTTATATTCCTCTTTTTTTAAACTTTATGTTAATACGATGAGAGACCCTATTTGATCTCAACAATCATTTTTTGGAAGTTTTAAGTGGCATCGTTAGGCTGCGGAGTTTTCATAATGGATTTCTCATCACACTTTTATTCCTCTGAGATTTATGCTACATTTGCCACAATTTCCTTTGAGTGGTGTATTTACTGCCCATTATTTTACTCATTGTGTAATATAATTTCTTTTATGAGTATTTAAATCAATGTTGTATTGTTCTTCTTTCACGAGGTGTATGTTTTGAAAGATACCCATGTCAGTAAGGGAACCTTTCACCCTCCTCTTTTTAAAAGAGTTCTTTTGTTGGGTCTTTTAATTTACATATTGTTATATTGGGATATGTTCTCATATATCATTATTGATGTAAATTTTATGTCCAAGTGATGAGATACCATTTTCTTTATCTCTCATCAACTCATTTTGATGTGACGCCGTTAGGCTGTCAAGGAAACTTCTTAACCCAATTTCGAATTATTTGGGTTCAACATGTAGTTATTGAATATGTCATCCTTTGAATATGTGTGAATGAAATTTAATTATTTTACACTCAATATCCACTTATATTTGGTGTATTCTTTTTTCACACATAACTATGTAATTGATTTATCCTTAAACCAAGGATACCGTCTTTGTAAGGGACTTCGTCTCAATCTCCTTTCATTGAGGCATATTTTGTTTTATACACAACCTTCTTTTATATGGTGTATAAAACCCTTTGACTTTTACATTTATTGAAAAGGAATCTTTTTTATACGAAGCATTTACTAAACGACAAAAAGGAATGTTATTTTCGTACGTATGCGGCGACAACAACTTCTTCACCACCATGACCACTATTTGAGTTTCGGCTTCCTCTACAAGCCATACCTTTTTTTAAAAGAAAAATAAATACCATGTTTTAATTTTCTTTTATTTTGGTATTGAAAATGGTTTTCATAATATTTTTATATCAATGTGTGGTATTGATATCTTGTGATTGAAAGGTGGAAATGTTATGTTTCCTTTATTCATGTTTTATATGATACGATTATGTTGAGGTTCTTGGGCATTATTGTGAAGACGGGTGGTTCTATGATAGACTAAGGGCGGGTGAGCCCAATATAGCTCTCCAAAGCATTGGGTAACACGAAGGAGTGAAACTTTAAGGTTTCTCCGAAGAGATTTAGGGAATATACTGTGATGAGTATTCCAAAACGTAACCAAGAGGGTTACTCCCTACGTAAGAATGTTATGAATGCCTCAAGTTACCTTTATGTCTTATGATTTCTAGGATTTATTCATGATTTGATGTGGTATGTTAAAGTGCCTATGTTTTATGGGTAAAGTATGATTTCATTTTTATGTATATAAGAACTCATGTTTCCTTTCCATATTTTTATAACCCTTACTGAGCTTTTTTTGCTCATCCCAAGTTTTTGAAATGTTTTTCACAGTTCAAGGGAAAGGTACACGATGTGATGATAGTTTCAAGGATGAGTTAAGAAAGAATCCATGTTTTATTTTAAATATGTTTCCATTGATGGGAAGAATGAATACTGTCTTTTATGTAACCACTTTGTTTAAATGTGGAATGTAATGCAAGTTTCATGATCTAATTCTCTAAAACTCTAAACCTGAAAATATCCTCAATGTTTAATCTTGTAATAACTCAAGATTAAGTAAGGTTTAAGGCTGGGGCCTTATAGTTGGTATCAGAGGTCAGTTTAGATAACTTTAGAGGTTAGGGTATTCTTTTAGCATAAGTGACAATACCATATTGGCTAGGATTTTAGAAAGAGTCCTAGTTTTAGATAAAGTGAATGAGTAAGTATATCTTAGTGTTTATCTTCCTAATTAGTACATGATGGTTTTGTTGATATACTCACACTGACCTTGTTGGTTTTAGTAAATGGCTGGATCTAGCAGGCACCAAAGTAACAGTGGATGTGAAGGAAACTGTTACAGTTTTTTGAGCAAGCAACTGAATGATATGAGAGCTGCAATGAGAACTCTTGTGATTATCCTCAACCAACTATCTGGAGTCATGATTGACCACCTAAACCATGGTGATTTCTCTAAGGCATCATATATGTGAGAAACAAATCCCTATGGAAGTATAGGTAATAATCATAAAGGTAAGTGTGTTCAAAAACCTATGTGTCAGAGATGTGGAAAGAAACACCTAGGAAAATGTTTCAAAGCGACAGAAATATGCTATAGATGTGGAAATGAAGGTCATAAAGCAAGAACCTCCCATGGAAAAGGGAAGCATCCAGTTGACTCGAGGAAAGGGAAAGAAGTTCTTTCTGAGGGATCAATTGAATGTTTTAAATGTGGTGTCTGCATGGTCATTATGAAAACACATGTCCTATGAAGAAGTTTCATGAATGGGATCACAAAGAGCGTACAAATGTTCATTTACCAATACCAAATGCCATTCTGATTGAGGATGAAGAAACTGACAATGACCAATCAAAGGTATATATTATTTCATAAATAATGTTTTTCCTATTTTGGAATCTTAGGATATGATTCATGATTTTGTTTGTAGGAAAGAGGTATTTCGGAATAAGTTGGAAAGGAATGGTTAATGGATCATGAAGAATATTGAATGAGTAAGATGTCAACATATAAGGGATTCAAGAGTTATGGTAAATTTCTTAAGAGTATTAAGTCTCTTTTGATGATGGGGTTACATTAGAAGACTTTTTATATTATGTGTAACCCTGATGTTTAATATATGAAAATTTTATTCAAGGAATATTTATCTTTTCTTTTGTGGACATAGTTATAAAAACCATTTGGGTTTATATGATCCTTACTTTTGAGGTTAAATTATGTTATGATTATTTTTGATGATTTTATCCCTTTTTGTGGAATTATTTGAGAATTATATAGTTTTGGAAAAAGGACAACACACAGACCGTGTGACTATCCGTCGCGTCGGACAAAGCTGTGGGAATCGAACCCACAACCAAAGTGCGATTGGTATTTATCGCCTACCACTGGACTACGTGAAGTCCCTGGTTAGTTTGGCTGATTATTTTTAGTTATATGATTTTATGAATTAAGAGTAAGTTGATTTTGGGTTATTTATGAAAATTATTAACCTATCAAGGAGTATATGTGATTATGTTAATTACTTTTCAATATGAGACTTTAGGAGAAACTGATGTTGTTTGGAGATAAATGTTACGATTTAACTTGGAAGACTATGTGACTAAATCCTTAAAATATTTGGGTTTCAATCTTAGTTTGGTTTACTTTGATGAATTTTATATACAAATTGATTATAGAATGGTCCTCATTGAACTTTGGGTTTTGTTGGACAAATTTTGGAGATTAAGAATAGATTTTCTTTTTATAAAGGGTTATCCTTTTCTGGACTATCTGATCTTGTACTAACCTTTTTGGTTTTGGTTTTGGTTAAAGTCTAAAGGCATGGGAAGTATGTAGTTCTCTTTTTTAGATTAGGTGACTCTCTAGAAGTTGATTATATTACTCTTAATGCGAACAAGTCTCCCTAAATACTCGTCTTTTGGAAAAAAATATGAGTTTGATTAAGAAATCTAGTAAAAGTTGAAAGTCAACATGATAAGTGATTATGTTTCCTTATTAATAAATTCCTCAATAAAAAGTAACTTAAAAAAAAATGTTGTCTATTAACTTTTCCTACTGGGGAATCAAATACCGTTTAACCCATCACAAGTTTGTGATTTTCTTGTGGTTAACTTTCTCCTAAACATGTTTTCAATCACTCTCCATCAGAACATAACCCTTTGTTTTTTCCTCCATGTCTATATTTTCATACTTGGAATCCTAGTATGGGTTAACTAGGGTGACCTTTGTACTTATCTTTCTTTATTTTAAAGTGATTGTTTTACCGACTCTTGTTCCGATGTGGGACTTTCAAAGATGTTTCCAAGCTCAATTTTAAAAATTGCGAGGATGCAATTCCCAAAAGGGGGGAAGGATGTAACACCCCAGGTAAATAAAGAATATGAAATTTTCATATTTATCCATATTTGTGAATAAAATATTAAAATGACTTTAAAGGGGACGCTATGCTCGATGGCGTACCCAACACACAACAACGAGTTTCTTGGGAATCTTACGTTGCACTCTAATAATAAAATAATATTATTTTAAATGGTAGTTAACATTTAGCCGTTCTATTGGTGGGAATGGATAGAAATAACTAAAATATGATTATATATGTTTTTAAATGTTTTTACATTTATCCAATAAAAGATAAAGGCTTAATATACGGAAATAATTCAATTTTAGGCATATATGCCCTAGTTTTCACTAAAGGTTCACTTATCACCTTTTGATGGAGAAACGTCATTAAATATAGTTTTGTCCACACTTATACATTATATTGGACCAAATAAAACTCTTCTTAAGAATTGGGACATCAAAATTTACTTTGTGTAAATTTTTGGTATCTTTCCGATAAAGTTCATTTTTTAATGAATAGTGTAAAATGTTGTATTTTAATTCAAAACCTCTTTTTAATATAATTTATTTATATGATTAGATTATCTTTTGAGTTGGTTTTAAAGTGAAATTAGAACATATTTTTACCATTAAATCCAATAGTGGTCATTGGAATTAATTTCACTTTGAAATCAGACTTAAACTAGTGTCAATCTTTTGATATTTATTGTTTCATAAAAACACGCTATTTGCTCTAACAGTGGGAATTAATTATTAAATTAATTAATGTGAATTATATGTTTTTAATTTTGTAAAATAGACTTCATTTTTGAATTTGGAATATCAAATATATCTTAGGGTGAATGTTTGGGATTTTTCTGAAAAACTTAAATTTTTGATGAATAGTGAAACCACTAAGTGGTAATTATAAAAACTGATTTCTCCGTTTAAATGAAAATTTTCCATCTTTGTGTTTTGAAATTAAAAAATCCAACATACATGGTTTTTATTAAGAAGTAAAATGTGGTTCAATGGGATAAAAATAATTTTTTGGTGAATAGTAACTTATTAAGTTTTTAATCGCGATTAGAGGTAATTAGTGTAGTTTATGGTAAGAATAATGTTTTAATAAAATTAAATGACCTATACACATGTCCTACCCTTATTGGATGTTTCATGGCAGACCAAGACAATCCATGGGTCAACTTGGGCACCCCATGGAGCCACTTTGGTTGGAAAATGACATAAATATCTTTTTATTTAGTGTTAAAGTAAAAATGAAACAAACATTTGATGTTTTACTAAAACAATTTTTACATGGGGTTATACAAGTCATATTTTTGACTATAAATAGTCATTGAAAATCTAAAAAGATTTTCTACATCATAGTAGTTTTTTTATAATTTTTAGACATTAAATAAATTAAATTATTTATGACATCACGATGATGCAACGATGACCTGATTATTTAACGATTTAAATAAAATGGAAAGATAATGTAATATCTAAGACCTACACATGTCCAAAACCTATTGGATTAGTGGATTTAGAACCCTTATCACCTTATACTGTAAATAAATCAATGTGGGACCTTTAAAATCCGAATCTCTTTTGAAAATAAAGTAACATTTTGTAACATTACAAGAGTGCCCCTCCTCTCCTCTTATAAAAGGCCCCCACCTCTACCTCCTTACCCACACTTCCAAAGCCTTTGGCTCGGCCAAACCCTGCCCATTTTGTCTTTACACATCCCTATATAACTCCTTGAAGCCTCACTTTGGGCAGAAGCCTTTCCAAGGAATCCTTTGAGCTCAAATCAAAGGAAGTTACCCGATTTTAAGGTAATGTCTTCACTTGAGTCCTTTTGTTTTATTTTACTTCTCCCACCACCTAAACTCTTTTTATTAATTTCTTTTGTAACAACTCCAGTATCTTCAATATACTAGTATGTTTTTATAAGAATTATTCGAGCTAAACTTACACACACCTACATCTAATGGTTAAAGAACATACTGTTTCCGTGGATGGCGAATTTCTGCCTCCTGAAACGATGATTGTTCAACATTCTTCTAAATCCTTCAAAGGTGGCCATTAATATGACACTATATTTATATATAATATCTAATATGTTTATGTTTTACTTAAGCTTCTGTATTTTTCATTTATGTCATACCTTTATGGTTTCCATTATGGGTAAACGCGATATCTTCATTTAAGGAAGTGTGGACTACTGCCCCCTCAAAGTGATTTGATTCGTTAATACCATATGTGGTATGTATAAAGGATATATTTAATGATATTATATATGATAAAATACTTGAATTAAAATACTATTATGTATCATTATGTTTTAATTCCATTAAATATGAAATAGAAATGGAAGTAGCGTTCATGCGTACGTACGGCTTACCGTCTCCATGAACGGTGCATTTCATTTCTTAACTCTAAATGTTATGTAATATTATAAATGCATGAATATACTGGATATATATATGATATATATGATATCTACATAATGAATACAATTCTGGATATAATGAACATTTGGCCACACGAACAACATGTAATTGTAAGAAGTCCACTTTCGACTTAAGAACCAAATATCAACAAAACAAATATTATTAACTTAAATGATTACATAATGTTTATGACATGGTAATAAGTGATATAAAAGGAATAATTAACTTGAAAAATGTTCTTAAGGAAGTATAAATTAACTCATGTATATTATTCAGGAGATTAAAGAACGATCGAGTCAAGTCGGACCCGAGGTAAGGGATCCTACACCTCTCTTTCTTTTTAAGTACACTCTTTTATGTCATTCCTTTTAAGCTCATCTTTCTTATGATTGAGATGTTATTTTATAATACTCCTACTGTACTTATTAGGTTCATAGGATGAGAGACCCTATCTCCTCTCATCAATCCATTTTGGAAGTTTTGAGTGGCGCCGTTAGGCTGCTGAATTTTTGTAAGAGATCAAACCTCTATCTTTCTTTTTAAGTCTGCTCCTTTATGTAACTTTTTTAATCCCCTCTTTGTTATGTTGGGGGATGTTATTTTATATTCATCTTTCTGTAAAATTTATGTTAATATGATTAGAGACCCTATTTGATCTCATCAATCCTTTTTTGGAAGTTTTAAGTGGCGTCGTTAGGCTACCGAGTTTTCGTAAGGGATTTTCATCTCACTTTTATTCTCGTGAGATTTATGCTACATTTGCCACAATTTCATTTGAGTGGTCTATGTACTGCCCATTATTTTACTCATTGTGTAATATACTTTCTTTTATGAGTATTTACATCAATTTTGTATTGTCCTTCTTTCATGAGGTGTATGTTTCGAAAGATACCCATGTCGGTAAGGGAACCTTTCACCCTCCTCTTTTTAAAAGACTTATTTTGTTGGGTGTTTTAATTTACATATTGTTATATTGGTATATGTTCTAATATATCCTTATTGATGTAAATTTTATGTCCAAGTGATGAGATACCCTTTTTTTATCTCTCATCAACACATTTTGATGTGACATCGTTAGGCTGTCAAGGGAACTTCTTAACCCAATTTCGATTTCTTTGGGTTCAACATGTAGTTATTGAATATGTCATCCTTTGAATATGTGTAAATGAACTTTTATTATTTTACACTTAATATCCACTTATATTTGGTGTATTCGTTTGTCACACATAATTATGTAATTGATTTATCCTTAAACCAAGGATAACGTCTTTGTAAGGGACTTCGTCTCAATCTCCTTTCATTGAGGCATATTTTGTTTTATAGACAACCTTCTTTTATATGGTGTATAAACCCCTTTGACTTTTACATTTATTCAAAAGGAATCTTTTTTATACGAATCATTTACTAAATGACAAAAGGGAATGTTTTTGTCGTACGTATGCGGCGATAATGACTTCTCCGTCGCCGTGACCATTATTTGAGTTTCGGCTTCCTCTACAAGCCATACCTTTTTTTAAAAGAAAAATAAATACCATGTTTTACTTTTATTTTATTTTGGTATTGAGAATGGTTTTCATAATATTTTTATATCAATGTGTGGTATTGATATGTTGTGATTGAAAGGTGGAAATGTTATGTTTCCTTTATGCATGTTTTATGTGATACGATTATGTTGAGGTTCTTGGGCATTATTGTGAAGACGGGTGGTTCCGTGATAGACTAAGGGCGGGTGAGCCCGACATAGCTCTCCAATGAATTGGGTAACATGAAGGAGTGAAACGTTAAGGTTTTTCCGAAGATATTTAGGGAATATACTGTGATGGGTATTCCAAAACGTAACCAAGAGGGTTACTCCCTACGTAAGAATGTTATGAATGCCTCAAGTTACCTTTATGTCTTATGATTTCTAGGATTTATTCATGATTTGATGTGGTATGTTAAAGTGCCTATGTTTTATGGGTATAATATGATTTCATTCTTATGTATATATGAACTCATGTTTCCTTTCCATATTTTTATAACCCTTACTGAGCTTTTTATGATCATCCCAAGTTTTTGAAATGTTTTTCACTGGTCAAGGGAAAGGTACATGATGTGATGATAGTGTCAAGGATGATTCAAGAAAGAATCCATGTTTTATTTTAAATATGTTTCCATTGATGGGAAGAATGGATACTATCTTTTATGTAACCACTTTGTTTAAATGTGGAATGTAATGCAAGTTTCATGATCTAATTCTCTAAAACTCTAAACCTGAAAAGATCCTCAATGTGTAATCTTGTAGTAACTCAAGATTAAGTAAGGTTTAAGGCTGGGGCCTTATAATTAAGATATCAATATATTTGGAAGATATAATATTGGTAAATAATGACAGAGGTAGAATCAACGAAAGCGAATAAATAAAGACTAGAATAGGGCTCTCCCTCTCCAATAGAAGAATACCTTGTGGGAGGAGAGGTGAACTCGAGGGAGAGATCCTAGGGAGAAGGGATCCATACCTCATATGTAATCAAAATTGGTCATGAAATGTCCCTTCATAATACAGTTTTATCTTTTGGTGGTCCCAGGAAAAGAATACATGATAATGCATCACCCCACCAACATGTGACATTCTTCCCCAAAAGGCGCTTGGACACGTACATTTGGTGATGTGATACCCCTCTTCATCAATATAAAAGAATATATTTAATCCATAAAGATGATATCATGTCTTCATGAGATCTGTTATAGATCACATGACTCCCCAATGGAGTGAGAATAATAAAAATATAATATTATTATAAAACAAAAAAATATGGTGAACATCGAAGCCTATCGTTAAGGAATGATTTGATTATTTTCATGGAAAGGGGTTAGTCTCCTCATGTGATTTCAATTTATCATTAAAAGAAACATGAACAAGACATATTGATCTCATGACTGAATATTTAAAACACATCTTGATCTCATGATAGATCCCAAAAAACACTACATTGATCATGCATAAGTCATTCCTACAGGCGAGCTAGTCTCACATAGAATCCAAGACTTATCTGCCTGATCATGACAGAGATCATTTCTTATTCAATTTGATAATGGTAATAAACTTTTCAAAATTTTTTTTCATTAAAATAAAAAATATAGAGTTTTATTTTGGTTGGTTTGTATCATTTCACACAGATATGATTCCATCGAAGAACCACAATAAGATAATTTAAAGCTCAGGATGTGATACTCACTTCACCGACTAAATACCATATTTTTTATATATGATCCTAGAAATTTCACATGGTACTAGGGTAGATATGAATTTAAATTACACACCCTTTGAAACAAATTATAGATACTATATTGTCACATGTAAGGAACAACACCAAGTGTGAAAAATTGACAGTGTACTTCTTAGATTCGAAATCTATGAAATCTCAAGATTCATACACTAAGTAAAACTTTGGGAATGAAAAATGTGGTTATAATGAAAATATATGTTATTGGGTTAAAAATATATGAATCATGTGATGGAATTCCATTTTATTATGAACAAAATGGTTTGGAACATCTACATGATGGATAGATCCTGAAAAAACTCATCAGGCTAATATATGAAAACAAATAGAGAAATATATTTAACAATTGCTAAAATGAAGGATGATTTACATGAATAATGGTATGTAAATTTTTCTAAGAATGAATCTTTTCCTCTGAATGAACCATCCAAATCATTAAAAAATTCTTAAACAAGTCGTGAATGACTTTTGAATTCCTCAAAACAATTTTACCATGCCACATGAGGTCCTCTGGACATTTCTTCCATGTATTGAAATGTCCTCTGAATGTTCCAGCCAATTCATGTGATGTCATATTACAAGTTATTTAAGTATTTAGAATTTCTATAAACATTTATTCAAAGCCTTGTTAATTCTTATGAACATATTTGATATGTATTTTAAATTTCACCATACATTCTATCAAGATAATGGGACAACAATCCAACATGCCATCCATGATTACAAGACAATGTTAGATATATCAGCCTTGATCATGATAAGTCACATAGACATGTCAGATGAGTAATTAGATGATCCTTGAAACATTACAACCAAATAATTATGTAGACAAAAAATATTTCGTCAAAAATATTTTAAAGAACCCTGATACATTTCAAGATTATCAAACATCATTTGAGGACATTTAAAACATACAATCATTACATACCTGGTAGACACATGAGGCATGTCAGATAGACACTCAGGACCTATTATGTATAGACCCTCTAACATTTAAACCATTTCAAGATTACACCCTGAGTCATGAAAGCCCTCTCTATTAGTCATATTTGGACACACCCCACACTTTACTATAGAGACTCTAATTCTCATCAAAACAAGATATGTAGGATAAATTTCTATGTCTTGTGTAAAAATGGGAATCTTCCAGAGTGTATGTCCTTTAAAATCAAAAATATTATTAAATTAAAGGACTAAATTAAACCATAATAATATCAACCATCATCATCCATGAATGGATAAGAAGTGTTCATATAAATGAGATTTCATTTATCTGTAATCCAAATCCATTCCCTCAAGTACATCAAACCCATCACTAGATTAGCGATGAATTGAGCTACGAGATAATTGATTCATACTAAAAATAAGACATAGAAGATGAGTTATTATAGAAATTTCTCCATATTAATCACTCCTATAGGGCCTCCCCAATTCATATATCTTGAATCCATAGGTGGTGAGAATGATTACATTCTATCTCTTTTTTCACACACTATGTATTACTCAGGTGGGATTATGGATTTTCGATGATCATATAACACTCATGATAAATTTTCCATATCATAGGAAACCATAGATTGTAATCCCTATTTAGTTAAATGATACAATTTCCCCCATATGTGAGTATCCACATCAATTTATGTCACAATGTCATTCGATTTTTAGTAACCCTTAGAGAAATAAACCCTATAGGAAGAAAGTATCCATCACCACCCATCAATTGGTTGATCATACATCACACTAGAATGAATCTATTTTCTTTTTGAAATAGGGAATTTAAGGAACCATTCTAAGGGCCTAGCCCTATAACTAGTACCTATGTACCCTAATATATTTCCATTCTGCAAAAAATTAAACTACACATCAAAAAATAAAATGAAATATGTGGGTTTGGATTCATTTTATAAACATAGTATGTTAGATTCATCATGAAGGTTAAATACCATCCTATAAATTCATATCACCTCCATGGATGGAAGTAAACTCTAGAATGCCTAGTTATATGTGAAAAAATATAAGACGAAACCAATATATATGTAATAATTGGAAACATATGAAGACCCTTATATACATACAATGGTATAAATAGTTTAATATCAATATATATATTGATGGATTGAACACTCAATCATATGGATAGGGTCACAGGTATCATATAGGTAATTTGAAGAGATTCATGGAAATATCATAATTCAATTTGATAGTATTTGAGTTTGAAATAATATGTCCAAAAAGGGTATGATGATCATGAAATTGTATCATGTTTTCCAATCTGAGTTCATAAGATTCATTGGGTATGAAACCCCAGATGAACACCTACCTTTAGATATTAAAAATTTTCCTAGTTATAGATGTAATAACTATTGGTATTTTCATTCAATGATTGAAATTGTAGACCCAATGGGATTAACTGTGAAACCAAACATGAATAACCCATATTAAACCCTAATATATGAAACAAATGGATCGAACTAGTGCATAATAATGTAAAAATAGAATAACTAAATCATTATAGGTTTTAGGAATCTTTCCTCAAAATCACATGGTATAGAAATTCTACATATACAATCTATTATCTTTTGATGAAAAAAATTGTGATGATGGATTGAATATCTAAAATGATAAAAATTTTTGGCCAAAAATACATCATACCATATGGGTTTTTATCTCCAATATAAATTAAAATGGAATGAATGACATAGAATAATACATTAATATGATTCCTAGTAATTTAGTCCATTATCTCTATAACTAGTCCATGTGGAAAAAATTAAAATAATGGGAATAAGAACTAAAAAATGTGTAATATATGAATATCTAACTGATCATGTATCCTACATGAGATTATGCACTAATCGGTGACAATGTATCTTGATGTCTGTGTGATTATCGAAATTTTACTTAAAGAAATCATTACCAGAGATCATGTATAAATCAATAAAATATTATAGAACATAATCTACATTGTTATATTATATGGGACGAAAAACAACCCCAAACACATGAAATGTTCAGTTATATGTATAAAATGGGATGGTTTAGGAATAACATTGACATTTTGTGATCTGGACCCCCATGGATGCATTTAAATGACACAAAAAACTGAATCAGGAAAGTCTGTATCATTATTGTAATGATGCAATGAAATTAGTTGCATATGTACACACAAAAAATATCACCCTAATAATATCCTTCAAGATAATAAATTGGAACTCTATATATATTATGAATAAAGATCAAGGAATCTATAAGGGATCTGTAATACTATTGGGGTCATATCAGAGGGGTCATGTCAACCTATATTACTAGTGCCATCTAATTTGTCCCCATCAATCATCTACTAAGGTCACAACCTAAATAAAATTCACCATGGACACGCATAAATGGGTACCATGCAAGTCTTTTTGGCCATGGAATGATGTGGATAAATAGGAGTGGTCTCATATACTCTCTTCTATTAACGAAAGAGTTTAGTGGTCTAATATCCCCATATCAATCAGAGATATATTATAATATATTTTATATAATTAAAATAATTAATCATGTATTCATGTGAACACTTTTCTAAAGTCTCAATGCATTATAGAAACATATGAAGAGCTCTACCATCATATTTCAGATACTGTATTGATACAAAGACATGAACATATTTCCATCCCAGTAATAAGATCATCATATCACCAAAATTAGTATGACTAGATGTCCAACCTAGAGAAATATCACATTATTTCTCCTAATCATGAGTATTATAAGCATATTAAGAAAAAATTTGTGGTGAAAGACCGAACTAATATTCTCATTTAAACAAGGGATCTCTAACTCATTATTAAACCTACCATAGAACATGCATACATTCCTAACAAAAAATATGAGAAGAATAATCCAATGGAATAGAATGGGGATCATATCCCCTTTACAACTGGGTATTACAAAGTCAGTTTGGAACATGCCTTGAGAGAGGCTAGTATTCCTCAATAAAAATACCACTATCACACACAAAAAGTTGTGGAACGGTCTCATATCACCACACTAACTGAGTTCTTCTAGTACAATATGGAAAATTACTCAAAGTAGGATTATATCACTACCAAAGTAGATAATCAGAATATTCCAGTATCTTATGGAATCTAGGATTGTATCCCTACATTTGTGATTGAATGACTCATTTACATACTCCACCAACTTCTAAGTACTGATATCATAAATCCACATGACTATAGGGTTATGAAAATATTTTTCAACCTTCATGTAGTTGGATCATATACCTTCTCAACCCCAAAATATAGATTTGAATATTATATCCACAGTCCATAATGAGTTTCATATCTCTGATATACTTAATTCTAGTGCCCATGAGTTTGTTTGAAACACATTTTTGTCACTACAATTGTCTGTTTACTAAAAAAGCGAGGTATAAGGTGATCAATACCATTATATTCTACCTCATGGTTCTAAAGTGATATATCATAGTGACTATACTTTTGACATCATCTAGGGTAAATATACCCATAGTGATATATCTTTTGGAAAAGGAAATAATCACATTTCATAAAAATATTCATTTAGAGAGGTGATCAATACTCAGACAGCCTCATATAGAGAGGTTCATGAAACCCCAGTCTTAATGTTATATAGTCCCCCATAATCTGTGAGAAAAACCTCACTATGGTCAGTAAGGGACCAAAATAAGCATCAATTTATTTATGAAATGGGGAAGGAAAATATATCTAATGAACAAGATTCCAAGATGTATGTGTAGAGGGAGTTATCCTAAAATAACCTCCCAAAAATGTTTTGGATAACCACCACTTCTGACTATGAGATCCTGGATGGAAAAGAGGATGATCAAGTGCCTTAACTATGAGTAAATATGTGGGAAACTTCTCAATGGTTGGAGTGTAAACACCACCCATTTCAAGGATATGAGAGAAATATCCATATAAAAAATACACTATTTCTTCATCTAGATATGGCTATATTATCCATGACCTAGAACCTAAAGGAGGAAGAGCATGAGAAATGTCTATGTAGTTTTTTTCACTATATCCTATCAACTATATGTCTAATGATTGTCAATAAATTTTTATACATATATATATATATATCCAAGGATTAGGAAAATATTGATCCTTTCACTTCAATACATCCCAAAATATGAGCCCCTATCCCATAAGAAATATTTTAATGTCATATTCATAGGAGAAAGTTGGATACAAGGTAATGCACAATCCAATTTTCCCAAAAATATAAATTCCCTAATTAAATATGAAAATAGATCATGAACTAAGGGATATGTTTTTTGAAAAATTCCTATTATGTGCCTATAAAAAACAGGAACACATTTCATTTGTAGAATTTGATGATGTGGGAAAACAATTATAGTGAAATTTACTCCCATGATGGGCTTCTATTTTCCCCAGATCGTATGTGAGAAACAAATTGACAACAAAAAACATATCAAAATATATGATATCATTGAAAATATATAGATTTTATCCCATTTCACATGGTTGTTCATGATTTTTCCACTTCCACCCCCACTCATGTTATCATACCTCTATAGGATCCACGAAATATCAACATCAAGTACAATCCAAACCCATCCAATATAGATGGGAGAATTTTATACCAATTTCCATAATAGGATTCCATAAAAAATGATAGGGTCGTAAATAAATTATTAATGGTTCCATTCTAACCTCAATATAATGGTATGGGGGAATTCATATTTCAATTAATATATGAAAAGACATAAAATCCTTAACTAGAATCATCAAATCCTTAAAATTCGATCCCATAGTTCCAATAAAATCCCCAAATCAGCCACATCCTGTAGTGTTGGGGTCCTATTCATCATTATCATTAACCAAGTAGGAATCAATCTTCTCCAGTTGGTTGGTAAATATCATTGGTAAGTATCCCATTTGTTCTTCCAACTACAAGATAAAACTTTTCTAATTTTTGATCCTTCTAAATATCATATATTAAAACCCTCTACATGTCACTACTAAATGACTAAAATAAGAGGTATGTACAGTGATGGAAATAAATCTACAAAAGTTTTGTAAGATGGAATTGACTAATATGGACATGGTATAGAGAAATAACAATGATGAAACCCTTTTAGGGGGAAGCAATTAGTATAGAATCAACTTAATTGTGTTGAGATTGATGTGATACCCACCATTTATAGATACACCACAATAAATTTTATCACCATCCACAAAACAGATAGTTTGTATTAAGACAAAAATGAAGAGGAATACGATGTCAAAAACATAACTTTGGAGGATGGCGGTCTTATGAAAAAATTGAGGCTTTACATATGTGGAATTGGAGATTGATAAAAAAACCCAGATCATATGACTTATAAATTTCCCACTCTATAGAGGAACACCTGCAATAATTAGCAGAATGTGGTGGGTACATTACACTCACCACATATAGGATCATTATTCCCTTCCTCAGAGAAAAAACTACCACAATATTAGAATGAGATAACAAATAAGTAACGGATTAATGAGAAACTAATGTGGGTAAACATTTGAATTCCATATCATATCCTAATAGATATTAAAATCAAATCTTCAACATATCAATATAGATGTAATATTCTTGGAAGGGTGGAATCAATGCATCCAAATAGATCTGGATCTAAGAAATAATTCTACATAAATGGTGAAGTTGAGGATTATTGTGACATTTCATCACTATATCGAATTCCTCACCCCGTTCGGAGATTCCATTCAACCCTACCAGATGTATAGAATTAGTGGTATGTGAAAATGGTACCACCCCAAAATTCCACTCATGTTTCATGTAGATGAGTGGCATCCAACTAAGTAGTTCCTACAGAACGTATCATTTCCATTGAATCCCTAGCTACATGAATAGATCAAATTGAAGGGAAGAATACACTTGTGAAGCATGAGATGATGATATATCCTGAATAGGTTGATGAAACATCCCACCTACCAATTTAACTAATCCAAACTTTTCAACATTTAATAAGGCTAGATACCCTTAAAATAATCTATCTCACTTCATACCCCGATGCAGCGTGATAATGGTCCCACAAGACCAACAGGAAGCAACTTATATGGGATGATTTTTATAAACTCTGACTAGGTTACCCGTCAACTACTAAATCATTCATTTAGAAATATAAATTGTGGGATTGGAAGCACTTATAACTCAATTATTTTATCATTTCTTATCCAAGATAATAAAAATTCCAATTTCACCCTCAAAAACTAAAAATAATGTAAAAATGAGATTGTTTATGATTTTATCAAATGTTGTATTGGTTAAAAAAAATCAATAATCATCTCTATTTAAGTAAAAAAATTGATGGATCTCTATATTGAAAATATTTACGATGAGATATAGAAATAATTCATCCTGATGAATTATCGAGCTAGATTTTGTGAGTGTGAAGAACCCACATGATTCCTAGAATATTCCATTCATTTTACATGAGTTAAATATTATCCCATTACATAATTAATTGAATTAAAACATGGTGTGGTGTAGACTACAATATTAATCCTCAAAGAAATTTTTTCCTATTTGAGAACCTTGTAAGGCCCTGAATCATCCATCACATACCATTGAGCAAAACCAAAAAGAAAATCACCATATTATATTTAAAAATTTATATTAGGGAACCGATTATTTTAGGAATAAATGAATAATTTTTTTCCTTAAGAAATTATAAATTACATATTTATTTCATTGATTCCATATAAAGACATATACTAAAGCTTATGAAACCCAAGAAACCCAGTGAGGTAAACCTCAAAATTTTTTCTAATGTGTTCCCTTTCCGTAGGAATGTTGGTAAGATAATTCATTATTACATTATCTTGAAAATAAAATCTCCAAATAATGGTTGACTCGGGATAGTTACTACTAGAGAATTATTATGAACAAGTGACTAGTATAACATTCACTAATCCAATAATAGAGGGAAACTAAAATCATTTCCATCATAGTCTGTAATGAAGAAATATTATAAGATGACTCAAAATACAGTTGACTGTGTTCATTTCTCCTTCAAAGCATAGTTTCTCAAAAAAATATATTAACCCATAATTTATGGAGGTTACATTGAATAAAAACTTAAAGGGGGGACTTAATCATCCAAAACATGAAATGACACCGGAGGAAGAGTCATATACATCTCTTGTACTGGAAAAGACTCTTATAGATATCTTTCCTTCAAAATATGAAGAACTATGACCACAAAAACAAATGGAACCATCATTGGATGAATAAAAGTTTTTTAATTTATGAAAAAAAAATCAATTAATTGACCCCTTATCCAATGATGAATACAATTCAGTGTATAAGTTCCTTATACCCGATTGGGGATATGGAGGGGCAATGATATAATAGCCAAGGATTCATGGGATAGCCTGGGAATGGGAAAAAAATATTTTACACACTCCTGACTAAAAATATGAAAACAATAATGTCACATCCATTACTTTTTTTGAATTTATTTTTCACCTACATCCTATTCTTTCATTTTTAGTAGGGTATCCCCAAATTGTTTTGGAGAAAAGGGTGGTTTCTTCATGATTTGGCCCAAACCGTGATCCCATTCCAAATTTAAAAACAATTATTTTACTTTATAAATCCTTTGTTTTTAAAATAATTTCACCCATTCCACATCCTAGTTTTCCTCCCCTGACAATTTAAATGAACTATATCCCTTAAAACCCCTTACAAACTCATAATCATGGGTTATTCTTGTGATTTATTCTCGCATTAGACCAACAAATGCACCCATTTCTAGATTTAAGGAATAAATATATTTATTTAATATATCCTTCATTTTATAACATTATTGAATAATTTCACCTCTCACTTGAGACCAAAAACCAAAGGCAAACCCCATATGTTGCATTGTCCCTCTTTGGAGCTCATCCTCATTTTTTATTAGGGGGATGTTCTGCACGGTTTTTCAAATTTTCTAGATTTACAAAAGGGAATTTGTTTCATTCATAAATAATTTTTTTTAATATGTTTTCTCTGATTTAAGTCCTAAATTCACTTCCTCATCCTTATTTAAACCTCCATTTCAATTTTTCATGCTCGTAGATTCAAGAATTAGTGTATTTGGGGCGATTTCTACAAACTTTGTCAAGTAAGTGAGTTTCCTTATTTGTTCATTCCATTTCCTTTTATTTTCTCCAACCTTTCATGAGTATCTATATGTATAGAAGATAGGTCATCATTCTTGGTCCAATATTATAGTTTTAGTTTCATTTTCACTCTCTTGGGGTGTGGAAGTAGTGCAATTTACATTTCACAATAGGATTTAATGATTTTTATAAATTTGGTAGCTGATTCCATGGGTATGCAATGTAGAATAAGTTATCATTATGAATTTATATTTTTATATCATTCCCCATTAATTGTGTTTGGATTAAAATGTATTTTTGGTAGAATTTTTAAGTGATTGATTTTTAAATTCCATTTTTGTGTGAAAATGAGTTCTTTTCATGTGCGATCCATGTTGTACCTATTGGGGTTGTTCTAAAATTCATGGAATAGTTTTATTAAAATTTTTAGTGATTAAAATTCTAGTTTAGTGTATTATTGGTATTAATTTGGTTTAAAACGAATTTTTTGAAGTTGAATATATGTGAAATGTTTTTTTATACATTGTGAAATTGTTTTATAGAAATTTTATGTGTTTATTTGAGTTATAATAATAGTGAATGGATTTTTTAGCTACTATTTTGAATGTATATGATAATAAATGGTATTTTTATATGTAAAAGACATTTGATAGCATGAGGAACAATTTTGAGAACAATTTTGGAAATCTGGGTATATAGGTGGGGGGATGTGTACTAGTATGCTAGTGATCCAGAGTTGTTTTTTCCGCATTCCACTTAGCATGTTTGACATTAAAAACACTAAAAAACAGTAAGTATTAGTATGGAAAACCACTAGGTTATTTGTATGTTCCCTAATAAGAATAGATATTTTATTTGATTATATTTACATCAATATACAAGGTTCCTAGGGCCCACAGTTAAATAGTGTGTAGGTGTGTTCTATTGAGTAGTGCTTATTGACTTTTCAGTATTTACCATTGGTTTTTAGAGTGTTTGGATGGTTAATTCAGTAGTTTGAACTTATTATTTTAATGAATTAATTTTTTTAATGTTAACCCTTGAATCTATCTTCCATTAAAATATGATCATTAGAAATTGTTGCTACTATTCTCTATTTATAAAAAGTTGTAGGATTTTTTTTATATAAAGCTTGTCAAATGAAATATTTGGGTGGTATCATTTTTGTATTAGGTTCACAAAATACATGTTCCTTTGTGTGTTTGTAAATACGATCATGTTTGATTCAGGTAAGGGCATGTCCTTTAGTAACGACAGCTCGGATTGTTGGTTTCCTTGCATATTGTGGTGTCGTAGAGAATGATTGTGGGTGATAACCCCTTATTATCGGGTGGACCATAATATGTTTTTAATGTTAATTTTGTTGTTTTGGACCTCTTATGTTAGGTTTAAAACCACTTAATAAGTTATGATTTTTATATAAGTATTTTTTGGTTGGTAATTTTCAGATTCTGTGTACTTATTGTTTTCAGTTGTATTATGTATCCTAACTCTGTTAAAATGTATCCAAACCATTATTTATCATACTAGGGCACATTTACCAGCCTATGGGGATAGATAATTCCCTTCAATCATTTCCATGGATTATGTTTGGTGCTTTTTATAATGAATTCCATCATTGATTTGTGATAAAGAACCACAAGAGATGACAACAACAATCCCAATTGATTTATAGAGACTCATGAATTCCCTATAGTGGTCATTCAAGACCATTCTTCTTGCTTGTCCATCTATAAGGGGTGTGACTATATAATCAGATTGGAAAAAGGGGAATAATAATTCTGAGCATGCCACTAGAAGTAGTTACTCCCACAATATCTATTAAATCACCAAACCTATCCACCTAAAAAACCTCAACAACTCAGACAACTAATTAGGAAAAATCCACCATGGTAAGAAATTCCCCTTTTCAAAATACATATCCAATGTAGAATATCTCATAGCTTTCTCTACCAAACTCACATTCACAGATTCTCTCCATATTTCAGAAGAACTCTAAAATGCATTAATGGATGCCCTCAAAAGACCACAAGAGTTTTAAAAAGAATTCATTGCATCCAAGGTTTACTGACTGAATACTATTTCATCAAAAATACATATCCCCATTTCATTTATAAAATAGTATTACAAATATATCAAATAGGGACATATCCTACCACTATATGATTCTGTAAAACCCGGAATTTTTGATATCTAATAGGCTCTGATTCAAAATGGTTCTGGGATCAACCTAATCACAATACAACCTCTCTAATGTTTAGAATATTATAGCTGGGATGGGTGGAAATATCTCCATCAAAGACAATGATTAAATTTTATGCTAAGAATAGAAAAAATTAAATTGTAATGACCAATCCTAATGGCCATTTTTGCGATATCACAACTAATCTTGTGTGCTAGTTAATCCTTCAAATCATTTCACATAATATATTACTTGGATGACATTGGAATCATAGTAATGTGGTTGTACCCTCAACATTTCATTAGTGTTTAAAATACTGTACTAATTGGAAGTTCATAATAATACATGGTTATAGTGCTATCATCATATCTTTTTAATCCATGTATGTTTTGGAAGGTTTCTAAAATAGAGAAGGAAAACATCCAATGGTGGATGATAATATGTATGTTGAATCCCCCAATATCTTGGGGACCACCATTTTGAATCCCTAACATTTTAACTACAACAATTTCCAGCTTTCCATAATCCGTATTGAATGAACATATCTAATCCTTGATATCGAGGTTCCCCAAATCATTAGTAACAACATAAAAGAATACTATTGGCTCATTCATTAAAGATTATAATTCCTCTTATTATAGCCTTGTTTAAATTTAAGGTGAATAATATTCCACTGGAATTGCAACCATATCTGAATATTCCTTCACGAACTCAAATATGGAATTAAAATTGGATTTCTGCATGAATTCCACTATTATATTTTAGTATGGAATCTCCCCCAAATATAAAGATAATATGAAGGTGAATCATTGAATGGAAGAATACATATGTACTAAATTGATTACTTTCTCCATGCCACATTAGGGGAAATGGATATATATTTCATTTCTCAGTGAAAATCAATATGTGTTCTCTTGGAATAAAATTTAAATTCTTGGGATAATCCCAAATATGGATACATATCATATAGTATTTCTAGAGGACCATTTTGTTTTCAATATAGAATTAAAGTGGATGCACCCCTCTCTTACTACTAATGTATAATCAGACATGGAAAAATTAACAAAATCTTTCTTATTATGTGATGTGAAATACACAAAATGGGGCTCTACTATTTTCCAATCTATGAAAAATAATCAGAATATAATGTGAATCATTAATTTGAGAAAAAATAATTAACACAACATAATGGAAGAATTAATATTGTTATTGAGAAAATATTTAATCGATAATACTATAGTATTAATAGCCCTTTACATTATGGAAGGGTATTCTATGTATAATCAGATTAATATAGACATTGAAGATGATAAAGATACCACCTTTAGAAAACCTTAAGGGATATTTTGTTAATAGGTCATTCCATTTGGATAAAATAATTTTGCATTGTCTACTAATACTCAATGGACCAAATCTTTAAGACCTTCTTGGCTTGAATATTTGAATTCTATGCCAACAAGAAGGAGGTCAATTATAAAATGAAATATTATCATCTCTTGTATGATCAATCATGAATAGGTTGCAAAAATGTTGTTTCATGTTGAGTATGATAATGTTCACTTTCAGGGTAACGTGATGGAAATTAATTTGAAAATTTTTTCCACCATGGAATGAAGATCAATCCATAAATGACTACATAAATCCTAATAATGTAACTCCCTCAGAATCTCAATGAACTAAAGGGGATCCAAGGGAGCCACTCTTATACTCATCATTAACTATTTAAACTATGATAAAAAATATTTCTACTTTAACATGTTATTGATTAAGCGTGTTTCTTACCAATGTGATGATTACTGTAAAGAATAATATGAGAATATGAGGAAGTACTTTTTTCATCCACTAGGCTAGATTATTTAAATAAATTGAAAGCCTATTATATAATATTTTGACACCGTAGAATGATCGATCGATGCACAAATCACATAGAAAAATTTTGCAGGGATTTAAAATAATATATATTACCTCATATGAATGATTCTAAGTAGTAAGACTCAGTATTCCTATTTGAAATTTAACTACCTTACACACATCTTTGTAGTGAAAAATTGCGATACATTACATGAAGCATCATAATGTACACATGTTATATCATATTGAAATTATAATGTACATACATAGACACTATATATTAACCATAAATTTTTTATAATGGCCAGTGATGTTATAATTTTATGACATCTAATTTTTGTTATAGAATGTGGTTAAAGGGATGAACCCAAATTATTTCCTTGAGGAACATCCTACCCTTGAAAGAACACCAATAGACATAGAACATTAACAAAAGAGGTGTTCTATGCCAATGAAACATACTAAATATTGGATATATATATTTTTTAGTACCTCCTGATGTCCAGTTATCATTATTATAGAAAAATCTAATCAAAAATGAGTTTTCCATAGGATTATTTTATCCCTAGAAAAATAATTTTTTTCGTCTCTTTATTACTTTATTATTATCACACTAATAATGTGTTAGAATAACAAGCGCTCATTTCTAGCTTGGATATATCCATAAAGCATAAAATATCCAACATTAACATCAAAATGGATTTAGTGCTACTGATCAAGGAAATTAATGTGTAATATTATCAATAAGGAATAAATGGATCTTATAATTGGATGAATCAGAATAAAAATTGAATAGTTCCTTTTTGAACCATTAATGCATTAGGTCCCTCGATCAAAAAATTCTTGTACTACTATATTGGCTAACTCATCAATTGTCTGAGACAATCCCAATCATGATGAGGTGGTATTCCACATTACACAATAAAGTATGTTATAATCATTCAATATATATTCCATGTTTTAATTCAATAATATAAAATTTCCCCAAAGCATGAGGAAATGATATCTTTCCATAGAAGGATGGAACCTATAGTCAATTACATCCAAAATCGGACACTCCCATCAGATTGAGACCAAAGGTAACATACTTGATGATAGAAATCGATATTTTTCTTCATGTATGGTACAAATGTGAAAAAATATTTATAAAATGAATCTTTAAGGAAACAAAAAAGACTTTTATCCTAGTAGAAAACCTGAAAATGGATCCTTGGGAAAAAATCGATTCTCTTATATCTGACCAGGCACATTGTGTGATCCTTAAAATATTAAGAAATTATAAAATGGAAAAAGGAAAAAAATATTATCATAAGAAAACCTGTAAAAGGGAGTACTAAGAAAAATGATAGAGCACTTCCGGTGTGATTTACCTCATTTGAATCATAGGAAGATGATAGGTAAATATAAAAAATTACATAAAATTCTTGTTAGGATAATTTCTTATCTCTAGAAAAAATTGAGATATGCTTGGAAGGTCCACTAACATGGAGAAATATTAGAGCATTCTTGTAACGACCCAAACATTACTTAATGGAAATCCCTCTTGATCTAATTAAATGACACTTCATGTAAAATATTTATATAAAATGTTAACTTCTTTGGTTTTATGTTATGAAATTTGACCTTTGCTAATATATCCATTGAACAATGATCACATGATTAGTATTACTATAGGGTTTTAACAAATCCAATTTACTCAGAAAAAGGATATGATGGGCTCATCCTGTGGATGTGCCCCATATGAGTCTCATTTGTCAGAGATCGGAAAGGATGTGTCGTTAATGGGATTTACTCTTGACCATGCTCAAGCCGAGCTTGAACATGTTAATCTTGAGCAGAACGACCTACGAGAGAGGAGGAAGTTGATAGAGATTACCACCTGAGCGATGTTATCTGAGCCACCCCAAGAGTCTATTACCATCGCACACCTCACCCTTCGATCTTATGATGGTGTTTTAAGGGGTTATTTAACAAGACCCTAGTACTATGGTTATGTACAATATTTTTGTATATAATAAAGAATATAATTTCTTTTTATTATTATTACTATGTAAATAGTTTTTAAGGCACAAATTGTATTTTTATTTTATGTTCAACTAAGAAATATTTTTAATGAATTAATGATTTTTTTAATTAAATAATATTTTAATAAAATATTATTATTATTATTAAATTAATATTTATTAAATAAAAATGATCGTATACTTTTATGAATGAAATTGTAATTTCTATTAAGGATTGAAATCCATTTTTGTCAAAACCCATGAATTTTTGATAAATGTCGATTTTTATATAAAAAGTGGAAATTAACATATTTAGAAAATTATTTAGATAAAATAATTATTATTTCTGGAATCAAGATGTCAAAATTATCCAATGGTGAATTTTTCATAATTTTCTGAGACAGTCAAATATTTGGGTAAAAAATAAATACCGTTTAAATATATAATATGTTTTATGACAAAATAATGACCCAATAGTGATGTAATAAAATAATATAAACATTTTGTTCGTCAAATATATGTTTTACCATTAAAATAATGTGTTTTGAGGTGTCTGAAACCTAAATAATAAACAATTCCCTCTCATTTCCTATATAAACCCACCCAAGCTCCCACTTCTTCCACACACAAATCCTTTGGAGTTCATCCATCCTCTTCCCATCTCTCTCTAGAATTATTCCAGTGTGCCCAAATCTCCCAAGAATCCTCTCTCAGTCCTCTCTCAAGCCTCTCTAAAGCCTTTGGAAGCACACTTCCATGTAAGGGATTTCTTCCTTTCTCATTTTTGTCCAAATTTCTTTAAGTTGTTATGCCCTTTTGATTTCAATTACCAATGTTTGGGTATGATTTCTAACCTCTCCCAAACATCCCTCTTTATTTTTGGATAATGGACGACCCTTTTCTCTCTCATTCATTCCTCCCATGTACACCTGTTACCATGGCAGAATTCCGTAAGGGATTTCTCTCTCCTATTTTACATCCAAGTAATTATTTTGTATTATGAATCTATATCCCATTAAGTTTTATGGTATATGTACCTATATAAACCCCTTAATTTCCATTTCATGTACATATGATGAGACACAATTTTCTCTCTCATAAACCATTTTCATGAATCCTTATGCCACGCCGTTATGCTGTTGAAATTGCACCGCATTTTTCCAAGCCAAGATCATTGTGTAGTGAATACCATAGGCATGTCTCTATCAAGGGTATTCACCTTTATTCACATATACATATTGAATGGTAATTAGATGTATTTATTCCACATTACTTAATCATGGAGTAACTTATGATATTGAATTATTCAATGTTGTATGATCCATGTGGCACACTTATGCATGAAATGAAATGTTTAAGAAGGGTTCCCCTAGATAGAGCTCCAATGCATTGGGAATAGTATATTGTCATGACACGTCATGTGAAATGGGTGTTTACACATGCTAATTCATCTGCAATGAGGGTTTACTCATTCTTCATGTGAAATGAGACTTTACTCGTTCTCCATGTGCAATGACCCTTGGCTCATGATAATTCCATGTTAAGTGTTGTTGCCACATTTAAATTATATGATTATCATACTTTATCATGCATTTATGTTTATTCTTCTCTTGTGCAATATTGACATGCCTATTGTCTAACATGTATTGTATTCCTCATGTTATTCCATGAATATTACCTTACTGGTCTTTATAGCTCACCCTATTCTTATACATTTCCTCAAGTAATCCCATGCAATTCTATATACGTGAAAATATAGTGGTCATGTAAAGGAACTTTTCAATAAAGATGTTTTATTTCATGTTTTAAGATGTTATGTAATGATCAAAATCTCCAAATACACTATAACTCTTGATAGTATATGTTGTATCAAGTTATGTTTAAGTAATAAATTTTGTTTAATTGTGTATTAAAAGACTAGGGTTGTCATAGTTGGTATCAAAGGATAGGTTTATTTTTTTTTGAGATGAGGATTAAAAAACCTAGTAATTCCTTAAAGACAAGACTAAGTATAATAAAAATATCCCTAAGTTTTGGTGAGTATTGAGTAAGTGGTTTATCAAGAAAATACATCCCTATCTGGATATGATCAGGTAGAGGCGGCACTGGAACCGATGTATCCTAAGGGTAAAACCCGAAAGCACCGCTTTGAGATAGACTCGAATGGGAACTAGTGTACAACAATGGGCCTTTCTACACTATTGGTTATGATACTCCAGGGGTATATGATTTGGTAAATTCATTGGGTTAGAATGAACCATTATTAAGGGACAAAACAATGCCCTAAGAATGTATATTAGAAAGTATATCATGGATAACAAAGACTGAAGCCAATAGAATCATATGTTAATGAAATAAAAGTCATTTATAAGTAATCATTTTTCCCTTGTATTACCCATTATGTGTTACCCCTAACTTTCCTTTTATTCCAGCCAATGGATGGTAATAGGAGGACTCAGGCTAACAAATAATGTGAAGATAAATGTGAAGACTGTAATAATGAGATGCCCAATCCCGTGGGAGTATGAATCATGAAATTTGAGACGCTTCCCTCTATGCTAATACAAGATTTTAATAGAAACATTGGTCAAGGGGAACATTCAATCCCCCCTAAGAAAGAACAAGTCACTATCGAGAGCTTAATGATACAAAGGCCTCTTAATTTTAATGGATTATCTGATCCCTCAATCGCTGAACAATGGATCAACTCCATTGAAATGATCTTCTCCATACTTCAATGTTCTGAACAAGAGAAGGTTCTCTTGACAGCTTATCATATGGACGGTGAAACAGATCAATGGGAAACGTTGGTCATAAAGATGAAGCATGAGGAGGAGATCGAGGCGTTGGAATTGAAGGATTTATAGAAGATGCTTTTTGATAAATATTTTCCGCACACCCTCCAGCATAAGATAGAAAGGGAATTCCTTACCATCAAGCAAAAAGATGATGAATCTGTTAGAGAATACGTAGAAAACATCACAAGGCTTGCATGATACGCCTCCAACTTTTTCCTTACACACAAATTCAAGGTTTTCCACTTCTTTGGTGGGATTAATCCATTCCTGTGAAAAGCGGTGGTGATCCGTGACTTCGAAAGCTATGAGGAAATTTTCTGATTTGTACTCATGGTCGAAATGGAGATCAGAGAATCTTAGAGGTATCATGGGGATAAGAAGCATAAGGTGGAATTCAATTCTAGCTGTCTGATGGATAAATCCAAATGGTGCTAAGAAGATTCAACACCCCACTTTCCAAAGGTGCGGAAATAAGCACCCTGAAAACCGCCTGAAGGGGATAAACAAATGCTTTAGATGTAGAAGAGAAGGCCACCTGGCTATTATCTATCAGCAAGAAAGACTCACAGCTACGACAAACGAGAGGAATGCTTTGTTCAAACCTCAATTTGTGGTTCATTACTACAACTGAAAAGAACTAGGGCATCTTGCAAACAAGTTCCCTATGCCAAGGGTTTTCGGAGGCAACCAACAACCTCCAAGGTAGCAAGGGTGAAATTTTTCCATCATTACAGCCAAAGTGAACCCTTCCAATGAATGGGTGACATGTACGCTAGTTATTCATTCAATAATAGTTAACATAGTTTTTGATTGAGGTTATACACATTATTTTATATCTCTAATGTTTAGTAGAATAATCCCGGCCCCACCGCAAATCATGGAAGTGAAGATGTCGGTGAGTACAGAAAATGGGGAAATCCTTGCAACCCATGAATATAACTCCTCCTCTGTCATAATCTGTGGATTAAAATTCCCAGATAACCTCTTCATACTCCCTCTGGTGTAATTTGATGCAATTCATGGCATGGATTGAATTTACTTATATAGAGCCATCATAAATTTCCATGAGTGGGAAATCACTCTACATGTGGAGAATCGACCACCGATTATTTACGATTTCACAGAGGAATATGACGCTTCTTTAGTTCCATCATCTCATGTGTGGATATTACTGGCCTATGAGCATGCATATTTGGATCAAATGATTATGTCTAAAGAGGCAACCATCCTAGAAGACATTCCTATTATGAGGGGATTTGTGGAAGTGATTCCCATGGAATTGCCTGGTCTTCCTTCTAGAAGAGATTTTTAATTCTCAACTAATCTTATACATGGAGTGTTTCTAATATCCAAGAATCCATATAGAATAGATTCTGTGGATCTTGAGGAGCTTAAAAAACAACTACAGGAGAATCTGGATAAAGGGTTTATATGACCATGTGCTTCACCATGTGGTGAACCAGTCCTCTTCGTCCAGAAGAAGGATGGGTCAATGTGCCTTTGCATCGATTATCGTGAGCTCAATAAAATAATGATAAAAAACTTGTATCCTCTCCCATGAATTGAGGACCTGTTCGATCAGCTATATAGAGCATAATACTTCTCCAAGGTGGATTTTCTATTTGGATATTATCACGTAAGGGTGATGAAGGAAGATATCTCCAAGACTGCTTTTCGTACAAGATACTGGCACTATGAATTCATGGTAATGCCTTTAGAAATCAATTATTCTCCAGGATTCTTTATGGAATTGTTGAATAGTGTCTTAATAGATTACATTAAAAAATTTGGGGTAGCCTTTATATAGGATATTTTGATATACTCTAAAACCAAGGAGGATCATGAGGAGCATCTAAGAACAGTACAAGAGACCTTGTGGAAGGAGAATCTATATGCAATGTACAAAAAATGTGAGTTTTGTTTAAAGGAGGTCTCATTCTTGGGCCATATCATCACAAGAAATGAGATATCTATGGATCACTCCAAAATAGATGAAATCAAGGGATGGCCAAGGCCAACATCGGTAATGGATATCCGTAGCTTCTTGGGGTTAGCTGGAAATTATCGACGATTTGTGAGAAATTTCACAGAATTTTCCAACCCTCTTACCAAGCTAACTTGGAATGGGGTATAGTTTGATTAGAGTGATGAATGTGAAGAAAGCATCAATGAGTTGAACATGAGGCTTATCACTGCACCTGTGCTCACTTTACCCATAAGTGGAAAACTTTTGTGGAATTCAGTGATGTGTCGAAGAAGGTCCCAGGATGTGTGTTGATGAAAAATGACAAAGTCATTGCCTATGCCCCAATGTAATTGAATGTTCATGAATAGGACTATCCAACACATGACCTTGAGTTGGCAGCATTATCTCTTTGGGGACAAGTGTGAAATATATATGGACCACAATTGCCTCAAGTATATAATCACAGAGAAATAGTTGAACATCCATCAATGAAGATGGTTATTGCAGATCAAAGATAGTGACTGCTCAATCTATTACTACCTTGGGAAAGTAAAAAATGTGGAGAATGCACTAAGTAGAAAGGACTCAGTGATTCTATCATTGATGAGAATTGAAAAGGATCTAATATTCTTAGATGTGATGAGGATGGACATGGGAATCATAAAAAAGGGAACATCATCAATCCTTTCACAAATGATTGTTCAACCGTCACTTTTGGAAAGGTTAAAGGATTCTCAAAATGATGATGTTCTAATTCAAGAAAAAGTATAAGCTATTATAAAAGGTAAACCCTTGGAGTTTAATGTTAATGAAGAAGGAATTTTTTTATTTTGGAAAAGACTATGTGATCCATCAAGTCCGGAGCTAAAGAAGGATCTTTTGGATGATCCACATAGTTCAAATATCTCTATTCGCCCAGGAAACAAAAATATGTATCAAGATGTCCGAGAGCATTATTGTTTGGATAATATGAAGAAGGAGATCACTGAGTATAGATAAAATTGCATGGGGTGTCAGCAAGTGAAGGAAGAGAGGACTAAGTATAAGGGGATGATGAAAACATTTCCCATTAAAGAATTGAAATTGGAGAACATCACCATAGACTTTGTCACTGTACTTTCGAAGACATCCAAAGGAAACAACACAATCTGGGTTGTTGTGGATCGTCTAACAAAGGTTGCAAACTTCATTTCTATTCGGGAGTATTTATCAGTGGATCAACTGGCATGGATATATATCATGGAATTGGTAATTCTTACTGGAGTACTACCATCTATTATGTCTAATCGAGATCTAAGATTCACCTCTATATTTTGGAAGAGTCTTCAACATGCTCCGAATACTGAACTGAACTTTAGTATGGCCTATCATCGCCAAACTGAAGGCCAATCCGAGCGGACTATCCAAACACTTGGGGACATGTTGAGAGAGTGATCAAGGGATTTTAAATAAGTATGGTATCAACATCTACCTCTCATTTGGTTCTTATATAATAAATATTTCCACTCGATCTTCCAAATGGCACCATATGAAGCCCTTTATGGGAAAAGTTGCAAAACATCGACGTGTTGGGATGAGGTCGGTGAGTTTAAGTTGCTTGGACCAGAAATGGTCAATGAAATGGTGGAGAAGGTGAAAACCATTCACAAGAATATCAAGGCAGCCCATAGTCTACATAAGAGTTGTTCATAAAACCATTGACGAGACCTTGAGTTTAATGTTTGAGACATGGTATTTCTATGCATATCTCTATGGAATAATGTCATTAGTTTTTAGAAATAAAGGGAAGTTAAGTCCATGGTACATCGGCCCCTTCGAGATTCTTGATCGTGACAGGGCTGTGGCCTATGAACTAGCACTTCCACCTGCCATGGCCAAAGTAAAAGATGTCTTTCATGTATACCTATTAAGTTAGTATATACCGGACCCTTCACATGTACTCTCTTCAGAGGTGGTATAGTTAGAGGATGATCTTTCTTATGAGGAGCAACCATTGAAGATCCTAGATTGTAGGGAAAAACTTCTACAAAATAAGACAATTCCCCTCATAAAGGTGTTGTGGAGAAACCACAAGTTTGAAGAAGTGATGTGGGAATCAGAGGAAATGATGAAGCAGAGTTACCAAAATCTATTTTAGTGTGGGAAAAGGAAATTTAAATGGCGAAATTTCTTAAGGGGGGATGATTGTAACGACCCAAACATTCATTAATGGAAATCCCTCTGGATATAATTAAATATATCTTTATAAAAAATGTTAATATAAAATGTCAAATTCTTTGGTTTAATGTTAAAAATTGTGACTATTTCAAATATACTCCTTGAACAGTGATCACATGATTAGTACAAATATAGGGTTTTAAAAAATCCAATTTACTCAAACAAAGGAAGCGATGGCCTCATCCAGTAGAGGAGCCCCATACAAAGCGTATTTGTTAGAGATCAGAAAGGAGGTGTCATCATAGGGATTCACCCTTGACCAATCTCATGCTGAGCTTTAACACGTTACACTTGAGCAGAACAGCCTACGGGAGAGGTGGACGTTGATAGAGATTACCACCCGAGCGATGTTATCCAAGCCACCCCAAGAGACTGTCACCACCGCACACCTCACCCTTTGGTCATATTCATGTTCTTTAATGGGTTATTAAACAAAACCCTAGACTATTGTTATGTACATTATTTTTTATATAATAATGAATATACATTCATTTTATTATTTTTACCTTATAAATAGTTTTTAAAGCACAAATAGTATTTTTAGTTAATGTTCAACTAAGAAATATATTTTGATGAATTAATGAATTTTTCAACTAAAGAATATTTTAATAAAATATTATTATTATTATGAAATTTATTTTTATTAAATATAAATGATTGTATAATTTTATGAATGCAATTGTAATTTTTATTAAGGTTTGAAAGCCATTTTTGTCAAAACCCATGAATTTTTGATAAATGTCAGTTTTTATTTTGAAAGTGAAAATTAAAATATTTAGAAAATTATTTAGATAAAATTAATGTTATTTCTAGAATCAGGACATTGAAATTATCCAACAGTGAATTTTTCATAATTTTTTGAGACAGTCAAATTTTTAGGTAAAAATTAAATACCGTTTAAATATATAATATGTTTTATGACATCATAATGACCCAATAGTTATGTAATAAAATATTATAAATATTATGTTCAGACAATATATGTTTTACCATTAATATAATATGATTTTGTGTTTTTTTTATTTATTTTACAAATCTTTAGTGGACCCTTCAATACTTATTAACCATTTAGTCTTTTTATATAACTTTCTTTGGGAGTGTGACTCACCTCCACATAGGCAACCCCATTATTTTAAGAAGTCCGGACATTGTCCATATAAAATATTGTTTTCCACTCCCATTTTTAAATAACCATGGGCAAAAACCATGGTCTGGTTTGTGGTTTTGATTAGTTTAATGTGAGGTGTCCCAAACCTAAATAATAAACAATTCCCACTCATTTCCTATATAAACCCACACAAGCTCACACTTCCTCCATACTCAAAGCCTTTTATGTTCATCCATATTCAGACCTCCCCTCTCTAGAATCCTCCCAAGGTTCTTATATCTCCCAAGAAGACTCTATCAAGCCTCACTCATGCCTTTGGAAGCTCACTTCCAAGTAAGGGATTTATTCCTTTATCATTTTTTTCCAATTTTCATTAAGTTGTTATGCCCTTTTTTTCAATTAAAAATATCGGGGTATGATTTAACACCTCCCCCATACTACCCTCTTTATGTTTGGATAATGGGATACCCCTTTATCTCTCATTAATGCCTCCCATATACACCTGTTACCGTGAAGAAATTCCGTAAGAGATTTCTCACTTCTTTTTACATCCGAGTAATTCTATTGTATTATAAATCTAAATAAAATTACGTTTGTTGGGACATGTATCTATTTTAACCCCCTACTTCCCATTTCATGTAAATATGATGGGACACCCTTTTCTTTCTCATCAACCATTTTCATGAATCCTTGTGTTACGGTGTTATGCTACCAAAATTGCACTGCATTTTTTCAAGACAATATCATTGTGTAGTGAATACCATACCCATGTATCTATCATGGGTATTCACCTTTATGCACATATACATATTGAATGGTAATTTTATATATTTATTCCACATTACTTAATCGTGGAATAACTTATGATGTTTATTGATTCCATGTTATAAGATCCATGTGGCATACTTATGCATTAAATGAAAGGTTTAAGAAGGGTGAGCCGTGTAAGCTCTCAAATGCATTGGGTAAAGTATATTATCATGATACATCAGGTGCAATGGGATTTTACACATTCTAATTCAAGTGAAACAAGGGTTTAATCATGATTTATGTGAAATGATGGTTTACTCATGGTGCATGTTCAATGAGCCTTGGCTCATTCTAATTCTATGTTAAGTGTTGTTTCCACATTTCAATGTCATGGTTACGATGCATTATCATGCCATTATATTTATGCTTATCTTGTGAACTATTGATATGCCTATTTTATAACATGTATTTTATTCCTCATGTTATTCAATTATTATTCCTTTAGTGTGCTTTATATATCACCATTTTCTTATGTATGTCCTCAGGTTATCCCATGAAATGCTAAGTATGACAAAATGTAGTGGTCATGTAAAGGAAGTTTTCAATAAAGATGTTGTATTTCATGTTGTATGTTGTTTTGAAATGATCCTAAGCCCCAAAGACACTAGAACTATCTATATTCTATATTGTATCAAGTGATGTTTAAGTAACAAATTATGTTTAATTGTGTAATAAAAAGCAAGGGTGTAATAATTATCCCTTTGGGACATATGTATACCCAAATTATCCTTTTAATTCAAGTGATCCTTGGGTGATCGGATTAGATATATCAATAAAAAATCTCATGTAATTTTACATTCATAAGAATTTATCTATAGAAATCATATGTCAGTTATGAGTTAATGTAAATACATTTAGTTTTACATGGTATTATAATAATGAAGGGTATTATTGATGATCAATATGATATCAAATAAATGAAATTTTCTTCATGTCATTAATGAAATAGATATGAAAAAAAATTCAATTATATATGATTTATTCATTTATAAAGTAAAAATTGAGGAAGCATTACATTTGAGAGTCTCTCTCATGAATCCACAAATATATGGATATCCATGAAACTGTGGGTCCATCAAATCATGTTCTCATATGATCCATTGACATCTAAAGACATATGATCTACAGAGAAATGGATTATCAACATTGATCAATTGATCATATTTGTAATGCCACAATTTAATATAATGCCACTACCCATGAAAAAAACCATGTTTGGCCTTCTCTACCTAGTCAAGGAGACCTTATTTCTCAATTAATTTTTTTTGATTTGCAGAATGCGTGCTAACACTAACTCTTTTATTTAAAGAGATGGGTTATTTCATATATTAATTGGGAAATTTCAACCTTCCTATAATGAATCATGTTTTTATGACCCATATTTTCCACAATACATTGGGAATAAATGTTCATGGCCTCATCCTGACATTGTTTTAATCATGAAAAATACTCTTATACAAAAGAAAAAAATTATATGGCTATAGTTTTCTCTCTGTGTGAAAAATATTCCTTCACAATAGCATAAAGTGTGGCATTTTAAACACCTCCAAAGAATAGGGTAATAAAAATATATATAAGACGACCTAGCTAGTCCATCAACTCTTTTAATGGGGCCTCTAAGATTATGATATAAATATTCATCCATGCCATCCAACACATTAATTGATAATGTAATGTTAAAATTGAGGATTGACTAAATACTAAACAAAGAGTATAAATATATTTTAATGTTATGAAACTAAAATGAGGAATCTTACTCATGGAATTCGATGAGGGGTGTATAAGGGTAACCTCTTCATTATAAAACATAGACGAATCCATTTATATTGAGGAGGAGACTAGAAAATCCAAGATCAAACGTTAATATACTTGAAAAAATAGGCACAAATTTTTATCATTAATCTATTATATATCATATGACTACAAGATAATTAATGGATTTTCCTAAACATAAATTATTTTATTGCCTCACTATCAATGTATTTTTCCCCAACCACATCATCATATGGAGAGGGGACTCCTTCTTGTGTAGTGAATCCCGATGACACTACTACTATTTTCTATATTAGTATACTATCATTTCGACCATAAATAGAATAAACAGTGAATGAAGTGTAAAAAAAGGAATAAAATGGAAAATGTTTTGAGTTCCATCAGATGTTATCACCATCACCCAAACATTCCACAATTATTATTAAATCTCTATCAGCGTATCTACCCACATTTTCCTTAACACTATGTTAAAATTCCCATAATGGGTTAAATGGTACAATTATTAGAACACCAATTTCATGAGCTGTGCCTAAGGATGTCATCATTTCAACAATCTCCACAAGATGATGCCTTTTTCCTAGTAGTGAAGGTGATATAGGACAGTAGAATTCCCAACCTTGAATTCAGGGAAATTTTATCTTTCATTAAGTGTGATTAGACGAGACATGTGTATTTTTGAAAAAAAAATATTTTTTTACTAGAATAGTATGAAATAGGAAAATAGTAATATCTAGTTATTACATTATGATTCTATGTAATAGGAATATGATAGTTTTCAGTGCTTAATTTGACCATTCCTACCCAATGAAGGGCCCTAAGATGGTTTAGATGTTAAAGGAATAGGGAATTGAACTGATGGATGTATCGATTGTGATACCTTATGGGCGGTAATCACTAGCCTCACAATAACTAATTTCCATGGGAATCCCTTTTAAATTTTCCTTTTGTCACCTCCCAGGTAAGATTCAACATCCATATCTTCATGGGAATATATCTAGGATATAGGGAATGATCTTTAACCAAATTGTTTCTTCTCCACAGAAATTCAAAATTCATAAGTACGGTTGTATGGGAACCATATCCATTTATATATTGTGGAAAGTATAATAATTTAATTGTCTCACTAATAGGTTTTCCACTTTCATCCAAATAGCCTCTATCATGATGGGAACCAGAATAAAATAACCCAAAGGCATGTAGTGGATCCTACCCATCACGCATTCCACACATTCATTGATTTGCACATGGAAGTCCTCTACATCAGTTAGATGGTAATTATATAGACTCATTTGATATGATTAATGATTTTAAAGTCATAAAACTATATATCTTCAAGAAAAAAAATTTCCAAGAGCTCAAGAAATGTGATAGTTCCCTCCAACTCATCCATTTTTTTATATCTATCTATTTATATTTTCACAAAGGGAATTATGTGGAACCCGTAATGTTTCATAGGATTATCAATAATCAAATTGATTGTTATGGAAACCATTTATTTTCCATCGGTCAATAATATTTATATGATATTTTTATGGAAACTATTTATTTTCCAGGGGTTAATAATGTTTTAATGTGGTTGTTATCAAACCAATTAATTTTTTATATGTTAGTAAAAATTTGATGGAATTTTAATGGAAGACATTTTATCCATAGATTATGTATGATTATAAAAAATTTAATTGGACATATTTCATTCTTTAGTTTTTTTTAAAAAATATGTGACAAGGTACATGTTAATAATCCCCGGGATAGAAAAAATAATTACAATACTATAAAGGAATTTATTTTTAATTTTATCTTTTAAAAATGTGAATCAAATAATCATAGAATGTGATAGAAAAAAATAGAAGAATCACCACTCACCCATTTATTCTTAGTGTCCTCTATGAGAGAGGTGGGTTCACCAAACACGTGTGTGATATTGTAAATCAATGAGTAGATATAGACCATGAAATTATGCCACATAGAATTCAAACTCAATGATATGACAATGTCAGTAGATCTAATTTCTTTCTCAACCATGGTAAAATAAAACTAAAACTATATATTATTCCACATCATTTGAATTTAATTTCAAAATCATTGATCAACCAATGAAGTTATTTTTCCATATATGTGGATACACTATAAGGGACATAAAATAACCCAATGAAATATCCATTATGATCCATATTAACATTACAAAATCCCACAGCCCTAGTATTTCACCTAGATGCTCCATCAAAATTTCATTAATACCAACACATAATAGTAATGTTAAAAAAGACCTCAAATTTCAACAATGGAGGAGGGAAGATACATGATATTTTTAGACACCTCAACATTGAGATATTGTGAATGTAGTTTTTTAGTGATTAATTTTTAACTAGGTATAACTATGGATGGCCGTAATAATATCAAAAATGATCAAATGAATATTTAAAAATATTTTTTCATGTACTATATTATTAATGTTACACAAAGGATGTGGAAGAGTTATGCAAAAAAAAATAGAAAAAATATTAATTAGTTGACGAGACGTTGTGACATAGATATAGACCTTCAGGTGCTCCACAATAAAAATTACCTTTATGTGGATGAATCTCAAAAATATCATAAAATACATTTCATATAGACTGGGTTGAATGTAGAAATTAGAAGATATGATCTGTGAACTCTCTATAATGAAAAAATAAGATGCATATATAAGAGGGGTAGACACCATAATTTAAAGGTTGTCATCAATAGTAATTTTAGATAAGAAGATCCTCCATGATAGGGAAAATATTAATATAAATATCTGTTTTTTGGTGAGGGATTCTATCCTATTTGGAGAACCCTACATATCAGGATTATAAAACATCTTTGAGTCATGAAGGACGTTCGTAGCTAGTTCCCAAATAAAAATATCATATTTCTTCATGAAATCATAATTCTAAAAAGCTGACATAACATAATCCAATAGATAGTCAAGGTAGACCATTGGATCCATGACTATGAAATTAATCTCTATAATTTAATCAAGGGAGTTCCTCATATTAACAAATCGAGTCCAAATAATTTTTTTTATTCTAGAATCATAGAAAATAGTTATAATTATCCAATAAATGTGATTATATATATATATATATATATATTTAAATACAACTTCTAGAATAGGAAAAATGGAGGATGTAATATAATTTGAATATCTATATTTCAATATTTCCTAGAATAAGGTTATGAGAAAACCCAATGTCTATGATTTAATATTAAAAATACTCTAAATTATGTGTTCTTCAATGGATTGAATTAATTTTAATATATTTTTTAGACTAATAACCCCATGGTAATATGGATTATAACATTTCATCCAAGGTAATGTGATATGAATTCTTTCCAGAACTCTAATTCTTGAGAAAAAAATCTTCTGGGAGGCATTGATGCTTTTGATAAAGGTGGCTAGACATTTAAAAATAAAAAAACAATAGAAAACATTATTGATAACTGCATGAGTGATAATACATATTCATATATCCTTTTAGATATATTTACCTTTATATTAATCTGAGGTCTTTCTAATCATTCCAAAAATATTAGCAAAGTGTGTTTCCATAGGAGTTCCCAAACAAATAGGAACACCTAAATAAACCAATTAGAGAACACATTCATTGATTCCCAAATAATTAACAATTTTCAATTTCTTCATGGAAAAGTTTTTTATGAAATAGATGAAATTGTTTCTATAACATATCTCTTATATTAAACATTAAAATAATACAAAAGATATTTTTTCATGTTTATGATATTTCCATTCACCCCCATAGTAATGAAAATAATATCATAATCATAAAAAAGATAATACAGATAGGTGATACCTCTTGAACTCATGATACTCTTAAAATAAAAATTCTTAACCATATGAAGAAGATAAATTCTATTATAGATGTCTATTATATAAAAAAAATTGTAGAAAGGGTTCCTCATTTCATGAACCCCCTAGAGGTAGAAAAACATCATTATGGAGAACAAATTTTGAATATTGATATGTGTGATGATCATAGATGAGATTCAATCAAATAAATAAAACCCATAAAAGAAGGTCAAGTCTTTACCAATAAACCCTCACTACATTGTATCAAATGATTTTTAACATGAATCATTAAACAAATGGTACCTCACCTAGTAGTCATCATGATTAAATTAACTCATTATAATGTTGTAATTGGGAAATATTGGATGTTTCAACCATTCATGAATAAATATTTATTAAAATAAATTATTTTATATGAAACAATGGAAATTATATTTGGAAAAATATATATTATTTTATGAATGGTGATAAAAAAGGAATATCTCATAGTTGACTAATATATATAGAATTATCATCTTTTGGAATTAATGCAATGAATTGTGCATTGATACATTATGTTATATTGAAACCCTTAAATAAATGATTTAACAAATTCCAAACATTATATTGAATTGCATCCTAGTATGATTTGATGAAATGATCAGTGAATACATCTGGTCCAAGGGAGAAACCCTTATTAATGGAAACTACCTCATCCGTGATATAAAAATAAATAAAAAATGAGTTGAGAATGATATTGTAATCCTCAATAAAATGTTTAGGAATTATACCATCCATGAGATCTAGCCTACTGGGGTGCCATTAAATAGATTCCTATAAAATGAGATAATATATTTTGGAAAGGGATACAAATAATCCAAGAGTTTTTCGAAATTATTATGAAATTTATATAGTCATATTACCCATTAAATATCTCTAAAAAGATTTTAAAAGTATAATTTTTCTGTCTCTATCTATGATAAAACATGTTTTAAAAAGATCACCCTAGAGGATATTCTCGATCATGATATGTTTATAGAGTTGGGAAGCATTTTAGTTTCTTGATCAATGTTACCAGTATATATTTTCATAATAATGGACTCTTGGATAAGATGAAGAAATAATTAATGATATTCAATTTATTCATCAAGTGAGATAAAAAATTTTATAATACATTATCTCATCTGTATATTTTGCAAGTTATTCTTGAAAATTTATACCGTATGATTTTGAATGCAATCAATAAAGGCCCAAGTGTCACTCACAATTCTATTGCATTCCACGTGAGCAATCCAAGCATTATTATTCCTCCAAAAAGGTGGTGAAATCCATTTATCATCATTAAAATTCAAGAGTATGGTCTAGTGATAAGAATTATGACTTGACAATGTGACAAATGATTTGGATCTACAATATTCTAGATATAGCAACATGTCCCCAAATTCCCTGATGTATTGCATTGTTTTATTACATTGTCATAATTACAAATAATTTTATCCTGAAGTTCCATTCTTTTTAGTAGTATTGGAAATCCAAATATCATACTATATACACATAATATTTGGTAATTGAAAAAATTAATGATGCCTAGTAAATAGATATAAACATCATCCATGAATCTCAGTCAATGGATTACTCTTCATAAGCTAGGGACGAGTAATAGAACAACTGTGAGCTCAGATGATCAGTAAGGGTATATAAAATAGAATAATTAATGATTCAATTACAATAAATGGATGACGAAATTACTAATATAAAATTCCATATAAATAACAATATATGGAAAAATCAAAAAGGAAAGGTAAGAAACCAATGACACATTCTATTTAATCAGTGAACTAAAAATGTAATGTATAAATCGATATATCAATGAAATATATCATCAATAAACATTATAAATAAAATTAATAAAATTATCTAATATTGTACATCATTTAAATGTAACATGATCCACTATTACATTAATATCTATTCTGAAGGCATTTTAATCTATTCTTAATTGGCCAACTGATTCATCTCGTGAGACTACCAATGCATTGAAGAGATTATATTAACATGTCCCCAATCCATAGGGTATGCCTTAAATAGTCCCCAACCCATGTATTTCACATCCTAAAATATCCCCATATATTGAATAAACATTATTCCTTATCCAAATTAATCATTATTGAATAAAAGATACACCTTATCTATAATTACCTAGTTAATTAAATCATTGTTAAAGTGAACATTGTATTTAAAATGACATATGATTAAATAAATAATAATATCCATTTATTGATAACAAGGAAAATTGTGGAAATTTTTAATGAAAAATGATTACAATCAACTGATTTTTTCCAAGATAATGTTAACAATCACAAAAGGTAGTGAGATATCATAGATTACCATTAAGAATTATTTTTATAAATTAATCATTAAACATCTCAATGTTTCTTGTATAACATGAAACACATAAATAATAATTCCCATGAATTATATTTGTTCATAACATAAATAAAATTGATTCATTATATCCTATATCAAAAGGGGTATTAGATACACTGCATAAACAAAGTAGGTTGTGTATATCATGTTTGACTCACATAAAGAAATGTAAGACCAGAATCCCTTAACATGTCCTTGATTTTGATGTGTGGTCATGTATATTGTTTTAGAATATGTTAATAACTTATACCATAACCATTTTAATTTTAATATAATCATATATTAACTTCTTAAATTATTTTACTTCCCATTTTTTAACACACTTTCATTATATTATCTAGTTTGGTTGATAACTACCTAGTTTTCTCATGTATGTTTGGAATTTTTATAGGTTCTTATTATTTATTTGATAATTATTTAATAATATATAATATTTAGACAATGTATTACTTATATTATATATTCAATACATATTTATTTATAATATTCCATAATATTTGGATATAATAAATGAAGTGCACCGTTCAAGGAGACTGTAGGTCGTATGTACACATGACCCCTACATATATTTGTCTCATATATTTATAAAATGAAATTTAAATTATACATATGTATATAATTATTCCAATAACATCAATATATTATATATTTTTCATTTTTTATTAAATCAATCCATTATACATTCCATGTATATTATGAACGAGTCACATCGCTTTGAGGGGCGGTAGAATGCACTTCCATGAATGATGTTATCATATTTATATATAATGGAATGTATATATTTATGTGTTATAAAAAAATTATTGATGTATAAATACATCATAAAATTTAAAATTACATTATATAAATAACATTTATTTCATAATTTCTACCACAAGGGGTGAAATAGATAAATGAACCATCATTGTTGCATGAGACGGTCGTTCGATGTACATGTAAATATTATGTTCTTTATACATTATTTGGAAGTGTATGTATGGTAGGTAAAAAAAATAACATAAATTCATCAAATTATATTAAGGATACTATTTTTGTTATATAATCATAGAGTAAAGAGGTTTTTTGTGGGTTTATAAATGAAATGAAACTAGAAAGATTGAGAGAAGATGTTACCTATAAATCGGGTAACTTCTTTTGTTTTGTCACAAAAGGATTCCTTGGATAGATTTATTAAAAAGTTAAGTCTTACTGGATTATATGAGTTATGTTGAGGAGAAATTTGGGAGGATATTTTTCAGGACAATGTGGCTTGAGAGGTGTGAATATATGGGAGGAGAGGATTCATTTTTTTAAGTGGAGGTGGAGAGGAACTCTTGTAATATGTTGACAAAGGAATTTCATACACATTTTTTACATTGTAACTAGATCCAATAGGGTACCAAATTAGATAAAAGTGATGATATGGTAAAAATATTTCAATTATATTGATTTCTTAAATGTTTTTATGTCATTTGGTAACCTACGATTGAGGTTTGGTCCCTTATTAAGATTAATTTTACCTTAATAATGGTAATTAATTTTAATTACATTCAATAATATTTTTGGTAAAATATTAATTTAAAATTAATACACATTATATATTATGATGACTCCCAATATGGAATTAATTCATCCAAATTCCAATCACATAAGTTGAATAAATTAATTTAAATTCCATCCCACATTGAGATGTCAAGGAGGGTTTTTATTGTGAAAATGTCCAATAGTTTGGTATATTTTTATAGTCAATTACAATGTGAAAATGATAAAAATGGCTTAATTATATTAATATAAAAAAATAATATATTTAAACTTTTAAATCAATATAAACCATAAACAATCCTTATAAATAAATTATATTAAAAGGCAGTTTTTAACTAAAATTTAGTATTTTCACTATTCATTGTCAAATGAATCTTTATAGAAAAATTCAAAAAATTCAACCTACGAAAAATTAATCTTAAAATTAAAATTAAGATGATTATATTTACTTCATTAATTTATTAAATGGTCAATCATTTGATTTAATATGGTCTCTCCATTAAAGATTAGGAAAAATACATTAATAAAAATATATTATTCCACGTGTAATATTTAATTTTTTCTTATCTTATGGTTATTAAATCTATTAGATAAATATAAAAAATATTTTAATTAATATAATATATATATTTATCACATTAATATCACCCATTAACTGAAATTAATATTATTTATTTGGGGAAAACATAATTATGAAGAAAAAATTAATAATATTTTCTTTTTTACATAATTTTTTTATAGATTTTGAATAAATTTTTGACAAAAAAATCATTTTGTATTGTTATAGACCATATACCATTAATATTTGTAACCTATAATTTTGGATTATGTAATTTTTTATAACAATAATATACTTTTTTCCGAAAATCTCAAGTTTCTATATAATGTATGATTTTGATGAAAGTCTCTCTTTCATATAACATATGGTAACTCGATGTTGTGTGCATTAAAAGATATTGAAAATATAAAATTTATTTAAATTTGTAAATATATTTTAATTTAATAGGTTATTATATTCCCTAAAATTGTTGGTGAACTGTTTCATGCACATGATCGAATACATGGTTCTTTCTTTTGTATTTCAGGGTGTTTTACTCTCCATAAATTATATAAATTGCGTCCATACAATTTAAAGATGATCTCAAAGATAGAAGGATTTTAAAAAATTTTTTTATTAAAGAACAAAATCATAAAAATAATTAATATAATATCTCAATAATAAGATATAATGTAATGTACTATGGTTACGAAACTTGGTTCTCTAGTAGGAGAACAAAGGTGGGAAACAGTAACATGGGTATGAGAATAAAATCTAACTTTCATGTTCTAGTGGAGGGGGATAGAATAATTTTCAATTTAATGTTGTTTACCATAAAAGGAAGAACTATATTTTAGATTAATTATCATTAATATCATTAAACTATATGGTAATTGGACAAATTTTTTTCATGACCCTTTTCCTAACTATGATGAATGTATTCACTATCTAACAATACAATTAAATATACATTTCTATAAATTTAATATTTCCCTTCAATTTGGACATGAAATATTTACACTTCATCACTATGAAAATGATTCATAATATAGTGATATAATATATTATTCAATAAAATAGCATTCAATGAGCAATATAATTTTTTTTATAAATTTTTAAATTTTCTAACATATTATGATTAGATACTTTGGATGGATGTTCACTAAATTTCCAAAAAATATGCCATATCATTATCCTTAAACCAACATGACATAGATATTTAATCATCACACACCAGTTATGTGAACACCTTTAACCTTAACTCAATAGAAATATGGAAATAACCTGAATTACCATAATACTTAATTGGGCATATGCATTCTTCCTTATTACAGGTATACGAAACGTGTTATTGGATATATTCCTTAAATCTAATACTATTATAAACACCATAAATAATATTATACAACACTTTGTGAAAATTCATTAATAAATTCAAATATATTCATCTCTTATCTAAATATATCATATATTTATCATTATCTAAACATAAGGAACATATTATGTGTTTTCTTTCCCAAAATAAATTTCTTTATAAAAATATTAACATTTTATTGAATAACAATTGATGGTACCATACCACATTTGATCTCAAATATTTACTAATGAAGTATTATAGTTCAAAACATATATATTTCGTAAATCCAATTTTGATAAGATCATAAATAAAATAAATTTACAACATATTTCATAGATCCGAACACAAAAGTATGTTAATCATTCAAATTCAATTAGGTCAAAAATATATGCTTGACCTGGATCCATTATTTTCTTCAGAGGTATATTCTTTTGATGCTAGTGGAATTCATTTTTATAGTACCCCAATTCATTGTAGATATAACATTGAATTGTATTATTTTCATTCTTTCCATTCCATTATTTTTTCTGGTGATCCTTTTCTCTAAACTTATAACCAGAATTTACTAGGGTCATTATTTACACAGTTATGACATGTTGGAAAATCAATCATCCCATTTATCTAAAATGATTCATTCCCATTTTTGTGGTTCTAAAATGGCCCTTTATTTTTTTGGTTTCCCTTTAATATATTTATTTTAGAATATTAATTCTTTATATTCGTGGAACATAAAACAAATCATTGTATTAATAAATGTTTTAAGACAATGTCATCTTTCAGAGACATTGATTATGACATTGAAATAAATGATCAATATTTCTTTTTGTGTTGCATATGAAATATATAGGATACGTTTATAACCTAGAAAAGGATGCTTCATAATACAAAACAGATTCTTTTTAATTTATCTTAAAACTAAGAGCATTCTCATTATCTTTGTTTTCTAATAATGAGGGAAAAAATTATTGAATAATAAATCCTTAAATGTGCATTTATGTATGAGTTTTATTTCTTCTTCCTCTTTACTATTCTATATTATATACCACCACTGATAATATTAATCTTAAAGGAAATAAATAACAACTGTAACCTTTTCCATGTTTGTTGCATTCTCAGGTTTTAAATATATTCTCGAGATACATTATCTATATCTTATCTAAAATTGGAATAGTAGTCCAACTAAATGATGAGGCCTCTTTCACATAATGCAATCCAGTATTTGATTTTATTTCGACATAATAGGTTTTTCCATTTGGGAGATATTATTTTTCATAACCTAGCTATTTCTTCCAAATATATCAATAACATGTTCAATTATATTACATGAACATTGACCTTCTAAATTATGTAACCTCTACATTGTCCATGATTACTAATACCATTCTACCTTAAAGGCTCCAATTCTAAGAAATGGAATTTACTAGATTATATCATATAATTATGAAATTATTATAAATATAAATATGGTAAAAAACATGAAATTAATTTATGCAATATATATACTATAAACCTTAAAATTGGTTATTTTTGAGAAATCATTACTTTAAAATCCATTATAATGGTAGGTAACAAAAATGTGATTATCCTTAGAGTATCCCTTAGACGTGGCGAACCATGTACCTAAATGGCCCATTATCATGCACCAGGTTACACCAAGTCAAGCCTGTCACATCTTATTAGAGTTGCCCCTCTTAGGCACATCTTTTCCACAACCACAGAATCATGTAGTTTCTATACAAGGATTTATTTCTAGGCATACCCACAGAATTACCAAATTATCAAAATTTTCGGATGTTCATTTATACATTGGATTAATTTATATCATATAATTTTTATACCTAATATTTAATTTCTAAATATATTTACATGGTTTATAAAAATTTTCCATTGATACCAACTATAGTTCACCAAGCCCATAATCCCAAACCCAGAGTATTATTTTATCACATTGGTATGATTACAAGGAATCAAATACTGAAGGACCATTCAGTTTAGTAGTCTTGGAAATACATATTATAGGCATGATGCCCATAATACATTGGGATGAGATAATTATTACAAATTCATAATAAAATGAAATAAACAATATCCTTGATTTTCAATCAAAGGATTATTTTTTATAACCTTGGAAAATGAAATAAAATAAGGAGGATATCAAATGATCTATTAGGTTAAGTAAAATGGAATAAATAATGAATCAATTAGAATAAATGGAATTTTAAATAACTCATAGAACATATCATTCATATAACTAGATATGGAGAATTCAATATAGAATGTTAATAAACTGAAAACAGATTCCTTTTAATTAAGGAACTATAAATGAAATTCATCCATATATATGTCTATGAATAAAATCCCTGATAAAATTAATAAAAAAAATGAATGAAATGATTTAATATTGTAGTTCATTTATCTGTAATATGAACCACTCTACCATCAAGTTCTATTCTCAAGATAGTTTCAAATATTCTTATTTTTCTAACTACTGAATCTCCTAAGGCTACATATGTATCAAGGAGCATTCATAACCAGGTCCCCAGCCTCTAGGGAAAGCTGTAAATGATCCCCAACACATGTATTTCCTATAAAAATAATTACACATATATTTAAAAAATATTATGCCTTATTAAAATTAATCTGTAATAAATAGAAGATATGGATTTATAAATAATTCCCCAATCAATCAAATAATTGTCAATGTGATCACCGAATGTAAACTGATATATAGTGTAGGAAATAATAATATCCATTGGGAGATAATTTATATATTCATTGTAATTTAAAATTAAAAATTATTTCTATAAAGTTATTATTTTGATAGAATGTTAACTATCACCAAAATAATTGATATTTCAAAGATAATAATTATGAACATTTTATAGGAAAATAATATTTAATAATCCAAAAGTTTCATGTAGCACATGAAACATATGAATTATAATTACCATAAAGTAATTTTTTTATTACCATGAGGAATAAATGATTCATTACATAATTTATTAATATGGGTAGTAGATGCAATACTTAAAAGAAGTATGTAGTGTATATGGTGTATATCTCACTAAATGAAATGTAATAAAAAAATTACTTACGATAACCATTATTTTGATGTGTGGTATTTATCCTCATGTATAGTGGTTTAAAAAATGCTACTAACTTATACCAGGACCATTTTTATGTTTATAATAACAAATTTTTACCTAATATAGCACACTATTAGCTGTTTTTTAACAATCTTTCTTTATTTTAACTATTTCATGTGTTAATTGACTAGTTTTCTAAAGTATGATTTTGAATTCTTACTTTCTATTATTAATAATTAAATAATTAGTTAATAATCTCTATAATTTAAACCTTGACACATTTATATTATATATTCATTACATATGCTTTTATTATAGAACATAGTATTTAGTTATAAGAAATGATATGTAATATTCATAGAGATAATAGGTAATACGTACAGAAGAACACAATATTAATTTCATTTTTGTATTCGAAATAATATAAATAAAATTATACATTTGTATATTATAATTTTAGTATCTTATATATGTTATATATTCTAGATAAGTGTATTAAAACCATTCATTATATATTAAATTTCTATCGTGAACAATACACGTCTTTTTGAGGGGGAAGTATTCCTCCCTCCCACAAATGATGATATCGTATTTACGCAAAATGGAATCTATAGAGGCGTGTGTTATAAAATATTTAAAAAAGAATAATTACATTATTAATATCATATAATTCATATATAAATAGATTTCACCCATAATTTCCACTGGGATAGGTTGTAATGGAAAAACGAACAATCATCATTTCATGATGTGGAAGTTTTCGGTACACATTAATAGTATGTTCATTATCCATTAGATGTAATTGTGTGTAAATGTAGATATAACCATTAAAATAAAAAATAATAGTATATTTTAGATACAATTAATTTATATAATCATGTATTTAAAGGATTTTATGGACAAATAATGTAAATGAAAATATGAAGCTTTAGAAAATACATTACCTCTTAATCAGGTAACTTCATTTGGTTTCTACTAAAAGGATTCATTAGATGGATTTGTACATAATGGGAATCTTAAAAGATTATTGGTGGTCAATTTAAGAGCTATTTGGAAAGATATTTTTTGTTCTAATGTGGATTTAGAGGTGTCATGAAGTTGGAGTAGAGGAGCCCTTTTTATATTGGAAGAGGAAAGCAACACTAGTAATATTTTGAAAAAGAAATTCCATACATATTTTGACGATTCATATAGATCCACTAATGTACCCAATTAGAGGAAATATATAATAGGGTAAAAATATGTCAATCCAATGGATTTTTGACATGTTTATTAGTAATTTGGTCACTTAATATTGATGTTTATTTCATTATTAAGATTATGTTTACCTTAATAATTGTAATTAATTTTAATTAATTTCACAAATATTTTTTTTTCAAAAAAAAAAAATTGACCTTATTAGAAATTATAAATTATGATGATTCAAAATATATAATCCATTTTTCCAAATTCTAGTCACATAGGTGGCTGAAATTAATTTAAATTTAATCCCGCATATGTGGTGACAATGAGGGGTTTTAGGGTAAAAATGTTCAAATGTTTCCTATGTTTCTTATATTAAATTTCATTGTGAAATTGATACAAATTTCCTAAATTGTGTTTATTTATAATAATATTATCCAATTAAGCTTTAAAACAAATAAAAAAATGTTACCTTATAATTAAATTTTATTCAAAAGTAATTCTGAACTAAAATTCATAATGTCTTACTTTTCATTAAAAAAATGAAACTTCGCAGAAAAAAACCAAAAAATACACCATAAGAAACATTTTACACATATATTTCAAATAGAAAGTTCATTTTCACATGTTATATTTATTAAATGATCAAAAATTGGATTTATAATTTTTTCTCTATTAAATGGTTTCAAAACAAAAATTATAATAATATAGTATTTTATGTGTAGTGTTTAGCTTGTTCTTATATTATGATTATAAAATCTACTATATAAATATAAAAAAAATTATTATAATAATATATATCATATTAATATGACCAAAAAAATTTAATTAATTTTATCATTTAGGAAAAAACATCATTGTGAGGTTCAAAATATGAATATTTTCCTTTGCATGAAATCAATTTTCGTATCCATTTATAATTAATTTATAACCAATAAATTTATTTTATTTTTGTATAAAACATATATTATAATTATTTATAATAACTATTTTTTTGGTAATGTTATATATTATTTTTATAATATATTTTTATTTGTTAAAACTTGGCCTTCTATGAAACATTACTTTTCGTAGAATTTCTCTCTTATGTGTGATGCATGGTAACCTGTTGTTGAGTTTAATAAAAAATATTGAATATATCAAATTTATTTAAAATAGTACATATATTTTAATGCATCGTGGTATTGTATAACTTTACTCACTTTCTATCATATGTCATGCATGGTATAAGGTCTAACGTTCTTACTTAATAATTTCAGTTTGTTAGATTCGGGAGGCATAATTAACAAATTCTATATTAATTTTAATGGAATCCATACCATTTAATTACATTATGTCCCATATAAATTTTTCTACAACAATTGTTATCTCAGTTATATTGAATTAATCAATATAGGCTCAGAAATCATTAATATAATAAGAATGAGATATTGTAAAATTCATTTCAATAGTTTGTATTATTGAATTAAAATATCCAATAATTATACAACGATAATTAATAATTTTATAAGTATTTCTGATTTGTATCAAATGTTCCCTCTTGAGGATGAAAATTTCTAAATCATAAAAAACAAATTTATAATTTTTCAATCCAGACCTGAAAAACCTACATGTGATATTCAATTACACTACATAATAATAAAGTATTTTCAACACTCTCGTGAGTGTAGAGACCTAACCTATCATTATTAGATAGGGTGTGATCTGTACACAATAAATCGTATTCATGCTATTAAGGGAAGACACATGAAAAACAAAATATATCCCCGAATCTAAGAACCCAATCAAAATTTGGAATAAATTATCCAAAATGAATCTTATTGGGAATTATAATGAATCGTTATATAAAAATTTAATGATAATTGTTTGAGTTACTTTGCAGCTTATGATGAAAACATACTAATTTTGATTTATAAATTAATATCATGTGTATAAAAATAATCTAGAACCATAGATAAGTTATAATACATATATTATAGATGAGTAAACCATAAAAATTATTCCATGGCTATAATTGAAGATAGTAATTGAAATTGAAATCTTGTAATCCTTGAACGTGATAAATTAACACATCTCAGAATGTGTTTTCAAAAATAGTATAAAAGAATTACAAATTTAAGATGTTTCTAAATTATTACATTATATTAAAAAAATTACAGTATCTAAATGGTATTATATTTATCATAACATTTTTATGAAATTAGGTGATGATAGAAAAATAAATGAAAAGTAATAAAAATAAAAATAAATGAAAAGATGAATTTTCCTCTTGAAGTTATCTTCCATGAGAGCCTTTTTTGGGTACGGGTTTTTTTATAAGACCAAGGGATTATAGACATGGGGGGGGGGGGGATATTGGGAGAATATTTGTGTAGAATTTAGATAAGACACAAGTCATGGGAGGAGGGAAGGGAATATGGTGTGAGGGGTGTTTTATAGTAGAGGAGAGGGGTGATTTTCGAATATCTTATTCATTATTTTATTATTTCCATCAAGACAACCAATAATGTTGATTAATGTGACCCATAATATTAATAATTTCATGTGAGTTCTAACCACATGTTCTTACATCATCCATGATGCATGTAATAACGAATTTAACTGATAATGTATATATTTGGTAAGTTAACATATTTTACTATTCATAAAAATTTAGAATATTTCCAAAAAATTCCACAAATTAAATGAAACAATTTTATGATGCGAAAAGTTAAAGATGAACTCCATTTTCTTAAAATATTCTCTAAATATGATTATTTAAATTTTCAAATGATGTCATAATTTATTTGAAAATAACTTTTTTAAAACTACAATTTGTTTTATATCACCTTGAAAAAGTAATCAAGATCTCATTATCTTATAACCAATAGAATATAAAATAATAATATGATCCAATATTTATAAGGTTTATATAACTATTCATATTAATATTCATAATGGTATGTTAATCTTCACCAAAAAAATAAGTCTATGTTATCAGACTATAAATATCATACTGAACAGAATCGTGTAAGTAAACCTTTTGAAATTCAAATCACATAGGTGGAACAATTATGTTTACTGGCTAGTTAATAACAATGTTATCTTTTATTGAGACACTGTGTTTCGTTTATTCAATTTTTCATTTATTTATAAATCTATGGGTTTTTACATTACCCATTATAAAAAATTTATCTTCGAAATTACAAAAATTTTACCTCACAAAATGATTTTGGTAGTTCTTTATCATAAGCTTTTCAGAATCCCATGTTTCTTCCTTATTTCTATGATTTTTTCCAATGTATGATTAGCAGTCAGGTAATCCAATTCCTTAACACCTTTTCATTAGTTTTCCGAGTCCAGCTAGGCTCTTCACAATATGATAGGCCAGGTTCCAATTCTATACCTTCATAAGTGGGGAAATTCACTGGAATATACTTTATTAATAATGATGCATGGAACACATTTTTCACTATATATATTCTTGGTTATATGGCCAAACAATATGAAATATCTCCAATCATCTCTTGGATTTCAAAAGGTCTAATGTACTCAGGTCTCTATTTTCCTTTCATCCAAAATCATATAACACCCTACCATGGAGACAATTTTATGAAAAATATTATCTCCCACTTGAAATTCTAAATCCATCAATCAGTTATCAGCAATGATCATTTTTTTTCTATGAGTTTCATTGATGTGGGCTCGAATAGTACGTACCTTCACTATTTTTTCCTCGAAAATATCTAGACCCACAAGCTTCCTCTCACCGAATTCATCCCAACATATTGGTGTACCACATCTCTTTTTGTACCATGCTTCATATGGTTTCATTTTAATTCTAGAATGGAAACAATTTTTGAATGAAAACTCAACCAAATGTAAATAATGACCCCACATACCTTAAAAATCTTGTGATCATGATCTCAACATGTATTATAATGTTTGTACAATACTTTTTGATTTCCCATAAATTTGAGGGTGATAAGAAGTACTTAAACAAAGCACAATATCCAAATATTTCTTAAGACTTTCTAGAATTTTGAGGTATTTAATGGATTGAGATCATAATCTATTGAAATAGGTTCTCCCTGAAGACTTAAAACAACATTGATATAGAGCTGCGCATGGTTATCTAGTTTTAAATCCTTTTTTATAATGAAGAAATGTGCTGATTTCATATGTAGATCCAAAATTACCCATATTACATCATTCTTTCATGGTGTTTTGGGGAATATAGTGAAACAATCAAGGGTGATTTCATCCTATTTTGATGTAGGAATAGGTAAAGGTTTTATGAATCTTGTTGGATGTTGTCATTCAACATTCACCCATTGACAGACTAAACATCATGATACATAATCATCAATTTCCCACTTTATGTTGTCCCACCAGAAATTTTACTACAAATATCTATACATGTTAGTAATATTAGGGTGTATAGGAAAATTAAATCCATGGTGATCATCCAATAACTCCGTTTTCATCTCAGGTATAGATCTAAAACATATCCTCTTCCCAAATTTAAAAATTCTTTCTTCACGCACAATGTTAGCAAACATTCCATATTTCATAACATTAAATTTATTTTGAAGGTTCACATTATCAGAATGAGATATTTTAATCCTTTTTCATAATGATGGCTGGGAAAAATTGTAATAGTGATTGTGTTTCACCGTGTTTAGTAATTCCCACATTCATATCTACTAGGTCCATAAACACTGGTTCCTTTCAAATCCCCATTTTTAGGGCTCCAAGATCCTTCCTACGTAATGCATATTCCACCTTATTGTCCATCCCAAATTTTTATTGTATTGAGAAATAAATATCCTTGAGTATTTAGAGCCATATCCTTTGCGTCATACTGAGTTCATTCTATGTGAAGATATATTTTAAACTCATGTGATCCATATATATCTCACACCTTTCCCAATAGAGATAGTGTCTCCATATCTTCATGTCAATGATACAACTTCTAACACATGATCATGAGTCAAATATTTTGGTTCAAGAATTGTTAACTACCTTGATGCATAGGTAATAATACATTCATTCTGCATTAGAACACACCCATTTCCTTTCATTGATTTGTCACTATAGACCATAAATCCAAAATTCACCGATGGTAGAGTCATGATCAGAGCATTCACTAATATCTCCTTCAATTATACAAAACATTACTCACAATATTTTTCTCCATAAGAACATATCCCATTTACATGTAATCTTGGTCATTGGGTTGGATAAACATGTGATGTTATGAATGAAACACTAATAGTAACATGTTAAACCATTAAAACTATGTACCTAAGAAATTTTCATTGGAATATGCCATTATTGAACATCCTCTATCTTTGCAGGATAAGTAGATATTCCATCCTTAGCGACAATATGGCCAAGAAAGGAAATTTTTTGAAACCAAAATTGATACTTTCTAAACATCACATATAGTACATTTCTTCTAATGGTCTTTAGAATAATGTAGAAACTATTTTAATGATCTTCATAGATTTTGGAGTATACCAAGATATCATCTATAAATACAATTAAAAAGTCATCAAGATATTCTTTGAAAACTCAATTCATTATATATCCATGAAAACAGAGGTTGTATTTGTCAGTCCAAAATGAAGTACTATATACTGGTAATGTCGATACCTCGTTCGAAAAGCTATATTTGGAATACCTTCATTACTCACTCGTAAATGATGATATACAGATAAATGGTAAATCATAAAAAAATATTGGGCTCCATGAAGATGATCAAATAAATCATCAATGCGAGGTAGGGGATACTTGTTCATTATTGTTACAACATTGATCTCTCTATATTTATTGCACAACCTCATAGATATATATATTATTTTAAAAAAACAAACACTGTATCCCCACAGAAAAATTATAAGGAGAATAAATCCTTTATTAATCAGTTAATTTTGGTTCTTATTTATTTATAATAATTCCATAGTGGTCATTCTATATGAAGTCATTGATATAGGCCATGAATAAGGAATAAAATCAATATATAATTCAACATCATGCTCTGGGGATGTACAAGTAGATCCTCTAGAAAAACATCAACATATTCATGAATAATAGTTACATACTTGATTTGAACATTTCATTCCTTACTCATAGATATTGAGTTCTCATCCTCCATAAGAATTGAATTTACAAGAGCTACTAATGATTAATCTAGATGTGAATTATATGGTGTTGTTTCTGCCCTAAAGATATGTTTTTCCACATCAACCTCAAAATTAGTAAAATCAATGTTCTTTTAAAATGTTTTTTAATCATAATTTCAAATCCAATCCATATTGAGGATTATATCAAAGTCAGTCATGAGTATAATGGTAAAATTTGAAGATAAGTCAGGTTAATATGTCAACATGGGGACTTCTGGACACATATTTGTTACAATTATATTTTCCTTAGGAATTATGAAGGATAAATCCCTTATTAAAACAAATTTTAAATATATTATTCTATTAGAAAATTGTGAAGATATGAAAGAATGTGATGATATAGAATCAAATAATTCATTTTCTATGTTTGAGGAATCAACTAAAGAACATTCCACCACATCTTTAAGGACTTGAATATCAGTAGTTTTGACCATATAACCGTGGTATTTCTCTATTGTCCTTCTTTGGGGAACATTTTTTTGATTCCACGTATAATCATTTTCATAATTTCCCCTCTCCATGCAGTTTTATCATTGGTCATTTGTAGATTCCTTCTTCCCCTTAAATCTTGGGATAAGTGCCATTTTACTCCACACTTGTAACAAACACCAACATGTTTAGTAATGTATCAGGGTGTCTCATTGCATAAATATCACAGAGTGGAAAGTAAACTCTTTCCTTCTTCCCCATTTCCTAATTTACATTCCCAAAGTTTTCAGTATCCCTCTGCTTCTCTTTATTTCCCTCAAAATCATAAGACATAGAAAATATTTTATCTATCTTGATATTAAATTAGACTGCATATTCATATAATGAAAAACATTGGGATACTAGATCCTTTTGGGGGAATGGATTTAAAACATCCTTGAATCAATCAATCGTTATCTTTTGATTACGGATGTATCTTATGACATGTCTTGTTATCCTTTTCAAATTAGCTTCATACTTTTCAAAATTCTCATCATTTTTTCCACACAATTAGAAAAATCCTTTCAATATTTTCTCATTTTTCATGAGGGAAGTATTTTACTGAATATATTTCCTTAAAATCCCCCATTCAATTTCATCTATTTATTCCATCTTCATTGTGTATTAAATTAAGGAACACCACTGATCTATATCTCCCAATGGAAGATAAACCTCCATGAAAACCATCTCTCATTCATTATATCCCAACGTGATAAATATATTCTATAATGAACATATCCACTTATACACTATTAATGTGTTTGTAGTCCGATTAAACGAAGGAGGTTGTTGTCACATAAAGCGATCAAACATAACTCTTCCACATTATGGATCTGGATTCTACTTACAGGTAAAGTTATTGTTCATAACCTGAGCCAGCTATTCTAGTATAGATATACGTTTCTTATCACCACTCACAACACCAATGGAAATATCAATATCTTGCATTAGAATGAAATCCCTACATAGGACACTAGAATTAATGTGGTTTCAATTCCATCCACTACACAATTTTCGTAAATTATTACATAAGCTAGATTATGATATGAATCATAATGTTTAATCTCCACATTGGAAAATCGTTTTCTTAGATTAAAATCTTATACAATACTATTCTCATTATCATAATCATGGATTATTTTATGAAAAATTAGCATTTAATTCCTCTATAATGGATTCTAATTAAAATATTATTTATCATAATAATGTCCCTCAGGAGTGTCAAACTAGGTCTATAGTTAAGCCCATTTACATTTAACAGGATACATCAGGTCAAGCCCAAAACTCCTTGTCATATTTTTTACACTTAGTTACATCTATACCATATAAAAATCCACTTGTAGTATCTATACAAGGATATGTTTACTTGAAAAATCGACATAATCTATTCCTCAATAAAATTATAGGATGTTATTGTGTGTTTATCCTCATAGTCTATCATGGGGTTTTGATCCCTAATCTACATTTTATAAATCTAGTTACCAAGTTTTCTACTAAACATTATCGTTTACCAAATGTAAAAACACGACCCAAGATGCTCAGATTCTGTGACATAATTCATTACATTATAATGATTACAATAAAGATTTATCAAGAAGGAAATAATTTTTACTAGTTTTGGAGAACCAGATATATACATAAGTTTAGCATTATAACATGAAAGGAAATACAATATAGATGTTCCTTTGAAAACATCAATAACACATAGGTTATCCCTGTTTGGTATTCTTAACATACATATTCAAGTCCTTTGAAATTTAAATATATTAAAGGGGTGCGCTTAAATGATCAATATGGGTATGCAATATAGCAAAAGATATCATTAACATAAACATTAGGTAGAGTGAATATATAAAAACACATGACATTAAACATAAACTTGAACATATTATGGAAGGAATAAGAGTTGAATAAATAATTTAATAATAATGTATAATTATAGGTATTCTACAAGTCAAATATCCTCATGAACCTTCAATTACGTTTTTTATAACTAGGTAAAGAAAAAATTTGGACATCATAACAATACCTTTAAGGCCTCATTCCATGACATAAATAACCATTTTCTCAAGGCCTTATACGAGGACAATAGTTTGTCTCATTAGACCTACTGATGTATCGAGGAGAAATAGAGGGGACCAACCAACACATAACATGTCTAATTCTTTCCTCATGTAAATAGTGATAAATAAAAACAACATATAAATCAATATTCAAACTATCATATGAAATATAAATAATATTCCCAAAACATTGAGCATGCACACTAGCTATTCAGAGTAAATTGTTGAATGGTTTTGAGATAGCACATCCACAGACAAATTAATCCTAAAACACTCAATTAAATATGTTATATTATTTCAAAAATTATTAATACAAATAATAAATAATAATAAAAAAAGTTCTCAAATAAATGACGATACACTTATAAAATCATCATGTAATTTTTGCGATATATACGCTTTTAATTTGAATAGAAGAGTTATTTTAGAAATTTGTTTGTATAAAACTATATGTTAAGTAATATAATATTTTCATAATTAAATGAGTTATTTAATAAAGATAATGGTTTCTAAAACCATATTATATAGTTCCCCTTAAAATAGGCAATAATTTGAGAAATTTTCTTGAATCGGTCTGGTATTTCGAGAAGAATTTTTGAATGATCCTTTTAAAAAATGTAACTACCAAAAAAATATAGAACAATTATATTTGGTACAAATATATAGAACATTTAAACAGAATTTATTAGTATTAAATAATATTAAAGAATAATTTCATTGAGGTTAATAGAGAATAATATTAAATAGAATAAAACTGGATGATCGTGTAGAAAACCCTTACTATAAGTCTGATGGTGTTCTTCACTTGATCTTACTATACTGGATAACAAAATTTAATAAATTAATTAATATTTTTAGAAACACTATATTAATTAAATGATTTATTATATCATTAATATGATCATTCATGTCTTTATTGATTGGTTTAAGAGGTTAAAGTTTATTGTTTTGGAGAGTTTTCTTCCTTGGTATTCATTACCGATTTACTAATATACATGCAAAGATAAACAAGTAAAATGAGAATATTTTACTAGAATAGAAGTGGTATTTTATTTATTACCATTCATAATATAACATGGTTGTATAATTCATTTGGTTATTTTGATAGAATATGAATCATTATATAAAACATTAGTGGTAATTGTAAGGGTTAATGGGAGGTTTTTTTATCACAACAGACTGATTTTGTTTTATAAATTAATATCATGTTTAAAAAAGAGTCTAGGTACTTAAATAAGTTTTAATACACATACTATAGTCAGTTTCATCCATCTAAATGGTTTCACAAATATAATTGAAGACAATAATAGAAATTGAAAACTCGTCATCCTTGAATGTGATAAATTAACACATCACGGATGGTGTTTTCATTTGTATTATTAAGGAATGGGAAATGATAGATGAAGATAAATTATTAAATTATAATAAAAAATTATATTAAATGTAATTTAATATATTTATCATAAAATTTAGATTAAAAAAAGTGGGGAATTAAAATTAAAAGAAGGGAACTCGAAAAAAAAAGAAATGAAAAGGGGAATTTACCTCTTGAAGTTATCTTCCTTGAATGACTATGTAGTGTAGAGGTTTTGGACTTTTTATAATTCCAAGTTATACTAGAAGTGGTGGGGTGGTATTGGTATTATATTAGAGATGAATTTAGATAAGGAACACGACTTTGTAGTTGTGAAGAGAAGAGGGAGTGAGGGGGTTCTATAGTGGATGAGAGGGTTATTTTTGAATATCTTATTCATTATTTTATTATCTCCAACAGTACTACCAATAATATTGATTTATGTGACCAATAATAGTAATATTTTCATGTGAGTTCAAACCAAGGTTTCTTACATGATCCATGATGCTAGGAATAGTGAATTTAACAGAAAATGTATATATATGGTAAGTTACCGTATTTTACTATTCATAAAAAATTCGAGTATTTCAAAAAAATCACAAAAATTCACCCCAACCATTTTTTTATGTGAATAATTCAAATATATATTCCATTTTTTGAAAATAAATTTATAAATATGATTAATTATATTTTTAAATAAAGTAATAATTTATTCGAAAAATAATTTTTTTAAATCTGTAATTTGTTTTATATCATCTTGAAATTTTAATCAATATCTCATTATTTATAAACCTAAGACCATAAAATGTTAATATGATTTACTATTAATAAGGGTCACATTACCATTAAAATTAAATTTCATAATGGTATGTTACTATTCACCAGTAAAATATGTTTCTCTTATCAAACTCTAAATATCTTACTCAACGAAGCTATGTATGTTAGTTTTTCGAAATTGAAATCACAGAGGTTGAAAATTTATGTTTATTAGATTGGTCATAAAAAAATTTTATTTTTAGAGACTCGATGTTTCATGTATTCAATATTAAATTTATTTATAAATCCCTAGTGTGTTACATTTAACTTAATACATAGTGTTAAACATTATCCAAGGTAAATTATGTTAATGAAAAATAATTAAGTTAAACTTATTACCTAATATTTATTATTATTATTATTAATATGGAAAATGTTGGAAATTATTTTGTTCTTATAGTGGGTAAAATTTAATTTTAAAATAATCAAAAATAATTAATGAGAGACATTTTAAAACAAAATTCATTTTAAGAATAAAAAATATTTTTTAGAAAAATAATTTATTGAATTGATTTTCATAAAAAATTATTGGTTTATAAATAAAAATTAATGTTTTAGAGTAAAAAAATCCAAAATAATATGTAAAACATTAATTAATTAATTAATAAAAATAGACATTAGTATTTATTTTAAAAAATTGAAACATTAAATTTATTCTAATATGTGAAACAAATTTTTATTAATTCAACATGATATATTAATATGATTTACTTTAAATCATAAATATATAATTTTTCAACCAAAAATGGTGTCCAGTGATTAAATTAATTATAATATTATAATTTTTTCATAAAATATATAGTATATATTAAAAAATTATTTTTATATTAATCCAGATAAGAGAATTTCCAGAAAATAAAAAAAATATTAGCATATTTTTTTAAAAAGATAAAAATTAAAAAATTATTTTCAATTCATGGATTTAAAATAATAAAAATCTGAAATGTAAAATTTAATTTAAAATAAAAAATATATGTAAAAACCCTTCTATTATATTATTATATATTTAAATTTTATGACTTTATAACATTATATCAAATTAAATTCCAGTGTTAATTTATTTATTTTTTAGACATTGAAAACATTCTATACTAATATTATATAAAATAAGAAATTTAAATTTAAAATAAATTTTCACAATACATTAAAATACCTATTTGAAAAATATACCTTTTAATTATAAATTGTATTAATCACATATCTTTAATTATTCATCTTATAATCATTAAATTTCAAATCAATTTTCAATAACAGAAACAAATATTAATAATATATACTAAAAATTTCTACAGTACAAACATTTATTATTATTTTAGGTGATTTTTATAATTTTTGATAATTTTATTAAAGACATTGGACATCATTTAATCATAATAATTTAATGTTTAACATACAATATAAAATTACATGGCTTGTTTTAGATTAATATTTTATCTAAAAACATATCTATAATATTATTTATTCAATGGAGAATATATACTTCAAAATTAGAGTATTTAATCATTCCATATTATATAAATTTGGTCCAAAAAATTTTAAATGATAAATAACCATATGTAATTTTTTATCTTAGGAAATAATGAAAATAATATTCTAATAGATCCAAAGATCCCCAAAATAATGAAAACATATTATTTAAGTCTCTGTCTATTTCATAAAACCATAATCGATGACACAATTTATGATAGTACTCAATATGAATAAATCATCATCATAGGAAGTTACATATTAATATCTTAGACAACGATAATAACATAAAGTGAACACATAATAATATTATAGAATTAAATAAACCATAAAATAGAAAAAATTGGTTTAAAAAAATTCAAAACTATAAAAATAAAACTATTTGGACAAATATGCATCAAAATTTAAAAAAACTTTTATAAAAAATTACTCATCCATAATAATCATTATAATTAATTATTTCTAAATAAAAAAAAACATAAAATAAGTGAAATATATTCTCCTATAGATGTATTAATATACCTCAAAATAAAATTAATGTCCATTAAGTCAAATTAATATTTAATCCTCAATATTATTTGTACTACTCAACCCATTTTCAATATAAGCTATAATAAAATAACATACTATCACAAATTTTAATTTATAAAATAATCATTTATTCTTCCTAAAACACAATAAGTGTTTCCATAAAATCATTACCCAAATTATAAACCTATCAAATAAGACCTGAAAAGATTTTTATCCCTTTCAAACTAGGATTATCCTTAAAATAATCACACAAATATGAATCGTTTAAATAAATTTATAAAATCCTAAACAATAAATATATGTAAAACCAGATCTAATACCAAATATTATAACACAACCCAGTTGTGTTGAATATGGGTCCAATCAAATCATATTTATATGATGTCTTTGATATTAATATATTAACCCAAATATAAATACTCATAAGAGTGATATCATAAATATATATAGTGTCACTTATATAAACCACACCTTTTTAGGATTATAGTTTTAGGGAAATTAGAAAGAACATATATAAAAACCAAAATTAATTTATAACTTAGTGTACATTTTTACCATTTTTCCAGATTTTATTATACCATAATAAGCCATGGATATCTTATAACATTATCCACTGTAAATAAAATTATATAAATATCATTTTTATAAATAATATTCATAATATGGGGATATGGAAATATATGAGGGGATATCTCAAATGCTTAATAACGGTACGCCTATTGAAGACTATCTTATTGAATAATCATTGGATAATAAATATGGGTTGAATGAGTAATAATAAAATATTCTATAATAACACAAGAAAAATACATCTACTATTAAAAAAATATAATTAATCACATTAGTAATAATAACTAATTACTTAAACATGAAATGAATAATTTCCAAAAACATACACTTATTATCAATTCCTAATTCTTAAACATCAAAATATATATGAAGGTCTTCACCAATATATTATAAATATATAATTATAAAAAGGCAGGCAAACCACAATTTAAAACAGAGGAGAAAGAAATATTTATGATTTTAAAGATAAATAGAATATAATTCCCCCAATGTAAATTTTAATATTTACAATAATGAATATAAACTAGATTTTAAAAAAATCCATACTGATTTTATTGAACATGAATGAAAATTTCATTGATGATAGAACATGAAATTTTATTTTATTTAACATTACTTAAGACTAGATCATGACATAAAATATTATAATTTAATATATAATATAACTATTATATAATATTTTATAATTATTCATGATATAATCATTTTAACATCGTTTTCGTAGGTGGTGAATCCAACCCAACTAAAGTATTCTATAATTATTGAACAAATATGTTCAAGCTATTTAATAATAGTGATATAAATATTACATAAGTCTAATGATTTAAAATAAATAATAATATATTTAAAAATATTATTCGAGAATTGATGGATGACTAATAATTAAAATGGTGGAAATAGAGGAGAAAATACTAACATGTAATAATATAGTCTTCTTCTAGAAACAATCATTATTTAGAAATGATTTGGAATATATCATAGGAAATGATGTTCAAACATCTGGTTTATTCATATTCTATAATAAAATGATCATGATCATAGGGGATAATTTGATTTTTTAGATTTTTATTTATGTGGTGGTTGAAGAACCCATTTTTACGTGATGGGAGTGGCACTATTGTAAATTCATATAATATTAAAATAAAATAAAGTAATTGTCAATGTAATGTGACACCAAATAATCCCAATTTGTATTATAAGGCGAGGAAGGGTCCAAATGGAGTCATAAAATGAAATTATATGATAAATTAGGGTTAATTATAATTTTATCTCCTATTTCAACCCCCTAACCATGGTAATTTTTTTTAACCAAGCTAACTTATTTATAGGTCCAAATAATTGGTGACCAAATTACCTAATATTGATTATGAAAAATCCTGAAATGTAATGTATCATCCCAGGTAAATAAAAATAAAAACTTATTATATTTATTAATATTTTCGAATTAAATATTAATTTTACTTTAATATGGTTTCTATGTTCGATAGCGTACCTGTTACGCAACAACAAGTTTCTTTGAAATCTTACGTTGCACACTAGTAATATAATAATATTATTTTAAATGGTAGTTATCACGTAGCCGTTGTATTGGAGGGATTTAATATAAATAACTAAAATATGATTATATATGTTTGTTAAATGTTTTTACATTTATCTAATAAAGGATAAAGGCTTAAAATAATAAAAGAATTCAATTTTAGGCATAGATACTCTAATATTCACTAAAAGGTCGACTTATCGGCTTTTAATTGCAAACCATATTTAAATATAGTTTTGGTCACTCTTATACATTATGTTGGACTAAATAAAATTCTTCTTTATAATCGGGACATCAAAATTTACTTTGTGTAAATTTTTTGTATTTTTCTGATAAAGTTCATTTTTAATGAATAGTGAAAAATGATGTATTTTAATTCAAAACCACTTTTTAATCTAATTTATTTATATGATTAGATTATCTTTTAAATGTTTTTAAAGTTAAATTAGAATATATTTTTACCATTTAATCCAATTTCGGTCATTTTAATTAATTTCACTTTGAAATTGGACTTAAACTAGAGTCAATCTTTTAATATATTTTGTTTCATAAAAAACACGCTATTTGTTTTGACAAACGGGAATTAATTTTGAAATTAATTAATGAAACTTATATGGTTTTAATTTAGTAAAATATACATCATTTTTGAATTCAGAATATCAAATATAGCTTAGGGTAAATTTTTGGTATTTTTCTGAAAAACGTCAATTTTTGATGAATAGTGAAACCACTAAGTGGTAGTTAAAAAACTGATTTTTCATTTTAATGAAACTTTACCACTTCTATGAATTGAATTTAAAAAATACGATATACATGGTTTCCATAAATATGTAAAATTTGGTTCAATGGGATGAAAATAATTTTTAGTGAATTGTAACTTTTAAGTTTTATTAATCGCGATTAGAGGTAATTAGTGTAATTTAAGGTAAAAGTAATGTTTTAATAATATAAAATTACCTAGACACATGTACTACCCTTATTGGATGTGTCATGGCCCACCAAGACAATCCATGGGTCAACTTGGGGACCCCATGGAGCCACATGGGTAATAAAATGACATTAATAACTTTTTATTTAAAGTTAAAATAAAAATGTCACAGACAAGTATTGTTTTACTAAAACAATTTATACATGGGGTTATACAAGTCATATTTATGACTATAAATATTCATTAGAAATAAAAAAAGATTTAATACATCATGATATTTATTTTATAATTTTTAGACCTTAAATAAATTAAATTATTTATGACACCATGATGATGCAGTGATGACCTCATTATTTAACGATTTAAATAAAATGAAAAGATAACGTAAACTATAAGACCTACACTTGTCAAAAACCTATTGGATGGGTGGAATTCAATCCCTTATAACCTTATCCTAGAAATATATCCTTTTTTTACCTTTAAAATCTGAGAAGCATTATATAACAAAGTAACATTTTGTAACTTTCCAAGAGTGCCCCTCCTCCCTCTTATAAAAGGCCCCCACCTCTACCACCTTACCCACACCTCTCAATACATTGGCTCGGACAATATCTGATCATTTTATCTCTCCACATCCCTCTTCTATTCCTAGAAGCCTTACCTTAGGCAGAAAGCTCTTCAAGAAACCCTTTTGGTTCAAACAAAAGGGAGTTACCCGATTTAAAGGTAACGTATTCACTTGTGGTCTTTTGTTTTATTTTTCTTCTCCAACCCCCTAAACTCTTATTATTATTTTATTTTGTAGAAAAAACAATATCTTAAATATACTAGTATTTTTTATGAGAGTTATTTCATTTAAACTTACACACACATCCGTCTAATGGTAAAAGAACATATTGTTTCCGTGGATGGTGAATTTTTGCCTCACGAAACGATGATTGTTCAATCTTATTTTAACACCTTTCATAGTGGACATTAAGATGTCACTATATTTATATATGATATATATTAATTTTATGTTTTCCTTAATCTTCTTTAGTTTCCATTTATGGCATACCTTTATAGTTTCCATTATGGGTAAACAGGATAATTTCATTTTAGGAAGTGCGGACTACCGCCCCCTCAAAGTGATTTGATTCGTTAATGCCATATGTGGGACGTATAAAGGGTGGAGTTAATATATTATATATTATATTATACTGTAATTATAATATAACTTTATATCATTATGATTTCACTCCATCAAATACGAAATAGAAATGAAATTAGCATTCATGCGTACGTACGCCTTACCGACTCCATGAACGGTGCATTTCATTTCTTACCTCTAAATGTTATATACTATTATAAATACATGTATATGATGGGTATATATGATATATATGATATATACATCATGAATATAATTTTGGATATAATGAACCTTTGACCACATGAACAACATGTAATTGTAAGAAGTCCATTTTTGACTTAAGTACCAAATATCGACAAAACAAACATTATTAACTTAAATGAATACATAATGTTTATAACATGAAAATAAGTGATATAAAAGGAATAATAAACTTGAAAAAGGTTCTTAAGCAAGTAGAAATTAACACTAGTTTATTATTCAGGAGATTAAAGAGCGATCGAGTCAAGTCGGACACGAGGTAAGGGACTTCGTCTCAATCTCCTCTCATTAAGGCATATTTTGTTATAATACATGACTTTATTTTATACGGTGTATAAAACCCTTTGAATTTTAATTTTATACAAAAAGAATATTTTTCTATGAATCGTTTTACTAAACGACAAAAATTAATGTTTCTTTTAACGTACGTGGTGACAATTACCTTTTCCGCCGCTGTGAGTATTATTTGGTCTTTGGCTTCCTCAACAAGCCGTAATGTTCTTAAAATGAAATAAATACCATATAATTTTTTCAGTATTTTGGTATTGAAAATGGTTTTTATAATTAATTCGTTATGTCAAAATATTTATGTGATATATTGTTATTGAAATGTGGGAATGTTTTCTTTCCATTATATTTGTTTTATGTCTTATGATTTTATAATGGTACTTGGACATTTGATGGGTGGTTACATGATAAACCATATGATGGGTGGTGCCGTGAATACCAGGATGGGTGGTTATTCTATAACCTTTAATGCATTAGGTTTGGAAGTCGTCCGTATGGCTACTCCATTTAGTGATATGTGTGGAAGTCAACCGTATGGTCAATCCATTTAAGTATGTTTATGTCCCAAGTTACCTTTATATGTTATGTGTTCTTTATATGGGGTTTATGGTAATAGTTTGGTTACAAAAGGGTAAGTAATGATCTTTTATTCAATGAAGAGTATTTACTACTTCTTAAAGGTGAAAAGTGTTGCTTTGATAAAGTATTCATGGATTACTTGATGTTTTAAAAAACTAATAGTTTTCTTCTTGTGTATCCCTTACTGAGATTTTTATGCACATCAAAAGTTTTTTTGATATGTTTTTCACATGACATAATGTGGAATAGGTTCAATGATGTGATCAAGGAAAATTCATGTTGTCTTAAACATGGAACTAGACATGACTTTTTTTCACGAGTTCATGTTTTGTAAAAAAAGGAGAAACTATGTAGAAGTGTCTACTTTGTAATATTTTGCGATGTAATAGTTATTATCTAATTCTCTAAAACTCTAAACCTGAAAAGATCTTCAATGTGAATTATTAATTTAATTCAATATTAAGTAATGTTTAAGGCCAGAGCCTTATATTTTGTATCAGAGGTTAGTTTAGACAACTTTAGAAGTTTGAAAATTATTAAATTTATAAATTAATTAATGGTATGATTGAAATGATATAGAATTTAAAGATTACCATGTTGCTTCACCTAAGATATTTCTATGTATGGAATGGTGTTCCGTAGAGGAAACAAGGAAACTATGTTGGGATGACATCAGGGGGAAGACAAACTTCCAAATCAGCAACCTGAGATGGTCGGAATTGGAACTGAACAATTTGTTGCAGTGATGGCACAGTTGACATAGGCTATAAATGGTGGGGGAATCCATGCATGAGATCTACCAGATCAACCACATAGGAACATGTCAGTGGTGGAACATTTCATGAGACAACATCCCCCATCATTCAGAGGATCATCTGACCTTGTGCTAGCTGAAGGGTGGATTGAAGCACTGGAGAAGATTTTTGATGTCATGGGGTGTTCAGAACATCAAAAGGTTAGTCTTTCTATTTACCTTTTTGAAGGTGAAGCTGATCAGTGATGGTCAATGGTGAAAAATATCAAGGATAGTGATGAGATTGATGATCTTCACTAGGATGAATTCAAAGGTTTGTTTCTTGAGAAATATTTTCCTAAGGTGGTTCGCCTTAATATGGATAAACAATTCCTAGAATTGAGGCTGGAGGATGACTCAGTGGCTACTTATGAAGCAAAGTTCACTCGACTGTCAAGGTATGATCCAAATTTCATATGAGATCATGATAGTAAAATCAACCATTTTTACTCTGGGTTAAAGCAAAAGTATCGAAGGGATATAGCTTCTCATGAGTTCAAAAGTTACGAAAAGCTTGTTCGATGTGCGGAGAAGGTGGAAATGGAGTTTGCCGATGATCAGGTGCTCTTGAAAAAACAACATAATAAGAGGTCCAGTTGGAAAGAAAAGTGAAAGAATTCATCAAAGAATCTAGGAGGTAAGAAAACCAAATATCCATCTTCTGATAAGTGTGGTAAAATGCATCCTTTAGAATGTTTATCCAAGTATGGAAAGTGCTTTAGGTGTGGTAAGTCTGGTCATATTGCTCGTAACTATAAGGAAGATGATCAATCAAGCAATGAAAAGAAAGCAGTAAGATGTTTAGTGTAATGAAATGGGTCATTATGAAAATGAGTGTCTAACGAAGAAATCAACTAGAGGAAAGCGGCCAGTCAACAAGCAGAAAGTGGTGGTGAAATCCTTTGCAACTACTTTAGAAAATGTTGGGCCATTGAATGAAGTAGTATCAGGTACACTGTTTGTTTTTTCAGATTATGCCAATGTGTTGTTTGATTTAGGGTCTACACATTCTTTCATTTCTGAGATGTTTTCTTGTAAATTGGGAATTCCATCACAAGATATGAATCCTGAACTTATGGTAAAAACATGTGGAGGTAACGTTGAGACAAGAAGAAATTATAAGAACCTTCATATCCTTATGTGCAGAATAAATCTACCTGCAAACCTTATTATTTTTCTTCTAGTAGAGTTTGATGTTATTTTGGGCATGGATTGGATTTCTATTTATCTTGCTAAGATTGACTGCATAGCTAAAGAGGTTTCTTTTCAGAAAGATTTTCAGTTTGTGTACAAGAATGAAAATTTCCTTTTGATAACTTATTGAGAAGTTGAGAAACTAGTAAAATATGGAAATGAATGTTACCTTGCACATGTTGTTGAAAATAATGGAACTGTTCAGATTAATGATGTGCCAGTGGTAAATGAGTATCTTGATTTTTTTCCTCATGAGTTTCCTGGTATTAATCATGATCAGGAAGTTGAATTTAATGTTGACATAGTTCCTGATTCTAAGCCAATTTCAAAACTCCCTTATCGAATTGCTCAAGTTGAACTTTAAGAGTTAAAGAAGAAATTGAAGGAGTTATTAGATAAAGGTTTCATTTGACCTAGAACATCACCATGGGGTGCTCCTGTCTTTTTCGTTAAAACGAAATATGGTTCCATGATAATTTGCATTGATTATAGAGAATTGAATAACATCATTATTAAGAACAAGTATTATTTGCCTCATATCGATGATTTGCCTAATCAGCTCCAGGGAGCTCATTATTTTTCAAAGATTGACTTGAGGTCGGGGTACCATCAGTTGAAAGTAAAAGAAGATGACATTCTGAAGACTGTGTTTCATACTATATATGGCCATTATGAATTTGTAGTTATGTCTTTTGGGTTAAACAATGCACCTACTGTATTCATTGACCTTATGAATAGAATTTTCCATGAGTTCTTGGATAAATTTGTGGTTGTTTTCATTGATGAAATTTTTGTGTTTTTTAAAAGTAAAGAGGAGCATGAAAGTCATTTAAGGGTTATCTTGTAAATCTTAAAATAATAGAAAATGTATGGAAAATTCAGCAAGTGTGAGTTTTGGTAACAACAAATTTCTTTCCTTAATCAAATTGTTTCAAAAAATGGCATAACAGTTGATCCCGCTAAAACAAAAGTTGTTGAAGAATGGCCAAGAACTACAAATAAAACAGAGATCTGTAGTTTTCTTGGTTTGTTAGGTTATTACTGAAGGTTTGTTGAATATTTTTCATGGTTATCTAGTCCAATGACTAAGCTAACTCAGAAGGGTGTTATGTTTATCTGGACAAAAGAATGTGATGATTGTTTTCAGGAGTTGAAAAGAAGATTGGTGAATGCTCCAGTTTTGGCACTTCCTTCCAGGAATGGTGAGTTTGTTATCTATAGTGATTCTTCATTGAAGGAACATGGTTGTGTCCTTATGAAGAATGATTAGGTAATTGCTTATGCTTCACGTTAGTTGAAAACTCATGAGGTAAATTACCCTACACATGATTTGGAATTAGCTGCTGTTTTTTTCACTTAAAAATATTAGAGGCATCATTTTTATGGAGTAAAGTGTGAAATATATACCAATAACAAATGTTTAAATTATATATTCACTCATAAAGAATTGAACATGAGACAGACGAGATGGCTGTAATTAATCAAGGATTACGATTGTACATTTCATTACCATCCAGGAAAAGCAAATAAAGTGGTTGATTCTTTGATTCAGAAAAGTAATGCTTCATTAATCGTGCTACATTTGGAATGAGATCCTTTGGTTTTTGATTTGATGAAATTTGGCATAAAAGTTGTTTGTGCAGGAAGTTCTTCTGTTTTGTTTCAGGGGTCATTGAGATCATCTCTATCAGAAATAATTAAGCAAGCACAGAAGAAAGACAATGGGTTGTAGAAAATGGTAGATCTTGTTCAGAAGGGTAAGTTACCTGAATTTAACATTGATAATGATTGTGTTTTGAGGTTTGGGAAGAGATTATGTGTGCCTTGTGATTCATAGTTTAAGAATGAGTTGTTATGTGAGGCTCATAGTTCCCCATTTTCAGTTCATTCTGGCAGTACTAAGATGTACATAGATCTGCGTGAGTATTACTAGTGGGATGGAATGAAAAGAGATATTGCTGATTTTACTATGAAGTGTTTGACTTGTCAGCAGGTTAAAGCAGAGCGGCAGTTACCGAAAGGGATAATGCACTCATTACCGATGCCAGAGTGGAAATGAAAAAAATATATCCATGGACTTCGTTGCGGGATTACTGAAGACATCTCGAGGTAATAATGCAATCTGGGTTATTGTTGATCGATTGACGAAATCTTCTCATTTCTTTCATATTTTAGATACTTTGTCTCTAGATCAACTTGATCAGTTGTATGTTAAAGAGATAGTTAGGCTGCATGGAGTTCCCCTCTCCATTGTATCTGATCGTGATCCCATGATCACTTCTATCTTTTGGAAAGGACTTCAGAAGTCGTTGGGTACTGAATTAAATTTTAGGACAGCTTTTCATCCACAATCAGATGGGTAGTCAGATTGAACAATTCATACCTTGGAGGATATGCTACGTGCTTGCTCGATGGATTATCAGGGATGTTGGGACCAACATCTTTCTTTGGTTGAGTTTTCTTATAATAACAGTTTTCATTCTAGTATACAGATGGCTCTGTTTGAAGCATTATATGGGAAGCGGTGTCGAACTCCAGCTTTTTGGGATGAAGTGGGTGAAAGGAAGTTGATGAGACCAGAATTGGTAGAAGAGATGGTAGAAAATGTTTAGTTGATTCAGAAACACATGAGAACAGCTGAGAGAAAACAGAAAAGTTATGCGGATAACCAGGGGAAGGATCTATACTTTGAGGTAGGTGATCATGTTTTTCTCAATGTTTCAACATGGGAAAGTGTAATGCGATTTGGTAAGAAAGGAAAGCTGAGTCCAAGGTTCATTAGACCATATGAAATTCTGGAGAGAGTTGGATCAGTTGCTTACCGAGTGGCTTTACCTCCGAGTTTATCTCAGGTTCACAATGTTTTTCATGTTTCGAGGTTGAGAAAGTATATGCCAGATAAATCTCATGTTTTGAGCCCAGAGGTAGTTCTGTTGGAAGAGAATCTCTCTTATGAAGAATAACCAGTCCAGATTCTTGACCGTAGAGAGAAAGTGTTTTGGAATAAGGTAATTCACTAGGTAAAGGTTTTGTGGAAAAATTATATGGTTGAAGTGGCAACATGAGAATCTGAAAATGCTATGAGGGATAAATACCCCCACTTATTTTGATAAGTGAATAAAATTGAGAGGATACAATTTCCAAAAGGGGGTAAGGATGTAACATCCCAGGTAAATAAAGAATAAAACATTTTCATATTTATTAATATTTTCTAATTAAATATTAAGTTTACTTTAAAGGGGTTTCTATGTTCAATAGCGTACCCGATATGCAACAACGAGTTTCTTTGAAATCTTATGTTGCACACTAGTAATATAATAATATTTTTTTAAATGGTAGTTAACACGTAGCCATTGTATTGGAGAGAAGGAATAATAATAACTAAAATATTATTATATATGTTTGTTAAATGTTTTTACATTTATCCAATAAAGGCAAAGGCTTAAAATAAGAAAAGAATTCAATTTTAGGCATTGATACTCTAATATTCACTAAAAGGTCGACTTATCATCTTTTGATGGAGAACCCTATTTAAATATAGTTTTGGTCACTCTTATACATTTTATTGGACCTAATGAAATTATTCTTTAGAATTGGGACATCAAAATTTACTTTGGGTATTTTTTTTGTATTTTTCCGATAAAGTTCATTTTTTAATGAATATTGAAAAATGTTGTATTTTAATTCAAAACCTCTTTTTAAAATAATTTATTTATTTGATTAGATTATCTGTTTAATTGTTTTTAAAGTTCAATTAGAATATATTTTTACCATTTAATCCAATGGTGGTCATTGGAATTAATTTCACTTTGAAATTGGACTTAAACTAGTGTTAATATTTTGATATATTTTGTTTCATAAAAAACACGCTATTGGTTTTGACAACGGGAATTAATTATAAAATTAATTAATGAAACTTATATGTTTTGAATTTTGAAAAATAGACATCATTTTTGAATTCAGAATATCAAATATACCTTAGGGTTAATTTTTGGTATTTTTCTGAAAAACTTCAATTTTTGATGAATAGTGAAACCACTAAGTGGTAGTTAAAAAACTGATTTTTCGTTTTAATGAAACTTTACCACTTCTGTGAATTGAATTTCAAAAATCCTATATACATGGTTTCCATTAGGATGTAAAATTTGGTTCAATGGGATGAAAATAATTTTTGGTGAATAGTATCTTTTAAGTTGTTTTAATCGCAATTAGAGGTAATTGGTGTAATTTAAGGTAAAAATAATGTTTTAATAATATGAAATTACCTAGACACATGTCCTACCCTTATTTTTTTGTGTCATGTACAACCAACACAATCCATGGGTCAACTTGGGGACCCCATTGAGCCACTTGGGTAAGAAAATGACATTAATAACTTTTTATTTAAAGTTAAAATAAAAATGTCCCAAACAAGTATTGTTTTACTAAAACAATATTTACATGGGGTTATAAAAGTCAAATTTTTTACTATAAATATTTATTTGAAATATAAAAATATTTCCAACATCATGAATTTTTTTTAATTTTTAGACATTAAATAAATTAAATTATTTTTGACTCCATGATGATGGAGTGATTACCTCATTATTTAACGTTTTAAATACAATGAAAAAATAATATAAAATCTAAGACCTACACATGTATAAAACCTATTTTATGGGTGTATTTGGAACCCTTATAACCGTATCCTAGAAATATATCCTTTTGTGACCTTTAAAATATGAAAATCATTATATAATAAAGTAACATTTTATAACTTTCCAAGAGTGCCCCTCCTCCCTATTATAAAAGGCCCCCACCTCTACCACCTTAACCACACCTCTAAAGACATTGTCTAGGCCAAAATCTGCTCATTTTATCTCTCCACAGCCCTATCCTCATCCTAGAAGCCTTACCTTTGGCTGAAATCTATTCAGGAAACCCTTTTGGTTCAAACCAAAGGGAGTTACCTGATTTAAAGGTAATGTCTTCACTTGTGTTCTTTTGTTTTATTTTGCTTCTCCAACCCCCTAAACTCTTTTTATTCTATTATTTTTTAGAAGCATAATTATCTCAAATATACTAGGATATTGGTATGAGAGTTATTTGATTTACACTTACACACACATCCGTCTAATGGTTAAAGAACATACTGTTTCTATCGATGGTGAATTTCTGCCTCATGAAACTATGATTGTTCAATCTTCTTTTAACACCTTTCATGGTGGCAATTAAGATGTCACTCTATTGAAATATTATATATATTATGTTTATGTTTTCTTTATGCTTCTGTATTTTTCATTTATGGCACACCTTTTTGGTTTCCATTATGGATAAACACGAAAATTTCATTTTAGGATGTGCGGACTACCACCCCCTCAAAGTGATTTGATTCATTAATGCCATATGTGGGATGTATAAAGGATAGATTTAATGATATTATATATGATATTATACTGGAATTATAATATAGCTTTATATCATTATGATTTCACTCTATCAAATACGAAATAGAAATGAAAGTAGCGTTCATGCGTACGTACGACTTACCGTCTCCAAGAACAATGCATTTCATTTCATAACTCTAAATGTTATATACTATTATAAATACATGTATATGATAGATATATATGACTTATATGACATACAAATCATGAATATCATTCTGGATATAATGAACCGTTGACCACATGAACAACATGTAATTGTAAGAATTCTGTTTTTGACTTAAGTACCAAATATCGACAAAACGAACATTATTAACTTAAATGATTACATAATGTTTATAACATTGTAATAAGTGATATAAAAGGAATATTAAGCCTGAAAAAGGTTCTTAAACAAGTATAAATTAACACTAGTTTATTATTCAGGAGATTAAAGAGCGATCGAGTCAAGTCAGACATGAGGTAAGGGACTTCGTCTCATTCTCCTTTCATTGAGGCATATTTTTTTAATACGAGACTTTATTTTATATGGTTTATAAACCCCTTTGACATTGAATTGTATAAAAAAGGAATATTTTTCTATGAAGCGTTTTACTAAACTAAAAAAAGTAATGTTTCTTTTAACGTACGTGATGACAATGACCTTTTCCGCCGCCGCGAGTATTATTTGGTCTTTGGCTTTCTCAACAAGATGTAATGTTCTTAAAATGAAATGAATACCATTTAATATTTTATGTATTTTGGTATTTAAAATGGTTTTTATAATGGATTTGTTATATCAATATATTTATGTGATATATTGTGATCAAAATCTGGGAATTTGTTCTATCCATTATATTTGTTTTATGTCTTATGATTTTATAATGGTACTTTGACATTTGACGAGTGGTTACGTTATAACCTCCAATTCATTGGGTATGGAAGTCAGCCGTATGGATATTTCATTTAGTGATATGTGTGGAAGTTTACCGTATGGTCATTCCATTTAATTATGTTCATGTTCCAGGTTACCTTTATATGTTATGTGTTCTTTATATGGGTTTTATGGTAATCTTTTGGTTACAAGAGGGTAGGTACTGATATTTTATTCAGTGAAGAGTATTTACTACTTATTAAAGGTGAAAAGTGTTGCTTTGATAATGTATTCATTGTTTACTTGATGTTTTGAAAATCTAACAGTTTTCCTTCTTGTGTAACACTTGTTGAGATTTTTATGCTCATCCCAAGTTTTTTGAAATGTTTTTCACAGGACATAATGTGGAATAGGGTCAAGGATGGGATCATGGAAAAGTCATGTTGTCTTAAACATGGAACTAGACATGACTTTTTTTTCAAGAGTTCATGTTTTGTAAAAAAAGGGAAACTATGTAGAAGTGTCTACTTTGTAATCTTTTGAGATGTAATAGTTATGATCTAATTCTCTAAAATTCTAAACCTGAAAATATCCTCAATGTGAATTATTAATTTAATTCAATATTAAGTAATGTTTATGGTAGGGGCCTTATATGTAATGTATGTTAATATATTCAATATTTATAATAGGTAAACATTAATTTTAATATAATAAAAGAAATTATAACAAAAATAAGTTTTTTTTCTTCGAAAAAATAGATGTTAATATAGAATTGATTTTATAGGAAAATTATGAGTAAAATTATTTTTCAATACACTTAATTATTTGTGAATAAACTAATTATATATTTGTTACACTATAATCAAAATCAAATAATATGTAACCATTTTATTCCACAATTAAGGTAAATGTTTCAAAATAGTTCTTTTATGAAAATGAAACACAAAACTGATTCTGATATAACAATCATAGAATTTTAAATTCTATATTATAATTTTAATTTATTTATTATTTTAAAATATATATTTATATATTAAAAAAGTTTCAAAAATAATTCAATTTATTATTATATCATGATTATGTCATAAAAGAAACCATATTTTTTAAAGACCAAATTTTTCACTATTCAATAAAAAATAAATCATTTCTGATAAAACCCAAAATATATATATAAAAGTAAATTTTGAAATAATGATATAAATAATGGTGTTCATTTCATCAAAAAATTATTATAACATTCAAACATTAACCATATAAATTAAAAATTATATAATGAAATCCAATAATTATAGAAAAATACACATTTTAAAAAACAATGAGTCTTAAAATTATTTATTATTAATTACTAATGAGTGTTAGTTAATTAATTTTTATATTTATTAATTTTAAATAATAATATGTTATATATGGTTTGTTACTTTAAATAAAAATATAAATTATACATTATAATAGTTTATTGAAAAATATACCTAGTCATATAAATAAATTTAAACCACATACTGTAATATTTTGACAAAAAAAATTAAATGTTTAATTAAATAATTATTAACAGAAAAAATCCAATAAAAAACAAAATTAAAAATAATTAATAATAAATGATTTTATTTTATATTTCTTTCACATGATATTCTATACATATTGTAATTTTTTGACTCTGGTGTCACATTGTATACTCAAAGTGCATTAATATTTACTTAAGATTGTACAATATCATAACTCATTTTAGTTTTTTTATCGGTGAAAAAATATACCTAGGAATTTATTTTTTTTAATGTAACATATACACTAAATTTTTCTACTGTTAAAAGATATATATTATTTTATAAAACATAAATATTTTGATTTTTTAGTATAATTATAGTCAACATGTTTAAATAACATAAAGTATACAATGTTTTTTTTGTTTTGTATTATTTATTACACATAAAGATTATTAAATTTGGTAGGTAAATATCGGATTAAAAAAATATTTTTGTTTTATTATATCTATATCATATAATCTCTCATAAAGGTTGTTAGTGTTTTATTTTGTGTTTTTTGTAACTAACAAATTGAATATCATAGATATTATATTTTTAATTTTTTTAGTATTATTTTATAATTTATGTTTATATTACCATATAATAATTTGATATTTATAATATATTACTTATGAAAATTTTAATCTATTTCATTCCACACATCCTTAATTTTGTCATTATTATTTATATTTTTTCTTTAGTAAATAAACAAATTGAATAAAAATCATTTCACTTTTTTATTATTCTATTTTAATTTAATTATATATGTAATAGTTGGATTTGTATAAAATTTTATGTATTAATTTTCCATTTTTTACTAATTTGTAATTTAATATCAAATTGTTGAGTTACCCCAATCATCAATAAAGAAACCTCTATATAATTTGGATGAGTATACTCTTAAATTTTCTACACACAAAACTTCTCCATGCACTTACAGGATTATAATACGTGGTATTATGTTTTTCATTAAATTATCACTTGGTCATATAAAATATAGGATTGTTTTTATTGTTTTTTATTATAATAATAGTATTATGGGTCAACACTGGAAATAAATTTAGTGTTTTGAGCCTACGAAATATCAAGTAAAATTAATCATTTTTAATTATAATTAGAGCTTTGTTGAATAAATGAAACCTACTCAACAATGGGATAAAATTATGCTAAGGTCATTTATTATTATTTTATTTTTTATATCACGTTTTTAATAATCTGTGTTATTTTGCCATTATAATATATTAAAATTTAATTTATAAGACATTGATGATGACAATAGTTTATGTTTTCCATTTTATGTCAACATATAGTGGTATTTTTAATCAATAGTAACCTCATTATTCATTTTTTATATAAAATAAAATGATAATGCTTGTTAGAAATATACCTTTCAGGATGATGAAATTCAGAATAATTTTATTCAATGTATAAAAAATTAATCATTTTGGCATGCAGAATGTCAAATTTTTAAATTTGTTTCCTATCATCAATAAAAAATATCATATTAATGATTTTATTAATTATATAACAAAAAATAAAAATGTTACATATGAAGATCTAATCAAAAAATGAATACCATCAAACCTTATCTCATGGAGGGTATATCATTTTAGTAGAATAAAGAATTGATGAATTGTTTGAGAGATTATTAGAAAAGTCTTTATGCTCTAAATTGATTACCCCTCATTATCCCAACTTGACATGAAAATTTTAAAAGGGTTTAGATGATGAAAATTATATATATATATATATATATATATATATTTAAAATAGCATTAAAGAATACAGAATAAAATAATATTAGAAGTTATTTATGTTATTTTTAATCCAATTATTTTTTTAATTCAATATATAATTTTTCAAATATTCTTTAAAGGAAGAACATAACAATTAGAGCATACATCAGACATTCATAGTAATTGATGAAAATGATTCTTCATTACTCTGGTTGGAATTTTCAAAAAACCTAGTCACATATGATGATATGAGATTATTGTACCAATTCACTTTATTGGTCAGTCTAGAAAATCAATGATGGATGATATTGAAAATATGAAAATAAAAACATTAAAATCTAATTATCAGGACAGGGGATTGATGATGGTAGAGATGAATATATCATCAATATAATTAATGTTCATACAAATTTAGATATAATTTCTCTTTGAAAATCATACTCGTATATATTATTCTGAAACTCCACCATATTCCCCTATATCTATATTAAAATCCTAAAAATCACCTCCATAGTATTCCATCAACTATTAGTTATAGGGTGAAAATCCCCACCACCATATTGTAACATGTCTAACAATATATTTTATTGAAAACAATATATATCATTATGAAATTGTGATAGATCATATTTGGGTAAAAAAAATGATGTAGAAAAATATTCTTGTATAACATTCCATTATATTGATATTTCTATATTAATAAAAAATATCAAATAATTTTTACACTTTCTATTTTTCATTTTCTAAAAAAATACTCACTAAGGTATGCATAGATAATATCCTTTATAACATATTGGTGTAGATTTTATTATATTTGAATATATATATATATATATATATTAGAGTTACTTTAAACTTATTTAAATGTTGAAATGAAAAAACAAAAATGTTGATGCCCCTTCCACATTGTATTCAATTTTTTCTAAATTTCATTCTTTATTAACAATTATATATTTATGATTTCAAATATTTCTAACCTTCCAGTGATTGTTCATATTTTTTTTGTAATTTTATAATTAAGATGATTTGAATATAAGATATCATGTACCATATAACTAATGATATTTTGCATATCATAGCATATCTTGTCTTTTATATGCATGTCAATTATCACATTTCATTAAATTATATAAATTTGAAATAAAATGATACCTATTTTTTTTAATAATTATCAACATAGAAAATGTATTAAAACGCTAAATAATCAATATATTGATTATTATAAGTAAAATTTATTTAGAAAATAAAAAATAACGATGTATAAAGAGATAGAATTATATATTTTGAAAATATTTGAGAAGAATTTAGTTCACTCATGGAAGATCCATTACCGTAAGAGTTTTGAGGCACATATTATATAAAGTGTTATTTCATTTTATTAAATAGTAACTCACACAATTTTTTTTATTAGTCTAAATTTAATATTGTGTTTTTTATCCATAAAAAAATTTAGTTTACAAGTTAGTCTCCAAATATAGTGAAGTTCTATAAAACATTAATAAAATAGTAGTGACATATGTCACGACCCGTCCTCGGGGCCCGTGCCGCGACTACCCCAAGCCTGCCTTCCATAGGCCAGGGGCTGGCGACTAGCACCAATGGTGTAAATCCCGATAACTGCGAAGGCATTGCCTTTATACAAGTCAACAAAACACCATAGAGTACAAGAGAAAGTAATACACTAAGTAAAAAAGATGTGTTGAAAAGTAAATGGGCCAGAATACACACCCAACTGAAAGTACAGCTACAACTGAACGAAAGTACAACAAAAAAGACAAGCAGCTGGAAGAATAGAAGCAGCTCCTAGGTCATCCACCTCGGATGCTACCTGAAGGGTAGGTACAGATAGCATAGCTCCTGGATCGTCCACCACAGATCCTACCTGAAGGGTATGTACAGATAACCTCCACAACACTCTCACCCGTCAACCTCCTCCGAGTATTGTCTCATCATGAAGTCCACCTTCGGATACTGACTCGTCGTGAGGTCCACCTCAGGGTACTGTCCAACCCTCGAACACTCGGCCTCTGTCAGCGCTGCCCATCGTCTGCAACCAACACAATGAGGTGTGGGCATAGCCCATGCAGGGGTGAGTATAACGATACTTAGTAGGAACCCCGAGACCCTCAAGGTCTCACTAAATCCAACAACAATATCCACAAAGATTGTTCTCAACAGATAACCTCTACTTAGGTATATGCCTATACATATACCTAAGTCATCAAGTAACCCATATCAATATTGAGGAAATATAAAGGTTATGTAATTAATGGATAACCACTACCTAGGTATATGACCATACATATACCTAAGTTATCAAGTGACCCATCTCAATCATGAGGTAAACACAAAGGTCATTAACTCAGCTCAAACTAGGATTGTCATTATCGAAACCGTAACTGCTAAAGAGCTCCATATCTAACGAGTACATTGATCCTGTCACAACTTTGAGGTACTGCTCACTAAGCTAAGACTGCTGAGATACTCCTCCTGTCGAGTACCGCGGGTCTGCCACCTCACAAAGTTGTGCTCCTCTGCCATGGGTCTACCACATCACATAGTAGTGCTCCCCCTCATATACTAAAGAGGTACTCCTCCTGTCGAGTACCATGGGTCTGCTGCCTGCTACCAGGCACTACGTCCACCATGGTTCTGCACCCAAACATAGTAGTGCTCCGTCCACTAGGCTAATCGACTCACTCCAAGTCGAGTCGGTCAAGCAGTCGTTAGGTCTCAGCCGACTACACGGTCTCCGTACTCCGGACGCTTGTCTCTGGGAGGGTCCGCTCCACGAGATATAGGTCGATACTCCAAGTATCACAAAGTCCCACGAAGAAGTATCTCAAAGGACCGCCTCGTCACAGGGGTCTCAACGCAACAGACGGTGCATGTATCGGACGCCCGGTCTGTGAGTTATTAGCCCTTTCATCCCAGGGGCCCAATTGGTTTCATGTACGAACCAACCCGGCCACATATCAACTATACCCCAAACACTCATAGGGTATAATCATGGGGACCGTTCCTCAACATGATCACCAACACCGCTGACGGTTCGTCAAACGGATTTCCGATCTGAAATTTATCGGCTTTTCTGTTCCAGGGGCTCGGTTGGATTTAGGGTACAATCCAACCCGGCCTTACTCCAACTGCGTCCAAACCTCAGGTGAAGTATTCCAAAGGTTACGTCTCATCAAGAGGAATTCATCAAAGTCAATGGCATGTCAATCAGATGTCCGGAGCTCAGGTTATAAGCGTTTCCACTCCGAGGGCCCGATTGGTTTTGTGTTTGAACCAACCCGGCCGTACCCAAAGTTCTCCTAAACCTTGAGTGTAAAATACCGAAACAATTGTATCGATCCAAGGATCATATTGCCACTGATGGTGCGTAGATCGGAGGTCCGTATCCCATGTTATGGGAATTTGAAAAGAACTGTCCGAAAATAGGTGGTTTTGGGCCCAGACCGACCAGGCCCGAGACCCCCTGGGTCGGTCCGATCCGGGTCGACCCGAACCGGGTCCGGGTACAGCCCATTTGGGCATGGCCCGGCCCGGCTGGCGGGGCCTGGCCCAGCCTGCACGGCCGGTTGGCCCGGCGTGAGATCGCCCTGCACGGCCAGCTTGGCCGTGCCGTTGCGAAAAAGGGGGGGCGGCTGCCCCCTTAATTGAAAGGCGGCCCCCATGTGGGGGCCACTGCCTTTCACATATAGGGGTTACGACCCCCAGTCTCCCCTGGTCCCGCACGACCGTGGGATCGGTCGCCTGCAGCTGCGGCTTCAGCCGCGGCGGTCCCTCCTGGCGGCGCGCCGGAACGCCGCCGCCTCCGACCGCCGGCGCCACCGTGCCGGCGCAGCACGCCGGCAGGGTCTTCCACGGACCACCGGACATGCTCTGGTGGTCTGTTTTGGCTGCGGTCTTCACCAGCGATCCTCTTGGGACCTTCTCTTCAATGCGAAGTCTTCAAATCGCCTCTGTGGCCCGTTCATTAATCACCCGTCGATCCGAACGTCAAATAAACAATCTACAGAGTCTTCGAATCGCCTATGCGGCCCCGACTCCGGTCGCGGTTTCGTTCGGCCTCAATGGCGCGGCGCGACGGCGCCGCGCTTCTTTGCTGTGATTCTCCATGTTCCCGTGTGGTGCCGTTGCACCGCACTCCCTTTTTTCATGCTGCAACAAGAACAACAACAAAGAGGGAGGAGGGTTGGCCGTGTTTGTGCGGTCCGACCTCCTCCCATTATAACGATAACAGGCGGCCCAAAAAGAATAAAAATCCTTGTTAAGAAAACGCAAAGATTAAACCATAATACTTTAACTCAAACCCCTACCTTGAAAATGGTTTGTTCATCGAAGACGCGGGAAGCGATGTCGCTCCGTAAACACCGGGAAAGAACCGTCGTCATTGGTGAGTTTCCCCATGATTGAGTCCCATCCCTTGACGTGGAGGAAGAAAAGGATTGGAGAAGCGTGGAGCGTTCTTCGCCGAGTCGGAAGTCCGTTCTTCGTCGGAGTTTCGGTGTTCTTCAAAAACTCAAGACCTCTCCCCCAAAGTTCTCCCAACACAACAAATGCTCCCAAAATAAAATAATAGCTCATGCTATTATTTTTATTCACACAAAAAAGACTCAAAATTCAAGTCTCAAACCACTTAAATTAATGAAGAGTGTTGGCATGATTAAAGAGGAGAGAGGGGGAGGTGAGTGGTCTCATAATAAAGGGGAGTTTCAAGGGGTTATGGGGAATGTGAAAAGGTGGGGGATCGTGTGGGCCGCACCTCTCATTTATTCTTACAAGGGAAGTTAGAAACCCAACTTCCACACATAGGATGAAAATACTTAGAAGAAAAATAAAATTGGTTGTAAAAATTTAATTTTTATTTATTAATTAACCCATTATTTTAATAACCACACCCGAGCAAACGCAACTCCGGAATGGGTGTTCCTAAGCAATTACTGGTGCTTTGGTTTCATCGGTGCCCTTGAATCTTGACTCCGAGCATCGGTTCAAAAGCTAGAAAAACCCGCTCGTTCATTCCCAGAACTTACCCGAGATAAAATTCAGAAATTGATTTCGGGCACACCGGGCCTCAGAATCAGGTGCCGTCCAAAACTTCATTCTTGTAAAATCCCAAAGAAATTAAGAAAAAAAATTTCTTGAATTTTTTGGGTCTTTACAACATATGTCATATATTTTAATAATTATATATCATAATAATTTTATTATTCTATTTATTGAATATTATTTTTAAATATTACATGAAATCAGTATGATAAGTCAATATGAAATGTAAAAAGGATAATTTCTTAATGAAATAGTGATTTTATTTATAAGTACTACAATTAAGAATATACATATAATTATATTTTCAGCCAAATAACACTTTCCAAAAACAAATTTTATCATTAAGATTGAGTAATTTCATTTTGTACTATTTATGATATTTATATATAACGTAATTATTATTTGGATAAAAATAAAATTATACATCTTTGGGTATTAATATAATATTTTATTTCTACCTTATTATTATATTGAAAATAAATGGTGAATATTTTCTTTTCAATTACATTATTTTGGAGGATCTTCCCATGATAAGAGAAACAATATAAGTTATTTATAATGTTCATTAAGAGATTATTTCAGATTTCTGACTCAATTATATTTTATCTCAATTTCTAATATAGAATTTATTGTTTAAATATAAAATTATTTCATTCATTTAATTAGAAAATATTTTTTTACAAATATGTTTCTTATTGTTCTATATAGTGATGCTATTTTTTACTGGGTTTCATACTAATTTTCTTACTTTATATTTTACATGATTTATAAAACATATTTTGAAAATATCAATTATTTCTGAATATTTTTTAAAATTTTGGTTAAATAATTTATATATTTTTTTTAAACATTATGAAATAGTCAAAAAAATTACATCAATAAGATATAATGAAATTGTTTTATACTATAGTCATTCTGATAAACAAATTGGAATATCATTTTTACACTAATATAAATAATTTACAAAAAAACATATTTAAATTTTTATAGAAATGAATTATTTAATTATCCATTGATAAATGTTAATACCCAAATATGGAATAACATTTTAAAATATATTATAAATATATCATGAGATAATTGAGATAAATATATGGTCCAAATTTTTTTAAGCATTGTGTGTGACCGACAGCTTATCAGGATCTCAACAATTGGACCAAATATATTCAATAATATATATGTATATGAGTTTATAATGTAAATAACCTAAATACAAATGTTAAATTTAATGTATTCCATGTAATAATATTCTAGTCATGATACCAAAATATCAACTCATTTTTGGCTTAACAATCTCTGACGTAAAATGTAACCACATGTCACGATCACGACCCACACATGAAGATTCATATTTTGGTTTTGTACCATGACATTAGCTTAAAAATATCACAATGGTATAGGCCTATAAAAATCCTCATGCACACTATACAATGTCTCAACCCATATAATATCTCATAGTGTATGGCCCTCATGCATTTCTTGGACCAATACCCTCTCACTTAGGGTGGTCTAGGCCAGAAAACATTTAATTAATAAAATTTAAATAACCCAAATCCTTACTTGTACAATAAAAATCTTTGAAGTATCCTGTTATATTTTATTTTACCCTACTCTATATCACATTTCTTGATCTCAATATCTCATATTAGAACAATCCCATCTCACATAGGGTAGTTCAACCCAGCACCCTCTCAATTAGTGAGCATCCATGTAACTGTATCTTGGAAAAACTAACTAATTACATAGAAAAATACAAGCTATTACCCTCTAAAATATGGTATGTATCAACATACACATCATAGAAATACTCCCTATAACTTAGGGTGGTCCATTCCAACACCCTCATGAATATAATGATTCTCAACATCCATTCACTCCATCACAGATATACATATTCAGGCTTAGAAATTGGGAAAATATAATAACAACTTTCTCAACATGTTTTCCATGACTCGCACATTTAAAAGAAACCTCATATAAAATCATCATGTCTCATAACCCACTAGAAATGTTGGTTAATATCTTCCACGGAGACATGGTATTCCTCAACATCTCACCGTGGAAGAGAGTTATGAGATTTTAGAAGAATAGAATGCTTAGTCCAAGGAACATCAGCCCTTTTGAGATCATTGATCGCATTAGAGTAGTGACCTATCGACTTGAACTCCCCCAGAACCTATCTCAAGTACACGATGCATTCCATGTATCAATTTTAAGTTAGTAAATATCTAACAAATCACATGTACTCAATCCAGAGGTGGTACCATTTGAGAATGACCTCACCTTTGAGGAGAATCTGGTGATGATCTTAGATAGCAGTGAAAAAGTTCTACGAAATAAAAAAATTACCTTCATCAAGGTATTGTGGTGAAACCTCATGTTTGAAGAGGTAATGTGGGAACTAGTGGAAGTGAGGAGGCAGATTTACGATCATTTTATTTAGGGTGGGAAAAAATAAATTTCAAAGGAGAAATTTGTTAAGGGGGGAAGATTGTAATGACCCAAAACATTTATTAATGAGAGTTCCAATTGGTCTAATTAAATGTTTTATTAGGGTTATAAAAAATATGCACCATGGTTTTATGGATTTCAAAATAAAATTATGAATAATTACCATTTCCAATATAGTCGTTGAAAAGTGATCACATGATTAGTATAAACCGTGGTCTTTAAAAATCCAATTTACACGGACAAAGGAAGTGATGGCCTCATCCCAAATAATTTCTCCATACGAGGCCCATTTGATAGAGCATGGAAAGGTGGTGATGTTACTATGATTTCTTCTTGACCATTCCCAATCTGATATTCAACACATTATGCTCAAACAGAGCCGCCTACGAGAGAAGTGTAAGTTGATAGAGATTACCACCCAAGCAATGTTGTCTGAGCCACCCCAAGAGTCTGTCACAATTTCACACCATAACCTTCAATATTATGCTGGTGTTATAAGGGGTTATGTAACAAGAACCTAGCAGTATTATTATGTACATTATTTTTTATAGAGAGTGTACATTAATTTTATTATTGTTACGTGGTAAATAGTTTTTAAATAAAAAAATATTATTTTAAGTTAATATTAAATTTAGTAATATATTTTGATGAATTAAATAATATTTCATTTAAATAATATTTTAATTAAATATTCTTAGTAAATTAATTTTTATTACATATAAATGATCGTATAATTTTTATCAATACAATTATGATTTTTATTATGGTTTGAAGGATGTTTTTTTAAGAACCCATAAATTTTTGATAAATGTCTATTTTTATTTTAAAAATTAAAATTCACATATTTAGAAAATTATTTAGATAAAATAAATATTATTTTTGGAATGAGGATGTTGAAATTAACCAATAGTGAATATTTCATAATTTTTTGAGGCAGATGAATTTTTGGATAAAAATTCAATATCATTTTAATATATAATGTGTTTTATGACATAATGATGACCCAATAGTGATGAAATAAATTACTATAAATGATATGTTAGTCTAATAAATGATTTATAATTAATATAATGTGATATTATATTTGTTTTATTAATTTAATGGTGCCTTACTCTCCAAGACTTATAAAACATTTTATCTTTTTAAATTATTTTCCTTGAAAGTGTGACTCATCTCCACATAAGAAATCCTAATATTTTAGGATGTTTAGAAATTTTCATTGTAAGATAATTTTTCCCAATCCACTTTTTCAAAAACCTTGGCAAAAAACCATTGGATGGTTTGTGGTTTTGATTAGTTTAATGTGTGGTGTCCAAAACCAAAATAATGAAGAATTCCCTCTCTTTTCTTATATAAACCCACACAAGGTCCCCCTTCCTCTTCACTAAAAGCCTTTGGATCTTAGCCATACTCTTCCCTACTATTTCTATAATCTTACCAAGGTTTGAAAAGATCCCAATAATCCTCTCTAATGCCTCTCCCAAACCTCTGGGATCACACTTCCATAGAAGGGTTTTTTTACTTTCTCATTTTTGTCCAAATTTCTTTATATTGTTATACCCTTTTATATTCAATTAAAAATGTTGGGGTTTTATTTCTCACATCCACTATACATCCCTCCTTATTTTTAATGATGATATATCCCTTTACCTCTCATTAATTCCTTCCATGTACACACGTTACCATGCCGAAATTCCGTAAGGGATTTTTATCTCCTCATTTACATTCAAAAAATTATTTTATATTATGAATAACAATTCAATTAAATATGTTAGTAAATATATAAATATGACCTAATTAATGTTCATTTAATGTAAAAATGATGATATAGCCCTTTCTATCTCATCAAAAAAATTTATGGATTATTATATCACATTGTTATGCTGCTGAAATTGCACTTCCATTTTCCAAGCCAAAGTCATTTTGTATTGAATACCATGACCATTTCTATATCAAGGGTATTCACCTTTACACACATTTACCTATTGATTATATATTTTCATGTATGAATTCGTCATTCCATAATAATTTAATAACATATGATTTTGAATGATTCCAGGTTATATGATCCATGTCGCACACTTATGTATGAAATAAAATGATTAAGAAGGGTGTAACCTGATAGCACTCCAATGCATCGAGTGAAGATTTGTATCATGATAATTCAAGTGAAATGAGGTTTTACTCATTCTAATGCATGTGAAATTAGGTTTTAATCCTTATTAATGTGAAATGAACCTTATATCATGATAATATCATGTTAAATGTTGTTCCCACATTTCCATGTTATTGTAATCATGCAATATCATTCCAGTATGTTCATGTTTATCTTTTGATACATTGATATTCCTATTGCCTAAAATGTATTGTATTATTCATGTTATTCCATATTTACTCTATTATTGGTCTATATCTCACCCATTTGTATGCATGTTCTTAGGTTATCCCATGCAAAGCTATGTACGAGGGATTGTAGTGGTCATGTAAAGGAAGTTTTCAAAAAAGATGTTGTGTTTAAGGTTTTAAGTCGTTATGTATTGTTATTAAGCCCAAAAGGCACTATACCTCTCAATATTATATTTTGTATAAAGTGATAATTAAATGTAATAAATTATGTTTAAGTGTGAAATAATTATTAGGGTTATTATAGTTGGTATCCGAGGATAAGTATAGTTATTTTATGGATCAGGATTTGAAAACCCCAGTAAAAGCCTTAGGAATAAGACCAAGTATAATAAAAACATCCCTAAATTTTGGTGAGTATTGAGTAAGAGTTTTATCAATCAAAAACATATATGTCAGGATACGATCAGGCAGAGGCATCTCTGGCATAGATATATCTAGTGGTAAAACCAGAAAACACCGCTTTAAGATAGACTTGATCGACAACTAGTGCACCAAAATAAGACATTCTACACTCTTGTTTAGGACACTCATGGGGGATATGATTTGGTAAATTCATATGACAACTTTGAACCATTTTAATGGAAATAAAAAATTCTCCTTAGATAATATGTTGGGAGGTAGACCATGGATAACATATATTAAACCTATAAATTCATTAGTTAATAAAAATAAAAGTAATTTATAAGTCATCTATTTTCGTCTCTCTATTACACATTATGTGTTACCCCTAACATTACATTTATTCTATCCAATGTCCTATTATATGAGGAATCAGGCAAGCAATTGTTGTGAAGATCAATATGACAACTATTATAATGATATTCCCAACCTGATTGGAATGGGAATCACAAAAATTGTCACAATACCCTCTCAGTTAACACATGATTTGAATAGAAACATGGGTAAATAAGAACATTCAACCCCCCCCACAAAAGAATAAACGAGTCACAATAGAGACATTTATGATAGAAAATCCTCCTACTTTTAATGGATCATCCCATCCCTCAATCGCCAAACAATGGATCAACCACATTGATAAGATCTTCTCAATCCTTAAACGTTTCGAACTAGAGAAGGTTCTTCATGCTTCTTATCTTATGGAGGGTGAAGCTGATCAATGATAGACATTATCAAAAATATAAAGAATGAGGAGGAGATAAAGACCTTATAATGGAATGATTTTCAGAAGATTATTTTTGATAAATATTTTTCATCCACCCTCTAACGTAAGATTGAAAGGGAATTCCTTTACCTCATGAAAAAAATGAAGAATTCGTCAGATCATATGAGGAAAATATCAGAAGTTGTGCACGATATGCTTTAGTATTTGTTGTTATCTCAAAATGAAATTTTGAATACTTCTTCGCTGGGATAAAACATAGCATAGGGAAAGCCAGAGTAATCCCTGACTTCGAGAGCTATGAGAAAATTGACTGATGTTCCCTCAAAGTCAAAGTGGAGATTGAAAAATCTCATGGGTATGATGGGGATAATAAGTGTAAGGTGGATATTAATTCTGGAAGTCTAATGGATAAATCCAATGGTGCTATGAAAATACAGCACCCCACTTTCCAATGGTGCGGAATGAAGTAAACTGGAAATTGCTTGAAGTGGACAAGGAAACGATTTAGGTTTGGTAAAGAAGGTCACCTAGATATTAGCTGTCGATAAGAGAAAACCATGGATGAAAATGAAGACATGAACACTCCGTTCATCCCTCAATTAATTTTTTATTGCTTCAACTATAAAGAACCTGGGAACTTTTCTTACCAGTTCACAAAGAAGAGGGTTTTCAGACGAAACCAACAACCTGCAAGGTAGAAAGGGCGAGCTTTTTCCATCACTACCACTAAATTGAACTCCAACAATGAAGTTGTTATATGTATGCTAGTTATTAATTTAATAATAGTGAATGTACATTTTTATTCTGGTTCTAAAAATTCTTATATATACCAAAAGTTTAGTTGTACAATCTCAACACCACCAAAAATCATGGATGTAATGATGCTAGTGAGAATAAAAAATTGGGCAATCATTGGAACCCATGAATATAACTCTTATCCTATCATAATTTGTGGATTGAACTTCCCTGTGAACCTCTTCATACTCCCTCTAGTAGAATTTGATGCAATTCATGGCATAGATTGTCCTTCCTAATATAGAGCCAACATAAGTTTTTGTGAGAGGGAAATCACTCTCATATGGATATTCAACCACCGGTTTTGTACAATTGAATGGTGGAGGATAAATCTTCCTTAGCACCCTCATCTCAATCATGGATTTTATTTCCCTATAAGAACACATATCGTACTCAAATGATTGAGTCTAAGGACTCATCCATCCTTGAAGACATACCTATTTTGAGGGAATTTTCTGAAGGGTTTCTTGAGGAATTTCCGAGTCTTCCTCATAGAAGAGATTTTGAATTCTGAATTGATCTTATACCTAAGTCATTACCAATATCCATGAATCCATACTGAATGGTTGTTGTGAAGCTTGAGGAGCTGAAGAATCAACTGCATGTGAATTTTAATTAAGGGTTTATACAACCAAGTGCTTCACCATGGGGTGCGCCATTCCAATTCATCAAGAATAAGGATGGGTCAATGAGCCTTGGAATGAATTATCATGGGCTCAAAAAAATCAAGATAAAGAACTAGTATCCTTTTCCTCAAATTTATGACTTGATCGATCAGCTTTTTGAAGAAAAATACTACTCCAAGGTGGATTTTTGGTTGAGATATTACCAAGTAAGGGTAAAGAAGGAGGATATCCCCAATAATTCTATTTCTACAATTTACGAGCAACATGATGTCATATTAATGACTTTTGGACACACTAATGATCCATAAGTATTCATGGACTTAAAGAATAGTGTCTTTAGAGACTACCTTGACAAATATATTGTAGATTGTATAGATGATATACTAATATAATCGAAAACCGTGAAGGAGAATGAGGAGCATCTATGAACTATACTTGAGACCTTGTGAAAAGAGAATATCTATGGAAAGTACAACAAGTGTTACTTCTAGTTGAAGAAAGTCACATTATTGGGTCAGATCATCACAATAAATGGGATATCTATGTATCCCCCCAAGATAGATACAATTGAAGTATGACTTATTCCATCATCATTAATGGATATCTATAGAATCCCAGGGTTATCTGGATATTGTTGGTGATTTTGAGAAATTTCTCATGATTTTCCATCCCTCTCACCAAGATCACTCAGATGGGAGTAAAAATTTCTTGGAGTGATGAATGCAAAGATATCTTAAAGGAGTTTAAAAGGAGGCTTATCACTATGCCTGTGATCACATTACCAACAAGTGGAAAAATTTTCGTGGTATTTATTGATGCCTCGAAGAAGGGCACGATTTTCTTGTTGATGAAAAATTAAAAAGTCATTACCTATGTTTCAAGGAAATTAAATGTTCATGAGAAAAACTATACAAAACATGATCTGGAGTTGGATTCAGTAATATTCTCTTTAAATATTTCATGGAATAACCTCTTTAGGGAGAAGTTTGAGATATACATGGACCAAAAATGCCTCAAGTATATATTCACATAGAAAGTGTTGAATATGCACCAATAATGATGGTTAGAGCTAATCAGAGACTATGACTATTCAATACATTACAACCTTGGGAAAGAGAATCAGGTGGTGGATGCTCTAAGTAGAAAGGACCCAGCAATTCTATCATTTATGAGAATTTAAAAGGATCCAATATTCTTAGATTTGATAAAGATAGACATGGGAATCATAAATAAGGGATAATCATCAGACCTTTGACAAATGATTTCTCAAATTACTTTTTTGAAAGGATAAAGAATGATAAAAAGGATGGTATGGGAAATTTAGAAGAATGTGGAAACTATCAGAAAAAGAAAATCATGGGAGTTCAATGTTAAGGACGAAATAATTGAAAGATTTCGTACAAGACTATGTGTTCCATATAATTTGGATTTAAAGATATAATTTTTAGATAATACACATAGTTAAAATATTTCCTTTCACCAGGGAACCAAAAATATATATCATGATCTCTGAGAACAATATTATTGAGATAAATTAGAGAAGGATATCATTGAGTATACATCAATGTACCTGATATGTCAGCAATTGAGGGGTGAGAGGAAGAATTCTAAGGGGATGATACAAAAATTACCCATACCAGCATGGAAATGAGAAAACATCACCACAGAGTTTGTCATCGGACTTCTAAAGACATAAAAAGTTATCAATGCTATCTAGGTTATTTTGGATCATCTTACAAAGTTTTCACACTTCATTACAATTCAGGAGGATTTCTCATTTATCAACTAGAATATATTTACATCATAGAAGTGGTAATGATGCATTTTGTAACACTATATATTACATCTGATTAAGATCCATGATTCACCTATAAGTTTTTGAAGAGTCTTCATAGTGCATTGAATACTGTGTTGAACATCAGTACAGATTCTCATCTTCAAGCTGATGGCCAATCATAGGGGACTATCTAAACAATTGAGGATATGTTGCAACCATGTTCAATGGGCTTCAAAAAAGAATGATATCAACATATTCTTCTAGTTGAGTTATCTTACGACAAAATTTCCCACTCAATAATCCAAATGTCTCATTGTGATGCCCTTTATGTGAAGAGGTGTAGAACACCAGCATGTTGGGATGAATTTGGGGTGAAAAAATTTCTAGGTATAGAAATGGTTGAGGAACTGGTGGAGAATGTTAAGACCAACCATCAACACATTAATGCTACTGAGAGTCGACAAAAGAGCTATGATGATAATCATGGACAAGACCTACAGTTTAATGCCAGATGCATGATATTACTCTGAATATCACCATGGAAGAGAATTATTAGATTTTGGAAGAAGGGAAAGCTTAGTCCAAGGTAAATCGGCCCTTTTGAGATTGTTGATCGCATTGACTCAGGGACATATCGACTAGCACTCCCACTGAACCGATCTCAAGTAAATGATTTATCCCATGTATAATTCTTGAGGATGTAAATTCCTGACCAATCACATGTACTCAATATAGTGGTGGTACCATTAGAGATGACCACTCCTATGAAGAGAAGCGGGTGAAGATCATAGATCATAGGGAAAAAGTTTTACAGAATAAGACAATGCTCCTTGCCACGGATTTGTGGTGAAACCACATGTTTGAAGAAGAAACGTGGGAATTAAAGGAAGTGATGATGTAGAGATACCCAAATCTGTTTTAGTGTCAGAAAAAAAAAATTTAGGGTGAAATTTCTTATGGGGGGGAGATTTTAAGGACCCAAAACATATATTAATGAAAATTATTCTTGATCTAATAAATTTGTTTTTGTGTTTATATAAAATACGACCCTCGGTTTTATGGATTTAAATACACCATTATGAATTATTACCATTTATAATATAGCTATTTAATAGTTATCTGATGATTAATATAAATATAGGGGTTTAAAAAATGTAATTTACCCATATAAAGGAAGTGATGGCCTCATCCAGTAGAATTGCTCTGTACGAGGCCTATTTGTCGAATCTCGAAAAATAGGTGGAATCATTGAGATTCTATCATGACAAAGCCCAAGCGAATCTTCAACAAGTTATGCTTCAACAAAAACTGCTATGAGAGTAGTGGAAGTCGATAGAGATTAGCACCCGGGAAATGTTTCCGGAGCCACCCCAAGACTATGTCACTATCTCACACCTTACCCTTTCGTATTATGTAGGTGTTATAAGGGGTTATGTAAAAATATAGTAGCACTACTATTATTTATATTATTTTTTTATATAGAATATACATTCCTTTTATTATTGTTACTTGGTAAATAGTTTTGAAAGAAAAAATAGATTTTTTAGTCAATATTTAATTAAGAAATATATTTTGATGAATTAATGAATTTCATTAAATAAGTAATATTTTAATGAAATATTTTTAATAAATTATTTATTATGAAATATAAATTATTGAACAATTTTTATGTATAAAATTGTGATTTTTAAGGATTGAAATCTGTTTTTGTCTAAAACCATGAATTTTTGATAAATATTGGTTTTTATTTTAAAATTAAAAAATTAACATATTTATAAAATTATTTAGAATAAATGAATATTAATTTCTGAATCAGGATTTCAAAATTATCTAACAGTGAATTTTTCAAAATTTCTTGAGATAGTCAAATTTTTGCGTAATAATGAAATACCTTTTAAATAGATACAGATTTCTATGACCATATAATGGCCCAATAGCGATGTAATAAAATAATAGTAATGATTGGTTCAACAAATATTATTTTATCTTTAAAATAATGTGATTTTACATTTTTTTGATTAATTTTATGGTTCCATAGAAGACTCTCCAAGGATTATGAAATAGTTTGTCTTATTTAATTGTTTTCTTTGATTGTGTTAACCACCTCCATATAAGCATGCATAATATTTAAAAAATTTCTCTCATTGGAAGTAAAAAATAATGTTTTCCACTCCACATTGGTAAAACCCATGCGAAAAAACCAGGTGATGGTTTTTGGTTTTGATTAGTTTAATGTGTGGTATCCAAAACCTAAATAATAATGAATTCTCTCTCTATTCCTATACAAACCAACCCAAGCTCCAACATCCTCTTCACTAATAGAATTTGGAACTCTACAAAACTGTTAAATCATCTCTCTAGTATCTTCCCAAAGTTCCCCATACTCCCAATAAGCCTCTATCAAGCCTCTCCCAGGCCTTTGGGATCACACTTCCATATAAGGGATTTCTTCCTATCTCATTTTTGTTCAAATTTATTTATGTTTTATACCCTGTTATTTTCATTTAAAAATTATGGGGTATCTTTTTTCACCTCACTTATACTTCACTAATTATGTTTTAATTATGATATACTCCTTTGTCTCTCATTAATTCATCCCATGTGCACTTGTTACAATGCTAATATTTGGTAAGGGATTTCTCCTTCCTCATTTATATTCAAGAAATTATTTTATATTATGAATATAAATTCTATTAAATATATTGGGATATGTATCTATATTACCCCATTACATTCCATTTCATGTACAAATGACGAGATAACCATTTCTCTCTAATCAACCAGTTTTAGGAATTCTTATATCACACCGTTATGCTACCGAAATTGCACCATGATTTTCCAAACCAAAGTCATTGTGTAGTGAATACAATGCCATTTCTCTATCAAGTGTATTCAACTTTACACATATTTACTTATTGATTATATAGTTTCATGTATGAATTCCACATTCCTTAATTGTGGAATAACTAATTACGTTGAATGATTCCATGTTATATGATCCATGTGGAACACTTATGCATGAAATGAAATGATTAAGAAGGGTGTACCCCAATAGGCTCCAATGAATAGGGTAAATATTAGTATCATGATACATCAAGTGAAAAAAGAGTTTACTCATTCTAATTATAGTGCAATGAGGGTTTACATATGCTTCAGGTGTATTGAGCCTTGGGTCATGCTAACATCATGTTAAATGTTTTTTCCACATTAACATCTTGTGTTAATTATGCAATATCATTCCTTTATGTTCATGTTTATCTTATTCTTAATTGATATGACTATTTCCTAACATGTATTGTATTATTCATGTTATTCCTTGTTTACTTCTTTACTGAGCTTTATATCTCACACCTTTTCATTCATGTCCTCAGGTTATCCCATGAAAAGATAAGTACTGGAGAATATAATTGTCATGTAAAGGAAGATTTCAATAAAGATGTTGTGTTTAATGTTTTAAATAATTTTGTAATGTTCCTCAGACCCATTGACACTAAATATATTTATATTCTATGTTTTATCAAGTTAATATTTTATGTAATAAATTATGTTCATGTGTGAAATAAATATCAATGATGTTATATAAGCCTGTCGAGGTTAGGTTCTGCCTAAGGAAAGAATCCCCTGAAAAGATCAATGTTACTCTCATATTTATAATCTTAGTTACCATTTGATATTTATAAGTATTTTAAAAAAATTAAATAATTTAATTTAATTATTTTATTTATGGTTATGTACTAAAAAATACTTTCATTAGTTATACTATGTCAGCCAATGTTAGGCTCTACCAAAGAAAATCACACCCTCACTACCTCAATGGTGGTTTCTTTTTTTAAATCTGATTCACCTCTCATGAGTTATAAGGACATGAAAAATAAAATAAAATAAAATAATTATTTTATTTACAATTTTTTAATTTTCAAGTTTTCTCACAGGAGACCCACACCGACTAAACATATGTCACGCCTGGGGTAAACCCAATGATCTAACCATAAGGTTTACCTCAGAGTTATAATTTGGAAAACTATTCATGATCTATTTCACTTTCTCTGGAAAACCGCTCAACCAGGCTATTTAAGAACATTACATCTTCCGACAGATCATTTCAGGCATTTTGGGCCTCAGAATCGCATTCTGTCTCACCACTTTGTCGCATAAGTTTCCCAATAATTTTCTAAAAATAGAACTTGGTAAATCCAAGTCATTAAATTCTCCCCACCATAAGGCTTTACAGCATTTAAAATTCTAAAAAAACTTTATCAATCAAAAGTTGAGATAACTGAGCATGAATCTATGCCTCCCACTCCCATGTGCTTCACATAACATCTATGTGATACCCACATTTTGAATGTGCATCAGGGGTATTCCTTATGGAAAATGAAGCACATAATGACTCATAGTCGGTATCAATGATTTTTGTCTCTCTAATTCATTTTAGAGTGGATGGTTGACAACCAACAACTAGAGATAAACTACTCCATCTCGATCCACGAAGGATAATAGTAATGAGGCCAACTACTCAAATGCCTTGTTCAATAATTTCTAACTAGATTCTCACTGGAATTATCTTCTTATACATTCCTCATCACTATGTTTACTACAAATCTAGCCTTTGAGATGCCATGTCCTAGAAAAAGAGACCTTATTAATCCATGATAGATACATCAAGTTACTTTCATTTAGCTGGTTCTTCTAATGTGGATTCTGGACAATCCTTATGTGTCTTGCATGCTTCCCCTCCAATGACGAGTACACTATGATTTCATTAACACATATCACCTGGGGCCTCCCATGGAGAAACAATGGGTCTTACTAATCCCTTCAACCACAAGTCACACATCAACTCCCCCAACTCAAGAAGCACTTTGGGAGCCATCCTGGCATATTGGTGGAAATATTGTCTCCACCCTAGGGTACAGAAAAATGAATAAGTCTACCTCTTTGTGGAGATTTAAACCAGTAACATCTTCTAGGGATAAATTCTTATACACTTCCACCACTATAAATCCTATGGAATCATAACATCTACTATAACGAGGGTTGGACTAGCCATCTATATATAAATCATCTACAACCTCCTCTGAACGAGTATATCAAGAGTATCAAGGGTTTGAAACTTTCTCATTATAGGAAATCTAGTTCCATTGCTACAGAAAAAGAACATATTTTTCCTTAAAACCATAAATCTAAGAATTAACTCTGGATTAGACTATATTGAAAATGAAATCGTATGGCCTCGATGCCACTACCAAGAAATCCAAACCAAAACTCTCTCCACTAAGAGTCAGGGCACACTATTAGCACTAGTGTATGTTAATTACAGTATGAGTCTCTAAATGTGCGGATTATGTCAATGGTTTAACCGTAACATCCAGGTATCAAAAAAAGTTTCAAGAAAGGAAATCACTAGCACAAGTGTCCATAAAAACTACATATAATGTAGAAAGGCATAGTGTATACCATGAAGCATCCCTGGAGTCATGTGGTAATAAGCTTTGAAAGACTGCAACTATATCCTCCACTACCCTCCAACTCCCAGAGTCTGGTATGGACCACCTAGAGGTGGTTGTTGTGACACATAAAAATATTGGCCAACTTATACTTCTTCCCTAGCTCTCCTTCCACATCCATCGCCCGATGAATCTATCTTCTCTTTCCATTTCAACTTCAATGGTGGTTCATCAAACACCACTCTGACTACAACATGAGTGATGGGGAAATATTATGTGGGATTCACCCTTTTATAGAATGCATAGAAAATAATTTGCTTCTAGGAACTAGTTCATCCTCGAAACATCTGAAAAAACATCTCATTCTTGGGATTACATTTCTCACATTCTATTGGTAGGTCCTACTAACCCTGCATCTTGAGAGATCACAATTTCATAAGCCTATGGCACACATCTAAACCTTGCGCTTCATCATATAGGACTAAAAGGGCCATTCAAAACTAGGTCTGGCAAGCATAATCCACCTGAACTAGTTGAGTTGGATCTACTAACTAATCATTAGGAAAAACCACCACCTGTTGACCATCCGGAAGAAAAACTGCTCTGCGACGGGCTCCCATCAGGGAGGCCTCATCGAGCATTATACCAAACTCTTTATCCTGCTATGAAAACATCACTATTTGGCATCGTGAACACATCATGAGGGGAACAAGATGTATTATGGTTAAAATAGTGTACCTAGTGAGATGAGTCAATAACCACATGGAAAACACAAACCAATATTATATGATACATGTGTCATTTATTTCCCAGTGACCATTGTCCAATTGCACTGAGTCGAAAAGAAGGTTATCAAAATCCCAGTGAATTTATACATTAGCCATAACTATAACACTATATCATCCAGACAATGAGTTGAACTGGAATCATCTATACACTATTTCTATGAAACCCAATCCAAGCTCACAAAAATATAATCCTAAGGTCTAACTGACCACCTTTGATACCATTATATCATGAACAATACCTAGGGGCCTATACTATGATAACCACAAGCCTACCTCTAATTGGCCAAGGGCTGGCGACTATCGTTGAGTAGGAATATCCCAAAAATTGATGGAATTTTTCAAAGAACCCAAACACACACACACCAAACTCCAATATATAGGGTCTGGCGTGTAAAAACACTAAGTAAGAAATATTAATTCATACCACTACAACCCAACAATAGATTTAGATAGAGAACAAAGCAGTAATGTTCAACAGAGAAAAAATACAATCCCACTAAATGAGATATATCTAAGAAGTATGACCTAAAAATAAGGGAACTAATTCTATTCTAGGGAGACCTAGGAAGAAACTCAGCTCTTCTGATCTCAGAACACACTGTCTAGTCCTAGACCTGGTCCACCTAGGACTCCACCAATATATCAATCATCAGCACATGGCACAACACATACGGTCCAATCCTGTGAAGGTTTCAATGAAACAATACTCCATAGGGGATCCCTAAAACAATGTGAAATACAACAAAAAACATTACCAGGATGGTTGAGTTAGCTCCACAAAGGTACATGTCAACATCAAATATTACAAGAATATGTAATTATACTCATTTCTAGCACGTAAAATTATATGGTTCCAACCACATATCCAACAATAGGATTCTCATCATAGGTTCGAAAGGAAACAAACAAAACTAGGAGAAACACTCACCATGTTCTCATCCATTAATGATGCTACTGATCTGAGAGGTACACTCCATCGGTAAAAACTCTACCATTATTAATGGTATATCCAAGAGAACATCCTCCATCAAGAACATAATACTTAGTCAAACTCCAGTTCCCAGCATTGGGGGTTTAGTCATCATTATCTTTCACCCAATTTAAGACTAATGAAACCAAAGTGAAGAGTCCCACCCTTACGATGGAACATAGATGATGGATCCCTACACCTAACCATCTTGGGAATCATCTTTCTCTCCACTAAGGAGTGGCCCATACCTCATCCAATCTAGGGAAAACTAGATCCTATCTAGGTAATTTTATCATCAAATGGATGGTCCTGCACCTCACAACTATGTTCAACATCCATAACAGATCCAACTCAAATAGATTAACCTATCCCCTTCGCTACTCGGGATAGGGGACCATAACTCTGTATGTGCGGACCCACACCCTGATACCACTGGGGAGTAAACAATCATGAAGGATCTGCACCCTGATCCCATAAGGGAAAATTCCATTGTATGTTGAGGAACCTAAAACTACCTGGTAGTGGAGTACAACTCATTGACTAGAGGACATGTGCCCTAAAATGACAGGGGAGTACCTAACTTCTCAGTTCACGTGTAGAGGACCCTTGCCCTGGAACAACATGGTTGTTCCGACTCCTATCATAGAGGAACCACACCCTACCATGTAGAAGCATTCCAACTCTATGTACATAAGATATCAAGGACCAAATCCTAGTCTTATTTGGGTGTAACAACTCCACAAATAGAGGACTCACTCCCTGGTCCCATAGGGGAGTTATAATCCTCCTTCACAAACATCTCCAAAATCACTCATAGTAGTTCCTCATGAGAGTGACACCCTTGACAGAAGATACCCAATGTAAATGAACCCATCCCACAACATGGGGAGTACCAACATTACAAAACAAACTAATTCCAACTAAGGTGTGCTTGTATCAAGAGGTCCTACTCCTCAAATAATAATGAAAATTTTCAATTTCCCCCAGAAGTATCTCAAATGGTTCATCTCATCATGAGGGTAAAAATACACAAATGAATTATCAATAGGATGTATGGTTGGGATGATATGGTCATTTTAGTATAAAGGAGTCTGTAGGGTCCGATCTATCCTAGTCCGTTGGGTCCGACACTACCCTTCAGGTCGACCCGTCCCATTACACTATATCGTCTAATCCATAATGGCCCACTAAGAATTGGGAATGTTCAAACCATGAGATGCAATGTCTTCTGCATCTACTCTATGCCACGTGGCTGACCCCACCCCCGACATGAGCCTCAGGTCCAGCTGATCACACCTTGACTTGATACCACGACCTCCTATATAGGGGTAGCTATGTAGACATGGCTTCTACTTCCGTCACGATGCACCTTGATGGTAGGCCATTGCTTCCACCACCAATGCATTGAAATGACCTTCTGCGGGCAACCGGACGTGCTCCTCTAGTCCGTTATTTGATCTGAAAGGCATTCCAGAGTCCTCTGGTCACATCTTCATCGCCAGTTATTCCAAACCCTTATACGATCCTTTTTCAGTGTTAATCCATTTCTTTGAAATATCACCTTCACCACCTCGATGTGATCATCATCATCATCATCATTGCACCTCTGTCATGTCATTTCTATCCTGAATTAATGTTGACAGATCATTACACCATGTAATGGTTGTGCAACAATAGAACATTTATCATTCAATGAAAAATATGAAGTATTTGAGTTTGAGAAGAAAAAAATGAACCATGGGGATCGAAACATGTCCATTTTTTTGTTTTGACCACGATATGATCAGTTAAGATGATTAAGATAAATGAAGCAAAATAGAAAACTCATTTCCCTAAAAATCACCCCGTAGTAAAAACCTCCCACAAGAACAATCGAGCCATGGGTCAACCTATTCCTAGGTTGATCCACATTTTTCCTTTAGAAATCAAGAATGGGGAATACGAAATTTCAAATAGAAAACACTACCATAAGTTAGATCACATGTATACGTAGTTTGTTGTTAGATCGCCACATCAATCCTATTTTTGTCAGCATTCATCAATTCGTCACCGCTTGATCGAATGCCGACCTCCAATCCATCGTCATCAGCATGAGACCCTTCTCCTCTTTACATTATAGAAACTCCAGAGTAATTCTACAGTGTTATGAATTCTAACATTGGATCCTATCCCCGATTAATAGATGAAACATGTTAACATGTTTTTGTATTTCATTGATACTATTTCACTCTTAAACAGCGCCGCCATGCTGTTTTATTAGTGAAAGGTTAACAGGTTACTCTATCGATGTGTAACAGCATCTCCATGGTGATAAATTATAAAATGAAATGAAATAAACTTATTTTGGTTTATTTTATTCTCCATTAAAATGTCCATATATTAACCTTTACCCTAGATTCATGTCGGTCGATGTCAGGATATGCCTATGGAAAGCGCACCACCAAAAGATATATGGTACTCTCAGATTTCCAATCCATGTTACTATTTATGAGTTATAAAGATTTGAATAAAATAAAATAATTTTATTTAATAATTTTATTTAATTATTTCATTTATAGTTACATCACAATAACTAATTTCCACATTCGGTAGGCACTGGAAATGGTTAGGCTCTGACTAAGGAAATAACGCCCTCACAAGCTCAATGATGGTCTCATATTTTCAATATGAGTCACTGTTCATGAGTTTAAAATACTTGAATAATAATAATTTTATTTAATAATTTTATTTACGGTTATTCCATTTTCATGTTTCTCACTAGAGACAGATGCTGACTAAACATAAATTTCTCTTAGGGTAAACCCACTACTCTGAATGCAATAGTGCCTTCAGATTTATAATCCAAACAACCATTTAATAGTTATTATTCTTTTTTAGGATAACTGCTCACTTGTGCTATTTAAAAACCTTACATTTTTTTTACGGATCATTCCATGTAGTCCGGGACTTCAAATCACACATCGTCTCAGCACTTGGTTTTGTAATTTCTACAAGAATTTTTTAAAAATAGAACAATGAATATCCACGTCGTTAAATGATTACTGTATTCATAATTTTTCAACCTACTCTTCTGTTCCGTGAATAATGTCTCAAATGATAAAATGGTGTCTGTATTTACTAGATCATCATTTACTAATAAAAACATTCAAAATTATCATTATTACATACCAGGTATATAATTACCCTCCAATATATGTTTATTAGAATACTATTCATATTTTATTTATTATCACTACTTTTTTAAAATTTGGTGTTATAGTAGTTATGGGTTTATGCTATTGAAATAGATTACATTGAAATTTCCATAATAGGAAAAAATATTTCAAGAATAATCCCATGATCACCAACTAATACAATGATAACAAAAAAATCCAAATGGGAATAATTACTCACATTATATTGAGTTATTGAACAGAAATGATTAGAGGATAACTCAATATTAGATTTATTCCAATCATGGGAAAAATATGATATCCCCTGTCATAACAAGGATAATGAGGTTGAATCCTTATTTGAGATTAATTCAATATTTTCTATATCTTACAGACACCAATAATTATTTCAGTTATTATGAATAATTAAAACTGTTGGGATATAATTTAATTAGGGGGAGTGAATGAAACAACTCAAAATTTCACTATCTATCTTCCTAAATAAAATGAAATATTAATAAAATATTTAAAACACAACACAAAACAATAATAAAATTTTCATACCTAAATTTTAACATTAATGTTTTAATATGGATAATAAATTTTCAAGTAATAAAGGAAGTATCCATGCTTTGAGATCGACAAAAAAAAGGAAATAAAGGATGTCAAGTAGTGGATGTCCGCCTTATAAAGCTCATTTATCTAAGCTTGGGAATGAGTTATATTTTTAATGTTTATCTAATGATGAAAACACAACCTAAATAATATAATTACTACATGGGTGAAATCATACTCAAGTGAAGTTAAAGATCATGAAAATTATAGTGGGATCTATGCAAGAAGGATCACCACCCTAGACTTCCTCCAAAGCACACCTGATTCAAATATATTATGTTAATACCATGAAAGGTATATTAAACATTAAATTTAGATTATATAATTTGGTCTTTCTTAATTAAATATATCAGTAAGAAGAATTTTTTTACACACTTATCATTTTTTACATAATAAAAATACATTCTTTTTTAAAATATAATTTTACTTTATATTTCAAAATGTAAAAAATTATTATTTTTTAACTTTTAAAATTTATATACGAAAAAATAATTTTATATCTGGATATAGATCGTAAATATTATTAGAGTATGAATTACTGTGTTTTTTTATGAATACACTGGTTTTAAGGTGAATAATGAAACAATATATATTTGTTTAAAAGGGATTTTTTAAGACATTATGCTAATTCTATAGTTACTGAAATTTAATTTATATTATTTTAATTAATATATATTTACTTATAATTCCAAAACATAATTTCAAAATATTATTTTATATTTACAAAAACAATGTTTATTTATATATAAAATAGGATAATATTTAATTCTACCAACTACTTTTATTCAATTATAGAAAAAGTAGTTGTAATCATTTCAATACATTAAATTTATAAATTTGGAATCCATATATTATATAATAATTTTCATTTATTTGATAATTTCATAATAATTTTAGGAATTATAATAACATTACTAAGATTAAATTTAATTTTAAAGATAATAGGGGAACTATTATTTAAAATAAATTGTTTTATTAATAGTGTTTATTTTTAATATTAATTAATAAATTAATAGGTATCATATAATGTCTTTAATATTAATAGTAAGACATATATAATTACCTTAACAAAAATTTAGTTGGTTATCCAGGATAAATAATATTAATAACAAATAACTTTTAAAACATCATTTTCAATAAAGAACAGTTTTTCTATATTACTAAATTTTTTTTATTGAAAATATAATTTTCAAAAAATTTTAACATGAATTAGATTAAATAGGTATTAAATATAGTTCAATCACACAAAAATTTTGTATTATTTTTTATTTTACATTTATAGGAAAAGATATATTACATTTATGGAGAATCATTATCCTCATAAAAAAATATAAAATAAAGAAGATATAAAATTTTAGTAAATGACTTCCAAAAAGATTAAAAAAACTAAAATTGTTTTCTATGGGAAATTAGATCTAATATCATCAAAACACCATTATTTCTCACTTTTGGTTCCATTGTCCCTTGAATAGTGTAAATTCAATGTTGATAAATAATTACTATTCACAAAAGTGACATTTCTTCACTCATAGAAGGATATTAATTCCACCATCTTGAAGATAAAAATCAGCTTAAAATTATTCATAATCCAATTTTTTCCCGAACTAATACAATTAAATTTTATGGATTAAATCCCATGGACACCATATTTAATCCTAAGAACCTTATTTGAATTAATAATTTCAAGATAATGTTCAAGGTTTCAAAGTGAGTATTAATTTACCCTTATCATTTTTCTACAATTTTACAAACAAAATCCACTTTTATACAAGTTAATATAATTATAATTGTTTAATTATTATATTAAATATTTTTCATATTAATATAAAAACATGTATTTCATACTTTCCAAAAACATAGAACAATAATAGACCATTCATAATGTGTTGTGAATACTAGTGCCTCCACAAAGCGACATCTTTATTTATTCACCAATATCTATAGTCACTGACTTTAATGATTGAATTAAAAATTCCACATGAAATATATTTTATTTTAAGGAATATTAATATATGAATTATAATCCTTTTCTTTCCATCCCATTCACTTGGAAATGAAATTGATAATAATGTGTGGCGCACACTGTAAAGACCCGTATCTTGACGTACATGGACATTACATTACTTTTGCGGAATACTTAGTACATAACAAAAACACACACAAAAGGATCGTAATAGTTTAGTGTCTTTGGAAACTCGGAACGTAATCTTCTAATCTTGGTGAAAGATCTTCAATATCTCCCATAAAGATCTTCCCTTTTTTACCTAAAACCTTTATTTATATCCTGGGGAAAAGAAAACATAAAAGGGTGAGCTCAAATGCTCAGTAAGGGTATACAAAAGAAATAAAAATCATATCATATCTTTTTGAAAATCATAACCTGCAAAAGAGATCATAATATCTTAACATGGAACAAATCATAGAAGTGAAAATGAGATCACCATAATCATAACATGAAACTTGAAACTTTGTGGAATGCACACATAATCATGGAAAATCATTTCTTGTTAGTCATGACTCATTGTCAAGACTATCTTAGTGGACAAAGTCCCTTTCTGAACCGAGTTCACTCCTCGTTTCAGTCCTGTATCACTGAACCGAAATAACCTTCCGTTCCAGCCATGTCTATCTCATGAGATATAAAATCATTACCCAATGCATTGGAGGGAGATATAGGTCCCACCCATCTTATAATGAATCCTTTCTTATGTGTGCCACATAATCATAAAACATACATCATCGCATAACACATGTAACAAAAATGGGATTCTTGAAACATCATGACATCATAAATCAATTCATATAAGATAAAGGAATTCATAAACATAATTCCATCACAACATAGTCAAATCAATGTAAAAATATGGATAGAAACAGAACCCTTTATTATCTTAGATGGAAAATAATTTTGATAAAACACTTGAATTGAATTCTTGAGGAAAATATCCTTTCTTCTTCAAAATCAATTTCCTTTCACAAAACATCATGCAATTTTAAAAGAAAGAGATTTTATTGAAAATAGTCATGAAATCTTTTAGAGGAAGCTTCATTAAAATAAGGCTTTATAAAACAGTAGAAATCCGTTCGTGCCGTATAAGTTAAAAAAAAACATTCTTCGTACTTTTGTCGGAAAAGTCAAAAAGTACCTCGTACGAAAAACGACAAAAGATTCCTTTCATACGTATTACTAAAAACTCACTAAAGGGTAAAAATGGATTTAAACAATTTTAGGTGGATGGAAATAATATTACATATTGAGTAAACATGGATGTGGATGATAAAATACACCCCAGTAAATACTTACGAATAAACAATCTCGGATAAAAATGAGATTGTGATATTTCCCTTACCTTAGGTCCGACTTGCTTTGTAAGTGTCCGAACCTCCTGTATAATGATTTAAATCATGTTATTGACTTATCACAGAATCATATTCATTGTTATGATATCATATATGGTTCACTTATGACATTATATTACCCGTTCTTTTGTAAATTCCATGTTAAAGAAGCGTTTTGGGTAAAATCGTTTCATTTATCGTAGGTGTTTTGACTTGTTGTTCTTGACATCATTATTACTTATATCATGATTTACTTACTTCCAGAATATAAAATATGATTTATATATCATATATATTCAGTATATATATATATAATAGATAGATAAATAAAATGAAAAACACCGTTCATGGAGACGGTAGTCCGTACGTACGCATGAACGCTGTTTTTCTTTCCTTATTGTCTTGAAATGGAAGTAAGTAGATGAAATACATATGTATATATATACATAAATCCAGTAGCTTTATAATGTCATATATTTCATTATTATTTCTTATATATACATTATAATCATTCTTAAATGGTTAACATAGAGAATGAATCTCATCGCGTCGTGGAGACGGTAGTCCGTACGTACGCACGAGCGATGATATCATTTCTATAAATATTGAATTGAATTGGAGTGGATTATACAATATATCAGAATCAATATGATGTTGTAATAACTATGTATAGTTATTCTTTACACCATTATACCCATCCATGTAAGGTGGTGGTGGAAAATAGATTACACCACGGCGTGGAGACGGTATTCCGTACGTACGCACGCGCGGTGATTTCTTTTTCCGTAGGATGGATAGATGGTGAATTAGGGTTGTTTCATACTTATAATAACATATCAGTATATTAGTGATACTGATGTTATTACTTCATAATGAAACAACCTAAGAAGAAGAAGTGGAAGAAGAAATAAAGATGAAAGAATTGGTAACGGTAATTACCTCTTCTTTGAAGTGCCTCTTTGAGACCTCCTCTTAGGGCACTAAAATTGGTCTTTGAGGAAGACCAGAACCTCTAGGATTTTTTTTAGGGAAGTGGAGAAGAGATTTTGGCAGGGGTTGGCCGATCTTGAGTGCTCAAATTGGTGTGAGGAGGAGGGGGAGGAGGTGTCCTTTTATAGGGGAGGAGAGGGGCACCTTAGGAATTCTTAAAAATATTAATTTATAATAAATCTAACCCCACTTAAAAACCTCCAAAAATGACTCATATTAGAAGCTTAGATGAGATAGGGTTGTAATCTCATCAACCAATCAAATTTAGACATGTTTGGATCTTATTTTAAACCTTATCAATTAGATTTAACTCTAAGTTAAATAATTTAACTTTTACCGTGTCTTTTTGTTTTCTTTCACTATATGGTTAATACACTTACTATAACATGCCAAACGAACCCCAAATTGTTTATTATTAATATATATATCCTTATCTAAGTCATTTGGCCGAACCTTAGATTTTTAGGAATAAAATAACAATTAATAATATAATATTTGATTTAAAAACTAATTTGTGTCAATTTTTACACTATTTGATATATGATTTTTCTGAAAGTCATAACAGAATTAAATGTTCGAACCAAGTTGATTAAATCAACATTAATATATCATAGTAACCTAGAAAATTAGTGGAATTCATAAAAATTCTCAAATTACATTTATTTTGGTGTTTATAACATCAATTATGTCAATATTTCATAAATAAGATAATTACTGCATCATCTTTGTGTCATAAATTAATTAAATTATTTGATGTCTAAAAATTACAAATAAAATACCATTATGTAGGAAATATTTTTATCTTTCTAATGAATATTTACAATCGAATTTATCTTCTGTATAACCCCATATTAAAAATGTTTTAGTAAATAAACTTTGATTTTAACTCTTTTAACTCTTCTTTGAATTAAATAATAATAAATGTCCTAATCTAATCCAAGTGGGGCTAAATGATAATATTTTACACTTAAGGTTGTTTTTGGTCGAGATACACTTGTCCAATAGGATTAGGACATGTGTTAGGGTAATATTAATATCATATTTACCCTTAGTTACCCTATTTACTATTAACCGCGGTAAAAAAAGTAAAAAGTTACTATTCACCAAAAATTATTTTCATCTCATTGAACCACATTTTAGTCCTTGATATTAACCGTGTCTCTCGGATTTTTGAAATTCCATTCACAGAAGCGGTAAAATTAAGTTTTATTTAAAATTCAGTTTTTAACCTACCACTTAGTGGTTTCACTATTCATCAAAAATTGAAGTTTTTCAGAAAAATGCCAAAATTTCACCCTAAGCTATAATTGATATTTCGAATTCAAAAATGATTTCTATTTTACAAAATTCCCAACATATAAGTTGCATTAATTAATTTTATAATTAAATCCCGCTGTTAAAACAAATAGCGTGTTTTTAAGAAACAATATCTATCAAAAGATTGACACTTGTTTATGTCTAGTTTAAATGTGAAATTACATCCAATGACCAACATTGTATTAAATTGTAAAAAATTTATTCTAAATATACTTTAAAACCACTCAAATTAATGATTTATCACTATTAATTATTTCGATTAAAAAGTTGTTTTTAATTATAATTTAGTAATTTTCACTATTCATCAGAATATGAAAGTTATCCAAAAAGTACCAAAATTTCACCTTAGGCTAAATTCGATACTCCGAATCCAAAAATAAAGTTCATTTTGAAAAATAAGATTTACTGGATTTCAAAAAGTGGTTATTACTATTCATAACGGATAGTTTTAATAATATTTTTATAGCATATCGTTGTTTAGTGAAACTCGGTATTGCGTACTACACACGCTATCGAGGAAGGTCGCGATTGCGTGTAATGCAAGTCAAGTCAAGGATGTGTGTTGTGCAAGCTCCTTTTGGTGTAGCGTACAACACAAGACATTAATAAAATTAAAAAGAATATTTTTTTATAAAATCTTGGGCTGTTACATTCTACCCCCCTTAAAATGAATTTCGCCCTCGAAATTCGTCGGGGTTACAAATGGTTTACTATTTGAAAGTTTCTTTAATAGAAACCCACATCGTAAAAGGGAATAACAAAACTTGGCTTTAAAAACTAAAGTATGAAATGTAACGATTACCCAAATAAACTAATCACTGGGTTTCCACATAGGAGAAAATATGGATATGGAAGAGAAATCTAACCATCATGTTCTGATGGAGAGTGGTAGAGAACATGGCTATGGAAAAGCCAGTAATCAAATCCATAAATTTGTGACGATCTAAGGTACCATCTGATTCATCAGGTATAAGATCACTAGGACAACATTTTTGGTTTTCAAGATCATTTCCCTAAAGTTGAAAATTTGAATTAGAATAAATACTTACTTTATTTTGATACAATATCACTGTTGTTCGTGCCTTGAACAATTTCCACTTCATCTCTTAAATAAATGAAGTTGAATTTATTATTCGTGAAGTGTTAGCAGATCATGTGATAGAATGACGGGTCATTCCATCTGTCTCAAACAAAAGGTAAGCAAAAGTTATTAAATATACATAAGTAATTCTATAGTGAGATTAATCATATATAGTTCCTAAAATGGACTTATACTTCATATATCATACTGCTTAATATAATAAAACTAGTTTCTACTAAACAGGGACTTCCTGTAGGCCAGTGGTAGGCGATAAAGGCCAGTCGCACTTTGGTTGTGGGTTCGATTCCTACAGCCTTGTCCGAAGCGATGGGCTGTCGCCCGTCCTGCAGGTTGTCCCTTTTTCTAAAACTACGTTACTATAACATCGAAAATCTTCTATCCTTAAACAATACTAACTTATGTCCAACATAATCCAGTCTAATATTTAGGCTTATATATAATACTGCAGTCCACTCTCATAATATAGTGACAACGATTACCAGAGATTTAATACTGTCATTGATCCCCACATATCCTATGATATGTCTTGTTGGTCACATTCCAAACATTCAAAGTCCTTAATCGTGTATTCTCTTGAATACCTTAGTGAAAACATGAGTGCAGTTAAAAGTTAACACTTTCCACATACCAAAATCCTCAAAATTCTATATACTCAAACCATGATATCACTTAGTCCTTATATCAATCATGAGCTCATGAATACTATTAAACATTTCATTTTCTCGTCTTCATTATGCGCAGATCCTCTTATTTCCAAAAAATATCTCAATCACTTTGAATACCACATCAATAAATATTACAATACTCAATGATACAACATTATTTTGGAATCCCATTACATAAACACTTAATCATTCCACCACATCGTTGTCATATTCAACATTGCCAATAGTGATCGCATGTGATTTCCCTTTGTCCTTTGCCTTCAGTGGTTTCTCATGTTGATCATCACTAACCCTTGGATTAGGGCAATTATTAGCATAATGCCCCATTTCCTTTCACTTGAAGCATTGAAGTGTTGGCGGTGCGTTCTCTGCAGTGTTTGCTTTATTCACATCATTAGAAACCCTTTTTCCATTACTTCGACACTCAGCTGCTCGATGACCTTCTTTTCCACACTTAAAACATTTTCTAGTCCCTTTTAGACAATCTCCACCATGCTTCTTTCCACACTTTGTGCACAAGGAAACATTCATCTTCTTTTCACCATTATTCTGAGATTTCTCCTTGAACTCCATCTTTCGTTTCTTGTCAAAACCATGAGATGGATATGTAACACCAACTTCCATTTCTACCTTGATAGCACAACACACAATTTCTTCATAGCTACTGAAGTCTCTTATAGCTAATTCCCTTCGAAGACTTGGTTTTAAGCCACAGAAAAATCGATCAACTTTACTTTCAGTTTGGATGATAATTCCAGAAGCATACCTTGCAAGTCTTGTAAAATTTGCTTCATATGTACCAATAGATTCATCGTCCCTTTGCTTCAGTTCAAGAAATTCTTTCTCCATCTTTGTTCGAAGAATACGAGGGAAGTACTTACTGAAAAACAAGTTCTTGAACTCGTCCCATTCCATGGACTCAATTTCATCTCTTGGCCTCGTATTCTTGATAATATTCCACCATTGATCAGCTTCACCTTCCAAACGATATACTGCTAAGATGACTTTATCATGTTCAGAACATTGAAGAACTGAAAATATCTTTTCAGTAGTACTAATCCATTGTTCAGCAACTAATGGATCAGTAGACCCACTGAAAGAAGGTGGACGTTGCCTCATGAAGGACTCAATAGAATATTGTTCCCTTCTCTGCTCATTTGGAAGTCCAAAATGATTCATAGCTTGTGTAAGTATAGCAATAAGATTTTTCACTCCATCTCCCATAACATTTGTTTGTTCAGGAGGGCAATCATTGCATTGTCCATTGCATTGATCAACACGGTTCCTTCGGGTTCCAGCCATCGTCTAAAACCCAAAAAGAATAGTGTGAGAGGAAAAAAATCATGCTAGGGAAAACAACATAATAAAGGGGGAGTACCTTCAATATCCAACATCTTAGGTTTAATTCTATGATCGTTAGCGTAATTCTATTACTATAACGAATACGTATACTTATCCCTAGGGACATCCCTAGACATGCCTTAGAAAAATCTCTAGGGATCTCACTAACGTTTTCGCATCCTAGTTTCCAAAGGTTGACTAAACCTTTCCTCTGATACCAACTGTAAAGACCCGTATCTTGACGTACATGGACATTACATTACTTTTGCGGAATACTTAGTACATAACAAAAACACACACCAAAGGATCGTAATAGTTTAGTGTCTTTGGAAACTCGGAACGTAATCTTCTAATCTTGGTGAAAGATCTTCAATATCTCCCATAAAGATCTTCCCTTTTTTACCTAAAACCTTTATTTATATCCTGGGGAAAAGAAAACATAAAAGGGTGAGCTCAAATGCTCAGTAAGGGTATACAAAAGAAATAAAAATCATATCATATCTTTTTGAAAATCATAACCTGCAAAAGAGATCATAATATCTTAACATGGAACAAATCATAGAAGTGAAAATGAGATCACCATAATCATAACATGAAACTTGAAACTTTGTGGAATGCACACATAATCATGGAAAATCATTTCTTGTTAGTCATGACTCATTGTCAAGACTATCTTAGTGGACAAAGTCCCTTTCTGAACCGAGTTCACTCCTCGTTTCAGTCCTGTATCACTGAACCGAAATAACCTTCCGTTCCAGCCATGTCTATCTCATGAGATATAAAATCATTACCCAATGCATTGGAGGGAGATATAGGTCCCACCCATATTATAATGAATCCTTTCTTATGTGTGCCACATAATCATAAAACATACATCATCGCATAACACATGTAACAAAAATGGGATTCTTGAAACATCATGACATCATAAATCAATTCATATAAGATAAAGGAATTCATAAACATAATTCCATCACAACATAGTCAAATCAATGTAAAAATATGGATAGAAACAAAACCCTTTATTATCTTAGATGGAAAATAATTTTGATAAAACACTTGAATTGAATTCTTGAGGAAAATATCCTTTCTTCTTCAAAATCAATTTCCTTTCACAAAACATCATGCAATTTTAAAAGAAAGAGATTTTATTGAAAATAGTCATGAAATCTTTTAGAGGAAGCTTCATTAAAATAAGGCTTTATAAAACAGTAGAAATCCGTTCGTGCCGTATAAGTTAAAAAAAACATTCTTCGTACTTTTGTCGGAAAAGTCAAAAAGTACCTCGTACGAAAAACGACAAAAGATTCCTTTCATACGTATTACTAAAAACTCACTAAAGGGTAAAAATGGATTTAAACAATTTTAGGTGGATGGAAATAATATTACATATTGAGTAAACATGGATGTGGATGATAAAATACACCCCAGTAAATACTTACGAATAAACAATCTCGGATAAAAATGAGATTGTGATATTTCCCTTACCTTAGGTCCGACTTGCTTTGTAAGTGTCCGAACCTCCTGTATAATGATTTAAATCATGTTATTGACTTATTACAGAATCATATTCATTGTTATGATATCATATATGGTTCACTTATGACATTATATTACCCGTTCTTTTGTAAATTCCATGTTAAAGAAGCGTTTTGGGTAAAATCGTTTCATTTATCGTAGGTGTTTTGACTTGTTGTTCTTGACATAATTATTACTTATATCATGATTTACTTACTTCCAGAATATAAAATATGATTTATATATCATATATATTCAGTATATATATATATATAATAGATAGATAAATAAAATGAAAAACACCGTTCATGGAGACGGTAGTCCGTACGTACGCATGAACGCTGTTTTTCTTTCCTTATTGTCTTGAAATGGAAGTAAGTAGATGAAATACATATGTATATATATACATAAATCCAGTAGCTTTATAATGTCATATATTTCATTATTATTTCTTATATATACATTATAATCATTCTTAAATGGTTAACATAGAGAATGAATCTCATCGCGTCGTGGAGACGGTAGTCCGTACGTACGCACGAGCGATGATATCATTTCTATAAATATTGAATTGAATTGGAGTGGATTATACAATATATCAGAATCAATATGATGTTGTAATAACTATGTATAGTTATTCTTTACACCATTATACCCATCCATGTAAGGTGGTGGTGGAAAATAGATTACACCACGGCGTGGAGACGGTATTCCGTACGTACGCACACGCGGTGATTTCTTTTTCCGTAGGATGGATAGATGGTGAATTAGGGTTGTTTCATACTTATAATAACATATCAGTATATGAGTGATACTGATGTTATTACTTCATAATGAAACAACCTAAGAAGAAGAAGTGGAAGAAGAAATAAAGATGAAAGAATTGGTAACGGTAATTACCTCTTCTTTGAAGTGCCTCTTTGAGACCTCCTCTTAGGGCACTAAAATTGGTCTTTGAGGAAGACCAGAACCTCTAGGATTTTTTTTAGGGAAGTGGAGAAGAGATTTTGGCAGGGGTTGGCCGAGCTTGAGTGCTCAAATTGGTGTGAGGAGGAGGGGGAGGAGGTGTCCTTTTATAGGGGAGGAGAGGGGCACCTTAGGAATTCTTAAAAATATTAATTTATAATAAATCTAACCCCACTTAAAAACCTCCAAAAATGACTCATATTAGAATCTTAGATGAGATAGGGTTGTAATCTCATCAACCAATCAAATTTAGACATGTTTGGATCTTATTTTAAACCTTATCAATTAGATTTAACTCTAAGTTAAATAATTTAACTTTTACCGTGTCTTTTTGTTTTCTTTCACTATATGGTTAATACACTTACTATAACATGCCAAACGAACCCCAAATTGTTTATTATTAATATATATATCCTTATCTAAGTCATTTGGCCGAACCTTATATTTTTCGGAATAAAATAACAATTAATAATATAATATTTGATTTAAAAACTATTTTGTGTCAATTTTGACACTATTTGATATATGATTTTTGTGAAAGTCATAACAGAATTAAATGTTCGAACCAAGTTGATTAAATCAACATTAATATATCATAGTAACCTAGAAAATTAGTGGAATTCATAAAAATTCTCAAATTACATTTATTTTGGTGTTTATAACATCAATTATGTCAATATTTCATAAATAAGATAATTACTGCATCATCTTTGTGTCATAAATTAATTAAATTATTTGATGTCTAAAAATTACAAATAAAATACCATTATGTAGGAAATATTTTTAGCTTTCTAATGAATATTTACAATCGAATTTATCTTCTGTATAACCCCATATTAAAAATGTTTTAGTAAATAAACATTGATTTTAACTCTTTTAACTCTTCTTTGAATTAAATAATAATAAATGTCCTAATCTAATCCAAGTGGGGCTAAATGATAATATTTTACACTTAAGGTTGTTTTTGGTCGAGATACACTTGTCCAATAGGATTAGGACATGTGTTAGGGTAATATTAATATCATATTTACCCTTAGTTACCCTATTTACTATTAACCGCGGTAAAAAAAGTAAAAAGTTACTATTCACCAAAAATTATTTTCATCTCATTGAACCACATTTTAGTCCTTGATATTAACCGTGTCTCTCGGATTTTTGAAATTCCATTCACAGAAGCGGTAAAATTAAGTTTTATTTAAAATTTAGTTTTTAACCTACCACTTAGTGGTTTCACTATTCATCAAAAATTGATGTTTTTCAGAAAAATGCCAAAATTTCACCCTAAGCTATAATTGATATTCCGAATTCAAAAATGATTTCTATTTTACAAAATTCCCAACATATAAGTTGCATTAATTAATTTTATAATTAAATCCCGCTGTTAAAACAAATAGCGTGTTTTTAAGAAACAATATCTATCAAAAGATTGACACTTGTTTATGTCTAGTTTAAATGTGAAATTACATCCAATGACCAACATTGTATTAAATTGTAAAAAATTTATTCTAAATATACTTTAAAACCACTCAAATTAATGATTTATCACTATTAATTATTTCGATTAAAAAGTTGTTTTTAATTATAATTTAGTAATTTTCACTATTCATCAGAATATGAAAGTTATCCGAAAAGTACCAAAATTTCACCTTAGGCTAAATTCGATACTCCGAATCCAAAAATAAAGTTCATTTTGAAAAATAAGATTTACTGGATTTCAAAAAGTGGTTATTACTATTCATAACGGCTAGTTTTAATAATATTTTTATAGCATATCGTTGTTTAGTGAAACTCGGTATTGCGTACTACACACGCTATCGAGGAAGGTCGCGATTGCGTGTAATGCAAGTCAAGTCAAGGATGTGTGTTGTGCAAGCTCCTTTTGGTGTAGCGTACAACACAAGACATTAATAAAATTAAAAAGAATATTTTTTTATAAAATCTTGGGCTGTTACACACACTACCACCTCCAAGAAGTAATGTTTTTAGACATTAATATATATTTTCATTATTTGTCCAAAAAAATAAAATATTATTAAAAAATATAAAAAACTAAATAATATATTTATCAATCTATTATAATGATATTATACACCACATAAACCATACCCACCCATCCTGTTATATCATGTTCTCATTTGGGTCAGATTTACGCCAAACATAAATTGTATAACAAAACATTATTATAGATGACTATAGTAATATAATTATATGTTATTAATAAAATAGTTATTTATTTTGTATATATTAAATGGTGATAAACTGTATTAATATTACTATTGAAATATAATCATAGGTAACTAAAAGAACCAAAATAATCCAACCCATAATCATTATTCAAGAAACAACATAAATAAAATTACAAATAATTAAATTGATAATGATAATAAATGATAGTTATCAAATGATTTATCAAAATTAATATTCCTAATAATGCTTCTAATGTTGATAATTTTATTAACAATGATTTTAGGAACTATGATCATTGTAATATGTACCATTGTACTATTTTTTTTCCTATAAAATTTCAATCATTAAGAAATGTTTCCTATCGTAAAACATGTATTCTATATAATTGTCTATCCACTACCCCATTTATATTTTTTAATGATTATTTTATAAATAATCTAAGAATTAATGGTTTTAAAATATTTTAAATCAAAAAATGGTTTTTTATTTCTAGGTCTCCAATTCCAAATTGGTTGCAGCTAACATAATTTTAATTTCTCGATTTAAATTTAGTTATTAAAGAATATTATTCAAAAATTGAATTATTATTCTTATTTACTATTTATTATATATTTTATAGGATTATATAATTATAAATTAATTAATCAATTTTAAATGATCCATACCTCAAATATTATGTTACATGGGAGGGGTTGAATGACTGGATTTTTGAAACATTGGGTTATGGTATTCAATATATAAAAAACCAATAAAATAATAATTTGAACTTGTTATTTCCCTCGTTTATATTTCATTTTATATTTTTTTAAAGTTCTGTATAATATTTGAATTAGTAACCACTTCATTGATAAAATATTTTCTAAAATAAATATAAATCATTGGATTAAAAAATGGGCATTCATAACAATGAATATTTTTCTCATTGTCCATATTTTAAATCACACTAATTGTTTTCTATATTTTTGTGTTGTAAAATATGATATTATTTATGAAAAAATCATACCACTCAGAAAAAAATTTCAAATGATAATTTTAATTAAATATTTATGATGTAGTATTTTTTAATTATTTTCCAAAATAATAAAAGTTTTTACGTATCAATGATATTTTTATTATCTTCCACTGCATGTTTTCTCTATAAAATATTTATTTCCTTTCTAATAAATCACTATTAAAAATTTCGTTAAAAAATTGTAACAATATATATCAATGTTATTATTTACATCATTTTATTAGTTTCATAGAAAAAAAAATTTATAAATTTATCTCTTATACATTCCTTGTCATATTTAAAACAAAAATTTCATTTAAAAACATTTTCACAATAGAGGACATCCCATCATTTTTAATTATCTCCCCTGTTTCACTGTTTTACAAAATAATATATTTTCCCATTATTCTATGAGATTTAATTAAAAATGCTTTCATTGATAAATGGTAATTTTAAACATTCTTTTAAATATAAAATTCAATTAATATTCTAAATATATAATTCATATACCAGTTGATTCATTACCTGTGTTATCAGAAATGATCTAAATTAATCTAATATAAAATAAATTATTTATAAATAGCATTTTCTTGTCTAATCAGCTTAATTAGATAGCCTTAAATTTATAAGCACTTCATTTTATTTTATAATTTATTTTTTATGATTTAATTTATTTACGAGTGATCACAAAGATATAATTCATTAATGGATAAGGGTAGTTGTTGATTAAACTGTATACCCTTTACATATATTATATAAATGTAAGATCTTGATTTTTCCAACATGGAATGAATCATTTATTTTTTGGATTAAATGATTGTTTATCGAGATATGTTAGTTCTTTAATCGGATCACATGGTTACTCAAAGTATATAAGGCTAGTTCTGGTCCCATATAATGAAAATTTGAAAATAAGGTTAGGACACATCGTTAGAAGATACCATGTGGGGCAGGACACATGGTTACTTATTACCTTTTTAGGTGATCTATGCCTCGTCCAGGATGTCCACTGTGTAAGGAAACCATGAAACCTCAAGAACACACTAATGCAAGGTCTCTCAAACTATTGAATGAGGTTGTTTCATGGTTAGTGAATTTTTAGTCAAACCGGGTGGATGAATCATTGTGAGATCCCACATAGCATAGTGAAGGGAACATGATTGCCACACGGTTTAGCCGGTAATTCTTGCAAACTATAACGCCCAATGAAAATTTGTGAAATTAACATTTATCTATTATAAAATATAAAAACCAAAACCTATTATAATTTCTAATAAATTTTTCGTATTTGGGATTTGGGAGATCCTTTGATTCACATTCCATTTATTTTTGTTCCAATAATCCATTCAAACTTAGAATTGTATTCCATCATTCTTTTTAGATTCGAGCAGGTATAATATTTGATAGTATAGTTTCAATAAACATTTGAATTTATATTGTTGATGTTCTTTATCTATAAGCTAATATAACCTATTTCTTTGTATGTAATACAATGTTCATTTTTCATTTTCTCTAGAATAAATTATAATCAAATGTAATGAAATCACTCTACTATAGACCTACGATTGTGGGTCAATAACTTTATCCTTAGGTTTGGTGTTCAATATGACTATTTTCAGTTGTGGCACCTGCTAGAAATTCGAAAAATTAACCTTTAATGAATTGAATAATTGAATTGAACTAATTGTGTATTGTTTGGGATTTCCACTACTTCTATTGATATTGATGGATTTTTTGTCCCCAACCTAGGCCACGGATGGGTTGTGCCTATATATTAAACCATTTTTAAACCACATGTGGGGTTATTTATTTTATTTACATGATATTGGATTCAAAGATAATTTATTTAATTTTTTTTATTGATTAATATAAGTTTTCATCCCTTTCATTGTGATAACATGATGTTGGATTATTTAATTCCAGACATTGTTTTTTAGAAAATGTGAAATTAGTGGGTAAAATCAAGTAATTAAATTGAATGAGAATTGGTTGTTGAAATGATATAACGAATTTAAATGGTTGTTGACTTCATGGTTTGATAAAACAATTCTTGATTCACTAGATTATATGGATGTTTCATCTATGGATCTTGTAATGACCCATCTTTCAGATACATAGAAATGATATCACATTGATGGAATACATAATACATTATAGAAAAAAGTCCAAAGACCTTATTGGTTTATTTCCTTTAGAAACACGGAAAACATTCAACTAATTTGGTGATTGATCTGAATCATCTCTCATAATGTTCTTCCGTTTTATTACCCTTAACTAAAACCTTTCTTTATATCCCAGGGAAAATGGAACATAAGAAAAATGGTGAGCTTAGATACTCAGTAGGGGTAACCAAGGGATACATGATATAAATGTTATGAGAATAAGGGTCTGAGAACATAATCATAAAAATAGATGATCATACACTACATATCAAATATCAAATAAATAAATCATGGTATCGATATTTATAGTAAATTAAACATGGATTATAAAGAATTATATAACATGATCCATAAAAGAATAACATATAAATAAAACATGGAAATGTGGAAGGCAAATAAAAACATAATAATTATTTCTATAGTTATAAAGGCTTTTCTTCGATGGACATGTTGGTAGTATGGGTTCACTTCCCATATCATTTTGGTAGTCATGGTTCACTCTCATAACCATATTGTTAGTCGTGGTTCGCTCCCATAACTATGTTAGCAGATAAGGTCCTTCATTCTATCCCATGTGATATAAATCATCACCCAATGCATTGTATGGAGTTTTAGGTCCCACCCATCTCATAATGAAATAATAAATATACATTCCATGTTATCCTAAACAATAATATCATATCCCATAATACGGAATGAGTTTCAAAAACATGTAATCATATAATATCATATGAAAAAGTGATAAATTTCACAATCATTTAATTAAAATAATAAACTATGGAATTAATGTGGATTCTTAAAGATCAGTCCATGAAAACATAAACCATTTAGGGAATTAATATGAATGGTATTATTGAACCTTAACAAAGTATTTCATTATAAGTGAGGAAGGACTTAGAAAGACCACTTTAAACATGAATATTCCTTAAATATCAAATTATAATACATAAATATTTTCAAACCCCTTTTATTTGAAACGAATTTGAAAACATACAATAGAATCATGAAAATATATTAAAATAGTTCTGGAGGAAAATATCCTTTCATTGTTGAAATTGTTTTCTTTTATGAAAATTTTGTGCAATATTAAAGGAAAAAAATTTATTTCTTGATAACCTTATTTGTGTGTAGGTGAAGTTTCATAGTAACAAGGCATTATAAAAGCATAAAAATATATTCATTCTATATAATTTTAAAAAACATTTATTCATACTTTTTATGGAAATGTCCAAAATTACCACATTTGGAAAACAAAAAAAAAGATTCCTTTTAATTCATGATGTTAAAAATTAAAAAAAAGGTTAAAATAACATTAATAATACATAATAGATTAATAAATATTTTTAAAAAAACATATTTAGAAAACATGGATGTTTCTGGTAAATATTCCCAAATGGATACATAAAATGAAACAATTCATCACATGGAAGAGATTGTAAAATCAATTCAAATCACAATATAATCAATAGAATCATTGGCCTAATGTAAGAAGAAAGTTATAAGAGTATGGAAATAATATAATATTCTAGATAAGAGTAATTAAATACATTAATGGTTATCATATACACCACGTAAAAGAAACATGTAGTGTATGAGGCATGTGCCTCACAAAAATAATGCTTGGATAAAAATCCCCTTAATGTAGGTCTGATTCCCTTTGTAAGTGTACGAAAATTGAATATAGTATTTTTCAAAATATTAATGACTTATTCCAAAATAATAATATTATATATGATATGATATCTAATTAAATTGTTAATTTTAGTTATATTTTTATTGATAATTCCACTTTAAAGAAATGTTTTGGGTAATAATCACTTTGTTTATCATACATGTTTTGCATTGTTATTATTGATCTTAATACATATATCATGTCTTAATTACATCAATAATGTAAAACATGAATAATATAAAATATATATTTAGAATGTAAATATAATTAATAGTTAGAAATATGAAATGGAATACTTCATTGATGGAGATGGTAAATAAAATGTATGCATGAACGATGTTTCCATTTTATTATCATATTGAATGGAAGAAAGTAAATGAAATATATATATATATATATTATTCCAATATAATTATTATGTAATATATTTCATTGTTATTTATATATATTATATAATCATTCTTTAATGCATATCATGGATAATTATTCTTATGGTATCATGGAGACGACAAGTTGTACATATGCACGAGCGACATTATCATTACATTAATAGTTAAACAGTATGAAATTGGATTTCATTTTATTTATAAAAAATCATTATCATGTAATAATAATTATTTAAATATTTTATATTCATTTTTATACCAATTTTAATAAATTATATATGAAAAACATTTTACACAAAATTGTGGAAATGGTAAGCCTTATATACCCACAAATGGTGTTATTGTTTTTCATAGGATGAGTAAACGAATGAATATGATTTTCCCAAGGTAATAAAAATATATTTTATCATGTATTTTTTACTTTATATTTTAGTCAACATATAAAAATTAATATGAAGAAGAAAAGAACACTGAATGAGTAGGTAAAACAATTACCAATTCTTCGAGTGTCTCCTTTTAATTTTCCAAAAACGACTCCATAGGTTTTCTTTCATCCCAAATTATTTCTTCAAGGATTATGTGACTGAAGATTTTAGGAGAAATTTTGAGGGTTTTATAGTGACAAATTTTTTAGATATCTGAATAAAAGAGAAGTATATGTTTTTTAAGGGAGGGGAGGGGAACGTTAGGAAACTCCAGAACTATTAATTTATTATAAATTGATTTTCAATTTAAAATATATATAAAGTGATTTATTTAAAAGATAATTTGAGTATTGGTAAAAATAATAGAATAAATTTAACTTTATACTTGTTTAGGGAACAAAATAACACTTATTATTTCTCATTAACCCTTAGTCAAACATTTTAACTCATACTATGATAACTTGTCTTTTTTACACAATATAGTTAATATAGTAACAATAAAGTGTAAAAATATCCCTAATATGATATTTTATGACAAATATAACATTATCCTAGTTTTTTTGTCTACATATAGATTTTTATATATTTTATATCATTTACTAAAATATTATTTATTTTAAAATCTCATTTATGTCAATATTGACACTATTCATCACATTAGTTATAAATAACATAAATACATGATTCCTTCAGAATAAAACAACATTTATAGATCTCTAAATTATTATAAACATCCAAAAAAGAATGTATGAAATCAAAGTTATCAAATATTATTTATTTTAATATTATTAATATCATTTATTTGATTCTATCTTTAATAAATTTATCACTATATCGTCATTAAATCACAACTAAATGTCTTTTTATAATATCAAAAATTTAAAAATAAATTATCATGATGTAAAAAAAATTAACAGATTTTTAATTAATATTTATAGTGTAATTTATCTTATGTATAAAAATATATTAACAATGATTTAGTTATTAATTATTTGAGTATGACATTTATAACTAATCATTATATAAAATATAATAAATGTATCATTCTTATTGAAGTGAAATAAAAATAATAATTTTGAAAAAAGGATGAATTTTGTCAAAAAAGTCTCATCCAATTAAATTAGGAATGTTTTTAGGGAAATTTTATATTATTATGGTATTATTTTTACCTCTAATTACCATATTTAACATTAAATGTGGTAAATAAAATTTAAAAGTCCATATTAACAAAAAATTCATTTGAATCTATTAGAAAAAAATATTCATTCTGATTAAAACCATGTATATCTATTTTTTGAAATTCAATTTACAGAAGGAGTAAAATAACATTTTATTCTAATCTCGTAGTTGTGGTTAGAAGGTGAGTAAAAGGATGTTCAAAAGCTCAATAAATTTTTATAGAAAATTATTTTTTAAAAATGTTTCCAATGACCTATATTTTAATATTAAATTTAGTATTGTTCTATTTAAAATTTAAAGTCATTTTAAAATATAATAATTATTATTTAAATGAAAAACACAGTTTTGAACTAGGATGTAGGATTTTTCACTATTCATTAAAAAATAAAATTTTTAAAAAAATACTAAAAATTCCCCAAATGTTAATTTTTTCACTTTCAGTTTAGAAATTAAGTTTATTTTATCAAATTCACTTTCTATAATTGTGTTAAATATATTTTATTATTTTTCCTAGAAAGACATGGAAAGTAGTTCATTTGACAAAATAGTACTATTAAACATATAATGAATTTTTCCAAATTATATTTTTCATTATAAAAATCATTAATTATAATATTTTAAAAGTATTTATTACTATAAATATTACAAGTTTAATTAATAGGTTATAATTGTCTCAGTTAAATTATTATTATAGTAATGTATTTCTTCGAATAAACTCAATGTTGCATGTAACACAATCCGAGTTAGTGTTTCATGTAGTGAAATCATTCATTGGTGTTGCGTAAAATGTAATCCAATCATATTGATTTTATATAACAATATGAATCATTATTCATTGTTAAATGATGTGAAAAATATCAAGATGGTTAAATTATTTCAAAAAATAAAGAAATTCACAAAATCACTGAATGTTACATTTTACCCCACTTAAAATGAGTTTCTATGTCGAAATTATTCCGGATAATCAAAATTTAAATACATGTAAGTTTTTTTCAATTAAACCTATATCGTAATAATGAATTATTAAACTTCATTTTAAAAATTAATAGTTAAAAATTAATATTTACCCAAAGTAACTCATAACTAGTTTCCCACATAGGAGAAGATAGATGATGATTTGGGCATGGAGGAAACACATAAATAATCATAGACATTGATAAAGGTCACTGATCAAAAAAATGTGCATGATCCAGATAAAGTTAAAAATCACAAAACCATAATCTAAAGTATCATTATAGGTGACATTGATATCATTAAAACTGATTAAAATATGACACAAATTTACTTCATGATTATTTTCCTAATGATGAATATTTGTCTAGAGATTATATACTTATTTATTTCATCATAACATCCCTCTTTTGGGTTCCTAGATCAATTTCTACATCACCTCATATTATATGAAATGATGTTGAATTTTTTATTCTTGAAGCATTACAAGATCATGAGATCTGAAAATATGATGATGGGTCATTCCATTTATCTCCATCCAAAAAAGGTTATCAAAAGGTATGAAAAATTCATAAATCCACCGATAGTGGGATAACAGTTTAATATCACAAACTTATCATATGTTTAACATAATATTCACAAAAATGAGAACATTATAATCCTTCTAAAAGATGAAAATCCAAAACATTATAAAGAGGTTCACTAATTCGAATAAACATTTATATCCCATATATTAGAAGTTTTTTAATGGTTTTAAAATTGAAAACATGTGAATACAGTCATAATGTGTTATCTTCAGTTATAGTTATAACATAGATTACCATATATACATTTTCTAAACATACATTTTTCATTACTAAAAAACATATGGATATATTGCCTATGTCCGAACAAAGTTGTATACTTTATCCATGGTAGTAGAACACATTTGGTAAGAAATCTATTATTAGTTCCCAAGAAATAGGTATCATCAAATTTACATATTCATATCAAACATATCCTTATCCAAACATCATTATCATGAAAAAATCATAATATTATGTCTTATTTTTCCCTGAATCTTAATTTCACCACAACTTTTCTAGTCCATCAGAACCATTAAATATATTCATGTAAATCCTATGTAAAAACACATAAATTAAACAATCCTTATATATTTTATAATTATTGAATCCAAAAAACATATATACTTCAATTTTTATTCTCCAATGATAGTCATGTAAAAGGCCCTTCTCAAATTTAGATGTAAATTATTAGGTCATGGAAATTAGTATGATAAAGCACATTTTCCCCATGGATAAGTCATTGAAATTCATAATAGTTTGTAATTTCATAACCAATTTTTCCACACAAATAACTTCTTCCCCACCATTTGATGTATTCCTCAAGGTTCTTTTTCCCTTCTTCTTAATATACATGAATCTGAATCTTCATTCTTCTATATTACTCACCATATGAACATGCATAAAAGTTCGTCATATTTTTATTTGATGAATTTGGAATACAACTACTGTTCACATTGTTAATCACATATTTCTATAAATGATACATTATAATCACACTATATTTTTCTCCATTCATTATTCAATTTCATTGCTCATAGTCATCAATATTTCTATAAAATTAAATGTTAATAAAAATTTTTATGGGTCCTTCAATTGAATAAAACCCAAAAACACATTGTAAGAAATATTTATAATATTGAGGAATGAAATAATAATAATAAGTCACTTATATGATTTCTTACTTATGACAACTTCTTTAATATATGACACTTAAGGTTCACCCTATGTTATTAACAGGAACCTTCTATTTAAATCCATCATATGTGTTCTTGAAGAGATTGTGTATTTTCAAGGAATATCACTTATGAGTGTCAAAGTAGATGTGAAACAAGAAGTACTATCATATACTGGTTATTATTTAGTCATATCGATGCAAATTTTTAGAGTTGTTAATCCTAGGTACATATGTATTGGAGCCACATCAACTTATAGTATCCATTCAAGGATGTAATAATTGGAAACCACATACACTGTCATTTACCAAAATTACTATACATTTTCCTAAAAATTAATTCATCCATAGACTTATCCATAGGGACATCCCTATAAGTATCCTTATAAATATACTTAGTTTTATCACTATGGGTTTCTCATCCTAGTTTCCAAAGGTTAGATAATCATTCCATACAATAACAACTCGAATGAACCATTATTTATATAAATAGAAATCACATTATTTTTGAAGATTACATAATAAATTAAACAAAACATAGGACCATATAGATTATTAGTTTAGATCCTTTGGAACCATTTAACACATTTTAATAACTTAGTTAATGAACTTGATCATTCACAATACTGATTGTTCTATTTATTAACACTAACTAATACCTTTATTTGTTACCTAGGGAAAGGGAAACATAAAAAATGGTTATCTCGGACACTTGGTACGGTTAAACAAGTGATACATGTAAAAAAATCATGAGTATAAGTGTATGACAACATTATCATAAAAATATAAGATCATACCATTCATATCAATGTTCTTAAAAATGAATCATGGGGTAAATATTGACAGTTCGTAAAACATGAATTAGAAGGAAACAAATAAAATGAGCCATGAAAGCATAACATTAGAATAAAAAAATGGAACTCTGGTAGTCACATAAGAACATAATAATGATTTCCATATAGGTCAAGGCATTGCTTCTAGGTCCATATCTCTATTATGGGTTCCCTTCCAAAACAATCAGTGATGTTAGGGTTCTATCCCATTACCACATTGGTAGTCATTGTTCACCCTCATAACCATCATGGCGGAAAACTCTATTCAATTATATCTCATGAGATATAAATCATTACCCAATGAATCTGATGGGGATATAGGTCCCACTCATATCATAAGGAAATCATTCAAACATCTTCTTCAATATCATAAAGATCATATCATAACCCATAAAATGGAAAGGGTTTCATAAATATGTAATCACATAAGAGTGTATAAAAAAGAGACATTTCTTATAATCATTTCAACAAAATAATAACTCAATAAATGAAGAGGGTTTCATAGACATAATTCCATCGAAACATAAATGATTCAAATGTAAATATTACGAATGGTATTATTGAACTATATCATTGTATGCCATCAAAGGTGTATAAGGATTAAGAAAGATCACTTGGACCATGAATTTTAATTAAAAATAAATATTAAAACACAAAAATATTTCAAAACACTTTTCATTGAATCAACATTGAAAACATATAATGGAATCATGAAAATTCATTTAATACTTTTTTGAGGAAAATATCATTTCTTTGTTGAAAAATTATTTTTTTGATAAAATGGTGTAGAATATTAAAATAAAATATTTTATTTTAAAATAACCTTGTATTACTATAGGGGAATATTCAATTAAATAAGGCATCAGTAAATAATAAAAATTCATTCATATAGTGTATTTAAAAAAACTTACTTCATTGATTTTTTCTAGAAAATTCAAAAAAGTACCTCATTTGGAAAATTATTGAAAGATTCCTTTCAAACCATGAAGTTAAAAAGACAAAAATTGGTTAACATAAAATTAAAAATCCATAAGATAATATTTACAAAATTTAAGATAACATTTTTACAATACCTGAATATTGTTCTTAAATATTCCCCAATGGAGACATGAAAAGAAATATTCCAATATATGGAAGAGATTGTGAAATCAATACTATCACATTATAATCCTTATAATTATTTTCGTAATGTAATAAATAAAGTTATCATAATATGAAAAAATCATAATCTTATAAATAATACTCAAAAAATATATTAATGGGTTGTATATACCCCACATAGGAGAATCAAGTAGTGTGTGAGGCATGCGTCTCATATAAATAAAGGTGAGACAAAAATAACCTTACATTTGGTCTGATTCACTCTCTTAAAGTTTAAAACCCATGTATATTATTTTCAAAAATATTATTAACCTACACAATAATAATAATAATATTAATTATATCATATGTGATTCAATTAGTACATTAAATTACTTGTTATTTGAGAATTCCATGTTAAAGAAACATTTTGGGTAATAATCAATTTGTTTATTATACGTGTTTTGACATGTTATTAATTATCTCATTACCAATATAATGATTTAATTATTTGTAGAATGAAAACATGATTTATATATCATATATATTAATCATATAAATATATATAATAGATTTATATATAAAATGTAATACATCGTTCATGGAGATGGTAGGTCGTATATACGCATGATCGTTGATTCTATTTTCTTATCGTATTGAATGGAATCAAGTAAATGATAAATATATATATATTATTAAAATAGAATTATTATTTCATATATTTCATGATTAATTATATATATATATTATAATAATTATTGAATTTTTTTCATGGAGATTGAATGTCATCATGCCTTGGAGACGGTAAACAATACCTACACACACAAGATGATATCATTCCCTTAATTGTTAAATGGATGGAAATTGGACGGTATTATAATTATACATGGTCATTATAATTTCATATTAAAAATTTAAATCCTTTATACTCATCATTATACCACTCAAAATAATTTATATAAGAAAAACAGTTTACACTACACTGTGGAGATGGTAAGTCGTACATAAGCATGGATGGTGACATTGTTTTTCATTGGCTGATTAAAAGTATAAATATGGTTGTCCTATGATCATAAAAACATATCTTCATATATTAGATACTGTTATTATTAGTTTAGAATTGAGACAACATAAGAAAATAAAGTGGGTGATGAAAAGAACATTTAAATAGATGTAAAATGGTTGGTCCATAAGGCTGAATACCCTGAGAGTGGGGGTGAATCAGGGTATGACTAATTAAAAATTAAAGACCATTATGATTTTGTTTCATTGTTAAGACACACACTCTTCTATCTCTTTCCTGTTGCACAATATAAATAGAAAGTAAATCATGCACATGACACAATAATTTTTTCTTGGTTCACCCTCACTGGGCTACATCCAAGGAGCATACAACGTCGATGTGCCGCTGTACCAAATGCACTGAAGCACACTTCTCTTTAAAAGGTTTAGGCTAGATCACTTCTATGCCCAGGCTCACTGCCTTTACAAGGTTTAGGTTCAACTCACTTCTTTTCCAAGGGTCACTCCCTATTTCTCTCTCTCTCTCTTTCTCACTACCGGGGGAGAGGATCACCTTCTTCCTCTTCCTTTTCTCACTACATTGGAAAATATCCACTCACATTTTATAGACATGTAGGTCTCTTCATTATCACTAATGAATAAATCTTGTATTGTATATAGATACTATGTTGAAGTCCAACTTTCACCCGTAGATGAATCTCACTTTTCACCGAAGGTATCAGGCAATATTCCAGCTTCCACGTAGCCCTGAATCACTGTCGTGTAGCAACCATACTTGGCACCCTATTCTAAGATGGCGCGCAAGTATCGGAGAGAAAATTGTAAGTGTCATGTAAGTCCACCTCAATCTCTTTCGTGACACATGCTTCTGCAAATCCAAACTTGCGCGACTAACACCCTTTTACAGCCAAACCAATATTGGCGCGCAACCACCAACTACCGTGCTTCTTCAAAACATGGCGTGCAAGTGTCACCAAACCACTTTCGTGACACCTTCTTATTCAACTATGTACTTGGGAAACTTCCTTCCTTTCTCTCCGAAACCACTCTGGATGTGCAACACTCAACTGGTGTGCAACTTCTACTTGCGCGACCACACACCACTTGCACCACCATGACACCTGTGCGATAAGAGCTCTAATTTTCTCTATGTTTTGAACTCGTACTGAATAAGGAGGGTTCGACCTCTATTTATAGGCATTTGGACACCCTAAACGATGGCACACACATCCCCCCTCGGCGCATAAGTTTCGGCACGCAAGTCTCTTCTACGCAAGTCACTTCCCCGACTAACCCTAAAACATGGGCGCCCCTTTTCCTTTTGACACATTTTGATGTTCTCATCTTGAAAAACATAGGGGGAACAAGATTCCTCTCCTTCAAGACCAGGGTGCACAAGTACCTTTTCCAAAAAACACTTTTATCCATTTGTCGATTTTCTGGCCCAAAAATTTGGCAAACACTGGAAAACAGTGTCACCTTGTATATGTTCATTTTGTACCACCTCCAGATCATCCATTCCTTTGTCTACGTTCTTGAATCAAGAATTGATCATTAACCACAACCCATAAACTCGATATTCCATCATGAAATCCCCTTTTTCAAAAAATTTGTATTTCATAGTTTTCTTGGTCATCAATCACAACACAGATGTCCACTTTGTCAACATACACAATCACCTAAAAAATGATTCAATGATAACTTGAGGGATTTTTTCCCAGCAATATCCCCCTTTGGGTTTGTTGAAAACTCTTCCATAAATAGATACATCATTAATACTTCAGCCAACATTCACCTATTGAAATTTCTGAGAGTGATCAAGTATTTACTCAACACATACTCTAAGCCCACATGAGCAGTGCTCGACATGAGAAAAAAGAGTAAGTGAAAATTTCATCAATGAATCACATCAAATATGACACCCACTTTTGACACCAAACTGATACTAATTTTTGGAAATATATTTACTAAATTCCAACACCACTCTTCTACTTTTATCACGATCCTCAGCTACCGTGATATCTATTCTTTGATTGATCACTTCTAGCATCATCAGATTTAATATTCTCCCCTTGTCTCATTGCTCTCACCCTATCTCGCTATTCCACCTATCAACTTCTCCCCATATCAATCAGGATTTATCAAATTGCCACACTGTCTCCCCCATGAACAATCACTATTTTCTCCCCCTCTGTCAAAAAAACCAAAGGTCACTCATTTGTAGTCTGTAACAGAGTAGTGAACACATATCAGTACATTAGGTAAAAACACATCATACCTCAAGGAGAGGGGGATTCCACATCCACACTCTTTTCAGTTTGTGGAGTCATCTGAACTCCCAGAGCCAGTCGATGCCTGTCAAATTCTTCCTTGGGTAAGTCCTTTGTGAGAATATCTACAACCTGTAGCTCTGTAGGCAAATACTCCAACTTCATAAGCCCTTTCTCCACCTTCTCCTTGATGAAATGATATTTGATCTCAATGTTCTTTGTCCTTGGGTGATGAACTAGATTTTTTCTAATATTGATTTCACTTGAGTTATCACACTGGATTCCAAATGGAGACTTCACATCAACTCCCTTATCTTCAAGCTGGTGCTTCATCCACAATAACTGTGTGCATGCTTGAGTGGCCGCAATATAATTAGCTTCCACGGTGCTCAATGAAATGAAATCTCCCTTCTTGCTAAGACAATAAATACAAAATTCAACACGATAGAAAGCACCACCTGATGTTGATTTCCTATCATCCACTAAACCGGCCCAGTCTGCATCAATATATCACAATAACTCGGTCTGATATTTTTTATTATATGTCAAGTCGAAGTCCATCGTACCCTTGATTTACTGATGTATTCTTTTCATTGCAAGCATATGGCTTTCCTTTGGATTACTGTGATATCTCACTGCTTGTCATGTGTCGAAAAAAATATCAGGCCTTGTTGTAGTCATGTACATCAAACTTACAATAATTTTTTTATATTCCGTGATATTAACCGCCATGCCATCCTCATCTGTTGATAATTTCATCCGGGTAGCAACCAAAGTCTTCATCTCCATGGAATTCTCTATTCCAAAACATCTTAAAACCTCCATGGCACATTAGGATTAAGAAATGAATGTTCCATTCCTTCCTTGAGTCACAGGTAGACCAAGGATAAACATTATCTCTCTAATCATTGACATTTCAAACACACTTTTCATGAATTCAAGATACTCTCTGCACTGAGCTTCATCTGATCCTCCAAATATTATTTCATCGACATAAACCAACACTGTCATCCTTTGATTGTTGTCATTTCAAAAATAGAGATTGTAATCAACTCCCCCACACTAGAAACCAAGCTTCTTCAAGTACTGATCAAGCCTTGAGTACCATGCTCTTGGTTCTTGTTTCAGCCCATACGATGCCTTCTTTAGTCTACAAAGGTTGTTCTCATACTCATGAATGAAAAAACCATTTTTCTTCTCAGGATACCATTCCTCCTCCAGAACCCCATTCAAGAATGAAGATTTGACATCCATCTGGAACACTTTGAACTTCTGTTTCATTGAAACGACTAGGAATAATCTGATTGTCTCTAGCCTTGAAACTGGTGAAAATGTCTCATAAACATCTATTCCCTCTATCTGGGAGTATCCTTTGAACACTAGTCATGCTTTGTTTCGAACCACTGCACTATCTTCATTAATCTTATTGCGATAGACCCATTTAGTCCCGATGAAATTTTTATCTGCTGGTCTCGAAAGAATATCCCACATCTGGTTCTTCTCAGTCTTATCAAGCTCTTCATTCATAGCATGAACCCAATTTTCGTCTTCATCTACATCAGCAAATCATTTTAGCTCTACCTGAGATAGGAATGATGTCTGCTGCAGTGACTTCATTTTCCTTGTCTGAACTGGTGCTGTCTGATCACCAATTGTATTCTTCCTATCTATTTCAGCTCGAGTCTTTGGCTTCCTTGCATTCACCAACTTGAAACTTTCTTGGTCTTCATTAGTGTCTTCTTCTTCGTCAACATCTTCCACTTCTGTTCCTCTTGTGTTACTTTCCTCTTCATCACTTTCATAGAGAAACTATTCAATGTGCTGTTGAATATTCTCTTCATTTTCCAAAATAGTAATGTCATTTTTCTCAACTACTTTTCCCAGCCTTTTGTTAAAGCATTTGTTATCTTTTCTTTTTCCTGAGTAGCCAAGGAATATCCCCTCATCTCCTCATGACTCAAACTTCCTATTATTTTCCTTGTTGACAATGAAACACTTACTTCCAAAGATACAGAAGTATTTAAACATTGGATTATTTCCATAACACATTTTATATGGAGTCTTCCCTTCCTTCGGACACAACATAGACCTATTTGAAATATAGACCGATGTAAAAACTGCTTCCTTCCAAAATTTCAATGGTAGGTCATTTTCAATAAGCATCATTATGGCCATGTTGTTGATGATCTATATTCTAATTTCTACCACTCCATTCTGTTGGGGAGTTCTCATGGATGAAACTTGATGCCTTATCCTGTGTTTCTCAAGATAGTATTCAACTTGACTGCTTGTGAATTATGTACCATTATCAGTACAAAACTTCAGAATTTTCTTCCCAAGCATCCTTTTTAATTCCCTCCTAAACATCGTTATGCAACTGAACACATCTGATTTATGGGTAATGACAAATACCTAGGCCATTCTGCTATAATAACCAATGAATAGAAAATAGTACCTTTTCCAATTTATGGATCATGGTGAGATAGGTCCACATACATCAGCATGCACCAATTCGAGCACTCTGGTTGATTTTTTTTCTTTCGCTTGTATGTCTTTCTGATGATCTTCCCTTGTTGGAAGGCATCGCATGTATGAGTATGATCACAAGATAGTTGGGGAAGGTCTATAGCAGTATCACAATTTACAAGATCTTCCATAGATGGTTGGCATAGATGACCAATTCTCTTATTCCACAGCTTGTTTTCTTCCTCTATGGATAAAAGACACATATCTTCTTCTACACTTAAAAGGTAAAGATTTCCCTTTGTCCTTTTCCCCCGTAAAACAACTACTCCATATCTTCCTTTAACAACACACATCTTCTTGGTAAATCAGATAGAGTGCCCAGATTCACATAGTTGACTGACACTGAGCAAGTTATGACTAAGACCCTCTACTACCAAGATATCAACACGTCTAATTTATTTTCCCCCAAATTTTGCCTTTCCAGAACCAATAATCTTCAGCCATTCATCATTCCCAAATTTGAAAAATCCTTATTTGACATACTTTATGCCTATAATGAGATCCTTGTTACCTGCCTTATGGGATGTGTAACCACTATCAAGGATACATACTCTTGAACAATCTGATGCTTTAAGGGAAATTTCTGCATCTACTACCCCCTAATCCATTTTCTTTTTGATCCATGTCTTTGACTTCACACTCAATGTGGTTTGGGGAAGTTGATCTTCCTTAGAGTGTGACGAAACAGCTTCATCTAGTAGAGATACAAATCGATTTTGTGTTTTCATCTCAATTTTTGATTCCCTAACCTACTGGTTATGACTGCTCGAGTTTTGTTTTGCCACATTTCATTGTATGATTGATTTGCAATATCTAGCCATGTGTCCAAATCCTACACACCATAAACAGTGGCCTTCAAAGGTTGTTCTATAATACTAATCTCTTTTTGGATTCCACTGTTGTTCTTGTGACCTTCGGTATCTTTTGGCTATATAACACACATTCTGTGAGTGTCCCATCTTTCCACAGTAATAGAACCTAATGTAAGGAACATTCATGTGTGTCACTTATTCTCTACTAGTTTTCCCTTAGGATCTTCAAATATTTTGATTCTATTTTGTACCCAAATATATCATCAATCTCAGAGCAGGTTCTTACAGTTTGTCTTCATCCATGACCGCTTTTTTGTTTTGATTCATGTCTCATACCAGTCTTATCTTTGGAACATGATTGTTTCTTCTTTTCCACTGGAGGTTTGTGATCCACTTCTTTCTTTTAAATCTTCTGAATAATTGTTTTTAGCACTCTACTAGGTGTCATGAGTTTTTCTTGATCCTTAATCCTTTTTCGCAAACCAAGAACTTCTTTTTCAAGTTCATTGATACGTTTGTCCTGCTCCTTTCCATTATTCGTCAAACAATCGATTTCATTCATTTGTTCTTAAATTTTAATCTTATACTCAACAATATTTTCTGAGCTCTCTAGTGTTGATGATTATAGTTTTTCAATTTATTATAACAGCTCAGAATTTTCTTCATCATGTTGTTGCATATAGAGTTTGGCATCACGAACCACATTATTGGATTTCATTATTTTGGCTCTCCAAATTTCTATCTCCTCAAGAGCTGCTTCCAATTCAGCTTCTATATCAACTCTTCCTTCAACTTCTTCCTCTTCTTCTCCAGCATCAGTTTCTTCTTTTTCTTGAGAACTACTGATGACCGCCACCATGTAATTTTCCCCATAATATTTGGATTTTCTATCTCATCAACCTTTTCAACCTCAAACTCATCTAAACTTTCATAGTCTTGTGAAAGAAGATTCTTTTTCTTGAAGAAATTTCTCTTGAATATTTTCGGTCCTTTCACATAGGATGAAGACTTCTTTTTGGGAATTTCAACTACATCCTCTTCATCATCTTGAAAATTCTTTTGGAATCTTATTGTGAGATGTCCAACCCTTCCACATTTAAATCATGCAAGAATAAGTTTCCCTTTAAACATTCCTTTTCCTCTTTGATGGTTCGAGTAAGGGAATGACATCACTTCATATATCTCTTCATTCTCCTGAGATTCTTCAATGGCCACATTATTCAAGGCCTTAAATTCCACCTCCTCATATTTCCCCTTTTCCATAGCATCATTTTCATCATTCCTCATTTCATATGCAACAAGGGTACTATGCAGGTTATCCAACGTCAGCTATTTTGAGTCTTTATCTTCCAAGACTGAAACATTCAGATGAAATCGAGGTGGAAGTTTCCTCAAGATACGCTTCATGTTCTTTATATCTTCGATGAATTCTCCAAGACCCTACATGTCTTCCCCAACTACATTTACCCTATCGAAAAATGCATCAACAGATTCATTCGGGCTCATTCTCAGATCTTCAAACTTGTTCCACAGTACTTGCAGCTTTGACTCTCTGACTTTTGTATCTCCTTCATATATATTCAAAATATTTTCCCACATAGCAAGTGGAATTTTTCATGACATCACCTTTGTATAGATAGCATTTGAAAGGGCTCCACCTAAAGCATTAATACCCTTCACATCAGAATCTAGCTCCCTTATTTCAGCTTCTGATAATGCTCTATTGTTTATGTCAGCTGAGATACCATGCATAACTTCTGAAAACACATCCATTCCCAAAGATAGGAAATAGTGTTGCATTCTATTATTCCATATCTGAAAATTACATCCATCGAAGATCGGAATCCCTTTATGATTAGTTAACTCCATTTAGAGAAGAACTAATATCAACCAATCCCTTTGATACCAATTTTTAGGTCCACAACGTGGAATACCCTGAGAGGGGGGTGAATCAGGTTATAAATAATTAAAAATTAATGCTTGTTCTGATCTTGTTTCGCTGTTGAGCCAAACAATCTTCTCTCTCTTTCCCATTTCACAATATAAACAGAAAGTAAAGCATTCACATAACACAACAATTTTTACTTGTTTCACCCTCACTGGGATACGTCCAAGGAGCATACAGTGGTAATGTGTCACTGTACCAAATCTACTAAAGCACACTGTTGTTTACAAGGTTCTGGCTAGATCACTTCTATTCCTAGGATCACTGCCTTTACAAGGTTTGGGGTCAGCTAACTACTTTCACAAGGGTCACTCCTTATTTCTCTCTCTCTGGCTCACTACCGGTGGAGAGGATAACCTTCTTCCTCTTCATTTTCTCACTGCTCTAGAAAGGATCTACTCATAGTTTATAGACCTATAGGTTTCTTCATTATCACTAATGAATACATCCTCTATTGCATGTAGATGCTCTGTTAAAGTCTAACTTTCACCCGTAGATGAATCTCACTTTTCACCGAAGGTATCGAGCAATCTTCCAGTTTCCACGCAGCCATGAATCACTATCGTGCATCAAACATACCTGGAGCCCTCCTCTATGTCAGCGCGCAAGTATCGGCGCACAAGTTATAACTGGCACGCAATTCCACCACAATCACTTATGTGACACAAGCTTCTGCAACTCCGGACATGCACGAACCAGACCCTTTTACCCCCAAACCAATATTGGTGTGCAACCACCAACTATCACACTTCTTTAAAACATGGCGCGCAAGTGTCACCAAACCACTTGCATGACACATCCTTCTTCAACTCTAAACATTGGATACTTACTTTATTTTCTCTCCCAAACCACTCTGGATGCGCAACACTCAACTAGCGCGCAACTTCTACTTGTATGACCACACACCACTTGCGCGACCACCACACCTGTGCGACGGGAGCACTAATTTTCTCTAAGTGTTGAACTCACACGGAATGAGGAGGGGTCGACCTCTATTTATAATCTTTTGGATAGCCTGTGCGACGGCGTGCAAGTCTCCCCTCGGCGTGCCTGTTTCGGTGAGAAAGTCTCTTCCGCGCAAGTCACTTGCGCGACCAACCCTAAAACTTGGGCGCCCCTTTTCCCTTTGCCACATTTTGATGTTCTGGTCTTGAAAAACATAGGTCATGAAAGTTTCCTCTTCTTCAAGACCACGACGCACAAGTACCTTTTCCAAAAAAATACTTTTGTCCATTTGACAATTTACAGGCCCAAAAATTTGTCAAATACTAGAAAACGGCGTCACCTTGTATCTGTTATTTTTATACCGCCTCTAGATCATCCATTCCTTTGTCGACGTTCATGAATCAAGCATGGATCTTTATCCACAACCCTTGAACTCGATATGCCACCATGAAATCCCTTTTGTCAACAAATTTTTATGTCATGGTTTTCTTTTTCAACAATAACAACATAGATTTCCACTTTTTCAACAAACACAATCCCCTCAAAAATGATTCAATGATACCTTGAGGAATCTTTTCCCAACATAAAACAATTAGCTATTATTCGAGTTTCTCTTTTTGATATTCCCTAAAAGGACTCCTTAAGATGGCTTTCTGCACTTAGTACAGACTCTAATATAAAGTGAGGGATGTTTTTAAGATTAATTGATCAGTTTTAACCAATCAAAAATGTTTTATAGGTGTTTATAAAATAGAAGGAGTGTTTCTCTTTCCTAGGAGGAGGAGTGGCACATTAAGAAACTCAGAAACTATTAATTTATTATAAATTTTTTCTTAAATTAAAATAGATCAAAAGTGAGTAATATAGAATATAAGAAGAATATATATCTAGAAATTTTTATAAAATTAATTTTAGACATGTTTTTTTCATTAAATCAACCTTATCTTTTGACTTTAACCATTAGTTCATCAATTTAACTCTTACAATGTCAACTTGTCTTTTTACACAATATTGTTAATATAGTTACTGTAAAATATCAAACTAACCCCATATGGATAATTTATTACGTATAAAACATTAAAAGTCTAATTTTTTTCGAGATATAAATTTTTATGATTTTTATATTATTTTATACAATATAATTTTTTTTCAAATCTCAATTTGGTCAATTTTGAAATTTTTATCACATGACTATTTAAAAAACAATAAAAAATTTATTCCTTAACCAAACTAAATTAACTCATTCCTAAAATGTCGTATTAATCCAAAAATTAGTTGGTGTAATCAAACAACTCATATGGTATTTATTTGAATATTATTATTATCATTTATTTGTTTCGTCCTTTAATAAATCTATTACTACATCATCATTTTATCACAATAAAATTTAATTATTTAATGTCTAATTTTTTTTAATAAATTTTCATTATTTTGATAATTTTAATTGATTTATAATGAATATTTATAGTCAAATTTAACTTATATATATCCTTATATTAAAAAATATTTATTTTTTAAATGTTTGAGTATGATATTTTTAACTAATATTTTTAATAAAACATAATAAATGTATTATTCTTACCGATGTGACTTAAAAGAATAATTTAGATCTAATGTTTATTTTGGTCAAAAAATAGTAGCCAAATAATATTATGCCATTTTTAGGGTAATTTTATACTATGATAATACTATTTTTAACTTTTATTTCCCTTTTTATCATTAAAAATGGTAAATAAAATTCAAACATTACTATTCACTATAATCTAATTTGATTTATTTATTCCATATTTTCCATAATTATTACAACCATGTATTTCAAATTTTCTAAATTTAATTCGCATATGTAGTAACATTATGTTTAATGTTAATTTTGTAGATGTGTCTTGAAGTCACGTAGAAGAGATGTTAAAAGGGTCGATAAATTTTTATATATTATTATATTATTAAAATGATTCAAATTACTTAGTTTGTATTACTACATTTATTATTGATATTTTGTGATGTCAAAATCAATTTAATTGTAAAAATTATTGTTGTAATATTAAACATATTTTTTAACAATAATGCATTATTTTTCACTATTCACTGAAAAATGGATACATAACTAAAAAAATATAAATCATTCACCATATGTCAATTTTTTTATTTTGAATTGAAAAAATATTTTTATTTTTTGAAATTAAATTTCTATGAGGGTCTAAAATTAATTTAATTATTATTCATGGATGGAAATGAAAAGTAGTTCATTTTAGAAAATACTAGTTTTAAACATGAACATAATTTAATAAAATAATTTTTCTCATTATCCAAATGATAATTAATAATATTTGAAATGAAGTTATTACTGTTCATATTAAAATTTTAATGGATCGGTTATAACAATTTCAACTAAATTATTCCATTAGTAAAGTGTTACTTCATAGAAACTTAGTGTTAAGTGTAACACAAGCCATGTTATTGTTGCGTGTAGTGAAATATTACCTTGGTGTTGCATATAGCGCAATACAAACTTATTTTTTATATAATAATAGAAATATATATTTAATATTACATGATGTTAAAAATATCAAAAAAATAAATTTATAATTTCCAAAAAATATCAACATCTCTTAGTGTTACATATCATGTTTATGATAGTGGTTGCTTAGGATCTGTGTCCCCATATGGTATTGATTCTATATGATTCTTTGGACCTTGATTTCCCATGGATATGAATTTCTTGGACTGACATGGAACATGTGATATTTAAATGCTCTAAGGACCCCACCTTGATAAATATTGATCTTCCATTGAGATTATCTTAGGAAATTTTTTTGATACCTTCGTATTCTATACATAGAATTTTACCATTTATCATCTGAAATATTTGATTACATGATAGGTATATTATGGATAAAACTGGATTATACTGTGTGTCTAGGATTGTTTTATATATTGGACTATAATTAGTGGTATGGATAATGTTATACACATGGATTTATATTGTGGTGATCATGGTTGTTTTTCTATGTTTATACATATATTTGTCTCAATATTTGACTCAAGTGGGTACATTAGATTATATCACTTTTTTATTTCTATTTTTCTTCTAACCAAGATATTAGAGACTAGCCATTGTTTATATGGATCCCTATTTTGCTAAACAACTCAATGTTGATTTTTTTATAGTTTCTATGATAACATTAATTCCATTTCTGATATACCTAGGATATGAATTTAACACATATTGAATTTTTTCACATCGGTGATATGTTATAGACATTGTCGATGGTGTCCTACTGAGTGTTATATCACATCATGTTCAGTGCATCTTTGGTAACTCAGATGAACATTATGGAAGCGGGTAGGGACTAGGGAAATAGCCCATTGTACGATTCATTATCTTTTTTATGATTAGAAAGAGTGGAGAACATGACCGATCAATTCTAATGATTTCAGATGGGATATAAAATTCTATTCATTTTGGTATTTTGATACCTGTATTTCATTAGTTATTAGTATACCTATTTTTCAAATTTTCATAAACATGACATGAAACATCATTAAATATGAAATGAGGTTGGGAGTTGAAATATATTCTTGTATTTGATGTTTATATTTGGTTTGGCTATTTATATTCACCTCTATTGATCAGTATGATTTCCAAAATTGTTGTACACACACAAATAAGGGTATTCTCTGCCCAAAAACACATCATAGGCCCATTCTCTTAGTCAAAACCCTCAGGCATATGATGAAGTAGGACTCATGCCATGTAACCAACTATCTTTGGGAATCATACTATATATACGAATTGGGGATGTTAAAAAATGTTATCATGGATTATTATTTCTTCCCTTACAATTTTGGGATATTAGAAATGGGATTATTATGGGAATTGAAGTTGGTATTGACTTTTTCCTAGGAGTAGCTAACCCACATAGTGGAAAGAACCAAATTTCCTAGCATTAAACATTTCTCCTTGCTTATTTCCATATACAGTTGATATTATTCCATCGTTGGGTGATGAAGTATAATAGTTATGTTGTAATCTCAAGGATTGATAGTTTTTTTTATTTCATAATGATATGAAGGAATTAATCTCATTCATCATATTATTCACTTTACAAGATTTATAATCCATGCATTATTCCATCCCACATGAGTTGAATATATTAATTGTATGATTTTCATGTGTGACATTCATGACATATATATGATTGATAGCATAATTGTGTTTATGAAATTGAGAAATATGGTAGTTACATAAAGTGCGTGATGTAACAAAAACATTTTTTTACAAATTAGGATATATCAGAAACTATAAGAAATAATATATGGATCCTTGAGTCATGGACCATTTTTCGCATTACTAGAATTTGTTATTTTATGGGTTTGGGCAATTCCACACACCGGTTAATGAGTTTTATGGGACCATATGAATCAGAAGTGATGAACCATCTGGTTTATCTATTTAAATAGAACATTTATATAAATTATAATTGAAATAGAATTTGATCTTTTGAAAACCGAGAACCTGACCATGACTTATATTTAGAGTGGGATTATGCATTATCTCTAATGATGTAACAAAATATTATTTTTACCCATTCTAGGATTTTGGAGTTGGATAAATGATATGGAATGTTTAGATGATTTTTTTGACATGACCTATACTTTTAGAGTTAAATTTCTTGTTATTTATCTTTTCAGAGGTGTGTGTTATGAATTTTAGAGATATGTCAACACAATTTCCTATAGTCATACAGTAGAGGGTGGTGACTACAATGCTCCAGATGTGATAGATGAATGCCAAAAAGTAGATCCATTTATAGACATATCTAATGAACTATTTTTCATATAAAACATAGTTGATTAAACATAATTCCATAAGGGTTTTCAATTCTAAATGTAGCTTTCTTGGGGGAACCTAAACATTCCATGTCTAAGGCAGAGCCGACGCATGTGTTCTCACTACAACATCCACCAATGTTTTTAGGGGATGGTGGCCTATCGCCTGTTGAGATGTTTCATGAGACGAAATTATCGATATTCAAGAATTTGGAGACACCTTAGAGGAAAAGAGTTAATATCATGACTTATATGATTTGGGGAGTAGAAAATCACTATTTTTTAGGTTTTGAACCGGGAAAATATATTGTGAAATATGGTTTGTAGGGATTTCAAATCTCGGTTTTACAATAACATTTTCCTCAAGACTCTAAGATAAGAGTTATCTAGTAAGTTCATGATTCTGGAGTTGGGTGTGATGATATTTATTTAATATACAACATAATTTATAGAGATTAATTATTTTTTCAATGATATATATAGGGGATGAGATACTAAGGGGTAGATGCTTTGAGGAAGGCCTCTAATATGTTTTTCAATATCATGTAAACATGTTTTGGATTAAGATAAATACTGAAATATTGAATCTGATGCTTATTACATAGTTAAACATAGAGAATATGGGGCCATTGAGAATAAATAATTATACTTTTAAACCAGTAAATTAGAAAATTCATGGAGGATGTTCCATTTTGATACCACTCTTTATGTTAGTACTATGAAGGATGTGTGTGGTTTTAGTTCTATTTTTTATCAATGTTGTGGGGTATGGGTACATATAAGGAATTGGTGTGATCGAGACCGATTTGAGTGTTGAGGTTGTGGATGTTTGGTCCATGAATAGGGTTTTTGTAGTACCTTCCCCCTATATAGGAATATAAGGGTATCAAATCATACTATGGGTTCATGAGATTATTTTATTGATCTTAGATAGGATGGGTGCTATAGTAGTACTAGTAATTTAGGGTGAGGTTTTATTTGTGGTCGAGGAATTCTGGCCCCAGTTGTACCTAGACAGCAGAGTGTTCTTTCTCTAAGTTGTAAAGTTGTTTCACAGGGCCACAGTTCATTCAAGATATACTTTTTTACATCTTACCCCTTAAGAGAAGAGCGCTATGTTGTCTATGGATGTAGTTATTATCTGAGTATCCTCAATGCTACTGTACTCTCTTTTGATATAGGTGAAACACATAGTTTCATATTTGTACCTCTGGTGGAGATCATTGGCCTAAATATATTGTTTTCTTACCATGTTATTGCCACAAATACTCCAATGGGGTTTATAAATTTGGGTATTTGACAGTTCCAGGACATCTATCTATAGTTATGAAGTTGAAAATTTATATGGAATCTTCATTTCCTCGATATTATAGGTTTTTATGTCATACATGGTATGGAATGGATAACTCCTTATCAATAAAATGTTGATTTTCATCATCGAAGGGTGAATCTCACATCACCAAATGGTGGAGTTTAAATTCAAAATGGTAATTGGATGACTATGAAGGTTGAGCTAGACTAGAGCATCATGGTATTGGTTGGAATACATCATAGATATCTAGTTTGCATCTAAATGAGTAGATATTATGTTATAAAGATTTCACTACAATAGATGTTTATTTCAGGGACATTTTCCTAGGTGACTTTTTGTGTTTACCTTCATAGGGAGAGGTTGGGTTATTAATTGATCTAGTTCCTCGAGCTATACCATTATCCATTCATCCTTACATTATGGATAATATGGAGTTCCACAAGTTCAAGAGGTAACTAGATATATAGAACCAAAAGTGGTTTCTATGACCCAATAATTCTCCATGGCATTATCCGATAATTTTTGAGTGAAAAAGTATGATTTTACCCTTAGGCTACATGTGGATTAATAGAAATTGGACTAGTTTATTGTTATGAGATGGTATCACTTTCCACAGATAGATTGTATTTTTTATGATCTCTAATAATCTTAGGTGTTCTAAATAATTTATCTGAGATCTGGATACCATCATTTGAGTATTCTCCCAACAGAAATACCTCACAAAACATTTCATTTTTGGTATGGTCTCTACAAGTATCTAGTTATTTATTGATGTCTCAAGACCTTGAAATCATTTTTCATTATACTGGTTAAATGAGTATTCTTTTTTTGAGGATTCATTTTTGGTGTTTTTTTGGGCAATAACTTGGTTTATTTTCACAATCGACATGACCATGCCAAAAATATTGAGATTATTTTAGACCACTAAAAGTGAATTAGTTATATATTATTCTCAAAATTTTCCAATTTTCATTGTAATAGATTCACATCCTAGGTGATATTATCACATATACTATAGTTTCATTAAACCTAGTGAAGGTGAGAGCTATAGTTTTCATGGGAGAAGCCCACAAACATCTTTTATATATAGAGATTCATAAGGCTAGATGAATATTACAAGTGTTTCAAACAAGATTTATCATTCTTAGCAGTGCTGCTGACAAGCATGACTAAGGAGGTTTTGATGTTTTATGGACATACATCTTCAATACATCATTTTAAGAGATTAAATTGAGAATTTATTTATCACCCATCCCAGTTCTTCAAGAGCTGGGAATAACTTATATAGTGCATTATGGTGATTTGGGTATTTTTCATGCAGAATTTTTTATGTAGAGAGATAGAGTCATGGTATATGGTTCTCATAGACTAAGTACTCACAAGAGTAATTATTTGATTCATGGTCTCAATTTAAGAATAGACGATTATAATTTTCACATTTGTAGGAATTTTTTACGGGTAGAGTGTTTCTTAGTGTACAAAGAAACAAAAAAAATAAAGTACCTATTTACAAAGTGTGATCTAAATATAAGTTAATAAAGGTGGGTTGAGTACCTGTAGTCTTTTCAATTTGAGCTTTCTTATATTCCAAGAAAGGGAACTTCATTGGCTAATTCACTAAAAATGTGGAATCAGATAAAAGTTTTTAATTAGGATAGTCGCAAGTGTAATCCTATGGCCTTGTCTTATGTGATGCACATGGACATGTACTGTAGTTATGGACCAAATTTTCATTCTTCCACTATTGTGATCTTTACCCTCCTGGATAGATTGAGTTTGTGGTAGATATCAAATAATACGGTTATATTCCTACTAGATAGTGTGGTAGGTGAGGACCCAATTCCTCAATGGATTATAAGAATGCATTAATTTTTGGGTATTCATGATCACATGTGGGTTTTAGAAGACAAACGTGGGGAGTTGATACAATAGATTCATGAATTAGTTTGGGATGTTCATCCCCTTTGTTACCAATATGTCTCGTGATTTATATAACTAGTATTTGTTTCAAGGATGGAGATGAGGTTGTTAGGTTTATTACGAGACATTCCTCCTCTCAACAGATGGTGGTGGAACATCATCGACCAATGTGTCTTTTATAATAGTTACCAATTCTCAAGTTGAATTGGAAAGATTCCATAATTTATTTATTTACCAATATACTAAGGTTTCCCAATTGTAGTGATTCAGTTGGGTTATTTTTGACATGTTTATAAAGGATTCTCATTCACTGAAGATCAACAATATCAACTGTGCTGATGAGATTCAGAGGTTGTATATTTATGAGATTGTATGACTTCATGGGGATCCCCATACCATGGTATCAAATAGGGATGCCTGATTTGCATGTAGTTTCCAAAATATTTTTTTGGGGGAGTTGGGTACATACGTTCTTCTATGCATATCGTACCACCTTCAAACTGATGTCCATCAATAGGGTACTATATAAGTTATTTATGACATACTCTCAACATGAATTCAGGATTTCAGAGGATCTTGGTAAAGGGATATTCAAATTGTTTCTTTCACTTATTCTATAAATTATCATGCAACAATATAGATGGTACATTTTGAGACTTTTATGTTGTTCTATTTTGATCACCCCTATGCTTGTTAGAGGAAGTTGATGCATCATTACCATAACAACATATCGTTAAGGAGACTTCTCACATGGTCTAGATGATTTGATAATGAATGGATACAATATAGTAAATTCATAAATCATACACAAAACTTCTTTGATGAAATCTATTGTTTGAGGTAGGGGATCAGGACTTTTTACGGTTCACATCATGGTTGGGACAGAAAAGGATCAAAATATATATTATGGTTTCCCCATGATATATCTGGTTGTTTAAGATTGTGGAACGAGTCTATCCAGTAGCCTATTTTTGGAAGATTCATCATTGGTACTGGGTCATTCATGAAGTATTCCATGTATCTCATCTCCACCATTATCATTTAGAGCTATCTCATATTCTTCGGTCTAAGGAGGTTTAGTTATATGTATATGTGTCCATTGAGAAGCATCATATACATTTTTTTGTAGGATCATGAAGGTTCTCAAATGTTGGTCAATTACTCTAGTATTTGTTCTATAAAAAAATGGACATTTATAAAAAATAACATGGGGACGGAGGCAAAAATACATTATCAATTTCCTATGTTATTATCATGTGATTCTTGACCACCCATGGAAGGGAAATTCCATGATGAATTGCTTCAATGGGGTTTAATGTAAGATCCAATGTTTTCCAATGATGTATATATCTTATTTTTTGTATATATAATTTCTTATAGCCCAATGTGAGTTCAAAATGGGATCATGGGTCTATAGAGGGTTTCAAGAGGTTATTTAGAAACAAGGTCCCAATTTTTTTGAAAATAATTTTACACTATATAGTTAGATGAAATTGTGTGGTGTATCCCACATGATTATTTCTAACCGTATGTGGTGATCCATGCATCTGTCATGAGAAGAACTGTTTTGAGGAACCGTGAAACTACATGATCATATTTTTTCACGGGGTGTGGGGGACAATAATTTATAATAGATAGTGTTTCATGGTCTCTGTACAGTTAGTCAAAACATGTGCATGAAACCATTCGAGTCCCACTTAGCATAGTAAAGGGTGCATGATTGGCTCACATTTTGGCCCACCATGTGGAAAACTGTGCATCCCAATAAAAATTGAGGAAATTAACATTTCAACATAAAAAAAATTTATATTCAAAACCTTTTCTATTTTATCCTCCATTAGAGAGCTTTGGGCACTTGGGTTCTCTTATGAATGTCATTTCATAGAATTTGATACAAATAATCCATCTGAACTCAGATTTAAATGATTTCATTGTTTTCATATTAGAAGTTGTATGTTATTTGTTCATCTTATATATTTATTAATGTTACTTTCTATCTACACAATTACTTATGTCCAATATAATGTTCTATATATCTATGTTCTTTACACATTATTAATTTTTCATTTCATCTCAATATAATTGCTATCTGATAAGAGAGGATTTCTCTATTTTAGAACTAAGATTGGTGTATAATACCACTCCATTAGGTATTAGAGTTTTATATACCTAATTGTAGTGTGACACATCCCAAAATTTATCATGTATCCTTTTTAATGAGTTGAATAATTGAATTGAATAAATTAGAACATAGTTGGAAAAACCACTAGTTCTTTTGAGATAGTTGGATGATGTTTCCCCAACCATGGCCACCCATGGGGTGTTCCATTGTGTTTAAACATTTTTATACCACATGTGGGGTGTATGTGTTCATTCCTATTTAGAGGGAGCCTTTATAAATTATTAAAAATTAATTAAATGATTAGGAGAAGGTTAACTTCTTTTCTATGTGATTACATAACATTTATTTATTTAAGTGATCAAATAGATTGTTGGTAAATTGAAGAAACAGGTAGGAAAAGAGAAAGAATAAAATTGAATGTGAATTGGTTATTGAAATTAGATGATGAATTGAAATTGTAGTGTATTACTTGGTTGGTATACCTATTATCAGGATTTAATTATATTACCTAGAAATTTACCCTATAGATCTTGTTTAAGGTTGTGGAATCCATGAACCTTTTTACAACTTGGGTCTTGAATCCATTGAATACATTGAGACTTTCTACTCCTTGGATTCATCTTGTCTAGTAATTCATCGCACTTGTGTTCTTGAAATGCTCCAAGGAATCCACCCAGGTCATCAATGAGTTTCCATTTAGATTCTTCCGGGACAAGGGATGGATACCTTGGTATTTTATACCTATGAACCAAACCTTCATGGTCTAATTATTTTGATTACATGACATTTCCATTGTTTATGAAACATGATTAAATGGTTTCACTATGATTTTATCAGAAAGTGGATTATACAGAGATACCATGGTAAATTGTAGAAAGTTGGTTGTATGTTGTGTCAATAGAGGTTGTTTTTATATGATTTAAAATACAACATTATGGTTATTTGACACCATTTGGTAGAATATATAGTATAACATTTTTATTTATGTTATTACACTTACCTTGTTATAGGAATATGGTAATTATTTGAAATAACCAATTTTTGGCAAAAAAATATCACCTTAATTTTTTTATAGTTTCCATGGGAACTATAATTTGATATAAGATATATATGTGATATAAATTTCCCAATACATATCTTATAATACATAGACATGATTTATTATAAAAACAATTGGTGGTGCACTATGAAGTGTTATCTCACACCCTATTCAGGTAGCTATGGGTTACTTAAACAAATTTCATGGATGCATGTAGGTATCATGGCCACCACCCTTAGTACAATGCTAGATTTTTTTCTATGCTTTTGATCAGGAGACCAGAGTGCTGAGCTTGGATCCTTATGAAATATGGGATAATCCTTTCTGGTTATTGTTATATTTTTGTTAATGTTTTGTTCCAACTGTCTGTATACCAATTTCCAAGCATTGTGGAGATCAGACATGACATATCATTGTAAATGAGATTAATTTTGGAATTGATATATATTTAAATATTATATGTTTATTATAAGTATGGATAGTTATATACAACCACTATTGATCTAAAAGATTTCTATTATTATGTTATACATTGACATAATGGTATTATGTCCCCAAAGAGACAATGTAGACCCTCATGACTGGATAAAATAATCTGGCATATGGGGAGGTTCATGTGAGGCCATTCGACCCACTGACTCGAGGCATTGGATAGTGGCTTTCAAGTCATTTAGTTATAGTAAATACAATGTGTTATCATATTTGAATTTTACTAACATATATAGTTACATAATTTCATTGGAAAAAAATTTATATTTCATGGGATTATCATGTTTAATGTTGGCATTTTTAGTCATCTCCCTTTAATAATCAATCCAATAAGGAAATGGGACAAAATTGATTCAAATGGGTTCTTTATGATATGTAGAATGATTGAGTCCTTATGAAGCACATAGAAACACCCACATATTTATATTAAAGATGATGGGACGGGTCTTATATCACATTCTAAACCATTAATTAATGTTTTAATCCTTATTTGAAAATGAATTGTGGGATTACGTATATTTATTAATGGTTTAAATGGTGTACATATATTGATATGTTCACAATCTAAATGGTGGAAATACATATATTTTATAGAAAAAATGGTAAAAATAATTATTTTTTTCACACAATATTATTATTCTTATGATTGATCGAAATTTCATTCGTTCATTTTACATTATTATTTGATATAATTCCTCATTTTGACCTGATCTCATTCTTTTTTTATGATTATATTATTGTCTCATATATCAATTTTTATTGAATCATATTTTGAAATTATATTGATTCATTAATTAAGTTATTGCACACCTTAAGAAATGATTTTGGATCTATGATTTTATGTGTAAATCATTATTATTTATACTTATTTTATTCATATTCTCAACTTATGAATCCATATGATGATTTATTTTTATTTATTGTATTTACCTTTACTAGGTATTTTAGATCACCCCTTTAGCATGTTTCTATTTACTATTTTTAAGATTAGTTTACCTATGAAATTTCTAGAATTGATTCTAGTGTAATACTATTGTAATGAAATATTCATGTGTTTTTTAAAATACTCTTTAACTGGTCTTCAAAGATACAAAATCAATAATTTCATCGAGTGTTTTACATAATTATGAGTTTTAATAATAAAAAAAATAAATGTATTGGTTGATTTATATAACAGTATGTTAATGATAAATTGTATAAATATATGTTTATAGAATCAGGAATATGGGTAATATTCTAGGGTTCCACTATTTAGAATGAAAATTTATTTTTCCCATTATTGAGGTTACAATGGTCAATATAATTGTTGAAAATTTAAAAAGAAGATCATGTAATATTAAATTATAGACAAAATAGCAGAAATATATGATGTGATATTTTTAGGAAACTAATCATTAAGGACATATAAACATTGGGTTCTGGGATTTTGGTATTACTATGTTATGTATTTTTTGAATTATAGAAGTGTAATTGTATCCAAAATGATTCATCTCACTAGGTATCAAATATTTAATGTAATGTATGATTTTTTACTATTAGGCCGACGAATCATGGTATGGGTAACAATATATGGTCAGAAAAATACAAAAAATATTAATTTTATATATTTTTAAAGGAAAATATAACCCTTGGTTTACAAAAGACAATATTTTATAGTTCTATTTTTTTGGAATATTATTGGTTACATTTTTAAATATGAACTACTTTGGAAAGATAAAAAACGTTAAAATAAACTAATTTATATATGGAAGATGTGATCATCATGACCAAAAGTAGATCCCAAAAAGGATCCCAATGGTATGGATCTTTTAATCAATATAACAATTTGTTTAATTAGGCTCGATTCCTATACAAATGAAGAGATATTTATTTGTCGGTATTTTGGGTTATCCAAAAATATTAGACACAATGAAATAGTTTGTTGATATAACATGAGAAATAGTAAAATATATATATAAATAAAACATACATTGAATAAAAGTTTGTTTTTCAAAAATACAATTAAAATTAGGAAAAGTATGTAGAGATAGATAATTTTTCATCAAATCCTACTGATTTGAAAATCATGGAATCTTCATTGAATGTTGTAATAAAATTGTCTTTTCTGATGATGACTTCTTCTATTCACATAATGAAGATTATTCCATTTAATGATAAATTATTAAATGCATAATATATAAATAAATATAAATAAAATTAATTTTTTCATTCGACATTGGTATATAAGGAATAGAAAATACAATAAAAATATAAAATAAGGATTTTAATCGTGATATTATAATAAGACTACATTATTATTTTATGGAAATAAAGGTAGTATCATAGGATGTTTTAAAAATTCCAGATTTTTAATGTTAATTGAGCAGGTAGGGTAAAAAATTATAATAAATCCATGATTGGAAGAGAAGTATTAGTTTTTTTGTAAGTTTTAATGGGGAGAAAGTTGAAAATAATGAGAAGGTTTTAATAAAATATAAAAATAATTACTTTGGGAGAAAATGTTGATGATGTAAAAATTATGTTTACAAATCTGATAATTTCATTACATTAAATTCAGAATAATATATGCGAGTAAATAAATGATATAATTCATCAAGAGATTCATATACAAGATATTTTTTATTCAAGAGAAAATTATCACCTAAGTAATAATTTCGGCACACACGTAGTGTATGTAAACATAATATACCATCCCAATTGGAAGTAGAAAGAAATAATGAAGAAGCCAAAAAATAATTTATTTTTTCAATGATAACTTGAAAAACATACCCCTTAGGTGAAGGAAGATGTTAATAATAATTCCATGTGTCCCATTGAATTTATAATGAGTAAAAAAATTATTCATGAGTAATTTTTATAAACATGAATATAAAATAAATGTAGTTTCTTAGTAGATAAATGTATTTCATCTTTATTTTTATAACTTAAAATCAACAAACACATAATGTTATTAATGAAATTGGTTTTTTTTCTTCATTATATATGAAATTAAATATAGTGAAATTAAATGTGTGAATATAATGATAACTAGAAATATTTAAATGAATTATAAATACATATAATTTCAACAAATAATGTTATTGATGGATGAAGTTTCACCCATGAGGAGACGTGTATTAAACCATATTCTATGTATATATTTTTCATGAAAAATATGAAGTTTTTTTAATACATAAAATTTATTAAGATGAAGATAAAGGGTAAAAATTACATTGAAACCAGTGTTTAGGATCCCTAAAATTATAGTTTTGGAATCCAGTAATCCAGGCGTAAAGGGTCGAGGTGATGATATGATATTGAATATAGAATCTTTATAAATTTTAGATTTTCATTGATGAGTGACATTGATTATATTATCCCATGCATATATGGAATTTCATTCAAAAAACTAAATATAATAGAATTATTATTTTATTCTAGGAGAATAATTATCATGAAATTTGGGATGCCGATATTTTCTTCATGATTTATAACCCATTAGTTGATATTAGTGAATATATTTTTATAAAAAATCATTTTAGAATCCCCTTAAAGATGTTTAATTAATTGATATCACCTTTTATCTAATCATTTAAAATTTTACTATCCATATTCATATATTTATTATTCTATGACTATAATTGATTAATTAGACTTAATCGAGATTAATTTATATATCATTAATAGAATAAATGTGCCTTCATCCAATACACAAGTAAATTATATTTTAATCATAATATAATGGAATATAAGATTAGATAATGGAGTTTAATGTCATGGTTAGGGCATGTGAGAATTATTTAATTCACTTAATATCATAAATTTGAATTTGTAATCAATATTGGGTAGATATGAACATGGGGAAACATGTGAGATCATCAAATTTAATTTTAATTTGATATTGGAAACAAATATAAAATTATAGGCTAATGAACCTAATGTATTATGATGATGAATGTTTATTTTATTTTTAGTATTTTATTTTAAATTACTAATGAAATAGTGAGGGTGATGATAAATATGGGGAAACAAAAAGTTTTTTTATAAGTTAACATTTTGGAACATGGGAATATTTTATGGGATTTTTTTGGAATGATAATGGAATAGATGGGTTTAAGAAATGGTTTATCACCCTTCTTCTTCAATAGTGGATATGTATAGGGATCATAACATTATATACCATATTAGATTTATTTTTGAGATAGGTTTCATGAAAGGTTAAATCTTTTTACCTTACTAACTGGTATGATATTGTTGGTCGGAGTGGATACTCAAGAGGGGGGTGGATTGAGTTCCAATTAAAATTTCTGTTAAAAAGATTCTTATTAAAAATCTACCAAATTGAATAACGTGCTAAACTATAGTGAATTTGTAATACAGTAATGGGTCAGTTAGGTTCTCAAGATATTTATTAGTTCTCAGTTAATATAATCTAACGATTAAAAAACTTTTGAAACTAACATACTAATTTACAAAAAATACAAACACTTTCTAGTATAACTATCAGAGTTACTTTAAAATATATTTATGTTTCAAAGTACATTGCAATGGAATATTAAATATAGTTTATATCAAAATTAAATAAGTATAGTAGTTCTAACAAAGAGGTTCAGTCTCAATCCGATACGTAGTCTTCTCAGACAATTTATATAAACTTTGATCCACACCCTGGATCGGGGTTAAACAACAGTACAAAGACTGTCTAGGTCCTTTGACCTCTACCACAGTTCTACGTGGCAAAACAAAAAATATCACACAGGCTATCCAGGTCACACTTGACATCTACCACTATACACAGTGGGAAACCAGAGAGTATGGGAATGATTGAGTGAGGATTTATAAATCCTCCAGTTCAGCCTAGGAGACAGTGTGTGTATGGAATATACAGAGTATACACACTGCTTAAGATGTAAGTAAAATAATCACTAAGAGATAGTAGATATGAGTTTAGAACGATCTAGTGATTTGAAGTGCAGCTCTAGAATCCTTTGGATTAATCAGAAATGATTCTGAGTCCTCTAGTTTTTTGTCTAAAAACAGAGTGTTGTTTGCTTCATTGACTTTCAGGTTCAGTTTGATCATCTTCAGTGCATGAAGAGATCATTGTAGTTCTTCACTCCTTGTCTAAGGTTCAGCTTGTGTTCTCTTCTTGTCTGAATGGCCTCGTGTATGTCCAGTGTTCTTCAAGTAAGAGAGTGTAAGGTTGTTGCCTCTCTATTATGTATATGTGTATATCTCTATGGTTGCTTTCGAGGTCCCCTTTTATATATTCAGCAACAAAAATGTGAATGATTACCTTTTTACAAGTATGAGGCACAGTTCCTGAAATTCCAACCACTGTCATTAATTAATAGAAGGTGCGTTAAAAACATCAAATATGACTATTTCTAGATAAACAAATAGAAATAAAGTTTAGAGAAATGGTGACTGGTTTCCATCGGTAGCTCTTTCTATCGGTAGATCTTTTATATCGGTGGACTATGTATCATCAGACTTGTAACGGTATACATTGTCTTTCTGAATCGGTGGACTTCATATCGGTAGCTATCTATCTGTCTATTTGTATCGGTAGCTTGAATCGGTAACTACGTATCAGAGAACTTTACTTATCGGTAGACTATGTACTGGTAGGTATGTATCAGTTGACTTGTGCATACCTGTAGACTTGTTATATCGATAGCTCTTCTTCTATCAGTAGTTGTTATACATATCGGTGACCTTATCCATATAAGTAGACTTCTGTACCAGTGTACTTATCCTTATCAGTAGATGGGTATCTATTTGTATCAGTAGACTTATTTTGTATTTATCAGTGAACTTTATATCGGTAGATCTTGATATAATAGTAGTTCTGTCTTTTCTTCTGTATCAGCAGCTATGTGCATACCGGTGAACTTATGCATATCAGTGGACTTAACACTTATTTTTTCTATGAAAAACATTTCCAGAATGAGTAATAATTATTTCAATGTATGTATAAACATTAATAAACATTTATTAACATATTCCAATAATTATTTTGATATTTTTATCAACTTAATAAAACAATGTCATAGATTGAAAGAATTAATATATAGATAAACATTATTTGGGATTATCAAATCATATTAAATAATAATTGGGATTATCAAAATAGGTGAGGTCAATAATCTCCCCCTTTTTGATAGTCACAACTTATAGTATTGTAATACAAAATAATCATTAATGTATCAATATAAAATACAATGGGTCTCATTCATCAGTGTGAGTAATGATATTTTAAAATGTGAGATTTAAAAAGAATATCAGAGGATATAGTATTAAAAGAAATTGTATCAGAGGTACTGATAAAAACAATGTTCTAGAGTTACAAAACAAATGTATCAGAGAATATATTATTAGATTCAAATGTATCAGAGGTATGAAACAATTGTATTAGAGATATATAACAATGTTTTCATAGGGAAATGTATTATACTCATAAAATATAATGATTCTTCATATCATTTTCTCTCCCTTTGTGATTAGCAAAAAGTGGGATAGAAAGGAAATATAGGAAAAGAGAAGTAACAGAAGGTAAAAGAGAGAATAAAAGAATTTATATATTTCTGGAGGCAAAAATACATAGAAATACAGAAGTGAACCAAAAAGAATACCAGGGATTCCCATCAAAGGTCATAGCCGTGAATCAATCCACCGATTGAATGTAAAATTTGGATTTGGATTTGTGTTCAGAGGTAGATTCAGGTTAGGTAGTTTTAGTAGAAGGCTTGGGAATTCCAGAAAGCACTGCTGGAGGTTGATCAATAGAGACTGTACCTGGAATGTTGTGGTTATCTCTCTTTGTGATCATGGGAGGGAGACTCTAGATTTCTTGGACCGGACTCATCTAAGGAATAGAGGAAGACTGTGTAGAGAAAGTCAGGGCTAGAGGTGCAATAATAGGAGTACTGTCCACGTGCAAGAATGGTGGCAATAGATTCCTAAAGTCCATAATGAATCCTCCTCATCTCTCCATAGAAGTAATGAAATCATCCTTGTTTTCCATAGATTTTTCCAAAGATGGATTCACTTAATTGAGCTTGATTACTTTCTCTCTGAAGGCATGATTTACAGAAGGTAATTTCAGATTCTCCAAAAGAGGTTTGAAATGGTTGGTCAACTGATGCTTGGTATACACTTTATAAAAATAAGAATCAACTATATCCTTTACTTCCTTCTAAGAAACATAATCTTCTCTCATTTAATCTAGAACAATTTTCATGATATCTCAAGTGGTAGTCACCACTTGGGTCAGGGCAGAAGAGTCCATAGAGCCACTTTTTGATGCTGAACCAAGCGCCTCTTTCATCAAATATGGAATCTAATCCAACTCTACTAAAGCTCTGGAAGCAAGATAACCAATAGGAAAAGTCAAAATTTCCATGAAATTCTACGTTGGCCAACTGATAATATTTTTCTCTACAAAATCATGGGTGTTAACATGCTTCTCTATGTAATGCTTAAATTCCTCAAAGATTGATACCTTCTGGCTAACTACACTCTTCAAAAAATCCAAGTCCTTATCTAATTGAGATTTAAAACTCATATAGGATTCCAGAGAGACAACTGATTTCCTTACAAATTCAACATCCTCTTCCAAGCTCAACACTTGATTCTGGAAAGCCGTGACTTCATCCGCCATCTCTACTATAGTGGTTGACACACTACAACCAAGGAAGAGTTCAAAATATTTTTCCTTGTTGCTCAGCTCCATTGAAAAATAGCTCATTAAGTCTGCAACAGATGCAGTCCAACTCTCCTTCAACTCAACCTTTAAATATTCAAGATCGAAATTAGTAACCAGATTGTCAGGCACAAATATAGGTGCTCTTTCTGTCACAATACTGGCCACTAATTCATTCATAACAGACTGAATAGATGAAATCAGTGAAGTTTCCATTATCTTTACTTCATCCCCAAAGCTGGCCTTTAGCTCAGACTTTAACTGATCTATATCAGGTTTTCTGACTACATCCATAGGTAATTACTTGGAGATAATATCATAATTGAATTTAAATCTATTGAGGGATCCATCATTATCAGAATCTGGATAATCCAATCCAGAAACCAAAAAACCTGGGTCTGTTGCCCAGTCTTCAATTGCATCAGCTACTAAAACATTGCCAAATCTAGTTTGATGCTCCCCCTCAACTGGAGAACTCTCCTGTATAGCAATATCATCTTCAGTATCTCTTTATTCCTCATAATAATCTTCCACAACTAATTCCAATTCTCCAACAGTATGAGGATCCTCAGGAATAGGTACATGTCTATCAAATTCATCAATTTCTTCAGTAGGCATTAAATATTTCCCAATTAGTGTACTAAGGCTCAGGTTGGCAGAAAAAGATTCTTCTATTTCAGATTCTTCTTATACTTCCTCATTATCTATAACAGGTTGGTCTTCCTAAAAAACAGAGGCCTCTTCTTCATTGCTTACTTCCAACACTTCTTCCTTTCCAGATGATACAATTTCTGTAATAGGACTTAGAGTCATGTCCAGATCCCTTACATCAATGACAGAAGTATCCTCTTCATCAGTATCATCACTATACTGAGTATCGTCTTCATTAGGTCCTAGACAAGGATCACTCAGATCCTTTGGCCTAGAAGGATGATCCAGAGGATTAAACTGATCATACAAGTTATCTTCGTCACCGACCCATTCTCACTTCCACGGATTCCAATTGATTTTCATGTATTTGGAAATTGTGCTTGTGATACAAAAATTATTCTTTATCACCAATGTCTCATCCTAAGACTCAACTACTCCCTTCACTTTTATCATTACCTAAATCAACATGGAAAATAATAGAGCAATAGTTTTTGATTTTGGCCTGGTCATATCCTCAATCTAAACCATTAATAGTCTACAATGATTTACCTTAACACCATGTCTTAAAATATTCCAAAAATAAATATCCTGATATTTTATATTTGCAAAGTCCCCTCTCCTTGGACTTACCACATGCTGGATGAACTTGAAGGGCAGTCTATTTTCTCCATCCATTTATACAACCACTACTTTCCTAGGAGTGCCATCTCCTTTCAACTCTACCAAGGTAGTTTCATAAGCGAATAAGTTACTAGTAGGAGGTACTGATTTCAAAAAAAAAATCCAAACTCTCCATCATGCAGAACTTTCAGGAACTCAGCCCACTCAATAGAAGAAAAAGATAATTCCTTTCCATTCACATCTGAAATCATTCTATTCTCATCCCCTGATTTATAAAAACTGACAAACTCAAAGAACTCTTTTACCAGCTTCGAATAGTAAGGGCCATTGTTATTCGAGAAGCATTCCATCCATTCCTGGTCTTCCAGTACTTCTAGAACTAACGACTCACTAGTCATCAGCCATTCCGCACAAAGCTCTTTCTCAACCACTATCTCCCTTTGAAAAAGATGTCGATTTGTGGGTTTCTTCTCTTCACTTCCCCTGCTATACTATCTTTTGAGTCTCTAAGCACTCGGATCATCATTCTTTCCGCTAACAAAAGGCCTCTTTACTCTTCCCATTGTGGATCGCGAGGCTTAGGGTTTGAAGGTTTGGGAGCTAAGGCTTAAAGGTAAAGGGTTCGAGGTGTATAGAGAGAGGTTAGATCATATGTTTTATCATTTAAGAATCACAAAATAAATAAAACATAATAAGTAAAATATAAATGATACAGATTATGGTAGCTAAAGATAGGAAATTTAAAACCACAAATACTAATGGTAATACAAACTGGTGATGAAACCTAACAGTGAGGTTTATCTATCGGCGAGGTCCACTAATAGTGATGTATATCGGTGAGGTCCATACCGGTGAGGTATAACATTGAGGTTTCTAACGGTGAGGATTCTAGTGGTGAGGTTTCTAAAGGTGAGGTTTCTATCCGTGATGATTCTAACAGTGAGGTTTCTAGCTGTGAGGTTTCAAATGGTGAGGTTTCCTACAGTGAGGTTTCTAACGGTGAGGTTTCTAATGGCGAGTTTTCTTGCAGTGAGGTTTCTAATGGTGAGGTTTCGAGATGTGAGGTTTCTAACAGTGAGGTTTCTAGCAGTGAGGTTTCTAAACAAAGTATATCATAACTCACTCATGTCTAATGTTACTTAACCTATCCGAACTTAAGGGTTTGGTGAAAATGTCAGCTAATTGATGTTCAGTACCTATAAATTCAAGGGTAATATCACCTTTTTGGTAATGATATTTCAAAAAGTGGTTCCTTACATCAATGTGTTTGGTTCTTGAGTGAGATATAGGGTTCTTAGAGATATTAATGGTACTAGTGTTATCACAGTTAATAGATACATTTTTAAAATGATATCCATAGTCCAATAATGTATGTTTCATCCACAGAATTTGTGCACAGCAACTACTAGCAGCAATGTACTCTGCTTTAGTAGTAGAAAATGCAATAGAATTCTGCTTTTTCCTACACCAAGATATAAGGGACATACCAAGAATATGACATGTTCTAGAAGTGCACTTCCTATTTAACTTGCAACCAGAAATTTCAGCATCTAAATAACTCATTAAGTCAAAAAATGTTCCTTTTGGATAAGACAAACCTAAATTGGTAGTATGTTTAAGATATTTGGAAATCCTTTTAACAACATGTAAATGAGATTCTTTAGGATTATCTTACAATATTGCACACATACACACACTAAACATAATATTTGGTCAACTAGCTGTAAGGTAAAGTAGACTTATAATCATACCTCTGTAATTGGTTTGATCAACTGGTTTTCCAATTTCATCAGAATCCAACTTATAAATAGTACTCATAGGTGTATCACTTTCCTTAATACTATCTAAACCAAAATGTTTTAAAAGATCCTTTGTATATTTAATTTGATTTAAAATAATACCATTTTCAATTTGAAAAACATGAAAACCAAGGATGTATTTGAGTTGACCCATAAAACTCATTTCAAACTCATTTTGCATACTCTTTGAAAAATAAATACACAAGGTATTTTTAGAAGATCCAAAAAAAATATCATAAACATAAATTTTCACTATCAAAACATCATTGGAAATTCTTTTAATAAAGATATTTGGATCAGAAAATACCTTTAGAAAAACCTTTTGAAATAAGAAAATTACTATATCTATCATACAAAGCTCGTGGGGCTTGTTTCATACCATATAAAGCCTTAGAGAGCTTAAAAACTTGATTTGGAAAAAGAGAATTAGTAAATCCAGGTGGTTGTTCAACAAAAACATCATCAATTATAAAACCATTTATAAAAGAACTTTTAATATCCATTTTATATAACTTTAAATTCAGATGAGCAGCATAGGCAAGTAGAATCCTAATAGCTTCTAATCTAGCTACATGTGCAAAGGTTTCTTTATAGTCTATTCCTTCATCTTGACTATACCCTTATGAAACTAGCCTTTCTTTGTTTCTAACTATATTTACAGACTCATCAAATTTATTTCTAAAAACCCAATTAGTGCCTATGATCAAAGTGTCCTTAGGTCTGTCAACTAATTCCCATACTTTATTTCTTTCAAATTGATTTAGTTCTTCTTGCATTGTCGGTACCCAAAATTCATAATTGATTGCATCATTGATAATTTTAGGTTCTAACTATGAAAGAAAGGCTTAATGTTCAACATTATTTCTAAGAGAAGCTCTAGTCTGTGTCCCTCTATCATGATTACCAACAACAATATCTAAAGGATGATTCTTTTAAATCCTAGTTGATCTAGTAAAGGTAGGACTAGAAATTTCAGGTTCTTCTATAGTTCTGATTCAACAGAATTGAGTTCTAGAAAACTTATAGAATTACTTTTTTTTTACTGTAGGTTAACTGATTTTGTCATTAATGTCTAGAACAGACACATCTTCTTCATGATTTTCAAGAGAAGACTTAGGTGCATGCGGATCAGTTTCATCAAATTTGATGTGAATAGATTTTTCCAAACATTTGGTTCATTTATTAACGACTATATCGGACTTCCTAGTTATAGAATATCCTTGAATGATTCTATCATCACTTTTAGAAGAAAACTTGTCAAGATTATACTTATTATTAAGAATAATGACTTTGCAACCAAAGACTCTAAAGTAACAAACTTTAGGTTTCCTGTTATTCCACATTCCATAAGGGGTCTTTTTGAGAACATGTCTAATCAAGAATCTATTTATAATATAATGAGCTATATTCACAGCTTCTGACCATAAATAAACAGGTAAATTATACTCATTAAGCATAGTTCTTTCAATTTCTGGAAGGTTTCTATTTCTTCTTTCTACTACACCATTCTGTTGAGGTGTCCTAGGGGAAGAAAAGTTGTGACTACAACCACTGTGTGAGCAATAAGATTCAATATCATGATTTTCAAACTCACAGCCATGATCACTTCTCAAGGTTTTAATCTTAAGTCCACTAAGGTTCTCTACAGACTAGGAGTATTTCATAAAATAATTACAAGCTTCAATTTTGTGAGCATGAAAGTATATCCAAGTATATCAAGAAAAGTCATCTACTAGGACATAGACAGAGTGCTTTCCATTTAAACTAGAAACTATAGAAGGTCCAAACAAGTCCTTGTGAACCAACTCGAGAGGTTGAGAAGTTGAAACTTCTTTCTTTGAGTTGAATGAGACTTTATGTTTCTTTCCCTTTTGACAGGGAGCAGAAACTTTTTCTGATGGGAATTTTAGTTGAGGTAGGTCTTTAACTAAATTTTTCTTAGTCAGTTTTCTATGTTAGTTAACATTGGATTGTCGTAATCCTCTATGCCATATCCAAACTCTTTATGAAAAGAATTTAAGCATGTAACATTTTTTTTGCTACAGAATTCAAATTAACTGCATAAACATTTTCATTTATTAAGGAAGAAAATACCAAAACAATTTTAGAATTAAAAAAATTACAAGAATCATGTTAAAATTTAACATTGAAACCATCATCATAGAACTAAGAAAAACTTAACAAATTATATTTATGTCCATCAAAAAATAATACTTTCGAAATTAGAACTTAATTAGTGATAACAATTGAGCCTAGGCCGATGATCTTTGCTTTTCAGTTATCACCAATGGTAGCATAGCCTTCATCAACATTGATTATTCTTTTGAAGCATGAGTAATATTTAGTCATATGCCTTGAACATCAAAATGTACAAGTACCATATCTTCTTATATAAACTCTTCAAGAATGTTTCCTACAACACAGTTTTAAATAGAATATGATTTTTCTACCCAAATTTTCTTGGGTCAAGACTGGTTAGCAAGCAAAGAATTAGGTAACCAGATTTTTCTTATGGGTCTCATATAATTTACAGAATCAATAGATTTTAAAAGATAAACCTTATTTGATCTGTAACTATGTGAATAACTAGTTGAAGCATATGAATTTCCAGAACTAGCTTCATTCTGTCCATATTTTGGAATAAATCTAGTTTTAGCAATATGTCTCTGTCCAGGATGATAGCCTATTCCATTGGTATATTTTTGTGCCACTTGTTTTCATAGAATTTGAGTAAGAGTGTTCTTTCCATTCGGGAATTTCTATAAATCCTTCCTTAATTGATCATTAGACAATTTTGAGTTCAGTATTTTCCTTAAGTAATTGAGCATTATTTTCCTTTTCAATATCAAGTGCAGATTTAACTATACTGGTCAGAGCATGTTGTTTCATTAAGGCTTTATATTTTTCCTTAATCTCATTGCAGGTTTCTTCTAGAATATTACAATATTCAAATAATTCTTCACTGGAAATATTTTTAGATTCAGAATCAGAACCAACTTCAAAATAATATGAATTTAAAGCTGGAGTATCCAATGTTACCTCAGATGTGTTTTTCATAAAACACATATTAGCTTTTTGAGATTTTTCACCCTGAGTAGAATCAGAATTACTTGATCTATCTTCTAAAGCACTCCAATTTTCTTTCATTTATTTATTATATTTTTTTGTCTTTGTAATCATATTTCTACTTGAACTTCAATTTTAGACAGTCTTCCTTTACATGTCCTTTCCTTTTGCACTCAAAGTAGACAATGTCATCACTTTTATCAGAAATTTTCCTATCCTTCTTCCAATGACCTTTGTTGTCATATTTTCCTTTGTAGTTTGATTTTCTGAAAAATATCTTCTTACTATATAACTTATTGAATCTATTGTCTATTTGAGTCATCTCTGCATCACTTTCAGATGCACTCTCATCACTGCTTGAGCTTTTAGAAGGTATGTGAACTTTCTCCTTGTCCTTGCTCTTTGAGGCAGTAGACTTAAGTACCACTGACCTCTTCTTAGGTTCATCATCTTCCTCCTTATTCACATTAAGTTCTTCTTCATACATCATCAACATACCAATCATCTCCTTTAAAGGCAAAGCACTAATATCACAAGATTCTCTAATTGTGACTGATGTGCCTCTCCATTTATCTGTTAGACATCTTAGTATTCTCATGATCTGTTATTTTTCAGGAACAACTTTTCCATGTGAGCTCATTGTATTTAAAATTTCGTTGATCCTGAGATACATGTCAAAAATAGGTTCATCAGGATTCATTTTAAAATTATCATACTTAATAGTGTAAGTATTCAATCTCATTTCTATAACATTGGTTATTCTCTTATGAGAAACACCCAATGTATCCCAAATTTCATATGCAGTTTTACAAGAAGATATGTGATTAAATTCCTCATATCCTAAAGCACAATACATGGAATTCTTAGCTTTACAATTATTATTGTAATGTGTTTTAGTAGGTTCATCCCAAGTAGTTTTTTATGTTTTTGGAATCTTATACTGAGTCTCTATAGCAGTCCAAATATCAAATCCCATTATTTCTAAATGAATTTTCATTTTCAGTTTACATTGGGAATAAGTAACACCATTAAAGAAAGGTGTCTTGTTGGTATCATCACCTTCTAGTATATTATCCATAATAAGATTTTAGAAAAAGATTTAAAGAGATAAAATTTCAAACTAATCAAAATTTATGATCTTTAAGAAACAATTAAGATCACATTTTAAAAACAGAGTGTTTAAAAATCCTTTATTAATAAACAATCCTCTAATACCAAATGTTGGTCCGAGTGGATACTCACGAGGGGGTGAAATGAGTTCCAATTGAAACTTCTATTAAAAATATTCTTATTAAAAAACCCCCAAATTGAATAAAGAGATAAACTGTAGTGAATTTTTAAAATAGTGAAAGGTATGTTAGGTTTTGAAGAGATTGATTAGTTCTCAGTTAATCTAATCAGAAGATTAATTAACTTTTGGAACTAACCTACTGCTTTATAATAAATACAAACACTTGCTAGTTTAACTATCAGAGTTACTTTAAAATAGATTTATGTTTCAAAGTACTTAGCAGCAAAATATTAAATATAGTTTTAAAAAATAAAATAAGTACAATAGTTCTAACCAAGTGGTTCAGTCTCAAGCCGAGACTTAGTCCTCTCAAACAATTTATATAAACATTGATCCACACCCTGGATTGGGGTTAAACAATAGTACAAAGACTTTATAGGTCCAATGACCTCTACCACAGTTCTACATGGGAAACAAAACAATAGCACACGGGCTATCGAGGTCTCACTTGACCTCTACCACTATCCACAGTGGGAAAATAGAGTGTGGGAATGATTGAGTGAAGAATTATAAATCCTCCAGTCCTGAACAAGAGACAGTGTGTGTATCGAATATACAAATTATACACACTACTCAAGAAGTAAGTAAAATAATTACTAAGAGAGAGTAGATATGAGTTTAGAACGCTCTAGTGATTTGATGTGCAGATCTGGACTCCTTTTGATTAATCAGAAATGTTTCTGAGACCATTTCTGTTTTTTTGTCTTGAAAAAGAGTGTCATTTTCTTCCTTGAATTTTAGGTTCAATTTTATCATCTTGAGTACATAAATAGATCGTTGTAGTTCTTTAATCCTTGACTAAGGTTCAACTTGTGTTCTCTTCTTGTATGAATGGCCTCGTGTATGTACAATGTTCTTCAAGTAATAGAGTTTAAGGATGTTTCCTCTCTATGGTGTATATGTGTATATCTCTATGGTTTCTTTCGAGGATCCCTTATATATATTCATCTCCGGCAATGGGAATGATTACCGTTTTACAGGTATGAGGTACAATTCCTGAAATTCCAACCACTATCAATAATTAATAGTAGGTGCATTAAAAACATAAAATAAAACCATTTCTAAATAAACAAATAGAAATAGAGTTTAGAGAAATTGTGACTGGTTTCCATCGGTAGCTCTTTCTATCTGAATCTCTTTTATAAGGGTAGAATATGTATCAGTAGACTTGTAACGGTAGACTTTGTCTTTCTGAATCAGTTGACTTTGTATAGGTAGCTTTCTGTCTGTCTATTTGTATTGGTAGCTTGAATTGGTAACTACGTATCAGTGACATTTACTTATCGATAGACTATGTACCAGTAGGTCTATATCAGTTGACTTGTTCATACCAGTAGACTTGTTATATAAGTAGCTCTTCTTCTATCAGTAGTTGTTATGCATATCGGTGACCTTATCCATATCAGTAGACTTTTGAACTGGTGTACTTAGCCTTATCAGTAGCTGTGTATCTGTTTGTATCAGTAGACTTATTTTGTCTTTATCAGTGAACTTTATATCGGTAGATCATGATATAATAGTAGGTATGTTTTTTGTCTATATCAGCCGCTATGTGCATACTGATGAACTTATGCATATCAGTGGACTTAACACTAATCTGTTATATAAAAAACATGTTCAGATTGAGTTTGAATTATTTCAATGTATGTATAAACATAAATAAAAATTTATTAACATATTCCAATGATTATTTTTATATTTTTATCATCTTAATAATAGAATGTCATGGATTGAAAGAATTAATATATAGAAAAACATTATTTGGGGTTATCAAATAATATTAAAGCATAATTGGTATTACCAAAACAGTTGAGGTCAACAGATATAAGTCTTGTCATGATTTTACTTTCTAATTGTCTTGATATGGCTGAGATGGAATTGGGAGGAAACCAATATTGGTAATGTCCAAGATATGTTAGATTTTAATCATAAAGTCTATAGTTTCTATAGCCTTTTATGAATTCACATGCCCTGTAATGTCGATAAATAATTTTTTTTCAAAATAAAAATAAATCAATTTTTATTAAAATATGATGCTTTTTTGGTGATTTTGGAACTTGTCAAATTCATAATGTGTAATTGGGTTACACATCTTGAATTGTTCTGATGGATATATTTTACAAGGTACCATGGATTATTTTTATATCCTTATACCCATATTACATTGATCTCAACCGATAAAAAATTTCCAGGTGATTTTAGAGCCATTATATCCTTCTGGGTCATTTCGAATAGACATTTATCATTTTTCTGATGGGCTCTGACACACCATGTAAGCCTTCTACATGTGTATTCGTCTCATTATCTTTACTTACTTAGATTTTAATATATCATCATTGGATTTATGGATCTAAACTATCTGTTGTTGAACCTTTTTTCTAGTATGAGTTCCTGGATATTTCGTACCTTCGTTACTCTTGATAGGTTCCATTGCAGGCTCTATGTTTCTATGAGAAAGGTATGTCGTTCCGTAATGATGTAAAATTTTATTTACCATGATTTTTTTATTTAATTTATATTTCATTAATTAAATAACATTTCATAAAATTCTATTTAATTTGTTGATTAAAAAACCCAATTCCATTGAATTGGTGAAATTTAAATGTTAAATTATATTTCTAGAACCAAATTGGGGACCCCCCCCTCATTGCATTGAATTTGTGTGTGTTTGAGAAATTGATGGAAATTGATGGAATTTGAATTTTTTAATTTAAACAATGAAATGGATTTTTTCAAATTGATTTAAAAATTTTATTTATGAAAATGGGTTGAAATGGTTTTGGATAGAATTCTAGTGGGGTAATCTTGGAAAATGCATGATTTGTTTAAAAACACATTTTTAGTTTTTTAATGCAAAATATTACATTTTTTTGTAATGGAATTTGATGAATTGTATTTTAAATAATTTCAAAATAAATTTTCCATATTTTATTATACTAGGGAAAATTCATGGAAAAGTAGTTAGTGGGTTATTGTATATCACTCATTTGATGATTTATAACATATAAAACCCCTATTATAGCATGTCACGTCTAATATGGACTGGTAATGATTCGTCGTTGTCCAATTTTAGAGGGATGTGTGTATACACATATTTTTTTGATCACTTTAATGTGTGTGATGATTATATCGCCTGAAATTATCATAAATTTTTATTGATTACAATATTCATCACTTTATTATATATGAGATATAAATGTGTGAATTTTTTTTAAATTAGTATACATACCAAATAAATTAATATAAATTTTTTGTGGTGAAATTTATTTAAATTATTTCCAACACTTTCATTCTAAATCATGAATTATTTTTATTATGATCTTTACATGAATACCTATTTATTTAAACATGAAGAATTTATTCGGTTAATTAAATGTTGGAATCATATATTGAATTCTTTTTGAAGGACTACTGGGATTTTATATGTCACCATAACTATGCCATTAGGTATTTTTAGTTTATTTTAACCAATATTTGATTATGTTTAAGGAACCACATGGATGTGGTAGTAACTATTGATCCTTATGAAAGGATGGATGCATCTATTGGGACATTGGGTTTGACATGTTTTCTTGTACATTGTTGTTGTACATTTGGTTTTTTACCAATTCGACATCTGGTACACTTCTCCCTATGTGGTTTCTTTTTTGTGCATATTGGATTATTATATTTTAATCTCAATGACTTGGAACACATAGTTCCATAATTCATTTTGTTTGGCGTCTGGTGATAGTCTCCCACCCAAGGTGATTGGAAACATCATTTAGGTTATGTGAGTTTCAACTCAATTATGAAGTTACTAGGTTTCCAATACTATTTCATAACAAGAAGAGTTAAAATGTATTAATTTTATTAATTGGTCTTATGGGGTACTACATTCTTTAGAATATTGTATGTTTCTTAAGTTGGAAAAAATATGTCAGATTCCAATTTTATTGTCACCAAAGATAGCCTATGAAATCCAAAATCCAATGTCTGACTTTATTATTTATCATACAATGTATTTATATACAACTACGTATATATTGATGTCCCAATTAATATTTAATTCCAAAAAAATAATAATATTTAACCCCAAATTTATCATTCATTCTTCCACCTGATAGTAAAATAAAATGATGTTTGTTTATCAATTCACCTCCCCCAAAAATGTGCGCAATGAATACAATTTTTTTGGTTATCAAAATTAATATAATCGTCCTTCTAAAAATCGTAGATTTTGATTCCTGATTAATAATCTGTATGATGAAAGAAATATATTCCTAGAAGTAAAAATTGTGATTAAATATAGATGGTAATGTTGATGATTCTATAGATTAATGATCGATATTTTGGGAATCTGTATTATATGATATTTTTTGTGTTGAAATTTAATGAAGGAACTACAAACTACATTTTACTTTTGATGATTGTGAAAATTAAACATTGGGTTTTTAGTTAATGAAAATTGATTATGAAATTTTATCTAAAATTTGGGAGTCATTGTGGAGGAAAATTATTCTAAATGTTTGCTTAATAATTCATACCAATGTAAGAAAAACATATAGAAGAAACATTGTGTATTCAGACATATTAAGAAATGATATCCAAAGATATTATTTTTGGAATCGGAATACATTGAATAAAACACATAAGTACATATGCGAGTGACATATTGTAATATGTATAATGAGTTTATGATCATCTGGATTACCAACATATATGTTTGTTTTGATTTAATATGTGGTTATAATTACATCAAAAGCATCAAGTGTTTATTATATAATATTTTTTAAATTAATTGATAATTTTTGCTATGAAAAATTCGTTGTGTAAGAGTTACACATTAATATTAATTCCAATTTTTATATACTTCCCATGCAATGAAAACAAGAAATTAAAATAGTTCTGTATCCGACAGTGATAAAAAAATATCACCTTTTTTTTGGTTATGCAATTATTATCAAAAGAACCTCATATTTGAATAATTATAGATCCACATTTTATAAATTTGGGATACTTAGGAAGGTATAATTAAGGGTTCACATATCATATTTAAGCCTTACCATCAAAGTGATATAAAAGTGGTATCAATTTGAAATTAATATAAATTTTTCCAAGGATTTCTAAAATAATAATAATGATAGAAGATTTGTTTTTAAAATTTCAATTTAACAAATAGAAACATGTCTTGAGAATCAATAACGACTCGGGTAAAATTAAAATAATAATATATATATTTCATGAATTGTTTTTAAAGCTGATTTAAAATTTTGGACACATAGAATCCCAATGAAAAGAATGAAGTTGTAATATAATAGAAAAAGTCACTATTTCTATTAACCTAGGATTTACAATTTTTTTTAGATATGTTATATGTGATAAAAAATATGATTTATTATGTAATAGAAAAAAAAATTATAGTTGACTAATCATCATTGTGTCCAAAACGCGAATCCAAATAATGAAGAAAGGACAGTTTTGAAATCTCTAGGATAATTATATTATTAAAAAAATTAACAGAAGATAGATTAAACATTAAGAAGGATAATACTGAAGAACATTAAATATCAGAAAGTGTAGCGATGAATATTTTAGATTATTTATAAATCTAAAATAAAAAATATAATAATTTTTATATTTATGATGTTATAGACCAATTAATTTTGATAAAAAAGAAGAATTTATAACCTATAAGTGTTTAAGTGTATATGTGGTAGGTGTAAGATTTATTGATTTTAAATAATATCTCAATTAAAATATAATCTTATAAAAGTTCAATTTTATAAGTTAATTGGGAAATATTTTATATTAACTACTCTAAAATGTAAAGTATATTAGGTGATGAGTAAACTATAAGCTAAGTTGGTTTTGTCGTGTTAAATTATATTCGATTAGAAGCTGAAGGAAAAAAATGTGAAAAAGATTCAAATCATAACTATGAATTTATGTTACCATAATCCAATGATTCAATAATGTATTGAATCTTTTGAAGAACATTTTATTATCAAGAGATACATAATACTATGTTTAATGATACAATGGTTAATTATGAGTGATCTTGATGATTGAGCAATGAATTGGTAAATATAGAACTAATATTATAAGTGTAATATAATCAAACATAAAAAATTATTTTTTGAATGATAAGGAATTGCATGATTCAAAATCATTAAGTTATTTCTGAAAAAAATGGAATTTTTAAATTTGAAAAATATGATATACCTCCTGATAAAACATTAATGAGTTTTAATCTACAATTTTATTAATTTTCTTATAGATGTGGAAAATAATAATGCATGGATAAATATAAAAAAGTCTTGGGAAAATTGGATTTATCAGTGGAGATAATTTTCTGATGAATCATTTATGTTTTTATAAATTATTTTGAGAAAAATATTAATGGATAAAGGATAATTTAGAAAGAGGTGATGATAATGATATGAGATTTCAGACTCTATGATAAACGATTGTATGACCAGCCATGATGTCCTAGATATCTATATGGTTAATGAATCTTGGAATCTAAAACATTATATTCTAATGTATTAGTGAGATTAGTTTGAAAAATATGAAATATGAAATTTGGGAGATAGACCATAATTATGAAAAAATAATAAAATGGTTGGAACATTGATGTATTAGAAGAAGAAGATGGTATTTAAGTTGACAGTCTATATGATAGTGTCTAACCCCTGGGGTCCACAACAAAGACAATTTTCCAAATTTGAGAATCATGAAGAACTAAGAAAGAGTACATTCCAAAAAATTTATAGGTATTAGATTTTGAGGAGCATTGGTAATTTATTGTGTAATAAAATAGATTAATTTGAAGGATTAGAGAATGATAATCAGTTTTATATATAATATTAAAATGCTCAAAAGGGGAAATATGAAAATACATTATTCAAATGTTTTTTGAGTGACTATTATAAAATGAATGGATACTAAATATTTAACAAATAATTAAATTTTAATGTAGTTTATATAATTATAAACGATGTTAAGAGATAATTTTCCTATATAGAATTGTGTAATTTTTTATATAAATATATAATATACTATACCCAGACATAGTAAAGTCTATATATCCACAATACAACCAAACACTATAAAAATATTATGAGTTTTGTGTTATTTATATTCATTCAATCTGGTGGTGTAAATTTGTTACACAATATATGATATCCATTATATTAAGAGGTTAAAATGATGAGATACTAAAATGATAGTAAATGTTTATGTTTAATGAATGTAGTATACCATTTTAGCATATATTAACCCCCCACTCAGATGGATTTACTAAGACACTATGTAGTACATAAAAAACTAACTCTATAGAGAATTCAATATTTGATTACTAAAAATTAAATAAATAAATTCATTCATAATTTATTTTTAAAAAATTTTCTATGACAAACATTGACAGAAATTAATATTTTGGTTCATCACAAGATGAATATCATCCCCTATAACCAAATTTACTAGGATAACTCCATATCAAATTTTTCATATATACCACATGAGGAAAAATCATAATTGAATGATAGATATTGAAAAATTACAGATCCAACAGTATCATTTAAGATAAAATATCTAAAACTGATTATGTTGACCAACTATGTACATTGTCTAAATGGGTATTAAAAAATTTATTGAAGTTAATATGAAATGAACATTCCCCATTGATATACAATATAATTATTATCCTATAGAACACTAACACAACCACTTCAGTTCATTATAATAATATGACCAAATATATCCACATTATTCAATTTTATAATCCATATTAAAACATGAAAAAAACCAATAAATTAAAAAAAATTATGAAATTAAAAAATCACACAAAAAATTAAAAATACTATAAAACTCAATCCAAATATCCAATTAAGGGGTCATTAGCTTTTCATCTTTCTCAAACAAAATCATTTATAACGTTTCCTTCCTCATTGAATGTTAAATTTTAACTAAAGTGTTTTAAAATATTATATAAAAAATAGAATAATATATATCCTCATCACTAACAAATGAATTAATAATATTTATGTTAATTTCTCCACCCATTCCATTAAAATCATCCAAAATCATTCTAATACCTATAATATAGAAATGAAAAGAAAAGAAAATAAAATAATAACCAATTGAAAAAATATATTCAAATATGTGAGTGGTCTAGTTTACTACTAAAATTATGGACCACTATATCCATCACCATCTTACATAAAGGAAGGAAACTAAAACAAAAATCACCTACCCTAAAACAATAATATTGAATATGTAAAAGAATACTAGAAATACTCATTTTTCTTCTCCACCTATTTCCAAAACACTAAATTTTACACTCACCTTAAATAATAAAATGAAATTACCCCTTTAAAAATGGAATATAATATCTATTTTTTGAAATATTATCTTTACATTCCATGGATGATAATATTCAAATTGAATTCATCAATATTTTGAGAAGTAGAATTTAATGACATTGTATGATATAAAAAATTGACCCCATATGAACATATTTATTTGAAAGGTACATTACACTATCAATATGTAATGCCTGGAATCGACTAAAATTTCAGTAGTTAATATACTCAAACAAAAAATTCATTATTTTTCAATAAAACAAATATTTGAAACAGTTTGTAACTAAAAAAATTAAAATTTAAACAATATATCAATCTAAAAACTAATAGATATTCCCTAATATAAAAAATATTAAATATTCCACAAAAATAGAATAAACATCAACATAAAAAACTAAACCCTATATATAATCACTATATAAAGAAATTATTTCTCTATATTATAATTCAAGAACTAAAATAAAAACCACCACTTCATTACATTATTTATCATCATTATTACAATAAACAAATATCCTTCAAAAGTAAAATAATAAAATAAAATTACTTCATGAACTATGACCAAATTTGGAACTCATATTCATCCATTCGATATAACATGATTTTCTATAATGTGAGAAAACCGAAGGACATGATAATGGATCAAAAATAACATCTATGACGTTCTATATTATAAATAAATATTTTATGTATATAAGCTTATAATCTATAACCATACTCAATCATATTAATCACATGATATGGATAATACACATACATTGTCAAAATTGATGTAACTAAGATAGTATAAACTCATTAAAATGACGTTATATGTTCCAATATAAATTATAATTCACTAAATATATGTAAAACATTAAAAGAATACATAAAAATAATAAATAAATTATGCTATATTATAAATATGTTCTTCCCTATTTATGAATAAACATAAAAAAATCATTATCTATAATAATAATAACTATTATGGTATTCTTATAATTATTATGTTGATTTTTTTTGTGTTTCTATATCCATATCCTCATATGAATCATCTTCTCATTTTTTTATCATAATCTAACCAAATTTATACCAATCATAATTTTATCCCAATATCTACCTAACATAATAGTTATCAATATGGGAGGCATAAAATGACTCATGTAATGAAATTTTATTAAAATAATGTCACATATTTTTATATAACTATACTTATAATTAGTTTTTAGTTATATAAAAAACCAAATTCACCATGTACATTGAATACATATCATCCAAATAAAAATTACCATTTTCTATTTTAATTTATATGTGAATAATATAATTTAATCAAACATAACTGATATCCAATGTCATGTATCAATAATTTCAATGTAAAAAATGTAAACATTGTGAATTTATCTTACATAATTTAAAAATTAAATCAATGAATATTTTATCCCTCTAATATGTTTAATATTATCTAGGAATCCATTGAATAAATCCTTATAATGTTTATTTGATTCTTTTAATTCATCAATAAATAATCCAATTTTCATATACCTTTATTGCACGTTCTCTGGTAGTACCATTGATAGGAATTATATAGATATATCATCCTACATCAATTATTGGTTAAATATTTGTTGTTATATCACAGAAAAAACTGTATGACCTATAGTTACATATTGATCAGTATGAAATATATCAAAAAAAATGAATCATTATTCATCTAAAACGTAACAAAAAATATCTACCCAAAAGAATGATAAATTATTTTCACACTAAGAGATAAATCCAAATAAGAAGCATGAAATTACTATAAAATATCATCATGTACCATATATCAAAATAACTCTAAATATGCACATTAATCCAGAACATATTAATTAAAATTAAATAAATTATCATGAATCAACAAAGAATGAATTAATTTTATCTTAATATTTCCCAACTACAACTCAGTATGTCAATTTACCATTAAAAATCATTAATATATATGATAAAAATTGTCTTGCAAATGTACAAGATCTATTTATAGAAAAAAATATTGAAACTTATCAATTTACATCATTCAATTACATGAATTATATAATGAATCATCGTTATAATTTCATGTTAGGGTTTCTGAAACCAAATTACCCTTTCCTAGTGAATATGTGATATCAAAATCAAAATCCAAATACAATTTTACAAATATATCCAACCATAAAAAAATTAAAAAATATATATTATATGAAACATCCTATTTTTCATCTATAAATATAATAAAATTATCAATATGATGATATATACCTAGTATTTATAATGGAAAAACTAAAAATGGAATCATTAATTTGGGGTTATTTATATTTTCTTGTACGAAATAATTATTTTAAACACATAAGAAAGTAATACATGATTATACCTCAAAATATATCCTATATATCGATATTATATATCATAAGAAATATTATAAGTGAAAATTTAGATTATAATCAAAAAAATTTCATTATATGTGAAATTATTAATTAAATAATTAGTATTCCTAATGTTAGTCTTTCCATAAAAAAATCATGACAATTATATAAATAAATTATAATGGGTCCAAAAATTAAGAAAAATATAATGTTAACCACCTATAATAGCTCACTTTTCCTTGAAAATCATGAATCCCTATGACATTCCTAGGATAAATTCATTAATAATATCCTTATTAATTTCCTAGTCAATACAATCACACAACTCGGAGATAACATGACTCAAAAAAGGAAGGTCAAAAATCAGGAAAAAATATTATAACATCCCATACAATTGAAAATAATTGTTAAAACATAAAAAAACATTATATTTCATGCATGATCAACATGAAACATTGATTAAAAAATATTAAAATAATTATAACCACAATATACATATAATGAAATGGATGGAAGATCAACTACCTTAATATAATCAGTAATTTTTCTGTGTTCATAAAAATGTCCCAATGACACACACTCATAATATATTCACCTTCTTAAAACTTCTATTTTTAGGATATCCACCACCCGAATCCATGAAGTGTTATATTATAATGATAAATTGATCAATGAAAACCAGAAATCCCCATGAATATTATCAAATATATTTTATTCTATTGTAAAGTATTATGACACTCCATAATTTCTAAGTTAATGTAAATATGATCAACATAAAATATAATTTTATTGTACATATTAATAATTTATAAAATTACTGAACCCAAGGAAAAAAACAAGGTTGGATGAACCATTTATTGAATAGATAATCAATATGATGTTTTAGATCACACGACATAGCTCATGAAGTCCTATATTAAGGAATAATCTTATCAGAACACCGTGATTAAAAATCATTAAACTAAATAAAATTAACATGTGGTAAGCTCATATCCAAGTAATAGGAAACATCAGATAATGTTCTTTTTGCGAGATGACACCCCTTTACATATTACTTTACTATATATAATTAAAAATATTATTCAAAATAAATAAACACTATATTTATAATATTTGACAAAAAACTGTACATAATGTAACCATTTTATATATTTATCGACAATATATTGATGAACCCTTAGCAAGATGAAATCCTAGGGAAAATGATATGTGAACCCATAAATCATTCATACTTGAAAGAAAAATCCTACAATATTGAGAATCCTTCCATAGATTATTAAAACACATGTGGTTAACAAAACCTCTCAACACACCCGAACAATTCATGAAAAAATTTGGTTATATAATAGAATGAGATAAAAAAATTTATTATCACATTGATAAAAAATTTAAAAAATATATATATCATACCAATGACTATATATAGACCATAGTACATAGAAAACATTATTACATGAAATATTTCTCTCTTAGATACATATTTATTGATCGATATGTAGACCCTAATGATGTGAAATTCAATCATTCTTATTCCCCATAAAACTATCTTATTAATAGTATTGGACTGATAAGATGAATAAAAAGCTACTAAAATGAGAAATTTACTTGGTGGAACTCATAATCTGTAAAAGAAAAATATCTATCATTTGGTTATAATCATATCTCAAATATTTTTCGAAAAAATATTATCACTAATTACAACTATACCCAAACAAAATATATTAAAAATAAACAATCCAAATAAAAAGTTATATGATTTAAATTTACTGCATCTTGTGTCCTGAAATGTCACATAGTGATACTATCCATGATCACATAAAAAATTTAATGACCCTACTAAATTATAATTCACATATATAACTACACTCTAACAATACTTTTTTTAGTAATCCACATATATGAATTCAAAATGGAAAAAATATTCCACTATCATACTAAATTCAATTACCATTTAAATGTTTATTGCCCTAAAATGAGTCACTATGAACAATAATTTGATGAGAAAACCCTGTGGCCTTAAGAGTGAATCACTGAATACTGGAGGAGACTGATACGTAGAGTGGTTTAAGGATGAACTTCATTGTGTCTATACCACATTCATTAGAGTAAAAATCACATCGATATAAACAACTACATACCTAATAATAAATAACATCTATATTATAAAATATAATACGATATATAATACATAAAATGGAATGAAATTTACATATCATATTTTATACTCTATAAATTTAACATAGAAACACCGCCTAAACCATTCGTGATTTACAAATAATAAATAAAATAATAATGACTATAGGATCTACTATAACTCTGAGCCATAACTTATCAACATCTATACTATGATTTATACCTCCTCATTCTCAAAAAATTGAGATACATATCTTTTATCAATAGAATCTGATCCACTCAACAAAATTTTAAAAATAAACTATATCCCAACGTAATCCAACATCAATGAGTAAGAGAGTCTCAAGCTCCCAAAAGAAATGGTTATCTGGGTAGGGTGTCAATATAAACATCAATATAAAACTACCATTGTAGTAACATATATCACCATTAACATTATAATATTTGTGTGTTATGTGAAAAAATATAAACAATAAATGATCATCATATAAAATTTTAAATAATATAATATTAACACATACCTTGGCAATATGCCATATTTCTACCAGAACGTAATGGGGATCTATCTAAAAATAGTAACACCACCATCCCAAGGGAGTGAACATTTAAGCAATTTGAATCCAAATAACAAGGATTAATTGTTTGGTCTTTGACCCCAACAAAAGATACCTACTTTTTCTTGTATGAAGGTGTATATAAGAGTTAAAATCTTCTCAAGAGAACCTCTATACACAATATAGGATCCCATTCTCATGCCTATACAATGTTGACTAGAATACCCCTGGGAATGACTAGGTATACCACATTATTAAGATCATGGTTTTACCACACAATAGATCTTATTCATTATTGATATTAGGCTAATATTATATTCCTATGAGTGGGAATTGAAAATATCCTTCTTTCAGACAATAATAGACCATGGGAAATCATGAAAATTAAATGTAATTCCCTCATAAATCACACATTCAAACTCTAGGGAATCCAAAAACATATCTTCCCTCGATCAAAACATAATTTGATATCCAAAATTTCCTTGGGGATACCTTGTGTATTGATTGAGGTGACATAATAGTCACCCATAGGATTTATATGATTTATTCTTGGAAATCTACACCACCCAACACCTGATAACATAATTAATATCAAATGAGTCCATTGAATTCACCATGGTCTGATGGTAATAATAATAAAACCCAAGAAAACATATGTATTCAAATTGGTATTATAGTATCATGAAATCCCATCCATGCCTAGAATTCCAGTATGAAAATCATCACTATCTCCAATGCTAGTTCCATGGTTCCCCCGTTGGAATCCATGATAGGAACCATAAAATTAATTCAGATTCAAGTAATACCCTGAATCCATTTCTAATATGTTTTCATGCTGAAAACCAAACACATTTTTCATCCTAAGGTCACAACATTCTCAGTAGGTGATTTTCTGACATCCTATGGAATTATTTCAATTTCAGTACCAATGAATGATTCCCAAGAATCTCAATAATTACACATATTAAAAATATAAATAAATATATCATACCATGGGATAAAAAAATTATAAGGAACATCTATATCATCACAAATCCATCATACATATATTTCTTATTATTTTATAGGTTTAAATCTTAAACCAAGTATAATGACTAAAACATTTTTCAGTGAAATTGTAATGGCCTGAATAGTGACTCATTAAGGAGTTTTCCAGAAATGCGGTTCCACCAAAATGATAGCACTGTTCATAGCAGCACCGTGAAGTTGGGACCATGATGGTTGCATCGTAATGATCACACCATCACGGTCGCACACCGTAATGGTGGCACCGTGATGGTGGCACTGTAGCGGTGGCACTGTCAACCTCGCACACCGCAATGGTGGCACTGCATATGATGTTTCACTGAACTAATGGCACTATTACATTGTCTCCCTAGACGGTGTCCTGGCCTTTTTCTATTTTCCAGTTTCTAACTTTTTCTAGTTCCACTCCCTCATCATATCTTTTGATGTAAAAGTGTTTTAAAACACATTTTAAAGCCATTTAAATCTCAGAAAATGATATCTAAAAATCCCCCAAGATCTGGGATACCCTTGACATACCAAGACATGTGTCTTTTTTCTTCAGTGTCACACCCTTTTCCCATACCTACCAGTTCCACCGCTGTTAAGCATTTTCTATAATTTAATGGAAACTATTTAACTCACAGTCATTATCTCTACTAATCAAATGAGAATTATTAAATAAAAATTAATTTCATTGTGTGTAATCGCCCAACTTCATTGAGAAACCACTATCAACCTTAAAATAACTTCAAGATTTCATATCCTGTAACTCCGTGATGTTTCCTTTTATCGCACGGAGTTTCATTCTTCTTCATGGATAGTCAATTTTTCATTCCTTGGTGTATTTTGAGTCCCTCTTCCTGAGGATAGTTGTGCACAATTTCTAGACCCTTTCCAACTCACTATTGTATCCCTTGGAGTTCTTCACCTGAAAGTCGTGCACCCCCAATTCTTGGCACGAGGAAGAAAATTTTGATCTTGGATCACCCATGTAGGGGTTTCCTTCGTCTCTGTTGACTCTGTATCATGCGAGGTAGAATGATAATGTTCATATGGTGATGGATGAAACCAAACCATAATGAATATAATATATGGTTTTTAAAATTAAGGGGTGTGTTTGATGATGTCTATGTACTCATTTAACTTTTCTTATATATTGGGAATTTTATGGGTTTATGTCCACTGAAAATCTTGGTCGTTGGTGGTCATTTTGGTGTACTAATGAACCATTGTTTTTAGGATAATATTGTGATTGAATGGATGAAACATGGAAATGGTTAATCACATAAACTAAGTTGATTAAATGGATTCCCAATGAATGATAATCCATGTGTGATCACCCTGATAAACCAAACGTAAAAGAAGGAAATTAACGAATGGTGTGTTTATAATATGAAAACACCCATTCACTTTTCAGGTGATATGTATTGTTATTATGCTTGATTATTGAGAGGTGTCATAGATGGGGATGGGATACCCTATTGAGAAGTTATTGGTTTCTGTATTTGGGGTCGTGTGGGGCCGTATGTTGGGGGATTTTTTTAGTTCTAGAACTTCACGGGATCTCATGGATCCCTTTTATTATTATGACCATACATGAGAACTAGGTGTGAATGCTTAAATTGTTTCTTAGATATTTTTCTTATTTTATTAGCTTGTGTCTATTCCTTCTAGTTTCTTAGTAGTGAAGAATTATTTAAATGGAATCAGTTGAATATGATAAAAAGAATGGGTTTCATGGGGAATTTTTTCTAATAATGAGTTGTGCTCTAGTTGTGGATGTTGATATTTTGTATGAATTAATAGTAATGATGGTGTTTGTGTTTTTGATGGTTTCTGGAACCCTTACGTTTGGATGAGTTCTTGTTTACCTATACGTATAAATTTAGTTTTCATTTTTATTCCCACCCCACCCAAGAAGAGATCATCATTCTGAACACCCCCATTTCATGGGGGAGGGTGTTTTACCCAACATCCTAATTGGTGGACAATTATTATCCCCTTTCTAAATACTCTCCCAAGTATCCCATGATTCATTATGTAGGCTGTGATGGTCGAAGGTTCATTTTAGACCATTAAAGTTTTGACAGGGTATGTTATGGGGGTTGGTCCAAGTGTCTGCGGGCATGTATTTTTTCCAAATGACTTCGGGAGGAGGTCCATGTGTCATTGGGTGTAGAAGTAGTTGTTATGGATCAGGTGTCTGCAGGCATGATTAAATTTTTTTGTGGTGTCCTAGGTATCTATGGACAGGATACAAGTTTGTGGTGACCCAGGTTTCTGCGGGCAGGATATGTGGTTCGGGTTGCCCATAAGGTTGTTGTTGGGGCGGTAGTGGGATTGAAGTTAAAATGGAGAGGGGGTCTGACACATAATATACCTTTAATATATAGTGGGAAATCGGTGCATGTTACCCAAATAACCAAGTTCTAATACTATTACTTACCAAACATGCGTTATTTGGGGAGTGTTCCTTGGTAATGTTTTGGTTGATAGTTTTCTTGATAGGTTCTTTGGCTGTCTCCTTTTTCAATGGGCATTAGAATGCCTCCCCACTTGTTCACATGATCTTTTTGTTTTCACTAGTGAGAATACCTGTATACTCACCATACATATATAAAAATACTTTCAGTTTTACAAGAGGACGTCAGGGACCGTGCAAGGCTGTACTAGCTCAGGTGTTGGGATAGTTGCTAAGGCCATTTTCTTTTCTTTTGGTACTTTTCTTGTTGAGTTTTCTTATAATTTTTGTGGGTTAACCTTTGGAACATGCATATGGGAATTATTTTTTGAATTTACTTTTACATCCTATTTTTGGATATGTTTGGGATTTACCATCCTATCTCCCAATATTTTTCAATAAAAAACGGTAATTCCTTCTATATTAAGTTTGATTTTATACCATTGGTATTAGTATCCACTCTAGGGTGTATTAAAGGCGGGACTCAGGGGGGGGGGGTCATTATCTCTCCTTCAACTTGATGAAGGAAGAGTCTGGTAATCTGTTGTCCCTTCCCTCATATTGATTATGGTGGGTCATGGTAGAATGGTATATGAGGCGATGGTTGAGTGATATGATGGTGTTAAGAGTTTAGAATAGTGAGGATTTCTTGAGATAGTAGGGAACTAGTGTTAGGAAATCTTGGTGCATAGAATCGTTAAGGGAAGATCAGTTAGGACATGGGATTATAAGGTCCCCAAGATCTGATGCAAGGACTCTAGACCTACTGAATGACGAAGTGAGGATACACTAATTGCAGGGTAAAGACCCTAGGAAAGGTACATGAATCATAATGACATGTGTTCTTTTTTTCCTGAGTGTTCATGGAAATTAAATTAATAACATGTTTATGAACAATTTAAAAGAAATATTCTACACTACTCACAGTTAGGCATTCCTTGCTAAACATGCAGCTATGGAACCCAGATGATGACCATGAGTTGTGTGGGAGATTGAGACCCATTAGGGTAATTTGGTTGATCTTTAAAGGGATGATCGAGAGTAGGATTCCGAACTCAGGGAACTCCTCAGGGACCTTGACCAGGGTGTGGATGGGGAGGCGGCCGACAGATGAGGGTTAGAGGAGCTGGGCACGGGCAGTTGCATGCCTCAGAGGTAACAGTTCCTGTAGGGTAAAAATCTGTTTGAGGTATGATCTAATTGTTTAGAACTATTACCAACACCTTGTTTGATTTAGCAGCTTCACACTCCTTTTTTACCATGTCTAGCCAATACTCCAGGTCAAGATGTAGAGAGACTTACCATGCTCCTAGTTTTTTGTACACTAGTTGGAGGTCAAACTAGCTTGTCTTATGTTTTTTGGGGATGAAAAATGATGTTGGGGAAACATCAGTCAAGTGGGGACCTTCATTTTCTACATATATAGTTTTATAATGTCATTTTGGGCATCAACTAGCTGTTCAATATGTGTTCCATTATCGACAACTTATAGATAAGTGTTGTATTTTTAGATAAGGGGAGAAACCATGTGGATTTCAATGGAGATATGGGATTCTATGAATGATGTCGGTGATTGGAGACCCTTCAGTCCATGTTAGTTGATCTGTCTATGGAGTTGGTAGATATAGAGATGGTGGAAGTCCCAGGGATTGTTAGTTATTTTTTCGACATCCTCACTGAAGATGTGCTGACTCTTCCCCCATGATGTGATGTTGAGTTCTGGATAGTCTTTCAACCTGGTTATCGTCCGATTTTGATGGCTCCCTATCATATGGAACCTTCTGTGTTGTGAGATTTATAGATTCAGATTCATGATATGATGAAGAATGGTTTTGTCCGACTAAGTGTGTCACCATGGGGTGCTCCAGTATTGTTCGCATGGAAGTTAGATGGTGGTATTAGGCTGTGTATAGACTTACAAAGGCTGAACCAACTGATGGTCAAGAACCCTTACTATAGCAACTTGAGTTTTGGCCCTGTTAGACTTTGGAATATTCTTATGAATAATTCCAGAGCTAGGCGCGAAGACGGCGTGCGATTCCGAGTCCTAGTGTGCCCGGAATTAATTTTATAGAAATATTAAGTATTTTTATATAATGAACATGGAGGGGGTGTGATATCTTCTAAACAGTAGCTCGGAATGGGAATCTGAGGGAACAGTTGCGTCCGGAGCGTGCCGTTTACCCTAGGCCGGGTGTAAACTTTGCGGGCATGAGAATGCAGTGGAAAGAGCCACCGGGGGCCTTTTCGTAAATAAGTGGACAAGTTTAATTACGTGTGTCCGCTCAAATAACTTCTGAACGGAGTCTTGGATTCCAATTCCAAGTCCTTCATTACGTTCTAAATGACGCGTTTACCCTATGGGTGGCCTTACCTTTGTCTGTATCGGGCGTCGGGCGGAGGAGAGTCGGGAGTCGAAGATATTTCAACAAAAATAAATATCTGCTTCTCCCCCCCCCCCAATTTGAACACGCAGCACAGCAGAGGAGGAACTCCTCCTCTTTCTTCCTTCTCCTCCCCTTCTGACGGTGAATCGGCGACCAGATCGCGCGATCAAGGTGCTGTTGGACTCAGATCTTGATGGCGGGCATTCCTGGATCGTGCAGCGGAAGCTCTGGAGCACAGATCGTCGGCGTTTCGCCTGCGAGGTAGTTGGTTTGAGTTTTAAAATCATGGATCCCATTTTTGTGTTCTTTTTCTTCAAATTTTTGTAAGGGTTGTGTAGTTCGGGTCCTGAGGTTTCGAAACCTTTTTCGAATCTGAATATGGAGCACCAGGGTGCTCCCGGTGGCTCCTGGAATTTTTCGGGTGAAATCCCAGTTTTTCGGCGCTAGCCGGGGAGGAATCCGGCAGCGGCGCGGTGGTGGCACAGTGTTTTCTTGTGGTGGCAGCAGAATCCTTCGGCGGAAGCGGAATCCGACGGCGGCGCAGTGTTTTCCGGCGTTGCAGGCGGTGGTCCGACCAGATTTTTCCGGGGGTTCTTTAAACCCCCGCAACTCGCAAACCGTAACTCCGATTTGTGAGACTTTTGTGGCGATACATTCCATGCGTCAAGACAAACCTTTTAAACTCACTTTGAGAATTTTTTGAGTCTATTTTTTGGCACGAGGGCTTGAAACATTGAATAAAATAATAATATTTTATTATTATTCGTCTTCGGGCAGCCGTATCTCCTACCCAGATCGTCTGTTTGATGTGTCGTCAGTGGCGTTGAGACCCTAATGGTACGAAGGAATTTTATTAATGGTTTCTGGTTGTTGAGACCGAGTTTCGGGTGCGGTCCCCATGAGACCGGGTTTGGGCGTTTTCGGAGAAACACATGTTTCTCACCCAGAGTCCGATTGTGGTGGATGAATAGTCACTCATGTGTGATTTTCTGAGAGAATCGCAATGTTGTGATCCGTTCGATGAGTTTCGGGATCAAGGAATGGGCCGCAGCCGAGCTGGCTTTGGTGAATAGTACTTTTTACACTTGGTGTCCGTTTCGAACGAATGAGTAGTGGATCTCGTGTGTTTCTTCGAAGGGGTCATCATGGTATGATCCACATGATGAGTTTTGGGATCGTTGTGTGGGCCCCGCATGGGCTAGCTATGATGAATAGTTTCGTTTTCCCTGGTTGTAAGTTTCAGGCGGGTAAACATCCTATCCTGCGTGTTATTCTGCGTGGGTTGCGATAGTGGCCAAGGTTTCGGCCTTGCAGGTGCACACTGTGGTGTTATTTTGGGTCTCTTGAGTTAGCGATGTTTGGACTAACAGTGGATGAGGGTACTCCCTTGATTCGTTCTTACGAGGGTTTGCATGGCATCACAACCCTGGTATAGGCTTGCGATCCTCTCGATGGGATGTTTAATCTGTTAGAGTTGTGGCATCCCTCTAATGGGCCCGGAGTAGGATCCTCTAGCATCGTTAACCTAGATCGGGTTCTTGGTATCGATGTGACAGCTTATCCACGGGCGGCGATCCCCTATCTAGCAGTTTAACCCCTTATGGTTTTTGGAATCATCAGGAATATGATCCTTTACACAGTGATCCATCCTCAGTAGGGTTGTGGCATCGTAGGGTATACGATCCCCTGCTCAGCATGAGGTTTTTAGTATGGTTGTGGAATCGTTTGGTATACGATCCCCTACTCAGCATGAGGATTATAATAGGGTTGCAGTTTCGTTGGTTATACGATCCTCTACTCAGCGCATGGTGTCGGTAGGGTTGTGGTATCGTTGGTTATACGATCCCCTACTCAGTGTGTGGTTTCGGTAGGGTTGAGGCATCATCAGTTCGTTCCCTTACAACGTGAGATGTACCATATAGGGTTTTGGTATCATTGTGACCACCTTTATGTGGGCAACGATCCTCTATCTGAGTGGCGTGTTTCTATCGAGTGCCCGATCGGGTTGTGGTATCCCCCACTGGTTCCTAGGAGTGATCCCCTATCTGTGAGATCTTCGTATACCTGTTTGGGTTCTGGTATCCCCTAGAGGACCCTAGTATAGATCCCCTATCCGAGGAGTTCAGTGTTTATGGTGTTTCAGGTATGTTTCCTCAGTGATGATATTCGATGAGCGTGATCTCTCGGGTGAGGGCCTGAGATGTTTATGAGAGACCCGATGGAGTGTATCTCTCCAAAGACTGTCATCTTGGATGACATCGATCATGGAGTGTGCTCTCATGGTTGTGGACAGTTGTTGTCAATGAGGTCGGTACCTCATGTGGCTTGTTGCGTGAGTTGAGTATATCTGGATTGTTCAAGGTGTATGTATGGGCATACACCTGAGATCAGTTGACTAGTTGTGTTTAGCCGAGGATGGTCACGAGATGGATTTTCTCTCTCGTCTGGGTTCCCTCTGGCTTGGATGAGCGGACTATTTCCATTCAGTTTCCCTCTTTTGTTTTGGGTTTTTCAGGTGCCTACTTAGTATTGTTATACTCACCCATGTATGGGCTTTTCCAGCACATGTTTGTGTCTAGTGCAGACCACAGGACTTTTGACGGAGTCCTAGGAGGACCCGAAGTAGGAGGAGCTTAGTGAGCGGGTTTGACCGGGGTGTTTACCGGAGATGTGCCGAGGAGCATACTGGCAGGTGTTTTGGCAGTGTTTTTCCTCTTTCTGAGCAGGTTGGACACATTTGCAGTTTTCTTTTAGTGGGCCCTATTTTTTCCCTTTTGTACTTCTACTGTACTCTGGTTTGGGATAGATGTATGCATGCATTTTCTTTTCAGTTTTATATATCTCTTCATAGTTTCATAGAGATGTATGTGGGTGCGTGTGTACAGGTACCTTAGGATAATGCCTCCCATGTGTGTGATAGCCTACTCGGCGCTGGATGCCAGCTTCTGGCCTATTGGAGGCGAGCTTGGGGAGTCACGGCTTGAGCACCATTGGGTCGGGTCGTGACAGAGTGGTATCAGAGGAGGTTCCACCTTTGGGATCTCAGAGCATAACTGGTCTAGCTGTGAGTTTGGTTTGGGTTGCATATCAGCAGTGTTTGGATGTTTTTAGATTGGCTTTTAGGGTAGGGACTCCAAAGTTGATGCGGTGGACGACATATCTATACACTAGGACTCTGATAACTTGCCTTTCGACTTGGGGCATTCTTACACTGTTCGCAAAGACATAATGGTACATGCATCATATAGGATTGGGTTTTGGGTTTTTCCTTGTCCTTATTGATTCAGCTCTCTAGATATACTATTTGACAATGCAGCATCTAGATTGTATTTCAGGATGCCTCCATGATGACATCCAGCGAGGGTTCCGCAGCAGGGATGTGCTTACGATCCGCCCCGAGTAGAGGTTGTGGACCAGGGCGCAGGTTCTGAGGCTGGACATCCAAGTGGTCCGTTAGTTGAGCCACCACTTGTTGAACAACTAGTTTTTCCAGCAGTGCAGGATGAGGTTGTGCACAAGATGAGTGTGCTGCATGAGTTTCTGAGGCAGCGACCTCTAAGGTTCTAGGGTGATCCAGACCCCCAGATAGCTGATTACTGGCTCAAAGCATTCACTTGTGTTTTCTGCCTAGTGAGGACAACTTTAGATCAGATTGTTCATGTGGGCAGAGATTGAGCGGATATTTATGGAAGAGTTCTATCCCATGATGCTGAGTCCAGTGTAGATCCAGGAGCTTCTGCAGCTTTTGCAGGAGGGCTTGACTGTGTCGGAGTACTCCGTGATGTTTAAAAACCTATCACACTACTCCCTTGATATGGTTCGAGACCCGTTCTTTAGGGATATGACCTTCTAACAGGGCCTATGAAGAGACTTCCGGGAAGGTTTCAGTTTCTTCTGTCTTTCCACCTATGCTTGAGTGTTGGAGCGAGCGTTGGTGGTGGAGAGCTTTCTGGCCGACCAAATCATGACTATTAGTGCTGGGAACACGAGAGCTAAGAATTCGTCAGTCGGATCGGCATCTGGTAGCTGACCGTAGACTCAGGGGTCTGGACGTGACCGAGGTTTCAGGAGGCGACACTAGGATGGAGGATCTTGAGGCTCAAGGCTCACATGGCTTGTAGGATAGTTTTGGTAGGAGAGGCGGTGCTACGTTTGCGATGGTCAGGGACATCTTTCTAGAGATTGTACGACCCGTCATGCTACTGAGAGGGAGCCGGTCGATGGACTGCCTTGGCAGAGGTAGTGTCTAAAGCAAGGAGGTATTCAGGGTAGCGGACGTGGCGACGGAGCTGGTGCAGCAGGAGGAGGTGGTAGGCGGTATCAGTTGCCACCACCCCACCCCTAGGAGGACCAGCCCAAGCTCAGGGAGCTGGTGGCTGAGGGCGAAGACAGCTGGATTCCCTAGGGGCTGTTGACCCAAAGGCTCCACAGATGGATAGAGGTACAACTTGTGTCCTTTCTAATTTCTACAGTAGTTTGATTGACACTGTTTAGTGTTACCCTTCCTTTCTGTTGCTTGCTCTAGTTTTGTTCAGGGAGTTGGAAAGACATTGTGTCGGTGTTGTTCGGCATGCTTCGAATGCGTGAGGAAGAGGGATCCTTACCCCACCAAGATATGTTTTTGTGATGCAATTACAACCGTGCGGGCGAGTCAGTACCGCCCAAAGCGGATGGTGTTGAGGTTCGGTGGATGAGTCCTTCTGAATTATGTGTTTGGGCATGGGTGATTTTTGGAGAACTCGCTGGTGTGGGAGACCCAGTTGGGAGTCGAGTCGCATCCCTTGTGCTTAGGACTTTTCGAGGATGAAATTTTCTAAGGGGGGTGGATGTAGAAACTTGTTTTTTGGCCTTGTCCGACTTTGGAATATTCCTATGAATAATTCTAGGGCTATGCGCGAAGATGGCGTGCGATTCCAAGGCCCGGTGTGCCCGAAATTAATTTTATAAAAATATTAAGTATTTTCATACTATGCACATGGAGGGTTGTGATATCTACTAAATGGTGGCTCGGAATGGGAATATGAGGGCATGGTTTCATCTGCAGCATGCCGTTTACCCTAGGTGGGGTGTAAACATTGCGGGCACATGCCTGCGGTGGAAACCTCCACCAGGGGCATTTTTGTAAATAAGTGGACAAGTTAAATTATGAGCGTCAGATCAAATAACTTCTAAAAGGAGTCTCAGATGGAAATTCTGGGTCCGCTGTTGCATTCAGAATGACGTTTGGACCAGCTGTGGTTGAGGGTACTCCCATGGTTTGTTCCTACAAGGGTTTGCGCGGCATCACAAACCTAGTATAGGCTTGTGATCCTCTCGATGGGATGTTTTATCTATTAGAGTTGTGGCATCCCTCCGGAGGGCCTGGAGCGGGATCCTCTAGCATCGTTACCCTAGATCGGGTTCTTGGTATCGTTGTGACCACTTATCCATGGGCGGTGATCCCCTATCTAGAAGGTTAACCCGATAGGGTTTTTGGCATGATCGGGAATATGATCCCCTATGAAGTGATCCATTCTCAGTAGGGTTCTGGAATCATTGGTTATACGATCCCCTTCTCATCATGAGGTTTTTAGTAGGGTTGTGGAATCGTTGGGTTTATGATCCCCTACACAGAAAGATGATTATAATAGGGTTGTGTATCATTGGTTATATGAACCCCTACTTAGCGCGTGGTGTCGGTAGGGTTGCAGTATCATTTGTTATACAATCCCCTACTCAGCGTGTGGTTTCGGTAGGGTTGCAGCATCATCAGTTCGATCCCATACATCGTGAGATATACCAGATAGGGTTTCGGTACTGACGTGACCACCTTAACATGGGAGATGATCCTCTATCTGAGTGACATGTTTTTGTCGAGTGCCGGATCGGGTTGTGGTATCCCCTAGTGGATCCTAGGAGTGATCCCCTATCTGTGAGATCTTCGTATACCAGTGTGGGTGCCAGTATCCCCTAGCGGACCATAGGAATGATCCCCTATCTAAGGATTTTTTTGTTTGTGGTAATTCAGTGAGGTTTCCTAAGTGACGATATCCAATGGGTGTGATCTCTCGGGTGAGCACCTGAGATGTTTGTGAGAAACCCGATGGAGTGTATCTCTCAGACGAGTGTCATCTAGGATGACAACGATCATTGAGTGTTCTCTTCTGGTTGTGGATAGTTGTTGGTGATGAGGTCGGTATCTCATGTGTCTTGTTTCATGAGTTGAGTACATCTAGATTGTTCAAGGTGTATGTATGGGCATACACCTATGATGAGCTGATGAGTTGTGTTTAGCCGAGGATGGTCACGAGATGGATTTTCTCTCTCATCTGGGTTACCTCTGGATGGGATGAGCGAACTGTTGCCTTGTAGTTGCTCTCTTTTGTTTTGGGTTTTTGGGTGCCTACTAAGTATTGTTATACTAACCTCTATACGGGCTTTGCCCGCACATGTTTCTGTCTTGTACATACCATTGGCCTTTTGACGGAGTCCAAGGAGGACACGGAGCAGGAGGAGCTTAGTGAGTGGGTTTGACCGGGGTGTTTACTAGAGCTGTGCCGAGGAGCTTACCAGAAGGTGTTTTGGCAGTGTTTTTCCTCCTTCTGAGCAGGTTGGAGACTTTTTTAGTTTTCTTTTGGTGGGCCATGTTTTTACCTTTTGTACTTCTTCTGTACTCTATTTTGGTATAGATGTATGCATGCATTTTATTTTCAGTTTTATATATCTTTTCACTGTTGAATGGAGGTGTATGTGGGTGCGTGTGTACTGGTACCTTTGGCTAATGCCTCCCATGTTTGTGATAGCCTACTCGACACTGGACGCCATCCCCTAGCCTGTTGGAGGTAGGTTTGGGGAGTCACGACTCGAGCCCCGTTGGGTCGGGTCATGACAATTACCCCCCACCGAGTATCGACGACCTTTCTGATCATTTGGAGGGTGTAGGATGGATCTACAAGATCAACCTGTGGTATCATTTGACAGTGAAGGAGGGTTACATCTCATAGACTTCCTTCATGTGCAGATATGGGCACTTAGAGTTCGTGGTGATGCCATTCAGTGTTACCGACACACCAGATGTGTACATGGGGTTCATGAAATCCATCTTCTAAGAATATCTGGACTGGTTTGTAGTTGTGGTTGTTGATGACATCCTGATCTAATAAAGAATAGAAGAGGATCACACCGAGCATTTGAGGATAACTTTAGAGGTACTCCAGTTGCACCATCTCTACAATAAGTTATCCAAGTTCAAGTTATAGACATGAGAATTGAACATCCTTGGAAACATGGTTTATGATCAAGGAATAGAAGTGTACCCATTGAAGTATGAAGGGGATACATCTAGGACAACACCCAAGAATGTTCCATAGGTTTATAGTTTCCGAGGACTAGTATGTTACCACCAGATGTTTGTCCCCAACTTCTCTCGAGTTGCATAACCATTAACATCCTTAACCAAGAAAGACCAGTCTTTTTTATGGAGTGAGAAGTTCTAGTAATCCTTCAATAATATGAAGGGGAAGTTTTTTAGTGCTCCAGTGTTGAGGTTTCCAGATGAAGGGGTGATGTTTGAGGTGTTCTGTGATGCTTTGGTCCAAGGATTGGGGTGTGTACTGATGAAACAGTAGGGGTTATCTCTTATGCATCTTGGTAGTTACGTCCCCATGAGCGTAGTTATTCTACCCATGATCTAGAGCTTACAGCGGTCATGTTTTCATTGATGTTGTGGAAGAATTTCCTCATCGGGGAATGCTTTTTGGTCTTCACTGCTCACAAGAACTTGAGTAATAACTTCTCCCAGCAGGAATTGAAAAAGAGGTAGTGGTGGTGGATAGGGATTCATTTAAATAATGACATTGGAATTTCATACACCTCATGAAATGGGAACTTGTTGGCTGATTCCATGAGTAGGAAGTCACAAAAAAATTGTGTTTCAAGAATCAGAAGATTATTTAAAGGTAATGGATGATTTAGTTCCCCTAAACCTAGAGGAAACAGTGGAGGATGGAAGAGGATATATGTTCCCGATGACTGTGCAGTCCTCTATATTGTAGTAGGCGGAGGAGTCTTAGTGGTTAGAGTTAAAGGTTGAAGTGATGTGCAATCATGTTAGCCATGGAATTGCTCTGGAAGGATTGTCGGAAGATGGAAAAAATTGGATTTTGTTTCATGGAATATTGTTTGTCCTAGTGGAAATGTGTGAGAAAATTCTTGTTTATTTCCACAACTCATCATGGAGTTACACCAAAGAGTTTTTAAGATGTATTGGGGCTTGAGGGGTTAGTTTTGGAGGCCTGGGGGAAGCGGGAAGTGGAATGGTTTGTAGAGAAGTGCCACGTGTGTCAGTAGGTGAAGGCTAAACACCGCACCCAAGGATGTTTGTTGCATCCTTTAGATATCCCTGAGTGGATGTGGTATGACATATTGAGGGATTTCGTCATGAGAGTACCCAAGGATTATGGAAGCTACAATGCTATATGGGTAGTGGTGGACCGATTGATGGAATCAACTTACTTCTTAGTAATAAAGGAGTCGAGTACGGTCGATAACTTAACACAAAGTTGTGTGGAAATGGTTGTTGAGTTACATGGTTTTCCGAGGACCATAGTCTCTAATCGAGATACATGGTTTACCTCATGGGTCTGGAATGGAATGAAAAATGATTTTGGCACCCAGCTATGCCTCATAACTACTTTTTACCCCCAAACATATGGGCAGATATATCAGATCTTACAGACATTGGAGGACATGCTGTGGGCATGTGTTCTAGACTTCATAGGATCGTGGGTGCAACACATTCCACTAGTGGAGATTTCCTACAATAACAACTATCACTCTACCATTGTAATGGATCTATTATAATCCTTGTATGAGAGACCATGTTTCTGACCCATGTTCTAGATAATTGTCTGGGAAGCATGTGTTCTTCACCCATAGGTGGTGTAGATTATGAAGGAGAAGTTCTAGCATGTGCATGAGAGTATGAAGGAAGATCATGACAAGCATAAGTTGTATGCCAACCAGAGGAAGAGACCCTTGGAGTTCGATTTTGGGGAACTTGTGTTCATGAAGGTCTCTCTTCAGCATGGGAAACAGAGGTTCAGCAGGGGAATTAAGCTATCTCCCAGGTTTTTCGGGCCATTCGTGGTGTTGCGTCGGGTTAGCGAAGTAGATTATCATTATCTCTACCACCGCCGCTACACAGGGTGCACAGCTTCTTCCATGTGTCTCAGCTCCATCATAATATGCATTATAATTCACATGTCCTCAACTAGGGATTTCTGGATATCGAGGGCGGCACAACATTCGTAGAACGACAAGTGATGATTGATGATCATGAGAAGATGGTGATTAGGTAATGAACCATGACCATGGTTCATGTGTTATAGAGTCATGGTGGCCTCGAATAGAGTACCATGGAATGGGAGGCATAGATACACGCCCAATACTCAGAGTTGTTTTGAGTTTTGTTGTGTGTTGTTTTGTTCTTGAATATGATGTGATGATTTGCCATGTTAACTATGAGATGGGTTGTTTCCCTTGTTCTCTGAATGTATGTGAAGAGTCCAATTTGTGGGGATGGGAGTACCTGATTTCTAATCAAGATGCATTTATGTGGATGTAGTTAAACCCATGTGAGAGATTCAGTGCCACTCAACGCGGATAATATCTTGACATGGAATAAGGGACTTCCTAATCCATAAGACCAGACAGTATGACTGTTACATGTTTCTATGGATGCTTAAGAGAGGTGAGCTGTAGTGCCTCTAGAGTTGATCATCATAAGGGAGAGGTGTTCTTATTTTTCAAGGAGGTTTACTCCTGACAGTTATCTAGAGAGTTGGTCATTTGTGCCGCTTATATTTTCTTCAGGTTTACTCTTGGATTCTCGAGGTTGAAAATAGTTTGAGGGGAATCTAATGTAATGGATGGGACAAAAAAATCATTAAATATTTTTACAAAAGCTTGGTTCCACAAAATTTTTCCATCGCAATGGTGGAACTAGGACGAGGGAACCATAACAGTATCACTGTCACAGTCACACAATGAAATGGTGGCATTGCTTACCATGTTCCTCCAAACCCATGGCACCGTGATGGTGGCACTGTAGAGGTCGCACCATCACGATCACCCATCGAACTGGTGGCACCATAATGGTGTCACACCAAACGGTATACCACCCTTTCTTTCTTTTCCAGTTTCCAACTTTTTACATTTTTACTGTCGCAACGTATCTTTTGATGTAAATATTTTTAATACCCATTTAAAATCCATTTAAATCCCAAATTATATATAAATTCTCCCAATAGTAGACCAACCCTTGATACACCAAAACATGTGGATTTTTTCTCTATGTCACACCATTTTTCTGAGCATTCCAATTGCACCCATGTTACGTGTTTTCCTACATTTAATGAAAACCCTTTACCTCACAACTGTTAGCTCCACATCTCCAAGGAAAAATATTCAAAAAAATTATGTACATCGTGTTTAATTGACCAACCGTGTGGAGAAACCAAAATCTTCCTTTAAATATATTCAAGATTTCAAATCCAATAACTCTAGGATCTCACCTTTTATCACATGGATTTTATTTATCCTTCATGGCGGGTATATTTTCCTTTACGTGGTGCATTTGGAGTCCCTCTTCTCAAGAATAGTTCAGCTCTAGTGCTAGATCCTTTCATACTCACTCTTGGAGTCTTTGGGGTTCCTCCCCAACAAGTCATGCATCCCAAGTTCTTAGTGTGAGGAAGAAAACATCGATCGTTGATCATCCATGTAGGGGTTTTCCTTCATAAAGCATTATTGTGTATCATGCAGGGTGGATATGATAATGGTTTTTTTAGATATGGATGAAACCAAACCTTACCAAATATAATAAATGGTTTTTAAAATGAAGGGGTGTGTTTTATCATGTTGTTATCATATTTTACCTTTTTATATATGTTGTGAATTGTACAAGCTTATGTCCACTGAAAATCATGGTCGTTGGTGGTCCTTCATACGAACTAATGAACCTATGTTTTATTGTTAATACTTTGATTGAATTGTTGCACTAGGGAAACTAGTTAATCAAGGAACATAGTTGATTAAGTGGATTCTCAATGAACAAGAATCCCTATGTGGTCTCCCTAGTTAACCAAATAGAAAGGAGGAACATAATGAATGGTGTGTTTAAAATCTAAAAACTCCGATGATTTATTCAAGTGATATGTATGGTTGTTCTGATTGATTCATGTAAGGTGACATGGATGGGGATGGGATCCCCTATTTTGAAGTTGTTATTTTGTGGATTTGGGGCCATGTGGGGCCTTATGTTGGGGTATTGGCTTGGTTCCAGAACATTGATGGATGTAATAGATCCCTTTTTGTTGTTGATAATTTATTAGAGAACCAGATGTGAATGCTTAAATTGCTTCTTGCCTATTTTTCCTCTTTCCATGGATTGTGGCTATGACTTCTAGTTGCCTAGTAGTGAAGATTTATTTAATTGAAATCAATTGAATATGATAACAGTAATGGGATCAATAGGGAATTGTTTTCCAAGAATGAGTTAAGATCTTGTTGTAGATGTTGTACTTTTGTATGAATGAATAGTAATGAAGTTGTTTGTGTGTAGGAAGTTTTTTTGGAACCCTTATGTTGTGATGAGTGATTTTTTACCTATACATATAAATTTAGCTTTTGTTTTTCTTATTCTCACCCCACTCCAGTTGAGAAATTCCTCATGAACACCCCTATTTCACTGAGGAGGGTGTTTTTCCCACCATCCTGATGGGTAGAGGGTTATTAGTTCCTTTATGATCCCACTCTTGAGTAGCCCAATATTCTTCGGGTAAGCTATGATGGCATGGACACCTTTTTAGATGAAGACTTTCGTGTAGGGCATGTTGTGGTGGCTGGCCTAGGTGTGTGTAGGCAGATTTGTTTCCCATGTTTCTTCAGGATGAGGCCTAGGTGTCTTCAGGCATTGTGGTAGTTGTTATGGCTCAGGTGTCTGTAGGTGTGGTTATTTATGGTTGTGGTGGCCTAGATGTCTGCTGGTGGCATGCATGGTTGTGGTGGTCCTGGTGTCTGCAGGTGGGATATGTGGTTGTGGTGTCCCATAAGGTTATTGTTGTGGCATTAGTGGGACTGAATTGAAATTGGTGGGGGAGGTCTGATGCGTAGGATGTCTTCGATAACCAGTGTGAAAGAAGCTTAGGGTACCCAAATATCGATGTGCTAATACTCTTACTTACCAAACATTCATTATTTATGGAGTGTTCCTTTGTGTGGTTTGGGTGGATAGTTTCCTTTGTTAGGTTATTTGGTTATATCCTTTTTCACAGTGCATTAGAATGTCTCCCCACTTGTGCATGAGAGATTTTGTATTTCCCTACTCGGCATACCTATATAGTCACTGTGAGTATATAAAAATACTTTCGGGATTCCATGAGGACATCAGGAAATGTGTGGGGTTGTACTAGCTTGAATTTTGGTATAGTTTTTCTATTGAGTTTTCTTCTACATTGTATTGGTTTACCTTTAGAACATGCATATGAGAATGAATTTTTAGCATTACTTTTACATTCTGTTTTTGGGGTTGTTTGGGATTTACCATCTTATCTTCCTATCTTTTTCTATTTAGAGGATAATGCCTTCCATATTACGTTTGATTCAATACCATTGGTTATAGTTTCTACTCTGCGGCCTATTGAAGGTGAGGCTTGGGGTCATTATCTCTACTTCAACTAGTGGAAGGAAAATTCTAGAAATTTGATGGCATTTACCTCATCATAGTGAAGGTGAGTCGTGATAGATATTCCAATTTTCAATGAATATAATCCTTTTTATTTATTTAATTTAATGAAAAAAAATTAACTAATGTGGTTATTTTGAAATATTATGAAATATGCCCATTCATATTTTGGAAATGTCTGGATTCATAATTGTTGATAATAAATATTTTAACAATTAATGTTATTATTATTATATTTAATGTGAGATGATAAATTCGATTTGATACAAGAAGAAAAAGTGATGATCTTGATTAGTATGAAAGTACACTATGATGCTCAAAATTATAGTTTTTGAGGTTGTTTTAATCTCATATATTTTCCCTTAACCAATACCAAGATGAGATTCAATTCTTAAGGATCATAAAAAAAGTGTTTATGGGAGATGTTTATGATTATTGAGACCATGACTGATATAATGTCAGCATAACCACACAACGAAATAACCACCATCCTATAACATACATGTAAAGAATACACAAGTTTAATAACTTCTATATTTATATCATAGTAATATGAATTTTTATAGTTTTATGTCATAAAATAAGGATTATTTCTATCACTTTTATTCATTAATTTATAATTGATTATATAATGTGTTTGAAAAAAATATATTTTGATATGAAGGAATAAAAATTATATTGTTGGAAAATATAGAGTCTTAGTTAAGACAATATTATAATAAATTGAATATTTTTTTAAAATAAGTTTTATTTCAACAAAAAATTACAATTAAATAATAATTATTTAAATATAAATTGAAATTTTTTAATGAATTTGAATTATAATTATTAACGGTTTGAATGTTGTTAGTAACATAAAAACTAGTATTTTTTAATAAATATAGATTTTTAAATAGAAGTAAAATTTACAATATTTATAAAATATTTTTGATAAAATAAATTTTAGTTTTTTAATCATCACTTGAATACTAGTCGATGTTGATTTTTTCTTAATTTTAAAAGAAATTTATTTTTTTGGGGAAAAGTATAATATGGTATAAATAAATGATATGTATTATGACATCAGAATTTTCCAAACATTTGTGATTAATTCTATAAGTGGTATAAATGAATAAATAGAGGTTTCTACTTTAAAATATAATTTTTTATAGATATTTAGTTAATTTTATAATAAAATAAAGTATCATAAAAATATAACAGATTTTATGTTATAATTTTAAAATCATTTCATTACGGACATGACTTACTACCTCATCACAAATTTTATTTTTATAGTAATTTTTTTGCATTTACCTATGAACTAATTAAAACCAATAATATTTTTTAGAACCTTTAGGGAAAAAGTATTAGTTTTTTGTTTTGATTATATTTTAATATATAGTAAAACCCAAAATTTAGGAATTATTGATGAATTTCCATCTTATTTTCTATAGATACACACCAAACCTCAAATTCATTGTCCAAAAGTCTTTATTTATCAAGAATTTACAATCTTTTTCCCTATCTAAAATAATTTTAGGTTGTTTCTTTGAACATAAGGATCTCATATCATGCATTCATATGTGCCATCTAAAGTTAAGGGAATCTCTCCTCCTACTCGTTATTCGGGAAAATTATTTGAGTTACTACTTTTGATTTTCAATTAATCATTACAAAATATTTTTTCACACAACCAACTAATATCAATATTTTATAAAAGTAATTAGAGTAATAATTTATCACTCAATAAACAATTTTGTAAATTTTTATGTATACTTGTTATGCTGTCGAAATTATCTTGTAATTTTCCGTGGGACAAATATTTATGGTTAAATATCATGCCTATTTATAATCCTGAAAATTAACATACATTTACATATAATAACTCTATTAGGGTTTTCTATATTTGTAATCAACATTCAATAAACATGGAATTAAAACTGATAAATAGTTATGTTTCATTGGTACAATGGTTTTAGAGATTACCGATGATTGATTGAGACGAGGTTTCCTGTGTGGCATAATTCATCACCTTAGGTTCACAAATTATTTTATGGGGAAATAATATTTGGATATTTTTATGATTTATTGTTAGGGGGTATAATGTGATTCTCATTTCATTACATCATATTTACTAGGTTTTACTTTCAAAGAAACACCAAATGGTTCCCACATCAATAATTGAGTACGAACCTGATTTAAAAAGGAAGTCAAACCAGGTTTTATATCTAATGATACATAAGAAATCACCATGGTCAAAAGGATGGGAGTTCATTCTAATCACACCCTTTTTGGGGTAATATTTTAATACTATATTACACTCTTATAAATTTAAGATATGTGTGTGAGTCTCATCAAAATCCCAATATGGGGACAAGTAACCATAATAAAATGATCAAGTGTTGAACCCTTCCATGTTTAAAGGGTGTTACATTAATGTTTCGATATTTATATATCTAAGGCTATCTATCTATTTTCCATTAATAAAAAGCTTCTTATATTTTCATTACTTATAACTAGGCACTCTAATGTTTAATACCATTTTGGGTGGAGATTAATATCTCGAGGATTGGAATGATTCATTATGAGGGATCCAATGTGTCCTATTTATAAGAGGAATCAAAATCAGCGTAGTTATGTGGACCCATAATGTTTAATGCCAATTATAATTGTTTTATTTGAGGTCACACATAGACTAGTTCTTGAGCTCAACCCCTAACAATTTATCATATGTATCATGGTAATGGAATGAATTAGAGTCATCGAAGTTTAGTCATGACCCTATGATAAACCCCATGGTGGATGCCTGTTTATGAGGAATATGATATCATGCCACTAAATGGGGAATATATTCTATATTATCCTAGTATAGTATATGATCAAGATGAATGTGAGATGAAAATTTGAAAAATATAATCCTATATGAGAAAATCATAGTATAAGAATCTAGGGGAAGAATGTAATCAATCTCACTATATATAGATTTGATAATTATGCATTAGGGAAGTACTTATGGGGTGTTAGATATATATCTCAGACCTTTTGAAGGGGTCAGAAATTTCATGGATACTGTAGGAATCAAAATCATCATTGTTGATTTGGCTTCTCAATCCACAAATAGATGAGGAATACTAAGATTCTCTTAGGAGATATTGGATATGGATAGATTTAATGTCAGAGACATGGAGGGACATACACTAAGGTAGATTTACATTGGATTTCATGAATTCAAATATTATTCTAGGTATCATGGTTATGAAATGAATCATATTTATCATAGTTTATATGGATTTTCAATATGCTAATGGATATGAAAAAATTGTTAACCCAATGGGAGATATTTTATCCCGAAGGATAGGATGTCCAAGACCTATAGGGACATACACTAAGGTAGATTCCAATTGAATCTCATTCCTTAGAATTTCAACCTATATATTATAGTTATGGAAAAATTATATTTCTAATTATTTCACTGTATTACCATTTAGATAATGGATGAGTAAGAATTATAATCTCACTAGGGAGATTGTATCATTATAGTTAGGATCATAGTGACCAAGAGGGACTTAAACTGAGGTATACTCCCATTAGATATGAATACATATAAAGAAATCCTACAGATAATAGTTATCGAAGGAATGAAACTTCTCCCAAATTGGATAAGGTTATCTATGAATATATTCACTAGACAAGGATATTAGGTCTCAGGATGCCTTACTAACATATCTAGATTGCATGTTTGACATATCATGATTTTCTTCTTGACAAGTCCTAATTATATACCTAACATGTCTGGGTGTATGTGCGATACATATGAGGTCATCCAGACAAGTCCTAATATCCTAATGGACATTCCAAAATACAATATCATGATCCATTTTACTTCTTTGAAGGAATTTTCATTATCTGAATGATATGTTGGTAGGAAATCACAGGTTGAAGAAAGATATGTCTATATGGTGTTTCATAATATAAGGTTAGTCGTTTTGGGGGATGTCTCCTGATCAAAGATGACATTTCTGGTGGACATCACATGATCTAGATAAATTGTATAGTGGACACAATGAGACCCATATAACTGTTCTAGAAGACACCATGAGACCCACCATCCATTCCCTAGTTCCACCGTATAACTTTAGTTGCATATTTGGAGAAAATTTCAATTTTTGGAACGAATTCCTTGAGGGCTTCAGAATACATTGATGGAATGCACAGAGGGCATATTGTGATTTTATTAATATGTTCATGGGATTAAAAATTCTCCATGTACAAGTTAAGAGAGTATTTCAGGACTTGGGAGAAATGTCCCGGTGCCTCCACTTGAACTTGGTTGGTCGTATGAAGTGAAATAAGAAAATCATATCTATAATTTCATAATTCTAACATATATTTCAATATATTTTATATACATTATTGTATGTGGGGTTCATGTTTTTTTTGTTTAGAATTTTTTAGGTTTCTGATGACCCATTCGACATGTAGGTACCTCATTCACATATCCTAATTGACATGTAGGATGTTATTTTATTGATCTATAGAGTGATCATAAAAAAAGAATATTAAAACCTCTAGATCCCTTGGGTAATTCCACATATTTTATCTAGTGGATGTATTCTTAATCTAATTTATTGTTTCATTATGATGTCTTCTCATATGATCCTATATACAAGCAATCCATTATTTTTTTACCTTTTTTAGTGAGGGGATGGATTTATAGGCCTCCACCAAGGATATTCATTTCCATGAATGGTGGATATCATGAAAATATGATCTATAGTTGGTGGAAGTATTTTTTTAGGATGAACATGACATTACTTTATCCTGTTCTATCAATAATGCTACATGATATGAGCAATTTTGAGACTGTTTTTCCATTTCCATGTTTATCAAACCATTGTTTACAAAATGGATTTTTCTTAACCATATGTTTATGGAAAATAACCTCTACAATGTTAGGAAGACATGACTATGGGTTCTCATGAGATCTGTAATCCCATGGAAAGGTATTCGCATGATTAAAGACTACATGTATAGGGTCTTTCATGAGACTAAGGAATATTTCCATGTGGGGCCTTCACATGATTAGGTTGATAGATTTATTGGCCCTCATGGGATCATTATCATTTTTCATGGAGGCATTGCATGATCAATGGTGATCATCAAGGTCATATTACTAATTTTTCATTGAGTGTAGATTATATTTTCATCATAATTTTTTTCCACATTTTCCCTTTATATTTCTTTATTTACTCTATATAAACAAGATATATCATTAATGCATTAGAATTTGGTTTACTACAATCATTCCCTTATCTCCAATGATACACATGATATATGTGAGATCTTATAGTGATAGATAAGAATTTACATGGACGACCATATTAAATGTCTGTGGAGCCATTTTGGAATCACATAATCGATTTTTCATGTTTTAAACCATTCATGTGAAGAAAGTGACATTCCAACATGCATTTTAAAGACAAGGTATATATGTTCCTAGGGGATTATTATGTCTTAAGGATTGAATGCGCACATATCATGATGATCAGAATAACTAGCCTTCGTAGTAGGTATCCCCATTAATCATCCTTTATTTTAAATGGTTCTTTTAAGATTTTTGGTTTTCCATAGGCTGGAATGTCACCTGACTCATAAAATCTCCCCTTCAAGCCTCCACATGATCATATTATGTTTTTAGGATCCCTTTTATAAAACAATAATTCTAGTCAAAGGGGTTCAACGTTATCAAAAGAAGATAATTCTATACACATGAACTGTTTTCATGAACATTTAGGGTCATGATATGATATTTACTTATAAAATTATGTGATCCACAATTTTCAATCAACTTATCTTCCATTATATTTTAGTGAATATAATTCCCCTGACTAAATTATTTCCTCAATTATGGATTCATTTATTTTTATTTGGAGGTAATAAAAAAATATCCCCCTCAAGAGTGATATATACGGGGACAATGAATTAGTTATAAGGAATGTAAATGTAGACCTAAATACATGGGGATGCCACAATTTTTTTATGGGAAACTTTTCATCTCCTAGGTGACTGTTGGTATTTGATTAATATTTCAATAAATATCAGGGAAGAATCATGTTATTCCAATAAAAACTCTGAATATCCATATCTCTTGATATTTATACTATTAAATTATCCATTCAGAAGAAAATATTTTAATTACTTCTTCCCAACCCCTCTATATGAGAAATTTTTACAGCATCTCTTTCCCCATCATGCTTTGATTGAACTATTTCACATGATCAACTTTTATTCTTATGATACTGACCATCATTTTACATGTGCATTGTTCAACCCAATCATGAGTTTGGTTTTTTAATTGATCTAGGTAAATATATATATATATATATATTTATTGTTTTCCATGTAGAATAATCTTTCATGGTTAGGTGATCACTCGACCATTATGTGATTCATGTTACCACTCCATGGTCACACAATCACATGTATTATGATTGGTCATGAAGTCCTGATAAGCTATTCTTTTTTATTATCTAGACCGACATGTGTCAAAAATTTTGTGATATATATGTCATGATTTTTGAACATAAATCCATTCATGTTTTTAGGGATTCACATTATGATGTTTTTGTTATGAATTTATTTTTCAGGGATTCCTCATCTTTTCAGATATTTCTCCATTGTTTAATCATATTGAATTCTATTCCTACTATAGTTCTGTTATTCCTACAAAGATGAAGGTCATAATAGCATATAATGGTCATAACTACATTATTTTATGTGTGGATGATGATTATTTCTATAACCTTGAATAATCACAAAAATGCTAGTTCAACCTAAGTGGTGTTAACCTTAGGGAAAACCCATTATCCAAATTAAACCCTCTCTATGGGTATGAACTAAAAAATGATAATTCCTTCCATTAACTATTATCAATAATCATGACTCCTACATGGATTATAGAAACTCATAACATATAAAAACTGAAAATTTCCCAAATATGTCATTACATTGCTGAGGATATATGCATAAGAATATATATTCTGAAATCAATGCTCATAGAAAATTTTCAATAAATTTCAACTGCATGATTTAGAAATAAATACAAACCTCTCATTAAAGCCTAAATAGGCCATGATAAAAAAGGTGAAATTGTTTTTCCCATTGGTATCTTTAATAAGGAAGGGGGGTTTAGAATTGAATATGGTTGACCCTTCCAGGATCAGTATATGGCCTCTGAATTTTCTGAAGAGATGAAATTGATCGAGGTGTATGGGTCTATCATCAGCTAAGAACCATTTATCTACTCTATCAAGGGCTGGATGTTGGAAAGTTTAAGTCAATTTATTTGATATAAAAATACTTTCTACCTAACACATGGTGAGGTGGTTATTATACTCCCGAAATTCTAGAAAATATGCAATGCACACATATTAATGGGGATGTATGATGAGTTCTCTGACATCCTCTACATGGGATAACATGGACAAGGACACTAAAAATTCTTTGGAGTTAATCATGATAGATGATAAGGAATATTAAAAGGAAATGAATCCATGTCAAGATATCACATGTAATAAATCATTCAAATAATTAATCAAGATTACATGTTTTAAGATGGAAGATTAGAAGCCAAAGGCCTACCCCATGAAGGAATCCAACAATTTTGAGGTAACATATTAGACCATAGATTAAGAATGTTTATTAAAAAATTTTGGGTGGGCAGGTATTCCTCATACTTATTGGATTTTTTAGTTTGTTGGATTTCTCCCCTTGTACTATAAAAGCTACATCATCCCAAAAATGGAAAAATGGTTGAGTCAATCTCTAAACATTATTGATGGTAAAATATATGTAATGATGTTAGAAAATTGAATTATAAATTACCTTCTTGAACAATTATTAAATCATCTTTTATCATATTTATAGGTATATATACCCTTAGAGAATTTTTAGACCCTTTCATAAGTAATAGGGTTGGATGGGGGGTCATCTAGGAGTCTATATGTACATATCAAACTAGATAATACCCAATGTTCATTTCAAACCATTTTTTTAGTGAATCTGCTGTTGTATACATATTTTTTTTAAAGTATTGGTAGATCATGACCATCATGTTTCATCTCAACCACTAATCATTTTTTCCCTCTATGAAATTCCCAATTAGAAGTATTGTTGAAAATAGTTAGGGATGCCCCCAGGACTGAGAATATATGATTTCAATGCATGTGGGAGTCCTCTAAAACCACTTTTATGTGTGAATATTTTGGGATTGGTCTTAACTTTGTATGATTAACCATTGGCTTTAGTGTGTTCAGAGAACATCTACTACGCTATTCACATTCGATCTGAGAGTCATCTGATGGGGGCTCTCATGCTTTGGAGGATGCTCACTAGGGAGGGAACTAATGTCAATATAAAATTACCTATGTATTATTCTGGTAATAGTTTTTCCTAATATTATGATGATATTTGGATAATATCAAATCAAAAATATGAATGTATTCGCATCTTTATGTGATGGTTCAATCTTTTCACTATTATTTAATGAAAATATGCATTCTAGAATGTAGCTTATTTTGAGAGAGGAAAAATCTCCTTAAGTACATTATAATAATGTGAGTACATTACCATTAACATCATTCACAAAAAAAAGTGTTGACTAGTACAAAAATTGGGAATGTGGTGCATGTGAGTGGAGTCATGTCCCCACTATTATTTTTCATTGCATTTCAGTAGTGCTTAACTTGGTGATGAATGGACTTAGATGCAAGGATCTGGGGAATATTGTGCCATGTTGTGCTTAAATTATAGGTATTTAAACACCTAATCTCTCCCCTAGATATTACATTTGATGACTGATCTATGGATGTTGTGTTTTTCTACTAAGACCTTGATGCAATGATGGAATTAGTGAAGGGTGTGGTGGACAATTTTCCCTTGGCACAAAAAAAGTGGTTTAGAGTATTTTATTGGTTATAGTGGATGAATAGGAATATCCCATCATTTAGGTAGTTTTTGTTATAATCATTCCACATTATTTAACGTTACACTGTTATATACCATCGGTAATGAATTTCTTTGTGTTCTGAAATATATATAATTAAGAGGCAAATGACAAGGCTCTCCCCTCAATGCCCAGTATATTCTCTTAGAGGTATAGCTATTAGACATGAATGGATTTGTGGAAAAGGGAGTGGTGATTATGGTTCCTTAGGTCATCTATCTATAATGGGGATGTTTTATACCATTCTTAAAGAAACAATATTATCATTGACACCTTCAGTGGGGGGGGGGGGGGTTCCTTAATTCTTTTGGTGTTGGAACCTTATGGAGTCCCTTCCTCAAAGGGAAAATAGAAAAGTAAGAGCTCTAAATTATCAAATCTATCTCAACCAAAATACTCAATTATGAACAAAAAATCATTTATTTGTTTTTAATAAATTAAAATAGAAATGCCCAGTAATTTGTATAAAAAGTTAATTTCCCTGGTGGTCCCACTTGGAAGAAAATTAATCTACTCAAAAGTATCTAGGATATCATTATATCTCTTCCACAAAACCATCCCTATTATACCTAGATAGTCATGTAATATATAGGGTTGTTGTTCCAACATAGTAAGTTCTATTTTCTACTATCAATTTTCTGAGGATTGTTTTATTCGACTCGATAGAGTTAAATTCACTCATGGAGTAAGAATATTATTGTAGATACTTGTCTATAGATTTTACATTGATAGAGGAACATTTTGGGGACGATTGATTACCTTTTCTTGTTTCATACTCGTATCTGACTTTTTGTCATACCATTGAACATTTATTATTCCCCTAAAAACCTTGTATATGGATATAAATGTATTAATTCAGAGAAATCACAAGTCGCTCCCCTGGGATGCTCATCGGAAGAGGGTGGTCCCTCTTCATGGGTTGATGTCATTAGGGAAGCATAAGTTTCCAGTGATGCAATAGAGAAAGGAATGTCTCTATCATCAATAATATAATTTAGTCACTTATTTATTTCATCACATTTCTCTTGTAACTAATAAACCATTATTCCTCTTTTATAGTGTCTTCTCCTGAAGCATGGGTGTTTTAGTCCCCTATCATTTTGGGATTCTATGATCAAGTTATCAATCATAGAGGTCATGTATTTTCCCACTTCCTTGAAGTCCATGAGAATAACTCCCATGATTTATGACATAGCTCCATAATATATTCATATCATCAGGATGGGCTTGAGTTATGGTTTAGAGTCTATTTCACTACATCATTCAATGTGTTGGCATATATGGAGGGAGATTTCACATTAATTTTTGAGGCCCCTTGAAAGGGATGAAGTATATAGTAGGTCATCATCAGTCCATGTTCATCGCCAAAGTGTATGTTGTTTTTTATTATATCTCACTTCTTCCATGGGTTAACATATTGTTCTCTAAGGGGAAGAAAAGAGTCCCCCCAATATATGTTTTTATATATGAGGTCCCCTATTCAATAAATAAATGTTTTGATGATGACACAAATGGATATTCCTAGTGTGTGATGGATTTTATAATTCAGTGAGGATGTGGTTTGTGGTGGGAATGATAAAATTGTCCATTTTTTGTATGAAATTATACATCTTCAATAAGATATATCTCTATTTGAACATGAAAATAAGATATCATATAAAATTTAACCGGAGAAGCTGGGGATGATTGTCAGGGTGGAGAAGGCTAGGAATGATGTTGTTGCTCGAGTAGAGGATCTGCAATATATTATGGTGGTTGAAGCTGAATTTCCTTATCAAATGAGCTAATCTATGATCTCTATAGATAAATAGTTTTATGTTCTCAAGGACTCATATTAATCCATGTTGTTTCAAGATCATATTTTATTTTTTTATTTACTTGTGTATTTATTAGAGATATTATAGTATGTGAAGGTTCCAACTACTAAATGCAATCAATGAGTTAATCTTCTAAAAATTATAAGTATTTTAATCATTTGATTTTATTCATGATGTGTGTGTCCTTTATTTAATAAAATTTGACATTAAAATTCAATGATATCTACCCATTTCATAATATCATGTAAATCAAATCACATGGATTTGAATTATTAAATCAGAACATATTATTATTAAGTAATGATTATTAATTCCCACTAACATGAAATGAATTATTGATATACCTACTAATTTTTTCTTGTGATCACCCAAGATAAAAAATGGTATTTTTGTAAAAAAATGTCCTAGATTAAGATTACTCTATCATTTAAAAGGTCAACTGACTTAAAATGAATAACATGATTGTTTCTTGGAGAAAATGATGGTCTTTTCAAAATTTCTATTAGTTTCTATATATTCACTTATCTATTTACTAACTTTCATATAATGGGAGGCCTAGTTTGAATGAAATATTATTTTTCTTAATAAAAACTAATTTTTTTGGCTAGATATTTTTTTGGAAATTTTCCATTTCATTAGTGCAAAAAATTTCTTAGATCCTAAAAATTTCCTATCTAGCATGTACACAATTGAATTTTTTTCTTATGATTACCTTATTAGGGTTTCAACCTATTGATCATCATGTCTTTTTTCAGTAGGGTGTTTCGAAGTCTCTCAATCAAGAACATTATTGTGTTGTTGGTTGTGGTCAAATCTCTTAACTGTCTGTTGGTCGTAGTTTAGATTCTAGTAGATTGGAATTTATATTTATTGTAGTTTAAGGTGTTTTAGATTTGATCCTATTATACTGGTAATATACCATTCAAATGCTAAAATGATACTTCTATTTTAGTGTCATGTAGTGGGGGTATTTGTCATAAAAATTATTGTAATGTAGTAAGATATAATATGTGCATATTTAACATCATGCAACATGGATATAAATATTATATTTTGATTAATGTATTCCAGATGAGATATAAAATACTATATAATTTAAATCCTTGCATCCACAAATTGATTAGTGGGTATGGAATTTAGAGAATACAGTTTAGGGATAACCAAAAATAGTATAAGGGGTTGATTTCTACGATGGTGCTGTGAGGGATCATGGGGATTTTGAGTTCCCCTCCTTCAATGTTGTTATTACTTGACATTTTATGTCTAATCCCTCTTTCTATATATCATGATCAAAGGGAAGTCAACCAAATATTTTCTAAGGGATATGAAATATTTTATTGAAGGTATTGGTGATGATAAATTATTATAAAAGTCATGTACACCTAGATATTTGGAATATAATTTGAGTAAGACATAACCCAAATGTATGAGACATTAAATATGGAATGGGGCAGAGATATTGGGGGTGACACAAAAAATACTTAGGTGCTAATTTTTTAAACTGTGTTACTAGATTTCAGGAGGATCAAATTTCTTTACATGGAAGGAGGATATACCTCTAGTTGGTATGTCAAATCCATAATGCATCAATAGAACTGTATAATAGAGGTTTACACACTCCTTCCCATGATTAATGGACGATTTGATAATACTCATATTCCTTGAAAAAGAAGTGGTAAATGGATTTAAAGTTATCTGGTAATGGGTTTTTATCCCTATGGAAATTTATTTTTTTTATTAGGATCTTCAACTACTACGCCATGTGTTTTTTGAGTCATGTGGTGTAGAAAATAAAAATGTTTTGGAACGGAGTGTTGTATCTATTTTTTGATATATATTATAGGACATGGTAACATGATATTGAGTATGTCCAATAATATTGAATAGTCTGGTCATTGGAGATGTAAATCATGGTCTATAGTTTTTGATCTATGAGTATTGACACGGGAGAATCACAACATGGATAATCCAAAACACTCTATAGTAATGATTTTTTTACATGGTGATGTAAGGGATCACAGGAATTATAGATCCCTTTTTTGTGAAATATTTCACTTGGTTTATGATGGGATGGTCATATGTATGAACAGTAGAATCACATGCACAGTTAAATCGTGGGATTATTGAATGATGTTATCCTATTTCAAGGCATATAGAAGACATGTAATGATCAAAGGTGTTCAATTCATGATGATTGATATATGGTAAATGCAATATTCAATAATATATGGAGTACTAAAATGGTTGTGTCACCTCCTAGAGAATAATTTATTATGGTGATGAGATATGAAAAATCATTACAATATCTTTTTCATGGATTAAAGATTCTAGTTCAAATGAGACATATTTTACCGGGGAAAGAATTATTTTTCTTGTGACCATCATTCCTATTTTCAGGTTATGATGTAATTGGTTGATGGCTAGAGTCTCATATGCATGATCCCTTGGAAATAATTCATTTTCAAATAAAGGTTCCATTAAAGGATGGTTTCCTTTTACAATTTACATGAATGTTTGGAGGAAACATTAGGCTCTTGATACATAAACAAAGATTTATAGGTTAATGTACTTATATGACAATGATAGAACACCATTCTTTGGTAGACCAGGGTCAGGATCTTGTGATCCTTTGATAAGGACTGATGATGTGAAATTTCATGCACCATTTATCATTATGTAATGGGGACATAGATTCCATATAGATTTATTTTCATGTGAAAAAGACATTTCCCATTCATTTTACAATTGTGTAGTGATTATTTTTTCATTTCCTTTCTATTTAATATATTGTAGTAAGGATTTGAAAAGATCTATGTGATGGTCTAAACCATAAAAAAGTGGTTACATTATTATATATAGTATGTACACCACGAATTAGAGATCTGGGGGCTGCTATGTATCTTGTGATGACATGAATCATGCAATATAGAGATATTGAATAAGAAAAAATCAATGTTAGTCTAACTCAAACACAAAAAGGGCAATAATTTTTTGTATTGTCCTAAATAGTCCCATAATTGACTATTTGGGAATCACTATATATCCTACAATGAATATAATTAATAAAAAGCCTTTTATTAAAAGGGAAACTCTCCATGCATGTCTCACCCATAGAAAAACTAGAGAATTATTCCCATTAATTATTTTAGTTGGAAATACTATGTGAGATTATGGTGTTAATATGTATCCTATAATGATAGGATTCAAGTCACACATATTTCATGAAATTTTACGTAGTTTAATATCATATGGTAAGGATGTAGGATCTATAATGTGAAATGAAATATCATGGCTAGACCAAGGTCTAAGATGTGGGTGACACTATGTATACTATAATGGATAGAGTCAATCCACACATAGTTATTGAGAAAAAAATGTAGTTTAACGTTATGTTGCATAAATTTTGGTTCCCTAAAGTGGAAATGTTTTGTATATTTACCCATGACCGAGATATGGTAGTCACTTCATATCCAAAAGTTGTAGGAATCAAGATACACATAGTTCTTGATTGGAGGTTTGGTGTGAGACCAACCCCAATTATTATAGTCCTCTCAGAAGTGGTCCATGGTAATGTGTTGTTTTTATACCTTATAGGGGACATCAAACATTATGTTTGATGTGATATTGAAACTACTAGTGGTGTTATTTTTTGATATTTTTTCCAATACCATTTTATCTCTATCATGAACTAATATGTATCAATCATGAATTGAAGCATTTACCAAATTTTCAAAGCCCATGTGATCTATACTCGGTTTGAGAAACATGGAATGAAAAATGGTTCTCTCTCAACATGTATATATTTAATGGAAATGAAATGTGATTATTGTATCATATGGTAGTTGGTCTATGATAGAATATTTGGGTGTCCCTATTTATCTCATTGTGATGAGAATGAATCTATACATTTTTCTGAAAAAATATTGTAGTTTTGTGTCATGTGGAGAGGACATCATCCATGGATTTTAACATCTAGTGGTATAGAACTAGGTGACTATGATTAAAATATATGGTTTGAACATTGTCAAAATTTATAATCTATTTTGAATATGATAGAAATATTATGATGGGACCATGTATTTGGGATTTGGGCATCACTACATATAGTAAGTTGGTTGTAATCATACAAAAAATAATTCATTTATCAGAGAATCTCTTTGATTTTGATACACATAGAAATGAGGATGTTGGCACTTCATTTCTCATATTTCTAGATCTATATCATCTATGTTCAATTTTTAGTGAGATTTTTATTCATTAGAACATTAAATCAAAGTGTCAAGGATATATCCATTCTAGTTTAATTTCATATAGTGATAAGGTGTTCTGTTAAATTTTAACTCCATATTTTTAAGATATATGATGTTTTTTAGTTTAATGTCTAGCGACCATAGACATCTCCATAAATTTTAACATCACGTGTTCAATTCCACAAAATGTTTTTTGATATTGCACAATATATTTATTAGCAAACATTGCATTGGTTGGGGGTGTAAGATGTTCCCCCACCCATCATGGCTAATGAGTATACACATTATGAAAGATATTATGTATTGTACAAGGCCCTCCCTGCATGGGTTTCATTTTTAGTGGTTTCATTCCTAATATAATTGGTGTACTAAGTGAAAATACAAGTTCTTATTGATCTATTTAATAGAGGCATACATTTTTATTTAAGGATCATTCAATATGATTTGGATAGACATCAGGGCTGTGTTGAGTGTTCAACATTATCTCATCGATCTATTCTGATTCACGAAAGAACATTTTAATATTCTCATCATATAATTGTTTAACACAAATGGCTACTTGTAGTGTTGAAAACAAGTCTTCTATGATCAATATATCCACATTTATATACTTACTGAATATGGAGTTTCTTTCCTAGTAGTACGTAAGGTGCTATGGTACACCCATAAAGAATGAAGGATATTTCCCAACCTTTACTTTTTCCCTTATTCACCATCATTTAGTGTATATTTCATAGAGTTTTATTTAATCCATCTCTTTCCAAATTTTATTATTATTTATAGAATGATGAATGGGTATAATCAATGTTGTACTACTGATAAAATTTATTTAACTCTATAGAAAATATATTAGTTCAATTTTGATTTAATAATATGTTATGTGCTCTTAATTTAATGATGATATTACACTTCATGATGTTGATGATATTCTTTATTCCAATATCCTTGAGGGGTATTACCACATTATTTTTAGAAAAAAATCAGAACAGTAAGGTTGTATTTAATTTTCATAGTCGTGGATAAGGGATATGGCCCCAAAACATCCATTCCCACACATCGAAAACATACATGAAGATTGGATAAATGATGAAATTATGGGGGTTGATATATGATGTTATTGTGAATCTAGAATGGATTAAATTTCCTAGTTAACTCTACACAATTATATATCCTTGTATAATTATATTGAAATAGCACACTGATTTTATTGGAGTTCTTATTTCCAGATTGGAAAGAGTCACAAGGTCCGGTGGGGAGTTTGTACATGACAATGGGAATCACTTTTTCAAATATCTATCAAATGATAAATCCATTGAATCCTCACATGTAGAGAGGTTGTTTTCTCATTTATCCCATCACAAATGGTAATGTTTTATGCATTGTTCTAAATATGTTCTTTTATGTCTGGGTCTTCTAGGAGGACCATGTTTTGGAGATAATAATGAAAGGGCTCCAATAATCCAAGAATTGATATGGGTTCCTCACACTCTGGGTTACATTGATCTTGTTTATTTTCTCCATGTAATAGATGATGACCAATGAGAATATCCATTGATGCATCATGTGAATGATTACATTGTCTTGATAATGGTTGGATAGAACTATGGCTAAATTAGATAGAGGATCAGCGCTAGCATTCAATGATTAGGTTTAATGATGTAATATGGGTACAAAATTGAACTATGCTATCACATCTCGATCATAGCAAGTGAGAGGGAAAAAATCATCATTATTGATGGAATAAAATCCATTTATCTACTTTATCACTAAATTTGATTCACCATTGATGTTTATATAGGATATTTTCAACAATATGGATAGTTCCATACTAGTGATGAAGTCTTTGTATTTGGTCACTTTATCCATTTAGCCTTCATAGAGTGAAAGTGTAGGGTAGATTTGATTTTTCTAGAGAATGAAATACAACCCCTAATCCAACCCAATTGAGTTTTTGTTTTTTAGAATCTATACTTTAGTGATTTGGGAGGGGCTATAAAAATTAATTTCACATTTTCATAAACAATAATGGGAAAATAAAAACTTCTCATCCGGAGGTTTAGTGTCCACTGGTTTAATTTCTAATGTAGGGTGTGCTTTATGTAAATCAATAGGGGCCTTTGCAGAAAATTCTGTTTGTGATACAAATTGGATGTCATAAAATTTCTTAATTTTCCCCCATTAAGACAAATGACCAATAAACATAGGATATAAACTAATATACATGAGAAAGTCAATACTAGAGACCAAGTGTACATCATTTTGTACCATTTAATGACTCAGTTTATTCACTATAAATATTAGTGTAAGAAAATTATTTTTGACATCATTTATTTTCTCATTTCCAAACATAGTTCATATTAGGTAAGTTATATTGTTCTCATACCCTACACCATTTTAATAATGGGAGAGTGGAAATAGGTTGTTCAATGTATACCACATATAAGATGAGTATATTTTCTTCAATTAGTGGAATTAAGATAGGTGAGTTCCATGATTACTTCATGAGACTCTCTAAGGCATATTATATGTCCTCATTTCATTAGTATTGGACTTCATACATCATTAACTTCTTGAAGGGGAGATATTTTTCATCCATGTTGTCATTAAAGAACCAAATATTGGTAAGGAGGGATACTAGAATTCTATGTAAAATCCCCAAACATTCCCAAAAGTGATTTTTCTAGGTTTTGTCTTTAGACAATGTAATCACTACCTACCAAAGGCTTTTTGGAGGTCCATGGAGTGACCAAATCACTACAAAGATCCAACGGCTAGTTTGTCAACGCAACATTGAATGATTATCCTTAAGAAGGGTTTAATGATATGATACATGGAACAGTGAAAAGTAGGGCCAAAATAATTTAATCTATAAGGAATGAACTAATATAAAAAATCCCATCTAGTTCTTGGATGACTATAGATTCCTCATATTTAGGGACCATTATTATTTGTTTGTACCATGAGTAGATATCCACGTTGGAATGGGAATGGAATCCATAGGTTGAATCGATCAGTAGTTTTATATTCCAAACTAAGAAATCATCATTTCGGAAACATAGATTATGTTCATTGAAATTGATGAAAACTTTATTTTTTTCCTATACATTTTCTTGATTTGGATGATATTTGTAAATACTCTTGGGTATTACGACTCATATGAAAATTTAGACCTGATCTATTTGTAATAATCATACTCTACATTATTAGAATTGGTGGTATTTATCCTCCTCGAAAACAACATGAAACCACAATATTCATCACGTAAGAAGAGATTTTGTGTAGAGACATCTTGGTTTTTCTCCATGAATTTCAGTAAAATTCCACGAGAATACATAATGATGTTACCATAAAAATGTGATTTACAAATATTTATCTTTTAAATTCATGGATAAACTAATAAATTAATGATTTGGCAATTCATATTTCCCATATTAATCTTTATGAGATCATTAATGCTGGTGGAAATTCCTTCATCAAATGTTGGAGGGAAATTATCAGTGGAATATTTTTATTCCTCAACCTATAATTTTGTGAAGATTTTTTTTTCATATATATCCTTAGAAAATCTATATCATATTCAAGATTATTGAGGATATGGTAAGAAACATTGGCATCCCCTTCTGCTAGAGACAATATAGAGACATTCTAGAGGTGATTGTTTTCTTTTATATTGCCTACATTGACAGAAGGATCCTAGAGCACTAGGATAAAATATAATTCCTTTTTATATTTATGGGTATCTCAAAATCACTTTAATGAATGCTCAATGGATTCATAGAGATGATCAAAAATATAATGGGGTATGAAACATAAATATTTTCATCCACCATTGGTTTTTTTCCTTCTCGTAAATAGATAGTAGATTCAGCATATATGGCTTCGCAAGTCCCAAAGGGATAATTATCACTATAAAGAATGTATCCATTACCATAGATGAGGTATTTCATGAATAGATGAAATATTTAAGGTAATAATATGTGGTTATAATTCCAAATCCTTTTGAGTTGGACATTTATATGTCGTGTCTTGATAGATAAACATGAACTCATCATTAGATGATAGATCAGCATATTGAGCCAGGATCTTGATCAACCTAAGAGGTCTTTTATCACCCTTATTATTCCATTTAATGCATATCCTAGGAAGAGATATGTCCCCTTCACTCTATACCAAATTTAGAAGTACCTATATTGTGATGAGTTTGATCCAGAAACCATTATTAATCAAAGACCTTTAGATACAAAAATTATTGAGCGTACCAAAATTTATAGTGGTGTAATGTGTCCCTCGACAACCTCTTCTTGATCTTATCTATAAATATGGCGGTGACGTGGAATTATGATTGCATTTTCCACATTCGATATTCCTCGACATTAGATAATTCAGTATCGAACATCAATGGGCATTTTAGTTCTTCGATAAAGGCCTTTATTAGTTCTTTTTAATTATGCAAAGCATCGAGGATTAATAGTTTTGTTGCGAAAAACAAAAAAAAATCATAATTTCATACTATTTTGGAAAATTTAGGAACATCCCCATGTGGGGTAGATTCTTATTAAGGGGAATATAATATGAGGAATTTGAATATGACAATATTGGTACTTGTACAGAGGTAATGTGAGAATCTTATTTTAGTATGATAGGTAATTCCACCATTCCTCTTTTTTGGTTTGATCACACAATTGAATCCCTTCCAGATGGCCATGTATGATTTTGTGGATGGAGGATCCATTTGAGGACTCTGAGGCACCCCTGTGTTTCTGATGAGCTTGTAAGAGTGAATGATTCAGGTCCTGGAAACATATATATATTTAGGGGTTTTCAATGATATATTTTATCTGAACATGTATTAACAATCCCCAATATCCTCAACTCATATGCATATGGCCTTAGGATACCCAATCAGGATTAGAGAACTCGTAATAAGAGGTGTATGAATCACCAATGAATGAATATACCAAGTGTATTACATTAAATTATTCAAATATGAGCTCTTCAACTGATGATGGTTTTATATTGTAATCTAGTACCATTATTCATATGTTACAGTGATGAATTCCTCAAGAGTCAATGTTTTTGTCGAATCTGAATATGACTCTTTCACTTATATATCCTTTTGTGTATGATGATGACTTTCACCTGTAGGAAATTTATTTTTTGTAACCTCTACATACTACATGATAATTATGGTATTATAAATTTATACACTCATGGTGAAATGAGAGTTGTAAAATGCCTTTTGAGTAATCCTAATATTTATCTTCTCCCATTCCTAGATAAAATATTTACACAATCACCTTCTTCTTATACCTAGAAAATCATTACATCTTCCACCTGTCCATTGGGATTTTTCCAACAACACTTATTTATAATCTACCATTCATAGGAGGATGACATTATTGACAAAGAAATAATAGATATTGTGACCCATAATACTATTAAAAAGGATATACTGGGGAATTTGTGAGGTTAAACTCCTCATGTTCCCTGGGATGAGGCATCATGTGTAGGTTATTTTCTGTGGTCAATAGGGAATAACCATGGACCTACTAATTTCAGAAGGAGTATCATTTATTCATCCGTTAGTCAAATCATGGGTGTCCCTGATCTGTTTTTTCTTTTAGGAGTGGGTTATATTGTTGTTTCTTCCTATTTTGGGGATTCACCGAGTGATTCAAGACTTGCATAGGTACATGGATGGGAAATACTACAAGTTTGTGGGTAACAATGGTTTTATCTTCCTATATTATCTTTTTCCCATATGTTGAGGGCATGAGTCGAGACATATCTCGGTTAATATAAATGGAATTTTCCAAATGTTCTCCAATTTCTTAAAACCTTGGAATACTCTTAGACAAAATAATGAGAGTATGGGTTCCTCTATCTCATCCCAGATATTTTCAAAAAAGAGTTCAATAAATATATGATATTTGAGAAGGGTTTGAGTGAATAGTTTAAACTATTAAATCCATAAATAAAGTCATACAACCTCTAATTTTCATAGTACATAAATTTATTTAGATTAACAATTAATGTTTCCTTCGTTTAGAGATAAATTGATAGAGAAACTAATAATGAAGGTCTTCTCATCCATCAATGGATAGTGTTGGATGGTAGTTGTACAAAAAATGGATGGACCTATTAGTACATGTACAATAAATCTCACACTAATTAACACCTATTCATAACAAGGGGACATCATTGTACTATATTGAAACATGAATAGTGTGAGATGTTATTCTAGATCTATAACACTCTCAATATTGGAGATGTTATGATGGAAAAAATTGTGAGGGGGGAAATTGTCAACCACCCATTTGGGATTTAGCTTATTATATTTTTCCAAGGTTAACATCACCCTTCCGTTGTTTCTATTTGAGTAGAAAGGTACTCAATTTCATTTAAAAGTTTCATATGTACTTCTTTTTGATCCCCCTATTGTCTATTGGGAGTTACTGGTGATTTATAAGGTTTCCCCGTTTTTGTTTCTCATTGGTCATTGATTGATGTTACAATAGAATGATTACTCTATAGAGGGATAGGTTTTCACACTAATAGGGGGAAGTCATAAACATATTAGAATTAATTATTTATGTATAATGGATGTATAGATCTAGATTTAGTCTACTGATTACATGCTACTCTTGTAGGTGAATCATCTCTTTCCGTGTATATGCGAGGATAGATATTCATCTCATCTTGAAGAAAATACCTAGTGGGAATGTTTACCCTTCGTACCTCCTCATTTATTTTTCTATGATTTTGTACCTCAAATTAATATTGCATCAGATTACCCAACATGAATGTAATAACATATTCTATGGGTGACAAGAGAGATAATTCCACTTCCTTCCTTTTATTTATTTTATTGTTCCACAATAGAGGTGGAAAATCTGTATTCATAAGGTATGGGATTTGGATCCTTATCTGGTTCCACATGAATTCTTCCCCTATTAGTGCATCTAGATCACCTTACTCCTTGGGATTTTTTTTTTATTTCAAACCTATACATTTGTGACATGGTAAAAATTATATGTTATGTGGATGATGTCTACATTCCTATAGGTATATTATGTAATGTCAGTTTTATGATTACTCAGAATGAAAAAATGTGATGTTGATTGAGCATAATAACGGATATGGTGAAAATTTCCCCATCCTTGTTGGTTGGAGACTCTTCGGGGAAATAATTGGCATATTTTTTTACATGCTTCTATGGATATGATGATTCTGTTTGACTGCTTGATGAATCCTAGTATGATCATTGACATATTAATTCCCCCATCTATTGGGATGGGGGGATATGAAACTTCCATTAATATCTCCAGGGAAATCTTGGGGTTTGATAATCCATGTAATGAATAATGAGATATAAATTAACATAGACCTATAAGAATATGTTTATTTGAATATTATGTTAATATTTCCTAAATCGTTTTAGGGATTGATGATCAAATGGGTGGAGGTACTATGAAATATTAACCCAGTCTAGTGGGATAGATTTTCTCTTGGACAAATTCTATGTATGTTGCTACAGTTACCCACATGATTTTCCACAGTTCTGCTCATGTATGACTTGGGGGAATTGGTACCCCATAATGGATTAATAATATATAATATGTTCACTTTTGACCATAACTCATGTATCCATTTATAATAGGTATTCCCATTTGTAATAGGGGATGAGTTCAGATATATGTTTGAAGTCCTCTCCCTTCTATTGTGATTTCTTAACATCATTAAAGCATGTGCATTCTATTATTGTGACAAACTATCTCATGGGATTTCGATTCCCCAAAATTTTCTATATTCCATGAGATTAAATGATGCCACATTGAGGGAGTTCAACATTAACAAAGATTTGATGATGATTAATACTCCATAACATTATTATCCTTAACTATGGATACATGAGTAATATTTGACTATCAGTTTCCGAAGAGAATTGATGTAATGATAGAAATCATGTTGTATATTTGAACAATGTTTTTTTGGTTTGGGGACTCAAGCTAGGGAAATAGTAGATATGTCTAATTGATTACATAGTATATTTTCGTTTTAACGGTGAACCTCATATCCTATATAATGAAGTTTACTAGATTTCAATTTTTGATGAGTTCCCAACATATTTTTTTTCATATATATGGAATGCACTCCTTCTATATCTCATCTGAGATCTCATAGTAAGAATTAGAGTGGGGGAAAATGTTTTTTAGTGTAATTTTCTTATTAAATATGTCTATATTTAAATTTTAGTTTACCTTTCATCACACATACAAAATCGTATTCTTTAGACCATATAAATTTCTTTTATGTGGTTCCAGCTGACCACGATGAAGTGTTGTTATTAGCTAAAGGGTAACTATATATGTTTGGCCATGTTGTTTTGATTAAATATATATATGAAGGTATCTTTGGCCTATGCACCACATGATATGGTGTTTTGTAGGAAAAAGGTCGGTTCTCGATCGTGATGGAGATATCACTGTGGGTATGATGACCATGACATATATCAGGAGAAGTGTCCATGTGATCCATCTACACTATAACAACCCATAATTTTATTAATGGAAGTTCCCTTGATATAATTATATAATATAGATTAAATAAAAAAATAATATAGAGAAACCAAAAATATATATAGTTCCAATAAATTAACAATGATTCGTTATTTATAAAACAAAACAATGATAATTATAAATATTACAGTTGGATAATAAATAGAAAATAGGATACTATGATTATTGTAATTTTTATATGCTTGATACACTTGAATGACTACACTCATGATCAAAGCTGTATCAATAAAAAACAAATATTTTTTAGAAATGAAATTATATATATAAAACCTTAAGGTAATATTTAATTGAATGAATAATTATTGAAAAAAGAGTTATATATAGAAATTATTGAAGTTATACAATTGAAATAGTATCCTTACTATTGGAATAGTATTATGACCATTAATATTTTTAATCTGTACATCAAAATATTTACCTTATCTATGAAAGTGTAAATTAAATTTATTCATCTTATAAATGAAATTATTACATAATTATAACATTGTATAAGTAAATAATAGTTTTATAAATGATAAATTAAGTGTTGGTGTTTTTGTTAAACAAAAACATTATTTAAAATTTTATAACTAAGATAAAGAGTTCAAATAAAATTTATTTTCCAAAAATAAATTATTAAATTAATATTATGTTTTGTTATAAACATAATTTAATTTTATGATCCCTTAATTATAATTTAAATGATTTGTAAAATTTATTAAAATATTAAAATCTTTATTTTTTAAATAAATGATATTTTTATTTAAAAGTTAAAATTCATAAATTTAGAAAATTAGTTTATAAAATAGTGTTCATTTTTGAAATCTACACGTTGAAAAATATTTTGGGGTAATTATCAGTATTTATAAATAATAGTTGAATTTTTTGGTGAATAGTGATATGCATTAATATATGTTATTTAACATTTAAAGTTAAATATAATAAATTTTGAGCCATAGATAATTTAATAACACATTAATTCTAACTCAAATTAACTAGTTACTCTATACAATCAGGAGAATAAATTCTATTGATCGACTTGATCAAAAATAATATTCTAACGAATGTAATAATAAAAACAATTGTCTTCTCCCCTTATAAATACCACCCCATCACCCCTTATCCAATCACCCCATATGATGTATATAATGAAAATATTCTTCCAAATCCCTTTATCTAGCCTATTCCCTAGGGAATGGTCCTCATGGTATCACGAAATGGTCAATTCGAGAGCCAAAAGGAGGCTCTCAAGAAGGCTATATTCAAGATGTAAAATCCTCTTTCTTTCACATTTAAATTATTTCATTCTCTACATTATCCAAAACCCTATCATAAGTAAAATGATAAATCTAATATCATATAAATAGTTGAATAATATTTTTTTACGATAATATAAATCATAACATCTGTTCACATCTCCTCATATTCTATAAATGAAAACAGCAAGTATGATGTGTTTATTCACTACCTTCGTGGACTATGATTTTTTATATTCCATTAGAACTGAAAAAAAAATTCATAAGTAATTATTATGGTAATATAATATTTAAATACAAATATTAAAAAAAATCACTTTCTGGAATAAATATATGAAAATAATATTAAATAAAATGATATTATTTCATGATGGTCGTAAAAACCACCAAAATTAAACTAATAATTTTTTCATTAATTTTTTATCAGATGAATCATTCTATGAATTGAAAAAAAATTATATGTTGGACCATTAAAATTTAAATATTAATATCAATTCAATTTCATTAAAATTTTGGCCTTTTTCTTCCACTTGATAAGAAATACCATAATTATACTGAAGGGAACCACCCATTAAACCATGAAATGTATTGTCATAGAAAAATGAAATAAAACATTATAACTAATCAAAATGGAATTTTATAAACTTATTAAAATTATAAAAAATAAAATATATTTTTAGATGGTTTTGAATTATTTAATTAATGAATCTAATTTGATTATCTCGGGCATTATATTCAAGTGCAGAACACATTTGTACATATGGTTTGAGATCTCCCATATCCTCTAAATTATATTTGGGTTATGCTTTTGATCTATTTTCCCCAATGTAATTATTAATTCTTCTTATATACATATCCATGTCTATTAATCTATTTTCCAAATACATTTATGTAGCTCAATTCGTCTTTATTTTTAGGTGAATTTTTTTTAAAGTTCCCTTTTAAATCCCCTTAATAATTAAGCTTGATAGAAGGAAACCTCTCTATTTGATTCCAGTTTTTGAGTACACTCAATTGAAAATTTTATGCCACCTTTATTTTAAAAAAAATATATCTTTATAACATTAAAAACTATTTTGTCTCATTTTTTGTTTTAGACAAATAACTAGGTCTTGTCCTCATCAAAAACAATTTAATAATTTCCATTTAAACTGCACTAATGTGTCTCATTTTTATAGAATCCTAAACACTCTTTTTCATTAACTAAATTCATGAGTAAAAAATTTATTTATTCTATTCTATTTTATAATAAATTATCATCCAAAATTTATTTAATACCTTCTTTCCTGGATATAAATTTTGTAGACTATTTTCTTATGCCCTATGACCTTATTAGGATACTTGTTTCCTTCGATGGGTAACCCTTACATTTATTTTTAACATATGGTTTATTATTTCACACACCTATTCATTAACATGTTATGATGGGTTTTCCAAGATAGTGTTCCAATACATTTGGTAATTTCTAGTCTCCTAAGTCATTAGGTATGATATTAAGGAGTAAACCTAATCCATTTTCGAACATTGTCCACTATCTGAGATATTCATACCAGTTAGCCATGACAAATTTTTATGAAAAGTTCTATTTTTCATCCACATTTATATATTTAAATGATCATATGATTTCATTATATATTTGTTATAAATCCATATTATTTTTCATATTCCATTTATTTTATGTTATCATGTTATTCATTCAAACTCATGTGTTTTGATTTAATTTCATTTTTATTCCCTTGCTATATTTTAAGATTATCCCCATTGTACATTTATTTATAATGTAATCCTATGTAGATATAGAGGATAACATGGTTTTAGAATCTCATTATGTAAGATTAAAGAATATAATTTTTATTATTGTTCTATTTTTTAATTTTCATATACCTAGTCTTCCAAAGACACTAGACTTTACATTCTGAAGTGTGTATAAAATGTAAAATTATTATTAAAATAAAGTAATAATATTGGTAAAAGGTTAAGGTCTGTATAATTGTTGCCAGAGGTTGGTCCAGTTATTTCTGGGGTTTGGGGCAAGGAAACCATAGTTAGAACCCGAGGGATAAATCTATCACCGTGGATAACGTTGACTGAATCATAGGGATTCACAAGATACGATATACTTTTCATTAATAAGTTTATCCATCTATATTAAAAGTGATTTTTTATAAACTTTTTATCTAATATTAAAGAAAAAAAATATTCATTTAATTTTTCTTAGTTATTGGTGGAAAATAGAAGAAACCATGTCAAAAATAAATGTGATAGTAAATGTAAAAATTTCACTAATGAGATTAAAATTCTGATGGAAATGATATCCCATAACTTCATGATTTTTCTAGCTCAACTAGCTCATATTATGAATAATAACAAGAATCATGTGGGAACACTTATTCTCTTATGAATGTGAATAACGATTTAAAATGATTTATGTAATGAAGTCTTATAGTCATTAGTGGATCCTATGATACCCTTATCGTGGAAAAATGGATTAAGTACATTGATAAAATATTATATTTCATTCAATTCTCATAATTATTGAATGTCATTATAGTGATTTTTCATTTTGACATGGAAGCTGGTCATTGGTGGTCAATGATAAAAAAAGAATAAGGATGAAACTGATTCCATTTATTGGTAAGGATCTAAGAAAATATTGTTCAATAAAAAACATCCCCAAACATTCTGTCATAAGATAGAGAGAGGATTCCTTGGACTAATGAAAAATGGGAAATAACATATGAAATAATATAAATAAAAAATCAAAATAAATTCAAAATAATCCTGGTGAATTTTCATGAAAACTAAATGAAAGGTGGATTGATTTATTATTTCATTAAATACGAGTCTTTGAAAAGTCCTGGTGATTTGATCTTTGAAAGTTATGATGAAATTGTCTATTATGCCCTTGGGGTTGAGATTGTGATTTGAGACTCTCAGTGATCTTGTGAAATTAGAGATAAGAATAAAAAAAATTGAGTTTAATTTGGGGGATCAATAGAAAAATTACATAAAAGATTGAAAATAAAATATCCCACATGTATAAAGTGTGGGATGAAGAATAACATAAAATGTCTAAATGGAACCAAGAAATGCATCAAATGTGTGAGATAATAGAACCATTATTTTTCTGATGGGATTTGAAGAATCCCACTACTGTGTAATAAGGAAGGAATATTTAGATCAACACTATGAATATTGTGCAATGATTTAACTAAAATGAATAGGGGAATTCTGTGAACCAATTCCCTAGGAAAAGGGCTGTTGGAAAAAATAAGAATCAACTACCATTGAGGAAGGAAAGAAGGGAATATGATATCAATCATAAGGAGTTGGATACTTACAATTATGTGGTGATTGGTATGCTAGTTATTAATTTATTAATAGAGAACATAATATTTGAATCTTCTTCTACAAATTATTTCACAACATGCATTTTTAGTAGACCTATTCCATCAACCAATCAATATATTAATGTTCAGCTATCTATGTGAATTGAAAGTGTTGAAATAGTGAATCCATAGTATATAAATCCTCCTTAGTTATTTTTGTTGTATTAAACCTTCCATAAAATATAATATTACATAATTTGGAATATTTTCATTCTATATTTGGAATGCATTGGTTATCATTGTATAAATATAACACCTACTGTTAGGAATAGGAGATGACTCCTCATATCCCGAGTCATCCTCCACATTGGTACAAGTGTGAGGATGATAATAAATCTCTTTCAATATCATCAGATATATTATTGATATTATTTCCTTATTATAATGCATATCTATCTCATATGGTTGAGAGAAACGAGCTGATTATAATTGAAGACATACCCATTATGTGGCACTATACCAATGTGTTATCTGATTAATATCATAGTAATCCTTACCAATAGTTCTTGTTATAAATTGATGTTATACATGTATCTTAGTCCATATCATAGAAACCTTTTATAATGTATACTGTTGAGTTGAATGAACTGAAGAAGTAGTTACAGTAACTTTTGGACAATGGTTTTATATGACTAAGTACTTTACTGTGGGGGTGCACCTGTCTTCTTCATCAAAAAAGGATGAAAAAATGCACCTACTCATAAATTTTAATGAAAATAAAAAATTCATAATAAAGAACCTGTGTACTGTCTTATAGATAAATGAATTTATTTGACCCACTTCATGGGGCCATGTTAAAAGGACATGTGGTTCGGAAATCACCAAGGAGAGGAATGATGATATTCATTGGACTACCATTAGAATGATGTATGGACATTATGATTTCATGACGATTATCATAGGACTCTTTAATAATCAATAAATATTCATTTAAATAGTGAATAGATTCTTTTAGGATTACCTTGAAAAATTTGTGTTAGCCATTTTATATGTATTCATAGAAAGGAGGCACAAAAAGATCATTTTAACACTAATTTGAAGTATTTGAAAAAGAATAAACTATTTGAAAATTAAATTACATGTGAAATATGGATTGAGTAAATTACATTCATGGGGAATGTTATGCCCAATAAATGAATGTCTGTGGACCCTCTCTAGATAATGGAATTCTTAGAGTGGAATAGTCTATCTTCTTTAATGAAGATATATCTTTTTATTGATGTAGATAAGTATTTAAATTGAATTAAAAACACTTTAAATGAATTTCATAACCACATACCATGATAACATATAAGGGAGTAATATTTTCCTAGACCAGTGAATATTAATACATCCTTAAAGATTTGAATAATATTCTAATCATTTCACTAGTAATTACACTACTCGAAAGGTGTTGAACTCTTTATGGTATAAAATTACTCTTCATTGAATGGATTAGGTTGTGTACTGGTGAAATATTGTAATCTGATATCCTACTCCATAAGGTGGATATAGTTTCATGGGTAAATATATCATAAGAATGATTTTGAATTGACATTTTTGATCTTTGTGTTGAAAATCTAGCATCATTTTCTATGTGGGTAGAAGTGTGAGATATATACTGATCAAAAGAGCCTAAAATATATATTCACATAAAGGGATATTATTATGTGACTACAATGAAGTTGTATCACATCAGATATTTTGACTTCTCAACCAAAAACCATACCATTAAATCAAATAAATTAGTGGATTCTATAAGAAGAAATGATCCTTTAAATTTTAAATGATGACAATTTAAAATAATATGACCCTTTTGAACGTGAAAATGGTGGAAATGTGAATAATTAAGGAATGAAATTTATCAATCTTTTATCAATAAATTACTAAAATATCTCATATTGGGAATATAAAGGATGATCATAGAGATAATGTAGAGATTCCAAAGAAGGCAGAAGATAACAAAAAATATAAATCCTCAGAGTTCAAAATTGATGAGTAAAGAGTCATAATATTTTTGACAATATTATGATTACCATAAAATCCTGAAATAATGAAGTAACTTTTAAATGATTCACATAATTTGACCTTACCCATTCTCCAAGGGGGTACCAATATGTATCGAGATATCTAAGAGCATTGTTCATGGGAAAATATGAAGATGTAGAACGATGAATATTAATCATTGTGATAGGTATATTAGAACGTTAATTATGAAAGATATAATTCAATATTGATGATTCAACCATTACCCATACATATATGGAAATTCAAAAACAATACTCTGGCTTTGTTAATGAAATTTCATGAAATTGAAGATGAAATAATGCTATACGGTTAATTTTATATCATCTTACAATAAATTGTCACATTATTACATTCTAAGAATCTTTCTCACTTTACCAAATTACATGGATATACATTAGTCCAGTGGATGGGATTTATGGACTACAATAATATATTATATATAGACAAGATCCTAGATTTTCTTTCATGTTTGGAAAAATTCTCCAGCATGCTCTAAATACTGATTCTAACTTATATAAGGCTTATCATTCATAATATAATTTCCAATATAATTTTACTATATATAAACTAGAAAAAATATTTAGAGCATGTTCAATGGACTACAAGAGAGGATGGGATCAATATCTTCTATTTATTGAGTTCTCTTATACTAGTCCTTTCAACTAAAGTATAAAAATTTCCACATATTTTTCACTTTATGGGAAAAAATGTATCACACTAACATTATATGATTTATTAGGTGAAAATAAAATTATGGGACCTGAAATGGTTATAAAAGTGGTGGAATATGTAAAAATCATTCAACCGCACATTAAGGCAGCCCGATGTCGACAATGGATCTATGTAGATAATCATCAATGAGACACAATGATTGAGGTTGGTGATAATGTATTTCCACATACCTCCATTGATGGGAGTCATGATATATGAGAATAATGGAAACCTATGTCATAGGTACAATGACCCTTATATGATTCTTGATCTTGTCAATGTTGTGGCCTATCGACTAGAACATCCATTGATTATGTCATAAGCACATGATTTGTTTAATGTTTACCTCTTCAGTATGTATTTAATAGATCCATAAAATTTACTAAATTCATAGTTGGTACAACAAAAAATTTATCTCTTATAAGAGAATATGCCAGTGAATTTATTGGACTATAGAGATAATGTTTATGCAACAAGACTAATCATATATTAAAATTAATATAGGGGAAAAATTAAAGTGGACAGGTTTTATGGCTACCAAAAATAGGTATGAAGGATAAGTACACTTTCTTTTGTTCCCTATGTGATAAAAACAAAATAATGAGTGAAATATCATAAGTTGGGGATGAATTTAAAAACCCATAATATCATTAATGAAAAATAAATCTTATAATTAAGTAATATATTATAATTCAATATAATAACATAGAAAAAACAAAAAAAATATTATTCTCTTAAATGAATAATGATACATAATTCATCAAATAAACTAATAGGAATTCCAAATATTACAAAAGGTAAAAAATAAATAATAAACTATGAATAATATGATAATTTGGATCATCTTGATCGACTAGAATTTCTACCCTGTTGAAAATACATAAAAATATAACTTGATTATAATAATAAAGTTTAATATTTAAATATGATAGTATATATATAATATTGTATTGAAATAAAATTGAATGATGAATGGATGAAATAAGAGGTATATATTTAAATTAAAAAATTTCTAATGTTGAAATAGTAACCTAACTTCTTGAATAGTAATGTGACTGTTTGGAGTAGTATTCTATTCATCGGAATTAGAACCTCACCTATGAAATTATAAATAAAATATATTCATAATATAAATGAAAATATGATATATTTATTTACATATCATGATAAATGTAAATATATGATTTATCAATGGTAAATTAAGTGGGGGTATTTTCATAAAATGTAAATGTTATTTTTAAAATTTTATAATTAATATATTGAGTCAATATAAATATATTTTCATAAAATAGATTAACAAATTAATATTTGTTTGTATTATAAATATTATATAATTTTATGTGCCATTTATAAATTATCACTGTGCTAAAAAATCGAATCAAATAATGAAATCTATATTTTTTTAATATATAGTTATTTTATTTAAAATTAAATGTTATAATAATTATAATATTATTTTTATAAAATATAGATCATATTAGAAATACTCCCATTGAAAAATGTTTGAGGTAATGTTTTATAATATTTAAAAATAGATTATTTTTTGTTCAATAGAGAAATATAGAAATTTATGGTATTTAAAAGTATAATCAAAATATCTGAATTTATTAGTCATAGATGATGTAAGAACCCATAAGTTAAGAATTATACGAATTATTTAATAAATATATTTACAAAATTAAACACATTTTATAGTATTAATAGAAAGTATTACTATAATGAATATAATAATAAAAAACACCCTTCTCCTCCCATAATATATACTACCCCCACCACCCCTTCTCCTCACACCATTTATGATGTGGATCATGCCATTATTCTTCCCAATTCCTATGAAAATCATATTACCCACATCTTAGTCATTTTTTTCTCACCCAAATACAAATTAAATGATCCGTTGGGAGGTTCTCAAGAAGATGATATCCAAGAGGTAAAATCCTCCTTCTTTCTCTTATAAATTATTTCATTGTTTTACTTTATCAACTTCCATGTCCAAATTGAAATGATAAATTCAATATAATATATATTCTAAAATTATTTTTTAATGTATTATCATTCTTCAAATCTCTTCACTTCTTCTTTTATATGAAAAATGAAAACATCATCTATGATGTGTCCATTCACCACCTTCATGTATATCGAGTTATTGCATACAGTTAACAACATCAAGAATGGTCAAAAAACCATTAATATAGTGTAATATTATTTATAAATATATATTATAACATATTTCATGTTCTCTAACAAATATATTAACATAATATTAAATAAAATTATACTTGTTTGTGACAGTCGTAAAAATTAAAAAAAATTAAAGTAAAACATTTTTCATTATCATATTATATAATTAATCATTATCATATATAAAATCATAATTGTATATGGGAAAATTTAAATTTATAAAATTTTCACACTACGATTTCATTCTTGTTATGTAATTCTCCTTCCATTTTTCCTTAACACCAAGAATTATAATAATGGGAACCGAAAATAAATGTTGGAAATGAATGATCCCAGAATAATGAAATTAACCATTATAATTCATCAAAATGTACATTAATGGAGTTAATACAATTAAAATAAAAAATACATTTTTAGAAGATTATAAATTATTAAATTAATAAATCTAATTTTATTTTCTCTTAGATTATTTACAAGGGAAGAACGTATTTATACATAAGGTAAGAGATCTCTCAGAACCTCCAGACTAACATTGCGTCAAAATTTCTCTAAATTTTGTCAAATTTAATTCTTAATTACTCATATATATATAATATTATATTTTTTGTATAATTAATATTTATTTACCTCAATTAATATTTATTTGATTTGGAATTACATGTTTTAATAGGTTTCATTCTCATTTCCTCCAGATAAGAATGCCTGAAAAAGGAAACTTCTCAGATTCGTACCCATTGTCAAGTAAAATCAGTAAACTATTTTAAGACAACGTTATTTTTCAAAAATTATCATTTTAACATTAAATAAAATTTTACTTCATTCATGGTATTAAAGAAATTATTACCTGTCCCCTTAAAAGACACATAAATCATTTTTTAAACCACACTGAAATTGATCATTTCAAATGTTTCTTAAACACTCTTTTTCATGTTCTCACTTTTTTTGGACATAATTATTTATGTAATATTTTTATTTTTTACATAATTACATATGATAAATGATTTATATTTTTCTTTCACATATATAATTTTGATATACCCATTTGTTATACCTTATGAAATGATTATGAAACTAATTTACTTCCTTGGCTAATCCTTATGTTTATCCCTTATGTATGATTATTAATTTTGAACACATATACATGAACATATTATGATGGGTGCACCTAGATTATGATCTAATGAATTGGGTAATGATTAGTCTCTTCAAATGACATATATGATATTAGGTATTAATCCTAATCAATTATGGGACTTTGTCCACCATGTGTTATAGTCCAGTCATTTAGACTTGACTCATATTTATTTCATGTCATAATTTGCTACCAAATTCCTATGATTCCATGACAATATGATTAAATTATTCATGTTATATACTTCCATATGATTATTCATGTTTTATGTTTTTCTTTTATCATTATATTCCTTCTTAGTCATGTGTTATTATTTATTACTGTGTTTATTCACATGTTTATTCACTTACTATGACTTTTATCTCATCACTTTAAATTGAATATTAGCCAGGCTATCCAATGATGATATTTTTTCTTCAAGGATGTTAGAAGATCATTATGGATGATTAATAAATATAAATTTTGTTCTAGTTTAATGTTTACAGTATTATAAACCCATTCTTCTAATGACACTATACTTTATGATCATTGGTTTGTATTTGATGAATAATGTTTCATAAAACATCTTCAAATATGTGTAAACTGATAGAGTCAATATTTAAACACAAAAACATGGAGGAATATTGGTTTAGTGATTTCCATCTATATTGGTTGAGGAGTTTATGAACATTATAAGTGTTTCATATTTGCATCGAATAATCTTAAGGAAACTGGAATTGAGTAGGTTAGGGATATTACCCTTGTTCTCTATCATGGAATGAATATTTGAACCTTATTTTTGAGGTTATTACTGGATTTGATATTTTTTATGGAATCTAAGAGAAAACATTGATATTCAGCTAGTGTTATGGGAATATAATCCCACTACTAATAATCATCTAGAGTATTCTAATGAGAACCTTTATTAGTAGAATGAATTTTATAATACATGTGGGTGGATGCTAGGATATTTCATTCAACCCTACCTGAAGAAGATATGTGATCCTGATCCAAATATGTATTCATGAAAGAATATTCAAATGGACCAATGTAATGTGTGAGGAAATATTAACCACTTTCATTATATCCTTTTGAGGGATTCAGGTGCAGTCTTTCATCAGTGAAAGTAGCGGTATAACCTTTTCTTTTGTGATATACTAAAATATTCAAATTAGATTTACTAATAAAAATATGAGCTTCTCCCATGGTGTCTACATCTCATACCTTGTGGGACATGTTTGGAATGGCGATAATTTTTTAATATTGGGTCTTTGTATTATGTCACCTGTCTTTTTTTATAAGAATACAAGTCATTCCAGATGCATGTTCACCTTACACATAGTGATGCCCAGTCAACGCGGGGATATGGGACCAGTATGGGCCCTTTACAGTATGACTATAGTTTATTTATTGGAATTTTCACCTTCCTAAGTGTCATGAACCAACCCGGGTCGACCCTGAACCGGTCACCCAAGCCGGTCTACGGCAAGGCCCGAGAGGCGTTCCTGATCCTCCTGGGCTGGCGACAAGCAGCATGGCATCAACAGAGTACAAATGGGAATGATTTTGCCCAATGAAAATAAATAAATCAGCAGAAAGAGACAAAAGACAACATCAAAAAGTGAATAAACACCATGAAAAGAAATGAACGGCCAACACCACATACTATCCTGGCCATGAACAAAACCCCTTGCAACTCCGAGAGTTTCTCACCAATCGACAACCAAATCTTGCCCAGGATGAGAAACCTCGAGTCAAACCTGCAACAGAAACTAAAAGTAGGAAAACACTATAGGCGTGAGTATTAAAAACTTAGTAGGTGTGCCCAACAAACTATTCACAATGCTCTACCCTTAAATAAAGAAATTAATAATTTCAGGTTTGAACTAAATTATATAAAATATGGTTTTCACACAAACATTAATTTCTAAAACAAGTAACAGTCCATTGCCCTTTTTAAAATAAAAACAAGTTTAGTGTTTGAAATAAACAGGTGCATTTCATTTTAAAACATTTCCTGCAAACAATTTAGAAATCCAAATTTTAGTTGTAAGTTAAAAGAAAAACTACACACAACACACAAAACACACTAAGGGAAATGGAAAAAGTTGCACACATGGGCCAGAAACGGAATTAGACCTCTCAATCGTCCCCCACATATAGACAAAGACTAAAGAAAACATGGGTCGAACCTAGGAGATCGTGAACAGTCCAGAACATACCATACATGTGACTCATCCTGAATGCATGCCCAAACTCGACGACGTCAAAATTCCCTAATGATAAGCATAGCCCTACATGGCATAACCGAGGGGCCCAAACCCCATAGCAAAAATAACTAAGTATTCGCCTGCTATGGGGCCACTAACTAGTTTATAATCTAAACTAGGGCGACAATCGTTCTCAGAAGATTCACTCACTATTCCATGATCCCATGTCAACACAAGAAATAAAAAGGAATGTGTCCACAATGTAAATCAATCAATCATGATTCTTAAACATCACATACATCTCACGCAATTAATTCACAACAAAGATCACCCCTAAGTTGGTTTTCTAAAATAATTTATTTTATTAAAGTGCTAAACGGGCATTCACTAATTTTAAAGAAAAACCTCTTTTCTCGAGAAAACCCAAAACACAAGTTCAGAAGAAATCATTTATCTTTAAAACTATAAGTACATTTTAAATTATGTGAATTATGTTTAAAGGCCAAACATGAATTCTTTCAATACTGGGTTTCCGGTCATCAAGAAAATGTTTCAAGTGTTCAGTATAAAATAAATGTCTATTTTCACACCAAATAATCATTTAAAAATAAATTATCTTATATTATTTTTCATTCATTAAAATTAATAAAACATCAAGCAATTAATAAATTCTAAATTTAAAGGTGAGTGAAGTGGGGAACCTACCTCAACTCGCAAACCTATCACGACGACGAGACACACCTGACATGGGCATGAAAGCACGCGCAAGCCGACAACCGCATGACCGCGGAATTACCTCGCCAATGCGCTACAACAAATGTAACATAATCTATAACATAGAAATACTGAATCAAAATAACTCAACAATTAAACATCACAAAAATAGTTAAAACATCTCAACACAAACTTAATATAATCTGAGCAAACTAAAGCACAAAACTCAACTGAACCCCAGTGCAGGTGAAACAGCGTGAGCGAAGGAGGCAGAGGTCAGCATTGGAGTGCGCTAGATCAAAGGGATCTCGCATAAGATAAAACAACTGGAGAGGATGTTGATGAAGAGAACGGGTTGATTGGAAGAGTGCTTAATTGTAGGACAAGAGGTGCGTTGGCCGGAAACGCGCACATTGCACTGGAGGGGTCGGCCGGACGGCGCCTGGCGGGTCGAAAGGCATGAAACTGGAGGGCACGCGGCCGGAAGGAGGTATGATGGGTGTGTGGCTGCCAAAAGAAGGTCCAAATCAAGTGCAGTGAAGGGGAATGTCATCAGGGCATTATGCCGCTGCTGGTTATCCAGAACAGTGGAGGAGACCGCGTTTGTGGCTGTTGGGCAGGACGAAGGGCTTGGATAAGGGCTTGTAGTGAATGTAATACTTCTACAAACAAGTCCGGACATCTGAATTAGCTAAAAAGACCTATGATATTCAAGTCTGGTTGTGTTCAAAAGGTGAAATAGTGCTGCAATGGGGAAACTCCATGCTCTTATTGATAGCTGCAAATTGGTGGAGCCTTTACCATTCTGTCATCTGCTTGCAGTGTGCTAGGAAGATCACACAATTGGGTTGGGATGCGCCTGCAAGGGGCACCGCTGGCCGGATGAAGCAGGGAAGAGGCGTCAGGGTCGGAGCATGCCAGCTCAACGTGGCTGGAGGGTGTACGGGATGGTGGCCAGACAATGGTGCAGGACAGGTGGAGGGCTCGCGGGAGGGGATTCACTCTGTTCATGAGAGCAATTGGAGGTGGGTGTGGTGGGCTGAGGGAGGTGCGACATGTGCGCAATAGCAAGGGGGAGAGCTCACCACGAGTCTGGTTGTCAGGTGGGAAGAGGGGAGGTGAAAACGCGGCTGGTCAGGCGGGGAGAAGGAGGTGCGGGTGGAGCTTGGGGGATCAAAGGAAGGTGGCGCCGCTGTGAGGAAGGTGGGGCAAGGGTGCTGGGATGCAACAGGCATCGAGGTGGCCTGTGCAGGAGAAGAAAACATCGAGGGTAGGGAGGGTAGACTTCGCTGCAGTGGAAGGAGAAAGTGGTTCCTAATGGGGTGGTGGCGTGAGAAAAAAAGGAGATAAGGAAGTGTAGGATTAGGTTTAGGACAAAATAAAATAAATTAAAAATAAACATAAATAAAACAATAACCAATAAATGAAAAAAAAACATTTATCTATAAAATAACTCATAAAAATAACAAGAAGAATACTAATAATTATAATAAAATCATTAATCTATGATAATAATAACAATGTCAATAAGGACAATAAGATTACTAACACACCCAATAATAAAAACAACTTTGAAAATATTCATAATAAATGATAAAAATAATAATTTTAACCACAGAAACTCTTAAATAATATGAGTAACATTAATGGAACCTTTTTATAATAATATTAATAACATTATTTCCTTAATTATAGTTACAATAAAAATAATAACAATAAAGCCTCATTAATAATAATACTAATACGAACATTAAAATTATACAGATAAAAATATAAATAATAATAATACCCAGTTCACATTAATAATAATAATAAAGTCATTAGAAACAATAGAAAATTTTAATTAACATAATAAGATACAAAATTTTCCCATTTTATTTTTTCTGAAGACAGGCGGACCGTGCCAATGTCCAAGCGGCACCACGCAGTGTATCCAAAATGTGCTCTAACCGGGAGCTCAACAACATCAACTCAAATCGCGCTCTACCCGGGCAATCAGCAACGTTAGCTGAAAAAACCACACTTTTTAACATGACTCAAAAAAAATTCAACTGGGACTAAACCCAAACCCCAATTTTTTTTTAAAAAAGTCAAAGAACATTATAAAAAAAATAAAAGATTGAGCGGGGTGTGACAATTCTCCCCACCATAATGCTTTCCACCCTCAGAAATACAAAACAAGATCAAGACCCAAAGATTAAACTCTTTATGTGTCACTCACCCCCCCCCCCCCCCAAGTTTAAGCGCTTCCAGTTGATCGATCCAAACAGACACTGAAAACCCAGGACATACAACTCATCCATAAAACAAGACCACCTTAATCGTCACCAAGCTGAACTCAAACAATTTGTTTCAACCAAGGAATGAACAAACATAAATCACATCCAAGACTTATCCCAATAATCTTAGTCCAACGAAACCGTCAGGTGTACTCCAATCTCAACATTCACTCAAGAGGATGAACACAAGGTTAGGTGGTTCTGCACGAGACCACATACCACCAAATGATACATGAAAAGAAACTCTGATACTAACATGGTGAGGCCCGAACGGACACCCCACCATAAGGATCGGGCTAACCCTAAATTAATTTTTGTGTAACTATGTGATACCCACTATGGGTCTCCCCACCATAAGAACTGATGATATTAAATGAACTTAATAACATTCCACACAGACCAGAAACCCCCACCATGAGGGGGGAGAAGGGAAGTTCCCGACTAAAAGAGCACTAAAAAAAATATTTTCGTCTCCCCATCAACAACGCCGCACCCTCGGAAGCACACATACCATGCCACAATAAGAATGAGCATTATCCCAAGGCCCTTCTTCAACACTGGGGTCCTCCTGACTACACGCTAGCTTCACTCTAAGGCCTATGGCTAGAGCAATGATGATTGAGGCATCTCCTGCATCGCAGTGAGGATTCAGAAATTCCCGAACATAACACAAGAATCATAATTTTAACAAGAACAATTCCTTTCAAAACAAAGGTTCCATAGAGGTTCAACCAAAACCATTCTTACCACTAAAAGGAAATAAACACCGTAGCATAATCGCTGCAAGTGACCCCAACGTCCACAAGTGTGGCAGGGTCTCGGAGCACTCGGACACGTCAGCCTCTTGTGACCATGCCTACCACACTGGGGACAGATCACAGAATTGTGCTATGGAGAAGAAGAATGAAGGTCTGAAGTCCTCTTGATTCCTCTATTATAGACACTCACATCAGGGCGTTCACATTCTTGCTCTCGCCATACTCTACACTGCTTACCAAGGCTGTGGGAGGATTGGCCATCTAAAGTCCTCCTACTAGCTCAGCTTTAGTAAGAAAGGCTTTCTCGAAAACATCCAAGAAGTTGGTCAGGTTGAGCTCTTCCACTTTCGATTGCGGTTCAGGTCGGAGTCCAGACTCAAATTGTCGAGCCTTCTCAAAATCATTCGCAACAAACCACTGATCATGTAGAACTAGGTCTATGAAACATCGATAGAATTCTAGTGTTTGATTCGATTCCCTACTGAAGACAACACATCCCCATCCTCTTTCTTAGCTTCTTCAACTCAGAGAAGTGTTGTTGGATGAATGATGACTTGAAAAACACCCATGTTAAATATTGCCGAGGATTGTTCCAGGACACAGACTTCCACCATTTCCAAGTTGGGCCTTCAAGCATAAAGGTAGCCAAATTCACCTTTAATAAATCAGGAAACCCAATGAAACCGAACATCTTATCAATCTCCTGCAACCACTCCTCTGCCTCAAGAGGCTCTGCTTGTCCACAAAATAGAGGAGGGCTCAACTTCTGGAATTCCCGGACATAGTCTATGGGCTGATCGACTGGAGGATTCTCTAGGGGTGCACTGCCACAAGCTGAACCTTGGACATCCATCAAACCGTCATGGGGGCGAGCACTAAGGAACAAGAAAACAAAAAGATGGGTCAAACATGGTCATTACTATTTCAAATACCAAAATAACACTTTTCACAATGATTTTCAGAAAGAAGGAAAACCCAAATGATTCACTAGAGGGAAACTAGTGATGATGGGTGACTTGGCCATTTGGATGGAGGCTATACGCCAGTCACACCACTATCACTAAGATCATTATTGGTTAAATTATCCAGCTCCACATGGTTTTCCAGACCATGCGAGCTCACAGAGGTCACCTTCTCGACTCTAATTTCATTTCCCAATACCAAACAAACCATAAGAATCCCAATACATCGACAACCCAAACATCCCATGGTAACCTGGGGTTCGGAACGAGCAAGGGTTCATGATGTCCTTCTTGTCCATACACCTCGAGTCCCAACAATTATACTATATATACCATGACAACCCCAAATAACTATGGGCACTCTGAAAAACAAGGTCTACTCAGGAGCCGACCTCCTCTGATACTATTTTGTCACGAAACTCCAGGTCGAACCTGAACAGGTCACCCGAGCCAGTTTGCGGCAAGGCCCGAGAGGTGTTACCGATCCTCCCGGGCTAGGAAGAAGCACCACGGAATCAAAAGAGTACAAATGGGAATGATTTATCCCAATGAAAATAAATAAAGCAGCAGAAAGAGACCAAAGAGAACAGCTCAAAGTGAATAAACACCACAAAAAGAAAAGATCGGCCAACAACACATTCTAACCTGACCGTGCCAAAACCCCTTGAGACTCCGAGAGTCGCTCACCAATCCACAACCAACTCTCGTCGAGGATGAGAAAGATCGAGTCAATCCTGCAACAAAAACTAAAAACGGGAAAACACTATAGGTGTGAGTATGAAAAACTCAGTAGGCGTGCCCAACAATTTATTCTCAATGCAATACATTTAAATAAATAATTTACTAATTTCATGTTTAAACTAAATTATATCAAATATGCTTTCCACACACACTTTCATTTCTAAATCAAGTAACAGTCCATTTCCCTTTTTAATATAAAAACAGGTTTAGGGTTTGAAAGAAACAGGTGCCTTTAATTTTAAAACATTTCTTGCGAACAATTTAGAAATCCAAATTTTATTTGTTAGACAAAAGGAAAACTACACACAACACACACTAAGGGCAACGGAAAAAGTGGCACACATGGGCTAGTAACTGAACTAGACCTCTCAATCATCTACCACATACAAAAAACACACTAAAGAAAACATGGGTCAACCCTAGGATATCGTGAACAATCCAGAACATAAGATACATGTGACTCATCCTGAAGGAATGCCCTAACTCAATGACGTCATAATGCCCTAATGCTCGGTATAGACCTACATGGCCTAACCGATGGACCCAATCCTTATAAAAGCAATAACTCAGTATTCCCCTACTATGGGGACACTAGCCAGTACGTAATCTAAACTAGTGCGGCAATCATTCTCAGAAGATTCACTCACTATATCAGGTTCCCATGTCAACACAATAAATAAAAGGGGTGCGTCGACAATGTAAATCAACTAGTCACGATGCTCAAACATCACATACAGCTCACACAATCAACGCACACCAAACATCACCCCTGAGTGGGTTTTCCAAAATAATTTATTTTATTAAAGTGCCAAACGGGCCTTCACCAATGTTAAAGCAAAACTTCATTTCTCGAGAAAACCCAAAACACTTGTTTAGAAGAAATCATTTATCATTAAAAATAGAAGTACATTTGAAATTCTATGAATTATGTTTAAAGGAAAAATTGGAATTCTTTCAATGCTGGGTGTTCGCTCGTCATGAACATGTTTCAAGAGTTCGGTATAAAATAAACTGCTCTTTTGACACCAAATAATCATTTAAAAATTTATTATCATATATTATTTCTCATTCATTAAAATTAATAAATCATCAAGAAGTTAATAAATTATACTTTTAAAGGCGAGTGCATTGGGGAACCTACCTCGAATCGCAAACCAATCATGAAGACGCGACACACATGACACGGGCGTGCAAGCACGCACAAGCGGACGACTGCACGGTCGCAGAATTACCTCGCCAATGCGCTGCAACAAAAGTAAAATTATCTAAAACATAGAAATAATGACTCAAAATAACTCAACAATTAAACATCAAAAAAATAGTTAAAACATCACAACACAAACATAAAATAATCTAAGCGAACTAAACCACAAAACTCACCTAAACCCCAGTGCAGGTGAAACGGCGCAAGCGAAGGAGGAAGAGGTCAACATTGGAGTCCTCTCGATCAAAGGGATCGTGCAAAAGATAAAACTACTGGTGAGGATGTTGATGAAGAGTGCGGGATGATTAGAAGGTTTCCTGATACCCGGACAAGAGGCCTGTTGGACGGAAACGCACACATTGCACATGCTGGGTTGGCTGGACGGTGCTCGACGGGTAGGAAGGCACGCAATTGGAGGGAACGTGGCCGGAGGGAGGTATGATGGGTGTGTGGATGCCAAAAGAGGGTCCAAAGCCAGTACAATTAAGGGGAACGTCGTCGGGGCATTATGCCACTATTGGTTAGCCAGAACAGTGGAGGAGACTGCGTTTGGGGCTGCTGGGCAGGACGAAGGGCTTGGATCCGAGCAGGTAGTGCATGTAAGACTTCTGCAATCAAGTCCACACTTATGATTTAGCTAAAAGGAATTGTTATCTGCAAGGTTGTTTGTCTTCAAAAGGTGCAATAGGGCTGCAATGGGGAAACTCCATGCTCTTATTGAGAGCTGCAAATTGGTGGAGCCTTTACCATTCTGTCATCTGCTTGCAGCATGTGGAAGATCTGCAGAGTACTAGAATAGAGTGGTGTACGTCCACACTACAGAAGGGTGGTTCAAGGTGAAACATCCAGACAACCAAGAGGCTGTAGATGGCTGCCGATGGTGGAGAAATGGCCAAAAGACACAGTGTAAGGTTGGAGTTGCAGCGTGCCAGGAAGGTCGCGCAAGGGGGTTGTTGTTCACTGGCAAGGGGTGCCGCTGGACGGATGAAGCAAGGAAGAGGAGCCGGATTTGGAGCATGCCGGATGGAGGTGGATGGATGGTGTGCGGGGCAGCGGCTGAAAAACGGTGGATGACTGGTGGAGGGCACATGGGAGGGGATGTGCCATGTTCGTTAGAGCTACTAGAGGCGAGTGCGACGAGCTGATAGAGGTGCGATGAGGGTACAACAGTAAGGGGGAGAGGGCGCCATGGGTCTAGTTTCCTGGTGGGAAGAGGGGAGGCACAAACGCGGCGGGTCAGGCAGGCCGAAGGAGGTGCGGGCGGAGCTTGGGGGATCAAAGGAAGGTGGCGCCGCTGTGAGGAAGGTGGGGTGAGGGTGCTGGGACGCAACAGGAGGTGCAGTGAGGTGGCCTGCGTAGGGGAAGAAAATGTCAAGGGTAGGGAGGGTAGGCTTCACTGCAGCGGAAGGAGAAAGTGGCGCCCAATGGGGTGGCGGTGTGAGAAAAAATAGAGATAAGGAAGTGTATGATTAGGGTTAGGACAAAATAATATAAAATAAACATAAAAATAAATAAAACAAAAACCAATAAATGAAATAAAATAAACGTTTATTTATAAAATAACTCATAAAAATAATAAGAAGAATACTTATAATTATAATAAAAACATTAATCTATGATAATAATTACAATTTCAATAATGAAAATAATATTACTAATACACCCAATAATAAAAACAACATTGATAATAATAATAATAAATGATAAAAATAATAATGTTAACCACAAGAACTCTTTAAAAGGACATGTGATCTGCAGGGCTGGCGTTCTTCAAACGGTGCAATAGGGATACAATGGGGAAACTCCATGCTCTTATTGAGAGCTGCAAATTGGTGGAGCCTTTACCATTCTGCCATCGGCTTGCAGCATGTGGAAGATCTGCAGAGTACTGTAATAGCGTCGTGGACGTCTAAACTATAGGAGGGTGGTTGAATGTGAAACATATAGAATTCCATGAGGCTGTAGATGGTTGTCGATGGTGGAGAAATGGCCAAAAAGTGGTAGTGTAATGGTGGAATTGCAGCGTGCCAGGAAGGTCGCGCAAGTGGATTGGGGTAAGCCGGAAAGGGGCGCCATTGGCTGGATGAAGCAAGGAAGAGGTGCTGGGGTCGGTGCATGCCGTCTAGAGGTGGCCGGAGGGTGTGCGGGACGATGGAAGGACAACGGTGCAGGACAGGTGGAGGGCGCGCGGGAGAGGATGCACCTTGTTCATGAGAGCTGCTGGAGGTGGGTGCGGCGGGCTGAGGGACGTGCGATGAGGGAACTAGGGGGAGAGCTCTCCACGCATCTGGTTGTCCAATGGGAAGAGGGGAGGCACAAACGAGGTGGGTCATGCGGGCCAAATGATGTGCCGTTGGAGCTTGGGGGATCAAAGGAAGGGGGCGCCGCCATGAGGAAGGTGGGGCGAGGGTGCTCGGATGCAACTGGGGGCGCAGCGAGTTGGCCTGCATAGGAGAAGAAAACGTCGAGGGTAAAGAGGGTAGGCTTCGCTGCAGCGGAAGGAGAAAGTGGAGCCTAATGGGGTGGTGGCATGAGAAAAAAAAGAGATAAGGAAGTGTAGGATTAGGGTTAGAACAAAATAAACATAAACATAAACATAAACATAAATAAAACAAAAACCAATAAATGAAATAAAATAAACATTTTTCTATAAAATAACTTATAAAAATAATAAGAATAATAGTAATAATTATAATAAAAACTTTAATCTATGATAACAATAACAATTTCAATAATAAAAATAGTATTACAAATACAGCCAATCAAAAAAACCACTTTGATAATATTAATAATAAATGATAAAAATAATAATTTTAACCACAACAACTATTTAATAATATTAGTAACATTAATGGAACCAATTTATAATAATATTAATAATAATATTTCCTTAATTACAATTACATTAATAATAATAACAATAAATCCTCATTAATAATAATATTAATATGAACATTAAAAATTATACCGATAGAAATATAAATAATATGAATACCCAGTTCACATTGATAATAATAATAAGGTCGATAGAAACACTGGAAATTTTGTATTAACATAATAAATAACAAAAGTTTCCCATTTTAATTTTTTTGAAGACAGGTGGACCGTGTCGATGTCTAACCAGCACCACACGAGGTATCCAAAATGCGCTCTGCCTGATCTTTCCGCAATTTAAACTCAAATCACGCTCTTCCCGGGTGCTCAGCGATGTTAGTTAAAAAACACACACTTTTTAACATGAATCAAAAGTTTTTCATTCGGGACTCAACCCGAACCACAAAAAATTTTAAAAATTCAAAGAAAATTATGAAATAAAATAAAATATGGAGCATATTGTGACAATTATCCCCACCATAACGCTTTCCACACTCGGAAAGCCAAAACAAGATCAAGACCCAAAGATGAAACTCATTAAGTGTCACTCACCCTCCCCGAAAGTTTAAGCACCTCTATTTGTTCGATCCAAACAGACACTGAAAAACCATGACACACAACTCATCGATAAAACAAGATCACCTTAATCATATCCAAGCTAAACACAAACCATCTGCTTCAACCAAGGATCGAATGAACTTAAATCACTTCCAAGACTTATCCCTATAATCTTACTCCAACGAAACCGTCGGGTGTACTCCAATCTCCACGTTCACTTGAGAGGAAGAACTCATGATTAGTTGGTTCCGCATGAGACCACCTACCACCAAATGATACATGAAAAGAAACTCTGATAATATCACGGGGTGGCCCGAACGGACTCCCCACCATAAGGATCGGGATAACCCTAAATTAATTTCGGTGTAACTCTGTGAGACCCATTTTGGGCCTCACCACCATTAGAACTGATGATATTAAAAGAACTAAATGACTTTACACATAGACCAGAAACCCCCACCATGTGGGGGGGGGGGATGGGAAGGTCCCGAATGATAGTGCATTAAAAAAAATATTTTGGTCTCCCCATCAACAATGTCACACCCCCGGAAACACACATACCATGCCACACTATGGATAAAGATTAACCCAAGGCCCTTCTTCACCACTGGGGTCCTCCTGAATATGTGCTAGCTTCACTCCGATGCCTATGACTCAAGCAGTGATGATTGAAACATCTCCTGCCTCGTAGTCAGGCTTCAGAAATTCCCGAACATAACACATGAATCAGAATTTTACCAAGAACACTTCCTTTCAAAAGAAAGATTTCAAAGTGGTTCAACCATATACATTATTACCACTAAAAGGAAAGAAACACTGCATAAGAATCATTGAAAGTGAACCCAACATCCACAGGTGTGGCAGGGTCTCGAAGAACTCAAAAAAGTCAGCCTCTTGTGACCCTGCCTACCACACTGGTGAAAGATCCCGACATTGTGGTGTGGAGAAGAGGACATAAGGTTTGAAGGCCACTTGATTCCTCTATTAGAGCAACTCACATCCGAGCGCTTCTCATTATTCCTCTCGCCATCCTCTGCACTGCTTCCCAAGGTTGGGGGAGGATTCACCATCTCAAGTCCTCCTACTAGCTTAGCTTCAGCAAGAAAGGCTTTCCTGATAACATACGAGAAGGTGGTTAGGTTGAGCTCTTCCACTTTCGATCGCAGTTCAGGTCGGAGTCCAGACTCAAATTATCGAGCCTTCCCGGAATCATTCGCAACAAACCACTGATCATATAGAACTAGGTCTATAAAACGTCGATATAATTCCAGAACTGATTCAACGCCCTACTGAAGACAACATAACCCCATCCTCTTCCTCAGCTTCTTCAACTCAGAGAAGTGTTGCTAGATGAACGATGACTTGAAAAACTTCCAAGTTATATCTTTCCGAGGCTTCTTCTAGGACACAGACTTCCACCATTTTTATGTTGGGCCGTCAAGCAAAATGGTAACCAACTTCAACTTTAACGACTTAGGCAACCCAATGAAACTGAACATCCTCTCAATCTTCTACAACCACTCCTCTGCCTCAAGAGGCACTGCATGTCCATAAAAGAGACGAGGGTTCATGTAACACCCGAGAATTTTATGTTATATAATCATCAAAGGAATATTTTTCTACACAACACTTTCTTGGATTGCTTTACACGAAATCACGACCTTCCTCAATAGCTTTCATCGTACGCAATACCGAGTTTCACTAAACAACGATATGCCATTAAAATATTATTAAAACTAGCCATTATGAATAGTAATAACAACTTTTTGAAACTTTATAAATTTTATTTTTCAAAATGGACATCATTTTTGGATTCAGAATATCAAAATTAGCCTAGGGTGAAATTTTGGTATTTTTCTGAAAACTTTCAATTTTTGATGAATAGTGAAACCACTAAGTGGTAGTTAAAAAAATTGAATTTTTCATAAAACTTAACTTTACCGCTTCTGTGAGTGGAATTTCAGAAATCCGAGAGACACGTTTGATGTCAGTAAGTAAAATGTGGTTCAATGAGATGAAAATAATTTTTTGGCGAATAGTAACTTTTTACTATTTTTTTACCACGGTTAAAAGTAAATAGGGTAATTAAGGGTAAAAATGATATTATTATTACCCTAACACATGTCCAAATTCTATTGGACAAGTGTAATTCGACCAAAAACAAACTTAGGAATAACACATGACCATTTAGGTCCACATGGATTAGATTAGGACATTTATTATTAATTTATTTAAAGAAGGGTTAAAATAGTTAAAATCAAAGTTTAATAACTAAAATTATTTTTAATATGGGTTTATACATAAGATAAATTCAACTATAAAAATTAATTATAAATATAAAAAGATTTTCTACATAATGGTATTTTATTTGTAATTTTTAGACATTAAATAATTTAATTTATTTATGACACAAAGATGATGCAGTAATTATCTTATTAATGAAATATTGACATAGTTGATGTTATAAACACCAAAATAAATGTAATGTGACACTTTTTATGAATTAAACTAATTTTATAGGTTAATATTACATGTTAGTATAGCTTTAATTAACTTTTTTCTAACTAATCATTCTGTTATGATTTTCAGAAAAATTAATTACTAAATAGTGTCAAAATTGACATAAAATAGTTTTTAAAACAAATATTATATTAGTAATTGTTATTTTATTCATAAAAATCTAAGGTTCAGCTAAATGACTTAGATAAGGCTATATATATTAATAATAAACAACTTGGGGTTCGTTTGGCTGCTTATAGTAAGTTTATTAACCTTATAGTATAAGAACACAAGAAGACACGGTAAAAGTAAAATTATTTAACTTAATGTTAAATCTAAATGATAAGGTTAAAATAGGAACCTAAACTTTTCTAAATTATATTGGATGAGAGGATTTCGACCCATCCCCACCTTAGTTTCTAAATAAATCAATTTGGAGCTATTTAAAACTGAACATGACTTTATAATAAAATAATATTTTTTGTTATTCCAAAGGTGCCCCTCTCCTCCCTTATAAAAAGGAACCTCCTCCCTCTCTTCCTCACACCACATTAGGCCTTCAAGCTCGGCCAAACCCTACCACTTTCTCCTCTCCACTTACCTAGAGACATCCTAGAGGTCCTGGTCTTCTTCAAAGACCAATTTTAGTTCCCTAAAAGAAGGTCTCAAAGAAGCACTTCAGAGAAGAGGTAATGTCTGTTACCGATTCTTTCATCTTTATTTCTTCTTCCACTTCTTCTTCTTTAGTTGTTTCATTATGAAGTAATAACATCAGTATCACTAATATACTTATATGTTATTATAAGTATTAAAAACCCTATTTCACCATCTATCCATCCTACGGAAAAAGAAATCACCGCGTGTGCGTACGTACGGAATACCGTCTCCACGCCGTAGTGTAATCTATTTTCCACCACCACCTTACTTGGATGGGTATAATGGTGTAAATAATGACTATATATGACTATTATAAATTGATACTGATTCTGAAATATTATACATACACTCCAATACAATTCCACGATCATAGGAACGATATCATCACTCATGCGTACGTACGGAATACCGTCTCCACTATGTGATGCGACTCGTTCTACATGATCTTCATTTCATAATGATTATATAAATGGAATGAATTGAATGAATGAATATGATATATATTACACTAATACCATTCTAGAAATGAGTTATCTATAACCTAAAGAAAAGAATAAGAATTTATTCGACAAGACAAGCATAAGAACAAAAAGTTATAAACACCCGAATAACAAGTAGCAATGAAATATTGCTACTAAGAAGCTAATAATATGACAATATATGATATTATAAAAATAAGTATGATTCTGTGATAAGTCAATAACATTATTTAAATCATTATACAGGAGGTTCGGACATGTACAAATCATATCAGACCTAAGGTAAGGGAAATATCACAATCTCATTTTTATCTGAGATTGTTTATACTTTGAAATTTACTGGGGTGTATTTTATCATCCACATCCATGTTTCCTCAATATGTAATATTTACATCATTATACAATAGTTTATATCCAATTTTACCCTTTGGTGAGTTTTTAGTAAAGGATATGAAAGGAATCTTTTGTCATTTTTCGTACGAGGTACTTTTTGACTTTTCCGACAACAGTACGAGAAGAATGTTTTTTTTAACATAAATGGCATGAATGGATTTTTAAAACATTATTTCCAAGAAACTTACTTTACAAGTTTTCAAGTTTATTTTTAATCAACTTCTTTTAGTTTGTAATTGTATGACTTGTTAAGAAAGGAAAAGTGTTTTTGATGTAGAAAGGATATTTTCCTCAAGAATGGAGTTCAAGTGTTTTATCAAAATTATTTTCCATCTAAGATAATATAGGGTTCTGTTTATATCCCTATTATTACATGGATTTGATTATGTTGTGATGGAAATACTTTTATTCCTTTATCTTATATGAATTGTTTTATGATGTCATGTTGTTTAAGAATCCCATTTTTACTACATGGGTTATGCAATGATGTATGATTTATGGTTTTGTGGCACACATAAGAATGGTATCATTATGAGATGGGTGGGACCTATATCTCCCTCCAATGCATTGGGTAAAGATTTTATATCTCATGAGATAGACATGGCTGGAATGGTAGGTTATACCGGTTCAGTGAAGTAGGACTGAAACGAGGGTAACTCGGTTCAGAAATGGACTTTGTCCACTAAGATAGTCTTGGCAATGAGTCTTGACTAATAAGAAATTATTATCTATGATTATGTGTGTATTCCACAAAGTTTCATGTTTTAAGTTATGATTATTGGGATTACATTTCACTACTATGATTTACTCCATGTTATGAAATCATGATCTCTTTTGTAGGTTAAGATTTCCAAAAGTTATGTGCTTATGTATATGATGTGATTGATATTTATTTTGTTTACCCTTACTGAGCATTTGGGCTCACCCTTTTGTATGTTTTATTTCCCCAAGTCAGGAAGAAGGTTATTAAGTAGAATATGCCAAAAGGGACTCTAGATATGATGAAATAAATGGGAGGCAAAGTAGATGCTTTATGAACCAGTTGTTTATGCTTTCCAGTTTCTAAAGACACTATTCCTATACAGTCCTTTACTGGTTTTGTTATATGTTGTAATAAGTATGCTTCAATTTTTAAGTATTAACAAAGTATGTAAAGTATGGGTCATTGTAGTTCAACTTCCAGAATTCCACAACATAGTCTACGGGCTGATCAACTGGAGGATTCACTAGGGGCGCACCACCTGAAGCTGCACCTTGGGAATCCATCAAACCATCATGGGGTGAGCACTAAGGAACATGAAAATAAGAAGATGGGTCAAACATTGTCATTACCATTTCAAATACCAAAATAACACTTTTCATAATGATTTTCAGAATGATGGAAAACCCAAACAATTCACTAGGGGGAAACTAGTGATGATCGGTGACTCGGCCATATGGTTGGTGGACATACACCAGTCACACCACTATTACTGAGAGCATTCTTGGGTAAAGTCTCCAACTCCACATGGTTTTCCAGACCATGAAAGCTCATAGAGGTCAATTTCACGACTCTCATTTCATTTCCCTATACCAAACGAACCATAATAATCAAAAGACATCGACAACCCAAACATACCATGGTAACCCGAGGGTTGGAACGAGCAAGGGTTCATGAAATCATTCTCGTCCATACACCTTGAGTCCCAACAATTCTACTCTTTCTACCATGACAACTCTAAATAACAATGGGTGCTCTGAAAAACATGGTCCTCTCAGGAGACGACCTCCTCTGATACCATTTTTTCACAAACCATATCGGGTCTACCCTAAACCGGTCAGCCGAACCGGTCAGCCGAAAGGCCCGAGAGGCGTTCCTGATCCTCCCGGGCTGGTGACAAGCCCTAAGGCATCAACAGAGTACAAATGGGAATGATTTTTCCCAATGAAAATAAATAAATCAATGGAAAGAGAAAAAAGAGAACAACACAAAGTGAATAAACATCACAAAAAGAAAAGAACAACCAAAACCTAACTATGACCAAAAACCCTTGAGACTCTGAGAGTCGCTCAACAGTCCACAACCAACTCTCGTCCAAGACTAGAAAGCTCAAGTCAAACCTACAACAGAAACTAAAAACAGGGAAACACTATAGGAGTGAGTATTAAAAACTCAGTAGGCTTGCCCAACAAAGTATTCCAAATGAACTACCTTTAAATAATGAATATACTAATTTCAGGTTTGAACTATATTAGATAAAATATGGTTTCCACACACACTTTCATTTCTAAAACATGTAACAATCCATTGCCCATTTTAATATAAAAACAAGTTTAGTGTTTGAAAGAAACATGTTCATTTAATTTTAAAACATTTCCTGTGAACAATATAGAAATCCAAATTTTAGTTGTTAGTCAAATGGAAAACTACAAACAACAAAAAAACAACTAAGGGCAATAGAAAAAGTGGAAAACATGGGCCTGCAATCGAACTATATCTCTCAAGTGTCTTCCACATACAAACAAACACTAATGAAAACATGGGTCGAACCTAGGAGATCGTGAACAATCCATAACATACCATACATGTGACTCATCCTGAAGGCATTCCCTAACTCGATGACATAATAACACCATAATGCTCGGAAAAGCCCTACATGTCCAAAACGAGGGGCCCAATTTCCATAGCAGAAATAACTCAGTATTCCCCTGTTATGGGGCTAGTAGCCAGTGCGTAATCTATACTAGTTCGGTAATCATTCTCAAGAGATTCACTCACTAAGCTAGGTTCCCATGTCAACACAAGCAATAAAAAGGGGTGTGTCCATAATTTAAATCAACCAGTCACGATGCTCAAACATCACATACCGCTCATGCAATCAACACACACCAACGATCACCCCTGAGTGGGTTTTCCAAAATAATTATTTTATTAAAGTTCCATATGGGCCTTCCCCATGTTTAAAGAAAAACCGCATTTCTCAAGATAACCCAAAACCCCTGTTCAAAAGAAATGTTTTATCTTTAAAACTAGATGTACATTCTAAATTCAACAATACGCTGCAACAAAGGTAAGATAATATATCATATAGAAACAGTGACTAAAAATAACTCAACAATTAAACATCACAAAAACAGTTAAAACATCGCAACACAAACATAAAATAATCTGAGTGAACTAAAGCACAAAACTCACCTGAACCCTAGTGCAGGTGAAACGGTGTGACCAAAGGAGGCAGAGGGCACCATTAGAGTACGCTCATTCAAATGGATCGTGAAAAAGATAAAATAACTGGTGAGGATGTTGATGAAAAGAACCGGATGATTGGAAGGGTTCTCGATGGCCAGACAAGAGGCGCATTGGCCGAAAATGCACACAATGCACTGGCAGGGTTGGTCAGACAAATCCTGGCAGGTTAGAAGGCACACAACTGGAGGGAACATGGCCGAATGGAGGTCTGATGGGTGTGTGGCTTCCAAAATAAGGTAAAACTCTAGTACAATGAAGGGGAACGTCTTCGGGGCATTATGCCACTGCTGGTTAGCCAGAACATTGGAGGAGACCACGTCTGGGGATGATGGGCTAGATGAAGGGCTTGGATTAGAGCTAGTAGTGCATGTAAGACTTCTGAAAACAAGTCCACACTTATGATTTATCTAAAAGGACATGTGATCTTCAAGGCTGGTGGTCTTCAAAAGGTTCAATAGGGCTGCAATGGGGAAACTCCATGCTCTTATTGAGAGCTGCAAATTGGTGGAGCCTTTACCGTTCTGTCATCTTCTTGCAGCATGTGGAAGATCTACAGAGTACTGGAATAACGTGGTGGATGTCTACAATAAAAGAGGGTGGTTCAAGGTTCAACATCTAGACTTTCACGAGGCTGTATATGGCTTCGAATGATGGAGAAATGGCCACAAGTGGAAGTGTAAGGGTGGAGTTGCAGCATGCTAGGAAGGTCGTGCAAGGGGTTGGGGTGCACCGGCAAGGAGCGCCACTGGCCGGATGAAGGAAGGAAGAGGCACCGAGATTGGAGCGTTCTGGATGGAGGTGGATGGAGGGTGTGCGGGATGGAGGCTAGAAAACGGTACAAGATCGGTGGAGGGCACGTGGGAGGGGATGCACCCTGTTCCTAGGAGCTGCTGGAGGTGGGTACGACAGGCTGAGGGTGGTGCGATGAGGGTGCAACAGCAAGGGGGAGAGCGTGCCACGGGTCTGGTTGTCCGGTGGTAAGAGGGGAGGCGCAAACCCGGCCGATCAGGAAGGTTGAAGGAGGTGCAGGCAGAGCTTTGGGGATCAAAGGAAGGTGGTACCGCTGTGAGGAAGGTGGGACGAGGGTGCTGGGATGCAACCGGAGGCGCAACGAGGTGGCCTGCGCAGGAGAAGAAAACGTCGATGGTTGGGAGGGTAGGCTTCACTGAAGCTGAAAGAGAAAGTGGAGCCTAATGGGGTGGCATGATGAAGAAAAAAGAGATAAAGATGTGTAGGATTAGGGTTTGGGAAAAATATAATAAAATTAACATAAACATAATTACAAAAAAAACCAATAAATGAAATAAAATAATCATTAATCTATAAAATAACTCATAAAAATAATAAGAAGAATACTAATTGTTATAATAAAAACTTTAATATATGATAATAATAACAATTTAAATAATGACAACAATATTACTAATACACCCAATAATAAAAACAACTTTGATAATATTAATAATAAATGATAAAAATAATAATATTAACCACAAAAACTATTTAATAATATCAGTGACATTAATAGAACCTTTTTATAATAATATTAATACTAATATTTCCTTAATTACAATTACAATAATAATAATAACAATAAATCATCATTAATAATAATACAATTATGAACATTAATAATTATACCAATAAAAATATAAATAATAAGAATACCCAGTTCACATTAATAATAATAATAAAGTCATTAGCAACAATATAAATTTTTAATTACCATAATAAATTACAAAAGTTTCCCAATTTAATTTTTCCGAAGAGAGGCAGATCGTGTGGATGTCTAAGTGGCACCACATGGGGAATCCAAAATGCGCTCTACCCGGGCGCTCAGCAACGTCAACTCAAATCGTTCTCTGCTCGGGCCCTCAGCGACGTCAACTAAAAAATGCACACTTTTTAACATGACTCAAAAGTTTTTCATCCGGGACTCAACCCGAACCCCAAAAAAAATTTAAAAAGTCAAAGAAAATTATAAAATAAAATAAAATATAAAGCAAGGTGTTACAATCCTCCACACCATAACACTTTCCAAGCTCAGAAAGCCAAAACATGATCAAGACCCAAAGATGAAACTCCTTAAGTGTCACTCACCTCCCCCCCCCCAAAGTTTAAGCGCCTCCATTTGATCGATCCAAACAGATAATGAAATCCTATGACACACAACTCATCCATAAAACATGATCACCTTAATCATCCCCAAGATGAACTCAAACCATCTGTTTCAACCAAGGAATGAATGAACTTAAATCACCTCCAAGACTTATCCCTATAATCTAAGTCCAACGAAACCATCAGGTATACTCCAATCTCAATGCTCACTCGAGAGGACAAACTCAAGATTAGGTGGTTCCGCACGAGACCACCTACCAACAAACGATACATGAAAAGAAACTCCGATACTGTCATGGGGAGGCCCAAATGGACTCTCCACCATTATGATCAGGTAAACCCTAGATTAATTTTGGTGTAACTCTGTGAGACCCACTGTGGTTCTCCCCACCATAAGCACTGATTATATTAAACGTACATAATAACATTACACACAGACCAGAAAACCCCACCATGAGTGGGGAGAAGGGAAGGACCCGACTGATAGAGCATTAAAAAAAATATTTTCGTCTCCCCATCAACAACGTCACACCCTTGGAAACACACATAACATGCCACACTAAGGATAAAGATTATCCCCAGGCCTTTCTTCACTGCTAGGGTCCTCTTGACTACGTTCTAGCTTCACTCCAAGGCCTATGGCTGGAGCAGCGATGATGGAAGGATCTCATGCCTTGCAGTCAGACATCAGGAATTCCCAAACATAACACACAAATCATAATTTTACCAAGCACACTTCTTTTAAAAACAAAGGTTTCAAAGAGGTTCAACCACAACCATTCTTACCACTAAAAAAAAGAAACACCATAGAAGCATCACTGCAAGTTACCCCAACATCCACAGGTGTGGTAGGGTCTCGGAGCACTCGGACACATCGGCCTCTTATGACCTTGCCTACCACACTAGTGATAGATCACAACATTGCACTGTGGAGAAGAAGACTAAAGGTATGAAGGACTCTTGATTCCTCGATTAGAGCCACTCACATCAGAGCGCTTCTCATTCTTCCTCTCGCCATCCTCTGTACTGCTTCCCAAGGTTGAGGGAGGGTTCTTCATCTCAAGTCCTCCTACTAACTCAACATCAGCAAGAAAGGCTTACCCAAAAACATCCATGTTGGTGGTTAGGTTGAGCTCTTCCACTTTCGATCGCAGTTCAGGTCGAAGTCCAGAATCAAATTGTCGATCCTTCCCAGAATCATTCGCAACAAACCACTTATCATACGAAACTAGGTTTATGAAACTTCGATAGAATTCTAGTACCATTTCAATGCCCTGCTTAAGACAACACAACCCCATCCACTTCCTCATCTTCGTCAACTCAGAGAAGTGTTGTTGGATGAATGATGACTTGAAAAATTCCCATATTAAATCTTCTTGAGGCTTGTTCTCATACAAAGACTTACACCATTTCCAAGTTGGGCCTTCAAGCATAAAAGGTAGCCAATATCACCTTTAACGACTCAGGAAACCCAATGAAACTGAACTTCATCTCAATCTTCTGAAACCACTCCTCTTCCTCAAGAGGATCTTCTTGTCCATAAAAGAGAAGAGGGTTCAACTTTCAGAATTCTAGAACATATATTATGGGCTGATCAAGTGGAGGATTCTCTAGGGGCACACCACTCGAAGTTGCACCTTGGGCATCCATCAACCCGTCGTGGGTGCGAGCACTAAGGAACAGGAAAACAAGAAGATGGTTCAAACATGGTCATTACCATTTCAAATACCAAAATAACACTTTTCACAATGATTTTCAGAAAGAAGGAAAACCCAAACAATTCACTAGAGGGAACTAGTGATGATGGGTGACTCGGCCATATGGTTGGCGACCATATGCCCGTCACACCACTGTCACGGAAGGCATTCTTGGGTAAAGCCTCCAGCTCCACATGGCTTGCCAGACCATGCGAGATCACAGAAGTCACTTGCTAGACTCTCATTTCATTTCCCAATACCAAACAAACCATAAGAATCAAAAGACATAGACAAACCAAACATCCCATGGTAACCCGAGGTTCATAACAAGCAAGGGTTCATGATGGCCTACTCGTCTGCACACCTTGAGTCCCGACAATTCTACTCTTCCTACCATGAAAACCCCAAATAAAAATGGGCACTCTGAAAAACAAGGTCCACTCAGGAGCAGAACTCCTATGATACCATTTTGTCACGAACCAACCCGAGTCGACCCTGAACCGGTCACCCGAGCCGGTCTGCGGTAAGGCCCGAGAGGCGTTCCCTATCCTTCCAGGCTTGCGATAATTTCCAGGGCATCCACATAGTACAAATGGGAATGATTTCACCAAATGAAAATAAATGAAGTAGCGTAAAGAGACCAAAGAGAACAACACAAAGTGAATAAACACCATGAAAATCAAAGAACAACCAACAACACATAGTAACCTGACCATGACAAAAACCCCTTGCATCTCCGAGAGTCGCTCACCAGTCCACAACAAAATCTCACCCAGGATGAGTAAGCTTGAGTCAAACCTACAACAGAAACTAAAAATAAGAAAATAATATAGGCGTGAGTTTTAAAAACTTAGTAGGAATGCCCAAAAAACTATTCCCAATGCACTTCCATTAAATAAAGAATTTAATAATTTCAATTTTGAACTAAATTATATAACATATGGTTTCCAAAAACACTTTCATTTCTAAAACAAGTAACAGTCCATTTCCCTTTTTAATTTAAAAACAAGTTTATTATTTTAAAGAAACAGGTGCATTGCATTTTAAAACATTTACTACAAACAATTTTGAGATCTAAATTTTAGTTGTTAGTCAAATGGAAAACTACACACAACGCACACTAAGGGAAATGGAAAAAGTGGCACACATGGGCCAGCAACTGAACTATACCTCTCAATTGTCTTCCACATACAAACAAACACTAAAGAAAACATTGGTTGAACCTAGGACATTGAGAACAATCCCAAACATACCATATATGTGACTCATCCTGAAGCCATGCCCTAACTCGATGACGTCATAACGCCCTAACACTCGACAAACCCCTACATGGCCTAACCAAGGGGACCAATCCCTGTAGCAGTAATAACTCAGTATTCCCTTCCTATGGGGCCACTAGCCAGTGTGTAATCTAAACTTGTGCAGCAATCATTCTAAGAAGATTCACTCACTATTTCAGGTTCCCATGTCAACACAAGCAATAAAAATGGATGCGTCCACAAAGTAAATCAATCAGTCACGATGCTCAAACATCACATACAGATCATGAAATCAATACACACCAAAGATAAATCCTGAGTGGGTTTTCCAAAATATTTTTTTTATTAATGTGCCAAATGGGCCTTCACCAATTTTAAAGAGAAACCTCATTTCTCGAGAAAACTCAAAACACATGTTCAGAAGAGATCATTTATCTTTAAAACTAGAAGTACATTTAAAATTATGTGAATTATGTTTAGATTCCAAATGGGAATTCTTTTAATATTGGGTGTCCACTCATCAAGAAAACGTTTCAAGTGTTTGGTATAAAATAAACGACTCTTTTCACACCAAATAATCATTTAATAATTAATTATCTTATATTATGTATCATTCATTAAAATTAATAAAACATCAAGAAATTAATAAATTCTAAATTTATATGTGAGTGCAGTGGGGATCCTACCTCGACTCGCAAACCAATCATGAAGACGCGACACGCCTGACACGGGCGTGCAAGCACGCGCAAGCCGATGACCGCAGGACCGCGAAATAACCTCGCCAATGATCTTCAAAAAAAGTAACATAATATAAAACATAGAAATAGTGAATCAAAATAACTCAAGAATTAAACATATCAAAAATAGTTAAAACATTGCAACACAATCATAAAATAATCTGAGAAAACTAATGCAGAAAACTCACCTGAACCCCAGTGCAGGTGAAACGGCATGAACGAAGGAGGAAGAGGTCAGTATTGGAGTGAGCTCAATCAAAGGGATCACAGAAAAGATAAAACGACTGGTGAGGCTGTTTATGAATAGCCCTGGATTATTGGAAGGGTTCCCGATGGCCGGAAAAGAGGAGAGTTGGCTGGAAACGCGCACATTGCACTAGCGGGGTCAGTCGAACGACGCCTGGCAGGTCGGAAGGCATGCAACTGGAGGGCACACGGCCGGAAGGAGGTCCAATGGGTGTGTGGCTACCGAAATAAGGTCCAAAGAAATTGTAGCTAAGGAGAACATTGTTGGGGCATTATGCCGCTGCTGGTTAGCTAGAACAGTGGACGAGACCATGTCAGGGGCTGCTGGGTAGGATGAAGGGATTTCATCGGAGCTGGTAGTGCATGTAAGACTTCCGAAAACAAGTCTTCACTTCTGATTTAGCTAAGAGGAAATGTGATCTTCTAGGATGGTGGTCTTCAAAAGGTGTAATAGGGATGAAATGGGGAAACTCCACGCTCTTATTGAGGGCTGCAAATTGGTGGAGCCATTACCATTCTGTCATCTACTTGTAGCATATAGAAGATCTGCAGAGTACTGGAATAACGTGGTGGACGTATAAACTATAGGAGGGTGGTTCAAGGTGAAACATCTAGTCTTCCCAGAGGCTGTAGATGGTTGTGGATGGTGGAGAAATGGCCAAAAGTCACAGTGTAAGGGTGGAGTTGCAGCATGCCAGGAAGGTTGCACAAGGTGGTTGGGGTGTGCTGGCAAGGGGAACCACTGGCCGGATGAAGCAAGGAAGAGGCGCCGGGGTTGGAGTGTTCTGGCTGGAGGTGGCCGGATGGTGTGCGGGACGGAGGCCGGACAACGGTGTAGGACATGTGGAGGGTGGACGGTAGGGGATGCTACCTGTTCGTGAGAGCTGCTGGAGGCAGGTGCGGTGGGATGAGGGAGTTGCGATGAGGGCACAACAGCATGGGGGAGAGCTCGCCATGGGTCTGGTTTTCCAGTGGGAAGAGGGGAGGTGAAAACACGGCCGGTCAGGCGGGCCAAAGAAGGTGCAGACAGAGCTTGGGGGATCAATGGAAGGTGCCACTACTATGAGGAAGGTGGGGTGAGGGTGCTGGGATGCAATAGGAGGCGCACCGAGGTGGCCTGTGCAGGAGAAGAAAACGTCGAGGGTAGGGAGGGTAGGCTTCGCTGCAGCGAAAGGAGAAAGTGGAGAATAATGGGTTGGTGGCGTGAGATAAAAAAAGATATAAGGAAGTGTAGGATTAGGGTTAGGAAAAAATAAAATAAAATAGAAATAAACATAAATAACACAAAAACCAATAAATGAAATAAAATAAACAATTATCTATAAAATAACTCATAAAAATAATAATAATAATACTAATAATTATAATAAAAACTTTAATCTATGATAATAATAATAATTTCTATAATGAAAATAATATTACTAATACACCCAATAATAAAAAAAACCTTTGAAAATATTAATAATAAATGATAAAAATAAATATTATAACCACAAAATCACATTAATAATATTCATAACATTAATAGAACCTTTTTATAATAATATTATTAATAATATTTCCATAATTACAATTACAATAATTATAATAACAATAAAGCCTCATTAATTATAATTCTAATATGAACATTAATAATTATACCTATATAAATTTAAATAATAAGAATACCCGGTTCACATTAATAATAATAATAAAGTCGTGTGCCGCTTTCGTGGTTGTACCGAATTTTTTTATAAATGAAATAAGTATCCGATTTTAATTTTTCTAAAGATAGGCAAACCATGCCGATGCCTAAGTGGCACCGCGCGGGGTTTCCATAATGCACTCTGCCCGGGCGCTCAACAATGTCAACTCAAATTGTGCTCTGCCCGGGTGGTCAGCGACGTCAGCTGAAAAACACCTAATTTTTAACATGACTCAAATTGTTTTTGTCCGGGACTCAACCTGAACCCCAACAAAATTTTAAAAAGTCAAAGAAAATTATAAAATAAAATAAAAGATGGAGCAAGTTGTAATAGTTCTCCCGACCATTATGCTTTCCGCCCTCGGAAAGCCAAAATAAGATCAAGACCAATGCCTAAAACTCCTTAAGTGGTACTCACCATCCCCAAATGTTTAAGAACCTCCCGTTGATCGATAAAAATAGACACTGAAAACCCATGACTCACAACTCATCTATAAAACAAGATCACCTTAATCATCACCAAGCTAAACTCAAACCATCTGTTTCAACCCAGGAATGAACTAGCTTAAATCACCTCCAAGACTTATCCCTATATTCTTAGTCCAACGAAACCGTAGGGTGTACTCCAATCTCAACATTCACTCGAGAGGATGAACTCAAGATTAGGTGGTTCCATACGAGGCCACCTACCACCAAATGATACATGAAAATAAACTCTGATACTGTCAAGGGGAGGCCCGAATGGACTCCCCACCATAAGGATCGGGCTAACCCTAAATTAATTACGGTGTAACTCTGCAAGACCCCATGTGGGTCTCCCCACCATAAGAACTGATAATATTAAACAAACTTAAAAACATTCCACACAGACCAGAAACCCCCACCATGAGGGGGGAGAAGGGAAGGGCCTGATTGATAGAGCATTAATAAAAATATTGTCGTCTCCCCATCAACAACGTCGCACACTCGAAAACACACATACCATGCCACACTAAGGATGGAGATTAACCCAAGGCCATTCTTCACTGCTGGTGTCCTCCTGACTACGTGCTAGCTTCACTCTGAGGCCTATGGATAGAGCACCGATGATTGAAGCATCTCCTGCCTTGCAGTCAGGCTTCAGAAATTCCTGAATATAACACAGGAATCAGAATTTTACCTAACACACTTACATTCAAAAAAAATGTTTCAATGAGGTTCAAACACAACCATTCTTACCACTAAAAGGAAAGAAACACCACATAAGAATCGCTACAAGTGACCCCAATGTCCACAGGTGTGGCAGGGTCTCGAAGCACTCAGACACATCGACCTCTTGTGACTCTGCCTTTCACACTAGTGACAGATCATGACATTGTGCTGTAGAGAAGAAGACTTAAGGTATGAAGGCCTCTTTATTCCTCTATTAGATCCACTCACATCAGGGCGCTTCTCATTCTTCCTCTCTCCATCCTCTACACTGCTTCCCAATGCCGGGGGAGGATTCTCCATCTCAAGTCCTCCTACTAGCTCAGCTTCAGCAAGAAAGGATTTCCTGACGACATCCGAGAAGCTGGTTAGGTTGATCTCTTCCACTTTCATTCAAAGTTCATATCAGAGTCTAGACTCAAATTTTTGAGCCTTCTCGGAATAATTCGCAACAAACCACTGATCATATAAAACTAGGTCTATGAAACTTCCATAAAATTACAATAACGATTCAATGCCCTAATGTTGACAACACTACCCCATCTTCTTCTTTAGCTTCATCAACTCAGAGAAGTGTTGTTGGATGACCAGTGACTTGAAAAACTCCCATGTTAAATCTTCCCGAGGCTTGTTCTGGGACACGGACTTCCACCATTTCCACGTTGGTCCTTCAAGAAAAAAGTTAGCGAACTTCACCTTTAACGACTCAAGCAACCCAATGAAACTGGAAATCCTCTCAATATTCTGCAACCACTCCTCTACCTCAAGAGGCTCTGCCTCTCGATAAAAGAGAGGAGGGTTCAACTTCTGGAATTCCAGAACATATTCCATGGGCTGATCAACTGGAGGATTCGCTAGGCGCGCACCACCCAAAGCTGCTCCTTGAGAATACATCAAACCATCATGGGGGCGATCAGTATAGAACATGAAAACAAGATGATGGCTCAAAAATGGTCATTACCATTTCAAACACCAAAATAACACTTTTCACAATGATTTTAAGAAAGAAGGAAAGCCCAAATGATTCCCTAGAGGGAAACTAGTGATGATGGGTGACTCGGCCATATGGTTGGGGGGCCATACGCCAGTCACACCACTATCACTGAGAGCATTCAGGGGTAAAGTCATAGGCTCCACATGGTTTTCCAGACCATGTGAGCTCATAGAGGTCACCCTCTCTACTCTCATTTCATTTCCCAATACTAAACAAACTATAAGAATCAAAAGACATCAACAACCCAAACATCCCATGGTAACCCGAGGTTCGGAACGAGCACAGGTTCATGACGTCCTTCTCATCCGTACACCTCAAGTCCCAACAATTCTACTCTTTCTAGAATGAAAACCCCAAATAACAATGGGCTCTCTAAAAAACAAGGTCCGCTCAGGAGCCGACCTCCTCTGATACCATTTTTTCATGAACCAACCCAAGTCGACCCTGAACCGGTCACCCAAGCCGGTCTTCGGAAAGGACCGAGAGGCGTTCCCGATCCTCCTGGGCTAGCGAAAAGCACCAGGGCATCAACAGAGTACAAATGGGAACAATTTCTCCCAATTAAAATAAATAATGTAGCGGAAAGAGACAAAAGAGAACAACACAATGTGAATAAACACCATGAAAAGAAATGAACGGCCAACAACACATACTAACCTGACCATGAGAAAAACCCCTTGTGACTCCGAGAGTCGCTCACCAGTCCACAACCAACTCTCACCTAGGACGAGCAAACTCGAGTCAAACCTACAAAAAAAACTAATAACAACAAAACACTATAGGCGTGAGTATTAAAAACTAATTAGGCATTCCCAACAAACTATTCCCAATGAACTACCTTTAAATAAAGAATTTAATAATTTAATGTTTGAACTAAATTATATAAAATATGGTTTCCACACACACTTTCATTTCTAAAACATGTAACAGCCCATTGCCCTTTTAAATATAAAAACAAGTTTAGTGTTTGAAATAAACAGGTGCATTTCATTTTAAAACATTTCCTATGAACAATTTAGAAATCCAAATTCTAGTTGTTAGTCAAAAGGAAAACTACACCCAACACACAACACACACAAAGAGCAATGGAAAAAGTGGCACACATGGGCCAGTAACCAAACTAGACCTCTCAATTGTCCACAACATACAAACAAACACAAATAAAAACATGGGTCGAACCAAGGACATCATGAACAATCCAAAACATAACATACATGTGACTCATCCTAAAGGCATGCCATAACTCGAAGATGTCATAATTACCTAATTCTCGGCATAGATGAACATGGCCTAACCGAGGGGACCAATCCCCATTGTAGCAATAACTCTGTATTCCCCTGCTATGGGGACACTAGCCAGTGCATAATCTAAACTAGTGCGACTATCATTCTTAGAAGATTCACTCACTATGTGAGGTTCCCATGTCAACACAAGCAATAAAAAAGGGCGCGTCCACAATGTAAATCAATCAGTCATGATGCTCAAACATCACATACAGCTCACGCAATCAACTCACACCAAAGATCACCCATGAGTGGGTCTTCCAAAATAATTTATTTTATTAAAGTGACAAATGGGCCTTCACCAATTTAAAAAAAAACCTCATTTATCGAGAAAACCCCAAACACTTGTTCAGAAGAAATCATTTATCATTAAAACTAGAAGTACATTTGAAATTCTGTGAATTATGATTAAAGGAAAAACATGCATTCTTTCAATACTCGGTTTCCACTCATTAAAAAAATGTTTCAAGTGTTCGGTAGAAAATAAACGTCTCTTTTCACAAAAAATAATCATTTATACATTATTTATCGTATATTTTTTCTCATTCAACAAAATTAATAAAACATCAAGAAATTAATAAATTCTAAATTTAAAGGTGAGTGCAGTGGGGAACCTACCATGACCCGCAATCCAATCACGATGATGCAACATGCCTGACACGGACGTGCAAGAACGCGCATGGCGACGACCACAAGACTGCGGAATTACCTCGCCAATGCACTGCAACAAAAGTAACATAATCTAAAAGATATAAATAGTGACTCAAAATAACTCAACAATTAAACATCGCAAAAATAGTTAAATCATCACAACACAAACATAAAATAATCTGAGCGAACTAAAGCACAAAACTCACCTGAACACCAGTGCAGGTGAAATGACGTGAGCGAAGGAGGTAGAGGTCAGCATTGGAGTACACTCGATCAAAGGGATCGCGCAAAAGATAAAACAACTTGTGAGGATGTTGATGAAGAGTTCTGTATGATTGGAAGGGTGCCCGATGGCCAAACAAAAGGCACGTTGGCCAAAAATGCGCACATTGCACTGGAGGGGTCGGCCGGACGGTTCCCGGTGGGTCGGAAGGCACGCAACTGGAGGGCACACGGCCAGAAGGAGGTCTGATGGGTGTGTGGATACCGAAAGAAGGTCCAAATCTAGTTCAGTGAAGGGGAAAGTCGTCGGGGAATTATGCCGCTGCTGGATAGCTAGAATAGTGGAGGAGACCGCGTCTGGGGCTGCTGGGCAGGACGAAGGGCTTGGATTGGAGCTGGTAGAGAATGTAAGAATTTTGAAAACAAGTATGCACTTCTGATTTAGCTAGAAGGACCTGTGATCTACAAGTCTGGTGGTCTTCAAAAAGTTCAATAGGGATGCAATGGGGAAACTCCATGCTCTTATTGAGAGATGAAAATTGGTGGAGCCTTTACCATTCTGTCATCTGCTTGCAGCATGTGGAAGATCTGCAGAGTACTGGAATAGCATGGTGGACGTCTACACTATAGGAGGGTGGTTCAATGTGCAACATCTAGACTTCCAAGAGAATGTAGATGGCTGTGGATGGTGGAAAAAATGGCCAAAAGTAGTAGTGTAAGGGTGTAGTTGTAGCGTGCTAGGATAGTCACGTTAGGGGGTTGGGGTGTGCCGGCAAGGGGCGCTACTGGCCGGATGAAGCAAGGAAGAGGTGCTGGGGTAGGAGTGTGCCAGCTGAAGGTGGCCGGAGGGTGTGTGGGACGGAAACCGGACAATAGTGCAGGACAGGTGGAGGGCGCATAGGAGGGGATGCACCCTGTTCGTGAGAGCTACTGGAGGAGGGTGCGACGGGCTGAGGGAGGTGTGATGAGGGTGCAACAGCAAGGGGGAGAGCTCGCCACAGGTCTGGTTGTCTGGTGGGATGAGGGGAGGCGCAAATGCGGCCGGTCAGGCGGCCCAAAGGAGGTGGGGGTGGAGCTTGGGGGATCAATGGAAGGTGGCGCCGCTATGAAGAAGGTGGGGTGAGGGTGTTGGGACGCAACAGGAGGCTCAAAGAGGTGGCCTGTGCAGGAGAAGAAAACGTCGAGGGTAGGGAAGGTAGGCTTCACTGCAGCGAAAGGGGAAAGTGGCACCTAATTGGGTGGTGGTGTGAGAAAAAGAAGAGATAAGGAAGTGATGGATTAGGGTTAACACAGAATAAAATAAAATAAAAATAAACATAAAGAAAACAAAAACCAATAAATGAAATAAAATAATCATTCATCAATAAAAGAACTCATAAAAATAATAAGAAAAATAGTAATAATTAGAATAAAAACCTTAATCTATGATATTAATAACAATGTCAATAATGACAATAATATTACCAAAAACACCCAATAATAAAAACATCTTTGATAATATTAATAATAAATTATACAAATAATAATTTTAACTAGAACAACTCTTTAATAATATTAGTAACATAAATGGAACCTTTTTATAATAATATTAATAATAATATTTCCTTAATTACAATTACAATAATAATAATAATAATAAAGACTCATTAATAATAATACTAATATGAACATTAATAATTATACCGATAAAAATATTAATAATAAGAATACCAAGTTCACATTAATAAAAATAATAAAGTCGTTAGCAAAAATATAAATTTTTAATTAACATAATAAATTACAAATGTTTCCCATTTTAATTTTTCCTAAGATAGGCGGAACATCCGATGTATAAGCGATGCCGTACAGGGTATCCAAAATGCGCTCTGCCCAGGCGCTCAACATCGTCAACTCCAATCACGCTCTGGCAGGGCGGTCAACGACGTCAGCTGAAAAATGCACACTTCATAACATGAATCAAAAGTTTTTCATCTGGGACTCAACCCGAACCTCAACAAAATTTTAAAAAGTAAAAGAAGATATAAATTAAAATAAAAGATGGAGCGGGGTGTGACACTAAGGCTTGTTTTACTCCCAGCTGAGGATGCCTGATTGGAATTGGAGTATGATCTGTCTATGGTGCCTCTTCCTTTACTGGAATATGCTGATAATCCTCCTGGATGAGACAAAAAATGTTCAATTTCTCTTAATAATCCACATGTTCATATTGATTAGAGAGTTTTTATACCATGTATATAGGGATATGAATATGTTCTTATCCATGTATCTATATTAGTTTCAAAATATTCATTAGAGTTCTTATCTAGTAGCTAAAATGTTGTGTCATTTTTGAAAACCGATTGCATGAATTTATGCATGAAATATTTTTGTCTACAATATATACTACAAAATATCTTCAAATGAAGTTGGGATAAGAAGACTATTCGGTCCTCCTTATTCAATTAGAATATTTTGAAGGAATTCATGTATGGGAATAGTGATATAATCTATCCTAATACTTATCTATGGAATATGCCACCATACATGCACCTAGTGTGTATGAATATGATCCTCTTAGCTGGTTACTGTAGGAATATACATGTGGGATTCAATAATGGAAGTAGTGATATAATACCACTATTTATTATCAATAAAGTTATGATGTTTATGTTTCTTATTGGGATCCCATTAATGGGATGTAGAGGTAGAGATGTGTTAGGAGGTTCCCAAGTGTGGAACTGTGGGGCCATAGTGAATTAGAATTTGTGAGTGCGGCTAACAGGATCCCTCCTTAGTAGCACCTAAAAAATTATTTAGCGCTATATCAATCCATTATCCATTTATGATAGATATTGATGGATGTGATTTTTGGGTAATGGGGCTAATCTTTTGAAGTGATTGGTTATGGGAATGAGCGCAAGGAGATTCAATGTATATTTGGGAGGAAATTGCAGACTCATCGTCTTCAACCTTAGGAGACCCATGCATGAATCCCTGAGGGTTGCGATTGTACTATGTTACTAGTATTCCTACTCATGTTCATTTTCTCCCAGCATTGAGGGGGTCAGGTGGTTGAGGTCATTTTGATACTTACATGGGTTGTATCCCTAACTGATTCTCAATAATGATCACAAGATTAAGGCATGATCATAGTTTAAGGTGTTGTTTATAAGAGTAATATATGTTTTCAAGAAGACCACAAGGAACAAATTTAACTACTTTTTAACCAGTACATGCATTATATATGCTCAATTGAATATTCAAAGTTAACACAATTCTTGATTTTTTTTTTCTCAGCCACTATAATTTTACGTTCATTGACTTTTCACAATACGAATTAAATTTTTTCATGGGAACCCCAATATTATATTTCAAGACGTCATTTTTGTTATTTAGGGTTTTACTGTTAGGTTCGCCAAATTGGTTTTGTGGGAAAATGTTTTTTGGATATGCCCAAAAATTTTCTGTTAGGGGGGTTTAATGTGATTCACAATTAAACACATTAGCTTCATAATTTTGATTTCTTGGGAAATGAATATTGATTATTCGGGATGATAAATTTTTAGTGGTTAGTAATGTGATGCATAATTTTAATTTTCGGTTCAAGAATTATGCATTTTACATATAATCCAAATGGTTCCCATATTCACAACTATGTGTGAACCTTCCTTCCAATGTAGATAGTCAATTGGGGTTTCATACCTAATTACACTTAGGAAATCCAATTAGAAAAGAGGGTGATATGTCGGGATCATAAAAAAATTTGGTGGAATTTATTTCAAATATATGACTCCCTTATAGATTTGAGATATGTTCACAAATCTTTTACTAATCCCTCTCTAATTTTGATTACCCTAATAAAAAATAAACTTAAAACCCATAAATATTTAAATGTTTGTATATTAATAATTTAATCAATATGTATTTGTGGATATCCATCAATTTCACGTTAAAAGGCTATTGGTTCTATTTTGAAGACATATACCAAGGCACCCTTGTGGTTACTATCATAGAGGGAGGAGATTAATATCATGAGAATGGGATTTAAACTCTCTAAGGGTTCCTTTTTATTTTGTTTATAAAATGAATAAAAAATAATTTTTTTTCATTGGACCTCTGACATTTAACATCATTTAGAAATGAATTATATTATGGAACATAGGAATCAAGTGTTGATGTTGATCCTTAAGAAGGATTCCTATGTATTTTGATTAAGGAAGGATTATGAGTAATCATAGGTTGATTATGACCAAGGGTCATACCCTGAGGATGATTCCCTTATATGGGGGGTATCATATCATATAGATGAATGTGTCTAACACACTATGGTTTACCTGGTAGAGTTTCATAATGAAAGTGAGATAACCATTGAAAATTCATAATCCCAAATAAGTTATGATAGGTGTGAGAAACGAAGGGTAGAATTTATTTGGTTTCCCTACATATAGATACGAGACTTATACCTTTTTGTAGTCCTTATGAGGTGATTGAAAGGTATTTTAGACATTATGAATGCATATAATGTATCTATGTTTTGGATATAATCATATTTATTTAATTTTTGTAATATTATCAATCCACTATTGGATTAGGTTGATTGATAAGCCCATGGAAGAGTTTTGATATCGATGGTTATAATTTTGGATACATGGTGGTATATACATTGAGGAATTTTACCATTAGAGATGAGCCCATAGAAAGGAATCCTACATATTCAGGTTATTATGGGAATCATAGTTCTCATAGTTATTATGATTATCAATTTTTTATAGATAAGGACAAACTATAAGACCATGGTAGAGACTAGATACCAATGGATAGAAAGTTTGAGACATAGAGGAAATTACACTAAGGAATATTCTCTTTAGAGCATGGTCCATATAAATTCTTCCCATGTATCATGGTTATGGTAGGGATCAGGGTCAATGTAGTTTAGTTTGAATATATATCATTTTAAGGGTATAAAGGAATTATATTCCCATGGGAGAGATTGGATCACGGTGGTTTTGATGTTGGATATATTTTGACACAGTTTGAAGTAGATTCAAATTGGTGCTCAAGATTTATAGCGGAATCATATGTTTCTTGGATACGGTAGGAATTTATAGTTCTTTTTTTTTGTTTGGGGTATGCTAAAATATATCCACTGAACAAGGTTTTCATTTCCCATATCACCTTACAAAAAATTATGAATTGAAAGATTGGAATATTCTAATTTTAAACATGATATGACCTGATTGTATTAATAAATTGTATGGGTTTTTTATTTTAAATGTTTAAGGAAGTGTGAACATGTATTTTTTACCAAAAATAAATCTACAAAGACTATTGTATGATCCATTTGAAGTCTCAGAAATACATTTCATAATGAAAAATGAAAATTTGAGAGGAAATCGCATAATAAAGGATTACATGTATACATGGTGTCTCATGAGCAAGGATGACATGTCTAGAGAATATCATATGTTGAATGATGACATTTCTGAAGGACATCACATAATCTACCTTACTTTTTTGAAGGACATAGTGAGACCTAGACAACATTTATGGAGGAAAACAAAAGACCCAACTGACATGCCCTTATGATACCATATAACTTGGGAGACATATCTGGAAGACATTATGATATTTTTCTATTAATATGAGAGGTCCTAAATAGACATTAGTGGAATTAATAGAAGGAATCACATGATTTTCATGACATGAGCATGATATATCTCATGATCATAGTGACATGTAAAAATTGTGTCCCATAACATGTGAGAAAATCCATAGTGATGTCACATGATCATGGTAGGTAAGGAGAAGTTAATGATGATCAAAATATTCATATTCACATAACATTATATTCTCTTTCTTTCTGTATTACAACCATCAAGTCATATACCCCTCATGTTTTTTCGATTTAATCTTATTTTTGGTTTTATATGACCCAGATAACATGTGGTACCTCATTCTTATAAGATGGTCAACAAGTTGAAATTCCATCATCCGTTCAAAAGAGTGATCACATGATGCCTATATTCACAACACATGATCACTCAATTCATCACCTAAATATTAACTAGTAGAATACCTTTGCTATAACATGATGGGTTGCTCCAAGAATTCCACTTCTACTATCCCATGTACCAGTCACCCATTATTTTTCACCTTTTCTATGTTGAGGGGGTGAAGTGGATTTATAGGAATCTCTATCCAAGATATATATCTCTTTGAACAATATATATCTCACATATCTGATCAGGATTTGGTGAAGGGGTAGTTTTATCATGTGATATGAATGATCATGTTGAGGGACACGCATGACACTACATGTTGATAATGACCAAAAGAATGTTTCTTTATTTCCATGTTTATTGGAACTCAGCTGATCAATGGGATTTATCCTAACCATATGGATGTGTCGATGACCCTTCAAATGTTCATGCATCTATGTATAAAATTATATATGATATCAACATTCCAATGAGAAGGTTTTCTCTTGATCGAAGAAAAATTGTCTGGGGTGCTCCGTTAGAGTAATTCCACTTTTCATGGGGGCCTCTACCAATCAGGATAACATTTCTAAGGGCCTTTGTGAGATCATGTTGTCCTATTAAGGGGGGATCACATGATCAGTGGATATTTCCCAAGGTATATGGAACCATTTGTGTGATGGTTAGTATATCTTCCCCTCATAAAAAAATTCATTATTTTACCTTATTATTTCCTTCAATAATCAACCTGGAAAAATATATCCTGAAGATGTTAATTCTATTTTGATGAAAACAATTATCCTTTTATATGATATGCCACATGAACAATAATGGATATTGTGGATATTCATGATAATTTAAATGTAAAACCCAATTCAAATTCTATGGAGCTAAAGAAGTATCACATATTTGAATGGTCAGGTCTAAGACCATTCATCTAATTAAAGTGACATAATAATATGATTTTTCATGATAATGTACACATGTCACTAGGACTTTCCTAAGGACTTCTGGATATCATGAGAATATAACAAGATAATCAATGTAACTATTCTTCACATGTGGATTATGTTGTTATAATTATTCATTCTTAAAGTGTTTTGGAATATTTTTAGTGGTCTATCTATTAGAAAGTTTCATGAATAATAGGATCTCCCATGGAAGCCTCCACACAACCATTCGTTCGTTTTATGATATCATCCCTATAAAAATGAGGGTTTTCAAAGGGGATATACATTTTAATAATCCTATCATGCATTGATAATGGTATGTTTACATGACCTTCTAATGGTCACGTGATCATGTGTCCATTTAAATGTTTCAAAATCAATGTACGTTACCTTCTTTCACTTATGTTGTTTTATAGAGAAAATAATACTCATCCCTTGGGTATTTATTACATTATAGATTTTTAAATTCCCATTTTTTGGGATTCAATATGAGTTCTTATATTATATGATCCATGTCACACACTACCACATCTACAAGATATGAATGTGATGAGAGGTTGTAAAAGTATATAGCCCTTTTATATATTTGGTAAGGATTTTATCTCACAAGATACCATGTATGGGTCATAGTAGGTACTCCAATTAACCCTATATTATGATTTATATATGATTATAATTTACTTATCCCTATAATTTTAATTTTTATACTATTTTCACATTTCTATTTCTTCATGAGGTTTCCATTTCATATCATGATTCAATGATCTTTTTTACGAATCTCAAAACATAATATTTCATTTTTATTCTTCTTGAAACACATTTATTGATTTCATAATGTTATGATTCTTTACATATTAACTCAGACCATTATAATGTACGTCCATTTCTGATCCATTGTAGTTTTATAATATGTATGAAATATTATGATCTTGTTATGGAAGATTAAATAATGTTGTTTTATACCAATTTAAAGTGATTCTATGATGTATTTAATTACCCAAATTAAAAATTCCTTTCAATATATTGGTTTTTTTATTAATTGTGTCTTTGTATAATAAATCATGAATTAATGTTCTTTAAGGATATGGGATATCAAAAATTTTATCTGAGAAAGGTATTGTAATATTTTGAGAATTAGATTAGAGAAAAATAGTGATAAAATTAAGGATACATGTAAATATAGTTGAAAATCACTAATATATTGTAAAATATATTGTATGTGGATTATAAGTAACAAAATAAAGTCTGGAGACAACAAGTGCATGCAGATTGGGAAAAAGTTTACTCATTTCTAATTAACCAGAAATGGGTTCAGTTAGACTAAATCGATCATCACATATTTTACAAAAAATGTCCTTATCACTAAGTTAATATTAAATTCCCGACAGATATGATTGGATAAAATCACAAGCTCCTGAAAATCATTTATGATTAGAAAAAATGTCGGTAATTTTTTTTGTTTGGAAATAGCCCATGAATATCTTATATTAAAACCTAGAAATTTATAGGTTATGGAATTTAATAGATTTATGATTTTTCCCTTAAATGTTCACGATTTCCCTTTTGGCCATTAATATTTTGAAAACTATCATTCTGATATCGATTTTGTAGGATGATAATGTTTAAAAATGAGATGAAATAGTAAAAGGAAGGCTTATAAAACATTAATGAACATTAAATATCCATTAGGGACAATAGTTTTAAACATTCCTTCATATCATTAATGTTTAATAGACTAATTTAATAACTAATAGAAAAAATGTATGTAGAGACATCCCTAAAAACAAGAAAAAGTATGAAATCATTGAATTCCAAAAATATAACATATCCCATATTGATATTTTTGGGAAGAGCATCCCAGTGAACCCTGTATTACCTACTATATCATAATTTGATATAATTTTAGGTTTTGATTTTATGACATTGTATAGAGTGAACATGCATTTAAAAAAGTATGAAATCATCCATCCTATCTGGAATGAACAACTATTTCTATAAATTTGAATAGATTAGGATGAATCTTTTTTGGAATAATCATCTCAAAAATTAATATTTAATTATCTTGAAAAATCATATATTTCACCAGTTATTATGATTTTGGAAAATATTATCCTTAATGTCATGACCACTATAAGGGGATATTATGATGAGTTTCATGATGATTTTTACAGTATTACTTCAATTCGTGAGGTCGCCTGTTCAATATTACATATACCTAAATCATTTCTTATATAAAAAGATATATAGAAAATCCACTATAACACATGTGGATTTTAATATGAAAATACATGAGAACCTAGGTAATGGGTTTATACAAAAAAATTACATCACCATGGGGTGTGCCTTCTTCTTCATCAATATGAAAGTTGTTACCTTAGGCCTCTATATTGATCATCATTATCATGAAATGATAAAAACAATGAAAATATATCCTCTCCCTTATATTGATGACTTCTTCAATCATCTAAATGGTTCTAGATAATTCTTTATGGTTTGTCTTTGATTATGATATTATCAAGTAATGGTTAAGAAGGAAGATATCTCTGAGACTATTTTTCAAACAAGGTACTATAACAATGAATCCATAGTGATTCTATTTAGGTTCTGTAATGCTCAAAATATCTTTTAGACGTATTGATTATAGAAATTAGGGGTTACCTTGATAAATTTTTGATATCCATTATCTCTAATATTCTTACCAGCAAAAAAAGCTTAGTGGAACATTAGGGGTATTTGAATGTTGTACTGAACACCACGAGAAAAGATAATTTTTATTTCATGTACAATCAATGTTATTTTTAGAGAGACAAAGTATCATTCTTGGGGATATTTCCCCTAGATAAATATATCATTTTATTGACCATCAATAGTGGAAATTGATGGATATCCCTAGAAAACATCTATGATAGAGATATGTTTTTCTCTTCCACAGGATGGGTACTTTTGTCAATTTTTTAGAATATTATCATGATTTTCATGCTCAATAAAAAGAATAATTATGAAGGATGTGATTTTTATATGGAACAATGAATGTGTAAAAATATTTAAAGGGATATAGAAGAGGATAATAACAATATTTATACTCATATTTCTCACAAGTTTGGAAGTATTTTCAATAAATGAAATGTGTCCAAAACATTCCATGGATTTTGTACTCATGAAATATTTAAAATTGATATCATAATCTTACAAAAAATTAATGATCCATAAATATAACATACAAATTGTTTTCTGAAATTTAGATATTTAGATATTCACATTGATGAATTGGTGACAATATCTTTATGGGGAGATGTGTCAAATATATATATATATATATATATATCAAAAAATAATCAAGTATATATTCAAACAAAAGTTTTCTTAAAATTCACAAATAATGTTGGATAGAGATAATAAATGATATTGATTTTTCTATCAATTATAATAATTGGGTGTGAAAGAATGTTGTAGATTATATTACTAGAAATGATCTTACAATGCTATCATTGATGTGGAACATAACGACCCAAAATTTTATAAAAGAGAATTAAGTTCTTATGATTTTTTCATATAGTATAAATCATTTAAAATAACATACATAACAAAAAAAATTAAAACCAAGAATGAATGAAATATCTGTTATTTCTAGAAATTAGGGAACCTATCTGAACTGAATATTAACATGAACTGTGAAATAATATGTTGAAAATTAGGATTAGTAAATAACCCAATAGAATTGTATACTAATATATGAATTTACTAATTAAATTAAAGTCTCCTATAATTGAAAATATTATATTATTATATCCTTGAATAAGTAAATGAATATTTTTAAAATTATTTATTATATATGGTATATCTATTCATCATAAGTATTTATATATAATTTTATATATAATATAATTTTTAAAATAAAATATATTTTCGTAAAATAAGTTCATAAATTACAATTTTCTTTTTTTATAATCATACGATAATTATAGGTTGCCTTTAATACTCTTTTAATGTGTTACAAAATCAGTTATAATTTTTGAATTGTAATTTTCTATATAAATGATGGAACTAATGAAAAATTAAATTTCACTTATTCATAAAATTATTTTCATAATATGAATATAATTTGTGAATTCTAGATGGTATATTTGGAATTTTCTAAAATAGGTATCTTTTTTTTTCAATAGTAAAATGCAATAATTTAGGAAAAAAATATATATAAATATTATTAAGTCATTTACTATGTATGGTTTAGGTGATCCAAAAATCAAAAATATCGTTCATTTCTTTAATATATTTATTGATAATTCTCATATTATTAACTATGATGACCCAAAACAAAAATCATATGTATAAAATAATGAGAATTCCCCCTCTTCACCCTTATAAATACCACCCCTCCCCACATCTTCTACTCAAACCATAAATGATTTGAGACTTGTACAATTTATTCCAAAGACTCTTACCAATACCCTTCCCTCATAAATGACCCCTTGTTCTCATCAAAATACCGAACCCATTTCTCTATGGATATTTTTATAGAGGATAAATTCAACATTGTAAATAAACTTTATTTTTCTTATATTTTAATTTAATTTATTATTATTTTCTTATTATCACCACCAATAATCTATACAGTAGTTCATGAAATTTTTTGTATGATTTATATAATGTAATTATATTATTTGGATCTTATATCCATCATAAAACTCTTTTCTCTCTCTCACTCTCTCTATTTTATTGTTTCATTGGAATCATCGCTTATGATGTGTCAATTTACCGACCTCTTAGATAATCCATTTTCATTTTCCATTAACACCTTCATCACAGTTAACTAAAAGAATATAATGGATGATCATAATTTTAATATTTATCTGGTATCCATTTTTATTTTTGGGATATAACTTATATACACAATTATAAATAATGTAACAAAACAATATTAGGATGGTCGGAAAACATAAAAAAATCTAAATGATTATCAAAAACCATTTATCTAATGATTAATCATAAATAAATTTATCTAGATGATATATATATATATATAACCATTTAAACCTCATTATGTTCGTTAATAATAAATAATTTCAATTCTGGATAATCATTCACATTTTAGATGAATTTCTATACTCATATAAAAGCGAATAGATTATGAAAACCAAGAAAAAGAACACTTCTAAATGATGAAATTGAACTCTATAACTAATAAAAAATACCATTAAATAATATAATAAAAAAATAATTAATGTCTTGAATTTTTAAATTAAGGAATTTCATTTCATTATCTGAGATATTAATATGAATAATAATTCATACATCATGTAAGGGTGTTATCGAACCCAACTCCATTTCTCTAGGTTTCCGTTATTCACACCAATTTTAATATATGTATGATTATTATATTTCTATTATTTATTCTAGAATTTTTTTAGATATAGATGCATTATAAATTCCTATAGGAAAAATACAATTTTTTTCAAAGTAACTATTCTTTAAAAAAATAATCTTTTTACTTCTATGGAGATTGTTTCTTCCTCACTCATGATTAATTATTCTTAAAACAAGAATCTTATTCCTGCTTTATTTTGGGATTCTAAATTTTTTACATTAATGTATGTATTATGAAATTTATACCATTATTTCAATGGGTTAATTTATGTATAATAATGATATATGTTTTATGTGGAATGCATGATAATGAAAATGTTACGATTTGATGGTTGTGACAAGAATTATATAGTGCATGTAAATGTTAGGATATGACTGGTGTGACTGGAATTATAAAGTTATACAATGAATTGGGTAATATTATATTTCTCATTAGATAATGATAAATATTCATGAACATGATGCAAGATTTTTTCTCAACTATGTGAGTTATTTGACCACCAAGACATATGGTTTCATATTTATGAATTTCAATATTCCATGCCTTTATATAATTTTTACTCCCATGATAATCATTATGATAATTTTCATATATTATGATGACTATTATTATTATCACCCATTATTGATGTCTCTTATTAATTATAATTCTAGGATTTTAGATCACATCATATTTCTATGGATATCCGCACCAGAATACTTGTACAATATAGAACATTAGGTCTGTTATAAAGATATAGAAGATTGAATTAAATAACTTTTTGTGTTTTATTAAGTAAATTTTATGTGTGGTATTAATTTTACCAAGACACTAACCCATTATAACCTATATTTTTAGTTCTTTTTCAAAAATATGATGTAATAGACATGAAAGAAACTGTATGATCACTATAATTGGTAACATTTCACATTTTAGTTAATTTGGAAAATAGGATTGGAGACCCCTTGTAGAATCCCAGAGTATGAGAATAATTATATATATTAATAAATGATGGATTCTTTTATAAAACACTAACCATATGGGTCACACTACATATTCCATTAAAATTAATTCCAAATAGAAATTAATTATTTATTCATGACTTTTTTACTTATGTTTTTTATATCATTTTATATTTTCTAAAAATATTGGGAAATAGTAAAAATGTGGCCAACAACCCACATGGGGGACAATGTAGTGACTGCCCAAATGATATATCTAATGTCTTGGGAGGTGGAGTTCAAAATTTTAGGGTGATGATTACCCATATTTCTCAGGCTATAAAAGATAACCTGATTAATAGAGAACATACCCCTTCACCTAAGAGAGAGCATCTGGTTATTGAACCATTTATATGGAAATAACCATTTCCATTTAGTGGATCTTTTGATCCACTTGTCCTGGAATAGTGGGTCAACACAATGCAGGCAATATTTTTATTCGTCATTATTCTGAGATGGATAAGGGGACTCTTTCCTGTTATCCATAAGATGGAGAGGCTGGCCTATGGTAGACATTGACTAAGAACACCACGTTGTGGAATAAAATTAAAGATATAGAGTGGGGAGACATTAAAATAATGGTTTGTTAAAATTATTTCCCTTTAAATCATTTTACAAATATAGAGAAATAATTCATAGTGTTGAAGAAAATGAAAGTTGAATCTATCCTAACATGTGAAGTAAATTTCATAGGGCTTTCGAGGTACACATCTTGTTTTTTTATAAACAATGAGTGAAAAATTGATATATTGTTTTTTGGTATAAAAAAACCTTCATAAGACTCAATAAATTCAATACATTTGGATTTATAATGAATATGCTATATGTTCTCTCCATGTATATTGGGAGTTTAGATAATGTCCCCATGGTTATGTTGATAAGAAATATAATATATAGTTTCAATGTGGATGCTCTAATGATAATTTTGGAATGATTACCCAACTACCCACTTGTCTAAAATGAGATAAGATGAATCCAAGGAATTTCTTCTAAGGGATGGGAAAATTCTATAAGTGTTGGGGAGAAGAAAACCATACTCATGAATGTCAAAGCGACATGATGAAGAAGAAACATTTGGTATAGGAAAAGATAGAACCACTCATGGTTCAATGATTAAACTATAGGGATAAAGGACTCTATTCAAGCTAATGCACTAAACCCCGAGTCCTTAAGTGTAATAATCTTCATCAAACATCAATGAAATGTGATAAAGGGAAGGCTTATACAATCTATACAACTGAGGTGGAGCCTGGAAATTATGTGATGGTAGGTACACTAGTTATTAATTAATGAATAGATAATGAACAATTTGATTATTTTTTTATGAATTCTTTCATATCATTCCAGTTTAGTAGAAAAATTCAGACACCACCTCACACTATGATGCTTGAGTGACCTGTGAGAACTGGAAGTGGGGAAATTATTATATCCATCATATGTAACTCCTTCTAGATTAATAATTATGGAATAAACCTCCTAGAAAATATTTAATTACATCCCTTGGTGGAGTTTGATTATATTTTGGGCATATATTGGATACCTTTATACTATGAAAACATCAAATATTAAGAAAAGGATATCACTATTCACACCATGGAGAAACCTCCATATATATAATATTTTAAGGATGATGATGAATTTTTTTAGATCCATCATCTCATGTGTTGATAATATTATCTTATAAGATATAATATATGGATCAAATGATTGATATGAAAGAGATAATAATGATCAATGACATGCATACTATGAGAGATGTAACTTATGTGTTTCACAATTATTTTCACGGCCTTCCTCCCAACTTATAGGTTTAGTTTTAATGTAAATTTATTCCTAGATCTCTACCTATATTGAAGAGACCATATAGAATATAGACTATTGAGTTTGAGAGACTAAATAAGTAGTTATAATAAAATCTAAAAGAGGTTTTTGTAATCTCGAGTTCCCCACAATGTGGTACATGAGTCAACATCATTATCAAGGATGTGTCAATTTTAAATTTTAATGATTATCTTGAAATAAAAAAAATCAAGATTAAAAATGTCTATTCTTCTATAGATAAATGAATTTTTCAATCAACAGTATTGGTAAAATTATTTCTCAAAGGTGGACCTTCAGTCAGGATACCACCAATTAAATGAGGGGAAGACAGATATTCCCAAAACTACCTTTCATAGAAGGTATGGAAACAATGATTTCATAGTGATACCTTTTATAATCACTAATAATATAAAAATATTCCTAGACATAATGAATAGAGTCTTTAGATATTATCTCAACATCTTTTATTCTTATTTATTGATGATATTCTACTATAATCCATGATCTTGCAGGAAAATGAGGATCATTTGAATAATATACTATAGACATTGAAAAGGAACAAAATTTGTTAAAGGAAAAATACATGTGAGTTCCAGATTCATGATGTTTTATTATTGATGAATTTTATCACAAGAAAAAAAATACATCGACCATTCTATGAAAATGGAAATCGAATACTGGTTGGATCCACCATTTGTAATAATGATCCAAAGATTCCACAGTTTATTAAGGTTATACCAGAGATTTTTAAAAAACATATAATGATTTTATAACCCACTAACCAATATTAATTGGAAGTTTGATATGTTTTTATGGACTAGTGAATGCGAGGACTGCATCACATAGTTAAAAATGAGGCTTATCAATGCTTCGATACTCACTCATACAACAATTGGGGAACTCTAGATAGTATAAAACAATGATTCGATGAATGGATTACTTGTGTGATAATTCAAAATTAAAATGGGATAAATTAAACATAAATAAATTTGAAAATTGATGATAAAAACTATCCAATACATATTTTATAATTTGTAGCTATGATCATTACATTGAAAATATAGAGACATAATCTCTATGGGAAGAAGAGTGAAATATATACTAGTCATAAGATCCTTAAATAAATATTCACATGGAAGGATAATAATATTCAATAGTGATGATGGTATGACCTAATAATTTAATATGATATCATAATACGCTACCATCATGGAAAAGGGAAAAATGTTGAAGATTTGCTATATATATCAGATCCTATAACTTTATTAATGATGGAAATTGAGTAGTGTATAATATTTTTATGTTTTAAAAATATGTACATGTGAATTATTATGTAATCTAAGTCATCAATCCATTCTCAAATAATTGTTCCACCATCCATCAAGTTGAAAATAAAGGAAAGTCAATGAAATGATGTTGAAATTCAGAAGAAGGTGGAAGCTTTCAAAAAGGGGAAATCTTAAGAGATTGAAACTGATGAAAACTAAATTTTAATAATTGTAAAATGAAATTTTTTAAAATATTGTCAAGTAAAAATTAGTATATTTTGATTGGAGATCATAGCTGAAAATTCCATATTCATTGTTGGAGCACACATATGTATCAAGATCTCCGATAGAATTATTCATGGAAAAATAGGAATTAGGAGATGGTTGATTATACCTCAATGTTAAATGTATGTCATCATGTGAAGGATCAAAGACAAAGTTATGAGTCTTTGATGAATCCATTACCAATAAAAACTTGGAAATGCAAAAACATAAACATGGATATTATCCACGGAAAACCAAAGGCATCCATAGGAAACAATGCAATATGGGCTATAATGGAAGGTCTTATAAAGACATTTCTCTTTATCGCAATTTGAGATGGCTTTTCACTGTATCAAAATTCATAGATGCAAATCATAGATGTGGTAATAATACATGGATTTCCATATCAAATGTATCCAATCGTGATATGCGATTCTCATATATGCCCTTTAAAGGTCTCCCACGTGCATTAAAAACTGAGTTTTAATTTAGTGAAACATATTATCATCAAATGGAAGGAAAATATAAATGACCTATTGACCCACTAGAATACATGATGAGGTATTGTTTTATAGGCATCTATGATGGATGATTCTAACATCTTCATCAGGTTGAATTCTCTTACAAAAAATATCTTCACTAGAGAATCCAAATGGATCTGTATGATTCCCTTTTAGGGAAATGATGAAGAACACTGATGTGTTGTGATGAAGTTGGAGATCACATGTTTCTAGGATATAAAATTGAAAATTAAATTGTTTGAAAGATTAAAAAAATTTATCAATAAATAATGGAATCCCAAAGTCGAATGAAGATAAATACAAACAATCATTGACATGAAATGATGTTTTGGGGTGGAGAAATGATATTCCACCAAATATCTCCATGGAAGATGATAATGAGATTTGGGAAGAATGGATAGTTATTACCTAGTAATATCATACCATTTGATGTTCATTATCAAGTCAGAGCCATTTCCTATCGATTGTATCTTCCACATACCATGTCTCATGTACAATATGTATTATATGTATCCCTCATAAGTATGTGTATTTTAGATCCATCGCATGTATTGAACCCATAGGTGGAATAGTTGAAAAATTAAATTTTTTATAATGAGTAACCACTAAATATTATGAACTATAGGGAAAATTTTATATGCAATAAGACTAATCACAATGTCAAAGTGAAATTGATTAACCATATGTACAAAGAGGCAACATGGGGACTAGTGGAATTGATGAAGGAGTTATACCCTCCCATTTTTCACTAAAGAATGTAAAATGATACTTCGTAAGGTAAATTTCATAAGGATGTAAGACTGTTACAATCCAAAATATTATCAATGTAAATTCAATTCTTATAATTATTTCATATTTTATAGATCACATAAAATCACCTAGAAAACATGAAATAAAAATTTACATAATTAATGGATGATATAAGAGGTATTTATAGAAATTATGGAAACTCTTCTTATTGAATATTAATATGATTTTTCAAAAGTACTGTTACCATTCAAAATATTAAATCAACCAATAGAATAACAACACTTGTTCATCTTTTTACCGATGATATGTTATCGGTGTCCTAAATTATTTTTACCCTAATGTGTATAGTATGAGTAAGGGGTCGATACTCATAAAAAAATTATTTTTTCTTTCTTATCGAGTTTTTATTTTTCTTTCTAAACAATGTTTTCTGAATTTGGAGTCGATTTTTGATGTTTGGATAAAAATACTAATTGGACTAATGTTTCTATTGACAAATTACTTAACAGAATAAAAGAAAATACGAGAAAATTTATTTCGATGCAAATAAATAATGAAATACATTGTGGTTGTGGATTCTTATGAATTTTATTATTAGATGAAATTTCTTATGAAGTTTTGTTGTTCATAATAACCTATCACTTTGGGTTTCAATTTGTAACAATTTTTTCTTGGTCTGGTAAACTTATATTCAGAGCTGAGGAAACTAATTCCTTGGTCTGGTAGTTAGTGTTTCACTGTTATTTATTTAGCTTAGTCCATTTTGAGTTGATGAATAATTCCAATGATTATGTAAATATTCATCGTTATTCTTCTTTTGAATCCATTAAAATTCTTCACTTGGTCTACTCAGAATTTTTAGTGTAAGATGATGTGATTTATGAAGAATTAGAAGAAGGTAAAAGAAAAACACATTCAAAACGGCCAATCTAAATTACAAATCATCATCACCCACAAACCCAAAAAACGGGTTATTTTAGTTACACATATAGGACAAGATAAACACAGAACCCTAAATACCTGATGTGATCATCACTGAAACATTGAGGAGAGCGTGGATCTTTGGTAGAATGATAGAATAGCGAAGTATTTGAATGGTGGTAGCATGGCAGCTTAGCTTATTTCCATCGAATGTTCACCCCTTTCTCTGCACCCTTGAACAGGAAGCCAAGGCCTCCATTTATAGAAATTTAATGTACATGTCGTGCGTCAAAAGTACATGTCATGTAGTATTGTCAATGCGCTTTTTCCATCTTTTTATCCATCATTGGTTGGCCTAATATGTCGTCTTTGAATTGAAACATCGCTCCGCATAGTAATTGGATGTACACGGGGTGTAAAGCCACCACACATGACGTTCACTCTCTTTAATCGACCACTAACTGCTTATATAACACTAAACATGGCATGCAGATTGTGTACACGGTGTGTAACCCTCAGCTAGCCACATGAGCGTGTAGACTTCTTCTCAAACACCAACTGCTACTACAAGACTATACACCGCGTGTAGTCATAGTACACGACGTGTATGTGATTCTGGTAACTTGGTCATGTACTTGTCTAAGCCAATCCAAGTTTCAGTCTGAATATACATGACGTGTATATATGTACACACTGTGTAGTTGTAATTTTTTTTTCAGTTTTCCCTCAGTTTGTGTGTTTGGCCAGAAATCACCTGAAAATGAACTATATTTCCAAAATCAAAGAATTTGTTTACTATGTAGTAGGTATTTGTGGAAATCATGTTCTTATTTTCAATAATGTTTGTGAAAATGTATACACAAATTTGGTGCATCAAACTCCATCATACATAGTCATTTCATTACCCTCAATAAAATATCAACATCTAATTTAAAGAATCTATACTTTTAAAGGAATAAATTCAGTTAATCATAAATGTAAATGATACAGTTATATAAGAAAATTTTAAAATGGTACCAAACAGTTAAAATTTATAATATATTCAAATCGTGACTTGTATAAATTTCAATTAACTACATTCATCCTTTTTTAAAGACATGTTTTAACCTTTCAAAAATAAGAAAGAAATTTATGATCTACCTCACCAATAAAATACTCGAAACTAAGGTTATTTTAAATCAATGTTATATTGAATCAATGATATATACACTCTATCCATAATATTTCAAGAAATATAGTTTTCTAATTCAGAAAATTGATTTACAAAAATCATGAGGGATTTTCAATAAGGATTAGATGTCTCTGTGGCTAAGGGTCGGTAAGTAATGATGTGAAAAATAACTATGAGGCTTGAAAAGGGAGGGTATTTTTTTTAAATAACAGTGCATGATATTCAAAATTATGATCAATGTAAAAACATCCTCAACAAGATTTTTCAAATGATCACATCAACACCATCTCCTTTAGTTAGGTAGGAGTCAAAAACCATTAAATGATTATAATGTTCTTTTGTCTTTTTTTAAAAAAAATAACTAAGGGGACCTTTTAGAATTTCCACAAATAGTGGTTTGGAACCTTTTTTGATCCAAAATTATCAAGAGGCTCTCCCCCATACATTATACCACAATGATTTACAAAAAATTTCAATGTGTTTCTAATCCATTCTTTTAATCTCAAGTGAATAATCAGGAAAAATCATAAAAGTATTAGGGTAGGAAGTTAAATAATCTTGTAATGTCGATTCTTAAAAAGGCTTTTTATGGTTTCTAGGGGCTTCATGAAGATCAGATGTAGGGTAGGTCTCAAGAAAATGGGTTAAAACAATCTAATTCCTCAATCATTATAATATAATTAAAAAATTCTTCATGTTTTGAAAATAGAAGATGAAAATTATGGTAGGTATATATAACCTAATAATCTCTCAAGAAAGAGGTTATTAGGAAGAAAATGAAAAAGAGTTTAGAATACCTCTTAGGAGTGGGGAAGACAAATAAAGAGGCAATCAGGTCATCACTTGCATATAATTGATTAGTCTAAATAATGTAATTATCCAGGGATTTTAGGTTGCAAATTAAACTATATCTGTAATCATTTTAAAACACTTTCAAATCACTATAAGCATGGGACTTTTAAGAATTTCCCACTTATGTCTTTATTATTTTGAAATATGATTAACTAATTTTTTTCACATTTTCAAATATATCTACCAATAATGATGTCTCATAGATGAGGATATGGGAAATGACTTAAGTGGTCGAGACATTATCCCAAATACTAAATATCACACACGGTCCTCCATGTGCCAAATAAAGATGGAGAATGGAATGGGGGACACAATAGGGGTCCTGAACGAGTGAAGTAAAGAAATAAGTAAATGATGGAAGAAAAAGAAATTAATGGAAGGAATGAAAAACAATACTCTCATCGTGTATAGGTGAAGAAATATGGGAAGTGGTGGAAAAGTTCTACCCTAAGCGTGCCAGGGTACCTATGACGGTCATGGATAGAGAACACTGCAAGCATACCCAACATACATAGGAAAGATATCACAAATATATAGATAATGATAAACATGTGTTCAAAACTATCTATGGGGTCTCCTCAGAAGAGGCATCATCTGGTATAGAAAAAACCTTTATAGAATGATCAAGAGATTTGGAAACTATAAGCTAGGAATATAAACCCATAATAGATGTTGGAGGAGTCGGAGCCGTTGGAGCTTGAATCAAAATAGGAGGCTTGATAGTGATCCCCAAACTGGCAGCAGTAGTGGCAGCAGCTGGTTCCGTAGTGGAGATGAGAACTGAATCTGTGGCCAGTGTAGCAAACTGTGGTGGTGATCTGAAATAAGGTCAGAGTTCCGAGGTAAGGGCAGGTAGGGGGGAGGGAAGGTGTTCAGGGTTGTTCCTAGGCAAGTAAATAAGAGCCCCTACTTTCGGATCAATCCCATGTGAATAAGCATGAGAAAGTCCATCCGTTGGGGGGAACCTAGCCGGTCATTTGGAAGGTATGGCTCAAAAACCTTGATGAGGTGGGAAAGTAGTGTGGTGTAAATCCCACAATTCAGGATTCCCTAAAGACTGGTAAACATGTCATGGAAATAGGAGGCTGCAAGGTAAGGGAGGTCCGGGTAGCCCTGTGTGATGACACAGGTGAGGAGCTCCATGTCACGGCCAGTCATGACCCCCATTTCCTAATGGCTATGGAAAAGGACGATGCTAAAGCATTGGTGGCTGAAGTAGAGGATAGGGTCAGTGATGAGGGTACTCTTCTAGGAATAGGGTGTACAGCTGTGGTCCGGCCCAGCAATCTCCCACCACATGGAAACGAGCTCAGAGCACTCGGGTAGGGTCAGGGTGGAGACAGGGTGTGGAGTGATGGTATGAGGATAGAAACCACACCATCATATAAACTTTTTCATAGTAAGGGAGAATGACTATCCACCTAGCTGGAATTGGACCATGTGTACTACATCTATAGGAGTCTCCCGGTACTCAGCTCCATTGAACTCAAAGGATGAATCAAACACCAAATATAAATATTTGAAAATAGGAGTGTTGACCTGGATGATTGTGAGTAACAGAGTGTGTAATAGGAGATTCTCTAACTCTCCCTAGATGCCCAGCTACTGTGAAATGGTTCTTTCAAGATAATGGCTACTCCAATGAATCAGGCAGCGAGAGAATCACCAGACTTTGTCTTAGTCCAAGTCAGTGATGGGGAACACCATGAAATGGTAGGGAAAACCTACAAGGCTCAACCTAGGTGAAGGTGCAGCAATGGGGGATAGCTATGGGGGAAGAGTGTCTATTGTTGTCAGAGGCTTGCTGGACGGGGTGGTCGATGATGGACTAGCTATGAATGAGGAGAGCTCAGGTGGAGGAGAAGCTGGTGGGGAAGAAAAGGGTGGTGCTCAGAGGATATATGAGGGATGGTGGAGGTGAAACCATACTAGGACCCGCTTCTGTGGAAAAAGAGGTTGGTGGAAGGATTTCATGTGGTCAGTGATGGTCCACTAGAGATTTGAGGGATGTTAGAATTGTGGGCTGGAGTCGGATCAGATGAAAAATGGGCCTCTCACCCTCAGTGGTAGAGGCGGGCTTCTTCCCGCGTGAAGGGTCTCTATCTGCCATATCCAAAAAATGAATGAAAGACCAAACAAGAGAAGAAGAAAAAGAAAAAATAAAAGAAAAAATGTGACAAAACTGAAAAATAAAAAGTACATGGTGTGTACATCCAGAGTACACACAGTGTAGTGAAAGAGAGTTAGAATCCTGTGTTATGTAGATAGAAACGCCAAGGGAACAAGGGAAAGACCCAGGACTGATACTCAGTGTGTATCGAACATAAATTTTGTGTTCCTGTAAAGTGGTCCTGGCCATGTAATGGAAGAGACACATCCATCATCTAGTAGAACAAAAAACCTAGGCCACACCATGTGAGAGGACAACACTGCATGTTCAAGAAGAGAGGATATACGGTCATGTGAAGTGCTAGACATGGGATGTATGAAAGTAATGGTATACACGACATGTTCTGAATAGACAAGCTATGTTGATGAACAAGTTGTGCGAGGCCATGTGAAAAAGGTTCCCGGGCATGATGGGGGTAGGTACATGGTGTGTATCGAACATACACACCATGTATTTTCAAATTTTGAAGCATGTAATGTGTGGTCATGTACAAAAGTTCACAGCGTGTGTTCTTCAAATCGTGATCATGTATCCTAGAAACCGAACAGTCTGACAATCATTAAGTCACACTTAATGCCTATGAAAATTTAAATAAAGGGTGTAAAAGGGCATACCTGGAAAGAGTATCACAATGTAGTAGAAATAAGAAGCTAAATCGCCCAAAATAAACGGATTTTGGAACGACAAGGTCAGGAGGCGTATGAGACAAGAAACGGGGATATGGGAGGGTTTCGCGTGAAACATGCTGAAGTAGGGTGGTCTGCGGCTTTTATATCCAAGATACATGGTGTGTAGTCTAATGATTCACTACATGCACCAGATTTTCTTTTCATATTTACAGATATAGATATATAATTATTATAGTAAACTATATAATAATTGATATTAATATTAATATTAATAATATATATATATACCTTATTTATCAAAAATAAAACTATACACATAATGCATCAATAAATACATGTCGTGTATTCTAAATTTTGAAAAAGAGAAGTACAACTTTTAGTCTGGTGCTTGGGGTGAGGTTCGAACTGGTGATCGGCCATTCCGAACGGAAGCCCTCAACCACTGGAAAAAAATTTGTCCTGCTGCTTCTTTTTATTATTCGAATATATTTAATGTATAAGGCCTATAATACACAGGAAGAAATAAATGCGCATCATGTGATTTTTAATTATACAAAAAGGAATGAACCAGGGAGATTATTAGAGTTTGAAATAGAGTCTTTTGGATCCAGGGCTGAAACACTCCCAATCTGCCAACATAACCCACATGAATTTATTTATGTAGAAAATATTTTCAGTTTAGTAATGAAAACATGGAACACACAACCTATATGTAAAGACATTCCGTGTGGTTTTTTAAAAGGAAAAATGATGGAAATGGGGCAATTGTTAGGATTAGATCCCAGGTTTATTGGAACCGGGTTATGACCTCGACCAACCGATCCATCCCCACCATGGGTTTTCATATATGAATATATATATATATATATATATATAATGAGAAATACCACACACAACATGTAATAAAACATTAAGATAACAAGGAAGAACCCCATGCTGAATGTAGGTCAGCAGGGATTTGAACCGGTGATGGATCAGATAAAGTCTAGAGAACTCACCATCGACACCAGCATCATCCCTATTTATATCTTAGTTAAACTATATATTTAAATAGTGAGAAGACAAATGAAAAGGAAAAAGTACACACTGTGTAGATTGGTGGAACACGACTTGTATCCTATGGGTTGCCTCCCAGGAAGCTATTTTTTTAGGTCATTGGCTCGATCGACATACCCCTGCTTTATCTGAGATGTATTGTGGACAAAATTCCCACTGTGTCCTCCATGTGATGGTAAATCTTCAGCCATTGTCCATTCACCATGAATGGTGGACCATTATCGTCAAAAATTTTCACCGACCCATGATGAAATAATCGTATAACATAGAATGGTCCCAACCATCGTGACTTTTACTTCCCTGGGAATAATCAGAGGCTATAGTTAAAATGGGGTACTGGATCACCGGGTTGGAATGATTTTCATTAAATCATACGGCCGTGAATTGATCTCATCTTCTCCTTGTAAATAATGGTGTTCTCATATGCCTCTAATCTGATTTCTTCAGGTTCTGGTAGTTAGAACTTACGATTATCTTCATCTTCCTTCAGATAAAAATTTAGGGCCTTGACGGCCCAGTAGGCTTCGTTCTCCAAGTCTACTGGAATATGACATGGCTCTCCATAGATGAGGCGGAATGGGGACATCTTCAGTGGTGTTTTGAAAGAAGTTCGATATGCCTAAAAAGCATCATATAGCATATTGGATCACTCATTTCTCAAACTGCTTACTGTTTTATCCATAATCTTTGTGAGCTCATGGTTGGACAGCTCAACTAGTCCACAAGACTGGGGATGATATGATTTCCCCATATGATGCTTCACACTAAACATTGGTATCATTCCTTTCATCAATTTGTTGTCATAGTGGGTCCCTCTGTCTCTAATTAGTACTCGGGGAAAGCTAAACCTGCTTAAAATATGTGTCTTTAAAAATCCCATGACTACCTTGGTTGTTTTGTGTGATGTAGCAGTGTCTTCCACTTATTTGGAGATGTGGTCGACACAGACCAATATGTAAGTGTAACCAAAATATGGGGGAAAGGGTCCCATGAAATCTATGCCATAGATGATGAAAATATAAACCTCTAGGATTGGGTGCTGGAGCATCTCAGCTATACGCCCCACATTACCAGTTCTCTAGCACCGATCGCAACTAGAAAAAAGGCTCGGGCATCTCTATGCATGGTGGGCCAGAAAATCCCAGACTGCATAATCATTGCTATCATACGATCAAGACCATGATGTACCCCAACTGGAGAGGCGTGATAGAATTCCAAGATACCATAAACTTCTATTTCAGGGATGCAATGAGGGATCACCCCATCTCCATAGGATCCGAATAGAAGCGGATCTTCTTAGAAGTACCTCTTGACATCAGATTGAATTTTTTTTCCTTTTCTTGAATGAGATGTCGGGGTGAATGAAACATGTGACCCAAAATTTAGCAATATCAGCATACAAAAGTCTAGGCGTTTCCTTAATTTAAATGCGGTGCTCAGCAGGGAAATCCTCCTTGATATATCGTTCTTCCTCCTTCTCCAAATGAGGTAGATCTAGGTGGGAGATATGATCAACAACAACATTCTCGTTCCCTTTCTAGTCACGGATCTCCTGATCAAATTCATGTAGGAGGAGAACCCATCAGATCAGTCATGGTTTCACATCTTTCATGTTCCCCAGGTAATTTAATGTTGCAAGGTTAGTATAAACAATTACATTAGATACCACTAAGTATGAACGAAACCTATCAAACGTGAAAAACACAGCTAGCATCTCATGTTATGTGGTGGTGTAGTTTATTTTTGACTCCTTGAGTTTCCTACTTGAAAAATTGATAGGTTGAAAAATCCGGTCAAGCCACTGGCCCATGACTGCTCGTACTACGTAGTCTCTAGCATCACACATCAATTCTAATTGTTCCTCCCATTTGAGAGCAATCATCATTGGAGCTTCCACTAGGAGCTACTTCAAGTGCTCAAAAGATATGGTGTATATCTCATCAAACTCAAATACAACATCCTTGTTCAGAATATTGGTGAGGGTTTGGGATATTTCTGAGAAGTCATTGAAAAACCACATGAGGAATCCTGCATGCCTCAGGAAGCTACATTTGGTTCTGACGGAAGTCAGAATAGGAAGTGAAGAAATGACTTTTATCTTTTCTAGGTCCACCTCTATCCTCTTTTTTGAGATTTTGTGGCCAAGGACTATTCAAATTTTTACTATTAAGTGACACGTTTCCAAATTATAAACAAGGTTAGTGTTTTTTCATCTTTCCAGAACTAGCCTCAGGTGTCGTAAACAAGTGGTAAATGATTTTTTGTAAAGGAAAAAATCATCGATTAATACCTCCGAGATCTATTCTGCCATGTCATGGAAAATAGCCACCATATAGTTCTGGATGGTGGAAGGGGAGTTTCACATGCCAAAGGACATCCTTATGTAAGAAAAAGTACAATAGGGACAAGTAAAAATTCTATTCTCTTGATCATCTAGATAAATGGAAATCGGGTTGTAGCTGGAATAGCCATCGAGGAAGCTGTAAAATGTGTGCCATACTTGTCTTTCTAGCATCCGATTCATGAAGGGAATGGGGAAATTATTTTTCCTCAGGGTGTCATTAAGATACCTGTAGTCTATACAATCTCTCTATCCCATGATAGTGCATGTGGGTATGAGCTCATTCTTATCATTTGTAACCATAGTGATGCCCCATTTTTGGGTACCACTTGTAGGGGACTCACCCACCGACTATTTGTGATGGGATAGATGATGCCTGCATCCAACAACTTAATCACCTCCTTCTTTACAAATTCTTTCATAGGGGGATTGAAGCATCATTGTGGTTGCCAATATTTCTTTATACCTTCTTCAAGAGGCACCTTGTGGGAGAAAATGGTAGGGCTGATTCCCTTCAAATCTACAACTGTCCACCCAATAGTGTGATTCCTCTATTTCAAAACTTTTAGAAGTGCCTCCTCCTACTCCGGATACAGTACTGCACTAAGTATGATAGGAAATGTTTGATTGTATCCCAAATAACCATACTTTAAAGAAGACATAAGTGGCTTCAGTTCGAGTTCATGTGCCTTTAGAATCAAAGTCATATGTGATTGAATATTTTCCCGCTCTAGAATATTGGGTCTAACTACACTTTCCCGGTAGTGGCCACCGTCGCCTTATAATAATTGCAGATCCTCTAGTTCTTCATTAACTGGAATGTCTTGAAACACCTAGTTATATAAGGTAAAAGAACAAACAAGATCATCTCCTTATTTTTTCAAGTGATCAGCCATGGTAGTCACTATATAAGAACTCTCATGCTCTGACAAAGATGTGTGTTTGACAGCTTTAAAGACATTGTATGAGACTCTCTCATCTCCTAAACAATAAATGAGCTCTCCCAGGTGCACGTCAATTAGTACTTTATATGTGTCCAAGAAATGTTGTCCTAATATGAGATTTGCCTCATGGTCATCCTCCATGTCGAGGATGATAAAATATGTAGGGAGGATTAGCCTACCCACCTTGAATAACACATCCTCCAGTAGCCCCTTCATATATTTGATGGATTGGTGTGAATGTTGAATGGATACGTGGGTACACTATAGATCATTGATTCCCAGCATCTTAAAAACTCTTAGGGATCATGAGGTTGACATTGGACCCTATGTCATATAGGGTCGTCCCAAACTCTGATGGTCTAATAGTGCATTGGATTTTGAAGCTACATGGATCCTGGAGTTTGGGAGGAATTGAATGCTGGATGACCGCTGAACACTCCTTGGTTAGGGAAATTTTACCTAGATCCTCCACCATCCTTTTGTTGGAGAGGATTTCCTTCATGAATTTTACATAAGTGGGTATCTGTATCAGTGCTTCTGCAAATGGAATATTAATGTGCAGCTTCTTCAATATGTCCATGAATTTTCCGAACTAGTGATCTACCTTTCTCTGCTTCATTCTCTATTGTAAGGGTAAGGCAGGCTTAAAGGGGTTGACCACCACCTTTACTTTATTCTACGAAGCCTCCTCCAGTGGGTTTTTGGATGAGGAGGGGTCTGTAATTGTACCTTTTTCATTGGTGGAGGGTGTAGGTGCACCTAGATATGCTGTTTGGTTCTTGTTGTAGCTCCCTTCCACTCTAAAGTGTGATGGTAAGATACTCCTCCCTCGGGCTCTTCTTAGTGTTACTCGGTAGTGTACCAGGTTTCCTCCCTGAGAGTTGGTTTGAAAACTAGCCAATTTGGTTATCCAGGACTCGAATAGAAGCCTCTTGGTTATGTAATTTGGTATCTATAGTTGATATAAATTTGTTCATGAGATCCTCTAACTTTGAGGTGTTATTCTTATGATGTGGTTGTGTAGCTGGTGGATGAGGTGGCTTCTGTGACTACTATTGGAGAGGGTTTTGATACCCATGCTACAGATAAGATCCCTGTGGGGGCTATTTCTATCTAGGGTACTGGTTTTGATCAGGAGGCTGACCGTAGATGGACGGTCGCTGTTGTGGGGGATTATGTTGTTGTTGGCCACAACCTGTGTTCTATTGATCTTTCCATGTTGGGTTCTGGTACGGTTGGTACTGGTTTGGCCCACGGTTTTAGGCAACATCACTCACCTCACTTGTCAAAAGGCCACATGCAGAACCCGATCATTCTTAAATGATGAGGTTATCACCACATTCACTACACATTGGATGGTTTGTCATATGTATTTGGTACTCACCCTTCAGATTGAGTGTGTCTTTATTTTTGGACACAACGTCCAACTTGGAAGAGAGCATAGTAGTAGCATCAATGTTATACATAACTCGTTTCTGTGTGCCCATCTCGGAATGCCACGAGAAGGTCTTGGCATACATTTCTTCCAATAGTTCAAAAATGTTGTCGGGGGAATTCCTTATAACTATACACCCATTAGAATCATCTACCATGGACTTAGTATTTGTCCTCAGCTTTCTGTAAAAGGTTTGGACCTACATCCAAATTGGGAGTCAGTGGTTTGGGCATTTTCATAACATCTTCTTGAAGCGATCCCATGATTCGTACAATGACTCTGAGTCATGCAATTGGAAGTTCTATTTTTTATTCCGCATAGTCATAGGCTTCGAGGTTGGGTAGTATTTAGACCGGAATACCTGGGCTAGCTCCTCCCAGGTGATGATATATTGTTTTTGCAAGCCTTTATTCAAGTCTTTTTCCTTATCCCTTACAAAGAAGGGGTAGAGGTGAAGACAAATAGCATTCTTGGACACTCCGTATTAGTAGAACGTGTTGTAAATCTCCAAAAAAATGGAGAGATGGGCATTGGGGTCCTCAATGGGCAAGACGCCAAACTGAATAGTGTTTTGGATCAGCTGCATGATAGCAAGCATGATCTCGATGTTTTGGGACTACATCGGTGGACATACGTTGCCCATGCCAACTCCGTGAATAGAGGTCAGGTCTTACTCCATGAGAGTACAACAAGGAGGTGGCTACTGAGGATGTGTAAGCCACATGTATTGTTATTCCTTAGGGGTGATGAACAACCCCTGAACTGGCTATATTAATGGTATCTGCTCCGGTTGGAACTGTTGGAGCTATTATGGGCCATACCCTAGAGCAAGTGTATTTTGCGTGTTCCGGTAGTCCTACAGACCAAACAGCTATCCCGCTCCTTGGAAAATAGTTGGATTTCCTTCTTCATTCTGCACTATTGGATTTTTTGGTTGTGTTATGCCATGAGTGCTCATTGTCACCACAAGAGCATTCGTTCGATATCTGGGTCAAGTGGGAAAAACCCTGAAGACTCTGCGTTTGTGGAACGAGTGAGGTAGCTGCTCATACACTTATAGAACTGCACAAGACAAAACACACCAAGTGTAAATTAGGAAGAATAAAGATAAATAGAAATGATATTAGGAAAGGAATTTTTGGGAATTTATCATTGTTATTTCCACTAAAATTTGATACAAATGAAATTAAAACACAAAAAAAATTAACTTTTCACTTTTACCTATCAACGGTGCACAAATTTGGTCTATCATTTTACTGAAGGAATGTTATCAGTGTACAAAATTTCTTTTACCCTAATGAGTATAATACCAGTAAGGGGTCAATCCACTGGGAAAATGAATTTATTTTTTTTCTTACTTATCGATTTTTTATTATTTGTTTTAGCGAAGATTACTGAATTTAGAGTATGTTTATGATGTTTGGATACAAAGGGTAATTGGATTAATGATTGTTTTTTCAAATTACATAATATAATAATGGAAAATATGGGAAAATATATTTTGATTCAAATCAGGAAGGATATTCATTGGGGCTATGGATTCTAAAGAAGTTGTTTATTAGATGAAATTGCTTGTGAAGTTGTAATGTTCATAATAACCCAACACTCCGAGTTTTAATTTGTATCAAAGTTTCCATGGTCTGGTATACTTATGTTCGGAGCTGAGGAAACTAACTCCTTGGTCATGTAGTTAGTGTTTCGAAGTTCTTTATCTAGATTAGTACATTTTGAATCGACAAATACATCTAATGATCCTGTAAATATTCATAGTTATTCTTCTTTTGAATCCCCGAAAATTCTGCCCTTGGTCGGGCTCTGACTTTTCAGTGATGATTTGATGTGATTTAAGATAAATAAGAAGAAGTTAAAAGAACAAACACATTCATAACCAGTAATCTAAATTACAACTCATCATCTCCCACCACCCAAACACACAAGGTATTTTTGTAACACATATAGGAACAGATAAAAACAGAACCCCCAATAATGGATGTGATCATCACAAAAACATTGAGGAGAGTGGGGATATTTGATAGAATTTTTGAATGGTGAAGTATTTGAATGGTGGTAGCATGACAACATACCTTGTTTCCTTTGGACCTTCAACCCTTTCTCTACACCCTTGAACTAAAGGCCAAGGCCTCTATTGATAGAAAATAAAAGTATGCAGTGTGTGTAAAAAGTACACGCCATGTAGTATTTTCAATTCACTTTTTCCATCTATTTCTCCTCCAATGGGTGGCCTAATATGCCGTATTTGACTTGGAACATGGCGCTGAATGTGTACAAGGTCTGAAACTATTAGCTGGACACAAGGGCGTGTAGACATCTTCTATACCACCAACCGCTTCTAGAAAACTATACATGGCGTGTAGTCGTAGTACCCTATGTTTATGTGCTTCTGGTAACTTGGGCATGTTCTTATTCTAGCCAATCCATGTCTGAGTCTGAATGTACATGGTGTGTATATATGTACACATCGTGTAGTTGTAAATTTTCCTCAGTTGTCCCCTGGATTGTGTTTTTGGTCAGAAATCACCTGAAAATGAACAAGATCATCAAAATCAATGTATTTTTTTACTAAGTAGTAGGTATTTGATGAAATCATGTTTTTATTTTCAATAATGATTGTGAAAATGTATAAAAAAATTGTGTGCATCAAACCTCATATGTGAAATAATAAATAAAATGTTAGAATCTTAGAAATAAAATTTTAATATTGATAATTTAAAAGAAAATGACGATTTTAATTAAAAATTTTAATTTCAAATATTTAGAACATTATCATAAAACAATGGAGTTCATTTTTTAATTATTCTCATTGAAAAATGGATATTGTGTATTTTTTGTATTTTTTTTAAATACTAGAAATTTTTTGTTTATAGAAAAATATAATTATTTGTGATAAAAGCTACAAACATAAATTATTGAGTAATAGATGATGCATGGATGATGAAATCACAAAATCTAGATCTATAAATCATAATTAAAATATATTTGTTTATAAGAATAAATACTTTAATATTCATTATCCGAAATAATACACTAATAAATTAAATAATGAGAATTCACCCCTCTCCTCCCCTATAAATACCACCTTCACCACCTATTATCCCCACATGTTCTATGTTTTGAGGGTTGTCCAATTTCATCCAAATACATTTCCCAAGTCCCTTACTCACATCCACAACACCTTTTTTCCATAATAGGATGAAACACTATTCCCTAAGGAGATTCTAATGGAGGAGAAATTTAGGAGGTGAAATTCACATTTCTTTTCTTTAAATTTCATTTAATTTCCTTTTATTTTATTATAATCTCATTACCTCATCTATAAAAATTTTAATGATATCTCCATTATCATTTATATTATATAATTCAATCATGCTAATGGATGATCCATCATTAAACTCTTTTCACTCTCTATTTTATTCTGATATTGAAATAATCAGCCATGATATATCAATTTATTGACATCATCAAGATGAAGTTTTACATTCATTTAATTCATTCATGGCTATTACTAAAACCACTAAAATGATTGGTGCCTATATAAAAATAATTTTAATAAAAAATATTAAATCCTTGAACTAAATTATATATATAGTAACAAATAATGGAACAAAACGATTTTTTATGTTTGAAAAAATGCCAATAAAATAAAAATGATTTTCACTAACATTTTATCTAATGACTCATCCTCATAAAATTTAAAAAACAATACTTATAACCATTTAAAATTCTACATGTTCATTAATAACATATTTTTTCTATTCTATAGAATCATTTCCATTTTACATAATCTTCCATACTCATATACAAGAGAATCGATCATAGAAACCAAGAAAACAAACACTCTTGAATGATGAAATTGAACTACATAACTAATCAAATACCCATTAATGAACTCAATAATAATATAATGAAAACAATTACTGTATAAATGGCTTTGGACTTTTAAATTAGTGAATTTAATATTACTATCCATGATGATAATGTGAATAATGTATTCAGATATATGGAAAGTGGATTATTGAACCAACATTTAATTCCATGAGTTTTCACCCTTTCAAGAGAATTTCATTATGTGTATGATATATAAAGGTATATTTTTTATTCCTACTATTATTATGAACTAAATTGTTTTAACTTTATTTTATAAAAAAACATTTTTTTCCTTAAGAACTATTCTTTCTAAAAATACTCATTTTACTTTTCATGATATTGTTTCTTCTTCACTCAAGATTGATGAATCTTATACCAAGTATGTTTTTACCTTATTATTCTAAAAATTCCAAATTATATTCATTTATTTATTCATTATTATATTAATATCATTCCTTAATATGGGTTTCCTTATGTTCTTGATTAATAATCATTCTTTGTGGCATGAATGATATTGTAAATGTTATGATGTGACGTCTTCACAAGAAATTATATAGTGTAAGTAAATGTTATAATGTGACGGGTGTGCTCAGAAATTTATATCTATCAAATGCAATGGGTAATGTGGTATTCCTAAAAATATAAAGTGAAATATGTTTGTTTATGATGTTATCTTTGTACAAAACAATGTGTGGAATTTGACCGCTAATACATGATGTTTTATTTTTAGTAATATCAACATTTCATTGCATAATATAATGTTTTCTCTCAATATTATGATAAAGAAACTTTTCTTATTTTATGATTATTATTATTATGCTCACCCATGTTCCATTTATCATATTTATCCTATTTCAAGGCATTTATCTCACTCATTATTTTGATGTATATTCTTAGGTGAATACTTGTATTAAAGAGAACACGAGGGCCAATAATATTCTAGAGAATATGGAATTAAATAGATTTTTATGTTTTATTCTATAAAATTTATATATGCTTCTAATTTTCTGATAATACAAAACATTTTTATCCTAGATTGTAATAACTATTATGTTGTGTATCTTTAAAATGGTGTAATAGTAATCTATGAAAGTGTATGGTGGATATGTGGAATAAATGGGATAAAATAATATTGGGAACTAGAATGATGGACATGGGAATCATAAAATGTTCTCTACCACGAAAATAAATACTCAAAAGGAATTTCATTTGATGGAAAAGGAGGTTACACAAATGTTCATGAGCTACTGGAGAAGGATGTGAATATTTTAGTGTTATAGATTTACAAATATGATGTTTTATGTATTGGGACACATGTTTGTGTTCCATCAAAGCTGATGAAAATTAGGGATATTTCATATTATGGACATATCACATCATTCCATCTTCTTCTAGGAATCAATTGGATGAATTATGATCTAATGAGAATCTTACAGTGGGAAAACATGAATGGGGAGATTAAATTAATTATATCTTTATGCTTGGTATTCTAAAAAGTGAGTTACAAATGGTATAAGAATAATTTATGTTGATAAAAATACAAAACTATTATATAAATAGAAATACATAACCATTGATTTCATCATAGGAATCGCCACTAAATATAAAGGGAGTAACACTATCGGGGTGGCTTTTAATCAGCATACAATGTCTAGTCATTTCATGACTATCCATGAAAATTTATCTCTTTACCAACTCACCGTGATTTATATAATTGAATTATATAGTCATTATGGAGTTCCTATTTGCATTATATCTAATCATGTAATGAGGTACACCTCATGGTTCTGATGAAGCCTTTAGTAATAATGAGACAAAGAGTTGAGTTACAATACTACTTATCTCCCTCATATGGATGGAAAATATGTGATAGACATTATAAAATAGGAGGATATGTTGATATGTTTTTCAATTGATTACTAATGATTTTTTGATCAGCCCCTTCCCCTATCAAATTTCCCATATAAAAAAATTTCCATCTAGGCATTCAATTGGAAGATTATATTACTTTTTATGAGAAGTTGTTTCAGAGTCCAATATATTGGTATGATGTTAGAGAGTGGAAGATTATGGTACAATATTTTATCAATGATATGACTAAGAAGCTTCAATCCAATTAATATTATATGATATTAGAGAAATGTGAATATAAAATATATACAGACAATAAAAGATTAGAACTAGAGGTAGAGGATGTAGATAATGTATTCCTTTCTATATCACCATTGAAAATTATTATAAAGATTGGTAAAAATTATTTATTTATTCTATATCGAGATTCCCCATTTAGATCCATTATCGAATTAGTGTGGTGGACTATAAAATAGAATTCCCACCAAACATATCCAAAAAACATGATATGATCTATGTGTCAATCTTGAAGAAGTACATACCAGACCGCTCACATGTACTGAATCATGATGTTGTATCATTTTAGAATGATAATCCATATGAGGAGTATCCTACAATGATTATAGATCAAGTACAAAACGTTTTCCAAAATAAGAAAAATTACATGGTCAAAATTTGTATGGAAGAACCAATAGTTTGTGGACGAATCATGGAAACTATAAGAGGCTGTGAAACATAAGCACCTTCATCTATTCTAGTGTACAAAATGAAATTTTCAGGATATAATTTATTAGTGGTGGAACAATGTAATGACTTGGACTTTTATAATTGAGTTTTCCATTTTTCAAACAACAAATTCCATATTAATAAATTTCATTTTAGAAATCACATTCACAACTTTGGTTATTTTGAATAGTTATCAAATAAATAATACAAATATATAATACATTTATGAATCATAACCATTAATGATATAACCAATTATATATGAGTTGTTATTATTAATATATATTAATGGTGATGATAAATTCCATTTGAAAAAAATAGAAGAATATATGTCCTCAGCCAGTAGGATCATATATTATGAATTCCATATATATGAGAAATAGGGAGAGATAAAATAATTTTAATTTTCCCTTGACCAATCTAGTATAAATAATCAACAACATAATTTTGAATGTAACCATTTACTAGATATGTTAAACCTTATCAATATCACAATATAAAATTTTTTAATCAAACCACCCCACTAATGCACCACCATATCACAACATACCCATAGAATGAATATTGGAATAATAAGGGTTTTGTATATATGCAATCCAAAATTCCTTTATATATTTTACTTTTAGTAAAATAATAATTTTACTAATCCATTTTATTATTAAATTATTAATTACATATAATGAGTTTGATAAAAAATATATTGTTACATGAAGGAATAAAAACTTTATTTTCCAAAATATATAGTCTCAATTAAAAGGAATTATTGATAAATTCTGTGAATTATGAAATAAAATATATTTTAGTGATTTATTTTTTTATATAATAACCATTTAAATATAAATTATATTATAATGTCTGGATGTACAATATCAATATTACATGGGTAAAAAAGTTGTCAGTGTCATAAAAACAAGTATTTTTTAGTAAATATGTATTATTATTTTAATGTGAAAAATATCATATTTTAAAAATAAATTTTATTAGATGATGATTATTTATAAAACCATCACATTGAAATTAGTAAATTGGGGATTTTTTAGAATTGTATTTGAAAGTTGGATATTTAGGTTAAAGTTAAATATTCTATAGATATATAGACTATAATATGACATCATTATATTAAAAAATTAATGTAAAAATTAAATAAAATATCCATGTTAAAATATATGATTTAATTATGGAAAATATATTTTTTATTAAAGAACACTTCTTTGAAAAAGTGAGAAACCACACAATTCATCTAGGAGGACTGGCCATAAAATAGATCACAAAACTATTGAAACCTAACATAGTCTTATTAGATGATTCCTCCCTAAAGATTCTAGAGGATATAGAGTGAAACTATGTATATTGATTTTCTAAAATGATGTCTTCAAATTGATCCACCATATTGTCTAATGTTTAAGAGTATTTCTATTTACTTATAATCACTTTACTAAAACCCCTTAATAATATAAGGTCATATTTATCAATCCAAGCTACCTGCTCACTATTTAAGGCCACATGAGGAATCATACCCATCATCTTGTCTTCCTCTTCTTGAGTAACATTGAATAAATGAATCTTCTTCACTATTTTCTCTTTTGAATGTACATGAAGTCCTAGGGATTTCTCTTTAGTATGTTTTTCCACATCGATGATTTTCAAACCAGCCTTGCTCAAATCGGCCATTACAACTTTAAAACCCCCATGCATATTAGCACTAGAACCAAGAATGTATTACAAGTCCATTGGTTTATATTTTTACCAGTACTGGACTCCATTAGCATTTGATGATATGAGTAATCCCTTCTCCCTTTGTTTTTCTTCCCTATGACAATGGTGAAACCTACCAAGTCAGACATCTGGGAAATTACCCTCCTTACATTATGTAGGTTGTTACCATGATTCCCTCCCAACATTCTCATAAAATATACTGGGAGATCCACATATATCTTTGTCCCACTTTTTACATGTTCATCAATGGAGTTATCCTTGTTATAAGCCATGCTAACCAAACATGAAAAATAGTTACAGGTCGATATGCCCTCCTACCCATGGGGATAGACTACACGATCAAGGGAAACATGACAATTATTATCATTCAAAGTGTAAATAAAAATATACTCATTCTTGGATTCCTACATAGGCATATCAATACATCTAAGTGGCACTAAGCCCCATCTAATGAACTATATTTGAATATTGATATCCTCCAAGACCATGCATGGTTGATCCTCCCCAATAGCATGGTCATTACTTTCATCCTGCTGATCCACCACATCTTTACATATATCACAATGGATCTCCACCTCTTAATGATTAACATCAATATCTTGGACCTGACAAGAATTATCCCCAACACTCTCTACCAGTGCATTTTGGCTTGACAATCCATCTCACATCTCATAATTAAAACCACCATTATTATGTATGTACAGATTCTCATTAACAATATTATGTAGATGTGTAACCCCTTCCACCTCAATATCTCTTCAAGGTCCTTTAAAATATTATCTCTACATATTGAATATTTTGGCGACACTCTGTTCAAAAGGAAACAACCCTTCATACTTCTTCTAAACTACTATATATATATAGAATAATCAATTTCCTCAGTTTCACCTCCCCTAATTCCATCCTTTTGATTTGAATCTAGTATCTTGTTACCCCCAACAGTAAGACCAAATGAGGCTCAATCCTCATAAACATCCCAGCACCCATGTGTCTCAACCCCTTGTTTCTAAAACGTTCATGTTGTTACCCAATTTATTGCATGAAGAAGAGAACACATACCATGACTCAAACAACACGTGCTACTTGTAATGGAACTCCTCACCCATGAAAACCTAGAAGAATTCAACATGATATTTAGATACATCGACTTGAAAAAAAACCCATGGAAAAATCAGATGACACACATCGCTAGTCCTACTATCTGAAAATAGATATCACCCTTCCATGATCCCAAACATATAAATAATTGACAAGTTTTTAAAGGGGATATGAAGCTGTAAAAAATATACAAAAACTAGAATTATGGATGAATACCATTGCATATGAATATCATATGACAATTTTCAGTGAAGAAATTGTGAACTATCACATGTCAGAGTAGTGCTCGACCAGGTGGTAATAACATTATCTTCAGAAGAAAACAAAATCATGATATATTTGCAGTCCAGCAACCCTACCGTTCCTCGTTCTTACAGAACCCATTTTTTAAAAAATCCAAATATCAGATAAATCTACCAATGGCCAATGATGCTTAATTTTCACAATCATGGTTAAATGGAAATGAGAGGGTGCCTAAATGAATTCTAAATGTGAGATAATAATTGTAGGAGATAATCTAAGCATTCAATGACGTTATGGCTTAGAAAAATATTGGGGATGAAGAAAAGAAATCCAGATTCGAGAAGGTGAATATAGACATTAGGAGAGATCTAGGGAGTATTAGGAGGGATCATCCCCATATGGGGGAGGGGCCATAGTTTCCATCACTACTAAGTGTTTTTTTAATCCCGAACTATCATAAAATATAGGACTCACCATTACAATAATATGTTTTCTAATTTTTTAAATTAATTTTAATATTCATTAATGAATCCTCCAAAACCTGTAAAACATTATGTGGATTCAAAAATAAATTCATTATGACCATGTCAAAATTCCACATCAAAAATGGTATTATTTTAGGGATTTTGGGTCATTACCTTCTAAAATACTAAAAAACAATCATCTGTAGAAGAAAACATTGTCTAACACCATCAAATAATACGTGGTTCATAATATTTTACCATATAGTGTCTATAAACTATGATTTTAAGCTAATAAAAAATTACCCTATATTTTGTTATAAATAACCTCCCAAATTATAACTCCACTATAATAAAAACCAATTTCAAAGGAATTTTATCTTCTTATGCCTCTTTATACCCATACTAAGATGTTATGAGGATACCAAGTGCCTCCATTAAAACATTTAGAAGTTCTATAACATGGAAAGGGATTATCACCTCCTCTGTATTCAATCACATTATAATAGTTATTCATTTAGATATATATTTTTTTATGTTGAAGTATGTTTCCAAACATACCAGTATATTCATTATGATGAAAAGTTAATGAGAGATTATAATTAACAATTAATTAACGCTTCTATGAATCATTATGTACATCTATCATGTTGCTGAAATGATTATTCAGTTATCCATGACAATCATTTATGTATTGAATACACATTACCATCTCATGTCATATTTACTAAACTAGATTAATATATCCTCCATATATTGGGGGATTCCATTTATATTAATAATAGACCATAATGGATGGATTATAAGTGATGAATAATTTTCCAATTTCTGTGATCTATTTGACACACTTCACATCTATATGATATGAATGTGATGGGTGGGTGTGGAATTATATTTCCCTTCAATTCATTGGGAATTAATTTTCTCTATAAAATCCTTAAGATTTTTGATTTTTTGTTCTAATTAATTTAAACATTACAATATCATTCATTTAATAATACACTTAAAATAGTTTATTTTATATTAAATAAATATATTGGGATTTCATTGTTTGAAGAAAGAAGTTAATACTGTATTAAACAAATAATAAATCTGAGAATTAACTATATAGAATGCCGATTCTAGCCTGCATTACACATAATAATGACTTTCCTCGATGGTTTACATAATACACATGACCGAGTTTAATCAAATATTAATATATTATTATATTTATATTATTAAATATAATAACATATATCCTACTAGATAAATTAGTGTTGATGAATTGCACTAAATAATTTATGAAAATATCATATTTACAAAAATATAATATGAATTCATAGGTTACCAATTAATTATAAGTGAATATGAAAAAAAAATTGAATATAAAGTAAAATATTAATAATTTTATGATCATAAAGTTGGTTTACCCTAATAAATTAAATTAATTACAATTATTGAGTGATTTTAATTTGATATATATGTTATATATTCAACCCAATATTTTGGGTATTCATCCAAAAGATTGTATAGATAGAAGATATGAATATAATTAATTTTATGCGTAAAAACATTGATTTTTATTAAAGTGGTTTTAAGCCCTTTAAATTGGGAAACCATTTTAAATCGAATATTTGGAATATTTTTAAATTAAATATGGTTAAATAATCTTTTCCTTATTCATATAAATTTATAAATTAGATTAGATAATTTTATTTTCTTATTTTTCTATATGGTTACATTTTTTATTGATTAGTTAAAAATATAGAATTTTAGTTCAGACCTACTTTTTTTCCCTATTTATATATTAAAATAAATTATATTTAAAATTGGTTTCTAATGTTTTATTAGATAATATTTTTATCACTTAACACTATGCAGTACATCAAGATAAATGTTAAATTGAAACTAGATATAAAAACATAGCAAAATGATGAATATTTCTATGTAAAAAACCCTGCATTTTCTATATAAATATAGGATTAATTTTTAATAAATTTCTAAAAATTATGTTCTTATAATTTAGAAAAAATTATTCAACATTTTGAAGTAGAATAATTAATAATTTAGAATATGTTAAATATTTTTTTGACCAAAAATAGTAGAGAAAATGATTAGAATAAATTACATCGATTAAGGATAAATTAATCATAATAAATGACTAAAACAACCTTGAGGCCCAAAACAACCTATATACTTGTCCAAAATAATTTTTCCGGACCTATATATACAATTTAGTCCATTTTATTGACTTTGGATTATAATTTTATGCACATTAAACATTAATAATGTTGGTGGAATTCTCTCTTTAAACATTTATAATAGTGCCACTGCACCTTCCCTAGAAAAGGCTACCACCTCTTCCTCTTCTAAAACCTATAAAAACATATAGGATCAACCAAGATCATCCCAATAAACATTAAAATGTCTCTCAATTACTCTTTTAATCCTCAATTTGGGCATAATGTCTTCCATGGAATCATTTTGGCACTAACCAAAAAGAGTTACCTGATTAAGAGGTAACGTCTTCTCTCATGGTTATTTATTTTCATTTTCCTTATCTACCCCTACCCACCCTTTATTCTAGGATTATATAAATACACCAATATCGTCAATATAATATTATTTTTTCATGATAAGGGTTCTATCTACACATACACACATCTCCATGAAATGGTTTTCAAACACATTATTTCTGTCTACGACGAACTTCTGCCTCCCAAAATGACAATTGTTTAGTTTTCCTTAACACCTCACAAGGTGGGAATTATAATTTACACCATATTTATTTATATTATATATTAAATTAATTATGTATATAATATTATTTATTCATTTTACAACACATTTTTTTCTTTTAATTTGGTGTAAATACAATAATTTTGTTTGAGCAACTGTGGACTACCTCCCCCTCAAACTGATGTGATTCTTTTACACACAACATGGAATGTACTAAATATGGGTTTAGTACACATATATGATATATATAGAATTATAATTATAATTAATTAATATTATATAAATATATAAATATATTTTCTAGTATTTCGTTCTTTCAATACATTTTTAAAAATAGAAATATCGTTCATGCTTACATATGGCTTACCTTCTAAATGGATGGTTTATTCCATTTTTACATATATATTCAATATATTATTATGATAAAAATATAATGTATAGAATTGATACTTATATCATGTTTTAAATCCTTTAATCATGATAATAGTAAAAGGATAAACTATATAACAAATTAAGACACATGGGAAGCACCACAGAAATACAGTCCGAAGTGAAAGCATAACATATGATGATCAATAATCCATGTAAGGTTAGAATCAAACCATATATGGTATTAGATATATTAATATGGATATATAAAAGGTTTATAATAAATTTTTATTTATTATAAATTTCATTTGAAAGAGTACAATGATATTAAACGCACAATATAAGGGAACACTCATCTCAATTATATTTTTGTTAGATACATACTTTATTCTCCACCCATTTATTTTTGTTGTCTGTATAATTCCCATGGATGTATTAACTAATTCATATAAATATATTTATGGGTATATACATATCCGTTCTATGATCATTATTTCCTGGGGTTTATGTTTCAAAAATATAAAAAAATATTAATCTTTTTTCGTATCAATTTTCCTTCTTTGAGACTCATTTTGTTATAAACCTAAATTATTTTTCTGGTTCATATAATTCCATTTTACATGTTATATCAAGAATATACTAATTTTAATGATATTTACTGCATAATTTTATTTTTTTTCAGTAAATTAAGAGTATTATCCCAATTTACCATGTGTTAATAGTTTATTAAAATAATTAATTGTATATTGATATTGTTTAAGATTATACATCCTATGATGGAATATTATAAACCATCTATGAAGAACACTCTTTAATTTTATTAATGTATGGATATTCATGATATATTAATATATTAGTACAATTTCCCACTATTTGTTACATAATATATTTAAGAATGTGTTTTTATGATTGTTTGAATTTACCCCTCTCTTCGGTCAGAAATAAATGTTCCATCAAAACCATATTATCCTAAAATATTAAAAAACTTTTATAACATTATACTATTATATTATAATATAAACTTTATCAATTATTTACCTTTTAAAAGAATCTTATTAGGAAGGAATCTTCTTTCCATTTTCTTGCAGTTGAACTTTCCTAAACATTTTATAGTGAAAATATAATGTAAAACACATACTGATTTACCTACCATAATGACCCGCATTCCATTTAAACATCTTATATAAGATTACAAATTTTTTTCAATGAATATGTTTTCATAATATAAAAATAATTTAATTATATTAATGTTTTTTAATGAAAAATCGTTTCAAAATGTTTCTAAGACAATTTTTAAAGTTTCAATGGAGATGGTGATTTCAAAACGTTTTCAATCTTCTTTCACATGTTTTCATGTAAAACGATTTTCAAAACATTTGCATGATTTTTTAATTTTTCATGGGAAATATGGGTTTTCAAGATTATTTAATGCTTCATTTATATTTTTTTGAGTAAAAAGGATTTCAAATAATTTTCATGATTTCATTATAAGTTATCAAGGTTTTTTAAAGAAATGGTTTTCAATTCATTTTTAGTCATTCATTACAAGAAATAATTGAAATTTTCCATGAAATGGATTTAAAAAATATTTATTCCTTTTTACAATTTTTCAATTTTTTTTTAAAGAAATTTTTATCCAAAACATTTTATGCTTTATTTATAATTTAATAATTTATTTCAAAATAAATAGGATTCAAAAATATTTCCTTATTTGTTAATTTTTTAAAATTATTTTTGAAGAAAAACAGCTTTAAAATAATTTGAATCAAATTGAATTATGTTTCAAGGAAATATTATTTCATAATGATTTCACGTCTTATTTTTATTTTTTCAACAAATTTTATAAGAAAATGAATTTAAAATGGTTTTATGCATTAAAATCATTATTCAAAGAAGAAAGGATATTTTCATCAAGAAGTGTTTTTTGTGAAATATATATCAAAATTATTTTTCAATATATGATGACATCTGTTGTTGTTACTCAATCCTTTTTGAGTAATGATCTAATGTTTCAATTAATTTTATTTCTGTTACTGTGTTATTCTTAATTTAATGGTCATTTTGAGCCACATTTCTCTTTCATGGGTTATATGTTTATGAAAATTGTTCTATTTCAGTGGTTATTTTATTTTGAAACATGGTTCTTTTAACAATTTATTTTTATGAGGATATGAATATGAAACATGTCTTTTCTATTGGTTATTATATGATTACATGTTTATGATACCCATTTCTGTTCATAGGTTATGATATTTTTTAGTTATATTGTGGCACATGTGTATATGATTTCACTAGGAGATGGGTGGGATAGATATATACCTCTAATGAATTGGGTAAACATTTATATCTCATGTGATAGACTAAGACGGTTTTGGGAAAGAACCATGACTATAATGATGACCATGGGAGTGAACTAGGACTACCAAGATTTTATGAGGAGTGATATCATGAAACCAAAATGGCTATTGTAATGAACCATGACTTCCACGATGGTATGTTGAGTGAACTAATACTACAAATATAGTATTGGAATTGATGCATTGGTTACTATATAAATCATATTATATTTATTTATTCAAGACATAATTCCATGATTTGATCCAACATTGTTCTTTCAAGAGATGTTATCTCAATTCTATTATGATCCATGTCAATTGGATTTCCAATCATTATTATGATCTATAATATAAATTTTATGACCTCCAAATGTAATTCTCATGTTCCGTAACTTTTTCATGTCATTCATGAACATTTTATTTATTTACCCTTGTTGAGAATCTAGTATCACCACCTTTTTATGATTCCATCCCCAAGATATGAAGATATGTATTATGTTTGATGTGTCTATGAAGTGTTCTTGTCAATAGGAAAATAGTTGTAGATAATGTGGCTCTCTTATTTATCACTTTTTTTCATGTTTCCAAGAAACTAAACTATTAAAACCCTCAGGAATGCATTATTATAATTTTATAAATATTCTTCTATAATAGTTTTATAACCTGTTATGTTAATCCTAGGTCGCTATAATTGGTATAAGAGGAAAGGTTTAGTAAAACATGTGTAACTAGGATGATAAAATATTAATGAGATACCTAATTATATTTATAAGGATATGTCTACGGATCTCTCAAAGGATAAGTATACGGATGGGTTAACGTATTGGAAAAAGTACATGATTTTTGGTAAAGGATAGAGTGAGTGGTTTCATAAAAATACATCAATTTATGGATACTACATGTGGGTGTGGCTCTAGCACAGATGTACCATGGGGTAAAAAAGCTAAAAAGATTTTTAATTCCTTACTCGTTGTAATCATGTACAAGATAATAAGCCTTGTTACCCACCTAGTTTCACACTCATGTGGGATATGCTTTGGTAATTCAGATATTCTTTAGGAATCATCATAAAGGATTTAAATATAAGTTGGAAATGAATATATTGGATCAACATAATTTGTCATAGACTAAGGATGTTTTCTTTATTTATACTTAAATTTTGTAAATATTTCCATGACTAATTGGTTTTCTGTAATGATATGTAATAGTGGTTTTCATGAGGGGTTTTTTGCTATGTTATGACTAAGTGGCTTTTTATTCAATGGAATAAACTAGTAGAAACTTAATTAACATTAAACGTGTTTGATGATTTATTGATGAGGTGTCATATGAGATACCAATGGAGTGAAATATGTTTTGATCATGCGTAATTAGTTTACATAGAACATTTTTAACAATGTGCACCATAACCCACACATGATCTCACTAAAGAATATAAAGAAGGAGTTCACTGATGGTTCAGTTTTTAGAGACCATAGAGGAAATAAGATGATGTTTATATTGAATCAAGAATGTGGAAATCATCACATAAGTGATTTTTTATGGAATAAAAATATGTTTTGATTGTGTTAATGAATGGCACAAATAATGCGACATCATGGGAAAATTAAGAGTTTTGTTAATAAAATGTATTAGAATATTGGCCTCGCTAAGGTATCATCAAAGGTAAAGTGTTTTAGGTGTGGAATAAATCATCATTCTTCCACTCAATGTACAAAGAGGAATGAACCTAAAGAGGATCAGAAAGGATGTATGAGTAATGGTTACAATACTGATGATGAATAGACTATAAATGAAATGTGAAAGAAATTGGTATTGGTTAATAGGATAAGGTAACCTTGATAATGGAATATGGTTGATGTTGGATAATAAAGGTTAATTTTTATAGATTCAAGAATTATTATATATGAAAAAATGTAATATATCTAGATTTTTCAGTTTTTTTGTCTCTATATATTTACATGAACAGATTGAATAGTTTTTATGGAATAAAAAAGTTAAATAATGTTAAGGTTATGTCTTTAGAAAACACATTATTATGAGAATTAATAACCTTAATATATAGCTTATTTTTTTAAAATTTTCTTTTGATAAATATATGTTTTATATGAGTAAGTAAGTTGGATGGTACTGATTACCTTAGAACTAACCAAGGACATGATAAAAACCAGTTTACACTATCATGGATGAATTTTATAACTTATTCAATTTATGGAATATATCTACTAATATATGGAATCAAGAAGAATTCGTTTTTTCTAGAAATATTTATAGTAATTAATGTTATTACCATGTTTCAAGAGAATATGTAATCATGGTATTCACAAGTTTGGAATGTTGATACTAAAATATTCTCTATGACATATGGGAAAATCGTTTTTAATAAAATTTCTTGAATCTCTTTCTAATGTTTTGGAATTTCATATTTGATAAGGGTTATATGGATATCCATTCATGAAGTGTCAAAATTCATATTCATAAGAAGTTTTATGAATTGAGATTTTATAGAAAACATTAGTTAAAAGGCTATGTTGTGATTAACTTTATTTCAAGGATGATTATCATATTTATTTTGTAAATAATAATACCATGGTTTTAGAAAAAGACATCATGAAAGTTAGGTGACAACCAATCATGTCTGGCAAGGCCATGGGTCCTGAACCCATGACTGAAGGAAGATAAGGCCTTCCTACCTACCATTGGCATGCATAATGTCCTTGTTAATGAATAATAATTTTTTAGGAATAATTATTTATGATTAAATAGTCATTAAACTTTTTATCTTTGTAAATTAATTTATTAACCATATTTATTTTTATGAATTTTTATAGATAAATTGGTATACTTTTCATTCTTTTATGGGCCTTAATATCAGTTAAATATTGATCTTAGTGCTTCGGGAATCAATCATAATTTCTAGACATACTTTAATGGAAGTAATAGATAAATTAGAAATATATAAAAGAACAAACAAAGAATTAATTATTTTTTGTACAAATATATCATGTAAGTATACTTTCATATATTCTTTTTCAATAAAATAATAAACAAACATTAGGATATCGATAAAAATAAAATATTTTTCCCTAATAACCTAATTTTGTTTACAAGATAGAATTTTAATTAAACATTTATTTATGAAATTGTGTCTCTCAAATTTTCTTTTATCATTAAAATTTTTGTGATTGATGAACTCAATCCCTCCCTATAGATATTTATACCTTCATCAATGTCTTGTGTAGCACGCATGACTGAGTTTTACCAAATATTAATCTATTATTAGTTAATATAAAAACATATAACCTAGTAGTTAAATTAGTGGTTCTGAATAGTAATATATAATTTATTAAAATATATAGTTTACTTAAATATAATATGGTTTCAATTGATACCAATAAATTTTAAATGAATATGAATACTGATTATATATAAATGAAAATACTAATATTTCAGTGGTCAAAAAGATATTATACAATAATAAATTAAGTTAATTAAAATTTCCTAGTGATATTAATGCAATATATTTTTTACATATTAAATCAAACATTTTGGTTATTCATCCAATAGATCAGATAGACATAAGATAAGAAAAATCCAAATTTAATGCATAAAACCTATATTTTTTATAAAGGTTGTTTTAATGCCATTATTATAGAACCATTATTATGTCCATTTTTTTTAACATTTATTGAATTAATATTTCTGAATAATATTTATTGTTATAAGTGAAATATAAAAATTAGGTTAGGATTTTATTTTGGAATTTTTTAAAAAATTTCTTTTTTTAATTAATAATTAAAAATAATGAATTTTAGTTATAATATGATTTTATTTTATTTTTTATAAGGATAAATTATATACAAAATATTTTGATAGTTTTGTTAGATAAATTTGTAATAATTAATACAATTTATGTCATTTTGATAAATTTCACAATGATATTTGGTAAAAAAACATTGCAAACACTTGAATGTTTTTTCTTTAAAAAAATTTATATTCTAACTAACTATAAGATTAATTATAAATTAATTTCATCCAATTATGTGATTTTAATATGAAAAAATGGATTAAATAGTTAAAATAATCATTATTTTTAATGTTTAATAAAAATTCATCTTAGTTTTGGCTAAAATGATTTTGAAAGTGATTAAAATTAATTACACCGATTAAGGTTAAATTATGCATAATATTGGAATACACCATAACATTAATGAACTAAAAGACCTGTAAAATTATCCAAAATCCATTTTATAGGATTATTTCTAAATTATAATACCTTTTATTGAAATGGGACTAATATTGGATGCACTTTCAACATGAAAAACATTGATGGAATTCTCACATAAAATATTTACAAGAGTGACACTACTCCTTCCCTATAAAGGACAAAATTTCTCCCACTTCATCACACCTCTAAATCCACTTATTTTTTACCAATATAATACCATCACACTTCTGAAATTCACTTAATTCCTCTTTCAACCCTCTAATTTATCAAAAATCCATACAAAGATGCCTTTTGGCACAAACCAAAAGGAGTTACATCATTAAGTGGTAAGGCGTTCCCTCAAACTCTATTCATTTATTTTACTTCTCCACCCCTCTTCATAATTATTTGATTATTTTATAAGAACTCTAGTATAATAATTATACTAGGATTATTTTTATTATATGGTTTATTCATACATCTATACACACCTCTATATTTTGGGTAAAGAACGTATTGTTTATTTGTACGACGATCGTCTGCCTCATAAAATGGTGATTATTCAATTTTTCTTTAATGCATCTCATAGTGGAAATTATGATGGAGACTATGTATATATATTTATATATTATATTTCTTTTGTATTGAAACTCTTTTATTCATTTTACAACTCATTTAATTTTTACATTCCATTTTGTTTAAATATGATAATTTTGTTTGATGAAGTTTGGACTAATGCCCCCTTAAAGCTATTTGATAAATTAACACACTACATGAAATTTATTAATGATTGGTTTAGTAAAATTCTATTATATATATAAGATTAAAATTTTAATTTATTTTTATTATATACATTTACACATATATTTAATTTTCATTCATTTATTCATTATGATAATAAAAACATAAACATCGTTCATGCGTATATATAACTTACCATCCCCAAGAACGATGTAATAAATTTTGTAATTATATCTTATATATATTTTTATTTATCAAAATATAATCAAATATAAATTATAGTTATATAATTTATTACATTCTGGAATCATGATATATGTACATAGACAAATGATATAATAAATTAAGGCACATGTGAAGAACACAACAAATATTATCTGAACTGAAACCATACCACAGGATTGATAAAAACAGGTAATATAAGGTCATAACAAAACCATATATTTTATTAAATATAATAATATTATTATAAAAATACTTATAGTAAATTTATATTTATTGTACTCATGGTTTTAATGATTACAACGAGATTCAGGGCACATGTTATGGGAAATGTCATCTCACATTCATTTCTTTAAGATACATGCTTTATTCACCACCAATTACTTTTTTGTGTTTTCTATAAAACACATAAATGCATTAAATTTTTATTATTCATAAATTTATAGGTATTAAATATCCATCATATGATCTATATTTCTTGGGGTTTATGTTTTGAATTTTTCTAAATCTGTAAAAAAAATTGTCTCAATTTTCCTTCATTGAGACAAATATTTTGTTATAAACCTAAATTCTTTTCGAGGTGTATATAATTCTATATTACATGTAATATCCTTTATATACATTATTTAAAGAAATTTTATGTATCTTTTAATTTATAATTTTTACATGGAGATTATGATCCCATGTTACAATGTGGTAAGAGTTTATTGAAACAATCTCATCGTATATCTAGATTGTTTATAATTATACTTCCTCTTATGAAATTTTATTTTCCTTGCCTTAATAAAAAATATAAATTGTATTTGGATACGGTTATTCATGATATATTCATATATTGGTACCATTTTCCCAATATTTCATAAATATTATGGTTAAAAATATGTTTTTAAGCAACATTGAATATACATCACTCTTCCGTCGAAAATCATTTTTCCTTTAAAACCGTATTTTCTAACAAAAATTCAAAAATATTATAATATTTTATGATTTTATTTAAATAGAATCATTTAAAACATATTAAATTTAATAATTTGGATTTAAAATTAAATGTACTTGTTCTTATCTATTTGAGTAAGTTTTCGAAACTTTTTACAGTGAAAAAGTAATGTTCGACATGTACAGATTAAACCGCCATTATAAATGTCATTCCATTGATGCTTCCATTAGAATAAAAAAAAATTAAGGGAAATTTTTTCCTAATGTTATGTTAATTCAAATTTTTATTTTATTTTTCAAAAAAATAGTTTTCAAAATGTTTTCATGATTATTTTGAATTATATAAAAGAAAATGGATTTTTAAAATGTTTTCAAGATTCATTAATATGTTTTCATGTAAATAGGATTTAAAACATTTTCAATATTGTTTTTAATGTTTCGAGGGAAATGGTGTTTTGAAGAAATTCTCAATCGTCTATCATAGTTTTTCATGAATAAATATTTTAAAAACATTTCTATGATTTCTTTATACATTTTAAATTTTTGTTCCAAAGAAATGATTTCAAAATAATTTTCAAATATTTTTGACATGTTTTAAAAATTATATGTATAGAAATGGTTTTATGAAAAATTTTAATATTTTATTACATGTTTTCAATGTTAGTTTCAATGAAATGGTTTTGAAACCATTTTTAAGTTGTCTTATAAATTTTCAATTTATTTTTAATTAAATGAGTGTAAATTCATTTTTTGGATTTATTTTAATGTTATTAATGCCTTTTCAAATAAATAGGATTTTAAAATATTTTGAATGTTATTTATTGTTTTTTTAAAGAAAATTTATTTCAAAATGAATTTCAAAACATATTTAAATGTTTTTAAGGTATTTTCGATGAAATTTATTTCCAAATGGTTATATGTAATAAATAACGCTTTTCAAACAAAAAAGGTTATTTTCTACAAGAATAATTTTTTAATGATAGTCAAATTTGTTTTCAATCTATGATGATATCTGTTGATGTTAGTCATGCCTTTATAATAAATTATTTAAATTTTCCATTCATATTAATTCTTTTAATAGGGGTTTCTTAATGGCATGGTATTTATAAATCTTATTTCTTTATCACGACTTCTATATTTATGAAACTTATTCCTATTTTGTAAGTTATATACTTTTTATATTCACTTTTTTCACGAGTTATTTTATAGATTATATGATTTTAAAAAAATTATTTTTCCAGTTGTTATGATATGATTACAAGTTTATGATACCCATTTCATTTAATGTGTTATGATATAATTTTTAATGATTTTTTTGAACAAGTATGTATTATTTCACTATGAGATGGGTGAGACCTATATCTCCTGAAAATGCATTGGGTAAAGATTTATATCTTTTGAGATAGAATATGATGGTCATTGGAATGTACCTAAACTACTAAATGGCCATGGGATTTAACTATAACTACCAATATAGTATTAGGAGTGAACTCATGCTCTCATGATGGCCATGATAGTGAACCATGACTACCAATAGGGTATGGGGAGTGAACCCATACTACTTATATGGTCCTAGAAGAGTTTCCTTGGCTATTATGTTAATGATGTTATATGTAAATTTGTTTGCAACCATTCCAGGTTTTATTCCCATTTTGTGATTTCATGACATACCCTCTTAATTAGATTATGATAAATGTATTATGAATTTACAATCATTATTATGATATATATTATATATAGTATTATCTTAAAATGATATTTTGGTGGTCCATAATATTTTTTCATGTTATGCTTACACATTTCCATTATTTACCAATACTGATCATCTGAGATCAACCCTTTTTTATTTCCTTCCCAATGTTATGAAGATATGTACTATGTTTGATGTGTCTACGAAGGATTCAAGTCAACAAGAACCTAGTGGGATATAATTTGTCATGCTTATGTATTAGTGTTTTTGTTTCCATCTATCCATATACACTATACTATTATAGTTTTCAGGCATGTATTATTGTAATGTATAGTGTATTCATCTAAAAATGGTGTAGTGTCCATTTTCATCAAAATGGGGTCACAATATTATCCCATTAGATACTATGTATGTTTCATGAAATTTTACCATAGAAACCTTATTTTTTATATCTTTATTTTTAGCATTTACTTATGCTTAGGATGTCATGATTTATGTTATTGACACATTTATATTTTCTCGTGATGTCATCATCTAATATCATGATTTTATTTTCATGTTTATATATATCATTCATTTACATCTCATGGATTTACTACTTGACTCGCATGTTTTTCATCGATCATGTTATTATTTATTATTCAAATTCTTTTATTTATTTCACACCACATACTTATAAATAACCTATGGAAATCTGATACTATTTTAGGAGAGTAATGGAATTTTATGGTTATATTAATGAAATTGACATAATTTTTCTCCATTTAATCTTATTATTTTATATATCATATTTTACAATATAAAATAATTTCTTCAATATTTTGGGATTTTATTATGTTTTACATTATGTAATAAATCATGATTTATAGATTATTAAAAATATTTGTTTTCATGCTATCTCTACCAAATCTCACACATACACACACCACAAATTTAAAATAATGGGGAACCAAACCAGTGTCTCATAGGTCAAAATATATAACAAGAAAACCAAAATAGGTTCGAAAGGAATGATCTATAACCTTTCTAAGACCTAATGATCTAAGTTCATCCCATCTCCCAACATCACTAGAATCAACTGTCAGCATCCTAAGCCTTAGTGGTATGCGACCCTGGTGATAGTCTTAAGAAATAGTTCCAGGAATGAAATTATGTATAGTGTCCCTCCAGTCTATTTAACTCACCCATAGCATATCTAAAATGAATATGGTTTATAAATAATTTCTTGACCGCACCATAATGTTAAGGATCACTCGATCTATGTTAAATATCACTATCCAAATAGCACATAAGTTTCACAAGAAACTTTGACGTTGTAACCCCCCAAGGTTCATAATTGAATTTTTTTAGAATAAATGAAATTTATTTATAATATTTATCAACAACAAACACTATGTTAATATTGAGATACATGAAATATCATGTTAGTTGTGTGATATAAATAACACTAGGTAATCTTGTATTTCACACAATATTGACTTTTCACGATACCATTATATATTATTAATATTATAATAGTGTGACTATTATTTCGAATACATTAAACTGACTAGTTTTTATATTCGTAAAAGATTTCTTAGTGTGGGAAAAATCATACTAGGAATTCATTTAATGTATTCCTTGGGAGGATACTCAATGAAAATGAAATGATCATCAATGAGAATTTATGTATTATTTTTTCCTCACCCCCTTTCAATTGTTTTTTTATAATTTATATATAATAAAATTAATATATTTGATATATATATATTTTTATGTTAGTTTAATTATCTAAAACCATTTACACTTATATTAAATGGGTTATGAAAACATCATTCGTATGTGTGGTGGTCTAGAAAGATACAACCTGATTTCATTAGTTTTTCAATTACAACCTAACATGACTAGTTATACTGATGGATTTGAAGTTTATATTTTATATTTTTTATATTTAGAATATTATTAGGATTCTATATTTTTTATATCAGATATAATCTCATTATTTCCATATTGTGTGAATACATTGATTTCATTCATGTGTACGACAAACTACATCCTCACAAAACGATGTAACGCTTTCACGCATTAGAAAAAAAGTATCGAGCTTGGATTAAATAAAAATATGTGATATATATGAAATAAAAATGATTCTAACATGATATTATATATTTCATTTAATTATATTTTCTTTCATTCAATTATATATGAAAATGCAATCATTTTTCATGTGTACAGAAAGCCTACCATCTCCATGAATAGTGTATATCATTTGCTGTCAGCAAATTTTATGAATTTACATAAAACAAATATAATAATTATTTATGTTATTTATATCATGGATACCATTATGGAGATGATGAAATATTGATAAAATCAATATGGACAAAAATATAACACATAAAATCATATAAATAAAGATGATACCCGACATGCTCATTCAGAGGAAGACCCATGGCCATTTATTAAAGAACAAAAAATGTATAATAAATAGAAAATAACAACGCATGCTAACATCATTTCCACATCCAACTAGTACTATCCAAAAAGAGAAAACTACATGTCATAATAATCATACCCTTCTTCATATCCATAATAAGGCACTTCCTCCACAGTAGTTGATTCCCCATCAGAAGACATTATATTTTTCGTCAATATATTATCATAATTATTTATAAGGTTCAATTTCACTAACAATGGATACTCGATATAGTATTTCATGTGCGGGACTACGATATCCCTTATTTCCCTCTTAGATGAAGCCCTAGGGCCAATAGATTGGGCAGATGAGTGTAGTGTTTCCTGGGTCTTTTCCTTGGTGGACCTGTCACAAGGCAATCACATTAAGACACCTTTATTCTTACACTCTAAACAATATCACTGAAATAAGTTCTGACAAAACCACTATTTTCATTATCCCTAATAGAAATATCTCCCTAGTTACTAGTGACTTTCACGAAGACAAGATAATTCCATCCATTATCCTTCCGAACAAGAGCATCCTCTACAACAGTCATGATTTCTTTTCTCATCATCTAAGATTGTTTGTTACGATCAATTGGGGAAAGATAGTGAGAGTCTGATGGGAATCTATGACCACCACATTACACCCTCTACATTGCACCCTAAATAGCATATTCTTTATTGAAAATTGTCTAAAAATCTTCAACTGAGTGAGATTCTTCAACCACAAGGGGTACCTCTTTGACCTTCAATCGTTGGAACTGATTATAGTTCATGACAACATGCATTTCCGCAAATTCAAAATCAATGAATTATATAGGTTCAGTAGAACCAGGACATGATTGACACAACCCAACAATATCCTATATCAAGGGATTCCCCAAACACCAAGGTCACTCTTCAATCTATCAAAAATCATTCTCACTATAAGATTTGAGGACACTCGCTTCTCCTTTGTTCCAGAAGAACATACTGAAGCCACTAAAAATTCATCTGAGTTCAGCCCTTGCATTAGAACATGAAATAATTTCTCCTCCACCACTACACATCTCGTTGGAGAGACTCCCACCAAAATTTCCTACTCAAGGGCTTCTCCACGCTTAACACAACCAACGTTCTCCTCAAGGACTGCATTGTCCCCAATCTCACACCTTATCACCATCAAACTATATTCAGTGTGATCCATTATCAAGGCCTGATCCTGACCAATATCAACACAACCTTCATCGTACATTGTCTCCACCACTTGTGAGCAGCCACCCACACTCCTACTATGACAAATCGACCCCAGATGATCAAATTGGCTGCATGACACACAATAGTGCTTCTACAACTCAAAAACAACCTTCGGTTTACAAATATACTCTTGATCATTTTTAATCCAAATACTGCGGACTAGTGTCCTGGAAACATCGACATCCACACTGATTCTCATACAAATAAGATGTAAAATGACCTCAGTATGAAAATCGGAACAAAGATACCTCCTGACCATGTTTCTGATTGCACAAAAACTGGGTGAATTTTTAAATGAATGAGGAAGTCCAGGAATTCATACCTATGTCACAATCATTGAAGGGTCACGCCACATATAAAAATAAATTCTCCAGCGATATTGGTAGAAATACGACCCATTCAATCTTCATGGGGCCCTAGACCGAGCAGTAATCAAGTCTTTTTCAGATCCAAAGTGGTCATGAAATGCCTCCAGTCAAGAAAACTGATGACCGTACGCTATTGTAGCTCCTAATAATCAAAGAAAAAATGATCAAACATTTCAACCGAAGTCCGATGGAAACAGAATTGGGCCACAATGGTGAGATTTCAAAGATTCATGGTGGTGTAGAGCTCCGCCAGATTTAGTGAAAGTAGAGGTGTCTCACGGAAGTGATCTAAGACATTCAGCGAGATAGGGATCCTTGAGAAGGGTAGAAGGAAAATGATATATATGGAGGGTATTATCTTCACATGTGGATGAAGAAATGCGACTCCTACCTCCGATCGAGAGGGGGGAGTATAATCCAGTGGCCATCGATCTAGGTCATCAGAGAGAAGTCAATTCTTAAGGAAATGGATTTTCATCTCAGTCTTCAATTTTTTGACACACATGTCATTCTTTGTAGACATTTTATTTAAGAAATTTATATACTTCTCATAAATAAATATTATTATTTTATTCAAGAATTTATTTTTTTATATATTAATTTTATTATATATCTTTCATAAGGTTTACGGCTTATATATTAACAAAGAGGTATGGTAATTTTTTCTCAATTTTCCTTCTTTGAGACATGATTTGTATTAACAACAAAAATTCATTTTAAAGGTTTGTATATGTCCCATTTTAAATTTACCATCATGAACGTACTCACCATCACGATAATATATATTTAAATTAATGTTATTACTTAATGGGACTTATGATTCAAGGATTCCAAATTGGTAATGATTATATAAGACATTGTAATAATTTATTAGGACTATTTATTATTATGTATTCAATGTTAAAATCTCATGATATAAATACCATTATTTATCATGAAATTTATTATCCACATTTTATTCATTATATATCTATATAATACTACCATTTTTCACTCTTTGGTACATAAATTTGATATGAAATATTTTCTATAATATCCAAATATATTTATCTCTTCAAATAGAAATATCTCTTCATTCAACATCATGTTTTCATAATATTTTTTAAAAATTGATTTATTATAATGTTATTATTTTTAAAACACATTGATACCCATGTTTGAATTTTTTTAAATATATTTTTTTATGAATATTCATGTTATTTTCTAAAAAATATATTTTTTGATTTTATAGAATATACTAAATTTATCCTCATTATAATTTGTATGGTATGAATGGTAGTTTCTAAAGTCCTTTACATTAATAGATTATAAACATAAATAATTTTTTAATATTTATTTTCAAATAAAAATGTTTTAAAATTGATTTTTTTATAAAAATTTATTTTCATAGTGGAAGGGATATTTTTAACCTTAATTGATTTAAATTATTGATCAAAATAATATTACTTTTAAGATAATATATGTTAGAGTCACGTATAAATTTTTGGGGATATTATACAAGGAAAACATTGTAATTTTTTCTCCCAATGGTTAATGTTTTGATTGAATAGTGTTTATTTTCCCATTCCACATCAACATGTTATTATTTCATAAAATACTTTTGAGACAAGCTTACTTTCATAGGTTATTATATGATTAAAAGATTATAAAAACTATCTATTTTTCTTCAGTTATGATATGATTAAAATTTTATGATATCCCTTCCATTTCATAGGATATGATATAATGAATTTTTATGTTCATATGGTTCTAATAAATATAGTTACTTATTATGTGATAGGTGGGACATTTAACTCCACACAATGCATTGGATGATGATTTATATCTCATGAGATAGACAAAAATTTATTTTGGATTGATCAAAATTCAGAAAACATAAATTTATTTCTGAGTAAACTCAATACAGCAAGACAAGGCTAGAACAGAGATTGAACCTTAATCAGTTAGAGATTTTGTCTTTTATGATGGTATTAGTAGTGAGCCTTGACAAATAAGGAAATGATTTTTTATTTAAATGTGTATTCCCCAAATTCCATGTCTATTTCGAATTTAACCTCACATTGATCATGTTTATTGATTCCCTTATGATTCACGTATTATGAACTAGCAGTCCTTATGAAATGACTCAAGATTGTGATCTATGATGTGAAAGGTATGTTTTTCAAAAAATATTTTATTGTTCTCATACCTTTATATTCATGTTATTCTTATGTATGTACCTTGTTTACCCGTACAAAGAATATAATATCTCAATTTAATATGTTTCTTTTACCATAGTTATGATTATATGTATTAAGTATGATATGTCAACTGGTTCATGTTGTGATAATCATCACCATACAAGATGAAAATCACTGATAGAACAGTGTTTATGTTTCCATGTTTCAAAAGGAAGAAAAATAAAATGGTACATGGGAATCATCATATATAAAGTAATGAATATTAATAAAAACTAATTTAATGTATATCGATGAGAATATATGGTACCTATATTTTTTATCTGATGGATGGATTAATTATCCATCGAAAAAAAGAAGAGAAAACATTTGTTAGATCCTTAATTATATGTATAAGGATAATTAATAGGATGATTCAATGAATATGAAAGTGTCATGGAATATTTTTAATGGATATAGATGGTGGTTTCATTGTAATACATCCATTTTTAAAAACTAAATTTAGATGTGGCTATAACATATGTCCACCTAGAGTAAAACACATAGAAAAAATATTACGAGATAGACATGAGCATGATCTAGAGAGTGACAATGGGTCGTACTGCACTCATGGTTTGACACTCTATGGTGGTATGATTAAAAATTGACAAAAATCATTATAAATCATAATGATATTTCTAATTAGATGATAACTATGAATTACCTAGGATAAATCTATGGTGTAATTGATTCATGAAGGTATAATAATAATAAAATACTATAAGTGGTAATTCATAATTATATTTTTCTTCATAATGACTAGTGTTTCTTACACTATGAAATTGGTTTTATTTAATAGATGGACCCGAAATAACCACATTACAACTAAGCGGGGTGAATAGTGAAATTATTTTAATCATAATGTAACAACCCAAATTATTATGAAGAAAATTAAGATTTTCATTTAATTAAATGTAATATGGTTATAGAAAACACTAGAACATAATTTATTATATACAATTGGATTTTAAATTATCATTAAGTATCATTACAATTGATAATATATACATTGAAGAGTGATCGCCTGAAAATTACAATTTAATGGATTTTAAAAAATCCATTTGGAATAGATAATGGTATTGATGGCCTCAACCTGTGGGACAATACCTTATGAGGTCCATTTATTGGAGCTTCTAATGGAGATTTCATTTCATTTATTTTACCGAGGAAAAGACCAAGATGAGATCCAAAAAATTAAGACTGAGTGAAATTTTTTATGGGAGAGGTTCAAGTTCATCCAGTTCATGGCCCAAACCATGTTCACTGAAAAACACCATGAAATCCCCACAAGACAAGTATAGTTGTTGATAATATAGTCCTCGAACAGTGATCACAAGACAAGTATATATATGGGAATAAAAAATCCATTTGGCACAGACAGTGGAACTGATGTCCTCAACTAGTAGGATTGTACCCTATGAATCCCATTTTTTAGAACTTATAAGGGAAATAGAATTTCTAGGATTATCCCTAGGCGGAGACCGAGATGAGATCTAACAATGTAAAAATAATTAAAACTGTTTATGGGTGATGTTCAATCTCATCGAGATAATTACCCAAACCATGTTCACCGAATTTCCCAACAAAATCCCCACCATCACGCACCATACTCATTGGGAATATACTGGTGTGATAATGTGATATTTATCAAGTCTCTATCAGTAAGAAAATGTAGATTACTTTTTATAGAATAATGAATATATTTTCTTCCTATTATTATGACTTTGTAAATAATTTTTAAGCCCAAATAGTATTTTTGGTTAATAAAAAATATATTTTTGAGGAATTAATGAAATTTTATTCCAATTAATGTTAATTTAATAAAATATTATTATTATATTACTTTTATAAAAAAATTACTTATTATATAATTTCAATGAATTCAAAAAAAAATTTATTATGCTTTGAAAACAGTTTTTGTCAAAAACCATAAATATTCATTAAAATTCAATTTTTTTCTCTAATGTTAAAATTCTCATATATAGAAATTTATTTTTATAAAATGAATATTTTTTTAATAAGTATGTTTAAATTACCCAAAGGTGAACTATTCATAATTTTTGCAGGAAATCATAATTTTGGATATAAATTAAATATTTTATAACAATACGGTGTATTTTATGACATCATAATGTACTAATATTTATATAATAAATACATTAAAAGGTATTATCAAATAAATATATGTTTTCCTCAAAAATAATATAATTTTCTTTTTATATGAATTATTTTATAAAGCCATAGACAATCCATTAAAACATATAATATATTTAAAAAATTTAAATTCATTTCTTTTATAGTGTGAATCACCTCCAGATATGAAAGGGAAATACATTAATATGTTAGACCCTTTATATAACACCCGAGACTTTTATGTTATATAAATCATCAAAGGAATCTTTTTCTACACAACACTTGCCAGGATTGCTTTACAAGAAATCATGATCTTCCCCTATAGCTTGCGTCGTACGCAATATTGATTTTCACTAAACAACGATATACTATTAAAATATTATTAAAACTAGCCGTTATGAATAGTAATAACCACCATTTGATAGTTAAAATCAAAGTGTAATAAGTAAATCATTTTTAATATGGGGTTATACATAAGATAAATTCGACTATAAATATTCATTATAAAGATAAAAAGATTTCATACATAATTGTATTTTATTTGTAATTTTAGGACATTAAATAATTTAATTTATTTATGACACAAAGATGATGTAGTAATTGTCTTATTAATGAAATATTGACATAATTGATGTAATAAACACCAAAATAAATGTAATTTGACACTTTTTATTAATTCCACTAATTTTATAGATTAATATGATATTTTAGTATTTATTTAAATAACTTTTTTTAAACTAATCATTCTGTTATGATTTTCACAAAAATTAATTACTAAATAGTGTCAAAATTGACATAAAATAGTTTGTAAAACAAATATTACATTAGTAATTGTTATTTTATTCCTAAAAATCTAAGGTTCGGCCAAATGACTTAGATAAGGTTATATATATTAATAATAAACAACTTGGGGTTCGTTTGGCTGCTTATAGTAAGTTTATTAACCTTATAGTATAAGAACACAAGAAGACACGGTAATAGTAAAATTATTTAACTTAATGTTAAATCTACATGATAAGGTTAAAATAGGAACCTAAAATTGTCTACATTCTATTGTATGAGATTATTTCGACCCATAACCACCTTATCCTCCAAATAAAACAATTTTGAGCTATTTAAAACCGAACTTGACTTTATAATAAAATAATAAATTTAGTTATTCCAAAGGTGTCCCTCTCCTCCCTTATAAAAGGGCACCTCCTCCCTCTCTTCCTCACACCACTTTGAGCCTTCAAGCTCGGAAAAACCCTACCACTTTCTCCTATCCACTTCCCTAGATACATCCTAGAGGTTCTGGTCTTCTTCAAAGACCTATTTTAGCACCCTAAAAGGAGGTCTTAAAGAAGCACTTCAAAGAAGAGGTAATGTCTGTTACCGATTTTTTCATCTTTATTTATTCTTCCACTTCTTCTTCTTTAGTTGTTTCATTATGAAGTAATAACATCAGTATCACTCATATACTGATATGTTATTATAATTATGAAACAACCCTATTTCACCATCTATCCATCATACGGAAAAGGAAATCACCGCACGTGTGTATGTATGGAATACCGTCTCCACGCCGTGGTGTAATCTATTTTCCACCACCACCTTACTTGGATAGGTATAATGGTGTAAATAATTAATATATATGAGTATTATAAAGTGATACTGATTCTGAAATAGTATACATACACTCCAATACAATTCCACGATCATAGGAACGATATCATCACTCGTGCGTACGTACGGAATACCGTCTCCATGATGTGATGCGACTCGTTATACATGATCTTCATTTCATAATGATTATATAAATGAAATGAATGTAATGAATTAATATGATATATATTACACTAATACCATTCTGTAAATGAGGTATCTATAACCTAAAGAGATGAATAATAATTTGTTCGACAAAACACGCATAAGAACAAAAAGTTATAAACACCCGAATAACAAGTAGCAATGAAATATTACTACTAAGAAGCTAAGAATATGACCAAATATGATATCATAAAAATAAGTATGATTCTGGAATAAGTCATTAACATTATTTAAATCATTATACAGGAGGTTCGGACACGTACAAAACATATCGGATCTAAGGTAAGGGAAATATCACAATCTCAGTTTTATCCGAGATTGTTTATAATTTGGAATTTACTGGGGTGTATTTTATCATCCACATCAATGTTTCCTCAATATGTAATATTTATATCCTTGTAAAATATTTTATATACAATTTTACCCTTCTGTGAGTTTTTATTAAAAGATATGAAAGGAATCTTTTTTCGTTTTTCGAATGAGGTACTTTTTGACTTTTCCAACAGAAGTATGAGAAAAATGTTTTTTTTCACTTATACAGCATGAATGGATTTTTAAAACATTATTTCCAAGAAGCTTCATTTACAAGTTTTCAAGTTTATTTTTAATCAACTCTTTTTAGTTTAGAATTGTATGACATGTTATGAAAGGAAAAGTGTTTTTGAAGAAGAAAGGATATTTTCCTCAAGAATGGAGTTCAAGTGTTTTATCAAAATTATTTTCCATCTAAGATAATAAACAGTTCTATTTCTATCCCTATTATTACATTGATTTGACTATGTTGTGATGGAATTATTTTTATGAATTTCTTTATCTTATATGAATTGTTTTATGATGTCATAATGTTTAAGAATCCCATTTTTATTACATGGGTTATGCTATGATGTATGGTTTATGATTTTGTGGCACACATAAGAATGGTATCATTATGAGATGGGTGGGACCTATATCTCCCTCCAATGCATTGGGTAAAGATTTTATATCTCATGAGATAGACATGGCTGGAATGGTAGGTTATACCGGTTCAGTGAAACAGGACTGACACGAGGGTGACTCGGTTCAGAAATGGACTTTGTCCACTACGATAGTCATGGCGATGAGTGTTGACTAATAAGAAATGATTCTCTATGATTATGTGTGTATGACACAAAGTTTCATGTTTTAAGTTATGATTATTGGGATTTCATTTCACTACTATGATTTATCTCATGTTATGAAATTATGATCTCTTTTGTAGGTTACGATTTCCAAAAGATATGTTCTTATGAATATGATGTGATTGATATTTCTTTTTTTTACCCTTACTGAGCATTTGAGCTCACCCTTTTGAATGTTTTGTTTCCCTAGGTCAGGAAGAAGGTTATTAATTAGAATATGCCAAAAAGGGACTCTAGATATGATAAAATAAATGGGAGGCAAAGTAGATGATTTATGAACCAGTTTTTTATGTTTCCCAGTTTCTAAAGACACTATACCTATATGGTCCTTTCTTGGTTTTGTTATATGTCGTATTAAGTGTTCTTCAATTCTAAAGTAAAAAAAATGTATGTAATGTGTGGGTTGTTATAGTTGGTATCAGAGGGAGCTTATAGTCAACCTTTGGAAACTAGGATGTGAAAGCCTTAGTAAGAACCCTAAGGATAAGTCTAAGCATAGAACAGAATCTTAGTGTTTTAGAAATGGCCATGAATAACCTAGGATAAGACCTTAAGTCTGAAATTTTATTCTTGATTATGTGGTTTTCCTATTATAATTAGTGTTGCTCACACTATTCTTCTTGGTTTTAGTCCATGGCTGGAACCCGAAGGAATCGTGCTAATGCGGAATGCGACGGGAAATGCAATGATTGTCCCCCTAAGCAACCAAACGTTATGGGAGATGGAATGCAAAATCTTGTAGTCATGCTCACAAAACATTCTCAAGCTATGAATCATGCAGGACTTCCAAACGAGTAATGGGAGGAGCAACATTTTGTTGAATCCTTCATGAGACAGCGTCCACCTTCATTCAGCGGGTCTACTGATCCATTAGTTTCTAAACAATGGATTAGTACTACTGAAAAGATATTTTCAGTTCATCAATGTTCTAATCATGATAAAGTCATATTTGCAGTGTATCTTTTGGAAGGTGATGCTGATCAATGGTGGAATCTTATTAAGAATATGAGGCAAAGGGATGAAATTGACTCCATGGAATGGGATGAGTTCAAAAACTTATTTTTCAATAAGTACTTCCCTTGTATTCTCCGAACAAAGATGGAGAAAGAGTTTCTTGAACTGAAGCAAAAGGATGATGAATCTGTTGGTACCTATGAAGAAAATTTTACAAGACTTGCAAGGTACGCTTCTGGTATTATTATCCAACCTGAGAGTAAGATCGATCGATTCTTTAGTGGCTTAAAACCATGTCTTCGAAGGGCGTTAGACATAATGGTCTTCAATAGCTATGAGGAAATCGTTCAATGTGCTCTCAAAGTCGAGATGGAGATTGGAGAAACCCATCAGTCATATGGGTTTGATAAGAAGAGGAAAATGGAATTCAAAGGAAAATCTAAAGAGAACACTGAAAAGAATATGAGCTTTCCCTTATGCTCAAAGTGTGGAAAGAAAAATGGAGGGAGTTGTCTTAAAGGGACAAGTAAATGTTTCCAATGTGGAAAGGAAGGTTATCGGGCATTTGAATGCCGTAATGATGGGAAGAATATGTCTAATGATGAAAACAAAGGAAGGGATACATAGAATGACCCTACAACACTTCAATGTTTCAAGTGTAAGGAGATGGGACATTATGCCAATAAATTCCCTAATCCAAGGGTTGATGATGATGGTCGACGTCAATAAACTCTTAAGGCTAAAGACAAAGGAAAGTCACATTCAATTTCTATCAGCGATGTGGAGTACGATAACGATGTGGTGAAAGGTACACATACCATCCACTCTAAAGTAGAAAATGTTTTATTTGATTCTGGATCCACCCAATCCTTTATTTCTGAAGAATTTTCTAAGGGTATCACCGTATTACCTCAACAATTTGATGTTGAGTTAGCTGTGACAACACCTAATGGAACAACAATCGCATCAAAAGTTTATAATTCTTCTCCGATTCATGTTTGTGGGAAAGTGCTTCCTGCAAGTCTTGTGATCCTTCTTATAGTGTAATTTTATCTGATTCTTGGCATGGATTGGCTTTCTCTACATAGAGATCATATCAATTTCCAAATAAGGGAAGTCACGTTTCATATTCCAGATCATTCTATGATCGTCTATCGATGCAAGGATGAATATAACCATCCAGTGGAAATTTATTCCATTTTATGGGTATTGATTCCACTAAATGAAGGTTATTTATCTCAAATGATTGGTGAGAAACTCACAATTAAGAATATTACCATTATACGGGAGTTTGATGATGTCTTTCCGGAGGAATTACTGGGTCTTCCACCGAATCGTGAAGTTGAGTATTCAATAGAACTCGTACCGTGTGCTTTGCCTATTTCAAAGACACCTTATAGAATGGCCCCAATTGAGTTTCAGGAATTGAAGAAGAAACTAAAAGAGAATCTTGATAAGGGGTTCATACGCCCTAGTGTGTCACCTTGGGGAGCACCTGTTCTGTTTGTTAAGAAGAAAGATGGATCTATGAGACTCTGCATTGATTATCGAGAATTTAACAAGATCACTATCAAGAACAAATATCCTCTCCCACGCATTGATGACCTAATTGACCAACTACGCGGAGCTCAATACTTTTCCAAGATTGATCTTCGTTCAGGGTATCATCAATTAAGGGTCAAAAGGGAGGATATACCAAAGACGGCTTTCCGTACAAGGTATGGACACTATGAATTTATAGTGATGCCATTTGGTCTTACTAATGCCCCTACTATCTTCATGGATCTGATGAATAGAGTCTTTAGAGACTATCTTGATTAGTTTGTGGTAGTCTTTATAGATGATATTCTTGTCTATTCAAAGAGCAAGGAAGAACATGAAGATCACTTGAGAATTATATTGAAGACCCTTAGAAAGGGGAATATTTTTGCCAAATTTACCAAGTGTGAATTTTGGCTTCAAAAAGTTGCATTTTTGGGTCACATAATCTCAAAAGAGGGGATATCTGTGGATCCAGCAAAAACAGAGGTTATCGAAAGATGGTCGAGACCAACAACAGTAACCGTGATCCGAAGTTTTCTTGGTTTATCTGGATATTATCGACGTTTTGTGAATGATTTTTCATGATTATCTAATCCACTCACCAATTTGACTCGGAAAGTAGTTATGTTTGTTTGGACGGAGGAATGTGAAGTGAATTTCAAGGAGTTGAAAAGAAGGTTATCCAGTGCACCTGTGCTCACACTGCCTTATAGTGGAGAAAGGTTTGTGATCTACAGTGATGCATCCAAGAAGGGATTGGGGTGTGTTCGTATGCAAAATGATATGGTGATAGCTTATGCCTCACGACAATTGAAAATACATGAGCAAAATTACCCAACTCATGATTTGGAGTTAGCTGCGGTAATCTTTGCATTAAAGATTTGGAGGCATTACCTTTATGGAGAAAGGTGTTGTATTTATACTGATCATAAAAGTTTAAAGTATATTTTCAAACAAAAGGAGATGAATATGCGCCAAAGAAGATGGTTGGAGCTGATTAAGGATTACGACTGCTCAATCCATTACCACCCTAGGAAAGAAAACAAGGTGGACGATGCATTAAGTCAACAAGACCACGCTAGTTTATCCATGATGAGGATCACAAAAGATCCAAAATTTATGGATTTACAAAGGATGGATCTTGGAATTATAATGAATGGGGAAAAATCGTATCTTTCTCAAATGAATGTTCAACCATATATACATGTGAAGATTAAAGAGGCATAGAAAGAAGATGTCGAGTTACAAAAGAAGGTGAGAAATGTTCCTGAATTCAACCTCTATTGTGATGGGATAATAAAGTTCAGGAATAGGGTTTGTGTTCCTCCCACCCCAGAATTAAAGAAGGAGCAGCTGGATGAGGCTCATAGTTCTTCATTCTCTATTCATCCTAGAAGCAGGAAGATGTATAGGGACCTGAAGTAGTACTTCTGGTGGGATGGCATGAAAAGAGATGTTGCTGAATATGTCTCTCGATTCTTGGGTTGCCAACCAGTTAAAGCTAAGAGACAGAAGTCTAAGGGGATGTTACAACCATTACCCATACCCGAATGGAAATGGGAAAACATCACTATGGACATTGTCACAGGACTTCCTAAAACACCCAAAGGCAATAATGCTATCTGGGTCATAGTTGATCATCTTACAAAGTCTGTACACTTCATTGTATTAGAGAGGATTTCTCTCTGGATCAGCTTGCCAAGATATATGTAAAGGAAGTGGTAATATTGCATGGAGTACCACTTTGTATTATATCTGATCGGGATCCGAGATTTACCTTAAAGTTCTAGCGAAGTCTTCAGCATACTCTGGATATAGAGTTGAGTTTTAGCACTACTTATAATCCTCAGACAGACGGTCAGTCTGAGAGAACAATTCAAACTCTAGAAGATATGTTGAGAGCTTGCTCTATGGATTTCAAAGGTGGTTGGGATCAACACCTACCTTTGGTGGAATTTTCTTATAATAATAGCTTTCACTCCAGTGTTCAGATGGATCCTTATGAAGCTCTCTATGGAAAGAAATGCAGGACTCCAACTTGCTGGGATGAAGTTGGAGAAAGAAAGCTATTAGGACCCGATCTCATTGATGAAATGGCAGAAAAGGTCAGATCTATTCAACAACACATAAGAGCAGCTCAGAGTCGACAGAAAAGCTATGCCGACAACCGAAGAAAAGACCTAGAGTTTGAAGTGGGTGATAAAGTGTTCTTACGAATATCTCCCTGGAAGAGGGTCATGAGATTTGGAAAGAAGGGGTAGATGAGACCTAGATATATCGGTCCTTTCGAAATACTGGATCGTGTTGGGAAGGTAGCTTACCGATTGGCGCTTCCACCGAATCTCTCTTAAGTTCACGATGTTTCCATGTATCTCTTCTGAGAAAGTACATACCTAATCCTTCACATGTACTCAGCTCATAAGTTGTACCGCTGGAGCAAGATCATTCTTATGAAGAACAACTGATAGAGATTCTGGATCGTAGTGAAAAAGTCCTATGAAACAAGACCACTCGATTGGTGAATGTTTTATGGAGGAACCACCAATTAGAAGAAGCTACATGGGAGCTTGAGGATGTGATGAGGGAGAGGTATCCTCATCTATTTGTTACAAAGTGACGAATTTCGAGGGCGAAATTCATTTTAAGGGGGGTAGAATGTAACACCCGAGACTTTTATGTTATATAAATCATCAAAGGAATCTTTTTCTACACAACACTTGCTTGGCTTTCTTTACATGAAATCATGACCTTCCCCGATAGCTTGCATCGTACGCAATACCGAGTTTCACTAAACAATGATATACTATTAAAATATTATTAAAACTAGCCGTTATGAATAGTAATAACCACTTTTTGAAATTTTATAAATTTTATTTTTCAAAATGGACTTCATTTTTGGATTCGTAATATCGAAATTATCCTAGGGTGAAATTTTGGTATTTTTCTGAAAACATTCAATTTTTGATGAATAGTGAAACCACTAAGAGGTTGTTAAAAAACTGAATCTTCATAAAATTTAATTTTACCATTTCTGTGAGTGGAATTTCAAAAATCAGAGAGACACAGTTGATGTCAGTAAGTAAAATGTGGTTCAATGACATGAAAATAATTTTTGGTGAATAGTAACTTTTTACTTTTATTTACCACGGTTAAAAGTAAATATGGTAATTAAGGGTAAAAATGATATTATTATTACCCTAAAACATGTCATAATTCTATTGGATAAGTGTAATTCTACCAAAAACAAACTTAGGAATAAAATATGACCATTTAGGCCCACTTGGATTAGATTAGGACATTTATTATTAATTTATTTAAAGAAGGGTTAAAATAGATAAAATCAAAGTGTAATAAGTAAATAATTTTTAATATGGGGTTATACATAAGATAAATTCGAATATAAATATTAATTAGAAAGCTCAAACGATTTCCTACATAATGGTATTTTATTTGTAATTTTTAGACATTAAATAATTTAATTTAATTATGACACAATGATGATGAAATAATTATCTTATTAATGAAATATTGACATAATTGATGTTATAAACACCAAAATAAATGTAATTTTACACTTTGTATGAATTACACTAATTTTATAGATTAATATGACATTTTAGTATTTATTTAATTAACTTTTTTCGAACTAATAATTCTGTTATGATTTTCAAAAAAAATGATTACTAAATAGTGTCAAAATTGACATAAAATAGTTTTTAAAACAAATATTATATTAGTAATTGTTATTTTATTCCTAAAAATCTAAGGATCGGCCAAATGACTTAGATAAGGTTATATATATTAATAATAAATAACTTGGGGTTCGTTTGGCTGCTTATAGTAAGTTTATTAACCTTATAGTATAAGAACACAAGAAGACACGGTAAAAGTAAAATTATTTAACTTAATGTTAAATCTACATGATAAGGTTAAAATAGGAACCTAAACTTGTCTAAATTCTATTGGATGAGATGATTTCGACACATCCCCACCTTATCCTCGAAATAAATCAATTTTTAGCTATTTAAAACCGAACTTGACTTTATAATAAAATAATAAATTTAGTTATTCCAAAGGTTCCCCTCTCCTCCCTTATAAAAGGGCACCTCCTCCCTATCTTCCTCACACCACTTTGAGACTTCAAGCTCGGCCAACCCCTGCCACATTCTCTTCTCCACTTCCCTAGAGACATCCTAGAGGTTCTGGTCTTCTTCAAAGACCTATTTTAGTGCCCTAAAAGGAGGTCTCAAAGAAGCACTTCAAAGAAGAGGTAATGTCCGTTACCGATTCTTTCATCTTTATTTCTACTTCCACTTCTTATTCATTAGTTGTTTAATTATGAAGTAATAACATCAGTATCACTCATATACTGATATGTTATTATAATTATGAAACAACCCTATTTCACCATCTATCCATCCTACGGAAAAAGAAATAACCACGTGTGCGTACGTACGGAATACCGTCTCCACACCGTGGTGTAATCTATTTTCCACTACCACCTTACTTGGATGGGTATAATGGTGTAAATAATGACTATATATGACTATTATAAAGTGATACTGATTCTGAAATAGTATATATACACTCCAATACAATTACACGATCATAGGAACAATATCATCACTCGTGCGTACATACGGAATACCGTCTCCACGTTGTGATGCGACTCGTTCTACATGATCTTCATTTCATAATGATTATATAAATGAAATGAAATGAATGAATGAATATGATATATATTACACTAATACCATTCTGGAAATGAGGTATCTATAACCTAAAGAGAAGAATAAGAATTTATTCGACAAAACACGCATAAGAACAAAAAGTGATAAACACCCGAATAACAAGTAGCAATGAAATATTACTACTAAGAAGCTAAGAATATGTCCAAATATGATATCATAAAAATAAGTATGATTCTGGAATAAGTCAATAACATTATTTGAATCATTATACAGGAGGTTCGGACACGTACAAAGCATATCGGAACTAAGGTAAGGGAAATATCACAATCTCATTTTTATCCGAGATTGTTTATACTTTGGAATTTACTGGGGTGTATTTTATCATCCGCGTAAATGTTTCCTAAATATGTAATATTTATATCCTTCTACAGTAGTTTATATTAAATTTTACCCTTTGGTGAGTTTTTATTAAAAGATATGAAAGGAATCTTTTGTCTTTTTTCGTACGAGGTACTTTTTGACTTTTCCAACAAAAGTACGAGAAGAATGTTTTTTTAACTTATACGGCATGAATGGATTTTTAAAACATTATTTCCAAGAAGCTTCCTTTACAAGTTTTCAAGTTTATTTTTAATCGACTCCTTTTAGTTTATAATTGTATGACATGTTATGAAAGGAAAAGTTTTTTTGAAGAAGAAAGGATATTTTCCTCAAGAATGGAGTTCAAGTGTTTTATCAAAATTATTTTCCATCTAAGATAATAAAGGGTTATGTTTATATCCCTATTATTACATTGATTTGACTATGTTGTGATGGAATTATTTTTATTAATTCCTTTATCGTATATGAATTGTTTTATGATGTCACAATGTTTAAGAATACCATTTTTATTACATGGGTTATGCTATGATGTATGGTTTATGATTTTGTGGCACACATAAGAATGGTATCATTATGAGATGGGTGGGACCTATATCTCCCTCCAATGCATTGGGTAAAGATTTTATATCTCATGAGATAGACATGGCTGGAATGGTAGGTTATACTGGTTCAGTGAAACAGGACTGACACGAGGGTGACTCGGTTCAGAAATGGACTTTGTCCACTAAGATAGTCATGGCGATGAGTATTGACTAATAAGAAATGATTCTCTATGATTATGTGTGTATGACACAAAGTTTCATGTTTTATGTTATGATTATTGGGATTTCATTTCACTACTATGATTTATATCATGTTATGAAATTATGATCTCTTTTGTAGTTTAAGATTTCCAAAAGATATGTTCTTATGAATATGATGTGATTGATATTTCTTTTGTTTACCCTTACTGAGCATTTGAGATCACCCTTTTGTATGTTTTCTTTCCCCAGTTCAGGAAGAAGGTTATTAAGTAGAATATGCCAAAAAGGGACTCTAGATATGATGAAATAAATGGGAGGCAAAGTAGATGCTTTATGAACCAGTTGTTTATGTTTCCCAGTTTCTAAAGACATTATACCTATACGGTCTTTTCTTGGTTTTGTTATATGTTGTAATAAGTGTGCTTCAATTCTGAAGTAAAAACCATGTATGTAAAGTATGGGTCATTATACTTTAAATTATAAATTAATTTAAAACACTCCCATTTTATAGGAACCGTTGGTAAAACCAATGGCGGGATATGTGGTTTTGAATATTTTATTATGTAGTGTCCAAAACCAAAAAATTATTAAACACTCCTCCTTTCCTATATAAACCCACTCCATATCCCATTTATATTCACTAAAACTTATTAAAAGTCGACCAAAATCTTACCCTTACTCCATATAGTCCTCCCATGACACCTTTATGCTCCCACAAATCCCCTACCAATCCATTTGGGTCACATAACCAGATAAGGGATCTTCTCCTCTCCTCTTTTATCATGCACTTCTTTTGTGATATGTCATTAAATTACAATTTACATATGATAGGATAAGTTAATACATATATACCATACTATCCATTTTCATTATATATAATGATATATATCTTTCAATATCATCAATCCATCCGTTATTCTTAATAAAAACATGTTACCATGACAAAATTTAGTAATGGATCCTCTCATTTCCCTATTCCTTTTAATTAGAGATCCTTTTTTGAAATTTGTACTATTAATTATCATTTTTTATACTGTTAAAATTTTATTATAAATACATAGATGTCCATTTTATGTTATTTAAATGATGGATCATTTATCCTCTCCCATTTGGACCCATAATAATTTCATTACTTTACCAAAATTCTGTAACACCCCATGATGTCATAGTACGTTATCTAATTAAAGTAATCTAATAGCTTGTGCTATACGTAACACTAAGTTCGAGCGAACCACAACATTACCAAACTAGCCATTAAAAAATAAGTAGTTATAAATAGTATTAACTACTTATTGAATATTATATAATCTATATAATCTTAACATCAAAATTATGAGTTTCTTAGACATAATATAAGAACAAATTCATTTTTTCATATAAAAGAAGTATTTTTAAAAAAAAAATATTATACCTTTTTAATGGAAAATGCTTTCTAAATCCAATATTTGACAGTTTTATATATTCAATTTGACAAAATAACCTTCTTTTTTAGAATTTGGACATAAAAAGATTGTTTTGATAAATTTTTGGTGTTTTTTGTTAACTTTTATATTTGGGTGAATAGCAAAAATTCTAAATTTTAACTAAAAACAACTTTTTTATTCAAAATAAAATATAGTGTCAAATTATACATTTGAATGGTTTGGAAGTATAATTAGATTATATTTTTATCATTTAACAATATTTTGGTCATTATAAGTAATTTCACATTTAAATTTGACACAAACACAAGTCAATCTTTTGATAGTTTTTACTTTTTTAAATACCTTTTTTTTGTTTTGAAAATGGGAATTAATTTTAAATTAATAAATTCAACTTCTATGATTTGAATTTGGTAAAATAGACTTCATTTTTTAATTCATAATATCAAAATTATCTTAGGGTTAATTTTTGGTATTTTTATGAAAACATTCAATTTTTGTTGAATAGTGGAAAACATTGAGTTATTGTTTAAAAACGACTTTTTATTTAAATAATTTTTTATTTTATTTAAATTTATTTTAGGTCAAAATAGATACATAATACCTATATAAGTTCAATTTAATTCATTGGAGTTATTTTACAATGTATTTAGATATATAAAAATTTTATTGAACTTTTTACTGTCTTTTAGCCACCACCTAGGAGCATTTGTAAATTTGCATAAAACATAATTTTACAGCTTATATGAATTAAATTTAAAAAATACAAGAGACATTGCATATATAAGTATGTAAAATTTGATTAAATAGGCTAAAAATAATTTTTTTGAAGTGTTACTGTTGAAGTTTATTTACCACGATTAAAATTAAATAGGATAATTAAAAGTAAAAATGATATTATTATTATCGTAAAACATGTAGTAATTATATCGGATAAGTTTAATTCGACCAAAAACAACCTTAGGAAAAAAATATTACTCTTTATTTCCACTTGGATAAAATTGGGACATTTATTATTATTTAATTTAAAGAATAGTTAAAAGTGTTAAATTCATGTTTTCATAACTAAAAAATTTTAATATAGGGTTATATATAATATAAATAATTATATAAAAATTCATTAGAGATATAAAAAATTTTCCTACATAATTATATTTTATTTATAATTTTTAGACATTAAATAATTTAATTTATTTATGACACAACGATGATGCAGTAATTACCTTATTAATAAATGATTGAAATAATTGATATAATAAATATCCATATAAATGTAATTTGAGACTTTTGATTAATTACACTGATAATAAAGGTTTATAAGACATTTTAGGGTTAATTAGATAAATTTTTTTCGAACTGATAAGGTTTTTATGACTTTCACAAAAATGAGATACCAAATAGTGTCAAAATTGACATAAATTATTTTTTAAAACAAATACTATATTATTGGCTGATATAATAAACCTAAAAATATAAGTTTAAGCAAGAGGGATTAAATAATATTATATATTTCATTAATTAACCACTTTAGGTTATCTGGGATGTTTGTAGTATGTTTATTAACCATATAGTGTAAAAATACAAGAAGACACGGTAAAAATTAAATTATTTAACTTAGAGTTAATTCTAAAATATAAGGTTACAATGGTAACATATAATTGTATAAAAACTATTGGTTGAGATTATTTGGACCCATACCCACTTTATCTTATAAATGAATCAATTTGGAGCCATTATAAACCAAATATTATTTTATTATAAAATAATATTTCAATTTTTTCCTAAGGTTCCCTCACCCCTCTTATAAAAAGGAACTCCACCTTCTCTCAAATTCACACCTTAAATTCAATTTGGCTTGGCCAAACCCTAAAAAAAAAATTTCTCAACTATCCTCCATTTATCCTAGAGGCATTCCTTTGGTCAGAATGCTAACCTAAGAGGCCCTTTGGATCAAATCATTAGGAAGAACCTGAAGAAGAGGTAAATATTTCATCACCCCATTCAAGTTTTTTCTTCTTACACTTCTTCTTTACTTTTTGTTTCCATTCTAAAATAATAATTCCAATATCTTCTATATACTGTGATGTTATTAAAAATATGGTACAACCATATTCATTATTCTATCAATCCTTTGAATGACATGTCACCATACATGCGTACATACGGCTTACCATCTCCACGTCGTGGTGTAGTTGTTATTCAATACATTATTATTCGAATGGGTACAATAATGTTTTATAATTGATGTAAATAATAAATATATCATGATAATGATTCTGTATATTAGATATATCATCTAATTATATATGATTTTAATTTCAAAAGAATGATATTGTCGTTCGTGCGTGCGTACAGATTACCGTCTCCTCGATTATGATGAGATTCATTCTCCATCGTATCCATTCAAGACTAATTTTCATTTTATTATTAAAAATAATATTTGAAGACTTAATATCATTCTGAATATGAATAAGATACATCCTATCCATAACATACATTACTTACATATCAAAGAATATAAAGGAAAACGAATCGTTTAACATCTCAAACGACGATAATACTAAATTATTATTAACAAAGAAATATTAAAAGATCATATATGATATCATATTAATGTATATGGTTCATTTATAATTTAATATCAATTATTACACCATTATACATGAGTTTATCCTACCCTTGACCAAGGAAAAGTACAAATAAAGGGTTAATTCCTCAATCTCGTTATTATTTTAGACTGTTTATGGGTAAGTTTTCACATTGACATATTTATTATCCACATCCATGTTTCATAAAAGAGTTTTCAATGGAATTATTTTAAGGTATCTTTTATTAAAACATCATTCTAAATGTTTTAAATATTTATTCTTCTAAATCATTATCATTTATTTCCATGTTGTCAAAATTGTATTTTTAATGATTTGTTTATATGGACATGAATATTTTTAAAATGCTATTTCCATTCAAAATTTCCAAAGTTTTATGGGACACTTTGATTAAAAAATGTCATTAAATGTCTTATTTTCAAAATTGTGAGGGTTTTAAATATTTTCAAGAAAACGGGATATTTCTCTTAAAGAGTTTTACACATCATTTTTATATATGTCAACATCCATTTATGGATTATAAACTTGTTTGAAGTTGATTTATTATGATACGAATTTTTCATTTTGTATTGAAGGTTTTGTGATATGTTTGACTGCGGATGTGTTATTTTTATACCATTCATGGTTTATGGTTAATGTATTTACATTTCATATTCTAGTTCTAATTCGGATGTTTATGTTATCATTCATCCTTTTCATATGAGGAATGTATTGGACATAGTAAGTGACGGGTGGAGCCCGCTATATCTCCTCGATGCATCGGCTGGTCACATGAGACAATTAGACATGGAATTCAAAGATTGCATTCCCAATTTGTTATATGGTATTGGCTGAGGCCTTAATAATTTTTATACATCTTGGCCAAGTCCTTGAAAAAATGTTTTAGAATGTCTGGAATAATACATTCCCCCATTATGAAAACAATATTGATGGTTCATGTTGTTATTCGACTAGTAGAATACCCATGACTATGTTTTATTATGTCATTATTTACTCAGCTCATATTTCCGCCATAAAGTGTTGATGTTTATTATTTTCAAAGCCTTGTGTTTTCAATTATTCACCATGTCTATTGTTTATTTTATCATCCGCAAAATTATTTACCTCTACTGAGAATATAAGATCACCCCTTTCTTATGTTTTATTTTCCGAGGATCCGAAGAGGTGTTTTATGTTTGAGATACAGGGTTAAGCTAATGGAACAATGTGATTCACAAAGGATTACTTTTTTGTTGTATGTTAGAAAGTGTAATATAATGTTCATGTATGTAATCTATTTTACAAGACTACTAAACTGAACGGCCTGTTGGGTCTTCATTCCTTGTAATCATGCCAAAATATTAAAATAATGCACCGACTCTGGGTAACTGTGGTTGGGGCGTTACATTTGGTATCATAGGAAGTTTAATAACAACCTTGGTAATATATTTAGATAAACACTGATTAGATAACATTACCATAAGATAGACATTGAGGATTATTATAGAAGAAAATCATATAATTGTGGTAATTTATATATTTTGTGAGTTTTCGAAGTAATACATTCATGTCTGGAAATAACCAGGTAGAGGTGGCTCGGGCACAAATGTACGTAGGGTTAAAACCCGAAAACACCGCTTTGAGCTAGACTCAAACGGGAACTGGTGCACAATAATGGGCCTTGCTGCACTCTTGGTTACGACACTCCCTGGGGATATGCATAGGATAATTCTAGTTTTCCTTACAAACCACAATGAAGGGTTTATAAGTATATAATTCCTCAAAGAAAACATTTTTAGGATTATGGATTATATATATGAACTTTTCAATTTATGTTATTTGTTTTACATGTTTGGAATTATGTATTGTGATTCATAAACTAACCTAGTTTATACCATTTTTTAGAATGGCGCCCAGTAGATAGAATGAAACCTCTAGCAATACGAATGATACAAAGCGTAAGAAGGATAATATCTTTCATGGTATTAAGATAACATTTTGAAAGGAAATAGTATCCCATGTATTATCATCATATAAATAAATAATATCATGTGTTAATAAGATACGTAAATAATTTTTTGTGCCCTATGGATTTTAAGGGAATCTAGATAATATAAAGATTTTAGAGAGAAATCTAGATAAAGAGAATAAAGGAAAAAAGGATTTTCCCACATGTGATAATTGTGGAAAGAATCACCTTGGTAAATGCTTGAAAGGAATGAGATTTTGTTATAAGTGTTGTGAAAAATGACACCATGTACGTGATTTCAAGGGTGAGAAAAAGGTTTCAAAAATATAATGCTTCATCTGAAAGGAGTTGGGACACTATGCAAATCAATGTCCAAATCATCAGAGTATACCCCAAATGATTTGATTGGATAATAATCTAGTTATTATACTACCTAAGATGAAGAAGAATGATTAAGAGTTCTTATGTTCTTATTAAATTAATGTTTCTTTTGAGTATTGTATTAATTATGTACATGTTATAATAATTAGAGAGTATATAAGGATTTTATTGGTGTACTATTTCATTAAGGACATGAGATTGTGTGGAACCAGGAAAATTTACTCACTGGAAAGTTAAATTTTTTGGTAAATACAGGGTTGAAGGAAAGACAATACTTTAATATGGTCTTGATACAAATGTATTGATTTTGGAGTATGAGATAATTGATTTGGATAAATTATATTAGATATTGTTGACATCCTTGGAACTGATTAATGGTTTGTTTATTCCATCATTCTTAGATTTTATAGTATTTCTGGATATAAGGAGTATATATAGTATTCTATAATAAAAAAGGGAGCATGAATGTAACTAATATGGTTATATGATAATTTTCGGTGTTATTGTGTTTTAACAGAATACATGAAGAAGTTATTCACATGTTATTACATAGAAAAAAGGATCTTCATTATGTTTCCCTTATAATTTTGGTATGTGAGTTTGGATAGAAGTATTTTGGAAAATTCTAAAGGATGTAATCGATTAATTATTACATTGGATACGATTGTTAAGGGAAAATAATTTCTTGTGGTTATTTTAAAATTGTTATAAAAAGAAAAAATCGGAGGTCGAGCGATAACTCGTTGCCTCCGGAAAGTTCGTGACACTTAAACCTGCAACCGAAGGGTGACAAGGGTGGATCACCTACCACTAGCATGCATGACATCCTGGTTTTTATAATGTAGTTTTTCTAAATAGTCTAAAAAATGAATTATAAATTCATTATTTTTGGAACCCTATACGATTATGGAAAATAGAATATTTTTGAATTCTATTATCTTTTGAGTAAAAGATCAGTTTGTGGTAGGAATTAGTTGAAGGATGAAATTATACTTTTTAAATATAGTTTTCCCTTTTATTCTATGCCTAAATCAATTCTTAAACTTTTGGGAAGGGATCTTAAAACCAAAAATGTTTTATCCTAATACCTTATGATTTTTTGAACTAACTATATTTTAAATCATCATAGATTGATGGCTTTGAGGCCCTCAATATTAAACTTTTTTGTTATTGATGACCTCAGTCATTCCCTATAAAAATTTACATTTCCCTCTAATTATGTGTCTTTAATTGCAACCAATGTTCTCCTAATCGAGATCATAATTTTTTGGTGACTTTTTCATTTCCCATTCCCTCCTATTAAGAGTAAATTTTATTTACCCAATATCCGATCTGGGTTTTTTACAAAATTATTTCTCTATTTTTAAACTTTTATTTCTAAAGAAAAATTTCAAAATTCAAGGACACAATTTATTAAAGAGGGGTAGAATGTAACACCCCATGATCACATAGTACATTATCTCATTAATTTAATCTAATAGCTTGCACTACAAGCAACACTGAGCTCGAGAGAACCACAACATTACCAAACCAACCGTTCAAAAAAGTGGTTATAAATATTATTAACTGCATTTTGAATCTTATATACTCTATATAATTTTAACATCCATATTATTTATTTTTTATACATAATATAAGAAAAATTCATTTTTTTAGATAAAAGATGTTTTTTAAAATTGCAATATTACCGCATTTTAATGGAGAAAACTTGTTAAATACAATATTTGATACTTTTATATATTAAATTTGACAAAATAAATTTCTTCTTTAGAATAGGTATATAGAAATTTAGTTTCAATAAATTTTTGGTGTTTTTCTGATAACTTTCATATTTGGGTGAATAGTGAAAATTACTAAATTTTAACTGATAGAAAAATTTTAATCAAAATAATTTATAGTGTTAAATTAAAAATTAGAATGGGTTGGATGTATAATTTGATTATATTTTTGTCATTTAATACAATTTTTGTCATTATAAGAAATTTCACATTTATAATTGACATAAACACATGTCAATCTTTTGATAGTTTTTATTTTTTTTAAACTCGTTTTTGTTTGTTTTGAAAACAAGAATTAATTTTAAATTAATAAATTAATCTTCTATGTAATGAATTTGGTAAAATATAAATCATTTTTGGTTTTGTAATATAAAAATTATCTTAGGGTATGTTTTTGATATATTTCTGATAACATTCAATTTTTGATGAATAGTTAAAAACACTGAGTTATTGGTTAAAGCCAACTTTTTTAAATAATAATTAATTTTATTTAAATTTATTTTTGGTTAAAATAGATACATAATACCTATATAAGTTCAATGATATTCATTGGAGTCATTTTATAATAAGTTTATATATATATAATGTTTATTGAACTTTTACAGTCTTTCACCCACCACCTATGATCAAATGCAAATTTGCATAAAACATAATTTTACCACTTCTGTTAATTAAATTTCAAAAATCCAAGAGACATGGTTTATATCAGTAAGTAAAATTTGGTTCAATAAGATAAAAATAATTTTTGGTGAATAAGAACTTTTGACTTTAATTTACCACGAATAAAAGAAAATTGGATAATTAAAGGTAAAAATGATATTATTATTACCCTAACACATGTAATAATTCTATTGGATAAGTGTAATTTGACCAAAAAAACCTTAGAAATAAAATATGACCCTTTAGTTCCACTTGGATTAAATTAATACATTTATTATTATTTAATTTAAATATGAGTTAAAAGTGTTAAATTCATGTTTTCATAACTAAAAATTTTAATATAGGGTTATACATAAAATAATTTCGACTATAAGTATTTATTAGAAAGATAAAAATATTCCCTAAATAATTTTATTTTCTTTATAATTTTTAGACATTATATAATTTAATTTATTTACGACACAATTATGATGTAGTAATTACCTTATTAATAAAAGATTAAAATAATTGATATTATAAATATCCATATAAATGTAATTTGACTCTTTTTATAAATTAAACTAAATATATAGGTAAATATGACATGTTAGGGTTTATTAGATAAATTCTATTCTAAGTGATAATTTTGTTATGACTTTCACAAAAACAAAATACCAAATACTGTCAAAATTGACATAAATTAATTTTTAAAACAAATACTATATTATTGATTGATATAATATTCCTAAAAATCTAAGGTTTGGTCAAAGAGATTAAGTAATAATTTATATTCCATTAATGAAACACTTTTGGTTCTATTGGAAATTTATAGTATGTTTATTAACTATATAGTGTAAGAATACAAGAAGACATAGTAAAAGGTAAATTATTTAACTTAGAGTAATATCTAAAAGATCAGGTTTAAATGGTAACCTAAATATGTCTAAAACCTATAGGTTGAGAGGATTTCAACCCATAACCACTTTATCTTCCAAATAAAACAATTTTTAGACATTATAAATAGAATATGATTTTATTATAAAATAATATTTCAATCTTTTCCTAAGGTACCCCTCACCCCTCTTATAAAAGGGAACTCCCCATACTCTCAAATTTACACCTTAACTTACATTTGGATCAGACAACCCCTGAACAAATATCATATCAACTATCATCACATCATCCTAGAGGCCATCCTTGGGTCATAAAGTTATCCTATGAAGACCTTGTGATCAAATCAAAAGGAAGAACCCGAAGAAGAGGTAAATATTTCATCACACCTTCCATGTTTTTTCTTCTTCAACTTCATCATTCCTTGTTGTTTCCAATATAAAATAATAAATCCAAATTCATCTATATACTGTGATGTTATTAAAAATATTGTACAACCATATTCATTATTCTATCCATCCTTTGAATTATATGTCACCATACATGCGTACGTACGGCTTACTGTTTTCACGTCGTGGTGTAGTTGTTATTCAATACATTTTTATTTGGATGGGTATACTAATGATGTACAATAGATGTAAATAATAAATATAACGTGATAATAATCTTGTATATATGATATAAAATCCAATTATATATGATTTTAATATCAAAATAATGATTTTGTCGCTCGTGCGTACGTACGTATTACCATCTCCATGAACACGATGAGATTCATTTCCCATCATATCCATTCAAGACTAATTTTCATTTGATGATTAAAAATAATTTTAAAGACATAGTATCATTCTGAATATGAATGAGATACATCATATCCATAACAAACATTACTTACATAACAAACCATATAAAGGAAAATGAATCAGTTAACACCTGAAATGATGATAACACTAAAATATTATAAACAAAGCAATATTAAAAGATCATATATGATATCATATTAATTTATATGGTTCATTAATATTTTAATAAAAATTATTAACCATTATAAAAGAGGTTAACCTACCATCAACCAAAGAAAGTTACATGGAAAGGGTTAATTACTCAATATCAATATTATTTGAGATTGTTTATGGGTAAATTTTACTGGGAAATATTTATTATTCATGTCCATGTTTCATAAAAGAGTCTTCAAGGGGATTATTTTAAGGGAATATTTTATTAAAACATCATTTTAAATGTTTTAAATATTTATTCCATTAAATTATTTTCATTAATTTCCATGTTTTCAAAATGTTGTCTTAAGGATTTATTTATATGGACATGAATGTTTTTAAAATGTTAATTCCATTCAGAAGTTTCAATGTTTTACAGGACAATTTGACTAAAAAATGTCATTAAATGTCTTCCATTATAAATTTTGTGACTTTTAAATGTTTTCATGAAAAATGGATATTTCTCTCAAATAGTTTTACAAATAATTTTCATCTATGTCAACATCATTTGATGGATTTTAAACTTGTATGAAGTTTATTTATTATGAAACAGATCATTCATATTGTATTGATGGTTTTGTGATATGTTTGACTATGGATGTGTGATTTTTATACCGTTCATTGTTTATGGTTAATGTATTGACATTTCATATGCTAGTTCTAATACGAATGTTTATGTTATTTTTCAACCATTTCATATGAGAAATGTATTGTCCATATTAAGTGACGGTTGGAGCCCACTATAGCTCCTCGATGTATCGGTAGGTCTCATGAGACAATTAGAAATGGAATTGGCCAAGGCCTTTCCCAATTTGATATATGGGTTTTCCCGAGGCCTTAACCATTTTTTGACGTCTTGGAAGAGTCCTTGACAAAATGTTTCAGAATGTCTGGAATTAAAAATTCCCTCATTATGAAAATTACATTGATGGTTCATGTTGTTATTTTACTAGTAGAATACCCATGACTATTTTTTATTATGGCATTATTTAGTCGCCCATATTTCTGCTATAATGTTTTCATGTTTATTATTTGTAAAGGCATGTGTTTTCAACTATTCCCCATACATATTGTTTATGTTATTTTTTTCTAAATTATTTATCATTACTGAGCATATGAGATTAACCCTTTCTTATGTTTTATTTTCCTAGGATCTCTAGAAGTGTTTTATGTTTGAGATGCAGGGTTATGATAAGGGAACAATGGCATTATCAAAAGTTTTTTTTTGTATTTTAGAAAGTGTAATCTAACATTCATATATATAATATATTATCCAATACTTATAAACTGATTTGTCTTTTGGGACTTGATTCCTTGTAATCCTGCAAATGTATTAAAATGATGCACTGACTCTGGGTTATTTGGGTCGGGGTGTTACAAATTCTATAATGGATTTCTCTCCCCCCTATTTTTTTCATGATCCTGAATTATGATATGCCGTTTAATTTCCAATTGCTGAAGTTGGTTTAAATTATTACCTATCCCCCATACATTAAATTTGATGAAAAAATAATGACAGACCCATTTATCTCTCATCAACCAGTTTAACAAATTTTTATTTGATGACGTTATGCTATAGAAATTGAACTATTATTTTCCATGCAAAAGTCATCATGTAGTGAATACCGAACCCATTGATCTATCAAGGGTATTCACATTTATACCCATATACATATTAATTTGGGGAATACATGTATGCACTACACATTCCTTGATTATTCAGTATCCTATGATGTTTAATGAAATCATGTTATATAATATATGATCCACACATATAGGTAAAAATGAATTAATTATGTTGGGAGAAACCTTATAGTACTCCAATGAATTGGGAAATGTTTTGTATATGTCATGTTCAATTGGATTTTACTCAAGATAATTCATGTGAAATTTATTTTTACTCTTGAAACATTATGTGTAATGAGGGTTTACTCATGGAAATTCATGTGCAAAGGGTTTTTACTAATACTAATATAATGTTTTCTATTATTTAAACATTTCCATGTTATGATTATAAATTTATATAATTAATTTATAGTAATGTTCCTTTATGCCTTATTGATATTACTTGTTTAACATGTATTATTTTACTTTTGATATTCCATTTTTATTTACATACTAGACTTTGTAGCACACCCCATTATTATGTATGTCCTCAGGTTGTTCCAGGTAGTGTTATGATCGAAGGATTGTTGTTGTAAAGTAAAAGAAATTTTCAATAGAGTTTTTTTATTTCATGTTTTATGTTGTTTTGTAATGTTCATAATTTCCCAATAAACTACACCTATAGATCTTCTGAAATGTATTAACTGAAATTATTTGTAATAAATCATGTTTAAATATGAAATAATGTGTAGGGTAGATATACATAAGACACCAAAAAAATTAGAAATGGAAAAGAAATATAATTTATATAATGACACAAATTTATCAAGGTATGAATCATGATGGAAGTATAAATGATCAAATGATGTAAAATACATTCATTTATGTCCTTTATTATGAAACAACCACATTATTTTTGTGGGATTGAAGATCCAATAGTTTTATAACAACGAATTAGTACCACTAAATGATCTTTAACTTTCTACAGTATTCTGGGCCTGAAAATTCCAATTTTTTGTCTACTGTTTAAAAGGTGAAGTGGATCAATAATGGAAATTTTCAAATTATTAAGAAACATGAAAATATTGAGACTATGTATTTGTTTGATTTTTGAAACTTATTTTTCAATAAGTACTTTCCTCGTATTCATCATATGGAGGTATTTAATGTGTTCCATGAGATAATTACAAAGGATGATTAATCTAATAATATCTATGAGGAAATGATTATAAGACATGTGATGTATTATTTTTTTATTATCATCCAATTTAAATGTAGGGTTGGATGATCCTTTAGTAGCTTAAATCAAAGTATCTGAAGTCCGACATCAACATGATACATCATTATATATGAAGAGACTGTTGTAGGTTATAAGATGGTTGTAATATAGGTTGGAGTTACACACACTACCACAAAACGGGCCAAGGCCAGCGCCACCATTTATCAGCGCTAACCAAAAAGCACTGATAAAGGGGGGGGGGGTACCTTTATCAGTGCTGATAAACGTACCCATTTATCAGCACATTTTTTAGCGCTGATGATGGTTCTCCCTTTAACTGTGCTTTTTTATTTTGTGATGTTAAAGGGTACCCCTTTATCAGCGCTTTGTTTAGTATCACTGTTAAAGGGGGGTCTTTATCAGTAATTTTTTTAAAAGAACAGATAAAGGGTCTACTTCCAAAACAATAATAAAAAAATATATTAATATTTAAATATATATATATAGTTATATTTATATAAATATAATATATATTTTTGAAATATAATTTAAAATATATTTTAGAGAAATATAAATATACAGTTACACTTAATATATATAATAATTAGTGAAAATGGCTTATAAAAAAATTTAAAAAATATTTTTAATTAATAATTTTCTAATTATTATGGAGTAATAGTCATTTAATAACAATTTGAAGACTAAATAATAAAAAAAATTAAAAAAAGATACCAAATATGTTGACAACGCAACTCGAACTTCAAATGGCCATAACATTTGATCCAGGTGTCCGTTTGAGCTCTACCATATATCAAATCAAAATGTGCGATGAGATCTACACCCTTATAACTAGTTGAGGCATAGGTAAAGGTTTTTTCGACGCCAAAAAATGCACATAAGGCCTCCAAAACTGAGTTTTTAGTCGGGATAGCCCAATTTTTTATCATTTTTTGGATTTTCAGCCTCGTTTAATAGGGTATTATTGGATTTTTCTGGTGGATACTGAATTTATTTCAAGGTATTACATTCATATTGATGTTATGTCTTTGAAAATTTATCATTTTTTATAATTCACTATTATTTATAATCAAATATATATCAATATATACATATTTTTTATATATTCAACATAAAAAATTAATTATAAATATAAATAATAAAATATATTTAAATATAAAATATATTATCTTTATCTAAACAATAACTAATATCCATTTTATTTAAAATACAAATATATGAATATTTATATACCTATATATTAATCTAACTATATGTATATATTAATATAACAATATATATATATTAATATCACTATAAATATATATATTAATATAACTATATATATATAACAATATATATATATATGAATATTAATATATATTAATATACGAATAAATATAACTATATATATATATATAAATAGAGATATCATGAAATGGAAAACACATCAAAATAAAGGAGTGGTAAGGGCTTAGGCGAGTATGGGGGGAGGTCTCGAGTTCAAAACCTGGTGGAGGCAGGCGTGCGTGTGCATGGGGGAATATGGGATTTAGCAATGATAATGGGTGGGGGGGGGTAGCGCTTATAATGGGTGGAGGGGGTGCGTGGGGGTGCTGTAGGTGCAAGAAGGTGCTGATAAAGGGGGGGTTCAAGTGCTGTAAAAAGCCACCACGAGATTGCCAGGATTTTTTTTAATTTTTTTAATTTTTTTTAACTTTTATCATCCCTAAAAAAGAACTGATAATATGGGTGTTTTATCAACGCTAAAAATAAAGGGCTGATAAAGGAACCTTTTATCAGCACTTTGTTTTAGAGCTGATAAAAGACCCCTTTAAACAGCGCTTTTTTTAGCAATGATAAATTGGATCTTTATTAGAGCTTTTTGGAGTGCTGATAAAGTGGAACCCCCTTTATCTACATCGGATTTAACAGAACTTTTCTAGCACTGTTAAAAGACATTTTTTGCAAAGATAAAGGGGTATTTATAGTAGCGATATAAATTACATCTTCTTGTCATAAATAAGATTATGGAATTTGAATGAAAACATAAAAATATTGGATAAAAAATATGATAATTCTATTATACTCAAATTGTGCGAAGAAACCTGTAGGAAATTCAATTACGATGATGATTGATTTTTTTAAGTGTGAAGCGATGACCATTGGATGAATGCTTCATGACATGATGGGAATAAGTTTGATAATAATTAAAATAGGGTGAAAGCTTCCAAGAATGTACCACCGATAATTTATTGGTTCAAATGCATAGACTATGGGAACAATTTTATTTATTTCCCATATTTGAAGGTTAATAATAATGATCGGAATAAGAAAATACATAACATATGATAAAATGTGTAATGTTATGTGATCATAATATACTATGTGGGGTGTAATAAATACACAGTAAAAGGTATACTTACTATTCCCTATATAATTTTTACTGTTTTATTGTAGCATATATCTATCCATTAAATTATATCTAATGAGTTTTTTTAAAGGTATCATGATTTCACCCAAATGATTAGATATATAATTAAAATTGAAACCCACTAATGGTATAATGATCACATCTCAATTATTTGATTCATCAACAATTTTAGTTTGGGGTAATTTCCATCCTATACATCATATCATTCATCCAATTACTAAAATTGAATTTTTCATGGAAATTGATTAGATTTCTCTATATAAAACCCCCATAATTGGTTTAGGAAGGGAATCCATGTTTTATATTTAAATCCTATGTATGATCATATATAATTGTAATGATATATAAGAACATATTTTGGAGAACAAATCCATTTTCTCAGTCTAAATTCTAATTCAAAGGGGTTTTTATCTTACATCATTGGGGAGAATGTTGACATCAAATATATGCCTATTGTGATGGAGTTTTTTATGTGTACTTTTTTCATGAATTGTGTAGAATTACACCATAATGCAATGTTGATTTTACAATAGAACTCAGACACAATGACACAACATTTTTGGTGACTCCATAAATATTTTAAATGATTAAATTGTAGGAATTCAATAACAAACATTAACAGAACATTTATAGGGTATTTATTCCGCCAAGTGTGACACTGTGGGTTAAACATATTTTTTTTTATTTTTAATATGAAATATGGATAAATGTGACTATGAATTGATTATCAGGAATTGAAGATGATCATAATTAAGAAAAAGTCTTTACTTCTCCATATTGTTGACTTGTTTTATCAACTACACGGAGCTCAATACTTTTCCCTGAATGTTAATTTTTGTGGTTATCATTAATTGAGGGTCAATAAAGAAGATAGAATGAATACATAATATCCTAAAAGGTGTTAACACTATGAATTTATAGTGATTAAATTTGGGATTACTAATTACCCTTAATCATCATGTATATAATGAATAGATTCTTTATTGATTACCATGGACATTATTTGGGAGTGTTTGTGTTAGTTATTCTTATATACATAAATATAACTAAAAAAGAATAGAACCACTTGAGAATTGTAATATAGACCCTATGGAAGGAAAACATTAATGAAAAATTTACAATTTGTGAATTTGGGCTATATATTATTTCACATTTGTGTTTTTTAATGTCAATAGGGGGTATATGACTAGATCCTTAAAATATAGAGGTTACTAAATAATGGCCTGAACCAATCATGGACATAATGAATCAATATTTTCTAGGGTTAGCAAGATATTTTTTATAGTTTATCGATATTTTATACTAAATATAAAATCCTTTGATATATATAACTAAAATTGGAGGTAATGACATATAGATATATGAATATGAGGAATATGTCATGAAACATAATAGAATATTTTTCAGTGCACATGTTCATACATTACCCTATAGTGTATAATGTTGTTTAATCAATATTGATGCATCCAATAACGGAATGGTTTCTGTTATGATGAAAAGTAACAATGTTATATATTATTCATCATGAAAATGTATGATTCATGATAGAAATTACTAATCTCATGATTTGTTGTTATCTGGGGTAAATTTTGTTATAAAAATATGGAGGAGCTGTCTTTATAGATAATAGTGTGATATATATACTGATCAAAAAATAGTAAATTATATATTCACATTAAAGGATTTTAATATTAATCATTGGATATGGTTAGAGTTGATTAAATATTATCACTACTCAATACATTACTACCATGGTATTGATAACAAGGTGGTCAATTCTTTGAGTCCATATGATAATGATTTCATATACATGATGAGGATAAAAAAGATCAAATATTTCAGTATTATAAAATGATGTATCAATAATCCTAAAGTAATAATAAAAACTTATATTTCTTCATTGAATATTCCACTATTAATCCTTGTGAACATTAGAAGTGTATAAAAAGATATTGAGAAAATAAGTGAAATGTTTTATAGCCCAAATTCAGACTTTGTAAATTATTTATACATTTAATCCTTCTATAGGGTATTTAGTACCATTATCAAGTGGTTTTATTATTATTTAAAGGATATTTTAGTATATATAAATATATAATTTAATCATTACCAAAAACTGTACTAGGTAATCTATAAAGAATCTATTCATTATATCCAGGAAGATTTCAGGGGAATTTGTAATCCCAAAATTAATCACAATAAATTCAAAGTTTCATGAACATGTATGAAATTATGTATTAGATATATTATCATTATTAACCCTTAATGAATGATACCAACAAAAAATGAAAATCATGGAAAAGTATTGAGCTCTGTGTGGTTGATTAAACACGTCATCAATATGGAGAAGTTGATACTTTTTATTCATTGTGATCATGTTCAAATCCTGATAATGAATTCAAAGTCACATTTATTTGTCTTAAAATAAAAAACAAATAATTAGTGCACCGCAAGGTGGCACACATGGCTAAATAAATCCCTTATAAAAGTTCACTTTATGTTTTTTATTGAATTACTACACCTCCATCATATTTGATTTATAGAGAGTCTCAAAAAATGTTGTGGCACTATGTATGAGTTCAATAGAGAAATAAACATCACATTTTCATGGAATTCTATACAAATTATACCAAAAACACGTAAAAAACCAGCACAATAGGAACCATGTGACAAATGAAAAACTTGGGAGCACTAAATGATTTTCAAAAATTCCTATTGTTTCATCTCCCTCATTTATAAAAGGAAACTCCATACCCTATATATTTTACACCTTCAATCCATTTTAGTTTTTCCCAAAAAATATAAAACTACATTCCAACCACATAATCATCCATGATTCCTTGTTTTGTGATGAAATCAATGTTAGGATTGTATTTAGTGAAAACATATAAAGGATACCCAAAGAAGAGGTAGCATTCATCAACTAGAATCTTTCTTTCTCATTCTCTAACCCCATAAATTATTTCTAATAATGATTATATAATAACATCGATATATTCCATATATTGATATGTTTATATGTTATTAATTGAAATAAAACAATATCCAATTCCATCTAATGGTTTACGAAATCAATAATTTCAGATTATATCAAATTATTTCTTCATGAACCGATGTCATATGATTTTCTATTACCAACTATCAAGGCATGTAATAATGGTAAATTTATAGTTTTTATAATATATTAATTTTATATATTGGTTTTTCATGATTATATCATTATTATATCACATATACCTTCATTATTTCCATTTTTCAAGAATACAATAATGTTATTTGTGTGTACATCGTACTACTACCTCACAAAGTTAATTTCTTCATTCACACTTTACATTGGTTTTAATAAGTTCTGTTATTATAAAAATATGTTACATATATTACATATTTTTTTATTTAATGATAATACATATCATTTACTTTTCTTATCATTGTTTCGTTTCGACAAGAATATGGAAATAACATTCATGCCTAAATTTCGCATGTCGTCACCAAGAATGTTGTATGTCATTTACAATCTCAAAATTAAAATAATTAATATAAATAAATTTATAATGATTATATAATATATTTATATCATTAATAACATTCAATATATGATATATCGAGTAAAAAAATATTATTTCTAAAAAATATAAGAAATAAAAACATATATGCAAAACAAATTGGTTTTTACCAGAAAATAAACTGTAATACCAAATTGTTAATAAAATGTAACTGAAAATAATATATGGTATGATTTATATCAAAATTATTCCAAAATATATTTATAATAAACACATATTTAATATATATGAGCTATGAATGAGTACTCTGTGTGTCGTGACATAATGTAACAGATTTCTCTATCACATTTTTCTTCCATGACACACATGTCATGTTCTAAAGAAATTTGTTTTATTTTCCTATATGTGCTACACATTAAAGAATATTATGGTGATTCCCCAGGAATATATAATTTTTTACTTATAAATTTTAATATCAATCGTTCATAGGTTATTAGGTTCCATGGTTAATAAAAATGTTATGTATTTTTCAGACAATTTTTCTTGTCTGAGACGTATGTTATTTTATGCACCTATTATCAATAATGATGGATACACAAAACACCATTAAAATTTAATATAAATAATTTATTCATAATAATGTTATTTTAGTATTCTTTTTATGTCATTACATCAAGGAAATTATGATTCAACTATAACGTCCTGGTTTTGGAAGCCACCGAGAGGCTCCCCGTACCTAGTCAGTCACATAGCCTTAAGCACATTTCCCCAAATGCCAGAGGCTGCTGACCAGCAGCAAGGGCCTTGAGTGTGATAGTGGGGAAACTATGCCCTCATTGGAAAAGTACACAGTGGAAGATAAACAAAAGCAATAACGGAAGCAATAAACATCCGTACATGAGTAAACAACGGAATAATAAAAGTGTAAACAAATGGAGCACATATATAAAAGTTGCATGATACATATGTCTAGAAAAAAATCCAAGCAAGTCATAATGATGAATATAAAAAGTACTAAACCAAATTACCAAAGAAACAGATAAATATCACCTTAGCATCGCAAGCCTAGGCTTGGTCCCATGCTCTTCAACTCTATAGAAAGTCATGTACGTGAAGTGGAAGGGCACATTCCCTAATCTATACCTGGAACAATATAATCTGTTTGGGCCCAAAATCATGGCCCAAACAGTGTGTGAGATTAAATACGAATAGGCATCCACCTGAAGATATGTGCCTAATGGTCAGTGAATATATGGTGGGTAAAAGTACAGGAAGCAGTAAAATAGAAAAATACCCAGCAGTAAACAATCCACAGTTCCAATATCAAGAAATAGCTAACAAGAAGCTAAACACAATCAGGTAAACCTCTGGGGAGTACTCAAATCCATCCCCTCTGGTCCTACCTAACAAGTACCAATAACCCTATGGGCAGTACAATCAGCCTAACCCCTCTGTTTTGGTCATACGAAAATTATAAGACTCTCTATCGAAGCTCACTCAGTAAATTCCCCTTATAGTGTATGGTAGTCAGGGACACTATAAGAAAGAACACATGGTCAATTCCCCTTATCACCCCAAGTTCAAGAGACTCTCTAAAGAAGATCACTCGGTCAATTCCTCTAATATGCATTGGTCATTCACAGACTCTCTGAGGATGCTCACCCAGTCAATTCCTCTTATAGCTTAGAGTGGTTCAAAGTAATTCAAGTAAAAACAATGAATCTCTAAGGAATTTCACTAGGTCTATCCCTTTATAGTCTATAATGCTCAAATATTATCTGAGGAATCTCACTTAGTTTATCCCCCTATAGTCTATAATGTACAAAGACTATCTGAGAAAGCTCACTTGGTCTATCTTATAATAGTCTATAATGTACAAAGACTCTCTGAGGAAGCTCACTCAGACTTTCCTCTTATAATCTATAACGTCCAAAGACTCTCTGAGGAAGCTCACTCGGTCTATCCTCTTATAGTCTATAACATCAGGTTCTCACAGCCATGTGTAATTCAATGCATAGTAATCCTATAAGGCCAAATTAACCTACATAACTTTTTGGCTAAATAGTCTACAAAATCTCACGCATGTTAAAAAACAACACTCCATCATACGACCACAAGGCATGGAAAATAGGTAAATGCCCAATGGGCTAAACAGGACCAAACAGGTGTAAACAGAACAAAGCATGATCCGAAAATCCAAGGAATAGCAATCAACCCAATTCATATCCAATTTACCTCTACAAAGGAATACAAGCATGGCATGAAAACAACATGGGTGAAACAGTAAACACACAATACCCCATTCAAGGGTATTAGAAAAAATTGCACATAATACTCAAAGAATTCAAATAGAAAGGCATAGAACACCTACCTCAGGTTTAAGAGATCAATATACTTGATCCACAAAGATTGAATCTCCTTGGGAGATCGTAGATCTATATAAACATCCAAAACGTTCAACCCACGATAACATGGAAAAGAAGAGGAATTGGAAAACAAGGCTCAAGAAGAAGAGAGAACTCACAAATATGATTCCAACACAACAATGGTGCTCAAATCAGTGGTAAGACAGGGGATCGAGGGCTCGTCAATGATCCGTGGATGCTTGATGATCTCGGATGAACGAAACCAAGAAGGAGTGGTTTCTATCCGTTAGACGTGACCCCAGTGAATTTAATGAAAAAAATAATGTACTTGGTGTGTACATTTGGAGTACACAGCGTGTACTCTCAATTTCCATAACTCACTTTAAGAGGGCTCCACGTTACCCCACACGAACATGTGTGTGGCTAGAACACAGACAACACATGACCTCCTACAACAACGAATTACACAGCATGTACTCATAAAGTACAGGGCGTGTACTTTGAAAATTTCCATAATTTCCTCTTTATCCCAAAAATGACCAAAAAAGGAAAAACATACCTAAAAAATAGATCTGGGTTCTTAAAAACATCCCCCTTAATGAAATTTGTCCCCGAATTTCCCTTGTGCGGTGTAGAAGAAGAAACCTCAAACAACTCCAGCCATTGTGATCGTAAATCATCCTCCCTATCCTAAGTCTCATCCTATACCCTCCCGTGTTGCCATAACACCCATAATAGAGGAACAGACTGGCCATGGAGAACCTTTGTACTGCGATCAACAATATGGATAGGATGCTCCTCAAATTATGCATCCACCTCCAACTCGACTCCCTCAGGTTGGTAAGTGTGAGACAGGTCTGATGAGTAATGTCAAAGTTGAGAAATGTGGAAAATGTCATGTATAGCCCAATACCTCTGAGGTAACTGCAATTGATAGGCTGTAGGACCCCGGGAAACCCTGAGAGTGGAGGGGTGAATCAGGGTGTCAACTTTTTCTCTTTAAAGTTGTGGATATTTTTCCCAAATTGGTAGGAACTACAAAAAACTGTATGATGTATATGATCAGAAATAAAATATTCACATGCAAAGAGATGACACAACAATTTTTACTTGGTACACCACTAAGGGCTATGTCCAAGGAGCATACACCAAAAAGTTTTCGGTCGTACCAAATTCCACTATACTTCACATTCTATGGATTACAATGGTTCAGGCACAGTCACTATGTCCCAAGCTCACTACCCTTACAAAGGTTCAGGGATAGCTCACTGCATCCCTCAGGTCACTCCAGTTGACTCCCCCTGGCTCACTACCATTGGTGAAGTCCCACTCATTTTATAGATGTGAAGGTCTCTTCAATAGATACACATGATGTTCTTTGTCTCCTGCTCAGCATGAGAATTTTCTTACATCAGGGATTAGAGTTTATGCTCTTTTCAGTTCAAACCTTTTTCTTCAGTGCAATGAATAATGCACTAGATCCTCTTGTCTCTATTTTCTTGGCTCAAAACCACTCTCATGATTGCTCAATAAATGAAGCTCAGCTTTCTTGGCATCATCAGAATCAGTTTTCCATGTATTCCTGAGATCATGCATGTATCATTTTGGATTCCTTTTTAATCTCACCATGCACCGAAGTTATAGGGAAATTTTACATCTTTCATGTAGCTCTAAAAGGATGGGCGTGCTTCAATAATACCTGGTGATCTTCTCCATGCCCGACGCGAAAGTCCCAAAACCGGAATGCAAGTCACCTGCGCGGTACAAATTCGTCATGCAGGTGACACCCACACACTTGCGCGACACGTCCTCCTTCAGCACCAAACATGCGCGTCCCACTTCCTTTCTCTCCCAAACTCCCTTTGGCGTGCAGCCAACAATCGGCGCGCAACCTGTACTTGCGCGACCCAACTACCACTTGGGCGGCTCAACCACCTGCGCGACGAGAGCTCGAACCATCTCTATTCCTTGAAATCCATCTCGAATGGGGAGGGGTGCTCCTCTATTTATAGGCATTCAGATACCCTGCGTGGCGGCACACATGTCTTTCCTCGGTGCATAGGTTTTGGCGACCAGGTCCATCTGCCCAAGCCTGTGTCGCACTACACACTTACACGACCACACCAATACTTGCGCGACCTTCTTTCCTCTGCCATATTTTGAATTTATGATCTTGAAAAACAATAGGTGCACATGTTTCCAATCCTCCTAGGCACCGACACACTAGTCTCTTCACAGCGCGCATGTCACTTGCGCGACCAACCCAATACTTGCACGACCCTTTTTCCTTTTCCATTTTTCCATGTTCTGATCTTGAAAAAAGTAGGCGCCAAAGTTCCATTTTCTTCATGTACACAACGCGCAAGTCTCTTTTCCAACACCACTTTTCTTCATTTGACGATTTTCAGGCCCAAAAATTTGGCAAACACTGGAAAACTGCGCCACCTGGTATCTGCTCTTTTTGTAACACCTCCAGATTATTCAATCCTTTATGGACATTCTTGAATCAAACATGGATCGTTAACCACAACACTTGAACTGGACATGCCACCATGGAATCTTCTTTGCCAACATATTTTTATGTCATTTTTTTTGCTTTGTCAACAAGCACGATCACATCAAAAACACTTCTTTTCGGTGATTTGTATCCTTCATCAACTCTTCTTCATTCAACACAAAATCCACTATCACGATACATATCCTTTGATAGATCAATTTTAGCATCATCTTATATTGATACAATGTGAAGAACATAGCCATCACAGAATTCCAATCCCCGCATGGCCATCTCAGAATTCCAATCACTTGCACATTGTCTTCTTCTTCAACCGTCATTATCTACTTCATCTAAAAAATATGATATAGTTCTTCAAAAAGTCTCTTTCATTGTTATAATTTCATCAAAACCCATGATTCTTTAATCAACCTCGGATGGATTATACCTCACTACATCATTTTAGTAAACAATGTGCCACCTTCGACACATGTTCTTTTAACTTATGATCAGTACAACAATCATATGAATTTCCATTCCTCCATTTCATTGGATTACTTCTTGGTCTCCTTCATTTTGATCATCATTGACAACTATTGACAAAAATTACAACCATATACACAAAGTGGACCCAACATAGTCAATCGGCCCAACTCTCTTTAACACCTCAAACGTACCGACGTAGCTCAAAAAAAGCTTACCCTATCTCCTAATCCTCTTGTGTCCCATCCTCAGTGCGACAAGAAGGAAAACCTAATCCCTGACATCGAACTCCAGAGGTCATCTCCACTGATAAAAATAATACTTCTATCAAGACTGTTCAGTATCCATCCTCTTTCAAATCAACTCTCTCAACTTTGTGGTCTCCTGAACAAGACGAGGCCCCAACAAAGCTGCCCTTCCTGCCTCTAGCCAACATAAGGGTCATCGGTATGGCCTATCTTAAAAAGAATCATAAGGTTCCATATGAATAGTTTCATGAAAACAATTATTGTAGGAGAACTCCACCAGGGGTATATTCTTCTCCCAAGAACCTCCAAAGTCCATAATGCATGCTTGGAACATGTCCTCAAGCACCTGAATCGCACACTCGAACTGGCCATCTGTCATGGGGTGTTAAGCTATACTCAAAAGTACTTATGTATCCAAAGCCTTCTGAATCCCCTTCCAGACCCGAGAAGTAAAATGTGCATCCCTTCCTGATAAAATGTAGTGCAGAACTCCAATCAGACGTACAATCTTCCGGATGTACAACTTTCCCAGCTCATCAGCACTGAAGGTCTCTTTGATTGGAAACAAATGAGAAACCTTCGTGATCCCGTCAACAACAACCCATACAACATCATTCCCTCGATTTGAAATTGCTAACCCTATCATAAAGTCAATAGCAATGTCGTTTCACATCCACACAAAAATGGGTGACTACTACAGAAGGCATGATGGTCGCTAATGCTCCGCCTTCACCTGCTGACTTGTGGAACACCTCATGACAAACCCAACAATATCCTTCTTCATACCTGGCCACCAATACTGACTGTGTAGATCACCATACATCTTGGTGACTCCAAGATGAACTTCCCAAATAGAGGAATGATAGTATCAAATTAGTTCCTCATGCATATCTGCTGTCACCCATATGCGCCCCTAGAAACTCAAGATCTCTTCCTCCCCTATGGTTCATCTGGGAATAATGTCCTCTCCTGACACGATTTCCCATAGGACTTGGCCTTCAAAGTCTGATAGTTGTCCCAATATTACTCGATCAAGAATGGTAGAGGTAACAGATACTGAAGACAGAAAAGTCTACCCCTGTCTATTGTGCCCCTCCAAATGTATCTCGGAGAACAGATCCATAAGCTTCCATTCACTAATGGCATTCTGAACTCCCTGCATCTAAGTCCTCATGCACAGTGCATCAGCCACAACATTGCCTTTCCCAGGTGAGTAGGCAAGCTCAAAGTCAAAGGGCTAAAGGTACTCAACCCACCTTCTCTGCCTCAAATTCAAATCACGATGAGTTAAGATGTACGTGAGACTCTTGTGGTCAATGAAAACAAAAAAAATTCTCTCCTAGAAGATAGTGTATCCAATAGCGTAAAGAATGAACAACAACTGCCAAATCCAGATCGTGTGTTGGGTAGTTCCTCTCGTGTGGAATCTACTACCGAGACCCGTACACAATGACTCCATCACCCTACAGTAGAAAATATCCAATCCTGATACCTAAATCATCACAATAAATAGTATAGATCTTGCATGGATCTGTAAAGACTAGAACCAGTGCTGAATTCAATTTCCCTTTCAACTCATGAAAGGATGACTCACAAAAATCTGACCATAAGAACTTCACATCCTTCTTGTTCATACTTGTCAGCAGTGCTTCTAAGCATGAAAAGTCTGAATAAAGAGTATGTAGTATCCAGCCAACCCTAGAAAACTCTTCACCCCAAAGACATTCTTCGGATGCTCCCAGAAAACTACTACCCTCATATTCTCTAGGTCTACTAATACTATTGTCTCTGAGATAACATGACCCAAGAAGTGAATCCAGTCAATCCAAAAGTGGCACTTTGAGAGCTTTGGATATAACTGATGCTCCCTCAGTGTACTCAAAACAATCTCAAGATGGGTAGCATGTTCGTGTTGAGTGTGAGTGTACTCCAAGATATCATCCACAGAAACCACCATGAAGGAATCCAAGTATGGATGGAACACTCGGTTCATCAGTTCCATGAATACTACAGGCACGTTCGTGAGACCGAACAACATAACCATATATTTTTATAGACCATACCTGCTTCGGAAGTCTGTGAGAGGTATATCAAATTGTATAACGTCCAACTGATGATAACCAGAACTCAATTCAGTCTTTGAGAACACCCAGGCTCTTCGAAGATGATCAAAGAGATCATCAATCCTCATTATGGGATATCCGTTCTTGACCGTCAACTGGTTCATCATCCGATAATCCACACTAATTCTAATGGCACTGTCTACCTTTTTCAAAAATAAGACAAGGGAACCCCATGGAGACGTACTCGGTCGAATGAAACCTTTTTCCTGTTACTCCTCCAACTGTTTCTTGAGCTCTTGCAACTCTGGTGTATCCATATTATAAGGAGGAATGTGCACTGGTGCCACCCCTGGCACTAGACCAATAGAAAAGTCTACCTCATTCTCCACAAGAAGACATGAAAATTCCTCTAGAAAGACGTCCATGAAATGATCCACCACTAGAGGAAAATCTAACTGCAAAGTCCCCTGGTCATCTAGATAAAGACTAGAAATATGGGATATAACTCCATCTAGACCATGATGCTGGGGTCCTTCTCTACTCATCTGGACATCCCACTCATCTCTATGAAGAAGAGATCCACCCTCTGGTTATATGAAGCTTTACCTGCGGTGATAAAAGTCACCAACTAACTGGAATGGAACTAACCAGTCCATCCTGAGAATGAAATCATAACCTGTAATCTCTAGGACATATAGGTCCCATAGAAAGTGACACCCACTAACCTCTAGAGGGAACTCCTTTCACTGACGTACAATAGCTGTCATAGTCCCCAACGGTGTGTATAGTCTCATAATTTCGGTAAAAGAAAATATATAGAGACTAAGACTCTCCACAACAGCGATATATATAAAGCTATGGGAAGACCATGTATCAAAAAGAGCAGAAGATAAAACATAGGCTACAAAGAACGTAACTTGAACTGTAGAGGGGCCGAGATCCTGCTCTTGATGGGTCTGCTCCACTGTAGTGGTTTGGCCTAATCCACGACCCTGTGACCCTGCCTGACCACTCTGAGCTTATCCACTTTACTGTTGCTGGTAGCCTAGTGACTGACCACCGTGACCTAGACCTCGACCTCAGCCCAAATGGCCAGAACAACTATAGTTCCCAAACTTGTGAGAAACTGGAGATGCTTCTCCTAAATGCAAGGTCATCGAAGAACCCATTCCACCATGTACAGGTGAGAAGATCTAATAGAAATGCTGAAGATGGCCCATATTACCGCAAGATTGGCACTCCATTGGGTCTCTCTCGAACTGTGCCCTAGTATTCCCACTCCTCCCGCATTGGTAGCATACTACCTGGCTGCCTGAAGATACGTCCTGCCCACTATGATCTCCTAGAGTAGACTCTTTGCAGTTCTTCCTGCTATCTGTAGGAGGAACACTAACTCTGGATGTCGAACCGCCCTGGATCACTACTCCAGAATCCATTAGATTACACTCAGTGATCAGTTCCTGGTTGACAATATAGGATATAGAAGTAAACCTGAAGATGTTCACCTACAATCAGATGTTGTGCCTCAGACCATCCTTGAAAATCCACGCAAGAAACAGCTCATCACCTCCTAGAATAGGCGTGAAATGCTACATCTTAGTAAAATAAGTTGAGTACTCCCTAACAGAATGAGTGCCCTGCTCCAGACTCATAAACTCCCAGGCTTGATCGTCCCTCAAAGTCTCTGGGTAGAATTAATCGTAACAGATGTGTTGAAACTCATCCCATATCATACTCTGCTGGCTTCTTGACTGTATGATCACCTCCCAACACCTCTTGGCGGAGTCTCGGAGCATATAGGTAGCGAGCTTCACCATCTTCTATAGAGGTATCTCTTGATGCTTGAAGAGTGTCAGTGTGGCCTCTATCCATGATTCTGCAGCCTAGGGTCCTCGATCCCCTGAGAAAATGGGAGGATGATGCTGCTGAAAAACCCACATCAACTCTGCCATTGACTGGGTGGGAGGTGGCCCTCCCTAGAAGGTCTGCATCATCCTTAGAAAACCTTCCATAAACTATGCATCAGTGCCTCCAACTAGTATAACTACTGGTGCCAAGGATGGAACATTAGAAGGATCTGTAGGAGGTCTCTGATCAACCATATTTGGTGTCTGTTCACCATCTGGAAACTAGTGTACAACCGGAGGATGTCTCGGTGTCATATTTCTGAAAGGTCAAATGCACACCTTAGATCCGGATTATCAAGGATTGAAAAAATAAGAGTACAATGAGGAAAAAATATAAAGAAACATTGATGTTTTACAAAACAAGACTACACGATGTGTATAAATACTACACGACGTGTTCTTTTAAGCCATTCACATGGGCGTGTACTTCTGCCGCAACTGGTCGTGTAACACCCCAACCACACGACGTGTTATCCCCACACATGGCATGTACATAAACTCTATTCCCCAGTCCGATTCTCCTTACACGGATAACCGAAACGGTCCTCTTAATCCAAGACTACATGGCATGTTCACGAAGGACACGACATGTACTAGACATGTTTCAATGACCCGGGTTGTTAGTTACACGGCCGGATACATGGTTCACTCTACATGGTGTGCTCCATGTACACACGACACGTGATTGAAGGATTTCCCCGACCCGTGTTGTTCGTGACACATCCAGGTACCCAGGTTACACTTCATGGTGTGTGAAATTAGGACACGACATGTATAGTCGAAGTTTCATCCATCTGTGTCATTAGTCACACAGGTAGACACACGATCACTATAAAACGGCGTGTACGTACCGTACACAGCACGTTCCTACAAGATTTTTCACCACCTCGTGTCCATGCCCACATAGTCAGTGGCATGGTTATTTACTACATGGTGTGTATACATAAAGTACACACCATGTATTCTGGGTTTTTTCTGGATAGTAGCCTCAAAAACTACTCTGAAGCCCATAAACACTGAAAAAAATCGTTAAGGTACCAAATTCCGATCTGTGAGGGCCCCTACTCCCCATGAATCAATGCTTGGCATCTTATACATGTCATATACAAGGGAAACAAGTCAATGATCCGCCATGTTTTGATTTATGACGGCCCATAACACCTCATTAATCAAAATTTTGCGTTCATTAAAACAAGACCTTACATATATCAATACCTATTGAATGAAGGTATTCCATCCAGCATCTATCATAATAACATGCATATTCTATACAACATATATCACAACAATATGCAATTGTGAATGCACCCTCAATGGCATGGAAAAAATGCATGACATGTGATTTATAGCAAGTGCATATACGATGCATGAGATGACATACCGTCATCTCATCAGGTTAAAATAGAAATAGAACCCCAATAATATAAACTGTAATATCACAAAACATGTGAGTCACAAATCGGTGAAAATCAGTTCAACCGTAACTTTCAAAACTAGAAGAAATTGCAATAAACATGGTAGATTGGATTTTCCTTTTACACAGGTTAGATACTCATGGGCAAATCTTATTACCAAGTACATATATCATCCTATCCCTGGATATAGGCTCTAAACAATAAATCAAGATAAAATAAATCCTATGATACCACTTTGTTACATCCCAGTTCCTGAAGCCACCTAGAGGCGCCCCGTACCCGGTTGGTCACATGGCCTCAAGCGCATTTCCCCAAACGCCAAGGGCTGCCGACCAGCAGTGAGGGCCTTGGGTGTGATAATGGGTAAACTACACCCTCATTGGCAGAGTACACTGTGAAAGATATACAAAATAAATATCATAAGTAGTAAACATCCTTACAAGAGTAAACAACGACAGACTAAAATTGTAAAAAAATATAGAATATATATAAAATATGCATGATACATATGTCTAGGAAAAATAACAAACAAGTCACAATGCTGAATAAAAATAGTACTAAACCAAAATAAAAAATAAACAGATAAACAACTCCTCAGCATCGCAAGCCTAGGCTTGGTCCCATGCTCTCCAGCTCCAAAGTAAGTCAAGTACCTGAAGCGGAAGGGTGCTTCCCCTTATCAATACCAGTAACAATATAATGTGTTTGGGCTCAAAAGCATGCCCAAACAGGGTGTGAGAATAAATCCCAGTAGGCAACCACCTGAAGATATGTGCCAAATAGTCAGTGAATATATGGTGGGTAAAAGTACAGGAAGCAGTAAAGAGGAAATATAACTAGTAGTAAAAAATCCATAGTTCCAATATCAAGCAACAACTAACAAGCAGTTAAGCACAAATAGGTAACCCTCTGGGGAGTACTCACAGCCATCCCCTCTGGTCCTACTTAACAAGTACCGATAACCCTCTGGGTTGTACACTCCTCCTAACCCCTCTGGTTTTGTCATACGAAAATTATAAGACTCTCTGAGGAAGCTCACTCGGTCAATTCCCCTTACAGTCTAAGGTAGTCAGGGACTCTATGAAGAAGCACCTAAGTTCAATCCCCCTTATATCTCTAAGGTCAAGAGACTCTTTGAGGAAGCTCACTCAATCAATTACTCTTATAATCCTAGTTCATTAAAAGACTCTCAGAGGAAGATCACCCAGTCAATTCCTCTTATATCCAGGAGTGGTTTAAGGAAATTCAAGTAAAAACAAAGACTCTCTGAGGAAGCTCACTCGTTCTATCCTCTTAAAGTCTATAAATTTCAAAGACTCTATGAGGAAGCTCACTCCCTCTACCCCCTATAGTATATCATGTCCAAATACTCTCTGAGGAAGCTCACTCGGTCTATCCTATTATAGTCTATAATGTCCAAATAATCTCTGAGGAAGCTCACTTGGTCTATCCCCTTATAGTCTATAATGTCCAAAGACTCTCTAAGGATGATCGTTCAGTCTATCCTTTTATAGTCTATAACACCAGGTTCTCATGGCCCCATGTAAGTCAATGCATAGTAATGTAATAAATCCAAAGTAAACCTATAGAACTACATGGATAACTAGTCTACATCATCTCCAGCATGTCAGAAAAATGTCACTCCATCCTACGACAACAAGACATGGAAAACAGGTAAACAACATATGGGCTAAAGAGGACCAAATGGTTGTAGATAGAACAAAGAATGATCAAAACATCCAAGGCATAAAAATGAACCCAATTCATATCTAATTTATCTCTACACAGTCATACAAGCAAGGAAGGAAAACAATAGGGGTAAAACGGTAAACACGCAATACCCCGTTCAAGGGTATTGGTGGAAATTTCACATAATACTCAAAGGCTTCGAACGGAAAGGCACAAAACTCCTACCTAGGGTTTAGGAGAAAAATATCCGTGAACCACAAATATTGAATCTCCTTAGAACATCGTAGATCTAAGAAAATGTCCAAAACGTTAAACCCATGACAACATGTAAAATAAGAGGAATTGGAAAACAAGGCTCAAGTAGAAGATAGATCTCACAGATGCAATTCCAACACAATCAACGGTGATCGAATTGGAGGTCGGATGGAGGATCGAGGGATCATCAAAGATCCATGGATGCTCTGCTTTCTCAGAAGAACGAAACCCAGAAGGAGTGGGGTAAGATCCCATTTTTTGGAAAGGTATATTTTCCTTATGTTTTGGTTGTATCCCTTGTTTCAGGATTCAATGGATTTTTTCTGAATGTACGAGAGGTCTTGGGGGTGTTTCGGGGGCTTTGGGTACGAATGAAAGGAAAGCTGGGAAAGACAGGCCAGTGCACATGGCCTGCGCATAGCCAGGGCAAACAGTGATGCCTACCCAGGTAAAACCGTGTGACCCCTCCTCCTTCGAACAGAAGCATGCGCACGGTTTGCGCACGGTTTGTCAAACCGTGCAGCTAAACCGTGCGACCACTTAATGTTGGGAAAAATTACATGTTTTCCACTTCAGGCTTTTAAAACCCAACTCAGGATTTCCTCTCCATTCCTCCCTCTTCACCCTAGGAACGAACCGAATCACCCAAGAGATCCAAGAGGTCAATCTCCATCGTGTCTAAGGCGTTTTTGGTGCCTTTGGTTGTGGATCAAAGCTCCGGGTAAGGATAATCACATCCTTGATTATATTTTTGGTTTATGGTTTGTATCTTCTCTCCCTCTTGTTCTGAAGCTCTAAAACCCTATATTTTGGGTGAATTTTAGGTTTAAGCTCCAATGGTTGGTTGGATCGAGGTCTAAGGACTTGACTGAGAGTGTGTTCAATCGCAGTTTCAAGGTAGGTGGTCTACAAGTGATATCCCATAGTTATTTGGGTATTTGTGCATGTTTAGTTGTGTTATTGCTTACCCTTGGTTATGTTTTGAATAACCTTGGCATGTTTGGTAACATTGGTGCTTAAAATGGTAAATGGAAACTCTCACGATCCCCATGGGATGCGTTGGGAATGACTTGTCCTAATTGGGGCCATCCATGGGACGTGCTAGCTTTTCCCAGACTTAGGGAATGTTATTGAACAATTGAACTTGTTCTAATAAAGGGTAGAGACCTTGATGAATATGTTGGAATGTTTTTTTGATCTTGGAATAGAAGTTATGTGATGCACCTATTCATGGTAATAACCTGAGGGTTATTTGATATGGGTTGAATGGTTAGTTCATGGAAATGATGAATGGGTTAAATGGGTTAATGTGTAAACTGTATAAAGACCATAATGTGATGGATTATGGGTTTAGTGTTGAATGCTTAGTGAGATAAGCATAACACATGGGAATTCAGTGAATGGTTAAATGATGTGGAATGGTAATGTGTTAATGGGTTAAGGAATGATGTGAATTCCAATGTGGTTCGTCGTGAATGGTTTTTCCAAGGGGAAATGGTATGGATGGTTGATGGTTACTTATATATAGGTATGTGCACATGGCTTCATAGAGTGGGGTATGACTTGAGGATCTATGACCATGGGTCGAGTGAAGACTAATGTTCAAAACTCCACCCTAAATTCATGGGTTAGGAATGGGAAATGATGATCTATTCTCTTAACTGTTGCATCCACCCGGACTAAGGCTTCAAGGTGAGGATATGGTTTCTATGAGGGAGTTAGTCCTAGTGAGATAGGATAACGATGTGTTTACCCTCTTGAATTTGATTGTTGGCCTTAGACCCATGTAACATAATGGAGGAGATTAACCCATGTGAATGTGATGAATTTGTAAATGATGATAATTGGTATGAAATGAATGTTAATGGAAGTGGCAATGGATTTGGCTCTGAAATGGTTAATGGCACCTTAAATATTTACATGGAAATTATCATTCATATTCCTTTTTCATACTCTACGTCTTTATAATTGATATTTTGTAGACACCGTTGGTGGTGGCCTACTGAGTTGTACTCACACCCTACTCGGGATGCCATTGGGTACCTGAGTAGACATCATGTTTTCAGGTCAGGAGAAGGGAAAGGGTCCTTACTATATAGTTGAGTGGACATGGGTAGCACTTGGTGGAGGATCCGGACATGGATTCGTGACCACCTTGGGGATTTTGGCCATTGTCTTTATTTTCAGATTTTTTTCACTTTTTCACTTGTAGTATGACATGGCATATTTATTGTTGGAAATGGGTTTTATACATGTTCTTTGTTTATTGGTTATTTTTACTAATATTTGGTTTATTTTTGTTTTTAATTACTCTAATAAAAAGGGGGTATAGTCTCCCCACATGACCCCATAGACCCCCGCTGCTAGTCGGCAGGCTTAGGCATATGGGGAGGCGTGCTTAAGGTCATGTATCCACCTGGCTCGGAGTACCGGTTTAGTGGATTCCGGGTCAGGGACGTTACAAAGTGGTATCAGATGAAGGGTTTTCATATCATTCTCTAAGGAATTGTTATTTTTGATAGGTTTCCAAGGGTTAATATGTGTCAGACCATGGTAATGAGATCCTGCTTGGGAGTAGCTAACCCATGTATGAGGGAAACCCCAAGCCACCCTAGGTGGGAAATGTTGTTCTTTGTTGTGTGTTGTTAAATTTGATGATATTTCACCATTGGGTGATGCAATTGTGGTTTGATGTAATGGTATCATGATATTTGGCTTGTGGCCTTAATGGCACGAGGATTTTTATTCATGAATCATTGTAGGCACCTAGGGAGATAGGTGACATGCATTGTGTTAGGCACACGCACGAGATGGTTGTGCGAGGCAGGGAGGTAGGGTGTATCAGGCATTTCATGAAACCAAGAAATAGTGAGAAGAATGAAATAAAAAAAGTGGGTAAAAAATGTTTAATGAAACATAAGGGTATGAAATGAAGTGGAAAATGTTTTGTAAAACGTTGTGTGAGTTTGGTGGTAGTGCATGTTTGTTTACCCCATGCGGACCATGGCTCACGGTAGGGATGGTCGGGGCGGTGAATTTTAGGTTCTAATGTTTTCAAATTAGCATACAAAAATGGGTTTTTGTAGCTAGTAATGTGCTTTTGAGGTTTTGAATGTTTTATGGCACGCGTTGTAAATCTCGTGCTTGGAATTGTAGAGAAATGCCACCATGACGTCGATTGCCAGTTGGGCAATGGGAGGATGTTGCTGAGAACACTCCTCCTATAGAAGAGCACAAAAATGTGGTGATCAATAAAGGTAGTGAAGACAAGTTCCGAAAGAACTTGGCTCGACTTATACAGATAATGGATCAGGACCCAGGGCGGGTTGCACCGAGTATGTTTTAGCTCACCAGGGAGTTCCAGCTGTAGCACCCTCCAACCATTACCGGAGAGGGTGGGTTAGAGGTAGCAGAGTTCTGGTTATAGTCTATCCAGATGATACTGGATCATCTAGAGACCCCTATCAAAAAGTGAGTGAAGCTGGATGCTTATATGTTGCAGGGCCAGGAAAGGCGTTAGTGGAACATTTAGGCTTAGACCGAGCAGGCTGAGGGGTTGTTGTGGGAGGTTTTTCAGGAAACATTTCTGGAGAATTTCTACCTAGAGACATTGAGGCAGGAGCGGGCCGCATAATTTATAAGCCTGACTTAGGGATCACTATCGGTGATGGACAATGTTAGTCGCTTCACTAATTTGAGATGCTTTGTCCCAGTGTTAGATGAGGCAGCGATAACAAGGTGTTTCTAGGATGGGTTGAGGCATGAGATCAGGTATCAAGTGAATATCTTTTCCTTGAAGACGTTTCCAGAGGTGATGGATCAGGCACTCATCTCTGAAGAGAACCTGAAGGGATCTTCTGGTGGTGGGATTGTTGTTTCAGTTGGGCAGACAAGTGGTGCATCTTCAGAATTTCGGAAGTGCCATTTAGAAAGTTTCAAGAAAGGTGGTCAGAAGAGAGGGTCTGCCTCTCAGAGTGGAAACTAGGTGTTTCATTATCAGTGAGGTAGTCTGGGGCATAAGTGTGGTCAGTGTCTTCGACCTCTAGTTGAGTGTCGTTCATGCGGTAGGATGGGGCATGGGCAAAGGTTCTGTAGGAACCCTTGGCAGACGGGTGAGTATGATGGTGGAAGACAGGTTCCGGATTTGGGAAGGGGATCTGTTGCCCCATATCAGGTAAGCAGTTGGAGCTCCACGGGCTGTACAGGCAGGGGTGGTGGACATGGGACTCCAGGAAAAAATTGCTCACGCCAGCAGGGTAGTGTTTCATAGGGTATTCATGATAGGGCCCAGGGTAGAGGGACAAGTCAGCTTCAGGTAGTTCAATTTGTTCCTGGTGATGGCAAAGCCAGCCCGTCGACTGTTCGAGGTACGATCCTTGTAGCTTCTACTTTTTCTAGTGCATTGTTTGACACAGGTTCCACACAATCATTTATCTCTTCTCAAAGTTTTTTCTCTCTGGGTTTACCTGTGGAGAGGGTGTGTGGAGTTATTTCAATTGACACTCCGTTGGGGGTGCGGGTTGAGGATATCAAGCAGTGCAAGGGATGTTCCATGGAAGTTGGTGGGTATCATTTTCTGTGGGACTTGTTTTCTCTTAAGATGTATTTTTTTGACCTAATCGTGGGAATGGATTGATTGGTGTTGTATCGAGTGTATTTAGACTATTATCATCACAGAGTATTGTTCAGGTCACTTGAGGGTGACTTTTATGTCCATTGTGGCGAATGGGATATTCAAACAGGGCGTGTAGGGCCGTTTTGTCAACAGAAGAGTGGGCTCACAGCTCGAGTGGCATGTATCATGATTGATGATAATGAAAGAGGAGGATAATATATTTTCCCTCTTATGGTGGATCATTTTCAGGATGTGTTTCCTGTGGATTTCTTGGGGTTACCCCCCCAAGAGGGATGTTGAGTTCACAATCGAGTTGTTGTCGGGAGCGAAGCTAGTTTCTATTCCGCCATACCTAATGGCACTAGAAGAACTCCAGAAACATAAGGTTCAACTTGAGTAGTTGGAGCATAAGGGGTTTATCTATCCTAGTACGTCTCCTTGGGGATCTCCCGTGCTTTTTGAAAAGAAGGCCGATGGGTCATTGAGGCTATGTGTTGACTATCAGAAGTTGAATCAGATGACGGAGAAAAATAGGTACCCTATTCCGAGAATTGATGACATGTTTGATCAGTTGAGAGGTTAATTAGTGTTTTATAAGATTGATCTGAGGTCAGGTTATCACCAGATGAGGGTGAGGTCTTCTGATGTACTATGGAAAGTTTTCCAAAGTTGGTACGGGTTGTTTGAGTTAGTGGTAATGCCTTTCGTCTTGACGAATGCACCGAAAGTGTTTATGGATTTGATGAACCGAATCAGTCATCCCTATCTATATTGGTTTGTGGTTGTATTTGTTGACGATATCTAAGTGTACTCGAAAATTCACGATGATCATGCCCAACATATTGACATCGTCTTTGGTATGATAAAAGAGCATCGTCTCTATGCCAAGCTATAAAAGTGTCAATTATGGATAGGTGAGGTGCATTTTCTGTGTCACATCATCTCGATGGTAGGTGTGATAGTGGATTCAGAGAAAGTGCAGACAATTGTACCTTGGGAGCATCCTAAGAGTGTTTTAGATGTTCAGAGTTTTCTGGGTTTGGTCGTGTGTTACTGAAGGTCCATTCCAGATTTATCTCGCTTGGAAGCACTACTCTTGGGATTGACCAAGAAAGGAATCAGGTTCGAGTGTTCTGAGGCCTGTGAGAATGCCTTTCAAGAGTTGAAGAAGCGGTTGATGACCACACCTATCATGATCTTACCTGAGCCAGGTAAGAAGTACGTCGTGTTTTGTGATGCATCCAGAATCGGACATGGGGCTGTGTTGATGCAGGATGAGCGGGTCATGGCTTATGGGTTGAGGTAGTGGAGACCCCATGAGCGGAATTATCCCACTCATGACCTTGAGTTGGCAACAGTAGTTTATGACTTGAAGTATTGGAGGCACTATCTGTTGGGGTAACAGTTTACTGTGTTTGCCAACCATATGAGTTTAAAGTACATCTTCTCATAGTGGGATCTGAATCTTTGGAAGTGAAGATTGGTTGAATATCTCCAGTATTTTGACTTTGAGTTGGTGTAAACACTAGGAAATGGGAACAATGTTGTTGATGCTCTGAGCAAGAAGGTTCCAAATTAGGTAGTTCTGGAGTCCAACACTGAGTGAAAGGTGATGGCTTCGATTGCAGAGATGCACCTTGAGGTGCACGAGGACAATGGTCGGGTCACTCTTGCTTCCTTAATGATGGAGTCGACTCTTTTGAGTCAAGTTAAGGAAGGTCAGCTTGATGATCTTGACTGTTTGATCATGAAGGAAAAGCTTAAAGGTGGGGAGCTACCTTCTGCGTGGGCTATCTTTGTGGACAGTGTTGTTAATGTTCGTGATTGTGTGGTTGTGAAAAAGTGTGCTTGGGAATAGTTGATGCGTGAGTTCCATGCATAAAAGTGGGAAGTACATCCTGGTTCGACCAAGATGTATCGTGATCTATGAAGGTAGTTTTGGTGGCCTCGGATAAAGAATGATGTTGTGGGCTTTGTGGGACGGTGACTTACCTGTCAGTAGGTAAAGGTCGAGCATCAACGCCCAGGTGGTTTGTTGCATCCATTGCCCATTCCAAAATCGAAGTGGGATGATATAACAATGGATTTTGTCATGGGTCTTCTGAGGACGCTACAGAAGAATGACACAATATGGGTAATTGTGGGTCGGTTAACGAAAGTGGCTCATTTCTTACCGATTCAAGAGACCTTTATAGTCAACCAGTTGGGTGAGATGTATGTTCAAGAAATAGTGTGGTTGCATGGTGTTCCATGAACCATAGTTTCGGACTGAGATCCGCGTTTTACAACACGTTTCATACAAGGGTCATAGAAGGCGCTTGGTACGTAGGTGTTTTTGAGTACGGCTTTCCACCTACAGACAGACAGGCAGTACGAGCATACAATCCAAGTGTTAGAAGATATGTTAAGAGCTTGTGTCCTGGACCTTGGTGGTTCTTGGGAGAGGCACCTATCGTTGGTTGAGTTCGCCGACAACAACAGTTTTCAGGCTACAATTCAGACGTCACCATTTGATGCACTTTATGGGAGACCATGTAGATCTCCGTTGTGTTGGATAGAGGCCGGTGAATCTGAGTTGTTAGGGCCAAGTCTCGTACAGGAGACTTCATAGATAGTTTAGTTGATCAGGAAGAAGATGGATACGTCTCAGAGAAGGAAGAAGTCATATGAAGATCGGAGGCGTAGACCTCTTGAGTTTGTGATGGGTGATAAGGTGTTCCTTTGGGTGTCCCCAATGTTGGGTCACCGTCAGATTTGAAAGTAGGGTAAGTTGGCACCCATGTATGTGGGACCTTTTGAGATTGTGGAGCGGATCAGACTAGTGGATTACCGATTGGATCTTCCACAATGGTATGGCGGGATGCATGATGTGTTTCATGTGTCGCAGGTTCTGCGATATCACCCTGACCCATCTCGCTTGGTTGATGTTGAGGATGTGGAGCTTGAGGCTGATGCATCTTTTGAGGAGCATATGGTTCATGTGGTGGATCGTAGTGAAATGATCTTGCGGGGAAAGGTTGTGCGATTAGTGAAAGTACTATGGAAGCATGGGAAAGTTCAAGAAGAAACTTGGGAGTGAGAATTGGATATGCGGGCTCAGTTGCCCAAACTCTTCTCTTCAGTGGAGAAATGAGGCTTGGGAACTCGGCTCGAGGAAGAGCTGTTATTATGTGGGGAGATTCTAAGATCCCAGTTTTTGGAAAGGTATATTTTCATTATGTTTTGGTTGAATCCCTTGTTTTGGGATTCAAGGGATGTATTCTAATAGTACAAGAGGTCTTGGGGGTGTTGCAGGGGCTCGAGAAATGAAAGAATGGAAAGCTGGGAAAGAAAGGCCAGGGCGCATGGCCTGCGCATGGCCAGGGCAAACCATGCGGCCTGCCCAGGAAAAATCGTGCGACCTTTCATCTTTCAGACATAAGCATGAACATGATTTGTGCACTATTTGTCAAACCATGCGGCTAAACCGTGCAGCCACTTAAAGTTGGAAGAAATTACAAGTTTTCTGCTCTGGGATTTTAAACCCCAACTCAGGATTTCCTCTATATTCCTCCCTCTTCACCCAAGGAATGAATCAAATCGTCCAAGTTCTCTAGGAGGTCAATATCCCTCATTTCTAAGGCGTTTTTGGTGCTGTTGGTTGCAGATCGAAGCTCCAGGTAAGGCAAAATGCATCATTACTTATCTTTTTGGTTTAGGGTTTGTATCTTCTCTCCCTCTTGTTCGGAAGCTCTAAATCCCTATCTCTTGGTTGAGTTGTAGGTGGAAGCTCCAAAGGTTGGTCGGATCTAGGTCTAAGGACTCGATTGTGAGTGCGTTCAACCGCGGTTTCGAGGTAGGTGGTCTACAAGTGATATCCCATAATTATTTTGGTATTTTTGCATTTTTAGTTGTGTTCTTTCTTTCCCTTGGTTAGGTTTTGAATAAACTTGGCATGTTTGGTAACATTGGTGTTTAAAATGTAAATGGGAACTCTAACGATCCCCGTGGGATGCATTGGGAATGACTTGGCCTAATTGGGGCCATCCATGGGATGTGCCGGATTTTCCCGGACATAGGGAATGTGATTGAACAAGTGACCTTGTTGTAATAAATGATAGAGACCTTGATGAATATGTTGGTATATTTTTTTGATTGTGGAATATAAGTTAGGTGATGCACCTAGACTTGGTAATAACCTGAGGGTTATTTGGTATGGGTTGAATGGTTAGTTCATGGAAATTATGAATGGGCTAAATGAGTTAATGTGTAAACTGAATAAAGACCATACTGTGATGGATTATCGGTTTAGTGTTGAATGCCTAGTGAGATAATCATAACACATTGGAATTCAGTGAAGGGTTAAATGATGTGAAATGGTAATGTGTTAATGGGTTAAGGCATGATGTGAATTCCCCTGTGGTTCATTGTGAATGGTTTGTCCAAGGGGCAATGGTATGGATGGTTGAAGGTTACTTATATATAAGCATGTGCACATGTCTTCGTAGAGTGGGGTATGACTTTAGGATCTATACCCATGGGTCGAGTGAAGACTGATCTTCTAAACTCCACCCTAAATGCATGGGTTAGGAATGAGGACTGATGATCTATTCTCCTAATGGTTGGATCTAACCAGAATGAGGCTTCGAGGTGAGGATATGGATGCTATGAGGGAGTTAGTCCTAGTGAGATAAGATAATGATTTATTTACTCTCTTGCATGTGATTGTTGGTCTTAGACCCATGTAACATAATGGATGTGGTTAACCCATGGGAATGTGATTAATTGGAAAACAATGATAATTGGTATGAAATTAATGGTAATGGAAGTGGAAATGTATTTGGCTCTAAACAGGTTAATGGCACCTTAAATAATTACTTGGAAATTATCATTCATATTCCTTTTGCATGCACTACCTGTTTATACTGGATATTTTGTAGACACCATTGGTGGTGGCCTACTGAGTTGTACTCACACCCTGTTCGGGCTGCCGTTGGGTACCGGAGCAGACTTCATGTTTTCAGGTCAGGAGAAGGGAAAGAGTCCTTGCTAGATAGTTGAGTGGACATGGGTAACAATTGGTGGAGGATCCAGACTTGGAGTTGGGGCTACTTTGGGGATTTTGGATGTTGTCTTTATTTTGGGATTTTTTCACTTTTGAACTTGTAGTATGAGATGACATATTTATTGTTAGAAATGGTTCTTATACATGTTCATTGTTAATTGGTTATTGATTACACTATCTGAATTATATCTGTTCTGGCTTACACTGATAAAAAGGGGGTATAGTCTCCCCACATGACCCCATAGACCCCCGCTGCTAGTCGACAACCTTTGACGTACGGGGAGGCATGCTTAAGGTCATGTAACCACCCGGCTCGGAGCACCAGTTTAGTGGCTTCTGTGTCGGGGACGTTACAAGTGGTTTTTGTCCATTAGACATGACCCCAGAGCGTTTAATTAAAAAAAGAAAGTACACGACATGTACTTTTGGAGTGCATGGCGTGTACTCGCCTTTTCCGTACCTCGCATTATGCGGCCTCCACGTCAACCCACATGACTGTGTGTGTGGCTAGAACATAGCCAGTGCACGACCTCCTGCATTAACGATGTACACGGTGTGTACTCATAAAGTACATGAAGTGTACTTTGAAAATTTCAATATTTTCCTGTTTTTCCCAAAAATGACCAGAAAAGGAAAAACATACCTGAAAATATGATCTGGGATCTTACATCAATGATACCAATGTTGTAATTTTTTTGATACAATCTCATCATTAATAAGGATTTTTTATGATTATGTCTACAATGTTGAAATATATCGATCTACAACAAAATAATTATCATAAAATTTTATATCCTCTACTTATAAAATGTTTAGTATTGTAATGGTACCATTTTTATACTCTTTATTACTTAAAATAATTAATAAATTGTTTTTAAGAAATTTTGATATTATTTCTCTCTTCACTAGTATTTGTTTTTTCAAAACCACATTTTACAAAAAAATAAAAAAATATTTATTAAAGTCTTATGAGTTGTATAAGTAAATAGAACTACTTTTTTACTTTTTACAAAAATTTATTTAATGGAATCCCAATTTCTTTTTTAAAACAACTCCCTTTTTTATGAAAATAGTGAAATGGATATTCTTTTTAAGGTGTAAAAAATGAACAACAATTTTCTACAGAATGACCAATAATTTATTTGAAGCTTCTATTATATAATTTCAATGTTAATTTAAATTTAAAAAATAAATTTTTTTTACATTTCAAAATTATTTTTTCAAAAGGTAAATGATACCTTCTGAAATTTTTTGTAAATATCGATCAAAATAATTTTCCATGCAAGATTACATATATTTGTATCCCATATTCCTTACCGGGGATATGACCTAGAATACCCTTAATATTATTCATCTCAATGGTTTATTTATTTAGGTAATTATGTTTATAAATCTCATTTCTCTTTCATGTGATATACCATTAATAAATTCTTATGAAACTCACTTCATTTCACAAGTTATGCTATGTTTAAATGATTATTAACCCTATATATTTTATATCAATTTTGATATGATGAATTGATTATGATAACCATATCATTTCATGGGTTATTATATATATATTTGTAATTATCCCATGGAATCCATAAATATGATTTCAATTATGTGTTAGCTGAGACCTATATCTCTCTCCAATGTATTGTGTATTGATTAATATCTTTGGAGATATGCAGGTCTAGAATAAGGAGTGAACCTCGTTTAGTAAAATTATAATGGAATAAATAGTTTACATGCTTTAGTATATTTGGAAATAAAGGGAAGTGAACCTGGTTCATTAATTGTGTTTTCCCCCAATGATGGTCGTAGAAATGATTACTGACTGAAATGGAAGATGTTTGTCATGCTTTTATGTAAACCAAAAATTCCATGTATTATACCAATTTTCATCCCTCATGGAATATGATTAGTAATTCACTTATGCTTCATGTCTAATGAGATTCCAAATTTTTTTCCATGACTCAACATTATGATATTTCATATTAATTGAATGGTTTTTAAATGTTGTGTTTATGTTATTAAACTCTTGTTTTGATGTTATGTGTATGCATATCCCTAGTTTACCCTTACCGAGAATCTGAGATCACCCCTTACTCTGTTTCCTTCCTCATGTTTATGAAGAAATATATTATGTATAATATGTAATTGATTGTTGATACTTGTGAGGAACATAGTGGGAGATGATATAGCTAACATATGGAGTATTATTTATGTTTCCATGTATCTATTGGAAATAAATTATTACAGACATCTAGTTTGAATTAATGTAACATAAGTTAAATTTAATAATAAAATTATGTAATTTCTATTTATGAGAATCTTATATCACCATAAAACTCATCTTGGATGCATATAATGTTCAAAAATTAAGACCACCAAGTGAAATTAACATGATATACAATTACCCTACTAATTTTAATAATGAACTTTCAATTATTTCATTTGCATTATTTCAATGCATCCAATGGAATGGACCACATGACTGATAATCAAACATGTAAAAATCTACAGGGTGAATTTATATATAAAAAATCCATTTTTAGAAGATTATAAATTAGTTCACTACATGAAAACACCCTCCATGGATCGATCGTGCTTATCAAACTTCTGGACAAAACCATTATCTACTGGCTATATTCCGTAGCACCTAACTCAAACCAATGAACTATAAAAAAATAATAATTATCAAGTATAATTATTTTTTATCACATATTATAAAATTTAATAAAAACTAAAAACTCACCATGCATCTAACTAATTTCTATTCTTCAAATAATGGTGTTCTGACCATTCTTGGGAAACTCATGAACAAACAACGATAAAAATTCACTAGACAAAATTCTATTATAGTTTGAAATTTGAATTATGATTTATATAGAAATTATTAAAATCATAATGGCACAACATAACTTCATCAAATTAACAAATAACTAAAACAAGTAATTTCTTTGTGATTTCCACTATTAGGGCATAGTGAAATAAAACTGAAAATGAGTGATTTTAACATTATCTTGACAAATCTCTAATATAAAAATTCAATAGAATAAGAGAATATCAGAAATGTTTATAGAATATGAATAGAACAGGAAGGAGTAAACTCTCACACCATGACCATCCAATGAATACCCCACCAACAAGGCCCCAAACACAAAGGTTTACATAGTTTTAAGAGTTAGTTCATTTCCATTTGATATCATCTATTTATGATGAGAGGAGTGGATACCCATATTAAAATTAAAAGGTGTAATTAAAAATTTTACAACATTTTAAATGCATTAGATATCCATTATTAAGATCACATCTTGTTATTGAGACCTATAATCAAGAGGACCCCATGGCTAGCCCATCTAATAGCATTTTGTCATAGAATAATGACACCATGTAGCTTGACCACCCAAAAAATTATCTACAACTACCTAAATCCTCACAATCACACATTAGACTTACCTAATCATCAATATAACATTATTAGTATGATAAAACTCCAAAAATCCTATTTTTAGTCTTGGTATAAAAATATAAACACCCATTAATATAAATATAATAATTATCAAAATTTGATAACCATATACACACATAGGATATTTAATGTGATCCACCATTACACATCCCATCACTGTGATTTCATGGTGGTTATGAAACTATATTAGCCAACCTGTTTCAGTAATTAAAATAACATCACCCTTTTAAGTTCCACATTTGAAATCCTGCTAGAAATCCAAATATATTCTCAATATATGGGTTTCATATGGATCCAAATCACAATACATCATAAAAATTCATTTCTGTGTTAACAAAAATCAACATTTCTAAGCCCGAATATTCCAAGACCCATTCATTTCATCATTCAATAAATCCACCAGGCCTATTTTTTTCCCTTGAATATGATTTATATAAAAAATCCAATTTTGTAAAATGGTTATCCCTGCCTATAGAATTAAAAATTATAATCACATCACATTAATGATAATAAAACATAAAGGCTGGTTTTTTTCTTAACCCACTAAAACATGTTTGAAAAAATAGTCAAAATCAAGTACTATGCCTCATTCCTGAATTCCGAACCAACGAAGACAAGTCTCCTTCATTCAAGAATAATTACAAAAAGATTTCTATTCCTTGAAAACTGCAAAAATATTAATAAAACACACATTTTGAATCCAAAATAATTCCCAAGATTCAGGTTTCATCCCACTACACCGAATTACACAAGAAGACACTCAATCATACCTCATTTTGATGACCCGTACAAATAGAAACCAACATTCAATACCATCACATTTCCAGAACACATGATCAAGCTACACCTACCCTCTAAGTCACCCAAAATTCATTTATAAAGAATAAATTATGTCTAAACCTATCACTCAATGAGATTTTATGGTTAAAACATCAAATATCCAAAAAATCGATGTTGTTCTTTATGATGTCAAGAACATCGACACGCCTACAATCGAAAAAATTCAGATTACCTAAATTTATCCAAATCCAAAATCCAATTATCAAAATCACTCCAGTATCATATATGAATTTATATATTGAATTCACCAAGGTTTTCTAAATCTGAATAGATTAAATTTTACACATAAAAATTATATAACGACTATCTAGTGAACAATTGATGTTCCAAACCAATGTATGATCATACACAATTGTGAAGAAATGTAATATCATATGATAAAGATAAAATCTATTTTATGGGTCTTAATTATGAGCATTAGGGTTTTTTCTTTCAAATTGAATGGGAGAATATTGAAATTCACTAATTCTTATTATGTAGGATTTTTTGTTGTATTTTTTCCAAATAATTTTCTATTATTAAATAACAAAATGTGAAGTGAAACTCTCAATTGAACTCTTAAGTAGTTCCACACCAATTTTGAAGACCACCTATTGAATGGTCACAACTATGTTGCGGGAATTTAAAAAAAACATCAAGAGAACCTTGATAGGGGATTCATTCGGACAAGTATGTCACCATGGGTGCACCTATATTTTAAAAAAAATGAAAGATCATTTAATTTTATTATTAATTAATTATAAATTGATGAAAATGATCACAATTAAGAGGTAGTATCAAATTCCCAATACTAGTGACTATTTTGATCGATTACATGAAGCTAAATAATTCGCTATGATTGAACTTCTTTATGGTTGTCATCAACTGAGATTCAATAAGGGGGATATTCCCAAGAAAACATTATTTAAAATTTATTGTCAATGTGAATTTATGGTAATAAATTTTGATATCACTAATTCCTTAGAAATATTCGTGGATTGAGTGATGAGATTCTTTATAGAGTACCTTGATCATTTAATTGTAGTAATTATATCTGATAATATAATCTTATCAAATATCAAGGAATATAATTTAGAGTACATGATACATTTACTAAAGACCATATGTAAGCATAAACAATAAAAAAATATTCAATTTGTGAATTTTGGATACAAAAAACTTCTATTTTAGGTTATATAATCTTTACATAGCGTATATCAGAAAATCTATCATAAACAGAAGCTATTAAATGTTGGCCATGAAAAAAATGGATACCATTTGTTTTCATCATTTAGCTGGATATTATCAATTGTTTATGGATAATTTTTCATGATAAGTGTGTCATTCCCCACACTTATTAAAATTAATATCATATTCCCTCTTCCTGGATCCTTTATAAAACACTATTTAAGATAATACCAAACCAATTATATCCCAAAAATTTGTCCCCATTTCTTAGAGGTCTGAGTTTTGTCTATTTAAATCGAAGAAGATTTAAGTTTTAATCAAGTAGGAGACATCAGAGGAGAAGGTATAAATCATAAATGATCCATTTAATGTTTATTTCATATTATATGTATGTAAAATAAATTATATCAACAATATAATATCGACATAAATATATTTTGATTATGAAATATTATGTTGATGAAAAAACTATTTTCATTCTCCTTTATATCATATAGGAAATGAACATGTCAAATTTGTGTTTGTGAGGACTACTACATACAGAAATTTTTGTGATTCATTTTATATCATCACCTCACATGGATGGATATAATGATGGAAGTAATGATTAAATAATATTTTTACATAATTAATAGTTTTTTATAATGATAATATATTTATTACCTTCTACTCATTCCTTAAACTAGTGTTCTATAACATCACTGATTTATATGTGTAGAATACCACCTCTATAAAGTGATACAATTCATTTTTCAATTTCACAAGAAAAAGAAATTAATCATGAATTCATTAATGAATAAATATAGCATTTATAAAAAAAATTTTATATTTGGAATGTAAAAAATTATATACTTTTTTTATTCCACTAAATAGGAAAACAAATGTCTTCCATATGTATATACAACATACCAGAGTCTCTACGATATGACATAATAAATTTTTTATAGCCCCCATATATGTTTTGTTTTAAAAGGGTATATAATAAATAAATATGAAAATTACAACATTTATAGGAATATAAATATCATTTAACCATTATTTAATTTACCTTGATCAATGCTAGTATATTGGATGTTAGTTATAAACCGAAAACCATAAAACATCCAATGTAATGATAAAATTTTATTATAAAAATATTTCTTGTTAATAAATGAGATAAAATGAATGATAATAAGGATAAGAAAAATAATTTTTTAGTATTTTAGATAAATAATATAATTTTCTAATTTTAGATTTTCAGAGCATATTATTCTCGACGACACTTATGGAACGAGGCATAGTTTAAATTTTATTAAATACTTCCTTGAAATAATTTTAATTACACAACGTGTTTTTATCCAAATTATAAACGTGGAAAAAATTTGATTAAAATTATTTAAGAAATTTATTATATTGGAATGCAATGGAAGCTTTTAAATATTTTCAATTTTTTTATTTTTTGAATTTTTATAAATTTTAAATAAATTATTTTAAAATATATAGATTGAATTCCATATTTTACCATTTTAGATATTATTTATAATCAATATCCCTTTAAAATTTTATAGGATTATTTTCAGTGAAAATATTTCTCTTAGAAATCTATCATTTTTTTAATAAAATGTTTTCCTAAAAATGTTTTTGCTAAATGATATTATTTCTTAAATTATTGAATGTGAATTATGAATGGGTTTATGATTAGTGTGGATGATATATGTAATATATTCATTCGTTGATAATCATAAACTTTTTAATAACTTCTATTGAGCCTAAAATATATTTTTTATGGTGATCCCAACATTTTTCTCTAATTCATTAGATAAGGTGACACAATTTAATAATGATAGGTTTCTTTGAATGGATATTGATGTTATCTATTTAGGTGACTAGATTTTAAGTGAGTTTGTATAAGTGAATATAATTATAATTTCTCATATTATCAACATGATATTGTTGAATTTTTTTAAGGGAAATCATTTAATTTGAAATTTTATGAAAATGATATATTGTTTTTAGGGAATTTTTATAATTTTTTTTTGAAAAGATTATGAATGATATATTTTTCAGGGATTGGATGTCATTATTTTTCATGTAATATATTTCTAAATTAATGATTGAATATTAATTGTTTAATGAAATCTAGAACGAAATAAATTTTTTCCATGAATGTAAATGGCTATTTTCAGAGAAACACAGATTTTTTTAAGGTAAAAAATTCTCATGGATTTTTTATTTTTATAAATAGGCTAATTTCATTAACATGCATAAGGAGGTTTTTTTTATGATACAATTTTTTCAAAGATTATTAAGAGTTCATATAGATGATTAAAAAATTATTGATGTCCTGAATCAGGTTATCTAATAACATAGAACGATAGAATTTTTTCCCTATCAAGAGCATATTTTTTGGGAATATTGATAGAGTATTGAAATTTTCACTATTTCAAGTAATTGATTTTATAATTCCCTAAAAAACATAATGAAATATATCCTGTAAACATATGACTTTGAAACCCTTATTATAAATATTGTATTTAGGGGTTGAATAAGGTATGTGTCATTAATGATGGTATCACATGAATTGTTCATGTTACATTACAAGTTGTTATGTTATTAATTAATAACCATATAAGTTTATATACTTTAGAAAAATGTGGTTATATTGGGAAATAGATAATAATTACAAGTAAACTAAACATAATATAACTTGGTTTGAGAATATGTTGAATAAAAACTAATCTAGAATAATGTAATGTAAGTTTAGGGTAATATATTCACAAGATTGAATAATCAAATTTATTTAGTTATTAATTTTGACTTTTTACGGTAATTATTGGAGTTTAACTAATAAGTTTCTATAATTATGTAAAATTTATTCTTCATAATGTAAGAGTAGAAATAAATCAAATTCCTCTATTTCTTATAATTTATCCACTTACATTAACAATTGAAATATCATTATATTGTGATTATGAAACATTTTATGCTATTCAAATAACATGAATAAATATTTATAATTTATCTGAATAAACTTATAAGCCTCTATATCATGATGATATTGGTTTGAATTTGACCATGTTATGAAAACTATTGTCTCTCCATACCTGTTTTGGAATATAAAACAATATAAATTAATATTTTTTTCAATTAATTTCACAAATAAGTTCATCCAACAGTATAATCATCAAAAAAGGATGGTAACCTTCACGTAGTATATGTTATTAACGTTTTATCAATTTAATAATTTTATAAATACATGCCCAAATTTTTAATACTAAAAACAAACCATATCGTATAGTATTCTTGGAAACATGTTTGAGATGATATCTCAAAGAAATAAATTCAAAACATGGTATTATTTAAAATTATTCATATATAGTAACAATAATTGATAAAATGATGTGATAATCCCACATGGATGAATTAGAAATGGATGCCAATAAATGTTTTATGTAATTTTGATAATGCATGTTATTGGATAGGTATATCATGGGGAATTCATATATTAAATTTGGAATAAAATTCTTGGTGATATATATTCTAATTTTTTGAGTTCATTAATGTTAAATTAAGAACCATGAATACATTGATATTCAAAAATAATGTGATATGATTTTTTTTTGAGTTTTGTAAGGTTAGATATAAGTATAAGATTGAATAAGGAGGTAAAAATATTATAAATAATGATAATTGGTAGGTGTGTCTACATATTGGTTTCATGATATATGATGATGTGGTAGTATATTAAAATTTTGAAAATTTTAGTGAAGATCATATGTTTCATGTAATTAATAATCTTTTTATTGGTAATGGGATGTGAATACCTTGAATACATTAATTTAGTTTCAATAAATGTTTGAGACCTATGTTACCCTTAGAATTATCATGAGTTTAAATGGAATGTTTTTTTTAAATAAGTACTATTTTATACTCCATGGAAACAGTTGAAAGGGTTTGATAACAATTTGATTTAATATGATATTTTATGTGGATGAAATAATGGTTAATTAAGATAAATTGGATTTTACATTTTAGTAACACTATGTGATTATAGGAAAGTGGATTTTTTTTTCTAAATGGGATTTTGATTTATGAAATAAAGGGTGAGTTATCTCTTAGAAGAATATATTTTTTTAATGTAAATTTATAGTTATTTTGTTTTTTAATGGAAAATATTATAATAATTTTGAAATTATATGATTATGGAATATTCATTTTTATCATTAGAATATATGAGTGGTTATTTTTTGTAAATATAAAATTTAATATGATCTTCAAAGAATAGGTGATCAAATATTTTCGAATGATAGATTTGGATCTTATTCAAGAATTTTTTTTTAATTTTTATGATTACTTATTAAGGTAATTATCTAATATGAAAATTGGGTGTAACTGACTCGGCATTATAAACTAGTGATTTTTTTATTAATTTGTATGTTTTAAAATATCAGATATTTTATTAACATTTCCTAAAAAAATTATAGTTTTTACTAATGGATGAAGAAAAAAAAATTATTTTTCATCTGATTATATTTCTTGTGATATTTTAAAATTTCTTTTTTATATGTATATTAAAAAACAAATGTTAGCATTAAATCCTTATAGAAAAAGATGATATATAAGTAGGATGTTTTTTTAAAAATTCAAATTTTATAATTAGGTTTACTAATATGATTGAATAAAGTATTTATATATATTTTTCTCAGTCTAGATATTAAAATAACCACTAAACATTATAAAAATGATCTGGAAATGAAAATTTCTTCCATTTTAAATAATTTATTATGATTTTATTGTCTCATTTACCTTTAGATATTTGATATTTTAATTCAATTCTTTTTCCCTAATTAACTTATTTTCATAAAATTATAACATTATTTTGAATAATTTAGATTCCCTTTAGAGTTTAATTTTATATAATATCATTATTTTTACATCATACCAATTTTATCAACATTTGGGGATGATTTTTTATTTTATTCTAGTAAACCATTATATTTAGATTTCCAATTTTCCAAAGGTTGTTTTACTACACATTTTATGTTGTCTGTTAACAAATATATTTTAAAAAAATGTTAAACCAAATTCATTTCATTATCAATTTTTTTCTTCTACTCCATTAAATTTATGATTAATTTATTTTAATCTGTTTTTATAGAACATAAGATAAAAATTCATGGATATAATTTCATTATGTTGGTAGAATGTAATAACCCTTTATTTTTAAATTTACATTTTCTATGTAATATAGTCAATAAAATTTTTTATGCACAACCTAAAATATAACAGTACTATGATATACTATTTTCCCAATATTATTTTTGTAAGAATGTTATTTATTTTGTGGGTTTGATGAAAAAACTATTAATTATTATTTATAAATAATTCCTTAATAAAATTTATATTATATAATATATTGATTTTTTTTAAATGACAATAATATATTTGGGAGACAAAATAGATGGTTTTCATAAAACTGTATTATGTTCATAATATACTGTAATATTGAAAGATTAAAATATTCTCTACAAATAAAAATAATAATTAAATTATATATATATATATATATATTCAATTATATGAATTATAATTCAAATAATTATTTTCATTAAGGAAGAATGAGAATACATTTAATTTACACATCATAAATTTTTTTTTTCAAAAAAAAGTATTTTATAAATTTTATTCATAGATATTGTGATGTACCAGACATTAATTTCACTTAGTTAATACCCCAAGAACGGCTAGCGAAATGGCTTAAAAAACTCACCCTAAATTCCAGAGGCCTACGAATAGAAATGAGGGCCTAAGGTGTAATAATGGGGGGGACTATTCCCTCATTACTAGACTATAATGCATCATATAAATATAAACAAAAGTAAATAGAAGAATCAATATGATTAAAAGTAAGGAACAATGAGAAATAGGGATAATAGTAAAAATAACTAAAATAACATGAATAACTGATGATGATATGTCATTTATCTAGAAAACTGGAAAAAATATTTACAAGATAGCTGTCAAAACATGATGCTCTAATGTATTGAGGAATTCAAAAGGCCATTCCAAGCATCTAGAGACCCACCTTGGCCATTTTCTATCAATCATCATCCTAAATAACAAGTAATCATGTGTTCTAAGCCACATTATTCCCTTTATCAACACCTACATTCATATAACAAACTTTGGGAACCAAAATGTCCCTAGAGAGGGACTGAGATAAATAACTATTGGACCCCACCAATGGTGTCTATAACACATATCCCATATATTGGAATATAATAGTGTGGAATCCTGAATAAAAAATGTAAGAAATATATTGTAACTAAATACCAAGTCCATTCTTCATCCCTTGAATGGTGTCTGAACATGTAACAAGTTCATTAATTTATTCATTACCAATTTATATTAATAGGTCACATAGGGAACAGTCATCACTGACAGCACCTTATTATAGTATATATATCGAAATATCCATGATTTAAAAATAAACCCATGGTTGATGATATTTAATAATTAAGTTCCAAGCTAATGGCCAATGTAGCTTTGACCTCAAGGGAAGCTAACTCGGGAGTTTCGACATCTAGATAAGGGGTAAGAATGTATTACATGGAGAATAATCAATTCCATTCCACAATAATGTTATTACTGAATCCAATGTTGTCATCCACGGTAAAATGGGGCTATGTAGTGACAGTGCCCCATGTGTTGTAACCACATAACACACATGTTAATGTTTGATCCAAGGAGTGTATCCCAGGAATCCACTAATATAATTTTGGGGATCCTAACTTTTTATACCCAGAATACAATAATAAATAATAATTAAGATCTTGGTGGGTATCATCCTAATGAAGTCTTATCCTCGAATCGAAATGGGAATCCTGAGGGATGAAGGTATTCCCCGAAAAGAATCCAAGGTGAGCATGAGTCAGGACCCTCCTAATTGCTAACAAAGTTTTATAATATTTCATTGGGATAAATCCTTTCCTTTCTTATTGTGATAAGGCTATGTATCAAGCAACATTTATTAAATACATTTAAGGAATATTCAATAATTAAGGATCACTCGGGTTCCTTCCATCAATTGGGTAAGGGGTCATACGGATGTGAAACTTATTATTGATTTACTTTTTCTTATCCAATTTAAAACACTTACCTTATGTGGGCCAATTATAAGTGAAATTATACTTTCTATTCACCATATTATGATATAATAATTATTTATTATTAGGAGGCCTACTATTAATGTGGTCAAGCTCGAGCACTTATAAACAATGGATGAAAAGATTCAAAACACTAAAAACTATACAGTTGGAAATCATCCTACATGGGATGTTGGGAATTGAGGATATAACCATCAATAAGTAATCAAATATTTATAATTATAAAAACTATATGGTTCTAATGATTATTATCATGGCATATAAATTCTGTTAATGTAACCCGATGAAATCACCGGGCCCCAAAAAAAATTCCACAGTCAATAAACATGAGTGATGAGTTATAGATGACCAACCTTTGGGTTGTGTGATAAATCCCCTATAATATTGGCCTCTAGATAGGCTTCTAATTGAGTAGATAGTTTCACATACAATGTAATTAACAGGTGATCATTCAGATTCCAGACGAAATAGATATTTCAATCCTAACCATAGTGCTTTGAAGAGATCCAAAATGAGAGAAAATTAGTTAATACCACATGAGTATGTATTTGGGAATATGGAGAAGGATAAATTATATCATTAAGGTAAAAATACGCACATTACCCAGAGAATATCTTGTGAACAATATTTTTTCACGGTTTGATAACCCATGCGCAAACCCTGCATGGGTACCTAGGAAAAAGTGGCACTTTCATGGTTATGCTTCACAGTTTGGGAAACAATGCACCTACCGTGTAGTATGGATCTGTCCACAAACATTCCACCTGCATAGTTTTCTAAAATCCTGTTGTATTCCATCCCAATTTACTATAAACCATGCACAAAGCCTATTTTCCCAAAAAGCAGTGTTTCGGGCTCCAAACAAGCCCTTGAAACCCCTGATACCATCACTATATCATTAAAATTCCATTTAAGGTCCAAAATAATGAATTAGAATTATAATTAAAGGATCAATAGCTGAGTAAAATACTAGGTTCTACAGTATTCCCCCCATCAAAATTACTTTTCAAGAGTTCACCTTTTACAGGATGGAGAAACACTATTTGAGAATAACTATAGCAATTAAGCATGTAAGTCATTCTCCCGCTCCCACATATCATCCTACACATGGCCATGTTTCTATAGCACTTGCATTAGAGGGAAAGACCAATGTCGTAGAACCTTTATGCTTTGATCAATGATGTGTACTTGAAACTCCTCAAATATAGTATCATCATCAAACTCAACTTCATTGGGATCAATGTTATGATATAGTTCAACATGATACTGGTGAAGCATTGAAACATGGGAGACTTCATGCATGGAATGGTACTTGTAATGTAATAGTAACTTGTAGGATATTGGACTAGAATTATCTAGAATACTCAAAAGGCCCTATATAATTAGGAAACAACATCCCTTGATTCTGTAACCTTCTTTACCTAGCCTAGGAGATACTACAAAGAATAAATGACCCCAAGCCTTTGACTATAGAGGTCATTTATGAAGATCATAATATGGTTTATGTCTTGACAGAGAAGTAATCATTAGCATCTTGATCAACTAAACTTTCTCTTAAGTCTCCAGAATAATAAAATTACCTACATGGGATACCTCCCATACCTTTATCCATCACATGGGTTAACGACTCGACCTACCATATAAGGCCTCAAAATGAGACATCTAAATTTTATCCCGAAATCTGTTATTATAAGTGAACTCAATGAGAGGGTTGTGGTTCTCCCATGAACCATTGAAAACTAGGAAAATGATTTGAGAATATCCTCTAAAACCTTTATTTTTTAGTTTTTTTATCCATTGGTTTGAGGGTGAAAATTTTTCCTTCAAATCACCTGTGTTCCCAGAGCCTTCTGTAATATCTACTAGAACGTTGATGTGAAATGAGAAAACCTATCTAGAACGATGGTATGTGGGAACCCATCTACTCATATGATTTCAGGGACATACATTCATCCTAGCACATCAAATTGGAAAGTCTCCAAAATATGAATGAGGTGGGTTTTTTTTAATTCTATAAATAACTAGGTAGATAGAATCTCTACCCCACAGAATCCTAGGTAAGATGACTACAATGTTCATGGAAACGTCTTTCCATTTCCATTCTTTCACTGAATGTGGTTGTTACAAGCCTATAGGTCTCTAGTTTTTTTATTTCACCTTCTGACAAGTGGAACACCTAGTGATAAAGATGGTAATCTGACTATTCATCCTTGGACACCAATACTGGTGTCGCATATATCGATACATCTTGGAGATTCCTAGATGAACATCCCACTCAAAATCATGGTATTCTTGTATTAAATCCTCTCTCATTTCTGAAAGAACCCATATATGTTCATGAATACACATGATGTATTCTCTATCCAAAGACCAATTTAGAGGTTGGTTATCTCCTTTATATTCTCATACAAAATCAAGATTTCATGATAAGAAAATTTCCTACCCTTATCCTTATCAAGGATGGAAGATGTAACATTCAAAGATGAGTTGTAATAAGGGTTGTGACAATCATGAATCTCGAGATGCGTTTCAGAAAAGAGGGACATTAACTTCAATTCATCAGTAGCTTGTCATATGGCCCGTTTTGGTGTTTTCTGAATCAGTGCATCTGAAACCAAATTTCCCATCCCAAGAGTATACGTAATCTAAAAATCAATAAATAGTATATATTTGACCCATCTACACTGTCTTAGGTTGATGATACACTAATTATTGATATATTTGAGGTTCTTATGGTCTTTGGACAAAAAAATCACTCACCTAATATATAATGTCTCCAGAAACGTATGGCAAATCAACCTCAGCTAGCTCAAGGTTGTACATTGGAAAATTTCTCTCATGATCCCTCAACTACTAAGATCCATACACAGCTACCTTTTCCTCTTGCATTAGTATTGCTCCTTGGATATTGTCTATCGCATTATAGAGGATTCTATAAACTTTGTCTGGATCGATAAGAATTATAATAGGTGCTAATACAAGCCAACCGTTCAACTCCTAAAAGGATTTAAGGCCCTCTTGTTACCACAGGAACCTAAATACCTTATTGGTAAAAGTAGTTATAGGTAAAGAAATATATCAGATGTCTTGTATGAAATCATAGTAATATCCAGCTTCTCCCTATGGATACTATAAAACTATAGCACTAACCTTTTTTTGGTCCAACAAATACACATAATCTTGATATAATATGACCCATGAAGTGGATATTGTCCATCCAGTAGTGGATCTTAGCTTTATTGGAATAAATTTGATTCTCTCTTAGCGTACTCAGACTGATTTCAAGAAGATGGTCATGGTCTCTATGAGTATGAGATTACAGCAAGATTTCATCCCAAAATACCATGAAGAAATATTCCATGTGGGGGTGGAACACACAATTCATCATAGCCATGAAAACTGTGGGAACATTCCTAAGACCGAACGACATAACAAAGTACTCATATAGATCTTACATCTAACAGAATGTTGTACGATGTATTTCTGATGGCCTTACAGGCAATTGATGGTAACCAAATCTCATTTCAAACTTTGATAAGACCCTAGATCCACATAGTTCGTCGAAAACATCAACTATTCGAGGAGTTGGATACCATTTCTTCAATGTAATCTAGATAAACAGTTTATAATATATGCATAAATGTAAGGTTCCATCTACCATTGAAAAAATCATGGGCGAACCTTAAGAGGTTCTATTGGCCCATTTAAAACCACTGGTCTCAAAATCTTCTAACTTAATGTTGAGCTCTTAATGTTCTATAGGCTTAATCGTATTTATAGTAATAGAAACTCTAGATACTTCTGGATCAAGATCATTTGTAATCTATACATCTCTCTTAGAACCTAATCCAGAAAAATAATTGGGGGAAACATCCCAAAACGATTAAATATAGGAGGAAATCATCCCATCATAACCCTTGATCCTCTATGAAGTAATTTTCTATCAATGTATTCACTCCACCTGGCCCAGGCCACACTAGTCTTAATCTACCTTCGTGGACATCCCACTGACCCTTATGTAGATACCATCTTCCCTCTTGTGATATAGACACAACCATGCGGCTATAGCCATCTACAAATTACTTGATACTAAATCACCCAATCCATCCCAATAATGATATTAAAACCTATCATTTCAAGAACAAAAAGGTTTTATAAGAATGGGTAACTACCTAACTGAAAGGGGAAATTACTACACTTGCGTATGCCCACTATTGAAACACCTAATGACATATCTAGGGTCCTCACACCATAGTAATGTTATATCACCAGTCTGTAAATTCCCAAAAAAGTTACAGAGATAAAAGTGTTAGAATAAACTATAAAAATAAAAAAACACAACAGTATATTCCCATGAATCGTACCATGTGTTTTAGATGGTCTCGTAGCCTGATACTTAGGTATTGGTTGTAATGCATGCAACTAGATTGATCCATGACCATGTGCAATAGATGAAATTCCATGATCAGGATTCAATTGTTGGTGCTACTAGTGATCATGGATCCAACTTCAACGACCACTGCCTCCTCCTTTTCCAGGCAAGATGGTGATATTCTAACTCCCCACTTGACATAGTACCTGAAAACCCACACTAAAAGGTAGAGCTATCATAGATCCTTTTCCACTAGATGATAGTGGAATGGTCTTTCAGAATCTCTTATGATGCCCCAGATAGAAGAAATCTTGGCACTTCAGTTGTTCTCTATCACACTAAGGCTTCAAGTGACCCCAATGCCAACACTGATGACACACTAAATATATATCAAAATTGGAACTATGATTATAACTTCCCTGACTAGAAACCATAGGAGAACACATCCTGCCACTGAAAGATCATCACCGACTAGAAGCAAAGGTATTAAGGAAAGGTATTAAGGAAAAATAAATTCACCTAAATATGGATGGAATACTGTGTCCCATCCTCAAAATTTCAAGTACATGAAAGATCATCACCGACTAGAAGCAATGAAAATCACTATAACTCAGTGAAACATGCCGAATACTCCATGAATAGCATAGAACCCACTCGAGATGAATGAAATCACTATCAATTTCATCTCTATACATCATATGAAATATTAATTCATAGAAATATATCTGGATAACTACCAATAATATTATCTCATGATGTCTATCCTAGGAAATAAAAAATCACTATCTCTTGGCCGAATCATGCAACATGTATGTTGAAAACATGATCCACTATTTTGGAGGTGTCTCTAGATGCTTAATGATTGATGGGGTGTCCTCTATCTAAGACATAGTATCCTATGGAACAACATCCCTTGAGATGGTAGGATGATGTTGATATTAGAACAAATGATTTAAATTAGTCGTCATAGGTGCAATCCATATACCACCATGCATCGACTGTATTAGACATAGGAAACTATCATGAACATGGGAAATTGGGAAATGACAAGAAAACATAGGTGGTCCCATGAGTGGAACTACTATTAGTATGTATAGAGGCTCATGTCCACCATGCCTTGATCATGGTCATCACCACTGTCTGGCATACAATATGAGGATTTTGTTGCCGCATTGATCTATAAAAGCCAAGAACACACCTCCAGACAAAATTAAATGAAAAGATAAGATCAGTATCAGAATATGAATATAAGAAAACTTAGTAACCAAGGCACACTACACCAAATACCCACATAGATGATCATGTATCTTTAAGTGCTCATTTATAAGTTACATTTCATTTTAAATTTAATTAACCAGTTCACTCCTTTAAATTTTAAAAAATGACATGGCAAGATACGTATGTGCAACCAATTAATTTTATATGTCAGTATTTAATTTATAATGGGTATTCATTTTTAGTGAATTAGTGCCCATACACATTATCAAGGGAAATAAAACCCATCTATTTATAAAATTATAGATTGACTTGGTAAATTACTCATTCAAACATTAGAGGGTTGTCACGACCCATCCCCTAGGGCATGTGCCATGACTACCCCATGCCCGCTATCCATAGGCCAGGGGCTAGCGACTAGAACCGAAGGCGTATTCCCTAAAATATGGAAGGCATTGCCTTTATTTCTTATAAACACACAGAACCAAGCACCCAACAAGATACAAACACGAGTAAACCGTATGGAAAAAGAGAGATAAAAGTATGTAAAAAGCGGCTAGAATACAAGCCCGACTAAAAATTACAAAAAAATTCAAATGAACAAGTAAACTGAAAGAGCTCTTGTGAACACCCACCAATGATCCAACCTGAAGGGTATGTACAGATCTCAAACGGTCATTTCTGCGGTATGCCTTATCTAATGTCCACCTCCGAGCTACATCTAGTCCCAGTACTCTCTTCCTTATTTAGAAATGTCCATCTTCTGTACCAAACACAACAAGGTGCGGGCATAGCCCGTGCAGGGGTTAGTATGACGATACTCAGTAGGGACCCCGAGACCCTCAAGGTCTCACAAAATCCACGATAGATAAACCACAAAGCATGAAATCAACTGACAACCTTACATAGGTATATGGCTATAAAAATACTTAAGTTATCAAATATACCCATCCCAACCATGAGGACACTAAAGGTCCAACCCAAAATACCGAATCTCACCTACTCCAAAAAGGTAGGAATACCAAAAAGGTATGTACTGCATAGGTATGCCACACCAAAGAATACCACAAATGTATCCCCACGAAGGTAAGGACATAGTTCATACCAGGTATAACATATGTACTACAGTAGAGATGATTATATGTAACTACTTAATCATATTAGTATGTTAAGAGATAGACCCACGATGAATCCCTAATTGCTGACCCACACAGAATCATAGTACACAGTCAGACCAACACATGATTCTAGTACACTGTCAGACCCACACATGATCCTAGTTCAATGTTTGTACATCATCAGACCCACATAGGATCCTAGTTCAATGTCAGTACATTGTCAGACCCACACATGATCCTAGTACGTCGTCAGTACATTCTCAGACCCATACAAGATCCTAGTACATCGTTAATACATTTCCATACCCACACAAGATCCTAGTACATCATTAGTACATCGTCAGACCCACACAGGATCCTAGTACATTGTCTCTTCATTTCCAGACCCACACATGATCCTATTACATCGTCAGTACATCGTCATACCCACAAATGATCCTAGTACATCATCAGTACATCGTCAGACCCACACAAGATCCTAGTACATCATCAGTACATCATCATAGCCACACATGATCCTAGTACATCATCAGTACATCGTTAGACCTATAAAAGATTCTAGTACATCATCAATACATCATCATACCCGCATCTAATCCTAGTACATCGTCAGTACATCGTCAGACCCACACAAGATCCTAGTATATCCTCAGTACATCATCAGACCCACACAGTATCCTAGTACATCGTCAGTACAACATCAAACCCACACAAGTTCATACTACATCTTCCATACATTATCATACCAACACATGATCCTAGTAAATCATTATTTCATCGTTATACCCACACAAGATCCTAGTACATCATCAGTACATCGTCAGATCTGGCTACAGGGTACCTGCACTAAGCTTGCTCGTCTCTGGGAGAGTTTGCACTTCAAGATACTGGTCAATACTCCAACTTTCACGAAGTCCCACAAATAAGTATCCCAATGGAATACCACGTAATAGGGGTCTCAATGCAATAGAAGATGCCTTTATCAGATGCCAAATCTATATGTTTTTAGCCTTTTATTCCTAAGGGCCCTGTTGGATTCATGATCGATCCAACCCCACCATACCCCAAATTTATCCAAAACTCATGTTGGGTATAAAAAAAGGACCATCTCTCCCAAAGGTTTTCTATGCCGCAAACGGTTTCTCAAACAGACACCATGTGCCAAAGTTACGTCCAAAAGAACATATTGGGTCAAAACTGGTCCAGGTCCGGTCCGACCCGGTCTGATCGACCCGGTTTGACCGACCCGGTCCAACTGACCAGGCCTGGACCACTGTGTGGTGAGGTGCCGAGGTGCAGTGCGGTGGCCACAGTGCGGCGGGATGCAAGGGTGTGGCGGGGCGGGCGCAACGCGACGAGGGGACGAGGTGCGGCGGGGCACCAACAGCCGGGTCAACCGGTCGTCCTCCCTTTATCTTCGCATCACAACCCGCAACCCCTTGTTTTTTGGGTATCACGGAGGTGCGCATCCGCCCCCATCGTATGTCTGGCCTCTGATGGAAATATTCCTCCATCACCAATATTTCATCAAAAACCACAAGGGATTTTTGAGAGGTCAGTAATGTTTGTTTGGCTCACACCCTCTGAGTTAAAGTGGTAGCAAGCGGTTAAAAACTTCTAAATCAATAAGAGCATCAATAACGGGTAAGGGAGGTATTTAAAACATAAAAAATTACCTCGATGTTTTCTTGTTGTGTCACGAAATGAAAATAGTGATGACGAAGAGGGTTCCAACGATCCTCACCTCCACAACATGCTTATGAAGCCGGGCTCGTGCTTTGTCCTCATTCTTTGCTCCAAAGAAGGTTATTTAATTCAGATGGCATTTGTCGTTTGGAGGAGAAGTTCTTTGTTGGAGATGAGTTTATCAAAGCTCTCCCATGCTTCTCCATTTTCCAACAATTTCAAACCTGGAAAAAATGAGAGGTACCAACATATTATATTAAGTCAATCAATTTAATTTACTTTGGAACAATTTATTGTTGGCACAATTAATTGTCCCACATTGGCATAATAAATTTGGAAGATGATCATGGGTTAACTCATCATTAATGAGGGAGTTCAAGGGGTTTATCTTATTAAGAGGGTTCATGTGGTCCCCACCTTTATAAATTAAAAATGGGGGGTTTCAAAAAAAATAGAAGATTATTTAATATTTTTATTATTTCCACGAAATAGTGAAAAGTTATCTTTCACTCCCGAACAGCTGCGGTCAAGGTGAAGGTATCTTTAATAATATAATAGTGCTATGAGTTCATAGGTTACCTAATATATCAATTCCAAGCACCGGTTCAAAATTTACAAAATCCCGCTCGTACGTTTACTGAACGTACCCAAAAACGAAGTCCAGAAATTCATTCTGGGCACACCGGGCCTTGGAATCACACGCTGTAAATTTTCGCAGACTCAAAAAATTCCAATATAATTAAAAAAAATACATGGAAATTATGGGTCCTTTGATTCTCCCCACCTTAGGGCTTTGCTTCCCTGAAAGCCACATCACAAAACTAGGAAAACTAGTGGGGGTACTGAGCAGAAATCTGATCCTCCCGCTCCCATGTGCTCTCCTGGAAGTTCCCATACTGCCAATGAATGTGCACCAGAGGTATCGACTGCCCATGAAGGACCATATCCTGTTGATCCTCAATCTATACTGGAACATTCGTAAATGTCGTCCCATCATCGACGTCCAGCTCGCTATGGTCGATGACGTGAGAAGGGTTATGCACATACCTCCTCAAATGGGATACACAGAAGATGTCTTGCACCCGGTGAAACTTAGGGGGAAGGGATAGGCAGTAATCCACCTCATCAACTCTATTGAGGACATGGAAGGGTCCAATGAACATCAGAGATAACATGTCACCCCGGAAAAATCGTTTCAAACCTCGTCGAGGTGAGACCTGTAGAAAGATGTGGTCGCCTTTCTCGAACTCCAGAGGTCTCCGTCTCCTGTCGACATAAGACTTCGACATGCTCTATGTAGTCTGCATACACTCCTAGATGGTCTGCAGTTTCTCTGTGGTATCCCATACCATCACTAGTCCCACGAATGCTAACTCCCCTGGGTCAGTCCATCACAAAGGTGATCTGCCTTTTTACCCATACAATGCCTCAAAAGGTTCCATCCCAATGGTGGAGTGATAGCTTTAGTTGTATGAAAACTTCACCAAAGGAAAGGGATCCTCCTAGCTGCAAATGAAGGTGAGGACGCAAGAACACATCATGTCCTCAATAGTCTAAATAGTCCGCTCAGTATGGCCATCCATCCGAGGATGGAATGTGATGCTCAAATGATGTTGTGTCCCAAAAGACTCATGCAACACCTTCCATAGCTGGAAATTAAAATGTGTATCCCAATCGGAGAAAATCGTCAAGGGTACTCCATGTGTCCACATAATCTTCTGCACATAGTGGCGCCTCATGCTCTCTACTAAACCCTTCTCTCTGATCGGTTGGAAGTGGGCTGACTTGGTGAGTCAGTCGACAATCACCCTGATAGAGTGATGACATTTGGATGTACATGGAATTATTGTGACTAAGTCCATGGATATCCCATACCAATTCTACTATGGGACCTCTAAAGACTAAACCATGCCTGCTGGTACCTGATGATCCGCCTTCACTTGCTGACATGTGATGCACCGAGAGACAAACTATGTTACAGATTTCTTCATTCCCGGCCACCAATGCTGTCTTTGGAGATCCTGGTACATATTCGATACTCCAGGATGTACCCCTAGAGGGGATGTGTGGAACTCCTCATCACATCCTGCTGAAGTGACACTGGTACCATAATATGTTCCCTGAGGATGATGACATACTCCCCACCTTTAGAAAATCCATTAGGTTCCTGTCATGTGGATATCTGAGCATGTAGACCCTCACAGTCATTATCCCCACGCTGTGCATCCCTTACTCACTGATGAAGTGGATGAGTGATTGTAAGAGATTGAAGAAAAGCTTCTCCATCTCTATCCACCAAGGATATCTGCAATACAGCCAGCTGTTACATCACCTGGCCTAGTAGTTGTATACCAAATCTACTACTTTGTGGGATTGCTACAACATTACACTTCCCAAGAGTATAGACTATATCAAAGTCATATTCTTGGAGGAACTCAATAAAACATCATTGTATCAGGGTCAGGTCCTTCTGTGAGAAGATATTACTGAGACTATTGTGATCGAGAAGACTGTAAAATGCTCACCCATCAAGTAATGTCACCAATTCTTCAGGGCGAAGACCACTACTGCTAACTCAAGGTCATGGGTAGCGTAGTTCTATTCATGAAGTCTCACCTATTGAGAACCATATATGGTCATTACTCACTCCTGCATCAGAACACATCAGAGCCAGGTCTTTGATGCGTTGAAGTAGACTCTGTACCCAACACCCTCCTTTGGAATCCTCAAGAGGTGGGCACTAGTTAGCATCGGCCTTAGCTCCTGAAAACTCCGATGACATTTCTCCAACCACACTAAGGGTTGCCCCTTATTAGTAAAATGCTGATAAAGGTGCTACAACTGTGGAGAAATCTAGCCCAAACCTCCGGTAGTATCCAATCAAACCTAGGAAACTTCGTACCTCCGTCACACTCCTAGGTGGCTCCCAATCAATTACCACCTCAATCATCACTAGATCCACTAAAAATCCAGCATCTTGGATGAAGTATCCTATAATGTGCACATCTCAAATCAATAAATGGGACTTCTAGAGCTCACCATACAGCTGGTGCTCTCAGAGTGTGTCCCGAACTACCTTCAAGTGATAGGCATGGTCCTCCTCAATAGCCGAGTAGATCATAATTTCATCGATGAAGACTACTAAAAAGAGATCAAGTCATGGATGAAAGATCCTGTTCATTATTACCATGAACACTATGGGGGAATTTGTCATGCCAAATGAAATAACTAAGAACTCATAACATCCATTCCGACATATGAAATCCATATTCTGCACATCCTAGTCTCACACTCTGAGCTGGTGATATCATGATCTGAGGTCTATCTTCGATAACCATTGTGATCTCTTCAGCTGATTAAAGAGGTCTTCCATCATCAAGAGTGGGTACTTGTTCATCATAGTCACCTTGTTCAGGCTCTAATAGTCAACACAAATCCTTAAACTCCCATCTACCTTCATGAGGGAAAAAAGTAGGGCTGCCCAGGGAGAAACACTAGGACCTATGAACCCTTTCCCCTGTAAGTCTTCCAACTATACATGCAGCTCACGAAGCTCCGCGAGAGCCATATGATATGCTAGTGTAGATATAGGTGTCATACCAGGGTATAAGTGAATGTATATGTTCACCTATCTGTGAGGAGGGAGACCCAAAATTTCATCTGGGAAGACTTCCGCATACTGGTCCACCACTACTGGAAAACTCAGAATCTCCACATCAACTGCTCCAAGGGTATGGATACAAAATGATGAGTGATCAGCTGTACTCTCCTCTGGGTAAGTCCATCATGTGCTGCAAACGATCCTTTCTCACCGGTGAAGGTAAACTTTGTCCCATCCGTGGGGACACACAACACTTTGTGCCTAATACAGTCAATCTAAGCATGGACTGTAGATAACCAGTCCATACCCAAGATGACATTGTAAGGCCTAAACATTACTACTAAGAGATCCTAGCCTTAGTTATCACCCCCTAGAGTAAGATCACTCTTCCGAAACTAGTGCGTAATTGTCGAATCTGCTCTTGTAAGAGTCTATAGCCTCAAGGATCGAGCCAACAGCTCCATCGTAATTTCCTAGCTCCGAACGAGGGTATTGTAAATAAAATAATGACTAGAATATGTGTCAATAAGTACAGTATATAAGTTATAGTAAACCTAGATCATACCTTGTTTCATCTTTGAAGCGCCATGGTCGTAGGACTCAGCTACATAAACCTAAGCTCGCCCCTGTCAACCTGATCTCTATGGTCAGGGTTGACCACCTAATGGTGGTGGCGGTAACATCTCGAATCGTCACCCACCACCAACTGCACAGCCAGCTCCTCTTCCACATCCTCTAGCACCCTACAGACTTCCTTTGTCAAACCTCTGTCTTTTCTTGGACAGTCCTTGGACCATCCACTGATCACTTATATGGCAGGTCGGAAAGTCATCAGCCATGTGACCCTACCCACCACAAGTGAAACATTTCTTGTTCCTCGCATTACTGACTATGTCTTCGGAGCCCCCACAAAACCGATCTCGAGTCATGCGGTCGTCCACCTATAGGTTTGGTCCCCATGGACCTTTGTGATCTTTGTCTGCTACCAACTATAGAAGACTCTGCTACGTGATGTCCAGTGGTGGGTCTCGCTGCTAATAACCCCTCCTACGTCGAAATGCTGGGTGAGATAATCGATACCCTGATCTCACACCAAAGTTCCTGCTCAAAGGTCCAAGCACTAATGAATGGGTCCCTGTAGCATATCAGTGGAGTAGCATGAGAGGTCAGTGAACCTTGTTGGGTACTGATCCACAGTCACGCTGCCCTGCTGCAGATGAAAAAGCTCTTGTATGCGCATTGCGTGAAGAGTCGCTGGGACAAACTCTGCCCAAAACAGGCTCTAAAATTCTATCCATAGATGTTTAACCATGTCCTGAGACTGGAGCATCAAGATCCACCATCTTCTTGGTTCTTCCTATAGAAGGATGTCGACAATGATTACCATGAGACAAACTAGTGTCCCTACCTGTCGAAAGACTCTCACAATGACCGCCATCCAATCCTCAACCGCATGTGGGTTTGTATCTCCCCTAAACCTGTGTGGCCTCTGGCACTGGAACTTGTGAAATGCACTCAAGAAGAGTGCACCGTCTGTTGCTGGAGCTGGTGGCATCGATGGCTCCATAGATAATGGTACTGCTAGTGCCTCTACTGGTTCCTCTACTAGAATAGGGCCCTACACCGAGGCCTCATCGCTTGGTGGGATATCAGTGCGTAATATACCCAGAACCCCAGATGGCTATCTGTGTAGAGGCATACTAAAAATAAATAGATGCGTCATGGTCAAAATGTTATACCTTGTTAGCTAAATCAATAAGATCACAAATAAACCTCTTTAAAACTCACATGTGATTAGTGTTTTCAAGCACTCAATTGGAAATCAGATGTCAGGGTCCTGGTGTAGGGATACGTCGGCCGACGCACCAACATGGGGTTACCTAAACTGATAACCACACTCAATACACTTTGCATGATTTACTTTAAAAGAAAGATTATAATCCTATGTTATACAGTAGAATTGACTCCTCTAATACAAATTTGTCACAACCCGTCCCCTAGGGCCCGTAGCATGACTACCCCATGCCCGCCTTCCACAGGACATGGCCTGGTGACTAGCACCAAAGGCGTATTCTCTTAAAACGTTAAGGCATTTCCTTTATATCCTGTAAACGCATGAAACGAAGCACACAACATGATACGAACATGAGTAAACAGTGTAGCAAAATAGTGTTGAAAGTAAGTAATAAAGGGGCCAAAATACAAGCCCAATTGGATAGTACATGAAAACTAAAAAGTACAAATAAACTGAAACATCTCTTCTGGACACCCACAAAGGATCGTACCTGAAGGGTAGGTACAGATCTAGAACGGTCGTCTCTGTGGTACACCTCGTCTAATGTCGACCTCCAGGATACCTCCATTCCTGGTACTCTCATCCTCAGTTAGCACTGTCTGTCGTATGCACCAAACACAAAAATGTGCGGGAATAGCCTGTGCAAGGGTGAGTATGACGATACTCAGTAGGGACCTGTGACCCTCAAGGTATCACAAAACACACAAAGGATAAACCACATAACATGAAATTAACTGACAACCTTACTTAGGTATATGCCAATACATATACCTATGTTATCAAGTATACCCATCTCAACCATGTGGAAACACAGGGTCCAACCCAAAAGCCAAAATCTCATCTATTACACATAGGTAGGAATACCATAATGGTAAGTACCACATACTTATACCACACAGAATAATACAACAGTGGTATCACCACGAAGGTAAGGACTCAACTCATACCAGGTATAACATATGTACAATAGTAGAGATGATTAGATGTTACTAATGAATAATCATAATCTGTTAAGAGGAAAACCCATGAGGGATCCCAAATTGCAGACACACACACGCTCCTAGTAGAGCGTCAGACCCACACCAGATCCTAGTGCACCGTCAGACCCACATAGGATCCTAGCTCAATGTCAGAACATCGTAAGACCCACACAAGATCATAGTACATCGTCAGTACATCATCAAACCGCGAGAGGATCCTAGTACATTGTCAGTACATCGTCAGACCCACCCAGGATCCTAATACGTCGTCACTACATCGTCAGACCCACTCAAAATCCTAGTACATCATCAGTACATTGTCAGACCCACACATGATCATAGTAGATCATTAGTACGTCGTCAGACCCACACAAGATCCTAGTACATCGTTAGACCGACACATGATCCTAGTACATCATCAGTACATGTTCACAACCAGACATGATCCTAGTACATCATAAGTGCATCATTAGACCCACGCAAGATCCCAGTACATTTTTAGTACGTTGTCAGACCCACACAGTATACCAGAACATCGTTAGACCCACACATGATCCTAGTACATCATCAGACCCACACATGATCTTAGTACATCATCAGTACATTGTCAGACCCACAAAGGATACTAGTACATTGTCAAACCCACATAAGATCCTAGTATATCATCAGTACATCGTCAGACCCACATATGATCCTATTACATCGTTAGTACATCATCAGATCCAGCTACAAGGTACTCGCACTAAGCTTTCTCGTCTTCGGGAGAGTCCGCTCCTCAAGCTACTGACCGATACTACAACATCCACAAATTACCATGAATAGGTATCTCAATTGACTGCCACGCAATAGGGGTTTCAATGTAATAGATGGTTCATCTATCGGACGCCTAGTCTGTAAGTTATTAAACTTTTAGTACCGAGGTCCCGGTTGGATTCGTGCTCCATCCCACTCAACTGCACCACAAAATTATCAAAAACTCAAGTGGGGTATACCAAAAGGACCATATCTCCGTGTGGGGTTTGGTCCCATAGACGGTTCATCAAAAGAACGTCGTATTCCAATGTTACCACCAATAGAATGTATATGGTCAAAATTGGTCCGGGTCAGGTCCTACCCAGTCGGCCCGGCCTGCTGGGTCTGGCCCGGCCCATTGGGAAACTCGGACCGCACTGGGTGGAATGTGATGTGGGGTGGCCACAGTGTGGGGGACCATAGTGGGGTGGGGTGCTGGGGAGAGGCAGGGCAGCCGCGGTTCGGTAGCGCGGCTGCAGGGTGGCCGGCTGGCTGTGGGGGAGCGGTCCACCGAGGCCGGCCGGATGGCCAGCCATGCTCCCCATGCGGCGCGCGGGGCTATAACATATTGCTGGCTCGGCCGACCATACTTTCTTCATCGTCACGGCACATTCCGTGGACCCTTGATCATCAGGAGGTGCGGACGTATGATGCCACCCCAATCGTGAAGCCCACTTCCGGTTTCCATCTCCCTCTGTCGCAAAGATTTCATCAAAAACCACAAGGGATTGTGGAGAGGTCGGGCCATGTTCATTTGGCCCACACCATCTATGTTAGAGTGGTAGCAAGCAGTTCACAACTTTTAAATCACGATGAATAACAAGAATAGGTAAGGGAGGTATTTAAAACATCAAACCCTACCTCAAAGGTTTGTTGTTGTGTCGCGAGATGAAATGGTGAAGGTGAAGAGGGTTCCAACGATAATCGCCTCTGCAACACGCTTCCAAATTTTGGCTCGTGCATCGTCCTCTATCTTGGCTCAAAAAAACATTATTTTATGGAGATTACGTTCTTCCTTTGGAGGAGAAGTTATTAATTTGAGATGAGTTTCTCCACGCTCTCCCGAGCTTCTCCCTTTGCCAACAATATCCAACCAGGAAAAAATGATAGGTGACAACATATTTAATTAATTCTATCAATTTAATTTACATTGTTACAATTAATTGTTAGCACATTTACTTATAACACATTAGCATAATAAATTTGGAGTAAGTCCATGGGTTTACTATTCATTAATGACGGAGTTCAAGGGGTTTCTCCCATTAAGAGGGTTCGGGTGGTCCCCACCTTTAGAAATTTAAAATGGGGGGTTTCAAAAAAATTAAAATAGATGTTTATTTTATTTTATTATTATTTACATGAAAAATTGAAAATTTATCTTCCACCCCCAACCTTCTATGGTTGAGGTGAATGACACCTTAAGAAAATATCTGTGCTAAGAGTTCAACGGTGCCCTCATATTTCAATTCTGAGCACTGGTTTAAAAGTTACAAAAACCGGCATGTGCGTTTACTAAACATACCTAATAAAAAACCTCAGGAATTCATTCTAGGCACACCAAGCCTCATAATAATTCGCCGTAAATTTTTACAGACACGTAAAATTCACATATAATTAAAAAAAATCATGGAAATTTTGGGTCATTACAATGTCCCATACGCATCATAAATTGAGAGAGACAATCACTTAATCACAATTGACAATAATAAAAGTACAATCTAACTAAACTAACATCACTTCACAATCAAAGGAATATAAATCAATGAATAATTGTGAAATTCAATTATATAGGATGGTTATATGCATGACATGTGAATCCTAGGTGCCTATAACGATGCATATAATGATGATACTTTCCTTCATCTCATCAGGTCAAAGAAGAAAGAAAATCCACAAATAGAGTAATATTCAACAACACCACATCGCATGTGAGTCATCCAAGAGGGAAATAATTTAATCTATAATAAAAAAAGTTGAATGAACATTTTTATTTTGGCACCTCAGATTTTACCACAAACATCGGTTCATGATGCCCAAGCATGGCTTATGACTATTTTCCCTATGATTCTAATCTTTTATTTATTGTTTCAAATTATTAAATCTAGAATGGGGCCTCCTTTGATATAACTTTGTGATGTCCTTGTCATGGATTCCACTTAGTATGTGTCCTGATCCCGGTGGGCCACATGGCTGAAAATGCATCTCCTAAACTCTAGATGCTGCCAACTTGTTGCAAGGGCCGATGGTGTATTCTTGGGGAGACTATGCCCTCATTACCAATGTATACTATATTGCATACAAGTGAATATATGTAAATAAAAAAATAAATATGAGTAATAAAAAGGAACATCAAGAATATAGGTAAAATATTAACAATAACTGAACTATTTAAAATTACTGATGATGATAAGTCATGTGTCAAGAAAACTAGAATGTGTGGATACAATATAGTAGGCATTACATGTTACAAAAAATTATAAATGAAATCAAAATTCTATACATATAATATTTTTCTCCATCATGGTCATCATCTATGAATCTCCATCCGAAATAACAGGTAATCGAATGTTTTAGTTTGTATGCTTTCCTTTATCAAAACCTGTATTCATGTAATATACTATGTGTGCCAAATAGATCTCGGAGAGAGTGTTATATAAATCACAGTGGGACACCACCAATGGTTTATATATCATCAGGCCTATATAAGGGAATATAATAGTGTTCAATATTTCATAAATACTGTAAGTAGTGTAATATATCAATTCACCAAGTACCTTATTCATCCCTCTTCTTGTGTCTGAACATTAAACCAGTTCATTAATTAACTAATTAACAAATTTATCATGAAAAGTAATATGATTAATATCTAGCATAGACATTACCTAGTGATAATATAAATAGTGAAGGTTCCATGATATATTAAGATAACCATGATTGATGATATTTAATAATGAAGATCAATGGTAAGGACCAAGGAAGCATAGTCCTCCATGGATTCTATCTCAGGAGTATATGATTCTATCTATGGTCTAAGGGTGTAATCCGATGATCATATTGAATGTAATTCCATAATAAGGTGACTACCAAATCCATGGTGATCATCCATGTTAAAACAGTGCTAAGCATTATTAGGTCCCTATGGGTAGTAACCATGGAATCTACATGTTAATGATAAATCTAAGGAGTGAATACAAGGAAAAAATTAATACAATGTGGGGTATCCCATGGTGTCAGGTCGTGAATCCCCAAATAGACAACGATCAAGATCTGGGTGGGTCTCAAACAAATTATGCCATATCATTCAATTAGAATGGGGATCCCGAGTGCTCAGTGCATTAACAAATATGAATCTAAGGAGATCTCAATTAAGGCCACTCATAATTGATTATGAAGTCATATAATATTTCATTTGTTTGAATAATTTCATTATATTAGTGTGATAAGGCTATGTATCATCGTACAATTATTAAATCCATTTATGGAATATTTAATATTTAAGGATCACATTGCTACTATCCATGATCGTGGTAAGGTTTTCTATGAACATAAGACCTATTATTCATTCACATTTTATTATCCAATTTGAAACTCTTACTTTAAGGTGGTCATGTTTAATTTACAAGTTATGTTCCATTAACTATATCATGACATTATAATCAATTGTTATCATGAGTCTTGCCATTAGAGTAGTGAAACTGGAGAACATATGAATGATATATGGAAAGTGTCAAAACAATAATAACTCAACTATGAAATATCATCCTACATGGGATGTTGGAACTTATGGGAGTAACTGAAATCATGTAATCCCATATTTGGTAATAGAATAACCATAATGTCCTATTAATTATAATCATGGAATAAAAATTCTATCAATGGAACATGATTAAATCGGTGGGCACCACAAAAAAATTCCAAAATAAATGAACATGATGGTTGTGTAATAGACCACCCACCTTAGGGTAGTATGATATTTTCACTTTGATATTGATCCATAATTTGGATTAGAATAGGGTAAATTGTTGTGCATCCAATGTGTCGAATGAAATCATGACCAGATCTTGAATTAAAGAGATCGTTCAATCCCAACTTTAGTCTTTTAAAGATATTATAAATGTTAGAAAAATAGGTTAATACAACATCATTTAAGATTAGGGATGAATGATAATGTTAAATTAAATCATTAATGAAAAAATAGTTATTATATAAAGTAAATTGTGTGATCACTTTTTGTCTGCACTGTTTGACAAACTGATTGCAATCCATGCATGGGTACTTGAGAAAAAGGTGAACTCTCAAGGTTAGGATGCATTGTTAGATAAAACATGAAACAAATGTGAGTTAAGGATCTGTCCAAAAAACATGCGTCCTAAAAGGTTTTCTCTAACCAGGTGGCATTCAAACATGGTTTAATAGAAACTATGTGCTATACCTGTTTTCCAAAAATATTGTGTTTTGGGTTTAGAACAAGACCCGAAAACATATGATTCCTTCACTAAAACATTAGGAATCCATATTATGTCCAAAATAAATAATTAAACTTATATTTAAAGGATCCATACCTGATTCAAAAATTGGGTTCTTACAAATATAATATTTAATTTATTTTTATATTGGATATTTATTTGATATATTAGAAATAACCATTGAAATCATCCATTCATAATTTTCATATAATAAATTGAATTATTTTTAATATAAATATATTTTTTTGGGGAATCATGGAAATTCCATTTCTTAAAAATACGCCATTTCATTTCATTAAATTATGTAATTTCAAATTTCCAATAAAATTTTATTACTTTTTTTAATGTGAATGAAGAACAATATTATTAATACCAATCTATATTAATCCATTGGAATCAAAAATATATTTTATTTTTGAATGAGATCACATTTTGTCTTAAGGCAGAATTTTCTATAAATTGTTTTTGTGGAATTTTTCGAAATATTATTAAATGTAATTTCAAAAAATTATAAAAATTTTATCATGAGAATTTTATTAAATATTTTGAATTTGGATATTTATATAAAATTGTGTGTTTAATTTCATATTTATTCATTTTGAATATTATCTATGTTAAACAAATATCACTATAATAAAGGTCAAATTAGGTTTATTTATGAATAAACTAATTGATATTTTCAAAAAAAAAATTATGTTAACCTTAATTGGATCATGAAAAAAAATAATTTTTACCTTTTATTATATTTTATATAGAATTTGATCTACATATACATGGTTAATATTTTTATCATATTTAAATCCTTAAAAAACTTACATGTCTGCCACACCCCTTACATATAAAAGTGATCATTTTCACCTCATATACTCACACATTTTTTAACCACAATTTCATCAAATACCTAAAAAATATCTCCCAAATATCTCTCATAATGAACTATAGGATTTTTATTCTAAAAAACGAAATTATAGAAGGATTACAGTTTAGTCGTTAAGGAGATATCCAAAGAGAATCTAAAAATACTAAGTCAACTATTTCATGTTGCATTATTACAATAAGCATTTAAAATATATTATAACCTCAATAAAAACAAGAAATTAGAACGAAATGTTTATATAAATTTTAATATATCTATGGAGTCACTATTTTCTATCAATTTTTTGTCCTATGAAAAATTAAAAAATGTACCCTGTATACGTGTGGACTACCAAATCCAAGATACGATGGGTTATGTTTTGAATCAGTACGGCCCAAATATGGATATAAATAACTATTTATTTAATATATAATATTTTAAATAAATTATTAAAATTATATAAAAATAATAAATTACCAAACTTTATACTCTTTCTGTCCATTTGAAATTGATAATTTCACTTGTGTGTTAATGACAAATTCAACCTCCATGAAGTGATGCAAGTAATTATTCCTCCCCACCTAACAAGGTTAGTAATAATGTTGAAATTAATTAATAAATAATTAATCTAAAAAAAATATTAATTTATATTTAAAATTAATAAAAATCTATACTTTAGTTTTTTTCATTATATTTAAATAGTGAAATCCCAATTAATGGGCATGTATAAGCTACTATCTTAATGAAATGATAAGGATAATTTTTCATTAAATCCATACATGGTTTGAATTAAAACATTATATAACTTATTGAAATGTTATTTATATAAAATATCTAATCCTTGAATAAATTTATATATAATACCTTTGACCATGTTCAATTCATAGATTCTGTTTTTTGATTATAAATCGGACGACCCCAAGACATCCAAATAATCATGACCATTTTAGAAACTAAATATATCATAATTATAAGAGAAATAAAAGTAATAATAATATTAATATAAACAAAAAAACTATTATTAATGTATAAAGGAAATATAAATGGTTTATTTTGAATTCAATGTATGTAAACTGAATAATTAGACGTCTGGTAGGGGACTTTTAATTAAAAATACTGATTACATGTATTTTATTGTACTCATGTTATAACATTTTGATGAATTATTAAATGTTTCTATAATATTATTACTTGTGATTAATATGTTGATAATGGTCATTTTCAATTACCTTTTACATTATTTACAATGGATTTAAAATGAACCTTTTTTTGTATTTTCCATAGAGTTTATTTTAGTCTTTCTACAAATGTTAAAAATGAATTTTCTATAGTATATGGATTAAAAATAAAATTTTAAAATATTAGAGGCTATTTTTTATAAGATACATATAAAATATTCCTTTATTTTTATAGATAACATTTTACTCGATTCTCAATGAGTTTCAATTTTTTAAATGTAATATATTCAGAGAAATAAAAAAAATGTATTCATAATGATATAAATGATATTATCATTAATTATGGTATATAATTACAATTATAATGGTTTTATGATTTATATGAAGGATATATGTTTTTATTCATTATATATTTATTTTAAATTATATATGAATGGTGGGTGATCCTAAAATATATCCTTTGATGTGTGAGCCAGATAAAGATCTCCAATGCATTATGTAACATGATATAGTTTACCAGTGATAGGTACTGTTAAGAGATAGAAAAAATAACTAGTTATAGGATTACATTATAGGGGTATCTGTAATGGTGAATTTAAATAAAATTTTCCAAGTTACAAAAATGATATCATTGAAATAAATTATTGTGGATCCATTTGAATTTTAATATGTAATCATATTATAGTAAATTTTTAAAGAATGTTTATTGGTTTTTTAAAAAAATAATGGTGATTGAAATATTTTTAAGGAATTTAATTAATGAGTTTTCATGAAAATTATTATTTTTTAATATGATTTAATATAAATTTTTTTATGAAATATAATATGTAATTTATTTTTTCCTTTAAAATGTAAATGGATATTTGATGTCAAATTATTATTTTTAAAAGGCCACATTTTTCATGGTTTTTTAAGTTTACAAATGGAATAACATATTTATTTATTTTTACATCTATTACTGAGAATTTTTTCCAATTTCATTTTTTATTAATGATATTTCATTGTGCATACATATGAGTAGAAAAGACAATAATATTAATGTTCAAGTGATGATATATATATTTAACTGAGAAGGCGCACCTTCATAAAGAGGTTTTTTGGGAAAAAATGGAAACTATGCTGAAATGATCCATTGATATATAAATTTTTAAAAAAATCTACAGTACAATATTCTAAAAATACCATATAAATATATGCTACTGAAACTCTATTTATAAATCATGTATATATTGGATAAATATGTTACATTTCCTTATAATAACATTAAAATAATTTTAACTAAATGATGAAAATATAATCTGACACAACCAATATAAAATGTTAAAATAATTAATTCTTTAATCATATATGTGAAATTAAAAATGGATATGGATATATACCAAAAACATTCTTCTACCAATGATTCCCACCAGTACTCCCTAACCTAGTTGGGTATTTCTATTATACATGGAGACCATTATATTTAATGATCTATTTAAAAAAATATTTATTATAACAACCCACACATTATGTTTTATATGTGAATATAAATGTGTTCAAAAAGTTACATATAAGGTGTGAGTGTGGTGTCCTATTAAACTCCATAAATGGTTATCAACTACTTGAAATTTATATAATCAATGGGATTCATGTGGGCATGGGTGTTGATTAATATAGATTTACAAAGAAATTATAGATAAATAAATCCTTATAGAGCATAAGAAATCATGTTATAAATTCATAATATAGTTATAGACTAGTTCTGGATGAATAAAATATGTTTTTGGAGAAATAGATATACATACACAAATAAAAAATAAGTATTTAATTAGAAAATTCCATATAAAAACTCATAAAACACCAAGAAGATATTTTTTAGTGGGGATTTAAATTACAAAAACCTATAAAATAAACATGATATCATAATTAAAATGGAAAATTTCATATATATATCATCAATGATAAATGTATTGAATATTTTAACACCATTTAGATGACTATAAAATCTAATGACATATATACTCAAATATATAAATTTTAGTGGTTTCTGTGACTAAAATATATATAAAAAAGGATAAACACATATAATATAAAATATTTTATACATGAAAATAAAAATATAAATACATTTCAAGTGATAATATTAATATCTATTTTAAATGATGAATAAGAAAATTTAATCGAGGAAATAATAAAAAATTATTAAACAAGTTTGACCCATTTTATATGAAAATAAAAATAAAAATATAATTCTAATGAATCAATATAGAAATGTAGAAAAAATGATTCATTTAATTAAATAATTATTTAACATGGATTCACAAAAAAAATTGATAATTGAGAAGCAATTTTTCAATAAAATATAAATATAGTCATGTAAAATTAATATAATTTAACAATTAAACAAATATATTAATTAATTTAAAAGAATCATTTATTTCAATTTTATATAGTATAAAAATAAATTTAGATATGTGTGGTTTGTAAATTATTATCCAAAGAAACATAGTCACACTAAATAAAACACAAATACGTATAAGGAACCCACAACTCATTACATAATAGTGATCTCTAATAAATATGGACATCTTTAAACATATCTATAATAAAAAAGAATTTCATGAATGGTGAGTAAATATATACATTAACCATTCACGTTTCTTTATTAAAAATTGCATATAAAATAAATAAAAATTATTATGAATTTAATATACTGCTATAAATTTACAAACCGAAATACGTTACTGCATTTTTTTTGAACATACTAGTAATCAATAGTTACTTGGTGAAAAAAATTGAAAATACGGATGTAGCATATCATACTAAAAGAATTATATCATGAATCCATGATGTTATACATAAGAGTGGGATATACTATTAATCCATATGATTAGAGAAAAAAATGTATATGGTGACCACCAACTAACGAGTGTAATTCCACTGGATAACCAATGAAGGTATTGTTGGCTAATAGATTTTTAGTTGTCCACTGGAAATATTCTAGTTAGCCAATGTGCATCTTTAGCCAACACTAAATTCACACTCGATGTAAAACACCCAAAAATACTCTATCGGGTTTTTAAACATATTATAATAAATCAAATGTGATTTCTATTAATTAAAAAATAATAACATTATAATTCCTCTAAATTGAATGATTTTTTTTAACATGATAGTAATTTATACTAAAATATTTTAAACTCTTCCTAGATTACAATCAACAATCATTTATGTGATTCTACAAACTCCCCAAAAATAGGATTATCATGAAATCAGCTCTATACCTTCGCATGGTTGTTTGACTATGCATTCCCATTCATGCAAAGGATTGTACCGATGGCATGTGCCATAACCTCTCATTATTTCAATCTATTTGGCATCTACTATGGTGAAACCTCCTTGATCCTCTTTCTGAATCTTGTTCCTTATAGGTTTTCGGGTTTTCTTCTGTACATAATGTGTCCTGAAGGCCATGAGGTGGCCCGAATGCCTTACTGACTTAAAGACCTGGGTAGGATGAAGGCCTTAATGGTCTAGGTGACCAAATCGGTGGCCCGATAGCCAAAATGGAAGAATATTCCCACCTACTATAGTGCCAAACACTGCCTGTTATAGTTACTGCTACATTACCTACTAAAGTACTTCTACAATACTTCTATAGTACCTGAAAATTTTCATCCGCCTATATTTGATCTTGGGTCTCCTAAATGCACATAAGGAATCCTCACAAACTGGGCTGAGGCTCATGTGCCCCAAATCTAAGGATTATCATCTTCAAGATTTATCTCCAAAAATATCTAAGAAATATTAGAAACTAAATGCCTCATATTTTCCACTCATGACCACATTTCATATTCTTACCACAACTAAAAACCAAAACTAATAATCATATACCATTTTCCCAAAAATACATCAAACTCACATATGTGATTTGTTGATGAATTAATATCACATTCAAAAAACTAAGATTCATATTCCAATAAAAATAATTAATCATTCCATGGAATTAAATATTTATTTCATTAATTATATAATTTTCTTCTAAAATGTAATCTATATGACATTTAAATGAAAAAAATATGTTCACATTAAACAAAAAATAACAATTTATAAACCTTTATTTATACCCTATTCAAAAAATATAATTCCTCATATACATAAAATTTATTATGATCTATCTGGAAAAATAGTTGGATTTCATCAAAAATTTCCAAAATTTCCAAATTCAATACTCAATATCGTAGTGATAAATTACTACCTAACAATTTTAGGGACTTTATAATGTACCCACCAATATGATAACCATGTGAATGAAATTGATATATCATTCTGCCACCATCATTGCCATATAAATCTAGCATCCATTAAATAGTTTCAAAAATCCAAATTAGTTCCTAAAAACTAACAATAAATGATACACTACCTAAAATTACCAATCCATAATCATTGGATATTAGAGTCTATTTTGACAGGAATTGACATTATTTCATTTTAAATGATCTTTCACATTTAAATATTTGATAATTAGGTGATAAAAGATTAATAAATATACATTAAATTACAAAATTTTCACTTCAGATTAATATCCATTTTTATCACAATATAAATATTTTGAAAGATTTTTTTTTCATTTGATAAAAAATCCTCACTACATTCATCACGACTACTTCATTTCATTTACAAATCCTTAAAAACAATGATTTTTTTAACATAGTATCATAATAAATACTCAATAAAGGGTGCAAAATAAAAACATCCATTAGATTAGTGTAAAACATTGAAAACCATGAATTTGTTTACCATTAACACTGTATTATTTATGTAATTAAACAAATAATATCCATATGAAAAAAAGATCGTTTAACAATTAATACAATTAAACCCCGAACAATAATATAAAAAAATTTGAAAAAATAGTAAAAAAATTCAAAAAAATATTAATCCTATGAAAAATATTAACTTTGTCCTAATTAATTCCAAATGGGAAACCCCTTCGATACCCCCCTCATTCTTTCTTATTAAGGAAACGAAAATTACTAAATGCATTGGAGTGATATATGGTCACACGCATCATATAAGATTCATCTAGCTCACCCATTTCACATATATAATTCTCTTGTATCATATCATGAGTAATAGAATCTAGAAATACAAAATTTAATCATAATTTTTTTGAAAACTATTTTTGAAACATAAAAAAACTCTTTTGGATAGAAAAGTACCCTTTTAATTTAAAAAATATGTTTTTAATATATATATATATATATAGAATTATGGAATATATCTGAATAAAATTAATTGTAATGGAATCCAAACATAAAATAAATTTAAATATAATAGGAAAGTTAACTGTTACCATTTAAAGTAAAATATAAATTTCTTTATTATTTTTTTGAAACGACTATACAATAAACCTATTAAAAGATATGATTTTGAAAATCCATGCAAATAATCATATGAATTATTAAATTTTATTTTATAATTATTTTATTCCCATTATTATTTATTAATAAGGTAATTTAATACTCAAGGAAATTAAAGAGAATGATTTTAAAAATATTCATTAAAATGTTTAAAATGATTTTTTATGTTAATGTGTCCCCTTAGTTGAGTATGAATCATCTTGTATGTTCCCAATCATCCTGTATAATTAAAATTCACTTTTTTACATACATGCTTTATAAATATTTTATTTTTTATTGTTAAATTTATTTTATATCTTTATATGCTCTAAATAAATAGTTCACCATCTTTGATCTGTTTATATGTTTTAGTGGTATTCATTTTAAAAGTCCAAAAAACCTCAGTATGATGTCTAGGGTCAAATAGGTCATTTTTTTCATTAACTACACAATAAAAATAATTAAATATTTATAATATTTATAAATCATTTATTATTTTAAATAAAATTATAATAGATGGTTATGACAAATAAATGACATTGCCATTATGGAGAAGGTTGATTGTACATACGCATGAGTAATGTTTTCAATTTTCAATGATTATTATTTAAGGAAGGAAATTTTTATTTTATCTTCATATAATGATCATAATATATTAAATACTATGTCATTTCATAAAATACCCTTATATATCATCTATTATATGTGTTTTTGAAAATAGAACATCTCTTCTTAGAGACCGTAGTCCACACGTATGGATGAACAACATTATCATTATTCATTTATATGAAATGTAAATTATAAATATTATAATATCATTTCAGAATTAATAACTTAATTAATAACATATATATTCATTTATTATATAATTAAAACAAACTATTGGAGGAAATTATGGAAAATGTATAACATCTCTTTGTGTGGTAGTTGTCCGATGTACACATGAAAGATGTATTCGTTTCCAATTTTATGGATGAGTAGATTGATTTTGGCTATTATAATTAAAATAATACTATCTCTCTATATGATATATAAATATTTTATTATATAATAATGGTTTGATAATATTTGTACATGATGGATGTGGAAACTATAAAAATGCTAGTCTAGGAATGATAAAGCATCTTCAGACTACCTCTTTAAAATTATACCTAGATCCTTAAAATAATTCATTTATGATCAGAACAAGGACAATAATATGTTTTTATGTAATTATGTAATGTGTTTGGGATTCAATTTTTGAAAAAAATGTGTTTTATGAACTTGGGAGAATATGGGGTGGCATTTTATAAGTAATAGAGGAGACATACATGGAATTTATTATAATAAAGTCCTACTAATGTTTTACACATGAAACACATATTCATAATGAGTAATTATTTATCCAAAGATGATTTATGTTCAAAATATGTCTATAAATTAAAATTTTGAAAACATTTCATTTCATGTTAACTATTATATTTTTATTTTAACCACTAGTAAACACGTTTTGACCATAACCACCCTAAATATTTTACTATTTTCACTATGATTTGTGAGAAAAATTAAGTTTAAGATACTTCATATTAACATATATTCTACATATAAATATGGAATCTAATTTATGAAATTAACTTCTCATATGTTTTTGAAATAAATACAAAATAAATCATGTAAATGTGGAAAAAATCGATTTTTTAAAGTATTCTTCCAGAATTAGAAGATCATATATTTACATTATCAAAAGTTTCTATCAGTATATATATAAATTAGAGAAATTTTTTAATCAAAACCATTGATTGTTCTCAATAATTTTGGTTCTTTTAGGAGTTGTAGAATATGTCTCTGGATGATCAACTTCTAAAAAGGTGGATACATGAAGAATCTACTGCCTATAAATGTTTCATTCCAATTTATCTTAGTTAATGGATTTATAAATCTTGTTCATGGGGTGTTTCGTGAAATTTATTTATTCCATGATATAATTACTAAGGAAATTTATTTTTCATAAACATATGAATAATTATATTTACACATTATGTAAATGGTTACATGCTATGTAAATCCTCGGTGTATCACATCATTATATTTTATAGAGGCCTGCGTTTTTTAAATTAAATAGTCCTTTCATACTATAAGTGATCCAGAAATCATATTTCTATATGAATTTTAATTCCTTAAAAATATATCATCCATGACTATGATTCTTCTATCCCTAGCCATCTGAGGTGCATTCCTTTATCATTTTCTAACAGGATCACCCTAATTGGTCACATTTCCTCATGTTTATTATCACCATACTATAGATCATGATTTATGAAATTATAATGTTGTTTATTTGATAACTTTAAATGAGATTTTAGAATTCCATCTATAAGATATCTCAATTTTCACTTCGGATAGATGATGAGAGATCTATAATGTTGGTTCGTTCGCATGCAATGAATTTCAACAACTTTGAGGCAGGGGATTTATTACTTCTCTCATTATTTAACTAAAATCATAATTTTATTATGGTCTTGACATTTGGAAGTACATGGAAATAAATTTATTATTGTAGAACCAAATTAACAAATAATTGTTTAGTGGCAGGATGATGATTTCACTATACCATTAAAATGGGCTTCTCTTTATTTTCTCTATAGTGTTATATAAATAGTATTATTTGATATTATATTATAATTCATGTATTAAGAAGTTAAATTTTGAAATGAATATAATCTTATAACAAATTGATATTTAATTTCATTAAGAATATCATTATAATAAGAATGTTTCTAATCCAGTGATTGTTGAAATATGATAATGACTAAAATAATTCAATGATCATTTTTAATTTAAGGTATTAATATATGATAATGGAATTCATAAATAATGTGAAGCAAGATAATTATTGTTGACAAAAATTAAAAAAACTCATGTTAAATTACAATGTTTATTATTGTAGTTTGATGAAAGTTGATTAAATTAAGGAGACCATTTTTAATCATCTGATAGATTGTTATAGATTCATACATTTTTATTTAAGGATATGGAATAAATAATTTATAAATTGGTTATATCAATATTGAATAATAATATGTCGTGTGATAAATATAATTTTAAAGTTATGATATGCAATTACTCTTTATATAGTCTATTTACTTGTGTATAGATCTATGAGAGCTAGTTTATGTGTAAAGGTTTGATGCCCTGATAAATGACTAGAATTCCCTACTAGAAATGCTGGATTATTTACCATTTCCTGTCGTATTGTACTATAGATAAAATATTCATTATGTGATGTGGTGTGGTGGGGTCCTAAGGTGATATGATCTAGCGATGGATGATCTAGGGATGGCTGAAGTGATATGATTGCAGGGAGGCTTGGATAATGTGGAAGTAGTTTATATATTCGATGAAGATATTTATCACTATTTAAATTATGGTATTATGTATGTCAAAAAAGATTATGGAACATATTAAATTTTAACATAACAATTATTGTTATCATGAGATGTGGGATTCCCACTTATGAATATGATTCATGGTTGATATCCAGGTTTCTTATTTTTTTCTTCATTCCATTCCTCACTACTTGAGGAGGATGGGTCTTCGAGATTTCTTGTTTCCTATTTCTGGTATGCTAGGATGGGATTCAAATATTACATGTATTATGGAATGATTAAAAAAATAATTAAATAATTCCTACCCCATGGGGTTGTTGTTAATGGAATAAAAATGTAAAAATATTATACTCTTCAGAAAATAAAGACTCAATTTGGATTATATCTAAAGGGAATGGACTTTACATTGATGATGTATTTAATGTAATATAGAATAAAGTTAAAGTACAATTAATGGATAAAGAAATAATTAAGAAAAGGAAATAATAAAAATGAAATATGTATTTAATATTCTAATTTTAGATGTTTTTATGGTTTTTAGATATCTCGTCTTAGTAGTGGTAGTTAGGTGTCTATGTGATGTTATCATTAGTTGATTCTAATTCTAAGCTATTCAAAAAAATTTATAGATCACTTTATTATAACATGTATAATCTATTATTTCATACAACATCCAATACATGTCAGTTAGTGAAACTGACACAGAGTTGGAAATTGGAGAATGTTTTCCCAATATCTTAATGGAAGTATGGAAGGATGACCGCCCCCTATAGCCCCCTATAATCTCTTGGTAGTTACTTGTGTTGGTATATAGGGTAGTTTTATTTCCCATATATTTTTATATATGTATGTGATGGATCATGGTTATTTCACAGTCATGTATTATAACATATTATATTCAATAGACTATTATAAATATTCCTTGTATATGTTTTTATTGGTTGTGGTACATAGATTATGTAGGGACTGTAATGTCATAATGTATAATACCATATATATGATACACATCATATGTGTTTAGAGGATCCCAATTATTAAATAATTACTATATATGGATATGTGGATGTGATGATGTGATGCTAGAGTTTCATGATGTGATTCCCTTCCCAAGTGTCCTTTGGTTGGTTAAATTTAGAGAGAAATATCTCAGGTAGTGAAACAATGTGGAAGAGCTGAAAAAGTGGGAAACATGAGAAGGGTACCCATTTTGTTTAATTTCACTATTTTATGATCTCTCATATGTGATACATGGTTATATATCACCATGATGAGGTCTTGAATTTAGTATATGTGTTTAGATGATGTTATAGTCTCACTATTATACATTGTGCATTACCGTTATATAATTATCCTTAGCATGAGAGTCTCTGAGGAGGATCATACTGAGTATACTATAATGATCACCCAATATATATATATATGTGAAAGTCCAAACCAATAATAGAATGTTTGATAATAGGATGGATATTACTAAAACATGATTTTTAGGATGTGTTTGGGATTCTATGTCAATGTATTCATTGTATTTTGGTAATTTCATTTTCCATTCAATTATTATAGTATTTAATAGAATTTCTTGTTTTTTATATTTTTTATTTATATATATGTCATTGAAGTAGTTGATTGGATTATTTTTCTTATCTATCTATTTTTTATTTTCTCATTGGAGGTAATGCCTCCCATATGTGTGTTAATTATACCCACATTGCTAGTTACCAACCTAAGGACTACATGAGGAGTGAATCATGCAATCACCATCTCTCTTCCATCATTACTAGACCTGGAGAGGTACACATTGGGATGAGTGGGTTGTAACATAGTTGTTTCCAAGGCTTACGTTAGTGGGATTATATGGATTTTGGAGGTATGAATATGTTAGATAGCATGGTTTTGTAGGGAAATACTATCAGCTATGTTTAGTTTGATATATTAATATGGTAGACCTGATGAGAGAAAAGTATTCAAGGTCCTGTATTATATGATGAAAGAATGATTGATATTACTAAAACTACTAAATTTAGTGATAATCATTTCAAGGTAGAGAATTAGGAAATTATAATGCTTCATATTTCATTATTCCTTTGTCTAAAATGGGTAAACCATTGGATATGTTAAAAACCATAATTTGGTAAATAATAATTAATTATGTAATCGTACATATTACATATGATGGGTTTCAATTCTTCAATTGTTTTATATTTTTTGTTTGATTAGATTCCGGTTTACGTCCTTCTAATGTACATGATGACGATGTTCTATTGAATGTGCCAACAGATCACTACCGTGTGGAGGTAGATAAAGGAAATACATGGAGGACACTCAGAGAGTTTTAGAATCATAGTCTGTGAAATTATTAGTTCCCTATTATAGGTTTAGTCACATATTTCTATATATAATATGTTGAAATAAATTTTATTTTCATTCATCCATTGAAGAAGAATTAGGTTTCATTATCTCTGATGAAACATCATATAGCCGCAAGGTAGTGGTTTTTCTTGTCCTATAGGGATTAAAGGAAGTGAGTTGGCTCATGGGAGATTTTATGATACTAGTTTCATGTTATGATTTGTTATTAAACCATTATGGATTGAACTTTGATAGAGTTTCATACCATTCAACATGGATGTTTTAATGTGTGAATGTTTGAGACCTCTTCTTGGTCCCTTTGGTGATTTTCATCTAACCTATTTTCTATATGACGAGATCAAGGCTAGTTATTTTGAGGAGGATTTCAATATAGGGATCCAACTCCAAGTCAAATCATTTATGTGGATGATATATATTTACGTGATTGAAATATAAGAGATTATCCAGTAGGTGGTTTTCATAACTAGGACTCCAAAGGAGGGGAGTCATTAGTATATCACGTGAAAGAGAGGTATTCTCTAGGGTAACTACTTTCCTAGATAGAATAGTGTTAATTCTATTAGGTGTGGATCTCAACCCTCATCATCTCATTTTCTTATTGTGGATCTGATATTTGAAATGGATCATGCATGTTTTTATCTTATGAAGTACAATATAATCTATGGCTAGTGTCTGTTAACATTATAATAAGTTTGTGTCTGCCAAATATACATCTTTTGGTTCCCACATTTAGGTAATTTCAACCAAGGTAATAGAAGAAGGGTGTTCTAGTTTGATATAAATAGATAGGAGAAGGGGTAGGTTGATTATACCCCTGAGATTCAACTTATCCTTATAGATCATACCACAACCATATAGGTGGACATCATCAGGATTATTGAGGTTATGGAGTAGGTCTTGGTCAGCTTCATGCATTAGAATTTCTATCTCTATGCAAGTTACGCATCATTTGAGGCACCCTTTTCTTATTTTTTTTATATGGTTCTATTCATTATTTTCTTCATCATAGAAAAAATCCTTTATATTATCTACACTCATACACAATATGGGAATTGATGTAGAGAGTCTTATAACACCTCTTTAATTGACTATTCATGTTGGAGGTTGAGCTGAATTATTTGATGTAAGTATATACTATGATATTATGATGGGTTAGAAATTCCATTTAGATTATTTTCTATGTTTACATATACATCCATATTATATAATCATCGACATGGATTGGTTTTATTTGGAGTAAGACTCAGAAAATTCATCCAGAGGATGGTTGTGTTTTATAATGCCGATGGAGAGGAATTAATGTTTTTTATGTGAGAGACCCTTAGATGGGTTAGACAAGGGTTTTATCCTTGTCTTATTTGATGTATATTTTGATACATTGATCATCATATTTACAAAATTTAATTTTCTGTGGGTTTGGGAAGAGTACCCAGATTTCATTCTTGAATAGTTTGATCATTACCCCATTGATTGGAGATCAGGTTTTGGATCGAGCTTCAAACAAGAATGTATCCAAAAATATGACTCTATATAGAGTGAAATGTTCTCAATTTAATGATATACTACTATATAAAAATTATCCATTATAGTGATATTTTTTTGTCCATTTTTATCAGCTTTGTGTGCAAGAAGTTTTCTTCATGAAGAAGGTTTTTGGATATTTGAGTCTTTTTTTATTATCATCACATGAACCAAGCGATATTGATGAACCAATATCATATAATATGGATTGATCATTTATTTTATCGGATTATGGAATAAATTTAGTTCTTGGTTATTTATTTGTTTTCATGATATCAAATGATGTCAGTGATGGTTGAGGGTATTTATAATAATGATTTAATTTTCTGTCATGGGAATTATTGGAGTGTTGTGAATTCATTTGTTATATTGATTACTCAATCCATTTTTATGGGATTGATGAAATAATTGTTCATAGAGTTCATGGATATATTATTTATGGTTTTCAATGATGAAATACTTGGTACTACAAGTTTTAAGAGTATCATGTAGGGAATCTATGTGTTGTTTTTAGAGTTTTGTGTTGTGAAAAAACTATTCAAGAATTTTTCAAAGTGTGAGTTGTGGGATCCTAATGTCCATTTCATATTTCAGGTTATGTTCTAATAGATATTATCTATGGATACATTGATGATGTAGGATTATTTATCCTAAGAATCCATTAATCCTATGGAATATATTTATGTTTACATCATCATAAATGATAATAGAGGAGGTTTTTATCTGATATCTCTGAGGTGTGACTCCTCTAAAATTCATGCTAAGGATGGATTGGGTGTTCTCTTAGACTAAAAAATGGAAACTTATTTTTATTACTTGAAGGATATATTGGTTAGTGCTATAGTCCATTGCTTTTCATGAGAGGGAGTTCGATTTATGATTTTCTATAACACATAGCATCTTCACATGGGACTTGTTTTGTTTTCATATTGATTAGTCGTTTCATATGGTTTGTGGTAGTTATGTTACCATGAAATTAACTATTTAATCCATGATCCTATTTTTAGAAATAAAATTTCATGTTGTCAATAAATTACCTCATCAGTGAGTGCCTTGTTTTTACAAACCATAAAATACTAAGGCATGTCTTCTCCCAGAGTAACATGAATATTTATTTCGATTAATGGATGGAATTATTGTAGGGTTACAACATTGAGATTTTTTATGTTTGAGGAAAGAGAAATTATAAATCCTGTTCACTAAGTAGTATTAATTTATATATAAATTTTGTATGTGAATTTGGAGATTCTTAGGGAGTGAATGAAGAACTCCCAGTGATCCATCTATATAGAGTCCGGGTTAGAGTAAAATACTAAATTTTCTAGATGATGATTTATTACTCATTGGTTATGAAGGTGTAGATGTACCATCTAGTTGATACAGAGATGGAGGTCTAGAGATATTGAGTTGTTTTCAGTGATTCCCCAAGTCGTTGGTCTATGGACGGACAACACGATCTATTGTTACAAGGAAGGATTTTCATTACTTTAGCAATACATTAGATAGTTCTCCATGAGATTAATAGATCAACATTGGTAGTATAACATGAAACAAAATAGATATACCATGTTTTAAGATGACCATTTTGGTGTCCAGGGTTTAATTGTGCAGTCATAGTGTATGTTTCTTGACATTTTTTCTACCAATAGTTGAAGTACGAGTTCCATGTTCTAGTTGGGTTTATATAACATTTATATGTTCCCTAGTTGAATTAGGATGATATCATGATGGACATATTTATTGGGTTACATCGGGTTCTTGGAGGATTTGATGCTATGTAGGTGATATTTGGTCATTTAGAGTAGTCATCCTAGTTTTTAGTGATCCAAGAGTCCAACATAGTAGATATTTTTTCAATGCAGTAAATGTTAGTTTTGGTGAGACTCCATGGAATCCCAATGAAATAAAATTTTATCAATATCCATGATTTTCCTACACAATGTGGAGATATCTCACTATTATTTGGTCTCCAAATTATGAAATGGTTAGGATTTTCATCTCTATATGGATGGAAAGACTAGATGACTATCTAGAATCTTGAATTAAAATATCACTATTATGTCTTAGAATTTGTAGGATCATGGATGAGGAACCGTCCCTTATATTATTTTTCATAAAATCATATTTTTAACTCCACCATTGGTTTTTCTACAATATAATCTTTGTATGTCTAACCATTATGTTATCCATTCTTCAATACTCGGGACAAAGATACAAGAAATCATAGTAACAATCTAGAATAGAAATATATAGTAATTTTTTATGTAATTTGAGATAGGATATATTATATATATAATCATAAATAATATTTTTTATCATATTATTATAATTCAGTAGTTCTGTTTTGGAGAACAATTGTTTTTAGAAGGTATTATCCTAATCATGGGATGGTATGGATTAGTCATGTGGGTATGATTTCTCACTGGTTTATTGGGCCTTATAATGTTTTGTATTGTGTAAGAGTCATGTTGTGTTGGATTTCACATCCCACATTGATGATCCTGAAACGCATTGTTTTTCACATGTCATATCTTTTTCATATTCTTCATGGAGCCTCTATTTATTTTGATTGGGGTAATATTGATGTTGACGATGATGTGACCCAAGAGGAGTGTACGGTGGAGGTATATTACCATCAATTTATGGTGTTGTGAGAGCATGTTATTTTTTTGATCATGTGTTCTGGATGATCAGGTGTGTAGAGGAGAGTACCTGGGAATGTGTGTCATCGATGTGAACTCAGTATCCCATTATATTTTAGTTTTATATCTCTATTGTAATGTTTTCTCTTGTGTTTTTTTTGACCATTTTGGTTTATTTAAGTGTTTCCTTATATGTGAAATAGTATATTTACTCTTGATTGAGTGGTACATCCCTCGGGAAAGTATTATGTGATGGTTATTGTTGTTCCATATCTTTATTCTCTTCATCTGATCAGTTGTTGTGAACTAGATATTTACTGATCGTTGAATTTTATATCAAATCTTGGTTGTTTGGATGAACCAATAATTTTATATATAGTTTGTTTTTGGATTCTAATGGATGATAATTTTTTGAGTGGTCTCTAATGAAGGATCCCAATACCAGGTAGTCGAACCCTTTTAATGTTTTAGAACACTTGGTGTTCAGATGGGGCCTGGAAAATGATTGCAATGGTTCTTCAACTAAACATCTTAATGCATGGATAATTCAAGTCAGGTAAAAGTTTCATGTTGTGTATTCTCAGTTCATTGCTTGTTATGTTTGGTTCATAGGGAATTATAGTAAGTGAATTTATTTGGGATAGAAAATATCGGTGATGTATTTTACAATGAGATTAAAACCCAACATATAAATGACGTTAAAATGTTTACATGTTTTCCAAAACCCATGTATATTGAATCATTATATTTTATAGAAGATCATGTTTTATTCAATAATTATGTCTCTCAAGAACATAAAATGATCTAGTGACCCTCTATCATGGATTTTCAAGATTCCATTGGTGGGTATCAATTGATGGACTTTCATATTCGATCTGTGGTGATTCAAGGTGAGTTTCTTCAATATTTTATAGAAGTCTATCCTTGAATAATATCATTTCTCCATGTTTCAACTCTCAATTCCATGGTTTTTGACTTATGATTTTTTAATGAGGTCTTATTTTTTATTTCATGTGTGTTTGTAGCACACCACGTTTATGAGATAACAATTTTCATCCAGGATTAGTGATTGAAGTTCTATAATGTCGGTATGTTCTTATATGATGAATGTTAATGCCTATATGGTAGGTTATTTGAGGACACCCGTTTTATTTCCAAGGAATCATAAATTTAGCATGGATTATGCACCAATATGGTGATGAAATTCACCTAGTAATGGTTGAATCTAAATAATAAATAATTTTTGTTTTTGATCACATGTTGATGTGATTTATAACAATATGAGATATTTCCTCTTGAATTTCATGATTAGGTGATATATATTCTATTTATCGAATGTGTGTTCTTATTTATTGAATAACAAGTTGAAATTGGTATAGAAACTAAATATTTAATTAATTTTAATTTAGTTAGACACTGAATAATTAACAAATTTTTATCTTTATAATTTAGTGTTTACTGTAGTATGTAGATGGTCTTACAGATGTGATTCGTGTGTTCAATTATATATGTAAATTCATGATAATGTAATTAATATTGAATTTTAATAATGATAATACTTCTTCATTATAATAAAAATATAAATGTCACGATCCATTGGAACTTATCATAGTTTTAAGAAACTATTTTAAATTATAGAGATCAAGTTCATTCATTTGACATTTTTTTATAGCATGATTAATTAGGTTTCACTTAGATGGAAGATATATTTAAATAATCTATTAATTCATGATGGAATATAAATCTAATTTAATGAACAATATATTTTTGAGGGCTTGATATGGACATATTCTTGAGAATACTGAGTTACATGTATATGGATCTCTGAGATATATTTTATTTTTAAATGAGAGATTCCTTGTCTTAGGTCCTACATTTCCCTATCATCAAGTATGTATTTTGTTTTTTTATTTTTTTAGGATTTTAGAATTGTTATAAAATTTGATGGGGTGGGGAGGCACAGATGTGATGTGATCCTAAGACAGTTGAGATTGGGATGGATAATGTGATATGTGGGTGGGGAGTCGTAGATGATGTGGAAAAAATAGATACCTGTTATGGGGAGAGGTATAAGGATGTATTTGTGGGTTTATTCGATGGAACTAGAGATAATGGAATGGGTTAAATTTGGGATTACCCATAAACATGATAATGAGATTCTATATTCCCTCTTATGAATCTTTTTAATGGACCATGGTTGGTTTTCTTTTCATTATCTAAATTAATTTTCACATTACCTGAGGCTGTTGGGTATACATAGTTTCATGATTCTTTTTTTTCTATAATATGGTTGTTTTCCTACAATATATGTATTCTGTATTTATGATAATAATGAATAATTAATTATTTACCCATGGGTTTAGTGTTTATGGAATTACAATTCTAAAATTATGATGCTCTTTAGAAACTATGGGCTTCGTTTGGAATAAAAATTGTGGCCATAGAAAATACTCTGATGATTAATGTAATGTAATTTGAATAATATTAATACATAATTAATACATAATTAATTAATTAACAAATGGAAATGATAAAATGGATGGAATTATTTATTATACCATTTCTATGTTATTGTGTTCATATAAAATATATTGTATTAACCGTGGAATCTGAGACTAAGAAGAACGTTAGCTACATATGAGTCTATGACTAGGTTATGAACATATTGTGGTTGTGAGGTATATTATATCATGTATATTCTGTGCATTCAGCTAATATCATTCTCATTTTTGTTATGGAAACTAAATCCAAGACAGCACTGTGAGGTTTCCCCCCCAATATCTTATTGGGAGGTTGGATGTATAAATAACCCTTTTACATTGCTCTCTTTTCTTAGTAGTTACTTGTGCCGGTATGCACAAGAGTTATTTTTACTATATAATTATGTAGATAGATATGATTTATTGTGGTTATTTAAAAAAAATGGTTTACTAGAAATAATATCAAAAGAATTATTATTTGTACAATAGTATTAGATATGATGCATTGATGTGATTACTCGTTTTATGGGTACTAATAACTTGAAATATAATATTCGATGTATTAAACATTTCAAATGGATTGTGGTTTCTCCAAAAAAAAAATATAGATACTATATATATATATAAATTTTTGTGTGTGTGTGTATGGTAAGATGAATTGATTTTTTTCAAGAGGTTCTTGTTGTGATTCCATTCCCAAGTGTCTTTGGCTAGATTTGTTTTGGGGAGAGGTGGATTAGAACATATGACATTGGTGATGAGCAGAAAATAGTAGGCGAAGTGGGAGTTGGATAACCATGATGTTTCATTACTATAATATCTTCCCTCTTGTATATGATACTTGTTTAGAGTTATCCACAGTTACTATAAGAACATAATTAACCATTTTAAGTGATATTTTGTCTCACCATTGGTAATTGTCCTCTTGCATTATTTATTTATATTTTCCACAGTCTTCTCTAAGTGGTATCATACTATGTATAATAGTATTCTTCCGTATATAGATGTAAAATATTATTCATTTTAGATATAGAAATTTTAACATTGAGCTAAATATTTCTAGATAGTTTCCTTATAAGAGTTGTTTGGATTTCATTGTCATAGTTGAAATTCTCATTTGGTACTTTTACTTTTCATTCAATTGTTTTAGTATTTTATAGAATTTCATGTTTTCACTTTTGTTTTCCTTTTTTTCATAGATGGTGTATATTAATGTATCATTTATATCTTTCTATTATTCAAATTATTTTAGTTGGAAATTTCTCCCATATGAATGCTTATTACACCCTCAGTGCACATACCTATCTTGAGGCCCTCCGGAGGCAAATTTTGGGAAGTCACCATATCCCTTCCTTCATTAATTTCATAGGAGGGGAAAAAATTTAAAGGATGGGGTCAAGACAGTTGGAAAATCAATTCATATTTCTAGGAATATAATAAAATAATTCATTTAAATCAATAATCCTTAGTATTTATTTTATCTAATTTTAAAAGATAGACATTACGAACTTTAATAAAATTTTCTCATAATTGTGTTTTTGAAATCAATAAAAACATATATTAAAATAAAGGTTAAATATTATTGAAATGTTATTAATTTTTTTTAATAAAAAATGATAATACAAATATTTTAGGAAATCATATAAAATAATAACATTTTTTTAATGTTAGTTATTTTATTAAAATGAAAATTTTCAATTTGGAAGATATATATTTTTAACTATTCATTGAAAAATCAATAATTTTTAAAAATTCCCCAAAAGAACCCAAAGATATTTCTAATATTAATATTTGAAAATGGAATATTATTTTTAATAATATATTTTCTCAATATTATAAAAATTTTATTATAATATTTTCTCAAAAGGAAAAAAATATTTTTAAAGGAAACATATATTTGATGTTTATAATTACATTACTAAATGGTGATTGACTATTTATGAATAATTTATTAATAAATTTATATGGTGCATGGAATTTCTGTTTATATGTTAAAATATTTTTAATAACATCCATAATTTAATGTTTAATGGCCAGAAAATAAAATTCAAATTTAGATAATAATGTTTCATTGTCCATTTATGTTTGCTGTTGTGTATATTCCACCCAAAAAGAGTATTAAATTTTATAATATCTTGTTGTTATAGTAACTATATATATATATACTGTTGGTCGGAGTAGAGTACTCAAGAAAGGATGAATTTCATATTTATTAAAAAATTTATTAAAAATTTCACTAAAAAAGATTCCTAAATAAAACTGAATACATGCCAGTTAATCAAGATAATATGATTATAATTGTTTGAATGTTCAAATAAAATCTGATAATATCGATTAATTCTCAGTATTATCAACGTTAGTTAATGATACAACTTTTGCAGCTATGATAATAAGGAATAATAGTTATAACTTCTATCCAAGACTAACTATCAATGTAAATTCATACTTTCAGAAATATAATGTAAATATAATAAAAACTAAATAAAAGGGAACAGTAGAAAAAAAAAGTGGTTCAGTATCAAGAGGTGACATAATCCACTCCACTTGGTGAAAACCTTCCATTAAGATATTTATATTCATAAACATGCTCCACACACTAGATCGGGTAAACAATAGTACACAGGACTGTCTAGGACACATGCCCACATCCACTATTATACGTTGTAATAAGCTACCAGGTCACACAAGGACCGCTTTCACGCTTATCTGTGGGAGTAAAAGTTGTGAGAGGATATGAGAGGAATGATATCTTGTATCATTCAATTTAATCAATCATACAATGTGTGATTTAAAATGGACTCACAAACACTTATCAAAATCTAAAAACCGTACCCAATAGAGAAAAAAAGATGAAAATGGATTACAATTCATCTGTGTGTTGTTCTATACAGATATAGACATGTAGGATGAAACAAATGAATGTATCGAGTCCTCTTGTGAAAAAATAGAGTACCGAAAGTCTGGTGCTCTTGTTTCAGTTCGATGATGTGAGCTATGTAGCTCGTTTCCTTCCTTTATTTGATAATTTGAGTTTTTTTGAAGCTTTGATCTTTAGTAGTTCATCCTTCAGGGATAGAGAGTTCTTCGTCTGTTCTTTAGTGGGATATTGTTGCATTCATGAGTTCTCTTTTCCACCATTCTCTTCTGTATACTCTTGACCCATGCTTATCTTCATTTTAATTAGGTGTACACATGATGAAGAAGACAAGATGCATGTATTATACACCTCATACCTTCTACATTCAGGTGTCATTTATACATAGAAACAATGAAGATGTTAGTTCCATTTAATAACTTGAATATGACTATTAGAAATTAAATTGAAAACAGAAAAATGATTAAAGAACGTACTCATGGTTTGACTTGAAACAGAGTCACATGGAAATGGTGTCACATAGAAATTGTGTCTTTTACATTACCTTTGTTAGGTGAGACAGTTATAGTGCCACATCTGTGTTTACATCTGAAACTGATAACACCAATGCAGTATTAGAATCATAGTGTCTCTGGATGCGGTGTCTATTCCTTTGTTAAAACATTGAATAGTGCTTGAGTCACATTGTATGGGACACTAGGTTTGGGTCATGGTGATTGGATCACAATGTCTAGGTCACGGTGTCTGGGTCATGGTGTCTAGATCATGGTGTCTACGTCACTGTGTTTGGGACATTGCTAAAATCCAGAACTAGTGTCAGCATTACAGTTTCTCAGACTTATCAAAATATTTATAAAGATTCTTAAACATAAATTGTCACAGAATTGATTAAACATAATTACTGGTATAAGAAAACATTATAGAACAATATTAAGCATAACATTCATGATTCTGAATTAGAACCAGTAAGAATGGAATCATAAGAATACGAACATGATTTATACACGATTTTCACGATTTTCATGATTTTCATTATTTTCATGATTTGTGAGCATTAAAACATGATAACATATGGGGAGTCCAATAATCTCCCCATTATTATGATCACAAATCTTGGTATTTGTGTACTATCAAAAAGTTAATAAATCCTTTTTTATTTATCCCCCTTTTGGGATGATCAAAAAGAAAATAATAAAAAAATTAAGTGTAAGGCTAATCTCAAACAGAAATAATGCACATTCCATTAACAAATAATATAGAATCATGCACAGAAATCGGAAAAAAAGGAAAAATTGAGAAAATTACCATCAAATAGATATCCTTAAATTGTCTTCAAAGGTAGTATAATTCTCTTTTACATTATAGGAATCAGTAGGAGGAGCCACATGATTATAAGAGGAGATAATAGCTAAGAGTGATCTAATGTTGAGAGAAGAAAGAGGCATAAAATCAAAAACAAAAGGTGAAAGAGTGGGATTGGTCAATTATTTAGGAAAAACATTCAAAAGAATATAATGTTTGATCTGGATTAAAGCCTAAATGATACACATGGTATCATGAGAAAAAGATACAATGAAGAAGATGTGGAACATGACCTTAAGGGAGAAGCAACATGAGCCAACATAGTAGTGATTTTCACGTGGAGATAGGGCTCAAAAAATTGATGATATCAGGTATGGCCTCACCACCATACTGAATTGAATTCTTCATATAATCCTTATTCTCAATAAAAATCTCCAAGGTAGATGACAACTATTTTTTTCTGTACATTGTTCTTAAATGCATGAGACACATGAGGTATTTTTATATTCTATATAGGATAATTGAAATGACTTATCAATTGATTATTTATATAAATCCATCTGAAGTATAAATTCACCTTATTTGTAATCTCATGATATGTTATAGAAGTTTCTTTAGAGTACTGTCGAACCATGGCACGAAGATGTTCACTATTTTTCATAATTTTAGGGATGATTTACCAACTAGATTGACTTTTCAATGATTTATTCTCTTCTTGAATAACCTTTCTCAGAACTTTACATTCTGACAACTAAAATGATTGAGCGGGCTTTGCCGAGGAGGATGGGTAAGAGATGGATACAAATGGTGCATTAAGACATGTGACAATAGATTCAACATAGTCCTTAATGATACCAAGAAAGGCATCAATTGCGGATGCTAATTTTCAAATTTCTTCTTCCAACATGTGATTGTTTTTTATTATTTTCTCAACAACAGAGTCCAAATTTGGACAAATATGTGCTGCAACCTTTTTGGATATCTTTTATGCATCTTCGGTGTTGAATTTAGGAACCTGAGGTCCAACAGTCTCAATCTATTTCTTCAGTTATTATACCGAAGACATTAAATATTTTACTTCCTCACTTAGCTGCTGATTTTCAATTCATACTTCTTGAATTTCATTCAACATCGGAGGTGGTCTTTTCCAAATAATTTTTCCAAAAGGTTTACTAGCATCATGTTCAATTAGATGAGTTAGAGGAGGAGTTTTAGTTTTTAAAATATTCTCAAATATAGCCAATATATTTTCAGTGAACACTTTTATGCCCTCATGTCTTACATAGCTTAGATATTCTTGTTAAATCACTGGTTCAGAAACCACAAAAGCTTTGGGATCCATAGTAGGTATTACACATGGTTGAGAAAAATATTTCAATTGAAATTTTTTTGTTTCATTTATTCTTCTCATTTTGGCCACTTGAGAATCAAATACATAAAAATAGCTATGAAATTTATACACATTTTCCATGGGACTTGTTTTAACAGAGGTTTGTACATGAGTACTTTCAATAATGGGGTTTTTCTCCCCCTCAATTTGTGCATTTTCTTCAAGAGTGTAATCCCTAGTCTCTTGTTATATTTTTTAAATTGCATCAATGTTATCATTACTCATTAGTTTTCTAGCTTCCCGAAAGGCTTTGTACCTTATATCTTCAGCTGACAGGATTAATTATGGCTCATCTTGTTCTTCAGACCTTTCCACATCAGAAATAACTTTCTCAACTATATGTTCTATTAGATGTTCCTCAGGAAAATATTTGTCTTCTAGACTAGAACAAGATCCTACTTTATCAATAAATCTATAATCATCTATTTCCCCACCAATCTATAATCATTCATTGTCTTCTTATTCTAAGACAGTTTTATCCACAAATGTTGCTTCTGCATCCACTAGTTCATGAAATAAGTATTCCACCAACTCATAAGATTCTAGGAAAAGGTCATGCTATTCCTTAAGCGAGATAGATTTTAAATGGGATTGAAATTTTCATAAAGCCTTTCATTTTTCTGTACCTAGGACATTTTCCAAGGATTCCATCTTATCTTCATCCCTCATATTGTATCCTTTGAGATATAGAACTCATGTCCTTAAATGATTTCTTTATTTTGGCCAAATAATTCTTTAGAAGATAGAATTGTAGAGATTACTCTTGAATAACACAATGATGTAGACTTTGAAGTTTTCATGATCAATTTACACAAGTGAAGTATAATATAATTACACAGAGTAATCATTTTCCAATTTTTCATTAGATGTATTTGGAATAAATCATGATACTTAAGAGTAGAAAAATCCCTTTTCCTTGGACTAATATGATTTTGGATAAAATTAAATAGAAACCTTGTATCACCATCCAATTCACTTGAAATTTCTCTTTCTTTATTCTTATTTCTAGTTAGAAATTTCAAAGATTTTTCCAAGATGCAAGTATCACTGGGAGGATGTGGTTCTCACTGGTGATCTCACATATTCATTCCTAAGGTATACCTAGGTATCCAGCCCATATCCATAAGGAAAAATTATAACATTGACCATTAATCCTGATCCTTACAGAAAATTCATCTTCATTATTGAATGAGAACTAGACATATTGATAAAAATAAAAAACATGATTTGGATAAATGGGTATTTTTTCCTTAGAAAACCAATCCAAAAAGACTTGTTCATTCAAAACTTTCTATATTAGTAGCCACTTCTGAAATACAACTTTTTCAGGGATGACTATTTTATTTATAAGAGTAGGATTTAGCTGTATGTCAGGTGTTATTCACAGTAAATTTATTTTTTTCTTATAAGATGTTCACTTCTCTCGAGTCGAAGAAGAGGGTCACTTTATTATATTCATAAAACATAAGGTTAAATAAATATAAAGAGTTGAATTATAGTATAATATTGGGAAGGAAAGGGCATCGTTCTCGAGAGAGGAATGCTTGAGTGAAGGGAGAAGTGAAAAATCGGTTTTTTTATCATCTATGATGTCCAAACATCATAAATGAAAAGTATAGAAAAATAATTATAAAATTATCAATAGGGCAATATGGGAAATAATATTAATGAAAATAGAAAACAATGTCTTTGTGGTGAGACTATAATAGGTTGTCACAGTGTTATCCTTAAAATGTGACAGTAAACGGTGCATCCGTAATGTTGAGATAGCAAGTGTAAAATAGTGACTTGAGAGAATGTAAAATTAAATAGCAATTCCAAAATCGTAATCCTTTAACATGAAACATATCATCCCTAATTCATGAATGATATAATTTATCCTTTCATAATTTAATGGTTTAGTAAATATATCAACAAGATGATATTCAGTTTCAATGAATTCCAATGTGATATTACTTTTTTGATAATGGTCTATCAAAAAGTGATGTCTTACGTCAATATGATTTGTCCTATAGTGTGACACAAGATTATTTGAAAATATAACAGCACTAGTATTGTCACAATTTATAGTTAAATGTCTGAATTTATATACATAGTCTATTAATGTGTGTTTCATCCCCAAAAATTTTCACAGAATAACTACCATAAGCTATGTATTCATCTTCGGCGGTAGATAATGCAAAAGGTTTTTGTTTCATTATAAAACACGACACTAGAGATATGCTTAAAATGTCTCACGTTTCATAGGTTCTTTTTCTATATAACTTTTTTCCACCAAAATCAGCATCAGAAGAGTTAACTAACTCAAATGATGTTCCTCTAGGATAGAATAGACCTAGATTGGGATTATGTTTGAGGTATTTGAAAATCCTTTTAATATTATTTAGATGATACCCTTTATCCTTTTTATTGCAATAGATCACAAATAAATACACTTAACATAATATTATTTCAGCAAATAGTTAATTAGAGTATGATTCCATTCTTTCCTCTGTAAGTGGTTTGATTATCAGATTTTCCATCTCCATCAAGATCTACCATACAAGTAGTACTCATTAGATTATCATAAATTTTAGAGATGTCCAAGACAAAACATTTTTGAATATCATTAGTATATTTTATTTGATTTAAAATAAAACCATCTTTGTATCGAATGATGGGAAATCCATGAATGAGTTATAGTTCACCCATTAAACTCATTTCAAATTCATTTCCCATTATTTTAGAAAACTTAATACATAATGATTTTTTGAAGATCCAAAAATAATATCTTCTACATAAATTTAGAATACTAAAACATCATTATAATTTAATTTTATAAAAAGGTTTGGATCAAATATACCTTTTTTTGAAACCAATGGAAATGAGAAAAGTACCTAATCTATCATACCAATCTCTTGAAGCTTGTTTGAAACCATAAAAATCATTTGATAATTTAAAAAAATTATTTGTAAAGAGTGGATTTGTAAAACTATGGGGTTGATAAAAAACTTAATCAGATATATACTTATTTAGGAATACACTCTTTGCATACATTTTATATAGTTTAAAATTCAGATGTGCTGCATATGCAACCTAGATTCTAATGGCTTCATTTCTAGCTACTTGTGAAAAGGTTTTCTCATAGTCAATTCCTTCTTCATGAATATAGCCTTATGCAACCAATCAAGATTTGTTTTTATCTATGTTACTATATTTATATATATTATTTCTAAACACCCACTTAGTTCCTATGGTAAAAATGACTTTTTATATATCAAGAAGTATCCAAACATTTATTCTTTCAAACTAATTATATACTTCTTGCATAGATATCACCCAAAATTAATTATTTATCGCATCATGGATTTCATTAGGTTTGAGTTGTGACAAGAAATCTTGATGTTCAACCTAATTTCTCAAAAAATCTCTAGTTTGTGTTACTCTATCCTAATTTCCAACTACAAAATCTATGGTTTGGTTCTCAAGGGTTATATTTGGTCTAGAAAAGGTAGGGCTAATAATTTCCAGTTCATCACCAAGTTTTGGTTTATTATGGATTGAATATAAAGAATTTACAGAATTGGATTTTTTCATATATATCATTAAAGTATGGATAGAGGATTTAGCATTATTTTCTAGATTTGACATATCATCCTCATGATTCTCAATAAAGGTCTTTAGTTAATGTGGATTTATCTCATCAAACATGAAATAGAATTATTCCTACACACATTTAGTTCTTTTGTTAAAAACTGTATAGGCTTTACTAGAGACTGAATATCCTAGAAATATTCTTTCATCGCTCTTTGATGAAATTTTTTCAGCATTATCCTTGTTAGTAAGGATATAAACATTACAACCAAAGACGTTGAAGTATTTTTCTTTGGGTTTTCTATTGTTCAAAAATTGATATGGAGTTATTTTAAGAATAGGTTTAATCAACATTCTATTAATAATATAACATGATGTATTTATAGCTTTACTCAAAAATAAATATGTAAGTCATATTCACCTAGCATGGTTATAGAAATTTCATGTAAGGTCTAATTTTTAATTTCTAAAACTCCATTTTTTGAGGTGTTATAGGGGAAAAGAAATGATGAATATATCCATTTTGTGATCAAAATGATTCAAACTCTTGATCTTTAAACTCCCAGACATGGAAAATTATTATAGATTTTAGACTAAGTCCACTATGATTTTCAACTATTTTAGCATACTTGGTGAAATGAGAATAGGCTTCCCATTTGTGATCCAAGAAGAAAGTCCATGTATACCAAGAAAACTCATCTACAACAATATAAACATAGTGATCACAATGTAAACTATAAAATATATATAGTCCAATAAAATCCATGTGAAGCAAATTAAGAGGTTGATAAGTCGAGCGTTCTTTTGTTGGGATTAATGAAATTTTATTTTGTTTTAACATTTTACAAGGATTAAACACATTATCATTTAGAAACTCTAGTTTGGGTAGAACATTCACTATAATTTTTATAGTTATATTTATATGGGAGTGAATATTGAAGTGTTATAGTCTTTAATTCCAATGCCAGGACTCATTGTGAAACACACTGAAACATTATGAATTTTGAGAATCTAGAGAATCTATGTTAATAGAATATATATTTTACTTTATTAATATAGAAAATAATAATTTATATTTAGAAATAAATACATTACAAGCCTAATTTTCAAATTTAACATGAAATCCATCACATACATAGTTTTGAAATATTGAGAATAATATATCTCAATCCATCAACAAATACTACTTTAGAAATTAAAACTGAGTTAGAGTTACTGATTTGTCCTAGGAGAAAGAATTTTCCTCTATAATTGTCACTAAATGTGACATCCCCGCCATACAAAATTGTTAGGTTCTTGAAACATGAATAGTCTCTTCTCATGTTCCATGAACAACCAGTTTACAAGTACCATAAACTTTTACCAGAGATCTTCAATCAATTTTCCTACAAAATAGATAAATAACAGAGACTTTGGTAACCATATTTGTTTGTTTCCAGTAATATTATTAACTAGTGATTTAGGAACCCACATCTTCCTAAGAAGTTTTCTATAATAATTATATAAAGTATTTGATATATAAATATTATTTGGACTAGAATAACTCCAAAAAATAGATGATTTATCATAATTTGAACTTGCAGAATGTTTTCTTATACTTGGAATAAAGTTGTATGTTCTGAATTTAGAATCAAAATTGGTTTTTACAAAATATAGTTCACTAGGTTGATATCCAATACCAATAGTGTATTTAAGGGAAATTTTTTAAAACTATAATTTATACTAATATTCCTTTACCATTAGTAAACCTTTCAAGACCCTTTTTCAATTGATAATTAGATAGCTTTAATTCATTATTTTCATTGAGTAATTAATAATTTTTTTCTCTTTATACAACATGTTCAAATTTTAGAGATGAGGAAAGAGCATAATATCTCTTTAAAGTGTTATATTTATCATTTAGTTCATTACATGTCTCTTAATACATATTAAAATAGTCAAACATTTCTTCTTTTGAGATATTTTCAAAAACAAATTCTTCTCTAAAATAATTGGAATTTTGTATTAGAGATTCGAGGGTTAGCTCAAATGTGTTTGTAATGAAACACATGTTGGCTTTGTTAGCCTATTTATCACGTTAATACTTAGAGTCACTTGAACTGTCCTTAGAATCACTCTATGTTACATTCGTTTCATTTTTATACATTTTATCTTTCTCTTGATATCTCTCTTTATACCTGAGCTAGGGGAAGTTAGCCTCTACACACCCCTTTCTCTTAAATTAATAAAGTAGTATCTCATAAAAATTATCATATCTTGTTCAATCCTTCTTCTATAATCAGTTTTGATCATATGTTCATTTGATGTTATGATTTCTGAACTATTTATTATTTTTTTTCACATTTCTTAAACTTTCTAGATTATTGATCCATCTGCTCATCACTTTTGGGTGATGATTGTTCACTACATGAAATTTCTATAGAGTCTTATAGATTCAATTTTTCAATGTGTTTAAAGGTAGTGGTCATAAATTCCACAATTTATCTTTTGGGTTCATCCTCCTTTTGTTTGTTGACTTTCAGTTCTTCTCCATACATCATTAGTTTTCCAGTGAGTTTTTTGACAGATAATTTTCTGATGTAACATGAATCTCTAATGGAGACAAAAGTTCATATCCATCAATCACAAAGGAATTTGAGAATCCTTAGGATTTGTTATTTGGCTATGACATCTCTTCATAGAGATATAATTGTGTTTAATTTTTTTTGATCCATAGATACATGTCTGAAATAGGCACATCAGGCTTCATTTTAAAGTTATCATACAAAATAGTATAAGTATTTGGTCTCATTTATTTAACACTAGATGTTTCTTCATGTGAAACAGACAAAGTATCCAAAATTTCATGGGTAGTTTAACATGAATAAATTCAATCAAATTCCTCATATCAAAAAGAGTAGTATAGGGTATTCATGGATTTGTAGTTATTTTTGTAAGGATACTTAGTTGGTTTATCCCAAGTAGTTTGATTAGTATAAGTAATCTTATTATCATCTACAATTAAAGACGAAATCTCAAACCCCATACATTTTTAACACTACTAGAGTTTTTACTTTTGGAGGAGGGAGACATATAGCGACTGCTAATTCTATCAACAGCGACCGCCAAATGGTAGCCGCTACACATAATACCTAATTTTAACCCATTTTCCCTCCCGAACCCCCCCCCAATTACCCTACCCTACCCCGCCCCCAACCTCACGACCCCGACCCCGACGACCCCGCCCACGATGACCCCTCCCTGACCCCGTGACCCCGACCCCGACGACCATCCCAGACCCCGGCCACCCCGCCCCTCGTGCCCCCACCCCCGGTGACCCCGCCCCCACCACCCAGACCCCCAGTGACCCCTGCGACCCCGACTCCTGGCGAGCCCCGGTGAGCCCTGGATACCCCCGGCGACCTGACCCCTGGTGAACCCATCCCCTAGAGCCCCCCGACGACCCCGACCCCGCGCTGCGCCACCCGCAACCCCGCTATGTGGCACCCGCGACCCCGACAGCCTATGCTGCACCATCGGATAGTCCTGCCCCAACCCCACGCTGCGCCACCCGCGACCCCGACAGCCTGCGCTGCACCTTTAGACAGTCCTGCCCCCTTCGTCCCCTCTCAGCCCCGCTGCATCCCTTCGACGAGTCCTCACATGCTGCCTTTGTTGGACCCTTCCGATTCGTCATGCCACGCCGTGTAGAACCCTCCCACACTTTGTCTAGTAGTTCCACCGCTTTCAATTCTAGACGTCGAACCCCTGTTGTCAAGTCGATGCGCCGTCATGAATCCGCAATCGAGTCGCACCCCGTTACCCGCGGTCGAGTCCTCTGCATGTAACATTTTTTATCCTTCAAATTTAGCTTTGAAGTCATTGGTTTTAAAATTTAATGATATGTGATTATTTAGAATTTAAATAAGATATTTCACTTTTTATTTCTATTAAATACAGATATGGATAAGAGCTAGATTGATATGAAAGATAGGTTTTCGGCATAATATTTTTAGGGGATTAACCAGTTTATGGATTTCACCAACATATTTCTAAGCTATATGATTAGTTGTCCATGAATATAATGTTCAAATAGATATCTCTTCAAATGATATAGTGTTAGAAAACATTTGCTTTTCAATGGGATTTTGAAAAACTCTAAGTCATGGACACATCGTGGAGAAGATTCTGTTTCATGTCATCACTTAAAAAGTATTCATATGAATGTTGATTCGAGAACAGTTGATCTGATGAACATAATTCTCAATGATATGATGCGCCAGTTTCAACCTGAAGACAGTAATGTCATAAATGACGACGTTGGATCGAGTAATCCCCGTTCTTCTGCAGATGGAGAAGCATTCAAATTCTTTGAAATTCTTGATGATGCGTGTACTGAATTATATCATGGATGCACTAAATTTAGTAAAATGTAGTTCATCATTGAATTGTTACACTTGAAGGCTTTTAACCAGTGGTCAGACGCCTCATTCGACATGTTGTTGGTTTTGTTGAAGAAAGTATTCCCTGCTGGAGCGATGATTCCGGAGTCATTCTATCAAGCTCAGAAGTTGACCGGTGATCTTGGCTTTACAAATGATACAATTGATGCATGTTGCAATAACTGTATGTTGTTTAGAAAAGAGAACACACAATTAATTAATTGTACTATTTTCTATACATCTAAGTGGAAGACCAATGAGATTAATCAAGGTAGTCATATTTTTCCTGGGAGAGTCTTGAATCAAGTGAAACAAGTTTCCGCTAAACAGATGCATTATTTCCCACTATGACCGAGACTAAAGAGAATCTTTATTCGAACTAAAATTTCAAAATTGATGACTTGGAAATCAGAGAGAAAGAAAGATGTTGATAAATTAACTCACCTGACAGATTCTTTGGCATGGAAAGAGTTTGATCAAAGACACCCAAACTTTTCCCAAGATGATCGTAATATTAGACTGGGTTTGGCAGAAGATGGTTTTAACCCATTTAGGTCCATAGTTGGTGCATCACATATTACGTGGCCAGTGGTGTTGGTTCCATAGAACATTCCCCCATGGGTATGTATGAAGCCACCTCTTTTGTTTCTGTCAATTCTAATTGATGGACTGAGAGGACCTGGCAATAAAATCAATGTTTACATGAAAACTTTGATTGATGAGCTGGAAGAATTTTGGGCCAATGGTGTAATGACTTTTGTCTCGGTAGATAATTAAATTTTTAGACTTTAGGCCGCTTTGTTATGGACAATTAATGATTTCCCAATGTATACTAACTTATCAGGTTGGAGTAAAAAAAGAGAATTTGCTTGCCCTTGTTGTAATAAGAGTAAGAAATCTATATGGCTTAAGAACTGTAGAAAGTGGGCACATCTTGGTCGTAGGTGCTTTATTCATCCATTTCACAGGTTCAGAAATGACCGTGTATTGTTTGATGGGAATATAGAGTATGAACCATCACCAAAAATATTGTCTGGGGTTCAAATTTGTGCACAAATTGATCAAAAAAACATCCGTACAATGTATGGTTTTCAAGATTTATTGGCTCCTGCACTGCCTTCTATTCCTGCTGCAAATATATAGCGCAGTCATAATTGGAAGAAACAAAATTTTTTTAAATTGCCTTATTAGAAATATAATTTTTTAAGACATAATTTGGATGTGATGCACATTGAAAAAAATGTATGTGATAATATATTGTGCACCATTTTAGGCGTCAAGGGGAAGTCAAAGGATAGTGCTAATGATCGACGTGATTTTCAAGAAATGGGATTGATAAAACCTTTACATTTACAACCGAGTGAAGGAAATCATGCATACATGCCTGCTGCACAGTACACATTGAGTAAAAAAGAGAAACAAACTTTTTTATCAATTTTGAAGACTGTTAAGGTGCCAGATGATTATAGCTCTAATATTTCCAAACATGTGAATATGAAGAGCATGAAATTACAGGGGTTGAAAAGTAATGATAATCATATTCTGCTTCAACAGTTAATTCATATAGAAATTCATGATTTCTTACCTACCCTGGTTGTTGAGCCGTTAATTGAAGTTTCAAATTTTTTCAGATAGCTCTGTTCAGGGAATCATCACATGAGTGATTTGGAAAAGATGCAGGATAAGATTGTACTTGCACTATGTCACATAGAAAAACTATTTCCACAGTCTTTTTTTGATGTCATGGTTCACTTGACCGTTCATTTAACTGGTGAAGTCACTGCTGGCGGTCCCGTACAATTCATGTGGATGTATCCAATAGAGCGATACTTAAATACATTGAAATGATATGTGCGCAAAAAATCTCATCTGGAAGCCTCAATTGCCAAGGGATATTTAGTGGATGAGTGTACTAATTTTTGTGCTTCATATATTGATAAGGTTGAAACAAATATAGATAAACCCTCCCAGAATGATGAGGGCCCAATTGGAGAAGGAATAATGTTTGATATGCCGAATGATGAGTGTGTTCAATCTCATCGATATGTGTTATTCAACACACCATCAGTTTATCCATTGATACAGTAAGTTTCATAGTTGATGTGTATTTTGTTTCTATATTTATTTTATTGCTTACCTTATATTGTGTTGTGATTTAGGATGCATATCGCTGAGTTGAAACGTGAAAGGCCCCATGCAACTGACTATCAAATCCAAAAACATCATTTCAACACATTTCATGAGTGGTTCTAGACTCATGTACGTATAATTTATTTAATAATTTTATAGTGCATCTTAGTTGTATTTTCACAATCCTTTATCCATTAAACTATATATGTGAAATTTACAGATTCAAAGGTTACGTGATTTATCCCATCCTGTGAGAGAAGAACTCAACCAACTAGCTGATGGTCCATTTATTACATCTCGACGCTACAATTCTTTGGATGCTAATGGATTTTTATTTCGTATTAGCGATGTTGACATCAACCGAGCCACACAAAATAGTGGTTTTTGGTTGTTCTTTTGTTGATGTGAGTTATTATTATGGATTGCTGAGAGATATTATTGAGGTTGTTTATGGTTTTAGTTTAAAAGATGTATTGTTATGGTGTGATTGGGTCGATCCAGTTCGTGGAACGAAAGTTGATAACTTCCAATTTACATTAGTAAACATTAACAATATGCTATATAAAGATGACCGAGTAGGCAGTGAGCCCTTCATACTGAAATCATAGGCAGAACAAGTTTACTTTGTCGGCATGGATTCTGATTGGAAAATTGTGGTGAAAATTTCTAGAAGAGGGGTTTTTATGATTGACCAAGAAGAACCTAACGTTTTCGCATTTCCTGATCAAACACTTGACGAAACAACAATAGCTGTACGAGATGAAGATATACCATGGGCCAGAGAGTCAGTTGAAGGAGATACGATAGACTTTCATGATTAGTGAAAATTGTAATTATATCCCCAGTTATTGTTTGAAAAAATATTTATAAGTTGTATATGTATAAAAATTGCTTAATTTAACTATAATTTCTTTTAATGTAGGCATGTTATAGGGTGGTCACAGTGGTTCACCAGATGTTGTTGGTATGTATGTTTTCAATTTTTTAAATCAATTGATTGCAATGTTCTATGTATATTTCCCTAACTGTTTCTAATCATTAATTTATATTGTAATTGAATAATGAATTTATGTTTATCAGGATATAGTGAATCTTCCAGCAGACGCAGGGGTCCTAGTGGACATCGTAGTGATATTGGTGATCCCGATGAGGATGAACCCCATACATGAGGTAATTTCATTTGTGTTGACGAATTATCTAGTATTTGATGATGAAATCTTTGTGCACTCCAAAACTGACTTGATCATACCCATATCTTGACATCATCTAGATTACCTTTATTGAGCAACGACTATACGCCAAACTATATATATGTCACTTTTGTATTGATTAGGTATAGTTAATGGGTCAAATAATCTTAGAGGAAGGTGTTTCAGTGGATGGAGAGAAAGTTCAGGCAGTTGTTTCTTGGGAGAATCCCAAGAACTCTTTCGATATCTGTAGCTTTCTAGGGTTTATAGGTTTCAATTTAATTATTATTCTTGACGTGTACAAGGAGACAACACGTCAATCAGACGTGCGGTTTGCATACAACAGCTCAATATGCGCTTTTTAAGAGTTGAGCGCGCTTCCCAAACATGCGTGGGGTGATCCAAACCGACCGAACGACGTCGGAATGGCCTGAAATCGGAGAAAAACAACGGTTGAGTGAATTGTGAAGGGGTCGGGCAGACGACATGCCAATCGAAGGTGTCGTGTGCCCGTGGTGACCGAGAATGCACTTCTAGTGCCATAAACGGCCAAAACGGGCCTCAAACTGTCAAATTCAGAGCGTACGACCTCAGATTGACCTGAAATCATAGGGGGAACACTGTAGTTATTATTCTTGACGTGTAAGAGGAGAAGGCATATCAATCGGACATGCGGTTTGTGCATAATTGCTCAATATGTGCTTTTTAAGTGTTAGGCGCGCTTTCGAAACCCGCGTGGGGTGGTCCAAACTTGACGAACGATGTCGGATTGGCCTGAAATAGGAAGAAAACAACAGGTATGTGAATTGAGAAGTGGTCGGGCATACGACATGCCAATTGTTGGTGTCGTGTGCCCGCGGTGACCGAGAACGCACTTCTGGTGCCATATACGGCCAAAACGGGCCTCAAACTATCAAATTCAAAGCGTACGACATCATATTGACCTGAAATCACAAGGGAACAATGTAATTATTATTCATGACATTTAAGAGGAGACGGAACATCAATCGGACATGCGGTTTGCGTACAATGGCTCAATATGCACTTTTTAAGTGTTGGGCGTGCTTCCTAAATGCGTGTGGGGTGGTCCAAACCGGACAAATGACGTCGGATTCGCCTGAAATCTGACAAAAACAATGGTTGAGTGAATTGTGATGTGGTAGGGTAGGAGGCACGCCAATCGGAGGTGCCGTGTGCCCGCGCTGATCAAAAACCCAATTCTGGTGCCATAAAAGACCTAAACGGGCCTCAAACTGTCAAATTCAGAGCATACGATATTTGATTGACCTGAAATCACAGGGGGAACACTATAGTTATTATTATTGATGTGTAAGAGGAGAAGACACATCAATCGGATGTGCGGTTTGCACGCAACAGCTCAATATGCGCTTTTTATGTGTTGGGCGCGCTTCCAAAACGCGCGTGGGGTGGTCCAAACTGGCCGAACGACGTTGGATTGGCGTGAAATTGGACAAAAACAATTGGTGAGTGAATGTCGAAGTGGTCGGGTAGACGACATGCCAATCAGAGGTGTCGTGTACCCGCGGTGACCGAGAACGCACTTCTGGTGCCATAAACGGCCAAAACGGGCCTCAAACTGTCAAATTCAGAGCGTACGACATCGGATTGACCTGAAATAATAGGGGGAACACTTTAGTTATTATTATTGATGTGTATGAGGAGACGGCACGCTAATCGGACGTGCGGTTTGCACGCAACGGCTCAATATGCGCTTTTTAAGTATTGAGCGTGCTTCCGAAACGCGTGTGGGGTGGTCCAAACTGGCCGAACGACGTCAGATTGGCCTGAAATTTGACGACAACAACGGGTGAGTGAATTGTGAAGTGGTCGGGCAGACGAAATGCCAATTGGAGGTGCCGTGTGCCCATGCTGACCGAGAACGCAATTATGGTGCCACAAACGGCCAAAATGGACTTCAAACTGTCAAATTCAGAGCGTACAACATCGGATTGACCTAAAATCACATAGGGAACACTGTAATTTTTATTCTTGACGTGTAAGAGGAGACGACATGTCAATCCGACGTGCGGTTTGCGCGCAACGGCTCAATATGCGCTTTAAAAGTGTTGGGCACGCTTCCAAAACGCTAGTGGGGTGGTCCAAACCAGCCGAATGACCTCTGATTGTATTGAAATTGGACGAAAATAATGGGTGAGGGAATTATGATGTGGTCGAGAAGACGGAATGCCAATCGGAGGTGACGTGTGACCGCGCTGACTGAGAACGCACTTCTGGTGCCATAAATGGCCAAAACAGGACTCAAACTGTCAAATTCAGAGCGTACGACATCGGATTGACCTGAAATCATAGGGGGAACACTGTAGTTATTATTCTTGACGTTTATGAGTAGAAGACATGTCAATTGGAAATGTGGCTTGCACGCAACGGCTCAATATGTGCTTTTTAAGTGTTGGGCGCGCTTCCGAAACGTGCGTGGGGTGGTCCGAACTAGCTGAACGATGTCAGATTGGCCTGAAATCGGACGAAAACAACGGGTGAGTGAATTGTAAAGTGGTCAGGCAGACAGTACGCCAATCAGAGGTTCCGTTTGCCCTCGGTGACCGAGAATGCACTTCTAGTGCCACAAACGGCCAAAACGGGCCTCAAACTGTCAAATTCAAAGCGTACGACATCGGATTGATGTGAAATCATGGGGGGACACTGTAGTAATTATTATTGACGTGTACGAGGATATTGAACATCAATCGGACATGCGGTTTGCAAACAACAGCTCAATATGCAATTTTTAAGTGTTGGGCGCGCTTCCGAAGCGCACGTGGGGTGGTCCAAACCGGCTGAACGGCGTCAGATTGGCCTAAAATTGGACGAAAACAACGGGTGAGTGAATTGTGAAGTGGTCGGGTAGACGACATGCCAATCAGAGGTGCCGTGTGCCCACGCTGATCCAGAACACAATTCTAGTGCCATAAACGGCCAAAACAGGCCTCAAACTATCAAATTCAGAGCGTACGACATCAGATTGACCTGAAATCATAGGGGGAACACTTTAGTTATTATTCTTGATGTGTGCGAGGAGACTTCATGTCAATAGGACGTGCGTTTTTCATGCAACGGCTCCATATGCGCTTATTAAGTGTTGGGCGCACTTCCGAAAAACGCGTGGGGTTGTCCAAACCAGCCGAACGACGTCGGATTAGCCTGAAATTGGACGAAAACAATGGGTGAATGAATTGCGAAGTGTTTGGGCAGACGAAACATCAGTCAGAGGTTCAGTGTGCCCGCGCTGACCGAGAACGCAATTCAGGTGCCATAAACAGCTAAAACGAACCTCAAACTGTCAAATTCTGAGCGTAAAACATCGGATTGACCTGAAATCACATAGGGAACACCGTACTTATTATTCTTAATGTGTAAGAGGAGACAACATGTCAATCGGACGTGCGGTTTTCACGCAATGACTCAATATGTGATTTTTAAGTGTTGGGCGCGATTCTGAAACGCGCGTGGGGTGGTCCAAACCAGCCGAACGACGTCGGATTGGCCTGAAATCGGACGAAAACCACGGGTGAGTAAATTGTGAAGTGGTCGGGAAGACGACACGCCAATCTAAGGTGCCGTGTGCCCGTAGTGACCCAGAACGTACTTCTGGTGCCATAAACGGCCAAAACGGGCCTCAAACTGTCAAATTCAGAGTGTACGACATCGAATGGACTTGAAATCATAGTGGGAACACTGTAGTTATTATTCATGACGTGTATGAGGAGATGAAACATCAATCAGACTTGAGGTTTGCGCGCAATGACTTAATATGCGCTTTTTAAGTGTTTAGCGCGCTTCTAAAATGCGCATGGGTTGGTCCAAACCAGCCGAACGATGTCGGATTGGCCTGAAATCAGACGACAACAATGAGTGAGTGAATTGTGAAGTGGTCGGGCAGACGGCACGCCAATCTAAGGTTCCGTGTGCCCGCGGTGGCTGAGAAGGCAATTCTGGGGCCATAAATGGCCAAAACGGAACTCAAACTGTTAAATTCAGAGTTTACGACATCGGATTGACCTGAAATCAATAAGAGAACACTGTACTTATTATTCTTGATGTGTAAGAGGATACATCACGTCAATCAGACGTGTGGTTTATGCGCAACTGATCAATATGTGCTTTTTAAGTGTTGGGTGCGCTTCCGAAACGCGCATGGGGTGGTCCAAACCAGCCGAATGACGTCAGATTCGCCTGAAATCGGACGAAAACAATGGTTGAGTGAATTGTGAATTTGTCGGGAGACAACACTCCAATCATAGGTGACGTGTGCCCGTGGTGACCCAGAACGCACTTCTGGTGCCATAAACTGCCAAAACGGGCCTTAAACTGTTAAAATCAGAGCGTACAACATCGGATTGACTTGAAATCACAGGGGGAACACTATAGTTATTATTCTTGACATGTACGAGGGGACGTCAAGTCAATCATATGTGCGGTTTGCACGCAACGGCTCAATATGCGCTGTTTAAGTGTTGGGCGCGCTTCCGAAATGCCCATGGGGTGGTCCAAACCAGCCGAACGATGTCGGATTTTCCTGAAATTGGACGACAACAACTGGTGAGTGAATTTTGATGTGGTTGGGTAGACGGTACGCCAATCAGAGGTGTCGTGTGCCCGTGGTGACTGAGAACACACTTCTGGTGCCATAAACGGCCAAAACGGACCTCAAACTGTCAAATTCAGAGCGTACGACATCAGATTGACCTAAAATCACAGGGGAACGCTGTAATTTTTATTCTTGACATGTACGAGGAGACAACATGTCAATCAGACATGCAGTTTGCGCGCAACAGCTCAATATGTACTTTTAAAGTGTTGGGCACGTTTCCGAAACACGCTTGGGGTTGTCTAAACTGGCCGAATGACGTCGGATTTGCCTGAAATCAGACAAAAACAACGGGTGACTGAATAGTGAAGTGGTCAGGAAGACGGCACACCAATCGGAGGTCTCGTGTGCCTGTACTGACCGAGAACGCACTTCTTGTGCCATAAACGGCCAAAACGGGCCTCAAACTTTCAAATTCAGAGCACACGACATCGGATTGACCTGAAATCATAGGGGAAAATTGTAATTATTATTCTCGACGTGTACGAGGAGACTGCACATCAATAGAACATGCGGTTTGCATGAAACGGCTCAATATGCGCTTTTTAAGTGTTGGACACGCTTCCAAAAGGCACGTGGGGTGGTCCAAACCGGCCGAACGACGTCGGATTGGCCTGAAATCGGAAGAAAACAATGATTGAGTGAATTTTGAAGGGGTCGGGAAGATGAAATGCCAATCGGAGGTGTCGTGTACTCGTATTGACTGAGAACGCACTTCTGGTGCCATAAACGGACAAAACGGGCCTCAAACTGTCAAATTCAGAGCGTACTACATCGGATTGACCTAAAATCCGAGGGGGAACACTGTAATTAGAACCATAGAATTAACAATTTTATATTTTTAAAACAATAATTGAAATTATGAATATATTTTGAAAATCATATACTTTCAATCTGTTATAGTAAGTTTGAATTGAAATATGTTAATTTGTTTCAATTATTTGTTTATAGGTTTTATTTGGTACTAATTTTATTATTAAATTTTGATATGTAGTTATATTTGATGAAGTTTGTGGAGCATGGAAGATAACGATGAGATTTATGTGCTATTCATAGTATTTTTAAAAAAAATTTAGAAAAAATTAAAAGCTAAAGAGGCCGCCATTTGGCGGCCGCTGTAGCCTGTGTTCGGGTCAGCCAGAGCGGCCACCAAACAGCGGCCGCTGTTGGTCAGCCCTACAGCGGCCACCAAATGGCGTCTGTTGTTGGTCATACCTACTGGCCTTCAGCATCCTCCAAATGGCGGTCGTTGATAGCAACAACGACAGACCAAAAGTGGCTGCCATTTGGAGGACGCTAGGCGGCCGCAATAGACCTTTTGCGAAGGATTTTGGCGGCCGCTAAAAGTCATATTTGTACAAGTGTAATTAATTTTCCTCTCAATTTTCCATGAAACATAATTATTTACATTAATGAATGGAGGTATGTTTGTTTTAGTACCTTCTTGTATACTATTCATAACAAAGAAGTACTTTTAAAGATCTATAAATTTATATCTAAAAGATATTTATAGATCTTTAAAGTTAAACAAAAACTGCAGTTGAAAAGATTTTAAAACAGATCCTTAACAAGAATAGAATCCTCTGATACAAAATTTTGGTCAAATTAGAGTACTCAAGTGTGGGTTGAAATGATTATCTATAAAAATTTCTGTTACAAAATTTCGCATAAAAATATTCCTTAATAATACTAAATACAAGCCACTTAATCAGTGTAATACAGTTATAATAGTTTGATTGTTCTAATAACTTCCCCAAAGATTGATTAATTCTCATTAATATCTATGCGAGTAATTGATACAACTTTTAAAGAAATTCTAATAAGGGAAAAGATACAACTTCTATGCAAAATTAACTATCAATTTGAAATCTAATGTTCTGTAATATAGTTTAAAGAAGATAAAAACTATATTAAAAGAAACAGTGGATATAACAAGTTTTTTAGACTCAAGATGAGACATAATCCACTCCATATGGTGATCACCTACCACCAACCAGTTTATATTAATATACTTGATCCACACCCTAGATTGGGGTAAACAGTAGCACACAGAATTCTCCAGGTCACACGACCTCTTCCACTATTAATTATGGGAATTAGCTACCAGGTCACACAAGGACCTCTTCCACACTTATCTGTCAGAGTAAATGGATGTTATAATATATGAGAGGAATAATATCATGTATCATTTAGTTTAATACTGGAGAAACTGTGTGTTTTAATAGAGAAACAGACACACTTCTTGAATGAAATAAAAAAAAAGAAAATATGATGAAAAAGGATTATAAGTGCTCTGAGTGTTATTAAATGTAGCTCTTGAGTTGTAGGATGAAGCATATGAATGTATTGAGTCCTGTTGTGAAAAACAAATTATTTCATGTCTGGTTCTCTGGTTTCATTATGATGATGTGAGCTATGTATCTCATTTTCACATTTTAGTTGATAATCCCAATATGTTTGAAGATATTATCTATGGTAGTTCATCCTTTAGGGATCAGGAGTGATTCATGTGTACTTTAGTGGTATGTTGTTGCATGTAGAAGTTCACTTTTTACACCATTTTCTTCTTTATACTCTTGATCCATGCTTATATTATGCTTAATTAGGTGTACACATGTTGATGCTAATAAGATGCATGTATTCTGCACCTCGTACCTCGTATTGTCAGGTGTCATGTCTACAATGAAACACTAAAGATTTCAGATCCATTAAATAACATGAATATGATCGTTAGAAATTAAATTTAAAACTAAAAAATCCATAATGAATGGTGTCATGGTTTTTCTTGAAATGGTGTCACTTGGAAAATAGTGTCACAGGGAAACAATACCTTCTCATTTTAGTTTGATAGGTGAGATTGTTACGATTTCACAACTGCATTGACATCTGGAACCGGTAGCACATATGAAGATTTAGAATCACAGAGTCTGTAGTAGCATTGTCTATTCCTTTTCAAAATATTCGAATGGTGCTTGAGTTATAGTGTCTGGGTCACGATGTCTAGGTCATAATGATCGGTTCACGGTGTTTGTGTCACACTTTCTTGGGTCACGGGGTCGGGGTCTTTTCCAAAATCCAGAACCGGTGTTATCCTTTCAGTTACCAAGACTTTTCCAAATATCTATATATAATATTAATCAATATTCATCAAATAATAGATTAAACTTAATTTTTGGTATAATAATACATAATAGAAAAAGATTAGGCATATCTTGTGATATTCTGAATTATAACTAGTAATCATAGAATCATAAGAAGACCAACATGATATAGACATGACTAACATGATTTGTAGGATTTTCATGATTTGTGAATATTAAAACATAATCAAATAGGAGGTTCCAACATATAAACTATACCATGTTCTTGAAAAATTTTTATTCCAACAAAATTAATCTTATTATATTTTTAATTCCATTTTTTTACTCCATAGTGCACTTGTGAACAAAATTATAGTATCTTATAGAAAATTTAATGTAGGATGTTTCCAAAAATCAAGAGAAAATAACACAACCATAAAAAAATTTCTAATAAATAATATATTTCATCATATAATTCTGTGAATCAAATCTTGGAAATAATAAATAACCCTTAATAAAAATAATTCTCCCTATAAAATTATCAACATTACCTATACACTATTATATACTTAAAAATTATCAATAACTAACATCTCCCAAAAAACACAATATTCATTGGTATATGTAATTATATCAAATTTAATGAAATTTAATTTCCACTATTTTTGATCCAATACTAAGGCAAAAAATGGAATAAAATATCCCCCCAATATCATGTTCTTTCATAGGTCTCTCATTGAATATTAGTCAATTCATAACGCCCTCTAATAAATATATCCAATATCACAAAATATATATTCCAAAACCAAGAATTATAGTCAAATAATGCTGCACTACCCAAATATAATCCCCAATTCCCATTATAGGAGATGTATTTCCCAATTAATTGATTGATTATCAATATCCCTAAATGAAAAAATTATCATCAAAATAAATAACAAAAAAAATACTTCTAAAGTATCCCTTATCAAAAATCAACCTAGAGCACGAGCCAAAGTGATATAATCCACCTCACCTATCCACTCCTGTAATGTACATAGTTTTTCCACATTTTCGGTCACCTAAAAATCTATTTCACAATAGAATAATTCATATATATGGACAATACGGTGCTATATAATCCACAAAATGGAATATAGAGGTTCCAATAATGCCATGAGATATCACTCCCTAACTCATTATGAAGTAGATCTCCCAGTTCATCACCAAAAAACTAATCATCAGTCAACCACTTAATAAATCATCAACTGATCAATTGTGGGGACTTTCTATGTTAGAAAATTCTCATATCATTATTTCATTATCTACAAGTCAAAAAATAAAATATCTCGAAGGGTAGAATTGTTATATAATAATCATTCCAAGATGAATATATCACCACAATAGAAAAAAACTAAATATAGTCTAAAATATCATATTATATATTATATATATATTTTCATCTCACCCATTACCCAACATGTATATCATCGTAAATATTACAAACCATGAAATTTTTTTTCAAATTTTTTTATTAAAATCACATGATCTAAAAGATTAAAAATTATTTGACAAATAATTTACTAAAAAATTCAAAAAATATAATTTCTATAATATATTACATTTGATATTTTTTTATAATTTTATTTTCATATACACACATTCTAGAAAATATTTAGAGGAATAAAATTAAATATTATCATGAAATATGTGACATAACATTACATTGATATAAAATAATAATCATAATGTATTTAATATAACATTTCACAACATATCCATTTGTAATTTACATGAATTATATCCAACATGAAATCTTTTTCTACAGAAAATATTTATTTCATGATTTTTACCATTTATATATTAATGGTATAAATCACCCATTTCAATTGTATATATTTAAATATCAAAATAACTGAAAAACAAATTATTTACTAATTATATTTAAATTTACACAAACAGTTACCATTTATGATAAATACTAAAATATATACATCATTACATAATTGTATGTAATGATCTATCATATATAAAGATTTTATTTTACTTTAATATAAATGAATCTTCAATTTATTTTCTTGATAACCATAAACATAAAATTACATAATGAAATTACTCAATCCAATGAAATCAACATAAAATTTTAAAAAATATCATTAACTATGAATAGAAAAATTGAAAAAATAACATCATTAAAATACCATTATTGTATTAAAAAATCAATTTCCCCATTTATTTCAAAGTTATTCATATAAATTTTATTTTGGATTAAAATATTCACACTAGAGTGAGTAAATTTCTCAAGCATTTAATTATAGTAAGTCTGAGACCCTAGTGTTCAGTTCAGTTAGTTGTTAAACTAGTGGGTCTTCGTGAGGTCTAGTGTTCTACTCTTGACTAAATTATCCTTGTAATTCCTGTTGCATGATTTTTTTTTAGCATAGACCCTTATAAAAATAAAATGTGGATTGGGATGTAACATTAATCTATAATATGTGTGAAAAAATATACTTTTAAATATAATTAATTGAATTAATATATGAATATAATGTAAATAAGTAAATATTTTTATTGTCATACCGAAAAAAATTATATAAATCAAATAATTTTATTCTTTAAACTAAATAACAACTTTCAATTAATTAATAAAGAATATATTATTTATGTATTATATTTACTTTATCTTGTAAATTTTATGGTATATATTAATTTTAAAAACCTATTCCTTACTAATTTAATTATATAAACATTATTATCAATATGGAAATTGTATATTAATATCATGATGGATGAGACTCGAACCAACATTCTTATTTGATGGTTGAGAGTTAGATCAAATTATTATTTATTAAATCTGTCTGGTTTCAATTTCTTCAATAATTATTAATAAAAAAACCACATGGTAAATTTAATGTCTACTATTAATATTTTTATCAAATCATATTAGTTTTCACACCTCACTTTAAAAAATAATCTATTATCTATAAAATCACTAAATCACAGACAAAACTCAGATAAAAAGCTGGATAATTCATCAATCTATATTTTAGAATGCATCCCTAAAACTCATTGCTCAATTTATTAGGGTTGATAAACATCATTACCATATAAATATAATCATTATACAATTATTAACCTTATATTAGAAACCTTATGGTTATTTAGCATATTAAAATTTAATTACTATAAGAAATTAAAACTTATTAAACATTCAAACCTGTGATTTGATGAATAGTATAACCCTCCAAAATAGGTACCCAAGTACATTTATATATATTTAAAAATAATAATAATTTCACAGAAATAATGTAGTAGATATATATACTGAATATAAGGAAGTAAAATAAAATATATATGGGTGTTAAGAAAAACCATGTCTTCCACCAACGATAGACAATATCACTCCAAAATTTGGTAGAATCCCATTATACTAATCTAACTACGTGAAAGTTAGAAAAAAAATAGATGACCATTTAACATAGATACTCATATCTATAATAACACAATTTAATCACCATGTGAAACAAAGAGAACATACAATGTTTGATAATAATAACATAGTATATACCAATAAATGATAGAATTCCAAATTGTTTCATTATTTAAGTTTATCCATTTTTTATTCAAAGTAGAATCATTAATGTTATGCATATAATATAAAATTTAATGAATTAACGAAAAACCCAAAAAACAGCCAAATTAATTTATAAAAATAAAATAGACTCATAAGTAACTATTTAAATGGTTAATTCCAAAAATAACATGAAATATTATATACAAGAGAATGATATGTTAATTAAAGTGATCCAAATCAAAACAATTTCACCTAAATGAGTATAAAAACTACCCCAAAGAAAAATCATGGAATCCCATGGAATAAATTGGATATTCTCAAAAATAGAGAAAATATTATCGAAATATCAACATGTAGAGGTAAATTGAAAATAAAAATACCAAAAAACTGGGGAGTGAATCCAGTTTTCCCAAATAACATAAATAATAACCATTTATACACATACCTTCTTGGTATATCATTGTTAAAATAATATATTCCAAATTCAAAAAATGATAAGACATATACAATTAAAAATTAACATAGTATAGAAAATATTCATATTGATTGAAAAATATGAATATTTACATTGAATATTAGATAATAAAATTTAATGACTGTAGCATAAAAATTAACATAAATAAATAGGTTCATTAATGTGATTTAAAAAAAATGTAACATTATTACCAATGAATCTATATGATAAAAATAATAATAATAATAATAATTAATATTTTTTGGAGGGTTTAATGAACTCATATGAAAATAGAAAATCATAGTATAAATGAAAATATAATTAGTAAAAATAAATGAACATAATCATAATATAATTATACATGTTCATAATGTAAATGTTAGACTTGTTTATTTTATATCATTATGAATTTCCATTATATATTTCAAAATGATGCAAATATATGATTTTGGTCAACTCAATATATCATTAATGAACATCACAATAAAACATTAATATAAACATGTGATTGGTTAAGACCACATACCTCATCATTTAATGGTCATATAATATTATTACAATGACCACCAAAACTATAAAAGTAACAATCCATTAAAAATCGGTAATTAATACCAAGAATAAATCCTCCATAATACACCATTATTTACTACACATGAAAGTTAAAATAACCAGAATATTGTCACCATAATTCTGTGAAAATACATGTTCAATTACCTTAGAATGGGGACCAAAACACACATATAAACCCTTGAAATCTAGGATTTACAGGGTTGAATGGAAAGAGAATAGGAGTGTAGTGAATATTTTTAAACTATATATCCCTCAAAAGTTTTATATTACTAAAATATGTGGACTAGTTAATAAATTTATATTCAATTCCTAAAAAACATATATCAAATATTTTTATAGTATATAGTATAATTTCATAATATACTCAACATAAATATTATTTCTATGGTCTATGGGGTCCCTTACTTAGTACTTGATTAAAATAATAAAGCGAACCCAATTTTACCTCAATCTACATAATAATTCTATTTTTTCTATACTAGTTTCAAAATTCAAATTCATGAATTTCAGAAAAATATTAATATCTCCAAGTAATAACTTTAATTCCCAAAAATTAATAAAATGTTATTTGATTTATTTGAATCCATTATTTTAATCATATCAAGATAACATTCAACTAAATTATTACTTCCTCCTAGTCCACTAAAATCCAACTAACATGGGATGTAATAATTAGAATAATTTTTTGAAAGCTCTATATTATAATATTTACTCCTTGAATCCTCTCTAAAACCAGTCATTGAGATTAGGGAGGACACCCGAAGTTCCCTTATACTAGTCCAGATCCTATTAATGATATCATAGTAGATAAAAAAATACATGTGATATATTTTTCTAATAACCCAATTAATAAATTTTATTTAATGTAGAAATTCCAATATATAGTTTTTTATAAAATTATTGATGAATGTTATGAAAAAATATAATAATATATAAGGTATACTATAATTTGATGTATCTAAAACCCTTAATAAATAAATGAATATAAAATATCCATATCCACTGAAATTATGGTATATGTTCACTCCGATTATGTACTAGTTATCCACTAACTTCCATGACTATGCTACCCAATACAACTGAAAACATGCTTTGGGTTATATTATAATAGCTATATTTTGTAAGGGTGATTATGAGAATAGTCAGTATGTTCCTATAATATACACCATATATTGTTAAATGATTTTAGTATATTAATGACTCTATTAATTGAAAATATAAACATTAATTTATTTTCACTCAATACTAAATCTACAAAACAGATAGAGATAAACCATAATTAACATATAATATACTAAAAAATTTTACACACTCCACCAAAATAATAAAGAGAAATATCTAATATAAATCATAATGACTTTTTTAGTACCATGTTTGAAATATTTCGTAATTTATATTGATCAAGTTTAAATATTCTCATATTATGACCATAATCAATTCCATATTCATAAATTAATTTATTAATGTTGGGTGAGGTTAAATTATAAATCCATTAGTTCTCTAATATGACATTCACTATCTGAATATCATAGTACACCCATACATCTATTACATAACATTTCATTCATCTAGAAAAAGAAAATTCACTATTTATAAATATATAAAAAATTAATACACACAACATTTTATCTACAATATGAAATATCATTAACCCTCCCTTTAGATTTATATAAGGGGGAATAAATAATAAATAAATGATATATTCAGCCTCAATTGCCCAATGATTCCTTTTGGATGTCAAAATATTACCCCAAATCTATATAAATAATTTCCATTTAAGAATAAAATATATATTTGAGGGAAATAAATAGAAATACCATATCTCTATCAAAACCAACATATAAAAAATAAAATATTTCATAAAAACCAAAACACAATGATCAGTCTATTTAGTTTGAAAAAATCTAACATATCACCATATAAATCATGAGGGATGTTTTACTAATATATGGGATTCATCATTCAATATTATAGATATTAGAATAAAAAAATCATACATCATCTTGTATATCATAGTTTTCCAGTTAGAATTGTTTTCAATTATTTAAAAATATACTATCTACATTTTGGGGAATATATTAAAATTTTATGTGAAAGAATCGATCATCCAATTTATTTAAAAATCAAAACCCCTAGTATTTTCATAATTAATATCAATGAAATATAGCAAAATGACAATATGAAAATATTTTTAATAGTGTAATAATAGAAAATTATTGATAATAATATCCTAGTACATTCCTTCCTCATTTTTATTTAAGCACATTAATTTTCACTATTAATTTAGAAAATATATATGCCTTAAAAGATAAAATAATAAGTTACATTATTAAATTATAATGTGAAAATATATTTTTATAACTACCTCCAATTTTTTAATATATCTAAAAAAATAATCATGGAAGTATATACATTTCAACCAACAAATATATTGAACATCATGGAGGTACCCATATTTTATAAAGGTATACATGAAACTATGATTATCTTCAAACACTAAGAGAATCCAAAATAAAAATTATTTCATTTGTTATAACATAAATATGTATAAAATTATATATATATTCACAACCATTAAAATCACAATCATTTAACGAAATTTATGTATCTATACACCACTGAAAAATAAACAAATTTAATGTAATGTTAATAAAAATAACATTCTAAAAAAAGTTATCGAATCTAGATAAATTCAATTTTATAAAATAACATCACAATTTGATATTCAAAAAATTTAAATTGAATAAATAAATTAAAAATTTCCGAAAAATGAAATTCTAGCTCATAAGTAGAAAACCATAAAAACCAATTTTACTTCTCTTATTTCAATTGGACTTTCATAATCTTTACCCCCACTATAATCTAATCTTTGTGGACATAATCTATTAAAATGAGGAAAATATTTTTTTATTACTCATTTTGAATAATACTTTTATGAGTACTAATTTTTATATATTTTTATTTTCTATAGATAAAATCTATGATAGATATAATTGTCATGAAATAGACCACAATGAACCTTATTTTTGGATAATGGAACAAATAGTTACAAAATTATCTCGATACCCCAATAATTTCAATATCAATCATAATTCATTAAGAAAGAACACTAGTGGGTAAAAAACCCTTTCTCCAAAAAATATGTTGAATAAAATATTAAATTGATGGAATATAAATAAAAAAACATATATGATTATATTGTAAGTAAAAAAATATTTTCCCCAAAATATTAAAAACACCCCGAAAACAAAAACATGTGAAATTAAATTTACACAAATTGTTTTGTATGAAACCATTATTTATATCTAATTAAATTTTTGTTAATTACTATATTTTTTAATGCATAAATGACATTGAAAATAATTAATATATCTGTATGTCTTATGGAGAATAAAATTAGTTTTGGATGAACATAATTATTCATTGAATACCATCCCGTTAATGATAATAATATTATATTTAATGTATTTAATCAAAAGAGTGAAATTGATAACATGAAGGGTGATTGTAAACCTGATATTGAGTCATATTTTGTAAATGACAGGGGTGGGGATTTATAAAATACCACTAATATATTGTAAACTAGATTTATATACATTAAATATTTTTGTATAAAAAACATTAATATATAATGTGGTGACTAAAAAGTAATTGAATTAATGAATATTGATATAAATATCTTTATTAAATGCGATTAAAAATTTATTTTGAATATCATTAACTCAATTTGTAATACTGTGAATGATGCAGTTGTGTTTATGAGAGGAAACATAGATTATAATTACGATTTTCATATAATTATAGAGTATTTACTATTTTAATAGAGCACATTAATTGAAATATATCAGTTATTATAGAAATTAATGTGGATATTGTATACACCAATAATATTCATTTAACTAATGTATTTTATGAAATATAAATTTAAAATAGAAAATATAAACATTTAAATAACTATATTAAAATGTAATTTATATTAGCCGATATGAATATTATTATGAAATATCATCAACAATTATCTTATAAATTATAGGAATTAATCATACGAAATCTATAGTTATTTAATGAATTTATAAGGATAAATTATCCCTAAATTTTCATAGTGATGGGGATTTTCGGAAGTCAATTTTGAAAAATCCTATTATGTTTTATGTAGTTTTTCTTCAATTTAAGTCAAAATATATATTGATGAAGTATATTAATATAATTCACAATATATGTTAATGAAAATTATAAATGATAAATATATTTTATAAACAAGGTGGTATGGATGAAATTTAATAATAATTAAAAGAAGTTAAAAGTGGTTAATATAATATTTAAGATATGATTTTGGTTAACAGTAATTTCTAAAATAAAACACTTATTGTGTTTATCCTAAAGAATAAACTTATGGAATCCTAATCTGGAATATAAAATCTAATGTGTGCTAAAAGTGTTAGAAAATCACTATAGTAAATAAATAAATGAAATAACATCATTAGAGGTTGATTGAATATATTAGACGAAAAGTATGAGCATTTCAATAATTTATAATTACAGATTACGATGGGTAATGTAATTTTATTTAATAAATAAACAACATAATTGAAATTGAAAATTGAAAAAAATCATGTGATGATAAATTGTGTGGTTGAATTAATGTATTTTATGTAATGAAAGAGAAATTTTTTTTACCCAATAGTAGTAACTGACCAAATTGTGTTAGGTGTTGAAGTTACAAAACTCAAATATAATATTACAATTATATTTTATCATATGATTAATTAAATCTTTATTTAAAATCTCTTTGAACAATTATTAAATATGGATGAATTTTTACGAATTATGACTTATAGGTTATTGGAAATGACATGGCAAGAACTGTTTCTCATACATGTCAACCTACAAAAATATATAACATGATGACCATGTGATTAATGTTTTTAAAATAATATAATTAAGATATTCATATTGAGACTCTCCAAATAAGAAAATTTACTAATTTTTTAAATATTTTCTATTATTGTGGAATTATTAGAAAAATGATATAAATATCAATAAAACCCTTGTAATTTTGAAATAAGGTTTGAGTAAAGATATTATATTAGGACCATTGTTATTTATTAAATAGTTAATTTAATATATATGGTAATTATGGTAAAATGTTTGATTAGTTTCATAATTAAAAGGCGGATAGATTATTTCTGATGTTAAATTTACCCCTTAATGTTTACAATTGAAGAGATGATCTTTTATACCAGTCGATTACAATAATGTATTGATATTATAAAACAGATTTGATTATTTGAAAAAATTTATGACAAAATTTATATTTTTCCTTTTATAAAAAATGATTTTATATTATTTTATTAATTATAATAACATTAAAATATTGATGTATTTTAAATATATTTGTGTTAATATAATTATTTTAAAATTTAATATTAGTACTATATTTTTTTTCATTCTTAATGAATGAGAATATTAATTTTAATATTTTTTATCAAATGTTTTTGGAAAAGTTATTAATATATATTATAGAGCCTTGAAAATTAAATGTATATCCTTAAAATTAAACAGGTATAAAGATATGGTTAAAATATGAAAATTATTTTTAGAATTCATGAAGCTCAACCTATTAAATTTATTCTCTTGGTGGGACTCTTGGTATCCTTTCTAATTCACAAGAAATTGGATTATGTTTATTTTAATATTTGTTTAAAACTATTTTAAAGGAACAAAACAAATTTCAAATATATATTTAATTACTTGGAATAATATATTTTTTCTTTTCCAATTTAAATTTAAAATTTTACTACCCCAAACCATTACTCCAAACATACCAAGGAATTATAAAATCAATTTTGGAATATAATAATCCATATATTGAAAACTTTAATAATTTTATGAGAGTGTGATCTAAAAATAATTAAAAAATATAAATATTAATACTATATGAGACAAATATAATAATATCTTTCTTATTTATAGGATTCGCACAAATCTGAACATACCATTAGACCAAAAAAGTGGAAATTTAGATATTAAATGTGTTATTTTCTAAGATAAATTCAATTAAATTTTTTAAATCATACTCATTTGATTAATTATTGAGTTTTATAGATATATTAAGGGATTTATTATAATGTAAAATAACTAGTTTTATTACGGAAACAATATTTTAATCATTAATAATATGATTTTAAATACTACTGATAATGACGACATTCATTAAATAAAATAGTTTAATCAATAAAATTATTAAAATAACAACACCATAAAAATAGATTTTTTAAAAAAGATTCAAAACCATTGAAAAATATAGATTTTTCTATTTTTATATCCAAATAATTATCATGATATTTAATGGAATAATAAAAAAATGGTTAATTTAGAATGGAGATATTAATTATTAGTTGAAAATTTAACAATATGTAAATAATAATAACAAATTAATTGTAAAATATAACCACTTATATTATATAAAGTCATTAAATTTAAAAGAAGTTGAATCATTGAAAATATTTCAATATATTCAATAGTTATTAATTCATATTCTACAAATTTTTTGGAAAATATTATTATTAATATGTTAAATAAATTATATTTTTTTGATAATAGTGATGTCATAGTTGAAATATTTTATAAATGAAAATAATATTGTTTGGGGTAATATGATGATGAGAAAAATATGAATAGGCATCATTTTTTTTAAATTTCTAAAAATATTTATGACTCTACTGCTGAGTCTAACTTTATTAAAATTTTATTTGAAGAATAATAAATACATCCCACTCCTATGAGATTATATAAAATGAAAAAAAAAATTTGAAAACATTTGGAAAGAAAAAATATTATAAACTATAAATAATTCTCAAAAAACCATTAATATATAGTCACATTCTTAGAATACAAAATAAATTTGTATATTATTCAATAAATTAGATATATTGTATTAACAAATGGATGATATAATATACCATATATTGAATAAAAATTCCACAGAATTGGAAAGTAATTTTTTTTGAAATTTCTTCAAATCCAAATATGCATATGAAACAAAATTATGTGAGGATGGATATAAGAAAATCTAAAAAAATGATTGGTGTAGAAGACATATAACCGTATTTGTTTTGATGTTTCAGAGGAGGAATTATTCTCTAGTGATAAAGCTTTATGAAATAAGTTTTTGATCAATAAAATTATGAAAATTTATATAAAAAATGAAAATTTTGTATTCCTTAATGTGTTTCATCAAGATAATGTTTACATGTCCCCAGAAGATCTATTTAAAATCAATTTTATTAAAGATGTATTTTATTAGTTTAATGACATATAAGAATTAATGTAAACCCTATAATCCTCTTATATGTTATTGGTCACTATTTATATATAACATTTTCTAGATTTATTGTATAAATGGATGTTTATGATGTGGTGAATATAATCATTTTTTAGGTATAATGAATGAGACTAATATTTTATTAATAAAAAATTAAAAATTCTAATGGGTTTAAAAATTTTACATGAGAAATAAAAAACATTAATTTTAGAGAATAAGTATTCAAAGAAAGTAATCAGGATGTTTCATATCCAATACTATAATATAATAGTCACTCAAATTTAAACTATAACAAAATAAAATAGTGATGAACATAAAAAAAAAGATAATATCATGGATTACTAGAAAATAATTTTGATATTATAATATAATATATACTTGAGGCCTCATACTATCTATTCCAAAAGAATCACTTAAATATACATGATTGATACTAATGAGATAATTATAAATTATTTTGAGAGAAACATAAAGGATGTAAAATAAATAATCTAACAAATAAAAGGTGAGGTTGATTTTATGTTTTAATAAAAAAATTATAATATATGAATTCTATAATTCAATGAATATGAATATGAGTTGGTAATGGTTGATGTAATGCCTATAAAAGGTTGGTGTGTCTACATGGGATGTTTGAATATGACATTAGTAGTCATGATATCATGGAGTGAATTATGGAGAACTGGAGAGTTAACGTACAATTTTATTAACCATTCCAGTTTAAAACAGTTTATGTGTGATAAAAACTAATTAACCATAGATTGGATATTAATAATCTAGTTAATAATATATTTTACAATATCAATTGTGTTATTTTTTTTCAAATATTCTCAACCCCTATAGAGATATATAAACAGAAATAATGTGTCACAGAATTCAAAATATTATGATAACAATTTAATGAAATAATAATTTATGTCAATTTATAATAAATTTAATTATATCTTCTCAAATAAATCATGCACCTCTTATAAAATAATAAGTAATATAGAATTTGTTTTTTAAAAACCTATTTTAAATAAAATTTATATAAGGGATACTCCTAGGATTTAGAATAATCTAATAATGGGGTATTTATTAGATATTTCCATCACAGAGGAATATAATATTATAATGAGGATATATTTTGGAAATACACAAGAATAATTAGAAAAGTTTGTTAATATATTTATATTGGATTATATTAAATTTATTCAAAGTTTCTCTAATTTAATATAATTTATAAATTTGATATGTTAGTAAGTACTAAAATTGGTGTTTAGTGGATCTAATGGATTCTGGATTTTTAAGTGTCAAATAAGTTTTAATAGTTTAGTACTAGTTAAATATGTTTATTCCACATTAATTTTAATACCATTTGGAATATTTATTGAGGTGATAAACAGTGATTTATATGGAGTACTGATACAATCATGAAATAAAAAAAATAATTAAATACTTCCTGTTATAATGTTATTACATGTGATAGTTAGAAATACAGTGTAGTTGTAATTAAAAATATATTTCTCATGTGTGGATAAGTTGTTACACAATAAACCAAACAATATTATATTTTCCAATTTTTTATATTTCAACAATTTTTCCCTATAATTTATATTAAATATACTACTCTATTATAATAGGAAAATGAAATTTTTTATTATATATGAATGTCGGAGGCTATCAATATTTTAATAAATGAGATATGATTTATTTTTTATTTATTATTAAATGTGGGTATAATATGTTTTATTTTGAAATGTATGCGTAAAAGATACATTATTTAATGTCATATAATGAATTTATAGTAATAAAAATATTTATTATCCTCTTTGGCATGTTTCAAATGTATATCAAAATCTGTGGAAAATATATTAGTAGTTATGAATGGAAATAAATTTTATGCTATAGGATAGTTTTATGGGATTAAAATGGATATCAGTAATAAAAAAATGTTAAATTCTTACTCTATATCGATTGATCATTAACATAATGTGATATAGTATATCATAGTGTTAAATATTTTACTTGAATTTAAAATTATTTTTCTATTATTTAATGAACCCTTCAATATGGATATTGTCAAACAAATGAAAACAAGATAGATGAGCATAGTTGTTTTGGAAGATTATTCAAAAATTATTTTTCTATTCCAATATAAAAATAAAATTCCCATTTTTTATGGGAAAAACTATATTTGAGAAAAAAAGAAGGTTCCTATAAAAGATTATCTAAAATGTTACACACATTTTTGACAATAAAAATTCATTAAGTTATTTGAAAAGGTATAATTTTCCCCAAATTTATAATAAATGAAATGTTATTGTTGTAATCTATATAGTCCTACAACATATAAGTTTGAGTTTTTAATTAAATAAATGATATGGAATCATAATATTTTTGAATTACCATATATATTTATCTTACTAATTTTATCTATATTTTTAAAATTCCAAAAAACAATAGATGTTGGATGATACTAGTTACTATTATGTAAATATAGATTAATTAAAATGTTATGGGGGTGATAACCCTTCATGGGATAATATGAGTGGGCAACATTTTTTAAATTTTGAGTAACATGATCATATTTTGTTCTCAAGGAAAAATTGTTCATATTAAATTTAAATAATATTTAAAATACCATTTCTTGTGTAATTGACACTGAGAAATAATTATTTTATTATGGGAGTAATATATCATTTGACAGAGAATTGTAATAACATCATGTATCATGTTTATATGAAAATCACTTCATTAACCTTGATCTAGCCATCCTTTTAAAGGTAAATAATTTAAAAAATCCTATCATGGGATTATTTGCTTTTACCCAATCATTTTTCTCAATATAGATATTGTGGGTTGTGTTTACTAACCTTGATATATTACAATCTAAAATGATATATTATTTTTGATGCTTAATATTTAAAAGTATACAATTTTTTCATTCAATCACTTTCCAAATAATATTTTATTATTGATAAAATTACGTAAAAATGAAATTGAAAAGTAAAAGTTCCAAAAAAAATTAAATTAATAATTTTATAATAAAAAAATAAATCTTAAAAATAAATTAAATTTAATATTTTTTATTGCAATAAAATTTTTAAAATATAATAATAAATTAAAAATAAAATTAACATTTTGAATTTTTAATTTATGTTTGAGAAATAAAAAATGAATTTTAAAATAAAATTAATATAAATGATTTCATAATAAGAATAATATTTATATATTAAATGGAACATCCATTCAAATATTGAAATATGAATAATCATTTTCAAATTTAAATTTAAATATATAAAAGAAAACATGTTTTTTCTTTTTATTTTTGAGACTATAAACCAAAGAATTAATATGAAAACTAATATTAAAATTTAATTGAAAATTAAAATCAATAATGAAATATAATACAAAAATGTAAAATAAAATTGATATCAAATGAATTAAATATGAATTGATGATAGAATTCAAAAATTAATTTTGGAAATTTAAAATTCAAATTTTCAAGATTCTTCCTAATTTGTTAGTGTAATTGGTTATTGAATTAATAATATAAAATATTGAATTAAATATGACCATTTAATAATAAAATTTTAATATTAGTAATATTAAATTATAATAAAATGAAAATAAAAATTTTATTGCAATCTAAATTGATTTTTTTTTCAAATATTGAACACGTATTCATAATTCAAATTGAAATAAACATATGAACAATTATTAAAATTGAAATTTTAAATCAATTTGAAATTATTTACATTTGTTTTAGAATCATCATAAAAACTTTGAAAAATTCAAATTTATGTTAAATTAAAATTTTGAATGTTGAAATGAATAAAAAAATTTAATTATGATTTTTAATTTTATATGTAATATAAAAAAATTATATTTCAAATTGGAAAAAAATATTAAATTTATATTCATATTCCTAATTTTATTTACTAAGAATTAAAAAAATTGTAATTAATTAGATTTATTAAAATATTAATTTTATTTTAAATTTAAATTTAGAAATTTTAATTATATCTTAAATTATAGTATTTATATTAAAATTTTGTAATATGTTATCGAACATCAATAGAATTCATGGTGTTGTTGAAAAATAGTTTCAAATTTAAAATTACAATTAATACCAAAAATTATTATACAATTCCAAAAAAATCAATGATCAATTCAAATTAAAATTGAAAAAATAATATTGAGAAATATGTTTTAAAATTTAATTCTATTAATGTTATTATAAATTTTAATAGATATAGAAATTTATATTTAGGACAAAATATTAAGTCCAATTTGAAATTGATAAAAATAGTGTTGCTGAAATTTTGAAACTAAAATAGAAGTCAATTTTTTTATTATTGTTAAAATGAAAATTAATGAAATATTTGATATTAAATTTGTATTTTTAAATGGAGAAATTAAAATATTGCATCATATTTAAATTCAAATTCATATATAAATTTAAATATTTAATTGACATTAAAATATCAAATATTTTAAAATAAAAAAGACATTTTATAAATAAACTATAATTAAATATCAAAATTAATTTCAGGTATATATTTTGAATTTTATAAATTATTTAATAAATTAAAATAGATATTTTTGAAATTATTATTATATTTAATATATTTATTTTAATTTTTTGAAATGTTGACTATTACTGAAATAGAAAAATAAAAAAATTAAATTTTCATATAGAATTTAAATATAAAGCTACAATAAAACATTTCCACTGAAAAAATAGTAATTGTAAGTGAAATTAATATTTACAAGGAATATATAAATAACAAAACTAAATTGAAATGAGAACTAAATTAAAACTAAAAATATTAAATATTAAATTAATTTTTAACATTACATTTCTATTTAAATCTTCATGTTGAAATTGGGATATTGGAATTTAAATTGAAAATGAATTTGAAAGATTGGTGATAAAATAAGATTGCATGTTAAAAATTAATATTGAAATTGATATAGAAACTTTTTATTCATATTTGAACTAAAGTCAATATTTAATATGAAATATAAATATAAATTAATAAATTTAAATATTCATTCAAAACATAATATAATATAATTTTTTGTTGATGTTTGATAAATTAAAATATAAAATTTACATCTATATTTAAATTAAAACCTATAAAAACTACATCCATAATTAAAATTTATTTTTTGTTTTATATTATAAATAAAATTAATATTAAAAATTAAATTCTTTTTTAGAATTTAAATATAAAATTTTAAATACAAATTAAAATTAATAAGGAAATTTAAAATTAATAAATGATGGTGGAACAGAGATTAACATTCTAATTCACTATGGTAATGAAACTAATGAATAGAAATAGAAAAAAATGTTTATATTAGGAAATTCAAATCCAAATTCTCACTAAAATATATTTTATAAAAATAAAAAATGAAATTAAATTAAATTTGAGAAACATTATTTTATCAAAAATATTATAAAATACCAATAAAAATGTAAATATTTTTTTTATTAGAAAAAACTGAAATTGTGAATAAAATAAAAATTATAAAATAAATTTGAATAGATATATAAAATGATGTAAAAATGAAGATGTTTTTAGAAATTGTTCATTGAGTTGATACTAGTTTTTAAAATGTTAATTAAATTTCTAAATTTTATATTAAATTTAGATTTAGAATATAGTTTTATTTTCTATACCTGTGGTTATCATTCCATTTTATATTATATTCATATGTAAATTTTATAACCATAACATTATTTTTTTAATAGTAATAGTAGGATTATTATTGTTTTATGGGGGATGGACCATAAGTACCAAATGTTTGATGTATTTTATTGTGATATTTAGTTATATAAATATAGAGATTCAATAATATAATCAGATATTTTATTTAGAATAGTACATTATTTGTATATTGTCAAATATCATCCCATACATTTAATACCTAAATATTGAATCATTTTAAATTAATATTCAATACATTTTCCCAAGTACACATGCCTATAAAAGATATTGGATATTTATATATAGAAACATGGAAACAAAAATGAATATTACATACAATATATATAATATTTCCAAGTAGGATTTTACCAACCACCATCCTCCTTAAAAATATCTTACATAAATGAAATCTTCATAACATAGTGAAGAAAACATAAAAAAGAGAGATCTCAAATACACAGTACGTTCAAATATTATAGATATCAGCCTATATCCCTAAGAGAACATAATATGCACATAGGGGTATGAGAACATGATGATTAATAACAATAATCATATCCAAACAGAGAAAGATAATTAAACATGAATCAAGGATAATATTTGTTTTCAAAAAATGGAATTGGAAATTAGAGTGAATAATCTTCAACCTAAACATGTGATCAATGAAAAAAATTCATAATAATAAAGCACAAGTTTTTTTCTACTACCTTGTAATAGAAAATAATTTCCATATTCAATGATCAATGGTAAGGATAGTATAGTGGTTTAGGTACACTTCTCATTCCGTCATTTCCTTCCTCATGGTTCACTCCAAATAATATATTATTAGTCAGTGTCCCTTAATGAACTAATAAAACTCCATATGATAGTTCTTATTATATCATGGGATTACCATTTTATCTAATTCACTGGAATAATAAGTAACTCTCTATACACCAGTCACATATTGAATACCAATATATATAATTCCATAAGAATAGAAAAAATTCAACATATCATCAAATAATGACCCTTGTGATGGATATTGGACATATAAAGAATTCAACATCATAATCACTATCTATCTAGATAAAGAATAAAAATGGGAACATTGGATCAAAACCCCATTAAATTATAAAAATCATAAAATGATGATGTTATAAATTAAAATAACGTTGAATTGTCACAAAATTATTTGTAGAGGTAAATAACCTTTCATTTTTTGGGTCACATATTTAAAATATTATGATTTTAAAAATATAATGGGATGACTGTTTTCATAATTTATCGAACATAATTACGAATTTAATGTTTATATAGAAGATTATTCCTTCTATAAGAAAGAAATTTTCATGTGGTGTGTGTTAAATTAAAAAATTTATTCACATTATCAATAAATTTTTTGATCTTCCATCATTGAAACAACAAAAAAATACATTAATTGTTTTAAAATAAACCCAATAATGGGTAAAGATTAAATGAAATATTCATTTAATAATTTTGAAAAATTTCTTCAAACAATTTTATTGATAATATTGAAATCCAAAAAATAAGCATTACTAAATATAAAAACATATGAAATTTCCTTTAATAATGTTATTTTGGATTCTACAGTCGTTAGAGATCGTAATATTAAAATAAAAAAAGGAAATGTCCTAAAATTAAAATAGGATTAGTAAATACATACCATTTAGGATATATAGATCACATTATTTTATCATCATTATTTTAAATATAAATAATCCCATAAAAAATGATACTATAACATAAAATCATTACCATGTTTGTAACTTTTAATTTATAACTTTGATGAATGAAATAAATTAAAATTAGAATTAAATATCATTAACATATTTATATTATTGATACTACTCATCAATGGTGTGTTATATATACCTCATAATAAAATTCACATGGATTATAAAACATAGGTAAAATTAATGACAATTTTAGATAGTTAACCCCTACCAATTTTGTAACATTCGTATCTTGAAACCTTGAATTAATTTACTTGAATTTTATTATTAAATAAACTGAAATAAGATACATAAATGATATAGAATGCTAATTTAAAAGTATATATGTTACCCATAAACATATATAAGTTCATGAAATTAAATAGGTTTTGATGAAACAAAATACATAACAAGAACATGTACTAAATTTTTAATTATTATATAAAAATTAATTAGACTATTGATAATCAAATGGTTCCTTAAGTACATTTCATTTAATATTATTTATTCCAAATTGAATTCCCGTGAAATAAATATCCTAGTTGAAATAATATGTTGGAACATAACATTAAAACATGTCTCGTTAAATATAAATTTAGACGAAACCCTTGCCTTATGTTACTCTTGGAAGGTCATCACTCCAACAACATATAAAATAAAATTATGTTTATTTTAAATATTTATAACATCAAACATATTAATATATATAATATCAATTTTTATTCATTTATATGTTTTCACCACCCTTTTAGTTACAATTCTCTTTTAAAGTATTTATTTATAGTTTATTGGTCTTCATTTTTTTATTTCTTAAAGTTTATGTCATAGTATACATGAATCTTGATCCTTTTTTAAATAAAAATGAATATAAAAATAATATTTATTATTTATATATAAATTATATCACAATTAATATTATTTTGTGTTGAAAATTAAATAATATAATTCCATGGAGACGATAATTCTAATGTACAAATGAATATTGTTTCTATATTTCTACAGAACGAATTTATGAATAGTAAATTATACCTCACCATTATATAATCATTATAATATAAAAAATATAAAATATTATAATTAAATATTTTTTATTTATATACAATGTATTGTGTAAATTATATTAAAATTGCTTGTCTTTTTTGAGGTTGTCTTTCACATGTTTGCACAAGTGATATCAAAATTTCCCAATTGATTAGAAGGTAAGCAGGTATAAATTAATTTAAAATTATTGAATGAAAAATATTTCATTAATATAACATATAAATATTAAACCTATCATAATAACAATAAATTCAAGATGGTGATCGAAAATTAACTGTGTAGCTACATGGAGTTGGCACTTCACATGTATACATGAGCAATAATTTTATCTCCAATTTAATGAGAGAGTTAGTAATAGGTTTCTCCATTATAATAATAAAATATATTCTTACATATTAAAATATATTGATCATTTTTTTGTTGATACAAGTTCTTTTGTAATGTTTTAATAATAATTAAAATTGAAAATTCTCATTTAAAATATATACCTTCTCTCTTGGTGACATAATTTTGATAACAACTTAGGCCTTGAAGGACTAGTATGAGACAAAGTCCAATGTATCTATTTTGAATAATGGGATTATATTTGGGATTTGGAGTAGATATTTTATGGTCTAAAAGTTTTATGTTCTGATAATAATGGATGTGGATAGGTTTTATACTATTAGTTAGCAGACATGCCCATATGGAATTTCTAAAAATAATATCCATTATATATAATCACATTAATTTTAATGCTTCACTAAACAATAATTTATTTTAATGTATATAATATAATGTTTAACAAACATCCACAAATAATAATTATATATTATTGAGTTTAAATCTAAAAAGAATTTTTTTACACCAATATAACTATTTTATTATTAACAGTTGTAACAAATGTTGCTATCATTACAATTTAAATTTAAAATAATTATATTTTCCAAATTAAATATATTTTTCATTATAATTTAAAAATTTAATTCATTTTATAGGATTAAATCTCTATTAGTGTTATAATTAAAATTAAAATAGGGTCTCAACCCCCAATAAAAACTCATTACAGAAAAATGAATATTTTAGCACAAAATATAATATACATGCATTCGTTTCCTTCCAAAAAAACATTAGTTGATATATATATATATATAATTATCTATAATTTTTATTTAAACTATTAATAAATATAAATTATCATAACTTATTATTAATAAAACATATTTTTTGCATAATGTTTTTCCAATTTTTTTATTCCTAACAAATAAAATTTTACAGAAAACAAGTATAATGAATTGGTTAATCAATTAATTATATTATATCTATGTAAATTATATTTATGATGCATTATGTTAAAATTTATAACATAAAATAACTTTTTCTTTACAATAAAATAAAGGTAAATTTTTTGGCATTTTTAACTATTCTTTTCAAAATAAAAGTTTTAATAAAAATTCAAAAAAATTAACGATGAATGAATATTATCAGAAATATATATAAAATGATATTCATTTATAGAAAAAATATTCAAATAGTTTTAATTAAATATAATTTATAAGGGTCTAAAGTTAAATAATAACACGTATAAAATGGAACATATTTTTAAACCAAAATAATGATTTTATTGAAAATAGTGTGTTTAATTAATCATATTCACTATTTAACTGAATTTCATTTTTTTAAAACAATATAAATATTTTTCATAGTGATTTTGTTACTAGTAATCACTTTTAATTTAATGATGATAACATAATAATTTACTATATTGACGTTCATATAGGCTTGAGGTTGTACATAAAGTAAGTTATAGAACATATAAATTTTATTTAATATAAAATATTTTTTAAAATATTGGGTTATTATATGATAATGATTTAAATAAAATTAAGCCTTTTAATTTTTATCTTATTAATCAAAGGTTCAATACTTGATAATGCCTTGGTTGAAAATCCAAATGGTAAAATTAGATAATAAAACATTCTTCGAAAACATAATGTGAGAAAGATAAAGGTTACCTGAAATAATAGATAACGGTGTTTCTAGATATTGATATAATTAGCATGTTGTGATAATATGGAAATATAATATCAATATAATCTCAAAATAAATACATGTTTTAATGGATATCTAGTTAATGGGAATTTTAATGACCAAAATCCACAAATCATCGATAGTGGGAAATTTATATCAACTCCATAAAAATAATTGAAAAAAGTTAAACATTATCCCCTTAAGGTCATTTTTAATATTTGAGGAACTATTTTAAAATAAAACTTAAAAAAATACATTTACATTATTTTTAGAAACAAAAAATTCATTTTCGATCCTCATATATGTGTTTTCATAATCTTCTAACACTTTTAATAAATCTTTAAAAAATATTAATTTTTCAGGAAAGAATAACAATATTTACATGTTAATGTATCTTAAAATCCATAAAATAATAAAAATCCATTCCTTTGGTCAATATATATTTACCTAAAATTGGTTTTCCCATTTTATTAAATATTAATAAATAGTCATATGATTAATTATTACGTTAGTATATAAATCCTCGATAAAAACACAAAATCTTTATCATAGACAATTTAATAAATAGTTGACCATAAGACTACTCCAAAAAATGAATAATTAATTTTGAAACCAAAAAAATTAAAAATGATGTAAAATTACCAAAATCATGTCATAATAAATCCCTAAACAATAATAAGTGGCTCTTAATGTCACATATCAACCATTTGAAAACCATGAACATATATTCTTCTAAAACATGTAAATAAAACAAAATATCCACAAAACATAATGAAATTATATTCTTCTAAAAAAATATTATTATTAAAAAGAAAAAATAAATGACTATCCAACATATTCCATAAATAATAAAAAATAAATATCATCATTGATAACATAAATCCCTATTTCAATAAGTCAGAAATAAAATTTTATGTCAAAATATTATACATTGTACTTTATCAAAATATATAATCTCTTTATTCTAAAAAAATATTATTATCTCAACCTCAAAAACATATTAAGGTTTATTTATGAATCAATTATGTATTTCAAAAAAATCACCTTACCACTAAATCACATTTCAATATTTTAAGTACCAATTGATATTTTCCTGAATCTTATTAAATCAAATAAATATTTTTTACAATACTTAGATATTTTAGGGTTCTTGTACTATGATGTTATTAATAGAAAACTACTAAAAATAATTCTTAAATCCCAATACATAATAATCTCAATTATTCTACTTCAATGAATGGAATTGTGAGTGTCCTTCCAGGGAATATGATCTTGCCATTAAATTTCGTAATTATCTGAGATAATGAACTTATTCACCCAACATAAAATATAAAAAATATATATGTTATAATAGGATTTAAAATATTTACCTACATTGAATTCCTTATTTTTACCTAGGTATTAATTTCTCAATTTCATCATTTTTTCATTAAACATCTTCTGGTTCCATTGAAACAATAACATGTGATTCTTCCCACATTCGATACATGTAAAAAGATGATTCTTCATTCATATATTATCTTAAAAAAACTCTGTTTCCGCATATTTGGGTCATATAGAAACTTAACTATGATTATTTTCTTAATCATTGAAAGAGATAACAAATTACAAATAATAGTATGTTTTCTCATTCCATATCCCATATCATTTGTTTCCTACAAAAAAATACTTCCATCTTCTATCATATTAACAATTAACATGATTCCACCTAGATTGATATATTATCTAAAACCAAAATCGAATTTTGAATAATAGTAATGAAAATTCATCTAATCCTAAAAAATCATTCATATGATGTCTAAACAGTTACACTTTCTTTTCAACATATGACACCGTAGTTTTAACCAAGGTTATCCATGGTAATTGTCTATCAAAAAAATATATAATGGGTTATAAATAGATTTTTAGTAAATCTGATAATTTACCTCATGAGTTTCAAACCTAGGGAACTGTAATAGATTATTCATTTTCTATCATGATTATGGTCGAGATATACTCAAAAATATCTTTTCATGGTTATTACCCCTAGATAAATATATTCTAAAAACTATGTCCATATTCATTATCCAGACATGGATATATTTCTATCAATTCCATATAACGAATATGATACAAATAAAATTGGTTTTTATCATATACAAATGATTATCCCAAATTTTTTCAATAATTTTTCCTCATCTTAGTATCAAAAAATTTTGAAATCTTCATCTAAATCTAACCAATTATGCCCATACGTTTCATTCATAAATATCACAAAATTTTAGATTTATATTAAATACATGTCACAATAATACCCACTTTAGGAACATAGAGCTTATGTTTCTATGAAAACATGGATATGTAAAGAACTAGTGCAAAAAATATCTTCTATCACTTCTAATTAGGTAATTTAGAACTATCATCCTTTGAATATATCTGCAAAACCTTGGGAAGGGAGACATAATAATGTGTGAGATCATATTTTTAGTTAGGGGTAATTTATGATATATCTATACATCATAATTATAGAGGATACATAAAATATAAGGGCATGATAACATGGTCAAGACGTACAATAATCATTCCCAAACAATAAAATATCATTATTCATGAATCCTAAAGTATGGTTTTTGGAAAAAAAAATATATATAAAGAAGAAATGTGTGGGATGTTCCACTAGACTGTTTGGATCGTGGTGACATGGTGGTTTGTCATTTCATTTTCATTTTATGTATACTAAATAATATAATTTATAGGAAAAAGAAGGCATAAAATAATATAGGGGGATTATCAACAATAATTCTTGGAACAAGGTAATATATCCTAAGAATAATACATAAGTCTATTGAATGAAAATATGAATATAAAATCTTTTTTTATGTGAAGGATCATTTCCAGGACTATTATGTTTGATTGGTTCTACTCTTTGTTCTTTAATTTCCTTAGTCATGGATCACTCTTAATAATATATTATTAGAAAATAATTCATAATAAATTAGATTCACTCCCCCATTTTAGTCCTCATTGTCTCAAGATGTATCTTTTATCATCCAATGGATTGAGAGGCTATACAATTCATCTCCAACACATCACATTATGAAAAACATGTATATGTGTGCTATAAGATCATAAAAAATTCATATTTTCATGAAATATTGTCCAAAAAAATATACACCAGGTTCGTAAAAATTTAATCATTAAAATCTTGAACCATACAAAGGTAGAATAAATATGTTTACATTTTATCAAATCATAATTAAATCATAAGAAACAGAAATTTTGGTTTTTATAAATGAAAATTCATTTAAACGTTAAATAAAATATTTTGTGATGAAAATACACATTCATTTTACAATCGCAAATTTAAATTCCAAAAATATATATTATTAGGGAAATTGTTTTGTTTGAAACTAATAATAGAATAATATAGATAAATATTAAAATAAAATATTATTCATGTTTTTAATAATGCTCTTCATTAGGATTATATTGAAAATAAATTCCTTTCACATTGTTAATAAAAATAGCGAAGTACCTTGTTTAATAAATTGCATGAATAATTCCTTTTAAAAATTTATTGAAATTCAAAACATTTTTAAAAAAGAAATTATTAAATTTTTCATTAATTTTATGAAATATTCCTGCCAATATTTTTATGAAAATATAGTTATAGAAGAAGCTATTCTCAACATAAGAAAAAAACATCATTTGATTTTGATAAAACGTTTTTTGAAATCATATTTATATAAAGAGATTAAAATCAATAGAAATAATGAAATATATAGAAATATACATATTATAAATATTGAAATATTTTTTTGGAGATATATCTATTATAATTTCCTAAATAAGAATTTATATATAATCAATCCTATTAAAAAAAATGAGATTCTATTCTAATATCATTATAGCTTTGGTATATTTTGATTCATGACCTCCATGAAATAAAAAAACATCAAAATAATCATTAAATATCATTAACATTAAAATTTTACCTATATAACACATCAATGGGGGGTATTTGTGCATCACATAATATTATATAGATATATAACATAAAATATTTGTGGAAAATGAAAATATGATATATTAAAAAAAATATAAACTTGGTAACATTACAATAATATCACCTTGGATCATAAAATTGTAATTTTATTGTCAAGTTAAATAAATAATAAAGAATACATGATATTAAATTTCAATATTTCATAATATACAACATATAACCAAAAATATTTCTATGACAACAACATTGTCTCGATGACACAAAATTGTGATAATGAAAGAATATGTATTTTTTAATTTTTGAATTTAAATATATTAAGTGCTTTAAAATAATATGGTTAAATAAATACATTTAGTTAATCAATGTAGTATGAAAAAATAAATTCATTGGACGTGTATACTGTATAGAAATATAAAATTATTTCCATCCATTAATACATGTCACAATGACGAAAAATTGAAATATAACCCTAACCTAAAGTTAAAATTTAATTATGAGAACTGTATAATCCTTTATGAAAAAAATTAAATTTATTATAATTTAACACCAAAATGATATAAATATATATAATATCATATCTGATCCACTTATATTAGTTCAACACCAATTTCGTAACAATTCTCTATTAAATTCATCGATACATTTGTCAACTTCTATGTTTTTCATGTATATATTAGTTCTTCAGTTATTATTATTCCTTTTTGATAATGTTATATCAATATATATATATATTTTAAAATTATTTTAATATAGTATATCATCGTATAATAAATTATTATTACAATTCATATTATGTGGTGATCAAACATGGATTACATCACATCATGATGATCATAACTCGTAAGTACACTCAACTGATGTTACAACATTTTTATACAAGAAAAAAAGAATGGCAATGAAAAGGTACCTATAAATAATATTTTTGATCATAAATGTCATACCGAAAAAGACATATCCAAGCACGCTTGGACCCCCAAATTTATTAAAAAAAGAAGAGTGCAGAGACAGGATAGAGGAAGCGAGAGCGATATTACATGTAATAATAGTCGTAATCACCACTCCCATACCTGGTCATATCGTCAAAATCATCTGATTCCCACTCTGACTAATGCTCATATTGTTTGAGCAGTTTGGTATATACCTTCCTTCACTCTAGTTTCTCCATAGATAACTTCTCTTTATCCTTCTTAGAAGATGACATAGTGTTCACCGTCTTCGGAACTTCATAGTAGTCATTCCTTGGCTTCCTTATAACTGGTCCAGTCATGACACCCACATTGTCAGAGACTCCCTACTTTTCTCTTCAAACAATCTCACTATATGATTCTTTAGTCATATCCATGTAACTCACATCTTTTAAAACAAATCACATTTGTTCATGGAGGTGGTAGTCCACACATACACATGGGAAATCTAATCATTTACCCCTGGATCATAAGATAGGAAGAGATATATTATATTATAATTAAATAATTATAATTATTTTATAAATATAATATGAAAAAATTAAACCCATCCTAATAAAACATAATGAAATATATTTATGGAATATGAATTATATCGCAACTTGTAGTCATTACTCCACATATAATACTGAGAGATGCATTAAAATCCATTTTTATCAAGAAGAAGTTGTAAATGTTTTTGAAATATTCATAATAAATTCGAATTAGATTTATGATACAAGACTTATATTTTTATTATGTATAAAAAAAATTAGATAAGGTTTATGAAAAGATTAATAAGAAATAGATTGGTTATGGTTTAAGCCTCTCCATTGAAAGACCTCCTTTTCATTACAACATTATTCTCTGTTGAGAGACCACCTTTTTATTTCAACATAATTATCGAAGAATCTATCTGTGGAGAATTTAAAAAGATCAATGGTAAAGGAAAACATTCGACAATGGATTTTGAGTAGATATTTGTTGTTATTGAAGGCTGAAATGGTGATAATATAGGATATTGATGTTTTCCCTTTTATATGTGAGGGGACTGACAAGTATATAATTCCCAAAATGATTTCAAATATATTAGGTCATGTTCATGATAAATATGACCCCATTAAAAATTTATTTGGGTGTATGATAATATGGGGAATAAATAAATTCATAAAATAAAAACTATATTGGTTTGGATGGAAAACCTACTATTTTCTCTTATCATAACCTCTTGAAAATCAATTTAAAACATAATTATGGTAACAAAATTATTCTACATTTATTTTTCAATTTGACCAAAAAACCAAGTTAATCATATTATGTTATTATATTTCTATTTACTCATACTATATTATCTATATAATAATATTGAATATATTTAATTTTAATTCACTAATTTTGACTAATCATGTTAGTCGTAATGAAATATTATTTAAAAAAAATAAAAAATAAAATGAAAAGAAAATTTACATACATTATATACCTTCCAAAAAACCAAAAAATTAAATTCTAAAATTTTAATTTAATATTTAATATTTATATTTCAATAATTTAATTAGTTCATAATTATTTATTTATTTTATTAGTTTAATAACATATTCCATCTAGAAAAATATACTAGAAAATTTCTTCTTAAATCCAAAACATTAACATTTACCAAATAATATATAATTATGACTAAAATTAAATAAATTATACTAATTATAATAATATTATTCTTACATTACATTAATATCAAATTAAAAACAAAACACATCATTTACAAGAAAGTAATTGGTTATTTTCTTAAAAATATGAATTTTTCACTAATCACTGCAAAATAAATCAACTTTGGAAAAATACTAAAATATATTCTAAATAATGATTAAAATATAATTAAAATAATGATATAAAATTTATCAAATAAATATTTTTAAATAATATATATATTAATCATAATTTTCATGTATTTAAATGTAATATAAAATATTATCGAAGATAACACATTATTATTGTTGTTAGCAGGAATTTCTGTTTAAGATTTGGTTAGTGTGAAGCCTAATTTTCAAGGAATTCCTTATGGTATTGTTGATGAGTAATGGATTTTCAATGGTATAGTTTATTATGGGTAACATATTATAGTGATATTTTACTTGTATCTCATATTCTATGTATTTGTATATGTAGTCAGAAAAAAACATTTAGCTAGGATAACCAGCAGCGAAGATCAATGAGGGAAGAAGTTTGAGTCACCTCAATCAAAACTATGAGCCTATGTATCCATCCAGATGAGTGTAAATGTGTGGTTGAGAATATTACATATTGGTAGCACTAAGATCAAATTCTTGCATTACCTTGTTGTCTCGTTCAATGGAATGGATCAATTGGTGAGGGAATGGGTGCATGTGTTTTTGGATACAACCCCGCTTCTAGCTAAATGGATGGTTTCCATGGTAGATATTATTAATCATTCAGAATCCCAATGAAAATTGTTTATGGGATGAGAACTTTTCATGAGACTAATCATACATTTAAAACATGGATAAAGACTAGCCACTCAATTAAATTGATCATAGACATCTAATAACCCCTCTACATCACCTTTAACCTCCACGCATCTACTACACACATTAATTCCACTGGTTCATTACTAATATAACCGATTTTGAATCCATTAATTAAATTCCTTCATTCTAGACGTGTTCTACGAGTTATCCATTCATTCATGGTTCACTTGACTGACCAAATCCTCGGAATAATCATTTCATTAATGGCCTCATTCTTATAAATGGTCTACCTACTACATAATGTTCTATAATTTCATGAGTTGTCATGTATCACATGATCCCATATCCACCAATCAACCATACATTTAATCATCATTATTATTTCATGGATTTATTTAGGGTAAAGAAATATCTAAAGGGGAAACCTCATTCTTATGTTTTGTATCACACTCTCATACAACAACGCATTAATAATTTCATAAATTAATCCAATATGAGATCATATGATGTTGATCATGTGAAAAACATAGATTCATCATGAGATATATCGTATGTTTTATGATCAATGTAATTATGATCATACAACCTGATTAAATCACATGAGTCACATAAACATATTGTATCATTCAATCGAAATATTTTCTCTTAATTTATTTTTTGTTCTCATGATGCCTTTGAATATTGTTTGAAAGCTACCCACTAACATGCCACATGATCATGTGAATCCATTAAAGAAATCAAAAGAAGGCATTATTGGTTATCTTATACCCCATCACATGAATGATTGATATGTCAAGGCTATGATTTCCATGAATACATGATGTTTTAACAAAAAATATCCTCCACATTTAACTGATTATTTGATCATAAGAGGTTATAAAAATTTGTATTAGTGATCATGTGTTTGTGGGATTATAATCATGAGAAATGATCATACATTAAACTAATTTCATGGAAAACGTCATAACCATTCATTAAGAGATGATTACATTTTTTTATTTTTATATATTTTATCACATAAGTCAATCAAATGAATAAAAAAGATCTTTATATTCCTTTATGGTATCACATGACGTCATTTAGGTGAAGCCTTCTACCTCCTCTGTCTAGTGAATATGGTGGACTCACCATGTAAATTTGTTCCATCCTTAGTTATAATTAACCTATATAAATCCCCAATAAACATTAAAATTATATCAGAGACAAGGGGATGAGTGATGGGATTAGACTAATTGAAAAATAGAGAAGGATAATTGATTAGTGAGAGGATTTGATGGTACCATCTGGTGAATCATCTAAAAATCATGATCTCCACCATGTGATTCTCATCATGTGATCAAATGATACTTTTATTATTATGTTATGAAATATCATGAAGTTTCATGCCAACAAATCACCATGTCAACCCCCAGTAACATGAATCATTCCTCAAAACCCCCTATCATGTGGGATGCCAACCCTAGTTTGAGGGGCCTAGAAAGACGTCCCCCATTTCATATCTACTATCTGTTTAAGGAATCTATACAACCTTGAATATTAAATCCAATTAACCATTAGTCATATAATGTTTTCATGCATCCCTAGATGTGGCATCTAGTACATGTAGTCCCATTGATGTATATAGCTTGGTCAAGTCATGTACATATATTGACTAAGTACACTTGGTCTTGCACCATTCGTCCACCCAGCATGAACATGCAACCTTTTCATGTGTACAATAATTAACATACATAATTTATCATAATTTTAATGTCCACCTACATTCCCTCACCTCACAATGAAAACCCATATCCATGCACTATTTTTCATTAGTGTGCTCATGGAGAATATCTTGAGACCTAATCACAAGACACTCAAAAGATCACATGATTTCATGATTCCCATTTCTCATGATGCCCCTATTTGTCCCTAAAAATTTCCTCCACAGTCAGATGTAATTCAATCGATGTGTATTATTTGATACCGAAAAGAAACTTGGGCATGTCAACTATGATCATGTGAATCACCTTATAAATTTCATTAATGGTCATGCCGATACATATTATATATGTTGTCCTTTTTGAAATGAAATACTGTAGACAAATCATCCTTGTTATCATGAAACAACCCTATAAATGTTATCCTTGAGTACACAAAATTCTATATTCATGTTTTTTTTGTCATGCGTAGAACATTGGTACATGTTAAACATACCAGTTAGACCCTAAAATTTGGTTTGGAATACTTTTAATACAATCCTAATTGACACTCAATACATTTCAGTCAAAAACATAGGATATATCATGCAGACAGTGAGGTAATTTCATGAAAACCCCATGAACATGTCAAGCAGCAAATCAATAAATGTTAGTAAAAAAACCTTATACATGTCTAACATCACCAATATGAGTAATTAGTTATGTTGCCTCAAATATCTTAAACACATGACAATGAATCTTTAGATAATTCCACACTTTTCAAGGAGAGTTCCCTTAATCTGGATGGGTTATGAAATTAGGATACCCTATCTATATAAAGCTAATAGATTGCACTCTAGGTTGTACCTATCATATTCAATATACCATTAATGTGTGTTATCTCTCTTTATCAATCAAAGGATAGAAAACAAAGATTTTATAGAGCCATCCATCATAGCATAATTCGTTAAAAATCCTAGAAAATGGGGATAGTAATAATGCATTCATGTTTATTCCCTTAGCCAAAACCATATGTAAGATACAAGTATTTAAACTTGGAGAACACTTATTATGGTCCGAAGAGAATATTCAGGAATCCTTCCCAATGCAATATATCTAAATGACATCAACCCCTGTATAATCCCATCTATATTTCAGTTATTATTGCTATATAACCCAAATTCAATTGTTTTATATCACCATTGATAATCTATTAGTGGATACTATGTTGGATTATAAATGGGAATCCTCTTGGGTATAAGACCCTAAAATAACCTCAAATTCCATAAACCCATCAGTGGGTTAGGAAAAAACTGAACAATGAAGACTCTAATTACAATTATAAATCGGACGCATAGAATTCCATCAAAATACCGGAGCTCTATATTGTACTATCCAAGAGAATGGTGGACATGCATAAATTATGTAAACATTAATGTGTAAACCCCATTAGATATTTTTGTCATGTGATGTGTCTAATATTATGTAATAACCTATTTCTCATTCATAGAATCCATCACGTGGGATTTCATATCATAAATTATTATAAAAATATCATGTTGAATGTCATAACCCTTCCCCTGGGGCCTATGTTGTGACCACCCCGAAACAGCCTACCATTGGCCATGGGTTGGTGACTAACACTGAGTAAGAATATCAGATCAAATGGTAGCCATTTTCCTAGGAACCTATACACATGCACACAACATAATGAAAATGATTCTAGATTATAAAATGACTGAGTAATGAAAAAAATCATGCGTACAACTATAACCTAACAACAATGTATGATTGAAGTAAGGAATCAAAGTACTAATGGGCTAGATTACAAGCCCACTTAAAAGAAAGAAAAATGAATAGTACAACCTGAAAACTAGGGTACTAAAACTGTATTAGAAATATTCTAGATACACCTCAGTCTATCATGTATCGCAAGGCACTATCTGGTTCTGGTCCTGGTCTACTCTATCTTGGACCCCATTGAAATGTCGGTCGTCAGCACATAACACGACATGTTTGGGAAATGCCTGTTTTTGGGTGAGTAAAATAGTATAAACCAGGATAGCTCAAAACCATCAAAGGAAATCAACAAAAATAATTCCCAGAAATCTCGAAAAAAAAATATTCCAATATATATCAATATTATCCAGATAAATTCAAATACAATCCACAATTTAGAAAGGATTAGTTATAGCTAAACTTCAACAACAAGATTCCACTAGAGGAAGGATCATGTCGGGAGGACTCGATCCTCAATCCTTGATGTCATCGCCAGTCAATATCATATTGTAAAAATAGAATATTGTATCAGTAAATACCATGAATCCAATCTATATTACCCCACTACAGAGGGTATTCTCATAGAATACTATTTACTCAAATGATGTGGATCGTAACATAGGGGGGTTTTTAAGAATACCATGAACCCTACTGATACAACCCATTAGATAGAAGATTAATTGCCTTCTCTTAGTGGTCATATCAATTACCAAATAACTCCATCAAGGGTGATAGAGTATCACTCCAGTTCCCTGGAGGACTCTAAAACTCTCTTCAGGACTCTTCCTTTTAAGTTGATTTCTACGAAATTCCACACTGAACAACCAAGTAATAAACCAAAGGGAATAGCTCCATACCTATATTGGCCCTCTATAAGGTCTCATAAATCCATATCAAACGGACATCATTGTCAATGGGTTCTATAATCTATATAAATATAATCAAATAGACTTATAGTTTGAATGTGAAAAGTTTTTTTGTGAAAAGGGGCCAATTGGATTCATGCCCGACCAAATCCAATCGGACCGACCTAACTGGTCTCGCTTGGTACAACCCTCTAGGCTGGGGGTTTATATCGTTGGGATTATTAGACCTGGCCTAGTGGGTGTCCCAACCATCCATGAGTGGGTCATCCCTCTTACGCCTAATGCGGCCCGGACACATCCCATTCCTCAGCCACATGACCCATGTTGTGGATGGTTGGTACGACTCGTTTAATCCCGTTGCCAGTGCCACATGGTTACTCCCCAGATGCACCTCAAGTGGAAACATAATCCATCACCCTCCTAGCTACTGGCTAACAAGTCAGTAGTTTCCTAACACTACCCTCATCCATGGCCCCTTACCACGGGATGATGTGCTTCCATGTTCCCACCTGGACTGTGGGATGTTGGCACTTCTAGCCATTGAGCCAACAATATGAATCGTTTCTCCACAAAGAATGAAAAGAACACAAGAACGCCCATAGTGTTTTTATATTGGAATTGGTCATATCATCCCGATATCTCCACTTTGGAATCTAAATCTAAAATTCTTACCTATTTTATGAATAATATAATCATAATAATGAAAATACCCAATTCAAAACTCATGATATAAATCCCAACCCCACACTATGCTTGATCCGTGAATCAATCATTTTTTCTGATGGATTAAAGTTTGTACTAGAGAAAGCAATGAAGAATGGGGAATGAAACCAAAGAAAATAACTCCCTACCTAGGATTGGATCATCTGTTGACTAAGGAATAATTCTTCATTATTGACGATCTATTGAATAACTGTCTCCATCCTTGCTCATTGATTCAATATGGCATCATTCCATCATTGGTTGCCAAAAACATCTTCAAAGTATCCTTCTCTCAAGAATTATTAAGGAATTTATAGGGAAGTAAATTATAAACCTAGACCCCTTCCATTAGGTTTAATAAAAATCAAACATCATCTGTAGTGTTATTAATTAATTTTATCAAAATATTTTGTAATGTTTATGTATAAAATATTACTTTTCTGTTGGGCCGGCATCGAAGGATGTTAGGCCCTGCCTAATGTAATTTTGTTGTTCCAAATTCAAAGGAGCCCTCAGATTATCGATCTAGGCACCCATTAATAATTGTTCAAATTTTAATGTCATCATCAAAGTTTATTTAATGAAAAAATTAACATAATTCAAAAAATTATTCCGAGCACACCGGGCCATGGAATCTCTTGTAGTCCTAGGGCGTGGTCTCAATATTTTCCATATTAAATTATTAAAATTAATTGGAGTAAATTATGAGTCAATACATTCTCCTCACCTGAGGACTATATGTCACCTATAGTCAAATCGAGGGATAACCATTAGAAATATGAGGGTGGTAAGAACACATCTGAGACTCCCACTCAAAGGTTCTCTTCTAGTGGTTCCCATATTTTCACTAAACACGCACTATAGGAATATACCTCTCATGAAGGGTATTCTTATTCCAATCCTAAATCTCTACCTAAAACACTTCAAACATTACCCCATTTTCAATTTCTAGCTCACCTGAGTTGATATCATGTGATGGTTCATGCACATACATCCTCAACCACAGCACATGAAAGACATGATACACCCAGTGAAACTGTGGGGGTGGAGTAAGGTGGTACAACACCTTTACAACTCTTATTAGAATTTGAAATGGGCCAATGAACCTCATAAGAAAACGTTTCTACCCATCCAAATCTCTGGAAACCCCGTCAAGGAGAGACCTGTAGGAAATAATAGTCTCCCTCCTAAAACTCAAACGACCTCCATCTTTTGTCAACATATGACTTCTACCAACCCAGTGATGTCCAATTATTCTGAAAGATGATCTAAGCCTTCTTGGAGGTATCCCGCACCAACTCTAGGCCCACAAGTGTGAACTCCCCAAGTTCAGTCTACCATAATGATGATTTTCAAGGTTGACCATACATGACTTTGAATGGTTCCATTCTAATGGTGGAGTGATAGATTTTTTTGTATGAAAACTCTGTTAGTGGTTTGTGGTCCACCCAACTACAATAAAATTCTATGATGTAGGCGCAAATCATGTCCCTTCACACCTAGATGCTCCTCCACATCTGACCATTCATCTGGGGAAGAAAAGTTGTGCTCAACCGTAACTGTGTCCCAAATCCCCTTTCAATCCCTTCTATAATCGGGATGTTATCTGAACATCATGGTTTGAAAGGCCTTTGAAGACATCCTATGACATAGAACTTTCTCATGATTGTAGAGGTGTCCCATGCTCTCTACGGAACCATACTCTCAAATGTGTATGAAGTGGGCTGACATAGTTAGTTGTTAAAGAATAACCCATATTTTGTCGTGTCCTCTGGATGTGAGTGGTAAACCTATCAAAAATTCCATTGATATCCCATCCTACATCTACATTGTCCCTTCAAGTGACTAGTTCCACCTTGCTGGAACCTAGTGTTGGGCCTTCACTTTCTAACATGTGATGTACCATGAAATAAACACTACAACACCTTCTTCATCTCTAGCAACCAGAACTAGCATCGAAGGTCCTAATAAATCTTCTCCACACCTGGATATACATCCAAGGGGACATTTGAAACTCCCACAAAAACAGCTATCTCAAATCTACGTGTACAACAGTGACCCATCAGAAGAGAATATCATTCTCCCCACCTATCTAATATCTATCAGAAGTGTGCCCTGTGAACATATGATCACATTTGGACTCACATTTTTTATCTCTGATTTGTGCCTCCCTGACTCACTATAAGAGTGGGGGGTAACTACAATCAAATGTTGATAAGATTATCCATCTCTATCCATGAAGGATATTTGAAGAGAGTACAACTGCTCTGAGGTCTCGTTCAATAGTTGTGAACTCAATTTTTGGTTGACATCATCTACCACCATGCTCCCCTTCTTAGAAGAATAGACTATTTTCATGTCATAGTCCTGGAGGAAATCGAGAAAATTCTACTGTGATTGGTTGAGATCCTTTTTATAAAATATATTCTTAATTCATTTCTGGAATGAGTAGATGATAAACTGCATTACCATAAGTTAGAATCACCACATATTTAATTCAATGTCTACTCCTCCCAACTCAATGTTCTGGGTCATATAGTTCATCTTATGTGGTCTCAACTACCATGAACCATATGTAATCCTCGCATACTCTTGCAATAGGACATATCCAAGTCCAGTAAATGATGTGTCATAGAGCACTACGTACTCGACATCCTCCTCTGGAAATATTAGAATGTGAGCACTTGCCAAACTCAGTCTTAGCTTCTGGAAGATCTATTGGAATTTTACCATCCATGTGGAAGTTTTCCCCATTCATGCGAAGGCTCTCATGGATGCTTCTACACTGTATAATTTGGTCACAAAAAAATAATTTTTTCCAGCCAATTGAAATAAAATCCGCACCTCGGCAACATTCATGCGTGGCTCTGAAGTGAGCGCTGCCTCTATCTTTACTAGCTCCACTGCAACAGTTTCCTCTAAAATGGAATTTCCCAGAAAGTGGAACTCTTGGATCCAAAACAATCATTTCAAGATCTTCCCATATAGTTGTTTCCCTTGGTCTATCTCCAAGCACATCCTCTGGTATATCATGTTCTCCTCTTTGGATGAAGAGTACACCAAAATGTCATCAATGAATACCGTGATTAACCGGTCACGGTATGGCTAGAATTTCTGGTTCAAGATTCCCATGAAAACTAATGGATCATTGGTTACAATTAATGGAATAAAAAATTACATATAGTGGCCATTCATTAATTTTAAGGTTGTCTTTGGTTAATAAATATCCCATACATGAAGTTGATGTTAACCAGATCTCGGGTCTATCTTCAAAAACCACCTTTATCTCATAAATGCGTCAAATAGGTCTTTAATTATCGGCAAAAAATAATTTTTCATCATGGTAACTAGATTCAGGTTCTCGATGTCCACACATAGCCAGAAAATCCGATCTTCATTCTTGGAAAAAAAATACTAGGGCAGTCGAATGTGAGATGCTGGGGCTCACAAAGACCCTCCTCTTCAAATCCTCTAACATAACCATCAACTCCTGAAGCACCCTGGGAGCCATCCGATATGCGAGTGTTGATATCAGTGTTGTACCTGTGTATAGATCAATAAAGAATTCAACCTCACTAGATGAGGGTAATCCTATAGCATCCTCAGGGAATACATCTTCGAACTAATCAACCACCATAGGAAACTAGGGACTACTCCCCTATTGTAGAGACCCAAAGATTAACATACATATACATTACATTACTTTTGCAGAATACTTAGTACATAACAAAAACACACACACAAGGACTGTAATAGTTTAGTGTCTTTGGAAACTCGAAATATAATCTTCTCATCGTGGTGAAAGATTTTCAACATCTCCCATAACGATCTTTTTTTTAAACCTAAATCCTTTCTTTATATCCTGGGGAAAAGAATACGTAAAAGGGTGAGCTCAAATGCTTAGTAATGGTAAACAAAAGAAATATCAATCACATCATATTCATAAGAACATAACTTTTGGAAATCTTAACCTGCAAAAGAGATCATAATTTCATAACAGGGGATAAATCATGGTAGTGAAATGTAATCCCAATAATCATAACATATAACATGAAACTTTTTGGAATACACACATAATCATAGAGAATCATTTCTTATTAATCAAGACTCATTGCCAAGACTATCTTAGTGGACAAAGTCCATTTATGAACCGAGTTCACTCCTCGTTTCAGTCCTATTTCACTGAACCGGTTTAACCTGTCGTTCCAGCCATGTCTATCTCATGAGATATAAAATCTTTACCCAAATCATTAGAGGGAGATATAGGTCCCACCCATCTCATAATGATACCATTCTTATGTGTGCCACAAAATCAGAAACCATACATCATAGTGTAACCCATGTAATAAAAATGGGAATCTTAAACATCTTGACATCATAAAACAATTTATATAAGATAAAAGAATTCATAAAAATATAATTCCATCACAACATAATCAAATAAATGTAATAATAGGGATAGAAACAGAACCCTTTATTATCTTAGATGGAAAATAATTTTGATAAAACACTTGAACTCCATTCTTGAGGAAAATATCCTTTCTGCTTCAAAAACACTTTTACTTTCTTAACATGTCATACAATTATAAACTAAAAGAAGTTGATTAAAATAAACTTGAAAACTTGTAAAGGATTATTCTTGGAAATAATGTTTTAAAAATCCATTCATGCCGTATAAGTTAAAAAAACATTCTTCTCATACTTTTGTCGGAAAAGTCAAAAAGTACCTCGTATGAAAAACGACAAAATATTCCTTTCATATCTTTTACTATAAAAACACAAAAGGTTAAAAATGGATTTAAACAAATGTAGGTGGATGAAAATAATAATACATATTGAGGAAACATGGATGTGGATGATAAAATACACCCCAGTAAATACCAAAGTATAAACAATCTCGGATAAAATGAGATTGTGATATTTTCCCTTAACTTAGGTCCGATTTTCTTTGTAAGTGTCCTAACCTCCTGTATAATGATTTAAATAATGTCATTGACTTATTCCAGAATCATACGTATTCTTATGATATCATATATGGTCATATTTTTAGCTTCTTATTAGTAATATTTCAGTACTACTTGTTATTCGGGTGTTTATTACTTTTTGTTCTTATGCGTGTTTTGTCGAATAAATTCTTATTATTCTATTTAGGTTATAGATACCTCATTTACAGAATGTTATTAGTGTAATATATATCATATTAATTCATTAAATTCATTTATATAATCATTATGCAATGAAGATCATGTAGAACGAGTCGCATCACATCGTGGAGATGGTATTCCGTACGTACGCACGAGTGATGATATCGTTCCTAGGATCGTGGAATTGTATTGGAGTGTATGTATACTATTTCAGAATCAATATCACTTTATAATTGTCATATATAGTCATTATTTACACCATTATACCCATCCAATTAAGGTGGTGGTGGAAAATAGATTACACAACGGTGTGGAGACAGTATTCCGTACGTACGCACGCGCGATGATTTTTTTCCGTAGGATGGATAGTTGGTGAAATAGGGGTTTTTCATACTTATAATAACATATCAGTATATTATTGATACTGATGTTATTACTTCATAATGAAACAACTAAAGAAGAAGAAGTGGAAGAAGAAATAAAGATGAAAGAATCGGTAACGGAAATTACCTCTTCTTTGAAGTGCTTCTTTGAGACCTCCTTTTAGGGCACTAAAATAGTTCTTTGAAGAAGAACAGAACCTCTAGGACGTTTCTAGTGAAGTTTAGAGGATAACTGGGCGGGGTTTGGCTGATCTTGAAGTCTTAATGTGGTGTGAGGAAGAGGGGGAGGAGGTGCCCTTTTATATGGGAGGAGAGGGGCACCTTTGGAATAAATAAAACTATAATTTTATTATAAAGTTATGTTCGGTTTTAAATAGCTCCAAATTGATTTATTTAGAATATAAGGTGGGGATGGGTCTAAATCCTCTCATATAATAGAATTTAGACAAGTTTAGGTTCCTATTTTAACCTTATCATTTATATTTAACTTTAAGTTAGATAACTTTACTTTTACCGTGTCTTCTTGTTTTCTTACACTATAAGGTTAATAAACTTACTATATCAAGCCAATCGAACCCCAAGTTGTTTATTATTAATATATATAACCTTAGCTAAGACATTTTTCTGATACTTAGATTTTTAGGAATAAAATAACAATTAATAATATAATATTTTTGTAAAAACTATTTTATGTCAATTTTGACACTATTTAGTAATTGATTTTTGTGAAACTCGTAACAGATTGATTAGTTCGATAAAGATTAATTAAATCAACACTAACATGTCATATTAACATATAAAATTAGTTTAATTCATAAAAAGTCTTAAATTACATTTATTTGGGTATTTATAACATCAATTATGTCAATATTTCATTAATAAGATAGAAACTACATCATCTTTGTGTCATAATAAATGATAATTATTTAATCCCTAAAAATTCAAAATAAATTACTATGATGTAGATAATTGTATTAGCTTTCTGGAGACTATTCATTTTTGAAGCTTCATAAAGTTTATCACTAAATTAAAATTATTATACTTATAAGATTTAAGAAAGTGACATGTTGTCACATTCTTTGGTTTTAATAATAATTAAATTATTTTCATAGAAAAAAGTCCATTAAATGAATCTAATCCGACCCTTAGGTGATATGGGTTGACTTTTAGTCATAAAATAGGATTTTGACATGTGTTAGGGTAATTTTATAATATTATATTTACCCTTAATTACCCGATTTACCATTAACTATGGTAAATAAAATTTACCATAGTTACTATTCATAATTCCCAAAAATAAAAAGTAGCTTATTAACATAATTTGGATCCACTGATTCCAAATATGGAATCCATTTTTCCAAATTAAATACACAAAAGTTTCAGAAATTAAATTAAAATTAATCCCGTTGTCGAAAGAAAACGAGTTTTTCTTTAAAACATTGCAAAAGATTCAATTGATTTAACCTATGAATTCAAGGTAACATCAATGCTAATGAAATAAATTATATTAAATGGTAAAAATAAATTCTATTTATAATTTAAAACCATTAAATATTATAATTTAACCACATAAGATATTACGATGAAAAAAGTTGTTTTTAATTAAAATATAGCGTGTTTTTACTATTCATTAAAATATGAAAGTGATCAGAATAAAATGAAAAATTTATCCAAAATAAATTTTTATTTCTTGATTCCAAAGAAGAATTTTATTTTTTCAAATTGAACTTATAAAAGTGTCAAAAACTATATTTAATGTGGGTGCGCCCTCAAATGGCCGTAAAACTGTATTTTTTGAAAAATACTTATTTTACCCGAATTTTTTTTTTGTTCTTATACCATGATCTAGAAAATGTGTAAGATGAATAATAATGTTATAAAATTCAAAATTTAGTTAATACTATTCATAACGGCTAGTTCATAACAATATTATAATAATATATTGTTGTTTAGTAAAACCCGGTATTGCATACAACACACGCTATCAGGGAAGGTCGCGATTGGGTGTAATGTAACCCAAGTCAGGGTTGCATGTAGTGCAGGACTCCTTTGTTGTTGCGTATAACAGAATCCAACCATATTTTATTTATACGTTGAATATATATATATATATACACTCAATGTTGCGTCGAATAACTTCTATCAAACGAACTTGAAATTGTGTGTAACATAGGTCAAGAATAGTGTTACATATACTACAAGCTAATACGGTGTTGAGTATAGCGCAAGATAATCATGGTGTAGCATACAACACAAGAAATGAATGAAATTAAAAAGAATGTATCTTATAAAATCTCGAGTTGTTACATTCTACCCCCCTAAAAATGAATTTCTACCTCGAAATTCGTCGGGGTTATAAATCATTTACTATTCATAGAAACCCAAATCATAAAAAGAAATACCAAAACAGAAAATTAAAAACCAAAGTATGAAATATAATGGTTACCCAAATTTACTCATCACTGGGTTTCCACATAGGAGAACATAGGTGAAAATATGGATATGGAAGAAGATTCTGACCATCAAGTTCTGATGGAGAGTGGTAGAGAACATGGCTATGAAAAAGCCAACAATCACAAAGCCATAAATTTTTGATGATCTAGGGTACCATCCGGTTCATCAGATATAAGAGCACTAGGACAAAATTTTTGGTTTCCAAGATCATTTCCCTAAAGTTGATGAATTAAAAGAAATACTTACATGATTTTAGTTCAATCTCACTGTTGTTCATGAATTGAACAATTTCCACTTCATATCTTAAAGAAATGAAGTTGAATTTGTTATTCATGAAGCATTTGCATATCATGTGATAGAGTGATGGGTCATTCCATTTGTTTCAAACAAAAGGTTAGCAAAAGTTATAAGTCCATCTTATGGTGAGATTAATCGTATATGGTTCCAAAAATGGACTTATACTTTATTTATCATACCGCTTAATAAAATAAAACTACTTTCCACTAACCAGGGGCTTCTTGTAGGCCGGTGGTAGGTGATAAAGGCCTGTCGCACTTCAGTTGTGGGTTCGATTCCCACAGCCTTGTCCGACACGATGGGCTTTTTCCCGTCCTGCAGGTTGTCCTTTTTCTAAAGCTATATTACTATAACATCCCATCAACAATATCAAAAAAAAAAGGTTTATCCTTACACTACTAGAAAAACAGGTATTTGCGACGGGATCCCATCACAAATGGCCTTTTGCGACGGGGGCCCATTGCAAATCGCCCATTGCAGAAAATGCCGTCGCAACAACAATTAGTTGTGACGGGCCCATCTCTAAAGATATTATTTGCGACAGGTATCCTTCCTGTCGAAAATATTACTCCGTATATTTGTAAAAACTTTTAAAATAGTAATTGCGACGGGCCCCATCGCAACAGGTATTTGCAACGGGCCTGTCGCAAATAGTACTTTCGACGGGACCCGTCGCAATTAAGTTTTTAAAAAAAATTAAAAATTATTATTAAATTATTTTAATGGATATAAAAATAATACTATTTGCGACGGGCATATAATCCCGTCGCAAATACTATAAAAAAAATAAAATAAATTATAAATAAATTATTTTAATTAATATACTAATAATCCAATTATAATTCAAAAATAAAAAATATTAAAATATTAATAAATGATTTTAATTAATATAACAATAGAATTATAATTCACAAATAAAAATAATAAATTATTAATAAATTATTTTAATTTATATAATAATAATATAATTGTAATTCAAAAATAAAAAATAATAGAATATTAATAAATGATTTAATTAATATAATAATATTAGAATTATAATTCATAAAAAAAATATTAATATGTTATTTTAATTAATATAAAAATAATAGAATTATTTTACATTCAAATATTAAAATAATTCAAATATTACAAAAAATATAATTAAATTATAATATTATAAAATTTTTATATATATATATAGAATTTATTATTATAAAATATATATAATTTTATTATTCATATTAATATTGTTATTTCAAAATATAATATTATTAATATTTTATAATGAGACAGAAACTACGAATAGAAAAAAATTCATATTTTGATTTAACAAACTTTGTAACATAAAAACAAACTCTAATCTGAATTAGGGGGGGAGGGGGGGGGGGATCTACAGATACTGGTGGAGGAAACTCCGTCCCTAAAGCATGAGTGAGTTGGCACATGTACTCCATCTGATCCTGGTGCTGCTGCTGCCACCGACTCATCTGCTCCTCGTACAGCTGCTGCTGGCGTCGATGCTCCTCCTCATGCTGCTGCTGTTGCTGACGCATCTGCACCTGCTCTTGTCGGAGACTCTCTATCAGTGTAGTTTGAGATCAAAACTGATCCTCATACTGTGTAGCAGAGGAAGATGCACGAGCTCCTCTCGAGCTGGATGCCGACATCGCAACACTTCCATAATAATCTCCGGGGGTCAGTCGAGAACTAATACCAACTACCCGGCCCTTCTCGAAGGCATACTGGGTGGCCTGCATCCATGCCGCCTCATCATACTGACGACCAGTGGTCTGATCTGATGACGCGGCCTGACTCTCAGGCCGGGTCTGTGACGCTGCGGCCTCATATGACTCCTGTAGTTGCAATTTAAAATTAAAATTGTGAATATATTATATGCAGTTAATTTTTAAACTTGAAAACAAATAATACTGACCACGATGTGATGCTGACGATCACCTCTGAGATCCCCAGTAGCAGGATCACTATACATCCTCTGATATATGTCGTACTCCGTAATATCGGGGTGCTCGACAACCTATAAGAATAAAAAATAAACTGTTAATATTTATAGTTATATAAAATATTTATAAATAATGTACATAGCAGATGCTGTATATGAGTACTGAATGAACGACTCCTAGCTCGATGAGTCACCACCTTTCCCCCCCGATTCTGCCTCCCCACCGATGATCTCCTCTGAAAGGCACCACTCAACTAGAGCGCACATAATCAATCCCATACATGGGATGAAATGTACTCTGGTTGGTGTGCTCTACATGACTCGTCAAAATCTGATACTCCTGCTTTCATTGTGGAAGCTTTTCTTAAATTGTGAAAAAACTGATGAAAGCGATCACGCAGCCAGCTCCCATGCCTTGTGGATAGCGTCACGCATGGTATCCTCGATCGGATGCCATAAACCCAACAAATAAATCAAAATATCAAGTTATAAATGAAATAATTTTTAAAATAAAAATTATTTATTTACTTACGTACCAACCAATGGCTGAACATGTCCTGTTGCACATCAATGAGAATCTGCTCCCATGTGGTCCACGGCTGAGAGAAATAGTTGCGCAAAAATAGCATTGCCCTGTCCGACTGCTATATGCGGAAAACTGTAAAAATAATAAACATTTATTATGAGAATAGATTAATGAAATATTAGTCAAATCCACAGATTATCACACAGGTTATCACACCACCGTGTGTGTGGATCAAACCCAAGACGTATACGTCACTCAGGGACGGGGTCAGGAATCATCAATCGTGCAAGACCGCGCCCCCTCCGCGTACTCCCTGGAGCGCCTGCAAGCTGAGGGTCATCTGCCAGCAACTCATCCGCATCGAAAGGCAAGTCAACATCCGCCAACTCACGAAATGTCTCGTCGTCCATCTGAAACAGAAAATGTTAATGTTGTTAGAAAATAATTGATAATTATTATTATATATACATATATATATATATCTTATGATTGTATATAACTACCATGGAATTCTATCAGTTTTCAGCTTCATCATTATCTTCATATATGTCAATGTCATCTTCATATTCCTCCTCAACATCATCGATATCCATTCGATTTCCAGTTGCTTCATCTCTTACCATTTCAAATTCATATGTGACATCATTAACATCATCGTCATCACCGACTCTTAAATGTGGGGTGTCGTCATCGATACTCATGTCTCTTTGTAAAAAAGATTGATTTTGATGACTCTCTTGAAAAACTTCAGTTCTTTGTACATCAGTGAAAGAACATTCACTTTGACTAAACTGATTGTCTCGAATTTTGATTTTTATTACACTCCACCAATCAGTCAAGTCTCTTGGTGTAGTACAATACTTTGCGTAATAAACTTGATGTGCCTGTTGATCCAATAAGAATGGTTCATTTACTACGAGAACACTTTTACATTTAATATCGATGATTCCATGAGTCGGATGAACACACACGCCTCTCTCTGTATCCAACCACCGACATTTGAACATGGTTATGTAATGTTGTCCAAGATAACAGAGTTCAATGATTTTATCATGTATGCCATAAATGTCAACTTCATTTTCTCGATGATGAGATCCTCTCAAACTAAATCCACTGTTCATTTTTTTCGATTCCCCATATGCATGTGTGTGAAATTGAAATCCATTCACCACATATGCATTATAAGTATTAACAAGTTTGGAAGGTGGGTTACTCAATATACACAGCTGTTTGTCAATTTTATCAACATGTCGAGACACCTGAAAATTTGTGAAATAATTATCAATATAGTAAACTATACATTGAATGAGTTGCTAAAAGATAACGAATTTATGTTACCAGTTTTTGAAACCACTGAGAGAAATTTTTCAGTCGGCGTTCTTCGAGAGCAGCTACTGTAATTTGTGGAATTTGTATCTTGATATGATTATCATACAACCTATAAAAACCAAAGTTATTTACTGTAACATTAATGATAGAATAATTGATATAAACACTTACAGTACAACTGATTTCATCTCTCCACAGTTGAGTAGAACATACGTATGAGCTTTGTGATGTTCATCATCCGAAAGCCAGCGTTCATAAACTCTACCAAAACCAAGCTATGGCTGGTTGAAAACAGATAATTGATTGTCGATTTCATCAATATTCCTCTCGTTCCATCCCATTTGGTTGTGTTTTGAAGGATACTCAGATTCAAAATAATGGGAATAGAAAACAGATATTTCCTCTTGCAAATAAGCTTCTGCAATAGATCCTTCAACAGATGCTTTGTTACGTACTTTTCCTTTCAATTTTTGCATGCATCTTTCAAATGGGTACATCCATCAAAACAGTACTGGACCTCCACATTTGGCTTCATATAGAAAATGTAACATCAAATGTTCCATTGAGTCGAAGAAAGATAGCGGAAATATTTTTTTCCAGTTTACATATAATTACAACAACATCTTCTTCAAGTTTTCATAGAGCATCATAATCTGCTGTAGCTGCACAAATTTCCCGAAAAAATGTGACATGTCTGTTATAGAATCCCAAATCACAGAATTCAATAGACCTCTTAATCCAATGGATAGAAGTCTTTCCATTATAACATGACAATCATGACTTTTTAATCTAGTAATATGACAATTCTTTACACATCTACCAAAATTTGAAGCACAACCATCTGGAAGTCTCAAATCTGCAATCCACTGACAAAATAATAAACGGTTTTCTTTAGACAGTTTATAAGCTGATTTTGGTTTCAGTAACCTTTCTGTTTTGACATTCTCAAACAGTTCCAGTTCTGGATGCCTGCAAATTTGGGCAAGATCTAAACATGCATTTACATTGTATTTTCTCTTTCCTGGCATATCCAAAATTGTATGAAACAAATTATCAAATCAGTTCTTCTCAATGTGCATGACATCTAACATGTGTCGGACCAACAAATCAGACCAATATGGAAAATCCCAAAATATGCTACGTTTAATCCAATTGTGTTCTTTCCCAAAACCAGAAATATTCTATTGGTTTATTGTGGGACCATGTGATGGGAGGTAATGAAAATACAACTGATTTTAACTCCGAACCTGATAGCATTTTTGGAGGTCCATCCCTTTCAACTGCTCCTTTTCTGAAATGAGATCTGTTTCTGTGAAAAGGATGATCAGCTGGTAGAAATCTGCGATGACAGTCAAAATAACAAGGTTTCTTTCCATGAATGAGCATAAATTCTTTTTTCTCTCCCATACAGTAAGGACATTATTTTTTACCATGTTTACTCCAGCCAGATAACATCCCATAAGCCGGGAAGTCACTAATTGTCCACATCAATGCTGCTCTCAGTATGAAATTCTGTTTCATTGCAACATCATATGTACTGACACCAGTACTACACAATAAACTCAATTCATCAATCAATGGTTTCAAATAAACATCAATATTTTTCTTCGGATGTCATGGAATTAGTAAAATCAAAATGATATATGGATCCTTCATCAACATCCATGGAGGTAAATTGTATAGAGTTAAAAAACAGGCCAGCATGAATATTGACAACTATATGATCTGAATGGATAGAAACCATTAGTGGAAAGGCCCTGTCGAACATTTCTAGCTTCTAAATCAAAGGATGGATGCACTCTATCAAAATGTATCCATGAATCACCATCGGCTGGATGATTCAAGCTTTTATTGGTTGAAATATTCTCTTTATTCCATGTCATCATTGTCACTGTATTCTTAGACATGAATAAACGCTGAAGTCTGGATGTAAGCGGAAAATATCTCAACTATTTTAAAAAAATCAAACCAGAATTCCCATGTTTTCCTTCTATATATCTCAGTTGTCCACATGTGGGACAACTCTCCAACGACTCATTTCCCCCAGAATATAAAATGCAGTCATTTGAACATGCATGAATCTTCTGACAAGTAAGTCCCAAATTTCGAACCAGTCTCTTACTCTCATAGTAATTTGCAGGAAAACCATTTCCTTCGGGTAACAGTGTTATAAGCAAAGAAAATATCTGGTCAAAATAGGTGTTTGACATTCCATTATCTAATTTGATAGCCATAAATATTGCAACTGCTTCTAATTTTCTCATCTTGCAGCCAGGATATAATGCATCCTCAGCAGACCTCAACAACTCATAAAATTCAGACGGTGCCAACTCAGGATTTGAAGCTATATCAGTCAGAGTTTTTGTATGTTGAACAGATGAACCTTCAACATCATGTACTAAATCTTGAAACCGAGATGGATCCAGAATCAAGTTGGTATCACCTGCTCTGGAACTTCGTTCACCGTGTTGATACCAAAAAACATAATCTGGTTGAAAACCAAAACGCAAGAGATGTCCCCCCACATTGTCAAACGTGTCAAACGTTCTCAATGGACATTTTCTACAAGGGCATTTTATTTTTCAATCTGAAACAAATTTTGGATTTGATGCCACAAATGATAAAAAAGTCTCCACACCCTCAACATATACTCGATTTAAACCAGAACTGTTTGGATTTCTACGTTGATTTATCCATATGCGGTCACTTAATAATGATTATTTACGACCTCGTTGTTCCGTATTTTTCTATAAAATATAAAAGAATTACTGGTTTTGAATAATTTGTTAGAAAAAACACTCAAGCAAGGATAGTTATAGAGTTTACATCATACATGGCCGACACAAACTTTTTATTGAGATAGTCCTAAAAATTGACCCTTTAAGAATTGAATATGTTGAGAATAAAGCAAAACCTGTTACAAATATTGATAATTTTAATATTATATAAATTTTTTATTATTGTCATAGTACTAATATTATTTTTTCATAAATATTAATTATATAATAATAACATTAATACATTATTAGTATATTTTATTATTAATATTAAAATAATATAATTTTCTATATTATATACAATTCTCCTTTCATCTGTGTGTTTAACATTATGTCTCCACATGTAATATTTGCATTCACTTTCACCTCTCCATTAGTGAGTAGGTTGATAATTTTGAAAAAGAATGCAAATATTACATGTGGAGACAGAAAACACACAGATGAAAGGAGAATTGTATATAATATTGAAAATTATATTATTTTAATATTAATAATAAAATATACTAATAATGTAATAATGTTATTATTCCTAATTATTGGTAATTATTCCTAATTATTGGTAATTATTTCTAATTATTGGTATTTATTACTAATTATTGGTAATTATACCAATAATTGGGAATAATTACCAATAATTAGGAATAATAACATTATTACATTATTAGTATATTTTATTATTAATATTAAAATAATATAATTTTCTATATTATATACAATTATCCTTTCATCTGTGTGTTTTCTGTCTCCACATACAAATATTACTTGTGGAGACAGAAAACACACAGATTAAAGGAGAATTGTATATAATATAAAAAATTATATTATTTTAATATTAATAATAAAATATACTAATAATGTAATAATGTCATTATTCCTAATTATTGGTAATTATTCCTAATTATTGTTAATTCTTACTAATTATTGATAATTATTACTAATTATTGGTAATCATTACGAATCATTACTAATTATTGGTAATTATTCCTAATTATGGAAATTATTCCTAATTATTGGTAATTATTCCTAATTATTGGTAATTATTCCTAATTATTGGTAATTATTCCTAATTATTGGTAATTATTGGTAATTATTGGTAATTATTGGTAATTATTGGTAATTATTGGTAATTATTATTAATTATTGGTAATTATTACTAATTATTGTTAATTATTACTAATTATGGGTAATTATTACTAATTATTGGTAATTATTACTAAATATTACTATTTATTGGTAATTATTATTAATTATTACTAATTATTGGTAATTATTATTAATTATTACTAAGTAGTGGTAGTTATTGGTAATTATTGGTAATTATTACTAATTATTGGTAATTATTGGTAATTATTACTAATTATGGATAATTATTGGTAATTATTTCTAACTAATGGTAATTATTGGTAATTATTTTTAATTATTGGTAATTATTATTAATTATTGATAATTATTGATAATTATTTGTAATTATTACTAATTATTGGTAATTATTACTAATTATTAATAATTATTACAAATAATTGGTAATTATTACTAATTATTACGAATTATTGGTAATTATTATTAATTATTACTAATTATTGGTAATTATTATTAATTATTACTAATTAGTGGTAATTATTGGTAATTATTACTAATTATTACCAATTATTACTAATTATTACGAAATATTGTTAATTATTCCTAATTATTGGTAATTCTTACTAATTATTGATAATTATTACTAATTATTGGTAATCATTACGAATCATTACTAATTATTGGTAATTATTCCTAATTATTGGTAATTATTCCTAATTATTATTAATTATTCTTAATTATTGGTAATTATTGGTAATTATTGGTAATTATTGGTAATTATTGGTAATTATTGGTAATTATTGGTAATTATTATTAATTATTGGTAATTATTACTAATTATTGGTAATTATTTGTAATTATTACTAATTATTGATAATTATTTGTAATTATTACTAATTATTGGTAATTATTATTAATTATTGCTAATTATTGGTAATTATTACTAATTATTGCTAATTATTGGTAATTATTACTAATTATTACTAATTATTGGTAATTATTGGAAATTATTGGTAATTATTTGTAATTATTACTAATTATTGGTAATTATTACTAATTATTGCTAATTATTGGTAATTATTATTAATTATTACTAATTATTGGTAATTATTGCTAATTATTGGTAATTATTATTAATTATTACTAATTATTGGTAATTCTTGGTAATTATTGATAATTATTACTAATTTTGGATAATTACTGGTAATTATTACTAATTATTGATAATTATTTGTAATTATTACTAATTGTGGATAATTAATGGTAATTATTACTAATTATTGATAATTATTTGTAATTATTACTAATTATTAGTAATTATTACCAATTATTGGTAATTATTACCAATTATTGCTAATTATTGGTAATTATTACCAATTATTGCTAATTATTGGTAATTATTATTAATTATTACTATTTATTGATAATTGTTAAGAATTATTACTAATTATTACTAATTATTACTAATTATTACTAATTATTGGTAATTATTACGAATTATTACTAATTATTGGTAATTATTGGAAATTATTACTAATTATTGGTAATTATTACGAATTATTTGTAATTATTACTAATTATTACTAATTACTGGTAATTATTGGTAATTATTACTAATTATTGTTAATTATTGGCAATTATTACTAATTATTCCTAATTATTGGTATTTATTACTTATTATTAGCATTTATTCTTATTTATTGGAAATTATTACTAATTATTCCTAAGTACCATTAACTATGAACAATGAATACTAATAATTTAAATTTATTAAGTAACAAAACAATGTAAACATAACTAAATTACAACTAATTAAGAATAATTGAAACTAATAAAAAATTTAAAATAAATATTAAATTAAAATGAACATAAATACCTTTAAAATTGATCTAAGGTTGATCTCTGATCGTTGTTGAAAACTTCAATATCATCTCCTAAAAAAAACTAAACTTAAGAAACTCTGAAATCTAAAAATAGAGTTTTGAGAGAAGGAGAAGATTGAGTTTGAGAATGAATGAAAAAAATGGATGGGGGGTATTTATAGGTTAGATCATTTGCGACGGGATACCCGTCGCAAATAGTATTATTTGCGACGGTACCCGTCGCAAATACCTTAGCCCTTATTTATTACGGTCAATGGTTAAATAATTATTCGCGACGGGACCCATCGCGAATAATAACCTGCCGACATACTATTTGCGATGGGGGTAGATTTCCGTCGAAAATAGCTTTTACCGCCACCGGTTATTTGCGACGGGGGTAGATTCCCATCGCAAATATCTTTTACCACCGCCGGTTATTTGCGACGGGCGGTAACCGCCCGTCGCAAATAACATTCCCGCGATTTGGCGCGTAAAGCGCGGCAGTCCTTCTGCGACGGGGCAACCTAACCCGTCGCAAATAACTACTTATTTGCGACGGGCAAATTCCCCTGTCGCAAATAAGTTTTTAACCGAACTATTTGCGACAAGATTTATCTCCGTCGCAAATAACCCGTTGCAAATACCCATTTTCCCGTAGTGTTAAACAATACTAACTTATGTCCAACATAATCCATTCCAATCTTTAGGCTTATCTAAAATACTTCAGTCCAAGCTCATAGTATAAAGAAAATGATCACGTGAATGCCATCATTTATCCCCCATATATCATAAGATATATCTTGTTGGTCAAATTACAAACATGTGAATACCTTAATCATGTATTCTCTTGAATAATGAATACCCATTGAACCATATTGAAAACATGAATGTTGTTATAAGTTAACTCTTTCCACGTACCAAAATCCTCAAAATTCTATATACTCAAACCATGGTATCACTTAGTCCTTATATCAATCATGAGCTCATGAATACTGTCAAACATTTCATTTTTTTTTTATCCCTTCATTATGTACGTATCATCTTTTTTTACAAAAATATTTCAATCACTTTCCATGGTTACCGGTACCATAAAATTATTGAAAACCACAATAGACCAATACATAAATATTACAATACTCCATGATACTATATACAACATTATTTTGGAATCCCATTACATAAACACTTAATCATTGTACCACATCGTTGTCATATTCAACATCACCAATGGTGATCGCATGTGACTTCCCTTTGTCCTTTGCCTTAAAATTTTGTTGATGTCGATCATCAACAACAACCCTTGGATTTGTGCATTTATTGGCATAATACCCCATCTCCTTACACTTGAAGCATTGAAGTGTAGTAGGTTCATTCTAAGTATCACTTCCTTTTTTTGAATCATTAGACATCTTCTTCCCATCATTGTGGCATTCAAATGCCCGATGACCTTCCTTTCCACATTTGAAACATTTACTTGTCCCTTTAAGACAATATCCACCATGCTTCTTTCCACACGTTGAGCATAAGGAAACATTCATCTTCTTTTCACCATTATTCTGAGATTTCTCCTTGAACTCCATCTTTCGTTTCTTGTCAAAACTATGAGATGGATAAGTAACACCAACTTCCATTTCTTCCTTGATAGCACAACGTTCAATTTCTTCATAGCTACTGAAGTCTCTAATAGCTAATTCCCTTCAAAGATTTGGTTTTAAGCCACTGAAGAATCGATCAACTTTACTTTCAGGTTGGATGATAAAGCCAGATGCATACCTTGAAAGCCTTGTAAAATTCGCTTCATATACACCAACAGATTCATCATCCTTTTGATTTAGTTCAAGAAACTCCTTCTCCATATTTGTTCGAAGAATACGAGGGAAGTACTTATTGAAAAATAAGTTCTTGAACTCGTCCCATTCCAGGGACTCAATTTCATCACTTTGCCTCGTATTCTTGATAGGATTCCACGATTGATCAGCTTCACCTTCCAAACGATATATAGCTAAGATGACTTTATCATGTTCAGAACATTGAAGAACTGAAAATATCTTTTCAGTGGTATTGATCCATTGTTCATCAACAAGTGGATCAGAGACCCACTGAAAGAAGGTGGATGTTGCCTCATGAAGGACTCAATAGAATATTTTTCCCTTCTCTACTCATTTGGTAGTCCAGAATGATTCATAGCTTTTGTAAGTATAGCAATAAGATTTTGCACTCCATCTCCCATAACATTTGTTTGTTCAGGAGGACAATAATTACATTGTCCATTGCATTGATCAACACGGTTCCTTCGGGGTCCAGCCATCGTCTAAAACCCAAAAAGAATAGTGCGAGAGGCAAAAATCATGCTAGGGAAAACAACATAATAAAAGGGGGAGTACCCTCAATATCTATCATCTTAGGTTTAATTCTAAGATCGTTATCGTAATTCTAGGACTATAACATATATGTATACTTATCCTTAGGTACATCCCTAGACATACCATAGAAATATCTCTAGGGATCTCACTAACGTTTTCGCATCCTAGTTTCCAAAGGTTGACTAAACCTTTCCTCTGATACCAACTATAGAGACCCAAAGCTTAACGTACATAGACATTACATTACTTTTTCGGAATACTTAGTACATAACAAAAACACACACACAAGGACCGTAATAGTTTAGTGTCTTTTGAAACATGAAATATAATCTTCTAATCATGGTGAAAGATCTTCAACATCTCCCATAAAAATATTTTTTTTAAACCAAAATCCTTTCTTTATATCCTGGGGAAAAGAAAACATAAAAGGATGATCTCAAATGCTCAGTAAGGGTAAACAAAAGAAATATCAATCACATCATATTCATAAGAACATAACTTTTGGAAATCTTAACCTGCAAAAGGGATCATAATTTCATAACATGGGATAAATCATGGTAGTGAAATGTAATCCCAATAATCATAAAATATAACATGAAACTTTGTGGCATACACACATAATCATAGAGAATCATTTATTATTAGTCAAGACTCATTTCCAAGACTATCTTAGTGGACAAAGTCCATTTCTGAACCGAGATCACTCCTCGTTTCAGTCCTGTTTCACTGAACCGGTTTAACCTGCCATTCCAGCCATGTCTATCTCATGAGATATAAAATCTTTACCCAATTCATTGGAGGGAGATATAGGTCCCACCCATCTCACAATTATACCATTCTTATGTGTGCCACAAAATCAGAAACCATACATCATAGCATAACCCATGTAATAAAAATGGGAATCATAAACATCGTGACATCATAAAACAATTTATATAAGATAAAGGAATTCATAAAAATATAATTCAATCACAACATAATCAAATCAATGTAATAATAGGGATATAAATAGAACCCTTTCTTATCTTAGATGGAAAATAATTTTGATAAAACACTTGAACTCCATTCTTGAGGAAAATATCCTTTCTGCTTCAAAAACACTTTTCCTTTCCTAACATGTCGTAAAATTATAAACTAAAAGAAGTTGATTAAAAATAAACTTGAAAACTTGAAAAGGATGCTTCTTGTAAATAATGTTTTAAAAATCCATTCATGCCGTATAATTTAAAAAAAACATTCTTCTCGTACTTTTGTCGGAAAAGTCAAAAAGTACCTTGTACGAAAAACGACAAAAGATTCCTTTCATATCTTTTACTATAAACGCACCAAAGGTTAAAATGGATTTAAAAAAATGTAGGTGTATGGAAATAATATTACAGATTGAGGAAACATGGATGTGGATGATTAAATACACCCCAGTAAATACCAAAGTATAAACAATCTCGGATAAAATGAGATTGTGATATTTTCCCTTACCATAGGTCTGATTTTCTTCGTAAGTGTCTGAACCTCCTATATAATGATTTAAATAATGTCATTGGCTTATTTCAGAATCATACATATTTTTATGGTATCATATATGGTCATATTCTTAGCTTCTTATTAGTAATATTTCATTATTACTTGTTATTCGGGTGTTTATTACTTTTTGTTCTTATGCGTGTTTTGTCGAATAAATTCTTATTCTTCACTTTAGGTTATAGATACCTCATTTCCAGAATTTTATTAGTGTAATATATATCATATTCATTCATTAAATTCATTTATATAACTATTTTGATATGAATATCATGTAGAACGAGTCGCATCACATCGTGGAGACGGTATTCCGTACGTACGCACGAGTGATGATATCGTTCCTAGGATCATGGAATTGTATTGGAGTGTATGTATACTATTTCAGAATAAAAATTACTTTATAATAATCATATAGAGTCACTATTTACACAATTATACCCATCCAAGTAAGGTGGTGGTGGAAAATAGATTACACCACGGCGTGGAGACGGTATTCTGTACGTACGCACGCGCGGTGATTTCTTTTTCCGTAGGATGGATAGTTAGTGAAATAAGGTTGTTTCATACTTATAATAACATATCAGTATATGATTGATACTGATGTTATTACTTCATAATGAAACAACTAAAGAAAAATAAGTGGAAGAAGAAAAAAAGATGAAAGAATCGGTAACGGAAATTACCCCTTCTTTGAAGTGCTTCTTTGAGTCCTCCTTTTAGGGCACTAAAATAGGTCTTTGAAGAAGACCAGACCCTCTAGGATGTTTCTAGAGAAGTGGAGAGGATAAATTGGTAGGGTTTTGCCGAGCTTGAAGGCTCAAAGTGGTGTGAGGAAGAGGGGGAGGAGGTTCCCTTTTATAAGGGAGGAGAGGGGCACATTTGGAATAACAAAACTATTATTTTATTATAAAGTTAAGATCAGTTTTAAATAGCTCCAAATTGATTTCTTTAGAAGATAATGTGGGTATGGGTCGAAATAATCATATCCAATAGAATTTAGACAAGTTTAGGTTCCTATTTTAACCTTAAAATATATATTTGACTTTAAGTTAGATAATTTTACTTTTACCGTGTCTTCTTGTTTTCTTACACTATAAGGTTAATAAACATACTATATCAAGCCAAAAGAACCCCAAGTTGTTTATTATTAATATATAAAACCTTATATAAGTCATTTGGACGAACCTTAGTTTTTTATGAATAAAATAACAATTAATAATATAATATTTGTTTTAAAAACTATTTTATGTCAATTTTGACACTATTTAGTAATTGATTTTTGTGAAACTCATAACAGATTGATTAGTTTTCACAAAGTTAATTAAATCAATACTAACATGTCATGTTAACATATAAAATTAGTGTAATTCATAAAAAGTCTTAAAGTACATTTATTTGGGTATTTATAACATCAATTATGTCAATATTTCATTAATAAGACAATTACTACATCATATTTGTGTCATAATAAATGATAATTATTTAATCCCTAAAAATTCTAAATAAATTCCTATGATGTAGATAATTGTACTAGATTTCTGTAGAATATTCATGTTCGAAGCTTCATTAATTATATAACTAATGTAAAATTATTATACTTATAAGATTTAAGAAAGTGACATGTTGTCACATTCTTTGGTTTTAATAATAATTAAATTATTTTCATGGAAAAAAGTCTATTAAATGAATCTAATCCTACCCTTAGGTTCTATGGGTATACTTTTAGTCATAAAATAGTATTTTGACATTTTTAGGATAATTTTATAATATTATATTTACCCTTAATTACCCGATTTACCTTTAACTATGGTAAATAAAATTTACCATATTTACTATTCATAATTCCCAAAAAAAAAAAAAGCGGCTTATTAAAATAATTTGGATCCGCTGATTCGAAATATGGAATCCATTTTTCCAAATTCAATACACAAAAGTTGAAGAAATTAGACTAAAATTAATCCCGTTGTCGAAAGAAAACAGGTTTTTCTTTAAAACACTGCAAAAGATTGAATTGATTTAACCTATGAATCAAGGTAAAATCAATGCTAATGACATAAATTATATTAAATGGTAAAAATATATTCTATTTATACTTTAAAACCATTAAAAATTATAATTTAACCACCTAAGATATTACGATGGAAAAAGTTGTTTTTAATTAAATTATAGTGTGTTTTTACTATTCATTAAAATATGAAAGTTATCAGAATAAAATGAAAAATTTATCCAAAGTAAATTTTTATTTCATGATTCCAAATAAGAATTTTATTTTTTAAAATTGAACTTATAAACATGTCAAAAACTAGATTTAATGTGGGTGCTCCATCAAAAGGCGGTAAAATTGCATTTTTTGAAAAATACTTATTTTACCCGAAAAAGTTATTTTGTTCTTATACCATGTTCTAGAAAATGTGTAATATGAATAATAATGTTATAAAATTAAAATTTTAGTTAATACTATTCATAACGGCTAGTTCATAACAATATTATAATAATATATTACTGTTTAGTAAAACCCGGTATTGCGTACAACACACGCTATCAGGGAAGGTCGTGATTGCGTGTAATGCAAACCAAGTCAGGGTTGCGTGTAGTGAAAGACTCCTTTGTTGTTGTGTATAACAGAATCCAACCATATTTTATTTATACATTGAATATATATATATATATATATACACTCAATCCTGCGTATAATAACTTATATCAAACGAACATGAAATTGTGTGTAACATAGGCCAAGAATAGTATTACCTATACTGCAAACTAATACGGTGTTGCGTATAGCGCAAGATAATCATGGTGTAGCATACAACACAAGACATGAATGAAATTAAAAAGAATGTATCTTATAAAATCTCGGGTTGTTACACCTATAATAGACCGAGGATGAGGCTAGAAAACTATTGAGTGATTTTATATACCCTCCCCAAATAAAGTCCATACAACAATGAATGTGTTTAATTTTTTCTAGTAATGGATAACCATGTCCCACATTATGGACTTAATGCACTCTACACCTAAAATAGTCAATCTGAGCATGGATTATGGAAAACTGGTCCATACCCAGAATGACATTGCAAGGCCTCAACACCACTAGTAGGAGATACTAGCTAAATTTTTCACGTCCAACATTAATATCACAATGTCGACACTAGTGTGTGGTTGTTGAATCCCATCTGGCAGGTGGCTATAAATTTAAGGACCAAGCTAGCTGCCCCACCTGAATCTTTGTGCTCTGAAAAAGGTCTATAAAATGTAAGGAGTGACTGGAACCTATGTCTATCCGAACTAACTATACTATGGAGAAGACAAAAATCATTACTCTTATCATATCTAGAGAATCAAGTTTGTAAGCATCTATCACCTGAATCTGGTATTCCCCTATCCACCAGCTCCATGAGCCCGTAGAGGACCTACTAGGGGTGGTGGTGGTAGTACATCAAACCTCTATCCAATTACAACTACTCTACCTGCTACCCTACCTCGTTTGACGCCCTACGGACCACCTTTTAAGAACTTATAACTCTTTCTTGACGGTCCCTCAACCATTTTCTAATTGTCTATATGGTGTGTCGGGTACTCATGAGATAAGAGTCCCCTGCCACCACATGAAAAACACAGTCTGTCCTTTGGCTATCCCACTCAATTCTGGGAGCCTCACTCTACAGATCCCATATCTACGGGCTTTCTCCTAAAGGACATATCCTTCCTGGGACCCATAATCTAATACCTATTACACATATCTGTGGTCTTTAGCACTTGATGTCTTTGGGTATCTCTCGCTGCATGAACCTGTTCCGCCCAAAATCTCAGCTCATGTAGAACATGCTCTATCACCCCATATAGAGTAGGGATGCTAAGTGAAACCGTGGATTCCATAGTCTCTCGGGGAAGTACCTACTCGGAGGTATGGGAACATAATAACGGCTCCCACACCATGTTTTTGGAGTAGTGAGTAGGATCTATGAATCTTGTCGAGTACTATACTACAGACTGGATTCCCTACTCCAGGTGTTGTATCTCCTATATAGGCACACAAAATATCATAGATTTAATTAAATCCCCTTAGAAGATGTGCAAGATTTGTGTCCAGGATAGCATCACTTGTTCATGTGTCTGGATCACAATTCTCCACAAAATGCCCCATTGAGCCCGGTATATGGCTTGTGTCTAAGACTACCATCTGATCTGGTTGGGTCCGCACATGGATAAATATGAGAGTAAACACCTCCATCCAATCCTCATATACCTGGGGGTAAGACTTAACCCTGAAACTAGATGGTAATTTCCCCTGGAACTCATGAAATTCACAAAGCCTGTGTGCATCCTTTACCGGTAGGGCTGAAAATAACATATACTCAACTAGTGGTAATGCAACAAGAAAACTACCTAGGGGTTCCATGTCTGGCATGGGCCCCTGTATTGATTCATTATCATTAAGAGGTTAATTCTCATGATCTAACATCTTGACCCTAGCAAGCTTTCTATGTGGAGGCATCCTGGAACAGATTGAGATGAACCACAGTCAATTGAGTATATCTGTAGAGCTGACTCAAGTAGGACATGGAAAACACAACCCATCCCTATATGATTCATGTGCCATTCCATTCCCTATAACCAGTTTTTTCTTGTACTGGTTCATAAAGAAGGTTCCCAGTGTACTTGTGTATGGATACAATAGCCTCCACACCAACACCGAATTCACGAAACTGAAATTCGAACTCTGAACACTTAAAAATATTTCCCCAAACCAATCTCATTGAATCCAAGTCCCAATGTGAAAACTACCACATCTAATACCACTGTGTCACCATCCATTCTCTAAGGCCCATTCTATGACAACCCCAAGCCTGCCTCTCATAGGGTTGGGGATAGAGACTATCACCAAGTAGGAATATCCCAAACAAATGGGCGTCATTTTCCTAAGAACCATTATACACGCACACAACTACAAGACAATGATACTGGAAAGTAAAAAGACTACAATGAAAAATTCATGAAAACCATTACAACCCAAAAATATAGTAAGATAAAATTAAAGCAGTAACATACAACTGGACCAAAATACAAGCCCACCAAAGAGAAAGGAAACTCGAATGTCTAACCTGCAATCAAGGGAACTGAATCTGTTTTAGAAATCCACTAGAAACACCTTGGTCCATCTAATATCACTAGGAACTGTTTATTCTTGGTCCTAGTCATGCACCACATATGACTCCATTTAAATGTTGGTTATCTGAAAAAGATGTGATAGGTTCAGGTGAATCCCATGCAGGGATTGGTAAAATATAACTCAGCAGGACACCTTGAAACAACAAAGGAAAAACCACAAATAGAATTCACAATCTGATATTCATAGCTATACACCCATACATATACAAAGGATATTCAAATACAATATAATACCATCTACAAGGTAGAAAATATAGGTTACATCCAAATGTCTTCCATAAGATTCCCCTCGAGGAAAGATCATTCCCAAAGGACTCCCTCCCCATGGCATAATTTCATCACCAGTCAAAATTATGTTCTATAGAGTGGGGATTCTATCAAGGACTATTGTGAACCCAATCGGTATTACCCCATAACGTAGGAGATTATCAGAGAATACAAAGAACCCTAAAAATGAAGATCATAACATAGGGATTCTGAAAAATACCATAAATCCTACTGATACGGTCCACTAGAAGGAGGTCCAATTCCCTTAATTCAAAGGTCATGTCAATAGCTAATTAATTCCATTAGGGAAGATAGAGTATCACTCCATTCCAAAAGAGGATTCCATAATTGTATTAGAGACTCTACTGCTTTAGGGAATTGTTTTGCAATGTGATACAAAACCTTCATGGAAAAAACCAAGGGGAAATGACATGTTCTATCATTTTCCCTCAATATGGTCTCATAATTCCATCTCAAAAGGACATCATCATCATAAGGGTATAAACGCCAAAGACAGCTCGTCAAACACAAATATTGTTTGAATGTCACATGGATTTTACTAAAAATGGGTAGGTTGGGTTAGAGCCCGGTCTGACCCAGTAGGACATAAACTGACCAACATGGTCGACCCAACTAATTGGGCCCATTGGACCCAATGCACCATTAGCAGGATGGCCCTCTGGTATAAGATACTGCTAGGCCAAGGACCCTTCTGCGGCCACGTTGTCCACTGTGTGGCCACCTCACACCATGGGTCAACATAGCCAGTCCATTTGGGGAAACCAGTCTACACGACCCACCAGATTTTGCAGCCAGCGTCGTGGGTTCCTCCCCCAACCGAGCATTGGGAGATGAATTGTTCCTACACAGTGGCCTCCTTCCACAACCGCTGCCACCGTGGGACCATCCTCCTCTGTCATTCAAGATGACGTACATATGTTGTCGCCATAGCTCGCCAGGCCGTGGCCTTCCACCGACATTATGAACATCCCCTCTACTGGATTCTGAGCTGGTGGCTACATGGAACAACCCTCATATATGGGAAAATCTGCCACTTTAGTCCCAGATGGACATTGGGGTTTTTCCACAATCGATCGTTGAGCTGGTGGCCTTGATCGTTGCACCATGAAAAATGGGTAGAACAGAAGAAAATCAAAAGTGGGTGGATATGGGCAATGTTCATGTCAGAATGATCTATCCAAATTTGAATCAAAAACATTTATGAATCAAAATTCTAATCGTGGTTCAATCAATACATGGATAATCCCTAATTTAAAACCAATTATATAAATTCTAACACTATACTATGCCCAATCTGTGAATCATTTAATTTTTCAATTGATTCAAATTAATCATTGGGAAAATTATGAATAATGAGAAATAAAACTAAATAAAACATCATCCTAATTGTGATTGAATCATTCATTGATGGAGTAATAATTTCTCATCATTGATGATCCATTGAAAAATTATCTTCATCCTTGATCCTTGATTCCTGATGGTGTCAATCTATCGTTGTTCGTCATTTCCTTCATCAGAGTTTCCTTATCTCAAGATTTATTAAGTAATTTCTTGGGTTTTAAATTCTAACCCTGAACCATTCCTCTAGTTATGATAAAATAGGAAACTAAATATGTTACATAATTAAAATATTTTTATTAAAATATTGAATGAAGGTTACTTCCATAATCTAGCATTTTCGTCTAGCCCTTATCCTATGATGTTAAAAAATGTACAAGGCAATGCCTTTGTTATTGATGCAAAAGTGCACATAGATTTCTGATATGATTATCCATTTATATGTAATTAAATCTAAAATGTACCCACAGATCATTTTTAATTAAAAGCTAATTTTTTTTTTGAAAATTTACTCCGGGAACACTGGGTCTTGGAATCTCGTTTTTCCTCTGAGCATAGTCTTAGTAAATTTCAAATTAATTTTAAAAAAATAAATTTTAGGAAAATCAATGTAATTACAATGAATATTCCCATAATGTGGTCCATTCATTAGCATGTAAGCATAATTATATCTCTCTTTTAATCAATGGGACATTCCCTGTACAAGGTAGTTTAAGGAAGGAATATATGAATATGTCCATCAAAATTTCATTATTGATTCATCTTTCATGACATTGGCATTCATAATTTGAACTTCATTGTCTATGATTCTAATCGTTACAAGGGATCTGGGACACCTACTCAAGGTTTGAGTCATCTATTTACATCCTTAACATTTTATAATAAACTAAAAGGTATAGTCTGGTCTTACACAGGTAATCAATGTCAAATGAACTATGTGTATTTTATTCCTATTTTCATATGAAATTTAGGAATCCTTGGAGAAGTTCAATCTCATATCTAATTCCCAAACATCCTCACTAAATGAATATTATCCCTAGATGTCCAAAACATGGTGATAAACTATGGAATCATAAATATGGAATATAATAATAGAGAACCTATAATATATATTGATCTTCCCATTATCATGTAGTCTTAATCATGTTATTATCATATGGGAAACATATCCTATATCAATCATTGATAATAATTTCAAAAAAATATCTTAAATCAACAAATAAAGTCCTGGAATACACAATAATTTACCCAATAAAAAGTGTGTGGAGAAAGAACACCCATCCTCTCCAATAATGTTAGTTACTAAGTGTTTTTGGTCTTGAATCCCTAAATGAACTCCTAAATTTTAAAATTAGGTATGTGATGTGATATTAAAGTAGTATCCATTGGGAGTTTCTAGGGAGATTTCCAATAAATATTATTTATTGTAATACTATACTAGGCCCTCACAATTTACTGTTGTGATAGATTATCTAGATGGAACAAAATGGAGAACCTCACATGAACTCAATTAATAATGTCATACCTTTATTAGTTATAAAATGGTAAAATTACAAAATTCACAATAGGTCATTTTATTCCAAATGATTTAGAAAAAAATATGGTGAACACATAGTGAAATCATTTAACATTGATGAACTATTACAAAAAATGATTTCACCTCTTTATAACTAAACTATGAATGATATTGAATACCCATGTATTCTTATATATGATTATGCACAAATAAGGTGTAAATAATATGTACTTAGTAGCCTTGTGATAATGTTTACTTTGTTACATTGTAATTAGTTATAAAATTTTTCATCAAAAAGATGACATATTTATCTAGATTTGAAAAATAATATACATACATGAATCATACATTAAAATTGAAAACAAAAAAAATAGACATTGTATTTCATTTGAAAAATCCATTATTCTCATAGATTATCCACACATATCAATCCAAATATACTTCATTGAATCATGTAAAAATAATTATAATGAAATGGGTGATCTCATATACTTAGTATGTGTCTATATACATTTTAACGTGAGTAAGGCATGAATAATATTGGAGGAAATAAATGGAAATATAATAATTCCATTAAAAAAATCACATGATCTAAAAACAATCCATGGATATCACAACTAATCAAGTTGTGAAAAGGGAATAAATTACTAATATAATAATGAAAAAATTAATAATAACATAAATTACAAACAGACCTCTAACTCCTCATGCTAAGACATCTTACATAAATTGATATGGCCTCAACATATACCAATCTAGATTCCCTCATGAGACCTACTGATGGATTAAGGGTCTACTGGGGGCATTTCAAAACACATGAAAAGTATAATTCAAACCTCACATAAATTTTTTGAGGTATAATAAAAATAAAAATACATATGAAAACTAATAATTTAAGGGTTAATAATTACTCCAAGCAAAAAACATAAACCTAGCCATCCAAAACAATATGGAAAAATATATCAAATAAGTAAATCCTAAGCCAAGGAGATTATAATATATCCTTAGAAATATTAATGATGGTTTCACCATAACATATCTCCAATGGAAAATATGTAAAATAAGGCATAATTTACCTTATTAATATAAATTTAATCAAATTTTATTTTAAATAATTATTCGAGGAAAATAATATTTTCATATCAAATATTAAATTTTTTGGAAAACTCTTCAATTTTGATGGTAAAAATTTTCACTACAAATAAATTTAATAAATTTTTAGGATTATTCAATGAAAAAATTATTCAAAAATTAGGGAAAATTATTTAATCTTTATAATTTTAAACAGTTCATTAACACTTCTATCAAAAATTTCGAAAAGTACTTCGTTCGGAAAATGATTAGAAGAATCCATTCATAAAATTTTCTTATCCGTCAATGATGGGTAAGAATGAAATTAAAAAATCATAGAAGGGTATGGTAAAAATATTTATATATTTATATAAAATATGGATATTGAATTACTAATTCCCCATCAAAGACATAATCATATACAACCAAGAATATTGGTGAGATTTTAAAACAATCCCTTAACTCATGTATGAATTCAATCATACATGTTCAAAAAATATTAACGACAAATATATAATTATTATAAATCAATTATATAACAATAATATTATATATTTTAAAATTTATGACATAATTATAATATTTTATCAGTCATTTTTTAAGAGTTATATATTAAAAATTACTGTTTTGTGTAATACATGATTCATTTTTCATTTTTGTTTTTCTTCTATAGATTCAATCATTAACCATTGATAACGATTCCATCATCTCCATATTTTTACAAATAATAAAATTATCATATATATTCATTATATATGTAATTAATGTATTTTAATAAAGTAATTGAAATAAAATTTCATTTCTCCGTTCACGGACATTATAGGTTGTACATACACTTAAACATGGATTTTATTTTTTAATAGATGAAAACTATAATGTTATATAATAATTATCATTTAAAGAATAATTAGTGTATCATATGAATCACATATATTCAATAAATCCATCCCAATTACCATCAAATTGAAAATTGTCAATTGAATCACATCACATCATGGAGGTGGTAGTCCACACGTACATACTTTAGATATTATCATTTACTAATGGTTTGGAAGGTATGAAGCTATATATTATCTTATTATATAAGAATTATAATTATGTTATACATAAAATATTTTAATATTAAACCTATTGTAATTCCAATCAAAAATTTATTGTAATTAAAAATGAATTGTATCACTACGTGGTAATGATAAACCATATGTATGGCTAAGTGATACTTACACCTCACATTTTATAGGGATGATTGTGGATAATTGTGGTTTAATAATGATAATAAAGATTATTTACATTGAAAATAATTAATATTTTTTATTACTTATATATATTTATAATATGTAGAAGATGTAATAAATCTGAATAGGTCTAGCAAGACAGTCACCTATTCAACGTGAATTTTTTTTAGAACCTTTATTAACAGAAACATGGTAAATCATTTAGGGAAAATAAATACTCGATAACATGGATAAGTATTTTTGTAATATAAACGGGTAGATATTTTTTGATTTAGATTGATAAATTTTGTGATAATAAGTGAGGTATATGATTCCATTTTATAATTGAGGTGAGGGGAAATTTGGGAATTTATCAAAATATAAAATTATAACAAATTAATAATACTTTTAAATGATTCCAAATTTAATATTATTCCATGATATTGTAGTATCATATTGTAATACAACAAGAAAAAAATACTATTTAAACATGTTTTGGGGTCACTTAATACATTACCATTTTACATAACCCTTTGTTAATAAATTCGAATTTTATCTATTAATCATGTTTTCCGATATTAAGGAGTTGTAATTTATTATTATATGATAAAATTTATTACAGAAAATGACTATGTTATGAAAATTTTCACTTTATCACATCCACATTTTTATTTTTCATTATATTATTATTTGGAAGTAATTTAACAAAATAATATTTTGATAAAATATGATACTTTTCAATTTTGACACTATTCATCTAATTTTACCTAAAATTAAACAAGAGAAAGGTGGAATTCAGTTAGAATTATTTTTATAGCTCTCTAATATTTCATATAAGTCTATAATATCCATTTTACAAACCAACTCATTGAAATTATGTCAACATTAACATTTCTAATATAATTAAATTCATATTTATGATAATTGAATAATGTTTTAGAAAAAAGAAAACATTTAATGTATTTATATAATAAATAAAATTAAAAATAAATTTATATAATATAAATATTTAAATAAATTAAAAATATAGATTTTGGTTATATAATTTAATTTTTTGTTCTTGTGTAGATATAGAAAATATATTAAAAATACGGGAGTGACACTTTTTAACTATCATTGAGGGAAATAATGCAGAATTCATTTTCTTGGAAAATTGTCCACTAATCAACCCCATTTTGAATGAAATGTGAATAGGGATGAATTATATTCATCAAATTATAAAATAAATTAATAATTATGAAAATATCAAATAGTATTAACCTAAATTATAACTTTATTCTTTACCTAGGTGACAAAGTTTAAAATTGTTAGAAATCATTTATTAAAAATATAAAATGCACGTAATTACCAAATCTGAATGCTGTGATTCTAAATATTTAACTATTGTTAATAAAATTATTTCTTATAATTGGAAGAAATTAATTTTAAAATATGTTTTTAAAATTTATGAAAACCCACTTTTTATAAAATTCGAGTTTCAAGATGAAAAATTAATTTATTTTTATCTCATACATCGAAAAATTATATTATTAAAGATCAAATTTTTATTGGATACATTATATTTATAAATTTAATTGAAATAAATTACAAACAGTAACCGATTCAATTTATTTCGATATAAATATATTGCGTAGAAAAAAATATTTTTCAAAATAATATTTCTTTTATTTTTAAAATTCATTATATGTAATCATTTTATAACCAAAAAATTTATTTAATAAAATTATAAACCATTTATTTTATTATATATTTAGTAAAATGTATTTCCACCAATTAAATTTCAAGGTTATAATATTCCAATAATAATAAATCATGGTTGGCTTGATCTTGATGTTTTATGGGACATATTCTATCAAAGAGATTAATTTTTTTTCTAAAAAGAGACATATTTTAAAATATTTGGTTGTCACATTCTTCCCACATTCATAAAAATGTGACCCTAAAAATTACATGAAGTTGAAATCATAAATAGATTTCATTAGATCATCATTATAATTTCCTCATGTCCCCATGTCTCCTCTTCTGTCTTATAATTTTTCTAAATTAACATTACCACCCAAGTCATCTATTTCTTCAAAACATGTTCTCTAGTGTTCATAATTTAGATAGAAAATAAATAATAAGATTATTAATTTTACAATTCTATTTTATTATATGTGAACACATGCAGTGGCTCTGGAATGCACATCATTAAAAAAGAGATGTGGAACACATGAATTCTAATGGCATGATGACATTACAAAAGTGTAATCTAGATTTCCAATTCCATAATATATTTCAAATTACCTCATATATCTGGGGGATTGTTTTCACTCTATTACTAAATCTAATTACACCCTTCCATTGGTATACCATTAAGAAAATTTTACCTCCCATATGAAATTATAAATAATTCTGTTGGTTATCATTATAGTTATTTGTCCAACTTTGTGATACTTTGATAAGGATTGGAATAATATTTATTGTTTTTTATTTCCACAACATTTGATTGGTATATGAGCTTCCATTCACAAAATTCAACCCAAAATTATTTTGTATGTTATACCTTTTAGTAAAACACTTCATACGATTCCATTTGAATTCTGGAATGGAAGGTATTTTTAAAGGAGAATAATAAAAATAGTAAATATTATCTTAATATAACATTAATTTCATTTAAGAAGGATCTCATCAGATATTCAAATGATCGCATAGTCATTTAGGACTACACATCATTTTAAGGATGAAAAGCGATGCTAAAACAAATCATGGTATAAAGAGGCTTCAGAATAAATTTACATAATTTCTATATAAATCATAAATCACGATCAGAAAAAATAGATAGATTTAATCCATGAAGTTTTATCACATTATTAATATTGAGTTTTCTAATTTTCTCTAGTGGAAATTCATTCTTATGGTATGTAAATGTGTACATTTGGTATGTCGTTCAACAATAAACAATATCACATAATTCATTTTTGGACTATATGGTAATTCAATGAGAATTTACATATTACTATCATCCTAATTTGATGTAGGAATTCATGTATATTTCATGTGTCATACAGGGTGTTGTATCTCAGTCTTAATGTATTGAAAAAAACATCTTGATAAATAATTAGAAATATCAGGCTTTATATTTGACCCCCAAAATTTTTATTCATATCATTATACATCATTTTTAAAAAAGGGTTTATAATGAAATTAGAGATATGATCACCATCCAATAATTCAATTTTTAGTCTAGTTAATGATGGAATAAACTTACAGCTTCTAAATTTTGGAACGCCATCTTCAAATATAATGTCATCTAATTTCTCATGACACACAACATTAATTTGTTTCAAAAAATAATATCATAAAAAATTAGAACAATTTTTTTTGCAGTATAGATGGTTTGTAATTTTTTTAACAAAGGGGTGATGTATCCCCTTAATTAATAAAAATTACTTGATAAATGAAAATAAAATCCATATAAATCCTCATTTTGTTCATAAATCCATGATACTTCATTCTCAATGCATATTAAACCTTATTTTCAATCCCTAGGTGGTAGTCTATGTGGAAATAATAATCCATGAGTAGCTCGAGACATTAGATTTACCTAATATTGAGTTATTTCTATGAGAAGATGCATTATAACATCTTAGGATCTGTATATTCCTCAAATATTTCACCATTACGATTGTGTTTCTATATCATTAGAGAGGTGATTTTGGATACTAATTAAAGATAATAATATGGATAATTCTATTAATGAATTTTTATATTCCTTCATGAATATGAAATAACTATACCCTTAAAAATAACGAAAAAACTGAGTCATTTCCTCAACGTATCACTATATATAACAAGTCTATAAATGGAGATGGTAGATTTATTATTAGTTAATTCACCAATAAAATATCTAATTATTGAAATAATTTATCATATTCCATTTTCCAAATAAATATAACCCCTTTATGATTATTCATGGATAATGGTTTAGGTAACCAAGAAATTTTTTAATCAAATCGCCAATTCTAACCTAGAAACCAAATGAATATACATACAATGTATATTTTAATTTTTATATTAAATTCTTAGACTATATTTGAATTCATTGGATAAACCAAGATTCCGTCTTGGGGAAAATATGATAAAGAAATGATCTTTTTTGAAGATGAAATTCACACATTATAAATTTCACAAATAATTATATTCTGTCTTGATTCCCAAGAATGATCCACAAGTGGTTCTAATGGTACTCATAGTTCTTGGGGTCACCAAGATATAATATATATATATATATTAGAAATAAATTATCAATATATTTTTTGATTACTATACTTATTCGATACAAAAAAAAAGAGATGATGATTTTTTCAATCCAAATCGATGTATTTCAAAATCATATCATCTTACATCATTTGAAATATTGCCTTTCTGATATCTTCTTTCTTTACTATCAATTGAGAATATCTATAATGAAAGTCCACCATTGAAAAAATATTTACATCTATGATATCAGTCAAATATTTAATCTATTTGAGGTAGATGATACTTTTTATTTATCATAATAGATTTGTATTACTTATAATCAATTCACATCCTCAAATACCAACAATTATTTTTAAAGAAAATAATACACACTCCCCAAGTTCCAATACTAGGGAATATAAATCACAGACAACTAAAATCCTATATTTTATTTTGCGACTCCTCTAACTCCATACTAGCCATCCTATTGGGATATATTGATATATATCTTTAATCATGGATTAAATCCATAGAAAAATAGACTTCCCCCATTTGTGGATATCCAGGTTACTCCTCCAAATATTTATCATTGTATTCTAATGAAATATGTATACCCCCAATTTAATGATTAAATTTTTCATCATTATGTTATGTATAATAATTTTATCCATGGGTCTTAATGAAAAGATATACTCGAGGTGGATCCAAACATGATTTTTAAGATGATGTGTTCCCCTTGAATATAAGAAACTCAAGATATTTGTCATGAATCAAAATTTAATTCTCATTGTAATAAATTTATGATTTATATTTTGAAATAAAATTCATACCAATGATTTTATAATGTTCAAGAACATGAATAATAACAAATTACACAAATAGAGAATGTTTATGTGGAATTATATGATCTTCTTGACACATATTCATTCCATTGAGGTTTCCCCTAGAAGTAGTGAGTAAAAACCCCCTACTTATGTTGAATGGGGGATAAATAAATCTTAGAAAATTGAGAAGATATAAAATAGTGTGATGATATATAATTGAAAAAATCATTAGATAAATTTGATGATACGAATAAAGAACCAACCACAAAATTATTTGGGGAATTAAGCATAATATTTTTATCGAATAATAATAACCTTTCGATATTGGCTATTTTTGAGGGATGTTCACTAGTAGCCTTGGAAAATAATTTTCATATCATACCAACTCTTTAACAATGACTAATTTCACCCAAAATGCTTTATTCATTAACTTAAAGTAATAGTTTGGGTAGAATTTTTCTCTACAAATTTATTAAACCCATCTTCCAAACAAACATGCTTTATGTTTTTTCTTTCAACGGTTATTGAAAGTTGAAAATTTCACTATTCCTTTCTTCTCATTTTCTATATTCCCATTTCCCGAGTATTTTACACCTCTTTTCTAATGTTTTATACAACTGAATCCAAAATATATAGATAATACCTTCTATTTATTGACAGTTCATAATTTTATTTCCTCATATATCTGAAGAATAGTTAGTTAAAGAGTTTGTTTAAATAAATTAGCTTGGGACTATTAATGAAGGGAAAATATAGATTTTTGTATTTTATTGTCCATGAAATGCCTCTCTAAACATGAAATGATGGCTTCATATATATAAGCCTTCTCATCCTCATTTTGGCTTAGACTTATGATTTGCGACTCTATATCTTCTCCTTCTTTTGGAGGAATATATTTTATCCTAGAAATTTTCCATAATATCAATCCATTATATGTTTAACAATTATTCATACTCCTTAGTGTTTTGAATCAATTAAAATCATTTATCTACATCACCTGATAGATCATAAAATTCCATTAAAACCTTCTCCCATTCATTACTTCATTGGTAAAAAATTTATTTTCCCTATGGACCTAATATATTACTAATTTAGAAGGGAATTTTATTCCCAACAAATGATGGAATTTATTGATGTATGAATTTTTTTAACTATAACGACCCAACCTTAAACATTACATAATCTTGAGTTATGTCACGAATTGAAATTGAGGTTCTTTTCAGGTTTAGAGATTTAGATAATTAGGTCATAACTTATACACAACAACTTAAATATTAAATCTTGACACATTCACTAAGTATCCATTTTTTTCCTAAAATTAAAAATCTTAAAAAAACATGTCTAGTACCATGTTTTTGATAGCATGACGTTTCTTTGATCCCATATGTGAACCAATTCATCTTTCAGTCAAGTGGAACAAATTTCCAAAACTTGGGATGTGTATAAAATGATCAGTAAGGTCTATATAAAAAAGGAATGAAAACATTTTTCCATGAATACATAAAAATCAATTAGATCATACTTTTCAATATTAAAACATAATATCTTTAACCAACCTCATGAAATCATAATATTTATGAATAACACATAGAAGTCATAAATCATAAAAGTAACTTATGGCATCCATAACATATATACATTGTAGATTTCACGACTATATAGGGAGTTTAATTTGGAATTGCCATCAAATTATATTCCTTAAATATCTTAGGAGAAACATTAACATTTACATGTGTCACATTACCAATTGAATTAAATAGCTGTATCAGGATCACCTTCCCAATGTTTATCACCAAAAAAACCATATATGTAAACAATTCCCATGAACACTAACATAATAATATCATATAACTCATGAAGAATGGAATGATAAAATTTTCACATCATAATATATCATTTAAAGATATTGACATAATCAATGCCTTGTCAAAACCATTTTATAAACCTTTTAAAACATTTAATAAATAGATTTTTGAATCAATGTGTCCCATTCCACTTTGATTCCTTGATAGGATTTAAAATTTTAAAACATTAATGTCCATATAAATAAATCCTAAAAACCATTTTGTAATCATGGACATTAATGAGAATGATTTTTGTAGAATAATTCTTTAAAATATTTAAAATAATGTTTTATTTAAAGAGTCCCTTACCACTTGATAAAATAAATGAATAAAAATAATTATATAATAACATTAAAAAATGATTATAATTTCATTAGATTAAAGAGATTAATGATATAATATGTCAATGGGTAGTATTTAAACCCTATATGATAATAAAGGTGATAAAGATCATGATATGCCTCAAATTAAAGGAGATTGAGACATAATCCTTTATGAAAATTTGGCAAACTAATGATATAACATTAAAATTTATAAAATAATACGATGAGAGGGAAAATGGACTTTCATTTCTTTCACATAGAATATAAATAAATAAGTACATATAAGAAAATATTCCAACATAAGATAATTTAAATTAAAAGGCATAACATAAAATAAGTCTTTGACTAAAAGAGGAGGATGAAAGCTTCCCTTAATGATTTGACAACTTATGAAACATACACCACAAGAAAGAAGGATCATACAATTAAGATGTAAATACCCATAAATTAAATTATATTACACAAATAATACAATCATGGGAAGTATATATACCACACAGAAGTAAATAGTTTAAAATATTACATGAATTTCATGGGATTAAAAAGTGAGATGAAAACCCCTTACCTCATGTCTGATTTGACTCGTTCGTTCTTTAATCTTGTGAATAGTAAACTAAATTTAATTTTTACTTGATTCATAACCTTTTTCAATTTTATTATTCCTATTATATTACTTAATAAAAAATTATAATCATAATGTAATCATTTATATTAATAATGGTCATTTTATCAATATTTGGTACTTGAGTCAAAAACAAATTTTTTTAATTACAAGCTGTCCATGTGGTCAAAATTCCATTATATAAAGAATTATATTCATGATTTAAATATCATATAAATAATATATATCCAGTATATATATTTATTTAAAAGTGTACATAACATTTGGAGATAAGAAATGAAATTCACCGTTCAGGGAGAGGGTAAGTTGTATGTATGCATGAACACTAATTTCACTTATATTTCATATTTAATGGATTGAAATCTAAATGATTCATAGGTATATTATAATTATAGTATAATATAATATATAATTTCATTAATTCAATCTTTTATACATTCCACTTATGGCATGGACGAGTCATATCACTTTCAGGGGCGGTAGTCCGCACCTCTTCAAATGAAATTTTCATATTTACTAATTATGGAAACCATAAAGGTATTCTATAAATGAAAAATACATAAGTATATATGCAATATAAATATAATTTACATCATACATCAATATATTTCCATCATAGTCTCCACCATGTGAGGTGGTAAGAGATAATTGAACAATCATCATTTCATGATGCAGTAGTTCACCGTCCACAAAAAAACAGTATGTTTGTATCCATTAAATGGAGGTGTGGGTAAGTGTAGTTAGAATAATTCTCATAAAAAAAACCTAGAATATTGAGGATACTATTTTTTATGTAATAAATTAATAATAATAAAAAAGGGAGTAAATAAGTAAAATAAAATAAAGGAACATAAGAGAAGACGTTACATTTAAATAGGGTAACTCCCATTGGTTTGAACCAAAAGGATTTCATTAAGAGACTTCTACAATGTAAAGTATTATAAGTGGAATATAGAGATTTTTAGAGCTTTATTTGGTAGAGATTTGTTGTTCCATGTGGATTGAGAGGTCTGAGTAATGGGTTAGAGTTTTTGGCTTTTTATAAGGGGCGGAGGGGCTATTTAAGAATGTTTGAAAATATTATTTTATTATAAACGAAATTTCGGTTTCAAAAGGACCAAAACATATTAAATTCAAAGATAAGAGGAAAACTATTTGAAATTATCTCATCTAATAGGTTTTATCAATGTATTGGTTGAATGTTTCACCTTATTATTTAACTTTAACCCATAGTTAACTAATTTGGCTCTTACCATGTCTTCTTGTCTATTAAAACTATAAAGTTAATATATTTACAATAATATGCCCATCAAACCACAAGGGGCTCATTAATAAAATTTTCAAACTTATAAAATTAATTTGGCCAAATATTATATCTTATGGATGACTATTTAATTTAATAAAATAATATTTCTTTTAAAAACTAATTTATGTCAGTTTAAAAACGATTCATATCAAGAATTTTTTAGAAAATATAATACCAAGGGATTCTTTCAAAAAAAAGCATTAATTAAAAGATATCATCTCATAATAATCATTAAAACTCTTGGATGGAAAAAAAATGGTTGAAAATAAATTTATTTTAAAAATTATAATATTATTTATTTGAATCTTTGGTTAATGAAGTAATTACTACATCATCATTGTGTCATAAATAAATTTATTTATTTAATATATTTAAATTATAAATAAAATACCATGATTTAGAAAATATTTCTAGTTTTTAAATTAATTTTTATAGTTTAAGAGATCACACATATAACCCTATAAACATTTGTTTTACTAAAAGATATATGTTTATGTTATTTTTGTCCTTACATTAAATTAATTAATATAAAGTGTCATTATCACTCCACGTGGCCCTATGGGGTCCCAAAATCGACACAATGATTCCATTGGTTGGTAATATATTATATAATAGGGTTTTTACATGTGTAACAGTTATTTAATATTATTATAATATTAGTTTCCACCCTTATTTACTAGATTTACCCTTTAACCCTGGTAAATAAAATATTTACTGAAATAAATATTTTTAATGTATAAAAATAATAGTTATCTATTTAGAAAATTTAGACCTCCTAATTCCAAATATAAAATCCATTTTTCCAAATTCAAAACACATAAATGGCATAAATTATTTTAAAATTAATTCATGCTGTAAAAACAAAAAGTGTCCTTTTATGAAATAATAACTATCAAAAGATTGACATTTGGTCATGTACAATTTCAAAGAAGAATTACTTCCAATGACCAACAGTGTATAAAATGGTATATAAATAATCTATTTAAACTTTAAAATAATAAAAAGATAATATAACCATATAAATAAATTAGATTATATTCTATTTTTTAATTAAAATCCCATATTTTTCACTATTCATTTAAAAATGAATTTTTTCTAAAAAATACCAAAATTTCATCAAAATGTAAATTTTGATGTCCTGATTATGCATAAAAATTTTATCTTGTCATATAGTACATATAAGTGTGGCAAAAGTATATTTAAATAGGGATTTCAATCAAAAGTGGTTAAATCAACATTTAAAAGAATATAATAGTATTCATGCTTAAAATTCGATTCATTCTTATTTTAAGCCTCTAAAACTTATTAGATAACAGTACAAACATTTAAAAAACAATTTTAATCATAATGTAGTTAGTTATGTTCATTACTACCAATAAAATAGTTTTGTGTTAAAAACATTTAAAATAATAATATTATGTTTTTATTTTTTGGTATAACTAAACGTTGTGTGCAGCGTAAGATTTCAAAGAAACCTGTTATTGTGTATCAGGTACACCATCGAACATAGAAACTCTTTTAAAGTAAATTTAATATTTAATTCACAAATATTAATAAATATTAAATTTAATATTCTTTATTTACCTGGGATTTTACATCTATCCCCTTTTTGGGAATTGCATCCTCGCAATTTTAAAAATGGGCTCAGAAAAATCATTAAAATCCCCACATTAGAAAAATAGTCAAGAAAACAATCACTTTTTAAGAAATAAAGGGAAGTACAATGGTCACCTAATATAATCCATAATCGGATTCTATATAGGAAAACATCGTTATGGATGAGAAACTATCTCTAAAATATTAGTAGAGATTAATGGAGAACAATATCACAGAGAGATTACCACCATAATACCATAAATTTGTGGTTGGGTAAAAGTTTGATTATAAAAGAGAGTGTAAACCATTTTTTCTTCAAGACCATTTTCATATAGTTGAATAATTTTATTACTACATAGACTATGATCATAAGGAAATATAATTATTTGTCATGTAGAGTGCCATCCTTTAATAACAATCTACCACAAACTCATCTTTTCTCCAAATGGTATGTATTCAAGATGACTTAGTCACACCTGAAGTTCTAGAATCAACATCTAGAGTAACACATAATCTACAAAAGATAAACTATTTATTTCCCTTATCTTTAGACATCAACCAAAATCAAAATGTTTAGTAAGAGATCAGATAATACCTAAAAAGTATAATCCTTGATAAAAATAGTACACATAATCTCCAAAATTGAAAAAACAATGCCGAAAGATCAATAAAGACTATTCAATACCAAATTGTCCATAAAAGGTGTCTTCAAAATAATTCAACTAATATTGAAACCTAGAAATCGGAAGGATTTGATCACTTAGTCTCCAAATAACATCTATTACTCTTAAATTCTCATACTGAAATGTAATTAACTTAATCAAATATTCTCTATGATAGTTTATTCATTTCCATAAATAACCGAAATCTCCATATGTACACAATAAAAACATAGGTTTTTCCAAAATATAATTTCAACCATTACTCCAAAAATGAGAAGCCATAGTATTCTATTTCCCATAAATATATGGTTTTCCGAAAAGAGAAATCATCTTCCAAAAGAACATTCATCACTTAATAACCAAATAATTTCCATATACCAAGGATATCTATTTGATAAAACATAATATCCCAAATCAATTTATTCTTGATCAACAAAATCACTTAACTAAAATCAATAATTCATACTAACCCGAGACATAACGTAGTCCAGTGGTAGGTAATAAATCCCAATCGCACTTACAGTGTGGGTTTTATTCCAATAGCTTTGTCTGATGAGACAATTTATCACATGGTCTATGTGTTTTCCTGTTTCAAAAACTATATAATTTTATATCATTCCCAAAAATGAGCAAAATACATTAAAAATAACCATAACATATTTTAATCACAAATTTTGTCTCATACATCGCATTTTCATCCATAAATAAATAACCTGTAATAGCCACAAAAAACGAAATATAATATAAACCCATAATCTTATCCATTATGTCCTGACATGAAAATATAACTATTTTTTGATCAAAATTTTCAAATATCAAACTTCATGGTTACACATAGTAGAAAATGTATTCCAAATTAATCCCATCATCAAAAGATCCTTAATACATTTGAGCATTTTTATCATCCTAAAATGTACCTTAACTCTTGAATCCCTTATATATAGACTTTTTACTCATTAATCATTATTCAGGATCCATTATACATTCATTCCAAAATATTTAATAATACTTCATTCCTAAAAAAATCATGAATCAGATCCTAAGATTCAATAGTGTCAAAACATCAGCTAAGAAATAATCCATACCATTCATTGGTCATTGTCAGTTTTCTCATATTAAATTATAATTGAATTAGGAATTGGTAAACATATATTTGTATTATACTACTGATCACATTCCTGAACCTTCTTCACTGGAAGTCTACTTGTATAATGACCATGAACGCCACATTTAAACGTTCAATTGATCATTTGAAGAGATCTTTTTTCTCTTTCCTAGAGTCAACTGGGCGCTTCGTTTTTCCAGGGACGTTTCTTTCTTTATAACCTTCTTTACCATGTTTATAGTATCTTCCCTTCTCTTTGAATCATTTTCCTATGTGTTTCTTTCCACATTCTAGACACATAGGGTTTTAGTATACATACCTTTATGATTTTTACCTGAACATATGTAGGGATTTGTTTCTTGAATATATGACACCTTATAGAAATCACAAAGGTTCTGGTGGTCGATCATGACTCCAGATACATGGTTGATAATAACTACATAGTTTCTCATTTCAGCTCCCATTTAATTTAGTTTCTTAATCCTAAAACCATAACAGTTTTCTTCACATCCATTTTTATATTGCTGCTTGCTGGATCCTGCCATTGACTAAAACCAGAAAGGTTAGTGTGAATATATTAGTAAAATCATCATATACAATCTTACAAGGAGGGTAAACATTAAAACATAATTGTTCATGTTAACATAAAATCATTCAATTTACCTAAAAAACTATGACTATTTCCAATATTCTAACCATTATGGTTTTGTTACTTATTCTTAAATAACAACCTCACCTCTAAAGATATCTAAAAGGATATATGATACAAACTATATGGACCCACCCTTAAACATTACATAATCTTGAGTTAAGTTATTAATTGACATAGAGGACCTGTTCTGCTTTAGAGCACTAGAGAATTAAGTCATCACTTATACCTAACTACTTAAATATTACATGTATAATCTTTTACTCAGTATCCATTTTTTACATAAAATTAAAATTATTAAATAAAATAATCATTTCTACTTCCATATTTTTTAAAACATGACTTTTCCTTGATCCGATCCTTGTCCCTATTTATCTTTATGTCATGTGGATAACATTTCCAAAACATGGGATGAGAAAAAATATCTCAATAAGGGATACATAAATATGGAAAGAAAACATTATTCCATTAATATATTCAAATCAAATAGATCATACTTTTCAATTGTAAAACATAATATCTTTAACCTCTCTGAGGAAATCATATGATTTATGAATAACACATTGAAATTATAAATCAAAATAGTATTTTGTGGAATCCATAGAATACATACATTAAACCATTCATAGATACATTGGGAGTTACATTTGGAATACCCAGTACAGTATATTCCCTAATTCTATTAGAAAAAACATTAACTTTTACCCCCATTACGTTACCCAATGCATTGGAGAGCTATCTCAGGCTCACCCGCCACAGGTTTATCACGGAACCAACTTTATACGTAATAAATGATCAATAAAAATAACATAATCATAACACATAACACAAAAATAAAATAAATATAATATTTCCACAACAAAATATATAATTTCAAGATATTGACATAATCCATGGTTTGTCAAAACCATTTTCAACATCATTTAAAAAATTTAATAAATATATTTTTGAATCAATGTGTCCTATACCACTTTGAAACATTTATAGGAATTAATATTTTAAAAAATCAATGTACATATAAATAATTTCTAAAATAAATTTTGAAAACATGGACATTAATGAGAAACATTTAAAAGAATAATTCTTTAAAACATTTAAAACAATTTTTTTTGTTAAAGAGTCCTTTATCACATTATAAAATTCTTGAAAAAGAATAATTAAATTATAAAATATAAAAATGATTATAATATCATGATAGTAATGATATTCATGGTATAATATGTCAATTGGTAGTACATACACCCTATAGTATAATAGAGGTTCACAAGATCAAGACATGCCTCAAATTAATGAAGATTGAGACATAGTCCCTTATGAAAATTTGGTAGTCTGACGATGTTACTTTAAAATTTAAAAAATGATACGATAATAGAAAAAATGGTCACTCAACAATTTTACATTAAATTTTCATCAATAATGATATAAAATAACATATCCCAACATTAGATAATGGAAATTAAAAGATATAACATAACACAATTCTATGACTAATAGAGGAGGAGGAAAGGTTCCCTTACCGACTGGGTAACTTACGAAACATACACCACATGAAAGAACGAACATAAAATGAAGATTTAAATACCCATAAATTAATTTATATTACACAAATAATAAAATTTTTGGATGTAAATATATACTACACACAAGGAAATAATGGAAAATATAACATTAATTTCATGGGAATAAAAAGTTAGATGAAAACACCCTACCTCCTGTCAGACATCACTCGTTCATTCTTTAATCTATAGAATAATAAAGTAAAGATAATTTATACTTGCTTATAAACATTCATCATGATTAATATATTTTCTATATCACTTATTACCATATTATAGACACTATGTAATCATTTATGTTAATAACAGTCATTTTTTTGATATTTTGTACTTGAGTCAAAAAGAGACTTCTTATAATTACAAGTTCTCCATGTGGTCAAAAGTCTATTATATATAGAAAAATATTCATTATATACATGTCATAAAAATATATATATTAATTATATATATGTATTTATAATATTACAAAAAATTTGGAGATAAGAAATGAAATGCACCGTTCATGGAGACGGTAAGTTGTATGTACTCATGAAAACTACCTTCATTTCTATTTCATATTTAACAAAATGAAAAAATAATTATATATAGGTATATTATAATTCATGTATAATATCATATATAATTTCATTGTCTATGTCCTTTATATGTTTCATGCATGTCATTAACAAGTCATATCACTTTGAGAGGTAGGTTGTCTACACTTCCTCAAATGAAGTTATCATATTTACCCATTATGGAAACCATAAAGGTATAATATAAATGAAAAATATAGAGTAATAGAGAAAATATAAATATAATATATATCAAATATAAATATAATTCAATCATAATGGCCACCATGAGAGGTGTTAGGAGATAGTTGATCAAACATCGTTTCGTGATATAATAGTTTGCCGTCCACAGAAACAATATGTTTGTATCTATTAGATAGAGGTGTATTTAAGTGTAGTTATAAGAATTCCCATCACAAAAAACTAGTATATTGAGGGTAATAGTGTTATTATTTAATCAAATAATATGATGATTATAGGGAGTGAATAAGTAAAATAAAAGAATAGAACTAAAGAGAAGATGTTACCTTTAAATTGGGTAGCTCTTTTTGGATTGAACCAAAATGATTTTTTAAAGTGACTTCTGTATAGGTAAGGATTCTAGGTGTAAGAGAGTGATATTGAAAGATTAGTTGGACATAGATTGAAAGAGATAAGAGGTTTGAGATGTGTGAGTAATGGGTTATTAGTGATGGATTTTTATATGGGGGAGGAGGGGCTCTCTAGGAATGTTTGAAAATATTATTTTATTATAAATAAAATATAGGAATCAAAAGGACCCAAAAATTTTAAATTCCAATATAAGATTACTATTATTCTAAATCCTCTCAACCAATATGTTTTAGGCATGTTTTGGTTTAAAATTTAACCTTATCATTTACCTTTAACCCTTAGTTATCTAATTTTAATCTTACCATGTCTTCTTTAGTATTAACTCAATTAGGTTAATATTGTTACTATAAAATGACAATAGATGAACAAGTGGTTCATTAATGAAATTTTAAAACTTATCTAATTCATTTGTCTGAATATTATATTTTTTGGATTATTATATCATTTAATATAATAATATTTGTTTTAAAATCACTTTTATGTCAACTTAAATACTATTCATATCATGAATTTTTTAAAAATCCAAAAAAATATTATTGTTTATAAAAAAACATCATTAATAGAAATATAAAACGTAAACATAATCTCCAAAATTCTCGTATGGAATAAAAATGTTTAAAATAAATTTATTTAAATAATTATAATATCATTTATTTGAATCCTTTGTTAATGAAGTAATTACTGCATCATCATATTGTCATGTTTAAATTTCAGTATTTAATGAAAAAAATTATAAATAAAATACCATGATGTAGGATTTTTTTTTATATTTCAAATGAATTTTTATAGTCAAAGTGATCACAGATATAACTCTATATACATTTTTAACTAAATGATATATGATTATGTTATTTTTGTTCTTACTTTAAATTAATTAATATAAAGTGTCATTATCAATCCCATGTGGCTACATTGGGTCCCAAAATCAACCTAAAGATTCCATTTGTCGTTAATATATCATCCAATAAGGTTATGACATGTGTAAAAGTAATTTAATATTATTATAATATTATTTTTCACTGTTAAGTACTAGATTTACCCTTTAACTATAGTAAATAAAATATTTACTGAAGTAAAAATTCATAATTTCTAAATGTAAAAGTTATCTATATTGAAATTTTTCCACAGAATTCCAAATAATGAATCCATTTTTACAAATTCAAAACATAGAAGTGGCATAAAATCAATTAAAATTAATTTCTGTTGTCAGAACAAAAAACCTGTTTTTAAGAAATAATAACTATCAAATGATTGATACTTATTAATGTCCAATTTCAATGTGAAGTTACATAAAATGACCAAAATTAAATTAAATGGTAAAAAAATAATCAAATTATACTTCAAAATAATAATAATAATATAACCATATGAATGAATTAGATTAAAAGACAGTTTTGAATTAAAATACATTATTTTGCAAAATTCATTAAAAATGAGCACTATCAAAAAATTACCAAAAAATCATCCAAAGTAAATTTTGATGTACCGATTAAAAAGAAGAATTTTATTTTTTATCAAATATAACATATAAAAGTGGCAAAACGATAATTTAAAAAGGGTTCTCCATCAAAAGGCAGTAAATCAACCTTTTATATAATATTAAAGTATTCTTGATTAAATTTGGATTCATTCTTATCTTAAGCCTTTAAATATTATTGGATAATAATAAAAATATTTAACAAACATTTTTAATCACAATTTATATAGTTCTGTTCATTCTTTTCAATACAACGACTATGGATTAACTACCATTTAAAATAATAATTATATATTACTATTTTCAGTATAACTCAACGTCGTGTGCAACATAAGATATCAAAGAAACTCATTGTTGCATATTGGGTAATCCTTCAAAAATAGAATCCATTTTAAAGTAAAATTAAAATTTAATTCACAAATATTAATTAATATGATAATGTCATATTAATTATTTACCTGGTATGTTACATTAACATTGGTAAGGAAGATTTTTTATCATCCTGATTCCCCATATAATAAAATTTATTGATCACTACCTGAGTTATCTATACTTGTAAATTTATGATTTTTTATCTCCACTATATCTCTAACCCCAAAAAAATTATTCCTCCTAGTATAGATCTACTTAAATGGGATACATGTATCGATATTGTTTCTATTCCTTCAATAAGGTCTCATTTCTATACAGTGGAATAGAATAGATTAGAATATAAATTAGACTATATAATTTCAAAACTAGTGAAACACTGAACAAAAATCGAAAATATTTGTATAACTAAGAATCAAATCATAATATTGGATTTATTTATAATATTACCAATTACTTTTAAAGGGATATGTTTACATGATCTATGGTTTTTTTAATTTAGATCCCCATATTTTCAATAATCATATTATCATATAAACATTACGTAATCCTACTATTGTAGCCTATATTCATAGGTTACATTATTACATTAGAATTAGGTTCATATAATCCTACCACAATGGACTGAATAGTTTAGTTTTATTTTAAAAAAAGATGCATACATGAATCTGAGATTAATGTTGAAATTATATAATACACGATAGGATTTTAATATGAGAACACCATTATAATCCAATTATTTACCTATATATCAATTATAATATACTTATTTTAATCCTTGGGACAAATAAAAATATGAAAAATATTGATATCAGATGCTAATAAGGGTTTGTGTATAGTAGAAAAAATAAGGAATGAATAATATTGTAGGGAATAAGTTGGAATTTATTAATCAAATATTAATAATCACATGTGATAAAGACTATCTGTGGATATAATAACAAATATAATCATAAAATGGAAATTAATAATGATTCTGATAGTGAGGACAATTACTAATGTGAAAACACATAAAAATACCGTTTTGGACTCATTCTGATACATCTTACATAAATATATAAGGCCTAAGCCAATATAAAATCTATTTTTTCACATTATACCTATTAATTCTTCATTGGACTAAATTAAGTGAAGCTCGTCACTTACATTGTCCAATGCATTAAAAATATGAAAGGGGTAAAACATAATAAACATAAATAATTATATTGAAAGTAACATACTAATTTTTATGAATTTCATTAATTTATAAACATATTCAAAACCAATCCAAAGTAATATAGAGAATGGTACACCAATAGTATACCCCTATAGACACTGATAGTAAACCATTAAGAGAAATATTAATGATAGTTTCACCATAACATATTTCTAGTGGATAATATGTAAGATAAGGTTTCTTATGTAACACCTTGAACTGAGAAGACCGAAACTAGAGTAGTTTTTTAATACATTTTCAAGGTTACAATAAATAAAATCTTAAAAGACCATTCAATTTAATAGTTTTGTAAAATAGATTACTGACAAGAACATTACATTATAATTCAAAACATAAATTGTCAGATAGATAAGTATTTTATAATGCATTTATTAACATAACCTTGGATATAAATCATAATACAATTATTGGAATCCAAGGAAAATTAAACATAAGAAATGAGGTGATCTTAGATTCATAGTAATGTTACACAATATTGAATAAGCTGTCATAAATAAGAATAATCTCTTAAGAAAAGATATAAAACTAAATCCCAAACCTTTTAATAAAATTATCATAAGCATAATATAGAAATAATAATAAAAATAATTCCATTTAAAAATTCACATGGATATTCTAGTAGTTAAATAATAACATGTAATATCAATAACTAACCTCTTAATGTGGAAATGAACAATGTCAGATATCATAACCATACAATCAAGGCCTGATGCCAAGACCATTATTATAAAGTCAAGTCCTCTTGCCAAGACTACTAACATATGATCATAGCCATGGGCCAAGACCTGAGATTGTCTCATGAGACATATCGATGCATTAAGGGGCTATATAGGGCCCCACCCATCACTTACTAAGGCCAATAAATTCCTTATATGAAAAGGGTGAAACGAAGCATAACCATTGGATTTAAAACTAGAATACTAAATTTAAATACATTAACCATAAAGCATGAATGGTTTCAAAATAGAAAAACCATTGTAAAATATATCATAAACATTAAATAGAATAAGGAATGTGGTATCATAATAAATCAATATAAAGTAAAAAAATCCAAAAACATTGATGATATATATGAAAATAATCTAACAAAATCATTAAAAATAATTTTGCGAAATATCCATTTTTCCTTGAAAATGTTAATTTATTCAAAATATATTTAAGAAAAAATTTTAAAGATTTTGTTGAATAAAAGAGTCCCATAAATAGTTAATCTTTGGTAATGAATCATCATTTTTAAACACTCTTATCCACATAAACAATTCCTCAAAAATATTTCAAAAACAAGGAAATTAATGTGAATGATTTAGAAGACTGATTCTTTAAAAATTTGAAAAAAAATTATTTAAATATTCCCTTTACATAAAACCTTAGAAATTTTCCGTTAGAATAAATTTTAAAGTGAAATGGAGATGAATGATAAATATGTCCCAGTAAATACATACACATAAACATTCTCATATAATAATGAGATTGTGAAATTATCCCTTAACTTAATCATTCCTTTAAAAGACGGTGATTTATCCTTAGGTATATTTGTTAAAAAATGTTATTAAATTATTATAGGAAAATATTCATATTTATTATATCCTATATAATCCACTTATATCATTTTATTAAAAATATTTTAGTAGTATTGTTGTTTCGGGTGTTAACTTCTTCATTTTCCAATTATTGTTTCGTCATGGTAGTATTGTTTGTTATTTATAGTATATATTTTACTCATATATATAATTAAATGCTATTTATAATTATAATTTTAACTCATCATATAAATTTTATAATCATTCTGTAATGGTTAATTTAGATAATGAATATCATTGTGTCGTTGATATGGTAGCCCGTACCTACGCATGAGGGACATTGTTATTAACTTAATGGTTATATGGTATGGAATTGGATGGTATATTAATTATAAAGAATAATTATTGAGTTATATATATTATTTTAATCCACTATACACATAATTATACCAATAAAAGTAACGTATTGTTGAATAATAAATTACACCATAGCGTGGATATGGTAAGACTTACATACACACACATGGTGATATTGTTATTAATATGATGTATAAAATGAGTAATATGTTTCTCCCATGATTATAATAAATAATAATTCCATTTGTGATACTATATATATAATTTTTATAAGAAAAAATCATAGAAATATTAAGTAGAAGAATAATATAACTTTAAAATAGGTGATAAAACAATTGCCTCTTTTTTGGGTGTCTCATTTTTATTTTCACCAAAGGACTCCACAAGTTAGATTTTAGACCAATGTGTGGCCTCTAATATGAATTGATTAAAATTGAGAGAATATGTGGGAATTTTGTGTCCAAGAAAAATGTATTTGGAGGTGTCAATTAATCAAAAGGATATGTTCTCTTTTACAAGAGAGGTGAGAGACACTTTTGGAAGATCATAAAATATTAATTTATAATAAATTTATTTTCGGTTTCAAATAGATTGAATTTGATTTATTAAGAGGATAATATGATTATGGGTCACAATAATCACAGTAAATGATTTTTACAATTGTATAGGTCATGAAATTAACCATATCATTTTTGTTTAACCCTTAGTTAAATAGTTTAACGCCAATCATGCCTTCCTGTATTTTTACACTACATTGTTAATATATTTACTATAAAATTGAAATAGAACCCAAAATAGATATTTTATGATCTTTTTAACACAATAAAGGTTACTTTGATGTACCTAATTTTTTTTAATTTTATAACAGTTACTTAAAGATTATTTAATTTAATGTATAATTTATTTAAATTTTGATACTATTCATAATATTTTTTTAAAAAATATCTAACCAACCTGATAAATTATAACCAATACTTCTTAATATTTCACTAACATGTCTAAGTAATCTATAAAATTATTTTATGTCATTACTTAATTAAATTTATATTTATTTAAATATTTTCAAAATCATTTCATTCATTCTTTCATTAATATGCCAATCACTACATCATCATTTTTTAATAATTAAATATAATTATATAATGTCTAAAAAGAAAAAATAAAACACCATGAGGTAAGAAATAATTTCATATGTCTATAAAATATTTATGGTCTAAGATATCACTTATATAAACCCATATTAAAAGTGGTATAGAATGAATATATAGGTTTAAAATATACTTTCCATTGTATTAAATGAAATGTTATAAGTGTTATAATCATACACATGTTGCTTCCAAAGACAAAATTTTCATTCAAAGGGTTTTCTGTTTACAAAAATATCATCCAATAGGATTATTACACATGTTATGGTAGTTTTATATTATTATAATATTATTTTTACCCTTCTTTGATTGATTTACACTATTATAGTTGTAAATAAAAATAATTACTAACGTTACTATACATAATGTCAAAAAATAAAAGGGATTTATTTAAATAATTTTAAACATATAATTCATAATACGGAATCCATTTTTACAAATTAAAAACAATGTTGTAGTAGTAATTAATTTAAAAATAATTCATGCTGGAATAATGAAAAAATGGGTTTTTTAAAAGTAAAAACAATCAAAATATTAACATGTGTTTATATCAAATTTCAAGGTTAAATGACCTCAAATGACCAAAATAGGATTATATTATAAAATAATAATCTTATTATAATTTAAAACCATATATAATTTTAGTATATATATATACATAAATTAGATGACAATGTAGTTTGAAATTAAAATGCGGTATTTTCGCTATTCATGAAAAAATAAATGTTTTCAGAAAAACATCAAAAATTTGTCCAATATAAATTTTTATGTACCAATTATGATGAATATTTTTATATTGTCAACATTAACATATAAATGTGTCAAATGTTATATATAAAAAAGTTATCTATAAAAAGGTGGTAAGATTTCATTTTTTTGAAAAAATGAATTTGTTCATATATAATTTCTATGAAAAAAATTAGATAAAAAATAAAAATATAAATAATATAAAAAATTCATAATATGGTTAAGACAATTCATAACCACTTATTAAATGGATAGACTTGGTGTGCTCTAACTCAGTGTTGTGTGCAACAAAATCTATTTTATTATTTAAAATGAAGCGTACCATGGAAGCTTGAGGTGTTACATTATCAACTCCTTCAACAAATTTCATCCTCACAATTTTAACTCAGGATTAAAAACTATGGGTTAGAAATTTAAAAATATCATTGTTAAAATTTCACAAAAAATAGATTAATGAATCATTGATTTTATAATAATGATAGGGATATATGAAGGTAAACAGAAAAAACACATATTAGGGTTCCATGTTGGAAAACATGGACATGAAAGAAAATGTAACAACAAAGTTATGATAAAGTGTGATGGAGAGAATTATTAGGCTAATGTCAACAAATAGAAAACAATAAAACATTAATGATCCAAGGGAATATTTGATTCCTCATAACTTATATTATAAGAAAAATATTGTTTGTTTTTTTGATACTTTATCTAGTGTTGAAGAAATTATTTACATTATATACTAAGAATACTAGTAATAATACTTAGTTTACATGTAGAGTTTCATTGTTTAACTAATTAATACCAAAATAGCATCTTTCTCTTAAAAAGGTAATAAAACATAAAAATATTCTATTTATCTTAATGATATAACGTTTCAAATATAAACATATACATTTTAAATTAAGAAAAATATGTTATAATAGTTAAAGAATTCATGTGGGCTAGTGGTATGTGATAAAGCCTTGTAATATATTAGTTGTGGGTTCAATTCCCATATCTTTTTCCTACGTGATGGGTTGTCCACCAATCTTTGGGTTATCCTTTTCAAAAAATTAAATTACTATAACATTTAAAAAATAATATTAATTAATGATTTAACCTGAAACAATACTATCCTATAATAATCCTAATCCATTCCAACCATTAGACTTTTCTAAAATACCTATTTCCAAATTCACTATCAAAAATCATTATAATGAAGGTCACATAACACAATAATGATCTTTTTATCACATAAAATCATTTGAATATCATAATCATGTATTTTAAAAAACATGCTAAAACCTTGAATTACCATTAAAAAAATTTAAATACGTTTGTTCTTTCTTATTACTTATGTAAAACATGGAATATTGGATATACTCCTCATATAAGAAACTGTTGTAAACCCCAATGAAGATGGAATAAATAGACCATTAATTTGTTCCAAGGTAGTGAATAATATCTTATATGATTGACCTAAATCAATAATATCTTTATTCCAACATCAATATCTCTACATCAACAATATATTATGGGGTATTTTTCATTAAACAATATATTTTCTAAAAAAATTACTTGCAACTGTGTCACTTTACTTGTTACCATAAAATCTCAAATTCAAAACTAAATAGTCATAAAATATAATATTTATTTATCATCATAATCCATATAACTAGTAAATCATTTATACAATACTCAAATGACAGAATTATTCTATAACAACATAAGCATGTTACCTGTTCCTGTTCATATATGGAAGTTTCATAACTCTATTATTATATAATAATATCATTTGGGGTATAATCTAATGATTGGGACATTGATTTGAATAGTGTCCCATTTTTTTACATATGAAGCATTGTACATTTTGAACTATTTTATTACCCTTTAAATCATGAACTTGGTGTACTTTTTATCCACAATTATAACAAACTCTGTTTCCCTTTAATTATTTACTAGGGTGATTCATTCCATAATTATCACTTGTAGTAAAATATTTTTTTTCATTATTTCCATTATCCTTCTTTTTCATAGCCGTCCTCTTTTTCTCATTCATCACTTCAAATACATAAGACATGGATACTTCTTTACTTAAGTTATTAAAAGATTATATTATTTCTTCATATGACGAGAATACATGGGGGAATATTTCTCTCTGAAATGATAGATTAAGAACATGAAAAAATGATACTTCTTACTATTTGGATCATGTGTTTTGCTGGAGTTCCCATTACTTCCATTGGGATCCATTTTTAAATGATGACATACACTAGGATAGATCATATCATAATGTATAATCAAGAAGTTTAAAAAATTCTCAACATAATTAATAAATTACACGTATCTAGTTTCATAATCATAAAAATGGTTTCTGGGGTGTCAAATTTACTCATAAATCCTTCATAACAATTTGTAAAGGAAATGTTAATTAACCTAAAAACATCCATCAGGAGTGTCAAAAAAAGTTTGTAGTAAGGAATTTTTTCTTTTACAAGGTTACCCCGAGTCCATCCCAGAACCCCTTATCAATTTTGTTACTCCTAGGCACATGTATTCCAGTACCATGTCAAATTGTAGTATCCAGACATGGATTTATTTTATAGTAATTCCCACATATTCTCTACAGTACCAATTTTTTTTGATATTCCTCTATACAAATCCTAAAATTATATTTTAGGTTTATGATCCCTAATATATGTTTTATAAATCTATTTCCACAGTCGTTGTTATAACTACACTGATAAAAACTCTAACATCCCTTCCCTAGAAGCATAAAGCAAGTAAATTATTTTAATACATTGGAATTATTATAAGTAATCAAATATCAAATTATAGATCAATTTAGTAGTCTTAGAAAATATATTACATACATGATATTTACATTTCAATTCAAAACATAAAATGGAACATAGATATTTCTTTGAGAAATAAATTATTCTCCTTGCATGACACAACATATAAATCATAATACATATCTGGGAATCCCAGAAAAATAAAACAAACGAATCGGGTGATCTCAGATACTCAATAAGGATAAACAATATAGCAATGGCTATAATAAATAAGAATAAAATCATAAGTCAATATATAAAATTAAAACCCAAGACTTCTAAAACATTATATTTAGCATAATATGGGAAGAATAAATCAAATAATTCCATTTAAACATTCAAATGGATATTCTACTAGTCGAATAATCACATGTAATATCATTAAATAATCTCAAAATGATATAAATCAAATATTTGGACATCATAACCAAACCTCCAAGGCCTCATGAAATGTCCATTTCCATACCTTCTAGGTCTCATACCAAGACCATTACCATATCATCACGGCCATGTGATAGTATAGTAGATTGTATCATTAGACCTATCGATGTATTGAGGGGCTATAGCTAGCCTCATCCATCACTTTCTGTGTCCAATAGAGTCCTCATATAAAAATGGTGAAACATAGCACAAAAATTCATAATAAAACTACCATAAGATATTTTAATACTTCAACAATAAACCATAAATGTATTCAAATTAGCACATACAAATTCAAATATAACATAAAAATCAATACAATATTTAATATTGTATCATACTAAATCTATATTTATTAAGCATTAAATCCAACATAGGATATTAGAAGATATTAAAATAATCTAATAAAATACTTAAAATAATCTGAGAGAAATACCCCCTTTTAAAATTGAAAACATTAAAAGATACACAATTTATAGAATAAAACATTAAAGATATGTTTTTGAATAAAATTTTCCCATACCAATTGAATCGTATTAATCAAATTAACCTTTCAAAACATTTATGTGCACATAATTAAATCCTTAAAACCATTTAGAAAGCATGGACATTAATGAATAATAATTAAAAGAATAAATATTTAAACCAATTATAATGATTTTTATTTAAATATTCCTTAAAACAAAACCATAAAGATATTACTTTTTAAAACATTTCCAAGAAACATGAACATGGATGATAAATATTTCCTATTATGTACTTATGCGTAAACAATCTCAGATGATAATGAAATTTAGAAATTAACCATTACCTAAAACATTCTTTTAGTTTTGGGTGAGTTAGACTCCTTTATAATGTTTAAAATATATTATTAAATTATACTAAGACCATATTTATATTTATGATATCATATATTATCCTCTTATATCATTTTGGTAATAATAATCCATTATTACTGTTGTTTGGGGTGTTAACTACTTCATTCTCTCATTCTAATTTTGTTGATTAAGTCATTTGGGTTATACATATGAATAATTTACACAAATATATAATTAAATAAATATCATAATTATAATCCTTACGAATATGATAAATTTTATAATCATTCTTGAATGGTTAATGTAGAGAATGAATCTCATCATGTCGTAGAGATGGTATCCAGTACCTAAGAACGGGGGACAATATCATTACCTTAATGATTAAATGGTATGTAATTTAATATAATATTAATTATAATTATTCATAATAATTTTATATTAATAATCTATGTCCATTATTTACTCATCATTATACCCAACCAAATAAGTAGTGTTGAATAATAAATTACACCACGGCATGGAGATGATATGGACTATGTACACACAAATGGTTATATTGTTATTCATATGATAGATAAAATGAATAATTGGTAATCCCATTATTATAATAACATCATTTTATATGGATGATACTGGAGTTATTATTTTGAAATAAAAAACACATAAATATGAAGTAGAAGAATAAAAAACATTGAAAGAGGAGATAAAACAATTACCTCTTTTTTGTTGACTCTATTTGGAATACTCAAAAGGACTCCTTAGTATGGATTTGTGACAAATGTGTGGCCTCTAGGATTAAAAGAAATAAATTGAGAGAATATTTGGGTATGGTTTGGTTGAGACAATTGGCTTTGGAGATGTGAATTAAAGAGAGGGAGAGGTTCCCTTTTATAAGAGAGGTGATGGGCACTTTTAGAAAATCATGAAATATTAATTTAGGATAAACTTATTTTTAGTATCAACTAGATAAAAAGTGATTTAATTATAGGATAAGATAAGGATGGGTCAAAATAATCTCATATAGTGATTTTTAGATAATATCAGGTTACAAAATTGACCTTATCATTTGGGTATAATTCTTAGTTAAACTGTTTGACTCTTATAGTGTCTTCTTGTATTTTTACACTATAAGGTTAATATTGTTACTGTAAAATCCCAAAAAAAACCCAATTGGATGATAATGAAATAATTTACAATATACTAGTCAGTTGTAAAAACGTCATATTTTAATGAAATTTATAACATTTAATTAAATATTATTTATTTTAATGTATCATTTATGTCTATAGAGATACTATTAAAAATTTAATTATTCATAAATATCAAACCACCATGATAAGATAGAACCAATACATCTTGATTGTCACTAAAATGTATAAGTTTTATATAAAATTAAATTATTTCCTTAATTAAGACATATTGTATTTATTTTAATATTTCAAATATCATTTAATTGATTGTTTCATTAATAATTCAATCACGATATCATCATTGTTTTTTATTAAATTTAAATATTTATTTTTAAAAATTTATAAATAAAATTTGATTATTTTGGAAATATTTTTTTCTTTCTAATGACTATTTTTAGTCAAATATATCACATATATAAAACAATATTAAAATGTTTCTAATAAGAAGATATATGTTTAAATCATACTTTCCTTTATATTAAATTAAAAGTTATAAGTGTCATAATCACACCCATGTGGATTCAAAAGACCAAATTTATATCCCAATAGTTTTATTTCATTTGAAATATCTCATCCAATAGGATTATGTCATGTGTTAGGGAAGTTTTATATTATTTTAATATTATTTTTTCCTTATTTACATTATTTACCCTTTAACCATGGATCAAATAATAATTACCAAAGTTACTATTCAAAATGTATAAAAAATTGAGAACAATTTACATAATTTGGATCATCTGATTCCAAATATGGAATCCAATTTTCCAAATTAAATATATAGAATAAGAATCAATTTATTTAAAAGTAAATCATTTTTGAAAAACTAGAAAAAATGTTGTTTTAAATTAAAAAACATCAAAATGTTGACATTTGTTTATATAAAATTTCAATTTTAAATTACTACAAATTACCATAATTAAATTTAATGATAAAATACTAATTTTATTATACATTAAAACCTATTAAAATTATAATCTATCAATGTAAATAAATTCGATGAAAAAGCACATTAAAATTAAAATGCAGTGTTTTCACTATTAAATAAAATATGAAAGTTACCAGAAAAACATCAAAAAAAATTTCTAAACACAATTTTTCTGTCTAGCATCTAAAGAAGATGTTTATTTTTTAAAATTAAACATATAAAAGTTTCAAATATTATATTTAAAAAGTTTTCTCTATTAAAAGGCAATAAAACTACATTTAAAAAAAATTATTTTGTTCCTATATAATGCCTATGAAACAAATGAGATGAATATTAAAATTATATATGAATATATAAAATTCCAAATGTGGTTAGTACTATTCATTACAAATTCTTAAATGACTAGTCGTTGTGTGCTTGAACGTGGTGTTGTATACAACACAACCTATTGAATTATATAAAAATAATCATACCATAGAAGCATGGGGGTGTTATATATTTTACATGATGAATTAAAATACCATAAATTTTTTTTTAAAAAAATTCTATAGGAAAATAAAATTTTGAATTTGAAAAATTCATATTTTAAAATAATAAAATAATTAATATTGAAAATTGTTTCATTAAAATTAACATTGTAAACATGTAATAGATTATTCAAATACAATATTAGTCTTGATTTTCAGAAACAAAATTATTTCAAATAACATAAAAAAATCCCTCTCACACATTTTTTTAAATGTTGAACAATACCTTGTTCCGAAAATGACAAGATTATTACATTCAAAATAATCGGTAAAAAGTAAAAAAAGGGAAAAATAACTCATAAAAATCATAGGACATAATTAAAATAATTATTTAAAACATATTTGGTAATATATGGATTTGTATGAAAATATTCCACATCATATATATAAGGATAGAAAATAATGAGTATTGATAAGCTTGCGATATAAACTCTTCCGTAAGGTCTAAATTCCATTATACCTATTCAAAACACATGAATAATAAATATATATTTATTATAAATTTATTACATTAAAATTTAAATATATATCACACTATTTATGAAATTATTATAATCTTTTATCACCTATTTCATATTAATTCTTGTTAAAAATAACATTTTTTGTGAAATAATTTCATTATTTTTCATGTATGTTTTGGTATGGTAGTTTCAATCTATATACACTGATTAAGATGAAATCATCTTTGTAATGTTACTATTGATATAAATATCATATTTATCTAAATATATATTTATATAAATTAATATATTTATGGTACAATTATAAATATGTATTTCACTGTTCATGGAGATGGTAGAACATATGTATGGATGAATAGTATTTTTAGTTTTGATCTAAATGATAAAAAGAGTGTTAAAAAATAATTATCATTTTTATAATAATTTTCAAAAAATATTAATATCATATTTTAATAATATGCCTCGTTATTATCGTGCATGTAAAATGTAAAGAAAAAATTATTTACATCACTTCGTGTTGCTGGTAGTCCAAACATATGCATGAATGAGATTATCGTTTAACAACAATTAGGATGAAAATAAGGTAGATATTATATAATTTTTCAATAGGTATAATTATTTTATAAATGTGAAATATAATTATTAATCTTATCAAAATTCCAATCCATAAAATATGTTGACGAAAATTTAATTATATAACTACGTTTAGATTATAAGTCACACATACACATGAGAAATAATTTCACTACCCATTTGATGAGAAATAAATTCGATAATGGTAGTTGAATAATGATCATAACATTTAAGTAATTAAAAATACTAAATTAATTATTTTATTATAACAATTTGATATTTAAAAGTGGTTAATGAATGAATAAAATGGATTAGGTCAGGTATGATAGAAACCTCTTCTTCAAAATACCTTCTTTAGATCCTTCATTATGGGACATAAAGTATTTCTTTTATAGATACCATCACATAGAGAACATTTATATGGGTTTTAGGGTAAAAATGTTCTATGAATTTTCATTCAATATGGGTCAATTTGGTAATTTGTTATGAGGGAGGAGTCACCCTTTTATAATTTTGGTGACGAGAACATTTGGAATTTCTCAAAATATAAAAATATAATAATGTAATTATCATACCAAATTCCTCTAAAAATAATAGGATTAAAATATTATTTAAGATAGTTCTTTATCCCATTAAATAATATAATTCCAACAAGTTTTGATGTCATTTAAATCATTTACATTTTGGTTAACCCATAGTTAATCAATTTTAATTTCAACTATAGTAAGAAATTTTTTCTTAATTATTTGTACTTTTTACAAGTATGGTTACAATAAGATCATAAATGTGAATGTTTTTACCTTTTAAACTATATCATATCCACTGTTTCATACATATTTATTTTATGATTTTTAATAATTTTAATTAGATAATATTTTGGTAAAATATCAATTTTTCCAATTTTGACACTATTAATTTAATTTGAACTCACATACATAAAATAAAAAGGGAATTAGAATATAATTCTTACAAGATATATAATATGTGAAAAATATCTATAAAATCCATTTTAAAGATTATCTCATTCTAATTATATCAAAATTAATATTTTAAAATCGTTTATTTTATTTTCCTATTATTTAAATAATGCACTACCATTATAAAATAATCAAAATAAATTATGTAATATCTAAAAATTAAATAACTTATATATTGAAAATAATTACATTAATATAAAAATAGATATTTATGTTCATTCATATATTCATTTTTTTCCAAGTGGACACATAATATATATTTAAAACAATGAGAGTGACAATATGTAGTTATCTTTGATTTAAATAATATATAAGTCATTTTCATCGTCAAGTTTGCATTAATCAAATTAGATTCCAGAATAAGTTGATAATTTAAAATCATCACCAAATAATAATGTTTATGAGGAATAATTATGGCCTTACAACATAGTATTAACATAAATTTACAAAAGTTATCCTTTAATGTGGTGATAAATTTTACAATGATTAATATTCATTTTGATTAGAAAGGATAATAATTCAGAAATCATAACCTCATGATTATAAAAATTAAATAATGTTTACCAAGTCAAATAAAAATATATGGATTAAATTAATTTTACATTATCTTCTCAAAATGAATCCAAAATCACCATATAAAAAATGATGTTTTTATGAAAAAAATGAATTATTGTTATATCATGTGTACTAAAAAATTATGTAAATCAAAAAAATTTAGATTGAATATATAATATATAAATATCATTAAAACAATTAAAATATATTTATATATTATATATATTATGATATAAATATATTTCATGTAACATCCCAGGTAAATAAAGAATATGGAATTTTCATATTTATTAATATTTTTGAATTAAATACTAATTTTACATTAAAGGGGATGCTATGTCTGATAACGTACTCAAAACAAAACAAAATTCTTCTCTAGAATCTTATGTTGCACACAACATTGAGTTATACCAAAAAATAATATAATATTATTATTATTTTAAATGGTAGTTAACAAATATCTGTTTTATTAAAGGTAATGAATATAAATAACTAAAATATGATTAAACATGTTTTGAAAACGTTTTTACAATTACCTAATGAATTTTAGAGGCTTAAAATGTGAATGAATCCAATTTTAAGCATAAATACACTAATATTCTTTAAAGGTTCGATTTACTACCATCTGATAGAGAATGATTTTTAAATATATCATTTTTCACTTTTATATATTGTATTTTGACAAAATAATATTTTCCTTTACAATTGTGACAAAAAAATTTACATTGGATGAAATTTTGGTTTTTTTCTGATAATGTTAATTTTTTAATGAATATTGAAAAATACAGCATTTTATTTCAAAATTTCCTTTTAATCAAATTTACTTATATGTTTAGATTATATATTAAATTGGTTGTATTGCTTAAGTAGATTATATTTTTACTATTTATTCAATTTAGAAATTTCACTTTGAAATTGGATATAAATAAGTATCAATCTTTTGATAGTAATTATTTTTTAAAAACAAGCATCTTGTTTTGAAAATAAGAATAAATATTAAACTAATTTCTAGAACATCTGTGTTTGGTATTTGAAAAAATGGATTCTATATTGGAAATTAGGTGGTCCAAATTGTGTAAATAGGTATCAATTATTTTTATACATTATGAATATTTATTTTAGTAAATATTTTATTTACCATGGTAAAAGGGTAAATCTGGTAAATAATGGTAATAAATACTATTATAATAATATTAAATTACCCTTTTACTTGTCCCAACCCTGTTTTATGAAATATTTCAGACCAAAGGCATCCTCATGTCGATTTTAGTACCCCATGTGGTCATTTTGGAGTGATAAAGACACTTAATATTTATTAACATAAAGTCATGAAAAAAAGACATAAACATATATCTTTTAGCAAATCAATTTTTACATGGGGTTATATAAGTTATCTCTTTGAATATAAATTTTCATTTTAAATATAAAAAAATTTCTACATCATGGGGTATTATTTTAAATTTTTATACATAAACTAAATATAATTATTTATGACATAATGATGATACGATGATTACCTTATTAATGAATGATTTAAATTAATAAGATTATAAAAATTAAAAAAAATCGAAAAATTGTAAAATTATTATTTTATGAATTTATTTCTAACATGAGTCATATTATATTATAATTTAATATGTTTTGGACCTTTTTAATCTGAATATATGTTTATAATAATATAATATTTTAAAATATTCCTAAAGAGCCCCTCCTCCCCCTTCTAAAACGCCATCAACTCTAACCCATTTCTCTCACCTCTATAACCCCTTGCCTAATCCAACCACTACCCAAATAATTCCCCAACATCCCCCCTTTTTATAGATGCATTTCGTGAGGCAGAATGAAATTTGATAATTCCTTTTGGTTCAAACCAAAGAGTGTTACCCCATTTAAAGGTACCATATTCTCTTGAGTTCTTTTATTTTATTTTCCTTCTCCAACCCCCTAAAGTCCTTTTATCACATTATTTTATAACAAAAAAATTATCCTAAATATTATATTATGTTTTTATGTGGATTATAATAAGTACAAATACACACGTCTCTATCTAATGGATTTAGAACATACAGTTTCTGGTGACGGCGTACTACTGCCTCACGAAATGATGATTGTTTAAACTTCTCCGACCACCACTTATGGTGTCCATTATGATGTGAATGTAATAAAATATATTATTTTTTATATTAATTTGATCTATATGCATCTATATTTTTCATTTACATCATACTATTATTCATTCCATAATGCTTAAATACGATAATTTCATTTGAAGGAGTTCAAACTACCACCCCATCAAAGTAATATGACATTTTCATGGTATACATGGAATGTATAAAGGATGAAATTTATTATAATATATAACATATATAAAAAATATATTATACTGGAATTATAATACAGCTATGTATCATTCATTTTTCCTTCCCTTAAAAAGGAGAGAGAAATGAATGAAGTGTTCATGTGTACATAAGACTTACTGTCTCCATGAACGGTGTGTTTCATTTATTATGTCGAAATGTTATGGTATATTTTGATTACATATATAATTGATATATATTACACATATGATATCTAAATCATGAATATTATTGTGAATGTAATGTACTTTTGACCACATGGACAATCTGTACTTATAAAAATTTCATTTTTTTACTCAACTTCGAGACATCGACAAAATTTCAAATATGAACTCAAATAATTAATAATTTTTATAGAAATGTAATAAGAGATATAAAAAGAATAATGTACTAGAAAAAGTTTTGGAAGAAATTAGAAACTAACTTATGATTATTATTCAAAAAGAAAAAGGAAAAAATGAGTCAATTCAGACATGAGGTAAGGGGTTTTCATCTATCTTTTTATTCCCATGAGATTTATGATATATTTTCCACTATTTCATTTTTGGGGTATGTTCTACCCATGATTGTATTAATTGTATAATATAATTAAATTTACGGGTATTTAAATCATCATTTTATGATCCTTCTTTCATGGGGTGTATGTTTCACATGTCACCAAATCGGTAATGTAATTTCGAACTTCAATTTCCATTGATTGGGTTTTATGCATACTTAATTGACCATTCTACTCCAATATTATGCGTAGAATCCAAATTTTTTTATTTATTTAGTAATTTCCACTCATTTTTGTGTGTATATACTTTAGATACACATAATCACTCCATTTTTAAATTCTCAAGTCATTGATATGAACTTGATAAGGGTTATCTTAACTTAGTGTACAATCATTGAGTAAAACACCCAATTCATTGGTATCATTTTTAAATGAAAATGGGTGAAAGGCCTATAATTGATTTACAATAAATTTCTAATCATATTGAGTGTATTTATATTTGGCACACAAAATTATTTAGTTTATTTATCCTTAATCTATTTATACAGTCTTCATAAGGGATTTTGTCTCAATTTATATTCCCCTGAGACTTCATATTTTTTATGCACAAATTCACTTTTATATGGTGTAAATTCTTTATTTTGTCATATTATATCATGAATCCATTTATTTTCCTGATATTTTAATGTTTTTATTAAAAGTTATTCATCAATTATTTGTATTCAATTATATCTCATTTGGTTAAGAACTCTTTAACTAAAAAATTGTTTTAATGAAATATTTATCTAAATTGTTCTAATTAATTTTCATGATTTAAAAATTGATTAAAGGATTTATTTATATGGATATAAATGTTTTAAAATGTTAATTCCTTTATATGATTCACATTGGTATGGAACACTTTTATTCAAAAATCAATTTATTAATTGTTTTAAATGGTTTTGAAAATGGTTTAATAAAGCATTGATTATGAAAATATATTGAAATGATATATTGTGATTGGAATATGGGAATGTTTTATTTCATTTATTCCTGTCTTAAATGTTATAAATATGTTAGGGTTTAAGGGAATTATTTATATATATGGGTGGTTCTGTGATAAACATAGGGATAGTGAGCCTGAGATAGATCTCTAATGCATTGGGTAAAGTAATAGAGGTAAACGTTATTGATTCTCCAAAGAAATTTAAGCAATATACTATAAAGGGTATTAAAAATGTAACTCCCTACATAGTTGTGAAGGATAAAATGTACGAATGTTATGTATTCCTCAATTTACCTTTATGATTTATGATTTCTATTTGTTATTCATAAAGAATATGATTTCAAATGGTATGTTATGATTGAAAATTATGGTTTCATTGATTTGTATTTATTGATGGGATAATGTTTTCATTCCTTATTTAATAACACTTATTGAGTTTTTTATGCTCATCTCAGGTTTTGAAATTTGTTTCACTGAACATAAAGATTAATAGGTTCAAGGATGGGATTAAGGAAAATTCATGATGTCTAAAACATAGAACTAAAAAATGTTTTTGTAAATGATTATATTTTATGAAAAATTAGAAACTGAGTAGAAGTGTCTACATTGTAATTTTTGAGAAGTAATGTAATAGTGATGGCCTAATTCTCTAAATATCTAAACCTGAAAAGATCCTAAATGTGAATTAGTCTCGGAATTCTTGATTATGTAATTTTTATGGCCAGGTCTATATATTGAATGTGAAAAACTAGTTTTTCAGAAAAACTCATCTTTTAATTCTTTTTAAAATTTATTATTTCAATTCAATTGATAACTAACAAAATTGAATTATAAATTTAATAACCATATTATTTTAAAAAAAAAATTTATTATTTATATCTATAAATTAAATGTCTAGGATATAATTTTCTTATAATAATATATCATTTTTTGCGGGAAATCAATATTGCATGAAATTAATGTTATCGAAGATAAAAAAATTATTTAAAAATAGACACACCATAAAATCATGGGGAGTTACATAAGGTGTATTGTTTTCTGTACATAAATCGTTCAACACATTGCAATCCAAATTCCAACAGAAATGTTTCTAATCAATTATATGTTCACTGGATAGGTGGGTAATTCAAACATAACAACTCATGATACATCAAACAACTTGATGACACATTAATCATGGTCATAATCCCCTCTAAAATCATTGTTCTCAAGGCCCTAACATACTCTATCATCAATGAAATAACTTGATTGAATGTTGGTGAATGGATTGGACTAGTATTACCACATCAATGGATCAATCCAACAATTGTAATAGGCACATGAAATCCAACATAGGATGAATCCACAATAATATTCATTCTTATTATAGGCTTCATGAGAGGAGGTGGAACTTGTTATCCCATTTGAACACTAAGAGAGAATATCCAAGAGTATAGTAACACATACCTTCCCTACCATAGTGTGGTTGTAGAGTAAAATAACTAGATCTTCTCAACCAATCAAGAGCATAAAAATAGAGATATTTTCCATTATAGTAATCATCGACATGTGATTTCAATTCCTTAAGGAGATGAAATGGAAGTTGTGCCTCGCCCAACTGTCCATGTTGGGGTATCCCATTATACCGGTGAATATAAGGATATAAATAATGAAACACTTGATAGGGATTCTATCCATGCTTATTCCAATGCATATAAATCTTGTTAGTTAATACTAATAGTATCCCGAAATCATTCCCTTATCATGAATAGATAGAATCCTATAAGACCATCTTATCTAGATTTAGTGAGTGTGCAATCTTTGGGAGAACCACAACCTATATTGCTGGGAAATATTTTACAAATTTTTACCCCGAAATCATCATCAATAGGGGAACTGACCTAAAAAATGTTACAATGGGAAGAAAACCCCCAAATGGTATAATGGATGCAGTTTCTCCAAATGATACAGTTGGCACCATCACACCAACCACTAAATCGGGCATCAACCCATAAAATTTGATAATCCTTTTAAGATGAAAAAATACCAACAATTTCCCTTTTAATATGACATCAACCATAATTGAGGAATAATTATTATATAGGTATCATCACAAACTTGTTTATCATGTATCCACAAAATGTATTATTAAAATTGTTTTTGTTTCATTGTGTAATTTCTATTGAGAAAATATGATGTGGTTCCAACTAATTTAGTCTCATTCATCCTTTTTGAGACTCTCATCGTCATCCCCTCACTATACCACAAAAAAATTAGGGGGATACATCCTCACATAGACAAGTATCCACATTATGGTTGATGTGGAAATTATTATAGATGGACATAACACCCAACACTTACGATAGAATTAAACTCTATTAGAAACAATTGATTGAATTATCATGTGATCCCTTCATGAGAATAACACTTCAACACCTTCATACTGAGCTACACCTTTCAATGAATTTCTCTAAACCCCAGAGCTAGTGGAATTTTCATGTTCTTCATCCCCTCATTAGATGATGTATAGAAAATATCCCACCTCACCCCTACCCACTAGGATGGAGAATATCCATTTTTTTCTGCCACATCATTGGGGGTACTCTTAAATCAATCTGTCATCAAAAGTGTCCAAAACTCCTCTAGGATAATTAAGTTCCTCCAATTATTGGGGAACGTCTGCATCTTCCAATGCACCCAATGATTAAAAACTCATCATAGGATTGATAAGGACCATGACTCTAAATCCCAAAATCCTAAATCATCCATGTGACCTTTCTAATATAGGTATAGGTAGAATTCAGGAGAATTAATGGGGTCACACATCTTTACATAAAATTCCAGGAAATAATATTCCTTCTAGAAAAATCATATCCCCAGGTACATTGACTATTCCATGGAGAATGATAGGATAGAACTCCCAAAAAATTGGGAAGCTCTGTGAGGTGGGGTTGATAGACAATGATTACCACAACCCCTATAACTGAATGATGAGAACAATTGATAAGTCACAAAATTATTCATTATCATTAAGGAATATTTTCCGAATTAGATAGATGAGGTTAATTTTGGAAACATAGACTAATGAATCCTTAATTAAATTAGGCGAGAACAATTGAAAAGTCACAAAATTATTTCATCATAACATGATCCACATATCCTCTAAGGATAGGAAAACAAATCTTAGTGGGATATGGACTAATTTATATTCCTCCAATCCAAATCATTCCTATGGAATATTTAATATTCCATGTAGAATAATTAAATATAACTCATAGAAATGAAGTGGTTGAGTGATGTGTAGTTGAAAGACCATTACAATCACATCCCTTACCAATAACATCATCGGTAAATAAGGGAGAGTTTATTATGATTAAATATTTTTTGTGGGAAGAGGATAAATGAAGGATTCATGGAGTTATATTATATCAAGAAAAATTTACCATGAATACGATTAATCTGGTCTCCATTAAACAATTACCTTTCATTATTTTTTGGCACACTATGTCATAATCAAATGATATTAAACTACATGATATTTCATCATCACAAGACATTAAAATAGATGAAATTTCCTATTTAAATGATGTTAAATCACATGAATGTTCCTAGTATTACGATTTTAAACAAACTTTTTTGTCTTATTTTCATGATGCTAAACTGAATGATATATCCTATTATCATGATGATAAATCTGCATGATATGACCCTATTATATGATGATATACCGCATGATACATTCTAGTCACGTGATATTTAACTACAAAAAACTATCATAGTTTCATTTCATTAAACTATTTGACAATATCTTAACCACTCGTTGATAAACTGTATATCAATTTCATCACTGAATGATTTGAAACTAAATGGAACATGAATTTACTGCATGATGGTAAATTGTGCAACAACTATATCTCTGGGAGATATCATCAAAATACTATAGAAATTTTATAATCCAGAATTATTATTTATATAGTACAATATTTATACCAAAATATTTTAAAAAATCACCAAATAAACATCAATAACTTGAAGAGGGATTTACCAGATAGGTCACCTATACATACATTCAGATCTAGATATCATGGAAATCTTTTCAAAAGAAGAAATCAATGGATAAAAGGATCTGGATTATATCCCATCCATTAAAAACATTATCTTATATAATATATGTTAAAAAAATCATAGGGACGAAAAAATACACCCCTATGTAAAAAATCTCATCAATATTTTCTTGATGAATGAAGATGATAGGTGTTTGCATACATCTCTACATAAATCTAAAAAATTAACATTCATTTCCTAGAAAATTAATTATTTTTGGGATATATTCATTTACGTACCCTGCTGAAGTGGAATTACCTTTCAATAATGACATAGGAGCTCTGCTACAATATTGTGGTGTTGATACAAAGACATAAACACTTTGAACTCCCAATTTTTTTGAATCACCCCACCATTATCAACATGAATTGGTTGTTAATACAAAGAATGAAAATATTATTAGTCCTATATAGAAGATTACATGTATATTATCATAAAATAAATGGAATAATAATGATCCCATATCCTTATTCCATCTTGGCTCACCAACATAGTTCAGAACATTCCATAGGATAGGGGCACATTCTGGTTGATTAATGTCACTAACAGAGTCTAATGGAATAAGATCCAGCCCATACCCACACACTAATTGAGTTTCATTAACATAGTATTAAAATTCACATGGGTATGGCTATTATCCCTATTTATGAGGCTATATAAAATATTCTAGATGTTTAGGATTAGTCTCACATCCCATATTCTGTGGATAAAATACTACATTGACATCATTTATAGGTTATAAATAAGGAGTCCCATACACACACTCTCATTATATAAGCTCATTCACACATTTAGAAGTGGGATGAATATATGAACCTTTATGAATCCCACACATCAACAAAGATTACCCAAAATATTTTTGTAACCACCACTATATTGTCTCATATTCATTCCAATGACACATATTCTCACTAGCATATTTTGTTGGCTTCTTAGTAGTGATCTTGTATCCTTGAAACACATTATAGTTATCATCGTATCCTGGAAACCACCATGTGGCAAGATAATATCCCTTATCAACCCTAAAGAGTTGGATGAAATATTCCACACATGACAAAAAATGGGTCTCACATTCATAATTTTTACAATGACGGTTTCCTTGAGGTTGTGTGATACATATCAACAACACCTCAAGGGTTTTTCCACTATTCAACTAAATTATAATGAAATCACTAAACCTATATTTCTCCTCACAATAGTGATGATATAGATAACATTCTCATTACTCATGATGTTTTCCTTGGGAAAAAATCTGAAGGCAATATCTCACTTGAACAATAAATTACTCCCCATTCTATGAATTCATAATATAGAGAGGTTCTGAAAACGTGGATGTTAATCATATATAATAACCCATTAACTACTAGTAACACATAATCAATCCCAATAAGTGACAAACAGAAGAAGCCTATGTGGTTTGACTGGGTGTAAGCATACAATCTTGTTAAATAAGTGACTAAAATGGATATATTGAGATATTTATCACAAAAAAACATCAAAACCATGTTTTGACATATCCCCAGTTCAATAAATGAGATCCCAGATGAGCCACATAAGGAATGAATGCCTTACCTATGCCAGAATATGTGGGTGAATTTTAAATTATTGATGCACATACACCTACCATAATAAGGATATGAGGGACACAAACATATTATAAATAATATCCATTTTTAGGTGAACATATCCATATTCTATGATCTTGGATACCCAAGATCAGCATAGAATAATAAAATTATAATGATATGATTTTTTTATATCATGAAATATCTTTAGTGAATGATTAGAAAATATTCATCAGAGGCTCATATCTATGAATGGGTAAACTATAGAAAATTATTCATTACCAGATCCCTAAGGCTGTGAATCTCATTATATATGACATCCTGCAATGTCATTCCCACAAGAGAAATTATGGAATCAGTTTGTGTGATACTTCAATAAAAAAATTCATATCATATTTCCATTAATGAGAACTAGTGTTGGGTCTTAGAAGAATAAGGATACAATGAAAGAAACCTATAATGATGGAACCCAAATGGGAAAGGACATAAATTCTATGTATGTTATAGTCTAAAAGAGCATACACTTTTCCCAAAATGGGCGGATAGTATGTAATTCCTCCCACTAATGTATTGTCTCTAAATAATTATGTTCCATATATTCCATCAAGAACCCTTAAGTACTCGAATCAAGATGTTAAAAAACATATCATCTTTTTTCATTACTGTAAAATGTAAAACTGCATGGATGAGATCCTTCCCAAAAGATGTTAAACATCATGGATTATTTCCTTACTACCTGAAATTTAAAAACAAGGAATAATTCCATTATCTTGGGCTTTAAACTACATATCATATTTTATCCTTAGTAATGAATGTTAATCTACACAAAATATATCTTTAACCCAAAGTGTTAATCAAAAAAGACAATGATGCTTCAAAAAATAACATTTCATGGGATTGATATATTTGATAGAAAAATGATGTCATCTAATCCCTTTTTTTGATTCATATATACATAAGTATGTTTCCTTTCATGAACTAAACATGGTTTGATTCGTACTATGAGAGGATACTTAGTTATACCCAAATCCCAAATCCTATGTCTACACAAAATATAATGTGGAAAATTGTGCCATATATGTATGGTTTATAGCTATATGGTGGATTTTTCATTAAAATCTATGTGTGTCTAGATTACTATTATCAAAGGACACATAATCATCCCCAGATAACAAATCTGTGGTCCAATATCAACATTTGTGGAAATATTGTTCTCATTTGTGTTTGGATCAGAACTCCATGGAGTGTTTTCCACTCATAAACTACGTAAGGCTTGATTCCAGCTATCACAACAATTAGAGTGACTCTTACAACCCAACTACTAGGTTTATCCACAATATAAATGGAAAAAATAACCCCTATTTCTAAGGGTGATACATCCATCAAGATTTTTCCATTCAATAAATACATTTTGTTTGATTATATGTATAACATTATATTTATTAACACCCATATCCCAAATCCATGTTCTAGTATCAATATAGGTAGAATAAATTCCCACTCTATATACATGTATTATGTTCATGTAGATTATTGCATTCAAGAACTACATGTTGTTTTATTCTTATTATCACATGATTCGTAACAATTCCCAGATCCAAAATCAATGGTCTGGGTACAAAATAAACAGAAAAATTCTCCATACATATGGTTAAGACCTATAAGTATAGTCCTACATTCATGAACTATGTGTGGTTATATTCCTCCAATCACATGACATGTAGTGATAACCAGATCTCAAATAATATCTATAGACATAATAAAAATAGAAAACATTCACCCTTCTGGATATATATTAGACATGTGTGGAGTGTTTACCAATAAATAACTATGTTAAGCATTATTTTTGTAAATATAGGAAATTTAGTAATTCCCTAAATCCAAATCCTATGGCCAACAACAATATAATTAAAACCCCATATGTAATGGTTAGATAATCATGGTGAGTTTTCCTTTTATGAACCACATATCAATTGATTACTACAATCACATGATATATAGGGATGTATTTGTAGAGACCCGAAGCTTGGCATACATAGATATTACATTACTTTTGTGGAAGACATAATACATAACAAAAACAGACACACAAGGACCGTAATAGTTTAGTGTCTTTGGAAAATTGGAATGTTATCTCCTAATTGTGGTGAAAGATCTTCAACATCTCCCATAAGGAACTTCCACTTTTTTTTTCCTTACCTAAAACATTTCTTTTAATCCTGGGGGAAAATAAAACATAAAAAGGGTGAGCTCAAATTATCAGTAAGGGTATGCATGGATAAAATAAAACATACCATATACATTTGAACTTAAAAACATGAACATAATGTTTAAACATCAAAATCTTGAGCAACGACTTAAAACATGGAAGTACATAAGGCATAGATCATAATGGAACATAAATCACGATAACATAGCATGGGAATAAAGCATGTAATTGTGGCATCCATTAAGCACATGTAATGATTTCCATAGTAGCCAAGGCATTGCTGCCAAGACCGTCTTAGTGGACAAAGTCCCGTTCTGAATTTCGTTCACTCCTCGTTCCAGTCCTGTAATACTGAACCGGATTAAATTACCATTCCAGCCATGTCTATCTCATGAGATATAAATCATTACCCAATTAATTTGAGGGGGATAGAGGTCCCAACCATCTCATAATGAAATCATTCTTACTTGTGCCACAACATAAACATAAATCATTCATCATAACCCAAAAAATAAAATGGGTTTCATAAACATCATACCATCATAACATAATTTATACATAAAAATGGATATCATTTCATCATATAAAAAGTGAAACCCTGTAAATCATAGAGAAATTATACTTGAAACATACACACATGAAATAATGTCATCTCAGATGGATAATGTTTTTGATAAAACACTTGAAATGAACTCTTGAGTAAAATATCCTTTCTTCTTCAAAATCAATTTCTTTTCACAAAAAGTCATGAAAGTTTAAAAGAAAAATATTTTGTTTAATTTAGTCATGAAATATTTTGGAGGATTCTTCATGAAAACAAGGCTTTATAAAACCGTAAAAATCCTTTCATTACGTATAATTTAAAAAAACATTCTCCTCGTACTTTTGTCAGAAAAGTCAAAAAGTGCCTTGTGATGTAAATAGAAGAAAGATTTCTTAAATACCATGTAGTAAAAGTAAAAAGGGGTAAAAAGGACAATAAACATACATAAAAACACTTTTAGAAAACATGGACATGGATGATAATAATAACCCCATTAAATACTTACTTATAAGCAATATCGGATAAAAAAAGAGATTTTCAAAATTATCCCTTACCTTAGGTCCGATATGCTTCGTACGTATCCAAAACTCCTGTATAATGATTTAAATAATGTCATTGACCTATTATAGAATCATATTAATTGTTATTATATCATATGTGGTTCACTTATGACTTTATATTACCCGTTCTTTTGTAAATTCATGTTAAAGTTGTGTTTTGGGTAAAATCGTTTCATTTGTCATTCATGTTTTAACTTGTAATTATTCATATGATTACTTAGATCATGATTAATTACATTCCGAATGTCAAAAATAATTTATATATAAAATATATTTATAATATACATATATATAATAGATCGATAAATGGAATGAAATAAACGGTTCATGGAGACCGTAGGCCGTACGTACGCATGAACGCTGTTTTCGTTTCCTTATTGAATTGAATGGAATTAAGTATATGACATACAATATATGTAAATAAATACAGTAGCATTATTATGTAATATATTTCATTATTACTTATTATATATACTTTATAATCATTCTTGAATTTTTAACATGGAAAATGAATCTCATCGCGTCGTGGAGATGGTAATCTGTACGTACGCACGAGCGATGATATCGTTCCCATGGAATTGTATTAGATTGTATGTGTACTATTTCAGAATCAATATAACTTTACGATAATCATATATAGTCATTATTTACACCATTATACCCATCCATGTAATGTGGTGCTAGAAAATAGATTACACTACGGCGTGGAGACGGTATTCCGTACGTATGCACGCGCGGTGATTTCATTTTCTATAGGATGGATAGATGGTGAAATATGGTTGTTTCATACTTATAATAACATATCAGTATATGAGTTATACTTATGTTATTACTTCATAATGAAACAACTAAAGAAGAAGTAGTGGAAGAAGAAATAAAGTGGAAAGAATCGGTAACGAACATTACCTCTTCTTTGAAGCACCTCTTTGAGATCTCCTCTTAGGGCACTAAAATTGGTCTTTGAAGAAGACCAGGACTGCTAGGATGTTTCTAGGGAAGTGGGGAAGTGAAATGGGCAGTGTTTCGCCCAGCATGGAGGCTCAAATTGGTGTGAGGAGGAGAGGGAGGAGGTGACCTTTTATAAGGGAGTAGAGGGGCACCTTTGGAATTCTTCAAAATATTAATTTATAATAATTATAAACCCACATAAAAACCTCCAAAAATGACTTATATTCTAATATAAGATGATATAGGGTTTTAATCCCATCAACCAATCAAATTTAGACATGTTTTGATCTTATTTTAAACCTTATCATTTTGATTTATCCTTATTTAATCTATTTAAGTTTATTTGTGGTAATAAAATTATAAATTATAAATGGTTATAAATATTCACTTATGTGTTGTTAATTTTCCATAATTGGATACTTTATGAAATTTTGGACTATATAAATTTCAATTTATAATTTTTAAATATTTTTTTGATTTTTTAAACAATTTAATAATATGTTATTTTTATAAAATAACAATATTGTAAATTTAAACACTATTCATTTATTTGAATTTAAATAAAATATCTAAAGAGAATATATTCAAAATAAAATATTTAATATATTCATAAAATGTCATATGTATCTAGAAAATTAGTATAGCAGATTAAATAGTTCATATAATATTTATTTTATTATTTTTAAAACCATTTATTTGGTTTATCTCTTCATAAAATTATTACTACAACATTTTTGTATATTTATTTAATATACGTATTTGTTGCATAAAAATTAAAAATAAAATCCTATGATGAAGATAAATCTATTAACTTTCACAATAATACTTTTACTCAAATTTATCATCTTAAAATTACAATATTAAAATTGTTATATTTATTAAATTATGATGGTGACAACTTTGGGATCATTTAAAATAAAATAATATAATTGTCATAATCACTTTTATAAGGCTCCAAATGGGAAAATATTAGACCCTTAAATGATTATAGTTTAAATTTATATGACCAATAAGTTTTGGTCAGGGTTCTGTTCACATTATGGTCACTATTACTTTAATAAAAACTATATTCTTGATTTTTCACTAGATAAACAAATTCTGCATCACTATTGTGTCATAATTAATGATAATTATTTAATCTCTAAAAATTATAAATAAATTCATATGATGTAGATAATTTTATTAGATTTCTGGAGACTATTCATGTTCGATGTTTCATGAAAATTATCACTAGATTAAAATTATTATACTTATAAGATTTAAGAGAGTGACATGTTGTCACTTTCTTTGGTTTTAATAATAATTAAATTATTTTCATGGAAAAAAGACCATTAAATGAATCTAATCCGACCCTTAGGTGTTATGGGTCGACTTTTAGTCATCCAATAGAATTTTGGAATGTGTTAGGGTAATTTTATAATATTATATTTACCCTTAATTACCCGATTTACCTTTAACTATGGTAAACAAAATTTACCGTAGTAACTATTCATAATTCCCAAAAATAATAAGTAGCATATTATCATAATTTGGACCCACTGATTCCAAATATTGAATCCATTTTCCGAAATTTAATACACAAAAGTTGCAGAAATTAAATTAAAATTAATCCCGTTGTCGAGAGAAAACGGGCTTTTTGTATAAAACATTACAAAAGATTGAATTGATTTAACCTACGAATTCAAGGTAAAATAAATGCTAATGACATAAATTATATTAAATAATAAAAATATATTATATTTATACTTTAAAACCATTCAATATTATAATTTAACCGTATAAATTATTACGATGAAAAAAGTTGTTTTTAATTAAAACATAACGTGTTTTTACTATTCATTAAAATATGATGTTATCAGAAAAATATCAAAACATTATCCAATGTAAATTTTTATATCCTGATTCAAAAGAAGAAGTTTATTTTGTAAAATTTAATTTATAAACATGTCAAAAACTAGATTTAATGTGGGTGCGCCATCAAAAGTCGGCAAAACTGCATTTTTTTAAAAATACTTTTTTACCCGAAAAAATTATTTTGTTCTTATACCATGTTCTAGAAAATGTGTAAGATGAATAATAATGTTATAAAATACAAAATTTAGTTAATAATATTTATAATGGCTAGTTCATAATAAAATTATAGTAATATATCGTCGTTTAGTAAAACCTGGTATTGCGTACAACACAAGCTATCGAGGAAGGTCGCGATTGCGTGTAATGCAAGCCAAGTCAGGGTTGCATATTGTGCAAGAATACTTTATTATTTAGTATAATATAATCCAACCATATATCATTTATACAATTAATATATATATATATATACACTTAATGTTGCGTGGAATGACTATTATAAAATGAACTTGAAATTGTGTGTAACTCAATTTAAGAATAGTGTTGCGTATATTTCAAGCTAATAAAGTGTGGAGTATTTCACAAGATAATATTGTTGTAGCATAAACCACATGAAATCAAATAAATTAAAAAGAATATTTTTCAAAAAATCATTGGGTGTTATATTCTACCCCCCTTAATATGAATTTCACCCTCGAAATTCGTTGGGCTTATAAATCGTTTACTATTTATAGAAACCCACATCATAAAAAGGAATACCAAAACATGGCTTTAACAACTAAAGTATGAAATGTAACAGTTTCCCAAATTAAATCATCACTAGGTTTCCACGTTGGAAAACATTGGTGAAAATATGGATATGGAAGAAAAATCTAACCATCATGTTCTGATGGAGATTGGTAGAGAACATGGCTATGAAAAATCAAACAATCACAAAGCCATAGATTTGGGACGATCTAAGGTACCATCTGATTCATCAAATATAAGAGCACTAGGAAAACATTTTTGGTTTTCAGGATCATTTCCCTAAAGTAGATGAAATTGGAATTAGAAGAAATACTTTCTTGATTTTGGTACAGTCTCACCGTTGGTCGTTCTTTGGACAATTTCCACTTCATCTTCTAAGGAAATGAAGTTGAATTTTTCATTCATGATGTGTTAGCAGATCATATGATAGAGTGATGAGTCATTCCATCTATCTCAAACAAGAGGATTGAAACGTTATCAAAAAAATACATAAGTCCATCTATAGTGAGATTAATCATATATGGTTCCTAAAATGGATTTATACTTCATATATCAGACTGATTAATATAATAAAACTAGTTTCTACTAAACCGGGACTTCCTGTAGGCCAGTGGTAGGCGATAAAGGCCAGTCGCACTTCGGGTGTGAGTTCGATTCCCACAGCCTTGTCCGACGCGATGGGCTGTCGCCCATCCGATAGGTTGTCCTTTTTCTAAAACTATATTACTATAACATCCCATCAATAATATTGAAAAAACTTCTATCCTTAAACAATACTAACTTTTGTCCATTATAATCCATTCAAATCTTTAGGCTTATCCGAAATACTGCTTTTCAATCTAATATTATAGTGAAAATTATTACCAAAGAGTTCATATAACAAGCATGTTAATACCATCATTGATCCCCATATATCATGATATATGTCTTGTTGGTCACATTTCAAACATTCGAAGGCCTTAATCATGTATTCTATTTAAAAATTAATACCCATTGAATCTTAGTGAAAACATGAGTGCTGTCAGAAGTTAACTCATTTCACATACCAAAACCTCAAACCATGATATAACTATTTCCTTATATCAGTCATGAGCTCATGAATACTATCAAACATTTCATTTTCTCTGTATCCCTTCATTATATGCATATCATCGTTTTTCCAAAAATATCTCAATCACTTTCCATGGTTACTGGTACCATAAAATTATTGAAAACCACAATAGAGCAATACATAAATATTTCAATATTCCATGATACTATATACACAATTATTTTGGAATCCCATTACATAAACAATTAATCATTCCACCACATCGTTGTCATATTCAACATCGCCAATAGTGATCGCATGTGACTTCACTTTGTCCTTTTCCTTAATTGGTTGCTCATGTCAATCATAACTAACCCTTGTATTAGGGAATTTATTAGAATAATTCCCCATTTCCTTACACTTGAAGCATTGAAGTGTTGGTGGTGCGTTCTCTGTAGTCTTTTCTTTATTCACATCATTAGAAATGATTTTTTCATTACTTCGACACTCAACTGCTCGATGAACTGATTTTCCACACTTAAAACATTTTCTAGTCCATTTAAGACAATCTCCACCATGCATATTTCCTCACTTTGAGCATAAAGAAACATTCATCTTCTTCTCACCATTATTCTGAGATTTCTCCTTGAACTTATTGTCAAAACTATGAGATGGATAAGTAACACCAACTTCCATTTCTAACTTGATAGCACAACGCACAATTTCTTCCTAGCAATTGAAGTCTCTTATATATAATTCCATTAGAAGATTTGGTTTTAAGCCACTGAAGAATTGATCAACATTACTTTCAGGTTGGATGATAAAGCCAGATGCATACCTTGAAAGCCTTGTAAAATTCGCTTCGTATACACCAATAGATTCATCATCCTTTTGCTTTAGTTCAAGAAACTTCTTCTCCATCTTTGTTCCAAGAATATGAGGGATGTACTTATTAAAAAATAAGATCTTGAACTTGTCCCATTCCATGGAATCAATTTCATCTCTTAGCCTCATATTCATGATAAGATTCTACCATTGATCAGCTTCACCTTCCAAACTATATACTGCTAAGATGACTTTATCATGTTCAAAATATTGAAGAACTCAAAATATATTTTCAGTGGCACTGATCCATTGTTCAGCAACAAGTGGATCCGAAGACCCACTGATAGAAGGTGGACGTTGCCTTATGAAGGACTCAATAGAATATTGTTCCCTTCTCTGCTCATTTGGAAGTCCAAAATGATTCATAGCTTGTGTAAGTATAACAATAAGATTTTTCACTCCATCTCTCATAACATTTGTTTTTCCAGGAGGACAAGCATTTCATTTTCCATTTCATTGATCAACAAGGTTCCTTCGGGTTTCATCCATCGTCTAAAACCCAAAAAGAATAGTGTGAGAGGAAAAAATCATGCTAGGGAAAACAACATAATAAAGGGGGATTACCTTCAATATCTAACTTCTTAGGTTCAATTCTAAGATCGTTACCGTAATTCTAGGACTATAAACTATACTTATAATTAGCCTTAGGGATATCCCTCGACATACCATAGAAATATCTATAGGGATCTCACTAAAGTTCTCGCATCCTAGTTTCCAAAGTTTGACTAAAGATTTCCTCTGATAACAACTGTAGAGACCCGAAGCTTGGCGTACATAGATATTACATTACTTCTGTGGAATACATAATACATAACAAAAACAGACACACAAGGACCACAATAGTTTAGTGTCTTTGGAAAAATGGGACGTAATCTCCTAATCGTGGTGAAAGATCTTCAACATCTCCCATAAAGATCTTCCACTTTTTGTTTCCTTACCTAAAACCTTTCTTTTAATCCTAGGGGAAAATAAAACATAAAAATGGTAAGCTCAAATGCTCAGTAAGGTAAAGCATGGATAAAATAAAACATACCATATACATTTGAACATGAAAACATGAACATAATGTTTAAACATTGAAATCTTGAGCAACGACTTAAAACATTGAAGTACATAAGGCATAGATCATAATGGAACATAAATCATGATAACATTTCATGGGAATAAAGCATGTAATTGTGGAATACATTAATCACATGTAATGATTTCCATAGTAGCCAAGGCATTACTTCCAAGACCATCTTAGTGGACAAATTCCCTTTCTGAATCGAGTTCACTCCTCATTCCAGTCCTGTCATACTGAACTGGATTAACTTACCATTCCAGCCATGTCTGTCTCATGAGATATAAATCTTTACCCAATGCATTGTAGGGGGATATAGGTCCCACCCATCTCATAATGAAATCATTTTTAATTGTTCCACAATATAAACATAAATCATTCATCATAACCCAAAGAATAAAATAGGTTTCATAAACATCATCTCATCATAACATAATCCATAAAAAAATGGATATCATTTTATAATAGAAAAAGTGAAACCCTGTAAATCATAAAGACATTATACTTGAAACATACACACATGAAATAATGTCATCTTATATGGAAAATGGTTTTGATAAAACACTTGAAATGAACCCTTGAGGAAAATATCCTTTCTTCTTCAAAATTAATTTCTTTTCACAAAACATCATGAAATTTTTAAAGAAAATGATTTTGTATAAAATAGTCATGAAATCTTTTGGAGGAAGCCTCATGAAAATAAGTCTTTATAAAACCGTAAAAATCCATTCATTCTGTATAAGTTAAAAAAACATTCTCCTCGTACTTTTTTCAGAAAAGTCAAAAAGTACCTTGTAACGTAAAGAGAAGAAAGATTCCATAAATACCATGTAGTAAAAGTGAAAATGGGTAAAAAGGACAATAAACATACATAAAAAAAATTTAAGAAAACATGGACATGGAGGATAACAATAACCCTAGTAAATACTTACGTATAAGCAATATCGGATAAAAAATGATATTTGAAAAATTATCCCTTACCTTAGGTCCGATATGCTTCGTACGTTTCCAAACCTCCTATATAATTATTAAAATAATGTCATTGACTTATTATAGAATCATATTCATTTTTGTTATATCCAATATGGTTCACTTATGAATTTATATTACCCGTTCTTTTGTAAATTCATGTTAAAGTAGCGTTTTGGGTAAAATCGTTTCATTTGTGGTTCGTGTTTGAACTCGTAATTATTAATATGATTACTTAAATCATGATTACTTACATTCAGAATGTCAAAAATGATTTATATATAATATATATTTAGAATATACATATATATAATAGATCGATAAATGGAAAGAAATACACCGTTCATGGAGACGGTAGGTCGTACGTACGCATGAACACTATTTTTGTTTCCTTATTGAATTGACTAGAATTAAGTATATGAAATACATATATATGTACATAAATCCAGTAGCATTATTATGTCATATATTTCATTATTACTTATTATATATACTTTATAATCATTCTTGAATTTTTAACATGGAAAATGAATCTCATCGCGTCGTGGAGACTGTAATCCGTACGTACGCACGAGCAATGATATCATTCCCGTGGAATTGTATTTGAGTGTATGTGTACTATTTAAGAATAAATATCACTTTAAAATAATCATATATAGTCATTATTTACACCATTATACCCATAAAAGTACGGTGGTGGTAGAAAATAGATTGCACCACGGCGTGGAGACGATATTCCGTACGTACGCACGTGCGGTGATTTCATTTTCCGTAGGATGGATAGATGGTGAAATAGGGTTGTTTCATACTTATAATAACATATCAGTATATGAGTTATACTGATGTTATTACTTCATAATGAGACAACTAAATAAGAATAAGTAGAAGAAGCAATAAAGTTGAAAGAATCGGTAACGGACATTACCTCTTCTTGGAAGCGCCTCTTTGAGACCTCCTCTTAGGGCACTAAACGTGGTCTTTGAAGAAGACCAGGACCTCTAGGATATTTCTAGGGAAGTGGGGAAGTGAAATGGGCAGAGTTTAACCGATCTTGAAGGCTCAAATTGGTGTGAGGACGAGAGGGAGGAGGTTCCCTTTTATAAGGGAGGAGAGGGGCACCTTTGGAATTCCTAAAAATATTAATTTATAATAATTCTAACCCCACCTAAAAACCTCCAAAATGACTTATATTCAAATATTAGATGAGATAGGGTTGTAATCGAATCAACCAATAAAATTTAGAAATGTTTTGATCTTATTTTAAACCTTATCATTTTGATTTATCCTTATTTTATCTATTTAAGTTTATTTGTGGTATAAAAATTATAAATTTTAAATGGTTATAAATATTCACTTATGTGTTGTTAATTTTCCATAATTGGATACTTTATGATATTTTAGACTATATAAATTTCAATTTATTATTTTTAAATATTTTTGTGATTTTTAAACAATTTAATAATATGTTATTTTTATAAAATAACAATATTTTAAATTTTGACACTATTCATTTATTTGAATTTAAATAAAATATCAAATGAGGATATATTTGAACTAAAATATTTAATAGATTCATAAAAAGTCATATGTTTCTAGAAAATTAGTGGAGCAGATTAAATAGTTCATATAATATTTATTTTATTATTTTTAAAACCATTTATTTGGTTTATCTCTTAATAAAATAATTACTACAACATTTTTGTATAATTATTTAATATACTTATTTGTTGCATAAAATTACAACTAAAATCTTTTTATGAAGATAAATATATTACCTTTCACAATAATAATTTTAATCTAATTTATCATCTTAAAATAACAATATTTAAATTGTTATATTTATTAAATTATGAAGGTGACAACTTTGGCATCATTTAAAATAAAATAATATAAGTGTCATAATCGCTTTTATAAGGCTCCAAATGGGAAAATATACGACCATTGGATGATTATGGTTTACATTTATATGACCAATAAGTTTTTGTAAGGGTTTTGTGCATTTTATGGTCACTATTTGTTTAATAAAAACTATATTCTTGATTTTTCACTAGATAAAAAATTTCTCCATCACTATTGTGTCATAATTAATGATAATTATTTAATCCCTAAAAACTATAAATAAATTTATATGATGTAGATAATTTTATTAGATTTCTTGAGACTATTCATGTTTGACGTTTCATGAAGTTTATCACTAAATTAAAATTATAATACTTATAAGATTTAAGAGAGTGACATATTGTCACTTTCTATGGTTTTAATAATAGTTAAATTATTTTCATGGAAAAAAGTCCATTAAATGAATCTAATCTGACCCTTAGGTGACATGGGTCGACTTTTGGTCATCCAATAGAATTTTTTCATGTGTTAGGGTAATTTTATAATATTATATTTACCCTTAATTACCTGATTTACCATTAACTATGGTAAATAAAATTTACCGTAGTTACTATTCATAATTCTCAAAAATAAAAAGTAGCCTATTAACATAATTTGGACCCACTGATTCCAAATATGGAATCCATTTTTCGAAATTCAATTCACAAAAGTTTTAGAAATTAAATTAAAATTAATTCCATTGTCGAAAGAAAACGAGTTTTTGTTTAAAACATTGCAAAAGATTGAATTGATTTAACCAATGAATTCAAGGTAAAATCAATGATAATGACATAAATTATATTAAATGGAAAAAATATATTATATTTATACTTTAAAACCATTAAATATTATAATTTAACCATATAAATTATTACAATGATAAAAAGTTGTTTTTAATTAAAATATAGCGTGTTTTTACAATTCATTAAAATATGAAAGTTATCAGAAAAATATCAAAACTTTATCCAATGTAAATTTTTATATCCGGATTAAAAAGAAGAAGTTTATTTTGTAAAATTGAATTTATAAAAATTTCAAAAACTAGATTTAATGTGGGTGCCCCATCAAAAGGCGGCAAAACTGCATTTTTTGAAAAATACTTATTTTACCCAAAATATTTATTTTGTTCTTATACCATGTTCTAGAAAATGTGTAAGATGAATAATAATTTTATAAAATTAAAAATTTAGTGAATAATATTCATAATGGCTAGTTATTAATAAAATTATAATAATATATCATTGTTTAGTAAACCCAGGTATTGCGTACAACACACGCTATCGAGGAAGGTTGCGATTGCGTGTAATGCAAGCCAAGTCAGGGTTGCGTGTTGTGCAAGAATCCTTTATTGTTTCATTTAACAGAATCCAACCATATTTCATTTATACATTGAATATATATATATACACTCAATGTTTCATGGAATGACTATTATATAACAAACATGAAATTGTGTGTAACATAATTTATGAATAGTGCTGCGTATACTTTAAGATAATACAGTGTGGCGTATAGCACAAGATAATCTTATTGTAGCATAAAACACATGAAATCAAAAAAATTAAAAAGAATATTTTTCATAAAATCTTGGGGTGTTACAGTATTGATCTCACTCTTGCATCTATCTTCAATATTTAAAATCAATTTCACCCCACCTTATGAATGGTCCAGACCTATGATGGAAACTACAAATGAAATTAGTGTTTCTTTATTTCTACAATCTCAGGATATTTAGTGATGCATGGATCCTCTATTCCATAATCATCAATGAGTAATCATCCCTCCGAATAATGATCCTCCATGACATTCATACTAATTCAGAGGGTCAAATCCAAAATAAAATTTGAATCACCCTACATATTCCTCATAATGTACTCTCGAGTAGAATAAACGAATTCACACATATCACATGTCTTATATTTCATGAATGGATCCTATGATATTAGGGAACCTGGAATGTCAATATGGACTATGTGACTGAAATGTATCACAGATTGGGAAATAATATATACTCAAAAAAAATTAAACAAAATGATCACATCTTTGTCAGATGATGTTAAACTATGTGATAACAAACGGGTCTCAGAATGGAAAACTACATGATAAGAGGTCTTTAAAAAATAGATCACACCCTGATGATTGTGTATTAAGGAATTTAGATTTATATACCTTCATCTACAAATTTTTTTCCATAAATATTATCATAGACTTAAGGTTGGTTAAACCTTTTTTCATTCTTTTATTTTCCGTGAACCAACTTTTTATCTTTGATATCAGAGTAAATACCTACCAATTTATTGAGTTTATATAATTCTCTTAGAACCCCATATACATTGTTATCCATTATTCCATGTTATCCCCTATATGAAAATATTAAAAGAGCCTAGTAAATCTAATGGGAAACCACTATGATTTTCTTTTGAATACTAGAAATTCATACGAGCTTCTGCTTTGTGGGTTTTCCATTCCCAGAAGTGAGGCCCCAAAACCATGTATTTATTTTCCTACCTAAATGGAATATGGGCTTCAACTGTTTTCAATAGATGACCAGCACCAACCAATTTTCACATTTAGTTTATTAATATATTCATGTTTTATGATTTATAATCCACATAACTTAACTATTAATGCTGATTATCATTCCAAGATTTTTAATCATCTATTAATCATACCAATTTTCAATGAATGATTATTTCATTATTTTATCATACCCTTTATTTTGAGGATATTCATCCCTATTGAAGACTTAGATTCCATAAGAGTAAAAGCATCATTGGATCCACCCATTATAAATATCATTCCCATGATACATATCATCCAGTTTTACAATTTCTAAGAGTGATCACGAATGACTCATTAGTCTATTTAATAATTTTACAAGTTCTTTTGATAACACTGTAAACTAAAATACATATATATATAACAACCATTTTTGGATTGATTAATGATACCAAAGGATACCTAGTGGAACTTCAAACTAAATTACTATATCTATCTCTGAGGTAATGAATACAATATTTCCCTCTCTTGTGTATGGGTAAGACCTGTGTATGCGATTCTATAAAATCAGAAATACTAATGGCTTTATTCCAAAACAATGAGATATTTTGTTAAGCTTGAATGCTCTATGTCAATACAAATAATTAATTTATATAACTTCAAACAATTTTTACAGATAATAAAAATGTTTATTATGGGACTACCACTCATAATAGAATGTTAGTACCCCATATATTCCATTTCATTCACTCTCAGATAGCTCAATCAAACCTACCTATTAATCTAGTTTCTCAAATCAAGCATGATTCATTTGAGCATATAGAGAAGTAAAATCCTTTTATATAGAGAAATTAAGGTTCATTAATTGAAAATAAATTGATCAAAATACTATTTCAATGCCATTAAACTACCTAATGATGTATTATATTCATGATGATAAACATTATTAGAAGATATCATCACATTGAACAAAAAATCCCGACTAATTATTGTTAAATCTAGAATCAAATGATTAAACCCAAACCCGAATAAGTGTTAAATACATGTTTCAATAGAATTTAGGGTTCACAGAAATTTATTTATTATTTTATTCTCCATTAATAAATGTTATATACTTGATATATAATTTGATACGAACATATTACTTAAGTTAATAACCTTATCTTGGAACCCCATTGACCTTTGTATCCCTTTTACTAATTATTAAATATTAAAAACATGTAATTAGGACTATATAATCTCTAGGATTCACCCTATGAATCATTGGGGGAGGAAAGAGTTCCAAAGAGTTTTTTCCCTATGGGGTGTTTGATCCTATAATAGATCCCCATCATAAAACCAAGAATTATTGTCCTAAATATGTAGAATATGGTATTACAACATTACAAAAAAATTTCATATTCCCACTGTCTTGAACCTCTGTTTAACATAGATACTCATTAATTACGACTTATACTTTCCATAACCCATCTATTAATGTATATTCAGATACTCTCTATTTTACACATCTTTGTATATTACCCATTTACAATGAAAGATTATCAAATTGTATTATGGAAACCAACTATTTTGATGTATGAATATTTATTAAAGACCTAATTTTTCTATGATTGTTACTTCTATATTAAAAATATACTAGTTGAAATATTTAAAACAACACGACAAATCCATTATCACATGACATTAAAATAAATTTCATATTGTCCATCTAGAAAGACATAAAATTTATTATAGTGGGAAATCATTTCACTAAATCTACGATGTGGATGAATTTTTCACCTTCATACTAGAATAAAATATTAAAATTATATATCAATTCATATAATTCCGATTTATATAGATGAAACCTTAGAAAAATTCCCTGTCAGGACTCACTATGGGAGGAGGATTGAATGCCCCTCCCCCATGTATACGATTCAGATATACATAGAGTGATCTAAATTAAATAACTGGATATGTAATAATTCAACAACATGAAAAATGAATAGGGAAACCTAGGGAATACATATATATAAAATTGAAAATAACACTTATTAAAGAGGGAGAAGTTGAAAAGACTCTCTATACATTCAAGATCCAGATCTAAAAATGGCTTGCTTTCCTATGACATAAATATGATCAGGAAAGGAACCATAATATAACTATAAATAAAAATCATGTGCATAGATAAGCGGTTAATTCCCCATCTAAATTACCACATAAATTGAAAGTGTTTCAAAGGATATCTTTCTTAATTTCAGGTCAATTCCTTCTTCCTCACTGCATGAAATAAATCTACCAGAAGGATGTCATTGACTCTTGATATTATTCTAGATGAAAAATATATACAACTAAATGAAAGTAATCATTGAATACCATATCTCATTATCACTCCTTATCAATGGGAAAAAATATCATGACCCCAGTCAAACAATGTTTATGGTTCTTTTATATTCCTTCTGAGCACATCAATCCCAAAATCAATCATCATGTCATCATCACCACAGGTTTCTGGAAAACCTCTATGAACCTTGAAATAATAAAATACACATTTTTTACCATGTATGAGATGGATCCTCATAAAGACCATAAACCCATAAACAATACATATATTTTATCTATAGTAAGGGACATCTTTTCATAATGATCCATAAAATTGTTATATTAGATCTCGTTACCCTAGTTCGAATTGTGGTCATCTATGGTATGACTATCCTATAACATTAATCATGAAACAATAACCATGAAACATAATTTAAAATATTTTTGTCTCCCATTCAAAACGATTAATGACATCTATACACCCTAGGAATCCTAATAATGCAATTTCATAATAATCCCCCCATGTTATGTCGATGTATATCATGGCCTTTCACTGCATACAATTTGGTCAAGGATGTATGAAATTAATCATTAACCTTTGACGGTATAAATCACATTACCAAATGATACTAGTGAAATATAAAAAAATTATCAGTCTAATATCATGTATAGGGATGTAAAATAATAATTCAAATCAGCACTATATAAACTCTTTATCTCTGGGGTTTATGAAAAATGTATAGCCTAAATAAAAAATTAGTAAATATTATGTGTCCCATCATGTGTCCCTAGTAAAAGATCAGGTATCCTTAATAGATCCCATAGTCCATGAAGATGTTAGATCATTGATTTATCATATCACCTAATAATGATGACATGTTATTTATAATGTGAAAAAACTTTTTGGGTTCTCAAACCCTTACTAAATATTACACATTCTACAAACCAACATTATATCATGAAGTTCGATCTAAAACTCGCCAATACTGGAGATCTTACCCTTATCGTAGTACCTTATATCATTGAGTCTATTCTCTTGGTTCTCCCATGAAGGGTATTAGTAATTGGGTTTGTCTGATTTGAATGATTCCCTATAGGATTCAATGGACAATGGAGAAATTATAAGAACCTTGTGCCTAGGGAATATCCGGTTCTAATGGAAATTACACTATTAATGCCATGATTTATTGTCCCAAAAATGTAAAATACCAGAATCACCCATTAATAATAGTCAGCCTATATCCAATAACCACCATTTTTAGTTACCTCAGATATTTTTAATTCATGATTTATATCACCTAAACAAACTATTCTAGAGTATTTGACATCCTCGATGTAACATCACCATGTATTCTACCCATTATCAATGAATGAATGTAATATTCAATTCCCAAAATATTTTATGGACATAATCACATGATTAGAAACCACATAGAATAGGTAATGAGATTCCCAACTAAGAACTAAATTACACTAGCGTTCCAAAATTATAACACGTTGAGTTTTTTGTGAAAATATATTTTTAATGAATTTAGCTTAATTGATATATTTCATTGCAGTATGTCAGACATTATATTCACAAGGTACCAACATTTCTTTCATGGCACACAACAATGATATGATTTACAGTACACACACCATCTAGTTTCTACAAATCATCAATTAGTTTTTAAATTATAAAAATAATATAATTATAAACTATACATTAAACTCATTAATAAAAATATTAATGTCTAATTTTAAAATATTACATATAATGATTTTATATAAATAAAACATTTTGTTAATGAATAATAAAATATTTCTTAAAGTATTTATATGTTCAAAAATACTATTTTCTCAAATGAAATAATTTTCATGAACTTATATGACCAGTAATAAAAATAATTTCAATATTATTTGACAAATAATTTGATAAAATAAAACTCATTTATGAATTTGGATTTTCAAAATAAACATAAAGTAAATTTTTCTTACTTTTTTGTGGAGTACCATTTTTTGATGAATAGTGGAAAATTATTGTATTTTTTAATTAAAATAGATTTTTCATAAAAATATTATAGTGGTGAATTATATATTTGATTTGTTTATTAGTATAATTCGATAATTTTTCATCAATAAATCCAATTTATTTCAGTGGAATCAATTTCAAATTTTAGTTGGTTGTAAAAAACATGGTTGACTTTTGAATGTTTTAACTTTAAAAACATGTTTTCTCATTCATTATTGATATTATTGTTTATTTTATTTCTGAAATTTAAATGTCTTGATGTAAAATAAAAAGATTCCATAATTTTAATCATTTATTCTAATTAACGTAAATAGGCCCTTTTATTTTTTGGTCTTCATGAATTGTATCTTTATTAATAATTTTTATCACTTTGATTAAGGTTAATATGTGAAAATTAATGGTCAAAATTATATTATAAAAATGAATAAATTACTATTAAACAAGTAATAATTTAATTGGTTGATTTTTTCTGTCATATATAGTCCTTGGGTCAATTTTAGGAACACATGGAGCCACATTTATGTCCTTAAAAAATTTATAATATTATAATCAATGATAAGACAATTTCTCTCACACCGTTGTTTTCATCATTTATTTTATTTTTTATTTGAGTATATATAAGTGATGTTTTCAAATATCAATAGTATTTATATGTATAAAATGATAACCAACATAATGTTATTTATTTATACTTTTTAGTGAAGAATAAATTAAATTATAGGGTTACATGTTTATGATGATAAAATTTCTTCATTAGTGGAAGATTCAAATATGTGATATAAAAAAATAATAATAATAATTTTATATAATAATTTTCCTAAAAAACTATAATAGAATAATTTGACAGGTTATTTATAATTTAATTGAGTTGGTTAAAAAATATATTTCTTTTATACTATTTTTAAAAAATCAACTAATGAATAGTGTCAAAATTAAATAAATTTATATTTTATATTAAATTATATTTTATTAACCATTATTAATATCCAAAAGAATATAAATATTAAACCAACTAATTGAAATATGTCTTAAAATATTGTAAATTACTCTTTAATGGGAGTTTTTTCATTATATTGTAATTATATGAACCTAAAATATGTTAATTGCATGATATCATGTAAGAAATAAATGGGTAAAATAAGGGATATAATAAAAAAGATAAGTATAAAATAATAATAATAACAAGTAAAATTTTTATTGGATGATTTTTATTCCAACCCATAATCATTCAATTTTATAATTAAATAAGTTTGGTACAATTTCAAATATAACATTAGTTTATGTTAATATATTATTTTGGGTGTTTACAAGAGTGCCCCTCTAATCTCTTATAAAAAGACACCTCCTCCCTCACATCCTCACACCACCATAAGCCTTCTAGATCGACGAAATCCTATAAATTTCACCTCCTATAATCCTTATACATGTTTTGGAGGTTCTTTACTTCTTTGAATCCCAAATCTAGTTTCCATAAGGTATGATCTCGAGGGAGATTTCCAAAGAAGAGCTCCTCTCTTTTACTTACACCCTCAAGGGTATTTTTTCTTCTACTTCCTTTACTTGTGTTATTACATTATAAAGTAATAAATCTACTATCATATGTATTACGATATGTTATTATTATTATTTAATAGTGATAGTTATCTTTTTTCCATTCTTTGAAAAATCAAATAATAATGTTTTCATAAGTAGGACCTACTGTTTCCAAACATGGTGTAAACTGTTTCTAATCACCACATTACATGTATGATAATATTATAGAAATAATAATTATATATGATTATTATAAAAATATATTGATTATTTAAATACATGAACAAACCATCCACATCAATACCATTTCACAATTAATATAATGATATCGTTGAATCGGCATATGTATGACCAACCATCTCCATGATGTGATGTCATTGATCCTTCATGATCATCATTCAAGAATTAGTATAAAAATTTATATAAGGAGTATATATGAAATTTTTAACATAATATTATTCTATAAATTATGTAACTATATCCTATCTGCATAAACTGGGTCTTATAATCCAAAACACGCCGTAGAAAAGGAAGCGGTTAACACCTGAATGAAGTGTAATGATGCAATATTATAATCTAATGGGGGATAATGTGAACATTTATGATATAATATGAATATAGTACTAGAATAATTTGAAAATATTATGTAATCTATTATAGAGGAGTCCTATATACATATAAGGGAAAATCAAACCTATGGTAAAGGTTAATTTTTCAATCTCATTATTACCTAAGATATTTTATATGTAATTATTTACTGGGATATATTTATTACCCATTCACAAGATTATTAAAATTGTTTTTCATGACATTTTTACTATTTTTATAAAAAGACTCAATATATTTTTACCCATGTATGATTTTTTATAAAAGGGTTTAAAAAGAATATTTTTCCATTTTCTTAATGAGTTACATTTTGAATTTTTCAGAAATAGTTTGAAAAGATTGTTTTTTTAAAATTTTAAGGCATTAATTTATTTTTATGATTTCATGATACCTGATTTCCATGATGATTTCCTTAAAAGAATGTGAGTTTATTTTCAAATAAAATGGGTTCTTTTAAAAATGCATTTTATTTCATGTAAATAAAATATTTTCATATAAGAAAGAGTATTTTCTTGATGGATTGTTTCAATGAGTAGTTTCAATACTGTATTACATCTATGATAACATAGATTGATGTGACTTAAGTTATACCAATTATCTGATTCAATGATTCAATTATTATTAGTTTAATTAATGGTTATCTATATTATGGAATAATATTTATGAAACCCATTTGTTTTATTTGGGTTATATTACGACTGCATGATTTTAATGAAACCAATTTCCTTTTATGGATTCCATTATGATAAATGATTTATATACTTATCTCACAAATATAAATTATTTTACTATGATATGGATTGGAAATATATTTGTCTCCAATGTATTGGGTAAATATTTGCATCTCATGAGATATAGATAGATGGTCATGGGAGTGAATCCTGACTATAATGGCCTTGGGAGTGAACCATGACTACCAAATGGAATGGGATGTGAATCCATAATACCATGACGACGTTGGAAGTGATTGCATGACTACCATGGAAATCATTATCACATGATTATGTGTCTTCAAAAGTTCAATGTTTTATTCCAATGATATGATTTGGTGTAACATTTTCTATATTTATTTATGATTTATATCTTATGATCTACGAATCATTATTCCATGATTTATATATGTCATATTTAATAAAAATGGTACAGTCTTATATTTTCACGATCATGTTCTCATACCCATATTCTAATGATTATGTATATATATCTCCCTTGATTACCCTTACTGATAATATATGCTCTACCATTTTTATGATTCTATTAACTGAGGTTATGAATATTTGTATTATGTTTCATGTTTTTATGAAGGGATTATTTCAAAAATAACCTAGTGGGAGATAATGTAGAAAAATCATATACCATTGTTTATGTTTACATTATTATAAAGGCACTAGAGTAATATGGTCTTTTGGGTTTTTTCTAAAGTATAATGTATTTTTTAAAGGTAATATAATGTTAATATATGAAAATTTTCATTGATATAGTTTACATCTGATCCAAAATTTAGTTATCATATGGTAAATAGGTTTAGAAAACATGAGTGAGAAGAATGAGGATATGTCTGAGGATAATTTCATGGATAAAAAATATTGTAATAAAATGTTGAGGAATTTTGTTAATTGATAGAGTGAGTAGTTTCCTAGAAATAAATCCACTTGTTTATACTTCTAATAGATGGGGATATCAAATAAATTTACCAATAGTAGGTAACTACAACAAGGTAAGTCTATCATGAATTGATCGAAAACTTGTATATAAAAAAGGGACTTGTTGCACACCAAGTTTGACACACCTGATGGATATTCTTAAGTAATTCAAAAAATATTCATGAACTATTATAAATGATTTAAATATATGTTGGCTATAAATATCCTTGGATAATCCTCAGGTGTCAGGGATTAATGAAGGTGTCATAATTTATACATCCAATACATGAATTTTCATGATTTTGTGGTCCCTAATTATGAGAACTATTTCTTACACTCTGATTTTTGTTTTAGATAGTTTCTAGAACACAAAGTATCCTTGTTAATGATTGTTGTGATTGAATATTACATGATTTCCTCTATAGAAACAAATTGTAATGGGAGATGGAATAAAAAATCACATTAATATACAGACATGACTTTCTCAAGCTATGAATCGTGGTGGGATTCAAAATGAGATAATGAAGGGAAAACATTTTGATGAGTCCTTCATAAGTAATCATCCATATTCTTTTAGTGGTTCTTATAATTCTCAAATTTTATAAATAATTGATCAAAACTAATGATATGATATTGTCCATTCTCCAATGTCCAATTCATGAGAATGTTATTTTGGATGCTTATCAGCTATAAGCCAATGAAAAATAGTTGTGAAATTTAATTAAGAATACAAGCTAGCATAATGATATTGAATCCCTGCATTGGGATGTGTTCAAGAAATTATTTTCAATATGTTCTGTCCTTGGATTCTCTATACAAATATGAAAAAATAGTTTCTTGAGTCTAATAAAATGGATGAATAATATTTCGGTGCCTATGAGGCTAATTTTGAGAGAAATTCGAGGAATGCCTCAAGAATTTGCATCAGACATGAATGTAAAATTGACAGGTTATAATGTTTAACAAATCCATCTCTCATTGTGGAGTTGGAAATAAGATACAGTCAAAACAATGAATAGATTTTTAGATGTAAAATTAAAGTATAAATGGAGGCTAGAGTCACATACCAATCTCATGGTTTTGAAAAGAATCAGAATGTGGATTTTAAAGGGAAATATAAAAACCATGAATAGAAAATGAGGATATTTTCATTATGATCTATGTCTGAGAATAAGAAAGGTGGAAATTGACTTAAGGGGTCTAAAAAATATTTAATGGGTGGAAAGAAATTTCATCAGGATTTTGATTAAAAATAAGACAGGAAAAATTCAACCTATGGTGCAAATAGAGAGAAAGTATAAGAGGATGCACCTCCCTGCTTTAGTGATACTGGTATAGGGAGAATGGTGATTGTGATAACCAATTTTAAAACCCAATGTCTGGTGATTATGATAATTGTCAGTAAAATCTTAAATTAGGGTATAATAGGAAATATCATGTGATCTCTATTTTTGATGAGGTATGTGATAACGAAGTGTTGAAAGGTACACTTACCACCCACTCTATAACTTCTAATGTCTTATAAGATTTTGGATCTATTCACTCTTTTATATATAATGAATTCAGTAAGGGCAAAAATATTACAACGAAATTATTAGATGTGAAGTAAGAAGGTCAAACCCCTAGTGGTACGGTTGTTGCATCTCAAGTCTATGATTGTTCTCTATTTGATGTTTGTGAGAATGTGTATCTTGAAAATATTTTCATTCTTAATCTGGATGAATTTAATGTCATTGTAGGAATATATTGGTTCCCTCTATATAAATCCCATATCAACTGTAATTTATGGGAAATTACGTTTTAAATTTCAATCAATCCTATAAACATCTCTCAATGTAATGACAAGTATCAACTTCTGATGGATATTAAACAAGTTTCATGGGTGTAAATTCTCATTCAATAGGGATGTTTAGATCAAATGGTTGATGATAAAGTTGACCTCAATGAGATGCATATTTTTTGTGATGTTGGGGGTATATTTCAATATGATTTTTCTAGTCTTCAAAAAACCATCAGGTTGATTTCATTATAGATATTGTACTAGGTTATACACTAATTTCAAATAATCCCTATAGAATATCACCAATTTTGTTGTAGGAATTGAGTAAGAAGCTCAAAATTCCAATCATATGGGATTAATCCGACTTAGTGATTCTTCTGAGGGTGTACCTATTCTCTTTCTTGAATATAAAAGATAGATCAATTTGACTCTTCATTGATTATAGAGAGTTGGAGAATATCATATTCATGAACAAGTATCATTTTCCCTGTATTGATGAATTTTTCAATCAACTACTATGAGATGAGTACTTTCCGATGATTAAGCTTTTTTTGGATATCATCAATTAAGGATTAATAAGAAGGATATACCAAAAATGGAATTATGCACATGGTATACACATTATGTGTTAATTGTGATTCCATTCATTCTTATTAATGCTCCTAACCTATACTAGGATTTTATGAATATTGTATTTAGAGATTAGATTGAGCAGTTTTTGTTTTCATTTATAGATTTTATCACTATCTATTAACTGATCATGGATGATCATGAAGACCACATGATATTTTTACTAAAGTCCCTATGGAAAGATAAACTATATTAAAATTTTAAAAAGACTTATTTTTTTCTACAAAAGGTTTCAAATTTTGGGTCATATAATAGCAAGAGAAGATGTAGTAATAGATCTATAAAATGATAGAGGATATTGAATACTGGCTTAGACCAACCATGGTGATTGGGATCCATAGTTTTCTTCTAATAGTTGGATATTATCAATGTATTGTGGAGAATTTCCAAAAACTATCAAATCATTTAACCATGTTTATTCAGATGTTTTTGATGTTCCTCCTGAAAGATGAATATAAGGAAAATCTCATTGAATTTGAGAGATGGTTAATAAACTCACCTATTCATAAATTACCCGAAAGTGTGGAAGGGTTTTAATATATAGTGATTTATCCAGGAAATTATTAGGATGTGTTCTCATGTATAACAATAAGGTTAATCACTTATTCCTCACGATAGATGAAAATTCATGAAAAAATTTACCAATCTCATGAAATGGTGTTAGCTATGGTAATTTTTTATTTACACATATAGATGAATTATTTTTTTAGTGAAAAGATTTATACATATAATGATCATAAAATCATGAAATATATATTCACACAAAATGATTTGAATGTATTCTTGACAAGATGGTGAAAGTTCATTTTTTATTATGACTACTAAATAAATTACCACTTTATGAAGTAAATAAATTGGATGATGATTTGATTCAAAGGGATCATTCCTGATTTCCCATAATAAGGATCACAAAATATCCAATATATCAGGATTTTTAAAGGTTAGACCTAGAAATCAAGGTGGAAGTGGAAATCCTTACCTTTCTAAATTTAATATTCTACCCTCAATGCTTATGGATATTTATGAGAAGTAGAATGAATATGTTTAGATAAAAAATAATTTTTGAAATCATCCTTAGTTTATCCTTGATCATGATGGAATGATAAAGATCATGTTCCTTACATGTATTCCCTTCATTATTTTTTATGAAGGATCTATTTGATTAATAACATTTCTCTTCATTATCTATTCATACAATAAGTAAGAAGATTTATACATACATGATAGAATACTTATGGTGGCATGGAATGATTGGAGATATTGTAGAGTTCTTATCTTGGTACATGGAATTACAACAAGTTAACAATGACAGAAAAAAGGGGGATGTTGAATCTATTCCCCATATGTGAAACAAAATAAGGGAAAATCACCCTTTATTTTTTTATTGGACTCCCCAAAACCTCTAATGTGTTTAATGTTATATGGTTTGTATCTAGGAACCATACTATGTCAGAATAATTCTTCACTGTAACACAACTCACCTGTCTTGATAAACATGTGAGGATTCATATTAATAATGTAGTAAGGTAGTCTAGAGTACCAAATTCTATTATATCTAATTGGGACCCATGGTTTACCTAATAATTATATAATTGTATTCTGTAAATAGCTGATATAGGATTTGGTTTTAGAACCTTTTATCATCCTTAAATGGATGGTCTCTATAAATAATAGTTAAAACCCCAGAGAATATATTAATATAATTTCATTGTATTTCAAATGTTGTTGGGATCAACACCTTACTCTAGTTTAGTTTTCTTACAACTATATATTTTACACAAGAATTAAATTGGATCCTTATCAAACATTACATATGATGATATGTAGAGTTCCAAGGTAATAGGATAAATATAGAGAAAGAAAGCTATTGATACTTGAGATCACTTAAAAGATAATAGTGAAGGGACGAACAATTCAGCTTCATACCATGATAGTGAAATGGCGGTATGAAATTTATATTGATAAATGTGAGCATGATTTAAAATTAAAATATGGTGAGAATGTTTTTCTATGAATTTCTATAATGTAGAAGGTTATGAAATTAGAGAATAAAGGAAACCATTCCCATGATATATTTTTCCATTTTAAATTCTTGTTAATATAAATAGAGTATCCTATCTCTTAGAAATTCCTCTAAATCACTCTCCAGTCTATGGTTTCATCCATTCATATCACTTAAATATGTATATACCTAACCCTTCACATGTACTGTACTCATGGTAATATCGTTGGTGTAGGATATCTCGTTTGAATAACAACTTGTTGAAATTTTAGATCATAATGAGAAATATCATTGAAAAAAGACCACTAACCTAGTAAAAGTTTAGTGGAGAAATTTTAAATTAGAGGAGGCTATGTTGGAACTTAAGGAAATGATGAGGAATAAGTATCCATATTTTTTGTATCAGAATGACCAATTTATGGGAGAAATTCATTTTAAAGGGGTTGAATGAAACAACTCAAGTTTTTTGTGTATGTTTTTTTCAATTAATTAGTCCTCATTTACATAATTCATTTCAGTAAATCAAATATTCCTTTCATATAACACCACCTTGGATTTTCTACAAGAAAAAACAACTTTAGGTACATTACAGAAAACATCGAGTTTCTAGGAAACATTATTTCATTATTTTAGACAATAAATTTAGATGATTATGAACTAGCCCTTACACTATGTATCATAAATAGTAATAATTAATTTTTAAATGATATTTATTTATATTTTATATATATAAATCATTTTAGAAATAAAAAACATAATTTTTTGAAATGTATTTATATGAATAATTATAATATTTTATCAAATAAACTTTTTTCATGCCCTATGAAATGAAAAAAATACATTTTTCACACTATTAGAAATTTATATTGATAAAATAAAAAAATTGAATTTGTGATATCAAAGTTATATTCAAGTTAATTTTTAGTATTTTTCTCCGAAGTTTCATATTTTAATTAATAATAAATAAAGATTGGATTTTTTTAATTGAAAGAGCATTTTCATCAAAATAATTTATTTGATAAATTATATATTTTATTAATTTTAATATATAATTATATCATGTTTTTATCAATTAATTAATATTTATTTGTTGAGATCAATTTCACATAATAATTGGACATAAAAAACCTAGTGAACTTTTGATTGTTTTTAATGTAAAAAATTGTTTTCTCTTCCTGTCATTGAGATTAATTTTAATTAATTTCTGCCAATTATTTTTTTAATTGTTAAAATTTATTCCATATTTGGAATCATGTGGTCCAAATTATGTAAATAGGTCCATTTTTTGGAGAGTATTAATTGTAACATTAGTAATAAATTTCATTACCACAGTTAAGTTTATATCATTTAATTATAAGTAAAAATTATCTTATAAATATTATTGAATTATGATAACTCTTGTCCTAATTTAATGTTAATAATTATATCCAGAAAATATAATCCTAGGGTCTATTTAAGGACAACTAGATTCCACATGGATGACCTTAATGCATTTATAAAATTATATTTAAAGATAAGACACAATTTATCACACCATTGTTTTTTTGACGTAAGTTATTTTTAATACAAGATTATATAATTGATATGTTTGACTATGAATAGTATTTAGTAATATAAAATGCTTACCTACATCAAGGTAATTAATTAATAATTTGAAGGAGAGAGATAGATCAATTATATGTTGACACGATAATGATGTTGCAATTTCTTTATTAATGGAAGAATCAAATAAATTATATTAAAATATTAAAAAAAATAGATATAAATAATGTAATACACTAAATTTATGGAAAAATATGAAATTTTAGTGATAATTTAATGTATTTGTTTTGAATATTTAATTCATTTAGGATATTTTTAAAAAAGACTTCAAATGAATAGAGCGAAATAGACTCCGTTAATATTTTAAAAAAAGTAACATTTTATTAAATTTTATATGATTCATTACAATACAATATTTTAATATTGATTTATATAAGTCATAAATTTTCATAAATTACCCATTAATTGGTCTTTCATAATTTTTTTAATAACATTAATCCACAATAATGTAAATTATATGATATAAAAAAATAATTAAAAAAAATAAGTCTTAAAATAAAAGGATTGGGATAAAAAATAATCAAAACCTTTATAATTTTCTTTGATGATTTTTTTTCAACACAACATCATCTTAAATTAAAAATATTGAGTTTTTCGACTTTTTTTAATTGTGAAATAAATTATATTAATTAAATATTTTGAACATTTCCAAGAGTGCCCATCCATTCTCTTATTAATACTCTCATACTCCCTCACTTCCCCACAAAACCATTAGCCTTATTGCTCGACCCACACATAATAATATCTCCTTATAATATTCCTATCTACGTTTTGGATGTGTTATTCTTCTCAAAATACTAACTATTATTTCCATAAGAAAAGATCTATAGGGTACATGCTGAAGAATATGTATTATCCTTTACCGACTCCATTAGGAGTATTTCTTCTCCTATATCCTCTTCAATTGTTTATTGGAAAATTAATCAATAAATCTAATATCAAATATATTTTGAGATTTTATTATGATTATTGAACAAATATATTCCACCTTTTATCCATTGTATAAAAAATTAAATCACCACCTATGCGTACTTATGACCTACCATCTCCACACAGTGGTGTAATCTATTTTCCCTCACCACTATACATGGATGATTATAATTATAAAATTATTAATTATATTTAATTATTAAAACAAAATATCAATTTTTCAAAAATATATACAAATCATGAACTACAATACAATTTCACAATTAAAAGAATTATATCGTCTTTTATGCATATCTATGGCCTACCATCTCCACAACATGATGTGACTCATTATCCATGATCACCATTAAAGAATGGTTATATAATTTTATATAGTTTATATATATGATATATATTACATTAATATTATTCATTAAATAAATAAACTATATCTTATCATTATAAACTGGGATATATATGAAAAAACACACATATAAAAATGTATTAGTAAACACCATGGTAGAAAAGTAATAATAAAATATTATTAACAAATGGGTGAAAGGTTGATAATATATTATATCTTACAAATATGTCTCTAGAATATTTTAATAAAATAATTTTATCAATTATATTGGAATTGTAGATATGTGTGAGTAAAATCATATATATGGTAAGGGTTAATTTTATAATCTCAGGGTTATTCAGGACTATTTATAAGTAAGTATTTATTGATATATATTTATCATCAATGTCCATGTTTCTTGAAATTATATTCTAAATTTTTTTTACTACACATCTTTAAATGTTGAATGTCATTTTTATCCTCATATATTGTTTTATTAAAATATTTGATATGAATATCTTTTCATTTTCTTAATGAGGTGCTTTTTTTTTATTTTCTAGTAATAGTATGAGAAGAATGTTTTTTAATGTTATATTGCTTGAATGGACTTTTATTCATTTGTTATTGCTTATTTTCATAAATATTCCCTTACAATTTTATAATTTTATATTGAATGAAATGTTTTTAGTTTAAAATATAGTGGAATTTCAATTGAATAAAATCATTTAAAAAAAGGTTATTTTCTTTTAGAATTTCTTTCAAGAGTACTTTCAAAATTATTTTCCATATAAGGTAACATTGTTTGATGTTACCTATAGTTTACTAGGAATATGATTCAATTTTTTATATCTTATTATTTATATGAATTATTGCATTTTTTATGTCGTTATATTTATGAAACCCATTTCTTTTTTGTGGGTTCAGTTATGATTTCATAACCTTTATGAATCCCATTCCCTTCAATGGGTTCTGATATGATACATGATTTAAATTCTTGTGGAAAATGTATATATGATTTAATTATGAGATGAATGGGACCCATATATCATTTCAATGAATCAAGTAAGGATTTATATCACATGAGATATTCTAAGATGTTCTTCAGAGTGAACCATGACTACTATGTTTTCCATGGTAGTCATCAATGAAAACCGAGATGGTATGGGAAGTTAATCTATAATACCTAGATGGTAATTATAGTGATTCCATGACTACCAAGTAAATAATTATTATATTCTTATGTTTCGTAACAATTTCTATGTTTCATTCACATGATACACTTTCAAGGATCATCTTTTTTATTTACATATCCTTAATGTCTTATAAAATACTAGTATTTATGCGAGGATTAAAGTTTATGAAATTTGATATGCATGGTATGATCTTCAATTTTCATTAACAGGTTATCATACTCTTATACTTAGGATTATGTTTACATGTATCACTTTTTTAAACTCAATAATCATCTGATGTTTCACATTTTAGGTTTCCTTTCACCTGTGTTATGATGATTTGTATTGTGTTTGTAGTTTCTAAGAAGGGTGCTAGTCATAAATAACCAATTAAGAGATAATGTTTCCCAATTATGTACCAATGTTTATGATTACATGTTTCTAAGGAAACAATTATAATACATTCTTTAGGAATTTTTGTCTGCAATGTTTTATGTATTCCTTTAATGTAATGTAATGTTAATGTATGAAAAGTGTTGGTCACTAAAAAACCCTTCTAGGATAGCTCTTTACTCAATATCCCACTTCAATTCCAAAATTATTGATTTTTGAAAATTCATAAAAAGCCCAATATGAAAAGAGAGTACCAATATATATATACATAAAAGCAATACCTTATGGATTACGAATAAGTTCTTTTAACCCACCAACTTGTGGTATCTACACCTTATAGGAAATGACATTTAATCTTTTTGGGACCTAGTAATATCATGAAAAAACTCATTACCTTCGGTTGTTTTGTGTTTATCACTCACATATATTTTCCATTTTGTACTCACCATTTTATGATACTGGATACATTAGTTACACAACCCATATTCTTCCTATAAATATGGCCACTACACATGTAATATTGAAACATACGTTAAAATGAGTCTCAGTGAGGATATATGGTGCCATGTAATATCATGGATTTTCATCCATCCTATTTTACATAAGAAATCATGGTTCTAATACACATTATGAAACCCAATTATTTAGTGTATTATTTAATAATGATGGGTGAAATAGCCCTACATGGATACTCTTTCTTCATAATCACATCAATGGTTTTGGGTTACCGAACCCTTACGGAATACACATTGTTTACTAACTGTAGTAAGGGGTTCGATCTAGAATACCTTAAACCACTACAACGTATAGTTCTATATTAAAAATTATAAACTATATTAAAAGTTTTTACAAGATAAAAGCTGTACTCTACACTAACAGATGATCTAAGATAAAATACTCTAGAACTACTATAATTAATTTTCTAAAATATAGAACCATAAAAAATATATATATCCTAGTTTATAAGTATATATATCAAATATTATAATCGGAGAAAACAATAATCAGTTTGAAAATATATAATGGGAACCTTGGAAAAAATTTAGGACTCTGGTCACTGGCCATGTACACTGCGTGATTCATGAAACATTGGGAAATCAGAAGATGGAAATTGGAAAAAAAAAATGATAGGCTAAATAACATAAATTTGAATCTTTTAAAAAAATAAGAGTCAATAACTTCTTATCCTCTAAACTAATGTCATAAAAAACCATTGTGATGAATTTATGTGATAAATATCATATATGGACAATAATTTTTCCATACAAAAAAAATATCACATGCTCGCTAGGTTCTTTGACCCAAGAAACATTTAGTATTGATCTCTATTTATAGGGATCTCTATGAGGGTACATAGTCTTATAAGTTATTAATACTACATGACCATCGGTCCATCCTACAATACCTTAAACTATGAAATATTTTATACTCTTTTACACCTAGTATATTGCAAGATATTTACATCCATGATACATAACCACTGGAACATGGGTCTCTTTCATAGATTCTGTTATAAGATGATGATATATACTTCCATGTGTATGATCTAGATCTACTTTGTAACATTTATAATATAGTTCATCATTTTTCAAAATATTTACCCCATGCATGATCCCCACATGGATTGGAGTCTTTTTTATAACACTATATGGTTTGATTCCCATCCTCATGTGATACATAGCGATGTAAATGTTTCATACATTAGATTCCATAATAAGTTTTATTCCACCCAACCCCTTTTTCGTCATAGTTTTTATTAATTCTACATTTTAGGATATCCATTCTGTAATCCAATGTTACATCTAATCGTGGAATCAATGATGAACTATTGGTTAACAGTCTCATCTTAATATACCTTTGAATACCTTGTTGAACACAACCTGAAAAATTCCACTATTAGGGCGAAATATATGAAATTGAGAGATGTTATAATTAACGGGAATATGATCTAAATTTTCCATAGATTCATAATCTTTTTTGATGAAAAAATATTTTTCTTTTGGGGGGTTATTATAAAATGTTTTTATTAGTGGTTCAACAAGTGTGAAGCATAATTTTATTGTTCATGCAAGTGGCTTTTGAGATGTTTAATGGTTGGGAAGGGTATTTTTTTATATTTCTACCATATTGGGATAACATTTCACCTAAATAACTTAATATAAGAAATTATATATACCCTTAGCCAGAAAATTCACCAGCAGAGCTAATGAGTTGGCCAGATCAACTAGGGAAAATGTGTGAATAACTTAAATAGTTCTTATGAGCCAGTGCGTACATCCAACCAAGAGGAAAGTTATGAGTGAGCATAAATCATGCAATGATAACATAGAGTCTATGCATGTGGTGGCTATGTGTGATACATAATGGAAAGGATAATCCATTGAACACTTGAGTTTCTGTGATGCAAGTACTAACCCCACATCAAGCTTGTTGAATAGTTGAAACAGTGAATACTAATATGCTTGCGATATCCAATCTCAAATTATATGTGGTATAAGAATATACTAAAAGAATTAGAATACATTAAAAATACAAATAGTATCATATAATCTCCATAAAATTGATCAAATCTATCCAAACATGACCCCTCGTCGTCTTCACCCTCCTACCATCTTCTACATTTCATAACACCACTAATTTATGCTTGGGAGACCTAAAGTCAACTCCATTTATCCACATCCTTAATAAAATCCAACATAAATGTGTGATCTATGTAACCACGGTTCACATGATTTACTAATTCCCTATTTGAAAACATAAATTCATGTTACTTTTAAAACGAAATATGATGCATCCATTTGAATTTATTTATTTACATGAGTTGTCAAATATTACATGATATCATATCAATAAATCTACTATGCATATAGTGTACTTCATTCATGAATGTGTTTGATTGATGAACAAAAACATCAAAAGGGTAAGGAATATTTTCATGATGTTCTCTGGATCACGTGATCATACAAACATCGAATAATGACTATAATCCTTTAAGCCATCACACGATCAAGTGATTTCAATCACACATACATCATGAATCCATCACAATACATATAATGGATAAATTGATCATCATGATGAAAAACATATGAACCAAAATGACATGAAATGTTTCCCTTAAACAATAATGTCTATTTATTTTGCAATAAGATTCCACATTTTTCATTATTATTTTTTGTTCAAATGAAGCATTTTATGAAGTATTTGGTGGTTGTTTAATAACAGTTAAAAAGATAATGTGAAGCCTTTGAAGCAATCACATTATCCCATATTTTGATTTCTTATAACCCACTACATTAAAGATAAGATATATGAGTCCATTATTTCATTATATAAATGAAATGTAATAAAATGATCCTCCACATGTAATAGATCATAAGATCACAATCTTACATTAGGATATGTTTCAAGGATCATGGGGTTGGTGGTTGATAGACAATAAATGTAAAAAGAAACAACATAGTTCTCATGGAGAACAATGTATCCTTTATTTGAAAGAGGATTATTCCTTTGTAATTTTTATTTATTTTCTCAAAAAATTACAAATAATGAATAAAAAATATCATTGAAATTCTTAATGAAATCACATGATATCGATATAGTGATGGTTTCCATATCTTAAAAAAGAGGGGAGAGTGTTGATAAAATATAGAGAGGAAAGTGGAGAAGAAAAATAGAGGATGATTAGTATTGGATACAACCATAAGTGGAATTGTCTAGAAAATCATGGGACCCATCAAATTATACCCTTCAAACGATCACATGACACTTTTAATGTCACATGTCTATGTCACAAAAAGGAATAGATAAATACATAATAATGTAGGGCCATTATTATTAATAAAATTCTCATCAAACCTCTATCATACTAGATTACACCCCATGTTTTAGGGACCTAGATAAATAGTCATATAGGAATGTCCTCAATGTGAATAATGACTCCATTCAAACCAAAAATAAATAAATTTGCTGAACCCTCAATATAATGACGTTATCATGCATCAATATATGTTTTTTCTTTAACATGATGTCCAATTGGCATATTACCCATGGTATCACAATGGCCTTAAGGGGATTGATTACATTTGTCCATGCACTATTATTCCTCCCTACATGGACATGAACCCTTATTATCAGAACACTTCAAAACAAATGGAGTTAAAATAAATATTAATATCAATGTATATAAAATATTATCACCTTTAAGTCATTTGGATGTGCATTCTTTTTCATGTGTGCAATCGTGGACATATTTTCAAGAACCTGGCACCTGACTCTCTTAAGATCACTGGATCTCATGACTCACTGGTCTCAGGATTCCCTCATGTATCCCTAAACAGGTCAACCATAGTCATGTAAAATACCCAATAAGTGTCTTATTTGTTCATAAAAACACCCTTGGAAAATTATTCTTTGATCATGTAAAAATCCATGGAATATGTCGTCCATTGGAAAATTAAAATAACATGGACATGTCGACCATGATTTCACGAAATGTCCAAGACATGTCTGTTTTGGTAATGTAGATAACCTAGAGAAATGTTTTCCTTGTTAGATAGTCACTTAGAACATATCAATAATACACTCAATACATTTTCAAAAGAAACTAAAGAAAGGTATCCTAGAAACTCATGAAATGTCGAGAAGAAAGTCATTACATGTCAAGAATACACCTTAGACATGTCCAGAAAACACAATAGACATGTGAGGAAAACACCCCTAGACATGTCATCCTTGTCCTATATATTTAATTTTGAATGTTCCCTAAAATTATGTAAAATAATAGACATGAAATAATATCTAAGTCTCCCCAATACAAAAAGAGTTCCATTAAAGAGTTATGGTTATGATATTAAGTGACCATACTCATGTCATGCTCTCAAATGAGCCCAAATTTTGTGCTAAATGTATCAGACAAACCATCCATGGGAATAATCTCTCTACATATATCATAGGATATATACTGAATATGAAACAAGATCAACCATCCATGTATAAATTCCTTTCATTCCTAATCCACATGATAAAAATTTTCACATTTAATGGAATCAAATATCCCAAATAACCCATAAGTCGGGAGTATTTGAACTATGAGAACATTGATTAATTTCCAAAAAATGATACATATGATTCATTAATAAAATTAGAGCTCTAATTCACATCCACCATAATATAAGCCCATCCATATTAAAATTCCCATATGCAATATAAAAATAATACCCCTATAATTATATCACCCTTCTTCATATAATGATGGTTGAGGTTTGTTTTTATATATTGGTGTCCTCTTTAGTGTAAGCCCTATCCATTCCATCAAGTACCATAATCACACCATAATGATAGAATGAATGGAAATTCAAGGAATTGAATTTAAATTATAAAATGGATATGTAGGAGGCCTTCATATTTCCCAATCCCAATTCCATACAGTCCATTAAGAGGTAAATGATAATTATCTAAAGGAAATATTAATTTAGTTTCTCCTATATAATTTCTATCTTATGTCGTGTCCAATATTGTATTATAACTTGTTTCTCTCATAGGTAATGACTTATTTGGTCTTATGGGTCAATAGGGATTGTGCCAACATCATGATTTGGATTCTCATAGTATGGTCCCTTCATTGGGATGTAAGCCCATTTACATCTTATATTCACTCAAAGGTCCCTACTCCAAATGAGGTATTTTTTTCACCCTTATATCCATAAGTCTCATTCAAGATCTGTTTTGGTGAATAATTCATGATGATGCCATTCATAATATAAAATACATGTACAATTATACATTTCTAATATGGTGCATAGGAAAAATCCTCAAGGACTGATCTCTATATTATTTGTCCATACCTATTATTGATAATCAACAAGGCATTGTATATTTATGCATCCATAAACAATGTTCATTGAACTATGTATTGTTTGATTAATATTTTCTTAGGACAGATAAGAATCCGTTTAGAGGTTCAATCCCACATCTCCATGAAACCAACAGACTCCTTCTATTGAAATAAAATTCATATTGTCCAAATATGGCTTTAAACGAAGGCATTAATAATAGATAAGATAATGATCGATAACCAAGGATACATGTGGTCATTCAAATCAACACATGGACTTGATTAATTTATTCTCATAAGAGTAATGAATCTAATATCAGGGCATGGGAAGGAGTCAATAAGAATACATTAAAAATATAATATAGTCCTATAATAGGAAATTATTCATCCCAAAAAGGGTTTAACGATACTAAACAGCCTTTATATTGACCAATGTGATTTCGTAACCAAAATTTGTCTTAAAACCCAAAATGACCAAAGCCATGGAAAATTATGTGCATTACCTATTATGTATGTGTCGACTATTAATTATTTCTCCAGATATACCCTAATGACATGATTAATTTGTGAAACTGTATTGAACCCCTCAAAATCCACCAATGGAGCAGACTATTTAGATGAAACAATATCATAAAATTATTTTACATAAAATTGGGTACTTATTTATTATGAATTATTCAATAAAATTGCATTGTTTTTAAGTGATATAATTATTTTTAAAATTTTTTATTACAATTCATACATTCTAATATAGTATATAGCTTATAATTTTTTATAATATAATGGTTAATGTATACTCAGTTTTCCATGTAATGAATCCTTTCAAACACTATAACTTTATTTAATGAAAAATATGTTATAAATTATGATACAAAAATTTGATTTTTATTAAATATTAATGTATTACATTTCATATATGAAATAAAAATTTTATTATCTATAAATAATGAGGGAGAATAGATATCAACTTGTTGATGACGGATATCATATAAGATGACATAGAGATCCTCAGTGTATAATTATGGATTGTTCTAATATATTCTCACTCATTACACATTCTATTTTCATTATTGTAAGTGAATGGATATTATTAGATGAATATTGGTAGAGTTGGAGTGATGATATTGTCATAGAAGAGTGTATAATAGTTTGTATCGATTACTATATGTTAAGGGAGTTTTATAGGATAGTTTACCACTATATGAATATTTTTGTGTTGCATGGATTATATGAATTTATGGAATGTATAGATGATGGGAACTGTGAATCGTGATGTATCTATTGGTATGTTGGTAATATCTTCATAGTTTTTCATTGAAAAATTGATTCATTTAGATAGAATTTCAAAATGATTTAGTCAATAACATTAATAAAAAGAATCATATTAATATTTTTTGTAACTCTTACTCTTTCAATTTCAATTTTTTGGTTGCTTCATAGTGAGTTTAGAAATAGACTGAAATTGTTCAAGGGATGTTGTTTTATTTCCCTTATTATAAATTTAGACATGATAAGAGGATTTGAAACATGGAGACCTGGGTGGTGTGATTTTTACGTTCTTGTTTTTAGAAGCATTCGTTGATGATTTTTTCTACCAAAAAATATTTGGTTTTGAAGGATCATGTATATGGTGTAACCACATTAGTCACGTTATGACACATCCTCAGTCATATCTTATTAAAATAAAAAATTATATATAAATTGAATAAGATATTTGAGATCCTAATGTGTATAAAAAAATTCCATTATATATTTCCATCAATATAAGAGAATTATATGCCAGGATGTGATGCCATATATTTCCAAAATTTATATAAATTTCCTTTCCCTCTAAATTATATTGATATATTAAACTTCTTAGATCCGAATGTTATTAAAGGTGCATTCATAGATAATTTTTGTAATGATTTTCTTTCTCTTTTCACAAAGATTCAATCAATCATTTTCATGTGATATAAGGTGATTCTTACCTTATTCTTCTGAATTTTGTATATTTTAACCTCATGCGAGATCTTTCTAGGTTTTCTAGTTTGGTTAGGTTTGATATTGGGATGAGGAGCTTTAATGGAAATTATTAAATACGTTGTTGGGGAATTATTTATGTTTTTGTCACACTAATAATCTCTATGATATTATTATTCTCCAACAATTATGAATAATTTTTTATATTGAATAATTTAAGAAGACTCTTGATATTTATTTGCATCATGGTTGTTCCGTGCTTTTATATATATTGGTTGGTTAGTTATCATTGGTGTAATTAAGATAATTAAATAGAATAAGTTGAATTAATGGGATGTGTTTATTCATATGTGAATATATGTTTCTATGAAATTGTTTGTTCAATAGATGGTTAATTATTGTTACCTTAAATTTGGTTGTTTCAATGTTCACTTTTTTTATTGGTTGAAATACCATTAAATATTTTTTTAATATAATGTTTGAAAAAATGAGTTTTTAAAATCTTTAATGGATTATTATCACACATGCAAGAGATATCAAATTTAATATAGTGATATATGATTAAAATAAAATTAAGGAAGTGATGGTTTCTATAATTGGATGATATGTTTATCTTGAATTACTATTTATATCATTGGAGATACCATAGTGGTGGATTATTTGGATATTTTTTGGATGTTGGAAAGAAGTTTTTAGTGTTGGTTCATGTTAGTTTACCACAGTTGGAATGGAGAATGTTATTTTTGATGTTTTATAGGAAGGGGATTGGAGGTTATATGGAACAGATAATTGTGTTTCATGGGGTTATAATTGATGATTATTAGTTTAAATGTACTATAATAGGTAAGGCAAATTATAGAAATTGGTTTAGGACATAATTTCATTTTCTATTATATATAAATGAAATATTAATTCTATAATTGAATGATAAATGGATGGAAAAATTATGGTGGTTGGATAATGAATGGTTTTAAATAAAATATGGAAAATAATTCAATAATTAAATTAATAGAAGAGATAATATTGTATTTATATAAATCAATAAATTATGTTGTTAGTTTGGAGGATGTTTTTATTTCATATTGGTAGTTTTGTGTAGAAATCATCGGTTTGTATTTGTTGTTGCGATAAAAATGATTATTATTAGGTGGAAATGGGTATGAATTAGTGTTGTGTTCATAAAGGGTGTATTTATGTCAAAAATTTAGGATTTTAATATTTTTTGGGTTTATTTCACTTTTATTATCCTTTTGATATTGAATGTACCACAAAAATATTGGATATACTTAGAAGTACTCAATGATTTTTTGTTATATTTATTTTTCCTATCATCTCAGATCTTGAGGAAATTGATGGAAGAACACTCACACTTTATTATTCTACCATTAATAGAGTTACCATCAATGATGGCCTAGTTTTATGAATAAATGGATATCATAGAAATAAGATACATTGGGATGTTATTTTATCTGATGGGATAGTGATGAGGAAGGGGATGTGGTACATAGATGGGGTCACTCCTATATGGAGGATGACATGAGGTAGATATCATTCATGTCCATGATACAAATAGTTAATAAAGATATGATATTTTTATGATATAGATTTAAAATATTAAATTTTAGTATGTTGTTATTCTATGGTAGGTGGTAGAAGTATTTTGAAAATGGTGATTTTGATATAGATATATGATTGTATTGTTAAATGTTAATGATGGGTTCCTAGGAAATTTTTTGTTTGGGTTTTAAAATGAAAGTATAATGGGATGTGTTTTTATTATGTCTTCTTTTTATTTTTTGTTTCTCATATTATTATAAATTTATGTGGATTTTGTTATTTTTCCTTTGCGATATTATATGAATGATGGACAATTATTGTTTTGGGTTAGTTCTTATTTTTTTCATTAATTCATTAGCCAACATCTTTTATAATTAGTTTAGTGGTTTTGTGGATAATCTTTTTTAGTGTACAAATTTTTTCACTCCTATATATGTAAATATATATTTTAGTTTTATATTAAGGATTAAAATAATTATTTTCACACAATTGAATAGGATTGGAGGGAATATTAGATTAATTACCAAATTATTTCCTTTGTTACTTATATTTAGTGACTTTTTTATTGTGTGGAATTTAGGTACTATGGGAATTATTTTTTTCATTATTTTATAGTTTTGATTAGATATTTATTTTACATGTTCTAGAGATTAATGAGGCCAATCATGAATATTTTAATGTTTTATACAAGTTTTTTAATCTCTAACCCTTAGACCACTAGATAAATGATTCAGGGATCAATCATGTTTTTACTCATGGTCCAATAGGGGTTCCCCTTGGGGCTCCGATATTAAAAAGTAGTATCACTGATATGGATGAGAGATACAATGGAGAATATGGATACCTAATTTTGAGTATTTTATTAATCATTTAAGGATGTATTTTTATTCGATCCTGGTTTTCTATATATAATGGGATACTGACAATGATATAAGATATTACCCCTCATATGACATTACATAATGATTTTAATATTATTTGAAACTCAAGGGGACAAAATGATAATTACACATCAAATATCAACTACAGGTACATGCATCATAATTGATTATGTTTGTGTTTGAAATTGAGATTATTTTTGGGTATGTTTAATTGATTTTAATTAAATAATCATAAAATTATTCCATGATACAATACTTATTATTTTTATGAATTATTTCAAATAGAAATTATGGTCACAAAAAACATATGGTTCAGGCTGGTGAGGGCCAATAGGATGATCAAAATGACCATCATAGGGTCAACCCAACTAGGTATGACAACTCATCAGGGAGTAAACTATGTCATTTTAAACATTAACGAATTTAAATATATGATAGAGGTACATGATTTAGGTATGGGGTTATAGTTATAGGATTAAAGGACATTCTTCAACATGATCCATCATAGGGTATTGCATCCAGGCTGTTATCTTTCTACCATATGAGAGTAGAAATATTAAATTGATTGTTCCTTTTTTTGGATATATGAATGACATAGATGCTTCATGTGATGATTTGTAAATGTAGTTTTGGGATCATTTCATGTCATTAATGTTGGGTGTGTTTAAGAGGTATGAGTTTCTACTCTCTAGTTAGGGATCCTTAGTGTGAATGATATAGTGAAATGATTCAATGATCCTCTTCATTTTCAAATTGATATTTTTCAGACGAAGTGACATTTATGATGTATTTATTAGAAGATAAAAATCCCGATATTTTGAAAACTTCAACCCTAGTTAAATATAATATATATTTAGAGGTGTAAAAAGGTTTTATTGATATAAGAGGACACATGAACGTCTAAGATATTTTCAATAGGGGTGTCATCAATTATTTATTTTGAGTATAGATATATGGGATATATATATTCATTTAGGGAAATTGATATTTTTACCAACAGTGATTAAAATTTATTATGTTTCTCAACACCTACATAGAGTACTAGTCACTCCTGGATAATACAGGGATCTACTATAGGTTTCTTTTTCTATGGGATCCATGTCCACACTCAGTTTCAGTTCAATACTGTTATTAGATACCGATATGTTATAGATACTCATTTATCAATGTATCCTCATCAGTATATTCCATATAATTCATATCACCAGAAGGGGTTTCTTATTTTCTTATCACATGTTGAACTGGATATTGGATAGATCATCCAAAAAACAATCCCCTTATATAGGGTTATAAGGATAAGCGTAAAAAAAGAGGTGGCTATAAATTTGGCCTTTGAGGTAGATAAGTTATGAAGGATATCATTCATTCCATATTGATAATTAGATTAGATGGTCCATAGTTCATCTAAGGAACAAATTTTTTATCATCCACAAGAGTCATCACAATTTTAATTTCTATAGGTGGAAAATTCTTCATTGTTCCCACTATGTTTCAACTATTGAAATTTATGGTGTAAAGGCTTCTAGTGTCCCCAAAGATGAGTACACAATTTTATGGTTCACCTCATTCTATGTATATGCCACAATGTTGTGAAAAAATTATGGGGAAATATAATTCATTGGGGGAATTTCTCTAATTATAAATATAAACACATAATGTCGTTCCTATTAAATATTGGTTATATTTTTTGTATATATGTTTCAATTTCTTATATATTATTTAATTTGATGAAGATAATAGCTAGAATGAAATTTTTTTTGTGATAATGATCATCATAATAGATGTATATGTTTCATATATCATTTATCTCATTTAGTTAAGTCATCATTACTTTTGATACATTGATGAATAATGTATTTTTATATATTCGTTAAGAATATTTGAATTTTTCCACTAAGAGGATGGAATGATACACACTCGATGTGATATCATGTTTGGGATAAAGTTTTAGTATTGAGCCTCTCTTTTTTTTGTATCCTCATTTAATGGAATATTCTTATCTATATGAGTTTAGAATTTATTCTAATTATTTAATATATAACTGTTTCATATAGCCTAATTTTTGTTCATGGTGTACTCAAGTATTGTTCACTAAGATGGTGGACGGTGGTATAATGTTATTCATAGACAATCGGTGGTGTAATCCATGGATGTACATGAAACATTGTCTATATATATAGATTAATGATTTATTCATTCGGTTGATGTGAGATAAATATAATTAAATGTCTAATATATTGTCATGCGATCATTAGTAGAGGTTGATATAAGTGGATATCGTGGAGACTTATTCTAACTCCATAAAAATTTAATATATGATTATCTTTATGTAATTTAACGTGTTTGGTATCTTTATATTGAAATAAATCTCAAATTAATCAAAAGAAGAATATATTTAGTTAAAAATATTAATATTAATAATTATTGATAAACCGTTGTTATTTAAGTAGACAGAATAATTAGGTATAAAAATAGTTTAGAATAATCATTAATTAAAAATAAATGACACATTTAAAGAATAAAATTCTATTAAAATAACAAAAATGTTAAATAAAATAATTTTATGGTTGTAAATATGTTCTTTTATACTTGTTATTTTATTTCATGAAAATTATTATATAATAATAATATTATAAAAACATATATTGATAAGACGAATAATCTAATAAAAGTAAATTAATTATTAATTTATAAGTAATGGGGATAATAAATAATTAACATTTTAAAAAATAGATTATCCAAAATGAATTGTTTTCAACAATATTTTGGGATTTAATTTAAATATTGAATTATGTTATATTATATATTTATATAGGAAAAATGAACAAAATTCCAATATTAATAATAATTATATAATCATGATATGATTATATCGAATTTTTTAGAAAATAATTATTTATAATAATATTTAAAAAAAACCATTACTACAAACACAATTTCATTTACTAAATTATTACTATATAAGTATGAATTGGAAAATTCACGAATCCTATTTATAAAAAAAAATTATTTTAAATTTTACATTATGGTTTTATAAAGGTTGATTTTAATTTAAATAATTACATTTTAAATTTTAGATCATAAGTATTATTTTCTCAAAAAAATATTTCATTATATAATTTCATATTAAAAAATATTTTTTATAAATGTTATAAATTTTATAAAATAAAATATATTTAGAATTTATAATTAATCATTTCAGATCATCTAATATATACTTGATTCTTTTTTTATAAATACTTTGATACCTAAGGTATAAACATGTCACACCATAAAAGATAATGGAGTAAATGTAATAATTTTAGGAATAAAAGGACTGAGATACGATTTGAAGAATATCATACATCAGTGTACGAGGTTTGGATGATCCGTATATGTTACCAACTAAATTTTGTTTTAATTTTTATTTCTATTTAAATTATTCACATGAGGTACATTTATATTATGTTGAAATATTAAAAAAACCCATTCCATCCACTTATAAAATGGACCTCCCCCTACTCATTCAACGAACTCATAAAAATATTTTGTCATACTGAAACTCTACATTTTTTACATATCAAAATACATTATTTCATTCTATTATTATTATAATCAAAATATAATATCTTATTCCATCAATGTTCAAATGATCTTCCATAGATATCTCAATATGCTCAGTGTGAGTAATCATTTCTATATCACATTGAGTTTTTGGGATTAATTTTTTTGAATAAATTAATTTTTTTTGATATGTATTTATATATACAAAACTAAGGCACTATTGTAAAATATGTAACACTTGGTCATATTGTGATGCACACAACATTGATTTTGAACAAAACCATGATACATGATAAATATTGTTAATTAAATTTGACTGTTATAACATTGAATGTAAAATTAATTATATGAATAGTAATAATTAATTTTTATATATTATTTACAATGTTTATCTATAAAGAAAACATACATAGAAAAATATTCATAGTTTTTCAATAATGCCTTTATATGTTTTGAAAATACTGCAGTCTAAAAAATAGTTCTATAAAATTCATTTTGACAAAAATAAAAAAAATAATGTAAAAAATTACAGAATTTTTTTGGATAAAATAAAAATCAGTTTATAAAAAATAATATAATTATTCTTTTCAGGTGATTTTTTAGTATTTTTGTGAGTAATTTTAGTTTTTTATGAATTTTGAAATATAATAAATTTTTATTATATAATAATTTTTTTTGTTATTTATAAATAAAAATTACATTTTAACTTAAATAAAAAGATAAATTATTTCAATTATACATCCATTAACGCAATTTAGTTCATTGTAATAAAATTTATATTTAATTTTTATATTAAAACATTACAATCATTTAAACATTCATTCATTAAAAACCCACAATCTCATCGCATCAGTTGGATTAATTATAAATGTAAAATTTCTCACTTCTATGAAAGGAAATTGGAAATATGGATGCTATAATTGGAATCATAATAAATAATATTCTATAATATGGTTAGAATAATTTTTTATTCAAATTATTAGTGAAATTAGTAAAATTTATTTACCATTATAAAAGTGATAATTGGTTTACCTGGTGTTAAAATAAAAAAATAAGTGTTCAAAGATTAAAAAATTTAAAATATAGAAATATTTTTACATTGATCATCACATTATATATAATAGAAATTATTTCATCGTTTTTACTTGAAAAAACATTGTATGGATTATTTATTTCAAGAAATTATATATATGCCACCAACCTCATCATAAATGTCCACCCATCTCCTGCCTTATTTACACCATAAAACCCTATTTCGGAAATCAACTAACCAAATCACATAACAAGATCTCTTATCTCATATTATAATACTTATTTGAGGGATAAATCAAACATAGAATATTATTTTGTGAAATCCATGGAAGGATACCTGATGAATAGGTCATGATCGTCAATGAGTGTTTTTTGTTTTATTTCATTCCCCACTTCCTTAAACTCATAGTATACTAATCTGACATAATAAGATAATTTTATAATATATAATTATACGTAATAATGTGAATGTAATAACCCATAAATATCTCCACTTCCTTCAAATGGGTTGTGAAATTATCATTCGTGCTCACGATGAACTACCGCCTCATGAACAAAAACAATTATTTCTCCACTATCACCCCAAAAGTCATGAAATTATCATGAAATTATTTATTTTTAATGGAATTTTGTGATTTTATTATTATTTTTTAATTATTATATCACACATACATTCATAATTTTTATTTTAGATGAATATGATAACATCAGTCATGTGAAAGATGAACTACTCCCTCATGAAGTGATGTGATTCATTTAATATTTATATGGAAGGAGAAAAGGATGGGATGAATAAAAACATGTGATATATATTAAATATAAATTATCTAGAAATTAAAATATAACATTTAAATTATTTTAATTCAATAATTTCATAAAATTGAAATAAATTTCTTGCGTACAAACAACATACCCTCTCCATGAACAATGTATTTCATCGTCCACCTATTTATTTTATAGATTATAGTAAATACATAGATAATGAATTTATATAACATTTATATTGTTTTCAAAATGTCTTGATATGATGGATCTATGAAAATAATAAGTGAAAAAAATAATAATTCAAAACAATTACAAAAAAGAAAGATTTATTACTTGAAATTTGACTTTATCATGAAATTGATAATGAAAATGTAATAAAGAGTCATAATAAAATAATTTTTTTTATGATATACATAAATATGGTTCTATAATATATTTATAATTATCATGTATTTATTATACATTATATTTTATAGATTACTACAGATGTCATGTGTTAGGGTACAAGATTTTCGTCTCAAATGTTACTTATTTGGGGAGTATGCCTTATTCACCATTGATATTTTTATGTGATGCATATAAATCCTATTAATGTATTTTATTATTATAATCCTTAAATATATTTTTATTTTCATAATAATTTGATTATCTCTCATTCATGGGGTTTACGATTCAAAAATTACCAAAACCATAATGAATTGTAGTGTAATATTTCATTATGGGAAATATATATTATATTATGAACCTATCATCCTTTATTAGGTGTATATATAGTCCCATTGAATTGTAATATACTGAATTTATCATCATGTTATTTTGGGATTCATTTAATTCGGTTACTTTATTTTTATTGCATTTTAATGTAACTAGGGTGGTAAAGACCTTATGATACAATTTCATAATTTATTTGGATTATTTTTTAATATGTTTTTGATGATAAAATCTAATGATAAATCTCTCATAAAACACATGAAATTTAATCTCTAGTGGTATTTTGATGAGAATAAATGTATTCCTTTTATTTTATTATCTTTATATACTCAATAGTTTAAACGTAAATTTTTAGTCAAAATATTTTATCAATAAAAACACATTTCCATAAAAAATGATTTTCTATTAAAAATTTATAAAATGTATTTAGAGGTTTCTTAAAATGATTTTTAAAAGAACTTTTTCCAATTATTTAATTTTTTAATAAATTTTTTTTACTAGAATCTTCATTTCTTTTTCCAAACAATGAAAATTTTGATTTTACATAAAATTTTCAGAGATTCTCTTGTTTAACATATACATAATGAACGATGCATCATGTCATCATTACCATTATTTTCTTTGAATCCGAATTTATATGTTTTCATGGTTAATCTCATTGATAGATATATTAAAAATGTTTCATGTTAAAAAAACAATGTGGAATGTATATTTTTCTTATAAATATATTTAAGTTATCATTCAATATCATTTTCTATAATAGATGAAACCTGGTGATGTTACAGAAGCCATACAATGGATATGATATATGGATAATATTCATATTCATTCTATAACTCTTTTATATATATGATGAAAACATGATCTTGAAAACCATTAAACATCCATGGGTTATTCCCAGATAAATTTATTATAAACCCCTATATTGTTATTGAAATTATGCTATGATTTAATGATGTAATGATTATTAAACCAATATTTTTTATATAGGTTATGATATAATGAATTGTTTTTTGAATTACATAAAATTTCATGGGTAATGATTTGATGAATTTTTTTATATTGTGTTACACATATTAATGATGTTTATTATATGGTAGGTTCCTTTATCTACCTCAACTTTTTTATGTAAATACACATATATTATGAGATTAACCGGACTGAAACATGGAGTGAACATGATTTACTAAGGGACATTTTTATAAATTATTGTCTTGGGTGTGAACCTTTACAACAATTATGGTCTTAGGAGTGAACCCATTTGACTATCAAAACCATGTTACTGAGCCTTGACTAATATAGAAATGATTTTTAGTTTTTATGTGTATTCTAAAATCTAAATCTCATTCCAATGTTATAATATGAGGGGCCATTTTCATCATTCGCTAATGATTGGGGTCTTTTTAATATCCCATATTTATTTAATGACTTAATATTATGTTAATTCATAGGAATGATATGGTTTTCGAATTTTTTTCACATGTTCTCAGACCTTTAGGTCATTATTTTATTACATATCTCTCTTTTTACCCTTACTGAGTATTAGAGCACACACATAATTATTTTTCTATTACTCTGGTTATAAATAAATGTACTATGAATGATACTTGTATTAATGGTTATTGGTCTGATGGTCATTGTAAGAGATTACGTATATTACATGTGGTCAATTTGTTTTTGTTTCCATGCTTCAAAAGACAATAAACTATTATATTAATCATTCTTGGGTTTGTGTAATGTAATTAACATTAATAAAAAAGATGTGATATCTATGGATGATAATAATGGGTAACTATAGATGGAATTACTGGATATTTAATGTTATCCATTTTAATGTAGGATAATAATAAACATATTGAAATCCATAAGGACGCGTGTAAGGATAAGTCTATGGACCGGTCAAAGTAATGAAAACTATACTAGAGATTTGTTAAAGCATAGAGAGAGTAATTTCTATGAAATTACATCACATTATATATAGTAGATATATATGTGACTCTATAATAGATATATCGTGGGGTAATAAAATCCAAAACTATTCATTGTTCAAGACTCTTTCATCACATGGAGAATTACAATGGGACTTACTGAACATCTGGTATGATATTCACACGGGATAGAATTTTAAAATTCACTACCTCTTTATAATCCATCATTATAATTTTTAAATATATGATTACTATGAATAACAAGATAATCCTATGGTGACATATATTATTGAATGAGTATTTATCTAAACATCCTATCACTGATTTTTCATGATTATTTGGTTCTCACCAGTATTATTTTTTTAATCCATGCTTTTTTGGTTTTATCCAATGTTTGAAACCTGATGGAACCATGTTAATGTTGAGTGTGGTGGAAAATAAAATAATGGTCTTCATATAATCCAAATGTTATGGAAGATTGAATAAAAATTATCATTGTTATTCTCACACTAATTTCACAATATAGGATTTATCATGGGTATAAAATCAAAAATGGAGGGAACAACATTTTATTGTATCATCCATTATAATATTCCTAACATATATCAGTAGATATCTCAATATGCATGTCATTAAAAATGGATCTATGCCGCATAAATGACATGTTTCTTTGTACAATGATCATAACATGAAAAATTCATTTGTTTCATACTTATATATTAGAAGGTGATGAATATCAATGGTGGTCTCTTATTATGAATAAGGTGTGACATGATGAAATTTAATCCATTGATTGGGATGATTTAAATAAATTATTTTATAATATTTTCATTTCATTTATTCTTTATATGAAGATGGAAAAGGAGTTCCTTGAGGAAAACTAAAAAAAGGTAGTTGTATCCATTTATACCTAAGAGAAATATTTTAAATGAAGTGTGTGGTATTATTATTACATTGTCATTTGACCTGAATACATTGTTGATTGATTATTTAATTCCTATAAAAGGTATCTAGTGGGTGTTTTCTAGAGGTGACATTAGTATCTATGAAAATATGTTTCTATGTTTTGTAAATGTGGAAATATATGTTAGATTAACATATCAATCTCATTATACTGAGAGGAAGGGAAATTTGAATTCTAAGGAAAACAAAATATCAATAAAGCCATGAATTTTAGGTTTCTATTAGGGTCATTTATTGGGAAGTATCATGGAATATATTCCTTTAAGGCTACTAGTAAATTTTTAATGTTTTTATGGGATTGTCCTCTATAAATTGATTTCAAATGTCATTGGAAAATATAGTCACCAATGTGAATAGATATAAAGATGAATATAATACACCTCCCATGGCCCAGTGTTTCATGTTCAAGGAGTATGGGTATTATACTGAGTAATTCCTAAATATGATGTTTAATAATAATGATCAACGTTAGAACCCACTTATTTGAAGATAGAAAGGGAAATATATTTTGATAACTTATTTTTATGAGGGTGTGATAAATATATGGTGAAAGGTATACATACTACATAGTATAGAACTATTAATTCCATATTTGATAATAAATCTACCCATTTATTCATATATAAAAAATTCTTTATAGATACCATTATTCAAAAAATATTATTATATTTGGATATAGAATAAAAAACTCCCATGGTTATGATGATCACATTTCTAAAATATGATTATACTATGGTTGATGTATGTAGGAATGTGCTTCATAAAAATCATATCATTCTGTTTCGAGTGGAATTTTATGTTATCCTTGATATTTATCATCTTTCTATTAAATAATACCATATAAATTATCAGTTAATAGTATTCATGTTTAATATTCAAAATGAACCAATTATCATTTATCAATTTGATGATATGTATGAACATTTAATGGATATCACTTCCATTTTATGGGTCTTAATTCCAATTCTTATGGTGGTTCTTATCTCTAATGGTTGGGGAGAAACTTGAAATTGATGATACACATATTGAGGGGTAATTTTATGTTGTATATCCAGAAGAGTTACATATCCTTCCATGAAAATATATAGTTGAGTTATCAATAGAACACATATATAGTGGCAACCAAATTTTAAAATCTCTCTATAGAATATACCTGATATAGTTGCAAGAATTAAAGAATAAACTCTCGAAGAACATTTATTATAGATTTATTCTACCAATTTTTTAATCAAGGGTTTCTCTATTTCATTTTTTAAAAAACACAAATTTATCAATGAAACCCTACACGTATTCTTAGGAGATGAATGAGATCAAAATTATGAACATGTATCCTCTTCCCCGTATTAATGACTGGGATGATCAACTGCATGAAGCTCAATACATTTCAAATAAATTCATTTTGTTTATCATCAATTGATGTTAAATAATGAGGACATAAAAAATACATCATTTTTTATAATATATAGACTCTATGAATATAAAATAGTACTATTTGATCATACAAAATCACCTATAATCTCCATATATTTAATGAATATTGTATTAAAATATTTCCATGGTAGCTTATTGGTAGTCTTTATAGATGATATTCTTTAGTACATAATGAGAAAATAATATAATGAAAATAACTTAAAAATTATACTATTTATACAATAGATGAATAAAGTATATGAAAAATTTACAAAGTATGAATTTTGGATGAAAATGGTTTCATTTCTGGGTCATATAATTTCAAGGGAGTGTATTATCAGAAGTTCCATTAATTAAATGTTCTATTGAATTTCAGGATATAATAACAATGGTGAACGAGATCTGTATTTTTCTTGGTCTAAAATTATATTATCAAAGTAATGTAGATAATAACTCTTATGTATTTAATACTCTATCCATGTTATATTTTAAGGGATCTATGTTCTTCTACACATATAAATGGGATGAAATTTTCAAGGAAATGATGGTTAGATTAGTCAGAAAGCATGTTTTAAAATTTCCCCATAGTGTATAAGGGTTTTTAATCAATATTGATTCATCCATGAAGGGATTGGAATTTTTTATTATTCATATTATATGGTTATATCATTTTTCTCACGATAATTGATGATTCATGAGAATAACTACGGAACTCATGATTTGAATTTAGCTACATTAATATTTTAATTAATAAAATGGAGGTATTTTCATTATGGAAAAAATTGTGATATATATATACTGATCATAATAGTAAACTTATATATTTCCAAAAAAGGAGTTGAATATGAACCAAAGAGGATTGTTAGAGTTGATTTATGATTATGATTGCTTAATAAATTACCACTCTTGGAAATAAATCAATGTGGATGAGGTACTAAGTCAAAATAATCATGATAAAATATATATGATGTGGAGTAAAAAAGATACGATTTTCTATATTTTCAATGGATGGATCAAAAAATCTACAACGTAAGGAGAAAAATGTCATCTTTCTCAATTAAAATTTCAACCATATATCCATGGGTGATTTGGGTTGTATGGAAGGAAGAATTATAGTTTTTGATGATTTTTATAAATGTTCTTGAGTTTAACCATGAACATGATCATGATGGAATGATATGTTTTAGGAATTGTGTTTTTGTACCAAACATTTCAAATTTGATGAACAATTTGTAAGAGGAGGCTCCTAAATATTAATTTTATGTCCATCCTGGATGTTTGATGATGTATGAGAGATTTCAAAGAGTACATCTGGTGGGATGTAAGGGGGAATATATCAATGAATTTGTATCTATACAATTAATATGAAAGTAAGATAGGTTTTGGAGACAATATTCTATAGGGATGTGAAGTCTATTACCAATACAATAATAGAAATGGAAAAAAATCACCATTGTTTTTGTTATTAACCTATGAAAAACATCTGAAGGGAATGATTAAATAATGGTTATAGTCAATAAAATTAAAAATAAAAAACACTTCATCACTACCAAATAATAATAATCATTTTATTATATTTTTATTATATACATTAATAAATTTGTAAGGCATAATAGAGTACCACATAACACTGTGTCTGATCCGAATATGAGATTTACCACAATGTTCATATGATTTTTATAGAATTATCAGGATAAATATTTGAGTTTCATCTCCGTGTATCATCCCAATAATTTTGTCTAGTATGATGGAACAATTCATAATCTATATGATATTTTTAGATCATTTTATTAGGATTTAATATGTGGTTTTGTTCATCATCTACCTCTTGTTTAGTTTTCTTACAGTAATATATTTAACTCATTAATTTAGATAGATCCTTATAAAGGCCTGTATAGAAAGAAGTAAATTTATCCAATGTGACACTATGATGTTAGAGATATAAATATATTAGTACATTATATAGTGGTATAAATTATAAAACTATTATAGCCATTCAGAAAAAGAACATTGAAACACAGAGTCAGACGAAAAGTTATGTTTGTAGTCATTAGTGTAATTTATAATTTGATGATCATGATTTGGTGATTCTATGAATATTTCATTTGAGAATATATATGATATTTGTTAATAAATGGAAACAAAAATAATTGTATATTAGACCCTATGAAATTATTGATCGTGTTGAGATGGTAACATATTTGTTTGGTGCTTCCATTAATCATATCTCACCACTATGATGTGTTCTTTGCATCTCTCCTAAGAAAGTATATACATTATACTTAACATGTTCCCAATGTAGAGGTTATACCACTGGAGAATATTCATTCATATGAGGAGAAACGTGAAAATATTCTCAGTGATATAGAGAAAGTACAATAACATAAGACCACTTATATGATGCAAATTTTATGGTGAATCCACTAGTTTTAAAAAGATATATGGGATCATGAGAATGTGATGATGCGAAAGTATCCTCATTTATTTGTATCATAGTAATGCATTTAAAGGAAGAAAATCATTTTTTGGGTTTTGAATGTAACAAATCTTGTTTTTGTGAATTATATTTTTGAATGAATTAAATTTCATTGATATATTGTATTATACTGAATAATAAGTTATTCTTGTGCTATATGCTACACTGGGATTTCTTGTCTTACACACAACATTGTGTATTAACTAGAGTGTGATATATTAGTAATATATTTATATATGTATATATTTAAACAATATTTTAAAATGAATTTTTTAAACATAGTGATATAAATAGTAATTTTATTAAAATTAATGTATAATAGTTTTACATAAAGAAAAAATAATGATAAAAATATATATAATTTTCCAATAGAGTATTTATATTTCATGGAAACCCCATTTTCTTATAAAAAAAATTCTATGTTTTTATTTTATTGATAAATAATACAATTAATTTTCCAAAATATAGAAATGTTATTTTTATATGATAAATTTCATTTTTCAAATCCTAATATATAAATTATGTTTTTGTGAATATTTTTACTATTATTGTAAAGTATTATTTCATGAATATTAGTGATAAATTATGGAAATTAATTGAAAACTGTTTTTTCTATAATTTATTTATAATGTAAAATTATATTTTAAAATTTTTATGAAATAAAATTAGTTAAATTATACATAAATTAATTCAATTTAGGTCATCTTTATAAATTAAATATTTATTTTTGATACAAGTCATTACAACCATTCAATGATTTTTTGTTTAAAACTAGATTTTCTCATCGCATATATGGGATTAATTTTAAATTAATATATTAAACTTATACAAATGGGTTCTTAAAATATCGATTCCTTATTTCAAATTATGATAATTTAAATTATATAATATGTTCAACACAATTTTTGATAAAAATTAATATTTAAATAATTAAAAGTAATTTTCCATGATTAAAATAAAAATGGGTGTACTATAAGGGTTAAACAATATATATGGGTTAAAAGTAAAACAAAACATTTAAAACACCAATTTAATGTAAATATTTATACCTTATCACTATTATTATCAATAATGGACAAACATTATTACATTATGAAATGAAATTAACATGAGTGGAATCTTTCATTAAAACAATTACCTGTCTATCACTCACCTCACTAATAAAAGGACTCCCAAATCCTCCATTATTAAAACCATAGAACCATTTTGGTTTGGGACTTACATAACTAACACATTTTCCTACCTCACTACTCAAATATCAAAAACCTTATTTTTTATTAAATTATAATAGAAGAACGATTTTTGTGCAAACCTACAGAGGAGAGACCTGAAGAAGTGGTAGCATTTCACAATGATAATTATATATTTCATACTCAACCAATTATATATACTTTCACTACATGATGATATAATAAATTAATTATCATCTATACACATATATGGAGTTATTTGAAGGTAATAACTTATATCCATGTCAATATCCATCAAATGGGTTATGAACTCAGCAATCGTTTGTATAGTGGACTGTCGGCTCATTAATTAATGTCATTTGTTCTCCATTTAAAACTATAAGTGATATACATAGTCATCTATTAGTTATTATAATATTATATATATGAATTTATTATTATTTTATTTACAATATTACACATACCATCATAATATCAATTATATGGGAATACGATAGCATTGTTCGTGTGTACGGAGGACTACCAACACATAGTGCCATGTAGTTAATTCACAATTTACATCAAAGATAATAACGATTTATTTCATTAAAATTGTTGATATATATGAAATAATAATTATTCTGTAATGATAATATACCATTTAATATTACTTATTTCAATAAGTCGATGGAATTTAAATAGCGTTCATGCTTATGTACGACCTACCATCTCTATAAATTGTGTATTTCATTTTCTATCTCCATATTTTATTTATTATTTTTAATATATATATATATATTGAATTTTAAATAAAATACTATTAGGGATACAATAATTGGATATTATGGAAACATGATCAATATAAGAAGGAAAAATATTAGGTCAAAACATATATGAAAAACAAAGCACTTGTTGTTCAAAACATGAAATTTATATGAAATTGCTAATAAATATGTGGAAATTTGTCCAAAGAAAATTAAATTTGATATTTTACATATGATTATGGTTATATAATATATTTATTGTGATCTTATGTTTATTATAAAGGACTATTTAATGTGTATGATAGCTGTCCGGACTTAATGTTAGGGATTTACACCTCACATTGTGCTTCTATGGGATACATACCATAGTCACCACCGATTTCATTTTTGTGGTGTATATACTTCTCAATAATAAATTATATGATTATCATACTTAAATATTGGGGCATTTATATGTATATTTAATTATATCTCTTTCCTGGGTTTTACAATTCAAAATTTAGAAAAATAATAAGGAATTTTTTTCCATATTTTCATACATTGAGACGTATGTTTTTTTATTCACCTTTCATCTATTCTGATCATAATATATTTCCAAATTGAAATTTAATATCATAATTTTTACCTCATGTTATTTTATGTTTCATTTAATAATTTTAATTTAAGGTTCACACATTTCAAAATTACAAATGTTGTAGAGATTTTATATTACAATATCAGTGTTTAACTAAACTATTTGTGATTATATTTTCTAAAATAGAATATTATGATCAATCTCTTATGAAACTATTAATATTTATTCTCATCCAATTTTTTTATTATGATACATTTTTTCCCATTTATATTTCCAATTTTATGTACTCGTGATTTAGAAAAGAATTTTTTTTACGGAGAGCCTTCTCTTTGGTTCTTCAAAAACATTGTCTTCTAAAATATTTATCATAATAATTATTAAAATTGTCTTACATGATTTTGAAATTTATTTTTTCCCATGAATGAATGTTTACAATTTTATTTAATTAAATCATCATATATATTTCTGAAAAATTATATTTTGAATTTTACTAAAAATGTGGAATGAATCATTAACGAAACATGTAAGGCATGAATGAATCATCCCATAATCATTAATATTATTTTCATTAAATATAAATTTATATTTTTTCATGGTTTTTTATATGTATTTCATTGTTTTTAAATGTTATCTAAATGTTCTCATGTACTTTAGTTTATGTTATGCTTACATATCTCTATTTTTACCCTTATTGAACAACTAATATCACCCTAACTTCCAAGATCATTCTATTATAGGAGATGTTTGGACGCCGTGTTCGCATTAATATTTATCATTTTGTTCATTTATTTTCCTTTCAGTTATTATGGTATAATATGTCATTGAATCTTTTATCTATGGTTCTCTTTGTGTATATGTTTGATCAACTGTTGATTGGAGTATAGATCTTATCTATATAATAATAATGTTCTCTTAGATTAAAATCCCTCCAATATTAATTCTTACTATACCCTTAGTGATGGTCACCAACATAGGGATTCTAAATGTTGTACTCAGGCATTCAGCAAATCCTTTCCCTCATTACCGGCTGAGGAGGGGTACACTATTGGGGAGGGGTCATGAGAAAATGAAAATATATCAAAATTTAATAATACATATTCTATAAATATCACTTTAAGAAATAGTCATTATTTATTACATGAATTACTTATAATTGAGATAAATTACGCACATTAATAAACTTTTTTGAAATTATTGTTTTTTTAAACAATCATATTGTAATATTAACTTTAAATGTTATTAAAATGTTTTTAATTTTAATTAATATAACTATAAAATAATTATGTCATATTAAATATAATTAAAATCATAATTTTATTTTTAATTAATTAATTTTTTAAAATTATATTTCCTATTAAGAAAATCATTATTTTTTACTATTCATTGAAAAATCATTATTTTCAAAAAAAAATGAAAAATTCCCACAAGATAATTTTGATGTTGTAAGATAAAAAAAATATTTTTTGAAAATACATATTTTAAATCTCTTACTAATTTAAATATAATATTTATTCATAAAAATATAGAAAACTTACTTTTGATGTAATAATATTTTTAAAGAATAAAATTAATATACTATTAATCAATTGATTATTTACTAATAATTTATCAATAAATTTATATTGTGTATAGAATTTCAAAATTAATTTTATTAATTTTTAACCATATACATATCAAAATGTTTAATGGTTAGGATATAATACTAATATTTAAATAATAATATTTAACGATTCATTTATGTTCGGCAATGTGTATCTTGTACTCTAACATAGCTTTATTTTTTAAATTACCATTTTTAACACTACCTATATATATCTTTACACTATACAATGTTTATAGAATACTTTTATTCCAAAATAAAATTCTTTATTTTATTTTTTCTAAAAAAACATTTCTCCCTAGTATATTTGTTAATAAATTGATTGCTTATTCATGAATATATAAAGTATGATGTATCAAAAAATCAAGATAAAACTACACAACCATACCAGAAAACTAATAAATAATATATTTCTTTCTAAAAATGAGTTATCAAAATCAATGAGGTCTTTATTAACCCTAAATATGAAAAAAAAATTCCCATAAATTACCAAAATTATCCAATACAATAATATTCATTAAAACTATAAATACCCAAAATCTCCCAAAAGAAATACCATCTCTTAAATTTTATATGAAATTATTTCAATGTAAAATACTATTAATTATCAATATATTCAAAATCAACACTATGTCATACCCAGGTATAATTTTTTTCCCATATGATGTTTGTATAGCTCTCTCATTAACTATCAATGAATTCATAACACTCCCAGATATAAAAATCTACTATCTCAATATATGAAATACTAAACCAAGAATGGTACTCAAATAATAAAATTCTTCCAAAACATAAAACCAAATTTCCATTATATGAGATGGATTTCCCAATTAATTTATGAATTATTTAGTATCCCTAACAAAAATATTATACTTGAATTAAATAACTCAAAAGACCGTATTTTGTATATCCCACATCAAAATAAACCCCAGAGCACAAACCCTACTAATATAATCTTCCACAGTAGTACTAATACCATCTATTATGACGACGTAACTAATTTTACATAACCTTATTATCTATTTCTCCACTGGATAATGTATATACATCCCCAAAAGGGTGAGATATAAGTAAAAACATGTAATATATATCTTCCAATAATTTCACACAATATCAAACCCAAAACCATTATGAAATAGTTCTCATAGATCCTTAGGTAAAACGAATCACCAATAAACAACTTAATTTAGAATCATGTGCTCAATGGTTGTGAAAATATATATTAGATTAGTCTAAGATCATTATTTTTGTAAGTGTAGGTCAATGTTAAAAATTACTTAAAGGGGTAAATAGAGATATAATAATCATACTATGATGAATTTGCTTACCCAATAGAAACAAACATCTAAATATTATATATAATATATAATATGATATTTTTATACATATGATCTTATTACACATTACCCAAAATTTCCATCCTCACTAATATAACATACAATTAAAAAAATTATAACAAAATATTTTTAAAAAATTCAAATGATCTAATAATTCAATATTATTTGAAAAATAATATACCAAAACAATTAGATGAAATGCATTTTCTAAAGAAACACTTTTAAAAACATTTTTTAAATTTTATATGCATAAAAAAAATTTTAGAATAAATCGTGAGGAATATGATCACATATTTTTGTGAAATATTTCACATATTATCACATTAATAAAAAAACTCATAATATATATAATTTTCCTTTTCACAATATAGAAAACCATATTTTATATGAATGATATCGATGAATAATACAATAACTGAATGAAATATTTATTTTATGATTTTTTTCTACATCTCTATTAAATGAATATATCACACAGTTCAATTTCCTTTATTTCAATATCAATTGAACACAACAAAAATCAATTCATTGCTGATAAAAGATTAATTAACATGAAATAGTTACTATTTTTATTAATCCTAAAATGTTTTCATCAATTTAAAATAACATTCAATGATATATAATATAAAATAATTTTATATTACACAACTATAAATGAATGATAAATTTATTTTCTTGAAATCCATGAACATGAAATCATAGTGAAAAATAATTTCTCAACATTAATTTTCCATAAAATATCAACCTAAAATTTAATTAAAACATTATTTAAGGATAAATAGAAAAATTTTAAACAAGTTTTTCAATCATCAGAATCCCATTAATGTTTTAAAAATTCATGCTACCAATTTATTACAAATTTATTCATATTAAATTTTCTTGGGTTAAAAATAACCACACCACATTAAATTAATATCTCGTGTATTTAAGTATAATCGGAGTGAAAATAATATAATTTTCATATATATTAATAATTGTTACATAAAACAATTATAAAGTAAAAAATATTATTATTTTGTGATCAAACAAAAATAATATAAATTAATTGTTTTGTTTTTGGTAATTAAATTTCATCATACCATTAATTAATAAAACATATTATATTAAATGATTACCTTTAATTTAGATTGGAAAAATTATGATATTAATTAATTTTCAGAATTTATTATAGATTTGTTTAATTATTTACACATTCTTGTCTATCATTTATTTCTATATGAATATCATGATGGATGAGACTGATAAACACCATAACTGTTAATGGTTGATATTTAAATAAAATTAATATTAAAAAAATCAAGATGGTTATAATTCTGTCCACCACCATTCATTAAATATCCAAGAGGATAAATATAATATCCACACTAAAGATGTTAATAAATTCATATTATATTTTACTTCTCACATAATAGTCTATTTATTTAGGTCTATAATATCTTTAAAACACAAATAACCCTCTGATACAAACCTGGATAATCCATTAATCTATATTAGATCACACATGCCTCAAACTGATTCCTTGATTTCCTAGGGTTAATTAATATCATAATCATATAAATATAATCATTTGGAAATTATTAACATTATATTAGAAACCATATGGGTATTTACTATAAAAGAATTTATAAACAAAAAGACATTTATGTCTATTGAACATTATAACATATGATTTGAAGAGAAATATAACCATATAGTAGAGGTCCCATAATACATGTATAAATATGTAAAATAATATATTAATTTGAAATAAATACCATAGAAACTAATGTAAAATTAATATATATATATTACCATGAATGAAAGTAAAATTAACAATGGTGATATGAAAAATCATTCTACCCACCAACATAAGACATCATCACACCAAAATCATGGAGAATATAATTTTTATAATCTAACATCTAAATCATTAGAAATCAATATAGTCATTTTTAAATACATTATCATACATATAATACCAGAATTTAATCATCTTGTTCACTTAATGGATCATTTAATATGTGGTAATAATGATATCATATATTAAAATAAATGATCAAAATTCTTATTAGTTTAAATAATTCATTGTATTATTTTTTTGCATTATAATAATCATTAATGGTATGCATATCATATAAAAATTAAATCATACAACGAAAATAGGAAAAACAATATAACATAATTTAAAAAAATATAATAGACTCATTAAGAATAACTTTAATTAGTTATTATAAAAAAATAATATGAAATGTCATATATAGAATTATGAAATATAATTTATGTAGTTAAAAATAAAAACACATACACCTCTATGAGGTTACTAACTATCACTAATACAAATCATCGAATACCATTGACCAAATTTCATATTATCAAAAAAGAGGTAAAATATCATCTAAACTTATTCAATAATTTAGAAATTGACAATCTAAATACATAAAATGATGTAAAATAATTATACATAACCAAATAACATAAATAATCCATTCATCCACATACTATTTTGGGATATCATGGTTAAAATGAAATATTCAACATAGAAAAAATAATTACATATATAAAATTAAAAATATCAATATCATAGGAAATAAGATTATAGGGTGATAAATTAGAATATATACATATTAAATTCTGAATAATAAAATTAACATATATAATCTGGAGAAATATAATAAATAAAAAATTTCATTATTGTGATTAAAAAGTAATTTAAATTTAGTTCCTATTAATATCAAAATTAATAATAATAAAAATTATTTATTGGAAAATTTAATGAACATATATGTAAACTAAAAAAATTGGAAGAAATAAAAATAAAATTTTAAAAAAATAGATGAACTAAATCATAAAACATTTGAACATGTTCATGATATTATTAATAATTATTTTATTTTATAACATAATCTATTTCCATTATATAAATCGAAAATATGCATATATAAATTTCATAGATATTGAATATAACATGAAATAACATCACAAAGAATCATTAACAAAAACAATATGATAGGTTGTGGCCACCTACCTTATCACTTAAGTTCCATATCAAATTAATCCAATAATTGTAAATAAATTGAAAGGTAACAATATATCACAAACTAGATGATTAATACCAAATACTCATCCCTTATAATACATGTTTTGGTAATACACCTTAATATTGAATTTATCAAAGTGATTTAACCATGCTTCAGTGAAATTAAAAACTAAAATACCATTAAAATGGTACCGAAACTAACATAATCCACCAAGATATCTAGGGAGTCTATGGAGGAATGAAAAGATAAGTTGAGTGTAGAGGGTCCATTTGAAATTCATATCCCTATAATCTTATTTAGTATAAAAATAGGTGGTATGAGATATATATTTATAGTGTTTTTCCTCACAATAAACATATAAATTCAAATTTCATGGTACTCATTGGAATTCAACAATCTACTCCTTGGAATTAATTTTATACTAGTCTGTGGGCCTCCTTACTAGGTACTCAGTTGAACTACACTAGGGAAGACATTTCTACATTAATCCACAATAAGTTTCTCTTTATTCAATACAACATTGAAAATTCATATGTATGATTTTATAACTATCTTAGTATCTTAAAATAATAATTTCAATTTTTCAAAAATACCTATAATGGTCTTCATTTCAATTGAATCAAACAATTAAAACATAACAAGATATCATTTTATAATATTCTTACTTTCTCCCAGTTTATTGACATCCAACTAACATGTGATATAATAATTATTTTCATTTTTTATACCTCCATATTATGATATTGCCTCCTCGATGCCTCTGTGTAATCCGTTAATGAGATTAAGGAATACACCCAAATCTCACTTGTAATAGTAATGATCATACTAGTGAAATAAAAGTCGATTAAAAAATATAGATGGGATATATTTTTTATATTATGTAATTCATAAATGTGGTGTCCACTAAATTTTTAGAGATATAGTTTTTTATGAAATAATATATGAATTTTATTAAAAATGAAACAATATATAATTTATTCTATAAAAAATATTTAAAAAAACTAAAAAAAATGAAAAAATATTTATCAACGTTAATTAATATATATTTTTACTCATATTATTTATGAGTTATCCAGTAACAACCAATAAGATGTTACCTAATACTACCAAAAACTTGTGCTATTGATTTAGATATAGTAAATGCATGATGTACGGATGAGTATAATAATACTCAGTAAGTTCCTATTATATCCACCATCTATAGGTATATAATTTTAGTATATTAAGGATTCTATAATTCTAAAAGATAAACAATAGTTATTCTTCATTAACTAATAAATGTATGAAGCATAAAGAGATAATATATAATTTATAACTAAAGTACTAAAAAATATAACTCACCCCAAAACAACATCAACAAAAAAGGCTATGATAAATAAAAATGGATATTTTATGACCAAATTTGAAATATTTCACATTTTATGAAGATCGAATATCCAATATTCTCATATTATGACCATAATATTTTCTATATTAATCTATTAACATATTAGTGTCTGGTGAGGATAAATTCTCACTCCAATAGTTATTTAATAAGTTATTTACTATCTAAATATCCTATTACACACATACGTCCCTAAAATATTTTTTATTCGTCTAGTAAATGAAAATACACTATTTATCAAAATAAAAAAACTGAATATGTGGATAATGTTATCTCAATTAAAAAATATCATTACCCCACCCTAGGTATATCATTAAGGATAAATAATGGAATATATATAATGAAATTTTTATCATCACATGAAAAAACACTCCTTTTAGATATCATAATATTATCCCAAAGTAACTCTCTACTCTACATTTAGGAATCAAAATATTATTTTATGTTAATAAATGGAACAAACATATCTCAATAAAATTAAATATATAAACCAATTAATCATTTATTGAAAATAAAAACACCCATTTCAATCTCTCTAGTTCATAAAAAACTAACACATCAATATATAAAAAATAATATATTTTTCATTATCATATGGGATTGATCATTCAACATCATGATTAACATGTTATCCGAAGTTTATAATCTTTAATAAGGCATTATCTCATAGGTGAAACCCATTTTAAATTTCATAATAATCTACCATCTGTATTTGGGGGAATATATTTAAATTTTGAGGGAAAACATTGATATTTAAATTTGTTTGAATTAATAAATCTGAATCATTTCATAGTGATTATCCATAAACAAAGACTAAAAAATATTAATTTAATTTAAATTGCCTAATAAAATAATATTATTGACAATAACATCTAACTACCTCCCTTCATCAAAATAAATTATACTCGTTAATTTTCATTATAAATTCAAAATATATATAATCCTAAACATATAATATACTATGTGAAATCACGAATTTTGATTAGAAAGGAATAATTTTATAACTACGTCTATTTTTTGAATATATATAAAAAATAATCCTGGATTTCATTAACTTTTTAACAACATATATATTGAACATCATGAATGTATCGATCTTTTATAATGATCAACATGAACCATAGATCATTTTCAAAAACGAAAGAAAACCACAATTAAAATTATATATGTTTCCATTACATGAAGATATATAAAATTATATATTTCTTCACAACCATTAGCATCACAATCATACACAAAAATTCAACTATATACACAACACCGAAAAGACATAATGTAATATTAACAAAAATTACATACTCAAAATATAGAGGAATCTAGTTAAATCCAATTTTATTGATTAAAATCCACATTTTATATTAAATACTTATAACTCTAATGGATAATATTTCAATTTTTTACAAATAAATTAATTTCAACTCCAAGTAACAAAACATTAAAATCACATTTTACTTCTCCAGTTCGAATTTGGACTTCATTGGACATACTCTATAAAAAATATAAATTAATATGACATACTATATTAAATAAATCATTTTTAATTACTAATTTTATTTTAAAATTTTATATGTATTCCTTTATATTTCCTTTTATTTTTTAGTGATAAAATCAAAGATAGAGATAAAAGTGACGAAATTGACCATACTGAACCATATTTATAGTCAATTGACCACATAGTATAAAAACTATCTACATACCACCATAATATAAATATAAGAAATAATTAAATATGAAAACACATAGGTTGGTAACAAATATTTTCTGTGTAAAATATGTTGAGTAAAATATAAAATTGATGGAATATAACAAGGTAAATTTATTGATTTTATTTAAAGTGAAAAAAAATATTTCCAAAAACTTATAATAAAATAAATATCATCAAAATAGTTAATAATTAATATCAACAAACTTTTTTTATATATACCATTATTTAGGGCCAATTAAATTTTTTAGTTAAATTACTAGAGTATATGATGTATAAATTACTAAGAAAATATATAATATATTTCTATGTTTTATGGAGATAACAATTAGTTATATACGAACAAAATTATTCATTGAATACCATAACTTTTATTATAGGCATATAATTCACAAATATATATATATATATATATATATATATATTATTTTATGAAATCAGTGAAATAGATAACATGAAGGGTGATTATGAGTTGGAAGTTGAGTCATAGCTTATAAATGATAGGGATGGGGATATATAGAATACCATAAATATAATGTTAATTGGATGTATATACATACAATAATTATAGACGATGAACATTAATATCAAAAATGACAACAGAAACGAAATATATATAATGATTTTGGTTATTTAGAATTATATTAATGTCTATTAAAATTATAATATTTATTTTGTTAACTCATTTTTTTAGTTTTTTTGATGCATTTGGGACTATGAGAGGAATAAATGATTTTTTAATTCTTAAATTATTTTTGGAATATTTTTATGTTTTTCTGAGAACATTATTCTAAATATATAAGTCATTATAGATATTTATTTGAATATAGATTCAACTAATACTCTTTAAGAAAAATTTATATTTTATGAAATAAATATGCAAAATGAAACATTTGAATTTTTAAATAATAACAAGAAAAATTAATTTATAAATATTGATATGAACAATATTAAGGAACATCATCAATAATAATCTAATGAATCAATGGAATCAGTTAAAGTATAAATATAGCGAGTTATTGAAAAAATCAAGAAAAGTTTTCCAGAAATTTATTTACTCATGAGAATGTTTGGTAAACAATTATGATAAATCCCGTGATGTATTTATATATTTTTCAATTCAATCTAAAATATATATTTTTAAAGTATACTAATTTTATTTTCAATATAATATAATAAATATTATATAAGATAAATATATTTTAAAAATAAGTGGGTATGTATGAAAGTGAATCACAATTAAAATATGTTTTATATGGTTAAGACAATCAGAAATATATTATTAATTTAAATATTTAATTCAAGTATTATACATTGGTTTTTTCACTATTATGAAAAAATTAACCTGTATGCTAATATGAAAAATAAATTTGAATTTGAAATAAAAAAGTTCTTATAGTATTTCATTAAATAAATACAAAATAACATATTCGGAGGTTAGATGAATATAATAGGAAAAGAATAAATATTAAAATAATTTACAATTTGGGATTATGTTGGGTAATAAAATGTAGATAAATAAATAAAAAAATTAATTAACTTTGAAATTTTGATTTATATTCCATGATCATCAATTACATGATTAAATTAACATATATAACTGCATGAAATAGATAGAAAATTTTCAAAAGATTGTAGATGACCAAATAGTGATAGTGGTTGAAGTTAAAACACCCAATTAAAAAAATATTTTTATATTTTAGCATATCATTATGGAAAATTTTTTTAATGTCTATGTGAATAATTAAAAAATCTGTATAAATTTATACAATTTCCATTCTATATGTTATTGAAAAATAATTAATTATATTGGTTTCTCAAACCTGTTAAACTTAGAAAATATATAATCTGATGAACATGTGATTCTTTTTTGTAAAATAATATAATGCGGATATGTATATTAAGACACCCTAAAGAAGAAAATTTAAAAAATACACAAATAAATGTTATTATATTGTAATTTTTGGAAAATATATAGAAATATCATGATTATCTAAGAAATTTTGAAATAATTTATTATTAATGACATTATATTATGATCATATTTAATTTTTAATTTGATAACATACTATATATTAGAAATATGGTTACAAATTTATTAGTTTATTGAATACTAGTGGGGATATATTATTTTTAATAATATACTTCCCCCAGAATATGTACGATTAAGGAGACGGTCTGTCATCCTTGTGGATGTACAGAAAATTATTGGCATTATAAAATAAAATGTGATTATTTATAAAATTCTTGGATAAATTACATATTTTTTCATTTATGAAACATAATGTTAAAATTATATATTAAATATAATGATGTTAAATTATTAAGGTATTTTAATTTTTTTTTTCGAATCCAAACATTTAATAAATGTGTAATGATACTAGAAAAATAATTTCATTCTAAATAATTGTGAATATTAATTTTTGAAATTTTTTATTTGGAAATATAGTAGAAAATTTCGATTGAAAATTACGATTATTTGAGAATTAAATATATATCAATAAAATGATAGATATATATATGACATAATTAGAAAATTGATTTCTTGATTTTCTAATGCCCAGCCTATTAAATTCATGATGTAGGTGTCACTAATTTTATCCTACCAAATTATTATGATATTTGATTATGATTAGGTGAATATTTGTTTCAATAAATTTTTAATGGATAAAAAAATATTTTCAATATTTAATAAATTATTGGTAATAATATATTTTTCCTTTCTAAAATTTGATTTAAAAATTTTATGTCATCAAAAATTACTCCAAACATACTAATTTTAAACAAACTTTTATAGAATTACTATTATATGGTCCATAGAACATAATCATAAAAATTAACGAAAGGTAAATATTAATATTATATAATAAATTTTTAATAATATCATCATTATTTATATTTGACACACAAATTTTATGATACTTATAAACCATTTTGGATAAAATTTATTTACTAAATAAGATACATTTTCAAATAAATTAAATAAAATATTATACATCATACTCATATGATGAAATATTGATTTATATGGATAAATTAATTGATGTTATAGAATGGTAAATAACAAGTTTTATTAAAGAAATAATGTTTTATACTTTAATAATATGATTGGAAATTCAAATGATAATGTCGAAATGAAGTTAGAAATGAATTGTATCATCCCCAAAAATTTATATCATAACACCATAATCAAAATTGGATTTTTTTAATTTCAAAATCAATCCCATTAAAAGTATATATTTTCATATTTCCATCTCAAATTTATGATGATGATATTTTATTCATTAATGATAATAATAAATATTTTATATTTAAGAAATAGATATTTATTTTAGTTGAAAAATTAATAACCATTGACCTATAAAAGTAAATAAATATTTAAATATAACCAGTTATATGATAATAGTTCTACAATTTTAAATAAAAAATAAAAATCATTAAAAATATTGGTATATATGAAATAATCATGAATTCCTATACTATTAATTTTAATGAATGTCTAGATATTACTATATTGAAGGAATTTCAATTTATTAATAATAGTGATGTCATTGTTGAAAAATTGTATAAAGGAGTATAATATTATTTGTATATTATGATGAGGAGAAATATATTAATGTACATAATATTTTGATATATTTATATTAATATTGAAGACATTACTAGTGAGTGTAAGGATATCATGAAATTATGTGAAGAAGGATACATACATGATAATCCTAATAGAATATATTGAATGAAATTTTTTATTGAGTAAAACATTTGGGAATATAAAATTTCCCTAAAATAGAATTTAATTACAAAAACCCATTTAGATATATTAATATTATCAACAAAAAACGGATTTTTTTTAGGATACAATGAGTTAGATCTAATGTGTTCAAAAATAAATGAACAAATATATCAAATATTGAATAAAAATTTACTTGGAATTGGAATGTCAAAAAATAATTAAATTTCAAATTGAATAAACATGTATGTAAATGAACGATAGTTGGGTAAGGATAAGAAATAATGTATAAAAAATATTATTGTTCAAGAGATATGATAATTTGTTTCATGTTTTGGATGAGGATTTTTTTTTCTGGTGATAATGTAGAGTGAAATATTTTTTTGATATATAAAATTATGGAATATTTCATAAAAAAAATATATTCCTTATTGTATTTCTTCAATGTAGTTTATATATATCACAGCTTGATCTATTTTGAAATTAATTATTTTGAAGATATATTTTTTTTAATTAATGGCATATAAGGAATAATTTACACCCTCCAATTATATTACATGTTATTGGTTACTATTTAAATGTATACATTATTAGATTTATAGTTTAATTAGAGGTTCATTATGTGGGGGCTTTGATTTTTTTCAAAATATTGAAGGAGTTTGAAATATTTTTAATAACAAAATTAAAATTCCAAATTAGATTAAATATTTACATTTGATATACGAGACATTGATTTTAGAGAATACTTATTCTGAAAAATTACTCAAGATGTTTTATATCAAATATTTTAAATTAAAAGTCACTCAAATTGACACTAAAAACTAATAAAAAAAGAAATAAAATAAGAAATAAGATAAATCAATGATTTAATGGAAAATAATTATGTTCTTGTAATATAATATACATATGAGGCCTGATATTGTATATTATACATGTTTCACCTCAATATAAATTATGGATCCAAATGAGAGCATTAAAAAATTTTATATATAAATATTTGGATATTTATAAAATTTTTGTTTATTTTATACTATAATATAAAAAAATAATAAAAAATAAATTATATAATTCATGGAAGATGACTACGAATGATTAATGGAGGATATAATTCATGTAGTTGGTAGATATTTCTACAGTGGCTATATATATATGACATGGGTGGTCATGAAATAAGGGAGTGTAACATGGTGAACTAAAGAGGTAAAGTAAATTATCATCAATCAATATAATATAGAATAGTTTTTATGAGATAAAAAAAATTAACCTTGGATGGGTATTGATATTCATTCCTATAAAATATTTTACAATGTCATTTTTCTTAATAATGGTAAAGTATTTTAAATCCCTCTAGAAATATATAGAAGAAATAACATGTGAAATCATGAAAAAATTAGAAAAATTCATAGACACTATAGTGTGTGTGAACATAATTTAAATTTAATTAAATCTTTATCAGATTAAACATATATCCATTATGATTTAAAAAATAATATAACATTGTTTTATAAAATCTGTATTTTAAATAAAATGTAGAGTAGGAAAACTCATGGTTTTAGTTATATCTAATAATAAATTATTATTTGATATTTACATCATAGAGGAATTTTATATTACAATTGAAATTTTTTAAGAATTTTACTAGAATAATCAGTGTTAATTATTAATATATGTATATGGGATTATTTTTTATTTTTTCTATTATTTTTATTTAGTATAATTTATAAATAAGATAAATTAGCTAGTTATAAATTTATTTCCTATTATATCTTATAGAATGTTATTTTTAATGTGTATAATTATTTTAAATAGTTTAGTACTATCTAAATATTTTTATATCAACATTGAAATAATAACCTTCATAATATGTTTCATGTGATGAACAATGAATTATAAAGAGTACGTAGGTGAATGTTTATGGTGTCTCTTCCATTCTCTCTCGTGGAAATGGTGTAACCCTAATGCGGCATGGTCCTGCTCCCTCCTCCCAATCAGAGGAGGGAGGTTCACGAGTTTATTTACATAATAAGAGCAAGTCCTTCTTGACATTCTCAAATCCTGATTGTCTTCATCCCCTCCTGATGGTTTCGTTGTCTCCAAAAGTCCTCGATTTATTTCAGGATGTGCCTCAGAACCCTCTATCCCCGACAAAGCTCACATGCACCACAGACCTCTTCAAGCTCACCCTGGTTGCAAGGTCCCAACATCATCGTCCATCGGTACATGAATTTATAATTTTATATCTGGTTCTTGGAAGCTATAGGATCACACGGTGCTTAGGCTACTTTATCGGTGTCACTTTATGATTCAATTTTGATCAGAGGAGGACCTTGTTGTCACCTAGTATAGGGCATCCCCAAGATGTAACATAGCTTCTTTCCTTATGCTTAGATAATGTTTCGTGTTTCATATGTGGTGCGATCCATCTAAAGTAACAATGTGGGTAGGTCTCCCTGGTCTCCCTCTTTCCTTTCAAGATCCATATATATTGTGTGTTATTGGGAATATGATTGGAAGGTATCTCTGTTCTGATATGAGAACATAGGTCTTGTGTCACCCCGTCCGTCCAAGAATTTGTGTTGAATTCAATGTTGGGAGGCCACCCATGAATTGGGTTTGGATCATGGATGGGGAGGAATTACGGTGGAAGCAAGAGGTCATCTTTGAATCCTGGATGAGTTACTGTGTCAATTGTTAACAATTCGGTCACCTTGCACCTATCATTCGCTACAAGAATGCGACTGGGAATCTTCGAGTAGTGGAACTGCGCTCCTGTGGCTCTGGAAACAATGGTTTGGATCAATTGATGGTTGAGTTTCCACCTGGAATTTCCTTGCGTCGGTGAAATTCAAATAGTGTATGTCAGGGGAATGTTCTCCAGTCCGAGGTCACGAAGCATGTTGGCAAGGTGGTCTCCTGTGAGCAGGGAGTGAGGGTGAATGGGCGGTCTCACCCGACTGCAGAAGGTGAGGTTGTACAGGCTCCGGCGGTTGCAGCTATGTTGAAGGAAGTGAAACCTTCATTGAATCCAATAGTGAATCAAGTTTTTGATCACTTGAAATCAGATCATGGGGGCTGGAAGCGGCCCTTGCCCGATGTCAATGGAAGTAGCCAATTGTAGGTGGTTTTTGTTTCAATCCATAACCATTTTGAGGTGATGTATAATGAGAGGATTACTTCTATTGAGGAAGGCCTGCAAAGGAATGAGTCTGAGAGGATGCAGCTTGTTCCCTTTTCTCATCCTGAAATGAGTGAGGTTACTCTTGGGAAGGATCCCCATGGTGATTGTGGCAATGTGATTCCCCTACAATGTATCAGGCTGATTCATGTTCAACTGCAGTCACTGGGAAGAGGATGTGTTTCTGTTTCAAAGGGTATGTTGAGTGGAGGAATAGATAGAAGCCAAAGCATGGGTTCCATGTGAATCACTGATAAATGGGGAAGTGTCGCTGATAGTGACAAGGAGAATATGAGTGATGTCACCAGATTATCTTATAGTGATGTTGTTCAATGTGAAAAAAGTAAACTGACTGCATGTGAAGGTCGTATGACTACTCCTGTAAAAAGACGAGCGAGAAAAGATTACTCATACCTACCGAACCCAGCTACTACCAGATCATCCTCCAAGAGGTAGAATTTTTCAAGTGATGGAAATGGTGTGAAGAAGGAAATGCAATCTCCTGCAACATTTCTCGCATTGGAAAAGAAGAATTTGAGAAATAAGCATGCTAAGGTTCCGAATCATTTTGAAAAATCAGAGTGGGAATCGGCTATTGTGGACGAAAATTTCTATTAGGAATATGGTGATGGGGATGATTTCTATGATTTTTAGGGTCCTTGTTGTTTTTTTATTGTTTTCTGTACTTTTTCATTTTTTAATAAATGGTCATAGGTATTCCTCTGGCTGAGCTTTCCTAGTAAAGAGTAATTAGGAAATCATGAAATGAAAATAATAATTAAATTTTTCATGTTATATTGGTATTACATTTAATAGTTAGGAATATAGTGCAGTAGTAATTAAAAATTTTCATATCATGTGTGGATGAATTATTGCACAATATACAATATAATATAATATTTTTGAAAAAAATTCAACAAAACCAATGTTATTACCCTATAATTTGTATCCAATATAATACTATATTATAAATAGAAAATGATTATTGGTATTGTATATCATCACCTAAGGATAACAATATTTGGCTATTTGAAATATGGTTTATTTGTTATATAGTATAAAATATGGGCATAGTATGTTTTTATTTTTCATTTTGGGTAAAAACAAGATATAATTTCATGTCATATATTCCATTTCTATTAATAGAGATATTTATTATCCTCTTTGATATGATCTAAATGCATATCACTTTTAGTGAAAAAACATATTAATGATTTTGAATGGTATTAATTTTTTTGGTAAGGCATTATTGTATAGGATAAAAATGGATCCATTCCATTAAAAATGTAAAATTTGTTTTGATTGATTAGTTGTTCAATAAAGGTATGTTATATAGTATATAATGTTATTTAATATGTATTTTGAAAATAAATTGATTTTATCTGATTTATTGAACCATTCAATTGGTATATTATCAAACACATAAAAACATGACAAATGAATCCAGTTGTTTTAGAAAATGAGTGAAGAAATATTGTTTTATTACATAATAAAAAGTAATCATCCCGTTATATAGGGAGAAGAAGATATATATTAGAAAATAAGGTTCTTAGAAAGGATTATCTGGAACATGATCACATAGATGAAAAAGAGAATTCACATTGTATATTGATTATGTATAATTTTCCCAAATTCAGAATACATGAAATTGTAGTATGAATATAAAAATATTCTTACCATATATGGGTTCAATTTATTATCTAGTGATGTAATATTAAATCATATCATTTGATAAGAAAAAAATATTCTTATCTTTTAAAATTCAAGCATATTTACTAATGTTAAAAAATTAATGTATGTGTAATGATAACAATTACTATTTTGAAAAAAAAATATTGAATAAAATAACATTGGTGGGGGTGTGAGGTGGTTAAACACCATGAGGGGAATAATAATAAAAGAAAAGTTTTTGGTATTTTTAGTAACATGATCAGATTTTGTTTCTCAACATCACATTATCCAAATTAAATGTATATTATTTTTTAATAACACATTTTTAGTGTAATATGAAGTGATAAATAAGTATTTCTGAAAGGAGTGGCCAATATTGTGATGGAAAATTTTAATATCATCAGGTGTGAGGTTAATATAATAATGAGCTTTATTAACCATATACCAGCATGAAATTATCATGTAAATCATGAACATCATCATATCCTATGTGTTTATGATATTCCCGTATCATTTTTCTCAATATAGATATTGTGTAGTATGTCTACTAAATAAGAGAATTTTTCTCAAAAATTATATATACTTTCTGATGATGAAGAGTTTGATGTATTTAATTTTTTTTTTCAATCACTCTCGAAATTCAATTTCATTATCAGGAACATTATTTATTAAAATTTAGAAAATTAAATTCAAAATATAAAACAAATATTTATTTTAATATTTTCATAATTAAAAAATAATTTTAAATATCAACTGAATTTTTAATTTTTTTAAATTGATTATTATGAAATATAAATGTAAAATGAAATTAAAATTAAAATACACAATTTGATATTTTAACTTTATAAATACAAAATAAATTTTAAAATGAAAATTATAAATATAAATTGATTATGAGATTAATATTTATTTACAAAATTGAATTGAAAAACTAAAAATAGATATTTTAATAATCTATTTCAAATTCAAAATAATAAATACAAACTAGAATCCATTTTTTACATTATTTCATTGTGATAAAAAAACCAAAAATAAAAATGAATGCTAATTTAAAATTTTAATAGAAAATTTTAATTGAAAATTATAAATAATATTAAAATAGAATCTATATATGAAATTGATAAAATTAAATTGGAATTTGAAATAAATTTTCCAAATTCATTTTTGAAATTAAAAATTAAAATTTTCAAATATTTCAAAAAAATTTATTTTAATTCGGTACTAAAATAGGAATTTAAATTATTTATAGAAATATAAACATTTAAAATTATGTTCTTCATATAAATAAAATTAAATACTAAAATAATATAAAATTCAAATTTTTATTTTAATGTAAATTTATTTTCTAAAAAAAATTATGTACAAACATTCTTTATTTCGAATGAAATTTACTTATGAAAACATATTTTCATTCAAATTTTAAATCAAATTGAAATAATGTAAATGTATTTAAAAATAATGAGAAAAAATATAAAAATTTGTCTACAATTTAAAATTTTAAATTAAAATATTAACAAAAAAATTATAAATTCCTTTAACAAAATATATAAAATAATAAAATTTGTGTTTAAAAATTAAAATAAATTAATTCATATTCTTATTTTTGTTTAATTTTATATTGAATTAACTTTTCTAAAAGATAGTTGATTGAGTAAAACTCTAAATTTAATTTCAATTTCAATTTAAGACATAAGCTTTTATCATAAATTATAATATTTATATCAAATTTAAAAATCACATTATTGAATTTATATAGAGATTTATATTTTTATTGAAAAAGAATTTAAAATTGAACATAAAATTATTGTAGAATTCTAAAAAAAATTATGTCAAATTAAAATTAAAATTTAATAAAATAATATATATTAGTTTTTCTAAAAAAATATTTATCTATAAATGTTTATATAAATTTAAATTGTAACATGTTGATATTTCTAGGAAAACAAATTCCACACCATGTTTAAATGAACTAAGAAAATAGTATTTGGCCTTTATAGACTAGAGGTTAAACAAAAGTTTCTTACTTTTTTTATTTGAAAAATGAAATACGGACATATAATGTTTTGACCAGTAGGTTATTTGGAGTCTGATAGAACCAAGATGATTTTTCGTGAATAGTAGTATACCCTTATCAATAGTAATATGACCATTTTGAATAGTAATTCATATTATTATTTTTATTTTTTAAGGTTTGAAATCAATGAGATGATGAATAATTTTTCATAGGGATATGAAAATAGTTAGAGTTTTAAAATTATTTGGTTCTAATAAAGTATGTCTTTATTTAATGAATAAATTAATGATATTTATATAATTATTTTTAAAAAAAACTAATTTCATCTTTGAATTCAACACATCAATAAATTGTTTTGGTAATTTTTTTGGGTTTTTATCAAATTCTTGAATTTTTGTGGAATAATAAAATACAATATCAGTTAAATTCTCTTTTACTAGCATCATGGCTGATGTAATCACCATTTTTTCAAACTAACATACTCAAATTACTATTTGGGTAACATGACTCAAAAATATTCATAGTCTGAATAAAAAATATTAAACTAATGATTAAAATAATGGAAAACCCATCCCCTTCTACACTATAAATACCACCTGCCCCCTCTTCCTCGCACACCTTACATGCTTTGTGCATTGTGTATATTCTACCCAATACCCATCCCAAGGATCTTACCCATAATAAAGACCTACTGGTCCCACCAAAAGTCCAAAACCAAATGTGTTACGTAGGATCTCAAGGAGAAGAGATCAAGAGTTAAAGATACTCTTTCATTGTCTTGTGTTTTCTTTTCAATTAATTTATTTTCTTATACTCTCTTCCTGACCCCCTTATCTAAGAGTTATAATATATCTATAATCATATATATTCTATATGTTACCAAGTTTATGGGAAAAAATTCATCCTCATTTTTTCTATCATATTCCTCTTATTTTAAAAATTAAAACACTGTCCATAATGGGATGATTTGTCAGAACTGTGGAAGATGTGTTTCCAATTTCCATTATATAATCAAAAATTGGTTATAAAACTATTTTAATGGATGAAATAGTGTGTAATGATTATGATAAAACCTATTTCATGTTCTAGAGTTAATATATATATAATTTTATGTTATATAATTAATCTAGTTTGGGATTATTAAAGAACCACCATAATGATCTAAACGGATAATACTAAGGATATTTCTAATGATTTTTCCTCATACCATATAATCAAAATACATGTTTCTATAATTTTATACTCTAGAAACATATTAATTCCATTTTATTAAACTTCTAGATTATCTCTTCCATCCACCAATGAAATCATTTATGAACTAACCATAGACAACATGTAAAGCACGTACCCAAAACAATAGAAATATGAAAATAATATTTATATATTTGTCAAATAATGTTATACAATGATCATATGAGGTGTTATAAACATGATTATGTTTCATTAATATACTAAAAATACTATTTTAACCATTACAAGAGAGGTTTAAATAAGTTTTTAGAAAGACAAAACAGATATAAGGGAATCATTCACCCAATTTATACTATATATGTTATCCATCCACCTTATTAATTATAGGGTAATAAGAATGTTTTGGTAATGAATTTTATTTATATTATGTTTTATTATGTGTATTTACAGTATATACACATAATCATTTCACTCTAGATGTTTGATATTATTAATGTATTATAATTCTATTCCAGATGTTGGTAATTGTTTCTGATGAAGGGTATGCCCTATTTATCCCTCCAATGCATTGGGCATGTGTACATTGGAGGTTAGTTGTATGGTTACTGCAAATGTAACTACAACAGTTACAGGATAAGCTCGTCGTGAGGGTCAAATTGAAAGGTAGACGTGAGGGTTATATATCATAAGATTGATGATATGGTTACAATATAAATAACTAATTCCCCAATATACCTTAATGGTTATATATATATATTTTTTAATGTTTTATAGGTATATAATGTTTCAAAAAGTAATAATATATGGTTGAGAAGTATATCATTATGAAAATGATTTCATATATTTATAATTATTCACGGACTAATAGTTTCATTCATTATTTTTATATCCCATACTGTTTTTTATTCTCATCATATGTTTATTTAAAAAAAATTCATAGGATTTCCTAAAAGTTCAATGGATAGTTAATGTGTTAATATAGTTGAGTCCAATTTTTTTATTTTGGATTTATTTTTTGAAAAATATAATTCACTGTATATATTTTTCTTACTAATACTCCAAAACCTTGATAAAAAAATGTCATCGATTATATAATATTCTGTTTATTTTCTTCAGTTATCTTTAATAAAAAATACACATCATATATTATTACAAAATCTAAATGTGTGGGTTCAAGGCTTTACAGATGGTATCAGAGGATCAATCTAAACAACATTAGAGACGAGACATTGTTATTTTTTAGAAAAAAATTAATGATAGTCTTTACTTTTCAACAGCTATTTAATTAAGTACATATTATAAAATAGTTTCTCATAATTATTAATATTTATATTCAAAATTATATGTATAATGAATGAACTGTGAGGGTGAAACTCATTTATGGTTGGAAGAATTTAACATTCTAATATTTTAAGGATACAAAATGAAACACCATGATTAAAAAAACTACTAAATACAATATTACATTTATAATCTAAAAGGTAAACATAATTTTCTCACTTTAATTATTTGAATTTTGAAAAATGGATCAACACAGTTATTATAAGTAAGTAATTTGGAGTCTAAGAGAACTAATTATATTTTTGGTGAATTGTAACATACCCTTATGAATAGTAATATGACCCTTATGAATAATAATTAGTATTGTTATTTTATTTTCATATGGTTATAAGATAATTAGATCTTGATTAATTTATCATGGTGATATAAAATGAGTCATAATTTTATAATTGTATTTTTTTGAAAAATTATGACTTTAATAAAAAATAAATTAACCATATTTGGAAAATAATTTTCAGAAAATGGAGTTTAATTTTTATTTCTACATGTTGATACATGGTTTGGGTGAATTTTTTTTTATTTCATGATTTTTTAAATTGTAAACTATAGTAATATACGGTTGATATATGATATGAGTTAAATACACTATTTATACCATAATGGATTATTTAATCACCCTTTGTAATAAATAACATTCTAAAATTAATATTTGGGTAACATGAATCAATACTATTTATTATCTTGAGAGAAAATATTAAACTAATGAATAAAATGATTTAAAACCCTTCCATTCCTCTAATATAAATACCACCATCAGTACCTCTACATCTGACACCTTTCATGCATTGTTAATTTTCTAACTTCTACCCAATACCCTTCCCAAGGCTCTTACCCATGTCCAAGACCGAGTGGTCTCACCAAATAGCTAATTAAGGCCCTTTGGATGATCGAAAGGAGAAGAGATCAAGAGGTATAGATTCTCATTCATTTTCTTGTGTTTTATTTTCATTTCATTTTCTTTTCTTATACTCTCTTCTCCATCCCTGATTCCAAGAAGACTTAAAGCTACTGAATATTATATATTATTTATTTTATATATTTTTGGATAAAATTATACAACATTCATACTCTCTTATTCCTCTTATTCTAAAAATTAAAACACCATCTATGATGTCCTGATTTACCAAAATTAGGGATGATATCTTTTCTATTTCCATTACATACTTCAAAAATAGTTTTAAAACCATTTTAATGGATGAAATATAGTGTAATAATTTTTATATATCCTCATTTGTGTTGTGGAGAAAACATAAATTCATACTATTTTTTTATATAATGAAACTAGTTCGTGATTATCAAAGAACTGCCAAAATGATCAAAAAGAATATCACTAATGATTTATCTAATAATTCATCCTTATAACATATAAAAATACTTATTTATGCAATCATTTAATATTCCATAAATATTTTAATACCTTTTCATTCCTCTTCAATATTTTCTCTTTCATTTGACATGTAAATCCTTTGTGAACAGACTATGAATAACAAGTAAATCACTTACTTGAAACAATGGAAATAACAAAATAATATTTGTAAATGGGTAAAATTGTATTATAAAATAAACTTATAAGGAGATAGAAAAATTAATATGTTTTTTTCTAATATTTATAACACTCTTTTAGTCGTTATACATAATTATATATCATGTTTGATGTAAGGAAACCCTAATGTAAGGGAATTCTTAACCTAATTTCCATTCATTGGGTTGTCCTTCTACTTCATTGATTATAGGGTACTAAAAATATTATTTTAAATAATTTTTTTAAATATTGTTTTATTATGTGGTTTTTTTGTGTATATGAATAATCAATTCATTCCCTTAATTATCATTTCCTTTGTATTCTAGTTTTCAGGGAATTTCTTTTAAAAATTCACTTTTAAAATTCAATTTTTTTTAAAAAAAATCAAAAGTAATGTTTTTATGAAATTACTTATGTATTATGTTTATATTATAGATATTGGGAATTGTTTATGATAAAATGTGGGACCTATATCTCCCTCCAATGAATTGGGTTTGTGTGTGTTGGAGGTTAGACATTTGGTTAATCCAACTGTAACTACGATGATTACAACATAATGTAGGTGGGAAGGTTACATTGTAAGGTACCATGAGGGTTAAAAAACATAAGATAGATGTGATTTTTATATTATAAGTATGTAATTCCCCAAGATACCTTTATGGTATTGTATTTTTTATTAATTTTCATGGAAATCTCATTGCTCACAATGTATATATGGGTGAAAAGTATGTCTTTGGGAAAAAGAATTCATCTATTTATATGTATTCGTGGACTTATGGTTTCATTACATTTTTTTTTATATCCCTTAATGATATTTTTATGACCATATAATGTTATTAAAAGGTTTTTTCATAGGATATCTTATAATTTCAAAGGATAGTTATGGTACTGATGTAGATGAATCGAATTTAGTTATTTTCCTAGTATTTATGTAAAGTCTTAATCAATTCTTGTACGTTGTTGTGTAATTATACAAAAAAATAGACTAGAAAAGGTCCTCAATTGTATTATATAATGTTTAATTTTAAGTTATATTTTATAAAAAAATAAATAACATGTTTTATCACTGAATTTGTGAGTGCATGTTTTGGGATTTATTTTCCGTATTAGAGGAACGTTCTATACCACTTTGGGGATTAGACATTGAAGTTTTTGTTAGAATAATTATAAATATAGTTTTTAATTTTTATCTTCTAGTTAATTATTACACATAAGAAAATAGTCTCATTTAATTATCAATTTGTAAATTCAGAATTATAAGATTAATGAACAAATTATGAGGGATAAATTCATTTAAGGTGGGGAGAATGTAACATCCCGATATTTTATGGAATCAAAATTCCACATCATTCTTAAATGAACTACAAAATACAATTTTACCTGTATATTCTAGCCATTAAACTAAAATTTCCCACTTCTATGATATGAATTTGATAAAATGGACAAACACGTTTGTGTATAGTAAGTTATTTAGAGTCTAAAATAACAAACATGATTTTTTTGAATAGTAACATACCCTTATTAAATAGTATTACGAATAGTAATATGACCCTTATAAATAGTAATTCATATTATTATTTTATTTTCCTATGTTTATAGGATAATTATATTTTGATTAATTTTTCAAAGGTAAAATAAAATGAGTTAATGTTTTAAAATATTTTTTTTCGAATAAATTATGACATTATTGAAAAATTAAATTATTCATATTTAGAAATAAATTTTAAATAAATGGAGTTCATTTTTTACTATTACATATAAGAAAAATGTTTGGGTTGAATACTTTGGATTTTTTGTAAATTCATGAATTTTTGATAAATTTTAAAATACGGTAATATACAGTATATTTACATTAGTAGATAAATACACTATTCCAAGAATCATAAATTATTTAAGAAACCTTAGATCAAACTAACAAGGTGGAATTAAAATTTTGGACCCTTGAATCAATACTATTCATAGTGCTGATAATATTTTTTAATGTAATGATTAAAATAATGAAAACCCTTCCTCTCTTATGTTATAAATTCTACCCTCACCCCTTCTTCCTCTCACATCTCTCAAGATTTTTGCATTGTATAAATTTTTCCCAATCCCCTTACAATGCTCTTACCAACTTTCAAGACCTATTAGTCTCAAAAAATACAAAAAACCAATGTCATTATATAGGATCTCGGTGGGAAGAGATCACTAGGTAAAGATCCTCTTTATTTTTCTTGTGTTTCCTTTTCAATTCTTTTTATTTTCATATACTCTCTTCACCAAAATTAATATCCAATACGTATGACAGATAAAAAATATTATATATGAGGTTTTTTATCATGTTTAGGTAAAAATATTCATCATTCTTCTTCTTCTCTTCCATTTATTCTAAAAATAAAAATACTGGCTTTGAAGTGTCGATTTACAAAATTCATGAATGATGTGTTTTCAATTTCTAATAAATCCTTCAAAACAGGTTATAAAACCATTTTAATGAGTGAAAATAATTTTAAAGTGTGTTATCTATCATCTTTCAAGTTCTGGAGTTATCATATATACATAATATTATGTTATATAATAAAACTAGTTTGTGGTTATCAAAGAACCTCCAAAATGATCAACATAGATATCACCAATGATTTATCTAATTATTCATCCTCATATCATAAAACCAACATTATTTATGGAATTATTTAATTTTTAAAAAACATATTAATACCATTTCATTCAACTTCAATAGATTCTATTCCATTTGTAATTGAAATCCCTTACCAACCAACCATGGACAACACATAAAGCATGAACCCCAAACAATGGAAATAAAAAAATAATATTTATAAATGGGTCAAATGATATTATAAAATAATAATATATTGTTTAATAAAAAGAATATGTTTCTATAAAATATTAATAACACTCTATTATCCAACATACATGTTTTTGAAACATGTTTTAAGTATGAAAAACCTGAGTTACGAGAATTCTTAACCCAATTTCCATTCTTTGGGATATCACTCCTATTCATTGATTATAAAGTACTATGATTATTTGTGTAATGAATTCTGTTTACATTATAATTAAATATGTGGATTTACATTTTATACATGTAATAATTTAATTCTATAACTTTTCATTTCAATTGTATGATAGTTGTAAGGGACTTTCAATTAAAAAATAATCTTTAAAAATTCAATTATACAAAAATTAGAAAGTAATGTTCTTTTTGCGATTATTCATGTATTATGATTATGTTATAGATCATGGGAACTAATTATGATAATGGGTGAGACTTATATCTCCCTCCAATGCATTGGGTATGTGTAAGTTTGACATTGGTTGTATATTTAATCCATGTTTAATTGCAATGGTTACACCATAAGTTACTCATGAGGGATTCATTGTATGGTAGCCATGAGGGTTAAAAATCATGATGTAACTGATATTATTATAGTATATGTATGTAATTCCCCAATAAACCTTTATGGATTTATATATGTTATTTATTTTTTTGTAAAAATCTCATGTTTCAAAAAGTAAGTATATATGGGTGCAAAGTATATCTTTGTGAATATGATGTTATATGTTTATAAGTATTCATGGACTAACCGTTTCATTCCTCCTTTTTAAATACCTTATCAAGATTTTTTGATGCTTCTACCATATTTTTTAAAATGTTTTCTCACATGATTATTTATATGTTCGATTGATAGTTAAGGTACTAATATAAATTAATCCAATTTAGTTATTTTGGAATTTCGTTTTGTAAACACTGGTTTAATGTATTTAAGTTGTTGTCTAACTCTCGAAATACTAGATTAGTAAATGTCATTGATTGTATAATGTAAATTGTATTATTCTCTATTATCTATTATAAAATATACGCAACATTCGTTAGAACTAAATCTGGAAGTGAGAGTTCATGGATATACAAAAATAGGCACATAAATTATTATTTAAAATGAAAATATTATACCCAAATTGAAATAGATGAAAAGATAATTTTGTTGAAATGTAGATACGAAAATTGAAGTCAACATTTTTCTATTATTGTAACAATTAAAATTAATGAAAACATTAACATGAAAATTTATATTTAAATTGGAAAATTCAATTTACACGTCTTATTAAAATTAAAATTAAAATTAAAATTTTAAAAATTAAATATATAAATGATAATTATATATGAAATTGTTTAATAAAAATTTAATTCTAATAAAAATTTGTTTTATTAAACATGAGATTAATTTTCAATTTTTTGTAATTTAAAAAAATATTTAACATATTTAAAATTTTTTTTTTACAAATATAAATATAATTAATATATTAGTCTGATTTTTTTAAATTTGAAATATTATTGAAATCGAAAAAAATTAAAATTTATAGACGAATGTGAGTATACAACTGTTATAAAACATTTCTATTGAAAATAATTTTTTTGTTATTATTGAAATGATGGATCAAAAGGTTGAAATAATTAATAAGTTGAAACTCAAATCCAATCTATATTTAAACTAAAAAATATCAAATTTTTCATTGTTGTTGAACACTATTATTCTGTATATATTTTTATACTGAAATTGTGATATTAATTTTTAAATTGAAAATAAAATTCAAATATTTATGGTCAGATGAATATTACATTTCAAAATTTAATGATGAAATTATTATATATAAATTTAAAACATTTTTTTCATTGAATTGAATATTTAATATGAAATTTCAATGTAATGTTATATATTTAAATTTTCATTCAAAATATAATATAATTTGAATTGTTTTTTATTTTGATAAATTAAAATATGAAATGGATATATAAATTTAAATTAGGAACTAAAATCTTCATCCATAATTGAAATAAAATTTCATGTTATAGAAAACAAATGAAATTAATATTAAAATATAAATATGATTCAGAATTTAAATGAAACTTTTTAAATACAAACTCAAATTGATATAGAAATTAAAAATGAATGTTTGATGTTGGAAATATAATTAACATAAAAATTCATTTTGAGAGTGAAAATCTGAATCAAAAACAAGAATTCTAGTTTCTGTTAAGAAATTATAATCTAAATTATAACTAAAATAAATGTTAGAGAAATTAAAAATGTAATTTATAATGAATTTGAAAAATAATATATTTTTACAGAATATATAAGAGAATATTGAAAATGAAAAGTTTATATCTTATTATAAAAATCTAAAATTGTGATTAAAATTAAATTTAAAAATGATAGTTGAATTGATATATAAAATGATGTAAAAATGAGTAATTTAATATAAATTCTTCACTATGATTATATTAGATATAAAAATTATAAATAAAATTTAAAATTACACATTAAATTTAAATTGAGAATAAAATTGGAATTTTTTACCCATGGGTATCTTTAGAGATTATATTATATTCATAAAAAAAGTTTATACAATAAGTTGAGTTTTTTAAATGTGATAGTTGAATAATTATGGTTTTATGGTTGAGGGAGAAGAAGAATATAAATATTGACATATTTTAAGTTGATATTTAGTTATATGGATATGGGGAATCATTAATGTGATAAGATATTTTAAAAAATTAGTACATTATTTATATATCATCATATAGAGACTGATACATTTCATAAATAAATGATAATCATTTTATAAGAACATTTAATACATTTCACAATGACACATACATGAGGAATCAATTGGTTTATTGTATATAGAAATATGGATACATAAACGACTATAAAAAACAATATATACAACATTTCATACTAGGATATTACTAATTAATATTTTTTAGAAATATAATACAAGAAATATTTCTTCAAGACCTATAGAATGAAGATATAATAAAGGTAGTTTTAAAATTCCATGTAACCATAAATAAAATATATATGAATCTATATCATTAAGGGAACATAATTTGATCATAACAATATGAGAACATAAACAAGAGTAACAATAATTATACAAAATAAGTCAAAGATCTTTAATCATGCATCATATGATATGTTTTTTTTAAAAGACAATGGACATTATAGTGAAATCTAATTAAACAAAAAGAATTATTCATCAGAAATTTACTTATGAATGAAGCACAAGTACTTGGGTTGTACATAAGAATAAAAAATCATTTCCATATTCAATTCTCTATGGGAATGATATTATATTGGTCTTGGTTCACTCATCAATCCATCATTTTATTTCTTACGGATCGCTTCAAATAATATCTTATTAGTCAATGTATCTTAATGATTTAGGTATTGTCTATATTATACTCCTTATTATCTCATTATATATCCATATTTATATAATTATATTCGAATCAAAAATAAACATGGGTTCATTTATCCCATAATGATAACCATATATCTTTGTGTGTGTGTGTGTGAGTGAGTCTATGTGTGAGTGTGTGTATGTGTAAAACACAAATAAGAAACACTTACCATATAATCAAATAAAGACCCTAAAAATTAATTTTGTATTCCAAAATATTTCATGATCCTAATAAAAAACCATATAGACAAATAATAAACATTGTAACAATGTCTAACAATACCATTAAGTGATACTAAACATATAATGATGTGGTTTTAAAATAAAATTATGTTAAATTATTTTTAGTGTAACATCCCTATATCTTATCATTGTCTTGAGAAGGTGGGAGGATGACACATGGACTTATATGACATCACCAAGGTCCCAAAGGCTAGTAGTAAATGTTGATGGGCTTTAATACATGTGTTGGATGATATTCCCATTATGAATAAACCTATTAACCCAACCAACTTCAACCAAACAAACCACTAAATGATGCATGATTACTATGAAAGAAAACCCACCATTTCATTTTCCAAAATCAACCTATAAACCATGAAATATAGTAGATGAATACAACAGAGAAGTAAAAATTGAATGGAAAACTATTAAAACACTAATACAACTATAAGACTCTAATATCCACATGATCCATTCTACTAATTCAGAAAACATCCCATGTATTATGAGGTAGTGCTAAAGATGATTTATACTTTAACTTTTCCCATGTCTGGGTAGGTGTAATCTGCAATAGCACCAAATACACTATGCAGGGGTGAGTGCTAAAACAAAGTAGGTTATCCACATTTACATCCGCACTCAAGAAAATATGATAGAAGAGTTATAAACATTTATATACAATAATTTATAAAAACATTTAAAACGAAATTTTAAAAAATATAAAATTGATTGTAACCAAATATAAACAAGTTATGTTTCAAATATTTTTCCCGAAAATGATATTTCCAAAAAACCCTACCAAACAAAGACTTGAAATCTATTTCACATGTCCCATTTGGAATAACTAATTTATTCAACATAACCACACCACTACCCATGAAATATTCATTATAAATGTTTCATACTCATGAGTGGTCTCTCATCGATATACCAGGTTGGCATAATGATATTATTTTACATCTTTCATTACACCTTTGGAACCAAGAACAACGTCATATTTCCACTAATATTTGTAAATAAAATATGATCACACAAAACAAGTATGCACAGAAACCATGCAAATACTAAACATGCAAAAACAATTTTAATAAAAATACATACTTATCGAATTTTTTTTCATATAATCTATTTTATGAACACATAAAATTGATATATTAAAATAACCATTTTTAATTGGATAAAAAAATCACTTTGCAGAATAATTCACCAAAATTATATAATTTCCTCGATAACCATAAATCATCATTAAGAAAATATTTATAACATGATTAGCACCATAATTTTCCACCTAATTTAAATAAAATAGACATTTTGAATCTAATGCCATCCATTATAGCAAGCGGAGTCGATAAATAAAGCCTTATACATCAAGAGTTTTGGTGAAAACGATAAACGGATGAGGAAAACCAATGAAAACGTGTTAAAACATCACAAAAATTCCTTATATATCATAACCTATAATGAAACATGGTAAATATATAATTATTTCTCACTCAAAACCTTAGATCTACCCTAATTAGACATATATCTAAGAAACTAAGTGAATATAATAACTAGAACTATCAGATGCATCAAGAATGAGGAAGAAAAGTCATATACAACATGAATCTGGCTTCAATGCACAAAATAAAACATATGGATTGCGTTTGGATTTACATGATAACATTCTATGGCCTTTGGGGAATTAAAATCCATTTTTAGGGCCGAATAGATGGGAAAATGTGGAATATACTGGAAAAAATGCATTAGATACACTATTTTAGGATCTATCTTTGACAATGTTCATGGTTTTGCTGCACGTTTAGGAAACCATGAACTAACTATGTGCTACCCAATGCCCTATGAATGAACCTTAAAAAGGTCTCCTTCCATAGTCTCTATAACCATGCGCTATCCATGCTAATTCCACTGCCTCGAAGGACTCAATTCATAAACCAACTGTGTTGTTTCTCTAATTATATTGTATAATTAGGACAAACTGTGTGCAACTCGTGCGCCTTCCCTTTATCCATATAAACAAATTTAATTTTCTCCCGAATCTTCTAAACATTACCCCTAAAAATTATATACATAAATACAAAATGAAAATGTTAAATACAGAAAAATGGGGTTGTTTAATTCTTCAAAAAAATTATCTTTCCATCTTGAGAAAGTAGAAAAGCATCAGTGTCTTGAAATTGTTCTAGCCATTCCTCTTTCATTTACCTCTCACATTCCCAGGTCTCTTCCAAAATAATAACATGATTTCAAAAAAAAATCCATCACTACACCGATGCTTTTCCATGGATGAATTTATCTTTCTTATCCTCAATCTTAAAAGTGATATGTAAAAACGAAGCATTCATCCCTTGTTCAATGTGATCACATCTTATCACATGGTCATGATTAGTTTGATACTTTTTCAACTAATAACCATTATAAAAAATTAGGCACTACCTTAAACTATGGTGGAAATTCCAACCAATATTCCTCATATCGAACATATTCTAGTATCTCAAAATGTTCGTTTTGTTGAATAGATAACACATCATTCATATAAAAATGACAATGTACAAGCCCTGGAGAAATACCTAAGAACACAAGATTAATAACCATGAATGATAATGGCCATCGACAATGGTCTGCATAAGATTTCTGATTACTCTATGGTAGGTATATTATCTATTTGATAAACTAAATATTCTCTATAGTTTTGCGGACAATAATGAGACCAATTAGTAATTTTTCACTTATCTCCACCCAAAAAAGTGAATAATGACGAGGATTACCATAAAATGTTTGAAAAGTAGACATATACATAGAGGTATGATATCTATTGATATATGATAACTCCACAAACAAAAAAAATATCATTCCAAGAGCAACCAAAATCCATTACACAACCCTACATCAAGTCTTTTAATGTTATTATGATCCTTTACAAACGTACATCCATATGAGTATGATATGCCTTACTCATAGTCAATTGTGTCCCAAGTGTTTCCTCTACGGATTTATAGAAACAATATGTGAACCTCAAGAACCCTAACTGATATGATCAATAATAGTTATCCATGCCTCCTTACCTCTTCTCATATATATATTTTGGATATATCCTCTACCACATGAGTTTCAGGAATAAGGATGAAATAAACTGACTTGGTAAGTCAATCCAAAATAATCCATATGGGATTGTGCTTCCAAACCCTTCTTAGGAGACATGTGAAAAAATATATAGATATCTAATCCAATTTTTATACTGGGATTGGAAAATATTACAACATACATGTTGGTCGCTGATGTTATGCCTTAACATGCATACAAGTTATTCACTTTGAAACAAACTCAAGCACCTTCCATTTCATTCTGTTCCACCAAAAATAGGCCTTCAATGCCTTATACATTTTAGGAATTATATGTTGAATAGACCATATTAAATGGTGATAATCACTAAGAATTTCCTCCTTAAAATACATAAGTACAACCACCTGATTCCCAAATAACAACACTAATATTCCATCCATCCTCCATCTCTCAATGGTCTCCTCACCATTGATTTTTGAACGGACTACCACACATTCTGCATTACACGTCTGTGCTTATTTAACCACATTTTCTAAATCAGGTACTACCGCAACTAAGAAGAAAACTAAAATGTCACCTTCAACTTCACATTCCCCAAGCATATTGGCTAGGTCCAACATCAATTACCACTCAACTAATGCTTCTTTCACTAACATAGAATACAAAATTTTATATAATTTATCTGCCACCATATTACCATTACCTGGTGTATACATCAAGTCAATATCCAACATTTGGAAATAATCAATCCATATTATTTTCTTCAGATTCAAATTTCATTATGATAACATATATTTCAAACTCTTATGATCTGTGAATAAAATAAAATTTTCACAAAAGGGATAATGACCCTATGTCATCAAGGCATGGAAAACTGTAGGTAAATCCAAATCATGTGTTGGGAAATTCTTCTCAGGCACACTCAAATGCCCTGAGCGATAATCAACAACATGATCACTTTTCATGGGAACACGCCCCAACCTTGATCCCGAATCATCATAGTATACCACATACCCCAATGCTGATTCTAGGGTAATCATTATTGGTGAGGATGTAAGGTTAAATTTTATCATTTGAAAGGACTTTTAAACTTACTAAGTCCATGGTAATGTAAAAATTTTCTTTATCAATGCTATAAAATGTGAGTCTATATATGAAATGTCATGAAAAAAAGTTTCAGTAATAACCAAATAAATAATGTATGCAAAGAATCACATTGACATTTTTTCGATGTTGCAAAGATATAACAACATATCTCTTATTCAGATCCACTATGACACCACTTTAAGAGGTTACATGTCTCAAAAAGTGTACCTATTTTATCAAAAAATGAAACTTTGTGAATTTATCATACAAATGATGGTCTTTTAGGATTTTTAACAGAGTCACAAAGTGTTTCAAATGCTCAGAACAAGTCTTTGAATACACCAGGATTCCTTCCACAAACAACACAACAAATGATTCCTTATATCATTAAAATATCCATTACATTACTTCTATAAAGGGTGTTGGTGAATTAGTAAGACCTAAAGATATTTCTACATATTAATAATGGTTATATCAACTTCTAAATGCTTTTTTGGAATATCCTCCTTACAAACATGAAATTAGTGGTATCTTGATCGCAATTTAATTTTAGAGAACCACTGGGATTTCCTCAATTGATCAAATAGATCATCCATTCGTGGATGTGGATATATATTATTTATCGTAATATGGTTAATATTGTGATAATTGATGAAAATCTGATGAGTTACATCTTTATTATTTACAATCATGATTGGTGCTACCAATAGATATGTTCTTGGCCGAATGAAACCCTTAAATTCTAGATCTTCAATTACACATTACACCACCTTTATTCAATTGGTGTCAGTCTATAAGATGGATGTGAAATCATACCTATCCCTAGAAGGAGATAAAAAATAAAATACACTTTATTTATTGATGGTAATACTAATATGTTTGTTGGAGAACATCGAATAATTGATCTATGATTACTAGAGAATTGCGATCCTCAACCTCTCACACTGATACCAAAGTAAATATCTCCAAATAGTATGATGTCGTTCCTACTACCTATGCGATCCTGTTGATTTAACCTTTTATTATAACACTTTATCCTCTATGAGATTCTTAACACCATCCTCGACCATGAAACTAAATGTTTTTTCTTTATAGTCAATGTGAGCCTTGCACATTGTAAACCAATACATACTTATGATTATAACATAACCAACCATATCTATGAAGGAGAAATCCCATTTAAAAACATCTTCATAAATAGTTATATAAAATTCTCTAAACATGAAGGATCGAAAAACTCTTTCACCAAGAGGACTCTGACGTTTTATCAAAGAAGTCATCATCTAATGTTCTAATCATATAAAAAAAATATCATGAGAAGAATTGAAGGAATGAGAAGCATCAATATCAAACAACACTTTCTTAAAAGTATAATTCTAAAAAAACATACCTCTTGTCATTGATAGTCCATATTAATCTTCCATAATCATCTGCTATACATCATAAAGTTACTTTATCGTTTCACTCTACACCTTTTTTCCTTACTTATATTTTCCTTACTATGATGTAATGGTGTTACTAGAATCACCATGGCTCGATAATTGTTTCTGATGAGACTGATTCTTCCATCCTCACTTTGTCGAAGCATATGATGCTTCCAACACTTGAGAATTGTCTTGAGCACCTGACCTCTGAGCACTGTGATAAAAGGGTTTCAAGTGTCTTATCATGTAGCGATTACAATAATTATGTGATTTATAGAATATATATTATTATATACATTCCCATGAACTTTTATGTTTTTGTTTTAGATAATTTTGACATCCAATTAACTAAGAAAGACCATATCAATAAAGAAAAATGGAAATATTTTACCATTATACTAATAACCATTTAAAATATATTAAGTCATATTCATCTTCTATTAATTCCATAGTTAAAATAAATTTAAAGAGATATAATATTTTTTTATCTCCTTCTTATCCATGTGAAGTAGAATCATAATTAAGGGGTTGGATCAAATATTTCATTATGGTAATTATTAGAGATGTAAAATTATTTTTACAAGTGAGTATAATAAAAGAATATGGATATTAGGGGAAAATATAATTCCAGGAATATAAAATTATGAAATCAAATGCTAATAAAACTGGATCATCAACTTAAATCACTAAATAATGATTTTATATTAAAAATAATAATTACTCATGAAAACATTAATACATTACGAAACCCATACACGAGGAATAATCATAATCATATGAAAAAATTAATTTGGAACAAAGATTGGATAAAATAATAAACACATATAGTGTATTGATCAAAGGTTAAGCACACATATACTGGTATATAATCTTTTAAGAATAAATTTTTTACAGTTAAACCCACTCACAATCATATGATAACATGCCAACGAAATAAAACCCACACACAATATATTTATCTTTTGTGATATAAAACTTTTCCCATTGAAATATATTAATATTAAAAATGAACTCATCCCTTAATGATAAGAATATGTTTACAAAGAGAAGATGAAACCATTATTATTTTAATATCACAGAATTAACCAATGAAAAATGTTAGGATTTATAAAATCCACTCATAGAAAAGTTCATAATACATCTAGAGAATAATGTGGGATGGTTTTATAAAGAAATATCAATAATGAATCATAAAAACATTATAGAGTTTGGACATAGATGAAAACATATAATGGTTTCAAATAATATGGGTTTAAAAATTCAATCATTTGATATGGAATGTTTATTACCCAAAAAAAGAGTTTAAAAGAATAAAGAGGGTAATTAATGGATTTTGTTTTCCAAAGTAATAAATCATTTCCTTTTTATGATTAAAATTAAGACCAAACCATAAAATAGATTTTTGGAAAACATATTTAACATTTTCTAAAGATATGAAGTTATAAGTAAAATCCAAGATCCATTTTAAAAATAATAGATAGAATACTATTGATGACAATGACTATTAAAAAAATCCTTTATTAATCCATTTGTGAAGAATTTATAGTGGTTATATTAATCAAATAGAGATTTCATTATAATACATCTAATCATTAAGTAAAAAAGAACCCTCGTAGTTTTTCAAAATAACATTTTTGAATATAAACATAGTAAAAAGTGAAATAAATCATCCATTTGTAAAGGGGTAAAGTGAAATACAATGAAAAAAAAAATTACTTGAGATTCCAAATATGAATCGATATACATGGAATGAATAAATAAATGGATATGGACATCAATGAGAAAAAATTGGAAGGATGGAAATTATTCTCAACAATGTCATACTATTATGAGAATGAAATTAATCATGGAGAAAGATTTTTATTTAAGGAATAATGTTTCCAAATATTATAAGATAAAATAACATTGAATATATATTTTTATGTTAGAATAACCAAATCATGGAAGAATGATGTTTATGAATATACATCATAACTCAAACATAGTATTTCAGAGTTACTAATATTTTTTATAGATTTGGAATAACCTTAATTAAAAGGGAATGTAATGGGAATTTTGTATGAATTTTTAAATCTAATTAATTTCATAATTTTATAAAACAATTCGTCTATATGTTAGTAAATACACCAAAAAATAATAAATTCTTGTTGAAAATGGTATATGTCACAAATACAGAAAGTTGAGATGAGAAAATACCATACAAAGAACATAATTCATCGTGTTAGTAAAATTTGAAAAGGAATTTATATGGTAGAAATATAAAATCATTAAAATATAATGATTATATTAAAAAAATAGACTATAAGTAATAATATACATGACTAAAATGAATAATTTTCTTAAATAAAAATCATATCTCAATGAATAAAATCCATGTTATCAAATTATATTACCTTGTATTCCCACTTAGAGAGAAAATCTCTAACCTCATATATGAAAAATAAAACTATATTATTAAAAAAAATTAGATCCTTATTAATACATATATCTTATCTTAATGATCTTTTATAAATATTTATTTCAGTAATACAAGTTTATTATATTTTATTTTCATCATCGAATGTGATTAGATTAGATTGTTAATTTAGTACTAGTTTCATAATTAATGTTTTGATTATTTTTTTTCAATTAATCATTCATGATTTTAATAAATTATGGGTATTTTTATAGAGGTTTATATAACTTTTATAATGTTTTATGTTGACTTCATTAGTATTTTAGTTACAATTTGTGATGATCTTTTCAGTAATGACCTTATTTTGGTAAATTTTGACCAAAAAATGGTTTTATTTTGAAAGTTTACTAGATATTAATATAACCATAATAGAAACATAAAATCAAAATTATTTGGTCATTAAAATATATTTAAAATACTATTCACATTTTTATAGTCATGTATAGAATAAATTTACACCAATGTTCATGTAGGAGGATAAACCAACCCAAATTAGAACAAACTATACTTTATTGGGGAGTATTATTTTGAATGTGATTTTATAAAAAAATATAATTATACTAGAAGTAAAATTAATTTTTTTTTATTTTATTATTTTGTTGAGTTATATTTTAAATTTTTTTCATAATAAAAAATTTGTAGTTGAAAAATGTAATACATCAATTTCATATAGGCAGTAGTCCACACATAATCACAAGAGACATGTTTGTTTCCACAAAACTAGAGGAATATATATAATAGTTTATAATATAATAGTATTAATAATGTTATAATTTAAATTTTAATCCATAAAATAACAATTCTAACCATCAATAGAATGTGAAAATGAAAAATCAAAGACGTTGTTTATGGAGGTAGTAGTCCAGTTGTACGTTTGGTGGTGTTTTTAATTTTATAAATAAATGAGATGAAAATAAAAAATTATTATTACATTAGTAAAATAAATTTAAAATAAAAATAATATTTAATTAATTATATTACAATGGAATAATTAAAATTGTAATATAATGATCGTTTTGAAAAGATATTACTGTGTAATTAGTTTTTATATTGAAAAAATTATCATTCCCTTGGGGGACGTCATGGGAAAAATTACATATGAAACAATCATATGTTTGGTGGCCTAGTATGATATTATATTATTAAATATGAAATAATATTTTTTGGTATTTAATAATGATTTTAATTTGTTAATGATCTTTTGTGGGTGGTGGTGGGAGTCTATTAAAAGTGAGGATAATAGTTTTTTTTAATATTACTTCTAAAAATAATGAGGGAAAATGTTCCACATGGAATGTGTAACTGGACTGAAATGTAACATGGGAGGTGGAATTTTTATTTTTCATAAATCATCACCCATTTATTTTTAAATCTGTTTTATTATTTGTTTGTTTTTTACAAGTATATTTTTTCTTTAAATTTTTTTTTAACGTGGTATTTAATTTGTACTTATGTATTTTATAAGTATTAAAAAAATTAAATGGGCTATAAAAATAATTTTTAACCATATATTCCATTTATGATTTTTCTTTATCATAAAAAATTTATAAGTGTGAGAAAATTTATTTATAATGATAGATCATAAGACCTGAAAAAATTATTTTTGGAAAAACTAACTATTTTTTCTAAAAAATATTGTTTATGATAAAAGAATCCATGTTTTTCATTCCAATGAAATTAATTGTTATTTTATTATATTCCATTAAAATATATCCATAACATAAATAAAAGATTAATTAAATTTAAGATAATGATGATTTTTTAATTTTATAAAATATGTATTTTATTTTCAAATTTTATTACACATGTTTTCTAAAATCAACATAGTATTTTCAAATGAATTATTTTTATACATAAATAAACCTTTTCATGAGAAATGTTTTACATTTTTTAAGGTTATACATATTATATAATAATGTCATAAAATCTACAAAAAAAATTAAACATTGTTCTTCAATATAATCCAAAAATATCAATAATTTCGGAAAAGTCTAAAATTATTATAAGAAAATATGTTTATTCTTAGTTCAAAAGAAATAAATTTGGAAAATTTTAATTAATTTTTTTAGGATTTAACTTTTAAATAAAAATTTAATAAAAACCTCATTCAAGAAAAAAATTTAAAAAATAATAATTTTTCATATTATAGGTTTTAAAAACAACAGAATCACATTTCATGGTACACATAAATCTGTTTTAGTCTTAATTGACTTGTAATAATATATATATGATTAAAATTTCAACTAAATTTAACAATATATATTAAATGATTATATTAATATGACAAAATTAGAAGAGGATTATCATCACATTTAATTTATAAATTATTTATGAGAAGATTTAAAATTTCCTCAAAATATAATTCTCTCGTTATTGAAAACAAAATAGAATATATCTCACCATATAATCATTTTACATTAAGATAAATGTGTATAATATTTCTAGAGGTGATCCATCTGCGAAACATAATACCTGAATTCAATTGTAGAATAAAAGATTTTGCAAGAATGACCAATCCAGATCACATGTGGAATTTATCCTTGATCATTGTATAAATATTCATGATGTGGAAAACACTTGATGTTATAGGATTTGCATGATAGAGAAGCAGATAATAAAAAGTCCAGATAAATTTCACTCTTACTAGGTTTTTGTTTATTTCCACTATATATGTTGTTCACAACAAATGTGTCTGGGAATGTTATATAATTTTATATTTATTATTGAATTCATAGGGTTAAAAAAACATTTACGAACCCTTTCAATCATTAATAATATTATGTGACAAAATTTCAATTAATAATATTGAAATTATTGTTAATCACTAGAAATGAGAATCAAATTTATGATTATAAAAATTAATTTTAGTTATATTATTTCTAATTTGGCCAGTAAGATCTATTTATTACCTCAAAGACCTCTATATATCCTAGAGTAATGACTATTTTAAAAATAAATTACATTACATTACTATCTAGAGATTAAAAAATATATTAAATTTATCAAAATGGTAAATAAAAATTAATTCTTATTACTAAACTAACATATTCTTTTAAATGAATCATGATTAAATTATCATTACCAAACTATCTAAATAAATACTAAATATTTTCACATGTCAAATTATATACCAAAATATAACTCAAATTGAATAAAAACATAGTGTGTGATCATATGTAACTCCATATTAGTGAAATTAGGAATAACTTCTCAATATCCAATGGTAGAATATACCATCTCACCAAAGAACCCATAGAAATGTAGTAATTTTTATAATGATAGGAAATATCATACAGACTCTTTCTATGCAACACAATCCAACTATCATGGTATGTCACATCAATATGGTTTTATTGTAGTTACATTAACCTATATGCAAGATAACTATTTATTTAAATTTCATGAAATGAACACACCCACCAAAAAATAATTCCATTGATTAATTTAAGAAGTAATATTCACATTACATGAATTGATATATAAACCTCCATCTTGGTAAATAAAGATAAAATTATTTCACCCATTTTACATTGATGCAATATTTCTCGAGACATACCCATCATATCTTATGTCACATTGATCATACGACATCTTAGTTTTTTCTCAATACAATAATGAATGAATGTCCTGATATACATCGATGATAATATTAATGTCCCCAGATCAATATATACATCCACATATGGGTACATCTAATGAAACCTGGAAATATGGATTTCCTATTAACTATTCTATTCTCATAGCTTTCTATATAGAAGATAATCAAGGGTAATAACCATCAAGAGGTGTCTCGTTATCTAATGAGCCTCTTACCCATTATATATTATAAGGCCCCAGCCTTAAACCATACTTAATCTTGAGTTGTTACAAGATTACACATTGAGGATCTTTTCAGGTTTAGAGTTTTATATAATTAGATCATGAAACTTGCATTACATTCCACACTTAAACAAAGTGGTTACATAAAAGACAGTATTCATTCTTCCCATCAATGGTAACATATTGAAAATAAAACATTGATTCTTTCTTGACACATCCTTGACACTATCATCACATCATGTACCTTTCCCTTGACCTGTGAAAAACATTTCAGAAACTTGGGATGAGCATAAAAATCTCAGTAAGGGTTATAAAACTATGGAAAGGAAACATGAGTTCATATATACATAAGAATGAAATCATACTTTACCCATAAAATAAAGGCACTTTAACATACCTCCTCAAACCATGAATAAATCATAAAAATCATAAGACATAAAGGTAACTTGAGGCATTCATAACATTCTTACATAGGGAGTAACCCTCTTGGTTACGTTTTGGAATACCCATCACAGTATATTACCTAAATCTCTTCGGAGAAACCGCAACGTTTCACTCCTTCGCGTTACCCAATGCATTGGAGAGCTATATCGGGCTCACCCGCCCTCAGTTTATCACGGAACCACCCGTTTTCATAACAATGCCCAAGAACCATAACATAAACGTATCACATAAAACATGCATAAAGTAAACATAACATTTCCACATTTCAATCACAATATAACATTTTAGTATATTGAAATAATGAATCCATTCAAAAAGAAACCATTTCCAAAACCATTTTAAACATTTAATAAAGAGATTTTTGAATCAAAGTGTCCCATACCACCTTGAAGCTTAAAATTTTAAACCATTAATATCCATATAAATAAATCCTTAAAACCATTCTGAAAACATGAATATTAATAAGAACAAATAATTAAAACATTTAAAACGATATTTTGGTTAAAGGGGTTTTACCAAAAGTAGAGACACTTGAATACAATAATTGAAGAATAACATTTAGTCAGAACTTTATAATATCATGACAATAAATGGATTCATGATATAATACTCCAAAGGACAGTATATACACCATATAAGAGTGAATTGGTGCATAACAACAATGAACCCTCAATAGAAATGTCAAATGTGATGAAATCCCTTATAGAGAAGGTATCCTTAAATTAAGGACAAATCAATCTCAAAAATATGTGTGACAAATATAAATACACCAAATATAAGTGGATATTAAGTGTAAAACAATAAAAGGTCATTCACACATATTCAATGGATGACATATTCAATGACTACATGTCGAACCCAAAGAAATCGAAATTGGGTTAAAAAGTTCCCTTGACAGCCTAACAGCATCACAATAAAATGAGTTGATGAGAGGTAAAAAGTGTATCTCATCACTTGGACATAAAATTTACATCAATAAGGATATATGAGAACATATACCAACATAAAAATATGTAAATTAAAATACCCAACAAAAGAAGTCTTTTAAAAAAAGGAGGGTGAAAGGTTCCCTTACCGACTTGGGTATCTTTCAAAACATACACCCCATGACAGAAGGAAAATAAATCATTGATGTAAATACTAATAAAGGATAGTGTATTACACAAAGACTATAATAACGGCAGTATATACACCACTCAAAGGAAATTGTGGCAAATGTAGCCTAAATCTCACGGGAATAAAAGTGAGATGAAAAAAATCCCTTACGAAAATTTGGCAGCCTAACAGCGCCACTCAAAACTTCCAAAATGGATTGATGAGAGGAAATAGGGTCTCTCATCATATGAACATAATAAGTACAGTAGGAGTAATATAAAAGAACATCCCAATCATAAGAAATATGAGCTTAAAAGGAATGACATAAAAGAGTGTACTTAAAAAGAAAGAGAGAAATAAGATCCCTTACCTCGGGTCCGAATTGACTCAATCGTTCTTTAATCTCCTGAATAATAAACTTGAGTTAATTTCTACATCCTTAAGAACCTTTTTCATGTTCATTATTACTTTTATATCACTTATTACCATGTCATAAACATTATGTAATCATTAAGTTAATAATGATTGTTTTATCGATATTTGGTTCTTAAGTCGAAGGTGGACTTCTTACAATTACATGTTGTTCGTGTGGCCAAATGTTTATTATATACATAATTGTATTCATGATATAGATATCATATATGTCATATATATCCAGTACATGCATGCATTTATAACATTACATAATCATTTAGAGGTAAGAAATGAAATGCACCGTTCATGGAGACGGTAAGCCGTACGTACGCATGAACGCTACTTTGATTTCTATTTTGTATTTTATAGAATGGAATAATAATGATATAAAGGTATATTATAATTACAGTATAATATCATATATAATATCATATTTCCATCCTTTATACGTCCCACATATGGTATTTAACGAATCAAATCACTTTGAGGGGGCGGTAGTCCGCACTTCCTTAAATGAAGATATCGCGTATACCCATAATGGAATCCATAAAGGTAAGACAAAAATGAAAAATACAGAAGAATAAGTAAAACATAAACATATTATATATCATATATAAAAATATTGACATCATAATGGCCACCTTTGAAGGTGTTAAATTAGTATTGAACAATCATCGTTTCGGGAGGCAGAATTTCACCATCCACGGAAACTGAATGTTCTTTAACCATTTGATGTAGTTGTGTGAAAGTGTAGCTCGAATAAATCTTATAAAAACATCCTAGTATATTGAAGATACTGCTGTTGTTACAAAATAAGTAAATAAAAAGAGTTTAGGTGGTTGGAGAAGCAAAATAAAACAAATGAACATGAGAGAATGAATTACCTTTAAAAGTGTAACTCCTTTTGATTTGAGCCTAAAGGCTTCCTTTGAAAGGATTCTGCCCAAAGTGAATCCTCTAGGATGAGGAGAGGGATGTGGAGAGAGTAAATGGGTAGGGTTTGGCCGAGCCAAAGGCTTGAGGAGTGTGTGTACGGTGGTAGAGGTGGGGGCCTTTTATAAGAGGAGAGGAGGGGCACTTTTGGAAAGTAAGAAATATTACTTTATTTGAAAATGTGTTTCGGTTTCAAAAGGTCCCACATTGATATAATTCGTGGATAAGGTGATAAGGATTATAAATACACCCATCCAATAAGTTTTGGATATGTGTAGTTCATAGATTTTACATTATCTTTCCATTTTATTTAAATCGTCAAATAATGATGTCATCGCTGCATCATTATTATGTCCTAAATAATTTAATTTATTTAATGTCTAAAAATTATAAAAAAAATACTATGATGTAGGAAATATTTTTAGCTTTCCAATTAATATTTATAATAAAAAATATGACTTGTATAACCCCACTTATAAATTATTTTAGTAAAACATATCATGTTTGTGTCATTTTTACTTTTACATTAAACAAAAAGTTATTTATGTCATTTTTCCAACCAATGTGGATCCATGGGGTCCCCAAGTTGACCCATGGCTTGTCTTGGTCGGCCATGATACAACCAATTAGGGTAGGACATGTGTCAAGCTCATCTTATTTTATTAAAGCATTATTTTTACCTTAAACTACACTAATTACCACTAATCGCGATTAAAAACTTAATAAGTTACTATTCACCAAAAAATTATTTTTATCCCATTGAACCAAATTTTACTTCTTAATGACAACCATGTATGTCGGATTTTTGAAATTCAAAACACAAAGATGGCAAAATTTCATTTAAACAGAAAAATCAGTTTTTATAAGTACCACTTAGTTGTTTCACTATTCATCAAAAATTGAAGTTTTTCAGAAAAATCCCAAAAATTCACCATAAGCTATATTTGATATTCCGAATTCAAAAATGAAGTCCGTTTTACAAAATTCAAAACATATTAATCACATTAATTAATTTAATAATTAATTCCCGCTGTTAGAGCAAATAGCGTGTTTTTATAAAACAATAAGTATCAAAAGATTGACATTAGTTTAAGTCTGATTTCAAAGTGAAATTAATTCCAACGACCACTATTGGATTTAATGGTAAAAATATTTTCTAATTTCACTTTAAAACAAATTCAAAATATTATCTAATCATATAAATAAATTATATTAAAAAGAGGTTTTGAATTAAAACACAACATTTTACACTATTCATTAAAAAATGAACTTTATCGAAAAAATAACCAAAAAAATTACACAAAGTAAAATTTGATGTCCTGATTCTTAATAAGAGTTTTATTTGGTCCAAAAGAATGTAAAAGAGTGATCAAAACTATATTTAATGAAAATTCTCCATTAAAAGGCGATAAGTGAACCTTTAGTGAAAACTAGGGCATATACGCCTAAAATTGAATTCTTTCCGTATTTTAAGCCTCTAGCTTTTATTGGATAAAAGTAAAAACATTTAAAAACATATATAATCATATTTTAGTTATTTCTATCCATTCCCGCCAATACAACGGCTACATGTTAACTACCATTTAAAATAATATTATTTTATTATTAGAGTGCAACGTAAGATTCCCAAGAAACTCGTTGTTGCGTGTTGGGTACGCTATCGAGCATAGCATCCCCTTTAAAGTCATTTCAATATTTTATTCACAAATATGGATAAATATGAAATGTCATATTCTTTATTTACCTGGGGTGTTACATCCTTCCCCCCTTTTGGGAATTGCGTCCTCGCAATTTTAAAATTCCGCTTGGAAACATTCTTGAAAGTCCCACATCGGAAGAAGAGTCGGCAAAAAAATCACTTTAAAATAAAGAAATATAAGTACAAAGGTCACCCGAGTTAACCCATACTAGGATTCCAAGTATGAAAACATGGACATGGAGGAGAAAACATAGGGTCATGTTCTGATGAAGAGTGATAGAAAACATGTTTAGGAGAAAGTTATAAATAAGAAAATCACAAACTTGTGATGGGTTAAACGGTGTTGGGTTCCCCAGTAGGAAAAGTTAATAAACAACATTTTTGTTTTAAGTTACTTTTTATTGAGGAATTTATTCATAAGGAAACACAATCACTTATCATGTTGACTTTCAACTTTTACTATATTCCTTAATCAAACTCATATTTTTTTCAAAAGACGAGTATTTAGGGAGACTTGTTCGCATTAAGAGTACTATAATCAACTTCTATAGAATCACCTAATCCACAAAAGATAACTATATACATCCCATGTCTTTAGGCTTTAACCAAAACCAAAACCAAAAAGGTTAGTACAAGGTCAGATAATCCAGAAAAGGATAACCCATTAAAAAGAAAATCTATTTTTAATCTCCAAAAATTTTCCAACAAAACCCAAAGTTCAACGAGGACCATCCGATAAACAATTTGTCCATAAAATTCTTCAAAGTAAACCAATATAAGATTGAAACCCAAATATTTGAAGGATTTAGTCACATAGTCTTCCATGTTAAACTGTAACATTTATCTCCAAACAACATTAGTCTCTCCTAAAGTCTCGCATTGAAAAGTAATTATCCTAATCACATATCCTCCAAAATCAACTTACTCTTAATTCATAAAATCATATAACTAAAATGAATCAGTCAAACTTACCAGGGACTTCACGTAGTCCAGTGGTAGGTGATAAATACCAATTGTACTTTGGTTGTGGGTTCAATTCCCACAGCTTTGTCCGACGCGACGGGTAGTCACACGGTCTACGTGTTGTCCTTTTTCCAAAACTATATAATTCTCAAATCATTCCCCAAAAAGTGATAAAATCATCAAAAATAACCATAACATAATTTGACCTCAATTTTATCTCATGCCTTTCACTTCAATCATAACATATAGTAACCCATAATTACCTCAAAAGTAAGGATCATATAAACCCAAATGGTTCTTTATAACTATGTCCACAAAAGAAAAGATAAATATTACTTGAATAAAATTTGCCTATATTAAACATCAGGGTTACACATAATATAAAAAGTCTTCTAATGTAACCCCATCATCAAAAGAGACTTAATACTCTTAAGAATTTCACCATAACTCTTGAAGCCCTTATATGTTGACATCTTACTCATTCAACATTCTTCATGATCCATTATCCATTCCTTTCCAACTTATTCCAAAATACCTCTTTCCTACAAACAAAATCATGAATCATATCCTAAGATTCCAAAATAGGAAAACAATAGTCATGAAATAGTATATACCTTTGATTGGTCATTGTCAGTTTCTTCATCCTCAATCGGAATGGCATTAGGTATTGGTAAATGAATATTGGTACGCTCTTGGTGACCCCATTCACGAAACTTCTTCATAGGACATGTGTTTGCATAATGACCATGCACACCACATTTAAAACATTCAATTGATCCCTCAGAAAGAACTTCTTTCCCTTTCCTCGAGTCAACTAGATGCTTCCTTTTTCCATGGCATGTTCTTGCTTTATGACCTTCATTTCCACATCTATAACATATTTCTATCCCTTTGAAACATTTTCCTAGGTGTTTCTTTCCACATCTTTGACACATAGATTTTTGAACACACTTACCTTTATGATTATTACCTGTACTTCCGTATGGATTTGTTTCTTGCATATATGATGCCTTAGAGAAATCTCCAAGGTTTAGGTGGTCAATCATGACTCCAGATAGTTGGTTGAGGATAATCAAAAGAGTTCTCATTGTAGCTCCCATATCATTCAGTTGCTTGCTCAAAAGACTGTCACAGTTTCCTTCACATCCACTGTTACTTTGGTGCCTACTAGATCCAGCCATTTTCTAAAACCAAAAAGGTCAGTGTGAGTATAACAACAAAACCATCATGTACTAATGAGGAAGATAAACACTAAGATATTCTTACTCATTCACTTTATCTAAAACTAGTACTCTGTGTGAAATCCTAACCATTATGGTAATGTCACTTATGCTTAAATAATACCCTAACCTCTAAAGTTATCTAAACCGACCTTTGATACCAACTATAAGGCCCCATCCTTAAACCTTAGTTAATCTTGAGTTATTACAAGATTACACATTGAGGATCTTTTCAGGTTTAGAGTTTTAGAGAATTAGATCATGAAACTTGCATTACATTCCACACTTAAACAATGTGGTTACATAAAAGATAGTATTCATTCATCCCATCAACGGTAACATATTGAAAATAAAACATGGATTCTTTCTTGACACATCCTTGACACTATCATCACATCATGTACCTTTCCCTTGACCTGTGAAAAACATTTCAAAAACATGGGATGAGCATAAAAAGCTCAGTAAGGGTTATAAAACTATGGAAAGGAAACATGATTTCATATATACATAAGAATGAAATCATACTTTACCCATAAAAGAAAGTCACATTAACATACCTCCTCAAACCATGAATAAATCATAAAAATCATAAGACATAAAGGTAACTTGAGGCATTCATAACATTTTTACGTAGGGAGTAACCCTCTTGGTTACGTTTTGGAATACCCATCACAGTATATTCCCTAAATCTCTTCGGAGAAACCTCAACTTTTTACTCCTTCGCGTTACCCAATGCATTGGAGAGCTATATCGGGCTCACCAGCCCTTAGTTTATCACGGAACCACCCGTTTTCATAACAATGCCCAAGAACCATAACATAAACGTATCACATAAAACATGCATAAAGTAAACATAACATTTCCACATTTCAATAACAATATAACATTTTAGTATATTGAAATAATGAATCCATTCAAAAAGAAAGCATTTCCAAAACCATTTTAAACATTTAATAAAGAGATTTTTGAATCAAAGTGTCCCATACCACCTTGAAGCTTAAAATTTTAAACCATTAATATCCATATAAATAAATCCTTAAAACCATTCTGAAAACATGGATATTAATAAGAACAAATAATTAAAACATTTAAAACGATATTTTGGTTAAAGGGGTTTTACCAAAAGTTGAGACACTTGAATACAATAATTGAGGAATAACATTTAGTCAGAACTTTATAATATCATGAGAATAAATGGATTCATGATATAATACTCCAAAGGACAGTATATACACCATATAATAGTGAATTGGTGCATAACAACAATGAACCCTCAATAGAAATGTCAAATGTGATGAAATCCCTTATAGAGAAGGTATCCTTAAATTAAGGACAAATAAATCTCAAAAATATGTGTGACAAATATAAATACACCAAATATAAGTGGATATTAAGTTTAAAACAATAAAAGGTCATTCACACATATTCAATGGATGACATATTCAATGACTACATGTCGAACCCAAAGAAATCGAAATTGGGTTAAAAAGTTCCCTTGACAGCCTAACAGCATCACATCAAAACGAGTTGATGAGAGATAAAAAGTGCATCTCATCACTTGGACATAAAATTTACATCAATAAGGATATATGAGAACATATCCCAACATAACAATATGTAAATTAAATGACCCAACAAAAGAAGTCTTTTAAAAAAAGGAGGGTGAAAGGTTCCCTTACCGACTTGGGTATCTTTCAAAACATATACCCCATGACAGAAGGACAATAAATCATTGATGTAAATACTCATAAAGGATACTATATTACACAAAGACTAGAATAATGGCAGTATATACACCACTCAAAGGAAATTGTGGCAAATGTAGCATAAATCTCACGGGAATAAAAGTGAGATGACAAAAATCCCTTACGAAAATTCGGCAGCCTAACGGCGCCACTCAAAACTTCCAAAATGGATTGATGAGAGGAAATAGGGTCTCTCATCATATGAACATAATAAGTACAGAAGGAGTAATATAAAATAACATCCCAATCATAAGAAATATGAGCTTAAAAGGAATGATATAAAAGAGTGTACTTAAAAAGAAAGAGAGAAATAAGATCCCTTACCTCGGGTCCGACTTGACTCGATCATTATTTAATCTCCTGAATAATAAACTTGAGTTAATTTCTACTTCCTTAAGAACCTTTTTCAAGTTCATTATTACTTTTATATCACTTATTACCATGTCATAAACATTATGTAATAATTAAGTTAATAATGATTGTTTTGTCGATATTTGGTTCTTAAGTCGAACGTGGACTTCTTACAATTACATGTTGTTCGTGTGGCCAAATTTTTATTATATAAAGAATTGTATTCATGATGTAGAGATCATATATGTCATATATATCCAGTACATGCATGCATTTATAACATTACATAATCATTTAGAGGCAAGAAATGAAATGCACCGTTCATGGAGACGGTAAGCCGTACGTACGCATGAACACTACTTTGATTTCTATTTTGTATTTTATAGAATGGAATAATAATGATATAAAGGTATATTACAATTCCAGTATAATATCATATATAATATCATATTTCCATCATTTATACGTCCCACATATGGTATTTAACGAATCAAATCACTTTGAGGGGGCGGTAGTCTGCACTTCCTTAAATGAAGATATCGCGTATACCCATAATGGAAGCCATAATGGTAAGACAAAAATGAAAAATACAGAAGCATAAGTAAAACATAAACATATTATATATCATATATAAAAATAGTGACATCATAATGGCCACCTTTGAAGGTGTTAAATGAGTATTGAACAATCATCGTTTCGGGAGGCAGAATTTCACCATCCACGGAAACCGTATGTTCTTTAACCATTTGATGTAGTTGTGCGAGAGTGTAGCTCGAATAAATCTTATAACAACGTCCTAGTATATTGAAGATACTGGTGTTGTTACAAAAGAAGTAAATAAATAGAGTTTAGGGGGTTGGAGAAGCAAAATAAAACAAATGAACATGAGAGAATGAATTACCTTTAAAAGTGTAACTCCTTTTGATTTGAGCCTAAAGGCTTCCTTTGAAAGGATTCTGCTCAAAGGGAATCCTCTAGAATTAGGAGAGGGATTTGGAGAGAGTAAATGGGCAGGGGTTGGCCGAGCCAAAGGCTTGATGAGTGTGTGTAAGGTGGTAGAGGTGGGGGCCTTTTATAAGAGGAGAGGAGGGGCACTTTTGGAAAGTAAGAAATATTACTTTATTTGAAAATGTGTTTCGGTTTCAAAAGGTCCCACATTGATATAATTCGTGTATAAGGTGATAAGGCTTCGAAATCCACCCATACAATAAGTTTTGGACATGTGTAGTTCATAGATTTTACATTATCTTTCCATTTTATTTAAATCGTCAAATAATGATGTCATCGCTGCATCATTATTATGTCATAAATAATTTAATTTATTTAATGTCTAAAAATTATAAAAAAAATACTATGATGTAGGAAATATTTTTAGATTTACAATGACTAGTTATACACAAAACTATGACTTGTATAACCCCACTTAAAAATTATTTTAGTAAAACATATCATGTTTGTGTCATTTTTACTTTTACATTAAATAAAAAGTTATTTATGTCATTTCCCAACCAAAGTGGATCCATGGGGTCCCCAACTTGACCCATGGCTTGTCTTGGTCGGACATGACACAACCAATGAGGGTAGGACAAGTGTCAAGCTCATCTTATTTTATTATAGCATTACCTTTACCTTAAACTACACTAATTACCACTAATCGCGATTAAAAACTTAATAAGTTACTATTCACCAAAAAATTATTTTTATCCCATTGAACCACATTTTAATTCTTAATGACAACTATTTATGTCAGATTTTTGAAATTAAAAACCCAAATATGGCAAAATTTCATTTAAACGGAAAAATAAGTTTTTATAAGTACCACTTAGTGGTTTCACAATTCATCAAAAAATGATGTTTTTCAGAAAAATCTCAAAAATTCACCATAAGCTATATTTGATATTCCGAATTCAAAAATGAAGTCCCTTTTACAAAATTCAAAACATATTAATCACATTAATTAATTTAATAATTAATTCCCACTGTCAGAGCAAATAGCGTGTTTTTATAAAACAATAAGTATCAAAAGATTGACATTAGTTTAAGTCTGATTTCAAAGTGAAATTAATTCCAACGACCACTATTGGATTTAATGGTAAAAGTATTTTCTAATTTCACTTTAAAACCAATTCAAAATATTATCTAATCATATAAATAAATTATATTAAAAAGAGGTTTTCAATTAAAACACAACATTTTACACTATTCATTAAAAAATGAACTTTATCGAAAAAATACCAAAACAAATTACACAAAGTAAAATTTGATGTCCTGATTCTTAATAAGAGTTTTATTTGGTCCAAAATAATGTATAAGAGTGATCAAAACTATATTTAATGACAGTTCTCCATTAAAAGGTGAAAAGTGAACCTTTAGTGAAAACTAGGGCATATACGCCTAAAATTGAATTCTTTCCGTATTTTAAGCCTTTAGCTTTTATTGGATAAAAGTAAAAACATTTAAAAACATATATAATCATATTTTAGTTATTTCTATCCATTCCTTCCAATACAACGGCTACATGTTAACTACCATTTAAAATAATATTATTTTATTATTAGAGTGCAACGTAAGATTCCCATGAAACTCGTTGTTGCGTGTTGGGTACGCCATCGAGCATAGCATCCCCTTTAAAGTCATTTCAATATTTTATTCACAAATATGGATAAATATGAAATGTCATATTCTTTATTTACCTGGGGTGTTACATATATAGTATTTTTTTTATAACTGATAAAATATCATCCAACCATAGAGAAATATTCTCTAATATAATCATGAAACCTCACGGTTCTCATCATAATAAAAAACTACTATAATGTTTCACTGGGAAATATATTCAATGGACATTATGACATGAAAATTTAATGAATATAATCAATATAAATATGATAGTTAAACATATTTAGTAATATAAAATTTAATTAGGTTAAAATAAAGTCAATTATATGTAACCCTCTCCAAAAATTCCCACTAACAGTAGAGCCCAAAAAAATTACTATCATCTCACAAGATATCGGATAATACTCCTTCCACTATTATGCTCACTACATTGTTAATGTCTTGATTAATATTTTTTATATAGACACATTAATCCGCAAAAAATATCTTGGGTGAGAAAAATCCACCCATAAATTAAACATCCAAAATATGAAATTTGACCTTTGACGTGAATTTGGATCATTAGAGGGTGTCACTAATATTGCATTATCATAGTAAACCATGATATGGTCACTAATTATAGGATGCACTTCATGCTCTTCGAAAATGTTTTCAATCCAAAAAATATTCGATTGCTACATTAAATGCTGAAATATACTCATATCCCAATGTATAAATATAGACAATTGAATTCATAGATCTCTTCTTGATTATAGATCCAATATTGATACAAAATTTATTTCCAAATATAGATTTTATATTATTTTGATATTTATATAAGAAATCATTTTTTAACCCCTGATGAATATCTTTACATCTCCTCCATACACCAAGAACATATAATTATTCTTCCACAAATACCTAAGGATAACCTTGGAAAAAGACCCAATTTTTTTCCCATAAGTTTTGATTTCTTTATACCATGATCAATACATATGAAACACCATCACTAATGCATTAAATGATATACATGAAGGATACTGTCCTAGAATCATATGGGATCATACCAATTATCTCCCTTTCCTATTGTGTATGAGGTAACATTTTCATATAATAATTAGTATAATAAATATTCTTGAAGATTGTTTTTAAATCTACCTCTTCAGTATTTGGTTTCTGTAATTAGTCCAGGCACCCTCATCTATATATAATTCAAGTTATTAATACCTATAATTTAGGTTTATCCATATATGTCCTTCACTTAGAAGAATTTTCTCAACCATTCTCTATGAGCGTGTATTTATAGTATACCATTACCAATTCGTAATAAGTCATCAATATATAATACTATTAAGGAAACCACATTCCAAGTAATCCATTTAAAAAAACATCACTCACATTAATTCTTAATGAAAACAATTTCAATTATGTATTCATTGAACCAAATTTTATATGCCCTAGATGCTTCTAGTAATCTGTAAATGTATCTCTATATCATTCATTCCTTTTTGGAATTATATATTGACCAAAAACCTTCTGGTTTTATCGTATACACTTCCTCTTGAAGGATCCCATTATGGAATCTAGTTAGTATATCCATTTTCCAAATCATGTAGGCATTATAAGATTCCAGGGAAATAACATTATCATGGATTTAAACATAAAAACTGCTGAAAATTTTCATCGTACCCAGTTCCATGAGTTTTTCTAAACCCTTTATACAATAGCCAAAAATTATAGCTCTATAATTTACCCTATATCTCCTGGTTTCTTATGACTATCCATTCACACCCAAAAATATTTTCATTTAATAGATGATTGATCAAAACCCAAACATTGTTTTGATACATGGAAACGATATCAAAATTCATGTCTTCTCTCCATATTTCACCAATTGAGATATCTATGACTCTTTATAAAAGATAGGATCATTATATTAAACCAAAAATGTTTCCAAATTATCAATGAATATTAAAACCATATCTCTCTATGTAATATAAATATCTAGTACTCAAATGCAGCACTTTTGGTTTAGGTGAAACTTCTTAAACAATGATCTTAGGAATCATCCCCTATATAATCACTTATTTATCTAGATCATAGACATCATTGATGTTAGTATATCCTTAGTTATCGTCCATAATGATGTGTAACCCATTAATAGATACAAAATATCCAATATAAATAAAATTATTTTTAGAAGGGATATATAGAAACTATACTATTTTTTACATAGGATACACTAAATATATACACATCAAGTATTAGGGTAATATTTTGTCTCTTGATATAGATTCAAGATATGCCTCGCAATCCAATGCATGAAAATGGGACAAAATTAGGTTCATTCCACTCCATAACCTGAAGAGAACATTGTTTTTCACTTCAATTGGTTTTGGGATTATTATATATAATGATGTTTGCAGTGAATATCCCCAAAATAATATGTAATTTTTTCATGACACATCTTATTCCTTACCGTGTCCACCAGTTCACAATTCCTCCTTTCCCTTACACCATTCCACCATGGTGTATAAGTTGGAGTGAGTTTAGATAAATCCCAAACTCTTATATAAATTTAAAAATAATTTGGTTAACATATCCCTCACCCATATCAAAATGAAATTTATTATTTTATTAAAAATATAATGTCCAAATTCATTATTGATCTATTTAAAAATATAATGAATTAATAATTTTCCATCATCAAGAATATTCAAACCATACCTTCATAGGTTGTTTATAAATGTTCTAATGAATGAGAATCCACCTCTAGAACAGACGTAAAATGGTACACACACGTCAATTTGTATCAAATCTAGAATCTATGTGGCCCTTCCACTATGAAAACAAAATGGTTGTTTGGTAATATTAACTTTTAATAAAGCATGATATCTTTCTTGTGTCTAAATAAGAATGTAGTCAAAGTAACCATTTTGAGAGAGTATTGAAAAATGATTCTTTCTTATTCGACCTAGAATGTGATTCTTCAAATGGGTGTTATTTGTGTTGCCTGTTTTAGTCACTTTAAGAATTTATAAAATTTTGTTCTTGTAATTTAATGCAAAAAGAACTTTTATTTACATATTCCATTATATATCATATTATATCATAATAAAAGTAGATTCATTTATTTCAAACACTAAACCCTAACAAAACAACATCTAATAATAAAATATATATAATGTTCTTAGAAACACATTGAAATTAATATAATTATTTAAAATAAAAAATGAACCATATTTTAAATGTGGGTTGGTAATGTCTATTGTCTAGATAATCTAGACTCAATCCATTTGAATCCCATATATCCACCTACTATCATAAAAATTTTCAAAATCTAAAATATTAAATATTTTAATTTCAAATTTTAGCATAATATGGTGTATTTAATGATTAAATTGGTGATATGGAATCAAAAATATAATCACACATGAAGCATAACCATTTTTCTTTGTCTTGGGGAATTCCATCTTCTAGTGGCCCTTCATTCCATAGGTGAAATATGCCATATCTTGTTTCAACCCATACATTTTGATCCTATTAATCTTGGTGGGAAGATTCTATGGAGCCATAAACTCATAATAAAACTTCAAAACATTATAATTTCACCACATTTTTTATTTTCCATATGAAAAACACGTTTTTAATTCTTAATGACTTTATAAATTCTGAAAATTAGAGAAATTAGTTTTGAATGATTATTTTAACTATTTATCATATTATAATTTAAAATATAAATGTAAAAATTTTTGGGTTGTCTACGAATAATGGAATATGTGTTTATCACATAATGAATCTTAAAACTAATTATGTTTTGGGAACATAGTGTATCAATAAATATTGACTTTATGTCTCATTTTGATCCCTAAATCATCAATATTTCACACAAATTCTACATTTGTGATATCATATGTCTCTAATATAACCATATCTTGATGGATATCTTAATGTTGAGAAAAAAATTCTACATGGATTAATATACTCATATTGAATTATATGCTCATTAAAAATAAGAAAAACCTGAAATATATGATATCCATTATATAATCAATATTTTAAAAATATAGAGATAATTCATCATCACATGGATCATTGGAAACAAACTCGATATTTGGGGTTTTATTAACGAATAATTCCCTTTCATGGTGTAGTATAACATGAAAACACCAATTCTATTCCTAGGAATTCACACTAGTTATAAGGATATCCAAACATAGTATGTGTCACAATGACAATGTAGACGATGTTTGATTTTCCAGTTCTAAAAAATATTCATAAATATTAAGTAAATTAAGTTTTGAAAAACACTTATTAATAATTTTACAAGTAATTAAATTCCATTAATATCCCACTATTTTTGAAAAGCTAAAATCCCTCCCCATAAGTTCGGGAATATATTTTCCATTTGATATTCAAGTGTCAAGGATCCAAATTCCTCTTCGTAAAACCCATACGTGGTCTTAAAAAAATTTAGAGCGTTATAGGTTGTTGTAATGTAAAAAATAAATTAACTCATAGTTCCGTGTTCCCTTGAGTGGATGCCCCAATCTTAAAATATTTTTAATGAATTCATTAACACATGTCTCTCAGTTATACCATCTATTAATTGGGTAGGGAACCCTATATGTATACTAAGCTGAGATAACCCATTACAAAAATTTTATATTTCCATCTTAATTGAAATCAATATTACATTATTTATCCAAGAACATAAAATATTTATGTCTATTATAACATAAGTAATGGTCAAATATGATGAATTATTAATATATTTGAGGTATTCTTATCTTTTCATGCAATGACTATTTTATCATTTCCCATATATTATTAATATTAAGTTGATTTTAATTATTTTATTAATCATGTTTTATAGTTGATTTATATAAAATTAGGTTTTATTTTATTTTATATTCCAATCTTGTTAATTCATATATTTGGTTATTGTGTAACATCAATATTGTAAAATAGTTAACCATTCAACTAATTCAAATAAAATCTTCATCGTAAGACCATGATATTTTATAATGGTTATAATATCTTGAAGATGATAAACCTACCCTAGAAAATATGGTAAAAATCCTTGATCCATGGCCTTGTTTTTGTTGCATCATTTTAACTTTGGATCATCTATATCACCTTGTTTCGTTTTATCATGGCTTCTAAACATGGACCACCTCCACTTTCACACGAGATCAATCTATTCACATAGTTTAATTAAATTGCATATGAGGGGATTAAATGGATTGGATAAATGGATATTTTCTTTATTTTATCCCCTTGAATGTAATACCAAAAATTAAAATGAGTTGGGGATGAAACATAGTCCATCAATAATAATTTAACAATAATAAATTACAAGGAACCAATCACATGCAAGGGATAGTATACTATCATGATCACACACACATAAAAATACATTCTATTTTTTCAAAAAAGTTATAAATATCATCAATTATTTTATTAATTAAAATAATTTCACATGAATTATTCCAATTAATTAAATTTATATTTATTCTATCAAGGAATACCTAAATTATTATATTTAATATCTTGAACTTTTTGGGAGATGTATCGAGATTTCATAGAGGTTTTTTTAGAATAACTTGTTTGGGATTATCATTTCTGTTTTTTGTTTAGAAATTAGAGAATTTTGGAAGGAGGATTGGTTTTTGATTATTTTTTTTATGGTTTGGGTATGGGTAATGAAAATGATCAAGGGGTTTGTATGGTTTTTGAATGATTTGTGCATGGTTGGAAAATTTGTGAAAGGGGCATGTGTAGTTTGGGCATGGTTAAAAAAAGTGTCCAAGGGGGTTTCACGATTGGCGCATGGTTAAACTAAGAGTGTAGCCTCAGTATGTTATAGGGGCATAGTTTGTACTAACCATACGACCAAACCTAGGAGACTCTGAGAATTGTAAATAATGTTACAAAAAGTAGTTCCAAAATTCATAAAACACCTATATTGACCTCGAATCATTACTAGATTGAAAATAATCATATTATCATAATTTTGGTGTCCCTATAGGTATTATAGGCCCCTTACCTACTTTCATTGTGAATTGAAGGGTGGATTGAAGTTCTACCCCACCCCCAAGAAATTGCATTCTTCTAAATTAAATTCATACTCATATTACACTTCCCTGATAAAATAGGGAACTTTATCCACTGTTGGAATTAGATCAAGATATAGGTTTAATTGATCTTGTTTCATTTGATCTGGTATCATGGGTTTGAATCAAGATCTTTATCTTCGACAAGATTATGATTATTTCATCGACATTGGGGATATTAAATGGTGGTTGTTCCTAATCAATCATGAGGTAGGTGGTCTATAATTTAAAAATCAAAGAAATTATTTATATTATAGTTATGTAATTGTAGAACTTGTATTAGATGTTTGGAATTTGGATTCGTGATTTAATAACATAATTTTGATAACTAATTAGTTGAGGTGATTCAAACTTATTGATTTTAGGGAATTGTATAGTGAGATGATTAATTGTATAATTAATTACTAGATATTGAGATTTAAGGATTTTGATAATTAATTTTATACTAAATTGTGAAATATATAGATTTGAGGATCGAGATAATTAATTATTGAATTATTCATGATAATTTGATTTGTGGATATTGGTTAACTAATTGATGAATTAACTAATGGGGTTTGATGTATTTAATTAACTAGTTATTTAACTAAGGGGATTTATGTGATTAAAATATTGTTGAATATGTATGTATTTCATGTGGATAATTAATTACATTGTTAATTATCTATTATGAATGGTAACAAAGAAATTTAGTTTTGAAATACAGGAAACATGGTCATTCTAATGTGTGATGTATAAAAGGTAACATGGTAATTTAGATGTTAAATAATGAATGGGAACATAGATACTCTATTGTGTGATGTGAGAATGGTAACATGTTCTTTTATTTGTGAATTAAATAATAGGAATATGGTCATTAAATTATGTAATGTTTGAATGGTAAGATAGACATTCAATTTTAAATTAACAAATGGTAACAATGGAATTATGAGATATGATTTCCCTTAAACATTAATCACGCTTTACCATGAGCCCGATTAGGAGGTAAGGTATGGGTGTCTATGGTATCATATGTTTTTATGTGTCATAATTGGATTTCTGTTTTTATCATTTGTTCTAGCTAATTTTTTGGCACTTTATTTTCCTCCTGTGTCCTAGGTGTTCCAGATATAAACATTATGTTTTGGAGTATTTGGGTTGATTTTTGACCAATTCACAGTTAATGTGAAATGTATGTGGAAGAGGTGTCTTGAAAAATGATTTTTTAACACCCATATTAGCACATTTTTATAAGGTAGATTTTTTATGGTTTATTCCTTTGAGTTAGATGAGTTTGGGGGTGATAAGGGTGTTTTTTGGGGAAATTTATAGGTCACACTATTAAGGAACTTAGTTAGATTAATCATAAAAGTAAGTATGCAATGTCTTGTACAGTTTTTGCATGGTTTAACTAAGTGTAATACCTAAGTGTGTAGCTCATGTAGCACTCGACAATAGGAAATCATATGATTTGTTCTTTGTTTGTTAAAAAATGATATCTTACCATGAAACCCTCTAGGGATAGGGTATTATGGAATTTTTACCCTTTTTTTAATTGGAGTTTCCTCCCATAGCCTACCCAATTCAAAACGTATGACTTGGACACATATCATGGGGGTTTGTGTCTCCTCCAACCTCCTCAATGTGGAGTTTAGTGTTTTTTTATTGGCGATTATTTACCTGAATCTCATGTTTAGGTCACTCTTCTCACTCTCCATTCATTTTCATCCATTTTGACTTTCTCAGATAACCCTAGTGTCCATGTTTTGACAATATTCATTCCTATAATGGTGTACAATTGTGTTGTTTTTTTTTTGGGTTTCACGTGATAGATCATGTATCTTGGAAATCTATTGGTGAATTTGAGATTGTGCGTCTTGGATGCACCATGTATTTGAGGTAAGATTACCTTGAATGTGCCATTATAATTTAAGATTATTTGGTTTCATTTGTTTAAGACCTTTCATATTTCTTAAATATTTTTTTAATATTTGGATAAATTATTTGGAATGCAATGTGGCGGTTTATACATTTTTTTGTTATAAATGTTGTTTTTTAGAAATAAAGTTGCACACCAAGTGCTTGATAATATGATCATTTAGCATTCTCATGTGATTTATGATGTTTACGGAATTATTTTGATATTTAAATGAGTTGATGGCACTGTAAATTATGATATAAGTTTCATTGAGTTGATTCCCAAGAGGTTTTGGGTTTAAAAATAATTTTTTTTTCAAATGTGGTTCTACATTAGTTTTTAAATAGTGGACTATTTAGAATTTTTTTAAAAAAAATGGATTATAAAAATAATGTTATTAATTTGAAGGGATCAATTTCAATATATTCTTGAAATTAAAAAGGGTGTTAATTTCTTTTTGAATAAATGTACTTGGATCATTTATAGTGATGTATTTTGGGAGAATGTTTAAAGGCCCATTTGGATTTTTTTTTCTGAAAATAATTAAATTGATTATTATGAAATATTCCATTGTATGATTATCATACCTTATTTATGTTTAGTGCATGGGATTTACTCACTGTGGAATCCATGTGATCCATTATGATAATTAGCGTTCCTCGGTACGGACTCGTTGTGATCTATTTTCACTATGGCATAATATCGGTCCATGAAGTGTCTTGGGGAGATGCCAATATTTGAATTATTATTTTATATACAAGTGATTGGATGTTGGGTTGGAATTAGTTGGTCCATCCCTCATTTTACGTTATATGTGGGAACCTATCATAGTGATAGAATGTTTATAGATCTATATCTATACCTATTATGTTACACACTAGCTACAGGCCCGAAACATGAGGATATATAGAGATTTATTACTATGGGAATTTCTCCTAGGTTTGTCCTAAGATAGTGTGGAAAGGAGTATTTAGGGACCACTAATCTTTATCATTTGGTACATGTATTTTAGGGATGTGTCTCAGTTATTAGTATGTTATGGATTATTCACAATCTTCGAGGTGCACCCATGTCTATTGGAAAATAATTACTTGTAGTGATTACTAAGATATATGGTTCATCTTGTGTGTTTCTTTCAATTACCCTTAATATGTGATTATTATAGTGGTCTCATGTGCTGTGTTTTTATTGTAAATTTTATAGTTGGATTCAAAAGGTTTATGAAATAATTTCTAATGAAAAATGATATATACTCTATTATACCATTTTGAAATGAAAGCATCACATTCCTTTTGAAAATGTTAATGTATCACTAACGGATACGAACCGTATTTTGGAATGAAACTGGGTAATGGGCCATGTTTTCTTTCAAAGTGAAAAATGTAAAAAAATTACTTTATATATTTTATTTCAAACATGAGGATTCTGTTTCTTTTATTATAGAGGAAGTGCATTTTGAATAGATTATCAGGCTAACCAACTAAGATATAATAACTAGACCTATATTTATTTTCTTTTTTAAAATTGTGGTGAAGGTCTCAACTTTGATTTAATAAACATGGGATATAGTAGTTCTTGGTATCATATAGTCAAACTCAATGTCACATAATGATTTTGTGTTTCCAGGATTTAGTTTTGGGTTTTATTGTATAGATTTTTTTATTTTCTATCTTTCTGTAAAATATTTTCAGTTGGACATTAATGAATATTTTGGGATTTGCTTTTTATTTTTAAAATTTATTTTTATATTAATCTTCTAAATCATTCCAATTTTCACTATATTGACTCCCAGAACTGGTTTCTAGCCCGAGGGGATTAGAAATTCCATTCAATCCATGTTGCGAATTGGATGGGCTGGCCAATTCATGATCGACTCGAGTTGGTTTGTGAACAAATTGTTTTAGAGAACATCAGATCATTAAAGGATTTTTTTCAACAATTCTCATTGTTAAATGGGGATATCAAGGTATATGGAGTAGGTCAGTTGAGACTCAAGAGGTAGTAACTTGAAGTATTTCATGAACCCTCACTTGTTTCAATCCATAGGTTTCCATGGGATGCATGGTTTTGATGGGACATTTTTGGTTGTTATAGATTGTTTGGTATTTGAGATATGAAATGGGAGTTGTGATAATGGTCCTTATGAGCATGTAGGGCCTACAAAGCCATGTGGAGCTGGGGAAATTTACAAATAAATATATCTGTCATGGTGGTGTGTTTTGAATATGGCAGCCAACCATAAGGCTTAGTCAACCATCCAAACAAGTTTCCCCATTGTGATTTATTTTTAGTAATCATTGATTTTTAAAAATACATTGAAAACCATTGTGTATGTATTTAGTAAATGGGTTTTTAGTGGTAATTGTCAAATTGTGGATAATTGGAAAAATGATTTTCAGAATTAATAATGTCGAAGTCTTTATAAAAAATAAATATTATAAAATAAACTCCTTGGATAAAATGGAAAGGATTCAATGGGATTTTAATTTTATAAAAAAAATTGTTTCATGGAAAATGGTTGTTTTAAAGTGGTAGTTTTTTTTGGAATTGGTTTTCAATTATAAGGAGTGGGTTTTTAGTTAAACATATTTTGATTGAATGAGATTTTTTTGAGTTGTTGGAATGTTTTTTGAATGTAATGAGTTGATTGTTTGGATGGAAATTCATGGGATTATATTTTTTGATCATGGTGAAATGAATTAATACATAAAATAAAAAATTTGTTTTGACTTAGTGGTTAGTGATCCTTTTGATGGACTCATGATTTTTTGAATTGGGTTGAATGATTTGTTTTGGAAAATGATAATGTTTAGTTTTGAACATTGGTGTGTTCCATGAGTGATGACATCCAAGGATATGTTCGGGAAGTTGATGGAAGATGATGTGTGAGGATAGTATGTAGGATTGGAAGGGATAATAATTTCTTGATATGAAAGGAGTTTATATAATCCCAAATTGGAATAGGAATGTGCTTGTGAGTGGGACTCTACACAACACCATTGGTGTGTATGAAAATCTACCAATTTATTTTTTCCAAGGTGTTTTTAAGCTGAATCTAACGGTGTTTTTATGTTAAAATTATTGTGTGGAATATTTTTCTATTCTTCAAAATGATTATTTATTTGGTTTTATGTCGCATGATTGGGGGGTGATGTTTATGTTGTGATATGAGTTTGAAATTACGTTTGTGGTTTGATCTTGAAAAATGGTTAGTGAGTTTTTATAATGGTTTTAAAAATCCGTGAGATGGTTTCCCTTTGTGTTGGGGATTATTCCATATGTATTTTGCTTTACAAGATAGATTTAATAGTGTTCTTGGTTTTTTTTCCCATTATTATACACAAATCATATTTGAGGAACATTAGTGTTGTGGATACAGGTTGTTCGATGTATGTAATATTTCATTTTGATCATCCTAAAAAATTCATTTTCCAGCTCTGAAAGTTAAAGCAACCTTTATGAAGGATACCCCAGCCCATTTTCTGAAGTAAAGTGTTGGTAGGGTTCTATATAAATTGTCATAATGTTGTAGTATTTCTCTTATTTGTACAATTGCTCTCCATGATGTTTTCCTTATTTCATATAGTACCTTGTTTGTTCAGTTTGTTGTTGAAAGTGGGAAAGAATGGTGTGCACATATTCTATGCCGCCATTTGAAAAAAACTGTGATATTTGAGAAAGTGAGTTTCGTGGTGTGTCATAAAATTCTGATTCTTCCTAGAGTGTTGTGTGGTCACTTTTGACACAAAAAGGAGTTTCAATTAGGTATTATTAGCTCCTGAATACGAGTTAGTGGATGCTTAAAAAATTAGGGCTCCAACCAAAGGCCATAGAGTGATGCTGGAATGTAGTAAGGAATCCTAGGGCTATGGGGAGTTTGGATAAGCTCCTTCATTCATCATTATGGGGAAAAAGTTCATGTATTTATATTGTGTTCTCTTGGCCACTACAAAATCAATCTTGTTCCAAAATGTGTTATGGACTTATCGCCCATGAAATGATTGTGATTATGACTTCTTGGATGAATGTTTCTGATCAGTTTCTTTTCATGGAATGACTGTGTGAATCGGTTTTGGATTTGGTTAACGGATGTCCAATGGTGATGATTTCTGGGTAGTCTCTGGTTGTAGATTCAGTGATCTAATCATTAAGGAGCATCCTTCCCCTACCCTTTCAGTGGGAGTATTTTTTCCATGAATGGAAGTTTTCTTGTTTTTCTATTTTCATTAGATCATAATAGGGGGAGACCCACCATTGGTCTCGTTGAAAATTATTCTATTACAAATCATTACACAATTGCTTTAAATTGTGGGGAGTCTATTTGGGCCTCCCCCTATTGCTGTTCTATTTTGGATTGTTTTTTGTGTTATTCAAGTTGATGAGACCATCATTTGAAGTTTTTTCATTTCTGTGTTCCATTTTATGTTTTGGTAATCATTGTTATTTTTGGAGTGATCCTAGGGGATTTTCTTGAAGTATTGTTGTGAGGGTTGTGGCTCTAACATCCCGTTGATTCTCGGGATGTGGTTCTAGTTTGTTGGTCTTTTTTAGGGAGTAGGCATAACTTCAATTTAGATTTTTTGGATGTTTTTAGTTCGAGGGGTTGAATCTTGTGGTTTTTGAGAATCCATAATCATCGATCAACCAACTGGAAAATGTTGTCATCTTCTATGTATAGAAATTATTATGGTGGGGATAGTTGTCACCTTAGGATTATTGTTTTCATCTTTTACTCTAGCTTATCTACTGGGAATTTATTTTTATACTTAGATCAGGGTTTTCTAGATATAAATTTATTTTTCGTAAGTTTTGGAAGTATTTTGAACACATTCATTGTTAGAGTGAAAGGTATAAGGAGAAGGTGGGTTGAATATTAGTTTTTAACACTTCCTATAACACTTTTTATTTTATAGGTTTGTTGTATGGTTTATCCTTCTGATTTATATGAGTTTGGGTGTGAAAAGGATGAATTTTGGGGACTTTTTACAGGTCACGCGGTTAAGGTTCACAATTATTTTAATCATGAAAGTATGTGTGTACAGGGTAGCATATTTTTTGGATGATTTAACTAAGTGTTATGCCTAAGTGTGACATCCATGCAGCACTATACAGTGGGAAATTTAATGGTTTACACAAGGTTTGTCAAACTATGCAACCTAATCATACAAATCACTCAAGAAATGTCTTTTGTCTATTTTTATATTATTAATTAGGGTTTCGTCCTTTAGCCACACCCATTCCCACCCTATGATTTAGATGCCACACATATTGGTTTTTGGCTCCTCTAATCCACTCCATGTGGCTTTTGAAGTGATTTCTTTGTGATTCATCACCCTGATTGAAAGGTCAAGGATCCCTTATCCAACTCCATTGATTTTAATCCATTTTACCATTACTTACTTACCCTAGTGAAAATGTTGGGATTATCTTCATACCTAAGGTGGTGTATAATTGAGGGTTTTTGTTCGTTTACGGTTTCAATTGATATATCTAGGCACTTGGAACTATTGTTGTGCGTTTTTAGGTGTGCATCATTAATAAACCATGGATTTGAGGTATCTTTCCCTTAAAATTTCATTTATAATTTAGGATTCATTGGTATCATTATTTTTCCACCTTACTTATTTAATAAATATATTTGAGTGATATTTGAAAAATATTTTTGGTGTGCCAAGTGGGGGATTTTTCCTTATTCTATAATAAATTGTTTTATTTTGTTATATAGGTGCACACCAAATGTTTGAAAAAATTCCATATTAGTTTTTTCCTGTGGTTTCTGATGTTGAAAGCATGATTTAGAAATTAAAATGAATTAATTGTATTTGAAATGATCGTTTGGGGTTCCATGAGTTTTTTTTCAAGGGGTTTTGGATATAAAAATTATTTTTATTGGGTTTTCAAATGTGGATCAATAATATTTTTCGATTATTGGCCCATTCTTCATGTTGATAAAAATGGGTTTGGCTTAAAAATGAAATGTGAGTACTTATAAGGGATTGTTTTCAACCTATTCATGAAATTAAAAAGAGTATTTTTACCTTTCTTAGGAAATGTACATGGGTTTTCTAAAGTGATAGTTTTATAGAGAATGTTTAATGTCTCGTTTGGAAATTTTGTTAAAATAATGAACATGTTTATTATGAGACCATAAATTGAATGATTATCATGCCTTTTTTATGATTAGTGGATGGGATGTCCTCACTGTGAATTTTTTTTATCAATTATGATAATTGGAGATCCCTGGTATAGACTCTTTGTGATATACTTGGTTTATTACGTGTTGTTGTTCCTTGGAGTGGCTGAAGGTGATGCCAATTTTTGAATTATTATATTCTATACATGTGATTGGATACTTGATGGTCATTAGATGGTTCACCCCCATTGTACGTTGGAAAAGGGAACCTAGTATAGTGAGAATATATTTTGATAATTATTACTAAACCGACTAGGTTACACACTAGGTAGTGGCCCATAACACATGGATATGTTGAGTTTTATTGCTTTGGGATTTTCCCGGCAGTCTGTAATGAGTTAGGGTGGTATAGAGTATTTAGGGTACTTAGATATTCATCAACTGAGGCATGCTTTAAAGTATTGGTTATCAATTATTATTATGTTTTGAATTATTAATGATCTCATAGTTTTAACCATGTCTATTGGAACTAAGTGTCTTTCAGTGATGATTGAGGTACTTGGATACACTTGTGTGTTTATTTCCATTGCACTTATTATGTTACTGTTATAGTTCTCTAATGTGTAGTCTTTTTTGTTTAATATTTTCAGTTGGTTTCCTAATTTTTATGAAAAATGGTTTTAACGATAATGTATTTTATTCTCTCTTATGCTGTTTTGAAATGAAAGAATAACTTTCCCCTTGAAAAATTTAATGTATCACCAATGGAAACGAACCTTATTTTGGAATAAAATTTGGAAATGGGCCATGTTTTGTTTTAAAGTGAAAGAAAATAAAATTTTACTTTATAAATTATATTTCAAATATTAGGGTTATTTTTCTATTATTTTAATAGAAGTTCATTGGGATTAGATTATCGGGCCAACCTACTGAGTTTTAATAAACACACCTATAGTTATTTGCTATTTTTAGCTTGTGGTACATGACTCATCTTGGTCATGACCATATTAGGTGATACTGGTTCTTGGTATCAAAGAGTATCCCTTGGGGTAAAGTGGAGATGTTGTGCTCTAGGTTTCATTTTAGGTTTTATTGTAAAGTTCTATATATTTTCCTTATTTTTGAAAAACATGTTTTGTTAGGTATTCTTGAATATGTTAAAGTGATTTGTTTTTTCCCACTATTTATTTTATTTATTATTGGGATAAATAATTCACTTAATTCACATTTTTGAAGCCCAAAACTTGTTTCAAGCCCATGTGGACCGAGAATTTCCTTTGGACCATGTTGTGGATCAACTCGGGTGTCCTATTCAGGATCGGCATAGGTTGGTTCATGAAAAATGGTATAATATAAAGTACTATCATTAAGAAGAATTTTCATTTCAGATCACCCTTTATTACCTGTGGAGGTTTATTTATATGGAGTAGTATTATCGAGACTCATGATGTAGGAATGGGAAGAATGTCATGAACCCTTTATCGTTCGAATCTTTAGATTTCAATGGGATGATTGGTTTTATAGATCCATTTTGGTTCTTGTGGATTGTTTGGTGTTCGGGATATGGAAAGTGTTTTTTGAAAGTGGTCTCTATGAAATCACAGGGCCTATAAATCCATGCAGAGTTGGGGAAATTTTCCTAGTTTGGTTTCCATGATGGCTGTGTGTTTGGAATATGGTAAAAAATATTTGGTTAATTCACCCATAAACACTACTTTTCCCCTTATTAATTTTTTTGAGTCTTCGTTGATTCTAAAAATTACATTGAAACCCCTTGTGTATTAATTTTCAAAATGGGTTTTTAGTGGTAATGGAAGCTTTTTAAAAGGAGGTTAAAAGTATTTTTAGAGATAAACTTATTGAAGACTTTATAAAAATCATTTTTTATAAAAAGACCTCATTGCGTAAAATGGGATGGATTTAATGAGATTTGGATTTTCTAATCAAAACATCGGTTTTATAAAAAAAATTGAAATTTTTTGTTTTTTTTTTGAATTGGATTTAAAATAAGAGGAGTGGGTTTTTAATAAAACATATTTTGATTGAATGTGATTTTTTTAGGTGTGGGATTTTTTTTGAGTGAAACGAATGGAATTTTTAAATAGAAATTCAATAGATTTTATTTTTTTTATCATGGTAAAATGGAGTAGAACATATAACCTAAAAATGGGTTTTGAATTTATGGTTAGTGAGACATTTGATGGATTCATTAATTTTTTAATTGGGTTGAATGATTTGTATTGGAAAATGAGAATGTTTTTGTTTTGACCATTACTGTGTTCTATGAGATCTCAAATCCAAGGATATGTGTGGAAAGTTGTTGGATGATGATGTGGGTAGGGAGTTATCATTATTAGCATGGTTTATGAGTGATATATATGGCATGAGTTGATATGTTTCTAGATTATCACAGAAATGTGCATGTGAGTGAGACACTACATAACACCGTTGGTGAGTATGAAAATCCACCAAAATTGTTTATTTTTCAAAATAATTTTTTTGATAGAAATTATGGTGTTTTATGGAACAAATGTAGGTGTGTCTTGTTATAATATTCTTCATAATTATTGTTTATTTGGTGTTCTTTGTCTTGATTTGGGGGTGATGATTTTGGTGTACACTATGATTGAAATTCAATTGGTGGATTGGAATTGAAGCATTGTTTAGGTGGTTTCCAGAGAGGTTTCTTGAATGATTGATATGGGTTCCCTTGGTCTTGGTGTTTTTTTCATATGCGTTTTGTTTCCTGAGATTATTTTAACAGAGATCGTAGTTTTACTGTTTCCTAGTTGTATTCCCAGATGATATTTGATGAATGTTATCAGTGTGGATGTATGTGGTTTCATATTTGAAATATTTACAGTTTATTATCCTAATGATTTTGTTCATGAGTTTATAAAGTATAATCAACATCATTGAAGTACACCCCTGCTGGTTTGCTAGAGTAGAGAGTAGTTTGTGCTTGATATAATGTGTCTTCATATTTTAGTGTTTCTATCAGTTGTATATGTTTTTATCAATGGTTTTTTGAATGTTTTGTTGGATTATATGTACTTTCTGTTCCTTTATTGGAGTGAGAAATAATGGTGTGAGAATATTCGAAGGGGTTGTTTTGGTAAAAGTTTGATATTTGAGAAAGTGAGTTCTATGGTGGGTCATAATCTCATATTTTACATAGAGCGTTGTGTGTCCACCTATTGGACCAGAAGGAAAAGTTTTGATTATGGATTTACTACTCCTTACTGGAAGGTAGTGGATTCTTCAAACACCATGTTTCTTGCCAAAGGCCTCAGAGTTTAGATGACATGTATTAAGGAATCCTGGTGGTGTTTGTAGTTTGATTAAGGTCATTCCTCCAATGTTATGGTGAGGTAGTTCCTATATTTCTATTTTGGTATATATTTCACATAAAATTCCTTCTTATTTCCAAGTGCATGATGGAATTATCTCTTATGAAATATTTGTGATTGTTCCATCTTGGATGAAAGTTTTTGATTATTGTCCTTGTGTTGACCTTCCTTCTGAATCAGTAGCAGATTTATTTTATGGACTTCTGTAGGTGATAAATCATGGGTAGTTTTCGGTTTTGGTTTCAATGTTCTAATCATTGGGCCCATTCCCACCCATCACCTTGTGGTAGGAGTTTTTGGTCTGTGCTAGGTAGATTTCATGTATTTTTGATCTCATTAGTTCTTAATGGCAGGGAGACCCACTAGGGGACTCATTGAAAATTATCCAATGATAAATAATAACTAGGTATCTTCAAATTTCTGGGATTCCATTCAAGCCTCCCCCTCTTGTTGATAGGTTTTGGTTTGATTATGGTGTTAGTTTAGTTAAATTGTCATTAATTTAATGTTATTAGATTTCTAAATTTTATTTTTTTTGCTAAATGATGGGATTTTTGGAAGGTTCCTATTGATTATGTTCTAAGTATTGTTGTGAGGATTTTTGCTCCAAATTTCTATAGATTCTTGTGAAGTGGTTTAAATTTTCATGTATATTTTGGGCAAGATGCATAATTACATTAAGATTTTTTGGGATTTTTTAGACTAAGGGGTTGGATTCTATGGTTATGAGAACCCTTAATCATTGATCAACCGATTAGAAAATGTAGTGGAATTCCATTGGAAGGAAGCGTTATAATAGGGATATTTATCACACCCAGTTTTTTCATCCATTAATCATGGTTATTTTTGGGATCTTGATTTCACTATCATGAACCGAGTGTTTCAAATACAGAAATTATATTTTGGATGTTTTGGGTAGATTTTAGACCTATTACTGGTTATTCTCAAAGGTGTGAGGATGAGATTTATTATAAAATGTGTTTGTAACACCCATAGTAGCAACTTTATATGGGGTATGATTATTGGATGGTTTATCAGCTTGAGTTAGATGAGGTTTGGTGTGAAAAGTGTAATTTTTAGGGACTTTTTCTAGGTTGAAATGATAAGGCGCACAGATAGTTGAATCATATAGGTAAGTTTGAATGGGTCGCATGGTTTGTCCATAGTCTAACTAAGTGTGCAGTATATGTGTGTAGCCTGTGCAATAGTAGACAATGGGAAATTGCATGGTCTGAACATAGTTTGTAAAACCCTATAAGCTAATCGTACAACCCACTCAGGAAAGGGTGTTTTGGAATTTTCAACATCTTTTTAATTGGTGTTTTTCACTTAGCCTCCCCCATCCAAATACTATGACTTTAATTCCTCCCATGGTTGGTTTGGATCCTCTAACCCCATCCAAGTGAATTTTGACATGTTTTCTTGGTTATTCCTCACACTGATCAAATGCTTACAGAAAACTTATCCCTCTCCATTAATTTTCTTTAATTTTACCATTTTGCAGTAAACCTAGTGGCCACATCTTGTTGATTTTCATACCTAGGGTTATGTAGAATTTTGGGGTTCTATTCATTTAGGGTTTTAATAGGAAAATTTAGGCTCTTGGAACACTAGTGGTTCGTTTTTAGGTGTGTGTCATCAATGAGCCATGAATTTGAGGTAGGTGTCCCTTGATCCTACATTTAAAATTAAAGATTTATTAGTTTCATGTTTTTTATAAATTCCTTATTTTCTACATATTTTTTTGTTATCTTCGGATAAATTTTTTTGTGTACAAAGTGTTGATTTATGGCTTGTTCTGTGATAACTAGTTTTATTTTGTCATAACGGGGCACACCAAGTGTTTGAAAAAATTTCTTGTTACTATATTCATGTGGATTAGGAAGTTTAAAGGATTATTTAAAAATGTAAATGAATTTATTTTATTTTAAATGATGAATTTGTTGTTTGTTTAGTTGATTCCTAAGGGGTTTTGGATTTAAAAATAATTTTATTAGGTTTTCAAATGGGATTGGAAAATAGTTTTTGATTGGTGACCAATTATGAATTTTTTTTGAAATGTGTTTTCTGTAAAAATTGAATGTGAGTAATTTTAAGTGATTGTTTTCAAAATGGTTTTGAAATAAAAATTGGTGTTGGTACCATTTCGAGGAAATGTACATGTTTTTTTAAAGTGATGATTTTGTATAGAATGTTTAAAGGCCCTTTTGACAATTTTGGGAAAATAATGAATCTGTTTATTATGAAAACGTCTATTAGATGACTCTCATTATTTCATAATTTTTTTGGATGGGATTTACCCACTATGGAATCCTTCTGATCCATTAGGATAATTAGAGATCCTTGGTAGAGACTACATGTGGTAAATTTGTTTTATTGAATGAGATATAACTTTAGAGTGGCTTGAGGTGAATCATGTTTGTAATTTTTATTTTTATACATGTTATTGGATTCTCAGTTGGAATCAGTTGGTTCACCCCTTTATAAATGAGACACGATAACTTGGAATAGTTAGAGAATTGTACGAGAATGATTTCTTCACTAGATATGGTACACACTAGCTAGTGGACCATATATATGGGGACATATGAAGTTTTTTTCTACCATATTTTCCCCTAATTCTTTCTTGAGTTTGGGTGGAATGGAGTATTTAGTGATCTATGATCTTCATCGTGCAAGGAATTCCATCAAGGGGTGTGGATCATGTGTTTGTATGATCTTTATTATTCATGATCTCCTAGTTTCACGCATGTCTATTGGCACTTAGTTTCCAATAGTGATTATTGAGATACATGGTTACTCTTGTGTGTTTATTTTAATTCCCCTTAATATGTGATTACTATTGTGCTATCATATGTTGTTTTTTTCTTAGAAAGAGATAATTTAGTTTCCAAAAGTTTATGAAAATGTCTTTAAATAAAACTTTTTGTATACTCTCTTGTGCCATTTTAAATATAAAGAATCACATTCCCCTACAAAATGTTTATGTATTAATAATGTAATCAAACCTCCATTTGGAATGAAATTTGGAGATGGGACATGTTTTTTTTTAAATAAAAAATAATGGAAGTTAACAATATATATTGTATATAAAATAAACGGTTGATGATTCAATTATATTAAATGAAGTGCATTGAAAATATATTATTAGGCTAGCCCACTGGGTTTTAATAGTCACACCTATAGTTATTTTCTATTATTAGATTTAGGTGAAGATATCATCTTAGTATTGATCGGTTTGGGAGATAGTAGTTCTTGGTATCATTGATTGACCCTTGTATACACATGGAGTTGTTTTGTTTTTAGTATTCATTTTGTGTTTTATAATTATATTGTTGTATTTTCCAATTCTGTGTCAATGGTGTTCTGTTTGAAATTTATATATATATTAGGATACTTTGTTTGTTCCAAGAATTTAGTTTATTTATTATTGGGAGACATAATTACCTTTGTTTAAATTTTTGATTCTCGCCATTAGTTGCAAGAACATGGGGATCTTGAATTCCATTTTGGACATATCATGGATCAACTTGGTTGACTGGTTTTAGATTGCCCCATTTTGGTCCCTATTAAAATTGAATAATAGAATTTCGGAACATTAGGCAACTTTTATTTTTTTTTAGTTTCCTTTATTACTTGGGGATGTGAAGGTAGATGATGTTGTAATATTATGACTCAAGATGTAGGAATAAAAAGGTCTTCCTGAATATCCCCTCATTTCTATCCTCGGGTTTCAATTAGATGTCTCATTTTGTTGGTTTCCTTATGGTTCTTGTATATTTTTTGGTGTTTAAGATTCAAAAATGGTGTTAGTCTAGTGCTCTCCATGAGAAATTAGCTCATAGAAATGCATGTGGATCTAGGGGCTCTATCTTATAATTCTCTCATTGACGATGGTGTTTTTGGAGTATGGATACCAATCATATAGTCAATTCATCCATCAACACTATTTTCCACCTTGGGACTTGTTTTGAGACTTTTTTATTCTGAAAATTTCATTGAAACCCCTTTTGTATGTATTTTTAAAATGGGGTTTTCATGGAAAGAGTTGTATATTGAAATGTGGGAAAAGATTTTCATAATTAAACATGTGGAAGACTCCAAAAAAATTAATTTTTATGAAGTAACCTTTTTGGTTAAAATGGAATGGATTTAAGGAGTTTATAATTTTCCAATCAAAACATTGGTTTTATGGAAAATAGTTGTTTTAAAGTGGGTGTTTATTTTGGTATTTTTAACTAAGAGGAGTGGGTTTTATTTAAACATCATTTGATTTAATGATATTTATTAATCTAGTGGAATTTTTTGAATGAAATGAATTGAATTTTTCAATGAAAAATTAATGAATTTGTTATTCAAGGTGAAATGGATTAAAACATAGAATCTAAAAAAGGATTTCAACTTGGTGGTTTGTGATCCATTAGATGGAATCATGAATTTTTTATTTTGGATGAATGATATTTCTTTAAATGAGATTATTTTGTTTTGATTCTTGGTGTGTTCAATGAGTTATTACATGTATGGATATGTGCGGGAGGTGGTTGGATGATGATTTGGGTAGAGAGTTATCATGATTGGTATGGTTGATGAGTCCGCGATATGTAATGAGTTGATATGTGACCTGATTATAAAAAATGTTCTAGTGAGTGATACCTTATAGAACTCCATTGGTGAGTATCAAAATCTAACTAGTATATTTGTTTTCAAAATGTTTTTTTAAGATGGAAATTGTGGTATTTTTGGAGAATATAGATGTGTGCCTTGTTTTTATAGTCCTCAAAAGTATTTTCAATTTGTTGTGATTTATAATGATTTGAGGGGGGTGATGTTTATGATGTTCATTAATATTGAAATTCTATTGGTGGGTTTGTCTTGAAGCAGTGATTAATGAATTTATAGAAAGGTTTTGGGAGTCTTTAATAGGGTTTCCCTAAATGTTGGTGTATGGTCCATAAGATTTTTAGTTCATGAGATAATTTTAATAGAGATCTTAGTTTAGTTTTTTCCAGTGTTGTCCCCCAAAAAAATTGATAAATTTTAGTGGTGTATCTATTAGTCATTACATGTAATAATTATTTCAAGTTAGTCAACCTAAGGATTTAGTTCTCCAATTATAAATGTTGAATCAACCTCTCTAATGGAAACCCCATCCCGTTTACTAGTGTAGAGAGTTATTTGGGTGTGACATAAGGTTCCTTCCTATTGTCTTTCTTATATTGGTTGTAGCCATTGTTCTTGAGGGCATTAGGTGTGTTTTATTGAGTTCCATGTTATTTTATTCCTCGTTTGGTGTGAGAATGAATGGTGTGTGCAAATTTCGTGTCCATATTTGGGTAAGAGTATGGTATTTGAGAAATTTATTTTTTTGGTGCGTCATAATCTTATGCTTCTACAAGGAGTGTTATAAAGAACTTGTGGAACTGAAAAAAGGTGTTTTGATTAGGCATTAGCAGGTCCTAACTGTGACTCATTTTATGCATCAAACAATAAAAATCCAGATAATGGAATTAAAGTGAAGATGTAAGGGATACAGGAATCCTAGGTGTATGGAGAGTTTGGTTAATTGCATTCATCTATAGTTATCTTGATGTAGTAACTATAATTTTATTATGGTCTATTTGTCATTTAAAATTAAATCTTGTTACATACTATGTTATAGACATATCTCTCATTCAATGTCTGTGATTGTTCTTAGTTGGATGAGAGTTTTTGGAATGTTTCCATTCCAGGACCACCCCTAGGAATTTGTTTCAAATTTGGTTTATGACCTTAAAATGATGATGATTCATCGGTAGTTATCATTTTTTGTTTCATTGATCTAATCATTGGGCCCCTTACCTTTCCTCCCCATATGGTGGCACTATTTGGTCCTTGTGGGGATGTTTTCATGTTTGGTTAATCTCATTATTTCTTATTGGTGGGGAGAACCTGTGTGGTCAAGTTAAAAATTCTTCTATGAGAAATCATCTCTAGGTTTTTTAAAGTGAGGGGGAGTCTATTTGGGACTCCCTCTATTAGTGATATATTGTGGTTTTATATTATTTTTAATTTAGTTAAATTGGTTTTCATTTGATGTTGTTTTATTTATGAGTGTTTTTGGGTAATGATTGGGTTTTTTGGAGTGCATCAAATGGTTATTCTTAATGTATATAAGTGAGGGTTTTGGATCTAACTTCCCTTTGATTCTTGATAAGTGGTTTCAATTTATTGGTCTATTTCAGGAAATAAGAATAAGTTCAATTTGTCTTTTTTGGGATGTTTTTAGATCAAGGGGTTGGATTCTTTGGTTTTGAGAATCCTTAGTCATTGATTGATGAAATGAAAAAATTGGACTTTCATGGGTGGAAAGCATTATAGTGGGAAGGATTTTTAAACTCAAATTTTTTGTTTCCATCCTTTGTTCCAGTTTATCTTTTGTCTCTTTATTTTTCTCCCGAGTTCTGGGTGCTCCATATATAAATATTATATTTTGGAGGTCTTGGGTGGATTCTGGACCTATTCTTGGTTAGAATGAAATTAATGAGGATGATGTTTCTTGTAAAATGAGTTTGTGACACTCATAATAGAACCTTTTTTATATGGAATGTTTTTCGTGGATGGTTTATACTTTTGAGTTAGTTGATTTTTGGGGTGTAAGTAATGATTATTGGGGAATTCATCTAGCTCATGAGATTAAGGCTAATAGTTAGTTGAATCATGTAGGCAATTCTATAGGGTGTCTCAAGCTTTTCACATGGTTTAAGTTAGTGTGAAGCCTAGGTGTGTAGCCTGTAAAGCACTAGAAAGTGGGCAATCCAACGGTTTGTGCATGGTTTATTAAATTGTTTGATATAACCATGAACCCCACTTGATAAAGGGTATTTTGGGATTTTCTCAATATTTATCATTGGGATATCTTCCCTTAGCCTATCCCATTCAAACCATAAGACTTGGTTGCCTCCCAAGGTCTTTTTTGGATAATCCAACTCCCTCCAAGTGTTTTTTGATGTTATTTCATGGCGATTCTTCCCCCGGATCGAATGGTTTAAGGTCATTTCTCCCCCTCCTTGGATTTATTCTATTCCCCCATTCTCATATAACCATTCTTTCCATGTTTAGATTATTTTCAAACCTAGTGGTGTGTGGAATTGGATGGTTTTATTTGTTTAGTTTTTCACTAGATTGTTCATGGCTCTTGGAACTCTTGTGGTTCATTTTTATGTATGGGTATTAGATGGGACATGGATTTGATGTAGGTTTCCCTTGCACCTTTCCTAATAATTCAAGATTCATTTCATTCTTTAAATGCCTTCCATATTTTCTAAATATTGTTTTGTGATATTTTTAAAAATTGTATGGCATGAAAAATAGAGGTAGATTCTATATTTTTTTATAAATGTTGTTATTTTGTTATAAAGGTGCACACCAAGTGTTTGATAAAATGTTTCCTAGGCCACCGCATATGGTTTGTGATGATTAAATCATGCCTTGGAAATCTAAATAAATTTTTGGTAATAGGAAAGATTATTTGGGGTTTCTTTAAGTTGGTTCCCAAGGGGGTTTGGGTTTAAAAATAATTTTCATTGGTTTTTTAAATGTGGATGGACATTAGTTTATGATTAATGGACCATTTAGAATTTTTATAGAAATATTTTTTTCATAAAAACGGAATGTGAGTACTTTCAAGGGATTTTATTCAAAATGGTCTTAAAATGAAAATGGTTGCTTGTAACTTTTAAATGAAATGTGCTTAGTTATTTTAAAGTGATGATTACATTATGCAATTTTGTTAAAATAATGTAAGTGTTTATTATTAAAACCTTCATTGGATGATTGTCATGACTTGTTTATGTTTAGTGGATGGGATGTTCTCACTATGGAATCCTTGTGATCCATTATGATTATTAAAGATCCTTGGTAAAGACTCTTTATGATCTATTTGTTCTATGACATGAGATCGATCCTCGGAGTGGCTCGAGATGAGGCCTGTTTTTGAATTATTAGTTTATATACATGTGATTGGATACTTAGTGGGAATCAATTGGTTTACCCCTTTATTATGTGATTCATGGGAAACTGGAATAGTTATAGAATATTTTGAGAATGATTACAACATTGGTTACTTTTCGCACAAACTAGTGGCCCATAGTATACGAATATATTGAGTTAATTACTATGGGAATTTCCCCTCGTTTTTTTCTGAGTTAGGGTTATCCGGAGTATTTTGGGTGCTTTGACCTTCATCATGTGAGGCATGATATCTGGTAATGTGTTTCATGTATTAGTATGTAATTGATTATTCATGATCTCAAAGGTTCTCCAATGTCTATTGACACTTATTTTATTGGATTGATGATTGAGATACATGGTTTCTCTTGTGTATTTATTTCCATTTACATTATTATGTGACTATTATAGTTCTCTAAAATGGGGTGTTTTTTCTGGAAAGTGATGATTTATATTCAAAAAAATCATGAAAACTTTTTTTAATGATAAAGTATATTACTATCTTTTTCCGTTTTCAAATGAAAGCATCACATTCCCCTTGAAATTTTTAATGTATCACTAATGGAAACAAACCTTATTTTGGAGTGAAATTGGGAAATGGATTGTGATTAAATTAAATTGAAAAATGTGAATATCATACTTTATATATTGTATTTAAAAAATGAGGTTAATATTTCTATTATTTTAATGTATGTGCATTAAGAAAAGATTATCAGTCTGGCATATTGGGTTTTACCAATCACACCTATAGTTATTTTCTATTTTTAATTTGTGGTGAATTTATCAGGATGGTCTTGATTGTAGTGGGTGATAGCGGTTCATGGTATGGGAGAGTGACCCATTGGTTCACATGGATTTATTGTGCTGTTTGGTTTCAGTTTAGGATCTATTGTACAATTGTTTTTTATCTCTTTATAAAGGATTTTTAGTTGGATATTGATGAATATATTTGTCTTCTATATTTGTTTCTACTATTTAGGTAATTTATTATAGGGAGAAATCATTCCATTTTATCACACTATTCAAACTCGATATTAGGTTTCAGCCCGTGGAGATTAGGAACTCCATTTAGGCCAAGTAGCAGATTGGCATGGGTGATTGGTTTTGGATTTACCTGTGTTGGTTCGTGATATTATATTGTTAAATAATAATTAATTGATAATGTGACAATTATTTACATTACCATTATAATTAATTCTCAATAAAACTATATACACTTTATCTTGAGTGATATAATTTTTGATGTCGATGGAGGTGACCTACTGAGTTGTACTCGCAGCCAATTCAGAATTTCTGATCAGTACCCAAATAGATTTAATGGATTCAGGATAGGTTAAGGTAAAAGAACCTATATTAGATGGTAGGGTCATGGTGGAGCATGGGTGAGGGAACTAGATGTTTTTTTGGACCCTCTTGGGAGTAGTTTGTGACTTTATTCTGGATTTGAATTTAAGACCCTTGAGATGTACATTGACAAGGAATATATGTAGTTTAGTTTGGATATTGTATTTCTATGTTTTTGTTAGTATCTTATATTTTCATTCTTATATATATGATTATATTTTATTTAGTAATTATTTACTAATATTCATTACTGTATTACCATGATAAAAGAGGTTATAGTATCCCCATGATTGACATAACAGATCCTCACTCTTATTCTAAGGCCATTAGTGTAATGGGAGTCACAACTAAGGTTATGTGACCGACCAGTTCGGGGCACCGGTGTGTGGAACCCATGACATAACCTTACAAATTGGTATCAATGGTGCTTTATTTTATTTTATTTTTTATTACTATTTGGGAAAGGAAGAACAAAGACTATGATGATTCATGCCTTGGTTATGAGCTCGTACATAAGTGAAGTTAAACCATGTATGGTGGATAACACTAGTACCTAGGGTGGGATTGTTGTTATTATTATTTTTCTATTACATTTTTATATTATTTCACCTTATATGACAAAATTCTTTTGTTAGGTCATTATAGTTTCTATGATTCTAAGATTTGACACATATCCAAGTAATTAATGATAGTGGAGTATGCTTGAAACATTCTAGCCACTCGAGTTTATTTTCTAATATGAAGTATTTTAGGCAGGAAGAAGAAAATAGGATTTGGGATTATTTTTGAAAATGTACTATTTTTTCCTTACATGTGAAATTGAGATGAGAATGTGCATAATAAGAATCTAAGAGAGACTATAAATAGATTAAAATTTGTGAATAAATGGATCTATAATGAGAAAATTGAAAATTAAGAATGAGTTTAACATTGTTAATGATGGCCTAGGTATAAGATACTTACCGGTACTTATTACACATTTGTTTTGATCGTGTTGAATGGTTTGGGAGAAGTCAAAACCAGGGTAATAAGTGTTCAATTAGTTGAAATAATTGTGAAAGAGGATGGTATTCATAAGAGAAAAACGTGGTGTAGGTCTTAACATGAGATGTAAATGCCCTATACCTTGACATCATCCTGTATACACCGAGATAACATTACCTATATTCAAAGGTTATTATGAATTTTTTCTTGTTGGATAAGTGGACATGTTGATTTTTGTTCAGTTGGACAATGTTAATGGAAAAACATTGTGGGGGCTAGTGACAATCTTGTTATACACAAGTAAGAGACCAAAGGAGGTTGTGTGTTGATAAATTAAAAGGGTTCTATATTCCAAGGTAATTATGAATTTTTTTGTATAAGTGGAATTTCTGATATTTGTTCCCTTAGATAATGTTATAGGAAAAACCTTGTGGGGGCTACTGACCAACTCGCCATACCCAAGTAAGAGTCGAAAAGAGGTTGTGTGTTTATAAATGATAAGGGTTCCATTCATGGAAGTAAGGAATTGTAAAGGATTAATGTTTTGATTTTGCTAATTGATAGAAGAATACACAACCATTACCACGTCCTGGGACTTGTTGGGGTGGGGGACATGAGCTGTGCTAGTTTTTTGTTTTTAAGGAAAGTGATGATAAAAACACATCTATTGTGGGGAGAGATGTGTTACTAATTTATAAATCCTTCTTTGAAGTATTTGATATGAATTTTGGATCACATTAAGAAAGAAATATAGGGAATGACCATGATGGTAATATGTGTATTATTGAGAAATGGACAATTTTTTGAGGAAAAAAGATGAGAGAAGCTGATGTGGGGGTTCAATGGCCTAGTCATTTATACATGGAATCTTAGATATTCTTGTGATAAAAACATGAGGATAAGATGATATAAGTTTGGTAGATTTTAATATCATGATTTTTTCTAGATATGTATTGGGAATTCATAAAGGTACTCCTTAATATTGTTTTAAGTATAACATATTTAGGTTTAACATGGGTGTGTTTGGGTGAAAATTAGATAATTTTGAACGGAGGATATGGTTTTCATGGTCTTTTCATGGTGTTTCCATGGCTAGACAATGTGTCCAAGAGGGTTGCATGGTTTTTTCATGGTGAGAAACATTGTTCAAGTCTTTTCATGCTTTTATCAGATTTAAAATAAGTGCTTAAGGGGGTCACACGGTTTGTGCATGGTTACACAATGTGTGAAGACTAACTGTGTAATGAGAGCATAGTTAGGTTCATTGTTAGTACTAACTATGTGACCTGACCCAAGAAACTGTGTGAACAATAATTAATGGTACCCAAATTTGTTTTAAAATTATCAAAACCCCTATATTATCCCCTAATCACCCTTATAATTATGCTAATAAATTATATGAAATTTGGATTCTCCCAAATGGATTAGAGGACCTCCCTACATACTTTCATGGTGAATAAAAGTGCTGATTAAAGATCTGTACCACCCCAAGTAACTGTTTTCTTCGCATTTTGATCTCTCTTTCTCTCTCACTCCACTTCCTGGATAAAATATGGATGTCTGTCCAATATTGGATTTAGATATATATATAGGTTGAATAGTTCTTTTTTCATTTTATCTTTTATGTAGGATTTGAATCAAGATCTTGATCTTTGACGAAATTATTTTTATTCCACTGAAATTGCGGATATCCATTTGAAACCACTCTTCATCATTCTTGAGGTAGGTGGTCTATATTTTAAATACCAAATTCTATTTTTAAATTACATAAATGTTATTGTGTAACAACTATTATATGTTTATACATTCTATTCTAGATTGAATTAATTAATTTGGTGGATTAACAAATTAATGAGACATGAAATTGTGATTTTTAAAAAATTATAGTTTTCCACAATTAAAGGTAGAATTAATTATAAGATACTTGGAATTGAGGTCTAAGATAATTAATTATAGAATTAATTATGAGATATAATCAGTTGGGGATGAGATAATTAATTTTAGAATTAATTATAAGATTTTGAGATGTAGATATTGAATAATTAATTGATAAATTATTAATGGGTTAGTCGTACTTAATTAATTATGGAATTAATTAGTCGGATTTATGTGATAAAATTATTGGTGAAGTAGTATGGATTTTATGTTTATAATTAATTGATGAATTTATTATGTGTTATAAATGGTAACATTGTAATTTAGTTGTGAAATAAATAATGTGAACGTGGCCATTCTAATGAGTGTGGTGTGAATGATGACATGGTCAATTAGTTATGAATTAAATAATGCTTACATGGTCAATCTATTATGTGATGTATGAATTGTAACATGGTAATTTCACTATAAATTAAATAATGGGAAGATTTTTATTAAATTGTGTAATGTTTGAATGGTATCATGGGAATTCATGTATGAATTAAGTAATTGTAACAATAGAATTATGTGATATGATGTCCCATGGACATGCTTCAAGCTCTAGCATGATCCATAGTAGGTGTCGAGGTACCAGTGTCTATGGGAACCCATGAGTTTATGTGGTTAACTAAATATTAATTGATAATGTGACAACTATAAAATTATTCATTATTATTGTTTATTTATACAACTCTTATTGTTTATTTATACAACTCCATAAACATTATTTTGAATGGATATTGTTTTAGATTCCATTGGTGGTATCCTACAAAATTGTAGTCACACCAAATTCGGGGATCCTAATTGATACCTGAATATATTTCATGGGTTCTTGGAAAGTTATGGGAAAATCCACTATATAAGATGGATGATTTGAGATCGAGCATGGGTGAGGATGAAGAACTTGGTTCGGGACCTTCTTGGGAATTGTCAGGGTCTTTATTTTGGGTTTTTTAAAAACATGACATGAATATTGACATGGAATATTTATAGTTTGTTTTTTATATTGTATTTCTATATTTGGTAATCAAGTAATATTATAATGTTTCCCTTTATGATAATATTTTATTCAATTACTGTTTATTATTTTCTGCTAGTGTATTACTCATATTAAAGAGTGTATAATCTCACTGTTATTGATATATCATACACTCACATCTAGTCGACAGGCTCTTCCATATGGGGTGGTGCACCTATGGTCATGTGATTGACCAATTCAAGTTACTGGATTATGGCGCCCAGGGCATGACTTTACATTATAATTAATAATTATAAACAAATATAATTTAGTAAAAATTAATGAAGTACATAAGTATACATGGAGGAAGTTGTGTATGCTTTCCCATAAATTTGAAATGGATTTTGATTTAATATATATTTTTCAATACGAAGAAAATTAGTTTAATTTAACTAAATAATGTTACATGGAACACATTTAAATATTTTTTTAGTATGCATTTAATTTTTCTATGTGAAAAAATGTGCACACTTCCCACATTAGGCTATACACCATGTAGTATTTTACACAACATGTACTCTATTATACCATTGAATTCAGCAGAATCATAGTGAATAGTTGTGTTTTATTCGATGAACGTGTTCAATTTAAACTATATATACAGGATTCACTAGGTGTGTGTCCTTAAAATTACATGATTCATCATTACCCATGTCATGTGTCTTATATAAAGATCAATGGGACAACCCAAGTTCTCATCCATGAGAAACCTGGTACTACATGTTGTGTACAATGTTTAAACAATGTGTAGTCATTCAATCAATATTATAGTCTGTCATGATATAAATATTGATACACTGTTGTCAGATTTTATATCTCATTTGATCACATATACCCATATTTATAATGAGATACAAATGAAAAAGAAAAATTAAATATAATGCACATTAGTAGTACATGTTTTTTACTCTAGTTACGATCCATATAGAGCCTCCAAAACCTCTACATGATGTATATAGAAAATTTCTTCATTTTTTAATCATCAAAATTTACAGGTTATTCTAGTGAGAAAAAAGAAAAGGAAGACAACATTATTTCCGATAATAAATTCAATCGAAATAGATAATGTAAATTTAAAATTCATTCAACCAATCAATTAATAATAATAATTTATAAGTTAATCATGGGACCCATTCTAATATTAAGTGTTTGTTCTTGTGGTAATTGAATCGATTTTGATGGGTTAAAGTACTTGAATTTTAGTATTGAATTAAAGGTAATTATATTTATAGAAGATTAACACATCACGACTAATAAATTTAGCAGATTACATAACTATATTAAAATTATTTATGAAAATGATTAGTATATTCACAAATAATTTGTTATTAATTTAGGAGTATATATAGAGTTACCTCAGCATGTAATTCTTCCATCATTAATGATATGATTGATTAGAACTCATTTTACTATCATTTCTACATCATTTCTATGTATATAATCCTAATAGTGATAATTCATAGACAAAGAAAATATTAGAATGTGAATGTAGATTATTCAGTTGATAGCACAGCTAATCATGGTCACTTCTATCATCTATCCTTCATATAAATAAAATTATTTTTATGTTTGAAGAACTCTTGATGTTATTTCATTAGAATTAGAAAGGAGGGGGAAATATTACTCTAGATCTCTTGATCTCTCTCCATTGTTTGAGTTAGTCTCATTATATCTATTATGCACAATAACTGTGTTATGGAAATTTATATAATAAGATATTTACTATAAAGGGTGTTGGAATGGGAAATTACACACAAAAAGCATCACATTTTTATAATTATTATGTTACCCAGTGGCTATAAATTATAATACCGTTATTATTAATCCCTTGAAATGTGTAACACCATTATGAATATTGAAATATATTGTATTTATTATATTTTCAGCTGAATAATTAATATTGTTCCTCATTCATTGATTAAAATTTTTTAATCCACAAAAAATTAATTTTTAATATATATGTATAACTCCATTGTTATTTGATAAATATAATTAATAATATATTAACTATGGATTAAAATAATAATTCATTATTATTATTCATATCACTCATTTGTTCAAATAACTAATGATTAAATTATGGTGATCAACTAAAAACATTAACATTATTTTTTATATCATGTAAAATTCTATATATAAATTTTACATAGATTAAAATACACTTAGCCGGTGGCCAAAAAGGCCTCTTTTTTAGTATAATTAGACATAACCCTATAATGCCTAAGGTTAGTGTCAAAAAACCTACCATGTAACCCATATAGAAACAAGTTAAGGTCACAATGACATCAAACATCTTTCGAATGATTTCCCTGTGTTATAATCTTGTAAATATTATTTCTCAAATAACATATGTTTCATTCTAGTTCCATTAACCTATATGATTGATGTCTCCTTCTTTGTCTTTCCCCAAATTAACATTCACACTAAAAACTATAGACATGGTTTTTTACACAATCTTCTTTTTCCATAAAATGGATAAATATATAAACTTATGTAAAGGGAAATGGTATAAACCATAACTCTCATTTTCTATTAATGAAATATCTGTATTGTTTTATAAAAAAATTCATACCTCTCCACGGGAATATTTTTTCATGGTTTTTGTCAATACATTATCTTACACAAGTAATGATATCAATTATTGATAATCATATTATCTATGGTTCAATACCTATACATCAAGTAGATAACATCCAAAAAAAATGAAAATAAATATTTACTATAAACAAGAATATTATCAAATCCTCATATCTTGGGTATTAGCAAGGGAGAACACTGTGAGAAGGTGTCTCAATGTATTATGAGACACTTAACATTAATATCCTGTATTTTCTATATCCTTCGAACAACATAATCTGGAAATAGAACCATATCTAACAATAATATAATGGTTAACACATGATATTATATATTATGATCATAAGTGGGAATAACATTTTCATACGTATTTGAGAAAAAAATAATGGTCAATGAAAATCACATTATGAAACTATGTCAAAATATACATGAATCATCAATCAAAAACTGAACAAAAGGATCTTAGTTTGATATATGTAATGAGTCGTCAGACTACTAATATACTAAAAACAAAAGAATATTTCAAAAAATTATTAGAAAACATATCATTATAAATATACGTTAACTATAATTATACCAAAATAAAGACTTCAAAACATGTCATATCTACAATGAAACCTAGAAAAACTATTTTTTTCATATCATAACCATAATTTTACCTCGATAAAATCTTATCATCATATTTTTAATTTAATTACTTTTACGAAAAAAATAATTATATAAAAAGATACAAAACATCACACAATGAATTAGACAGATATATAGTAAGCACATATCCATTAAGGATAACCATACATATGAGTTCCATGAAAATATGAAAGAATTCATATTTTATCATAACATAATTAATACATAAATATTAATGATTTTATTGAAAAATTTTGTAATATAATTTTACAATTCATTTTGAGAAATAATGTTAATGATATCACATGGAAATTTCTACTCAGAAGCTTAAAAATATTGAAGGATATTGAAAATTTGGAGAATCACCTTTATAAGATGAACACAATGAACGATACATCAAAATATGGGAAAAGAAATGGATAATTGAATACCATGAGTTTAATCCCCATGAATAAAAATAATACAGGGGAATTTGGATGGTAATTCATGGAAAAACAATTTCAAGGAAATAAACTATTTTGAGATACAATGTAAAGTGGAAATGAATGTGTAAATAATTTTTAAGATATTATTTTTATCATTATTATACTAGATAAAGTTACATATCACATTCAAGAGTATGTTTGAAAACGATGGACATAAAATATTTAAAATGATAACATTTGAAGAAATCCATCGATGATAGATTCATGAAAAATAAATAATGGTTATATAATGGAAATGTTAAGTGTAGGATAAAACATATGATATAGAAAATAAAAAATAACACTATTAGGTATTTAAAACTCCATGATGGAAAATTAAAATCATAAAAAGAGTAATAAAAATTTATTTGGGAAATATTTAATGTTAAAAATAGTATTAAAAAAATAACACACCTTGGATATCTAAATAATAATAAACAACATTTTATGGAATAGAAAACATGTTTTTGTGAGAAAATGTGATCACTTGAGAATAAAGATAATCATTATAAAAAAGTTAAAATATTATGAGAATTAAATTCATCATGGTAAGAGAATTGATTTTAAACATAAATTTTTCAAATATAAAGTAAAAAATACTAGGAAATATAATTTCATGTTGGAATAAGAGATTCATGGATTAAATTAGTTCAACATGATACTTTGTAACTTGTAGAAATAAATTTTTATTTCTTAATATTTTTTAGTCCCTTTTTATTTTCTTAATCAAAAGCTCCAGAGAAGTGATTATTTCATGGGTCAAAAAATATAAATTTCATGAAAATTATAATAAAATTAATCAATTTGAATAAATATTTACTGAGAAGAAACCAGAAATGAATATTTTATATGTCACAATGAAATAATGATGATATAAAAAACCCCATTATAAACACAATAATTCATGAAGTAGGTATCATTTGAAAAGATATTTAGGTGAAATAAATGTAAATACCCCGAAAAAATTAAGATTAATGTTAACATTTTTCTGTAATATGTATGAACATACCCTGAATATAAGAATAAAATTCAATAAAAACAATTATAACTTAATGAATGAAAATTTAGTTATGAAAGAAATCATTATTATCCCTTTAAGGTGAACATTCTCAAATTTCCACTAATTATTGATGACTATCAAAATAATCTAGTTCATAACCATATTAATAAATGTAATCTTATATAAATTTCATTTTGTTCATTTATTTCAAATAAATTAGACATCTATAATTTCATTTCATCATTTGATATTGATAGCTTTGATTATTTGTTTATTAATAGTGGTTTAATGGTGTTTCCAATTAATTTTAATATATTCAAATATTATAATTTATATATTATTATATGTACTATTTTTAATGTTTTCTAATGATATTTTATTTTTTAATATCATTTCATAATTTTTTTTGTTAAGATATGTGATTATAATATCATTGATGTAAATGTTTTGAAATATTTTAATAAAAAAGGGTAGTATATAAATCATAAGTTTAATATTAATATATCTATTCAAATTAAATGATCAAAAAATTATTTGATCATTAATTTCTAAAATAAATTTTATTTTTGTTTAAAAAATCATTCCTGGTTGAAATTTATAGCATTGCTCATGTATGATGTTTAACTCACCTAAAAAAGAACAAATCATAATAAATGGCGGTGTTTGGTTATGAAAGATATTAATTTTTACTAATATCATTAATTTGGAATATTATTTATTTTATTTATAATTTTTATGGTGGAATGTCATATGATAGAAAAATTTGATAAATAATATGATACTATTTGAAAAACTAAAAAAACAAGTTTGTTGAGGAGGTGATCTATATGTACGCCCGGTAAAAAATACATGTTTTAATTGAAAAACATGAATATTGAGAATGTATTATGATTTTAGATTCTTAAATTTTTAGAAATTTAATATTAATCAATAAAATATTTATATTCATGTATAAATGCAAGGTAGTGATTAAAAATAAAACATTTTTTTCCTGTAGTAGGTAGACCACAAGTACTTCTGATGAAAACATTATCATTATAAGGAAAATTTTGGAATATAAATAATTAAAATTCACATACTATAATATAATTTAGAAAACTAATAATATGGATTTCATTCCACTATAATGTGAATAATAGAATTCTAAAATATTATTGAGTAGAAAAGGGGTTATGGTAAGATTAATTATAACTTTGATAAATTGGTCATTACCTTGGATGAATTCATGGAAATGTTGAACAAGGGAAATTATGTTCATATGAATAGGAATAATATAGAGTCTTATAGGGTAATTAAAAATTAAAGGTATTTAATAGTAATAAAAAATTTTGTGGGATATTATTTCGTTGTTGAATTCCACTTTAATAGGTGAAGTGATTGAAATTTTTATAAATATAGTATCATTATATATATATATATAGAGATTTAATCATTTTAAATGGGTATTTAATGTGGAAAATAATTCATAGTTGGATGAGGTAAGGTTGAAAAACCAAAAAAAATTCATTTTCATATTGTTTTAAATTTTGTTTAGTCTTATATTTTTTCTACTTATACAAAGGATTGATTTTAACATACAAATTATTCATTACTTACATATTTTATCTTTAATGAAAAAAATAAATTTATAATACTGATATCAAATATGAAATGTATTTTTAGAATAATTTTTTTTAATTTCATAAAAAATATATTTTAATTCCCTATTATTGAATTTGTAAATGAGGAAAAAACCATTAGGCCTAAAAAATATGTTGATGATAATATTTCTCAATGATTTTAATTCCCATGAAATTTATTTTTTTACTGTTAATAATATTTTATTTATGTTTCTTTCAAATACTGAAAAATCCAATCTCCAACATGAGAATACATAGTTATAATAGAAATATTGAAATCTGTTTTTATGATGTTAAAATATTTCTCATGTTTTAAAATTTTAAAATCTATATTTTATAAATTCAAACATTTATTTTAAAATGAATGATTTTAATTCTTATAAAATAGTTTTGACATGAATTATTTTCTATATATTTTTATTCAATACATATATTAAAAATTGCTCAAAATAATATTTGGTATAATAATAAATTTTATTTTATCTATTCACATAAAAATAGCCTATTTTAAAAATATCCTTCAAAATGATCAAAATTATATATATTTTTTATAAATAAAAATTGATGTTAATTAATTCAAATTTACATTAAAAAGTTTTATATTTAAATTTTCAACTAAAAATATAAAGGAAAATTTAATCATTGAAAATTTACTTTTTGAAATTTTAATTGTTCTAATTACTAATTCATATTTACTACATGATATATTGTATTTCATGTTTTATTCATATAAAAAAATAGATCATATCTATAAAAATATTTTTTTCCTAAAATAAATAACATAAAAAGAAAATGTTATAAAAAATGATTTTCCTGGGTAAAATGTACCTATTAGTTATTAAGCCACAAAAATTGAATTTTATTAATGTAATGATATTAAAAAAAATTATTTATTTTTCTTAGAGGTAAAAATTTACAAATACATAAAATTCAATTGTTATATAAATAATTTAATTCATTGATGATTAAATTCTTATATCATATTAGTTTCTATTTATATTACTCTTCAACCTCTCTACATTAGAACTAAGAAAAGATAACCTCTTTCGGTTTTTAGTGTGGGTCTTTCATCTTGTGTGGATAGGGTGGACATTTCTAGGAGCCTAGAAATCTCTCATATACAATTGAACTCATTACATAATTATTGTAGTTTGGCTTGGTCCTAGACTTAGGAAAATCCAAGTTACACTACTTGGTTTTCGTGATTGAAAAATGACCATCATAGAGAATACTCAAACTACTAGATACCATTTATTTTATTTTTTATTATGTATTTACCACTATTTATACCTTCATATATATCAACAGTTTTAGAATTATGAAATTTAATTACATAAAATATATCATTTTTTGGTGTTACAAGCATCACAAGATATCAATGAAGTATTTTTAAATGGAAAATATATAATTTAAAAAGTCATAATGTTACACTTAAAAATAATTGAAATCCTCCCCATAGTTGAAAATGATTATATTCAAGGATATGTAGTCTCCACACCCTGATTCCCAAGTCCCATTCCAATATTTATTCTAAAATACCTTATTATCATCAACACAATATATTATAAATAATTCTTGGAAAAGTAATACCAGAACAAGATCTTCATAGTAGAGTAACTATAAATCATCTCACTCTGATCAAGATCCACCTAGATATTTTTATACATAAGATCCCAGGTGGTACAATATTACACACACATCCATGGGTCCTCATGAGATTACCACATACATTGTGGTTGTTTAATATATTTAATAAATATAATGAACCATAATACGCTGAAAAAATACCATACCCTAGATCCCATCTATCCATAAATCCCTCCATATAACTTTAGTAGTTGATTTCCCACACAATTCAGTAAAACCCTTATTTACCTTACTCATCATATATATCCCTCAACTAAATCTATATCCACACATCACCACTGATAATTTTTGGCCCCTACACAATACACATCTCAAAAGTTTTGGCCGTATGTCATAGCAATCCATATATGACACAATGAATCTAATTGACCATGCCTTACCTCATAGAGTCTCCAGAAAAAATTAATTTAAGTATACAATCCTACAACACATTTAATAAAAACATTACCTTGAGGTGTCTCACCATATGTTTGGTGCTCTTCCTAAAAAATTCAATGAACTAGTTATACATATGGAATGTCAAAAATGACACGATGTTTACCCATAAGAATTTCCCTTTTAAATACTATACAGGCCTCACATGTCCTCCCACTAACTACCCCTAAAAATATTATATTAATATTCTATTACCAAATGAGTTCCATACTCATATAATCCTAAAAAATAATTTATAACCATCATGTTGCACCAGGATCTCATAAAGTGAGTCATTATGTAACCCCCAAGGGATTTTAAAAAATATATATTATAAATTAATGAAATTTTCAGTAACATTCTATAAAAGTGACACCAAACAAATATAATCCAAAATATAATAGATAGATATTTTTAGGATTATTTTATAATAATAATATATTTATAAAAATAATAGATTTAATAAATAAAAAATAAAAACTCGTACAAAGATATCTCATTTTATAAAAGATTTATTTTGTAAAAGATATATATTTTCATATTGAATTTTCAATTAGAATCCATATTTATAAATTTTATAAATTTTATTTTTTTGTTATAAAATTCAATTTTGAATCGAATTGGTCAAAATTATCAGATAGTGAATTTGTAAAATTTTCACAGAGTAATATATTAATATGTGAATTTTGGTACATATAGTTTTAAAAAATGTTATCAATTTTAAGAAATTATCATTACATGATAAAGATATTATAGGTAATTAAAAAAATTATTTAATAAATAATGTATATACGGGATAAATTTAGGCATTTTAAAAATTACTATGAACATAGAAAATAAATATTTAATTTTCATAACAGATGTGGATTTTTAATCTTATATAAAAATAGGTTTCAAGATTATCTTTTAGATTAAAATTGTTGTATAGAAACTATGTTTTGGATTTATTTCACTTTGAAAAACATTATTCCCTTATAATAAGCCAATTTATTAATTTTAAAATAATAAATTTGAAAATTTTTACTAGTACCTAAATTTTATACATAAAAACATTCTTTTATTAAAAATATATATGCACCCTATATTTTAATACGTTTTTTTCTCAAAAATCTAAATTCTATTTAATAAATTTATTTTTTGGATCAAGATTTAGATATTTTAAATTAGGTGAAAAGGAAAATTATAACCTTTTTCTTTAGAATTAGTTATCATGGTTAAAATTTTGATATCATAGAAAAATTTATTTTTTGGTAAATGATAAAAAACTACAGAGAATTTCCTAAAATAAATAGTATTGTATCAAAAAATTATTTTCCAAAGTATTATAAACTATAGCCTATCAAAAATTAATTTATATCCAATCTTTTCATCTTTTTATCTTGGAATTATGTAACTAGATTTTCGAAATCTAGGAAAAATTTATAAAATTACAATTTTTATTGACATATTAATTGTGATAAATTCCACCAGTTAATAACACATGTATCCATTTAAATTTCAATATGATACTAGTCCCTTATGAACCTTGTATAATGCTATGTAATTTTTATAATACTCTGGTCTCAATTATTTATCCATATTCATCATTACTATGATAATATCTATGGAAAATATCAAGTTCCCAACATGACTATTTCTTACTCCTTAAATATTTCTTAGTAATATTTATGAGACAATATTAATTTATAAAAACTAATATATTGAATAAAATATTACTTCTACAATTTCGTTTTTTATATAGATGTATAAACCATTATTCAAACATTTTCAAAAACAATGTAAAAGAACAAAACATCAATTTTTCATACACGAGGAAAACTACCTCTACAATGAGATGTGGTCCAATTTTCATCACAACATCTAAATGTTAGTAAGAAAGATATTATTGACGATTGAATATTTTTCATATATAATATATATGATCAAGAAAAAATATTATACTATAATTCTTCATTCAATCCCATTCACTGAGAAATCGAACAGTTAATCCAATGTACATGGAGACCCCAACTTATAGTAACGATGAAATTATTTTTCCATAATCAACCATCATTAGTGGCTCTATGAATTTATTTATTATATTTATTTAATATTTTCTACTTTTTTAATATTCTATAAAAAATTCTATTTCCATTATATGAAATCATCTCCTTTGGGTGTGTTTTACCACACACAATATCAATGTTATAATATTTATATCCTCAATTATTGGGAAATGGTTTTTAATTATAATATAATATAATAATTCTTAATATAATATTTTTTTAATAATAATTGAATGGTTTTGTTTATATATATTATTATAATGTATATAACACCTTTAATTCATTAAAGAACCACCAAACTAGTTCTCTACAAATTCCATTTTCAAAAATCAAACCATTATCAATCACCACATGAAAATTGAATTTGATGAATATTATAAATTCACTTTTTATTTAGTCATATATAACTTGGGAATGATGTAATTTTTTAAATAAATAGGCCTCAACCACAAATTTATAAAAAATTTATGAAATTTGACATCTGAATTTTTAACAGCCATAGTAAATATAAACTAAAATCTACTAATATATTTTTTAATAAGTGGTTATAAATGACTTTTATATATTAATATATATTTTAATATGGCTCTAAGAAAATATATTATGATATATATATATGATTCAATTGGTTAGATCATGCTCTATTAGGGTATGTTAAAGCTAATGTTGTCTTATCATAAATTTCTTTCTCTAGGGCATGTGTTTGTATGAAATTTTTTTTAAAGGTGTTTAAACATACAATTGGGTATATCATGTCATTAAAAATATTTTCTTAATGTTTGTTTACATATATTTGTTATTCTTTTATTTCTAGTTTTTTTATTGAAACATTTTTTAATTTGTAATGGATATTTATAAATCATAACATAGTAATTGTTTCATCTCATCAATCATTATAATTTATTTATTTCATAAACAATAAGATTTAATATTAATATTTGTCATTTTATAAGTGTAAAATATAACTATACACTCAAATATTCAACAATGATTAATTTCTAATCCATAAAATTATAACATTGTTAAGAATAATTCTCATAATATTTAATTATTATTTTTACTTCATTTCCACATTTTTCTTTACCACCAATGGTATAATTAATAATTGGAAGCCTTATTATGTTTCATATCATGTGGGATTTATATTTCCCTTATATATTTTACAAAGTTATCATTTTTTAACCCCATTTATGATGTGGGATTTCAATAACTGTCTTTTAATATTATTAAATGTTTTTCCATCATTAAAAATGTAAAAAAACACTTACACTCCACATTATATTCAGAAACACATTATATGCATCCCTAGATCTATTAGAGAAGAATACTTTAAATTTAGTATCCTTTTAACGGTTTCACATTGCATTTTTATAATTAATTTTTTATAGAGACTGTATGGTATTCTTTTAAATCAATAATACAAGAGTTTTAAATAGAAGACATTTATTATATATATCCTAGTAGGAAAATTATTCTATTAAAATATTCCATTCATTATTTTAAAAGGATACCTCATTTTTTAATTCTATTTATTATAAATTAAACATAAAATATATATTATTTTTCAATAATATAACTTTTTTAAAAAATACCGACATTAATGGCATGTGAATTTATGAAATAATTATTTTTTTAAAAAAATGAAATTATTTTAAAAAAATTCTCCATTTAGATTATTTTTTTTAATTTAATATTTAATATTAAAATATCTTATCTGCTCTATATATTTAATTTTATTGAAAAATGTTTGAGGATATTATAATAATTATTGAATGGGATGTTTAATTATGATTTTTAAAGTGAATGTTCAAAATACATCAAATGGTATTTTAAATATATGTCAACATATTTGTAGTTTTTTTAGAATGGATATACATTTTTTATTACACCATGTATCTAATTTCATAGGGTGAAGTATGGATTTTATTGAGAATTGTTTCCTTAAATTTGTATCTTTTCTATTTTTTAATTAATTGTTCCTTGAATTATTCAAGTTTTCCTTTTTAAATGGCACTCAAATATGACTATGATGCTTATTATGAAGGTTGGGGTCCTATTATACTATTGGATACATTGTTTAGGACTATTTGTCTTACAATATAATAATTTTGTGTATAAACATCATCAAATATGGCTTTGATCACATGATTGTGCATATAAATGATCGAGTGTATATTTTTTCACATTATTGTGAGAGGAAATGATTTTATATAATTATTTCAACATAAAATATTACGAATATGAAAATGTATATCTATTTTCAAATTATTTTATGTAAATATAGAAACATATACCCTTGTTCACAATATTGTACATGTAAATTATTTTGTCTATATTTGGTCACATGATTGTTCATGAGAATGATAGAATATATAATTATTCAAATTATTGTGCATATAGATGATCACGTATAGATTTTTTAACATGATTATCTGTATAAATGATCACATATATATATTTGATCACAATATTTTTTTAAAAATTAACATTTATGGATTTTTTACGTTATTCTTTCTATATGTTTTTTTGAAATGGTTGAGGGTCAATCCCCATTTCATGGACATGATCATATATATATTTTCCAATATGATTTCTCATGGACATGACTGTGTTTAGATTTAATCCCAGGATTTTGGATTTAGAAGAACATGTATGGCTCTTTTACATGTTTTTACATATAAATGACTGTTCATATATTTTTTTGTCGGATTGTTTGCAGGCGTGATTGAATATGGTTGTTTTCCGAAGATTACACATGGTCATGATCATATTTTTCTTTTTTCACATATTAATTATTTACTATTATTAGGGAACATTTAAATTTCAAATTTATGTGATTATGATCTATAGATCGTGTATATTATCTGAAACACTTATTCTTGGGTATATTTTTGATCATTTGAGTTAATTTTTAATTCTATAATGACTCATAGAAAACTATCATTATTCCACATCCTTTTTAATTATATATTTATCCCCTTATAGTCTTTTCCCATATTCGTATGATCTATATGTTGATGAAGTGTAGTATAGATTTTACCTTAATTAAAATTTAAGCTCATCATTTTCTTATATTTCCCTTTTTCAAGTTATGAAGATGATTATAACATAGTATAATTATAGAAGGGATTACATTGTGGCATAGTTATGGAGAAAAATTAACATGTTTCCTAAAATATGTTTCTTATATTGATTATCCATATTGATAGTAAACAATTAATTCATAAGATTTTATTGTTATTATGATAGGTAATTTTTAACGTAAAGTAATTTTGTTAAATAAATATATATTCCTATAGGTTTATATAAAATGAAGTGCTCAAATATTTTGCCTTTATCCATCACCCTAAGAGTGTGTGTTTTGGGTACCACTATTAGTATTATAGTAGAGTTTTATTTTTTGTGGATTAGATTAGTAATATTGGTATTTGTATGAGAGAAATTTTGTAATAACACTAGTGATAAGAATGAGGTATGAGTTTGTATATTCGATAAAAGATCAATGTTTTGGTAAAGTAGATATCGTGTGGTTATCCTTGAAATTACATTTCAATACAGATACTAGAATATTGATATGATTTTGGAATATATTCATATAGGGGTAATCACCCAGAAAATTATGATTGAGCATCAAAAAAATCTTTTCAGTAATGAATGATCAATGATCCAAAGACTTTACACCACACCACACACTCTTAAGAAATATGATTTTTTTATTGTCATTATCTTTTCCAACCAATATGATGGAATTAAATGTATTTTAATGTTATGATTAGTTAGGATAGATAAAATAATAATAAAAAGAATCTATACATTATAGGTTAAATTAAAGGTGTGATAGGTTGGATCATTTAGATCATTGTTGTCTCAATTTTTTTTTAGGTTTAAAATATGGTTTCAATAGAAAATTCATCTCATGATTGTGTTTTACTATATATAAAATAATTTACACTTATTATATTGGATATTATCAAAACAATTTTAATCAACTTTTAATGTTTATTTAAGAACATAAAAATGATGTTATTCAAGGTATTCCATATACCGTGAGTTTATCATAGATCACATTTTATATCGATTTAGTGACTAATAATTAAAATTTTAGGGATATAATTTATTTAAGGGAAGAATATAACAAAAAAAGGTTTGTGAATATGTGTATATATATATATATTATATTAATACTATGTTCACTAGATTCCTCCCAATGAAACACAAATTTATGAAACCATCACTATATTAGGTGACTATTTTTAAAACAATTTAGGAATCATAAAAACCATTTTAAAGATTTTATTTTTATAAATTAGAATTATATTCAAAATCTGTTTAAAAATAATGAATTTAATAAAGTGGATATTTTAAAAAATATAATTTAATTAAATATTTTATTTTCAATTTAAATATAAAAATTTATAATACATATATTTAATATTTAATATTGTACCAAAATTTTTAGACTAACATGTTATAATTATCTTAGGGTGAATTTTTGTTTCTAAAATAGATAATTATGATCTGAATATTTAAAATTATATTTTTATCAAAATTATAAATTTCATGACATTATCATTATATAATAAAGAGATATTTTTTTATAAAAATTAACTAAATAAAATATTTTTTAAGGGATAACAATATATTTGTTAAATATGATTCTTATCAAATGAAACCAATTTTTATATCAAAAATACATACAATTTTATTACAATTTAGAACTTTTTTGGTCATTTTTTTATTATCAATTATTATGGTAAAAATAATATTTTCTCTTGATTGGAATTCAAGAAAATTTTTCTGTAAAAAAATTTATCATGGAAATTAATATCATTAATAATTTTATGCTAAATGAAAATATTTATTTTGAAAACAATATTTTTTTAAAATATGTTTCTATAAACCCTATGCATTAATTCTAAAATTATCATTTCTGAAATAGACAAAATTTCTGTGAAAAAATAATTTTATGAAATGTAATTAAAATATTAAAAAAATTCAATACGGAAAAATAGAATTTTATTCCTCAAAATTAATTACCGAGTTTAAAATTATTTATTTTATGAAAAGATGATTTTTTGTAAGATTTTAAAAAAATAAGTGGAAAATCCTCTAATAAAAAATATTGTCTCCAAAGTTTTTGTTTTGGAGGATTATAGGCCATAATTTTTATAATATTCCATTAATTTTAAATTTTTGATCCTTTTACAATTGAAGAGTGAAATGCCAATATTGAGAAATAATGAATACATAAAAAATGCCATTAAATTTATTTTTTAAAGAGGATAAATTCCACCTTTTACTGATAAATTAATAAATGAGAATTTAATTAATAAAATTTCCATATTAATATTACAATAATCTTAAATAAAATTAATTTTCCTCTAATATCAAATATTTTATTATATTAATGGGAAAACATTATTCAAAACTTTTCACGACCTAAGAAAAAACTACATCGATCATGGGTAAATGCACACTACCACCTACATAGAGTTATGTGATTTATTTTTCATAAACACATACATCAGATGGTAAAAAGGATATATTTTTGGAAGGAATATTTTCCCCTTTCATAAGAATTATTATGAAATTATAATTTATAATATGCATACACTTAATTCCATACATTTAGAAAAATAATAGTTTGTCATCCACATGTGTGGACTACCTCCTTTAAAAATATTGAATTTTATTTTTCATCACCACTATACATGATTGGTTTAAAGAACAAACTAACAGTTGTTACATTATATTTATTCCATGTTAATGGTTCAATAAAATTTGTATTAACATTATATAAAATCATTCACCTGGTCATCCAATCATTGTAATAGGCTCTTCTTTAGGTCGATTTTACGACCCACATGAATTATTTTCTAATAACTATATTGTTATGTATTAATAAATATTATATATTGATTGTATCATGTACTAATAATGATTTTAATTTGTTTTTAAAATTATATAATTCTTTTATAGATAATTAATAAATTTTAATGTATAAACTTTTGATCATTTATACTTCCAAAAAAATTTCTTTGCATTACAATTTTCAAAAATCATAAATTAATCATTTAAAAAAATAAAATGACATATTATGAATCATTAAAATACAATGATTAATTTATGTTGGATAATCTGTGACGGCTAATTTTTTTATTAGTAAATAATAATCAATAATGTAATTTCAAAACTAATAAGAAATAAAAATTCCAATTTTCTATCAACGGTGATGAAAAAGATATAACAAAATAATATAATTGTAATAAATTTTTTAAATGTATTATATAATGGTAAATATATAATAATAAGGATTCTAAATAGGTGATTAATATTAATATTATTATTATTGAGGTTTGATCATTTTTTATTAAGATGGATTGAAGTTAATGATATTTATGTCAATTTCCTTTAATTGGGTCGTGTTTTAATTTGAACTAAATTGAATTTAAATGGTTTATATAATACAAATGAGATATAATATATCAATAATTATATATTTATAATATTATTTTTAGTTAATATTCAAGTGGTTGTTATGAAAAAAAATAAGATGTAATGGAAATGGATAACTCAAAACCTATTTCATTGAGTTATAATTCTTCATAGATAAATTATTTCATAAATCATTGATTTCTTCAACAAAATGATTTGATATTGAATATTTTACTTTTCTCTGATAAAAATTATTTTTTGGATTAAAATATTAATCCTCTATGAACTTCATCCCATAAAATTATTATGTTGTAAATAATAATTCTCATATTCTTTAACAATAATTTCAATTCAATCACCTTTTCTAAATTCCTTATAATTACCTAATTAGTATTTGGAATCTTAATTATTATTTTTCTAACGTGATATTTATTATTTCAGTTTTCAATTAAAATTTATAAAATATTATATACTCTTATGATGTGGGTTTAAAATAAATTTATATTAAAATAATTAATAGGGATTTCATCATTTTAAAATATAATGTTTTATCTTCCACTTGAATTTGTTAATAAATAAATTACTTTTATTCTAATATAAATTATTTGAGATTATTTTTATAATTAATTTTTTATGTTTTCACTTTAAATCTTATATAATTACTTTTCAAAGTGATTGTATGATCCTCTATGACACAAAAGATATAATTATTTTCAAAAAATTATTTTATTTTTAAAATTATTATTTTATTTATATTCTTTATAGCAATCCATCTTTAGATAATAAAATAATAACATCCATTTATATTGCATATTAGGGATGAAAATTTTACTTATATCTTAAATAAACAATCCCAAGAAACGTAATGTTTTAGTGTTCATGGTGGATAGATATATAATCATTTAAAAAATATCCTCAAAATCCCATAATGTTATAATAATATAGTATTATTCATAAAAATACCCTACTAAAAACCATTTTTAATAATTAGGGTAAAGTAAACATTTGAAGGGGTGATCTAAAATTATCATTAAGGTTAATCATAAAATATAACATTCAATGATATTATATTAGAGTAAGCATATGAGAATATGATCATAACATATAACAATCATACCCAATGAATCGAAAATAATTATTCCTAAATCAATGAATATGGTTTTTTTAATCAAATGATATAATACATAATAGTTAATAACCATCAATTGTCAGTAATAAGCTATGATAGCATGTCACAAACTTATGATGTTTGTTTTTTGGAATATATATAATTAAAAAAAATTAATTCCTTAGTCAAGGATCACTTCCAAGGCTATCATAGTGGATTTAGATCACTCTCCATTATAGCATTTCCATTGTGAAGGTCCACTCCCATGATTATTATAGAGTAAAAATCCCCTTACTGAACTAGGTTCACTCCCCTTTCATGTCCTTATTATCTCATTTGATATTCATCATTACCCAATCCATTAGAGGGAAATATAATTTCATTAACACCATTATTATATGAGATATAATTTCATAAAACATTAACCATGTATTATCAAATCCTAAAGAAATGAATTTTTTTATAATCATGTCATTAATTAATAATATTGTTACCCATGTTAAAGAAATGTTTTTTGAAATGGTTTCACAGAAACATTTCTAAGATGTTAGAATTAAATATTTTTCATTGAATTATCATTAATTAATTAACATTACAAGCCATCCAGATAAAATGTTGATGTTATCAAAAGAAAATATCCCTGGATAATAATGACAACCCTTAAAGGATATTACTGTAGATTTAAAAAAATTCATAATATCATTTGAACATTTCTATGATTATATGGGAAATTTTCATTCACATTGGATAAAATTATAAGGAAAAAATCCATGAATATTATGAATTAAATTTTATTTCAAGATTAAAATTTAATTATATAAAGGAATAATCAAAGAAGAGAAGATCCATAGTTGCATGAAAATACATCATTATTGTTTATGTAAAAAAATATCCCTTTCGTACTGTTTTAGAAAACTCATGAAAAATGTATTTATAAAATAATTATAATGATTAAATTTTGAAATGTTATAAATAATATCAAAATTAGATAAAATGGAATTTTTAAAACATTTCATTTGTATACAAGAAATTCAATATGACACTTTTGAAGAGTATAGGCCTAGAATGAAATGATATGTGACCAATGAGCAAATATGATTTTATTTTCCATATTCATTTTCTCAATCCTATAATATATCAATAATGGGAAGAGTGTGTTAATACATAGAAATTTCATAAATAAAAATTGAAGTAGAAATTATATATGGATTAAAGGTTACAAGCCATACAATTTCTCTCAATGGGAATTTTGTATAGGTAGTCCTGAAAAGAAATAATATGGCATCATAATCCCATTTCTAATTTAATAAAATTCTAATTTTAAACCAAATAATGAAATACCATCAAAAGGAACAATAAATAAGATTAAAAAAGTATTATTTGTAAAAAAATATATAAATTACCCACTATATTTTTCTTATAAATGTATATATTGTTATACCATGACATATGCCCCAATAAAGATAATTTTACTAGAAAAACCAATACCACTTTGTTAAAATTATAAATAAATAAAATTGATGAAATAATTAGAATTTTAACATTATATAAAATTAATCTGGGATTCTTCAGTATATATAATGTGAAATGGACAATATATAAACATCATAAATAGAAATATTTGTATAACATCAAACATTTCTCAATAAAAAAATATTGCGACTAAGTAATAATACACCATGTTTTGTCCTGACTCATACATTTCCAAATATCCAAGATAAAAAATATTTATTTATTATAAATATATTTAAAAACTATATTCATACAAAACCTATAATTAATTACTATTTCATATTATCTCCTTATCCTTTTATTAAAAATTTATTTACTAAAATGAACAATTATGTGAAAACTGTTCTGTTTTCCATGAAACATTCATTTTAGTGGTTTGGTAATGGAACATTGTTAATGGATTCATAATATATATAATCATAATCCTGAAAAAAGTTCATCATTATTCATTATATACAAGTTTATAATCATTCATATAAAGTGGTTATGAAAAATAAATTATATAACTTTTTGTATTCTATAGTCATTTCGTATGAATATGTGATTTTTAATATTTTCAATAAATATAATGAAATAAAGGTAAATTAAAAATAACATTTCTATAATAATTTTTATATTCTTAAATTTATATTTATTAACGAATTCTATAATATATACGGTCAATTTATTTTGAAAATTAAAAGTCAATCACATTGTTTCGTAGAGGTGGTAGTCCACACGTACGCACGAGCAACATTATAGATTTTCAATATAGGTAAATATAAATTGGTTGATAAGTTTTTATAAATAAATACTCATAATTATTTCATGAATATAACATAAAACAATTAAATACATCATAATAAAAAACCAAGAAATATGGTGATGAAAAATGAATTAGATCACAAGGCGGAGGAGGTATTCGATACATACAAATGAGGGATAATTTCATTTCATATTTTATGTAAAGGATGTGAGTTTTTTTAACAATAATCATAATAAAAATTATTTATAATTCAAATGACTAATTAATTAATTTATATTTGATAGAATGGATTAAGAGGATGTAGAAGATGAAATAAATAAGAAAATAAATAGTTAAATGTTATACCTCTTTGTTGAGAATCCTATGTTGGAATATATTGTATGACATGAAAGGATGGTATGAGGATCAGAAAAACATTTATGAACTGGGTAAGGATAGTGGGATTGATTATGGTATGTATAGGATAATATTTAGGGCATAAAACATGTGTGGAAGAGATGAGAAGTACTTTCATTTTATATGGGAGGGAGAAGATACACATTGAATTTTTCAAAATATTATTATATAATAGTTTATTACTATTGAAAAATTCTTCCAAATAGACATTAATTCAAATATAAAAAATAAGGTTGATATATGATCATACAATAAAATTAATATAAATCATTGTTTTATATAAAATGTTATCCTTTTGTTAAACCCCTTTATTATCCTTTTTGAACCTTAAATAGGGTGAAAAATGTTTTTACTTTTATGGTTCATATATTCACTTTTATGGTGAAACATTGATAAAAATGTCTATGAAATAAATATTAGAAAATTTAAAATTAAATTTGTGATTTTTTGATTGTTTTTTTAAATAATCCAATAACAGATTATTTGACCTAAAAAATCACTAAATCAATTTCACAAACTATTTAACTAGGATGAATTCAAAGTCATACATACAATGATGGAATTAAAATATAAACACATTTAACATCATTTATAATTTAAATTTAGTAAAGCAATTCACATTATATTACAATTATTAAAAATTATATAGATTTTATTTGATAAAAAATTATTTACCTCGAATTTTTAATATATGGATTTGAAATGTGTTGGTGTTGCATATGATTATTATGTTCATATATAATTTCTAAATAATAAATAAAAAATCATATCATAAGAAATTATTGATAATAAAAGTAAAAATTATATATTTCTCTTGTATTATTTATTCTCATTAGTAATATTATATATATATAAACAATTAGAGTGACATTTTGTAAATTTCTTATCATAAAATGATAGAAATTTCATTATTAGTGGAAAACACAATAAAAATTACCTATATTAGATGTTATGATGTATGGGGTAAAATAACATTGATAAAATGAAATAATGTCAAGATTTTAGTTTATTTGGAACCTTATCTCATTTTTTTAACCCCAATTTACATGATTTACCCTATTTGATGTGAGAAAATAATATGATAATTACTATCATAATTATGAAAAATTAATGAAAAATATTTACAAAATTTGAACCTCAAAAAAGAATATGAAAAATATTTTCATCATTAAATCTCTAGAAGTTACATAATCTAATTTTATTTTTAACGCATAAAACACAATGAAATACAATTTTTATAAAAAATTTGTATTAAATATATAAATAAACATAAAAAAATCAGGTATTTTTTACATTTATATGTAAAATATTATATTTTATATAATTATAGTAGAATTATGTTAGTTTTAGATGAAAATTATAAAAACAATCAGACATTTATATTTTTTGATGTAGTTATAATAAATTATAGTTTTACAAAAGTCAATTTTTTTTTATTTTTCACTTAAAATATTGTTATTTATAAAAATCCAAAACATTCCCTATAACATAATAATTACTTGTTAATTTGAAAAATTATGCTACTTTTTTTAATTATATAATTTCTCATAATGTTAGAAATTAATTATAATAAACACATGAAATGAAATAAACAAATTTTTTAGAGGAAACTCATTTTACTAAAGGATAAATTAATTTACTAAAAATTAGGTACTTGTAAAAAAATAACTCACATAATTGAATTTTGTAAAATAATTATATATATGTTTTATAAAGTGGGTATTCATATTCGTACACATTAATTTAATTGGTAGGTTATTATATAGTGTGGATTGGTATAAACTCAGTGTTACATGTCAAGTAATTTACTAAACTATTAATTTTTTTAAAGAGAATTATATTTTAAATTATATGGGTGTAAAAAATTACCAACTATGAATATATTTTATAGATGAAATTTTAATTATCACATAGTATAATTAGTGCCTCATTTAATATTAATAAAATATAAGGAATATTCCTTCCAAATAATTTATACTTATATAGATTCTAGGAAAGCTAAATTTTTCTGAATTTGATATATTTAAATCCATTAATTTATCATTATAAAGATTTTAAGATTCTATTAAAAAAATAATTGATGGATAAGTGTCACATTCCACATAAGAATTGATAGATTTATCTTTCTGTTACCCAATTTTCTGAGTCATTAACCCTCAAGGTATAGAAAATAAGAAAACACGAATAATTTAATTCATTCAATAACATAAGGTTAATTACCTCCCTTGATTATTCATTATGAATTTTCCCATATCTCCAAAATTTCATATTCCATTTCATATGAAATAATGATGTTTTGTTTCTATCCAGAAGCACTAATGTGTTCTTTTAATAGATCATAGGATCGATTAAAGAGTGAGAATTAATTCTTCATGTCTATAGATAATTACCAAAAAATGATATCACATGTTTTCCAATATAAAAAAATCTACATAAACAACTCTCCATAATCTCTATAATAACCCTCAAACTTCATATTAAATAATTACTGAAATAACTAGAATTAAAACTCATCAAAATATTCAAGAGAATAATTCAAAGCCAAGGAATATAGTTTTTTGATAAAATGCGATTCTATGATAAATATAAATATTATCTCCCATTAATATAAATTACACATAATGTTATATATAAAATATTTATATACCATAAAGATATACACCAAATAATGTATTAATCATTTTCAGAAGAATTGTAAATAAACCCAAATTTAAAATAAATCATATATTATTACAAAAAAATAACTCTAATATAATTCCTCAAATTAAATGAACAACTATCTAATATATTCAAAGATTGTAATGGTTTAGTAAAATTTATTGTATATGACATAAATTAATTTTTCATTAAATTACTAATCACTTTCAAGGTCACAAATACTATTGAATTTATATTATTAGTAGCATTTATTTTTTGTATCCAATGAAAAAATATTTTCTTGAAATGAAGAACATATTATGATTTCTAAATCCATCAATCATTTGATTTCTATAAATATCCCTTCACTACTAAATCAATTTTCTAGGTTATAAGTACAATTCTAAATAAACCAACAAATCCCAAAAGATAAACTACTTCATAAGAGTATATAAATGTTTTAGGAATCTTATAAGAAAATTATTATTTATAAAACTCATTTACACCCTAAATCATACATTAAAATATATGAAAACATAAATAATTCAACAAAAAGATTGGTATAACATATTTACTTCATTGGATAATATGATATCCCCAGGAATAGGTCATTTACTAAGATATTGATCCATTTACCCAACATATATAACATTAAAATATAAATTAAATGTTAGGATGAACAACATTTTATATGATTGAAGTCTTTATTTTTTATTAGAACTAAATTTATTTATATCCTTATTTTACAAACAAAAAACATTTTTTCATTTATTTGAGATATTTCTATGGAAGTTCATCCCATATATTTATTATTTATGCAGATGAATCATCTTTTTTCAATGGTCTTCATTAAATAAACTATAATTAATTTACATTTTTCTTTTAGTATGTGTTATTGGAAAATATCTCATGCTGAGGTTGCAATCAAATAATGAGATTGAAAAAAATGAATAATCCTGAGGATTCCCATCACATCAACCATCACATTTGTTTTCCCAAGAGTATAATTATTCCATCTTCCAAAAATTTCCTAATTAGTATGATCCGTCCTTATTAGAACCGTTAAATTAATATCAAATATATAATGTGAGGAACAATAATCACACTGAGGATGAATGAAATCATGAATAATTATTCGTAGGTTGTCTATATCATGATATCATCTTTTAAATATATGAAACCATTTGATTATCATTGGTCACACATGTTTATCATCTATTCATGTCATGAACTGAATCTGGTCTCCATCAAATCTAGAACCATACCTGGCCCATGAAAAGGAATGAAGGGTGTTCTTGATCCCCATGGTATGGCACAAGTTCCTGGGTATCATAAACAGAAATTTGGGAATGATTCACCCGAGATTATAACCATAAAACAACAAACCAATCCAATAAAATGAATCTGGAGTTTTTAAACAAAATCATCTTTTACAGAATTTTAGAGTATATTTACACTATTTAAAACAATTTTGAAAGACCATTACAAAGTTACAAAACCAAAAATAATAGCCCAAGAACATCCTCATGGAAAGAGGGACCTCCCTCAATCCATCTACAGAAAACTTCATCATGAAGGAATGATAAAAACCCGAACAATTGGCACAGAAGTTGTACCTAAACATGAAACAAATAAATAAGCACGTCAACTTACACCCAAAGCTGTATGTAGGGTGTGATCCAAAGCCCAGTATGATACCAGGTCTAGGATATTCCATGTGATAGATATTGATTTACAAAAATCTTGAAACTTTTGGTAAACAAGAAATGATTGTTATAATTTTCAAAGGATGCAACTTTAAATAAAAATAGTTTTTAAGTGGTATATTTTATTGAATCAACAATGTTAAATAAAATACCAAAGATACAGAATTTTTCCAGCCAATCACACTCATTGTGGGTCCTAGGTTCCTCATGTCTCAGTGAAAGTAACCATCATAAATAATTGTTCTTATGCACAAGCCACTAGTATGGATCATACAATAACCAAGTGGTACCTCATCATCATCATTATCACAATTTAATTAGTGTGGTAATAATCACAATTGTTACGTAAAACTGAGGCCAAACCCTACATGATCACTAGCATACCTGTTCCTGTCCACCCACCTAGAAACCCGGGCTTCCCTCTTGTAGTCAAATATGTTCAGTAAGCCATGAAATAGAATTTGACATGAAATTTTCACTTCCAAATCGCCCATTCACAAAACATCAGACATGTACATCACAAAAGTCACATCAGACCCCTTTTTATTCAAATTGATTTTGAAATCAAACTCACACCAAAATAGCCCACACCAATTTTCACATCTCCTTAACACTTCTACAAAATCCTTTAAAAGTTATTAAAAACCTTTCTAGGATTGTTCAATTCACATAAAAGAACACAAAAATAACACATAATACTTCTTTCATTGACAAAATGCTTTTTTCACATCACACTCACACAAAACAACCTACAACCAAGTTTCACACCTCTCTTTCCATTTGATAAAACATTTCAGCACTTTATAATACAATATAATTTTTTTTTGAAATATGAAAGCACCACTTTACATTTCAAAAACCTATATTAGGTGAACACACTCTAAAAACATTACATATACACCCTTTTCCGACATTTTTTAACCAAATAAAACATTTCAAATTTTCCTAAAACAATCCAAAGTGGTGTAACATTGTCTTGAACATAACACCCACTTCAAAACCCTCTTTCAAGAAAAAATTCAAAACATTAACCTACCAAATAAGAAATGTGATTCCCTTGAAACATTTATTAAACAATTATCAAGTGCTATAAAATTAACCCAAATAATAACACAAAATATACCCATGAAAAACAAACATTATCATGAAACATTTTCAAGGAGTAGAACATGGTTTTACACATAACAAGAAATAAAAACCCCCTTTTGAGGCCCACATGACATGAAAGAATTAACAAAAACAAATTGGAATCCCCTTTCAACACTAATAAATCACTTTCACATGTTATAAAATACACCCAAATATTTCCCCAATTGTCACACATGAAAAACAACCAAACTCAAGCTAAAATGAAACTATAAAATTAAACGCTTAGCCATATCCAACCAAATAATGTTTTCACTCCACACACAACATATGAGTTACATGAAAAATAATTAAATCAAGAATTCTAACTTATCATGTAATGTATACATATGGAATCACCTACCTTTTTTTGAAATACTCAAAATGTAGTGTGAAACATCAATTACACCATCGCTGCACCTCAAGGTGTGAAAACCAACGCTAAACCAAAATATTTAACAAAAAAGACCACTAGATAAACCCTAGGTACGAACCCAAACTACTAGAAACGTTATAACTTCAATAAAGGGTGAAGGAAGCCCTATAGAAAGGGAAGAAATCAAAGATGGGAATACTTACTTCCATAGTTTTGATATTTTCCCCATCAAATATACCTTCCAATTTGAGGTCCAATAGAGGTTGAGAGACATTGGAGGATGTCCATGGAGGTATGGAATGAAATGGGGACGAATATGGTGGATTTGGGTTATTCTAAATGGGTAATGTTGGAAATTTAAATTGTTTTTAATGACCTGGACATGCTTGTATGGTTCTGCTACACGGTTTAGTAAACTGTGCTGCCAAACCATGCGGCGTATTCTGGGCACCCAAAAACCATCCATAATCTTCCAAATTTAGGAGTTGGGGGGTCTAAGGGGATACCAAGGGGGAAAATATTCCAAGGATAGGGGATAAAAATTTACAAAACAAAGCACTATTTTCAACCGAAAACTCATCCAACTCATGGGAAGAAACCACCTTAACAACTTACCCCGCAAGAGCTGCCACTAGGAATGTCACTAATCCAATTCCAAAACACCAAAATATCACAAAATCCCTTTGACAAAAGAGGAATCCAATTACCATCAAATACCCCCATGAACAAGGTCATAGGTCAAGAACTCAAGAGACTCTAAAATTCCAGAACAAGAACAACTGGAAACTAAGGGAAAGCGACGAACCAAAAGGGAACTTCGAATAAACCATGAGATTGAAAATTCATGTGTTGAATTCTCCCATCCCTAAAGATTTTTTCCCTTGGAGATCCTCATCAACAACAAAAGCCAAAACAAAACCGAATTGATAAACTATGATGAAGTCGCTTTCCATGATTCGCACCAAAAGGCCGAAACACCTCTAGTGGTCAATTAATGAATGAATACCCTCACAACCAAAAGGTACATCAATTTCCAAAAATGATGAAGCACTTTTAGTTTTTATCCTAAAGGGAAACTCCTAAAAACCTATTTGAACAAGATTCCATAAATTTACCCAAACAAACAACAACAACGAACAAGGTTACACATACATGGATTTAAACAAACCATTGGGCATTCTCCAATCCCAAAATTTACCCAAGGAAAATGTAGGTAGTTAGACTGCTCTGAACAGGACTACCTACTGCCAAGATAAGACCAGGGACTAATCTGAGTTACTATTATTTGGTGACACAAATATTCTCCCCACCATAAGAGACAAATCAGAATTTCCGAGACAGGATCAGGATACTAATAGCGGGAATCCTGAACGGACTGCCTGTTACAAGGAGTAGAATTCCATTAGAATTTTTTGAATGAACATAATGAGAATCATAGTTGGTCTCCCCACTATAAGAATCAACCATCTTAACCTAAAAGCATGAGAAAATATAGGAAGAACCCAAATTTAAAGTGTTGACATGGTCAAATGGTCAATCCGCACAGTTTGGGAAACCGTACACTAACTGTGTGGATCCTTTTACTTGCATTGTTTTCTAGGTCATGGTTACTACTAGCCCTATGAAAACTGTGTGCCCATCCTTTGTATCCAAATTTCAGTCATTTACTTAAAGACTCTTTGAACAATCTAGGGATTTCCCCGGACCATGTAAAAGCTTCTCTCTGAGACCTATGGCTAGAGCTCAAATGATTGACGCATTTTTGGCCTTGTAGTTAGGATTTGGAAACCCCTGAAGAGAGATTCTTATTCCAATGAAACAAAGAACTACGCCAGAAAACCTTATGGGTTTACCAAGACAAAACAAACTCCAAAGACCACTTTACCTTAACCCGACATTTCACTGAATCAAGGGCTTAGAGGATGGAAAGACATCACATCTTAATTCTTCGTGTGAGAAACAACAGAAGGAATGGAAACATATAAACACCTTCCTATGAGAAAAAGTATTTTTATGTTTTTTCTAGGGAGATATACTCCCAATATAATGAGGACACTAACAGGATTGCACAAACTTCATCTTTATAGTCAAACAAGCAAATGATATCACAAGGCATCACCGAACATGACCATTGTGACTAATAGGATAAATACAAGGAAATGGATCTTATGCCAAATCCCAAACAACACACAATTATAGAAATTGTGTATAATATCTACCCATGAACAGATTTCCTATGATGGTGGTTTAATATGAACTCATGCTTCGAAGAGACTATGAAGGTCCCATTTTCCCTCTTATACACCATCTAGATACTCATCCATACTAACACCCCTAGACCATTTCTACCTTTGATGAATCATTTAGCTTAAGAAACTGAGGACTCCCTCAAACACCCACGATAAATGTCCCACTACAAGAGGATCCGAAAAAATAAGAAAGGAAATGGTGTAGACTCAATCTGTAATGTTCGAGAATAATATTACTTATATTGATCAACTGGAGGGCCTTCCAACAGAGAAACAATCCAGGTTTCACTTCATTTGTGAACTAACCCTTAATGGTGGCTTACCATATCCCAAAATAGAACCCAAGGACCCATCCAACCTGGTACAATGGTCAAGACATACCAAAACCATATCGAAACATATGATGGGAACCACCGTAAAGACTTGTCGTAACCTTTCTCAAGAGAGAACACGAACCGTCCCTTCAACCTAGCTTATAGACCAAACACAATCCCAAAACACCATTCAAACAAGATGGGTTCATGGACTCAAAACAACCCACAAAAATCAAAATTTTAAAAAATTTATAATACACACCACCCCAAACCAGTCATCAAGACATCATGTTTTCCACTAAAAGCATCTTTTTGAAAATAAATGGTTCATCGGTTAGTGTATCCACCAATGGTACCCCCTGAGCCTCACACATGCATGTTTCCATGCCACACCAGGAACCCTTCTCATATACATCCCGACACACATCAAACCATGCCATCAACCATCCATCATACCAAATAACCCCATGTATGTGGTCTCTCAAGGAAATACCAAAGGTTAAAACAAAAATTATTTCCACTTTTCAAAACCAAAATAATCAACCAATACATCCTTTTTCTCAAAACCGCTAACCACGAAATCAAACCAAATTTATAGCTTACCAAACATTTCAAAAGAAGCATCCATTCAAATGAAAACACACATTCAATATATTCACATAAATTTTAAAACATCTTATCCCATTAAAAGACCATTCAATTGTTCAGAAAAAACTATTGGAAACACCTTTTCAAAACCAACTTTAACATAGTTCCCACATTCAAAAGGGGTGTAAACACAACTTGTTTCCTTTCAAATTTTTTTTAAATTTCAGTTTCAGAATTTCAAAAATCAATCCCTTACCTATTTATTATAAAATCATTTCATTAAAACTTTACATTGCCTAAAACCAAGTCATGTTTTTTGATTTAAATCAAGGGCACATGATTGTGTGAGGGGAAATGAGTTTCGGTGGGTGACTTGATCATATGTTTGGAGGCCATATGTAAATCAATTCACCATCACAGAGAGTTATATAGGGAAATATCCTCAGCTTTTCCTACCTTGTCAGGCCTTGAGAGCTCACTTAGACCATTAAGCCAACTCTCTTTTCATTTCCCCTAGTCATCATCAAACAAAGTAAACCAATGTACTTAGATAAATCCTGAAAACCCCTGGAGACACAAATCCCATCATGAGGTGTGATATCCAATCACCCTACCCATAACCAGAATGTAAAGCCCCAAAAATCCTAGTAGTATACAATCCTGATAGTTCCCCAAATAAAATGACCCAAATTGTTAAACTTAACCTGCTCTAATACCATCTTGTCACGAACCGAATCTAGTTTCCGTCAAAACTAGAACCATAACCTGCATGGGACAAGGCTTGAAGGGCATTCCCAATCCCCATAGGCTGGAAATGTTATCGGGTATCATAAAAAAAATTGGGAACAATTTACGTGAGTTTATAAACATAAAACAAAATATGAATCCTATAAATGGAATATGGATTTTCAAAGAAAAATCATCTTTTACAAAATTTCATAATTGAAATAAAAAATTTAAAACCAAGTTAAAAGATCATTCAAAAGGTAAAAAACCAAAAATTAAATCTCATTAACAACCTCATGGCAAGAGGCACCGCCCACATGATATCTCAACAACACTTCATCAGGAAGGACCGCTAAATACCAGAACCATTGGCACAAAAGTTGTAACCAAAACTGTGACAACAAAATAAGCATTTCTATATACACCCAAAAGTATAATTAGGGTGTGATCTAAAGACTAGTATGATACCAACACTAAGAAATTCCATGTGATAGAAATTCAAAGACGAAAATATTTCATGTTTTGGTAAACAAGAAATTCTAGTTACACTTTCCAGAGGATGTATCTTTAAATCAAAATAGATTTGAAGTGGGATATTTTAAATAATCAAAAAAATTAAATAAAATACCAAAGATACTGATTTTATTCATCCAATAATAATGTATGTCAGTGATAAGCATAAATAATCCAATGAGAACATGCAATGGAAAAATTACCCCGAGGCACAAGCTCGTTATAGGTCCCAGGTACCTCGTATCTCGGTGAAAGTAACTATCACAATTATCTATTATCTTGAATAATCCACTAGTAAGGAACATACCCATAACCTAGGGGTCCCCCAGAATCATCATCATCATAGATTAGTTAGTGTTTCAAGCGTCAAACATGCTATGTGAAACTAAGGCCAAAACCCACAGGATCACTAGAATAGTTGTACATGTCCACCCACCAAGATACATGGGTTTCCCCCTTATGATAAAACAATTTAAACAAGGCATGAAATATAATTTTCACAAGAAAATTCAACTTCCACATCACATATTCACCAAACATCCCACATGTACATCACACAAGTCACATTATCCCCCTTTCTATTCAAATTGATTTTGAAATGAAACTCACTACAAAATAGCCCACATCACTTTTCACTTCTCATTAACACTTCAACAAATCCTTTAAAAAAATTACGAAACCCTTACAAGGTATCCCAATTCACATAAATGATCACACACATAAAACATAATACTTATTTCATCGACAATATTTATTTTTCACATCACAATAAGAAAACAGCACACAACCATGTTTTACACCTCTCTTTCCATTTGATAAAACATTTTAGAACTATATAAAACATTCAAAAAAAATTTGGCATCTTAAAACACCACTTTACATTTCAAAAACCCATATTAGGTAAACACACTCACCAAGAAGTTAATATATACCCTTTTACCAATTTTTATAACAAAATAATACACTTACAATTTTTATAAAACAAACTCAAGGGGTGTAACTATGTCTTGCAGGCAACACCCATTTAAATAACCTATTTCAAAGACAAAATTATACCAAGAACCTCCCAAATCAGAAATGGGTAGATCTTGCAACATTTATAAAACCATTATCATGTTCTAATAAATTATCAAAAAATAATACCACAATCGATACCCATGAAAAAAACACATTTTCATAAAACACTTTCACAGAGTGAAACAATGTTTTACACATAACACCCAGTCAAAAACCCCCTATCAAGGCCCACATGACACCAAAGAATTATAAAACCCAAATTTCAATCCCCTTAAACACTAATAAATCTCTTTCATATGTTATAAAATACCCCTAAATATTACCCCAAGAGTCACACATGAAAAGCACCCAATTTCAAGCTAAAATGAAACTATAAAATCAAACACTTAACCAAATCCCTAAAAAATAGTCTTCGCCCACACAAAACATATGTGGAACATGAAAAATAAGTAAATCAATCATGATAACTCATCAAATAATTTCTACATATGAAATCACCTCCCTTTTGTGTCAAGACCCACAAAACATGGTGCAAAATATCAACTGCACCCCCGCTGCACCACAAGGAGTAAAAACCAACCCAAAACCACAAGAATAAAAAAAAATACATCTGGTTAAACCCTAGGTATGAACCATAGCTATTGGACACATTAGAAAATTAGGAAAGGGTGAAGGAAACCCTATGTAAATGGGAGAAATCAAAGAGAAGAAGTCATTCATGGTTTTGTTTTTTCACCAATCAAATATCCCTTCAAACAAGAGGACCATGTGCGGGTGAGCGACCTTGGAGGCTGTCCATGGAGGTAGGGAATGAAATGGGGAATAATGGGGCAGATTTGGGTTCATTTCGAAATCGAATAGTTTGAAATTCAAAAAAAAATAACGACCTGGACACCCTTTCATGGTTTGGATTCACAGTTTAGTAATCAATGCTGCCAAATCGTGCGACCTGTTATGGGAAACCAAAAACCATCCATAATCCTTCAACATTAGAGGGGTCCAATGGGGATACCAAGTGGTAAATATAGTACAAGGATAAGAGATAAAATTACCAAAATAATGCACTCTTTCCAACCCAAAACTCATCCAACTCTTGGGTACAACCCACCTCAACAACTTACCACACAAGTGGTGCTACTAGGAGTGTCACTAATCCAACTTCAAAACACCACAACCTCACACAATTTTTTTAACAAAACATGATTCTATCTACATTACAATACCCCCAAGACCAAGGTCATAGATTAAGAACACAAGAGACAGAAAAATTCAAAACCTAGATCACTCAAAAACCAAGGGAAAGCCAAGAACCAGAAGAGAACTTTTAAGAAAGCATATAATTGAAAATATGGGTGTGATAATAAAAATCCATGATACGTTTTAATAATAAAAATGTAAATTAACCTATGCATGTTACCTTGCATGTTTCAATCCATGTGTTAAGTCTCAAATGATGTAATCATACATTGAAGATGATTATATTAATAACGAATCATCCCCTTTCAGGGTTACTTCCTTTTAGTGAATATGTTCCACAACAACAAAAATACTACATAATCATGATATAGATATATTTTCTAGGAAATCCACTAAATAAATACTTTTTCAAATTCTTAGTATCTATTCCTATAAATAGAATTATCCCAATACTATTCAAAAAATACACTAATTCTAATAAAAAATTATTAACAATGTAATGTACTGACCATGGATACCCTCTATAAAAGTACTCAGACCAATTAACCACTATCCCAAAGCGAATTCCCAATCATCACAAGAATGAGACCAGAACACGGATATCAGTGTAAAATTATGGGGAATTATTTTTCCAAAAATGAAACAATATACATAAAATATTGATAGAAATGAAACCAGAAACATAGAATATTCCAAAAATAAATCATTTTTTATTGGAAGTGATAAAACTAAAAAATCATGATAAATTTCCATGGTCCATAGAAAAAACAAAAGAAATAATAAATATGATACAACTAATGCATGTGATATAAAGATCATGACCTACCATCATTACACTAATTACATAAACCCAGTTGATAAGAACTTCACTGCCTCACTAAGGCACCTTACACTTTCATGAATTGAATTAAGAAATTATTTTTACACTCCCCCTAGGGGGAGTGCATGTTTGTAATTAAAAAAATACATGTAGGTTCCTACCAAATAGTTCAATATTGAGTCTCTATATTATAATATCAATATTATCAATTTTATTGAAAACATGAAATGGTAACTAGTTTAATGGTTTTTATTAAAAATTAATTGAAAACTATTCCTCTTTTTCAATAGTTCTAAAAAAATTCAAATGAACTATTTCAATTCATTAGTGTATTAAATATTTTACACATATCAAAAACAGGTATATCAAATCAAAAATAGTAAAAGGATAATGAAAAATCATAAACATGCCTAGGATTTCAACTGTTCATCTATATAAACCACTCATACCTCAAACAAACTACTTCACACATCATGTTCCTAATACCCATGCTTATAGTTTTTGGTATTAGGATAACACTATAGAAATTAAACTCCATAACAATTTTTATAATGTCTAAGATCCACTGTATCTATGATTTAGGATAGAACAAATCATGAAATAGTCTTATTTCCACAAAAAATGGGGAAAACCAAATATGATATTCTCCACCAAAGAACCTATGAATTTCATGTGTGGTATTTATCAAATAATTACAATGCAGGTTATATAATTCCCAAACATAATTTTTCACAAAACTTTATTCATCAAAAAAACCATTTAAAACACCATGTTTCAATCCACACCATAATGATCGAAAAACCTTCAGTTACCAAAAGGATGGGGGAAACATATTTTGTTACAAACCATTTTATAATAACAGATCAACCAAAATATGAAAAATGTAATTATTTTAGAAAAATATTAATAAAATAAATAAAAATTACTATCTAGTTGTTATAGGAATGATATGGAACCACCTACCTCAATCGCAAGTCTTTCAAGTCTTGTAATGGGATGTACACTCTTGTAGTGTAATAAGAAAAAAGATCCATGAATATACTCCTTAAATTCAATTATCTTGTATTAAAATATAATTACAATAGGGTTAATTGTTATAGTAGATGTTATATCAATAAATACCTAAGAAAGATCTTACACTGTACTTCAACAAACATGACAAATATCCTCAGGAATATGATCACACATAATTTCATTAATTTATTTAAAATGAATAATCACATGATAAAAACTTAAAAAAACATGTCCTTATAATAATTCTCATTCCTAGATATATGTACCAAAAAAATAGATAATAAAAAAATCAATAAATTTAGAAGAGACCAAAAATGATGCTGAGTAATGAACCAAATGGAGGAACCATAAAGGACTGAAACCACCCAACACACCTCGATCTGAACTACATTACATAGGGTAGAGTGACTATAAAATCAATGAGTAATTATATGAATAGAAGATAAAAACCAACTAGCATGAATGTATCGACATTGTGGATCTATTATTCATGTCTTCAACATCCCATATTGGATGTACAAAAAAATGAATTACCTTATATTAAAAAAATATGACTATTTTTTTCATTGGAATACCTTTAACATAATGAATTTTATTCATAACATCAATTTTTATTTTAATGGATTATTCCCCATAAAAAATATCAATTAATAGAAGTAGTTCACATAGTGAAATTGATAGTCACCATGTTCCAAACATAGGCACTATTTGAAAACTCCCTATTTGTCACCAATTCCCTATGAACTAAAAGTAGTAGATATTTAATATTAAAATAGAGTATGTATTAAGTAGGCTGTTTCAATTCTCAGCAACATCATACATTCTTGGCACTTAATGTAATATGGAAGAATCATGGTGTAGAATAAGGTGAGGAAACTGATTAGTTACCATGGAATTATTCTCATAATTGTCATGAGAAAATGGTCTATGTCCCCACAATACTTTGAAATATGGAAGATAATTCTCATGAATTGCATTTATTATATAATGGATGATCTCCACAAATTCTCTATAGTGTACTCATCTGGCTCCAATAATATATCATCCCTACTCTAAACATGGGTGGGATTATGATGATAATTCATGAGATGATATGTGGGGATTAAATCATCAATTCCTTTAAATTGAGATAACAATTATAACAAAAAAGTATCCCGAACAAGCCTAAAAAAACAAAAAATGGTTGAAAATATAACGGATCAAGGTTCCCATATTTCCTAGGACTATAGTGACCCAATTGATGAATGCATTCAACATAACTAGCCCAATAATGGGAAACTCTAATCATTGATATCATTGATACACATATGAATTTAACTGAAACTGATCTTTAATAAGTCATTAAAGTATATCATGAACCTTTATTGACATATATTTAAAGAGTCTTAGTCCCACAATAGGGGCATTTCACACATCTTCCAAATAAATTTGTTACCAAAACAGGAGATCCTAAAAAACAGACAAAAGGGTTCTATTATTAGTGATGAATGGTAAATATTATTATATAAAAATTTTACCTTCCCCAGATAGTTGAACCTTTACCCTAAAAAAACTAATACATGGCCATAAATCATATGCTATGCTTTCAGAATTTTATGATCCATTTGACCTTTATTATAGGGATACAAATATGTTTACTAAATAGCCTAATCCCCTATTTCCTAAAGCAAAATCTTCTAAAATAGTGAGGTAATCCTAGGAAACCAAAATAAAATAACATCCATGGGAACCAAATGAAACCACATGATCTTCTGTACATATAGAATAACCCAATAATCCACATTGGTGGCATCATAAATTAGAACAAAATAATATTTTTTTGTCAACTCCTCTGTCACCACATTGATATCATTACATCAATGAGGATTTTATGGTAATCTAAAAATTATGTCAACAAACACCTCACCACATTTCCAAACTAACATTGAATGAGGAAGGAGAAGAACAAAATTCCCCATGTTCTCTATATTTATCAACAAACCTATGTCATAGTGGGACAAAAAAATAGTTATGTATCCCTTCATACCCTACCACTAAAAACAACATTCATTTCATACTAAATATTCTTATTTCTTGGGTGGAAATCCATTTAATGTTAATATAAATTTTACAATACATAATTCCTCACATGTAATAGATTGAAGAACCAATATTCTAAATGGATAATACCATCAAAAGGGATGAACAAACAGAACATAGTGTCCACAACATAAATTTTTCCGCTGATTCCTATGAACTCATCTCCTACTACTAACTAAAAAAATATACTCTCATAGGGATGATGAGAACTAACATTAGTAAAAACTATATCTGAATAAATAACATTTGAATAGAATAGAAACTAATTTAAAAGACACATAAGGTTCACCTCTTCCTTCAATTCAATGATAATATGTGGAAATATTTTCCTACAAAGTGTGTATGCGCTGAAATTCCACTTATCAGTGGTGTATGAAATGTCAAAGTCAATTGTCTAGAATTATTCCACCCACCATATCATCATAAGATATATCTCATTCGAATAAAATATATAACAATATCTCTTATAGTGAAAAAATAATGTGAACAACTACCCAAAATGTATTTCCATCCACACTTTAGTGCATGTTTAACTCTTCAGAGATCTAATTTTTCAAAGGGATAATTTTTATCATGTGGTTGAAAAGAAAGGTATTGTTATTCGACAACATGATAATCTTATGGAATAAAACAAAATAAACAAATGAAAAGGGAATTTTAATAAACCACATAACCAATATTGGGCAATAGTATGTCAAAATGTAGAGATAATTTCAAAATCCATTCTAACTCATCAAAAAAAGGACATTAATCATCCCATGAGAGCTTTACTCAATTATAGGATCGAGTTGTCAATGATTAATCAACCTTTTATAAGTATTGATGAACCACTTGTAGTATCTAAAAAGAACATGAAAGTTATAAATCTAGAATACATTTCTTGGTTCTTCTTAGGAAAATAAAACATACAATTTTTAGGATCAACTGTAATTCCATGTTCTAAAATCACTCTGGAAAATATCATGACTTCATGAATCGAGAAATTGAATTTTGAATGTTTTCCAAAAATCAGTAAACCCTCCTAATTTCAAAAACAAAATACATATGGAGCACATTATCATCCGCAGATTTTAAATAAACCAGGATATCATTAACTAACATTAAGTCAATGGTGTGAAGATACAGATGGAATAACATGTTTATTTAGGGAAAAAAACTACCATATAAGGAGTTAGAAAAAAGGCATTATAAGATATTTATGATGGATATATCTAATCATGAAGTCAATTTTTAGAGTATCAAACTCTTAAACTTTGACCTCATTATAATCCAACTGACGATCAAATTTTAAATTTACATCACCTTCATGAACTACTCGAACAATTCATACACATTCAAAAAGGGGTTCTTATTCTTAACCACCAGCATGTTCAAATACATATTTTCCATCTAAAAATGATTTAAATACCAAAACATCATGGAAATGAGCTTGAGGCCCCATGGTGAAATAGTATGAAAAAAATACTTTATCAGTAAAATATCAATCTAGATCATTATCCCTTTTGTCTCAGTCGGTTTCATGTTAAAAGAGAGTATCATGATAGTTTATGTAGTAGAAAATAAATAAATTGTAAACTCTAAATCCCATTCTGGGGGAAGACTAGAGATGAACTTTTTGAAGACATCACTTATTCCCTTAAAAAAATAGATGCGATAACTAAAATAAGTAAAATTATTACGCCCATATATAATGGGTGACAACAAACTCATGTACTCTATGAGGGAATTCCACACATGACCAGACCTCAGATCCCACTTTCTATGAAGCACAAAAAAACACTGATCGATGGAATAAATAAAATTCCATGATAATAATCAATCTCAAAATGGGGAGAAAATATCTATTTCATCCAAATTATTGCATTAAATATATATATATATATATTGGGATCTAGGAAATCCTATAATATGTATCTATCATATATCGAAGGAGAAGAAAATTGAAAATGTAACTTCTTCTCTCTCATATTCTGAGAGGCATTAGATGATCCATATTAAAAAAAATTATCATTTATTTTTGTTTTATCACTTCAAAAAACTGGTAAAATATATACAAGTGATAATCACATATATACAACATTGTAGTTTCTAAAGATGATCTAATAAAAATGTTTACTCTCATAATATCCAGGGTGACCATAAGATACTCCAGAAATTCATGAAATACATTTAAAATTCTAACTTTTTAGACCTATGGATAGATCTTCATATAATTTTAATCATAATAATATTCCAAATTATCAATTGGAATAGGATTCCCATGTCCATTACTGGGTGTAAGCATAGCGTAGATGAACCTATGTAGATGGAAATAATGTCTATGGTAATTGATGATTCTTATGGTTAGGGGACATGTATGTTTGGTGTGTTATACCGTGTAACACTAATACCTTTCTATTGACACACTAATAGATTATTCAGGGGGGTTTGAGTGGGATTTATATAGAATACTACCTCTAATACCCTTATAATATTAATTCACAATTATTTTCTTCCAGTACTTAACACAGAAATACCCGTATGTGGAAAAGAAGAGATAGTGAATCCAAACTCACTCACCATATCCATTTCATCTATCATACCATATTAAAAAATATTATAATATGTGTCATTATTTAGAATATATACTTATGATGGGATATTTGGTCTCAAACCCTCTAGGGATTTTTTATCTCACAACTGATCATTTATCACCACCTCCTAAGAAAAATGAACTAGCTCTATAAAATGGTTGGAGTACATCAACATTGAATACCATCCCTATTATAGGTATATGAACTATATAGAGTTTCCAATAATTTGATACTCTGAAAAGAAAAATTTATTGATGGAGACATTAAAAACCATCCAATCCATTCCCATTATTCTATTTCCTAAGTTGTGGAATCTCGCCATAACATTCTAGGATCCTCGAGTCTAGAAAATTTGATTTTAAATTGATGACATCAATTTTATGAAGGAATAAAATGAGATGATTTATCATGCCCATATATTCTAATGTCCTCATTAGTACCCTTAAAGGATGGGGGATTCACATGAAAGAACTCTCTTGATCAGTCCTCATTTCCTCTATCTCCTAGATTCACCAGAACATCATGGATTATGACATGTGGTATAGTTTCATCCACTTCATGAACATTATATATGATATCTTTTAAAATAATTTGATCAAGATGAGGATTTATACGAGTAGAATCACATACTAGACCACTGTAAATAACCAGTGGAAGAATTCTTGGAGGCATATCTCTACTACCTAGAAATAGAATAAAATATTTAGATGCTGAAAAATGTCCCAATTGAAACTAAAAAATCATAAGAAGAATCATAGATCAAGATCAAAACTAAAACACATGGGACACACATCCCGAAATCCCAAGATAAGATGAGGCTCCTCATGGTGAGATCCGTTTAAGACGTCCCCAAAAATACCTCACATGGCATGAAAATAAAATCTGATGTCTTCCAAAGGTTCCAAGATAGGTATAATTGAGGGCATGCCTCCATTGATACAAATTTGTAATGAGACGACCTAGAATACTATTTGAAACTTGTATGGGAAGAGATTCTTCACATACCCAAATAGTGTTTCTAATCCCCATGGGCTATTTACTATAACCCTAACATCAATTTAAAAATAGCAGAATGATTTATTCCATATTGAAATAAGATATATATAATATACAATTAATGAAAATTTGATACCAAGAAAATTAAAAAAATCAATTAATTCTAGAATAAGTGAAACAACTTGAAGATTTAATATAATAACCCAAGGAATATTAAAAAGAAAAAAGGACAAAATAAAATAAGACAAGGATAACAACCAATAAATCATTATATAACTATTCCATTTTCAAAATCAAGAGACAAATCATGGTCTGTACACCCCATGTGAGTGTGTAGGGTGATACCAAAATATGCCTTGTAAGATCTCACAATAATATTCAATATCAATTCTATAACAACCCACAATTTTATTAAAACATTTTTCATTACATAATTCATAAATGTACACTTAATCCACTCATGAAGATTAAGATGTATAGATTTATTTGGTTTTTTGTACATAAAATAACATCTTGAACATGGGATATAACAACATTATTGAAAACATCCTTAACATGCTTCTAAAATTTCCATGCCTTTTAAAAATTCAAGGCATAACGTGGAGATATACAGAAGAAAATAGTTAGTTATAATTAAAAGTAAGATAATAAATATGGAATGGAATTAATTTAATAATACATGTTAGAAAATAATAATACCAATGTGGTATAAAAAGATTAGGAATTATAAACATGAATAATGAGACATTATATAACATGATAATAATATAGAAAATATTGGATCAATATAGAACATTTAATCATAGACATAGGTCAAGGATAACATCAAAGACATTTTTTTGTAAAAAAACCCTAAAAAGTAATCAGGCTCACTCCCTTTCCCAACACAAATTCTTTTGATAATAAACCATACATAATTCATTAGAGCACTATATAATTTTGGTTTCACCCATCATATTCATTTCGTTCTGATGAATATGTGTTGCACACATATAACACATCATAGACTCTTTCATCATAAAAATTTATTCCATGATCATGTAGTGTAGAATACCTACATATCTATCACTAGTCAAATGATAATAAGTGTATAAATTTGAAAATCATTAATAAGAAATGTGTATTTCATTTAGTACACAATTGTGGTGGATTGAAATATAGAACTCAAATTTCTTAAAAATAATGAAACCAGATAAAAATTTATAAAATTGGTTGATCAGTGAAAAAGGGTTCTCCCATCATTTAAATAGAAAATAGGCAGTCATAGAAACATTTAAATAAATATTTCAACATTATGAAATGTAAATTCAAGGTATAAAATAATAATGAAACTTGGATAAAGAAGATAAGGTGAGGATCCCTTACATGAGTGGGGGACTCAAAATTCTTGGGAAGATAATCTTGAGAGATTTGGGGATCCATTAAAGTACTCTATAGATGGGAGTTAAGAGTTAGGATATGCTCAATTGATTTTGAGAGATGATAAATGGGAGTTTGGGTGGGTTTATATAAGAAATGATAGGGGATTTCTTTAATATTTCTCAAACTTATGATTTGGAGTCTATGTAAAAAATAACCAAAACCAAAAAAAATTCCATGGATTTTGAAAATGTTTTATAACTAATGGGATTGTTTTCCATTATTTTTTAAGGCCAATGGTTTGACATTAAGAAAATATTACCCTTTTTTATGAGTTACTGACCCACACTCTTAAAGAAATGATTTTGAAACATTAAAATATATTAATGGGGTTTAGGACGTAAAAAATACTAATTAAATTTAAATTTAATAATATAAAAGCAGATTGTACTAATATAAAAACATTTATTTTTGTTGCCAATTATCTGTATGGTATTTTTTACATCACTTCTGGTCATTATGATCTTATAATACACACTTTATATTTATATGGTATTAAATTCTTATAGGTAAATTCAGTTATCATAGAAAATTATAAAAATAACCACCATAAGATAATTTTGACGTCATGATTCAAAAAATAATAACAATTTTATTAAAATAATTTTATAAATATGTGTATTATAACATTAAAAATATTAATCAATATTTATTGAGAAATATTATGTTTTCTAACAATAATAGTTTTTAAACCCTAAAAAAATTTACATTTGACATTATTACAATTTTATCATCATTTATATTTAAAAAAATAATTTTATAATAATATTTTATTTGAATATTATATAATTAAATTATATATTAATTCTTAAAAATAAATTCTATAATTGAACTTTTATGGTACCCAAAAAACAATTTTCATTTTATTGTTTCGAGATAAAAATAATTTATAATTTCATGAAAATTAGATAAAAATATAATCATTATTATATAAAAAATAATGTAAATACTAATATTTATAGGGTCTTACTACATATATATTTAATAAACCTACAAACTCCCTAAGAGTAAGGTGGATGACAGCGATACACTCAGGGGGTGGTTCTATGTACCTAGTTAAGGTCATTATCTTGAAGAACTTGAACATCGCCCAAAATTAGTTTCTCTCATTCTTAAGATTCTATTTCTCAACTTGGGCTTGGCCATGGGAAAATCCTAATGATTCTATATCCTTTGGAATCTTTGATAAATGGTCTTTATAGGGTATGATCCAATAGGGAAAGGCCATCACTTCCATTGTACTTGTCAAATGGATTTGTTAAAACCCAATATTTTATACTAATCATGTGATAAATATTAAAAGGATATTATATTAATTCAAATGATGGTTAACATCCACATAAATCAAAATCCATGTGATGAAGCAAAATAAGTTATTGTGTTTTCTATAACAATATTACATTATAAGCCAATTAATTAAATAATAAAAGAAATTTTATTTATAATAGTGTTGGGATTTCCAATATTCCCCATTAATGAAATTTAAATGTATAAATTTTCTTTTCCCACACAAAAATAGATGAAGGAAAGTTTATTTGATCACCTACTCCAGTTTCAAAATTTCTTCTTCAAACATTTTTTTTTTCAGGAAAACACTCTGAACAAGATAATTCTCTTATTTCGTAGAACATTTTTCCTATAATATAATATCTTCACTGGTTTATCCTCATATGAGAGGTCATTCTCTAATGGCACCACCTATGGACTGAGTACATGGGTAGGGGGGTTGGTTTGTAATTTCTCAATAGGTATATAAGTAATATGTTATATACATGAATTAGGTTATGTGGGAGTGCTAGTCGGTATGAAACCACTTGGATGTGATCAAGTATCTAAATGGAGACTATGTATCTTGGAATAATATCTCCATTATTCCCAAATCTTATCAAAATCATCCATAGAGATAATTTATGGAATTTCGTGGGTCCGAAATCAATATTTAGGTCTCCTTGGTGATTATCATCATATCTATTATATCAACTCTTAGATGCCATAATGTGTTCTATAATGTTCTTTAAGTTTTCTACCATTACCTCGACTATTTCATGACCTAGCCTTTTTTGTTCCCCAACTAAATCTAGCATGTGGGTGTTCTACTCCTCTTCCCATAAAGGGATTCAAAGTGGTCCATTTGGATACTTGAGTGAAAAATGTTGATGTAAGAGATCTAACATAGAGTTTGATGTTTGTCCCATCCTTCTTTAAAGTTAATTTATCATGATATCAGGATCCCTCAGGTGTATTGATATTCCATTTAGATTGGAAATCAGTTTGAGGGTGATACAGAATAATGAAGTTAGTCTCATTGTTTATAGAATGTTGTAGACATTTATAAAAGTTGGATATGAATCTCAAATATCAATCAGATACAATCAATAGTGGTACTCTATCTTGCCTCATAACTTCTCTAAAGTATATCCATTTATGATTATCATGTGATAATTCATATTGAATAGAAATGAACTATGCGGCCTTTATTAGACGATCCAATACATCACGTATAGAATTATTCTCTCTTGATTTATTTCCAAGAGATGCCAAAAATTCCATGGTGATGTTTTTCCATTTACATTTAGGTAGATGTAACACTTTATAGAATTCAATACATCCTGATGTATATTCCACAATCTCTCTCCTCATATTTTCCAACTAATATTGTTCTATGAGATCTCAATATATCTATTTTATTTGTTGGTGGATGAATATGGTTGATCTATGTGCACCATCAAATAACTAATTCTTTAACATGGGATTTAATTGTACTCATTATCTTAACACAAATATCATAAGTCCTTCTTCGTTAACATTGAAATATATTGATTTCACATTATATAATGTTTCTACATTCTACTAAATTCCCACATAATATCTTTTGACATCATTTAATATCTCCAAAATGAATGGTTGATAAATAATTTGTGAAAGGATTTACGATGTTCCATCAATTATGATTCTCATTTCCCTACTTCTCAAATATTGGAAGATCGGATCCCTATCAATTATCATCAATGATAACATTGGTGGATCCTTTATATATGTAGAATCAACAAAATTATTCCTTTTCCTGGGATGTTATTGAATTGATAATTCATTTCCCTTGATCGTCTCTAACCATGTTCATTGGTGCATATTAGGTTCTTTCTATGTGAATATATACACAAGCTATTTATGATCCATATATATTTCACATTCCTCCTGTAAATGATAATACATCGATATTTTAAAATTGAATATATTACAACCAACTGTATATCATGTGTTGGGTAGTACTATTAATGAATATTAAATTTACTTAAATAATATGATATTCCTTATTAATTTTCCATTAATATATATCCCAATACTTTCTTCAAATAATCACTGAATACCATGAACGTCTCTCCACATATGGGTAAAGTTACTATGGGTACAATGGTAAGTCTCTTTTTGAACTCCTTCAAGATAACATCACATTCATCATTCCATGAAAACATGACTCCATTTCGAGTTATCATGGTTATAGGGACTGACAATCATGATGAAATTCTCACAAATCGATGATAATTCCCAACCAATCCAAGGATACTATGTATATATTTCATAGATGATGGACTCTATCATCCATTTATTTCTTCAATATTTGGGGGGTCTATAGATATCAAATTTCTTATGATGATATTTTTAATGAATATGACTTTCTTTTACTAGAACTCACTTTTTCTACACTTTTCATAAATCTTTTTTTTTTAAAATATATTTATCACAGTTCTTATATTCTCCTCACGCTCCCCAATTTTGGAGAACATTAGAATATCAACTATTAAAACTGCCTCAAATTTTTTTGGTAATATTTAAAGATAGAATTTATCTTTTCCCTAATATTGATAGAGAAATAGTGTGTCCGAATGAAATTACTATGAATTCATAATGCATGTTCTTTTTGAAAAGGTTGTTTTTTGGGATATCCTCCTTATTCACCCAAACAAGGTAATATCTTAACCATAGATTCACTATGGAGGAGTATTCTTCTCCACATAGAATATTAAACAAGACATAAATCCCTATAAAAGGATACATTTCCATTATCATGATCTTATTAACCTCATGAACGTAAGTTAAATGTCACATTGACCCATCATTCTTCTTGATGAAGAGGAACATTACACCCCATGGTGAAGCACTTGGGCGTATGAACACTTTATCTAGATTCTCACATAGTTTTTTCTTTGGCTTTTCATTTTCAAAAAAAACTATTATATATGGGATATTCAATAATGGAAACTCTCCAGGTATAATCATGATTGAAAATTCTTCCCCTCCTCTAAGAGGAAGATAATTAAAGTCCATGAGGAAGACATAAACATATTCCCTCATAATTAGAAGTTCTTTAGGGATGGTTTTTTCCCTAGACTCAATAATTTCATCTAGATATTAACTCTCCTGTGATGATAATGTCCATTTTTATGATGTTGGTGATAAAGAACACTCATCCACCAAATTAAACATTTAAAAAATTGGGGGATGATTCAAAATGAATAGAGTGATTCCTTTCTCATAGAAATTTATGCTAACTCTACATAGATAAAGCCAATATATACCCAAAATTGAATCAAATTCCACCAAATTCAATACTAAAAGGATATTTATGAAGTTATCCAACATATGTTTATATTATAGAAGTTATATAATTTGGATAAAATAATTTTACCATTTTCAATTTTCTTCATTAACTACACATATAAGATTTTAGGTGGTGTTTGAAAAGATAAAATAAAATATTTTGTTTTGAGGGAATGCATAGAACCCAAATAAAAATGTATGCCTATAGTATGGAATGAATAACTAGAGTACCTATCATAACTTCTTATTTAGGATCCAACTCAGTGGTTGTGATGGAAAAATCTCACCCTTTCTACCTTAGAGGTTGTTGTTTGTCTCTGAAAACAATTGGCATATTGAACTGGTTTCCAAGGTTCCATTATTTATTGTAGTTGATAAAATGAAAAATGTGTGGACGGTAAATTAGAACATTCCATTCCTTTGACACATTATAGATTTTTTTATTTCAAAAATAATTATATTGGGTTTCATCCATCATAAACCTAAATCATGTATTTATCACCCAAATTCAATTTCAAGTGTGCTTATTTCCTACAACATAAATGCGGGATGTTGAAATTACACAGAACTATGAAATTTTTCCATCATACCACTAGAATTATAATAAAAATTACACTTTTTATCCATGTGATACCCTTGATATTCTTTTATCTAAATTTATACTTTGAGGGAACATCAAACAATTTTCTCATAGCTATCAACACCTTAGATCTCCAGGACTTTATGAAGATTTGGTTTTATGCCACCAAAGAATTGATCAACCTTCCATTCAGAGGTAATGACAAAGCTGATGAAATATCATGAAAGTTTTGTGATGTTTTAATTATATTATATGATAGATTCAACATCTTTTCACTGGAGTGAAAGGAAATCCCTTTCCATTTTAGGATCGAGGGTGTCGAAATTTTTTTATCTTAAAACATTAAACAGAATTACATCCACCCAATCGAATCGATCTCCCCTTCAAGATTAATAAACCTGATCAATTTCCACCACTAATCTGTTTATATTTCATTATAATGAACATCAATTAAAAACATATATTGTAAGAAACATTAAAGTATGGAGAAGATATTATCATTGGAGGTGATCAATTGTTTTACTATTAATGGCTTATATGATCCATTGATAGTAGGAGGTATTTTCTAGATAATATTATTAATTGTAGATTGTCATGTTTTATGGGGATTTGGGAACTCCTCCTATTCTGGGATTATATTCATATGTTGATAAAGTTGAGAGAGTATACTCAATGAGTTTTCTATTATGGATCGGATCTAGTTGGTCATATCAGTGGTGTTATTGAAACATTGCATGTCGCATTGAATTTTTACCCAATTCCACCTATTTATAGATATTTTCAAGAATAAATTATAATTTAGGGATAAATATTTTTAAAAAATTAAAAAAAAAGGTATTTAATGATATTAATGGTATAACTCATTACATACACTTTTTTAATTAAATAATTAGTTTATAGGTTTCAATATATGTTATCCATGATACATTTCTAAAAATATATTCTTATGTAAATTTTTTTGCTCCCATAATAATGGTTCATAATGATCTTGTGATTTTACCAATGAAAATTCCCCATGTTTGTCACAACCGGTGCATAGTAGGTCTTGTTGCTGTGTACCAGGTTACGCCGAGTCATACCATCCGCATCTTTTCAGAGGTGTTACATATATGTACATCCATGCAAGAACCATGTCCTCTTATATTATCCATAATGGGATGTATTTTCTTGATAAAACATTTATGTTATTCCTAATTAAAATTAGGCTTGTTTCTTATACATAGTAATATCACTAAGGCATTCACTATACTATCTAATCCTAATACCAAAAATATCTATACTATTCCTTTAATACCAACTATAACTTATAATTTCTATATTATACCTTATTTAATGATTTATTATAAAAAAAATAATTTAATAAAACCTAGAACATTGATATTTATTGTGTATTTGAGAATTAGGTTCATAACCTTACATCGTGAACATGGGATGAAACTACATTATTTAAAACTTCCTTAACATTTTTATAAAATTTCCATGGATTTCAAAATATAAGGGTATAAATTAAGGAAATACATAACAAATGGGTGAGATAGAAATCCTAGTCAGGGAATCAACAAGAATGAAATGTAGAGATAAAGAAATTTTAAAAATAGGCATATCAATGGGGTATAAAGAGATAAATACTCATTAACATGGACAATGAGTCATACTATAACATGATAATCATAAATGCCATATAAAAAATATGGAAACAATTTAGAACATTACATCATAAAAATATGTCATTGATTACTATAAAGACATCATGATGGATAAAGTAACATAAATAGATCAGGTTAACTTCATTTCCCAATGTGTCATTTAATAAAGGTAAACATTACCCAATACATTAGACCACTATATAATTCCAGGTTCACCCATCATTATTATTTCATTCCCATGCTTGTGTGTGCCACATAGATAATATAAAATGTATTAATCTAGAATAATATTTCATTTCCATATGATAGAGTGTCAAATAAATACTGGAAATTCCCAATTAAATTAATTATATGTTTATAATAGTGAAAACCCATGATATAAAATGGGATTGGTTTTCACAACATAATTGTTTTAGAATGTAAAAGCACGGTTAAATTTTGGAAGCATAGTAATGTCAAATAAAAATTAATGAAATGGGATGATATGAGGAAAATGGGTCACTAATAATTTTGAAATAATATAGTTAGTAAAATGGAAATTTATACACATATCACAAAATTATAAAATTAAAATATTTGGAACAATATAATTATTAAACAAGAATAAATAAGAGAATGTGATTATCCCTTAATTGAGTGTGTGAATCCAAATGATTGTGAGGAGCTCCATGAGATCTTGGGGAAATATGAGTGGAAAATAAAGAGGTGAGGATAGAATAATAATATGATAATTTGATTTTTAGTGCTGGGAAATCTGAGAAAGGAAGGGTTTATATAGGAAATGATTTTGTATTTTTTTAATATTTCTGAAACTTATGTTTTGGACACTATATAATAAACTAACCAAAACCAATAAAACATAACATGATTTTGGACAATTGTATCTAAAAATGGGAGTACATTTATGTATTTTAATATCATGGGGTATAAAATTAATAAAATAATAAATTTTCTTATGTGGAAGATAGTCACAATTTTAAATAAACGATTTTAAAAGCATAAAATATATTAATGGTTTTTGGGGATTCACAAAGGAAGTATATAATTAAAAAAACTAGCTCCAAAATAAAATTAATTTAAAGTAAATACATATATTTGATTTTGTATAATATTTATTGTATTTATTACATCACTTTTGTGTCATTATTATGTCACCATTCTGAAAATATATTTATATGGTATTTATTTTTTACATGAAAATTCGACTCTCCCAGAAAATTATGAAAATTTTTATGTTGCATTATTTTTACTTTTTGATTCAAAAATTTAAATTTAGCTTACCCTATTAATTTACTAATTATTTAAACATTTACTTTTAAAAGAATAATCATCATTTATTTAGAAATGATGAGTTTTTTACATTAAGATTTTATTAACCATTAGAAAAATCACATTTGAATTCATAAAAATATATAATAATTTGTAATTGATAAAAAATATTTAATAATAATATATCCTTTGAATATTATTCATTTCAAGGATCCATTAATTCATATAAATAAATTCATTAATTTAATTTGAATATTACCCAAAAATACTATTTGTGATATATTGTATTAAATGAATATATTTATATAGTCACAATAATACGATGAAAATTTATTAATTATTCTATAAAAACTAGTATACATAATCATATTTATGTGTTATTGATACCTATTCCTTTATTACACCTACAAATTCCAAAAGAGTAAGGGGCATGATAGTGATATTTTCTTTTGGTGGTTCAATGTACATTGTTTGGGCCATAATCTCGATGTGCATGAATTTATCTTGTAAATTATTTCACTCATTCTTATTTTTTTAGATATAATATTTATATTAGTCAATGTAAATTCTTAGTGATGAAATATCCCATAGAATCTATGACAAATGGGATTCATTGGGTATGGTCTTACTGGTTGTGGTCATCACATACTAGTTCTATGTAAATTTTATTTGTTAAAAACCTATATTAATACTAATCATATGATCAATGTTCAATGAATATTTTATCAATTGTAATGTTTATTAATGGGGTTTTAAATCTGATATGATATAATTAAATCAAATAAGTGTATGTAATCTCTATAACCATATTACATTATAATACATTTCATTAAATCATAAGGATGATTTTATTAATATCTGTTCATTTTATTAAAATATTTAACACCTATGAAATTTCACATTTAAAATTTCCATTTACCATAGTAAAATAGATGAGGGTAACTATGTTTCATGACCTCATATATTTCCTATGTTTATTATTCAAACTTGTTGTTTCTCCACAACATTTCGAATAGGTGAATTTCTAAATTTCATAGAACTTTTTAACAATAATCTAAGATCTTCACTAGTTTCTCCATATATGAGTGGTATTTTATTTAATTTATCAATAGGGATATATTTAATACATCATGAACTTAAGGCTGTTCAGTTGGGAGTGCTTCATGGTAGGAGACCACTCCACTACGATGAAGGATCTAAAAGGGATTGATGTATCTTTGACTGAAATTTTTCATACTCACATATCTTATCACTTTATTCTATGGTGATATACAGAGGACTACCTTATCTAAAACATCATACTCACTGTCTCATTAATGATTGAAAACACATCTCTTATGTCATCTCTAAGTAGCATTAATTAGCTGCTGAGTAGTCTTAACCTTTTACACAATTTCATCAAAAACTTTGAGGACATAAATCTTTTATTTCCCCAAATTCAACCAATAATTCTGATGTTCTACACTATATCCCATAAAGGATGTCCTACAAATATATTTGGATCATATAGTGGAAACTTGTTCTATAATAGACGATGATTAAAATAAGATGTTTACCCCTTCCTTCATTGAAGTCAATTGAGCATGCTCCCAACATGTACTCAATGTTTTGGATAATCCACTCAGATTGGACATAATTTTTAAGGTGATAAGACATAATGATGTTAAAATCAGTGACAAGATCATGTTTGATTCTTTTATAGAACATTTAGTTGAATCATTGATCTTGATCAGATATAATCAATGGTCGTATTTCATGCAGCCTCACTAAATTTATGATATATATATTTGAAATTTGATCCTATGATAAGTCCTTTCAAAGAAAAATGAACTCTTCAGTCTTCGTATGATGATCCACCAAATCCCATTTAGTATTATATTTTCCTGATTTCTTCAAAACCCCAGTGAAAATTACCACGAAAATGTTTTCTAATTTTCCACATAGGTATGTGTAATGGTTACATAATCCCTTGGATTTTTCCATTCATTTTGCACATGCTATCATACATGATATCATGATTTGTATTTTGTAATATCTTCCTCCATATTTTCCCACAATGAGGCTTACCATAGATCTCAATATATCATTGTACTTCCTAGGTGGATGTAGAAGGTTTAGTTTAGTGGATCATTCATCATCCCCTTATTTAACTCCGGATTTGATGGTACAAATTGTCTTGACCCAAATCTCACAACTCCTTCTTCATTACCATTAAAATGTGTGGATTTCCCTTTCCTTCAATTTTCAATGTTATTTTTAATTCCCACATAATCTCATTGACAATCCTTTAACCTATACATAAGGTATGGTTGATAAATAATTTGTGAATAAATTAATGATGTTCCTTCCTTTATGATTCCAATGTCCATCCTTTTCAAATACAAAAATATTGTGTCCCTTTAAATTTTCATAAATGTTAAATTTGAATTATCATTTCTACATAATTTGTATTCCACATTATTCTATTTCTAATTATGGTAGTTAATTGATTAGTTATATTCATTGTACTTATCTAACCATATTTACTGCCACATATTCATATCTTTCTATTGGAATATACACATGATGATTTTTGATCAGTATATTTTTTCCACTTCTCCCCAAATAGATAATTCTTCTCTATTTTATAAGTGAAGATCACGACATATAACACTACATCATGCATTGGGATGTTTTGTTCCTAAACATTCAACTACCTTAAATATTTGGTTATTAATTTTCATTTTGATTTAACACACAACACAATCCATTCATCAAAGAGTCAATGAATAACATGGAAATCATTCCACTTGTGGGTAGTCTGAGAATAGTAGAAGTGATAATACATCTTTTAAACTCATGAATCATTTTCCACATTCATTATTATCTGAAAAAACATCTTCCATTTGAGTTATATTAGATTGAGGGTGCGTTAATCATTAGAAATTTATCAAGACCATTGATAATACCTAGTGAATCCAATGAAACTACGTATATTAGTCCCTGATATTGGTAACTAGAATCAGTTAATTGATTAATTATTTTGGGGGTCCAAATATTACCCATTTCATGTGAGGATATTCCCAAGGAAGAATAATTACATTAGCTAGAACTCACATTTTATATACATTTCATAAATATTCTCATTTTGAAACGTCTTTAGTATTGTGATCAGATACTCCTCATATTCCTCCTTGGTTTTGGAGTATATTAGAATGTAATATATTTATAGTAACATAAATATTTCAAGGTAATCAATAAAGAATATATTCATCATGTCTATGAACATTTATATATAACTATTTAGTTTTAATGGAATTAATATGAACTAATTGTGCTCGTACCTTGTATGCTAAAAAGTTTTAGGGATATCATCATTCCTCACCCTAACATGGTAATGTCCTAACCGAATATCCACCATAGAGAAGTGTTGTTCCTAATGTATCTGATAAAATAATTCATAAACCCATTAAAGAGAATACTTGTGCATTATCACGATCTTGCTGAGAACAAAATAATCCATGAAAAAGTGCATTGACACATTCTTATTCTTGACGAATAAGTCTATTGTGCACCCTGGTTAGGTACCTGGCCATATGATCCTTTTATCTAGATTATCCTCTAGTTGTTTTTCAACTCCTCATGTTCCAAAGAACTATTTTATATGGAGTATTGGATAATTGAAACTCCAAATGTATATGCTCGATAGAAAATTCAACCTCTCAGCTGGGAGGAAGAATAGAAAATTCCTGATAAAACACCAAAGTGTATTACCACACTATAATAATTTCATTGAAGAAGATTATATCATTATAATCAATCATTTGAGTAGGACACACATGTTCACAAGAAAATAATATCCATTATTTTGATGTTTGTGCTAAAGAATATTAATCATCCTCATTTTCACATTTACAAAATTGGTGGATAATACTTCATAAATAAGTGATTTAATTTGCAAGAAAATTTATTTTCTCTCTATATTGGGATGAAATATTCATATAAAATTCCATAAAATTCCACCAATGGATGTTTTACAATGTTAACAAGGATGATCACCCCAAAAATTACTATAGAGGAAGATTTATATACTCAGGATGACATAATGGCCCTATTTTTTATTTTGTCTTATAACTAAACTTCCATTTAATTTTATACTATTTTAATAATTATATATAACATTCATGATATGAAGGAATGTGTGGCCCACTTATATCAAAAATCTTTGGCTTTCTAGACCACTCATACCAAATTCAAGTATTAGCGAACACATTATTAACAACTACACATTCATCAATGTTTATGGAACACATGGACACCCAATAAAGTTAACCCCCTGAATTTTTTACAATTTCCTAGTGCCCATGTATCTATGTTATCACATAGAGAAACACATCATACTATGAGATTATTATATTAAAACTCCACATGTAAAATAATAAACAATAAAACTATGAACCCAAGGCTCCTAAGACTTTTCTATATGAAATAACATAAAAATGGGTTATAAAATATTATAAAGCAATTTTTAATAAACTTATATTCATGAAAAACCATATTTTATAACCCCATTTTGTAACTAATTTTGGAATTCTATGAAAAAGTCACAACCTATACAAAAATGTGGGTAAAAGAATAATTTTTCAAAAACTACAACAAAAAAATACTCCCAAATGAGAATAAAGAATTTAAATTTCGAAACAATTTTATTAAATTAATCTATATTATTGTTAAAAATTAATCAAGTTGGCTAGAACCACCTATATCAATCTCAGATGACACAAAAACCACAGTGGGATTCACACAACATGTGAACGTATGAAACATAGGTGATAAGATTAATGGTGACAACACCAGATATAATATCGTAGAACTGAATTCTATAAGAAAAAAGGTTTATAAGAGAGGTTAGATAAAAAACACCCTAAAAATATATTACTTCGGAACACAACAAACACCAAAACCTACCTACGTATGATGATCCCATAATAAATATAAAAGAGAAAAAAATAAGATTTTTCACATGAGAAAAAATATCATAAAAACATCCCATAAATTCATTCAATTAATATGGTGACATAGATAATATCTGAGAGAATAAAAAAATGACTATAGAGGAGAAACCAAATAAGATAGAGACCAAGGTTCCAAATAGAGTCATCTAGAATGACTAAAACCACCCAAAAAGCGAGGAAGAGACATAGGGTTTGAAGGGGAGATAAATGTTTTGAAACCAATATGAGATCTGTTGGATGAAAATAAACATCCATTATGGAGAATGGATTCACATCATGAATCCATGATTCATGGTGTGAATCTTTCATTTTACATGTATTCCAAAGAATATGTAACCATAATTTAAAATCATATTTTATGAATTAATGTCATAAATATCATTCACATTCATAAATTTCAATCCTTTAAGAAAAACTTCATCGATTCTCCCCTTAAACAAACATATGTCATGAATCTAGTTAATGGTAGGGAAGGGTTTTTTACCCAGCACCCAATGTAATCCCTATAGAAAACTATTGGTTTATACTTGAAAACCTCAGAACCCAATGTAAAACCTACTAAATTCTAATAGAAATAATAACATGACCAATATTTAACAATATAAACATTACAATGATACCAAATGTGGTGAACAATCCCAAATAAACATAGATATTCTAATATTTCTAGGAATAGTCAATATATATCCTAAATAAACATCCCAATAACAATTATTTTTTAGTTTCTTCAATTACTATATATATAGTCATATAAAATTTCAAATGATCATAAAAAGAACTCATTAATATAATACAATATCTTACATCTCTTGGAAAGAACATACAGTTTTTTACATGAACCCGGAAAATTAAACAAAAGAAAGAGTGAGCTCAGATTCTCAGTGAGATAAAAACATGTGATTTTAATCAATTATTATAAGTGGTAAAAAGTTAATTATTAATCTATGATAATATTAATAGAACAAAAATTATCATACACAATTATTCAAATATTATGAATCATAAATATACGATTAAGGTATTTTCAATTAATAATTATTCAAAATAAGTTTTTTAAATAATTAATAATCAATCATAATTACCAAGAACATATCATAAAAATAAGACATAAGTTTTTTACACACTTATAAGCATATAAAATAATTATGTAGTCTAGTATTACTGCTTAGGATATCATAGTGGAATTGGTTCACTCCCAATTAAATCATTTACATAGCTATAGTTCACTCATAAGACTATCATAGTGGATATATATTAATATTACACTTGGTTCATTCCCCATTCTAGTCCTTATTATCTCATTACATATCCCTTGTCACCCAATGAATTAGGGGGAATTTTTATTATGGGAAAACTATTAATATTATAAAAATCATATATTTGTGCAACATATGATCATTATTTATGCATCATATAAAATCATAAACCATGGAACACAAAAATGTTTCCAAAAAAGTTATTTACATTATGATATAATTACCCTTGGATAAAACATATTATGTGACGGATTCAACATAACATAATTAACCCTTACGATAAGAAATAGGTTTCCTATAATCACTTATTAAACATCATCATCATAAGATATATAAATAATGAAACTAGATGGTATCATACAATTATATACCTAGTTATGTATAAAAATATTTAAATAATGTTGTCATTGATGAAAAATACCTTTGAAATATCATTTGAACCATTATTAAAAAATAAGAGAAAATATCCAATTCATGTGATGAAATCTTAACTAAAAAGATATAAAATTGAGAAAACTAATTTATGAAAAAATAAATGAGAAAAATTGGAAAAACTTCTTTAGTAAATATAGTGTTCTCAATGATTGAAAAAACATATCTTGTCATTTACATTCAATTAAATCCTTCCTTTTAAACATTTTAAAAAATTCAAAAATGAAATATTCTATTTTTTTAGAAACATTCCTATTTAATCCTTTTTAAAAAATATATAAATAAGTGAAAATAGATCTTTTTAAAATTTCATATATATATTATAAATTTTAGAATTTTTTTAAGAGAATGGACTTGGAAAAAATATTATATATTAATGTGTAAATAAGGTCATATTTTCCTTAAAATATTTCTTATCCAATTTACATTCAAAAGGAAGAAAATAGAAACAAAACATATAACTATCATAATTAAATAAAAATATAATATAATGAATAATTATTTTTAGTTAATATCTTTAAAATTTTCCCCAATGGGAATTTATAGTTGAAAATACTGAAGAGAAATTAGACTGTAAGATAAACTCGTTACCACTTTGGGAACCATTGAATAATACCTAAAAAAATAAATAACATCGAATGAAACACTGAATACTCTGAAAAAAAGTGTATTTATGATACAACATATTAATTTGGAATTACATAGACCTCATAAAATAATATAGGTTTGTTTTATAACATATTTCCTATAAAATTAAATTTGAGATGATAAAACCTTACCACATTGGTATCATTAAAATCAAATCCAATTAGAAGAAATATATTGAATTTTTACATCAGATACAATGAATTGAGAAGTATAAATTATATGACATGTTACAAGGGTATAATATTAACCTCATATATATAATTACTTTTATAACATCAAACATGTTTCAATTAAACAATAGTGAGATGGAGAATCATTATAACATGTTTTATTTTTCTCTATACACATTATGATCTTTTGTATAATAAATATATATTTATTATCAATTTGTTCTATTACCATATTCATGATTAATATAATATATATCATTATTTTATAATTTTAAAATATCATTTCACTAAAAAAATTTATTATCTCAATGAATATTCATGTGAAAACTCGTCTATTTTCCACTCATAATTTTGTTTAATGGTTACATTACTTACACCATGGTCATGGATTTATGTTATATATAATATTAGTCAGAAATAAATACTCATATTAATTCATTATATACATTTTTATAATCATTCAGAAATGGTAGGTTTGACAAATGAGTTACATGAGTTCATGGAGGGAGTTGTCTGAATGTATGCAGGGGTGATTTTATAAATTTTCAATGGATAGAAAAAAGGAAAGGAAAAATATAATTCAAAATTATTGAATAATTATTATCTTAATAAAATAATATATATATTTATTTAATATTCCCCAAATACCATTAATATAAATTGTAAATTAAAATAATCACATTGCTTCATGGGGCTGGTTTTCCACACATGCACAAGAGCGGTGTTATCATTTTCTATTGAAATTAAAGGTATATATATATGTACGATACTATAATTAAAATAAATAAATATTTCATAAATATAATAAATAAATTTTAAATCCATCATAATAACTAACCATGAATGGTGTTCTTAAAAAATGAATCATATCTCAATGTGGGTGTCATAGTTCACATGTACGCACAATAGATACATTAATTTTCCATCTGATGGAAATGAGGTGGAAAAAAATTATAAATCATCATAATATAAATTATTTATATTGATGAAAATCATTTAATTATTTAATAATTGATACAATATATCTGATAACATACACAAATAAATAAAATTTAGAGTGCTTGGTTAAGAGGTATAACAATTCATAGGGAAACCCCCTTTCCCATACACATTAAGCATTGAATTGATGGTATTATGATCATAATAGGAAATATATGAAATGAGAAGGTATGTAAGGAAAGGATTTGGGTATAGATTTTATGATCTATAATTCTTATTATGTGTGAGGAATAAACAAGATGTGATATAAATTTATATGGGAGGGAGATGACACCATAGGAATTTATTAAAATATTAATATTTATTAATGTATTACTCATTACAAGAGGTTCCAAAATCACATTAATTTTAGAAAAAATTTATATGATAAAATTATAAATATCTAATGAAATTTTTATAATGGTGGGTAAAATTTTAATACTTTTACTTTTATTTTAACCCTCCATTATATTTTTTAACCCTAACCATGATAACACATTTTTAGCCTTTATGGCAGATAAAATTACTTATAATATGAAAAATAGGTAATTTTTTGTCCATTAATGGTATGTTAGACCATTTCATAATCAATTGTTACTATTGAAATTTGTTTTTTTAATTATAAATAATTTTAAAAAGCATTATCTATCATTTAATATCATTAAATCAAATTTTTGAAACATTCATTTAACATACCTTCAATGACATCAAGACAAAAATTTAATTTGAATTAAAATAGATTTAAAATCACATATAAATTTTTAATTACATATATAAGTCATCTCATAAAATGTTTTATCAAAATAAATACTAAATTTATTTTTTTCAAAATGATTTTCCTTTTCTATACAACTCGCACAAGCACTGTATTAACTATGTGAAGGTGTTTATGTTAATTATATCTTCACTAAATTTTTTTTAAAAATATTACTATAAAAAACATTGGTGGAAATACCACCTATACCAATGCATAAATATCAATGTTTTAAAACACTGTTGGAAAAATTAACCTATAAAAACGGTTAATTGAAACTGTAGGTATATGCCAATATAAGGTTGATTTTCCCAACGGTTTGAGAAACCCATTGGGATAAGAGTCAAATTATGAATGGTTTTATAAACCTGTTGGGAAAGGATTTATATGGTATATGTAACCCAATGGTTTGGGGAGACTGCTGCGATATACCCTCTATCCCAACGGTTATAAAAAACTATTGGGATATAAAATCCCTAAAACTAGTTGAGACCCATTCCTCCATCCAGTACTGATCTTTGCTCGAGATGTCATCCTCCTGTGAACCCTACAACCCGAGCCTACTTCCTCTAAAACTTATCTATCTAGGCTTCCAACCATACTTCCCATGTTCACTTCCTCCAGAACATAGCTCTATAATTTTACCCTAAAGGAGATTTCTCCTGGATGAGAAACCTACTTCTTAACTAATGATCTATCTTTCATTCAAATAATTTTCTTTATTCCAATTCGAATTGGTAAGTTGAAACTGATTTATGTCTTCTGCCTTCATCAATTTTAGATTTTTCTATCCAATTTGATAGAAATATTATTTTTTTAGCCATTGTGTATTATGATCCCCTTATGAACACAAGCCACTTATCATTTTAGGTTGTGGTTTTGTTGTGGTTTTATTGTGATTTATCTATATAGAATAATTTTGATTGATATTGAAGACATCAATGTGATCATGAGTTATTTTATGCATGGTTTATTTTAAATTTAAGGTTTATTTACCTGATTTTATTGGTTACAAATATATACATCTATATAAATTGTTACCCTAAGAGGAATGACAAGATACTAATGCATTATGAATCTATCTTTAAATTTTTTCTTCAAAATATCAGTCTTAACTTTAAGATGATGATACCCTCACTATAATTTGTTTATAGAGAACCACTATGGGAAGTTTAATACTATGTTTCATGTAATGTAGTGAAAAGTGATATTTCATGTTATGTTATAATGTTAACTTAAATCATATGTATTGTGGGATTTTGAATGCTTGTGTTTATCGAGATTTTTAAAAACTATAAAAGTCCAATTAATTTAGAGTAATTATCATAAAAATTTTAGTGAATTTTCCAAATGGCTAGTCAATGAATTTTTAAATATAATATTTATTTATATTATTTTGACCATGATAATTTCCAATTTAATTTCATGTGAAATTCATCAATGGATTTACTATTTTCATGGAGTGATTTGTGGATCCATTTGACCAAGCAATAGTTTCTTGCATTATTCTTTTTATTATATATAGAAGAAGCAATCATGTGATATAATTGAAAAATACATTATGTTAATACTATTTTTATTAAATATTATATTATAATGAATACTATTTTCAAAACTATTAATTCTTGAAGAATAATTTTTTGAATAAGATTCATTGACTATTATTTGTAGAGACAACTATGGGAAAAATATGATCTCTATTTTTATATCACAAATATTTCATGTTTATGTTTTAGCTACTTATAATTATATTTAGATTATAGTTCCCACTAGTTTTAATTATTTTGGAGTTCCCCAATAAATATAATTTAAGTCGCAACAAAATACTTGTTATAAGGATCTACTGCTTCACTCAGTTGTGAAATCCCTAGTGTAGAGACTGGGTTGGTTGGTACCAAAAATAGTGGTGAATCAGTGGAAAAATATTTAATATTTATTTTTTAATACAAATTATTATACTGGTTAATTCCATGTTCCTTTTAATATTGATTCAACTCATCCTAACTTCATATGAAACACAAGTAGATAAATACTAATTTATATGGTTTTAAAAGCATCTAACTGTAATGAATACTCCTTTCCATGATTATTTAGTCATCCCAATTGTATATTCTCCACTATGAACCCAATTGGTTAAACTATGGACCTATAAATCTAACAATAATAGAGACCCAGTATGCTCCTACTCTACAGTCCCACCATTTAATGAATCTTCCCACTAATCAATAAAAATTTATGATTAAAATAAAAAATATCTTCATAATCTCCAAGTTTTTTCTACACCACTTGATGTAGATATCCCTTCATGAACCCAAACTAGTGGAAAGAGTCTCTATAACAACACTTTAATACGTATGGATTAAACAATTTGTTGGTATATAGAGACTATACCAATGGTTTGTACAAGACGTTCTTATAGAATGTATGAAACAACCTATCTAAATGGCTTGATTAATACTTTAGGATAGCCTCCCATATTCATTGATATACCAATGATTTTTATAAACCATTGAAAAACACTATATATTAAAACATTTTTCTAAAACCATTGGGAATATTTTCCCCCAAATCTAGATTCCGCCTCCAGTTCACCCTCCGTGTGATTACTTCCCTAAACCGAAGCTCCCACCTCCCTAGGCAGAGGAATATCTTATATCGATCGATCCATTTTCAATAAAGAAATTTTTTCCTTCAACACTTCAAATATATAAGTTCTACCTTAGTTTTATTGTTTTTAAACTATTTATTTTGTGTTTTTATTTGGACTAAATGAGAGAACCATGTAGTCATTCATCAACCTTTTGGGTGGTAATTTGGAATATAAGATAGTATTATTTCATTTTACTAGATATATACAATAGTATTTTTGATTAATGTGATCAGTTATTATTGGTCAATAATGATGTTGTTTAATAAGTTATTAATAGAGGTTATAGTAATGACGACATGGTATACCCAATGTAGGATTTATTATCTCTATGCTAGTTAACAGTATTTAAGGTCTCTAGAGGTGTACTGGAGGTGTTGTTGTGCACCATCTTGGATTCTATTATTTCTCATTTATTTTGGGCCTTAGAAATCAATATTAGAGTATTTTATTATTTTTATTTATATTTTTGGATAATTATATATGGATAAGAATGTGTTGGAATTGTGATAGTTTTAAAATAGGTGAGTTATGAACACATCTCCTGTGGTAATTATAGGTTAAAAGGGTTATGAAATTGCACTTCATGATTATAAATGTTACGGTTGATATATTAATCAAGTATGATGTGTTGATCTGATATTGTAATTTATGGTTTTAGAACATCGTCAATACAAGAAAGTGGATTGTGTACATTCATTATAAATGGCATGTTGGATTCACATGACATTTATATTCTTATGTGTTACAGAATTTTCTAATGAAATATGGTTTAGTTGTATAATGTCTCCATAATGAGTTCTATATTTATTTCCTAAATAAATTATTAGGGGAATTATACCCACCCAAACCACAATGTTTTATTAGGAAAGAACATGTGGATCTTGGTTTGGGATGTTCTCTTATGATGTAAATAAATTCCATTGGATAGTTCAATGTATTTTAACACTTTGGGGTTCATTTCATTTTTTATAGATTTTTAATTATTTAAAGTATTAATATGATCATAAAAAGATAGTTCATTTTGGGAATGATTGAACTTGATTATTTAGATACCATTGTGATTGTAAAAGTGAAAAAATATTGAATTATTTCTATCCTTTTAATTTAAATTACATGAAGTTATTTTGGGAACCTGATTATATAAAGACAAAATTATTTATGATATACCTAGACCAATTGGTTTTGTGTGTGGGTTTTGATGTGACAGTTTATTATGATCTTATAAGGTAGGATCTAGGATGGATAGAGCATGTGTATGTTCATTTTGGTTTTGTAGTAATGCCTGAGTGACTAGTGATCATTTATTAATCCATGGAATGAGTGTTATTCCATACTATTATTGGGAAAGAAGCACCATGGGTGGATTTTTATAGATTAACATGACAGGGATGAGAATAATGGTCAATTTGAAGTTGAATGAACCTAGGTTTCTTAGCATTTGACTCATTGGAGAATGATCATAGCAGTGTGATCAGGTTATATGGGAGTGAAGAATCATTGGGTTTGTTACACCTTGAGTTTCAATGAATTATTATTATTTTTCATTAAATTCAAATTCATTGGTGGATTTAATTTTATGCTAAAAAAGATTTTAAATATGATTAATGAATATCTTACCATTTAATAAATATCTTACCATTTAATACATTCCAAAATGATTATCAAATTGATTAAATAAATAAGATTGTACATTATACGATACTTTATTATAAGATGAGAATAAATTTGATAAATCTTCAAATGAAATCTGTGTATGGAACATATGAGGGAACTATTTTACTTATACACATAACTCTTCGTTTTTAGACATATATTTCAACACCTAATAGAATGATTTATTGGATCATTTAATATTAGATGATGAATATATTTAAAGATAATTCATCAACAAAAGTTGATCTAATAATTAGTTGAATCAAAAACACAATACATCATTCACCCTCTTGGATTCATTTTTCATTTTTTTGTAACTATATTTAATGAATAGTTACTTACAAGTTATTATATTATTTAAAAGGGTTTACTTTGATAATCCTTATTTCATCATTTTACATATTTTCCCCATGAATAATAACAATAGAGGTCGGTTGTACCTAGGACATCATAGTGTGTAGTAATTACATGTAAAATTTGATCCATGTTATGTTTCATTTAATTTTTAAAAATAAATTATCTAAGTAGTGGGTTACAAACAGGTTGAGTGGAATATGTTCTATATTGGAACTAAACCGCATGATTTTTTAATTCCACTATGTGTCTTTTTTTTTCTATAACATATTCCTTAATCAATGTTGATTTAAATATTTCTTTTATTTATTGTTGGTACTATTAAAATTGATTTAATATTGATTACAGATATATTGTATCTTACTTGAACTAAATTAAAACATAAAAACCAAACATTTCAAACATGGTGAATATTTCAATTCTTTATTGATCGTGTAGAAAAGTTGTATAACTCTAAGACCCCCATTAACATTTCAATGCTTTATTGACAAAGGATTCTTGACCCAAGAACCCATGAATCCCTATATCCCCTCTAATATAATTTGTTTTTTATGGTTACACATTAGTTATCCTTTTATAATTACATCCATATTTGTCTTAAAATGCAAGAAAAGAAACCTATTGAAGAGATGCAATGAAAAAGGATGAATGACAATAATCATCACATGGCTGAGATTGGTGTTCCAACACTAATGCTTTTTATGAGTATTTTATATCAAATATATATTTATAAATAATACATAATTTCATGATATTAATTTTCTTCTATAAATATTTTCAGGATCCACCACCGAGGCAACAGTTATTTGATGGGTAGCCTTGTAGTGGTCCCGATACTCAGTCCAGTGGTATGAGGGTGGGTGGTATGAGTGATAGGTGATCTATTGGGTGTACCCAACTAGACCCTTCTCCTCCAACGGACATACCATCTATCCCACATCCTGATCCTGGTGTGCCATTAGGGACACATGAGATGTTTAAGCCTCCCTTGTTTTCACAACCCAATACATTTGATCCTACTCATCCATGTTTACCATATCCGATAATGATTCCCACTTCTCATTTATTTCATGCATTTGGCCCACAATCCCTGCCATCTTTTTTTTTACTTCTACTTTCTTCTCTCTGAGATTATATATTTAATCTTCCTCAACTACTACTCCACTAGACTCTGTGCATGCAGAGTATACACTATGACCCACTCCACTTGTACAGGGTCTTCCATTTGTATATGTAGATCTATTTTCACCCATTGATCAGACATCCACATGTATATTGATGGATTCTTAGAAAATTTTTATACCATTATTTATTTTCATTATAACATGTATTGATATAAAGATTTTTTTATTCATAACAGATACATATACTTATAAGAGGCAGGGGTGGGGGTGTACATGCATGCTTGTGATGTGTAACTACCATTCACAGTTGATGGTTGACTACAACAAAGAAAATAAAATTATTGAAAAAATAGGGTTGAAACGTCAGAGTTTTTTGGAAAGGATTCCCAAATACTCCAATATCATTTTCATTAGTCAGATTTTATGGAGACATTCACCAAACAAAGTCAAGGATAATGCATGGGAACATATATGGGTGAAAATATTTATTGTATTTAAAGTTAAATATTATTATTTTTATTTATTTGAATTAATATTTTGGCGTAAGATTTAGTTTAATTTCCACGATATGGAGAGTGAATGACCAGAACTTATAAAAGAGTTAGGTGATTTTTGATGATCTTTTTTGTACGATTAGTAAATTGGATAGTGGTCTAGAGTTGGATCTAATTTAAAGGCGGTACCTGTCATCAATGATTTTTTGATATAATAGTATAATAAAATGATTACTCATTAGAAAACTATCATGTTTAAAGTACTAATCAAATTTGATATATTTAAATTAATATTTTCATGTTTTTCCTAAATACTATCTTTTATATGATTGAATTTTATTTAATAATCGCCCAAAAAAAATAAAAACTACTTTTATTCTAAAAAATACCTTCACACAATGGGATGTAATACAATGTCAAATCATAAGAAGAATAAGTTATGAAAATTGTTTATAATTTTTCTTTAGGACTAAAATATTCAATTGTTTCCTCCATAATTTAGTCTATTTATATAGATTTCATAAACTATTATTTGTAAAATTCATTATTGGTGACCTATTTTTAATTATGGTTTCATATATTTAAAGTCATTTTAGAGGAAAGAATTTAATATTGAAAGACGTGTTCCTCTAGAAAAACTTTTTTGCTTGAGTAGAATGAAAAATGAGGGAAGGGTGGTTAAAAATCCAACCCAAGAACTGATTGTAAGTTTTACATTGTTGATATAATATTTTTATATCTATTTTTAAACTTAATAATCTATTAATATTTGTAACAGTATAGTTTATAGGCCCATGATTCCCACAAACCTAACAATTTTTTCCCAAATGACCACTTACTTCAGGTGTACGTAGATGAGCACTGGGAAGAGTATGTTGTCGACCTAGGAAGAGTATAGTGCAGATGAGGTATTGGCCCTCTTAGTTTACCAAAGGTAATTGCACCATGTTTGAATAGGCTAAAAAAGGTAGAATAGGATGAATAAAGGGCCAGATAGGTGGAAGAATGGGTTGCTGGGGAAATCACAGAATTAATGAAATTTATGAATGTTTTCTGTTCAGTACTTCCACCAGAGGTCAGCATAGATTGTGATGAATATATGTCACCCATGAATTCAGTATATAGTGTACCAGGTTGAATTTATAGTAGTGGTTGAGATGATTTCCTTCCTGGTGATGATAATGGTGAGGAAGAGGCTGATGACATGGATGATGCTAAGGATGAGGGTGGGGAGGAGGTCAATTTAGAGGACGAGGGGATGGTGGAGGGAAAGTAGGCAGCTGAGGATGAGGGCCGGGTTGATGGCAGGGATGATGGTGGGGAAGAATTTATGTAAAATGATGAGGATGAGGATTAGGATGAGGCAGATGATGATGGTGATGAGGGACATATTGATCTGTTACATTTTTTACTGATATTACTGACATATGTTGATTGATGATTTTATATGACTAAATATATGTGGGATCAGGTACGTCACATTATCTTTATTTCTTTATCTATAAATAATACATCTTGAATTGATGTTTTTGTATGTAATATAGGAATTATATTTTTTCATTGAATCAAAGATAATTTACAATTCAATTTTTACAAACACTCAAACTCTTGGCTGAATAATGTGATTTTATTCATTTTCATTATACCAATTCTTATTCACTTTCTCTAATTCATTTTTCTTTGGTGATTTACAATATCAGACACCATTTTCTATTCTCTTAATTCAATGATCATTTTGTAATCGATACATTCTATTGATTTATTTTTCACTAAAAATATTTTGGTTAGCTGATAAATTATGAATTATCTTGACCACGTTTGGATGAATACATCATGGTAAAATGTTTCATGATCCTAGAAGGTAATTTTGAGGTCAGTTGGAAGTAATTTGGAGATAATATATTTGAATTTGAGTGAAATCTATAATATTAAAATTCATGGAAGAATTTCTAGTACATAATAATTTCATGAAGCAAAATATATCACCTACCTAGATCTAGTCATTTCGACCATAACAATTTCTATTTAAATATTCACCCCATCACTAAACACACCACTCTAAGAATCTCTACAAAACCCCACCACTGATATAACAATATTAAAATTTAATCCTATTAATTATCACATTTCCCTCAAGAAAAACCATCCCACATGATTCTATATTTTCCTCCTAAGACCTTATTCATAAATTATTTTTTTTATATGTCACCTTCATGTTGTTAAAATCACAAAAAATTCATACCCATGATTGTATAAATAGATTAAAATATATATCATTTCACCTAATAGTAATTATAACCCTTTTAGGTTAGATTCTATAACCCATATGTTATATATAACCAATGATTTACATTGGAATAATTGAATCTCGTCCATTGAGATAATCCCATGTCTTACTTCAAGTTAAAATATTCCCAAGGTCTAGCATGTCACACCAGGAACCTTACTCAACTCTATGACCTTAGGCCCTATTATATTAACTTGAAAATAGATCCATAAGTATATAAATTAACTTATAAAATATTATGAATCCACCCATAGAGTAGTGATACAATCACTATCAACACATTATATGTCACAAGAGGTATTTACTCTATCTAAAAAACCAATAAACCATGATTATTCATCATCGTAAATCTTCCACTATAAATCTACAAAAAATATGCATCCTATTATAATGATTACAATATGTTGTGGTGTAATGTTTAAATAGATCCTAAATCTACAACCATTGATTAAAAGGGATGTTTGGGGAGAGTGAAATAAAAGGAGGTAATGAAGAATAATACATAGAAATTCCATATACACACAACACAAATCACCCTTAATCATGGATGATTTAATGGAGAATGACGGATATTAAGAGCTATCCAAATATATTTCCACATTTTCTATATTTAGTATTTTTTTTAGATCACCTATATTTTGTGTATACGCCTAATACTTTATGACATAGTCATTTTAGCTTTTTTATAGTTGACACATGTGTGTTTGGTTTGGTTCCATTATAAAATTGACTATAAAGATGTTGGAGAGACATGTTTTGAATTTAAAAACTCTTCTGTGATATTAATATTTTTATATCAAAATGAGTGTTTCAATTTAATGAACGCTACAACATACAAAATATTATTAACAAGGATTTTTTTATTTAATAAAAGAACATGTTTTTCTAGAAATTTTAATGGGTTTGCGATTTTTTAAATATATTAGGCAAGTGGGGAAGGTGGTGTAGGTGTGGGAGGGGTGTACAGGGGGATGGGGATGTGTAGGGGGAGGATGTTAGGGTTATGGTGGGAGTGGGGTGTATAGGTGGGGGGGGACTATGTAGGGGGGGTGTGATGGGTGGAGGTGGATGTTCTAGAGGAGGCTGTTGGGGGTGAGGTGGTGAGGGTTTGGGGTGTAGGTGGGGGATGTTCATGTGGTGGGGGTGGGGGTGTAGGTTGGAGGGGGAAGTGCTAGAGGTGGCTGTTGGAGATGATGTGGGAAGGGGGGTGTGCAGGTCGGGGGGGGGGTATGCTGTGGGGAGGCTACTGGGTGTGGGGTGTAGAGGGGGGTGTATGTGGGGGGGGGGGGTTGTACAGGGGGAGGCTACTGGGGAAGAGGTGGTGCGGAGGGGCTGTGCAGGATGGGAGGGGGGATGTGTAGGTGGGGATGGGGTGCAGGGGGTAAGGGGGTAATGTAGGAGGAGGATGCTAGGGGAGAGGTGGGTTGGGGTCTGTGCTGGTGGGGAGGTGGTGTTGTGCCTATGGGGGGTGCTGGGTAGGGGGAGGGGGTTTCAATATGATGAAAACTATAAGAGAACCTCTTGTTTATACATGTAGTATAATTCAATTTCATTTATTTAGAATAAAGGGGGTTTAAATTTTTCAAATTCCTTGAAAATACTAATTGTGATACAATGTCAGAAATAGTGGGTTTTATGGTCTAAAGCCAGATAATGCATAATCAGGTTTCCAATCACACTATGTATAGAAATATTTTGAAATGGGAGGGTTGGGATAGAAAAAATTACCAAAAACAATTATAGGGACAATCATGCATAAAAATATATTTGTAAGGGCATCTGTTATAATGGAAATTCATATAATTGAAAAAATATGGTTGGAAGACATAGAAGTAATCATGCTTTAGTCTTTGGTGAAATCGAAGAGAATTTTCCAAGAGTCAATTAGTGCAACTTTTTTGTTAAATATAAAGCCCCCCAAATCCATTTATATCCTTGCTAAATGTATTGATCAAGGGGTGGTGGGGGGAAACTAATATAACAGAGAATATATAGAGGTATGATGCATCTGATAACTCGGAATTGGTATGAAAAAAATAGGAGAACCCTTTAAAAGGATAAATATGATCAGGTACACTCACTATTTTACCCTAGAATAATGGAATCCCATCCACCAAGATAATCCCATATCCTACTTCTAGGTAAGATATTCTCAATGTCTAGAAGGTCCCACCAGGATCATTAATCACCACTATGCCCTTAGGTCCTAGTCAGTTCACTTGAAAATAGATCTATATGTTTATAAATTACCATATAAAATCCTTTGAATCTACCCATATAGTAACTCTATCATCTTTATCAACCCACTATTTCTAACATAAGGTATTTACTCTATCAAAAAAATTATTAATCCTTGAGTATTCATTGCCATCTTTATTTCCCTATAAATCTACAAATAATTCTCTATTATATTTTATTGATTTCCTGTTTGTTTGGTGGAATGTACATATAGTTCTTAAATCTACTACCACCAAATAAAAGGGTAGTTTGGGGAGAGTAAAATTGAGTGAGCTGGGGAGGAATTATACCTAAAAATTCCATACCCACACCACTAAAATCACCCTTAATCATGTAGGATTTAATGGAGAATGAAGGATATGAGGAGCTATCCATATGGACTTCCACATTCTCCCAAAACATTTTAAAATTAATGGTGGGATAAATTTGAAATTTTATACATGATCCTCTTTATTAAAAAATTATTAAAACACATTAAGTACCATGTATATTACCCTCGAGTACCTAATGTCTAACCACGAAAGGTCACCAAATGGTCCAAAATATCAATTACCTGATAGCCCACCATTATATTTATAATGTAAGATGATGGAAATTTAGGACCACCACGACCTCACTAGGTACAAGGTCTATTTACTCCAGGTACTCATGTTGTTTGTTAAACTTGTATGAAATACCAGACTACTCCAAACACTTGTAAAATTTATAAACATACTCTTGAACACATGATCATGAAACAAGAATCCTCGTCTTCATGTAAAATACCTATGGATCACATTAGAACTTGAAATTCAAACACAAAATGTTCACGACTATAGAAAATATAATGTTTCTTTAGTTATACTAAACTATTACCATGTGAGTAGAAAAAAATATTAACTATTGAACATATAATACTTATGAAGCATTTATATTAATTTCTTAATCTCTATCCTATCTACTAAAATCCAATATCAACAATTTCTTATGATTATAAATCTAGGATAATTTTTATATCAATAAAATCAATCCCACTAAACTAATTTGTCAATGAAAATTCTATATTCAAACCCCATTATGAATCCACCATTTATGAAAATGAATTTTTTCATTCATTAACCCAATTTTGTTTCTAATTACATGTGAAATGTATTTGTCAATCCTCATTAACATTGAATTCATCTAAAATCACCCAACCCTATGAACAAAAATTCCATATTCAAAACCTGAAATATGATTTTCTTATATAGGGATTATCATGATTCCTTTTAACATCTATATAATATCTCTATTAATGAATGATTTTTTTGAACATGTATATTTAAATAATGATCCGTACATGGTCCATTTGTTAAAATATATACCTTAATAGTAACCCTATTACACAAATCATATCTGATTACCATAGACAAAACATGAAATTTAGTATTTTAAATGAATTATATATGACCCATCTTTTCCACATCCATCCCCAACACCAATATTCAAATCCCTCACGATCTACATTAGCGATAAAGGTCAATCTACACATTCATCACCAATTATCTAACATTTTGGTCATACTCAAATATATGATTACCCATGATAATCAGTATTCCATATACATTAATGAAGTATCCTGTGATTACTCTCCCAATAACCTTACTATTTGGTATAAGTAAAAAATTGTTCATTTACTAACACATATCAATATATGATCATCGTCATCACATTCCCTAGTGGTATGGTTTACAATCCACATCCAATTTCATGAATTTCTATCTTGTATGATTCTAAATTTGCTAACCTAGATTGAATCATCTGTGATGAATTAAAATATAACATAAAACCACATTTATTATTTGGTTTTATCTATCAACCATTCCTAAATCAATGTTCATCTTATCTATTCTAAACCATGGGTTATAAAATTTATGATTTTATGGTTTGATTCCCAAAATTTGACAATACTCACCTAATATCATTGATCACCAACCAGTATATATGTATATCATCACCCATGCATTTTAACCCATTTAATATTCTAATTTCATAATCATATATTAATCCCAAACTCTATAATTGGGTTTGAACTTCATGATATCCCAAGATTCTTCTACCCCATACTACAAAAGGTTCCTCACTACGGCCCCATTCTGCTTCCCAATATAGAACCACGCAATCTCATAGTATGTCTTGTAATTCCCTTGACTTCCTATTCCTCAACAGAGTGTAATACCATCCCCAATTAATATCTTTACATAGTTCCACAAATTACATTGATATTTAATAAATTCTATAATCACATCCTAATAAATTTAAATGAGACAACTCCAGGCTATTGGGAAACTAATAATCTTGAATCCTAGTCAAATCCTAATGTTTTTACTAGTTCTTAATTCTATAAATTGTTCAAGAAAAAGTAGATGAAATTGATCAAATCCACCCACCTATCATAGTGGTAATGGGTAACACTAACAAGCACCACAAAAATAGATATACTATATTGAAATTTCATAGGGAAATTACCTTATAAATTAAGAATTCAATTTTTTATATTTTATACAATATTCCATTCTGTATGTATTGAATTATGAATTGAATACCCTACACATAATTCATAATTCTACATGTATTCATAATTATATATCACACATACATGTTTATGATTTCAATTCTCCATGTATTGAATTCATATTTCCTAATTCAACTCTGTAGGAATTCAATTCAAATATCAATACTGAATTCAGTATTACAAAGGGTAATATACTTCTGAATTATGAATTTGGAATTAGATTCTGAATTTACTTCTGTATTACATGTGCATTGTATAGAATTGAACATAACTTCCTGGGGGAGGTAGGCTTATACCTGTTTCAATTATAGTAGTAACGATAAGTCAACAGTTTATAACTATTGGTATATGTGTGAAAATCAAATATATACCAACAGCTTTTTGTAAACTGTTGGTAAAAGTCTATACCAATGATTTTTCAAACATTTGTAGAGACCTATGTACTCATTATTTACCAACGGTTTACTACAAACTCTTGGTAAATGTATATTCCAAGGCTTTTCAAACCATTGGAGTGGATATGAAAATTCAAATATTGATATGGTTTGAAATTCATGATAAATATTTATACAAATTGTTACTAGAAACTATTGTGATAATGTTCATTATGATGCTAAATAAAATCAATTATTCAATAACTATTGGTATATGTCTATCCCCATTCCTCAACAACCAATGGATTGGACAACTATTGGTATAGTTTATACAAACGATTGTCTAGCATTTACCAATGGTTTTAAACAGTTAATATAGAGTAAATTTCCAGCATTGAAAAATGTATTCATCTTAAATATAATCATTTATAACTGATAATAACATCTTTTTTATTTTAGTGGAAATATATTTGTTCTTGTTAAAATGAATAGACTGGATGTTTTCATTTTTATAACATAAAATAGTATAAATGTCAATATCAAAGGAAAATAGAACCAAAATGAAACATATTCTTTGTTAGGATGAATATCATTGAATTAATCTCATATAATGAAATGATGGAAAACATCAAATTCATTTTTCAGAACTTCAGTCTTATTTTTTTCACCAGTTTACCTGTGTTACCCAAAGCTAGGGGATCAATTTTAACAAAAATTACTATTCAAAACGACTAAATATAAATTGAGACTATTTACCATGTTTGAACCTCATTATTTCATATATTGAAACTTTTTTTCTACATTCAATTTATAAAAGTGTAATAAATCAATTTTAATAGGAATGTGAAACAAAAATGAAAAATAGTTTTTTAAAAATTGTGTTTTATTCCTAAAAATGATCTTATAGAAAATTCAATTACAATATAGATTCCTATGTAATTATATTGGTAATTTATAATTAATGGATACTTATTCTAGATTATTATAAAATTAAAAACACAATGTTACTTTTAAATTATTATTTTTAACTGAAAAAAATTAATTTCTTTACAATTATCGTTATTTGATACTATTTACAAATAATAAATATTTTTAATAAAATAAAGAAAATAGACCATATGATAATATTGGAAATATAATTTGGAAATTTATATTCGATTCAAATTATATTATTTTTAAAAATAGGTCAAATAAATTCTAATATCTACAAACAAATATTAATAACATCAACTAAAAAAAATTAATCATAAAATGACATTATTGGTAATGAAGTGCCTTTATATTATATGCTAATAAAAAATTGTAATTATGTAATATATATATATATATATATATATATATATATATATGTATGTATGTATGTATTTCATAATATGGTTAATCATATTCAAATATATTAATTCAATATCTTGTTTATAATATGTTTTTTTCATTTTAAGTTTGGTGTTTTATGTCAAGAAATCTATCGACGAGTTATAATTTATATAAAAAGAATAATATTCTAAAATATCTAGGTGTTATGATTTACATATTTTCAAGTAGTTTTTAAATTATTTATTCCATTATTATTTTTGAAAAAAATAAATATTCATGTATTTTACAAAATTAAATGTTTTATTTTTTAAGGAATTGTTTATATTCAAAAAAATGAATTTAAAGGAAACTTGTTTTAACTGAAACTCATCTGTTGTTTTTTCAATTTATCATTTTAATTTGAATTTTTTATTCTAAAATCCATTTTTGGTCAGAATGGTAATTTTTAAAATTCATTATATTGGGAAATGTATTTTTTAATGGAAACATTTTGATGATTCATCAAGAATTTCAACATTGGAATTTTCTTCATATTTCTCAATGAGTCTTATCCAATAAAGTCAATAGGTTTTTTTAATCAATGGTAGAATCCTCTTATGTTATCTTTATTACATTGGGTATATGGTTTTTTGGAGCCATAAATCAATATTATTTGGATATCATATGGATTGTTTACGGTAGTTTTAATGAAACCCATCTCTTTTTTAGGGATAAATTAAGTGATGTTTGTTGTATGAATGTTTTCATGTTCTAATGTCACTCATATTTTAGAATGACTACAAATATGAAGTTTTTGGGTCATATAATACACTCTAAGAATTATTTATGTTTTTATATATTAAAATATGAAATATGGTTAATATAAATGATCATACATGAAATTTTTCAAATGAATCTATGTTGACGTGATAATGTATAAATTTTTTAGCATTACTGTGCTAGTATATGATTATATATATTTGTGAAAATGATTGTGAATTTTTAGGATTGTGTATAGGGATGTTTCATTTATTTTTAATGTTAAGGAAAAATTAAATTGTAATTCCCTAGATTTTTCATGTGTTATTTATAAATATATGTTGGTGATGACTAAGACTAGGCACTGAGATGGTGTGAAATTCCAACGACAAGTGTGACTGGAAAAATTGTATGAAACATATTAAAATATTAAATATAATGTGTTCACACATTCCCTTAATAAGTGGAATAGTTTTTAAACGGGTTATCATATAAGAAATTTGAGGGCACTATTGTGTTGAGAATAATATCATTTAACTTGGAGTGAACTAACATTGGTCAGTGAGGGTGAGTTGTATAAATTTATGACATGAATTTTAAATGAATCAAATAAATTGATAAGAAATTATTTTATTTTTATTTTATCATCACAATAATGAGTCAATTGTTTTATTTTAAATTAACTATTTTGGAAAGATCAAGGGTTATGATTATAATCATATATTCTTCTAGAGGGACCCGAGAGAGAGATCTGGAGAATCCTCTTAGTAGGAAGTTACATGACCTCAGACCAGGGATTGATGAATTCTGTTCATGGTAGATCATTCTAACAGTGATGATGCAACAACCAATCTTCATCATTGTGGGATCCAAAATATGGTTAGGATGCATCATTTAGATTCTTCTTTCCTATTACTGATTCATACATTGAACATGGACTAATCCAAAAATGGATTAGAATGTGGATTGAACTTACTTACTGAATGTGATGATATTTGTGATGTTAATCATTATTTTGATTCTAGAGATTTTTTCCCGATTCAATTATCATTCATATAGAAATAGATCGAGTCTAGAATGAACAATGGACAGGTTTCATTCTCAGGGTTTGTTCCTTATGTATTTTTCTCCATTGATTTTTTTATTTCATCTTGTTCTTTTTTTTCTTCTCCAAACATTGAACAATCAATTATTGCACATTCAATTAAAGGCACAATGATTTGAAACTTGATGTCTAGTATCTAGACTACTCGATGGAGGTGTGATAGTGGGTGAAATAGTATATTGAACGATGATGGGTTACAAATATTCATTCTTTGGGAACAATGAAGATTTCCTATGATCATGTTTTCCATGAAATTTGATGTCTAGAATCCCATCAATTCAGTGATAGAGGTAAAGAAAAAACATCAATACAGAGTTTTGAAGAAAACTGATCAATGGAGTCAGATCCTATGAATGATTAGCATAAGCGGGGGAAGAACTAGGATTAGTAAAAAAATAATAAATACATGGTGTGTAGTCTCATGTGCATAGCGTGTGTTCACCGTTGGGTGACACATAATTTACATGGGAATTACATAGACTTGTGGTGGATTATACGGGTTTCCCACATGATGTGTACTCCACCATATGACATGGACTGAATCCGTTACATGGATAACCCCATGTACTGGTACACTAGAAAGGATTTAAAGTATGATTCCATGTTCTGGCATATGACCAGAGCACATGGGCCAACCCCAGATGTATGGACATGGTTTGTGACTAATTCTATATGTCGTGTACCCATATTATTAAAGTCATTTTCTAAAAACATATGCCAATGTACACGAGTAGTATTCGTGGTCAAGGAATATAGGGTGTGACCCTAGTAAAACCTATGTACCCTTTTATACTTGGCTTCATTCTATTATACAGTATAATTTGGACAAGTTTTATTAGGGGTTTCACCCATTATCCATTACCTAAATGTAGGTATGTTATATTTTCCTACTCATAGGACTATGCTCCCATTCCGTAAGACTTACTGGAAAATGTTGTTGGAATCCCCAAAGAGTCCTAGAGAATGATCCTCTTTTCATTCTCCATTTCCAAAGTGGATTTTTTAGTATTGACATGACTAAAAATACACAGGCGTTGATCGTCTACTTGGTGGGTTAATCTAGATTGTGTTGTTTGTATCACCCAATGGCCTTGGAATTGATCCTCATCTCTGTATCATATATTTATTTAGATCTATTACTGTTTCTCAATATTGGAGAGAACTGACAAGAAGTACCTCTTAGATGGATGTAAATCCGTGTTATCGGTCTCATGAGTGAATTCTCTCGGATGAGAGATTCATGGAATCATTGAGTATAATTACAAGTGATGTAATGTAGTGGTTATGAAATACCATGTGATTCTGTTTCTCAGTTGAGTCTATATGGATATTCTTGTTATATTTTATGTTGACATATAATTTTGTAGAGTCAAATGTACTTTTCTTTGTTCTATTTCATTGTGTTTTCAGGGTGTCATACTCCATATTATTTTACTCACCTGTACACAGGCTTTTCCCGCACATGTTTTTTATTGTCCATATAATTGAAATTTTGATTGAATCATAGGCGGACTCAGGCCAGATGATGCATTGTGAGACCGAAAAGATAGAGGAGTGTTCCTATTGCTATAGACAGTAGTCCTAGTAAATTTTCCTATAGGTTGGACTTGTTGTTACAGAATTATTGGGGTGCTCATGTTTTCTAGAAATGTTTACATTACATTAACTTCTATTGTACTCTGGTTGTAGTATATAGTGGTATTCATTCATTGTTTAGATGGTGGTTCTTACATTTCTGAATGTTTTGGGCATGGAGTTGTGTGTGCTCATACATGAACATTGGAATTTAATTTTGTGTTAGTGATAAGCATACTCAATGCTAGTCACCATACCCTATATTATTTGAGGTGGGATTTGGGAGTTTTGGCATGGTCCCCACTAGGAAGGGCTGTGATATAGTACAATTAGTGGATGTTAATTTTACATTAGGATCAGGAGTTTGTGACATTGCTTTGGGGAAATAGTGTTTTGTGTTTCGAGTTCATTTTTCAGGCCAAAGACTCCAGTGTTAGTGCAGAGGCCGATGTATCCATAAAAAAGAACTCTAATAAACATCTTATTGACTTTGTAATGAACACTTTAGTTGTAGGGGAAATAATGGTACACACATTATATAAGAATGGGGCATGCCTTTCCTTATTCTGTCAGATATCCAGATATAATAATGGACCTTGGTATATCATTTTTTCTTACAGGATTCCTCTGTGAGGCACAACACCTAGGATTCAGTTGCATGATTATGAGGATGAACCCCTCAGTGATGATTCTTCGATACAAAGTCCAATTTCCTATATGTTACCTCCAGGTGGTTCTCCTTCCATACCTCCTTTTTTAGAGAAGAACATAGTACATAAAGTACCAATGGATTAAGAGCATAGGCTAAGTGCACATCATGAGTTTCAGTGACTGAGAGACTGTATGTTTCAAGATTAGCATGACCCACATGCGGATAAGGACATTCTTGAGAGAGTGACCCATATTTTCTATTTAGTTAGGACATTAGAAGATCAATTGGTGGTCCTAACAGAGATCCTTCTACACAGATTAGCAATGTGGTGGTGATGTTTTTCTATCTAGAATAATGATGAGACACATATTTTAGGGAAAGCGTTTGAACACCTATTTAGAGAGGATTTATCCCTAGTTACACTAAGAGCTATGCGTATAACTATGCTTCTCCCACTACAACAGTGTATCAAGATAGTGGATTATTATTCATTAAGGTTCACCAATCCTTCCAGAAACTCGATGGATATGGTTTGAGAACAGTACATCAGGGAGCAAACCATTAAATAGGGTCTTTGTAGAGAAATCCATGAAAATGTTATCCCAGTATGAATTTCAACTTATGATTGGGTGTTTGAGATAGATTTGGTGGTTTAAAGATTATTTGCTGAGTAGATACTCCTAGTGATAGTCAAAAGTGGGTGAGAAAGAGTAGAGACATCGCCTGCATATAAATGATGTTATTATCAGGGACCAAAACATTGGAGAAATTTCAAGAGGAGGTTCCAAGAAAGAGTATATGTCATTCCGGGCTCACAGGGTGGGTCCAATCGTCATAAGGAGAGGCAGTGTAATTTGTGTAATGGTATGGGACATGCCACACTAGATTGTCTGACCTGTCATACAATTGAGAGGGAGAATGTTGATGGAGCATTGAGGAAGATATAATGATAGGATTATGCAGATCTGTAGGGTGGTGAACATGACAGTGGGGATGAGAGATCATCAATAGGTGTTAGATGTTTCTACTAGCTAACACCACCACCTAGGTGGTCCACACCAGGCTCAGGGGGATGGAGGATAGGGGTGAGGACAGCTACCTGTGGTGGAGGCATATGAACCAAGGTCTCTATTAATAATTCGAGGTAAAATATTTTTCTTTTCTACAATAGATACTATACTGATTGACATAGGTTCTAGTCATTCAATTCTCACTACAAATTTTGTTCGAGACATAGATATTCTACTTGAACCATTTACTAGATTATTATTCATGGAGACACCATCATGCAAAGATTCAATGATCAAACACTTGTGCCGATAATGTGACCTGACCCTTGGACGCAAGAGTGTAAGTTGGAACCGCTTAGTGGCAGCGTTGAGGCCTTATGATATTTTTCATTGTATATATTGGGTATCTACAGTCCATTCAAAGAATGAATATTTTAGGTTAAGGGTGAGGTGTGTCTATAGTGATGGAACAAGGTTTACTTTTGTTAGTGAAACGGAATCCATGGTATAATTGTATAGACTCATGCATCATAGGTTTTAGTCAATTACTTATCTATTGTCTAGAACGACCCTCAGTGTAGTAGATGTTGTGATATTACAGTTTCCTTCAGTGGTGGCAGGGTATGATAATATCATTCATGAAGATGCCCTAGGATTACCTCCTCACATGGAGATAGACTACTACATTAATTTATAACTCAGGGCGGAATCAATATCTGCACCAACATATCAGATGGATCATGGAAATCTCTACAACTTGGGGGTGCAGTTAGAGGACATGTAGAGGATGTGCTTCTTGTGACCCTAGGTTTCACTCTAGGTAGCCTTATTTTTTTTAAAGGAATATGGGATCATGATGTTGTGTGTGGACTACAAATGATTGAACTAGGTGACCATGAAGAACATGTATCAACCACTTTGGATTTATGACCTCATTGATCAATGGAAATGGGAACTATGATTCCTGAAGGTTTACCTCATATCAATCTATCACCAGTTGTTAGTATGAAATAAGGATATACCAATGACAACATTAATATGTCACTACAGTAACCATGAGTACTCAGTGATAACCTCTAGAGTGAATAAATCCCTAGTAGTGATCATGGGACTCATTAATTAGATCTTTTATCCTAACATTGAAAATTTTGTGGTATTATTTATTGATGATATTTTTTTGTCCTCGGTGTCTGAGGAGGAACACATAAGACAATTAAGGATAGTTATGGACATACATAAAGAGAATTAGTTTTTTAAGAATATCTCGAAGTAATAGTTCTATATTCAGGTGGTTCAGTTTCATGGACATTACTATTAGGGAATGGAGTGGGAGTAGACTAGCCAAGGTAGAGAAAGGGTTAGTATGGGTGCCATCTATGAGTGTGGTGGAAGTGTAGAGATTCCATGGACTAACACGATATTAATGGAAATTAATGCCCAATGCCTAAAGGGCATCAACACCTATGATATATTTGATAGGAAATGGTAAGCCTTTCATGTGAACAAAGAAGTGAAATCATTCTTTTATGTAATTCATGTAGAGTTTGATGAGTGCCTCAACCATGAGATTATTGGGGGGAGTGTCTCTTATGATGTGTTCAGTGATGCATCAATAACATGTCTTAGTTTTGACCTGATACATAGGTGAGTGGTGACATCCTATAGTTCACACCAGTTGGGACCACATGAGATGAACTACATGACCCATAATCTTGAGTTAGTAGCGGTAGTATTTACATTGAATATGTGGAAACACTACATGATGGGCGAACTGTTTATCATCTACTCTGATCGAAAGAGTATCATGTATAACTTCTCTCAGAATGATATGATCATGACATAGAGGTGATGTCTATAGTTCCACTTGGACTATGACTTTGGGATTTTTTATACTCTTGTGAAGGGGAACATTGTGGAATATGCACATAGTTGGATATTTAGTTCAAAATTATTGAACGAGGCGTCTGAGCACTTGGCCCCATTATAGTTATCCTTTGTGGGTGGAGATGGAGTAGTTTACCTATAGTACATATTTATTATTCCTCCGCTGTTATAGAAATTTTTGGAGGCATAAAATAGGCATACAAATTGGGTGGACCTAAATGCTTAGCATTCTATAAGGGAATGATCCTAATTGATAATTAATAGGTGGTTATCATGTCATTCATTTATTAGGATGTACCTTAGTTCCAGTGACATTTTGGGAAGAGGTTCTAAAGAAGTTTCATACATCAACATTGGAGGTAAATCAATTCATGTAAAAGATATACTAGGTCCCCTGACGACATTTGTTTCAGAGATGTAGAAGAGAGGGGAAGAGTTTGTATCTAAATAACATACCTGTGAGTAAGAGAAGGAAGGTCACCCCATTCCAGTAGGTTTAAATCAAACCCTTTAAGGAGACAAATAAATGTGGGATGAGATATCAATGGACTTCGTGATTGCTTTACCAAGTATATCCATGGTACACGATGTCATCTCATAGATCATTGACTAAATCACCATGTTTACCCACTTCCTAGCTATCCAAGAGTAGGTTTTGGTAGAGAAGATAGGATGCCTCTACATGAAGGAGATTTTTTGATTCCATGGGGTTCCATCAATTATAGTTTCATATCTTGATGAACGTTTTACAACCCTGTTGTTGAAATTATTACTGGATGCATTTTGGACCTAGTGATGCTTGAGCATAATGTTTCAACCACAAATGGACTACTAGATGGAGTAGACCATACATGTTCTAGTGGAAATGTTTTGAGCATGCATGTAAGACATAATATGTATTTGTTAGGACCAACTACCAATGGTGTAGATTTCATATAATAAAATATCCCTTTCAAATTCTAGTGCAACAACTCTCAAGTCCTTGTATGGGTGACCCTAAAGCTCACAACATTACTGGACTAACCAAGAAGAGTCAGCACTCATGGGCCTGGAGATATTGTGACCTATTATCAAGAATGTGTAAATCATACATGAACAGATGTGAACTGAAAATATCTGTCACAAGTCTTATATAGAGAAGAGACAGAGCCCATTGGTGTTTGGGGAAGAGGACTATATAATCCTACATGATTCATCATGATGCAGATTAGAGATATTTGTTAAGAGAGGCATGTATCTCCAGGGTTTATTGTCCCCTTTCAGATACTATGTAGAGTTAGTGAGTTGGAGTACCCCTTAGGTCTACCCCTACATATAGACCAGGTACACGACATCTTCTACATGTCGTAGCTGAGAAAGTACAAGCATGACCTACCTCATGACATTGACTGGGGAGAGCTGAAAATTATGGATGGTGAAACATCTTCTGAGTACTCAATAAATTATCAAGGACCAGTAAGAGAAGATCCTTTGTGGGAGATCTATTCTTCTAGTGTGTGTCTGGTAGAAACTTGGGAGTCTTCAAGAGAGCACTTGGAAGTGGGAGGTTCAAAATCTTGCTGAGTACCCACATCATTTTGAGAAAACTTTTTTGGTATTTGGATGAAGTAAATCCCAATGGTGAGGTGAATTTAATGTACCAAATTTTTCTTTTATTATTATTAAACATTATATGGATTATTTTTGAGACTAGGTGCTATGACCAAGTGCAATTTTGAGACACTATGTTCCAAGAATAATTGTTTGAAAATATTAAAATATTAAAATACACAAGCACACAGTTTTCCATAAAAAGTTAAATAACATCAAAATGGGTGTCTAAATATAAAATCAATGGGAACCATTGTATTCAGAAATACAACTTTACACTATTCTTGAAAAAACATTAGTCGGTGCAGGTGGGTTATAGAAAGTCGTTACAAGATCTTTAAATGAATTAAGTAAATTGATAAAAATTTATTTTATTTTTATTTCATTAACACAACAACTAAATGACACAATTATTTTCAATAAGACATTTGAATGAGATCCCATGTTTGGATAAAAAAATTAGATTCCACTGGATGCCTTGGAAAGTGGGATTTGGAGAATCCTCTCAGTAAGAAATGACTGAACATCCGAGCAGGGATTGAAAAATTCCTTTCTTAGTAGATATCACCAATGGAGATGATGCAGTAAGTGATCTTTTTCAGAAAGAAATCCAAAATATAAGTAGTATGTGTTATTTTGAATCTTCTAACTCGTTCTTGATTCCTTTGACAAACACAGACTAACTGACTAACATATTTTCTTGCAGATCGATTGTACATACAAGATGGGATGTTATTTGTGGTGTTTATCTGGATTTTGATTCTAGATAGTTGTTTTTGATTCATTTACCATTCTTACTGGAATAGATCAAATCTAGAATGAACAATATATGAAGTTTGTTCTTAAGTTTTTTTCCTTCTGCATTTGTCTCCCCTAATTTCTTGCATTCTCTGAGTGTATTCTTAATTATTCCCTCAGCCTTGAAAAATCAATCATTATTCCTCTTATTCTTGGCACAAAAATCTGAAAATGGTGATATAGTATTGGGACAACTTTATGGAAGTGTGACAGTTGGTGTGATGGCGAATAAAGAAATAGTGGCTACCGAATCAGTGTTATTTGGCAATGATGAAGAACACCTATAATGATGTTTTCTAAAACAACTAGAAAATTTCCCTATATTTATAGACCTATAGCCACAACATTGATAACCATGGATATAGGTAGGCTATATCCATTATTTTAAAAATTTTGTGGCCGTATGAGAGCTATATAGACACACTTTTATAAATAATAGATATAAATAGTTTTTTTCAAGGGCTATATACATGGTTTTATTAAAAGTATGGATATATCCCACACCTACATCCATGGGTTTTAAAACCTTATCTATAGGGCTCCAACCCTTGTGTTGGAGAAAAATTTTCCCATTGAAAAAAGAGAAATAATCTCAACTGTCATGGTTTTTATGCTAATGCTAAAATTTTTAATAATATATATAACATAATAAATATATTTACCAAAATATCACTATGGTGTAGTGGTTAGGAATCTAAATTCTATTAGTGCGGTACATAGATCGAATCTGGTCAGTGACATATTATTTTTTGGGCTAATTCGTCGTTTTCCTTGGCTATAGAAATGGTTTTCAACTATGAAAGTACCACCTATGTCCACAGTTTAAATCGTGGCTATAGGTTAACATCCATAGTGGGCAATGATGACACCTATTACCATGGTTTTCAAAACCATGGAAATAGACCATATATTTCGACGGTTTAAACTATGAAAATATGTCAGACCCTATTGTGTAGGTTATAAGAGCCACAGTTTAGGAAAATCATGGCCATAGGCATCAAAAATAGTTTTGGTCCATTTTAACATGGTTTTCAGTTTTGTAAATATGCCAATTCTCTATATGTTTGAGCCATTTGAAGGCCTTAATACCATTGAATTTGTGTTAGTGGGAAAAAATCTATAATATTGTGTTTCTAGGTGAACAGAGCATGAGAGTGAGATCTGGAGATCGATCAGCATGAGCAGAGGAGGAACCCAATATTCTGGAAAAATCTGATACACACTCCCTGTAGTCTCGACAACATAGTTTATACTCATCTCTATGAGACTTAGCATGCACATGGGATGTACACAAGCATAGGGTTCAGTACTTGGTTTGCCAACATAGTGTGTACTATTCCACACGGCATTGCATGAACCAGTTCCACAGACTAACCTCTGTACTAGTACATGGGAAATGATACATGGTCTAATGCTATGTATTGGAACATGGCCAAAGAACACATGTAGTCCTAGGATGGATAAACATGGTGTGTGACACCCTCTACAATTCTTGTACAAATATTTTAGACGACATGTTCTAATGTCATGGTCCATTGTACACGGTTATTACCCAAGGTCATGGGACATGGTGTGTTACCCTACTATACACTGTACACCCCTTAATATATGGATTCATTCTCTTATCCACTATATCTTGGAAAAACTTCATTCTAATTTATTCCCCTTTATCCATTCCCTAAGGGTAGGTATAGTATCGTTTCATACTCCTAGGAATATCATCCATTTAGCATGACATCCTGGATAGAGTTGGTGGAATCCACCGAGAGGCTTGAAGAAGTATCCTCTATTCATTTATCATTCCCTATTTAGTGTTCTTAGTATCGATATGACCAACACTACATGGGCACCAATCCAATAAATCACAGGTCAACCCAGATTGAGTTATTTTTATCACCCCATGGCATTGGCAATGATCCCTATCTATGTATCATATCACTCTTCCGATCTATCAGCATATCTCTCTCAGTGAAAGACTTGATGATATGTACAACTTGAACGAACATTATCAATTATATTGGACTTAATAATGTGTTATCTCAGATGAGTGATTCATGGATTCTTCAAGTTTTATTCCTATGGTTTCTATGCAGTGGTTGTGACTTACTTATATACCTTGTTTCATGGATAAGTATATCTAGATATTCTTGATATATGTTCTATAGACATATACTTTTGTAGAGAAGACTGTACAAATAATCATCCTTTTGAAGGATTCCTAGGTGGACTAGGACTATAATATTCATTATCGAACAACACATAATGAGGAGTCTTCCTATGAATCCATAAAATAGTCTCAATAAATTTTCATACTGGTTGGACTTGTGGTTAAAAACTCTTTTTTTGGGCTGTTATTCTCTCCATGTTTACATTACATTATATTCCATCATACTCTAGTTGTGGGATATTTTGTTATGGATGATTTTTAACATAGGGGGTTTCACATTTCATCATTTTCATGGACTTGTAGATGTTTCCATACATACAGGTATAATGGAAATTCCTGCAATGTTAGTGATATGCCTACTCATTGCTAGTCAATATCTTCTCGCCTATTAGAGGCATTCATGGGGAGTCATGGAATGGGCCCTAGTAGGATAGGTTGTTACATATATCATTATTCACAAGATTTTTCAGGGACATGATTTCTTATAGATTTTTTCACATGATTGTGCAAGGAAGTGATCATGTATTTCTTTGTTCATATGATTGTGTGTGTAAATTTTCTTCTATAAATTTGATTATATGATATTGTGTATCTATGATCACCTATTTGTATTACATGATTGTGTATATATATGATCACTTATATCATTATTCATATGACTAAACATGGATATGTCCATCTATAGATTTGTTAAAATTATATCAGGACCATTATTGGTTATATATTTGATCACATGAATGTGCATTGACACGATTACAGATATAAGTTTTCAATTTGTTTTGTATTTAAATGATAACATATAGTTTTATTCTAAATATTGGTAATACAAATGATCACATATAATTTTTTTAACATGATTTTGAGTGGATATGATCACATGTAGATTTTTTCCCCATGAATTTGGAGGGACAGGAACACATATTCATTTTTGTCAAAATATTTTTTTGGAAATGATCATATTTTACATATTTTAAATTTAATTAATTACTATATTTTTTAGCGCATAAATTTTATATTCATATGATTAATATCCATGAATCTTTTTTAGTATATCACCATCTTATTATTTTGTTTAGGTTTGATCATTTTTGTTTATATGGACATTGATAAAACCTTATTGAAAATTCAAATTTTCCCATGATATTTTTAATAGGATATTTATTACTAGTTTATGATTTCCTATATTAATTTCATTAAACCATTGATGAAATGTGGTTAAGATTTTTCCTTACTTGGAATTTTATGTCACCCAGTTCCAATGTTCCCCCTTCACCTGTTAAGAAAATGATTACAAAATTTGAGAAGTATATAAGGGATTATATTTTGGGTCAACTTTTGGAAAATGATCTCACTTTTCATAAATTATGTTCATATATTGATGATCCTCAATGACAAGAATCCTATATTTTATGGTTATTTGTGATTATTATGAGGCTCCATGTTTAATATATGGTAATTCTATAAAATTCATATAGGCTCATCTTAAATTATTTAAAATAAATTTCTTAAGGATATTTTTTTCATCGTTCATTGATTTGCATGTATAGGCACTATTGGCCAAATTCTCCACTCTATAGTCACACAAAATTCAAAAAATCCATTTCATTCCACAGATCACTGGGTCTATGGGCATCACCTCACTCATTTATCTAATTCAGTCTTGAATATAAAATGATATTCTAATATCCATCCAATAAAATCTAATAAGATATACACCAAGTTAAACTGCTACATTAGGTCCTCAATATCTAGTTGGCCATAAATAATCTCTACCCAGATTAAAACAATAAATTTTTTAATTTACTCATCATGATAGGAAAAATTCACAGACCCTCAATTTGGTCATGATATCATGTTGCATTAGTGGCATAATGTCACGACCTGACCCAACGGGGCTCGAGCCGCGACTCCCCAAGCCCGCCTCCAATAGGCTAGGGGCTGGCGACCAGCGCCGAGTAGGCTATCACACACATGGGAGGCATTAGCCTAAGGTACCTGTACACACGCACCCACAAACACCTCTATGTAATAGTGCAGAGATAAAGAAACTAAAAAGTAAATGCATGCATACAATCTATTCCAAACCAGAGTGCAACAAAAAAAGTACAAGGGAAAAACAGGGCCCACGAAAAGAAAACTATAAAGCACGTCCAACCTGCTTTGAAGAAGGGGAACACTGCCACAAAAACCCGCCGGAAATCTCCCTCATCACAGCTCCGGTAAACACCCCGGTCAACTCGCTCACTAAGCTCCGCCTACTCCGGGTCCTCCTGGGACTCCGTCAAAAGGCCTGTGGTCTGCACAAGACACAAACATGTGCGGGCAAAGCCTGTGCAGGGGTGAGTATAAACATACTCAGTAGGCACCCCAAAAACCCAAAACCCAAGGGAGTAACTGAAAGGAAATAGTCCACTCAACCCAGCTAGAGGGAACCCATACGAGAGAGAAACTCCATCTCGTGACCATCCTCAGCTAAACACAACAAGTCAGCTCAGCTCAGCTCAGGTGTATGCCCATACATACACCTTGAACAATCCAGATATACACAGCTCACGCCACAAAGCCACAAGAGGTACCGACCTCATCACCAACAACTGTCCACAACCAGGAGAGTACACCACGAACACTGTCATACCAGATGACACTCATCTGAGAGATATAATCCATCAGGATACTCGCAAACATCTCAGACGCTCACCCGTGAGACCACGCTCGTCAGATAGCATCACTGAGGAAACATCACTGAAACACCATAACCACCAAACTCCTCAGATAGGGGATCGCCGCTTGGGTCCACTAGGGGATACCAAGACCCACTCTGGTATACGTAGCTCACAGATAGGGGATCACTCCCAGGGTCCCCTGGGGGATACCACGACCCGATCTGGCATACGCAGTTTTCAAAGATAGGGGATCACACCCAGGATCCGCTGGGGGATGCCACAACCTGATCTGGTACTCTACAGAAGCTCCACACTCAGATAGAGGATCATCGTCCATATAAAGATGGTCACGACGATACCGGAACCCTATCTAGTATAACTCACGATGTAGGGGATCGAACCGACGATTCCACAACCCTACCGAAACCACGCGCTGAGTAGGGGATCGTATAACCAACGATACCGCATCCCTACCATAAACATCATGCTGAGTAGGGGATCATAAGCCCGATGATGCCACAACCCTACTATGCATGACCCACCGCGTAGGGGATCATATGTCCGATGATGCCACAAACCCTACGGGGTTAACCTGCTAGATAGGGGATCACCGCCCGTAAATAAACGGTCACAGCGATACCAAGAACCCGATATAGGGTAAAGATGATAGAGGATCCACTCCGGGCCCACCAGAGGGATACCACAACTCTAACAGTTAAACATCCCATCGAGAGGATCACAAACCCATATGAAGGTTGTGATACCACACGAACCCTCGTAGGAACGAACCAAGGGAGAACCCTCAACCACTGCTGGTCCAAACGTCGCTAACCCGAGAGACTCGCCACAACACCACACTGCGCATCTCCTAGGCCAAAACCGAGGCCACCATCGCGTTCCACATGGAAAAACACGCAGGATAGGCTGTTTACTTGCCCGAAACGGAGCACCAGTGAAAAAGGCACTATTCACCATAGCTAGCTCGTGCGGGGCCCACGCTACGATCCCGAAACCCATCGAGCGGATCACACTACTGCGATCCCCTCGGAAAAACAAGTGGAATCGACTACTCGCTCGTCCAAAACGAACACCCGGTGAAAAAGGTACTATTCACTGAAGGCCAGCATGGGTGGGACACATGCTTGGATTCCAAAACTCATCGAATGGAACACACCATTGTGTTCCTCTCGGAAAAACACACAGGATCGACTATTCATCCGCCAAAATCAGACTCCTGGTGCAAAAGCAGCATTTCCCCGCAAACGCAAAAACCCGGCCTCGTGGGGCCCGCAACCCGTTCGCAGACCCAACACCCGGAAACCATCTCAAAAAGTCCGTCGTACCATCAGGGTCTCAACACCACTGACGACACGTCAATCAGACGCTCCGGGTAGAAGTTACAACGGCCAGAAGTCGTAAAATAATAAAATAATAATATTTTATACGACGTTTCTGGCTCCCGGACCACGATCCCGAACCTTTAAACCCACAAACCCACACCGGAGGGTTCACCTCGTCGTCAGGGTCGCGTCGCCGCAAACGGCGCGTGAATCCGACTCCCAGAGTGCAAGATACGGGGGTTTAAAGACCCCCGTATGTGAAAAGTGGCCGGACCGGCCCGCCCTGGCCGGCGGCCTCCGCCGCGCGCCGCCGCACTGGGTGGCTGGCAGCCGCGACACCGCCGCGCGCCTCCGGGCTGGGCGGCCGGCCGCCGCGGCTCCACCGCGCCGGTGCCGCGCCGGCGAACCTTCCGCGGACCGCCGGGAGCACCCCGGTGGTCCGTTTCGCGATCCGAAGGTGTCTACACGACCCTCGGGACCCGATCTACACTGCTACGGCTTCAATTTGCAGAAAAACGCAGCAAAAACGGGATCGGGGGTTAAAACTCAAAACCGCCTACCTCGCGGGCGAAACGCCGACGTTCTGCCTCAGATCCACGCTCCAGAGCTTCCGCTGCGCGCTCCAAGAACGTCCGCCGTCGAATTCTTAGCACGTGGGCACTCCGTTTGCTCGATTCGGCAGAGTGGCAGTGAAGAACGAAGAATAACGACGAAGAACGATAAAGTGGGGGGGGGGGCTGATATTTATATCAGCTGCCCGCCGGCGCCAAACCAGCCTCGGACCCGACGCCCGATGCGAACAAAAGTAAGGTCACCTCTAGGGTAAACGCGTCGTTCTGAATGCAGCGGCAGTCTCAGATTTTCCATCTGAGACTCCGTTCAGAAGTTATTCGAGCCGACGCTCGCCCACCAACTTTGCTACTTATTTACGAAAATGCCCCTGGTGGCGTTTCTCACTGCAGGCCCGCGCCCGCAAAGTTTACACCCCGCCTAGGGTAAACGACACGTTCCAGACGAAACCATGCCATCAGATTTCCGTTCTGAGCTACTGTTTAGGAGATATCACACCCCCACCACGTGTATAGAATAAAAATACTTAATATTTTTAAAAAATTAATTCCGGGCACACTGGGCCTCGGAATCGCACGCCGTCTTCGCGCCTAGCTTTGGAATTATTTGTAGAAACATTCCAAAGTCTGACAGGGCCAAAAAACTGAGTCCCTACATCCTCCCCCTTTAAAACTTTTCGTCCCCGAAAAGCCCTAAGTACAAGGAAAGCAATCGGACTCTCAACTGGGTCTCGCACACCAGCGAGCTCACCAACAAACACCCACAGAGGGTCTTATCAACGCCCTGAAAAAAACTTGAGCAAGCAACAGAAAAGAAGGGTACCGCTAAACAGTGTCTATCAAACTACTACAGTAAGTAGAAAAGACACACGGCATACCTCTATCCATTTGTGGAGCCTCCGGGTCAATAGCCTCCAGGGCATGCAGCTGTCCTCGCCCTCAGCCACTAGCTCCCTGAGCTTGGCGTGGACCACCTGGGGGTGGGGGTGGTGGAAACTAATACTGCGTACCACCTCCTCCTCCTGCACCAGCTCTGCCGCCACGTCCGCCGCCCTACGGACCTCCTTGCTCGATACGCTGCCTCTGCCAAGGCGGTCCATCGACCGGCTCCCTCTCAGTAGCATGTCGGGTCAGAAAATCTCTAGCAAGATGTCCCCGACCATCGCAAGCGTAACACCGCCTCTCCTGTGGCTGACCAAAACTAGCCTGCGAGCCCTGTGAGCCCTGAGGCTCAGATCCTCCATCCTGGGGTCGCCTCCTGAAACGTCGGCCACGTCCAGACCCCTGAGTCTGTCGTCGGCTACCAGATGCCGATCCGACCGACAAAGTCTCAGCTCTCGAGTACCCGGCACTAACAGGGGGAAACTGCTCAGCCAGAAAACTCTCCACCACCAGCGCTTGCTCCAGCACTCCAGCATAGGTGGGCAGGCACAAGGAAACCACACCTGCTCGGATATCCCTGCGCAAACCCTGCTCGAAGGTCCGAGCCCTAAATAACGGGTCTCGAACCATATCCAGGGAGTAGCATGATAGGTCTATAAACCTCGTTGAGTACTCCGACACAGTCATGCTCTCCTGTCGAAGCTGCAGAAGCTTCTGGATCCGTACTGACCTCAGCGTCACCGGATAGAACTCTTCCCTGAAGAGCCGCTCAAACTCTGCCCACGTGAGCGTCTCCTCGTCATGGGACTGCGTCACCAAACTCCACCATCACCCAGCAGAACTATGCAGAAGGCTCGCCGCTAGGACCACCATCTGATCTGGAGGTGTCCTCACCAGGCGGAAAACCCGGGTGACTGCCTCAAGCCAGTGATCAGCTGCCTGGGGGTTTGGATCACCCCGGAACCTCAGAGGTCGCTGCCTCTGGAACTCATGTAGTGCACTCAGCCTGCGCGCAACCTCGTCCTGCACCGCCGGCACAACCAGCTACTCAACAGGTGGTGGCTCAACCGGCAGACCACTTGGAGGTGCAACCTCAGAACCTGTGCCCTGCTCCACAGCCACTACACGGGGCGGGTCATCAGCACAATCCTGCTGCGGAACCCTCACTGGCTGTCATCGTGGAGGCATCCTGAAAAATATTCAAGACGCACCATAGTCAAAGAGTATATCTGGAGAGCTGACTCAAGAAGGACAAGGAAAACCCAAAAACCCAGTCCTATATGATGCATGTACCATTATGTCCCCGCGACCAGTGTACGAATTTCCCGAGTCGAAAGACAGGTTATCAGAGTCCAGGTGTATGGATACGTCGGACGCCGCACCAACACTGGAGTCTCTGGCCTGAAAGTCGAACTCGAAACATCCTAACACTGCTGCTATGCAACCCGAACCAAGCTCACAGCTAGACCAACTACGCTCTGAGATCCCAAAGGTGGAACCTCCTCTGATACCACTCTGTCACGACCCGACCCAACGGGGCTCGAGCCGCGACTCCCCAAGCCCACCTCCAATAGACCAGGGGCTGGTGACCAGCGCCGAGTAGGCTATCACACACATGGGAGGCATTAGCCTAAGGTACCTGTACACACGCACTGACAAACACCTCCATGCAACAGTGCAGAGATAAAGAAACTGAAAAGTAAATGCATGCATAAAATCTATCCCAAACCAAAGTGCAATAGCAAAAGTACAAGGTCAAAACAGGGCCCACCAAAAGAAAACTACAAAGCACGTCCAACCTTCTCTGAAGAAGGGGAACGCTTCCACAAACACCCGCCAGAAAGCTCCCTCGGCACAGCTCCGGTAAACACCCTGGTCAACTCGCTCACTAAGCTCTGCCTGCTCCGGGTCCTCCTGGGACTCCGTCAAAAGGCCTGTGGTCTGCACAAGACACAAACATGTGCGGGAAAATCCCGTGTAGGGGTGAGTATAAACATACTCAGTAGGCACCCCAAAAATCCAAAACCCAAGGGAGCAACTGAAAGGCAACAGTCCGCTCAACCCAGCCAGAGGGAACCCAGATGAGAGAGAAACTCCATCTCATGACCATCCTCGGCTAAACACAACAAGTCAGCTTAGCTCAGCTCAGGTGTATACCCATACATACACCTTGAACAATCCAGATATACACAGCTCATGCCACAAAGCCACAAGAGGTACCGACCTCATCACCAGCAACTGTCCACAACCAGGAGATTACACCACGAACACTGTCATACCAGATGACACTCATCCGAGAGATACACTCCATCGGGATACTCACAAACATCTCAGACGCTCACCTGTGAGACCACGCTCATCGGATAGCATCACTGAGGAAACATCGCTGAAACACCATAACCACCAAACACCTCGGATAGGGGATCGCCACTAGGGTCCGCTAGGGGATACCAAGACCCACTCCGGTATACGTAGCTCATAGATAGGGGATCACTCCTAGGGTCCGCTGGGGGATACCATGACCCGATCTGGCATACGTAGTTTTCACAGATAGGGGATCACACCCAGGATCCGCTGGGGGATGCCACAACCCGATCTGGCGCTCGACAGAAGCTCCACACTCAGATAGAGGATCATCGTCCATATAAAGATGGTCACGACGATACCGGAACCCTATCTGGTATAACTCGCGATGTAGGGGATCGAACCGACGATGCCGCAACCCTACCAAAACCACGCGCTGAGTAGGGGGGTCATATAACCAATGATACCGCAACCCTACCATAAACATCATGCTGAGTAGGGGATCGTAAGCCCGATGATGCCATGACCCTACTGTGCACGACCCACCGCATAGGGGATCATATGTCTGATGATGCCCCAAACCCTACGGGGTTAAACTGCCAGATAGGGGATCGTCGCCCGTAAATAAACGGTCACAGCGATACCAAGAACCCGATCTAGGGTAAAGATGCTAGAGGATCCACTCTGGGCCCACCGGAGGGATACCACAACTCTAACAGTTAAACATCCCATCGAGAGGATCACAAACCCATACGAAGGTTGTGATACCACACGAACCCTCGTAGGAACAAACCAAGGGAGAACCCTCAACCACTGCTGGTCCAAACGTTGCTAACCCAAGTGACTCGCCACAACGCCACACTGCACACCTCTTAGGCCAAAACCGAGGCCACCATCGCGTTCCACGCGGAAAAACACGCAGGATAGGCTGTTTACTCGCCCGAAACGGAGCACCGGTGAAAAAGGCACTATTCACCGTAGCTAGCTCGTGCGGGGCCCACACTACGATCCCGAAACCCATCAAGCGGATCGCACCACGTCGATCCCCTCGGAAAAACAAGCGGAATCGACTACTCGCTCGTCCAAAACGGACACCCGGTGAAAAAGGTACTATTCACTGAAGGCCAGCTCGGGTGGGGCCCACGCCTGGATTCCGAAACTCATCGAATGGAACGCACCATTGCGTTCCTCTCGGAAAAACACACAGGATCGACTATGCATCTGCCAAAATCGGACTCCTGGTGCAAAAGCTGTGTTTCCCAGCAAACGCCAAAACCCGGCCTCGTGGGGCCCGCACCCCGTTCGCAGACCCAACACCCGGAAACCATCTCAAAATGTCTGTCGTACCATCAGGGTCTCAACGCCACTGACGGCACGTCAATCGGACGCTCCGGGTAGAAGTTACAACGGCCCGATGTCGTAAAATAATAAAATAATATTATTTTATATGACGTTTCTATCTCCCGGACCACGATCCCGAACCTTTAAACCCTTGAACCCACACCGGAGGGTTCGCCTCGTCGTCAGGGTCGCGTCGCCGCAAACGGCGCGCGAATCCGATTCCCGGAGTGCAAGATACGGGGGTTTAAAGACCCCCGTATGCGAAAAGTGGCCGGACCGGCCGCCGCCGCCGGCCTGGACCGGCCGCCACCACCGGCCCGCCCTGGCCTGCGGCCTCCGCCGCGCGCCGCCGCACTGGGTGGCCGGCAGCCGGGCTCCGACGCGGCTCTGCCGCGGCGCCGGTGCTGCGCCAGCGGATCTTCCGCGGACCGCCGGGAGCACCCCGGTGGTCCGTTTCGCGATCTGGAGGCGTCTACACGACCCTCGGGACCCGATCTACACTACTACGGCTTCAATTTGCAAAAAACGCAGCAAAAACGGGATCGGGGGTTAAAACTCAAAACCGCCTACCTCGCGGGCGAAACGCTGACGTTCTGCCTGAGATCCGCGCTCCAGAGCTTCCGCTGCGCGCTCCTAGAACGTCCGCCGTCGAATTCTGAGCTCGTGGGCGCTCCGTTTGCTCGATTCGGCGGAGTGGCGGCGAAGAACGGCGAAGAACGACGAAGAACGATAAAAGGGGGGGGGGGGGCGCTGATATTTATATCAGCCGCCCGCCGGCGCCAAACCAGCCTCGGACCCGACGTCCGATGCGAACAAAAGTAAGGTCACCCCTAGGGTAAACGCGCCATTCTGAATGCAACGGAGATCTCAGATTTTCCATCAGAGACTCCGTTCAGAAGTTATTCGAGCCGACGCTCGCCCACCAACTTCGCTACTTATTAACGAAAACGCCCCTGGTGGTGTTTCTCACCGCAGGCCCGCACCCGCAAAGTTTACACCCTGCCTAGGGTAAACGACACGTTTCAGACGCAACTGTGCCATCAGATTTCTGTTCTGAGCTATCGTTTAGGATATATCAGACCCCCACCATGTGCATAGTATAAAAATACTTAATATTTTTATAAAATTAATTCCGGGCACACTGGGCCTCGGAATCGCACGCTGTCTTCGTGCCTAGCTCTGGAATTATTCGTAGAAACATTCCAAAGTCTGACAGGGCCAAAAAACTGAGTTACTACACATAAAAAGATGTTAACTTTCAAATATCTAACTAATACATCACACAATCATGTAAAATAACAAGGCTTGTCCCAATAATATTTAATAATTTTAAATTCCCCCAACCCCATTTGCATATTTCATGAATTGAAAACCAAAGAACATGAATTCAATAAACATGATAAAAAACACATTTTTTGCATTGAAGTGAAAACCTACCACTTATTGAAGATAGAATCCTGAACCGTATTCTCCATACCATGATCTAGTATCAAAAAAATGAATCATCATAATTATGAGCCTCTATCATATATTAGAATTTTAAAAAATTAATAGTAAAATTTGATAATATATTAAATATTTTTATGAATAGAGGCAAAAATTTTGTAATCAAATCGATCTTCCAACCATGACAAGAAACTTCAGAAAATGGAATTCCAATATCTCTTAACATGTTTTTTTGGAATTCAATAAATAGAATCACCATCATATGATAATAAATTGGTCACTAATTTGAATCCTATTTTTGAAAACCCCTGGTGAAATCTAATACTTCTCAAACCATGGAAGATATAATAGGATACTAGAAACATTGATCCTCAATGAAAATCCATGATCCATCTCATCATGATTCCCCAATATCATATTTTTCGTTCACCATTATCCAATTAAATATTTTCTGATCCAAATATATGATTTACTAATATCCAAGGAATAAGAAAAAAATGAAGAGTAGTAGGGATTACCATAATCTGATGTGGTTAAATAGCCTCCAATAACACATAAGTATAATCGAAGTCCAAGGGATTCGAGGGGGTGAAGTGAAGGGAGATTGGTGTAAGGAATGTATTCTATATTGTTCCCTCTCAACTAAGGATTAATATGGGTATAATTTAAAAAATATAGGTCTACCACTACATTAAAAAAATCAAAAGATGTGGAATGTTATAGAATGAACTTATGTTTAATAGTATTCACAAACCTAGGGTAATTTTTTGAAATAGAAAACAATGTTCATGAAACAGTAAAAAATCTCATAACCTCACAAAGAACTTAGGTTCATCCTTTATAGTGAAATAAATAACTTCAAAGGGTAAACAAACCTCTTAAGGGAAAATCATTACACCTCCCGAAATGATCCTTTTAGGGGAAAGCCTCTACGACTATGATGTAATTTACTATAACACCATATTTTAAATCTTTTGTATTAAATTACGTGTGATAATACCACCCCAAATGATGTTATCCACTGATTATAGAAGAACACAACAACCTGATATCACAAGGTAACAATGTGGTCCACACCCCCATGGCATAAGATTCTCATCAATGTTACAACTCTTTGGGTGATTTAATTCACCAAATATTTTATAGATAGTGAATATGGATTATATTAAGTCTAATATAATTTTATTTTTGTGCTCACAAAGAATAAAATATATAGTGGTTATCAAATTGAGAGATAATGATGATTTACACCAATTTAATCATCTATTGTGATGGAGATATAATCAAGTGAACCATGGATATCATTAATATGAATCTATATGGAATTCAATTATATATTATCTATGACGATACATTGAATGATATCTAAATTAATTGTAATAAAAAATTTTGTTCTACTCATCATAAAGAATTTTATTTTTAAGGTATTTTGATATCTTTATATTTTAAATATATAGTACTAATACAGTTTAAAATTTCTATACTAAATAAATAATGGAAATATCATGGAAGAATATCATGTGATTTTTCTTCTATGTCTACTCATTTTACTATTATTTCTATACTTGATCTAATTACATATTTTCATCTGAATATAATGATGTTGTTATTTTTAAAAGATTATGTGAGGTTAGTATTGGTCTATTAGTTGAATATTTTCCTCTATAAATGGTCATGTCATGTATATTTAAATACATTATAAGGTTTACTATTCTATGTATATTTTAAAGATATAATGATATTTTAATAGACCTTGAATCATATGTTTTGTTTTAAATTTCGTGGATGGTTGTTTTTAGTACTGAAATTCTCTTTTAAATTTTTATGATTGAATTTTTACTAAATATTATGACCATCACCTATAAATATAAAGACATAAAAATGATGTTATAGAGTAAGTTATCATCTTTTATATAATGTGGGTGATACATATTTAGTTTTTGGTGGTATATTGAGTGAATATATTGTTTGAATAATAACATTTATTAATATATGATAAAATTAAAAAAAATATCACCAAATCTACCTATTATATCATATATTTATTTCCTATTTTTAGGTTATTAATTTGGATTATATTTTGTTATAGTATACATTTCAAAAACAAATTTATGATTTCACATACCATAAAAATATGTTAATAGTAATAATTTAGTATAATACTGAAACCTCCATGACTTATAAATGTTGGGACTCCTACACTATTTTATTTAGGGAAACATTTATTGGAACCTCATAAAAAGGGTCAATATAAAATTAGATTTTTTTTGTCAACATACCTAAATATCCAAACTATATTCATGATAAATTTTATTCATGTTTAAATGAAAAATAATATTTCTTAAATTATTCAATAGGTTACCATAATTTTGTTCTAAATTCAATGTTATTATTGTTTTAGTCATCAATGTACTTTTATATCCATACTGAATACTATATGATTCATGTATGGAGACCCACATAATAAAATATTTTCCTTAACCCTATGAATGATTATATATTTTTCTATACTTTCAACTAAATGTGTTAAGAGAAGGAAAATAAAATATTTTTAGAAACTATTTGTATTAAATCTTTTGAAAAGTAAAATAAAATTATTTTTTGAGAAAAAAATGTAATTCACAAAATATTTAGTTTCAAATTAATTTTAGAATAAATGAATAATATACGATAAATAAGTAATTGGATAAAGTATAGATTGGATATAAATAAAAGATCCATGAATAGAAATAAAAAGCTACTATTATTATTTTAAGGGTTGGTATCACACGTAAACATCCTAAAAAAGGAGTTTCTTGGTGAAATCGAAATTGAAATTTTAAAATAACTTATTGTATTCTAGGTAATAATGAAACAAAAATGGGTTAGTGAATACCAAATTAATATTACATCCTTTTAATTTAATCTTAATGAATAATAAATTGAGTGGTTTCAATCCTACCTATATTCACTAAAAGGTAATTAGAATATTTTATTAAAAAATAAATTATTAGAGTCATACATAACAACCATTATAATAAAAACTAATTAGAATGGAAATATATATAATTATATTGAAAATGTGTAAAAATTACATGTATATTGGAAATTTTTTAAATGGTTTTATTTTACCAATGCCCTATATTAATTTAGTAAACAAATAATTATTAAATAATTTTTGAGGGCCTAATTTTTATAGTTTGATGTGTGCTCAATTTTTCTACTACGTTTCTTTTCTATAAAAATGAACATCTATTTTTGGGTGATTATTTTTTATCATCACCTAAAATTTCCAATAGTTTTCTAATAATGGCTTATTTTATTTTAAAAATAGACTGGAAGTACCTACTTTTAGTTTTTAAATATCTTGATTTTGAAAAATGTGGGTAATCTTACTAACACTACTAGAAAAATGTTGTTACCAAATGTTACATCTATTTAAAAACATTCGAATGATGATCCTAATGATCTTACTGAATGATGTTTTTGTATCTATGCTTCATAAGACAGTTTTAGTGATCATTCTCTCCACGGTAAGATTTACAAAATGTTTATAATAAATTGTTTTTGAGGATGCATTTCTATCGTAATACCCAACCAAACCCATTTCATTAATGATGATGTTATATCTAGGGGATGAATTATATAAAACACTTGGTTTAAAGTCATTGAGAAAAACAATTTCTAGGGTAAGGAATTATCAAGGGAATGATATTACATTGGTTGATAAAAGGTTTCTTCCATATTAAAAATTAAATAAATGTAACTGAGGATTTGTTGACCTCAAAACATCTAGTAATAGGATCACAGTATAATTTGATTTACCCAGTTTCTAAAAATATTATTGCTAATTGAAGGTAACAATTTCATCATGGGTGATACAATACTTAATTAAGAACATGGGAATACCATGCGAATGAGTTTATGAAAAATAAATAAATCATTTAAATAAATAATTCATTTTAAAAATTCTAGTGAATACGAATCATTGTGAGGGACCATTACATAAGACTATTGTATGAAACATTATGATAATCCTACCATGATTTAGAAATATGTGGGTATTATAAGGCCCCAGCCTTAAACCTTACTTAATCTTGAGTTATTACAAGATTACACATTGAGGATCTTTTCGGGTTTAGAGTTTTAGAGAATTAGATCATAAAACTTGCATTACATTCCACATATAAACAAAGTGGTTACATAAAGATAGTATTCTTCATTCCCATCAATGGAAACACATTTAAAATAAAACATGGATTATTTCTTGACACATCCTTGACTCTATCATCTTATCATGTACCTTTCCCTTGACCTGTGAAAAACATTTCAAAAACTTGGGATGAGCGTAAAAACTCAGTATGGGTTATAAAAACATGGAAAGGAAACATGAGTTCATATATACATAAGAATGAAATCATACTTTACCCATAAAACATAGGCACTTTAACATACCTCATAAAAACATGAATAAATCATATAAATCATAATACGTAAAGGTAACTTGAGGCATTCATAACATTCTTACGTAGGGGGTAACCCTCTTGGTTACGTTTGGAATACCCATCACAGTATATTCCCTAAAATCTCTTCGGAGAAACCTTAACGTTTCACTCCTTCGCGTTACCCAATGCATTGGAGAGCTATAACGGGCTCACCCGCCCTTAGTTTATCACGGAACCACCCGTCTTCATAATAATGCCCAAGAACCATAACATAATCATATCACATAAAACATGCATAAAGGAAACATAAAATTTCCACATTTCAATCACAAGATATCAATACAACCCATTGATATAAAAACATTATGAAAACCATTTTCAATACCAAAATAAAATAAAAGTAAAACATGGTATTTATTTATCTTTTAAAAAGAAGGTATGGCTTGTAGAGGAAGCCGAAACTCAAATAACGGTCACGACGGCGGAGAATTCGTTGTCGCCGCATACGTACGACAAAAACATTCCCTTTTGTCATTTAGTAAACACTTCGTATAAAAAAAGATTCCTTTTTAATAAACTTAAAAGTAAAAGGGATTTATACACCGTATAAAAGAAAGTTGTGTATAAAATAAAATATGCCTCAATGAAAGGAGATTGAGACAAAGTCCCATACAAAGATAATTTTTAAAATAAAATAGATTAATTATGTGTATTCACTATAAGTACACATAAATAAAGTACAAATACAAGATACGACATATTAATATAATGTCATAATTTGAAAGTAGGAGATTAACCCAAAGAATGGAAATTGGGTTAAGAAGTTCCCATACCTCGTATCTGACTTGACCCGACCGTTCTTTAATCTCCTGAATAATAAACTTGAGTTAATCTCTACTTGATTATGAATCTTTTTCAAGTTCATTATTCCTTTTATACCATGTTATGAACATCATGTAATCAGTTAAGTTAATAATGTTCATTTTGTCGGTATTTGGTTCTTAAGTCAAAAATAGACCTCTTATACTTACATGTTGTTAATTTGGTCAAAGGTTCATTATATTCAGAATATTATTCATGATGTAGATATAATATATGTCATATATATCCAGTACATTCATGCATTTATAATATTACATAATCATTTAGAGGTAAGAAATGAAACGCACCGTTCATGGAGACGGTAAGCCGTACGTACGCATGAACGCTACTTTCATTTCTTTGTCATATTAATGGAATTAAAACTAAATGAGAGGTATGTATATTTTAATTCCAGAATTATATTCATCATTTAGATATATCATTAATTATATATATCCATTATATACATGTACTATTAATAATAAATTACATTTGGGGAAAAGAAATGAAATGCACCGTTCATGGAGACGGTAGTCCGTACGTACGCATGAACGCTACTTTCATTTCTATCTCATACTTTAATGGAAATAAATGATAATTATATATAGTTATATTATAATTCCAGTATAATAACATATATAATATCATTAACGTTATCCTTTACACATCCCACATATGGTATTAACGAATCAAATCACTTTTAGGGGGCGGTAGTCCGCACTTCCTAAAATGAAGATATCGTGTTTTACCCATAATGGAAACCATAAAGGTATGACAAAAATGAAAAAACAGAAGCTTAAAGAAAACATAAACATATTATATATCATATATAAAAATAGTGACATCATAATGGCCACCTTTGAAGGTGTTAAATGAGTATTGAACAATCATCGTTTCGGGAGGCAGAATTTCGCCATCCACGGAAACCGTATGTTCTTAAACCATTTGATGTATTTGTGTGAGAGTGTAGCTCAAATAAATCTTATAACAACATCCTAGTATATTGAAGATACTGGTGATGTTATAAAAGAAGTAAATAAAAAGAGTTTAGGGGGTTGGAGAAGCAAAATAAAACAAATGAACATGAGAGAATGAAATACCTTAAAAAGTGTAACTTCTTTTGGTTTGAGCCTAAAGGCTTCCTTTGAAAGGATTCTGCCCAAAGGGAATCCTCTAGGATGAGGAGAGGGATGTGGAGAGAGCAAATGGGCAGGGGTTGGCCGAGCCAATGGCTTGAAGAGTGTGTGAAATGAGGTAGAGGTGGGGGCCTTTTATAAGGGGAGAGGAGGGGCACTTTTGGAAAGTAAAGAAACATTACATTATTTGAAAATGTGTTTCGGTTTTAAAAGGTCCCACATTGATGGAATTCGTGGATAAGGTGATAAGGCATCGAAATCCATTCATCCAATTGGTTTTGGACATGTGTAGTTCATAGATTTTATTTTATCTTTCCATTTTATTTAAATCGTCAAATAATGATGTCATCGCTGCATCATTATTATGTCATAAATAATTAAATTTATTTAATGTCTAAAAATTATAAAACAAATACTATGATGTAGGAAATCTTTTTATCTTTCCATTGAATATTTATAATCAAAATTTGGACTTGTATAACCCCACTTAAAAATTGTTTTCGCAAAACATATTATGTTTGTGTCATTTTCACTTTAACATTTAATAAAAAGTAATTTATGTTATTTCCCAACAAAAGTGGATACATGGGGTCCCCAAGTTAGGCCATGGCTTGTCTTGGTCGGCCATGACACAACCAATGAGGTTGGGACATGTGTCTAGGTCATTTTATATTATTAAAGTATTATTTATACCTTAAACTACACTAATTACCACTAATCGCGATTAAAAACTTAATAAGTTACTATTCACCAAAAAATTATTTTAATCTCATTGAACCACATTTTACTTCTTAATGACAACCATGTATGTCGGATTTTCAAAATTCAACACACATTAGTGGTAAAATTTCATTTAACCGAAAAATCAGTTTGCTTGATTACCACTTAGTGGTTTCACTATTCATCAAAAATTGAAGTTTTTCAGAAAATTACCAAAAATTCACCCTAAGCTATATTTGATATTCCGAATTCAAAAATGAAGTCCATTTTACAAAATTCAAATCATATAAGTCACATTAATTAATTTAATAATTAATTCCCGCTGCCAGAGCAAATAGCGTGTTTTTACAAAACAATAAGTATCAAAAGATTGACACCAGTTTAAGTCTAATTTCAAATAGAAATTGATTCCAATGACCACCATTGGATAAAATGGTAAAAATATATTCTAATTTCACTTTAAAACCAATTCAAATGATAATCTAATCATATAAATAAATTAGATCAAAAAGAGGTTTTGAATTAAAATGCAACATTTTACACTATTCATAAAAAAAAGAACTTTATCAGAAAGGTACCAAAAATTACACAAAGTAAAATTTGATGTCCCGATTCTTAATAAAAGTTTTATTTGGTCCAAAAGAATGTATAAGAGTGATCAAAACTATATTTAATGACGGTTCACCATTAAAAAGTGATAAGTGAACCTTTAGTGAAAATTAGAGTATAAAAGCCTAAAATTGAACTCTTTCCGTATTTTAAGCCTTTATCTTTTATTGGGTAAATGTAAAAACATCTAAAAACATATCTATTCATATTTTTGTTATTTCTATTCATTCCCGCCAGTACAACGACTACTTGTTAACTAACATTTAAAATAATATTATTATATTACTAGTGTGCTACGTAAGTTTCAAAGAAACTCATCGTTGCGTATCGGGTACGCTATCGAACATAGCAACCCCTTTTAATTAAAATTCATATTTAATTCTCAAATATTAATAAATATGAAAATTATTTATTCTTTAATTACCTGGGATGTTACATCCTTCCCCCCTTTTGGGAATTGCGTCCTCACAATTTTATTCACTTATCAAAATAAGTGGGGGTATTTAACCCTCATAGCATTTTCGGATTCCCATGTTGCCTCTTCAATCATGTGGTTTTTACACAAAACCTTTACCTGCTTAATCACCTTATTCCGTAACACTTGCTCCCTGTGGTCAAGAATCTGGACCGGTTGTTCCTCATAAGATAGGTTTTCTTCCAGCTGAACTACCTCTGGACTCAAAACATGAGATGGATCTGGCATATACTTTCTCAACATCGAAACGTGAAAAACATTGTGTACCTGAGATAAACTCGGAGGTAAAGCCACTCGGTATGCAACTGATCCAACTCTCTCTAGAACTTCGTATGGTCCAATGAACCTTGGACTCAACTTTCCTTTCTTACCAAATCTCATCACACTTTTCCAAGGAGAAACCTTGAGAAAAACATGATCACCTACCTCGAAAGATAGATCCTTCCTCCGGTTATCCGCATAACTCTTCTGCCTGCTCTGAGCTGTTCTCATGTGTTTCTGAATCAACTGAACTTTTTCTGCCATCTCTTCTACCAATTCTGGTCCCATCAACTTTCTTTCACCCACTTCATCCCAGAAAGCTGGAGTTCGACACCGCTTCCCATATAATGCCTGAAATGGTGCCATCTGTATACTGGAATGAAAACTGTTATTATATGAAAACTCAACCAAAGAAAGATGTTGGTCCCAACTCCCCTGATAATCCATAGAACAAGCTCGTAGCATATCCTCCAATGTCTGAATTGTTCGTTCTGACTGCCCATCTGATTGAGGATGAAAAGCTGTACTAAAATTTAATTCAGTACCCAACGACTTCTGAAGGCCTTTCCAAAAGTTGGAAGTAAACCTGGGATCACGATCTGATACAATGGAGAGAGGAACTCCATGTAACCTGACTATCTCTTTAAGATACAAACGGGAAAGTTGATCAAGAGAGAAAGTATCTCGTATAGCAAGGAAATGAGCAGATTTGGTCAAGCGATCAACAATAACCCAGATTGCATTATTACCTCGAGATGTATTCGGTAATCCAACAACAAAGTCCATGGATATATTCTCCCATTTCCACTCTGGCACTGGTAAAGGCTGAAGCATCCCTTTCGGTAACTGCCGCTCAGCTTTAACCTGCTGACAAGTCAAACACTTCACAGTAAAATCAGCAATATCTCTTTTCATTCCATCCCACCAGTAATACTCCCGCAGATCTCTATACATCTTAGTACTGCCCGGATGAACTGAAAACGGAGAACTATGAGCTTCACATAACAACTCTCTCTTCAACTGTGAATCACAAGGCACACACAATCTCTTCCCAAATCTCAAAACACAAACACAAACTTATCCAAGAACTCATGGAAAATTTTATTCATTAAGTCCATGAATACAGCAGGTGCATTGGTTAGCCCAAAAGGCATTACTACAAATTCATAGTGGACATATCTAGTACGGAACACAATCTTCGGAACATCTGCTTCTTTTACTATCAACTGATGGTACCCCGACCTCAAGTCAATCTTCGAAAAATACTGAGCTCCCTGGAGCTGATACCACTTCATTCGATGGCCCAACATCTGCTGAAGTTGTTGCAAAGGATTTCACCACCCCTTTCTGCTTGTATTCTAACTGCTTCCCATCACTCAAGCTCCTTGTCGGACACTCGTTTGCATAGTGACCCATCTCATTGCACTTATAACATTTCACTAACTGTAAATCAAATTTGTTCTTACCTTCACCTTGATCCTTTTCAGTGCAATCACGAGCCTTATGTCCCATCTTACCACATCGGTAGCACTTCCCAGAATTCAGAAGACATTCCCCAGCATGCCTTTTGCCACATTTATCACAAACTGGAAACTTAGTTCTCTTACCATCAGACTTCTTTGAAGAATTCTTACCTTTCTCCTGCCACCTCGGTCTCTTCTTCTGCTGGTTGTTATAGAACACTTGGTCATCGGCAAACTCCATTTCCACCTTCTCAGCACATCGAACAAGCTTTTCATAACTTTTAAACTCTCGAGAAGCTAATGCCCTTCGATACTTTGGCTTTAATCCTGAGTAAAAACGATTGATTTTACTATCAAGGTCCCGGATAAAATTGGGAGCATACCTTGCCAATCGAGTGAACCTTTCTTCATAGGCAGCCACTGAGTCTTCCTCTTGCCTCAATTCCAAGAATTGCTTTTCCATCCTAAGTCGAACAGCCTTAGGAAAATACTTCTCAAGAAACATACCTTTGAAATCATCCCAGTCAAGAGCATCAATCTCATCGGCTTCCCTGATATTTTTAACCATAGACCACCACTGATCTGCTTCACCCTCCAAACGGTAAATAGCAAGACTAACCTTTTGATTGTCTGAACACCCCATGACATCAAAAATCTTCTCCAGTGCTTTAATCCACCCTTCAGCTAGCACAGGGTCAGATGATCCTCTGAATGATGGGGGATGTTGCCTCATGAAATGTTCCACCACTGACATGTTCCTCTGCGGTTGTTCTGGCTGATCTCGTGCATGGATACCACCACCATTTATCGCCTGAGTCAACTGCGCCATTACTGCAACAAACTGTTCAGTTCCAATTCCGACCATTTCTGGATGCTGATTCGGAAGGTTATTTCCTTCTGTATGCCTTCCTAGCACTGCTTCCCTGTTTCCTCTGCGGAAAACCATTCTGAACACCGAAATATCTTAGGCGAAGCAACATGGTAATCTGTAAATGCTATATCATTTAAATCATATTATAATTTAACACTTTTCTAACTCCTAAAGTTGTCTAAACCGACCTCTGATACCAACTATAAGGCCCCAGCCTTAAACCTTACTTAATCTTGAGTTATTACAAGATTACACATTGAGGATCTTTTCGGGTTTAGAGTTTTAGAGAATTAGATCATAAAACTTGCATTACATTCCACATATAAACAAAGTGGTTACATAAAGATAGTATTCTTCATTCCCATCAATGGAAACACATTTAAAATAAAACATGGATTATTTCTTGACACATCCTTGACTCTATCATCTTATCATGTACCTTTCCCTTGACCTGTGAAAAACATTTCAAAAACTTGGGATGAGCGTAAAAACTCAGTATGGGTTATAAAAACATGGAAAGGAAACATGAGTTCATATATACATAAGAATGAAATCATACTTTACCCATAAAACATAGGCACTTTAACATACCTCATAAAAACATGAATAAATCATATAAATCATAATACGTAAAGGTAACTTGAGGCATTCATAACATTCTTACGTAGGGGGTAACCCTCTTGGTTACGTTTGGAATACCCATCACAGTATATTCCCTAAAATCTCTTCGGAGAAACCTTAACGTTTCACTCCTTCGCGTTACCCAATGCATTGGAGAGCTATAACGGGCTCACCCGCCCTTAGTTTATCACGGAACCACCCGTCTTCATAATAATGCCCAAGAACCATAACATAATCATATCACATAAAACATGCATAAAGGAAACATAAAATTTCCACATTTCAATCACAAGATATCAATACAACCCATTGATATAAAAACATTATGAAAACCATTTTCAATACCAAAATAAAATAAAAGTAAAACATGGTATTTATTTATCTTTTAAAAAGAAGGTATGGCTTGTAGAGGAAGCCGAAACTCAAATAACGGTCACGACGGCGGAGAATTCGTTGTCGCCGCATACGTACGACAAAAACATTCCCTTTTGTCATTTAGTAAACACTTCGTATAAAAAAATATTCCTTTTTAATAAACTTAAAAGTAAAAGGGATTTATACACCGTATAAAAGAAAGTTGTGTATAAAATAAAATATGCCTCAATGAAAGGAGATTGAGACAAAGTCCCATACAAAGATAATTTTTAAAATAAAATAGATTAATTATGTGTATTCACTATAAGTACACATAAATAAAGTACAAATACAAGATACGACATATTAATATAATGTCATAATTTGAAAGTAGGAGATTAACCCAAAGAATGGAAATTGGGTTAAGAAGTTCCCATACCTCGTATCTGACTTGACCCGACCGTTCTTTAATCTCCTGAATAATAAACTTGAGTTAATCTCTACTTGATTATGAATCTTTTTCAAGTTCATTATTCCTTTTATACCATGTTATGAACATCATGTAATCAGTTAAGTTAATAATGTTCATTTTGTCGGTATTTGGTTCTTAAGTCAAAAATAGACCTCTTATACTTACATGTTGTTAATTTGGTCAAAGGTTCATTATATTCAGAATATTATTCATGATGTAGATATAATATATGTCATATATATCCAGTACATTCATGCATTTATAATATTACATAATCATTTAGAGGTAAGAAATGAAACGCACCGTTCATGGAGACGGTAAGCCGTACGTACGCATGAACGCTACTTTCATTTCTTTGTCATATTAATGGAATTAAAACTAAATGAGAGGTATGTATATTTTAATTCCAGAATTATATTCATCATTTAGATATATCATTAATTATATATATCCATTATATACATGTACTTTTAATAATAAATTACATTTGGGGAAAAGAAATGAAATGCACCGTTCATGGAGACGGTAGTCCGTACGTACGCATGAACGCTACTTTCATTTCTATCTCATACTTTAATGGAAATAAATGATAATTATATATAGTTATATTATAATTCCAGTATAATAACATATATAATATCATTAACGTTATCCTTTACACATCCCACATATGGTATTAACGAATCAAATCACTTTTAGGGGGCGGTAGTCCGCACTTCCTAAAATGAAGATATCGTGTTTTACCCATAATGGAAACCATAAAGGTATGACAAAAATGAAAAAACAGAAGCTTAAAGAAAACATAAACATATTATATATCATATATAAAAATAGTGACATCATAATGGCCACCTTTGAAGGTGTTAAATGAGTATTGAACAATCATCGTTTCGGGAGGCAGAATTTCGCCATCCACGGAAACCGTATGTTCTTAAACCATTTGATGTAGTTGTGTGAGAGTGTAGCTCAAATAAATCTTATAACAACATCCTAGTATATTGAAGATACTGGTTATGTTATAAAAGAAGTAAATAAAAAGAGTTTAGGGGGTTGGAGAAGCAAAATAAAACAAATGAACATGAGAGAATGAAATACCTTAAAAAGTGTAACTTCTTTTGGTTTGAGCCTAAAGGCTTCCTTTGAAAGGATTCTGCCCAAAGGGAATCCTCTAGGATGAGGAGAGGGATGTGGAGAGAGCAAATGGGAAGGGGTTGGCCGAGCCAATGGCTTGAAGAGTGTGTGAAATGAGGTAGAGGTGGGGGCCTTTTATAAGGGGAGAGGAGGGGCACTTTTGGAAAGTAAAGAAACATTACATTATTTGAAAATGTGTTTCGGTTTTAAAAGGTCCCACATTGATGGAATTCGTGGATAAGGTGATAAGGCATCGAAATCCATTCATCCAATTGGTTTTGGACATGTGTAGTTCATAGATTTTATTTTATCTTTCCATTTTATTTAAATCGTCAAATAATGATGTCATCGCTGCATCATTATTATGTCATAAATAATTAAATTTATTTAATGTCTAAAAATTATAAAACAAATACTATGATGTAGGAAATCTTTTTATCTTTCCATTGAATATTTATAATCAAAATTTGGACTTGTATAACCCCACTTAAAAATTGTTTTCGCAAAACATATTATGTTTGTGTCATTTTCACTTTAACATTTAATAAAAAGTAATTTATGTTATTTCCCAACAAAAGTGGATACATGGGGTCCCCAAGTTAGGCCATGGCTTTTCTTGGTCGGCCATGACACAACCAATGAGGTTGGGACATGTGTCTAGGTCAATTTATATTATTAAAGTATTATTTATACCTTAAACTACACTAATTACCACTAATCGCGATTAAAAACTTAATAAGTTACTATTCACCAAAAAATTATTTTAATCTCATTGAACCACATTTTACTTCTTAATGACAACCATGTATGTCGGATTTTCAAAATTCAACACACATTAGTGGTAAAATTTCATTTAACCGAAAAATCAGTTTGCTTGATTACCACTTAGTGGTTTCACTATTCATCAAAAATTGAAGTTTTTCAGAAAATTACCAAAAATTCACCCTAAGCTATATTTGATATTCCGAATTCAAAAATGAAGTCCATTTTACAAAATTCAAATCATATAAGTCACATTAATTAATTTAATAATTAATTCCCGCTGCCAGAGCAAATAGCGTGTTTTTACAAAACAATAAGTATCAAAAGATTGACACCAGTTTAAGTCTAATTTCAAATAGAAATTGATTCCAATGACCACCATTGGATAAAATGGTAAAAATATATTCTAATTTCACTTTAAAACCAATTCAAAAGATAATCTAATCATATAAATAAATTAGATCAAAAAGAGGTTTTGAATTAAAATGCAACATTTTACACTATTCATAAAAAAAAAAGAACTTTATCAGAAAGGTACCAAAAATTACACAAAGTAAAATTTGATGTCCCGATTCTTAATAAAAGTTTTATTTGGTCCAAAAGAATGTATAAGAGTGATCAAAACTATATTTAATGACGGTTCACCATTAAAAGGTGATAAGTGAACCTTTAGTGAAAATTAGAGTATAAAAGCCTAAAATTGAACTCTTTCCGTATTTTAAGCCTTTATCTTTTATTGGGTAAATGTAAAAACATCTAAAAACATATCTATTCATATTTTTGTTATTTCTATTCATTCCCGCCAGTACAACGACTACTTGTTAACTAACATTTAAAATAATATTATTATATTACTAGTGTGCTACGTAAGTTTCAAAGAAACTCATCGTTGCGTATCGGGTACGCTATCGAACATAGCAACCCCTTTTAATTAAAATTCATATTTAATTCTCAAATATTAATAAATATGAAAATTATTTATTCTTTAATTACCTGGGATGTTACAGGTATGATGATAATTTCTAGAAATTTAACCGCATAGATATCCAATGATGACTTTGATATATCAATAATGACTATTACGACATTCCTTGGATCTGAAAAGATGAACATGGATCAATTATGGGAATATACTGATACTCTCTCTTGGATATGGGATGACGGGAGAGGATCCCTCAAATTCATTTGGATGAATAATCCCTTCAATTTGTTCATTATAATCCTTATATAAAATTGTAAAATCACCTAAAATTATCAGTATTAAATCCTAATATATATTAACTATAATATCATACATATAATGTCATCTTATGATTGATTTACTAAGTCATAAATTTTATTTATATTATTAAGATATTCATTAAATATATTAAAATTAATTTATGATAAATGTGATTGGTTAACATGACATATTTTCCCATAGATGATAAACAAAATTTTAATATTTAAAAAATAATTTTAATATTTTTGATGTATTCACTATATAAAATATGAATACTCTTAATTAATAAATTCATTACAAAACAGTTGAAACTATAAATATGTTAATATATTAATTTCATTTATATTATTCAAAAAGAAACATCTCCAAGTACACATGGTTGGGTCCACCATGTAATTCAATATAATTTATCATAATATGGAATACTTTTGAATATGCTATGTGTGTGAAACTGTAGTCCCATATCTATATTATATTGTGTAGTTATCATAGAATAGGATCATATTCTATCTTCTTATAAAAGAAACTGATATGGTAATTTACAGTCATACCAATGAAAACCATTCCTAAAATCACAAACTATGTAATATTATCACATTGTCTTAAAATTACCATCAAGGAGTATGCACATGGTGTGTCATCAACTAGTATTGATTTATTATTTATTGACCTAACTATATTGATATATATTTTTCATACATGGACATATATTTTTTTGAAGGAAATACCATCCATAGAACAAAGTCCCAAGATATCACATCCATTCCATAGTGATATATTTTGTGTTGACCATTAAATCAATGTCATACAAAAAATGGTAGACTCAATGCAAGATATATCTCCATGTTATAATTTTTGTGGTATTCTTATTGAATCAATGAACATAATAAAATGGTAAAAAATAATTATTATAATTTCAATTCATTATCCAATAATTGTGTACATATAAAGGACCTATAAATTACTCCAGAAACACGTTGTGTTCCTATTAGAGGGTCAGTCCTAATTATCTTATCTAATAAGTATCATAATGTGGAATGTTAATGACAAGATGACTCTATGATTATGATCCCCCTAGAACCTAATATAGAAATTTCATATGTATAATATTATTATGTTGTTTCTATACCATATGAAACATATTTAATAATACTATTGTAATATCTTGAGGTTATCATTATAGATTTAATTTACTATAACCTTGTGATATGAAAAATATTCCATGGAAATTGTTTGGAAATTCGCGGATGTAGAATTATCAAACCTATTTCGGTATGAATATATCCTGAACACTTATCTATATACATAATATAGAAATCAACAAGTACTTTTCCTTTTGTGTTGAGGGGATACAATTTTATAATATCCACACATTCACTAGATTCAAAATTCAATTTATAAACCTATTTTATCTTAAATCATAATATTATTCTTCTACTCGGTTATTGATTTTAATTTTTTGGCTTACCATGTTTCCTTGGAAGCTCTGTTATCTGTAATTTCCCATCCTAGAGTAAGACATCTAAAGAGGTTATATCATTATGTACATACCATTTTTGCAATATCATAATACAGAAATCATACCTAGTTCCATTAATATAAAGATCATAATAAGTAATATTTTTATAATCTTTTATTAACAAGGTTTGATTTTAAGATCCAAAACAAATCACTATGAGTTTTAATGTTATTATTCCACCAAATCAAAATCTGCAACAAAATCAGTATTCGTAGATTTGGATACTACTAGATCAAATAATATCATTTCCCTAATTACATTAGCCTAACAATAATTTAAGATCATATTAATCCATAAGAAAACTATTTTTTCTAGGATTACTACTGTCCCATTACATCAATGTACTAAGTGTACAAACCTTATTATTTAATAAGTACAATTGGACAGTTCTTACTTCTCCTTATGTAATTCACCTGGATTAATCAAATATTTTTCTATCATAACATATATTTTTTTGATGTCATGTCTAGTGCATAAAATGGTATATGTTATAGATCAATCTCTAAAGAAAATGGAATTATACTCAAAAATATAATATCCTCCAATGTCTTATACATGTATTGATTATGAGATCTATGTCATGTGATGTTGGTACCCAATCAGTTTCAAATTTTCTAAACATGAATTTTTAATACATTATTAGTATACATTCATTGAATACTTCCAAAAAACCAATATATATACCATAGTGGATATTGTTTCATTTAATTAGTGTAATAACATTATGTCAATCATGAGAGGATAACATTCATTCTATTTTTAGCTAACAATAATACTAAAAAACTATTTCCATATGTTATCTACATATTTTACTTGAAAAAATGTGGTTCCCCCACTAACCACATGTATAAAACTAGAATTCATTTAATCTAAATAAAAATATTGTGGTCAAAATTATTAAAGTAATAATAAATAGAACTCTAAAACACATAGTTCTTATTAGAATTTCATTCTTTCATTAACACTTTTTTCTTTCATTATATATTAACCTTCAGTGATAATTGATATTGTTGTTCATTTATTATTAGAATGATAATATAAAATATATATGATTGGTATACTCAATAAGATTTATCATGATATTCAGGGAAATGGTTTTTTCAGATAGTGGAATTCAACATTAATTCTAACACCATTCAACAATCATAAAAGCCTTATTATTCATACAGTGACTATCTATGTATTGTTTCTCTTGAATACCCACCATTGTCACAAGACATGAAAAATTCAATATATCATGAACCAAATAATTTTTATTTCGAATCCTGTATTGAATTTTTATTAAACAAGAAAATAATATATTATTTCCACTTATTTTTTAATTTCATGGATAATTATTCTCAATGAAAAATGAAATACTCATAATCTTGAATATTAAACCATCACTATTATTTAATCCTTCCAATGTAGTATATGTATAGGGAAAATTTCTTATCATGATATCTTATTTATATTGGTAAAATATCAACTACTTTTATTTGTTTGGAATTGTCTTAAACCAAGTCAATATTTCTTCCTCAATCTAAAATTTATATGCACACCGATTAATAAAAACAATGTCAATAACATTAATATAAATTTTATCTATATAGATATCTGTAATATCCAAATAATCCTTTTTGGATAATTTCATTATACGCACATCACATTTTTCTTGATATAAGTTTTCATTTATATTTTCATCAAAAAAATCATTTTATCTAAGCACAATTTTTCATTAAATAATTTTTTATTTGATACAATAACATGAATTATATCAATTTTTCATTATAATTTGTATATGGATATTGAAAAGTGTAGATATTTTTAGTGCTTCTTTAAAAATATATTAAAGGAGTTTTAAAATTCTTACAAGTATAATAATTAGTTACAATTTTACTAACTCAATGATTCTATTGTTTATGAGAAAATTTTTGTTTATTATTTTCCACATGATATATTTTAATGATAAATGTATTCATTTAAAATACACAATTTATCAAAAATTTATTAACATTATAACAGTTATATGTATATGGAAATGTGATGATATGAATAAATCCACTCTACATTTACATGATCATTTAATTCATCATTAAGGTATTCTTTAAATTCCCATCCCAAAGCCACTCATACATTAAAAAAATTAATATTTGTTTATTTAATTTTATATTCATTAAATATTATAATTAGGTTACCATAATTATATTAATTTTATTGTAGTTTCTTTCTGTATAATTTTACATTTTTTATCTCAACTAATTATGATATCATTATGGATTATATTTATTCATAAAGGTTTATTTTAAAAAATATATATAAGTAAATGTGTCTATAGTACTAGTGGTATTTTTCTTTATAGATTCTAAAAACAAGTCTAGCTATATCCTTGAAAACATAGTTTTTTACAATACAAATAATAACATTTCCACAATATATTATTTGAGTTGTAAATTATTTATTCATCAGTTATTACCAATTATTCATGAATTATTGAAATATTTGTTGAGTTTGATACAATATAAAAAATACAATTAATTCCCAAATGGAATATTGTATCTTTGATTCTAATGTACATGTGAGATAAATAATTTGTTAATGCATTATTATAGTTCATGTTGATAATTTAAAAAGGGAATTAAAAGTTCACCAATCTCCCCTTTTCAGATAGTTGGAGAATTTACCTTGATTATTATATACTATCTATATATACTTAGTTTTCATATTTGGATAGAAATGTTGGTCACACATATAATATGTGACATGAAAAATTGAAAAAAAGATTCATTACATTTAATGATGAATATAATATAAGTCAAAGATGATGATTTCTTGTACATCAATTAATTTCATTTTATCTTAAATGGAATTATCTTCATAAATGTGAGGAAAATAGCCTATTGAATCTTAGTTTCCCTAATTTCCTTGTAGAACACTACTTAGGAACCTTTGATGTCACAAATTCCATTGGTATTTTTATCTTTTCCTTTTATTGTTTATCTCGAATAACCAATAATTAGTGTTTTTGTATGTTATTATCCTCAAGGTGATACATATAAAAAATGATGTGTTTTGCCAATTGTTGACATTTACTATAATTCTATAGAAAACTACATTCATTGGGAGATAAAAATATTATAATTAGATCCATTGGATGGTATTGATGTATCATTTCTATTACAATATATTCAGTATAATCATTACCTCATTCATATCTCAATTAACGTTACCCTCATAGACTTGTTAGAGATAAGGTACTATGATATAACCACACATGTCCTCATGTTTCAGTTGCAACTCAAAAGATATTATGGATTTCCTTCATTATTATAGGGTATCTTGTAAGTATCCTTTTCACCATAAATTCATGACATGGACAAAGAGGTAGTGGTGACTTCAACACATAGAAATTATTATATAGTAGTATATTGTTCATGTTATTATAGTAATATTAAAATTTCATTATTTTAATATCTTTCAATAACACATCATGTGGATGGATGTTTATTTCGCTAGAAAAATGGACCTCATGCACTTGAAAATTTTCAAACTCTTCTGACTGTTTCTCCTTTGGATGGAGAGATTTAGGCAATGATCTTGCCTCCTATGACCTTTGATCCCGATGTTTCTATAGGATTGTAGCTAGTGTTGACCTTGGAATCCCCTAGTTCTCTCCCTTGATATCGGATGCAAGTGTGATCCTTTTGAGATTCCCTATGGGGATCGTCCCAATACTCTCAGAAGAGCTGTTTCTAGGATCTACGGACAATATATGAAATGGTATCAAGGTATGGAATTTACGTTTTGAAAGTGGTTAGCCTGACGGAGTTTTTGGAGGCAGCTTCTCAGCCTTAGTGGACCATAATAGCTCGTTTTGGGGAAAGGAATCTATCCCTGCAAGTTTTCAAGCATTATGTAGTCTCTTGGTGCTTATAAAGATAGGTTATTCTCTTTGTGATTCACTGCAAATCAATTTGTATGGTGATGGAGTCAGAGGCAGGTTTTATCTTCCTATGTTGAAAAGCTCCAGGATCTTTTGGGCGATAGATTTTTAGTATGGATCACTGGTCTCCGGATCCTCATGAGGGGAAAAAAGCCCTTGATCTGTGGTCTAGATAGGCCTTTTTGGCTTTCCTTTACCATATCACAATTTTTCTTTTATTATGTATATTGAAGATTCCCTCAATGCATTCTTATGCACTAATGATTTCACCATTTGTTGAAAAGACTTTTTCATTCCTAGAATATGAATTGAGATGGAAATTCATTGATGATCATAGATAAGGGTGCATTAAATTTATGAGATGTTGTAGACCGGGATAAGTTTCAATCGTTCCCTACACGCCCATGATTTTGTTCATCACGTGGTCTTTAGGGCCATTCTACACAAATGTGTATGAATCATAAGCAAGGTGGTTTTTACTAGGCTATAAGGGACCTCATGAGGGGGATCATCCATCCTAGAAATCCGAGTGGACCGGATTCTTACCCCTAAATTAAGGCTATCACCCATCTGGATACTGATCAGGCTACTTAAGATGTTTTAGTCCTCAATACTCATCTCATCCATCCTCTAGTTAAATATTCCCCCCTTGCCGGGAAATGGTCCCTTTCATGACAGAGGCTTCTCCTCCAATGTTTGATGTCCTTATGGATCAGTTTCACTTCCCTGGTCCATTGCACTCAGCTGGGTGGTTATGGAAGAGGTTCATGGATTTTCTTTCCTCATCATGGGAGATGCGAGCACCATGTTTTCCTCTACATTTATACTTTTCTGATGTTCCTCTCGAGTAAGAGGACGTGGGGCAGCATGCCTCAAGTTCTCCTCCTTTGTGAGGCTATGTTGAAGGACAAGGTTAGTGACGATACGACGACTAAAATATTGTCTTTTGATGCCAAGGGGTAGGCATCTCAGAACTCCTCCTTCCCCTCCTATCAATGGATGGTGAAAGGGAGGTCTGTATTACTCCCTATCCCTATATCGCATGTAGATTCAGTTACTTTTTTTCAGATCCCAGGAGTGTGCACTCGAGAAAAATTGAGAAATCATAGGGAAGGACTATCATCCCACATCATCAAGACTCTTGATCCTAAGGCCAATGCCGGGGGTCCTAGTTCTTTATGTTATTGTTGTTTATCTGGAACTACCGTCACCAGGGTGCCCGAGCGAAGTCATTCCATATAGATTCGGAAGATAATGAAAACAATTTGTGTATCATTGATCTTCTTATGCACGAAAAAATCTAATAAGATCAAGGACTTCAGTTGAAAACTTCATTTTCATGGCTCCATGCATGTAGATCTGATTAATAATTATTTTTGGATCTTTTGGGACAAGGATGTGTCATTTCATCTAATCTAGGCGGGGAATCAATTCCTCACAACATAATTATTGAAGGGGGATGTTTCTTTGTATCCTTTTTTTATGGTTTCTACGACTCTCACATACAGAAAAGGTTGTGGTAGTGTCTTGGGACCACTAATCAGGAGGACCTCCGGTGGGTTGTAGTGGGGGAATTCAACTCCATTCTTGATCATGAAGAGAAGAACAGTAGAGTAAACTTCCCTCATTTGGCTAGTTTGGAATCTTCTCTCTTTATGGAGGACATGGGTCGCCTTGGTATGGGATACTATAGAGCTCTGTACACAAGGTGAAATAACTAAACTAAAGGAAGGCATTGTTGGAGTAGGAGTGATCGTTTCTTGAAGAATAACAAAGATATTATCTCTTTTGCAGAGGCCAAGGTGAAGCACCTAGATTGAGTTATATCAATTCATTCTCTTATATTGGTGTCTGTGTTTTCCAAACAAGATTTATAGGAGTCACTCATGTTTTTTCAGAAGTGGTCTTAGATCCAAGGATATCAGTAGCTTCTAAAGAACTGTGGGAGGAACCTACCTAGGGGCATACGTGTGTTGCTCTCCACAATAAATTCTGGAGTTTTAATTGGTGGTTAATGTATTGGGATAGGATGTTACCTCACATCGACCATAACCTAGAGGCCCTAAAATAGGGCATCGAAAGAATATAATCTAACGTTGATTAGGAGTGGGATGTGACATTGTTTTAAGAGATCGTGGGAAAAAAGATGTGCTAGGAAGAGGAACTTCTCAAATAAGAGTGAATGGATCTGAACCATTCTCGGTTGCGGTGGTCGAAGAAAGGCAATAAAAAAACTACTTATTTATAGTCGTGCATTTGAGATAGAATATTTTTTCCCAAGCCTAACATCTTACTCGTGGATAGCTCTAATATATATAACTATGAAAATTTACGGAGTATGGATCACTCTTTCATTTAGGATCTTCTAACTGACCCAAACCCAATGATGCCCTGGGGGTATCCCAGTGTTAATGCATGGATTTGGGAGGTGATTAAATCTTTGGTGTTGAACTCGGACAACAAAGAATCATAGGCGATCCCCAATGAGGAAGAAATTCATTCAGCCTTGTAGAAGCGTAACCCAGATATTGCACACAGTCCTAATGGCTTTTCTTGATCCTTTTACAAGGGGGGTTGTGGGATGTAGTTAAACAATACATAATCGAAGCAATATTGGACTAATTATATGGTGGGAGCCTCCCTAGTGTGGAATGTTCTACTACTCTAGTGATCATTCCTAAGATCATGGACCCCTCATCTCTCACACACTATAGGCCTGTGAGCTTATGTTACTTTCATTATAAGGTTGTTTCATGCATGTTAAATTAGAGGCTATCCAATATTCTCGTAGGGTGTATATCACTTGGGCAATAAAACTTTCTAAGGGGCCGCTCTATCCAAGGTGTTATAGTGGTAGCTCAGGATATCATTATGGACATCAATATAAAAACTCATGGATCCAACATGGTGATCAAGCTGGATATGAAAAATTCTTATAAAGGGTTGAAATAAAGTTATATCAACAAATTATGATCAGGTATTGGGATATCAGCCAAGGTGGCAGAAATCATCTTCAGCTACTCTACTTCTTCATTGCTGTATGTTTCATTTCGGGGAAAGGCCCATGGATTCTTCAAGGATACAAGAGGTCTCTGATAGGGGGGGCCCACTCTCTCTGGGAATCTTTCTCCTTGAACATGATACCGTCATTGGGCTTATCAATAGAGGATAATCCCATGTTGGTATTCTCCCTTTCCAAAGGAATATAACTATCCCAACATTTTCTCATCTAATGTACATCAATGATACAATTATATTTATCAACGTTGGCGGGGGATTTCTTCACAGGATGATGAAAATTATTGATGAATATAGCAACTAGAGTGGGAAAGACATTAGAAAATCCAACATAAGTATATACATCACCAATAAAAGATCTCTCAGGTGGATTTCCTCCATGTGCATCTTTCAAGACATGTAGCATGGTTCATTTCCAACAGAGTACTTGGGAATGTATTTTGCTTTAGGTTGACATCGAATATGAGACATTGATCATAATGTTAGTAGAATAAAAAGATGTGTCTATAATTGGAGAATCCACATCCTATCTTTTGGGGGTTGTATAACTCTTGTTAATAGTGTTCAGACTGCCATCCACATCCATGCATTGGATTCATCCAATGTTCCTCAAAGTGTTTTAAATAATTTAGATAAGATTTTATGTATCTTTGTATGGGATGCAAAATATAAATGTAACAGACAATGGGATTCATTGTAAACGATGGAAAGGCCCGTAAAAGATTGTCGAACTAATGTATGGAGTCTATAGAGCACGTTTTGTTGCATGCATAGCAAGATCACCTGGGAAATTCTTGAGGAATAATATTTATAGATAACGTCTATGTCATTTCAATGTGGGGGATATAAGGAGGATTCCTGAGGTTTTTTCTCTCCTCTTTGGGATAAAATGTACCCTATATATCAGAGTCTTCAACTGAACTCCAGATGGATTGTTGTCATAAGGGATCTCCTCATCTGGCATAGAAACTAGGATGGATCTGGTGTTTTATTCCTTGGATGCCCAGCCCCGCGGATCTTAGTTAATGAAGCATACCAATATCCTAAGTTCACCAAGGCAATTCTGGATGAGGACAAAAATTCCCTTCTCGAGCCCATTGAGATCAATTATGTAGTGGTAAAATGTATTTTCACTCCTACTTATTTGGGGGTCTTCTGCAGTAATTATTTCATAGCATATTTTTAGAGTAGGATCATTAGGATGGTTGGAATGGATTTTTGTGGGGCAATAAGATACCTTTACTATTTAACTTTTTAACATGGCACATTAGGAACATTGAAATAACTATGGATGAGAACATCAAGAATCTAGGTATATGCCTGGCCTTAAGGTTTCACTGTTACAACAACATGTCATTAGAGAACACACACAACTTATTTTTCAAAGGGGATTATGATTATATGGTGTGGTCATGCTTCATAGGTTCCATGATGCACTCATATCATGAGAATAATTACACCCCTTTCTTGGAGAGTTGGTTATATTGCATGTCTATTCTGGAGAAGGAACAAATGTTGAGATTGGTGATCATTAGTTCCGAATTCTGTGCTTGTGAAAATCTAGAAACCAAGATAGGTTTTAATTCTCTATTCTTATAGTGAGTTCCATCATCTCACAAACTCATTTCCTTCTAATTTACTTGCCTTCGATCATCAAGAACTAGTAGGAGTACCTCTATTTCAGAATTCATCATGTTTGTGTCCCCTCGGTTCTACCCACCCAGGAAAAACTGTATTGGAATTGGGTGTGTTGGAAACTCCCAGGCACAAGGTTAAAAATGAACCCATATGGTTCTTATGGAATGGATATGATGAAAGGAGGGGGATTGGTTTGTGGATCTAGGGGAGGAGGTGATGGATTAAACATCTTCTTTTGAAATGGTTGTTTACCCTTTGTCGAGGCCAAGAACATGTTAACGTTAGTCACCATATACATCCAGGAGAAGCTGGAGATAACCCAAGTGGAGAAAGATTCTAGGATTCTATATAAATCCATTCTTTGTAAATGATCTATCTCTGGGTCTATTTCTTACATTGTTAGGAAATACAGAGCCCTTCTTGGAATCAAAATACATGTGACCCACACATGGATCGAGGGTAATAATGCCACAGATTGCTTGACTTCCTTGGTATACTAGAGTTCAAACAACATTAGTCTCATCCCAATTAATATTTTCATACCAGAGTGTGTTAATTAAATTAAAGGGGATGCCCTCAACCTGTATTATTTTAGACATCCCAAAATCATGGGGTCTTCTTTTTTTTCTTGCTTGTTTCTTTCCTTGAATAAAACATTTATTTGAATGGTTGAAATTTTCTTATTTTTGGGAATGTACCTTATTTTGAATTGATCATAGTGAAATTTGGTTATTATGTTCCATTCTCCATGAAAATAAAATTTTAGCAGATTCATACAATTATCATGATGATTGATTATTTTAAAAATTAAAAATTTATTAATTTTATATGTCTCTTTATATGATAAAAACATTCTAGTTGCCCTAAACTAATAGATTTTGAATACTCATTTTTATTAATATAAGTTGAAATGACCCAAAACTCTCTACTTGTTTCTCATATAATCATTCATTCAAATAATTATACATGATTACTCACATGAAAGTGTTGTGTTCTTAGAGATCATTAATACATATTTGTGAAAACAATCATTCATACACTAACCCATTAACATATAAATAAAATAAATAGGGTAAATAGACCATTAACAATAAAAAAATATTACAATCATCACTTGAATGAAAAATAAAAAAAATAAGTAAATAAAATTTCCTACATACATTAGTCAAATAAAATTAAATTTTAGAATTTTTTCTCTCAAGATCATTTAAAATAAATTAATATAACAATATTTAGTATTAATTCTCAAATAATAAATTTCATGGCCACTAAAATTTATTTAATATATTTGAAAAAAAAAGTAATTAGTTCAGAATTTTTTTAAGTTAAGGGATACGAGAAAGCCTAAATAATCTAAAAAATTTGTTCAATGCATGTCATGAAAGCCCTAACCATTCATGGATCATGTCTAAAAAACCTGGTATAGGCACTATACTGGCTAATGGTTGTGTGTGGGTTGGTGTTGTAGGGGAGTCGGTAGGTTCCACCTCTAATATAAGAATAATTTAATTTTGTTATATGATACCCACACTAAGGATAGTTGTTTTTTTAAATTAGATTCACCCCACTTTTAGTCGTTAATGTTAATATAAGGGATATATAACTGCCCCTGTGAACTTCATTTTCATGTCTTATTTATTCTTTCTATTTTCAAACCATTATGATGTTTATTTTTTTTTACTATTACACATTATTTATAGATTTACACCACAATAATGAAAAATATTATATCCAATGAAACCCATCTAGAATTTGGTTCTCTAATAGTATCCCCGAAAACACAAACACACACACGCACAAACACAAAAACACACACAAAGACAAATATATATATATATATATATGTACTCTTACATATTCAAACCTATAACATGTTTATGTCCTGGAACATTGAATATTTCCCAAACCTACAGTTGGTACTATACCTCTTGAGAAGTTTCGCAAATGGTATGGGATTCTAACTAACAAAGGGGGTGTAATTTTGTACTCTAGAATGCCTAAACCACATGTATGAGAGTTCAAAAAATATAAAATAAACAAAAAAAATACTAATTATAAACCAATTAGAGTATATAAGAATAATACACAACTAATAATTATACATAAAATGTATAAGGTCCCAAACAACCATGTCATACATGCACCAACTGAATGCCTATTTTTTCGATCACATATATGTTCTATTATAATGAAAAGAAAAAAATATATTGGCTTAATGTAATACTTGATCCACACCACACAAAACAATGACTAATATTCACTCATCTTCCCTACAAGGCCATGAAACCTTGGGCCTCTATGCAAGTATGTACATGAAATAAATATGCGAGGGATTATTGAGTACCCATTATTAATAATGAATTGAGTATGGTGTGAGTATATAACACACTTGGGTACCACCGGTGTGGTGTATCACTAACCATTGTATGTCATGATATATTCACACAAAATGATTAGAATATAATAAATATATACAAGGCATAATAAAATCAATGTCTAAATATAGGTCTATGACCCTGACCGACCACACAAGCATTGGCTTGTGTTGGGGTTCCTTGAGCATATCATGATGACCATGCCTCCGATGTAACACACAATCTCCAAATCAATGGAAACCACATCCAATCATCAAAACGTCATGGTCTGATCTGATGAACATCCAAACAATTAATCTCATTATCCAATGTTTGAAGACATGAAATTCCCATGTATGTTTTTTAAATATATGGAAACTTTACGAGTTCGTGAAAATTGACGGCACCTGATTCCATGGCCCGGATTTCCTGGAATGAATTTATGATCTTTTATTGTGTACGTTTAGTAAACTTGGAAGTGGGTTTTTTCAAAATTTTGAACTAGTGCTCAGAATTGAAATCTGAGGGCACTATTGAACTCGCAGTTCTAGTATTCGCTTAAATATACCTTCACCTCGACCGTAGTAGGTCGAGGGTGGAAGTTAGCTTTTCACTTATTCGTGAAAGAATAAAATAAAAAAAATATTGTGTAGCTTTTATTTTTATTTTCATTCCATGAGGATGTTGAGAAGTCTGGATCACAAGACCAAAACCACCCAAGAAAGTTTATGATGGTGGGGACAACCCGAACTAACCTCCCATGAGAGGTTATGGTGGTGGGGACCACTCGAGGTACAAACCCCTTGAACATCTTATTAAAGGGTGGAGAAACCTCTCAACTCACTCTTTATTGTGGAAGAACCTCTTGAGCTTCCTCCACATTAATTATTCCAACAGACCACATTTAATTATTCCAACTTGTGTGAGTGTGCCAACATAATTTCTTCTTAAGTTAATTATATTGACACGTCTGTCAATTTTTGGTGGAATTGGAGAAAAGGCTTGTCAAAAGAGAGAGCGTTGGGGAGCATGGAAGAAAGATCTCCAACGATGAACACCGACCTTGACTTTGACATTCTTTTTCCAGACATCCTCCAATGTGGGACGTCTTCAATCAATGATCGTATTCCCCTCCCAAACAATGTGGTCTTCTCCCTTGTGATCTCTGTTGACGAATCAAATAAGGTAAGGTTTTTGTTCCCACATTCTTCCCTTCTAAGTTTCAGTTTAAGGAATGGGATTAGTGATTGAAGAAGGTTGTGGGGATTGAAGTTCTCAAATACCGTCTATACATGTTCTTGTTCTTGTTGAGCTGCTTGTTACAGCTCTAACATGGAGGGTGCGGGCCAAAAAAACATGGCCCGAACCCTCCGTCATTCTTCTTGAATGGTATATCCTTCGCGATAGAAGAAGTAGACTTTGGTGACGGTGACTTCTATCGGCGGTCGACACCAGTGGGACTTGGGAACCACTGACAAAGGCAGGGTGCCCCACTGCCCCCCGACCCCCGTGCCCCGCAACTTCCACCGCTTTGCGCCGTCTACAGCAGAGCCAACCTGAGCTGTCGCCACCGTCTGATCCGCCGAGGCTGTCCGGGCTAGGCCGCCACTACCGTTCGAGCCTCTTCTACCGTCCGGGCTTACCCACCACCATCCGGTCCGATCCGCCACCTTCCGAGCCACCTCTGCCATCTGTGTCGCCATCACCGTCCATGCCGAGCCTACACCTAATCCTCCACCGCACTTCCGGCAGAACCGCCCTAGCCTACCCACCCTGCCGCCTCACGCCTTCACTGCAACCCCCGACCAATCTCCTCCATGGCCTCGTTCCCCTGTGGCGCTATGTGACCTCATGGCCACCTGCGGCCCTCCACAGCCCCTCTGCGGCCTCGTGGCCCACTGCGGCCGTCCGCAGCCCCTCTGCGACGACCCGCAGCCCTCTATAGACCCTCGTGGCCTGCCGAATCAAAACCAGTGGGCCAGGACGAACCCAACCGGCCGGGACGCCCATCGCGTCAGGCTGGTACGACCAAAACCAGGTTGGCCGAGGCCAGGTAGGGCCGGGTCGATCCGACTGGGTCGTACTGGACCCAGACCCACTACGACTCATTTACGCTCTTTTGGCCATAACATTGGCACCCGATATCCATTTGACGAACCCTTAGCGTCACTATAATCCTCGGAGTGTGATGGTCCCATAGATCATACTCTATTTGAGTTTTGGATTATGATGGGGTACAGTCAGGTTGTATCAAGCACGAATCCAAATAGGCCCCCAGGGATAAAGGCTAATAACTCATAGGCCGGGTATCAGACTGACGCACCATATATTGCTTTGAGACCCCTATGATGTGGAGAAAATTTGAGATACTTCTTCGTGGGACATCATGGTAGCTGGATAATCAACCAGTGGCTTGGGTAACAGACTCTACCATAGACGAGCAAGCCTAGTGCGGAAACCCAGAAGCTGGCTGTGATGAGAAGAGTGCTCCTAGAAATCATGTGTGGGTGAGATCCTAGAGATCTAGTGCGGGTCAGCTCATAGTGATCCTGTGTGGTTGAGCTCTTAGAAATCCTGTGTGGGTGAGCTCCAAGAAATCCTATGTGGTTTAGCTCCTAGCAATCATGTGTGGGTCAGCTCCTAGCGATCCTGTGTGGGTCAGCTCCTAAGGATCCTATGTGGGTCAGTTCTTAGAGATCCTGTGTGGGTCAGCTCGTAGAAATCCTATGTGGTTCAACTCCTAGTGATTCTGTGCAAGTCAGCAGTAGAGCCTCTTAAAATAATAAGATGATTTAGTATTTATAACTAAACATCTCTTCTACCATACCTAATGATATACCTGGTGTGAGCTGAGTCAGAACCTCTATGTTTCTTCATTTTTGAGATGGATTACTTTATAACATTGGTATATGTTTGGGCATATACCTAAGTAGTGTTATCTGTTGATTTCATACTTTGTGTTTTATCCTTGGTGGAATTTGTGAGACCATGAAAGTCTCAGGGTCCCTACTGAGTATCGTTATACTCACCCATTCATGGTTTATGGCTGCACCTTGTTGTATTGGATTTAGATGACAGACATCACAAACTAAGGATGAGGGTAGCAGGACTGGACGGTGCTCGGAGGTGGACCATCTGGCGTGTCGGTATGCAGAGGAGACGGGTGGACATGGAGTGCTGAGGAGGAGATCTATAACTACCGATCAAGTTGGAACCTCATAGGATGATCCAGTAGCTATCTTTTCTATTCATTCAGTTGTATTTTATTTCAATTTTACTTGTACCTTTACTGTTGGGCTTGAATTCTATCTCCTTTTACATTCAATAATCTTTTGGTAATACAGTTTTCTTCTGTTCTTATCTTGTTGTGTTCTTGGTTACGTGAGTGTAAAGGTTATAAAGGCAATGCCATCCCAGTTTTAGGGAATATGCCTTTCGGTGCTAGTCGCCAGTCCCTGGCCTATGTAAGTCAGTCTTGGGGTAGTCATGACACGGGCCCTGGGGGATGGGTCATGACAAATTGGTATCAGACGGAGGTTATACTATAGAACATAAGATGCTGATATTTCTTTTAACGACAATACTTTTAAGTGTAGTGAGTTTGGTTATCAAGTTTAGGGAAACCATTTTTAGTGTGGCGGCCGACGTATCCATACACGAGGACCCTGACTTTTGATTTCCGACTCAGTTCATGAAAACACTCATTAATTTTTTGTTTTCAAAATATTTATTTCTGATATCTTGAGTCATCTTACCAGGTATATCTTATTTACCGTGGCACACCTATATATTTTCAGGATGCCTCCATGCAGACATCCAGCTGGGGTCTCGAGAGTAGTATGCACTAATAGCCCACTAGGCGACGAGGCCTCGAGGCACATCCCATTTCCAGTAGAGGCACCAGTGGAGGCACCAGTGGAACCTTTCCCCATTGGGCCACCGATTCCACTACCCTCAATAGTATACAGTGCATGCCGCTAGAGTACATTTCATCAGTTCCCACACCAGAGGCCACTCAGGTTGCGGGGAGAGATGGACCCACAGGTGACTGGGGATTTGCTGGAGGCTATAGTGAGAGTCTTACGACTGGTAGGGAAACAATAAAATCTCATGGTGATCCTTGCAGTTATCCATCTACTGGAATAAATAGTTATATGGTGGATCTTGAAGCTCCAGGTCCATGCCAAGGTGACACTTCTCTAGGTAGACTTTGAGAGCCTGTTTCGGGTAGAGTTTGTCCCAGTGACTCTTTGTGTAGTGCGTATACAAGAACTTATTTATCTACAAAAGGGAAACATTATTGTAGCACAATACTCAGTGAGGTTCAAGGACATATCACATTACTTCACATATATAGTGTATGACCCTTTATTCAGCGCCCAAACCATCGAGCTGGGACATAGGTGGGAGATCAGGGTTGCGATGATCTCACTCAGCATCACGACGCGAGAGGGGGTGTTGGAGAGAGCCCTCTAAGTAGAGAGTTTCCTTGAAGAGCAGTCTCTAGTAGTGAGATTCACCATTAGTTTCCATGTAGTGGATTCTTCTACAGCTGGCAGCAGATAGATGTCGTAGAGGTCCAAGAGGACCATACCTACAGGTGGAAGACCGCATGACTTAGGATGGGTTATGCGGGGCACCCGAGGAGGAGCCAATCATGCCAGGAGAGGGCAGTTTTCCCATGCTGTAGGCAGGGTCACATGGATCATGACTGTCCAACCCACCGTACGGATGATTAGCAAATAGTAAATGGACATCCCAGACAGAGATAGAGATTCTACTGAGGAGTTATGCATGGAGCAGGCAGATGTGGCAGAGGAGCTAGTTGTGTAGCTGGCGGTGGACGACAATTTAAGATGTTACCGCCACCCCCATTATAGGGTGCAGGTGGACAGGGGAGAGATCAGATCTATGAATCAGAGTCATACCCTCACGATGCTTCAAAGATGATATATGGTATGATCTGTGTATACTCCACCTTATCTAAAGTTCTTATAGAAACATGTGCCATTTATTCTTTTATTGTCACTTCCCTCGTTTGGAGATCGAAGAGTTCAACAGAGCTATTGGCTTGATCCATAGAGATAGAGACTCCTATGGGATCAGATTCAATGATTACACACTAGTTCTGGAATTGTGAGATTACTCTAGGAGGTGAGATCTTCTGCTGGGATCTCATAGTAGCAGTGCTGAGGCCTTACGACGTCATCATGGGTATGGAATGGTTATCTACAGTCCATGCTCAGATTGACTATATTAGGCTCAAAGTGTGGTGTTTCCACATGGATGGGACTAGGATTGACTTCACCGATGAGAAGGAAACCTTTGTAGCATAGGATGGACTTACCCGGAGGAGGGTGAAGCCGATTACACATTTTTTGTCTAGCCGTACCCTAGGAGTGGTTGATGTAGTGTGTCCGAGATATCCAGTATTGGGGGACCAGTACATAAATGTCTTCTCTGATGATGTTTTCTGTCTACTTCCTCATAGAGAGGTGGAATTTTATGTTGAATTGTACCCTAGGACGGCCATGATATCTACACCAGCATATTGGATGGCTCCTGCGGAGCTTCATGAGTTGCAGGTGCAGCTAGAGGACTTTTAGGGGAAGGGATTCATTCTGCCCAGTGTTTCACCTTGGGCAGCCCCGATTCTATTTTCCAATAAGGCAGATGGAAGCTTGAAGATTTTTGATAACTATCGGTGCCTGAACCAGGTGACCATAAAGAACAAGTACCCACTTCAGAGGATTGAATATCACTTTGATCAGTTGAATGAAGTGCGGTGGTTCTTGAAGATAGAACTCATATCAGATTATCACTAGCTCAGAATGCGAGATGAGGATGTGGAGATGATAGCATTCATATGTCTTTATGGCCATTATGAGTTCATGGTTATGCCATTTGGTGTAAAAAATGTTATAGTAGTGTTCATGGGACTCATGAATAGGATCTTTCAACCATACCTTGATCTCATTGTAGTAATGTTCATCGATGACATCTTGATCTACTCGGGTATTGAGGAGGACCATGCCTATCATTTACAGATATTTCTGGACAAAATCTGAGAGCACCAGCTTTATGGTAAGCTCTCAAAGTGCCAGTTTTAGATCTGAGAGGTTCATTTTCTCGGACATGTCATATCGAAGGATGGATTCTCAGTTGATCCAGCGTATATTGATGCGGTACTTTCATGGGAGCCACCTAGGAATGTGACGGGGGTACGGTGTTTCCTGGGTTTGGCTGGTTACTAACAGAGGTTAGTGCTAGACTTCTCCAGTGTTTCAACACCACTATCATCGTTGACGAAGAAGGGGGAACCCTTTGTTTGGTCAGAGAAATGCCCGAAGAGTTTTCAGGTACTAAGGCAAAGGCTGACTAGTTCCCCCATCTTGAGGAATCCAGAGGATGGCGTAGGGTATGTAGTCTAATACGATGCATTAGGGAACAGACTTGGATGTGTCCGCATGAAGGATCAAGAAGTTATCATATATAGTTCTTAACAGCTGAGACAACATTAGTAGAACTACACTACCCATGACCAGGAGTTAGCAACATTGGTCTTCGCCTTGAATATGTGGCAACACTATATGATGGGAGAACGTTTTATAGTGTACAATGATCACAAGATTCTTAGGTATATCTTCTCTCTAAAGTACTTGGACCTAGGACAATGACGTTAGCTTGAATTCCTCTAGAACTATGACTTTTAGATAGTCTATCCTCCTAGGAAGGGTAACATTGTTGTAGATGCACTCAGCAAAAGGTCTGGTATACAGCTACTATGTGAGGCGACAGAGCAGTTGGCCGCTTTGTAGATATCCTTCGTGGAACGTGATGGAGTAGATTTCCTTCAGTATCTTATAGTCACACCCCCATTTCTTCATCGAGTCGGGGAGGCGCAACATGGGGACGCTGACTGCGAGGCACGACATTCTAAGATATCCACAGGACATGCACCTGATGGATTTTCTAATGGTGGGGAGCTCGTCATCCTCTTTAGAGGACATACCATGGTACCAATGTCACTTCAGGAGGAAGTGTTGATGGATTTCCACACATCCCATCTAGCGGTACATCCAGGAGGGGGAAAGATGTACCAGGATCTCTAACGATAGTATTTGTGGTTGGGAATGATGAGATCTGCATTAGAGTTTGTTTCTCAGTGCCTCACTTGTCAGCAAGTGAAGCCAGAGCATCAGCTACCAGCAGGCGTGGTTCTGTCTTTTGAGGTCCCAGAGTGGAAGAGGCATAGGATATCCATGGACTTCATGGCAGGACTTCCACGTACATCATTATGTCATGACTCTATCTGGGTGATCGTCGACTCACTCACCAAGTCGGCCTACTTCTTACCGACTAGAGAGCATGGTTTAACAAAGAGAATGAGATGAATCTATGTGAAGGATATCGTGTGGCTACATGGAGTACCCTTGACAATTGTCTATGATTGATATACACAGTTTACTTCCCGACTATGTAAGGGGATGTAGGAGGATTTCGGGACGCAGCTTCGTTTGAGCACCACCTTCCATCCTCTGATGGATGGCCAGACTAAGTGGACCATTCATACCCTCAAGGACAAGTTTTTTATTTGTGTCCTTGACTTCAGTAATAGTTTGGAGGATCATTTCCTTTGATTGAGTTTTCATACAACAACAGCTATCACACCACCATTGGGATGGCACCTTTTGAGGCGTTGTACCGGAGACCTTGCAGATCACCTTTGTGCTGGACAGACCTAGGGGAGTCAGCACTCTTGGGAACAGAGATGGTTCCAGCCACCACAGAAAAGGTGCAGATCATACAGGAGCAGAAGAAGACTGCACATAGATGGCATAATCTTATGCCGACAAGAGACAGAGACCTTTGGAGTTTGAGGATGGCGACCACGTCTTTCTACGGGTCTCACCTCGGCGAGGTTTGCGGTGATTTGGCCAAGGCGAAAACTTATCTCTGAGATTCATCGGACCTTTTTAGGTCCTTAGCATAGTTGGAATGGTGGCTTAACTCTTAGCTCTTCCCCCTTAGTTGCACCGGGGGCCCGACGTCTTCCATGTATCCCAACTGAGGAGATACGTGCATGGCCCATACCATGTCATTGACCACGGCGATCTTGAATCGATGATGGGGTGAATTTTATGAAGGTTACATTTGAGATTGAGGATCAACCGGAGATGGACCTTTTTGGACATCGATACCTCTAGTACGCATTCTTTTGCAGCACTGGAACCTACAGGAGATCACATGGGAGAGGGGGGCTCATATGCGATCTCTGTACCCCCAATTTGTTACTATGTTTGAGTTGTGGATTATGAGGATGTAAAGCCCTGGGGTCAGGATAATGTAAAGACCCAGAATTTCCATGTAATTTTCTTGATATATGGGAATTTTATGAGTCCATGGAAATTGACGTCACGTGATTCCAAGGTCTGGAGTTCCCGAAATGAATTTCTGAACTATTTTCGGGTAAGTTCAGTAAAGGTGTGAGCGAGTTTTTTCTATGTTTTGAACCGGTGCTCAGAATTTAAATCTAAGAGTACCATTAAACTGACAATGATAGTATTCTCTTAAGTAGACCTTCACATAGACCACAGTAGGTTGAGGTTGGAACATAGCTTTTCATATATTTGTGAAACAATAAAATAAAAAAAAAATTGTGTAGATTTTATTTTTATTTTTATTACATGTGGATGTTGAGAAGCGGGGACCACCGGGCCTAAACCTCCCATGAGAGGTTATGATGGTGTGGACCTCCCTAAATGACCTCCCATGAGAGTTTATGGTGGTGGGGACAACCCGAGGTATAAACCCCTTGAAATTCAGGTTAAATGGAGGAGACACCTCTCACCTCCCTCTTTAATGTGAAGGATCCTCTTAAGCTTCTTCCATATTAAATATGCCAATGCACCACATTTAATTATGACAACTTGTGTGATTGTGACATCATAATTTCTTCTTATGTTAATTATATTTGCACATCTTTAATTTGTTGGTGGAATTGGAGAAAATATTTGGCAAAAGAGACAATATTGGAGAACTTGGGAGAAATCTCTCCATTGAAAAACACGAATGAAGAATGCCGACCTCGACTTCGACTTTCATCCCTGAGACATCCTCCAACATGGGACATCTTCAATTGAAGATGGTCTTCCCCTCCCCAATGACTTTGTCTTCTCTATCGTGATCTACGCCAATGAATCAATGGAGGTCTGGGTTTTGTTCCCATGTACTTCCCTTCTATATTTCTTTTGCGGGAATGGGATTAGTGATTGATGAAGGTTGTGGGGATTGAAGTTCTTAAATATCTTACATACACATTCTTGTTCTTATTAAGCCTCTTGGTACTACTCTAACGTGGAGAGTGCGGGCCAAACAAACATGGCCCGACCCTTACACCATTCTTTTGAAGGGTGTATCCTTCATGATGGAAGAAAGTAACATTGCGGTCGACACCAGTTGGACTCGAGAACCACCGATGAAGGAACTATGCTTCACCGCCCCATAGCCTAAACACCATGAGACCTCCACCTATCTGCGCCATCCGTAGCCAAGATGACCTGAGCTGTCGTGGCCATCCGAGCCACCACCACCGTCCAAGTTGCCTCCACAGTCTCGGTTGAGCTGCCAACTGAGCCTCCACCACCCTTCCGGCCGAAGTGCCCCAACCAAGCGGCACCGCAACCTTGCGCCCTCGTGTCACTCCCCCCCCCAACAAATTCACTCCGCGGCCTCGTACCCCTGCGGTCCTCTATGGCCCCACAGCCACCTGCAGCCCTCCGCGGCCTGGCGGCTGCCCGTGGCCCTCCACATCCACCTTCGCAGCCACCCGCATCCCTCTTTGGCCCGTTGCGGCCTGCCGGGCTGGACCCCGCATGCCAGGAATATAATCCCCCAGCCTTAAACATCACTCAATCTTTAGTTACTTCAAGAATACACATTGAGGATCTTTTTAGGTTTATATTTTTAGAGAATTAGATCATAAAACATGCATTACATTCCACATTTAAACAAAGTGGTTACATAAAAGATAGTATTCATTTTTCCCATCAACGGAAACATATTTAAAAAAACATGGATTCCTTCATGACACATCTTTTACACTATCATCATATCATGTACCTTTCCCTTGACCTGTGAAAAACATTTCAAAAACATGAGATGAGCATAACAAGCTCAGTAAGGGATATAAAAATATGGAAAGGAAACATGAGTACATAAATACATAAGAATGAAATCATACATTACCTATAAAACATATTCACTTTAACATACCTCATAAAATCATGAATAAATCATAGAAATCATAAGACATAATGGTAACTTGATGCATTCATAACATTCTTACGTAGGGAGTAACCCTCTTGGGTTTGGAATACCCATCACAGTATATTCCCTAAATCTCTTCCGAGAAACCTTAATGTTTAACCCCTTCGTGTTACCCAATGAATTGGAGAGCTATATTTGGCTCACCCTCCCTTAGATTATCATGGAACCACCAGTCTTCATAATAATGCCCAAGAACCATAACATAATCATATCACATAAAACATGCATGAAGAAAACATAACATTTCAACTTTTCAATCACAAGATATCAATACAACACATTGATATAAAAACATTATGAAAACCATTTTCAATACCAAAATAAAATAAAAGTAAAACATGGTATTAATTTTTCATTAAAAAAGGTATGGCTTGTAGAGGAAGCCGAAACTCAAATAATGGTCACGGGAGTGGAAAAGTCGTTGTCGCTGCATACGTATGACAAAAACATTCCCTTTTTTCGTTTAATAAAACACTTTGTATAAAAATATTCCTTTTGGATAAACGTAAAAGTCAAAGTGGTTTATACACCTTATTAGAGAAAGTTGTGTATAAAACATAATATGCCTCAATGAAAGTAGATTGAGACGATGTCCCATACCTCGGGTCCGACATGACTCGATCGTTCTTTAATGACCAGAATAATAAACTTGAGTTAATTTATACTTTCTTAAGAACCTTTTTCAAGTTAATTATTCCTTTTATATCACTTATTACAATGTTATGAACACTATGTAATTATTTAAGTTAATAACGGTCGTTTTAATGATCATTGGTACTTGAGTCTAACATATGCTCGTTATAACTTCATGTTGTTCATGTATTCATTATATCCAGAGTTATACTCATGATGTAGATATCATATATATCATATATATCCAGTATATAAATGCATTTATAATATTACATAACATTTAGAGGTACAAAATGAAATGCACCATTCATGGAGACGGTAAGCCGTACGTACGCATGAACACTACTTCCATTTCTATTTCATATTTAATGGAATTAAAACATAATGATACATAATAGTATTATAATTCCAGTATTTTATCATATATAATATCATTAAATCTATCCTTTATACATACCACATATGGTATTAACGAATCAAATCACTTTGAGGGGGCGGTAGTCCACACTTCCTAAAATGAAGATATCGCGTTTAACCATAATGGAAAGAATAAAGGTATGCCATAAATGAAAAATACAAAAGCTTAAGTGAAACATAAAAATATTATATATCATATATAAATATATTGAAATCTTAATGTCCACCTTTGAAGGTGTTAGATGAGTGTGTAACAATGATCGTTTCGTGAGGCAGAAATTCGCCATCCACAGAAACAGTATGTTCTATAACCATTAGATGTAGGTGTGTGTAAGTGTAGCTCGAATCCTTCTTATAACAACATCCTAGTATATTGAAGATACTGTTGTTTTTACAAAATAAAGGAATAAAAAGAGTTTATAGGGTTGGAGAATCAAAATAAAACATAAGAACAGAAGAGAAAACACATCCTTTAAAACGGGTAACTCTATTTGATTTGAGCTCAAAGAGTTCCCTGGGAAGAGATCTGCCCAAAGTGAGGCTTGAAGGAGTAATAGAGGGATGTGGAGAGACAAAATAGGTAGGGTTTGGCCGAGCCAATGGCATGAGAGGTGTGGGTAAGGTGGTAGAGGTGGGGGCCTTTTATAAGAGGAGAGGAGGGGCACTCTTGGAAAGTTATAAAAGGTTACTTTATTATAAAATGCTTTTCGGATTTAAATTGTCACAAATTTATATATTTCTAGGATAAGGTGATAAGAGTTCGAAATACACCCATCCAATAAGTTTTTGACATGTGTAGGTCTTTGATTTTACATTATCATTTCGATTTATTTAAATCGTTAAATAATGAGGTAATCGCTACATCATCATGGTGTCATAAATAATTTAATTTATTTAATGTCTAAAAATTATAAAAAAAATATCATGATGTAGTAAATCTTTTTATATTTCTAATGAATTTTTATAGTCAAACATATGACTTGTATAACCCCATTTAATTGTTTTAGTAAAACAACTCATGTTTGTGACATTTTTATTTTATCATTAAATAAATAAAAGTATTAATGTCATTTTCCTACCAAAGTGGCTCAATGGGGTCCCCAAGGTTACCTAAGGATTTTCATGGTCGGACATGACACATCCAATAAGCGTAGGACATGTGTCAAGGTTATTTCATATTATTAAAACATTATTTTTACCTTAAATTACACTATTTACCTCTAATCGCGATTAAAAACTTAAAAGTAACTATTCACCAAAAAATTATTTTAATCCCATTGAACAACATTTTACTTATTAATGACAACCATGTATGTCGTATTTTTTAAATTCAAAACACATAGGTGGTAAAATTTCATTTAAAAGGAAAATCATTTTTTATAAGTACCACTTAGTGGTTTCACTATTCATCAAAAATTGATGTTTTTCAGAAAAATACCAAAACTTCACCCTAAGCTATATTTGATATTCCAAATTCAAAAAATTATGTCTATTTTACAAAATTAAAATAAAATAAGTTACATTAATTAATTTAATAATTAATTCCCGCTATCAGAGCAAAAAGCCTGTTTTCATTAAACAATAAGTGTCAAAAGGATGACACTTGTTTAACTCCAATTTCAAGGTGAAATTAATTCCAATGACCACCATTGGATTAAATGGTAAAAATATATTCTAATTACACTTTAGAACCAATTCAAAAGATAACATAATCATAAAAATAGTTTAGATTAAAATGAGTTTTTGAATTAAAATACAACATTTTTCACTATTCATTAAAAAATGAACATTATCAGAACAATACCAAAAATTCACACAAAGTAAATTTTGATATCCCTACTCTATTGAAGAATTATATTTGGTCCAAGAGAATGTATAAGAGTGACCAAAACTACATTTAATGATGGTTCTCCATCAAAAGGCTATAAGTGGACCTTTAGTGAAAATTATAGTATATATGCCTAAAATTGAATTCTTTTCATATTTTAAGCCTTTATATTTTATTGGATAAATGTAAAAACATTTAACAAACATATATAATAATATTTTAGTTATTTCCATTCATTCCCGCCAATACAATGTCTATGTGTTAACTACCATTTAAAACAATATTATTTTATTACTAGTGTGCAACATAAGATTTTAAAGAAACTCTTTGTTGTGTATCAGGTACGCTATCGAACATAGAAAACCCTTTAAAGTAAAATTAATATTTAATTCGTAAATATTAATAAATATAAAAATGTTTTATTCATTATTTACCTGGGATGTTACATCCTTCCCCCCTTTTGGGAATTGTGTCCTCACAATTTTATTCACTTATCAAAATAAGTGGGTGCATTTATCCCTGATATCATTTTCAGATTCACATGTTGCCTCTTCAACCATATGGTTTTTCCACAAAACCCTTTCCTGGTTAATTAACTTATTCCACAACACTTGCTCTCTATGGTCAAAAATATGGATTGTTTGTTCTTCATAAGAGAGATTCTCTTCCAACTGAACTACCTATGGGCTGAAAACATGAGTTGGATCTGGCATATACTTTCTCAACATCGAAACATGAAAAAAAATTGTATCTGAGATAAACATGGAGGTAAAGCCAATCGGTAAGCAACTGATCCAACTACCTCCATAATTTCATATATTCCAAGGAACCTTGGACTTAGCTTTCCTTTCCTACCAAATCACATCACACTTTTCCACGGTGAAACTTTGAGAAAAACATGATCACCTACCTCGAAAGATAGATCCTTCCTTCGGTTATCCGCATAGCTCTTCTGCCTGCTTTGAGCTGTTCTCATGTGTTTCTGAATCAACTGAACTTTTTCTACCATCTCTTCTACCAATTCTGGTCCCATCAACTTCCTTTCTCCCACTTCATCCCAGAAAGCTCGAGTTCGACATCGCTTCCCATATAATGCCTCAAATTGTGCCATCTGTATACTAGAATGAAAACTATTATTATAAGAAAACTCAACCAAAGAAAGATGTTTTTTCCAACATCCCTAATAATCCATCGAACAACCACATATCATATCCTCCAAATTATGAATTGTTCATTCTGACTTCCCATCTAATTGAGGATGAAAAGCTTTACTAAAATTTAATTTTGTACCTAATGACTTTTGAAGGCCTTTCCAAAATTTAGAAGTGAACCTGGGATCACGGCCAGATAAAACGGAGAGAGGAACTCCATGTAACCTGACTATCTCATTAATATACAAACGAGAATGTTGATCTAGGGAAAAAGTATCTCGTATGGAAAAGAAATGAGCAGTTTTATTCAAGCTATCAACAACAACCCATATTAAATTATTACCTCGAGGTGTCTTCGGCAATCCCACAATGAAGTCCATGGATATATTCTCCCATTTCCACGCTGGTATTGGTAAAGGCTAAAACATCCATTTCGGTAACTGCTGCGCTGCTTTAAATTGTTGAAAATTCAAACACTTCATAGTAAAATCAGCAATATCCCTTTTCATCTCATCCCACCAGTAATACTCTCGAAGATCTCTATACATCTTAGTTATTCCTGGATGGACTGAAAACTGAGAACTATGAGCTTCACATAGCAAATCTCTCTTCAACTATGAATCACACGGCACACACAATCTCTTCCCAAATCTCAAAAAAAATCTATATCAATATTGAATTCAGGAAACTTACCCTTCTGAACCAGCTCTACCTTTTTCTGCAACTCGCTATCTTGCTCTTGTGCATGCTTAATTCTGTCTGATAGAGATTATTTCACTGATACCTGAAACAAAACAGAAGGAAATCCTTCACCAACAACTTCTAGGCCAAAGTTCATCAAATCCATAACCAAAGGATCACATTCCAAATGCAACATTGTCAATGAACCATTACTTTTTTGACTCAAATCATCAGACGCTTTATTTTCTTTTCCCGGATGGTAATGAATTGTACAATAATAATAGATGATTAATTCTATCCATCTCCTCTATCTCATGTTCAATTCTTTCTGAGTGAATATATAATTTAAAAATTTGTGATCGGTATATATTTCACACTTTACTCCATACAAATGATGCCTCCAAATTTTTAAAGTGAAAACAACAACAGCTAATTCCAAATCATGTCTAGGGTAATTAACTCATGAGTTTTCAACTATCGTGAAGAATAAGCAATTACCTGATAATTTGGCATTAAGACGCAACCATGTCCTTTCAATGAAGCATCCCTGTAGATAACAAACTCCCCATTCCTGGAAGGTAGTGCCAAAACTGGAGCATTCACCCATCTTCTTTTCAGTTCCTGAAAACAATCATCACATTCCTTTGTCCATATAAACGTAACACCCTTCCAAGTTAGCTTAGTCATTGGACTAGATAACCGTGAAAAATTTCTATCAAACCTTCGGTAAAAGCCTGCCAATCCAAGGAAGCTACGAATCTCAGTTACATTTATGGGTCTTGGCCATTCTTCCACAACCTTTGTTTTTGCAGGGTAAATAGTTATTCCATCTTTAAAAATAATATGACCAAGGAATGAAATTTGTTGCAACCAAAACTCACACTTTCTGAATTTCCCATACAATTTCTTTTCTTTTAAGGTTTGAAAAATAACCCTTAAATGACTTTCATGCACCTCTTTACTTTTAGAAAACACCAAAATATCTTCAATAAAAACAACCAACAATTTTCACCTGAGTCAACTGAGCCATCACTGCAACAAACTATTTAGTTCGGATTCTGACCATCTCAGGATACTGATTTGAAAGGTCATATCCCTTTGTATGCCTTTCTAGAAAATCTGTTCTTTTTCCTCTATAAAAAACCATTCTTAACACAGAAATATCTGAGGCGAAGCAACATGGTAATATTTAAATGCGATATCATTTCAATAATACCATAAATTAATTTATAATTTAACAATTTTCTAACTCCTAAAGTTGTCTAAACCGACCTCTGATACCAACTATAAGGCCCCAGCCTTAAACATCACTTAATCTTGTGTTACTTCCAGAATACACGTTGAGGATTTTTTCAGGTTTAGAGTTTTGGAGAATTAGAACATAAAACATGCATTACATTCCACATTTAAACAAAGTGGTTATATAAAAGATAGTATTCATTTTTTGAATCAACAGAAACATATTTAAAATAAAACATGGATTCCTTCTTGACACTTTTTTGACACTATCATCATATCATGTACCTTTCCCTTGACCTGTGAAAAACATTTCAAAAATGTGGGACAAGCATAAAAAGCTCAGTAAGGGATATAAAAATATGGAAAGGAAACATGAGTATATAAAAACATAAGAATGAAATTATACTTTACCCATAAAATATATGCACTTTAACATATCTCATCAAATCATGAATAAATCATAGAAATGATAAAACATAAAGGTAACTTGAGGCATTCATAACATTCTTACGTAGGGAGTAACCCTCTTTGTTACGTTTGGAATACCAATATTCCATAAATATTTTCAGAGAAACCTTAACGCTTAACCCCTTCGCGTTACCCAATGCATTGGAGAGAAATATCGGGCTCACCCGCCCTTAGTTTATCACGGAACCACACATCTTCATAATAATGACCAAGAACCATAACATAATCATATCACATAAAACATGCATAAAGGAAACATAAAGTTTCCACTTTTCAATCACAAGATATAAATACAACACATTGATATAAAAAAAATTTGAAAACCATTTTCAATACAAAAAAAAAAGTAAAACATGGTATTTATTTTTCATTTAAAAAATGGTATGGCTTGTAGAGGAAGCCGAAACTCAAATAATGGTCACGGTGGCGGAGAAGTCGTTGTCGCCGCATAAGTATGACAAAAACATTCCCTTTTTTCGTTTAGTAAAACGGTTCATATAAAAAGATTCATTTTTGATAAACATAAAAGTCAAAGGGTTTTATACACCGTATAAAAGAAAGTTGTGTATAAAACATAATATTCCTCAATGAAATGAGATTGAGACGAAGTCCCATACCTCGGGTTTGACTTGACTCGATCATTATTTAATGTCCTAAATAATAAACTTGAGTTAATTTCTACTTTATTAAGAAACTTTTTCAAGTTCATTATTCCTTTTATATCACTTATTACCATGTTATGAACACTATGTAATTATTTGAGTTAATAACGGTCGTTTTAACGATCATTGGTACTTGAGTCAAAAATATGCTCTTTATAATTACAAGTTGTTCGTTTATCCATTATATCTAGAGTTATACTCATGATGTAGATATCATATATATCATATATATCCAGTATATACATGAATTTATAATATTACATAACATTTAGAGGTAATAAATGAAATTCACCGTTCTTGGAGACGGTAAGCCGTATGTATGCATGAACGCTACTTCCATTTCTATTTCATATTTAATGGAATTAAAACATAATGATACAGAATAGTATTATAATTCCAGTATTTTATCATATATAATATCATTCAATCAATCCTTTATACATACCACATATGGTATTAACGAATCAAATCACTTTGAGGGGGCGGCAGTCCACACTTCCTAAAATGAAGATATCGCGTTTACCCATAATGGAAACCATAAAGGTATGCCATAAATGAAAAATACAGAAGCTTAAGTAAAACATAAACATATTATATATCATATATAAATATATTGACATCTTAATGGACACCTTTGAAGGTGTTATATGAGTGTTGAACAATGATCGTTTCGTGAAGCAGAAATTCGCCATCCACAGAAACAATATGTTTTTTAACCATTATATGTAGGTGTGTGTAAGTGTAGCTCGAATACTTTTTATAAAAACATCCTAATATATTTAAGATACTGTTTATTTTCCAAAAGAAATGAATAATAAGAGTTTAGAGGGTTGGAGAAGCAAAATAAAACATAAGAACACAAGAGAAAACACCACCTTTAAAACGGGTAACACTTTTTGATTTGAGCTCAAAGGCTTATGTGGGAAGACTTCTGCTCAAATTGAGGCTTCAAGGAGTAATAGAGGGATGTATAGAGACAGAATGGGCTGGGTTTGGCCGATCCAAAGGCTTGAGAGGTGTGGTTAAGGTGGTAGAGATGGGGGCCTTTTATAAGAGAAGAGGAGGGGCACTCTTGGAACGTTATAAAAGGTTACTTTGTTATAAAATGATTTTCTGATTTAAAAGGTCCCAAAATTATTTATTTCGAGTCTAAGGTGATAATGTTACTAAATCCACCCATCCAATAGGTTTTTGAAATGTGCAGGTCTTAGATTTTACATTATCTTTTGATTTTATTTAAATCGTTAAATAATGAGGTAATCGCTGCATCATCATGGTGTCATAAATACTTTAATTTATTTAATGTCTAAAAATTATAAAAGAAAATATCATGATGTATTAAATCTTCCTATCTTTCTAATGAATATTTATAGTCAAAAATATGACTTGTATAACCCCATTTAAAAATTGTTTTAGTAAAACGACTCATGTTTGTGACATTTTTATTTTAACTTTAAATAAATAAAAGTATTAATGTCATTTTCCTACCAAATTGGATCCATGGGGTACCAAAGTTGACCCATGGATTATCTTGGTCGGACATTACACATCCAATAAGGTTAGGAAATGTTTCAAGGTCATTTCATATTATTAAAACATTATTTTTACCTTAAATTACAATAATTACCTCTAATCGCGATTAAAAACTTAAAAAGTTTGTATTCACCAAAAAAAATTAATCCCATTGAACCAAATTTTAATTCCTAATGACAAACATGTATGTCATATTTTTGAAATTAAAAACATAGAGGTGGTAAAATTTCATTTAAACAAAAAATAAGTTTTTATAAGTACCCGTTAGTGGTTTCACTATTCATCAAAAATTGATGTTTTTCGGAAAAATACCAATACTTCACCCTAAGATATATTTGATATTCCGAATTCAAAAATGATGTCTATTTTAAAAAATTCAAAACATATAAGTTACAATAATTAATTTAATAATTAATTCCGCTGCCAGAGCAAATAGCGTGTTTTTATGAAACAATAAGTATCAAAAGGTTGACACTAGTTTAAGTCCAATTTCAAGGTGAAATTAATTTCAATGACCACCATTGGATTTAATGGTAAAAATATATTCTAATTGCACTTTAAAACCAATTCAAAAGATAATATAATCATATAAATAATTTAGATTAAAAGGATTTTATGAATTAAAATACAACATTTTTCACTATTCATTAAAAAAATGAACTTTATCGAAAAAAATACCAAAAATTGACAAAAAGTAAATTTTGATGTCCATATTATAAAGAAGAATTCTATTTGGTCCAATAAAATGTATAAGAGTGAAAAAAACTATATTTAATGGCGGTTTACCATCAAAAGGCGACAAGTGGACCTTTAGTGAAAATTAGAGTATATATGCCTAAAATTAAATTATTTTCATATTTTAAGCCATTATGTTTTATTGGATAAATGTAAAAACATTTAACAAATATATATAATCATATTTTAGTTATTTCCATTCATTCCCTCAAATACAATGGCTACGTGTTAACTACCATTTAAAACAATGTTATTTTATTACTAGTGTGCAACGTAAGATTTCAAAGAAATTCTTTGTTGCGTATCGGGCACGCTATCGAACATAGCAACCCCTTTAAAGTAAAATTAATATTTAATTCGTAAATATTAATAAATATGAAAATGTTTTATTCTTTATTTACCTGGGATGTTACAAGGTAGATCCCAATGGGTTGGGCCACCCAATGAGCTAGGCTGGGTCATTCCGACCATGTCGGACCAGACCTCGACTCACTACGACCCATTTTCACCCTTTTGGCCATAACATGGGCACCAGACGTCCATTTGACGAACCATCAGCGGCGCTGGAAACCTCAGAGTGAGAAAGTCCCTTTTAGAATACCCCACTAGAGTTTTGGATTATGATGGGGTACGGTTTTGTTGGATCGAGCTTGATTCCAACAGGGCCTTCGAGACTAAAAGTCTAATAACTCATAGATTGGGTGTCCGATTGAAACACCGTTTGTTGTGTTGATACCTAAATGACATGGAGAACCATTGAGAAACATTTTCTTGAGACATCATGGTAGTTGGATAATTTAATAGTAGCTTGGGGAACAAACTCACTCAGAGACAAGCAAGCCTAGTGTGGAAACCCAATAGCTAGATGTCACAAGAAGAGTGGTCCTAGAGAACCTGTGGAGGTCAGATCCTAGAGATCCTATGTGGGTCAGATCTTAGAGATCCTCTATGGGTTAGATCCTAACAATCCTGTGTGAGTCATCTCTTAGTGATCCTGTGTGTGTCAGCTCCTAGCAATCCTCTGTTGGTCAATTCCTAGAGATCCTCTGTGGGTCAGCTCCTAGCGATCCTATGTGGGTCAGTTCCTAGAGATCATGTGTGGGTTAGCTTCTAGAGATCCGGTGAGGGTTAGTTCCTCGCAATCATGTGTGGGTGAGGTCCTAGAGATCCTCTGTGTTTCAGATCCTAGCAATACTATGTGGGTCAACTCCTAGAGATTCAGTGCAGGTAAGCAGTATAGCCTCTTAACAGAAAAAAACGATTCATTATTTATAACTAATCATCTCTTCTACCATACCTAAAGACATACATGGTGTGATCTGAGTCAGAAACATTGTGTTTATTCATTTTTGAGACCAATTACATGAAAACATAGATTTATGTATAGGCATATACCTATGTATAGTTATCTGTTGATTTCATACATTGATGTGTATCCTTCGTGGAATTTTTGAGACCTTGAAGGTCTCGGGGTCCCTACTGTTTATCGTTATACTCACCCCTGCATGGGGTATGACCACAACTTGTTGTGTTGGATGCAGACGACTGACAACGCTGACTGAGGACACGGGTACCAGGACATGACATTGCTCTGCAGTGGACCATACGGTGTGTCATTACACATAGTAGACAGGTGGACGTGGAGTGCTAAGGAGGGGATCTGTACCAACCCTTCAGGTAGGAACCTAGAAGGATGACACAGTATCTGTCTTTTCTCTTTCTTCAGTTGTATTGTATTTCAATACTAATTTTACCTTTACTATTGGGCATGTATTCTGACCCCTTTTACTTTAAGCACTCTTTTGGTTATATAGTTTGCTTTTGTTCGTATCTTGTTGTGTGCTTGGTTATGTGTTTTTATTGGTTATCAATGAAATGTCTTCCCAGTTTTAGGTAATATGCCTTTCGGTTCTAGTCGACAACCCCTGGCCTATGGAAGGTGGGCTTAGGGTAGTCACAGCACGGGCCCTGGGGGATGGGTTGTGACAAATGGTTCTCAGAAAAATCCCCTCACTATTCCAGGGATGTAACCCATGAAAGCCCAACAATATGATATTTAAATCTATATAAATCCAATCAATATCATTATGAATCTATTAATGTAATATATGTAAGTGATATATTTTGAGTTCAAAGTCCATTGAATATTATTGATGTATACCCACTACTATGAAGTTGTAAACCATAAAATTTGTTCCATTCAATCTCTGGGTCCATGAAATATCCTAGCCTCATACGCTTGAACTAGGATATAAAACTAAAGATAGTCTTATCATCTAAGAACTACTTATTTTGAAACATGAAATTTTTAACTTTTTTTATAAATCCTTGGAATCCACAACATTATATAGATCTCTAAATCTCACATATCCTTAATTTCAAATATCATAGGTCAAGATAGTTTAAACTTTATCTGACTGCAAACATGTCTCCTAATCTATGATCTGGCTATATATTCATCAAATCCCATTCTCTCAACATCTACCATAATAGATCATTCCAAAATCTAGAATAAATAATAGAAACCACGATAGATGGCTGAAAAAACATGAAAACAACCACATTACACAACCCATAGATCTCCCTAGTCAAGTATGTGATCTCAGATGTCACCCACTACACCCCACAGAAAACTACCCATATTTTTTGGGCAATAAAATACCACCCTTTCTGACATCAAATAGTGTAAATACATATATATTCATTGGTCTCATGTATTGTTAAAGGTTCTCATATGAGTCTTAGGGGATACCATATTATTACACATCATTATTAAGGTTTATTTTCTAGATGAAAGTACATTTATCACCACATAGAAAACAACAAAAGGATTTCCCATGACAGATATTATCCTCAGGGTCACTATAGGTTTATCTTCTTATCCCGTCCAGTCTTGATCCACCTGAAGTCAATCCACCAAGGATTTATCATAATGTTTGGGAGATAAAATCCTATCTTTCACTCCTTTTAATGATCCCAAATGGATACGAATTATAGAAGGGCCCAATATGATTTACTTTTCAAGGTATTCTAATACCATGCTCACTACCAACTAGAAAGTTCCTAGTTCACTTATGGATAAGATAAAAAGTCTCTTTAGGTATTGCCTCACCTATTAAGAGCAATGGATTCCAATGTGTATCTCGATATTCCATTCTTCATCCACCCACGATCTAGGTGCCATGATTTCATATGTGGGTTTTCCATGACACCTAGTTCTCATTCATTTTAATTAGAAAATATAATTAAAATTTGAAATTCAATTACATTAAATGGATGAGTTCATCACCATTAATAGTGAATATGATCATCCTCATGCACACAAACACGGAATAATTGCCACAGAGAATGTAAATGAAACCACCTAGAATATAGGTTCCTCTTATAATTATTCTCCTTGGCTTATAATTGCTATTATAGCGCATCTAAGACCATCCATCCCCATCCTTGACCAACCACACCATTCCTTGCTTATCATTCTTCTGAATTAATCAAAACCTCTATATTTAATTATGTATAAAATTTATAATTTATTAATTCATTGATTTTAACCTTTTTACATTCATTAAATAATCACCAATTCACCACACAACACTAGAACAACCACTCATTGGATTCTATGGGTCTGCCCCACAACCCAACCCATATGATGAGGAAATAACTAAAAATTCATACAAAATAAATAGAAATTTCAATTTTTTATTGAAAATACTAAAATAATTTAACGATGAAATGTACCTTGGTCGAATTAATTATTCACCATATACATATAGAATCTGAGTTTACACTATTCATAGTTTGGGTGAAGGAACTGTCATTCATGGATAATAGAACCATGTTCTTGTAAAATTAGATACAAATCACTAAATAAGGGAAACATATATTTATAAAAATGATATTGTGAGAATAATGGATTTAGTTTGTTTTCAAACATAACTAAAATAATAGTATAATGGTTAAAAAATCATTCCCAAATAAAATAAATAAGGGGAATAAGAGAGGCGGTCTTAGTTGGGTCATGTCCAAGTAAGGGCAGGATAAAAACTAGATAAAAAGAAAAGAATTTTTTTTTTGAAATATCACAATTTTCCCTCTATAATGACCTGTATGTTTTGGTATCATATTTTTCTAAACCATACGTCTGATGTGGATTTGGAATTATACAAATTCCAATATATTTAATTTTTTTATTGGATAACCAAAACCTGCACGAATAGTAAGGTTTTATCCACAACCCCATTGTAACCTCTAATTTTTTTCATTTAACACCTCTCTTACTTTGGGAATATGGAACAATCATTAGATAATGAGTTAAAATTTTTTTCACTAATGGTGTTAAACAATTTATCACCAATCCTATTAACTAAACTGTACACCCAACAAAAAGACCTAAAATACCCTAATAAAAAACCTAAATCATCATATTCTCACTCAATCATAGATTCTTACTTTATAGAACCATTAAATATATACAAAACATCAAATTTAGTCACTCCACCGTTGATTATTCTATTCATAATCTCCAATAATAATTCCATCTATCCAGTAATTGAAATTTTAGATTCTTCTTAACCATCAAACATTTATCATAAATATATATTAATACCACTCCACTATAAAAAAATTCATATATTATATGTCTCATTAATCATTTTTCCATGAACATGAAAACTTGGAGGAACCAAACCATTCCAAATTAGTCATATTTTATTCTAAAATTTCCAGGTATTACTCATGGAACGACCACCGAAATAGGGTGGTATGGTCACAAAAATTTGTGTCAACACATGATACAAAAACTAAAACACAATGGTTGTTCTTGTCTAATCATATAGAAGTAAAAAAAATATTCTTTCCAATTATATATAAATACTATGGTACTCCAACAAAATGAAACATAGAAAACAAAATCCATATCTAAAATCTTGTTTATCCACCTTTAGAATTAACAATCGAATGATGCCTCTAGAATCCTAATGATTACCATAGAATAGTTCCCATGTCACCTTAACCATTGAAAAAATAGAACGAAACACTTGGTTCTTGATTTTGATTAGGGTTGTTCGAATCAGGATGGCCAATCTCCCAAGAGTTTGTAATATTTTTCCCAATCCAATAATAAAATACTAAAATAACACATCTTTTCGCAAAAAACATTCTTGTCCTGGTTCCTAACCAATTGTAAAAAATTATGGGTGATAATTAACATCAAATATCCTATGTTATACCAATTCTAAACATTTTTAGTTTCCTCCAGTAATACACTACCGAACTCCCAATCATGTTGCCACTATGCACAATGGATTCGCATGATCAGCTTTGTACTCAAAACGATTTCCTTGCACAATAAATTGAGTAATCCCTTTTTAAAACCCCAAATCAACTAACCTTTACTATCATTCACCAAACCTGAGTGTCATATTTCTTTCGTAATCAACCAAAAGCCTATGGGTCATCACAACCGACCAAAAATGATTCCCATACTTAAGATCCACCAAAAACCGTAAACAAATTTATATCTATCATTCATAGAGGAATTTAGTATTACTAAATTCCCCATATAATTTGGAAAATGGAATCCAAAATGACTATAAATCATCTGATCCCTCACTCCCAAGACCCTTCTCATGTGAGCCTCATAAAATTGCAGTCAACATATCACTCCCTACTATAGGAGAATCCTTATATCACAATACATAAACGAGTTATTATTCATATCATCCCATTTCTTTTCAATCCCCAAACACAATAACTATCTTTCCCAAAACCATTCATAATAATATTAGTAAAATATAGAACCAAGATAAAAATAATCGTGCTCCATGGAACATCAGTCCTGACATTCAATGTGTTCCATGGGAATGATACACAAAAATTAGCATCTATATCTATCCAATTATTCATCCCATAACCTCCCCTAAATAGATGTTATGTCACACCACATAATCAAACCTTTTATCAAGGATGTATCAATATCATCGAAAAAAATAGACACCACCCATCATGAATATAGTCAAGAGTACTAAGCCATATTCCAATGGTGTTGTTGGAAGAACGTATAGACTCATCAAGACAGACGCCACCCTGATACATCTTTCAGAAGCATAAACACTAGTCAATAGTGTCAGACATATGAGATATTATACCCATCAAAACCATCCTCTATACCCAAGTATTGTAATTAAATTCTCTCACCACCATTAAACTCCACGAACCACTGTACATCTATTTCGTACTCCTACGTAAAAATATGGTTTTATACCTTAAAGGAAACCAACTTCCAAAGATAAAAACAACGATAGGTAAACCTCAATCATAATGAATTATTACTCATTAATGTCTATGTTCAAACTAGGTATCACTATGTTTCCCACAAATCCCTACCAATAAGTTCTCACAATAGAATCACTATGACCAACCAACTATCCAAAAGGTAAATCCTCTACCAAGTTCATATATCATATGACATCATGTATGTGTGCATATCAACCTACATCAAAACACCAACCCAAAATAAACTCATGGTATCAAAAAAATTAATACATAATACACTGAAGACCAACCACAACTATATAATCCATCCTGTCTAAGAATATGGACATCATAATATTCCATGGAGGATCATGTATCAATGGTCCATGAGAACACACAAACTGAATCCTTTTAGATACTTTTTTTCCAAGGAAAACACATAAGTCGAAGAAGTAGAATGAAATTTAATTCTATATGAAAAAATTAAATATATGTTTTCACATATGACATTAAATAACCAAACCTTAAAAAATCTTTTTTGAGGGGTTTATGCTTAGCCCCTATGTTCCATACTAACCACCGGGGTCACTACACATCATATGCCTGAGGAATGAGTCGTCATTCTCATTATGAATAATGTCATTGAAAGTCTACAAGACCTACCATAAAAAGTAAATCCATATACATTTCAGAAAAACAATGTTGAATTCCCCCAGGTTCATATATAGGAAAATGTTGTATGGGAAGATATAAAAACAATAAAAAACTGAGCCTAAGTTATCAGTTAATCAATCATGCTAGAAGTTGTATATCTCGTATGAATAATATGTTTTTGGTATGATTCATGAGACAAATATTTCAGGTATAGGGATATAGATTAAATAAAATCATTTTATCCTGTCAAATTGTTCACGAGATAGAAATACATCATAAATACCAAAATATAACCCACATAATATTTTTTCAACGAAAAATCATATATAACCATAAAAACAAAAAACAAAACCCAAATCCACAAACTAGTAATATGGAATTATTAATGGAATATGTTGTATCAACACACGAGTTTGAAATCAATCACAGACATAGACATATACCTAAAACTAATAAATACTATATAAAAAATAGAAGAAAAAAATAAAACATCTCTAATACCAAATTATAACATTTAGATTTTCTATAACCCTGATAACTTATAGGAATGGTGGAAACTCTAAAAACATAGGCATGATTCCCCATAAATTAAAGGTAAATGACTAATAGTGATATTCTTAGGTGGTACTTTAGGGGGACTATACCCCCTGAATCAGAGTAAAAAATAAACTTAAAAAATCATAAATCATCTAAATTATTAAAAAATTACAGTATGAATGAATAATAAGAACCTAAAAATAATATATGTCATGTATAAAGGCCTAAAAAACATATCATACTTACAACAGCTGATATCCTTGTAAGATCCTTACATTTAAATAATAGAAAAAAGGAAAATATAAAATAAATATATGGTCTCCAGGAAATCCTTATTCCATTTAAGAACCCGAAATACATCTTTAAATCCTATGGGCATGATGAGATTAGTAATTATTATCCTAGTGTACACTAAGATACTATGTCATATCTATGATGAAATATAGGGTTGAACCCATAGAGATAACTTGAATACAAACAACCTCGTGGTTAGAACCATTTGGAAAGGATTCCCCACTATCAATGTTATTGGTTGGAATTTAGTAAACTATGTAGTTTTGGATTTAAATTAGATTAAACTAGGGATTTGAGGAAAATTTTAGGTAATAGGAAATGGATAATCCAAAATATTACTATGAATAGACCTATGAAATATGCTGTAATATGGTAAAAAGAGACCAATAGATCTTTTTCCCACCAATTGGATCAATATAAGCAGGAAAATAATTGTTGGTCTAGATTATTTTACATCCTATACATAAAAATCATTGAATCTTGGTAAAGATAAGAAAATATTATTGGTAATAGAATAAAAAACACTAACTATGTCATGATAATTTTACTACACCTCTAATGGTAAGGGTATGGTAAATTTAATTATAATTACAAAATTTAAACCTTTTTAATAGATATATGGTTACCAAGTTCTATTATAGTGGTTAATTAGTATCAATAACCCTATGAATATTATATACAAATTTTATGATTTAATAAATGTAATGAAATAGATGTGATTCCTCACATAACAATTAAAAATTTTAAATAAACCAATAAATAATTGGTATTTTATAAATCTAATAAAAAATTAACATGTATGATGAAATAATGAAAAATATTGTAATTGATGTTTCAAGGAAGTCAAGATTAAAATCATATCATCATAAGAACAAATAAAATTAACAACACCTCAAATCCCAAGTGGAAATAATATAATGAAATAAATAATAATAGAAAGTAGTAGAGATTGATCATGTTGAAAATGGAAGAAAAATGAAGAATAATTGGAGAAAAAATGTCTAGAAATATTTGGATCTTTTTCACATCAGTGGAGACGTATATTTATAGTGCCATACCATTTCACTATGTGTATATTGTTCACATCAAAAGAATGCTTTCTATTTCCTCTAAATCCTAGACATTATGGAATGAAATGGTTATTCGTTCTGTGAAATTTTTATTTGGATTAATCTTTGAGATGTTGGATCATGTATATTTTTTGACTCGATTCTATAATAGAAATTAATTTTACAAAATTTCACATCATGTATTGAGTTCACACTTAGAATTCTTTCCAATTAGGATGTCGATTCATTCAGAATGTGTAATCGTGATTCACAAAATGTACTTGCTTGATGCCTTTTTTTGGGATTCATGGTTTATAATTTTTTTAGTAGGTGTTCCTCACAAAGTTTAATTTTTTAATTCATATTCATGATGTGTAATGAAATTTTTTAGAAACCTTTATCGTTTAATCCTTTTATTATTATATAAATATTTCTTAAACAACTAGAACCCATTGAATTATAAAATAAATAATGATTGAACATTATTTAATTCTATCCAAAATATTTATATGAAATCATCTTATCAAATTTCTATAAACATGAACACATGATTTCCCTCAAAACAAAAATTATATCCATACGAATTTTAAAATAAGCGATTATTAAACAGAAAACATACCTTGAAAATGGGAAAATAAAACAAAACACCAGAGTAATAAAACAAGTCATATTGAAAAAGTCTCATAGATAAGACAATTTATGGCTCATTGTTATATTATTAATTCACATTATATTATCTTTTACTTAACATTAATAAGTATTTTGTATGAGATATACCCATTTTTAAATTTTCCATAATATAAATTTTTTGTTAACTCGCATGTTTATTTAAAACTACAGTTATGCAAGTACCCTGAATACATGTTCTAAACCATATGCTTTCATTGGTTTTAACATATCCACACTGTATAGAAAAATAAAATATTAATCCAAATTGATTTAGAAATAAGGTTCTATTCTCTCAAAAAATGAGGGTGAGTGGGATGAAATTAATTATCTAGCTCAAGGAAGAGGGTAATATTTACTGAATAATATAGGATAATCGTGATCAGTTCACTGAAATATCTCATCTATGAAAAATGTGTCCTTGGTCAAAACAACTCAAAATAGTGGTATGAATATATAAAGAATGTATCAATAATATTCTGTATTCATTTTATATTATATTTGATTTTACTTTATGAAGATCATTTTAGGCTAGATCTCACATATATGACCTAACAACATATGATCCATTATAATAATCATTAGTCTGGTAATGATTATTTTTGACCTTCATAATACACAAACTATTTTTACATTGGAATAGTGCATGAATAGATAGTGATAAATATTAATCATGAACCATGTCATAGAAATCTTGTAAATGTTTTCTATATGTTTCATCAATATCAACATCCCCTTTATGGTAGTTAATAAACCCCCAAAACTAGTGAAAAAATAATTTCATGTATAGTAGAAATGTTAGTGTAGGAAGGGATAATATTTATTAAACAGATCCATCCTAACAAGGCTATTCATGGATACTATGGAATAATTAAGGGTAGATGGAAAATTGGATATTAAAAAAAATTTCTCAACAAAGATTGAATCAATATTTTTTGTTTTTTATTTTTTTAAATCATAACTTCAATATGATATCAATGCATATTCTAATAGGATTACATGTACAAGGTTTCATTCAAGAAAAATTCTTAGAAAGGAATATGATTACTATGGTCTTGAATTCTATCTAGAATGGAAGTATATAAAAAATAATAGAAAATAAATTAGGTCATATTAACAAGTAATATGTTATTCAATTGAAATTTAATCAATCTAGAATAAAATTTAATGTTATGAACTCAATAACCACGATAAAAATCTAAACATGAATGAAAATTTATTTCAAAAATTTATAACATAACATTGTTTTTTCATAAATGGATGTAAATGGATTTCATGTTTAAATATTGTTTTGAATGAAAAATTACTCTTTGAATAGTAAGAAAATGAAAGAAAATCCAATTGTATCGACAATATGACCAATAAATACTCCCCTATAGTGAAAATGTTATAGTTTCTGTACTATTCTAGAATGAGATGTGGTAGAGTAATCAATTGATGTATAGATAAAAATTTAATGGAAATTTAGATTTTAAAATTATGAAATTAAGATCTCACTTTAGTTAACCTAATTCCATTAATAAACTTGTTGTATTTTGATTTAAAATTTTCATACTTGAAAGAAATATTAGAAACAAAATACCTAGACTAGATTAACCATTAAACCACATGTTTTAAAAAAATTAAAGTAGAAAAATGGGAAGGAACACATAGTCGATAGTATAATAATTCAGCTCAAATAATTGCAAGAGTGACTAAAATAAAGGTTTATAACACCAACATAGAAAAAATAAAAAACAATTAAAATAAATATTCGATGAAGAGTAACTAAATAAAGGAAAAAATCAATATGGGTTCCCCCCTAATGCTCTGAGTAAGACTTTACATATTATAAATATAGAAAACTTATTTTCTATGACATCTATTAGATTAGAAGTCTACTTCCACCCATAAGAACTAGTTGTGGCATCGATGAGATCATTGGGGTGCTTGATGGGATCAACCACCTCAGGAATGTGTCGAAAATGAACCACATCATCATAGATTTGTATGATATAAAGTTGTTGAGGGTACCCCTTATGAGTATGTATATGAAGTTTTAGCTCTTCAAAATATCTTTGTAGGTTAGTCACACACAAATAGATCTCTTGTGGGATTCCCAGTGGTGGCCTTAATGTCTCTTTAGTTACCACAGAAGATGCATCCAAACTAAAAATGGCTCAAATAATACAGTAGTATAATAAATATATGAATAAAAAATGTTATGTAGAAAATTCTATCCAATCCATAGATATATAAACTGATACATAAATGAATATTATATACAATTCAAATTGAAGGAATACATATGAAGGCAGTGTACAATGGGTAGGGGTATATGGGTAAGACTAAATTGCATGGGAGCGCTTTTAGGCTTCTTTATCAGAAGTCCCCTATAGAATAGTCAGTATCTAGATTAGCACCACCAAATGGATCTCTTATATGGAGGCATGGGGAGGACGATCGACCACAATAAGAGGTTTTGTGGTTTTAGAATAATTCTTTTTCTAGGGTGATAGGGGTAAGGTATTGATTCATATAGAGGTTGTATGACTAGCATATGGATCTTTGTGAGGAACCTCAAAGGGAAATTGAATGATTAGGCCCTTGCATAATATTTCACATTCCACTAAATAACCTACGAGTGTATTAGGTCTATGAGCTTAGTATGGATGTCAATTGGAGTGATCTTTGTTGTGGGAATAGATTATTAATAGGTGTCTATATAAGGTTGTCAATATGATGGATTAAGGTATGGTGGTGTTTTAAGGGTTTTGAAAAATGATGATGAAATTAAGGGAATATTGAGGATGATGAAAATTTGGAACTATTTTTCTTGAAGAATCTAAAAAAATATTTCATAGTTCAGATGGAACTGAGGGAGTGTGATAAAATGTGGTAGGAGGAGAATATATGGTGGATGGTGGTGGTATAATGGTTTTAGTTAATTACATAGTTTGAGTGAAGATGGAAGTGGGGGATAATGTGGATGAAGGGGTTGATTGATCATAAGGGTCAACCGTAGATGTGGGATCTTGATTGTGGGATGACATGACATGCAAGTATGGAGCCTCTATAGGATTTGAGATATAAACCATGTCCAAATTGTCATAAACCTTAATCCTAATCATGAGACACATATTGATTAATATTATCCTATCTATGGACTCCATATACAATATTCATGTGTGGGTATGACTGGAATCAATGACACCAAGATGAATGGACAGATGTGTGATGAAACTTCCAACAATAAGAGTACCCTGATGCCACAGATCCTAGGTCTCATAGTGACTGGTGAACATTCTTCACTTTTTAGGGAAGGACCACCCATGGATGATGTGATAATGAGTACCTCAGTCTTAAATATTCTTCCATGACCATCTCCTCTAAACAACTAGGTGTGAGCGAGTGCCCTGTAAATAATGCATAATTATGCACCCCATAAATTGGTGATCTCCATTGCATGTGAGTAATTGATTCTCTGTAGATATTTTTGGATCACATACCAATCCTCGGATAGATCCTCCTTGCAATTTTTTGTCTTCATGATCAAGTATATGGGGTGGTGGTAAAATCCATGATATAGATACCTAGTCCACCACTTATCTTCTAAAGGGGGTTTTCATTTGTCCTAACACAATGATGAAAGGTTAAATAAGAAATTTTAGGCTCCCACATGGCCAAATACATGATGAGTAACTACTTAAATTTTTCTCACAGGCTTGTGTGATGGAATATAGGTGCATTTGGACTAGAAGATCAAGATCCTCTTTGTGAACATGAATGTTCTTGAGAACATCAATGAACAATGTCTGGTTGGTATGATTTGGATTTTACTTGAGTTGGACCATCAAAATATAATGATTAGGCGTTTTAAAGTGAAGGTATAGATGCAGGTGTGGTTATGGGGTAGCACCTTATGAAGATCTATAAGTCCCTTGATGTAGATGGAGTCTTGAGGGGTGGCTGAAGCTGATGTAAAAGGTCAAAGAGTTGGATAACCTGGTGGTGGACAGGGTGTAACATCCTAGAGCATGGGTGGTAGAGGATTGTCCCTGTATGATTTGTGTATAGTGCATTCCATCATAATTGAAAACAATGAATATGGATAGATAATGTTGGGTAGGAATGGGAGGATAAATTTAAAGAATAGGATATTAGGGGAGGTGGGTGGAGGATCCAATGGTGAGGGAGTGAGATGTCCAAGGTCAAGAGGTTATATTAATGGAGTGGTATGGTGGTGTGTTAGGGGTTTTTGATCTAGAAACCTGCACATGTATTTTAACCCCCCCCCCCCCCCGCAAATTCATTTGACATCATATATTAAATAAACTAAATTTAAATCAAAAGGATCCAATTTATATATGATTTAAAATTTTACATAGTGTATTGTGTTTACACGAGGTAATTTACTTTATGTTTAAATATTCAAATGTTTTTGAAAAAAAACTCCAAAACATCCCAAGAGTTATTAAACATCAATAATTTTCATGAAATAAAATATATCCTATTAGAGGATTTCTCCCTATTATAAATTTCATTACAATATATAGGATGAAACACTTCCGTTTATTTGACATAAAATGTAAGGAGACACCCATTATCGAATGGTTGCTAAGAAGAGAGGTTACGAGAAGTGGTATGACATTTTTTATCTATGGTGTAGTATGTTTTACATTTTTTTAGCAGTGTGTCCATTGGATAAATGAGGAAACGTTTTTCTCTTATTTATTGGTAATGTGATCCCCTTTTTGTTTTAGTATGTGTGATGGTATGACAACACAATGACTGAAAAATTTTCTTAGTAGACTTTACCAACTAATAAAGGGAATGTTTTTAACATAATCTAGATATCAAAAATCCTGGATTCACATAAATTAGATCCTTATCAATGCTGAGAAATGGTATCCTATTAATTATGTGGACATCTCTTTCTTGTACAATATGCAGGATGAGTAAATTAGTTGGAAATTTTAGTTTCCCAACCTTTATAAAGGTATCCTCATGAATTATTTCATAGCGCATGACTGAGAATTCCTCATATTTGAGTTCCACTCATATTAGTTTTAATTCATTGATCAATGGTATTTAAAAAAAAATAAAGGGAATGAGATTGATAATTTCTCCAAGATCACATAGTGTTTCTTTAAAATTACATGTTCTTATAATGAAAATAATTAAGAATATTTTCAGTTCTCACATATTTGGAGGGTTATTCCATCAAACAATTTCACCATGTTCTCCATTTATGGATATGACTCTTATGTCTTCAACTATCATTTTTCTTCAAACAATTCTTTAAATAATTTTTCATAATTGAGAATTTGAAAATTGATTTAGTAAATGGAATATTGATGTGTAGTTCATTAAATAGATATGTAAATTTTTCAAAATTTTCCCTTCCATATAGATTTTATCATCATCTCAAAAATGAGATAAGTGTTTTATATGGTGGTGGTCCCATATATCTATTTCTCATTTTACAATTCTCTTTAACAATGACTTTTTTTGTTAATTTGACAATTTGTGTTATCTCCTAACCAACTATATAATATTATTTTATCTTATTTTTATCACAAAAGAAAAATACATAAAGTGAAAAATATCTTTACTCATATTAGATACAACCTTAGCCTATTATCATAGAATATTTTTGGTGTTTTAGGAAAATTTATCAATAATATGTTTGATAAGATCCTATAAATATTCCTCACATGATGTAAATTTTTTTCATGGAATCCTTTATGTTTTCCATATCATTATCTTAGGTATTCATCCCTTGATATTATTTTTTCATGAAGAAAATCAGTAGGGTTTCTTTACTATATTGAAGAAGTTAGTCTTGTTATAGTAGTCTTAGTAGATCTTTTTGGAACAATGGTTTTCGTGTAGGTGTAAACTTTTGAGCTCAATGAATAGTCTATTGAGATTGTTTCAATGGATGATGTGATGAACCATGAGGAGGTTTATTAGGTGATCCTCAATAAAAATCTGACAACCATTCACTTATTTACTGATATTAACCTCAGCTTTGTTGTTGTAGCTATTGAGATGTCCCCTGAGGGTTATACAGGTGGTGGTTCTATTGGGGATACATATACTGTTGAGTTTTTTTAATGTATTTATCATAATTACAATAAGAGATTTATGAATCCTCTAAACATACCATGTAGTCATGATATGGGTTTGGGTCTCCATAAATATCACATTAATGTATCTTTATAACAATGACACGAAAGGTGATATAGGTAGTTAGAAATTATTAAGATTCTTGGTTAGGCTCAACATGGGATGCTAGGTTGTTATTCTCCTCCGTCTAATAAAATTTTCACTGACACAGTCCTATATCACGTATCCATATACTAAAATTTTGTTATATATCATTTAATACTGCTATACCTACTTCATCATTCGTTATGAAGATCCTTCCTTCATCGGTGATGTCTATAATAGTGTGGCCGTCAGGCTTCTATCCATGGTATAATGATTGAAATTTTAGACACACAATGAGACCTTGATATAGAAGATTTTATGTTTTCTCCATGAAAATGTTCCATTATTCCATGGATGAATCTCTATCCTTTGGATTTAAATTTTGAATCTAATTTCAATGATTCTAGGATTGGATCGATGGGATGTATTTATCTTGAACTTTCATATGTCAGTGATCAAAATTTGTGATGGACTCAATATTTTGAATATTTTTCCAATCAGTGGATTAGTCATGCAAGGAGAATGGAAAAAAAATAATTCCAATGGAAAATGATGAAACATCATGATTTTGAAAGGTTTCACCATCCAAAAGGAAATTTTAAAAATTTTTATGGGTTTCTAGACTTATAATTCAACTAAATTTAATATTTTTATGAATCTTATGATTGACACCTAGTTTTTTCTAGAAAAAGTGGGCCTTAATTGGTTGAGTGAAATTGTGGGAATAACACAACTGATGGATGGAAATTAATAGTCAAAGATGGTTCACTTCTATAGTGACAGTGGCCTAGCACGATATCAAGGTTGTTTATATTGAATGTTTTTATGATTTTGTGGTGAAATATCATTGAGTTAAAACACTATTATCAGTCAGTGTGGAAAATTGAATAATCAATATTTGGACTGAAATAAATTTTTTATTGTATATCCAATATCCTTGAGAGATTAAGGATACCCTAGAACACTTACAACATTAAAAATAAACTTATTTAGTTGCTAGTGTATTAGATTTTTTTTAGAAAAAGGTGAAGGATTAAGAATAATGGAGGAGTGAGGTAATACATGGATGGTTTCAAGGTCATTATTCTTATTAACCAATATCCCTAGGAATATAGTCATTATTCAATACACCTTGAATATATAATTAAATCCTGTTGTTGAGATTAGATTAAAAATTATTATCAAAAAATAAACTCAACTACCAAGGAATAAAAATTTAAAAGTATGTGGTTGAACCAATAGATACATATTGTAGAAAAAACCCATCAGTAATGACCATTTTATTATTATTTCATTTTATCACTCTCATTCCATAGAATTTACTAAAGTATATTGGGATTTAAATCCGATTAAAGAAATAGTTCAAGGTCAATTTTTGTATATAGGAAAAAGATAACCCAAAATATATATTGTGATAATCATATGGAATTGGCTACAATGTGGTGAAAAAACACCAATTGGTATTGGTCCAAACAATTGGATCAACATAATATGGATTCTATTTTTTGTAATAGAGTAGTTGAAAACCTACTCAAATTAAACATGGATTCTACACTGAATGAGTCACAGGATATTGGTACTAAACTTATCAACCCGAAATGGGTCAGGGTAATTTTGTTTCAACTCAAATGGTTTGCGTATGTGAAATTTAAGGATATTGGATATTATTTTATACCTATTTACTAGAAATAGGGTTTCCATGTTCAATTTTAAATAATCATTATGTTAAAACAACCCCTACTATCAATCCCTAATCCTATGAAAATTATCCACACATGGACAAATTGTTTAAAGGTAGATAAAAAATTATTTATTATCAAAACAATAAAATGAATAAAAATAAATCGCTTCTTTATTGAAATTTTATTAAATAAATTAAAAAAAAATTGAATGAAGGGGTAATTAAGAAAAACGTAGTTCATAATATTGCAAAAAAATCCAGATTGAAAAAACAATTTTAGAGATACAATGAACATAAGATAAGTGTTTAAATCCAAATTTGATACAATATAATTAATGAAATATTTAAAAAAATTAATAGGGATGTATATAAATGAAAATTGATGAAAAATAGACAATAATGGGATAAACAAATTTTTTATATCTCGGTCTCATTTTCATGTCAGAGGTGCTATATACTTTTAGAATCTGACTAGTTCAATATGTGTATATGATTCATGTTATAAAAATGATTTATGTTTCTTATATATAATAAAATTCACAACAAAAAAGGGTAACACTTATAGTTTGCTTCATTTTTCAGTATTCTATAAATAGTTTGGATCTCCCATATTTCATATCTCAAATCTTAGTTGTAAATTATGTTATAACATTTTAACATTATTTATTGAGTTCATATTGGCTATTCCATCATATTTTGGCTTTGAATATTTCAGGAAAATAATGATAAATCACATAATGTACATTCTTGAATGATTTATTTTGGATTCATGGCAGATAATTCAGTTGGAAAGTGGTCTAAATGTACACATTGTGATCATCAAATTCATGATGTGTAATGATCATTTTTTGGGTTTTTACCATTTACTCATTTAAATATTGAATACCTATTTCTTAAAAAAACAATCCAAAACCCATTGTAATGTCAAATAAATCATGATTAAAATTTAATGAAATGATCTAGAAGATTTATATGAATTCATATTATCATCCGCACATAATTATGAACTCTTGACGTTCACCAAGAATTCATTCATAACTATAATATCCCAGGCCTCTTTTGAAACCACAATTTGTAATAATCATGTGACTGCATATCAGGTACCCAAGTTCAATAAATGCTCGAGCATAGTCTGAGTATAGAACATAATAGGGAACAACTAGAGTTTTCCTATAGAAACCAACACATACCATTATATGTCCATGTGACATGATCAGACTAATGTGAATAACCATTGATATTAAATTTATTAAATTTTTTTCTATAGGCCTATGAACTTGATCGACTATACCATCATTATCCAATTTCAGACCATCTCTGAGAATGTTCCAATTACAATGCCCTAATGTAACATGATGTCTGAAAATACATTAAAGCCCCATACAATAATAAAGACTTTAGAGACCCACACAATGATAGTCATAACATCCGAACTACGAACAAAAGGTAGTTCCAAACAAAATTCTCCTAAAATTTAGGGTCATAACTCATAATTTTCCAAAAATTTATGATATCAATCCCTAAATGAACCCAAAAATATGATCACAACACCAGGAACATTTCCCATCACCGTCATAATATTGTTGTCCCAAATCAATGGAATATCTAATTCGTACACTTAAGATATCATGTACATAATCCAAGATACTATTATAATATAATCATTAAATTCATGGTATCCCCTATCAGTATTGTCGCAAGTTTGGTGATGTAACTCATGGGATTCCTTTCATCCGAGCACCTAATATATTTTAGATCATATCGATATCCTATCAAATATATGGATGTAACCTATTGTATGTCTATCATCTATGACCCAAATACTTTCATCAAATGTAAAAATTAATGATCCTAATACAAGGTATCCCATACTATAAATTGATATCCTAATTCTATCCAACATTAAATTTTTATTTTCAATCACTTTTAAGGGAAAAAATGAGAACCCTCACACCTTTCTTGGTTTAGCATCAAAAGCCACAACTGATTTGTTAAAAAAAGTTTAAGCTGATTTGAGCCAAGATCTCTAAACAATATACAGGGAATATACTTTATCTGGATGTCAGGATCACCCTTTAGAACTCCTTCACAGAGATTTTCAAGTATGTCCCAAGATTTCAAGAGTTCCTCCTTACTGATCTTTCCCGTGTTGCATCCTCTAAGCAGAATGTAGTTGTTCTTGTCGATCCACTTACCCTGCTCCTTATAAGAGGTCACCTGAAGTGGCCTCTTCTTCTTTAACTCTTTAATATCCAGCGTGTTGTCAGTCATTTCCTCATCAGAGTTCAACAATAGGTCCATTTTATTTAGCATCGAAAGTACCTTTCGTTGTGAGTCATCATTGTAGGTATTCTGACATTGCTGCATCGAGCCCAGAGGCCCCTTTTCACCCTCAAGGCTAGTAAGGAAAACAAACTCGCAACTAGCATGATGAACCTCCTCGCCTTCCATTATTTTAGCCCTGTGTTCCATTGGATTTCTGACTCTCTTTGTGGACCGAGTGTCCATTTCCCTAGGGAGGTAGGAGTAGTCCTTGCGCACCTTTGTCCTCTACTTCTTGGACACAATGCAACTTCCAGGGTCAATGTTTTCCTTATTCCCCTTTTTCTCCTTGGTCTGTGTAGGTCCTTTCCATCCCATCCTATATCGACATCATCCGAGGGTTTTCCCTCTCCATCTGATTCATCTTCAGACGTACAGAACTTGTTACAGTCTGTTTGCCCCTCGTTTCTCAAACAGTCGAATATGTTACTTACTTTGAGGCTAGACAAAGAGCCCCTCGAGTTGAGAAGAGTACCAACATGCTTTAATGTTGACACCCATGCTTGGGTATTCAAGGGATGACTGCTTCCAGGTCTGGCACTACCACCAGCACCCACTGTCTGGGCATAAGTACCCGATTGCACAGTCCCCAAGGGCAATGGACCCCCAGCTCCAAAGGATTCCCCCGAAACCTGCTAATCCAGGTTGACAACCCTTATTGATGACCCTATTGAAGGATCGGGTGCAGCCTCCCCATGGTCCCTTTGCTACAAGGAACAAACTGATCCACCTTCTTCATTGAAGCCACGTCCCATGAATTGAAAATGCTGATCTCTTGAGGCCAGTCTGCATGGATGATCACCCACATCTATCTCCACGCCAGCTTCCCCATTCGCCTTCGCTTCATAGATTGAAATCTCCTACATATCCTTTTTAAACTCCTGGCCAGAGTCCAATTGCACCTCTCTCTCCAATTGTCCAACCTCTTCCGCAATTATACCTGTGCTCCTTATGGTTTCATTACCCTCTTTAGAGAGAACAACTGAAGAACAGGAATCAACTGAATCCTTTTTTAGGCGGCTAAAAACCTCACAAACTGTAGGGTTCAAGTGAGAAGATTTTGGGGCTGTCTTTGCATCCATCATCATTCCAGGGGTCAAATAACGTAGAGCCTTCTCCCCTGAAACCTCACCGCGCACCACCTCATACTCCACCAAATCTGCACTAACCTGCAGTTGATGTTCCACAACCTAAACCACCAACTCCTCTGGTGAACTATACTGGTTCATGCGTCGACATCCTGAGGCCATATGGACAAGCTTGCTACATCCTGAACATAACACAGGACAAGACTCACACACCAACCGTTGCTTCCACCTCAACTCTTCTCCAACTGAAATACATAGCCACTCGGTTGGAGGTTTTGAAACGTCAACCTCAATTCAAGCGCGGGGAAGGATGGGGTGACAAACCGCATTGGTTCGAATATCAGAACATAGGTAGCGACCAACCAATTTACATAGCATACAAATGATAGAGGGATTCTGGAAGGGTACGGAAAAATTAAGAAAACTTACCCAAATGGAGGTCGAAGGCAGATACCGATTCATGTTTAAATCAAACGACCACCGTAGGAGGAGAAAACCACAACCATTGAACACCCGAGGAGCACTGGACCAGGCGACGAACAAATCCTCCTCTGAAGCGAAGCATACCATCAGTTGATGACAGTCGAGAAAACCCACCACCACTCAGTTTTGAAGACCCCAAGAGTCGAAGCCAAAACTTTTGAGTGCATCGACCGAGGGGCGACGACATCTAAATCGAGCCACCAGCGTTGATATGTGCAGGTCTGAAGCTGCGTTGAACTCTTTAAGCGAATGCGCGAGCTGAGGAGCTCCGTCGTGAAGACCAGGAACCTTAGGGATATGTGAAATCGTAAAGAATATTTATTCACCAAGCTTTCTATGTATTATATCTTTAATTATATATGATTATAAACAAGGAAGATTATCTAAACACATGGATTTATGTCAATTGAAGCCAATACTTACCACATATTACATTAGAACGCATTCAAAAAATCCATTACAAATAAAAGAAACAACAATGGATTTTCAAAGGCATATTCCCTACAATATTTTTTATAATCTCTCAAGATCACTAATTTAGTGTCAGTTCCATGGTGACACCTAACACATTCCACACAAACTTACAAGTCATGTTTTACTCAACGAAAAACCACTAGGTCCCTTCATTACATCAAACATTGGCACTCAACTTGAATTCCTTGATCTAAATCATGGTATATAGTTAGAAATTGTATCTTAGATGATACAATGTTCTTATAAAACATCATTGAGGTTGGATAACTAGGTTGGGGTTATGGGTCTCTCCACATAGGCAATTGTCAAAGAACGTCCCTAGACCAATCTCGACCTTAAAGGTCACAATTCATTACGAAACTCACCAAACTAGGTCCCTGTCTACTTATGGTATTCCCACCAATACTTCTTCATAGTGTTCTAGAGAGTATTACCCATCCCACACTCACCTCAATGTGCATGAACATCTATTTAGTACCATATATAATCTTATTTAATACCCAATCATGTTCTTCTAATACCTTTCTAAAACATAGAGTAAGGTCGTCACATGCCCTTGATCATGTGCTAAATAGCCTAATTATATCTGAAATCACAAATCATTAGGTCTAGAGTCCAACAAGTTTCTCAATAGTCTCATCCTCACCCATCAATTATTAATGAATAAATATAGGGTAAAATGGATTATCATGACACCAGACACTATTTATTATTAATTTGAAGCCAAATTTTAATTATGAAATTCCCTATAACTAAAATAACAGGTGTAATCACACTCAATGGTTCTCCTGGGTAACTAAATTAACATAAAATCATAAATTCCTTAGGGCAATAATGTGTGTCCAACTAGGATTCATAATCCATTTTCATTTATTTCTGAGGTATGATAGAAGTTTCAATAGCCTACTTAACTCATCCAACTTCATTATTGAGAATACTCCACCATTTTAATTTCTTAATATCACAAATAAATAAAAAATATATAAATAATTAATTTAAACAATTAAAATTAATTTATTAATTATGTTATTCATTGGTATATTCTGCTAAAACTAACTGACTCCTTGTATCACATTAAAAATGCATCAAACGTTACCTCAAGGGTATATCTTGAACCCCAATCCAAATGTTATGAAATATTGATGACATATTATTCCAAATAAACATGAAATAAAATTTAATTTTAGGAAAACCCATAACAATAAATTGATGACATAATATAAATTGTTTGGATTAATGACTTACCTCATGTATACATCACCTGGGTTCACCATCATTCTATGAAGTATGAAATACACATTGTACTCCACTAATTCCTCCATGATTTACTTGAATCACTAAAAAATCCTCAACTGGGTTAAATAAAATGAAAAGAAATAATAGTGGGAGAAAAAGGAGTAAACCAAAGTTTGAATAATAAAAACAAATGATGAGAAACACTGCCCAAATCCTCCCCAAATCAAGGGGGTAATGAGAAACTTAATGGAATGGATCTTCTGGATTATAAATAAAACAGAGGAGGAGAAATAAGGGATATAATTTTATGAAATTGGGAGGAAAATATTAATTTTCCCCTTTTAATGGGACACATGATTTGGCTTTACATTGTTCCAAATCATGCACCAACCTTGTGGTTAGACTATCCTCATATCTTGTTTCTCAAATGGTTTGTTCACAAGGATTAAAAAACCATGAACTAACCATGCTATTGGATCTGAATATCAAATCGAAATATGCATTGTCTTCCTTTAACCACTCTAGGACCATTCACAGAGGCTATATGATTCATAAAATGAAATAAAAACACCCTTAGTCTATAGGTATTAGTTTTTTTCTCTTCAACTCTTAACACTAAATCTTGAACATAGAAAAAATACATAAAAACACCAAATAAATTACTCATTGATATAGAGGATCACGAAATATAAAATATAATTTACAATCCATATTCATCATCATAAATAAAAAAATGATTCATTTAATATCTAGTATTTCTATTTGAAATTTATGACCAAAATTATACCTATATAGAAATGGAATATTTAATTTCAAATTGAATTTCTATTATGTAGTGTCAAATGATCATAAAATCCCATACATGATTCAATTAATGAATGATTCATTTCAAGGGTATCTTCCTGATTCCATGATAACAAATATAATGAAAAATTAATTTTTTTTCTTTTGTATAAATTATTACCCTTTCACTGTGATACAATTTTTTAGTACTAGCAGCATAGTTGAAGATGATGGATTGGGGTTTTTAAATTTTTATCACTGACCAGACACAACAACATCTTTACAAGAAACATGATATATGATAACCAACCAAAGTATCATGAATGAATGAATTTATGAATAGACCCAAATTAATCAAATAATATATTCTATTTACAGATGCTGGTGAATATGAATCATTTTTATTGAGTATTTCACAAAGGAACATACCAAAAAACACTCGAGAACACCCAAATATTATTTGATTGTATATGTGAATAATTATTTTCAATATCCTAGATCTTTTATAGATAGTTGTTGTCGAATTTTACATCTTGATGATCACTTATTCTCATTGAATTTGACCTATAAATGCACACATGGATTGATTCATGGAATGGGTTTCTTCCCCATCTAGAGTGTGGAATGATGATGTAGGAGCTCTCAAATTCAATCAGATGAATAATTATTCAAATTTCAGCTCGCTCATGTTTATAAGAAGTTTTTGGGACACATATAATATGCTCCATGTCCCCAAAGTCAGAATTGCCTGCTATATAATCCATAAATTACACCATATGAATGTTTTAATGAATAAAGAATTTTATTTCAAAATTTATCCCCTAATTTTGATATAATTAATATATTATGCCATAATAGAGAGTTAATAGCTTTTATAATTTTTTATAATAATTATACAAACCATTAATTTTAAAATAATATTCCTTATGTAAATATATGTCTATAAATTTACTACATAACTTGTCAATAATAATAATAATGAAAAAATAAATGCCAAATATTCATAACTTGAATAATACAAAAATTATTAATGGTGATATTTAAAACTGAGACATCGTACAGATTCAATGTTGGGGTATACAATTTCATTCACTATTACTCAAAATAATATGTTATAATTTTGAATATTCTATGTGTGTGACCTTCTTGGTTAATTTCTATATTATATTGAGTACATCTCATTAACTAGGAATAAATTCCAACAAACCATTAAGGCCACTATAGATCTATTCTATATTCAAGGAAATAAAAAAAATTATTCAAACATAATCCTTGTAGAATAATCTTTTTGTTTCATGATATCTTATAATGTAGGATGGACAGTCTGTGTCATCATCATTTGTTGAATGATTATTCACTGAAATTGTTGGATGGAAATACATTATTATACCATTTCAATGTATTTTGAAAATTTATAAATATTATAATTAATTAACATCTACATATTAATTAGTTTAACAAAAATAAAACTCTATCATGATGATTAAATAAATGGAATACCATCAGTTGGGATCCAAAATTAATCAACATTAATAGAATGTAAATGCCATGGTATTCAATATGAATCAATTTATGTAATAAAATTAGACAAATTTATAATAATTTAAATTAAATAGGCCAATATGTGTACTCAAATACAGGAACAAAAAATAACACATAAAACATTTTATGTTCATCTTGGTGTCATAGTTTTCATGATATTGGCCACTTGAGATCATGAAGCGTGAAATGTGGGTGAAAATTTATCAAATATTATTATTCCACCAACATATGATAGTCAATCATCATCTATGCCCTATCATTCTACTTTTTCTATATCACAACATATATGTTTCAATTTCTAGTAATATAATATTTATGCTCTTATTATTGATGAGAACATTAATAAACAGATAATACCATAAATAATATATTAATATTACCATTAAAATAATTGATGTAAAAATATAAACAATACTGTATTATGAATACATGATGAACAATTCACTGTATACATGATATGGTAATTGAGAAGTAATATTCTTGTTTTTTAGGGTTTCATGATTTTCAAAAACAGCCTCCTTAATAGAATGAGACATATTATGTAACAATTTTGATCAAGTATTATTTTATTAAAAAAATATCTATAGTAAATAAAATAGGATAAATATTAACTAATACCAGTTCCCCCTAGATTCAAATAAATGATTTTTTATGATCAACAATTCAGTTTAATTCAAAGGTAAAATAAAATATTATTAAAATTAATCTATAGAGTGGTAATAAAATTATCACTTATTAGGATATAGATTCTAATTCATAACCTATGGTTGATTTTACAGTAACTATTATTTATGATTTAGTAATTTTAGAAGATAGGTTAATGCCTATTGATCTTGTAGAATATATTCATTTTATTATTAGAGAACATTGAGTGTGAAAAAAGAGTGTAGAACATTAGAAACCTCATAGGATATTTTTGAAATTATCTGGCACCTGGGATAATAAAATAAGTACCAAAAATAACCAAATAATACATAAAAAACATAATATTAACCATCAAAGAGCTATCGTAGTAAATAATAAAGTAGATATTGGGATAAAAGAAGGATTTTAAAGATTATTATAATGTTATATATTTATGCACCCTTTATAGACACAGTGAAATGAATTAATATATAATGAGAATTTTCAATGAAAAATGAACCTAAAATTTTAGTCTAAATTATAATATAAAGTAATAAAATTACTAGTTGAAATAAATGTGAGGACTCACTTAATATAATTAGTAACAATGTTTTGATTGGTGAAACCATTTTGAATTTTAATTCCATTTGTTCAATTGAAGCATAAACCGACCTATTGAATTAATTGAGAATGTATTCCTATGTGTGAAAGATCTTTTATTTTACAAATTTTGTTAACCAAAACATATAACATGATATATTTATAATAGCTATACCACTGATTATATGTTTACCAAATTTGAGAAATTAGAATACAATTATAAATTACTATAAAACCACATTTTCACTAAAATTTGGATGCCCAATTATTTATTTCAACATATTTAATTCTATTTAATTTTCATGGTATAATGTATCCTATAATTAAATAAATATAAATTAAATGTCATGTAAAAATGTATTTCTTGATGTCATATTTTAGGAAGAACCAATAAAAAAATGAAATTTTTATTTTGGATGGATATGTTTTTCAGGGTGTAATTATTGTTAATTATGTTGATGATTAAATTATTGATAAATACTTATATAAATACTTTTATGATAACATTGAAAATTATAAATATTATACAAATAAATCACCTATTTAATAATATGTGTAATCCATTAGACAAGATAAACCTATCATTTACATCTTAACTAATAAAAAACTCAAAATTCTATTAATAAAATTTAATCTAAAGTCTATAGTGTTTTAAAAAATAAAATAAATTTATTTATAAAATTATAACTATTTTTTATATGTGTATAAAAAAATAATATAGTTAAATATTTTTCATTATTTCCTCAGTTTTTTATTCATAAGAGATAATGAAATGTTTCCAATTATAATTGATAAGTTGATATAATTTAAAAAACAATAAAATTTTTCACACATAGATAGAATAATAAAAACATAGCACATACCTTTTATTTAACCTAATTGAAAAATTATTTCAATCTATATGTACTATACCCCATTAGGAAAATATAATAACCCTATTTAGTTGTTTCTTATATTGATAAATACAACTATTTAGAAGTGTTTTAAAATAAAAATTATTATTTTATGGTATTCACAAATTTTCATTGAAATATTTATTGGAAATTGGTCAACTCTATCAAAATAATTTGTAAAATTAGTTTTTATAGTGGTTATAAATACTTTACGTGAGTATATATTATATAGAGTTCCAAATAATTTTATATCATATAAAGAATATATTAGCTCAATCATGGTACTGGGAATGTCTGATATCCAAAAATTATTATATTACCATATCCTTGAAATTCATGATAGATAGATCAATTTTAATTTACAAGATATATTTTTAAGGAATTCTAAAATTATCCTAGGATTATAGAATTTGAAAAATCCCATTTGTTAGCTACCTTTTTTGATCATTTTTGTATAAGAGAATTCACATTTGGATTATGAAATTTTATAATAACTTTTTGAATGTTTATACGAGGTTTTGTAGAAAAATATTTATAGGCATCCACATAAGATTTCATAACTAAATTTACTGTTATTAGATTAGAAATTTGAGATTTTATACATAGTCTATTGGTAGTGTTAAAAACTTTTTTTGGAATAATACAATTTCATAAATTCTAGATGAATAATTTTATGGTTGGGAGTGGTGTTATTCTTAAATATATGATTTGTAGAGAGTGAATACAATATTATATATCTAAGGTAGATATAATTTCCTCACATAACTACCTAAGGAATGTAAATGATATGAGATCATCTCTAGGCTGTGATGAATATTATAAGAGGATATTTAATCATTTGAATAATATATATTTTCATATGCATATATTAATTCAAAATTTTTAACTATATATATTTGAAAAGAGTTGTACATAATACATAATAAAGAGAATACACAGATTAATTTGGAACATCATTAATAAAACCATAAAAATGGGAATTACCACATCGGATAAAGTTTAGGATTTATCAATTAGAACAGTTCTTTATTCATGAGGGCCACACACCATTACTAAAATAGAAAATACAATTGTATAATATACTAGGTGACTTGTCTGTATAAGGATCCAAATAAAGAAATTTCATGATTGGGAGTAAAAAATTGATTTTTTAGTGGTGTTTTCTGACATCCATAAATATTGGGCACTGTAGGTGTTTTGGAAAAAAGAAACATAGTTGAAGATGACTGAGTCGGGGGAGGGACCGATTCGAGGGCTTTTGTGGGGAATCAGTGAATGACATGATTTATGAGGTGTTTTTATGATAAAAGTTGAAGAATATGAAATTTATTTAAGTAATAAAAGGGAAAATGGGATGTGTAAGAAAAGTAGTTCTCATGAGGACAGACATAATCAGTATGCAAAAATGTTTGAAAATTTTGAGAAAATTATCAACCATTCTACCATTGGAACCTTCATGAAGATAAATAAAAATTTATAATTATTTATTAGATATATTTTGTATCCCTATGAATTTAATGTTGAAATTAAGGATAATAATGGCTATGAGAACCAATGAGCCAACTATTTCAATTGATGACCTACAAATTCAGGGAAATAAACAAAAATTTTATCATATTGTTAAGTGTACGATTCATGTAGAATAATTGGATGTTACTTAATGTATAAGAACATGGTTTTTTAAAATTTTATTTAAATTTTCAATATATTAAAAACCTCATTAGTTATAAAAATAAAATTATTCTTAGATATTATGCATGACTAGAAAATATTTACAGGATGGCGATTACATAAGGAATCTTGGGAATGGGAAACTCATTATGAGCTTTGATGAAAATTTTAAAATCACTTTTTTAGGAATTTTTATAGTAAATTGAACTATGGGTCCATTTCATTTTTTAATAAATAGACATAATGATACTATATTCATAACTATTTTGGCTCACAATTTTTTTGGATTATTTTATGTTTTATAGTGCTTATAAAATCAAAACGTTTTAGGGTATATTTTCCATGAGTAATATTATTCTAAAGTTTCCATTATTGTATTATTTAATGTTTTATTATTAGTTAATGAAACTCACTATCCTATTGATTAAATTTAATTATAATCCATTACATATTTCTTATTGCGAAATATATGTCTATTTTCGTTAAAGATGTCTAGAACAAAACTAATGGTAATAATTTACATTTAGAATTAATTTGAATGAATTATTTGGTAGGTTCGGATGATGTAGGTTCAACATAACATAAAAATTAACACTTTTCTATAATAAAATCATATATTTTGTATTGAGAATGAATAATTTATTCGATATTTTTTCTACACATTTATATCGTCAGAAAAATGATATGGATAAATTTTAAAACATAGAAATAAAAAATTATGGAAATTATATACACCATAATAGAATAGATTATAGGTTAAGATTTAAAGTTTATCACCAAACTTATAAGAAAACCTATAAAACTCATAAATGGGGTTTTTATCCTATTTCTTAGTTTAGGGAAGAGCATGGAATGCTTTTTTTGAGATACCAAATTCATGTTATGGGTTTTGAAGGACTATAACAGAAATATTTTATAAGAATGAATGAAGATATTTTTTCATTAAGAATTTAATGAAATAAGAAATATTGATAACTACTGTTCAATTACTTACATGAAGAAAACTAATTCCATTCATGGTCAGATGATCATGAATAAGTATTCCATTAGGGATACATAGTTTGGATATATGATTGTATATTAAGAATACACTAATATAAATTGCATTCCAAATAGGTTATGCACTTTTTTCTTATATTCCACATTGTTCCTATATGGGTAAAAAATCCAGTTAATAAAATAAATTTAATAGTGAATTATAATATGATGAAGTTATACAACGAGAGTTTTCAGGATCCTATAGTGTATGAAAAATATCATTAATCTTATTAGAACCAATAATTATATGTTATAAATTTTTTATTTTTTATTTTTTATTTTATATTTTAATTTGTTTCTTTGGAAATTGAATACATATTGCTACAATGTATTGAGGAAACTTAAGTTTAAATGATCAGTGGAAGGGATGTTTATTTTCAGATATAGCTTTTTTATTCTATTTTATTCATGTTTCAATTATGTTTTCTCTTTTTTATTTTTTCACAATATTTTTATTCACTTATTTTAACTTCAATTCATAATGGATTCAGTTATAAGTTTGTAGTTGTGATATTTTTAATCCTTAGGTTTTTAATTTATATATTTACTTATATGAACTTTTTATTTCATAAATTATATCATTAAGTGTGTTTTGATCAACTGTGAAACACATGTTCATGCATACTATCAAATATCAAATATAATTTCTAGTGTGTTTTTATAACCATCATATTTATTAAAATGCCATTCTTTTTATACTAACTTGGTATATACATAAAAATTGTGAATTTACATCATTACACTTTTAAAATTTTGGTTCTTTGGAACAATTCAAATAATAGACTTTTTATTCATTGAATGAGCTCTATTTTATATCTTGTATGAAGTGATATAAATTTATCTATAATTAGGCATTAAATACCATGACAAACCATAATAAGATATATATTCCAGGCCTAATTCCACCATCACTATACACTTTTGTAGAATGCATGTGGATATTAAAATTTAATTATAGTGTGTCAAATAGTTTTTTCGTTTATAAAATGTAGTTAATTTTTTGGGTATGGTGTTTCAGGGACTATAATATGCAGATTATGAAAATTAATAAATATAATAATTTATGACATTTAAAAAAAATAAGTTATATTATTCTATTAAAATTAAATTAATGGGGAAAGGAAACTAAATTTGAAAATAATGAACATACCTTTTTTTAAAATATTCGCTAGAGAGAAGATGTTTTATAAGATGGACTACAAAGGAGAACTTCATGATGCATTATAAAAAGTCCACCTTGTATTATGAATTACCTGATAAAAATGTTTTTCAAATATTTATATTTGTTTAAATAGAACCATAATACTTATGAAATAGATAATACATTTACAAAATTTATTTAGTTTTACATTACATGTTCAAAAATGAGATGATGAATGGGATATTCAAAAATTCAATTGAATGTTCGTATGCATTCAAGAATAATGAGAACATAAAATCAATTATACTACAGTTTGAGTGATAGTTATTCCCAATATAAATGGTGAAATTTCCATGGATAGAACATAATTTTAAAACAATTTAAATGACCAAATTAAAAATATAAACAAATATAGATTAATGGAGATGAGTTATAAAATATTATTTTATTAACTTATATGTTAAATTTAAAGTATAAAAATAGTTTTTAATAATTAATTCTCAATGTTAGATCAATATAAATTTATTGTATCATTCTTGAAGATCAATATTTCAACAATTTTGCTTTATTTTAATATAAATTATCCCAATATTATATTATTGATACTGAAAAAATATATGTATTTTTTATGTTTTAGAATATTTTTTGATGATTAATAAATAATTTTTGATATTTTATTACTAAAATATTTATATAATATATTTCAATACTAACTATGATTTTTGTTAATTCATTAACATTTTATGATTCTACAAATATATTTCAATGGATATTTTTTAAAAAATAATTTTATAAAAAATGGACCCAATATATTATATGAATAGTAGGCTAGGACTGTTGGGCCTCATCCTTTTCTTTTCCAGTTTTCAATTCCTGATATCATGGCATATAAGGTGTGAGAAAGGATCCACAATGGAATCTATGTACATGATATTAATGGAATCTATATCATTGTTTAATGGACATTATTTTACCAATAAGAAAAGAATCCTTGTTTATCAATATTCTAGAGTGGTTTGGAATGATTACATGTAACACCACATGATTCCATGGAATGTTTCTTTTAAATAAATTCAATTGCCTGTGTTTCACGCATCACTAAGTTTGAGTACACCTTGACATATCAAACTAGCAATTAAAAAAGATGATACAAATATTTTTAACCGCATTATGGAATTTATAAATTTTATTTCTCAAAATAATATTAAATTTAAATTCATATCATCAGAACTTGTTTATGGTGAATTTTTGGTATTTTTATAAATAGAATATATTTTTAATGAATATTGAAAAAAATTTCACAGTTGTTAAAAACTGAATTTTTAATTTATAAAATTATATTATTTTAAATTTATTTTAAAGTAAAAATTGATAAATAATTCATATGTTACCATATTTAGGTCGTTAGAATAATTTTTACAATAGAATTATATAAAAAAAATTATTGAACTTTTTAACATCTCTTTTACCCTCCTTCTAGCCACATATGTGGGATTAATATTAAATGTAATTTTACAACTTATATGAGTGCAATTTTGACAAAAAAATACATGGGTGTAATAGTAAGAAAATTTTATCTAAATAGTATCAATATAATTTTTGGTGAATAATGACTTCTGAATTTTATTTACCATAGTTAAGGGTAAATAGAGTAATTAAAGTTAAAAATAATATTATAATAACAAAACATTACCCTAACACATTTACTAATTTCAATGCATAGTGTTTTTTATCCAATGTCATCCTTAGAGTCAAATTATGAATTTAAACCACTTTGGTTAGAATATGATGTTTATATATTTTATATAAAGGTTAGTTAAAAATATCAAACTCAAACTGTTTATAACTAAATAATTTTTAATATAGGGTTATACATAATATAAATTCTAATATAAATATTCATTATAAATATACAAAATTTATCTGTATCATGATAATTTATTTATAAATTTTAGACATTAAATAATTAAATTTAATTGTGACACAATGATGATAAAATAAAACAAATTTTGGATATTTGATTCCATCCAAGAATTTTTTGGATGACTATGAAATATTATGGATTATTTAATATTGATTTATTTTTATTAATCTAGAAGTTATGATTTTTTAAAATGTCATGTTATGAATAGTGTCAAAATTGACATAAATTAGATTTTAAAATAAATAATATTATATTAAATGATATAAAATTAATATATATATATATATATATATATATCAACCAACTAACTAGATAGTGTTAATTATGTCCTTAAATATCTAATTTGGTTTAATTTTTTATATTAAAGGAACTATATTAACCATAATGTTTTGAAAGATAAGTGGTCATGGTAGGTGTTAAATTTTATAAATTAGGGATAAAGCCAAAATATATAGTTAATTCTGTAAACTAAACATGTCTAAAATTAATTGGATGAGAATATTTTGACCCATACTAATGTTATACTCGAAATAAAAAAATTTAGACCTATTTAAATTCAAAAATACAAATACACAACACAAATACACATTGAAAGACCAGATTAGTTTAGTGTCATTGGAAACAGAGAACACAATATTCTAATTTAGTGAATGATATTAAAAATCTCTAATAAATATCACCCCTTTATCACACCTAACTGAAAAAAATTATAACCTAGGGGAAATAGAAACATAAGAAAAACAGTGATCTTAAATGCTCAGTAATAGTAAACAAGAAAGATATGTAAATATAGTCCTGACCATAAGAGTATGGCAAAATGATCATAAAAATAGAATATCACAACATAATTATCAAATATCATAAAAATTAATTATTTAATAAAAATTAAATGTACATAAATCATGAATCATAAGGAAATAAATAACAAGAGACTTTAATAAAATTTAATTTAAGTTAAAGATAAGTATCTCGTAAATATGTATCTTCTTAATAAATAATTATAATATGTGGTTATTTAAGTGATCTATATGATTATGATTGGTATATATGAATATAAAAAGATTAACTAATGTTGTTAATTTATTTATAATTTTTATTATTTTTAAAATTAAATTTAATTAAGACAAAAAGATGATGTATTAATATATTTATTAATGAAATAATTAAATAATGGATATTAATAATTTTAAAATTAATATAATATTAAATAGTTGAATACATCCACGAATTTTTAGGATTAATATGAAATTTTATTATTTAGATAATTAATTTTTAAAGGAATAATTTTTTATGATATTTAAAAAAACAAGTAATGAATACTCTCAAAATTGACATAATTGATATTTAAAAATATTTAATATTTTATTGAATGAAATAAAATTCATAAAATATTATATTCATACAATATGTTTATATGACTCTAAACTTTTCATTATCGACTCATTCATTTGTCATTTGGAATGATTTTATAATTATATTATCCATCAATGTATAAATTACTTGAACAATTGGAAAAATTTAAAAAGCGTTAAAACCAAAAGATAAATACTAAAAAATATTAAAAAAATTGGGTAATTTTAATTGTATATGATTATGAGACCCAAAATAATCATATATTTGATATAAGTTAGTTTGGGTCCATTTGGAATAGAGAATGAATTTATTTTATTTTAATACAATAAAATTTTCAAGGTGCCCCCTCCCCTCCCCTATTAAAATGAAACCCATTACTCCCTATTACTCACACTTAAAAAAATATGGTCTAAAGAGGATCTAAGAAACAACCATCTTATAATCCATCCCCACATTTTGGGTCCTTTATATTTGGAAGAACACCAACCACAGTTGTGTTAAGGTGTTATTAAAATGCGATCAATCGAAGATGATATATCTTTATCTTTAAGAATTATTATTTTTCTTATTCATCCACATCAATAAAATATTATTATTTCTATATGAAATAATAACAAAATTATCATCAATATATAGATGTTTTCATGATAATATCATCCCCATAGTATCTTTCTATATCTATTAAATGGGAATCAAATTAATCGTTCAAGCATACATGTGAACTATCACCTCCAAGAATAGTTCTAATTCATTTTTGATAACCATATATCATGACTAGTCCTAATATGAAAATCAATTTTCATTTGTGATATTTATTAAATATTCATCATTATAAGATACTGATATATCAATTATGTTATTCATTACCATCCACAAAAAAATGTTAACATCGTTCATTGTTATGTGTGAATTGTCACCTCCACAAAGGGATGTGACTCGTTTTTATTCATTATATCGTTTTAATAATATATATTAGTATATTTAAATGAAAATTATGATATTAATGATGTTATGATCATTCTGTTAAGATCAAATATTAGTTAACTACTATTTATAACGATCAATAAAAATTGAAAAACTATACTCATCCATATGTACGGCCTACCCTATCCTAGATTATAACGTTGTTAATTTTTCTTACAAAAAAAATGGTTATTATTAACAATATAATTGATGTATAAAATTCAATATTATTTCAAGAATATTATTTCAATAATATTATTCTATAGTTGAAATACATATAAAAAAATTGACTTTTTACATTGTACCAAGTTCATTTTCCACTCACGTACCAAATATCAACAAAATGTCTGATGCCAAAATAAATCATTAAGTAATTTATTTAACATGATAATAAATTATATTAATGAAATAATTAACAAGAAAGAGTTTCTCATGAAATTGTAAATAAATTTAAGTTTATTATTCATGATGATAAATAACGTACAAGTTCATTCAGACTCGAGGTAACAGACCTCATCATAATCACATTTAATTGAGCCATATTTAAATGTTATACACCACCCTCTATTATAAGGATTATATTAAAACCAATTGAAATTTAATTCAATCCATGGTTTTCAAAAGGAATATTTTTATATGATTTATTTTATATTCCCAAAAAAATGACAAATTTATGGTTTTTTAACCTTTACAATGATAATGAATTCTCCACCACTATAACCATTATTTGATATTTTTATTCCTCTATAAGTGATAATTTTTTAAATGGAAAATAAATCCCATATTCCCTTTTTGGGTTTTTTTTTGTTATTGAAAATGTTTTTGAGTGTGTTTAGACTATTCCAATATCTTTAAATGATTTATTGTGATAGAAAATTCAATTTTATGTGCGAAATATTTATAATTACAACCTATTAAATGTTATGATTATATAATGGTACTTGGACATTTGATTAGATGTTACATGATAAAACAAAGATGGGTGGTTATGTGAATAATGAAATATGGGTTGTTCTGTGATAAACCATGTATGGGTGGTTACATTAAAACCTCTAATGTATTTGATTTTGAAGTCAGTCATATGGATATTTCATTTGTAAGAGTGACATTTATAGATTTCGACAATAAAATTATTCCATTTAATTATGATTATGTCTAAATTTACCTTTATATGTTATATTTTTCTTTCTATAGGTTTTGGGGTAATATTTTGATTACCAAAAGCGTATGAAATGAGTTCATATGTAGGAATGTGTATTTTCTACTTCTTAAAGGTGAAAAGTATAAAATTTTGATAATGTATTCATGGTTTTCATGTTTTCAAAAGAATAATAGTTTTCCTTCATTGTGTATCTATTACGGGGAACTTTATGATCATCCCAGAAATTGAAATGATTTTCCTAGGAATTAATATAGAATTTTTTTAAGAATGGGATCGTTGAAATGTTATGATATTTAAACATGAAAAAAACATGTTTCATTTTAATAGATTTTGTTTTTTGATGGAAATTGAAAATGGGTAGAAGTATATAATTTATAATATTTATGTGGTTATTTATGAGTTATGACCAAATTATTTAATTCTATAATCTTTAAAATATTCTCAATGTGAAATAAATTAAAATTATTTACTTAACTCAAGACTATGTAATGTTTAATTCTTGGGACATATATTTGGAATCATAGGATGGTTTAGACAACATTATTTTTTAGGGTGGTATTTAAGAATATGTTTCAATTTATATATAACCACAATGGTTAGAATAATATAAAGAGTCGCAGTTATTTTAGATAAATTGAATGAGTTTGTGAAAACATGAATAAGAATATATTAGTGTTTATCTACATTATATGATAGTTTATTATGATTTTATTGATATAATCACACTAAAAGTTTTAGATCTAGTAAATGACATCATCTAGTCTGCACCAAAGATATAATAGATGAAAAGGAAAATGTGGTCTTTCCCTTAATAAAGAACCAAATGAATTCAGAGATGCTACAAAAACTATAGTGGTTATTATAAACCAACTATATAGCACCATGATTAACCACTGGATCCTTGGTGAGTTTTCTAATGCATCACATATGAGAGAAATTAATCCCTGTGGATTTTTTGGTAATAATCATATAAAGGTAAGTATATTCAATGAAATATGTGTCAATGATGTGGAAATTAACAACAAATAATTTTTTAAAGGTATGAGATGATTTTAAAATTGTGGTAATGAAGGTTACGAGGAATTAACCTATATAGGAAAAAAGAAGGGTTTAGATAACTATAATAAAGGAAAAGAAGTTATTTCTATGATACAAAATGAATTTTTATAATGTTGGGAGTATGGTAATTATTCAAATAAATATCCTATGAATAAGTTTCATGAATTTTACCAAGAGTACCATTCAAAAATAAGTTTAGAAATAACTACTGCCATTCCAATTTAAGATGTGGAAAATAAAAATGACCTATGAAAAGTATGGATTATTTCTTGTCTCATCATTTGAAAATATTCAACCATATGACATGATTCATGTATTTTATGAAATAATTATTAATAAATAGTATGTAAAATCACATTTAAAGGATCACGAGAAACTCTAAATGATTAATAATTATACATATAAAGGATTCAAGAGTTAGGGTAGAGTATATGATGAAGAAATATTTTAATGTATTAACGCTCTTTTTATAATGGAATTACATTGGAATAATTTTTTCTATTATGTGTAACATTGAGGTTCATGATGTAAAGTTTTTATTTTACTAAGAATTATTCTTTTAGTGAGGAAATAATAACAAAGGTATGGATAACAATTTAGGTTTATATAATCATTTATTTTGAGTTAATTATGGGTTACTACATTTTGAGTTTCAATATGAAAGGTATGAGGTAATCCTTAAAGATAAAAAAAATGGTATGGTTATTTTTATAGATTTTATCTAATTTTGGTAATTTTATAAAATTATATTATTATAGGAAAAAGGAAAAACCATAGGAAGTGTGACAACCGATCATGTGGGATAAGAATTCAAAAATCAAACCCACAACTGAAGTGCAATAAGGATTTGTGGCATTAAACTGGCATTCCAGAATTCCTTGGCTAGTATGTCTTTTTATTTTTTGTTAAAAGAGTTGATTTAATAATAATAATATGATTTTGGGAATATATTTTTTTATCAAATTTATATCTTTGGTATTGTAAAATGAATTGAATATTTAGTGATAAATTTTATCTTGGAAAACAGTCACTATTTTCGGAACTATATATTTCAAAGGGAAATATAATACTATGGGATTTTATTTGAGGGGAAATGGTTGGATATTATTTTAGAAGAATCTATTAATTATTGTGAACTTATGGTGATTTGGGTTCTTTATGGAATTAATTAACCTATCGTAGATAATATGTGATTTTGGAAATTACATTTTTGTTATGAGACATTAAGATTGGTTGATGTTATTTAGAGTTTAATGTTAGAACATATCTTAGAATAATATTTTATTAAATTCTTCATATTATTGGGATTTATTCATAGCTATAACATTTTTGTTGGATTGTAAGGATAGTTATTTGTTTAATGATCAATGTTGATCTTTTGGTATTAAAGTTTCATTTCATAGATTTAATGTGTTTGTTCATCATCATAAGGTTTATTTATTTTGATTTAATGTCTTATCTTGTACTAACCATTTTTATTGTTAAATTGTCCAAACAAGAGAAATATATATTTATTTTTTTAATGTTATTCTATATAAGTTTATTCTACAGATTCAGGTGTGAAAATTTCATCATAAATACTCATCATTTGGAAAATAATATTAATTTATGGTGGAAATTTACCAAATGATGAAAAAATATTTTTCATGTAATTATAATTCTTTATGATCTTAGTCCATGTTGTAATATAAATAATCAAATCGATAAAAATGATATTAAAACAAGGATGTTATCAATTTACTTTTCACAATATAAAATCAATGAGCTTTTCACCAATTATAAATTTATGGTTTTATGATTGTTAAATTTATTTTTTCTATGTATTCTATCACTCTCCCTCAGAAAATCATAGTTATTATTTCCACTATATCCATGTTTTCCTAAATAAAACCCAAGTAGGTGTTCTAAAAGTTGAGTTTTACAAATTCCATTCTTTTAATGTGGATTTTTTTAATCATTTATCTGATGAAGAATTCTAAAAAAGGTATTTTGAAATGAAATACCTATTTTACCAACCCCAAATTCAAATAGGGATGATGTAATTTCCAAAATGGGGGAGAAGGTAACATTTTATGTTTTTTAAAATTATACTATATATTCAGTCACATACATGATACACCACATTTAGCTTAAATGAACAACATAATATTACTATTTTATATAATAGTTATCACATATGAATTAAAATTATGGGAATGAAAATGATTAATTTATTTATGAAAATATTGTTAAAACATGTTTATATAATGATTCATTGGTTACCAAAATAATTAGGAAATTATATAATAAATAATTGAATAAAAATGATTTATTTATTAAAAATCAATTTACATTCAAATAAGTGAGTTTATAAAATAAAAAAATCACTCATGATGGATTTTATTAATGAAATATATATTTAATATATTCAATATAATGTTTATAATTAAACTTTTTTTAGACAAGATATAAGAACAAATTAATTTTTTATAAAAGAAGTATTTTTAAATAAATACAGTCTATCCCCATTTGATAGAAAACCAATTTTAAATTTAGTTTTATACACTATTAAATATTTTATTTAAAAAATCCTTATAATTGGATGAGGTAAATAAAAAATTAATTTGGTAGAATTTTTGATATTTTTTCTGATAAAATTCATATTTTAATGAATAGTTAAAAATACAACATTTTAATTCAAAACCAAATTTTCAACTAATTCATAGTTATTGACATACTATACATTTACATGGTTTTAAGGTATAATTAGATGATTTTTTTATAATTTAACTAAATTTACATCATCGGATGATTCTTCAAAATAAAATTAAATAGAAAAACTATATGTAATTTTGAAAATTTTACATAAAATAATTGTTCTCTGGATTCCTCAAAGGGATTAATTTTAATACTAATTTAAACACTAATATGAATTTAATTTTCCAAAATGGAAATAATTGGTTGTATATAGTATGAAATATGACTTCTAATATGATCAAAATAATTTTTGGTGAATTGTATCTTTTGTATTTTTTTTACCATGATAAAAGGTAAATATGGTAATTTAAGGTAAAACTAATATTATAATATTATTAAATTATATAAATAAATATAATAATCTTATTGGATGAGTTTTTATTGACCATGAACATATTTGGGTAGAAATTGTGCCATTTAGAATCCACTTGAGGTGATTATGACATTTATAACATTTAATTTAATGTAAAGGAAAATATGTCATAAATATGTATATTCATACTAAAACAATATTAATACGGGGTTTTTCAAGTGATATATTTGACTACTAATAGTACATAGAAATATAAAAATATTATCTAAAACATGTTAATTTATTTATAATTTTTAGAAATTTAATAATTAAATTAAATTATGACACAAAGGTAAAAGAGAATTAGATTTATTAAAGAAAGAATCAAATAAATGATATTAATAATATCAAAATAAATATAATTTGAAATATTTGATAACATACATGAAATATAAAGATTCATATGGCATGATAGGTGATGTTTCCTTATTTTACATAGATTTGTCACAAATTTTTAACTATTTTTTAAAAATTTATTATATTATTATTAAACATTTTGGAAAATAATTTCACATTTTCATTTTTTTAAATTAAATATATTATTTAATCAATTTTTAAATTTCAATTTTATTTTTATCCCCTTAATAATTAATTAATATATTAATTTAATTTTATAGTCTATTAAGTTTTTATTAGTTTAGTGTCATAGCCTACATTTTTTAATAATTTGACATTTTTATTTATTAATTAATCTTTTTATTTGCACTTAAATATTGTATTTGATTCTTAATTTTAGTTATAATATAGTTATAATCTCTTATTATGTAAATTACTATAATAATATAAGTAATTTCTTATTTGTTTCATACTTTTCTTTAAGTTTTTATGTTATTTTAAATAGTTTTAATTTCATTTAGTTTTTGACTAGTTATTTAGTTTGTATGTTAATTTATGTATTTAATCTTTATATATTTTTTTGGTGATACCATTTGGAAATTTTTTTAATTGTCACACAATATTGTCTCACTGTGGCACCGTTTCCTGCTCTTTATGGTGCCATAATTTTTTTTTAAGTTGTGTGACCATTTGTCATTTGTTGTTTAACATCAATGCTGTGCCACTATAACCCCCTCTAACAGTTTCATCATTTACAGTGCCTCCTTCAACCATTTCATTTCTTCTTCATGGTTCCAATGTAACAGATGTCACAGTCTCATTCCCCAGCACTATCATAACCCCTACAACTGTTTCTCTCTTTTCCTCCACAATCACCCCTGTAACTCATTGGCACCGCTCCACCATGTCCCGAATCCACCATCAAACCTGAAACTATAAACCATGTATTTCCAGAATGAATTTGATCAAATTAGTTTCATTTTGGAAGGGTTACGAATTACGAGATAAATAAATTTATAAGATCGACTGCCAGTTCATTCCATAGTTTCAAGCATCATTCAATGTAAATTTCAACGTTTGAAGGGTGATTGATGATTAATGAAGTAGTTTGAAGCTTAGTCAAAAATTCAATTAAAGGATGAACAAACAAGCTACATTAACACTATAGGACGAAGCTCCAGTCCTCGAGTGAGGCTTGCATGAATAGTAAATAGGGATGAAGGTCAGGAAACTTGTTCGAGACCTAGTGAGACTTTTGATAAAAACAATTGGAGCACATCAAGGTGAAGGATCGTGTGTGGTGAAGAACATGACAAGTGTTTCTGTGGTTGAAAAATCAAAAAAGAACAATGTAAAGGTGAAAGGGAAGGATAGTGTTGAAGGTGAATTGGTAGAGTCAGTGAAGGGGGAGGGTGATGAGAATCCCTGTAAACTACTATTAAGGAGAAGTCTGGCCAAGGACAAAGGATTAGAGATTTGTAGTGGGGGAGTTGAATCCCCTTATCAATCTTCACAGTGAGAGGAACCTTCTAGAGAATCTGAAGGTATGTGGAGCTCAACGCATATAGATTCATCTTGCTGGTTTCAGGGGAAGAAGACCTAAATTTTAATAATAATAATTATAATAAATATCTATTATAAATAAATATATTATTAATAATATTAATAAATAATTAATCATAAAAATTTATCAAACTATAAAATATACTAATTAAAAGTACATATATTTAAAACTAATATATTAATTTTTACTATAAATTTAACTAAAAAATAAACTAAAAAATAAATTTAAGTATATGTTAATAAATATATTAATTTATCTTTTTAAATAATGAAATGTTTATTATAATAATAATATAATTAATAAAATAAGATGAATTAATTTAATTGTATTTATAAAATATTTTATTCCTTAAATACTTATGATGTTGGATTATGATTATTATAATCTAGTTATAAATTATAAGCATAATAAATTAATAATTATATTTATTAACTTAATTAAATTGATAAATTTTTAATAAACTTAGGTTTTATCATAATAATATTACATGAAAATTTTTATAAATAATATAAAATGAAATAATACATTTAAATATTTATTAAATAACTTTAAATTTTTAATAAGTAATTTAAGAATAACTTATAGAAATAAAAATAATATTAAATTTTCTTTTTGTTTTTAATTTTTCTTCCTTTTCCTTTGTTTTGCAAGGTTATACGAAAAATTTAATCCCATTCAGGTTCACACAATGAAATTACAAGATTTAGTTATATGGGAAAAGATTAAACAGTGTGAGTTTGACTAAAAAACACAAAGGTGTCGTGCGAATGTGAGGAGGAACCTTAAGATGGTGGAAGGCCGTGGGAACATGTAGTAGTTGACAAGAAGTTTAAAATAATGAAAACAAGCACCTATAGGAGATATGGACATTCACACATTCACTGACAACACTTACGTCGGGGAGAATAGAACCTAGAAACATGAAGAAGAGATCCTGGAGAGCAATTTCTTGGAGATCTAGGGAGTAGATCAGGAAGTACCTTAATTTTTAGGGGAGCCTTCTCCTCTATTTTCTTTTCAGTTTGTTTTACTATAAGTGTATGTTTTTTGTTTATATGATAATGATCAAGATATTTAGCTATAACTTTGAGTTTGGGGAATTAAAAAAATTGTACCGGTATCTCTACTTCATTTTAACTTTATCAATTAAATGTATTCATAATTGTTTGGTGGGATCAGTTCTGAATACATTCAACTGCATCATACCACTAGCACATACTTTCTAAATTCCACAATAACCTGTAGAGATTTATTGTGGATATGTCTTTCAATAGATAATAAATTCAGAAAACATTAGATCTTATAATGATTTTGTTCTATGGTCATTTTCAAATAAAAAATTTTCAATGTTTTCAATCATGAAGTGGTGAACTCCAAGATCAAAAAATATTTATGAATTTCATTCTGGCATGGGAAGTGATTCATTCTCTTTAAAATGGTATATTTCATCCACATTTATCTAAATTGGAAAACATTTACAACTAGTAGAATAATATTTTTCCGGAGACATATTTCGTTTATAGTTTGTTTTTCAGCATTTAATAACCCCGTTACATTCTGTCAGTCTGTTTTTTACTCCATTATAGTTTAGAATAAAAATAAAAAAAGTGTATTTACTTTGCTTCCTTATGAAAAAAATAAAAAAAAATAAAAAAAATTAAATAATAATAATTATAGGTTCTTTACCCCAATACTAACAATAGTGAGATATTTTTGAATGTTTTTATAAGAATTTTTGACATAAATTCCATCTCTGGGAGTTCATCCAAGCTAGCCACATATTCAGAAGTTAGTAAGATAATAAAATGTATATATTGACCAAAATCAACGATGTTCGGGTCATGTTTTTTGTGATGTTTCTGGTGAAGGCACGAGCCTTTCGATTTTTATGATATCTAAAAAATAACTTATTAAAAAAAAATTTGAAAAATATGAGAACTTTAAAAAAATTAAATTTTGTAAGATTCTGTGTGTTACTATACTACTATTTTTGATAGTTATGAATTTCACTTTTTATCTCTTATTGCTTGAACACAAGGTCTACTACTAATAGATTTGATCCCTTGAACCCTGAATTAGATAAACACATAACCGCTCTATAAAAGAAAAACATAATTGAAATAAAGAACATAAATAATAGGGTCTCTGATAAAAACCTCTAAAACCATCCAGAACTCATATAGGAAAATGAGAGGCCTAGGATGAGGGAGTTTCAACTTCCTCAATTTTCAAGCTACTTTTTATTCATCAGGCTTAGTCCTAAATGCAAAAACTATGAACTGAAAGAATGACACATCTCACTGTGGCCTGAATTTAAGGGGCTCTCTAATGAGGACTCTCTTTCCTTCATTAGAGACTTATATAACAGTATGCATATATTACCTTTTCTAGGACTCAATGATAATGAGCTAATAATGATATTCTTTCCCTTTTTTATCAAAGGGAATGCTTGAAAATGGATTCTAAGTCTAGATGAGAACTTTTTAAAAAACTAGGATCAAGTGTACAACTCATTCATAATGATATTTTTCCCCAAATATTGAAAGGTGAACTGAGATCATAAAACACTAGTTTTTATCAAGAGGATGGAGAAGCATTTTATGAATCTTGGGATAAATTTATGGACCTGCTTAGGTAGTGTCCTCATCATAAACTCCCATCCCACCTTCTCATAGATACCTTCTATAAACGGATGTCTTCTTCTGGACAGAACGTAGTTGTTCAAATTGCTAGAGGAAACTATTATGATAAAACCGATGAAGAAAAAAGACAAATATTGAATAGTATATATTTGAAGTCACAAACATTAAAATTCGACAAGAAAAAAGAGTGAATATAAACCCAAACACTGGTTTAATAATTTAAACTCAAGGACAACTGGCTGAAATCACCAACCAACATCAAACATTAATGAACTATATCTCTAAGCAAATGTTTAACCAACATGATTATAAAAACACCTATCAGTCATTAAGAAAAAATTGTCCACAATGTGGAATGTTTGGGAATACTAAAAACTATTGCCCTAATTTTGATATGCCAGCCCAAAAATAAAAAACCTCAGACTTTGTTAACTATGGTCTTAGAATGTCTTCGTAGGAAGATCCATTTTCAAAAAATTATAACCAAAGCTATAGAAACCATCCAAACTTTTCTAGGAATGATCAAAGAATAATTAAACAATCAACTAGCCCAAATTACTCAAACCATCCAAGGCCAAACATTAAAAACAAAAAAATGGGCGAGTCTTCAATTGCTCAAGGAAACTATGACAATCAAATGCCTTCTAAACAAAATTGAAATTTTGAATGGAATTAAATCTTAAGAGGAAAGATACATGACTCAGCTAAACAAAAAACAAAATAAATATGAGCTAGATAAAATGAAGAATTATGTTATAATGAAAAATGTGGAAAAAAACTTGGCCAAATTTCTAGAGACGTTTCTTCTAGGAAAAAAGGTAGACTTCCATGTATAACTGAACATAACCCTACAAAGAATTACATGGAGGTAGTAACTAGAACTAGGCGTAATACTCAAACCTTTGCTGAATAACTCACTAAAAATGTCCAAAATATAATTCTTCATGAATTTAGAATTACAAATATACTTTGTTCACATGTTGTAAATTCACAAAAAATGTATAAAATCATGAGAATCTAAATTTTCCAACTGAAGCACAAGTTGAATATTTTTCTAAAAATAAATTTAATAAAGGAAAAGAAAATATTGTGGAAGAGGTGAGAGATATAATTACTATTCTTAAAAAAAATTCCCCGCACATCCCTTTCCCTAAGAAGCAGAAACCACAATGTAACACCAAGGTTAAACTTCATTAGTTCGTTAGTCTCCTTTCTAGACTTCATGTAAACAATAATTTCATCCAAGACTTAATTAAAATTCTATCTAATTTGAAATATCTTAAAAAAATTGTTCCAAACAAAAATACCCTTGAAGAATTTTCAACTTACAACTTCACTAAAGAGTGTAGTGCTATAGTCTAAAATAAAATCCCACCAAAATCGAAAGTCTCGGGTAGCATTGTCATTCCCAGATCCCTTGGAAATTCTTATCATCTAAACTGTTTGGGTTATTAATGTGAAAGTATTGACCTTCTCCCATACTCACTATTTTTATAGTTGATGTTGGGTTATCATCAACCCACAACAATCATACTATAGTTAATAGTTAGATCTTTCTCTCATACTATTGGTATGGTAGATGAATTACTAGTTGGGTTTGGGAAACTGTTTTTTCCTGTAAACTTTTTAGTCATTGACATGGAGTATTGTCAAGAGGTTCCAATAATCCTAGGTAGGCCATTCTTGGCCACAGTTGGGGCTGTTTTTCATGTGTCAAAGGGTCAAATAATTTTCAAAATTAGAGAACAACAAGTAGAATTCAATTTGTTCAAAAATGTCAAAGGACCACATTTACTAAAAACCTTTCAATGGTAGAGTCCTTAGAGGATATTAACTCAAATGAAAACTCTAAAGTATCTAAAGATCAATCATTTGTTAAATAAAATCATTGGATGTTGAAAATAATGACATCAATTTTTTACAAATTGAAAATTCTTCTCAAATCCGGAATCTAGAAAATTCCTCATAACTAGGAAACCATCTAGTTTCTTTTGTAGGAGAGTCATATATTTCTGAACATATGATATTTTTGATTGAATATTAAGGAGTTTCGGTTAATCAATGTTTTTTGTAGTAGAGGGAGATCTTTTGTGACAGCATGATGATTCTTCTCTAATTAACTTATTGTATTCTAAATTGAATAAATTTGGATAGCATGATATCTACTTTGGATAGTATCACTATAAATTTATAAACTGATATTTAAATTGAAAATATTTCATCATTTAATACTTATTTTAAGAGAAATGTTGAATATGTTAGACCACATAGGACTAAGAGTCTTCATTCGAGTGTATAACCACCCATTATTGAACTAAAACCAATCCCTACTAATTTTAAATATTCATTATTGTGTGAGAATTCCACTTTTACATTCATAATTTCTTCTGCATTGAATGAAAATCAAGAACAAATATCGTTGAGTGTGTTAAAAAATATTAAATCTGGAATAGGATGGACCATAGATGAAATAAAGTGTATTAGTCCCTCATTCTGCATAGATAAGATTCCTATAGAACCTGATCATATGCCTAGGGTAGAGTGTCAAGGAATATTGGACCCAAACATGAAAGTAGTTATGAGAGTGTAAGTCATTAGGATGTTAGACACTGGTATTATATATCACATTTCTGATAGTGCATGGGTCAGCCTTATTTAGTTTGTCTCTAAAAGGGAGTTTTCACTATTTTCAAGAATGAAAGGAATGAATAAATCCAGTTTATGAAAGCCACAAAATGGAGAGTTTGTATTTATTATAGGATTCTTAATGAATCCACTAGGAAATACCATTTTCTAATGACTTTCTTTGATCAAATGATTGAGAGGCTTACTAGATATTAATTTTTTCCATTTCATAGATGGATATTATAGTTACAACCAGATTCATGTTTCTCCATTGGATCAGGGGAAGACCACTTTCACATTACCCTTTAGGAAATTTTCCTATAGGTGGATTCCCTTTGGGTTGTGTGGAGCTCCATCCACCTTCCAAAGGTGTGTGATGGAAATATTTTCATATATTATTGAAAGAATTATTGTGGTTTTCATTGATGATTTCTTCATTGAGGGTAGAACATTTGATACATGTCTTGGAAATCATTATTTAGTCATAAAAATATGCATTTAATCCAACCTTGTTCTTAATTGGAGAATTGTCAATTAATGGTCACAGAAGGAATAGTGCATGGTCATGTGGTGACTAATAGAGGTCTAGAGGTTGATACAGCTAATGTAGAATTTATTTGAAAACATCCTCCTCCTCAAAATTTTAATGGTATTAGAAGTATTATAGGACATGTCAGTTTTTACCCGAGATTCATAAAATACTTTCCCAAAATAACTAATCTCTTGAGTTGTCTTCTTATTTAAAATTCACATTTTAATCTTAATTAAAACTATTTTAAATCATTTTATTTTTAAGAGAAAAACTCAGTACATCACCCATCATCACTGCACCTGATTGGAAACTACCATTTGAACTTATATTTGATGCTAGTTACGTGGTCGTAGGTTCTATCCTAGGATAGAGGATAGATATGAAACTAAAAGTGGTATATTATCCAAGTAGACTGCTAGATACGGCCCAAAATAATTATACCACCACTAAAAAATAATTACTATCTATTTCTTTTTCTCCATGGAAGTTTAGACAGTATTTTTTATGCTCAAAAGTCACCATTTTCCCAGAACTCTCTACTTTAATGTATTTTCTCTCTAAGAATGAATCTAATCCCAGGTTGATTATATTGATTTTTTTGTAACATGAATTTGATTTATATATTTGAGATAAGCTAGGAGATGGAACCAAAATCACATACCACCAATATAGGATTCCATTTACTCAATCTATAGATCTTAGAAAAAAACACTTCCTTTTTTGATGAAAAACTACTTACTATATCAATCAGGCAGTCTGCATGGTATGTAGATTTTTCTAACTTCATAGCATTAGGTGTCTTTCCAAAAAATTTGTCCCATAACCATATGATGAAATTCATTTATGAACATAATTATAACATATGTGATGAACTACTACTATTTAAGAGATGTGCTAATAGTAATATAAGGAGGTGTGTTCCTGAGGAAGAAATGATGTATGTCTTAGAGAGTTGTCACTCCTCACCCTGTGGAGGTCACCATGGTGGTGATAGGACTTCTTAGAAAGTATTACAATACGGTTTTTATTGGCCCACTATTTTTTAAGGATTCTAGGAAATTTCTAGTTTGATGTGAAAAGTGTTATAAATTGGGTAATGTTGGTAGGGAACAATAGTTACCTCAAAGAGGTATTCTAGAAGTTGAAATTTTTTATGTATGGGGTTGAAATTTAATTTTTCCATTTCCATCATCTCATAGGAATGAGTATATTATTGTTTCTATATATTATGTGTCAGTTATGGTTGAGGTATTTTCACTTCCCAACAATCAATCCATTTATGTAATAAAGTTTTTCAAAAATAACATATTTTCATGATTTGGACTTCCCAAAACCATTATCACTAATAATGGAACACAAATAAAAAAAAAATTATGACATTGATGGTAAAATATAGTTGTGTTCATAAATCAAGTACTCCTTACAATCCATATTCTAGGGGAAAAGTGGAAATTTCAAATAGGTAACTGAAATAAATATATGATAAAATTGTGTCAAATTATAGGAAGGATTGGTCTTTTAAATTGCAGGAAGCTTTATGGGAATATAGAACTTCTCTCAAGACCCCAATATGTATGTCTCTATATAGGCTGTTGATTGGGAATTGTTTTCAATTTCTTGTGGAGTTTCCACGCAAATCATATTGGGAAGATAAGGCTTTGAATTTTTATTTTAAGAGTGGTGGAAAGAGAATATTACTTGGGTTAAGTGACCTTGATGAAATTAGAAGAGAGATTTATGATAATTCAAAGATTTGTAAAGAGAGGACTAAAATATTTCTTGATCCTATCATTCAAGTCAAAGAATTCAAAAATGTGGAGAAGGTCCTTCTCTTTACCTCAAAACACAAACTCTTCCAAGGTAAACTAAAGTCTAAGTGGTCAGGACATTTTAATATTGTTAGAGTTCTTAATAATGGAGATGTTGAAATTGTATGTGAAGAAAAAAACCATACTGGTTAATGGGTAGATATTGAAACATTATTTTAAAAGATATACAAATCGTTTGGATTCCATCACTGGGCATTAAAATTGATATTGAATAATTTCTGGATGAATACATTAAAAAATAGCACTGAATGAGGGATAACCCATGATTCTTTTTTTCTTTTCATTATTTCATTTTTAAACTAAAATAATGTGCTTCTTCTATTCTATGTTATTGGAAAGTTATTGTTACGTCTTCTTTTTTGTCTCCAGGTTCTGTTTTAGGGTTATAATGATGTTGGTGTTGTATCATTAATGCAGTGGGATTCCCTTATTGAAGCATTAATGATAAACATTGATTCTAGGAAGTTCTTTATTGTTTAGTTGCATTAATTTTTCTGCTCCTTGTTCACATTAACAAAATTTAATGCATGTAACATTTATCAATATCGGAGATTAATTTACTCACATATGCACATGTGCCATCGATACACTGATTTCGGTAACAAATTAATGATACTTTCGGTGACTCATTGATAGTACTATTATTGTGATAGTGACCGTTACCTTAAAAAATATGATTCTATAAAATATTCTTAAACATGTTTTCCATAAAATCCACGACATGTTTTGCATAGTTTTTTCTGCATGTCACTAAGTTGGATAAAATAATTCATCATGTTCCTCCTTGTTGAAAAATTTAATTTCACTATTGTTAAAATCATTTAACTACTTGAAACTACGTTTGGGGGTGGGGAGACATGCAAGCTAGTTGATTTGTTTTTCATTGAAACTAATTAGTATGTAGGGTGTTTATCATTCATCTTCATGCTATATTGACCATTCTTTTGAATCATACATTCCTAAATTGTTACACCCAGTACACAGTTCGCCCACATGTTACCGGCCATGTCTGTACTTTATTGTAAAATCATGGTCACTAGAATTAAATGTTAATGTGTGTACATGATAATGAACCTACTGTTAAGGTATTCATTGCGGAAAAAAATATTTTTGAGCTTCAATGAGACCCTATACATGTCATAAAAATATGAAATTTAAAATCTGTTTTGAACCTTGACTGTTAAATTGTTCTTCTCCACCTTCGAATTATAATTTGGGAACAAAGATGGGTTTTAAGTGTGGGGGATGAGATCAATTAGTTAATGAGTTTAAATTCAATTAAATTTTATTCCCTCAATTCCCACTAAAAATTTAATATTTTTTGTTAAACAATGGTTAAAAATTTTCAAAAATCATTCATAATTTTAGTCTTTACACTGTAAGAAATTATATTTTTCCTAAGGATGATGCTTGATAGGTAGTTAAGAGTTGTTTTGAATTTGACATTTATGTTGATGGATGATTTTTGAGTGAATATACTTTGTGAATGAATGGAAATTTTGTATAGGAACTAATTTTGAGAGTGATTTGGTTAACCTATTAGTTGTGTTATTATCCTATCATTTTGAACTAGAGGTTTGATCTGGATTCTGGGGAACTCATTTCCTTTTAATTTTTAATGTAATGACCTTAATGATCCAATTTAAATGGTCTTATAAAAAACATTTGAAACTATAGTATTTTGGGAATCTAGGATCCCACGGTGAATTTATGAGACCCTAGATTTTGGGTGCATTTTGGTTTTCTATAATCCCTCTATAAATCCTGAATAAGTTCTTTTGAAAATTATTATCAAATGATACATAGATTGAGAAAAATTTAATAAATTTTCTAGTGTATTAATGATTTCATTAAGGTTAGGGTAATGATGGACACCAAATGAAGAAGGTGAAAAATGTTTATTTGGGAGTCATATTGGTTCTATTGCTGATTCGATTCATAAAAAAAATTATTTTTGGAACCTAGGTGATAATTATAAGTATAATGTTCTATAGGATATATTATTTATTCTACAGATATTTTTTCTATTGTCAGTCGTGGACTTTGGACTTAATCTTAGACAGTAATGAGTCACTAAGCAGTTTCACATATGATGTAGGATGTATTCTTTGAAAGTTGAATCTTTTATTTCTTGATTACTCATTTAGAATTTGTTCTATTCAAGACTTAACTTGTAAATATATATTTAAGATCCTAATGAATGTGTTGATGTCCTCTGTAGAAATTTCTAAACATGTTTCATTTTGAATAGTATAATTAATAACACAGTTCTATTTTCCAAGCATAATAAAACATGAGATTGTTTGAGGACAAACAATGTTTAAGTGTGGTAGAATTTGATGTGGAGTAATTTTACATAGTTTTGCCACATATTTTTATTTAATTTTTAATGATTTAGTTTATTATTATTACACATCTTGATAAATAAGTACACATTTTTATTTTTAGAATTAAATATGTTATTTAATCATTTTTGAGATTAAAATTATATTTTTAGCCAATAATTAATTAATTAATATATTACATTAATTTTATAGTATAATAAGTAATAATTAGTTTAGTGTCTTAGCCTTTATTTTTCAATAATTTGACATTTTTATCAATTAATTAATCTCTTTATTTGCACTTAAATAATGTAGTTGATTCTTAATTTAAGTTTTAATTTATTTATAATCTATTTTTATTTATAAGTCAATAATAAATTAATAAAATTTTTATTTTTTTCGTACTAATATTTATGTTTTTTTGTTTTTTTAAAAGTTTTAATTTCTTTTAGTTTTTAACTAGTATTCACGTTGTTTTATAGATTATGTTTTAAAACAATTTATTTTTTCTTTTTTCTCTTTTTGTTGTGATACTGTTTGCAATTTTTTGTAATTTTTGCATAGTATTGTCTCATGTTGTCACCATTTCCAGCTCTTTATGGTGCCATAGTTTGTTTTTTAAGCTGTACGACCATTTCCCATTTGCTATTTCACATCAATGTTGTGCCATTGTAACCCCCTCTAACAGTTTCACCCTTTACGATGCCTCATATCATATCCTTTCTCTTTCATGGTGCCAGTTTAACTCTCCTCATGGTCTCATTCCCCTGCACCACCGTAACCCCTACCATTGTTTCTCCCTTTTCCTCCATAATCACCCATGTAACTCAATGGAACCACTACAACACTATCCTGACTCCACCCTCATACCTAAAACTATAAACTACGCATCATCAGACTCTATTCGATCAAATCAGATCCATTTGTGTAGGGGTACGAATTAAGGGATAAATAAATTGATAAGAAAGAAGGAAAGTTCATTCAATAGTTTCAAGCATCGTTTAAGAGAAATTTTATTGTTTGAAGGGTGATTAAAGATTGATGATGTTATTTGAGGCTTAATCAATCATTTCATTCAAGGATAAACAAATGAGATGCATTAACACTATAGGATGAAGCTCATGTCCATGAGTGAATTTGAAATGACTAGTAAAAAGGGATGAAGGTCATGAAAATGGTTTGATACCTAGTAATTGTATTGAGATAAAAAACTTGAGTACAGCTTGGTAAAGGATCATGTGTAGTGAAGAACATGCCTGATGTTTCTATGGTCGAGAAATAAATCATGCACAATGGAAAGGTGAAGGGGAAGGAAAGTGTGGAAGGTGTGGAGGGAGAGTCAGCGAAGGGGGAGCGCGGTGAGAATCCTTGTAAACTGCTATTAATGAGAAGTCTGGCCAAGGAAAGCAGAGTTGAGCTCTATTGTGGGGGAGGTGAATCGCCTTGTCAATCACCACTACGAGAGGAACCTACCAGATCCACTGAAGGGATGTAGAGATCGCCACATAGAGATTCAACCAACTGCATTTTGGGGAACATGACATAACCTAATTAAAATAGTAATAATAAATTACTTTAATAAATAAATATAGTATTGATATTATAAATAAATAAATAATCATAACATTTTAATAGACTATAAAATATACTAATTAAATATATATATATCTAATATATTAATTCTTATAATAATTTTAATTAAAATAAATAAACTGATAAATAGATTTATATATATTAATAAATATCATAATTTAACTTATTTAAATAATGAAATTATTATTATTATTATAATGTAATTAATAAAATAATATTAACTAATTAAATATTATTTATAAAATATTTGATTACTTAAATAATTAAGATGTTTAATTATAATTTTTTAATCAAGTTAAAAATTATAAAATTAATAAACTAATTATTATATTTATTAACATAGATAAATAAATAAAATATTTATAAACTCTTTTTTATCATAATAATATTATGTGATTCATTTTACAAATAATATAAAAGTAAATAATAAATTTAAATTTTTATTAATTTACATTTACTTTTTAATAAGTAATTTAAGATTATATTTTAAAAATAAAAAAAATAATTTTTTTTGTTTGTGTTATTAATCATTTTTCCTTTGCCTATTTTTTGGAGGTTTCTACGAGAAATGTAATCCCTGGTAGGTTTACAAAATAAAATTACCGAAGTTTGTTATAAGAGAAAAGATTAAACGACGTGAGTTCGACTAAAAAAATGCACGTGTATAGTGAGAACGTGAGGATCCAACCTAAGTTGGTGGAAGGCTATAATGACATGTAGCAGAAGAAAAGAAGATTAAAAGAATGTAGAGAAGCACTTAGAGGAGAGACGGACATTCACACATTCACTAACGCCACTTACGATAGAGGAAATAGAACCTACCATCACCTGGAGGAGATCTTGGAGAGCCATTTCCTGGAGATCCAAGGAGTAGATCCAGAACTACATTATTTTGTAGGGGAGTCTTCTCTTCTATTTTATTTTCAGTTTAATTTACTATAATTGTGTGTTTTAAGTTTATATGATAATGATTAAGATGGTTAGCTAAAAATTTATGTATTGGGAATTATAATAATTCTATAGGTATCTTTACTTACATGTTCACTTGATCAATTTAATGTATTCAGAATTGACCAGTGAGATCCATTGTGAATATATTCAACTGCATCGTACCACTAGAACATAATTTATAAATTCCACAATCATTTGGTGAGAATGATCATGGATAAATCTTTCAAAATATAATATATTCCTAAAGATTCAGAACTAATAGTGAGTACGTTCAGTTGTAATTTTTAAACAAAAAATTTTCAATGTTGTCAATCTTGAAGTGGAAAACTCCATGATTGATCAATATTTATGACTTTACTTCTAGAAAGATAATTGAGTCGTTCTCTTGTATAGTGGTATACTGCATCAACTTTTATCTGAATAAAAGTACTTTTACAACCAGTAGAATCATGTTTTTCCATGGACATCTTTCATTGACTGTTCGTTTATCAGCATTTTATATCTATGTTACTTTATGTTTGTTGGTTTTCGGTTTGATTATAGGTTAGAAAAAAATAAAAAAATGTGTAGTTATTTTACTACCTTATAAAAAAAATAAAATTAATAGTAAAAATTAGTAATAGTAAGTATACCCCAGTACTGACAACAGTGAGGTCTTTTTGAATGTTTTTAGATGAATAGTGGTCATAATTGCCTTCTCTGTGGGTTCAACCCTTCTTAGCACATATACAATAGTTAGTAGGATTTTAAATTTCACAATTAGACAAATATCAACAATGGTCTGGTCAACTGTATTGATTAATGGTAGTTTTTTTGAAGGGAATGATGTTTTAATGATATTGTTAAAATGCCAGGTCATGAATAGTGTAAAATTAACATAATTCCAATTATAAAATAAAAAGTACATAATTAAAGGATATAAATTTTTAAAACAAATATTATTTAAAAAAAGATAATATAACAATATAAATTTCATTAATGACTCAATCATAGGTTGTTTGGTATGATTTGGTAATTATTTTAACATTTAAATTAAAAATTACATGATAAATCGATAAGAGTTAAAAGTGTTGAACGGAACAAGATAAGGATTACAAATTAATAAAAACATTTATTTTTATAATTGGATGATCAGGATTAGACCAAACATCATTATATTATCAAAATAAATCTATTTGGGACCATTTGGAATTGAAAATGAATTTATATTAATTTAATACTTTTAATAATTCTAAGGGTGCCCCTACCCTCTCCTATAAAAAGGCACCCACTCATCCCTATTACCCACATTTACAAAAACATAAAAGAAGTAATTTTTATAAAATAATTTCTAATAAAATTGTCTCATACCTATTTTATACTTTTGAAAGTAATTAAAATTTTAAAAGGTTTATCTGCATATAAATAAATCCTTAAACCCGTTTTGAAAACATTGTCATTAATGAGAATGATTTATAAGAATAAATAATTAAAACATATAAAACCATGTTTTAATTGAGGAGTTCTATGCATAAAACTATAAAAGGATTAATTTTTGAAATATTTCATTGATATCATAAAAAATTAGGATAACAGGACACCCTTTTACATCATAATATTTTTTGTCATGTTGAATAATTTTGAAGAGAAGAAATAATTACATTATTTCAGCATAACGTACCCCTTTTGTGTTCTTATATCAATTTCCACTTCATCTAATATTCTAATAAATTAATTTTATATTTCCATTATTAAATTTTTAGAATATAATAATATCCATAAATATAATGATGGGTCATTCCATCTATATTTATCATAAGAAAAAAGGTTAGCACAAGGTATCAAAAATGCATAAATCATCACATATGTTCTTCTATGTGGAAAGCTTATTGTGATTTAATTTGGGTAACTTTTTTTCAAATCCTTTTTAAATGAATTTTTGTAAATCATTATTATGATGGGAGTTTCAATAATATTAATATTCATGTAATAATACATTGATTACCCAGATGAATTTTGACGGCGAAATTCATTTTATGGGGGGTAGAATGTAACACTCTGAGATTTTTTTAATTTATTTATTGAATTAATATAGTATTTTTTCACTCCATAGAAAAATGAATATATTTATTTTTTATCATAAAATAACACTTTGTTTGTATTATATTATACAAAACATTAGGGGATTCTTGCACTATACGGAACACTGACTTGGCTTGCGCTACACGGAACACTGAGTTTTTGAGAAATAACACATTACAATTACAATTATTTAGAAGAGATAATTATAACCTAGAAATTAAACTTGTAATGTGAATAATAAATTTTCTATTAATAGCTCTAATGGGGTTTATAATGAAAAATATTACTTTTTGTAAAGTCGTTATATTTTTAAAACTATCATTTTCTCAAATGAACTTATTATCATGTCAATTTTTGAAAAATAATAAAATTATTTTTTAAAACATATAAAAACTGAATATGATGAAATAAAAAAAAATTAATTCATAATTTCAAAGTTAAGGTAGGGTGATTTTTTTGTATTTTTATGAAATGTTTAAACTCTTATGAATAGTGAAAAATATATCAATGTTGTTAAAAACCACCTTTTTTATTTTAATATTTATTTTTATATGAATTGATTTTTTAAAAAAATATATAGAAATAATACATATATTAATTCAATGTAGTTCATTTGAAATATTCTTATAATAGAATTGGGTATAAAAAATTGTTGAACTTTTGAACGTATATTTTAACCGCCGTGTAGCCACATTTTTGAGATTAGCATTTAACATAAATTTACAACTTATACGAGTTGAATTTTGAAAAATCAAAATTCATGATTACAATATATATGAAAATTTTTGAATAGAATGATTGAAATACTTATTTTTTAACAATACCTTTTGAATTTAATTTATCATGTTTATAGATAAATAGGGAAATTCAAGGTAAAATAATATTATAACAAAATAAAATTATTCTAAAACTTGTCATAATATAATTGGATATGTTTTTTAAAAAAACATAAAAAATAACTCTATAATATAACCCTTTTATTCCTCATTTTTTAGTTTATTACCTTTATTATATTTTATTTAATTGAGGGTTTAAAATTTCATAATAAAATTTTAATAACAATATCATTTTTAATATGAGGGTATATAAGTGATATTGTCCACAAAAGATATTAATGATAAATAAAAAATGTTTATCAACATCATGGTAATTTTTTTATAATTTTTATATATTCAAACATTAAATTTTATTAGAATATAATAATGTTGTAGTAATAAATTTATTAAAGCAAGAATCAAATAAATGATAGTAATAATATAAAAGAATAAATATAAATAGTGATATTTTAGGACATCAAGGATTTTTTTGATTAATATGAAATTTTTGGGATGCATTTATGTAGTTTTTTAAGGAATAATGTTTTTATGATTTTCTTAAATGAGAAGTGATAAATAACATCAACATTGACCAAACTGGTATTTAAAAAAAGATTTTATTAAATGATATAAATTTGATAAATATATATATCTCACACAACTAACTATAATATTGTTTTGGATGTAAAAAATGTTCCAATTGGGGTTACGTTTTCATTTTCTAGAAAATATATTTACCATATAGTGCAAAATAGAAAAGTTTTTCACGGTAAGATTTTAAATGATTAACTAATGGTTGAGGCCAAACAATAATGTTAATTTTGTTACCTAAACAGGCCAAAAATTATTCGGTTGAGAATAATTTCACTTATAAAAATCTTAAATAGAATATAAATGACATTTGAGATATTTTAAATCAAAAATAAGTTTATAATAAATTAATAGTTTGAGATTTTCTTAAGTGCCCCTCCCCTCTCTTATAAAAAAAATCGCCACCTTCACTTTTATTCACATTTAAAAAGTCATTGGTTTGGAAAAACCATCTAAATTATCCTAAAAACATCCCTAACTTTACTCTAGAGGCCATAATATTTTAATAAGTCCAATCAAAGAAGTCCTTTTTGCAATTCAAAATGAGACACATGAAGATGAAGTAATTGTTTTACCAACTCTTTAAATGTTATTTTCATATTCTAATTCCCTTTATTGTGTTTTTTCCCTACTAATTTAATAAATATAGTATCTCATACAATTGGACATTTTTATATTATTGTGGGATAATAATATTCATTATTTTACTCAACCTATGAAAAATAATATGACCATGTGTGTGTGTGTATGACTTACCATCTCTACGCCGTGGTGTAAACAATTATTCATTTATACGTTATTTATATGGGGAAAATTATAAATATAGTTTATTTAAATAATTAATATAACATGAAAATTAGTATTTTTAATTAAAATACCATCCAATTATTTAGTATTTAACCATTAATGGAATGATACCATCGGTTGAATGTACGTACGACTTACCGTCTCTACCACTTGATGAGATTCATTCTCCACACTAACCATTAAAGAATGATTATAAAATATATATAATGAATAAGAAAGAAATAAATGAAATAATAATTCTAACTGAATAATATATATATGTAAATCATTTACCTTCTTGAATTCAATACGATTAGAAGACGAAAAAAATTTCATCCATACGTATGACCTACCGTCTCTATGAACGATGTATTACATTTCATATATCGTTATATTTTATATACACATCTAATGACTATATATGATATATAAATCATGTTTTACAATATTGAAGTAATTAAATCATGATCTATATAAAAAGATAAAGAATATTAAGTCCAAACAAGTTTGGTAAACATATCAATTATTACACGAAACATTGCTTTATCATGTAATTGTCAAAAAATGAGAAATTTAATGTCATAATAGAATCATATATGATATCATAAATATTATTATAATTCTCGTATAAGTTAATAATATATTTATAACCACAATACAATAATTTTGGATATGTACTAATGGAAATAGACCTAAAGTAAGTGGATTTTTGTCCTATCATTAATTCTATGAGACACATGCCTCTCACAATACTTTTTTCTTCTACATAGAATATATAATAACCCTGAATTTCTCTTATAATCTTAATTAAAATTATTTATGGTATTTACATATTATAATAATCTACTTTCTTACTTGTGGAATATTATTCTATTGATTATAATGTGATGGGTATTTATTTCAACATCTCTTCTATATATCATAATATGTTTTTAAGTTTATATTTAGAATTTTTGTCATCCATGTCAATGTTTTCTAATAATGGTTTCCTAAAAAAAAATTATATTCTCTTATGGATGTTAAAATATATTTTTACACATTTTTTACTTTTTAAATCTTGATTTTAAAGGAATATTTCTTTTGTTTTCCAACTGGAGTAATTTTTTACATTTATGAAAAAAAAGTACGAGAATTATGTTTATTAACATAGATGACATGAATATATTTTTATGATTTCATGGAACAGTATTACCTTGAATCTTCCCCTAGAATCATACCATGTTTTTTAAAAATTAAATGTTTTCTTTTAAAATTGAGGGGAATTTTATAAAATGAAATCTATTTCAATAAAGAGAGAATATTTTCCTCAAGAGATATTTTAAATGATTTTCCTAATTCCTTTATAGGTTATCAATGTGGATTCAATTAAATGGGATTTAAATATGTTTTATTTGTAAAAAAAGGGGCATTTAAAGAAAATTCATTTTCCAAGTGATCTTTCAAATTCATTCCTCGCATATGATTACATACATTAATATAGTTCAAGAATACTATTCATATTATTTCTTAGAATGGTTTATGTTTTAATAGAATGATGTTTATGAAACCAATTTCTTTTCATGGGTTTTGATTTTTAGGAAATGATTATGGAACATGTATCTTTTTTATAGGTTGTTATACTTTTACATGGTTATGACACCCATTCTATTTTATGTTTTATGATATGATTGTTTATTATCTTGTGCAACATTTATGATTTATTTCATTATGATATAAGTAGGACATCTATCGCTATACAATGAACTGGGTAAATAATTATATCACATGAGATAGAAAAGATGGAACTTGTCTTCCAAGACGGTTATGGGGGTGAATAATGATTACCAAGATGGTTGTTGGAGTGATCGATGACTAACAAGATGTTATGGGAAGAGAACCTATACCACCCTGATGGACATGGTAAAAATACCATGAATTCTATTTAAATCCTTGTTTTGTTATTCTGTATTTTCCATTTTTCCTATTTGAGTTCTCCGTTACGCTTCCATAGCTCATGTTATTTATTTCCTCATGATTCATTATTCATGAACTGCCAGTATTTATGGATTGATTCTTGTATGTGATCTTTGATATGGACGGTATGATCTTTTATTTTTATGAACATGTTATCAAACAGTTATGATCATGATTATGATTACATGTATCTATTTTTTACCCTTACTGAGCATCTGAGTTAACCTTTTTCCCAATTTTGATTTTCCCCATGTTATAAAGAATGCTTTTAGTTACGAGTATTAATGGGGAAAATATTCATAGGAAATGATAAAGATCTTTCACCAAATTAGAATATTTTTTTCCAAGTATCCAAAGGCACTAAAGTAATATGGTCTTTGGGAATGTGTTTTTGTAATTTATTATGTTTTCTCCAAAAGTGAGGTAATGTCCATGTACATCAACCAAAGAAGAGGTTTCGTTTTCTTTATTTATTTCTATTTTATTTATTCTTCCACTGATATAAAAATATTCTTCTTCCTAGATGAAATAATAACTCTAGTATCATCCATATATTGATATGCTATCATGATAATTTCATCACCAAAATCCATTTCCACATCTATTAAATGGGAATGTAATTAATTATTTGTGCATACGTGGGAACTATCACCTCCACAAACTGATCTAATTATCTTTTCATAACTACCTCTAATGACTATTTATAATAATGGAAATAGTTTTCAAATAAGATATTCATGGAATATTAGTGATTCCAGGATAACAATATATCAATTACTTTCTTACATTCTATGCGCATTAAAATGCTAATGGCATTTATGTGTACATGTGAACAATCATCCCCACGAAGAGATGTGACTCATTTTAATTCATTATATCACTTTTATGATAAATATATAAGTATATTTAAATGATTAATATTAAATTAATTATTTTATTATAATTCATTAATGATAAAACAATACTTATCTTCTTTCCATATAAATCAACCAAAAATGGAAACTATTACTCAAGCGTACGTATGACCTACTGTCTCCATGCTTTTAATGTTGTTCATTTTCATACCAGAATTATATGATTTGATTTATAATTATTACTGATGTATAAAAGTGATTATTATGTCATGAGTATTATTCTAGAGTTTAAGGATTTATGACCACATAGATGATTAACAACATGCCATGTTCATTTTCAACTCAAGTACGAAATATTGAAAATATTTATGGCATGATCTTAAATAATTACATAATTTCTATAACATGGTAATAAGTGATATAAAAGGAATAATTAAAATTAAAAAAGTTCTCAAGAGAGTATAAATTGATTAATGTTTACGAATCTAGATGATAAAGAACGTATAAGATGATTCATACTTGTGTTAAGGTACATTGTCTGAATCTCCTTTCATTGAGGTATATTTTGAACACAAAATACATGGAAATTGCATCACTTTTTGTGAAATAATTAATACATTACACACAGACATGCCCAAAGTCTGTATTAGTTTAGTGCCTTTAGATTCATAGAACACGTTTCAGATATTATTTTTTAGATCATGATTTAATTACTTCTAGAATGTAAAACATGATTTATATATCATATATATTCAGCATATAATTATATATAGTAAGAAGATATATGAAAAAAATAAACCGATAATGGAGATGGTAGGTCATACGAAGGCATTAAAACTGGTTCAATATTCATATCATAATTAATGGAATCATGTAAATGACATATATATATATATTATTACAATGTCATTATTATGTCATATATTTCAACCTATTATCATACTTTTTGAAGATATCAATGGAATTTTTCATAGTTTGTTATATTATAGTTTTGTGATTGTTAAATTTCTTTAGATTACCCAATTTTTTATGATCAGTGTCCTTTATAAATATGTATGATTATTTATTCTTTTCATCCATGCCCAAATCATCTCCTATATTCTTATATATGTAAAACTGGTTATGAGTTTATTTGGGTAAAAATAATTTTCCAACTATTATTTTTTAAATGATTATTTTATAGTTCATTAATACAGTGTGGACTTATTAGAATGAAACTTTTTATTATTAAACCTTTGATAACATGGAAAAAATTTGAAGGGGATGTTCATTTTATCAAGGGTAGAATGTAACATCCAATGATTTTGGCAATTTACTTTTTGAACTGATTAATTATTTTTGACATTTTTCACTTCATGTAATACTGAATATAGATTTATTTTATTATATAAGGGAACTATGTTTGTGTTATTTTATATGAAAAACTAAGGGGTGTCTGTACTACACACAACGCTGACTTGTCTTGCGCTAAATGTAACACCGAGTTTCTGTGAGGCAACACTTTACAATTAAAATAATTTTACTTCGTTAGTTAAAAACAAGTAATTAAACTTGTAATATGATTAGTAATAACTAATTTTAAAATATTAGTTATAATGGTTTTGATAATGAAAAAATAATTTTGTTAAATTCATTATATGTTTAAAACTACTATTTTTTCAAATAAACTACTTTTCATGTCCTTTTATGAAAAATAATAAAATTAATGTCAGAAACTCATTAAAATTGAATTTGTTAAAATAAAAATCATTTTTAAAATAAATATAAAAAATTTACTCAGGGGGATTTTTTTGTATTTTTTTCATTTAATGATAAATAGTGAAAAAGATGGCATCGTAGATAAAAAACTTATTTTTCTATTAAATAATAATAATAAATTTTAAATTCACTTTAATTTCAAAATATATCTACAATACATGTATTCATACAATTTATGTTATTGTAATCATTTTTTAAATACAATTAGTTATAATTTTTTTTGAACTTTTGAACGTCTCTTTTACCCACCATCTAGCTAAATCTATGGGATTAACATTAAATATAATATTACCTATTATGTGAATTGAATTTAAAATAAATGGATATACGTGGTTTTAACCCATATAAAAAATTTAATATAATAGGATCAAAATATTTTTTGGTTGAATAGTGAATTTTGAATTGTATTTACCGTGACTAAATGTAAATATGGTAATTAAAGGTAAAAATAATATTATAATAATAAAAATTAACCCTAAAAATTTTCTTAATTTCATTGGATAAGTGGTTTTTGGCCAAAATCCACCTCTTTCCAAAATTATGATTTTATTAAGTCACTTTGGAAGGAATAAGACATATAATATATTTTACTTATAGATTAGTTGAAAATTCCATACTCATAATTTTAATTAATAAATCATTTTCAATATTATGATATAAATAAGATATAGTAAACTATAAATATTCATTAGAAATAAAATAAATTTATCTACCTCATTATAATTTATTATTAATTTTTAGACATTAAATAATAAAAATTACTTGTGACATAATGACGACATAGTAATAGATTTATTAAATGAGGAATAAAATAGATGATATTAATGACATTAAAATAAAAATCATTTGACATTTTTGATGCCATAATATTCTTGTGGAGGTATATTTAATTTTTTGGATAATTAAATGTAGTTTCTATAAAGGAATAAAGTATTTTTGATTTTCTAAAAAATTAATGACATAAATAGAGTAAAAATTATAAAAAATGACTTCTTAAAATAAATAATTTTTTTTAAAATGATATAAAATTCATAAAAATACTTGTCCAAAAAAATGACTATTAAAATGTTATATATATCATAAATGAACCAATTTTAGTTATTTTATCATTTTATAGTAAATATATTAACTATATAGTGTAAAAATACTAGTTGTCACGATTATAGTAAAATTGTATAACAAAGGGTTAAAGACAAAAAATAAGGTTAATTTTTTATCTAAACATTTATAAAATTAATTGGTTGATAAAAATTCTTCCCAAAATCATATTATACTAGAAATAAATAATTTTTGAGATATTTGAAATTGGAAATCAATTTATAATAAATTTATATTTTTTGAGTTTCCAAAAGTGCATCTCCCCTATATAATAAAAGGTGCCCTCTTCTTCTTTTTATTAACACATGTCTAGAAAACATTTTCATAAAAAAATCATCCATTTCTCCTACCAAAAATACTAATTTCATCATAGAGGCTATAATTTGGGAATAAATCCCACATATGGATTCATTTTGTGGAAATCAAAAGAAGATTGTCGAAAAAAAGGTAATTATTTTACCTACTCTTTAAAACATATTTTTTCTTATACTTCATTTTACTATGTTTTTTAATAATAAAGCAATAAATATTGAATTTAATATATTATTATAAGTTTTTATGATCACAGGACAACCATATTCTTCTTTTTACTCATCATACAAAAAACAATATCAACATGAGTGCGTATATACATCTTACAATCTCCACACTGTGGTGTAAAATATTTTTCATATATAAATTATTTCGATGGGTATAGGAATGAATATAAGGGATTTAAATAATGAATATGAAATGAAAATGATTCTATATAATTAAAATAATATCAAATTGAAAATTATTTTACCATTAATGGAATGATATCGTTTCTCATGCATACTTATTACATACCATATCCATGAAAAGATGGAATTTATTCTCCACAATTACAATTAGAGAATGATTATAAAATATATTTACATAATCATGAAATATGGGAAAGAATAATTATTTTGTCAAATTATAAATATATATATATATATATATATATATATATTTCATTTACATTTTTCCATTCAATAAAATAAAAAATTGGAAACAGCATTCTTGCGTACGTACGACCGACTGTCTCCATGAATGGTGTTTTCGATTTCATATATCTATCTATTATATATATTTATATGTAGAATATAATATATATATATATATATATCATTTTTTACATTCATTATGTAATTAAATCACAATCTATGTAATAATATCGATAATAAAATGTAAAAAGACATACGATAAACAAAGTGATTATTACCCGAAACATCACTTTAACATGGAATTATGAATAAATGGGTAATTAAATGTCATAAATGAATCATATATGAAATCATAAATATTATTATAATTCCATTATAAGATAATTATTTGTTTATAAACAATATACAAGAGTTTCATACATGTATAGTTGGAAGCAGACCTACATAAAGGGGATTTTATCACCTTTTTTTCTATTAGACATACACCTCAAACATTACATGTTTCTTCTTTATAGTGTATATACTTCCTATGAATGTATTTTATGATTCATATGTATAATTTTATGATATTTCCATATTATTATTAATTTCTTTCATACATTGGGAATATAATTCTATAGACTATAATTTGATGAGTATTGAATTCACAATCTATTCACTATTTTGGATTATTTCATTTTAGGTATCCATTGAGGAATATTCAAAATCTAGATCAATGATTTCTTAAAATATTTTCATAAAATGTTTTAATATTCTCATATGGATGTTAATTGTTATTTCGACCAATTTTTTACTTTTTTAACTTCATGGTTTGAAATTAATCTTTCATTCATTTTCAAAACGATGTACTTTTTAAATTTCCTTGCAAAAATACGAGAAGAATGTTTTTTAACATATACAAAATGAACTAATTTTTATTATTTCATGATTTATTATTACATATAAAATTTCCCTAAAATATTAAAAGTTCATTTTCAAAAAAATGTTTTTTTTAAATTTTTGTGGCATATTATGAAAAGAAATCTATTTCCACAAATAATCGATATTTTCCTCAAGAAATGACTAAATACATTTTAATGATTCCTTTATATGTTTTCAACTTGGATTCAATGATATGTGTTTTAAAAATTTTATATTTATTAAAAAGTATATTTTTAATGAATATTAATGTTCTAAGTGATCTTTTAAAATCACGTCTCACCTATGATAAAATACATTATTATAGTTCAATAATACCATTAATATAATTTCATTAAATTGTTTATGATTTAGAGGAATGATGTTTAACAAACCCCCTTTTTCACAATTTATGATTTGGATGAAATGATTATGAAAAATATGACCTTTTCATAGGTTATTATATGATTATATGTCTATGAAACCAATTTCATTTTATTTGTTATCCTATTATTGTTTATGATCTTGTGGAACATATATATATGATTTCATTATGAGATCGGTGGGACCTCTATTTCTATCCAACAATTTTGGTGATGATTTATATCTCATGAGATATACATGACGGACCTTGTCTTCTAAGATGGTTATGGGACTAAACAAGGACTAAAAATATGGTTATAGGAGTGAACCATGACTACCAAGATGATATAAGAAGTCAACCTTAACTTCAATGACGGCATTTAAGGCAAAGAATTGACTACTATGTAAATCAGTATTATGTTCTTCTGTGTCATTCTTTATTTCCATGTTTTATTCCTATGTTACAATTCCATGGGTCATGTTATTTATTTCCTTATGATTTGTGATTTACGAACATTAATACTTTATTCCATGAATCCTGTTTTTTGATCTTTGATATACATGGTATAATATTGTATTTTTATAATCATGTTCTCATATCTTATTTTCATCATTAGGTTAACATTTCTCTCTTTTTATGAGAGATTTTGAATATCTTTAAACAAATTGGAATAATGCGTTCCATGTTTCCAATGGTAGGAAAATAAATAGTGTTTGGGCATTTATTTTTAAAATATATTTAGTATTCCACAAATGATACGATTCAATGTGGTATATGATGATTTGAATGATTAAAGAATTAATCATTTTTTAATTTCAATATTCATGATATTATTTTACTTTACTATTTATATGGATATTAAAGGATTATAAAATGTATTTTATGTCTATTTTTATGTTCATTCAAATATTTTCATATAGAAATATTTTATGGTTTTATATCAGGGTTAATTTAGAAATCTCATTATAATATGAATGTGTTTATACATAAGTATCTAGTAGTACACATTTTATCATCAATTTCCATGTTTCACAAAAAGGTATTTCAAAATGTTATCAAAAATTGAATTAATACATTTTTACCCATTTTTCATTTTAATAAATTTTTTTCAAGGAATCATTATATCATTTTTTAAATGAGACATTTTATGAAATTTTCCACAAAAATAAGGAAAGAGTTTTTTTAAAATTAAATGGAACAAGTGTCTATTTTAAGTGTCCAGATGCATTAATGTTTTGAAGCTTCCTTTTTAATATTACATGGTTATTATTAAAATAAATTTTCTATTTTATGATTTTGTGACCTTTAAATGATTTCATGATAAAAATGGATATTTACCTCAATGAGTTTTAATGATTTTAGTTGATTATTTTCATCTATTTCAACATCATTTATTATATTTTTTTCTTAATTGAGGTTGAGTTTTTAAGATAAAATCATTCACATTGTATTGAATAGATTATGATATGTTGGAATATGATTTATCTACTTTGATACCATTCATGTTATATGGTTAATGTTCTGAAACATCGTATTTTAGTTTTAATAAGAATGTTTCTATTGGTTATCCATCACCATTTTTATTTGATGATTGAATTGGACTTAGTATGTGATGAGTTAGGGGATGCTTAATGAAATACGAATGGGTTGGAGACCTGTTAATAAAATCCTCTCAATTTATTGGTATTTCTCATGAGATAACCTAGTTTGGATTTGGACTAACATCTTTCCCTGTTATTTATAGTCATTGACTGAGGACTTGATCGTATAGTTATGTTGTGTGATAATATGTATTCCCTCATTAGGATAACAATTATTTATATTACAAGTTATTATTCGAATAGTATAATATCTATGTTAATGTTTATATAACATTATTTGATTTATAATTTCTATATTATTCTCCGTAGTTATTTAAAAATATTATTCATTAGTTTTACAACATTTAATTAAATGTTTTATCTTATTTATTAAATATTTTGCTATATTGTGTGCCCTTTCTAAGCATCTGAGCTCACCCCTTTCTTATGTTTTATTTTACCATTATGCCAAGAAGTTTTTTATGATTGATATACAGTGTTAGACTTGAAGAATAAGGGGATTATCAAAGAATTAACAATTTTTCATATTATGTTTTGAATTTTAATGTAAATTTCATGTATGTGACATATTATGCAAGAATACTAAGTTGACCAGTACTTTGTGATTTTATTCTTTTTAATCATTCCAATGTAATAAAATAATGCAACGACTCCAGGATTACGAGGTCGTGGTGTTATAGTTTGTATAATTGGATGTTTTATAGAAAACATGGAAACTAGATTTAGAAAATGTAGAGACAGGAACAAACCCCTCAGATAGACTCTGTGGATAAGTAAACTATAACATCCTATAATTTTGGTAATGTATAGATTGTGTGGGTATTCATATAAAATACATCTCTTCCTGTATAAAATATAAGGATGTTGTTCTAGAAGAGATATACTAGGGAGTAATAACTCCAAAAAGGTGTTCTCAGATTGACTAGGGGTAACCTAGTACCCAATAACAAGCCTTACTTTGCATCATGTTTAACACTTTTGGTGATATGCATAGGATAATTCACATTTCCATTAAAAAACAATTGAAGGATTTTAATATAATATGTGAATGAATCACCTTAGTTAAACCTATGGTTTTTTTCATTGAATATATGGTGTCATAATATTATTTAAATTATTTTACCACTATTATTACCCAAACTATTCTTTTTTGGTTTTAGTCAATGGATGGATCCCAAAAAACTAATATTTTGAATAAACGTGATGGACAAGGTGGACAATGTGATATTGATGAGAAACAAAATTGAAGGTTTATATGAGTGAAATATATATTATTCATGCCAAAACATTTACTAAATTTTTTTATTAACAACATATACATTAAACATCTCTCGAAATCACCAATGAAGAGAAAGGGGGAGCCAACTAAGAGATCCAGTGGTGGAGACCATGGCGAAAATAAAGATAATTTTCTAGCATGCAATAAATGTGAAAGGATAACCCATGGAAATTGTCTCAAAGAAACCATAAAGTGGTTTATGAGAATGAAATAAGGTCATAAAGAAAAGAGTTACCAAATAAAAATGAAGGGTACGATGGAAATAAATAAAACTGATCCAAAGAATCAGTTTTTTTATTTTCCAAAAATGTATGGTACATGGGAATGTTCGAAGCCAATTCCCTATTATATATGATGACATATAGGCAAAGAAGGACCTATATATAAGTAGAGGTATGATGTATTTAATTGTTGAAGATGTATTTAAAACCTCAGTGAATATATTTTTTAATGATTATTTTTATTTCACAAATGTTCAGATTTATTATTTTTGAAGTTATATTAATATAGTTTTAGAAGTAAGAAAACTCTTAGGCATTGAGATAATCCCATCATGTATTGCAAGAACATAGATCAAGAACCCACAACTGATGGGTGATATGGGTTTAATGCTACAACTATCCTATGTGATGTCATTGTTCGAATGGCCTTTTTATCATACTAAAAAAAGGTTTTTTTCTTTAAGGGACTTTTGTTTTATCAAATAGATTACATTGGTATTGAAAAATGATCTGGGGATTAATTAATTAATGTTATTCCAAATGAAATTCACTATTTTAGGAATACTAAATAATTAATGTAAACTGAATATTTTTATTATTAAAGGTTGAATTTTATTTTCTAGTCCAATGTGTTTTTATTATAGACTTATGGTGATTCTGGTTATTTATGGAAATGGGAAGAAAACCATTGAGATTATGATATTTTGGTAATTAAATTTCATATGATAAATTAAGAGTGATTGATTGGAAGATTATATGATAAAATATTTTTTAGGAAGGATAGTTATTTACATAATTATATGTGTTGAAATTTGGGGTTTTACAACAGAATTTTTTAGATTATTTTTTGGAATTATCTTATCTTTTACTAACATTTGTGTTTTGGTAAATAACTAATTATCATATAAAAATATAGTTAATATTTTTTGGATTTTGATATTATCTAAAGAATGAATTTAGTGCTTTAAGATTAGAAAATTCATCCATTGGGGAAAAATATGAGTCAGTGGTGGAAATTTATTAATAGAAAATACTCTACAAGTTAATTAAATAAGTATGTTTCATTTTGATCTAAATTTATGAATTAAATTAAATCATCAACTCTAGATAAATAATCATAGAACAAAAAATGGTTTCCTAATACTTTCTTTTTTTATGAATCAAATAGTCCCTTGGATCATCACAAATGTATGAGTTTTTTATTGTTATTTTCTTGAAATCATGCTCTCTATCACTCTCCATCAGAACGTAATGGTTATATTTTCTTTCATGTACATATTTTCCAACATTTTCAGCCTAGTATGTGTAATCTATGGTGAAATTCACACTTCCTATTCATTATTATAAAATGGAGGTCTCATTAATATTTTTTCTAATGTGGGTTTCTATAAAGGATAATATTGTGTGTAATAAAACATATTAATTACTTATATTGACTTTGATTATTATAGAATGAATGAATTCATAAATCCTAATAAAATAATATAAAATAGAAAAGATGTAAGTTTTTTTTGAACTGATGGTATTTCAATTCATCTTAGATATATGGCTTTGAGATCCTCAATTTTTTATTGATCATTCCCAGTTTTGTGATTGATGACCTCAATGAACCCTAAAAATATTTATTTTTTCATCCAAGTATATATCCTTAAATTACACTCATGCTCGCCCTTTAGAAAGCCTAATTTTTTTGAGGATATTTGAATTTCCATTTCCTAATTATGTTGAATATGTTTCATTATCCATATTTACTATTTGAGTCCTTCAACAATTGTATTTTCAAACATCAAACTCTAGATTATTGTGATCAATTTTAAATTGAAATGATGAAATTTAATTATTGTTTGTATAATCTAAGACCACAATATTCCATAGTACATATGTTTTTAAATAAATTCAATATATTGTGTTGAACGCAACACCGAGTTTGAGTGTACCATGAAATACAAATATTTTCATTTTAAAAAGCATTTATGAATAGTATTAACGAAATTATGTAATTTATAAATTTTAATTTTCAAAATATACATTATTTCTAAATATTGAATATCAAAATTTGTTTAGGCTGAATTTTTGGTATTTTTTAAAGTGGTTTCAATATTTGATGAAAAGTGAAAAATACTGCATTGTTGTTTCAAAATTGAACTTTTTATTTAAATATTTATTTTACATTAAAATGATTTTTATTTCACAATAGTAAAACAATACATATATTAAAAAAGTTCATGTTGTGAAATCAATTTTATTATATAATTAGATATAAAAATGTATTGAACTTTTGAACGTATCATTTACCAGCCTTCTTGTCACAATTGTGGGATTATCATTAAATGTAATTTTACCACATTTGGAAATTGAATTCTGAAAAATGGACATACATGGTTGTAATCGGTATGAAATTTTTTGTCTAATAGGAACAGAATATTTTTTGGTGAATAGTTAGTTTTGAATTTTATTTACCATGGTTAATGAGAAATTGGTTATTTAATGGTAAAAATAATATTATAATAATATAAAATTACCCAAACACTTGTCCAAGTTTCATTAGATAAGCGTGTTTAAATAAAATAAACCAGAGGTAAAAATTATGATTTTAAGCCAATTGGGTACGTATGAGACAATTATTATAATTTACATAAAGATTAGTTAAAAATGATTACTCAAACATTTAATAATTAAATTATTATTATTTTGGGTTATACATAAGATAAATATGACCATAAATATAATATATAAATATAATAAATTTATATACATCATGATAATTTATTTATACTTTTTGAGAATAAATAATTAAATGTAAATTTGACATAATGATGATGCAGTAATATATTTATTAAAGGAGGAATGAAATAAATGATATTAATAATATAAAATTAATACCATTTCATATATTTACTGTTATCATCGAATTTCATGGGTTGAATATGTAATTTTAGGGATGAGGTAATTTATTTATTTTTGAAATAACTTTTTATGTATTTTTTAAAATTCGATTGATAAATAGTGTGAAAATTGATAAAAATGAGATTATAAAAAACATAATATTTTATTAAATTATATAATGGCCATGAAAATTTATATCTCGGCCATATAAACATGATAACGTAAAATATGTTAAAAATTATCCAATTGGGGTAATTTATTCATTTTACTATAACAATATAAACCATATATTGTAAAAATACAAGTTGCCATATAAGAGTTATATTGTTTAACTAATGGTTTAAGCCACACAATATGGTGAATTTTGTGAGTTAAACTTGTATATAATTTATTGGTTGAAAATATTTTTACCCATATTCATCTTGTCCTAGAAATAAACCACTTTGGATATATTTAAAATTGAAATTCAATTTATAATAAATTAATAGTTGTTGAGTTTCCTAAAGTGCCCCTACCCTCTCTTATAAAATGTTAATTATCCTTCTCTTTTATTCACACTTCTAAAACAAATTTTCTCAAAAAAATGCAGCCCATTCATACTTCCAATATCCCTAAAATCATCATAAAGTCCATACTTTGGGCAAAGAGACAACTTAAGGAGTCCATTTTTGCAAATCAATAGGAGACCCTCGAAGAACAAGTAATTGTTTTACTAACTCTTTCAATGTTGATTTCTTTTATCAAATTCATTATCCAAAGTTGTATCAATAAAAAATTAATATATAAAACATATAGTATATGTTGAGATGTTTTTATCATTATGTGAATCCTAATCCACCTTTTACTCATCATACAAAAAACAATATCATCACGTATGGGTATGTATGACTTAGAGTCTCAACACTATGGTGTAAACAATTTTTCATACATTCTTCTTTTTTATGGGAATAAAAATGAATATAAAGGATATAAATAATTGATATGACTTTATAATGATTCTAAATAATTATAAAATCATCCAATTCTTTATAATTTATCCATTATTGGAATGATAACGTTGCTCATGCATACATACAACTTAATCTTTCTATGACGTAAAGAGATTCATTATCTATCCTAATGATTCAAGAATAATAGGAATATATATATATAAATAGTCTTGATTTATAATAAATAAATATTATTCTGAAATAATACTTATATATATATATATGTGAAATTTATATTCTTCCATTCAATGCAATAAAAAAATAGAGACAATGTTCATATGTATGTACAACCTACCGTCTCTATGAACTGTATATTGAATTTTATATATATTTCTATTATATATAATTATATGATGAATATATATAATATATAAATCATGTTTTACATTATGGAAGTAATTAATTTATAATCTATGTAATAAGATCAAGAATAACAAGTCTAAACATGTATGATAAACTAAGTGATTATTGCCCAAAACGTTGGTTTATCATGGAATTATCAATAAATGGTTAATTAAATGTCATAAATTAATCATAATTAATATCATAAATATTATTATATTTCTAATATATGTTAGTATTTTTTTTTAAACCACTATACAAAAATTTCATACACGTACGATGAGAATAAATCATATGGTACGAGGATTGTCATCTCACCTACGTTTCTGTGAGACACATGCCTCTCACACTACTCACTTCTTCTACGTGGTGTATATAATACCCATGGAAATATTTTATGAGTCTTATCCCAAATATTATGTTATTTCCATATTCTTTTAAATTACTTTCTTACATTGTTCATATGAATATATTGATTATATTCTGATGACTATTGATTTCACAATCTCTTCCATATTTTAGATTATTTCATTTTAAGATTCTTTTGGGGAATATTTACCATCAAATTATATGTATTCTATATTTTTTTATTAAATGATTTAATCTTATTATAGAGATTTTTAATGTAATTTTCCCCCATTTTTTTAAATTTTTGACTTTAGGATTTGAATGGAATCTGTATTCCATTTTCCAAACATGGTACCTTTTGACTATTTGTTGAAAAGTATTATAATAATTATTTTAACTTATAAGAAATAAATTTATTTTTACACTATCATGACACCTTATTACCTTGAACCATCCCCTAACATTTTACAATGTTTTTTTCAAATAAAATGTATTATTTTAAAATTGTGGCACATTTTAATAATAGAAAACTATTTCAAAAAAAACTTTATTTTCCTGTAAAACAATTTTAAATGATTTTCATGACTCTTTTTTATTCATTCAAAGTTCTATCAAATAATAGGGTATTGAATATGTTATATGATTTTTTAAAACAAATATAGAAATTTCTGGTTCCATGTAATCTTTTAAAATCCTTTCTAACCTATAATGAGATACATTTTTGTAGTTCTACAATACCATTAATATAATTTATCTAAATGATTATTGTTTTGATGGAATGATGTTTAAGAAACCCCCTCCAATTCATGGTTTATGTTTTTTTTAAATCATTATTAATCCTTTATATTTTTTATAGGTTATTATATGATTGCTAGTTTATGACGCACATTCCATTTTATGGGTTATGATATGATTGTTTATGATCTTGTGGAACATGTATGTATGATTTCATTATGAGATGGGTGGGACCTATATCTCCATCTGATGTAGAATGTAATGATTTATATCTCATGAGATATAAATGAAAGACCTTTTATGTCATGATGGTTGTGGAGTGAACCTTCACCACTAAGATGGTTATGGGAGTGAACCATGACAACCAAGATGGTATGAAAAGTGATCCCACACTACACAGATGTCCTTGGCTACAATGCATTAATTTCTATGGAAATAATTATTATGTTCTCATGTGTCTTCCATAGTTCTATTTTTTATTCCTATATTATGCTTCCATGGATCATGTTATTTATTTCCTTGTGATTTATTTTTTATGAACAGTTAATCGTTATTCCATTTTTCATGTTTAAGATCTTTGATATGACATGTATGTTTTCCAATTTTTATAATCACGATATCATAGCCTTATGAACTTGATTAGGTTTACTTGTCTCCCTTTTTTACCATTAATGATCATACGATCTCACATTTTTATATGTTTTCTTTTCCGTAGATTATAATAACTTGTTTCAGTTAGGGGTACTCAAGGGGAATATACTTATTGCAGATGATGAAGGTCTTTCACCTGATTTGATGAACGTGTTCCATTTTTCCAATGTCAAATAACTAATACAATCTTTGGTCATATTTTTGTGTAATGTTTTTAGTATTATAAAAAATTCATGTAATGACTATGTATATCAATTATGGGTCATTACAATATAGTCAGGTCTCATCCTTTGATGAAAATAGTTTGGAAAATCACATCCTTCAAGATTGTCCAATAAAAAAACTCACAATCTAACAATTCTTCTTGATTACATAAAATATAACTCTAGGATGATATAAAAATATCTATATAGATCTAATAAAGTTTTTTCATACATGAGTTCTTTGATGAAATCCATTTTGATTGTCTTGAGTTTGGAGAGATAGGTTCAAGTGTACAGATCATTAATTCTGGTTTTCTAATATCTCATTGTTTCTAAGATGGATATTAAATTATGTTTGTAACATCGCTATTGGTTATGTAGAGAAATTATGATGCTATGCCTTTATATCTGAAGGAAAATTTCATATGAGTTTTTTATTTTTTTTAATATGGATACTAAAAAAATTTATAAGGTAACTACGATAGTAGAAATTTACTTATTTTTTGTTTCTACTATAGATCATTGATGTTAGAAAGCCTGTTTGACTATTTTAATACTTTGAGTTGATGATTATTTATTTTATAAATTTTTAATGCGAATAGAATTGATATAAAGTTAAAATGATCTAACATGAACCATTATACAATTACTAGAAAGGTGAGCATTGAAATGAATTCAAATTTTCATTGCATTACACTCTTAAAATCATTAGTTATCCATAAACCCTGATTTTTATCATGTTTATGTTGGGTCTAACTTAGGTGTTATTTGGGTCATTTTCTTACAATTTTGATGGTCATTCGATATGTGCATGATTTCCACATAGTTTTCCAAAACTGTGTAAAATAGTAAGTGTAAATCGTACGAACTCCTATAGTATGGTTTGTCATTATTGTCACATAGTTTTATAAACTATAGAACCACTTTTTTAATGAACATGAATTATTCTATGAGGTGTATATACCTCTCCATCGAAATTTTTAATCACCAGTTAAAATTATTTCATGATATTTTAGGCTTTATCTAATGTTGTTATCTCTTTCTAATTGTGATTCAATGTTACCAACGTTAAAAGTGTATATTTCTACGATGTAATTGTTTTTGATTATGCTACCATTGATGAAATATTTTGATACATCTCTGAAAAAGTGTCAAGAAAATTCATCAACATTGGTTACTCATGATATCTATATATAATGGGAACATTTTCCATCCTTTGGTAGTTATGATAACTAATGAATTTTTTTAATAGAATATGACTTTATTTCTCTCTTCATTCAAAAATATGTATTCTTTAAAAAATATTCTTTAAAAAAATTCAAAATTACATGACACTCTATTATAAATTATAGAAGCATATTTTAATAATGTTTTTCTCACAAAAAATTCATTTGAAAAGACTATTTATGAAACTTTCTAAAACAATACCCAGTTTTATTATACAGAACATGTAAAAGGAAACATCATTTATTCATGTTATACTAGAAAATAATATTCTGACATCATGAAATATCATTTCTTCAACGATATTATTCTATGTTTTCAAATTTATTATCAAATAAATAGTTGTTCAAATGGTTTTATGTATTATAATTTTTTGTAAAAATTTTGTATATTTTCCTCATAAATATATTTAAATGTTATTTTAAAATTATTTTTCATCTAATATTACATGTGTTGGTGTTACTCAATCCACACAAGAAAATATGATTCAATGGTACCATTCATATTCTTTCTTTGAATGGTTTATTTTTTGATGAAAATATTTTCTATAAAACATGTTTAATTTCCATAGGTTAAATACTTATAGAACTCTTTTCTCATCCATGAACATTATGCATATGAATAATCCTTCTTTTAATGAGTTATTATATGACTAAATGATTGTGAAACCACTATTTTTTTATAGATTATGATATGATGAAATATTTATGATACCCATTTCATTTAATGGGTAATGATATGATGAATGTTTATGATCTTCTTTTAAACATTGGTAGGACATAATTATGTGATGGGTGAGACCTATATCTACATCCAAGGCATTAGGTAATGATTTATATCTCATGATAAAAAATGGTTGGAATAAGGATTAAACTCAGTTTAGTAAATGAATTTTCCACCATAATGGTTTCATGAGTGATCCTCCACTACGAAGATGTTATAAGGTGTGAATGTTTTCTACTAAGATAGACTACTAGGTGATCCTTGAATACTATAGAAATAATTTTATTTATTCATGTGTTTTGAAAACATCCATGTGGTATGCTTGTGTTATAATCTAATGACTCATGTTTTTTAATTACATAAACATTAATGTCTTATGAACTACAACACTTCTAACATGACTCATGATTACAATATTTGATATGAAAGTTATGATTTCCCGTTATTATTCTCATGTTCTCATACCTATATTCTCATGTTCTTCTTACATATCTACATTATTCACCCATATTGAGTATCTGATCTCACTGTTTATTAAGTTTCCTTTCCTCTGGTGAGGTAGATCTGTATTATATATGATATTTTTAAGAAGAGTTATTATTAAGAAGAATGGTGTGGTAGAATATTTATCTTACCTATGAACCGATGTTTTGGTTTCCATGTTTACAAAGACTCTAAATTATTATATTCCTCCAGTTTTTGTTTGTGTAAGGTAATAAATATTCCAAAAAAATGATACAATGTTTTTATATGTTATGAATTGGTCATTATAGTTGGTATTATATGATATTTTTAGTTAAACATTCTAAGTGAGGATGAGAAATTATGTTGAGATCCCAAAGAACTTATCTAAAGTCAAGTCATGGGATGAGTTTATGTTTAGAAAAATTTTAGGGAATTTTGGAATGGACAAATAGTGTGGTTTTCAAGGAATATATATCTATCTAGATATTACAAGTGGTTTTGGATTTGGATTATATTTTCATTGGGTTTTTAAAAATAAAAAACCATATATAGGTAGACGTGACTAGAACCTAGTGCACATCAACATGCCTTTCTCCATATATCCTTTGACACTCCTAGGGTATATTCATTGGAAATTTTCAATATCATTATGAACCATCATGCATGATTTAAATAGAATATGTATATGAATGACATAGGAAAAACATAATGTGTCATAGATTATGACGGTTTCATAATCTATAAATATATTAAATTATTTTCATTATTATTTTACCCCACTATGATAAATGGTATTTACACTATGATATTTGGTTTTAGATAATGGATATAAACAGAGGTAACCATGTTAATATTGAATGTGGTGGACAAAAATACTTTTGTTCTCTTGAGAAAATAAATTCCATTATAGATGGAATGACAAATATTGTTGCTATTCTGACACAACACTATCAATTTATGAGTCATGATAGACTTCAAAATGATAAACAAATGGATTAAATTATTTTGAGTTCTTAATAATTTAATATACACAATAATTCAATTGAGATTCTGTTCCACTAGTGGATCAGTAATGAAATAGTACCACTGAAATGATATTTTCCAATCACTAATGTTTGGAACTGTAGAATTTAATTGTGAATGTTTATCATTTATATGGTAAAGAATAACAGTGGTGGAATATTTTCAATGATTTGAGGTAACAAGATAAAATTAACTCCATGGATTGGGATGTGTTCAAGAAATTAGATTTAAATAATTAAATTTCTCTTGTTCTTTACAAGAAGATGGGTAAGTAGTTACTTGAGTTAAAAAAATGGATGATGAATCTTTTGGTACCTAAAAATATAATTTTACAATACATTTGAGGTATTGTTATATAATTATCTTCCTCCCCAATAGTAATGTTCATTTATTATCAAGTGTCTTGTATCCAAATATATGAAATTAGTTAGCCCTAAAAAACTAATATAGCTATGAATATATTGTTTTATGTTCCATTGTCGTGTGAATAGAGGTTGGATTTATGCATCATTCATATGAGATTGATAATAATAGAATGATAAAATAAAATGTAAATATAAGAACAATGGTGAAAAAAATATTATATTTCCATTATTCTTATTGTGTGGAATGAATCACGGAGGAAATTTACAAAACATGTATATAAAATTTTTTCAGTGTGGGAGAATTTCCATTGAGCATTTTAATACAGATGTATTGGGAGAAGGATATCTAATACTGGAAATAGATAGAAATATTCAAAAAATTCACCACTTTAGTTCTTATTGTGTATGGAGAATTATAATTACTCTTAAAAACTCCCAATGCAAATGTTTTATGATTCTGATTGAATTAATAAACTTCTTATGTCAAGGGATTAGGGGAAATATCAGGTGATCATATTTTCTAAAGAAGGGTATAATAACAACACTGTGAAAGGTAGACTTCCCTTCCACTCTATAACTGATAATTCCTTATTTAAATTTATATCTACCTATTCTTTAATATTTAATTAATTTTTTATAGATATCAATATTCCTCACATGCAATTAAATTTACAATTAGTAGTTCAATCACATAATGGTAAGATGATTTAATCTCATGTCTATGGCTATGCTTCAGTTAATGTAGGTGGGAATGTGCTTCCTAAAAATATTTTTATTCTTCATCTAGTTTAATTTGATGTAATCCTGGTCATGAAATTTATTTCCTTTCATAAATCATATATAAATTTTATAGGAAGGTATGTTATGTTTGATATTTAAAACAAACATATGATTTCTTATCTCTGTGACTAGAAGTACGACCATATAATGGAGATCACATCCATATTAAGGGTCATATTTTCCACTAATATGGGGTGATTATCGAATTTGTTTGGAGAGAAACATGACATCAAGGCCATGCCAATTTATTAGGATTTTGTTGATTTATTTCCAAAATAATTTCCTAGTCTTCCACCAAATCCCGAAGATGAGTTCTTAAAAGAACCCATACATAGTACCTCTAATTTTTCAAAGACTCTCTATAAAATATACCATAATGATTTATAGAAATTAAAGATGAAACTATAAGTAAAAAAATAAAATGGATTTGTTCTACCAAGTGTATCATCATGGGTTGCAACAGTTTTTTTGTTAAGAATAAATATTGATCAAGGTAAGTTTTTATTGTTTATTGGGAGTTGATCATGATAAAAAATAGAGAACAAGTATCTAATTCCTTGTATTGATGGTTTGATTTATCATCTACGTGGTTCTCAATGCTTCTAAATGATTGAACTTTTTTCTAGATAACAATAAATTATGGTTTAGAATGAGGGTATACACATGACATCTTTCCATGAAATGTATGGACTATATTATTATAAAGTGATACCTTTTTTTGTTACGAATGATCCCATTATATTCATATATTTAATGAATATATTCAATAGAGTCTTCCATGATCAATTTTTGGTATTATTTATAGTTGAAATTCATTTTTTAAAGAGAATGGAAGAGAATGATGACCACATGAGAGTTATACTAAGGAAACTAAAGAATGAGATGCCAAATAAATTATAGACACTGTGTGAATTTTTTCTACAAGAGGAATGATTTCATGGTCACATAATCTCATGAGATTGTATATTATTGGATCCATCAATGAAAGAAGTTATTTAATGTTTCTATAAACTATAAATGTTGAGTGAGATTTAAATTTTACATGTATTGGATATATTTTAACAAAAAGTGTTGAATAATTTCTCATGAATATCTAAATCACTCACCATGTTATCTCCAAAGGGTGAATTTTATTATGGATATATTGATGTGAATAAAACATCAAGGAACTAAATAGAAGGGTACGTAATCTATAGTGATGTAACAATGTAGGGATTACGATGAAAATTTATGAATAAAGTAATTTTATAGATTATTCATCATAAAAATTGAAGGCTCTTTAGAAAAATCACCCAACTCATGATTTGGAGTTAAGGGAGGTAATTTTTTTCTTTAATTATATGGTAGAATTATATTTATATAGAAATGTGTGATATATATATATGTGTGAATCTAATATGTTTGAAATATATATTCAAAAAAATGATATCAATAACCCCAATGAACATTGTTATAGGTGATTATATATTATGATTTTTCAATACATTACAACTCTATGAAAACAAACAAGGTGGATGATTCCTTTAGTATAATGAATCATAACAGCTTATCCGGGATTGTGATAACCACATATCCAATATTTATGGAACTATAATGGATGGATCAATAATACTCTAATGAAGTGATAATGTTTGTCTTTATAAATTGAATGGTAAACCTCATATCCATGAGATTACTAATGAAGCATAAAGGGAAGATATAGATCGTCCAAAAATGTTATAAATGTTCTTGAGTATAACCGTAATAATGAAATAATGATAAGTCTTAGGAAATCTATATGATTTCCATCCATATAATACATCAATAAGGATTTTTTGGAAGAAAATAATATTTAGTAATTCATTATTCATCCCATCTGTATGAATATTTAGAGAGATTTGAAATAATTCTTCTTGAGGGATGGAAGGATAGAGGTATAGAAATTTTTTTATCTTAGTTCTTTGTATTCCAATAAGATAAGCAAAGAATACTATATTCAATGGGGATGTTGGACCCATTATCCATTCTATAATAGAAATGTGAGAATATTACCATGGATTTTTCTATTGGACTCTATATAACATATAAATGTTATAATTTTATATGGGTTGTTGTTGATCACATTAATATGTCATCACACTTCAACAATGAAATTTAAGACCTCAATATATACAATATTTAGAGGATATATATTAAAGATGTAATAAGGTTACATGGAATATTACATTCTATTGTATCTTATTGGGATATTTTGTTTACCTTAATGTTCCAGAGAAGTCTTAAGTAATCCATTGATACTAATTTGAGATTCAACATTTCATATAATCCTAAAAAATATGGAAAAATATAATGAAAAATTCAAACCCTAGAGGATATGTTGAGATCATATTATTTGGATTTAAAATGTGGTGGGTATCACAACCTTCATCTATTTGAGATATTTAAATGTATAGATTTAACTAATGATTTTTAATATCATCATATGATTTCCTTTTTGGAATGGAATGTAGATATCCAGTATGATAGAATTATGTCTTATAATGAAATCTATTAGGATATAAGATAGCTAATGAAATGTCATAGATGGTTATAACCATTAAGTTGAATATCAAGGATGTTCACAATAAGTGAAAATTTTATGTTGATAACAAATACTATGATGTTTACTTTGATGTTAGTGACAATGTTTTTATATGAATCTCTTCCAAAAAGATGGTTATGATACTCATAAAAATGGAGGCTAAGATAAAGGTATATTAGACCTTTAAATATCCTTGGTTGATTAGGGAAGGATTATTATTTCATTCAGATTCCGAAAAATCTATCTCAATTACATGAGTTGTTCCATGTATCTATCTTAATTATGTACATACCTGACCCTTAATTTGTAATGATTTCAGAGGTCATACTGCTGGAGAAATATATTCCTTTTGAGGGAAAATTGTTGGTAATTATAGATCATATAGAAAATATTCTAAAAAGAAAGATAATTAACATGGTCAATGTTTTCTGATGAAGCCAAAATTCAGAAGAAACTACTTGGTATCTTGAGGATATTATGAGGCAAACTAACCCTTGTTCATTAGTACTAGAGTGACAAATTTTTAGGGCATAATTAATTTTATGGGGTGTAGATTGCAACACCCTAAGATTTCAAGATTCTTTTCTTGGAAAAGGTAAATTTATTTGTTTTGATTAATTGAACATAACACTATTTCATGCTTACTCTATATGAAATTTCTTCTTATCTCAAATTACACATGGTACTCAGTTTTAGAAAAGCTATGATATATTATTAATTTAGTAATTTAAAACCAAATATTTTTAACCTTGATTTTAAACATGAAATAAGATTTTTAATAACTATTTTTATATATTATTTATAATTTTGTATATAAATAAATAATATTTTTAAAATTATATTTAATTTTTTTGTGAAGTCTCTGTAGATTTTCAAAATACTCTTTTCTCAGAAGAATGTTATTTTTTGTCCATATGTGAAAATATGAAATTAATTTTTGTACACTTATAAAGATTAAATTTTATGTATGAAAAAACGATCTTTGTAGTAATAATGATAAAATTATCTTAGAGTGATTTTTTTGATTTTTCTGAAATATTTTATTTTTGGATGAATAGTTAAAAATATAGAAATTTAATTAAAACTATAATTTTCATCTAATTTATTTATATAGATTAATTATATTATAAATTTTTTTAAGGTATAATTACTTCAAATATATATTAAAATTTTCAATTTATGTCTTTATAAACAATTTCACAATGAAATCATATATAAAATTATTTCACACTTTCGAATAATTTTACTTATAAAACCTGTTATCGCATTCCATCTATGTGAATAATTTTAAATTAATTTATAAGACATCATTAGATTAAATGTTAAAAAATGGATATAATATTTTGAATAAAAACAATTCATAATGCATAATAATCTCAAATTCATTTTTGACCAATGAGATTTTTTGAAATAGTTGAAATTAATAATGATGATTAAGAGAAAAATGTTTTTTCCAAGGGACTAGACATTGAACATAAGGAAAAATTACCTAGAATATTCTCGAAAACCCATCTTATGCAAAAATATATACATTAAACATTCTATTATAGTTATTAGTTTTTTATTGGAGTCACTAAACAATGAAAAAATGTGGTTGGAATTCCCCCTTTAAAAAAGGTATAAGTTTCCCACTCACCTATCTTATAAAAGGACTACCCCTCTTTTGCACTCTTCAAACATATAAAGAACTTCTACTCAGAAAAAATAATTTCAAATTTCTACCTAAATTCCCTCCCAGCATCCTATAATTTAATTTATGGTATGAAATGGAATCAAGGAATTCCAATGGTGAAAACAAAAAAAAAGATACCTGAAAAATATGTAATTCTTATCAATGAATGTTTATGTTTTAATTCATCCTCAAATGTCTTAAATAATTTTTATATAACTATTATTTAATTAACACTACTAGAAAATTAACCTATCCCCGCTGTTTTCCCCAAAACTATGGTGATAGGTACCCCTATACCATGGTTTTTTAAAACCGTGGGCATAGGTAAATTTTCAAGACCTGTACCCACAGTTTTGGAAAACCGTGGGTATAGGGCGGTCTATCCCCATGATTTTCCAAAACCATGGGGATAGGTCCTGAAAAGTCCCCAATACCCACAGTTTTTCAAAACTGTGGGTATAGGGGTACCTATCTACATGGTTTTCCCCAAAACAGTGGGGATAGGTTTGGGCTAAAATATATATACTCACGGTTATGAAAAACTGTGGGTATAGGTTTTCTATGTGTGCGCGGGACATTTGTTTCCCCAGGAAGGAATTTTTTTTGGTGGGAGTCCTATACCCACGGTTCTTCCCTCTATACTCATGGTTTATATAACTATATTTATCCAAATATAAATATATATACACATAAGTGATTTTAGGTTAGTGGTCAGATGTGGTGCTTGCAGCGAAGAGGTTGCGGGATCCAATCCCACCACATGAATTATTTTAGGATTTATACCCACAGTTTTGAAACCATGGGAAAAATACTTTTACACCATGGAAATTGGGTACATTTTTTTCACACGGTGGCAGAATTCCTATACCCACGGTTTTGGAAAAATGTGTGTATAGGCTGGGGACCTATACCAACACCATTCCATCCCACGGTTCCCAAAACCGTGGGTATAGGCTATACACACGGTTTTGAACCTTTGGTACAGGACATTTTTTCAATAATTTAAAATATTATATTATATATATATATGTATATTTTTTATGTTATGTTTCATAGAAATAATTTTTCAAAATTTAATAAAAAGGGATACAGAATCATCGTTTGTTTTGTGAACTACAAACTCACAAACTGGTGTTGTTCATTCTTCCATTACCACATTTCAAGGATAAGAATAATAATATTAAATATATATATATATATATTTATGATATTACAATTCTATTATGATTCTAAAATTTTTATATCAAACATTACCTCATGATTTTCTTTTTCTTGGAATGCGATAATTTCATTCGGGTGTACGGAGTACTACCACCTCATGAAGTGAAGTGATTAATTAATGCATTATGTGGACTTTATTAAGGATGGTTTTAAAAAACGTTTTTGAAATTTATGAAATTCATAAGAATATATAATGACAATACCTCATCTATTATTATTTTTTTCCAATATGATAAAATGTGGAAACATCATTCTTGCATACGTATGACCTATCATCATGAGGAAAAGTGCATATCATTTCAATTTTATATCTCTTATAAATTAATATATTAATATATATCATTAATTTATATGATATTAATATCATTGTTTTAATTTTTTATATAATTAAATTTTTATTAAATTAAGAAAAAAACATAACAAATCCTAAAATATACAGAATTCGAAAAACATTTTTACCAGAAACATAACATTAACATGGAATTATTAATAAATGGGTAAATAATGTTTATATTAAAAAAAATATGGTGCGATATAATTTAATATCATTATGAAATATATATATATATATATATATATTATAAACATTGTTTTTTATACATGAACATTTAACTAGTAATATAAAATTTATTACTTATAGTAAGGTATTTCTTAATATTTTCTATGAGACAAAGTCAATATTCCCCACATATCTCTTGAATGTGGTGTTTATAATACCAATTAATGTATTTTATAGTTATTTTATTTTAAATTATGTGGGTTTACTTTTAAATTTATGGATATATCTTTCATGGTGTTGCATTTTCAATACATCCAAAGAGAGAGGGGAATTTTGTCTCAATTTTCCATCTTTGAGAAACATGTAATGCTATGAACATATATTATATTATCATGTTTATTTATTTCCCATTTGAATTATTATATTATTAACTAATTTATTTTCATTATATTTTAATCATAATCTATATTTATTCCCTCATGGAAATTATCATTCTATGTTTTACAAGGTTTAATTGTTTATTGCTATAATGTCATCATTTATCAATATTGATTATGATTATGCCTCCATTGATGAATTATTCTGATATATCTCCATGAAATATCATGAAATTTATTTTCCTCTAGTAATTCATGAAATCAACATGTGAGGGTACCATTTAAAAACTCATTGGTAATTAATATAACTATGAAATAGTTTTAAGGAATATATGACTTTATGTCTCCATTTGGTCAGAAATCTATTTTCAATCAAAAACAAGTTTTGTAAAAAAATTCAATTTTTTTACTAATATATTATAAATTTTAGAAGAAAATTTTACCAATTTTTGAATTTTAGGATTATTTTTTAATTAATCATAATGTTGTTTTTTAAAATAATTAAGGTTTGGGTTTTACCAAAAAATTTAAAGTAACCTTTATATTTCTTCTTATGACATGAACAGAATATTCCAATGATTTGGAAAGTCATAAATTATAAGATTAATTTCTATTTTAATTAATTATTTTCAAATAAAATGGGTTTTAAAAGGATTTATGTATTAAGATATTTTTTTACAAACAAGGAATGTTATTTTCCTTTATAAATGTTATATATGATCTTTTAAAATTATTTTCCATCAAATATGATATCCATTTAAATTATTTATACATTAATGGGTATACGATGAAATGGTACAATACATATTCATTCTCTAAAATTTTCATGATTTAATGGAATGATGTTTATGATACCAGTCTCACTTCTTTGGGGTATATTCATAATAAAAAAATTTATCTTTCATTTTCTATCTGTTTATGAAAAAAATATTTTAAAGGGTTATTCTATGAGGAAATTTCTATGAAACTTGTATTTTTTCTAAATGGTTTGATACAATGAAATGCTTATAATACCAATTTCATTTCATGTGTTTTTATATGTTCAATATTTATGATCTTGTGACAAACATATATATGATTTTATTATGTAAGGAGTGGGACGTATATCTACCTTCAATGCATTATGTAAATATTTATATCTCATTAGATATACATGGTTGGAATGGGGAGTGAACTTGGATTAATAAAAGGCTTTTTCCACTAATATGGTCTTGGGAGTGATCCTTGACTACTATGATAGTTTGGGGAGTGAAATAATTACACCATAATATCATTTGTATCAAGATGTGACTATTATAGAAGGCGTTATTATGCCCAAATGGTCCATAGATACACTGAGATGGGGGGAGGGTGGTTAATAAATGTATGGATATTCCATTAAAAAACTAGGATACACAACTAGATATTGACCTCTTTCTATAAGGTTCACTCTATATTCAATTATGTGTTTATAATGATATTATTTTATAATTATTTATTTTATGGATATGCAATTAATGTGATTTGGGAGAGAAATCAAAAGTACACACCAATGATTCCTTGGTTCACCATCATTGGGATACATCGAAGAAGCATACAACAATAATGCACTAACATACAAAATTTATTATTCCTCACTGCCAAATCATGGTTTGGGATAATTCACTTCTATGCCCATGACCACTACCTTTATTTTTTTAGGGATAGATAACTACTTCTCAAGGGTAACTCCCTCGACCTTCCTTCTATGGAACACATCTTGACAAAAGTATCACCTTCTTCTTCTACCATTGCTCACTACACTATATAGGATTCACACATTGTTTATGGCCATGTAGGTCCCATAATTAGATATAATTAATGCACCCTCAATTATAGATAGATGATCATTTGATGTACTTTTTTGAAACATGAATAAAATCAATATGTTATAGATTTAATAGGGAAACCCTTTTCAACACTATTGTGATTCTCACTTCTTTCTCAAAGCACACAAATCCATCGAGAAATATCCCAATTCTTCACATGTTTATAACACTATTGTAAACCCTAGAACAGTCCAGAATATCACAATTTTTGTGAGGCTAAACCAAAATTCAATAAGTAACCACTTTGGAAAAATCTCAAAAACCATTTCAATGATTACTTATCCATCATGAATCTCAAAAAATTCAACAATCATTTTATATACTACATGAAATTAAATACCTTTTAAACAATTACAACGTTCAGACATATTTCATATACTATGTGAACATCCTTTCTGTGAGAACATTTTCTTAATAACATTCTTCGCAAATCACCATCACGAATTTAGACCCTCAGAATCATCGTTATTTCCTTCTGTCATTTCGGACAGGGGTAGAGTCCTATTTATATGTGTTTCTTACCATTCTTGCATCATCCATTAATATCATCACCTTTTCATAAAGATCTCAATTCTCATTCATGGTGTTCCCTATTTCATGAAGCATTAGGTAAATTTACACATTCATGAATCTTCATTTTGTCACTGAAATTTAATATGAACCCTTCGCACATTCATAACGATACACTTATCATAGTCAGGGAGATGTACTATTTTTCAATGTGTGATTGGGATGCTCCACACCATTGTGAAACCCAGCCTTCATGACACCAAATGCTTTTGTGAAGCTCCTTACCTTAATGAAACTAAAATATTTTCAAAGCCCATTCCCTTTTCCATATTTTTTCACAGTTAGAAATACATATTCATTAATCATTGATTTGTCATACATATTTTTGAATCGAAATTTTTTTCTTCCACAATGAAACACCACCACCTTGTATATGCAATTTTGTATACCACCTTAATGGGAAACCATTACTTTTAAAATATTATTTGTAAACATAAATTTCCAGAAATATCTCTAGAACACCACAACAACCCATGGGAACATGGTTTTTCAATAAACACAATCAACCAAAAAATACGACAATGTTTCCTTATGGGACGTTTTACCAAAAATCATTATATTTTATCAAGTATTTTCCACAATTCTATAACTTATTCCAATGTTTTTCTATCTTAGTTCATATTATTTGATTCCCATTTATTCATGTCCTATAAAGAAACAATAATTATATGATAAATCAGTATTATGATCATTGATATGACGGTTATTCTATTTAGTTGTTGTGCTCATGTTCACATTCTTTTTTTCTCATGTTATGCTTACATATCCCACTAATTTACACTAACTCATCATCCAATATCTCTATTTATTATGTTTATGTTTCCATGGTTATGAATATCTGTATTATGTATCACATTTCTAAGAATAGATATAGTTATAATGAACATAGTGGGAGATGACGTAGGTCACCCATGAACGAGTGTTTTTTTATTTCTCCAAAGACACTAAATTATTACATTCATCAATCCAGTTTATTTGTAATGTAAAAAAGAGTAAAAATATTATGTTGTTTTTATATATGTTAATCCTTGTTTATTATATGTAACCATAACTTGACCTAGAATTATGTATTTTAATTTTTGATTTTAAATAGTTGTTCCATTAAGAAATGTTTAAAACAAGATTGTATAATGAAGGATAAGTAAATTTTAAAAACAATATACATTTAAAATTTATATGAAAAATATTTTCCAATGAATAATAATAAAAATTAATATACCTTAAAAAAATAAGAAATCAGACTAAGATCATTTGAAGATATATTTTTTAATAAAGTTCACTAAAATTAATGAAAACTATCATTTACTAAATAGAATAAAAATGAACCATATAACATTTATCATTTAAGAACAAAAATAGACATGTTTATTTAATTATTCAATGAGTTGAAAATTTCATCAATTATTAAATAGTTTAAAAAAATTTCTCATTGAAATCTCATTTTAAAAGTTAATTTTTAAAATAAAACACAAAAATTGATGTGCTAAGAGACAATAAAAATTTGATACAAAAATTTCCCCCATAAATAATCAATTTCACAGCAATGAAATTTTATTTATTAAAAATAAATCTTTAAAAAAAGTGGTCATCATTTATTGATTCTTATTAACTCCAAAGTCATTTGTAATTAAAAATGACTCTGATATGGGAAATTGTCTCACCTCTTATATGAATATAACTAATTTATATACTTTAATCCAATTTAATGTTTTAGTTTTGAGTCTATATTACAATTAGGATCAAATGGAATTACATATATAAAAAACAAACTACTAGTATTCACACTTCCTAACAACCTTCAAATCGATGTCCACTTTCCACATCATTGATACAACTCAAATGATATCTGTATAAATTAATTTTCTCTCCTTCATTAGGGATTAATATTATTCACACCCGAATGAATAAATTTTTGAAACATAGACATTTTAAATATCATTTTTTAGTTTCAATTCCTATGAAATAACTTATAGAATTTCAAAATTTATTTATATATTTACAAAACCCATTATAAACATTATCTCGGTGACTCACCATGAGATCCAAACTATCCATTGCAATCAATTTCCAAAGGAATTATTTTAATCTCTTTTGAGTCAGCTCACTAAGGAGTTCCATTTTAAAAAGACTATTTTCTAGTTTCATGTGGAGACATGAGGGTTCCTCATATTATATTTCTAATTCCAACAAATATAATTTTTCATACTCATGTTCATTTTTTTCAAATACAATTTCTTTATAAATAGTAGACCACATCCCCAATAGATCATTAAATTTTTAAAAATTTAGAAATAGTAAAATCCATAAAAATGAGTGCAACAACCTAATTGTTTTTGAAATATTATTTTTAAAATTAAATTAACCTTTTTTATTTTTATCAATTCTTGCATTATTGGAATAGTTTAGTTAATATTAAAGATCCAAGTTTGGATTTCATTATATGAAACACCATGTAAATCATGAACGAAAATAAATATAAACATTATTTGTTTTTACATGGAACACCGAGTTTAGATTTCATTATACACAACAATAACATTGCTTTTTGGCATGTGCAACATGAAAGACCATGGTTTACTATAAAATAATATATTTTTGAAATATTATTGTTTAATATAATAACATTTAACCTAATAGTTAAACTAGAAGTTATGAATATATAATTTAAGAAAATATATGGTATACAAAATTTTAATATGAATTATTATGTTATCAATTAATTAGAAATTAATATGAAATAATGATTGAATATATAAAAAAATAATAATATTTTTATAGTCAAAATGATTTTTTACCCTAATAAATTGATTTAATTACATTTATTCTTTGATATTAATCTAATATATAATTTAAATATTAAATCAACTATTTTTTGGTATTCATCCAATATATTGGATGGATATAAGATAAAAATAACCCATATTTAATGTATAAAACATATATTTTTTACAATTTTAGTCTTTACACATTTGAATAAAGAACACATATTAAATCAAATTTTTGGAAATTTTTAGATTTTTTATTTCAAAATAAACGTTTTATTTGTAAGTGAATCATAATGTTTAGGTTATGATAATTTTTTGGTAATTTTTTGCAACGGTTTATTTTTTAATAAAGAGTTGAAATTAGTGGATTTAAATTAAAAACTTCTTTTCAATATAATATATTTATAACGTTAAATTATTTTTTAAATTTGGATAAATATATATTTATATAAATTTTGTATCAATTTATCCATTTTTGAAAATCATTATCAATTTATCATTGAAATTTGATATAGAAATGTTACAATATTTTGACCATTTTCTACTTTAAATACCCACAATGTTGCCCCATTAATGAGACTAATTTTAACTTAATTTCTTCCAATAACATGATTGGAATTTTGAAAAATGGATACCATATTTTGAATCATAATAATTTGTAATGTCTAATAGGGTCAATATAGAATTTTACTAAAATGACTAGTGAATGTAATTTGAATTAATTACATCGGTTAAGGTAAAATTAAGCTCAACAAAGGACTGAACACAAAAGTTAAGACTCAAAAATACATATAAACTTTTAAAAAATCCAAATTATTTTTATATTGTGACCCTATCCTCCATTTTATCAAAATTTAATAATTATTGGATCCATTTAAAATAGGAAAAATTTGGGTGTAATTCTCTCTTCAAATATTTACAAGAGTGCCACTCCCTAAATATAAAAGGCTACCAGCTCTTAATCTTCTTAACACCACTAAATGAAAATGGGATCAACCAAGAACTTCTCAATAATGTACCCAACGTCCCTAACTTCCTCATTAAATCCTAAATTTGGGCAGAATATGTTTCAAATAATCATTTTGGTAAAAACCAAAAGGAGTTACCCAATTAAGAGGTAACACCTTCTCTCAACCTCATTTACTTTATTTTCCTTCTCCACCAATCCACTATATTAATTACATGATTTTATAAAAAATTGAGTGTGCTTAATATAATTGGATTTTTTTATATGGGTTCTATATAAACATACACACACACCCATTTAATGGGAAACGAACATACTATTTATGTGCACAAATATGTTTTTCTCACAAAAAAATGATTGTTCAATTTTCCATAATACCTCTCATGGTGGAAATTGTAATGGATAATATATTGATAAATGTTATATATTATTTTTTTTCTTTATTATTTTATATTCTTTTTACAACACATATCGTTTTTACATTTTATTTTGTGCAAATAAAATAATTTCGTTTGAGGATGTGTGGACTACCTCACCTCAAAGCCTTATGATTCATTCAAACAATAAATGAAATGAATTAAACATGGAATTCGTGAAATTTAATGATATACATAAAATTATAATTTTAATATTATTATATTATAAACATATAAACATATAATTCATTTTATTCATTTTATTCATTTCAATTCAACAATTAAAATGGAAACAATGTTCATGCATACGTACAACATTCCATCATAATGAACATTGTATTCCATTTAATAATTATATATTCAATAGATTATTATGACAAAAATATAATGAATATAAATAATATTTATACCTATTATTCCTTTCTGGAATAATTATATAATTATAAGGACCAAATATATAACAAATTATGACTCATGCGACGAATAAAGAGAATATTATCTGAAAGAGAAACTATAACATATAATGGTTAATAAGGGGGTAATATAAAAGTAGTAATAAAAAATTACATGGTATTATTTATAATAATATGGTTCTATAAATAATTTATATAAAATTTATAATTATTATATAGTTTTTTTTGAATGAGTATGATGATAGTCAAGACACAAGGTAAGGGAATTTCACCTTAGTTTGTATTTCCATAAGATACATGCGTTATTCACCGCCCTTTCTTTTTGTGTGGTGTTTATAATTTCAATGAATGTATTAAATTATTCATATAAATAAATTTATGTGTATTTCAAATTCATTCTGTGATATTTATTTCGTGGGTTTTATGTTTAAAAAGTTGCCAAATCGGGGAAATAGTTTTGTCTCAATATTCCTTCACTGAGTCTCATGTCTTATTATGAACCTAAATTCTATTTATAGGTGTATATAATTCATTTTGACATGTAATATCCTGAATATAATTATTATCATGATAATTTATGTTTCATTTATGTAATTTTACTTTCATGGTGTTTATTATCCCACGTTACCAAGTTATAAGAGTTTATTTAGACAATATCAACTCTTTTCAATATTTATTATGTGTATGATTCCCTTGATAAAATATTATCATTCATCTCTTAATAACATTAATTAATTTTCATAACCTATGGGTATTAATAATTTATTCATATATTTGTTCCATTTCCCCCACTATTGTGTACATATGATAGTTAAGAATGCATTTTTACGAAAGGCCCACTTTTCCCTCTCATTGGTCAGAAATCTATGTTCCTTCCAAACCGCGTTTTCTTAAAAGAGATTCCAAGAATAATTTACCGTTATCCCATAAAATTTAAAATATTTTTTTACCCTTTTTATAATTTACCAATATTTTAAAAATATACTTTTTGTCTCCTTCCAAATATGGCATTTTTCTAACATTTTTTCGTGAAAATGGAATGTTCGTTTTACCTCATACTACCTGTGCAGATTTACCCAAATTCCCTTTTTTTGATGCCTTCCATTCATTTTTAAAAGATTATTTTTTATGAAAATATTTTTAAATGCTATTTTGATGGATTTATTTTCGAAATAATTTCAACACTATTTTTTAATTTTTCAATAAAAGTTGTTTTCAGAATGTTTTCAAGAATAATTTCTAACTTTTCAAAATATTTTCAATGAAATGGATTTTCAATCCATTTTCAAAATCCATTCATATGTTTTAATGTTATTTTTCTCAAAACATTTTCATGATTTCCATATACGTTTTCAATTTATTTTCATAGAAATTTTTATAATGATATTTTCTGACTCCTTTCCTCTTCAATTAATTAAAAAGGTTTTCAAATTATTACCTAGAATTATTTATATGTTTTACAAGGAAATGGTATTTTAAAAATCATTAAATATTATTTTATATTTTTTCAAGAAAAAAGGATTTAAAAATGATTTGTTGTCTTCTTTATATTATTTCAAGTTTTTTTATGAAAATGATATTAAAATGGTTTTATGTATTATAATTACTTTTTCAATGAAGAAAGGATATTTCAACCAAGGAATGTTATTAAAAGATAATTAAAAGTTATTTTTCATATAATAAGACATCTGTCAAGGTTACACATGGACTTCATGAAAATGATAGAAAGGTTTCATTCATATTATTTCCATTAATATGTTATTATTAATGTCTTGTTCTTTATGAAACTTGATTCACTTTCAATGGTTATATTTTTATGAAATCCATAACCCTTTCACAATGATATGTTATTGAAACCCATTTCTATTTCATGGGTTACGTGTTAATGAAATTCATTTCACTTTCACAGGTTATTCTGTTGATAAAAAGATTATTAATTTGATCTTTTTTTACATGATACAATATTATTACATGTTTATAATACCCATTTTATTTCATGGGTTATGATATTATTATTTACGATATTTTGGAACATGTGTGTATTATTTCACTATGATATCGGTGGGACTAGTATCTCCCTCCAATGAATTGGGTAAATATTTAAATATCATGAGATAGACTAAGATGGTATTGGGAATGAACCTTGGATACTAAGATGGCAATGGGTGTGAACCATGACTACCAATATGGAATGAGGAGTGATCATAGGCTAATGAAATGGCCATGAGAGTCAATGATAACTTCAAAAATGGTGTGGGGAGTGAACACATAATCCCATTATGGTCTTGTTATTATTCATTGACTCGTGTTGGTATTATATTATATGATTATGTGTCTGCCACAATTCCATTTTTAATTCTTATTTTGTTCTTTCATGACTTATGGTATTAATTCTATTATGATTGATTTCTTATGAATTTACAATCATTATTATGATATATTTTATATAATGTATAATCTTCAGATGATATTGTCAAGTTCCATACCCTTTGTTCATGTTATTCCTACACATTTCATTTATTTACCATTACTGAGCTTCTCATCTCCCCCCTTATTATGTTTTATTTCCATAGGGTATGTAGAATGGTTATATATATAAGTACTAAATTTAGAGATCATTGTGAGAGATATTGAAGATATTTCATACAGATAATATATTTTGTAACCATGTTTCTATTGACATTAACTATTACAGTCCTCAGGCATGTATTTTTGTAATGTACTAAATACTCATGTAAAATGTTGTAATATCTAGGTATATTAACCACGAGGAGTTATAGTTGGTATAAAAGGAAGGTTTTATTCAACCATTGGAAACTATGAAGAGAAAAATTTAATGAGAACATGAAGTTTATTTATATGGCTATGCCATGGGATGTTTTTGACGGCAAGTATCATTATGAGTTAATGTTTTAGAAAATGACTTGGAATTTTGGTAAATGATATAGTGAGTGGTTTCTTTTAAATATATCCCTTTGTAGATTATATAAGTGGATTTGTCTTTGGAACATATTTACCTAGGGTTGAAAAACCTGATATGATGTTCTGGTACAGACTTTGGGTAATCTAATACTTGACAACATGCCTTACTGCACATCTGGTTTGACACACCTGGAGGGGATATGATTTGGGAATTCACAACCACTTCACGAACCATCAAGAATGATTTAAATATAATTTGTCTACGAATATCCAATTATAAAAAGGGTGATATATTTTAAGGATGATTTCATGATATAGACACCCTTTTGTTAATTATTTTCATAATTATTTGGTTTAGTGCTTTAATTTGTAATTCCCACACTATACTTATGGTGGTAGTAAATTGAAGGAACATTAAGGAACTGGATTAACTTCCAATATCATGGATGGTTTTTGTAATGAGAAGTAAAGCTGTATGATCACTAGAGTTAATTCTTTTTTGATCATTCTTAACTAGTTTTCATGGAACATTATTAATAATTTATACGTTAACAAACACTTATATGCACCAAAGATGAGAAAGAAAGAGATCACTAAGAGTTAGGGTAATGGAGAACATGGAGGAAGGAATATTCAGTTTTTGTTGAAAATAATGTTGGAAGAATATCCTAATTAAATGTCCTAGAGGAACAAGAATATGTTTTTATTGTGGTAAATAAGGACACAAATCATGTGAATGTATTGGAAAAATGAAGAGTTCAATTAAAAGAATGGATGAGAATATTGGACTCACTATGGCGTCATTAATGATTATGTGGTTTATGTGTGGAAGAAATGGACATTATGTAACTCAATTCCCTAAGAGGAAATCTCATGAAGGGGATCAAGAAGATGCTATGAGTAATGGTTACAAGAATGATGATAAATGGAAATGTACAAGGAAAGAGGTATTGTGTAATATGATGAGTTATCATTACTAATTTAATAAATATGAATTGGAATAATAATAGACATTATGTATTTGGATTCAATAAGTATGTTATACAAAATGTGGAATATATAAGGATTATTTAGCTAATGTTTTTACCTATATATTTATATAAACATGTTGAATTGTTCTGATGGAATATAAAAGTGATATAATGGCAAGGTGAAATCCAGGGAAAACACATTAATAATGGAAATATGACCCCTAATATAGTCTTTATGTTATGATAATGTTTTTATGGATAATGATATGATGGATATGAATAATTAAATTGGACAATACATATTAACTAGGAACAAAAAACAAGGTTTTTTGAAAAGTTGTTTGCGCTATCATGGATGAAATTTATAACTTCTTGGATACATGGAATATATCTAGTAATCAATGGAATAAGGAGGCATGCATGTTTTCTAGAAGCATTTATCATAATTCAGGTTGTTACCATGTTCCAAGAGAATTTACATTGATGGTATTCACATGTTTGGAATATGAAAACCAAGAGTTAATCTTTAATATATGAGGGATCAATGTAAAGATGATTTTGATACTCTTTTTCAAAACATTTGGATATTCACCTTTGAGAAGGGTTAAAATGTAACAGCCCAGCTACTGATAAAATAATTTCTTTTCATTCTATAATTAAATATTTAAAATCATTATATATGTATAATGAAATAAGTGGATATTTTTGAAATTTAGGATTTTTTACAAATAGAAGATTAACATGACGTTAATAATAGTAATATGACCATTTAGAATAGTAATCTGGCTAATAAAATAGTAACCCACCCAATGAGAGTATAAATAAAATTTTTGTTTTGTATATTTATAATAATGATATATTTTTATTATGGAATAAGTGAATAAATGTTTTGGAAATGATAAATAAGGTTTTGGTATTTTTGTAAGTCATAAATATTTAATTAAAATTTTATAATGAATTTAATGATTTTAATGAAAAATTATTTTCATAAAAATGATTCATTAAATAATATTTTGTTCTTGACTTTACTTATTTTTTCAATGGGAAATAAAATTATATATAATATTAAAATTATTATTTTTTGAATAAATTATAATTTTATTTAAAAATTGATTTTATGATATTCAGAAAATTATTTTCAAAAAATGTAGCTCAATTATTAATTATACATGTATGAAAATGATTGGGGTAAATTTTTTGGGATTTTTTTAAAATAGATGACTTTTTGGTGAATACTGTAATACTGTAATTAATAGTATTTATATGTTATAAATAAAATACAATATACCTAACATCATGAATGATGTAATCACCATAATCTCAAACTTAAATTGATTTTTTTAATATATTTAATGATAATACTCAAACTATTTGTAGTATTGTGCTAAATTAACAAACTAATGTATTACTAATTTAAAAACAACTCCTATAATCCACTATAAATACAACCCCTCACCCCCTCTTCTCCTAACACCTCGCAATATTTGAGAATTTTCCAAATTAATCCCAATAATCTTCTAGGGCTTCTTTCCCACATCAAACACCTTCTGGTCTTACAAAAATGCCCAAAACAATGGCCATAAAGACTTTTTCAAGGTTGATAACTCAAATGGTAAAGATCCTCTTTCATATTCTTTTATTTTATTTGAAATTCATTTTCATTTATTATACTCTATTTATCTCACATTATCCTAGAGGCATGAAAACTAAAATGACTTATATATACTAGAATATTATCGTGTTTATGGAAGAATTCATCACCATACTTCTTCCCCTATCCCCTTTATCCAAGAAAAATAAAAACACCATCTGTGATGTATCAAATTACCGACACTATGTATGATTTGATTTCAATTTCCATGATCACCTTCAAGGATGGTAATAAAACCATTATTTTTATTAAATATTATTTTATTATAAAAAATATATGTTATATTATGATCTGGAATGAGTGTTTATACTTAATATTAATTAGTAAAACAAATGTGGTTCATAATGATTGAAATTAATCAAAATAATATGACATTCTTATATTATATTTTATCTAATGATTCATACTCACATTGAATATAAAAATGATATATAAGACTATTTAGTAGTCTTTATGTTCTTTAGTATCATTTATTTTCAATTCTGCACTTTTTCTTCCTTTTTCCAGGAAAATCTATTACGAACCAGCCATGGAAACCATGAATAGAATACATGCGAAACAATTGAAATAAAAATATATTATTAATTAATGGGTGGAAATATGATTCAAAATGATCATATAGGGTATTATAGACATAAATACGTTTTTATAATATATTAAAAACACTTCTCTATCAATTAGACAATAGTTTTAAACATGTTTTAAGAAAAAGGAACATTATTTAAGGGAAATATTATCCTAGCTTCCATTGTTTTGGAAAACATTATACTTAACTAAATATATGATAATACGATAATTTATGAAATTATTTTTCTTATATTATTATTTATGTTGATTTACAGTGTATTCCCATATTGTTGTTTTTATTAATTGTCACTTCAATTATATGATATTTATATTGTATTTTTCATTTAAAATCATCTTTAAAAATTCTATTTTACATAATACAAAAGAATCGTTTTTATGAAATTATTAATATTTTATGATTTTATTATATTTATTTGGAATTAATTATAATTATGGGTGGGACATATATCTACATATAATTCATTGGTTATGTTTATGTTGGAGGTCAACTATATGGTCAGTCCATGTTTAACTGTGATGGTTACAAAGAAAGATAGTTGTGAGAGTTAGATTGTAAGGTAACTATGAGGGTTACATTGTATGGTTTCTATGAGGGTTAAAATCATACAGTAGATATTATGGTTACAATAGGAAGTAAGTAATTCCCTAAATTACATATAAATTATTATTTATTTTTTATATATACTATGTAAATCTCATGTTTTCATATTGTAACTATATGATACATATTATTGGAGAAGTATGTATTTGTGACAGTTATTCCATATATTTATAAGTATGCATGTACTAATGGTTTAACTCATTCTTCATATATCCCTTACAATGATAATTATTAATATCCCAAGTTTTAATATATTTTTTTATAGAGATAAAGGATGGGTAATAGAAATGAAGAATCCATGATTAATGTTGTGAAGAGTTCTCAAAAAAGTGACTTTATGTATTTTATTTAAACCATTTTCATTAGAGTATAAATGGATATTGTTTTAATAGTGAAATTTTTTTATTATTTTGGATTGATATGTATGAATAATTACCTATTTTTTTTAAACTATAATCTGAAAATATCATTGGGAATGTATTATGTGTTTTCTAATTGAATTAACTAGATTATCTAATGTTTAAGGATGAGTCCTTATAGTCGATATCAGAGTTAGGTTTAGATACCATTTCAGGACAGGATGATGTTTATTGAATATGATAAACTATTTATACCTTATTAACATGTTGGAATTATATAGCATTTTAGGCTTACCATGTTTCTCTATCTATGATATGTATATTTAGAGTTGTTTTTGACCAAATAAACAAGGATGTTGATGTAGAAAAAACATAGAGGATGATATCTATCTTAATCCACAACTAGGAAGGGTGGGAAATACAACCGAATAGTTTGTGACAACAACGGATTAGTTCATGAAGACTATGAGTGGGGGTGGAAAAAAAGAAAAAGAACAACAAGATCTACCAAAAAGGAATATGAATATAGTGGAACATTTTTTAAGGTGACACCCTCATGATTTAAAGGGATATTTTGACATAGAGATGTTGAAGGGTTGATTAAATCCATTGAAAATATATTGGATGTTATGGGGTTTTTACATACTCAAAATTATTTTCTTGTCATTTATCATTTTTAAGGTGATGATAACCATTGGTGGTCAATGGTTTAGAATATAAAGTATAGCTATGAGATTGATGCACTGGAATGTGATAAATTTTAAAAAAAGTCTTTGAAAAATATTTTCCTAATGTATTTCGACTATGGATAGAAAAACAATTCTTTGAATTGAAACAAAAGGAGGAGGATTCAGTGGCCGTGTATGGAGAAACTTTCACCAGAATGGCATGTTACTATCCCAATGTTATTTTTGTATTGATTTAAAAATCAATCATTTTTAATCATGATTAATGATAAGATATTGGTTTTCATTAGACTCCCTTGCATTGAATATTTTTTAGAATATTTTTTGATGCGATGAGAGGGTATAAATAGAGTTTGTTGAGGATCATGGGTACTTTGGAAACAAGTTGAATAAGAGTTCTATATGGCTTGTGATGGGTGAGCATCAATGAAAGAAATTTGAAGTAATGAAATTACAATTTCCATTTTCTGAAAATTATGGTAAAAGGAACCGTGGGGTTTTCCTTAAAAAAACTAGGAAGTGATTTCGATGAGATACATTTGATCATATGGCCCAATATTGTAATTAATTATAATTTAAAATTAATCCTAATAATCAAACTATAATGTGCTTTAAATGTATTGAGATTGGTCATTATAAATATACCTACCCTGAGAAAGGTCTCAATGATGCAAAACAACTAGATTATAAGAATAATAGCCTAGTGAGATCCTTTGTGACGATGTCAGCAGATTTCAGGACATCCAATGATGTAGCATTAGGTATTTTTTTATTACTCCACTTCTTCTAATTTATTCTTTTTATACAATGTCTACACAATACATTATTCATGGGAAATATTCTAGTGAATAGTATATTTAGGCTCAAGAAATGATACCAAAACATATTGTAAAAATTAATGGGTAAAATATTACATCAAAACAGCATTATATGAATTTTATTTTTTTGTTTTTGGAAATAGATTAACTGAATAATTTTTATTCACTTAGTAGTGTTTAATTTCATTCTAGTTATAAATTAACTTTATTTTTATTATGATAAGATTTATTTTAGTTCTATGGAAGTTGTTTTTTATAAAAAAAATTAATTTTTATGCATGAATGAACCCATACAATTGATAACTTATCGAGAATCTGAAAGAATATTAAATTATAGAAATTAAATTTCACTTTTCCATATTTTTAAAATTAAGGGAACTATTTAGATAAATGGTGTGCCAGTGGTAAATGAATATGTGGATGTTTTTTATGATGAGTTATTCATTTTTATACCTTATCAAGAAGTTGAATTTATTATTTACATGGTTTATGATTAAAATCCAATTGCAAAACACCCTTATCAAATGGTTCATGTGGAACATGATGAATTAAAAAATATGTTGTAGGAGTTTTTTAATAATGGATGCATTCACTATAGCAATTAACCATGGGGTGATTATGTTTTTTTCATTAAAAATAAATATGGTTCAAACAGGATTTTCACTAATTATTGATCTTTTAATAACATTACTATTATGAATAACTATCCAATGCATTATATCAATTAATTTTTGATCAACTCTAGGGAGCATTGTATCTTTCCACGTTTGAAGGTAGATATGGATTCCGTAAACATATGGTGAAGAAGGAGGACATCCTAAAAACTTATTTTTGTACCATATATGAGAATGATGAGTTTATCATTATTCCCTTTGGTACGAAAAATACCCTAGCTGTATTCACAGATCTTATGAATAGAATATTACATGAGTATTTGGATACTTTTGTTGCTTTTATTGATGATATTTTGATATTTTATAAAACTTATGAGGATCATGAAAAACATTAAAGGATTTTATTGCATCCTATCAAAGAAAATAAGTTATACAAAAAATTAAGAAAATATGATTTTTTGGTGTAAGAGATTTCATTTCACGAGATAACTTTTAAGAAGGATAGATTAAAATTTGATCCTACCAAAATAAAATGAGATAATTATTTCCCAAGACCTAAAAATAATACAATGATTCAATGTTTTCTGGTATTAGTTTTTTATTAGCTATGGTTTTTTAAAGACATTGCACAGTTATCTATCCCTCTCATTGAGTACACCTAAAAATGGGAAAATTTATTTTGGTAGAATAATGTGATGTTTGTTTTCATAAATTTATAAAGAGATTGGTGAATTCTCCAATTCTGGCATGGCATTCCAAAATTGAGGAAATGTTCATCTATAGAGATTCTTCATTAACAAGACTTGGTTCTGTTCACATAAATAATGATTAGGTAATATCAAATTCATTAAGACAACTAAACCCTCCTAAGATAAATTTTCCCACACATGATTTGGAATTAGAATACGGGGTTTTTGATTTTCAAATTTGGATACATCATATATATGGAGCCAAATATAAAATATATATTCACCACAAATGTTGGAAGTATATATTCAGACAGTGAAAATACATCATGATGCAGAGAATATTTCATGAAGTAATAAAGTATTATGGTCACATGATCAATTATAATCCAAGAAAAGATAAAAAAGGGATAGATTTATTGATTCCAAAACATCATACACCCTTAACCATGTTACCATTGGAGCATGACACTGTGGTTAATGATTTGAAAAATATTGTATTGGAAGTTGTCAGTGTCATATATTTCCTCTATTTTTATTCAAGTGTCAGTGAAGTCACCAATATTAGATAGAATTAAGAATATGTATATGGAAGACAATAAGCTACAGAAACATGTATAATTGGTAAGAAAGGGTAACCCTTTATAATTTAACATTGATAGTGACTATTTTTTAATATTTGAAAAGAGATTATGTGTTCCTTATGATTCCCAACTGATGAAATAATTGTTGTGGTAGGATCATAGTTATCCATTTAACATTCATACTAATAGTACAGAGATGTACAAATGCCTTCAAGAGTATTACTAGTGGGATGGAAGGAAAATTGATATTTCATATTTTACCATGAAATGTTTTATATGTCAATAGGTTAAATAAGGGAGAAAATTTCCAAAAGGGATGCTTCAGTCATTTAAAATACTAATGTGGAAAAGGAAAAATATATCCTTGGACATCTTGGTGGGAATACTGGTGACTACTGAAGGTAACAATGTGATTTTAGTTATTGATGAAAAACTGACTAAATATGAACATTTAATTCCAATTCATGATACAATGCCTTTGGATCAGCTCTCTAGACTCTATATCTAGAATATTGTCTGGTAAAATGGATTTCCTCTATCCATTGTATATGACCATGATCCCATGTTCACTTCTGAATTTTGTAATGGCCTTCAGAAGTCATTGAAATTGAATTAAACTTTAATAGTTATTTTCATCCTTAATCTGGTGGACAGACCGATTGAAAAACTATGAACATGGTGGATATGATTCAATATTGTTTAATGGATTACAAATTTATTTGGGATCAACATCCTTCATTTGTTTATTTTTCATATAATGACGTATTTGATTCTAATATAAAGATGGATCCTTTTAAGACATTATATGTGAAGTGGTTTCGAACTCTCTCATTTTGGGATGAAGTCATGTAAATAAGAATAATGGAACCATAATCAGTAAATGGAGTGTTAGAGAAAGTGAAGATGATCCCACAACATATGCAACAACTCATATCCAGATGAAAAGTTATGCAGATAATTAGAGAAAATACATTTATGTTGAGGTTGGTGATCATGTGTTTCTGAAAATCACAACATGGAGAAGTTTTATGTATTTTTTATACAAAGTAATGTTATATCCATGGTTTGTTAGACTATATGAAACCCTAGATAATGTTTGACCATTCACCTACATAGTATCTTTTCCCTCAAGTTTATCATAGGTACACAATGTTTTTCATGTTTTGATAATGAGAAAGGGTATTCCAGAACCATCTCAGGTTTTGATCCTAGAATTAGTTTTTATTTATGAGGAAAATAATTTTAATATTATTTATATTAAAGGGTGGTATTGATTAATAAATTGATTCACTAGTTTAATATTTTTTGGAGAGACCACACGGTTGAAGAAGAAACATGATAATCTAAAATTGCTATGAGAGAAAGGTACTTTCACTTGTATAATAGGTTAATAAAAATTGAAAGGATTCAATTTATAGAAGGTGGGTATAATTTCAAAACCTATGTACTGATAAAATAATTTCATTTCATTCTATAATTTATTTGTTACCTTCATTACAATTGTATAATTAAATAGTGAAAATTTATAAAAATTAAGGAATTTTTACTGATGGAATAGTAACTTGACCTTAGGAATAGTAACATGAACATTAATAATAATAATATAGAAATTAAAACATTAATCTCACCAATAAGAGTATAAATAATATTTATGTATATAATTAGTGTAATCATGATATATTTATATCATGGAATAAATGAAAAAATATTTTTGAAATTAAAATGTGTTTTTATTTTTATAATTCATTAAATTTTAACTATAATTTTATTATTAATGAAACATTATTTTTTCACAAAAAAGATTCACAAATTAGTAATTTTTTTGAATGATTATATGATAATTTTATGATATTTTAATTAATTTTTGAATTAGTTACAAAACTAGTTATAAATATAAAATTTTTATTTTTAAAATAAATTATAATTTTAATTAAAAATTACATTTCTTATCGTTAGAAAATTATTTTAAACTAAATTGACTAAATTTTTGAAATATACACATAGTAAAATTATTGGAGTGAATTTTTGGGTTTTTCTAAAATACATGAATTTTTTGTGAATAGTGAAATATGATAATTTATAGTATATTTACATAGTAATTTGAATACACTATTAAGAACACCCTAAATGATATAAGAACCATAAATATAAATTACCTTGATTATTTTAATTTAATTTATGATAATGCTCAAAATATATATTTTCATGAGTGAAAATTAAAAATTAATGAATAAAATTATAAAAACCCTTCCTCTCCTCCATAATAAATACCACCATCACACCCTCTTCTCCTCCCACCTCTCATGCATTAAGAATTTAAAAAATTATATCCAGATCAATCCCAAACCCTCTTACCAACGTCCATGACTTATAGTGTCACCAAAAGTCCAAATCAAATGGCCTTAAAGAAGTTCTCAAGGGGGATAATTCAAGAGTTTAAAATAAACATTGAATTTATTTTATTTTATTTTCAATTGTTTTTCTTTTCTTATACACTCTTCACATACACATATATAAGTGTCTTTAAATCTCTAGTATCTTATATATACTATAATTTTATCATGTTTATGGAAACATTCAACATCATATTTCTCCCCCTCTCTGTTTTATTCTAATAAAAAAAATGCCATCCATGATGTGTCGAAGTACCAACATCGTCGATGATGTGTTTTCAATTTTCATTAGCACCTTCAATGTTGGTCATAAATCCTTTAATATGGTTAACTAATACATTATTATACATACTATATTTCGATTAATGTTCTGGAACTTGTGTTTATTCATAATATTAGTTAATGAAATAATAGTGGTTTGTATGGATCAAAATTCATCAAAATAACCTAACGTTTATCACTAATCTATTCTGTAATAATTCATCCAAGAGATATATAACCCGACTAATTTATAAGAACATTTAATATTCAATAAATTTATTTATTTTGTATAATTTTTATTCTGGATATTTTCATCCTTCTGACAAAAAAATCCATTACGAACGAACCATGGAAACCATGTAATGAATGCACCCAAAACAATAGAGGTAAGATTATATTATTTATAAATAGGGGAAAATAAATGATAAAATGATAAAATAACATGTCATAAACATAAATATGTTTATTTAAAACATTAATAATACTTTTTAACCATTTTACAGTAGTTTCAAACATTATTGAAGTATGAAAAACCTAAGATAAGAGAATTCTTAACCAAATTTCCATTCTATGGGAAAAATCATATTTTTATTATATTATGAAGTAAGATTGTGGCCACCGGCTCACAACATATGAATCCAAGGTCCATAAGGGGGCTAAAAATCGTGTAATCCAAGAGCATCCCCCTATACAAATGACATACAGATCATGGGGAGTGACCCGATACTATTGTAAACAACAAGCAGCTCCTCCTCCCTTCCCAAGACGGCAAGCGCATCAGCAATAAAGTTAGCTTCCCTCCAAATGTGATGACCATGTTGGCCCTGACTCGTTTCCAAGGTGATCCTTCGTGCTAAGTAGAAAAGGAACCATGGAACCTCAAACCTTCCCTTGACCATATTGACCAAGGCCTCTGAATCAGACACAATCTCTTCAGCCTCCAACCCCAGCCTCTTGCACAACACTAGACATGTGATGAGGGCCCTCATTTCAACTTCCAAAGAGCTACTAGCCCCGAAAAAGGCGTTGAAACCTACCAAAACTAATCCACATGAATTGCGTATGAGGCCCCTGCCCCACATAATTCCACTCCTATAGGAAACATTGACGTTCAATTGCAACCCATGCAAGGGGGGCCTCTAACGAACCCATCTGCCACTCGGCCCGCCCGACGCACCGGCTGAATAAGTCTGATGGAATAACCTGCAGAAGGTGGTCGAGGATTTCCCAACTTTGATGAACAAACCCAACTCCGAGCAAAGCTCCCTTTCCTACATCTTGTGGTACTGAACCGATGGACGAGCACCCCTCCTCCCCTGGTTCCTTGCCTCTCATAGTGAACAGCAGACAGAAAAGAGAACATAGGCCCGGATTTCGGTCTCCATGGCATTGCCTCCCACCCCGTGAAACCATGAGGTAAAGAAATCGTGGAGGGAAGAATGTGTCCAGCTACTGCAAAAATGGGGGGTGAACATGTTCCAATGATGGCCAGCCTGATCGCTCTGGAAGAACAGATGAAGCATAGATTCTCTCCGTGGGTGCTCTCACCATATACACCGAGACATAAAGGGAATGCCCTTCCTTTGGATATTTTCGTTCATCGGCAGCACAACATTCATAATCCTCTAAACCAGAAATCTCATTTTCTTAGGGAACTCCTTGCACCAAATCCTAGAGGACCACTCATCCAGAGTTTCCTCAGTAGACTGATGCCGGTTGAAATCCTGGAAAGAGAATTGGCCTGAGGTCGACCCAGTAAAATAACACCTATCCACCTAGTTATTCAAGGAGATTCTCTCGAATATCTCCCTCTGATCCGGTCTGAAAATAGTCTGGATAAATAAAATATGGCCACACACCTCCTTGAAGGAGACCGCTGGAATGGGACACCCATGGAAGAAGAGAGGATCACCCGCCCAGTTCGATCTCCAAAAGCTAAAGTTGCTACTGCCAATAATCCAGTGGGATGCTGCCTGAAGCCCCTCCAAATGAGAAAGATTACCCTTAGCCAACTTAGACATGCCAGGCCGGTGACGCTCTTTCTGCCCGTCATCCGACCCATACCTTCCTCTGAAGAATGAAGCCCATAAGGAATCCCCCTTGACAACCTCCCTAGCCAGCTGCGCCTGCAACTCTTGCATGGTATTAAAAATGTCCCGAAACCCCACCCCACCATCTTCGATATGTCTCTCCAGCCATCTACAGGAGGCCCAAGGGCTTCTCCCCTCCTGGCTTTCATCCCAAAATAAATTAGTGAAAATATTCTCCATCCTTACAACAACACCCTTCGGCGCTCTCACGATGGTAATAATGTGCATTTGGATGGATGTAAGAACATTGTTGGTCAGTGCAACTCTCCCCCCAAAATAAATGAACTTTATCTTTCAGTTGATGATGCGCCCCATAATTCTGCTGATAATTTCATCAAAGAAATGGTTCTGGATATGCCCATATGATAAGGGAATACCAAGGTATATCATCCGGAATTTCCGCCTCTCGCAATTCAAAATTTTCTGTGTTCCTCTGCAGCGGTTCCATGATCATTTATTAGAGAAGAAAACAAGGCTTTTTACACAGTTAATAACTTGTCCACTCAAGCAATAACAAATCTACATGATCTCCATAAAACAATGCAACGATCATCAGTGCTATTTCAGGAAAACCAGTATGTTGTCAGAAAACATGAGATGAGAATCCCCCTCCGAGACACTGCGAGAGACAAAAGGAGAGACCCTTCCATCTGACATCCCTCAATGTAGGTTCTGAGAAAGTGCATCCTGAGCAAGGATGAAGAGACTCGGAGAAAAGGGATCGCCTTGCGGCACCCCCCGTACCATCTTGAAAAAACCAAAAACCTTCCCCATGATTGATATGGATATCCAAAGAGAAGAGTAGCATCGGAAGCAAAGATCACAAAACCATTCCTTAAATCCCATCTTCCTCATAACCGGGATCATGAAACAATACTACATATTATCATAAGCCTTATCCATGTCCTCATGAAAAATGACGTTTGACCCAAAGACCTTCTTGTTGATGTCACTGAACATTTCATTCACAATGCCCACCACCCCCTGTATGCTGCAGCCATGTATGAAACCATGCTGCTACCTTGATATGAGCCTCAGGATCACACTGTTGAGTCGACAGGTAAGAAGACCAGCCAGGATCTTGTAGGACATATTTCACAATCAAATTGTTCTATAGTGATTAATGCAGGAAGGGTATTTGATCTTAAGAATAAGGACCACCCCGGAGGTGTAGGTGCTTCTGTTAAGGGGGCCGCCACAGAAGAAATCCTGAATGGCCTCCACCACATGAGGCCCCACGATCTTCCACACACCAACATAGAAGGACCTAGGAAACCCATCCGATCCCGGAGCACTGTCCCGTGGCATCCCAAGAACTATCTCCTTAACCTCCACAGCAGATGGAATATTCCTCATGGTCACCTTGTTAGTACCTTCCACCAACTGGGGAATGCATCCCATGAAGTATTGTAATGGCCCGGACCTCTTCGGCCCATTACCTTGTCGAAAAAAGGGTCATGAAGTGTTATGGAGGGTAGAATGGACTTTTCCCACACTTTTTAGAATTTTGTAACTACACCCTGTGTATTGTGAGTACACGTTGTGTACTACCTTACCAGGTATACCCCGTGTTGAAGCCATGTCCTTGCCACGTTAAATAAATGAGTACACGGTGTGTAGCCCAAACTACACGTCGGGTAGCTCCTCCCCGCGTACGCGTTACCCGCAAACCATGTGTTGAACAGTCAACAGTCGTGTGCCGTATTGTGGCTGTGTCCTTGCTTTGTGAAATAAATGAGTACACGCCATATAGCCCATACTACACGGCGTGTAGCTCCTCCCCGCGTACACGTTACCCTAAAACCGTGTGTTGACCAGTCAACGACTATGTGCCGCGTTGAAGGCCATGTTTGAAGTTGCGTGGTGACCGTGTGAAATGGATGAGTTCACGCCAAATACTTTAGTTTTTCTCGCCTATAAAAGGAGGGGTCCCTCCTCCATTTCAAATCACTCCTCTCCTTCCCTTTCCCTCGAGTAGAGCTCTCCCAAGAGACTCCAAAGCTCTTTTCTTCAATAACTTTTCCGTCTGAGCTCCGATTTACGATCCATCAGCGGCCACGGGATCGTAAAGACGAGGCAGAACTTCTGAGATTGGATCAATTGTTTTCCCTTCAGCCTTTCCTTCCTAGATTCCACCCTAGGAGGCTTTGTTGGGTTTAAAATAAGCGACAGACACCAATAGACGTCTTCTGAAGCTAATCTGGGGGAGCGTTGTGATCAGAACCTCAGTAGGTAGGGATCTTACCTTTGTCTCTCTAAATTGTGCATCATACGGGGTGGGTGTCCTCTTGTTTACATGAAAAACAATTGAACCGGTTTAATAAAGATAATAACTGGTTTGTATAATGGGTATGGGATGTTTTTGAATGCAGTTACATTATTTATATCTATGAATTTATGTTTTGAATTGAATAGGCTTATGCCTACTGAAAATCCTAGTCATTGGGGGCATTTTCTTGCACAATTAAATGTTTACCTATATTTCTAGATCATTTTGAGGATGGAACTTTGTTGAATGTGGAATTATGTTAATCATGTAATATTGGATGATTTAAAATCTGGAACTCGTGTGTGATCACCCAAGTTGAACAAAATTAAATAATGATCATGTGGGTGTTGGTTGGTTACGTGGTGTGTGAACGGGGGGGGGGGGGGGATCTTGAGTTGTTACGAATAGGAATGGAAGTGGGGTGCAGTAAATGATATTAAAGGGGCGATTAAGTGGAATGAGTCTTGTTATGTGATACGGTGATACAGATGTGGTTATAGTGGAAGCGGGGCTGCAGTAATGGTTTGTGTTTCTAATAGAAAATGGAAAGTTGATAAATGAACTGTGGGGAAAGATAATAAACATGAGAACAATCGATGGGGTTTGATTGATGATAAAAGGTTGGGTTGTGTTTCTTGTGTTTTATCAAAATTGATTTGTGGTTGGAAAGGATTTTGTTCTACCAAATGCTTGATCTGGTTTGATAGTTGCCTTGTAGTTAAAGAACTAACAAACTATTACTAATGTAACATGAAAACATAAATGAGGTTGGGGTTATTTTTTGTATCCATGCTTCGTAGTAGTAGTGCCGAGGCACGTTCTCAGTTTCTCTATTTAGAAGACATAGGTTGGGCTATGTGTTTGGTATATATATATATATATATATCTGTATCTTTTTGTATTGTCACACCCCACCCATGTTGAGCACTTAGTGCCGAACACTCCCATTTCATGGGAGGGGGTGTTTTCCCCTTAGCTACTAGCACTGTCCATCTCCTTATTCCATAGGCTATGATGGCTTGAGGCGACCTTACTCCCAAGACTCTTTGGGTAGGTTTTGATTGGGGTGGTATTAGCCCAAGACTCTTCAGGCAGGATTACTATTCCCAAGAATCTTCGGGATGAGGCCCAGGTGTGTTCGGGCGAGGATGTGATTGTGGTTTGTGAGGCCCAGGTGTGTGCGTGTGGGATTTGTGGTTGTGATGCCCAGGTGTGTGCGGGCCGGATCTGTGGTTCATGAGGCCCAGGTGTGTGTAGGAAGGAAGAGTGTGGTAGCGTCAGGACGTTCGCCATTAAGAAGAGTTGTTAACTAGTGGGAAATGGTGCGAGGTACCCAATACACTTGTTCTTATATACTACTACATGTTATTATGTGTTTTAGGTGAGCGTGGCTGGTGAGGTTGGGAGGATAGATTTCCTTGTTAGTTTGGGTTCTTCTGTTGTTCTCACGGGACAATAGGATGTCTCCCCACCTGTGCATGAGAGGTTTAGGTTTCCCTAATGAGTATACTTTTATGCCCACCCTACATTTACTTTTAGGTTTCCAGGATGACTACCAGGGCCGTTCGGGACCCTACTTTTCAGGACCGTTAGAGTTTTTGCAGTTGTTGTACTCTTGTTTCTTTTGGTATTGTACTTTTGAGCATTCTTGTACTTGTACTTTGTTTCAAAATTGTTTAAACATACATGTGGGATTGGTTTGGTTTTATTTTTATACACTTGTACTTTTCCTTTTTGGTAGTTTACTTGTCCTATTTCCCGATCTTAAATAATAAAAAGGGTAATGCCTCCCATATTTGTGAAAACTCATACCCTTGGTGCTAGTCGCCACTCCGGGCCCTACTGGAGGCGGGACTCAGGGGTCATTATCTCCCTTTCACCATTGCCAGCTCAGGAGGGGCATCTTTGGTGGGAGGGGGTCATGACAGAATTGTATTAGATGTGATGGTTGAGAGATAGGATGGAGTCTAGAGTTAGGCACAGTGAGGATTTCATGGGATGGTAGGGCCACAGTTTTGGCTGATCTTGGTGCGTGACATAGGCCTGGGAAGACCGGCTAGATCATGGGATTTTAGCCCCCCCCCCCCCCCCCCGTTATCTGATGTAAGGACTCTGAACCTACCGAACAACCAAGTGAGACTACATTGATTACAGGGTAGAGACCCTAGGGACGGTACATGCATCATCATGATTGTGTTTTACTTGATTTGGGTGTTCTGGGAAGGAAATAAAGTGATAAAATTAATCCTTGAGAAATTTTCTTACTACATGGTCTTAGGCGATATTTGTTTTCTATAAAGTTATGGCACATGGACGTCATCCCCGAGTGGGTCAGACAGTCGAGGCCCAGCAGATTCAGGCGGTCGATTAGTTGAAGATTTAATGAGAGGAGGAAGATAGCCAGTGGCAGAAGACTCTTCGTTCCTTCCAACGAAAAACCCTTAAGAAGTACGAGGGTAGTACTTTGAATATGGAGACAGAGGGGTGGCTTGAAGAGCTAGGGATTGCTTTTACTTTGATCCACACTCCGAGGGAGTACTAGGTTCCCCTAGAAGTCATTCAGCTAAGTGGTGCGGCATGTCAGTGGTGGACACTCTACCTCGGTGAGAGGATGGAGGCAGAGGTTCCATGGGCTGACTTTGAGAAGGACTTCTGAAAGTAATTTCTTTCTTCCATGATCAAGGGGGAGAAGCGGCAGGAGTTACTCTCCCTCTAGCACGGAAGTTTGTCTATACGAGAGTTGGGGATCAAGTTCAAGGATCTCATACGCTTTGCTCCAGATCTCTTTCTAGATGTGGAGTCTCAGGCGAGATGTTTGGAGGAGGTGCTTCGTCCTTCGCTCCAGTATGTTGTCACCCCCTTCACCCTTCCGACGTACTTGGCCGTATAGAAGAAGGTAGAGATTGTAGAGAGGATTCACTCGCAGGGAGGTGCACCGTGAGAGGGGATCCAGCCGGGATCGTTGAAAGGGAAGGCAGTCAGCAGTAGGTCTCCTACGATGGGACCTTCCAGATTCAGGCCAGTGGGGAGAAGGCCCCAGCATTTCCAGTTCAGATCTTCGGGTCCTCGTCCCTTTTTCACGAGCCTAGGACAGAAGTGTTTCTCTTGAGGAGGTTACGGTCACATCCAGAGTCGGTGCCCGACCTGAGCTCAGAACTATGGAGGTGGGCAGGTTCAGTGCCCGCCTCAGCAACACCAATTCCCTTAGAGGCCCTTCCAGCAGCATCAGGACCCTACTCCTCCGAGGGTAGACTTTACAGGAGGATGACGACCTCAGGGTGCTCCTTAGGGACCTCTACCAGGGCGTGGTGAGGTAGGTGGTCGACATCAGAGAGGCAGATGAGATGGGCGTGGACAGTTGCACGCAGCAGAGTGGGATGCTCTAGCAGGACAAGAGGTGGTGCGAGGTAATATTTTTATGTTCATCACTCTTATTACTGCTTTGTTCGATTCAGGAGCCTCTCACTCCTTTTTTTCACCCGGTCTATCCCATGATTTGGGTTTAGACGTAGACAGACATTCCATACCCCTTGTGCTGAGTACACCAGTTGGAGGTCAGACCAGCGTATCTTGTGTTTTCCGGGGATGTGTGCTGACTTTGGGACCGCATTGATTTAGTGGGGATCTTCTTTTTCTACAAATGCAGCCATAAAATGTCATCCTAGGCATCGACTGGATATTTTCTATTATTGATGTTCTCAACTAATTCCGAAGAAGAGTCATGTTCTCCGACGTGGATGGGCAGCGTGTAGCTTTTGTTGGGGAGAGGAGCTATTAGGTGGGAAGCCGGCATGTGAAGCCTCTCCTTTCCTGGCTATGTGGGGTATCAGTTGTTTCAGCTAACACACAGATGGTGGATGTTCTAGAGGTTTAAGGGAGTTCCTCGATGTTTTCCCGAGGAGTTTATGACTCTAACTCTACCCCTAGAGGTGACATTGTGTTCGGGATAGACTTACAGCCTGGTGCCCGTCAGATTACGATGGCCCCTTATCGGATGGAACCTTCGGAGTTGTGGGAGTTGCGGATTCAGATTGACGATCTGATGGAGAATGGTTTTGTTCGACCTAGTGTGTCGCCACGGGGTGCTCCATTTTTGTTCGTGAAAAGGTAGACAGTGGTCTCAGGGTATGCATAGACTACCGAAGGTTGAATCAGGTAATGTTCATGAACCGTTACCCCCTTACAAAGATATATGACCTATTCGACTAGTTGGGGGGAGCAGGTTGGGTTTCTATGATTGATCTGCGATCTGGATATCATCAGCTGAGGGTATAGGACAGTGACATCTCAAAGACAGCTTTCAGGTGCAGGTATGGGCACTTGTATTTTTTAGTGATGCCATTTACAGTTACGAATGCACCATCTATGTTCATGGGACTTATGAACATTGTCTTTCGAGAGTTTCTGGACCGGTTTGTCATGGTGTTTATCAATGACATCCTGATCTACTCAAGATCAAAGGAGGAGCACGTTGAGCATCTCAGGGAAGTCTTGGATGTTCTTCGACACCACCGACTTTATGGGAAATTGTCGAAGTGTAAGTTTTTGATGCAAGAAGTACACTTCCTTGGCTACGTGGTGTATCATCATGGAGAGTCAGTGGACCCGTCGAAGGTGGAGTCAGTTTTTTCTTGGGAATCACCCAAGATCATGGCAGATGTTTGTAGTTTCCGGGGGTTGGTAGTCTATTATCTGAGGTTTGTTTCAAACTTCTTTCGAGTTGCTTCTCCTTTGACAGCTTTGACTAGGAAGAATCATGTATTCATATGGAGAGAGTAGTGCCAGGAACTTTAGACTACCTAAAGGAGAAGTTGGTCAGTGCTCCAGTACTCAGGTTGCCAGAGGAAGGGTTGTTGTAGGAGGTGTTTTGTGATGCTTCTGGCCTTGGTTTGCGGTGCGTACTGATGCAGAAGAAGGGTGTGATCTGTTATGGTTCTAGGTAGTTGCACCCTCACGAGCATAAATACACCACCCACGACCTATATCTTGTAGTAGTACTATTCGTACTGATGTTGTGGAAACACTACCTCTTTGGGGAGTGATTTTTGGTCTTCTCATATCACAATATCTTACGTTATATCCTCTCCCAGTGTGACATGAACTTACGGCAGTGGAGATGGGTCGAGTTTCTCAAAGACTATGACTTCGAGATCTCTTACACTGAAGGTAAGGGAAACTTTGTAGCTTATTCCCTAAGTAGGAAGTCACATAAGGAAGGGGTTTGGGAATCCTCTGATGCTTGGAAAGCGATGGGAGAGTTGGCTACCTTGCACTTGGATGCAAGGGTAGAAGGTGTTAGAGGCTGTTTGTTTCTGATGACGGTGCAGTCCTCCTTGTTGCAGTAGGTGGAATATTCTCAGTGGGAAGACTCTGAAGAGGAAGTAATGTGGGATCGTATCGATCAGGGAAATGCTCTATAAGGATGGTCAGAGTACAGCCGTCATCAAATGCTCTTTCATGGGAGGTTGTTTGTTATGGAGGTGATGTGTGAGGGAGTTCTCCATGAGTTCCATAGCTTAGCCTTGGAGATTCATATGAGAGTTTCAAAAATGTACCAAGGCCTAAGGGAACAGCTTTGGTGGCCCAGGGTGAAATGGGTAGTGGTAGAGTTTGTGGCTAAGTTCCTAATGTGTTAGAAAGTAAAAGCTGAGCACTGTGTTCCCAGTGGATTGTTGCATCCTTTAGATGTCCCGGAGTGGAAATGGGATAACATCTGAATGGACTTTTTCACAAGACTACCAGGAGCTCACGGTGGTCATGATGCTATCTGGGTAGTGGTGGATCTACTGACAAAATCATCTCACTTCATAGCAATTAAGGAGTCGGGTCTGGTGAGTACCTTAGCAAAGAGGTACGTAGACAAGCTGGTGTCGTTGCATGGAGTTCCAAAGAATATCATCTCAAATCGAGATAACCTGTTTACCTCATAGTTTTGTAGGGGATTACAACATTATTTGGGCACCCAGCTTTGCCTTAGAACTGCTTTCCACCTCCAGACCGATGGGCAGACCGAGTGGGCTATCCAGATGTTGGAGGAGATGTTGCGGGCATGCGTTCTAGATTTCAGAGGATCTGGGTTTGACACTTGACTTTTGTAGAGTTTTCCTAAAACAAAAGCTTCCACTTTACTATTGGCATGGCATCATTTTAGGATTTGTATGGAAGGCAATGTCGTTCACATATTTTCTAGTCATAGACTGGTGAGATAGGTGCTCTTGGGCCCGAGATAGTACAGATCACCACAGAGATTATCCAGCTTGAGCGTGAGAGGATGAAAGTGGCCCAGGACCGAAAAAAGTCTTATGCTGATCATCAGATGAGGCCCTTGGAGTTCGATGTGGTAGATCATCTGTTCGTGAAGGTTTCCCCTCCATGGGGGCAGCAGAGGTTTGGGAAGGGGAGTAAGCTCTCCCCTAGGTTCATAGGACCTTTCGGGGTGCTGAGGAGAGTCAGCGTGGTGGCATATCAGCTATCCCTACCACCTCAGTTGGAGAAGGTTCATGACATCTTCCACATCTCCCAGCTTCGTCGGTACTTACATGACGACTCTCACGTTATTTACTGGGGAGAGTTAGATATGGTAGAAGACGTGACCTTCAAGGAACGACCAGTCAGAATCAAGGATAGTAAATGGAAGGTGCTCCATGGATGAACCATCACCTTGGTTCATGTGTTTTGGAGGAAAGGCGGCCTCGAGGAGAGCACTTGGGAGTGGGAGGATCAGATGCACGATCAGTACCCACAGTTATATTGACTTTTTTTTTGCTTTGTTCTTCTGAGCTTTGTTTTAATGTTATGCTTTGTACCTTTGATATATGGAATGCTTGGCTTGTTGGTTTTGAGACATTTTGTTTCCATGTTCTCTGGAAGTGTGTAATGTTTTCGGATGTGTGGGAAAAGGAAAAACCTAATCATTAATCGAGACGCATTAATGCGGATGCGATTAAAATCGTAGAGGCCAGTCAGTGCCGCATAAAGCGGATAATATCTCGACATAGGAGAGGTAATTCCAAACACAAATGATTAGGGTTGTTGGTTGAGTTCCTGTTATAACGAGAGACCTAAGAGGTATCTTGTTGGGTTCCTCTGGGTTGGTTTCTAAATTCTCGGGGATGATAATGTTTTAAGAGGTATCTGATGTAATGGCTCGGACCTCTCCGACCAATTCCATTGTCAAAAAAGGGCCATGAAGTGTTCTGGAGGGTAGAATGGACTTTTCCCAAACTTTTCAGAATTTTGTACAACACACCATGTAGTGTGAGTACACGATGTGTACTACCTTTGTGGGTATGCCCCGGGTTGAATCTGTGTCCTTACCACGTGAAATAAATGAGTACACGCCATGTAGCCCATACTGCACACCGTGTAGCTCCTCCCTGCGTACCTGTTACCCTCAAACCGTGTGTTGACCAGTCAATGGTTGTGTGTCGTATCGAGGTTGTGTCCTTGCCATGTGAAATAAATGAGTAAATGCCATGTTGCCCATACTAGATGTCGTGTAGCTCGTCCCCAAATAGGCGTTACCCTCAAACCGTGTGTTGACCAGTCAATGACTGTGTGCCGCGTTGAAGGCCGTGTTGGAAGCCGCGTGGCGACCATGAGAAATGGCCGAGTACAAACCATGTGCTACAAAGTACACACCGTTTACTTTAGTTTTTCTCACCTATAAAAGGAGGGGGCCTCTCCTCCTTTTCAAATCACTCCTCTCCTCCCCTTTCCCTCAAGCAGAGCTCTCCCAAGAGACTTCAATGCTCTTTTCTTCCATAACTTTTCCGTCCGAGTTCCGATTTACGATCCGTCAGCAGCCACGGGATCGTAACGAATAGGTGGAACTTCTAATATTAGATCTTTTGTTTTCCCTTTGTCCTTTCCTTCATAGAATCCTCCTGAGTAGGCTTTGATGGGTTTAACAGATGCGACGGACTCCGACAGACGTCTTCTAAAGCTGATCCGGAGGAGTGTTGTGATCAGAACCTGTTGAGGTAGTGATCATACCTTTGTCCCTCTAAATTGTGAATCATGTGGGGTGGGTGTCCTCTTCTTTACATGAAAAACATTTGACCTGAATTAATAAAGATAGTAATTGGTTTGTATAATGGGAATGGGAAGTTTGTGAATGCAGTTACATTATTTATATCCTGTGATGTTATGTTGTGAATTGAATAGGCTTATGCCTACTAAAAATCACAGTCGTTGGGGGCCTTTTCTTAGGCAATTAAATGTTTCCCTATCTTTCAGGACATTTTTGTGGATGTAACTTTTTCGAATTTGGAATTCTGTTAACCACGTAATGTCAGCTGATTTAAAATCTGGAACCCGTGTGTGATCACCTCGATTGAACAATATGGAATAACGATCATGTGGGTGTTCGTTGGTTACGTGGTGTGTGAATAGGGGGGTGGATCCTGAGTTGTTACGAATCGGATGGGCATTAGGGTTGTGGTAAATGATATTAAAGGGGCGAGTTGTGGAACAATCCTTGTTATGTGATACGATGATAGAGATATGGTTATGGTGGAAGCAGGGCTTCAGTAATGTGTTGTGTTATTAAAAGAAATTGGAAAGTTGATTAATGAAATGTGGGGAAAGATAATGAATGTGGGAACAATCGATGGGGATTTATTGATGATAAAAGGTTGTTTTGTGTTGCTTGTGTTTTATCTAACTTGATTTGTGGTTGGCAGGTATTTTGTTCTATGAAATGCTTGATCTGGTTTGATAGTATCCAAGTAGTTAATGAACTAATAAACTATTACTGATGAAAATAGAAAACCTAAATCTGGTTGGGGTTGTTTTTTGGATGCATGCTTCGTAGTAGCAGTGCCGAGGCACGTGCTCAGTTTCTCTATTTAGAAGCCATAGGTTGGGCTGTGTGTTTGATATATATATATATATCTTTGTGTTTTGTCACACCCCACCCATGTTGAGAACTTATTGTCGAACACTCCCATTTCATGGGAGAGGGTGTTTTCCACTTAGCTACTAGCTCCTTCCCGCTCCATCTTCCATAGGCTGTGATGTTTTGAGGAGAACTTACACCCAAAACTCTTCAGGTAGGTTTCAATTGGGGTGGTATTAGCCCAAGACTCTTCGATCAGGTATACTCTTCCCAAGAATCTTTTGGTTGAGGCCCAGGTGTGTTCGGGCGGGGATGTGATTGTGGTTTGTGAGGCCCAGGTGTGTGCGGGCTGTATGTGTGGTTGTGAGGCCCTGGTGTGTGCCAGCAAGATCTGTGGTTCTTGAGGCCCAGGAGTGTGCAGGCAGGAAGAGTGTGGTAGTTTCAAGATATTCTCCATTAGGAAGAGCATCTAACTACTTTGAAATTGTGTGGGGTACCCAATAATCTTGTTCTTATATACCACTACTTGTTGTTATGTGTTTTTGGTGAGCGTGGCTAGTGAGGTTGGGTGGATAGATTTCCTTTTTAGGTTGGTTTCTTCGGTTTTTCTCACGGTATATTAATATGTCTCCCCACTTGTGCACAAGAGCGTTAGGTTTTCCTACTGAGTATACTTTTATGCTCACACTACGTTTACTTTTAGGTTTCCGGGAGGACTACCAGGGCTGTGCGGGACCCTACTAGTCAGGACAGTTGGAGTTGTTGCAGTTTCTGTACTCTTGTTTCTTTTGGTATTGTACTTTTGAGATTTCTTGTACTTTTACATTGTTTTAGAATTGTTTAAACATGCTTGTGGGATTGGTTTGGGATTAGTTCTATACACTTTTTCTTTTCCATTTTGGTAATTGAGTTGTCCTATTTCCTGATCTTAAATAATAAAAAGGGTAATTCCTCCAATATTTGTGAAAACTCATACCCCTGGTGCATGTCGCCACTCCAGGCCCTACTACAGGCATGACTCATGGGTCATTATCTCCCTTTTTCCATTGCCAGCTCAGGAGGGGCATCTTTTTTGAGAGGGGGTTGTGACAAGGATCTAGCCCCCTGCTCAGTACATTGTGTCTGCTGGCGAGACCGCCCGCCGCCCAAAATTCCTTCAAAGTGCTCTAGAGCCATACAGCTAGTAGTGACCACATTTGAAGTGAACTCCCCCTTACCCAGGCTGAGGTTCAGTCTAAAGTTACTCTTTTCCTTTTGGCAAGCATGAAAAAAGGCACTATTCATGTCTCCCTCCTTAAGCCAATAGACCCGAGATCTCTGCCGGTAGGCACTTTCCAGATAGAGTAGCTTCTCAGCTAGAAAGATACATTTGTCATAGAGCACAGTAAACTTGTGCTCATCCCGGTTGGCCTGTAGCTCCTCCTCCATCAACTTGATGTCCCACTGGATCCTATCCACCCCCATGCTATCCTGTGGTCTCTCGGCCAACCATGATTTAATATCCTTATTTAAGCGCCTTAAACGGTTTGCAAGACCACACCAAGACCTCCCGGGTTCCTCATGCTCCCACAAGTTCCTCACCAACTGCATAAAGCCCTCCACCCAATGCCAGTTACTAGAGTAATGAAATGACAACCCTGCAGTAGGCTCCCTTCTAAGGACAACTAGGATCGGGGTGTGTTCTGAAAGTGAGCGGGACAGGTGTGTAACTGAAGCCTACGGGAAGGAGTCCAAGACTTGTAGGTTGTAGAGACACCTGTCCAGCCAACTCCACATGCGACTCACGCCCCTACGATTACTACACAAAGTTATTTTTCTTTCACTAAAACCCAAATCCATCAAACCCACCGTGACAAGAAAAGCATGGAATTCATGCATGCAACTGGTAATTTTCAAAAGACCTCCCTCTTCTCGGTGCAATCCAGAATGGAATTGAAGTCACCCCCTACGAACTAGGGATGTATGCCCGATTGGAAGGAGGATAAGAAGCTCCATAGATCCTTCCTCCTCTTAGCCTTAGTACTGGAGAAAACTAAAGAGAAGAGCATGACACCCTCCCCACCTGAGACCTTAGCATTAACACACTGGTTTATAACACTGAGTTCTTCAACTTCAATGTTATTTTTCTAATAGAGCCATATCTGAGAGTTGTCGAGACAACCATTCCATGAGCTACAACATCCAAGTTTCTTAGAGAGGACCTAAAGCTTACAAGGGTTCTATTTGGGTTCCAAAATAATCACGATAGAGGCGAGGTGCTTCCTTGATTCTAAGGCCATGAAGGAACTTTTTTCTTGCGCCCCCCAAGCACTGGGCATTACAAATCACAATGGACACCATCAGGCGTAATCCCTCTTGGCCTTTTAGCCGAGCAAGCTGTCGGGAGCAGGAGCAAGAAGCAAACCATTATTGGACATAGAACAAGTGATTAGACCAGTGGCATCATTCCACTGAGCTGGCTTAGCCGGAAACAGCTTCTTCACTAGAGGACCGGCTGCCTCCTCAGACAGGGAGAACCTTACTAGGGAGGAATGTCGCGAGACGCAAGGGTTCCACTCCCCTTGTCAGATGGAGACCTGCACCAAATGCGTTGGAGAGCAATGGGAAACCTCAGGCTCCTTGAGCATGCCCACTGGGTCAGCCACACTAGAGTGGGTTCCTTTAACGCAGTAGCTAGACCGCTACTCAGTGAATGTTGAAGGATGTCCAAAACTAGCTCGTTCGAAATCCGCATAAACAGAGAGTGTCGGTAAGGGGACCTAGAAGACGTTGGTGATGCCATAAACGAAAACCCACAGAACTCCCAAGGATCCGACGGGGCCATCATAGCGGGGCGGCCAAAGGGGGGCCCATGTCCCCACCAAGGGGGACAAGCGACAGAGAAATCAAGTCCGAGGTAGGAATCACAAATCCTATGGAACAGTCCCCCACCTCAGATGTGCCAGTGATGTCAGAAATGTCAGGCGGCATGTGCGGACACTTCCCGCAATTTGAAAATGGAAAAGATCCCCCAACGACTACCTTCACCGGCTCGGGGGCCAGGACGGCTGGACCGGTCAGGCGGGGGACACGACGTTCAAGACTGGGAGCCCAGAACCCCGCCTTCCCCCAGTGACAGACCACCTCTGAATGACCGTGAAGACCACAGGACACAAAAAACCTTGGAGAGCCTTTGAAGAAGAGCCTCTGCCACCATGAGAGGTCTTCCCCGGAATGGAGCAAAAAGCGTGAAGGTAAACCCACCAAAAGATAAACTTCTACGCAAATGTGCGGGTTTGCAGCAGCTAAGAGACACACAGTTGGAGCATCTGAGCAAAGGAAGGTGCCCAAGGAGTCGCATATCACCTTCAAAAACGCCGGGTTCTGGAAAGATAACGGTAATCCCGGTAAGGTGCCCCAAATCTCCGCCAAGGGAGACTCTTTACCGAAGTGACAGTCCCATGACCACCGTGACAGAGACAACCACCACGAACCACACCAACACTCCTCCTAAGCCCAAGCCTTCACAAGATCAACCCTGGAGAACAGATGGATGGAGAACGCCACCCGGGACAGCTTCGAAACTACCGCCAGAATGCTCATCTCCCAGTACTCGACCCATTCCCTGAAGAGGATGAGGGGAGGTTTGCTACGACCGAATCTTGCTACCAGGATGAGGTCATGGAAAGTGGAAGCCTCCATGAATTCCAGCGCCGAGAACTCCACCGAAGGGTCCCCATCTACCCATGCTGCGACCCTTGACCCCATCAGAATAAGAGGGATGCACCTGGAGATGGAAACTGGGGGAGGCCCCACAGCACCAGCGGCCGCCAATGCAGAGCCATAGAGAACTTCCTTGAAAGGCAAGCCATTGACCTTTTCCGCAGTCCGAGGAGAAACTACCTCCCTCAGACCGTTTCCACCAGACTGATAAAGGCCCACCAGCAAAGGAGTGCCCTCCCTCGCAGGGGGAGACGGAAGAGAAGCCGGAGCCCATTCTCCAGAAGATGCAGCCCTCTTCTCTGGGATAACCTTATAATTATTTAATTATTTGATAACGAGGTTATTTGTGTAATGAAATTTTATTATATTCTTTTTGATGTGGATTTACATGTTTTTCTCATATTACCAATATTGTGTTAGTTTTCAATGCAATTATATGATATTTTAAGAAATTTTTCATTAAAATTAACCTTTAAAATTAAATTTTAAATATTCAAAAGATATATTTTTACACAATTATTAATGTTTTATAATAATATTATATTTATTGTTAATTTTTTATGATGAAGGTTTAGACATATTTATACCTCAAATTCTCTGTTTTGTTTTTCTTGATGGTTGACTGTATGGTTACTCCAAGTGTAACTACGATGGTTACATCATAATGTAGTTGTGAGGTTTAGGTTGTAATATAGTCATCATGGTTACATTGTAAGGTATCTGTGATAGTTAAAAATAATATTATATTAGTGGTGGTTACAATATTATGTAATTAATTACCCAACATTCCTTTAAGATATTTTTATGTTCAATATATACTATTGAAATATCATGTTTTCATAAAGTATCTATATGGTATATATTGGGTGAGAAGTATGGCTTTGCGAAAATAAATCCATATGTTTATAAGTATTCATGTACTAATGGTTTAATTACTTTATTTTATATCCCTTTCCACAATTATTTTGATCATCTCTTGTTTTCAAATGATTTTCACAGGGTTTAATGATTGGTAAGTGAAAAAGGAGTAGCTACGATGAATGTTCTGAATTCTTTTCATGGATAGATTTCTTATTTTTATTAAAAATTTTATTATGGATGAAATGGATACTGTTTTTGTAGTACCAAATTTGTATTCTTGTGGGTTTATATATATGAATAATTATTTAATTTTCTAATATTCAAAATAGAAATGATTATTAGGAATGTAATAAGTTTTTTATAGTTGAATTAGCTTGATTATGTAATGTTTATGGCCATGTACATATATAAGGTTAACCATTCATGAAAATATTACGTTAAGCTTTAGAGAAAGTATTTATGCACTTAGTTTGTAGGTAAAACCTTGGTTAAATGGATATTTAGTGTTTTTACTTATTTCATGGATGTATATCATATTTTGGGAATTATATTTGTATGGTTTTAGAAGATTACACGATGTATGTCAAGTGACAAAACAATCATGTACGGCATGTCCATGTGTCATGAACTCCTGATAGAAGAACGATAATGGTTTTATGCATACCACTGGAATACATGATTTCCTGGTTAATTTATAATTATTGTTGATGAATAATTATTTATGATTAAATAATAGTGTTAATATTATGTTTATAGATTAATGTATTGACCATATTTACTTTTTAATAATATTTATTTATAAATAGTTATAAATTTAATTCTTTTATAGTCCATGAGATATACTAAATGTTAATTCAAAAATTATAGGAATAAAATATTATTTATGTATTTCCATTACATGAAGTAATGGTACAATTATAAATTTATTAAAGAACAGATAAAGAATGAAATTTTGTTTGAGGAAATATATCAAGTAATTATATTTCCAAATATTATTTCTTAATAAAAGAATTAATTTACATTATGATATGTTACAATCGAAATTTTGTTTATTTAATACCTTAATTTTTTTTAACTGATGTCCTTTTAAATCATCACATATATTTTTACATTGAGCCCCTAGAAATTTATTTGATAGTTTATTTATTTGTGATTGATGACCTCAACCAGTCACTATAAATATTTATGCGTTTCCTCCATTTAAAGGTTCACAACCATTCTATTTTATCCTATGTGTAATCCTAGTTATATGTTACATTGGGTAACCCTTATGGTTCTGAAATTCCCATTTAAATGATGTTTTAATATCATTTTTTATGATGTGAGTTTCTTTGAATGAATCATTCATTTATTACACTATTGATAACCCAGATGATTTTCAAGGGAGAAAATAATTTTAAGTGGGTAGAACATATTACTTCGAAATTATGGGAAATTTTATTTTTTGAATTAATATAAAATTTTTGATATTATATATTTCACGAAACACTAATGATATTTTCTGTTTTATTAAATAAATATGTTTTTATTTTGTTATAAATTAAAAAAAGATAATAATGAACGATATGCATCATAAAATTTAGTTTTCCTTACATTGAACACTAAGGTCAATTAGTATTATACACAAAATGTAACTCCTTAATGTCTCACGTAACATGAAAGTCTGAGGTTTACTGAACAATAATATAGTTTTTAAAATATTATCATTTAATATAATAAGGAATAACCTAAAAGTTATATTAATAGTTATGATGAAATAATTTAAGAAAATATATGTTTTACAAAAATATAAAATTAATTAATAGGTTATCAATTAATTATAATCAATATGAATACTAAATCAATATAAATGGAAATATTTATTTTTTCGGTAACAAATCTATTAAACCCTAATAAATTAACTTAGTAACAATTAGTGAGTGATATTATTTTCATATATATGTTAGATATTTAATAAAATATTTTTTTATTCATCCAATATATAGGATATCCATAAGATAATAAGAAACCCAATTTTGTGCATAAAAACCTATATTTTTTTATCATGGTAGTTTTAACAACATTTAATAGAGAAAAAAAATTAAATCCAATTCACAAATATATTATATATTTTATGACAATATAAACTTAATATTTATAATTGAAAAATAAAAATTATGTTAGGATAGTGTTTTGGTATTTTTTGTTAAGGATTTATTTTTTAATGAATGGTTAAAAATATTTCATTTTAATTCAAAACTACTTTTTAAAATAATTTAATTGTAAAGTCATATTATATTAAAAATTAGATTGAATGTTTTATTAGATAATAATTTAATCAGTTAATCCTATTTAGTAAATTTGAACCAATATCATTTTGAAATTGGATATAAAAACATGGGAAACGTTTGATCATTTTTTACATTAAAAACTCGCACTATCATTTCATCAAAATGATTAATTATAAATTAATTTATGACACTAAATTTATTTAAAGTTATTAAAAATTTATTCCATATTTTGCAAAAACATAATTTAAAATTCTTATAAAGTTCAAATTATTTTTTTACCAAACTGATTAGTGAATGCAATTATAATTAGTTACATCGGTTGAGGTAAAATTTAGCTTAACTAAGGTCTAAAACCTTTATTTATGTCACAAAAAGTCTTAGAAACTATTACAACACCCATTGTATGTCCATATTTATACCCTATCCTCCGTTTTAAAAAATATTGTTTATTATTTGTAGCACATTAAACATGATATTTGTTTTTTGGAATTATCTCCTTATATATTTACAAGAGTGTCATTTGTCCATCCCTATAAAAGGCCACCACCTCTCCCTCTTCTTCACACCACTCAAACCACATAATTTTGAACAATATATTACAAATACACATCTCGAAATCCATTTATTCATAATTTAATCCAACAATTAGTCATATTGTTTTCCAGTAATTCCTTTTTGAAAAAACTAATTGAGCAACCCGATTGAGAGGAAACACGTTCCCTCAAGCCCCTTTCTTTTATTTTACATATCCACCCAATCCACTATTTTTATTACATGATTGTATAATAACACTATTATCCTCAATATAATAGTTTTTGTTTATTCTTGTGGTTTTTCCAACACTTACACTTACCTCCATCTAATGGTTAGCAAACATAATATTTATGTTTATGGTGAACTTCGGCCTTGAAAATGATGATTGTTCAGTTTTCCTTACCACATATCATGGTGGAAATTATGATGGAAAATTTGTTTACATATGTGATATAATATATTAATTATATACTTAATATTATTTATTTATTTTATAACACATATCATTTTACTTTAAACTTATGGTAAATATGAAATTCATTTTTGAGGAAGTGTAGACAATCACCCCCTCGATGTTACTTGATTCATTCACACATAGCATGGAATTAATAATGGATTGGTTTAATGAAATTATATGATATATATAAAATTATAATGATAATTTAATGATATTATATGCATATATATATATATAGGTCATTTAAATTCATTTAATACGATAATAAAAACATAAGCAACGTTAATGCATACATAAAGATTATCGTCTCCATGAACGGGGTATTCCATCTCATAATTCTATATTCTATAAATTATTGTGATTAAAATATAATGAATATAAATTATAATTATATCATGGTTTAAATTATGTAACGATTATGTAATTTTAAGGAAAAAATATATAAAAAACAAAGACACATGCGAAGAACAAAGCGAATTATATCTGAAATGAAACATTAACATATGATGCTAAAAATAATAATAATATAAGGTCATAATAAAACCATATATGGTATTAGATATAACAATATAGTTTTTTATAAGATTTATTATAAATTTATATGTATTATATAGGTTGTTTTAACAAGTATGGCGAGAGTCATATTACATGTTAACGAGATTTCATCTAAAGTTATATTTTCGTGAGATATATGATTTATTCACCACTAATTCCTTTTTTGTGGTGTGTATACTATACATGCATATATTCAATTACACATATAATTAAATTTATATGTATTTAAATATCCATTATATGATCTTTATTTTTTTTTTTTATGTTACATTGGTTATGAAATCAATGAAATAGTTTTGTCTCAATTTTACTTCTTTGAGAATCAAATTTTATCATGCAATTAAATTATCATTAGAGGTGTATATACTTCCATTTTACTTGTTATATTGTTAATTTCCTTATTTTCATGATATTTTATATTTCATGTAATTTAATTTTCGGACATGTAAATTATTATCTCGCATTAACATGATATCAGAATATATATAGACAATCTCATTGCTTTTCAATATTGTTAATATTTACGATTACTTTGATTAAATATTATGATCTATTCCTCTATAACATTCATGAATTTTATTATCCCTTATTTATACATAATTAATTCACATATCAATACTATTTATTCCATTCTTTGGAACATAACATTTTTAAGAAAGTGTTTTTAAGAAAACACAATATTACCCTCTCTTTGGAAGGAAATCTATGTTATTTGAACCATGTTTTCTAAAAAGGGTTTATAAAAATATTGTACCATTATCCAATAATAGTTAAAATATACTCCTAGTTTTTTTATTTTATATGACTTATCAAAGGTATATTCTTGTATCATTTTGAACAAGGCCTTTTTGTAACAATTTACTATGAAAAAGGAATGTCCTAATTACCTCATAAGACATGAACAAATTTACTTTCAATCATTTATTGAAATCATTATTTTTATTTTTAAAAGGTTAATTTTTTTTCAAAAATTGTTTTAAAAAGAATTTCAAGGAAAATTGTTTTTAAAATTTTTCAACTATCTTTTATTTTATTTCAATGAAAATGTATTTAAATTTTTTTTCTACCTTCATTGATATGTTTTCAAGTAATTTTCTTTGAAAATGTTATCAAGTATTAGTTATATGTTTTCAACGTATTTTTGTAGAAATAAATATTCAAAAAAAAATCAAGATACATTCCTATGTTTTGATGTAAAAAAGATTTCAAAAAACTTTCAAACTTCCCTTAAATTATTTCAATTTATTTTCAAAGAAATGTGTTTGAAAACATTTTAAAGATCCTTTAATATATTTTCAAGTAGAAAGGGTTTCAAAAAAAATTCTATGAATCTTTATTTCTTTTCAATGAATTTTTTTAAAAACAAATTTGACACTTATTTTATATGTTTTAATGGAAAACGTTTTTCAAATTTATTTTATGTTATATTTATATTTTTTGAAGATATTCTTTTATGATAATGATTTTAATATGGTTTTATGTATTATAAATACTCTCAAAGAATAAGAGATAATTTACAGAATAAAACTTTTTAAAAGATGTTTCAAAATTATTTTCTATCTATGACTAAATCATTTGATGTTACTCATGCACATCGTATAAATGATCTAAATGTTACATTCAAATTATTTCTATGAATGGGATATGCTTAATGTCGTGGTTATTATGAAACATGTTTCTCTTTTATGGGTTATATGTTTATGAAATTAATTTCTCATTAATGGGATATATGTTTTTGAAATCAATTTCTCTTTGATGGGTTAGACGTTTATGAAATTTATTTCACTTTGAAAGTTTATGGGTTTGATGAAATTATTATGAAAACTGTCATTTTTTCATAGGTTATGATATTATTATATGTTTATAATTCCCATTTTATTTTTTAAGTTATGATATGATTTTTATGAATATGTGGAACATTTATGTATGATTTCAATATAAACTTGGTGGAACCTATATCACTATCCAATGAATTAGGAAAATATATATATCTTGTGAGATTTATTTGGATGGTCTTGAGAATGAGCCTTGACTACTAAGATGTCAATGGGAGTTAACCATTTCTACCGAGATGGTATGAGGAGTGAACATGTGCTACTGAAATTTCCATTGAAGTGAATAATAAATACCAATATGGTATAGGGTGTGACCTATTACTACCAAGATGGTCTTTGTGGTGATGCATTGGCTATTATAGAAATCATATAATAGACTAATGTCTCTACCACAGTTCCACGTTTTGTTCCTATTTTGTTATTTCAATACTCAATCCCTTAATTATATTATTATCCACATATTATGAATTTCTAATCTTTATTATGATCTCTAATATTATGCGTATGATATTCAAATGTTATACTCAAGTTCCATACCCTTTGTTCAGTTTATGCTTACACATTTCCTTTATTTACCATTATTGGGCATTTAAGTTCACCACATATTATGTTTACTTTCCATAGGTTATAAAGAATGGTTTTAGGTATAACCACTAATGATTGATATATTTATGAAGGATTTTTATGATATTTCACTTGGATAGATAATATTGTTTCAAATATTCCACTAACACTAAACTTATATAGTCCTCAGGCATGTATTTTTGTGATGAACTAAATATTCATCTAAAATGGTGTAATATACATGTATTTTAATCTAGGTTCATTATAAAAGGCACGATATTTTCTCCCATGGATCATTGATTTTTAATTTTACTAACCTAAAATCAAATAAAATGTTTATTTTCAATCTTGGAGAACATCTGAAAATGATTATGAGGGAGAGTTAGTTTTAAAAAAAATGGGGATTTTGGATTTATTAATCATTGAAGTATAGTTATGGAATAGAGAAAGACCCTCAGCACCCACATAGAACCCAAAATATTCCCAAGTAATGAATCCTAGTGTGGAAATTTTTGTTATTCCAACAAACATACAATAATATAGTTCATTGAATGTATCATTGGACTTATAAATGTTAAACTATCACATTTTCCACACATCCGAACCAACATTGAAAATAATTATTTTGATGGATTATTATTTATTAATTTAAAAAACCTATCAAATTTAAAATTCATGATAGTAAAATACAATATGAGAATTTATTATTAATTACGATGAAAAAATATTAAGGGATCAATCTATTTTCTGAAATTCTTAACAAAATATTTTCATCTCTCTAGTAATCATAATGTTAAATAGAATTCAATCAGAATAAAGTAATTTTTTTTCAATATATGAATTGAAATTCATCTTCTCATATTTCCAAGAAACATTTGGTCGATTAGGAAGAAATAATTGTTTCATATTTTATAACTGTATTACATTTATGAATAAGAATTTACATTTTAATTCATCTTGTTATGCTTGTACTTTTTTCTCTCATTACATCACTTGGTTTCACAACTAATGTACCTATTAATTGTAATAAATATTATCATTGGAGATAAATTTTTAAATTTAAGTTCAAACAAAGCTAATTTTTGGTTTAAGGGCATTTGATCTTGATAGATTAATTTTACGGCTCATTTTTATCATAAACACATATTGAATCTTCCATAGTAAGTCCCCACTTATCAATTTTGAGAATTATATCAGTAATGAACCTCATAGAATCATTTAATAGTTTATTTTATGAAATTAATATGAAAAAAAAATAAATAATGTATCTAATAGTTTTACCATGTACAAATCAACTACAATATAATCCCATGATAACCCCTATGGTGGCTTCTACATATACTATCTACAACTGGAAGGGATTTGGCTAAACCCTTGTTTGGAAGAGGTTATGTAATATTTTATAAGTACAACCATTGTTTTTTCATTCTAATTTTATATTCTATATTTCTAGAGTACCTCTATAGAAACATCATTGGGGTAACACCCTTAGATCCTAATACACTTTTCGGATTGTATATTGGGAAATAGAACGTGAGAGCACATCCCGTTTAATTATCATGAGATACATTTTCCATAGATAATAAAACAAATTACTTAGGATGTGGATTATGTTTTGGATTATTTCATTCATTACTTTATTTATTTTGAATAAAAAGTGGTGTAGAATCCTATTTATCTATATTACATTTAACTATCATCGATTCATTGTAACACCACAACCCTATAGGCTTGGAGTTAGTGCATTATTTTAACACATTGGCATGATTACAAGGAATAAAATCCAAAGTACTGAGTAGTTTTTTAATTTTGGAGGACCAGATAAATTCATGGGTTAAACATTACAACTTGAAAATAAATTCAGCATATATGTTTTATTGTGAAAATCCACCACTCATAAATTATCCCTACAAGTCAGTCATAAAAAGTCTTCTTCTTGTCCTAAAAAAGAAGAATCATAGGAATGTGGTGACCTAAGATTCTAATTAAGGGTACGAAATATAGTGGAAGATATCATAAACATAATCATTAGACATGGAGAATAACTAATAACACATGCCTTTTAAAAAAGCATTATAATGTGGCATGAATATAAGCTGAGTAAATATTTCTATAATAAAACATAATAATGGGTATTATACTTGTTGAATAACCACAAGAACTATGAATTTGTAGATTCCTAATGAGAGAAATAAATAAACTATATATTCTAAAACATGTCGTTAGGTCCTCTGCTAAGATGTTTAAAAATGATTAAGACCTCGACCAGAACCATTTATCAAATTGGGAAAGGCCTCGACCAAGTCCACATATGTTTGCATCTTAAGTCCAATTGATGCATAAACTGGCTATAGTAGGCCACACCAATCACATAATAAGTATATCAACTTCCTTATATGAATGGTGATAAACATAAATAACATATATATTCATATTGAAACAAATATATGAAATGTAATTAAATTTCCCCGAACATTAAGCATAAACACTAACCATTCCGAGTAAATTGGTGAATCGTTTTCAGATAGCACATCCAAAGTCAAACTAATTAGAAACCATTCAATAAAACATGTTTTATGATATAATATGAGATAAACCTCATTGATGTAAAATATTAAAAATAATTATTGACATAGATAAAGACACATTTAAATGAGAGAACTGAAAAATCATTGAGGGGGATAATCTTTAAACATTACAAAGTTTCACATACCACATTGAAACATTCAAATAATAATACCTTAGAATTTCACGAGAATAAGTAGACTCTGGATATGATATACCAAAGGGTAGTACATATACCACAAGAAATAAATATGTGGTGAAAAAGGCATATATCTCATAAAAGTAAATAAGTGATGAGAAAAATTCTTTTTACATTTGAAATAAGTGGTTTTTTGGAAAATCATTTATATTTTTCATGAATCCAGCATGAAAACATGAATATCTCATAAAATAAAATACTACGAAATTTAAATTATATTTTAGTCATAAATTATGTCCCACTGATGTGATGTCATGTAAATAGATAAGATTCCTTAGAATGAAAACATTTTAGAGTATATCAAGAAAAGTATTAAAAAAAATTTAAAGAAGAAAGGAATGTTTGTTCTCTTAAATGTAGAAATGATTCAATATAATTTTTCATGATAAAATTAGTTTTTTTATAAAAATATTTGTGGATTAAAATCTATTTTTATGTACACTTTAATATAGGTAAATTTTTTAAAATATCCCTTGAATTTGGGTTGATTATCAGGATACAATTTTTTAACAATCCCTTTAAAACATGTAAATACACATAAAATAATGAAGTATTATGATGGTAAACATATATAAGACATTAAATAATATTTTTTGTAGTAAATAATAATAAATAAGAATTTAATTGATGTAAGTAGATAATATGTGGAGCCTGAATGAAAATAGTGGTTCAAGTAGAAATCCCTTACTATATTGTAATCAATTGATTCGTATGCCCCATAATTAATAATATTAAAATGATACAATTAATACCATTAAAATAAAAAAATTAATGATATATTAAATAAATGGTTAGTATAAATACACCATACACGAGTATTTGTAGTGAATATGTAAAATCTCACAAAAATGGAAGTGAGATGAAGAAACCATATCCTTAAGACCGAATGTGTTCCACTCTTAAACATAAGGTCCAAGAATATAAAATTATAATTATTAGTAACCTAATTAAGAAACGATTAAACATTTATTTAGTTTATAATTATTTTATTACGCCAATTATGTCCTTATTGATTAGTTATAAGATTTAATTTCATCTTTCTGGAGTGTTCTTTTTCTTGATTTTTATAATCAGTTCAGATGTTTTTAAGTAATGGAGTTCATGTGGAATGGATTAAAATATCCAGAATAGAATTTTAACCTTATTTATTAACATCCATAGGTGTTAATTTCCATTTATATCATTTGGTTACATTGAATAAAGATGAATCATTAGATGAAATATTGATGACATTCCCTTAGATTATTTTAGTGGTATTTTGACTATTATGAACTAGTTTGGTATAATAATTTAATAACATGTTTTTATACTGGTTAATGAATATTAAGTAGGTTATAATACATATAATTTAGTTTTTTCAACCATCAAAATGGTTTTATGACCATAAATTAAAGAGAAATTTAAAAATGATTCATCATCATCCCTGAAGGTTTTAAATTTGAACATCAGAGATGATGGTTTCGTTTATACAATATTTGGGAGAGAGTAATAATATTTTTGAGGGTGATTACTTTAATATTATATAATTCTAGTATATAGATAATATAATTCCAGTATATGGGGGGACTCCTTCTCCCCACTCCCTTTCCCACCGCCATTCCTTCATCCCCTACTCCAACCCAAATCTTCTCATGGCCTTCCTAGAAACTGATCTATTCCCTAAGGTGGATGACCTCTTTAATAAATACCCTGCCCATATTATTTTGATGAAAGAGTTCCCAAAGGCCTCTTCCTTTTTAAATTTGAACTTGGTTTCATGTTTCTCTCACCGTCTCCCTTCGATGGAAGTTTTTGATCACTTCGTTTCCAGCGATAGGGGTTTGTGTAGTGCGGCGGTTTCCGGCTTTCTTGACCAACATCAAATTATGATATGCTTCTCCACTGATGAAAATTTTGTAATGGCATGGTATTTAGCTCCTTGAATCTACTAGGGATCTAATTTCATTATTTTATACTGGTCATACGATCTTCACATGAAGTGTGACTCTCCGCAGATGGGGAGATGGGTAAGTCTACCTTACCTCCCCCCTACCTTTCCAGAATCCACCTATTATACATCTATTAGGGAACATGATTGGCGATTTATTATTCATAGATAAGAGAACCCACATAGTGATTCACCCAATTTCTCCGCCTATATGTGTGTAGATCATTGTTTCCATTCCTCTAGTTTATTAGGTCCGGATCACAGTTGCTGAAGATTTTTAGTATAAGCAGGGGGTTTTCTTTTATTCGTGGACCAATTTCTGCTCATCCTACAATATTCTGGGTCATTTGGCCTCTTCCTATCACCGGGGATATAGGAATGGGAAAACGGATGAGGGTGTGGACCATTCCCTTAGTAAGAAGAATGTTAAGGTGAGTGCTAACAATCCGAGAGTTAAGGATGTTTTTGAATGACTGTTGCATGATCTGGGTGCTCCCAAGCTGGCAGAACTAATCATGGGGAGACCTTGCCCTACAATTTCTACCTATTTTTCTGAAACAGTTAACAATGGAGGAAGTGTTAATGCTTAGATTAATTTTCAGCTCTCAAATCAAGGTGGTGGTATTTCTCGGGTGTTTGAAGAGATGCAGACCTCTATGGTGTGTTAGACAGCCTCCCCTAGCCGATGAGTTCCTGTTTCAGGAAGGGATTCAAATCCTATTTTAATTCATAATTATTTATAATGTATGAATGAGGAGGGAAAGGAATATATTGATCTAGATGGATGGAAAATCTCCATTCCAAGATAGAAGCATAACTAAGATAAAAGGCTTTCATATGAGGAGGCTAGTGACCTCAATGGGGTCTCCCTGTTAAGTGCAGTCTATGAACATGAGGCTTTGGTCTGGCCTTGATAAAGGAAAGCTAAACAAGGGATTATCTTCACTGGAAACCCTCCGATTCCCATGGAGGGGAAAAACCAAGACCCGAAAAGATTACATGAATACTCAAAAGACCATAGTAACCAGATCATCAGGTAAGTCAAAGTGCAATGGCTTAGAGGTTAAATCTGGGAAGCTTCTATATATCAGGGTGTGGATTTGGCTTCTTCTTTGGAGAGAAAGATGACCACTAAGGATTACATACCTCTTGTATTTGGTTTGGGGGATAAGTAGAGGTTGGAATTCACCTTTGATAGGGAGGGAGGGCATGTGGGCGCGAGGATGGAGGAACCCTCACAGCTAGCTCTTCTCCCCAAGGATGGATAACAGGGGCTTTCAGGTCAGGATGCTTGTAATATTGAAACTCCTCTGGCGATCGTGTTTGATCTACAATAAGTTGTTGATGCTGTGAAAATAGAGTAATCATGGGATCTTCTCATGCACTCTAAGGAAGAGATGTTGGAAGATGTATTGATCATCCATTCTATTAAAGAGGATACAGAAAAGATGAATGGGAGACCAATTCATGTTGAATCAATTAAGGATCAGGGAGAGTGGATCGACAAACAAAATTTAGTTATGACTAAAGGATTCAACGATAAGATGTTATCAGTGGTGGAGTTCTTGCAAGTGTGGGACAATCTGACTTCTCAATTCTGAGAGACTATAAAAGAAAAATAAGAAAAAAATCTACTAGACTTGTCTTTGAAATTATTTAGAGAGGTTTCATCTAGTAGTTTTAAGCTGGTTTTTAATAATGTTTGTATCTTGTATAGTATCTGATCTCTTGTTGAAGATGAGGTTTCTCACCTTTTCCATAATAGTGTTTTCTAATAAAAAATTTAACTTTCATGGATGAAAAGAAATAAAATGTGAATTTACCTCTTGAATCCACCTCCTTGAGAATCACTTTATGGGAAGGGGTTTTGGTATATTGGAAAGACCAAGAGCTTCTTGGATGTGGGGAGTGACTAGAAAAGGGTATTTGGGAATAATATTGAGGATCTTCAGGGCTTAGAGGAGTGAAGAGAAGGGGGAGTGGGTGTGGGGGGGGGGGTTATAGTGTAGGAGAGGAGTAAATTTTGAATATTTTATTCACTATTTTATTAATTACCTCAAGACAAACATTAGTGTTATTTAATGTGACCCCTAATAGTAATAATTTCATGTGAGTTCGACCTAATTGTCCTTACCTCACTAATGATTCCATAAATAATGATTTTTACTTATAAATTGTATATACAGTATTTTACTCTATTTCACAATTCATAAAAATTCATTTTTTTAGAAAAATACCAATAATTCACCCTAACAATTGTTCAATGTATAGAATAAAAAAATAAACTTCATTTTTTGCAAACTATTCTCTAAATATTTTTAATTTAATTTTTAAATAAAATCATAATTTATTCTAAGGAAACTACATTAAACTATAAATAGTTTTATAACACCTAAAAAAATTAACCATGGTCCCATAAAATTATCTTATTACAATATGAAAGTAAAATAACAATTTATGATACATTTTATAAAAATAAATTTTCATTTTAAATTATTAAATGAATCATAAAATTGTAATTAAAATATATATGTCATACAAAATTACCAATATTTATAATATGATTGTTTTTTTAACTTTTAATATGTCTAAATTGTGTTTATACATTCATGGGGGAAGTTTCTATTTATTTCAACTCTCTTTTTATTAATATACATTATTATTTATATGGGTATGTTACAATTCATAATTTTATGTTACTATTCACCAATAATTATGTTTATCATATCAGACACTTAATATCTTACTGAGCACAACTGTGTATGTCGGTTTTTCAAAATTCAAATCACAGAGGTGAAAAAAATTTGTCTACCTGGCTAGATAATAACAATGTGGTGTTTTTAGAGACTTAGTGTTCCATGCATTCTTTAATAAATCTATTTGTAAATTCTTTCTGAGTTGAATTATTCCCTCCTTACAAAAAATTTGTCCTTTAAATTTGAACTAGAACATTGATATTTAATGGTTGATACTTGAAAATTCTCATATGGGAAACAAACATCAAGAATATTGTTAAAAAAACCTATTAATAAGAGGAAAGGGAAAGCATCGGTTTCTACAAAACAATGCATCATTATTGGATGATATTTTCATGGAATTAATAATCAAACCATCGTGTAGGGACATTAAACACTAAAACCCATACAATGATAAACTTAAACCATTTCCTAAATGATAAAAAGTTACAATATAAAATTATTCAAAAAACTCTAATGAAAATATCTAAATTTTCATGATGAACATATCATTAATGAGAAGATGATCTATAATTCACATTCCAAACATTTTAATACCTTCATCATGTATCCTCTTGAAATATGGTAATAACATGAATTATAGTAAAAAATGTATTGGAAACATGAATTCTTTCATATTCCATAAATAAGATACATGTTATTGGATATATTCCTTAATCTAAAAGTGTTCCCACTCCAACGATGATAGCATAGACAATATCTATACAAGTAAATAATCAGTTCCATGGTAATCAGTACTTATCCGAATTGATCATTTCTTCTTCATTATCTCAAAATAAGATATAATTTAGTGGTTGTATTTCCTTTAATCATCTTTTCCCTAAAAAATTTATCAGTCTAATGAATCACTTTTCCTATGCACTATTTATCATACAACCTCAAATCCTTAACAAAATAGTACTGCAGTACATTCCTTATATACCTCATAATTCTTACAACAAGTACATTACTGACAAAATATAAAAATGATATGATTCTTGATTAGGAATATTAGTCATCATACATCATCTTTTGTAGCATCATAACATGATCATTATGAAAAATCATCATTTATGGTATATTCCTTTAACACTTGGGAAATTGATTCTCTTAGTGTCCCATCTCTTTATAGTTGAAGCATTGGATATATGAAAATTCATTCCTTGTCATTCAATTATGAGTATGGTGGCCTTTTTCTCCACAGTATAAGGAAACTCCTTTTCTTCTCATGCATATACCAAGGTGTTTCCTTCCACAATTATCACATTTGGGAATATAATACATTCCCTTATTCCCTTTAATAATGTTTTTTCATGCCATACTATTATCTTTTTTCCTCCTACAAATCCATAATCCTAAGAGAAGTTTTTAAATAACATTTCAATATAGGATTTAATTTCTTCATATGATGGGGATACTTGGGAGACAATCTACCGTTGAAATAATGGCTTAATACCATCAAAGATAGGATAATTCTTACTAATCGCATCAAATACAATGGTGATGTTCTCATTCCTTCTATTAAAAACCATTTATAATCAATTCCATATAATATATTATCTCATAAAACAATGAACTCTCTATATCACTAAATATTTTATAACATGTAACATAAATTATTGCATCATAAATCCTAGAACCATATAATATTGTTACATTAGGGAACAAATCCTTCATAATTTTTTCTAATAATATTATGAATTTATGAAATCAAATCCCCAAGGAATGTCGAATCAAGAGTGCAACTAGGCTTATTTTTATGCACTAGTTCTCGTTCCACTCTTGCTCAATGTAGTTTTTTCGGGTTTTACCCCAAGATACATATGTTTGAGAGCCGCCTCTACTTGTTCGTTTCTTGTCAGGGATGAATTTTCTTGATAAACCAAATAATCTATTCCTTAGAGAAATTCTAGTATGTACTTGTATTCTTATCCCCAATTTCTATCTTAGGGGTTTTTTAAATAATCAATTTTTTCTATATCTAGTTTCTTAGTTTTCTACTAAACATCCACGAATACCAATTGTAATTCCCCAACCCCAAAATCCTGAAGGTGGTGCCTTATTTTAAATATTTCCATGATTACAAGGAATCCTATCATGAATGGCCGAGTAGTTTAGAATATTTTTAATCCAAATACAAACATAGGTTCAATATTACTACATTAAAATAAATTCAACATATATGTTTTATTGGGAACATCCACCACTCCAAGTTTATCCCTGCATGTCCATCAAAAAAAATGTCGTCATGTCCAGGAAAAAATGAAATATAAGAAATGGGTGAGATTTGATGTTCAGTAAGGGTACGAAATACAATAGAGGATATCATAAACATGACCATTAGACATGTTGAATAACTAAAAACACATTCTTTAATAAAATATAAACATAATATGGTAGGAATATGAGTTGAGTGAATATTCCCATAATAAAATATAATCATTGGTATTATACTAGTTATATAACCATATGAACAATGAATGTCTAGATTCCTAATGAGGGAAATGAAAATGTCATACATTCTAAAACATAATGGCATGTACTTGGCCAAGATGTCTAAAAATCATTATGGCCTTGGCCAAAACCACCTATAAAATTGGGAAGGCATCAACCATGTCCACGTCTATTTATCTCATGATACCTAACGACGCATCGAGGGGATATAGTGGGCCCAACCATCACAGAATGAATCTAATGAATTCCTCATATTAATGGTGATAAAATTAAACAAAATATACATTCATATTTAAAATAATATATGAAATGTAAATAACTTTCCCAGAACAATAAGCAAAAACACTAACCTTTCAGAGTAAATTAGAGATTTCTTTTAATATAGCACATCCACAATAAAAATAATCTTATTAAATTCAATAAAACATGGTAGATAATATTATAGGAGATAAAACTAATTTATTTAAAATATTCCACAATGTTTGTTTATATATATAGTGATACTTTTAAATGAGACCATTGAAAAATCCATGAGTGAGATAATCCTTAACTATTCCATAGTACCACATACCTCCTTGAAACATTAATGTAATTGTCCATTATAATATCACAAGAATAAGGAGACACATGATATTATATATCATAGTTCAGTACATACACCACAAGAAATAAATAAGTGGTGAACAAGGCATAAATCTCATAAAAGTTAATGTGAGATGAGAAAATTCCTTTTTTACCTTTTAAAGAATAGTTCTTTTGGAAAATCATTTATATTTTCCATTAAATTATATTATAAAAATTAATATATCAAAAAATAAAATACTAGTTTATTGAAATTATATTTTAGGAATAAATTATATCCCACTGTGGTAAAATCATGTAAAAAGTGTTCTTAATATTCTTTAGAAATAAATATTTTTACAGCATTTTAAGGAAAGGATTAAAATGAATTTTAAAGTAGAAAGGAACATTTGTTCAATTAAATCCTTAAATGATCCGAGTTCAATTTTCATCATAAGATGATTGTTTTTATAAAAATAATGGTGTATTGAAATATATTATGGTGTACACTTGAAAATGGCTATGAATTGGAAGATATCATTTGAATCAAGTTTGTTTATTAGGATAAAATTATTGAATGAATCTACTAAAACATGTAAATACCAATAAAATAATTAAATATTATTGACGGTAGACCAATATGGTAGATTCAAACACAATTTATGTGGTGTAAAAAAAATAAAAAATAATTTGACTTTCTTGAGTAGAGAATATGAGTAACCCTAATGAAAATTGAGGTTTGGATAGAAGATCCCTTACTAATTTGAAATCAATTGATTCATATACCACAAAATTAATAATATTAAATTGATAAAATTAATAAAATAAAAATAAATATATTCATGATATGTTACATAAATGGGAAGCATACATACACCATACACAATTATTAGTTTAGAATATGGAAAATCTCACAAAAATGGAAGTGAGATGAAGAAACCCTTACCTTAAGTCTGAATGTGTTCCACTCTTGAAATAATGTTTCTGGAATATGAAATTAGACTTTGTAATAAATTAATTAATAACATATTAAAAATTTCTTTATTTTTTCATGGTTTTATTAATCCTGTTATTTTATTATTTATTAGTAATAAGAGTACATTTCGTTGTTCCGTAGTGGTTGTTTTCTTGATTTTCATAATATGTTCACTTGTTTTTATGTAATAGAGTTCATGTTGAATGGATGTTAACCTCCGGAAATGTATTTAAAAATTATTTTTGAACATAAATAGGTTTAATAGTCATTTATATAATTTTTTTCATGGAATGAGGATTAATCATTATATGAAATATTAATGACACTCACATAGATTATTCTAGGGGTATTTTGATTATTATGAACTAGTTTGGTCTTATGATTTAATAACACGTACATATTCCGGTTAATGAATATTAATAAGGTTATAATACATAGATTTTATTCTGTTTGAGCCATAAAAATTGTTTCATTACCGTTAAATACGGATAAATTGAAGTATGAAACTTCCTCATCAACGATGGTTGTAAATTGGAACCTCACAGATGATGGTTTTGTTTATACAATAAAAGGAAGAGTGTAATAATATTGATTATGATTCTTCCATTAACATGATATAAATCCATTATATATATGATACTAGAATTATCATGGTCATTTGGACAGAGGAGGTGAGGAGAAGATAACAATTGAAAGGAATTTGAAATGAAAATGGAAGAAATAAAATGTGAATTTACCTCTTGAATCCACGTTCTTGAGAATCTCATTTAGAAAAGGGGGGATGGTATTTCATATGGAAAACGATATTCTTGGATGTGGGGAGTGACTAGGGAAGGGTATTTGGGAGAACATTGAGGAGATTCAAGCTGTAGAGGAGTGAGGAGAAGAGGGAGTAATGGGGTGTTTATAGTTCGGGAGAGGAGTAAATTTTGAATATTTAATTCATTATTTTATAAATTCCCTCAGTAAAACCAATAGTGTTGTTTTGTGTGACCAATAATAGTAATATGTTCATGTGAGTTTAAACTAGGTTTCCTTACTTCACTCATGCTGTCAAAAATATTGTATGTAACTTATAATTTGTATATACGGTATTTTAACGTAATTCACTATTCATTAAAAATTCATGTTTTTCTAGAAAAATAAAAAAAATAACCCTAACCATTATTCAACATGTAGAATTAAAAATTGAACTCCAGTTTTTGAAACTAATTTTATAAATAATTTTAATTTAATTTTTAAATAAAATCATAATTAATTCTAGAAAACAATAATAAAACTATAACTCGTTTTATAACACTTTGAAAAATTAATGGAGGTCACATAAAATTATCTTATAACCATAGGACAAAACAATAACATTTTATGATTACATTTTTTGAACATAAATTTCCATTTTAAGTTATTAAACTAATCATAAAATTGTTATTGAAATATTTATGAAATACAAAAATATCAATACTAATACTATGATAATTGTTTTCACTTTTAAGATGTCTAAATTGTATCTATATAATCATGGGAGATGTTTACATTTTTTTGGCCAATTTACTCTTGATAAATATTTACAATGGAATGTCACTATTCATAAGGGAATTTTATAATACATCCAAAATTATGTTTGAATTATCAGACTCTAAATATCATTCTGAATGAAAATATGTATATCAGTATTTTGAAATTCATATAAAAGAGGTGGAATAATTATGTTTACATGGATATGTTATAATAAAGACGGGTTTTTAGAGACATAGTGTTCCATGCATTCTATAATAAATAAATTTTTTAATTCTTAGGGTGTTACAATCTTCCTATTTAATGACTCCCAATGATAAATTTCATGTAATCAATTATAGTTGATAAGGTTTCGACTTAGGTAATATTTTAGTTCCTTCCAAGTAGTCAAGGAAGTTAAAATAAATTAGATAAATATATAATATATGTATGGATAAAATCACATTGAAGATTAGGCACACAATTTTCATTTTTATTAGTAAACACAACTTATTCCATACAAAATAAAATACCCTAGAATTATGCCCCATTTCAAACCATATGATCAGAAGTGATAATAGAAGTATATATGGAGTATGATCATGGTCTCCATCATCTTCCTTATTTTCATCAAAATTTTACTAATCAAGTAGAGTTTCTTCTAATGAAATGGATACAATTTATAGTACTAGATATGTGTGTGACATCATAAAGCAATGAAATGAAATTTTAATGAAATCAATGTAATTACAACAATTTTCAGGGTGAAAATGATCATTAATGAGTAGTCTTGTAACATTAGTTTTTGAATTTCCCATTTCTTTCAAGGAATTAACATATGTTTATAAATTTAGACCATGAATTTCCAATTATGGATCAATGGGAATGTTAGTATCAAATGTTTATAGTTGGAACATTCCATTTTTCCTTTTTTTATTTAGGTTACCTATATTATTTTATTATAGATAATTATTTATCATGTTAATGGAGTACATAATTTTTAATTTTTTATTCAAGGGATGAGTAACTATATTGATGGATGTTCACAATCCACTTTGTAGCTATAATATCATTCTTGGTAAGTGTGTGCCCCTCCTGATCCTATATTATTTTACTAAATTTTTTAAAAAGAAATCCACATTTTTCAATGAAAAATTAACTATTCAAAATCATTGAACAATAAAACATACCATTTATAAACAAAAATTGAGTCAATTTCCCATCCTTGTATTTTTCATATATAGGAGAGTATTCTAACTATTAATAAGAATACGAATAACTAAGAAAAATGTATCCTCTTTTGTGATGATGTTATTTTGAGGACCATATCCTTGTCGTGGATGTGGAAAAATTCAGTATCTAGGTATACATAACATTAGTATCATTGTATGAATGGCTTAACCATAAATAATTATTGGTTATGGGTACAAAAAATATAAATAAACTATAAAAAATAATCACAAAATTGAAAAAATCATGTTATATGATAGTTTAAGTGTGAAATTAATTATATTGAACAACAAAGTGAGTTATATGATACACATGATTTATTTTGGGAAACTAGAATAAATATATTTGAATGAAATGTGATTAACCTTGCATGGAATAAAAAAATTATCGAAGTTGTGTGAATTGGAATGAAATTAATAATTATCATTAAATATATCACCCTAAATGCAAACTTATTTTAAGTAATATTAATAAAAAAAGATTATTCATCACACTCATGGAGAAGGTAAAATCACAATCTTTTGTATAATGTACATCAGTTTTGGACACATTTGAAAAATAAACTCAAATCTTCACCTATCGGTACAATGGGTAGAGTAAAACAAATTCTCATGAAAAAGACGCATTGAGATCATTGAAAAAATACAACATGAATATTTAATTAACACCATACATGATAATATATAACTGAATAATGTGAAATCCATAAAGGAGAAGGATAAATTCGTTTTTCCTAAACTTGAGAACGCCCCCATGTGCCTCATGGTTTTTCAATTCATCCGACCATAGATCCTCTTACTTATATCTTCTCTATAGGGTCTGTAGAACTAAGTCCCTTCGATCTAATCCCTTCAACTCTCCCTTTCGTCCCTACACCATTCATGGAGCCCTTGGTGCTTCCATAGGGCCACACCTCGATTCCATTTCCTTGAAGGACACCATATATGACTCGTTATGTACCCCCGTGTCCATGCTTCAGTGATGTTCATCTGATTTCATAATCACTAAATTGTGCCTATTTGTGAATGCTCATGCTGAGGCCTATGAAAAATCTCTGAATTGCCTCAAATAGACCTTCATCGTGTGGCTTTGGTCAGTGAAGCCACCTCTCTCATTGTTTAAGAATTTTTTGAATTAATTGGGATTTAATGCTCAGGTTCAAATATATGTTATCCATTGAAATCATATATGTGTGATACTTTCATATCTCGAGGATTTTGTTCATTCCGGGTAAATATCCCCCAGGATTATGGGTAATTGGTAGTTTATCCTAGGTAGGTGGTCTCTAGAGGTCCATAATGAGATTAAAATACCCATGAAACCCTGTGAATCATTCCTCCATATCTACAGACATTATTTTATAATGTTTCTCTCTTTGAGGCCTTAGGGAACTCCCTTGGTGGTTTCTATTGTGTGTATGGCTGTAGTCGATGTTGCACTGATGCATCTGGAGCCTGAATTTATTTTGATCTTGTTCTATCCTTACCTCTCACAGAAATGATCTCCTTAATGGTGCATGAGTCACAATTGTAGAATCAGGATGTCATTTATCAGGTGATCACCCGGTTTTTCTCTTTCTTATGTCTGTAGGGTAACTCTGTGCAGGTGTGTACAAAAATTAATTGTGGTGAAAATCTCCATCTCCCCATCCCCATAGATATCATGCGAAAAGTTATCCCACTCATAACATGTGTTATGGAATTCTAAATGAACCTAAACTTGCCTCATTTCAGGAAAACTTATCAACTCATGCCAATTCTCATATCACCACTTATTCATGCATATATCCCTCTACTTATGATGGATCATCCTACTCATCCTTAGTTCCCTTTGGTCTACACTTTCCCAATCCTCCCCCTGTTATCCAATATAGCTACTTCCCTAACCCATAATAGTTTCTCCATAAGGTTGGATGGGTAATGGATATTAGGATATTTCTTTTAAAGATCCCTAATCTCATGGATGTTCTCCCTCCTCCTAGAGCCCCCTTATCCTACTCCTTATTTTCCACGAATTAAAAAATGAAGAAGTATTTTTTTTATTTATTATGTCAAGGCTGCCTTCTCCCCCAGCTAAGGGTAACTATTTTTCAAATTCTAAAGGCCTTCCCCAAAACTCCCACCCATTTAAAACCTTTCTCCCAGTCTTTTACCAAGGGTGGTTATCATGGAAGTCTAATTATTGAAGATAATAAAAAACATGTAAATATTATGAGACCAGTCCAAGCCATACCTTGTAATGTGAAGGAGAGGTCCTAGAGAAGGTACTCACTATTAGCATCACCAGTAAATCTCTCTTTGAAACCAAATAATATTTTTTCCATGTGTGGAAAATATAATCTTATTGAGGATTATTTTTCCTCTCATACGATTGTCACCAAATTTTATGGGGCCTATGTTGGGCCATCTATGTTCCAATGATTCCTATCCTCATTTAGAACACCCGCACTATTGGTTCCAAGGTAATAACAGACTTCTTAGCCACATAGATAAAAAACACAAGGCCTAGGTATTATACATACTCAAGAATATGCGGAATCCTTGAAAAATTAGTGATTTTACACATAAAGTTATAACACATGTTTTCATGCGTACAGACCCAAATAATCACCATATCTTAGTCTTCTTGAACAAGAATGATAAAGTGGATATGGTTGGATATGGAGATTAATTAATCATTGTAAATGTGAAAACTAGTGTGGCATCCCTCTTTATATCCTTTATGTATGGGAGCTGTGATGTTTAAATGGGAGTTACTTTATAGAAATATGTTAAGGACTTTGATTTGGAGAAATCCCGATATATTGTAGGAAGGGAGATCAAGATTATAAATATTTATGATAAGAAGAATGGTTGGGGAGATTTTCCTTGTTTGGCCAATATGAACTTCATCTAATTCATTTTTGGTAATGATATTATATATATGGGGTATTCCAATGATCTCTTTAGGAGAAGTAAAAAAATGTGAGAATATGGTGTTTGTATTGTTTGGACTGGTTCTAGGACAATATTAATGATATCTCCAAGTTCCCCAACATTATAGTAAATCATCATGTTCGCATAAGTTCTGATCATAACCCTTTCTATGTTTCATTGTATCCTAGAGAAGATGGATGGGAATGATTCAAATATTTCTCCCAATGGGTTTTCAATCCTAGCTATCTGCAGCTCAACAAAAACATTTTGGGATAACCTACATAGAGACAGTCATGTATGGGTTTGCATAAAATAAATTAGGTAGCTAAAAAACATGTTATAAGACTAGGATAAGTGTCTTCCTCCAACTGATCTAGACATGAACATTCTCAAATAGGAGGTTGATTGCTTGGAACTCATGCTTGAGGATTTGTGGAATTACATGTTGATTCAAGGGATCACTACAAAATAGAAAATACTTGTAGAAATAATTACTAAACACAAATGTAAGGATATGGAGATCTCGAGAGTTAGACAGATCCATGAAGCTGACAAAAATCAGTCTATATCTATGCATACATCATAGAAAAAAGGTTTCCTATGAAAAAAAATATTATCCTTGAGGATGTATCCTATTTGAATGAAAGAGTTATTATTGGTGGCAATGAAATTTCTTACATAAATAATATCTTTGAAGGAACCAATACAATCATGTTGAATGGTAACCCAAGAGGGAATTTATAGCATTTGGAGGTGGTCCCTAATATGATCTCCAACAATGAAAAAGAATTGTAGAGGTTATACCTGATGAGAAGTAACTTCATGAGGCCATGTCAAAACTCAGACCAGAGAGTTCTCCATGTCCCGACAGTCTCCCAGTATCTTTCTATAGGGGATCTTGGAATGTGGATAAAGACGATATTATCACGGACATTCAGGACATGTTTCATGGTGTCCAACTCCCTCAGGTTGTTGGTGCTATGAACCATGTCCTCTTACTAATGATAAAAGACTCTTATTATATCCTTCACTATAGACCACTAAGTATGTCTAATTTTCCTTACAAGATTTTGGAATGCATCATCAAACTGAGGTTGTCTATGCACATTCCCTATTGGATTTGATTAGAACATCATGGTTTTTAGGGGCCATTCAATTCAAGGATTTATTTACATGGATCAAGAAATTATTAGAGACATTAATACCAAAACCCATGGATCAAACCTACGAAAATAATTGGATATAAATAAGGAAAATTATATAATGGAATGGGGCTTCAGAAATAGGATGATCAAAGGTATGTGTATCTCTTCTTGGAACATGAGCCTCATGTTATATGCTTACTCTCCTCATGGATGGATGGCATATTCATGGGATGTGATTATAGACTTTTTATAGTGACCCATATGCTTATGAATGGAGACCCTATCTCCCCATGAATTTTTATACTCATGAATGAAACCCTAAACTACCATATGAGAATGATTTTTTTCTACTTGTTAAATACATCATTATCAGAGGAAAATGATCATCCTCTTAATCTCTCATATATTTTTTATAGATGAAACTATCATCATCATTGATAATGGTAGAAGATCAGTTTGTGGAGTCAACAAAAAACCTGATGACTATTTTCGTGGGAGCAGCTAAATCATAAGAATGTATAATAGTAACCTCTATATCTCAAGATGATGTTCCACCATCCGGGTCCACTTCTCTATACAACAATCTATACATATAGAGAGGCACATTTACGTTGGATTACCTTTTATCCAAGATAACCATAGGTATATTACCCATCCATGACATTGATTGCATCATGAGTAAGATAAAATTTTACATAATCAACTATAACAATCACTGCATACCCATTGAGGTTTGGATTTCCATGGAAAATTGTGTCTTTTGAACTATTCTGATCCATGATCTTTCGACTATAAAAGTGCTAAAGGGGGTCACTAATTCCATTGATAGAATCATGGAAAGCTTAATTTGGACTTCTCTATCTGAAGGTAAACACTATTGGCCCTGATGGTGAAGGATGGTGAGGCCTATCCAGGAAGGTGGGATCAACGCAAGGAGCTCAGAGAACACTATTAACAGAATTCAACCAAAACTCTTTTAGGATATCATGTCTGAACATAGCATCGGGGGTAAAATAATGTCCTATAAATGTGGTGGTAACATGTATGACACTATTTATCATGCATCCTCCTTCTGTTCCATGATACACCCTCTCATTTCAACCCTCTTACAACACACCTGATGCATTGTAGGGAAAATCAAAATCATATTTTTGAAAAAAAACTTTTCATGATCCATGATTGGATTCCTGAGTTGTTTGGTACCTCTAATTTATTTTAATGATTCTAGCCTACACCCATGTTTCATCATGGACATTCTAAACAAGAAACAATATGAGGTTTTTCATCTCATGATCTATCAATTTGAATTGAAAAAGTTTGTGTTAACCCCTTATAGTTCATATACTTCCACGATAATGGATTTCTGGGGGATAACGATGTCTCATAATTAATTGGATAACTAGAATGGTCTGATATATTGTAGAAAAATTTCATAAATGATTTACATTCTATATTCAAGGAAAAAGAACCTTACAATTCCTACAGTTGTGAATGTGAAAAGTAGGGGAGTCAATATTGTCTCTAAATGTCGCTATTGAAAAACCCACGAAGAGGAAATTCAAATTCATCTGTTTGTGGATAGATAATAGGCCCTGGTAGTGTGGAGATTATTTGATGAGTTCACTACTCTCTCATCCCATAGTCTTCTCAGATCCCCATTCTTGGAGTTATAGTTTCATGGATCAAAGTTATGGGCATGTAAAAAATGTCATGATCTATCATTTTGAGCACTGAATTTTTGTTGCATATGGATAGACCCGAATATGGAAAGATTTTATGTGATTAAACCCACACGGAGGCCCACTATCAAAAGAAAAAGGTCCCACTTCATAGATGTATTATGTTGTATCGAACACATGCATGATTCTCTATCATTTAGAGTTCTACAGAGGATCACATCAATGGGGTTTCCCACTAATTCTGGGACTCGAGGCCAATGGGTATGATAAAAACCACCATACCTAGGTTATAATATCACAACATATGGTTGATCTATCTTGGGGGTGTCATGAGAAGTGGAGGGGTTGTCAGCGACTATTGGGGCAGCATCATTTTTCCGTTTTTTGGAAACATTCCTCATGAAAAATCTCTCTAGGAATATGACAATGCACTCTATACACGGATGAACTATTTTTACCATAAGAACATTTATCTCACTCAATGATGAACTGACTCCATGATATTTCATGAATCTATGAATGAAAAAGGACTTATCTACTGGTCAATAGCCTACGTTATTTGGAAATGAAGAGACATCCTCAACAACAATATTAAGGTGGTCTATATGTAGTGTGATGGAAATAGGGTTTTAGGTCACCCTACATCCACGGATGTGGTGGATCAAGACCACAACATCACATTCTTCCCATTAATTAATCACTTAAATCTGTAGGTGGGTTAATTATATCAAGGGGGAACTTAGTCTTCGTTATATTAGTGCGCATTGTGGTTTTTACCCTATTTTTGTATTGGGGGATTAATTTCCTTTTATAATAAATAGATAATGAATATATATCTGATCGAACCCCTATAGTACTTATATTATGATTAAAAATTTAACAACAACAATTATATTCATTAAATACTTCTCAGTTCAGAAGAAAAATAGTAAGGGAATAAAATAAGAATCATGTCTATTTTTTATAAATCCCCCCAAAATATGATTTCTTATATTCTCTTCAATCATTTCTAATCTAGAATGAATTTCTTCAACCAACTATGTTTTAAATCAAATGGATGACTTATGTTATAGTAAAAATTGATGTTCATCAACTGTGGAATGATGGTTGATGATCAGTGAATGGTAATGTGTCTATGATTAGTGCCTACCTAAATTAGTAATTATATATTCTCAACACATATATATCATTCAAGAATCATCATATTAATATCTATGGTAAAATATAGTAATTCTTTATTTGATTTATGTACATGAATATAGAAATTATTTTTCCACTAATTATTATCATTTAATGTTATTAGGACCTAGTGAATATTTATGTCTTCAACTATAAATCTATATACTATTATAGACGTATCATGGAATATGATTCATATTTATTCTCTAATATCATAGTTTAACCATTCCCAAACTAGAATTACATCATTTCCCACTCATGTCTCCTTCAAATTTGACACCATTCCTTTCAAGCATTACATGATATTTCCTTCCACTTCATCAAAAATTTAAATATAATGGCTTGGATAATCAGACAATATTCACAACTAGTCTTGAAATATAACCTCATATCAATGATGACACATATACTTCCATGCATGAGGTCGATATCTCTCCCAAAAAATAGTCAGTCTCAAATAATATTCATTATTACATAGAATGATCGAAAATTTATGTGTTCATATTCGAATTTCAAATTAGTCAGTCATAAACCATATTCATCCTACTTCTTTGATATGAATTAACATTTCTCATAGATTAAAGTTACATTTTTATCATGTTCTTTCTCTTTTTCTCGGGGAATTTCCAAGTAACATAGTGTGTATTACATCGTTCTCTATGATGCTCAAAATATAAAATCATAAAACCAACATTCCACACTAGTTCACATAATAAAAGATAATAATTGAAAAACTCAATACACTACCAATTTAGAAGGATGAATGGGTGGGTTATATTCAACATGATCTTTCAAAATTAAAATATTTTTTTTGGATTAGACATACTAGTTTAACATTCACCATTATAATAATAGATATAGTTAAAATTCATCCCTCTATTCCATATCCTTAAAAATCATAAAAAGGTAACCTATTGAGTTCCATGGAATGTATTTTATTGTATATGTAAGGTCCTGGAATGAGATAAAAATTGATAATTCTCTTAGTCTCAGGCTTCCATCATTGATCAAGCATATTATATGATATTCATCCACTTAATGCATACATTGTTTCATTCAATTTTAAATTACATTATCTCATCGTCTATGAAAAAATTAATTAAATATGAAATAATAAGTTTTATCTAAATTTCAATTAAAATCGATGTGAATCTTCATGAATAATTTTTATTAATCTTCATAAAAAAATTTGACTCATCATCATTCAAATCAAAATTCATTCACATATATTATGTTTTATTTATTATTGGAGTTTTCATAATGGTTTTTTATGGAAAAAATATATTTTCTTTGCAATATATATTTCATTGTTATATTCAAGTGCTTTCTATCCATCCCCTACTACCTAAACATCATTTAACCCTTTTAGCATTGATCTCCATCCACACATTTTTTATGTAAACTAGAACAAATCAATACCTTTTGATCAATTAAATTATATCATATGGTTTCATTTCATGAAACCTCATAGTATGATAAATTAAATTTTGGTCACTTCAATAAGTATCCATGATTGAATATCTGTGGTAATTTCTGGACAATGATAAATTTTTTTCTTTTTATTGTAATTGTTTTCAAAAAATAGAATAATCCACTTGTGGTTTCACCATTGGATCACATCATCTCATAGAAATGTAATGTTGGTGTTTTCTCTTGAAATAACATAGGTTATCATGGTATTTACTAGTGGTAACTTCATTCCGTTATTAATTTCTTAAAATTTTTTATTTTGACTAAGAAATTTTTAGGAACTATCACTCCATATTTGTATCTAGCTATTTGTTAACTGATTGTGCCTCTCTTCATTGGGTAGAATCCTTAATTTTAGTTAAGTGACCATTGTATTCCATTTCCTATGATATTCAATAGGTTTATGAAAATAAATATGATATCATGTAGTGAAAATAATAATTTTAAATAACCAAAATCTTACATAGAATTTAAAAATTAAATATTTAAATGATAAAATGTGATTCTAGTACAAACGTTTTATAATAAAATCATGGAATAAAATTTAAATAAATTCCAAGTATTCAAATCCCACTAAAAAATAATTGGATTTTTTTTCAATATATTTTTTTAAAAAATAGTATTCCTTAAATAAATTACAAATCCAAGGAGGAGCGTTTTAATTCATATTATTTATTATTATTCAATAAAATTAATGTAAAGAAAATTTTTATTAGTGAATTTGAAAAACGATTTGATGAATATTATTCAATTATGAAAAAAACAAATTTAAATTAAAAATATTTAATGTATTGAAAATTTCCGTGATCAAATTTCTATATTGTTTATTTTTTTCAAATGAAATTACATTTCCAAAAATTATGATTCCATAAGTCACAAAAAATTTACGTGCAAAGGGGAAATAAAAATAGGCCACATCATTGGTTTCTCATAATGAAATAGCTAATTAAAAGGATCATTAGATCCAAAATAGTTGTCTCTGTTTCTTTTATAATTGTTCAACAAAGAATGTGAATTTAATAAATAATCTTAAAAATACATACATCCTCAATTAATAATGTATAATATAAATTAAAATAATATAATATATTCCCATATAAAAGGACTAACTATATATCCATTTATTTTCTTATTTATTTAAAAAATATATAGAAAAAATGTTGATGGACATTATTATTCTATGGTTTTCCCCTAATTTTCATTTTAGAAAAATATTAAAATAATACATGATTACAGAATATATATATATATATAATTCTACATATTTTCATCCACAATCATGTGTTTGTAATTTTTAAAATATTTTACCATCAAATTATTTCATTATTCAGCCATTCTTTTTATTACATTAAAATTAATAAAAAAAATATATTTTTTAATTAAATAATTTTTTACATTATATAGGAATTTTAATTTCCAAATAATCGAATAACAGCTAAGAAGGGGGGGGGATTGAATCAGTTCACCTTTTATGTTTCATAACATTTTGAAACCTAAAACCAGAAACATGTCAAGATTTATTTCATTATAAACTTGTAGTAAATACTCATTCAGTAAATAGTAGGAAAGAAAGTAAAGAACATATTTTTGACATTGTTTAGCCTCAGTATGAAATCCTAAATCCTTTATATAGTAACTCCTGTGGGTCTATCGAAATCTAATATAATGAATTAGTGAATATAACTTGTTCCAACTCATATAAGAAACCATCTATCCTTTTTAGGAATGATTATAATGACTCCCATTATCTTAAAATGATTTCATATAAAACAATTGATACAAAAAGTGAATAAATGCTTTCTTGAAACTACTCTAAAATTTCACAATCTGAATCCTCAGTTTGATTTAGAAGGATTTAATATTCTCAATACAATAACGCTAGATATGATATTCTCAATACGATGATACAAGATCTAATGTTCTCAATAGAATGATGTTGCATCCTATTTTCTCAATATGATAATTCGAGATCCAATTTTCTAAATATAATTATCATGGATCTGATTCCAAGAAATGACGGACTCAATACGATGAACTCATTCAAAATCATCAGAACTCAGGCTCTACAAAAATTATCAATAAAATTATTATTCAATTAGATATATACTTTTAATTCAAAATCTCTAGTGATCCTCGTTTTCCACATTTTTAAAAGATAAAAATGGACAGATGATTTGAGAATGTACTTCTAGGAAACTTAGAAAAAAAAGAGAGGAACTTGAAAACATTACACACTTCCTTAAATTTCAAAACACCAACAATATCTCGAATTTAAACATTATCATTGACTTATTAAACACTTATTAGATATCACTAAGAGTTACACAAAATTAAATTTCATGTTTGACCATTCCACACTTTATATCATTATCATCTCAATATAATCTGTTTCTTTCTCATTTCATTATGATTTGTTTCCTTCTCATCTCATTACAATTTGATTCCTGCCAAGATCATTATTATATATTAATTTTTTATCTCATTACAATGTGTTTTATACTCATCTCATTATCATTTGTTTCCCTCTCAGCTCATTATGATCTATTTCTTTCTTATCTCATTATGATTCGTTTCCTTATATTCTTATTACAATTTTTTTCATTCTCACCTCATTATGATTTATTTCATTCTCATCTCATTATGACGTGTTTTCATCTTAGCTCATTACAATATTTTCCCTTCTGATATCATTAATATTTGATTTATTTTCCATCTTATTAAAATAGAAGTCCTATTATGATGGAAATCCCAATACAATAGATTTTCCCATAATAATGAAAATCCCATTATGATGGAAATATGAATTTGTTTGAATTATTATTTTTATGGAAATCCCTTTATGATTGAATTCCCATTTTTCAACTTTGATATTTTTCAAAACCCTCTAAAATTTCATCATAATCTTTTATCATGAGATTTTTCTTGAATTGTGAGAACATTATAACAGGAAATGGATCTTATAGATTTGTTTTAGAATGTATGAAAACTTACATACACCAAAATTCACATTCTTATTCTAGAAATATTCTTCAAAAATATTTCTTCCCCAATCATAAACTTATGTCTCAAGACATTATTTCATTCTTACTCATCATCTTATTTCTTTCTCTGATTATGATGATGTTGACTTCCAAAAAAATTTGTCTTCGATTCTTTCGAATATGTTGATTTTTATTGTCACATTGATGGACAAAAATATGATAAGGTGTCTGATTAACAACAAAGTATTCCTCATATATTCTGTGTCTAGTGGCTCTCAATATAAAAACCAATTTCTAGAATCTTATGTCTGGAATATTACCTCATTATGATGGACATGGTATGATTCCTAAAAAATAAAAACATTATTTAAAAAAAGTTTAGATGTCAACAAATACAATAACATTATTAAAAATATTTTATCACAAATGTTATCTAATCTCCCCATTAGTATTAGTTCACAACACTTGTTAACAACTTTTCAAAATCCTATAAATTTTCACCACTCATCTTATGTATATAACTAATGTATTTCTTGACATTTTTGGAAACATATCCTTTCTCAAAAGTTAGTGTCTCGACACCACACTAATAGATAATGTAATGTTTTTGATTGACCCTATGTGGAAAGTAATTTTTTCATGTAAATATAAACTCTCCCTCATTTTTATCTTTTACTCTAAATTTTATTTTCATCTCCCACATTTTGTGATAACCACAATTTTCTATTTATTTAGGTAAGGGATGTTAAAAATTCTTACAAAGCAGAATGTTTTTACAACCCCCCTCCCTTTGTCAACAAAATAAAAATCATGGTAGGGGTAGTTCCTTATGATGTTTAAGAACACATGTGAGGATGATGAACATTAAGTTAGAGCCTTAATTCCATAATCCTTTCAGTCTGAAATGCTTTTGTAAATATATATACAGTCTCATATTTTGTTGAAATATATTCAAACAAAACATATCCAACATTATTATTTTTTATAAATTGAAACACTATATCAATGTATTTATATCTATAATGTTCAATAGGATTATTAAAAATATATATTTTACTCTCATTATGAAAATCTATCATTAATGGTTTATAAACTTATATTTCCAAATCATCCAGCTGTTATTTCAACCACAACATTTGAAATCATTCTTAACTAGCTGCAACGTATTTGGATTCTTCTATATCAAGGTTAATGAACTTGTTTCTTACTATGACAACTCACATAAAATTAACCCAAGAAAAATATTCCTCAAGTGGTTGATTTAAAATCATTATAATATCCATCCCAATTTTTGCAGTATAACTAATAAACATTATATAACTATTTCTTTTATTTACCAACCCATGTGAATTTGTCACTCTAAAATATCTCAAAATCTTATTTTATGCTAGCATATGTGAATGTTTCATATAACTTTAACACCTAACATAAAAAGTGAAATACATAAACATGATTAAGTCTTGATGTTGTAATGTAAAGAAGACTTACTATCGACTTCTGAAAGCCTTATTCATTCATAGTTGTTCTGGATTCATCTTTACTCAACCCTGTGCTCACTAAAATAAGAGTTAAAACTTTATTGGATTATGTCATCCAAAAATTTTTTAACAATTCAATGGCGTAATTTTCTTAAGATAATAAAATATTTTTCTAATATTTTTAAAATTATTATTCTATTGAAAAATGTTAATTCCCCCAACATAGACATTTCAAAATTTTTCTTCATTTCCTTATAAAATTCTTTTCCAACATCTTCTCTATCTCCAGATAAAATTATCTCATCGACATAATAAATTATATTTAGAGTTTTGGATTCAAAATATTTTACATATCTGTTCTTATAAAATTTATCTTTATAAATTTTAAACATTATTAAACAATTTTAATGTTTAGAATACCACGAACGTACATCTTGTTTTTTCCCATACTATTCTATATTCAATTTAAAAACTCTTTTTTTCATCCTCATCATATTGAAACTCACAAGGTTGTTCAATGTAAACATCTTTATAATTATTCCCATTCAATAAATATGACTCTAAATCCATCTAATAAACATTTTAATTTAAATTTGTGGTCACTAAAATAAATATTCTAATATTTTCTAATCTTATAAGTCAGGAATATTTTTTATATAAAATATACACATTCCACATGTTCATTTCCTTTTCAAACAAGTTTGTTTTTTCTTTTTTGAAACATATCCCTATTAATTTATGTTTTTTTTCAACTTGTTTTCGATAATATTTTTATTTAATGGCTTTGAAACAAGATATCATGGTTCAATATTCTCAATCTGATCCCACTCTACATTTATACCATCCACCCTTTCATTGTGATGAATATCTTCTAAAACAGATTCCATATCATCTTTTGAGATGAGTGAAGTATTTTTGTCTAATATAAACCATCTTCTGGTCTACACCTGAGCAAGTGAACTCCCAAAAATGTTTTTGAACTCAACATGTTTTTTAAGGTAGATATTTTCAATGTTTTTACCCGCTTCAATTTCCACATCACACGATTCTTCTGAATCATGATAATGATATTTTGAATTACATTAACTATTTTGGAAATCAATGTTTATCCTCCTCTCCATTCCCAAATAATTTTGTTATGTAACTATAATTTTCAATTACCTTAACATCATATGAACCCACAAAATGTTGTAAACATTGTTTCTAACATTCTTAACATATTCCATTTTCACAATAACCCATAAACGTTTTTTCCTCATTTTCCTCATCAAAATTTCTAAATTATAGATATTTTAGTTTAAGAAAACATGGGATACGAAAAACATTGATGTATTTAAATGATGTATTTTTTTAATACCACACTTCATAAAGAGTAATGTTAGTTTATATTATAAAAAAGAATCTATTTTCACCATATAAAATAATACTAAAAACTCTCCAATATAATTTTGAATATTTTTATTCTGCTAACATAACTCTTCCTATTTACACAAATATTTTATTTCTTCTTTATGTTGCACCTTTGTTTCTGAAGTATAGAGAGAACTATACTGATCTTTGATACTTTTCATTCGGAGATATGTTTCAAAATAATTTTCTTATGAATTTTGTATCATTATATGTTATTAATCTCTTTATGGAAGCCCCCATTTCATCATCAATATCTTTTGTAAAGAATATGAACATTTAAATATCCACTGACATGTACATTACAAACATGATGTTTTTCATCTCATTTAAATCATAAATAAAGGGGATAATTTATAAATATTATTCTGTTGAATCATGTCTCCTTATAAAACATATTTGGAATGAATTATCATAATTTGTTTGGTATATTGGATATAAACATTTTTTTATGACATCGATTAGTCATCTCCCCTTTCTGAAAAGTTACACAAACATATTCTTATCTTCTTCTCATTTCATTCAGGTTAATAATGGAATCACTGTTATAATATTTTTTCAAAATATTATATCCATTGTTCTGAAGTCTTTGGTTCCATAATTTTTTTTCATCTTCATCAGTCAAATGAATAGAGTTATTGAATTCTATTATTTGGAAGAGATCTCCACTAGCTCTTTCTCCTTTTGTAATGACATTTCCACATTTTAAACTTTTTATGATTAATAAATATTGTTTAAGAGAATCTATTTTACATAAAAACAATGTTTAGATCCACTATATATGTTATGTTTTATCCCATTAATAAAAAGTCTTCCTTAGATTTCATCTTTTCGACTTTAACCTCAGCAGCATTGATACCTCCGATTTTATAGAACTATCCTTACCAAAGAAAACTACTCATGAACTAAGACCTTCAACATGTGTCATGATTCTTTTATCACATTTCATATATGAAGAACATCCACTACCATGTATCCATTGATTCTCATTTTTTACTTTCTTCCAAAAAAATTTCAACAACAAAAGCTATTTCCTCAATTTTTTTCATCCCCCGTTTAATTTCGTTTATAATTTAAATGTGTCAGAATGACCATCATTCAATTTTCAGAATGATGAAAGAACTTATGAAATCTTCCACAATCTTATTCTAGGTATTCAAATTGATTTCTTATTGTATTTTTTATAAAATCTTGGCAATTCACCTTTTTCTACTTCATATTGTATGGAAAGTTGCTCATTCTACATTCACTATTTCATAAACGTTTCTCAAACATTCTTCTAGGTAATTATATGTTATGCCAAGAATTATAATCCTAATTCCTATATATTACAACACCATCAATATTCATAAAATCTAGGTTTTTTATTTAAATAAGTTCTTTCCCTATTGAAAATTGTGGATGTTGGTAACTACGTTCAACTCTTACATTATTAGGATGTGGTCCATCTTTTTTTTATGAGTGAGTTATCTAATTCTAGATTCTATGGGTTTATGAAATGATTTATCCACCAATGATTTCCTAATAATTTATATAGAAACATAAATGTTAATATAATGAGATGAAACATTATTTTTTAGAACATAAGATTTCACATAATTCTTGATTTGATATATTTTTGCATCTTTCGATGTTCTTTATTTTTCTTCTATGGATTTGTTTAGGTTTTCAGTCATATTCTTCGAGGTATTTTCAGACTCATGAAGTTTTTATAGAAAATTTTCTAACATATTGTTTTTTAGAATCCACCTTCTTACTAAAATGTTCAATCATCATTCCATATTATTAAATTCTATGTCTTAATATAACCTCTTTTTTATGTATTCTTCGTCATGGTTGATAAAATTATTTATTCCATCAAAAACATCTTCATAATCTTTTTTAGTAAATCTAAATTATATATTGTGATTTTTTTTGCTCAAGACAAATAATATGTCCGGTTATGAGTTAATACACTCAATAATATTAAAAACCACATTCTTTATTATATGAGGAATATTTTTTTCCAAAATTTTTTAATGAATGATCCAAAATTTTTATGAGCATACATTTTCTGAAAAAAAATTAGTTGAGTCCTATTTAACATTATTTCTAAACATACTTAATTTGTTCAGTAACATTCTTTTTTCATTTGATTAAATACTTTTTTTCTTTATCATATTTCTTAGACTTTTTCCATCAAGGTTTTTCGTCAGAATCATGTCAATATTTTACAATATTATTTATAGTGAAATTCGTAGAAAACTGTCTGATTATACCACACTCAAAACATATGATATGAATTTTACCTCAATGATATCCTCATCATCTTCGATAGTTATTGGATATAAGTAAAATGAATTTTTTTCATTCAACTTATCACTTCCTTTATATTCAGAATAATAAGGATTATCTTTTTTAAAATCATGGATTTTGATCATTCTCATAGCTTCAAAATCTATTTTAACAATCATATTATTTTTAACATTTGAGCATTTCTCATTTCAGTTGAAAGAAAGAATGATATGAAATTTATCCATAGATAAATCATCATTGTCCTATAAAGAATAAAATTTAGAATAAAATCTATCCCAAAAGCTTCACATAAGTCTGTTAAAAGTTGATGAAACTTACAAGACATATCTGAATCTTGTGATTATTAATAAATTTCATTTACTCTGGTGATGTATTCATAAATTGATTATTCATATATCATTATGATGTCTGCATACTTAATATTATAGATTTATATCTCTGATTCCTTATGTTTTTCATTATGCTCAAAATTAGATTCATTCTTTCCACACATATTTATGGAGTATTTCCACCTATCAAATTCTGGTAATATTTTTCAATAAAGAAAAGAGAATAGAATTTCAAGGCCTACCATCATCTTCTATATTTCTCTTATCCATATAGTACATTACAGTATATTTCTCCATAAATGGAAACCCAATAGTATCATCATTGAAAACTTCATAGAAAAGAGCTAGTAGATAAATAATCATCCAATATTTTTATTTATATGTTTTTTTCTCACTAAATATAGGAATTACAATTCTCTAGATAAAATTGATATAATAGGGGATTGATTAATTTTTTAGTTTATATATGTTTCAAAACATTCTGAAACCTATCCCCTAAAACATATTAAGATTTATTTACTAATAAAAGTTTAGTAAATAACCATTCATAAAAAAATTATGATAGAAATTAGAGATCATATTATTTACAAGGTTATGCCTTAGTATTAGAACCTACATCATTTCCATAGCCACTCTTGTGGATTTATGTAAATCAACTATTATAAATAAGTGAGTAAAACTTGTTCTAACTACCATTAAAAACCTTATATCTCCCGATTGGAATAATTATCTTTACTACCATTAGTTTACAATGATTTATTGTAAAATAATTGATCCAAAATAATGACTAATGACATTTTTGAAACTAATCCTCAATTTTTCAGTCTGAATATTTGTCTGATTTGGCTATTTAATATTTTTTCAATATGATAATTATGGATCTGATTTTTTCAATAGGATGATAATGGATATATACTTATCAATATGATGATTCTGGATCCTATTTTCCCAATACGATGATGTTGCATCTGATTCGATGAATATGATAAACCTCAATATGATTCTCTAAAATGATGGACTCAATACAATGAACTCATTCACAATCATACAAACCTAAAATTTAATTGAATGGTCAATAAAATTATTCATCAATTACATACAAAACCTTATATCAAATTATATATACCTCCACCTTATTCCTGTATTTAAAAGTTTACAATCCATTAATGTTATATAAATATATTTATATGCAACTCAGAAAAAAAGTATGAAACATGAAAACAATCCTGCCTTCTTCAAATTTCAGAACTGCAAAAATCTCTCAAATATAATATAGCTTCCTAGGATTAACAAACATGGGTATTACATCTTTTTAGATGAATATTCAGTAAATTACAAAAATACACGTCAGATGATAGTAATATTTTAGTGTATTTTAAAACATGGAAAAAACATTTCTATAATGGTGAAATATCATCGACATCTCCGATAATGACCACCACCTTTACTACTTATTCCTAAAATCATTCTCCATTATCTGGAAAAAGGAAACATCAAAATGTGGTGTTCTAATATTCTCAAAAAGTGTATGAAAGTGAGACATGTAAGAATAAACATGATCATAAGTGTATGAGAATGTCATCATGAAAAGAGAAGATCAAACCATGCATATTAATGATCATAAAGAAAAATCATGGCGTAAAGCCTGTCTATTTATAATACATGAATCAAAATGAATCAAAGAAAATAAGTCTTGAAATCATAACATAGTAATAAGATATTGAATCGTGGCCAAAATCTAATTATATATTATAATTTCCATAGTAGCCAAGACATCACTTCCAAGACCATCTTTGTAGAAAACATCCATTACTGAATTGGGTGAACTGCGTTTCCAGCTATGTATTACTGATCTGAGTGAACCCTTGTTCCACACATGTATTTCTAAACTATGTGAACCCTAATTCCAAGCATGTATTATTGAATCGCGTAAACACTAGTTCCAATCCTATATTACTGAACAGATTAAACATTCTCTCTTTCCCTATATTACTGAACCGAGTAAACCCTCATTCCATCCCTATATTACAGAATTGAGTAAACCATCATTCTGGACCAGTATTATTGAATAATGTAAACCCAGATTCCAATCATGTCTATCTAATGAGATATAAATCTTTACACAATGCATTGGAGGGAGATATAGGTTCCACCTGTCATAGAATTAAATCATACAAACATGGGAAACAAGATCATAAATAAATAAATCATAACCCATGATATTAAATAGGTTTAATAAACATGTAAACATATCATATCCTAATGTAAAATACAGATTTCATAATCATTTATTCATAAACATAACCGATAAAAATAAGTTGGTTTCAAAAGTATATAACTAATGAAACTGAAATTAGTTTTATTTAGGTATATCCCATGAAGGAGGAATGGGTTTCAGAAAGATGATGATATTAAGCATAACCAATTCCAAAAAAGGAAATGCATGGAAGATTTAGATCATTTTTTATAATATTATGTGTAAAAACAATGGATGTCATCTTATATAGTAAATAATAATTAAATATCATTCAAAAACATTTCTTGAGGAAAATGTACTTTTTTTTTGAAATATTCTTTCTAATAAATAAAATATTTGGAAAATAATATTCATAAAAAAATAGATTGAAAATCATATAAAGAAGGCATGAAATTATTTAGAAACCTTTTTCTTTGAAATAACATAAAATAAGCTTCAAAACATTCTAAAACGCTTTTTCTTTGAAACACATTGAAATACATTAAAGAAATAATGAAATCAATTTGAAAATAATTTCATTGAAAATAATTTTTCAACCTTAAATAAAAGCATGAAAATTATTTGAAAATAATTTCATTGAAAATAAAATGAAAATCATTCTAGGATTCATGAAAATTAATTAAGAATAATTTCTTTGAAAATACATTGAAAATATTTTAAGAATTCATGAAAATTTTTAAAAACCCATTTTTTTAAAATACTTTGAAAACCACTAAAGAAATATTCAAAATCATTTGAAAACCATTTTACATGAAAACATATAAAAGAATATTTAAAACATTTTGAAAATTTTTTCCTTGAATAATACTTTTAAAAAAATATTAAATATTATCCTTTTAAAAATTAAAATAGAGATTTGATGAAGTTATGGAGGTTAATTCCATATATTTCATACGAGGGAAAACAAATATTCCTTTTACATAGTAAAAAGGTTAGAAAAATTACTTGTTCGTTAGTTGAAAAGAATTTTCATTATAAGATATTTTTTAACGGAAAAAGTGTAAAAATTCCTTTTATATAGTATAAGGGAATTGTATAATATTCATGGAAAAAATTTTAGAAAACATTGTTTTTTGATCGAAGAGAGGGTAAAATCAGGTTAACATATAACGAATTATAAACTATATTAAGTACCTATGAGTATAAATATTTTTCCAATACATGATTATATCATGATAAAATAGAGGAGAATTAAATTCATGGATTTTCTTGATAGATGGAACATAAGAATTCATCCCGGGGAGCATAAACGTAAACAAGAACAATGGTATTGTCTCAATAAACACTTATAGCATGGTAACATTGGATCATACTCTACATGTAATTAAAGGATGTATAATATCATTAAAATATTTATATTCATGATATATCTTGTAAAATGTAATTATGTGCAGCTCAAAAAAGTGTTTAAGAGCATAACGAAACATGAGTCTCTAGGAAGGAAAATTTAGAGAAAACATTTTTACTGATTGTTTAACATTTGAAACATAAACCCAAAGAATGAAGGATAATAAAATGTACATCATAAGACACCTAATTTTAATTATATGATAAAGAGGATACAACTATGGGAAATACATACACCAGAGAAAAGGAAAGAGTTGCAAACATAAAATGTATCTCATGGAAATAAAAATTGAGATGATATTCCCATTTTCTTTTTCCTTGAATTTATCCATACTCATACAAGAATATAGTTAAATAAATATAATTTTATTATAAATATTTTAAATAATAATATAATTATAAATTATAACATATATTGGTTTATTATGTCAATATATTACACACTTTTTGACAAACTTATGCATAGTTTTCACTTCGGGTAATATTTTCTTTGTTATTTGCATGTGTCTTAATTTGTTATATCGTTGGTCCTTATACTTATATCATAGTTAAAGAATGTAGATAATGATATAAATATCATTTATAAACTATATATTTATATTATAATAATTTATATCATAATGAATAATGATATGGAATGCACCGTTTAGGGATACAGTAAGTCGTACATGCAAATGATTGTTGTTTTCCATTTTTATTATCATATTAAAAGAAAGTACATAAATGAAATATCTTTATGTATTCATATATATATATAATAATTGAATTAATATATCATATATATCATATAATTTAATTACCCCCATCATTAATACATTCTATGTGGTGTGTAAATTAATCACATCGCTTTGAGGGGGCGGTAGTCCACACTTCCTCAAACAAGATTATCATATTAACACCAAATGGAAGGTAAATATATGTGTGTTGTAAAAGGAATAATGAATATTGAATAAATAATAAATATAATATATTATATATATAAACATAGTTTCTATCATAATGTCCACCATGATTTTTGGTAAAGGAGAAATGAACAATCATCGATTTGTGGGGCATTAGTTTGCCACACATAGAAACAACATGTTCAACATCCATTAGATAGAGGTATGTGTAAGTGTAGTTCAAAATGATTTCATAAAAACATCCTTCTATATTGAGGATACATTTTTAGTCACACAGTTAGGGAATATAGATATTGGAGGGGGTGAATAAGGAATATAATATAAAGGAGATTAAAACAAGACATTACCTCTTAATAGGGTAACTCTTTTCGGATTGTGATAAAAAACATCCTAGATAAGATTTTAGTAAAAAGTGGTGATTAAATATAGAATTTATAATTGATGTGAGAGAATTTGGGTAGATCTTGGAAAAAATTAATATGTTTTAGAGGTGTGTGAAATGGGTAGAGGTGGTTGCATTTAATAGGGAAGGAAATGGACTCACATGGAATTATTTGAAACAAATTTGTTGTGCACATGTCCTTACATAAAAAATGTATTAAGAAACCAAAAAAACTGAATAATGAAAATTTTATGGACTAAAAATGATTAAAAAGGTATTATATATAAGTTTAAAGGTCATTGTTTTCTTTAATATTAAGGATTAGTCCTTGAATAAGCTTAATTTGGCCTTAAGTATAGTGATTAATTTTAAATAATTTTCATATCATTTTTGCCAAATATTAACATGGTATAATTACACTATAGATATTAGACAAAATAAAATGTTCTATGTAAATTTTTTAAAATTAACTTCATAGAAGAGGAAAAATTAGTATTATTATTAATACCGCACACGGGACAAAATTACATAGTTTTAAAGTAGGAAAATGTTCAAACATTCTTTAAGATTTTATATTTAGAATCAAAGTGGAATTGATTATAATTAATTTCACTGTATTATTTGATTTATTATTCATCTAATGGGATGTCAAAAAATATTTACACGAACTTTTATCAATAATAATTCATTATATAAAAGGCATTTTTTAATGAAAAAGCAGAACATTTCATATTAATTTGAAAATGTTGTTTCTCTGAAAAATCTGAAAAATTAACCCTTGGCTAATTTCAAAGTTATTTATTAAAATTTTAAATTTATTTTACATCATTAGATTTTGGAATATATCTAAAATTACATTCATTATTATAATCATTTCATTCATGAAAATGATGATTTTAAACATAAAAAGGACATTAAAAAACATATCTTTTATTATCAGAATATTTTATTTATATAAATCAATTATAAAAATTATTTTTAAAATAGTTTTTAACATTCATATTATTATGTTTAAACAAAAGGTTATTATTTTCTAATTTAAATAATTAGAACAATTAAAAGAGATATTTTTTGGAATCTCAGGGTTGCATACATCGCACGCCATGTTGGTGTTTCTTGTAGCGTGAGCCAAGATGGTATTGCGTGTAATGCATGCCAAGTTAGTAATGCATGTGAATGGAATTTTTGACATAGTTTTTAAAAAAATAAATTATAACTATTTCTAGTGTCATTTGAAATGTAAAATAATGAAAATTTAAATTAATTCAAAAAAAGTAATTCTCAAAATATCATGGTTATACATGTAAAACCCAAATTTGACTTCTTTAATATTACTTATATATCTCTAAGATGTACACAATAATTTATTTCATGTTTCAAATATACAAATGTAACGCCCCGACCCCAGCTACCCAGAGTCGGTGCATTACTTCGTAACATTGGCATGATCACAAGAAAGATCAAATCTCGAAAGACCGATTGGTTTAGTAGCCTTGGAAACACTAGATATATTCATAAGTTTTACATTACATCATAAAATGAAAAACTACTACAACAACATAATGTTTCCACAATCCACACTATTAACCCCTCATAAAATCCCTGCAGGTCATTCATAACTTACTTCTTCACATCCTGCGAAAAATAAAACATAGAAAAGGGGTGAGCTCAAATGCCCAGTAAGGATAACAATATAGCGGAAACTTTCATAAATAAGAATAAACATTTAAGGCAATGCATTACTAAAACAAAAGCCTTTTAAACTTTAACTTCAACATAGTATGGCAAAAGTAAAATGAAATAATGCCATTTACTTATTCACATGGATATTCTACTAATCGAATAATCACATGCAAAAATCAATAACCACTTTCATAATGTTGGAATGCATAATGCCAGACTATCATAACCACATAGTCAAGGCCTCGTGCCAAGACTACAAATAAGATTTTGTCAAGGCCTTGTTCCAAGACACTAGTTTGTCTCATGAGACCTACCGATGCATCGAGGAGCTATAGCAGGCTCCACCCGTCACTTATTAAGTCCAATGCATTCCCATATGAAAAGGTTTAAACATAACATAAACATTCGTATTAAAACTAGCATACGAAATGTCAATAATTTCACCATAAACTATGAATGGTATAAAAATAGAACGTCCATAGTCAAACATATCACAAAACCTTCAATACAATATAGAAGTTTTGTATCATAATAAATCAACTTCAAATAATCTTAAAATCCATCAAAGGATGTTGACGTAGATGAAATCAAATTTTTTTTAAAGAAATATCTCCTTTTATTTTGAAATCATTTAAGATCCATATAAAATAAAACATTTTCTTTGAAAATATTCTTATAAGCTTGTAAGGAAAGCTTTGAAGATTTTATAACGGCGGAAAATAGCCGCACCCGCCGTATAAGTTAAAAAAACATTCTTACCTTAATTCTGTCAAAAAGGTTAAAAAGGACCTTGTTTTGAAAACGACCGAAAGATTCCTTTATAAACCACTTATAAAAGTCAAAAAGGGTATAAATGGATTTAACTTATATTCTAGTAAATAGTAAAAATGTTTTGAAATGCATTTTTAAGAAACATGGATGTGGATGATAAAGAGATCCCAGTAGATTATTACGTATAAACAACCTTGGATAATGAAGAGGTTGTAAAGTAAACCCTTACCTTGTACTTTTCCTTTGTTGGGGTAGGTTAACCTCCTGTATAATGGTGAAATAATTGTTATTAAATTATACAAGAATCATATATATTAATATGATATCATATATGATCTTTTAACATTGATTTGTTAATAATATCTTAGAATTATCGTCGTTTCGGGTGTTAACTTACTCATTTTATTTATATGTTTTGTTACATAAGCCATGGTTGTTGTATATTATTCATATCCAGAATGATATCTAGTCCTTAAAAATCATTTTTAAATCATCAAATGAAAATTATACTTGAATGGTTACGATGGAGAATGAATCTCATCGCGTTCGTGGAGACGGTAGTCCGTACGTACGCACGAGCGACAATATCATTCTTTTGATATTAAAATAATATATAAATGGATGGTATATCATATATAAAGAATAATTAACATGTTATATTTATTATTTACATGAGTTACACATCATTATTATACCCATCCAAATAATATTATATTGAATAACAATTACACCACGACGTGGAGACGGTAAGCCGTACGTACGCACGTATGGTGACATGTTATTCAAAGGGTGGATAGAATACTGAATATGGTTGTACCATACTTATAATAACATCAAAGTATATGTGAGATACTGGAGTTATTATTTTATAATGGTAAGAACAAAGGAAGAAGAAGTGGAAGAAGAAATGAACTTAGAAAAGGGTGGTGAAATCATTACCTCTTCTTCGGGTTCTTCCTTTTGATTTGATCAAAAGGGATCCTTAGGTTGGCTTTCTGATCAAAATAAGGCCTCTAGGTTGTAGTGAGGGATGTTGGGAGAGTATTTGGGCAGAGTTTGGCCGAACCAAAAGGCTTTAGAGGTGTGAAGAAATGAGAAGGAGGAGTTCCCTTTTATAAGAGGGGTGAGGGGAACCTTTGGAAAAGCTAGAAATATTAATTTATATTAAATTAATATTCGGTTTCTAAAGGCTCCAAAGTTGATTATTCAAAGGTTAAGGTGGGGATAGGTCGAAAACCACTCAACCAATAGAATTTAGACAGGTTTGAGTACTTATATTAACCTTATCTTTAAGTATTAACTCTAAGTTAATTAGTTTCACTTTTACAATATCTCTTTGTATTTTTATATAATATGGTTAATAAACTTACTATATACATCCAAGAGACCCCCAAGTGGTACATTAATGATGAAAATATCATGATATAAGTCTCTTGGCCGAACCTTAGATTTTTAGGAATTTAATATCAATTAATAATATAATATTTGTTTTAAGAACTCTTTTATGTCAATTTTGACACTATTCAATAGTTGATTTTTGTGAAACACATAACAGATTGTTTACTTCTAACAAAGTGAATTAAATAAATCCTAATATATCATATTATCCTAGAAAATTAGTTTAATTCATTAAAAGTTTCATATTATATTTATTTGGGTATTTATAATATCAATTATTTTAATTTTTCACTATTATAGTAATTACTACATCATCATTGTGTCATAAATAAAATAAATTATTTAATGTCTAAAAATTATAAATAAAATATTATTATGTAGGAAATCTTTTTAACTTTCTAATGAATATTTATAATGTAAAATCCAACTTATATAACCCTATGTAACAATTGTTTTTCTAAAAGATATATGCTTGTGTCATTTTTGTATTCATTTTAACTTAATTAAAATAAAGTGTCATTATCACTTACAAGTGGATCCATGGGGTCCCAAAATAGACCCAAAGATTCCCATGGTCGACCATGTATCAACCAATAGGGTTAAGACACGTTTTAGGGTAATTTAGTATTATTATAATATTATGTTTTAACCCTTATTTACCGGATTTACCCTTAACCATGGTAAATAAAATATTTACCGTAGTAATTATTCAAAATGTCTAAAAATAAAATTTACCTATTTACACAATTTGAACATCCTGATTCCAAATATGGAATCCATTTTCCTAAATTCTAAACACAGAAGTGGCAGAAATTTATTTAAAATTAATTCCCGCTGTCAAAACAAAAAGCGTGTTTTTAAGAGATAATAACTATCAAAAGATTGACACTTGTTTATGTTCGGTTTAATTGTAAAATTATGTCCAATGACCAAAATTATATTAAATGGTAAAAATATATTCTAAATATACTTTAAAACCACTAAAATTCATAATTTATCACTATTAATTATTTTGATTAAAAAAGTTGTTTTTAATTAAAATTTAGTAATTTTCACTATTCATCAAAATATGAAAGTTATCCGAAATGTACCAAAATTTCACCTTAGGCTAAATTCGATATTCCGAATCCAAAGATGAAGTCCATTTTAAAATATAAAATATATATAATTTAAAAAGTAGGTATTACTATTCACAACGGCTAGTTTAATTAGTTGTGGTGTGTGTTAGAACTCGAGGTTGCGTACAACACACGCTATCGCATTATTCGAAGGGAAACGTACCGTGGAAGCTTGGGGTGTTTCATTTTAAATTTTTGATGTCCCCATTTAGTCAAAAAGTTTAAAATATTGAATTTAAAAAGGTTTCACTATTAGAAGTTGATAAAAGTGAAATACTGAAAATGAATCTGTTTTTGCATTATGACTAAGAAACTCATAATAGGGATTCTAAAATTATGAGGATTATATAAAGTTCAAAATGTAGTTAATACTATTCATGACCTCTTTTAATGGTGTGATTGAACTCGGTGTTGCATGTAGTGCAAGTTATTGAATTATTTTTAAGAAATAACACACTCTGAAATCCTGGGGTGTTACATTCTCCCCTCCTTCAATAAATTGCGTCCTCGCAATTTAAAATTGTTCTTCGAAAATAAAAGGTTGAAAATAGAAAATATATTTGTGGGAAAACCCACATCGGAAATTGGGTTACTAAAATTTAGTCTTAATATGAGGAAAAGAGAAATGAAAGGGTCACCACCAAATTATGATCTTGATTAGGAGAACATTGGTGGCAATTAGAGACATATAACTGGAGGAAAAACGTAAATATTTATAGGTAGTGATTGAGGTCATCAATCAGAAACAAGTATAAAATTGAGGTTCTTAAACTCATCAATCTATGATGATTTGAAGTACCATCGGTTCAACAAAATATAGGGTATTGAGATAACACATTTTTGACGTTTCAAAATATCTTAGTTGATATCCCACATCGAAAAATGAATTAATGAGGCCTCTATTTAAAATAAAGAGTGGAAAGTATGAAGATTACCGAAAATAACACATACTAGGGTTCCATGTAGGAAAATATGGATATGGAGGAGAAATCTAACCATCAATTATCTGATGGAGAGTGGTAGAGAACATGGCTATGAAAAGGCCAACAATCCCAAAGCCATAAATTAGTGATGATTTAAGGTACCATCTAGGGAAACATTTTTTTTCTAAGTTCCTTTTATTAATGTTGAGGAATTTATTTATGAGATTGGCTAAGATCATAAGGAGATATACTTACTTTATAATCAGAGTTTTATCCATTAATAAGTTTCTACCACAAACTCATCTTTCACTCTAAAAGATAATAGAATGTAATTTTTTATTTATTTATACTATTCGTACAGGGTTCCAAAATAAATGAATTTATAATTCATCTACCAGATCTTTAAAAAAAACAACATTATTTAATCCAGGACATCTCATGGGCCAGTGGTAGGTGATACACCCTTGTCGCCCTTCAGTTGCGGGTTCAAGTCTCGCAGCCTTGCCGGACGCGACGGGTTGCCGCCCAACCTCCAGGTTTTCCTTTTATGGTAATCCAAAATAATCCAAACTAGAACTATCCAAAATACTTCTGTCCAAACTCACAGTCCAACATTTATAAGGAAGGTAAACATAATATAGATCCTTTTTACCCCGCAATAGCATATGAATACCTTCATCTTGTATTCTTTTAATAAACTGAAACATCTTGAATTACCATATTCCTTATTGATTACATTCATGCTCCCCTATTCCATATAGAATGCTGGATATACTTCATTAATCCAAAAATGTTTTAAACCCCAACAATGATGGAATATACAAATCATTAATTAGCTTCAAGGTAGTCAATAATATCCAATATAATTTATCCAAATCAATCATGTATTATTCTAAAATCACTACCTCAGTATCAGAACTATATTATGATTTATCATTCTCTCAACCATATATTTTCCAAAAATTTATCCTGCTATTGAGTCACTTTTCTTTTTTCCACATAATCTCAAGTCCTTAATGAAATAGTACTGCAGTACAATCCTTATATATTCCATAATTATTATAACAAGTACATTGTTGATACAACACTCAATTGACATAATCAACATAAGAACTCTAATCATTCCTCTTCATCTGTGGTAGTATCATAACTTGGTTATTATCCAATAACATCATTTGCGGCATAGTCTGATGACTGGGAAATAGGTTCGCGTAGTGTCCAAACTACTTGCAAATGAAGCATTGTACATTTAAAACCATTTTCTTACCCTTGCAGTCACGTACTTTGTGCCCTTTTCCTCCACACTTATAACAAATTCCCATTCCTTTCAGGCAAGTTCCAGGGTGTTTCTTTCCACAGTTACCTCATATGGGAAAATTCTTCTTTTCCCTCTTCCCTTTATCCATCTTTCTCTCTTCCATCCTTTTCTTCTCTTGCTTCCCTTCAAAGCCATATGACTCAGTAAACTCTTTACTTATCTTATCAACACATGATATTATTTCTTCATATGATGATAATACATGGGAGAATATTTCTCTTATAAATTCTAGCTTAAGACCATGAAAGATATGATCCTTCCTTCTCTTTGAATCATGTGTATTTCTGGAGTTCTCATTCCTTCTACTGGGCGCCATTTCTATACCATGGCATAAACTAGATCAGTTTATGAATCAAAACACATAATCCCATACTTATAAAACACTTAACATAAATTGAACTATTTATGGATATAATCCATAATCATAAAAATGTTTCCTTTGAGGAAGTATATACTCATAAACCCTTCATAATGATTTGTAAAGAAAATGAGAGTTATCCTAAGCATATCCCCCGGGAGTGTCGTAACCAAGAGTGCAGCAAGGCCCGTTGTCGTGCACCTATTCCCGTTCGAGTCTAGCTCAAAGCGGTGTTTTCGGGTTTTACCCCTAGGTACATCTGTGCCAGAGCCGCCTCTACCTGCTCGTATCCAGACAGGGATGTATTGCTCAGAAAACTCACAAAATCTCTACAATACCAAAATTCTAGGAAGTTCATCTATACTAATCCTCAAAGTTCATCTTAGGTCTACGTTCTCTAATCAGAGTTTATCTAAATCTAGCTTCCAAGGTTTGTACTAAACTTCCTCTGATACCAACTGTAACGCCCCGACCCCAGCTACCCAGAGTCGGTGCATTACTTCGTAACATTGGCATGATCACAAGAAAGATCAAATCTCGAAAGACCGATTGGTTTAGTAGCCTTGGAAACACTAGATATATTCATAAGTTTTACATTACATCATAAAATGAAAAACTACTACAACAACATAATGTTTCCACAATCCACACTATTAACCCCTCATAAAATCCCTGCAGGTCATTCATAACTTACTTCTTCACATCCTGTGAAAAATAAAACATAGAAAAGGGGTGAGCTCAAATGCCCAGTAAGGATAACAATATAGCGGAAACTTTCATAAATAAGAATAAACATTTAAGGCAATGCATTACTAAAACAAAAGCCTTTTAAACTTTAACTTCAACATAGTATGGCAAAAGTAAAATGAAATAATTCCATTTACTTATTCACATGGATATTCTACTAATTGAATAATCACATGCAAAAATCAATAACCACTTTCATAATGTTGGAATGCATAATGCCAGACTATCATAACCACATAGTCAAGGCCTCGTGCCAAGACTACAAATAAGATTTTGTCAAGGCCTTGTGCCAAGACACTAGTTTGTCTCATGAGACCTACCGATGCATCGAGGAGCTATAGCAGGCTCCACCCGTCACTTATTAAGTCCAATGCATTCCCATATGAAAAGGTTTAAACATAACATAAACATTCGTATTAAAACTAGCATACGAAATGTCAATAATTTCACCATAAACTATGAATGGTATAAAAATAGAACATCCATAGTCAAACATATCACAAAACCTTCAATACAATATAGAAGTTTTGTATCATAATAAATCAACTTCAAATAATCTTAAAATCCATCAAAGGATGTTGACGTAGATGAAATCAATTTTTTTTTTAAAGAAATATCTCCTTTTATTTTGAAATAATTTAAGATCCATATAAAATAAAACATTTTCTTTGAAAATATTCTTATAAGCTTGTAAGGAAATCTTTGAAGATTTTATAACGGCGGAAAATAGCCGCACCCGCCGTATAAGTTAAAAAAAACATTCTTACCTTAATTCTGTCGAAAAGGTTAAAAAGGACCTTGTTTTGAAAAGGACCGAAAGATTCCTTTATAAACCACTTATAAAAGTCAAAAAGGGTATAAATTGATTTAACTTATATTCTAGTAAATAGTAAAAATGTTTTGAAATGCATTTTTAAGAAACATGGTTGTGGATGATAAAGAGATCCCAGTAGATTATTACGTATAAACAACCTTGGATAATGAAGAGGTTGTAAAGTAAACCCTTACCTTGTACTTTTCCTTTGTTGGGGTAGGTTAACCTCCTGTATAATGGTGAAATAATTGTTATTAAATTATACAAGAATCATATATATTAATATGATATCATATATGATCTTTTAACATTGATTTGTTAATAATATCTTAGAATTATCGTCGTTTCGGGTGTTAACTTACTCATTTTATTTATATGTTTTGTTACATAAGCCATGGTTGTTGTATATTATTCATATCCAGAATGATATCTAGTCCTTAAAAATCATTTTTAAATCATCAAATGATAATTATACTTGAATGGTTACGATGGAGAATGAATCTCATCGCGTTCGTGGAGACGGTAGTCCGTACGTACGCACGAGCGACAATATCATTCTTTTGATATTAAAATAATATATAAATGGATGGTATATCATATATACAGAATAATTAACATGTTATATTTATTATTTACATGAGTTACACATCATTATTATACCCATCCAAATAATATTATATTGAATAACAATTACACCACGACGTGGAGACGGTAAGCCGTACGTACGCACGTATGGTGACATGTTATTCAAAGGGTGGATAGAATACTGAATATGGTTGTACCATACTTATAATAACATCACAGTATATGTGAGATACTGGAGTTATTATTTTATAATGGTAAGAACAAAGGAAGAAGAAGTGGAAGAAGAAATGAACTTAGAAAAGGGTGGTGAAATCATTACCTCTTCTTCGGGTTCTTCCTTTTGATTTGATCAAAAGGGATCCTTAGGTTGGCTTTCTGATCAAACTAAGGCCTCTAGGTTGTAGTGAGGGATGTTGGGAGAGTATTTGGGGAGAGTTTGGCCGAACCAAAAGGCTTTAGAGGTGTGAAGAAATGAGAAGGAGGAGTTCCCTTTTATAAGAGGGGTGAGGGGAACCTTTGGAAAAGCTAGAAATATTAATTTATATTAAATTAATATTCGGTTTCTAAAGGCTCCAAAGTTTATTATTCAAAGGTTAAGGTGGGGATAGGTCGAAAACCACTCATCCAATAGAATTTAGACAGGTTTGGGTACTTATATTAACCTTATCTTTAAGTATTAACTCTAAGATAATTAGTTTCACTTTTACAATATCTCTTTGTATTTTTATATAATATGGTTAATAAACTTACTATATACATCCAAGAGACCCCCAAGTGGTACATTAATGATGAAAATATCATGATATAAGTCTCTTGGCCGAACCTTAGATTTTTAGGAATTTAATATCAATTAATAATATAATATTTGTTTTAAGAACTCTTTTATGTCAATTTTGACACTATTCAATAGTTGATTTTTGTGAAACTCATAACAGATTGATTACTTAGAACAAAGTGAATTAAATAAATCCTAATATATCATATTATCCTAGAAAATTAGTTTAATTCATTAAAAGTTTCATATTATATTTATTTGGGTATTTATAATATCAATTATTTTAATTTTTCACTATTATAGTAATTACTGCATCATCATTGTGTCATAAATAAAATAAATTATTTAATGTCTAAAAATTATAAATAAAATATCATTATGTAGGAAATCTTTTTATCTTTCTAATGAATATTTATAATCTAAAATCCAACTTATATAACCCTATGTAACAATTGTTTTTCTAAAAGATATATGCTTGTGTCATTTTTGTATTCATTTTAACTTAATTAAAATAAAGTGTCATTATCACTTACAAGTGGATCCATGGGGTCCCAAAATAGACCCAAAGATTCCCATGGTCGACCATGTATCAACCAATAGGGTTAAGACACGTTTTAGGGTAATTTAGTATTATTATAATATTATTTTTTTAACCCTTATTTACCGGATTTACCCTTAACCATGGTAAATAAAATATTTACCGTAGTAATTATTCAAAATGTCTAAAAATAAAATTTACCTATTTACACAATTTGAACATCCTGATTCCAAATATGGAATCCATTTTCCTAAATTCTAAACACAGAAGTGGCAGAAATTTATTTAAAATTAATTCCCGCTGTCAAAACAAAAAGCGTGTTTTTAAGAGATAATAACTATCAAAAGATTGACACTTGTTTATGTTCGGTTTAATTGTAAAATTATGTCCAATGACCAAAATTATATTAAATGGTAAAAATATATTCTAAATATACTTTAAAACCACTAAAATTCATAATTTATCACTATTAATTATTTTGATTAAAAAAAAGTTGTTTTTAATTAAAATTTAGTAATTTTCACTATTCATCAAAATATGAAAGTTATCCGAAATGTACCAAAATTTCACCTTAGGATAAATTCGATATTCCGAATCCAAAGATGAAGTCCATTTTAAAATATAAAATATATATAATTTAAAAAGTAGGTATTACTATTCACAACGGCTAGTTTAATTAGTTGTGGTGTGTGTTAGAACTCGAGGTTGCGTACAACACACGCTATCGCATTATTCGAAGGGAAACGTACCGTGGAAGCTTGGGGTGTTTCATTTTAAATTTTTGATGTCCCCATTTAGTCAAAAAGTTTAAAATATTGAATTTAAAAATGTTTCACTATTAGAAGTTGATAAAAGTGAAATACTGAAAATGAATCTGTTCTTGCATTATGACTAAGAAACTCATAATAGGGATTCTAAAATTATAAGGATTATATAAAGTTCAAAATGTAGTTAATACTATTCATGACCTCTTTTAATGGTGTGATTGAACTCGGTGTTGCGTGTAGTGCAAGTTATTGAATTATTTTTAAGAAATAACACACTCTGAAATCCTGGGGTGTTACAACAAATATGTATAACTTTATCATCTCAATATTATCTATTTCTTTCTCATCTCATTACAATTTGTTTCTTTCTATTCTCATAATGATTTTTTTCTTTCTCAGAACATTACAGTTTATTTATTTCCCATTTCTATAAGATATGTTTCTTTGTTGGATCATTATGATTTCATTACATATATACTCATTAAAATCTATTTATTTTCCTTACAATTATGATTTTTTTTCTTTCTCGGATTATTATGACTTGTTTCCTTCTCATCCCATTATGATTTATTTATTTCTCAGATAATTACGATGTGTTTCCTTATCAGCTTATTACGACTACTTTACTTCTCTGATAATTATGATCTATTTCATGATTTATCTTATTATGATGGAATTATCATTATTTGGTAAATCCCTTTACGATGAAAATCCCAATATGATTAACTTTTCCATTACTATGGAAATCCCATTACAATTGAATTCCCTATATCAATGGAATTCCCATTACTATGGAAATCTAATTATGATGGAATTACGATTATATAACTATGATATTATTCAAACCTCTCAACCATTTCTTCAAAATCTTTTATAATGAGTATTTTTACAGTTCCTAGGAACATTATGATAATAAAATAATAGTCTAACATTGTTATAGAAAGTATGAATACTTTTATTCTCCTAATAAAAAATTATTATTTCAAAACTCTTCAGCAACAATACAACTTCTTCAATGAGATACATCTATCTCTACTATTTCAATATTTCTAACTCAATAGATTCATTATATCTCTAATTATGAAAAGGCAAGACTTATAGAAAACAATAAATTACGCAGCCATTTCTTTTGAATATGATGATTTCCAATGTCATTCCGATGGACATGGATATGATAAAGTGTCGGATCAATAACTTCATATTCTTGATTTCATCTATGACTTGTGCTACTTAATACAAAAACAATATTCTAGAATATTTTCTTAAAAAAATTGTCACAATGGTCTGGGTATAATTCTTGAAAAACAAAAACATTATTCAATAAAAAATTAGTTGTCAAAAAATTTATAAACCTTGTTAAAAATAATTAATCACATTGGTTTTTTAGAATTTAAATTTAAAAAATATCCACTCCATAAATTTATGACCATGACACTATTAAATCATTAAATAATACTGATTAGTGGGATAATGAATCTGAAAATATAAACTCTCTTTGTTCGCATCACTTTATTTATCCATCTATAAATGAAATCATAATTAGAAGACCTCTATCACTGATCAACATCTATACTGTCAACTTCTATGAATTTTTATCAATTTAAAAAATTAATTATAAAATATATAATAAATAATTTATTTTTTAATAGAATATATATTATTTTATATAAAATATTTTAATATAAATACCTAAATCTCTTCGTATTACCAATATTCACTTTTTTAATCTGTTTTATTCCATCGGAGTATATATATGTTTTTGGTGAAGCTATATCTAACTAGTGGGTCCATGAAATTTTGGTATTATATTTTTTATTACAAAATAATATACTATTTCTCATTATAGTCCTCCCGGATTTGTGACTATCTAATCAAGATAAACCCCCATTTATGGACGTGCATGGGGTATGGTAAATGAAGAAGCATTGGGATAAATAAAAATATGAATTAATTTTTAATTAAATTATAATTTAATAATAATTATATATATATATATAATTAACCTATATATATGATACATGATGGTGATTTGTATCATTATTATTATGAAAATTATTTTCCCACATATCCGCTATGTTAGGGATCGTTGCAGTGCCCTAATAGGTGTTGGGAGGAGTTATCATTGGAGGAAGTGTCAATATTGTAATTTCTGAACAAAAATAGTATAAAAAAGACAGTATCATGTTGAAAGAACAATATGATATTTATACATGAAAATTTTATAAATGGTGGAATAAAAGGTGGTATTACAAGATACATACCATATGGGACTGATATCTAAACTTGGGTTGAATAATAAAGAGATGTGATGTGGTAGAAAAATCTTATAAAAGAAATGAAGTTAGAGTTGATGGTTGATGCCATTTTATTTTTATGACCTAAAATATTTATCATGAGGTATCTATACATATTCAATGGAAAAGTATTACTAAATAAAAATATGTAAACTCATACTGGTTATCAACTATTTTAGCCTTCTTTATGAACCATATTTCTCATTTTATGGAATTATGGTTGATCAATCATATTTTTAATAAAATATATCCATATAATTATTTTCAAGTATTTATGTCAGAAAATAGTAAATAAATAAAAAATAATTTATAAATGAAAAGATTAATTATTTATAATGTTTATAATGTTACAATAATACCTCCGGTTTTATATTTTACCTAATAATAGAAATATTTAGATCACTAAATCTTGGACTCAAATGATCACTGAAAATATTATTATATAGAGATATATCCCTTTTAAAATCAAAAAAAATATTCCTTGTTACTTAAAGATAAAAATAAAAAAGTATTAATTTAACGAAACTATTACATATAACACTTGTTCCAGATAAGGCACCAATAAGAAAGGTTCATTAGTAAAAGGATAACTCTCCCTGTCCATATCATTATTTATATATTTATCTATTTTTTTTCAAATACTATCAAAAATATAAAAACATACATTTTAATATATCAACATGGTATTTAGATAATAATATAATAAAATAATTATATCAAATACTCTATAATATGATAAAAATATTGAATGTGGTTTCCTGCCACTGTAAATTAAAATAATGGATTAATTTAGTTCTTAAAATTCTAATATAATTTTAAATTATCATTTTTACTAAATCAACCTTCATAATGATACTATTTATTTTATCCATGATTGATTTAATCTGATTCATCACCACATAAGAAAAAATGATAGTGATTACATCTTTAAATATATCGAACTACCTTGTAGAATCTCATCCTTACATATATAAAATATTCAATAAATTTAATAAATATACTTTTAACATCTAAAAATATCCATATTCATGGACTTATGTGATATTAGAACTATGGATAAATATACTACATATGGATTTTATGTCTCTAAATATGTGGTAATGAATAATGTGTTCAATTTTAAATATACGTGTGTTGGATACTACAATGTTGATTAACATATTAATATTTCTGAAATAATAAAACATTAATATAAATTATTTTAAAAGTGATCATACTTTCTAGATATATCCATTCATGATATATTTTTTATCAATATAGTTTGATATTTCATTAACCTCCTTGAAAACATCAAATAATTTAGTGTATTTTAATGTGAAATGCATTCTGGTCATGGATGTAATTGAAATATTGGATCAATCAGATAATATTTCTCATAATTTATTCTTATTTATATATTGTGACCCAAATAAATATTATTCAAATACATATAACATAAATATAATAACTTCTTGAAAAAATAATATTTTATAATTTATATGGAATTATATATCTTATTTCACACATAAGACATTATGATATATGTGTATAAATAATTAGGGTATATTTAATGGAAATAAAATGGACCCTAGTAAGATCATATATTAGAGTATGAGTTAATTTATATAACATTCATACGAATATTTATAGATGAAAAATATCTCCAATTTAAAATGAATGATAGGTGAATTTATTTCATTTTTTACATAAATAGATTTTTTAAATATTTTAGAATATAAACCTATAAATTAATTACAATAAATATATTACAATGACCAATTAATTTATCATATCTGTGTGTCATAAAAGTTCTGGCATAAACTCATGTAAAAATATGTTATTATCATGCGACATTGATGAAATTAACATCACCTCTGGAGTATTAACTGTCTTAAAATTTTATTTAAATAAACACCAGCAACAATTAGACTCTTTATCAAACATAAAAAACTTTTATATATGATTCCGTTATCAAATAAAATAAATTATTATTTGGAGATAATGTAATTTAGTAATACCTTAGTCCTTTAAGACTCAATATTTTCTTCAGATATATTTTTTTACTTATTTGTTGAAAATTATAACAAGTAAATATTTAAATGAATTTTTTGAAAATGAATCACATCTAAATATTAAAACAAAAGATTCAATTATCAATGATGTAAATAATAGAATTCATTATTACCATATAATTATACTGAATATATATATGCGTACTTGATCTATTTATTTTTAGAACGTCCCCATTCAAAAAACAAAACTGAATCAATCAATCCTTTTATATATTTCAAATATCTTCATATGTATAATTTATTTCTAATTCAATTAAATATAAAAAAATTTCATCAATCATTACCTTATCAATTTATCATTATGGGAATATGAATATATAATAGGAAACAATTACATTGAAGATGGTTCATTTTCCTTAATTGAATTTTCTTTCACATATTGTTTAAAATAGATTCACCATTATGTTATATCTATATATATTTCAAGAAATGATAATTTAATTAATTTTCAAAAAATAGTAGCACATATTTGAAAATGATGTTTCCCTATAGACCTATATATTGGGACACCTTCAATACTCAACAAGTAAAACTCTACTATCTTGACATACATGTAAACATAAATATCATTCCCATGACCAGTGTTCCCTGATATCAATGTTTTTCATAAACTATATGGATTATTCATGTACAATATAGAAAAAAATAAAATGTATGTACATATATTATTTTTAAATTTTTAAATGTATGATTCAATACAAATGAGTTAAACCTGTTTTATTAGAACCCCAATATAATATTACAAATCTGTTATAAAAAATTAAACTATTGTTTTTTAAACATCTTCACTGCTATTCCATTTACATGTTGCTATAATGGAACATTATTTTCATTTCTTCTAGTATAAAAAAATATTTTTTTTTACCAATTCATCATAAACAAATATTCTATATAGTCTATATTTCAAAGGATTATACCAAATAACCTTATGAATTAATTGAAAATCAACACTATATTTATGCATCATTTACATGTATCACACAATTTATAGTCATTTAAATATAATTTTTCACTGTAACACAGTCTAAAATAATAAATGTTTAAATTTATATAGTATGTATAAACAAATAAAAAGTATATAATATATAATTTCTAAAAGTATATTATTCAAATTGAATATAGAAAATAAATGTTTAAATTTATATATTATGTATTTTATAAATTTATATATATCAAATATAATAGTATAAAGGTATATATAATTTGTAAGAGTATATATAATTTTTAAAATTATAAACAATTTATAAATGAACATTAATTTATTAAGTTATATAAGTACTAATATATAATTTATACTAGTGAAATTTAAGAAACTATAAAATAATAAGAGTATCGATAAATTAGTAAATGTATAAAGGAATAAAATAATAATTTTTAATTTTACATAAATTAATTAAAATAAATAAAGTTCTAATATTATCTAAAATTATAAAAGTATTTATAAATTTTAAAAAAAAATAATTTTTTAATGTATACATAATTTATAAATGAATATAGATTTATAATCCATTACAAAATATATGAAAATAGTAAAATTATATATTAATTAATAAATTATATTCAATTTATAAAAATATAAAATTTATAAAATTATTCAAGCAAACTAAATTTTACAATAGTAATATTTATTAAACTACGAAATTATATGAATATGGATAAATTAACAAAAGAAACCAATTATAAAAGAATAATTTATAAAAAAGATAAAATGTTGAAATTAAAACAAAATTTAGTCATAAAATCCATAAGGTCATAAATAATATTAAAAAGTTTATATACAAGTTATATATGTATTATCAAATTCTATATGATATATAAAAATATAGAAAAGCATAAAAAAATATGAAAATGTATAAAAATATAAAAGAATATTTTCAAAATATATAAATTTATGTTGGGTATCAACTTCAAAATTATATAAGAAATCATTAATTTCTTGGAAAAAAATGAGAAAACTAATTAATTTCACCAAATAATATCCACTGTGATAAAAGTGATTTTGAAAAATATTAATAAAAATTAAAATCATCCAAAATAATTTAAATAGTTATTATCTCATAAAATGTAGAAAATTAAATTTTAAATAGTCAATTATTAAAAAATCATATATCTATGATAAAAAATTATATCGAGAATGTATTATTCATGTTTATAATTAAGCATTTTTAATGTTTGTGTGATATCTGTATAATAAATAAATAACCCAAAAAATTCTTCACAGTGTAATAATTGAAGAGAGACAATATTTGAGGACATCAGAATGGTGGTATTGTTAGATGTAATAAAATGAAATTAATAAGGGAGAGGAATGGATGATAATGGTGGATTCAATAAACATTATTGTTTTTATCTTTATTTTAATGGTTTTAAAAATTATAACATTCAGTTCTCAAATTTCAATATTAAATTAAAACTGTTGAATTAGATAAAATATTATTATTTTTCAAAATACATAAAAACTGTCCTTTTATTATTACAATTTTTATGGACTGTGATATTATAGACAGGTTTTCAAGTTTGGGTAAACCATGAAAACAAATCAATGGATATTGGTAAAAAATAAAGTTATGTATTGAATATACAAACTCTTTGTGTATTAAAACTACATAAATTTATGATATTTATATATATTATATGATTTTTCTATATTTCATATGACAAATAAAATCCTTTTTATAATAATAAAATATATATCTTCATTGATTACAAATAGTTTTTCCAATTATAACGAAAAGTGTTATATACTTTTTTTTCACAATTAAAACACATATTATTAATTCACATGTCTACTCACTATGAAAATCACATGAATAAACCAACAATAATTATAATTAAAAATTATCCAGTGTTTATTAAAATATATTAAAATTTATTCAATAAAATGAGATCATATTCCACATTGACTTTAGAATCCACATTATAATTATTTATAAAAATTAATAATTTTCATTTTTATCATAAAACTAATGAATTAGAAGTAACATATTTTTGGTAAATATATTAATGATTCAATTAAAACCTTTTCATCTGCCTGAAAATCATTCATTTAATTCACAAAAATTGTTTCTCCTACATTATAATTATAATTTATACAACATTACACTTCTCGAAAAATATTATCATTGAGGAATATAATACAGAAAGAATTTTATTTTAAATTGTTATTATTTTTAAACTAAACATAAAATTCATGTTATGGTTCATTAATTCCTTTATAATAATTAATTATAAAACATAAAAAAATAACTAATCAAACTAATTTTATAATAATTTTTATCGGTGTTGAGTAGGCTCCCCAATGTCTGTGATGTTGAGAGATGGTGGCATGGAATCAGAAAATGGTGCATTTATTTTTTTAAATAATTATTTTTAAAAAATAGTATTTTAAAATAACTTTTTAAATTATGAAAATAAACACATTGGATATGTCATAAAGAAAAACATTGATTTATAGAATATTAATGAATAACAATTATCATAAATATTTTATATTTTTCCAACATAAAATATGTGGTTAGTTAAAGTGGAGTGGTAATTCACCATTCAATAAACATATTTCAATAAGATAGTTAATTGGTATTGATGTTGGAATTATATTATTTGACAAGATAAAGTGAATCATTGGATGTAGGGAAATAAAACATAATAATGTTGCATTTTGATGACTAAATACCATCATTATTTGATGTGCAATAATTTCCAAAATCTCATTTCATTCATAATAGTATTAACATTCTTTCATTATCAAATATATACTGACCTCTATTCAGATTTTTCTATACAAATACTCATTCATATTATTCCCACATCTGATAATTTTTTTATGATTATATAATTATTATTTGTATTTGTTATCTAAGTTATTTGTTTATAATATCCTTTGAGGATATTTTATAAATGATTAAATGAGATAAAACATTAAATAACATAATGAGAACTACTCATAAAGTTATATTTCTTAAGGACCATGATATAAAAAGACTATAATAAATTAAAATAAAAAAGAGTTAAAATATTTCTATAACCATTATATAAGTATTTTATCCACTATGTAATCTATATAACTATTAATTGATTTATTTTCTAATATTTAAATGAAAATTTTACCATATAAGCAAGATTCCCTTAGAGGGAGTGAATATAAGAATGTTTTTAAAATATTTTTTTATTTTTGGATATTATTCATATTTTATTTTATCACAAAATGATCATATTTTCTTCCATATTCTCATGTTTGATTAAAATATTAAAAATGTTTGTTTCATATTAAATACCCTATTCCCACAAATTAAGACCGTCTATTAGAAAGAAAAAATGACCAATTTTTTGGGCACATTATTAAAAAATATAAACAATTTTATTGACATATTTTTTGACTGGAATAAATTGTTTATAATGATTTAATAACTCATATAATTTAAAATTACATTTATGAAAAATTATATATCATAAATTGATGATTATTATAATAAATTTATCAAATTGATATTGATGTGTAACTTGTGGTCTTTAGAATTTTACACAATCTAATTCATGTATTTCCTCCTTTGTGAATATATTATTTCCTATGTGGAAAATTTTTATCTATGTAATCATGTATTGTACCTCTTTAAATTACATTCTAATTTTCTCACCATATTCTACACAAAAATTATCCAATTTCAATGTATATTTATACCCCCAACATGAATATCAAAAATCATCACTTCATTATTCTATGTTCATATATATTGAGATGTATTTAATTTTTCATTAAAGAATAATTTATATAGATCCTACAAAATCCTAATACTTTCATTTTAATAAAAATATATTAAATTAATATTTAAATTTGATTTACTATAAACAATTAAAATTCGTACCTTATCAAAGAATGGTGTTTCCTATCAAGAGTGTATTTTTTTCCAATTACATCAATTATAAAATCATAAATGGTAACATATAATATACTATTTAAACATTTAATCCAATGTATTTATTAAAATATATGTTTTAAACAACATAGATATCTCTTGGAAAATTCATCATGAAAATATGAATATTTTCCTCTAATCGATAATTTAAAAAATAATAGTATTAAAATTACCTTAAAATAAAAATGATAGAAACAATTATCAAATTTTCAACTGAATAACACACACATTATGGCCTATTATATAAATTTTAATGTGATCTCATTGAATGGTCATTTAATATTCATTTTTATATATTTTAATAAATTCATGCACTTATGATAAATTTTTTCGACTTGACCAAGCCATTTTTTCTTTTGTATTTTTTCATTTCAATAAAAGACTCCATGTTTTATATTTTTTACACAACTAAACTAGTCACTTAAGTGTTGGATCATTTATCAGTTGACCTCAACTCTAAATTTCTTATAATTTTATGAATTTTTATAATAAAAACATATATTTAAATAGTATTTAGATATTATATAAAAAAATATTTGTATCACCATGTATCATTATGAATTGGTGATTTCAGAGAAAAATCCAATTTTTCTCATAAGAAGAAGATCAGGATAAAAAATATTCAATACATAATGGAATATATGCTATATAATATTATGTTTTTGAAATGTTTTTTAGACTTCCATATTACTCATATGATCATTCCAAAGAGAAGTATAAAAGAATAAATTTCAAGGATCCTAGCGATGGATAACACTGTAACATAGTGATTAGTATTGGGAATCCCCCGACAATTTTATAATGCGTAGAGATATATATTTAGTATATTTTTGGATTTGGTATATTATGAAATTAAAAAACTATTTATTCTAGACATAATTTTCTTTAGAATGGTTTTATAAATCAATTAATAGTCAACACCTTTAGTTTTTCTATAGAAAAGGAAATTGGGAGGAATATTTTTCTATATTCTCTATTCCCTATTCAACAATGTACTCAAATAATAGGCTTTTTTATCTTGATGTAAGTACATAATGATTTACATTATGATATTCTTTAATTCGTTTATGTTCTCCACTTATATTTATTTTTTTGACATTTTTTCCTTAGGAAAGGGATTTGTTGGTGGTTCTACAATATAAAATAACTATTATCTCAAAATAGTGTGATTTTTTAATTGTTAGAAAAAGTATGGTAGATAATATTAAATTCACATTTTCATTCTCCATTACTTCAATGGTAAAACATTCATAATATTAAATTGTGTTTTTGGACTAAATTAAATTATATGTCAATGGATGAAGCATTGATTAGTCTATCTTTTTTATATAGATTCCATGGGTATGTCATTGAATTTTTAAATCCCATTGGTCTTGGTGTTAGTTTTATAGTGTTTCTTGATGATTTGTTGATCTTATTTTACATTGGATTTACTTATTTACTTTTTTATATATACTTATAATTAATAGTATGATCAATTTTCTATTAGATAGGGGCTCAGATCTTGGCATGTCATGGTGGTACCTTGGATGGGAGTTGTAGAGAATTTCAAAAGGTGTTGAATCCAATAATGAGGTATGAAATCCCAGTGATACATATTCATATGATATATATATGAAATGGTTCATTAATTCATATTGGGGGTGTGTGTAAATTCATTATTCTATGATTAAAATGTAAAATTTTATGGATATTTATTATGATCTAAAGAAATATGTATGGATGGGAGTTGTGGTTGTTCTTTATTGGGTATAATCTTACTATAGTGGTTATTATTTAATTGATTGAGGGAAAATAAAATTTTTGAATTAGTCATACCATGATTTTCCTATTTCTATTTTTTTTATTTCAAACAATGTTTTGGACTTCCTAGAAGTTTTCATACCCTTCATAAATGAAGATGGGGTTAAGGTTTGTAAATTTTTAGACTCTATTAGGTGATTATTGGTTTAGACAAGGTGATCAATAAAGAGTGGTATCTGTCTTGAAAATTGGGTTATTAAATGGTATAGGGAGATATTTAATGACAATATTATTTTTCACCAATTATAATTCCATGGTTGTATATGTAGCAAGAAACATATCTTAGTAGATTAATTAGTCTTGAAATGGGTTTTCCTACAAGATTTATAATCACTAATTTGTTACTATATTTAATTTAGTGCTATAAGTGGGGCATATATGAGGTTTAGATATAAGAATGATATTCATTATTTAGCAAGATATATATTTCATGCAGTCTGATATATCATTCCTTGTGTGATATGGAAATGCATTATGGAATTATACTATATGGTTTGGTGGCTGATAATATTTTATTTCTAAAATAGAGTGATATCATAGAAAAATTGAATCAAGATTGTGTGTAAGGAAACAAGATTTATATTGTGTAGAAAATTCAAGATAATGGATGCGATAATAGTATAATTGTAAATTTTTATTGAAATCAAATTGAATATGTTTATTCAAGTTTGGATGTGACTATGTACTTGGGATATGAGAATTATAGAGTAAATATAAGACCAAATATTTCTTTTATTCTGAGATAAGTTTAATTTTATTTCAAAATTTAAATTTTTTTTAGAGTGTGGGAGACCATTTAATATTTTATGTTAATGGTTAAACAAGAAAATTGTATGGAATTCCATTTGACATTTAGAAGACATTGTTAGATGTTTCTGAATTTTTGATTCATTAATGATTTTTGTGAGTACGGTTATACTAATATAGAGTATAATGAATCATCAATCATTTAGCACCAATTTATATAGTAGTCGCAATCCTAAGAAAACAATTCACATTTACTTCCCATAGTTAGAAATTTAGATATCCAAATATTCAATCTATTATTTAGTGAATATGGATAGATTGACCAGGATCCCCATGTTACATCTAGAATTTATGATGCATAGAAATTTCCATCAATATATTAAGTCCTCATCATGAATTTTGAAATAATGGTTAAAATTATGATATTCAAGGTTAATATTTGGATCTCTTTATAAATTATACTCTAAATTGATATTTGTATGAAATATAATACAAAACTATTCTATCTTTTGCATTTTGATTTAAATTTTTCATCAGAATGTTCTAGAACATTTAAGATCAAACGTCATGGAAGAAATGTTTTCACATGATTACCAGATATGATTGCGTGTGTACATTTTTGGTTTTTTACATATGTTTTTCATTCATACTTATATATATAATTATGTATATAGTGGGACCCATTGGTGATTCCTAATTGGGATATATTTCGAACAACCTATATGTACCCCTAAGGGAAACAATGATTTTATTGATGATAGGAGAGTTTAATATTATGTTGAACTTTTCAATGTGAAATGAGTTCTTAATGAGGCTGAAGTCAAGATAGTTCTAGGGAATAGGTATTTAAGTGGACTATCTATGGTATTTTTTATGATTTATATGATTTACTTGGTTCAAATCTTGGTTTAATGTCTAATTGTATAACATTTAAATTTATTTGATATATCATGTGTGTATTCTTAATTTTTTGTGGTATGTTTTCAATTATAAATTAAAAAATATAAAAACATATATTTTTTATATGTGTGATGTTTTAATTTTTTTTGTTATTTATGGAAACAATAAAGAGTGTATAGTATCCCATTCATTGATATTTGTCTGTCACCACTATTTAACATCATCTGGGGTACATAAAAGCAAGAATATGGTTTTGAGGAAACTCTATCTTGGATGATATTTATGTAATCATGTAAAGAGAGTCATAAAATGGTATTAGATCCTTAATATAATTTAATAGTATTTATAGACATTGTAATTGCATATAGGTAGTACAGGATCATGGTATTGAAATTGGGCTAGTTTTTCAGTAATACTAGTGTAGTAAATGAATGTGATACATGGGAAAGAAAATTATTGTTTGTAAATTTTACTATTACAGTTGATATATTTTTTATAGTTCGATCTTTTGGGATGATATTTTTATTTTTCATTTTTATTTTGAAAAATGTGGAATGTGGAATGGGTTTTTGATTCATCATAGGGGTATAGGTTATAGTTGAAATTCATTTGATTTCATTTAACTGAATGGTTACTTTTTAATAGGAAAAAGTATTGGGGAATTGTTTTTGAAAATAAGTGGAATGATTTTATAATTTATTTTAAATAAGTTTTAATTAATTCATTCATTGTGGATATTCTAATTAATTTTATCATAAATAAACTATTTGATGTGCATTTTATAATTTAAAACAAGGAATTGGATTTGTGTTTTCTATTAAATTTTAGTGATGGTTCCATGATTTGTAGGTGGCCCATGTTAATCTTGGGGTGGATTTTTGTATTGAATTGCATAATGATAAAATGATATAGGTAGAGTGTACATGATATATGGTGTAGAATTGTCACATTTCACCTTAATGGGATTCATAACATTAAGAGGTTAGATGAAGACATTTGGGATTCCATGGGTTGTAGATATACAAAAATATATTATAATGCTACTGATACTGTGGATATAATCAAATTGATGGATCTATTAGATTTATAGTCATATTTATTTTAGGTCTTGGTTTCATTATGATATAAAATGGTGATCCAATAAATTTAGGTATATAAAACGTAATTAATGGTTAAATTCACTGTTTCATTAAGATAATGCATAAATAATGTATGATCTTGTGATAACCCTTTATATAGGTGTGGGGGATTGGGTTTTAATGTAATAAATTATTGAGTTTGATTTTTTTATTCAAAAGATATAAATGATATTAAGTTATAGTTTTTAGGAAAATTTGTCTTCTAATGATATTATTTCACCCATAAAAGAATAAATATAATTCTACAATAAGTTGGATTGAGACTATAATCAAACATATTATTTTGATGTAATTAATATGAATATTTTAACAAGACTTGTGGTAGGGTCCTTTAGAAATATTATTTACCACTGTAAATGGAGTTCGAGTGGCTATGTTTTTTTAGAGAAATCCACAACGTATAATGGTAGTGAATTTGGGTTCATGTGGCCCACTTTTGGTTAAAACAATAATGGAAAAATAAATCGTATGTTCGGTTTATTGACAAGATGATAGGTTATACGATAACCCAAGTGGCCTATTGGTGTTAGAGTGGTGTTGAGTATATATACAACATGACAATTTAAGATTATTAATTTTTATTTATTGTCTTTTTTAGAAAATGGTAACATATTGGTTGTGTTCTAAAATAATATATAACTTCGTCATCTAGGTTTATGAGTAATCAACTGATTATTTTAGTGGGGAATAGAAAAAATTAAAAGCTTTGAGCTTGCATCTATTAGTGTAGGAATTTTCTTCGTTGATCATTTGGCCCAATTAATATGATTCATATGAAATGATTCAACAGTAATGATTGTTTTTTGTATGAAACAATGTATGGTAAGTAGTTCAAGGGATGTAATATAGTGTAGGTTTATTCATTGAATATTTTATTCCATAAACCTCATTTAATGTGAGTTTTTGTATACATCCCTTGTGAAACTTCTAGTTAGACTAGTTTTGGTTGTAGTTGACATACTGATTAGATCTCAATAATTATAATGTAAGTCATGTAGTGTTTTTATAATCCTTAATTTTCATGAGATGGATTATTAGAATCAAGGATATAGTTTTTTTAGGGAAATGATATGGATAATCCAATTATGGGGAGCATATTTTCTATTTATTCATGTTAGATCCTCCTATTTCAATGGTTTTGGGTGTGGTTTAATATATGTGTTTGTGGTTGATATATCTCCATGAATAATACAATAAAACATGACTATTAGTAATCTTGTGGGATGCTAAATACAATATTTTTAATTTAGCCATGCGTTTTATCAATATTATGTTATCTATGTGCCAAAAAAATTGAAGAATTTGATTTATTATTTGATAGGATCCTCAATTCAGGGTATGTTTATTCTTTTGGAGGGAGTATGATATAAATGTAACTCCCCAACATAGGGGCCACATGATATTGCTCTGAGCTAGTTTCTCACATGACCTTTGGCATACCTCCTTGTATACTAGAGGCTTCCAAATAAGAGAGTGGGTCTAGTAAGTCAATCATGGAGAGACTGTACCCTCTTTTACCAGAGTAAAATACCATCGGAATTACAAATAAAATTTCTAATGTTTATATAATAATAAATAGTACCAATTGATAAGATAAAAAAACTATAAATATAGTAGTCAAATGAAATGGAAAGATGTTATTCCAAAGTAAGTCCTAATGATTCGATATTACTCAATAATGTAAAGAAACTAACAACTCTAAAGAGAGTCCAAAATTAAGAAATCTGATATAGGTCCATTTCCCATTAATATTCCTTATATAATAAAGTATATTTGGATACCGATCACGTACCCTGAGTAGGGTTTGAGTACAACTTAGTTTGACATCACCAATAGTTTCTAAAACAATTCAAGTCAAAACAAAGTATAAGAAGTTCTATAAAAAACCAACACAGTGAATAAATAAATATTTTTCACATTATCATTTATTCTTTATTTAATCGTATTAACTACAGGGTTCTTGGGGATACTCACACCTCTATACTAGCTTAGTCCCATACTGGATATCGAAGCGTGTCCTAGATAATACCATACTTAATATCTGCTTCAACTCATACCAGATCTGAATGTATTAAAGATTGATATGATATCTTAGTACCAAATTCAACTCATTCCAATATCCTAAGTATTATAATGGGAGTCCTTATCTCAATGTTCCTTTATTACCATCATTTAAATTCACTCATAAATTCCAATGCTACGAATAAAAAATTCAATAGTAAGATAAACATGTTAATATTCATACATAAAAATAAAATAACCAAGTTCCCATTAATATTCCCAGAAGTAAAATCACCATGTGAACATTTATAAAACTTATTTTAATGACCATGTTCCTATTCATTTATTCACAAGTATAATTACTATTTTACCATTTATACTTATCAATTTATATTGACCATGTTCTCAATCATTCACACATAATTAATTCTAAATTATATATTCACCTCAATTTCATTACTACTTCAATTATTAGTTAAATACATTAGTATCCTTTCTTAACTCCCCAATTGACGAGGTAAACAAATACATTAATTAATTCATCAAATAATTAGTAAATAATATAATTCATATCTAATATTTAATTTTTCTATAATTATTTATCTTATTCTAAATATAAACTCTTCATATTTAATTCCACAATTAATTTTCTAGATCATAATATCACGTAACATAATTAATTCATGATTTAGTATCTCAATCTAGAAAACACAATATCACATAATTAATCACTAAATAAATAATATAGCTTACAACCCCAAATTATTATAATAAATTTCACCCAAATTAATTATCAAATAGTATATCCCCTTAGTCTCAGGAGTACATCCTCAATTAATCATCTTCTTCAACAATGATTCGATAAGTCAATTGTCCAACCTAATTATCTAAATTTTGGACATCATTTTCTAAAGAAACCTAGGAATTATAAAAATTTTCTTACACTTATCAAATCCAGGACTATGGGAATTAGATTTTAGACCACCTACCTCGATTCTTCGACATACATTGATTCAACAGAAATCCCCAAACTTCAAGCTGCACAATAAAATAAATATGTGTTCTATATCTGTATACCTAAATCAAGATCAATAATATCAAGATATAATCAATGTTGAACTAGATCTAAAATCCTAGATCTAGATCTCACCCAAAAGATATAGATCTAAATAAAAATATATAAATTTCAAAAAATGATAAAGGAAAGTGAGAATAATGATTGGTATATGCATTGAGATGATATCCACATTGGAGAAGAGACGATCATCGATTTGGTTTTGAATCTTGAGGATCAGAGGTTATATGGACATATGAACCCTTTTAAAAAGCTCTGAAATAATAAAAAAACGTTTACTCCTTAGGAAAGGTAGAAATAAAGGTGTTTTGGGTTTTCATGTGATTTTAAAACTAATTTTATGGTGAAAATATACATGACACACAATTTTTTTAGGGGAGAATAGGTAGGTTAGTTGTGCGCCAACCGTGTGTCCTTCACTATCTAGGGTCGCACTGTTACCTAGGTTTGGGTGAACATTTTTCTCTTACTATGATCTCATAGTGCATAACCCAATTTTCTTAAATTTTTCTCAAAACCCCACCAAAACACACCCCATTTCATAAATCCAATCAATGGTACATAAAAAAAGAAATGTTCATGGAATTTTCCCCAAGAAAACTCCAAAAAGGTTCGGGATCTAACAATATCCCACTTTAAAACATATTTTCCTTGAGTTGTATGTCCACATATTTCTACGATTCTAAGACAAAAATTTCAGGATATTGATCCCTCATGTCTACTTCACATTCCAGTGTTTCTTCTTGCACCCGTCCATCTTTCCATAACACACAAACTATCAACATGGTCTTTCCCTACAACACTTTTGCAATGAGATCCAACTTATGTATCAGATGCTCCTTAAAAGTTGAATCTATCTTTATGTCAACCTCATATATATTGATCACATGTTAAGGGTGGGGTAAATGTCTCCATAATGTTGAAACATAGAATACATGATGCATAGATTTCTATTTCTGTAAAGAGCCAATCGTTATGCCATCAGCTTGATTCCCTCCATTACCTCAAAAATTCCAACAAACTAGGGCGCTAACTTTCCCTCCCTCTATAACATGCAGTGACACAACCTAGGTGAAACCTTAATGAACACGTGATCACCATATGTAAACTCTATAGGTCATCTTCATTTATCAGCATACGACTTCTGCCTAATCTGAGCTATAGCCATACATTTTTGAATCAACTACATAGATCCTATATTTCCTACACAAGACTTGGTCCTAACTACTCTAACTCACCTACTTCTATAAGGAATAGTAGTGATCTACATGGCCTACTATAAATATCCATGTATGTTATTATCTGTATGGTTTCATGATTAATATTATTTTGGGAAAAATCCACTAAATCCAAATACATCTCCTAAGACCCACTTATGTCAAGAGAACAGACCCACATCATAACCTCATGTTCATGAATAGTATGATATGATTTCCCATCAATATATAGGTATAATGAAAAATTCAATTATACCTATATAACAAGTGATTTCTGGAATCCTTACTAGAAGCGTTAAGTAAATCTAGAATCATGATCTGATACTATAGTCTATGGCACCCCATATAGATGGAATTTTTCCCAAACATAAATTTTTTCTTGCATCACTACTATAAGGGATACCCTTATAGGAATGAATTTCACTACAATTGGTAGTCATTTCACAATAACCCAAATAGCATAACCATTCAAAAGTGTCTCTTGAAGAACAACCACAAAATCCACTGTCACATCATCCCACTTCTATTCTGAAATAAGAAATGGTTGTTGTAATCCTCTAGGTTATTGATTCTGTACCTTCACTTGCTGATAAGTGAAACATCTTATCACAAACCTTGATATATTCTATTTTTGTTCCTAAACATGAAAAATATCATCTAAGGTCATGGTACATTTTGGTAACACCTAGATGTGCCACCCACTTCGAGAAATGAAATTATAGCATGATATTCTTTAATAATATCATAAACACAATAAATAGATTATTTATATAGATGTTCTCATCCTCATCTATCAACTAGTCCAATGGTGTCTCCCATCATTCATACATTTACCTCAACAATGAAACCATAGCTACCTTCTCCTAACTCCCTATAATCATCATATTCATTTCAACTATAAATGTTATCATCTTTGAATCTACGCTTGACTACTAAACCATCTAAGTCTGAGTTAATCTTCTCAATATCTCTACCACACGATTTCTGTTCCCCGGGATATATACCTTTTCAAAATAATATGAATTATTATAATCAACCCATCTCCACAATTGAATTTTCAAATCATATTGTGAAAACATATACTTTAATAACTTTTGATTAATACAAATTGTATCAGTTTCTCACATAATATATTTTCTCTCAAACTTAAGATCATAAATCACTAAAACAAACTTGAGTTCATGTGTAGGTTAGTTCATTTCATGTGTTCCAAACTATTGAGACCCAGAATCCACAAATCGATCCCCTTTCATCAACCCAACTCAGAGTCTGACCCTAAAGGAATCATGAAAAAAGGAGTACTCCTCACATGACTCAGATAGAATCAATATCGGTGTTGATTTCAATAGTTTCATCAACTCATAGAATGAATTATTGTATGCTTCTGAACATTTATACTTTATCTCTATATTGGTCAATACTGAAAGAAAAAATTACAAATGGGAAAAGTAATCAATGAATCTCATATAATATCTGGCTAATCCCATAAATCATCATATATAGAAAAAAAATTTCTGCTCCCAAGATACCACTTTCTAAACCTTCTGTGGTTCCAATATCACAGAAATTTCCAAGATTATGGGTCCCAAGATGGGTACATGATTAATCCAAAATAAACACAAAATAACATGCATACAAACAATTTGTTCCAAGTGTAATTATGATGATGTCAAGATGAACGGAATGATCTTCATGATTCTTAGAGTACATAATGTTTTCATATCTAGATACAGATGAAATATCATGTTCATAAAATTCATTAACACAACTGCAATATATTTTAATATAAATGAGATTAAAACAAACTCATAAAGGCCACACCTACTCCTAAAATCATTCATCAATATAACAAATTATGAACGCTCAACTGGTGATACCCCAATCAAAAATTAATATCATTTTCACTGAAAAATTTCTCTTGTTCGTTTTTCGTAATTGTGTGTCGATAGTCATTACCCTACACATAAACTCTACCTCCAAGATGAAACCATTTAGAAGTTCTGAATATATGATGGAATTAGAGTCACCAGTATCAAATATTGAACTAGCTAAAGTTGAATCTACTAGAATATTATCTCTCAGTGTCAATGGCCCAAAATCTATCTCCACAAGTGTAGGTTGTAATACATGTTATTGTCAAACCTCTATTCACTGTGATGTAGTCTGACACCCGTGAGTAGAACCACTCTATTGATAAGGTAACCCAAGCCCTATATCCCCAAATCCAATACCACTACCACTTCAACCAGTAAAACTCCATATTTTAAACTGATATGGTGTAGAAGTCCCCCTTATCACTCTATGACTATACCCAAATACTATCTCCACACCATGCTATCATTCTGAAAAACTGATCTTCTTTTAGGTTTTCAATATTACTGTAGGACCGACACTCTACTGGTGGTCGGGGATGGTTTTAATGATAGTGGCTCGTCCTACCAAACTTGTAAAATTTCAACCCAGTAATTTCATGTCCATCCAAACAACATTTCTATGTACTTTTCTTTCAACTACCCTAGATAAAGTTTTCCTAATAGTTCTTCCTTCTCTAAGAATTCTCACCTTCTATTTGTCCAGTAACAACTACCCACCTTGTACTAGTATCCCCCTTAGGTTCCCTTCAACTATGAGAGTCTAATCCATAAATTCAGAAAATGTATTCAATAAAATATATTGAATTATAACTCAATATAACAATTATGAGAATCCTGAAAATGTCTCATCGTAGTTACCTCATCTCTCGTAAATGATGGATAAAAGAATTGGAGATCTATGACGAATCCAACACATTCCGTCACAAATTTCCCCACTCGGTCAAATTCATGAACTCTGTAGCATTATATTGTCTTAGATTATTTGGATATAATTTCTCTATGAACTTATATATGATTTCATTCCGTAACATACCATTATTTTTTCAAGTTCATGCCTAAATGTCCCACTAGGGCTTCGCTGATACCCATTGCATATAAGTAGCCAGATTGATGCTCCTCTCAACTGGCGTCTCCAAATGGTCAATTATTTCCTCAATGGAATTAACCCAAAATTCATCTCCCATAGGCCTACCCTCTATATTAATAGTCAGAGGGTGCTATATATGTTACTCCATTGTGAACTTAGACATGCATTTAGAAAACATCCCCAACTCTCTTTACATTAATTGCATGAAGGGAACAAAGTTATAAAAGATCTTATCACATTCATCATTAGCTATCACCATTGGTTTCTCATGTTTGTTTTCTAGAAAAATATTCTTTCCATTCCCCTTAGTTTTCCCCTCAACAAGAATCATGATTACATATTCTCTATAATGAAAAAAAAATCATCTTAGGGCCAATTGGGTTTGGTTATCAATTGTAAACACACTATCATAATCATGGTTCTCATTTAGAAAACTAATTATTCTCATTTAAAATCATTTTTATAACCTTTTACAATTCATGTTTGGAAATATTTCCAATTTTAATCTCACAAACAATGAATATAGTTATATTTAAGCAAAATACCAATAACCCATTTTCCCATGCATGATAAAAATTATGCATGTCCCAATAACCCTAAGTGCCTAGATTTATGGGTTCATAATCAATTCTCCTTCCCTATTGGGCAACGAATCAATACTAAAACATTCATAGAATTGATAATTATCACATCCCAAAAAAAGTAAATCACCAAAGGTGAAATAATATAAAACTATAACAACAAACAAAAATAGCAACAATCCCACACTGAGTACATGGGTTTTCCACCATACATGGGAATGTATCTCCCTTGCAAAAGATAATTACCAATAACCAACTCTTCATAGTCTCATGTATAAATTTCTCCAAACTGCAAGATAAAATAAGTTAAATGAAAACTGGACCTCTATTACCACCTTGTAAAAGCCCGACCTAGGAGCCACACGATGGTGCCTCGATTCGGTTGGTCACAAGACCTTAGGCACACCACACTATAATCTAGATGCTCCTGAATATAAGTGAGGATCTGGTAATTAATCCATTGAGAGATTATACCCCCATTTATCATAGTAAAACACCATCAGATGTACAAAAAAAAATTGTTGAGGCATATATAATCAAAAAAAGTACCAATGTCAAAAGATAACCAAAAATAGAAATATAGTACTCAACTGAAAGGGAAAGGTGTTATACCAAATTAAGTACCGAAGGGTCCAAATTTCTAATGAATTTAAAGACACTAATGACTCCCAAGTGGGTCCTGGACCATGTATGGTTCTTCCCCCAAATCAGCAATCTAATATCAGACCCTTTCCCAGAACATGTCCTTCAACAATAAATTATATTTGGTTACTGATTTAGAAACCCAAGTAGGGTTTCAGTACAACTCAGTAGACCACCACCAGTGGTTTCTAAAAAAGTTCTTGTCTAAAGATAGTGTATGAAATTATATAAATAAAATAAGAAAATTCATAAATAAATAGTTATCACATTATCAATTATTCTTTATTTAATCACATTAACTCTAGGGTTCATGTGGATACCCATTTCTATATACTAGCATCAAATCATACTGGGGCCTGATGTGTTCTCTAGGTAATATCAAATCATAATACTTGTTTCAACTTGTGCTGGAGCTCAAAGTATTCAATTGTTATTTTATATCTTAGTACCTAATTCAACTCATGCTAGAGTTCAAAGAATTATCATGTTAGGATATATCTTAGAGTACCATTCTTACCATTCTAAAATTCACACATAAATTAAAAAGTGAAAAAAAATAAAAATTAAGATGGACATCTTACCATTCTTACTTCGAAATAGAATTTCGTTGATCTAATTCCTTTACCCATAAGTTTAATGAACCTGCTTCCATTTATACTTCTCATTTTAATGATCATGTTCACATTCCTTTACTCACAAGTACAATGAACATGTTAGCATTTATATATATAAATTTAGAAAGGCCATGTCCCCATTCATTCACACATAATTAATTCATAAATAATTATTCACCACAATTCCATTACTAATTAATTTTTTTTAAATACGTCAGTATCATTAATTAACTCCCCTAATAACTATGTATGCCAATCCCTTAATTAATTAATTAATTAATCAATAACACAACTCATATCCCATAAATAATTTTTATATAATTAATTATTTCATTCTAAATATAAATAGTTAATAATTAAGTCCATAATTAATTATCTAGATCATAATATCAAGGCACATAATTAATTCATGATTAATTATCTCAATTTATCTAATTAAATAAATCATAGTTAATCCCTTGATTAATGGTCTAGATTACAACTACTAATTATCATTATAAATTTCCCCTAGATTAATTAACCAATAGAAAAAACCCTTTGTATCATTTATAATTCCTCAATTAATCATCTATTTTAACAATGCATCGATAATCAATTATTCAGTCTAATTATTCCAATTATGGATTTCAATTAATAAATAAAGGTATCAATTGTACAATTTTTCATACATGCATCAAATCCATGACTATGGGAATTAGATTTTAGACCACCTAACTCAAATCATTGATGGACATTCATTGAATGGGAATCCGTAAAATCATAAAATTACAATGATATAGATATGAGTTCTTGATCTATATGCCTAAATCAAGATCAGTGATATCAAGATCTAATCATTATAGATCTAGATATATAATCCCAGATCTAGATATCACTTAAATGTTTTAGATATAAATAAACATTGGATAAATTCGAACAAACAATCATGGAATGAGAGAATAATGATTAGGAAAGGCATCAATATGAGATACAATTAACAGGAAAAGATTTAATCTTCAATTCGTCTTTGAATCTTGATGATTCGTGGTTCGGTAGACATAGAACCCCCCAAAAGAATTAAATCATCCAAAAATGTATCTTCCTAAGACATTGCCAAAAAGGTGGTTATTCAAGGGTTCACAGGATTTTAAATGAAAATTTTGGGGAAAACAAACTATGCACATGGTTTTTATGGAAAGGGTGTGTAGTTAGGTAAACCGTGAACCAACCACGCATACTTCACAATCTAGGGTCCCATGTTAACCAGTGTTTGGGTGCATATCATTATATAACCATGTGACAATTTTACACAAAACTTTTTCAAAAAAAATTATCATCAATCCACCAAGACACACTCCATGCTATAACTCAAATAAAGGTAATTAAAAAAATGTAGCAGAATGTTCACCTAATAAAACACCAGAAAATGTCTGGATCTTACTGGAATATTAATTGAGTTATGGATTTGATCATGGTATCACTCCTTCCATAGAGGAGGTAAATTAGTGTGTTGGTTGTAAAATTTTATTATATCCTTGGTTGTTTGTATATAACATCATAGATCAGATCACCTTTAAGACTATGGCCAGACCGATAGATCTCATGACCTCAAGCATGTCTCAGAGTGGGCTCTAGGATACCACGTAAGAGTTAGGGTCTTATGAGTTGATAATAGATATACTATACCCTATTATCATAGTTTATCAATGTAATAAAATAATATAAATATATGAAATGTTTCAAATAAGGTAAAGAAATTAAAACGGTAGCATAAGGAAGATAGTAAAAGATACATATCAGTGGGAGCATTAATATGAAAATTTATTTAAATGGATATAGAAGAGATGAATTTATGACATGGTAATGGTAAAATAAAAAAAACATTAAACAATATGACATGAATAAATTTTTAGAATAAATAAGAGACTCTAATAATGAAAATACTCAATTTTTAAGGCAATTTTCATGTGTATCCAAAGATCAATCTCAGTACAATGCTCATAACTCCTTAGGTACAAGAAAAAAAATTATTCAAATGAGTTATAAATATATATGGTCAACTTGAGTACTAAGGATACCCAAGGAAGGTGTTAGATATAAATCATAGTATCTTAGGACCCATGGTTTCGAGCCCAATCCAGATAGTGCAATACAAATTAAAAAGTTCTACAAATAAAATAAATGAATGTTGATTACAAATAAATAATAGAATCTTGGTAAGGGTTCCTAAAAACACATTTCCCATACCACTTGCTTTTTCCTAATCCATAATTTAAAAATAAGGTACCTATGTAATCATAACATGTGTAACATTTTCAAATGTAACATGGAAACTCAAATAGGTGCACCCCCCATGTTTTCAATTAGGCTTGGGGTCTAATTCACATTTCATGACATAAGTATGATAATAAGAAAGTGAAAAGTCACAAGAACATTCTCCAATATAATTAGAAGCAATAAGAATGGAATGAGAAACTAATCCAAGAAATCATTTAATGCAATTCATATAATTATATAATTTGAGTCTGATCACAATTCCTAGGTATCGCTATGGTACTTACATTCAGTAAAATCAAATTCGACAAGCATGTCCAAGGATATCCATTTTGGAATCCTAGGTATCTCTTGTGGTACGGTAACCATGAGTCCGTACTAAATATCACATATAAGGGACCGAGTCTCAACTGAGTCTTGGTGTAACCATATAACCAATGGGTCCATCCATGGTTTCCAATTCGGGAACCAATGTCACTCCATATTATATGAAATGACTGGGGGATCCCATTCCTAGGAATCCAAATATATCACTTCCCCGATGCATCGTGTTGTAAACTATCTACCAAGGGAATCCATCCAGAAGTCCGTAATATGTATCCCATGTTGTATATTTTCCCATATCAAGTCAACAATATGGTTAAGGAACATATCAATTTACCTAAGGAGTTTAAGAACATAAAAAATGGTGTGGCCTTACTTCCCATATAAACCATTGCAAATGTGTAATTACATTTATCATTTAATTCATGACGCATTACCTCTTATGAAATTCAAATGCCCAGATAAATTTCATTTCAACAATATAGTGACCCTAGCCTTTTTCACATAACATTAAATGATTTTATGCATAGTTATACATCATAATAGAATCCATGTATTGTGATGTCTAGTGTATTTTAAGACTCATAACATCAAACATAAATCAAAATTTTTTTATTTTTTTAATATTCATATGGATTTCTTAACATCCATTGTGTTCATATGTCAGCATAGAGTAAACTAGGGATAACATGAACTCATGGGTGAGATAAATATCCTAGTAAGGGGTTAGGAATAAGAATAATGCTTTATAAAATTGGTAAAGAAGCAAAACATAATGATATAAAATCGAATATAACATAATATCATATATGGAACCGTGACATGTATAACAGTGGATCATATAAACCTAGAATCATAGTAATGTGATAGCAATATAAAACATGAATTTATCATGATTCAAGGATATTTTCACTTATAGGATCACATTTCAAGGTTAACCACAAAAATTGTTCCACATGGTAGCACAAGTCAAGGAAAACTTCCAAGACCTCTGCATAAGGTAGCACAAGTCAACGCTAACCGACAAGAGTGCTGCACATAACCTCTCATGAGAATCAACATTACCCAATGCATTGGAGTGCTATCTGGGCAAACCTATATAAATATGATCATTAATATGTATTCCACGTATATAGTCATATATGGTCATTCATTAACATAAGGGTTCCCATGGAAAGAAATGGGTGTCATAATCATGTCATAAAACATAATGAAAGGGTGTATCACACAAGTTTCCATGAAAGAAAGGAATTAGAACATACATGGAAATTTATAAGGTAAAATTTACATAAATCATGGTATGTGATTCCAAATAGAATTGATAAAATGTAAAAAAAAGTTTTCAGGAATTTTTATCATTAAAACATTTTAGTTTGGTTTTAAGGAAATTACTAACGATCATTTTAAATTAAAAAGAGAGTAATATTTTGTAAAAAATAGAAGTGATTCATGAAGTTTGTTATAATAAAAACACTAGTATTTATAAAAATTGGCGGCTTAAAACATATGGTAGTGTGCATTTGAAATTGGGTATTAAATCGAGATGTTCCTTTAAAAGGGTTATCACTTCACGAAATATTGAGGAGGGAACCACTAAAAAAATATCACAAAAAATAATTGTTAATGGATATAGATACATGATTTTGGACATAAAAACATAAATTAGTAGATTCACATAAATAGAATATAGGATTTATCTTTGGTAAAAACGAAGTAAGACTATCCTGAAGGAACAATGGATGTTCAGGTAGAATCCCTTACCTTAGGTCTGATGGTGTTCTCAACATGACATTATTAACCTGAATAGTCAAATTAGGATAATTAATTAATAATTAAAAAACCTATTTTAAATTTAATTTATTGAGTAAAATATTTTTTAGTTCATTCATAATCTTTTTTATTTTTCATGAGCTTCATTTACATTGTTTGGGTTCGTTTGTTTCATGATCGGTTTACATATATACATGAATGGATACTCATGTAAAATAAGGATGGTTAACTATAATTAGAGTTATATTATATAATTTAACAGATTGAAGGTTAACTGGTTGTAAAATTCAATTGGTTACTTGTATTGACGATGAATCAATATATAATTACTTTATTGATAACCTTTTGGGTTAATTGGTGGGTTTTGATCACAACAAACACATTTTGTTTTATAAAACAAAACCCTAAGTACAAAAATATTCTTGAATTGTAGATCAGACATAATAAAAATACTATAGTCTAGGTCAACCATAATAATTGTTTATTTAATAGAATTGAATTTGGTAATGGAAATTGAAAACCCATCATCCTTGGATGTGGTAAATTAAAACATCTCGGATGGTGTTTTTACTGCATGTATAAAAGATGGGTATAGGAGAGACAATAAAAAATTATTCAATTAAAATAACAAAAGTCAAATAAATAAAAGGTACTATATATTTCATAACATTTTGATTAGAAAACAATAAGGATAGAAAAACACAATGGAACGTCGAAATAAAGTAAAAGAATTGAAAAGATGAATTTACCTCTTGAATTGATATCTTGTGAGAGTATATTAAGGGTATAGGATTTGGCCATTTGATAAGACCAAGGTATTATAGACATAACCGAAGAGTTTGGGTAGTTATTTAAGTAGAATTTAGGCAAGGAACAAAGCTTGAGAGGAGTTAAGAGAGGAGGGGAGTGTGGGTGTTTTTTATAGTAAAGGGGAGATTGGTTTTCATAATATTTTAATCATTAGTTTATTTCTTCTCCATAAGAAGAGAAATAGTGATGATTCCCTGAAACAAATAGTAATATGTGCATATGAATTCGAAATAATGGCCATTTACAACATCCATGACTCATACATGAAGAAGAAATTCATGTTTTAGCATTTATCATAAATTATCAAATTTTAAGATTCATCAAACAATTCAAGTATTTTAGAAAGGTCCCAAAAATTTACAGTAACTCTATTTTGATGTGTAGAATCGAAAAATAAAATAAATTTTTAAAAAATAAGTTTCTATTTATAAATAATTAAATTTTAATTTATATCATAATTTACTTCTAAAATATATATTTCAAAACTATAAAGATTTTATAATGTTTTTAAAAATTACAGAGGGAATTATAAAACAATCCAAAAATAAAAACACATAACATTTCTATTTTATGAACACCTTTTCGGAAATTAAATATTCTTTTAAATTAACTAATTAATTATAATTAATTATTTGTGACATTAAAAAATACCACTACATTTACAATGGTTATAATATTACTTATATGTAGAATAAATTTTGTTTATAGATTCAAGGGTGATGTAATTTTTTTTGGTTGATGTACTATTCATAAGGGGAATATTACTATTCATAAGGGTAGGTTACCACTCCTAAGGGTGGGTTAATATTCACTAAAAACAGTTTTGTTCCATCAGACCACAAAAAACACCCTAAATGCAATCATGTGGGTCATATTTTCAAAATTCACAACATAGAACATGAATTTTTTTAACCTATATGTTATAAATATCATCAAAATAAGAAAGTGTGGTTTTATAGAGACTTAGTTTTCCATGAATTTCATTAAATTTATTTGTAAATCTTTCAGGTGTTACATTCTTCACCCCTTATGAAATTTCACCCTCAAATTTTATTTACATACTTAGGTGAAAATAGGCGAGGTTTTGAATACATAACTAATAATAATACAAAATGATACATTAATAATAAAAGCGATAAACTCTTAAAAGAAATGTATATAATAACATGTGATTCTCTAGGTTTTAATCTAGGTTATCCACGATCTATTTACAAACATATATTCTTATGGAATTATTTATTATTTTTGTTTCCTTAATAATGTTACGTACTAAGGTTAGGAATTTTCCAAAATATGTCCCCCAAGAGTGTCAAAACATGAGTACAACCATGCCCATTATCCCACACCAGTTCCCATTCGATGTTAGGTCAAAGTAGTTTTTTTTGTGTTTTATCCCTAAATACATCTGTGCCTTAACCACCACTACTTTTTGTATCTAGACAGGGATATATTTTCTTTATAAACCACTTACTCTATACATACCAAAATTTAGGTATGTTTTCTTATACTTAGTTTCATCATTAAGGTTCAAATTAAAGTGCCCTATTCATAATCTCCCAAAATAATGATACCATCCATTGATAATAACTATAGTGGCCCTAGACTTTTAGAAAGAAATTACATGATTTTATGCATAATTATACATCAGAATACATGCCAAGGATCTGTAAGTATATAGTATTTCAAGACTATGTTTATAAAACTATAGGCTTAAAATATCTCATTATTTACTATACATATTGATCTCTTAACTTCCATTGTCATCATACATCATTATAAAATAACTAGGTGATAATATTAACAAAGTGTTGAGCTAAAAATCATAGTTGGGGATTAAAAATAAGAATAATTCTTTGGAACATTGGATTGGAAGAATGAAAAATGATATATAAGTCATATAATGTAATTGAACATATGGAACCATAACATGTATAACATGGGATCATATAAACATTGACTCATAGTAATGTGTTAGAAAAATAAAACAAGAATTTAGCACAAGTCAAGGATCATTGCACTTAGAGGATCACAAGTAAAAGTTAACCACCAAGATAGTTTTGCATGGTAGAACAATCCAAGGTTAAACGCCATGACCAATGCACTTGGTGGAACATGTTAAAGATAACCACCAATACCGTTTCACATAAAATATCCGGAGACTCAAATTTACCCAATTCATAAGAGAACTATCTTTTCACAACCATTTTAACATGGTCATGAATATTATTTCGACATATAAAATCACAAATAATCAATAACAAACATAAGGGAACCTATGGATATAAATGGGTATCATAATCATGTCATAAAGCATAATGTATAGGCCTATCATAAAAGTTTCCATGAAAGAAATGAATTAGAACCTACCTGGAAATTCATAATGTAAAATAGGCATATATCATTGTATGTGATATCAAACAGAAGTGATAACTTGTAATATGAGTATTTATGAATTTTTAGCATTAGAGGATTTTAGTGCGTTTTTCAGGAAAATAAGAATCAGAATATAAAATAGAAACTTGATCATCTTCGTAAAAAATCCATAACTGATCCAAGAAATTTTTCCTAAAAAAATAGTTTTTAAAATAAAATAGTTGATTAAAACATATTTTAGAGTGAACCTGCCATTGGGAATGAATTTAGGAATTTCCCTTAAAGGGGTTTTCTTTTCGTAAAGTATTGAGGAGGGAACCACTAAAAAACATCTATATACACAAAAAAGAAATATAAATAGATATTAATACATGAGTTTGGATATACAATCAGAAATTATAATATTCACATAAATAGAAAATAGGATTTCTTTTGGGGGGAAAGGGAGTAATAATAACCCAAAGAAATAATGGTGGTTCGGGTAGAATCCCTTACCTTAGGTCTATTATTGTCTCAAATTGATTATAATGACCCTAATAATCAAATTAAGTTCATTAATTAATAATTACATAACCTATTTTAAATTAAATTGTATTTTTATAACCTTTTTTTTGTTCTTTCATAACCAGTTTAATTGGTTATGTGGTTCAATTTCATTGTTCAGGTCTATTTGTTTCATGATCGGTTTAGTTATATACATGAATGAATAATAATGTAAAATTAGGATGGTTATCTAGTATTAGAGTTATATTACATTATTGAGCATCAATAATTTTAGATGTTTTTAAAGTTCATTTGTTTTCTTGGAGGGAAATGAATCAATATATAAAATAATAGTGATAACTCGTTGTGTTAATTGGCAGTTTTTGATCCCAACAAACACATTTTGTTTTATAAATCAAAAACACTTTAAAATATATTATATAACTATAGATGAAATATATATATATATATATATATATATTAAAGTTTGGTTCAACCATAAGAATTTTTTCAAGGCTATAATTTAAGAAAGAAATAAAAATTGAAAACCCGTCATCCTTGAATGTGGTAAATTAACACATCTTGGATGATGTTTTTACTACTATTATAAAAGAAGTATAAATGAGAGATGATAATAAATTATTAAATTATCATAAAAACCTCTAGTAAATATATGGTACTAGATTTTTCATAACATTTGGATGAGGATATGTAAGGATAGAAATAAAAATAAACAAACATGAATAGAATGTAAAAGAATTGAAAAGTGAAATTTACCTCTTCAATTAATCTTCCTTGAGAGACTCTTTATTGGATAGTATTTGGTATTTTTAGGATACTAAGGGCTTCATGAAATGGGGGAAGAGTTTGAGGTTAGATTTTAGGATACTTTTTTCCCGGAAAAATGCTTTTTGAGAGTGATGAGAAGAGGATAGTGTGGGTGGGTATTATAGTGGAGGGGAGGAGGGTTTTCTTAATAATTTAATCAGTAGTTTATTATTTATCCATAAGACAAGAAATAGTTATTATTACATGAAAGAAATAAAAATATGTGTTTATGATTTATAACATATGGCCATTAACTCATCCACGACTCAAGTAGGATGTATAAATTCAGGTATTAGAAATTAACATAAATTATTATAGTTTACTATTCATAAAAAATTCATGTTTTTTAGAAAATCCCTATAATTCACTATAACCATTTATTGACTTGGAGAATCCATATATGATATCCATTTTTCAATAATTTCCAAAATATTATTATTTTAATATTAAATTAAAATCATAATTTACATGAAAATTACGGATAACATAATTATAACTGTTTTTATAATGTTTTCAAAAAGTAGATAAGGTCTTACTAAAATATATTAAAACCAAAATACAGAAAATTGTTAATTTATGAACACATTTTATGAAAATCCAGTTTATTTTAAATTAATTAATTAATATTCATTAATTATTTATGACATTAAAATACCAATACTCTTATTATAGTCATATTATTAATTATAAGATGCCTAAATTTTATTTATATATTCATGGGTGTGGTGATTACTCTTTAATGTGATTTAATATTCATAATTCTCATGTTAATAGTCATTAAAGTATGGTAATATATATTAGGGTAGGTTATTATTCTCTAAAAATTATGTTTGTTCCATCAGACCCCAAAAAAATCGTGGATGCAATTGTGTATGTCATATTTTTGTAATTCAAATCATAGAAGTGAAAAAATTTAGTTTCACATATAGTTAATAAATATCCTGTTAAAATAATGTGTTTCTTTATAGAGAAATAGTGTTTCATGCATTTTAGTAAATTTATTTTTAAATCCATAGGATGTTACAAACCAATAATTCAATTCATTTAAAGAAAAGAATATCATAATGACCATGAAATTCCATCTATAGAATAATTATATTAACTGTTCCTGTCGAATTATATTAAGAGTTTTGGTCATCGAACCCTGTTCAAATCTTTGAATCAACTAGTTTAACAAGTCACGGTCAATGCCAATGACCATTCCAAAACAAATCACCTCTAATGGTAACTCACGACATTTGGAAAAAGGCAATTTAGGTTAGGGACACCCCAAAAGAGTGGAGAAGAGGAAAGGGGATAACCCTGAATGAGTTTCACTATAAGAGAATGTCATAATGGGCACGATAAAAAAACCAAAAAATTTAATAAGAATCAACAAGGAATCTCTAAAATGTTATGGACAGTAGCACAAAGGTGCAATATAAAATAATTGATAATGTAATTGGAAGGGGGTAAACTCCCCAGACTAAAAATTCTAATTAAATGTTGATCAATTTCCAAAAGAGGCCTCTGGGCTCATCTATAACTTATTAGGTAACCAACGCCATTTGAAAAAACCCAGTAAAGTTCATGTATAAGCATTCTTTTTAACAATTATAATCTCAAGAATAAATAGACACCATGGAATTAAGGAATAAAATCATATAATTCTATCACCTCATATTTAACAACAAGGAATCACACCACAATAGAAAGGATTTTTTAGAAAACATTACACCATTTCTCAACACTACCATTATGCATATTTTAACATTTATTCAAACAATTTAATTGATATCAAGTTGGGAAAACATTAAAATTCTATGTTTAAATCAATGAAATCGAAACACCAATGTAATAATCACAAAAAACAAGACATAAATATGAAATAACAATTTTTAGATTCAAGGTAGTCCTCCTCAAAATATGGGTAATATTATAAAACCATATATTTGATTATCAAACAACTAATGTTTTACCTTTAAAATTTTTATTCACAAAAAATAAATCAATATACACAATTATAATTAAGAAGTATATAAATTACATTTAAATCATTCTTTAATTAAAGTGTTTAGGAGAGGGACCCTACCTTATGGTGGAATTTATTTAATACACACCATTGGACTGAAAAGGCGGCGACCACTCACAATTGGACAACTATCGCATGCACATGCCTTCATGGGTATATATATATATCCTTAATCAAATGTACTATTAATTAAATTACTAGGGACTATAAAATAATTAATTAACCTAAATTGTAATGTGAAAAAACCATGCAACATGAATAATAACTCTCCTCGGATGGCGGTACTGAACCAAAACATCCCAAACCACCTCACCTTCATTGGATGTTGATGGAATCCACATGAATTGGTCTAGGGGATCCATTCGTAAAATCACAGACCACATGAATCATCAAAAACAAAAATCAATCCCCAACCTAGGGTTTCGAACGATCCTCAGTAGGTGTCAAAAGAGATGAAAACTGCCAAAAAGATGGAGGAGAAGTAATTTAAGGACCATACCTTGATGAATCAATGAAAAATCATGAAGATATGAAAATAAAATAGTCATGGATAGAGGACTAGTGAGAGGGATGCTAACGATATAAGTGATTTTCTAGGGGGGAACATCACACCTCAAAGAGGTCGCAACCAATGAGGTGTTGTGCCGTAAGGGGGTCTGACTGAGGAAGCCAGAAGGGTTGTCGCCATGGGTTATAGGGAGAAGGTCACATGCCTAAAAGTATTTGGGGGTGGATGTGAATCATAATTTTAGATAGGGAGAATGGTGACGATCCACATCCCTTTTAGGGAAAAACAAAAAACCTTACTTAACAACAACAACAACAACATTAATAAGAATAATAATTATTATTATTGTTATTATAAAGACAATAACAATTATAGTAATCATAATAACAATTATATTATAATTATTATTCACAACATTATTTATAATTATTATCCCATTTCATTGTCATTTAATTTATTTTCCTTTTTAACATTAATTTAGATAATTTATCTTCTTTATCAAAGAATCATTGCAGTTTCAACTCAATGAAATAAAAAGTTCTGACTCTCAGTTTTCAAAACGTCCTACCCAGCTAATAAAAAAATTTAAATTCCCTTAAATTTTTTATCTAGTTTAAAACACATGACATTATAACCATCCCACCAGAGAACTTATCACCCATAATAGGTCTTTGGGAACAATAAAAACATGACCTAGGAAAATTTTGTCATGATGTCTCACACAATGGCCAATTTGTGTCTTCCAATTCCCAACCCACCTCCTAGAACAATTTAATAACACAAATTCTTAATATATAAAAACACTATCCAATGATCATTCTTTAACAAAAACACTAAGACAATGCTTATCCAATCCAATTCTTCTAGAGACATGAATATGTCATCATCTCATTAAATATCTATCCAAAGATACTTCCCACCATAGGATTTAAATTTATAATTGGGAAAAGATTCTGAGCCACATCTCCTTCCACCATCTGATTTTATTACAAGAAACACCCTTATATGTTCTAGTACTACTTATAACATGATTTTTTAAATAGTTAAAATTGAAGATTCCCTGTTGACCGCAATTCCCATGTCGAGCTATCTTTTCATGAAAATATCTAGTTGACACATACTGTAATCGTTGCATATGACGACTTCCCAAAAATTGTTCTTCACTGATCGGTCCATTTTATTAGAGAGAAAAAAATATGACCAACTCTATAAAACTATTCAAGAAGACACTTGGCATAGATGGACTTCATTTTTATAAACAAAATGGCGATGTCTTCATTCATGGTATCTCACATTCACTCTCAAAACGTCCACCAAAGTCAAGATACCTGACATCCAGTGATGTTCCCTAATTTATGAATCACAAAACATGAATAAAATCCAAGATAACTATATATTGGAAATACATGATTGAAATGATCTAATTCAAGGGAGTCTATACTTCGTGCTTATAAGGGAGATTTTGGTACCTGGACCAGACAACCATATTAGAACATTGATCGAGCCCAGAGTGGTATCATCCTTATATTCAATTTATATTAAATGGATGGCATTCAAGAGTTAATCCCAAGGATTTATACATGGTAATATAATGATCAGTTAATATAAACCAAGAATCGATAATAACCACAAATTCAGTATGCAACAGACAGATATTATATGATATATTTTAGAATTTTTCATGGCATAAGAACGATACTCTCTTTCTGCATCAAGGATGATGTTAAGATTGGGGAAAAGATAGTTACTAAACTAGAGAACACTAATAGTATTTTTATATATTTCCAAAAGGATACCTGATGAACCCTAGAAGAAATTGGCTTCACCTATGGATGCATCATCATTAACAGATCTCCAAACCCTTAGCATTAAACACATCTTGTCATCGTTTAAGCTTTACCACCATAGTCCATGCAATACCAATGAATTTTTTCAAAGGTTTCATACACTTAATCCCACACAAACAATGTGTTGATGATAAATCACCAACATGATTTAAAATTCAAAAGGATCAAGGAATTTAATCCATCATGACCTTTTTCACATTATCGAATTGGGTGTTGTTCATTCTACCCGAAATGACACATATTTAAAAAAATTGACATGGAACTCCCCACGTTAGGAGAGTTGTTATCATTAAAAATATTATATGTCTAGTTGATCAATAGAGTACTTGGTTAGTGCACCATAAAGGAAAACATTTAAAAAATGGGCATGAAATCCCAAAAAAACTGATTAGTGTGTCAAAACACCAGAGTCTATAGAAGTCATCCTGAGCATTGGGATAATCTATATTCCATTAAAAAAAATTTACTCTTCTATAGAGATGAACTGATACACATTTAGAAAAAGGCATAAAAATTACAATGGACTCATCTAGTTTGTAACAAAATTAAACCCTCAATGGGAACCATGTTTTTGAGGAGATTCTATCCCGAGGTGATATTAAAGTGAGATGACTTTTAAATCAGATGATGATGTACCAATTCATCCATCAATGTAGAGATGTGGGTTTCAAATGACCTAATATGTAGCTAAAAATTCCCATGGAATGTCTATATTGTTATTAAATAAGAATTACCAATGATAAATCCCAAAAAAAGTCACATATACCATGACCACCCATCCAAACAAGGGGTTCATTTAGACAGTTAAAGTTATAAAAGGTACAACGATGCACAATCTCCACCAAGGTTTAGAGAAATCTTATAATTGGAATGGATTTTAATTTCTAAGGGTTCTACCTAGCATGAGATTGCCACTTATTACCAACAAGTATTAACCCTATAATTGGGTCATGCAAAAAATTTCACTATGCTCAAAACACGATCATCTATGTCATTGCTAAAAATAGAGAACCTTTGTAAAATTATAACCTTTCAATTACAAAGAAACTCAAAGAAGATTTATATACCATAACATGAGGGTCTTAAATAGAGTACACCACTACAGGTTCTATTTCAAATCCCATTAAATTAAAAACCATTTCATTATAACATAGAAATATATTCAAAAGTCTTATCATATGGGTGGAAATATAACAATACATATAGTTCCCATACAGTTTAATTGTTAAATTTCACTCCCAGTGAATTCCAACCAATAAATTTTAGCAAATGAAACTGATTACATATCAAACTATATTGCATCTCACTACAAGAATCTGACATTGAGAAACATGCTAAAATCATAGTAGAATGATACAAGGAAAACATGCTGGTAATCATGAAGCATGAAAATAGTCTAGTAGGAAAAATATATCACTGGAACATGGTATCTAAATAGGCATGATAAATAAATACAAGATATGCAACAACATTCAAGGCACTATATCATATAAAAAGGTAAACTAAAATGTAACTACATGTCATTGCACTATAGATGTAATTTGAATTTATATGTGCCTAATATGATGCATCATATGTTTCACCCTTGCCAAAATTGGAAAAGGGTAAAATACCCTAATATCCATAAACCCCTCAGCAATGGATATTACACCAATCACTCAAGGTTAATTCATATCAACTATAATATCATAAATCATGAACATCAATTCCCAGCCCTATCCAATTGCTCATTTCTTATACGTGGGGTGATCAGTACCAGGCACAAAAATTAACCAATCACTACGACATTCCTAGTATATTGTGTACTAAACCAAAACAGTAAGAAAATGAAAAAACACCCCTATCATACCATGTTTTAATGTCCTGACCCGACCCCTTTAAGACATTTCCCAGACTGGTGGATCACATAACCTCAGGTGCATCTCCCCATAAATCAGAGGGTGTTGAATAGTATTGAAGGTCTCAAGAGGTGATATAGTGGAGACTATACCCTATTATCATAGTTTTACAAAAGAATAATAGAATATAAATTGAATACATGTACTTGATGTAGTGAATAAATGAAAGGCATGAGAATAAGATAGAGAGTAAAACTCATATTTCATCAGAATAATTAATACAAAAATTAATTTAAATGGTTATACAATAGATGAATACATGACATGGTAATGATACATGATTTAATGGAATAAAAAATAAAAAATGATTTACTATTTTGGATAAATACATACCTTAATTAATGAAAATACTAAAGCTTGAAGGTGATCTCAATAAGCATCCTAAACACCAGATCAGTCCTGTGCTTCTAACTATGAAGCTACAAAAAATAGAAAATCATTCATCCTATGTCCCACAAGTATATGGTCTACCTGGGTACTAATGGTACCCGAGTAAGGGGGTGAGATATAAATCTCACTTGGCTGGAACCCCTGGTATCTAGCCCAATCTAGAATATTCAATATAATTTAACAATTGAACCATAAAAAATTAATCCAGAGTGATAAGAATTTAATTATAGAACTATGCCCCGGTCAAAAAATGAACACCCTTCCCATGCCACCTACATCATCCTTATATATAATTTAGATAGATGGAACTTGTGCAATCATAGTATGCATACAAGTTCCAAAAGTAACAAGGAAACTCAAAGAGGTGTGCCCCATGATTGTGCAAAGTTTGGGGGTCCAATTCTATTGTCATCACATAAGTATGCTAATAATAAAGAGAGAAAGTCACAATTACATTCTCTATTACAAATTTATGCAACAATCATTGAATTATTAATTAACACAAGGAATCATTCAATGCAATTCAAGAAAATATAGAGTTGGATTTTGAGCCTATCCATGAGGTATCTCTATGGTACATTCATTCATTTAAATAAAATTCCACGAGCTACTCCATGATTATCCACTTTGGAATCCTAGTTGTTGTTATGGTATGATAACAATGAGTAAATACTTATTATTGCACATAAGGGACCTATTCTCAACTGGGGCTTGTGCAGGCACCATGCCAATGGACCCATCCTTATTTTTCCATCAGGGAAATTGTGTCACCAAATACTATGTGAAAATCATGGGGAGCCCATGCATGGATAACCTAAAACATCACTTCCTTAGTGTATCATGTTGTAACCAAATGATCATGAGAGTCTGTACAATAGTCCATAATATAGAACCAATTTTCTCACCCAACCCATATTAAGTGAACCTTAGCAGCATGGAATATTTCAATTTACATAATCTGTTGTAAAACATAAGAAAAATTTGTGTCCTTACCACCTTTATAAACCATTGTAAATGATCCAATACATTTAATATATAATACATGGGGCTTTACCTATTATAAAATTCATAAGTAAAGATAAATTTGATTTCAACCAAGCATTAAATTTTTTTAAAGAAATTCATATCATCATGACCATTCCATTCCATTTGTTACAAAATTATCTTAATCGTTACCATTCAATTATATTAAAAGGTGAGGAATTACCACCCTATTCAATTAATTTAATCAACTAGTTTATAAATTCACGATCAACACCAAGAACCATTCCTAAACATCTCACCTCACATGGTAACTAAAGGTACTATGAAAAAGTCCAAAGATGTTAGGCACACCCCAAAGGGTTGGTCAATAGGCAAGGAAAACTCAGGAATGGGATTCCCCATAGGTGAAAAGCACAGTGGTCATGATAGAATAAACCAATAAAATTAATAAGAGACAATGAGGCATCTCCAGAAGGTTGCGGATAGTGGAAAGTTGTGAGACATTACATATACAATGATGTAAGGGAATGGGGTAGACACCCTACCCTAGGAATTAAAATTTAAGGATGAGACACACACTTAAGAGGTGTGGTGGATCATTTATCATTTTTCAAGGAAGAAACACCTATTTGATATAACTAATAAGGGTCATTTACAAGCATGGTATTCAAAAATTATAATATCAAGCATAAAGATACACCCTATAATTAAGTAAAGAACACATAAAAGTCTACCACTACATTTTTATCGTGAAGGCAGCGCACCTTAATATAGGGGTTTTATTAGAAAATATGACAAAATTTATCAACACTTCCTTTGTGCATAATTAATCATTGATTATAAAATTTTAATTCAAATCATGTAGTGTAAACACTGACATTCCACGTGAAAATAAACGCCAAAAAAAACACCAATGTAATAATAACAATAAACATTCTATAAATATGTAATGTGTACTTTTTTTATTGATTGTAGAACACCTCAATAGAGAGTTTTATTATAAACCCAATTTTTTATTTATCAAAAACATCATTTTTTTACTCTTTATAAATTTAATTAAATAAACTAATTCAATACAAACAATAAATATTTAGAAGAAGCTAAATGTATATTAATGAATTCATGAATTAATGAGGCAAGAGTGGGATCTTGGCTGAGATTGGAATATATTTAATACCTAGAACATGACTAAAAAGAAGGTGGCCACTCACTACTGGACCACATTCTCATGCACAATCCTTCATATAAATATATTTTTATCTTTAATCCAATGCCCTAACAATTAAATTACCTGGGACCTGAAAATAATTAAAGAACCTAATTGGAATTTGAAAAACCAAGAAACTTGAACAGTACCTCACCTCAGATGGAGATGGTGAACTGAAACATACTGAACCACCTAAACTTTGGTTGTGGTTGATAGAATCCACAAGAATAGGTCCTAGGGAAGCTTTCACTCAATCCAAAACCACAAGAAACAAAAAAAACAAAATCAAATCCTGACGTAGGGTTTTGAAAGAACCTCATGAGGTGATGAATGAGAATAAACCCACCATTGAGAAGGAGGAGAAGGGTTATAAGGATTAGAACTCAACGAATCAATGATAAATCATGATGAAATTCGAAGAAAATATCCATATAAGGAGGGACTATGAGAGGGATGCATGCGTTATAGGGTCTTGGCTAGGGGGTTACATCACATTGTAGAGAGGTTGCAGCCATGGAGGGGTCACGCTATAAGCGGGTACGATTGAGGGAGGTTGAAGGGAGAACACCTAGGGTTACAGTGAGGATGTCACATTCATGGAAATTAGAGGTGTCTGTTGTACATTGCGCTCCAATAGGGGATGAAAGGAGGGGACCCCCCTTCATTTGATGGTTTAAAAATAAAATAAAAAAATAACATAATAATAATAATAATAATATTATTTATTATTAGGAAATAATAATAATGGTAATTTTAATAATGATTATGTTATTATTATAATTAAAAACATAATTTATTTCTTTAGAATTAATTTTCATTTATATTTTTTAGTTTTTTAAAATTAATTTACATAATTTATATTCTTTAAGAATAACATATTGTAATGTAAACTCTCAGAAATATAAATTTTTTATGCCCAGTTTTAACAATGTCCTACACAGTTAATAGAAAAATAAAAATTCTTTTTCGTTTTCATCTGGTTCAAAAAAATATGTTACATAGGATATCATGATCAATTAATGGTGAATAAATATAAATTATTCCGAATAGATTTGATTTTAGATTTTTTTTCCATAAATTGAATGATCATTGTTACATTTTTAATTTTATGTTGTGATTTGGAATTTGTATCAGATGTATTATTGGATAAAGTATAGATGTATATTGGGAATCGTAGTGTGGCATATAATGTAAAAAAGACATTGTTGTTTATTTTTTTTAGGTTTGAGAAGAAAATATAATTTACAACAATGAATGAGGAGTTGTATCAAACTTTAATAGATGGAATAAAATTCATCAAAAAAATTCTCTTCTTCTCAGGGATGTCAATCCCAAATGTAGCGGACGTTGAAGGGGTTTCTAATACTGGAATTAAATATCTATTTTTATGTTAAAATAATATGGGTATTCAAAAATTGATTTGTTATAAATATGTAAGGTTCAAAATTTTGTTATTTTTATTATAGAGAAATAGTAATTTTCATGATGTTAAGTCTTATTTTCATGACCGCCTCCCTCTAAAGATTCCCCTCCAAAGATGGAAATGAAGTAAGAGAGATAATGGCCCATGAGTCCCACCTCCATTAAGCCTAGGGGTGGAAACTAGAACCAATGGTATTGAAACCTCACAATATGGGTAGAATTATCATTTCTATAGAAACCATGAATAGGATATAATATGTATAAACCTCAAAAAATTATAAGAAATATATATAAAAGAAGTCAAAATCTATCCCACCTATATGTTTAAAGTAAAACTGCTAGAAATACAATGAAAAGCTGCAAAGTAAATCTCAAAAGAACAATGTTAAATAGATACAAAAAAATTATCCCAACGTCTGAGCTAGTAATTCCTAGAGCCATCCCCATAGTCATCCTGGAAACATGAAAGTAATTTTATATACCTAGTGTAAGAATAAAATAATAATAAATAGGTAAGAACCAATGACTTCAATGTATAAGTAGGGGAGACATACAAATCTCACTTGTCAGAAAGTAACAAAACCCAAAAACCCTTAACCTGATATACTCTCTTTCCCGGAATATCACTAATGTACACTCACGAAAAAATTCATATCAAGTAATGTAATATAGTAATCACATTGATGATAGGGTACCCCACAAAACATTCCCATTAATTATCCCCTCTCTCACCCTAGGGAACAATGTTATAGCGATCACAACTCTTCAAAAAGAACTAGGTCACAACCCACTCACACACAGCTGGGCCTCATACCACATCACATCCCACTAGCACACTCATAGGCCTCTCAACCACATCTCATCCCACCCACCAACACTTGGGAAACATACCACACCACATCTCGAAGACACATGGGAACCACACCACATCTTATCCCAAAGAAACATGGGAAACAAAACAATTCTCATCCCAAAAACATTTAGGAAGCACATATCACCTGTAAACACAAGGTCCTCACAAAAAAACCTTCCCAAATAGTCTTGGGATATCACCACATATAAGAGGGATTAGGTATGATCAAGTTTCCTTCCATTCATCCTCTCACCAGGATGGTTGGGAATGACACCCTCCCCATGACAATGGGGGCGTTCAGCGCATACTACTGAAATATGGTAGGGGGCACATAGAAATAACAAAGAAATATATATATATATATATATATATATATATGTATGTATGTATATATATGTACAAATCAATCCGACCAACCTATGGGTTCTCAAAAAACAACGACCCCATAACACTAAAACCATTACTGCTACCTTTAAATGCATGTATTTGGATGAAAAATGGTTACTTTTGATGTAGATAACCAAAAGACACAAAACACCCATTCATTTTGAATTTATTAAGAAGTTACTAGTAATTACTTCCCTTCATCGGAAACTGACATCCACAACACACAAATAGCCTCACAAACTCTCCATATAGGGGTAAAAACTGTGCTAAAACACCACACATCACACTTCTTCCCCACATAGAACCCTAGTCAACAACTTATATTATTATTCCTCAATGTCATGACTCCATGTCCATTATCCAAATGACAATCCACCCAATTTATAGATAAAACCCACAACACAACACATCACAACTATAATCGGTAGCCCCACTACATAACTACACCACACCTTGTAATATAAACATAACACAAACCAAATCAGGAACCCCACTACTAAACTAGTACCCATCCATTCCATAATCAACCAAGATCTAAACATGAAATTTCATTAAACCTCCCGTACCACACCATACACGCATCCACACCCACAACCATAATACCACTCATTCAACATAAGAGATAAGTCCTAATAGAATGACACACAACACAAATTCACACCAAAAACTCAATGTCTATTCATATTTAACAACACTCATTATTTAATTATACTTTCATTATTCAAGGGTGACCACATAAAAAGTTAAATCCTAGGGAATAAATTTTTTATTGGGTATATCTGATTTATCAAATATCTAAAATTTCAACAGTAATTCACCAACCATACAGGTGCACAAACAGAGACCACAAACATCAATGATTTTCAGAAGGCATAAAATAAAAAACAAGGATAAAAAAATAGATAAAATAAATGTTCATCATCATCATCTTTCCCACGACTCATTTATTACTAATGTATCAAAACTTGTTATATTAACATGTCAGATTATATTTATAACATGTTATATTATCATTATAACAACTTTAATTAAAAGTTGGTATTTTATTGTAAACACAAAAGGATAGTAGCATACACACCCCACATGATACAAAAATATTGAAAGACTAATGGATCTATACCTTGAAGAACTTACAATCAAATACTTATCCTTATACAAAAATAGGGCGTGTGTGATTAGCAGGAATGAGTCAAAGGGAAAATTGGATATGATGACCATAACACAACACAAAAATCCACATGGAAGAATGGATTAAGTAACACCAAGATAAAATGGAAGGATTCATGGAATAGAGGATCTCAATTTTATAAAATGACAGATCCTATTTCAAAGGAAGGGAGACAATTTCTAGTACATTAATGTCATGTTGTAGCCAATACTTTACGTCATGGTCGTATTAAACTCTCATGGTGTGTAGATATTAAAGATATGATTAATAGTCTTTGAAACTACATCATAAATGGTCAAAAAAATATTTAAACTCGATTTACGTAAAATAAAATAGAAGAGGGGAAAAGTGGAAATACTAGGAAAATCAAGAAATTACACACCATTGGGTGAGTCACTAAAGCCAGTCACCGACGCTACTCACCAATGAAACTCACTAATAAGAAGTAACTAACGTTCCCCACCGATGTGAACTACAGATAGCGACTCACCGATGTAGGTCACTCATGCCACTCATGGATGCTACTCACCGACATCGACTCACCAACACAACCAACTGATGCGGCCCACAGATAGTGAATCACCCATGGATGTCACTAACACTACTCACCAATGCCACTAACTGATTTCGCTCTGTAACAAAGAGTCACCAATTCTACCCACTGAATCCACCTACCAGTGCCACCAATCAATACCACTTTTTGACGCCACATACCAATGCCACCTACCAACCCCAGACTCACAGACGCCACTCACTATTTGAAATAATGGGAAACATGAAGACTAATGAAATGATTCACTGTGACCTCCCAAAAAAACCTAAAACACTAGATTTTCTCAATGGAATGGTCTAGAGGGGTCTGTGACAATATATTAGATACCTATAAAACTATTCTAACCCTCTATAATTTAAAACCAATCCCAAATGAATGAGTGGTTCGAACAACCACCTCGTATGATACCTCTCAAAGAAAAACTACTCAAATGGTTCCAAAGTTGGAGTGAACCATATAAATCTATGAACATATACTTAGAAATATACTACCCCAACTGGCCATAAGCCACAACAAAAGATAACCAAAACCACACTATCTAAACACATGAATTGGGTAATTCCTCCATCCATGTCATGATACTATTCAATCAAGATGAAACTCAATCTCTTGCATGGGTTTAATTGCATAACAATTAATGTGTATCGATAAGGGATCATTTACTCCCTTTTCCACATCTTAGGACATCACCAGACATTATGAAATAATGAAGCAACTCATCTCATAGAAAACTATGTTTATGCTTTACAAAGAAAACAAAAATATGGAAAAGTCAATACAACAATGGTTACAAAGTATGCTTATGTTCTTATCACACCCAAGTACTCTCATCCTAGCCAATATTAATCCACAACACAAGAACCAATGGAATGGTCCATCCATGAAACACCATATCCCAATGATCCTAGATCCCCACTAGCAACTCTCTGAATATTGTATAATCCTCGATATCAAACTCTCCCCACTCAATGACATGGGAATTATTGTGAACAAACCGATGAATATAGAAGACATGAAAGATGTCATGGATCCTCTCCCACTATGATGGTATCTACAACTATTATTCCACCATTCCAACTAATCCTAAAAACATGAGGGTCCCAAAAACCTACGTTAAATATTTATCCTTTTGCTGAATCTTTAATACCCACACCAAGGGGAAACCCTCAAGAACACATAGTCCCAAACCTAGAACTCCCAAGGACTCCTCTTATGATCAGCATACACCTTCTACTGGTCTGGTTATTGTTTCATTCTCTCATAGATAAGGTAAACCTTTTATTTCATTTCCCGAACTACTTTGATACAATGAATAGCTATCTCCCCAAATATTGTCAAGAATAATGTTGAATGACATAGTCACCCATATAAATCATTGAATGGGGCCATGATAATGGAAGAGTGATAGCTATTATTGTATGAAAACTCAACCAAGGGCATGTGTGACACCCAAGACTCACCAAAGTACAAGACCCATGATCATAGAATGTACTCAAATTTATGGATGGTCCGCTTTGTTTTCCCACCTATCTGAGGGTGGAGGCATTGTTAAGGCCTAACTGGGTTCCAAAAGTTTTCTACAATCCCCTCGATAATCATGAGGAAAATAGTGTATCCCGATCTAAGATAATTGACCTCGTAATTTCATGCCTCTGTACCACCCCAACCACATTCCTCCCAGACAAGGCATAAATTTCTTCTGACTCATTTATCATTAATATGTGAGACAAATTCATTACCCAATCCACCACTACCTAGATAGCATCACAACTTCCCATAGATCTGGGTAACCCAGTGATGAAATAAATTGTGTTTCATCCCACTACCACTCCATGATGTCTAAGGGCTACAACAAAATTCTGGGATCTCGGTTCTATACCTTCACCCGATGGAACAGAAAGAACTTTTCCAAAATCTATGCCAATTCCTGCATCATCTTGGTCCACCAAAACTGCATCCTCATGCCATGATACAACTTTAAAACTCCTAGGTGTATTTCTAAAGTCATGCGATTAAACTCATAGTGAAACACCATTTGCATTACCAACAGAACAAACAAATTCCCATGAAACAAAAACCGATTTTGATCATCCACTAACCATCCCTCTGGATCATCACCCTAGTCAACTTGAACACACATAACCTCGGCCTCTAAGTCTCCCCACAGAGACTCCTCCATCTACTACCTCATAGATAACTTCACTATCATCTAAAACAGACAACCACTGACACCATCAACTCTTGAATCCATGTGAATGGTGGATAAATCCTCTATATCTTACAAAGAATATGAAAATTACCAAACAGACTCATTCTGTGACTTCCTACTCATTGAATCTGGCCAAACATTTTAATTCCCTAAGGTATAATTGATCTCGAAATCATAATCCTGGAGAATCTCTATCAAACTATGCTATCAAAAATCCATATCTCACTGGGAAAAGATATTAATCAAGCGCTTTTGATATATATATACCACATAGTTCTCCCAAATGAGTTTATTTTGGTGCAACTTAAGCACACACATGACCACTAGTAGCTCCAAAACATTGGTGGAATCTGTACGTTCATGGGGATGTAAATTCCTAGACCCATAATAGATCACTACCAATTGTTGCATCAAAACACACCCAAAGCATAGATGGGAAGCATCACATAACACCTAGAACATCACCCATTCATATGGGAACCAGAGCACTGGAGCACTGACCAACCTCCCCTTAGGTAACTGAAAGATGCATGTCAATGATCACTTCACACAATGTCCTGGTCTTTCCTAGTAAGGGCTATCAACCGAGCTACAACTCAAGATAAATCAGGTAAAAATATCTTGTAATACCATGAATGATCATTAAAAATGTGAACAATTAAAACATTCTTTGGTTATTTATTAGAAAAAACTACCTCGGACTTTGACGAGTCCACTTCTACACCATGTTGAGACACCACATGTCAATGTAAGTCAACCTCCCACATCCAAAACATTAACATGGATAAATTTACTATGTTTTCTATTGTGAAATCACCTCCAATATAGACATTAGAAGATCAATATTCTTCTCCTCTAACATTAAGTAGATCAAAATTTCTTTGATGAATAAGGTGATGAACAAGTCCAGTAACTCATGAATGATGTAGTTCATGTGTCCCATAAAGATGATTGTTGCATCCATAACACCAAATGATGTAACCACAAACTCAACATTAAAATACATTCACCTAAAATATATGTTAAATATGTCACCATCCTTCATCCTCAACTAGTGATACCCACACAGCCTGTTGATATTAGAAATACAACATTCTCTCCTCAGCTAGTTAATATGATTTTCAACTCTCATGAGAAGGTAGCTGTTCTTGACTATTACATTATTCATCCTATGGTATTATATGAAAAAACTCATAAAAAAATTCATATTTTTTAAAAAAAACACAAGAACTCCAATGTGACAAACTGGATTTATAAATACCCTCTTCATTAGAACATTTACTTGAATCCTCAACCCTCATAGCATCGAAAGTGCCATCCAATAGGGATCCATCAAAATAATAGAAGGATCAGGCTGCAATTCTATCTTGAACAAAACTTTAGGATGACGGGGTAGTGTCACATCCTCCTTAGGAAAGACATCCCATAATTCCCCCACAATGCTTGGTGTCTCGACTATTTTAGCATCCACAAATTCCATTGAATGGTAGACTATCAAAGAATGAAGGGGCCCCTTATGCTGACTGCCCATCTGACAACTGTAATCAATAATGAAAGTGACACTCTAGCCTTCAACATATGAAAACAAAAATATCCTCCAGAAGCAGTTGATAATAATATGAATAGAGAAAAACTAGTTGATGCTAAGGATAAAATTATATGGTTGTAACTATAATATGAAATGATTCCCATGGGTCTGATGTGGAACCATCATTATTATACATCCCTGGAATATATCAAACTATGTGGTTTGACCTCTAATAGGCATACTCAACACCAATGGAACAGAAATCAACTCAATATATATTAACAAATAATGGGATATATCGGGTGAAAAAAAGGGGTGAGAAGCTCCTCAATTAAACAAAGCACAATCATGAGGACTGAAAAATATAAAAATACCTGGAACAATATCCATCTTTTTTGGAAATGCTTCCTCTGTGGCATGTAACTTACCACATCCAAATCCTCTTCCCCTATACTATCGACCGCCAGGTCAGCCATGGACAGGTTGAGGTCCCTACTAAAAACCTTGAGATCGACCTCCACATGATCTATCTGCCCATTGTGGAGAATGAGTATGTTTTCCTTACAACAAGAATGTTCTGGTCAATAATTTCTACTGAGGGGGGTGCTGAACCTTCCTATCTCTACAATACTGAGCTCAAATGGCTATCAGGTCACATACTCTAATGGTTCCCACACACTCCATAGATAATCCTTATTGGCCCCAGGCATTCATGATAGGAAGAAGGACTAGATAGTCAAAATTAAATTAGCTGAGGTTGGATCCTTGATCGCCAAAACCTCTAAGTCCCTAATACCTAAGACCTTCCACTGGTTGACATTCCCTTCAAAGAACCCTTCTGGCTACACTATCACGGATGGAATCCTCATGAGTTTATTCAATCAACTACCTCAACCTTCTTATGGAACTCTAGGTACATTTTCAAGGTGAAGGGAGTAAATTTGAATAGAAGATAATGAAAAAAGTGCCTCCTCTAAGACTATTACTCAAGAATCCTCAACCAGAAATATATCTAAAGATACATGAAGAGGGTCCGTAAACTGGATCCCCAAATCTGGTAACGACATACTGCCCTTCATGATAGAGAGTATATACTGTCACTCTTTATCCTTCATGGTTGATGAGAGTAATTATTCTATAAACTCTTTCTAAAAATCAACCAATAGATCATCAACCTCTTTTCTATCCCCCAGGTAAAATGTAAATCACTGACGTGCAATTAACATTATCTGACTAAAATAAAATAAACCGCAGTACTCTATTAGAGCATAGATCTGGTTGAAGGTGATGTCAAGTTCCTTGAGAATGCTCTCTGTTACCTTTTCTGTGAAACTACCTATATACATTCCCAAGGTCTACCACTATAAATCACGTAATATACTCTACCACTTGTTGTCTTACAAATCAGAATCAACCTTCCACCGATCAGCTTGATTATCCTACTAATCCTCCACTACCCGAGCTACTCATGAATGAAGACTGAGTAAAATAACTAAAAATTAAACATGGATCTCCTAAGCCATAGTAGAATGAAATTTTCATTTTGATTCATTTGAAATTTTATTATTTAAATGACTCAAATTAAACAATTCAAATAAGTGTAAATTTCATCATGATGAATGTTCCTTTCCTAGGATATCTATCATGAAAATAGTGTAGGATCACTTGGTCGTTCGGTAGACTTAGATTCCATACATTAAATCACAAGGGGCGTTATAATATCATATCCTTGTCAGTCTTCCATAGCCTATATCACATAGAAAGATCACCTAGAAATGTTTCCATACTAACCCATGAAATCCTGACTATTTGAAACACCGGAATCCCTTCTATCTCTCAACTATGACCTCTGATACCTCTCTATCATGGCCCCTATGATCAAAGATTCCCCTCTTGAGCTGGTAATGAAGGATGAGAGAAAATGACCCCCGAGTCCCACATCTGTTAGGCCCTGGGGAGGCTTCTAGCACCAGGGGTATAAAAATATCACGACATGGGAAGCGTTACACTTTTTATAGTATCCAAATTTCAGAGATAATATTTATCAACCACAAAACAACTCCTATATGTATATATATATAAATGAATCCAAAATCCATTCCATATTCATGTTTAATGTTAAACTGCTGGAAATAAAATGAAATGATCCAATGTAAATACCAAATGAACAAAGCTAACCAGTAATAAATCAATTGCCCCAGCATCCAAACTGTTAATGTCCGAAAATGTCCCCATAGTATTCCTGGAAACTTGTAGGTAGTTTTACATCTATAGTGTGAGAATACCAGTATACATGTTTGGGAAAAAACTCTTTCATGCACATGTGGGGAAGACATAACAATGCCCCCATGATAAAAAAAATTACAAAGAACCTAAAAAGTTATACAATCCAAACCAAAATCTCACCAAGGCACACTCACCAAATAATGAAAGTCAAGTAAAGTAATATAGTAAGCACATAGATGATAGGGTACCCCAAACCACATTCCCTCTTATTAGATGCTCTCACACAGTAACTGAAAACGTCCAAGAACTCCCACCTCATCTAAAAGTACTACGTCACAACACACCAACACACACCATGGCCACATACCACATCATATTCATCCCGAACTCTCATAAGCCATTCAATAACATTTTATCCTGCCCATAGACACCTGGTCCATAAACCACACCACATCTTGATGACACCTATGAACCACAACAAATCTCATCCTGAAGACACCTTAAATCCACAACATATCTCATCTGGAAGACACCTGGGAAGCACTACATTCTAGCACACACCTATTCTTCACAAACCACAACATTCTTAATGAATCTTGGTATATCACTATGTTGATGATGGAGAAAGGAAGAGTATGTGTCCAACAATCTATCCACCCACAAAGATGTTTGAGAAAGACACACTCACCCATGAAAATGGGGGTTCTCGGCATATAACGCTCAACTAGGGTGGGGTGCATATATAAATCAAATGAAAATACAAGTATATATACATAGGTACTAAACACTCAACCCAACCTATGGTTTCTTAAGAAAACAAAAACCCAATAAAACTTCCACCTTTGCTGTTACGTATAAATACATGTATCAGGATGTACAATAGTCACTTGTGATGTTTACAAAATAATCTTCTTAATATCTAGTAGTTTTGAAATTTTTATTCATTTACCAGAAATTTCAACAATAACTAGGAATTTAGCAACCACAACACACAAACGGCCTCACATCCAAGCCAAGAAGTGGATGAAACTCGGATAAAACATCCCACATCACACTTCCTCCCCACTTAGAACCCAATCCAACTATAGCCATTATCGTTCAACAAATTAATTCCACCCAATAATTTCTCTCAACAAGAAATCAACAAAAATAAAAATAAACCCCACACCACAACGCATCATAATAATACTCAGCAGCACCACTGTATAAAAAAACCACACCCATTAACATAAATATTACACAACCTAAATCTATGGCCCTTCTTCCAACCATTATCCATCCATTCTATAATCAACAAATCTCCCAAAATATGATTTCATTACCCCACCCATACCACCCCATACACATAGACATGCCTCTAGCTACCACACCACATGAACAACACAAAACACAATGATGAATAGAACCACAGACAGTATACAACCTCATCAAATAATCAATGTGTATTCATATTAACCAGCACTAGTTATTTAATTCCACATTCATTATTTAGGGGTGATCACATAACATGTTCAATCCCAGTCAATCCATTTAATTATCATGGTATATGTAATTTATCAGAATTCAAAATTTATAGAAGTAATCTAATATCCATACAGGTGTAAAACTAGAGACCACTGATGTACAAGACTTTTATAAGGCATAAAATTCACAGCAATAATAAATGATAATAGTAAAAAGAAATTATCATCATCAAAATATTCCCCATTCTCGATTTATTAATAATATAAAAAACCCATTATCATAATAGTTCCAATTATCTTTGAAACATGTTAGATTATCTTCGTAACAACCTTAACTAAATGATGGGATTCAACCGTAATCACAAAAAAACATTATCTAACCAAACCCTCATGATACCCAGATAAAGAAAGACTATAGGATCACTACCTTAAAGAAAATATGGTCATCAACTCCTCCGTGTACCAAAACAAGGGGTACATGATTTGTCGGATGGACACCAACAGAAAATAGGATCTAAATGCCAGAAAACAACACACGAATCCACATGGAAGAAAGGATCTAGGTGCACCAAGAAAAAATGGAAGCGTTCACAGAAGAGAGGTTCTTGGGTTTCGAAAAGTCCATATCCTATATCAATGGATGTGAGAGGATTTCAAAGTATACAAATTTCAGGTCATGGTCAAGACAACTAGACTAGGCCATTTCAATTTCTCAAGAAGTTATAATATTAATGATAAAATTAATATCCTCTAAAACTACTTTAGAAACTCTCAAATAGGGCTTTAAACTTTATTTACATGAAATAAAATGTATGTGGGGTGAAATTGGAAAAATAAGGAAAATATAGAAATTACTCACCATTGGGTGATTCACCGATGAAAGTCATAGATTCCACTCTCTGACAGCAATCACTAATAGCGAGTCACCAATGCAACCCACTGACCTGACCTACCGACAGTGAGTCATTAACACATGTCACTGACGTGAGTCACTGACACCACTCAATGACAGTGAGTCACCGACCTGATGCACCAACTTGCCCTACCGACAATGAGGCATCGACATGAGCTACTTGAATGATTCAATAACACCACTCCCCAATGCCACTTTATGATGCCACTCACTAATAGTGAGTCACAAACATGACCCTACAACACCACCTACTAACACCACCTACCAACACCTGACTCACTGGATCCACTCACCATTGGGAAAAATGGAAAAAATGAAAACTCTTGAAATGAGTCATCATGACCTCCAAAAACACCTCAAACACTTTATTTTCACAATGGAATGGACTAGTGGGGTCCGGGCCATTACAAATGTCCACTTTTATTAGGGAAGGATTATATTTTTGTAAATGATTTTAATGATTCAGATGATTTTTGGTTCACTCTAGGGGAACTCTCAACAGAAGAATATGTCATAGAAGTGGGTTTTTCATCATACCAAATGTGAGTTTCAATTGGAATAATGGTCTTTTATGTTATGAATACCATGCTTTCTTGGGTTAAGGAGATGAATACAAGTGATAATAATTTTTGGGTACAAGAGATACCCCATGTGGTTTAGTGTATCAGTCCAAACATGATAATTCATCAAATGATAGGATAATTTGGCGAGGCTAGGATATGTTGTGTTTTCTTATAGGTGATTGAGTAATGTCATGGGTGACTGTAATCTAGGTTCAAAGTCAATTTATGGGATACTATTTTTTTCTTACTAGATATTAGATGAGATTTGGGTGTTATAAAACAATGGTATTTTAGTTTCCATTTATTATATTTTCATAGTATCATGGTGGCATATACATTGTTCTCTAGGAATATAGGTGTATAGCTACATCACCTATGTTTTTGGATTATTTTACTTTTATTATCTATTGTTACAACACGTTGGATTTTATGATTCCATTTATAAGTTATTAGTAATGGTAGAAAAAAAGAGAGTCTGGGATGCCATAATGAATTTATTATCCACAATTAAACAATTTCAGAGTCAAATATTACATCATAATTTTTATAAACAAGGTTAAATAGAAATTTATTATGCTTTTTTATGATCTAATTAGAATCCATTATAGGGATATAGAAGATCCTAGGATACCAACTATTATATATATCAAATGGTTAGACAAGATAATTGAATAGAATATCATCTGTCATTTAGAGACTATTTTTAGTGAAGCAGGGAGCCTAGGAATAAATCTATAATTAACAAAAAAAATTTGAATAAAATAGATTTATAGTAGTAATATAACATTTTTCATTCTTGATTTTAAAAACCATGTTCCCAGTATATTAATTTTAATATTTTTAAATATAAGGTCAAATAGTTAGATATTTTCGGTTTCCACATAATATTTATCTATCTTAGAGGATATGATGTTCTTGGTTTTTATGAACTGATTGTAGCATGTATTTTTGGCTATCATGGTGTCCATATTAGCCCACAATTTCCCAAAATGTATGTTTTTATATATATTTAATATTTTTCATTCTTTATACAATATAAATTTTAATATGTTTTCATATATTAGACTCTCCATTATTGATTCCCTCAAGATATATATTTATGACAGAATAAAAATTATCTCAAAAAGGATGTGAAAACTAGATATCTAATATGTATGTATGAGAAAACGTTTTATAATGATTTTGGTAGGTTTTAATTAACATTATTGGATTATATATTAAGGTAAGGTGTAGAGAAAATGGTGGAAGCTATAGTATATTTTTTTATTTAATCTAACGATTATAGCTATCTTGGTACAATGTATCATTATGTTACATTCATGTTCATTTAATATAACATTGGTGTATGTTAATTTTGGGATGATTTTCTTTTGGATGTAATTATTTATATATAAATAATAATTTTATTTTATATAATATTATTATTTAATTTTTTTGGATGGTTATGATATTGAGAGTATGGTCTCCAAAATATTTATCATAGACTCAAAAAACTAATCAGTGGCCTCTCCTGTATGGGGAAGCATGGTTGAGATCTAATAGTGACCCTATACATGTGATTGTTCATAATATTAAAATACTGGAATTTCATTTTGTGTCTCCACAGAATATATCATATAATTTTTATGCTTTCATCACATATAAAATCACTACCACCATAACGGCTTTACCATGACATGGTGTGAAAGATAATTTTGAAAAACACATAATTACCTAAAAAATAAACACAAAACATCGATATATTCATCAAAACCCTCAAATAATGATAAAAATTATATTTTTCTGTTTTTCAATTTGAAAATGATTAAATTAAGGACTCTATATTGGCATCTAAAATCACATTTTTTTGAAAAATTATTCAACTCATTTTCAATGAAAATCATAATATATTTACTCAATACCACAATCTACTCTACCAACAAATATTATGAAAAAACAATTATAGGCCATATTTATTATTTTACATCCCATTAAAGAAAAAATTGATTTATGAAATTTGTGTAATCGTGTTATTTTAAAAAATGACGTGAATAAATTATTGATTGTTTCCTTCTACAAATCTCAATTTTTAATTAATAATTATAAATAAACTTATGGTTGTTAAAAAATATACTATATTGATGGAATAAAAGATGGATTTTGGTTATTAAAATAACATGATAATATATTATCATATAGAATATAATATTATTATTATTTTAGAAATTTTTAGAAATTTTAAAAGATCTATAAGATGAAATAAAATAGGAAACCATGTGTCTGGAATTTATAAATACTTTCGAGAACCTGTCTTGGATAACAGTTAAATAAATATTAAATGTTATTAATAACCAATATAAAAACTAAAAGAAGAGTTAATATAAATATGTTAATTATTTTGGTTATGGAAGATTAAATGAATTTTTGATATAGAGGAAAGGATAGGAGGTGTCCATTTATATGAAAGGAGAGTGGAACACTTGTAATGTTTGAAAAGAAAATGGCGTACAAATATTTTTCAAATGAAAACAAGATCAAATGGAAAATTATCAAAACATAATGGTGATATAGACTATATATGGACACAAAATGGGGCATGGACATGTTTCAAGGACAATTTACACTATATCATTTTTTGTTTCCTTCCACGATAAACACATTTTTAACTTAACAACATTTATTAATTCGAACACATTTTACAATTCATAAATGTTAAAAAATATGTTAAAAATATTATAAAATAAAAATTATTCTTATTTAAAATATTTAATTAATTTTATAAAATTCCATTAATTTAATATAAATATTTTTATACAAAATTAAACTTCAAAATGCGATGAAATACCTATTTTCTATTACTAAATTCATATAAAGATTAATAGTTTTTTTATATCCAACCTAAAAATATAATTGATTAAAATGACATATATTTTATTAATATGTATATATTTTAACTTAATTTTAATTTAAATCCATAATAAAGAAATAATTTTATTTTTAAATTGATTTAATGAAAGAAAATTGAAAATAAAAAGCTTGTAAATTTCACTATCCATTGAACAATTTTTTTTCAAAAATTTTTTTCAATAATTTAAACTAATTTAATTTAAACATTATGATTTCAAAAATAAATTTAATTTTAAAAAATAACTTTTTTATTATTAAATAAAATATACATCAAAAATATGTTTAGGAAAAGAGATAAAATTGTTTTTGAGAAAAATGTTGTTCTTATGAATAGAATTAGATTTATTCATATCTCATGTTTATAAAAAACATAAGATAAGTGTGAAATTTTCTGAATATATATCATATTAATTTTATTAAAATAGTTCATTAAAAGTTAATTATATAATTTATTATTAAAATGGTGTTTGTTCCCATAAAATAGTTTTCTAGATAAAAATTTCCTATATTTTCAAATTGTTTATTATTTTTTATAACTAAATAGTAACAATTAAATTACTTTATGTACATGTGTAAAATATATATTTCCATAATATTATAAATCAAATTAATATTAGACATTATAACATATATGCGATAACTATAATACTAAATAATATTATTTTATTCATGATTCGTGTTTCTTTAAAACTCAGTGGTGCATATAATAGAAGCTATCAAATAATTTAATTATTTTTGTTAAAAATATTTCATAAAATACCTGGGTGTTACATTATACCCATAATAAGATATATTTCTCTATTTAAATTCATCGATATTATAAAAAATTAATATACTTCTCACCCATTACCTTCTCATGTTTTTACATTGCTTCCTAAATTTTATGGTTTCAACACAATTCATTGACCACATGAGTGGTCTTATTTCATAGAAATTGAAATCTATTATCCTAAATCATAAATTGGTTTTCCTTATATGAAATATTGTATTGTCGTTTTCTAGGTCGGGTCTTTTACTTTCTTTTGAATTGGATTGTATTCGGTCTTGATGATCTTGGTTGTTAAATCATCATTTTGTTTTATGTCGTTAATGTCATTTTGGTTTCCCACATTCTAAAAAAAATTACATTTGAAATAAAAATTTAAATTTCAGTCAGGTATATACTTCTTCAAGTGAGATACATAGAAATCTTGAACCTGATAGAGGTTTAGTAGAAACACCAAATGATACTAAACCAACTCGAAATAATCTTGAATTTAAAGTGGAATGATATTCGATAGTAATATATTTCATCTACATAGAAACTGGTATCTCATCCTATGTCTTTGGATTTTATCAATTTATACTTCATCTCCTACCAAAATAAATGATTATGAGTTTATTATTCCAAAAGCACTAACAAATTAGAAGATCCATAATAGAATGATATGTTTTTCCTTGGATCTGTATTTATCATTTAAAAAAAATAATTGTCATAATATATCCATTGTGAAAAAATGTAACTGTAGTGTATTAATACATTCATATTTAAAATCACATCCAGTATTCATCTTAAATCATTCCATAATTTGTTCACATTAATACTGATATAAAATTCAAAAATTTATAATGAAGGCCGGTAGTGTTCCAAAAATAAACACAACATGAATCCCCCAAATATTATATGGAAAATTATAAGTATCACATCCCAAACATATAAATATCTTTTTCATGTATTATATTTAATCATTTTACTGACATGATGTACCTTAAATCCTTAACAAACATGCATCCTTACACATTTTGTGAGTAAAAACACAGATTGTTGAATATATTACATTGATCCAATAATGATTTAAACTCAATAAATGGTAAAAGAAGCCTGTTTTTTATCAAATCATTTATTAGATTTGATTTTATCAATACTATCCAATTTAAATTATTCATATCAATCATATCTTTATCAAAACTAATTCAAATTTTCTCAATGTAATAAACATATTAAGGGTTACTATACCATAATATTTTGTTTCCATTAAATATTACCATTACATTAAATCACCTACCTAGGTCATCAATATTATTTTATATATTCCGAAAAAATCAATAATTAAAACAATCTATAGAAAAATCCTCATATATTTGATGATTTATATAACAAAATTTTATAAATAAAATACAAAAAGACATTGTTCATTCCAGATTATTCATAAACCATTAGCAATGATTCATATTTTTTTCGCTTAATTCCTATTTAAAAAAAAATTTGACATATAAATCGTATATTAACATTTTTCAACCACATTTTAGACTTTCTCCTACAATTTCATATAAAAATACAATTTAAACAGCCCACACTATTCATGTTTTGATCATAATCTCTTTATCATCAATTGCATAACCATTTCATGTAACACATAGGTGATTCCATTCATGATCACCCCCATGGATAATAATAAATATAACGATCATACATTCAATAGTTATAACATTATTTGATTGATGATTCCTTAAAATGACTTTTATTTTCATTTATTGTGGTATCCAAACATTACATATTTCCTTTTAAATTGCATTCATTTGGTCCTTTTATTCCAAACTCAAAACATCATCTAGTCACATTGAGACATTTACTTGTTTGATTCTTACCACATTATCAATATATTGGATAACTAGTCATCATTTCTCCATTCTCTCCACTACATAAAATCTAATATAAATCTATACCTAGTTTCTCTGTCGAGTCCTAGGTTTAGTGGAGGTATAATTTTTTAATCATATTACAAGAAAATGATTATGAATAATCACAATATCTTTTACTCAAGATATATAAAAATTTTGTATCTCATAAAAAAATTATGTACCCAATTCAATGTTAACAGAGTTCCATTAGGTTCATTCAACATACTATGACCATAAAATATTGTGGGAAATATTAAAGAATGTTGAAAGCCACAAAATACTGAAAAATAACATATTGTATGTATAAATCAAGAAATATTATTTTCAATATATTATACAATTTTTTACCTTTGGCATGTCATTGTCATTATTCAAATCCACCATGATGATTTGTGTAGAGTTTTTATGTTTCCAAATCATATCCTCCCAGAGTGTCAAAATATATTTTAGCAAGGTTGATTATCATTCTACAAGTGATGATCAAGTCAATATCAATGTACCCATTTCAGAATTATTACACCTTGGTACCTCAGTTATAGTTCCACATCCCCATATTGTATCCACGAAGGGATGATATTTATTTAAAACCACTCACCCCATTCTTAAACAATATTCCATGTCATTTTCCTACTAATTGAGTCATTCTTATTATTATCTATATACATATACCTATATATATCCACATAAATATCCCTAGGTATCTCACTATGGGTTTTTCATCCTATTTTACAATGTAATACTAAGCCTTTCTCTAATACCCACTCTAAAGGCCGAAACATATCATACATAAATATTATATCATAGTAGATAAATATTAATTTTATAACATAATGATTCTTGTTATAATTGTCTAATTCTAACGCCTTCATATTCATAGACACATAAAAATAGTTTGTAATTAAGTTACATCATATCATAATATGTTATTCATAAATATAAACCACCATATACATATATTAAATAATACAATTCTTGTTAATATTGGGAGGGAACACAGTTAAGGGTAATATTAGATTCGGAGTAAGGGTTAAAATAAGAGATATCAATTTGGGATAATATGAAATCATTAGATAATTATAAGGATATTTGATCATGAACACAACTTATATAGTTTTCTGGATCGTTCATAAGTCATACATATGATTCATTGAATAAATCATTATAATTTCAGAAAACCTGGACCAAAAGAGTGGGAAATAATAAAAAATCATCCAGGAACCTTATTCTAATTTAATATAATATGGGAACCATCATAAATTTATAAAACCATGTCATATGTCGATGTTAACTACCATTTCCTTTAACATAGTGGATCAATAATTGTCCCATATTTCCTATTATGGATCATGATTCCCCTGTTTCCCATAGTGGATCAAGACTCACCTATTCCCTATAGTGTATCAAGCTCATTTATTTGTTTCAATTTTCTTACTCATGTGATATAAATATTTACCAATTGCATTGGAGGATGAAATATGTCCCATGGATATAATAATGAAAACCATACATATGAGTTCAACAATGTATTAAAACATTTAATATACAATCACATCATAATTCACATAAATTAAATATGTTTCAGAAATATTTCATAAATTATCCATGGATTTACTAACAAAAAATAATTGGGTTTCATAATGATTTCATAGACATTAAAACATCAAATCTAGTGAAATTTTAAGTATAGAATCATTAAAATTTATCCCTATTATAACACAAGTAACATCAATTTATTTTATCTTAGATGGAATATTATTTTGAAAAATCAATTGTAACATTTCATGAAGAAATTGTCATATCAATTTTGGAAGTCCATAAAAGTCATAAAATATTTTTTGAAATGATTTTCAGTGAAAATAAATTTTGAATCTTATTAATTAATACAAAAAAATTGAGTTGGTGATTATGGTGGAGAACATCATTCATGACATACATGTTAAAACAAAGATTACTTTCAGTAATTTGGTAAAAGACAGACTAGAATTCTTCTGAAAATGATATGATCTTTCAAAAAAAAATTCCAAAACTAAAGCATTGGTAAAAATAAATTCAATTATTCAATTTTAGTAACAAAGAAAATTAAAATTATTTTTGAAAACATGATTTTATATGAAAAAGTGTTTTTGATTGAAGAGAGAAATAATTTATGTTGTCATAAAATACATTATTTTTTAATTATGAGAACATAAAGAGATGGACTTGATGGGAAACCATGTATTTGAAATAATTAAATACATGAGCTTAAATTTACATATCTTATTTATATATGGATCATGATATTTCATAATAATAATAATAATTTATAATAATCCTAATAAACAATGAGACTATACCATCAAAAAATTACCTCTTTTGTAACATTTGATTTATAGGACCAATAAAAGCATAACATATAATGAACCATTAATTACTAATAAAATAATAATAGTCATGATACAACATGTCAACGAGTTAGTATATACTATTCATAGAAGAATATTGGTTCATTATTTATCTTATATCCCAAAGAATGTGATTTGAGATAAAATAGTATACCAGTTTGGTAACATTTAAAGCATAAAAAACATGAAAAAGAGATCCTAAAATATATATTTCAATAAAAATAATTATCTGAAGAATAAAAAAAATATTTATATTTATATATACAACATTAAAGAAACAGGTTGTGAATATGATAAGTGTTTCACAAATTTAAAAAGTGAGATGAAAATCACTTACCATAAGTCTTAGCTTCATTAATAAATGGTCAAAACTCATGAATAATAATAATAATTTTATTATAAATTTATTATAAAATCATAAATATTTATCAGAAATTATATTATTTAATTATGAAATTTTATTACCTGAGTATTTACAATTTTGCTTTAATTTCATGTTTTAGTTAATAATAATTATGTTTTTTGTGTATGTTTTAATTTTTTATTTTCTTTCCCCACACATTAATCATAGATAAATCATCTGCATAATTTAAATTTTTTATAAATATCATTTATATTTCATATATATATTTATTTATATTAATCAAAGAAAAATATTGGGAGAAAATGAATTAAATCATTTAGGGAGATGGTATACCTTAAATATGCCCAAACTATATTTCCATTTTATTAATTGATTGATTGAAGGAAATGAATATAATATATTAGAATTACACAATAATTTGTATTTCAAATATATACCACATTATTTTATTTTAACCTATCATTATTCACTTTTCTGTAAATTGTATTTCAAGAATGAATCACATTACTTCATGAGGCTGTAGTCTATCATACACACGAGTGGTGTTGTCATATTCCCACAAATTGGAATGTAAGAAGGTATATGTGATATCATAATTCTAGATGAATAAATATTCTAAAAATATCAAATAATTAAATTTTAGATATCTTTATTATCTTTCATATAAAATAACACAAAAAAATACATGGCAATATTTCACAATGCATTAGTCCACCGTACACAAGGGAAATATTATTATTTTAAAATCTGTTAGTGGATAAGAATATATACATGAAATAACAATGTCAATGGTATAGTAACATAATGAATATCATATATAATGATTAAATACATAATTATATTCATCCATTAAAGGTGATGATTGAAAATGGGAAACACTTGTTTGTGAAGGGATTCTCCTCCATACATATGAATGATGATTTCATATCCCATTTTATGGATGAGGAGATGGATTTATGTTATTAGGTTAAATTAATAACATCTTAGAATATATGATATAGTTTTATTATTATTTTATAATATTTTTAAAATATTTAAATTTTTATAAGGAATAAATAAAAAAACATTTTCAATAATTTTACATATTCATGATGGAGCCTCTTTATTTTTATATAGAAATCCTTTATAAGAGTTATTCCATGAAAACATATTGACAATGGGATGAGAGGTGGGAATAAGATAAAGGATTTGGAAATCCTTAGTAGAACCAAATGGGTTTTAGGTGACTAGTATATTAGATTGGTGATTGACTTTTATATGTGAGATAAGTGGCATACTTGTTAATTTTTAAGAGATAAAGGTGTAGCCATTTTTTTCTAATGCCAAACATAACACCCTGTGTTTTCCATGATCAATTATATTTAAAATAAAGTGAAACTATTTTATGGATTGAATTTTGAACTACAAAAATTCAACCATAAATAATACCGATGCATGTTATACATGAATCAAAGGGTTTTTCTTATGGTACATGCTTGTCTAATTTTTCACTGTGTTTCACATAACAACGAGTTCCTTCAATAGATTTTCTTAAATGAAAGACCTTGTTTTACAAAGAAATAGTATTATATTTATTATGATATTTATCACAACTCCATGGGGATTTTGAGATTTAAAAGTATTATGTTAATTATGAAATGTATTCTTAGGTTACTAATTAATTTGACTTGAGGATAACAACCAATTGAAAATGAAGGATGTGTTTTAATGGAAAAATATTTTCATTCCAAAAAAAAATTATATCAATAAATTATATTAATTGATATTATTTAATGTTATTAAGAACAATTATAAGATATATATTTTATTAAATATTTATAAATTTATATATTATATTTTATAGGAATAAAAAATGAAAAAAATCCATTTTATGCCTAAAAAGATGTGTTTTTCTAAACAGATTTTTTTCATCATTTCTTTGGAATTAGTGATATAAAACTACAATTTGACACATATGTTTCACTTTATGAAACAAATAAACATATTTTGTTATGTTGGAATGTAAAACTATTCATAGGATGAATTTATTATGATTTTTTTTGAAAAGTTTCATCTTCTAGCAAATAGTTAATATACTGGATTGAAATAAAAAATAGAATTTCCTCCTAAATAATTAATACTATTAAATTAAATGTTTTTTTTAAAGTCATAATAGTTCATTTATACATCCATTCAGATAATTTAGTTCAATGGATTAATTTTTAGACAGAATTTAGATATGAAAAATAAGTTAATAGTTGAACATTTTCACATTGAAATCCTTTTTTCTCACTTTAAAATTGAGAATAATTTTAAATTTATCTAATTATGTGTTTTTAATTTTTCATAATTATTAAATATAATGGAATCATATGTTCCAATATTTTTAAATATTTCCCTTTTATTTTAGGCTAATATGAATTGTAACAACTATAATCTTTTACCTTGCTAAACCATAAATTTAGTAATTTAGGTTAAAAATATAATAATAAAGACTATAAAATGACCCTAACACATCTAGAAATGTGTTTGGAATAATTTCATTCAACACATAACACATATTGTTCAAATATTAATTATTTGATGGTCACTCGTAAATGAAAATTACATACATATTATTAAAATCAAAGAGAGTGACAAAATGTGAGACTCTTACTTTTAATAAGTATAATATTTTTAATGTGGATATATATAAGAGATATGTTAAACTATAAATATTATTATGAAAAAAATATATGGTTTATATATATAATGGAAATTTAGTTTTAATATTTTGGGAAGATATAGTTATCATAAATAATTACACCACGATGATACTGTAATTATTCATTTACTAAAAAATTCAATTAAATGGTATTAAAAATATTAAAAGGAATATGATTTTAATTAAAAGAAATGATCCAAAAAAATTTCAAGGTGAATATGAAATAAAATGTGTTTATTAAAATATTTTGTTTGATATAACCTGTTTTGTGTTTGTTTCTTTAAAGTCAATGTAATGAATTGTTTCAAAATATAGAAAATTATATATTATAAAAATAATATTTTAATAAATTATTCTGAAATCATAATAATAATAAGTTTAGATAATGGGATTATATAGTATCTATTATATCATAAATTATTCATTTGTCTTCCAATTTAGAAATAATATGTAAAAATTAAACCCTTTTAATATTGAAAATTTTGTTACCATATTTAAAATTAAAATTGTTTAAATATGGGTTAATCAAAATAATAAAGACTAAAACAATACCAAACCAGATCTATAATATATTTTGTTGATGTAATTAAAACATAATATTATATTATATTATAATTCACGTCCTTTTTAGGTGTTTTGTTGCATATTTCATTTTTATAAATTTATCTTCGTGAAATTTCCAAAGTTCTCATCAACTCTTTTTAAAGGGAACATCATCTTCTATTTTCTTCAGACTTCAACACATATATTTTGAGAAAAAACATTTGAAAATATCCTAAAAAAATCCATCCAATTTTCCAACAATCATTCCATTGGCTAAAATTCCAACGAGGATTATACATTGCTGTAATCCAAAAGGATATACCTGGAAAAGAGGTAACAATCATCGACGAATGATTTTTGTTAAATTTATTCCAAAAAAACATGCAATTATTTTTATATAAGGTTTAAATAGTATCTTAATTATCTTAAATGTAATAATAATTTTTTTTTGTTAAGGTTATGACCTACAATGTTACAAACTTCCATAAAATGGGATACACAATCATTGTTCATGAGTACGGTGGACTACCACATTGCAAACCGATGACATTTGTTCTTCCACTACCACTATTAATGGTTGGGAATAATGATGGATTTATAATTTATATATGAAATATTTTATATTTATGATGTTATTAGGATTCTTGAATCACTTTATCATACATATCTTCATGCATTCCATTTTTTGGGAATAAGATAACATCGTTCGTGTGTATAGAGGACTACCACATCATTAAGTGAGGTGATTCATTCACACCATAAATGGAATAAATTAAGTTTGGTTTTAATAAACATATGTGATATGTATTATAAATAAATTATTCTAGAATGACAAAATTTCACATTTTTTTATTTTATTTAATATGACAAGACAAGGAAAATAGTGTTAATACGTACATACGACCTACCATCTCAACGCATGATATATTTAATATTCTTAATATAAATATAATTAATCATAATAAATAAATATATAATGAATATATTTATTATATTCATATCATGATTATAATTCTAGATATGTTTAAATCATGATATATCATAGAGATCCAAGAATAACAAGTCAAAACATGTACGAAAAAGGAAGAGCTATTTTTAACATGGATTTGGTAATAAATGTGTAATATAAAGTAATAAGTAAATAATATATGGTATTTTATATATAAATATGATTGTACGATATATTTATAATGAAATAAGATATATTATATAATAATTTTTAATGAATACTAAGGATGTCAAGATATAATGTAAGAATATTTCTATTCTCACATTTATTTATGCGAGACGTAGGCTATATTCAGCAGTCGTTTCTTTGTGTGGTATATATACAACAAAAAACTTATTTGTGATCACTATATATTAATATATTTCTATTTACATAACAATTATATGATCATAGTTTCATGTGATTTATGTTTCATAGTTACCAAATCTATAAGGTATTTTTTTACCAATGTCCATTATTTGAGACACATGATATCTTATGAAAATATATTTTTTATGGGGTGTATAAGATAACATTTGAAATTTGTTATCATTAATATCATTATTTCCATGTTATTATATGTTTCTTGTAATGTTTTTATCTTATCAGTGTGAATTTTTTTAATAAAATCGTAATTTTTCTAAAAATTATATCATTTTTTAAATTAATATTTTAATATTTGTTTAAAAAATAGATTTAAATACTCCTTAAAAAAACCTAAAAATAATGAATTATATGTTTTCAAGAATTTTTAAAATCAAACTGGTTTTCTAAAATTTTCTATTAGAAAACATTTTTTTAAAGAAAAATTTATATTTTCCTCATTGAATGTTTTACAAAGACCATCCAAAATTATTTTCCATCTATGATGAAAATCATTAGGGATATGATCAAAGGGTACCATTGATATTATTTATCTAAATGGTTTATGCTTTGATGGAGTTATATTTTTTATTTTTTTATATTTCAATGAGATATCCTATGATGAAATTTTTTTGATTTCCAATTTTATTCATGACATCTGATGTTGTGACAAAATTAGGATCATCTGAAACACATACGAATGAATTAATTATATGACATGTGGAGATAATATCTACCTCCAATGATATGATTAATTATTTATATCTCATGATATATACATGACTAAAATTGGGATTTAAACTTGTTTTGTAAAATAATTTATTTTCTAATATGGTCTTGGGAGTGACCCTTAACTACTAAGATGGTTTTCCGAGTGAATATTGACTACTACAATGGTCTTGGAAGTGAAAATTGAAAACATAGATAGTTTGGAGAGTGAAACCATTCTACTGATGTAGCATTTTATTTGATATTTGACAATTATAAAAATAATTTTATATGTATATGTGTCTTCCACAAGTCTAAGTCTTTTTTCAATGATATTTTTTTAAATGATGAGGTTGCAGCCTCATATTTATTCTTAAAGCAAAGGAAAACATCATTAAATGGGTAGAGGGAGACCCATTACATAGCTCAAAGGCCCTGGGGGAATTTTTCCCATTACATGTCCTATAGGCCCAAATTTTTTTCCCATGGACCATTCTGTGAATATTACTGCTACAGTTCTTGCCTACTACAATACCACACAGTACCCACTGCTACTATAGTGACCTGCCGCCTATTGGTATATAGTATTGGAGAAATTGTTTACTAATCATTGGGAAACTGTTATGAGAAAACATTAGTACTAACCCAATGTTTAGGTCAACATTTCAACACAAGAGTTAAATAATTGATTTGTAATAACCTATGAATAAACCTATGGTGTGATGGATTGATATTTTATAACAAATTTACCTTGATTATGTGGTTTTACAGCTATTATTAGTGATTCACACAATATCCACTCCAAATAAATTTTAATCATTTTCATAATTAACAACATTATGGTTGAGTGGTATCCTTATAATATTGGAAAAATAATTTTGAACACCAAATAAATTAATAACATAGAAGATATAAAATCCAATACAAATCATTAAAATTCAATTTAAAATATCAAATTCAAAACAAGACTTGTCATTAATAAATCCACATGTCATCACTTTAGGATGAACAAATCCTCAATCCACACTCCCTGATTCACATCCCTAAATCAAAATCATTCAATAATCTTCATTAGAATCATCAGTGAGAAGAACCCATCAGAGAAACAAATGTCATTATCGGTAAAAATTGGGAAAACACCACTCGAGCAAGAACACTGATGACACCAAAGAACCCAAAACAAACTCCCCAAAATCGAAGAGATCTATAAATTGAGTCAAACCAAAAACATAATCATCAACAAACAAATAGTTAAAAATAATACATCTTCAATGATTAAACTGTACGAATAATCACTAATATGAATGGAAGGGGTAGAAGCCTACACTGATCGCACCTCCTGGAAAATGTCTGCTACTCATACATCACTTCTGGAAACCACCATGGAGGTCAAGAAAACTAGAGTGATATACAAAGGGTGATGTAAAAGGTAGAAAATATGATTTGATTCAACGAAGGCCTTAACAATGGCATGTGGGTGAAGAAGAACACCATCATTTTCTTTCAAGGACCCATGAAACTAGAACAACAATGCTAGACCCATCAACTCCAAACAATATAGGATGATTATAAAATAACCCTGTTCTGACTTTTTCGCATACTGTAAGCAATGCCTCCTACAAAAATGATGACACCTTATCCCCCACATACCAAACCGTCCTATATGCCAACTCTCTAGAAACAATAGAGTTCGGAACATAGAACCCTATGGTAAGAGAACAACTAGCAGAACCAACATCTTTAAAAGATAGACCAACTACAAAGATCACTGGAGACTGATTTCATTCCAATAAAAAACATCAACCTCAAAAAAGAGACCAAATACCAAACAGGGAACTACCGTGAATATGAGAGAACCCAAAACAAGTGAGACGAAAACCAATAGACATTATAATAATTTTAGAGTAAATAAATTAGATAGGGGGAGACCCCAATAGATGATACATGACTCCCCCAACCAAATATCTATAGATGGAAACCTATAGTAGGAGGAAAGGGTGTTGAAAATATGCAAGGGATTATTTGTTATTATCTTGTGTTGGTCATAAGATGATGTCTTGTTTTAATAAAAAATATAGAACCCAAAGGAACCATGATAATAAATAATATAATGGAAAATATAATGATGTCCATCTAGGGAAACCAAATGTTATGGTATATGGAATAAGAAAACTATTTCTATGAAAACATGACCTTATCAACACCTGAATAATGTTGAGCTTCCAAATTACCAATTTAAGAAACATAGTTTTCTTGAGTAATTATTAAGGTAACATCTACCTTTATTTAGTGGAATATATGATTGAATAGTTGTTTTTAAATGGATCTATACAATAGAAAATATAATTTTCATTTATTTTTGTCAAGAAAATGAATAATTTATGTTAGGAACATATCTATTATAAGGTTTAGTGAATTAGGGGTCGAACATTATCAAGAATATGAGGCAAATTGATAAAATTTACCCTACTAATTTGGATGGTCTCAAGAACTTATTTACAGTAAGTGACATTGTTTTATTCTTCTTCTAAAAAGTTTGATTGATGTATCCCATCAAAATCAAGGTTAATTTATGATCTCATGATTTCGTATGAGGTCTGAATACTTTCTTTTTAAAATTTATTACTTAATTAAGACCTAATATGAATTTTCTTGTAGGTCACTAATGTATTGGTGGTGTCTGGGGATCATTCAATTCTCGTAACCCATGTTCTGGTGTGAAATAATCATGGTAGATGTTTAGTGTAAAATATGTTGGCAAGGCCACAAAATATAAAAAACTATGGGAGTTTTTTTGGGAGAAGTGAAAGGCCACATTGTTAGGCGAAACCATTCAATTTTGGCCACACAACTGAACAAAAACCTCTTCAATTTTGAAACAGGGTTTTTTTTGGTTTCGACATGGTTAATAAAACTATGCGTGATAAACATCTACGTGCCCTTATTCTATGGCCACCCATGCATAGTTGGTGCAGGGTTGGTCAAACAGTGTGCTCAAACCATTAAACCATTAATTTCAGGTAGTTTTTTTAATTTAAGATTTAATTAAAATCTATTTTATCATAAACTCTCATTTTCTCACCCACACATCATCTTTCACATTTTTATCTCCTCTTTAATATATAAAGTTGAATTTGATCATGATTTCTTCTTGATCTCCAATTCAAGTGCCCCTCATTTAATTTTATTTTCATCAGGTGGTTACAAATTCTTTTTAGAATTTATTCTTTATTTTGGATATTAGTATTTCTATTTATGTGTAATATAATTTTTCCTATTAATATGATCTTTGTAAAATCTTCAATTTTCTACCAATCTAATTCTAATCTAGAGCTAGGTCTAGATGATATATTCACTATGGGCCTAAGGAAGGTGGTCTTGTTCCACTTATTAGAATTCAATGTGTGTATGTATTGTGTTGTCTTGTGAATTAAATTTTTGGGTGATACAATAAAATTTATTTGATTCATGAAATAAATTTTTATACTTGGCTTATGTATCAAACAATTTCATTAATGAATGTTATAGGTTGTGGTCCTTGAATTAAAAACACACATTTGGTGATTTCTTAATTAAATTGGCTATTATGATGGTTTATGGTTTAGACATCCATGAGGTGTTCCATTTTTTAATTTTCATTGGGATCTGATTTTTGAAATTAATTTTTAATCAAATTGATGTAGTGGTTTTTAATTTAATGGTATATTATATTAAATATGTAGGATTAATGGAATATTTGAATGATTAAAGGATGGAAGGGGTGGCCAACACCCTAATATATTACATTGAGTACCTTTCTTCATCATGAAATTCAAATATATTGATATAACCTTTGAGTTAAATAAGGGATATTCCATGTATTAGGTTATTTAATTATGATAGTCTTATTATAATTATTTTACTATGTTGGTATTTGAATTGAAATACCACTAGACTTGGAATATTATTCTAGTTATATTTTGAGGTTATTTTCATATGAATCATTCTAGGAGATGACCATGAAATGATTGCCTGAAGTGGATTTAATTAGTTTTATTAAATCATTTAAATTTGTTGAATGATTCATTACTTGGGTGAAATGTGGATTCAAATAATGAATTCCATGGATGGAATCAATTGGATTGAACCTTTCTTAAGCATAATTGATACTCAGACTCTATAGTGGACTTCAAAGGACATACTCTGAGGATCAAATATGACCTTCTTAGTGCTACATAGATTCATATGAGAATTCCACCTACAGGAACAAAGGGCACATGATCATATTTCTATGGGTGATTCTAGGTTTCCCTAATGGGCTTCTAATGATGGAAATTGAGGATTGATTATTATATATCTTGGGACACATGGATTCATGTGAGAATTCCAGGGTTATATCTTATGATAAACTAATAATATCTCTATGGGTGATACATGGCATCCCTTAATAGTCATATATGAATGGGCTCAAATAGTAGTGACTTTAAATCAAACCTAGAGTTATTATAGGGGTCTTGAGGATCACCATGGATGGGCATGTAGGGTGTTGGTTTATATTACACCTGGACTGAGACATGGAGTCCAACATCGGAAATCCATGTAACAGCTAATGTTCTAAATTTTATATTGAATGGAACATATGACTCTTTGTCAATGACAATGAAAAATCTTGGATTCAACATTTATCTATTACCCAGTTCATCATGATGGATTTCATGAAATGTTTACGGATCATTCCATGAGGTAATTATTTCATTTGGGTTATTGTTGAATGGATAACAAAGACTACACTTTTCCTATTGATCAAGGAAACCTTTAGTGTTGATGAGATAAGCACTTTTTATATATGTGATAAATCATGAATTCATGAAGACACCAATACTATCATTTTTAATAGGGTTACATGTTTTGCATCGCTATTTTGGAATGGGGTATAGAGGGAATTGGGTACACAAGTGGTTTTGAGCCCAACATACCACCCTAAAAAAGATATTCTATCATAGTGGATGAATTATGTTCTTGGGAATATTATATGATCATGAATCATAGAATTCAGGGGCTCTATGGAGAGATAATTACCCCCATTTGATTTCTCCCACAAAAATAGTATTCAGTATACTACATAAATGGTTCCATAATATTATTTGTATAATAGGCCATAATGATCACCCTTTTGTTGGTTTTAGGTAGGAGATGCATCTATGTGTGACCTCATCTTGTTCAGGAGACATTAGAGCAGGTTTAGTTGATTCGGAAGTAGAGGACTACCACAATGTCTGTTAAGAAATCGTATGTCGATCATCGCAGATATCCTATATTGTTTGATTTATGTGATATGATTATCATTCATGTTTAATTGAGGCTAAGGAATGAGAGGAACATGGTACATGGTATTCTTTCACCATGTTTTTTTGGTCAATTCTAGATTTAAGAGGGTTTCCCGATGGAATCATATTAGTTGCGTCTACTTTAGAGGTACCATTCCATGCATAATGGCATCCATATTTCTCAGTTGCGCCTCTATCAAATATAACGATATCTTGTTTTTTAGCATTATTATTTTGAGATATAGGATGATACATACATTGAGGATGATCTAATTAGTATCATTTATAGTAGCATGAATGTTCTCAGAGGTCAGGGACTTCCTCTAGTATAAGAGTTATTGAAGAATGAACACTTATAGGATGAGACAAGGGAGTGGGAGGACAATGTACATGCTTAGTGGATAGAGTTTTTGGAAGACTAATCTTGATAACCCTTGAGAATAAAATTCAGGTGAAAATTTCATTAAGGGGGAATATTCAATGAACCATATTGTTTTCATGAGGTATAAATCCCATATTTTTTAGACTAGAAGCTATATTAAGACCTACTATGAATGTTCCTTGAGATCATAGGTGTATTAGAGTTGTATGGGTCTTTTTCAGAGCTTGTGTCACATGTTTTCGGGTGTAGTAATCCTGGAACATAGTTAGTGTAAGGCATACAGTTTTTTGGAATATGGAATGGGAACACAACACGGCTGTTTAAACCATGAGATTTGGGCCCCACGACACAAGTGGAAACCTCCGTACTTTGGATAATTTTCTTTTCCATGGATTAAACATGTTTATTCAAACACTGTGAGGTATCCATATAGATTCCTTTTCACTACATAAAATCATGCATGATTGGCAAACAATTTTTTCAGAGGCGCACTAAAACCATTCGACCCCTTTATTTTTCATATATTTTATACTATTAAATTAAATAAAAATCTATTTTAACATAAAGTTTCATTTTCTCACTCATACAGAATCCTTCTTAATTTTGAGATCCCATTGAATCTTTAATGTGGAGTTTTAACCAAATATTCCATCAAATTTCTATTTCAAGTGACTCATGAATTTTTGGGACCACTATAGCTAGTTCTAAATTAATTTTTAGATATTATTCATTCTTCTGCATAGTGGCTGTGATATTTTAGTGCAAGATAATTTACCTCATTAATATCATATTCATCCATTATTTTATTTTCACTTGATATGTGTCAAATCATGATATGATACTATAATATTTATCCACTATTATCCTATAGTTGGTGGTCTGATACCATTTATTATAATTAGAAGTGTATATATAATCCATTTTTATGCCCGCCCAATTATTGAAAAATGCCTTAAAATAGATTTTTATCATTATATTAAATTTTTATTCTTGGCCTATATAATTAATAAGCCAATCAATGGATGTTATTAGTTGTGTAATTTGAATTATAAGCACCCCTTGGGTGAGTTTTTTTTATTAAATTGACCGTTATCATGGTGTATGGTTTAGGACTTCTTGAGGTGTGCCCTTTTTCCCCATTCCTTGTTATGTGACTTATGAAATTAATTTTAAATCAAATTGATGAATTTTTTTATGAATTTAATTTAAAATTGTATTGAAATGGGAAATGTGAATGTCATATTGGAATTATTCAATGAAGGGATGGGTTATCTAGACACTATGCTCTAACCATGATTTTCTTATTTAATCTAGAAATGCTATTATATTGTTATTCCATTGGGGGATTGATAGTTGATATACCATGTATTAGGTTTTTTAATTATGAGAATACTATTATAATGATATTCACAAGTGTGTATTTGTATGTTTATCCTTATATTCCAGGACTATGCTTCATGTCCCCTTTTGAGGATACTTTTAAAATAATTGTTATAAGTGTTGCCTTGAAGTGATTACATGAAATGAATTAAATTAATTTTATTAAATGGTTTGAATTTTTTGAATGCATAAATCCTTGGGTGGTAGATGGATTAAAATGAATAATACCAAAGATTTACCAAATAGGATTGTACCTATCTTATTACTATGTGAAACTTTGACTCCCTAGAGGACTTCAAAGAAAGGAAACTAAGACTAGAATATTATATGCTAAGTGATACATGGAATCATTTGATATGGACATCAATGAACTCAAATAGAACATGACTATAATTCTTTGGTAAAACATGGTCCCCCAGGTGTACTACAAAGGATGGACATAGAGGATTGATTATTAGATAAAAATTGATATATGGATTAATCTGAGAATACCATGGACGGACACAAAGGGCACTTGATGATATTGATATGGGTGATAATTAGTATCCCTTATAAGTCCTCCATGGAATGACATGATTGGAAGTGAATTTATAAAACACCTAGATCCATACATGGTTCTTGAGGAGCTCCATGGGTGGGATATTTGGGTGTTGGTTTATATTACACATGGAGTAAGACATGGACTATAAAATAAGAATTACAAGGATGAGATCAGGTTCTAAATTGAATAGTTAAGGGAATTTCTGACTCATATTCCATGAAAAAGAAGAATATATGACTTTGTATTTACCTATTACAATATTGATGACCTAACTTGGCAATCGTGGATACATCGGATTACATGGGATATGGTCCATAGTGAAAGGTCTTGAGACTAGTTGTTTAAATTAATTTTTTAACTAAATGATCATGTAAAAATGCAACATGAATGACTGTTAAATCATTGAATTACATTTTTAAAAGATATTTATTAAACCTAATTTGAAGGAACTATTATCCTAGTATTATAAGATGTTTAATTTTGAGTACATCCCTTTCCTTGTTATAATTTTTCTTAAAAACTATTTATATATATAGTCACTGACTTATTGGAACCTAAAATTGAGTGGATGCCTAATGGTATTATATCTCACACTATGTTTGGGCAAAATTTCAGGTACCTAAAACATATTGTATGATTACAGGTGTAGATATGGGCATGAACTATACTCTAGGATATATATTTCATCCTAGGATCATGGGAGCTTGGGATTGAGCTCAGGATTACGATTCTAGCTGGATACTTTTTGGAATTTTATACTTGTGTTCCATGTATTGTACTCCTGCCCTATTTGTAAGTTTTGGATACATAATTTGAGTCATATGATATTTATTAACTTTTTTAATTTGAGCTATCTTATGTGATTTATTATATATCAATATACCACAATTTTATTCTTTTATGGTTATTATACTGCTTCCACTACTACTATGTCATCGATATTCCTTTGTGTTACACTCTAGTGTAAAGGGATTAATCTACCAATAGAAAGACATTGCCCCTCACTTCTTGTTGGCAGCCTCTGGAATTTAACGAGATTCCCATGAGGCCATGTGGCCAACCCAGCTCAGGGAAATGTTGAGTGGTATTAAGGTTTTAGGTGTTATAGTTATGATGATAATATAATTATAGAATTCCAAAGATACTCTATAATCTATGGAGAGGGGAAGAAACTTTTTACATTATACTCAATTTATGAAAGGTAAGGCAAGGGAAATTATCTTATAAGAACTACTAAATGTTTTATTTGTGGAAAGATATGAAATCAAGAAGAAGAATGCAAATGTAATGTGAATAATGAGAAAGCTCTAAATAGTTCCCCACCTATAAATTATTGTTTCAAGTGCATGGAGTTTGGGAATTATTCATACAATTTTCCCAATCTAGGGACTATATGGTCGGTATTCCACCAAAACCATTGAGTAAAAAAGAAGGAGGTAAATATTATTATATCAAAATGGATAAAGTGAACCATGATAGTTAAGGAATACTAATCCTCTTATCTTTTGTTGGTTATTTCATGTCATATTTTTAATGAATAAGACCGATGAAAATATTATTGTTCATCCATTAGGTAAATCTCATGTATTTATCTACATTGATTATATAATAATGAAATAACATATTCTATTGGTATAATTATGAATCAATGTATCCAATGAAAATGTTATCATATTTGAAATGGTCTCATATAATGAAAGAAGAAGGATGTGTGTATTCAGCCTACTATTTCAGGTTAATATGATTTTTCAGGAGAAGACATGATGATGGTTTTCTAGTGCTTGGTATGTGGAAAGTAAGAGCTACATCCATATGATCGGGTGGTTAATGATAAGTAGATTTTGGGAATTTAGAAACCTTCATTCAAAACTATTGGAATTTTAGGAAAGATCATAACGGTTAATGTATATGAAATTGTGTATATAGAAATTTGGAAGTTATTTTATATATATATGTGTTTCTAAACTATACTAGTAATTATGAGTAATGTACTAGCCATTCTATTATTAAGACAACTAGAGAAGGAAATAATAATTTTTCATCCCGTTATTGAAATTATGATCATCTAGATCATAGTGAATTATAATTTCAACAAAATTTATTTGAGTAATATATAAAGCCTTAATTGATCAAAGAATATATGATAGATAATATTGTTCTTAAAAAGTGGAATGAAATATAGTAAGTATATATTCTTGTGAAAATTCATCAACATTAGAAAAAGTATCCTGAAAAATGTTTTCTTAACACATTCATATATAATGAAAAAAATGATCCCTTAGATAATCACATATTTCTCATTATGTGATGGTTATCTTTATAACAATGACGTTCTCTATCACTAATATCATAACATGATAGTTAATTTTTTCTTCTATGTCTGTTTTTTCACATTACACATATGTTCTTTTACATGGAAAACTCGTGAAAAGTTACATTGGGTGGCCATTATGTTTTTTTAATTCATTTTTAAAGGATTTTTTATTTATTTTAATGATGTGGCCTTCCCACAAATAAATTCTCAAACATCCCCATATGATTTTTATATTACAATTTAAAATTATAAGGATGTGATTTCATTTTGAATTTGTTGATCATATCAGAAAGTTAGATTATCGATTGGGGCTTCAAAAAATTATCTCTCCATTTAATTATGTGTTATGTCAATATATTTTGAGTAATTACATATCTGATACTTCTCATTTTATAAACTATTTGGTTAATCCTTTTAACAAGATCAATCCTATGAAGAGAAACCGACATAAATTTTGGATCAAAGAGGCATAGTTCTACAGAAAGTCCACTCACCATTTTAATGTTTTGTGGAGAATCCACCATTTCGAGGAATATACATGTGAATATGAGGATATGATGATGTATATGTTTCCTAATTTTATTGTATTATAATGATGAATATGGTTGTAAGAATTCATTATAAGAGTGTCGAAAGTTACACATGGAGTTTTTATATATTATTTTTTTTCAAATAATTTAAAATTAAATTACCTATTGTGTTTCACAATACATAAATTCATGATTTCATTATACACAAGATTATGATACATGTAACATAGTTTTCCATTTGTGTTACACAGAAGCCTACATTTTCTTTAGGTTACACATAACAACAAGTTCCCTCATTATCTTCTGTTATACAAAAGAACGGGGTCTACTGAATAAAAATATACAATTTATAATTATAATCATCACATAGAAGCTGGATTAGAGGTGTTTAATATGATTTAATTAATAATGAATTAAATCGTTGGAATAGAAATTAAATATAAATGAATAGAAAAACCAATTGACAATAAAGGATGGGTTTTTAGGAAAAAATATTTTTTCCCACAAAGTCATTATATCATAATAAATTAAATTTATTTGAATTAGTGAATCATATTAACTAAATTTATATGTTAAATAATCTTTGAAATTTTTATTACTTCATTTAACATGTTATATAGGCATAACAAATCTACAAATTCAGTTTTTTGCATAAAATGTGTATTTTTTTAAAAGGCAGTTTTTCTACTTTTTAAGGGTAAACATGTTTTAAAAATATATTTCGTCACTTTTATAAATTTTAATTACAATATAAAATTATTTTTGATAATTTTCATGTAATATTTTGTTTAGGATTTTTTTGGCATTAATAAAAAGTTTCATATTTGGATGAATATTGAAATTACTAAATTTTAATTCGAAATAGTATTGACATCTAAATAATATAAAATGACAAATAATATAAATTTTTTTATGCTAAAATAGTTCATTTAAAATAAAATAATCTAAAATTGGTCAATGGAGTAATTTGTTTATTGAATATATAAATATATATACTTAGTAAAAATTTGAACATTTTAACTATAAAACCCAGTTTCTCACCCCATTCACTAGATTACAAAAAAATTTATAAAATCATATGTAAAGATTTTTTAAAAATGTATTCCATATTTTTAATCATAAGTAAAAAATCCAATAAATATTTCAGTTTTTGGCCAATATGGATAGAAATATTTGTAATTTTAGTACCATAGTAAATTGTAAATAGAGTAATTTGATTACAACTAAAGTGATATGACCTATAAAATGACCTTACAACATTTCAAAATATTATTGAATTAATTTATTTTTCTAAAAAAACTATTACTAAAATTTTAATTATTTAATGGACATTAATCCTTGAAAAAGACATAGATATTATCAAAATCAAAAAGAGTGTAAAAATGTCACACTCTTACTTTTAATCTATATAATATTTTTAATATGGGGAGAAATAGAATAAGTTATCAAATATAAATATTATTATAAAATATAAATAGATTATCTACATTATTGAAATTTAGTTTTAATATTTTGTGCTGAAATATTTATTAAACATATTTACATTATGATGTTGTAGTAATTATTAAATTAAAGATAAAATAATTAAATGGTATTAGAAATATTAAAAAAACATAATATGAATAAATTATGGTGGTACACGAATTCTATAAGTTCATTTGACCTATTAGGGATTTATTAAATAAGTTTTATATATTTATCTTTCTTTATTGAGTTACATAATGTTTTAGTAGGGAATAGTGTTGAAATTGCGAAAAATGATATTTTATGAAAATAATATTTCATTAAATTTTAATGAAATTATAACAATAGTAATAAAGTAAAGAGGTTTTAAAATATGGTTTATAAATTTATTATTTGTTCATTTATTGTTCAATTTACACTTTATATGTTTAAATTAAATCCATTTAATACTCAAATAATTGTTTCTGTAGTTGAAATTAAATTTGGTTAACTAATGGTAATTCAAATTAATATTTCATAAAACAAAAAAAGTATATAATATATCATTTGATGATACTAAAACAATTTTATATCATTTATATGAATCAATTACCATTTATAGGCATTAGGATTGAAATTGAGTTTATTATAATCTAATATTTGGAGAACTTTCAAATGTACCCCTCCGATCTCTTATAAAGTCCACCTCTTATTTTATTTTTGTAACACATCAAAACATATTTTAAGACAAATACCTTAAATAAACTCCTCTAAATTCCATAAATTAATTCTATAATGCAATTATTGGGAATAAGTCAATTATAGGACGTCCATTAGTGAAATGAAAAGGAGACACCCAACAAGAATAAACATTCATTAACAAATTTTTTTGTTTTAATTATTTCAAAGACCACATAAATGATTTTATTTTAAGAAAAGATAGATTCATAATTATATTAAATATACTGATATGTTTTTATGTTAGGTATAATACCCAAAACATCACACACACACATCAAATTATACACAAAATCATCACTTATGAATATTGAAGACAACTTCATCGCGAATCGATGATGTCTGTTCATCCATTACCAAAATTAATGGTTTGTAATATCGATAGATTTATATTTAATATATTATAAATATTATATTTAAGGTTTCATTATGATAAGATAATTTGTATACCACACTTAATTTCATTCTTTCTATTTTTTAGAATATGACAACATCATTTGTGTGTACAATGGACTACAGCCTTGTGAAGTCATGTGATTTATTATATCATTTTATTAAATGAATTAATAATATTTTTGATAAATAAATTTAAAATATATCACAAATAATTTATTCTGGAATAATAATATATATTATATTTTACTCCATTTAATTTAAGAAGAAAATCAAAACGGTTTTCATTGTACGTACACCCTACCATCTCCATGAACAATGATGTTTTTTTATAAATATAATTTGTTTAATAACCATAAAAAAAATAATTAATATATATATGTTATTCATATACTGGTTATCATTTTTGTATATTGAAATAATTATCTATGTTTGTATTATATGAATAACACGTCAAAACATGTATGAAAAACAAAGTGGCGACTTTAACATTAATTAGGTAATAAAAAAGTAATATATTAACATCTATAAATCATTCATGGTATTATATATATGAATTAGTATATGTGGCATATGTATAATAAAATTATATTTTTTATACTGGTATTTTTAATGTGTATGATTGAAGTCAAGAAATATGGTGAGGGGATTTCTAGTCTAGCTTTTATTTCTGCCAGACTTATTAAATATTCACCAGTATTTTCTTTCGAGTGGTGTATATACAAAACATGAACAAAATTTATTTTCATTATCCTTAAATATATAAGTATTTTCATAACAAATTTATGAAATATATTTCATGGGAATTATTGTGAAAATTTTACCAAATCGGATAGGTAATATTGTATCAATCCATTAACTTTAAGACACATATTATATTACACACCTATATTAATTTATGATGTTTATATTCTATCCCATAATATTTTGTATCATTAATCAGAACATTTTTATTATATTAAATGTTTTTTAATTTTATTCTCTCTTCAGTCTGAAATTTATTTTACTCAAAACCAATGTTTTCTAAAAATGATTTCATCATATATTTTAAATGATATTTCAATAATTTTAAAGGAAATTGTTTTGAAAGATGTTAAAAATCGTTTTAAACAGTTATTTTTAATATATGGAAGTTATTTTAAATGAAAATATTGTTCCCATTGTTTTTTTATTTAAGAATAATTTTTTATGAAGAAAGGGCAATTTTGTGAAGAAATGTTTCAAAAAGATATTTGAAAATAATATTGAATATTTAATGACATACACTGGTGTTACTCATTCTTCACGAAAGATATGAGGCAATGGTTCATTAATATTCATTCTCATAACGGTTTTTGTTTTAATGGAATCATGTTTATCAATTTCATTACTTTTCAAAGAGATGTGTTTTGATGAATTGTTCATGAAAACCATTTCTATTCATGATTTCTGATGTGATGAATGAATTGTGATCTTTTTGAATATGTATGTATGATTTCATAATTGAAGGATGATACCTATATCTATATTAAATTATTTTTAAGGATTTATATCTCATAATATATATGTGAATGAAATAGGGAGTGAGCCTAGTTCAATTAAATAATTTGTTCGTAATGACGGATTTAGGAGTGATCCTTTACTACTAAGATGGTCTTGTGAGTGAACATTGACTAGATATATGGTATTGGGAGTAATTCTTGATTAATATTATATTTTGGGTATTGAAACCATTGTACAATGATATATTTTTATGTGAGCCCTTAAAAATATGGAAATCATTTTATATGTTTATGTAGATTCTACAATTCCGTGTATTATTTTTATCGTATTCTTCATTGGTGTATGCTTTTGTCTAAATTATTATTATTATCTTATTAAAATATAATATTTATTACACTAATCATATATATGTTCTTTTTTATGAATTTTATTTTATTATAATAATATTATTATGTTATCATACTCTTATGTTAATGTCATGCTTACAAATTTCCCCTGTTTACCCATATTGAGCATCTAAGATCACCATATCTTATGTTTCTATTACATAGGTTATAAAAAATTGTATTATGTATTAGATGTTCAAAAAGTGTTATAGTTATTATGAAATATGTAGGATATTATTTATATGTATAATTGAGTAGTTTTTTGTTTTCTATATTTCAATAACGCACTAAAATAATATGTTCTTTGAGCCTGTGTTTGTGTAATGTAAGACTTATTCTGAAAAAATGATTTAATTTATATGAATAAATATCCTGGTTCATTATACCAAAAGGCTCTAAAATATTCAAAATTGAAATAATATAGGATATATGGTTGAATAATTCCTACAAAGTAGGTTTTATAAAAGATTCTCTGTCATTTTAACAGTCATCATTTTTACTTTAACCCATTGTAATCCCATTTTCACATAACCATGGCAATAAATATCCTTTTTTTTTACAAATAATAACTACAAAAATTTTGGTAACATTATTAGAAAATAAAAAAAACTCTGATTCAAAAATTGTGATTAATTTTTTCCATATTTCCTTCATGGGAGTTGGAAATTTTGTTTGACAATTAAAACAACAAACACAACGAAAAAGTGATTTTCTAAATATAAAATCATTAAAATATTCTTTATAAAATTATATCAAAGTTTTATGTTAAAATGATTAGAATGGATAAAATTGTACTAATATATATATATATATTATATTTAATTTTATAACCATCTTATAATAATTAATGTGTTTTTAAAATATTTTAAAAAAAGATAAATCTTAATAAAAACAAGTATTTTTCATTACTCAGTGAAGAAATAACATCTAAGAAAATTAAAAAAATTAACCCTAAGATATAGTTGATAGGATGATATAAAATTTAAATTAATTTTTTTAAAAACATTTTCTAAATATTCCTAAAATTAATTTTAAATATTTCTCTATAAAATTTTATAGAACTAATTTTTCGAAAAAAAAAATTTTAAGAATAAATTTTATTTTTTCTAATATAATGTCAAAAAAATAATATGAATGTTAAAACATTTGATTGAATAAAAATTATATAAATTTAATCTATTTAATTTTATGAATGTGATTTCTATACTTTCCTGATATAAGACCTATTTTTAAAAAAAATTGTTTTTTTCACTACTGGGAATTTGGGTTTTCCCAATGCTTGTTTGCCAACGGTTCTGTTGAACCATTGGTATAGGGGTATAAAACAAGTATTTCCCAAATATTTGAAGAAATCGTTGGGAAATCTAAAATTTTTTCTCCCTTTTCCAATGGTTTTGTAAAACCTTTGGTAAAGGCCATGACTTAGGAAGGCTTTTCCAATGGTTTGTGTAAACCGTTGGTAAAGCTCACCTTTCCCAACGGTTTTAAAAAACCATTGGGAATGTTTTCCCCTAAAATCCCAGCAAACCCAAGATCCCATACACACGATTGAACTGCTAATGTTGAGACGTAATATCTTTCTCTCTTGGAAAATCATTCCAATAGATCCATACTCAATCACAAAGTTGTTTTTTTCTACACTTCAAATCTGTAAGTAGTACATTATGTTTAATGTTTTGCATCTAATTTTTTTCTTTTCTGTTTTGATTTGTCTTAAACTTAAGTTTCATGCAGTATGGTATACCCAACAATTTCAATTCGATTTGTTATTTGTTTTCTATTTTTGTTCTGGTGTCATGTGTGAATCAATTTTTTGTTCTGTTTTTGTTTTGTATTTTTGTTCTGGTGGGCGGTGTTGGGGGTGCAGTAGGTAAGGGGAGTGGGTGTGCTAGTGGGGTGTTTAGGTGGGGGAGGGGGTGTGCTGTTGGGGTGTTGAGGTGGGGGGTTGTACAGGTGGGGTGGGGGTGGGTTGTGCTGGTGGGGGTGGGGGGGAGGGTTGGGTTGTGTATGTGGGGGTGAAAGTGGAGGGGGGTTGTTATGCAAGTGGGTGGGGGGATGGGAGTGTGCAAGTTGGGGGGGGGGGGGTGGGCTGGGCAGGTCAGAGTTTGTTTGGGGGTGAGGTGGGGGTTGTACATGTGTGGGGTGGGGGTGGGTTGTGCAGGTGGGGGTGGGGGGGGGCTATTTAAGTGGGGGTGAAAGTGGAGGGGGTGCTGTGCAAGTAGGTGGGGGGAGGGGAGTGTGTAGGTGGGGGGGGGGGGGTGGGCTGGGAAGGTGGGAGTCTGTTGGGGGTGAGGTGGGGGTGGGGTGTACGGGTGGTGGTGGGGGAGGGGGATGTGCAGGTGGGGGTGGGGGAGGGGGGTTGTGTGTGTGTGGGGGGTGTAGGTGGGGATGGCTGTGTAAGTGGTTGGGGGGAGGGGAGTGTGTAGGTTGGGGGTGGGCTAGGCAGGTGGGAGTATGTTGGGGGTGTGGTGGGGGGTGTACAGGTGGGGGTGGGGGTGGGGTGGGGGGAGGGGGGTTGTGCATGTGGGGGTGCAGGTGGGGGGTGTGCAGTGGGTGGATGGGAGGGGGTTGTGCAGGTGGGGGTGGGAGAGGGGGGTTGTGCAAGTGGTGGTGCAAGTGGGGGGGGGGTTCCAGTCGGTGGATGGGAGGGGGGTTGTGCAGGGGGAGTCTGTTTGGGGTGAGGTGGGGAGGGGGGGGCTATGCAAGTGGGAATTCATCACTTCTATAGTTTACCAATATGCACGGGGAATTCAACACTTCTAGAGATTTGGATAGTTTTGGGGCCTTTTTGGTTTTGGATCTTGTCTAGTCATCTTGATGTGTAAGGAATCACATGATCTAAAAGTGAAATCAACTATATAGGAAGAATTCCTTCTCCCACAACACATTTTTCTAGAAATAATATATCCTTGGAAAGTTGTGGGAGCCTTTTAGAATCCAATGCCCCTACATTTTCCCAATTGCAAACTTGATTCCATCTTGTTATAAAGTCACTAATTCTACCAAATTGGGTTTTCTGTAAAAAATACAATTCCAATCCTTAACACCCATCTTTTGTTTTTCATAACATGAATGAAAACCCAATTAAATCTCATAGCTCTCAGTCACACCCCTGTGGACAGTTCTCCCACCCCCATGGACACCCCCTACCCCCTGGACAGCCCTGCCACCCTTGTGGATAGTCCGCCCACCCCCCCGGACACCTTGTACCCCCTGGACAACCCCGCCACCCCCGTTAAAAGCTTGCCCACCCCCTGGACACCCCCTACTCCCTGGACAGCCCCCCAACCCCGTGGACATACCGCCCACCCCCTGGACACTCCCCCCCCCCCTCGGACACCCCCACCCCCTGGACACTTTGTACCCCCTAGAAAGACCCCCCACCCCAACCCCAGTGGATAGCCCACCCACCCCCCTAGACACCCCCTCCCCCTAGAGAACCCTGCCACCCTCATGGACAGCTCGCCCACCCCCTGGACACCCCATACCCCTTGGAAAACCCCACCACCCCCGTGGACTGCCCGCCCCCGATTACATAGAAGCAAATAACTCTGCATTTCCCCCGATTTCTAGAAGCCCCCGCACAGGTGAACCCTAACCTAAGGTCTTCCATCTGATCGGCTGCAACTCCCCTATCCAGGTTAGACTCCTTAAACCTCTTCCCAAATTCAGACTTAGAAGCCCTCATTAAGGTAATTGACATGGTTGGGGTAGTGGGGTATGTGGTTTTTCTTTTTTTTAGTGGGGTGATATGGTACTTTCTGTGGACTTTAGTTTGTGTGTTATGAAATATACTAAATTTTCACAATATTTCCATTTTTAGAATCAACAACTTATTTAAAATACTCTCTTTACACATTCTGCATCTTTCATGAAAAGAATTCACTTTGTAATATCTTGGACAATGTTTTATCAGGTCTATAGTGTCTTCTTGGTATGTGATAAATGAAAAAATTACAAAACACATCTCACCTCAAATCTTGGAACACATAACTGAATTAATTAGTATATCTTTACATTATTTTAATAGTTCACTACATCAACTAGAAACTCCTTCCTTTATCATTTAATTTAATTAATTTTCTATTAAAGTTAAATCCTATTGAATTGTTTATGACAAAATTACTTATATAAATTCTTTTTACAGAATGGAAAGAAGTTGGATGTATGAAACCGATCGATAGCTAAATTACAACTTTTATGATTTATTAAATACATTCAAGCTCTTCTAAAACAATTTATAGCTAAATTACCAATGAATCACCCTATTCCCTCATGTATTTAGTTTTTTGGATTACAAATTACCTTTCTTTTTCTAATTAATTACATATTTGTTCTCAAAAGAAGGAAATGAAGTCAATTGAAGAGAGACAAAGGAAAAAATGATGGAGGACAATCGTTGAATGACGGAGTTGGGAATTCCATCATTAGTGCCTACAGGGAGTACTTTATTTAAAATTTATATATTTAATGAATATATAATGTCATGTGATTAATTTTTTTGTAAACATTTTTGTAGGGTCCACCTATACGTTGATAGTTATTCGACGAGGACCCTAGTACTGGTCCTAGTACTCAGGCCGGTGGTACAAGGAGGGTTCGTACCAGAGGTGGACAAGTAGTTGCGCGTACCCAACTATACCATGCCCCTCCCACTGACATGTCATCATTCCCACATTCTGATCCCGGTGTGTCGTTAGGGAAACACAGGATATTTAGGCCTCCCATGTTTTTGCTACCTTCTGAATCTTCTGGCCCATCATTTTCACATCCCATGATGATTCCCACTCCTCATCCAGCATCCGGTCAGATAGTTGTCCCATCTTCTTTTCCTTCTACTTATGTCTCTTTGAGCTTCTATATTCCATCATCTTCGACTCCTGTTCCACCCTAGGGTGTACCATCAGTTTCTGTGGATCCAGTGGCGCTCAATGATCAGACCGACACAGGTATATTTATAGAACCCTAACATATTTTGATAGCAATATTTATTTTCATTATAACATGTTTTGATAAAATATTTGTTTTTCTTTCATGACAGATACATATACTGATAGGAGGCATGGGCGGTGGCGTACATGCATGCGTTTGGTGTGGAATCGCCGCACACAGGTTATGGTGGATTATAATGAAGGCAACCAAATGGTTGAGAAAACAGGGCAACAATGTTGGAGTTTTTGGCGACGCTAGCCAAATACTCCGACATCATTCCCGTCAGCCCGCTATCGTGGAGACATTTTCCACATGAGGTCAAGGATAGAGCTTGGGATGAGATATGGGTAAAAAAATAAGTTCAATTTAATGCCATGAATTATTTTTGTATTTATATGAATTAATATTTTGATTTTAGCTTCGATTTAATTTTCCAGATGGTGAGGGTGCACGACCGGAACATATAATGGATTTAGGTGAGCTTTGGAGAGCCTACAAGAATGATTTGTTTATTGGCTGGGTTTCTAGAGTTGGCACTGAGTTAGAGGCGGTACCAGTGGTGGATGATTGTACTATATAGCAGTATCTTCAAGTGATTACTCATTGGATGAGTACCCAGTTTAAGGTATTAATAACATTTGAGGTATTTAAATAATAACTTTCATGTATTTCATTAATACTATCTGTTGCATTTTCAAATTTTATTAAGGAATCATCTGGAAAAGATAAAAAAAAACATTGATGCAAAAAATACCTCCAAACACTGGGATGCACTATGATGCCTGATCATGAGAGGAAGCAAGTATGACAATTGTTTATACGTTTTATTTATGAGTTACACTTTCTTTTATTTACTCAATTATTTAATAGTTTTCTAAAGTATTCATATAACTTTATTTTTCAATGTCATTGTAGAGGCAAATAAAAAATATTGAATGATGTGTGCCTCGAGAAAAACTATTTTGCTCGAGTAGACGGAAAAATAATGGAAGTGTCGTCAATGAAGTGACTCAACAGCATATTGTAAGTTTTAATCTATTGAATTTATATTTTAATATCTATTTTTTAACTTAATGATATATTTATATTTGTAACATGATACTTTAGAGGCCCTCGATTCCCAAGAACCAGACAATTTTGGGCCAACTGATCATTTAGATTAGGTGTTGGGAGAGGAGCATTCTGGCAGAGTACGCTGCCGACCTAGGATTGCACCGACGAGGTATTGGCCCTCCTCAGGTAGGAGCTGTAGTGCCACCGAGCTGTAGAAAGTTAGGGCATAGGCAGAACAGGCTGAGAAAAGGGCCACAGAGATAGAAAAATAGTCTGCTATGGCAAACAGTGCGTTTATGAAATTTATTGATGTTCTATGTCCTACACCTCCAACAGAAGCCATCCCATATTTTGATGAGTATATGTCGTCGATACGTTCTATATACGGTGCACCGGGTGGCAGTTCTAGTGGTGGTCAGGATGATGTCCAGCTTGACCATGATGATGGAGAGTATTCTGATACGGAAGACGATGGAGAGGACGAGGGAGAGGCGGGTGGCGAGGGCGAGGACGAGGGTGAGGACGAGGAAGAGGGCGAGGAGGGGGAGGATGATGATGGGGATGAGGATGAGGGTGATGATGATGATGGTGATGATGGTGATGGTGATGTGGGACAAGTTGATCAATGTAACACCATGAGATTTTATGAAGAATATTCATTTTAATGTCTTGTGTTGTATGCTACACCAAAAGGAGCTTGCACAACAGGCATCCTTGACTTGCCTTTCATTACACACAATCGTGACCTTCCTAGATAGCGTGTGTAGTACGCAATCACGAGTTTCACTAAACAACAATATCCTATTAAAATATTATTAAAACTAGCCGTTATGAATTGTAATAACCACTTTTTGAAATTTTGTAAATTTTATGGAATTCATTTTTGGATTCGTAATATCGAAATTAGCTTAGAGTGAAATTTTGGTACTTTTCGGATAACTTTCATAATTTGATGAATAGTGACAATTACTAAATTTTAATTAAAAGCAACTTTTTCAATCGAAATAATTAATAGTGATAAATTGTTAATTTTAGTGGTTTTAAAGTATATTTAGAATATATTTTTACAATGTAATACAATGTTGGTCATTAGATGTAACTTCACATTTAAACCAGTTATAAACAAGTGGCAATCTTTTGATAGTTATTATCTCTTAAAAACACGCCTTTTGTTTTGATGACGGGAATTAATTTTTAAATTAATTAATGCAACTGATATTTTCTGAATTTGGTAAAATAGAAATCATTTTTGAGTTCATAATAGAAAATATAGCTTAGGACTAATTTTTGGTATTTTTCTGAAAACTTTCAATTTTTGATGAATAGTGAAACCACTAAGTGGTAGTTAAAAAAACTGAATTTTTCATAAAACTTAATTTTACCGCTTCTGTGAGTGGAATTTCAAAATCCGAGAGACATGGTTAATATCAAGGACTAAAATGTGGTTCAATGAGATGAAAATAATTTTTTGGTGAATAGTAACTTTTTACTTTTTTTACCACGGTTAAAAGTAAATAGGGTAATTAAGGGTAGAAATGATATTATTATTACCCTAACACATTTCATAATTCTATTGGACAAGTGTAATTCGTCCAAAAACAAACTTAGGAATAAAATATTACCATTTAGGCCCACTTGTATTAGATTAGGACATTTATTATTAATTTATTTAAAGAAGGGTTAAAAGAGTTAAAATCAACGTTTATTTACTAAAACATTTTTAATATAGGGTTATACATAAGATAAATTCGATTTTAAGTATTCATTAGAAAGCTAAAAATATTTCCTACATAATGGTATTTTATTTGTAATTTTTAGACATCAAATAATTTAATTTATTTATGACACAAATATGATGTAGTAATTATCTTATTAATGAAATATTGACATAATTGATGTTATAAATACCCAAATAAATATAATTTTAGACTTTTTATGAATTCCACTAATTTTATAGGTTAATATGACATGTTAGTATTTATTTAATTAACTTGGTTCGAACTAATAATTCTGTTATGATTTTCCCAAAACTCAATTACTAAATAGTGTCAAAATTGACATTAAATAGTTTTTAAAAAAATATTATATTGGTAATTGTTATTTTATTCCTAAATATATAAGGTTCGGCCAAATGACTTAGATAAGGTTATATATATTAATAATAAACAACTTGGGGTTCGTTTGGCTGCTAATATTAAGTTTATTAACCATATAGTATAAGAACACAAGAAGACATGGTAAAAGTAAAATTATTTAACTTAATGTTAAATCTAAATGATAAGGTTAAAATAGGAACCTAAACTTGTCTAAATTCTATTGGATTAGAGGATTCCGACCCATACCCACCTTAGCTTCTAAATAAATAAATTTAGAGCTCTTTAAAACCGATCTTGACTTTATAATAAAATAATATTTTTAGTTATTACAAAGGTGCCCCTCTCCTCCCTTATAAAAGGGAACCTCCTCCCTCTCTTGCTCACACAAATTTGAGCCTTCAAGCTCAGCCAACCCCTGCCAAATTATCTTCTCCAATTTCCTAGAAACATCATAGAGGTTCTGGTCTTCCTCAAATACCAATTTTAGTGCCCTAAGAGGAGGTCTCAAAGAGGCGCTTCAAAGAAGAGGTAATTTCCATTACCGATTCTTTCACCTTTATTTCTTCTTCCACTTCTTCTTCATAGGTTGTTTCATTATGAAGTAATAACATTATTATCACTCATATAATGATATGTTATTATAATTATGAAAGATTCCTATTTCACCATCTATCCATCCTACGGAAAACGAAATCACCGCGCGTGCGTACGTACGGAATACCATCTCCACGCTGTGGTGTAATCTATTTTCCACCACCACCTTACTTGGATGGGTATAATGGTGTAAATAATGACTATATATGACTATTATAAAGTGATATTGATTCTGAAATAGTATAAATATACTCCAATACAATTCGACGATCATAGGAATGATATCATCACTCGTGCGTACGTATGGAATACCGTCTCCACGATGTGATGCGACTCGTTCTACATGATCTTCATTTCATAATGATTATATAAATGAATTGAATGAATTAATATGATATATATTACACTAATACCATTCTGGAAATGAGGTATCTATAACCTAAAGAAAAGAATAAGAATTTATTCGACAAAACACGCATAAGAACAAAAAGTTATAAACACCCAAATAACAAGTAGCAATGAAATATTACTACTAAGAAGCTAAGAATATGACCATATATGATATCATAAAAATAAGTATGATTATGGAATAAGTCAATAACATTATTTAAATCATTATACAGGAGGTTTGGAGACTTACAAAGAAAGTCGGACCTAAGGTAAGGGAAATATCACAATCTCATTTTTATTCAAGATTGTTTATACTTTGAAATTTACTGGGGTGTATTTTATCATCCACATCCATGTTTCCTCAGTATGTAATATTATTTTCATCCACCTACAACTGTTTAAATCCAATTTTACCCTTAGGTGAGTTTTTAGTAAAGGATATGAAAGTAATCTTCTTTCATTTTTCGTATGAGGTACTTTTTGACTTTTCTGAAAAAAGTACGAAGAATGTTTTTTTAACTTATACGGCAAGAATGGATTTTTAAAACATTATTTCCAAGAAGCTTCCTTTACAAGATTTCAAGTTTATTTTTAATCAACTTCTTTTAGTTATAATTTTATGACATGTTAAGAAATGAAAAGTGTTTTTGAAGTAGAAAGGATATTTTCCTCAAGAATGGAGTTCAAGTGTTTTATCAAAATTATTTTTCCATCTAAGATAATATTGGGTTCTGTTTCTATCCCTATTATTACATGGATTTGATTATGATGTGATGGAAATATTTTTATGAATTCCTTTATCTTATATGAATTGTTTTATGATGTCACGATGTTTAAGATTCCCATTTTTATTACATGGGTTATGCAATGATGTATGATTTATGATTTTGTGGCACACATAATAATGGTTTCATTATGAGATGGGTGGGACCTATATCTCCCTCTAATGCATTGGGTAAAGATTTTATATCTCATGAGATAGACATGGCTGGAATGGTAGGTTATACCGGTTCAGTGAAACAGGACTGAAACGAGGGTGACTCGGTTCAGAAAGGGACTTTGTCCACTAAGATTGTCTTGGCAATGAGTCTTGACTAACCAGAAATTATTCTCTATTATTATGTGTGTATGCCACAAAGTTTCATGTTTTAAGTTATGATTATTGTGATTACTTTTCACTGCCATAATTTATCCCATGTTATGAAATTATGATCTCTTTTGCAGGTTAAGATTTCCAAAAGTTATGTGCTTATGTATACAATGTGATTGATATTTATTTTGATTACCCTTACTGAGCATTTGAGCTCACCCTTTTCTGTTTTCTTTTCCCCAGGATATAAAGAAAGGTTTTAGGTAAAAAAAAAGAAGATCTTTATGGGAGATGTTGAAGATCTTTCACCACAATTAGAATATTACGTTCCGAGTTTTCAAAGACACTAAACTATTACGATCCTTGCGTGTGTGTTTTTGTTATGTACTAAGTATTCCACAAATGTAATGTAATGTCAATGTACGTCACGCTTCGGGTCTCTACAGTTGGTATCAGAGGAAAGGTTTAGTCAACCTTTGGAAACTAGGATACAAAAACGTTAGTGAGATCCCTAGAGATATTTCTAAGGTATGTCTTGGGATGTCCCTAAGGATAAGTATAGGTATAGGTTATAGTACTAGAATTACACTAACGATCATAGAATTAAACCTAAGATGTTAGATATTGAAGGTAATCCCCCTTTATTATGTTGTTTTCCCTAGCATTATTTTTGCCTCTCACACTATTCATTTTGGGTTTTAGACGATGTCTGGAACCCGAAGGAACCGTGTTGATCAATGCAATGGTCAATGCAATGATTTCCCTCCTGAACAAACAAATGTTATGGGAGATGGAGGGAAAAATCTTATTGCTATACTTACACAAGCTATGAATCATTCTGGACTTCCAAATGAGCAGAGAAGGGAACAATATTCTATTGAGTCCTTCATGAGGTAACGTCCACCTTCTTTCAGTGGGTCTTTTGATCCACATTTTGCTGAACAATGGATCAGTACCACTGAAAAGATATTTTCAGTTCTTCAATGTTCTGAACATGATAATGTCATCTTAGCAATATATCGTTTGGAAGGTGAAGCTGTTCAATGGTGGAATCTTATTAAGAATACAAGGCAAAGGGATGAAATTGAGTCCATGGAATGGGACGAGTTCAAGAACTTATTTTCCAATAAGTACTTCCCTCGTATTCTTCGAACAAAGATGTAGAAGGATTTTATTGAACTAAAGCAAAAGGATGATGAATCTATTGGTATATACGAAGCTAATTTTACAAGACTTGCAAGGTATGCATCTGGCATTATCATCCAACCTGAAAGTAAAGTTGATCGATTTTTCAATGGCTTAAAACCAAGTATTCGAATGGAATTAGCTATAAGAGTCTTCAGTAGCTATGAAGAAATTGTGCGTTGTGCTATCAAGGTAGAAATGGAAGTTGGTGTTACATATCCATCTCATGGTTTTGAAAAGAAACGAAAGATGGAGTTCAAGGAGAAATCTCAGAATAATGGTGAAAAGAAGATGAATGTTTCCTTATGCTCAAAGTGTGGAAAGAAGCATGGTGGAGACTGTCTTAAAGGGACTAGAAAATGTTTTAAGTGTGGAAAAGAAGGTCATCGAGTAGCTGAGTGTCGAGGTAATGGAAAAAGGGTTTCTAATGATGTGAATAAAACAAACACTGCAGAGAATGCACCACCAACACTTAAATGCTTCAAGTGCAAGGAAATGGGGCATTATGCTAATAAATGCCCTAATCCAAGGGTTAGTGATGATCAACATGAGCAACCACTTAAGGAAAAGGACAAAGGGAAGTCACATGCGATCACTATTGGCGATGTTGAATATGACAATGAAGTGGTGGAATGATTAAGTGTTTATATAATGGGATTCCAAAATAATGTTGTATATAGTATCGTGGAATATTGGAATATTTATGTTTTGGTCTATTGTGGTTTTCAATAATTTTATGGTACCGGTAACCATGAAAAGTGATTGAGACATTTTTGGTAAACAGATGTTATGAGCATAATGAAGGGATAAGAAGATAATGAGATTTTGGATTGTATTCATGAGCTCATGATTGATATAAGGACTAAGTGATATCATGGTTTGAGTATATAGAATTTTGAGGATTTTGGTATGTGGAAGGTGTTAACTTTTAACTGCATTCATGTTTTCACTAAGGATCAATGGGTATTCAAGAGAATACATGATTAAGGACTTTGAATGTTTGGAATGTGACCAACAAAACATATCTTATGATATGTGGGGATCAACGATGGTATTAAATCTCTGGTAATCGTTTTCACTATGTTATGAGAGTGGACTGCAGTATTATGGATAAGCCTAAAGATTGGAATGGATTATATTGGACATAAGTTAGTATTGTTTAAGGATAGAAGTTTTTTCGATATTATTGATGGGATGTTATAGTAATATAGCTTTAGAAAAAGGACAACCTGTAGGACGGGCGACAGCCCATCGCCTCGGACAAGGCCGTGGGAATCGAACCCACAACCGAAGTGCAACTGGCCTTTATCGCCTACCACTGGCCTACAGGAAGTCCCTGTTTAGTAGAAACTAGTTTTATTATATTATGCAGTATGATATATGAAGTATAAGTCCATTTTAGGAACCAAATATGATTAATCTCACTATAGATTGACTTATGTATATTTAATAACTTTTGCTAACCTTTTGTTTGAGACAGATGGAATGACCCGTCATTCTATCACATGATCTGCTAACACTTCACAAATAACAAATTCAACTTCATTTATTTAAGAGATGAAGTGTAAATTGTTCAAGGCACGAACAACAGTGAGATTGTACCAAAAATAAAGTAAGTATTTATTCTAATTCAAATTCTTCAACTTTAGGGAAATGATCCTGAAAACCAAAAATGTTGTCCTAGTGCTCTTATATCTGATTAATCAGATGGTACTTTAGATCATCACAAATTTATGGATTTGTGATTGTTGGATTTTCCATATCCAAGTTCTCTACCACTCTCCATCAGAACATGATGGTTAGATTTTTCTTCCATACCCATATTTTCACCTATGTGGAAACCCAGTGATTAGTTTATTTGGGTAACCGTTACGTTTCATACTTTCGTTTTTAAAGATTGGTTTTGGTATTCCTTTTTACGATGTGGGTTTCTATTAAAGAAACTTTCAAATAGTAAACCATTTATAACCCCGACGAATTTTGAGGGCGAAATTTTTAAGGGGGGTAGAATGTAAAACCCCGAGATTTTATGAAAAATATTCTTTTTAATGTCTTGTGTTGTATGATACACCAAAAGGAGCTTGCATAACATGCATCATTGACTTGGCTTGCATTACACGCAATCGCGACCTTCCTCGATAGCGTGTGTAGTACGCAATAATGAGTTTCACTAAACAACAATATCCTATTAAAATATTATTAAAACTAGTCGTTATGAATAGTAATAACCGATTTTTGTAATTTTGTAAATTTTATGGAATTCATTTTTGGATTCGTAATATCGAAATTAGCTTAGGGTGAAATTTTGGTACTTTTCAGATAACTTTCATATTTTGATGAATAGTGACAATTACTAAATTTTAATTTAAAACAAATTTTTCAATCGAAATAATTAATAGTGATAAATTGTTAATTTGAGTGGTTTTAAAGTATATTTAGAATATATTTTTACAATGTAATACAATGTTTGTCATTGGATTTAATTTCACATTTAAACCAGTTATAAACAAGTGTCAATCTTTTGATAGTTATTATCTCTTAAAAACATGCCTTTTATTTTGATGACGGGAATTAATTTTTAAATTAATTAATGCAACTGATATGTTTTGAATTTGGTAAAATAGAAATCATTTTTGATTTCATAAAATCAAATATAGCTTAGGCCTAATTTTTGGTATTTTTCTGAAAACTTTCAATTTTTGATGAATAGTGAAACCACTAAGTGGTAGTTAAAAAAAACTGAATTTCTCATAAAACTTAATTTTACCGCTTCTGTGAGTGGAATTTCGAAAATCCGAGAGACGCGGTTAATATCAAGGACTACAATGTGGTTCAATGAGATGAAAATAATTTTTTGGTGAATAGTAACTTTTTACTTTTTTTACCACGGTTAAAAGTAAATAGGGTAATTAAGGGTAGAAATGATATTATTATTACCCTAACACATGTCCTAATTCTATTGGACAAGTGTAATTCAACCAAAAACAAACTTAGGAATAAAATATGACCATTTATGCCCACTTGGATTAGATTAGGACATTTATTATTAATTTATTTAAAGAAGGGTTAAAAGAGTTAAAATCAACGTTTATTTACTAAAACATTTTTATTATAGGGTTATACATAAGATAAATTCGATTTTAAATATTCATTAGAAAGCTAAAAATATTTCCTACATAATAGTATTTTATTTGTAATTTTTATACATCAAATAATTTAATTTTTTTATGACACAAATATGATGCAGTAATTATCTTATTAATGAAATATTGACATAATTGATGGTATAAATACCCAAATAAATATAATTTGAGACTTTTTATGAATTACAATAATTTTATAGGTTAATATGACATTTTAGTATTGATTTAATGAACTTGGTTCGAACAAATAATTCTGTTATGATTTTCAAAAAAATCAATTACTAAATAGTGTCAAAATTTACATAAAATAGTTTTTAAAACAAATATTATATTGGTAATTGTTATTTTATTCCTAAAAATCTAAAGTTCGGACACATGACTTAGATAAGGTTATATATATTAATAATAAACAACTTGGGGTTCGTTTGGATGCTTATAGTAAGTTTATTAACCTTATAGTATAAGAACACAAGAAGACATGGTAAAAGTAAAATTATTTAACTTAATGTTAAATCTAAATGATAAGGATAAAATAGGAACCTAAACTTGTCTAAATTCTATTGTATGAGAGGATTTCGACCCATACCCACCTTAGCCTCGAAATAAATCAATTTGGAGCTATTTAAAACCGAACATGATTTTATAATAAAATAATATTTTTAGTTATTCCAAAGGTGCCCCTCTCCTCCCTTATAAAAGGGCACCTCCTCCCTCTCTTCCTCACACAACTTTGAACCTTCAAGCTCGGCCAACCCCTAACAAATTCTCTTCTCCATTTCCCTAGAAACATCCTAGAGGTTCTGGTCTTCCTCAAAGCCCAATTTTAGTGCCCTAAGAGGAGGTCTCAAAGAGGCGCTTCAAAGAAGAGGTAATTTCCGTTACCGATTCTTTCACCTTTATTTCTTCTTCCACTTCTTCTTCTTAGGTTGTTTAATTATGAAGTAATAACATAAGTATCACTCATATACTGATATGTTATTATAAGTTTGAAACAATCCAATTTCACCATCTATCCATCCTATAGAAAATGAAATCACCGCGCGTGCGTACGTACGGAATACCGTCTCCACGCCGTGGGGTAATCTATTTTCCACCACCACCTTACTTGGATGGGTATAATGGTGTAAATAATGACTATATATGACTATTATAAAGTGATATTTATTCTAAAATAGTATAAATATACTCCAATACAATTCCACGATCATAGGAACGATATCATCACTCGTGCGTACGTACGGAATACCGTCTCCACGATGTGATGCGACTCGTTCTAAATGATCTTCATTTCATAATGATTATATAAATGAATTGAATGAATGAATATGATATATATTACACTAATACCATTCTGGAAATGAGGTATCTATAACCTAAAGAAAAGAATAAGAATTTATTCGACAAAACACGCATAAGAACAAAAAGTTATAAACACCCGAATAACAAGTAGCAATGAAATATTACTACTAAGAAGCTAAGAATATGACCATATATGATATAATAAAAATAAGTATGATTCTGGAATAAGTCAATAACATTATTTAAATCATTATACAGGAGGTTCAGACACATACAAAGCAAGTCTGACCTAAGGTAAGGGAAATATCACAATCTCATTTTTATTCGAGATTGTTTATACTTTGAAATTTACTGGGGTGTATTTTGTCATCCACATCCATGTTTCCTCAATATGTAATATTATTTTTATCCACCTACAATTATTTAAATCCAATTTAACCCTTCGGTGAGTTTTTAGTAAAGTATATGAAAGTAATATTTTGTCGTTTTTCGTACGAGGTACTTTTTGACTTTTCCGACAAAAGTACGAAGAATATTTTTTTAACTTATACGGAAAGAATGGATTTTTAAAACATTATTTACAAGAAGCTTCCTTTAAAATATTTCAAGTTTATTATTAGTCAACTTCTTTTAGTTATAATTTTATGACATGTTAAGAAATGAAAAGTGTTTTTGAAGTAGAAAGGATATTTTCCTCAAGAATGGAGTTCAAGTGTTTTATCAAAATTATTTTCCATCTAAGATAATATTGGGTTCTGTTTCTATCCCTATTATTACATGGATTTGATTATGTTGTGATGGAAATATTTTTATGAATTCCTTTATCTTATATGAATTTTTTTATGATGTTATGATGTTTAAGATTCCCATTTTTATTACATGGGTTATGCAATGATGTATGGTTTATGATTTTGTGGCACACATAAGAATGGTGTCATTATGAGATGGGTGGGACCTATATCTCCCTCCAATGCATTGGGTAAAGATTTTATATCTCATGAGATAGACATGGCTGGAACGGTAGGTTATATCGGTTAAGTGAAACAGGACTGAAACGAGGGTGACTCAGTTCAGAAAGGGACTTTGTCCACTAAGATAGTCTTGGCAATGAGTCTTGACTAACAAGAAATGATTCTCTATGATTATGTGTGTATGCCACAAAGTTTCACGTTTTAAGTTATGATTATTGTGATTACTTTTCACTACCATGATTTATCCCATGTTATGAAATTATGATCTCTTTTGCAGGTTAAGATTTCAAAAAGTTATGTGCTTATGTATATGATGTGATTGATATTTATTTTGTTTACCCTTAATGAGCATTTGAGCTCACCCTTTTCTGTTTTCTTTTCCCAAGGATATAAAGAAAGGTTTTAGGTATAAAAAAAAGAAGATCTTTATGGGAGATGTTGAAGATCTTTCACCACGATTAGAAGATTACATTCCGAGTTTCCAAAGACACTAAACTATTACGATCCTTGCGTGTGTGTTTTTGTTATGTACTAAGTATTCCGCAAATGTAATGTAATGTCAATGTACGCCAAGATACGGGTCTCTACAATCAATTACATTTTTGATTGATATTATGGAGATTTGATATTTAATTTATTTTAGTTTTTGGTTTTATCTAGACTTGTAGTATAGTATTGGAGTTGAGTTATTTTTATATATTATATGTTTTTATGGATGTTTTATTATTTTAGTGAATGTGTGTTTGGGAACCCCCCTCCTTCCTGGACCCTGGACAACCCCCCACCCTCCTCCCTGGACCCCGGACCGCCCCACCGAACAGCCCCCCAGAAAGCCCCCCACCCTCTTCCTTGGACCCCGTACAACCCCCCGAACACCCCCCGGACTGCCCCCGGACTCCCTCCTGAACAGCCCCCCGAACATCCCCCCACCCTCCTCCCTGGACCTCGGACAGCCCCCCGGACTACCCCCTAGACAGCCCCTCGGACAGCCCCCCCCACTTTCTTCCTTGGACCCTAGACAACCCCCCAAACACCCCCAGACAGCCCCCTGACAGCCCACCGAACAGCCCCCCAGACATCCGCCCCCACCCTCATCTCTAGTCCTCAGACAACCCCCCGGACAGCCCCCAGATAGCCCCCGAACAGCCCCCCCATCAAATTCCTTGGACCCTGGACAACCCCCCGAACAGCCCCAGACATCCCCCAGACAGCCCCCTGAACAGCCCCCCCGGACATCCCCCCCACCCTCCTCCCTGGAGCCAAGACAGCCCTCTGGAAAGCCCCCCGGACAGCCCCGTACAGCCCCCCAGACAGCCCACACCCACCACCTTGGACCCCGGACAACCCCTCGAACACCCCCCAGACAGCCTCTCGCACAGCCCCCCCCCACCCTCCTCCCTGGACCCTGTACTGCCCACCAAACACCCCCAGGACAACCCCCCCCCCCCCCCGCCACCCTCTTCCTTGGACCCCGTACAACCCCCCGCACAGCCCCCCCACCCTCCTCCTTGGTCCCCGGACAGCCCGCCGGCCACCCACCGGACAACCCCCCCACCCTTCTTGATTTCATTTAATACTATAAAATCTTTAATCTATAATTTATTTATTTTCATCATGATAATCAATTTAAATCACATTAACACATCTAATCAATATCATAGATTCTTGGTATGTTATAAAAGAGATGTATTCATTGGGCCTGACATTGTGACCTACGAAATGTTTCATAGCATTATAAACTAAAATCTAATCCATGCTAAGAATGATATAAAAATATTTTATATAAATATGAACAATATTTTAAGTAAATACCATTCCACTAATAGACACAGGAAGATTCTCATAAAATGGACAACATTTTATGTACATACAGAAAACTGAATATACCCATTTGGTTTTTGTTGAAACTTTAGGAGAAAGATCCATGGGTCATATGTGACATGTACGAATCAACTCCACCTCAATCTGAGGAGCGGTGTGGCCGCCACCACTCAAAGTGTCTGCCTTTTTTTTTCAAAAGGATGTCATTTTAATTGAAAAACATCAACTGGCATAAGGAAAACCGACCTAAAGCATTCGGATTGTGTCGATACTTTATCACAATGATCCATGGGTCATATGTGATGTGTACGAGTCAACCCCGCCTCAATCCAAGGCACGGTGTGGCCGCCACCACTCAATGTGTCTGTCTTTTGTTTCAAAAGGATGTCATTTTAAGTGAAAAACATCAACTGACATACAGAAAACTGACCAAACGCATTCGGATTGTGTCTCTACTTTAGCACAATGACCCATGGGTCATATGTGATGTGTACGAGTCAACCACACCTTAATCTGAGGCACGGTGTGGCCTAAATCACTCTATGTGTATCTCTTTTGCTTAAAATGGGCAACATTTTAAGTACATACGGAAAACCAACCAAATGCATTTGGTATCCATTGAAACTTTAGTACAACGATTCATGGGTCATATGTGACATGTACTAATCAACCCCGCCTCAATATGAGACGTGGTGTGGCCGGCACCACTCAAAGTGTCTGCCTTTTGTTTCAAAAGGACGTCATTTTAATTGAAAAACATCAACTGGCATACAGAAAAGAGACCAAACGCATTCGGATTATGTCGATACATTAGCACAATGATCCATGGGTCAAATGTGACGTCTATGAGTCAACCCCGCCTCAATACAAGGCACGGTGTAGCCTCCACAACTCAAAGTGTCTGTCTTTTGTTTCAAAAGGACGTCATTTTAAGTGAAAAACATCAACTGGAATACCGAAAACTGACCAACCGTATTCGGATTGTGTCGATACTATAGAACAACGATCCATGGGTCATATGTGACATGTACGAGTCAAACCCGCCTTAATCTGAGGCACGGTGTGGCCGAAATCACAATAAGTGTCTCTCTTTTGCTGAAAATGAACAACAATTTAAGTACATACGGAAAACCGAACAAACGCATTCGGTTTCCATTGAATCTTTAGGAGAATGATACATGGGTCATATGTGACATGTACGAGTCAACTCCGACTCAATCTGAGGCATGGCGTGGCCATCACCACTCAATGTTTTTGTCTTTTGTTTCAAAAAGACATTATTTTAATTGAAAACATCAACTGGCATACGGAAAACCGACCAAACACATTCGAATTGTGTCGATACATTATCACAATGATATATGGGTCATATGTGACGTGTACGAGTCAACCCCACCTCAATCGGAGGTGCGGTGTGGCAGCCAACACTCAAAGTGTCTTCCTTGTGTTTCAAAAGGACATCATTTTAATTGAAAAACATCAACTGGCATACGGAAAACCGACAAACACTTTCGGATTGTGTTGATACATTAGAACAACGATCCATGAGTCATATGTGACATGTACGAGTCAACCCTGCCTCAATCTGAGGCGTGGTGTGGCCAGCACCACTCAAAGTGTCTGTCTTTTGTTTCAAAAGGAAGTCATTTTAAGTGAAAAATATCAACTACATATGGAAGAGTGACCAAAAACATTCAGATTGTGTCAATACATTATCACGACGATCCATGGGTCATATGTGACATGTACGAGTCAACCCCGCCTTAATCTGAGGCACAGTGTGGCCAGAATCATTCTAAGTGGCTCCCTTTTGTTTAAAATGGACAACATTTTAAGTACATACGGAATGCTGACCAAACGCAATCGGTTTCCATTGAAAAATTAGGAGAACAATCCATGGGTCATATGTGACTTGTACGAGTCAACTCCGCCTCAATATGAGGCGCGGTGTGGCTGGCACCACTCAACGTTTTTGCCTTTTGTTTCAAAAGGACGTCATTTTAATTGAAAAACATAAACTGGCATACCAAAAACTGACCAAACGCATTCAGATTGTGTCGATACATTAGAACAATGATCCATGGGTCATATGTGACGCGTACGAGTCAACCCCACCTCCATCCGAGGCGCGGTGTGGCCACCACCACTCAAAGTGTCTACCTTTTGTTTTAAAAGGACGTCATTTTAATTGAAAAACATCAACTGGCATACAGAAAACAGACCAAAGGCATTCGGATTGTGTCAATACTTTAGCACAATGATCCATGGGACATATGTGATGTGTACGAGTCAACCCCGCCTTAATCCGAGGCGCGGTGTGGCCGCCACCACTCAAAGTGTCTATCTTTTGTTTCAAAGGGACGTCATTTGAAGTGAAAAACAACAACGGGCATACTGAAAACCAACCAAACACATTTGGATTGTGTCGATACATTAGCATAATGATCCATGGGTCATATAAGACGTGTATGAGTCAATGTCACCATAATCGGAGGCACGGTGTGACCAGAATCACTCTAAGTGGCCCCCTTTTGTTTAAAATGGACAACATTTTATGTACATATGGAAAACCAACCAAAGTCATTCGGTTTCCGTTGACACATTAGGAGAACGATCCATGTTTCATATGTGACGTGTACAAATCAACCCCAGCTCAATCTGAGATGCGGTGTGGCCGACACCACTCAAAGTGCTTGCCTTTTGTTTCAAAAAGACGCAATTTTTATTGAAAAACATCAACTGGAATACGGAAAACCGACCAAACGCATTCAGATTGTGTGAATACTTCAGCACAACGATCCATGGGTCATATGGGACGTGTACGTGTCAACCTCGCCTCAATCCGAGGTGCGGTGTGGCTGGTAGAACTCCAGCTGTTTGTATTTTGTTTAAAATGGACATCATTTCAGGTAAAAATATATGGTATACAAAAAACCTATGAAATTATGAATTGACTTCCGGATTCCACATATAATTTTCATCTAAATTTTAAATTAATTTCTAAATGAATTATGTATGTTTATAATTACATTTTGAATTCTAATTTAATTATGGATGTGTATAGTTCCAGCATTATATGTTAAATGTGTATGAATTTGATCTCTATATGTAAGTGTTAGTTGGTTATTGCAGGTACAATAATTGTATATGTTTGTGTTAGTTTATTGCAGTTACAATAATTGCATTTAAATTGAGAGGGAACCCACAAAATGAGACCTGGTGGGAAAATTGGAGAGCTGGTGGGAAAATTGGAGAGCTGATGGGCAAATTGCAGAGCTGCTGTGCTATTTTCCCCAGCATAGGCTATGCCAATGGTTTGAAACCATTGGCATACCATGTATGGGTTTTTTTACCAACGGTTCATAGAACCGTTGGTAAAACACTTTTCTCAATGGTTTAGAAACTGTTTGGAAAGAGGAGATCTTGGGATTCCCAAACAGTTTGGCCAAACCATTGGAAAAAACACGATAATTTTCAGCACTCTATCCCAATGGTTGTAAACCATTGGGAAAAAGCATTCCCAACGGTTTTCCAGAACCGTTGGGATAGGGTAATTTTTCTCCACCCAATCCCAACGGTTCACTGTAAACTGTTGGGAAAATCTTTTACCAATAGCTTACTTCCCTACAGTTTGCAGAACCGTTGGTATAACATATACCAACGGTTCTGTAGCCTTTCCCAATAGTTCTAAACCGTTGGAAAATCCGGCATTTCTAGTAGTGTTTAAAAAATGATGAAATTTATTTTCACATGGTTTTTCGATTTCATTTATAAATACATTAAAATGAAAAATAATTTATATTCATGTGTAAGATATTTATTATCACAGTTTATTTATATGATTTCATAATATCTATTCTAATAGTTATCTGAATAATATCTTATAATATAATTATATTTTCTTGGGCTTCCATGTTTTTAGTAAAACTATGTATTCTGTGTAACAAAATATAACAATAAAATAATTATTTTTTCAATAACTATTTCATATATTCTCAAGGTGGTACAATAATACAATTCATACCATGAAAAATGTTTTATAAATATTTAGTGTTGACATGGAAACAGTTTAATTTATTTATTTCTTTGTCTTCCCCTTACACCTCACCCACATCTCATATTCCATTTTAATACTCTAATGATCAAAATGATATAACTATGTCAAATTTAGTAATTCGGGAAAAAATTAATTTTATAATAATTCCTAAGATTTCAATATATTTCATATGCTTCCAAATTCTTCATAGAAAACAATTAATTTTTGTGATTTAATAAAATTAAAAAAAATGAATTCATTATCATACATATGTTGGACATCAAAATTCTATGTAAATGCTAAAATTTGGAATCTTTTTCTTATCAGCATAATTTATTTATGTAGGATAAATTTCTGGACATTTATATTAGAGAAGAGAAACTCATCCCCTTAATTTGTATTTAATTAATAGTTCTCTATATATGGAATTTTATTCTATTCCATCAACATTGAAGATATTATCCTTTGATTCATTGGATGAAATATATATAGGGTCGCTATTTTTAATTTTATGAATTTCATAATGGATTATATCTATGTGGAGTGATCATATATTTGATATGTATAATCTATCCTTATTTTATATTTTTACTCATTAATGGTTATAAAATCATTTACATTAAATGTGGTATCCATATTATGACTCCATTATGTTAGATCATCTTCAAAAAAACATTTAGTCAGATACAACGTATTGTTCCCAATAAGGTCTTAAACACATAAAGGGGGTAGAATTAATGATATTTTTTCACATTGAATGAAACATCATATTAGAATATCAAACAACATATCACAAAATTAATTGTTAGTTTACTAAATTTTCACTAAATACATGCAGTCACATCGGACGTGATAGAACATTTTAGTATCCTTAATAAATAAAGTACATACAAGATTCTTATATTATATTGGATATATTAAAAAATAGATTAATATTCATTTTGGAATCCTAGATATAAATCATAATATCCTTCTTAATATCCTTTGGAAATGAAAGTGAGTAATGTGTGATCTCATATGCTCTGTAAGGGTTTTTTATTAAAGATTCTATCATGAGTAATTATTGAATGATCAATATGGTGTTGCGGACAATCCAAATACATGTAATTCTATCACCACTAATGGAAAACTAACCTATACCAACGGTTTGGAACTGTTGGTATAGGCCTCCAAACTCTTGGTATAGCCTATACCAATGGTTTGGAGGACCATTGGCAATTAATCCATGGGGATAGGTCTATACCAAAGGTTTTTAGAAAACCGTTGGTATAGACCTGTACCAACGCTTTTGAAAACCTTTGTTATATGTAATATAAAAATCAATACCAACGGTTCCATAAAACCATTGGTATATGTATTTCAAAAAACAAATTAGCTGGGATTTGATCCCAGGACCTCTAGTTTATCATTGAATGACCTAAACACTAACCTAACATGACTTTTGTGGACATAATTTCATAAATATATATATGTATTATCATAATTATTTTAAATTTTGACTTATATAATGTTCTCGGTATGAATATTCGATAAAAAATCAAAGGACCTATACCAACGGTTGTCAAAACTATTGGTATAGACCTATACCAACTGTTTTGACCACCGTTGGTATAGGTACATTGATTCTGGGAGTTACGTTGGTATATGGGGGACCTATACCAACGGTTCGGCCAAACCGTTGGGATAGGTACCCACCCTTTCCAAAAGGTTTGGCAAAACCTTTGGGAATGTAGCCTCAAAGTATAATTTTCCCAACAGTTTGGCCAAACCGTTGGGAAATCCATACCCTTTCCCAACGGTTTCACGAAACCATTGGGAAAAGTTGCCACAAAGTGGACTTTTCCCAATGGTTTGTCCAAAACGTTGGGAAATCCATACCCTTTCCCAATGTTTTTGTCAAACTATTGGGAAAAGTGACCTCAAAGTGGGCTTTCCCAATGGTTTTTACAAACTGTTGGTATAGAAGCATTTGGAAAGGTCAGATTTCTAGTAGTGAAAAATCATTCTTTCAATGAACATCAATGTCAAAAGTCAATATATAGTCACATATGTAATGTTAAATGAATTCTAAATAAAGGTAATTCATAAATATAAACATTTATCAAATTTATATCAATTCCTCTTGACCAATATATCATGAATATTATTGTTAAGGCCTCTCAACTATGAAATCATTCCTGATAAAAATTTCGGTGTAAACCAAATATTCATATAGTGTTCCAAACTATTTTGTCACATGATAGATGTTCATTCATTGAGGGGGGTTCTGTAACTATCCTTGTGCATCACTTTTTCATCCTAATTATTCTTTATTATTTTAATTATAAATACAATTAACTCTCAAAATTACATATAATTTAACAATTATCCATATTGAATCAAGAATATAGAACATCAATATTTCCCATGTAAATAAAACAATATTCATAAGCATCGATCAATTATTACCTTATATAAATATGGTTTATAGTGTAAATATTATCAATTAAATTTTAATTGATCTGAATTTATACATGATAATAAAAATATAGGTATAAAGTAAAAAAATTAACCTCTTATGATTCTTGTAGAGAAATAGATAAAATAATCATAAAAAATTGAATGATATATAAAAATATATAATCCATTATTATTAGAGGATTAGAAAAGACCATTTATTCCCTAGAATTGATGGTTTTATTGCAAAACCTAATAAATTATAAAATTTAATTGAATAATTATATTAAAAATTACATCCTTATAACATAAATGGAGAAAAAATTTATAATATGATTTAAAAATTTCTTTTTTTGATTTAAAAAAATATATCATTTCATTTTGAAAAAAAATTAAAAAATATTAAGGGAAAATATTTATTTAAGATAACCAAAGAAATTTATAAAGAAATCATGATTTAAAATATTTTTCACGACAATGAAGAAAATCCATTCATGAGGATAACATTAAAATAATGATCATCTTAACAAATATTAAAAAATGAAACTTTTCCATAAAATTAAAAGAAGTTACTTTTTAAAACATTTTATATGTAGTAAAATAAGGGTAATAATTTCATTTTTTAATAATTCTATAATATGAAAAATATTCATGATCATGTTTTATTGAAAATTTGTACATGGATGAACAATTATTTTGAAGTAAAACATCAAAATAAGATATTTTAGTGAATATTACTTGTATTTAACATATATGTATACTATTGATTAAAAAAGAGGATAAATTGATAATAAACATGTAAACACCCACATAAATATAATTAAAGAAAAACTATGTGTTATGGCTGATTGGTTTCATTTAACTTTCCCAAAAAATAATAATTCAAACAATCTTAAAATAAATTGTTATTAGAACACAAATACCTTACTTCAATTTTGAATTACATCATATGTGATGTTTTACATTTTTTTAAAAGAAAGTCTCTTTCCTTGAGTTTGACTTGTCAAATATTTTTTTTTAAGGTGAAGCTTTGGTCAAAGACCAAAGAAAAAATTTATTGATAAATAAAAGAGAGATTACAAGAAGCAAAAAGAAGGGATTTTTTTACAATCTCTATCCAAAAGATGAAATAAATCAGGGGGGATAGAGTCCATCCAAGTCATGCATTGATGGACACCTTTGTTGGCTAGAGCATCAGCAATGACATTTGCTTGACGATAGGCATGAGTAGCTATAAACTCGATCCCACAGAGTAAATTGAGACAGTTCAACCAGCGAGGAGTGAGTGACCAGGATAGATGAATGTTTCCAGTCCAGATGGCATTAATGATGGTGGTTGAATCACTTTCAATCCAAAGCTTTCTCCAACCTCTTTGAAGAGAAAAGTCAACAGCATGAATAACTCCAAGCATTTCCGCCTCCAGAGATGAAGAGTGGCCACAACCAACAAAGAAACAACCATGACATTGCCCAGTTGAGTCCCTGAAGATAGCACCACAACTGGAAGGACCAGGGTTGCCTTTGGAAGCGCCGTCAACATTCACTTTGATCCATCCTGGCATCGGAGTTTGCCAAAAAACTTCAAAGAGGCATTTTGGATTTGGGAAGATACCAGGAACGTGAAGATGACGGAGGATCATAAGGTCACCAACCGAGTTGTTGCAACAGTCTTTTTGAATTGAGGCTGCTTCATGAATCGCAAGGAGGATTCGGGATTTCCCTGTATTAAGATAGAATGAGTGATTATTGTGAATAATATCATTTCTAACATACCAGAGTTCATGTAGAAGTTCTGCCACTACCGCCAGAAAAAGATTTTTAACCTACAGAGAGGCATCATGTCTAGTACAATGCATTAAAGACAAGTAAATAGAATCAGTAGTGGGTAATCTGCAATTAAAAAGATCAAATATTTAATTCCAAAGGGCAGAGGCCGTCGCATAAGATAGAAAAAAATGACTGGCATCTTCCCTATGTTGGTTACACAGACGACATTTAGAACAAAGAGAGATGCCAAAAGTTTGGAGGCAAGTTTCTGTGGGTAATATGTTGTGCGCAATGCGCCAAATAAGGATGAGTCTAGAAGGCTTGATGAAGGTTTTATTGAAATGATTCACCCAAGAAAAAATAGATTCAGGATCAGAGAAATTATGCTTATAAAATTTTTTTGAATCCCGGATGCCATTGGGAGAAGGCTCCCAGACAAGGAAATCACCAGCAGAAGAAAAAGCATAATTTTCAATAGCTTGCATAATGATATCTGGGAAATCCCAGTCAGAGGATTGTAAGACCTCCTTTATAGACTGTTGAGTATCATTCGGAAGAATATCCAGAGGCAACAAAGAAATCAGAGGGTTACCACACCATTTATCACACCAAAAATTAATGGAAGAGTCATCACTGACAATCCATCTAGAATTATGCATGATTTTGTGAAAAGAGTCCCAAATGGAAGGCCAGATAGAAGAGTTAATGAAATTAAGATTACCTTTTGACAGCTTAGAAAAAAATCTATGTTTTAGAAAATCAGTAGCTTTATAAGTGGAGTTAATGATGCGCCATGTAAGGCAGGCCTGCAAGGCATCATTGAACAGCTTTAAATTTTTAATGCCTATTCCTCCATTAGCAATGGGTTTACAACAAGTATTACAAGGAATAGTAACAATCTTCTTTTCAAAAAAACTTCCAGACTAGATGAAGTTTTTAATGTAAGTGTTAATTTTTTTAAGAGTACCGATGGGCCATTTATAGGCCATAAAGGAATGAACCATTTTAGAAACAATGGTCGATTTGAACAAACAGATTCTCCCAGCCATGGAGAGAGACTTCCCTTTCCAATTAGCTAGTTGATTTGGGATATGAGAAAGGATATTAGAAAAATACGTAGCTTTGGGACGACCCCAAAATAGAGGAACACCCAGATAGGTGAAAGGTAAGAGACCCTCCTTGATACCCAGGTAATTAATAAAACCAAATTTTCTTCTTACAGGAAAATTCTTGCTGTATAAATATTTATAATATCATATATGATCCATTTATAACATTTCAACATTATTTCATTGATATTATTTCATTATCATCTTCATTTTGTGTGTTATCAACTTTGTTTTTCAAGTATAATTCGATTTTGACATTATTGTCTAGGAATCATGATCATGGTTCTATAAGTTACTCAGTTTGATTCATTATAGAAATTCTATAAACATTCATTATAATCATTTCATAATTTTCCATGAATGTTTAACAAGAAAAAATAATAACATAACTTTGTGGAAGCTGTAGTCCACATATACATATGTCTAATGTTAGCATTTATAAAGGGATGAAGGGTTAGAAGGTAAATTGTTGGTTGGAGTGGATACCCAAGTGGAGGGTGAATTGAGTTCCAATTAAAATTTCTATTAAAAAATATTTCTCTTAAAATCCCCATATTTAAAAGCAAAGTTAAACTATAGTGAATTTCTACAGAGTGTAAAAGTTCAATTAGTTTCTCAAAGATTGATTAGGTCTCAGTTAATTTAATCTGAAGATTAAATTGACTTTTGAAACTAACATACTGGTATAAAATAATTATTAACACTTGATAATTTATCTAACATCGTAACTTTAAATCAAATTATATTTTAAAGTAGTTAGCAGAGGAATATGATATAAATATATAGTATACTTATGATTTGAACTAAAATGCCCATCAGTTATAACCAAGAGGTTCAGTCTTAAGCTGAGACATAGTCATCTCAATAGTTTATATAAAATGATCCACACCCTGGATCGGGGAAAACAATAGTGAACACACTGTCCAAGTACAAAGACCTCTACCATAGATCATCGTGGGAAAAAAACAATAGCTCACAGCTCTCTAGGTCTCACTCGACCTCTACCACTATCCACAGTGGGAAACAAAGAGTTATGGAGTTTGAATGAGGATTTAAGAATCCTTAATTTTATCTTAGGAGACAGTGTGTGTGTAAAATAAATAGGATACACACACTGCTCGAAATGTAAATGAAAGAATCACTAAAGAAAGTGTGAATGAGTTTAGAAAAGCCGTAGTGATCGGAAGTGCAGCTCTAGACTCATTTCATTGGTCAGAAAATCTTATGAGTCCTTCTCTAGTTTTCTCTGAAAAACAGAGTGTCGTTTTCTTCCTTGTTCTAGGTAGATCTTATCAGCTTGAGTACATGAAGTATTAGTTATAGTTCTTCACTCAAGATGCAGCTTGTGGTTTCCTTCAGAAGGGTGTCTTTAAGTATATCCAGGATTCATGGAGTATGGATGAAGCCTTGTGTGAATGCACCACGTTTGAATTTTATTGAGCCCTCTTAGTTTATTGTGCTCTTTGTATGAAACCAATTCATTTTTTGTCACTGTGTATGTATCTTGGTGTGTTTTTCGGCTATGTATTTATATTCCCTTTTATAGCTTTTAGCTCCAGCAAAAAGGTATTACTTTTTGCATGGTTACTAGGTACAGTTCCCTGAAATCCAAACAGATATCATTAAATAACATTAAATACATTAAAACATCAAATGTAATCGTTAGCTTAATAAATAAATAGTATTGAGAGTATAGAGTTTGGCTGCTTGGTCAATCATTAGTAACCTTCTATTGGTAGATTTGTACGGTGGACATTGTAATAGTAACCTTCCATCGGTAGCTCTTTGAACTTGCATCGGTAGCTCTTTGAACTTGTATTAGTAGCTCTTTGAACTTGTATCAGTAGATATATATATCGGTGACTTCATTATATTGGTGGCTCTTGTTATCGGTAGCTCTTAATCCATCAGTAGCTCTTGGGATATCGGTAGCTCGATGTATTGGTGACTCTATACATGTATTAGTAGACTATGTCAGTCACTTCATATCAGTCTCTATTCTATGTATCAGTAGGCCGATCGGTAGCTCGTATCGGTATACTTCTGTCGGTAACTATCTGTAAACTGAATCTATCAGTAAACTTCTTCATATTGGTAGCTCGGTAGATCGGTGGCTCATCTGTTCTATCGGTATCTTAGTAGATTGGTTCTATTGGTAGACTTGGTATTTTCTTAACAGTAGCTCTGTTTATACGAGTGACCTTAATGTATCGGTGAATCTATCTATCAGTAGACTAATTCTATCAGTAGATTGAGTACCGATAACTCTTTATATAAGTAACTATATGAAAATAAGTTCAAAGACTTTTCCGTTTTATGCAAAACATATCCGATTGGGTTAGAATTAATTTATATCTTATATATACATATATAACCATTGATTAACATATATCAAGGATTATTCTAACATTATTATCATCTTGATAACAGAATATCATATATTAAGATAATTAGAATATAGATAAACATTAATTGGGATTATCAAAAGTATGTAAAAGTATAATTGGGATTATCAAAACATGTGACGTCAACAATATCCCCCGTTTTGATAATCAAATCTTATGATATTATTATTTTATAAAAGTGAGTAATTGTATCAGAGGATATATCATTAAATTCAAGTTTCTCAGAGAAAACAGTATATTATAGAATATAATGTATCAGAGATAAAATTAAATGTAATGGAATCAGAGAGTTAAGTGTAATAGTGTCAGAGGGGAAAAGCATGATAGCTCTTCCTTAGACAAAATTTCTCCCCCTTTGATACTTTCTCCCCAAAGTTTATGTTCCCCCTTTTTAGAATCTATGTATAATATTTCTGTCCCTTTGTGATAATCAAAAAATGGGAAAAAACAACGAGAATAGGAGAAAAAAATGAGAAAAGTGATAAAAGCTATTATCATTGCATAGTACAAATATGGTACAATGAAATAAAAAAAATACAATGGATTCCTATTAGATATTCTAGCCACTTGATCGACCCACATCCTCAATGTGAGATTTTCCCTTGGGATTAGATGAGGATTTAGGTGGTGTGGATGCAGGTGATGTCTTAGGAACACGAGAGATGATCACGGGAGGCTGAGTCCCTAACACTGTGTCTGGCATATACTGAGGAGTTATTTGAGTGATCATAAGGGTGAGGATTCGAATTGCTTGGGTAGGAGTCAATTGAATAGGTGAAGTAGTAGAGGCAGAGGTAGGTAAGGGTGGAGGTATAATCACTAGCCTAGCATTAACATGCAGGAAAGGAAGCAACAGATTTCAGAAATCCATAATAATTCCTCCTCCTCTCTCCATAGAAGATATGAAGTCATCCTTGTTCTCCATAAATTTTTCCAAGGCTGGAGTCAATTCCCTTAGTTTGATAACTTCCTCTCTGAAGGCTTGATTGAGAGAAGGTAACATCAGATTTTCCAACAGAATTTTGAAGTGATTCTAGAGGTGATGCTTTGTGTAAATCTTTTGGAAATAGGAGTCCACCTTATCTTTCACTTCTTTCTGAGAGGAAGATTCTTCCCTCATATAGTCTTAGACTATCTTCAGTATTTCTCTAGCTGAATCTCTAGTAGAAAGTACCACTTTTCTCAGTTTGGATGAGTCCACAGAGCCACTGGTTGATGTTGAACCAAGCTCCTCCTTCATCACTGCTCAAAATTGATCGATATCCACTGAGGGTTTTGAAGCAACAGATCCAATAGAGAAGCTTACTGTTTCCATGATGTTTTTGGTCATCCCACTGATCAGATTTCGGACATGAGAATCCTGGGTTTTAACATGATCATTCATGGAGGTTTTAAAACCATTGAATACTGAAACCATCTGACTTACAACACTCTTGACATAGGCTAAGTCCTTTTCTGCATGGGATTTTGAGCTCATGTAATATTCCAAATAGATAACTGATTTCTTTAGAGATTCAACATCTACTTCTAGTCTAGATATTTGAGTTTTTAAATATTTAACATCTTCAACTATTTCTGTCCTAAAGGATGACAAATTACAGCCTAGAGAGAGTTCAAAAGATCTTTCCAACATAATCATCTCTTCAGAAAAACAGTGCTTCATCTCAGCAACTGAGGCAATAAAAGAATCGTTCAGCTCATCCTTTAAAGATTCAAGGTCAGACCTGGTGATTATATCAGTAGGTGCAACTGCAACAGATACCTTTTCATATGCTAAACTGGCCAGAGAGTTAGTCATGATCGATTGAATTAATGACACTAGAGAACCATCCATCTTCATTACTTCTTCCACAAAACTATCCTTAAGCTTTTTCGTCAAAATATCCAGGTCATGCTTTTTGACCACATCTTCAGGTAACAACTCAGATTCAACATCATACATGATTTTTGGTCTATTTAGAGATGCTTCATTCTCATAATCAGGATAATCTAAACCAAAGACCAAAAAACCTGGGTCTTCTTCCCAATCCTCAATATCAACAGCCACTGTTACAATTCCAAACATGGTTTTATGCTCCCCCTCAAATAGTGAATCCCTAAGTAAAAAAACAACATTCTCAACAGCATTCTCAGAAGGTCTTCCATTTTCATGATAATTTTATACTATCAATTCTTTCTATGCAATAGCTGAAGGGTCTTCCAAAAAAGGAAAGGGTATTTCAACTTCACTTTCATCCTTAGAAGGCATTGAAGATTGTCCAATCACTGGACTAAGACTCAAATCAGCTGACAGAGATGCTTCACATTCATGAACATCTTATTCATTCTCTACAGCAGCCACTTCAACATCCTCTAAAGCAGCTTCTTCCTTATCTGCTTTATGTTGATCTATATTTTCAGGAGTTAGGCTAGGAGGTAAGTCAGGGTCTCCTCCTTCATCAGCAGAGGACTCTTCCTCTTCTAAATTATCACTATATTCTGGCACCTCTTAATCTGGTCCCAGAACTGGATCCCTCACATCCCTCAGTCTTGAAGGATGATCCATAGGATTGAACTTATCATACACCTTCTTTTCATCAGTGACCCATTCTCCTCTCCGTGGGTTCCAATTTATTTTCATGTACTTGAAAACTATACTGGTAACATAGAAAATGTTCCTTACTAACACGGTCCCATCTTGAGACTCAGAAATTCCTTTCACTTTGATCATTACTGAGATCAATTTGTCAAAGAACAAGGCATTAGTTTTTGACTTGGGTCTAATCATATCCTCCATTTGAGTCATCAAAAATCTGCATAGATTCACCTTGACTCCATGTCTCAAAATATTTTGGAGATAGATATCCTAATATCTTAAATTTGCAAACTCTCCTCTCCTTGGTAGTAAGACATGCTGAACAAACTTGAACAACAACCTATTCTCCCAATCCATTTCAGCAGCTACAACTTTTCTTTAATTTCCATCACCGATGAGTTCCTCCAAGGTAGTATCATAATCAAAGATATCACTAGTAGGTGGTATAGCTCTCGGGACATATCCAGGTACACCTTTTTGTGGAACTTTCAGACATTCATCCCACTCAGTCGATAAAAAAGATAACTCCTTTCCATTAACAAACGAAGACACTCAGTTCTCATCTTCAAATTTCTCAAAACATACAAACTCATAAAATTTATTTACTAGCGTAGGATAGTAGTGACCATTTTTGTTCAAAAAATAATATACCCACTTTTGATTGTTCAGTACTTCGAGCACTATAGATTTTCTTGCCAATATCCATTCCACACACAGCTCTTTTTCGATCACAATATCTCTAATATGCTAATAAGGATTTACTGGTCATCTTCCTGATCATGTTCTGCTAGCACTTCCACTTGCTCCTGGCTCGAACTTTGTCTTCTTGGCCTTAGGCTCATCGACAACATCTCTAAGAGAATGGAGTTTGGTTTTTTCTGTCTCGGATTCAAAGGATTTAGGGTTCTCGAAAGATTCGGGAGTTATGTTTTGAGGGTAAAGGGTTTGAGGCTCGGTGGATTGAGAATTAGCTCGGACATTGATTATATCATTTAAAAATAATAAAATAAATAAATAAAATAAGATAATGTAAAAAAAGATTTAGATTCTAGAGGCAGACATATATTTTATAACAGCACACACATCGACAGGGTTTATCGGTGAGAATTCACATCGGTGAGGTTACATCAGTGAGGATTATATCGGTGAGGATTACATCGGTGAGGATTACATAGGCGAGGATTACATCGTTGAGGTTTACATCGGTGAGGTAGCTACCAATCAAGGTTAATCATTCCTAATTCATGTCTAATGTAACTTAACCTATCTGAACTCAATGGTTTGGTGAAAATGTCAGCTAATTGATTTTTAGTACCTATAAACTCAAGAATAATATCACCCTTTTGGTAATGATCTCTCAATAAATGGTGCCTTACATCAATGTGTTTTGTCCACGAGTGAGACACGAGATTCTTCGAAATTTTATTGCACTTACGTTGTCGTAGTTGATAGAGAAATGCTTAAAATCATATCCATAGTCCAGAAGAGTGTGTTTCATCCATAGAATTTGTGCACAGCAACTATCAGCAGCTATGTAATCTACTTCGGTAGTGGACAATGCTTCATAATTATGCTTCTTACTAAACCAAGATACAAAGTATTTTCCAAATAAATGACATGTTCCTGATTTATTTTTCTATCCAACTCGCAACCCGCAAATTCTGAATCTGAATAACTCACTAACTCAAAGGATTGTCCTTTCAGGTAAAACAAACCTAAGTTTACAGTGTGTTTAAGATACTTTAAAATTCTTTTAACAGCGAGAAAATGAGATTCTTTTGGATTAACTTGAAATATTTTTCACATGCATACACTAAACATAATATATGGTCGACTAGCAGTAAGGTAATGTAAGATTCCAATCATACCTCTTTAATTGGTTTGATCCACTAGTTTCCTAGTTTCATATGCATCCAATTTGAAAACTGTACTCATAGGAGTTTCACTTTCCTTAATACTATCTAGAACAAAATGCTTTAAAAGATCCTTTGTATATTTACATTGATTCAAAATAATACCATTTTCATTTTGAAAAACATGAAATCCAAGAAAATATTTCAGTTCTCCCATTAAACTCATTTCAAATTAATTTTGCATACTTTTTAAAAAATCAGTACATATAGAATGTTTAGAAGATCCCAAAATAATATCCTCAACATGGATTTGAACTATTAGAACATCTTTAGAAATTATTTTAATAAAAAGAGTTGGATCATTAATCCCTTTAGTTAAACTATTTGAAATAAGAAAATTACTAAGTCGATCATACCAAGCTCTTGGAGCTTGTTTTAAACTATATAAAGCATTAGAAAGTTTAACAACTGGGCTTGGAAAATAAGGATTATTAAATCTATGTGGTTGTTCAAAAAAAACATCTTCAATTATAAAACCATTTATAAAAGCACTTTTAACAACCATTTGATATAATGTGAAATTCAGATGAGCAACATATGCAAGAAGAATTCTAATAGCTTCTAATCTAGATACAGGTGCAAAGGTGTTCTCATAGTATACACCTTTCTATTGACCATATCCTTGTGATACTAGTCTAGCTTTGTTTCTTACTATGTTTCCTGACTCATCAACTTTGTTTCTAAAAACCCATTTAGTGCCTATTGTCAAAGTGTCCTTGGGTCTGTCAACTAATTCTCAGACGTTGTTTCTTTAAAATTGATTTAACTCTTCTTGCATATCCATTACCCTAAATTCATCATTGATAGCATCATTGACAATTTTAGTTTCTAGCTGTGAAATAAAGGATTGATGTTCAACCTGATTTCTTAGAGAAGCTATAGTCTGTGTCCCTCTATCATGATTACCAAAAACAGCATCCAAAGGATGATTATTTAAGAATCATTTTTGATATAGTAAAGTTAGGAGTAGAAATTTCAGGTTCATCTATAGGTTCAGGTTCTATAGAAGTAGATTCTCGAATATGTCCATAACTGGTTGTTTTTACAACAGGTTCTTTAATTTTATCATTAAGGTCCAGAACAGTCAAATCTTCTTCATGATTTTCAAGAGAGGTTTTAGACTCATGTGGATCAGTTTCATCAAACATGATGTGAATAGATTATCCCACAAAGTTGGTTCTTTTATTAAAGACTCTATAGGATTTTCTAGTTAAAGAATAACCAATAAAAATTCCTTCATCACTTTTAGAAGAAAACTTGTCCAGATTATCCTTTGTATTAAGAATAAAAACTTTGTAGCCAAAGACACTAATATAACTAACTTTATGTTTTCTATTATTCCATAGTTCATATGGAGTGTTCTTAAGAACATGTCTAATTATGACTCTATTAATAATATAACAAGCAGTATTCACAGCTTCATCCCAAAAATAAATAGCCAGGTTATACTCGTTAAGCATGGTTCTTGCAATTTCTTGAAGGGTTATATTCCTTCTTTCTATTATGCCATTTTGCTGAGGTGTCCTAGGAGTAGAAAAGTTGTGATTATAGCCATTTTGTGAGTAATAAGATTCAAACTCTTGATTTTCAAACTCACGGCCATGATCACTTCTCAGAGTTTTAATCTTCAGTCCACTATGGTTTTCTACAGATTTGGAGTATTTGATAAAGTAAGAACAAGCTTCACTTTTGTGAGATAAGAAGTATACCCAAGTATATCTAGATAATTCATCTACTATGACATATACATAATGATTCTCATTTAAAGTAGAAACTCTAGAAGGTCCAAACAAGTCCATGTGAACCATCTCAAGTGGTTGAGAAGTTGAGTCTTCTTTCTTTGATTTAAAATAATCTTTATGTTGGTTTCCCTTTTGATAGGGAATACAAATTTGTCATTTGGGAATTCATGGTTGGGTAGGTCTCAAACAATGTTCTTCCTAGTCAATTTTTATGTGAGTGGATGTTGTAGTGTCCAAATCTTCTATTCCAAATCCAAGACTATTTATGAAAAGCATTTAAACAAGTAACATTTTTCATAGCTAAAGAATTCAGATCCACAGCATAAACATTTTCATTTCTTAAAGAAGAAAATACTAAAACATTTTTAGTGTTAGAAACATTACAAGAATTATTTTCAAACTTAACATAAAATTCATCATCACATAATTGTGAAATACTTAACAGATTTTATTTAAGTCCCTCAAAAAAATAAAACTTTAGAAATCAAAACTGAATCAGTGTTACCAATCTGGCCTAGGCTGATGATTTTTCCTTTAGAATTATCACCAAAGGTGACATGGCCTCCATAAACATTTATTAATATTTTTAAGCATGAATAATCTTCAGACATGTGCCTTGAACATCCACTGCCCATGTACCATACCTTCTTGTGAGAACTCTTCAAACAGGTCTCCTACAAAACAGATTTAAATTGGAAATTATTTTGGTACCCAGATATTCTCGGGTCCAGAAAGGTTAGAAATCCAAGCTTTAGGTACCCATATTTATCTTATGGGTTTCATACAATTTACATAATCAATAGATATTGAATGATAAACTTTATTTTATCTACAACCATATGAATAACTAGTTGAAGCATAGGAATTCCAAGAACTGGAATAAGCAGAATTTTGTCTAGACTTAGGAATAAATTGAGTTTTAGTGAACTGTCTCTATCCAGGTTCATACCCCAAACCAGTACTGTAATTTGGTGAAACTTGTTGACTAACATTTGAGTAAGTGTATCTTTTCCTTTTGTGAACTTTTCTATGTCCTTTCTATGTTTCTCATTAGAAATTTTCAATTCAATATTTTCCTTTAACAGTTGATAATTCTTTTCTTTTTCTATATCAAAGGTAGATTTATCATTGACAATGAGAGCATGCTGTTTATTTAGTGACATATATTTGTCCTTAAGTTCATTACATGTTTCTTACAGCATATTACTGTATTTAAACAATTCAGATTTAGAAATATTTTCATCATTGTCTGAATCACTGTTATTTCTAGAATAATAATCATTCATCATAGGGGAAACAGGTACCTCAGAGGTATTAGTCATGAAGCACATGTTGGAACGATCCTTTTCAGAATCATAAACTTCAGATTCACTTTTGTTGTACTCCAAAGAACTCCAAGTATCTTTCATGGATTTTATGTACTTATTGTCCTTATAATCATGTTTCTTTTTGAATTTTAATTTTGGACAATTATCCTTGTTGTGTCATTTCCTTTTACATTCATAGTAGTCTTTGTCATCTTCTTTATCGGACATCTTCCAATCCTTCTTCAAAAGACACTTGTTGTCATACTTTCCTTTCTAGTTATATTTTTTGAAGAAAATATTCTTCCTCTAAAACATCTTGAATCTCCTGGTTATTTGAGCCATCTCAGCATCACTGTCAGAGTTAGAATCTTCACTGGTTGAACTATCATTAGGTACATGTATTTACTATTTGTTTTTTCTTTTAGAAGTAGTAGACTTGAATGCCATGTATTTTCTCTTGGGTTCATCATCTTCTTCCTTATTTACCTTATGTTCTTCCTCATACATCATTAATTTACCAATAATCTCTTTTAGAGGGAGAGAACCAATGTCACATTATTCTCTGATTGAAATAGAAGTGCCCCTCCATCGATCTGGTAGACACCTCAAGATTCTCATGATTTGTTCCTTTGCTAGAACAACCTTTCCAAGTGAACTCATTGTATTGAAAATCTCATTGAACCTGAGGGACATGTCAGAAAAATGTTCATCAGTATTCATTTTAAAATTATCATATTTAATAGTATAGGTATTTAATCTCATTTCTTTAACATTGGTTGTTCCTTCATGAGAAACACCCAATGTATCCCAAATTTCATAAGCAGTTTTGCAAGCAGAAATTCTATTAAAATCTTCATCTCCTAAGGCACAATACGGGGCATTCACTGCTTTGAAATTATTATTGTAAGCAGTATTTGTAGGTTCATCCCAAGTTTTTCTTTTAGTTTCTGGAATTTTATATTGTGATTCTATTATACTCCAGATATCAAAACCCATACTCTCTAAATGAATTTTCATTTTCAGTTTCCATTGGGAATAATTGGTTCCATTGAAGAAAGGTGGCATGTTAGTAGCAGAACCCTCTAGTCTATTGTCTATAACTAGATTTTAGAAAATAGTTTTAAATAGATAAAATTTAGAACTAACAGAAATTTAAGATCTTTAAAGATGCAACTAAAATCACAATTGAAAAATATAATGTTTTGAAAATTTGTATTAATAAACAAGCCTCTATTACCAAATGCTGGTCGAAGTGGATACACCAGAGGGGGGTGAATTGAGTTCCAATTAAAATTTCTGGTAAAAAATTTTTTTCTTAAAATTCCCCTATTTAAAAAAAAGTTAAACTATAGTGAATTTATACAGAGTGTAAAAGTTGAATTAGTTTCTCAATGATTGATTAGGCATCAGTTAATTTAATATGAAAATTAAATATACTTTTGAAATAACATAATGGTTTACAATAAGTATAAAGACTTGATAATTTAACTACGAATGTAAATTTAAAAAAAATTATATTTTAAAGTAGTTTACAGCAGAATATAATGTAAATATATAGTATACTTATGATTTGAACTAAAATGCACAGCAGTTGTAACCAAGAAGTTCAGTCTCAAGTTGAGACTTAGTCCTCTCATCAATTTATATAAAATAATCCACACCCTGGATCGGGGTAAACAATAGTGAACACACTGTCCAGGTACAAAGACCTCTACCACAGTTCTTCATGGGAATACAAACAATAGCTCACAGTTGTCCAGGTCTCACTTGACATCTACCTCTATCCACAGTGGGAAAAAAAAGTGTTATGGAGTTTGAGTGAGGATTTAAGAATCCTAAAATTTAGATCAGGAGATAGTGTGTGTAAAATAAACAGGATACACACACTGCTCGAAATGTAAATGAAAGAATCACCAATGAAAGTGTGAATGTGTTTAGAAAAGAATTAGTGATCGGAAGTTCTGCTCTGGACTCGTTTGATTGGTCAAAAAAGCTTTTGATTCATTCTCTATTTTTTCTCGAAAAATGGAGTGTCATTTTCGTCCTTCTTCCAGGTACAGCTTATCAGTTTGAGTGCATGATGTATTAGTTGCAGTTCTTCACTCATGTTTCACCTTGTCGTTTACTTTAGAAGGGTTTCTTTATGTATATCTAGGATTCTTGGAGTATGGGTGAAGCCTTGTGTGAATTCACCATGTTTGAATGGTGTTGATCCTTCTTAGTTTATTTTTCTCTATGTATGCAACCACTTCACTTTCTGTCTCTGTGTATGTATCTTGGTGTGTTTTTCAGCTAGGTCTTTATCTTCCCTTTAATAGCATTCAACTTCGGCAAAAAGGAATTACATTTTGTATGGGTACTAGGTAAGGTTCCATGACTTGCAAACATATATCATTAAATAACACTAATTGCATTAAAAACATAAATTCTAACCGTTAGCTTAATAAATAAATAATATTGAGAGTATAGAGTTTGACTGGTTGGTCAATCATTAGTAGCCTTCTACTGGTAGATGTGTACGGTGGACTGTGTAACAGTAACCTTCCATTGGTAGCTCTTTGAACATGCAATGGTAGATCTTTGACCTTGAATCGGTATCTCTTTGAACATGTATCGGTAGCTATATATAACGATGAATTCATTCTATTAGTGTCTCTTGTTATCGGTAGATCTTAATCCATCGGTAGCTCTTGGGATATCGGTAGCTCGATGTATTGGTGACTCTGCACTTGTATCCGTTGACTATGTAAGTCGCTTCATATCAGTAGCTAGTCTGTGTATCATTAGGCCAGTCGGTAGCTTGTATCGGTAGACTTCTATCGGTAACTGTCTGTGAACTGGTTCTATCAGTATACTTCTTCATATCGGTAGCTCGGTAGATCGGTGGCTCGTCTATTCTATCGATAGCTTGGTAGACTCGTTCTATCGGTTAACTTGGTATCTGATTACTGATATCTCTGTTTATATCAGTGACCTTAGTGTATTGGGGACTCTGTCTATCAGTAGACTAAGTCTATCATTAGACTGAGTACCGGTATCTCTTTATATCAGTAGCTATATGCAGATCAGTGACAAACAATAATATGTTTTATGCAAAACATATCTTATTCGGTTAGAATTAATTTATAACTTATATAAACATAGATAACCATTGATTAACATATCTCATGGATTATTTTCACATTATTATCTTCTTGATAACATAATATCATATATTAAGCGAATTAGAATATAGATAAACATTAATTCAGATTATCAAAAGAATGTAAAAGCATAATTGGGATTATCAAAATAGGTGAGTTCAAAATAAATGATATAATATATTCTAATATTTATAATTATTTCATAAATTATATATATATATATATATAATATATAAACTATATAATGGATTCGTTAATGATTGGGATGAAAAATGAAATATATATTTTTCTGAGGCGTGAGTCCACATATATGCGCAAACGGTGAATTATTTTCTCATTTGATGTAGATGGAGATGAATAATGTTTAATTTAAAATAATATTAGAATATTAATATATACAAGATTAGTTTATTCTAATATGAAGGAGATTTTACCAATATTTATTGAGGTATAAGAAGATATAAAACGTAAAAAATCAGTTATGAGCTATACATTTTAATTAAAAACCATCTTATGATTACACATTAATCATTTAATGGTTTTAAAAAAAATATGTATTATAGATCATGGTTATTGATTTTAAAAATGTATTTGGGTGGTTATGGGCTAACATAAAAGGCTCATGTATTATGATAAAGATAAGAGAGGTGGTTTCCTTTTATAAGGGTGCGGGAAAACACATTTAGAATCATTTAAAATATTTGAACATATTAATTTATTACTTGACAAATTTTTCGAAAAATATGTTTTTTTTAATTTATGTAGTACTATGAAATAATTATTTATTTAAAATAGGTTATAGATATGTTATTAAGTAATTTTAGTCATTCTTTTTTCTTATAACCAACCCCATTAATATACATGTACATTTATTATAGTATTGAAATTGTACCTTAATTGTTTTTCATTATGACAAAAAATAAGTGTGTCCCCATTAAATAATTTTGACATATTTATTCATATTATAGATGAAATTATTTTAAAAAAATCTATTTCTATAAGTTGATGTGAGAAATTCAAATTAAAACTAGACATAAATAATGAAAATAATCTTTAAAATATGCCTTCCAAACCCAAAAAATGATGTTTTACCAAAGAAAAGTATAATTTTGAATATAATGTAATTTAATAAATTTAATAAAACTAAAAGCGTTTTATTTTACATTTTTATCAAATTTTATCATAATATGACTTTTAAATTATATCATTTAACGAAAATAAATGGTTGTTTTATATAAATCGATGTGTTCACTATTCACATAAAAATATATCAATGCAGAAAAATCTACAAAATTCACCTCAAGATAATATTTACTTGTACTTTTAAAAATATATATACATTTCCTTGAGTAATAATTCTAACAACATTAGAAATCTACTTTATTTTCTATGAAAAAATAAATCAAATTTTTTTTAAGAAAACATCTTTTTAAATAATTAAATAAAAATATTCAAAATCATATACTTAATTATTATTAAATATGTAATATATTTTCCTTATATAATTCCATTATAAAAAATCATAAATTTTTTATTCAAATTCTTTCCAAAAATTAAATGTCTAGGATATAATAAATACATTTAAATAATAATTTTTTTATAAAATATCATTCTTGCCTTAAATATTGTTATTATTTGTTAAGAAAAATATCAGTTATAGGGTTATTTTAAACATTATTTATATACTGTAAAATTTCACCCCTAAAAAAATTCTAATATTCTTTATCATTCCAACCAAATGATAAATATTTTAAATAATAAATGCTTAAATCCCACATCATACAGTGTGATAATAATCAATTCCATCTAATGGGGTAGTGGGAAATTAGATTGTCTCCCAAAAAACACATTAATAGGATCCCAGATTAAGGGAAAATTAAAAATAAGTGAAAATTATGGACACAGAGGGGAAATATAGTGTCTATAGATTAGTAAAGAGTGATATAAAACCTAGTTAAGAGAAAGTTAATGACCACAAATCTTGAAATTAATGAGTTATAAAATGTATATCATTTCATCAGATTATATTTTTTAATGTAAAATATTATAAAGGAAATTTTTCTTATAGATGGGGAATAATATTACAATGGAATGTGGGAAAATATACTTACATCATTTATTTATATTTATAAACAATATTCGTCAATGTTTTATAAGTTTCAATTCATTTTCATCTCTTTTCATCCCATATTCCTATGATCAATGAAAAATATGATTTTTTTACTACTGAATGAACTAAAATAATATTATAATATACTGTATAATTTAAAAAGAATAATTTTCATTCTTTTGGTCCTTATCATTTTACTAAAACAAGAAAAGTTTAGTAAATTCTTTGCTAAATTTTATAAAGAAACTATTGTTTGAAGTATTATTAAAGAATAATTCAATAATTATTCCCCATTATCTGCAAAATTATTTTAATAAGTAGCTAAATTAAAAATGGCCCCCATTTTTATTGTGCCAACCTAGGTTCCACACATCGGTACCCCATGTTGATCAGTTACATAACCTCAGGTGTGCCTCCTCATATTCCATAGACTGCCGACTAGTAGCTTGGGTCTAATATCGAATTTGGGGAGACTATATCATATTTATCAAAACAGCATAACTATCGAATAAAAAAAATTGGAAAAATTATGTAACCACAACATGAAGAAGACCAATATCACATGATGAATAAAATAGAAAATATAATATCCACTCATAAATAGTTTAAAATGAATTATAAATATATGTCATGTTTGAATATGCAAAACCCAAAAATAAATACAGGCTCTAACAACTACCTATAAGGTCTCCAACCATGCTTTCTTACCTCATCCATGCACCATACCATATCATCCATCTTACATTTTTATTTTGACCTCAACCTGTTCTCTAATAATAATGTCAATTTTCATTTCCAATCATGATTCCCAAGTGTGGTGTGAGTACAAATCAATAGGCCACCAACAAAAATGTCTCAAGAAATATCCAATAAATAATATTGATTACAATTTTATGAAGAATAAAGTACAAGAAAGAAAATAAACAATTTAAATTTATTCAATTTCTCTTTATTTATCCACAAAATCCCTCAACTTCCTGATGACACCAGTACACTCAATAGCTATATCAACCCATTCTAGAGTCTGACCTATCCCCATGGGATGTCTTTTATTTTAATTCCAATATTACCATTGATAATCTCAATTAATATCAAAATACCCTTGATACTGTCATCATTTAATTATTGTTTTATTTTTATTTTTAGCATTCATAATTTAATTCACACATTAATTCCATTATTATAATTAATCATTTAATTTAGATATGAATTGCATTGTTCCCATTCCTCATTTAATTCACATATGACTTCCATTATTACAATTCATAATTTGATTAAAAAATGAATTTAATTTGTACAATTCATTTTTCAATTAACAAATGAATGCCACTTCTACCATTCATAATTTAAATCACATTTGAATTCCATTATTACCATTTATCCTTCAATTCACATATAAATAAAACATAATCAAATAAATAATTAAATTTAACCAATTGATCAATCATAGTAGTCTATACACTAATTTATCAATTAATTATTTCAATTAAACAATTCCATAATCTCAAAAATCATGATAATTAATTGAAAAATTAATTAATTAAATTCAACTATTTAATATTCACCTCAAATCCATTAATTAATTTAGGAACTAATTAATCCCATCAATTCGACTAATTAATTCAACAGTAAATTAATCACACTAACTCCACAAAGTAATTCAACAAATAAAAAATCAAATTCAGTCAATTAAAAAATCACAAAACTCTCGGTAAATTAATTTAACAATCAGTTAATCTGGTTTCATAATAAAAATATCCCTATAATTAATTCAAAAATTAATTACTTCAATTCAATCAATTAAATATCCCCAATTCACAATCCATTGATTAATTAATTAATTCAATTTATGAGCCTCAATTTCTAATCATCTAAAACCAATTCTAAAATAACATAAACATAAATGAAATCAGTACATTGGGATTTGATAGATAGACCACCACATCAATTTATTGATGAAAAATCACCCAATGGAAATGCACAATTTAAGCAGAACAAGTCAAGAAAGTGGTGAAAAAAAAAATCTAGATTAGAAAATGAGGAAGGTTTAGATCTTCAATATGAGATTTGAATCAAGGTGATCAAATTTCAAGCGACATAAGAATTCACCCAAGAGCCTCCAAAAATTATAGGAATCATTAAGGGATGAGTAGGGTTCAATATGGGGTTAATATAATGGGTTCATGTTTGTAAAAAAAAATTTTTGGATTTACATAAATTGTTTCCAATAATGATATGTGTAAGGGAACAGCATGATCAAAACCACATTCCTGAATCATGAACATCTTCAAGAGGGTTCATGGATTCCCCTATAGAGGTTCATAGTTTGACAAAACATGCCCCATCCGGGTGAATCCCATTTTCTTGGGATCACACAATTTTCTAGAATGTGGCTCACAATTTGGAAAAATTGTGCACCTATTGAACACATTCCATCATTCTTCCAAAATTATAATTTTTCTCTAAAAAACACCACAACCAATAACCAAAACTAGTTTTAATAAAAAAAAGGTAATTACTATTTGTGTTTGAGCATGAGACATTTCTAGAAATGTTCGGGATTTGTAAATCTCCCAGCTTATAAAAAATCCTCCTCACATTTTTCATCAAATTATCACCATAATTCCTAGTAAAAAACATGATGCCACTGAGCCTACAAATTATCTTATCTATCCAATGTTTCTTCTATTGCATGACCATGATGTAACAATACATGAAGTAACAATTTTATCTTTTACAGAAACACTTCCTTAATACGAACCAAAACACATATATGATAGCTCCTCAAAATATGCATCTTCTTCCAACACATTATTATCCACATTGATCACATGAGAAGGTTTAGGGTGATATCTACGAATTCACGACATTTGTAAAACATTGGGTATAACATTATATCTCTAAGGGATATTCGATTTCTATGCCACTTGCCTGATTCTATCCACAAACTCAAATGGTCCAACAACCCTTAGAGTAATATTTCCTAGGCTCCACATCCTATGAAGTTCACATATATAAGACACCTAAAAATACATGATCACCGTATAAAAACTCTAGGGGTCTTTATTTTCTATCAACATATGACTTATATCTACATTGAGAAAAATCCATACACTTCAAAAGAAGATGTACCTTCTTTGATGCCTCATACATGATACTAGGTCTCAATAGATCACACTCTGATACCAACATCCAACATATATGTGATTTTCATTTCATATTATAGTGTCCCATATGGTGAAATCTAAATAGACTCCTAATAATTATTGTATAATAAAACACCACTAATGGTAAGTGATTTTCCACTAACCCATCAATGTATATGACACACCATCAAAGCGTATCCTCCAGAACCTATATTGTATGCTCTAATATCCCATATTTCTATTGGTAGAACAATTTAATCATTAAAACATATATATAAGGACATTTTAGAAGGCATTTTAGATGTAAAAAGAAAAAATTGAGTCACTTTCTAAAGCTATAGTCTTTGTTACAGTGTGTAGATTTAATATATCTCAAATGTATCAATGTCTTAGATAATGCATGGAGAAATACACATGTTCCAGAATGAAATGTGTTTTCATTATCAACCAGTCGAAAGCCACCCATATAGTGTCATACATCTCAGGTACCCTCTGGAGACCCCCCAAAAAATCCATTGTAAACACATCCCACATCCTTTCTGAAATGAGAAATATATATAGTAAACCTCTATATCATTGACACAAAACCTTCACATTTTGATAGGTGTAGCATTGTCTTAAAAAACTGTTATCTCTTTTCTCATTCATGGGAACCAAAACTATCATTATAGGTCATTGAACATTTTGATCACACCTAGATTAAATTTCCCCTTCGAGGCATGAAATTCCAGAATCTATAACTCTGGAATGCTCATAGGCACAAAGAGTATATTCATGACATAGATGATATCATCTTCATATATCCACCAATATGAATATCTCACTCACCTTCTATTCATTCCCTCAAGTATAAACATTCCAGATACTCATAAATTCTATATAAAATTCATCTCAAAAGTGTAGAATCCACAAAAATTGTTATGAGATTCATCTTCTCAAGACTCATAAACCAAAAAATACATCCCATCCAGTAGGGTCATCATATTCTACTCAGCACTAAACTCTTGAACTGCCTATGTTTTAGATTTCCTACATCAAGCCACAATAACATTGTTTCCAATTTTGGTCAGATATTCTTGATCATAGTCAAATGACTACATATACTCACCAGATCTTTGTTTCAAAAAATTCATGTCTTGCTGCGAAAATATATAATTCATGCTCTTGTGGTCCATTTACATAGAAAACCATTCACCCAATATATATAAATTCTAACAAATCAAATAGTAAAAAATATCTAATAACTCGGGTTCATTCGTATGGTAGTTTTCTCATGTGGCCTCTACTATCAAGACCCATATGCCATGACTTGATCTTTGAGAATCAATATTGCGACATGTATAATTTGATAGGTAACAGAAACACTATATGCTCCCCACCTGGCTGATGTAGGGTAAATATTTGTGCTTATTTAAAGTGATTATTCAACTTTTATAAATAATTATAGCATGATATTGATCATTCAAACATTATAACCTTCTTGTTCAATCTTGAAATATGCACGGCCAATTGAGAAAATTCATGGATTAAATTCCAGTAATATCAAGCTTACCCAAAAATGATATTGATATCAGAAACATTCTTGGGATTCTCCCATGATAAAAGTGTATGCCCCTTCTTTAAATCCACTAAAAATCCTTACTTAGTGATTATGTGATCTATGAAGTGTACCATGTCATTCCAAAACATACATTAATATAAAATTCCATATACCCAATACTCTCTCATTGTACTAAAGACAATGATAATATTTTTTTCATGAGCATCATGAGTCTTGTATTACACCATTATTTCATCTATAAATAGTAGAAAAACCAATACATCTATGGATGAAATATTTTATTCATAAATACATGAATAATTTTGGTGTTTTCATCAACCTAAAGAGTAGTACAATGAACAAATAATGGGCTTAAATTCTCTTGAAAGCATTCTTCGGTATATCATAAGGTCAAAATAAAAACTAAATATACTTTCATCTCAAATCAATATTGGTTAAAACACAATCTCCACTCATCATTTTAAACATATTATCGATTCATGTAAGAGTATATTAGTTATTCACCATCATCAGAATCAATATCTGGTAATCAAAACACATTTGTAGAGTCCCTTGAGCCTTCTTTGTGAACAAGACTAGAGAACACCATGGCACTATACATGGATGGATTAACCACTTATCCTAAAACTATTATAGCTGATTCTTGATATAATTAAGCTCTCTCAGTTCCACTATGAATTAGGGAACTAAAACTAGCTCATTCCTATGGAGGAGCTTAATGTTAAATTACATATCTATCTTAGGTGGAAAACTGAGATGATTTTAGGAAATACATCTCGAAACCTCTATACTATTTGTAGAAAAACATCATGTTACACAAAATAATCATCCTATAATTGACAACAATAATAAGTGGTGAGTTCTCCTAGTTGCTGATGAACTGGACCTACATAAACTACCTTGATATCCTACTATTCACAATGAATATATTAGTCACCCTTACAAGTCATAAAATTCACTCTCCTATGGTAATGATCAATGTGATCTTGGTATGTTACTAATAAATCCATTCCCATATTTAGATCAAACCCATATATTTCAATATTATATAGATCTAAACAAAAATGATACTTCCCAATTGTGAGATAACACTGTTTAACAAATAGATGTCTGTTGATCGTACCACCATAAGTGTATCTATTCTCAACACCCCACAAATGAACTCTACCACTAGGCTCAAACCATTATCAAATTGGGATGATATTAAATAATGATGAAACATCAATATCATGTAAGGTACTCAATAGTGTAGATGATATAATTATAGTACCTCTTAGGGTCGATGGTCCATGCTCACTGTCCACAAGTGTATGATAAATGACATGAAACTGTTTTGACCCTCATACCTTTGATTTAGTCTGGGTTATCAGAGTTTCAATGAATTGATGATATAGGCACAATTATTCAAAGGCTTCTCATCTACTTCCTCTACTACCATAGAGATTAGAAATCTATATACCAGACAAATATGGTGTAAAAGACCCCCACCTACATTCTAGTTCATTCTAGCTCCCCCATCACTACATGTCATTCATGGGTCCCTATAGACACTTTTTAGATGTCTCTTCATAAACCTTGTTTGGAACTCTATTGGTGGTTGGGGGCAATGCTTATGATAGTGTCCCTACATACCACACTGGTGGTATAAAAACATGACAAGACCCAAAGTAAATAATCCTTCATTGTGGCCACTCTTCCAGTTATTCCTTATATAAGAATATCGAAGTGATGATTCCTTCTCCTTGAAGATGTTCCTCTTGAGTATTCTACAACAAAATCATCTCCTCCCCTAGAAGCCTCCTTCATGTTCCCATTATCTAGGAGGACATGATCCATCACCTCCAAAAAAATATTTTAATAGAAATATGTTAATGTGGAGATTAATATATTATTTAATTCTATCATAGAAACACATTTTCATAACTATAACATCCTCTGTAAATTCTATAACAAATGAGTTCATGTCAATAATGTGTCCAACATTGTCCATCACATACACAATATCCTTAGTCAACTGTGTGAACACAACTTCTCCCCCATATCTCAACATCACTTTATGAAAGATCTCCAAGAACATGTCCAAAATGTCTGTACAAGACAACCCATCCACCCACCCATTTCAGACCAAAAAATCACACCAGTGATTTACTAATCCTTTAGAAATATAAGTAGCTAACTAGGCTCGATTCATAGCACGAGTTTTAAAATTTTCATGCATGGTATTGATGGACTCACTCCATTACTATGTTTCCGTAGGTCCACCCTCTCTGATAAATGTTATAGGGGGGTGTAACTAAAAATACCATGGCAGACCATTCATAGTCCTCATAACATTCAATAGGTCCCTCTCCCTAAACTACAAGAAGATAGAAATGTTATCCATTAACTGCTCTCATGCTTCATCACCTGACACTATCATTGCCTCATGTTCCATTATTAGAGGATCATCTCTATCCATTCCCTCATATCTTCCTCTTAGTAGCTGTCATAATTGATTCATTTATCTACAATTCAAAATAGAAATTTCATGAAGCAAAACCCAATGTTCACAATTTTATCAAGAGGTATTCAAACATGTTATTACATGTTTCACCTTTTTCCCACCTCACAGTCAAAACTAAGGCACTAACACAACCCTTAACCATCCCACATATAGGACATGGTTAACAAAGGGTAAAAACATTCTCAAATTAATATTTACAATAGAAACCCATTTATTTATATTTTTCTTCATCATATACTCTCTATTTCATATTAGGAACCACTATCAATTTAATTAACATTAGGAAAGAAAAGAATTTTATTTTGAACATCTTACCCAAAAACAAAGTTTTCCCATGATTTCCTAAAATTGTGTGTGTCACATAATAATTATATTTTCCCAGAATAATGAATCCATACCCAACTATAGTTCAACACTAGAACCTAAGTCAAATCATTGAAAAAAATATTGAAAAATAATCACATCACCCAATAATTGAATCAATTATGGTGAAATAGTATCAATTATACCCAAAACCATCAATAAAGACTATCCCACAATGGGTACCTATATTTTCCCCCATACATGGGGTAGAAACTCCTATGAATGGTCTCATAAAAAAGGCTTGAAATTTCATATTCTTCCATCTACCTTTCCCAAATAGTAATATAAAACATATGAAAATAAAACTCATTCGATAGAGCCTTTTAACATCCCATCAAGGGTTCCACACATGGGTTCCCCAAGACTATTAGTTACATGACAACAAGAATGCCTCAACTCATTACCAAGGATCCCAACATGGAGTGAGGGTCTATTATTGAACATGGGGATACTATTCACTCCTTTTCAAACAATCACAACAATAGATTAAATTAAAAATGACCAAATGATATAACTATAACTAGAAGAATACCAATATCACATGAAAACCAAAATAAGGGATACCCTATCAAAACCAAGTTAGTAGTAATGGAATTCCAAATATGTCTCCAGTTTCAATATACAAAAACCAAAATAAAATAATACACTGAAAGCACTCTAGTGGGTGTTGAACCATTTATGGTTCCCTTATCCATGATCTATCATAAATCATTATTCTAAAATGTTACCTTTTCCCTTAACCTCTATTGTAATCATAAATTAAATTTAGGAATCATTCAGGAAACCAGAATTAGCTATGAATACAATGTAAAAGGTCATCACCAATGTTATCTATAAAAATATTGATTCAATATAATTTTATGTATTTTTATAATGTTGAAAATACCATAAATAAGGAAAATAATATTCATTTCTCAGGACCTGTTCCTCAGGGCCTGTGGCGTGACATACCTTAAGCCCACCTCCAGAAGGCCAGGGGTTCGTGACTACAACCCAAGGCGTCAACCTTCAAGTGGGATTAATTTTTATGAATACATGTATGCATGCACACAAAACCACATCCCAATGATGGAAAAGTAACCAAGTATGAATCTAAAAAGCCACCGAGTTCAAGTACAACTGAACGTAAAAAATGGGCCAAAATATAATCCCAAAAAAAGCCTAACTATAAAAAGGAATGTACAAAAGAAACTATGGATGTCCATCTGTTAAAACCCCCAACTGATGAAAAGAGTTGTGTATACACTGGAAGATGTAAGAGTATTCCCTACCTACAAGATCTCACTAGGCCTCGCCTAGTCCTAGGACTCTAAGTCCTTCGTTGAAGCATCTATCATATACACTAGACACATCATGTGCGAATGAATCCCATGTTGGGGTGAGTAACAAAAGAATAAATAGGGGATTGTGAAACAAAAAAAGGACCACAAACCAAATCCACAAACAAACCCTAATGCACGATGACCATCATTGACCATGAAGTAAGACAGATCACACTAGTTATACTCTAGATTAGTATAGTAGAACCAATAGTCACATCATCGAACATGATTGGATGTTGGAGAACTCTTTCTCAATTAGTACAGTGGGCATACCTTGTCACATATAATCTTCTTCCCACCATCCACTAGAATGTTGTGGTAATCATCAATTATGTGTACCGTGGGTATACGGGGTCACACAAATTCCTCTCCCTACTATGGGCATGCCAGATCACACACAATTAGCTTCCCACCTATGGATATACTGAGGTACTCATCCTGTCAGCATCGTGGTCCTGTCAGGTCACACAGAAGTCACTCCCCATCTTAGGCATGTCGGGTTACACAAAAGCCTCTTCCAACTTGAAAATAGTATCTAATCCACATTGGGACACTCGTACACAATCGTTAGGTCTCAGCTAGGTGTAGGGTTCCCACACACCAAACACTTGATCTCAAGAAAACCACTCCTCAATCCAATCATCAAATTTCAACATCCATAAAATCCTACATAGATTATTCCAAAAGACCTGTCTCATCATGAGTTTTTAAACACTCCAAAAAACTCATCAATTAGACCTCTGGTTTTTCATGATATTGATGTTTTTTAAAAAAGGGTTCGGTTGGGTCGGGGTCTAGTCCCACTTGGTCAGACTGACACTGCCTGAATAGTCCTGAGGTCCACCTTCCGGACCCGGGTCCACCAACCCAACCTAGACCCATCATGGCCTAGGTTCGGTCAGTTGGGTTGTGGGTCTGGCCCATACCATGCCCATTCTGATGAAGAAGAATTTGTTTGTCTACCAGGCCTAGACTTGGTCAGAAGCTGCGTCCGACACCCCTACCTATGGGAGCAACTGTGGTGTCCGCTCCCCCCTACCATAGTTGATTGAGCGCGACATGGTTCTGCGTCTGTAGCTTATAGCTACCATCAAGGATGATGGTGGCTTCTCCCACTATGATTCAGCTTGAGCCGGTTATGACGGTCTTCTCTGGTGTGTTGGTGGGAAATTCTATTTAACATTGGGTCTACACTTGTGGTTTGTTCTTCAGACCTCTTATGCCTATGGCATTCAAGGGATTCAATATTCCATGTGATATCCTCGAATACTCCTAACACCCACTTGGATGTTCATTCATGAAGAATGAACAAGCAGAGTTGTTCAGGCCTTGTTCATTTTGGCCTGCACCCGATACTTTAGAATTTAAAATAGGGGATGGTTCAGGGATAACATTTCTATCATTCATTAAAATTAATCATGAATTTAAATCCCATGAAACATCACCCTCCTGCATGAATGGATGATCCTAAGATCAACATGTTCATGGGTTGATCCGTGTTCATCATTTAGAATGAAGAATAATGAAAAAATAAACCAAACTAAACTCATACCTTGAAGCAGTTCGACCTTGAAGTGTTCATTGCTTCCCGGATTCGTTATTCATGGTGAGTCAATGTTTTTAATGTCCTGCTAGTGTTTGTAATTTTTTTAGAGACAGAACTCATCGGTGGTTCTTCAGAGAATTGTACACTATTTAATTATGGATTCCCCAATCGTGTTTATCTTATTAAAAGAAAATGCATCCCATCATTTCTGCTATGCTATGACGTCGTGTCGTTACTCTTCATTTAAAGCATCATTACACTTCTAATTAATAAGATATTAAATATCCTCTTTTAATGTGCCTCATCTTCGCCTCATCTCTGCACCACAACACCATTTTTTGCTGCTCAATAGTGCGAAAGAATATAAAATAACATTTTTTATGTTATTTTATTATATTAGAAAATTCAGAAAATTTATACTTTTATCCAACCATTACTAGTCGAAGTTGAGTTAATTATTGGGGAATACCAACATTCTAATGTCAACAGTGCCCTCAAATATTCGAACCGAGAACCAATTCAAATGATATAAAAACGATCTCTATCCTTTACTTAAGTAATCTATAAAATGTTTAATGTTTTATTTTGGGCTCACTGGATCTCAGAATAATGTGATGTTAATTCATGTGGTCTAGAAATAAATTCTTATAGTTAAAAAAACACACAGAAATTACAAGATTATACATTTTCCCACCTTAGGTATTTAAATCACTTAAATCGAAAATAATGGAAAATCAAACAAATGGGGGTACTCAGCACGAATATGAGATTCTTGCTCCCATTTGATCTCATAGAGATTCTCATGCTGCCAACAAACTCCCACCAGAGGAATTGACAATTGCCAATGTCCAGCTCACTGCAATCGATGATGTGTGATTGATCATTTATGCACCTCCTCAACTAGGAAAAAGGAAAAACATCATGCACCTGGTGCATCTGTGTGGGAAGATCTATGAAATATGCCACCTCACCAACTATGGTGAAAATATGAAAAGGTCTGATGAAAATCATAGATAGCCTGCCTCCCTAGCCAAATCTTCACAATAATCGTTTGGGTGAGACTTGAAAGAAGAGCAAGGACTCCCTCATCAAACTCAAAGGGTATCCACCTCATATCCGCAGATGATTTTTTCCTGCACTATGAAGTCGTCATCCATCCCTGGATGATCTGCACCTTCTTAGTGGTAACCCGTACCAACTCTAGACCCATGAGTGTTGACTCTCCCACTTTTATTTATCATATAAGTGATCTGAAAGGCCACCCATACAATGCCTTTAATGGTTCCAGGAAGATGGTGGAGTGAAAGATTTTATTTGATGAAAGCTCCACCAGTGGTAGTTGGTCCTCCCAATAGCGACCAATATCAAGGATAAAAGCACAAAGCATGTTCTACATGTTCATTATGGTCTTCTTCGTTTGACCATCTATCTGAGGTTGAGAATATGTTCTTATGAGTATTGAGTTATAAAATCCTACTAAAATTACTTCCAAAACTTGTATGTAAAGTGTGTATCATTTTATGAGACGGTTGTCAAAGGTTCCTTGTGATGATGAACTATCTCATGGATGTAGAGGCCTCCAAAGCCCTCTACCGATCTCTGCTTCTGTATGGGTAGGAAGTTATCCCACTGGATGAGTCAGTAAAAGATCACCCAGATATAATCATGGCTCATAGACCTGTGTGGTAACCTATCACTAAGTCCATTTAGATACCATCCCAATTACATTCTGGTACCTCAAGTGGATGTTCCAAGATTTCTAGGACCTGATGCCCGACCATCACATGCTAAAAGCGGAGGAATTTGGAAACTATCTCTGCCACCAATTTCATCATACCTATCCACCAGTAAAGATGTCAGAGGTCCTGGTACTTCTATGTCAGAAAAGTATGTACCACCAAATGTGATGTATGGAACTACCTCAACACCTCCTATCATAACATCACTAGTACTATGATGCATCATCTGAAAAGGATGACGTGCTCCCCACCTATCCAAAATACACTAGGATACTGCCATGAGGATGATTGAGTATGTTGGGCCTCTTAGTAAACATCCAATATATGTGCCTCTCTAACTCATTGATGGAGTGGGAGAGTGACAGTTATTAACTAGAGGTAAGTTTCTCCATCACTATCCATGAAGGATATCTGCATCATGACTAGCAACTAAATCACATAACTCATCATTTGTAAAATAGACCACTATCTCGGCGCGTCGGAAAAAATGTTCCCCATCCCAAAAATATAGATTATATTAAAGTAATAGTCCTAGAAGAACTCCATCAATTGTCGTTGTCTCATGTATAGGTCCTTTTGTGAGAAGATATACCTAAGACTCTTGTGATCATATTATACAGCAAATCGTTCACCCATCAAGTAGAGACACCACATATTCAATGCGAAGTACACTGCTACTACCACTATTTCATGGGTCACGTATTTCAGCTCATACTGCGTCAACTTCCCTGAGCCATAGACGATCACTACTCACTCCTACATCTAGACACAACTCTATCCAGTCCCTGATTCACTTCCAAAAACTACGTACCCAACTCCATATTCTAGTAGTCTCAAGATGTGGGAACTCATCAGTATCCGCCTTAGCTCCTCAAAACTCTACTGGCACTTCTTCTTCCACATGAAGGGATATACCTTCTATGTCATGGCCAATAATTTTGCCTCTACTCTAATAAAGTTAGGCACAAACCTCGTGTAGTAACCATCCAACCCCAAGATAATCTGCACCTCAGTCGTGCTCCTTGGTGGCTCCCAATCAAGAACTACCTCTATCTTCGTTGGACACACATCAACTCTAGACTTTGTGATGAAATGTCCCTAAAAGTGGACCTCCCAAATACAAAACTGGCACTTCAAGAGATTTCCAAAGGCAGTTCTATAGTAGTGTGTCCTGGACTACCCACAACTACATAGTGTGCTCCTCCTCCAACACTTATTACAATGTGATTTCATCAATGAAGACTACTAGAAAACAATCAATGTAATGCTGTTGGATATTGTTCATGAATCCCATTGAAAACTACTGGGGAATTGTTCATGCTAAAGGTCATCACCATTAACTCTTAGCATCCATACCGACATCTAATGTATGTCTTCGGTATGTACTCATCTCATACCTAAAGATCGTAATAGCCTAATCTGAGGTCTACCATCGAGAACCACCTCACACCGTTCAACTGATCGATGAGGTCATCAATCCATGGTAGTGGATACATATGCTTCACAGTCACTTGATTCAGGCACTAAAAGTCCATACATTACTTCATGCACCCACCTTCCTTCTTGGAAAACAACACTCAGACTGCCAATGGTGAAACGCTAGTCCTTATGAATCCCTTCTCATGAAAGTCCTCTAGCTGTACCGTCAACTCATATAGGTATGCGTGAACCATATGATATGTCAGTGTGGATATCAGTACCGTCTAAGAGTACAGGTTGATGAATAATTCTACCTCCATGTTTGGAGGTAGTCCCATAAGATCCTTAGGAAAGACATTCCCATAATTGTCCACCATTATAGGAAATCTCTGAATCCTCTCGCCTAACGCACCAAGGGTGAGGCTAACCAATTAGTGATTTATTGGTTGAAACCTCATCCATGATAGTCCATCCAGTTTTGTAATGGTTCCCTTATCACGGTTGATAGAAAAATAGGTCTCATCCTTGCCGACATAATTCACTTTGCACCTAAAATACTCTATTTGTGCATAGATGGTAGATAACCTGTCCAAACCCAAGATGACATCATACAGCCTTGATGCTACTACTAGGAGATCCCAGCCAATGTCCTTGCCTCTTAGAGTAAGCTCACACTGCTATAATGAGGGTTTAAACATCAAATACTCTTTCGTAAGAGTCTCTAATTGTAAGGATTAAGTCAATGTCTCCACCAGAATCTCTGAGTCTTGAATGAGGTCTGTTGAAAATAAAGGGTGATAGGAACCTATTTCTATAAGAACTACATATAAGATGGAGAAGAAACTAATCATACCTTTAATCATATCTAGAGTACCATGGTTGTAGTCCTCCATCAACTGAAGCTCGCTTCACCTATGTCTGTCGACTCCCTCAGCCCATAGTGGACCACCTGGGGGTGATGGCGGTAGCACGTCGAACCATCGCCCCACACCTACCACTCGGCATGTTCCCCTTCCACGACTTCCACACTATGGACCTCCTAGATTGAACCTCTGCTTCTGACATTGTGGTATCTCGACCATTTGTTGATGGTATATGTGGCGGGTCTAGTAGTCATGTTTCATGTGTCCCTACCTACTACATTTGGAGAAAAACCTGGTCCCTTGCTGACTCTGTATGCTCTAGGAGCCCTTCACTTCTGACCCTGAGTCATGAACTCATCCACTTAAACACCTAGACCGCTTAGGCCCCCTCGTCTACTTCTTTCTTCTCACCACTAAAGGCTCAACTACCTAAGGTATGCTAGAAACTCCATCTATTGGTGCCTACAGTTCTATGAAGATCTTCACACTAAGGGATTGCTCTAGCACTCCATCCTGAGTGGGATGCTGAGTGACACCATATATTCCCTTATATCTCTTCTAAGTCCCTACTCAATTTTCAGTGACTTGAAGAAAGGGTCATGCACCATATATGTGGAGTAGAGAGAGTTGCATGTAAACCATGAAGAGTACTCAACCACTAACATGTCACCCTACTGCAGATGAGGCATCTCTTGAATGCACACAGAGTGCATGTTCACAAGGAAAAAATACTCCTGGAAAATCCGCTCAAAGTCTATCCAGGTAAGGGTCGCCTCATCATCCATATATATGGTCATGCTCCACCATTTCCCTACTGAGCCCTACTAAAGGCTCGCGACCAAGATAGTAATCTGATCAAGAGGTATCCTCACTAAGTGGATGTCCCATGTCACTATCTCCAACCAGTCCATAGGGACTTCAGAATCTATCTCTCACAAAAACATGGTAGGTCTCTATCTTTGGAACTCGTGTAAGGAGATGAGCCTGTGCACATCCTCTATCGGTAATGCTGATAGTAACTGTTGATCAATAGGCTGTGGAAACACCGATGCACCAACAGGAAGGGCCTTCTCTAGCACTAGTCCTTGAACAAATGGCTCATCGCTAGGTGTGCTGTCCTCATGGTCACACATCAGAATCCAAGCTAGTTTTCTACGTCGAGGCATACTAAAACAGATCAAGATGTTTCATAGTCAAAAGATTTATACTTGGTGAGATGACTCTTATTCAAGAAGATCATAAGTAGACATTTATGCAACAAATTATTTCATGTATAGATAAGAAATGAATAATTAAAGATCCTAGGGTATGGATATGTTTGTCACCCCACCAACACTGGACTCCCCGAATCTAAAATTCTATCTTGTAAAGTTCAACACTATTTCCAAAAAACAAAACAAAAGTATCTCATTGTCTAAGTATAATCATCAACATTTGATACTACTTTGTCATGAACCATCCCCATGGGACCATGCTGTGACATACCTCAAGCCCACCTCCAAAGGGCCAGGGGTTGGTGACTAACACTGAAGGCGTCAACCTACATGTGGGAGGAATTTTCCCGAATACATGTACGCATGCACAGACTATAACATCCCAAAGATGGAAAAGTAAACAATCATGCCTCTAAACAACCACCATGTACATGTACAGCTGAATTTTGAAATTGGTAAGAATACAAACCCAAAAAAATACTATCTGCAGAACAAAAATGTAGAACAGAAACTCTGGATAGCCATCCGATGAAAACCCCGGAATATTGGAAGAGTAGTGTAGCTACTGGAAGCTGTAGAAGTATTCCTTAGTAACTGAATCTCACTGGTCCATGCATTGTCCTAGGACACCAAGTCCTCCATCTAAGATATGATTGTCTGCAACAGACACAACATTTGCAGGTAAATCCCATGTTGGGGTGAGTAACAAAATACTTAGTAGGGGACATTGAAACACAAAGGAATAACCATAAAGAAAATCCATAAAAAAACCAAAAAGCATGATCACCTAGTGTGATCACGAAGCAATAAATGTCACACCAGGTATATTCTAGGGTAGGATATTAGAACAATTTGTCACATCATTGAATACCTTGGGCTGGTAGAGAGCTCCTCCTCAAAATGTATAATGGGATTTCTATATCACACAGAAGCTGGTTTCCAAGAAACATAAGACTAATGTGGTATGCATCACTAAATAGTATCGTGGCTATGATGGGTCAAACAAAACATACTCCCCAGCGTGGGCATGTCGGGTCACAAAAAAATTCTTCCCACTTATGGACATTATGTGGTACTCCACTTTTCGAGTATCGTGGGTCTGCTGGGTCACACAGAAGATTCTACCCACCTTGGTCCTTCTGGGTCATGCAGATGTTGCTCCCCACTAGGACATAGTATCTTATCCACACAGAGTCTCTTGTTAGCAGTTTGTATGTTTCATCCTGCAGTTGGGTTTCCACATGTCACAAACTAGATCTAAAGTGAGTTGCTCCTCAAGACAGTCAACGAATTTCAACTTCCATGAAATCCTCCATATATTATTGCAAAATAACTTTCTCATCGTGAGGGTTACAACACATCAATGGACCTATTAATCAGAAGCCTTGTTTGCAAGAAATTATCATTTTTTCAAAAAAGGGGTTGGTTGCGTCTGGGTCCAGTCGAACCCCCCTCCCCCCGCATCCATACTTAGCATGGGGTCTAATGACCCATCCCAGGTCCCCCGATCGGACCTATACCTTGCCTGTCTTACGCCTTGTCCCTGGGACCGCGGGTCCATCCCATTGGGGCGGGTCTGGCTTGCACCCTACCCAGTCTAACGATGGCAGGCCAGTTTTTCCACCTGGACCGAATGTGGCTAGAAGCCCGGTCTGGCATCCCTGATCTGTGGGTTATCTTCTAAGCCAGCACTCCCCTGACGTGTTCAGTTAAGCACTGCCCACCGCATGTGATGCATCGTTGTGCCGCGTCTACCACTACGAGCTAACATCACTGAGGCGGGTGACTTCTTCTACTGCAGTATAGCCTGATCCGGCCTCGAAGGACCTCTATTCTGTATCGGAAGTCAGCAACGCTACCATTAGGGCCTTCCATAGACCACCAGGATTACAATGGTGGTCCGTTCATCATGTCTCTTGTGACTACGTCCTCTAGGGGATGTTGTCTTCCCTATGATGGCCACGAATCTGCCTTGCCTCCGACAAGGAAATTTGGTCATAAAGAACGCACAAGTGGAGGGTCTCAGGGATTGTTCTTGTCAGCATGCACCCTCCTCATTAGAATTTTAAAACAGCAGAAGGTTCGAGGTTTGCAGTTCTATCAATCATAAAGATTAATCCTGAAAAAAAATCCTAGAAACATCACCCTCCCCTAAGATCGAATGATCTGCGAATCAACATGTTCGTGGGTTGATCTGCGTTTTTCATTTAGAATGAAAAATGGGGATACCATAAACCAAAAAAAACTGCTATCTCGAAGCTATTCAACATTGAAGTGGTCTTCCTGTGAATATTCAAGAGGTTGAAGTTGTTCGCTGCTTCCGGAATATATTCTTTGAGGTGTGTCGAAGTTGTTAACGTTCCGTAGGCATTCATCATTCTTCGTTGGAGAGAAAACTCTCCAGTGGTTCATCAGATAATTTCTTTCCATTTAATTCTTGTTTCCCCTAAAACATTTAGATTATTAAAAGAAAACTTTTCATCGATTTTCGGTAACATTGCAACGTCATGTTGTTACACTTCATTTAATGTGTCATTAAACTGCACATTAACTTGTCGTTAATGTTCTTTTTTTAATGTTCCTCATTGTCTCCTCATCGCCACACAGCAGTGCCATCGGCTACCGCTCAAAGGTAAAAAAGAAAATAAAATATCATTTTAATTTTATTTAATTATTTTATGAAATGTCTGAAAATTAACTTTTCCATCTGACCCTTTTCGGTCAAAGTTAAGTCATTTATAGGGGAATCCCGGTGTTCAATGTTCAACAATGCCCTCATATATTCGATTTGAACACCGGTTCAAATGTTAGAAAACCCCACTAACATGTTTAATAATGTGAACTAAAAAGATATCAAAATTCCATTCCCGGCTCACCAGCCCTCAGAATCACATACCATCAAAGAGTGTGGTCTCCAAAAATTTCCAAAAACTTTTTAAAAAAATTAACCAGAAATTCTAAGACATTACAACATTTACTAAATTACCCTTTATTTAACCACATACACAATTGAGTTCTGAAGGAAAAAAACTATATATACATGCTTTATCCCATTCTAGAGTCTGAATAATTCTCATGGTATATTTTTTATTGGAATCCCATTGTTAAAATTCATCAAGTAAATTCTTATCTGAATTCCATATTACCATTCATCATTTAATTCAAATATGAATTCCATTATTATGATTCATCATTTAATTCACATAAAAATTCAATTATTACCATTCATCAATTAATTCTCATCTGAATTCCATTGTTAATATTCATGAATAAATTCACATGTGAATGACATTATTACCATTCATCATTTAATTCACATATGAATTCCTTTTTTACCATTCTTCATTAAATTCACATATGGATGCAATTATTATCATTGATAATTTCATTCAAATACAAATTCAATTGTCACCATTCATTATTAAATACCCATAGAACGATAAAAAATCAATTAATTAATTAAATTTAACAAATTGATCAATCACAACAATTTAGAAATTAATTAATAAATTAATTAGCTCAATTAAACAATTCCACAATCTCGACAATTAAATTAATTAATTACAAAAATATTTAATCAATGTAAGAAATTGAATATACCCTCAAAACCATTAAATTATGAAAAATTCATTAATCCCATAAATATGAAAAATTAATTCAACAATTAATTAATCAAATCAACTCCAAAAATTAATTCAGAAAGTAATTATTCAAATTCACTCAATTACAAAATCTAAACATTATCCATTAATTAATTAATTAATCTTATTTTATAAATATAATATCCCTAAAATTATATCTACAGTTAATAATTCCAATTCATGAAAATCAATATCCCTAATTCAAAATCGTCTAATTAATTATATTACCTATTAAATATATTAAATTATGAGAACTAAATTTATAATCATCCAATATCAATTCTATAATTACATAAATGGAATGAAAACCAATACATTAGGATTTGAATGAAAGATGAAGTACCACAATTCATTGATGTAAGATCACCCAATATAAATCCCCAATTTATGTAGAATGATCAATTGTGAAAAAATAATACAATCTATATCCAAATGTATGAGAGGTGAACAACATCAATCTGGGCATTGAATCACGAATAAAAAACATATTGATCCATAGGAATTCATAGAGGAGTCTCCAAAATAGAGTGGAATTATTAGGGGATGAGTGGGTGTTGATTTTTGATTATTATGGGAGTTGAGGTATTTAAAAAAAATATTTATGTTAATCAAATGGTCACACATGGTTTATAGTGATGGGGCACACAATGATCCAAACCGTGCACCTTATCTATGTACCTATTTTGGGGGAACAATTTCTTCATTTAAGTACCAGGGATTGATAAACCATGATCCAACTGTGTGAATGTACTTTTTTTGGGTTCACACTATATTTTGTGCAGGGGCACACAGTTTTGGAAAACTTTGTGCCTACTGTGAACTTTACATATTCCTTCAAAAATTATCAAATAACTCCCCAAACACACCCAAAACAGTAACCCAAACTAAATTTACTCAAACTAAGGTAAAATAGTACATGTCATAATCCTGATAAATCTCTAAAAAAGGGCAAGATCTTATACAAATCATGCTTAACCAGAATTCAATTTTTTTAAAAAATGACAGATAATTTCCACACAAAGCATCACATTAAAAAAATTAAATAAGGTATATATTAATGTACCATAAAATTCATGTGTATACATTTATTTTATATTCATATAATAAATTATAAATACACAAATGATCATAAAATATAAATGAAAACAAATATTCTTCCAAAAGTAAGCTATTCACTTTTACATAAAATTAAATTATACACTATATAATATAATCAATGAATTAATAAATAAAACAAACAACAAAAAAATTTATATTAATCAAATTATAATAAAATAAAAATAAGTTTTAATATTCAATAATACCATCCAATTTAATTTATCAATATCTATATACTTTTTAACATAGTTAATTATATTTTCCAAATATAGAGATCATATTATGGGTTTTTTTAACCTAAATTATTTTCCCTAAAATATCACATTACATCTAAGTCAATACTATCAAATATTAGAAGCATTAAAAATATACAAGAAAATACATTCTGAAAAATTATTATATAATAATTTTGAGATGTTTCATGATTCTTTTTATAGAAATATCAATGAAAAAAATATTTATAAATAATAATTCCTGAATCACAATACAAAAAAACATTTCTCATTTTACATAAATGGATGGATTTATATAGTACATTCTTTGGTTTACCAGTTAGAACATAAATTTGGGAATTGACTTAGAAATTTCCCAAATTTTTCAAACAGAATTCATTGAACTACCAATAGAATATTATGATAAACATTACTTCTCTCTAGTGCACTATTTAATTTTTCCAGATTAACTTCACTCTCTATGTCCATATTTTTAAACCAAAAACTTATTTCTTATTCATTTGAGATAATTTCCAAGGTGTTTCATCCCATATTTTTTTCATGATGGAATATATGACATATTACTTCTATGATCACCATAAAACTCAATTTTTCACTTATTTGGAATATATTGAGACTCTCCAATGTTCTTGTTGTTAATTATATATCGATATATCTTGTAATCCATAATGTCAAAGAAAAATCTCCAACTCCAATTTTATTTGGTTTCTCATTTTTAAAATCCTTGAATTATCTTTCACATTCTATATTAACATGATTCCTCATAGTTCTCTCAGTTAACAAAAACCAAAAATTATATAGTTAGAATCTACAATCACAGTGGAATATCATGTATGAGTAAGCAGGAACATAAGACTACCACGACATCCTTCTCAAATCCATGAAGATCGACGAGGAACAAAGGCTCAAGTGGATCTAAGATGAAAAAGGGTAACTCCCGATGAAAACATAGGTTTTAATGGATTTTTTATAGAATTGTCAAGGAATAGCTAACGCTGACACACTATCTATCCTAAAAAGGATTTGGATGAAACATAACCCAATTTGTTTTGCTATTTCTAAACCTAATATTAATTTCTTCTTGAATTTTATGCATCCTCCTTCTATTGGTTATAATTTCCTTGATGCTTGCAAGAATGAAAATGATGTTGACTCCCATTTGGTCTTTTCCCACTACTCTCCTAGAGATGTTTCTGTCTACAATATTTCTAATCAAATTCTTACTTGTCATTTTTCTCACAACAATTGACACTGCTTTAACACCATAGTTTATGCAAAGAATAGATACCAGGATCGTCGACCCCTCTGGCAGGACCTCTCGACCTTAGCTGGCTCTATCCAAGAGACCTGGCTAATTATTGGTGACTTTAATTCCATTCTTCTTAATAGTGAGAAGATTGGCCCCCCTCAATCCCCTATATCTTCTAGAGTTTTTAGAACAATAGCTGAAATCTGTAGTCTAATTGAAATCATCCTATCCGGGGCTAAATACACCTGGTACCGAAGACACTATAACAATATGGTTTCTAGAAAACTTGATAGGGCCTTTTTTAACATGTCAGCCATCGATGTTTGGGACAAAATCTCAAGCATCACATTACCCAAACTGAACTCGGACCATCACCACATCCTTTTTAGTCTCCTATCTAAAAATGAAAAACTCAGTATTCCTTTTAAATTTAAGAATGCTTGGTCTGATAACTTGGAATGTTCTAACTCATCCAAAATGGCTAGATATCCATGAATCATCACTCTGAAGATTTTTCTTGTGTCACTAAGCTAAAACACCTCAAACACTATCTAAAGGGTTGGTTTAAGGATAAACTTAACCAAATGGATGTCGAGATTGCCTCTCTTGAATCCGATCTCAATAAAATTCAAAATAGATAGACTCGTGATGATTATTCCTCTGATCCTCAGAATGAGCTGAAAATATCCTTGAAACTCAATTCTATTTTGATCCACAATGACAACTTGCTTAAACATACTTTCAAAATCAAATGGCTCTCTGATGGAGATAAGAAAACCAAATTTTACAATTCTCTTCAGAGAGTTAGGAAATATTCTCTCATTTTATACTTTCATAATGATAATGACACTCTTTTTGATTCTGATGAAGCTATATCCAATCACATGGTCTCCTACTTTCACAACAATTTCAATGGTCCTAATATCAATAAATATCTCATCCCTGGGATCATTCCAAATTTGATCAATGAACAGGAAATTATCTTCCTGTTAGGCACCTCGTTGGACCATGAAATAAAAGATACAATCATCAACCTTAACTCTGATAGTGGCCCTATGCCTGATGGATTCAATATTGGTTTCTTTCAACATCATTGGGAGGCTTTGCACATGGATGTTTGCAAAATGGTGTGACACTTTTTCACTAACTATGTTCTTCCATATGGCCTTAATGCCCAATTCATGACTCTTATTCCGGAAGTCGATATTGCCTCTGAGCTATACCTCTTTCTTCCTATTTCTCTCATCAAATATCTCTATAAAATAATTACTAAGATCATTTACAATAGGATTTATCCCATATGTAATAATTTCATTTATTGGAATCAATTTGGGGTCATAAAGGGCAGATCTATTCAAGATTTAATTTGCACTGCCTCAGAATTCATTTACTCTTTAAATAAAAATTCCAGAGGGGGGAATATCATAGTCAAACTTGATATTAAAAAAGCCTTTGACACCATTGATTGGAAATTTATTTTCAACGTCCTTAAAGAATTCTAATTCAATGAATTTTTTTAGAAGGAAGGTGATCCACTCTAAGTGATCCTCTTTTCCATTCTGGAATATTACTTCAGTAGGTATATCTCCTCTCTTGTTCACCAAAACAAGCTCAACCCCATTCAGGATTCCAGAAACCTTGCTGTCCCAACCCACCTCCTATATGTTGACGACTTCATTCTGTTCCTTATGGGGGTAGGAAAAATATTATTATCCTTAAAAAGGCCCTATCTCAATATGAAGAGGTTTCTGGAAAATCAGTTAGTTGGAATAAATCCTCTATCTCTTTTGGAAAATCATTTCCCCCTTCTAAAAAAGGTTTTATCATTGAAAGTCTTGGCATAAAATAGGATCCATCCCTTTTACCTATATGGTAGTTCCCCTCTTCTGGGGTAGGACTAAACCTATTTACATTAATATGGTCATGGAACAAGTGACTAAACAACATACCTCCTGGAAAGGGAAATCCATTTCCATGAATTCTAGAATCTTCCTCATGAAATCCACTATTATCTCCGAAATGGTTTACCCCATGTTGATTTATAAATTTCCCAATATTATCATTAAAAAAGTTAATTTCTATATAAAAAATTTCTTTTGGACTAGTATCCTTCTTGAAAGAATGCTTGTTACTGTCCCTTGGTTGACATGTTGCAAACCCCTTGAAAAGGGTGCTCTTGGTATTAAAAATATTAAATTTTTTAATGAGGCTCTTCATGATAAGCTCACTTTGAGGTTGATCAACAAAAAATATGACTCCATAGCCTTCTATCACAATAGGTTCATAAAAATACTTAAAAAGGTCAATCTAGTTACCTCAACACCTCCCTATGGCCATCTATTCATAATTTCATTACTGACATCATGCATAACTCAAGATGGATGGTCAGTTCAGATTCCACCATAAACCTATGGCTTGATAATTGGGCTGGTTCTCCCCTCATCTCAATTCTTACTCCATATAACTCTCTAGATAACACCTATTTAACCATAAATCAGGTTATGCACTCTAGTACAACCAATCTCTCTGATCACATTATGAAAAATGTGGACAATTACCTTTTTATAAAACGAGATGATCTTCTTTCTTGGGAGCCAGCTCACAACATTATTTTGGATTCCAAAAATTTCTACCATCATTGTTTCAATAATAATGATCCCATTCTCTCATGGTTGAATTTGTTTTACAATACTTGGATTAAACCTTCAAGTCATAACCTCGTCTAGCACATTTCCCACAATCGCATTCCTACAGAGGTTTGTCATCAGTCTTTTGGTGTCTAGTTATGCTCTAAATTTAAATTATGTCATCAAAACGGGGAGGACACAAATCGCCTTTTTTTATCTTGTGTTATATCCTCTTCTCTTTGGAATTATTATACTGTCATTTTTTACTACAAATGGTTATCTGGAGACTATATCTACTCCCAACATAAACATTTTGTAGAACTTGATTCTTCTCGAAAAATCTTGAACCTTTTCTTATCTGCAATTTCTAAGCTCCTACATATTATCTGGTATGATAGAAACACAATTATTCACAAAAATTACTCATTTAATCTTAATGTTGGTCAGATGAGGATCACTATTTCCATTCAGGAAATATCCCTCCTTTAGAAAGGACTCTACTACAACTCAGTTGGGGAATTTATGATTTTTCAATGCCTCAACATTGATGGCGTTTAATCGAAGCTGAAGCTCCCTCTTGAGGTGTTTTGGTAAGCTCCGACTCCTAGATGGATCAAGATCAATGCTGATGGAGCTTCTAGAAGAAATCCAGGACCTACGGGATGTGGGTCCATCTTCAGAGATTATCTTGGTCATTTTCACATATTCTTATTTGGAAGCTGTGGAACTGCCTCCACCTTAGAAGCTGAGATGATGGTGGTGATTCATGCCATTTCTTTTGTAAAGCTAAAAGGATGGAACAACATCTGGATAGAGAGTGACTCCACCACTATTATGCAAGATATCTGGAATGGAGTTCTTAACCTTGAATGGCCTCTCACTACATGATGGATGAACTCCCTCAATTCCCTTCTTGAAATCAGACACATTTCCAATCATACTTATCGAGAAGAAAGCACGGTTGCAGATAGCCTTGCCATCAAAGGAGTCAACCAAGACATGAAATGGAGTGATTCTCTATAGGTTAAGCTCTTTCCCCATTTCGTTAGAGATTTTAATAAGATTCCATATTTTCCGTTTCATGTAATCATTCTCTCTCTTTTTCTCTTAATAAAAATTTTCTTCGCCCTTCAAAAAAACAGTGGCATTTCTTGTATTCATAAAAAACCATTCATAAGATGTTTAAATCATGACACCTAATTTTTAATTTATGAAACCATATATTTAATCTAAGATATCCATGGTCATTATCTATTAAAACCCATTATAAAGATTAATAATGAAATTTTGAATTAACCAAATCATTACACTAAGAGTTTATACAATGGTGTACTGTCATAGGCTTAGTCAGAAAGTACTAATTACATTTTAGTTTATCTCAAATCCTCTTTTTCAAAATTATTACCTTATGGTGTATATGTTCCACAGTTGCAACCACCTTTTTGTATCCAAAGATGGATATATATTCTAGAAAAACTATAAAATCATTACATTACCCTTAAATTATTTTATTATAGTATATGTTGGATAATATTTTGAGCCCATCATAGTGTTATTTTTTATAATCAACGTTTATCAAAATCTAGATCAAATTTTATAAGAGAATATTCACTGATACAAAATGTTACAATTCTGAACCCACTAGCCTAGAACACGTAGTTACATTAATATTTGGGAACAATATACATGTGAACATTTAGGTTATGATTGAATAGTTTAGTTGTAATAAAAAGTATATTTGTACATGATTCCAATATTAGGATGGAAATATAATATCATAGAATAATAATCATTATTGAATACTTTATACCATTAAATATAAAATTTTTTATATCGCATTGATTGGAAAAAAAATAATGTGGGAGATCATATGCTGAATATTGGTTATTTATAGTGGATTATATCATGAATAAAACATACCTTAATTCTTACAGTTTTGTGTAAATATAATAAATTATTTTGTGGAAGTGTGGAATACGACCACCAAAAAACGATATGACTCATTCACACATCACAAAAAATGTATTGAGAATTTATTTAGTAAATAAATATTATAAATATAAAATAATTATTCTATAGTAACAATATTATATATATACAAATATATCATTCATTAATTTTTTTCAACACTATAGTAAAACTGAAACAACATTCATGTGTATGTGCGACCTACAATCTCAATAATCTGTGTATTTGATTTAGTATTTGTAAATTGTATATATTACTATAAATACATATATATTAAATATATATTTTTTATGTCATGTTTCAAAATTTGGTAGATCATGATATAAAAATGAGGACAAAAAAAATTACATATCAAAACACGAGAGAAAAACAAAGCTATTATTACCAAAAAATGTATCATTAACATTGAGTTGATATTAAATTGGTAATATAAACTCACAATAAAATATTATATGGAATTATATATAATGATATAGTTATGTCCTATATTTATATTAAATATTAATTTATTATATATGAGTTTTTAATGAGTATGAAACGAGTCAAGATAGAAGGTAAGTGTTTTCTCATCTCGCAATTTCTTTTTATGAGCGAGAAGCCTTGTTCAACACCTATTTATTATATTTAGTTCTTTATGCATGTGGATGTATTCAATTAATCATATACTATTATATATGGTTATTTCCATAAACTTTTTATGGTATTTATTTCATGTGGATTATGTTTCCAAATATTCCAAATTAGTAAAGTAGTTTTGACTCAATTTTCATTCTATGAGAAACATGAAGTGTTATTCACCTATATTATTTTATAAGAAGTATATACTACCATTTTAAATGTTATATCATGAATATAATTCTATTAAAGATATTTTTTCATCATGTAAATTAGTTTTCTTACATGTGGAGTATAATTAAAAGTTACCAAGTGGTATGACTTTTTTTAAACAACATCATTGTCTTCCATTGATGAAATATTATAACCCATATATCAAGATAACACAACCGCATTGATCATATATTTATATTCATGATTTATTCATGTATTAGTACCACTTTTATACTCTTTTATACTTATGGTAAATAAGAAAATATTTTTGTGAAAATCCATCTGTATTTCATCTTTCTGTCTAAAATCTGTGTTCTTTCAGAACTGTGTTATCTAAATATGTTTTAAATTTTTTTTTCTATATCCTATGATGTTATAGAGAAACTTTTACCTATATTTTATGTCTTCTAAAAATATTTTCAAAAGGAATTTTTTTCAATTGTTCTATTCATGGATCTATTGTAAACTTTTAAGGTGGAAAATGATTTTTTGATCTGTATGGACTTACCCATCATCAGGATCATCATTTCCTTGAAGCATCCTATATATGTATATAGGATAATTTTAAAACAATATTTTTTCATAATATTTTAGATAATTTGTTTTATATAGTGTTTTATTAAAAAGAAAATTTCCTAAAATGATTCATGTATATAATGTGTTTTAAATAATTATCATAGAATCCTTTATATGTATTCAAAATGTTATTTTAAAATAATATAATTTAAATTATTTCAAATAATTATTATTAGTTTTAAAATTTATTTTCTGGAGAAATTTTTTTAAATTATTTCATCACTTATTTTTTATTTGTTAATGTTTTTTGAAGGAAAAAGAGTTTTAGAAGGATTATAATATTTCATACTGAGTTTTCAGTCTGTTTTCAAATAATAGATTTTTCAAAATATGTTCAAGATATAATTATATGTTTTCAAAGATATTATAGATGAAAATGGGATTCAAAATTATTAATGTTTTATAATGTTCTTTTCATAGTGGAAAATATATTTTTCTTAAGAAATTATTTATATAAAAGTCAAATGAATTATTTATAAGAAAAATATTTGGAAATGGTTTTAAAAAATATATTTTCAGTGAAATGATATCTTAAATAATAAATATATTATTTTAAAAATACTTATTTATATACGATGACTTATTTTTTATAGTTTATTCTATAGTGAGGATATTATCCAATAATAACATTCATATTCATTCTTGAATGGTTTATGTTTTTATTGGATGATGTTTTTGACACACGTTTCTATTCCACAATTTATATTCTTCTATAACCCACTTCATTTCATGGGTTATAATTTTTTGAAATGATTATGAGACCCATCCCTTTTTCCTAGGTATTTATATGATGAAATTTGTATAATAAATATTTATTTTCATGTGTTATGATTTTCTATTAATGAACCCCATTTTCAAAGTTCCATTATATGAAGAATGTTACATTATCTTATGGCACATGAATGTATGATTTCATTATGAGATGAGTCGGATCTGTACCTCCTTATATTGAATTGGGTAATGATTTATATATCATGAGATAATGATGAAATTTATGTCAATGAGATTTTTTTACTATTGAAATGGGGAATCCTGATCCACTATAGGAATATGGGGAAACCTGATCCAATATATGATGATGGGGAAACATGATCCATATAGGATAGAAATAATGATGTACATGCTTAACATACAAGAGGGGGTTGAATTGTAAACATAATAGATTTCCTTAAACAAGGAAAGATCTATGTTTAACAAAGTTAAACTAATCAAATTCACAACACCTCTAACACTAATTGAATGATTAGGACAATGTATGAAGTTACAAACTTCTAGTTCTATACACTTGCTTAAATCAGGAAAGTGATTCCGAAAAACTGGTTTCGAAAATATGGATCCAGAAAATGAAACTTAACCAAAGTTTACAATATGAGATTCTACCTTAAAGTGTATAGAATATAATTGAATCAGAGTATACATGTTTAAGGAAGTATAAGATAGTTATAATTTCTTAAACATACAAAATGCAGCAGAAAAGATTAACTTGTAACATAAACAAGAAACAAGATATAAATCTTCTAATCCAAAGAGAAGGGTATCGAACAACCTTGGATAAAAGTCTCTTGAATTATAATTTGAAGAATGTCTGTCTTACCCACTCCTGGGTAATCCCTCGATACAAATATCGGAGTCTCTGTCTTGCTATCCCTGCAAGCCCTTAACTTCTAGGTAGTTGGAACCTCTGCCTTCCACAGCAAGGAAGCCCTCGATCTTCAAGGTAGTCGGAACCTCTGTCTTCCTATCCCCGAAATCCCTCAAATTTAATCACCAACATTCAGAGTTGCATGAATAAATATGAATGAGAAGTTAAGTATGCACAAGGCATGAAAAGCTTCTCTCTCTAGAAATCACCTTAATAGTGTGTGGTCTCTAGAGTGACCAACTTCTTATAGAGCTCTTTCAAATGAGCTCCAATTTATAGGCTCGATAGCAATGGTTAGCTCCCTCCTCCAATGGTCATATTTTCCTTAAATTTCAGAGGGACCAGTACACGTGTCACTCAACCAATGGTTAGTTTAAAAAAACTGGAAGACATCGTTCTATAACAAAACATGTGTCACAGAAAGGATGACATCATTTTCTAACAAACTTAAAAAATCAGAGTGTAAGTAGAAAGTTTGGAGTCTAACCAAAAATTATATTTGAGTCTATATTACAAGGATTTTCAAATTCTATTTATCAGAAGAATTCGGAGTCGAATTTCATAAAAGTTTGTATCCATAATTCATAATCAGAATTCACAACCATAATTTTTAATGAGAATTTTGCACTTGCATTCATAATGAAAATTCATCAGAGAATTTTTAATGAGAATTCCTCACAGAATTCGTAATGAGAATTCATCATAGAATTCATAATGAGAATTCATCACAGAATTTGTAATGAGAATTCATTAGAATATTCGTAATGAAAATTCATCACTGAATTCGTAATGAGAATTCATCACAGAATTCGTAATGAGAATTCATCAGAGAAATCGTAATGAGAATTCATCACAGAATTCGTAATGAGAATTCATCACAGAATTCGTAATAAGAATTCATCACAGAATTCGTAATGAGAATTCATCACAGAATTTGTAATGAGAATTCATCAGAGAATTCATAAGGATAATTCATCATAGAATTCGTAATGAGAATTCATCATCAGAATTTGTAATGAGATTTTGTCATCAAAATTCGTAATCAGAATTCGTCATCAGAATTCGTAATGAGAATTCATCATCAAAATTCCTAATGAGAATTTGTCATCAGAATTTGTAATGAGAATTCATTACAGAATTCGGAATGAAAATTTTGATCCTGAAACAGAATTCTTCATATCTATGTTTTATGCGATTCCAAGAATATAGATATTAATCTGATTTTTATACTTAATAAAAATGTTGATATGAACATTGAAAACAAGAAAGAGGTAAATTTCCTTATGGAAATTTTCCTTATAGAAGTAAAACAAGGGTAAAAACATATTTTCTTAAAGATATGGTGTTTGTGATTTTCAAAATAAAATGGAATGGAAAAGTAAAAAAGGAAAACCTTATTGACTCAACAATATCCCCCTTTTTGGAAAGCACAAACATCCTTACGAAAAAGAATATAATAGCTTAGAATAAATTTCTAGAATTTGAAATTAAATCTTATCTTTCTTGGTTTATGAATGATAGTGAATACGACTAACTCACCCTTTGGATTTGGAAGTCTAATGATCATATTCTAGATTTCCGGAATGGAATTTTCATCATCATAAGAATGAAAAAATTCATAATGAGAATCTCCCCCTTAGATAAGATCCCCCTTACTTAGGGAAAGTTCTTCTTTACTTATAAATTTTTCTTCTCCCTTTTAGATTCATCCTTCTCCCACTTTTGAGTAAATTTTTCCTTCCCCCCCCCCCTTTGTGATTTTCAAAAAGAACTGGGGGAATGGAAAAGATAATAAAGTGCCTGAAATATTAGTACATGCAACCAACCAAAAGGCAAGTAACAAAAATTTCATTACTATTGGAATGAACTGGTAAATAGAAATAGTACAACAAAAGATCGGAGTGGACTATTTTGTTTCTTTTTCCATGGGAATAAGAATTTTGACAATTGTCTTCAACTTCTTCATTCGTTTGTGGTCCTCCTCCACTTGTTTCTCTAAATCAATGATTCTTGCATCTTGAGCCTGTATTGCCACTGCCTGAGCTTTAAGAGTTTCATCTTGCTTTACAAAATTTTCTTCCAACTGAGTCTGAAGATCCTTTTCTTCCCTGTAGTACTGGACAAGAGAACATAACTACCCATTCAGATCTTTGACCTCCTGCATCCAAACATCCTACTCAAGAGTTAACATCTTCTCAAAATAATTTTCAATATCCTTGATTATAGAGACTTCAGTATTAAAAGCATCTTTAACATCTACTTGGAATTGATCACGCTCTCCCATCTCTTGAACAACTTCCTTAGACCACATGGTTATATTCTTGCAAGAAAATCTATGAGCATCATAATTGATAAGAAATTTTTTATGGTCATCCTCAAATGTAGCACACTTATCCATCACCATGGATATAGAGTGCAATTTTTGATTTATGCTTTGATGAATCATCTAGCATCTAGATTCTATTGCTGGAAAAATCGGAATGATGTCCACCAGCTTCTTTAGGGAATGTTCAACAAAGTCATGTCCAAAGACAGATGACTCCGAATCTGATATTCTAGTTGGAGATCGTTCTTCCTCCGACTGTATCATCTTCCTTTTGGATGATCCTCAAGATTCTTTCCTTATTATAATTTCTTTCATTGGAGTGTCAAAAACCACTTTCTTACCTTTATTAACTTTTAGAATGGTCTGTTCATCAGAAGATTCTTGCTCACTTTATGAAAGTTGAACAATCACATCTTCATCAACTTTCTTCTTCTCTTCTCTAGCTTCTACATCCTCAGGCTGTATATAGTCATGATTGTGACTTTCTTCCTCAGATAGCTTTTTCACTTCCTCTTCACCATTCTCATCAACTCTAGGTGTAAATTTTTTTGAAGATCCAGCTTGGGAAGTCCAGAGTGAGTATTTCTCAGAAGAACTATCCTTCTCATGATAGTCTTCACCCTGTTTGATTACATCACCAGAGCCACCAGTGCTCTCTACTTTCTGAATTTCTTCTTCTACTTTCTTAACTCTCGGCATCAATTCCTTCTCAGGTTTCATCTTCTTAGAATTTTCCAGAGTCTTCTAACCCGTGGTTTGAGGCAAACCATCATACAAAAAGGATTTATGAATGGGTAAATTTCTGGACGCTACTTCAGTGGCTTTCAGAAGAGATTGAACAATCTCTGCATCTGACATTTTCTTCTTCATATTCTTCTCCTTGGATGTTTTTCTAATTCATCAGATGCTTTCTCATTCAAGGCCTTCACCTCAGAAAGGTCCAATCTGAATTATGGCGCCCCTCCTTTTCTCGTTTCATTATCTTTCCTCCACTTTGAAACCACCTAATCTGGAAAATCTTTTTTTCGTGGGTTTGGTTGGTGCGGATTGAGTTTCCTTAGACATAGGGGTTTTTTCAACAACTTCCACTTCCTTCAATTCCTATTTCATTCCAGGTTTCTTTGATGGTTCTAGAGTTTTTTTATCTTTCTGAATTGCATCAGACTCTTCCTCTAGTAAAGAGTAGAATTCTCCGGATTCAACAAAAAAACTCATTTTCATCCTCTTCGATGTATCATCACTAACCAGCATTACCTTGAAATTTCTTGGCTTGGAGGTGCATTCAACTTTAAACGAATCAAGACATCTGATAATATGCATGGAAATAAAGGAATTATACATTATAATATGAGCTTTCATATTCCCTTATTTAATATTCTTCACTGTAATCAGAACATGCCTCATCAAATTTAACTTCCTTAGATTTACCAAAAAGTCTAGGATATAAATGACACATTTCTTGAGGTTATCCTTATCAACCCTTCTCGGTACGAAAAAACCTTGTACCCAAAGCTGTAGAGTCTTATTATTCGAAGAGAGATGTGAAATATTAGTTATCTTGACATCATTAAATCGATGGTAATCCTTGGCCTTCACTTTATTAAAACTTCCTTGCTCATCCGACAGCTTGTTTAAGAAAAATTCAGCTTCACCGTCATATGATAGACCTACGAATCTTGTAGCCTTGGTGTAAGATAATTTGTAAGTCTTCCCATAAGACATGAATAAAAACTTTCTCTCTGCCATCTTCCTCATGGAAGTAAACAAACTCATAAAACGTGATCAACAAGTCCGAATAAACCGGATCCTGATTCGAAGGCTTTGATAAGCATACATCCTCCCAGCCATTCAATCTGGTATTCTTATATATAAGAGAATCATAGTAATAGAAATTTGGATTCACCAACATCTCCCTATAAACTAATGACTTAGAGATGGCTATCCCAGTTGACATATCTTGAAAAGTGGCTTTTATAGACATCCAAAACTCAAATCTTTTGAAGAAATCGGAACGAAATTGGAAAAAAACGGAGCGGCCTTAAGTAAGAAGGACAGAGCTTCGAGAGGAAAAAGCTTGACATCCGATGTGGGATAACCCTCGGGGGTCCCCTTTATATAGGCGTTGAGGCGATGGTTCAAATTCCATGGTAGATCGAATGATTGAGAATCATTGAGATTTGATCTGAAGGTTGAGAAACAAGATGCAAGGAAATCTTGACTCCGATCTTTTGAGTTTTTAATAAAAATAATCCGATTAAGAAATTTTAAAACTCATATAAAAGTAACAGCAAGTAAAATATGATTACAAAAACTTAAGTAAAGAAATCATACCATTAATATTGGCTAGAATGATTTTTCATAATACGTGACATTCTTATTGATGAAAATTTGACTATGAAAATATTACTACAAAAAACATGAGTACAAAAAATTTCATTACGAAAAATTTCAGTATAAAATTTTTATTATGAATGATTTTCAGTATGAAAAATTCATTATGAAAAATTTTCAGTAAGAAAATTTCATTACGAAAATTCTCAGAATGAAAATTTAATTACAAAAATTCTCAGTATGAAAATTTCATTACTCAAAAATTTTAGTACAAAAATTTCATTACGAAAAATCTCAGTACAAAAATTTAAAAAGATTACTACGAAAAATTTTCAACAGCTCACTAAAAAAATTTCAAAAGCTCACTACAAATTTTTTTGAAAAGTTTAAAAAACAAATGTACTCCCCCTATAAAATGTTGTTTACTACTGTAAAGATATTTTTTCAACAAGAAGTTAATGAAGGAATATTTCCTTAAAGTTATCATTCCTAACTTCTGTTTAATGTATTCAAATCTATCGGAAGGTAAAGATTTTGTGAAAATATTAGCAAGTTGATATTTTGTTTCGATAAACTGAAAATGATATCTCCTTTTAGTGTGTGATCCCTAAGAAAGTGATGCCTAATATCAATGTACTTTGAATGAGAGTGATGTGCAGAGTTTTTACTAAGGGGAATGGCACTCGTGTTATCACAAAAAATTTGAGTCTTAATAAACTCATGCCATAGTATGTGAGTGTGCATTGCACCCACAACACTTGAGCACAACAACATCCAGCTGCAACATATTCAGCTTCAGCAGTGGAGAGTGCTTCTGAGTGTTGCTTCTTGCATGACCTAGAATCTAACAAATCTCCTAAGAAATGACATGTTCTGGATGTACTCTTTCTATCCATTCTACACCCACCAAAGTCATCATCTGAAAAAAAAATTAAGATAAAATCATTTCCAGAAGTATAAAATAGTCCTAGATCCATGGTTCCCTTTAAGTAGCAAAAAAATCTTTTCACTTCCTTTAAATGAGATTCCATAGGATTGGATTGGTATCTGGAACATAAGTATACAGAAAACATTAATTCCAGATGACTAGCAGTCATGTATAGTAAACTTCCTATCATACCTCTAAAAGATGTTTGATTTGCTGGTTTCACAGCTTCATCAAGATCAAGTGTGCTTGAAGTACCAATAGGAGTACTAATAGACTTAGTGTTGTCATATCCATACTTTTTTAAAAAGACCTTTAATATACTTATGTTGAGATATATAAGTTTTTTCTGGTTTTTGAGAAATTTTAAAACCAAGGAAAAATGTTAACTCACAAATCATACTCATTTCAAACTCAGATTTTATTAGACTTGCAATAGAATCAGTTAATGATTGGTGAGTTGAACCATATATGATGTCATCCACATATATTTGAAAAATCAAAATTTTTTTGTTGTCTTTATTTCTAAAAAGGGTTGGATCTGCATTTCTCTAAACATATTTATTTTGAAGAAAAAATAATGTTAGTCTATCATACCAATCTCGAGGGGCTTGTTTAAGTCCATACAAGGCTTTGGAATGTCTAAAAATATGATTAGGATATTTTGTGTCTTCAAATCTAGGAGGTTGTTCAAAAAAGACTTCCTCTTTGACATAACCATTAGGAAAAGCACATTTCACATCCATTTGAAAAATATTTAAATTATATAATGCTGCAAAGGTAAGAAAGATATGAATATATTCAATTCTAGCTACTAGAGAATAGGTTTCTTCATAGTCTATTCTTTATTGTTGATTATAGACTTTAGCAACTAGTCTAGCTTTATTCCTAACTATGAATCCATTTTCATCAAACTTATTTTTGAAGACCCATTTTACTCTAATAAAATAATTTTCCTTAGGTCTTTCAACCTAGGTCCAGACTTTATCCCATTCGAATTCATTTAATTCATCTTGCATGGATTTGATCAAATCATCATCACCTAAAGATTCATCACTGATTTTTTGTTCTAATTGGGAAAGAAATTCTATCTGTTCTATTTCATTCATTAAGGATCTTCTATTTCGGAAAGGTTTATTCACATCACCAATGATACTATCACTGGGATGATTCATTAGAAACACCTGATTTGGGTTTTGTAAAACCTGTTCATCAACATAGGGTAGAAAGTCTTCTAGGGTAAATGTTTCAGAAATGTTTTCTTGAATATTCTACTTACCATAAAGATCTTCTAACAAATGATGATAATCAGTTTTTCAAAACACATCTGAGGATGTAGGTTGGGATTATTTAAAAAAAATATCAGATTCATCAAATTTTACATGCACTATTTCTTCAACAGTACAAGTGTTTTTGTTGAAAACTCTATAAGCCTTAGAAGTTTTGGATTAGCCTATGAAAATTTTTTCATCAGATTTTGGTGCGAATTTGTGTAAGTTATCTTTAGTATTCAGGATTAATACCTTGCAACCAAAAAACATGAAGTAGGAAAGTCTAGGTTTTCTACCATTCTATAACTCATAAAGAGTCTTATTAAGAAAATGTATAATAAAATCTTCATTTATAGTATATCAAGTAGTACTTACAGCTTTATCATATAAATTTCTAGCTATAGAATATTCACTCAACATGGTTCTAGTTATCTGTTGAAAAATTCTATTTCTTCTTTCAACTACACCATTTTTTTAGGAGTTCTAGGTACTGAAAAGTTTTGAGTAATACCTTTTCTAATACAAAAATTTTCAAAATCAGAGTTTTGAAATTCTCCTCCATGGTCACTATGAATAGTTTTCACGAGATGGTTTTTCTCATTTTTAACATGGGATCTAAAAATTTTGAAACAAGAAAAAGTTTCAGACTTCTTTCCTAGAAAATAGACCCTGTAAATCTAGTGTAATCATCAACTAGAACGAACACATAGTATTTTCCACAAATGCTTCCAATTTGTGTTGGTCCAAAAAGATCCATGTGCACCAACTGTAACGCATCAGTTGTTGAGACTTCACTGATTGATTTAAAACTAGATTTATGTTTCTTTCCATATTGGCAAGGATAAGAAACATTAGATGAATCAAATCTTTGATCTGGTAGATCCTTAACTAAACCTTTCTTAGAGATCTTACATAAGTTCCTAAGGTTACAGTGACCTATTCTTCTATTCCATAACCAAGAATGATATTCCATTTCACTTAGGCATGGTATGTCTTGGCTCTTAAGGTCTTATAATTTCAAAGTGTAAACATTCTCTTGCCTATGAGCTGAGAGAATAAACTCTTCCTTGGAATTGTGTACTAAACATTTATCATTCCTAAAATTCACAAGGTAATCTTCATCACATAATTGGATTTTTCTAATGAGTTTGTTCATAAGACCATTAAAAAATAAAACATTTGAAATCAAGGTTTTACCAAGATGAACAATATTACCTATACCAACAATTTCTCCTTGAGAGTTGTCTCTGAAAGTTACTTTTCCTCCTTTCGTCTTGATAATCTTTTCAAAATAGTTTTTTTACCACTCATATGCCGGGAACATCCACTATCCATGTACCATGTATTATTGTTGGTACTTTCCCTATTTTCTAGAAAATAAGACAAAAGTTAGGTTTTCGGAATCCAGACATGCTTGGATCCTGAGATATCGGAAAGCATAATTTTGGGAACCCACGTCTTCATAGAAAAATAAGCCTTATGAAAACCTAATGATTGGGTTTTGTTTGAAGAACAATTCTTTGCCTAGTGACGACCACATTGACACTTGTTACAAAATGGGGCACTTTGAGAAACAAAATAATTGTTACTAAAAATTGGTTTAGCATGGGTATAACAAAATCCAGATTTGTCTCTTAAAGGTCGTATTTGTGAATACATCTTATCAAAATTTTCGTTACCTAAGTTAATGTTCAAAAAACACTTCGTTAAGGAAAATATTTCACAATTGAGTTTTATAAGCATGTTTTTATCTTTAAAATATTTATATTTAGAACAAGAGCTAGCCTCTAAGACATTTTTCTTAGAAATTACTTTTTCTAGATCTTTAGAAAGATTATTCATTTCATAATTTACCTCCTCAAGACTTTTTGAAATACTTATAAAATCAATATTTTTATCATCTAGATCTTTAGAAATATCAGATATTTCATTATTACGAATAATATTCCTCGATATTGACTTATCATGTTTTTTATTGAGTTTTGAATTCTCAATCTCAAGAAGTTCAGCAAACCTAGAAACTTCTTCATAAGAAGGTAAAGTATTTTATTCATTCGAAGAGTATTCCTCATCAGAAGAGTTATAATAATTACAATCATTGGAATTTAAAGAAACATTGGTCAATGATTTAGGATTGTGTACCTTAGCCCTTAAGCAATGATTGTTAATAGGTAGTCTCGCTATAAGACCATGATTCTTCTATATAGAAGATTCATAATCCAATGATTCATCTGAAGAGTCACCACCACTGGAACTCAGGGTGTCATTAGCTTTGTCTTTATAATACTTATTCATGTTCCTTTCAGAATGCTTTTCTTTTCTTTCTTTCTTCTTGAGAAAAGGAAAATCAGGTCTTATGTGTCTAGCTCTCTTGTATTCGTATCATGTGACTTCTGAATCTTTCCTATCTTTCCATTCCTTCTCCTTATACTTGGATTGTAAATTTCTTTGTCCAGCTATCTTATTCATCCTTAGAGCATGATTTTCTAACTAATTCTCTAAGACTTCACTCTCTCTTGATTCATATTGGATAACAAATTTCTTATATTTGGATTTAGTAACTCTCTCAGGACTCTTAGCTTTTATATAATTTGATGTTTTACTAAAAGCAACAGTACCACTCCCATTCTTCTTTTTTATGTTTTCATCATCTCTCTTCATCCTTGTTTCATGTTGAAGAAGAGTTCTAAAAATTTCATCTAAGGAAATTTGAGTGACCTTACTATTCTCATCAATTTCTATTCTCTTTGATTCCCACTCATTGGGCATAATATCAATGATCTTGTCAATAAGAGATTCATAAACCTTTGTTGCACCTTACAAATGGGTTCTCTATAAGGAGAGTTAAAACCATGATACTGAGCTCTAAGCATGGCTCTTCTGGTCTCAATCACATTGAATGTACCAAAATGTGTAACTTCGAGTTTCTTCCATATACAGTTAGCTACTTCACAAGAAGAAATTTGGCTATATATGTTCCAAGTCATTGAACAATGGAAATTATTGCATACCTTATAGTTTAATTGATAACTATACTTATCTTGGTTTGTGAAAGTACTAACTTCCTTATCAAGAATTTGGTAACCTCAATTAAGAATAACAAAATTTTATACTCCAATATTGATAAAAATTTTCTTCATTCAATCTCACCAATACTCATAGTAATTACCATAAAAAATTGGTGGTCATGTAAGATTTAGGTTGTCGATGGAAACAACATTCACTCCTGCCATCTTAAAAATCCTTCTACACAAAAACTTGTTAAAAAAAGTTCGGATTCAATGAAAAATATTCCTATGAAAGGAAAAAAATATAGAACAATTAGAAACCTGAGAAATAAAAACTTATATGTGAATATAATTATTTCAGAGACCTCCTCTGATACCAATTGTAGGATTGAAATAATGATGTAGATGCTCAATATACAAGAGGGGGGTGAATTGTAAACATTAAAAATTTCCTTAAACAAGGAATGATCTAAGATTAACAAATAAAATCTAGGAAAATTCACAACACCTCTAATAGAAATTGAAAGATTAGTACAAATTATGAAGTTACAAACTTCTAGTTCTATACACTTGCTAAAATCTGGAAAGTGATTCCCAAAAAACGGTTTCGAAAATATGGATCCAGAAAATGAAACGTAACCAAAGTTTACAATATGAGATTCTACCTTAAAGCATATAGAATCAAATTGAATCAGAGTATACAAGTGTAAGTACGTATAAGATAGTTATGCGTTCTTAAACATACAAAATGAAGCGGAAAATATATACTTTTAACAAAAACAAGTAACAAGATAAAAATCTTTTAACCCAAAGGGAAGGGTATCCAAAAACCTTGGATAAAGGTCCCTTGATTTATACATTCAAGAATGTATTTCTTAGGCACACCTAGGTAAGACCTCGATATGAAGATCAAAGTCTTTGTCTTGCTATCCCCGCAAGCCCTCAACATCAAGGTACTTGGGACCTCTATCTTCCTCAGCAAGGAAGCCCTCAAACTTAAAGGTAGTCGGCACCTCTATCTTCATATCCCCAGAAGCCATCAAATGTAATCACCAACATTTGGAGGTGCACAAAGCAATCTGAATGACCAGTTCAGTACACACAAGGCATGAAAAGATTCTCTCTCTAGAAATCACCTTAACAGTGAGTGGTCTCTAGAGTGATCAACTTATTATCGAGCTCTTTCAAATGAGCTCATATTTATAGGCTCGGAAGCAACAGTTGGCTCCCTCCTCCAACTTTCATATTTTGTATAAATTTCAGAGGGACCTGTACATGTGTCACTCAACCAACGGTTAGTTTAAAAATAGAATGGAAGACATCGTTTTATAACAAAACATGTGTAACTGAAAGCATGACATAATTTTATAACAAACATAACAAATCGAAGTGTATGTAGAAAGTTTAGAGTATAACCAAAAGATATATTTGGAGTCTATATAACAAGGATATTTGGACTCTATTTATCAGATGAATTCAGAGTCGAATTTCATAAAAGTTCGTATCCATAATTCGTAATCAAAATTCACAAATAGAATTTGTAATGAGAATTCTGCACTGGAATTCGTAATGAAATTTTTTCAGAGAATTCATAATGAGATTTTATCTCAGAATTCATAATGAGAATTCAACACATAATTCATAAATGAGAAATCGTCATAGGATTCATAATGTGAATTCATCACAGAATTTGTAATGAGAATTCATCACAGAATTCAAAATGAGAATTCATCACAGAATTCGTAATGAGAATTCATCACATAATTCGTAATGAGAATTCATCATAGAATTCTTAATGAGAATTCATCACATAATTCATAATGAGAATTTGTCATCAGAATTCTTAATGATAATTCATCATCAGAATTCGTAATGAGAATTCGTCATCAGAATTCTTAATAAGAATTCGTCATCAGAACTCATAATGAGAATTCATCATCAGAATTCATAATGAGAATTTGTCATTAGAATTCATAATGAGAATTCGTCATCAGAATTTGTAATGAAAATTTGTCATCTGAATTCATAATGAGAATTCATTACAGAATTCAAAATGAGAATTCAGATCCTGAAATAGAATTTTTCATATCTACATTTTATGTGATTCTGAGAATATAGATATGAATCCGATTTTTATACTTACGAAAAATGTTGATATGAACAATGAAAACAAGAAGGAGGTAAATTTCATTAAGGAAATTTTCTTTATAGAAGTAAAACAGGGGTAAAAATATATTTTCTTGAAGATAATGTGTTTGTGATTTTCAAAACAAGAAGGAATGGAAAATTCATAAGGGAAACCTTATGGACTCAACAAACCACTATAAGAATATGGGGAAACTCGATCAAATTTGGAAAAATATGGAATCCTAATCCACTATAGAATGAAACATACACCCAATAAATTACAAGAAAATGATTGAAATTGGGGATAGTGTTGTGACTCACCCATCAGGTGTATTCCCCCAGAAGTGTTCTGATAATTTCAACCAATACATCTTGAAATATTGGGAATGATATTAAATGGTTCTTTATATGATAGAATCCCATGTTATACTCCTATTTTATGATTTCATGTATTATTTTATTGATATCAATATGATTCATTCCTTAATAACTAGTAACCATTATTCCATGATATCTGTTTATGATATATAATATATGACTTTCTATTGTTATGACTATGTTCGCATACCCTTATTATCATTTTTATGCAAACATATGTCCCTTTGTTAATGTTACTGTGAATCATATTTTACCCCTTTTTATTTTTCCTTCACCATGATATGAATATATATTTTATGTATAACATGCCTAAGAGGGGTTCTAGTATTGGAGATCAATGTGAGAGATAATGTAACCCACCCATGTACATATGTTTATGATTTCATTTTTTCAGAGGCACTAAACTTATACATGCTTTGGTGATCTATTTGGGTAAATTTTTATTTATTCTGAAATATTATTACAATGTATAAGTATCTTATGACTGGGTTGTTATAGGAGATATCAGAGAAAAGGATTAGACATCCTTTGGAAACTAGGAGGATAAAATTATATTGAGAAATATACCAAAATATATAATAATATGTATACTAATATGTAAACATGTATGAAAATTTCCTCAATTGTTTTAATGATCGAGCATTTAGTATCCATAAATACATCAATATCTATATAATAAATATTGATGTGTATTTAGAAAAAATATACCAAGTATTAACAGCAATTACAACCTCTATAGACCCTATCTCAACGATAACCTAGTAAACGACGATGAGCCTTACTGCTTTGCTAGTTTGACACTCCAAGGGTATATTCTTTAGTAATTGACAAACGCTTTATGAACCATCATGGAGGATTAAAAATGACTTAGAAATAAATAATCAATGGTAAACCTAAGGTGTCCGATATTAAATAAGGTTTCATTTTTTAGACATCATTTATGTGGTCTTATTTTATTATATGGTTTCACAATATGATAATTATTATTTACTCTATCTATTAGGTTAATATTATTAGTGAGGACGAGAAGTGAAAATTTTAAAAATCAACATGATAGACAAATTTATGAAGAGATGTCAAATTGGATGATCACTAGAGTGAAGAAAATTGAAATTATGCCAAAATGTTATTATCAAAACATGATTAAAAATGTGTTCCTTAACCAACTCTCAGACACTCCAAAGAAGATAATAATTAATTCATCTTAGAGTTCAGGTAGTGGAGATCATAGAGAAAAGGTGACTCATGTTCATACTTTTTGGGGATATTGAGATAAGAACACATGTGAATGTATTATAGGAACATAAAAATTTTTTTGACAATGGAAAATAAGGACATAAATTATGTAACTAAAAATAGAAAATGAAATGTTCAGTTAACACAATGTATGGTAATATTTTCACATACCCAAAGGTATTATCAATTCATGACTACTTAAAATGTTGAAAGTAATAGAATTATGAGGATCAATGTCCGAAGTGTAAGGCTCGTGGGTAGAATCATCAAGGTGGTAAATGTATTGGTCTTTATGATGATTTTAATGTGACCATGAACAACATATGAATGGTATGTGTTGTTATAATTATAATTTTTATATGAATGAGTAAATTGAGTTTGATAAATGTGAATAAAACATTCATATTTTAAATTATATGAAAGGGGTATTAAGGAATATTATGACGAAGCTAAGTAAATTGTTTGAGAAAATTTTGGATGCATGAAGTATTTATGTTTTGGAATTCAATGATTATGTTATTCAAATCAAAAAATATATAATTATTTTAGTATCATTTTTTCATCAACGATTTGTATCAATATATTCGATGTTTCCGGTGAGAATGATGTTTGATTTCATGGAGAGTTGATATTTTTTAATGTAATGTAACCCTTAAATTATTACTGATGTAGTGATAATAATGTTTGGATACAAATATGTTGGATATGAATAAGTCAATTGTACTGTAGCAGGTACTGTTTAGTACTCTTGCAGTGGGAACTATTCACCTTGGGCCACTGGTTTGGGATTGGTGTCCTTAAGGCCTTTGAGCAACCCGAGGAATTCTGGTCAATAAGGCATTCGGGCCACCTCATGGCCTTCGTGCCACCTCAAGGCCCTCAAGGCCACCTGATTTGAAGTTACACAGACAGCTTCTATAAAGAACCACTCCAGAGGAGGAAAGAGAGGGGAACATCCACTAGATCAGGGATAAACGGACTTTGGAAGAATCAGAGTCTATGGAATTTTCCATCAGTACCGCACCTATGCACCCATGCACAAGGACATGGTAGATGAACAGTCATTCAAAGGTGGAGAACTGATCACGATGCAGATGCTGGGGAGGAGAATATTCAAGTAGTCATATGCTGTATGATTTCCTTAAGACCCACAGGTTATGTAATGTCTCCAATCTGATGAGAAATGTAATTCCAAAGCCTATGGGCCTTGTAAGGGTTCCCCCTCATCCATTGAAAGAGGTTTTATCAGAAAATCATTTAAAAAGAATTCCATCGGGCCATTCATTCAAATAAATTAATCATTAGAATAAGAATCTGTGCAGGTTTTCAAAGGAAATTTTTTATAATTTAAGTTATTTTCATGTCTCATGAGAGTATATGGTGAGTGTATTCACATTTTTTGAATGTACCAACCAAGAGTGGTTTATGATATATGGGGGATTAATTTTAATCTAATATTGTGGTCCTCTTTCTCAAGTTTTTTATTTTCATCTTCTAGAAGGGTAATAAGGTTAAACAATTATTGAATGGATTATGTTACTAATAAGATGATTTTTTAGATATTAATGTATTATCCCACTATATTTGGTTTTATAAATATGGTATATCATGTGAGATATTTTTTTGTGATATATGTAATGGCCTATCATTCTATTTATGGATATCATGATCTTATAATGCTTTTGGAATGATAAATTCACCATCACTTATTTAGATAAAAGATAATGAGACAACTAATAACTAAAAATTAGAGGTCCAGGATTTCCTCAAATCATGCATGTATTTCATTTCATGAAATTTCTGAAACATTACAAAATAAATATATAAAGACACTATTTTTTTTAAATAATTGTCTTTTAAACAATCACAAATTAATGAATTTAAGTCCCACAAAATTCAATTGATGATTCAGTCTATTATTTTTGATGGCCACAATCAAACACTATAGATATTTACACTTATCCACTAAGTCAATATTTTCACGTACAACAAATGTTATCCAATGTGGAAAAATCTTTATTTGTAACTTTGGGTTACTGTTATGTTTCCAACATTTATTTTTAGAAGAATGTTTTAGTATTAATTTTTTTGATGTCGGTTTTTATGAAAGGGGTATCCAATTATTAAACCATTAATAAAAGAAATGAATTTTGAGAGAAACAATTATTTTTATGGGGGTCTAATGTAACATCCAATGATTTTTTGGAATATTTTTTTGGAATTAAATTATTTTTTTATATTCTTAAATTAAATAAACTCTAAATGTTTACTATGTTATAATAAATTTCTATTATTTTATTTTTTTTCATGAAACACAATGTTAATCATGCAATAAAACAAACTTATATATTATCTTGCAGTACACACAATAGAAGTTTTGGCTTCTGTAATAAATAATGTCGATTTCAATGGATAGTTTGTGTTACATACAGGACATTGTTTTACCTTACATCAATATAAAATTAATATTATTGTAAAAATATATTTATAGTTTTTACCTAGCCATTATTATGGATTATTCGAATAATATCATATTTTAACATGTGATTTAAATGAACCATTGTTTTTAAAAATGAATTTAACATGTATTTAAGAATAAGATAATTCATTTTCTAAGAAAACTACATTACTATCTAAAAACCCAATTTATCAAAATAAATAAATAAAAAAAATATTTAATAATTTTTAAATATATTATATCATTCTTTAAATATATTTATATTCCTTAAATATATTTCATAGGTATATGATAATAATAAATAAAATAATATAAAAAACATTTATTTTCAAAAATGTAATTTTACCAACTATTAATGGTAAACACATAATAAATTTTGATTTTAAATACTTTTATAATTAATATTTGACAAAATAAACTTAAATTTTAAACGTGGAATATAAAAAATTTAATTCGTGTGAATTTGGTGGTATTAGTTTTTTGACAAGTTTCATTTTTTTGATGAATACTGAAGAACACTAAATTTTAATTCAAAACTAAATATTAATCTATTTTACTTGTAAGGTAAAATTATATATTTTATTTGTTCTAATGTTAAATTTGATCAATTATACATAAAAAATCAAATTTATTTCATCATAATCAATTTATCTAGGAGATTCGATATAAAAATTTAGAAAATAGTTAAACATTTTTACTTGAAAACCTTGCATTATCGTCCTATCTGCGGGACTAAATTTAAATTAAAATATTACACTTATATGATTGAAATTTCTGAAAATGGATTTAATATATATAATTATAATTATTTATAATTTCAAATGTGTTAAACATATAACTTCAACAAAAATATTAATGAATGTATATAAAATTGATTAAAGCAATTATGGTAAAATAATCACTACAAAGGAAAAAAGCTAAAACATAATCAACAAAATAGAATAGAAATGTGTCAAAAACTCATTGGATGGACATAATAAAACCATATACCCTCTTTTATATAATTGTTTCCATTATTGGAGGCACATGACCTAGAAAAAACATGGGTTTAATCCACTTTTCAAATATTTAAAAGAATGATTCTATTTCCCCACTATAAAAAGGAACTCAACTCTCCAACTTATTCACATCTCTCAAGACCTTTTTATTTCCCAAAAATCATCACAATAAATCTCCCAAAGTGTTTACTAATATTTTAAAATCCTATGTTTGGGATTAATTCCATCCAAGGAATCTTTTTGGGGAAATCCAAAATGAGTTACCCAAAGAAGAGGTAACATCCTTTCTCAATATCTTTTGTTTATTTTCATTATTCACCCCTAAAAAATTCTTATTTAATTACTATATAATATATTATATATACTAAATATTTTTATATGATTTATTCCAAGGTTTATAACCACAATTACACACACATCCACCTAATGGCTAGTGAACAAACCATTCTTGTGTACGGTGAACTACTACATCATAGAAAGATAGTGTTTTTTTCCTCTACCAACTCTCATGGTTTGGAATTGTAATGAAAACTAGGTTTTTAAATTATATTTAGGAAATTAATTATTATTTTATTTTTCAATAATTTTTTAAATAAAACATTCTTTCATGATTTCAATTTTTTTATAAATACGATAACTTCGTTTGTCGATGTTTTGACTACCACCTCATCAATGTGATTCAATTAGTTCACACATTACATTTATTGTATTAATTATGGGATTAGTAAATGTATATGACATATGTGAAATAAGATTTATAATTTAATTATATATATATATATATATATATTACCTACACACATTCCTTTAATACAATACTATATAAGAAATATCGTTAATGCTTAAGTACAACATACCGTCTCCAGAAATAGAATATTTAATTTAATATTTTTATCTTATATATATTAAAATGAATAATTATTTAATTAATATATATTTTAATTATATAATGATGTATAGTCATGAGATCATGATATAACTTGGATGACCAAATCTATAAAAAATCAAGACATTAAATGAAAACAAAGTGATTATTACCCAAAATGTAACACTAACATTGATTTGTTAATAAATGAAAAATATAATGTCATAATAAAAATATATATGATACTATATAGATGAATATTATTATTTGGTTGGTTTTTTAAAAAAAATTCTAACATAATATTATTGAATGAATTGGAATAGAGTTAATACATGAGGTAAGGGTTTTCTCATCTCAATTTTATTTTCTACGAGACACATGTCTTGTTTATAACTTATATACTAAATGTAGTGTTTTTACTACACATGGATGTATTATATGATTATTTTAATCAAAATCTATTGGTATGTAAATAACATTTTGATGATCTTTATTCCATGGGGTTTATGTTTCAATAGTTACCAAATCAGTGATGTAATTTTGCATCAATTTTCATTATTTGAGATATGTCCCATGTTATGAACCTATATTATTTTACATGGTCTATATAATTCAAATTAAAATTTTATTACATGAAAATTCTATTTTTATAATATTTCAAGAACAATTTAATTTCATTTTCTTACATGGGGATTAGAATCCAAAGTCCCCAAGTGGAATGATAATATTGAAACAATCTCATAACATATCAAGATTTTTTATGATTACGATTCCATTGATTAAATATAATGATCATAACTCAACATCACTAATGAAATTTATTCACATATTTATATTCATTTTTTTTTGTATTTGTACAATTTTTCAAATCATTGATATATACGATAAGTTATAAAATGTATCTTTGATACTCTGATGTTGTTTCTCCCTTCAGTGAAAAATATGTGTTTTTTCAAAATCGTGATTTCTAAAAATGTTTTTACAAAATGTTTTAAAATTATCCTAAAATTATTAAATGAAAATATTAAACATGATATAAATATTTAAAAATTAGTTTAAAATGTTTATTTTTTTATTATGGAACTTTTCATAAATTTTATGGTTCAAATGGAATTTTTAGCATGTATAGACTTACCTACCATCATGACCATAATTTTCTTGAATAATCCTTTGTATTTTTACAAGGTAATTTTATTTAAAAATATTCCTAATACATTTTAATTTTTTTAGTTTAAATTGGTTTTCAAATAAAATGGTTTTCAAATATAGTTTTTTTCTTGGAAAGTGTTTTGAATGATTTAAAAATATTCCTTTATATGTTTTCAAAAGATTACTTTCTTTGAAATAGATTTAAATGATTTGAAAATGATTTCATTATTTATCAAATTTATTTTTTATAAAAGGGCTTTCAATTAATTAAAAAAAATCAGGTTTTATTTTATTTTGAAAAAATATATTTTCAAAATTATTCCGTGCTTTCTTTATGATATTTTATAGTTTTGTCATATAAAAAGGGTTTTGGAAAAATTTTCAATATATATTCGAATGTTTTCCAAATATATTTGAAAATAAAATGGCATTGAAATTGATTTATTATATAAAATTACTTTTTCATAGAGGAAAAAATATTTTCCTCGTGAAATGTTTTAAATATTATTGTAAATATTTATTTTTATTGAATGTATTTTAAAATGGTTTTATTGAAATGATTTTCAACTAATGGAAATATTCCTTAAGAATTTTTTCATTTTATATTTCAAAGGCAATATCCTTCTATGATGATAATCGTTTCTGTATTTAATTATTTACTAGGGATAAGATCCAAGAATACCATTTATATTTATATTTAGAATTGTTAATGTTTTGATAGAATGATTTTTATGATAACCCATTCTATTAAATATGTTATATGCTCTTGAATGCCTATTCATTTCATGGTTTATTCTCCAATAAATGTCTTATGTGACGTACCACTTTTTCATAGGTATGTATATGTTAAAATTTTTATGGTACCCATTTCATTTCAAGGGTTATGATATGATGATTGTGGAACACAATTTTTATTGGTCATGATATGATCAAAGTTTTAGTATCTTGTGGAACCTGTATGTTGGATTTCATTTTGAGATGTGTAGAAAAGTGTATCACTCTAATGAATTGGGTAAATATTTATATATCATGTGATATTGATGGGTATCATGTAGACATGAATAAACAAATGTGTAAGATTATGAAACCCGATCCAGTATGGGATAATGGGGAAACCTGATCCACTATAGGAAAATGGTGAAACCAGATACACTATGGGAGGTTAAGGAATATTCCTCCACAATGGAATGATAGGGAAACCCAATAAATAATGGGAAGATGGGGAAACCCAATCCATTATGAAAATATGAGGAATCCCAGGCACTTATATGTAATGGACTACAAATGGGGATGTTGTTGTGTGCCATCCACAAGGTGTAGTCTCTATGAAGAGCCCTGATCTATTCTAGAAATATGTCTTGACTTATAGGAAATGATATTACATGGTTTTTCAATTCCAAAATTCGATGTCTTACTCTTACGTTATAATATCATGGATTATCCTCCTGATTTCCTTATAATTAATTCCTTATAAACTATTTGATTTATCCCATGATAAATGTTTATGATATGCATGTTATGATAATACAATGTTATGACCACATTATCATACCCTTATTCTCATGGTTACGCTTACATATATCTAGTTTTTCCCTTACAATGAATTTGATCACAACCCCTTTTTTGGTTTATTCCCCAGGTTATGAAGATATATTTTATGTATGATATGTATGAGAGGGGTTCTAGTCATCGAGAACCTAGTGGAAAATAATGTAGCTCACTCATGTTCTAGTGTTATGCTTCCCTGTTTTCAGTTGAACTATACTATTATGGTATTTGGGAGTAAGCTTATGTAATTTTTATGTATTTTGAAAAATATTATTTAATAAATATTTAAATTAATACTAGTTTATTAGAAGTTAAATCCATTGTTTTTTGGGATCTACAATTTAATTCATGGATTGGATTAAGTAATTCCCCCTAGGGTATCAGTTAATCAATTTTTTAATCGACGGATTAACTAATAGAATACATTTCATTATTTTTATTTTATTTATTTATTTTATTATTTTCATGTTTTTTTATTTTCATAATGTTTATTTATTACATGTGGTGACATAATATATTAGTTAACCACTATAAAATGTCAAATTAAATTTCTTGGGTTAATAATTGATATTTAAATGAATATTTCTGTAGTTATCATGATCAAATAAGACAATATTATTAAATAGAGAATAATTTCATTCTCCCTGATAAATTTATTATCCCCTCAACAAAAATATAAATTCATCAAATTCACCCAGTACTTGAATTTGGACAGAAACAATTGTCTTAAGTGCTTGTCATTCCTAGTTGTGGGATCCTCTTACTACTTGGGAGTTTTTATGTACGTGATCAGTTTACAAAAAATAATTTTTCAGGGAAGTAATAGATATAACAATATTTTTGTATATATATATGGTAAAATTATTGATCATTGGAAATAAATTCATGGTAAGAGATTTGGATCCACTGAACAGATCAATGAGTAATGAGATAATGTGGTTGGTTAGTCAAATGCCTAAAATGAATCTTTCTATGTAGTGGGGTAGCCATTTCATGTAGACTATAATGAAAGGATTCAAAGATCATTGCTACTAGAACAATGAAGTGAAATATTATTATGAATCTTTTATTTTAGGTATACTAGGAATAGATAATATAGTGGGGGTCATTTAAAATAAATAATTTTCAAATGTCAATAGGTAATCAAGAGATGAAACTAATAATCAATTTTTATATGTTTTATATCAAATGGAAGCCACCAGAATCTCAATTTCATAATTATATATATTGAATAAATATAATATATTGACCACTCATGAATTATAGGATTTATATGGGTTCATTCATTTAGTAAAACAAAAAAAATTAATGATTTATGTAATTTAATCCCCACATCCTTCGGACCCCCATGACGGTGTAAGAGAGGAACATAAATATAAATTCATGAATCATGTGGTTGAAGAACTAGATATTCAATCATTCATGTTTTCATCAATGTCCATTATGATGTATAAAATTCATGTGGACATAGTTTCTTAAAAATTATATATTATCTCAATGAGATATACTTGGATATATCTCTAAAAATAGGTATGAATTATCAAGTTCTCTGTATAGAGGAAGGATAGAAGATGGATGTTATGAAGTATGTCATGTACTCTTGATTATCGAGTAATTTAAGATACATGAGTAAATTGGGTTCAAAAATAACTACTATATAAAAAATGATTTCATTATTTACCATTTACCAGATATCTTATCTAGAATTCATGTTAATTAAAAATATAAATAACATGAGAAGTCACTACAAGAATTTTTTGATCTGTTTTCCACACAGATAAGGAAATCTAGAATTTCAAACATTTAGTAATTATGGGGAAAAATGAGGTTGAATGTAATGGATACCATGTCAAGGGATATGTCTATGTCATGAAAACCAATTAACCATGATTTAATGATGAGAAAGATATCAAGGGACAACAATGACATAGAGGATCTCTACTTTTCATTAGGAACGAATGTCCACTGGAAGAAGAATTTCATGACTAAAAAGATAATGTTAGTTTATTCTTCCACTTTAGATACATTTTCTATCGAATTCCCTAAGTCTATTTCTAATATATTGGAATTGAAAAATCTATGTGGCTCACACATTTGTATTCAAATACAGGAACCACATCGATTTAAGAAAAGTTCAGTAGACAAAGTAGATCATTGAGCCAAAAATGACGAGTGACTAGAAGCATAAGTTGTTGGAACCATGGTCTTCTATGCATGATTTGGAGTGTGGTTTGTGTTTGCTGTCAATCATCAATGGAATTTCGGATCATGTACCATCAAAGAGATCATACAATTCAAGCAGACAAAAGTTTTGAAGGTGGCACTGTTTCCTAGTGTTTTCCAAATTTTTGGGTCCAAAATTTGGAATTTGGTGAGCATCGCAAAAATAGTATTTCCATGAAGATCATGATTTAATATGGTAAAGGCATGAATTTGGCGAAGATGGGATGCATGGATTGGATTTCTCGAAGAACAGAAGAATGTAGGTGGTGAGTCTTTGTGATTAAGTCAAGCTCCGCGAACGGAAAATTGTCGTGGTGCTTTGCGATTTGGACAGAATTCTGGCAGGAACTTCGGAGCTTCGCGATTTGAGCTGACGTGGCGCTGACTTCGCACAGAAGGGTCGTGGGTCGGTGTAATCTCTTATAAATAGAGGTCGACCCCCTCAAGAGAAGTAGAGAGAATTTCAGAGAAAGTCCTTTGCTCTCGGTTCACAAAGGTCTCTCGCGAAGGCAGTGTGCTTCGAGAAAGAGGAGCTTCGCGGCGGCTATTCTAGCTCTGCAAAAGACGTGTGCCCCACGTTGGCTCAGTGAGGTTCGCGAAGAGGCAGGAGCTTTGCGATAGCCAAGCATTGTGAAGGCTGGAGCATCGCGAGAGTGCTTCACGATTGAGCTTCGCAAAATGGCAGGGGCTCTGCGAAGTCTTGTTTGAGCTTTGCAAAATTTGGAGCCTTACGAAGTAGGGTACTTTGCGAAGGCCTTCATCCAAAGGTTGTTTGCCTTGTGGACAAGGGAAAAGGGGGTATTCATCAGTGGTTGGAATTTGTATTTTAACAGAGCATTAACTCGGGACTCTGATGCAAGCAAAGTCTGATGCTGAACAGGGGACAATGAACTTCATGACTATTAATTGAAGATAACTTCACGTCTATAAACTGAGTGTGACTTCACCAATGGTAGTGAGCCAGGGGGAGTCAACGGGAGTGACCCGAGGGAAGTAGTGAGCTATCCCTAAACCTTTTTAAAGGTAGTGAGCCTGGGACAGAGTGACTGTACCCGAACTTTTGTAATCTATAGCTAGTGAAGCATAGTAGATTTTGGTATGACCGACAACCTGTTGGCGTATGCTTCTTGGACGTAGCCCTTAGTGGTGAACCAAGTAAAAAGGGATGTGTCTTCTCTATGCTGTGAATTTTTTCTTTCTAATCATAATCATCATACAGGTTCAACAAGTTCCTACCAACGTGGGAATAAGATCCATCACATTAAAAGAAAAAGTGGTCACCCTGATTCACCCCTCCCCTCTCAGGGTGTCCCAGGGTCCTTCAAGTGGTATCAGAGGGAGGATGCTGGTGTTGAATCTGACCTTTTTTCATCATGGAAAATGCAGTCAATGTCAGGGGAGTTCCTCACTTCGATGGAAGCAATTTCCAGATCTGGAAGAACAGAATGAGATCTCATCTAAGATCTCTTGGAATGGAAGTTCTTTTTTCTACTGAGCAAGGAATACAAGTCACTGATCCAACAGGCCTGGCTATGACTGAAACAGACAGGAAACTTCTTGATGCAGATGCTAAAGCACAAAATTCTCTCACTGCAGCCCTTTCAGATCAGATCTACCTGAAGGTGATGAATTGCACCTCAGCAAAATCCATGTGGGATAAACTTGAGAATATTTATGATGGAGATAGCAAAGTAAAGGAGGCGAAACTACAAGTGCTACACAATCGGTTTGATGATCTAAAGATTCATCCAGACGAGAATGCAGACTCTTTCTTCAATCGAATTACTGAAGTAGTTGGAGCAATTCGGGGTCTAGGAAAAGAAATGAAAGACATTGATATTCTAAAGAAAATATTAAGAAGACTTCTACCTCTGTATAATGCGAAGGTGTAAGCCCTTGAGGAAAGAGATCTTTCTAAACTTTCTCTAGATGATCTACTGAGCAGCTTGGTAGCATATAAAATGAGAGTCAAAGCAAAAGATGCTACGACTTGGGTGAGCAAGGAAATGGCATTCAAGGCCATGGATAAATTGAAAATATCAAAGGATAGTAGCGGTGATGATGACGAAGAGAAAGAAATTCTTTCTCTCATTGCAAAGAAGTTCCAGAAGGGGAAAGGGAAATTCAAAGGGAAGTTACCTCTCGCATGTTTCCGCTGTGGAAAAGTTGGGCACATTTCCTCTCAGTGCTTGAAGAATATCAATGAGGATGACAGTGAAGACAAAAACATCAAGAAGCCTCAGAGAAGGTTCATCAAAAAGGGAGACTTCAAATCTGGTAAGAAAATGCAAAGGAAGTGTTTTTTATATGAAGATGAAGAAAATGACAATGAATTCCGTGATGAAGAAGAACCAGAATTCAAAACTGGGAACCATGCTTCTATAATGGCCACTGTTGAAAAGTCAGAAGATACTGATGGAGAAAAACAACTGAGAAATTGTGTAGATTTTGAGGTGCAACTTAATGATGCAGTTAGTAAGCTTAAGACTAAATGTAAGATCTGCAATAAGTGGAAATCAATTGTAGAAGAATCAACTGAATACGTTGATCGAATTGAAGCTAAAATTGAACGACTGGACGAATTTGTGAAGGTACAGTCTAAAATAATTGAAAGCAATGATGATGTAGTAGATCTGAAGCTTAGAATTGAAGAGCAGGAAAAGGTCATCAATGACCTCACATCCAGACTGGATGAAAAATCCAAGACTACTGAGGGTCTTGAAGAGGAAGTAGTTACTCTAAGGGGTAAACTAGAGACTGAATTAGTTCCAAAAGAATCGAGGAAGAAAATACAGTTCGGAAGATTCTCATATGCAGAATTACTAGCAAGAGACATGTGTGGTTCAGATAAGGTTGGAAAAATCTTGAGTGATCAAAGACCCGCTTGCATGGGAAAGAGTGGAATTGGATGTGAGGCTGAGTCATCAACTACTGGAAGTAAAAAGATCCAAATGAAAGATACGATGAAATTTGAACATGTTTAAATGTTACCTAGAGTGCTGAAAAAGGAACCCTCAATCCAAACTAAAAGGAGACCTGAAAATTATCCTCAAACATTCAAAAATGACAGACAGTCTTACCATTCTGCCAAGGAAGAAGGTATAAGGAGAAATTCAAGTGAGAAGACATTTCCTCTCATAAAGTGTCAGTTCTATGGCTATCTGGGCCATACCATGTCTTATTGTGAAGAGGCAAGAAGCTATCTGAATGGAGAAGATATAGATGCCCAACAAAGGATAACAATCTCATATCCTAATTCTTATAGAAGAAATAATTTCTATGGATATTGTTTTCGTTGTTTTAACTTTGGTCATAAGGCCATTAATTGCAGGCAGAGAAGGGACATAGACACCTCATACAGAAGTTCAAGACAAGTCAAGTCTTGTCAGAAAGACAGTGTTGCTCTTTCAAACAGGTTCTCACCTCTCAAAGAAAACTTTGACTATGATGAACCTGGGTATGCGGAAGAGATAGTTGAAAGGCCATCAGTTCTATATACTCAATCTAATGTCTCATGGAAGGAAAGGAAGAAGATTGAGAAATCTAACCTTGCAGAGGTAGCCCTCAAAGCTACAAAGAACAACAGTACCTGGATTCTGGATAGTGGTTGTTCATCTCATATGATAGGTAATGTCGGCCTACTAACGAATATCATAATGAATGTTGATGGCACAGTAATATTTGGTAATGATGGGGCTCTGAAAATAAAAGGGAGTGGAAGTCCCAAATTAGCTAATGGAGAACTAAAGAAGACTGAAGCCCTTTACGTAGATGGCCTACGTCATAATCTCCTCAGCGTGAGTCAACTCTGTGAATCAAGACTTGTAGTTACTTATAATCAGAAGGGCTGCACTATCAAGGGAAAAACTGGAAATCCACTTATGAAGGGATGCAGAACAGAACGCAACTTGTATCAGGTTGATAGTGAAGAAAATTTATGTTACATGACTATTGAAGAAGAAAAAAATTTGTGACATCGGAGATTAGGACACATCAATCAACAAGACATGGAGAAAATATCAAAATTGAGAATTGTCATGGAAATCCCCAACCTGAAGCGTGAGCGTGAAAAATCTTGTGATGCTTGAATTCGTGGGAAGCTGGTCTGCAGTTCATATCGGCCAAAGAAGAAAAAGGTGTCTCACCTTCTTGATCTGATTCATATAGATGTTTGTGGTCCAATAAATGATACCGGAACACATGGAGAAAGGTACATTGTCCTTTTCATAGATGATTATAGTAGAATGGCATCTGTGATGGTCATTCATAGGAAACGACAAGTCCTTGACTGCATGAAAACATATCGGCGAATCGCCGATAATGATACTTGATGAACAATCAAAGTGCTGAGATCTGACAATGGAGGAGAATACACGTCCATTGAATTTGAAAATTATTTGGAGAACCATTTGATACAACATGAGGTAGCTGCTGTGAGAACTCCACAACAAAATGGAGTTGTTGAACGTAGGAATTGATAGGTGAACAACATGGCACAAACTATGCTGATTGAGAGTCGTATTCCACGACATTACTGGAAAGCGGCTGTTCAAGATGCAGTGTACATTCAGAATCGAACAGGACTGTATATGGGTGAGACAAAGACACCATATGAATTGTGTCATGGATGGAAGCCTTATCTAAAATACTTTCATGTCTTTGGAAGTAGGTGCTTCATCAGGAACAAAGAAGGAAATCAAGGGAAATATGGCGACAATGCAGATGAAGGAATTTTCCTCAGTTACTCAATGAACAGCAAAGCCTATAAATGTTTCAACAAGCATTTGGGAAGGATTGTGGAAAGCAATGATGTTAAGATAATTGAAGAGAAAACCAAAAATGCTTCAAGGACGTCATATGATGATGTGATAGAATGTCAGGACAAATGTGAACGTGAAGAAAATACAAATGCAGAAATAGAGGAAGCTGTTCAAAACACTCAGTAGTCACATCATGATGTGACTCAGAAGAAGAATCTGAAGAAGAAACTATGGCTGAAGAGAATACTACTGAACCTCGCAGGAGAAATGAAAGAGGTGAGATTGATCCATCCAACAAAATTGGGGACAGGAGTGCACCCACTCAAACAAGAAGGATGATTAATACCACGCAATCTGCATTTCTATCACTTGTAGATCCATCCTCATTCGAAGAAGCTGCAAAAGATAAATCTTGGGTGAAAGCCATGAATGATGAATTAGATCAGATTGACAAGAATCAGACATGGGATCTTGTCCAGAGACCCGAAGGTCACAATGTGATTGGTACCAAATGGATCTTAAAAAATAAGTTTGATGAGCATGGAAGTGTTATCAGAAACAAGGCACGATTGGTATGTAAAGGATACTCCCAGATTGAAGGCATTGAAGTTGAAGAAACCTTTGCTCCAGTGGATAGACTGGAGTCAATCAGGCTTTTCCTTGCCATGGAACTCCAAAGAGGATATAAAGTATATCAAATGGACGTCAAGATAGCATTCTTGAATGGTGTACTCGAAGAAGAAGTATACATTGAACAACCAGTGGTCTTTGTTTTGGGTACTGATGAGAAAAAGGTCTGCAAACTAAAGAAATCTCTATATGGGTTGAAGTAGGCACCACGAGCATGGTACTCACGTCTGGACTCATATCTCAAGAAGTTGGAATTCAAAATAGGAGGAGTTGATCACAATCTCTATGTGAAGAATTCTCCAAAAGATCAATTCATGGTTCTTGTCTACGTTGATGATATCATATTTGGTGGCAGCAGGCAGAAATCAGTGGATGAGTTTTCCAAAAACATGAAATCAGAATTTGAAATTTCTATGATTGGGGAGCTCACATATTTCTTGGGGCTGCAAGTGATTCAAAAGAAGGAATACACATTCATTTCTCAGTAAAAATATGCAAGAGAGCTACTGAATAAGTTCAATATGCAAGACTCCAAACCAATGTCAACTCCAATTGTAGTTGGAACTAAACTTGGAAAGCATGAGGATGGGAACTCTGTTGATCCCACCATGTATAGGAGGATCATTGGAAGCCTATTGTACCTGGTAGCGACAAGGACAGATATTGTCTTTGCAACATGCCTTGCAGCCCGCTTTCAGAGTAATCCAAAGGAGGAACATATGGTAGCAGTAAAAAGAATCATGAGGTACATTCAAGGTACACATAACTTCGGGTTATTTTTTGCTGCAGGCAGGGATAGTGAATTATCAGCATTTTCTGATGCTGACTGGGCTGGTGATGTAGTAGACAGAAATTCCACTAGTGGTGGATCTTTCTATATTGGGAAGAAATGTGTTGGCTGGTTGATCAAGAAACAAGAAAGTACTTCTCTTATTACTGCTGAAGCTGAGTATATCTCCACCACAAAGGCATGCACTCAACTGCTATGGATGAAGCAGCAATTAACTGACATTAGCGATGAGGTGACGCAACCAATGGTGATTTACTGTGACAATAAGAGCGCAATTGATCTTACGAAGAATCATGTTCAGAATTCTCATACAAAACACATTGAAATCAGGTATCACTTTATCAAAGAGAAAGTTGAGAAAAGCGTGATTAGATTGGATCATGTGGGAATAGATGAGCAAGTGGTTGATATCCGGACAAACCCACTGTCAGTGGCTGTGTTTGAGAAGCATCGGTTGAACCGCGGTGTTCGACCACCTCCCAGTCCATAAGGAGGTTACAAATTTACCTCTCCTCGTTTGTTATAAATGTTTTAATCTGTTTATGGATATGATGCAGGTTTATGGGGGAGATACTATCCAGGGGGAGTATGGTATGAGCTGAACGTGGAAATTTTTTACTGGTCTTTGGATTTATTGTCAATGGGGGAGAAAGGAGAAAGAATAAATTTAGGCGTCTTCTGTAATGAGAAGGAAAACAGTGGAACCCAATTCAAGCCTCCTCTCTTGTTTTCTACACCGATCATTGCTCACGTAGACTTAGAGTGGTGGCCAGGTTGATTCCTGCATTTTTTGGTTTTCACATTGATGGAGATCTATTGAATTTTTCTTCTGATTGCCAACAAACCCAAAGGGGGAGATTTTTGGAACCATGGTCTTCTATGCATGATTTGGGGTGTGGTTTTTGTTTGTTTTCAATCATCAATGGATGTTCAGATTGTGTACCACCAAAGAGATAATAACGTTCAAGCAGACAACAGTTTTGAAGGTGGCGTCGTTTCCCAGTGTTTTCCAAATTTTTGGGTCCAAAATTTGGAATTTGGTGAGCATCAAGAAAATAGTATTTCCATGAAGATCATGATTTAATATGGCAATGGCATGAATTTCGCGAAGATGGGATGCATGGATTGGATTTCGCGAAGACCAGAAGAATGTAGGCGGTGAGTCTTTGCGATTACGTCACGCTCCGCGAACGGAAAATTGCCGTGGTGCTTTGGGATTTGGACAGAATTCCGGCGGGAACTTCGGAGCTTCGCGATTTGAGATGACATGGCACTGACTTTGCGTGGAAGGGTCGTGGGTCGGTGGAATCGCCTATAAATTGAGGCCGACCCCCTCAAGAGAAGTAGAGAGAATTTCAGAGAAAGTCTTTTGCTCTCGGTTCGCAAAGGTCTCTCGCAAAGGCAGCGTGCTTCGCAAAAGAGGAGCTTCGAGACAGATATTCTAGCTCCGCGAAAGACGTGCGCCCCGCATTGGCTCAGTGAACTTCACAAAGAGGCAGGAGATTCGCGATATCCAAGCATTGCGAAGGCTGGAGCATCGCGAGAGTGCCTCACAATTGAGCTTCGCGAAATGGCAGGGGCTCTGAGAAGTCTTGTTTGAGCTTTGCAAAATTGGGAGCCTTGCGAAGTAGGGTACTTTGCGAAGGCCTTCTTCCAAAGGTTGTTTTCCCTGTGGACAAGGTAAAAGGGGGTCTTCATCACTGGTTGGAATTTGGATTTTAACAGAGCATTAACTTAGGACTCTGATGCAAGCAAAGTCTCATGATGAACAGGGGACAATGAACTTCATGACTATTAATTGAAGAGACCTTCACGTCTATAAACTGAGTGTGACTTCACCAACGGTAGTGAGCCAGGGGGAGTCAATGGGAGTGACCCGAGGGAAGTAGTGAGCTATCCCTGAACCTTTGTAAAGGCAGTGAGCCTGGGACAGAGTGACTGTACCCGAACTTTTGTAATCTACAGCTAGTGAAGCATAGTGGATTTTGGTACGACCGACAACCTGTCAACGTATGCTCCTTGGACGTAGCCCTTAGTGGTGAACCAAGTAAAAAGGGATGTGTCTTCTCTGTGCTGTGAATGTTTTATTTCTAATCATAATCATCATACAGGTTAAACATGTTCCTACCAACGTGGGAACAAGACCCATCACATTAAAAGAAAAAGTGGTCACCCTGATTCACCCCTCCCCTCTCAGGGTGTCCTAGGGTCCTTTATAAGTATTATTTGAATTCCATCTACATTATCCTATTATAATTATTCTTGAACAAAAAAATTATTATTAAACACCATTTATTTCTAGAATAATCATATAAGTGTTGAGTAAAGAATCAGTGGGATTTTATTTTAATATTCTAATTTAATATTTTCTTGTGTTAAAATAATACATATGTTATGAGATGGAAAAACATAATAATGGGTTATATATACTTTCACATTAAAATAAATTATTTGATATAAATAAAAAATCCGCCAAGAATGATATATATCCTTCCCACCAATCTAACTTCTGACTAAGACATTTAACTGAGAATAATTTTCGAAAACCACATTAAGAAGCTAACTTAGACTCCCTCGAGTTAAAACACTTGGATGTATGTCACACTCAAATAATAGTTTTAATGACCAAAGATCCATTATATGGGAAAGGATAATGAGCTATATAACCATTTTAATTTGTTCATGAGAATGTGTACGGTACATTTATTGTAGATTAATGGGGATTTGTTTCTCTCTTCATTACATTTACTATGACTATTACAGATATGGTTATATCTACTTAATGAGGTATATGTCTGATTTCATAATCCTATTTATTGATTATCATAATAATGTATAGAATCAACATTGTAAGAATATTATAAAATATGCACTAAGTAATTGGTGTAGAATAAACAAATCAATCGTTCATCGATCTTTTAAAAGAGTATTGGATCGTCTATCAACTCAATCCTTGTTTTCAACCATAGTGGAATGGTGTCAGTAAAAGTTGGAAGTAGGCATTTCTTAACATATTCAACTCAGTGATGAGTCATGTATCCCAACTATTATCCTTTTCTGGATACACACTAGATATATCAACATATACACTAAACATTTTATCAACTAATGTAGTATATGGGATTCTGAATAAGATGTTATATAGAAGGAAATATTGTATTTTATAAAAATGTGTATAGGAATATGAGTATTTTTTCAAGAGATTACGATGTCAGAAATTATCTTCTCAGAGAAATATGTGCATCATTTAATTTTATACTAAGGATAACTATGTTTATTATCTATATAAACATAGCGATGGAAAAGTTGTTATAGAAAGACGTGTTAACTTTCCTGAATGGGAACACATTTATTATGTTAATAGTGGGAGAAGGAATAACTTATTTGAAGTTTCTAGTTTATATATACAAGTGTTTATAAGAGAACAATCAACATATGAGACTGTGTGATAAAATGATGTTCCCAAGAAAAAAGTACTATGTAGATCTACTAGAGAGGTTAGAGAACCAAAGAGATATTGTATTTATTTCACGGAGTAATGTGAAAAATTAATCCTAGAGAATGATGATCCTATAACCTACAATAAAGTAGTAGATGTAATGGATGATCCCAAATTGGGATAGGCCATACATTTTGAAATGTATTCAACATTCAAAAATCATGACATGAATTTGGTGGACACACTAGATGATATATTGTAAATTATGTGAAAATTGTAAGTCAAGAAAATGATATCCATGGATGGGTAAGTAATATTCATCCTGAAATTTATTGTATCAATGATTTTTAGGAAACATCAAGGAATAAAAAAGGATGAAACCTTCTCTCTAGTCACTATGACATTTTTTATACAAAATATTACTTATAATAGAAGCCTTACATGATAATGAATGAAGAAAAATGAATGTAATTTTTTTTTTCTAAATGGGATGTTGGTTGTAGATGTCTATATGACACAACCTGAATGGATTATTATTATAATGAGTGATAATAATGTCTAAATTATTTATAAATCCATTTATGGTTTGAATTGTGAATCATTCACATGGAATATTTGATTTGATGACTCCATAAGAGAACATGGTTTCATTAATAATGAAATATGGATGTGCATATATAATATGGTTTGTGATAGTTAAATTTTCCTTTCATATTATATTTTGATGACGTATTATAAATTGGAAATGAAGTGTAAGTACACCCGTTATATAATACATGGTAAAATGAATAATTTTACATAGAATAATGTAAGAACCATGATCTTTTTTCAAGTATGTTTTTCTTTTTTAGGAGTTTCATAGAAAATAGGTGTTTCTAGAAATTGTTTAAGTACACACCGTGTACTTTATGAGTACATGTTGTGTACTCAGTCACCATGGGTAGCCGTGTTCTATCAGTGTATTGGCCTTGCACATGACCATGTGGGATGACCTGGATGCCGCCTAAAGCAGAGTACATAAATGGAAAGTACATGGCGTGTATTTTGTTTTTTTTTCATTAAATTCACCAAGATCGCATCTGATAGACAAAACCATCTCCTTCTCAACCCAGTTTGTATGAGAGCACCAAGCTGCCACAGATCATTGACGAGCCCTCAGCCGGGCATCTATCCTCCGAATCAAACACCAACGGTTGCGTTGTAATCGCATTGGTGATTTATCTCTTCTCCAATATCACAATTCCTTGATTTATCCTCCTTTATGAGTTATCGTGGGTTGAATGTTATATATACTTTTGTAGATCTACAAAATTATAAGGTGATTCAAGCCTCATGGTTCAAATATCTTGACCTTCGAGTGCTGAGGTAGGTGGTTTGTGCCTTTCCATAGATAGTCCTTGAGATTTATGTGCAAAATTTCCCAATACCATGAATGGGGTATCGTGTGTTTACCGTTTCAGCCATATTTTTTATCTGCTATGCTGTTATTCCTGAGTAGATGAATAGTGATTTTGAATATGGTGAATTGTTGTGCTTTGGATGTTTTTCTAATGCATGCTTTTCCTGAGTAGACCTTTGAGTATGGATTGCCTGTTAGGATGCTGTTTACTTTCCCATTCCTAGTATTGTAGTATGGTGTGTGTTTCTCTCGAGAATTGGGGATGATCTCACTTATTTAATATTCAAACATTCCAAGCAATTTCTAACAGGTTTGTTCATAGAACCCAAAACATCCAATGATTCCATATCCATTTGAGCATACTTTCCAAAGGTAGGTGCTCATTAGTTGTAGAATGATGAGGCATAGGAATTTTCATTGGTCGAGAGGATGGGAGGTTGGACTCATTACACATTTTTAGGAGAATTATTGTCTATTCCGGGACTCTCTTTATAGATTTACGTTATGTTCGTGAATCCTTTTTATATTACCAAGTATAAAATGATTTTTCATATAGATCTGACAATCAATAATTGATATGTATGAAATTTAGAGAATCTTTTATATGTATTCGATGTTCTTAATCAATAGAGAATCTTCTATATTTGTTAGTGATTCTTAGTCAATGGTATCCTTTGATACATAAAAGTCTCTTGGTCATTATGATGACCATACTAGTTTTAAAGACACTCATTGGGGAACTTGAAGTTTTTTTTCATTCAGAAGGACATTGATTATTTCAAAGTTGGGATCGTACTCACAGATGGGCTACCTACGTATCCTTTGATTAGGAAATGAAATCAGAACCCACGTAGTTTGAGTAAGGTAATATTATGTTTACGATTGATGGCTCAATGAAAGATTTCATAATTACTTTTACACTCTAAGATCACGTGAGTCATGATTGGTGTGAGAAACAAGAGGTATTGGTAAAACAAGACAATTGTTCCATGAAAGATGCAATCATAAGAAATGATGTGGGACTTATGTATGTATGACTGCCCAAACAGATGAAGATTTAGATTTACTTCTGGGAAGAAATCCAGGAATAGGGTCTATAAAGGTATATGTACTTTATGGAGATTTGGATACTCTAATTTGGGGCTTACTCCTGAAAAGAAGGCCCAAATTAGGAGGGGGCTTATGATTGGGTTTTAATCCTGATAATGAGACCCAGATCAAAAAGTAAATTAGGACTCGTTAAGAGAGATTAAGGCTGGGGCTTACTAATGAGAAGATGGCCTAGGTTATAGAGGACTTGGGTCTTACTCCTAAGGAGGATGCCCAAAATTAATAGGAATTATGACTGGGGTTTATTCCTAAAAAGGAATCCCAGGTTAAGGGGTTCTCTCATCTTAATGGATGAGGTTGAATGAATGAAATCTCAATCTTTAGTGACATAAAGATGTGTAAATCACTAGGTTTTGAGAGATATTCCACAGAATTCTTTTCATATAAAGAAGTTAATAAAGAAAACATGCCATAAATGGATTTGAAGAATGTCTTGAAGACTGAATCTTGAATAGGAGAGGTGGAATGGTATAATAGGGGTTAAATGGGAAAGAAGGGAACCCAAAAAGGCAGGGGCGCGCAATTCCTGGTAGGCACGCAGGTACTGCGTGGACGCGCAAGTCCTGGTTGTGCATGTATACTTGCACGACACATGTGTACTTTCGAGATTGTTAACCAGTAGGGTAAAATTTTGGCGATACTTGACCCAAGCCTTTAAAATTATCCTGAGGTACTTCCAGAAGAGAGGTGTGCAAGTTTTGGTGAATAAGTAAGGAGGCGTGCAAGTATGATCATTTCCCTTAAGAGTAAAACACCTTAGGCGTGCAAGTGTTAGAAAATTCTAACACTTAGAACTTACTCCTCTTGTTTAGGCCTTACATTCAAGGTAAATAGTAACCTTAGAAGTGTCCGGAAGACCTAAAGAAGAGACTTGTGCATTCAGAGCTCTCTATCTGAATTATGGAAAAATTCCTCCCAAAATGGGGGGGGGGCCCACAAGGTCTATTTATAGGCTGGAGAAGAGCCCGAGCGGTTATCACTGAGGGCGCGCAAGTCAGTTGTGTGACCATTAGGCGGTGTGCAAGTGGACTTGTGCAACAGTGATAGAACTTGCGCGGCGCATGTTCTTCTGAATCCTTGTTCATGCCTTTGTCGATTTTTAATGTTTTCTTCAAAGGCTGAATCAATTTGAGCTAATTCATTTCAAATTACATTCCTTTGGACTCTATGATGAAAAGGAGTTTCAAAAAAGGTCCCCCCTCAGAGTGGAAGCTGAAAGAAACGAGGAAGTGACTCTGAGGAAAAGCAGAAAAACCAAAGGAAAGGCGGCGTGCAAGTATTCAGTGCGCAACACTCATCACGCTGGTGTGAGTCATGCAGGGCTGGAGCGCGCCAGCTGTAGGCGCACAGGTGGGTATCCTGGCCTATAAATATGCGATCATTTCTTGTGCATCGCACCTAACTTCTGTATTTTAGAGCTCTCGCTACACAGGTCTCTTTCGCCACGCAAGTTGCTCGTTTTCCGCTATTTTTTGTTATCGCGATGTTGTCAAGGTAACAGGACTTGTGCAGTGATTCATGCACACCAAAAACTTGAGTGGAATATTAACACTTGGATGACACATCCATACTTTCACGCCGAGTTTAGACTTGCATGCCTTAATGCCTTTTCCATTTTTCTGAAATTCCTTCACAAATTTTATGAAAAATCAACTTACATAAGAGTTAATTTATTCAACTTTTTTGCATAATCAATGGATCTTAGAACCGGAATAGCTGATGAACTGTCTATAAAATGGATTGATGATATGATGAACATCATTGGCCATGATTATTATACCATCAAAAGTAGCACTCTTCCGAATTAGGATAAGTATCTGATGAAATATCATCATGACTTCCCCCAAAACATTTATTTTTCTTTATATGGATATGGTCATCTGCGAGAAGTTACTATTCCAAAAGCAAAGAACTATCTCCCATTTTCAGGGTTTCATAATTATACCAACTTTTCTTCAGCAAATATCTCATGTGGAGGGGTATTTATAAGTGATGGAACAGTGGAGAAGGCTAACATGATTCACCATAGCCCTTGTAAGCCAGATCTGAAACCTCATACGCCTGAGCTGCAACCACATTGTCATCCTTTAATCTTTCGTAATGCTCAGATGGATCAATCCAAAGGCTGGAAGAAAAGTTGGGACTTCCGTCCTGGGGGAGGCGTGAAGCGAACATGGGTGTGGGCATACTGGGTGCAACAGACCTGTGCAGAGTATGCCGAGGATTCTGACATGAGTGACGATATACGAAGCTTTCTCAGTTGGCAAAACATATGTTTATAGACATGATAACTTCGTGCCTGAGATACACAGCCATTGGATCCCAGAAACTAATTATTTCCATCTGACTCATGGAGAAGTAGGAATCAGTCTATGAGATGTACATAAGATCTCAGGGACTCCAATTTTGGACGACATGTATGATGAATTCATTCCTCCCAAGGTTACTTGGAATGATTCAGAGAAGACTCCTGCTTTAGCTCAGAAATTATTTAAAATCTTCCACATGCTCAAGAGTTCAGAGACCTCATTAACTCATTCTATAATGGATATTAATCTGGAGGAGTGGATGAATATATTTCTTATTGAGAAGAAATAGAAGGATCCAAATGAGAAGGAGACGAACGATAAAGGATCAAAGAAAAAGAAATCCAAGGATTAGAGGCCCAAATGTCCTACCACCTGCCCAAAACCTGAGAAGAGGGGTGCTCATGGCACATTCTGGACAACTCTAGAAGCAGGAGAGTTCGAGAAGTGGGGATATGAGGTGAATCAAAGGATCCCAATGAATACTCATTTGGCAGGCTTCTTGGCTATGTGGCTCAGCATTTATCTCTTGCCATTCAGGGATTCAAAGGGAGGCGTCAGGCTAGGGACCTTCGTCATTGTAGGAAAGTTGGCTAAGGGAAAAATGGTTGGGTTGACTACCCCCATTTTATCCAAGATTCACATGAGTTTACTTCATGTCTTTAAAGGGAAATCTCTTTTAAGAATAGTGGGACCATTTCATGTTTTATGGGGATGGATCTCCACTCACTTCAGGACTTACAATGTACAGAATGGATTACAAATTCCTGGAAGTTCTTTCAGGCTGTTAGTGCAAGCATTCTCTAGAGTTGCTCCATTAGATGTTAATGCCTATGACATGAAAGTGAGGCTGAGCATGTTTAAGGAATTAATCTTCTTTCCCTATGGAAATCGTCCAACCATGAAGTTTTTTGATGATGTAACAACCCATTTGGATCTGAGGGAATACATCCTAGCTTGTAGAGATGGTGTGCTAGTTTCCAGGATTGACAGAGAAATTATATGTGAGGCCTATTCTCCATATAGATTTTCACGTCAATTCATGTGTCTGCAACAGATTGTTGTATCTCCCCATGTACATGTCAGGTTAGAGAAACATCTGATGGTTTCTCGGCAACTGTGGATGCTGACGTCAAGGGAGAAGATTGGGGTGGTATTTGATCTACCAGTTGAAAAACCAGCACATAACCAGACTACATGGTATGCCGAGCACTGGATAGCATCATACCCTAAAGGGGTGCTGAATCACCCAGTTTATCAGGTGGGGAAAAGTAATAGGACTGTAGAGAAAGAAACCCTTCCTCATGAAGGTGATGCTTCCCCACATGAAGCTGATTCGCCAGATACCCCTTCTAGGAATGATTCACCGGACTCCCATGATGGGGATAACGAGGAACAAAAAGTGGAAAATCAGCCTCATGCCCGATATAATCCTCTAGTTAGAATCAAGAGACCTACTCCATCAACTCCTAGGGAGTTAGTTCATTATGGTAATTTAATCACTGCTACTTTATAATGTAATAAGTCTTATTTTATTATTCTCTATCTGCAGTTGCAGGAGCCGGGATGAAACTGAAATCAATGATTGTAGGACCTTCCCCGCAGCCTTCATATCTAAGACCAGAGGTTGTCCAGTTATTACAAAGTTTATACTATGGTATTGGGACTTCCTGGATGGATTTGGTTGAGGGCCTACAACCTCCTGGAATAGGAAATATTCTGGACTCTAAATATATCCAATACAAGGATAACCCCAATGAAGTGTGGGCGTATATCAGAGATCTATAAATGCTCATATATTCCACTGATGAGTCCGTTCCTGTCACCAGGCAGGTGAAGGAATTGATTGATCATGGAGCCGCTGAGGGGACTGATGAGGAGTGGCACGATTACGTAGCTCCTGAAGATGTAAGTTTTCTTTCTTTATTTTCTTTTCAACTTGATTACAGTCGAAACATTGTTACATAAGGAGGTTATTTTTTTCATCTTGTAGATTCCAAAGAACTGAACTACTGAGGTCCCTTTTCCACAGTATAGTGCTGGTGGTACTGCCATTGGGGCTACTGATGAATCTCCTCGCGAACCGGGTGAGATATCTCTGGGTCAGCTTGCCATGAATGAGGAGCTGGAAACAAATTTTCTTTCTCCAATCCAGGTGCCAATAAGGGAGACTACCGATACTTCCAAAAAACCAAAGAACAAAAGTCAACGAAGGATGAAGTCCACAGCTAAACGCTTCATTAGCAGTGGTAAGTCCTTCGTGTAATCATGTGTCTATACCCATGAAAAGTTTGCTCATTTTTCTGTGGATTGAATGGGCTTCTTCAATTTCCCCCTGAGGGAAAGGAATGATCCTCCTTCAAGGACCACGAAGGGTGTTGTGGAACAATCGCAAATTCAAGCTGACTTGGATGCTCCCGGAGAAGATCTAGCATCTGTTCCCAGTATCCCTCCTACTACTGTTGCAAGAAGAGAAGAACCTGTTTCTGGTAAGTTAATAATGCTTCATAAAAATGTTGATCAAAACATCAACTGACTTCCATTTTGTGATACTTCATGTTCATCTCCTGCATTATAGCTTTTGAAGGCTATTGCAACTGATGCCGTGATTTTATCCGAAGATGTTGTCCAGGGTTAGGGGCCGTAGGACGTAAGTCGCCAAGAAGACACATCTAATGCTCCCACTGGTGAGACTAACCAGGATTCTAAGATATCATTGGAGGAACTGACGAATCACGACATTTATTTCAAAGAATTTTATGATCATGATAAGTTATCATGTGATTTAGAAGACCTTGGGCATGAGTGTCATCCTTCGCCCAGTAAATTTTCTTATAATTTACACTTCTAATCATGACTGAAAATAATATGTAGTTCTATCAATAGAAGCAAATGAACTGCCAATGCCTGAAGAGGGTGTAGACATTGATGTCAACCCTACCATTATAGAAACAATAGCTCAAGTAGAGCTAAACTCAGTAAACCCTCCTGAGACCCATCTTGAAGATCCTGTTGAGACTAGGAATGATAGGGAGGAGTCTTATCAGGTTTCTGATCTACCGTTGGGTAAGGGATAAAAATATTTGTGATTGTAATTAATTTGAAAGACAATCAATTCTTTTGTTACCCTTTGAAACTAACCAAAGATTAAAATTAATTATGCAGGGAAATCAACTGCAGTAGCTAGATTTAGAGGTGAGGCCTCAGCCTCTGCCCCAACAGGAATTGAAAGCTAAGAAGCGCAGGTCAGGGGGGAAGGAGCAGAACATGGCACTTCTTTAAGTGAATTAATCATATATTACATGCCCCCCTGTGATGATTATGTGGAATCATACCCATAGGTGCTTAAGGCACTCAACTTTTCACGATGCAAGGCATGGAACAACATATGGAAAATCATATCTGAGGTGCCTTTAGAAGAGCTATCATCAAAGATCCCTCGATTGTCATCCCAATTCAACATGCTAGGACTTGGCGGTTTTGGATACCAAGAGATCCAAACCACGGTGAACAAGTCAACTTCAGGAGGGAGCAGGAGAAAAAGTGTCATGAAGATCTGAACAGGGTGAAACTGTCAGTCAACATCGGTGAATTTGAAGCTACGGTATCTCGAGCTAAGGCTGACTATGCTACCAAGATGAATGAGGTAAAGCATAAGATCAAAGAAAAAGTCGTCCAAGAAGATTCACCTTCAACAATAGTTAAATGTTGTTACTGGAGAACTTGACCAACTCAATAATTTACTGGAGGGAGTTCAAATGAATGGTATGAAGATCATTGTGGATGCCAAGAAAGCACTCAATCAGGCTGAAAAGAGTGAAGTTGGTCGGGTGCACGATCTTCAATTGGCTACTAATGAAGCTCGACATTCTATTCATCAAGTGAGGACTTATGTTAACAGTATTTTTTAATTTCCTGAAAAAGAGAAGAGGCTCAAATCTATGGATGTCCCTCTAATTCTTGTGCATCAAATGAAAAGAATTCTCTCATCTTTAATCACTTGTGCATGTATTTTCCTACTACCTGCTTTAAATTTTACCTAATCTAATGGGCCTAGTAAGCATAGTTTGATTTTTACTAGGGTTATTATAAATAACCCTAAAAACTTTGAATCTTTTAATTTCTCAATATTACCTAAATCATAAAAAATGTATGTTTAGTGAGCTAGAACTTGACTTTTATTCAGAGTTCCTTTGTCTTTTGTGGGAAGTTTAAATTCATGCACGTCAGACATAAATAGGCTAATGTTTATGGTCGAAATAGCTTTGACTGAATGAATTAGAATTGAATCAATTCCTTGACAATTCATCTGAAAACATATTACCATACTCAAGTATGAGTGAAAATATGTAAACTATGACTCAAGAATATTTGAATCTGAGGAATGATATAAAAAAGGGATAAAAGGCATTAGAAGGAGTATTTTCCAAGAATCAAGATTCTATTATTTAACAAACCTGTTAGGGGGTTGAATTATGCAGGGCCACCTAAGGGCATTGGCTGCATAGTCAAATAGAAAGCATATTTTGGCTGACAGGTCCATTATGTAGACTACTTATGCAAGGCCACCTAAGGGCACGTGATGTATAGTCAGGAAAAAACTCTATGAAATTTACTTTCCTTGTGCTAGAAAGCCAGTGAAAGTTTATGGAGATTCAAATTTTCCAAAGTATAGAGTTTTCTATATGGAAAGAGGTACTTGAATATGGAGAAGATATTTCCAAACAAAATAATCGAAGAAATGGATGGATATCAATCTTACGAAGGTCTGACCCAAATGTAGGGAAGGAGAATATAAACCATAGACTTGAATACATTCAGATCAAGAAAAAGGATATGGGACAAATATATTAAGGATGGCTATTTTTGCGGATCCCTACATATTGTCATTAAAGACAAATAAGGACAAAAGAGGCTTTCTTCCCAAGATGAAGTTACCAATATCCGACAAACCCATTAGGGGGTTGAATTATACAGGTCCACCTAAGGGCATTGTCTGCATAGTCAAATAATAGCATCTTTTGGATGAAAAATCTGCTATGGAGACTGTTTATGCAAGGCCGCCTAAGGTCACGTACTACATAGTCAGGAAAAATAATTCTCAGAAGTTTGACATTTTTGTAACTAGAAGTCAAGAAAAAGGGTTATGAAGATCTAAAAATATTTAAGGTTAGGATTATGACACATTAAGATGGGTATTGTACAATGTGTGCAGAGATACACAAATCAATACTAACCATAATCATGTTGTGGCTGGGTCCTGAATGGAAATTTTGGGCTTCACTACATATCTCATAAGGATGGGAATCAAGACATACGTAGTTCTTGAACTACAGTTTAATGTCGTGTGGGAAAAAAGGATTAGAGATCTTAGTTTAGTGTCATAATGTTTGGACCATCATAAGAAATACACAGTGTGTGTTTTCCTGGGGACTTTTCAATCAAGGGACTGAAAGTGGAATTTGGGGTTAGGCCCAAAAAACTTGGTGCTGGATTTGAGGGATACTCGAACATTCCTACGTATCCCATAAGGATAGAAATCAATCCCACATAGTTATAAAACTACCCTCTGTACAAATTTGGTTCGTACATGTGAAGGGTGAAAGGGGACCTTAGTGCAATGATGGTTTGACCCAAGATAAAAGATTCAGGCGTTGACATGTTTGCACATAGTCTTTGAAATGAATCATGATTGAAAATTAATGTAAATAATGATTCCCTCTCAGGTGAGGGTATCAAAGAACATTGCAGTTTATTGTCATATTGTAAAAAAGTGTTGTATAGTTTAACGTCGTACAGAAAGGAAGAAAGTGAACCAATGTAAAGATATTGATTCGAGGGGTGGTTTCACGAATCAACATCATATGAGATGGAGGTGAACTGATGTGAAGAGATAGGTTTTGGGCTTGAACCATGGGAGGTTGCCTATGTACCCAACCTAGAAGGCAAGGATCAAAGTCCGCATAGTTCAATTGAATAATGAATTATTGATCATGTTGTTCTTGGGGACAACGATCTAAAAAATAGTGTTGGGAGATACATGTGATTAGCGTCCCAGAGAGAGTGTTATGTTTGAAGTTTGCTCTAAGCTCATGTGATTCATACTCAGTGTGAGAAACAAGAGGTACCATCAACCTTAACGATGCACAGTTTAATGTCATGTAGGACATATGAAGGGACTATGCAGTTTAAAGTCTTGAAGTTAGGACAATTGATGCTGCACAGTTTAGTGTCATGTAGCTGGGAAAAAATACAGTTTAGCATCATGTTGGACGTATTAGGGAATTTTTCACAGTTTAACGTCATGTTGGACGAAAAAATGGACGATACAGTTTAGAGTCATGTTGGATATATGTGCCAATAGTTTAAGGTTGTATGCATGGACCGTTGGTTATGCAGTTTAACGTCTTACTAGATGTAAGGGAATTCTATATAGTTTAACATCATATAGCAAGGATGATGAAGGGGATACAGTTTAATGTCATATTGTCTGGACATGATGAGCAGTTTTAATGTCATGCAGGGCGATGGTGCAGTTTAAGGTCATACCGGACCATGGTGCAGTTTAAGGTTATACTAGACCATGGTGATGCATTTTGTGTTTCTACAAAATACTTCTTCAAAAATCTGGCATTGGTTGGAGTAGTGATGAGTTCTCCATCCATTGAGATTATTGAATAAGCTCCATTGGAGTAAACCCTATGTATTGAGTAAGGTCCTTCCCATTTTGGCTCATGCTTGTGAGGTTTCTTTCCTGGTATCATTGGAGTTCTGAGAACTAATACCAATTCTCCCCGAGTGAAGCAACGATGACGAACTTTTTTGTTGAAAGCTCGTGCTATTCGATTCTGATAGAATTCCAAGTGGTGCAAAGTGCACAATCTTTTCTCATCTAACCATTCCAATTCATTCAATAGATTTTGATATTGTTCATCTATAGATGAATGATCACAAATGTCAACTCTTAGCGAGGGTAGATGAACTTCAATGGGAAAGACTGATTCCATTCCAAATACCAGTGAATATGGAGTGGACCGCATTGCAGGGTGGTTGGTAGTCCGATAAGCCCATAAAGCATGAAAGAGATTATTAGGCCATGACTTCTTATATTTATCCACCATATTTTTCAGTATATTTGAAAGAGTCTTTTTGAAGGCTTTTATCTGGCCATTGGCCGCTGCATGATACCGAGATGAATGATTGGATTTGATGTTGTATTCTTGATACAACTTATTCTCCTCGGATGAACAGAAGTTGGTGCCATTGTCCGTCAATATGGTATGAGGGACACCAAATCCGGTAATGATGTTAGAAATGATGAAGCTAAAAATGCATTTAGAACTGACTTCTTTGAGAGGAATTGACTCTACCCATTTGGAAAAGAAATCAGTAGCAGTAAGAATATACTTAAACTGTTTGGTCGTAGCTGAAGGGTAAGGTCCCCCAACATCCATTCCCCAAGTGGAAAATGGCCATGAGTATTTAACTGTATGAAGAATCTCTAGAGGTTGATGAATGAATTTGGCATGTAGTTGGAATGAATGACACTTCTTTGTGAAATCAACACAATCTTGTATCATTGAAGGCCAAAAGTATCCAAGCCATTGAATTTGATTAGACAGTCTATGTCTAGACTGGTGGGCACCACAGATTCCTGCATGCACTTCTTTCATGACAACCATTGTCTCTTCGCCATCAATGCAACTGAAGAGAACTCCATCAAAACCACGTTTGTAGAGAATTTTCTCTAAGTGATTTGGGAAATCATAAAGAGTAAAATTGACCACAAGTCACCAGATTTCTTCTTTCTCAGCTCTATCAGGTGAAAGTGTTCCATTTTGAAGGTATTTTCTGATAGGTGACATCCATCCTATAGTATGAACATACAGTTTAGGAATGGGACTAATTTCATTAATTTCCTATGTTCTAATTCGAACATAAGGTGAAATTGCATGATGGTGGGCAATAGTGATGGTTATATCGTCCCGATTTCGATCGGCCAGAGCTGTGGCTATATTAGCCAGTTCATCAGCATGAGCATTTTATGATCGCGGGACATAAGAAAATGTCAGTTCCGAAGGGAATTCCACTATTAACTCTTTGACATAATCATACAAAGGGATTAGTTCTTCTTTTATGATGGCATAATCCCCATTTACTTGTTTTATTACCAAGTCTGAATCACCTTTCACCTTTAAGTGATTCACTTGTGCTTGAAGCTCCAATTCCAAGCTTGCGATGAGAGCTTGGTATTCTACTTCATTATTGGTACCACCTTCCCATAATAATAAGGAATAAGGTAACACTGCCTTTTCTAGATAAATGAGCAAAATTACATAGAAAACTTTGTTGAATGTAGGATTTTTATTTTCCACCATGTTGGACTTCTGGAAGCACCATCAAAATAAATTTTCCATGCCTAAGGAATTTCTTGAATAGAGAAGACTTACTCATCAGGGAGTTAAATATCTGAAGATGTGTCTTCCATAGAAGGGTGTCCAGCCAGGAAATCAGCCAGAGCATGGCCTTATATTACCTTTTGAGACACATACTGAATGTCAAATTGCTGCAAAATAACTGTCCACCTTTCCAGACATCCTGTAAGCATTGGGCGACTAAGGATGAATTTGAGTGGGTTATTGCGAGATACCAATTGGACCTCGTGATGTTGCAGGTAGTGTCTCAATTTCCGAACTGCAAATATTAAAGCCAGGAAGCACTTCTCAATACTTGAATACCGGGTTTCTGCTTCAAGCATTGTCCGACTGAGGTAGTAGAGGCTGTTTTCATTCCCATCGTCATTTTTCTATGCAAGAAAGGCACCTAATGATCGATCTAAAGCTATCACGTAGAGGATAAGCGGTCTTATTTCAACAGGTGGCATGAGTACCGGTGGACTCAAGAGGTATTTCTTGAGAATAACGAATTATTCTTGACATTATTCAGTCCACTGGTAAGTGACTCTCTTATTCATCAATTTGGTGAAGGGTAATCTTTTGCCTACCAGATTGGTGATGAAACGCCGAATATAGGCTAAGTGTCCTCGAAGTCCTCTTAATTCATTCAAATTTCGAGGAGGTGACTTATCAAGGATTGAATTTGTCTTCTCAGGATTGACTTCAATAACACGATGGCATACAACAAAGCCAAGAAATTTCCCTGAGGTTACCCCAAAATCCCATTTTAAGGGGTTCATCTTCAAATTATTTTGCTGAAGTTTTCAGAATATGACTCCTAAATCATCCAAGTGATTAGAAAGTTGTTTGTATTTGACCACCAAATCATCCACATAGCATTCAACAAACTTCCCTAAAAAGGTTTTGAAGATACGATGCATGGCACGATGATATGTTGTGCATGCATTCTTTAAGCCCAAGGGCATTACCCGGTAGCAAAACACACCTTGAGGGGCTCTGAAGGCTGTGGATTCTTCATCTTCTAGATCCATTCGGATTTGATTATATTCGGAATATCCATCCATGAAGGAATGTGCTTTATAGCCTACTATTGCATCAATCAGGAGTTCTGTAATCGGAACTGGAAAATAATCCTTAGGAAAATGCCGAATAAGATCTCTGAAATCAATACAAACTCTAATGTGTCTGTTCTTCTTCTTCAGAGGGAAAATATTAGCCAACCAATTGGGATATTGAACTTCTCTGAAGAAGTTAGCTTTGATAATCTTATCCACTTCAGCTTCAATTTTGGAAGCATAAGTTGGGTGTGTTCTTCTCGTGGCTTGCATAAATCCTCAATGTTCTTCTGGTAAAACCAAATGATGAGTAGCAACATCAGGATCAAGCCTGGGAATTTCGTTATAGTTCCAAGAAAATATATCTCTATTTTTCTTTAGAAAGGAAATATACATCTATTGTTCTTCAAGAGTCATGGCCGCACTGATTAATGTGGGGCGTGTATATTCTTTTGTACCTAGATTTATTCCTCTGAGTTCATTCTTGGTGGTAGAGATACCCTCTTCAAATGCTGGAGGAGAATCTCTGAGATCTTCCTCTTCTTCTTCTTTATGTGTTATTTCTTCCATTTCTACTTGCATAGCAGATGATGAAGTAGAATTCCCATGATTAAAAGAGATGTTAAAATTTGAACATCTTGAAGAAGAGGCTTCCATTTCCGACCCAATTGATGATGAAGGGTCTTCCAAGTGTAATAAAGAGGAGATGATGGATTGAGAATCGACATCATTGTTCACCTCTGACGTCTCTATCATTTCTTCTGGCCTGGTTGGCGAAGTATAGACTTGCTGGATTTTAGCAGATGAAATGAAGACATCTTCTTTTTAGCTTCCATCATTTCCTGGTGGGTTACCAGTTTCTCCCATGATGTTTGGCTCGATTTCCGTAATTGACATTATGGATCTTTCCATAAGAGTCATTCAATTTGGGTCTATCCTATCAAATTGACTGATAGGAAACACATAATCTGTACTCACATGCGCAAATGGATTTACTATAATCTTTTCCAAACCATACGGATCATTAACATTGGTAATCTCCCTTGTTGTGGATTTATCATTTCCCTTCATGTGATAGAATTCCACCTCAATGTATTGAGACTCACATGTCTTGAACAAGGCCTCATCACCATACAATGTCCCAACATGACCATCAAAACAATACTTGATACATTGATGGTACGATGAAGGGATAGCCACATGTTGATGTAGCCAGGGTCTTCCAAACAAGATGTTAAAGGCTGAATCTTGATCAACAACCATGAAATATGAATTGGATACAAGATCTATAAACTAAGTTCTAAGTGTAACTTCGCCCAGTGGTTCTTGTTCATTTTTATCCTATCCTTGTAACATCATGGTAGAAGGAGATAAATCAGATTCCGTGAGGCCCAATCGCCGAAGTGTACGAATGGGCATGATGTTGACTCCTGAACCCAATATCAATGGAAGCTCTTCGGATGTCTATGCCATTAACCTTTCCAGATAAGTACAAAAGTCTAATATGCCCATGAATGACATCATCTTCATCTTCAATAGTGAATGGTATCACTGCATGGCATTCCACAGGATTATTCTCTATGTGATAGACTTCAGCTGCAACAATCTTAGTTTAAAACTCTTGAGGACTTGACAAAGCCTCTATGAGTGCCTCCCGAAGATCCTCTGACAGATTCAATGCATCCAGAATTGATAACTTGGCCAGTACATGGTCCAGGTGTTTCAATAAATCATACTTTTGATCCAGAGGTATGTGTTTCCCGATAGGAACATGTGGTTTAGCAGGTACCTTGGATGTTGATGCTTTGGAAGTTGATGCATCTTGTATCGGGATCAGAGTTGTCAATATTCCTGGTTTTGGAAGATAAGACTGATTAGGTCTATTTACTTGCTGAGAAGAAGAAAGTGTAACCTTCAACCGATCTTCCAGAATAACTATGCCAGGATTGAATTTTCTATTGGTGGAAGAACATGCTTGTTCTTGTTGAGCTCACTAAAGGGATCTTCCACGAGTTTCTGCTGTGTACACAGTTCTAGCAAGGGTAGAATTGGAATAGTTACCTCTAAAAGATCCACGTGTTCCCCTGTATCCTGAGCCTCTGGAACTTCCTCTGAATCCTCTGTTTCATACAGGGATTTCAAGTTCATCAAAATAGAAACTGTGACTGGCGTACGGATCTGTTAATTGAATCATATTAACAGAACCGAAAATCATTTCTTCATCCGATGAAGACTGCCTGATTAGCCTGTTCAGGCAATGCCGTTTGGTGGGATGGTGTTCGTTGCTTCGAAGTAGATGGCATGAAATATTCCAGAGTCAAAGACAACATAGGCTTTGACACATACTCATTTTCTTCTGATTGTTCCTCTTTCTTGGAATTGTGCCATTTCTTTGAGGATTTTCCCTCTCATGAAGAAGGTTTTGCTGCGGCATTCATGGGAGAAGGCACAATTGGTTTCTTCAATTGTGTTTTCAAAATAGCATGAGTTCGGTTGATCGTCTTTATAACCATCCAATCATCATATTTTTGTGCATTTTTTGCTTTTGACTTCTTGCCACTCACCTTCCTCCTCTGGAAATGTAGTAGTAACACATAGTACCTGAGCTGAAGAACCTTTCAGTTTGACTTGTCCCGAGTCGACCATATTTTTTAGGAGGTCTTTGATGACAAAACACTTTGGATGGGATTCCCTAAAAATTGATGAAACATGAAATTGTTGGTACGGTCTTCATCTCCTTCCTTGTTTGGCCTCTTGGGCCTTGGAAATTGAACCAGATTATTTTCTAGAGCCGAAATGAAATAAACCAGGAACTTGTTAATTTTGGAAAGAGTAAACTTTGATTTTAAAATCCTCAAATTGTTTTCTTCTTTGATATATTTGATTATCTTGATGAAGCAGCCTCTGATGTTGGTTCTCAAGAGGTGGATCCCTTCGAGAAGATGCAAGTTTTGAGGTAGAATCAGGTACAAGTGCTTGTTTAAGCATAACTGTATCAGTCTCTTCTATACCAATTATCCTTCCTGGTGATGATGGAATTACACGAGATTTAGTCTTAGTCTGTGTTAAAGAATCATCAATCTATTGAGCGATTGATGTAAGGTCTAGAAACCCTCTTGTGTATTTCACAGGGATCTGCAGTGTTCATAATCCATCACGCATATTTTCCACACAAATTGGCAACAATTCCTTTGGATGGAGTGCTAATATTAGGGAATATGTTAACCCCTTCCCGTGATCAATGAAATTAGAGACTCTTTAAATCTCCCTTTTCTTACAGTTTGTAAGATAGAAAACTATTTTCTTTGGCAAAGTTGATCTGAATTGAAGAAGAAATCGTTTACTGAGATCTTCCCATCTGGTAATTGACAGGGATTTCAAGCTTGTGTACCAAAAAAAGTCTGGTTCTTGCATGGTTCGCACGAAGCATCTGATTTTCATTGCTTCTTACTGCTCAGGAGTTCCCATCATAGGATCACAACAAGATACGTAATGCATCAAATACTATTCTGGATCACCCGATCCATTGAAAATAGGGAATACAGGGTTCCCAAAACTTGATGGGGGAGAGACTGAATCTACCCATTCAGGGTAACCTTTCTTTTCTTGTTGAACCTGTGCACTCTTCCCATCTATAGTCTCTAATTGAGATATTAATGACTCAATGGTAGTTAATAACTTTTGTGAAACATCTGGTTGAACATGGACCTGGGAAGGTTCAATGACTGGAGTATGAATAGGTATAGCAACTGGTACTATAACTGATGGCAGCACTGCCAACTGTTGTTGCACTTGACACATAGGATTATACCTGTAAAAGTGTACTGATAGAGGTGGATATTCTTGATCCATCTCAGTAGCTACAACAAATTCCCTTGGCTGACTGACTCTAGCACGTTTAGGAAGAAGACTTCCCTGAAGTAGTTCTACATTCAACCTCCTCAATTCCTTCATCTCTTCCTTCTGTTGTGTAAAACTTTTCTCTAGTGAGAGTGATTGGACTTCTCCAGAGGATGGATATGTATCCTGGTTCTTTCCCTTCCCCTTGTTTGATCCCTTTCAGAGAGGGGGAAGTGGGTTACATGAAGGATTACCTAGGTTCTGATTACTCCTTTTATTTCGTGTATGCACACCTTCTTCATTTGTGTCTGTGCGAACATCTTCTTGAGAATGAACCTCTTCATCTGAATCCCCTGAGTGAGCCTCATCTGGTATATCAGGAACAATGACATTGATGACATTGATTGATTCATAACTCATCACATCCCTTCTATCATCATTTCTTTGATATTGTCCTCTTCCATGTCTTTGATGAGACAATTCCTTTTGTTGATTCGATCCCTCATGAACATCTTGACAAATCATAATATGGAGGGAATCTCTTGATAATTTGGCTATTCTTTCCTCTTGTGGATTCTTCCCCAATCGATAGAATATCGACTTTCGCTGAGGATGGGATTGGTGATTTGAAAAATTCCCAAGTTCGGTGGACTGGGGCTGTTCCTGTTGTCTTTGCTCAATTCCTCAAATCCTATTTGTTGATTCTGATGGTTGTTTTAAAAGAGTCCCCAGTCTGGCGAGATGGGGTGGCTCTTAACATGCTATGTTTGAGAATTTATTAAAATCTCTCCTGATCTTGCAGACCTTGGTCCGGAAATTTGATGGATGCTTCAATAGGAATACACTTTTATCACCGGGTTCAAAAGACCGTTGGATGATTTATGAAACTTCTGTCACTTGATGATGTGCTTGCTCCATATGAGAGGCATGTTCAATATTATCGTTTTCTTGATGCAGAAGTAATTCAACAACTTGTTCTCTGTATTCTTGATTTTGAGAGGAACTAGTTGAGGCCTGTTTTTGGGAAAGCTTTTGATTACAAACCAAACCAGGTATTTGTGGTCGGCCATGGGAAATAATATTGCATGAGACCATTTTCGGTGGGCTTTGCTGACTGGAGAGCACCGTGAGATGCAGTTCTCCATGAACACCCCATCCTATGACATGAATACTAGATGGGGCATTGGAAATTAACTGGCGCAACCTTCTTAGTGCACCAAGGAATGAACATTGAAGGGCTCTCTACTGCTTTTCAACCTTCGGATATCGAGAGACTGATAGAGATTCCAAGTCAATTTGGTGTTTTATCCCTTCTATTATCTTAAAATTATTTTCATATTCATCATAAGATAATACTTTCTTTTTCAACTGACAAAATTTTTTCCATATGTTAAGACGAATATCATGAATTACATCTTTTGTCAACATCACTAGAATGTCATACTGAGAGTCAGCCAGAGGCCAAAACATGACTGGCACTTCACCTTTCTCCAGTTTTTTTCTCATGTTCAGCATTTCATCTTTATCATTCAATGATGATTCTTCTTACTAATTTGACCAGAGTTGGTTCTTCCTTGTTGCTTCATCGGATTCAACAAAATTGGTAGAGAAATCAATGATCAAACTAGAAGATGCATGAAATAGGGATGGTTCAGAGAATGAACTACACCCTGGGATATCTTCCGATTGAGAAAGTATTTCACCTACTATTGATAAAGCATCATACATGATTGGTTTCTCATTTGCAAGTGCCTCAAGTTTATAGGGATTTCTCGGAACTACATTGTCCACTAGAGAATTTTCCGGGAAATGTGCATCACTACATCGGAGAGGACTTTCACAGTGAAATTCATCATCATGGGGAGGAACACCATGGTGGGTTACAACAAAAGATGAGATCTCTTGCTCCTTGGTCTTCTGACCACACAGAGGGTTCCTATGGCTCTCATATAAAGATGAAACTTCGAGATCGACCAAATTGTCATGAAGCAAGCCTTCATGAGGAAGTGTCTGTTGAAGACCTTCGGAATTAATGTTCACACTATTGGGAAATGGGGGAGTATAATCTTTCATTCCCACAGATAACTGTCTGAGGGCTTCAAGAACTCAGCATCGAGCCAGGCCTTGTTACAGATTGGCTCTTGATTTCTTGACTATATTGGACGGTTCTTTTTCTTAGACACCTTCTTACTCAATTTAGCAGGTGTGTCCCTGCTTAAGAGAAATGATCAGGTTATGCTAATTATCTCCACTCAAACCAGGTGTATGTGCCTAACTTGGTCATTCGTATGATATGGGGGAGTACGTCGCACAACCCTCTTGGACTGGAACAGATGTGTGTGTCTGTTCCGGAGTGAACTGTTGATGTGTCACTCCACTGGTAGGGATATATTTATGTGTCTTTCCCTGAGATGTTTCTGAAGCTGTTATAATATCCTGGAAATAATCTAGAATATGATCCGATATTTCCTTCTCCTCTTTCACCATTGATAGAATATGATTGGTGACTTCAGCCACCGAAATGGGGATATACATCCTTTCCGTGTTTGGAGTAGGTGTATGTTCCTGCTCTTGTCCTCGTTTTCCTGTCAATGAATCCTGACAGTACTCAAGTGTGGGGGCATGGAATTGAGTCTGCCTCCTATTCGTCGTCGGAGCTTTCTGACTGAATTTTCTGAATGCTACCAAGCGAGACTGTTGGTAGGCTTGATCATTACTTGTAGGTGTATGTGCCTGCTGATTGCACTTCGCCGAACATGGTTGATGAGATCCATCATATGTAGTCAGACAAGCCTACTGACTAGCTGATGACGTATAAAAAGGTATATGTTCCTGTCTATAATACTCTGCTGGAATTGCCTGGTAGGATTGGCGTGATGTTTCCAGACGAGTCTACTGGACAGCGGAATTAAAACGGGCAGGTGTGTGTGCTCGCTCGTTGCATGCCACCAAGTTAGGTTGGTAGACTTCTCTAGAAATGGTAGAGATGAGAACCTACTCACTGTTAACCAGACTTCGCCTATGGCTATTCTTCATTCCTGCTTGGGTTCGAGGAACCTGAGCCGAACTCCTAGAGTCGTTACCCTCATCATTTTGAGGGTACACTGCCGCATGAGTCTAATGGCGATTGTTGGTGGGAGCCCTCAGGAAGGACTCCTGTCTGCTTGAATTAAGGCCCTGAGGGACCTTTTAATTCACCTGCCTAGAATAAGGGAGCGAATGGTGATTGTGTTCTGGGGATAATGACCAGAAACGGTTGGAGACGGTGGTTAGCATCGCCTGCTTCTTGATTACTGGTCGTCGTTTTCCGGATGACCGGTGTGAGTTGTTCACTTGGATGGCTTGTCGGGCATCCTCCAGAGTTGGAATGGTACCGTGTTGACGGTACTCCTTAACCAGTGCATTTGATACCCAATGTTGAAGACTCTGGGTAGGTGATATCGTCCTCAGAGTGGATGATGATCCATAAGGAGTAGCAGCAGTGGAATTTGCAGCAGATGTTTTCACAACAGACGTATTCACGGATGTGAACTTAAGAGAATCCATTCTGGAAATGCAGATGTTCTTGGAAAAGAGTGCCTGTTTGAGATAACATACGTAATCAAGATAAATTTATCCACTACATATTTTGGATTAGCACATATGTCAATGATTTTTTTGGCCCTCTCATTGAGTTTTAAATAGGGTCCTAACAAATAAGAAAAACATCATTTTGACTTGGTTAAGGTTTCACGTCGGGTTCACCATTTTTTGTTTCCCTCTGGAATTGGGGATGATCTCATTGATTTAAGATTCAAACATTCCATGAAGTTTCTAATGGGTTTGTTCATAGAACCGTAAACATCCAATGATTCCATATCCATTTGAGCATACTTTCCAAAGGTAGGCGCTTATTAGTTGTAGACTGATGAGGCTTAGTAATTTTCATTTGTCGAGGGGATGGGAGGTCGGACTCATCACACCTTTTTGAGGGGAATTATTGTCTACTCCGGGACTCTCTTTATAGATTTAAGTTATGTTCTTGAATCCTTATTACATTACCAAGTATAAAATGTGTTTTCCTTTAGATCTGACAATCAATGATTGATATGTAGGAAATTTGTAGAATCTTTTATATGTATTCGAGGTTCTTCATTGATAGAGAATCATCTATATTTGTTAGAGATTATTAGTCAATGGTATCCTTTGATACATAAAAGTCTCTTGGTCATTATGATGACCATATTGGTTTTAAAGCCACTCAGTGGGTCACTTGAAGTTTATTGTCATTCAAAAGGACATTGATTATTTCAGAGTTGGGATCGTACCCATAGATGGGCTACCTGCGTATCCTTTTCATAGGAAAAGGAATCATAACCCACATAGTTCGAGTAAGGTAATATGATGTTTATGATTGATGGCTCAAAGAAAGATGTCATAATTACTTTTACGCTCTAAACTCACGTGAGTCATGCTCAGTGTGAGAAACAAGAAGTATTGGTAAAACCAGACAATTGTGCCATGAAAGATGCAATCATAAGAAATGATGTGGGACTTATGTATGTATGACTACCCAAACAGTTGAAGATTAATATTTACTTCAGGGAAGAAATCCAGGAAAAGGGTCCATAAAGGTATATGTACTTTATGGAGATTTGGATACTCTAATTTGGGACTTACTCCTGAAAAGAAGGCCCAAATTAGGAGGGGACATATGATTGGGTTTTACTCCTAAGAAGGAGACCCATATCAAAAAGTAAATTAGGACTGGTTAAGAGAGATTAATTCTGGGGCATACACCTGAGAAGAAGGCCCAGATTGTAGAGGACATGGGGCTTACTCCTAAGGAGGATGCCCAAAATTAATGGTAATTATGACTGGGGCTTATTCCTGAAAAGGAAGCCCATGTTAAGGGGTTCTCTCATCTTAAAGGATGAGGTTGAATGAATGAAATCTTAATCTTTAGTGACATAAATATGTGTAAATCACTAGGTTTTGAGATATATTCCACATAATTCCTTTTAGATAAGGAAGTTATTCAAGAAAACATTCCATAAAAGTCTTTGAAGAATTTCTTGAAGACTAAATCATGAATAGGAGAGGTGGAATGGTATAAGAAGGGTTAAATGGGCAAGAAGGGCACCCAAAAAGGCAGGGACGCATAGGTACTACATGGATGCACAAGTCCGGGTCGCGCAGGTATACTTGGGAGACACATGTGTACTTGCGTGATTGTTAACCACTAGGGTAACACATGGGTGATCCTTGACCAAAGCCTTTAGAATTATCCTGAGGTACTTCCAGAAGAGAGCTGCGGAAGTTTTGGTGAAGAAGTAAGGCGACACGCAAGTATGTTTATTTACAATAAGAGTGAAACACCTTTGGTGTGCAACTGTTAGTGAATTATAACACTTAGACCTTACTCCTCTTGTTTAGACCTTCTATTCTAGGTAAATAATTACCTTAGAAGTGTTCGGAAGACCTGAAGAAGATACTTGGGCGTTCAGAGCTCTATATCTGATTTCTGGAAAAATTCCTCCCCAAATGGGGGGGCTCACATGGTCTATTTATAGGCTGGAGAAGAGCTCGAGCTGTTATCACTTAGGGCGCGCAAGTCACTTGCGCAAACATTAAAGCGACACACAAGTGGACTTTCATGACAGTGATGGAACTTGCGCGGTGCATGTGCTTTTGATGCCTTGTTCATGCCTTTGTCGATTTTTGATGTTTTCCTCAAAGGCTGAATCAATTTTGGCTAATTCATTTCCCTTTAAATTCCTTTGGACTCTGTGGCGAAAAGAACTGTCAACAGTGTGACTGTATGATGTTGTGTTGTAGAATGCTAGACAAGTAGTTCAGGAGGTTTACCATGGCCGTTACGCGCTACTATACTTACTTGATTTACATGGGGTCGTGGGAACCTCGTGTATAGACCATAGGGATTATAGATATTGTGGGCTTCTCTAGATTTTCTTTATATTTTTTTACGATGCAAGACCATAGGGGGAATTGACATTGAGTGCTTCCTCAGAGTGTCTGTATTTCCTCGATGCGGGCCACATAGGTAATGTGACGTAAGTGCTTCTCTAGAGCAACATTAGTTACGATATGAGACTATATGGGGAATTTATGGTGAGTGATTCCTTAGAGAGTCTATGCATAAGCAGAACTAGGGAGGTTAGACTAAGTGTATTACCCAATGAGTTGCATGTACTTGTTAGGTAGGGCTAGAGGGGTTAGACTGAGAGTGCTTCCCAGAGGGTTACCTGTTTGATTACCTTCTTGTTAGTTATTGATTGATAATGAACTATGGATTGTTTACTATTGAGTACCTTCATTTTTACTGTTTTCTGTACTTTTTCCTACCATATACTAATCTAATGGTAGGCGTAGATCTCGTGGTGGTTGCGTACTGGGATTAGTCTCACATCCTATTTGGGCCATTCTTTGGGCCCAAACAGATAATATTATTGTAGGTCTAGACTAGGGAAAGAACCCCCATACTTCAGGTACTTGACATGTTGTGGAATTGGAGAGAATTTGACCATGATTAGGCTTGCGATTCTATGGAGATGATACTACTTTTCTTTTGTACTTGGTTTATCATTGTATTCCAGCATTGTGCATTTTCTCGGTGTTTTCCTAGATATATGTATCGTGCATCATTTTATATATATGTTTTCCAGTTTATACCCTATGTTTTCTATTGTATGACATTATTAGTACTTCCTCTCTTGTATGTATTTGTTTACTTCTACTATGAACTCTTCCAATGATGGAATAATTTCCCCACTATCACATCCAAGGACCTTGCTACTATTTGGCAGCCTCTGGCATTCGGAGAAATGCGCTTGAGGTCATGTGACAAACCGGTTACAAGGCTCCTTTGTGTGGCTTCTATAACCAGGACATTTCAAAGTGGTATCATAGGAATTCTTTTCTCTTGACAAACTATTTGGAGCCTTTATCCATGGATAGAATTGAATAGGTATATGTTAATAAGTTGTTCCTGGGAGTATCTAACACGGGTATAGGGAAAATCCAACCTACCTCATTTATTGCAATTTTCTGGTTTTTCAAGATTCCAGTTGATTTTATTTCACCTAGAGTGATCCACATGATTTGTGTTGTAATTGTTGATGTTATTGTGGTTCTCTTTCTATCGCAAGCTAATGAGATGAGGGTATGCCATCTCATGCATCATATAGGCACTTGTTAGAAATCACATGTCATGCATTCTTTCCATTCCATTTAGGTTACATTAGCAATTGATTGTTGTTGTGATAGATGTTGTGTAGAATATTCATGTTGTTCTGATAGATGCCTTGATAAGAATACATGTTGTGTGATAGCGTATCATTTTTTGTAATTTTTTTCTTGAATGAACACAAATATTTGGTTCTTGAGGTGTTATGGGACCTCATAGACCAGAATTTGGTGGATCATTGACTTGTTACATTGTTATAACATGTTTAAGTTGCCAAGATTTAATTCGTGGGTATTATGTTCTCTCATGGATTAGAATTTTGCACATTCAATGTTCGTTTCAGTTTTTTGTGTGTTCCAGAGTAGTTTTTGAGGCTTACTGTCTGGAAAAACCTTGAATACATGCCATGTAGTTTTATCTACACTCCTTGTGTTCTTATGTTCGGGAAGAAACTATTTTTCTTAAGTACATGCCGTGTACATTATGTACACACCGTGTAGTCTCTGACCATGTCATAGTCCTTGTGGGCAGAGACATGGGATGGAGAAGATCTTGTGGGAACATGTCGTGTACAATACAAACCCGTGGTGTCATGTCAACCCTATGTCTGACCGTGTAACCAACAAACATGGATGGATAAGACCTTATGCTATACATGTCGTGTCCGCGTTGAACATGCTATGTAGTCTGACCTAGGTACCTGGCCATGTCACGAACAAAACCTTTCAGTGTTATCCCTTATCGTACACTTTGTTTCCACATGGAACACTCCGTGTAGTTTTAGCCGTGTAGCAAGCCATGTAACTAACAACACGGGTCAGTGTTATCCTTTCACATTCACGCCCTGTCCATCTTGAACATGCCGTGTAGTCTTCTTATAGGAGATCCGTGTGGCTTAACTATGTAGAAGGACTTGGGTAGGGGAAGAGGATTCATGTACACACCGTGTGATAGGATAACACACCATGTGTTTGGGGTGTTACACGACCAGTTTAGGCAAAAGTACACACCCATGTAAATGACTCAAGGGACCACACTATGTAGGAAATGCACAAGTCGTGTAGTCATGTTTTGTAAACCATGAATGATTTCTTTCTCTTTTTCCTTTATTACACTCCTTGTTTTCAGACCTTGATAACCTTGATCTAATGTGTGCATTTGACCTTGTAGATTCATGCCGCTGAGATGTCCTCCGGTTGTGCACCAGTTGTAGGGTAGTGACCAGACACCAGATGTGGACGATCGGGGACTACCCGTAGATCCTCTTGTTCTGGAAGTCATGGCACCATCCGTTATACCAGACATATGTGTTGATTCACATATTAGGGAAGGCTTTCTGAGGATTATGCAGACCTTTCAGGGAGCACCACCTCCTACCCCGTCAATGGCTGATTTGATGTGGGTCTTCCAGTAGCAGCATCCTCCTACTTTCTCTAAGGATGGGGGACCCCAGGCTGCAGAGTCATGAATAAAAGCCATGTTGATGATCTTTGAGCATCTAAAGATGCCTCCAGAGAGGAGGGTCAAGCTCACTACCTATATGCTATGATACTCCACCAAGAGATGGTGGGATGCGATCTCACAGGTGAGATGCTAGTAGGATATTGCATGGGATGGGTTCCTGTGCATCTTCTATGACTACTTCTACCCAGAGACCTTATGGGATGATCGAGCTCGATAGTTTATGAGTCTAGAGAAGGGTACTCTTTCTATTATGTATTCTTCCTCTCACTTTACCCAGCTATAGCGCTTCATGCCTATCTCAGGAGGTGATTAGTTATTTATGGAAAGGAAGTTCATGGATGGTTTGAGGAATGACATCTGATCATAGGTGAACATATTCCGGTTGAATTACATCACTTCTATCGTCAACCACCCACTGATCATGAAGCGCAATATGAGGGATTCCAGAGTTGTGAGCCAGAGTGTCTTGACATCTGGTGTTAGCATCCCTCCTACTGAGAGTAAGAAGCACCACACAGAGTCTTCGCATGGTGATTCTTGGAGGAGAGACACTTCTCTTAGTAGCCAGGTGGTGTGATACCGGTGTGGGAAGAGTGGGAATACTAGGCCACAATTCCTGAGGGACCTAGTGGAGTACCTATCATGTGGAATGTTGGGTCACCTTCAGTGCTTATCTTAGATCTTATCACCAGCAGCTAGAGATAGGGGTTATTCTATGACTCCTTGTTCGGGAGGAACACCACCAATTTCTCACCTGTTAGGGAACTATATCTCTTATGGACATTTAGGATAAGGTGGAGGCTGTGGTTGTGGTTGTCAGTCACCAGTCTTTCAATGACAACCGAGTGGATAAACTTAGAGTGGTTAGGCAGGGTCACAGGGACACAGTGAAGGACACACTTTTGCAGTGGAGCAGACCTAGCAGGAGTAGGATTCTGGTCCTTCTACAGTTCGAGGAATGGTATTAGTTTCCTTCGTTTTAGCTTCTACTCTTTTTGATATAGGGGATTCCAATAGCTTTATATCTATTGCGGTTGTGGAGAGACATAGGCTTTGCATCTTTTCATATACTGACATATGGACACTAGACACCCAATTGGGGACTAGGACGACCAGTGTACGTCAGTCCAAGGAGTGCCCTTTAGAGGTTGGTGGGTGTCAGTTTTTATGGGACCTCTATGTCTTAGAGATGATAGGCAATTATGACATTCTCTAGATGGACTAGCTAGTTCCTTCTAAGGCGGTCGTCGACTGTTATCGCCGTAGGGTTAGTTTCACACCACCAGAGGGTGTATAGTTTCTTCATAAGGGTGAGTAGGATGTCCAGGCTAGCAGAGCGGGTCCAGAACATCATGGGTTATGAGAAGCTATAGCCTAGATTTCAAGTCTATATATGGATGACTGGGGGACTTCATAGTTAGATGTTCCACTAGTGGTGGATCGTTTAAGAGATGTCTTTCCATAATACTATTTAGGTTTGACTCTAGAGCCTGAGGTAGACTTTTCTATTGAGCTTGTGTTATGATCAGCACCGGTGTCCATTTATCTTTATAGGATGGCTACATGAGAGTTTTAGGAGATAAAGAAGCAATTGGAGGAGTTGCAGGAAATGGGTTTCATCTGACCCAGTAAATCTCTTTGGGGTTCACCTGTCTTGTTTTCAAATAAGGATGATGGTAACCTTAGGCTTTGTCTGGATTATTGGAAGCTGAACCAGTTGATAGTCAAGAATCGATATCCCTTGTTGAGGATTGATGAACTATTTGATCAGCTGCGAGGAGCTCAGGTGTTCTTGAAGATTGACTTGAGGTCCGATTATCATCAGTTCCGCGTTAGACCATCTGATATAACTTTTATAGCCTTCTGGAGTAGGTATGGTCTATACAAGTACATGGTTATGCCGTTCGGTCTCACGAGTGTGCCTGTAGTTTTCATGGCGCTGATGAACCTAGTGTTCCATCCATACTTGGATTACATCATCATTGTCATCGTGGACAATAACTTGGTGTACTCTCACAGTCGACATGACCAGGATACCCATCTTTAGATCGTTTTGATTACACTGAGGGAGCATCAGTTATAGGCTATGCTCTCAAACTTCCATTTCTGGATGGATCATATTCACTTCCTAGTTCATGTTATCTCAGAGGAAGGAGTATCAGTAGACCCTGAGAAAGTGAGAAATGTATTTTCATAGGAGAATCTGAAGAACATCTTTGAGGTGCAGAGTCTTCTAGGGATGGCTGGATACTATAGACATTTTATAAATGACATTTCACACTTAGCAGCACTGCTGACAAGTCTGACTAAGAATGGTGCGAAGTTCTCATGGTCAGATTTTTATGAGTTAGCCTTTCAAAATATGATAGAGAGGTTGACTTCAGCACTAATACTAGTCTTTCCAGAGCCAGGAATGATTTATACTATTTTTTTGTGATGCTTCAGGTATCGGGTTGGGAGCTGTTCTTATATAGGGAGATGGAGTTGTTGCATACAAGTTTCAGTAGTTGAGGCCACATGAGAGGAACTACCCGACGCACGATCTGGAGTTGGTAGCTATTGTCCATGCCTTATTCTTTTGGAGACATTATCTTCTTGGAGAGAATTTTATGGTCTTCACAGACAATAAGATTCTCAATTACATCTTCACTCAGCGTGACCTAAATTTCAGATAGCGTAGATGCGGTGAGTACCTACAATCTTCTGACTTTGAGCATGCCTATATGACTGGGAAGGGCAACATAGTAAATGATGCATTGAGAAGGAGTTCTTAAATATAGGCAGTTCAGGAGGCCATTAGTGAGTGGAAACTTATGGCTCTGTTCACTAAGATGAATTTTAAGATTTATGGCAGACATGGTCATAATTTTTTATCTTCGGTGGTTGTTACCCCAACTCTTCTTGATCATGTTCGAATGAGGCATCTATAAGATTCTGAAGGCCTAGTCCTATGAAATAATGTGTCAAGAGATGACTCTATTCCTAGATGGAGCATATACGAGGATTAGATCTGGCATTTCCATAGGCAGATATGGTTACCAGCAGACATACACGAGGAGCTGATGCGGGACTTTCATAACTCATTTTGGGAAGTTCATCTTGTTGTCACAAAGATGTATCGTGATCTACACCCTCAGTATTGGTGGCCAGATATGAAGAGGGAAATTGCAGGTTTTGTCATGAGGTGATCCACTTGTCAGCATGTGAAGGATGAACATCAGAGACCAGGAGGTATTTTTCAGTAGCTACCCATTCCTGATTGTAAGTGGAATGACGTCACGATGGAATTCATGACCGGTTTTCGGAGGTCTCCTCGAGGTATTGAAGTAGATTGGTTTGTAATTGATAGACTCACAAAGGTCGCTCACTTCTTTCAGATCAAGGAGACCTTCAGTGTTGTTGTGCTCTGATGGTTGTAAATCCGGGAGATTGTATGTCAGTATAGAGTTCCACACTCCAATGTTTCAGACAGGGATGGGAATTTTACCTCTCAGGTCTGGTAGGGGCTTTAGATGTCATTGTATACACAGTTACTTTTGAGTACAAATTACCATCCGAAAACAGATGGCCAGTATGAGCGTACAATTCAAGTGATTGAGGATATGCTCCGAGCATGCATTCTGGGTTTTGGAGGTTCATGGGATAAGCACATACCTCTTGAGTAGTTTTCATACAACAATAGTTTTCATGCAACTATTCAGATTGAACCTTATGAGGCTTTGTATGGTAGGCCATGCCGATCACCCTTATGTTTGCTGGAGGATGGAGAGGCAGCTTTGTTGTGACCTTATCTTGTTCAGGATACCACGACACAAATAGAGATGATTCAGAATAGGATGGTTACTTCATAGTCTCATCAGTATTCTTATGATGATCAGCAGAGAGGACCTCTGGTGTTCGAGGTCAGGGATCTGGTTTTCTTGTGTGTCACTCCAAGGTTGGTCCACATGAGGATTAGGATACATGGTAAGCTTTCTCCAAGGTACTTCCAGCTGTTTGAGGAGTTAGAGAGAGTTGGGATGGTGGCCTATCGGTTGCAGTTACCTCGGAGGTACCAGGCTATGCACGACATTTTCCACATTTCTCAGCTTCAAAGTTGCTTTTCAGACTCGTCTCATGTTTTCCAATAAGAGTATGTTGAGTTGGAAGTGGACGCATCTTTCGAGAAGCATCCTATTTGGATTTTCGGTCATAGTACAAAGGTTCTCTATGGCCGGTCTATTCCTCTGGTATGATTTCTATGGTAGCATGGGAAGGTACAAGATGAGATTTGGGAGAGGGAGGCCGATGTACGATCCCAGTGGCCAGAGTTGTTCGAGGTTTCTTCTGCTATGCCTCCTTGCAAGGAAAATTCATTGATTAATTTCTTTAATGGAGGAATTTTTTGAGAACCCGGATCTTCTTTTCAGGTATGTTTTTCTTTTTTCAAGAGTTTTTGAGAAAAAAGGAGTTTATTGAAATTTTTTAAGTACACGTCTTGTACTTTATGAGTACATGTTGTGTACTCGGTCAACGTGGGTAGCTGTGTGCTAGCTGTGTAGAGGCCTTTCATATGGACATGTGGGATGACCTGGAGGCCACCTAATGCAGAGTACAGAAACGAAGAGTACACATAATGTACTTCAAAAGTACATGTCATGTAAATTTTTTTCATTAAACGCATCGGGGTCGCGTCTGACGGGCAAAACCATCTTCTTCCCATCCCATTTCATCAGAGAGAGTCGAGCAGCCATAGATCTTGGATGAGCCCCCATCCTAGTGTACATTATCCAAATCAAACACTGGCGGTTTTGTTGGAATCGCATCAATGAGTTCTCTCTTCTCCTATATCACCATTCATTTATTTCTCCTCCTTTGTGAGCTATTGTGGGTTGAATGTTTTATACGTTTTCATTGATCTACAGTTTTCTAAGGCAATTCAAGCCTCTTGGTTCATGTATCATGATCTCCAAATGTTGAGTTAGGTGGTTTGTGCCTTTCCGTAGATAGTCCTTGAGTTTTATGTGAAAAAATTCCCAATTCCATGAACGGGGTATTGTGTGTTTTCATTTTCTATCCTATTGTTTCTCTGATATGTTGTTATGCCTGTGTAGATGGTTATTGATTGTGAATAGGGTGGATTTTTTTGATTTAGATGTTTTTCTCATGCATGTTTTTCTTGTTTGGATTTTTGATTCTTGATTTCCTATTAGGTTGTTGTTTACTTTACCATGCCTAGTATTGTAGGATGGTGTGACTGTAGTTCTGTTATGTTGTTGTGTTGTAGGGAGAATGAACATTGAGGGATTCTGCAGAGTGTCTTTATATTTTTTTTAATGATGCGAGACCATAGGGGGAATTGATTTTTAGGGTTTCCTTGGAGTGTTTGTAGTTCCTCGACTCGGGCCACAGAGGGAATGTAATGTATGTGCTTCCATAGAGAACCTTTAGTTATGATATAATAATATACGGGGAATTGACAGTGAGTGATTCTTCAGAGAGTCTATGGTTAAGCTGATCCAGAGGTGTTAGACTGAGTGTACTACCTAGAGGGTTTCTTGTACTTGTTAGGTAGGACCCGAGGGGTTAGACTGAGAGTGCTTCCCAGAGGGTTACCTGTTTATTTACATGCTTGTTAGTTATTGCTTGATACTGAACTGTGGATTGTTTACTATTGATTACATTCATTTTTATTGCTTTATGTATTTTTTTTCTGCCATATACTCTTTGACTGTTAAGCACAGATCTTGTGGTGGTTACCTACTGGGATTAGTCTCACACCCTATTTGGGCCATGCTTCTGGGCCCAAACAAATTATATTATTGCAGATCTAGAAAAGGGAAAGTGCCCTTCTATTTCAGGTACATGAAATTTTCTGGAGCTAGAGAGCATGGGACTATGATTAGCCTTTTGATGCTATGGAGCTTATAATACTTTTCTTTTGTGATTGGTTTAGAACTGTATTCCATCATAGTTCTTTGATTTATTGTTTTCTTCGACATATGTATCATGCATCATTTTAAATATTTGTTCACAAGTTTATATGCTCAGTTTTATGCTATATGTCATTATTACTACACTCTCACTTGTATGTATTTGTTTACATCCACTGTGTACTCTGTCAATGTGGGCATATATTCCCCACTATCACACCCAAGGACCTCGCAACTAGTCGGCAGCCTCTGGCATTTGGGGAAATTCCCTTGAGGCAATGTGACCAATATGGTATGAGGCCCCTTTGGGTGGCTTCCAGAACTGGGATGTTACAAAGAATTAGGCAAAGAATCTTATATTAAAGGGATAATGTAGAATATAATTAAATATAATAGGATACATAATATATGAAAAATTAATTAAATTTATAATTTACTAAAAATGTAAAATATGGAAAAATACAAGAGATGATTATGTCTACTGTCACATGGAATTAATAACTCTGAGAATATATATTATCAAAAATAAGGGGAGGTTGGAAGAATAAGTACAATACAATATTCTACTACACTAGGATCTATCATGTATTTTGTGCTATATACTAGGTTTGATGTTTCATTTTGTTTAACCATAGTTGGAATATATCATGTTAATACTAGTGAGATACATTTTGATCTATAAAAATAATATTAATGTACCTCAGATGAACAAAGGATGTGTTCCTAGTGTATTGAGGATGTGAGGATCTATTTACTATGGGATACACAGATGAAATATTATTGATTTATCATGATGATTTAAAATCATAGTCTGATTATGTATTTATGTTGAGCGGTGGTTTAGTGAGCTAGATGAGTACGAAGAAACCCATGGATAAACAATTAACAATAGAGTCTGAGTATATAGTGGATTCTGATGCAGCTAAGTATGAAGTTTGGATACATATCATTATTTATAACTATGCTATTATACCATTATTTTTAAATCTAATTAAAATATGTTGTGATTATACTACTATAGTTTTCATATCCATGTAGACCATGAAACAACATAGAAGAAAGCATCTAATTCATAATTTTCTTATCATGAGGGATTTTATTCAGAGAGGTGAATACATGGTTAGTTGCGTAGATATTGATGATAAAATGATAAACCCTAACTATATCCATATCAAAGAAGAGTATTATACTCATGTGATAACAACGAGGTTCCAAATTATTAGAAAAATGATCTAGTATAAGTGGGAGAGTCAGGATTGTGTATCTATGACCCAACTCCATTATGTACTTTCATTACCATCACATGTATTCAGTATGATATATACATGTATTTATTCTCACCATAATAGTGTTATTTCTTCTACATCCACTATTTATATGGTATTGTCAATTGCTTATGTGTTGTATCAAAAGATTATATCTATTCACATGTATTATGATAACATTGAGATAATATGACATTATTCATAGAAATATTTTATATGGTCCTGACACATCGTAATGGTGGGAAATAAATGAGGATTAACCCACTAATTTAAACACTTCATGATTAATGTGTGATTGGTTTTTTATATCTATGAACGTGTGTATTTGTCTCAAAACATGAAATTTTAATCATCAGGTACAATTTAAGTCACATTATTTGATCTAAGGAAAATATATGGAAATGAATTCACGGTGCAGTAGATTTTTTTGTTTGTGTACTTTGGTGTACTGACATTGGTTGAATGATCATGATAAAAAAATTGCTTTTGGGATGAGGAAGAGATATCTTGTTGTCCTTGGTTGACCAGGACGGTGGTACCTTTGTTATATCCATGGCCATGTTATAATAAGGTAAGTATCTCTATTAAGGCCATAAAGTATATAATGTAACAGAAGGACAATGTAACATGTGTCGATCCTGATTTAAGAGACATAACAAGAGAAAGAGATTATATTACATAGAATGTGCTCAATAGAGGTATTAAAAGTTGTGACATTCCTTACCATCTTAGGGGGGATGATTTGTTTCTAGACTCCACTATTGGTCAGTTGGTTAGACAAACAACTATAATGGTATGGACCTATAGTTTAACATAGTAAATGTATCGACACATTCAACCAATTCAACTGAATATTATTTTAGGAAGAATTGGACCCAATATGAGGGGGTTGATGAACATTCAATAGTGATTAACCACATGAACCACTAATTATATTATATTAATAATTTTTACAATCATTATTATTGATGTTTTTGGGATGTTATTTACATGTTTCTAGACTCTAAATGTTAATACTAGAAAATTTAATATTCCAATTTAACATATGATATTCAAGGAATATTAAATTATTTAGGATCTAACATGATAATTTAATGGTTCTTATTTAATCATGTAACATGTTATAGTTTGACAAGTGAGTCATAAGATATTTTAGATTTCTATAAATTTTTTATTATTACCAATGTGTTCCTAAATATCAAAATTGATGCTTATTACTTTCTAGGGTAAAATTTACAATTTTTGAATTTATAACATAGTTATAAGGGCTTATTTTAGGAATATTAATAGTGATATATACCATTTTAAGGAATTTAATGAGAGAATATTTTTGTTCATATATTCAAATATTATTATCTAGATACTCTTATAGATGAACAATGTCAGACAGAGCCCATATTCTTAACTGATTCCTCGGTCATTAAATGATTGATGGGATATTGATATTTTCTTTAACGTCCATTTTTAACACAAAGAAAATGTATATTTATGACCGATGAATTTTGGTGGACATGTATATGATCTATATGATTCCATGATTGTCCCCTTTGGTCCATGGCAGTTAAATGCTGAGTGAATTAATCTAGATACTATAAATGAAAAAGGTACCATTTTCACATTCATTTGATTTTATTTTTTGTGCCTAAATTGAATTTAAAGTACTCCATTATGAAATATAGGATTATGTTTTTATTGGATTCATTATTTTTAATGTGAAAAAAAACCATAATTTTACAAAAAAAATAAGCTTCCTCTCTACCTTGGGTTCCACTATTTTGATATTGCTTCATTTTAATAATTTATATAAGTGGTGGTTATTTATTGAAATGAAATATTGATAGGGTTAAATTTTGAGTTACATTCCATTGATACACTGTTGATAATGAATGTGGATCATCTTCATAAATAACTCGAGTAAAAATATTCATACACAATTATTAAAATCTCTATGAATTCATGGAGTTAGAGATGATGAATTTTGATTTGATTCTCATCATAGAGTAACTAAAAATTTTCTTATAATACATTGATTACTATAAGATACATTTAAATTTTACATCAACCAAGAATGTTAATTTTAGGATTTCTAGTGAATGGGAATTAGGACTTGGTAGAGTGGTTCAATATTTGAGTCTACTTGGGATAATTATCCATAAATTCAAATATCGACTCTTTTAGAATGATTTGTCTTTTCATCATTATAGTGTACTATAGTTTTGATCTTTATCATGATGTTTTTTAGATGGAATCACATTACTTATTCTTGATAGAGATGTTGAGTGAGAGATTGAGCTCATTCTAGGTGTGTAGAAAATTTCTATGCCTTGAAACCATATAGAGCTGGATGTTTTAAATTAATTCAATGAATATCATGATGACATTAAAAAAGGGATATATCATGTTGATTACATCATTATGGGTTATCCTATTATATTTTTCTAGACAGTGAACCCTAGTATTTAACTCTATATATATTATTAGAAGCTAAAATAAGTGATATTGAAGAATGACTTTCACATTTATAGTATGATTGTATTATTTGATCTTTTTTTGAATCATGGTGGTTCTCTAAGATTGATATCTGATTAATCCATCAATATATATGATTAGGGGAGGTGTAAATCACATATATGTTGTTTCATTGCATATATGGTCTATTTGATTACATATTGATACCAACATTGTGAACGAATTTCCCTTCAGTGTTCATGAATCTTATGAATTCGATCACACACCCTTATCTTGAATCATTCATTCTATAATTTGATGAATTCATTCATATATTATTAATAATGATAAATAAGCAGTGTAAACATCTTTAGATAATATTATTTCTTCTTCCTTAACATAGGATTCATTCCATGATATAAAATTGTAACTTTTGGATTCAAGATGTTAAATTATTATGGAGCATGATTCATGTAACTTGTATATTAGTGTACTAGGGGAAAATTTAGGTATTTATGTCTTAAAGTTGTCGTCATAATGTCTTTTAGATAATTTTTGGTCTAGGTTTAGCGGGATACAATTGGTGTTTTATCAAGGATTTCCCCCCATTAATAAGTGAAAATGACTACACAAAAAAATAAGGTATTGAGTTTTTGGTGGTTCGACCCCAGTGAATAAGACTTTCATGAGTGGAAGAGATGGTCATATATAGTAATTACTTAGATATTTCATGAGCATGGGATTAGATATGTTGTATATTGTGATATATAATGACATATATTTGGATAGTAACTGTTGTAGAGGAAGTGCTTAGAAGATAGTTTGTCACGTAAGTTAGGAATTGATGAGTGTATTTATCATTACCCTTACATTGATCTAGAAGCATTGCTACAAACCATTATTTCTTGGTTTCATTTTATCTTTAGTTATATGTTTTTTGTCTATACAGACTATAAGAGAATCATCTATGTCGTCAGCCGTGGGACCTTGATATGATGTCGATGAACTAGGTAAAGTCCTACTAGACTTTTGACATTAATATGTACTATGAACCTGGTAAAGGTAATATCCTTAAATATTATCATAGGGATAAGATTGTGGTATATTCTAAATATGGTGAGTGGAATTTGTAGTAATTATTTCTCAAAATGACATTGTGGATGGATTGAAGATTGGATGCTTCCACTGACTAAAGAATGATTGTGTATTTTACATTATATAACACATATAATATAGTATAATTGTTGAAGTATAGTAAGTATTCTATTAAATACTTTAATATGATATTTGAACATCTATCAAGTGGTTCATGGAATTTGGGTGTCCATTGAATGTTGAAGATGTGATCATAGTACATGTGAGATTTGTAATCCCTACTTCCATCAGGGATGTCTCAGTGATATAATTTGATAATAATTTGTCAGTGATGAAAAAAATGTTTGAAAATGATTTACCATGGCTTTATGTGTCTCTTATGGTGTCCATGGATGAATATTTTCATTCCTATATTCCATTCATGATGCATTACGTTCCTTGCGATTAAGTCGAAGCACTAACATTTTAATGGTTCACTCCAGCCACAACCTATACCATTATGAAGGTTGGATTTTTTCATGATTATTATTTTTAAATGGTATACCTTTGACAAAAAGGATATGTGACATTATCTGGTTGATTTTTTATTATGTAGCGATTGTTTCTAATTTATACTAATTCATGAGACTCATTTAGTAGATAATATTGAAAAAATCACTATCTCTGAGATAGTTAGATTGTATATATTTCACATGAAAATCCTATCTGTTAGAGAAACTTATATTATATAGTTATTTTTTTATTTAATAATAAATTATATAAGAATTATCCTATGGTTTCTCATGAAACAGTACCCCTCGACATACTTCTATTTGGAGTAGACGAGTCATTTTTTGGAGTAGATGCTTTAAAAATTCGTTCTAAGAATTTGTAAACTATTAGATGATAGCAATGACATGGTTATGTTAATTTAGACAAAGAGATTAAATTAGTTGATTTATATGTCACCTTATGTGGCATGATATGGTAATCCATTGTTTTCAATTTTTTTGGAATTAGTCTGGGGAGGAAGGGGTTCCTAGAACAATTATAGTACAGGTGGCATCCGATAGTGTGAAATCGGTTTGGAATAGGTGAATAATATCATAGATTTGGAAGATATCTTATGTGGACCAAATGAGAATACGTATGTAATTTTTTAAGCTATATAATTCTCTTGAGAGTGACTCATTGGTTTGGATATTTATGTTCGATGAAGGAAAACAAGATAACAAAACATTGTTATGGACCCTTCAAGTTCACTTAGTGAGTTGGAAGAGTGGATCACTATCCAGACCAGTCATCTCTTTACTGAGGTATTCAGGAAGCCTTTTAGGTGGCTTTGAATTGGAGTTAATTTACCTATCACACTCATTTCATCAATTTTATGGATTTTGAGCTTGAAACTGACACATTACATAAGGACCCATCCTTAAAACATTAAATAATCTTGAATTAAATAAATAATTCACATTGTGGATCTTTTCAGGTTTAGAGTTTTAGAAAATTAGGCCATAAATATTACATTCGATCTCAAAAATTACAAAGTAGACACTTCTACTCAATTTTAATTTTTACATAAAAAAACTCTTGAAAAAAAGAGTCATGTCTAGTTCCATGTTTTAGATAGCAAGACCATTACATGATTCTATCCTTGACCATATTCATCGTTAATTAATGTGAAAAAATTTCAAATCATGGGATGAGCATAAAAAGCTCAGTAATTATTATAAAATAAAGAAAGAAAACATTATTACATCAATACGTACCAAGTATAAGCTCATACATCATGAAATGATCAGATTTATGAGTAACACATAGAAATCATAAATCATAAAGTTAACTTTGTGGCATCAATATCATACTTACATTGTAGCTATCACAGCTACATATGAAGTTACGTTGGAATAATAATCACAGTATATTCCCTAAAACTCTTAGAATTAAAATTAATGATTGCATCCTTCATGTTACCCAATGCATTGGAGAGAGGTCTCAGGCTCACCCGCCCTACGTTTGTGATGGAACCACCCTTATATATAAACAAATCCCAAGAACCATAACATATTCATAACACATAAAACAATCATAATGGAAAGATAGAATATCCACATTGAAATCATAATATATCATCTCAATATATTAAGATAATAAATCCCTTAATAAAAACATTTTCAACACCAAAATATGTAAAAAGTGTATATGGTATTTATTTTTTTTAAAAAAAAATTAAGGCTGGTTAAGGAGGACAAAGATCAAATAATTCTCACAGCGGTGGAAAGTTCATTGTAACCTTGTATGTTAAAAACAATTCCCTTTGTAATTTAGTAAAACACTATATAGAAGAAGATTTCGTTTGAATTAACTGAAAATTCATAGGTTTTTATACACCATATAAAAGAAAGCCGTGTATAAATCAAAATATTCCATAATCAAAGGTGATTGAGACGATGTACCTGACAAAGAAAAATTTTTAAATAAAAAGGATAAATTATGTTTATTAAATATATGTACACATAAATAAATAATAAATACATGATAGAATATAAAAATTTATATCTCACATAATCATTGTATGACATAATCAAAAAATAGAAGTTTACCCCAGAGAATAGAAATTGGGTTAAGAAGTTCCATTACCTCGTGTCTGACTTGACCCATTCATTATTTAATCTCATAAATTATATAATAATGTAATTTCAGTTTTCTTAATGGAATTTTAAAAGTTTATTATTCCTTTTATATCACATATTACCATGTTATATACATTATGTAATCATTTAAGTTTATAATAATCGTTTTGTCGATATTTTGTACTTGAGTCAAAAATAAACTTCATATAAATACAAGTTGCCCATATGGTAAAAATTCCATTATCTCCATAATGATATTCATGATTTAGATATCATATATATCATATATATCTAGTATATTTATGTATTTAAAATAGTATATAACATTTGTACATAAAAATGAAATTCACCATTCATGGAGACAGTATGTCGTGCGTATGCATGAATAATACTTTCATATAAATTTTATATTTTAATTGGATGAAAACATAATGATAAATAATTATATTATAATTTTAGTATAATATCATATATTATTTCAGTATCTCCGTCATTTATACATCCACATATCGAATAAACGAGTCATATCAATTTGTGGGGGCGGTAGTCTATTCTTCATCAAGTGAATTTACAATGTTTAACCATTATGGAAAGCATAATGGTATAATATAAATTAATAATAGAGAAGAATATAATATATATAAAAATAATATATATCAAATATAAATAAATTTCCATCATAATTTCCACCATGAGAGGCGGTTGGAGATATTTGAAAAATCATTGTTTTGTGAGGCAGTAGTTCACCATCCACCGAAACTGTATCTTCGTATCCATTAGATTGTGGTGTGTGGAAGTTTAGTTATAATCCATCTCATAAAAAAGACCTATTATATTTAGGATAATGTTTTTGATATAAAATAAATGAATAAAGATATTTTAAGTGGTTGAAGAGGTAAAATAAAATAAAAAAACATAGGAGAATATGTTACCTTTAAATCGGGTAACTCCCTTCGGTTTGAACCAAAAGGATTTCATGAAGTGTCGTCTTCTTAAGGTAAGGATTATATGTGGAAGAGAAGGATAATGAGAGATTTTGTGGGTAGAGTTGGGATGAGCCAAAGATCTTTATAAGTGTGAGTAATGGGTTAGAAGTGAGGGATTTTTATAAGGGGGAGGAGTGTCTCTTTAGGAATGTTTGAAAATATTATTTTATTATATAATGATTTTCGGTTTATAAAGGTCAATAATACATTAAAGTTGAAGATAAGATGACCCTTTTTCAAAATAAAATCTTAAAATAATAATTGCAATGTTTTGGATATTGTTTTATTTTTTATAATCATATTTATTTAAATCATTCATTAATGAGGTAAACACTGCATCAATATTTTTTCATAAATAATTTTATTTATTTGATGTCGAAACATTATAAATAAAATACCACGATGTAGAAATTCACTTCTTATTTAAAATTAATATTTATAGTTTAATAGATAACATATAAAAACCCTATGTAAAAATTGATTTACTATAATTTATATGTTTAAGTCATTTTTTTCTTTACATAAAATTAATTAATATAAAGTGTCATTATCACACTTATGTGGATCCATAGGGTCCCAAAATAGACCAAAGGATGACCATGGTCAGACATGTATCAACAAATAGTATTAGGACACAAGTTAGGGTAATTATGATTATTATTATAATATTTTTTTACCCTTATTTACCAGATTTACCCTTTAACCATGGAAAATAAAATATTTGCTGATGGAAATATTCATAATTTATAAAAATAATAGTTACCTATTTACAAAATTCCGACCACCTAATCCCAAATATAAAATCCATTTTTCCAAAATCAAATCACCAAAGTGGATGAAATTAATTTAAAATTAATTCCTGTTTTCAAAACAAAAGGTGTGTTTTTTAAGAAATAATAATTATAAAATATTGACACTTGTTTATATCCAATTTTAATGTGAAATTACATCCAATGAATAAAATTGGATTTTATGGTAAAATGATAATCTAATTACAGTTTAAAACCATTTAAAAAGATAATATAACAAAATAAATAAATTTGAAAAAAGGTTGTTTTGAATTAAAATACAGTATTTTTTACTATTCATTCAAAAAATGAACATTATCATAAAAATAAATAAATTCCATATATAGTAATAAAATTTTTTCTAGATTATAAAAAAGAATATAATTTCATCAAATAGAACATATAAAAGTGACAAAAACTATATTTAAAAAGGGTTCCCCATCAAAAGGCGATAAATCTACCTTTTAAGGAATATTATAGTATTTATACTTAAAATTAGATTCTTTCTTATTTTATGCCTCTAAGATTTTTTGGATAAATGTAAAAAAATTTAAAAAACATTATAATCATATTTTATTTTGTTCAATTCATTCCTTCCATTACAACTTCTAGGAGTTAAATAACATTTAAAATAATATTATGTAATTATTTTTCAGTATAACTCAACATTGTGTGCAACGTAAGATTTCAAAGGAATATGTTGTTGCGTATCAGGTATGCCATCATAAATAGAATCCCCTTTAAAGTAAAATTAATATTTAATTAACAAATATTAATAAATATTGAAATGCATTTTTCTTTATTTACTTTGGGAATTTACATCCTTCCACCTTTTGGAAATTGCTTCCTCACAATTTTTATTATATTCTAAAATTAGTGGGGGTATTTATCCCTCATATTATTTTCAGATTCCCATGTTGCCTCTTCAAACCTATGTATTTTACACGAAACATTTACCTGATGAATTACCTTGTTCCATAAAACATGTTCTCTTCAGTCAAGAATCTAGACTAGTTGTTCCTCATAAGAGAGATTCTCTTCCAACAGAAAAACCTCTAGTCTCAAAACATGAGATGGATCCGACATATACTTCCTCAACGTTGAAACAAGAAAACCATTGAGTACCTGGGATAATCTTGTCGGTATAGCCACTCTATACGCAACTGATCCAACTTTCTCAAGGATTTAATAGGGTCCGATGAACCTCAGACTCAACTTTTCTTTCATACCAAAACACAACACACATTTCCATGGAGAAACTCTATGTAAGACATGATCACCATCCTTGAAATAAAGATCCTTCCACCGGTTGTCTTCATAAATTTTCTTCCTACTATGAGATGTTCTCATTCTCTTCTAAATCACCTGAACTTTTTTTGCCATCACTTCTACCAACTCTGGTCCCATCGACTTCCTTTCACATACTTTATACCCAAAAAGATAGAGTTCTACGCCGCTTCCCATATAATGCCTCAAATGGATCCATCTGTATACTGGAATGAAAAATTTTATTATATGAAAATTCAATCAAAGAAAGTTGTTGGTCTTAACTTCCCTTATAATCCAATGAAAAAGCATGTAGCATATCCTCCAAGGTCTAAAGTGTTCATTCTGACTGCCCATTTGATTGCAGATGAAAAGTTGTTCTAAAATTTAATTCAGTGCCCAATGACTTCTGAAGGAATTTCCAAAAGTTATAAGTAAACATGGGAACAAGATTAGATACAATAGAGAGGGGAAATCTATGCAACATTACAATCTCTTTAACATACAACTGATACTGTTAATCTAGACAAAATGTATCTTGAATAGGAAGGAAAAGATAATATTTAGACAATCAATCAAAAATAATCAGATTGCATTGTTACCTTGTGATGTCTTCGATAATCCAACAATGAAGTCCATATATATATTTTCCCAATTTCACTCTAGCACTGATAAAGACTGAAGCATCACTTTTGGTAACTCTTGCTCTGTATTAACCAGCTGACAAGTCAAACATGTCAAAGTAAAGTCAATAATACCTCTTTTCATAACATCCCATTAGTAATACTCCAAAAGATATTTTTACATCTTAGTTCTTCCAGGATAAACTAAGAACGGAGAAATATTAGCTTCACATAATAACTCTTTCTTCAACTGTGAATCACAAGGAACACATATTCTCTTCCCAAATATCAATATACAATCATTATCAACGTGAAATTCAAGAAACGTACCCTTATGAACCAACTCTAACTTTTCCTGCAACCCATTCTCTTTCGTCATTGCTTTCTTAATTCTATCTGATGGATATGATTTCATTGAAAAATAAAACACAACAGAGGAATTTTCATCACCAACAACTGATATTCCAAATTTCATCAAATATTTAACCAAAGGATCATTTTCCAAAAGTAACCAGGTTAATGTATCACTACTTTTTAGAATCAAAGCATTAGCCACTTTATTTGCCATTCCAAGTTGGTAATGAATTGTGAAATCATAATACTTGACTAATTCCTACCATCTCCTATATCTCATGTTCAATTCTTTCTTAGTGAATATATACTTCAATATTTTTTGGTTAGTATATATTTAACATTTTACTCCATAAAATGATGCCTTCAAATTTTAAAAGAAAAAACAAAAACTACTAATTCCAAATCATGTGTAGTGTAATTTAACTCAAGAGGTTTCAACTGACGTGAAGAATAAGAAATTACCTGATCATTCTGAATAAGTACACAACCAAGTCATTTCAACGAAGCATCACTTTAGATAACAAACTCACCACTTCTGTAAGGCATTTCCAAAACTAGAGCATTCCACAATCATCTTTTCAATTCATAAATACAATCATCACATTCATTTGTCTCGATGAACTTAAAACCTTTTCGAGTTAATTTACTCATTGGGATATATATCCATGCAAAATTCTCAACAATCCACCGGTAATAACAAACTAAACAAAAAAATATGGATCTCGGTTATATTTGTGGTTCTTGTCCATTCTTCAACAACATTTTTTTAGTAAGGTCAATAGTTATGCCCTTTTTTTAAACAATGTAACCGGGAAATGAAATTATTTGTAACCAAAATTCACACTTGTTGAATTTCCCAAACAGTTTCTTTTCTTTTAAAGATTTCAAGACAACCCTCAAATGACTTTCATGATCCTATTTAATTTTATAATTTACAAAAATATCATCTAAAAAACAACCACCATTTATAACTAGAGTCAACTGAGCCATCACTGTGAAAAAAATGTTCAATCATGATTTTGACCATTTTAGGATGCTGATTTGCAAGGTCATTCTCCTTTGTATGACATACCACCGTAGCTTCCATGTTTTTTATATAGAGATCCATTATAAACAAACATATATTAGATACAAAAATATGGAAATATTTAAATGTTATATCAATTCAATATTAACATAAATTATTTATGGATATTAATTTAACAATACCTTAACTCCTAAGTTATCTATACTAACCATTGCTACCAACTATAAGGACCTTTCCTTAAAACATTTCATAATCTTGAATTAAATGAATAATTCACATTGTTGATCTTTTCAGGTTTAGAGTTTTAGATAATTATGACATAACTATTACATTACATCTCAAAAATTATAAGGTATAAGATTCTACTTAGTTTCCGTTTTTCTCATAAAATAAAAAATCGTGAAAAAAAAGATTCATGTCTAGTTCCATGTTTTAGACAATATTAATTTTCATTGATCCCATCCTTGACCGTATTCATTTTTCGGTCATTTGGAAAAAAAATTAAAACATGGGATGTGAATAAAAAGCTCAGTAAGGATAATAAAATAAAGAAAGAAAACTTTATTCCATCAATACATTCCTAACATAAGATCATACCTCATAAAATCATCAGATATATGAATAACACATAGAAACCATAAATCATGAAGGTAACTTGTGTCATACATATCATACTTAAATTATAGCTATAATAGCTATATATATAGAGTTAATTTGGAATACCCATCATAGTACATTCCCTAAACTCTTAGAAAAAACATTAATGTTTACCTCCGTCAAGTTACCCAAATAATTAGAGAGCTATCTCGGGCTCACCTTCCCTAGGTTTATCATGGAACCCCATGTATACGTAAAAAAATCCCAAGAACTATAACATATTCATCACACATAAAACATGTAAAAAGGAAAGATAATATCTCCTCATTGAAATAAAAATATATTATCTCAATATATTGATTAATAAATACATTAACAAAACCATTTTTAATACCAAAATACATAAAAATATTATATGTTATTTATTTTTCATCTAAAAACATTATTGCCTGTTAAGGAACCCGAAGATCAAATAATACTCACGGCGGCGGAAAGGTCATTTTCACCACATACGTTAAAAAAACATTCCCTTTTTCATTTAGAAAAATGTGACGTAGGAAAATATTTCCTTTTAATGAAATAAATATTCAAAGGGATATATACACCGTATAAAAGAATGTCATGTATAAATCAAAATATGCCTCAAGGAAAGGAGATTGAGATAAAGTCCATTACAAAGATCACTTTGTAAATAAAATAGATCAATTATGTGTATTAATTATAAGTACAAATAAATAATTTAAAAATACAAGATAGTATTTCAAAATTTATATCTCACATAATTATTGTAAGACATCATCAAAAATTAGAAGTTTATCGCAAAGAATGGAAATGGGGTTAAGAAGTTCCCTAACCTCGTGTCCGACATGACCCATTCATTCTTTAATCTCCTAAACAATAGACTAAAATTTAATTTCTAATTTATTAAGAACCCTTTTCATGTTTATTATTCCATTTATATCTCTTATTACCATATTATAAACATAGTGTAATCATTTATGTTAATAACGGTCGTTTTGTTGATATTTGGTACTTGAGTAAAAAATAATCATATTATAATTACAAGTTGTCCACGTTGTCCAAAGTAAATTATCTCCAAAATGATATTCATGATTTAGATATCATATTTATCATATATATCCAGCATATATAAGTATTTATAATATTACATTACATTTGGAGATAAGAAATGAAATGCACCGTTCATGGAGACGGTAATCCGTATGTACGCATGAACGTAACTTTCATTTCTATTTCATATTTTAATGGGATGAAAAACCAATGATACATTGTTATATTTTAATTATATTATTATTTCATATATAACTTCAGTAACTAAATCCATTATACATTCCACATATGGCATGAAGGAGTCATATAACTTTGAGGGGGTGGTAGTCTACACTTCCTCAAATGAAATTATCATGTTTACCCATTATGGAAAGCATAAAGGTATGATATAACAAAAAAATACAGAAGAATAGAAAAAACATAGAAACAATATATATCATATATAAATATAGTTCCACCATAATGGCCACCATGAGAGGCATTTCGGTGTATTTAAACAATCATCTTTTAGTGAGGTTGTTGTTCACCGTCCAAAGAAAAAGTGTGTTCGTATCTATTAGATGGAGGTGTGTGAAAGTGTAGTTCAAATTATTATCAAAACAAAAACCTAATATATTGAGGATACATGTGTTATTATAAAACAAAGGAATTATTAGAGTTAATGGGATGTTTAAGTAAAATAAAATAATATAACTTAAGAGAATATGTTTCCTTTATATCAGGTAACTACCTTTAGTTTGAACCAAACAAATTTATTAAAGTTCCTTATGCCTAAAGTAAGTCATTTATTTAGAAAATATGGATATTATGAGCTTATTTGGGGAGGTTCTGGATGATTGAAAGGGCTTGAGAAGTGTGGGTAATGTGTTATAAGTGATGGATTTTTATTAGGTGTAAGAGGGGCTCTTTAGGAATGTTTGAAAATATTAGTTTATTATGTAATGATTTTCAGTTTTTAATGGTCCAATACTCATTAATGTCAAAGATAAGACGAATATTGTTTGAAATAAAATCATCCAATTATAATTGGACATGTTTGGGATATTATTTTAATTTTTATTATCTTATTTATTTAAATCATTCATTAATGAGGTAATCACTACATAATTATTGTGTCATAAATAATCTTATTCATTTGATGTCTAAATATTATAAATAAAATACCATGATGTATGAAATCCTTTAAGATATAATGTGAATATTTATAGTTTAACAGACAACTTAAATAACCCCATGTAAAAATTGATTTACTAAAAGATATATGTTTAAGTCATTTTTGTCTTTACATTAAATTAATTTATATAAAGTGTCATTATCACACTTAAGTGGCTCCATGGGCTCCCAAAACAGATCCAATGATTCCCATAGTTAGACATGTATCAAAAAATAGTATTAGGACTCATTTTAAGGTGATATAACATTAATATAAAAATATTTGTTTACACTTATTTACCAGATTTACCCATTAACCATGGTAAATAAAATATTTACCGAAGTAAATATTCATAATATCTAAAAATAAATAATTACTATTTATATAATTTGGACCTCATAATTCCAAATATGGAATCCATTTTTCCAAATTCAAAACATATTATAGAAAAAATTAATTTAAAATTAATTCCCTCTGTCAAAATAAAAGGCATGTTTTTTAGGAAATAATAACTATCAAAACATTGACACTTGTTTAAGTCCAATATCAATGTGAAAATACATAAAATGACCAAAATTGGATTAAATGGAAAAAATATCTTATAATTACACTTTAAATTTTTTTGAAAAGATAATCTACCCATATAATTATATTATATTAAAATGTAGTTTTGAATTAAAATAGAGTATTTTTCACAATTCATTAAAAAGATGAACAATATATGAAAAATACAGAAATTTAATCCAATGTAAATAATGTCCCAATTATAAAGAATAATATTATTTTTTCATATAGACCATATAAAATTGATAAAAACTATATTTAAGAACTTCTTGCCATCAAAAGGTGGTAAATCAATTGTCTTAGGAATATTAGAGTATTTATGCTTAAAATTATATTCCTTCATATTTTAATCCTCTAAAATTTGTTGGATAAATGTAATAAATTTTTAAAAAAATTTATAATCCTATTGTAGTTTGTTCTGTTAGTTTCTTTCATTACAACAGCTAGGCCTTAATTACCATTTTAAATAATATAATATTATTATTTTTCAGCATGACTCACTATTGTGTGCCACATAAGATATCAATGAAACCCATTGTTTTATATCAGGTGCACCATCAAACAAAGATTCCCTATTAAAGTAAAATTAATATTTAATTCTAAAATATTGATATATATATATATATATGAAAATGTCTTATTCTCTATTTTCTTGGGATGTTACACATTGTATATGGAATACCCAATCCATGATGTAGATCAGCTCAAGAATGTATTACTAGGGATGATGATACAACTATATTTGGTTCAATGGATTCTTGGATGGACCAAGGATGTGTCTTGGTAGTGTGAGGCGGATGTTTATCTCAATGATATGATTTTTGTTATGTAAAACATTATAATTTACATAATGAGGATGAGAAGTTTCTAGAGGTGGAGAATCATAATACCTTTACATTGATTTAATATAAAAATTTATTATGTTATAAAATCTTTCATTATTTCTTTTTTCAATTATATTGTGTGGTTTTTTGCGGTTTTTTAGTCGAATTTTATTTGAGTATTTATGGTTTGGAGTGCTTTATAGGATATAGTGTGTATCGAGTGGAAATATTCTATTATATTTCTAGTGGGGATCTAACTAGCTTGCAGATTTATGAAGAATCCACCGGCCTTCTGGTGGTGTCCCCAACATGAAGGTATGCTAAAAAGATGAAAAATTTAATACACCCCATGATATATTAATCCCACATTTTTTTGACCGAAATTGAAACCAAATTCTATAACCTAAGAACCAATTCAAAACATTAAACATCTACTCTTGATATTAGTGATCTCTTATTAACCACAACATAATTATTCAAGATTGTGACAACTTAGTGATGATTAAACTACATCATTTTTCAATAAATAAAGTAAATTAATCATCTTCCATATGATATTTTCAAAGATCACTAATTGATCAATTTATTCTATTTTAATCCAATGATGATTTATACCCTTATTTATATAACAATGGAAGATCTAGAATATTGAAAATATTCTGTTACACCAATGAGATATACTTTTGATTATGGCTTTCTTATAAGAAATTATTTACAAATCATTATTAAAAAAATATTTTTGAGGGAATAATGATAATTAATCTTTAATAATTTGTTGAATACTTAGCATATTGGAGGAAGATATCACGTTACAATGACAACCGCTTTTAATATAGAAATAAACCTCAAGAATTATGATTATTTCAAGTAAGTTATTTTTATTTAGATTATTATTAGAAAAACATCTACTCAAATCTCTTCTTGTATATGGTTTTTGGTAATGTATAAATGAATGATTAATTTTTATTGTATAAGAATTATGTTTTCTACTATAATTGATTATGTGTTTCATGTTGGGTTTTTAATATAGAATTGAACATATGAACAGGAATTCTCTCTATAGTCATACCATTAAAATATATTTTCTAGGGGATATATTAAGGTAGGTGATTATTGATCCACCCATCTTGATGTGAAGTTTACTTGAGCCTATTTTTGAACCATGTTTAAAAGGGAATGATATCCAAAAATACACATCATTTGTGTGCGATATTGTTCTCAACAGGTTTTAAATACAATTTCTGTTTCTTCCTTTGATTATCATTGGAGTGCATCATTAACAATCTTTAAGTATGAAATTCCATACCATGTATAGTTTTTTATATGATCATCCTAATGATATGATGTTTTTTCCTATTTTTCTAGACCATTATCATATTGATCCCATGTTTTCATGTTGAGATATTTTCCCCACTCATTATCTATTTGGTTGTTCCACTATAAGATAATCCATGTTACTATCTGTTGTAATTTCTTATCTCATATTCCACATAGTAGGGCTCTGAGATGGTGTCCACAAGACCTCAAATATACCTCCCTGAATAAAAGAGGCATCCGACTATTAGAAGGGCCCTAGGTTGTTTCTGTGTGGTGACTATAACCTTATATAATATAGTGGAGTGTAGCATTATGAATATATATATATATAATTTATATGTAATAAAATAAGAAATAATTACCAGAAAAATTAGCAGAAACCAACTACATAATCTTGTAAGATTAAATGATAATTTGCAGACACTGATAATAAAAATAAACAATATGATGTTCATAATTATGCAACTATAATGAAATTGAATATGAAAGGGGCATGGGATATTAGAATATACCACATGCTAAAAAATTAAAATAATTTCAAAAAAATGTTGTACTAGACAATAGAGAATAAGAATGGTCCTTGGCCTTGAACTCTATCTTGTAGTTGGAAATAAAACACCAGAAGATGGAATCTCCCCTTTATCAATACTTGAAACCATAAAGACTTATTAGGTACCAACAGAATCTTAATTAGAGTGTAATATAGAATCCTAGTAGTCCACCACCGGCAACATCTAGTCATATACATCTCATGAAATTTAAAACGAAAAGTTTCCATACTAAATAACTGAACATAATAATGAATTATACAAATGAATTTTTTTTGGGTTCTACATGGGAACCCATGTAATTTACATTCTTTAAAATAATCCGGCGAGTATAAAAAAAGAGATCCTATAAAGGTAATTTTAATGATGAAATATTTGAGAAGGTTGAATTTCCCCATTCATGTAATTCATCATGGAGTAAAGAACCCATTATTTCCAAAATAGAAGGATCATTTCTATTTGAAAACATTGAGTTTACTATTTAATTGAATTTAGACCCATTTGTTTAAAATACAATTTAGTAAGACTCCCCTGAGAACATCCATGAACATTCATAGAAGTTTCCATGAATCACTATAGGGGATTAGTATAGGTCAAATTTATACGGAGTCCATCCAAGGTGACCCAAGAATGACATCCCAAGTGCCAATCCAAATTTTTTTTGTAAACAATATAATTTATCCTCTGTATCCATCCTTGGTATCACTTATAGGAGCCCGAGTCTCTCTCATGGAATGATACAACCATCATGTAATTGAACCCATCTAGGGGGTCTCCCCTAAAGATTGGTGTCAGTCATCTAGAGGTAAAAATATATAATTCATAGGTTACCCATATAAGGAATAGGTAATGTCATCCCTGGAATGTTTACAAAGCATTTACAATTATAGAATGAACTCACAAGGGTTTATCCAAGGGGTCCTCATGTCAGAACCCCCTTTTCACCCAATACTAATGTGAATTAATTTAAACAAAAACTCATTTATAATTTCACTCAATATGAAGTTAATTTCATTTAATTCAAGCATTTATGTTATAGTGTGCTTTTGGACCATGACTCTTTAATTAACAATCCCAAATATGGAATAAGGTATGTTTGATCACCAGTCGAGTTCAATTTGACTAGACATTTATTTTAAGGAATAGGGTGTAAGATCTTAATTCATGGTTCATCACCCTCAACATGGTAATGCATCATAAATGTATTCAATTATATAGAAACACCCCTAAAGGGTAATTTAAACAATATTTTTAAGGGAAAGTTAATGCTCAAAGTTAAAGAACACTCGTTGGATGGAATACACTCAATGAAATCTTGTAATTGGTTTTTTAGCCACTAAGTCGGGCAAAAAAATGTAATGGTAATGCTATCAATTAAATTTAACAACTAAAAATAGATATGACGTTGGGTGGTTCTGACACATGGAATAATAACACATTCTACATAACTCATTGAAACATTGGGAATGAATATTAACCACCTACCACATCCTAGTTGATCTTCTCATATCCTAAGATGGATATTGATTCTGTCTAGATTTGATGTAAATTAAGAAACAATTTAATGAACAAAAAATGGGGAAATGACCTTTCACCAATAAAATGAAATAGATGTGAAGAATAACATGAATTAAAAATGGTATTGAAGTCTTTACCAAGAGCTTTCTATTATATTTGAAAGCTCCTAATAATGATGAAAACCCGAGAAAGGAGGGTTCATCCAATAGATAATGTGGAAAATAAAAAATGGTTTAAAATAATATAAAATATAAAAACATTTTATTTCACCCTAAAAACCAAGTTCTCATGGTTGTGAAAACTATTCACCAGACATTCACCATAATCTGCATTGAAGTGGATCCCCCTATGTTTAGGCACATAGATTCAAAAACCATGAACAATATGGGTGAAACCACCGTTTCCAAATAGTCTGTAGCACTTCATGGACATTCTCCTGGGGTCACATAGTTGAAGATAGATTGTGTATCCCCTAGAACCCCATTATCTTCAACATCACGGTATTGTGAAACAATGTGGTTTGGGTGGTATTGTTTCTACTAAATGCGAGGACGAGTATGAATAATTACTTTTGTGTTCTCTAGGATTAAAAATTTCCCCAGAAACCCAAGTGACCTCTTTGATTTTATTATGAAAAACTATTTGGGGAAAAAAATTAAACATGAAATTAACAGTTCGTAACATTGGGAAAATATAAGATGTTATAACCTCCCTTACATATGAAAACTCATCCCCAAGTTTCCCTTATAAGGGTGGTAAAATTTCATTATAGACGAGTTCCAACCATTTCATATTTATATTTTGTTCCTACTCCCAGTTCTCATCATATATGTTTCCATGTAAAAATTAATCCTAAAAAAAATAATTGACATTCCTTGGAGATCCGTCATGATCTAATAGAATATATATATCATATAGTCCTCTAAGGAGATATCCATCAGATATATTGATATTCTCAATGTCAAATGAATGAGATGGTTGAATATGATACCATAGAAGCTGTGATATGTGGATGACAACATTTATGGAAGGGTACCTATGAGGTAATTAAAACTGATAGGCTACCGGCCAGACTCTCTCCACTATTGTAAAGGTCCTGACATACCCATTTGATAACATGACCTATCTAGAGATTCTAATGTGACCCAATCATGGAAATAAACTCTATCCCACCATGAACTCATGAGGTCTTTAGTGATGTTGAAATTTTTTTCTTCCTACAATAATCTATAATGATATTATTCAAAATTATATAGACATTCTATGAAGTCTTTTGAACAATATGAGGACCCAATAAAGCTGCCTCACCACCCTCTGGCTATCATAGCAGTGAATAACGTGGACTACATTAATGGGCATCGGATATTGGCATATGGATTGTTTTCAAAATCTTTTAAAAAAGCTATATTAGATAAAATGTTTCTTTACATGAACCACAAAAATCAAGGATGCATGATATGGAATTATCCTCAAACACCAATATATTCTGCTTGGACAACCCATTGGTCTGAGGGTGATATGTTTTACTCAATATCACTTTCCAACCATGTTCTATTTGAAACACATATGATAACTATTATGTAAAAAGGTGTATCTATATCATACTATAGAATGGGGAACACATTAGAGCTATAATATCTCACATATGTAAAGCGTCCATGGCTCATCAATTGAAAATGATACCATTTTTGGTAAGAAGTGTGCATCATTGCTTAACCAATTGAAGATCAGCGTACCACATTTCATCCTAAAGAGATCTCATAAAAACCATCATAAAATCCAATGTGATGTATTGAAAATTCCAATTTGAAATATAGAGTGGTTGTAGAAGTCGATAAGGACATGAGTGGTTGACCATCACCTATGGGTAGGTCGAGCACCAAGTAATGAATGTTCATATATCCCTATTTATAACTATACACTAATATTGATGATTCAAGTCTCTACAAAACATCATAATCCTAGGATGAACTCCCAAAACATAAGTGTAATACTTCAGAATCATCTCTTCATATATATCTAAAGACACACAAACATTACCACATAAGAGTAAAGTCTCATTCACATATACAATTCAACTAAGTGTTGGGTTCTCTCCAAAGATGGTCTCCCCCAAGATGAGGCCCTCAGAATTGGAAATTTTCCTCATCCAAACCTACTTAAGATGGGAGTATTTCACAACTAAAGATAATTTAACTAGAATATAATGATGTTTATGAACATCATGATGCAGCTCATATTACAAATCCATCAACTTCCAGTCACTAATTTACTCATTGATAGTATTTGTCCAAGTCTTCCACATCAAGGGATCAGCTATAAAAATTCAATTTTTTGGTGTGTATGAAATATCATAGTTGAATTATTATAGGGATTCCAATTACCTATTCTCCTTAAATTTCATATCTCACTAATTAGAGTTTCATTTGAGACACCTATAATCCATTTAATAAATATGGCACCAACCCAAAAAGATAATTCCTAAAAAAATGTAAGTCATGAACAACATCATCTAGCTTGAGATTATGATTATGATAGTTCCTCTCATGAGATCTCATATGGAATGAAATGTATACTACAACCTGGCCTCCAAGATTCAAAATGACACCCAATATAATTCCAAATGCATTAATATAAACATTATATCTTCTCTCTAGCTCAAGAAGAATCAGTATATGTATTAAAGTCAGTATTCCCTTTAAATCAATAAATAATAGCTCCTAAGCTTCCATCCAGTCAAATTTCACACCATTCACGGTTGCACCCCTAGGAAGAAATTCTAGTAATGAGAAATACTACATGTAACAACTATAATATCTAACCATCCCTATGAATATATTTATAACAAATATGTTATTAGTATTATTCTGAAAAAACACATTGTTCACCTTCTCTAGGTCACCCCATATTCCTTCCTCATATATGATATGAATGATGAGTAAAAATTTACTATTCCAAAAGTGTAATTTACTACGATTCACATATATTTGGTTACCTGTCATTTTATTGATGATTATATCATGAGGGTTTGTATGGTGGTGTTTATTGTGCGGATACACTAGGATGTCTTCCATAAAGACTACATCAAAGGAATCAGGATATGGTTTGAAAACATTATTAATCATAGTCATAATTATTTATAGGTAAAATTTTGAACCAAATATTATTACTAGATCATCGTAGAAACCATAACTACACTAGAATAGTGTATGTGGGATTTATGATTTCATCACCCACACCTGGTACTAGCCCAACTACAAATCCATCTTGGTGAAAACTGTCACTCCTCAAATCTAGTTAAATATGTTGTCTATCCATGGGAGTGGATAATTATTCTTCATCATAAGATACTTCAATAAAAATTAATCCCCACAAAATCTAAGGGTAAAATCAACATTATTTAAAAAAATTACACATGAACCCCATGAAGATATGTTGGGTCTGTTAAAACCCTTACCCTCTATATCTTCATGCATCTTCTTTATTTCATGGATTTCTTTAGGTCACATCCTATATGGTGGAATGGACATAGTTTCCCCATAATTAATTTGTTTTATGGTGATGATGACTTATCTATCCGGTCCTAAGGGAGGGAAATAGTTTTGGATTATTTTGCTAAAACATTCCACGTCGGGAGGGAATTCTATAAGCTACATTCACTAATCACTCATAATGAGACTCTTTATATTGCTTATCACTTAGTATATTCATGAAATCATGATTCTATCTTGACTTTCCTTGAAATATCATTCTACCTTATTTATATTTGAACTAACCTCAACTGATGAATATTATAGCCAACGGTAATAGAAATCTACCTGGTCATGATTAGGCATGATCTTGTCTATACTAAGAAAGACATCTAAGCTAGTAATATTGACGATTAAGAAACTCCATAGAAAATAGTACACATCCATTTCAAGGGGAAAGCAATTATACTAGCCGAAACAATCTACTGAAACTCCAAATATCATATAAAGCGTCGTGACACCACTAGAGTAGTTTATCACATGGACCATACTTCTCATTGTTGAAGATGATGGAAATGTATTTGATGCACCTATATCAAATAATGATGTAACTAAAGTGGATGCTACCGTTATGATACCAATAACTATAGATGTAATTCTAAAATGTTTCTCAAGTGTTGGTTACACTATATAAATATATCCTAAACCAAAACCCTAAGATGTTTCATGAGTTGTACCACTAAACTATCGATGGAATTTGTTTGCCTAACTACCCCATCCATGACCAGAAAATCATCCTAAATGTAATGTACAATACCGTATTCTCTCATGATGTATAGTCAATGATCTTGAACCTGAATGTGGTGATGTAATAGATCATGTCCCCCTATTATTGAAGGAAATTACTGATAGAAATGTTTGAGGTGACCCTTTCATCCATAATCCATGTACTCAATAATGATCCTCATATAAATGGAATATTTCTGTTTGGCCTTAAACACTGGGGTCAAACCACAAATCTATTTGTGTGTTCCACCTTCCTAGTACCATATCCATATGTAAAATTAAAACCTTGCTTTTTTATATTGGACAAACCACTGATCAACCTAGATGACGAACTTCCAAGCATTATGTCACATGATTACCGTAGCATTGGCTTAGTGTTGAGGGTCTGGATCACTATCTCTAAAATGATGGTCAGCTAAAACACATTCACCTATATGTTTATGTTAGCTAAATGATTGTACTCAAATAAACATACAATATTCATCTCATAACTAATCATCATAAGTGAAAAATAATTCAATTCAGCGAATTGAGATGCTTATTACATCACTATCATATCTCTTTTCGAAAGGTTAATGAATTATCAAACATGATGTATCCACAGTGTCTGGTGAATGAATTAGTCAAAGAAGGATATCAGGATGTCCTCTTAGAAGATAACCTAGTTTCTACAAGCCTTAATATGTACATCCCACCAAATCTTGGTGTATTAATGTAGAATATAGTTCATTATCTTGACCCTCCACTCTGGAGGCATCTTGATAAACCCAAATATCAATTATATTACTTCTATCCATGATTCCATAGCTTGAGGTATTCCATAACTGGAGAAGGTTGGTGTATTCTACAATATGAACTCATAGGTCAATTCTTCCAAAGAATGGAAATGTTTGGAAGCACTCTAATGGTCTATATGAACTAGATGAATATATCGTGGAAATAGGTATCAATACCAAGTTAAGGATCTACAGGAGGTACTCAGGTGGAAACATAATAGGAATAATTGGTGGATCAGTGACCACTACCTTAGTATTATACTAATATACACATTTATGGATTATAACATTAGGACTTATAGGTGGAATAACACTAAAAATTACAAGAACATAGCTCATATATGATTTATAATAGATAGGGAAATCTATAAAGAACAATAGATACAAGGCCCTCTTATAAGAACATCATAACCACAAGAATGATCTATGATCCATATCTAGGTGATAAGAATGAGTCACATGAGGATCATAAGAGAGAAAACATACTTCCAACTATTAGGATTGGTATGGGTCAAGGTCTCATAGAAGGAAACGATTTTATTTAATTGTTGTTTTCCTATTTATTTACTTACGAATTTAAATTTCATTTAAAAATATTAATTATGTGGAGCCCCACTTCCAATTTGTAAGGGACAATACACCACATAGATATAAATATGATTTCTACATAATTATAATACCAATAGGTTCTAGACCATTCATTATGTGGTCCACATATAAAAGTTCCAAAAATGGATTCTTAACACTTATACATTAACCAATATGGGGAAAACTCTTAGGTTATGGAATATAGTTTATGTTAGAATTATATTTTCTCAGTCCTTCATAATATATCATGATATATATATATATATATTTTAAATCCAAATCACTGGAAGGTATAGTAAAAAAGGCACATACAACAATCCCATGTAAAACATGAAATGAACACGGAAAAGTAGGTACGGTATGGAGAAATGCGTGGAATTTTATATCTAATAATTCCTAGTATGATTGATATATCTAACATTACTGCATATATTCAAGCCATGGATAAACAAACCAGTTTTTGAATTTCATTTGTAATATTAGAACAATTCAATAGAGTCTCCCAATGATGAAATCCAGGAAATTGTAACCACATAATAAATAACAACATTTACTTGTCCTAGGTAATTTGGGTTTCTCGTGTATGTGGGTTAGCCACTCTCTATCCTATGATCATGAAAAAATTCCATGTTACTAGTCTCTTTTCTAAATCCTAGAAAATAATTAAAAAGGAAAATCATCCCTCAAATTCCACTTTGTGATATACCATCCAATATTGCACTTAGCAGGGCCACAAGTTGAGGCCACAAGACATCAGGCGTGCCACCCCAAACACTATCGGTTATTGAATTGAAGTAAGAACATTGTTTGTATTCAAATACATACTATACCTTAATAGATTAGAGTTGAGTAAAACAGTATATGTATATAAAAAGTATAATAAATAGTTTAAGTTGTAAGAATAAGTAGACGGTAGTAGAAACAAAATACACAATCTTAATTGTGAAAGATAGAAGCTGTGGAAGCATGAAATGTATAAGATAGAATATAATGGCCATTATTATTTAAAGGTATAATAAATGAAAAATGGAAGGGACATAAGATACAATAATATACCAAATTCAAGAAAAATAAAAAAAGATAAAAAACTTCTACAAATAGCATCATGAGAATAATCACATTCATCTTCCCCAAACTCAATCCTAAAAATGGATATCAAACATTTAAATATGGTCGATTCTAATTTTCAATACCTAAAACCATAAATTCTTCTCGAGTACCAATGTCGGCCCATAAAGGGTGTGATATACTATCTCATTTGGCCACATCCTATGGTTTATTGGCCAATCCTTCAAATGGAATATAAAATGTATAGAGTAAAAAAGAAAAATTATTAACATAATGAATTAAATAAATAAATTGGATTCTGTTTCTCTTGGACAACCATCCAATATGCCTACTTCATCCTAAGGCAGTGAGTTGAAACCATGGGATCCTACATAGGTATATATAATGATATAATGAGTGAGAAGGTGTATTTTCTATAATATTTTTATTAATTTTTGAATACATGTCCCAACATTCAAAGAACCATGGATCATTTATATTTCAAAATTTTCATTTAACTGTTTATTTCAACTGATTATTATTTTATAAAAAGTAAAACAAACTGATCCAATTAAAGTCCATTCTAATAGAATTCCATGCATATATTTGGGATCTTAGTATAGGTTAAATGCTTAAAGATTCTATTGATGGAGACAGAAGAATGAAGTCCCACGTGTTACTCGAGGTATGGTGCGGGAAAAACAAGAACTAATATATTATTTTATCCCTATTTTCTCATGTATGGGCTCCATTATATTTCATGGAATGGTAAAACCATAATTTCATCAATTTCATCAATGAGGTCTCCCATAGGTATATGGTCTTACTAATCTAGAGGTAAAAATCTATAACGTACTATAATCCCATTTTAAGAATATCTGATATCACTAAAGGTGTGTATACAATGTTTTTACAATTCTAGAAATAATGAATAATATTCCTTCTATGGGATCCATTATTAGGAACCCATTATTTCAACCATGGAACCAAGGTAAAATCATTGAAATAGGATTTAATTAATAATTCTAATAAATGTGAAGGCTATTTTAGTGAATTTGAGTATTTATTCCAAATTTTGCATAAAGACAAGAGTGTTTCAATTAAAAATCCCAAATATTGCATAAGGGTATGTTTGATAACCTATCTAATATATTTAGTCTATCCTATTAATTTTAATCTTGGGGGTGTATAGGCTTAATTAGTTTTTCATCATCCTTAAAAAAGAAGTTCATCGTCAATGTATGAAATAATAAAGTAACACGTCTCATGAGAATATCATAAAATCTATGGAAAGGAAAAATTATGTAACAAAGGTAGAGCACGCCTATTTGTAGGAATAAACCCAAGGAGATCAACCAAAGAGTTTAATTCTTCATTAAATTGGGTCTCAAATTGAATTTGAGAGATATCAATTGTTTTTAATATGAAAAATTAGGGGTGGCAGTAGAAAGGCTCAGATTGAGGAATAAAATGTGCATTTTACAAAACACAATAATACAAATGGAAGGATTATAGACCACATATAATATCATCATAGATCTTCCATATTCCATAACCAACCTTTGAATCATGCTATCTTGTAATAAAACTATGAAACAATGAAATTATAGGAAGATGGTTTAAATAATGTTACACTAAGATAGAAAAATTGATTGAATTAAGAACATAAAATATAAAGAAGATGATTAAATAGCATACCAAGTGATTTTTTAAGAATATAATAGAGATAATAATAGATGAATAACAAAATACGTGTCTTGATACTTACATTATGTAAGAAAAGAGATCAATGATTAATGATGTTGGGATCATTTTTTATAGAAGAGAAATAAAAAAATAATGGTATAATTTCATTTATGTGGGGAAATTTTCTCATTTCACCTAAAAAAGGTGCATTGTTTTCCCAGATGGTTTTCCAAATAGTTAAAAAAATATACAACGGAATATTCTTCCAAGGTTAACCCTACATGGTTAGGTTCTTGGTCTATCTAACAGTTCACAAACTATGCAAAACTGCTCTATCTAAAATGCCTGCAACACCACATGGTCATGCACATTAGGTCACATGTAACATCTTAGGTAAATAAAGAATATGATATTTTCATATTTATTATTTTTTGGGAATTAGATAATAATTTTAATTTCAATGGGATGATATTTCTGATAGCATACTCAACACACAACAAAGATTTTCTTTGAAAACTTATATTTCACACACCTTTGAGTTACACCAAAAAATAATATAATAATATTATTATTTTTAATAGTAGTTAATGCCTAATAATTGTATTTGTGGGAATGACATAACTAAATAAAATAGGATTAAACATGTTTTTTAAATGTTTTTACATTTACCCAATAATTGTTTGAGGCTTAAAATATGACTGAATCTAATTTTAAGCAGAAATACTCTAATATTCCTTAAAAAGTTGACTTAATGCCTTTTGATGGAGAAAACTTTTTAAATATACTTTTTTCACATTTATATGTTCTATTTGAAAAAAATAAAATTATTCTTTATAATCGTTACATTAAAATTTACATTAGTTAAATTTCTGGTATTTTTTTGATAATGGTAATTTTTTAATGAGTATTGAAAAATACTGCATTTTTATTCAAAACTGCATTTTAATATATATTATATTTATGGTTATATAATGTTTTTAATTGGTTTTAAAAAGTAATTAGATTATTTTTTACCATTTAATCCAACGTTTTTCAATGGAAGTAATGTCACTTTGAAATTGTACATAAAGAAGTCTCAATCTTTTGATTTGTATTATTTCTTAAAAACATGTTTTCTGTTTCGAAAACTGGAATTAATTGTAAATTAATTTCTGCCACTTCTATGTTTTGAATATGGAAAAATGGATTCCATATTTTTAATTAGTTGGTATAAATTGTGTAAATAGGTAAGTTTTATTTTTAGACATTTTTAACATTTATTTCAGTAAATATTTTCGTTACCTTGGTAAAATTGTAAATCTAGTAAATATGGGTTAAAAATATATTATAATATTATTAAATTACCTTAAAATGTGTTTTAATACAATTTTATGATACATGTCTGACCATGTTCTTCCTTGGGTCGATTTTGGGACCCCATGGAGCCACATAGAAATAATAATGACACTTTATATTAATTAATTTAAAGTAAAGACCAAAATCACTTAATAATATATCTTTTCATAAATAAATTTTTACATTTGATTATATAAGTTATCTCTTCTACAATAAATATTCATTATAAATAAATAAAATTACCTACATAATGATATTTTATTTATAATTTTTAGACATCAAATAAAAAATTATTTTTTACACAATGTTGATGGTGTGATTAACTTATTAATGAATGATTTAAATAAATGAGATTACAAAATTTATAAATCTATAAAAAAAACTTATATAATTATTATTGGGTTATTTTATTTTGAAAGAGAGTAACATTATCATTAAATTAAATGTGTTTTGGACCTTTTAAAATGGAAAATTACTTTATAAGCAAACATTTAAAAAGAGACCCTCCCCCCTTATAAAAATCCATCACCTCTAACCCATTACTCATACCTATCAAGCCCCTTGCCTCACCCAAAATATATCTAATTAATCTCCCTATATCATTATATTCCTTCTAAAACCCTTATCTTAGAAGAAGGCACTTCAAGAAGTGCTTTTGTTTCAAACCCAAGGGGGTTACCCTATGACAACCCTGCTTTTATTACAACTTAAACATGATTTATTAAATAAAACTTCACTTGATACAACAAAGAAGATCGAGAGTTTTAGTGTATTTGGGGCTTATGATCATTACATAAAAACTTATAACATGAAATACAACATCTTTTTGTAAAACATCCTTTACATGACCACTACATTCCCTCGTACTTAGCATTGTATGGGATAACCTGAGGACATGCATAAGAAAAGGGTGAGCTATAAATCCCAGTAAGGGAGTACACATGGAATAACATGAGGAGTAAAATACATGTTAGACAATAGGCATATCAATATAGCATAAAAGAAACATGAACATAAAGGCATGATAAAGCATGATAATCATAACATGGAAGTGTGGCAACAACACTTAACATTGAATTAGCATGAGCCAAGGCTCATTGCACATGGAGCATGAGTAAAACCTCATTGCACATGAAGCACAAGTAAAACCTCATTTCACTTGAATTATCATGAGTCAACACTCATTGTACATGAGGTATCATGATATTATACTTTACCCAATGCATTGTAGCGCTATAAGGGCGCACCATTCCTAAACATTTCTTTCATGCATAAGTGTGCCACATGGATCATAAAACATGGATTCATAAAACATAATCCTTTATTCCATGATAAAGGAATGTGGAATTAATACATGAAACTTTGTAATCAATAAGTAAAGGTGCATAATGTTGAATACGCTTGATGGAGAAACGAGCATGGTATTCACTACAAAATGACATTGGCTTAGAAAATCGGTGTGATTTCGGCAGCGTAACGGCGTGACATAAGAATTCATAAAAATGTTTGATGAGAGGGAAAGGGGTTGATCATAATATTTACATGTAATGTAAAGTAATGAGGTCATATAGATATATGTCCCAACAATTGAAATGGAATTTAGATTCATGATACAAAAGTATTGCTTGAATGTAAAAGAAGAGACATAAGTTCCTTTCGGAATTCCGGCATTGTAACGGGTGTACATGGGAGGCATTTAATGAGAGAGAAAGGGGTATCCCATCATTCAAAAAATAATAGGGAAGTATGGGGGAGGTTCGAAACCATACCCCAACATTCATAATTGAAATTAAAAGGGCAATACAACTTAAAGAAAATTGACAAAAATGAGAAAGGAATAAAAAACCCTTAATTGGAAGTGTGCTTCCAAAGGCTAGAGAGAGGCTTGTGAGAGGATTCTTGGGAGATTGAGGCACCTTGGGAGGATTCTAGAGAGAGTAGGGCAGAGGTTGGATGAAATCCAATGGATTTTAGTGAGGAGGAAGTGGGAGCTTGGGTGGGTTTATATAGGATAGTTGAGAGAATTCATTATTATTTAGGTTTGGTTCCCCTTACATTAAATTAATCCAAACCACAAACCATCCCATGGATTTTTCCTATGGTTTTTGGAAAAGGGAAGAAGAAAAAAAATATTTTATAAGGCCCAAGTCCGAACTTCTTAAAATAATAAGGTTGCTTTTGTGGAGGTGAGTCACACTCCCATGGAAATTAATTTAAAAAGGCAAAGTGTTGAATATGTCTTGAGGGGTCCATTAATGATCTGAAAAGTAAGTCAGACAAACCCAAAATCACATTATTTTAATTATAAAACATATATTGGCCGAACATAAGGATTATTGTATTTTATTACATCACCATTGGGTCATTATGATGTCATAAAACACATTATATATTTAAACAGTATTTAATTTTTACCCAAAAATTTGACTATCTTAGAAAATTATGAAAAATTCACCGTTGGATAATTTAAAGGTCCTGATTCCAGAAATGACATTTATTTTATCTAAATTTTTTTCTAAATATGTAAATTTTCACTTTTAAAATAAAAACCGACATTTATCGTAAATTCGCCGGTTTTGACAAAAATGGCTTTCAAACCTTAATAGAAATTTTTAATTGCATTCATAAAATTATAAGATCATTTATATTTAATAAAAAATTAATTTAATAATATTATTATTGTTTTATTAATATACTATTTAATTTCAAAATCCCTTAATTAAATAAAATAGATTTTTTAATTAAATAGTAACTAAAAACACTATTTGTACTTTTAAAAACAATTTACAAAGTATCAAAAAATTATATTCATTATTATATACAAAAATAATGTAAATGAACATAGTACTACTTATTTGTTACATAACCCCTTAAAATAGCCGCATAAGACCTAAGGGTAAGGTGTGTGATGGTGACCGACTCTTGGGGCGGCTTGGATAACATCGCTCGAGTGGTAATCACTATCAACATCCACATTTCCCATAGACGGTCATGTTCGAGCTTGACATAATGAAGCTCAGCTTGGGATTGGTCAAGGGAAATGCCCAAGGATGCCACCTCTTTTCCGAGCTTTGACAAATGGGATTCGTATGCGGAAATTCTACGAGATGAGGCCATCGCTTCTTTTGTCTGAGTAAAAATTGGGTTCGTTAAAGCCTTATATTTATACTAATCATGTGATCACTGTTCAACGACTATAAAAGTAATGGTCGCAACTCTTATCATAAAATCAAAGAAGTTGACATTTTATAAAACATTTTATATAAAGATACATTTAACTGGATCAAGAGAGATTTTCCATTAATGAAACATTGGGTCATTACAATATTCCCCCTTAAGAAATTTCACCATCAAAATTTTCCTTTTCCCTCACTAAAACAAATGTGGGTTACTCAGCTTCATCATATCCTCCGACTCCCATGTTTATTCTTCAAACTTGTCGTATCTCAGCAACACCTTAACGAGGTGAATTGTCTTATTTCGTAGAACTTTTTCTCTACAATCTATGATCATCACTGGTTGCTCCTCATAAGAAATATCATCTCACAATTGTACCACCTCAGAAGAGAGTACATGTGAAGGGTCCGGTATGTACTTCCTTAAGAGGGATACAAGAAAGACATCATGCACCTTGGCCATAGTAGGTGGAAGTTCTAGTCGATAGGCCACAGCCCCAACACGATCAAGAATCTCGAAGGGGCCGATGTACCTTGGACTTAACTTCCCTTTCTTTCCAAACCTCATGACCTTCTTCCACAGAGATATGCGTAAAAACACCAAGTCTCTAACTTTAAACTCAAGGTCTCGTCGACGATTATCTGCATAACTCTTCTGTCGACTTTGGGCTGGCTTGATATGATGATGAATGGTTTTCAACTTCTCCACCATTTCTTCGACCATTTTTGGTCCAAGTAGCTTACATTCACCGAACTCATCCAAACATGCTGGTGTTCTGCACCTTTTCCCATAAAAGGCTTCATATGGTGCCATTTGGATTCTCGAGTGGAAAATGTTATTATTAGAGAACTCAACCAGAGGAAGATGTTGATTCAATCCTCCTTTAATGTCCATTGAGCATGATCTCAACATATCCTCAAGTGTTTGGATAGTCCGCTCAGATTGGCCATCGGTTTGAGGATGATAGGCCGTACTGATGTTCAGTTCAGTATTCAGAGCATGTTGAAGACTCTTCCAAAACATAGAGGTGAATCTTGGATCTCAGTCAGACATAGTAGATAGTGGTACTCCATCCAACCTTACCACTTCCCTGATATATATCCATGCCAGTTGATCCAATGAGAAATCCTCTCGAATATAAATAAAGTATGCATTATTTTTAAGATGATCCACAACAACCCAGATTGCATTGTTTCCTTTGGATGTCCTTGGATGTCCGATGAAAAAGTCCATGGTGATGTCCTCCCATTTCCATTCTGCTATGGGAAATGGTTTCATCATCCCCTTAGACTTTTTCCACTCTGCCTTTACTTGCTGACACACCAGGCACTTTGATGTATATTCAGCGATCTCCTTCTTCATATTATCCCACCAAAAGTTTTCTCGGAGATCTCAATACATCATTGTGCTCCATGGGTGAATAGAGAAATTTGAACTATGTGCATCATCCAAAAGTTCCTTCTTCAGCTCTGGACTTGATGGAACACATAGTCTTTTCCCAAACCACACAATTCCTTCTTCATTAACATTAAACTCCTAGGATTTCCCCTTTTTGATAGCTTCCACTTTTTCTTGAATTCCCACATCATCCTTTTGAGCATCCTTTAACCTTTCCAAAAGAGATGTTTGAGCAATAATTTGTGAAAATATTGATGATGTTCCCTACTTTATGATTCCCACGTCCATCTTCATCAAGTCTAAGAAGATTAGATCCTTCTCAATTCTCATCATTGATAAGATCGTTGGATACTTTCTACTTAGGGAATCCGCCACCTTGTTCGCTTTCCCAGGGTGGTAATGTATTGAACAATCATAATCCTTGATAAGCTCTATCCATCTTCTCTAGCGCATATTAATCTCTTTCTGTGTGAATATATATTTAAGACTCTTGTGGTCAGTATATATCTCACGTTTCTCTCCATAAAGATAATGCCGCCAAATTTTCAAGGCAAAGGTCACAGCCGCCAACTCCAGATCATGCATTGGATAGTTTCGCTCATGGATTTTCAACTTCCTTGAGGCATATGTTATCACTTTTTCATTCTGCATCAGCACACAACCTAATCCCTTCTTTTAAGAATCACTGAATTCCACAAAAAGCTCCCCACTTGTGGGTAAAGTGAGCACGGGTGCAGTGATAAGCCTCCTTTTAAACTCCTTGAAGCTTTCTTCGCATTCATCACTCCAAGAAAACTTTACTCCCTTTCTAGTTAGCTTGGTAAGAGGGTTGGACAATCTTGAGAAATTTCTCACAAATCGTCGATAATATCCAGCTAACCCCAAGAAGATACAGATATCTATTACCGATGTTGGCCTCGGCCATCCCTCAATTGCATCTATTTTGGAGGGGTCCACAGATATCGCATTGCTTGTGATGATATGGGCCAAGAATAAGACCTCCTTTAACCAGAACTAAGAATTGTTGTACATTGCATAGATCTTCTCCTTGCACAAATTCTCTAGTACAGTTCATAAATTCCCCTCATGGTCCTCCTTGGTTTTAGAGTATATTAGAATATCATCAATAAAGACTACCACAAATTTTTCAAGGTAATATCTAAAGACTCTATTCATTAAGTCCATGATGATTGCTGGAGAATTGGCGAGTCGGAAAGGCATTACTATGAAATCATAGTGCCCGTATCTTGTACGAAAAGCAGTCCTGGGGACATCTTCCTTCTTCACCCTTACTTGATAATATCCCGACTGCAAGTCCACCTTGGAGAATTAGTGTGCTCCACTCAATTGATTGAACAAGTAATCAATTCGTGGGAGTGGATACTTGTTCTTTATCGTGAATTTGTTAAGTTCGCCATAATCGATGCAAAGCCGCATTGAACCATCCTTCTTCTTGACGAAGAGGACTGGTTCACCCCCTGGTGAAGCAATTGGGTGTATAAACCCTTTATCTAGATTCTCTTGTAGTTGTTCATTCAGCTCTTCAAGCTCAGCAATATCCATTCTATATGGAGTCTTGGATATTGGTAGCGCCCCAGGTATAAGTTCAATTGATAACTCAACATATCTTCTTCGAGTAAGACCAGGCAGTTCCTCGGGAAACACTTCCGCGAATTCCCTCACAATAGGCATTTCTTCAAGGATGGTTTCTTATTTGCACTCAATCATCTGATCCAAATACACATGATCATAGGGCAGTAATATCCATGCTTGAGATGATGGAGCTAAAAGAGATTAATCTTTATCCTGACACTTGTAATGAATCGGGGGTCGATTCTCCATATGGAGTGTGATTTCCCTCTCCCGACAATTTATGTTGGCTCTATATAAGGAAACCCAATCCATGCCAAGAATTGCATCAAATTCCACCAAAGGGAGTATGACGAGGTTTTCCGGGAAATTCAATCCACAGATTATAACAGGGGAGGACTTATATTCATGGGATGCAATGATTGCCCCATTTTCCGTACTCACCGACATCTTTACTTCCATGATTTGTGGTCATTCTGGGATTGTTCTACTAAACATTCGAGATATAAAAGAATGCGTAGAACCTGAATCAAAAAGTACGTTCACTATTATTGAATGAATAACTAGAGTACCTTTCACCACTTCGTTTTCGGGGTTCACTTCGACAGAAGTGATGGAAAAAGCTCTTCCTTGATGTCTTGGAGGTTGTTGGTTGCCTCCAATAACCCTTGGATTAGGGAACTGATTTGAAAAATGACCAGGTTCTTTCCATTTGTAGCATTGCACAACGCGTTGAGGTTCAAATGGAGCGTTTCTCTCCTCTGTCGCAGCCGCAGGTCCTTCTTGCCAGCAGTTAATAGCTAGTTTCCCTTCTCTTCCACACCTAAAGCATTTTCTAATCAACTTAAGGCAATCTCCAGGGTGCTTCTTTCAGCACTTCTGGAAATTGGGGTGCTGGAACTTCTTAGCGCCATTGGATTTATCCATCGGACCACCAACATTGAATTATACCTTACTGTTCTTGTCCGCATGATACCCCTGTGATTCTCCGATATCCATTTCGACCTTGAGGGCACATCAGACAATTTCCACATAGCCGTCGAAGTCACAGATCGCTAATGCTTTCTGCAAGCTAGGCTTCAGCCCACCAAAGAAGCGGTCAACCTTGAAATTGGGGGTAACGACAAAGCCGGAAGCGTACCGTGAAAGCCTTGTGAAGTTTTCCTCGTACTCTCCCACATATTCTTCATCTTTTTTCATGAGGGAAAGGAAGTCCCTTTCCATCTTAAGATGGAGGGTGCGCAGAAAATATTTATCGAAAAACATCTTCTGGAATTCCTTCCATTCCAAAGCCTCGATCTCCTCCTCCGGCATTGTATTTTTGATCAACATCCACCATTGATCAACTTCACCCTCCATACGATAAGCCGCCAGGAGAACCTTCTCTTGTTCAGAACATTGGAGGATGGAGAATATCATTTCAATGGAGTTTATCCATTGTTCAGCGATCGTGGGATCAGATGATGCACTAAAAGTAGGAGGTCTTTGTCTCATGAAGCTCTCAATAGCTACTTGTTCTTTATTGGGGGGGGGGGGTTGAACGTTCCTCTTGGCCAGTTTTTCTATTCAAAACATGAGTTATCTGAGAGAGAAGCATGACAAAGTTCGCGGTTCCCGCTCCCATTGGATTGGGCATCTCATTAGTACAATCATCCCACTGATCTTCACAACGGTTGTTAGCCCGAGTCCTCCTATTACCGGACAATGGCTGGAATAAAAGGAAAGTTAGGGGTAACACAGAAAGGGTAATCCAAAGGCAAAAGTTGATGACTTATAAATAAACATTAATTTCTTTGACTCATGAGTCTATAGGATTCAATCTAGGCTTTTCATGATATACTTTCTAACATATATTATTAGGGGCATTTTTCCATTAATAAGGGTTCACACCATGATTGTGAATTTATCAAAACATATCCCCCAAGAGTGTCATAACCAAGAGTGAAGAAAGGGCCGTTTTTGTGCACCAGTTCCCATTCGATTCTAGCTAAAAACGGTGTTTTCGGGTTTTACCCCTAGGATACATCTGTGCCAGAGCCGCCTCTACCTGCTCGCATCCAGACAGGGATGTATTTGTTTGATAAACCACTTACTTAGTATATACCAAAACTTAGGGATGTTTTTATTATACTTAGTCTTGTATCTAAGGCTTTGCTAGGGTTTCCTAATCCCAAAAATAACTAAACCTATCCTCTGATACCAACTATGACAACCCTGCTTTTATTACAACATAAACATGATTTATTACATAAAACTTCACTTGATACAACAAATAAGATCAAGAGTTTTAGTGTATTTGGTGCTTAGGATCATTACATAAAAACTTAAAACATGAAATACAACATCTTTATTGAAAACTTCCTCTACATGACCACTACATTCCCTTGTACATAGCATTGCATGGGATAACCTGAGGACATGCATAAGAAAAGGGTGAGCTATAAAGCCCAGTAAGGGAGTACACATGGAATAACATGAAGAGTAAAATACATGTTATACAATAGGCATATCAATAGAGCATAAAAGAAACATGAACATAAATGCATGATAAATCATGATAATCATAACATGGAAATGTGGCAACAACACTTAACATTTAATTAGCATGAGCCAAGGCTCATTGCACATGGAGCATGAGTAAACCCTCATTGCACATCAAGCATGAGTAAACCCTAGTTGCATTTGAATTATCATGATTCAACACTCATTGCACATGACGTATCATGATACTATACTTTACCCAATGCATTGGAGCGCTATAAGGGCACACCCTTATTAAACATTTCATTTCATGCATAAGTGTGCCACATAGATCATAAAACATGGATTCATAAAAGATAATCATTTATTCCATGATAAAGGAATGAGGAATTCATATATGAAACTTTTTAATCAATAAGTTATGGTGAATAAAGGTGAATACGCTTGATGGAGAAATGGGCATGGTATTTACTACACAATGACATTGGCATAGAAAATCGGTGTGATTTCGGTAGCGTAACGGCGTGACATAAGAATTCATAAAAATGTTTGATGAGAGAGGAAGGGGTTACTCTTCATATTTACTTGTAATGGACAGTAAGGAGGTCATATAGATACATGTCCCAACAATTGAAATGGAATTTAGATTCATAATACAAAATTATTGCTTGAATGTAAAAGAAGAGAGATAAGTTCCTTTAGAAATTTCGGCATAGTAACGGGTGTACATGGGAGGTATTTAATGAGAGAGAAAGGGGTCTCCCATAATTCAAACAACAATAGGGAAGTATGGGGGAGGTGCAAAACCATACCCCAACATTCATAATTGAAATTAAAAGGGAAATACAACTTAAAGAAAATTAAAAAAAATGAGAAAGGAAGAAAAAACCCTTACTTGGAATTGTGCTTCCTAAGGCTAGAGAGAGGCTTGTGAGAGGCTTCTTGGGAGCCTCGGGCACCTTGGGAGGATTCTAGAGAGAGTAGCGAAGATTTTGGACGAACTCCAATGGATTTTAGTGAGGAGGAAGTGGGAGCTTGGGTGGGTTTATATAGGAAAGGTGAGGGAATTATTTATTATTTAGGTTTGGGTCCCCTTACATTAAATTAATCCAAACCAAAAACCATCCCATGTTTTTTGCCCATGGGTTTTGGAAAAGGGAAGAAGAAAAAAATATTTTATAAGGCCCAATTCCGAACTTCTTAAAATAATAAGGTTGCTTATGTGGAGGTGAGTCACACTCCCATTGAAATTTATTTAAAAAGGCAAAGTGTTGAATATGTCTTGAGGGGTCCATTAATGCTTTGAAAAGTAAGTCAAACAAACCCAAAATCACATTATTTTAATTATAAAACATATATTGGCCGAACATAAGGATTATGGTATTTTATTACATCACCATTGGGTCATTATGATGTCATAAAACACATTATATATTTAAATGGTATTTAATTTTTACCCAAAAATTTGACTGTCCCAGAAAATTATGAAAAATTCACCGTTGGATAATTTCGACGTCCTGATTCCAGAAATGACATTTATGATATCAAAAAAAAATTCTAAATATGTTAATTTTCACTTTTAATATAAAAACCGACATTTATCGAAAATTCACGGGTTTTGACAAAAATGGCTTTCAAACCTTAATAAAAATTTTAATTACATTCATAAAATTATAAGATCATTTATATTTAATAAAAAATTAATTTTATAATAATATTATTATTTTATTAAAATAATATTTAATTTCAAAATCCCTTAATTTAATAAAATAGATTTCTTAATTAAATAGTAACTAAAAACACCATTTGTACTTTTAAAAACTATTTACAATGTATCAAAAAATTATATTCATTATTATATACAAAAATAATGTACATGAACAAAGTACTACTTATCTGTTACATAACCCCTTAAAATAGCCGCATAAGACCTAAGGGTAAGGTGTGCGACGGTGACAGACTCCTGGGGCGGCTCGTATAACATCGCTCGAGTGGTAATCTCTATCAACTTCCACTTTTCCCGTAGACAGTCACGTTCGAGCTTGAAATAAAGAAGCTCAGCTTGGGCTTGGTCAAGGGAAAACCCCAAGTATTCCACCTCTTTTCCAAGCTCTGACAAATGGGCTTCGTATGGGGAAATTCTACTGGATGAGGCCATCGCTTCTTTTGTCTGAGTAAAAATTGGGATGTTAAAGCCTTATATTTATACTAATCATGTGGTCACTGTTTAATGGCTATAAAAGTAACAGTCACAACTCTTATCATAAAACCAAAGAATTTGATATTTTATAAAACATTTTATATAAAGAGACATTTAACTGGATCAAGAGGGATTTTCCATTAATGAAACTTTGGGTCATTACATACCCGATTTAAAGGTAATGTATTCTCTTAAGTTCTTTTCTTTTATTTTATTTCTCCAACCCATAAACACTTCTTATTAGTTTATTTTATAAAATACCCAGTATCATCTATATAATATGTTGTTTTTATGATAAATATTCAAAAAAATCTTACACACACCTCTATCTATTGGGTAGAGAACATACTGTTTCTATGGGCAGCGAACTACTGCCTCACAAAACGATGATTGTTATATCATCTCCTACTACATTTTATAGTGGCCATTATGACTAAAATATAATTATATATTATATTTATGATATATATTTTATATCTATGCTTCTATATTTTTAATTTACAACATACCTTTATGCTTTCCAAAATGTGAAAAATTGATAATTTCATTTGAGGAAGTGCAGACTACTGCCCCCTCAAAGTGATATGACTCATTTATTCTATACACGAAAGGTATCATGGATGAAATTAATGAACTTATGTAACATATATAAAATATATATTATAATATAATTATAATATACTTATTTATCATTTATTATTCATTCCATTAAAAATGATAATGAAATGAAACTAGCGCTCATGCGTACGTACAACTTACCGTCTCCTTGAATGATGCATTTAATTTCTTATGTAAAAATGTTATAGAATTTTATAAATACATATATACTGGATATATATGATATCTATAATATATAAATCAGGAATATAATACTGGATATAATGGTAGTTTGACAACATGAATAATTTGAAATTATAAAAATTTATTTATTTATACTCATATTCCTAACATCGAACAAATGTCTGATATGAACTCAAATAATTTATAATAGTTATTGAAAGGTAAAAGTTGATATAAAATTAGTAATAAACATCAAAACATTTAATATTCATTTATAAATTGACTTAATATTATTATTCAGGATGAACAAGGAACATAAAATACAAGTCGGACACGAGGTATGGGGTTTCTTATCTCACTTTTAATTATGCGAGATTTCCATTGTTGATCACTTATTTATTGAAAGTGGTGTATTTTGTACATCCATTGGATATATATTATAATGATTATATTTATATTCATGGTATTATATGAATAATTTGGTTGTTATTTACTTTTGTTCATATGACACAATTGATTATGACGTGGAAAGGGGTTTATAATATCACTTTTTATTCTCATGGGATTCATGCTATATTTGAAACTATTTTACTTTTGTGTGGTGTATGGACATCCCATGATTGTATTTTATGTGTAATATAATTTACTTTTAGGGTATTTGAATCTTCATATTATGATCCATGTTTGATGGGGTGTATGTTTCGTAAGTCACCAAATCGGTAAAGGAATCTTTTACCATCCTCTTTTAGTCAAAGGCTTCTTTTTGTTATATCTTTTAATTAAAATTTTATATATGTTGGGATATGTTATTCTATATAATTATTTCTGTAATTATTATTTCCATGTGGTGATATACCCTTTTCTCTCTCATCAACTCATTTTCAGAATTTTATTGTGATGTTGTTTGGCTATCTAATTTTTTTAAGGGAACCACTTAACCCAATTTAAATTTTTTGGGAGAAACATCTACTTGCAGATTTTGTCATTTTATGATTATGTGTGAATTACCTATGATTGTTTTACACTGAATATACAATCATATTGAGTGTATTTATATTTTTCCCACATAAATATGTAATTCATTTATCCTTAATCATATGATACTATCTTTATAAGGGATTTCGTCTCAATTTACATTTCATTGAGACTTCATTATTGTTATGACCTAATTCACTTTTAAATGGGGTATATAATGTCATTTGATATATTATATCATGAATAAAGTTTTTTCTCATGATATTATATATCGTTGATTAAATTTTACTCCTCAATTATTTGTATTCGAGCATCTCTCATTTGGTTTAAATTTCCTTAATTTAAATATTGTTTTAACAATTTATTATTGTAAATATTTATCATTAATTTCCATGTTTTAATCATGGATTTAAGGATTTATTTATTTGAACATTAATATGTAAAAAATTTAATTCCTTTAGAATATTCAATGTGGTATGTGACACTTTGATTCAAAATTATCTTTATTAAATGGTCTTAAAAATGGTTTTGAGAAAGCATTGATTATTTCAATATCATTAAATGATATATTGTGTCTGAAATGTGGAAATTTTTTCTTTCCTTTATGTCAGTTTTATGTTTTATGAATATGGTATGGTTATTGGGCCTTGTTTATGTGTACATGTGTTTCCATAATAATTCTATGGTGGGTGAGCCCGAGATATCACTCCAATGCATTGGGTAACGTGACAGAGGTAAAAATTAATATTTCTCCTAAGAGATTTAGGGAATATAATGTGATAGGTATTCCAAATATAACTCCTTACATATCTGTGAAATCTAGAGTGAAAGTATGTTATGTATTCCATAAGTTATGATTATGATTTTTGATTTTTGTGTATTATTCATAAATATTATGATTTCATAATGTATGTAATGATTGAAAAGTATGGGTTCATTGATTTTTTTATATTAATGGGATAATAATTATTTCCATTATTTTATAACCTTTATTTATATTTTTATGCTCATCCCATGTTTTGAAATTTTTTTCACAGGATATAGAGATGAATCGGGTCAAGGATGGGATGAAGGAAAATTCATGCTGTCTAAAACATGGAACTAGACATGTTACCTTTTTAATATTATTTGTTTTATGAATAAATGGATACTGAGTAGAAGTGTCTAATTTGTAATTTAGGAAATGTAATCCAATTTTTATGGTATAATTTGTTAAAACTCTAAACCTAAAAAGATCCTCAATGTGAATTCTTGACTTAACTAAAGATTATATAATGTTTAAGGATGGGTCCTTATAGTTGGTAGAAGAGTTAGGTTTAGAGAACATTAGGGATTAAGAGTTTCCTTAAAACACATGGTTAGTTGCTATGTCTATTATTTTAGTTAAATAATAGTTTTATAACTTTCTCAGATCAAGTAATATCGGTTTCAAATGGAAGGAGGAGGATCTCAAACAACATTCCTATCTCTTCCTGATGACTTTCTTGCAATAATGATTGAAAATCCTTATTAAGTTCATTTTGAAACTTTTTCTATCATACAACTCACTCACAAGAGTTTTTTGAGATGTCAAACACTTCTACTATACCTTGATATCATCGTGTATTATAGGTCGTATTTAATTAAATATTATTTTCACAATATTCTCATATTTTCAAGAAAGGTAAATATTTTCAAAGAAATTTTGAGATATTTTACCTAATCACAAGATTTTGAAGCATATTATGAATTTGAAAATGGTTCTAAAGAAGGAGACCCTTGGGAAAACTATTTATATTATATTTTAAATTATAGTATTTCTGCAAAAACTTATGGTATTTTAAAAGGAATATTAGTTGAATGTTTCAGCTCAAACTCGGTCCGACTGTTTTATTGAATGAATGATTTATAAGTTGTTTTGAAATTATGTCATACATGATTATTTTCAAATACTATTTTCTCTGAACACCCATATGAACCATGTTATATGAGGTGTATTTGGAAAAAGGAAGCATGTGATTTTGAAGGATCTCTAAATCACCATTGCATCACATAGACCATCTATCTACATGAATAATAAGATGATGAAACTAGGTGGACACCAAGATCAATTTAGGATGTTCTTTCTATTGAGAATAGTGTTTTTTTATTATATATAGGTGAAACAAATTTCAAAATATAAGATGTGAAGGTATTAATTTGTTAGGATGAAAATTAAAGGTATAATAAAACCATTGAGTTTAAAAAAATTTATTGTTATTTTGAGTTTTATAAAAAAAAGACAACACACAGACTGTGTGACAACCTGTCGCATCAGACAAAGATGTTGGAATCAATCCCACCACCAATGTGCGATTGGGATTTGTAGCCTACCACTAGAATACGTGAATTACCTAGTTAATATGATTTATTTATTTTTTTAAATGATTTTATTGATCAAGAATAATTTTATTTGGGATATTATGTTTTATCAAATGAATATCTGTAGTACAGGAAAATGATTTTGGTGTTAAATGATAATGGTAATTTTGGATGATGTTTTCGCTTTTTGTAAACAATATACCATAGGAAAATATAATACTATGGGATTTCATTTGTGGAGTAATGGATGAAATATTATTTTGTAAAAATCTATATTTATATTGTGGACATATGGCGATTTTGGTTATTTATGGAAATGTTTAATCAATCATAGAGAATATGTTATTAGGTTAGTTAATTGTAAATATGTGACATTAAGAGTAACAAATGTTATCTGGAGATAAATATTAATATTTTTGTAGAAGACTATGTGATAAAATACTTATGAGTTTTGGGTTACAATATTAGTTTCGAATATATAAAATAATTGTATAGACATTTGTGTATTGAATGGTATTTCTTGAACATCGGGTACTTTTTGTTTAATTTTGGAGATTAAGAGTAGAATTTTTTTATAAAAGATTATCCTTTTTGGGGATTATCTGATCTCGTACTAACCATTTTTGGTTTTGGTTAATGTCTAATGATAGGGAAAATACATAGTTCTTCTCATGTGTATTATATGATTCTATAGAAGTATATTCTTGCACTTTTGATTTGACCAAGCCAGCTTGAATATTAATTTTTGATAGAAAAGTGGAGTTTTTGGTAGAAATTTAGTAAATGATTAATGTCTACATGACAAGTAAGTATGCTTCCTTATGTTTTTAGTTAAGATCATAAATAAATTCCTCAGCATTATAAAATGTAACATAATACAAAACAAATATCCATTAAGTTTTCTTTTTGGGAAATCAATGACCATTTAACCCATCACATGTTTGTGATTTTATGGTGGTTATACTTATCATAATCATGTTTCTACCACTCTCCATCAGAACATGATGGTTTGTTTTCTCCTTATAATTTTTTTTCATGGAATCCTAGTATCTGTTGTCTCGAGTGACCTTTCTACTTCTCTACCATTCTTTTAAATTGATAGTTTTATTCACTCTTTTTTCGATATGGGACTTTCAATGATGTTTCAGGGCCCAATTTAAAAATTGCAAGGGCATAATTTCCCAAAGGGGTGAAGGATGATACTTCCCAGGTAAATAAAGAATATGACATATTCATATTTATTAATATTTGTGAATTAAGTATTAATTTTACTTTAATGAGGATTCTATGTATGATAGCGTACTCAAGACCCAAAAACGGGTTTCTTGGAAATCTTATGCACCACAGAACATTGATTTATACAGAAAAATAATATAATAATATTATTATTTTAAATGGTAGTTAATTATTGGCTGTTTTATTATAGATAATGAACATAAATAACTAAAATAAGATAATATATGTTTGATAAATGTTTTCATGTTTACCCAATAAATGTTAGAGGCTTAAAATTTTAATGAATCCAGTTTTAAAAATGAATACTCTAATATTCCTTAAAAAATAAATTTACAACCTTTTGATGGTGAAACATTTTTAAATCTAATTTTTTTTTTCACTTTTATATTTTCTATTTGATAAAATTAAATTTTTATTTATAATCGGCACATCGAAATTTACGTTGGGTAAATAATTGGTATTTTTCTAATAAAGTTAATTTTTTAACGAATAGTGAAAAATACGGTATTTTAATTCCAAACTGCCTTTTAATATATTTAGTTTATACGGTCATATTATCTTTTTAATTTGTTTTAATGTTTAATTTGATTATGTGTTTACCCTTTAATCCAATATTTTTCATTGTATGTAATTTCACTTTGAAATAGGACATAAACAAGTGTCAATCTTTTGATAGTTATTATTTCTTAAAAACACGCTTTTTATTTTGACAATGAGAATTATTTTTAAATTAATTTATGAAAATTATATGATTTGAATTTTGAAAAAATGGATTCTATATTTGTAATTAAGAGTTACAACATGTGAAAATAGGTAACTTTTATTTTTAGACATTATGAACATTTACTTTAGTAAATATTTTTTTACCCTGGTAAAATGGTAAATCTAGAAAAAAAGGGTAAAAAAATTGTATTATAATAATATTAAATTACCCTAACATGGGTCAAAATCTCATTGGTTGATACATTTCCTACCATGGGAATCCTTGGGTTGATTTTGGTACCCCAAATAGTTTGTTAAGTGTAATAATTACACTTTATATTAATTAATTTAAAGTAAAGAAAAAACTGACATAAACATATATCTTTTTGTAAATCAATTTTTACATGGGGTAATATAAGTTATCTCTTATAATATAAATATTAATTAAAAATATAAAAATATTTCCTACATTGTTATATTTTTTTATAATTATTAGACATCAAATAAATAAAATTATTTATGACTCAATAATGATTTAATGATTACCTTATTAATGATTTATTTAAATAACTGGGATTATAAATATTAAAAACTATCCAAAACCTATATAATTTTTATTAGATGATTTTATTCAGAACATTATTTATTTTATATTTTAATTTAATGAGTTTTTGACCTATCTAAATAACAAATCAGTTTATAATAAAATAATATTTACAAGCATTCTTAAAGAGCCCCTCCTCGCCCTTATAAAAATCCATCACCTAAAACCCATTACTCACAACTCTCAAGCCCCATGTCTCATCCAAAATCTTTCCAATTAATCTCCCTACATCAATCTATTCTATCTAGAAGCCTTACCTTAGGCCTAAGGTACATCAAACAATTCTTTTGGTTCAAACCAAACCGAGTTACCCGATTTAATGGTAACGTCTTCCCTTAAGTTATTTTCGTTTATTTTACTTCTCCAACCCCCTATACTCTATTTATTCTTTTCTTTTATAAAAATCAATATCATAAATATAATAGGTTTTTTTATGATAAGGATTATAACTAAACATACATATATCTCTATCTAATGGGTAAAGAACATACTGTTTTTATGGACGACATTCTACTACCTCACAAAACGATGATTGTTATATCATCTCCTAACACCTATTATTATAAGGCCCTAGACTTAAACTTTACTTAATATTGAATTAAATGAATAATTCACATTGAGGATCTTTTCAAGTTTAGAGTCTTAGAGAATTAGGACATAAATATTACATCCCAAAAGATTACAAAGTAGACACTTCTATTAAGTTTCCATAAAAGAAACTCTAAAAAGAAACATTTCTTGTTCCATGTTTTAGATATCATGTCTTTCCTTGATCCCATCCTTGAACCTATTCATCTTTAAGTACTATGTAAAACATTTCAAAAACATGGGATGAGCATAAAAAGCTCAGTAAGGGATATGAAAATATTGAAAGGAAACACGAGTACATGTATACATAAGAATCAATGAAATCATACCTTACTCATAAAAAATAAGAACTTTAACATACCTCATCAAATCATGAATAAAACATGGAAATCATAAGGCATAAAGTTAACTTGAGGCATTCATAACATTCTTACGTAGGGAGTAACCCTCTTGGTTACGTTTGGAATCCCCATCACAGTATATTCCCTAAATCTTGTCAGAGAAACCTTCACGTTTAACCCCTTCGCATTACCCAATGCATTGGACAGCTATATCGGGCTCACCCGCCCTTAGTTTATCAAGGAACCACCTGTCTTCATAATAATGCCCAAGAACCATAACATAATTGTATCACATAAAACATACATAAAGGAAACATAACATTTCCACATTTCAATCACAAGATATCAATACAACACATCAATCTAATAAAAAAATTATGAAAACCATTTTAAATACCAAAATAAATGAAAATTAAAACATGGTATTTATTTTTCTTTTAAAAAAATATATGGCTGGTAGAGGAAGCCGAAAATCAAATAATGGTCACAGCGGCGGAGAAGTCGTTGTCACTACATACGTACGAAAAAAAAATTCCCTTTTGTCATTTTGTGAAACGTTTTGTATAAAAATGATTCCTTTCGGATAAACGTAAAAGTCAAAGGGGTTTATACACTGTATAAAAGAAGGTGGTGTATAAAACAAAATATGCCTCAATGAAATGAGATTGAGACGAAGTCCTATACAAAGATCATTATTTTTAAATAAAATAGATCTATTATGTGTATTAACTATAAGTAAACATAATGAAAGTACAAATACAAGATATGACATAATAATATCATGACATAATTGGAAAGTATGAGATTAAACCAAAGAATAGAAATTGGGTTAAGAAGTTCCCTTACCGACTTGGGTAACTTTCGAAACGTACACCCCATTGAAGAAGTGTCATACAATGAATATGTAAATACCCATATATGGAATTATATTAAAAAAGGAGTATAATAATAGGCATTACATTCACCAGTAAAAGGAAATGGTGGCAAATGTAGAATAAATCTCACGGGAATAAAAGTGAGATTAAAAATCCCTTACAAAAACTCGGCAGCCTAACGACGCCACTTAAAACATAAAAAATGGATTTATGAGATGAAATATCATCTATCATCATATTAAAAAAAATTACAGCAAGAGGAATATAAAAGAACATCCCCCAGCATAACAAAGAGGTGCTTAAAAGAAGTGACAAAAAGGAGAGTACTTAAAAAGAAAGGGAGGGGTAAGATCCCTTACCTCGTGTCCGGCATGACTCGATCGTTCTTTAATCTCCCTAATTATAAAATTCGGTCAATTTATAATTTCTTAAGGAACTCCTTTGAATATTATTATTCAGTTCATATCACATATTATAATGTTATAATAATTGGTTAACAAAGTGAGTTCATATCCGACGTTTTTTTCGATGTTCGGTACATGAGTAAAAATTGAACTTGTTGGAAATGAATTTTCCTTGTAGTTATAGGTACATCATATCAAGAATAGTATTTATATTTTAAATATAATATATATCCCATATATATTCATTTTATTCTATTCCATAACATTTGGAGATAAAAAATTAAAAGCACCATTCATGGAGACGGTAGGCCGTACGTACGCATGAATGATACTTTTTTTTTCATATTAATGGAATTAAAAAAAATGAGATATATATATATTATAATTCCAGAATGATATCCATAATTTAGATGTAATATATTACATATATATCCATTATATATATGAACTTATAATAGTACAAAACATTTGGAGATAAGAAATGAAATGTACCATTCATGGAGACAGTAAGTCGTACGTACGCATGAATGCTACTTTCATTTCTTTTTTTTGTATTAAATGGAATAAAATAATACTGATATAAAGCTATATTTTAATTCCAGTAGGATATCATATGTAATACCATTAATTCCATCCTTTATACATCCCACATATGGCATTAATGAATCAAAACACTTTGAGGGGGCGGTAGTCCGCACTTCCTAAAATGAAGATATCGCATTTACCCATAATGGAAACCATAAAGGTATGCCATAAATGAAAAATAAATAATCTTAAGGAAAACATAAACATATTATATATCATATATAAATATAGTGACATATTAATGGCCAACATTGATGGTGTTAAAAGAATGTTGAAGAATCATCGTTTCGTGAGGCAGTAATTCGCCATTCACAGAAACAGTATGATTTCTAACCATTAGACGAAGGTGTGTGTAAGTGTAGCTCGAATACATCAGATAAAAACATCCTAGTATATTTAATATACTGGTGTTGTTACAAAAGAAAGGGATAAAAATATTTTAGAGGGTTGGAGAAGCAAAATAAAACATAAGAACACAAGAGAGGACACTACCTTTAAATCGGGTAACTCTCTTTGATTTGAGCTCAAAGGCTTCCATGGAAACGATTATGCCCAAAGTGAGGCTTCAATGATTAATATAGGGATGTTGATAGATGAAATGGTCAGGGTTTGGCCGAGCTAAAGGCTTGAGAGGTGTGGGTAAGTTGGTAGAGGTGGGGGCCTTTTATAAGAGGAGAGGAGAGGCACTCTTGGAAAGATATAAAATATTACTTTATTATATAATTATTTTCGGATTTTAAAGGTCCCAAAAGGATATATTTCGAGGATAAGGTGATAAAGTTTTTCAATACACCCATCCAATACGTTTTTGACATGTGTAGGTCTTATATTTTACATTATCTTTTCATTTTATTTAAATCGTTAAATAATGAGGTAATCGCTGCATCATCATGGTGTCATAAATAATATAATTTATATAGTGTCTACAATTTTTAAAAAAACTATCATGATGTAGGAAATCTTTTTATATTTATAATGAATACTTATAATGAATAATATGACTTGTATAACCCCATGTAAAAATTGTTTTAGTAAAACAAGACATGTTTGTGATATTTTAATTTTAACTTTAAATAAAAAGTTATTTATGTCATTTTCCTACCAAAGTTGCTCCATGGGGTCCCCAAGTTGACCCATTGATTGTCTTGGTCGGCCATGACACATAAAATGATGTTATTACATGTGTCTATGTCATTTCATATCATTAAAACATTATTTTTACCATTAATTACACTAATTACCTTTAATTGCGATTAATAAAAATTAAAAATTACTATTCACCAAAAATTATTATAATCTCATTGAACCACATTTTAATTCTTAATGACAACCATGTATGTCGGATTTTTGAAAATCAAATCACAGAAGTGGCAAAGTTTCATTTAAACGAAAAATCAATTTCATTAACTACCACTTAGTGGTTTCACTATTTATAAAAAATTGAAGTTTTTCAGAAAAAAACCAAAAATTCACCCTAACCTATATCTGATATTCCAAATTAAAAAATGATTTCTATTTTAAAATATTAAAAACATATAAGTTTCATTAATTAATTTAATAATTAAATCCCGCTGTCAAAACAAATAGCGTGTTTTTAAGAAACAATATCTATTAAAAGATTGACACTAGTTTAAGTCCAATGTCAAAGTGAAATTAATTCCAATGACCACTATTGGATTAAATGGAAAAAATATATTATAATTGGACTTTAAACCCAATTCAAAAGATAATATAATCATATAAATAAATTATATTAAAAATTGGTTTTGAATTAAAATACATCATTTTTCACTATTCATTAAAAAATGACCTTTATCGGAAAAATACCAAAAATTTACACAATGTAAATTTTGATGTCTTGATTATAAAGAAGAATTTTATTTAATCCAATATAACATATCAAAATGTCAAAAAGTGGATTTAAAAAGTGTTCTCTGTCAAAAGGTTATTAATTGACCTTTTAAAGAATATTAGAATATTTACGCTTAAAATTGGATACATTTTTATTTTAAGCCTCTAACATTTATTGGATAAAAGTAAAATTATTTGACAAACATATATAATCATTTTTTAGTTAGTTCCGTTCATTCCTGCCATTACAACGGCTAGGCATTAACTACCATTTAAAATAATATTATATTATTATTAGAGTGCAACACAAGATTCCCAAGAAACTCGTTGTTGCGAATTGGGTATGCCATCGAGCATAGCGTCCCCTTTAAATAAATATTAATATTTTATTCACAAATATGGATAAATATAAAAATTTCTTATTCTTTATTTACCTGGGGTGTTACATCCTTCCCTCTTATGGGAATTGCGTCCTCGCATTTTTTAATATTGGGCTTGGAAACTTCATTGAAAATCCCACATCGGAACAAGAGTCAGTAAAACTATCAATTTAAAATAAAGAAAGAGAATTACAAAGGTCACCAGAGTTAACCCATACTAGGATTCCATGTAGGAAAACATGGACATGGAAGAAAAAAAGGGTCATGTTCTGAGGAAGAGTGATAGTAAACATGTCTAGGAGAAAGTTAACTATAAGAAAATCACAAACTTGTGGTGGATTAAACGGTATTCGATTCCCCAGTAGGAAAAGTCAATAGACAAAATTTTTGTTTTAAGTTAATTTTCAATGAGGAATTTAATTTTGATCTTAAGGAAACATATTTACTTATCGTGTAGAATCTCATCTCCTACTAGATTTCTTACACAAACTCATATTTTCTCCAAAAGATGAGTATTTAGGATGACTTGCTAATATAAAGAGAGCTATAATCAACTTCTATAGAATCACTTAATCCACAAAAGAGAACTATATATTTCCCATGTCTTTAGACCTTAACCAAAACCAAAATTGTTAGAACAAGATTAGATAATCCACAAATGGATAATCCTTTATAAAATGAAAATCTATTCTTAATCTCCAAAATTTGTCCAACAAAACCCAAAGTTCAACGAAGACCATTCAATAAACAAAATCTCCATAAATTTCATCAATGTAAGCCAAACTAAGATTGAAACCCAAATATTTGAAGGATTTAATCACATAGTCTTCCAAGGTACAAATTAACATTTATTTCTAAATAACATCAGTCTCTCTTAAAGTCTCATATTGAAAAGTAATTAACCTAACCACATATCCTCCATGATATGTTAATAATTCCCATAGATAACCCAAAATTAACTTACTCTTAATTCATAAAATCATCTAACTAAAAAGAATAAGTCATACAAACTAGGGACTTCACAGAGTCCAGTGGTAGGCAATAAATACCAGTCTCACTTTGGTTGTGGGTTCGATTCCCGCAGCTTTGTCCGACGCGACGGGTTGTCAAACAGTCTGCGTGTTGTCCTTTTTCCAAAACTATATAATTCTTAAAACATTCCCCAAAACGAGATAAATTCTTCAAAAATATTCATAACATATTTTAACCTAAATTTTACCTCATGCCTTTCACTTTCCTTCGTATCATAGAGTAACCCATAATTTCATAAAAATTAAGGATCCTATAAAACCTAATGGTTACCTTTATAATTATTACCTGAACATCCACATCGATTGGTCATCTCGTACATGATTCATTATAGAACATTCCAAGGTTCATGTGGTTGATCATGACTCCTTGATAGTTGGTTTAGAAAAACCATGAGATTCCTCATTGAATCCCCCATTTCATCCAGTCTCTTAATCAGAGAACCACCATAGTTTCCTTCAAACCCATTGTCACTTTGGTGCCTGCTAGATCCATCCATTTACTAAAAACAGGAATGTCAGTGTGAGTATATCAACAAAACCATCATGTACTAATGAGGAAGATAAAAACTAAGATATAATTATTCATTCACTTTATCTAAAACTAGGACTCTTTTTGAAATACTAGACATTATGGTAATGTCACTTATTCTTAGAGAATACACTAACCTCTAAAGTTATCTAAACCTCCCTTTGATACTGAATATAAGGCCCCGACCATAAACCTTAATTAATATTGAATTAAATGAATAATTCACATTGAGGATCTTTTTAGGTTTAGAGTTTTATAGAATTAGGACATAACTATTACATCTCAAAATATTACAAAGTAGACACTTCTACTAAGTTTCCATAAAAAAAATCTTGAAATAAACATGTCTAGTTCCATGTTTTAGATAGCATGTCTTTCCTTGATCCCATCCTTGACCCTATTCATCTTTAAGTCCTCTGTAAAACAATTCAAAAACATGGGATGAGCATAAAAACCTCAGTAAGGGATATAAAAATATGAAAAGGAAACATGAGTACATGTATACATAAGAGTTAATGAAAACATACGTTACTCATAAAACATAATCACTTTAACATACCTCATCAAATCATGAATAATGCATAGATATCATAAGGCATAAAGGTAACTTGAGGCATTCATAACATTCTTATGTAGGGAGTAACCCTCTTGGTTACATTTGGAATACCCATCACAGTATATTCCCTAAATCACTTCGGAGAAACCTTAACGTTTAGCCACTTCGCGTTACCCAATGAATTGGAGAGCTATATCGGGCTCACCTGCCCTTAGTTTATCACGGAACCACCCTACATCATAATAATGCCCAATAACTATAACATAATAGTATCATATAAAACATACATAAAAGAAACATAACATTTCCACATTTCAATCACAATATATCAATAAAACACATTGATATAATAAAAAAATTATGAAAACCAGTTTCAATACCAAAATAAAAGAAAATTAAAACATGGTATTTATTTTTCTTTAAAAAAACTATGGCTTGTAGAGGAATCCGAAAATAAAATAATGGTCATGGCGGTGGAGAAGTCATTGTCACCCCATACGTACAACAAAAACATTCCCTTTTTTCATTTTGTAAAATGCTTTGTATAAAAATGATTCCTTTCGGATAAACGTAAAAGCCAAAGTGGTTTATACACCGTATAAAAGACGGTGGTGTATAAAACAAAATATGCCTCAATGAATGGAGATTGAGACGAAGTCCCATACAAAGATCATTATTTTTAAATAAAAAATATCTATTATTTGTATTAACTATAAGTACACATAATGAAAGTACAAATACAAGATAGGACATAATAATATCATGACATAATTGGAAGGTAGGAGATTAACCCAAAGAATATAAATTGGGTTAATAAGTTCCCTTACCGACATGGGTAACTTTCGAAACATACACCCCATTGAAGATGTCTCATGAAATGAATAGTAAATACCCATAAATGGAATTATATTAAAAAAGGAGTATAATAATTGGCAGTACATACACCACTCAATGGAAATGGTGGCAAATGTATCATAAATATCACGGGAATAAAAGTGAGATGAAAAATCCCTTACAAAAACATGGCAGCCAAACGACGCAACTTAAAACTTCAAAAATGGATTGATGAGATCAAATAGGGTCTCTAATAATATTAAAATAAAATTTACAGCAAGATGAATTTAAAAGAACATCACCCAACATAACAAAGAGGTGCTAAAAATAAGTGACATAAAGGAGAGTAGTTAAAAAGAAAGGGAGGGGTAAGATCCCTTACCTCATGTCCGACATGACTCGATTGTTCTTTAATCTCATGAATAATAAAATTTGGCCAATTTATAATTTCTTAAGGACATACTTTAAATATTATTATTCAGTTCATATCACATATTATAATGTTATAATAATTGGTTAATAAAGTGAGTTCATATTAGACGTTTTTGTCGATGTTCGGTACAGGAGTAAAATTTAAACTTGTTGGAAAAGAATTTTCCATGTATTTATAGGTACATCATATCCAGAATAGTATTGATGTTTTAAATATCATATATATCCCGTATATATTGATTTTATACTATTCCATAACATTTGGAGATAAAAAATTAAAAGCACTGTTCATGGAGACGGTAGGCCATACGTACCCATGAACGCTACTTTATTTTTTTGTCATATTAATGGAATTAAAAAAATGAGAGATATATATATTATAATTACAGAATGATATGCATAATATATATGTAATATATTACATATATATCCATTATATATATGTACTTATGATAGTACAAAACATTTGGAGATAAGAAATGAAATGTACCGTTCATGAAGACGGTAAGCCGTACGTACGCATGAATGCTACTTTCATTTTTTTTTGTTCAATGGAATGAAATAATAATGACATAAATGTATATTATAATTCTAGTAGGATATCATATGTAATAACATTAATTACATCCTTTATATTTCCCACATATTGCATTAATGAATCAAATCACTTTGAGGGGGCAGTAGTCCGCATTTCCTAAAATGAAGATATTGCATTTACCCATAATGGAAACCATAAAGGTAAGCCATAAAAGAAAAATACAGAAGCAAAAGGAAAACATAAACATATTATATATCATATATAAATATAGTTACATCTTAATGGCCACCTTTGAAGGTGTTAAAAGAATATTGAACAATCATCGTTTCAGGAGGCAGTAATTCGCCATCCACAGAAACAGTATGTTCTTTAATCATTAGACGAAGGTGTGTGTAAGTGTAGCTCAAATAAATCACATAAAAACATAACAGTATATTGACTATACTGGTGTTGTTACAAAATAAAGGAATAATAATAGTTTAGATGGTTGGAGAAGCAAAATAAAACATAAGAACACAAGAGAGGGCACTACCTTTAAATCGGGTAACTCTCTTTGATTTGAGCTCAAAGGCTTACTTGGAAATGATTCTGCCCAAAGTGAGGCTTCAATGATTAAGAGAGGGATGTGGAGAGATGAAATGGGAAGGTTTTGGCCGTAAAAAAGGCTTGATAGGTGTGGGTAAGGTGGTAGAGGTGGGGGCCTTTTATAAGAGGAGAGGAGGGGCACTCTTGGAATATTATAAAATATTACATTATTATTTAATTCTTTTCGGATTCTAAAGGTCCCAAAAGGATATATTTCTAGGATAAGGTTATAAGGTTTCGAAATCCACCCATCCAATAGGTTTGTGACATGTTTAGGTCTTAGATTATACATTATCTTTTCATTTTATTTAAATCATTAAATAATGAGGTATTCGCTGCATCAACATGGTGTCATAAATAATTTAATTTAGTTTGTGTCTAAAAATTATAAAAAATATATAATGATGTTGAAAATATTTTTATCTTTATAATGAATATTTATAATAAAAAATATTACTTTTATAACCCCATTTAAAAATTATTTTAGCAAAACAACACATGTTTGTGACATTTTAAATTTAACTTTAAATAAAAAGTTATTTATGTCATTTTCCTACCAAAGTGGCTCCATGGGGTCCCCATGTTGACCCATGGATTGTATTTGTAGTAAATGACACATACAATGATGGTAGGGCATGTGTCTAGGTCATTTAATATTATTAAAACACTATTTTTATGTTAAATTACACTAATTACCTTTAATCGCGATTAATAAAACATAAAAATTACTATTCACCAAAAATTATTTTAATCTAATTGAACCATATTTTAATTCTTAATGACAACCATGTGTGTCATATTTTTGAAAATCAAATCACAAAAGTGGAAAAGTTTCATTTAAACGGAAAATCAGTTTCTTTAACAACCACTTAGTGGTTTCACTATTCATAAAAAATTGATGTTTTTCAGAAAAATACCAAATATTCACCCTAAGCTATATTTGATATTCCGAATTCAAAAATGATTTTCATTTTACAAAATTAAAAACATATAAGTTTCATTAATTAATTTAATAATGAACTCCCACTGTCAAAACAAATAGTTTTTTTTAAGAAACAATATCTTTTAGAAGATTGACACTAGTTTAAGTCCAATTTTAATGTGAAATTATTTCCAATGACCACTATTGGATTAAATGGTAAAAATATATTATAATTTGACTTTGAAACAAATTAAAAAGATAATATAATCAAGTAAATTAATTAGATTAAAAAGTGGTTTTGAATTAAAATACAACATTTTTCACTATTCATTAAAAATGAACTTTATCGGAAAAATACCAAAAATTTACACAATGAAAATTTTGATGTCCCTATTCTAAAGAAGAATATTATTTGGTCCAATATAACATATGAAAATTTCAAAAAGTTGATTTAAAAAGCGTTCACCATCAAAAGGTGGTTAATCAACCTTTTATGGAATATTTGAATATTTGCGCTTAAAATTGGATTCATTCACAATTTAAGCCTCTAACATTTATTGGATAAAAGTAAAAATATTTGAAAAAAATATATAATCATTTTGTAGTCAGTTCCGTTCATTCCTGCCATTACAATGGCTAGGCGTTAACTACCATTTAAAATAATATTATATTATTATTAGAGTGCAACGCAAGATTCCCAAGAAACTCATTGTTGCGTATTGGGTACTCTATCGAGCATAATGTCCCCTTTAAAGTAATATTAATATTTTATTCACAAATATGGATAAATATGAAAATGTCAGATTCATTATTTACCTGGGGTGTTACATCATTCCCCCTTTTGGGAATTATGTCCTCGCAATTTTTAAAATTGGGCTTCGAAACATCATTGAAAATCCCACTTCGGTACAAGAGTCAGTAAAACTATCACGTTAAAATAAAGAAAGGGAATTACAAAGGTCACCTGAGTTAACCCATACTAGGATTCCATGTAGGAAAACATGGACATGGAAGAAAAAACAAAGGGTCATGTTCTGAGGGAGAGTGATAGTAAACATATCTAAGAGAAAGTTAACCATAAGAAAATCACAAAATTGTGGTAGGTTAAACGGTATTCGATTCCCCAGTAGGAAAAGTTAACAGACAACATTTTTTTTAAGTTACTTTTCATTGAGGAATTTATTTTTGATCTTAAGGAAACATACTTACTTGTCGTGTAGACTCTCATCTCCTACTAGATTTCTTACACAAAGTTGTATTTTCTCCAAAAGATGTGTATTTAGGATGACTTGCTAATATTAAGCGAGCTATAATGAACATATATAGAATCACCTAATCCAAAAAGGAGAACTATATATTTCCCATGACTTTAGACCTTAACCAAAACCAAAATTTTAATAACAAGATCAGATAATCCACAAAGGGATAATCCTTTATAAAAAGAAAATCTATTCTTAATCTCCAATATTTGTCCAACAAAACCCAAAGTTCAACGAAGACCATTCAATAAAAAATTTGTCCATAAAATTCTTCAAAGTAAACCAAACTAATATTGACACCCAAATATTTGAAATATTTAATCACATAGTCTTACATGGTACAAATTAACATTTATCTCTAAATAACATCAATCGCTCTTAAAGTCTCATATTGAAAAGTAATTAACCTAATCACATATCCTCCATGATAGGTTAATAATTCCCATAGATAACCCAAAATCAACTTACTCTTAATTCATAAAATCATCTAACTAAAAAGAATAAGTCATACTAACCAGAGACTTCACGTAGTCCAGTGGCAGGCAATAAATACCAGTCTCACTTTGTTTGTCGGTTTGATTCCCGCAGCTTTGTCCGACAAGATGGGTTATCACATGGTCTGCGTGTTTTCCTTTTTCCAAATCTATATAATTTTTAAAAAATTCCCCAAAACGAGATAAAATCTTCAAAAATAATCATAACATATTTTAATCTCATGTTTATCTCATGCCTTTCATTTTCCATCATATCATAGAGTAACCCATAATTTTCTAGAATGTAAGGATCATATAAACCATAATGGTTACCTTTATAATAATTACTTGAACTTCTACATCGATTGGTCATCTTGTACATGATTCATTACAGAACATACCATGGTTCAAGTGGTTGATCATGACTCCTTGATAGTTAGTTTAGAACAACCACGAGATTCCTCATTGAATCCCCCATTTCATCCAGTCTCTTAATCAGAGAACCACCATAGGTTTCGTTCAAACCCATTATCACTTTGGTGCCTGCTAGATCCATCCATTTACTAAAAACAGAAATTTCAGTGTGAGTATATCAATAAAACCATCATGTAATAATGAGGAAGATGAACACTAATATATAATTACTCATTCACTTTATCTAAGATTAGGACTCTTTATGAAATGCTAGCCATTATGGTAATGTCAGTTATTCTTAGAGAATACACTAACCTCTAAAGTTATCTAAACTTCCCTTTGATACCAACTAAAGGGACCGACCTTAATCCTTACATTATATTGAAATAAATGAATAATTCACTTTGAGGATCTTTTCAGGTTTATAGTTTTAGAGAATTAGGACATAGCTTTTACATCTCAAAAGATTAGAAAGTAGACACTTCTACTAAGTTTCCATAAAAAAAATCTTAAAAGAAACATGTCTAGTTCCATGTTTTAGATATCATGTCTTTCCTTGATCCCATCCTTGACCCTATTCATCTTTAATTCATGTGTAAAACATTTCAAAAACTTGGGATGAGCATAAAATGCTCAGTAAGGGATATAAAAATATGGAATGGAAACATGATTACATGTATACATAAGAATCAATGAAATCATACTTTACTCATAAAACATAAGCACTTTAACATACATCATCAAATCATGAACAAAACCTAGAAATAATAAGGCATAAAAGTAACTTGAGGCATTCATAACATTCTTACGTAGGGAGTAACCCTCTTGGTTACATTTGGAATACCCATCACAGTATATTCCCTAAATATCTTAGGAGAAACCTTAATGTTTAACCCCTTAGCGTTACCCAAGGAATTGGAGAGCTATATCGGGCTCACCTGCCCTTAGTTTATCACGGAACCACCCGTCTTCATAATAATTCCCAGGAACCATAACATAATTGAATCACATAAAACATACATAAAGGAAACATAACATTTCCACATTTCAATCAAAAGATATCAATACAACACATTGATATAATAAAAACATTATGAAAACCATTTTAAATACCAAAATAAAATAAAAGTAAAACATGGTATTTATTTTTCTTTTAAAAAAAGGAATGGCTTGTAGAGGAAACCGAAATTCAAATAATAGTCACGGCGTCAGAGAAGTTGTTTTCACTGCATACGTACGACAAAAACATTCCCTTTTGTCATTTTGTAAAACGATCTGTATAAAAATGATTTCTTTCAGATAAACATAAAAGTTAAAGGGGTTTATACACCTAATAAAAAAAGGTGGTGTATAAAACAAAATATGCCTCAATGAAAATAGATTGAGACGAAGTCCCTTACAAAGATCATTATTATTAAATAAAATTGATCTATTATGTGTATTAACTATAAGTACACATAATGAAAGTACAAATACAAGATCGGACATAATAATATCATGACAAAATTGGAAAGTAGGAGATTAACCCAAAGAATAGAAATTGGGTTAAGAAGTTCCCTTACCGACTTGGGTAACTTTCGAAACGTACACCCCATTGAAGAAGTGTCATAAAATGAATATGTAAATACCCATAAATGGAATTATATTACAAAAGGAGTATAATAATGGGATGTATATACACCACTCAAAGGAAATGGTGGAAAATGTAGCATAAATCTCACGGGAATAAAAGTGAGATTAAAAATCCCTTACGAAAACTCGGCAGCCAAACGACGCCACTTAAAACTTCAAAAATAGATTGATGAGAACAAATAGGGTCTCTCATTATATTAAAATTTAATTTACAGAAAGATTAATATAAAATATCATCCCCCAACATAACAAAGAGGTGCTTAAAAGAAGTGACATAAAGGAGAGTACTTAAAAAGAAAGGGAGGGGTAAGATCCCTTACCTCATGTCCAACATTAGTCGATCGTTATTTAATCTCCTAAATAATAACATTTGGTCAATTTATAATTTCTTAAGGACCTCCTTTAAATATTATTTTTCAGTTCATATCACATATTATAATTTTATAATAATTGGTTAATAAAGTGAGTTCATATTAGACGTTTTTGTCGATGTTAGGTACATGAGTAAAAATTGCACTTGTTGGAAGAGAATTTTCCATGTAATTATAGGTACATCATATCCATAATAGTATTGATGTTTTAAATATCATATATATCCCTTATATATTCATTTTATTCTATTCCATAACCTTTGGAGATAAAAAATTAAAAGCACTGTTCATGGAGACGGTAGGCCGTACTTACGCTTGAACGCTACTTTCTTTTTTTGTCATATTAATGGAATTAAAACAAAATGAGATATATATATATATATTATAATTCCAGAATGATATCCATAATTTAGATTTAATATATTACATATATATCCATTATATATATGTACTTATAATAGTACATACCATTTGGAGATAAGAAATGAAATGTACCGTTCATGGAGACAGTAAGTTGTACGTACGCATGAATGCTACTTTGATTTTTTTTGTATTAAATGGAATGAAATAATAATGATATAAAGGTATATTATAATTATAGTAGGATATCATATGTAATACCATTAATTCCAACATTTATACGTCCCACATATGGAATTAACGAATCAAATCACTTTGAGGGGGCGGTAGTCCACACTTCCTAAAATGAAGATATCACATTTACCCATAATGGAAACCATAAAGGTATGCCATAAATGAAAAATACAGAAGATTAAGGAAAACATAAACATATTATATATCATATATAAATATAGTGACATCTTAATGGCCACCTTTTAAGGTGTTAAAAGAATACTGAACAATCATCATTTCGTGAGGGAGTAATTCGCCATCCACAGAAACAGTATGTTCTTTAACCATTAGACGAAGGTGTGTGTACGTTTAGCTCGAATACTTCACATAAAACATCCTAGTATATTGAAGATTCTTTTTTTGTTACAAAATAAAGTAATAAAAATAGTTTAGAGGGTTGGAGAAGCAAAATAAAACATAATAACACAAGAGAGGACACTACCTTTAAATCGGGTAACTCTCTTTGATTTGAGCTCAAAGGCATCATTTGAAACGATTCTGCCCAAAGTGAGGCTTCAATGACGAAGAGAGGGATGTGGAGCGATGAAATGGGCAGGGTTTTTCTGAGCAAAAGGCTTGAGATATAAGGCACCAGCCTTAAACCTTACTTAATATTGAGTTATTACAAGATTACACATTGAAGATCTTTTCAGGTTTAGAGTTTTAGAGAATTAGATCATGAAAACTTGCATTACATTCCACATTTAAGCAAAGTGGTTACATAAAAGACAGTATTCATTCTTCCCATCAACGGGAACATATTTAAAATATAACATGGATTCTTTCTTCACACATCCTTGACACTATCATCACATCATGTACCTTTCCCTTGACCTGTGAAAAACATTTCAAAAACTTGGGATGAGCATAAAAAGCTCAGTAAGAGTTATAAAAAATATGGAAAGGAAACATGAGTTCATATATACATGAGAATGAAATCATACTTTACCCATAAAACATAGGCACTTTAACATACCTCATCAAACCATGAATAAATCATAGAAAACATAAGACATAAAGGTAACTTGAGGCATTCATAACATTCTTACGTAGGGAGTAACCCTCTTGGTTACGTTTGGAATTCCCATCACAGTATATTCCCTAAATATCTTCGGAGAAACCTTAATGTTTCACTCCTTCGCGTTACCCAATGCATTGGAGAGCTATAACGGGCTCACCCGCCCTTAGTTTATCACAGAACCACCCGTCTTCATAATAATGCCCAAGAACCATAACATAATCATATCACATAAGACATGCATAAAGGAAACATAACATTTCCACATTTCAATCATGAGATATCAATACAACACATTGATATAATAAAAACATTATGAAAACCATTTTCAATACCAAAGTAAAACATGGTATTTATTTTTCTTTTAAAAAAAAGAAGGTATGGCTTGTAGAGGAAGCCGAAACTCAAATAACGGTTACGACGGCGGAGAAGTCGTCGTCGCCGCATACGTACGACAAAAACATTCCCTTTTGTCGTTTAGTAAACGCTTCGTATAAAAAAGATTCCTTTTGAATAAACGTAAAAGTCAAAGGGGTTTATACACCGTATAAAAGAAAGATGTGTATAAAATAAAATATGCCTTAATGAAAGGAGATTGAGACGAAGTCCCATACCACCTTGAAGCTTTTAACATTTTAAACCATTAATATCCATATAAATAAATCCTTAAAACCATTTTGAAAACATTGATATTAATAAGAACAAATAATTAAAACATTTAAAATGATATTTTGGTTAAAGGGGTTTTACCAAAATTAGAGACACTTGAATACAATAATCGAGGAATAATATTTAGTAAGAACTTTATAATATCATGAGAATAAAAGTATTCATGATATAATACTCCAAAGGACAGTATATACACCATATAAGAGTGAATTGGTGCATAACAACAATGAACCCTCAATAGAAATGTCAAATGTGACGAAATCCCTTATAAAGAAGGTATCCTTAAATTAAGGACAAATAAATATCAAAATTATGTGTGACAAAAATAAATACACCCAATATAAGTGGATATTAAGTGTAGAACAATAAAATTTCATTCACACATATTCAATAGATGACATATTCAATGACTACATGTTGAACCCAAAGAAATCAAAATTGGGTTAAGAAGTTCCCTTGACAGCCTAACGGCGTCACATCAAAATGAGTTGATGAGAGATAAAAAGAGTATCTCATCACTTGGACACAAAATTTACATCATTAAGGATATATGAGAACATATCCCAACATAAAAACATGTAAATTAAATGACCCAATAAAAGAAGTCTTTTAAAAAGAGGAGGGTGAAAGGTTCCCTTACCGACTTGGGTATCTTTCAAAACATACACCCCATGAAAGAAAGGCAATAAATCATTGATGTAAATACTCATCAACGAAAGTATATTACACAAAGAGTATAATAATGGGCAGTAAATACACCACTCAAAGGAAATTGTGGCAAATGTAGCATAAATCTCACGGGGATAAAAGTGAGATGAAAAATCCCTTACGAAAACTCGGCAGCCTAACGGCGCCACATAAAACTTCCAAAAGGATTGACGAGAGAGAATAGGGTCTCTCATCACATGAACATAAAACTTAAAGTAGGAGTAATATAAAATAACATCCCAATCATAAGAAAGATGAGCTTAAAAGAAATTACATAAAAGAGTGTACTTAAAAAGAAAGAGAGTTGTAGGATCCCTTACCTCGGGTCCGACTTGACTCGATCGTCCTTTAATCTCCTGAATAATAAACTTGACTTAATTTATAATTCCTTAAGAACCCTTTTTCAAGTTCATTATTACTTTTATACCACTTATTACCATGTCACAAACATTATGTAATCATTTAAGTTAATAATATTTGTTTTGCCGATATTTGGTTCTTAAGTCGAAAGTGGTCTTCTTACAATTACATGTTGTTCGTGTGGCCAAATGTTTATTATATCCAGAATTGTATTCATTATGTAGATATCATATATGTCATATATATCCAGTACATTCATGCATTTATAACATTACATAATCATTTAGAGGTAAGAAATGAAATGCACCGTTCATGGAGACGGTAAGCCGTACGTACGCATGAACGCTACTTTCATTTCTATTTCGTATTTTATAGAATGGAATAATAATGATATAAAGGTATATTATAATTCCAGTATAATATAATATATAATATCATATTTCCATCCTTTATACATCCCACATATGGTATTTAACGAATCAAATCACTTTGAGGGGGCGGTAGTCCGCACTTCCTTAAATGAAGATATCGCGTATACCCATAATGGAAGCCATAAAGGTAAGACAAAAATGAAAAATACAGAAGCATAAATAAAACATAAACATATTATATATCATATATAAAAATAGTGACATCATAATGGCCACCTTTGAAGGTGTTAAATGAGTATTGAACAATCATCGTTTCGGGAGGCAGAATTTCACCATCCACGGAAACCGTATGTTCTTTAACCATTTGATGTAGTTGTGTGAGAGTGTAGCTCGAATAAATCTTATAACAACATCCTAGTATATTTAAGATACTGGTGTTGTTACAAAAGAAGTAAATAAAAAGAGTTTAGGGGGTTGGAGAAGCAAAATAAAACAAATGAACATGAGAGAATGAATTACCTTTAAAAGTGTAACTCCTTATGATTTAAGCCTAAAGGCTTCCTTTGTAAGTATTCTTCCCAAAGGGAAACCTCTAGGATGAGGAGAGGGATGTGGAGAGAGTAAATGGGCAGGGGTTGGCCGAGCCAAATGCTTGAGAAGTGTGTGAAATGAGGTAGAGGTGGGGGCCTTTTATAAGAGGAGAGGAGGGGCACTTTTGGAATGTAAGGAAATATTACTTTATTTGAAAATGTGATTCGGTTTTAAAAGGTCCCACATTGATAGAATTCGTGGATAAGGTGATAAGGCTTCTAAATCCACTCATCCAATTGGTTTTGGACATGTGTAGGTTGTAGAGTTTTCATTATCTTTCCATTTTAATTAAATCGTCAAATAATGATGTCATCGCTGCATCATTATTATGTCATAAATAATTTAATTTATTTAATGTCTAAAAATTATAAAAAAAATACTATGATATAGGAAATCTTTTTAGATTTCCAATGACTATTTATAATAAAAATTAGGACTTGTATAACCCCACTTAAAAATTGTTTTCGTAAAACATATTATGTTTGTGTCATTTTCACTTTAACATTAAATAAAAAGTAATTTATGTCATTTCCCAACAAAAGTGGATCCATGGGGTCCCCAAGTTGACCCATGGCTTTTCATGGTCGGCCATGACACAACCAATGAAGTTGGGACATGTGTCAAGTTCATTTCATTTTATTAAAGCATTATTTATACCTTAAACTATACTAATTACCACTAATCGCGATTAAAAACTTAATAAGTTACTATTCACCAAAAAATTATTTTTATCTCATTGAACCACATTTTACTTCTTAATGACAACCATGTATGTCGGATTTTTGAAATTCAAAACACAATGATGGAAAAATTTCATTTAAACGGAAAATCAGTCTTTATAAGTACCACTTAGTGGTTTCACTATTCATCAAAAAATTGAAGTTTTTCAGAAAATTACCAAAAATTCACCCTAAGCTATATTTGATACTACGAATTCAAAAATGAAGTCCGTTTTACAAAATTCAAAACATATTAGTCACATTAATTAATTTAATAATTAATTCCCGCTGTCAGAGCAAATAGCGTGTTTTTATAAAACAATAAGTATCAAAAGATTGACACCAGTTTAAGTCCGATTTCAAAGTGAAATTGATTCCAACGACCACTATTGGATTTAATGGTAAAAATATTTTCTAATTTCACTTTAAAACCAATTAAAAAGATAATCTAATCATATAAATAAATTATATTAAAAAGAGGTCTTGAATTAAAATACAACATTTTACACTATTCATTAAAAAAATGAACTTTATCAGAAAGATACCAAAAATTTACACAAAGTAAAATTTGATGTCCCGATTCTTAATAAGAGTTTTATTTGGTCCAAAAGAATGTATAAGAGTGATCAAAACTATATTTAATGACAGTTCGCCATCAAAAGGCGATAAGTGAGCCTTTAGTGAAAACTAGGGCATATATGCCTAAAATTGAATTCTTTCCGTATTTTAAGCCTCTATCCTTTATTGGATAAATGTAAAAACATTTAAAAACATATATAATCATATTTTAGTTATTCTATCCATTCCCGCCATTACAACAGCTACATGTTAACTACCATTTAAAATAATATTATTTTATTATTAGAGTGCAACATAAGATTCCCAAGAAACTCATTGTTGCGTGTTGGGTACGCCATCGAGCATTGTATCCACTTTAAAGTCATATTAATATTTTATTCAAAAATATGAATAAATATGAAAATGTCTATTCTTTATTTACCTGGGGTGTTACATCCTTCCCCCCTTTTGGGAATTGCGTCCTCGCAATTTTAAAATTGCTCTTGGAAACATCCTTGAAAGTCCCACATCGGAACAAAAGTCAGTAAAACAAACACTTTAAAATAAAGAAAGATAAGTACAAAGGTCACCCGAGTTAACCCATACTAGGATTCCAAGTATGAAAATATGGACATGGAGGAAAAAACAAAGGGTCATGTTCTGATGGAGAGTGAAAGAAAACACGTTTAGGAGAAAGTTAACCACGAGAAAATCACAAACTTGTGATGGGTTAAACGATATTCGAATCCCCAGTAGGAAAAGTTAATAGACAACATTTTTGTTTTAAGTTACTTTTTATTGAGGAATTTATTCATAAGGAAACATAATCAATTATCATATTGAATTTCAACTTTTATTATATTCCTTACACAAACTCATATTTTCTCCAAAAGATGAGTATTTAGGAAGACTTGTTCACATTAAGAGTACTATAATCAACTTCTAGAGAATCACCTAATCCACAAAATAGAACAATATACTTCCCATGTATTTAGGCTTTAACCAAAACCAAAAACCAAAAAGGTTAGTACAAGATTAGATAATCTAGAAAAGGATAACCCCTTATAAAAATAAAATCTATTCTTAATCTCCAAAATTTGTCCAACAAAACCCAAAGTTCAACGAGGACCATCCGATAAACAATTTGTCCATAAAATTCTTCAAAGTAAACCTAATATAATATTGAAACCCAAATATTTGAAGGATTTAGTCACATAGTCTTCCATGTTAAATCGTAACATTTATCTCCAAACAACATTAGTTGCTCCTAAAGTCTCGTATTGAAAAGTAATTAACCTAATCACATATCCTCCATGATAGATTAATCATTTTTATAAATAACCCAAATCAACTTACTCTTAATTCATAAAATCATATAACTAGAATGAATCAGTCAAACTAACCAGGGACTTCACATAGTCCAGTGGTAGGCGATAAATACCAGTCGCACCTTGGTTGTGGGTTCGATTCTCGCAGCTTTGTCCGACGCGACGGGTTGTCACACGGTCTGTGTGTTGTCCTTTTTCAAAACTATATAATTCTCTAAACATTCACCAAAACGAGATAAAATCTTCAAAAATATTCACAAAATATTTTAACCTCAATTTTATCTCATGCCTTCCACTTCAATCATAACATTTAGTAACCCATAATTTCCTCAAAAGTAAGGATCATATAAACCCAAATGGTTCTTTATAACTATGTCCACAAAAGAAATGATAACTATTACTTGGATAAAATTTGCCTATATTAAACGTCAGGGTTACACATAATATAAAAAGTCTTTTAATGTAACCCCATCATCAAAAGAGACTTGATAATCTTAAGAATTTCACCATAACTCTTGAAGCCCTTTTATGTTGACATCTTACTCATTCAACATTATTCAAGATCCATTATCCATTGCTTTCCAACCTATTCTGAAATACCTCTTTCCTACAAACAAAATCATGAATCATATCCTAAGATTCCAAAATAGGAAAACAATAGTCATGAAATAGTACATACCTTTGATTGGTCATTGTCAGTTTCTTCATCCTCAATAGGAATGGCATTAGGTATTGGTAAATGAACATTTGTACGCTCTTGGTGACCCCATTCACGAAACTTCTTCATAGAACATGTGTTTCAATAATGACCATGCACACCACATTTAAAACATTCAATTGATCCCTCAGAAAGAACTTCTTTCCCTTTCCTCGAGTCAACTGGATGCTTCCTTTTTCCATGGCAGGTTCTTTCTTTATGACCTTCATTTCCACATCTATAGCATATTTCTGCCCCTTTGAAACATTTTCCTAGGTGTTTCTTTCCACATCTTTGACACATAGGTTTTTGAACACACATACCTTTATGATTATTACCTGTACTTCCGTAGGGATTTGTTTCTTGCATATATGATGCCTTAGAGAAAACTCCAAGGTTTAGGTGGTCAATCATGACTCCAGATAGTTGGTTGAGGATAATCAGAAGAGTTCTCATTGCAGCTGCCATATCATTCAGTTTCTTACTCAAAAAACTGTCACAGTTTCCTCCACATCCACTGTTACTTTGGTGCCTGCTATATCCAGCCATTTACTAAAACCAAAAAAGGTCAGTGTGAGTATATCAACAAAACCATCATGTACTAATGAGGAAGATAAACACTATGATACACTTACTCATTCACTTTATCTAAAATTAGGACTCTTTCTGAAATCCAAACCATTATGGTAATGTCACTTATGCTTAAAGAGTACCCTAACCTCTAAAGTTATCTAAACCGACCTTTGATACCAACTATAAGGCCCCAGCCTTAAACCTTACTTAATCTTGAGTTATTACAAGATTACACATTGAGGATCTTTTCAGGTTTAGAGTTTTAGAGAATTAGATCATGAAACTTGCATTACATTCCACATTTAAACAAAGTGGTTACATAAAAGACAGTATTCATTCTTCCCATCAACGGGAACATATTTAAAATATAACATGGATTCTTTCTTGACACATCCTTGACACTATCATCACATCATGTACCTTTCCCTTGACCTGTGAAAAACATTTCAAAAACTTGGGATGAGCATAAAAAGCTCAGTAAGAGTTATAAAAAATATGGAAAGGAAACATGAGTTCATATATACATGAGAATGAAATCATACTTTACCCATAAAACATAGGCACTTTAACATACCTCATCAAACCATGAATAAATCATAGAAAACATAAGACATAAAGGTAACTTGAGGCATTCATAACATTCTTACGTAGGGAGTAACCCTCTTGGTTACGTTTGGAATACCCATCACAGTATATTCCCTAAATGTCTTCGGAGAAACCTTAACGTTTCACTCCTTCGCGTTACCCAATGCATTGGAGAGCTATAACGGGCTCACCCGCCCTTAGTTTATCACGGAACCACCCGTCTTCCTAATAATGCCCAAGAACCATAACATAATCATATCACATAAGACATGCATAAAGGAAACATAACATTTCCACATTTCAATCACGAGATATCAATACAACACATTGATATAATAAAAACATTATGAAAACCATTTTCAATACCAAAGTAAAACATGGTATTTATTTTTCTTTAAAAAAAAAGAAGGTATGGCTTGTAGAGGAAGCCGAAACTCAAATAATGGTTACGACGGCGGAGAAGTCGTCGTCGCCGCATACGTACGACAAAAACATCCCCTTTTGTCGTTTAGTAAACGCTTCGTATAAAAAAGAGTCCTTTTGAATAAACGTAAAATTCAAAGGGGTTTATACACCGTATAAAAGAAAGTTGTGTATAAAATAAAATATGCCTCAATGAAAGGAGATTGAGATGAAGTCCCATACCACCTTGAAGCTTTTAACATTTTTAACCATTAATATCCATATAAATAAATCCTTAAAACCATTTTGAAAACATGGATATTAATAAGAACAAATAATTAAAACATTTAAAATGATATTTTGGTTAAAGTGGTTTTTCCAAAATTAGAGACACTTGAATACAATAATCGAGGAATAATATTTAGTAAGAAATTTATAATATCATGAGAATAAAAGGATTCATGATATAATACTCCAAAGGACAGTATATACACCATATAAGAGTGAGTTGGTGCATAACAACAATGAACCCTCAATAGAAATGTCAAATGTGACGAAATCCCTTATAAAGAAGGTATCCTTAAATTAAGGACAAATAAATATCAAAATTATGTGTGACAAAAATAAATACACCCAATATAAGTGGATATTAAGTGTAGAACAATAAAATGTCATTCACACATATTCAATAGATGACATATTCAATGACTACATGTTGAACCCAAAGAAATCAAAATTGGGTTAAGAAGTTCCCTTGACAGCCTAACGGCGTCACATCAAAATGAGTTGATGAGAGATAAAAAGAGTATCTCATCACTTGGACACAAAATTTACATCATTAAGGATATATGAGAACATATCCCAACATAACAACATGTAAATTAAAAGACCCAATAAAAGATGTCTTTTAAAAAGAGGAGGGTGAAAGGTTCCCTTACCGACATGGGTATCTTTCAAAACATACACCCCATGAAAGAAAGGCAATAAATCATTGATGTAAATACTCATAAACGAAAGTATATTACACAAAGAGTATAATAATGGGCAGTACATACACCACTCAAAGGAAATTGTGGCAAATGTAGCATAAATCTCACGGGGATAAAAGTGAGATGAAAAATCCCTTACGAAAACTCGGCAGCCTAACAGCGCCACATAAAACTTCCAAAAGGATTGACGAGAGAGAATAGGGTCTCTCATCACATGAACATAAAAATTACAGTAGGAGTAATATAAAATAACATCTCAATCATAAGAAAGATGAGCTTAAAAGAAATTACATAAAAGAGTGTACTTAAAAAGAAAGAGAGTTGTAGGATCCCTTACCTCGGGTCCGACTTGACTCGATCGTCCTTTAATATCCTGAATAATAAACTTGAGTTAATTTATAATTCCTTCATAACCCTTTTTCAAGTTCATTATTACTTTTATACCACTTATTACCGTGTCACAAACATTATGTAATCATTTAAGTTAATAATATTTGTTTTGCCGATATTTGGTTCTTAAGTCGAAAGTGGTCTTCTTACAATTACATGTTGATCGTGTGGCCAAATGTTTATTATATCCAGAATTGTATTCATTATGTAGATATCATATATGTCATATATATCCAGTACATGCATGCATTTATAACATTACATAATCATTTAGAGGTAAGAAATGAAATGCACCGTTCATGGAGACGGTAAGCCGTACGTACGCATGAATGCTACTTTCATTTCTATTTCGTATTTTATAGAATGGAATAATAATGATATAAAGGTATATTATAATTCCAGTATACTATCATATATAATATAATATTTCCATCCTTTATACATCCCACATATGGTATTTAACGAATCAAATCACTTTGAGGGGGCGGTAGTCCGCACTTCCTTAAATGAAGATATCGCGTATACCCATAATCGAAGCCATAAAGGTAAGACAAAAATGAAAAATACAGAAGCATAAATAAAACATAAACATATTATATATCATATATAAAAATAGTGACATCATAATAGCCACCTTTGAAGGTGTTAAATGAGTATTGAACAATCATCGTTTCGGGAGGCAGAATTTCACCATCCACGGAAACCGTATGTTCTTTAACCATTTGATGTAGTTTTGTGAGAGTGTAGCTCGAATAAATCTTATAACAACATCCTAGTATATTGAAGATACTGGTGTTGTTACAAAAGAAGTAAATAAAAAGAGTTTAGGGGGTTGGAGAAGCAAAATAAAACAAATGAACATGAGAGAATGAATTACCTTTAAAAGTGTAACTCCTTTTGATTTAAGCCTAAAGGCTTCCTTTGTAAGTATTCTGCCCAAAGGGAAACCTCTAGGATGAGGAGAGGGATGTGGATAGAGTAAATGGGCAGGGTTTGGCCGAGCCAAAGGCTTGAGAAGTGTGTGAAATGAGGTAGAGGTGGGGGCCTTTTATAAGAGGAGAGGAGGGGCACTTTTGGAAAGTAAGGAAATATTACTTTATTTGAAAATGTGTTTCGGTTTTAAAAAGTTCCCACATTGATAGAATTCGTGGATAAGGTGATACGGCTTCTAAATCCACTCATCCAATTGGTTTTGGACATGTGTAGGTTGTAGATTTTTCATTATCTTTCCATTTTAATTAAATCGTCAAATAATGATGTCATCACTGCATCATTATTATGTCATAAATAATTTAATTTATTTAATGTCTAAAAATTATAAAAAAATACTATGATATAGGAAATCTTTTTAGCTTTCCAATTAATATTTATAATCAAAATTTGGACTTGTATAACCCCACATAAAAATTGTTTTCGTAAAACATATTATGTTTGTGTCATTTTCACTTTAACATTAAATAAAAAGTAATTTATGTCATTTCCCAACAAAAGTGGATCCATGGGGTCCCCAAGTTGACCCATGGCTTGTCATGGTCGGCCATGACACAACCAATGAAGTTGGGACATGTGTCAAGTTCATTTCATTTTATTAAAGCATTATTTATACCTTAAACTATACTAATTACCACTAATCGCGATTAAAAACTTAATAAGTTACTATTCACCAAAAAATTATTTTTATCCCACTGAACCACATTTTACTTCTTAATGAAAACCATGTATGTTGGATTTTTGAAATTCAAAACACAATGATGGAAAAATTTTATTTAAATGGAAAATCAGTCTTTATAAGTACCACTTAGTGGTTTCACTATTCATCAAAAATTGAAGTTTTTCAGAAAATTACCAAAAATTCACCCTAATCTATATTTGATACTACGAATTCAAAAATAAATTCCGTTTTACAAAATTCAAAATATATTAGTCACATTAATTAATTTAATAATTAATTCCCGCTGTCAGAGCAAATAGCGTGTTTTTATAAAACAATAAGTATCAAAAGATTGACACCAGTTTAAGTCCGATTTCAAAGTGAAATTGATTCCAACGACCACTATTGGATTTAATGGTAAAAATATTTTCTAATTTCACTTTAAAACCAATTAAAAAGATAATCTAATCATATAAATAAATTATATTAAAAAGAGGTTTTGAATTAAAATACAACATTTTACACTATTCATTAAAAAATGAACTTTATCAGAAAAATACCAAAAATTTACACAAAGTAAAATTTGATGTCCCGATTCTTAATAAGAGTTTTATTTGGTCCAAAATAATGTATAAGAGTGATCAAAACTATATTTAATGACAGTTCGCCATCAAAAGGCGATAAGTGAGCCTTTAGTGAAAACTAGGGCATATATGCCTAAAATTGAATTCTTTCCGTATTTTAAGCCTCTATCCTTTATTGGATAAATGTAAAAACATTTAAAAACATATATAATCATATTTTAGTTATTCTATCCATTCCCGCCATTACAACGGCTACATGTTAACTACCATTTAAAATAATATTATTTTATTATTAGAGTGCAACATAAGATTCCCAAGAAACTCGTTGTTGCGTGTTGGGTACGCCATCGAGCATTGCATCCCCTTTAAAGTCATATTAATATTTTATTCACAAATATGAATAAATATGAAAATGTCTATTCTTTATTTACCTGGGGTGTTACATGAGAGGTGTGGGTAAGGTGGTAGAGGTGGGGGCCTTTTATAAGTTGATAGGAGGGGAACTTTTGGAAAGTTATAAAATATTACTTTATTATATAATTCTTTTCGGATTTTAAAGGTCCCAAAAGTATATATTTCTAGGTTAAGGTGATAAGTTTTCTATATCCACCCATCCAATAAGTTTGTGACATGTGTAGGTCTTATATTATACGTTATCTATTCATTTTATTTAAATCGTTAAATAATGAGGTAATCGCTGCATCATCATGGTGTCATAAATAATTTAATTTATTTAGTGTCTAAAAAATATAAAAAAGTATCATGATGTAGGAAATCTTTTTATATTTCTAATTAACGTTTATAATCAAAAATATGACTTGTATAAATTCATGTAAATTTTTTTTAGTAAAACAACCCATGTTTGTGACATTTTAATTTGAACATTAAATAAAAACTTATTTATGTAATTTTCCTACCAAATTTGCTCCATGGGGTCCCCAAGTTGATCCATGGATTGTCTTGGTCGGACATGACACATAAAAAGAGTGTAGGACATGTGTCTAGGTCATTTCATATTATTAAAGCATTTTTTTACTTTAAATTACACTATTTACCTTTAATCGCGATTAATAAAACCTAAAAATTATTATTCACCAAAAATTATTTTAATCTTATTAAACCACATTTTAATAATTAATGAAAACCATGTATTTTATATTTTTGAAAATCAAATCACAAAATTGGAAAAGTTTCATTTAAATGAAAAATCAGTTTCTTTAACTACCACTTAGTGGTTTCACTATTCATAAAAAATTGATGTTTTTCAAAAAACTACCAAAAATTCACCCTAATCTATATTTGATATTCCAAATTCAAAAATTATGTCTATTTTAAAAAATTAAAATCATATAAGTTTCATTAATTAATTTAATAATTAATTCCCACAATCAAAACAAATAACGTGTTTTTAAGAAACAATATCTATTAAAAGATTGACACAAGTTTAAGTCCAATTTCAAAGTGAAATTAATTCCAATGACCACTATTGGATTAAATGGTAAAAATATATTTTAATTGTAAACCAATTCAAAATATAATCTAATCATATAAATAAATTAGATTAAAAAGTGGTTTTGAATTAAAAGACAACATTTTTCACTATTCATTAAAAAATGACCTTTATCGGAAAAATACCAAAAATTTACACAATTTAAATTTTGATGTACCGATTCTAAAGAAGAATTTTATTTGGTCCAATATAGCATATGAAAATTTAAAAAATTGTATTTAAAAATATTTCTCCATCAAAAGGTGGTTAATCGACCTTTTAAAGAATATTAGAATATTTACGCTTAAAATTGGATTAATTCACATTTTAAGCCTCTAACATTTATTGGATAAAAGTAAAAATATTTGACATACATATATAATCATTTTGTAGTTAGTATCGTTCATTCCCGCCATTAAAATGGCTAGGCGTTGACTACCATTTAAAATAATATTATATTATTATTAGAGTGCAATGCAAGATTCCCAAGAAACTCCTTGTTTCGTATTGGGTACGCTATCGAGCATAGCGTCCCCTTTAAATTAATTTTAATATTTTATTCACAAATATGGATAAATATGCAAAGGTCACATTCTTTATTTACCTGGGGTGTTACAATTATGGTGGACATTATGACGGAACTGTAATTATATATTATATTTATGATATTAATTTTATCTCTATGATTCTTCATTTTTAATTTACAACATAACTTTATGGTTTTCAGAATGTGAAAATACAATAATTTTATTTGAGAAAATGGGGACAACCGCCCCCTCAAAGTGATATGACTCGTTCATGCAATACATGGAATGTATCAAGGATGTAATTTATAAACATAGGTAACATATATAACATATATATTAAACATTAATTATAATATACCTATGTATAATTATGTTTTTATTCCATTAAAAATGAAATAAAAAAAAGTAGTGTTCATGTGGATGTACAGCTTACCGTCTCAATGAATGGTGCATTTAAATTGTTATGTCAAAATGTTATGGAAAATTATAAATACATATATTCATGATATATAAGAAATATATGATATCTAAATTATCAATATGAATTTTTATATATTGGATGTTTGACAACATGGAAAATTTGTAATTATAACAAGTTTATTTTTTACTCAAGTTCTGAACATTGACAAAATGTCTGATATGAACTCAAATAATTAATAAATATAATAGAAAGTCAATAAGTAATCTAAAATTAATAATAAATAGGGAAAAAGTTTGGGAGAATGTAAAAATATTATTATGATAATTTTTCAGTAATAAAAAAAGACATGTAAGACAAGTAGGACACGAGGTAAGGGGTTTGTTATCTCACTTTTAATTCCTTGTGATTTCAATTGTTCCCCACTTATTTATTGCATGTGGTCTATTAGATTCATAAATTATATATATATTACCATGATTATTTTTATATTATTTTTATTTTGTGATTCATTTTGTGGTTAGTAATTTGTTGTTATACAAATCGATTGATTACGATGTGGTAAGGGGTTTTCATCTCAATTTTTATTCCTATCAGATTACTGCTATATTTGACACAATTTTCATTTAGTGTGGTGTATGTACCGATCATGATTTTATTATTGGTGTAATATAATTTAATTTATGGGTATTTACATCATCATTGAATGATCCATCTTTCATGGGGTGTATGCTTCGTAAGTTACCAAATCTGCAAGGGAAACCTTCACCATCCTCTTTTAGTCAAAGATATCTTTTTGTTTTGTATTTTAATTTACATTTTCTTATTTTGGGATATGTTATTATATATCCTTATTGGTGTAAATTATATTTCCAAGTGATGAGAGACCCTTTTATTTCTCATCAACTCATTTTGTTGATTTTTAATGTGAAGTTGTTAGGCTGTGAAATTTTTGTAAGGGAACTTCTTAACCTAATTTCAATTCTTTGGGTTAAATGTGTAATTTTTGATTATGTTAAGATATAAATATTTTTGAATGACATATGTTTGTTTTACAGTTAATATAAAATTATATTGAGTTTATTTATATTTTTCAAACATAATTATGTAATTGATTTATCCTTAAACTAAGAATACCATCATTATAAGGGATTTCATCGCAATTTACATTCCACTAAAACTTCATTGTTGTTATGAGGAAACTCACTTTTATATGTTTTATATAATATTATTTGGAATATTATATCATGAATACAGTTATTCTCATGATATTATAAATCATTGATTAAATGTTATTCATAAATTATTTTTATTCAAGAATCTCGCATTTTGTTAGGAACTTCTTAAGTAAAATATTGTTTTAATGATTTATTATTCTAAATATTTCTCATTAATGTCTATGTTTTCAAAATAGTTTTAAGGATTTATTTATATAGACAATAATTTTTAAAAAATATAAATTTCATTAAAAGCTTCAATGTGGTCTGGGACACTTTGATTCAAAAATCTCTTTATTAAAAGGTTTTGAAAATGGTTTTGAGAATGTATTGATTATTTCAATATCATTAAATGATATATTGTGATTGACATGTGGAAATTATGTCTTTCTATTATTTTTGTTTTATGTTTTATGAATATGTTATGGTTCATGGGAAATGATTACATATACTGGTGGATCCGTGATAAACCTATGACGGGTGAGCTCGAGATAGATCTCCAATGCATTGGGTAACATGACAGAGGTAAACATTAATGTTTATACTAAGAGATTTAGGGAATATATTATGATGGGTATTCCAAACATAAATCCCTATATTTCTGTGAAATCTAAAATGTAATTATGTTTTGTATTCCATAAGTTACCTTTTATGATTTATGATTTTTGTGTGTTATTCATAAATCATATAATTTCAAAAGGTATGTTATAATTATAAACTATGGATTCATTAATTTGTATTTATTGATGTGATGTTGTTTCATTTTATTATTTTATATCCCTTACCTAGCTTTTTATGCTCCACCTATGTTTTAAAAAGTTTTTTACAGGACATAAATATGAATAGTGTCAAGGATGGGATCAAGTAAAATTTATGTTGTCTAATACATGGAACTAGACTTGATACTTTTTTAAGAGTTTTTATTTTATGAAAAATTGGATACTGAGTTGATGTGTCAACGTTGTAATTTTTGAAATGTAATGTAACAGTTATGGTATAACTCTCTTATACTATAAACATGAAAAGATCCTAAAAGTGAATTATTAACATAACTAAATATTTTGTAATGTTTATGGACTTTTCTTTATATCACATGGGTGAATAAAATCCATGGGGCCCCTAACACCCCACTATATATAACTGAATAGTTTAAGAAATCCATGTTTCCAAATCCACCTATTTAATTGTTGGGGATCTAAATTCTGAATAATCATTATAAACCCTTAATGCCTCCTTGATTTCATTAGGCCTCACTATTACTGACAAAAAATAATAGAAACCAAAAACTAATGATCAATGCATTTAGGAAAGTTCGGGATATGATAACTGTCATACATGTTATATATTGTGTTATAATTCTATTCACGGTACCAATGTGTTATGAGGAAGCATTTTGATTTAGTGTCTCATGAGGGGGAGTATTTTTCAATGCTTCATATGAAATGATGATAGTATATGGATTGATAATATTGTATAATGTCCTCACATGTTATGACTTGGTGACAAAATGGAATTATGTGAATTAACCCATGCGGGAACAATAGTCATGAGGGTCTATGTGACCTAAAATGATGGATATAAATATGGAATGGTAACCTGTTGTATTCTAACTTAGAGGCCAATTACATGTACGGTTTTTAAGCAGTATCGAAGATGTATCCATCATCCGTGATGCTTCATTTTCCACTCAAATTGTTTTAATAATGTTGTCGAAACATGTATATATTGGGGTTCTGAAAGATTGGTTATAAAATCAATGATCATTAAGGTTATTAATAATTTAAACATTTATCAATTATAATTATTTATACATTTATGCATGTTGAAAAATTCTAAAGATGTATGCATGGTGTGTTACTATGTTTTATTACCCAAATCTTGCATGGGAATATCGGTTTCATGTATACTTCATGTATGGGGTTTCTAGAAGGAACAATGTGTGCATGGAAGACAATTGACTAGTAGAGAATGAAGCTTATTGTGGAATTAAAATATACTATATTGGATTACCATATAGTTTAGTTCAATATATTCTTATAAATTATCTCTGGTTTGGATTTCCCCCTAGGACCCTGATTTTTTTATCTATATTTGATGTGTGAATTTTTGAATTACATTATGATATTTTATCGTTTTCATTGATTATATGAAGTTATTTTATATATAATTAATATTATTTTCCAAGGATATGATGTTGAGGGTGTATTCTACCAATTGATGGTGTTAAAACCCTCACATCTGGGGGATATCAACTTTTTTGTGGGGTGATGTGCATGATTTCTTGAGTATCTTCATATTAGACTAGGTGTTTCGAGTTGGGGCATTAAAATTATCATTATTTGACATGGTATGTTAATCTATATTTTCTTGATACTATTCCTTAACTTAAATATCTTCACAAATATCTCCATTTAACACAATATTTTATATTATATTTTCATTTCTCTATCATCTTGAGTCTCTTTATTTTTCAAATATATGTTTTTTTATTGAACAATTACATAAGGAATATACATTTTTCTTCCATATTTACATAATCCCTTTATTATAATATTTTTATAATATATATACTACATATCCAATGGATTTGGATTAAATTATTGTATAATTTATCATAATAAAAATTTCTATAAGATTCATGTTATCCACATAAATAATACATTACTTTTAATGAATATATATAATAGTTTGAGCATCCCAATTACAATGATACATTAGAAGACCGTATAGTACTAGAATAGACTTAAATATGTTTATGATAATTTATTTCCCTATTGTACCACCCCATAAAGTTGGGGTATCCCTAAAACAATAACTTACTATACAATCCATTCAATCCAAAGACATATCTCTAATTGATTTATTTTAGAACATATATATATTATCAAATTTCAATTCTATTGTCTTCCTTGAAAATTATTTATCATCCCTTATTCTGCAACTATTAAAATAATAAATGACTAATATATTATGAACCATGGGAATAATATATCACCTCTTATAATAATAATTCATCATTACAATACAAATCAACTTTCCTTCGACACCCATTTATTACAGCGGCCACCACATATTAATGTCAACAAGATATGGCATTAAAATGCCTTGTGTTTATCTTATGCCTTTCCATAGTATATGATTGATGGTTTCATTATTCCCAAGCAATTACATATGTCATCTTCATAAGAGGAACCAAGTATGATGTTTTATCTACAATCCTTCCCTTCTCTTTTTCAGGACCAAGGATAAACTAACTATGAAACTAAATCAGTATTCTTGGAAAAAATATATGTTAATTATTTAAAACAATTCTTTAATTCTGCACTTTATATTAATATATTTACTTAAATCCCTAATTATAAAATTTGTATTTATTTAATTAAAATATAATCAAATATGTGTCCAATAAATCCATATAATCAACTCCCATTACCAAAAGGGACCTACAAATCAAATATATTTTAAATATATTCATTAATAACCTTTTAGGATTTATTAATATTTTCATTTTTATTCTAAGGTGATAAACTTATAAATTTTATTATTTTTTTGGATTTCATACTGAGTATGGATATTGATATTTAACCATCAATTTTTATCATTATCTCATAAAATGTAACATTGTAATTTATTTAAATAGAAACATAATTTTTAATAGTGTATCCAAAAACAAAATCAAGATTATAAGTGAATGTAACACCCCTAAAATTTAAAACGATTTTTTATTAAAATCCATCTATTCATCAGTTTTTATCGAACACAACATTATGTTTGAACAAGACATGAGATAGTCTTAAAATATTATTATTTATATGGGTCCATTATAATCTATACATTAATATGATTTCTATGAATACTAATGAAAAATTATGAATATTATATAGTTTATAAATTTATAATAAATTAATATTTTATATATTGATAGGAAATAAAATAAGAACCACTTGAAAGAGATAGAAATTTATTTCTGAAAACTTCATTTGTATAAAAGGTGGATTAGTCGTGAATTATGAATATAATTTAAAATTAAATTTTTAACCCTCAAGAAAATATATTTGAAAAAATGAACTTAATTTATAAATTATGAATTTAATATTTTTTCGTATTGTGAATTTTTTAAATGTAGTTATTTTTTTATGAATATTGAAAAATAATAATTTTTACTCAAGAGTAAATTTTCATTAAAATTATTTAAAAGTGAAATTATATTTTGAATATGTTTTAACTTAATTTTACATTAATTATATTAAAATATAACTAATTTTGGTCAGTTGAATATATTTAATATTTATTTTTATATTAAAACATTTTATAAATATTAGAATTTTCTCTTTGGAAAATAAAGCATTCATTATATCTATTGTATAATTTTAAATGAATTTATTCAAATTATGTGTATTTAATTTTGAAATATATATTACATATATTTATTTAAAATAAATTATATTATCTAATATTTTTCAACATAAAATGTTACCATAAATAATAATAAAATTGTAAAAATTAATTATCTCATTTAAGCTAAAAAAAATTTTCCTCTAGGTTAAACTAAAAATATAAGCCTTAAAATTTACCTAACACTTATCTATAAACCATCTAATGGATATATATTGACATTAAAAACTATATTTTTTTATGCCCATTATTATTGGATTATTTCTCAATAAAAATGTTGTAATAAATTTATATTACTGATAAATTCCATGTGTGTCCTCTCCCCACTTATAAAACGTCCCAAACTCTCCTCTATTACTCACACATCCAAAAACATTTGGATAGGACAAGACCTATAGAATTACTGTCCTTAAAACATTATCCTTATCCTAGATTCTCTATATTTATTAGGAATATCTTTTAGGATGACTTTAGAAATAATACTAAGCTTCATCTCTGTAGAAAATGTAATATTCCTGAACGTGTATGTGTTTTATTTCCTCATACACTTAAATAAAATCATTTTACCCTATGATGATATAACAACACAATTATGTCATATATGATTATATGTTATTATAATAATATAACAACCTAGATATATATCAACTTCCATAAAATGGGAAACAAAACCGTTGATGGTTTGTATAGTGGAATAATGCCTTGTGAATATATTGGACATTGTTTTATTATGAAATATCATCGATTAATGTTTTATCTATAAACATTATTTCTCTCTATGATGATGAGGTAAAATTATTAAGAAAATATATTTATTTTCATTTATATTCCACCACCTTCAAATAATTTTTAATTTTGATAATATAATTAAAAAATAATATCATATGTAGTGATACGATATTAAATAAATGGAAAAACAAAAATACATATCCACATCCTTCAATGGGGAAACAAAATAGTTGATCTTTTGTAGAGTTAACTATTTCCATACCAACTAATGTAATTAAATTTAAATAACCACAAATAAATCAAAGATAGTATGATGGATATAACATATTAATATAATATTTATTAAATATATATACTCATAAAAATTTTATATCATATATACATTAATGGACTCCATTCCACGAGAGATATAATTAAATATCTCATGTGTAGGGTGGTCTTCGACCTTGTGATATGTTGTGATTCTATTTTAAATTATGCAATACATGAAAGGAATAAAAATTAATTTTTAATTAATATATATTATATTTATGATCTAACAATAATTATAGAAAAATTATATATTATTAATCTTCTTACATACCAATATATTGGAAAACAATAATGTCAGGTGTGCATACGTGTGGACTAATTTTTACACATTGTGGTGTAAAATGGATTCCACATTGTTGTAACATAGATGATAATAAGGATATATTTTATTAATATAAGGTCTATATATTTAATTATAAATATTATATAAAATTTAATAAAAATTTATTTTCTTTATGTTCCTCCTATTATGAAAAATTTAAACAACATTCATGCACATATATGACCTACTATATCCCTGAATATTTTTATCCACTTTAACTATCTACCATTAATTAATTTCCCGATATACATATATAATTAACATGTATGACATTTATAACATGGTTAACATGTTATATATGAATTAACCATTAAAAAATTAAAATTACCAAGATTATCAATCAAAACAATCCATGAAAAATTAAGCAATAATCACAAAACAAATAGTGATTTAAAAGTATAATTTGAATAAATATGTGCTAAAATACTACAAGTAAATTATATATTTTATTAGATATATGATCATGGTTTACTAAAAGATTAATAATAATACTATAGTTATTAATGAGGTGGTTTAGGCAAATATGAAGGAATTTTTGAAATAGTTAATTGTATCTCATCTTACTTTTACTTTTGTGATACATACACTATATGTACAACTTCTTTCATTGAATAGTGTTTATACTAACCATTTGAAATGTTATATCACTAATCCCATTATTATTAAGGTATTTACCATTTATGTTTTTGGTTTTTTATTTTATAGGTCTTATTATTTAGAAGTTTCTAATGAGGTGAGGGTTTATTTCACAATCTTATTTTTTTCAGGAGTTTTTTCTCTAAGGTAGTCGAGGGGGGATTATTTTATATTTATATTATTAAATCTATAAATTTTCTTATAATATATTTATTAATTTAATTAATCAATAAATTTTTATATAAATTAATTTTTGTTATTAAAAATGAATGAAAAAATGTTTATTAAAAAATATGACTTTATTTATTTCATACATTGAAAATCCATTCTCATAAAATGTATTTTTTTGAACAGTGATATATTTTTTAACATATAAATTGATTTCTTTTAAAAATAACCCTTTTTATATTTTATAATTTTGAATTTAATGGTATATTCATGTAATTTTCAAAACAATGCTAATTTTTATTTTTCCTTAAACTTGAAATGAATTTTTGTTTTATCATGAATTCCATGAACATAATTTTACTATTTTAATAAAAAAATTATTTAATTCAAATGTCCAAAATATAAAGTGGTTTTTTCAGAGAACATTATTACCAATATATTTTTGGGAAATTTTTTTTATGATATTTTCAATGTCAAATGTTTATTTTTATAAAAATTTATTTAAATACATAATCATGGTAACTCTTTTAATAATTTAAATAAAACAAATATTGTAGTTCTGCTAAAATGGGTAAATTTTTAATTTATATCATCCTCATTATTTTATTGGATGGTTTATGATTAGTTTGAATGTTTATGTACATTTTTATTACAATTAACTTTATTTTTCGTGAGGATCTGTGATTATTTTTATTTTATTGGGGTAAGAATTAATATTTAATAAGTTAGTTTTTCAATATGAATGATTATTCTAATTAAGTATCCCTCCATTCGTAAATGTTATGTTTTGGAATTAGTATGTGATGGGTGGGTATTAGTTAGAGATAGACTATTGATGAGTCTATGGGTCTCAAAAGAAAAACTAGTTTGCTAAATTACATGGATTTCTACAGAAAGATCTAAAAATGTCTTGTAGAAAGTATTTAAAAATTCATAGGTATGGAATTATACATACATTAATTAATATATTCGTTATTTCATTGTCATTATTCAATTAGATTTAATATCCACATATACAATGGATGATTAAAATATTACTTATATGGATTAATTTGGTCATAATTTATTTTATCCATATTATTCATATTTTATTTATTAAATTTAATGTTCTTTAGTTACCTACCATTATATATTTATTTTACTTAATTATTCATTATTGTTTTCATAGTATGGATACCTTGACTAAGAATTAGAAATCAACACTTTATTATTATTTTTCACCATTGTTTTAATTTGTTTTTTGTGATTGATATGAATGGATATTATATAAATAATTATTTTTCTCTCAAAGAAAATTATTTGTGTATTTTATATTTTGAAATGTAACATGAATTTCTAGTACGTATCAGGTTTAAAAAGACTACTAAATTATTAGGTCACTTGGGGATGAAATTTGTTGTATTTAATTCCAATGTAATAATGTAGGTACTGGATCTAGGTTATTGTAGACAAGGTCATTACATAAACAATATCATCTAAATTTGTATTTATCGTACCTTTTTATTTCATTATATATAAATTTAATAAATTATTCTAGTTTATTGTAAATTTTTTGTTTTAATTTGATAATCGTCTAATTATTTTCATTGTCTCTAAATTTTAAGGTGTTAATTAATTTATTATTGAATAAATATAATTTTATTATAAAATATATTAGTGATAATATTTTGAAATACACCATTACTATTTTTATCAATTTCAATAGATATTAATATCATCAAAGGCTACTTTTATATTATCTTCATGATGATGATTCAATGACTAACATTATAATGGTTTTAAATTTAACTCTATGTCTTTGGATTGATGGAAAGTAATTACATTATACTCTGTAATTTCATAACCTTAGCCTTTAATATCCTTTATTTTAGATGCTTTTATGGATAACTCATCAATTTAAAAAAATTATTTGCATTTAGAAATTTCATTTAAATTTCATTTAATACTTGATAAAAATTTATTGTGATTTCGATAAATTTTACTCTTATTTATCATTTTAGAACATAATTGTGAGATTACATACCTTTTCATACAAAAATGTGACATAAAATATTTCACATAATTTTTATTTTTTTATTTTTTTATTATAGATGATTAACATAATTTACTCTGGGACATATTCATCTTATGTGTCATTATCCACAATGAGAATATTTTATTCTTTTGATTAAAAACTTCTTCATTTTTATAAAATATGGTAATATGCCTATTAATCATAATCTCAAATTTTACAAGAATACACTAACGGTCATCTAATTATATAATATTCATTGACATTTCATTTAGAAATAATCTTTTGATTAATTTATATGGGATATTTTATCATGATATACTTCAAAATAATGAAATATACAATGAATTCTACATGTACGTTCATATCACAACAATATTAATTTCATATTAATAAATAATTCAATTATATATATGTGTAATATACTTTATTTTTCATACTATATTCATGGAATTTTTAGTTTTACATCCAATAATTTTGATTTTCTATACACATTTGATTCACTTCCCAATATCACCATTATTATTTGAAAAATATCTTGTCTGTGTACACTATATTGGAAATTGAATCCCATAATCTGTTTAGTACATTAATTATTTATAGCAAAATGAATTATGATATTTTTAGAGGGATTTACTATACAATATCCATTGATATTAATTCCATAAATCAAGACAATATGAACATCTTTTCAAAAATATCATACTTCTATTGTGATAAAAATTATATATTTAAATTGTTTTTTAAAATAATATATAACCAAAATTATTTTTCATTATTTCTTTAATTATTTTCACTTGAGAAAAAAACATGAAATAATAGTCCCAAATATTTGATACAGGATGTTATTACCCTGAGAGATATACCCAGAGGGGTGTGGGGGTGAATTATGGTGTGATAAATTTAGTTCTTATCTAACATTTCAGATCTTTTTATTATAGGTAGTTCAAATAAATTGATTATATTGTATTTTTCATTTATATAAAAATAATAAAACAACAATAAATATCACATGTAATTTAAATGATTAAAAAATTATGAGACTTTGTTTACCGAGTAAGAATGATTTTAAATTTCATCTTTGAAAAACAACTAATACCATCAAATTTGATTCATGAAATTTTTAGTAGACCCATGTCCCCTAATTATTAACACCCATAATTTTGATTATTAAACACTAGGATAAATATGGTCTCAAAAATAATAATAAATACTATAATGTTGATATAAATCTATAATAGTGAAATATATTTAAATTAAGCCTTTATATATTAGAAATTATACTTTTTGTTTCTTGGAGAGTTCCTCTATCACAATTATATCATTTCCTCCTTGTTAACTCTCTTTATGAATTCATCCACCACTCTTATTTTATAACTTCATTAAAAAAATATTTTTTATGTTTTTTGTAGAGTTTTATTTTCTAATATAATCAAAAATATATTCATATTATATGTAATCAATCAAAGTATCTAACATATTGTCCAAATGGGTATTTAAATTTGTTATAAGATAACTCACTCAAGTCACAATAAATTTTATATATTGAGAATAATTGAAAAATTTTATTATTAATAATTAACAATTGAAACATACTGGATTACCTTTTCAAGGAATGACATTATATTATCAAGATTATTAATAAAATATATTTTGTTAGATTCATTATTCTGATGAAAAATTAAATATCTCATGAATTATATTTTATGATATCATTATTGAATCATAGGTTTCAAAATTTGAAATGTATTTTTTAGTATACCTGTCTATCTCTAAAATATACATTTGGAACCATGACACCAAAAAATTATATTTTACAATAATTAACATAGAATGATGATCCAAAACATTTAACAATTTTTAATAAATACCTTCTCAAATAGTCACTTTATCATGAAACATAATGCTGTCTATTTGAGGTAGCAATATAAGATTACTATGAATTAATGTTTTTAATTAATTTTTTAAATTTTTATCTCATAAGAACTCCATTTTATACCTTTTAGTTTTAGAAAATTAATATTTACTTCACTATAATGTTATTTGACTCCCAAAATATAAGTTCATACCCTTCAGCATACCCAGAAAAAGAACTTATCCATGTTTTTTCATTTTAATATGTACCTAAAATAAAAATTAAATAATGCCGAAAATATGTATATGATTATATTTAATTTCAAACTTTTGTAAAATTTATTCAATATATGATTTGTGATTACACTAAATGTATCAACCAAGTTATATGTTTTCATTAAATAAAAAATCATGATCAAGAATTTCATTGAATCAAAGTATTCCATGTTTCATTCATCAAAAATATCAAATAATTCCTCTAAATGGAAACAAATATATATAATTTCTTTTTAACATCTACATTATTGGTATTTTTTAATATTTAATTGTGTATATGATAAATAGACGTAAATAAATGAAAATATATTTTTCCCTCAACAAAATTAATATTTTAATTCAATAAAACATAGATATAGTTTTATTTTATGAATATAGTCATTTATACATCATATTTTTTGATATAAAAATGGAGATAAACATAACAACGAATTATAAATTATGTGATATGGAATAACTATAAACATTTCTTTTGCATAATCATATTTTCTAAAAAATTCCAAAAAAATCCCCATATACAATAATAATCCATTATTAAATCTATATGTAACCACATATCTTGATTTATAATATCTTATCTTTAATTGAAAAATAGGTGTCAGAATCAATTTTTTATCAAATAACCTAAAAATTTTAGAAGACACTTTTGTTATTCCACATTTATCATACATAATATATTATTCACTGTGTGTGGTGGTGGATGTGGGATTTTAAATTATTTTTAATTTTCTTTCTAAAAAATAGTTGCTACATAAGATGATAAGAGATAAATATTGTCCAAAGTCATCCAACACACACACGAAAATTCACACATAAATGTATTAGGTTCTCCTCCTAAAATTAGAAGGCTAATAATTTATTTGATTTAGATTCTTCATGATCACACGACCCAATAAAATCCCCATTTGGTACAAATGATAAGGAATTATCATAAAACCATGTGAAATGACACTGAATTGTTCTTTGATATATCCAAAAAATATGTTAATCCATCTCTTTTAAATAATAAAATTTTTGTTTAAAAACTGAATTTCTTTTCTCAAATTGAGCCCTATTTAGATGCCAAGTGTGATGAGTTATTCTTATTATTCTTATATTATCACACAAGTACGATGATCACTTAAATTTATATGAATATACATGATTTGTATACAATACTATTTTACATCATCACCATGAATAATTTTATTCATCTCAATATAACAATATTGAATATTTATATATATATATATTCTCTATATACACCATGAGAAACTCGTCAACTCCACATCAAAAATAGTATGTAATATTCATTAGGAATCATTAACACTTATTCTCACCATCTTTTTCATATATATATACATCAAGATAAATGAGTAAACTATAATTATTTTTATCCTTCTATTTTTGTCTTCCAAAAAAATTTCCATTACATGTATTTTAATTTTAATTTATAAATGCATCATACTAATGTTCTTCATGACATTTAAATTATTTTAGACCCAAAGTTTTTCTTTAAAATTCTTCATTATAATTCTATGTAATAATTATATAATAAAAAACATGACCACCATGCACTCCTACAACAATTTAATTAGTCTTGATAGATTCCTTTATTTTCATATATAAATCCATTCTCTTCCATAAAAAATTATTAGAAACTAGAATCGTTCAATAACCAAATAAATCATATTTATATATTTAATATCTATAAACAATGAATAAAATGATTTAATTATATATTTAATATATTTTAATTTTGAATAACATGTATTTTCAAAATTCCTACAAGGGAAAAATGATCCTTACTTTATATTCATCCTCAGTAACCATATTTACATGCTCGACATGATCCTTATAAAATATCTAAAAAAGATATGCATAAAATATAACATTATAGATAGTTGTAGATCATCAAAAAGGTGAAATTCATAGTGATTTTAAACTGTATAGTTCTATTCTATTATAATGGGATAATTATATTTTCATCCTTATAAAATTTTATACAAACGTTTTAAATCTTACAACATTATGATCACAATGATAATATTTATGGAAAATCATTTAATTGACCAGTTTTATTAAAAAAATAATTCCAACAATCGCCAAAACATTTTCCATGAAATATATTGATATTTTAAAGTAACATAATAATTTTACTAATGTTCCTAGATATTCTTTGATCAAAATTATTTTATTTTATCTTGAGCATGATTTTTATATTGGTATGAAAATCCGACACATTAACCACATAAACTTTATAAAAACTCTAAAAATAAATTATCTAGATAATTTTTATATACTAGGGTAAATTCATCAATCTCATGTCATAGGATATGCCTCTCAGGTCTTCAGAAATATATCATATGATTATCTTCTTCTAAAAAAGTACTCAATTCCTGAATTGGTGTCAAAATAACCCCCTTTGTATTTTTTCATCTGATACGGAACATTAATCACTATGAATCTCATCAAACATGCAGATGTACCAGTATAATCTTATTCAAAGCCTCTGTAGTAATAGTTGGAATTTTAAATAATAATATTGAATAATAATATGATTTTTTTAAAAAAATACTTTATATTCTACCCCTTCAAACGGGATCTTCTTGATTCTCCTTGATGATATTATTTCATTTAGAAAAATATTTATGGATAAACTATTCATAAATCAATACATAATTTTAACATCAAGGAATCAATATATCATTAATAAATACATCATAATCATATCAAACGGTTCATCAACTTGATTGGTCTATCCAAGAAACCTGTTAATGAAAATTTTCTTATATACACATCAAAAAAACCATTAAAATATTTCACACATGCAGAGTAATAAAATCTAATCATAGAACTTAAAAAAATAGGGTATAAATATAAAATAAATATAAGATATTTTTTCACCAATTGGTATAAATATATGGATGGAAAACTCCCCTAAATATAATGTTCACTAAAATTTTAAAATATAAAAATAATTAAATACAAAATAAAATTTTATTGTCTCCCCATATGGACAAGAATATTTATAGAATTCTAATTTTGGGGACTAGAACAATTGGGGAAAAAATAAAAATGCCCACTTGAAAACCATATGTTCATATAATCCAAAAGAATAATTGAATCACTACTATATAAAATGCTATATTAGAAATCCCCCATAACCTCATATTGTAAAACTGGGATGTCTAGTAACCCCAAGCACAACATTTAGATGCGACAATATATTTTTATCCTTCCTTTTTCTATCCTTCCAAAAAATGATTAATAACATGATATAAAAGTATGCATGTTAGTAAAAAAAATCAAAATTATCAATATTGATTAACATTATTCTAACATTGGTAAAAACATCCAGATAACAAAATATAACACATCCATTTACTCGCAAATAATTTTTTGTTATAAGAAAACTCACATATTTATCACACCTTACTCAACTATTTGTAGATATGTCACCATATTTTACCCCCATTTATTCTCTCAATACAATCCTTTTGGTCATCATCTATCTAAATCAAAAAACTTTTCCATTGGTGTTGATTCCTTATAAACTAGTATGATACAAAATTGGATTCCCCATAAAGGGACCCATAATAACAATCTTTAGGAATCATATGATCCACAAAGCCATACATCTCAGATGTTGTCCAATAACATTATTATGGAGGTCCCCTTTAAGTTATCTAGAAAAAACTACCATATAAAGTGTGTATGCTTCCATCAATTTGATTTTTTGACTAATAATTTTTAGTAATAATCATCACCTAAACTACCAACTTACATTAAATTATATATATAACCTTCTAATATTGTCACCAATATTTTTCTTATGTATCTACTTCAAAAAATATATAAGTAATCCTTCTTGTCTTTCACCATCATTATAACATTGTGATACTAATTTCACATAGTCATTCAAAAACATACCACAAAACAATAATTTTAAAACCAAAATTATCCCCTTACTTTTTCTTTATTAAATTCTTTAAGATCATTAATGACATCCATTGATATACTTCAACAATATAATCCTTTTGGGTCTCACACTCATGTTTACATCCCCTGCACTACCTGCACACAACATCATTCTATTGATCATTACAATAAAGATCCTTCCAAAATGTTCATCTAGAAGAAATTGCATCCAATGAACCACATTTATTTAGTTACATTGTGTGAAGTTTTATCGACTATCCAAATTTTAGAGAAGATGTAAGGAATTGCAATTACTTAATGTAGGTTCCAAAGTTTTATGTACGGTACATGATCTTCCATATCTTACAAGCTTTACTGGGAAAATATTTCCCAAATTAATACATTCAATATACTATGAGATATCTTTTCCCTACCAACTCTTACAATTTCTCAATAAAATTATTTTCTCATTATCACCCAGAATTCCACTCTAGATATGTATTCATTCATTATTATTATATAAGAGTTCAATAATGTTTCTCCACTCTCTGATATCTTCAAATCCTTCTAAATCCCACTTAATTAAATCAACCTTTATCGTTTATATACATAATCTTAAATTCTAGAAAATCTATAAAAATAATCTAAGATACCCAACAAAATATCTCTAAAGATAACAAAATAATCAAAATTTCGATCCCCCAACTATTTTGAACATAAAATAAACATGTTTTATATTTTATAGTATAATTGGCCTCCGTGAATTGGGATTATAATACAAAATAATAATTAAATAATATTATTCAACTAGATATATATCATTACAATACATACTAAAAAAATAATCAAAATGGACTCGATCTGGAAATATACATTTTGGAATGTTATTTGCCATTATTATGAAAAAATCACCCCACACCATTCTCTTAGTGTGTCCAAGGACTTAATAGCCTTTTCTCCAACCAAATATCATGGTCTTGAACCTTTTATGATCCCACCTCTATTCGTGAGGTCCTTACATTAATATAAAATTATTTCAATGGTTACTTCCACCAAAAGGAATGTGTCTAAAGACTTTATCACCATTATACAGGGAAAGAAACAATATGTAAATTGTGTTTTTCTCCATCGAGTTTTCTTATGTGGATATTTCCAACTCCATAAAAATAAATTTATGATAATATTAGAGTTATACATCTAATATCCGATCTTTCGTAAGCTCCATACCCCCATATTTAAGAACAATATCCCATCAACCAGTATCATTATTGTTTTGATTGAATGTAAATTTCACTACAATGGATTTTAATTAGATAATCCATAAGAATATTGATATTTATCCACGATCAGTAAATATTTCACTCTCTTCCAGTAATTTATAGAAAAATGACACATGATTTATAATTACCATCTATAATTCTCTCAAACTATTGAATGCTCATTAAAAATATTCCACAAGATCATTCATTTAGTCATCTAATGTCTAGAATGATAACAATGATTGAAATTTCATTCATGAGTTTGAAATATATCCACACATCACTAAATTCATGAAACCCTTTAGCATGTTTTTCATTGACATAATCAATCCAAGAAATTCCATTAACTGTCCTCAATTAAAAATAGTACCAATGTCACTCTAACTATTCTTCTGTGATTAATTTATGTGGAATAATGGTAATATTTCATCACATTACCTAGATACACATAGTAGGAAAGTCTAAAATATTATATTTCTGAAAACCTATATTATGATAAATAGAAATTTATCTATAATGTACTATTTATTCGACACAACCATGTATAAAAAGGGAACCATCTAAAACCGTGTTACATGAACAAATAACTGACTGTTATATCTATCCCAATAATTTTAAACATTGATGATCTTCTATCTAATTTAGTCATCTAGAAGAGTTATTTTTTAAAAATTTATGAAAATGTATATATATTCCTATATTTGGTTGAATTTTAAATCAAATGGAACATAAAAATGCTCCCATAGTAGCATCCTTGGTATTATCTAAGAACACCAACTTCTACTATTATAACACCATAAATATTTGAAAAAACATTTCAATAATACCATTAAAATATTGAACATGTATTTATTTTTTATAATGTAAAATTTTTAATGAATTTTTTTTTCATCCAACAAGATCAAAAATTCATCCAAATGAATGAAACATGCTGCATTACAATAGGTATAGATAATATATTTGATATATTAATGTCCCAATGGTAAATCTTCCATTATTCAATACAAATTCTTCCAAACAAAATAGACAACCTAAAATGAATAACTACATAGTATTCAAAACTATTTCAAACAACCTACTTTACAATATAATATTTCTTAGGAGTCCTTCCAGTTAATAATATTTTTGATATCGTGTAACCCTGTTCTATTGTCATTGTGTAATATTGACATAACTCTAAGTATTTGATAACATTATCATAAAAATACTTATATCATTAAATACTATAGAACACTACAAACATGCCCTTTGATAAGACATCGTGGGTGAAATTAGAAGGTACTAATTCTGTATATATCTTATGGAAGAAACCATAACACATCTATTAGAACAATGAGGATACATTTTTTCTAATCATTCACCAATGATTTTAGATTTTAGAACTAGGAAGCCTAAAAGGCATATCCACCTATTGAAGAATTCAATGTTTCTTATATCAGTTATCCTTTGGTTCACTATATAAATAATGAACAAGAACATTATATCCACACAAAAATGAATGTATAATATATATATATATATATATAAACATTTATTAGAGTATTTTTATCATGTTTCAAATATCATTGGGATAAAAAAATAACTTAATTTTATTCATTTAGAATTTTGGGTTATAAAGAACCTTACACCTTCAATTCACCCTACACAAACATTAAAACTATGAATGATAAATTTAATCCCCTGATTCATGTTATAATACTCTCTTAACTATCATAATCATTCAGGATCCTTGAACCCAACCTTTCTATAGATGTTTATAAGATATTTTGTTTACCTATGTCAGATTCCATGAATTTGAATCCAACTCAACATTTTCTAGGACTCATTAGTGCCACATGGACATAAATTTCATATGTGGTCTAATAGAATTATTACATATGACATCAACCATTTTTTCAGTTGCACTGCCATATAATATGTATGCGAACCTATCATTTGGTTTTGAATACTTTGTGTTTCCTATGCTAATCATTCCCTCAACCAATAACATCTAGTGAACAATTCATGATGTCGTCAATAATACCAATATTTATTATCCATAATACATATTTCTAAAAATATATAAATAATTATTACACTGCTTCACATTATGTGTCTTCTAATAAGTTTTAAATTAATATATAAAATCATGTATAAACATATAAAACATGAATTCATTAACTATATGCTTCTATTTAAGATTTCATCACTACATTACTTCAAAAAATAATCAACCACATTCTATATGCTTTCAGATGTTTCAGCTTCTTATACATGGCCATAAGAGGCCTGCCCCTTGTAGCGTGATTCCATTAATATTCCAAATAAAGATCCTTATATAATTTTCTTCTACTAGAAATGGAATTTTCTAAAAATTAGTTGTTCATATTCATCTAACTATGTCCCCTTTAATGTCCTCACTTTTGAAATCCCCTGTGTCTTGTAAAATTTATCCATCCATGATTCTAGGTGTTACTTTTGGAATCTATAATTCTATATCATCTAAAGATTTCCTAGAAAAAGTTTCTCATAGTAATCCCACATGGAATTCAATACCATATCCTTTATAAGGGTGACACTAAACTCCCATCATTATCCTTAATTTCTAAAATTCATATTTAGGTTGTGTCTTCCAAGACATGTCAGATTATTTCTCCTTCTCTAACTGAAATTCGATGTCCAATATTTTTCATACTAAAATCTCAATAATTAAGTGATAATTTGAATCAATGTTCTTGAATTAAAAGTGATATACTATATTACATGAATGAATGGTAAACCATTTATTGTCGCAAATAATAGTCAGTGGTAACATCACATCAACCTTAATATCATGAAAATGTGTCTTCATCCCTATAATTTTGTTAATGGAATGTGTTATCTCAATATATTCTGACTCATGAGAGCTAAAGGTGACGAAATTATATATATTATTTTTTAAAAACACACTTACCTCCATAGAAGAAAGAAGCACTAGATTCATATCTCATATCATTAACATAACTTTCCAAATCATTATTAGTAAAACCAAATAGATCATGTTTCATTTTATTATTAAATTGAAATTAAAAAAATATTTTTATATTTGATATTTCTAAGAATCATCATCACTACAATTAAATGAGAATCATTTATAGTAAATTGATACCTGGAACAGTTTTCAACAATATAAACTAAATCTATCCATGAATATGTCATGTAAAAATTCATCCAATAAGGCTTAATAATTCTATAAAACTTATTTGATTTCCTGTTTAATAATTGGATTCCTTTGATACCACTTGTATTGGGGTTGAAAATGGATTTGAATCCATTACTCCATCCCTTTTAACATATTAACTATAGTGCTTGTCTTGATATTTAAAAACATAATATTTCTCTATGAAAATTTGAAAGCATTGAATGTAGCTCAATTCATCGTTAATGGACATTTAAAATAATATTTCAAAAATTCATTAAAATTACATTAATAACTTCCATTAAATTATAAATCATATAAAAATACCATAATAATGAGAGATACAACTTTTTCATCAATAATTTAGAAGATATATTCTCCTATTGGATTTGATAGATTCTACTTCTTCATGTAGGATTCCAATCTAGAATACCAAGATCATATGGATTTTCCTCTCATATAAGTTGTTAATTAACATAAGAATATGATTCAAATGCTCTCCAACCATGATATCATAATGTTACACAGTAAATACCTAATAATATATCTCACAATTTAAGAACATATAATTGAAATCCATTTTAAAAATTCTTTCTTTCCTTTGAGAATAAATAGTAAAAAATATTAATATGGTATCTTTGCTTTGTACAAGCTAAAAATATTCATCAAATTACACTCATTTAACATGAGAATATTGTTTTCTAATTTATTTTTTCTCTATAACTCTTAACATTAGCTTATTCATTAAACTTATTTCATATCACCCTCTTCGAACACAAAATATTATTTTATCATGGCATTGGAACCAAATCACAATTCTTGTCATTTTTCATATCATCCAATATATAATTCATCACATCATCCCACTAGTAGTATATCATTAATTCTACAACATAACATAGTTTAATTTTATAAAATTATAATTAAGTGACTTATTTTGACTAAACAAATCACCCAAGTCATCTGGGCACATCTACTGAAGAACATTCCCAGTCACCACAGTCTAGGGACATGAACTGTGTACAACCAACAATCACTTGGGAACAATTTATCTATACGTAAAATGATAGGAACTATACAATAAAAACCATGGTTAAACCAATATGATAAATATAAATTAAAAAAGATATAAACATACCATAAAAATGGATATACATAAAGTAAAATCAGTACATAATATGACGTACACATGCTATCTAAAATTAAAAAATATATGCCCTTAGAAAGGGGTACATGGGAAAATAATTCCCGAATACAACCCAAAGGGTAAAAAAAATCCTAAAACAACTACTTGTGATCCAATAACTTTGATACTTGGACTCATCCACAAAATGATGAATGGAATATTTCAATATGATGCACCCTCAAACAGAGTGACCATACCTTACATGTGTCGGGTAAAATAAAATCTCAAATGCCCCAAACATTCAAATGATGTGTGTGATGAACATATCCCAATAGGATACCAAAATGAAACTATTTTAAAAATTTACCCATGAAACCAATAAAATATTTTGAAAAAAAACTCCTAACTAAACGAATTTGAAAATACAAAATTTCCACATAACCCTTCAGAATCCATTTTATTTTTCTTTTTTATGATAAACACGGTTATCTAAGGTAATTAAGGAACATTGATAAAATAAATAAAAAAGGTCACAAGGAATAACATGATCCACATCAACCAAAAAATCATAATTTAAGAGGGAATAATAGAAACTTCAATTAAAACTATAAATAGAATATAAACAAATGGTATTAACACATGTCATCTCAATAATGGGACTAACTTAATGAAACAAGAATATAATCAAAACAATTGTCAGTACATTTACATAGGTTATCTAAAAAATAGTTCCAAATTTTTTGAATAAACATATATTCTAGTTTTTTATGAAATTTATGATAACATTTTCATCCTTATTCCCATTTCAAAGAGATGAAACAATCTCCTAGAAAACAACCTGGAATCTCAAACTATCTTCATACCCAAAGTCCCACTAGATCCCTTGGAATCAAAAGTAGGGTCACACAATCCTACATCCATGGTTCACATGGTAACTCAAATAATGAAAACACTCACATATTTCTTATTCCTTGTGTTACTCCAATTACAATTCATCCACAAACAAGTTCCCATATAAATAATGCTATTACATTAACCAATTTGTTAAAAAAATTCTATTTTATCAAAACACCCTTCCTAAGGTAAAACTATTTCTAAAACCATGATATAAATCAATTTTTAACCCAAAAAAATATCATTAATCCATTTTATCATAAACATGGGGTGAAAAACCGCTACTCATATTTTGAAAACACTATTTGAATACAAACAATAACATAAAATCAATCAAATGAATCATAAAATGGAAATCAAAGCCGAATAAATAATTTAAATGTAAATATAACCAATAAAAACAAAATTTCATTGGAAAATTATTTGAATTTTATTGAAACACACTTAAATAGAGACTACTACCTCGAATATTTCCCAAAGATCATCATATTTGATGAAGAACACTCATAGAAGGTAGAATACGTACCTAAAAACCTAATCTATAAAATATAAATTGAAAATTCCCATCAACAATCAGACTATTTTCCAATACCTCCCCTAGGATTCCATATCTCCATGAAAAGGTATAAATTATTTTTTTGTAGAGTAATGGAGAAATAAATCAAGAAGAATACACCTTACAATAAGAATAAAAATCCAATAATCCAAGAGAAAACCACCAATTAAGAAGGGAATATTTACCTGGAAAAGAGTAAAGGGATGCACATGATATAATAATATAAATAACCCCAAAACATAAATACCAAACAAGGGAAAATGGTAATTTTGTAATTTTTATTGAGCTGGAAATAGTTTTACGGTTTGGTCACATGGATTAAAAAATCGAATGCCAACTATTCATGTTCCACTAACAATACAAAATGTTCTACAAATGTTTTCATGTGTATCACATTGTTTTTTAAATATTCCCAAACCATGTGAAAACACACTATCAAAATTTCTATAGACATCACACGATTTCCACACTGATGGAAAAAACTGATTGATAACTCTATAGCTTGGTGTATCTCTTAAAAAAATCTTTGTTTTGACCCCAAGCAATAAAGAACACTATGAATGATACTGGGTATAAATAAAACTCATGAGAATATATTCTAGTGATGTAGAATGTTCCGCGATCTCTATTCCATGACACATTGACCCCTAGAATGTCCTTTTGATTCGCTAAATTAAAATAGGTGAGTCTACTACCCACACCCAACCATCCAACTCCCATGTCCCATTGATATCACTACTACACCAGTTGAAGATACACATAAATAGGATATAATATCCCCTTATTACATTTGTAATAACTTCAATGACATTAATAGGCTGGTCCCCCATGGTGAAATCATGCTCCATCTTCAAATTTACTCACTTCAGCATTTGAGATGGTTTTGAATTGTATCTATATATATTGTAGATGTGGAAGAAATCATGAATGGAGTTTATTTGTGATGTAAGCACCAACTGGTTTTCAAATTTTCCAAAAGGTTCCCTAACATGTACCAAATTGACTTAATTTGTCACAAGCATCCCTTGATTTTAGTAATAATTGTGACCTAACTAAACAGATACGTGAAGAAACACTTGATCCCAAAAATCAAAGTCTAATGGATGATCAAAAAAATTAATGTGAATTATTTTAAATATGATATGTCTCTAATAAATATTTAATTAGGTGAACTATGTCATCTATCTCATGGATGAGGATCGATCCAACAAAATAAATGCTCACCCACCATTCCCCATCACAATATGGATTTGATAGATTTCTGTACAAAGGCTAAAATGGGGTTTCCTAATTGAGGAAATGTATCTATTATTATATGAAAACTCTAGAAATTTTAGTTGACATTACCATATCCCCCATAATCAATCATTAATTCTCATAAAATATCCTTGAGATTCTAGATTTTTTACTTAGACTGGCCATCCATCTGTGGGTGATATGTTTTTCTCAACATTAATTGGGTTCCCAAATCATTATAGAGATACTTAAAAAATAGAGATTTGAAATGATAATCTATGTATGAATCATTATCATGTGTAATTAATGAAGATGAAAGACATATCTAACATACAATAATCTGAGGACCTCAATCTTCATCAACTCCCAAATAGGTAAAAAAGGGGACTATCTTTTCTGGAGATCAATAATCACACATATGAAAGATTTACCACTCGATGTTTGAGTTAGTACAATCATTAAATGCATATAGATTTCTTAAAACATCCCCAATAACATTAAATGTGGCTGAAAACCACATTTGGTCTCTAGATTTCATCTTAGATCTTCTGTAATGTAATGAATCAAAATACAATGTCCACTTTGACACATCTCATATCGGGCAACCAATATCGGCCTCTCAGGGTAAAAAAAATCATTGTCTCCCTAGGGTTAATGGATGAACAATAAATATATGCATCATGCATCATATCATGCTTTAGTCTTGTAGTAACATCCCACCACTTCTAGAATATAATATAACTATCACGTTACTGAGACTAATAACCCTTTTTATCCCCACTAATAAAAACACTAAAAATATGATAGAAGTATTGGTTAAATGTCCTATTTATCGGAACTTTATGGAGTAGTGATGAATTTTCCTTCATAATATTCAATAATACGTTTTATACATCCTCTAAAACATCTAGTCTCGTATTAGAAACAAAACTCATCATGGCCCACTCATCTACTAAATTCTAAATTTCATGAACTAGATGATTCCTTCCCAACACATCGGTGAACTCATTTCCATTAATTCCTATGCATATATGCAATCTCAAAATCAATATTTAGAAGGTAATCCTCACAGTCCTTGTTTCTACGATTCACATTCCTCTTAGAGAATTTTTTTAGCTTCATGTGATCTAAAAAAATTGTATAAAACATCCCATAGAGTCAATGTCACTGTGTTTTTAGCATATTCCTAATAACTGCTAACTCCAGGGCATGGGTTGGTAATTCCGATAATGTGGGAATAAATTCCACAACCCATAAACCATCACATGGTCATACTACATCAGAATACACCCATACCCACAATGTTTGCATCACAAGACACAAAATGTGTTATCCAAATATTAGGTATAGTCAAACACAAATATGATATAAAATGGGTTGAAAACTGGTCTATAGAACTCTGGAACTCTTCATCCCACTTAATACTCACCCATTTCTTGTTCAACTCTATTGTAATAGAATAAAATATGTAGATTAAAAAAACAATTGTCTATAATACCAAACTTTTCCAAAAATTCAACTTATCTCAAACCCAATATTGGGTATCTCCCTTGACATAAAATCCCAAACATTCTAAAGATCCACTAAATCCACTACATCGGGAGTCATGTGACCAAAAAAAATCACCTCTTGAATCCAAAACAAGAAGTTGAGGAATTTTTAATGTAGATTATGATCCATTAAGACACCAAAAACAACCTCAATATGACTCTCATGCTCCTCCTCCATGTTGTAATACAACAATATTTCATCTAAAACATGACCACGAAGGAGTCCAAAAAACTAAGAAGATCTGCTTCATTATATATATTAAAATATTCATTGAATTGTTAGACCAAATAGAATTAAAAAATAAAATAAAATGAACATAATGACATCAAAAGGAATTATTTTTAGCATCCTACGATAGACCATCAATTGGTGATACCCTAATCTTAGGTTCAATATCTAAAACAAATAGGGCCCACTAAGATGGTCCAAACACTCATCAATTCTAGGTGACATGTATTTATTCCTTATTATAACTTGTTTAATCATAGATTAGTCTATAAAAATGATTATCCTATCACTCACCTTCTATTAAAAAACACCTCCAAAGCCAATGTTGATACTCTGGGGTGAATGAAACCCTTTCCCTCTTGTACATGTACATGAACTATTAGCTCTTTAATCTTGGGCAGAGACATCTGATATGATGGAAGTGAAATTGGAATTATCTAAGAGAGTATATTGTTATTATAAAACACCTATCATTAATTTATAAATCCTAATAAATAATATTGAAACATTTTTGGGTACTTATCCATGACAAATATATGTACTCATGAAGAACAATACTCAATACCCTCATGGAAAAACCTAGAAAACTCTCACAAGTCCAACCCCAAAATAGAGAAATATTTTCCTTCTATACTTGATCATGGATCCCACTACCAATAACATATGTGGGTTATCCCATCAGGATTACAAAATTGGACCCTAAAACAATAACAGTTGACTATCACCTTAAATCTAATCCACCAATATATTTCAATAGTGGGGACGAACACATCCAGTCCTAGAACTAGGAAGTCCCAAACGACCTCCACACCATCTACTAAGACACTCCAATTAGGGAACATTAATATTTTCTTCTTATTTATACCCAGTAAGTTTATAAAATACCTTACATAGTTCATCAACTCAACCAGCATTCCAAAGGAATCAGTTATATTTAATGAAATGAATTAATTTTATACACACTTGTAAAATGAAAATGATTCCATTTATAACATACATCCCCTCATTATTGGTTTTATATGTAATGGAATTTCAAATATTTCTTAAGTGATATCCCCATGGTTTCAAAACCTGGCAATAAATTCTTAGGTAATTATTAATAGATGTGGGGTTATTTTCACTTTAAAAATAAAACAACCAAACAAATAGACCATCACAAATTAAACTAGTATAAAATTTTATATAACTATTTTTAGACCTCCTAAAAATAAATTTGATAAAAAAACAAACTACAAAAATTATGCATAGGGGAAGACAACTAAAATACAAGTAGACATTAGAACAAAAAACCATAAAACCCCACAAAATCTATAACAGAACTTTATGCTCCAACTGTACTCCATGAATAACTCCACAAAACATCCCATGTATCACTATGCACTAATAGAGAAGTTATACACATTACTATTTCTCATTCACAAAAATTGATATCTAAAAATGTACAATATGATAATGAAGGGGTTAGTAGTGAATCTATAAAGGGTTTCTTGAAATTACATCCCTACTCACTCTACTATGAAAAAACAAGTGTGATCATTTATATAAAAAAATTATTTAAGAAAATGAAAATAGGTCAAACATTTGTGTAAAAGGCAAAAAAATCCATACAGAAATAATTATATCAAATAAACCAATTCCAAAGGAAAACAACCAAAATCTATTCTTTGAAATTTTTTGGAATTCAACTGTAATTACCTATTATACATCACACAATGACACAAAAACAAAACAATCTTGGTGTTACAATTATGGGTGGAACTTCATGTCAATTACCTTCTCACAATGATGGTGGTACATCATGACCCACATCCATATTTTGCAACAAATGCTTAAACATTTAATCCAAATGCATTCCAATCCAACTGTTTTGAATGTAATTCATTCATTTTAAAAAAACATCACTTTTATGGAAAAAAATTCATTAAAACTGAAATTTTATTTAAATGAATTATTAAAAATTAATTCCAATTAAACTATCCCATTATTGAAAAAAAATATTCCAAACATCAAGACCAAATAACCAGTAAAAAATAACCATTTTAAAATCACTTCTGTAAATTCACCTTTATCCAAAACACCCTTTTTGCATAAAATGATATTCGTTCACCAAAGATGGTTTCCATCAACCATTTCAAAAAAAAGTTACAATATAATCAACCAAAAACTACTAATTTTAAATCATGCATTCAAGATATAAATATAGGTGTCTAAAATAAATCCATGACCCTAGGGATTTATGGAGAAAATGAAGAATGACACTAAAATGCCAAAAAAATGATGTAAAATCTCCAAAGAATGTGTCATAGATCTCTTCCCTGATCTTAAATGAAGAAAACAATAAAATTGATAGTAATAAGAAACCATAGATATATCTATAGTATACTACATATAATAATACATGAGAGAGAGGAATGTAGATCTATGAAAACATAAAAATAACAACCATAAATGATGACATTCCATGATAATCCAGAATCAATGAACCAAGAAACACATTTGGATTGGTTTCCATTCGATGGGAATATAATCCATATCATTATGAGGTATAAATACTGAGTTAGGGGTGAAATGAAACCAAAATTATTAGTTAAAGGTGAACCCTGAACGTTCAAGCCACACATATTTCAATCCATCCCTTTTGAAACGAATTCATTCATTTCAATAAAACATTAATTTTATTTAAAACCACAGAAACATATAAATTAAACTAGCCATTTAATGAAATCCCTTTTAAAAAAATCAATACAATAAAATTGACCCTTTATTCAAATCAAAATTTCATGAATCAAGACCAAAAAACCATTTTAAATCATCATTTTGAAATCATTTTACCAAATTCACCATTTTTTCAAACACCGAATTTCCCAAAAAAACAATAAATTATCACCATAAAAGGATTCCATAAATAATTTCACAAAAAAATAATAATCAATTCACCTTAAATAAACCAATTTAAAATAAATCCATCATGATAAAAAAGAGGATTTGAAATCAAATATGCATATCTTATTATTTTTGGGAAAATAAAGAACATCATTAAAATGAAAAAGAAATATGGTAAAAAAAAACATGTTATATCTTATACACTATAAAAAAGTAAAATGACTATGATTATTATAGAAATCCTTATTTCTATCCACAATAGCGTATATTTATGAATCTGGTGGAGAGAGGAAAGTATATCTTAGAAAAATCACTAAACAATACAGTAAATAATGACATACCCTGAGAAACAACCTTCACCACATCCTGAAACACCTTTAGAATATCTACAGATTTATTTCAAAATCTTCATTTACCTATGGGAGGGATAAATGTTGATTTATAGCAGAATTGGACAAAAAAGAGGGGTTAATGTCAAATCCTAAACTATATCAACTTTTTAGAGTTATTTTTTAATTTTAACAGTGAACTGTTAGTCACAAGGTTATGCCAATTGTGCACCATATTTTTCTTTAAGGAGGGCCACACATGGTTTTCTATCATGGTTCAAAAAACTGTGTACCAAACATAAAAAACCACAATGTTCCAATTTTCTTGATTTCTCCTAGGAAGCTTCACTGTGTGGACAAAGTGTGTGCCTATCCATGCGCCTTCTCCGAAGCCCCTATCATTTTGCGCATGATTTTACATGGATGTTTCAAAACATACAATAACTATAAACCAACCATACACCTTTAAAAATCATAAGAATCATTATATATTTCCTTTATACCATCTCAAAAGTTAGCCAATAACATTAAAAACATAAAATCATAAATAAAGGGATAATTTCTTGAAATCGGGGTGTTACATTCTCCCAACCATTGGAATTCCCATCCCCAAAATGTAGAACCCCATCAATGATCTAAATTTGTTTAGGTGATTGCTCTATCTTTTCATTCTCCCATTACAAATTCCCTCTCAAAATATAACCTTGTCACTACAAATACCGCACTTCACCAATTATTTTCCCATAGAAGACATTCCCTAGACTATCCACAATCAACAATGGTATGTAAAAAATTGAAGAATCTAGAACTTGGTCAGTGATATCCCATAAAATCACATGGTCAGGATCAAGCTGATAGTTCTTCATCTAAGATACATGAAACACAGTATGCACTGTACTGAACTGTTGTGAAAATGCCAAGGAATATTCTTCTGATCCAACCCATTCATGTATATCAAAGGGGCCTATTTAATGAGGTGATAAACTTCCCCACATCCCCAAATGATTATGTACACACCATAGAATGATCCTAAAAAAATACGATTACTCACCAAAAATGAAAATAACCATCAATAAATATCTTCATAAGATTTCCAACGACTCTATTCCATCTCAAACAATTATCTAATTACTTGGATCTTAACCATTATATCTTTGACAAGGTTTAACCCCACCAGAAAAGTCTTATATGTTTTCACCCAACAATGTGGAGAATCATAGGGATTCCCATACAAATCATTAGAATTAGACATTAGTATTATGTCTTGATAACAATTTTGGTCTGAGAAATCCATTAACGGTACATTCTCCTCACACAATCCACCAACGTCAATAATAGAAGCCCATGAAATTTCTTCCAATGTTTTCATCATCCATTCAGACTATATATTCATCTTAGTATGATACGCCATATTCAAGGTCAAATGATATCCAATGGATTTCTATAAGGATTTATAGAAATGAAACATAAACCATAAATCACTATCTTACATTATAGGAATATATATTTTTTGAATTTTTAACACTTATCTTATATATATTCTTTGCAAGTCCTTCATAACATGAGATTCATGAATAAGGTTGAAATGGATTGACTTTGTGGGTTGATCCCCTATAAACCATATGGAATCATCTTTTCAAACCATTCATTGGAGACCTATTAAAAATATATATATATATATATATATATATATATTCCCATTTCCAAAAATGATTAGGTAAAAGCTAAAACACACCTACAGGTTGCTGATGCTTTTTATTAACTTGATGAGAAGATAAGAATCTCAAACAAACTCTTCAACATTTGTTTTCATACTGACCAACCAAAAATGTACACGAAACACCATGTACATCTTATATATTTCTTGAAAAATAGTTAGTATAAAATGGTTTTAATCATTGAGAAGTTATCTCTAAAACACCATAGGTACGAAAATCATATTTTCGGACGACATCCCTAAATTCCAACGCAGCCTCTATCCCTTAATGGTTTCCCCACCACTGATATTTTTCCTCATAGAAAATCATTCTGAATTATATTTTTGTTCTTATTTTAACATTATAACAGAAATAAGTACCATGAAATGGGGAATGAAAACATCAACATTACCTTGGACATCACTTTAAATGTAAATGCTAACTATGACTAACATCGACTTCCACTCATCTTAATCATATTATTCCAACAAAGAATATGAATTTCTTATTAATTCATATTCCACCGTATTTCCATTATAGAGTGTATACATCAAGTCAGAGTCAAAGATTTGGAGATTATTTATAAGGCCCCATCCTTAAACATTACTTAATCTTGCGATATTTCAAGAATAAACAATGGAGATCTTTTCAGGTTTATAGTTTTATAGAATTAGATCATAAATCATGCATTACATTCCACATTTAACAAGGAGGTTACATAAAAGATAGTATTTATTTTTCTCATCAAAGGAAACATTTTTAAAATAAAACATGGAATCTTTCTTGACACTTCCTCAACACTATCATCACATCATGTACTTTTCCCTTGACCTGTGAAAAACATTTAAGAAACATGGGATGAGCATTAAAGGCTCAGTAAGGGATATAAAAATACAGAATGAAAACATTAGTCCATGTATACATAATAATCAATGAAATCATACTTTACTCATAAAACAGAAGCACTTTAACAAACTTCATGGAATCATAATATTCATGAATAACTCATAGAAATCATAAGACATAAAGGTAACTTGAGGCATTCATAAAATTCTTCTGTAGGGAGTAACCCTCATGGTTACGTTTGGAATACCCATCACAGTATATTCCATAAATCTCTTCAGAGAAACCATAGAATTTAACTCCTTCACGTTACCCAATGCATTGGAGATCTATATAGAGCTCACCCGCCCTTAGTTTATCACGAAACCACCCATCTTCATAAACATTGCCAAAGAACCATAACATAATCGTATCACATAATACAAGCATAAACGAAACATAACATCTACTAATTTGAATCAAAAGATATCAATACAACATATTGATATAATCAAAACATTATCAAAACCATTTTCAATACCAAAATAAATGAAAAGTAAAACATGTCATTTATTTTTCATTTTAAAAAAAGTTATGTCTTGTACCGGAATCCAAAACTCTAATAATGGTCACTGCGGTGGATAAGTCGTAGTCACCACATACATACGACTAAAAATTACTTTTTCATTTAGTAAAATGCTTCATATAAAAATATTTCATTTGAATAAAATTAAAAGTCAAAGGGGTTTTATACACCGTATAAAATAAAGTTTTGTATAAAACAAAATACGCCTCAATGAAAAGAGATTGAGACGAAGTCCCTTACCTCATGTCCGACTTGACTCGATCGTTCTTTAATCTACTAAATAAAAACTACAGTTAATTTCTACTCTCTTAAGAACCTTTTTCAAGTTCATTATTCATTTTATATCACTTATTACCATGTTATGAACATTATGTAATTATTGAAGTTAATAACGGTGGTTTTGTCGATCTTTGGTACTTGAGCCAAAAATAAACTTCTTATAATTACAAGTTATTCATGTTGTAAAATATCCATTATATCCAGAATTATATTCATGATGTAGATATCCTATATATCATATATATCCAGTATATATATTCATTTATAATATTACATAACATTTAGAGGTAAGAAATGAAATGCACCATTCATTGAGATGGTAAGTCGTACATACGAATGAACTCTACTTTCATTTTTATATCATATTTAATGGAATGAAATCATAATGATATAAAGTTATATTATAATTAAAGTATAATATCATATATAATATCATTAAATCCATCCCATATACGTCCCACATATGGCATTAACGAATCAAATCACTTTGAGGGGGCGGAAGTCCACACTTCCTAAAATGAAATTATCACGTTTACCCAAAATGGAAACCAAAAAGGTATTCCATAAATGAAAAATACAGAATCATACAGAAAACATAACATAATATATATCATATATAAATAGAGTTACATATTAATGTCTACCATGAATGGTGTTAAACAAATATTGAACAATCATCATTTCCTGAGGCAGGAATTCTCCATTCCCAGAAACAGTATGTTCTTTAACCATTAGACGGGAGTGTGTGTAAGTGTAGCTCGAATACTTCTCATAAAAACATCCTAGTATATTGAAGATAATGGTTTTATTCCAAAATAAAGGAATAAAAATATTTTAGGGGGTTGGAGGAGAAAATAAAAAAAAATAACATTAGATAATACTTTACCTTTAAATCGGGTAACTCCCCTTGGTTTGAACCAAATGGGTTTCTTGAAGATCTTTCTGCTCATGTAAGGCTTATATGACGAATATGAGGATGTGGAGAGATAAAATGAGCATATTTTGGCTGATCCAATGGCTTGATAGGTGTGGGTAATGAGGGTAGAGGTGGGGGCCTTTTATAAGAGGGAGGATGGGCACTCTAGGAATGTCATGAAATGTTACTTAATTTTAAAATGAGTTTCGGATTTTAAAGGTTCCACAAAAAAATATTTCAAAGATAAGGTGATAAGGGTTATAAATCCACCAATTCAATAGTTTTTTGATAAGTTTATGTCTTATATTTTACATTATCTTTCCATTTTATTTAAATCGTTCATTAATGAGGTAATCACTGCATCATCATGGTGTCATAAATAAATTAATTTATTTAATGTATACAAATTATAAAAAAATACTATGATGTAGGAAATATTTTTAGCTTCCCAATGACTATTTATAGTCTAATATATCATTTACATAGACAAAACTAATTTTTTTTATTTTGGTGATACAAACTTTTGTTATATTTAACTTTCTTTAAAAATAAAATGATAAAGTGTCAGTATCACCCAAAAGTGATTCCATGGGGTCCCTAAGTTGGAACAAGGCATCCCATGGTCGTCCATGACACAACCAGTAGAATTAGGACAGATGTTGGGGTCATTTGTGATTATTATGATATTATTTTATTACCATTAACTACCCAATTACTAATTAATCATTATAATTAAAGATAATTACAGTTGTTACTATTCATAATGTCCAAAAACAAAAGAGTAATAATTACATAATTTGGACCTTATGATTACAAATATGGAATCTGTTTTACCAAATTCCAAACACAGAAATTGTAGTAATTAAATTAAAAATTATTCCCGTTGTCAAAACAAGTAGCGGGTTTTTTTGAAACAAAATCCATAAAAAGTTTGACACTTGTTTATGCCCAATTTCAAAGTAAAATTAATTACACTGAACAAAATTGGATTCAATAATAAAAATATATTCTAGTTAAACTTTATGATCAATTAAAAGGACAATATATCTATATAATTAAATTAGATGCAAAAGTATTTTTGAAGTAAAATGCAGTATTTTTCACTATTCATTAAAAAATGAACATTGTCGGAAAAATACCAAAACTTTATACAAAGTAAATTTCAATGTCCTGATCCTAAATAATAAGTTTATTTTGAAAAATAGAGCTTATAAAATTTTCGAAAGATTGATTTAAATAAATTCCATCAAAAGGCGGTAAAACATTATTTTAAATATATTATAGAATTATATGCTTAAGATTAGATTTATTCTCATTTTAAGCCTCCAAAACACTATCTAATTCATAAATAGACGTAGATATTAATATCCATAATTATTTACTTACACGGGATGTTACATCCTTCAACCCTTTTGAAAATTGCATCCCCACAATTTATTTACTTGTCGAATAAGTGGGGGTATTTATCTCTCATTGCATTTTCAGATTCCCATGTTGCCTCTTCAATCATGTGGTTTTCCCACAAAACATTTACTTGACGAATCACCTTATTCCGCAACACTTCCTCCATATGGTCTAGAATTTGGACCGATTGTTCCTCATAAGATAGATTCTCTTCCAACTAAACTACCTCTGGACTCAAAACATGAGATGGATCTGGCATGTACTTCCTCAACATTGAAACAAGAAAAAAATTATATACCTGAGATAAACTCAGAGGTAAAGCCACTCGTTATGCAACTGATCCAACTCTCTCCTTAATTTAATATGTTCCAATTAACCTTGGACTCAGCTTTCCTTTCTTACCAAATCACATCACACTTTTCCATGGTGAAACATTGAGGAAGACATGATCACCTACCACAAAAGAGAGATCCTTCATCCTGTTGTCTGCATAACTTATCTGCCTACTATGAGCTGTTCTCATGTGTTTCTAAATCAACTAACTTTTTTTGCAGCTCTTCTACCAATTTTGGTCCCACGAACTTCCTTTCACCAACTTCATCCCATAAATCTGGAGTTCGACACCACTTCCCATATAATGCCTCAATTGGTGCCATTTGTATACTAGAATGAAAACTGTTATTATAAGAAAACTCAACCAAATAAAGATATTGGTCCCAACATCCCTGATAATCCATCGAACAAGCACATATCATATCCTCCAATGTCTATATTTTTCGTTCTGACTACCCATCTAATTGAGGATGAAAAGCTATACTAAAATATAATTCATTACCCAATGACTTTTAAAGGCTTTTACAAAAGTTAGAAGTAAACCAGGAATCATGATCAGATAAAATGGAGAGGGGAACTCCATGTAACCTGACTATCTCTTTAAGATACAAACTATAATGTTGATCTAGGGAAAAAGTATCTCGTATAGCAAGAAAATGAGAATATTTAGTCGAGAGATCAACAATAACCCAGATTGCATTATTACCTCGAGGTGTCTTTGGCAATCCCAAAACGAAGTCCATGGATATATTCTCCCATTTCCACTCTAGCACTGGTAAAGGATGAATCATCCCTTTAGGTAACTGTCACTCTGCTTTAACCTATTGAAAAGTCAAACAATCCATATTAAAATCAACAATTTCCCTTTTCATTTTGTCCCACCAGTAATACTCTTGATGATCTCTATACATCTTAGTACTGTGAGGATGAACTGAAAACGGAGAACTATGAGCTTCACATAACAACTCTCTCTTCAACTGTGAATCATAAGGCACACAAAAACTCATCCCAAATCTCAAAACACAATCATTATCAATGTTGAAATCAGGCAACTAAACATTCTGAACCAGCTCTACCTTTTTCTGAAACTCACTATCTTGCTTTTGTGCTTGCTTAATTCTGTCTGATAGATATGATTTCACTGATACCTAAAACAAAACAGAAGAAAATCCTACACCAACAACTTCTATGCCAAAGTTCATGAAATCCTTAACCAAAGGATCACATTCCAAATGTAACATGGTTAATGAAGCATTAATTTTTTGACTCAAAGCATCAGCCACTTTATTTTCTTTTCATAGATGGTAATGAATTGTACAATCATAATCCTTGATTAATTATAGTTATCTCCTCTATCTCATGTTCGATTCTTTATGAGTGAATATATACTTTAAAATTTTGTGATCGGTATATATTTCACACTTTACTTCATACAAATGATGCCACCAAATTTTTAAATCATAAACAACAGCAGCTAATTCCAAATCATGTTTAGGGTAATTTAGCTCATGAGTTTTCAACTAACGTGAAGCATAAGTAATTACAAGATCATTATACATTAGGGCGCAACAAATTCCTTTCAAGGAATCATCACTGTTGATAACAAACTCACCATTCCTGGAAGGTAGTGCCAAAACTGGATCATTCACCAATCATCCTTTCAATTCCAGAAAAAAATCATCACATTCTTTTGTCTATATGAACTTAACACCCTTTCGGGTTAGCTTAGTCATTGGACTAGATAAATGTGAAAAACATTTAACATACATCCGGTAATATCCTACCAAACCGAGAAAACTACGAATCTCGATTACATTTGTGGGTCTTGGAAATTCTTCAACAACCTTTGTTATTGAATGATCAACAGTTATTCCATATTTAGAAACAATTTAACCGAGGAATGAAATTTGTTGCAACCAAAACTCACACTTGCTGAATTTTCCATACAATTTCTATTCTTTTAAGGTTTTCAAAATAACCCTTAAATGTCTTTCATGCTCCTCTTTACTTTTAGAAAACACCAAAATATCATCAATGAAAACAACCACAAACTTATCTAAGAACACATGAAAAATTCTATTCATATGGTCTGGTTAGCCCTGAAGGCATTACTATAAATTCATAATGGGCATATCTTGTATGAAACATAGTCTTCGAAACATCTTTTTCCTTTACCTTCAACTGATGGTACCCTGATCTCAGGTCAATCTTTGAAAAATACTGAGCTCCCTGGAGCTGATCAAAAAAATCATCGATATGAGGCAAAGGATATATTTCTTAACAGTGATGTTATTCAAGGCTCTATAGTCAATGAAATGTCTTATTGACCCATCTTTCTTTTTAACAAATAAGATAGAAGAACCCCATGGTGATGTGCTAGGTCAAATAAAACCTTTATCTAATAACTATTTCAATTTCTCCTTAAACTCTAAAAGTTCAATTTGAGATATTCGATACGGGGGTTTTGAAATTGGCTAAGCATCAGGAACTAAGTCAACAGTAAATTAAACGTCCCAGTCTAGTATTATTCGAGGAAAATCATCCGAAAAAACATCAGGATACTCATTTACCACCGGCACGTCATTTATCTGAACGGTTCCTTTGTTTTCCACAATATGTGCAAGGTAACATTCATTTCCATCTTTTACAAGTTTATCAGCCGCTTTATATGTTATCAATATTAAGGGTTTATTCTTGTACACAAACTAAAAGTCTTTGTGAAAAGAAACTTCTTTAGCTCTACAATCAATCTAAGCATGGTAAACAGAGATCCAATCTATACTGAGGATAACATCAAACTCTACTAGAGGTAAAAAAATAATGGTTTGCAAGTAAGTACTTTCAACGGATATGGGTTGGAAGAATCTTATAATTTATTTTTCCCTCAACATTTCCCCCATGTTTTTTTACCAAAATTTCAGGATTTATTTCTTGAGATGGTATTCCCGATTTACTGGCAAATTTTTTAGAGATGAAAGAATGTGTAGACCCTGAATCAAACAACACACTGGAATAATCTGAAAAAACAAAAAAGTACCTGATACCACTTCATTTGATGGTCCAAAATCTACTGATGTAGTTGCAAATGATTTCACCACACCCTTCTGCTTGTAGTCTGACTGCTTCCTATCATTCTAGCTCTTTGTCGAACAATCGTTTGCATAATGACCCATCTCATTGCACTTGAAACATTTCACTAACTTTAAATCAAATTTGGTCTTACCATCACCCTGGTCTTTTTCAGGGTCATCACGAGCCTTACGTCCCATCTTACCACATCGGTAGCACATTCCAAAATTAAAAAAAAAATTCCCCAGCATGTTTTTTACCACATTTATCACAAACTGAAAACTTAGTATTCTTACCATCAGACCTTTTTGAAGGATTCTTCCCTTTATCCTACCACCACGATCTCTTCTTTGGTTGGTTGTTATAGAATACTTCATCATCGTGAAGCTCTATTTCCACCTTCTCAACACATCGAACAAGCTTTTCATAACATTCAAACTCACGAGAAGCTAAATCCCTTTGATATTTTGGCTTTAATCCTGAGTAAAAACGAGTGATTTTACTATCAATGTCTCAGATAAAATTTGGATCAAGCCTTGCCAATCGAGTGAACTGTTCTTCATAAGCTGCCCCTGAGTCATCCTCTTTCCTCAATTCCAAGAATTGTTTTTCCATCCTAAGTCAAACAGCATTTAGAAAATATTTATCAAGAAACATACCTTTGAATTAATCCCAGTCAATAACATAAATCTCATCAGCATCCCTGATATTTTAAACCATAGACCACCACTGATCTCCTTAACCCTCCAAACGGTAAACAACAAGACTAACCTTTTGATTGTTTAAAAACCCCATGACATCGAAAATCTTTTCCAGTGCTTTAATCCACCCTTTAGCTAACACGGGGTCAGATGATCCCTTGAATGATGGGGGATGTTGCCTCATTAAATGTTCCACCACTAACATGTTCCTCTGTGGTTGATCTGCATGATCTCGTGCATGGATACCACCACCATTTATCGCTTGATTCAACTGTTTCATTGCTGTAAAAAAACTATTCAGTTTGAATTCTGACCATCTCAGGATGCTGATTTGGAAGGTCATTCCCTTCTGTATGCATTCCTGGCACTGCTTCCCTGTTTCTTCGGCATAAAACCATTCTGAACAAACATGTCTTAGATGAAGAAACATGGTAACCTTCAAATTCTATATCATTTTCAATTTGACCATAAGAAAAAAATTGGATAATCATGTAATATAATTCCAACTCCTAAAGTTATCTAAACTGACCTCTGATACCAACTATAAATCCCCAGCCTTATAAATTACTTAATCGTGAGATATTTCAACAATACACATTGATGATCTTTTCTGGATTATAGTTTTAGAGAATTGGATCATAAATCATGCATTACATTCCACATTTAACAAGGTGGTTACATAAAAGACAGTATTTATTGTTCCAATCAAAGGAAGCATTTTTAAAATAAAACATGGATTCTTTCTAGACACTTCCTCAACACTATCATCACATCATGTACGTTTTCCTTGACCTGTGAAAAACATTTAAAAAAAATGGGATGAGCATAAAAAGCTCAGTAAGGGATATAAAAATACATAATGAAAACATTAGTCCAATTATACCTAAGAGTCAATGAAATCACACTTTACTCATATTACATATGCAATTTAAAATACCTCATGGAATCATAATATTCTTGAATAACTCATAGAAATCATAAGACATAAACGTAACTAGAGGAATTCATAACATTCTTACGTAGGGAGTAACCTTCATGGATACGTTTGGAATACCCATCATAGTATATTCCTGAAATCTCTTTGAAGAAACCTTAGTGTTTAACTCCTTCGCGTTGCCCAAAGCATTACAGAGCTATATCGGGCTCACCCGCACTTAGTTTATCACAGAACCACCCATCTTTATAAACAATTCCCAAGAACCATAACATAATCATATCACATAATACATGCATAAAGGAAACATAACATCTCCTCATTTCAATCACAAGATATCAATACAACACATTGATATAATCAAAACATTATCAAAACCATTTTCAATACCAAAATAAAATACAATTAAAACATGGTATTTATTTTTCATTTATAAAATGTTATGGCTTGTAGAGGAAGCCGAAACTCAAATAATGGTCACGGCGGCAGAGAAGTCGTTGTCACCGCATACGTAAGACAAAATATTCCTTTTTTCATTTAGTAAAATGATTCGTATAAAAATATTTATTTTGAATAAAAGTAAAAGTCAAATAGGGTTTATAAATCTTATAAAATAATGTTGTGTATAAAACAAAATATGCCACAATGAAAGGAGATTTAGACGAAGTCCCTTACCTCGTGTCCACCTTGAATCGATCATACTTTAATCTCCTGAATAATAAACAAGAGTTAATTTCTAATTGATTAACAACATTTTTCAAGTTAATTATTCATTTTATATCACTTATTACAATGTTATGAACATTATGTAATTATTTATGTTAATAATAGTCATTTTGGCGATCTTTGGTACTTGAGCCAAAAATAAACATCTTATAATTACAAGTTATTCATGTTGTAAAATATCCATTATATTGAGAATTATATTCCTGATGTAGATATCATATATATCATATATATCCAGTATATATATGCATTTATAATATTACATAACATTTAGAGGTAAGAAATGAAATGCACCGTTCATGGAGACGGTAAGCCGTACGTACGCATGAACGCTACTGTCATTTCTATGTCATATTTAATGGAATGAAATCATAATTATATGAAGGTATGTTATAATTCCAGTATAATATGATATATAATATCATTAATTCCATCCCATATACATCCCACATATGGAACTAACGAATCAAATCACTTTGAGGGGGCGGTAGTCGGCACTTCCTAAAATGAAATTATCATGTTTACCCATAATTTAAACCATAAAGGAATGACATAAATGAAAAATAAATAATGATAAGGAAAACATAAAAATAATATATATCATATATAAATAGATTTACATCTTAATGGCCACCATGAAAGGTGTTAAAAGAAGATTGAACAATCATCATTTCGTGAGGCAGAAATTCGACATTCACAGAAACAGTATGTTCTTTAACCATTAGAAGGAAGTGTGTGTAAGTGTAGCATGAATACTTATCTTAAAAGAATCCTAGTATATTTAAGATACTAGTGTTGTTACAAAATAAAGGAATAAAAAAAGTTTAGGGGGTTGGAGAATCAAAATAAAACAAAAGAACATTAGAGAAGACTTTACCTTTAAATCGGGTAACTCCCCTTGGTCTGAACCAAAAGGGTTTCTTGAAGAGGTTTCTACCTAAGGTAAATCTTCTATGATGAAGATAGGTATATGGAGAGATAAAATGAGTAGAGTGTTTCCGAGCCAATGGCTTTAGTGGTGTGGTTAAGGAGGGTAGAGGTGGGGACATTTTATTAGAGGGAGGAGGCGCACTCGTGGAAAGTCATGAAATGTTACATTATTTTAAAATGAGTTTCGAATTTTAAAGATCCCAAAAAGATATATTTCTAGGATAAGGTGATAAGTGTTCAAAATACACCCATCCAATAGGTTTTTTACATGTTTATGTCGTAGATTTTACATTATCTTTTAATTTTATTTAAATCGTTCATTAATGAGGTAATCGATGCATCATCATCGTGTCAAAAATAAATTAATTTATTTAATGTATAAAAAATAAAAAAAAAATATTATAATGTATGAAATATTTTTATCTTTACAATTACTATTTTTTGTCTAAGATATAGTTTACATAGACAAAACTAAATTTTTTTACTTGGGTGATACATACTCTTGTTATATTTAACTTTCTTTAAAAATAAAATGATAACGTATCACTATATCCGAAAAGAGATTCCATGGGGTCCCTAAGTTGGCACAAAGAATCCCCCGGTCGTCCATGACACAACTAGTAGCATTAGAACACATGTTGGGGTCATTTTTTGTTATTATGTTATTATTTTATTACCCTTAACTACCCGATTAATAATTATTCACAATAATTAAAGATAATTATCATCATTACTATTCATAATGTCCAAAAAAAGAGTCTTAATTACATAATTTGGAACTTATTATTAAAAATATGGAATCCATTTTACCAAATTACAAACACCTAAATTGCAGTAATTAATTTAAAAAATATTCCCGTTGTCAAAACAAATAGTGGGTTTTTTTGAAACAATATCCATGAAAATTGGGCACTTTTTATTGCCCAATTTCGAAGTGAAATTAATTAAAATGACCAAAATTGGATTAAATAATAAAAATATATTCTAATTAAACATTAAAACCAATAAAAAGTACAATCCATCTTTATAATTAAATTAGATGAAAACGCAGTTTTGATGTAAAATGCAGTATTTTTCACAATTCATTAAAAATAAACATTATTAGAAAAATACCAAAAATTTACCCAAAGTAAATTTCAATGTCACAATCCTAAATAATAAGTTTATTTTGACAAATATAGCTTATAAAATTGTCAAAAAGTTTGATTTAAAAAAGTCTTTCCATCAAAAGGTGGTAAAAAAATATTTTAAAAATATTAGAGAATTATATGCTTAAGATTGGATTTATTCTCATTTTAAGTCTCTAAAACACTATCTAATTCATAAATAGACATAGAAATTAAAATCCATAATTATTTACTTACATGGGATGTTACATTATCCACCCATTTTCTTTTTATTGGGTTCAAACCCCTTAGTGAGAAAATTTGTTTCATGATTTTACAATCCGTTTACAGAATAATGATCTCACCAAAGAGGTAATGACACCAATTCTTCAAAGAATGGAATGAAAATGCTAAATCCAAATAAAGATTTGGGATTTTATTTTTCATGGAAACATATCTCTATCGATCCGTAATGAATAACATGATCTACGGACATGATTACACATCCTATCCCACATCCCGAAGCATAACAATACACCATGTACCCTTGTACTAATTCCAAATAATTATTATTAGTGTATTTTTAAGGTTAAGATTATGTTTTTGAAATGATTTATAACATTTATCATTACATTGGAATTTAATATTTTTCATTTTCCATGCTGTCATTAGAGAATCAAGTCTTGATAAATCACGATAAAAACATTATTAATGTCTCTGAAGACAAAGAAAACTAGGAATCTCAAAATCATTATTATTTTTAGAACATAATACGATATTCTGTCATTTATGGATCCACATAAACACATTCTTAAGAGATTATATATCAAGTGAAATTTACCTCTTATATCAAAAAATCACACCTTGATAATTTTTTCATAAAACAGATTAATCGGTAATATTTCTAACACTGTCACTATTTATTGGTCTTGGTCAACCCTTATCCCTAAATCAAACAATATTCCATTCAAACACACGACCGCAATTAAATTATCATACCTCTAAAATATTTGACTCATCAATTCAATAAATACTATTTGGGCATTCATAAATCCGAAAGGCAGAACCACATTGTCATAAATTCCTAATGACTCTAGAATGATTTCTTTATAATATACTCCTTTAGAACTCTAAATTCGTGATATTTTAATTGTAATTCAATCTTAGAGAACCACTGAGATCCCATTAATTGATCTAAAATATCATGAATACATTTAGTGGATACTGATTCATTACACAACCTTTTAATGCTTCTAACAATCCACACACAACTGAAGAGTTCCATAATATTTTTTAATAAAAATCATTACTATGCCATGAGATGTGATAGGATAAATAAAATATTTTCCTAAAATATCATCCAAATATAAATTTATTTCCCATATTTGTATTTTTTCTATTAGTTAATATGGAAGAGTGATTGGTATGGCTCCCATAAAGAGATCAATCATAAACTCTATATCCATCTTGAGTCGTAACTGAAATAATTTTTTGGAAAAACTACTATAACTGATTAGGAAATGATGGAAAACAATTATCCCTGATATCTTCCATGGATTGAAAATTAAACACTACCAAATGATATGATATTATTCTAAATGTTCATTACATCATTTTTGTTTTACCTACTGTTACATTATTTCTCCTCTAAAGAGATGCTGAACATCATCCCCAGCAATAAAACATGTTGTTCCGGTATAATAGTTGATGCGAGCGTTGAATGTTGTAAACCATTCCATATCAATATTATATCATATACATTCATATCAGACACTGATATGTCCCAGGTTAACTCAACTCCATCAATAGTTATAGAAAATTTATTACACACAAAAGATATAAATTATATTTGACCAAGATAAGTTTAATGTTTAAGCACCGACGACATAATATCAACATTCAAATACATCAAATCAAGAGTATGAAGAGTGATATATTAATGATATTAACCCATAAAAACAATCCATGAATAAGTATAGAATTAAAATTAATCATACCACCCACCATCGCTGGTCTGTATTGATGATCCATAGTCACCTACTCGGTTCCATATAATTTATTTCTCAATACACATTTTCCATGATTCCCTGTTAATAATTTCATTGATGAAGAGTCATGAAATATTTAGAAGCACCATGGATAACTCTATTATATTGATGAGAGGTATTATGTTTCCATCTGCTTAGGAAGCATACAACTCTTGTCATTATTAATAAGTTCCATGAACATAAGGCTTTGAAACACTACGACAACATAGATGATGATGCACCATCTATTTTGAATTTTGGAAATCCAATGGTTATGTCATACACTCTTTATTCATGTGACTAATAGATCCACATTATAATAAACCTGTATTACTATTGTGTATTGAGGTAATATTCAATTATCCAAATCTCATATTCTATGTCATGATCCTACCTTTGAAATATGTGGCCTTCTTCAATGTGATCCGAGTGTTAAAGACCACACTATTTCCTCAAGGTATGAATACAGATAATCCACCTGAATCTCATAAGATTTCCCTTTATAACATAGTATCTCTATTAACCATATTTTTATAATATATTATATGGAGCATAACAAGCTTTGATAATTTTTTTTCCACATCCCACATTCAAAGATTCATTTCGTCAAGGATGCACTAGAATAAACATTATATTCAAAGAGGACTAAATTTAATAATTTATCATCATATTCTATCATTATGATGCTCTATTTCATCAATATAAAGAATTATATTGTTGTAGCGATCCTGAATATATGAGTATATTTTTTTACCAATTCTTCAAAATTCTTCAATGCAATTCCTTAGTTTAATTTATCTTGAACTACTAAATCCCACCATTAGTATGAATGAACCTCCAACATATACAATCCAAATTGATGTTCGTCACTATTGGTGTGCCAATGCTTTCAAAGATATGATTCATGATATTTATCCACACCTCCATGTTCTCTTATACCAAATCACCCCAGACTATGGGTGGATTATGCTTTAAAAACTAAATATAATAATACACTTTACTTGGTTCATCTATCATGTTCCACCTATCCAGAACCTAAAAATCATAGACTATACTATGAACCAGTTGTTGGTTCAGATGTGGATTAGGTTCATCCTCATTTTGAATAGCTTCCTTCAGTTTGTTTCTATGACCCTTATTGGGACCATTTTCTAAAAACTCAATAAACCCGATATGTTTCACTCTCTAACAACTGAAGGATTAATAATTTAAAATTCTGACACATCATACTGTCATATTTATTATTTTCAAAATTAATCATTTTCTAATTAATCCATTTTTTAAAATTTATATATAATTTTTAAATCAATCCATATTTAAAATAACCATTCCATCGATTTTCAAAATATCATGTTTGAAAACACCATTATAATTTTTCATGAAACATTATATTTATGCAAAATCACATATAATTTCCCAAAATGGGATATCAATTGTATTGGGGAGAAATTAGTATAACGAATTTAATGGTAGTTAAAATAGATAAACCAATGAATATGTGATTTAGAATCTTATAATTTTCTCCAAAATACCTTTTAACAAAACTCCTTTGTACCTTGATTATCAGAAAAAAGGTTATCTATGACTCATTATGCTCTATAATTAATGTCATGATAACTGAAATCCTTCCTAAAACCCCAATATAATAAATAGTCCAGAATTATTTTCTACTCAATGAAAGGAATAATTGATGACAACTTGTTATATAAGGACTGAACAAGCTATAACACTTTTTTGTAATGATATTTGGAAGGAAAAAGCCTGAAAAAACATTCAACATCCCCCACTTCACATTTTCTTTTCTAAATGTGGAATTGATACTTGGCCTTAAGAGGAATCCCCGTGGTGGAAAAGGCTATAAATAAGTTCCAATGGATTAATTAACATTTTAGGGATGATTTTCACATTAAAGACAAAACAACCCTACAAACATACCACAATAAATTAAACCACTAAATGAAGCATGATATCAATTTAAAAAATTATAAAATTTTTATTTTATATAAAAACCAGACAAAAATAATTATCTATAGTGGAAAAAACTTATATCCAAGTCCACAATAGAAGATAAAACCAGAAAAACAAAAATATATATATAAAGGAACTATAATCTCCAACCATGTTGCATGGTCCACTCCAAAAAAACATACCATGTATCATGATGAACAACTAGATATGTGTGACAGATTACATTTTCCAGTGTTATAATAAATGATATCTCTAAAATGACCAAAGTGATAATTAAGGGGTGTGTAATGATACTTATTAGGCTTCCCTGATTTAATTCCCTACTCATGCCACTATGATATAACTAGTAATAACATTTATATAAAATAATTTATTTAAAACTGATTGGAAATAGTTAAAACATTTATAACAAATCCACATAATTTCATAGAAACAATGTTTTCACAAATAAACCATTTCACAAGTAAAATAGCCTTTCATGTCTACAAACTGTTTGATGAATTCAATTGGAATTACCCATTCAATATTACATAGATACACATACACATAAGCATAGTGTTGCCATTAATGATGGAATTTTATGTCTATAACCAGTTCCCTTTGAATGTGGTACTTCATGATTAACATCAATCACATTCCAAAAATTCTTAACCATTTATGAAATTTAATTTCAATCCAAAATTCTCCAAACCAATTAAATCATTTAAAAAACTGCATATTTATTGAAAACCATCCCAACAAACCATTTCAATAAAATTGACTTTTTATTGAAATACCTTTTTCAACCTACCATTCCAAAGAAATAAAACCATTTATTGAAAATAGTTTTCCATGAATCAAACAAAATAACCATTCTTAAATAATCATTTTCAAATCATGTTACCAAAATCACAATTGTCCAAAAACTCAATTTCACCCAAAACAATAATCATCACTATATAAGGATTCCATAAATCATTGGTCAAAAAAATTCAAACTCAATTCAAACAAATAATAATAATTTGATATAAATTAATTAAGATATAAATAGAGGGTTTTATAGTGAAGCCACATACCACAGTATTTATACTGAAAATCAAGAACAACACCAAAATTCCAACAAAACTAGGATGATTCTCCAAAAAAAACCCACATTATATCTTGTCCCATATCATAAACCAGTAAAAACTAACCAATAATGGCATATAAACCATATGTATATATATATCCACATCAGAGTATATTTAAGAATATGAAATATTTTTGTAATTAGATATAAGAAAAATAACTAAAAAATACCATAAATAATGAATTACCATTAGAATAATGACTTAACACATAATAAAAATCCTTCAAATCTACAACATATCGATGAGGAAAGTTGTCTTATTATTTGGGAGGAATAAATAACGAGGTAGGGATGAAATAATGAAAAAAATAGGTTTTAAAACCTAATCCTGGACTAGATCTATTTTTTGATCTTGTATTTAAATCGCTCATAGTAAGTCATGTGGTTTGAAAATCCATTCACTAATCGTGCAAAAAAAATTCCTTAATGAGGACATCACCAGGTTGGACCACACATTTATATGGAATCTCATCCAACTATGAAAAACCCACTATTCCACATTTAATGGTCATTCCTAGGCGACACATTTTTTGGAAAAACTGTGCACCTTCCCATGCCCCTTCCTCTTAGCCCTAATCTTATTATGCATGATCTCATGTAGATCTTTATTGGTTTCCACTAACTGTTCACCAACCATGAACCTTTATAGAATCCCCAAAACTATTCATAATTCATTAAAACTCTCCCAAATGTTATCCAAACCTAGTACATACTAAAAATCATAATTAAATGGTTACTTGCATGATACTAGGGGAGAAACACCATAGAAAATAAAATAAACACCTAATCATGAAATATGAAAATCCAAGAATCTGAGTCCTCTATAATGACCTCGACAACATGGAGTCTTCAAAGCTCAAACACACTATGTGTCAGTATACCCTATTTATAATCCCCTCTGGATAAGAGGATAAGATCCTCTACCATTAGATGTCTCTCGTATCACCTCATATCACATTGGAATGATGGATCCCACACAACAACCATGATAATTAAGTAAACAAAAGAAATTAATATTGACTTATTTCCCACATTGCTTCCATTTCAATGAAATATCTTTGAAATTTGTCCCGGTGTGTGAATTCAACCAACAATTATATGTTACAATTGATCTATATCTTATAAAAAACAAAGGAAAATATCATAATGATACATGTACACTCCATCCTATACATCTATGAGACTCATCCTTCTTCCTCTTCTAGGATGATGATGAACTCTTATTACCACATACAAAAGGAAAGCCAATACGACCTGAATTCCTTGTCAAATATTATTTTTCAAAAGCATTCTTTTCATCCACCTCTAAATTGGTTGATTGACATAGAATAATTATCAATGATCTGATATCTATCACTAATCCCATTTCAAAATTCTGAGCATTGAGGTAATCATTTTTTAGGAGATCCGGAGAGACATGAATCCTCTCAGTGAATATAGACAATTAACAGATATGTAATCTATCACCATTGTCTAGATTGAAAGTAACTCGATCGTTAGTCACCATCAAGGTATTCTTGTAGCATGTCTAATTAAATTCCACTTTCAATGTGGTCAACATTAGGTCCCCATGCTTTACCAGAAGAACCATCAACTCCCACCACTTTCTACTTGGTCCCTCTATCACATATGCAATGATTACCACATTAGAGGTCTAAGAGTACTTACAAACCCAGTGATCTCATTACTAAGTTCTACAAAATACTTAGGTTCTTATTCTCTAGTTTATCCTTGAAATACTTGTGGATTCTGTCCCAAAAAATATTTATTTGGCCCCCATAGATCCATAATTTCATTTTGGATTGCCACGGGTTGGAAAAAAGCACGATTCAAAACCAATTTTCACATGGGAATAATTTCCCCATAAGATAACATGAATGAACAATACATTAAAATGGAAGGATAATTTAATGTAATAATAGTAAAAAATGAATGTAAATACGATAAACAATGACATACATCAAGGACAATCATTTAAAAAAATACATACACATTGTCTCTCATAATAAACAATCCTAAACTAATGAATATGATGTAATTCCAAAAAAGTCCCCAATAAAACCCATCATTTCAAAATTAAAAAAAAAACCCACGTGATTCCATCACAATGGGACCACATTACCTTGAAAATATATCTGATGATACTAATAAGAAAGATTCACCCTAAATATGGTTCATTTATATTTAATTGTTTCTTACAAAACATAATCTGCAAACTCCCAGAAAGGGACCAAGAATTGAAAGAGGAAAAAGCCTAGTAGGATACTCCCTAGAATCTAGTTATTTAGTTTACCCATGAAACCAATAAAATATTTTGAAACCCATTTCAAAAGAAATAATCTTTTAAAATACACTATCTCTAAAAACCCATCATGTTCCCTTCAGATTTCTTATTTAATCATAATATGATTTTCTTAAATAATTCCAAAACATTTCTCAAATAAATAATCAGGTCCACAAGGAATAAAATTATCATATTGAAACAGAAAGGAACCTATAGGTAGATAAAAATAGAAACATCAAATAACCATGTAAATGGGAGATGAACAACTATGAATAACACTTGTCATCACATCAATGAAAGTAATAAAATTAAATAATCTTTTTATCAAAATTTGAATGAGTAAGTGCACCGAGGGGCTCTAACTATAATGTATAACTTGAGTGAGTAATAACATATTCATGAAATCTAAGTAATTAATGATCATATATTATTAATGGGGCCATATTAGTAGAGCAGACACAGTATCTCATAAAAAATGAAAGAACACATTATCTTCCTACCCAAAAGGCTCACTCAGTCCAATGGAAAAACTTTAGTCCTTCTTGAAAGTCCCTCTATGGATAACATAGTCAATGAGAAATCCAAATTGATCAAACTATGGTTAACCTAGGTTATAATACAATTAAAACAAATACACTAATAATTTCCCATACAAATAAAGATATAGAATATCCCTATTCATCAATGAAACATAACCATTTTATTGAAACAACATTCCCATTGAAACACTATTTTAAAAACCACTTTTGAAATAAATTTATAATAATAAAATATATGTGGTCCATTTTATCAAAAAAAAAGAGGGTATACACATGTGACCCCAATTTAGAAAAATATCATTAAATACCACAATTTTGAAAACAATCCTTTAAACAAATAATACAAGTAATATGATCCCAAAAAATTAATTTTAATTGAATTTTAAAATATTTAAACCAAATGATATTTTAAATTTTATGGTATTATAAAGAAATTAAATTAAATATAGATACCTACATTATATTTAGCATAAATATCATCACATTAGATGATGACCACCTGATGAAGCTAGAACAAGGCCTCAGAAACCTTATCCATAATAAATCAAATGAAAATCATCCTAAAACCCCTAAATTTATCGATCACCACCCCTAGGGTTCCACAAATCAATGAAAAGGCATGAACAAGGCTTAATTAAAGGAAATGTGGATGTAAAAAACAAGAATAATCACTGTAAAAATTTTATATTCAAGGAAACAAAGATAAATCCACCAAATAAAGAGTATGAGGGATCCGTGACAAAGGACGAGGGGTGCACATGAAAGATAATGAAAAAGAATCCCAAAAACCTACAATCATGACATATGATAAAATTAATCTTTTCCAATTTCAATGAACTAGATAGGGTCTTATAGTTTGGACACATGGTAAGGAAAATGGTGCACCGATCACGAGGGTTCCATTTCCTTAAAAAATGGGACTCATGGTTTGGATGGTGTGTTGCATTGTTTTAAAAACCATGATAAAACCATGAAAACCCAGAATATAAAAACCACTATATCTCTAAAATGTTGACCCACATTTTAGAAGACCCATTATATAATTTTTCACCTTGGCCTATCTCATCACTTATCCAGATTTCAATCATTTCCACCAGTGAACCCCTTGAACATGCATGGGGATTAATAAAACGCATATGAATAAATACTAGTAACACAAAAAGGGTCACAAAAATAGTGATGCATGAGTTTATTTAATCTTTCTTATTCTAGATTATACATGATTCCCTTAATGGTGAATATATTTTAGACCTCGACATAACTTCCCAGTAATGGATGAGATGATCAATGTTGTTATTCACCAACTAAAATTATTGAATCTTTTTACCAAAACTATAAATGCAAATTATTTATATATCTATGTAAAATCTATTCAGTATGTTTATGAATAAAATTATACTTATTAATTATAAGGCTTTATATATCATGATAACCATATTTAAAAAAAATACAAAGATTTACATTATAATTTTTATCTATCGTTCATGTTTTTATATTTTATTAGTATTATACTCTTAGTTGTAGAGTATAACTAATAAAATACCAACATTAAATCATTTATATATCTTCCCAAGACATTATCCCTTTTCATTGATAATAAAAGGGATACCAAACTCAAAAATAAAAATCAAAGAATTATATTTTTTCATAATTATAATATAATTAAATATCTAAATAAGGATAATGTAAACATTGGTTTTGAATATGAAATGAATATCGCATTTCATTCCTAAAAAATATAAAATTTTATCATGCAAAATTATCATTGTTAGATCTGTATCCTTCATGATCCAATTATTCCATTCAAATAATGCTTTCTATTGTAGTACATATGGTTCACCATGTTCATGTCAAATACATCATTTTTGAAGATAAGATTGAATTTTATTACTTGTAAATTAAGTTACACTTCCGATTCATATATTCTTTTAAGAAAACGGACACTATTTTTCAAACTTCGTCAAAAACTGATATCAATTTTAGAGCCTAATAATTTTTCATCATAAACATAACCCAAGTAATATTTATGATTTTATAAATAAATAAAATAATATAAAAATATATATTAATTTTTTTATTAATCATTTAACGAATAGAATTTTAATGAATTATCTTTTAAGGTTATGTATACTATATTTAAATATTCATGTATAGAAAATTATAAAGTGTACCTTTTTTCTTATAGAGAACATCTACTGATTCTTTCTTTACAATATACAAACATCACAACAATTTTATCCTTATGTGATATAAATCATTTTCAAATTTTCAAGATGTATATTCCATTGATACTACAAATAATTCTAATTGTTATTTCATAATTATCATGAATTTTTTATCATCGTCTTCATGAAATAAATTTAAATCAGTCCAAAATACACATTCCACCACTAATCCTTTATTGATATTCTTAAACTCAATTTATAGCTAAAATAACTCATTTGATATTGAGTGACCAATAATTTATAAAGTCATTAAACATACTAACAATTAAAAACATTTAAAAAAATTTATAAATATCACATTATATGGGATGGACATATAATTCCAAAGATCCATGGGCAATCCCCTTTAGACACATTATCTGTAACTCCCAAAAGCAATGGGTTCTCTTAAAAATTCCACTTACTATTAAATGTGTACTGTGTGCAAAAAAATATAAATATAAATTATATTAAAAGAAAGATAATTTAATTTTCATGGTGATTATTCCAATTTTTCTCATCTAAATTTTTAGAAACCAAACATTTTAATATATTTTGCTAGTTTTTTTCAACTAGCAACCACCAATAGTAACAGACAGACATGTTGTACCATCCATATGGCTCACCCACATACCTGAACTATATTACGTACTAACTATTATCTAAAAATGTAAATACATGGTATTTTAGTGTTTTTTATCACTCACACAATCCTTTTGAGACATTTGAGGTAGTCCATAATCAGAAAATTTATCTTGGACAAGCCTCCCATAGATAAGGAGTTACGATTAGGTATACTTACAAAATAACTTGTGCAACTTTATTAACACGGGTTGTAACACATATAAAATTAACTAGTTTAATTTATATGTTGTTATATTCTCCCCTGAGAAACATCCTTGGATGTCACTCATTCTAAAACCTCTCTAGTCCAAACATTACTTATCTATAGAGTTCTAATCCAGAAGGCTTCAGAAAATAATGGATCACTTTGATGACATGGGTGGTAGAAGTTATTATTTTTAATTATTTACTTTTTGGGTTGTTATATTCCTTGTTATATATCACAATATCCACATTTTAGTCCCTATGATTCAGAAATGGTAGTTCCACATCACATCCAGTACAGAACCTGCCTATGATACCATAATTATAATAGGGCCCATTGATTTAAAAGGCCCCCCACATTTTATTATGTTCATTGGTTTGAGACTTTTTAGGAACAAACAATTTCCCTACAGATACATATTATCCCATTGTATTGTACCGCCCACATGCCTGAATGAATTAAGAGACTAATGACTATCAGCATCGACCAAAACATTTCATTCATTGTTTTTTTCACTCACTCACACATACCCTTAGAAACAGTCCCAGATTTCATATTTTATTCATTAACCATCTTATTATAATTCTCTTATTTCAATGATTTAGAGTAATTTTCTATATTATCCATAAAACTTTTCTTGAAAAAACTATCATTTTTTAACCCATTCAAAATTAGAGTTTCGTATAAGTAATCATATTAGGTTATGAATTAATCTGTATCATCCAAAAATGGGAATTAATCATTGAATATGTCATGTAGGATCAATATGTTTTTTACAACCATAACACCTTCAAAAATCCCAACAAATCCTATGATCATTATCAAAATCTCATTAACACTTATGAAGAAGTTTTTCCTTGTTCACATATAATGTTTCATTAGGTACTAATAGTTAGAAAACCAAATTTTTACCTCATCTCACATCACATTGTGTTTACCATTATTGATCATATGAATCTTTTTAGAAATTAGATATAACACATTTTTTACATTGAATATTATTAATTACTCATTTATAGATAATAAAAATAGAATTAAAATCAAATATATCATTCTATTGACTCTTCTTAACTATTAGTATCACAATAGTATCTTGTGTATAGGATATGAATCCATTAGTTTCAACATTAAAAATATCATAACTAATATATTATATTTATAAAAAAATGTAATTCCATCCTTATATGACACCCTTCTATATCAAATGTATAAATCCCATTTATATTCAAATGATTTATATTATTTATTAAGATAATTAGAATTAGGGAATCATTCAAATATATAGAAACCAAACACTAACATCCAAATATCTAATCAAAAATTATTTGAGAATCCACTCTAATACCTCTTGTTAATCTACCATTAGGATCACTGTGAGATTACCTATACTATCGATGGTGAGTTTGATATCTAAAATTATTTATATGTTTATCTATAAAACATATTGAAGACTTATTATGATAACTGATATCATAAGGGATCACACATCCATAACACATTAAGAGATGTATCATAGCAATTTACAAGTATCAACACTAAAAATTATCCTGTTAATCAGTGGTGTGATTTTTAATACTCATGATCAAACAACCTTTTTGAATAACATGTTAGTAAAAAAATAACGGATTATCCTAAATCCTTGTGACATGTCCTATGACAGTGTTGTGGTGTGTCAGAAAAAAAAATGAATCCTACACCATTAAATGATTAAATGTTTAGTTTACAAATAATTACCATTTAATTAATATACTATAATAATGTATTTATATATGATTAATTTTTAGTGATATTATATTCTCTGATTATAGAAAGGATAACTTCATTTTCCACACACAAAAGATAATTAATAATATGCACATTCTATAAATATCATGATTTTATAGAAGTCCTTAATGTAAAATTTAACATTAAGAATTTATTACATCCCACTATATTTTCAATAGTCATTTTGACATGAAATTCGAACCTTCAAAGAAATTCATCATCATTTTCTAAAGATATAATATTCACTTTTTCATCTTTTTCATTTGATATTTATTCAAATTGAAGAATGATTAAAACATCCCATGATTTCTTGTTTTTTATTACATTAATATAATAATAATATATCTAAAAATATATGATTATAAATTCACTAATGATTCTTCCTGATGTTCTTTATTACAATTTATTAATCACGAAATTTTCTTTCATCAATAATGTTTCAATTAAAAATTTCACACAATAACAGTATAGGGGAAAAATGAAACTACCAAGTGATCTTTTAACTACTTCATGAATCATGATTGAATACACTATTTTATTCCTTGAAGCCATCTAATTTGATTAAAAAATTTATCCACTTCAATTATGGAATAACTGGAGAACATGTTTTTTTTATATTTGAGATAATATTACATGTATTAAACTGATATAATCATTTAATCAGAATATTTAATTCTTAAAGAACTCACATATTCATTATTCTCTTGAAGATTGTATAATATTATCTGTATTTTTATCCTTAGTGAACATTCGTATGATCTCTAGATGTCACTTAGGAAATATCCAAATTATTCTTAAATAGAACTACCATTTAATAAAGTCATTGATCATCTTAGTGAAGTGACAAATATGATATATGATTTTATAACGTAATCCAACGGCAATGTTATCCTTGTGGTTTCATCATTACAGAACTCTATCCTTACAGTTTCACCATAAAACCATTACCATCAGTGTGACAAACCTTTTGAAAATTCCATATCGTGGATAATTTTCATTAATCCCCTTCAGCTTCCAAAATAGATCAATCATATTCCCAAAATCCACCGAAGTAGTTAAATTCACTTCCACACATCAAAATAGTCATTCTAAAAACATAATAATCCTAATTTATTGTTCATTTGAACAGGATTTACAAAATTATAAAAAACATTAAACCATTATCCATATCTAATACAAAAAATTAAAAAAACTTATTTGGATAATATCATTATTCTAGATAAATATCATTAATACTAGGTTACATGATATTAATTAGGGGTTTTATATAATTAGAACTATGATTGTATTCTTTTCAATGTTTCCTCGACATAATACATTGTATCAACACACTACCTATAATTATTATCACATATCTTGATATATCATTATAGTTTTCTATGTTATATGTTTTTCGTTGTTTCCTATCCCAATTATATTATATATCTATAAAATCATACATGATCTATAAATATGAGGAGATAATGTTCTTGATACTTTTATATTTTTTTATTAATATCAACAATTTAATTCTCAAAATATACTTTAAAAAAACAATGGATAATATCACAATAATTTATGGTAAATTAATTTCACTAATTTTAATTACCTCCCTATATGTAATACATTTGAAATAATTTTCCCAAATATTTTCAATACCTTATTTATTAATACCTATACCAATAAATTATATAATTAAAATATAATTCTAAATAACCAATTTGTGGAACACTTTTACATTGTGATTTATGATAACTCAACAAATTCTAAAAACCATTAATTAATTAAAATTATAAAAACAATGTTATATGTTATATATATATATATCCATAATTTTTTCATGGGATGAATCTAGTTAAAACCATTATAGGTTGGTAATGATTCCATGTGTGACATAGTAAGCCTACAACTAATAAAAGAAATTTTAAAAAATCACTCTGTGGTTATTTAATTGAAATATGGGAGGGATTATAATTTTAACTCTGACTAAAGGTTATAATATACCAATGAAAATGAATTATAAAATCTAAAATGAATCCCAAAAAACAAATAACAATATAATTATGTATGTAATTTTATATAAACTAAAAATCATCCAATGAAAATAAAAAATAAAAAATCCCCAAATTGATAGAGGTATATCTAGCATTCATCTAGCACCACACCTGTAGTCATTAAGGATTAGATCATTTTAAAACATTTTCCTTCAAATATATAATATTGTTAAATAAAATATTATTTTAACATTAATGTATATTTTGAATCATGCTATCTTGAATCATAATTTCAATGGTGGTAGGGGCATTCTAAATATTATATGTATAAAGATTAAAAGTGAATCACTTCACATCCAAGGAAAACTAAACCACCATCTTAATACATTAACACAATTAAAATAATTATAAAATATATTTATAGTAAATCGAATGGTTAATGATTGGGTGTTACCATAATTATTTTTCCTTAGTATTATACCCTCTATAAATTCTAAACAACATATGTCCTTTCACTCCCATCACTTATAATGTTTATATAACATAATATAATTACAAAATTATTACCCATAATATTATATAATATACATATACAATAACATGATACCACATTGAATTCTACAATATTCCAAGCACTCACACAAAAAATTTATAATAAATAATACTGAGGGTCAAGGACTGGTCATTCATCAAATTATATATTATATTTTATATTATAGAATCAACTAGTACTTGAATCAAATTATAAAAATCAGTTAGTTAATCAAAATTTAGTTGTATAGAATAATAAATATTGTGAAATAAGATGACATATTACAGTTCTAAAAACAAAACATATGATTTGTGTCATACTTATACACTTTCAAAATCCATACCCCATCAGCAAATCATTATCTGAAGATGATCAATACTACCATCAAAGAATATTTAAAAATTCAAGGAATCAACAACATAATATGGTTAATATTTCAATACAATGTTTATTTCTTGAGTATGTAATAGTTTCACATAATCCACTATTAAACTCAACAAAATTAATGATCAATAATGATTATTAAACTTCATTTTCAACAAACCCTTACCATATATGTTAAAAACATAGTAATCAAACACATCATCTCTTTAATGATGTATTAAGTCATTAAACACGGAACACATCCCTTTTTTAATTAATATTCAGTTTCTAATTCCACTTATAATATAAAACAATAAAATTGGATATGTTATCCATATAAATATTCTTGATCATCATATAGAATAAGGTTTATTACCATTCACTATATGATATGAAAAAATTATTATTAGAATAAAAAAATCCTTCAGAATTGATTTCATAATTTTAACAAGAAAACCACTTTGAGAAATTTAAATAAATAATCAAACATTATTATTTCATACTGTGGACTGATTCAAACTACAATATGAACCCTTTAAAATCAAGATGCAGAAAATCTTTTCAGAATAACTCATATAAATTAAAATTGAGAAAATGAAAAAAAAATAACACTGCCCACAAAATCCATTTATAATAATATATATAAGGGGTTAATTTATACACAATTTTCTATATTAATTAATAATGTATATATAATGAGATATAATATTACAGTAATGAGCATGTAATATTAAAAGAAACCAAAATAAGAAATTTATTTATCCTATATCTATATGAGAATTCAATGGTCTATACCTATCACTGATTATGAAAGCCCAAAATTGTTTACAGATACACTATCTCTCCCAAATAGATCAATTATTAGAGTCATACAAAAAATATTCAACTCACACAGAAAAAATATATGTTTTTTGTGACAACATATCCCAATAATATACCAAAAATTATTTTATAAACCCTAAAATAAATATAAATAAAATAAAATAATGTGTGATAATTGAAAAAAATGATTCATTACAAATAAAATAATTTTAGAAAATAAATGAACCTTTATATAAAAAAATTTATTTGGTAATGAAAAAAATGTTTGAAAATTAAAATTTGAGAATTTTAACACATCCCATAAGAATAAATAAAGAAAAAACAATCCCTAATATCAAAACCATCATGGATTATTGAAACATTAGGGGACATGAAATATAATTTTTCTAAATTGAACTATAATTTTGAAAATAATAAGATTCCATCTACTCAATCAATTATGATAATTTAGGAATAGTCCTTCCACAACTATGTATACATTACATAGTTATAATAGGTAGATAAAAAATATCATTTATCTTTAGAACTCATTATTATGATATGGTTTTAAAATATAGAAACAATCAATCACGTTCGTGTTAAATCATAAATCAATTTCTTAGGCCTCCATTTTTTAAAAACTCCTTATTCATTTATCATAAATATCCTAAACACTATAAATAGGGAGATGATAATTTCATAATAAAGCTAAAACAAGGGGTATCTAATAAATATTTAATCTATATTAATGCGATTGAAATTTCATAAAAACCATATAAATTATTTATGACTTGAAAATGATACTTATTTTAAATAAATAAAGAAATAACAAAAACAATTAGAGATCATAACAGTTATTTAAGAAATATTTAGTGATTTGGTTGACATTCAAAATATGTATAAATCCCTCAAATAAATACATTTTACCTAATTAAAGCAAATTATCATAAAAGACAATGAAATACATATAAAATTAATATATATGTAACTATAAATAACATATAAATAATTAATAACTCATTCATTATATTAATAATGTTAAATAATATTAATAGTACCATAATAACGCCAATAATATTGTATAAATGTAAAAAATTATGGTTAGTTAAATAAAGTGGAAGAAAAAAAGATTCCCATACCAAAAATCAAAAAATTGGTTGGAAATTATGTCGAATAAATCGTATAGAATATAATTATTTGAATATTTTTGAAACTAAAAAAAAGTCGCATGTTTATTTCCATTTAAAGGGGAACCTAATGGAATAATGGATTAACTAAGGAAAATGAATGAATGTGTTAAAATAAAGGATGAATAAGAGAAAGATATCAGTTTTATACATTATGAAATCGATAATAAATGACAATGATTCGACCAATAGAATAAGTGGAATGGGAGAAATATAGTTAATGATTTGTATAAATGTGTCATATTTAATAAAAAGGATTATGGTATAAGATTCTATTGAAATTTTTTCTATATTAATAAAATATTAAAAAAAAATTGACATTCAAGGATAGACCACATGGTCATTAGGACCATACAAGGATCCATATAAATGGTTGTGAAAATTATTTTCTCATTAAAATCACATTAAACAACGAATTTATATCTTTATGTTGTCTCTAAGTTATGTAAAATTAAATTAAATTTTAATATTTTGAAATCGAACTCATGTAAATGATAAAATTATATGAGTAACAAATGAAATTCCAGTAAATTATATAATATGTGTTATATATATGTCATAAGTATCATATTTAGTTAACCAACATCATTCTTATTATACATTTTCCACCCTAGTACCATATAACCACATTCCTGACACTATCACACCTTTATTATACTAAAAAATACTGTAATAAGATATTATAATTATGTAAAAATTGGAAATAAAATTTTTAAATATATAATATGGAAAAATATCAAATTTATCAGACTAATTGTTTTTTCAGGACTACACATTCTCTAAATAATTACAAGGAAGACTACATAATGTAAATTCAATATTGTAAAATGTAATGTAAATATGGTTCATATATCACCTTAACAAACGAAATTAATGAGTCATGATTCCATTAAAATATTTAATTTTTAATACATGAGCATCTATTTTCTCATATTTATTCACCAAGGAAATCATAATACACTAACCATATATCATTCCTCAATTGAAACTATAAAATGTACAATAAACACGAGTCCCCATAAATAAGACAACAGTAATGATAGTGAAATAATAATGTAATTTCATTTATATTATGATGATTAAATATTATAAAAAAATACAATGATAAAAAAAGGCAGCCAAACCCAATAGTGTAGAAAATCACTATTAAGAAGGGTAAAATAAATATTTAATTTAATGATAGGGATGAAGGATCCATTTTTTTAAAAAAAAATAGGCGAAGAAAAACTTGATAAAGATCAGTAAACCATGTCAAGGTTTCATTTTGTAATAGGGGATCATATGACCATTGATACATTATCTAGAATAATTATAATATTACAGTCAATTTTATATTAAAAAATTCAGGTTGGTTGAAATCAATTAGATAAAAAATAAAACATTATGTTGTTTCATATATTCATTTTAAACCACGTGGTTAATCCATGGTGGATTCTCCCAAAAGATAAATTTTATACTATGATGATGAATAATGTTAAAATTATCATGGTTTTTGGGAAAGACACTACACCAATTCACATCACTGTACCATTTTATGATAAATATCACATTTTTTCAAACTATATTAACGTTGGAAAAACCATGATGTAACATGATAATAATAGTAACCAAAGGTTTATCTAATCCTCTTCTTAGAACTAAGTCCTTTGTAATGTGATAAGGAAATTAACGATGAAAATACAAAAAAATATATCTAAAAAATATAGTTGACCTTAAATGTAAAATTTCACATTAACCCAAAATTTAACATTGAAACCAATCATCATTAGCATAATCCCTTAAATATCATAATATAATGAACATAAAATTTCAAAGAATATTTATTAGATACCCGTAAAATGATTCAAGTCATTTAGAGTAAAAAATAAGAACAATAATATATAACTCAATAACATAAAATAACTACATCTAAGAATCCCCCAAAATAAAAATATCACTTTAATAAAGGGTCATATAAAAAAATTAGACTAATGAAAGACACCAATCAATTAAATATAGCTATTCTACAATTATCACTATCTAGAAAAATTATATTTTTCATTAAGAATCCCTCATTTTCTGTGATTTTTTTTCTAAATGCATGTTAATGGTAAATTAAATTAAATGATTTCATGGATTTCAACATGTCGAAGAAATTTGATAGAAGATATTGTTGGAATTTGATTTATATGTTATCATGTATTATTATCTGAAGAAAGTAAAATATTATTTTGAATACCTCAAGTTTAAATTTTGTAATATATGATTTACTCATATGTTCAATACAATTTGACTGTTGTTTTGAGAATCATTTATGTTATAATAATTATGATTTTTACCTTACGTATTAACATTATAATGCTTTCAAATATGAACGATGATTCTGAAATGAGTTTCCTTAGGATGTTTCTAAACAGTTTGCTACCAGATAGAGATAGAAAATTTGATCATATTGATTCAATTGTACTAAAGAGGTAATATAATGTTTATAGGGGAATGGAAATTATAAAAATGTTATTGGTTAATTGTCAAGGTAAGCCCCCACCATATAAGGGAATGAAATCCAACGCCCCTCGTTTTTACGTGTAAAACCCTGTCTTACAAAAGGGTAACAAATCCAACAAAAATGATACACAGAGGCCATCACAAATTATTTTGAGGGTGTAAAACTAAATATTTGGGTTCTAAGTACAAGTTTATTATATTATTTAATATCAAAATTTTGTGAGACTTTCATTTAATATGGTTTGTAAAGGAAGAAAAAATTATATTAAATAAATTTATATCTGGTATGTTGAAAATATAGATTTTAGGAGAGGATATACAATATTCATTTTATTAAAATATTAAATTTCATAAGAACTCTGTTTCCCAAAAAATATTTAATTGAAATTGAAGAGGAATTATGAGGTGTATTAAGTCAATCATAAGAACATGAAAAATGACTGAGAAGAGAAGTGAAGATGTTTAAATAAATGAATGGGGAAATAATTAATGAGGATATTTCTGATAAAATGGTGTATAAAGTCTATCGAAAAAACTAGTAGTTTCAGTGGAAGTTATATAATAGATAGAATATCTCAAATGATCAAAACCACATTCCTATGAAATAAAAAATATAGAGTATATGTATGATGTTATTTGAATGATGAAGAATTATTATACATTCATTTTACAGATGTTTCTACATGAAATTAATTTTAATATTTTAGTAGATAAATGGAATATGATATATGATTATGATATACATTGTTAAAAATATATTTCCATATGAATTCATTGAACAGATGTTTCTTAGTGTTGTATTTATTATTAATTTCTCCACAAAATATTATCATAATGATGTAGATATGTTTTCAAAATATATAATTGGATTAATGTTTTTGGTCAATGTAATCAGATAAATCATTTACAAGGAATCATATGGAATATTAGAATGACATTTGATGGACTTATCTAAAGTCCTCATATAGAGGGAGTGGAACATATTAGGAATCATCAAATGGATGAAAATGCTAAAATGAATAATAACCCATCATTCATTAGAATATCACTATAAAAGTTTTCATAATATAACATTAAATTGATTATCAAATAGAGCCATTATAAATAATGATGTTATTAGATAGATATTTTGTGAAGCATTTGCACAGTCAAAGGAAGTATTTTGTGAAAGATTCAGTGATATTTCTACAATTTATTAAGGAAACGCCTGAATAATATTGTCTACTTCGAATGCATGTTATGATGTTGGACATGATATGAGGTTCTAAGAACATTTTGACATTTTAGGGAAGTTATTAATTATAGATATACTGAACAAGATTTTCCAAGATTCAGTAATCATAAACAACATATTTTATTATGGATATTATATTAAGAGAAACGCAAAATAACAATTATGTAGAGATCAAGGGTTTTTCTTATAAATATTTATTCACTCATATATTCTAGTATTTATTAATTCACCTTATATTTGGTTGATTCATAGCAGTTTTCATAAATTATTGAGAAGAATGTTTGAAATTATGTATGTGCCCCACCCTTAATCCATGGGGATCGAGTACCTATATTAATGGTTGTGGGTGAATTTAACTATTGTAATAAATCCCATAATTTTTTTAATATGATTAATTAAAAATATTTAATATAGTGAAAAACATGAATCATGAGAATAAATCTCACTGAGATTGATGTTTTGGTAGAATAAGAAACTAATGAATAAATGTGTACCTAATGGAGAGGACAAATCAGAAGGGGTAGTAGTGTATCGATTGAAGGATGGAAAAAGTTATTTCACATATGAGCAGAAGACTAAAAAAATATGAATAGATTAATATAACCAAAATAATTTGTAATGAACATTAAATAATAAAAATAATGTTTTTTCTTGATATTAGACAATGCATTTATTATCATTGGGTTTCAGAGCAACATGGTGAAGAATAAGGGTCAGAAGATTTATCACATATTTAATCAGCATCACATGGAATAGAACAGGTTATATTTTATGTCATACAAGATATAGAATAAGAATTAATATAAGGAAGATTAAGGATATTTTCTTTCCGAATTATATTGAAATTAAATATAGAAGAATAAGGAAGAGAATAACAACACCAAACAATAACATCTAGCAGAATTCCATGAAGGTGTAATACTTTTTTAGATTTAAAAATTACCATAATAAAAAGGTGAATATAATATTTAGTAGAATTATAATAAACCATTATGGTGCTTCATGTTGCACCATGTCTTCACCATTAAAGGGAGGATGGATTGTTTTCTTATGTTCCCTCATAGTGTGAAGTGATCCGTACATTCTATAATGATATTTTTCTAGAAAACCCATCATATTTGGTATCACATTATATTTTATAGTATGTCTACTATTATTCACCATACACATAAAGTTGTATGTACTCTTATTGAGTAATGATACATGTAATGATATTGTGTTGAATATTTTCATAATTTATTATACCTCTCTAATATAAGAAAATAATAATAGGAGAATTAAGATCCTATCATGTCTACGAGGTAAAGGGATAAAAAGTTATAATAGTACACAATGTTAAAAAAATTGATTCAACACCTCCCAGTTTTGAGTATATCATGATATTTTCATAGAATTAACTAATATAAATGAACCAAATTATAATATAAATTTCAAAAAGAAACATTCATCTATTATACATCAACCAAGGGTATAAACTAACCACAATGATTTTTTATATATGATATTTCATATTAATAGGTCATTCATTAATAGTAATAACATTTTAAACATCCATATCACTCTAATAAAAAACATTAGAATCATCTTAAGAATATCTTGAAATTTAATATTAACATGAAAATCATGAAATCCTTCTATGTTGGTTTTTAGTTCTGGTATTTCCATACTATTTAAAATTTATCCAGAGACATAATATTTATTAAAAATTAAGGAGAATTTTTATTGAATAAATAAAACTCTAATATTAATTATGGGAATAAATATTAAAAAATAAATGATTACATTCCTTGAAAATGTTTAATCTAAGTATTAGACTCAAGGAGTATCATGGTGTCCTTTTCATTAAACCCTCCTGAGAAAAATATATTTATATATATTTGAATATAATAATGAGTCATATGAAAATGGAATAAATCATAATCATTACCCATAAATTAGTGGTGATTTAACTATTACTCAACCCTACAATCATTCCCAAACACCTCAAGAGAAAAAAATGGTGGGGGAGCTCTAAACCCATCAACTGAACCGTCACCACCCATGATGACTAGAAACCCCCAAAAAATCATCATATCTAATATCAAAATACAAATGTCTCATATTATTATTCACAGAAAAATGTTGATACACCTGAATTGTAATAATCATTTCCCAATTCATTATATACTTTTTTATATCACTGTAAAAACATCTATAAAAAGGACCACTACCTCTCTAACCTAAAGGGAGTATAATATAAATTCAAGGGGCATCCAAAAAAACACCTAAAATAAATCCCCTTCTAATGGATAAGTTTTGGATATTACTAGTGTAGAAATCGACCAAAGGTATGTACTTCAACCATGCCCCACATAAATCTAATACATAAAATAAAATTATATCCCTAATTTTATAAATGTTATTTACTATCGGATATTAGAAAGGAGTTAATAATAGTAAATGGGATATAAAAGTAAATTTAATTCCTCATATGAATCTGTAAGTTAAAATTGAATCCTAAAAAGAGATGACGAACCACATTTCTTCATGAAGCATCACTATATCATCCACACCTTTCATGGATAGAACATCCAAAAAACCAACCTCTGAGATCCCCAATAAATGAGTTAACTACCTCAACTAGACCACAATCTCGTAAATATCATTACACCATCGTTGTTCTCAATGATAGTGGTGAAAAAATCAATCATTATTTCATGAAAAATATAATCACAGATTTCTAATAGATGAAAATAATATCCAAGGACATGATTAACTACCTTCACCTACTAACCGAAAAAATATAAAAATAATAATTCATTCAAAAATCACATTATCCATGAACTCCAAAATTGAATCCTCATGTCACAATATGTTTTATATATACAGGGATGCACTACCAATGATGATTTATCAATATAAATAATAAACCCCCCATTCATTACAAACGTAAATAATAAAAAACTAAAAATTAATATCTGATGTTGATCACCACCTAACCACTCCTAATGAGATTCACTATAAAAGGTATGATCCCTTGTCAACATAACAACCATATATCACCACAAATACTTCACCTCATAAAATAATAATGATAATGTCACTATCATATAGAATAATAAACCCCTTAACTAACGATATATACATCAAGATTCATCGCCAAAGGCTACTCCACCACTATACATGCATATATGAAATCTCAAATAGTATTCCATTATCGCTTCATACTCATTAAATTAGATACTAAATTATATTTCCCCATAATATACGAGATATATAATTAATAAAACTATAATATATACATCCACCTCCACTTTCAAATATTCAATACATTCGATATAAGGAATTAGTAATGACCTTCTGATATGTTAATTTAATATATAATTTTCTAATGGGGTAATAATGTTTAATATTTTCACAAAAACCAATATTTCTAACTAAATATCATAGGATATATTTTTCTTATCAAGGGAACATAAATTATTAGTTCTAAATTATATAAATTTTATCTTCTACATCACATAAAAAATATGGGAAACCAAATATGAAAACTCAATTATGAAACCATAATTAATAAAAGGATTAATGGAAGAACTGATTAACATATACATTATGTAATTGAATATTTCCGATCATTTATCAGACCATATGATGGCCTTATCCTTAATGGTTTTGGTTTTTCCGGATTCCCTTATCCTATAGAAAATATACAAAATCATTTTATAACAACCAATATGATCACATATTCTATTTACCTTTAAAACATTCTCGAGGGATCTCCATGAAATAAACACCTAAAAATTAAATGTTCTACTTATTCTACCTTCCAATACACCAAATTCCTAGTAATATTCTGCTCAAAAATATAAAACATGCATTTGGAAATCATTACACTGATTTAACAGAGTTGAATGACTTGTAAAATATCTTTATGATATTTAGCATCATCTTCCTCTAACAGAAAGTAAAAAAATTAATTTCATTGATGAGAATTACCATGAATCAATATGTGAACCTATGTATAAATCAATTCACAAGTACCTTTAAAATAGATGGGGTGTGTATGAAGTTGATTAACATAAACTGAAGGCCAAGCATCCCATATCAACACATCAAACTAGCCTAGAACCCTGGACCTAGACACCTATATTTTTCACTGTAAACATATTCTTCTATAAATTTTTAACTACCAACTAGTGATTCCCAATCATAACTATCTCATAATTATAGGAAATAAAAAAATTCTTTAGAGTCTTATTTTTACAATTAATGAATTTCAGATATATTAAGAAATATTTTCAGAGTTGGGAACATAGGATGCACGAGATTCTGGGAACCAGTGATCCCATAACTAATATTATATATAATATATATATATATATGGTGGACACAAATTTTTTAGAAATATTGGAATGTCATTTGAACGGAGTTTCATGTTGAATATATGAGACCAAGGATGAATCCAAATCTTTGGGTTTATCCTAGGTGTGACTTAATGTTGGGAGTCCTAGGACACTCGAAAGAGGAACCCTTTGGTAGGTATCCTCAATGGATTTATTGTATAATTTAATTATTAAGTTATCATATTTCATAAAGAAAATACTTCCCTCTATATTTATCATACTATTACAAATATCAATGGATACCCACATAATCCTTGGATTATTGAGAGATGAGGGTTCTTCATTCTTTTGTCAGTTTATCAATATCAGATGATGACAGGAGATTGGATCGATGTGAATCAATTTGTAGCATATGTTAGATATCACCCTTATCAAATCTGAATGCATTCATGTCCAGCAATCAATCCATAATCGAGTTAGTTCTATTCAATTTTGGTTTCCTCTATTTAATAAATGATTTATCTTTTCATTAACCAAAATTATTTGATCTATGATTAATTTAAATATTTCTCATATGATATTGAATCAAATTAAATTATTTACTCAATTTTTTTGAGGATTATAACATGTTTCTCAACCAAAATATCCTCTATCTATGATTTTAATACAATAATGAATGTCTAATTGAGGATTCATATATTCCCTCATGCATTTCCCTGACATGTTCCTTAATTTAATCTTAGTGGGGTTATTGCAGCCAATGTTTAATACTATCAAGTTGTACCAAGTGGGATCTTACAATAAGATTCATTATGGATGTGATCACAATGAATAAATCCATGTATTTCAGATTTATCAGGATGGTATATGGGTTTTACATGGTGAATCTAGAATCCTAACTATCAATGACAATGTGAGGCGGTTAAGTCACATGGTGACTTTGTATATTGGATTTGAATTCTTTTTTCTAGCCATTTATGGTTTGGAAATGATGTCTGCATATTACTAACATAGATTTGAGGTAGTCAAGTAGCATTATTTACTATAGAGAATAATTATCTAGATGACAAGTGATAGATATATTTTCCTATTAAAATCTTGACCATACAACATTTACAGTGATGGACACATGCCTTCTAGTCCCCTAGTTGTGGTGGCTACAATTTCTAGGGGAATATAAGTATCACACATTATATGAGACCCCCACACACCCTGGGAGAATGTTCTAACATAAATTCATGTACTCTAAGATTAAATGGGAATATAAATGGATAATAATAATGAAACAACCTAATTACATAGTACTAGATATGGATATACACCCAAGTTGGGGCATGACCATGTACATGGACAAACAAATGGTAACATCTTTATGGACACAGTAGATACATGGGAATAACCCAAAGGAAATGAGCATGTATAGGAGTACAAAGGCTGTTCTCAGATTGCAGAGACACACTGTGAGGGTCCCATAAAAATAGTGTAATGAAAAATGTCCATCGAGCCATGTATAAAAGAGAAAAGAGCATGGAATAAGGGAAGGATCACACATCATGTAGACCCCTTAAATTACATGTTGTACAAATTTTCCAATGAGTTGTTTGTTGGGAAGAAAATGCAAATGAGTCCAGATGAGATCACACACTGTTTGGATGACCTTAAATTCAATGCACTTTATCCTGAATATTCTATCTCTACTATCTCATTTAGTTTTATTAATATTTATACACAAGGGTAGTCTATCATAAGTATATTTCCACATAGAACGTGGTTGTTTCCTTCATAGGGGAATTTGAAATATGATAAATTGTTTATCCAAAATGATTCTTTCAAAGGTGACACTAGATGATGAAAGTGATTAGTGAATATCATTAGAGTGTTTAAATAGACATGTTAGTCCCCTATTCAGGTTACAGATCATTAATAGATTGAGACAATACACCCATGTCACATCTGTGGGAGGTTTCACCATACACATCATATATTGAGGTAGAACTTCCCTATCACACTAGGGTGTGGGTGCTCATTCATTAGAGATTTTTGTCCTCTCTCACATTAGGGTTTGAGTCCTACACACACATTTTTCATATATATGAGACTTACTCCCCTACCACACTAGGGAGTGGATCCTCTATCTATGGAGATGGTACTCCCTTATCGCATCACAGAATAATCCACCCACACTTGTTGTCAATATAGAGACAATACTCCTTGATAGAGGGAGTGGTCCCAAATACATGGGAAACAAATACCCTATTTTTATAGATAATGACCTTTTAATAACTGTTATTCTAGGAAGAGGTATCACTACACTATCATTCAAGGATGGGGGCCCTCTAACAATGAGGATGGTACTCCCCTTTTACCCATGGTATTAGTCCCCCATATTTTATACATATATATAAATATATTACTCTCTTAAACATGGGTAGATCCTCTTATTCTGAGTGGAATCCTCTTGTTTTACTAGGTCACAGTGGGTTGGGTCATTATAAATTGGTAAGATATGGTATTTGAGGTTTATTAACACCTAGCCTTACCCCAATAGTTTAATTGTGTACATGATGTCTTATATGTGTCTCGATTGAGGATAAATGTGTGTATTCTTATGAATATTATCTAATGGGGTGAGATGGACCTCGGGGATATAGCTAGCTTAATGGATTTCCTGATGGATATTGAGGAATGAAAGGAGATAGACCATTTTTTGAGGGATGATACCTTATTTTATGTGTTGTGGTAGCGTGGGAGCATAAAAATAGGTCATGGGATTCAGAGATCTAGATCGAGGCTAAATATTATTGTCATTTTTATTAGTGTGTGATTTTTAGAGATGAAAATATTTGAAGGAGTTTATAATATGGAGACTTTTCTTCTTCATAATTGCGTGAAATGTATTAAGAAATACTTTAGGTTCTATGTGCTATGTAAGCGAATGATTTTGAGGCCAATGGATCTCGAAATAAATTTTATAAACAATTTAAATATACTCACATCATGTATGTGAAGTTATTTTAGATATGAAAAAAAATTCAACATTTTATGGTGGGTCCAAGTGTGATCATAGCCCCAAAATTGTGGTGGATTTTAGAAAACAAGGATGAATCCATTTTTTGTAGATTGAATAGGATGAAATTTTTGGGACACTATATGGGTCTTAGATTTTGATTAGAAAATGTGATTGAAGGCTCATGAGGCCCATGGAATCATTCATAATAAGATTGAAAATCTGTTTTCATACCACTAAAGGATGGAAAAATGTGGTCCGAGGTAACGGAAAATGATTTTGAGCACTCAAAATTCATTATAGATGGTGGATAAAAGAGATATTTATGTCATGTGACAAATCTAATTTTTTTTCAAACATACAACTACATGGTGCGTACATGGTATAACACACACTGTATTTCCCCTGGCTATGTAGTCTTGTGTTTCTAAGTGGAGATAAGTATCACACATAGTGTGGGTACCCGGTTGATAATGAGACCCTAATGTAGAAGTCTACTGTGTACTATGAGGATATATGACCATATAAACGACTAGAAATATGGATATGACCTTATAATATGGGATTGAACTTGATGAGATAACTGATTTATGGAAAAAATATTTTTATTCACATGTACACATACATGGAATGAATAGAATAACAATATACACTCGTATTTCATTAAGGAAAGATGCATGGACAAGAGCACATGGGAGGACATTGGTAGCTGAGGCATGTTGTGTGTGTAATACTCAGAGTTTTCGTAAAATAAGTTTTGTTGAATGAAATAAATATATTATTATTTTTCATTTCACACAACTCAAAAAAAATATTATGTTATATGAAATCACATAGATTCTATTTCATTTCATAAATAAATATGTTAATATTTCAGAACATGTGACACATATATTAGATTATTGAAAATGCAACCCATGTTTTTTCTTGTGTTATATGCAACATATATTTGTTTCAATAGGCCGTATTACATTTAAACATAGTCTTAACAAACTACAACATACTATAAATATTACTATTAAAATTTTATTATAGTTGTCCCCAATTAAATGGTATGGATGTTATGAATAATTTATGATTTAAAAATTTTAATAAAAATAAACCTTCAATCTATCAATGAATGTGAGAGATATTTCAGACTAAAAAAATTCCATTTCTAGGAAAACCAATTTTGAATGATGAAACACCATTTAATCCCATTAAATTAATAAACAATATTTATGAAATTTTGTATTTTATTATACATTTAATTAATATTTTACCCTCTTCCATTATATTTGATAAGCATAATATAAGAATCAATTTAATTTTATGAATAAAAAGTTGAATTTTTCAAAAAGGTGATTTTCATGTATTTGAATGGAAACTCCATTTTAAAAATGAATTTTCAAAACTTTTAGAGATTTTATTCGAAAAAAAAAAATTCATTTCTTTATTAAGAATATCATGACTTACTTTTGATGAATTTTTGAATTTTTCTTTGATTGGTTTTATTTTTTGATGTATTTTTAAGAACGCTTATATTTAATTCAAAACAGATTTTTAATCTAACTTATTTATAAGGATAATATATATTTTTGGATGGTTTTAATATTTAGACATATCCATTTTATATAATTTTATCTTATTTAGGTTATTGGAATAAATTTCATTTTGAAATTGAATATATAAAATTAGTAATATTTTGATGGTTTTTATATTGAGAACCTAAATTTTTGTCACATATGTGGGAATAAATTTAAATTAAATTGTTCCTATTATGTGATTGGAATTTTGAATAATCAACTCCAAATTTTTAATATAAATAATTTATGGTATCTATTGAGTTAAACTATGTTTTTGACAAAAAATATTAGTGAACTTTATTAATATTCATTATGTTGAGTGAGGAAAAAATATGCTTAATAGGGGACTAATCCTTAAAAATAATGTTGTAAATGATATATAAAGTTGTCCAAAAGAAATATTATGGACATATTTCAACATTACCTTAATTTTTTTTTAATTGGGTCTATTATGGTATCCACTTGATATCTAAAAAACATAGATGGAATTCCCTTATCAAAAAATACAAGAATGCCACTCCTCCTCCACTATAAAAAGGCACTCACCCTTACCTCTTATTGTCATCTATAAGGCAATTTTTTCTCCCAAATTCTACTCAAATAAGCCCCTAAAATCTCTCCCTTTATCCATGAAACCTCACTATATGTATAAATATAATCAAGGAATCTATTTGTTGAAAATAAATAGATGTTTTCCAAAGAACAGTTAGAATCATCCCTCAATCTCTTTTATTTTATTTTCATTCCACACCCCATTAAATCTTTTTATTACATGATTATGTAAAAAGTATAATATATATTATTAGATTTTTTTATTCAAATGGTTCAACCAAATGTTACACACAATCTACTATATAATTGGTAACAAACATATAATTTTTCAGTATGGTGAACTACCGCCTCAAGATATGATGTTGTACGTTTTTACATCGCCACATCTCATGATTTTTAAAATTGATGGAAAATATTATTTTCTATAATATAGATGATATTTATATTTTATTTGTGATTATTTAATAATTATATAAAACATACTATAATTCTTTATATTCAATGTCAATTTGATAACATCGTATGTGGAAAAGTCGACTACTGCCTCCTCATAGTGACGTGATTCGTTCACACTTTATATTGAATGTATTAAGGATGGATTTATAAAATATTAATGTTATATATAAAATAATAATTTATCTATAAAGATATTATCTATATATTTTTCAGTTAAAAGGTTTCTTTCTTTATTATATAAAAATTGAAACAACGTTCATTCTTTTTCACGACCCACCATCACCATGAATAGTGAATTTTGTTTAATATGTTTACCTTTTATAGATTACAATAAATATATATATAATAATAATAGATTATATTTATATCATGATTTACATTATATATATCAGGATATAACTATGAGGAAGACAAATATAACAAATAAAAAAAGAGAAAAACAAAGGGATGATTACCCGATTTGTAACATTAACTTTGAGTTGTTAGTAAAAAAATAATATAATGTAATAATAAAATAATATTTGGTAAGATATAATAATATGGGTAATTGTTACATATAAAATATACTTATATTTAGTATATAATAGTTATGAAAGAGTATGAAGGGAGTCCAGACTTAAGTCAATGGTTATCTTTTAGCACAATTACTTATAGTGAGACACTGTCCAAGTTAACTACTTATTTATTATATGTGGGTTTTTCATTTAAAATGGATTTATTATGTGATTAAATTACCTAGATTTATTAGTATTACATTCTAATTGTATAGTTTTTATTTCATGTAGTTTTTTGTTTCAAATTATTCCAAATTTACAATGTAATTGTTTTTCTTAATTTTTATTTATTGAGACACATGCCGTGTTATGCACCTATATTCTTTTACTTGGTGTCTATAATTCATGTTGAAATGTTATATCATGAAAAACCTTTATTTAATGATATTTTAGTCGTCATTTAATTACATTTTCTTATATGCGAATTACATTTTAATGTTACCATGTGGTAACAATTTATTGAAATAATCTAATCATATATCAAGATTAATTATTATTATGATTCCATTGATAAAATATTATGATTCATATTTCTAGAGAACTCATTGTCGTTCGTAAAAACAATATATTCATAAGGAACTCATTTAATTGTACCATTATACTACTCTTTAGTAATTAAATTAATTGTGAATCTATTATTATGAAAATATGGATTTATTTCTCCTTTCAGTAAGAACTCTCAATTATTTCAAAACATTATTTTAAAAAAATGTTTTAAAAAATGTTTTACTATTATCGTCAGATTATTGATGGAAATTTTAAACAATTTCTTCCTCTTTATAAAATGATTTTAAATTAAATCATCATCATTTTTCCTTATCAACACACCTTTATAAACTTTTAAGGTAATGAGTCAATAGTAGGTATGTACACACATACCCAATGTCATTACCATCATTTCACTGAAGAATAATTTATATGATTATAGGGATATTTTTAAAGAAATTTTTTCCTAGTATTCTAGAAAATTTAATAACTTTGAATTAGTGTTTAATTATTACTTTTAAAATTTTTTTATTTAGATTTTTTTAAATTACTTGAAAATCATCCATTATATTCCTTCAAAAGGTAATTTTCAAAGAAAAGGATTTAAATTATTAATTTTATGGAACTATAATATATATAAATATGTGAATATTATAAATATAAAGATTATTTATATTTAATTTTATTATTCTAATGTAAAATTATTATTCTAATGGGCACATTACTATTCCCAATCGTTATATTATTATGCATAAAAGTTAGGTTACTAATATGATGATTAGATTACTTTTCCAATAGTCAAATTAGTATTCCAATGGTCATATTAATATTGAAATCGATACATAACTATTAATACAATAAAAATTTCTCCTCTAAATAAATCATCCTTATTGCTTATATAATTCACTACAACTCATCCTATTATTCTATATATTCATTTATATGTTATCTATTGGTTAATTAATATTTTGTTTCTTTATATAGTTTTTTATGTGGTGGTAATAATTATTATAGATATAAATTATCATAGTTTTCACAATCTATATTTTGTTTCTATATTTCAACCGATTATTTTTTGGAAATTTTCATGGTTTTAGTTGATGACTACTATAATCATCATTAATAATGAAATAATATATTGTTAGGCTGTATAAATTTTGTATGTGTATAATAGTATATTATATGGAAACAATTTAGTCATGTAATGAAATTACATTTATACTTTTTATAAGTTATATTGTTTCCCCATTTATAAATTTCACCACCTAAATTTCAGCTCATTTTCATAGTTCAAAATAGGTGATGGTAGTTCTATTTTATCACTTCCATCAGCTCCAACATCAACTCTTAATTTTGATAAGGTTAGTTTTCATGTTATATAGAACATTATCTATGTGTTTATATATCTTCAATAGAGTCTCCTCATATGAGAGTTCATTGTATAACTGTACTACATCAAAAAAATTTATATGTGAGGGAAGAATTATCTACTTCGTGGGGAGATATATGTGGAAGAAGTCATGAAAATGATCCATTTTTTGTAAAATATATTATTGATAGTCCATATATACAATTAAATAAGGGATCATAACATTGATAATATATAATGATTTTAGTTTCCTTTTCATTCCCATCCATAAGAATCCCTTCTATGGTGATATTCAATGTAAAACTATATCTATAACATCAAACTTGATGTCCCATTGATAGTTTATAGTATAAATCTTATGATGAAACTAAATATCATTAATAAATATTGGATGGGTCAAAAATTCCATGGAATCAAATTCAAAATATTGGGTTAGTGTAGAATTGTTTCACTATCATCATCTAAAAAAGTAGAAATTACACATCACTTCCCATATAAAGCATCATGTGGATAACTTTAAATAAACCGGTGGAAAATTTTATATTTTGAGAACTAATATATTTCAATATATTGATACCATAAACCATTAAATTTTATTTTTAAGGTTATTATAATTTCTTCACATGCCTATATGGTCCTTCAATATTGGCCATCAGTTTGTCGGTGATAGGTCATGCAAGAAGTCAATTCAGTATTTAGAGCTATTTTAAGATTAATCCATAATTTAGAAATGTAACATATATCATAATCAGCGATGATTGAATGAGGTAACCAATGAATCATCACTCCTTCCATTATATATAATTTCAATATATTTCAATTTAGATGTCTTCTCAAACAGTAAGGAATTGGTATGTCTTAGTTTGTCGACCCACCATAACCCATATAAAAAAACATCATTTAGATGTCTTTGTGTGTATATTAAAATTTTATATGGTGATGACATCCAATTTTCTAATGTGTTTGAGAAATGGTTTCATTATAACATTAGACATCTATTGAACTATAGTAACTTTTAGTAATATAACAAACATTGAGGTGTATAATGTGACATAATTCTTAATGTAGTCCCATAAAATTTCAATCAAATATCACAATACATATTGGTAAATTTCCTATGGATAAGGAAGGAACATATGTGAATATTTTCATATAAATAATTATATATATAAGGATATGTTGGAACATGTAATCTATTTGAAATCTATCTAAAAACATCTCCAACAACATTGAATTTATTAATATTCCCCTCATTTACACTATCCAACATTTTTGGAAACACTAAATCATCTCATTATGCCTCTTTTATCATATTAGAGAAATATGGTTTGGGAATTATTTGGGAAATGTATGATGTTTTCTATGAGGTTATAATTTTTAGATAAATTATTTCCATATCAGTAAAGAAAATTTGTTTCTTAATCAACATCATAGATAGAGTAGTAGGGTATTTTATATTATGATAATTAATTACCATTCATTCCTCTAGATGATAGTAAATAATAGAGAAATAATTATAATTGGGAATATTTTAGCAACATCATGGATACATGTGGATCCCTTTTGTATGAATATATTATTTTAACTATAATGGTCTACAGATGTGTCTCACTTCTTAATATAGATGTTATTCCACAAATTATAAAAGATGATGATCAAAACCATTTGCATAAAATCATGTGTATAGTAGTTCTTCGTATAGATATTAACTTTTTGTGAAACATTTTATTTTACGTTTTTATTATAAATAATTATATAATAAATTTTTTTGTTGAAGTATAAAATATATATCAGAAACTCTTATCAACTAGTTGTTCCTACGTGCAAAAGGATTGGGACTAGCCACTTCATTAGATATAAAAATGTTACCCCACATTTTTTTATTCAAACATACTATAAACCTATCCATGTTAACATAATTATAAAGATTGATAATCATGATAAATTTATCAAAAAAATGTCTTTTATACCAAGATAACTAATGAAAAAAAAGGATTTCCACAAAACGTGAGGGTCTAGGCCATATAACATTTTCCTATTTCTTTTAATGGTCTGTGTAATTTCCTCCTCTTGTGAAGACATTATTCTAGATTGTAAAATTTTATATCGAAAATTAACAATTGAGAAAAGTGTCTTATATTTTATCCTTTATTAATATCATAAGAACAATATTCAAATTCTCAACATGTTCCTCATTAAACATTGTAAAAATTACAATAAAATTCAATAAGAGTACATTAAATTTGTCTTGTTAGTCACTTCAGACACTATTCATCATATCCATGATGATATTATGATCATTAATAAGATTAGGGTATATAATTGAATGAATATTGTACATAACTTGTACAAAAGGAAATCCTATGAATATATTACTTCATTGCCTTTAGTTGATGACATCCAAAATGAAGATCCATCATTGAGAAGTACATAGATACACATTTATCATAAAAAAGTCATCAATCCATTCTATGAGATACTAGTTCCATAGAGTGGTATTTTTGAGATCAGGGTTTTCAATTCACAACTATTTCGATCATAAATTATTTCATGATAAAGAGAACATTCAATATTAAAAGTGTTTCTTTATAGAGTATAAACCCATTATTCAAATGTACATTTAACCACTTTATTAACTCTAAAAATTCAATTAAGGCTATCAAATATTTTTATCCTTGTGATGAGTGTGGTTATGGGTATTGGTTTTATTGAGAACACTACCTCATGATTTGGGGGAAGTCCAGATAACTAATTGCTAAATACTATAATATACAAAATTTAAATCGGAACTTCCAAAAGGTTTATGTTTTCCTTTTCCACATTAATTTATGAAATATATGATTCTATAAAGGGTATCAACACAAATTCCATCGAAGAATTTGAAAATATTGATTCATCATGTTCGAGAAATTTATACAGGGAAGTGGGATGGTTTGAAATAAAGAAATTGTTCTTATTTTTTGAATAGTTAATGTGAGATATATCTAATGAGATCCTATATATTCATAGTATATCTAAAGTATCCCCATGGAAAGGATTTTTTTATTTTATAAAAAAATATTTTTCACGACCCGTCCCTCGGGGTCCAGGACACAAATTCCCCAAGCCCACATCCCAACGGTCATGGGTTGACAACTATTGTTGAATGAATTATCCTATAAGTGGGAGGCATTTTCCTATTACCTGTACAAACTCACACACACAACACCATCTGATAATGCAAAAATTGGAAGACATGAATGCTACTAAGTCAAATATTGAGAGTAAACAACAAAATTATAGAGGTAATGCGATGTTTAAGAAAAACCTATCAAAACACAAGATACAAACAATATGGTACAATAATCATTATAAACCTGTCCATATTAAACCTTACTTGAATAGTATATTGAGAGTAGATACTTGATGTTGTAGGAGTACGCCTCACCAGTCTGTCCTTACTAAGAACCACCTAGTTATGGACCACCCACATCTATGTCAAAATTTCAGTTGTCTCCAAAAGACATGATACATACGGGGGTAGACCGTGCGGGGGTGAGTAATAAAATAATCAACAGGGACCTCAATCCATAAAGAAAATAAAACAAATAAAAGTAAACATCAAGTAGTGTACATATCAAATACGTATTATTTAAAGTATAGAAAGAATGACTATTAGTAATAATGATGAACATCTTGTTCTAGTGAGGGACTCATCCTCAATGAGTCAATGTGGTCTGCTGGGCCACTGAGGTCCCTTTTTCACTGAGGTCTGTTGGGCCATTGAGGTCCTCTCATCACTATGGTCCACTCAGCCACTAGGTTCCACTCGTCTGCTTGGCCACTGAGATCCTCTCCTCATTGATGTCTTTTAGGGCACATAGGTTTGCTCTTCTGCTAGGTCACTGAGGTATTCTCGTCACTAAGTTCTGCTAAGACACTGAGGTCCACTATTCTGTGAGGTTTATTGGGCCCCTGAGTTCCACTCATCACTTAGGTTTGCTGGGCCACTGAGGTCCACTCATCACTTCTTTCTCAGAATAGCTAGCAGTAGCATCCCATCCCGCAGCGCACTTGATTCTAGGAGAATCTACTCATCAATCCATCATTTGTGTTCTAGAATCCACAAGAAATCACATGAATTATTCATAAAATACCATCACTTCGTGAAGGTCCCAATGTTCCAAATGGATCTTCAATCAGACATATGGTTTGGATGTTATGCCCATTTTACTTAAAAGGGATTGGTCAGGTTTGGGTCATGTCCGACCTGATCGGACCGACCTGACTCGACCTGGGTACGTCAACCTATACTCATTCTGACCTGACCAGGATTCGACATGGTCCAGAATTTACCCATCACACTAGGATATAGGTCCAAACCTCAATGTCTATCCCTACCTACTGTGAGTGGTTTGTCTTGATCTTCCTAAGACACAGTGCCTGACACGTGTCCCTCCACCCCCCAATTCTTCGCGGGGTCCAACATTGCAGTCCTGCTGGAGTGTGGCCCTCCATCATTGTGATGTGACATGGCTCGCCGGATCCGTTCGCGCCACCACCTGGCTTGATCCACTACATGGGGATATTTCTGTGGGCCTTTTCTTCTTCTGTAGTGCAAGTCTGGCATGCACCACCTCCCACACACAGCCGCCACCTCGTGCTAGTGTCGGCGCAATGGGGCTTCCTTCCACGGGCCACCGAACCTGCTCTTGTGGTCTGTTTTCTGATCTGCAAGCATGTTACTGATCCTTGAGTCACCAACACCATTAATACATACTCCAAGTAGTCTTGTCGTAAATTTGAAGGACATTTCATTAAGAATACATGAATTTCCCCAATGAGGGGATCTAAGCCTTCTCCTTCTCAGCCCGATCACTCTGCATTAGAATTAAAAAACATCTTGGGAGAATATATAAAAATCTATCATGGATAACTCTGATTCAAACCCTGAGATTAGAGAACCTTCTTTAAAAGTGATCGTTATATGGGCCACCCATTCATCAGTTCACTTGTGTTCATTGATCAAATACATGAATAGGGAAAAAGTAAATTTACATTGAATCAAACCCCAACCTTCAGGTTTGACCATTTGATGGAGAAGATCTCACCACTATCATTCCTCATTCATCAATCCATCATTGGTGGAAGTTTATTGATCATTTCTCTCCAATTCAAAATTTCCAAGGGACTAGTGAAATACTAGATTGTTCTAATGGTATCATATTTAGTTAAACCATTAAATAAAGAAAACACATTCCAACAATTCGGTTACGTTGGGTCATAATGTCAATAAACTATTTCACTTATAAAATAGCCTTTCAGTAATGCATGGGTTTCAACATCATTAAGTTATAACGAAATTTAAAATTTGAATAAAATAAACTGAAAGTTTATTTTATTTTTCCATAAGAAATTTTTATTATATTTTTTTTAAATTCTGAAAAATAACATTTTTACTCAACTTGTGTCAGTCGAGGTTATGTCATTCTATAAGTAAAGTCGTCATTCCAGACACAACGGGGCCCTAAAATTTTTCATCCGGGAACCCATTTAGATGTTTCCAAAACAACGTACACGTGCTATTTTATAAAAACATATAAAAGGTCAAACACCATTTTTGAGATCACCAGGCCTTATTATCAAGTGATGTATGGTATCCAAATCTTGAAATAATCCCATAAATCTTTTTAGAAAAATTAAATTCAATTTTTTCGACAATACATTCTTCCCACCTTAAGGATATTTGTCCTAATAAGGTAAAAGGGGATAAATAAACAAATGGGGGGGGGGGGGGGGTACTAATCATGGATCTGAACCTCCCGCTCCCATGTTCTATACTAGATCTTCAGATGTTTCCACTGAATGCACACTAGAGGAATTGATCATCCAAAAAGGACATGCTCCTCTCAATCCTCAATCTCTATCGAGAAATATGCAAATGTTTCCCAATCTTCAATGTATAACTCCCCTAGTCGATGAAGTGTGATGGATCATGTATGTACCTCCTCACCTACGATACGTGAAATACATTATTCACCTAGTTCATTTGTGCGAAAAGATATAGGTGGCATTCCACCGCACCAACTCTACCCAGAACCTGAAAAGGTCCAATGAATCTTGATGAAAGCTAGCTTCTATAACCCAATCTCTATAATCCCATTCGAGGTGAGACAAGAATAAAATCATGGTATCCCACCTCGTACTCCAAGGTCCAACATCTCCTATTACCATAGAATTTCTTCCAACTCTATGCAGTCTCCATCCACTCCTGGATGGCCTGCATATTCTCAGTGGTATCTTGTACCAACTCTGGACTCATGAGTGCTGACTCCCCTAGGTCTATCGAACATAATGATGATATGAATAGTTGACCATACAATTCTTCGAAATGTGGAATACCAATGGTAGACTGGTAGATGTTGTATATAAACTCCACCAGAAGTTGATGATCCTACCAACTGCAACTGAAGTCCAACATAGAAGCATGAATAATTTACTCTAAAACATAGATATTACTCTCCTTCCGATCATATATTTTTTAGTGGAATGATGTGCTCAACTAAATCTTACTCCCAAATTCCTCCTTCAGCCCCTAAAACAATTGGGATTTAAACCTTGTGTCTCAATCCGAGACTATGATCAGTGGGACAATGCAGAGTCAAACTATATATTTCCCCTAGAGGCATCCTAAGATCTCTAATGAAACCTACCACCAGATGGTTAGGAAGTGGGATGAAAGGTGAGTCAGCCAACAATTACCCATATGGTATCATATCATCTGGATGTCCCAGGTAAACCCTTCATGAATCCATCGATATACCATCCCACTTCCACTAAGGTACCTTGAGTTCCTGAGTCAAGACAACTAGATCCTAATGATATACCTTTAAACATTGACAATTGAGGCTCCATGAATTGAATTCTACCACTACCTTCTACATCCCTAGCCACCAGTAATAACTTCATATATCCTGGACCAACATTTTCTCTCCTTGATATACCCCCAAAATGGATTCGTGGAACTCCCTAAGAACCCCATCATGTGATAGAACTATTACTACGGTGTGACCTCTGAAAAGGATAATGTTCCCCCCGCCAACAAAATAACTATTTGGATTTTTCTTGGAGGATGACTGACCACATCTTGCCACACGGTCATCATCCACAATCTATGCCACCTTAAATCTCTATAAGAGTGGGTGATTGATAGCCATCGACTGAAGATAAGCTTTTCCATCACCATCTATGATGGATTTCTACATCATGACTAAGTTCTCTAATGTTTCAAATAGTAACTACATACCGGATCTCTTGTGGAGCACATCCACCACCAGGATTCCATTCCCATGATTATTGATTATCTAGAAGTCATAGTCCCGGAGGAACTCTAGACATCTCTGTTTCCTCATGTTCAGGTCCTTCTAGGAGAAGATACACATGAGAATTTTTTGTTCTTAGTAGATGGTCAATTGGTATCCCATTACATAGTTCCTCCACATATTCAAAGGAACTACAACTACTACTAGCTCCGTGTTATGGGTTGCATAATATTTCTTGTGATGCATCAACTACCGTGAATAACATGCAATCCCTACCCACTCCTACATCTGGACACTAACCATTATGCTGCCAGATATTTCCTAGAATACTAAAAAACAAATTCCCTCCTCTATTAGTCTTAATTTGGGATCAATTTCTAGTCTCTACCTCATCTCATGAAAACTCTTTTGGAACTTCATCATGCCCACAAAGGGTTGACCCTTCCATGTTAAAGTGAATACGGGTGATTCTACCATGTAAAAGTCATGAACAAACCTCTTGTAGTATCCATCCAATCTCGTGAAACTCTGCACCCCGATCACGCTCGTTGGTGGCTCCGTAGAAAGAATCACCTCTATCTTGGCCAGATCCACTGATACTTGAGCCTCTAAAATGGTGTGTCCCATAAAGTGGACATCTCGAATCCCGAATTATCACTTTGAGATATTAAGAGGAGGATGACTCCTCAGAGTGTATCCAAGAAAGTATTAAGGTTTATCCCATGCTCCTCCACATATGTTGGTTACACCAAGATTCCATCAATGAATACCACAATGAAGTGATCAAGGTAGGGCTGGAAGATCCTGTTCATGAGTCCCATGAACACTTCTGGGGCATTGGTCACACTAAAAGGCATCACCAAGAACTCATAGTGTCCATACTAACACTTTAAGGCTATATTTGGTACATATTCACCCTGTACAAAAATCTAAAGATAGCATGATCTGAGGTCTATCTTTGAAAATCATCTTTCTTCGTTCAGTAGATCCAAAATGTCATCAATACTTTGTAGTGGATACTAATTTTTTACAGTCACCTGATTCAGGAACAAGAAGTCTAGGAAAAACCAAAAAATCATGTATTCCTTCTTTGAAAACAATATTGGGGATGCCCACTATGAAACACTAGGCCTCGCGTTGCCCTTACTTTATAGATCCTGTAGAAATATCATCAACTCACAATGCTCGATGAGGGAAATCTGATGTACTGTTTTGTATATCGTTGTCGTCCTGGGGTATAGATCAATGTAGAATTCAACCTACCTTTGAGGGTTAATCATAGAACATCCTTAGGAATGATTTATTCATACTAGTCAACTAATATAAGAATGTGATGACCATTTTCATCCACCACACTGACTGTGAGGATAGGCATTTAATGAATGATCAACTATACACTTCTCCAAGAAAGTTTGTCCCTCACTGCAAGGGTTCCCTTTTCACTAATTAAGGTAAAACTAGTCCCATATCCAAAGACACACTACACTTTGTTCCTAATATAGTCGATCTGATAGTGAATTGATGGAAACCATTGCATACCCAAGATGACATCATAAGGCCTCGACGCCTTTACAAGGAGATCCCAACAGAAGCACTCACCTTCAAGATTAATCTCACCCTACCAAAACAAATGTGTAGTCATCAAATCCCATCATGTAAGAGTTTTTAATTATAAGGATAGATACAATGACTCCAACAGAATCTCTGAGCTCCGAACAAGGTTTTTGGAAAGAAATGAGTGACTGGAAATAATTTATATAATAATTGTATCTATAGTAATTAATTCAAAGATCTTACCTCAAAAAATCTATGGGGCTTCGTGTTCTTTGGACTCCATAACATGATGATGGAATTTCCCCTATCCAACAACTTCGGGATCCCATGGTGGACAACCTGGGCTTGGTGTTGGTAGCACCTCGAACCTCCTCCCACCGCCTAGTGCTATGTCTGCTCCCCCAGTCACATCTGTCACCCTATAGACCACCCTACTTGAACCTCTACCTCTTCCTTGGAGGTCCCTTGACTTTCTTCCAGTCGTATGCTCAACGATCCAGGCAATAACAAGCCATGTCTCCCAACCCATGGCATGAGTAACACACCCAAATCCTCTAATGAATCCCTCTTCCCTAGGAGCCTTATACCACCATTCCAGAATCCTAGGACCATTCCCCAAAACATCTCACCATAATGGGTCTTCGTAGTTGTTTCCTGCTACCCACTGTTGAATACTCCACCGTCCGGTGTCTATTGGTTGCTCTGTCTGATAATGCCTGATCTTCTAGGAAGTGCTATATGAGTAGAGAAAACTCCAGAATCCCATCCTACGTAGGGATTCTTAGTGATAACCTGGATGCCCTAATCTCATTGTGTAGTCCATGTTTGAAACCTTGATCCCTAAAGAATGGGTCTCACAGCATGTGAGTGAAAAAACGAGAAATCTTGTTAAATCTTGAAAATTACTCGGCTAATATCATGCCACCATACTGCAGGTGCAATAAATCTTGTACACATATTGAGCACAATGTTACCAAAATGATCTCCTCCCTGAAGAGGTTCTCAAATTCTATCCTTCTGAGGCTTGCCTTATCATGTGTCTGGATCTCTAAGCACCACAACCTCCTTGTCAAGCCCAAAGGAAGGCACACTTCTAAGATGGATCTCTGGTCAAGAGGCGTCATCACCATACTGAAGACTCACACAACTGCTTCAAACCAATCCTCAGCACCTGAGTGTCAGTCTCACCCTTGAACTTAGGAGGTCTCCATATATGGAACTTGTGTAAGGCTCTGAGCTTGCGTGTGTCTGCTAGCATTAGTTTCGGTAGAAACAACTAATCAAAGGGTGGTAGCAATGATGGTGAACCTCCCCATGGGGCCATCTCTAGTACTGGTCCTTGAACTGATTCCTCATTTATAGGTGTACCATCCTTATGGTCACACACTATAGTCTTGGCGGGCTGTCTACATGGTGGTTTCATAAAACAGATCAAGAGGTGCCACATTCAATAGATTATACCTGGTGAGCTGACTCTAACTCGTGATGGAAATTAGTACACCATCAATTCCTATACGATGCATGGAACCAATATTTTCATATACCAAGTGGAAAATAATGATTCAGGGTCCTAGTGTATAGATATGATGGCCATCACACCAACACTGAACTCCCCAAGCCCAAATGTTGAACATGAAACATTTAACATTGTTTCCCCAAAACAAAGACCCAGACCCTCGATACTTAAGAAAAAATCGAACTAATTTGATACCGATTTGTCATTAATCATCCCCTGGGGCCCATTCCATAACGTCCCCAATTCTTCCCCCATTGAACAGGGCTGGAAACTATCAACGATTGAATTATATTATAAGTTGGATGCATTTTCTTATCACTTATACACACGCATACTCACAATCCCATAAAATAATACTAAAAAGTGAAAATATTAATTCTAATAAGAAAACCAATGAGAGTAAAAAATAGAGATATGGATTTAATGGGGCCTAGAATTCAAACCCAAAAAAATAAATGCTATATAAAAGGGGGTAAAAATGTGTATAGAAACCTATCAATAGAAAAACCTACCTAAAGAGAAGGTGAATAGTATCTATCTGAAGCTATATTGGTATGCCTCATCTATATGTCCTCACTGAGCACCACCTAGTCTTGGGCCCACATGGCCTCTATCAAAACATTGGGTCTTTTCATAGGACAAGATACATGTGGGTAGACCCCATGTAGGGGTGAGTAACACAATAATAATTTTCCACTCTAAACCACAAAAAAATGACCACAATGAAATGTACACATGAAGTAGTCAACATCTCACATAGGTATAACCAAAACAATAGAAAGAGATACTATCAATCATAATGATGAACATCTTGTACTACTGAGGAACTCATCCCCGTTCAGTCACAGTGGCTTGCCCTACCACTAAGGTGTGCTCGTCACTAAGGTCTGTTGGGTCGTTGAGATCCTCTTTTCATTGATGTATACTAGCCCTCCAAAGTCCACTCATCTTCTAGGACACTAAGGTATACTCACCTGTTGAGGAACTGAGGTATTCTCTATACTATGTTCTGATGGGCCACTAATGTTCACTCATCTGTTGGTCCAGTGAGATCCGTTCTTCACTTTCTTCTCGTCACATTAGGACATAGAATTACCTCTCGCAGCATGATTGATTCTAGGAGAATCTACTCATAAAGTGATCAGTCGTATAATAACATCAATGAAAACTCACATTGATTATTTTTAATGGCCTCTATTTTAATGGGTTTTCCAACCCCATAAACTTTCATCAAAATGATTTACATTTTGGATGTTATTCCAGTTTTATGAAAAAGGGTCATTGGGTCCATGTCAGGTCTAGCCCCGTTGGACTGACCTAGGGTCCGCGGTCCCATTCCAGATCTGACCCATCGGGCTATAGGTATATCCTAATAGACTTCTTGGGTCTGGTCCTCTTAGATTCATATGGCTGCCCTCATTCTCTAGCCTATCCCACTGTGGGGTTGGCTTGCTCTGCCCGTGATGTAGCGCCTGCCGTGTCACCCTCCACACCACAGGTCACCTTGGGGACTACCGCCATGGTCCATATGAATCATGTACCTCTAGCCACATGACATAGAATGGCTTATTGCGTCGGTTCATACCATCGTCGGTCATTTCCATCCACCCTAATCCACTATGTATGGTCATTTCCACCTTCCCCATCCACCACCATGGCACGCCACCAAAGATTCCTTCCATGGTCCATCAGACCCCCTCTGGTGGCCCATTCGTTGATTTGTGAACATCTCAGGGATCCTAGGGTTGTTTCCATAAATGCTACATATTCCATGTTCTCTGAATATTTATCTAGAGGTCAGGTCACAAGGAACACAATAATTCCATCAACGTAGTGATCCCGACCTTCATCATGTCATCCGGATACCTCTGCGTTAGAATTCAAAAAATTGTTAGGTGAAGATTCAAGAATCTAACATGGATAAATCTGATTAAAACCCTTAGATTATTAACCATACTACATACATGATCAATCTGTAGGTCACCTATTCATGGGTTGACCAACATTCATCACTCAAATACATGAATAGGGGAAAAGGTAATTCAAATAGAATCAAACTCATATATTGAAGATGGATCATTTATTGTTGATAATCACATTGTTGTCATTCATTGTTCCTCATTATTTCATTTGTGTACATTAATTGATTATCGATCGCCAACACAATTCTCCAAGGTTTCATTGAAAATAATGAATTTTTCTAATGATCTCATATTCGGTTAACCCATTGAACGGAGAAAATGTGTTTTAGTGTTTCTATTATGCTGAGTCGCAACGTCATTACACTATTTTATTTATGAAAAAAAACTTCTGTTATGCTCCGGTTCCAACATCGTTATGTTGATAATTTTTTTAATTTTAATAAAATAAAATAAAAGGATAATTTATTTTTTATTATATATGTTTTATTATATTTTTCATATAATTTAAGTAAAATAACTTTTTCCTTCGACATATACCGGTCGTGGGTAATTGATTCTGTAGGTTACTTCATCATTCAAGAAGCAATGGTGCCCTTATGTTTTTTATCTGGTTACCCATTTAGAAGTTTCAAAAACATTGCACACATGATATTTTAAATTAACTTAATATAGTTCAAACACTTATTCCGGGCTCACTAGGCCTCAGAATCAAGTGTCTTCTGAGCACCTAGGCTTGAAATAATCCCATATATTTTTTTAAAAACATTTACATTGAATTTCTTGGACATTTCAATCTTCCCACATATGATAATATAATATGTTTCCAATACATGGTTTTCAATGATCTGAGGACAATGATTATTTATTTAAATCACTAATTTACTTTATTGAGTTTTCAATTAACACTTATAAAAACATGAATGATATGAATAAATGTGTCAAACTAGAATACAAAAATGATTTCATTTTTTGGAAATGGAAAAGTACCTTATGGGACCTTATTTTCATGTTTCCCTTTATTGGTAGTGATGATATAATATTTCCATTTTTCTTTTGATGTTGGTGGTTGATAATATGGATTATCCTAAAAGGGTTGTAGTTTAGTTAACTGTTTTTCATTGTTCCATTTCTACAAATAGTTGAATCATTGATACCTAGGGGTGAATTGCGGGTGAAATCCTTTAAACAATCACATTGTAAAAATTTTTCATTCCTATTTGATATGAGTAATCATGGTGGAATTCTCCCCAAAACTGGAATAATTTTATTTTCTATATGAGTAAATTAACATAAGGAATCATCCTATATTTTTTACATGTGGGTGGTAAGATATTTTTTCATCCTATTCACATGATATGCTAGATTTTAATTACATTCTTCTCTTCACATATCTATATCCATGGTTAACTTCACAAAAATAAATCTATAATTTTAAATCGTACTAATGTAATTCTTTATAACTCACATATCATGGATAACTAGTTCCATTTGATTATTTTTATACCACATATTAATCTAACATATTTTTTTCTATTTTGGTATTACAAAACTCAAAGAACATCTCGAAATAATGATAAAAGTTTCCACATATGTCATGATAAATTATTCATCCTTTTTATTAAGATCTATGAATTATCTTGTTATCATATTCAGATGTTTTTTGGGAAATAAATGTTATTAAATCACTTATTAGTTTATTCTAACTAAAATTTTATATTTTTCCTTTATTCTTTGTATTCATTTTCAATTTCAACTATTTTTCAGCCTATCAATCAAAATTAAATAGAACCATTGTTACATTCTCATTTACAGAATTGTGAAACATATAAAATATTACCACAATTTGATATAACCCACCCTTCAATTAATGGTAGATTGAAATATTAGCTACACATCCATAGTCACATCCAAAAAAGAATCACTCTCTAGTTTTTACATATCTGGTGAAAGAGAACATTGAACATGGATTTTGTTATTGTTTATTACCTGATAAAACTAGGTAATATTCCATATATTTTTTTAAACTCCTCCTACCAATGTAATGGAAATATAGTTTGGACAATCAGTGCATTGTTCCCCATAAGGTTTTGTGGAAGGGTTTCTCCTATTTCCTATTATTTTTATAAATTAAATACATTTTAGCATACAAAATTCTATATATAATAAATAAATAATTTATTTTTATTTGAAAATTTATTTTACTATAATATATTTTTGGGAGCATCTGTTTATCCATTTTGTGAGATGATTATTCTTTGATCATTTACATTAAACCTTAAATGATATTATGTGGAACAATAAATTTATATATATATATATCATAATGGTTCATATTGACCCTGTTATTAATCAATTAAATTCCCCTTGGTGTTTCTGACCATGTGTACAACAAAGTATTTTTTTGTCAAAAGGAAATAATAGAGTTAATACCCATTCTACTATTTTTATGGCTACTTCCACTAGGTACATCAATTATAGATCCACATAATAATTTAGTATAAATAGATATATTTTAATAATAATAAGGAAAAGAATATTATACCTCACCAAAAATTCATAATGTTAAACTTAAAACCCCAAAATATCCCTTGGGTTTTCATTAATGTTTTGTAATACTAATTCTAAAATTAATTATATCATACCAATAATACCGAATACAAAGAACCTATATTTTATTAATTTATAGTACATATTTTTTTATTAATAACATAATTTAAATACATTCAATGATGTAATGGTTTAATATCTTTAAAAAAATAGATTCAGACCCCACTAATACATAATAAAATATAAATATTAGGTGCATTATTCTTTGTTAACTTTTTGAAATCTATCACGATATCCATAGTGCTTGTTTTATCTTTATGATAAGCGTTAATGTATTCCATTATAAAAAATACCATTATGGGGAGGGATATAATGGGATGAATGAGGGGATTGAGTCCATTGTAAATGAGTGAACATAATCAACAACATCATATCATAAAAATTAGGTCACGAAATAATCATAGGGAACATATTTGATAATGTTATGGAATGTGGAATATTCGTAATAATTGTTCATAGAACATATTGGTCAAATAAAACACATAGTATTATCCAAAGTTAACATCATATTAACTCTTAATGCATGTCCTTAGTTCAAAACAATATAATTGTGAGAAAATATTAATTCATGCTCACACATAATATACATAATATCAGGATATATTTCACATTATCCAATGAATATGAGTTCTATATAATTCCTAAACACCGTTCACATCTTAAAATGTTTTCAATCATGGACTCCACATAAAAATGGATCATATAGAAGATATAGGCAAGAAGTAAAACCATAGAAAAGACTGGGTTTCATAAGGGTGTTATAATTATATATTAAGGAATAATCGTTGGGGGTCTAACATTAATAATGGAGATCATATAGTGGAATTAATGATCAATTTTTTTTAAAGAGGAAATAACATAAATTGAGTGAAGGATTTATTTCCATAAAAGAAGTCATCTTATAAAAAAATTCTTATTAGATTAGAAGTAATTTTGACAATGTTAAAACAATTATTTTCTAATTAGTAGACGTTACAGAAATGTGAAAGGACAATTTAAGGAAAATTGTGAAATATAGAAAATATAAATAATGTGAATGGTAAGACAACCATGATAATAAGGAATTTGTTTCTATAAAAATGTTACATTAAATTTTTCTTCATTTCATTTCTTTTCTACCTCCTTAATAATAAACAAAGGATTAATAAAAAGGGAATAAATGTAAATTATATTAATTTTTTCTCACATGATCGACATTAATCATTTTATTCTACTCCAATATTTTAATTATTAATGTATAAATTTTTTATATCAAATGTTTCATATAATATCCCATTTTCCTTCAATTTAATTTTCATTCATTATTTCAATTTATACATTATTAATATTAACTCCAAAATATTGTGAATAATTATATTTATAAATTCATATATTAGGAAATTGCTATTATATAATGGTATATGTATAGAAATAATGTGTGAAATGGAATTGACCATGTCAGTGATTAAATAATAGTAAATGAAACATTATAAATATAAGAATAAAAAGAACTATGAAATATAAATACCCCATAAATATAATCATTTAAATAGGTTAAATTGACCAATATAAATTAAAAATAATTGTAAATTAATATTAAATTATTTTTATTGGAATTATATAGAAAAAATGATGTACATAATTTGGAAATGAGATTAGAAGATTGTGAAGACTTACCCACATCTTCATGTGTCATATTATTTTTGAAACTAAAATCCGTGTGTTCTTATAGTTGAGATTCCTTAGTATATACAAAATGATTATTAGGGTCATAAGAGAGGTTATTTTAGTAGATCCTTTATTTTAAAAATTGGAAGGTACATTGTTTCTTGAAAGAAGATTTAGGGGTTATTTATCATTGGGAGTGGGGAATTTTGGTGATATAATTTGAATCAAATTATCATATCTAGTGTTAACCTTTCAAATGTAATTTTTTTTTCAATATGAAATAAATAATAAAAAATTTAATGATTTAAGGACCATGAATCACTTTATAATTCAAATTTATTACATTAATTAGAATAAAAGGAGATATTTTAAAACATGTGTATTTCAAGGGAATGTAATGCTTTTAGGATTTGTAAAATACTTTTTAGGTTTTGAAATTAAGTTCACTATTTTTTAATGAACTATTAATATTATAAAATTGATTTTTTAGAAATTAAAAATATATCATTAATATAGTAATATTTAATTATGATAATATCATAAAATAAGTAGTATTTGAAAAATAGTGTTTATTACTATTCATGTAAATATGGAAGTTTCTCATAAATTTATAACAATACCACCTATTGAAAATTTTTATTTTCTATTTTGTAAAAATTATCTGATAAAAATAAGTATATAACACAAATAATTAAAATTATTAATATATAAATTATGATTTTTAGGAATGACATTACAATCCAGTTTACTGAAAAGTGTGTAGTTTATTTGAGATTAAAAATCTTTTATTTATTTTTTTGTTATTATAATATTTATATTTTAATGATCTGTTAATATTTTCATAAATTTTGTGTTTATTTATTCTAGCGGTCTAGTTATTATTTCTAACTTTATGGTTACTATTCCTAACTATCAAGTTACTTTTACAAAAGTCACATTAATATTCCAATGTTCACATTACAATCCTCTAGGTCACATTACCACCTATGAATAGCACTCAATTATTTCATACTATGTTAATTTTAATTCCTTCCTTGGTTTTGCATTTTCATTTTCTAGGATTCCAATAGGTTTACAAAAATTAGGTTTTATTTTTGTAGTTTTATTTATGGGGGAGAAAATGAAACAATGTTTTTTGTTTTAATTTTTATATTTAATATAGTTTTCCCTTTGTAATATTTGTAATTTTCATGTGTCTAGTTGATTACTAATGTATTGATCTTAATTAATAACAGAATGTATTTCTATCATCAATATATTTTTTATGCGTATATTTCTGTGTAATACAATAATATTTTTCTCTAGAACAAAATATCATTTATAACGTCGTGTCTATTATTGTGAAATAACCAGAGTATATCCTCTATAACTATCAATACAAATGTGTAGTTTGGAATCTTCATCCTGAATTGGATGAAAATCTAATTAATACAAAATCAATCCTATTCGAGCAATTACACAATGGTACATCTATGTTAGATCCGGTATCCACTAGTAGTATCGAGATAGGGGTTCAATGTCTTGATGGCCAATGAAATAAATACATTCATCAATATCATGATGTTATAATCTTGATAGAATTGCCTCTAATACATATCCCAAGGTGTTTCACTAAAGTAATCATATCCTACCACTAAATTATTAAATTTTTAATTATTACCTTACCACTAATCATAAACAATCTCAAATGGAATTATAATGAATTTATAATATTGTAAAATATAACATATAAACCCTTAAATTATACACAAAAAACATCCTAATATCAATAGTCATCTGAACTCTTGTTTGGTACCAATTTTCTTTCCCCATATCCATGCCCCTGAATCTGGTTCCATTAACAAATAATTTATATACATTCATTAATAAAAACTATTTATTTTTACACATAAGTATCTCGTGATTAAATGATGAAAATAATATATTATATTAATTAAATTTATGTAAAGTTTTATGTTTAGTTATTTATTGAATTAGGGAAATATATATAAACTTGAATAACTCATTTATTTCTTGATGAGTAGATATTTTTTTACAGTATTTAAATTATATAATCCATATAGAGTGTTGAATATCTCTAAAAAATATCAATAAAAGGAATCATGTTAGAAATATCTTGTATAATAATTTTCATTAAATAATGTTGAAATAGAAACACAATAATCAGTGAGATTCAATTCCTAATAATTGAAACATATTACTAAATTAGTCAAAATATAAGCATGATATATATAATGATGAATAGATAAAAATAATTTTAAGGTGATAAAAAATTAAAACTAATAGAATTCTATATCCATGAAAACTAAAAAAAACATTTATATCAACAATATTGATCGCATATTTGTGTATTTAATAAATTTAAACACAAAAAAACATGATTAAAAGGCCTTATTTCAAGACCTTGTCTTCATAATGGAATACATATTCAACAAAACCCAACCTAATTTGTCTCATGATTCTAGTATATGCATCTACGGGAAAAATAAATCTGGGGATAAATAATTACTTAATTATATCAAATTGATTCACTATATGATTCAATAAGCCCTTTCATACCATTAAATAATGATCCTCTTAATAAATGAAAAAATTTCTATCTATAAAATGAATGATTAATATTGTCAATAAATAATCATACTACATTATAAGTCTATAAACATCATGAATATAAATAATTTTCTCCATCATAAAAATATATATAGTATCATCATTACCCATCAATGGAGTTATGGAGGCTGGTAAATCAATATATAGTCAACATTTAAATAATCATCTATATTGTAATAATGAGATCTAAAATTTCAATAGTTTCCCCCATGTCCCTAAATAAATGTTCTACCTAGATGATCATCCTCTTATTTGAAATTGGAAATTGAGATGTTCACACTCTAGAGGATAATGAATATATATATATTAAAATTATTTATTAAAGTAAACATAAGAAATATAGAAAACAATAATTTATGGTAGTGAAATAATAAATCCATGGTCCATAAAATTAATCGTCCAAATGTATTGACAAAATTGAATACCATTATTTTAAAAACAATTCATTGAATAATATTGAGAAATAATGGATCAAGAATTGAATTTCATGATATAGGGGGTTTAATTCCAAAAATGAGTGTATATATATATATATTATATGATACACACAAATCACAAACTACCTATTATAAATTTTTTGGATAGGATAATTGAAATTAAAGAAAATAGATAATAGATAATTTCAAAAGAATTTATAAAATTTATATAAAAAAAATTACATGTATCATTCAAATGTATATTTTGAAAAAGGTGAAATATAACCCTTTGAAACGATTTACATTTAAAAATAATTCCCATTAATTTATCATTAACGTGATATATTATTTTCATTCCAAATTTAGGATAGGAATAAAACCAATATTTAAAAAATAAAGGAAAATTATTTTTTGTTTCATTCAATACACAATTTCGTACACTAACATTGTAAGGAATGTGAAAATACATTAAAATGTACCCAATAATAATTTTATCATATAGTATTATAATAGATCCTATAATAAAATAAAATCATAAAGAACCTATATGTTGATAATAAAAGTTTATTATTAAAAAATAAACATAAATAAAGTATATTTATGATATAATATAGCTTATGGGAAAATTAATCAACAAAGAAAGAAAAATTTGAAAAGGGGGTCAAATCATGAAAATATATTCAAATATCAAATTAAAAATAATAAAATAAAATTTTAGTATTTAACAAACATATATAAAATATTATTAATTTAACTATAATAGATTGATGAATGAAAATTGTGTTACTAAAAAGCCTTACAATTAGGATAAAACATCAGTCAAACATCATTCGAAGAAAAGAACACAATTTTTATTTGGTAATAATATAAATTATAATATAAAAATGGATTGAATATTCATATGATAGTTAATAAATATTACACCATATAATGGAAAAATTATGTAGAACATGTATCTTGTCTTAATGATTCGGAATTAAAACCATGAAAATCTTTATGATAAGACTAAAACCTTATTCAAAACAGATTGAAATAGGGTGATTTTATTAAAACATAAAAATATTAATTAATAGTTAATTCATGGAATGATATCTCATATAGGTATTATATAAAAAATATAAATTAACTTATGAGTGTAAAATGAAACACCTCTCATTTAAGGGAATTTTGGAAAAAACCCTAACATAAGTAATGGTTCTTTTGGAAGTTGAAATTTTTTTATCATTAATTAAATTTTTTCTATTAAATAAAACCATAATACTTATGAAAAATTATAACAATTTTTATTCCTCATATATTAAATTCTATACATATAAACAATTTTTAGTTTTTACCAATTTTGAAAAACATTTTGAGTAATCATTATCGCTTTGTAGTATAACCTAAATATTATTTTCAGAATTCAATATTTTTAATATTTTCATCAATAAATATAGTAAAATGTACTATGATATATCTACCATGAATTTCTAAAATTACTTAATTTAATTTCATGGTTTTTTGTTTATATTCCATGAGGTTTAAATCGACCAAGAGCATGTTGTGTAGTATCTTAATTAATGAACCGTGATTTATTAATAGTTGAGATAAATGTTCATAGAACCATTCCAAAAAACATAAAGAATATTTCATTACATATTTATATAATATTATAATAATAAATATGACCAAAATTCAATATAGGATATAAATTTATTTTGTTATTCACATAGATGGTTAAACAGACCAAAATATGAACCAACCACTATTAATGTGTGATTATGAGGTGGTTTATTTGTACTATCATTAAAATATAAATGTAATGATTTAATTTAATGAATATTATTATGAAATAATATAATTGTAATGAATTAAATGGTGTTAATTTATATGAATAAAATATATAGAAATTAAAAATCATTTTCCTCTTTGTTGACATATTTTAAAAGTTAATTAAAAAATAATGGTTTTTGTCCTATCAATAACACATTGAATATTATTTGAATACTAAAAAATTAATTTTATATTTAATATAATATTTACTTATTACTCCCATCATCATTAACATCTATTTAATGTAGTGAATAACTGAAAAAATTTAATTTATCATTGCATAGAGGCGGTATTCTCCACTCACTCATGGATAATGACTTAATTTTGATCAAATATTGGGATAAGTGATATATATTATTAATATAGAATATTAAAAATAATATTAACCTAATATTATTTATTAAATTCACTATTTTTATTATTCATGCAAGGTGGTGAAGTAAAATTAAATACATTTTATCATGGAGGTAGTAGTCTACATAGCATATGAATGAAAATTTCATTTTTCATATTAGAAAAATGAAATAGTGATTATTGAGTATCCTAATAGAATAAAAAACATTATATACAATATTGATTTCGTTATATAATTAATTTGAAATTAAAATTGGAGAGGAATAATAGAAATGAAAAATAAATATATGTATTACTTATGGGGAAAATGATTATCACATATAGATATTACATTATTTTTATCAGAATATTCATCAAAATACAAAAACACTTGATCAATGATCATAATATTTTAGTGCCTTTAGAAAAATGGAAACCCAAAAAACTAGCCAAAATGTAAACTAAATTATATCCCACTATGATCTTCATAACTATAACCCATCCTAAAAATATCATACATAATACATTCCAACATAACATGGGGAAAGTAAACATAATAAATGATGAGATGAGATTCTCAATAAGGGTAAAAATGGGGGATACGTATGAATAAAATGAATATAAGGTTACAAGAATAGTAGTATAATATTTGAAAACCATAAACTATATATAAAATATCATAATACTAATTCATTGAATTAAAATATGTATTTCAAATGAAATAATTCATAAGGGAATCAAATAACATGGGAAATGAGAAAAAATAGTATAATTATATATATGTATTTGGAATACATAGAAGCATCAATATTCATTTTCATATAGGTCAGGTACCACTTCAAAAGATATCATAGAGGTATGGGTTCACTCGAGAAACAGTCATCATAATAATGGATCACTTACAAGAACATCATTGGAGAAATTATCCCTTACTGAACAAGGTCCTCTCCACATTCCACTCTATATATATCATGAGAAACAAATATTTACCCACTGAATTAAAGGGAGACATATGTACTTCCCTTAACATAACAAATATCATAAATCTTTAATTCACAAGATAATAAAACACGTATCCTTTCATATCCCATGAAATGAATTTTTTTTATAAAAATCTCATCGTATCGATGACATATAGAAAAGAGATAGTTTTTATAACCATTTTATTATTTCATCACACCATAATCCATGTAATAAGAAGTGGGGTTCAAAAAAAGTATCATGATATAACCTAAAGAAAATAAATGGATTTTATAATAATATTTTCATTATAAACATAAAACATTCATAGAAATAATTAGAATGGTATCCTTTGATCATAACCCATGCAAGTTATAGGTAATATCAACTAATTTTCTCTGATATTGAAATTCATTTTAGATATAATTTAAAATATTTATTGGTAGAAATACCCTTTACATTGTCATAAAATCCTTCTAAAAAAATAATTTTTTGAAAATATATTTCTATGAAAAAATCCATGAAAACATATAAAAAATGATTCTATGGAAATAATGGTAATTATAATATTATGTTTCTTTCATACTATAGATGTAAAAATATATTTTCATTACCCATTTTCTCTAAAATTCATACAAGAATTATTTGAAAAATGACAAGATGTTTCCTTTAATAAAATTGTAAAAATTAATTCATAGGTAATAAAAATTAAGAAGTCATTTAAATAATATTAATAAATATTTTGAAATCATTTTTAAAAAACGCAATTTTGGAAGAAAATGTATTTTTAGCAGAATAATTGATTTTTGTTAAAAAGATTCATTTCAAAATATTGAGTGGATAAATAGGGGAATATTAACGTAAAAAATATTATAATCAAATAATCAGAGGAGAATTAAAATAATCGGTTGATTTATATATTTATCATAATATTCTATCATTAGAATCTCAATCATAGACAATCAAAATAAATGATGATATTGTAACATAAAATCTCTACCTCATTCGTTATATAAAAATGTACGAACCATAAATAATAATTATTAATTATAAAGTAAAATAAATTTAGGATAAATTCATGATATTGAACGTATATGTGTCCACATATACACCCTTTAATGGAAGATAGGTGTATAACATAACATATGTTTTATAGAAGGAAAATTAAGTCAAAAACCCCTTATGGTTTTTATATAATTTTAATAGAAAAATCCATGAATGAGAGATAAAAATTGAATACATAAATTCCCATATATTTATAGATTAAAATCATACAATTTATTGATGGGATTGTTATACACCATATAAATGTAATAGGAGTTCAACATGACATATATCTCATAAAACTACATTGTGATACAAAAATCCCTTTTCTTACGTCTTGACTTCTATCATACTCATTCAATAATTATGTATAATAAAATAAAATGTTTTTAATAAATTCATTATATGAGAATATACATATATCTCATATCATATATAAAATTCTAATGACCATTTATTAACTATTTCTTCACAGTTCAATTTTAACATCAGGTTTCTTGAAATAACTCATTTGTTTTTCATATATGTTTTGACTTGTAAATTTTATTCATCCTATATTTATCATGATTACTTCATCTAAATACTATAAACCCTGATATTAGTTTAATATATATTCATTATATATTTAATTACAATTATCTATAAAATATAGGGATGTTAATCAAAATACACCATTCATGGAGATAATAGGTCATACGCATGCATGAATGCTATTTACATTTTATTATTTTATTAAATGAAATAAAATTTAATGGAATATAATCATTTAGAATCATTATTATTTCACATATACCATAGAATTTAATTAAACCAATCCATATTACTATCCATGTATATAGTTAATGAATCACTGTGATCCATGAGGCGGTAGTTCTCCATACACACGAGCGACGTTATCATCTTTTCAATAAATGGAAATTATGAATTTATTTATCATATAATAATTACCAACTAAAAATAATGGCACACATATCATTTAATAATAATAATTCTATCATTATGTATGTCTTTGAGAGATGTTAATAGAGAAACAACTGACATAGGATCGTGAGGTGGTATTCATTCTTATTAACAAATAATTATTTCTCAACAAATTTGATTGATGTGGACATAGATGTATGTCATGAATATCCCATAAATTCATCAAGTTGTATGAAATATAATTATGTTATGATATATTCATGATATTATAATAAATTTAATAGATTGTGGAAGAAATAAAAAATGATCACTGATAAATATTTCATCTTCTTGAGCTCACATCCCCCTTAGGTTTACCCCCACATGCCTATATCAGATCGATTTATATTAAATATAGGTACTCTTAGATGAGATTAGTGATGTTTGAAATTATTTTTAGTTGGTTATTGATGAAATAAATGTTTTATTTTATTTTAATAAGGGAGTATAAGAGTTGCCTATTATAAGTTAGGTGAGTGGAACCGGTGTTATTTTTTAAAGAATTAATTACACTCACTTTATTTATGTGTTATAAGAATCCAATGATGGTCAATTATTGATAATAGAAGAGATAAGGGTCAAATATTTCTATTCCACTTTTTTTTATTTTATTTTTGTTTTTTAACCCTTGAGAATTTACTTTAACTATTGATAAGAACATTTTCATCTTAATCATGGTAAATAAATGTTACTTATTTTTATATTAATATACGTTAAAAATTGTCATTAACTTGATAGAAAATATAAATTATTCTAATTATAAATCTGTAATACATTTTTCTCTATTCTATTAACATTATTAGAAAATTTATACATAAAATTAATCTCCCATATATGATAAGAAATAGGGTATTAAAGACAAAATGTTTGAATATTTGAAATTATATTTTTTCAAAAAAATATGTAATTGATTTAAATGAAATAAATTGAATTTATAGTTTTCTATTGGAACAATTTTTAATTTATAAGAAATTAATAATATAATTTATCTTTTAAAATTATTTTTATAATATTTCATTTTTTTAAATAAAATCTAGTGTTTCTCAATAATCATAAAAAAATAATTTTCAGAAAAATTCCATATATTTACAATAAGATAATTGTTATTTATTTATATGAAAAATGATATTTATTTAATCAAATTAATTTTCGAATAGTGTGAAATATATGTTATTTTTCTACAGAAAAATCGAATAAAAAATTAGAAAATTCTTTCTACAATACATATAAAGAATCTATATAACATTAATGTATTTTTTTAACAATTTTTTTTTATGTAAAACTACTATAAATAATATTTTAAATGTTTTTATTAATAGTCATATCACTATGTTCAATGAATTGGTTATAATGGTCATGTTTGAATATATATATATATCAATAATATAACAAGTTATTGATAAAAATCAATGTTGGGTTTAATTAAATATATCCTAGTGTGGCATATAGAACAAGCATAATGTAGTGTTGTGTGTAATACAAGATATCATTGAAATTTAGTCTATTTAAAAATATAATTCCCAAAATCTCTATGTCTTACATTATACCCCATTTAAATGAATTTCTCCCTCAATATTCATTACACCAATATAAAAAATCAGGATTCTTCAACCTCATAATATAATCAATTTCCCACATTGATTATTAAAATGGGTGGATTCCCCACAAGATGTGATATAGTGACTGGTCTTACTTCATGTTGCATTTTTGATAATATATATTATTTCTACTACTTTTTAGTCATAAAAAAAGTTATTTCTAAAGTGGTATGACGTCTATGTTCAGTACATTTGAATGTTCATGTATTTTTTTCCTTATGAGAGATACATAGAACACGTCATAAAATTGATAGTGGATTGAGGAGAGCACCATCTGATTGGCTACCATCTTAATAGGATCAATTATTTCAAGGGGAACAATATACCTTTGTAATGAATTCAATTTATTCCCATGTCTCATATGGACCATCTATCTACGGATGACATGTAGTATTGAAACTAATCATTGTATCAACAATATGTTAGAGACATCACCAGATCATTAAAGACATCCTCATAGCAAGATTAGACAAGATAGAATTTTGACATCCATGAATCCTTACCAAATCATTAAAGTATATCCTATAAATAAAAAACATCAGGAATTATTCATTGATTGAGAATTAGTGGTATGTATTTTTATATTATTTTACAACAACCCATATAGAATTATTTCATTCAGATTCTTTGTGCAATCCACCTATGAAATCCATAGCGATTTTCTCAATTTCTATTCTAGTAGGTGTATTTAATTTAATATCCCCATAAAAATTTGTCCCTCAGCCTTAACATGATGAAATATCAAGCATAGAGAAAAAAATTAATTGAAATCACTTCCCATTCCATCGCACAATAAGTACTCATTCAGATCATTGTAGAGATTCGTACTACCTGGATGATAAGACAATGAAGAAATATGAGCTTCCTATAAAAAACCCTATGTCCTTTTTTCTATGGATGGTAAAAAAATGATTTCCAAACCTTTTTATTCAATTATTATAATGGTTATTATTAGAAAAATTTATAACCTACATTAATATATATACATCTTCCTTGTACACAACTTTAATATTCACAAGGATAGATTATTGAACATTCAATTGAGAAAGATAACATTTCTCTACTTTATTATTTATTTTTAGATTAATACTCTAAAAATATGTAAATATTGGTCCTTTTTAAATCATTTTCATGAATAATATAGCATATTTTTTTACTCAACACATCATCCACCTTGTTTGCATTCCTAGGGTGGTAATGTGTTGAGAATGCATAATCTTTAATCATCAGTACCAAAATTATTTGATGGATATTGAATTCCATCATTATGAACATTTATTTTTAAAATTTATGATCATTATATTTATATATATCGAACTTTTTTATATAAATATAATTCCTTCTTATAATTAATTCTAAAATTTCCACAGTTTAATCCAAATCATGATTTGAGTATTATTTTTCATGAATCATATATTTTCATGAGGAAGAAGATATGACCATGTAATTATGAATAATAAAACATCTGAATCCCATCATAGATTAATCTGTATACATAAAAAACCATTCCATACTAAACTATATTCTAAGAACATGTGTGATGACTAATATCCAATTTAGGTCATTGAAATTTTCCTAATAGTTATTTGTCTAAAGGTATATAGGTCCCTTATAAGTAATCATGGAAAGAAGATTCAATAGGAAAGAGTAATTCCCTATTATTCATTGATAATATACCTAAAAATATAGATTTATAAATATCATAGTCACCATAGTTACTCTATCCCATCATTAAATAGCTTATATATTTAACGGGCCTATTAATTATACCCTCAATTGAGATAATATGACCTCTAAATGAATCTCTTTGTAGCCACAATTCAATAATTGTAAAAATTTCTTATAGTATATCTTTACATAGGATCATTTATACAATTATCATGTGTTATTAATGAAATTACTTTCTAATTTAGTAGATAATAATATAATATATAAATTCTATAAAAAAACTTATCATGGTAACCTCTAAATACACTATTCATTAAATCCATGAATATAAAAGGGGCATTAGTAAGGACGAACAGTGTTAGAATATATTTATATTTTCAATATCTTGTATATATTTATGTCTTGGGTATATCAACTTCCTTTACCATCAATTGATGATAAATATAATGAATATCAGTCTTGCAAATTTATTTAACTTTAGACAGTTTTTCCACCTGGTCATCAAAATGGGGAAGAGGATACATATTCATAATTTTTATCTTTTTCATCACCTGATGATCAATATAGGGTCATATTGATCAATATGAGTTTATTTAAACACGGATAGCTAAATCCCTTGATGACACACATGGTAAAATGAATATCTAATCAATGTTTTCATGGAGTTTCTTATTCAATTCAGACAAATCAATCAAGCTCGTTCTATAGAGAGACATTGAATTTATTAAGGAACTAGGTATCAGTTATTTTGATAATCCAACATCATGTTTTTATGGAGGGATAGGTACTCTTATGAATTAACAACAAGAATCCCCACATAATAAGTAGATCAACAATGTCATATGTCCCCCCAAAACATCAGAGATAAATACACCCTCTGAATTGGAATTAAAAAACATAAAATAGATGTGTTCTCCTTAAAATGTTTATATATATATTAACATTGATAGATGATAATATATTGTTTTGAATAAATAACATGATTTCCATTACATGATAAATCATATGATATTTATATAGAAAAATCTGATAATTTTTTAATATAACATAAAAATCAACCATATGATGTGTGACAGGATTTTCAAGATTAAAATTCCCACCAACACAAACCAAATAAGAATAATAATCTAGAGAGTTTCTCATCATAAAATTATAAAATTTCATTAATGTCACTAAATCTAATAATTTTTTTTGTATCCTGAAAATCATAGAAAATTACATAGATATGATATAGTGAGTATATCTCTATTAAAAGAAGTAATTAATAGTACTAGGGTGGCTAGTAAGTGTGACTTTTACTATATCATCATCGAAACCCTCATCAAAGTCAGATATTGCATGAACATTTCATTTTTATCTTATTACAAGAGGGTAATGACACTAATCATCATTATTAATATTAATATTTAATATTTGGTTAGTATAATACCCATACACATTTCATAGGATACACTAGTGTGTAGGTGGTGCATTCTTTGAAACTCTATCACTCTATTCACATTGGTTACTAGCTTCATTCCATCTCTTTGGAAATCAATTTCTTAATGACCTTCCCATTCAAAAATAAAACATTTACTAGTAACCTTATGAAAATAACATCCATGTCACATCCCACATATTGGGAATAAAAGAAAGAAAATATTTGACTATCAATAGTTATTATATTATCCTTTGAATTCAAATCTTCCTTATTATCAATATAGTTATATTGTTTTATAACTCCATCATCTATTTCTATATTTATATTACTTAGAAAAATATTCTTATGGAGAATAAATTATATTATGAATAATTCCCTTTAGAGATATGTTTTTAATACATTGAATAATCAATAATCTTTATATTTAAGATTGATGATAAAATTATAATAACCCATTACAATTCATGTAAATTTTTTTTATGTACATTTGGATTCATCGCCTTTTTTCTTCATCTCAAAGAACTCCTCCTCCATCTCAAAATTAAGAATATGAGGGTTATAATTATTGAACATAATATCATGAATTCATATCAATCCACTAATTAAATTTGAACATGTTTCTTCATAAACATAATTGGATTCCTCTATTGATCCCCATAACCTTCCAAATGATAGAAAAAAAATTAATTTTTCTTGTTTATAACACTACATAATTGAAAATATCTTTTCAGTGGTGGTGATATATTATTCGTAAACTAGTAGAACAGAATAAAAAATGAATGATGGTATGAATATCATCATGATGGACTAAAATTAATATTTCTCCCCGATTGTTCATTTGAAGTCTTACATAAATCATAGCTTGAGAATGTGGGAAGAGCATAAAAATTAGACTTTTTATTCCATCTGTCTGTACATTTGGTTGATCATGAGGAACATAATTTCATTTTCCATCACCCTTAGCATTAACATGGTTCTTAAGGGATTAATTCATTGAATAAAACAAGAAATCATAGTTTATGAAACCGTAATCTTGATTGGGAACTACATGATCATGAAAAACAATATACATGATGTCTAAATCGAGACACCTTCTATAATATGTGACACCTAAGTCTTATCCTATTTCATTAATTTTAATACTATATTTAAATATTTCATGATGATTCATAAATAGTTTTTTAATTCCCAAAAAATATAATTTAGGAGTATAAAACTAGGTGTCCAGTAAGACCCATTTTGGTGCACTACATGATGATAAAGAATAGCCCAATGTTCCGTTTTTGATGTTATTTCCACTAGGAAAATTTGTATCAGAGCATCATCCACCTGTTCCATCTATAAAGGGATGTAATTTCTTGGAATTCACATTCCCAATCCTTTACAAAAATTCCAACACATTTTTCAATAATTTGACACATATATATACTTATCCTTAGATATTTCTCTAGGGATATCACTATGGTTTTATCATCCTAGTTTAACATGGTTATATTAATATATCTTCTAATAATAACTGGAGTGAACCAATCCTATCAGACATAGATATTAAGTCATTTGTTCAATATTTATTACATTAAACAATCACAAGATTTAGCAATATAATAGTTTTGTGTATTTTTAAATATGGAAAAAAAAGAAAATGATCCATAGGTAAACTAAAACAACTCCCACTATGATAATCATATAAAAACCTTTATAGAAATATCATATATAATACATTTCATCGTAACATGGGTAAGGGAATCATAAATATGTGTGAGATCTGAAGATCAGTAAGGGTAAAAAATGGAGATAGGTTAGCATAAATTGATCATAAGTGTATATGATCATGGGGATAAACTCTGAAAACCATTATATGTATATTCATGATCATACCAATGAGACAACAAATATTTATTGGATGTTCATAAGATATGAGTCATAAAGGAATCAAAAATCATTCCCCATGATATTATAAAATATTTATATGATATGGACTTTTATAATACACATGTAAAGAGAAAATCAATTCAATTTTATTGATGATTCACTGAAAAGGATGTCATAGTGGAATGAGCTTACTCCTCTAATCATAATTATAGTCCAGGTTCACTCACAAGTCCATCATAACAGATAAAGTCCCCTACTGAACCACATTTACTCTCTGTTACAGTCCTGTAAATATCATATGATATAAGTATTTACCCAATGAATTTTTGGGACATAATTCTCCCAACCACATAACCAAAAACATAAATATGTTCTCTATTGTATCTGACAAAATTAATCAAATTATAATCCAAGAAATAATATTGTATTCATAAACACTTAATAATATAATAAACTAATGAAAAGTGATAGGTTTAATCATTATTTAATCTTTTAATCATAGCTTAACTCTTTAAAAACTATGCAGGATTAATAATCATTTTATCATGGAAAATTAATTTTTAGTGAAACGGGTTTCGTAAAAATATTTTCATTATAAATATAATATATAAAAAGACTGAATGAGAATGGAATCCTTGGATTAGATCCCCAATATGTCGTATATGACATCAGAATATTTCATCTTATATGGAAACTAATATTGAAAGATATTTTAAAACAAATAATAAAGAAAATTAAAATTTCATGTTGTAAAACACTTTTATAAACATTAATTATTTTGAAAATATATTTCTTAAAAAAATAACATTTAAAATAAATTAATGAATCTTCAAGAAAACAATGGTAATGATGACATGGAACTTATTTCATATTTTATAAGTTAAAACAAATAACCATTTCACAATTTATATTAAATATAACAGTACATTGTTTTGAAAACAACATGAAGATTACTATAAATATATATTTTGTAAAAATAAAAAAAATTGTTAAATATTATTTAATAAACCATTTAAGAAAAATTAAAAACTTTTTAGAAAACTTTTTTAGAAATATAGTAATTGGAATAAATAGTGTTTTACCAATAGAATGTTTTTCCTAAAAACATTATTTTTATACAATTGCATACATAAAGGGAGGAAAATAAATGTAAACCCATTATTCTCATGAAATATCCAAAGGAGATGAAAATTCACTAGTTTATAGTGATATTAATCAATATATTATATCATCCGAAACATAATCATAAAAAATCCACATAAATAATTATATTATAACATATAATATTTACCATAATTGTAATATTGAAATGTAAGAACCAGGAAGGAAAATAATGTAATTGAGAATAAAATAACTTGAGGATAAATTAATTATATTAAATTTTTAGGGGTGTATATATACACCTCATAAAGAAATATAGGTGTGTAATATAACATATGTCTCAAGGATGGAAAACTAAGAGAAAAACCCATACAATTTTGGTAAATATGGAACCATTAGACCCATGAAATAGATATATTAAAATGTATATTTTAATTCATATATATTTAATGATAATATTAATAAAATACATTCTTGGTATATATATACAACACATAAAACAAATAAATGGTGAATTTCATATGGGAATCACATATGTAAAAAATTATATGAATATCCAATATCATAAGAATTGATATATGATGTAATCAATAATACATCAAGTATAATTAATATATGTATTTTTTATATCTATTATAGATCCATATTAAAATATATCAACCCATAAATGATATTCTTATTACCATCTATTATACGATTATTAACAATTTCATTTTAAAGTTAACTTTTGTGTAATAAGCACTTTGTTTTTCATATACGTTTTGAGTTGTTATTCTTGTAGCATGTAATTTGATCATGGATTCATCATATAACGAATTTTAAACATGATTATAATATCATATATATTCATTATAAATTTATTTATTGTAATCGAGAAAATAAAGAGATATAAAATGAAATACATCGTTCATGGAGATGGTAGGTTGTATGTATGCATTGTCCTTATTTCCATTTTATTTATATATTTAATGAAATTAAACTCAATAAAAAATATACTAAATGAATTATTTATATGTCATATATATAAAATGTGTTCACTAAATTCATCTTTATAAAATTTCATCTAAATCATGATGAATCACATATCTTCGCGAGGTTGAAGTTTTCTGCACAGACAAGAGAGATTATCACATAGCCACAAAATGGATAGTGTGAAGGTATTTGTTATAAAATAATTCCAGAATTATAATAATATCACATAGATAATATTTAAATAATAATACCATCATAATTTCAAGTTATTATGGGTGATAATTTAGAAATGAATTATGTTGGTTCTTGAGGCGGTTGTTCACCATAAATAAGAATGTTTATTATATAACCCATCTGATAGAAGTGGAGATAGATTGAGGTAATTACTTTAATATTAAAACAACAATGTATGTGGGAGAAATATAGGTTATTAAATCATATTTTTATACTAAGAGTTTAAGGATTTGGATGATGAAATAAAACAAAAACTCTCATTGATAATCATTACCTATTCTTCATGACCCCTCCTTAGGAATACTCCAAATGATTTAATAGGTCGTCTTTCACTCTAAAATAAGGACTATAGGATTAGGGAAGAAAAATTGAAATTTGTTTTATGTAATTCATGGATGAAAAAATTGGTTTATAGGTTGATGAATGGACGATATGGGGTGGAAATTATAATGCGATGGGTGGCACACCTATATTTTTTGCAAGGAAATAAGTAAAAAAATAGTTTTTCATGCCACAAGGATTCAATAATATCTATTATAAATTATATAATTGATAAGGGAAATGTGTCTATTTTTTTTGAAAATGTTTTTGTTATTAAAACCCTTAACCCCCAGTAAATTCATTTTTACTATAACAGCAGGGAGTAATATTTATTTCATTTACTATAAATATTTATCAAAACATATGTTGACCATATAAGATAATATTAATTATTATGATTCCAAATATGGTATCATATTTTTCAAATTCTATTAATAATAAATGAAAATTTACATTTAATATTAATCCCACAGATGGGATGAGGAATGGGTTTTTAATTATAGAATGTTCAAAAGAAAGAAATTCCTTTATATGAATATTAAATATGAAATTGATTATAATGACCTAAATTTTATCAACGTATTTATAATTTAGTGATATTTTCTTTTAAATTATTTTAAAATATGTTTTAACATTATAAATAAGTAAAATGAAAATAAATTCATTAATTGATATTTATTATATTTCACTACTCGTCAACAAATAAAGATTTTCAGAAAAAATCCAAATAATCCACCATATAATAATTTTTATATTATTAATTAATGATGAGTATTTGTTTTATTATATTTATTTTAAACAATTTTAAAATATTATATTTATTATTCATCTAAAAATGAAGTGACTAGAACCTTTTAAAAAAATTATTTTCAAAACATATAATGAAAATAGTGAAAAATAATTTCTATTTTTATCATTATTATTTCATTACAAAAATCCTTTATAATTAATATTTAAAAAACAATTATTATAACTCATATCTATGAATTTAACTTCTATGTTTGAACAGTCACATTTAAATAACTACATTAATAATATATTTTGGTTTTGTTAAAACCCAGTGTTGTGTGTAACACAGGCTTACTTAGTGTTATGTATATAATGAAAATACCTTTGTGTTGTGTATAGAGAATGTTAATCAAGAAAATTAATTCATTCAAAAAAATAATTTACAAAAACAAAAGGTGATATACAAATTATTACGTAGATAGGGAACTTTGTGATATCAAGCTAAGATCACTTTAAAATTGATAAAATCAACATATACATTTTGATCATAAAATAATTTATTGAAAGACTATTATAGGATAAGGGAAAATAGATATATTTTAGTTTGAAACAATTTTTTAAGTATTTACTTGAATAGGAAGTGATAGGTCCCTTTTATAAGTATTGATAATGGAATATGATTGAAAAATAATTCAAATTAATATAAATGGAGTACCTTCAAAACATGTCAGGATGAATTAAAATTGAAAATTAATTTATTGGGTATGAGATAAAGATGATCCAATGATTTAGTACTCATTTATGTGAATGTTTTAATAATGAGTGAATCATTTTACCCACTAAATTAATACTTTTACTCTATTATAGTTTTTTAATATAACTATTTGTTTTATAAGGTAGGATAATCATTATGAAAAATAAAAAGTTTCCATACTAAAAAAATTGATCGCACAAATTTTAAATTATAAATACTGTTTTTTTAATCAATTATTAAAATTTAAAATATTATTTTTCAGAAAAAAATATATAATGTATCTTGTTTCTTTTATAAAATATTACTTATGTTCTAAGATATCAAATATTAGTTTATAAATTTAAACCAACCTTTTTAAAAATAAAATGTTACATATGAAATAAATAATTTTCTTATATAATAGATTTTTTATTTTTACAATTAAATCTTATATAATAATTATTTTCAAAACTTCATTATATTTGTAAAAATTTTATATCACACTATTTACATTTTAATAATTTTATTTAGATCAATTTTAAAAATTATATTACTATTATATTAATATTATTAATAATATAAATTTTATGTTAATTTTTTCAAATTAATTACCTTTCAAAGAATAATCCAATATTAAAATTAAAATCTACAAATATAATGGAAAACATTTCATGTTGGGAAATTGATTTTAAAATTTTTATTATTCATTATCCATATTAAATATAAATTACTAATTCATATATCGGTTATATATTATTAATGTTATCAATATATTTTTTTTATTATCTTAACATAGTATTATAGTTATCTTGAAAGAAAATATCATATTTAAAAAAACATATTTGTAAGGATGAAATTATTTTCTAATTTTTTGAACTTCTGTTAATAGAATTTCATTTACTAAAAGTATAATTTATGATCATCTTACAAATATTTAAATTTCTTTACCATTTTAATTATCTATAATTAAATTTTTTTACTCCTTATTAAAATTTGTATTTTAATATATATATATATTGTGGTTTTGATTAATTTTATTATTATGTGTAGATGAAGCTACCGAAAACATTGAATTATTTATATATAATCATATATTAAAATTTCATGCTGTTAAAAGATGTATTCAAGATATCATCATCAATCAAAATATTATAATGATAAAAGGAAAATATATTGGTCATTTATTTCTATTTATCTCACATTAACTGATTGAATAAATCATTAATCAGTTTAAATAGACAATATTTTATGACCTTCCTCAAATACAACAAATAAATTTCTATGAATAACCTTATACCACCATCCACCTTATTAATGAAAAATACTAGAAAACACCATGATAAAATGTATGTTTTATGAAACATTTCTTTATGAAATCCTCTGTATAAATCATAAACATATATAGATATGAATATTCAATTAAATAAAGAACCAATAAAATATAGAGGCACCATACTACAACTATATCTAAAATTTGTTATCACATAAAGTGTGTATCATGTAAACAATATAAAAAAAATTGAAACTCCTCAATGAATCTAGAAATATCAGTTATTCATCCCTCCATAAAAAATAATTGTGACTATATTAGATGAGATAAAAGGGTCTTGAAATGTATACATCTTATCTGATGATCCTTCCCACAAAATAACATTTCAGGATGCCCTTTATCATCATAAAATGAAACCATATTATAGAAATTGAAACATATATAAAAATATTTAAACAAATATTTAATTATAATGATATTATATAGTTATATCTCAAATAATAGAAATTCCCCAAATGAATAATATTTCCCCATAATTTTTTTACAACCCATGTTCGCATCAAGAATATAACACTAACAATAATATAGGGTAGTCAACTCTCACGACCCTGGAAGCCTCTACACATTTAATTACAAGGATTCATGCAAGGTGGGTAAAATGAATTATTGTTCATATCCAGAAGAAAATATATTTATATTTATGGTGGATGATAAAGAGATCGTTACTCATATGGCCTATGCACCATCTAATATTAGCATCTCCATAGTGTGAAGGATACCATCCATAGCTTCTCTACCATAAAGGAAAGAATGATATCCACAAATATTGAAATTATCATCTATATAACCCTATGTACGGGGAAAATCATAGATATTTTCTTTGATAGATTTTTTCCCCAATCCAGAATAAAAAATAGATATCCTTTACAATGATGTAAACACTAAGGAAAACAATATTGGGGGTACACTATAAAATTTTTACCTACACCATTATGGTATCCAAGAATAGTTGGGCCTTAAAACTAACTATGGTGATTAACACCAAAGAAAATGAATGCTATATTACATCACTATATGGTCTGTGAGTGAACCCTATTCTAGGGATGTGTTTTGAAACATACCAAGGATTAATTATTTTAGGTAAAAAACTCAATAATGTTAAATTATCTCACCTCCCATTTATAGCCTCACTCGAAAAAAATATCTAGTGAAACCCCTATTAATATGAAAATAGTCATGCTTGTTTCCTATCAATCACCTATACCATTTTTACACCTCTAGATATGTATTATGTTTAATTTTGTTAAAAAGTACAAAATAGTGGGATGTGAACCCTCCTCAAAATATAGCATAAGAGATACTTCATCAAAAAAAAGATCAGGGGAAAATTGAAAAGGGTCATTGAATCATTTCCAAATACCATGAACACTTATGATCTCTTTCTACACCACATAAAAGCTTACCTCTTCACAACCCTCTATATTAATGACATGAAATTCACATGAAAGTGCGCCAAAAAATGATCCTAAAATCCATTATTTCATTGAGGTCTTCAGTGAAAAGGATCCATTAATGGAATGTTTTTCCTCTCATCTAGTGAATATATAGAAGGCTACATGTAATACCCTAGTATGGATGATGTTAAGGGGAGTCTTAAACTCATAAAACTGTCATGCCATTCCAAAATCATCTACATCACCCATATATTACCAATAGTGAAAATTGTAACTAAAAAAATGTCATCATCCATGACTTGTCCTCCTTTGTTAGGTTGACCCAAATTTGGTAATACAGAATATCTTATTGAACATATCCCTCATAAACCAATAGTTTGTGGTGACAAGAAAGTATTTATTTTAGAATTAATAATTAAATAAGCATGTTATCATTAAATAATTTTATAATAATTTAATTATATTCATTTAAACATCCCCAAAAGTCATCCCAATTTTGAACAGAAGCATAAGAAATTTTAATTCATATACCATTCATATATATCTATGATTTAAAATCACTATGTCTCTTTGGGTTTCAATTAGTATTAATATCATTATATAATATCATAGAGTGGATAATATACTATATCTCAGTTATACTCCCATTCTATATAAAAATAAAGGATCAAATAAGAATATTTCCCTACCAGTCCCATAAAAAATATTAGTTAACTCCATTTTCTGTTTTAACTCTCATCTATATAATTGATACTACATTTTTATTAATTACCCCACTAATAACCCCTATTATACCAGTAGTAAAAAAACAAAATTGAACCCTCAATAATGCCTCTTGTAGTATGAGTGATGGAAACTAACAATGATGGTAAAAAACATAAAAATGGGAGGGACGTGCCTAATATATCCCTATAACATATAAAAGGAATCAATTAATCATTATCTTAATAAAATGTAATGAAAATCCCATATTAGATCAATCTGGGAATGAAAAAAGTCCCTAAAAATAAAAAAAAATCATTCGGCAATAACTCTATTAATATCTCAAATTCTATCAATGTTTTTTGAAAATAAATCTAGTAATCATTCTGAGAATAATTGAAATATATTTATATACATAAGAGTGAGGAAATAAAAATACTCAATAGTATTATCCTAAAAAAACATGTAAAATATGGAATTGGTATACTAATGCATTAGTGATTAAAAACAAGTGACAAATTGAACCATCAATAGGCCATATATCATAAAATATCACTATGGTCCACTGAACCAGTAACTAATCAATTTATAATTATCTAAGAAAAAAATAATCATGATTTCAAAATAAAACCACATAAAAAATATTTTTCACTTTTAGGACCAAAATAATGACAGGGTGCTGTCATAATTTCTATACGACAACAAAACCGTATATTTATATCAAAATCCCATTTTTCCAAAATATTATACCTCATACCATATCAAATAAATGTAATAAAATTTCATATTTCGTATTTACATCCCAAAGACAAATCACATTTCCATTACAGTTGGGAATCACGAACATGAAGGTTAATTCCATCTTTACCTCCTCTAACCATGAATGACACCAACCATGTATCAAATCCCATAACTCATCACCATCATATCACATAAAAAATATCACACTATAGATTATTCCCATTATTTCATTATTCATAAATATTGGCCATCATAGAGAGTACCTCCTCTGATGGTAAAATGAGAATGGTTGAGTTTTCATACATCCATTTCCTCAGTATATGAGATGATATAAAAAACAGATATAACCCAAAACTATTGGGTTCTACTAAGGTTATCTGACATGAGTGTGGTATTCACAAAATCACAAGGATAATAAAAGTCGAATACAACCATAGAAATTAATAACAGAAATGGTGGACATAAAATCATCCATACACACACAACACTAGTTCGTACTCATTTCAACATACCAAAAATCATTTTTATCAATACAAAAATTCCATCCACACTTTTTAACAAAAAATGAAAATATAAAATAAAATCATCATCATATTTAAGAACATTATTCATTAAATAATATATATATAATTTTATCTCCATTATTCTTTTATAATTTAATTTCTTTACATATATTATGAAAACACTTTCACTTTCCAACATCCATATTTTTCCCATCCATTTCTCATTCAATTTAATGATCAATATTTCAATATCATCTTGTATCTCATTAAATAGTTTTGTACACCCATTATAATAAATTTAGTTACATATTATATTTAATTGAAACATTGAAATTTTAATACCATCCCCATGATAAATAAATATTTAATATACATAACATAAAATCACCCTTTTTAAACAACATTAGAAATAACATTCCCTCGTTAAAACTATGGAAAAAAACCACTACACCAACTGAGAACCTCATTCCAACAACCAAAAACTGTCCAAAATAATCCATCACTATGATATCACCATTTACATAACTAGGAATTAATGAAACATGTATCAACCAATTATAGAAACAATCTTTTCTATAATTAAATTGTATTAATATAGCTTCATATAAAAATTGGTATCACTTGAATGTGTGATAATATAATCATTCTATATTTCGAATAATCATTTTATTTTTATCATTATATTATAATACTTTTCCTTTGGTTGATTCAATAAATTAAATCACAGTATGGGAATATTTCCACAACCATGTTTTTTGTAATAATAATTTTCCATCAATTGCATAAATAGTTTCATAGAGACACATAGTCATATATAAATATCATATTACCATCAATTCAGTTTCTTCTATATCATTAAAATCATTATTTAAATTATTAAACTCCACCAAATATATATAAGTTCTTATCACTTCCATGATATACACAAAATTAATGAGGGTTCATAAAACCACAACCTTAATAAATAATTCTTAATTGTTGGACATGATTATTGTAAAATATATTTGTAGTATGACACAATATTGATGGAAACCACAACAACCTAGTACATAGTAGACACTAATAACCCCTCATCCCAACATAAACCTAACCAAACCACATAAAATTACCTTAAACTCTCATAAGGTTAAAATATTGGGAATTTAGAATAAGGGTGGTAGGACTCAACATATATCGGAAGAAATGTATCACTTGATGCAATGGGGAAAATTAAAGAAAATGGTTCCAAAAATTCCATATTTAAACACTTTTAATAACATTATGATTTTTGTAAAATATTAAAAAATAGAAATAATTTATTGGGGAAATGAAATTTATATATATGTTGGAAATGAATTCCATTATGTTTTACTATATAATGGTCATGAATTTATGGGGATATCTCAAGGAAATTTATGAGATCCAAATTATAATCTTCTATATATTCCACAATTTAAAGATCATTAGAAATATTAATTAGATTATAATTATGATGCATCATGACATAACAAATGTGGTTATAGTATATACAGAATCCGTTATAACAAAATATGTTATTGTATAAGAAGCTTCCATCGAAAGCATCTAAAATCCATAACCACAAAACCATACCACCTAGGTCATCATAACGCAATTCATGTGATCATGTCACGATTTATATTCTAGAAAATAAAACAAAATCCCTAGATTCACTTTATTCTATGACTAATAACACCGTGAAACTACAAAAAACATTAAAATGAAAATGTAAGAGTAACAAAAAATTGAAAAATTTGTCTTTTTTTGTAAATATAATATTCTAAACATTTTAAAATTTTCTCTAAAAGCAGACATGTTTTAAAGGAAATTGACTAATATATAACTCAACATCCCCATAAAAACATCATGATGCATATTTATCTTTGTCTAGACACTGCATCCAGTCACATGAAACATGAAATAATCTAAATATTAACAAAGTTGTACACCAAACCACAAAACCCCATTCTCTTGCAGTAATTAATCAACATTATTATACACACATCTACAATAACATATAATTTATAACTAGTCGTCCTATATTTAAATTTTATCATAACACTTATATAAATGAAAACATAATATGTTACAAGCTAGAATCTACAGGACCATTACATAATATTACCATAATGTTCACTATGTCATCTTGTATTATATAAAAAATCAAAAATGTTGTTTTTATTTTTCCATCAATAGATATAGATAATGAAATCATTATTTTTTATAAGTCATGTAATACATTTAGATTTTATAATATTCTATTTTTTGGGTTATATTTAATAATATTTTTTTCATTATATAAAATGTATTTGTATAATATATTTCATTATAGAAAATCCTTTGTTTAAATAAACCATGACACTATAATGAAATATAAATTATCTACTAAATTAGAAGGTATATATAGTAATGAAAATATTAATAAACATGTATAAAATGTTTAAATAACGATATTGATTATAATAATCCATAAAAATTAATTGATAAATTTAAAATAAAATCATTTCATGATTTTGTTTAATCATTATATTTTGATCCATGGTTCATTTTGAGGGGCTCAATATTGTTTGAAAATCAATTTTTTGATTAATGTATATCTATAGAAACATCCAATGGTACCCACATCCCTAATAAGGCGTGACCTTAATTTTCCAAGGAAGATGATAATTTTGGGTTTTAAGACAAATGAAGGTTAAGAAATAAAATTTTTCAAGAGAATGTGAGGTCATACTCATTAAACACATTTTTTCCAGATCTAGTTCCTATTATAGGAAAATTTTATATTCTTAACATATGTTCATGAACACCTTCCCAATCCTTAATGCGAGACTGGTTACCTATGTGCTAATGTGTTGATTATAACCATGTGTTGTTGGGAATGACCACATGTATCATTGGACCTCGATTATTATCTTATTTATTTAGATTCCATATTTTATAGGCATATTTTGGATATAAGGATTTGATTATAATTAAATTAGTTAGTTTGTTTCCTAGAGAGGATATTTATCCTCTATAAGGCTTCCTATATAGCCTATATAAATTGGAATAAAAATTCACATAGTTCATTTAACAATGATTATAGTCACATAAATTTACTATACATTGTGGTTTATCACTGCGGGTCATGGAAATTAATATTGGTCTCAATATTTGAGTAGTTCTCCCATGTACCCTATTAATATAAGAAATATATTCCATATAGTTCATACTATGAACATATTCATCATGAGGGGAGAACCAAAATATAACAAAAATGGGACTTATGTATATAAGGGTGCCTTGAACTGCCTCATCATGGGTAGGACCCTTTGAATGAAGATTATATATACTTTTGATTACATCCCAATAAATGGACCACACTATGTGATTCCTCGTCAAGTTTTTGGAAAAATCATTATAAATCTCAATGCCCAGTTGAGTCGGGATCAGTGTGAGAAAAAAGATAAAAAACTAATACTAGGCACATCACATGATAAAAACCATATAGGGTCAAACAAATTAATAACTCACATATAGTGGTATCATTACAAGTCTCATGGAGTCTATGAAATTTGGCATGAGAAATATGAAGGAGTCTAAAATATATTATTTATAATATGATTCATTGTCATTGTGTTCTATTCATCTCTCACCCACTGATGGGTTTAAGATACTATAAGGAATGTTCTAGGTTTACACTTAATATGATTCATGCATATAAACCCATCCCCGTCCATCGATATAAGTGAAAGGATGATAGAATCATATGAGTATTAGGGATATATTATATATGATAATTAGAATATAAGTGAGATTAAAATAGGTTGGATGTAAAATGGAGCTCATGATATAGGATGGAGTCGTTTATATCATGTCTAAATAGAAATTAGATATCTTCTAGTTCAAAAAACTTGCAACATAGGGATGGTTATGATATTTTATTACACTAAAAGGGGTTATTATTATTTTTTGATATAGTAATATTATGTATTTATACTTGGATATATTCTCGTGTAATATATTCATTATCTATCTTCAGATATATGTAGATAGATGATGTCTATTGAAGGACTGTCAGATACGTTCGGTGCAACATATGGTCTCATCCAAGAGAATTCCATGAATTTGATCTTATGAGTATGTAACCATATCCTAATAAGGGATTTCCACTTGTATTGCGGAGACTCAACTATTTTTCCATGATTTTGATTTTACACGATTCAAGGAAACATGCCCATATACTCTTTCTAGGGAAGGATGACATGTCTAGGGGTGTATGCCAGACATGTACGTGGTGTTTTACTAAAATGTTCATGGGGACCTCTTGAGATGTCATAAGGGTGTTCCTAAAATTTCTTGATTTCATTAATTATATGTTTTAGTGGATTCCTTATATATATTTAGTGTATTCCTAACACATTCCAAGTGACTACCTAACAGGTTTGACATGACACAAGGTATATTTCATTGTCAAAATAGACATGTCTTGTTCCTTTGATATAATCATGGAAAACATGTCTAAGGAGGTTACACATGACCAGGGCTAAAATTTTAAGTTATTATTCATTATCAATGATGAAATATCTGTGCTTCTATTTCCTAACCATGGCTGACATATCAGTGCCTTTTCACGTGCTCAAAGAAGAGATGTCCAATCTAGTTTTCATGATCAATGTATACTTTTCTAGGGTATTTTACATGACCAAGGTGAACATTTTTAGTGACACATTTGGGAATCATGGGACGAGTGAGTCACATGATCATGTGATATCAATAGAGGTATGTGGTGGGGTCTCAAAAATATCTACATGATCATAAATATTATAAATAGATAACTTCCAAATGTTTTCATGGTTGTAGGTTTTCATGTCCATGGATTCTCATAGGAATGTACATGCCATTTGTTTAGGATTGTCGTTATGGTAGTGGTTCTTGTCCTTATTGGGTGTAATAACAGTACATGAACAAGTGTATTCTGTCCCAGTGAGGTAATCATGTGACTGAGGGGAATATTCAAATTAGGCATAATGTCAAAGAGAACACATCCATGTATTCATGAAAAATCATGATAATGAGGGTTAAATTGATTTCCTTTTCATGGTAAAATGCTGAAATCATGAGCATAAAAGACATGAATGGGGGTTGTTTTTTCAAATCCTTTGAACTAGGGGTGTAATATTTTATGATAGAGGTTTCATTGGAATTTTTTTCATATTAGTGCTTCTGAATGGGGATCTCCAGGCCCATGATATTTTTTTATAGAGTAATGTGACATTAAAACTATCATGTAACCACATGGAGGGTATTATGTGATAAACATCATAATTTCCTTGAGAATTCCTCTAAAGGTAGTACCACGTCCTGCCCCTCCTCAGTTTTCCTTTGGCACTTTTCTCTCTATCTTCTCTTCTCCCTCCGCTGCCTCATATTTTTATGGTAGAAAACATCACATGATCGAGATAGTGATATTGGATGAATTATTTTAATAATATTTGTTTATTCATGTGATACCCTAATTCGAGATAACAAATAAAAATACCCAAGGCATAATCCTCATTCAAAGAATGGTTTCACTATTTTACATCCCAACTATGTGATTTCTGATTAGTTATTATTATCAATATCCATAAACTGCATAGGCCCTGATACATAACTTGATGGACTTTTTGATAACATGATTTTTCTAAAGTGGAGGGTCTATTTTTTGACATTTTATTTATGTGAGGCATGAATGGACTCATATTTCCTATCATTCTTGTAGTGGATTAATATGAACCGGAATATGGATTAATGTGATTTATTTGGAGGAATCACACAATATTTTGGAATGTAAGTTGAAAAAAACCAGATAATCCTCATAGACTTCATGTGAATGTAATAAATTAAAAATTAAAAATGTGGAGTCCTATCTCAAAGGAAAGTGAGAATATTTTATAAGGGACACATTTCATGTCATTGTGACTTATATGATCATTATAACATTGATCATGTGATTAAATTAATTTATTTTGATTTATGATAGATGAATCTATAATCTAATACAAATGATCAGGTGATGGATTTAGTGATGACATTCATCATGAAACAGTTTATGACAATGTGATCTAGAGATAATCATAAAAATTATCCTTCCCCTTTTGATATTTCAGTTCTTCGATCAAATTGTGGATTCACAAAGAAGATTTGGTGCCTGGTGGATTTAATGATTCGAGAAATTGTGTTATCATATCACTCATGTGATCGAATAAATTCATGTGGAGTCTTATTCCGACAATTTAATAAGCCCATGATTTCAGTTTTTCATGCATGTATTTGGAAAATCAATACACATTAATTTCATGGAACACACATTGATGATAGATAGCATGAATGAGGTTAAGAAATAGTGTTGAATTTGTGTGTCTCATGATGAAATGAGTTGTGTTGGGGTATGTAGAACGTGGGAGGAGGTGGAAGATGATATGGGGGAATTATTTCATAACAAGCCCAACTGTAAAGAACAACTGAAAGGGGAAAACAGCAACTGAAAAGAAAAGCCGCAGCGTCGTGCCGTCCTCTGGAAATCCCACCTGAAGGGTGGGTACAGACAGCTCCACTGCTCCTCGGGTCCCGCCGTCCGCTCCGAGTACGTCCCGCCCAGTGGTCCACCTCTAGGTACCATCCTTCTCTACAAGCCTCAACCACAATCAACGCTGTTCGTCGTCTGCAACCAACACATCGTAGTGCGGGCATAGCCCGTGTAGGGGTGAGTATAAGCTACTCAGTAGGGACCCCGAGACCCCCGAAGGTCTCCCGAAATCCACAAAGGATAAACCACAACGGAAAGATACAATCACGAAGTAACAACCGACGCTGCTTAGGTATATGCCCATACATATACCTAAGTCATCAATCCCTGTTCGGCTCCAACATCAGAGCCCAAGCACAGCCCAGTCCACACAGGATAGCAAACGTAAATCCACACAGGATAGCACAACACAACCCACAAAGAGGAGAAAAACGTAAATCCACACAGGATAGCACAACACACTCCACAAAGGAGAGCAAAACGTAAATCCACACAGGAAAGCAAACGTAAATCCACACAGGATAGCACAACACAATCCACAAAGGAGATTAAATAGTAAATCCACACAGGATAGTTCAACACAATCCACAAAGGAGAGTAACACAGGATTCAGCTCACACAGGTATACATTATCGAAAAGGTAGAAGAGATGATCAGACATAGATACTGAATCATCTATGCTGGGACCCACATATGATACAAGACCAGCCGTCTTCATTGTTTCGTTTATGCTGGGACCCAGATAGGATACAAGACCAGCACAGAATCATCAAAGCTGGGACCCACATAGGATACAAGACCAGCACAGCTATGACCCACATAGGATACAAGACCAACTGTCTTCATTGATTCATCTATCCTGGGACCCATATAGGATACAAGACCAGTATTGAATCATCAAAGCTGGGACCCACATAGGATATAAGACCAGCACAGCTAGGACCCACATAGGATACAAGACCAGCTGTCTTCATTGATTCATCTATACTGGTACCCACGTAGGATACAAGACCAGTATTGAATCATCTAAGCTGGGACCCACATAGGATACAAGACCAGCACAGCTAGGACCCACATAGGATCTCTGCACAGTCGTCGTTGCAGTCCACTGAGGATCTCTGCACAGTCGTCACTGTCGAAGTAGCAGTCGCAGCCAGCTCTAGGGTTCCCGCACACAGCAACCTCATTCGGGAGGGTCCGCTCCACCAGCCGAGAGGCCGAAACATCAACTGTCACAAAGTCCGAAGTTGATGTATCCAAAAGTTCCGTATCGTCAACAGGAACTCAACGTCGCAGACGGTGCGTCAATCGGACGCCCGGTCTGAGAGTTATTGGCTTTTTCGTCCCAGGGGCCCGGTTGGTTTTTAAGGCAAAACCAACCCGACCGTACTCCACTTGCGTCCAAACCTCGGGAGGAGTGAGCCAAAAGATCCGTCTAACATAAAAGAATTCAACAAAGCTAACGACATGTCAATCAGACGTCTGTAGCTCAAGATATGAGCGTTTCCGCTCCAAAGGCCCGGTTGGTTTTGTGTACGAACCAACTCAGCCGAACTCAAAGTATTCCGAAACATTGAGTGCGATATGTCGAGATGACCGTCTCGATCCAAGGATCGCGTTTCCGCTGACGGCGAGTCGTTTGGAGGCTCGTAGCTCAGGTTACGGGCGTTTGACCGAAAATGGTCCGAAAATGGGGGGTCCGGGCCCGGGCCGACCCGACGTGACCCCCCCCCCCCCAGGGTCGGCCGAACCGGGTTAACCCGGTCCGACCCGGATGGACCCGGTTCGGTCCGGCCAGGGCGCGGCCCGGCCTGGCTCGGCTCGGCCGAGCACCTAGGTACCGCGGGGCGCCGCCCCCGTGGTCTGGAGATGCTGTAGCCCCGCGTTGGGGCCGCGCTGGAGCAACGGACGTGGCTATGCCGCGTCCTGTGCATGAGAATCGGACCCGTGCAGCCGCGGGTCCGTTGGCCGCCGCCGCCGACCGCTTCCTCGGGCCACCGGAGTTGCTCCGGGGGTCCGTTTTCCTTCTCGTCTGCGCCGTTGTTCCTCCCGGGTTCCATTCTTCACTGTGGGATCGACAAACTGCCCTTGCGTCATGATTTTCCATCACCCTCCAAATCCGCACAACCACTAAGAACGACGGAGGGCTGTCAGGCTGTGTTCGTTTGGCCCGCACCCACCGCGTTAGTTAACAACAATGGGAGAAAATAATTCAACACATGAAACAACACTTTTATTAAAATAAAATTGTTCATTTGAAACCAGTTCTTTAATTTTTACGAAATGTTCACGGGAATAAGGGAATTTCCAAAAATAAAATCCCTACCTCGTCAAGTCGTCGCATGTGCGTTCTTAGTGGAAAGAGGGGATCGTCGCGTCGTCTCGGTATCTGGCATCGCGTCGTCGCGGAAGGGTGTCGCATCGACGAACTCTGAGGTTCAAGAACAAAAAGATTTAATTAATAATAATTAAATCCATATTGTTGTTTTAATCCACAAGGTAATTTAAAAAAAAGAAAAGAGCACAACCCCCTACCTTGTCGCTGCCGATCGAAGGTTGTCGTAGGGTTGGATTACCGTGGAAGAACGTCGCGGGAGAAGAATTTCTGGCGTCGTGGAACATGGCATCGCGTCGTCGATTTCCGAGGGCCCGACATTCTTCACGTTCTTTGCATTCTTCGCGAAGGAGGATGAAGAACTCTTGGTTTCTGTCAAATCCTCTCAACGAACATTTTTCCAGAAGCCGTGCGTTGGTCTTATTTTATCATTACGCCAACGGATTTCAAACTGGTTAAGAAACGAATGAAATTAATTCATAGAATTAATTTCAACGAATAAACCGCCCATTTAATTCAACGAAGAAAACTGCCCAATTAAATGGTGCATTAAGAATTTAAGAAAACGTATCAGTTGACTTTCATCATGATGGGTTTTCGCGGGTGCGTTACTTAGCGGAAAAGAAACGGTGGGGCTCGTGCGGGTCCCACCTCACAAATACCCTACCAAGAGGGTAGGATATTTTTGGATAACAACATCTCCGCAACAACTAAGCTTAAGCTGCTTTATGTGGATTCAAGTGAGTTCTAAGTGGCTTGAGTGAAATAAAATAAAGGTTGTCGTAAAATTATTTTATTTCTCAACTTTATGCCCGAAAATTAAAAACCACACCCGAGCAAAATTAACTCCTGAAGAGGCATTTCTCAGCAAATACCGGCACTGCGATTTCATCGGTGCCCTCGAAATTTGATTCCGAGCACCGGTTCAAAAGTTAGAAAAACCTACTTGTCCGTTCACTGAACGTACCCGAGCCAAACTTTGGAAAATGATTCCGGGCACACCGGGCCTCAGAATTAGGTGCCATCAGAAACTGCGTTCTTGTAAAATTCCAAAGAAAATTAAGAAAAAAAAATTCCTTGAAATTTACGGGTCTTTACATTACTCCCACCACAGGGCTTTATGTCCCCGTAAAGCTTCACCACAAACTTCGGGATACAAAGGCGGTACTGAGCACGCAACTGAGCCTCCCGCTCCAAAGTGCTCTCTTGGAGGTTCTCGTGCTTCTATCTGAAGCGCACTAGAGGAATCGATCATCCACGTAGGACCCGCTCCTGTCGATCCTCGATCTCTACTGGGACCTCCGAAAATGTCACCCCATCATCCACGTCTGCTCCCCATGGTCAACGATGTGCGTCGGGTCTTGCACGTATCTCTTCAGCTGAGATATGTGGAAGACGTCGTGCACCCGGTGCAACTGAGGTGGTAGAGCCAGGCGTTAAGCCACCTCGCCAATCTTATCGAGGACCTGGATTGGTCCGATGAAGAGTCGAGACAACTTGCCGCCTCGGCCAAATTTCTGTAATCCACGTCGAGGTGAGACACGCCAGAATACGTGGTCACCATCCTCGAACTCTAGTGGCCTCCGCCTTCTGTCAGCATAAGACTTTTTCCGGTTCTGAGCTGTCCTCATCCGCTCATAGATGACTTGGACCTTTCTGGTCCTACAAGTGCTACTGGGATTTCTTCTTTGCCGATAAGAGAAATCCGGTCTCATCCCCTAGATGAACCATGTTATTCACCTAATATAGTCAATCCCAACATGGATGATACTAATCCATACCAAGGATGACGTCGTAAGGCCTAGACGCTACTACCAAGAGATTCAACCGTTACTCTCGCCTCCAAGGGTTGAGTCACACTGTCGGCATCAGTGTGTGGTAACTGGGTCTCCTCCAATAGATGTCTCACAAGTGAGGGTCAAGTCAACAGTCTAAACTGGAACCTCTTAGTAACGACACAAAAGAGGACAGGAATGAAAACCTCACAAAGGTATGCGTCTTTTATTATTGCATCTCATAATACAAAGACACTACACAACAACAACAAGGAACTAGAAGTACAAAAGACGTATCCACTAGTTCCGCTCCTGTCCATCTGCTCCCAGAGCTCCATGATCGAAGGCCTCAGCTGCCTGAAGTTGAGCTCTCCCATGTCCACCAACTCCCTGCTGTCGGGGTGGACCTCCTGGTGGTGGTGGTGGCAACACCTCGAAGCGTCGTCCACCACCTACTGCTCGGCCAGCTCCTCTGCCTCGTCTGCCTGCACCCTGCGGACCATCGTGGCCAAACCTCTGTCTGGAAGGTCCCTCTACAACCTGCTACTCATCTGTAAGATGATTCGGGCAGTCTCGAGCCATGTGACCTCGCCCGCTGCATGCGTAGCAATGCTTTCCCCTCGGGTAGCTGGCTCTCCTTCGAGTGCCCCGCACAACCGAATCTTCATCCTGAGACTGCCCATCTGATGGTCAGGCCGGTTTGAACCCCTACGACAGTAGTCTACTTCCAGCTGCAGAAGACCCTGCTACGGGCCATCCTGCGGAGGGCCCTGTCACTGGAGCCTGCTCGGCGAGAAAACTCTCCACTAGAAGGGATCTCTCCAACACCTCTGCCTGAGTCGGAATGTTGAGGGAGATCATCGAAGCCCTGATATCATGCCTCAGTCCCTACTCGACGGTCTGGGCCCGGAAGAACGGGTCCCGTACCATATCTGTGGAGTAGCGCGAGAGATCAGTAAATCTCACCGAGTACTAGGACACTGTCAAGCTGCCCTGCCGCAGCTGAAGAAGCTCTTGAATGCGCACCGCACAGAGGGTGGCCGGGACGAACTCTGAGCGGAAGAGGCTCTCGAAGTCCGTCCAGAGAAGAGATGTCTCGTCGTGAACCTGGAGAATCAAGCTCCACCATTGGCCCGCTGCTGCGTGCAGTAGGCTCGCCGCGAGGATCACCATGAGGTCTGCTGGTGTCCTCACTAGCCTGAAAACTCGCACCACTGCCTCCAGCCAGTCCTCGGCTGCCTGGGGGTCTGTCTCCCCGCGGAACCTGGGCAGTCGCTGACACTGGAACTCGTGCAGCACGCTAAGGCGACGTGCATCGTCAGTGGCTGGGGCTGGTAGCATCGGTGGCTCGGCGGGTAAAGGTACCGACGGTGCCTCTACTGACAAGGAGCCCTGCACCGAGGCCTTGTCGCTCGGTGGGCTGTCATCATGCTCCACTCTCGGAACCCTAGATGGCTGCCATCGTGGGGCCATACTGAAACAAGATGGTGTTCCATGGTCAGAACTGTATACCTGGTGATCTGACACAAGTAATCACAAACAAAACATGAACACACATGCAATCTGTGTTTTCGTGCATTTTGTCGGAAATCAGAAATCAGGGTCCTGGTTTATGGATACGCCGGCCACCGCCCCAACACTGGACTCCTTGGACTGATAACCACACCCAATACGCTGAACACTATTGCTTCACATAGAAGAAAGATCAGAGTCTGCGATAGAACCAACCACCTATGATACCAATTGTCACGACCCGTCCTCGGGGCCCGTGCTGTGACTACCACAAGCCCACCTTCCATAGGCCAGGGGCTGGCGACTAGCACCAAGGTGTAAATCCAAACAAAAGGGAAGGAATTTCCTTTGAAAAGTAAACAAGCACCATAGAGTAAGCAAGCGGAAAAGTAAACACTAAGTAAAAACTGTAACAAGCTGTGCTGAAAGTAAAGGGGCAGGAAATACAAGCCCAACTGTAAAGTACAACTCAAAGGGGAAAACAACAACTGAAAAAAAAGCCGCAGCATCGGGCCGTCCTCTAAAAATCCCACCTAAAGGGTGGGTACAGATAGATCCACTTCTCCTCAGGTCCCGCCTTCCGCTCCGAGTACGTCCCGCCTAGTGGTCCACCTCTAGGTACCGTCCTGCTCTGCAAGCCTCAACCACAATCAATGTTGTCAGTCGTCTGCAACCAACACAACGTAGTGCGGGCATAGCCCGTGCAGGGGTGAGTATAAGCTACTCAGTAGAGACCCCAAGACCCCCGAAGGTCTCCCGAAATCCACAAAAGATAAACCACAATGGAAAGATACAATAACGAAGTAACAACCGACACTGCTTAGGTATATTCCCATACATATACCTAAGTCATCAATCCCTGTTTGGCTCCAACATCCGAGCCCAAGAACAACCCAGTCCACAATGAAAAGAAAACGTAAATCCACACAGGATAGCACAACAAAACCCACAAAGGAGAGCAAAACATAAATCCACACAGGATAGCACAACACACTCCACAAAGGAGAGAAAAACGTAAATCCACACAGGAAAGCAAACGTAAATCCACACAGGATAGCAGAACACAATCCACAAAGGAGAGTAAACAGTAAATCCACACAGGATAGTTCATCACAATCCACAAAGGAGAGTAACACAGGATTCAGCTCACACAGGTATACATTATCGAAAACGTGGAAGAGATGATCAGACATAGATACTGAATCATCTAAGCTGGGACCCACATAGGATACAAGACCAGTCATCTTCATTGTTTCGTTTATGTTGGGACCCACATAGGATACAAGACCAGCACAGAATCATCAAAGCTAGGACCCACATAGGATACAAGACCAGCACAACTAGGATCCATATAGGATACAAGACCAACTCTCTTCATTGATTCATCTATACTGGGACCCACATAGGATACAAGACCAGTATTGAATCCTCAATGCTGTGACCCACATAGGATACAAAACCAGCATAGCTAGGACCCACATAGGATGCAAGACCAGCTGTCTTCATTGATTCATATATACTGGGACCCACATAGGATACAAGACCAGTATTGAATCATCTAAGCTGGGACCCACATAGGATACAAGACCAGCATAGCTAGGACCGACATAGGATCTTTTCACAGTCGTCGCTGCAGTCCACTGAGGATCTCTTCACAGTCGTCGCTGTCGAAGTAGCAGTCGCAGCCAGCTCTAGGGTTCCCGCACACAGCAAGCTCGTTCAGAAGGGTCCGCTCCACGAGCCGAGAGGCCGATACATCATCTGTCACAAAGTCCAAAGTTGATGTATCCAAAAGTTCTGTATCGTCAATAGGAACTCAACGTCGCAGACGACACGTCAATCGGACGCCCGGTCTGAGAGTTATTGGCTTTTTCATCCCAGGGGCCCAGTTGGTTTTTAAGGCAAAACCAACCCGACTGTAATCCACCTGCATCCAAACCTCAGGCGTAGTGAGCCAAAAGATCTGTACCATAAAGAGTAATTCAACAACGCTGACGACACGTCAATCGGACGTCCGTAGCTCGAGATGTGAGCGTTTCCGCTCTGAAGGCCCGGTTTGTTTCGTGTACGAACCAACTCGGCAGAACTCAAAGTATTCAGAAACATTGAGTGCGATATACAGAAACGACCGTCCCGATCCAAGTATTGCATTGCCGCTGACGGCGAGTCGTTTGGAGTCCCGTATCTCAAGTTATGGGCGTTTGACTGAAAACGGGGGGTCCGGGCCCGGGCCAACCCCCCCCCCCCCCCCCCGGGGACGGCTGAACCGGGTCGACCCGACCCGATCCCGCCAGGGCGCGGCCCGGCCGGTCGGACCGGCCTGGCTTGGCTCGGCCGAGTGGCCGAGCGCCTGGGTGCCGTGGGGCGCCGCCCCCGCGGTCTGGAGACGTCGCGGCCCCGCGTTGGGGCCGCGCTGGAGTACGGACGCGGCTATGTCGCGTCCCGTGTGTGAGAACCGGACCCGCACAGCCGCGGGTCCGTTGGTCGCCGCCGCCTCCGGCTGCCGACGCCGCCGGCCGCTTCCGCGGGCCACCAGAGTTGCTCCGGTGGTCTATTTTTCTTCCCGTCTATGCCGTTGTTCCTCCTTGGTTCCGTTCTTCACTGCGGGATCGACAAACTGCCCTTGCGTCACGATTTTCCATCGCCCGCCAAATCCGTACAACCACAAAGAACGATGGAGGGTTGTCGGGCCGTGTTTGTTTGGCCCGCACCCTCTGCATTAGTTAACAACAACGAGAGAAAATAATTCAACACATGAAACAACAATTTTAATAAAATAAAATATTTCATTTGAAACCGGTTCTTTAATTTTAAAGAAACGTTCACGGGAATAAGGGCATTTCCAAAAATAAAATCCCTACCTCGTCAAGTCATCGCATGCGCGTTCTTTGTGGATTGATGGGATCGTCGCGTCGTCGCGGTATCCGGCGTCGCATCGTAGCGGAAGGGTGTTGCGTCAACGAACTCCGAGGTTCAATAACAAAAAGATTTAATTAATAATAATTAAATCCATATTTTTGTTTTAATCCCCAAGGTAATTGAAAAAAAAAAGATCGCAACCCCCTACCTTGTCGATGCCGATCGAAGGTTGTCGTGGGGTTGGATTGCCATGGCAGAACGTCGTAGAAGAAGAATTTCCAGCGTCGCGGAACTTGGCGTCGCGTCGTCGATTTCCGAGGGCTCGGCGTTCTTCGCGTTCATCGCGTTCTTCGCGTTCTTCGCGTTCTTCGCATTCTTCGCGTTCTTCACATTCTTTGCGAAGGAGGATGAAGAACTCTTGGTTTCTGTCAAATCCCCTCAATGAACATTTTTCCAGAAGCCGTGCGTTGGTCTTATTTTATTATTACGCCAACGGATTTCAAACTGGTTAAGAAACGAATGAAATTAATTCATAGAATTAATTTCAACGAATAAACCGCCCATTTAATTCAACGAAGAAAACTGCCCAATTAAATGGTGCGTTAAGAATTTAATAAAATGCATCAGTTGACTTTCATAATGATGGGTTTTTGCGGGTGCGTTACTTAGTGGAAAAGAAACGGTGGGGATCATGTGGGTCCCACCTCACAAATATTCTAACAAGAGGGTAGGATATTTTTGGATAACATCCTATCCGCAACAACTTAGCTTAAGCCGCTTTAGGTGGCTTCAAGTGAGTTCCAAGTGGCTTAAGTGAAATAAAATAAAGTTTGTCGTAAAATTATTTTATTTATTAACTTTAAGCCCGAAAATTAAAAACCACACCGTAGCAAACTCAACTCCGTAAGAGGCGTTTCTAAGAAAATACCGGCACTATGATTTCATCGGTGCCCTCGGAATTTGATTCCCAGCACCGGTTCAAAAGTTAGAAAAACCCGCTCATCCGTTCACTGAACGTACCTGATCCAAACTTCGAAAAATGATTCCGGGCACACCGGGCCTCGGAATCAGGTGCCGTCAGAAACTGCGTTCTTGTAAAATTCCAAAGAAAATTAAGAAAAAAAATTCCCTTGAAATTTACGGGTCTTTACAATCCAAGAGATAAAATAAGGACATATACAAAGTAAAAGAGAGATTGGGATATGAAGGTACTGTCATGGAGCTCTTGACATGATGGATTTATGGGCGACAACCGTGGACTGCATATTAGAGAAAAACGTCGGCTATTTCTACCATAAAGGTAGGAATTTTTACATTTTCAATGCATAACCCCATATATTTGCTCTGTTTTAGAATTGAAGCACTTTTATGATTTCTTATGTCCTCTTGTGGCTTGATCTATTGATTTCGATGGTGAAAAGGGGGTTTCGGGTGATTTGAAGGATTTATGATCAGGAAAATGGTGCTAGGCATAATGTGGTAATGGGTGACATGTTATGTGTTCATTTTATTTGGGGAAGATTATGTCTTTGATGTAAAACTCATATACATGATTGTACACACTAAATACAGTGTCTCGTCCATGTGGTCGAGTACCAATATGGCTTCCAATGTAGAGGTACATGGTCATGTGGACTACACAATATACCCCATGTGTGTAGAATGTTGTGTACAAGTACACAACCTAGAAAAGTACTTGTCCTGATTGGTTGAGGGTCATGAGAAGTTACCCCTATTGGGTACACGCTATGTACCCACTACATAGTCCATTTAACTAGGGTTTTTACACGCCCACATTAGTGGGAGTACACTCCGATGTGGTGATTTGCAAATACATATCGTGTACCTATGGAGACAAGCCATATACTTTTCCCTTATAACCCTTTGAGGGTTTTTCTTATCATTTTTACCATAATTCAAAATTTAATCCATGAGTAGTCTGTTATGAGAATCAATTTGTGTAGATCAAAATGGAAAGACATTATAGGTTTTTGGAGGAATCCTATCCAGAGTTTCTGGGGTGTCATAGATAGAGATGTTATTCTTATGGTACATGAATATACTAGTCTATTGAGAGTGTTATCATTGATATGGAATGATCCATGATCTATTACAATACGCCGTTAAATTTGAAGTCATTTCATTGAGAACATATCATTGGAACGATATGCCCTTCTGGCCTACAAGGTTGAGAGATCTATCGAATTGAGGATATATTATAGAATTCATCTTTTTTTGTTCTGAACTAGGGGATCCCTTGAAAGATTATTCTATCTCCATTCTATTCCAAGGATACACTATAGGATTACTTTTCTTATAAGATAATATATGTAGTCCCTTATAGGATCCATTTACCTATGTGTCATTCTAAGGATCCCATATAATATTTTCTACTTCTTACGCTGTTTTGATGGTCTCGTGTATGATGTCATTTTCTAAGTACAATTTCGAGTTTCCATTTTAGGATTCCTTCATTTTCAAATCATTTGAAGATACATTGTAGGACTCCCCATTACCATTATATATAAGGATTTATAGTGGGATTATTTTTGTTATGTTTATACCTCAAGGATATAAGAAGGATGCCTCCATAGTGTTTTGACGTGAGGGACCTAGTGGGTTCCCATTGTTGATAGACCCCGAGTTAGTACATCGGTTTGGTTAGAGATCGTAGTGGGTGTCCCCAGAAATCTAATTCCAAAATTGTAATCATGTGGGGCTATAGACATATTACTAGTTATAAAAAATATTTCACCCTCAATATTTGTTTATCATTCACATGTTTATTTATAACGCATATATTTGAAAAAAATGTGATTCTTTGTTGGTCGATTATGAGCCTGACGTGATGTGTCTTTCATTATATTTTTTTTCATTTACATTCTTCTTGGGATTCATTGTCCTTGATATGATTCCCAGATGTGATTTTCTAGGATTTGCCTTCTGATCCATGTTATTTATTATATTTATTGATATACCCAAAGGTTAAACCTGGGATTTAGAAGTTAAGCCAAGACATATAATTATTATATTATTGGGATGTCCATAGTTGTTTCTTAGTATCATGATGTTCATCTTTCTACTACGAGATAGAGCATAGAATCCTTATTAATGTTACACATGGATGAATAGAATCCCCTTGGTGATAAGGATTAATTCTCTTTACTCTATTGATATGTTTTTATGACTATTATACTTCCTTTTATCTATTTATACTCTTGTATGATTAGGCTCTCTTAATGAATTTAGATGAATTTTATCTCACATACAGATTACATGACCCTGGTTTGTTGGATGGAATCTTACATTCTTTGATTACACGAATGATTACCCTCTTTTTGATGATAGGTATGATTACACACTACCTTATAAGAGACTTTAGGGGTTTGTATGGAATCTCATCAGTGAGTTGGCCTTACATATCACATAAGGGTTAGTCACTTCAAAATTCTCTCAGATCTAAATATTGTAAAAACATATGGACTAAGACCTAGAGATCAAACATTGGACCAGATTTAGATGGTCATGATAACAAGGCTTCTGACTTAGTGTCCATTTACCTGAAGTATGGATGTCCTTACTGCGAATGCATATTTTTAGGTATTGGAGGTGATTACCTGTGAACCTAGATTATGGAAGAGTACACCCTGTAGTGATGTAGCATTATTAATGATATTTCTAACATTGGTGAAAGAAACTATATTTCGATTGGGATTACAAAAAAAGGATCATCAAAATGATACATAACCTACGTGGTATGAAATTCATCTCAATGTCCTTGCATATGATGTCCTGGGGATCAGGATTACAAACCCATGGATTTAATGATGATTGGTTTTATGTTAATTATTTACATACTCATGAATAGTAATATTTATGTATATATATATATACATATAGGTATGAGATTATCTATTTATTAATATGGAAAATATGGACATTCAAGGTGGTACTTCTCTAGCCGATACAGATTATGGACCTGAGGTTCTGATGTGCTTTCATGATTTTTTTACATATATTTTTAGTTGTGTCTCAGATAGGCTAAGTACCATTTCTTTTTAACACATATATAGAAGAGTAGTATAGGTTCCTTTTTTCGGAGGCCTACTATGATAATTTTTCACCCTTGAATGTGAACCTCTGTGTATGTGCGGACCTTTTTTATACTTTTTATATTGACAATAAGTAACATGGTTGATAGGGATAAGGTGCAGAGTTTCATGATCATGGAAAACTACTCAAGTGGGGTCTTCTGATTTGGATGGTGTTGTTTGGTGGTGTTTAGAGATAGGTTTCATGGTGTGGCATAGAGTTATTCATAGAGACCCCTACTTTTCAATTTCCATTATAATTATGTATCTATATTTTTGGCCCAGTGGGTGACCAGTTTTGTATGTATGACATTGATGTTTGTGATTTTTTAGCATTTTAATTTATTATTATAGCATGTTTTATTTTAGTTTTTTTATAATTCAACAATATATTTACTCTCTTATATGTATTTTAATTATATATTATAATTATTCTATAACTCTAAAATGAGGGAATATTCTCCCCACTATCTTACCCTAGGAGCTATGTACTAGTTGGAAGCCTTTGGCGTAGGGGTGGGGTTCTTGAGGCATTGTAATGCAATAACATGGGACACCATCTTAGTGGAATCCATGGCAGTATGTTACAAAGTGGAATTAGAAAAGGTTAGTTCTAGGGATTTACTATTCGGTATATGTTACACATGAGTATTTGGAATGTGTTGGAACCTGTGATGGATCTCAGACTGGTGCTCCATAAACCCAAATTAAGGTAAGAAGACCACGTTGACAGGGGTATGGAATTTCTATTCTAATCAGTGATGATATAGTTGTATATGAGTTTCAACTTGATTAGTGCACACGTGGTGTGTATGTTATAATTTTTTTAGATTCATAGTTAATGGACTATGGGTTAGACGATAGAGATGGATTTTGAATATTTTTCAGTAATGTCAAGAGGTGTCTCTTGAATCATATTTACCACAATGTATTGACATCATATTATCATGCTATTATGCAATTATTACAAAAAAATTAATGCCTATTATATTGGGATGAATTTCATATATATATTCCATTGTAATTAAAGGTAATTTGAATCTATAATGAGGCATTGGTTTTGAAGATGATGAATTAGTCCTCATTCATGGGAGGTGTAGTGACCCATGTATGTCAGTATAAAACATGATTCCCTTTGGTTTTACACCACTTAGATTATTGTTTCTCAGGTCATGGTAATCTAGTCAGATCACTAAGTAAGATTCCGATGGATATCAATACTTTTTTCATAAACTAGGACTCCAAGGGGTATTATTGTATATGGATAACTAGTAACTGTCAGTTCATTCTCTCTTTTTTGATGGTATCTTGACCTCTGGGGAGAATATCCTTATTAAGATGATTGGTGAGGACTAGGCCTCTCTAGTCCATGTTTTTACATTTGAACATCATAGGTCAGTTTGATCTTTATATTATTTATATTACTTGTATATTATGGTATAGGTAGTTAGAGATTGTTATCTAGTTGAGATACATGTTCCATAGTGGTAGGTGGGAGACCTAGATTCCATTACATTCGATATTTACCCTTGGAGGGTAACGACTATTTTTTTCAAGGGTATTCAACACGAGAGAGTTTGGAACATGTTTTTATATACCCTTTTAAGGTAGTGGGATTGGTTTTACATTCATTTTGAGATCTAGGAATGGTTAATGATTGAGTTCTTCATTATAGTCATGTTGATAACTTCTCCTATTGATATGAAAATTTGGACCTTTGGTATTATGAATAAATTTGATTGGAAAGAATATTTGTGTGCCAATCCCAATAGGCTAGTGTTTCAAGTTTTTCTAATGTAGTTAGATTTGATGTAGATTCCCATGACTCGAATGATGCCTTGTAACCTGTGATCATGGAATAATTCCTGGAATATGTGGGGAGATTGGTTGTTAATAGTAGATCCATGTGGGATTTAGGATTAATGAGGATGATGTTCCATGTATTAAAGTCATAGTAAACATGTGTTGGATGACTCAATAGATTATTATTTGGGTGATAACGGTACTCATTGGTTTCACCTGATATTTTTTGAATGTTATTCGTTGAGTGGTCATGTGTGAGAGAAGGAAATATGGTTTCATGAATATATATGGATGTGTTTCACAAGAGTTGTGGTTATGTGGAAAATTTTACTCCATGGTGGAGGTGAAATCAATAATTAATGGGGTTCCATAAGATGGATGACCACGACATGAATCCTAGCCATCTTTTCATAGGATTTGTGAGTGGTTCGGAGTGTTAATTATGATCGATTTTATAGAGTCATAATGTAATCTTGATAGAGATTATCATGCTCAATCCTGACATCTTTATCATTAAAGTGATAGAGAGTTATATCCACATCGACCTCCATATCATTTAAATTTATTCTCATGTTCAGAAAGGAAACTTGTTGAGGTTGTGCTTAGGGGGTCTCGTAAGGTAATCCATATGGTGGGGAGTGAACCAATTCTTATTTGAGGGTGGTGACTCTTGTTTCCAATTTTATTTCTATTTATAGCATTATATGATGTGGTCGGGGATTTGATTTATGATAATGATAATGGTATTCCTATGGTGGGTATCCTAGATCCATCCTAATGAAAAATCTTTAATGTAGGAGACAGTTGTGGATGCTATGATACTGGTTGTTGGAATGTATATATAGCTTGGTTTTATAGATTTTTAAGCTTAGAAAATTCCTTATAGTTTTTTCAGCGATCATCTTGGCTACACGAAGGATTGTGGTGGGGAGATTTTAAGGTAGCTTGGGTTTCCATAAGAAAATTTTGAGGAGAAATATAATTTTTTTCTCTATGATTCTTATAAGGGGTAAAATGATCTTTTCCCATTAAAGATGATATTGGATATTTTCCCTAAAAACTCAGCTGGTCCTTGAATAGTTTGTTCACCCCATGAATATAGTTTAGTGGAATTTTAATCCATAAATATTTTAAAATAATAATTAATAATTAATATTAAATAATGTTTATGTTAAATTTCTAGACAAGGTTCATTCATCCATATATTTTTAACGATGTATAAAATTGATATCATGTCACTGCTATTGAGTATATAATGTGATGTTTTTCCTAGGGGTGATTAATATCAAGTTAGGTGTTAGGGCTGGCTTTAGCCTTCCATTTATTTTCATTTCTTTTTCATTAATTTTTCTACTTTTTCATTCCATACCCTACTTCCTTCTCCTATTCTATGTGGTGAAAGCCTATGGGTCCCCTCCTACTGTACATGATCGAGATATAAAATAGGTAGTTGGAGAAAGATAAAGATAAAGTGGAATATAGAGGTAATTTGCAAAGCTCTCATCATTCCAGATCAATGTGTAACAACCATGGACCACATATTTGAACAAATATTTGGTGAGTTCCATCCAAAGGTAGGCCTTTAAACATTTTCATTATAACACCACATATATTTTCTATTTTAAAATCATGAATCACAATAATGGTTTCATGTGGCCTATTGAGACTTGATATATTGATTTTTTTGTGGAAACAGGGGTTTCCTGCATTCCAATGGTTTTCCATTTGGGAAAACATTGATAGATGGCATGTTATTCAGGTGATCATGGGGTGTGTTCTTCCTGTTTTGGAAATATGGTCTTATTAAAGTAAAAACCATATACTAATATGTACATCACATGTTCTAGTTCTCATTCATTTTACTGAGTACCTTGGTATGCCACTCATGTAGGGGTACCTATCCTAGTAGAGTACACGGATAGACCCCGTGTCTGTAGCACTCCAAGTTCAAGAACACATTCAGGCCAAGTACATGGGATTTTTAAGAATTTGATGAACCCATGTAGGATCCCTTTTCCTATTACACTGTCTTGAGGGTCCTGTGTATGATTTAAATTTCTATGAACCATTTTTAAGGTCCCTTGTTGTATTACTCCATTTTCATTTAATTTTATAATTCCATGTAGGATTCATCAATTCAATTTATAGCTTGGGATACTGATTAGGATGCATTTTATTTGTGGGTTACCTCAAGGAGCCTAAGTAGGATTCAAATGTAGTGTTTTAAGTTGCATGACTAAGTGAGTTTTAGTTGTTGATCAAACAAGATTTAGTACGTTGGGTCTGGGTATTTATTATCACGATTTTCTTTATATAACCTGTGTAGAATGTGTAATACCATGGGGATATGGCTATAGTGTTTTTTAGAGGAGTTTTCCCCCATAACTCTTAGATTATCATTCACACATTTATTTTTGATGCATTGATATTTACTATAGGTGCTTCCTAGTTTCTCGATATTGAGACTGACTAGAGGAGGATTTCATTCACTTAGAGATTCCTAATGGTTATTCCTAGGATCCATTATAATGATTGTGATACAAGATGTGAATTAATGGGTTCCTTCTTTCAGTCCAGGTTATTTCTTATTTTTATTTTTATACCTAGTAGTACTACCTTTGATCTAGCTATCGAGCATATATATTTGTCTATTATATTACTGAGATATCAATAGGTATTTCTTAGTATCTAGCTATTGATCCTTCTACAACAATATATAGGCTAGGCATCCCTATTAGTGATTTATATGGATGATTCTAGTCTCTTGTGTGATGAGGATGAGTTTGATATGTTCAATTGATATGTGATGCAGATGATTACCCTCTCCTAAATCTTTTTATACTCATGGATAATTATTATTTCCCAAGGGATAAGGATAATAATCAACTACCTAGATATTTAACAGAACATTGTGTTTTTCATGGTGTCTCATATCATTAGATTCTCAGAATGATTATTCTCTTACAGATAATAGGTATTATCACTGCCTTTATTAATAGATACTCCAGGAGAGAGTATGGAATCTCACTAGAGATTTCTCCCTACAGAACTCCTAAGGTATAGACCCTTAGAGATTATAATAGTTTAGAATGTCATGACCACCAACGTACTATGTTATATTGCTTAAGAATTATACTAGATATATATAGTCTTGTAAGTATGGAGTATAGATCAGTGACCATTTACACAATGTTTAGATATACATCCTCACAATATACATCTTTAGTTACATGAGGTGAGTATGGTTGAACCCTGGGGTAGGATGATTATCACCCGATGGTGACATACCACGATCAGAGATATTTCTAGTATTGGTTGACGAAGGGTTATTTTGATTGGGATTATATACATATTGATAAAATTAATGCTACATGGCATGTGTGGTGTGACATCTTGCTCATTTTTCTTGCACATGATGTCCAGGTGATCGGGATTATAAAACCAAATATCAAGTATAAGTTAGTTTTATATTGTTTCTTTCACATGATAATTAATATTCATATATATGTATATATAATGTATATGAGTATTCATGTATAGGTATATAGATATGAACATCCATGGTAATGTATTGAAATTTATGAATCATATCTTGATGTACTCTAAGAACTATGAGTACTATTTTAATCTATTTTGGATATTTCTTTAGACTATTAGAGGAAAGTTGTTATTTGGGAAATTTAGAATTTCAGAATTTACCATTTAGAAATGTCTATTTCTATTTCCTATTGTTTGTAGGGATTGAATCTGAATTGGTCCAGAAATGTAAATGTTTGTATAAGAATATAATTGTAAAATGAACCTAACCAAGGTGTGTATATTATTTGGTTTTTAATTTACTATTAAAAATTTGTTTAACAGTTTTTGAGTTAGATAATCCATTATCCATGAATAATTATTAAGGGGTTAGGTTTATTTGGACAATGAAATGTGAACAATTATTTGAATTATTGGAGAAAATATTGGTGAATTCTTTGATCCCGACTCTATTATAGGTAAATAATTTATTTATGATATATAATGATTCCATGAGGTAGAGACCCAGTTTTTTCATTATGTTGAAGGATGATTTTACTGCATATAAATGAATGTATTTAAAAATACATAAATAGAACTACCCAAATTACGATAATTATTTAGTACCCATAACTATTTTTCTGATGATATTGAAAAACTATATCTATAGTGAAATATGTGACACATATAAAAATTAAAAGAGGATAAAATACATATTCATATAGAAATAACTCAATATGAGGTCTATATTATGGTTCTAGATACTCATAGATTAAGATTTACCAATACACTCCCTCCCTAAGATGGAATGTATTGTAGCCAATGTAATGGTAAGAAAGGATCCTAGAGCTCTGGAAAATATGAGGATTGAAATTGATCCTATATTTATATATCATGTAAATATTACTATATAAGGGGAATAATCACTTCTTTTCAAAATAATTCAAAACCATCATTATCAGAAAATATAAAATGTTCGCATTTCTATGATGGGGATTTTCAAAAAAAATTAAGGCTGTGATGTGTGGGAATGTTTTAGACTTTTTATATGAAGATGGTATTATGAAATTGGGAAAGATCCATTTTTTCCCATTATACCCAAGCTAAAAATGGAAATATAGGATGATGAGAATGTATTGAATTTCTCTATAAACCATTTTTTAAAATAGATGTATAATGATTTGATGGGACCATTTTGGTGGGATAATATGAAGTGTGTTATTTCCAATTATGTATCAAGATGGATGTTTTTCAACAAGTAAAGACTATGAGACAAAATCCTAGTTGATATGTGAAATATCTACATATACCTAGATGGAAATATGATGTCATTATTGTAGATCTTTTTAATGGATTATCATATTCTCTAAGAATGAGTTATTCGATATAGGTTATTGTTAATTTAATTACCAAATATTAACATTTCATTGCAATAAGATATTATTATCCATTAGGGAAAAATTGATAGACTCTATATAAATGATGTTATAAGACTTCATGTTTCTCCTATTTCAATTTTTTATTATCATGATCAATGATTTATATATAAATTAAGGAAAAACAATTGGAAGCCTCTTTATACCAAGACTTGGTTATGCACCACTTATCACCCATAAAATGATTTTTAGTATAAAATGAATATACAGTCATTATAAGACATGTTGAGGTCCTTATCACGTAACATTAAAGGTATGTGGGGATAGTATTTACCTTTGGTATAATTATTATATGAAAATATCTCTCATTCAATTATTAAAATGGAGTTGTATGAAGCATCATATGGAAAGAGATTTTATCCACCATCTTTTTGGGATGATGTTGGTGAATGGAAGCTTGTAGACCTAGATCTTGTGGTGGAAACATCAAAAAAGGTAAATACTATTCAAAATGATATCAAAGTATCTCAAAGTAGGGAAAAGAGAAACACCAATAATTGAATGACTGATTTAGAATTAAATATTGGTGATCAAATTTTCTTTATTGTATATAAATAGAAGGGTGTTATAAAAATTAGTAAGAGAGAAAAAAGAGTCATCAAGCACATGAGACCTTTTATAATCTATGAAAGAATTAGACATGTAGATTACCATTTAGAAATTCCACCAAACCTTTATAATGTAAATGATGTGTTTCATATATCTTTGTTAAGGAAGTAATTCCCATAATCAATCCATGTTCTCACTTCTGAAAGAATTGAATTGTAAATAGAGTTATCATATTCTGTCGATCCTATCACGAATCATGACACAACTGAAAAAGTTTTTAAGAATTTGACAAATCTACTAGTAACAATACATTAGAAAAACCATAAGATAGATGAAGCGATATGGGAACTAGTGAAAATAATGATGAAGAACTAAAAAAATTATTTATGAAGTGAAATTAATGAATTTTTTTGAATGAATTTTGTATGAAAGGGGAACAATGTAATGCCTCATAGTTTTATCATATGACTCTTTTTTAATAATTTAAATCCCTTTGATAGCTTGCATCCCTTGAAACCCCATGATCAAAAGAACAATGATATATTATAATGTGACCGTCATAAACTATCATTTAAATTGGCTAGTATACATAATATTAAAATAATTTTGAAAAATAAACGTTTTATACATTTTTTCAAAAAAAATCATGTGTTATCAATTTATTAGAAATAAAACTTAAAAAAATAAATGATATTTTTATGAAAACTATTTTTGTGCACATAATATATTTATATCCTAAAAATTTTCATTAGTCTCTATTTTTGATAGAATTTAGTGTAATTTATAAATAAAATATATTCAATAAAATTTTTATCATTCATATAATATTTTTATTATGCTAGGGATAAAAATAAATCCAAGTTTTTTATAAAAAATATACATTTTTTAAAATATTGATTTTCATATGATTTTGCATGTATTTTAATATTATTTTCATTGAATTATAGTTATTGTATTTTATAGATTAAAATAAATATTTAAAATCTAGAGGATCAAATGAGGGATTTGAGATCCATTTTTTATTGAAAAAAGGTTAGTAACTTTGGTAAAACTTTTCACCTCAGTAACGTGTAAAATGGGATAATTTTGGTTTAAAGTAAGTGATATGGTCATAAATATTCATCCAAATTGTAATTAGAGGAATTGGATTCAACCCATTTCACATTTGGATCTATTTACAATTGATTAATGGCCCCTTTTCCATTAATATGGCTTATATATTATTTAAATCAAATGTAGTAACAAAATGTAACTTGGTTTTTTTAATATATTTCACATGCCCTAATTGGGAAAAATGATATTAATTAACCTAAATGTATATTTTGAATGAAATTAAATTTTTTTCGATATAATATTTTTCATTTTTATATATTTTTTAATTACCTTATTTGTTTTTTAAATGATAATACATTATTTATTTATCATTAAAATAAATTAAATGACTTTAAAAATAATAAATTTAACCTAATTAGAATGAGGAAATTTTAATGTAAATTTTATAGAACAATATGTCATATCATAGAGGATTAAAATTTTTATATTTGAATTTCACCTTTCTCTTCTTTGATTTTATGTCAAATTAAATGAATAGTGTCAAAATTGACAAAAATCAAATTTTATCAAAATTACAGTTTATTTAATTATTTAAAAATAATGAATTATAAAAATAAAACTAGGTGGATATGATACAGTCTAATATTTTATAACATGTCTTATTTACGGACATTTTTTACCTAATTATAAAAAATTACAAATATTTAACACCGAAAAACATTATACAAAATTAATATTAAATGTTATCACCTAATGGTTAAACAAAATGATATGTCGTAAAAAGACAAAAAAATTGTAAAAATTCTTGTATGATGGTATTAAAATTATATACAACCATATATTTGATTTAATATTAATTTGGATGTTTTGGCATGATTATTAATGAATTATAATTTAATATTTTGTTAAATTCCCAAATTAACCCTCATCTCAATTATTAAAGGGAAAATATTTCCTCCTTCTTCACACCATAATAAGACATCAATCTCAACCAATATATACCCATTTCTCATATAAACGTCCATATCTATGTTCTTAGGTTTAATTATCCCTAAATAACTTACTTTATTCCCTTATTAAAGGATCTAAAGAAGGTATCCAGATCAATAGAATATTGTCTTACATGACCTATTTCAATTTATTCCTTCCTCAAAAACATATAATTAAATGTATATAATTAATAAATAATAAATTAATTATAATTAATATATATTAATTATGTTATGATTTTCAATCCACCATTATCCACCCACATTCCCATCATTTGGGAGTTGGAAGTATCCCTCATTAATATATTCAACATATCAACTCCACGTGGCAATACAATTCATAATTTATTACCATATTTTATAGATGGGAATTATGAAAGGTTTAATTTTCAAATATTATATTTATAAAATAATTATAATTATTAAATAATAATATCACTTATAACTTCTTACCTTCCAAACCATTGGTAAACCCTAACGTCGCTCGTGCATACGTGTAGACTACAACCTCTAAGAAGTAATGTGATTCATTTTTCACTTTATACATCGATGGTAATAGGTATATATTTGATGAATATATATGATTTATATTATATAAAAATTATTCTCTAAGTTACAATAATTTTTTACATTTATTTTTTCATCTATATAATAATCAAAATAATGTACATGCACAGATACAACCTAGAATATCCATGAATGGTGGAATAAATTTTTTCTTTTCCATTAATGATTTTTTTTGAAAAACATTAATAATGAATATATATTCTATTAATATCATTAGTAATATTTTGGAGATTCTGTAATCATGATCAAAGCCTTATTGTTGAAACTACAGAAGAAAAACAAAATTGAAATATAAATTAATTTTTACTCAATATAGTTATTTTAAACAATTAATTGTTATGAATAGAGTGATAAAATAATATATTAGTTGAATAATATTTATGGAGTATATGATTATGGTTCTAGAGTATACTAATAATAATTTTATGTTTATTATACTTGAGGATTTATCATGTACGGATCAATTTTCTCATGTGGTATGGTATTATTTCATAGCGTCATAAAGATTATAGATTGTGTATATTGAATTATATGATGAGAAATATTTTCATACATATCAGTTTTTTATAGAATAAAATTAAATTATATTTTGAATACTCTTCTAGGATTTCTTAATGTCATTCTTAGTAATGATTGATTTCTAAATTAATCGTTTGAAAGGAATATTTGAGTAATTTTCCAAACAAGGTAGTTTTTGACATTTTTCACAAATGTCTTAATGGTTTTTTTAATTATTAAAATGAATTGTTATACCTCATTCATGGATAATGTCCTCCTCAAAAAAATCTTTTATGTTTTTAAACTTTTATTTTAAGAGAAAATTTTTTCTTTTATATTTGAGCATTTTTTGTGAAAATGTGAAATTTTAAATGTGTAATGATTATTTTTCTCAAAAATGATTTAAAATAAAAAAAATTATATATCTATTCATTAAGAAGAACAACAAATATTTTACATATTCAATAGTAGGGATATGTTATAGTGAAACCATAAGTAATATTTCCCAATATGGAGTAAAAAATATTTGATTTGGGTTTTAATATTTTAATATCGTATAATATATTATAGTGGATCGGTAATGTTTATGATTATTGAAGAGGGTAATTATTATCATGTAATATGTTAGTTTACATATGATTTCTTATATTGATTATTTTTTAAACCATAAAATTGAGGAATGCATTGTTCATTTAAAAAGAAGGTCAAGGCTCTCTTTAGTCCCTAGATGCCTAAATAGGTCTCATGAAGAATACTAGCTCTGGTATAAGATGGTTCGTTATCCATATATCTCATATTTTATGGAAGGAGGAATAAATGGTATTTTTTTGATGTAAATTATTATTCAATACCTTCATAATTAGATTTTTTATTGATTCCCATTTTATTTCTTGTTTTCTTTGATATCTAATGAGAGTTTTTATATCCTACGATTATTTATATAGAATTATTATATTTCCATTTATTTCTTGAAAAATTAATCAGGTATTATTTAGTTTCCATTGTACGAATACCCTTACTAAGAATATTATATCACCATTTTCCATATGCTTAATTTCCCAGAGAATTCCATGAAGAATATTGTTACTGATATGTATCGATAATCTGGGAGAATATTGGTGTTCCCATTGAAAAAAAACGGAATTATTTTTCTGTTTTCAATTGTAATGTATGATTCAAATATGTATCTAGTTTTCAATAACTGCATAACTATTAGTACATTAGGGTGAAAATTCTTGTACATAATTCCATTGTAACAATGTTACCACTAATGACGAGCTATTAGGGTTAGGATCATTACTCCTTATTAGTGAGGAACCATATATAAGAGTACACGGTTGGTCAATTTCATTCATAATTAAGAGATAATGAGGTGGAAACATATTTTCTGAAATGTTCAACCTAATTAAATAATATTACATCATGTTCATCATAAGGATTCCTACAAAATATATAATGAAATACACCAATGGGAACTAGGTAGTCTATAATTTTTAAGCCATGAAAAGGAAAACACATATATTGGATTCCATGTGTGGTTCATTATTTTTTTCATCTAGATATTCTTGCCTAGTAGTTGATTATGAGAGGATTAATATATTTTCAAATTCAATGAGGTTGATATATTATATCCATTGAAACTCCCAATTGTTCCCACCTCTATAATAAGGCACATAACAATATTCCAAAGCCAGGAGTTCATTTGGGGTTTCTAGACCAATGATGCTTAGGTACTCACATTGTTTAGAGGATGATAGATCTGGGACATCAAACCCTTTTTGTGTTTAATTATTGAGAAATCTATGACTCTATTATAGATTCATGTTATGTTCATTAAATCATTATCAAGCCATTATATGGAAGTTGTTACATTTGTTTCATATATTTGATCAAGACCATGTGCTAATAGGAAGAACCTTCTATATCATAGGTTCTCCATTATTCTCTTATATATTTTTTTATTCCATTTTGTATAGCCATATTTGGGATATATAAATTTGATTGTCATCTATGGAGGAAGTTAAGGTCATGGATATGGTATTGAACCTATCCAATGAATCATACTTATCACATGAAAATAGGAATAAGACACACACGTTATGTGGGTATTGTTTACCATCATATGAGAGGATGATACATTTCACTTTATCGTAACACAGTAAGAATAACTATACAAGGCCCAATCCAAGAGTAGGCATATTACATACCTAGTCTGGACATGAATCTAATTCCATATAGTTTAAAATTTTTATATCTACATCATGAAAGGTGGAATAACAATGAATTTTTTAGGTACATATGCATATAAGGATACCTTGAACATCTACATATGGAGTTTGAACAATTGATTGAAGGAGAGATGAAATCTTTCTAGCATGAAAACTACTATAACAAACTAGATGAATTGTCATTATATTACTCATACAATCATTTTCAATATCTAATCTCACAAGACTCATGATCAATGTGAGAAAAAAAAATAAATGAATAATTTACACGCTATATAAGAAAAAAGTTGAATGGTGATTAAAAATTAATGATTCCCTTTTTAATTTTTGATTACCTATATGATATAGAGTATATTATGGATATTTTTCTATTTGAAGGAATGTTAATTATCCTATTTATAAAAGTAATTAGATTCCACATATTTTTGTTCATCCATATCCCACTGATGGGTTTATAGAACACAAGGGCTTGGTTAGGGAATACATTATAGAAGACGCCAGTCTATAAACCAACAAACCATATAAATATAGATGTACAAGGGTGGTGGACATAATATAAGGTTTGAGTTCTATTATCCCTAGTAATTGAAATATGGACAATCTTACACATGGGATGATATCCTTTGGGTATCATGACATATGAAGGCATCATGCATATAATTTTAAGTACAAAATCAGATTTATCACAGTTCAAATTATTACAACCCACTTATGGTTTGGGATATGTGACTAAAAATGAATCGACTGTTCTAAAACCCATTTTTTTGGAATTTTAGGGAATTATACTAGGATGGAAGCCTATATCACATATTAATTATCTATTATATTACATATAAGGAGAGATAATTCTCCTGAAATGTCATATTGGATATATTTATAATACCTTATAGGCTAGACTGATTGCATGACATGAATAGTGTCTCTTCATTTCATAACACTATACCATTACTGAAACACCCATTTAATAAGGGGAATTTTCAAATTTATCATGGACCTGAGTTTAAAATTTTTGAGGAACATTCCAACGTACACCAACTAGGTAAGGATGAAATGTTTGGGGGTGTCTACCTAACATGTATATATTTCTATCTTAACATGTCCACTATTTTTTCATTACATGTATTGAGTGTATTCCCCACATTTCATAAGTGTTTGAATGACAAGTCATGTGTTTTGGACTGACTTGTCTCTAGTGTCTTCATAACATATTCTTAGTGTCTGGATGACATTTTTGAAATGTCCCAACATTCTTCGTATTATCAAAATGGAAATGTCTAGGAATTTTAGAATATCTAGGTTTGAGGCTTCCATAGAGATTTATATTATCATAGGTGACATGTCCAGCTGATTTCGTCTAATTAAGGATACAATTTCTATGATGTATTCACTTGACCAAGGATGAAATAAATACTGGGCATTGCATGATCAATGAAAACTTGTCCAAGGTTCTTTTAATCATCAATGAAGACAGAACCAAGGTCCTTTGTATAACTAACCAGGACATTTACATTTCCAAATAAGGGAATTGTGAGACATGTGAATAATTGAATCATGTGATCTTATGATATTCATGGGTTGGGGTTTAACGATCATGTACATGATCATCTACCTAAAGAAGAGTGCATGTACAAGGGATTTCATGGTGAGATGATTATATTTATGTTTACATTGGCATTCATGACATGGAAAAATGCTAATGAGTGTTCACACAAAAAGGGTCTGTTTTAATACCATGTGTAATAATGTTACATGGCCATGAGTAGTTAGTCCCTATGAGGCCATCACATGACCAGGGGTGTACATCAACGAGACTACATGTCATGGATGAAATATCTTAGGAATCATAAAAACATCTTGACACTAATGGTATGTTTGATTGCATGTCCAAGGGTTCATAGTTGTTTTTCATTTACATTAAACACACATCTAGGACTATCAGTATAGCTCTCTCAATTTGTGGTTCGCACCATGCATGATCAGTGGTGTTGTGTAATCCTTCATGTAACAAGGTGCATGTATGATGATTTATATTCCCAATACTCCTTGAGATATCATCATGTAAAAATAAGTTTATCATGTGATCTCATGATAGGCATAGTGTAATGGTTCTAACGTACACCTTGATAATTTATCTGATGGTAAAATGTGATCCTCCCAGTAATCTATTTTTATTCTCAACATTTCCTATTTTAAGAATATCATCATCCATCCCCACATTGAAAAAGTATTTTTTAAGGGGATTGGGATTTTATATAGCTAGATTCTAGCTATGGATAGAGCTACTTTTGTGGTGAAGGCCCCATGTTCATTGACTAGAGGAGTTGGAAAGATTAACCTGATCGACATTAGGTTGTATCTTGATGTCCTATAATGATATCTTCTATTTATTTTATAATGTTATGTGAGAAAACAGAAAAAAATTTAAAGTTTGAATCATCTCTCAACAAAAGTATTAGTTTTTTAAAAAATTACCATGTGATGTATGAATGGTTTTCTTTATATTCATCCCACAAACACATGATGCCATATATATATCATTATAGACTTATATTTCCTATTTATCATTTTCATGTAGAGGAAATATTTTGTTATAATTTCATTTATACAATGAAATCTTGCGATTAATAATCCTATGGGGTATAAGATATAAAAATATGGATTCCTGTTATTCTATCAATGGATTTGAATGATCATGTGGAATTTCAATGGAAAATGTTTGATAATCATCCATGTATTAATTTTTAAAAAATAAATTTAAAAATTTAATTGTAAAATAGCTCTTTCTATGGAAAGGTGCTTTATTTTTATGTGACTATTTGGATTTAATTATGGTTGTATGATCATCTTTAAAAAGATCACAAAATACATGAAATTACATTTGAAGCCTCCAAGATGTTCACATGATCGACATTACTTGATCCCATGATGGATTTATTTACGAGTGTCTTCAGGCAATGTTTTACGATCAGGTGATCGAAATAATTTCATTGAAATGAGTCTTCCGCATGATATATTTCTATTATATGAAAAAACTCATGCATGAATGAAATAGATTTCATGAATTATAGATTGTTAGATAAGTTATTGTCTTATACTAGATCTATAATTCATTCTCTGAACACCATCTAGGCATGAACATTCATTAGTACATGCCCATGCATGCTAGGTTTCACGTAATGTTTCAGACATTAGAGTTATCCTTTGTTTATTGGATCATTTGTAAAATATGGTTGGTGTGAAGGACATCGATTGATGGAGACATATTTTCTTATCAGGATAGAACTATTTGAATTGATGTATGGAGGTGGAAGACATTATATTAGTGTGATCCGATGACCCTGATTGATTTGATCAAGTGGCTAAGCTATATCCATTTTTCAAGGGATGAAGAGTGTCATGACTGGTTATCATCCCATACTGATTTTCCATTTGGATGTTGATTTCATAACAAAATAAACCATGCCAACCATCTATTTAGTAAGCAAAGTGATTGGAACACTTAATACATGCACCCATACCCTCATTGGTTGTGCCATGTCATTGCATGATCGACCAATGAAGCATATGATTGTATATCACATTCTCACGTATATTACTATTCTCACTCAAACTATTCCACTCTGCTTAATGGCTACACATGATCTAGGTTTTGGTTAAATTTACCCTCACCTATTCCCTAGATGATCTTGGGGGCTTGTTATCAATGCTATAAATGTTTTTGCTGATGAAATATCCAAACACATAGAATAAGATATCTAAGAAAATTGTATCTATAGTATTGTACCCTTAAAAAATTAAAAAAAATAATATTTACCAAAAGAAATACCACCAAATTCCCATGAAAATTATGCTTCACACTACACAAAAAACTAATGGAAATATGTGCTATCAACTTCAATAATTTGTACTATTTATAAATAGGATTTATAACTTTTTACTTGATATATATTTATATGATATTTATATAAAAAACTATTTCTGGAAATTTATATAATTATTTAAATCATTTTTCAATATTTTCTTATGGTGGATTTAGGTAATTTTTTTATAATGATTTATTTTTAGGAGAATAGTAAAAAATATAGGACTTCATAATAACTATCATTAATTTTCATGTAAAAGGGAAATTATGTTTTGAATTTGATATTAATGTAACAAATGTATAATTTAATGAAAAATATTCCAATTTGATAAATATTTTTTATAATTATAAATTTCATGGTATGTGTTAGTCATTTTTCAATAAAACACATTTTTAAAAAATAATGGTTTTATGTCAGAAATTTGTTTCTATCTTCGTAAAATAAATTCATATCTATCGATTAATTTATTTTTTAAAATATATAAGTCTTATATACTATTATATATTTAATCTTTAATTTATTGGTTTTTAAATGTAATGGATTTTATATAAATTGTACTTTCTTTATATAGAATAATTTTTCAGAAATGGGATTTCTTTATTGGTGAAACACTTATTCAAAATTAAATTAATCCAATTATAGAAATATAATATTTTATAATGGATTAAATAATATGAATAAAAATAAAAAAAATAATATGGTCAACATAATATTTGGTCAATGTGAATAATATAAATAAAAAACTGTTAGCACAGTTTTTGTTAAAATTTGTTTTCTTGGGGTTAAACAATGAGATAGTTGTAGGATTTCCACACAAAAAAAATATAGATCAATGTTTAGGAATATATTACAACCTTATATTATCATAAACCCAAATAAATTTTAATTTTTATCCACTTTCCTTTGAATGTATCCTTATATATTTGATGTATCTTATGAAGTTCTTTGTATGTCCATCACATCACATATTAAAGGGATCCCCTAATGATCCCTTAGTGAAACTAATTTTTCCTTATATATCAAAAAAAACCACTTCATGTAATTTATGGAATAAATTCCACCTTCATAGTTAATTTGGGCTTCTATAACAACAAATTCATTATGGCTGATTTTGTAATCCAAAGGAGGTATGTCAAAGAAGAGGATTAAATCTCCACTAATATCTAGCATTTGAATTTCGTCTTAAACCTTTGATATTTTTTTTATCTTCACTAAAATTATTAATCCAGTGTAATAAATTTATTTATATTTAATTAAAATAATTTTATAACCATTTACAAAATATTCATGATACAAACAAGAGACTAACATATCATTTGTGCGTATGTATGGACTATTGATTCCACCTAGAGATACAATTCATATTATATCACTATCCTTACTAAAGTTTTATTAGTATAGGTTTAATTTTTTAAATATTATATTTATAAAATAATAATAATTACATAATTATAATATAATATATATATTTTTAGCTTCTGGTCCATTGTTAAATGATAACATTCCTCATGAATATGTGTGTATGACCACCTTCACTAAGGGATGCGGTTTTTTATAATTTTTGATTTATATTAGTTGTAAAAATGGAAATATTTAATGACAATATATTTTATTTATGATAAAATGACTATTAATTAATGTTACATATTCTTTATCTTGGTTTCTCCATCTATTAAAATGTGGTGGCATCAACTGTTTATACGTACATATTACTCTCACTACGAAGTGATGAATCCATTTTCATCAAAAAATTAAATAAATAGTAATAATTAAGTATAATACAAATATATATTATATAAAAATCATTATTAACATTATTTAGTTAGATAAACCGTGATCAACAGGAAAAAAATAATTTAAAGGCAAAAATATACCTAAAAACCAATAAATTTTACTATAATAGTGGAAACATTAATATAGAATTGATAATAAAATGGTGCTAAAATAATACAAGTGGATCATATATGATATTATATTTATCACTATGGTTTTGGTGTTTAATTATATTAAATTAAAATTTACCATGGAAGAGTATAGAGTTCCTATGATGCCTAATGGGCTTACAGTAAGGGTTACGTTTCAATTTATCATCATTACAACATGTTTTAATGATTTGAAATAATTTCATATTTATGTAGTGCATATAATTCCCATAAATTTATATTTTCACACTCCTTTATTTATGTCAATGTATTTATATTACCATATGATTTTAAATCATCCAATTATTTTCTATTCATAAATAAAAAAACACATTAGCGTTTATTATCACAATTTTTTTGTCATTAGGACAAAGTTAATGTCATAAACATATTTTGGTTTTATATTTTATATAATAACCCTATGAAATTTAATATCATTTATCACTATTAATTAATTTTTTATTATGTTATAAATAAAATTATTTCGTCCAATGTGGAATGATTGGAATGTTAACAATTTCATAAAGATTCAATCTATCATACTCTCTTCTTCATGTTATATGTTATGTTTTTAAAATAGATACAATTATAAGATATAAATACATCCCATTTGAAATTATTAATAGTTATTATTATTATATTAATGTTTTTTAATGTTTCATTTGATTTTATTTCTTTTATAGAGGTCATGAGTGAAATGTTACGAAAGCGGTAAAGATTTTATGTTACAATATCTTTTTTTAGCAGGATTGATTATGTATAAATTTATATTGATGAAATTATAAGAGAAATCAGTCCAAATTATTATTTCAAATAATATCCTATGTATATTTCAATATATTTCATGTCATTCATTCATTTTAATCTATTTATATACCCATGATAAAGAAAAAATGTTTTTTCAAAATATAAACCATGATTTTGTCTTATGTAGGGAATATTATCTTCCATGACCATATTTTATTTAAAATTATTTTAGGATTTGTTTTTCCAAAATTTTCAAAATATTTATTAAATTCATTATTCTCTATTCTTATCATTCTATAAATTTTTTAATGAAATATTCATATCATTTTTGAACCAATTTAAACTTGATTGTATATTAAAAATGTGAATGGAATTTGTTTTTAAAGGTACACAAAATAAACAACATTATGCACCATTATAAATACTAATTTAATTTATTATTTATATATATTTAACAATTGTTATTTTCAATTAATTATTTTCCATAATAATTTATAAATTTATGTATTTTAATTATGTTATTCCAAAATTAATGGTAGTTTTCCTTGAGAAATTATTTAGATAACTTATAAAAGAAATATCATTTATAAAAACATCAATTGATGTTTATTATGATTTATTTTGGATATGTTTCAATTTAAATATATTTAGTCTTTTTTGGTTGTCTTATGGTTATGATAATGTGATCTTTATAAAACTAGTATAAATTCAATGGGTTATGATGTAGTGATATATTGAATGTTTTATAATATTACGACTAACACATAAATGGATTTCATTATGTTATTGGTGGGATTTAAATACTATATCCTTCCAACAATTCATTGTGTGAAGAAGGATATCTCATGAGTTAATAATGATTAAAATGGGTAGGGAACCAAATTATGTTCAGAACATTGTCTATTAATATAGTGCCAGATGTGAAACTTGATTTAGGAAATTATATAATGAAGAGTGGAATTAATTAAATATGATATTTAATGAAATTTTCCCTAAAATAAGAAATTATTTTCTATTACTATTATCATAACACATACATATGTCTTAGGATTACGATATATTCCCTTTTAGTATGACTGATTATTGTTTATCCCGCCCTCTAATGTTATGAGTTATCCTTCCTATAAATTATACGGATTCGTAAACATATAATGAAATTGAAATTGTGAACCACCCAAGTAAACATAATATTCACACATTATTGGACCATCCCACACTCTTATGTTTAATGTCATTTGTTTGAAAACCCACACACCACGATTCATGAATAATGGCCTTTGATTGATTAGGCATGATTATTCTATATTATGATCATGTCCACATTCCCTTATATTTAAATTATCCCCGCTTATTATAATTTATTGATGTCTCCTATATTTTAACTTACTAAGAGTCTGAGCTCAAAATTTATTATGTCTCAATTCACCATGTTTTTGAAAATTATTCTTTGAATGATAGTTTTGAATAACATAGTTGGAACTGATTTAGATATGTTATGTAGTAGATGTTTATATATACATGTTTTGATAGAATCTCAACCTCTACATTCCAAAAAATTCTATTATTATTATATGTGTTGAATAAACATTTAAATGTTGTGATACTTATGAATAAATTATGGGTCACTCTAGTAAGTATCTGAAGATGGTCAAGTAATTTTTGAGACTAGGAAGATAAAAAATTATTGAAATTTTATGGGACAATATTATATATTAGATAACATCAAAATGTATTGGTATCATACTGGTTATCTGTATTTATTATAAATATATACAAGTATGCAATATGAAACTAGACATGATTTTGGAATAGATGATTATTCGTGTAATAACCATGAAAAGTGTTTTTTGAGTATATCTCAACCATCATTTTAGTAAAGAGTGGAAAATCTATTATGTTTCACCAGGTTCAAAAATCACGATGGGTATTCATATGATAACTCAAATTCTATTTATGAATAATTTTGAATAATTTTTATAGATAATTTCCACGAATAACCTATGTCAAACCTATAGATTCATATGTTGAAAGGTAGGTCTCATTTTATATACAACCTATTAATTATTTTTCAGGGTGAGATGATTATTTCATACTATTATGAAAAATATGATTTTGGTTTTAAATAATGGAATGAACTTGAATAAATCATATGAATTCATAATATAAGTGAATATGAAATGATTTTAATTACAGGAAACCAATTATATGGGAAATATAATGGGAAACCATACGATTATATCTAATTATTTATATAATTATAAGATTTACATGATTAACATTTGAATTTTTTCATTAAACTAAATAATATAAAATAGATTTTCATTATGATCATAGATTAAAGAAGATTAATCTTGATTCATGATGAGAATTAAGGAATAATCACAATGATATATGAATTAATGTAACAAGAAGAAGAATTACGTACAAAAAATAATGACATTGAGAATGTAATTTCCAGCAAAAAATGAGGAGTTCCATTGAGGGAAATAATATACACCCTATGTTACTATTTATAGTTCTATGTCTTATATGAGGAAAATATGGTCATTATCTAAGATAATTTCCTAATATAATGGCTAACTTATAGTCTATGTACGGTCACATAAAGTGAAAATCATTAATGTTTTATAATTGATAGAATTTTATATTGGGATTTAATAATTATTTATATGAGTTTATTATTAATTACATTTTTTTATAAAAAAATTGAATATCTAAATAGTTTTTCTTTATTTCGTAGTTTTTACATTTATCATGAATATATATAGTGGTGCTAATAGCATAGAAAATGGATTAAGTGTTAATTTTATTTTGTTTAAAGCACATAATTAAGGGATAATTAAACCTAAATATTTACCATCAGTTCAGATAATAAAATTTATTTTGGAAAAAAGTTAATTTATACTAATAAAGTATAATTGGTTGAACATTTTTCATAGAAATCAATTATTGATTTTATGAAAAAAATTATTTATATTATCACTAATAAAGTTTATTACATTTTCTGATTGGTGTAATATATTTCATAGTCTCTTCATTAATATAAGGAAAATGAATATATATATATATATATATTTAGAATTATATATGGTATTTATGTTTTATAGATATTCAGCATATTAGGAATTTTAAAAAGAATATATGTTAAAGGATTTAACATGTTTGGTATGTGATGTTAAGAGAAACACTATATTGTTTATGAATAATTGTAAATATATTTTTTCACTTTTTATATCCCTTTACTATTTTTTGAGTTATAAAAGTGCTTAGAAATATTTTGGAGAAGTCTTATGGTCAACTAGTTATGTAATTGTCTTTCTTAAATGATGGGTGTCATTATTGAGAATTTATACAGTAATATTATATTTAATCATATGAGGAATTATTTATGTTGGATAAAATGTATTAATCATTTTGTTGGTAACTATTTGGAGGCAAAAAGAAAAAATATTCACAATTTTATAGATCTTAAGAAAATTTTGAAGGTAATTTTAGTGTGTCTCGGTTGAAAAGTTATTATTATTCAATTATTAATGATATGTGTTGGAAGAAAATTAAAACACACAACCAATTGTTGAAATAGAATTTATGCTATTATAGAAATACTGTAAATATATTTTCTTATATTTTATTGTAAAATAATTCCTTAGCTCCTTGAAAAATAATCTTGAAAGGGAACATGTTTTCTTTTTTACAATTATTTCTATAGAGTCTGTGGTCATTTTGATCCCCACTAATTTATGATTTTTTGGTCATTAACATTTTCATTAACATGTTTTCTACTAATCAATTTTATTATTTAGATATTATACATATCTCATTTTCACATATTTTCACATTATACTATATTTCTTATTTGGAAACTCTAATTTGTGTTCTTTGAGGCAACCTTTACGATTCTCACTTCTTTTTTCAATGAATTATTTATTTTCTCATTGTATAGTGTGGATTTCTAAAAAAATGTATTATTAAATATTGTTTTTTTTCATATAATAAAAAATTTATACTGAAATTTATTTAAATGGGGAGAATATAATGACCATATATTTTAAAATATATTTTACAATAAATAAAATATGTGTGTTCTATAGCATTCATTAACAATAAATCCATATCTATACTAACATATAATATATTAAATTATTAAATTATTTACATTAAATTTTATTGTATTAATAGTATAAAAATCAGTATGAAAAATTCATATAATTGTTTTTATAAATGAAAATGTACTGAATAATTAGTAATAATAATCAATCACTCAATTTTTTATGAAATCACATAACGGTATAAAAAATTGTTACCATAAATAATGAATTCTAATTCAATTTACAAATTAATAATTTATAATTAGTTTATAAAATTTTAAAAAATAATTTTTATTTAATGAACATAATTTTATATATCATCTTGTTAATATTATCTTATACTGATTTTTTATCATTATTCTGAGAAGAATATTTTTTTTACTAAATAGTTAAAAAGGATAAATTTTTAAAAAATGTATTTTTGTTGAGAAATTAAATTATATTTACGTAGTAAATTTTACTATAAAATAACATAATCCTCATTTAAATATATATAATATAACTAATATCATATCAAGCATAGTTATACTTTATTTTGGAAAGATTTTGTTTTTAGGCATAAAAAACTTTTCTAAATACATTTTCATGTCCACAAAATGTTTTTTATAAGAAATCATGTTAATATTAATATATTAATTTCATAAATGAAATATATTTATATAATATTTAATTATATATTTAAAATTTCAATTTATGGTTTTAGGATGGAGGGGAATTCAAGTAAATTATGTTTTAAACCAAAAGATTAATCTTTCTAAAACAATATTTCTTTGGGGGTTACAGCACAACATAAAATATAATTCTAACAAAAATATAAATTAATTATTGTAAATGGAATTAAATATTTTTAATAATAATAAATATTATGGTGTAATATAGATAGTATAATAGTATTCATACAAAATTTTTAAAATATTAGTTAATTTTTACCACTATTATGTTTGTAATAGTTATATGGGTTAAACAAAGTGATATGGATAGGATTTCCACCCAATCATGTATAATAATTATTTTTTATATTATATAAACATTATATTACATTCCTTAGAATAAATTAACATTTATGGAATATTTAATAGAATGTGATTATACATAATTTAATCTTTTGAAGAAATTACATATGTGTCTCTTCCTTAACTAATACTACAAAACTTATCATTCTCCATTATTTTAACCATTTGATACTTATGGCCCATATAATACCTACTCAAAATCCCTTATAGAACCCATTAATTCAGCCTAGATACTTTTTTCCCCAAATAAGACTTTTTCTTCAAGTCCTTTATTGTTATCCAAAAGTTGTTTCCCAAATAAGAGGTACAAATATGAACTGATCTTTTTAAATTTTATTTCATATTAAGACTTCTCCAATGTTTTTTTGTCCTTAAAATAATGTTCAATAAAGATTACTCGATATAATGGGATGTTATTTTCATAATAAGGGAACCTATTACTAAATATTCTCTATGAAATTGGAGATTAAAGATTCAATCATACATACGTGTGAACTACCGCCTCTATGTAGAAACACAATTCATTTTCAATAACCACCATGGATGTATAATTATTATGATGGGATATATATTAATATCAAACATTTTTTATATATATGTTATTCTATAATTATTATATCATTCATTTAATTTTACCTTACTATCAATTCATAAATGATTATATCACTTGTACATACTTGTGGACGACAACCTCCACAAAGCTATGTGATTGTATTATAATTTATGCTTTATATTTCAGGTAAAAGGTATAGATTTAATGAGAATATAATTTATCTTAGATATAAAATTGATTATTGTATTGTAAATTATCATTTTCAATTCATTATTTTCATCTATAGGATAGTTGAAACGCCACTCCTGTGTACATTCGAATTATCATATCCATGAAGTGATGTTATTTATTTTTCAACAAAAGATAATATGAAAGTACATATATAATGAATATATACTAATATTTATATCATTATTAAAATAATTTCTATGGAATACACATGATCATCATTCACTAACATTATCTTCTAAACATAAATGTATATGAAAAATAAAGATGGTAATAATATAAATGATTTCTTTAATAGAGAAATAATACAAAAATCATGTTAAAATAATATAAATGGATTAAAATTTATAATATATATATTAATATGAATATTTTTTGAATATTTATACAAATTATAAAATTATTTTATTTCATTTTAGAGATATTACATTGCAAAAATAACTTTAGGTAAGGATTTTGTCTCAATTTAACTTCTTTGAGACATGTTTTAATGTTATGATAAAATTTATTGTTTCAATGGGGATATGTACATTAAAACCATGTTCTATCATAAAAAATGATGTAATTATATGTATTTAAAAAACCAAATGACTTTCAATCTTCTAATTACCATGGATATATTAAATACTAAAGTAGTATGAGTTCTACATATCTATTTTTTTTCATTGATACCGATTTGTTATTATGATATTAATTATATTTTTGAGGTTTATATACTGATACATTGAAATTTTATTTCATTTATCCTCATCAATTTATATACTAATATTTTTTATCAAAAATATAAATTTATTATTGATATCAATTTTTAATATTAATTATCTTTTTAAGAAAAGTTTTGAAAAAAATATAACTGTGGTAATGAATTTATGTTACAACCTCATTTAGTTTTTTGGAAATTTTATTATTACATTTTTGATGATTAATTATAAGATCTATCTCTAAAAAATTATAATAATTTGTTAATTATTTTTCATATAAGGATATTTAATTTTTTCCATAAAATTTATCAACGTTAACTACTCAATATTTTGAAAGATCGTTTTTAAAGAAAACTAACCATGTTTTTTTTCTTGTGTAATGAAGATTTTATTCCATGTAAATATTTATTTAAATTTTTTGAATAAAAACTTTACATTTATTTAAAGAATATTAATGCAATTTTTAACCATTGTTGACCTCATTTTACAAAATTAATGTAATATTGTTTTCTTTTTTCAAAGAATGTACTTTTAACCACCTACCGACAATGTGAGATTTAATATTGTTTCAACACACACCAAAAAAATAGATTATTATTATACAATGAATAATAATATTTTTTTAATATTCCATTATCAGTTTCATTGGTTCATTTTGGAAAAAAATCCCTTAATATTTTATAAATTTTTATATTTTAAATATGTCATTTGGAAATGAATATGTTATTACATATAGAAATCCTCTAGTATTAGCACACCTGGTTTCTAGGATGTAACCATTTCCTTATGATTTTAAGTATATAATGTTTATGGGTGATTATTGGATGAGTTTTTTGAACATTAAATTTGTTTTGGGAGCTCATGGGAAGCACACAGGTTGCACACCTTTTGTCTAAACCATGTGATAACCTAGGAAAATTTTGCGCTAGGTTTATGGATTATATAATTTGAGATAGTGGATTTGGAATAGTTTTATCATGGTAATGAGATTGTGCGAGGAGTCCATGTAAAGGGTCATCCTTATTGAAATGTACAACTCATGGTTAGCACATGGTTTGCCTAACTGTGTGACTAAACCATAAAAATGGTCAAATTTAGATCATAAAAAGTGGATCTAACACATTTTTTTAAGTGTCTTTTTTGCCTCTTATATTTCCCTAACCCATGATATTACATCCCCAAAGGTCATGTAATGTTATTTCATCAATATCAAGGTTATACAAAGGCATCATATGGTGTATTGTAGCTAGATTCATGTGGTATGTGATCATTCTTCATCATTGTTAATGTGTTTCTTAAATATAATTATTTTATTCTCTATTTATATTATATATACACCGAATGTAGGTAGATATAAGGGTTTTAATGAAAAAATGTTTACATTTGGATTTGTTCTTGATAGGGGAAGATATCTAAGGAGAGTTCATACAGTTTTCACCCCTTTTCATTGGTGTTCTTCATCCGTATAATGGTTTTGCCAACCATCTCAACGTAGGTGGCTTCACTCTCAAATCCGGTTTCTAGAATGGATTGGATTAGTTTCAAATATTTCTATTTGATTTAAATTTGTCATTAAATCTTGGTTTAAATCATGTTATAAATATACTTTAGTGGTTATTTATTGATTTTGATGAAATTGTTTAATTTTGGTGAATCGTTGTGAAAATTGATTTAGTTTCATGATTTTAAAATGGTGGTTTTAAAATATGGGTTTTCATGATTTTTAAAATTGATTGTTGTAAAAATGGTTCTCTATAAAAAATAATTTTCCTTGAAATGGTTTTATAATGTTTATATTTGATTGGTTTTTTGGGAATAATTGGTCTGTGTGGTCATGTTTCATTAATGTGTCTTTGTTAAAATATTACATTGTGCTTAAATCCAAAGGTGTAATAGAAGTTGATAAATATTTACCTTCTGATGACATGGTAGATCGATGAGAGACCACTAATTAGTATGGACCTATCATAATGAATCGTGAATGGTTGGGGGTTTGGTTATGTGGAATAAATTGGTCATGCAAAACAGGACTTGTGAAATTGTTATTAAGGATTTATTTGGTTGTTTTAATGAAAATGGCTCTTGGTGGAAAATTTGTTGATATACCCATTATTTATATTTTGTTCTGACCAATTTTAGAAGTTATTTTATATTTGGTTATAAACTGATTTAGAAATAGATTTTTATAAACTAGGTTTATAATAATGTTCCTAACTCTTCTATCCTAGTGGAATTAGATGGGAATTCATTAGGGAAAATCTACTAATTTTTATTACACACTCTTTCATTGGAACATCAGAGATTTTATATATGTCATCCATAAATAAATGGAAATTGAAAAAATTATATGTTGTCTTTAGCACTACATTTTGATACATAAGTAATTTGGTAAAGTTATAGCATGGATAATGTGGAGTGTGGAGTCATGTGTTTGTCTTAGAGTTCTATAAGTTTTTTCTCCATGTTTACTTTTCTGTTTTAGTTATCCATTATGGTACATGGAATATAGGATGAATTTTATGAATGACATTTTGGGTTGTCAATCACTGTTATCATGCATTGTTTAGTGGTATTGTGGTTTCACATTGTGGGATTATTTGGTTTATTATTAAATGTCAAATTTTACCCAACATGTATTGAAGCCCATTGGAATATACTGCCAACCATTGGCACCTTGGGTATATCTCTTAAAGCCACGTTTCCTCCTCCCACCTTCTCATGATAATGAAGATAAAGAGATATGTTACAAATGGTTTCTGATTTTTTTTGTCCAAGAGCATCTTTTGAAAAAACGGTATCACCTTGTTCTATTCCTTATAGAAAAAGTGGAAATTTTTTTTGTTATGGATATTAATTAATTCTTCTATATTCCTTATGTTGGGATTATAGGATTTTGGGACATGAAATTTATTTCAATTAAAGACATAACTATCCTTTTTATTTTGAACATCCAGTTACGATTGATTTAAGTACATAAGTCTTTTAGAGGAACATGTAGTATTTTCAGTCTCATTATCATGGGTATAGCCAATGATATAATCTTGAAATTCATTCGAGGAATGAAATCCATCTAGTGATTCATATTTAATTTTGAGAAATGATATATTATTTGATTCAAAATTTTGATTTTGGATAAATGTTTCATTTCTTTTTCAAAAGAGAGATATTGAAAAGAAAAATTTTGAAATATTTTCGAAATTGTTTGTTTTTAAAAAAAGAGTAGATTTTTTTAAAATATATATGAACATCGAAAAGGATTATTTTTAAATTATGTTATAGAATTTTAAATTCTGAGACTTCCGTTTCAAGAGAGAGGCATATGTGGTTTTTTGTTTGTTTAGAAAATTCTACCAAATAGGCATCTTCAGAACCATCTAGAAAAAGTTGTGCAAAATGTGTTTTCACCTAAGAAAATTTTGAACCAACAACTTTTTAATATTTTTTCCCATGCATTTCAGGCTCTAGAAATATTGAAATGGAGGGATGGGACATGAACACTGGATCCTTCCATCGAGTTCTAGAAATATAATCCACCCATTATCTAGGGTGATTACGAAGAAAAAGATGAAGAGTAATTCTTGAAAATTATTAATTGTATCTTTGATTTCACTAGTACACCAGTAATGCTAAAAGTCACAATAGTGATATTTGTGCTAACTAACGATGAAGGATAATGTGGATCAATACCTTCATGGAATGATTTTGAGGAACTGTTCAATAAATAATTATATCCTCATATGTTCAAGATTCAAAGAATGATAGAAACATTCATAATGAATAATGAAAATCTCTCTATTACTGAATATGTGGAAAAATTCATGAATTTACACCACTTTTTAGTTTATTGTGTGGCTAATGAGTACGTGAAGGTACACATATTTGAATCAGGGATAATGAAGGTTATTTACTCGATGATTGTTGTTTTCTATATTACAGACTATATAGATATTTTCAATAGAGCGATTATGGATGAACAAGACATATCAGGAGCTATAATAGGAGGAAGTATCTTGATACCCATAGGAACCAGTGGGAACTTTAATATTTGAATAAAGCTAAATTTGGACACCTTCTTCTAAGGGGTGAGAGAGAAGCAAAATCTGGTAGTCGTATCAGTGAATCGTCCTCTATAAACCATTACAAAAGAGGGATGTTTATAGTTTGGTTCCTTTTTCCACACCACCAAAAACTATAAGTTTTAATTAAGAAACATTAAGGATATGTGGGGAAACATTGTTTACAAAAAAAAGTAACTATGTGCTGAAAGAGCTCACAACATTATAATACACTAGAATAATATTTTTTGAATCACCCACTATATATAATTCATAGTGAAAAGTACTAGCCTATGTGTCTAGATCCTCCATGAGATGTTCTTAGAGGTGGGTAACCATCCTATCCATTGTCTAAATGAATTATTCTAGGGTGATTTTTTCTTGATTGAAACCCTGAGCTATTATTCAGTCTTACTTTTTGATCCATGCTTCCTACTCCTCAATTGACTCAACTTGTAACATTCATTCATAAATTCTTACAATATCCTCATTTGAGGATTTGGGATGAAGGAATTTTTCAATCATTACTTCCTTGCAGTGGAATGTGAGCTTTAGAAACCCCCTACCTCTTCTTCCATCACATTTGGATCTCTACTAGGATCACATCTTTCCCCATCATGTAGGACTTTTCTTTCCATTCCCCCACCTATCTTCTCCAGCATGGTTTCCAATGGTTTGGGAATGTAATAATAGTCTTTACATCCCTTGGGTTTTTACCCTGGACTATAATGCATTTCCTGGGGTCACGCTTCTTTTTTAGCTCCTTCTTCCTTCTAGGGTTGTTAAGAAAATTCACTTAAAAACGGTCCCAACTATACACTGAGAGTTGGTTATAACTATCATCACCTAAATCATCCTCCTCATGAAATGTTTCTTGATGTTGAATTCCCAGTCTATCAAAATGGTTCCTTAACTCAACCCCCAGGCCTTTCATGGGGGGCCTCAGCCCAAAACAGCTGCCCAGGTCCCTGGGGCCCTGCCTGTTCTTCCCCATACAGGTATCCTTTAGATAGGATGGGTTGTTTTAACAAAAAAAAATGTTTGGCTCCAAGGGGCCCGAGACACTCCCCTCATCCCAACTCCCTTTTCAAGGATCAGAAACTGATGTAGATAACTAGTGCACCTCTTGAATTCCATGAGGTTAGGTTACACTATCCCCCTCAAGTCACCCTTTGTTATGTGGAGGCACCACAGTAGTCAGCAAGGACACCTCCTGCAATATGTTCCCCAGAGGTTCAACCTCATTACTATGCAACATCATTGTTGCATACATGGGTACCTCCTTCTCTGATTACAACATAAAGGAATCGAAAAAACCTCATACATGCATGCCATAACCAAATGACATTTCAGTTGATGAAAGATATCATACACATTTTGATTGTATTGAGAAACCAAATATGGATTTTGAATAGTTAATTCATCACATAGAGCCTCAAAACCAGGAGATCCAATGATTTCCACAACTGAATTAAGATTTTTAACTAGTTGGACATCCCCGCCTTGAGAGGGATATTGATAGTATGAGCTCATCACACCTTCATTAACATTTGAACCCCAGGCAGAGCCATCACCTAAAGCCCTTGTAGCACACTGAAATTTCTTAGTGCCAGTAGGGCTTCCCACTCCTTATATGGACACCCCCTACCTGCCTCCTGCAAACTTATACTCCTGGTACATTGGAAGTGAGATTGATCTGGAATATCAATTTTCCCATCTGCATTTAGCCACTACAATAAGCCCCCGAGGGTTTTGTTATGAACAATAACCTCACCTAAAACCAAATTCTTCATAGCAGAAATTCTTTGTCCATACACACATATATATGTCGCTGATGAGTGTCCCAAATGCTTACAACTAGAACAGAAGTCTTCCCATGAATCATACACGACATGTTGTCTACACTAGTATTCATCTCATATAGTAATCCAAACGAACTCAGGAGGCTTCTTTGAGGAATACACTTCCATGAATGCATGGTGATAAACATGATAGGGCACATCATCGGTTTGGTGATCATATGATAAATACTTTCCTACAAGGTTCCCAAGAATCCTAATGAATGAAGGATTTTGAAAAGGAAGTGGGAGATTAGAGAAACTAACCCAAATCGCCCATGATGGGTATTCCCGTATCATATGGAATTTAAAGGACCATTTTTGGAGGACGAAATGGTACCAGTTGTAGATGCAAGTCGCACTAGACCATGAATTTATTAAGTCTTCCTAAAATTTGAAACTAATTAAAATTCAATTATTGTCATGCAGACCCACCATCACCCTCTCTTGTAGATCCCATAAATAGGAAACAAACTTGTCAAAGGATTCCACTGACGATATTCTCTATGGAAAACACCCTACCAAGGTCTAATTGAGGAGCAACAATGCATCATTGAACTTCGTGATCTATAAAGGTAGATTTGGGCTCCCTGAAAAGTACTTGGGAACCTTAGGTCATTGGAGCTCTGCACGAAATGCATAAGGAGCTCAGGTTTGGAGAGTGGGGATAAAGAATCCATCACTCTCTAAGAGGATGATGCAGGTCCCTCCACCTCTAGTGTGGGAGTGACCGTCTCAGTGGTCTACATCGTCACATATGATATTGTAGTTGTTATCAATATAATTAAATAGAAAAATAATATGTCTCTTTTATCAATGGATCCAGGAGTTTGGGTATAGGAATTTTCATGTAGGCTCCACTTATACTCTACAATAAAGGGATATGATATTTAGATGAATTTACATAATGATTTTATTATAAGAAGTAGATTTTATAATGATATTACATTCTCATGATGGGTGTGACACCCCAACTTGAATCATCATGTCCATGTCCAAGTGCAACATTACCTGATATGCACCTACCCATTACTATGTGGTTGTGAAGTAGTAGTTAAGGAATAAAGGTGACATTGGGATACTATAACCTCAGTAATAATAGAAAAAACTTGAATATAATGACATAAATATTAGAAAAGAAAGCATCACTGCAGAGAATAATGTAATGAGTAACAATAACAGATGTCATTTCAAGTAAAATTATAATTTACCAAATAGATCCCTAATATGGAAAGTCTCATGTGTAATAGAAAAAATTTGACTAGAGAAAAAATATATAGTGATAGTGATCTAGAGGTTTTCCCTGTACCATTTCCATTACCAAATCTGTATTCCTTCGTATCGTGTGGATGGGCCATTAACCTTTCTAGATCATTGATCATGATGGCTTCAAATGCAATGAGATTACCATGTATAGTATAACGACCCATACTTTACATACATTGTTTTTACTTTAGAATTGAAGCACACTTTTTACAACATATAACAAAACCCTGAAAGGACCGTATAGGTATAGTGTCTTTAGAAACTGGGAAACATAAACAACTAGTTTATAAAGAATCTACTTTGCCTCCCATTTATTTCATCATATCTAGAGTCCCTTTTTGGCATAATCTACTTAATAACCTTCTTCCTGACCTGGGGAAACAAAACATACAAAAGGGTGAGCTCAAATGCTCAGTAAGTGTAAACAAAAGAAATATCAATCACATCATATTCATAAGAACATATCTTTTGGAAATCTTAACCTGCAAAAGAGATCATAATTTCATAACTTGAGATAAATCATAGTAGTGAAATGAAATCCCAATAATCATAATATAAAACATGAAACTTTGTGGCATACACACATAATCATAGAGAATCATTTCTTATTAGTCAAGACTCGTCGCCATGACTATCTTAGTGGATAAAGTCTATTTCTGAACCGAGTCACCCTCGTGTCAGTCCTGTTTCACTGAACCGGTATAACCTACCATTCCAGCCATGTCTATCTCATGAGATATAAAATCATTACCCAATGCATTAGAGGGAGATATAGGTCCCACCCATCTCATAATGATGCCATTCTTATGTGTGCCACAAAATCATAAACCATACATCATAGCATAACCCATGTAATAAAAATGGGATTCCTAAACATTGTGACATCATAATACAATTCATATAAGATAAAGGAATTCATAAAAATAATTCCATCACAACATAATAAAATCAATGTAATAATAGGTATAAAAATAGAACCATTTATTATCTTAGATGGAAAATAATTTTTATAAAACACTTGAACTCCATTCTTGAGGAAAATATCCTTTCTACTTCAAAAACACTTTTCATTTCTTAACATGACATAAATTATAACTAAAATAAGTTGATTAAAAATAAACTAGAAAAATTATAAGGGAAGATTCTTGGAAATAATGTTTTAAAAATCCATTCATGTCGTATAAGTTAAAAGAAAACATTCTTCACGTACTTTTGTCTGAAAAGTCAAAAAGTACCTCGTATGAAAAATGACAAAAGATTCCTTTCATATCTTTTACTATAAACTCACCAAAGGGTAAAAATGGATTTAAACAATTTTAGGTGGATGGAAAAAATATTACATATTGAGGAAACAAGGATGTGGATGATAAGATACACCCCAGTAAATACAAAAGTACAAACAATCTCGGATAAAAATGAGATTGTGATATTTCCCTTACCATAGGTCTGATATGCTTTGTACATGTCTGAACCTCCTGTATAATGATTTAAATAATGTTATTGACTTATTCTAGAATCATACTTATTTTTATGATATCATTTTTAGTCATATTCTTAGCTTCTTAGTAGAAATATTTCATTGCTACTTGTTATTCGGGTGTTTATAACTTTTTGTTCTTATGTGTGTTTTGTGGAATAAATTTTTATTCTTCTCTTTAGGTTATAGATACCTAATTTCCAGATTGGTATTAGTGTAATATATATAATATTCATTCATTCATTTCATTTCATTTATATAATCATTATGAAATGAAGATCATGTAGAACAAGTCGCATCACATCGTGGAGACGGTATTCCGTACGTACGCACGAGTGATGATATCATTCCTATGATCATGGAATTTAATTTGATTGTATGTATACTATTTCATAATCAGTATCACTTTATAATAGTCGTATATAGTCATTATTTACACCATTATACCCATCCAAGTAAGGTGGTGGTGGAAAATAGATTACACCACGGCGTGGAGACGGTATTCCGTACGTATGCACGCGCGGTGATTTCTTTTTCCGTAGGATGGATAAATGGTGAAATAGGGTTGTTTCATACATATAATAACATATAAGTATATTAGTGATACTGATGTTATTACTTCATAATGAAACAACTAAAGAAGAATAAGTGGAAGAAGAAATAAAGAGGAAAGAATCTGTAATGGACATTACCTCGTCTTTGAAGTGCTTCTTTGAGACCTCCTTTTGGGGCACTAAAATAGGTCTTTGAAGAAGAACAGAACATCTCATATGACTCTAGGGAAGTGGAGAGGATAAAGTGGCAGGGTTTGGCCTAGCTTGAAGGCTCAATGTGGTGTGAGGAAGAGAGGGAGGAGGTTCCCTTTTATAAGGGAGGAGAGGGGCACCTTTGGATTAACTACAAATATTATTTTATTATAAAGTCAAGTTCAGTTTTAAATAGCTCCAAATTGATTTATTTCGAGGCTAAGGTGGGGATGGGTCGAAATCCTCTCATCCAATATAATTTATACAAGTTTAGGTTCCTATTTTAACCTTATCATGTAGATTTAACATTAAGTTAAATAATTTTACTTTTACCGTGTCTTCTTGTGTTCTTATACTATAAGGTTAATAAACTTACTATAAGCAGCAAAACGAACCCCAAGTTGTTTATTATTAATATATATAACCTTATCTAAGTCATTTGGCCGAACCTTAGATTTTTAAGAATAAAATAACAATTACTAATATAATATTTGTTTTAAAAACTATTTTATGTCAATTTTGACACTATTTAGTAATTAATTTTTGTGAAAATCATAACAGAATTATTAGTTCGAAAAAAGTTAATTAAATCAATAACAACATGTCATATTAATCTATAAAATTATTGGAATTCATAAAAAGTGTCAAATTACATTTATTTTGGTGTTTATAACATCAATTATGTCAATATTTCATTGATAAGATAATTACTGCATCATCTTTGTGTCATAAATAAATTAAATTATTTAATGTCTAAAAATTACAAATAAAATACCATTATGTATAAAATATTTTCAGCTTTCTAATTAATATTTATAGTCGAATTTATCTTATGTATAACCCCATATGAAAAATGATTTACTTATTACGCTTTGATTTTAACTATTTTACCCCTTCATTAAATAAATTAATAATAAATGTCCTAATCTAATCCAAGTGGGCCTAAATGGTCATATTTTATTCCTATGTTTTTTTTTGGTAGAAATACACTTATCCAATAGAATTAGGACATGTTTTAGGGTAATAATAATATCATTTTTACCCTTAATTACCCTATTTACTTTTAACCGTGGTAAATAAAAGTAAAAAGTAACTATTCACCAAAAATCATTTTCATCCCATTCAACCACATTTTACTTATTGACATCAACCATGTCTCTCAAATTTTTGAAATTTCACTCACAGAAGCGGTAAAATTAAGTTTTATGTAAAATTCATTTTTTTAACTACCACTTAGTGGTTTCACTATTCATCAAAAATTGAAAGTTTTCAGAAAAATACGAAAATTTCACCCTGGGCTAGTTTCGATATTACGAATCCAAAAATGAAGTCCATTTTGAAAAATAAAATTTATAAAATTTTAAAAAGTGGTTATTACTATTCATAACGGCTAGTTTTAATAATATTTTAATAGTATATCGTTGTTTAGTGAAACTCGGTATTGCGTACGATGCAAGCTATCGGGGAAGGTCGCGATTTTGTGTAAAGCAAGCCAAGAAAGTGTTGTGTAGAAAAAGATTCCTTTAATGATTTATATAACATAAAAGTCTCAGGTGTTACATTCTACCCCCCTTAAAATGAATTTTGCCCTCAAAATTCGTCACCTTGTAACAAACAGATGAGGATACCTGTCCCTCATCACATCCTCAAGCTCCCATGTAGCTTCTTCTAATTGGTGGTTCCGCCATAAAACTTTCACCAATCGAGTGGTCTTGTTTCGTAGGACTTTTTCGCTACGATCCAGAATCTCTATCGGTTGTTCTTCATAAGAAAGATCTTGCTCCAGCGGTACAACTTCTGAGCTGAGTACATGTGAAGGATCAGGTATGTACTTTCTCAGGAAGGATACATGGAACACATCGTGAATTTGAGAGAGATTCGGTGGAAGTGCCAATCAGTAAGCTACCTTCCCAACACGATCCAGTATTTCAAAAGGACTGATATATCTAGGGCTCAACTTCCCCTTCTTTCCAAATCTCATGACCCTCTTCCAGGGAGATATTCATAAGAACACTTTATCACCCACTTCAAACTCTAGGTCTTTTCTTTGGTTGTCGGCATAGCTTTTCTGTCGACTCTGAGCTGCTCTTATGTGTTATTGAATAGATCTGACATTTTTTTTCCATTTCATCAATGAGATTGGGTTCTAATAGCATTCTTTCCCCAACTTCATCCCAGCAAGTTGGAGTCCTACATTTCTTTCCATAGAGAGCTTCATAAGGAGCCATCTGAATACTGGAGTGAAAGCTATTATTATAAGAAAATTCCACCAAATGTAGGTGTTGATCCCAACCACCTTTGAAATCCATAGAGCATGCTCTCAACCTATCTTCTAGAGTTTGAATTGTTCTCTCAGACTGACCGTCTGTCTGAGGATGATAAGCAGTGCTAAAACTCAACTCTGTATCCAGAGTATGCTGAAGACTTCGCTAAAACATCGAGGTAAATCTCAGATCCTGATCAGATATAATAGAAAGTGGTACTCCATGCAATCTTACCACTTCCTTTACATATATCCTGGCAATCTGATCCAGATAGAAATCCTCTCTAATAGCAATGAAGTGTGCATACTTTGTAAGATGATCAACTATGACCCAGATAGCATTATTTCTTTTGGATGTTTTAGGAAGTCTTGTGACAAAGTCCATAGTGATGTTTTCCCATTTCTATTCGAGTATGTGTAATGGTTGTAACATCCCCTTAGACTTTTTTCTCTCAGCTTTAACTTGTTGACAAACCAAGCATCGAGAGACATATTCAGCAACATCTCTTTTCATGCCCTCCCACCAGAAGTACTCCTTCAGGTCCCAATACATCTCCATGCTTCCAGGATGAATAGAGAATGAAGAACTATGAGCCTCATCTAGCAGCTCCTTCTTTAATTCTGGGATGGGAGGAACAAAAACCCTATTCCTGAACTTTATTATCCCATCACAATCAAGGTTGAATTCAGGAAGATTTCTCACCTTCTTTTGTAACTCGACATCTTCTTTCTGTGCCTCTTTAATCTTCATATGTATAGATGGTTAAACATTCATTTGAGAATGATACAATTTTTTCCCATTCATTATAATTCCAAGATCCATCCTTTGTAAATCCATAAATATTGGATCTTTTGTGATCCTCATCATGGATAAACTAGCATGGTCTTGTCGAATTAATGCACTTGCCACCTTGTTTGCTTTCCCAGGGTGGTATTGGATTGAGCAGTCGTAATCCTTAATTAGCTCCAACCATCTTCTTTGGCGCATATTCAGCTCCTTTTGTGTGAAAATATACATTAAACTTTAATGATTAGTATAAATATCACACCTTTCTCCATAAAGGTAATTCCTCCAAATATTTAATGCAAAGATTACAGCAGCTAACTCCAAATCATGAGTTGGGTAATTTTGATCATGTATTTTCAGCTATCATGAGGCATAAGCTATCACCATATCATTTTGCATAAGAACACACCCCAATCCCTTCTTGGATGCATCACTATAGATCACAAACCTTTCTCCACTATAAGGATGTGTGAGCACAGGTGCACTGGATAACCTTATTTTCAACTCCTTGAAATTCTCTTCACATTCCTCCATCCAAACAAACATAACTCCTTTCCGAGTCAACTTGGTGAGTGGATTAGATGATCGTGAAAAATCTTTCACAAATCGTCGATAATATCCAGCTAAACCAAGAAAAATTCGGATCTCGGTTACTGTTGTTGGTCTCGACCATCTTTCGATAACCTCTGTTTTTGCTGGATCCACAGATATCCCCTCTTTTGAGATTATGTGACCCAAAAATGCAACTTTTTGAAGCCAAAATTCACACTTGGTAAATTTGGAATAAAACTTCTCCTTTCTCAGGGTCTTCAATATATTTCTCAAGTGATCATCATGTTCTTCCTTGATCTTTGAATAGACAAGAATATCATCTGTAAAGACTACCACAAACTGATCAAGATAGTCTCTAAAGACTCTATTCATCAGATCCAGGAAGATAACAGGGGCATTAGTAAGACCAAATGGAATCACTATAAATTCATAGTGTCTATACCTTGTACGGAAAGTCGTCTTTGGTATATCATCCCTTTTGACCCTTAATTTATGTTACCCTGAATGAATATCAATCTTGGAAAAGTATTGAGCTCCGCCTAGTTGGTCAAATAGGTCATCAATGCATGGGAGAGGATATTTGTTCTTGATAGTGATCTTGTTAAGTTCTCGATAATCAATGCAGAGTCTCATTGATCCAAATTTCTTCTTAACAAACAGAACAGGTTCTCCCCAAGGTGACGCACTAGGGAATATGAACCCCTTATCAATATTCTCTTGGAGTTGCTTCTTCAATTCCTGCAACTCAATTGGGGCCATTCTATAAGGTGTCTTTGAAATAGGCAAAGCACCCGGTACGAGTTCTATTGAAAACTCAACTTCACGATTCAGTGGAAGACCCGGTAATTCCTCCGGAATGAAATCATCAAACTCCCGTACAATGGGAATATTCTTAATCGTGAGTTTCTAACCAACCATTTGAGATAAATAACCTTCATTTAGTGGAATCAATACCCATAAAATGGAAGAAATTTCCACTAGAAGGTTATGTTCATCCTTGCATCGATAGACGATCATAGATTGATCTGGAATATGAAATGTGACTTCCCTTCTTTGGCAATTGATATAAGCTCCATGTAGAGAAAGCCAATCTGTGCCAAGAATCACATCAAATTCCACTATAGGAAGGATCACAAGATTTGCAGGAAGCACTTTCCCACAAACTTCAATCGGAGAAGAATTATAAACTTTTGATGTGACTGTTGTGCCATTAGGTGTTGTCACAGTGAACTCAACATCTAATTGTTGAGGTAATACGGTGATACCCTTAGAAAATTCTTCAGAAATAAAGCAGTGGGTGGATCCAGAATCAAATAAAACATTTTCTACTTTAGAGTGGATGGTAAGTGTACCTTTCACCACATCGTTATTGTACTCCTCATCGATGATAGAAATTGCATGTGACTTTCCTTTGTCTTTAGCCTTAATATTTTGTTGACGTCGACCATCATCATCAACCCTTGGATTAGGGCATTTATTGGGATAATGTCCCATCTCCTTGCACTTGAAACATTGAAGTGTTGTAGGGTTATTCTGTGTATCCCTTCCTTTGTTTTCATCATTAAACATCTTCTTCCCATCATTGCGACATTCAAATGCCCAATGACCTTCCTTTCCACATTTGAAACATTTACTTGTCCCTTTAAGATAACTACCTCCATGTTTCATTCCACGCTTTGAGCATAATGGGAAGCTCATCTTCTTTTCAATGTGCTCTTTAGATTTTCCTTTGAATTCCATTTTCCTCTTCTTATCAAACCCATATGACTGATGGGTTACTCCAATCTCCATCTCGACTTTGAGAGCACATCGAACGATTTACTTGTAGCTATTGAAGTATCTTATGGCTAACGCCCTTCGAATACTTGGTTTTAAGCCACTAAAGAATCGATCAATCTTACTCTCAGGTTGGATAATAATACCAGAAGCGTACCTTGCAAGTATTGTAAAATTTGCTTCATAGGTACCAATAGATTCATCATCCTTTTGCTTCAGTTCAAGAAACTCTTTCTCCATCTTTGTTCGGAGAATACGAGGGATGTACTTATTGAAAAATAAGTTTTTGAACTCGTCCCATTCCATGGACTCAATTTCATCCCTTTGCCCCGTATTCTTAATAAGATTCCACCATCGATCAGGATCACCTTCCAAACGATACACTACTAAGATGACTTTATCATGCTCAGAACATTAAAGAACTGAAAATATCTTTTCAGTAGTACTAATCCATTGTTCAGCAACTAATGGATCAGTAGACCCGCTGAATGAAGGTGGACGATGTCTCATGAAGGATTCAACAAAATGTTGCTCCATCCTTTACTCGTTTGGAAATCCTGCATGATTCATAGCTTGAGAAATTTGTGTGATCATGGCTACAAGATTTTGCATTCCAGCTCCCATAACGTTTGGTTTCTTAGGGTGGCAATCATTGCATTGCCCGTCGCATTCCGCATTAACATGGTTCCATCGAGTTCTAGCCATTGACTAAAACCAAGAAGAATAGTGTGAGAAACACTAATTATAATAGGAAAACCACATAATCAAGAATAAAATTTCACACTTGAGGTCTTATCCTAGGTTATTCATGGCCATTTCTAAAACACTAAGATTGTGTTCTATGCTTACACTTATCCTTAGGGTTCTTACTAAGGCTTTCACATCCTAGTTTCCAAAGGTTGACTATACATTTCCTCTAATACCAACAATAATGACCCATACTTTACATACATTGTTTTTACTTCAGAATTGAAGCACACTTATTACAAAATATAACAAAACCAAGAAAGGACCGTATTGGTATAGTGTCTTAAGAAACTAGGAAACATAAACAACTGGTTCATAAAGCATCTACTTTGCCTCCCATTTATTTCATCATATCTAGAGTCCCTTTTTGGCATATTCTACTTAATAACCTTCTTCCTGACCTGGGGAAACAAAACATAAAAAAGGGTGATCTCAAATGCTCATTAAGGGTAAACAAAATAAATATCAGTCACATCATATTCATAAGAACATATCTTTTGGAAATCTTAACCTGCAAAAGAGATCATAATTTCATAACATTAGATAAATCATAGTATTGAAATGAAATACCAATAATCAAAACATAAAACATGAAAATTTGTGGCATACACACATAATCATAGAGAATCATTTCTTATTAGTCAAGACTCATCGCCATGACTATCTTAGTGGACAAAGTCCATTTCTAAACCGAGTCACCCTCGTGTTAGTCCTGTTTCACTAAACCGGTATAACCTACCGTTCAAGCCATTTCTATCTCATGATATATAAAATCTTTACCCAATGCATTTGAGGGAGATATAGGTCCCACCCATCTCATAATGATATCATTCTTATGTGTGCCACAAAATCATAAACCATACATCATAGCATAACCCATGTAATAAAAATGGGATTCTTAAACATTGTGACATCATAAAACAATTCATATAAGATAAAGGAATTCATAAAAATAATTCCATCACAACATAATCAAATCAATGTAATAATAGTTATAAAAACAGAACCCTTTATTATCATAGATGGAAAATAATTTTGATAAAACACTTGAACTCCATTCTTGAGGAAAATATCCTTTCTACTTCAAAAACACTTTTCATTTTTAACATGTCATAAAATTATAACTAAAAGAAGTTGATTAAAAATAAACTTGAAAACTTAAAAGGTAATATTCTTGGAAATAATGTTTTAAAAATCCATTCATGTCGTATAAGTTAAAAGAAAACATTCTTCTCGTAGTTTTGTCGGAAAAGTCAAAAAGTACCTCGTACGAAAAATGACAAAAGATTCCTTTCATATCTTTTATTATAAACTCACAAAAGGGTAAAAATGGATTTAAACAATTGTAGGTGGAGGGAAATAATATTACATATTGAGGAAACATGGATGTGGATGATAAGATACACCCTAGTAAATACCAAAGTACAAACAATCTCGGATAAAAATGAGATTGTGATATTTCGCTTACCTTAGGTCCGATATGCTTTGTACGTGTCCAAACCTCTTGTATAATGATTTAAATAATGTTATTGACTTATTCCAGAATCATAATTTTTTTATGATATCATATTTGGTTATATTCTTAGCTTCTTAGTAGTAATATTTCATTGCTACTTGTTATTCGGGTGTTTATAACTTTTTGTTCTTATGCGTGTTTTGTCGAATAAATTATTATTCTTCTCTTTAGGTTATAGATACCTCATTTCCAGAATGGTATTAGTGTAATATATATCATATTCATTCATTAAATTCATTTCATTTATATAATCATTATGAAATGAAGATCATGTAGAACAAGTCGCATCACATCATGGAGACGGTATTCCGTACGTACGCACGAGTGATGATATCATTCCTATGATCGTGGAATTGTATTGGAGTGTATGTATACTATTTCAGAATCAATATGACTTTATAATAGTCATATATAGTCATTATTTACACCATTATACCCATCCAAGTAAGGTGGTGGTGGAAAATAGATTACACCTCGGCGTGGAGACGGTATTCCGTACGTACGCACGTGCGGTGATTTCTTTTTCCGTAGGATGGATAGATGGTGAAATAGGGTTGTTTCATACTTATAATAACATATCAGTATATTAGTGATACTGATGTTATTACTTCATAATGAAACAACTAAAGAAGAATAAGTGTAAGAAGAAATAAAGATAAAAGAATCGGTAACGGACATTACCTCTTCTTTGAAGTGCTTCTTTGAGACCTCCTTTTAGGGCACTAAAATAGGTCTTTGAAGAATACCAAAACCTATAGGATGTCTCTAGGGAAGTGGAGAGGAGAAAGTGGCAGGGGTTGGCCGAGCTTGAATGCGCAAAGTGGTGTGAGGAAGAAAGGGAGGAGATGCCCTTTTATAAGGGAGGAGAGGGGCACCTTTGGAATAACTAAAAATATTATTTTATTATAAAGTCAAGATCGGTTTTAAATAGCTCCAAATTGATTTAACTCGAGGATAAGTTGGGGATGGGTAGAAATCCTCTCATCCAATAGAATTTAGACAAGTTTAGGTTCCTATTGTAACCTTATCATGTAGATTTAACATTAAGTTAAATAATTTTACTTTTACCGTGTCTTCTTGTGTTCTTATACTATAAGGTTAATAAACATAATATAAGCATCCAAACGAACCCTAAGTTGTTTATTATTAATATATATAACCTTATCTAAGTCATTTGGCCAATATTTAGATTTTTAGGAAAAAAAGAACAATTACTAATATAATATTTGTTTTAAAAACTATTTTATGTCAATTTTGACACTATTTAGTAATTAATTTTTGTGAAAAACATAACAGAATGATTAGTTCGAAAACATTTAATTAAATAAATACTAACATGTCATATTAATCTATAAAATTATTGGAATTCATAAAAAGTGTCAAATTACATTTATTTTGGTGTTTATAACATGAATTATGTCAATATTTCATTAATAAGATAATTATTGCATCATCTTTGTGTCAAAAATAAATAAAATTATTTAATGTCTAAAAATTACAAATAAAATACCTTTATGTAGAAAATATTTTTACCTTTCTAATTAATATTTATAGTCGAATTTATCTTATTTATAACCCAATATTAAAAATTATTTACTTATTAAACATTGATTTTAACTATTTTAACCCTTCTTTAAATAAATTAATAATAAATGTCCTAATCTAATCCAAGTGGGCCTAAATGGTCATATTTTATTCCTAAGTTTGTTTTTGATCGAATTAAACTTATCCAATAGAATTAGGACTTGTGTTAGGGTATTAATAATATCATTTTTACCCTTAATTACCCTATTTACTTTTAACCATGGTAAATAAAAGTAAAAAGTTGCTATTCACCAAAAATTATTTTCATCTCATTGAACCAAATTTTAATTACTGACATCAACCGTGTCTCTCAGATTTTTGAGATTCCCTCACAGAAGCGGTAAAATTATGTTTTATGAAAATTTCATTTTTTTAACTACCACTTACTGGTTTCACTATTCATCAAAAATTTAAAGTTTTCAGAAAAATACCAAAATTTCACCCTAGGATAATTTCGATATTACAAATCCAAAAATGAATTCGATTTTGAAAAATAAAATTTATAAAATTTCAAAAAGTGCTTTTTACTATAAATAACGACTAGTTTTAATAACATTTTAATAGTATATCGTTGTTTAGTGAAACTCGGTATTGCGTATGATGCAAGCTATCGAGGAAGGTCGCAATTTTGTGTAAAGCAAGCCAACCAATTGTTGTGTAGAAAAAGATTCCTTTGATGATTTATATAACATAAAAGTCTCGGGTGTTACATATAGTGTGTGTAGAATCACAAAAGTATGAAACTAATTCATTCTTAACATAACTTACCATGTATATAGTGGTTTATGTTAGGATTTAAAGCTTAATTAACACTCATGCATATAGAAAATCATATAATGTGCAATCATGATTTATCAAATACTCTATAATCCCTATTCATACCTTCATATGATCCATTCCTAAAAATTGTGTAAATATGTTATTAGAAGATAGAATTTATAGTAACTAGCATTGATTACATTTAATTACAATACACTATATACTTTAATGAAATAACTACACTCCTTTTAAAGGGATTTTACACCCCGAACCCTTTTCTAAATGCTCTCATATGATCAGATGCATGATTGGCATACCATAAACAATATAACACGATATAAGGATGTTCCAACACTACACCTCATTCAAACCTATAGACCCTATTCAAGTGGATAATAAACTATCATATGATGTCTTAATCACATGCCATGAGCTGTCACCACTGATCTGATATCCAATGTCACAAGTAATGAGTCTTTTCATCCATGATCCCCCTCAACCAAGTTGGATAATTCTATTAGGGATAAAAATTGACCAAAAAAGTGAGAAATATAATCAATATTCTATAATAAATTCTATAATTTATTCTTGAAATAGCAAGAAAAAATATTATACAATAAATATTTCACAGACTATGAATAGAAAACTAGATTGGATTGATATCAAATGGAAGAAACATGGAATAAAAACATTCCATGGGATATAAAATAACTACATAATTTGTTTGAAGTAGGAAATAATAAAAAATATAAACCTTTAAAATGACTCATGGTCTTCTCAAACACTATATACATACCAAATAAAACAATGGTATCTACACTAGTAACATAAACACAATAAATAAATGTAAAAAATGTAAAAAAACACTATTTTATGTTCCATGAAAGTAATACCTTCATAATATATGTGTGTTGATTCTAATTTTAATGATGTATCAAGATATTATACACAAATATACATATTCAAAAAAATTCACTAGAAAAAGTTCCAATAAGTAATTGTTAATTCATTAAAATAAGGATTTAAAAAAAATATCATGATAGAATATGAAATCCCATTCAATTTACTAGAAGAAATCTACCTCCAATAGTTGATCCCAAAAATTTAATAATCCCAGAATTTTCCATTATATCACATATAAACCCATAGATATGGAAATATCAAACCTAATATATGATTCATACTATGATAATGTGGAATTATCTAGAGATATAAATAATAACAAACTATGTAAAAACATATTATCTTGAATCATCAAGTGAAAATTATTAGGATCCTTCAAATTTCGAGTATAAAGGGAGAGAAAAAACCAAAAATACCCACAATAGATAATTTTGATATCAATAATTATTGGAGGAAAATGAGTGGTTATAAATTTATTCAATGTTTAAAATATAATTTTCGTATTAATTAATTCCAATCACATGGTTTACTAACATTTATTTCTAAATCATGTTCCAACCAAATTTTCATTTCTACCATTTATGTGAACCCTAATTTTTTAGTAAATTGTCCTCCAACTATGTTTTTCACCTATATCTTAGGTCATGCAATTTTATGGTTTTTTATATATTTATCTCTAACCATTCACTAATAGGGTACCACCAACTAACATTCTCTAAAAACCCCACAATTTTTCATAGAGCGAACCATATGATTTTTCATAACCATAGGCCATCCATGAACCACTTACTGGCCTCAAAAACCAAAAACAAATTATAGGGTCTACCTAATAATTCACCTATGAAAATAATAACGATAGGTAATTATAATATCCCCATACATGGACTCCCTACACTCACCAATTATCTCTAGAGTTCTTTCTTAAACATCATGATCCATTAAGCTCATACATTATATTCCCGCTAAAAAAAACTCCTTCAAAATCCATCAATGTTAACATTGGAATATAATAAGTGGAATCTTCATTACTATTTCCACTATCACAAGTTAGTATATTATCCACACTGGGTACTCCAAAAATGATACATCAGAGTCAATCTCAACAGCCTCATAGTAGATTATATCAACATGATTGGGCATGAACTTCAAAGGCTAAGACACGTATAACACATCATCTATACCACAATATTTTGGAGGAAGATCCAATCTATATTCCACTATAAAGATACTCATTATAATCTATATTGTTTCATAAAAATATCATCTTTATTTTCAATTTTATTGTATCTATTAATTCTCAAAACAAGGAGTTAACCGCAAGAAAATTTGGCCACCCCCAGCAAACTCCAATCATTGCTTCCTCCTATAGATAGATAGTTGTCTATTATGAGAAGTGGTTAACCAGGGTAAAATCAATTAAACTTTGTTGGTGGATTTATATACCATAATCATCCACATAAATATTGCATCACCTACCTCTTTAATACATAGTGATGGGAGACATAGACAATTATTAAGTTCCTCAAAAGGTTCCTTCCAAATTGAGGCATAGAGCCTATTATTATAAGAATACATAAACAATGTAATGGTAATAATCCCATGTTCTCTGAATATATGGAGTAAAATCCAAAAATATATGCACTAAAATCTAGATCAACATATCTAACTCACTATTAATTTGCGAGCTTTATGTTGTACTTAGTTTCAACTGGGTACCCAAAGCCTTTTGTAAGGACATTCATAACCATGATGAGATTTGATTATTTTTGTTTTAAAAATGAAAAAAAGGGTCTCTATATAAGTCTAAAATTCCATGTAAAAATAGCTTCCCCAAATATTCCTATTTAAGGGTCTCGTAAAATAGAATTAAATGATTCGGTTTCATTAGCCAATACATATCATGAATACAACAGAACGAATCCATGGGGTTCTTATTATCCACATCATTAATTCAATCATAATCATATCCTACAAAAAAATGTACATTTTAAGTAACTGAAGAAGACCATCAAGACTTTGATTCTCCACTATTAACCAATAGAGGATAAGGCACTACAAAACAAAGCTAGAAATGTGCTTCTTCATACTTTTCTATCATCTCTAACATCAAACATATTGGTATATTGATAATAATTCTAGATGAACTGTACATTTCAAGACAATAGTGTCTCCCACCAATGCTTCCCTAAATGAAACATACACTAATAACCTCTAATAAATTTAGATCAAGTGTTCATCATCTACAGACAACCATAAGGCTAAATAATTCCTCACCAATGACTCTTCCATCACTAAACCCCATGGATATGCATCTTAAAGGGCCATTACTTGGTCCAGCGAAGAATAAAATGATAACCAAATGTGAACATTTTATAAATATATTATTATCACACGTATCCATTATCCAATCACCCATTGAACACATCACATTCTATTCATCTTGTAATGGCCTCTATCAAATTTCATGAATCCCCTATCATTTTAATGGTCTGGTAATTTGCAATGATAATAACATTTTTCAAACAATAGACCATATGATTGTAAAATTTCAATAGATAATTCACCCAATTCCTTTTACTTGGATTTATATCCCACTAAGAGAATATGTGTCAAATTATTTTATTATTTTTATAGGTGGTAACCCTCTCAAAAAAATGATAATGTCACCAATACATCAGTGTATGGACCAAAACTACAATATCCTAGTCATGTTTCATGTAGATAAACACATAACATCACACCTGACGTGAAAATAAACCAACTACCTGCTCTATGTACAATATTATAGCTCCCAAACCAACACCTAAGGAATCACAATACACAACATATCCAGTCCCAGACTCTACAAGGATTAAAACAAATATTTTCACCAAATAGTTTATTATATATATATGACCACTTTAAATTTATCATACCAATCAAACATCACCCTATTTTTTAAACTATATAAATATTTAATCCAAAAGTGAAAAATCTTGGGTGAAAGTTCAATAGTACATCACAATCCTAAGGATTCCCCAAATATCAAACACATTCTTATAGGTGTTTCAAAGTAAAAAATTCCAATATATTATTTGGATTGAATAAATTCATTTAATTATAAAGTATATACCTATCGAACAACACATCATAAATAACAATTTTACACTTAAATATTTTAACATGTTTTTTATTCATTCATTATATACCCAATATAATCTGAAGGGGAAATATATTCAAACTGGTTATCCTCAATTATATTAGGCTATCATCCATGAGGAAAACAATGAAAGAGTTTTGACATTGATATAAAATCATCTTAATGATATCTTGGAATAGTGATGAAGAATTTATAAACCCATAAAGAATTACAAGAATATAATATTGTTCATATCTACTTAGAAACAATTTATTGTGAATATAATCCTCTTTGACATGTATCCAATGGTATACAAAATGAATATAATTATTAGAAAACCAATGGGAGCCAAAAAAATTGATTCATATGATTAATAAGACATGGAATTGTGTTCCCATTCTTCATCATTATTGGATTCAGTTTATTTTAGTCCATATACACATAGGGAACCTTCTTCCATCTTGGAAAATAACATTAGATCATGCCAAGGTGATGTTCTCAGTCATATAGAACACATTGTCTCTAAATTATCTTACTATACATTCAACTCTTTCAACTCAATTAGTTCAATATTATATGGAAGTATACAAATAATTTTCTCCCAAGGTATAATATCAATATCAAAATAAATTCCACTATCTAGGGGATTTTAGGATAAGTCATCTAGGAAATGATCTAGATAACAATCCATGATTTGAGGGAAGATTATGGGACCATCACTGATTCTACTATAGGAATCAATCCTATGAATTTCATTCTGGTAACACTACTATTTCTTAGGCTCAGTTAAATCTTACTTTCATTGACATAACACTCCTCAATAAACATGAAACTCTCACCTCTATGCATGGAGAATGATACATGTCACCAATAGTAGTTAATATGGGATTAATAACAAGCAAACTTTTTTATACTGAATATCACATCAAAACTAGTAATCCTTGTAATCATGATGTCCCATATGTTTCTATAGATGGTAAAAACTATAAGACACATAAAGTATCACATAGGATGGTCTGCTTTCATTCTCAATAGTGTTCCTTGAGATAATAACATAGAAGATAACACAATAAGTAAATATAGTCTAATAATATCTTTAAAAAGTATAAATGAATTAAAACATCTTTAATAAAAATACATCTAGTTAATATAGATAAATTCTAGGTTATACCACATAATATATGCATTCCCGTTTCATTGATTTCTATAAACATATCCATTACATATATCCTTCCTTCATCTAGGGTGTGAGCATACTGCTATGGTGCATTACTCGCCCAAGTAACCATGGTCAATTGTGACAAGGTTTTATTTTGAGAACACATAACATTACACTGACATAAGCTCCATAAATCTAGACATGACACCTTTGAGAAAAAGTGTTAGAGATAATCCACAATTAATTATTTGTAGAATTACAGAGTTGACTTCAAGAATTATGTACTAAAATTTCATTTATATCCTTTCTTATAGAACCTTGTAAAACCTTAATCTAAATAGAGAATCGAAGGATCCATAATATTCTATAGAAATCATCCAAATTTTTGTATCATTACATCTATATTCTTCCTACTATCAAGAGATGAATTTTTTGGTGCACTAAAAGGGCTAGACATCAAAGCAGATAATTATGAAAGAAATCAATTATTCACATACCTTACCAAAAATATTGGTATAAACCATACCACAAAAGTCTGTGCCTTGTGAAAATTCTAGACGATATAAAGAAACTCTATATTTATATTAATGTCAAATTTTCCAACTAGAATGGTGAGGTATGTATTAAGTACAAAATCATAAATTGTAACCTTTTTCACTTTATTCCTAAGAAAATTAGGAGAAATGAGTAACAACATCATAAATAAGTATGGGTAATATGAAAATGACATTTAACCCCACTGGTTCTCTATAAAACTATATGATTAGACAAGTGTCTATCTATTGGGAAAGAATTCCGTGAATAATTTCACCCCAAAATCATCCTAAGAAATACCCTCACCCATTCCTACAAGACCGATATCATCCAAACACGTCCTAGTGGGTCCCAAAAACATAAAGCTATTTAAATTTGTCCTCCTATCCTCATGAGTCTCTACTATATCAATAAATCCATCAATAATATAAATCCATTCTTTAGAATATAGAGGCCCACCAGTTACCTAAAATGATGGTCGACATTAGACTACAAATCAAAAGAATAGAAAACCCTCACCCTCCATTTTGAGAAAATATAGCCACATGGATTATAGGTTATAGTGGTTTTGTTGCATGATCTCTAAGATTCTATATGAGAACATGATCAGGTGAGTCCTCATGCATAGCTTGTGTTGGAACAAGCGCATCCCCCCTAGTGGTAGAACCCTTACTTATAGCTCAGGGAATCCCAATAAAGCATCAATGAGGTAGTAATATTAATTAATTATAAATTAATATTTAGATAAAATATGAAAAAATTAAAATGATTAATATTTTTTTAGTTATAAGGGTATCATATATGATTTTATATGATAGTTTTCCCTAGTATATACACACACTTAAGTTATAACCCTCCTAGTACTACAAAAGGATTGAAAAAATAATATTATACCTACAAGTTATCAACAATGATATATATATATATATATTATTAATACATGGAAATGTTCATCTAACTAGTGATAGCTATTATATACTTGAATTAAATGGAATATAAATTTTTACCAAATAGATTGAACATGTTTGGAAATTTAATTAATGAACTAAAATACATCACACAATATAAATTTTTTATCTGATCTTATGTGACTAATCATGATGCATGATCATACCCAAATTTGATAAATAGAAACAGAAATCACATCATCAATAACATAGATGTCAATTTTACTTTATCTATCCAAAAATAATGAAACCCTTCTAACCCCATCTCTATAAAGACTATCACATTTCAACGATGTCCCTAAATAGAAGAAGAGAAAAGATAGGAAACTGAGCTTTAATATAATTTTGCAACATCCCAAATAGAATCATCAGTTATGGGTTGATGTTCTACATGACTTCATGCATGGATCCATAGATCAAAGAGGCTCATTAATACAGTTGAGGATCTAAAAGTTTTTTTATAAAAAATAAACCAACATTGATCATATCTATATAGAAAAATATAACATTATATATATAATCCAAAAAATAGTATAATCATGATAAAGCATAAATATTCAATAACATAAGTCATGTGAGGTTATACAATAACAAACCAAATGGTCCCCCAATGTGTCAGTCCATCATAAATAATAAAACTACTAGGAATGAAAAGAATTATGGAAGTAGAAATTAAAAGTTAATCCTAGCTCCTCATCTATTTTTATCTCTACAATCCTCAACAACCTACATTAGGGTCCTTCCCCTTATATGGATCCCTTGGAATAAATTCTGAAAAATTTACCAAGAATACCTAGCATGGTATTGGTGTAATCCTAGTTGGACCCCTCCAATTCATACTTAATATAAATACTCAATTTTTTAGAGGTATATTTTCTGATGGAAAAGTAAAATTGTTTAAAATAATTCATCCAACTGTATAATGATAAATAATGAACTAACTAAGTTCCAATAACCCCTGTCATACCTGATTCAACACCATATTTGATGTATCACATATGTAGTCATTACATAAAAAATTAATACTAAATGTGTCGGACATCATTTAAGTATAATATATGTTAATAGTTTAAGGAATAATTACAAACCTAGATTTAATGGTAAGTCACACCCATACCTAATGGTTACCTACACCCCGTAGATTATATGAACACTTCGGAGTCCCAAAACAATAGAACATTACACATACTCAAGGGCATTCCCTAATGAAAAATCATATGATCCAATATTCCCTCTTCCAATGGAATATGGATTTTTACTCCTACTAGATAATCACATGTCAAGATTTGATGATTCGCAAAAATATCCATAGCCACAAACTTTCAGTCTTGTCAACTAAGATATCCCACTCCAGAGATGCCTAATTATGTTAGGGAAACCTATGAACCTAAAAACCGAAATATATATTCCACTAGATATCTAGAAATACATATATATAAGTCATTAGGTAGAATGAAAAATATATCACAAAAAATATACCATTTACTATGAATTATACACATGTATGAAATAATAAGTCCTTGAAGTAATATAGCATATAAAAAATTCCATGTGATATGAAATAATTACTTAACATGTGAGATATATCAATAAACACACGTAATCGATATAATGGAACAATCTTACGGGATATTCATTCATTTAAAACACAACAAATAGTGGATGTTACTCTAAACAGGGAACATACATACAAAACAAGCACATCAAACAACTCCAAAAAAGGCTTAAGATGGTAAGTACATCATACCATTATCAAGTTGATTCTAGTTTACAATATCCATCAAGGGATGAAAACTTGATCTTTTATATGAAAAAATAATCACCAAAACAAGACCCACTCTATCATAATATATTATATAAAATTCAAATGAAAAGAGGATATTGTGCTAAGAATTGAATTCTAAATCAACTAAACAAAAGTGATTCTCTTCTAATGGTATATCTAGTTCCCTTAAAGGGAGAGAGAGGAAGTTATTCTCAGTATATCATGCCTCTAATCCGTCAATGAAGTAAAAATTATCGATTAGATCACATAGGAATCAATATATCTTAAAATAATATATAAAAATAAATTACTTATCCCATGACAAAGTTGAATTATCGAGAGATTTCAGGAATAATGGAGGAAGAAAAAAACTATTAAATTGAATCCTGATGACACAACATTTTGGATAATTAGTTTTACAGTACATTGGGTGGGTAAACACAAAATACCAAAATTAGAGACCATAGGTTCAAGTACCCATGTCAGAAGAAAAATAATTATGGGTTTTTGGATTGAAAAATAACGTTTAGTTAAATTAAAACATCACACTTGATTTGATCACATGGTTTACTAAATCATACACCAATTGTGCATGGCTTTGTACCTCCCATGGGAACGCACAAGGATTGTCCAAAAAGTTTTTTAAACCATGTTCCAACCATTCATTTTACCTATTTTTGGTTTATATGGTTTTCTGTGGAATGTCTCATAGGTATATCTAACCATGCACCAAACATGAAAAACCCACTAGTCTTCCCTAATTAAGATATATTTTTTTCTAGGTAGAACCAAACTATTCTTTCAAACCATGAAAAAATTACCAGCTTAATTAGATGCCTTCACAACCCTGTAAATCTTAAAATTAACTTCCCAATACTTTAATAATGTAAATAATAACTCCAAAACACATAAATAATGGATAAATGTTAGGATTAAGATACACACAAAAATATGGTCCATTATAATGGGATTCTTATGTAGTAATGAATAATAATTATGATACTTTTTCCAGATTTATTTAAAATTTCGATCACTATATATTTGAATAGATTTTCCCATAGGTCTTCCAATGAAATAAGGATATGAAAAAATGATTAATATCAATGTATGAACAAGGTGGGGTCATGTTTCATGTTGGTCTTGTTTGTATGTGATGAAAACATGAATAATATAATGTTGATTATTTCTATAAAATTTACTTTAAATTTGCGTGAATACCCTATGTATACTTATTCATTTAAGGTAAAAACATATAGTTCCCAAATATGTAATATACTCAAACCCTATAGATTTATCCTAGGGCACACGATGATATTATAATTAACTTTAACATCATAGGTTATATTTTTGACCATGAAAATCATAGATGGGATCTTTTTGGGAGATGTTACCGAGGAGATATTTTGGTTTGAAATAATTCACAAACAATATATATAGTTATTTATTCATTTATTACTCAATTTGTTCAGTGGATGTTCCATAATATATGTATATATGTATATTTTCAAGGGTATATTTTTCATATCATATATTAAAAGTTTACCTATATTTCTAGGATTCGACTTATATGTAATATTATGTGTTTACATAATTTTTTATTAGCATTTCAATTTATTATTTTTTATTTTATGGGATGGTACAGAGAATATTGATTCCCTAAATTTATAATATACACTAATAACTAGTTTTATTCCTCATGAATGTAAGGAGGAGTCAATGAGTTCTCCTAATGTTCTAGATGGGGATATATTTTATATATTTTATTAATATATTAAAAAATATTATGATATCACTATTCCTATTTACATAAATTATGGTTATTGTATTTATTGTTAGGAAGGGGTTTCATATCCTAGCATGAAAATTATTCATGGGTGTAACTAACTCATGTATAGGTGAATTCAAATATACAATGGATATGATTTTTGTTCAATTTTTTTAATTATTATTAGTAAATTCCTTCAATTGTTATGTTTTGGATCACTTTTTTATTTTGTATTTTTCATAATTCAATCATTTCAAAATGCTATGCCACCATCATCATTCTATGAGCATTTGTATCCTTGATAATCTTTTGATTATTGTTTTGGAAATTGATTTTCAGAATAGGTAAATAGTTTTGGAAACCTATTAAAAACCATAGAAACTTTTTTATTAAATGTATCTTGAAAAGTGAACTAATTGATTAGATTATCAAAAATAACATATAGTGTTTTTTTGATTAAATTTTTAGAAGTATCCTAATTATTTGAGACCATGTGGGTGTTATCCTGTGTTTTTTAATGTCACATTATTTTTGTTCATAGTATATGATATCCCTTTAATGAATAGATATTGATATGATATGTTTTTCTGCAGCACTGTGAAGAGGGCATGAGTATATATGTGAGACAATAAGAGATGTATTAGATGACAGGAGACCTTTATGTGGGTTTTTATTAATAGTTATACGTCCTAAGATAGTGAGACAATCCTATAAATTATATGAATCTATATGGTTTTCATATTAAGTCTGTCAGTTATAGAAGGATAATATGGGTTTGATTATTTTTATTATCCTATGTGAAAAATGATATAGTATTTATTATTGATCTACATCAATGTGTGGGTCGATAAAAAATTTTAGAGTGGAATGGTGGTAGTTTTTATGTATTTAAGCAATGATCAATTCATAGAATATAGTATTTGGTATTTATCATGAATTACCTAGAATATGTTGGAAATTAAATCACAATAAATTCTTCATGATATATATATGGAATTCTTTGAATAGGTATCTTATTGGTTGTGGTTTTCATCTAGAAACCAATTTTTAATTTTTAATTAACTATGTGATGTGGTTATGGATTATCAATAAGAAAATATTTTTTTGGGATGGTGGTGTTGAGGAGTAGGGTACTTTATTGGGTTTTTTTATAAGCATGATAAGTTAAAAAAATGATTTTTGATACATGATTTAATGGAATCATAAAGATATAGATGGGTCATTAATGGATGAACATTAGGTGAGTAGCATATAATAGATGAAAAATACACAATATGTGGTTTCCTAGTATATTTAATTGATATTATAAAATTTATTCTATGGATAAATCATAGATAAACCACCCTTTGGTTGTAGAGAAGAAAATTTTTGGACTTCTAGATGATGAGTTCAAAAATAGATATTGGGAAGTATCTGTTTTGTGTCTCATTAAATATTGATATATTCATTAGTATTCTGGAATATTCACTTTGGGTTGTAGATAAATCTACGGTGAGAACGATTGGTTCATTTTGGATGAATTTATGTGGTATTTTATTAAAAATGGGAGTTAAGACTTCTACATTTCGTATGGAAGTAGCACATTTCAATTCAAGTTGCTGATTGGTTATCCTTATTGTAAAATCCAACCAAAATATCCATGGGATAGATGTATTTTAGAACTGGGTGTGCGTGTAGAATTTTGAAGTATTTTTTTGGGAGTTTTATAATTAGTTATACTTATTGTAGCATCCTGACTCAGATTTCCCCTCAAAATTGTTCCAAACCTGTTGGCCACTGGTCCTTAATAGTGCCTCCCATATTCCAAACATTGTTGACAGGTAGTGATGGTCTGATTAGGTGATAGTGGGGAGACTACACCCTTATGATGTGATAATAATAATAATCCATTAAGGAAGCAAACAATGGAATAAGGGCCATAAACAATAAATGAAGCTATAAAACTCATTGGAAGTAAGAGAATAAACATAGATAATGTAAACTGTATCCCAATATCATAATACCATTTAAAAAATATTAAACATTTCACATAATGTCATAAAAACAATAGATAATATATGTGACCCACAACCCAGCATATATGTATATGTATAGAGTATATCAAGATAATGTCCATCCTGATTTGGATGACCCACTATGTCCTCAACCATCCATCACATACAAAGCAGTACAACTCCAATCACTATGGTCTAGATCTTGAACCTGAATCCTTTCCAGATATGAGTACTATAAATTATACACGTGTACCAAGGTTATGTGTATGGTGTGAATATGAAATTTGTAGAAAAACACCAGCAAGTTCCAACCATACATCAACAATTAATAAGACATTTGTAAAATTTACATAAAAGGAAACACACAAAAAATGAATACATAACCTTCTTACCTTGTCCAAAAAATCAAAAAAGAAGTGCTTTCCTCCTATAGAAATCACCAAAATATCTCCAACAATGTTTTCCAAAAAAATATTTTTGGAATAAAATAAATGTATTAATATATATATATATATATGAAGTGATGAGGACCCATGGATTAGTGGAAAGGAATCATGTGATGAATATAATACTACGTGAACCCTCATGATCCCCCCATAAATACACCATAGGAACCTCGTTCAATCTGACACATCACATTACACTAATCATAGTATCTAGAATAATAATAGAATTACCAAAAAATAATACCTTAGTCCCTAAGACCAAAAATAAAAAAATCTCCTCTGGATCAACAACCCTTCATCAAGAGCCAAGATGATATGCATCCACTAACAAAGAAATAATCATAATCTCAATAACAATATATCCAAAGTCAAAGAGATATCTCACCTCTAATAATACCAACCCATAAGCCTCATGTATAATAGAATGCCTAATTTCCCAAATGATGATCTAAACACCATATCCGGGTGGTCTATCACCGTCAACCATGGATTTATACAATGAGAACCTCATGAATAATCGATAGTCAACACTATCCCCAAATTTGTAAATTCTATGGAGGCCTCTACCCACTACGACTAGTTAACACCACCTTAACTGAGTCATATATATGTACACAAAACAAAAATGGTATATCAATCAACAGTGGTGATATACATTCTTCAAAATTACCTAGGCCACATCTTCTGACACTTTATTTTCCTATGAAAGTGTCACTAATATCCCAATGGTTAACACCACATTATTTATCATGGGTTATTCCCTCATACTAATGACCATGTCACCTAAATATAATGACCATGTCAACTCAAACTGGTAGTCAACATCTCCCCATGTACCAATAGAAATTTATATATCCTGAAAACCCATTCCACTTCATTCAAAGTGATCAAAATCACATCATGTGTCAGACCAATCTCGTCTGGTTCCCATATATAAAAACAATCATATCATAATTAAACTAAATAAAATAAATAACTACCCAACCTTCCTAGATCATCAAAAGAATTATACCCTTCATAAAATGGTTTATATAAACTAGGGAATACCCAATGGGATCCTATAACATCACATAATAAATATATTTATAAATATTAATTAATTTTTTATATCACTAAGAAAAAAATGTTTGTATTAAGATATACGCCATAAAAAAACCCATAAAATTAAGGATAAATCTTAGAACCACCAACCTAATACTCACTAATGCTCTATCATTTGATATTTACCATTTACAAGATACAAGCTATTTAAATCAAATTTTTCAATAAATTCCCTGAAAATAGGGATAATAGATCACAGATATTTAGCATTCTATATGGTGAGAGAAATTATTAATGTTATAAATGGTATTCAAGGCCTTATCTCTATGCTAAAAATTCACCCAATGTGTTTTGAAATGCTGACCAAATAGAGAAAAAATTCGAGAGCCTACAGGATAGAAATATATACACTTTATTCTACGATTGGATGAAGGACACATGTGGGTTATGAAAATTGAAGGATCCACTCAATGAAAAATAGGGTAAAATAAAATATGGGAAATTTTATAGAGCTTCATAGTTATAGAATAGTTTTTGAAACTGTTAAAAAACATTCCATTATCGTTTTCCATGAGGATAAACACTATTCATAGTTTTCACCAAGGTTTGAAAATCATTATGCCAGCCATGAGGGTTACTATAATAACCTTCACCATTTCCCACCCTTTATTTTAGTAGGCCTCATGGATATATGAAATTAGGTACCACTATAAATATGTGTCATAGTTGAGGATTCATGATTATAAAAATCTTGCACCAACCATGAGCCTCAGTTTGTTTATCCCAATGATGGTTTTTTGAATACTAGTGAATCTGAAACCGATTAAAATTCTCGACAAACAATATGGACCTTAAAACCCATATGAAATAAATTAATATGAGCATTAAAATTCTTGAAATTAGGATCCAAATCCCAAAAAAATATAGGACTATTTAACAATATAAAAATTAAAAAAATGTTAAGGAAATTATAGATGCTCAATAACCTAGTAAGTTATATCCCCCCTCATTAAGATAGATCATCACTTAGTAATAATGTTTCACATGAAGATGGTACCAAACATACACATATATTTTTTATGTAGATTTTCTACCCATATCATTAATCACATTCATTTCCCCTTGTGTCACACCCTACCTTTGGAATTACCTACCTAGTTTCTTTTCCACCCAAAATATTATCACTCTAATAGTCCCACCAAATTTCCATAGACATATAAGTCCTTTCATGACATATTATAATTGCATCACCTCATAAGGTTATCGATTCCTTCTTTCATCATACATGAAACCCATCAATTCCCACATCTTATCATATTCAAATTTCATACATGTCCAATACATGACACATATGAAAATATAAATCTCAATAAATGAAAATAAGTCATATATCTCAATACATTATAAAAAATATTCCATCATCATATAAATATATATTATCACATATCATAGTCCCAATTCCTGAACACCTAATACATATCATCATATTGATTCCCACATAATAAGTAGAGTATGATTAGTTCAAAAACAACGTGATCATATCCTACAAGAAATCATGCCAAGGACTAGAAATAAAAGGTCCCCCCACGATCAAGTTGTTTCTCTATTCATTATTGATTTTCTAGCCTGATCTAAATCTACCAGATCAACATCATTCACCTATCTTGATACCTAAATACTCTAGATATGACCTCCCTATGGAGATACACATGCTTTCGGGCAATGACCCCCTCTAATGGGTCTCTCTCTCCTAGCCATAGCCTTCGTGGGTAGTTAAATCCTTGCTACCAACTCATTGTAATGCTCTCAATCCTACCTCATATATCAATGTTTGACCTAGTACTTATATCTCATCTTTCTAATAATACATCTTACTAAAAATCTCTAGATGACCCATCTAAACAAATGTTCAACAAACCATTAAAACCCACTCACACTGAGTTTGAACATGGAATTCCTTCTCACAAAGGAAGAACGCCATTTGAGAACAAATCCTTGGTGTCCTACACAAGTGCCTTCCATGAATAACCTTTTAAGACTCCTCATAGACTATATTTTTTTCTAACTGATGCACCATAAATAAAATTACTTAACGTCATCACTTATCTCAAATATGAATAGTCCTTAATGATTCCCTCGTCGATTTTTTTTGGTTAACTGCATGTCAGAACAAGTTCGGTCAATAAATATTCACCTAAACCCTAATTTGTTTCCATAATCATACATCAAAACAACTCACCATAGTGATTTCATCATCCACAATTAAATGTTCAAAATAGGACAATTCTGTGAAGTTAGTCACACAATCTAGAACAGACCAATCTCTCTATTAGAGGTTCATTAACCCACTTTCTCTATCGTCACTTATGTTCTTTGGGATAAAGTGAAAATATAACATTTCCTCATATTCCGTCTATGTTGGTCCCTATAGTCCACTAGGATTCATCTTTACATCCCACCACCCCTTCTCTAGTTCTCTAAGAATATTCGTAGCAAGATTCACCCTCCAACCCAGGGGGTGTCTCAATTTGATAAAAAATCATTGACATAGAATCAATCCATTTATCTATTTTATATTGTACACCCTCACCCCAGAATTATGGTTTGTGTTGTGAATGGATGTCATAATTGAAATACGCCATTGATTTCAAAGCTTCATTAGATCTTCCATCAATACCCAATAGGACTCAAATAGAGCTCTCCCGGTGCTACTCACCGATCCATAGCTCAGAATCTTCCATATACGATGGCTTCGGTTACTGTACCTTAGTACATCCATATAGTGCATGATAATACCTATTCTTGAGGTCCTCATCATATCCCTCGGGGGCCTCATCTCGTGCACTATCATGAGGAATCATATCTCCCCTCCCTTAATGCTCTACCAGACACTACCCATGTGGAATCATGCTGAGGACCAAATGTCATGTTCAAATATCCATAACAATATCATATATCACATATAGGGAAATATGTAATAGAAAACACATATCACCACACTCACACACCTCTTCCTCACCAATTTACTAAGAAATCCTATGTCGAGGCTCCTTTTATACACATATCGGAGTCACGTGTGGCATATTTTATCACCTAACAACACCTTTCATACCCATAATAGAGTTAGGTATCATATATAACATATATTAAACATCATAAATAAGAGTTATTTGAGTAGAAATCAACCAAAATAATATTTAGGAAAAAACATATTATATTTTTTGGCTCCTCAATCAACTCATCCAATATCATTATCCATGCCTACCCCTAATAGTTTTAGGCCCATAAAAACTATATACAAATTGAATTACAATTTGATATCATCATGAACAATAAACCTAGTCTAGCTGAGTATAATTTCAATAAAAAAATATTTTGGAAAACTTTTTTTATCTTCTTTGTTGACCCATTAAATATGACAACCCCTCCTAAAGAATTCTGGGATCCAAATAATGATCATAAGAAAAACAGACATCATATAAACCTATGTGCTTAATATAATGCATTACCCATTATCCATTTCCATGTTGGGTAAATAATACACCCACATAATCCAATAACATCACACAAATGTGCACCAATAGAGGTGGAAATCAATCAACTGTTAAAATAAAAACCATAACATTAATTTCACACCCCTAGTAACTAGTTAAGTGAAATTTTACTTTATATCTCATTGAAATCCTTGTAAGTGAAGATATATAATTATAGTACAATATAGGTGAAAAAACATTTAAATTAAGTAATTAATGAATCTAATTCAATTATTCAGGACATTAACTATATTTTCAAAATGATTTAAGAATCTATGTTAAGGGATCTCACTAAACAAACCCATTTTCATTGGTTTGTGTGATCTCCATTTTTACCTCACATTATCTATCCATTCATATTATAAAAATATTAAATATTCAGTATATATTCTCCAAAAATGCATACTTAGTTTAATACACCTTTCTTTGATGAGGATATACATTTTGTAAATGACCCCTTCATAATTTCATTATATAAGAAAACCCGATTATATAAAGATATTTTTTCTAACCTATATCACATATTTCTCCATAAAATATTTTTAACAATTCATTTTTTCTATAACTATTCATGTTATTGTTGAAAAACATTTTAGTTCGTTTATAAATCTATGAAGATTAATTTTCTCTATTCCCTTTTTAATAAACAATAATTGTTTCCTTAAAACCCTACTTCATATGTATATTTCAAATTTGATTACACCCCTTTTCATCTCGTCGCTTCACATGTGAGTCAATTTTTTGATGAAATATAATTAGTTTTCACCAATGATTTTCTAAGAAAAACTTATTCCATTCATTCATGGAAACCATTATAATATTCCATCTTGTTAGGCTAGAAGACAAGATTATGAAACTCATTTCATTCCACGGGTAATCCTTATATGTATACCTTATGTTTGATTCCCTTATGTGTAACACATATGAATATGCATGTTTTGATGGGAGAACACATTTAGTACACCAATGTATTGGGTAATTTTTATATCACATGAGATGAAATGTATGGGATTGTAGATTAAACCTAATCCATGTTGATTCTATGTCCACCATGCGATGTTGTCTTGGTAGTTAGTCATGAGTTATGATTATGTCCTAATTTATATTAGTTACAAATTCCTATTATACCATGATCTTATGTTTCCAATTTATTTATTTCATTCACCGAAAAATTTTCTATGAACATCATATTTTAGGATATAATATTATGCATCTTGAAATATATTCTTTACTTCTTTATCATGTTTATTTCATTACTAGGATTTATAGATCATTCCTAATTATTTTCTATTCCCTTGTTTATATTTTTCTCTTTTTAGAACTCCAATGTATTTAGAATAACATTATAAATAATAAAATAATTATGTTTTATTTTAGACTTATTATTATAAATTGTGATAACAATATTAAAATGACATTACAAATTATGATCATTCAGTATCTTTTATATAATAATATTAAAAAACATTTAATGTTATGTGTAAAAGGTATGGGTTAACATAGAATATAAATTGATCATACCTAAAGTTAAATGAAATATTCTTATTTATATCCTCCCTGACAAAAATATAAAAATTAAAGAATGTGTGAGTATTTATATGGAAATTACATACTCCCTTTTAATTGATTACTTGATGTCTTGGAAAAAATGATCATATGAAATTGCATCCTAACATATTAAGTAATTCAGAAACACGTGTTTAACGATACATGTGTTTAAAGAAGATAAATCCAAATCCATTTCAAGATTTAATAGAATTTAATCTTTTAATAAGGAATGTCTCTTCGTACATTTATATATTTTGTAATTCATTATTTTTTTCAATTCTAATATGGACCACATAACACTCTTTTGTTTCAAAAAAAAATATGGTCATGTTTACGAAACATTTAGAGCTACCAAAAACGTATTTTATAGGTTTTCTAGAGGACATTATGGGTTGATTTTGGAAAATTATAAAATATAATTTAATATATAGTGAAAATGTGTAGGAGTTTTTCTTAAAGGGAATTTCAAAATATATCTAAAAATAATTTTGGAAATAGTTTCATAAATTATTACATATGATGTAATATTAGGTTCATGTTCATTAATCTATGAGTATTTAGATAATGTTAGAGATTTATATATGTGTTCACCAAAATACGGTTGAAAATAAAATAGTGTATGTCATGGTATAATCTAACTCAATCCGTAAAATAGTGAATGACACGATGTCTAGTTGTTATGTAAATGGAATTCTATCATAATATGATAATTTCCAAGATCCATCTAACTTGTTCTCTATATAAATTCATGCTTGGTTATTCATCTTGTGATGATAAATGTGAGATGTTATAATTCCTCACATTATTTTCTAAATATTAAACAGTAAATTATAGCACTAAAATAATTCAAATAATTAAAAAAAGTGAAATATTTTTGAAATTACATAATCAGTATTGGCAACGTATTTTTTTAGGGTATCCTATAGCATTCAACAAAATTTTTTACTAGTGGGTTTTATTAAATTATGGTTATTTGGTATTTATAGATCATTAATGACAAATTTCTCAATATATTATTTCAATTAATCTTGTAACATCATATTGTTAGTATAAAATGTCTTGATAGAGATCTATCTTATGTGTTAGTATATTTTTATGAACTTATAATACCTCTAGATGAAGGATTCATTCAGTCGATTGTCAATGAACTTCATCAAAATATTATGAAGAAATTTTACAAGCTAGATAAATTGGTGTTAGGTATATCATTTTAATTATTATTAATTTATATTAGTTGTATATCCATAGAATGATTTTTTTTATTGTTCTACTTTTTTTGTTTTGAATGTTAGAAATTCCTTTTTCCAACCCTTTAGATCAGAGTGGTGTGGTTACCAAACACATATTCATCACTCCCATACTTTACATGGGCCTCTATTGGGACATGTGAAAACACTTTTATCCAAAATCATTGTAAGTATATAGTGTGTGACTCTAAAATTTAGTCTCATATATAGAGCATCGAGAATGAGTTACCTTAACCGGTCTTTTTCTATTTTGACATATCGATTTCACAATTTTTTTCCCTCATATACTTTTGAAAAAGGTACACATATGTGAAAAATTTTTATTCCACTTTTTCCGTGTTATTATTTCACCAATTATGTATTTTTTTTCATTGTTTTACACACTATGTACATAATTTGGGGAATCGTGATTGGTTATGGTTTGTGTATACCTGAATTTTAGTGTCCTAGAAATTCCATATAATTTATTTTTAATTATATGGAATTATTTTGAGACGGCAAAATCTGATGGCGTGCGATTTTGAGGCCTGGAGTGCCCGGAATCATCTGTCAAAAAAATTTTAAGCTCTAATTAGGGCATTTAATCAAATTTCCTGAATAAGTGTAATAAATATTAAAAAATTACTCAGATTAGAAATTTGGGGGCACTGTTTCATTCAGGATGGCGAGTTTACATGAGGCACATCTTAAGTTTAGTCGGGGCAGGCCTCCTGTGAGAAAACCAAAAAATGGAACAACCGTAAATAAAATAATTAATTAAAGTTATTTTGTTTTTCAAAAGCTTATATCTCAAAAATGGTAACTTGGATTAATAATCTGAGACCACCGATGAACTTGTTAGGGTATGCTTTCTTTAGGAAGTTACAAACATGGGCCAGCGCAAGCCACCAGTGAAAGTTAGTTTTTGTCCGTAAATAAAATAATTAAGTGACAATTATTTTATTGTAAAATTCATAACCTCTAAAAAGTAAATTAGATTAAAAATATGAGAGTATTGTTGGGTTCGTTGGGTGTTTTTCACTTAGGTAGAGCCTAACCTCGACCCGCACAAATCGAGGATGACTATTATTAATTTTCCGAACTTTTTTTTCAGGTACATTCTATAAACGCATCAGAAATGTTTTCTAAATTTTGAACCATTACTCAGATTAAAAATCATAGAGCACCATTGAATCCACAATCCCGATATTCACTTAAGGGATGCTTTACTTTGATAGCAACTGGCTCGAAGAAACACACCCCAACGAACAAGCGGTGTGTGGGGCCGACGGTGTGTCAAGCCATTGAACGACTTGACCTTCCATCCTTAAGTAAAGATGACATTGGAAAAATTATGAAGATTCCTAATTAATGAGCCCCATTATTTCTACAATTTGTTACTTACACTTCCCCTCTCCCATATATATGGATCATTGAGAGGGGTATCAGAGAGCTTCACCAAGCAGTGAAGTCATAAAGGAACAGCACGACGTCGGACCCTTGGAAAATGATGTCGGCCACGTGGGAGGTGACGGATGACGCTGAGCCAAATGGGGATGTGTGAGTGGAATATTTGTGGGAATGAAGAAAATTATCCACCATCATGAATGGACGTCACACCGATGTTTAGATGTAGGGTGATTAATTCATTTATTCATTAAAATGATTTTCCTCTTCTCCATTCTTGTATAACACGAAGAACACGGGTAAACCGACTAACGGGTTGACCCGTGATTCATTCATCTTTGCAGGAGGTTATTGTGGGGAATATTTTGGGGTTAATATTGTGTTCAATATAATTATTTATTGAACTCCCTTAATATCATCAATATTACGAGCTAACGCAGAGGCTGTGGGCCTAACAAACCCGGCCTGAACCCTATGCTACCTTTGTTTCCTTGTTACCTATGTGGTACTTCTATATTCATGGTGTTACGTGTGTGGTACATCTATCTTCATGGTTTTACTTGTGTGGTACTTCTACCTTAATGGTAATTGCTTTTTAGTGTTACCTATGTGGTACTTCTATCTTCATGGTGTTACCTCTCTGATACTTCTATCATTGTGGTGTTACCTTTGTTGTACTTATTGCTTCGTTGTGTTACCTGTGTGGTGCTTTAACCTTTGTGGTATCATCTTCATGGTGTTTCCATTGTGGTACATATATCTTCGTGGTGTTACCTCTGTGGTACTTTTAACTTCGTGGTGTTACCTGTGTGGTACATTTTCCATTGTGTTATTGTCTTCGTGGTGTACCTATGTGGTACTTCTATCTTTGTGGTGATACTAGTGTGGTACTTCTACCTTCATGGAGTTAACTTCGTGGTGTTGTTTTCATGGTGTTACATCTGTGGTACTTTTAACTTTGTGGTTTTACCTATGTGGTGTCCTTCCCAAATGTATGATATGAGTATATCTTGATAACTTAGGTATATGTATGGGCATATACCTAAGTAGAGTTGATGTCTTTCTTTGTTGTTTTTCCTTTGTCGAACTCTAGGAGACCTATGGGGGTATTGGGGTACCTACTGAGTATTGTTATACTCACCCATTCACGGGCTTCTACCACACCATGTTGTGTCTTGTGAAGATGATGTACAACTTTGATCAAGGCTGACGGAGCTAGGACTGGATAGTGCATGAAGGAGGACCATTCAACGTGACATGACGCGGAGGAGACTGATGGACGTGGAGTGCCGAAGAGGCGATCAGTATCTTCCATTTAGGTAAGAACCTTAGAGGACCACCCAATAGTTGGTCTAATTTTTATTTCAATTGTATTTTACTTCCATTCAAACTTGTACTTTTACAATTGGTCTTGTATTCTTTCCCCTTTTACATCCATCACTCTTTTACTACAGTAGTTTACTTTGTAGTTTCATCTTATTGTGCTCTAGTTTTTGTGGTTGCTTTTAGTTGTGTTCTTGGACTGTGTTTCTGTACTGTTTAAAAAGGAAATGTCTTCCCTTTTAAGGGATATTCCTTTCTAGTGCTAGTCGCCATCCCCTGGCCTATAGAAGGTGGGCTTTGGTTATTCACAGCATGGGCCCTGAGGGATGTTTCATGACAAAGTGGTATCATAGGAGTTTGGTTCTACAGAAGAACTAGGACTATGATCTTTTCTGCGAATCAATAGTGTTAAGTGTTATGAGTGTGGTTTTCAATTTGGGGAGTCCAGTGTTGGTGCATCTGCCAATATATCCAAACTCCAGGACCATGAATTCTGATTTTTGACTCAGCACACAGAAACACTGATTGCATGTGTTGTTGAAAATTTTTCTTTTTTATTTCTTTGTAGTCAACTCACTAGGTATAACATAATGACCATGGTGCACCTATTCCTTATCTGGATTCCACCACAAAGACAGCCACCCTGGGTTCCCGAGAGAGTACACGATGACGGCCCACCGAGTGATGAGGCTCTAGTTCAGGGCCCTCAAACTACGTTGGAACCTTCGGGTGGTGTACCAGTAGCACCACTTCACATTGAAAGAAATTATATCTAGTGGTACTAGTAGAGGACACATTTAGGCTTAGTTCCTTACATTAGTTTCAGCATCAGATACCCCTTAGATTATGAGGCGATCCCGACTCACAAGCGGCTGATAACTAGCTTGAAGAGGTTGTTGAGAGTTCTCTATAGATTTTATAGCTTCAGCAGGAGAACATTTCACTGTCTGAGTATTCATTAAGGTGTACCGACCATTTCTAGTACTCGATGAATATGATATGAATAGTGCTTCGGGGCTTAGACTTCCAAGTGTGGTGTGTTTAAGGATGTCTGAACCAGCACTATTTCGCTATGAATTCTTACATATGTTAGGGTGAAAGAGAGAACCTTTGTGGTTTTATGTTATTTGGATGAGAAGATACTGAAAGTGAATGTTACTAGTGGGGAAGTAGGAAACTGGCACCGGTCTTAGAGACTTGGACGTGTAAAAATGATTCAGGAAGAATAATTGTTAGTGAAAGATGAATCTGCAGGGTTGCAGATGTGAAATCCGAGCTAGGAGAGCTGTATTAGGTGGTGTACATTTCAACATGTTAAAAACACCCCCCTTTGTAGTCGTCACTAGGCTCAGGGAGCTAGAGGACATGGGAAGGGAGTAGCTGCATACGGTCATGGAGTGCGAGCCAAGGGCTCTAGGAATGATTTGATGGATGGTCTGTGTTTACTACTAGCTGTCGTATTAATAGACATAGGTACCAATCATTCCTTCCTTCCACGAATCATGTCCAGAACTCTAGTTTATTGTTAAGACATTTACTTGAACCTCATGTCTGGAGATACATTTTGGAGGAGACACAATTATCACACTTATGTTGATGGTGTGATATGACCCTTGGGGAAAAAGTTTTAGTTGGAGCCTCTTTGTACCAGCGTCTAGGCCTTATAAAGTTAGTTTGGGTATGGAATGAACATCCACAGTTCATACTTAGATTGAATGTACTAGTAATAATGGTTGTGGTTTACCTACAATGTTGGAATAGGATTTTCCTTGGTTGAAAAAAAGGAAACTCAGGCAGCACATGACAAACTCATGAAAAGGAGAGTGCAGTCGATCACTATTGTGTCGATCAACACTAACCTCGTGGCAGCATGAGTTTTGAGTTTTCAGTTCCCAACAGAAGAGAAAAAGTGTGGGGGACATCCTTTCAAAATATGTTTCTAGTTTTACTTACCTAAAGGAGGAGGGACTTCTGATTTTGATGGGTACTACCGGAGCTTTGGACCAGATTTCTCACGGGTAACGGCACCCTTTTCTGTTTTGACGAAAAAGGGGGAGCCTTTCTTATGGATTTAGAAGTGTCAACAAATCTTTCAGGATATGAGACAGAGACTGCTGAGTAGTACTATTCTACTCATTACCTGGAGTTATCATCAGTGGTCTTTGCACTAAATATGTCATGGCACTACTTGATGGGTGAACGTTTTATTGTCTACTCTGATTATAAGTGTCTCAGGTATATCTTCCCTCAGAAAGACCTAACCCTAAGACTACAGTGATGGCTAAAGTTCCTCCAAGACAATGAATTTGAAATAGTCTATACTTCTGGGAAGGGGAATGTGGTAGAAGATGCGCTCAGTAGAAGGTCCGGTCTGCAGTTGCTGATTGAGTCGATAGAGCAGCTAGCCGCATTACAGATATCCTTTGTGGATAGAGATAGAGCAGCATACCTCCAATCTATGAGAGTCACACCCTCACTTCTTTATCATGTTCGAAAGTTACTGCTAGGGACATTTACTATGAGGCCTGATGTGCTCAGATATCCTAATGATGGTCTCTTGAATTATTTTCTGAAGGTGGGGGCATGTTGTTATCTTCAGAGCATGCACCATAGTACCAACGTCGCTTCGGGAGAAGGTATTGAGGGAATTACAAACAGTCTTCCAAATTGTACATCATGGAATGGAAAAGATGTACCAGGAACTCTGACGTTAGTACGGGTGGACAGGGATGAAGAAAGAAGTGGAAGAGTTTGTATGATGATGTCTCACTTGTCATTAAATGAAGACTACACAGAGATGGTAGAAGTCTTATTCCGACAAGATATGGAGACATTTTTAGTTCTAGGAGGGGGTCAATTTTCTCTTGTGAGTCTCCCCTCGATGGGGACTTCAGAGATTTATCTGAGGAGGAATGTTATCACCAAGGTTTGTCAGACTATTTTTCATACTTCATAGGATTGTAGAAGTGGAATATTGCTTGTCACTGCCACCATGGTTGGAGGGGGTGCACGACGTCTTCCATGTATCCTAGCAGGGAAGATGCGTGCATGACCCTTCTCAAGTCATCAAGCATGGAGATATGTACTTAGACAATGGGGAGACATTTATTACAGTTCCACTAGAGATTGAGGATCGATGGGAGTGGGTCATTCGTGGGTAGTCAATACCTCTGGTGCGCATTCGCTGGTAGCACGGGAACCTTTAGTAGAGCACATGGGAGCAGGAGGCTCAGATCTATGCTTATCACCCCAATTTGTTTTCTATGTCTATGATGAGGCTTTCGAGGATATAAATCAATAAGTTGGGGAGAATGAATGTCTCAGAAATTTTGTATAATTTTTTTTATTGTATGGAATTTTTTCGAGACCGTAAAATATTACGGTGCAAGATTCCGAGGCCCGGAGTTCCCAGAATGATCCGTCGAAGTTTTTTTTAGCTTTAATTAATGCGCATAAGTAGTTTTCCTAAATAATTGTAATAAATCTTTAACAGTTACATGGATCAAAAATCCAAGGGCACCGTTGCATTCAAGATGGAAGGTTTACCTTGGGCACGTCTTATGTTTTTTCGGCATAGGCCTCCTATGACAAAACCCAATAATGGAATAACCATAAATAAAATAATTAAAAAATGTTTTTTATTTTTAAAATTCATATAACTCACAAATGGTAACTCATATTAAAAATCTGAGATGACTACTGAAGTTTTGAGGGTATGCATTCTTTACGAAGATACTAATAATTACTGGTGCAATCCACTAGTGAAAGTTAGTTTTTGGATATAAATTAAATAATTAAGTGACAATTATTTTATTGTAAAATTCATAACCTATAAACGGTAACTCAGATTAAATATCTGAGAGTACTGTTGGGTTTTTTGGGGCGTTTTTCACTTAGGAAAAGCCTAGCCTCGACTATCATGGGTCAAGGATGACTGTTATTAATTTTTCGAACATTTTTTTACAGGTATGTTAAGTAAATGCATGAGCAGAATTTTCTAACTTTTGGACTGTTTCTCGGATTAAAAATCCAAGGGCACTATTGAATCTGCAGTTCTGGGGTTCGCTTATGGGAGGACTTACTTTGAACACAGTAGGTCCGAAGAAAGTAATGTTTTGAGACTCTTTAAAAGAAATGAAATAAAATTATTTTGTTATTTTATTTCATATCCTCTAATGAACAGGCGGTGTGTGGGGCCAGTAGTGTGGAAATCCATTGAACAGATTGACCTACCAACCTTAAGTAATGACAACAATGGGAAATTAGTAAGATTTCTAATTAATGAGCCCCATTTTTTCCCATGTCGTTACATACCCACCCCCTCTCCTATATATATGATTCTTGGGAGGAGTATCAGAGTGCTTCACCAAGTAGTGCAGTGATGAAGGAACACCGAGTTGTTGAACCCTTGGAAAATGATGTTGAACCAGTGGGATGTGATGGACGATGTTGAAGCAAAGGTGGACATATGAGTGGCATCTTTTGGGATCTAGTTGGGGGAATGAAGAACATGATCCACCATCAAGAATGGACGTATCTCTGACATTTTAAGGTAGGGGGTTTAATACATTTATTCATTAAAATGATTTTCATCTTCTCCACTCTTCAATAACACACAAAACGCTGGTCAACCGACAAACGGGTTGACCCGCGATTCATTTGTCTTTGCCTGTGGTTTTTGCAGAGAATCTTGTGAGGTTAATATTTTGATCAATACAACTGTTTATGAAACTCCCTTAATATCCATCATATTACGAGCTAACGCGGAGGCTGTGGGCCTAATGTTCCCAGCCCGAACCTCCGCTATCTTGATTTCCTTGCGCCACCTCGGAAGACTGCGAGCACATCGACACATGTTGTAGGAGGAGGATTGTAGCTATTAATTCACTTGAACAGAAGAGGCGGACAACAAGACAGCCAGCCATGGGATGGAAGGTGGCGCGACTGCCGCCCGGCCGACAAATGGAAGCCCCGGCCAAAGCCACTATGGAGGTCGAACCGGCCTTTGGTGGATTTTTCAGCGACCAAGCGGTGCCCACGTAGCGCCCCTACCTTGGCAACCAAACGGCCTCCAAACTGTTGGGAAATTTGGGTGACCGGGGGGTTATACCCCCTGCGTCAGACTGAACTGGGTTGCCGCATTTGGAGCGGGTTTCCACCCTCGAGCTAGGTCACCGCCCTCAGAGCGGGTCGCCGCCCTCGGAGCGGGCCACCGCCCACGGACCGGGCTACCACCCACGGAGCAGGCCGCTGCCCTTAGACTGGGACACCACCTTCACATTAGGACGCCTTGCTCAAACAGGGCTTCCACCCTCATAGTGGCCCACCACCCTCAGAGCGGGCCATTGCCCTCGAACCGAGTCGCTGCCCATGCGGGCCACCACCCGGCAGGCCGCCACCCCCTTGCGGGCTGCCCTATTCTGGTCAGGCCACCCTTACGCCCCCCCCCCCCCCCTTGCGGGCCGCCCTATTTTGGCTAGTCCAGACTATACATCAGCCCAAACATGCCGAGTCCACCTTGGCCTAGCCGAGACCGAGTCGGGCCGGGTCGGTCCATCCGAGTCGGACCGGTCTCGGCTCCCACTGGACCAAGAAACACATAAAGAGGCATATATTGAGAACCATATGTTTTTTTATGAACCATCTACATCATAGGGATCCTTGTAATTGATACGGTCCTTTTGTTATACTCCACTGGAGCTTTGGAGAATGTTGAAGTACGGTTGGGTTGGATTGGACCCGAATCAAACCGATCCCTCGGAGCTAAAACATTTATAACTCACAGACCGAGCGTCCAATTGATGCACTATATGTTGCATTAAATCCCTTAAGACATGGCAGTCCTTTAGGTTACTCCTTTGGGGGGATCAGTGGTGGTTGAGGTATGATTGATATCTTGATGGGAAGATTTTACTTAACTCGATCACACCGATTGCGGGGAAACCTCTAGAAGGCTGCAACATGAAGAAAGAACATTTATCCTATGTGGGTCATATTCGATGTGGTTCAGTGCTCAGAAATCCTATTTTGGTCAGCATATACCGATCCTATTTTGTTTTAATCATGTGTGGGTCAGCGAGAGTTAGTTACCTATTGATCCTGTGTAGGTTAGTGGGGGTTAGTTACCTATCAATCTTATATGGGTCTATAGCAGTTCTTCTTAATAGAATATGATGATATAATTTACAACTAATCATCTATAATTATGTAATTAAGTTATACTTGATTGTGAGCTGAATCTTCTACATGTGTGGTACTTCAATCATTGTGGTGTTACCTGTGTGGTACTTCTATCATCGCGGTGTTATCAATTTGGTAATTCTATGTTCGTGGTGTTGCATGTGCGGTACTTCTAGCTTTGTTGTGTTACCTGTGTGGTACTTCTACATTTTTTGTATCATATTTATGGTTTTACCTATGAGGTACTTCTATCCTAGTGGTGTTACATGTGTGGTACTTCTATCTTTGTGGTGTTACGTATGTGGCACTTCTAGCTTCGTGGTGTTACCTATGTGGTACTTCTACCTCTATGGTATTGTCTTCGTGGTGTTACTTGTGTGGTACTAATATCTCCATGGTGTAATATGTGTGGTACTTCTGTCTTCATGGGGTTACCTATGTGGTACTTCTTCTTTTTTAGTATTGTCTTCGTGGTGTTACTAGTGTGGTACTTCTATCTTTGTGGTGTTACCTGTCTGGTACTTCAACCTTCATGGAGTTACCTTTGTGGTGTTATCATCATTATGTTACCTATGTTGTGCCTTTACCTCCATGGTGTTTCCAATGTGGTGTCCTTCCCTCATGTATGAGATGAGTATATCTTGATAACATAGGAATATGTATGGGAATATACCTAAGAAGAGTTGATGTCTTGTTTGTGGTTTTTCCTTTTTGGAACCCTAGGAGACCTATAGTGGTCTTGGGGTCCATACTGAGTATTGTTATACTCACCCCTTCATGGGCTACACATACACCTTGTTTTGTCTAGTGCAGATGATGTACATCGTTGATTGAGGCCGAGGGAGCTAGGACTGAATGGTGCAAGGAGGTGGACCATTCGGTGTGACGTGACGTGGAGGAGAATGATAGACGTGGAGTGCTGAAAAGGTGATTTTTCACTACCCTTTAGGTAGGAATCTCAAAGGACGACCTAGTAGCTAGTTTCTTTTTTCTTTTAGTTGTATTTTACTTCCATTCATACTTGTACATTTACAGTTGGGATTGTATTTAGGTCCCTTTTTACTTTCAACACTCTTACTATAGTAGTTTACTTTGTGGTTGCATCTTATTGTGTTCCAGTCAACATGGTTGTTTCATGTTGTGCTCATGGACTATGTGTCTGTATATCATAAAAATTAAATGCCTTCCTATTTAAGGGATACGCCTTTCCGATGCTAGTTTCCAACCCCTGGCCTATAAAAGGAGGGCTTGGGGTAGTCACGACATGGGCCCCAAGGGACAGGTCATGACATGAATATTTTTTTTCATGTTGTCATTTCTTGTCTTAAACACCATCAACATTCATAATTAATATTTCACATTTGGTATAAAAATATATTTATGTATATAAATCTTCATATATGTGTGATCAATAAAATATTTAAAACATCCTTTAAATTGACAAATTGCCTCCTACACATGTATTATTTGATCTCCAATGTTTAAATCATCCTCAAGATACTAGGAGACTCTTATGAGGTATTGTGATAATGTGTTTATGTGACATTAAGTTTTTTTTCATATATGATTTAAATAATATATGTTTCTATGATTTACTAATAATATATATAATTGAAATAACCCTTCATTAGCAGAAGTCCATGTAGACCGTACAAAAACAATTGGGGATTGTGTTATAGTTTTAATATAAATTTTGATGGTTAATGATTATAATTTTATGTGTGTGTTTTACTATTATAAATTCATATTTAGTATGTTTATAAATTACAAAATATATATATGCACATAAATATATTTTTTCCGTTTTTTTAAATGCGCATATATAATAAAATTAATTTTTATATTAAATATGTTATATTAAAATTTTATTTATTACTCCAAGATGGTTCTTGTATATTTTATTGAAATATTATATTTTTATGAAATATATTATATAAATATATTGTAAATTTCAAATATTAATAACATGAAATTTTTAAATAATAATTAATATGATGTGTGTTGATACCCGAGAGCTGGAGGATATTCATGAAGTTGATGAAAATGAATCCCCTACCAATTTAATGAATATTAAGAAGGATAAAATATTGATTTCTTGTTAAGTAAATGATTATGAAAAATTATATTGTATATTTCCAAAAAATATTCATTATTTTCAATGAATATACAACTATCAAACTTAAGTTAATTATTTGTTTTTAGAGCTTTATTATTTTTTGGATGCTTAGAAAATAATGGAATGCCGTTGAAAATTTTAAGAGGATGTTTTAACAGTGAAAATAAAAAATCATGGTAGGTTATTAATCATAGTTTTAACACCTCAAGACATCATTATAAATAATTTTTAAATTAATTAAATCTCTTCGAAAGCATAGGGTACAAGCAACCTAATGTCTAAAAGAACCATAAAATAGAATATTCATATAACATATCAATTATATTCGTAAATATAAATAGTAATAACTAATTCAATTAAATTATTTTGGTAATTGTTTATAAATAAACTAATTGGTTATTAAATTAATATAAATAATTATTAAAAACATATAATTGAGAAAGAAATGTGTTTATGAACAACTATATTTTTTCTAAATGAGTTTTTATTATGTCTTGCATAGTAATTTTAAAATTATTTCAATCCACATATATGAAATTTATTTTCAAAAAATAAAATAAATTTTGAAATAATCATATCAAAAATTTATTAGAGTTGAATTTTTAGAATTTTTGGAAAAGATCAAATTTTCATTGAATAGTTAAAAAAACTGCTTTTTTAGAAAATTTAGTTGTCATTCAGAAAAACTCAGGTTCTGTTTTATTTTCAATTTTTTTAAAGTAAAATTAGTCCAACTATAGTATAATAAATTCAGTTTCTTTCCTTTAAATCAATTAAATGTTCAATTTGTATATAAAAATTTATATACTTTTGAAAAACTTTCTTTATAATCCCATTTTTTCATTATGTGTGTGGGTATAATTTTAAATTTTTTTCTTCCATTTCTGTGAAATTAATTTGTTAAAATGGATTATATATTTTGAATAATATTAAATAATATTATAAAATAACATTAAATTCATGTTTGTTCATAATGAATAGTAAAAAATCAAATTAATTATCATGATTATTCATAAAACAGGTTTAAGAATGGTTAAAATGAATGATAGTGGTATGTTTTCCAACAAAATTTGTATAAATACTATTATATATATATATATAAACATTATAATATCCCACTATTTAATCTATGGTTATTTGGTGGAATTTTATTTGGAATTACTTTATCATTTTTCTTCTTTTGGGAAATTTTTTTGTGGTATTCAAAAAAACTCCCCTCTACTAATAAAAGGGAATCTCCTCTCCTCATTTAGTCATTAATATTAAATTATTTATATAAATACAGCCCAAAAAAGAAATACTGAAATACGTTATGAAAATTATATTTGTTATATTTTTTTCAAAAGACCATCACAAGGGTCCCTTATAAGATATCCAAATGAGGTTCTTTGAAGAGAATGTAATTGTCTTCACAATACTCTTTCATTTTACTTTATCTCATACAATCTTAATTCATGAATTACTAATTCCCTCATAAAAAAAAGAAATATAAAACATATACTAAGTCTTATTTATGTTTATTTATTAACCTATATACATCCCCTATTCCATAAAAATTAAACTAACTCGTCGATATTGTGTATGACAGATTACTGTTATGTGAACCGATGTATTTCATTTTCCATCACCACGTATCATGTATGGATATAATTATGGATTTAATATATATATATATATATATATGATTTAATAAATATTTATAATTATGAAATTATAATATAACATCTACCTTTATCCGTTCCAACAATTTGGAAAATGATAACGACACTAATGCGTATGGGTGGACTACTAGCTCCACATAGTGATGTACTATGTTTTTCATTTAATTATAATATGGATAGAAATAACTATATATTTAATGAATATAAATTATATTTTTTATATATAAATGAATAAAAATTGGTAAATTCATATTTTCTTTTCATTTTTCCTTTTCGTTACAAACATGGAAACATAGTTAATGTGTACCAATTAACTATAAAATTAATTTTTCTATATAAATTTTATAAAATATTATAATTACATATAAAATGAATATAAATTATAGTTAAATAATTATTAATATCTTGGATATGATATTACTATTTTAAAATTACAGTTATTGAAACTACCAAACCATAATATACATGGAAAAAAATGTAGTTATTATCTATTCCATTTATTTTAATGAAGAATTGTTAATAAATAGATGAACGAATGATATATGTAAATTATATATAATTATATATTTATTAAAATTGGTCATTAATATATTTATAATAAATAGATATTTATTATATAGGAGTTTCAAACATTTATTAAGTAAATCATATATGAGGTATGGGTTTCTCATCACACTTTTACTTTAATGAGACATATGCCATATTCACCACCTAATTATTCTCTATTTTAATATACATCCCATTTTATGTTAATATCATTAATATTATTACCTTCATAGTAGTTAAAGTTTCATTTTTTTTTATTTCTTTCATGAGGATTATGATTCAAATTTTACCAAAGTGGTAATTTTTTCCCAATATCATAAATATTCTAGATAGTTTTTATTAAGAATCACATAGAAGAACTATTTCATATTTCTATCGTAAACATAATTTATTTTCTTGAACTCTCAATAATCATTATATTTTCAAGTTATTATACTATTTTCATCTCATTGTAACTAAAATGTATTGAGAATGTTTTCTAGAAAAGATGAAATTATTTCTCTCTTTGGTCGAAAATATTTATTTCTCCTTTATCTATATTTTATAAAAACATTTATAAAAATGGTATATAAATTATTCAAATTATATTATCAGTAGATTTTTATACATGATTCAAGTTTTTCTATATTTTTCTAAATGAGTCTATATATTTTTTTCCAAATGAGGTATATTTTATCCTTTTTATCAACAGTGTAAAAATAATGTTTTTAACATATAATGTATGTATTGAATTACCAACCATCATGAACACTAATTATTTTAAAGATTTATTTACATTTTTATAAATTCTATTGTTAAATAAAATGTTCTTCCTAGTTCTCTCAAAGTTTTTAGTTTTTTAAAATAACTTTAAAGGGAAAAAGTATATTTTCCTTATAAATTTTTTAATTAAATATTTATGGTATTTCTAATTACCAATAAAATAATTCCTTGATTTAATTTATTATCCATTGGAAATATGTTGTAATAATACCATCGTTATTATTTAAATAGATTTTTTATGATTAGTATGGCTGGGATATTGTATTTTGATATCATTATCTACTGTGATCGGTATTTTATATCATTTTGCTTATTGGTTAGTTAAAGTATTAAAATTAATATTCTAGTTTCCCAATACAGTTGTTTAAATTAATTGTGATTATTTATTGGGGAAATTATTATCATTTTGTATAATATTATTTAAATATAAATTTTTATGTGATGGTGTTTGTCCCTTTCCATATGAGTAATGCATTAGATTTAGTAAGCGATGGTAGGGGCCTGTTATGGCCCCTCGATGCATATCTAGTTCTCATGAGAAAATATATCTTTGTTATACGGATGAGGATTTACCCATTTATGAAATATGTCTTAGCATTAAGAATTGATGATATAGTTGTGGTGTCTGGAATTAATAATTCCCTCATCGTGATATTTTTGTTCATAACCATGTGATTATATGATTGGTTAGATTATCCATGGATATGTTTCAAGCCCATATGGCTATTTTTGATCCAATTATTTTGATCATTATTTATTCTTACAATATTATTATCTATGTTCATGTTATTGGGTAAATATTATGGTTTTCATTTATTTACCTTTATTATTAATTATTCACTATATATCCATGATAATCCACTATATATACTACCTTTCGTAGCATTACAGATCACCCCGTAATTATTCTTCTATTATTGATGATTCTAGGAAGTTATTATGATTGATATATAGGTATATAATAATGGATAGTAATGGTGTTCTGAAAAAAAAAATCAATGTTGTATTTTATGTTTTAAAATGTAATTTTTGTTTTAGAGATATGTCTTGTTTTCCAATACTAAAAACATATTTGGTATATTGGGATGCGATTGATTATTTCTAAAACCCATATAAAAATGTAACCCATGAGTCTTCTATTATAGGGTTGGTTTCTTTGTAGTTTATATCATAGAATGTTTAGAATAAACCAAGGGAACTAGATTTAGGAAAACATATATAATAAAACTTAAACCTATGACTGAATTTGGGGATAAATATATGTACATGGTAACATCTTAAATTTTTTCGATGGTATATATTATGTGGACTTCCTATAAATGCAACCATGTCAGGATAACACATGTGGAGAGGGCTATGTAATATAAAAATCATTCCTCAATTTTTTCTTGAAATCTATAAATTCATACAATGTAAAAAATTTCATGTTTCCCTATTTAGTAAATACATTGTTGAAAATATTATTATGATTTACATTGATGTTATTGAAATTAAGGATTAAATGTTCAATATAAAGTATCATATATATTTTATAAACCAAATTATAAAGGTGTTTTGGGGAATTCTCCTTCATTTGATTAAACAAAAAATTTATTAGGGGTACCATATCGATGAATCACATGATCTAGAGGTTGAGATGAAGATGAAATAGACATAATTATTTTGTAGGGAAGTTATTTTTTTCTTGTCAAGTGTAGAAGGTATAATATAGAGAGCTTGATAATATGTTAAACTCTATGGGTGGGAAGTTTTATTTAATATATTATCATTTTGGTTATTTTTTTATGTATTTTATATTAGGGTTCCATGATCGGGTTTTTGTCGGATTTTTGAAAAAAAGTGATTGTTGATGTATAATAATGATTAAGTACTCATTAGATATATATTGGGTTCTCAGTGGGTAGTAAGGAAACCAAGAGGATCTATTTTTTTCACTACTATCCTGGCGGAATTATATCATGCACTCAATAGATAATGGGGATAATCCATAATTTAAATGGTATTTTCATCCCTATATTCCCTAAAAAACAAAAACTACGAGTTTCTGATTTCCGGACCACGTAAAATATTTTCATGCTTTGTCAATTAGTCTTTATCCTATCATGTTACAAAATATGATCCCATTTCCCTCCACGATTGAAGAATTATTTTTTAGTCATGAAATATCTATATTGAAAATGCATAATCATACATAAACTATAATCTTCACTCGTATTACTAAACTAGTTGGTTGTTTAAGAAACAACGTTTCACGTAATTAGGTCTTTTCAAATGCATAAATTACTACCAATTTAATATATTCTAGTAGGTGTAGATTATTTTTATAATAAAACCAATGGTATATATATTTTTTCCTAAATATAATTAATTCTCCACAAATATCAATAGTTTTGGCCCAATTATAATCAATGTTAGGTTCTCTAGTTGAGTTTTTTGGATGAATATCTCCCCTTTTTAGGTCCTAATATGGACAATCTATAAATTAATTAAATGATGAACACATAATTACTCTAATAATTATATAGAGTTTTCCAAATAATGGTATGGAGAAACTTGATCATATTTTAAAACAATATTTAATTTATTTATGGGTTTCAATAAATCATTCGATTGGTAATGATTGTTTTTATACTACTCATGATTGTATATGTTTTTTATAATTTCTTATTATAAATTTTTTATTATTTAAAATTATACTTTCATATAATATATGATGCATTAATTTATATTTTTAACAGATGATGGGTTTGAACACACTTAGTCCATTATTGACCACCATAGATAAAAGTCCTAATCTAGTGGTATTTCATACCATATTTTCAAATATTGTTACTTATAATTTTTATTAAATTTATTAAACATATTGGATTTGTATAATTATTATATATTTGCATACATTTATATATTATGGTGTGTGTGATTGAGAAGGTTCACACATGACAACATATTAGTTGGAAACTAGGGATTGGTATTATATCCTATTTATTTATACAGGATACAAATTAATCATATGAATGTAATACCCTAATATGTTATACTCATTACTTTAGTCCCTTGGACAGTATACCTGAATTCCATGACTGTTAATACCTTATAAACATAGGTAGAGTCACTCTGAACCTAAATTCTTCTCCATACATATACACACATGTATGGTTATATATGTACACTTCTATATTTATAGGTTTTATAATACTTTTAGCTGGGTATTACTCTGGTAATTCATATCATATCTCAAGCCAAGGATTAATGAATATATAAAAATATGAACCCTCTCCTCATATAGAGTAACTTTTCCATTACAATGATTATACCTATAATATTTTATGAATTTCGATTATTTTTTATCCATTCCTATATCGTTGTATTATTATTGACAATCACATTAGACTATGAATGGTTTTTTTATGATTGATATGTTAAAAAAATATCCATGGACCAATAATATTGTATGTTATGGTCTATGTTCTATATAGAATATTTAATGTCACATTATCATGGTGTTATGTGCATGGAATTACTTCATAATGTGAGAATAATAAGGACAATTTGAACTTATATTCAAAATTCTATCCTGATTGGGTATTCATCACGTGATGATGAATGTGATTAGTTATAATGTATTTTATAAATTAAAAAAGAAATGATGGTTTTGAAAATGTTTTTAATGTTTTTAATCACATGAATAATTTATGAAATTATACAATCAAAATTATATAAATATTAAGAGTTCATTGTGGCCCATATATGTCAGGTGAATCTTATACAATTGTATGGTATCAAATTATTCTGAAAAGATTGTTGGATATTTTTATAGCTGATTCCATCTAGCACTTATTTCCATATATCCTTTAATATGAATTATATAGTAGTCCATGGAATTAGTAGGATTCCTCCTATGAATCAGGTTATTTTTATTGTCCTTATATACCTTCATAGGAAGGATTTTTTTGGCTCATTAATATTATAGATCATGCAATTTTGAAGATAATTAATATATTAGATTGATTATTGGGATGAATGTCATTCTTAGGCTTCATTATTTATATTCATTATGATCATAAATTCATATTTTAGATAGAATTATGTTTGGGAGTTATATTTCAATTAACATTTATGTATTAGATATCCCTTTTAAACCCCTCATTATTATCAGATATGATCAATAAATTTTTGTATTGAATATTTAAATTATGAGGAATTCCATTTAAACATGTTTTTCTGTTGACATGACATAGCTGAAAAAAAATGAACGGTATTTTTAATGATAATTCAAGATCATGTTATTTTTATTACAAAAATGGGTATTTTCGTTCTAGACGCTAATATATAAAGGGATCATTCTAGAATAATAGGAATTTTGGGCATCAAATTGAAATCAAAGAAAAACATAGCATTGTAAGACAATATTATAGGTCTTCATCCATAGATTTATGCTATGGAGACCATTAAAGTGAGTACCATCATAGCATAGTAAAATAATGGAATTATATTTACTAAATTTTCAGCATCATAAAATACCATGTAAAAATTACATAACCTGGTAAAATTGAATTATGAATTTCAAGGCATGAAATACGTTATCAAACTAAAATTGCCTGAATTTTTTTTGGACATTCCTTATAAATATTTGTTATCATAAAGAAGATCACCCCATTTTTAAATGATATTTATGATTATGGAAAATAATTGAAAAAATTACAATTAAAATAATATAAATTATTAAATTATTCATATTAATCTATGAATACTTAAAAAATTTCATTATAAAGTGATTATTTTGAGGCTTTTTTGGAAAAAATTATTTAAATCATTTAATAATGGGTTAGATTCCCATTTTACCAATAGTTTAAATATAATAAAATATTTTTTATATTTAATTTATTTTAAAATATGAATGTTTTTTATTCAACAATATCATTGTTCACTAAATATCTCATATATGAATATAAATTAATTTATATTAACAATAATTAATTTATAAACAAAAATTATTATATTAGATAAATGTAAATTATTCATTTTTTGAAATGATAAAATTATAATATGTTTATAATTTATTTTTTATTTCCTCAAAAAATAATTTGTCAATGATTTAATATATCAATTGTTCATTTATTTATTTATCATCTTTTTTAAAAATATTTTTCAATATAAAGTTTATATTATTATTTAGTTTAATGGGTTAAAGTATAAAAATAAATTTTCTCGCATGAATATAAGGAGTTATTTTCTAGGCATGAAATGGATTGGGTTTTCTTCCATGATCGCATTTTTTTTACTTGGTTATGAGCATAAAATAAGAAGTAAGAAATATTTTATATATGTTATTTTTTGGAATAATGATAATATTGCAGTCTCTCTTAAGTAATGTATCTCATGATTGATGGAATTTTGTATGAAGTACTCACTATCCTGGAGGCTTATAAAATTTCTAGATTATTAAGGATTAGAGAACTATCTATATTTTATTAATCCAGTTGGGATGTTTAGCTTCAAATAATTATAATCATGTATATAAAATGGTTTTATTTAACATGATCATATTATTTATTTAGATTGTTTACAATTTATTAGGCATAAAATTTCGGTTAGAAACCACTACTATGAGTAATGTATGAGTTACACATAGATATGGTTTGAACATAAAAGATTTTTGGATGGAATAGGATTTGAAAAAAAAACTATAATCATGTATACATGTAAGGGGAATAATATGATATTAGAGAGCAATGTAAAAACCCCTTTAAAATAATATAGCATGTATTCCTTCTAAAAAATCCATGTTAATAAAATAATAATCTAATTGGGTTGTTTAATTATAAATATGGTAACATGTCAATAATTTTTTACATGTCATGGTGGATTTTTCTAGAACAATGAGTTAGGAAACAAATATGCCTATGGTATCAGTTAACACATATATGGGAATCCCTTAGGAAGGATAATCGATGAATTGTTATATGTTTTTTCATATAATAGATTTTGGAAAAGGGTTGTCTTCTCAGTTATCCTAGGGTTATATCTAAATTTATTTTAATAATTTCATACCATAATACTTATTCATTGATATGGACACTAAAGTTGAAACATTACACTATCATTAAGTATTTTTTTTCTTTTATACTAATTCCACTTTTATGGATTAGAATAGGAACAAAAATATGATAATGATCTAATACCATAAAACCAAACACATCCAAAAAGAAAAAATTAGAATAAAAATCCATACACCACAAATGAAGAATATTTAAAAGGGATTGTCATTTTAGCGGGTTCATGTTTTGTTATATAACCTCTTAATTGTATATAAAAAATTATACTCATTTAATAAAAATATATATTCTATATAGAATATAATCATTACCTTGTTAAACATTTATTTTAATCTTTATAAAGTATAAGCTTAGGAAAATAAACTTATCATATTGGTAACATAATAAATGGTTTTAAGAAAAAAATATAAAATAATATTTGTTAGAGAAACAACTTACTAGGAAACACACAATTAGTTTTTTCAACATGTTAATTTATATGCTTATGAGAAAAAAAAATAAAGTATTTAATATAACCACTAATGTCTCCTCTTATATATACAATATGATTATGTGTTCTAATTACTGGGTGGTTATATCATTTCTTAAAAGGATTATTCCAGTTATTAAATAAAAAGGGATTCATTATTGGAAATTTGTATTGTATGAATAAGATAAATAAATTTTTACAATGTTTTCTCAAATACTTGAAAATAGTTGAACTTATAATGTTCTATATTTTCCTCATTAAAGACTCATCTCCAATAAGAGTCTCATATCCCTAAACCTTAAATTGTTGTAAAATAATAATTTACCTTAGGAAATATATTTTGATATATTATTGAAGCGTTTAGATATTCTTGAAAGGTTATATTTAACCATTGTATACAATCTATTAAGATTGAAATTTGGTTCAATTTATTTATAAAATTAATATTTAATAAATAATATTTATTTATTTACATTTATTTTAATTTCAATATATCTTAAATGGATATCTATATAGAAATTTTAACATTGCATTTATGCCTAGAGTTTGGTCTTTTACCAATGTGAAGTATAAATAGCCTCTAAGATTTGTGTCTAGGGTCATGTCACTTATTAGTACTATTTTATATTATTTTTTTGTATTATTCTTCCCCTCCTGATAATCTCTCACATTTTAAAAAGATGGGAAGGGAACTCCCTCCCCTAATTGATGTCATAGAATCTGTAGGATTATGAAGTAGAGAGTGGATAATCCTTTCCCATATAGGATGTTTATCAAAACCAAATCTAAAGTCAGTAGCACTGAAATATGGAACTAAAGCCAATGATTTGGATATTATCCAAAGTGAATGACTCATTATTTTGATTCTTTCCTCTTCATCATTTTCTAATTATTTCTTTATTTAATTATTTTCATCTACTTTTGTCTAATTATGCATAGTGGAGGAGAGATGTTTGATGGTATGAGAATATTTTGGTAGTCCAACAGAACTTTTATCTATAAATCCCAATCACATGGAATATATTTCAATAACACATTTCATACAGTTTATAAGGGATTTAGTGATATGATAAACAATCTTCATTGTGTGTAGATTATCACAACACGCTCTATAGGACCAATAAGTAATTGAATCCTGGTGTGGTTGAGGGGATGGAAAGACAACACGTTTTAGGTACATGGAATATGTCAGTACATTCATTGTTGGGTTACATGATAAATAATGAGCCAATACATGACATGGGTAGATATTTGGTCTCACATTCCATGTGTCTATGATATCCAATGTGAATTAGTTTAATACATTTCCCAATGTATTGTTCTTACTCATCGAGTAAAAAAATATGCATACACACCATATAGATAATTTGAAAAACAATTATCGATAGAAATTAAATTAAATGGAAATGTTGGTTTTTGCTAATTTGGGGATAGTGAATGTACACAATATGTATATTATAATACAAGCTTTGTACCATCCCTAGGATGTAATTTTTCATATTTCTAAAACCTTTTAAAAAAATTATATAATTAGTCTACTCTATGTTTTATTCCATGTAGAACATGATCAATGAATCATCCCAAATATTTTGAAACATTTGAAATATATCTTAGGGACTATTTTAGATATTAACCCTATAGATCAGAAATAAGACTCAGGTGATGATCTGAGTGTGTGTGAACATGATAAATGAACAAGTTGTATTCAGATTATGAGGTATGGAACCATCACATGTATCAAGAGTTCAGTAAAATTGGGTTATATTTAAATACGTTTTCACTAATTTTGGTTACATAGGAGTCATATATTTAAATTTTTTAGCTAATTTTTAGTGGTTCTCTCATTTTATTTGGTTAACCTAAAGGTATTGGTAGATGTATATGAAATATAATTAGATTCCCACCATCCCATGTAATGTAGTGCTAAATTTGGTAAGTATTTTTTAGATATATTTATGGGAGTTATATAGTTACTCCCGATATGTTATGGTTTATTGGTTTCTCTATGTTGTTGAAGGTAGGTGTACTATATACCCCATATAACTCATTGTCAGTGGTCGTGATGATTGTAGAGTAGTGATTTCCAATAAATATTTATCTCTATTTAATCAAATTATATGATCCATCAATTATTAGGAATGATTAGTATTAACTCATTATTTGGTACTCCCCTGATATTGATAACATTAAAGGATTTGGGTTATCTCTTATATTTTATGAGATAGTACTCTTCAAACTATATGTGGTGATTTTCCTCTATACAGAGTATGATTCTTAAATCCACTATCATCATGTGACATTTCCCTTATGTGGATGAAAAATATAATTTCACTACCTATGGGGTATGTGGTGTATGTACTCTATTGTGGGATATAGTTTCTCAATGTACACATTGATGTTGGGGTTTTTCCCTTAACTACAAGAATATGATACACTTCTTTAAAGATATCAACACTGGTTGAGGTGAGATACATTAAATTTTTATAACTCTCTTGACTATATCACATGTTTTAGTATGGAATGTGTCCATTTATTTGATTCAATTATTAGAATATAATGGTTTTGATGGTCAATAAATAGGTATGTTATGGGTGTTGGGGTATGGGGACTCCAAATATTTGTTGATGAACTCTAGTGAGTCCTGGGTCTCCCAATGTGATACTAAATTATTTGTATGATGGTTCATAGATTTGAGAAATGTGGATAACTCTCATGATTGAGGAATTTTGGTGATTATTGAATTAGAGGATATTCCTTAGTATATCAATCTGGAGGAGCTGAGCTATATAAGAGGTAATACACCTTGAGATTGATTGATATCCCCATTTTTCGAAGATCTATTTCACAAGAATATTTCATGGTCCAAATGTGGTTATATATTTTCTGTTTCATAGTTGGGGGATATGAAATTGAACCCCATTTTGATATAGGGTATGGGTCACCCATCAATTAGGTTGTTACTCCCTTGAGAAACATATTATTTCCTTTTACGTATGACTCCTGACATTAAATAATATTTTTGAGGTTTTAATTTTACATATAGATACTCATATACGATTTTTTTTATAGAAAGTGGTTTTAGTTTTTGTACAATAATGTGTTACTGAGTTTGTTTTTTCACCATGTATGCTATGTGAGTGGTGAATTGGGGGACTATATTACAACTTTGATACAATGGTTTCCCCATAAGAATGAGATCTTATTAACTAGATCAATTAGGTATGATGAGTTTATTTGGGCTTATGTCCCCGTGAGTAGACCAATATTTAGTGATTCAATAAGCTATAGATGGTTAGGGATGAATTTTCCCTCCATATCTAAGGGTTGTATTCGAAGAGATCTTATTCCATTAAGTGAGTAGACTATTAGGCAATCTTTTTCCCCGTAGATATTAAGTAAAGGGATTAACTATAATTGAATCTATAGATTATATATTATATATTATTCTTCCCAATTTTATTTTGTTAGGAATTTTTTTCTTTGTCCCTTTGTAGTGAGATGAATTTTAGACTAAACCCTTTTTATGTTTAAGACATCCTAATAGGTATTTCATTACTCACTTTTATATTTTATTTGATCCTAAAAATTGTGGGTCTTTAATGAATGGTAAAAGGATTTTGGTGACTCAAATGGCCTGATGATAGTAGATCCAAATATTTGGATAGCCTAGCCATTTATTAATTATTCGTGCTTAGGTTAAATAATAAATGTTGTGGTGATCCTCCATATTATTCACTTATTTATGGTTGTGTTATTGTGATGTTTGGAGTTGTATTCTTCACCACTATATGGGATTTTAAATTATATTTTTGATGGGATATTTAGTTTGTATGCATATATATTTACATTTTTGATAGTTATTTGTAGCCTAAATAGTTATCAATTTTTGATCGATATAAATTTATAGTAGTATGCAGGAATTATTGTATAAGGATTCTCTTATACATATTAAAATATTGTGGTGATATTGACCAACCCCTAGCCTCTTGGAAGAAGTATTTGGGTGGAACACTCCAAATAATATCACTACAATTAGGAACCAGGTGGGATGGGTTATATTTAAATAATATCAAATTAACCAGTTCTATGAATGGATTTTGGATATATGTGTAAATTATCTTTCTTTGTCTATTTTTTGAAGACAAATCACAGATTATCCTAAGATCGGTTAATAGACTAGAGAGACTAACTATAGTAAAAAAGATGGTACATTCTTATGGATGGAATAAAAAATATTTAAACTGATATTATTAATTTTATAATATTTTTTAGGGTACAGTTCTTATTTTCAGGCCTCATATAGTAGCTAATTCATTTTTGGTTTTTGGAAGGACCTCTTATATTGTTAATGTTACTATGATTTTAGGACATTAACTCTATTATGATAATGATTTTTATAGAGTTGAGGATGATATCATCCATGAATAATGGGTGAAAAGAGAAAACTTTTTGAAGTGTTAGATTCTGAAGTGATTCAATCACGAAATATGTATATATATTGAAATATTTCCCTTTCTATAATTTTATTTCTTCAATGGATTCAGTTATTTTAAAAAATGAGTTTAGACGAACCATGTAACATTATTAAAATATTATCTCCTAATCATTAGATTAGTATATATGAATATAAATAACTATATTATGAAAAATATATGGACTACACATTTACAAAATTAATTCATTAGTAATCAAAGGATTATAATTAAGTGAAATAAATATTTCAAAATAGAAGTTATGTTTTTTCTAAAAAAATTATTTTTTTTCATGCAACATTTTTTATTTCAATTGATTAAATTAATGCGTATTTTTTGAATGCTTTTAATGAAAATTTTCTATTATTTACTTCATAAAATTATGTAAACGTTCAAAAAAAATCAAGGAATACAATAAAAAAAATCTTTTTTTTATGCTTAAATTGTATTAGTTTTTCTAAAAATTTGTTTTATCTCATTATTTTAAATTCAATTAAAAAATTATTACATTTATAGGTATTTAATTATATGAAATGAATTAAATGTCAATAATCATGAAGTTCAAATTTGGTATGTGGGTCCCTTTTTTCTATTCAATATGAATAGTAACCGAGGTAACTTTAATCGCATCAACAAAGGTTATATCAAGTTAATCTATATTGAAAAAAGTAATAAGGCCATCATTTCTCACCCTAATTTTATTGGATAAATTTAATTAAACTACTATACCATTAGGCCCAAATTTTAATTTTTTTTAACGGACACTTTTCCATCAAAATGACTTATATTTTAATTAAATAAAAGGATCTTACTAAATGCCACTATATTTTTAATGTCTCTTATGTATCCCTATTGGGAAGAAATTATTATTTTAATTAATATTTATTTCTATATTGTTATTATTAAAAATTTATGACCTAAATTTATATTCAATTTTAATTAATTATTTGATGACCCAAATTGATAATGCACCATTGATGCGGTATATATCTAATTAATAAGAAAAATATAATAAACAATTTAATAAATTTTAAACGAAATAAAATTTTAGTTAGTTCATGCATGACACTAATATTATTGTTGAATATAAAATATTAGTCTCATGTTATAAAGTTATAATCTAATTAAAACATTATCTTTAAGTCTTTTATATCAAATATTATAAATAGTTTCTAAATTTACATTAATGATATTTTATGAGAATATTATTCCCTTAAATCAAATAACGCACACAAATATGTTAATAGAGGAAAAATGGTGTAATATTTTTTTCCAACATTTCATCCATTTTACATTTATTATTCATTTTTTACAATTTTGATTGATATAGATGTACTTATATATTAATATTTAAATAAATTCTGATAGTTCGCTTAACATCACTTATAAAAGGGACTATCTCATTTCTCTAACTCACATCCCTTTTATCCTACTACAATAATTAACCTCTACCATATTCTCTTATAAACCTTCATAGACACATTATAGAGGTATTGGTTTTCTCAACAGATCATCTTCATTCTCGTTAAGAGAATATTTAAAAGAGTTCTTTCCAAGAAGAGGTATTTACCTTAACAGATACTTTTGCTTTATGATCTTCAATGTTTCGTCCAAATATATGGTATGTATGCTAAAATAGAAAACATTAGTGTCCTAAATAGTATTAAATTTTATTCTTACTATTAAAACACTATTTGACACCCTCTTTACCATTGAATAATAGTTATAAGTATCACTCAAGCGTACGTAAGGATTTCCATTTCCACATAGCGACACATTTCATTTTTCATCACTATCTTTTATGTATGGGTATTATGTGGAATTTAATGTTTATATATGATATAAATGAAAAAATTATACATATCAAATTATAATATCACTTCTATCTACATACCATCAAATCCTTTCATAAATAATAACATCTTTCATTTGTACATACAGACTTCCACCTCCACTAAGCTATATGATTAACTTTTAATTGATATTTTAATTGGATGTAAATGATGATAAATATTATGAATAATAATGATATATATATAATATAAATTACTATTTAATATTTTTTTATTATTTACCATTCTTTCATTTCATCATTAGAAAAAGTTAAACAATGTTTATTCATTTTTATGACCTACAATATCCACAAACATCATAATTCATTTTTCTATAAATAAATTTTTTTCAGTACTCTAAATATATATATATATATGTAATATATATTATTTTTATATCATTTTAAATTTTCATGATTTTATTGAACCATGATAAATTTACAAGTAATTGAACCACTTAAATAACATACTCATGATAAATGAAATAGTTAACACATAAAAATGATTTTAAAAAATAATTATTATTGAAGGGGTTGTTGAAATGTTTTAAAGGGATCATATATAGTGTTATAAGTATGGTAAATACTATGGTATTGATTTATAATAAGTATAAAATTTATTATATTATAGGTTTGAGTGCTTTTATGTCAAGCCAAACTCGAGCTAAAGGATTTATCTTTTAATGTTACTTTAATCTTGATTATTTGTAATTGAAATTCCATTGAGGAAAATATATGATTCTTATACGAGGAATAAATTTTATTTTATTTTCCTATATTTATTTATAAATATTATATATTCTCTTTTCCTTTATCATAAATTAAGTATTAATGATATAAAAAGTGTGTTTATGAGGGAAATCGATTATAAATATATCATCTGTCTAATATCATCTTTCTTCCATATAAAGATTTTTTTAAAAATGTTGTTAAGAATTTTATAAAAATTACCCTATAATGTTTTAAATAAATTTTTCTCATTGTTTTATTTTTTATAAAATATTTTACAAGAAATATTACTTTCATTTTCAAAATTATTTTTTTTTTATTTTCTTTCAAAATTGTGAAATGAATGTTTTTATATTATATAGTGTGAACTAAATTTCCCATATCATAATGGAACATTATATTGGAGCATAAATTAAAATTCTACATGTTTATTTTTAAAAAATAATTATTTCATGTGTTTTATTTCAATTTAAAAAGTGGTTCTTAATTTTGATAGAGTATTCTTCTCAAGAAGGATTTAATGATATTTTAATGTTACCTCGATTTATCGACAAAAATATCCCTTGATATTTCTTATGCATTACATGGGTCAGGATTCAATGATTTGATCCTTTTTCATTTTCTGTATGCATTAAATTTATAATTAATTGGTGAAATTTTTATGAATACCATTTATTTTAGATGGATAATGTTGTGATTAAACGATTACGAGACACATTTCATTTCATGGTTTTGTTATGATGAATGTTTTATGATCATGTTGAACATATATATAGGGTTTTAATTATCTAATGGGTGGGACCCATAACTCCCTTTAATCCATTTCATAAAATAATATATCTCATGGTAAATAAGTTTATTTACTTATTCCTTTATGGGAAACATGTCAAACTGCTTGATCTATTATGGGAAACAAGTTGGTATACTTGATTAACTATTGGAAATAGGTGTTTATTCCTAATCTAATGGTCATGGTAATTAACCTTTACATATGAAATTGTTTTTATAAATTGATGATTCCAAACACCTTTATGAACTGATCTTATGGTTCATGATTTATTTATGATGTGTTCTCCATATTATGGCTTTTTTCATTTGAAATTGTAATGTTTTTTCCATAAGACATGTTTATGATCATTGTTAGATTTAGTTAAAACATTTTTTTATGGTCTTGAGGTCATAACCTTATTATTATCGTATACTTTCATATGGTCATCGATTGATATCTCCCATGTTTATCCTTTATGAGAATCTAAGTTCAAAATTTCTTATTCCTCATTTCCCTTAGTTATTAATAATATTTTTAGTTGTGTATGTCTACGAGTAGTGCTATGGGGGAAGATCATTATGGGAGATATTGAATATCAGTCATTAAATAATATGACTGTATATCTAGTATCCAAATAATCATAAAATTCATGGTTCTAGCATGGATTGAACTATTATATATTAAATATCCATCTTAACAGATATAATATTTATGTTTTATATGTTTTGGTTATCATAATTGGTATCATTATAGGGTTTATTCAATATTTTGAAATTAGGGTTACAAAACATTATTAAAAACCCTATGTATAGGATTATGTATAAGATAAAATCCGAATGTTGTGGTAACAATATTTTATGTCCTAGCTTTAACCTTTGTTCTCATAGAATATGTAATCATGATTTTTATATTATTTGAATGATTTTTCTGAATTAAATTATTTTCAACTATTAATTATGATTCTCACAATGTTATTTTTTTATTTAACCAACAGATAAAACATGAAAGAACCATATTATTTCTGAATGTAATAGAAAATTTAATGAGTATTAATCTATGTAACAAATGTTATGGGATCCAGAATGAATAATCTTATTGTTTTTTTCATGAATTTTTTTTGGGATTTAAATCACATAGTGTTTCCAAATGATCATTGTACATAACAATGAACTATTGAATCATTCATGAGGAAACATATAGATTATTTTAGTTGATATTTCATCCACTGGTGGTTGATAAATATATCATAATTATTTTGAAATTTTGTTTTTCCTTCAATACTCAATACATAAAATTGCTTTCCTATTTTTTATCATTTGAATGGTAAAGAAGATCTGTTTTGGAATCTTACCAAGAATAATTGGTAGGAAGAAGAAATTGTGTTCTCGTAGTGGGATGTGATTTAGGGGATATTATTTGGTATGTAATTTCCCCATATTAATTAAATAAATATGGATAAAGAATTTATTCAATTGAGTAATAAGGATGATGAATCCATAGGTAGCTTTATGAAAAAATTTACATTGAATTAAAGGTATTACAATGGCATAATTATCATCCCTTGAAGTATAATTTATTGATTATTTTGTGTTTTAAAACCATGTCCCAAAAATTAATTTTATATAGGATACTTTAGTAGAAATAAATTAATTAATCTATTTACACTTAAAGTATAAATTAAAATTATATATTCCCATTATTCCTAGGGTTTTTATTAGAAAATAATGATCGAGTCTCATGAAAAATCGAATAAATAAAATGATGGAATGAAATTATATTCATCTATAAGAAAAAAATGTGGGAAGTAATTTTATCCATATTTTGGATCATATTTCCTATAAATTAAGGTATTATATCTCATATATTTTTATAGAAATAAAACATTGATGGTACATCTATTTCATTGGAGATTATTTATGTCTCCCTTAAATAATTATCGAGTCTTACACAGAATCATGAAATTGAGTTCCCATTATAAATCATACGAAGTTATATATCTAATTCAAATTAACCTTATATAATAGAAACAATTGAGATATAGGATACGAAAAAGCAACTCCAGGAGAATCATCACAAGTGAATCAATTTCCCATGTGTATTACCTTGGGGTGCACCTATTTTTATTGTATAGAAGACAAATGGTTCAATGCAACTCTACATTGATTATTGATAACATAATGTGGTAATTATAATGAAATTGTATCATATAAACCAAATTAATGACATAATTGAAATGCTATATAGATAATAATCCTTTTTTCATGATTTAACTTTATTATGGATATCATAAATTGTGGGTAATGAAAGATGATATACCAAATACTACATTCCATACAAGGTATGAACATTATAAATTTATATTAATTCATATTGGAATTACTAATTCCCTCGGTATATTTACGTAACTATAGAATATATTCTATATAGATTACCATTCTCAGTTTTTAGTGGTCTTTATTGATGGTATTCCTGAAAAGTTATGATCTTGTAAAATCATGAAGAACGCTTAAGGTTTTTTTAAAAGAACATAATGGTGTAACAATTGTGAATTTTTAATTTTTTTAGTTTTATATGTGATTCATATAATATCATTTTATTATATATATATATATATATTTAAAATATTTAATTTATCATGAAGTTTCATTGGAAATCATTATAACTAAAATCTATAGTCTTCTTGGTTTGTATGGATATTATACGATATTTTTGTGGAATTTTCCTTGGTTATTTAATCCATGATCCATGTTAACTCAAAATGGATCTAGGTTGTTTTTGACTGATTAATGTAAAGAATGATTCAATAGAATGAAGAGATACCTAATCAAAGTAATTATTCTTTAACTAGCTAGTATTAGATATAGTTTTGTAATCTATAGTCATTTGTCAAAAAATGTATTGGTTTGTGTCCTTTGAAAATGTTATATGGTTATAACTTTTTCTTCATGACAATAAAATTTTCATGAGAAAAATTAACGAACTAATTATTTGGAGTTTGCAGTGGTTATTTTTTCATTAATGATTTGGTGGAATTATATCTAGGCCCAAATGTGTTACATATATAATGATAAAAAAATTTAAATTATATTATCACTAAAAAATAGATGAACATGTTGGTTATAACTTATTAATAGCTATGAAATAAAAATACATTACCACCCTATGATGGATAAAATTGTGGAATATTATTTGGATCAAAAAGAACATTATATCATATCTATGATGAGGATAATAAAAGTTCCTATATTACTAGATTTTCCAAGAATGTATAATGAAATATTTAAGGACAATAAACACATATTTTCAAATTAATTCTTAATCATCAAACTTTATAAATCTTAAAGATGTGAAAAAGGAATATGTGGATCATCAAAATAATGTGAGGAATGTTATAGAGTGTGAAAATTATTGTGAAAAAATAAAAAGGTTCAAGAAGTGTGACTATGCCCCCCATACAGTATTTGAGCAATGTGTTTTTGGATGAGGATCAAAGTTCATCAATCCTTATTTAACCTAGAAACACAAAGATGTATAATGGGATACTAGATTATTTCTAGTGGGATTAAATGAAATTAAATGAGATATTGTAGAACATGATTTTTGATACATTATATGTAATTAAGTTAAGGTTTAGAGACATATGTTGAAGTGGTTGTTATAGCTATTAATCTTAGAAAAATAGAAATGGGAAAGCATTTCCAAAAACCTAATTTTTAGAGTCCCTAATAATCTAAATGGAAAAATGTTATATGGGTTAAAATTGATCACCTAATGAAGTGAGAACGGGTTCTTTCCATTTTTGAATAAGGATGTGCTATGAAATCATGATTTACAACTATCAATTTTCCATGATTACGATATGAGGTACACCTCAATGTATTGGAGAAGTATTCAGTAAGAAATGGATTCATACTTTAGTTTCAACATTTATTATCCTCCAAAAATAGATGTCCAATCGAGGAGGACCACTCAAAAACTATAAGTCATGTTGATTTCATTCATTGTGGATTTTTGTAACATAATGAGTTGGTATTAGGGAGAAAATTATCAACATGTTTGAAATTTTTCATGTTTAGTGGTCAGACCAAACTTTCTATTGATTTTCATAAGTAAATTTTGATTGTTTTATTGACCCAATGACATATTTTTAGATAGGTTTTAAGGATATACAAGGGTGATTTGTATTTGGGTTATTTTTTTGTTATGTAAACCCCCAAGAACCTTGTTTTAAGAAAGAAAAAATAAAGGGTCATGATTATATTTAATTGTACGGCCTTCCAAGAGTAACCATGTGTCCCACCTTAGGCACTAGACACAATCTTAAAATCCACAAAGGTGGGGGTTCATGGTAATGTGACACCTCAGTAGTTTTCAATAGAGGTGGATCACTTGGTCTTTGCATGGTTCGGAAAATTGTGTAACTATCCTAAGTGTGTGGGGTTATTGGGATATGATCCCTCCATGGTTTCTGCACAGTTATCCAAATCATGTAGCAAAACCATTTAATTCATTAAATTAGAAAAAATTACCAATTAAGCCTCCCTTATTTTTTCATCCAAATTCTTCTCTATTTCACGTGCATCAGGGGTTGGGGGCTCTCGAATTATCTATCACATTGGATAAGAGAAAAATTCCTCATTCAATCACTGATTTAATCATTTTCTATATCATCGGAAGCATATTATTATTGTTAGTTTCCTATTTTCCCTCATTCTAATTTATCTTGATTTCTGAAATGATAAACAAACCTGAGATCATTTACCCTATTTTCATGGTGTCCATCTAAATCACCAATTTCCCCACATTTAGGATCATGTTAGATGATGGTATAAGATGAGTGAGAAACTACTAATAAAATGAAGTTGACATGTAGATTTTCCCTTGATTATGCAATTTTTTTGTGGTGCATTCTATATAATATTTTTTTGTAGTTTAAGAGATACCCCTAAATAATTTAATTCATGCTTTTAAATTCTCTAATTGATTATATGATATGTATATTGGAATTATCTTACCCCACTACAAATGGTTAATCTAGGTAATGGGAATGGACCGACATGGGAATTTTAGGTTAGTCCTGAAACATGAATTATTTAATTTTTTTATATTTATTTCTTAAGTTCCATCGGAATGTGATTGGCATAGACTGATGAATGAGGTGACATTGATCACCTGGACCAACACTATATAGTTTTTTAGGATGGTCTTATATCAAGATAAATATGGTGATATTGATCCATTGGTTGAGGTGACATGGTCATCAGATAGAGGCAATGAGGTATATTGGATGAGAGAATGTCTCTCATGACATTGGATGGTTTCTACCATATGGATTTAGTTCCATTCTCATATGATCATGAAGATACATATGATGTGGAATAAGTTGTTTCATGATTTCCAGACACCACGTCTGACCGATGTGAGGTTGTAGTGGTGTTAAAATATATAGTACATAGATTAGTTAGTGTTTTCTAGACATTATTTGTGGATTCATCGATAGATTATGAAGATTTGGGGATGTTGTTGACCATCAGATATACTGGGGGTGCTCAATGTAGAAATCGACAAGGATGGTGATAGACCATTGGTTGATGGTTTTGAGGCCATTGGTTTGGGGATGAGGCTTGTCATTATATTTCAAGCCATAGGCTGGAATTTTGGGAGGATGTATATTTTAATGCAATGGGACATTGTTTTTTGAGACGATAATGATTATATATATTAGAGGACATATATTTGTGTACATCAGGATGTCGGTCATTAAGCCGACAGGGCTTATCTAAGATGTGGTCTGAAGAACAATGAAATTTTTGACATGTACCATTCTGACATCAGTTACATGATTTATTTACTGAGGTGCTGGTTTATATATAAATTTTGGTGTATCATTAGGATTCACCTAGTGTGATACTCTTTCACGAATTCCTTGGTTTCTAAGCCATAGATCATCACCCCTAAAATATATATATATATATATATATGCCAAAATGTGATATATTACAAATACATTTTGGGTGCATGTGATCATACTTTTAATGTAAATGAATAAATAAGGTGATTGATTCAATTTTTTTGTTGTGCAAAAGAGAAGCTTGTTATATATTAAATGTTCATAAGATATATTTTATTTATAATTTTCCTACATCATCATATTTTTGTATGGAAGACAGGAATATATTAGTGGTAGCCTACAGAGATTATTCTCACACACTACATGGGCCCCTGAAGCCTCATATAGAAATTATGTCTCTAAGATCGGGTAAGGGATTAGGATTATGGTCTAGTCCTTAGTGATCAAGTTTTACCTTTATTGGGATGGATGTCAAGGGATCATGGTTATTCTTGCATCAGATGGAGTATCATTTTGATCTTTTTGTACTTTTTTATATGTTTATACTGATATGGTTAGTCATATGTTACCTCTATTATGGATTATCCATGACCATATATAAATATTTTTTTATACAAATGGTATGCCTTTTGGATTATTTTTTTAATTACTATTATTGCTAGATTATGCATCCGCTGGGTTGATATTGGTGATTCTATTTTTTAGTGTCCTTATGTTGTAATATTTATTTATGAACCCTTATCATTATCACCACCAGAGGTTATTATCACTTGAATATCAACACTAAAAACTTCTCTACTAGTTATTAGCATTTTCATATAGGGATGTGAACCTAAAGCATAGTGGCCAACCAAATCGGAGCACTTTTCAGTTAGGGATCTGGGTCAGGTAACTAAAAATGTTATCAAGTCACTTTTATATTCATTATTTAGTTATATTATGTGGTCTATAGTAGACTAGACACTGTGATATAGTTAGAACTTCATAGAGAGAAAACTTTTGGATTTTGATATCCCCATGGACGAGGGAGACACCATGTATATAGTGGTCGAAATTTTTGTCTTTCGATATGAGTTTACATTTCATTTTTTTACACTGAGTGGCGCACATGATTGTTATATATATCTATTATATGGTTTCATCCTTGTTCTGTTATGAAAAGGGGAAATTTTTAGGCATTAGAATAAAAAAGTATGGTCATATGATTTGTGATTTCTTATGAATTTCATTGGGAACATGGATTTCACTAAGAGGTTAGGGCTATTAAAATTTTCAGTGAAGAATCCAAACAATCTTTTCCTTATTATCTACTTTTGGTAGAATTATACTTATCTAGCCCATGCATGTGGTTCCAATTTTATTGGTATGTGTTTCTATATGAATTTGATATATGGGTATGTCCTTGATAATGTAGTTCATGAAGATGATATGAGGTGAGTTTTTAAAATTGACAACGAAGATGATAAAAAGTGTTTTCCAATAAAGCCTATCTAGAGGCATTATATATAGATACCCCATATTGATACAATAAATGTGATGCATTTATCTATTATGGGTAGGAAAGCGGCTATAAGGATAGGTTACATGTGATAACTGACAAGGATTTGGGTAGGTAAGGGTCCTCCTCATAGACGGATATCATGTGACAAGATTAAATTAGGTGGTGTAAGTGTCGCGAGATGAATTGACTATTACAATATTCCATATCTGTGATATTGTATACATGAATTTTTTTGGATTTACCATCATAATATTTATTTAGTTGGATTAAACCAAAGAGATTTATAGGGGAGCATTAGGAGGATGTTAATGTGTTTCCCCATGATTGTGTGTGGGATAAGTCCCCTGAGGATCGGGATGAAGCCTCAGGGGGTAGGATAATCATGATACATAGGTATAGGCTCTGGTATAGGAAGGATATACCCATATGGTTTAATTTGTTCAATGGAATTATGATTATCTTCATTCAATCTTATATCATCTCAAAAAGGGTATTAATAGAGGAACATAGGGATCTGATCCATCTATGGGGAATTTAAATCTCATGTTGAAGTCTCAACTCCCTCTGCTATTTCAAGGATAGGGTGGGACAAAAGGGTAAGATAACTAGGTTTAATCGGTTCAAAATTTCATCAACCTGCATCAGACTCTCCTAAGTAGTATCAAGTATCTAGCAACAAACATGCTCAAAGGACTTGAAAAGAACTTGTGAGATATACAAGTTCGTGTGGTAACAATCAATGTAAATTCATGGAAGGATTTGGAATCCGTGTTCTTCAATCAATTTTTTATAAATTTTATAAAGCAGGATAGATCCCATGAGTTCTTGAATATTTAATAGGGGTATGAATTTATCATGGACTATGTAGCCAATATCACAAACCAAACTCATTTTAAACCTTCTATGATGGCCAATGGAATCACTCGAGTTCAGAATTTTGATGATTTATTATGGAATGAAATCAGATTTTAGATGAGAATTTTCAAGCTAATATTATTATTAGAGGATATCAGTAAGGATATAATAACTATGGGGAACATGATTAACATGTATTAATCAAGAAAATTTATATAATCAGGAAAGTTGGGTAGCGATGCTTCCAGTCGTAGGTAGTAGGTCCATGAGTAATCTCAATACATAATCCATGATATCTATTCAATAAGTCCCTCATAGAGTGGGTCTTCATTATTATGATTCTATGTTGGTCTGATGGGGAACATTTGGACCAACTTTGATTGGGTTCCAAATGAGTGTAGGGATTGTAGCAAGATGGACCACTTGGAGAGGTTATACAAGATTCCTTCTCAAAAATATGGTATTAAGGGATCAAGGATGACTTAGCGATATATGGTCTGACAAGGAGTGGTACAAAGATCTAGTACACATGATTCACCTTCAGATGTAGGATGTGGTAGAGACATTGTGACCCATCATTGGGGTCTGTGGCCGGTAGCTAGTGTTGCACTATAGGGATGACAAGCCTATGGTAGTTGAGATTCATGCTTGGTGAACACTGTTGAGTATCCAGGTTTGGAATAGGTTAATGAGATGATGCATATTATAGGTACATCGTAGACATGACTAGGTTTTTATTTATTTTTAAGCTTTGTCCAGTTTTGGTGTATGAGGTACAAAATTATTGTTTTTTGACTAACTAGATGTCATCAAGTAGGATGGATCTCATTATGATGTGTGAAATACATATATATGGATGATAATTTTTGGCATTGGGACATATTTGGACATTGATGTGCTGTATATTTGTATGTGAGGTGTGTAGGAATCTAGGTATCGATGTGTTATGGGTTTTATATGAGGTTCATAGGTATAAAAAAATTTATTGGAATATATATGTGTGTGTCATGCAGGTTTCTTTTAGACATATATTAAGATGATGGAATTATGGAAATATGATAAGATGATGGTTATTATAAGTGTCTTGTATGGAATGGATACTAATAGGCCTCTGAATATATATGGTAATTCATGGGTGTCTGACATGAAATGGGTGTAAATTGAGAAACTGATGAGATTTCGGAATAATGAGGCCTCATAGGAGGACTTTTGAGTTAGGGAATTGTTGGAGGGATTACATTGAATGTTTAATTTGGATTTGGGAATAGACCTGGTAGGAAACTCCTAAAGAGGGGGATTCCTTGACGATAGTTTACCAACAAATTAACAACCAATGTAGACCATGATGATTTTGATGAGATGGTTATTTTCAGTACCATCTCGGGGTAAGACTTGATAGCTTTGGGATGATCTACGTTAATATCGAGAGACTGTAACATCTTAGGATTATGGAGTAATTTGAAAATCCTCAACCTATTTGATATTGTTTTGTTTATTTCTTAGAACAACCTTTTTCATGATATTTCAAACCTAACTCTGAAATTTTGATTAATCCAAGGCCATGTTTTTGGAAATATATATGGAACTAAAAGAACCTTAGGGTTTCGGGTGAGTTTCATGTATGTTGACCCTCCAAAACTCTAATTAAAAAAAACACATATTGATTCTTTTGGTTAGATTTAATGGTATTTCATCCCAGTAGTAATCATACATGCCACCAGAGGCACTACAAATAGTTAGATAACCCATGTAGGTTGGGGTGAACGTTCTGGTGACACATATACATTTTTTTACAAAGGGGGATCAAATGGTATAGAAAACAATGTTCCTAGCCTATGTGTATGTCTTCCTTGGCAGTGAGCACCACATGATTGAAGAATTGTTAGCCAAACTGTTCTTCCAAACAGTGAAGATCTTTAAAAAGATAAAATTTTCTATTTCCCCTACATTATTTTTTTTCTTCCTCCTTATCCTCTATTTAATGTGCATCATGGGGGTCTGTCCATTTCCATTCCTATTAATATTTGATCCAAATTCTTAATCTAATCTCTGATTTGATTACCATCATCCTTTTTGGATGTGTGTTGGCATGTTCATTAATATTCCTACTCCTCATTCAAGTTTATCTCTCCATAAGGAATGAAAAATCCATGAGAACTATTTTACCCTTTTTTTAGTGTGTGTATATCTAAAATTAAAGATTCCCTCATTTCTTCTTGAGCTTGAAGGAAATATCATAATGGATGAGCTTAAACAAGAACATGGATTGTGGTGGCTGTCTTTATACTCGATTCTATGGATGTTTTGTGGGTTAATTCTATATATGACATGTGTGAAGTCTAATAATAACCCATAAATAATTAAATTTCAACTATTAAATTGTTTAATAAATGATATGACATTTCATTGAGTATCCTCTTACTCCAGTAAAAAAAATTATGTCATTTTAGGTGATTAGACCATCATGGGATATTTAATCCTGGCATGCAACATGAATTGATTATATTATTTTATTTGATATTTTGAGTTCCATGGGAGTGTGATGGGAATGGAAAAGGTTTTAGGTTACTTTAACCACTATCTTGAGGAGACATTGATGTCATATTGATAAGATAAGGTCTTCAGGATGATAGAAAGGCTCTTAAAACATTAGATAGTGTTGAATAATGGGATTTAGCTACAAGGACATAGGGGAATGAGGATTTAGATGATCAGAAAAAATGTTTCTTGGTGATTTCTTCTCACCGATGTTGGAAGAATCATCATTGGAGTCATTTTCTAATAGATAGGACCCATTAAAGGTGGTGTTGAGCTCTATTTTAATGTGGAGGCCCTCATATACTATACAGTTTAGGGGGTGGTGTTGGTCATCAGATATGTTAGGAGTTCTCAACAATGTAATCCACAGGGATGGGGATTAATTATTGGTTGATGGTGTTGAGAACATCATTTCGGTTCTAAGGCTTACTATCATATTTGAGGTTATCATATAGTATTTTGGGTGGATGGATATTTCCATCCCTTGGGACATTATCTATTAATATGAAAATGATAATATATATATTAGTGAAAAAAAATATAACTATTTCATGGGAAATCAGACATCGAGATGATAGTGTTTTTCTAATCTATGGTATGGGTGGTCAAGGAATTTTTCGGGTGTGTTTTTTAGACAATGATTACATTATTAATGACATGACATGTTGGGTTATATATTTATAGACGAAAAATGAGGGTTCACATAGTATGATACTCATTAGTGGATTCCTTGGTCACTAAGACACATATCCCAAACACTAAAAACGTATATATTCAAACATGTGTTGTATTCCATATATATATATATATATGGGGAAAAGATATTAAGACATATAACAATAATGGTCACAGTAGGAGATCGCTTTCTTGTGGCTACTGAGCACAAGGGATGTGGGTTGTTAATTAAATGTGAATGTGCTACCTTTTATTTATAATTATCATAATTATATAAAATTATGGATATAATACAGGGAGTTGTGCCTAATGTTTTGTGTCCAATTAGAGCAGAAAACTCTTTGGGTGGTGAAATGGGTCAGGTCACTACTATTTCAAAGCTCCTTTGGATTAACACCTTCCTTTTATAGAAATTTCTGACAAGAATATCTTTCACTCAAGAATATAGATGGGTCCTTATGAATCCCTCTATGGTAAGAAGTGATGAACAACAATATTATAGAATGGTGTTGGATAAATAAAGAAATTGGGGAAAAATATATATGAGGAAATGGATGATAAAGATATAATTATTTAGTATCACATAAGAGCATCTCATAGATTTATGTTGAAAATAATCAGCATGATCTAAAGTTTGATGTTGGTGAGGATGTTTTTATACATATTTCCCCATGGAATACAGATATTAGATTCATATTGAAGGGAAATATATGACCTATATATATCATTCCTTTTAATATTCAAGATTTTATCCTAATGGTATCATATATATTGGAACATCCACTAAATATCTCTCATGTTCCGGATGTGTTCCATGTATATGTCATTAGAATGTACATACTAGATCCTTCACATGCACTGAAAGTTGAGGCTTTACAACTAGATCATCATATTCACAATGTGGAATAATCATTATATATCGTAGATAATAGAGATAAATCAAACCAAAACCAGATTACTCACCTGGTTAAAGTTCTTTATATAAACTATAAATTTGATGAAGCTACTTTGGAATGAGGGGATGTAATGAAACTGAGAAATCATACATTCTCTATATCACTATGAATAATTTCACGGGTTAATTTTTTTTTAGGTGGAGTATATAGTAACACCAAAATATTTTTTTTAAATATTTCTCTGCAGATAATTTTATTTATTCTATAGCTTGTGTTATATGCAACATTATGTTTAGATAAACAACAAAAAATTATAATAATATTATATCATAGAAATTAGATTAAAATAAATTTGTAGTAATAAATAAATTAAAAAAATATATTGTCTAATAATTATAAAATTAATTAACTAGTTATCAAATTATTATAATTAAATAAATTATTTGAAAATAAAACTTAAGTATATCCTAAAATATTGTTTTTATGTTTTAAATGAATTTTATAGAAATAAATTAAATTAATTCTAATTGGTGCATGAATTTAGTGAAATTTATCTATATTTTACCTAAAAATTTTTTTTAAGACATTCAGAAAATATTATTCTTGGAATTCGATAAGAATAAATCATGTTTATTGCTTAAATTTTAATTATTTTCTAAAAATAAGTTTTCCTTGTATTTTTTCAGAATTACATTTCAGTTAATTTAATCTACATATATAAGTATTGAATTTGATGAAATGAATTAAATATTTAGATTCATGAGGTTGAAATTTTCAATATAGGCCCCTTTTTGTTTTTTTAATATGAATAATAACCATGGTATAATTTATCTCCTCATAAAAGGATGAATTGGTTTAATATGGAAAAATATTAAGTGGTAAGGACATCATTTTTTACCTATTTAGTAAGGGATTAAATTAATTAAACCCTTACCACCTTGTGCTCTAATGGTATTATTTTAATCGGAACTTTCCCTTGAAAGTATCTTACATATTATTTAAATATAATAATGTTACAAAATGTCACAGTACTTGTTTTTAATATCTATTATGTGTCCAAATAGGGTAAAAAGTAAATTGAGAATTAATAGGTGATTTTATTTTTTTTATAAATAAGGTTACTTTGGGTATAAAAATTTAATATTAATTTTAAGTGACTATATAAGGACCATAATTTATTTTGAAACATTGATGACATTTTCCTCAATTAATAAAATAATTATTTTCAAAATACTAAAAGAAATATAATTTAAATGAGTAAAAATGTTCCAACACCATTATATGTCAATATTAAATATTTTTGTTGGTATATATTATATTAAAATTTATACATTTCCATTATCTCTATTAATTGAAATTATCAGAATAGTGCCCAAATTGATAATAATGATATTTTATAACAATAATATTTTATAAAATCACATTAAATCATAAAAATCAGAAAAATAATGAAATCGGGATATGTTATGGTCTAAAATTTGGCCCATGTTACATTTATATGAAATTTGGAACTATTTTTCTTGATAATGACTTAATTATATTTTAATATATTAATAAATTTAAGTAGTGCCCCTACCCACTTTTATAAATTCGCCTCCCCTTTCTCAATAAATATTAGATTTATCCCTCTATGTTGACCATACTATTTAAAATTCTATTACACATTTTCATATTCATATTATAGTAGTTATGGTCTTCTTAAAAGATGAACTCTAGGGTCCATAAGATGTGATCAAAAGGAGTTATTTCCAAGAAAATGTATTCACCTTAACACATCACTTTATTTTTTACTCATTTTTATCTTTTATAAGTATGTTTTTTATCTTAAAATAAAATTTTGAGTAACTTAAATACACTAAAAAGGTATTATGGTTATGAAACCACTATTATACATCATCTTTTCCATCAATTTTGAAGTGAAATTATTGCTTGTGTATACTTACGATTTAAGATCTCCATATATCAATACAAGTCACTTTTCATCACCATATTTTATCAATGTGTATTATGATCTGTTTAGTTTTTATATATGAAATTTGAAATATAAATATACTTATTTAATTATAATATCACATCAACCTAGTTACCATCCAATATTCTAGAAAATGATAACTTCATTAGTGCATTAGTGTGGGATATAACCTCCATGAAGAGATATGACGTCTTTTACATATATTTTACATGGTTGGTAATGGAAATTAATTTTATGAATATATATGATATATATGATGTAATAATTATATTTTAATGTTGAATTGTTTTTTACAATTCTTTTATTAAATCATTTGGAAAATGGAAACAACGTTAATGTGTACCTATAGCCTAATGTCTACATGAATGTTGTAAATCATTTTAATATAATTAAATTTTATGGATGATTCTATATATATATATATAACAAATATATATGATATTCATATCCTTTTTAACATTCTGCATATTTTGATAAAAAGATAAATGTTGAACGACCAGAACTATTGAACTAAAATACTCATGATAAATGAAATAGTAAACACCGATAAATAAAGATTTTAATATGGAATTAATGATAAATGGTTTGTGAAAATTTTATAAAAGAATCATATATTATTTTATAAGACTGAAAAATACTTTTTAGAATGAATTATAATAAATTTTATAGTTATTATACCGGATCATAGTGTAACACCACAATTTTCAGGTACATGGCCATTTATTTATCTATTTTTAGTACATAAAATGAATCGGTTATATTTTGGGAGTATTATAAGAAATTCATCGTGTTTTAGAGTATTTTTAGGAGGTTCACAGTTTGATAATAGTTAGCATAATTTGTAAAATACATCAATAAAATTTTGAAACTAAAATAATGGCCACTAGGTTGGTGGGTGGTTTTGTGAATAATTTATCCATACCATACGGAATACAAGAAAAAACCATTAACTGATGGAGAGTGGGGAATAATGCAATTGGTACACTATTTTTCTAACCATTCAATACAATCATGTGAGGTATTGTTTGAGGTAGTGGATCATTCTAGGATAGTGTAAATTTCTCTTAAACATGCTCTCTAAATGTGAACCATTAGATTTTAGATAATAAAGTCATTGATCTAATATGATTAACCTTCAAAATATCTCATTTATCCTATAATCATTCAATAAAATGAATTAAACTTCCATAAAAATTGTGAATAAAATTACTTTTGATTTGAGAGTGATTTCTAGGATAATATAAGTGTGTTATAGGCTCAAGTTCATCGATAAGTAATAATTTTTCATCATTTTCCAATGATATGTTCTTCTTCCTCTCATGGAATCATGGAACTATTCCATTATGGGATATATCCAATCTTTATGACTTAAATATCGATGGGATATTATTTTTCTGATTGAAGGGAATGATATCTATAGATAGATTTAGGAGTTTTTAAATGGTATTTTGAGGTCCTTGTGTCGTTTTAGCTTTTCACCGATAAATGAGAGGTATCTGGATTCTCTCCTGACTGCTCTTGATTAGAACATAAAGGCTTGATTTAAGATTGATTTATTTTATTGAAATATTTGTGAAAATAATGGTTCGATTTGATGGAAATTCACATTTCCATTATGGGTTTATAAATCATGGAAACTGGATGCCTTTTTGGAATCATGTTGTTTATAATTTTGATATAGTGATTTCAATAATATGTTTGGTTGATGAAAGATAACTATTTGTTGAAATTATTTTATTCAAATAGGTTTACAAGATTTTTTCATGATAGTTGGGCATGAACTAATTGGGATGGATACAGGACATGGAGTACCACCATCAAAGGGATGAAGAATGAATATTAAATTCCACCGGCAATAGTCAAACCGTGTTTTTTGTCTGTAAATTGTTGATGTTTCTTGTACACTAAATAGTATATGAAAAAATCTCATATTGGAAATTTTTTAAAATTAATTTTTGATTAAATCCAAGAAAAATGGTTTTAAATTATTCTTTGTTTTCATTCTGTGGAAAAATTGTTTTGGAATGGAAAATGGATTATATTTGATATAAAATACATTAAATTGTTTTTAAAATATTTTATATTATTTGATAATAAGTTTTATACTAGTTTCTTGTGTTAGTATTTCATTTGTGGAATCCAAATGAGATTTATAGTCACCCCCGACATGTGAACTTTGGTACATTTTAATATGTTATGTGTTGATACACAGGTAGAGTAATTATATCTTAGTTTAATTTTGATTCCTCTAAATATGTTTTTAGGTAATTGGAATTTGATAATGGAGAATTTTGGGAGTTTCCAAGTCAATGAATATTTTTTGTTGAGTTTTTATTTCTTGGATTCCTCTTTGTATTCAGATATTATCCATAGGTTTTGTTTTGTAATGGCTTTTGTTCCATACTCTGGCATTATAGTGGGGGTTGATTGTTTATGTTCATCGTGTTTTGTATATTTATATTTTAAGGGTAAATACTCCCCAATTTTTGTATTAATATCTAGGAATTTATTTTCTAGCCTTTGGTGTCTTGGGGAGGTCACCTAATGCCAGTAGTATATTTTACTCTTCCCAAGCCAATGGGAGAGGGGTAGAATGTTACAAATCATATCAACTTGTTTGACCATTGATATGAGATTACTGTCATTCTATCTATTAGTATGGTAGAAAGGAGTATGATTTTTGTAACATGAAATGTAGTGCACAAAAAGTTATTGATGACATATTTATGATTAACTTCAAGTTACCAGAAAGTTTAGGTACAGAAATGTTTTGAGACTTCTAACAGTTGTCCCCTCATCGTCATGAGTATAACCTACTAGAAGAGAATGACATGAATTGATCTTAATGACTTCCCACTAAGAGTGAATAATTCATTTTGATAAATGATTAATGATTTGGTGAAAAGGTGTTTATTTTTATAAGTAGTTGAAAATTGATTGATTTTCAAAATCATGATGGAATCTTCAAAATTGGTTAAAAAAAATTATTGATTTTTTGGAATCCATGTTGTGTTATTTTTGATGTTGTAAATATGAGATTCTTAGGCCCTTAGATTGTAAGACTAATTTGAGTTATATTTTTCTTATATCAAATGGAACGTTGTAGGTTCCATACCAAAAAATATATAAGAGGCAATTGAGAATGTCGTTTCACCTGAGTCATAGGTGAACCAATTGTTGGTAGATAGTATTTTCAAGGATTTAAATAACATGGATAAAGTGAATAACAGTGATTAACCGAGTAATGTTTACCATTGTATTTAGTTCCAAAAGTTGAATCCCCCCATCAACTGGGGTAATTTAGAACTAGAAAAACTAGAAGTGTTTTTAGGTAGGATGAATCAGAAAAATTGTTTCCATTCCACACCAATTAAGCTAAAGGTGATGTTGAAAATTTAAATTTCAGAATATCATTCACGCCAATGGTGGGATTTAGCAGTTTAGGACAAATCATATCAATTTATGACATGGGTTACATTTGATGAATTATTTAACAAACAATTATATCCTCATACCTTTGAGATTTCATGAACAATATTATTCTTCAGTATGAAGTAATAGATCCTCACATTTATTGTCTATGTTGCTAAATTAATGAATTTCCTCTTATATGCACCCAATGTTTTGTCAATTAAATCCTTAAAGATACACAACTATGAATCTTGGATGAGGCTATAGATATACTCAATGATTATCATGCTTTATATATCAAATTATACAGAGATGGTCAGTAGAGAAACAGTGGCCAAAAAGGATATCTCAAGAAATACAGGTGGTGGAATCTTGTTGATACCTATGGATCTTTTCAAAACTCATATGTTGGGAATATAAAAAAAGGGAAGCATATATCAAAGGTTGTGATATGACTCAAATCCGGTGAAGATAACAATGAATCTTCCTAAAAACCTAAAGTCAAAACCCAGTTTATTTATGTGGTTCTCTCAATCACATGAAGTTAGATTGTATGACACTTCCTAGAGCATTTAATAATTAATACCATATAGTAAATTTTCAATGTTATCATCACATATCTCCAAGGTCGTGTTTTAGGGACACATATCACACTTTAAAAGAATCATATTCTTTAATGGGATGGGTGCAATAGAATATCCCCCATCAGTAAAACTAATCAATAAATTGTGATTCTATAAATAACATGACTCTCATACTAGTGAATTATCATCAATGTAACTATGGTAAATTTTTACTGAGTAAGAAATTATATAGAGATGAGAAATTTTCATGGTTGATCATTTTATACCTTCGACACTTAGAGGAATGAATCACCTAAATTCTACAATTATCCAAGATTTTGTTGATAAAAGCTTTTTCCAATCATTTTTTATATCTCATGTTTTAAATCTTCTTGGTTTTCATGTTATGATAATGATTTCTATTTTGAAACATTAATCTCTTATTAGCCAAATATAATGTCAATAATATTTATGAATAGAATGTTTTATAACTATCTACAAGGATGAATTTATTTGGGACTGATCTATGCTTGATATTAAATTCTATTAATTAATCGTCTGTGTGTATTAGTGGAAAATGTTCAAATATCACAACATTTTTTATAACTGAAGGGTTATATTTAAAACTGATGATGGCATCAAGTATCTATTTAGGGAAGTTTGATATGTAAATGAATGTGTGGTATGATTATTGGAAAATTATATTATAACTATCTCATTAAGGTTCACATAATTGAACATGGTATCAATATGTGATATCGAGAATATTGACATTCCAACCATAGTAGACTAGTTATTTGATGTTTTTCCAAACTATTTGTCATGTTTCCCATCCAAAATTGAGGTGCAATTTAAAACTGGTCTCTTTTTGTGGACTATTCTTATATCACCTATATATTATCATATTGATTGAATATAATTTATATAATTAAATTTCCAGTAGGAAGTGTTGGAATTCAAAGTGTTCTTTCAGCCTACTATTTCTCACAACAACATGGTTTTTCACATTAATCACATGTAAAAATATGAAAAACTCACCATTAAACCATTTATCAAGATTTTATCTTAAAACCATTAAACCATAAAAGTTAATTCATCAATACCTTTATCTATATTACCAATCAATTTATAATCACATTAATCATCCAATTTCATAATTCAATATTCACCCAATTTTGCAAGTCATTTTGATCAAAAGATTCCCTGATTCTATTTACTAATTAAACAATTAATTCATCAAATTCTTGATGTGATTTTCAAAAGTTTTAATTCAAATTTAATAATTACATACAAAAAATTATAATCAAGACTATGGGAATGGGAATTTAGACAACCTACCTCAAGGCCATTGAAAAGTGTTCACTAAAATAAACATCCCTAAATTGAAGTGGGATGACCAGGATCACAAAAATATGGAAGATCAGCGAAAAATCCAAGAAACAAGATCAGTTGGAATACGAACAATGAAAACATAGATGTAAATAATCTCCAATGGTGGATAAAATAGTCCACGATATCTAGAATTAGTGATGGTAGATAGAGGGACCCACATGATAAGAGATTACATACCATAAGAGGTGAAGGTCATTCAATCATATCATTCCTTAACCAAGAATAGAGTTAGAGGTTCCTTAGAATCCATTCAAGATATCCTAAAAAATGTAGGAAAATGTTAGAGCCAAGTTGGGTGACTCAGGATTAATTTTTGGGTTCTCAATAATATTAAAATAATTTTAGTTTAAATTATTCCTGATTTCACAGTTTCATGAGAAGGGGCACATTATTTTCCAAACCATATTTCTTAATCATGCACCTCTTCATAGGACTGCACAGTTTAAACTATTAGGGTTCAAGGTTTGACAAACTGTTCACCAACCACAAAAATATCCTTTTGTTTTTTTTTGTGTTTTTATAAGTTGGGTGCATGGTTTAGTAAAACTATGCTCCAACCAGGCACTTCTGAAACACCATCCACAATTTTAAAAATTCACCCAAAACAGCCCCAAACAAAAACCCAACCATGATATACTAAAAAAGGAAAATAGGCACCTAAAAACAGGAATGATTCATCTTCATAATGGTTGGGATCTTACTTTATTTTAATATTACATCTTGATATACCAAATAATACTTCTACTTTATTGAAAAATATGTTATTCACTAGTCACATACCAATCATTTGTTTAGGAAAAATACCAAAAACTCATCTTTTGAAAGTATTTTTTTATTAAATATATATTTTAAATCCATTTTTTTAAACTATAATAATAAAATTTTATAATTTTACATTCTAATAAAAACATAAAAAATATATTGAGAAATATTTTTAAAGGAAATGAAATATAAAAATATTTAGTGTTTTCAATCCCATGTCTAATCCATTAGTGATAAAAATATTGTCAACATATAGTTTATATATATAATTTCATTGATCTATAATAAAATTTTATTCCAACAAATATAACATAAAAAATTCTTTTAGAAGAAAAATGTTTGAGGTATGATATTTTTTTTAGTACAATAATTGAATTTTAAAAAATCCATAGTATAAAATATTACATATATTTTATTTCTATATATTTTTAATAATTAGGTTACCTCTATATTATCCCTAAAGTTTTATTTCTATGTTTTAAAAGTTATATAAATTTCAAGGTTCATTTTTTTTGATGTTGTGTAAATCACATGTTATCAAACTCAATAGGTTTAAATTAAAAGTATATTTAAAAATTCCATGGTGTTATATTCTCCCCAACTAAATAAATTTCACCCACAATGTTTTAATTATCTTTAATAAATAAAATTAATTAATATTATATAAAATATTGTAATAACTCATGACATATTTTTAAATAATATCTCTACCTTAGTATCATAGGTTCGACTATAAACATGTCTCATTTTTTTTATTTTCACTGATTAAAATATTGTTCCTTTTAAACTTGTTTCCTTTTAATTTATTCATTCATGTAGAAAATTAAATATTATATCCTTCATAATATATTTTCCTGCAATCATTTTGGGGACTCTATCCTTTTATTCATTGTGTGTTTTGAAATTCAACAATTCTATTATTATTAGTCAAAATAAATTATAGCTGGTTTGGTATAATCAAATTATTTCTCACTTTAATAGTGATCCAATTTGTTTTCCTATTAGAGAAATCATTATTTTTCCTTTTAAATCCATTAATAATTTGTTCCATTAGGATTTATCCATTACAATAATGAAATGTATTTATTCATGACATTTGAAAAATTAACATCATAATATGATTAGTTTATGAGAAATTCAACCAAAAAATTTTATTACTCGTTGAAATTATTAAATTATCTTTCAATTCAATATAAAACACTCTTGGTTGAATATAAGTTTTTTTAGATTTACTTCATTAATATTCACTAATTTAATTATATGACACAATAAATCCTTTATGATTTCTTATAAATAAAATATAATTAACTATTGAATATATCTCTATAGTGTCAATCTAAATGTGTAGTCTCAGGCCCTGTCATCATGGATTAGAGTGACCATTAGGTTAATATAATACCAAATTTTTAGGGTGACTATCTAATGGATAATATGTTTTATAACTAATTTTTAATTAAAGTATGCATACAAGGGTATAATTTATAAGAAATAAAAATATATATACTTTTCCAAAACACTCAAATGTTACTATATACAAATAATTTTCTATTAGACTTATAGAAATAATTTTCATATAAATTATCTTTCCCTAATCCCTAAATAATATAAAATATTCAATTCTACCTTGATCAATCCCAATGATAAATTTATACCTTTTATGTTAGTATTAACCATATTTTTTCCCACATGATGTCGTTTATATCTCATAAAATATCATCATCCAGTAACATCACATTCTATAATTTTTTTTATTCATTTCAATTATAGATATTGTAATGCCCCATACCAAAACTCATAGGATCTGATGCTCAAAAACACATTATTTACTTACCAAACTTGAAGTCAACTGAACTGACACAGTTTAATGCATCAATAATTAAAATATCAAAAATAAATTTTGAGTCAAATAAATTATGATGACCATTTTTTGTAGTTTTAAATAATTAAGAGAAAATATTAAATATTAGATCATATTTATTTCTCATAAAAAATAAATATTTTCACACTATATAGAAAACTTTTAAATCCATAATAAACCTTAAACATCTCCAAAAGGCTTACTACACATGCCACTCTTATATATATAATGCATTATAATTTTCATCAAAATGATAGGAAATATAAAAAAATAAAATAATGAATTCAAACACTCATTCAGTAAAAATCAAATATTAGAAGCTATTATGGATTTAATAATGACATAGGAGTAAATAAGAATCATATGATTCCATATAACTAATCACATTAGCTCATAATCAATAAAAAGATGACATTACAATATAAACACTCACAAGGATTATATTAACTAAAATTGACATAGTAAAATAAATAATTTTAGATATCGTTTACCATAAAATACATAACCAAGGAAGTATTTTTTCCATCAACACCACTAAAAACACATAATTCTTATTATCAAATTAACAAAAATGAGATCATGATTGAATTGGGTAAGTATACACCAAATAAAAGAAAAATTGTCTCATGAGACCAACTAATTCATTTATGGGATATACAATTATAATCCTGATATGTCACTTCATATATAATGTATTTACTATATAAAAGTTTTGGATATCAATACATTATATAAACAATATTACTTAAGCATAAATAGACATCCATATTAAGATACAATCATACAGAATTTCATTTAAATCCTAGTTAATAAATGTGATATCATCAAAAATATCCTTTCAATGAAAGAAGGTGGAGGGTTAAACAATAGATAATCAAATTGTATTAGTACTTTAAATTCATCCTATTTGGAATAAACATATAAAAGAGGTAAGTACGTTACCTAATCAATATATAATAATAGTCCGTCCCAAAAAAGAATGTGGAAGCTTAAAAATAAATATTCAAAAGTAATATAAGAAATTATAAAATAGGTTGACGTTGGTCAATGATATCCTCATAAAAAGTAAACATTTTAAGGTTTCATCTAAGAAAGGAATTGAATGAAAAATATTTCCTATAATAGTGTATTAATTTTGAAGATGATGGAATAATTTATTATTTATCTTATACATATTTAATTCAGATATTTTAAAAGGATATTAAATATGTATGAAAATAAAATAATGAATAATTTTATATATATATGGACACTAAAAAATCATTCTATGAATATAGTCATTGTAAATAATTCTTATTTAAAAAATAGAGGTATGGTTACTTTAAATACAATGGGAAAATAATGATTCCAATGGAAACAACTATATTGTGGAAAAATTTTAATAAAAAACCATTTCAGATAGAAATATTGAAATTGTACGAAAAATATCACGAATGAAATATAATTCAAGATATTATTTAACCAATAATCATTATACACGCCAGTAAAATGAAATTAGGATCAATAGAAAGAAATGTCTCTAATAAAAGAATTTGGGATGAAAAATCTTACGATAATGGTAATGTAAGAATAAAAATAACATAAGTGTGTAACCACCAAATAAAAAAATTAAATTAAATTAAAAATAAATATTATAATTAAAGAAACTTATATTTTTTAGTACACTGTATAAATGAAATGATGATGTATAGTATCAAACACGTATCATTGAATTGAAAATGGGGAAAATATACAAACTTTGGTATCCTTTAAATCAGAATGAATTTAAATAAATAAATGATATTCCTACAAACACCACCTAAATTGAATGAATATATTTAATGAGATCGATAAGGATCAAATCACACCATATAAAATATATTATGGTGAAAATATGGAATATGTCTCTGGAAGTTAAATTTGAGAAAAATAACCCCTTCCAAATTTGGTGTGATTTGAATAGTAATATCCTGAAAGAAAAAAATATTACATATATTTATACATCCAATTTAATTCATTAAATGTTTAAAAAATTAAATCGACCACCAATATATAAAACATAAATAATGTTTTGAATATGAATTATATCTCAATAAGTAAAAAATGAGACGAAAAAACCATTACTTTTAATCATACTAAACTGAATGTGTTCTAACCTAATATGTAAAAAATATATTAGTAACATTTTTAACAATATTATCAATAACTATTACCATTTTTATAATTAATTTATAATCATTTATTATAAATATATTCATCTATTATTCTTTATTTTCAACATTGTGTTCTAGAAACTCTAATTTATTGTTTCATTCTAGATTCATAATGTCATGGTAATTATTTTTTATTAAGATAAATATAAAAACTCCTATATTATACAGAACTCTATAACAATGGTTTTAAATGATTTATTGTATCCTAATTTCATTTTACTAATGAAATTGTTATGGTTTTTGGAAAAAGAAATTATGGAGAACTAGTTTCATCGTGAATAACATTAGACAAGAGATATATTAGAAAATATATTAAAAATAAATAATAACCTTACTAAATAAAAATAATATTAAATAAATTTTTATTAAATTATATTATAATTATATAATAGTCCTTATTCAATCATGATATAAATATTATAACAGTGTTCACATAGGTGCTAAAGTTGACCCAAAGGAGGGCGTGTCATAAGGCTTGTTTCAGTTAGTAATAATTTTTTATAAGGATAATATAGCATTAATTGAAGATTAAATTTTAGTAAATATAATATATCTTCATAGAATTCATCACTATAACCATACATGATTTTTTGTGGAGAAAAAATAAATTTTTCAATTGGGAAGGCATTAGTCCATGCATACTAATTACTAGTGTTTCCATTTCAAAATGAATGGAATAAATTTGTGGAGTAGTATAAATTATAATTTCAGAATCATAATTTTGGTATATTAAGTATATTCAATAATAAAATACATCATATTTACTATCCCTAAGAGTTGGTGATAAAAATTAAACCACACAGATTCATGGAAGTAGTTGTCTGAATGTTAGCAGAATCGAGGAAGTTTTTTGTCTTACCAGATGGAATGGATTAAATAATGGATAGTACATTTATATAATAAATTTATATTATACAGATACTACTAATTTCCTTATGTTATTTTGGACCAAAAAAATATTATAAGATGGGTATTACAGATAAAATATAATGGAGTTAGAAATATTCAAATTTAATACTTGATATTTAACTTGGAAGTTTTCATAGAAAGAGAGGTGTTTGGATAATAAATTATGAATATAAGAATGTTGAATTGGGTTGAAACTCTAGGAGGATAAATTTTAAGATTTTTAAATAGTAATTCTATGGTATAGGTGTATCCTAAAGTGTTGGAAGATATTCCCTTTTATATGTGAACAATAAGGTAATTTTTGAAGTACCCATTACATTTCAATAACGGTATGTCGCTATTAAAGGGTCCAATGAACAAAAAGTGAGAGATAATTATTTTTTGGGTGACATATGATTGATAAATACTCACCCATTTATTTTCAAAAAAAATAATGGTATATCAATCCTTTTACTCAAATATTTTTTATAAATACTATTTTTTACCTTGGTTATTAATTTTTACCATATTTACTTTTAACTCATAAAACTAAAATGTATCTTATTAAATAATTATAGAATGAAAATTTCAAATATTATATCCAATTTATAATATAATATCTCTATTTTTATGAAAAATACATTTTTATATTAGCATTTCACAAGAATAAATGCCTTTTTAGAAAAATTGAATTTTTAATCATAAAATATGTATTTATGATAAATTTTAAATTATCTTAAATATTAAAAATACTAATTATTTTCATATAAGAAAATTTTAATTATATATATTTATATATATATTCCAAAATAGAATCTTACCATAGTAATATTTATTTTAATGAAATATGTCACACAGTTTCCTTTATTGGGAAATATAACTTCACTTTAATAGATGATAAACATTTTTCCTCAAAACCCATAATACTATTTTGAAATTTATCTTTATAATAATTATATAGAAATGTGATCATGGAAAATTTTAAATAATTTTATATGTTATAATTGATAATTGATATATCTTTAATTATTATGGTCTTAGTAAAAACTGTGTTTTTCACTATTAAAATAGTAATTAGTCGTTTTGGAAACATCCCAAAAAATTCTTCTTAAGATAATATTGTCATTATAAATCCAAATATGTAGTTATTTTTTCAAATTAAAATTATAAAATTTTAATATTTAAATTATAAATATAAATATAAAAAATTATTCAAGACTATATTTATTGTAATATAAAATTTAAAACATTATTTTATTTTATTCTCATTTCCCATCCATATCTAATTATATTAGTGTTTATATATTATTCATATTAGTAAAATGTTTTATTGATAATATATTTTTTCCAAAGATATTTTATTTAGAAATATAATTTTTAGAAGATTAAATTTTAAGCATCAAATTGAAGTTAATTTACATAATTGAATTTTATCATTGCCTAAGTATTAATAAATACATTTATTTTTACTTCAACATATTAAACATAATTTTATTACACCTATTTTATGCATAAATTCTCTTGATTCAATTTTATGGTTATATAATTTCATTTTACCTTTTTTATTGTGATTTTGTGTCCTTTACAAGCTATAAAACAATATAAGATTCAAAGGAAAAAATATTTTTGAAAATCATATGGTGTTACAAAGGGAATATCTTGTGGTTTTTTATGGGTTATTAATGATGTTTAGTGTGAAACTTATCACCTTATTGGACCTGGTTTTTATATCGATCCACTTCTTTCCCTTCCACCTTTTGGTGGCCCTCAATATACATGTTAATTTGGTGGTCAATACCTTAGATAGGTGATAGTTATGTAGGTGTTAATTAGGAAACGCCTGGTATGGATCAATACTGAATTTTTATCCATTATTCATTCCATGTCATGTTTAATTAACATCAATATTTTTTATAACCTTTTTATTAAACAACTATAAAATGATCATGAGATCTCAATATGATATTTTGATCCATCTATTATGACTAAACCCTCCTACTATAGGTGACCATCTACCCCTATTGTTTCTATTAGTTTGAGTTGGATTTAGAAAAGAGGGTTCTCCTCTGATCTATCCATGGAATAGTAAGAGCCTTTGATAATTCCCTTGGTGATTTATCACCTAAAATCTAATTTCAGGTGGTTGGTTGGATTTTGTGGTATCTTGTAATCGAATAAATGGGACAGGATATTCCTTTATTAGAAATTGAGACCCAAGTTATTTTTCATGTATATACTAGAGATGTTACAATCAATTGTTTATCTACTTAGAGAGATTATATTAATACACTATGATTGTCTTGGAGGAATAGTTATGAAGTTGTATCATAGGTAATGATCTTTATATTTTTTTTATATTGATAAATAGATCTAGCAGGGCTTGATTTTTGGTGGAAATAATTTTTTTCTAGAATGAGGATTCATGTGTTTAATTATCCATGATTCACTTAAAATTATGACTAGTTATGTAATAATGATGAGATGTGTTACTTAGAATGGGATATTCTATCATGATTATTTGACTACCCAAACACAAAATGACTCAACCTTATGACATCCTTGGTGACTTGATGAGAGTTTTGGTTAGAAATATCATTTATAGATCATGAGATCTATGATGAGATTTACCATTCAACATAATTGTGGTTTTAGATGTTTTAGTTATATAAAGATGATAAAAAGTTATAAAGTATATATATATTAGGTCATATATGGTTGATGAAGACCCAATAATGGTCATTTGAGAAGGTCTATTGTTCAAGCTATTTTTTAAAAAAATGAAGGATTAGTAAAACATTGTTATCCTCATTCCATGAGATCAAAAACATGGATGTGTCCCCTTTCTAGAAGTTTATTTGGAGTGGTAGTAGGATATATTTTTATTGAATTGATCTGGTTTAGTGGTTTCAGATTTTGGATGTCGGTGTTGTTAGATTTTTTTTATTTGACAATATTTCTAGTATCCCTTTTTAATGATGGTGAGATTGATATCCACTGAGAAAATGTATTAGTCGATAAACATATCAGATCTAAACCAATGGTTATATTCTTTTATTTAAAAAATACTAGACTGGTATCCTGTCGTTGGAGGAAAATGTAAAAATGACACTTTGAACATTAGTTTTTTTGGTTATTTTACATTAGGTTTTTTGGTGACAACATTGCATGTGACAATGTTGCTATATTTTCACTGTTAATTCTTATAAGAAAAAAAATAATTAAACTTATAATATTTTGGGATGATAATAAAAAATATATAACTTTATATAACATTTCAAATAAATTATTCAAATAATCGACAATATAAAAAATGTCCCGTTTAAAAAATAGTGAACAAAAAAAACTACACATATCTTTCTATGAATCAATGATGAAATTATGAACAAATAATATATGAGTTACAATGTAATATTTTATTTCTAAATGATAAAAAAATTATATTTAAATCATATAAATAAATGAAATAATCATATTTCATGAAATTATCCTTATAATCAATGTTATTATACAAAATTATGGAAATAAAAAAATCACTTGAGAGTAAAATAGCTCATTCCATGGATTTTATATCTATACATGGTAATTGATGGATACCATTTATTTCTTCACAAATGTAAAATTCTCTCTCTCACTACATTTTATCTATATAAATATTAATCATTGAAATTCAATCATGCTAAATAGTATATAAACGAAGGAAAATTTGTTAAAAATATGGAAGGGAGATAATATGTGTATGATAGATCAGAATATAGGGGATGGAAATAATATTTCTAATTTAATTGAAACAAAGTAATTATTAATGAATTATTTCTATAAACTAATGAAAATAATGTGGTAATGATCCAATAATAGAAAAAAATTTAATATACATTTCCATGAATTTATATTGGAGGATGTATATTTTTGTGAATGTGATGTGAAATTGTTTTATTTTTCATATTAGGTAAGTGTTTTTAACATCAGTTATTTAAATAGAAAATGATAAAAATAGATTTTTTTAAATCATCCATACTAATAAAAACACAAAAATGATATAAGGTTTGTGTTTTAAAATTGGTTATTGAAATTAAATATGATAAACCACCGAATGAAAAGGGTTTATCATTTTTTATTTAAATTATTTATTCCCAATCCCAAATCATTTTTTTATGTCAATTATTAATAAAAATTGTGTAAAAACACCTTCCCATTTAGTTTTTCATGACTATTATTGAAATAAGAGACATTAAAACCTCAACAAGATATCTATGTTTTCTACTAGTGTGATTAGGTTGGAAATTAGTGTTGAGTTAGGAAAAGGAGTCTATTTAATCTTTAGGAGCTTCCATTATGCTAGTTTAAAGATTGATGATATTCTTATAGGGACAATAATCTCATATGAGGAATACTATATCTATGTGATAGAAAGGTTATGAATTCAACTACAAGACGTGTCCATACCATGGATATCACATGGCGGTGGAAGAGAGTTCACACTAGGTAGTTTGAGATTGCACATCATAGGGTCTTGTTCCTACACATCAATAAACACATGAGGAATTCTCTAATTGTATATCTTATGAACAATTTTTTACTTAGAGAATACATGATGTGAAAATGATAGTATATACTCATATGGGGACCTTGTGTTTACACACTATGTATACCATATTACACACCATGTATCATACCTATAAGTGGGTTTTCCTTGTTTTAAATTCCTATAAATATTATTCTATAATTATATTTTCTATTCTGAGTATCATTCCACATATAACGTTATGACATCTTCCTCTTCATTAATAGTATCCATTTCTAATATTATTTATTATGGATTTATGATCTTAGTCCACTTTCGATGATGAAGAGATCCATATGATGATTTATGTTTGGATTGAGGGTAGTAAAACACTAGATAATATTTTGATAAAAATGCCTATAAATTTCAGACATATATATACTTTTTACCTTTGAGATTGTTTTGGTATCCCTGAGTTCTATGTTATGTGATAGGAGATTCATGATTATAGGAGTTCATGATACTCATTTATGGTTCCTTCTACACATTATGGTGACCAAAAAGGATTTATAGATGGACGTTGATCTTGAGGATATTCTCTCATTCCCATGAACCTATGAAATATTGTGGATACATGTAGTTTGGTTATGAGTTTGGGGATTTAATTTCTTACTCTTATTGAATTATGGTTTTTGTTTCCAATCAGCCTTTTGTTAATTTCATTTCCACCCTCTCAAATGAATCATTATATGTGTGGTTGGAGGGGGTGTGGAGTATAAATTTTAAAGAAATCTTGGCGTCTCTATCATTATATCCTTAGATCAGATGATTATTATGTGCTAATTTAATAGACATGAGATTTTTTACACCCTAAGAATCAACCTTACCACAAGTTATAAGTCTTCCATTATATATATGGAGTTATTACTATCATATAGAAATGGGTTATATATCCCCAATACTATGTATGTTTTTGGGATCCCCCATCACAATTTCTTGAGCTATTTACACATATAGGGATTGAATTTTTACTCCTAAAGTTATATGACATGTGATTTATCTCAATTAATCTATAATTTCTCAATGACCCCATTAAAGAGTGGATGAAAACCTACATGAATTTAAATCATTCCTTCCTTGAGAAATATACAAAATTAGTATGTTCTAATATCAATAGGGATTTCTAACACACATATATTTCTTTAATTTTTTGGAAAGATTTATTCCAAATGATGTGATTATGGAATGTCAATATGATGGTTGTGAAGGTACTTTTGTACAGATTGTGCGAATTCCAGGGCATTGTGACTCCAATATTTAGATTATAAACTATGGTATAGAGAGTTTCCACAACTAATATATTTTATTGGAGTTATAATGGTATGGTAATGTAATTAAAAATGATATATTACATTATTTTAATCTTTTGTATCACAACGTGCCCCAGGATTCTCCTTCAATGTTTTTCTCAGATGGTGTTGGTCTATGTAGGATAGGGTATACTTTATAATTTATTTATATAACTATTATATTATATATATGTCACATGTTTTATTCCTAGTCTTATCATATTTTATGTATTGAATTTACCTAGATGGGTGAGGGGGTTGGGGAATCCCCTCTGGGATATGGTGAAAGTTACCTCTCTATGAGGTCATAACTCAATCAGTTGGAATAGAAAGTATTAAAATATAGGGGTATTCCTTTTTATGCTTTTAATCAATTCATGAATCAATGATTTCAACTTTTTATTATCCTTTTTTAGCATGATTAATAATTCTAAGAATAATAAGGAACAAGTGAGTCTTGTTTTCTACCCAGTATATCATATGATTGGTGATGTGGGTTCATGTTGTGTGGGTTGTGTTATAATTTTTTACCCTCTAGTATGGGATCTTCTTGACCATATTCCTAGGTTATAAAAATGGTATTTGGATTTTTTTTTATTGATTGAACATACTATTAGGGGTTTACTTGTCTATATATGATTAGGGAGGTGTTTTTAAAAAAAAACGAAGTGAAATGTTTAGGTCATCATTACATGAAGTATGTACACTAATTGGGAATATTTTACATCTATGAAATTTTATCTAGGTTTAATTTGTATGTGAATCTAAATAATCTTCTATATATAGTGTTATACTATTTTGGATTGATTTTGGTTTTTTCATGGTTTTTCCCTCAGTTGTGGTAAAGCAAACAGTTTGAGGTCCATGATATTTTTGAAGCATCATAATAGGTATTTTTATATTGACCCCTATATGGAATTAGTAATGAAAATAATTTTTTATTATGTAGAGGGTGAGTAATTTATTGGGGAGTCATTATATGTTTTCGATGCTATGTAATATCACATTGGAATTGGGGTTATGGGGAGACCCCTTCCCAATTACTCTTTTTGGGATATGCTTTTATGATGTTACACTTGTTATTTTCTATTGCATACTCTAAAATATTGTATATTGTTAATGGAGTTTTTATTATGTATTCATTCATAGTTTAATTTTAGAAAAATATATATTTCATGATTGGTTGAAATATGTGGATGGTTAATGATTTGAATCACTATTCATGGTTTATAATCTACGACCTCCCATTTAGATATTATGACACCTTGGTACTTTTCACTAGCCTCTGGTCTATTATAGTAATATTTGGGGTGACACACAAACATTATCAATATCCCAGGTGGGGAACTCCTTGGAAAGTTCTCGTAAAAACTAGGCATGTATTATTTTGATTTTACTGTAGTATCATTAAAATAAGTGAATAAACATTTGGAAAAAAAATAAGATAATATAAGTAGAGAGTACAATAATGATTCTTAAAATATATATCAGGATGTGAAGGAATATTCCATTGTGTGAATTAATCACGTGTACCAGAAGGTGTTTTTGAAGGTTCATGGAATGTTAACATCGGGTATTGCTGTTATAAAAACAAAAAACTCCTATTTTTAAGAGCATATGACACAAAATATTTAATTTACAAATATGTTAAGTATACATGATTTCTCAATCATGTAAATAATAAATAGATAATTCCATTTTAATTTTAGTAATAAATTTATTGGATATTGAATCACTGTTTGACTGATGTTTTTTGAAAATCAAATGGATCCTAATAAAATATTTTTTTGCATCTCATTCAGTTATATGATAAGGTAATTTTTTTAAATTATTTTAATAATATGAGATTATAGATTCAGTACACATGATTTATAATTCATTTAATTATATAAAACTTTTTTGAAGAAGATAAGGATAAAAATTGTTTTCCATGGAAAAAACTATTTATTATGTTGTTTGTTAAAAGATTATGTTAATTAGATGAGCACCATAACTGGAATATTATAAGGAATAAACTTTTCTTCTCAATATAATGATAAAATCATATAGAATACTGTATATGGTGTATAAATAGTGGTTTTTATTAAATATTTCCATAATTTGAAATAATTTCTATTTACATAAAAAATATTATTTTATCCTAGCATGGTATTATAGGGTTAATACAATGTATCATATGATAATGGGGGTAATTTTTGACATGTATAAGTACGAAATTAACATATAATATTATATTATATTTAATATGATGTCACATAATATAAAAAAAATAGTTTATGATAAATAAGTAATGTATTAATTTAAATAGTTACATTAGTTGCCAAAAATATCTACTGGATAAAATTGATTGAATAATTATAAGAAACATATTGATGATAAACATACATATATATATATAAGTCGGAAACCTAAGTTCGTAAAATTTTTAAAAATTATACTTTGAATAAATGATTATTGAATATTATGTTGATGTTGTTGAACACTATGAATATGATTCTTAAGCCTTATTAATATTTGATTTATCTTACCTTTATATGTTAATGAACAAAGAGTTCATTAGTAGAGTATCGTAAAATTGTCACATTGTGGTCTAGAATAATTTAAATAGAGATATACAATTTTTATCAAATACTATGAAAGATTGGTAAAAGTAATGCTAATGTGGTTATGTAATATCCTGAGATTTTAGAAAAGAAAATAATTTCAGATAGTATACAAGATACACAACACCATACATAAACAAACTACTTAATATTATTTTTAAAATATAATTGTTATATCCTATAAGATAAAATGGAAATTATTATTAGTATGAAATACATTGTTAATATATATACATATTCCAAACTCAATATATATATGTTAATAAATACTTAGTAATTAATCATTCACCATTGAGTAATTTAATTTAATTCATCAAAAATAATTTTTATCTAAAAATGATATTTATTGCTTTTTATGAGAAAATAATTAAGTTAAATTTCAAGAATATTGAGTATTTTTTTATATAATTAACATTTTATTTGAAATCAACATAAAAATTTACATAGTTTTATATTTTAGTTTATTTGAAAAATGTAGATTTTGAATTGAATAATGAAAAATATAGATTTTTCAAATACAGCTATTTATTTCAAATAAATTATGTAATTTGAACTTTAAATTTTTATTTAAAGACTAATTCATGTAAAATGAGTATTATTTAGTTATATTTTATCTATTTAATTTTATTTTAATTATATTTATAATATATTTTAGAATATAATTGTGTATGGGATTAAAAAGAAATTATGAAAACTATATTAAAGTGCATAATGTTTCTAAATTTTAATTAAATAAGATAATCTATATTGTTGAATGATTTAAATTAAATTTAAATATTTTATATCTACACTTTTTAATTGAAATTCAGATAATGATGACTATTAGTTATTATGTTGACATAAGACCATCTTATTCTTGAAAAATAAATTTATTAATAAGCATCCTTTTCATCGCGTCAATGGGTTTTATTTTAAATTATATTATGATAATTATATGTTTCTAATTCGATAAAATGTATTAAATAATTTTAATTCACATAATATAAATTATAAAAAAATTTCCAAATAATTTTTTTATAATTAATAGTGAAAATATAAAAAATATAATAAGGTGGTTATTTTGAAAACAAGCTTACCATGGGTTAAACAGAAAAGAAAATTGTAAAAGTGGTCAAAAACATGTACAAATTCCAATAACTACTCAAACTTAGATCATATAATAAATAAGGAATGATAAGTTTCTATTTTTTATCATTTTTAATTTTTAATATGTGGGTATAACATTTTTATCCCAAAAATATCCAAGTGTATCCTCTCCCCCACTTAAAAGATGCCACCCCATTTCCTCCAATCTGCACACTTCCAATGCATTTTGGATCATAAAATCCATACCCAATTCCAATCCTTATGTCTCTACCCACATCATATGTTCCTTTGTTTGATCAGAAACACAATATAGAAAGTCCTTAGGTATAATACTAAAGTGGTGGCCAAATAAGACGAATCATTCAGAGATGACCATTTTATCTTCTTATTCATCCAATTAATTAAAATATTTATCGAACATGATTAAATATTAATAAAATTATCTCCCATATACATATATTTTATAATTTTAAATTTATAACCTAAACCCATCTCCTCTTCAATAAAATGTGAAATGAAACAATCATATCTGTGTACATATGACTATTACTTCTTGTACTGAAGTTGTTAATTTTCCATCCTCGCCGCTTATGAATGGTTTTAATAATGGAATTAATCATTATATATTATATTTTTAATATTTTTATAATTAAGAAAACATATTATATCATTTACACTTTACCTTTCCACCCACTAAAAAACTAAAATGTTGTTCATGTATACATCTGGACTACCATATCCACAAAGTTATGTGAATATTTTTTTAATCACCACATCACATGGATTATAACACCCCAAGCTTCCATGGTACGCTTCTCTTTCAATAATACAAGAGCTTGCATTGTACGCATCTTCGAGATTATAACACACCGCAACCAATCAAAGTAGCTGTTATGAATATTAATAACAACTTTATAAAATTATATTAATTTTATAATTCACAATGGACTTCATTTTTGAATTCGGAATATCGAAATTATCCTACGTTGAATTTTTTATTATTTTCTGAGAACTTCCAATTTTCTATGAATAGTAAAAAAATACTTAAAAACAACCTTTTTCATAAAAATAATGTATAGTGATAAATTATACTATTGAGTGGTTTTAAAGTATAATTAGAATATATTTTTACCATTTTATCCAATGGTGGCCATTATAATTACTTTCACTTTGAAATTGGACACAAACAATTGTCAATCGTTTGATTGATATTGTTTCTTAAAAACACGGTATTTATTTTGAAAATAGGAATTAATTATAAAATTTATTAATGTGACTTATATGTTTGGAATTTTTTAAAATAGACATCATTTTTTTATTTAGAATATCAATTATATCTTAGGGTGAATTTTTGGTATTTTTTGAAAAACTTCAATTTTTTATAAATAGTGAAACCACTAAGTGGTAGTTTAAAAACTAATTTTTCATGTAAATGAAACATTACTACTTCTGTGTATTGAATTTCAAAAATCCAACATACATGTTTGTCATTAAGAGGCAAAATGTGGTTCAATGAGATGAAAATAATTTTTGGTGAATAGTAACTTTTAAGTTTTATTAATCGCGATTAAAGGTAATTTGTGAAATTTAAGGTAAAAATGAGATTATAAAAATATGAAAATATCTTTACACTTGTCCTAACCTTATTGGATGAGTCATGGCCGACCAAGACAATCCATGGGTCAACTTGGGGACCCAATAGAGCAACTAGGGTAAGAAAATGACATTAATAACTTTTTATTTAAAGTAAAAATAAAAATGTCACAAACATGTGTTGTTTTACTAAACAAATTATTACATGAGGTTATATAAGTTAAATTTAAGACTATAAATATTCATTGGAAAGATAAAAATATTTCCTAAATCATGATATTTTTTTCATAATTTTTAGACATTAAATAAATTAAATCTTTTATGACACCATGATGATGCAGCGATTACCTCATTAATTAATTATTTAAATAAAATGAAAAAATTATGTAAGATCTAAGACTTAAACTTGTCAAAAACCTATTGGATTAGTATATTTAGAAATCTTATTACCTTATCCTCGAAATATATAATTGTGGGACCTTTGAAATCCGAAAATCACTTCCTAATAATGTAACATTTCATGAATTTCAAAGAGTGCCCATCCTCTCCTCTTATAAAACGCCCCCACCTCTACCACCTAATTCACACATTCAAAGCCATTTGGCTCGGCCAATATCTGCCCAAATACTCTCTCAACATCCATATCTTACTCTGAGAAGCCTCACTTTGGGTGTAATTCTTCCCAAGGAAGCCTTTGGCTCAAATCAAAAAGAGTTACCCGATTTTAAGGTAATGTATTCTCTTATGTTCTTTTGTATTATTTTTCTTCTCCAACCCCTTAAACTCTTTTTATTACATTATATTGTAACAACACCAGTTTCTACAATATACTAGTATGTTTTTATAATAACTATTTAATTTACACTTACACACACCTCCATCTAAGGGTTAAAGAACATACTGTTTCGGTGGGTAGCGAATTACTGCCTCATGAAACGATGATTGTTCAATCTTCTTTTAACACCTCTCATGGTGGCCATTAAGATGTCACTATATTTGTATATGATATATATTATATTTCTTTTTTCCTTATGCCTCTGTATTTTTTATTTATGTCATACCTTTATGATTTCCATTATGGGTAAACGCGATATCTTCATTTTAGGAAGTGCGGACTACCGCCCCCTCAAAGTGATTTGATTCGTTAATGCCATATGTGGGATGTATAAAGGATGGAGTTAATGATATTATATATGATATTGTACTGGAATTATAATACACCTTTATATCATTATTATCTCATTCCATTAAATACGAAATAGAAATGAAAGTAGCGTTCATGTGTACGTACGACTTACTGTCTCCATGAACGGTGCATTTCATTTTATACCTCTAAATGTTATGTAATATTATAAATGCATATATAAACTGGATATATATGATATATATGATATCTACATCATCAATATAATTCTGTATATAATGAATATTTTACCACATGAACAACTTGTAATTAAAAGAAGTTTATTTTTGACCCAAGTACCAAAAATCGAAAAAACGACTGTTATTAACTTAAATAATTACATAATGTTCATAACATTGTAATAAGTTATATAAAAGGAACAATGAACTTGAAAAGGGTTCTTAAGAAAGTAGAAATTAACTCTAGTTCATTATTCAAGAGATTAAAGAGCAATCGAGTCAAGTCAGACACGAGGTAAGGGACTTCGTCTCAATCTCCTTTCATTGAGGCATATTTTGTTTTATACACAAATTTATTTTATACGATGTATAAACCCCTTTGGATTTTACATTTATTCAAAAGGTATCTTTTATACAAATCGTTTTTACTAAATGACCAAAACAATGTTTTGTCTTACGTAAGCGGTGACAATGACTTCTCTGCCGCCGTGACCATTATTTGAGTTTCGGCTTCCTCTACAAGCCATAATTTTTTTTATATAAAAAATAAAAATCATGTTTTACTTTTCTTTTATTTTGGAATTTAAAATGGTTCTATTATATCAATGTGTTGTATTGATATCTTGTGATTGAAATGTGGAAATGTTATGTTTCCTTTATTCATTTTTTATGTGATACGATTATGTTATGGTTTATGATATGTTTAAACCTGTTTGTATGAGGAATGCATTGAAATTATTAAGTGATGGGTGGAGCCCGCTATAGATCCTTGACGCATTAGTAGGTCTCATGAGACAAACTAGTGTCTTGGCACCAGGCCTTGATAAAATATTATTTTTAGTCTTGGCATGAGGCCTTGGCTACGTGGTTATGATAGTCTGGCATTATGAATTCCATCATTATGAAAGTGGTTATTGATATTTCATGTGATTATTCGACAAGTAGAATATCCATGTGAATAATTAAATGGAATTATTTCATTTTATTTTTCCGTATTATGCTGATGTTCAATTTTAAAAGGCTTTTCTTTTAGTTATACATTTCCTTAAATGTTTATGTTTATTTATGAAAGTTTCCACTATATTGTTATCCTTACTGAGAATCTGAGCTCACCCCTTTCAATGTTTTAATTTTTCCAGGATGGGAAGAAGTATTTTATGAATGAACTACAGGGATAGTCGGAACGGGATGTGAGTGTGGCCTATGGAGACCATGTTATTGTAGTTTTTCACTTTATGATGTAATGTAGCGTTTATGAATGTATCTAGTGTTTCCAAGGCTACTAAACTAATCGGTCTTTTGAGACTTGATCTTTTGTGATCATGCCAATGTTACGTAATAATGCACGGACTATAGGTAACTGGGGTTGGGGCGTTACAGTTGGTATTAGAGGCATTGTTGTAATACCGTCGGAATCTAGATTTAGATAAACTTATATTAGAGCACATATCCCTAAGATAGACTTTGAGGATTAGTATATAAGAACTTCCTAGAATTTTGGTATTATAGAGATTTTGTGAGTTTTCTAAGCAATACATCTCTGTATGGATACAAACAGGTAGAGGCGACTCTGGCATAGATTTACCTAGGGGTAAAACCCGAAAATAGCACTTTGAGCTAGAGTTGAATGGGAACTGGTGCATGACAATGGGCCTTACTGCACTCTTGGTTATGACACTCCCAGGGGATATGCTTAGGATAATTCTCATTTTCATTACAAACCATTATTAAGGGTTTATGATTATATAATTCCTCAAGGAAAACATTTTTATGATTATGGATTATATCCGTAAACTATTCAATTTAGGTTAAGTGTTTTACAAGTATGGAATTATGTATTTTTATTCATAAACTGATCTAGTTTATTCCACTATTTAAAAATGGCGCCTAGTGGAAGGAATGGAAACTGTATCAATTCACACACTCCATGTAGGGATTTCCCTCCTGATCAAGATAATTATAATGGAACAGGTGATACAACTGGTTCTGATCAGCTTATCACCATACTGGGACAACTCACTCAGGTTATGAATAATAACCTTACTAGTATGGAGCACCCTGATCCGCAATGTGGAGGATCAATGTTAGATCATTTCATGAGGCAAAAACCGCCAAAATTTAATTGGGGTACAAATCCATTAGTATCTGAGCGATTCATAAACTCTTTAGAGAAAATATTCCAGGCCTTGGGGAGTAGCGAAAGGGAGAAAGTTATCATGGCAGTTTAGCGCCTCACTAGAGATGCTGATCAATGGTGGTCGCTGATTCAAAACACAAAGGAAGATGAAGATGTATCAAGTATATAATGGAGGGAGTATAAGAAATTTTTCTTAGAAAAATATTTTCCACGTGACCATCGAGCAGATATGGAAAGGAAATTTCTGAGTCTGAGGTAGAAGGAGGATACGAATGTCGCAAAGCATGAGGCTGACTTTACAAGGTTAGCGAGGCATGCTGCAGATTATATACGTGACCCAAGAAGTAATATTGATCATTTCTTTGATGGGTTAAAACCATTTCTCCATCTATCATTAGTCTCACAAACCTTCTCATCATACGAAGATATTGTCTCGTGTGCTATCAATATAGAAAAGGAATTATCTAAGTCTTATGACATTAAAGCAAATCAAGAAAAGAAGAGATCTTCTGATCAATCTAGAAATGGAAATAAGAGGAAGAAGGTAAAAGTTGAATATCAGTCCTGCAGTAAATGTGGGAAGAAATTCCCCGGTACTTGCTTTAAGGGAATGGTAGTCTGTTATAAGTGTGGTGAAAAAGGCCACCAATCTCATGATTATAAGGGAAAGAGTGTTATTGTCAATGTGGAATGCTATAATTGTAGAGATATGGGACATTATGCAAATGAATGTTCTAAGAGTCAGGGGAACTTACCTCATAAGATGCCAAGGGATCAAGGCCAGGCTTATGCTATCACTACTGCTGGGGTTGAAGCTCCGAAAGACATGGTGGCAGGTAATTTAATGGTTTACTCAAGTTTAGAAAATGCATTATTTGATTCTGGATCATCGCATTGTTTCATATCTTCCCAGTTTGCTAAGAAAATTAGATATTTCCAATTTGATTTAACAAGAGAATTGTGAGTCAAAACTACTAATGGAAGTATCATTGCAACAAGGTTTTTTGAATCAGTCCCCATTAGAGCACATAAATGTTCTTTATCCGTTGATCTCATTGTCATACATATGATTGAGTTTGATATAATCCTTTGTATGGATTGGCTTTCAAACTATGATGCGAATATTTTTTGTAAGAAGAAGGAGGTTATGATTTTTGATGATGATGATAAGCAACACCTTATCTTTAGAGTAGAATCGTTACTGCCTAATTCTTATTTAGATCCCCCCCTAGTAGCTCAACTAAATTCAATTATTGGGGAGGAAGAGAATGAAATGACTGAGGGCGAGGAAAGGAATGTTCAAATAGATGATGTACCTATTGTGATAGAATATGTAGATGTGTTTTCAGAAGATTTACCTGGACATCCTCTAGAATGAAAAGTTGAGTTTTCCATTGATTTAATTCCTGGATCAAGTCCTATATCGAAAACCCCTTATAGAATGTCCACTATGGAATTAGTAGAACTAAAGAAAATACTAGAGGAATTGAGTAATAAGGGATTTATTCTCCCTATTATTTCTCCATGGGGAGCCCCTATCCTTTTTGGTAAGAAGAAAGATGGATCTATGAGGTTGTGCATTAACTACAGGGAGATCAATGCTATAACAATAAGGAACAAGTATCCCCTACCTCACATTGGTGATTTATTTGACCAACTGCATGGAGCGAAATAATTTTCAAAGATTGACCTTTGATCTGGATACCATCAGTTATGTGTGAAGAAGGAAGACATTCCAGAGACAGCATTTTGAACAAGGTACGGGCATTATGAGTTTACAGTAATGCCTTTTGGATTGACTAATGCACCCTCGATATTCATGGATCTAATGAATAGATTTTTCAAGGAATATCTTGATGATTTTGTGGTGGTATTTATTGATGATATCATGGTATACTCCAAAAGCTACGAAGATCATGAAAATCACATGCGCATTATCCTGAAGACTCTTAGAAAACATGAATTATATGGGAAGTTTAACGATTGTGAATTCTAGATTCAAGAGATTTATTTTATTGGCCATATTGTCTCTAAGGATGGAATTTCCATTGATCCTTCTAAGACCAAGACAACCCAAGAATGGCCAACACCAACGAGTATAACTGAGGTGCGCATTTTTATTGGTTTGGCAGGTTATTATTGACGTTTTGTCCAGAATTTTGCCTGATTGGCTACCCCATTAACAAATATCACACGTAAAGGGGTTAAATTTTTCTGGAAAAAAGATTGTGAAGAGTGTTTTGAAGAACTGAAGATAAAATTTGTCAATTCTCCTATACTTAATCCACCACCAGGGATTGATGGGTTTGTTATTTATAGTGATGCATCAATGAAAGGACTTGGTTGTGTCCTTATGCAGAATGATAGGGTTATTTCCTATGCATCACGACAGCTAAAAATTCATGAGAAAAACTATCCTACTCATGATCTTGAGTTAGCTACTGTAATCATTTCCTTGAAGATATGGAGACATTATCTCTATAGTGAAAAATGTGAGATATATACCGATCACAAGAGTTTGAAGTATATATTCTCACAAAAAGAACTCAACCTGAGGCAAAGGCGATGGCTCGAACTACTCAAGGATTATGATTACATGAAACAATCACACCTTGGGAACTAAAATAAGGTTGAATATGCTTTGAGTAGAAAAGATCATGGAGTTTTGAACATGATGAGAGTGGAAAGGGATCCTATTTTCATGGATCTAGTAAAGATGGATATGGGAATCACCATGGAAGGTGAAACATCAAAACATTTTCAAATGGTTGCCAAACCATCTTTACTAGAAAGGATAAAGATTTCTCAGGCTGATGATGAAGAGTTGAAAAAGAATATTAATGCTTTGAATGATGGGTGATTGAGTGACTTTTTGTATGAAGATGGAATTTTGAAATTTGGGAGGAGACTTCGTGTTCCCGATATACTTGGTTTAAAGATCGAATTGTTATATGATGCTCATAGTTCCAATTTCTCTATACACCCTGGGAGAACCAAAATGTATAGAGATTTAAAGGGACATTTTTGGTGGAACGACATGAAAAGGGAGATTGCTGATTTGTGTCAAGATGTATGGTTTATCAAAAAGTGAAAGCTGGAAGGCAACAGCCTGGTGGAGTATTGCAACCTCTTCCCATACCTGATTGGAAATGGGATAATATTACGATGGACTTTGTCATGGGACTACCAAAGACCCCTAGAAGGAATGACGCAATATGGGTCATTGTTGATTGTCTCACCAAGTCAGCACATTTTCTTGGTATAAGAGAAGATCTACCACTTAAACGTCTAACAAGACCATATATTAATGAAGTTGTGAGACTTCATGGAGTACCCCTATCGATTGTCTCAGATCGTGATCCCCGCTTTACATCAAGAGTTTGGAAAAGTCTTCAAAAGGCCTTGGATACTGAACTTTGTTTGAGGACTTCTTACCACCCTCAAATAGATGGACAATCAGAACGAACTATACAAACCTTAGAAGACATGTTCAGATCATTCTCACATGACTTTCAGGGTATGTGAGATCAATATTTACCTATGGAAGAATTTTCCTATAATAATAGCTTCCATTCAAGTATTTGTATGGCACCATATGAAGCGTTATACGAAAAGAGATGTCGCACACCAACCTGTTGGGATGACATTGGTTAAAGAAAACTTATAGGCCCATAACTGAAGGTGGAAACGATGGAAAATGTTAAGGTAATCCAAAACCACATCAAAGAAGCTCAAAGTAGGCAGAAGATCCTTGCTGACAACCGAAGGAAGGATTTGGAATTTCAGGTAGGAGATCATGTTTTCTTTAAGGTATCTCCATGGAAGGGAGTTAAATGTTTTGGTAAGAAAGGTAAATTGAGTCACAGGTACATTGGACCCTTCGAAATTATAGAGCTAACTGGGGTTGTAGCTTACCGTTTGGCAATGCCGCCAAGTCTCTCCAAAGTTCATGATGTGTTCCATGTATCACTATTGAGAAAATACATGCCTGACCCAACGCATGTACTCACCTATGAGGAATTAGAACTGGAACCCGATCTGTCTTACTGCAAAGAGCCCATCGGGATTCTTGATACAAGAGAACAAGTGCTGAGAAACCAGACGACTCATCTGGTAAAAGTTCTATGGAGAAACCATAAGATGGAGGAGGCAAAGTGGGAACCCAAGGAACTTATGATGAAAAATCACCCGAGTATTTTCATGTGGTAGTTTTCTAGAAATGTAGAGGACCAAATTATTTTAAGGAGGGGAGAATGTAACACCCCAAGCTTCCACGGTATGCTTCTCTTTCGATAATAAAAGAGCTTGCATTGTACGGACCATAGAGATTCTAACACACCGTAACCAATCAAAGTAGCTGTTATGAATATTAATAACCACATTTTGAAATTATTTTAATTTTATAATTCAAAATGGACATCATTTTTGTATTCGGAATATCGAAATTATCCTTAGTTGAATTTTTTGTAATTTTCTGAGAACTTCCAATTTTCTATAAATAGTAAAATAATACTTAAAAACAACCTTTTAAATCAAAATAATTTATAGTGATAAATTATAATATTGAGTGGATTTAAAGTATAAATATAATATATTTTTACCATTTTATCCAATGGTGGTCATTATAATTAATTTCACTTTGAAATTGGACACAAAGAATTGTCAATCTTTTGATTGATATTGTTTCCTAAAAACTCGCTATTTTTTTGAAAATTCGAATTAATTATAAAATTAATTGAAGTGAATTATATGTTTTTAATTTTGTAAAATAGACATCATTTTTTATTTCAGAATATCATGTATAGCTTACGGTGAATTTTTGGTATTTTTCTGAAAAACATCAATTTTTGATGAATAGTGAAACCACTAAGTGGTAGTTTAAAAACTAATTTTTCGTGTAAATGAAACATTAATACTTCTATGTATTGAATTTCAAAAATCTGACATTCATGTTTGTCTTTCGAAAGCAAAATGTGGTTCAATGAGATGAAAATAATTTTTGGTGAATAGTAACTTTTAAGTTTTATTAATCGCGATTAAAGGTAATTAGTGAAATTTAAGGTAAAAATGATATTATAAAAATATGAAAATATCTTGAACATTGTCCTACCATTATTGGATGATTCATGGCCGACCAAGACAATCCATGGGTCAACTTGGGGACCCCATGGAGCCACTTGGGTAAGAAAATAACATAAATAACTTTTTATTTAAAGTAAAAATAAAATTGTCACAAACATGTGTTGTTTTACTAAAACACTTATTACATGGGGTTATATAAGTTAACGTTTTGACTATAAATACTCATTGTAAAGATAAAAAGATTTCCTACATCATGATAGTTTTTTCATTATTTTTAGACATTATATAAATTAAATATTTCATGACACCATGATGATGCAACGATTACCTCATTAATTAACGATTTAAATAAAATGAAAATATAATGTAAACTCTAAGACTTTCACTTGTCAAAAACCTATTGGATTAGTATATTTAGAACTATTATCACCTTATCCTCGAAATATATTATTTTGGGACCTTTGAAATCCGAAAATCACTTCATAATAATGTAAGATTTCATGAATTTCCAAGAGTGCCCCTCCTCTCCTCTTATAAAAGGCCCCCACCTCTACCACCTTATTCACACCATCAATGCCATTTGGCTCAGCCAATCTCTACCCAAATACTCTCTCAACTTTCCTATATTACTCCAATAAGCCTCACGTTGGGCAGAAGTCTTCCCAATGTAGCCTTTGCCTCAAATCAAAAAGAGTTACCTGATTTTAAGGTAATGTCTTCTCTTATGTTCTTTTGTATTATTTTGCTTCTCCAACCCATTAAACTCTTTTTATTCCATTCTTTTGTAACAACACCAGTATCTTCAATATACTAGGATTTTTTTATAAGAAGGATTTGATTTACACTTACACACACCTCTGTCTAATGGTTAAAGAACATAGTGTTTTTATGGGTGGCGAATTACTGCCTCACAAAACGATGACTGTTCAATCTTCTTTTAACACATCTCATGGTGGCCATTAAGATGTCACTATATTTATATATTATATATATTATATTTATGTTTTCATTATGCTTATATATTTTTGATTTATGTCATACCTTTATGATTTCCATTATGGGTAAATGTGATATCTTCATTTTAGGAAGTGCGGACTACCACCCCCTCAAAGTTATTTGATTCGTTAATGCCATATGTGGGACGTATAAAGGATGGAGTTAATGATATTATATATGATATTATACTGGAATTATAATACACCTTTATATAATTATTTTTTAATTCCATTAAATACGAAATAGAAATGAATGTAGCCTTCATGAGTACGTACGACTTACCGTCTCCATGAACGGTGCATTTCATTTCTTATCTCTAAATGTTATGTAATATTATAAATACATATATATACTGGATATATATTATATATATGATATATACATCATGAATATTATTCTGGATATAATTAGTATTTTACCACATGAACAACTTGTAATTATAAGAAGTTTATATTTGACTCAAGTACCAAAGATCGACAAAACGAATGTTATTAACTTAAATAATTACATAATGTTCATAACATGGTAATAAGTGATATAAAAGGAATAATGAACTTGAAAAAGGTTCTTAAGAAAGTAGAAATTAAATCTAGTTTATTATTTAGGAGATTAAAGAACGATCGAGTCAAGTCGGACACGAGGTAAGGGACTTCGTCTCAATCTCCTTTCATTGAGGCATATTTTGTTTTATACACAACTTTCTTTTATACGGTGTATAAACCCCTTTTAAATTTATGTTTATTTAAAAGGGATCTTTTATACAAAGAGTTTTTACTAAACGAAAAAAGTAATTTTTTGTCTTACGTACGCGGTGACAAAGACTTTTCCGCCGTCGTGACCATTATTTGAGTTTCGGCTTCCTCTACAAGACATAATTTTTTTTAAATGAAAAATAAATACCAAGTTTTACTTTTCTTTTATTTTGGAATTGAAAATGGTTTTATTATATCAATGTGTTGTATTCATATCTTGTGATTGAAATGTGGAAATTTTATGTCTCTTTTATGCATGTTTTATGTGATACGATTATGTTATGGTTTATGATATGTTTAAACCTTTTCATATAAGGAATGTATTGGACTTCATAAGTGACAGGTGGAGCCCACTATAGCTCCTCAATGCATCGGTAGGTCTCATGAGACAAACTAGTGTCTTGGCACGAGGCCTTGAAAAAATCTTATTTGTAGTCTTGGAATGAGGCCTTGGCTACATGGTTATGATAATCTGGCATTATGCATTCCATCATTATGAAAGTGGTTATTGATATTGCATGTGATTATTCGACAAGTAGAATATCCATGTGAATAAGTAAATGGAATTATTTCATTTTATTTTGCCATATTATGCTTAAATTAAATTTTAAAAGGCTTTTGTTTCAGTTATACATTGCCTTAAATGTTTATGTTTATTTATGAAATTTTATGCTATATTGTTATACTTACTGAGCATCTGGGCTCACCCCTTTAAATGTTTTAAGTTTTCCAGGATGTGAAGAAGTATTTTATGAATGACCTACAGGGATAGTCAGAAGGGGATAAGAGTTTGGACTATGGATACCATGTTATTTTAGTTTTTCACTTTATGATGTAATGTAACGTTTATGTATATATCTAGTGTTTCCAAGGATACTAAACTAATCAGTCTTTCGAGACTTGATCTTTTGTGATAATGCCAATGTTATGTAATATTTCACTGACTCAAGGTAATTGGGGTCGGGGCGTTACATGGATGACATATTCTTGGGAACATTAATATATAATATTATATATATTATATTATTATAACATTTTAATGTTAAAATAATATATACTCTATTTGAATAAATGTCATAAAAAATGGAAATTTCACTAATCAGCATATAAGCCCTACCATCTCTTCAATTGTATCCTAATTCATTTTACCTAACTATTATACATTAATTTTTTTGAACTTATATTTTATATATAAATTTGGTAAATATTTAATGATTATTTTTCAATATATTTCATAATAATTAATTATATTAACATATTCAACCTAAAAAATTCATTTTTCACATATAATCTTGATACAGTCAAAACAAATGATGTGAAATTAAATTTTTCAATAATTGTGTATATCATGGTAGGAGATAAAATAAAAGAAATAATAATATTAAAATTTTAAATTAATAATGTAAAAAAGAAACATATTTTTATTATTTACTATATTGATGAACATATGATTTTATTCAGAGTCAATGTTCCTGATAATTTATCTTAAAAGTGTATTTTAAATGTTTTAAAAATCTATTTTCTAAATAATTATTTTCCATATCTATATTTATAAAAATATTTTCTGAATAAATTTTTAAATACATAAAATATTTTTATATCATACTTTTATGTTTCTTATAAATTTTATTGAATGTTTTTAAAAAGGATTTTTTTATGGAATGTGTGACATTCATTAAAAAAAATTATTTTTCTATTTTAACAAATATGGTAATAAAAATATTACATTCATTTTTGTAGTTATTTAATTTTTGGATTACTATAAAGTATTTTACATTTAATTAAAAAACTATCCTCTCTCATTTTCTTATTATATTGGTAAAAAAGTGACTTTTTAAAAAAAGTTTAATTTAATATATGAAAGTGTTGTTTATATTAGTTTAAAAGATTTTTTCAATGATTTTAACTTGAAATGAAATATTCAGGAACTTTTTCACATAGTATATAGTATAAGATAAATATATATGATAAAATGGTGATCGTAATATATATCATGTGATGGGTTTACTGAGATAGTATTGGGTGAACCTGATATAACATTATAAGAGGGGTGTGCCCAGATTGAGTTTGGTGAGGCTGTTTTAGCTTATATGATCGGTGAAAATACATAGCACTCTAATGAATTGGGTAATATATATTGTCATAATTTGAATTAATGATGGATTTAATTGATGACTTCTATGTTGCATTGAACATGGCACTTGTTATTTCAGACACGATATTAAAATGACTTATAAATGTGATTCTATAGGTGTCCTAAAAGGTTTTTATTTTCTTGATATATGGTTTAATGGTTTTATATATGAAAATATTTCTCACATTTTAATGAATTATTTAATTAACTTAATGTATATGGTTATAAATGTAAATATTTTATGGGTTATTACGTTCTCACTAGACTAATAGATTTTTTCTTTTTATGTCCCATAGGTTTTTATGCTCATCCCACATTTTATAAATGTTTTTGTATTGTTTATGGATTATAAAAGGAATGTAGTAAGACCTATTTTAATCCATAAATATTTTTCATCAAAGAGGGAACATTATTTATTATAAATTTCAACTATTATATAAACATGGATACTTTTCATGAGTTTTCACTTTCTGATATATTGTTCTATTCTATATGAGTTATGACATAATTATCTAAAACTATAAACCTAAAAAACCATTGGGAATTAAATAATTTTATTTCTAGTATAAATTCAATAAATTTTGTACTATTTTAATATGATTCTATATGATTGGAAATAGAAAAAATAATTAGACAACATTAGAGGTTATGATGTTAGATTAACTTATGTAAAATATCCACTACAACCGTAATGGATGGTATGATAAGTAAAATTGTCGTTATTTTTTATATATTTAAATTGTTGTATAGGGGATATAAAGGATAATGATATAATGGTATTTATTTTCCACATAATATTATTTATTATGGATTATTTGATATACTCAAACTAATATTTTTTGTTTTAGTAATTTCTTGTATCCATCAGAAAACCAATTAATAAAGGTTGTAGTGGAAAATAATTTGGTTTTATGAACAGTAAACCATAAATAATGAAAGATTTTGTGAAAACTATTGTGATTTTTTATAACCAGCTATCCATTAGTTATTAGTAACAACATGAACCTACAAGAGTTTCCTAAAACACCAAATGAGAGAAAAAAGTCACCATTTATGTTTATGTGTTAATAATTAAAGAATTAATATTCAATGACCTCTCTCTCACTAATGTGGGAAGAATTACCTACGAAAATATCTTATGAAAACGGAATATTTTCTGTATGTGGTAAAGGGGGGAATAAAGAAATAATAATCCAATGAAAAAAGATTAATTTAGTTAATTTCATGAAGTGGAATAAAATTCTTCCCCCTAAATCAATTGAATTTGTTAATTGTGGGGATTATGGGAATTATTAAAATATTTGTATTCGAGGGGAAATATCATGAATGAGAATAGAAATACTATGTTTATAAATTTATATCAATTCCAAATTCCATTATAATTTAAGAGAAAACTATAAATGAAATATTAATGGTATAAATTATATCATGGCATATGTTTTTGAATTTCCAAATCATAGTAAATGATTAATAATATTAGTTATAATATTATAGTATTAAGGAATAAGTTGGAAAATAATGGTTAATGGGTTATAAAAAAGGTTGAGAAAAAAAGTTTCTAAATATAGGGCTTCAAGAGTTATGATGTAGTTTTATATTTCTGGGTGATCATGTGAATAATTCATTAATGTTTTCTAGATTTTTTATGGGATGGGAGTACTTGTGGGGACATTTTTTTGTTTTAATTTCTTTTTATGATATATTTAACCAAAATATTAATATGTCAAATTTTTATTTGTGGATGAATTTTTTTTTATTTTTATTGAAATTTGGTTAAATGTATTTAAAACCTTTATGGTTTATATTATCTTTGAGGATAAATATTACTTTCAAGATATTTGAAATTTTTCTTGAAATTTCATAAGAATTATATAAATAAGGTATAATAAAAAGGACAACCCATAGGCATAGAGATAAATTGTCACATCCAGAAATCATTTAGGGCATGAAACTGCAACTAAATATATTTAATGATGAAACAACAACCATTGGCCTATGCGATATCTTAGTTATTTTTACATAATTTTTTTACATTAATGAATTAAAAATAATGATTAATTTAGTTTTTGAAACATGTGGTCTATCATATAGAAAACCATGGGATTAAAAATGATTTCAGGATTATATGGGTAATGGTATTTGGAAGACGTTATAATGTTTTTGAACCTTTTGTAATTACGGTAGAGAAAACATTATGGAATTTTATATGAGATATAAAGGATAAATTATATTTTGGATGAATATAGAATTTTACAATGACTTCTTTGTTATTTATGTTATTTATGGATATGATTTTTATATATTTTTTGTTATATTATGAAGCCATATACATTTTTTGGAAATAGGATTTAAATATGATTAATTTTATTTAGAGATAAGTAGTAAATTTATCATAGAATAATATGTAAACAAATAATTCTAAATTTGTATTTCAATCATTTTCTGGAACTTTCATGATCCGAACCAGCAAAGCTTAAGTTGAAACTATTCCAAGACTGACTCTATAGGTGAGGGGCTAGAGACAATATCGAAATAAAAAACTAACATGGGGAGGAATTTTCCTATATACTTGTACAAACACACATACATCCATCTTAATGAAAAATTATTGAGGAATAAAAATAAAAGACTCAACAACTATGTAACAAGTCTGCAAAAAAAACCCACTATATAGTACACGAGTATGGAAGTGCATACAAAAAAGTATAAAGGGTAAAAATATGTGTTCATCTAGAAAGATGTCCCAAGATGAAAAAACATGATATTAATCTATTGAGAGATCCCAACTCTAAATTTCTATACGCATACCATTGTACGTAATCACGTAAACCACAGTATCCTTAAACTCGTATGTAATCACCATTGAGATATCTTTACTCTTTAAAGGACATGGCCCATGTGTGAAAATACTATATAGGGGTAAGCATATATATATATATCCTATAAGATACACAAAATGCTGAAGGGGGGAGAAGTAAGAGATAATATAGGAATAGAAGATAAAAAATAAATATTTATCAATGAATAGGGTTCAACTCAACCTAAAGGAAGATATAGATTGTGTAACATAATCTTAAAATAATGGGTTCAATACATTTTGTAGTTGTACTACACATTCTGTATTTATCCTCCATAAAAGGATAATAACCTTATCCAACCACGAATATCTATACACATAATTCATGTAGCATACCCCCTGGGTCTTCATAATAAATGACAGGAGAGACATCAAATATAAATGGGGGGATACATATATATATATATATACAATGTAAAAAATACCAAATGGAAGATTACAGGGATCTATATCTCATATCCCACCCAATGAAAAGGGTCACCAATAGTTCCATCAGTCCAACAATGATTCCCAGCATCTTGTGTGCCTTCCCAAAAGAAAACATCCACGTAAAACCACACCACTTCATCGCATCACATAGTTGAGGGGCCACAATCTCTAGATAGAAGAATAATTCCCATGTTAAATATGAGGGTTACACTAAGTTGATAGATATAGGACCCATACCTTGTTCCAATAGGAGTGTTCTACATCGATTATCCATAGAGGACCCACTCATAGCCTATCTGGAGTGTTCCAATCAAATGGATGAGGGCCTATTCCTAGAAATATTGGAGGGTGTTGCTCTATGTCATCGAGGAACCAATCCTAGTTTGGATGGATGGTGCCACTTGAATGGTCGGGGACCCATGCCCCAATACAGCGGGTAGGTTCCAATCTAGGTTATCGGGGTCACACACACTCCTCTGAAGAATCGTTCCACTTTAAATGTCGAGGAACCATTCCCAATCCAACTTGAGGGTTCCACTTATAATTTTGAGGAACCATTCACTTTTATATTAAGAGGGTTCCACTCTAGTTCATTAAAGAATGATCCCCAAGACTTCTGGTGGGTGCCACTTGGAATGATTTGAAGAGGGCCCATGCCCATCGTAGAAGGAGGTGACTCTCCATAGCCTCTATTGATCCTACCTTGTTATTTTCATCATCAAGAATAACCTAAATAAATATCATACTTGAAATATATCATATCGTATCACTAAATACACTAAAAATTCCACAATAATGTTTTACATAGAAGAACTCTAATAAATGGTTATTCAAAATCCTAAATCAGATTCCTAATTAATGAGATACAAGAGGAAGAAGATTCATAATGGAGTACATGTAATGAAAGGGACCCAAAAGATGTGTGGTACCACTCTATTTCACAGTCACATCCTCACCTGGACACGACTTTCAGGATATGTAGTACTACATGGCATGTATGGTAACTACAAAACATGTATTAGCCAAAATCACGGTGAATGGACAAGGCTTGTAATTGGCCTAGACTAGAAAATTTTATTTCCACTAATCTACCTCTTTAAACATCCCAAATGGGTAAATTGAGCACACTGTTGCGATCCTCAAAGAAAAACACTCAGTATAGTCTATTTTATATGCCCAAATCGGACACCCAGTGACTGAAAAATTCACTTTTTATTCATAAAAATAGATCATAAGCATCTGAGGATAAGAAAATTAAAGCAGTCAAATGTAATGGTGACCATAAATACCACCTTGATATCAAGGTCACAATGTATCATATGGTTCATCATTCTAACACCATATAAAAAGGTTATGTCAGATACAAGATTCCTGAATATTATTATTATTATTATTATTATTATAAAAATTGGGTGTTTCATTAACATGAGGCATGAATCCATAAAAGGTATCCAAAATTGTTCTTTTATTGGGCTTATAAATTCTAGTGTCACAATACCACTGAAGGTTCCACGTTGTGACATTAAACAGTGAAGTTACGACCAAAATGAGGTTTTGATAAAAAAAATATTAATATTAATTATATTGTTATTATTATGATATTACCACTTTTGAATTAGGTGAATAGCCTAATACCCACCAAAAATCCAGGATATCCCACTCAAGTCAACTAAATGATTAAATTATTACCACTTTTTTCTTCAGACAATCATAATTATTATAAATAACAATAATAAAAGAGACATAATTTTTATTCCCCACCCTTCCAATATTTTACAGAAGGGGGCATTTCAAATTTATGTGGTTGTGCAACCTTCTCATGTAGTGTATCTTAAAAATTAAATTAAATAAAATAAAATTACCAATAATTAATACCCATTCAATTTATTCATCCAATTAAAATTTAGACTTGATGTGGTTATTCTTTTGTACACATTTGATGTTTATTATTTATCATTAATAATAATACTATTCATCTCATTGACCATGTATAAACCCCTCATAAGATATCCATATATGGTCACCAAAACTCCCATGCCACTATGGGAAAAAAGGGTTTTTGCGACGGGTTATTTGTGACGGGAATAAATCACGTCGCAAATAAACTTATTTGGGACGGGGGTATTTTCCCGTCGCAAATAACCACTTATTTGGGACGGGGAAATCTCACCCGTCGCAAAAGGCTTGGTGCGCAAAGCGCGCCAAACCACGGGAAAGTTATTTGCGATGGGTGGTTACCACCCATCGCAAATAACCGGCGGTGGTAAAAACTATTTGCAACGGGAATATACCCCGTCACAAATACCCAACGGCGGTAAAAACTATTTGCGACGGGAAATATACCCCCATCGCAAATAGTATGTCGGCAGGATAATATTTGCGACGGGACCCGTCGCAAATAACTATTTAACCGTTGACCGTGATAAATGCGGGCTCAAGTATTTGCGACGGGTCCCGTCGTAAATAATACTATTTGTGACGGGTATCCCGTCGCAAATACTCCTGTCGCAAATAATCTAACCTATAAATACCCCCCACCCATTTTTTTCCATTCATTCTCAACTTCTCTCAAAACTCTATTTTTAAAGTTCACAGTTTCTTAAGTTTAATTTTTATTTCCAGATTTGATATTGATGTCTTCAACAATTATCGGAGATCAACCTCCGATCAATTTTAAAGGTATTTATTTCCTTTTTAATTTAATATTTAATTTAAATTTTTTATTAGTTTTATTTATTTTTAATTAGTTGTAATTTAATTGTGTTTATATTGTTTTGTTATTTAATAAATTTAAGTTATTAGTATTAATTGTTCATAGTTAATGGTAATTAGTAGTAATTAATAATAATTAGAAATAATTAATAATAAAAAGGAATAATTAATAATAAATAGGAATAAACCTCCCCCATGCGCGCATTAACATTTACAACTAAGCCATTTCATTTTTTTATACATTTAATGATCTATCTATATATATATATATTGTTATATTTATTCGTATTTTAATATAGATTTATATTAATATAAATATATTTGGTGATATAAATAAATAAATATATATATTTATTTATTCGTATATTAATATATATTTTCTATATATATATATATATGTAGTTATAAGTTTTTATTCGTATATTTATTTGTATATTAATTAATATATATTTATAAGCTTAGTTTTAAATAAATTTATAAAATATGGGTTTTTATGTATATGTATAAATAAATAAATAAATAAATACATACATATATACAATAGATACACACACACACACACACATATATATATATATGTATAGTTATGAATGAATACATAGGAATGAGGGGGTGAAAATCCACCAAGAATGTTACAATGGATATAACTTCTAATCTGTAAGTCCGTTAAAACTCCACAACCAGTCAAATTGAAGAACATCAAATGATCTTCGATATGATATGCGGTACAGGCCAAACGGACATCCGGATCGGATGTTATAGCCATTCGAATGTTTAAACGACCATAACTTCTAATCCAGAAGTCCGTTTCACCTCCACAATCAGTCAAATCGAAGAACATGAAACGATCTTCGATATGATATATGGTAAAGGTTTATCGGACATCAGGATCAGAAGTTATAGCTGTTTAAATGGTGAAAAACCGGGGTTCCCCGACTAAAAACTCAGTTTTGGAGGCCTTATAGGCCTTTTTGGCCTTGAAACAACCTTGGACGGGTTCCACCGGTCCATATCGCTGTAGATCTCGTTTCAGGCTTCGATTTGATATGCTGTGGAGCTCAAATGGAGTCCCGGATCAAAAGTTATGGCCGTTTGAAGTTTGGGTTTCATTTTTAACTTATTTTCCATATTTCATTTATATTTTTTATTTTTTTATATTCAAAGAGTTATTAAATGACTATTAATTGATAAAAATTACATAATTACTAATTAAAAATATTTTTTAATTTATTTTATAAGCCTCTTTTACTGAACATCTTAAACATTCATATTTTATTTTCATTCTTCCTTTCTAAAACATATTTAAAAAATAAATATTATATTCATATCAATATAAATAGGTTTATTGATTTATATAATAATAAATAATTTTTTAATTTTTTTTAATTTTTTTATTATTATTTGCGACGGGAATATATTCCCGTCGCAAATACCCGCTTCGAAGAAACCATTTGCGACGGCAATATGGCCCGTCACAAATACTTTTTGCGACGGGCCCGTCGCAAAAGATTTTTTTAAAAAACCAGAAACCTATTTCCGATGGGCCAATTTCCCGTCGCAAATAAGTGTTTTTGCGACGGGCCCGTCGCAAAAAAAATTAGTTGCGACGGCGTTTTCTGCAACGGGCGATTTGCGACGGGGCCCCGTCGCAAAAGGCTATTTGCGACGGGATCCCGTCACAAATGACCCATCACAAATATCTATATTTCCCTTAGTGTGCCAAATAGCCTCATATATGACACACCATACATGATCTCCACTCAAAAAAATCCAGTCGGACTGCACATCAATGCCACATGCCAATCAAGAAAACAGGGATCACTAATGCAATCCCAAACCAACTTCTATCCTAAACACACACTATAAAAAACAATTTGAACCATTCACAAGAAAACATCTAATTCATTTATCAATCATTCATCCAACCATCAATCTGTGTGTTGTTCATGCTACCACAATGAATTCTATGGTTCGATCAAACTCGAACCCACCCCATCAATGTTTAATAGTGACATTGTGGTACATTGATGAAGAACACAAATAATGGTGGAGGAAATTAACCAATAACAAATGTGGTCTACATAATTGGTTACACATTCTTGGAAAATTACATGAATAAAATATCATTCTCAATAAATAAATTGAACGGGTAATTTATACCAATACGCGGGATCATTTGAAGTTTCATTTAAACACAGATCAAATAGAACGTATTTGATAATGCTCAATATTTTAATAACTGGGTAGGTAAACAAAAATGATAGGTCCTACAATTATTATGTATCAATCATTATTGAATAACGCAACTTCTACTAATGAAGGTGATCTGCTACATCTACTACGTCTACTGCCTTTTGATTCACATTGATTTGTTCACCGGTCATCATCCAGTCACAATCCACCAAAGAATAACACACACCTCCTACTCTTCTATCTAGAAATGGTTATAAGGATAACCATTGAAATTATATCCCAATAGAGTATATTGATAGGGTTTAATTAGATCATATTATAAAAAAATGTTTAATTTATTTATTTATTTTAATTAGACTTACCTTCCAATGGTTACCTCATTTGAACGTCCCCACTAATAAACATTAGGTCCCACCTATGCTAAACTCTGCACTACATATTCAATCTTGGCCTCATATTTCCTATAAAATACTCTGTTTAAGAAATATTCCACTATTTCTAGAAAACCTCCCATAGATGATAGAAGATATATTTAACGTTTTACAAAATGTATTATGAGATCATCGAGACATTTAATCGTGAAATGTTTCAGTTCATGTCTTTGAAAAATATTTAGAGGAATATTCCAATGTGTTACAAAAAAACTATTATCTCTACATGTTTCCCTTATTCAAATATTTTCATCCCCAAAAGGCACAGACTATGGAAAAAGGTGGGGACACTGAACCTATATCAGTTTATCCCTCTCCCACGAGCTTTCCTGATGGTTTCTCATACTGCCAAAAAAAAACACACCAAATTAGAACACATTCCCATGATGGGGGTTTTCTCATCAGTTCTTAATGCCACAAAATCCTTTCAAAGGGAAACCCACTCTCACAACCTAGCATACCATGGTCAGTTGAAAAAAATGATTTTCCAACATACCTCCTCAGTTGTGGAATTTTTAGAATACCAATAACCAAGTATAACATAAAATAAGATGACTACTCCATCACCTCGATCAATAATAACTATCATAAAACCTCACTGTTCACATCTTCTACCAAAGACACACCCTAACTGTCCCTAAAGATCACACTTCCCCAAAAACGTTCAGTTCCATTATCATTCCCATGTCTCAAAAGACATATCCTGAAAGGTGGACCTTTAAATATAGAACTGGCTCCATGAGAGCATCCATGCGTTGAGAACTCCCGGAGCATTTCAAGCACTATCCTCCTGTTTTTGGCATTCTCTGACTCAGACCCCCAGGACACGAGGGTACCATCACATAATACTGCCATTTATAGATCCATGACTGGTAAAGGATTTGGATAATATGTCTTGTGAACTCTGTTGGGGCATTCAACATGCCAAAGGGTATCACAAAGGTCTCAAGAAATAATAGGGTCTGTCAGAATCCATGATTCGTACATCCTCCTCTCAAATGTGGAGCTCAAGATTACCCATCCTGAGGTCAAACATCAAGATCCACAATGCCTCCATCAATAGGGTGAAGAATCTATCAATTCAATCTGTTGAATACTCCTCTTAGAGATACCCTTAGATCGGGTGATGCCAACCCAAATTTATCATCAATATCTCTTCCACCCCTTAGGTGAACAACACAAGGATGCCCAATAAAAACACAATGGGTTTTATAAACCCCCTACTCTATAGACTCCTCCAACCACACCTCCATCTGTCACAAATACATGGTTTTATATGATATTCTAACATAAATATTGGGATGTTCCTGGTGAAAGTCCATGCAGAATGAAAACTATCAATTATGAGGTAAACTCAACAAATTATTAGGATGGGAGACCTTATACACCTCCCCCATTTTGTGAAATAGAATGATCATAACATCCACTACTCCTGGAATATTACTATTCAACTGATAATTTTGTGGTAACCTCTTGTAAATGTGATCATATTTCCTTATCTGGGGATCACTCCTTGTCAAAGGAGGAAAAATACATTTCACAACTCGAAATAAATACCATACTCACTGGTAGAAATCATATGAGCATCAATGGTAAATGAAATTCCCATAAATAATGAAACATCATAGGTCTCACTTACACTATAGAAATATTTTTTGTGATAATCTCTCTCTTAAAGAGTAAATTAAACCCATTGGAAGAAACATGTGACCAATAATCCTCTCTGTAGCAGCCTACACAAGGGTTGAGAAAAAAGGGCCTCCATTGGTATCATTATGTCTCGAACATGGGATACATAAAATGAAATTGGGTTTTTTACTCTGATATAAATAGTAGTTAGAGCAGTGAAAACATATGTCAAGCCCTGAACCACAAATGATCATAATCACCAGTTGGACCTTCTACTAGAAGATCATCCTTTCCCATTTACTCATCTCCTAAACTAGGTCTTGCTACAACAAATCATAACACCATAAGAACCTTAAACATAACATTCAAAATAACTCTTTCATGTCACCTTGATATTATCTAATATACGGTGTCCCTAACTCACCCACGTATTCTTATATCACATCACATAAACACATCTCGATTGGGGAAGTGTCTCTCTTTTTTCATGTTTTAATCAACATCGAATATCACAAATATAAGGCTCTACTGGCACCATGGATCAATTTGGAGAAGCCTCTCCATGAGTACCACCATCGAAATGAGTCCCATTCAAGTGGTATATCCAAACCCTAGGATCTTTCATAACCTCAACCACCTATGAAGGGAGACTGGAACAACAAAAAACATGGTCGATCTCATTCATTGGAACCCGTAATGTGAACTCAACACTAGTTTTTCATCTTTTGGTACCACAATAACCAACTATTTCTCTATGAAGAGCACTGATTTTGAGTGAAATCATTTTATTGTTTGAGATCCATAGGTGTGTGGAAAATTAGATAACAGAATCCATCCATCCCTCCACTGCCTAGGGATATGTCCCATAATGGAGCCTTAGTGGCCTCTAACATTGGAACTCACATAGTTCACTAAATATGCATGCATCTTTAACCTTATCATTAGGTAGTATCTACTACTTGAAATTTGCGGGTGCTGATAAATAGTGATCTAACTTAAAAAGGATTTTAATTGACACAATCTTATATTATGCATGTTATAATGTTCCCTACAACTAATTTCTTCATATTCCTAGTGAACAAGAATTTTTTCAAGTTCCTGGTGAATGGACACATCAGCTATCCATTCCATTATTGGGTTCCCTAGACAGAAATCCACACTCGAGAAAATTTGAGACATCTTCAAAGAATCCCAACAAAATATTCATAAGGGTATTACTTGAAAGGTCATCTTAGGGTTCAAAACTCCTTCAATACCAATCTTTCCTGACCAGACCCAACAGGGCTAAGGTTGTAACTACCCCAAGACCGCATCCATTGGCTAGAGGTTAGGGACTAGTGTTTAAGGCATAACTAACATGGGGATTCATTTTTCTAAGTACCTATACACAAAAACATAGTAATATTAGTGAAAATGAGTAAAGGAAAAATAAAAAAATATGAATCATCTATGGAAAAATCCATAAATGTAAAACCTACAGATAGTACATTAGTACAGCTATGTAAAATGAAAATTAATAGGGGGAAAATAGATTCCCAGATATAAATATATCCCAATGACACAAAAACAACAATGTAATATTTTGAGATATCCTATCTCTAAATTCTCATTGTTTAACCACCATATACGGTAAAGTGACCCATGGTATCATTATGCTCATATATAATCACCATTGAACTATTTTTTCTTTGTATTATACATGAAAAGAGTGGGAAAATCCCATACATGAGTGAGTATATAAATGGCTAGTAGGAAACTAGGAAATTTGACAGGGGTGTAGTAAGTGACACAATATGAATATAATATAAAAAGAAATAGTTTATAGTGTCCATCACAACCTAAAGAAAGAGAAAGATAGATAAAATGCTTCCAAACACAATGGGATCAACATAATTTGTAGATATACTATACAATGAGTCTTTTCCACACATAAGTGGAGAGTAATCTAATCCAACCATGAGAATCAAAACACCTAAAGAACATGTCAAAACCTGTGTGTCTTTGCAACCCCTAGAAGAAAGGTAACCAAATCTAAAGGTATAGATACAGATATACATATTATATATATACTAAGTAAAAGTGTCCCAAATAAGAGAGTAATGGGTTCTCCATCTCATAGCCCAGCCCAAAAAAATATTCCCCAATAGTTATGAAATCCCAATAATGATGCCCAACACCTCAGGTGTCTTCTTGGAAGAAACAAATCCATGTGATACCATACCTTCTCACTATCCCATATAGTCATGGGTCCACAATATCTAGGTAGATGACCCATTCCCTAGTACAAAAAGATGGTTCCACTCAATGTATAGATAGAGGACTAATACCATGTTTCGGTCAGATTGTACCACTCTAATGGTTGATAGAGGACCAATGCCCTACCCTACTAAAGGGTTCCACTATAAGGGTCGAGGAACTATTCCCAACCCAGTTGGAGGGAGCTACTCTAGGTCACTAAGGAACCATTCCTAGCAAAGATAGACGTATACACTAGAATGTTCGATGAACCATGACCTAGTACAATATGAGGGTTCCACACTATGTCATTGATGACCCATGCCCTGCTCCTCAAGAGGGTTCCACATAGAAGTTTGGGGACCCTTGTCTAGCCAAGTTTGAGAGTTACACTCTTAGTTATCAAGGACCCATGCACATCCTAGATAGAGGGTTCCACTAATAAGGTATTGGACCACTTCCCTATTATAAAAGAAGGGTTCCACTCTAGGTCATCGAGGACCCAGAGCTAGCCCAGCTAGAGGCTTCCACTCGCAAAGATATGTAGATCACACATGCTGAGTCCAATTAGAGGGTTCCACTCTAGAGATTTTAGTGATCCTTCAATATCTATTACATCATCAAGAATTACCTAAATATGTTAGAAGCTCATGAAATATCATATTGTATCTGTGATACCACTACAAATTCCACCATCAGATTGTATGTGGCAGAAATATCATGATAGGCTACTTAGGTGCTAAAAAATTGAGTCTAATGAAAAGAGATACGAGAGGTTAAAGATTCATAATTGAGTAAACAACACGAAAAGAACCCAAAAGGGGATGGTCCCACTCTTCTACCAAGCCTTGTCCTTGACTAAACAATGCTTACTAGACATGTAGTTCTACAAGTAGTGTATGGGTACTACACAACATATCTTAGCCAAATCATGATTAACACATGTGGATCATTGTCAGTCGAAGGAAAAAACATCATTCCACTGATATGAGTCCTTAAAACTCCTTGAATGGATAAATGGATCACACCATTATGATCCTCATGGAAAATTTATAATGATAGGATATTCACATGACCAAATTTTACACTTGGTAAAAATTGTGCACTTCACCACATAACTCATAAATAATGCTTCATGGGAACGAGCCACAAACCCAACCTGAATATCCGAAATTAATCTCAAAATTCACACCTTAATATCATTTTCTAAACATATTAGATGGGTTTTAATTCCAACACACTATATAGAAGATACATCTAAGACAAGGTTCCCTAATAACAACAACAACAACAACAACCATAATAAAAATTTGCCTTTCATTGAGCCATGGAATGAGGCAAAAAAATGAATCCAAAATTGGTCTTAAAATTACCATCTCAATTCGAAAGTCATGTTACTGTTGAAGGATCTTTATTTTTACATTGATAAGAGAAGTTACAACAAAAACGAAGTTTTGATAAAAAATGATAATAATATTAAATACAATATTATAATTATGAGATTATAAATTCTGGTTTAAGAACATGTGGTCATCCATTCCTCGTGTGTTGGATCTCCCCATAAAAACGCCTCTCGATTTATTTATTCCCTCATTTTTTCTTAAAACAAACATAATTATTAATAATTCTAATAATAATAAAAGGTAATTATTCTCTAACCCCCCATTCTAATCCTACACACAAGTGGGGGGATAATTTCATATACAGGTGGATGAAACTCCTCATGCGACATAGCCACAATATTTACTTTAATTACATTAGATGAAAAAAATTAATATCCTTTTAAATTATTCTTCCAATTTAACTTTAGAAACGACATCGTAATTATTATATTCTTATTTTATTTTAATTGTTTATCATTAATTATAATAATATTCATATTGATGTCTATTCCTAACCACCTCATCATAGATTCATGTTTGGTCAGTGTAATGTCAATTCCAAATAATCTCTTACTTGAGACTTTGTGCACGACCTCCAGTCCAAACCAATCTCATCACACTACATGTCATCACCACACACCATCTAGGAAAATGAGGATAACTGATATGATACCAAACCAACTTGAATTAATAAATCACACCCACTACACCGATCTGATCCATTCATAAAACACCACCCCAGTCATTTATCAATCCGTCCAAAGACCATAGATTCTTGTGTAATTTTTTCTACCAAAATGAATCAAGGGGTTTGATCGCACTCAATCCAACCCCAACAAAGGTTAATTGTGACATCGTTGTCCAACGATGAATAACATGAAGAATGGTGGGGGGAAATCACTAATAAAAATGATATTAAATGTTTATGGATATGAGTTTTAGCTGAAAATTTCCTAGCATGTAATCCAGGGTGAGAAAGCTATAATAGATTCGTAATAAATTGAATGAATAATTGATTTTAATACATTGTCTCATGTGAAGTATCATTTAATTGAAGATCAAAGAAGATAGAGTTTATCGTTATCATTATTTTAATAATAAGGGAACAAACCAAAAATGATGATACCTAACTCTATAATGGATCAATAATTATTGAAGACCACATCTCTATCATTGAATGTGATATTATCTATATGATGCTTTTTGATTCTCCTTGATCCAATCACAAGACGTCTTCTGTTGTTAGTCTACCAATGAAGAATGGTCTCCTCATCCTATTAGATTTAGAAACGGTAATGAGGCTAACCCTTTAAAAATATATCATAAGAGGGTATTTATTATGGTTTTAATTAGGTATTTTAATAAACCAAATAAATAATTTACTTATTTATTTTAATTAAATGTAACCCCGAATGGCTGGTTCATTGAAGTCTCATAAGCCAACCAACAATAGGTCCCTCCTGGGGTAAAATCTATACAATGTTTTCAATCATGGTATTAGATTTTAAATATGAGACATTGTTTCATTAATATTCCACTTTTTCTAGAAAAATTTATTCTTATGATATAAAATATTGATAATATTTTTATAAAATTAATTCTAAGCTCACACGGCCTTCGAATTACATACCTCATTAGCTTCTAAATCCGATAATATTCTTCTAAATATTAAAAAGTCTTACATCGAAAAACCAAAGACCCTTCATGAGTACATTGAATAATTTTTAGGATAGTTATTTAAGGAATTATTTCATTTGATGTATGGATATTACTATTCAATTTTAAAAATAACTAAAATGATGATTTATCCATTTTGGGAAATATCATAAATTATACTAACCGTATTGGTTTTTTAATGTATAAAGATAAGATTAATATCATATTATCCTTATGTGTATTATTTGATCTATTTTAAGTTGATATTATTTCTTCATCATAGAAAAATTCATCTTGAATACAAATCATTTAGAAAAAGGGGTGTGATTTTTGTGGAATTTTTAAAAGGGATGAAATTAAATATTAGATGTAATTATATTTAATTAATTTATTATTATAAATTTTAAATTAATTTCTTAACACAAAAAAAAATCTTGAAAAAATTATGTCTTACTACTATATGTTATAATGAAATATATGATTCTTTTCACACATATTTATTGAACGATTTTTTGGATTTTTTATTTCTTATGAATAATCATTTTCATGAGGTCAATGATCTATTTCACACTTCATAATTATTTGAGAATTATAATTTTATCCATTACCATTTTTTCAATTCTGACTACTAATTTTTAACATGGAAATCATGTTATACGTTATACTATGTTACCAAAATATTTTTTTTTTCACTAATCAAGAGGAAGTTTCATTAACCATTTCATGATGGGGTACTTCAAGAAATGTATTTTATAATATAAAACCATTGATTAATAAAATCAAGTTATAATTTCTAGTATTCAATTATTTAAAGGATGTAGGTTGTAAAACCTTGATATTTTATAAAATATTACTATGTTATATAGTATAAAATATACACAACATGAAAATATAAAATTTTATTGTTTAAATATACCATTTTAACCTCACCATTAAACTAATGGATAAGAATAATATTATATAAAAAATTAAATATATTTATAAATTTTCTAACAAATATAAATTTATTTATTAACTCTCAATAAATAATTAATAACTTTTTAATAATGTAATTTCTTTCGTCAGATATTTTTTTCTTCCTATATGATTTATTTAATTTTTTGAGAAAATAGTAATACTAAATTAAAATATAATTTAGAAAATTTATTTTAAAAAATTAAATTACATTTTGAAATCATAATAACATAACGTATTTTGAATTTAATTTTTTTAAATATAGATAATTTAGTAAATAGTAAAAATAATGATATTTCTTATATGATCATTTATTTTCAACGAATTTATTAATTTAGAATCCAAAATATACATTGAATTTTAAAATTGTATTATAGTTAATGATTATTTATATTTATTATAAATAATTAATTTTAAATCATCTTTATATTTTATGTTAGTTTAAGTTTATTTTTGGGCTTCAAAACAGATTTTTTAAAAACTATGATAAAGTGAATATTGGGTATCCAGTTTTATTAAAAAAAATTAAAACTAACAAAAAATTATATAACACAAATTAATATATTATATAATATTATACTTAAATTTAAATCAATATAATTATACTTATTAGTCATAAAGTTAATGAAATTTCATCTTATGGTTGAAAAAATATTTCATGAAAATCAACCTTTTTGTTGAATCTATGGGTTTTATTTTAAATTAAAATATATAAATTTTATAAATTGAATTTGGTAAAATGGAATAAATAATTTTAATCATTATAATTTTTATTATATAATAATTTCAACATAATTTTTATTCATAATTAATATTAAATACATTAAAAATCATTTACTTTGATTACGGTAAAAATGGGTTTTCTAAGGGTAAAACTAAAATGATAATGGTTAAAATTACAACAAAGCATGCCAAAATTACATTTTATGGATGTATTTAAAACTTATATAGTATAATTTCTCATAATGGTAAATGTTTTTAACTTTTTCATGTTTAAAACATGGGTATGACATTTTCATTGGATAACTTTTATTTGTGTCCTCTCCCCCACCTATAAAATCCCACCCACTATCCTACCCACTTAAAATACCCAACTAATTTTGATTTAGAATATATGTACCCAAATATCTTCCATAAATATCTCCCCATATCTTATATTATTTATTTTTATTATAAATTTAATCTAGTAAGGCTTTAGTTATAATCTTAAATAGGAATTCTGAAGAAGAAGAAGAAGAAGAAGTCTTCTTAACCGACTATTTTTGTATTATTTCTTTTCCAAATCCTTCAAATATTATTCAAAAATTCTGATAAAATAAAATAATTATATCCTATATATATAAATTTTATTATTTTATTTTCATAATTAAAATCTTCTTTCTCTTCCATAAAATGGAAAATAAACCCATCAATCGTGTGTCTGACAAACGACTGCCCTGGGAACCGATATAATTCATTTTCCATCATAACCTCTAATGACTGGTTATAATTATTGATTAAAATTTAATATATTATATTCTGTAAATATTTATAATAATTCAAATAAAAGGTAAAAATTACTTTTTACCCTCCACTCACTAAAAATGACAATGTCATTAGTGTGTACTTGTGGACTACAGCCTCCACAATGAGATGTGACTCATTTTTTCATCACCACATCACATGGATGATATATATATATATTGGTATTTCAAAAAATTATATGGTATTTTTGATATTATTATAATTCCAAAAATAATATATAATATTTACCTTATTTCCATAATGATCATTGATGAAATTTAAATGTTACTCATGTGTACATACAGACTATCATCTCCACAATTATAATATAGTTTATTTTCAACAACCATATTTCTGGATTGGTTATAAAAATATAATTGATGTACTATTATGATAAATATTCCATTATTATTATTTGGGATTTGATATAATTATGAAATTTTTGACCATTATCAACCAAGCTAATTCATTTTTGACGTATAAGTCTAATATCTTCTGAATAACCTATGATTACTAAAGTGATTAACGAATTTTCTATTTCCTTGTATGAGATTAATAAAAAGAATAATAGAAATGAAAATAATTATTAATGGTGTAAATAGTTAACATGTTATTTTTATTAAGGATGGTAAAAAAATACATGACAAGTCAATATCAAGGAAAGGGACACTTTAACATAAAACCTGATTTTTAATGTTTAAATGATTTATTTTCCAAATCCTTCTCTTAATTGAACATGTTTTTAAACAAAATTATTATTATATTATTATTGAAAAAATATCAAGTAAATTTTTATGTCTCCATTTACTTTATTTCATTATTATCAAAAATGAATATTTTATGGAATTTTTTACATTCTTCTCAAAAAAAAGGAATATTTTATTGTAAGCTATATAGTTACAGTGACTGTACCCTCACCAAATAAAATCTCATAAAATTGGATTAAATTACAATATTTAATCATTTATTTTAAGAAAAATCTTATTTTCCCTTTTATGGGTATTTTGGTACTAAAAAGGTAAGTATAAAATAAAAGAATAATTTGATATCTAAAAATAGTTTTCATATGGGTTCATAATAGTTTTTCATAGGTTATATGATGACAATATATAATCTTAAAATGTTTTTCTAAGATATGGTAATTTATCATTATATATGTGAAATGTGATATTCTAATATAGCTTATATAATTGGTGTGCCTAGATAGCTCTAGATAGCCTCACATAGCTAATACGAAGGGCGCCCCAAGAATAGGTCGGGTGAGCCTGTTAATGCTTTCGAAATGGGTGTTCCCTTATAGAACTCCAATTAATTGGGTAATGTTACATTCCATAAAATTAAATAAGTATGGTTTTATCATAATTTTTCTCAAATATATTTTAATGGGATTTAAATTTCTAACATAATTTTAAAATGAGCTATGAATATGAAGCTCAATTTTTCTTAAAAGTTTTTTTTTTATTTTTTGAAATTAGTAGGATTTTTATATTATGATTCATATATGTTAATGATGAAAACATGAATTTTCAAAACACTATGAGCAATTAAATATAAGATAATGAGTTTTAGAAACTACTCATTTTATAATTTAGAGAAGCAAGGTTCATATTTGGGGTCCTCATTAACTAAGGTTGGTGAGATTCCAAACATGAGGACTATTATATTTTTTCCATTACTTATGAAAGTCTTTAGGATTATCTAGTCTATAGGGTTTGGGTATGTTGTTGACTATGTCCTTGGTTGGAGGTAAAAAAATTGTATTTTTACCCATTCATTAAAAAAATGACATCTAGACCCCCGATTAAGACAGACTGACGAAGTGTACAACCTTTACTATGTATGATATATGATGTCATTGTCAATAATATGATTGAGAGGGTTTCATGACCCAGAATTTTTATCCATGGAATTTTACATCTTATATAAATGTGCCATATATTTTATTGTAGAATTATATAAATAGAATTAAACACAACATATATCTAAAAATGGTTTATTTTTCTCATTAGATTTAGAAACTAAATATTTCCATAATAATTGGTAGTATTAAAATGGGATAATATATAGAAGATATGATACCTGTAACACGAAAACATGGATCTGCTTAATCCCTAAGTATAACTTCACTCACGAACAACACTATATAAATAAAACACAATATTGTTAATAAAAAATTAATCATGAAAATTAATATATATATATATATAACATTGAGATAAAATATAATTGAATTATGAATGAATGAAATATGATGTTTGTATAGAATGATGGGAAACTATATCAAAATTTCGAATCTCACTATTGGAATGGTATTCTGACAATTAGTAATGGTATCATGACTGTTAGAGTATTATCATGCCCTATTTATATATAAAATAATATTTAACTATCCCATAAAATGAAAATATGACATATTTATATAGTAATACTAGGAAAAAAATTTCTAAAAATTATATATTAAATGTTTTTATTTTTTGTAAAATATAAATATTTTATTTTTAATTTCATAAATAAATATAATGATTTAAAATAATGTTAATATAAAAAAATTTGGTTTATTAATTAATAATATGTTTTAATTTAATTATTATATAATTTAATAATAGCATAAATAATTTTTCAAAGTTTTATAAAATTGATCATATAATTATAATTATTAATTTAAAATAAATATTTTACTTAATTTAAAATTAAATTTATCATATATTTAAAAATATATTAAAAAACTAATTTGATTTTTATAATATACACATATATGAATTGTTTGTTTCAGTTTATTATTTTTTAAAGATGGTTTATTTTTTAGTGAATAGTGAAATAAAACAAAATATGAAATTTAACATTATAAGAGTAAAACATGATTTTATGAGTCATGGATAATTTATGCACCCATTATTTAACAATAAAATGTATAATTTATTGTATAAAGTCTAAAAAATTGCTAATATTTTTCCTCATGAGCTGAAATAATAAAATAATGAATATAATTCTAAAAAATGCTCTCTTTTACCCTTAAAAGTATCCCCCCTTATCTTAAAGCCTTATCAAACAATATGATTACCCAAACACTACCCAAATATTTCCTCAACTCACCCCCACATCCATATTAGGACTATTCTCACCAAATGGTAAAACCAATGTTCCTTAATATGTGTTTCAAGAAATGAAATTTAAGAGGTTATATTCTCAATCCATATCTTTCAAATTAATTTCATCTTCTACCTTATCCTCAAATCCACAATCCCACAGGACATAATGACTCCACTTTTCTATATATACTAAAATTCTATTATGTCAATTTAGTAACCATTATCCAACCTCTACTCATCTAAAAATGAAAAAATTGTTCATATTATGGTGGATTCACTTCCTCTATGAACAAAAAACAGCAATTTTGTTCTCTACATTCAAGGATGGTTATAAAATTATTACTAAGATGAAATTTCCTGATAATTGTTCTAAAAATATATTTTCATTTCTATAATAAATATATGTTATTATATTAAAAATGAATGTATTTCATGATGATTAGTAAAACCGTATAAATGAATACACATTATAGTGATAACATTTTAATTAATTAATCAATCCTATTATAAGGGACAAAATAGTATATTCTTGAGTTATAGTCATTAGTAGAATTTATTTTACTTTGAGTATCTTTTTAGGTTTAGTGTTTTAGTTAATTATTTCACAACTCAAATATTACAAAACTATATGATACAATATTTTAATTCCTATTAGTATCCATTTTTTCATAATATAAAACTTCTATAATAATTCAAGATTTTATTTCCTCTAAAATCATTATTATTTTAAAAATGACATCTTCTTTACCCTTACCCGGCATTAAACCTTGTGAAAAACATTTTAAAATGATGTATGATAAAAAACATACTAATGGACCTAAAAATAAATAAAACCATTAGTCTCGTGAGAAAACATGATAACCTATGTAATTTTTACCTTTATATTCCATTTTATCTGGCCGTATGAAATAGAACATTTTCACATGATAATAAAACACACTTTTTTCTCCACTGAAAACATTAAAAATCCATAGCAAGAAATTAAAAACCCTTTTTGGTAAAATAGAGAATCATATTGAAAAAACCCTATTAAAACGCATTTAATTTGTATAACTATACGAGTGAAATAAAATATGATTAATTCTGTATGCATTGTATATATATCTTGGAGCAACCATATTATATTCTATATCTATCTTAACTAGTTCTATCTGTGAACACCCATCATATAATTTATTCTGGGATCACCCAAATATATCTGAAAATGTACATTCATTATATATATTTTCCATGTACCATATCATGGAAAAAACTTTTTATGCTTATACTTTTTCATCATAAATTTTTTTAAATACTCTTTTAATCTCATATGTAAACACCTTTTTGATATAAAAATACTATTCTCTATTAAAACCGAATTTTCAATACAAAAATATCAAAATATTTTGTGGAAAAATTTTCAGTACAAAATAAATTTCATATTAAAACCTATTTTAAATAAAAAAATACAAAATAAATGGGAAGTTTTATTTTATTTTCATAAGACATAAAATATTATAATGAAATAAAAAATTAAAAATAATTTTTATGGTGTAGGAAAAGTTATTGTAACTATATAAATTAATTTTATATTTTAAAAAAATATTCTATATATTATATGTAAAAGAATTTTTCTGTAAAACACATATAATAAATTAATTAAGTAATATACAATTGATATTTTAAATATTTAATGTCATTTTAAAAACATTAATAAAATAATTTAAAAACATGGATATTGAATAGAAATAGTGGGAAGGAAAAAATTACAAAAGTGATTTTAAGGGGGAAAAGACTCTTATCATTTGGATGACACTTGAATCATAAGCCCCAAAAAATAATAATTTAAATAAAAATAATAAATATCATGAGAATATAAAAATTAATGATTTAACATGTCAAAGGGGCCACATACAAACCTTATAAAGGAAAATATATGTGTATAACATTAAAATATTAATCAATATAATAAAATTAAGACGAACTCCCTTACCTTGAGTCTAGAATGTCATGTGTATTCTCTTTCTTATTGAATAATGAACTTATGTTAATTATTTACATTCATGAGAATTATTTTCATGATAATTATTTATTTTATTTCACTTATTAAGATGATATTTTCAATTATATAATCATTTTATTTTATGTCAAGTGTTTTGAATATATATTACTTCTGTGTGTGAAATTACATCAGTACGTTGACTATTGATCAAAGCGTTTTTTAAAAATATCCATAATAATAATCGTGACATAATTACCATATTTTTAGATCAATTATAATTTTTAAATTAAATCGTGAAATATTTTTATTAAAAATGAGTTACATTATAATAATTGGAATGATACGCCATATATACGACAAACTAACATTTATATTTTTCCATGATCATTATGAAAATAAGGTAAATAATATTTTAAATTTATAAAATTTTAAACATATCATAATAAATTTATTATTTCATTAACTATACATAAATATATCATATATATTGTGGAGATGAAAAAATAATAACATTACGTCATGGTGGTGGTAGTCCACACCTATTCGAATGATGTTATCATTTTTTAGTGTAAGAAATAAAATGATATATTATCTATTAAAATTGTTAAAAAGGATAATAATATCATTATTATTTCATTTATAACACAAATATTCATTAAATATATCCTTGTTACCTTCCATGTAATGCATTTGTGAAAACCAAATCACATCGATTCATGTGGCGGTATTCCACTATACAGACAATCAACATTGTTGTATCCCCCAAGAAATTAAAAGTAAGAAGGTATATGGAAAATATTAACTCAAAGTATAAATATGTTCAAAATAATATATATAAATATATAATTAAAATCGCCCATTAAATCAATCCACGATTGAAAATGAATGACATCAGTTTTCAAGGAGGTAGTTCCACGTACACACAATTGATGATTTTATATCTCATCTAATGGAAATGATATGTATTTATGATATTAAATTATATAATAAAATATTAGAATATGTTATATAATGGTTTTATAGTATATAAAATAATTTATAATTTTTTTAGTTTATGGAGGAAGAAATAAAATAACGACACTCGATTAAGAATGATACCTCTTCTTCAGACACCCTCCTTAGATAAGCACCATCATACTCATTATAATATATCTTCAATCAAAAACCTGATTATATGATGTGGTGGGTGATTTAATTTACTTATTTCAAAAGTTATTTGTGTAATCCCTATTTTTTATTTCATAAACATTTTATTAAATTGTACAAACTAGATGATATTTTAATGTTTAGTTTCTTACAAACAAGGTACATAATACATGAAAACATAACATATTCCTCTAACAACATGAAAGTAATATTCACAATTCCTCATAATTAATTATACTACATCTCATATTCTAGAGATATACATTAATATAAATGTTGAGCATATGGCCCAGTAAGGGAAAATAAGAGAAACAGTTTACATGTGATCTTGAGAAATTTTGCTAAGAAATTGATGAATATCCTAAATACATGAGAAAAAGAAAAAAATATGTACATAATAATAAAAATAAGCTGAATATAAACATGGTTATTTGGATACAAAATTTCAATGATGCATTCATAAGAATACCACAAATGTTTGTCACCAAGGTGTCATAAAAATTATTATGGTTATTCACCATGGTATCAAAGGCATGTCAACTTTATAGATTAAATTACTTACCAAATTCATTGGATCACGATTTGGGAATACCATTAAAATGGATTAATTAATTTCCTCTACTAATATAATAATTATATATTTCATAAATAATCCATCGATAATAAGAAAATGGGTTTTATATAAAATCATGACTTTTAAAAAATTTCTTAGAGACAAGATCTTCACATAATTTATTTCTCATGGAAAGATTATAAGGGTTTCATGTATGTAAATTATATTATAAACATAATAATTTTAATATTTTTGTGAATAATAGTTGAAAATAAACAGGTTTTGGTATTCCCCTAGAGAAAATAAATGGGAATTTCATGAGGAGAAGAGATAGATTTTGAAAATTAAAATGTACAGCATAATGGGTATAAAATGTGATTCTAAAAAGGGTAAAAATAGAGGATAAAATGGTTTCACATTTTAAAAAGACACCTAAATAAATAAAATGGATAAAATAAATTGTATATAATATCATAGATTGGAAATTTGAAAGACATACCAAATAATTAGGGAACTTCAATGGATGAGAGAAGTGTAGATTTGGTTACCATGATAAATTAATACTAAAACATGAGGATATAAACATTGAGGGACTGAAGAAACTTTAGGAGGCCTCTTTTTGAAGTAAAAATATAACATCTTCGTGGAGTAAGAATCAATAGTTAATATAAATGGTGAAATGGATGTGTATTTATAGAAAAAGAAGATGATTTTTTATTAATTTCCTAGGACACCTAAGTAGTGGTAAACAGAAAACCATTGGCTTGCAAAAAGTATTCGAAACATGGGACACTTGTAATTTAATTTTAAAACAAAATAGAACAAATAAGTTTTATATTACCTATTAAATAATTATGACATAAATATAAATTCATTAAACATACTGAAAAAACCCAAACTGTTTGTTTACCATTCACAAAAAACTACAGTTGTTTTGATAATTATCATAAATTCATCCTAACCTAATATTTATGTGATTATATGAAAAAGATATTTATTTTATCAAAATAATTACCTAAATATGATAATTTTAACATTTTATATATATATATATTCTTATTTTTTAAAAATAATAGTGGATAAAAAATACATATTTAAATATGTGACACTTAAAAAAATAAACTTATTTAACAATTTATATTTGAATATGGGTATTTTAATAATAATATTTAATTAAAATAGACATTATATATAATATTTTATTTTATTATAACAATTATATATTTTCTAAAAAGTAAAATTTTGTTATGAAATATCAATTTAAAATTTTTTTCATGTCTTTAAGAAAAACTATTCTCAAAATGAAATTGCTGGAAGAAAAAAGTTATTTATAAAAAAGGATTAAAAATTAACTAACTAAGTTATCATCACATAACAACTGATAACACTCACATTAGATCTAAGGGTATTATGTGTGATGGTGATAGATTCATAGGGTGGCTCTACTAACATCACTTGAGTGGTAGTTTCCACTAACATGAACTTCTCCCAAAGGTGATTTAGTTCAAGATACACTTATTGAATCTTATCCTAGGATCAGTCAAGAGTGAAGCCATGTGATGCTACGTCCCTTGCATGTTCTGAAAATTAGGCTAAGTAAGACATGAATCTATTTTTTCAAGCCATCATTTATCCTTTTTTCTTTAATTATCCTTTCTCAAAACATTAATTATAAACTCTAATGATAATGTTAAAATTATTATTAAGAGTATAGTTCCAGATAGTCATATTTTCAAATGGTAATAATTAACCAACTTTTATAAAACAATTGAGTATAGACGGTCAAATTTTCTTTAATATTCACTTTAATAAAAAATAATTTTTTAGTTGGGATTAATACCAGACACAATTTTTGGAAACATTTATAATTCAAAATGTTCAGGTCATTATAATCATTCCCCATTAAGAAACTTTTCAACTAAAATTTCAAACTTTTATCTATTTTGAAAGAGATATGGGTACTTCTACCTCATTTTACTCTCTTGTTACTACATCACTTCTTCATATAAATTGTTCCACCCCAACACTTTTACGAGGTGGGTAGTCTTTTTGAGTAAAACCCTGACTCTAATGTCCAAGATCTCCGCTGAATCATCCTCATAAGAGAGGATGGGTCCCAGTTCTACCACCTCATGATCCATAACATGTGAAGGGTCAACTATTTACTTCCTCAAGATAATTATTTGGACTATATTGGGAACATGATCTATATTTTTAGTAATTACAAGAAGATATTCCACTAGTCCTATGAAATCATGGACTTCATAGGTGCCAATGTTCTTGTGGTTAAGCTTCCATTTCATTCCAAACCTCATGACCCTATTCCATGGTGATAATTGAAGGAACACTCTGTCACTAACACCAACCTGCAAGTCCCTTCAATGATGGTCATCATAGCACTTCTGTTGAATCTGAGATACATTAATGTGTTCATGGATGGCATGAACCTTTTCATTAACCTCTATAATAGGATATTTCCCTTGAAGAATTCTCTCTCCAAATTCATCCCAACAAGAATGTGTTCTATAATACATACTATATAGAGCTTCACAGGGTTCCATTTAAATACACTACTGGAAGCCATTATTGTGTGAGACCTCATCTAATGGGAGGTGATGATCTCATATACCATTAAATTACACTAAGCATGTTCTCATCATTTCCCTGAGTGTCTAAATAGTTCTATTATATTTTCCATCAGTTTGGGGGAGATAGGTTTTACTAAAATTCAATTCAGTATGTAGATCATGTGTAAGAATTCTCAAAAAAATTGATGTGAACCGTGGATAGAGATAAAATATTATAGAAATTTCCACTACATAGAACCTCACAACATCCTTTACATAAATATTAGAAACAATATAAAAAAATAAGTCTTCTTAGTTATAGATAAAATGTTAAGACTTGGTGAGATGGTCCACTATAACCTATATCTCATTTTTTTCATTTGGATATTCTCAGGAGACTAGTGACAAACTCCATAGTGATATTTTCCCCCATCTGGGTTGGTATGGGTAGTGGTTGTAATAACCCATTAAGAATTTATCACATTTCCTTCACTTATAGACACACTAGGAACGATGTATTATATTCAGCAATATTCCTTTTCAATTTATTCCATTAATAATGAAAACTAAGGTCCCTAAACTTTTTAGTACTTCCATAATGTATAGAGACTATAGATCTATAAGATTCATCCATCGGCTCAATAATTATTTCTATATTATATGTAACATATATCATTTTATGAAATAATACTAAACCATATTGATCAATATTGAAATCATGAAACATACCATTATTCACATCCTCAATCATCTTCTTAAACAAAGGATCTTATATTTGAGATTTCTTGATTTTCTCTAGTAACTATGGTCGATAAATCATTTGGGATTGGTTTGATGATTTCTCATCCCTCATGATTCTCAATTCCATCTTTAATAGATCATTGATTTAAGGATCTAATTGAATTATCATCATTTCTAGAATATTATGGACCTTACTAAATAATGAATCATCATATGTTTTTGTACTTCATGATGATAATGAATCGAAAAATCATAATCATAAAAAATTTCTAACCATACCCTTTGTCTCATGATCAATTCATTTTGTGTGAAAATATATTTCAAAAAATTGAGGTCTATTTATATATCAAATTTATCCTCAAAAATATACTTCCTCTATATAATAAGAGAAAAAACAACCATATCTATCTCAAGGTCATGTGTAAGATAATTCTACTCATGAGGAATCAACTGTTGATATTCATAAGAAATAGAATTTTCATTTTTCATGAGGATTCACCCATTACCTTTCAAAAATTACTCGCTAAAAATAATGAATCTTTCTCCCATAGAGGGTATAGTTAAAATAGGTGTAATAACGAATCACTTCATCAGTTCTTGGAAACATTCTTTACCCTCCTTTTTCTAGATGAACATGGACCCTTTTTGACATAACATGGTTAGTGGATTAGAAAGTCCTAAAAATTATTTCACAAAACTCCTATAATATCCAACTAAACCACAAAACAATAAATCTCTATTACTATTATAGGATGAGGACACTCATCCACCACCTTTTTCTTGGAAGGGTCAAAGGTGATTAATTATTGGTTACCGTGTTCCCTAATAATGAAACTTTTTGTTTCCAAATATTACATTTTCTAAAAATTACAAATAGCCTCTCCTTCATCATGGTTTCTAATATAACTCTTATATGATACTTAGGCTTCTCGTGGATTTGGGAATATGTCCTAATATCATCAATAAAAACCACCAACATTTATCAAGGTAGTTCTAAAATATTATATTAATAACTTCTATAAATATAGATGGTTCATTAGTTATATCTGAGGGAATAAAAACAAACATATAATTAGAATATCTTCATCAGAAAGAAGTCATTGTAATATCTTATTTCTTCACCCAAAATTGATGAAAATGATATTGAAGATCAATCATGGATAATAATTGATCCCCAAATATCAGGTCAAATAAGTCACTAATGTTTGGATGAGGGTACTTGTCTTTCAAAGTGATCCTATTCAGTTCTCTATAATCAATGCATAATAGTGTTGACTCATCCTTCTTCTTTACAAGCTGAACATGTGATCCATGTGGAGACACACCCAGTTCCATAAACTCTTTCTCCAAATGATCATTCAGTGGTTTCCTTAATTCCTCCATCTATACATTTTACTTTTAATATGGTTTCTTTGAAATCGATTTGGAACTATACATTCTATCAATAGAGAACTCTACTTCTATTTCTTTGAGATGTATAGGTAAATCCTTACGAAATAAATCAATGTCTACTTGAACTATGGGTACATTCTCTATTGGTATATTTTAATCTCCTCTTTTATCTTCACATATAATTTATAAAAATAATTTTGTGGTAGATTTATCTAGACAAAGCTCAGGTCATGATATCTATCCTTTGAAAATAATTGTCATTTTTTCATTCATTTATACTATGATTTTATTGCTTCTATAGTTTATTTAATTATTATACATTGAGAGCTAGTCTATTTATCATGTAACGTTGAATTCCATCATGGGAATGACTACAAGATTTTTTATGAAACTATTATTTCCAATGGAAATACTAGAGTTTTTATATATTGTTTTTTTCTTGGATAATCCCTTTAGAAGTCTTTAATGATAGTTCTAATTCTATAAATTCAATGATATATTATATATTCCATGAAAACATGGAGTAAAAAAGAAATTTTTAGAACATGAATCAAACAATCCACTTTCTATATTTGATAGAACAATAAGAGTACCTTCCACCACATCATTTGGAGCTTCAACTTTAGCCTTTGTGATAAAAATATCATGACCTTTCTCCCTTGAAATATGACAAGGTTGATGGTGATTCACCACCCCTAACTTCATATTTGGACAGTGATTGAAAAAGTTCTGATGATGTCCACAAATGAAGAATTAGTTATCTAGATGGTCATGGACCAACTTATTTTTATCGTTGTTATTGACAAGTTGAGGCTCCACCTCACTACAATTGTTCTAATAAATATAGATATCTCTTCTACTTAGGAAAAATTTTACATGCCTAAAAAGTAGTTTCCCAAGTCCTTCACACATTTTATGCAAGTGGTAATTTTCATTGACTTATCACTCTTCTATAATAAAAGTTCTTCCCCATTCTTGCCTATAACGATCTTTTATTTTCATCTGATTTGTGGGACCACTGGATCTCACTGAACTCTAGTTTAACCATCATAGAACATCTCAATATCACCTCATAGTATTCATAGTCATGATTGGAAATATTATTACATAGTTGTGGTCTTAGTCCACTGATTAATATATCAACCTTCCCATAAGGGTCTATGAAAAATATAGAGTTTATTGAGAATTCCATGTAAAGTTTATATTATAGATTCTCAGAGATTCATTCACCTTCTAAACTATCTCTCGGAATTTATTCTCCTTTTTTGTTCACATCGTTCAAGGGAAATATTTATTGAAAAAGGTTCCCCTGATCTATTCACACTCCTTTGATTCAATAACACTTCTTAGAATCATTTTTTTACTAGTGTACACTACTTATCAAATTCTTACTCTAAGTCGTAAACAGCTATGGTGACATTCTCTAGTTCTGAACAATACAGTACAAAAAATATCTTCTCTACAAATCTTAACCATTTTTTAGCAATCAATGGTTTGGCCAATATTTTAAAAGATGGTGGTTATTGTTACATAAATTAATCAATTAAAAGTTCTTCCTTTTGAGGTGAATCATGTCTCTCATCTTCATTTATGCTATTGGTCATAACTTGAGTCTATTGATTCGTCATTCCCATGAGGTTTTGTATTCAGTCTTACATTAGAGGGTCATCAAATCATGGTCTATTACACTCTCTATTTACACAGTTCCTCTAATTTCCCACTGTTTTCTAAATGTAGAAAACCATAGTGAGAAATGTGTTTGTTTTATGAATATTATAATACTAAAATAATTTTATTTCATAAAAACCATTCTTAAATATTTTATTCACAAAAAACAATTTCATTTTATGTAAATATTTCATAATTGTTTTTAAAAATCTTTTGATAAACCAAACATATCACTCATGAGTGATAAACAAGGTGTGAAGTAAGTCTTGTAATTGTATAAGAGGTTTTGATGGGTAAATAATGATGCACTTTATCATAGTTTTAAACCCTAGGTACATATGTTCTAGAACCAAATCCAATTTTTTTGTTTGGAGAGATAATTATTTTCTCAGAAACCATGTACTTAATACTTTACAAAAAATCGTGATGATTTCCTATATTTTATCTTTTTAATATGGTTATTAATAATTTTTCAAAATAATAATTTCAATAAATAACTATACCTTTATTTGATTCTAATAATATATTCCCACCTATTTATCTTATAAAATATTTATTACATTCTATAAAATAGTGGATATTTTGTAGTTTAGTTTCATAAAAACAGAGTATAATATAAAAAAATATAAAACATTCTAACAAACAACATAAAGGAATTATTAATGGTTTATCCTAAGTAATTTTATTGCATATCATAAAATGGGGACATATATCAAAGGAAATGGTGATTATAAGGCCTAGTAAGGGAAAACAAGAGAAATAGTTAACATGTGATCTTGAGAAATATTGTTAAGAACTTAAGGAATATAATAAACAAATGAGAAAAAGGTAAAAGAGGCATATCATCCAAAAACATACATGATTATTAACATAAAAATGTTTCTATAACATTAAAATTTTACATTCATAAGCATATCATTATGGTTTTTCCTTTAGCTGTTGTAAAAATTACAAAGGTTATTCACCAAAGTATCATAAAGCTTGTCATCTCAATAGATTAAATTCTTTACCCAATGCATTGGATCACTATTACTATGCACTATTTATATGTAATAATTAATGTGAGACACATATATCATTATAAATAAATTTTATAAATAACTATTAGAGATTAAGAGAAATGGGTTTCATATAAAAATCATCATGTTTTTGAAAGTGCTTAAAGACATGATATTTTTGTCATTTATAACCCATAAAAAGGGAATGATGGTATTATGTATACCAATTATATAAAAAAATAAATAATTTTTAAATTTTGTTGAAAACATGAGAGAATAAAGTCTTCTGGTTATTCAAACAAATAAAATAAAATGGAATTTCTTGAGGAGAAGATAGAAATTTTGAGATGTAAAAACTTTAGCAAAATGAGAATAAAAATTGGTTTTAGACAAGTGTAAAAAGAGAGGGGAAAAGGGTCACTAATTCCTAAAAGGATATTAATACTGTAAATGGATAGAATAATTTTTTTATAAAATCATATTTTGGATGTTCTAAATACATACCGCACAAATAAGAAACTTTAATGGAGAAGATAAGTGAATATTTTCCTTACTTTAAAGAGTAGATAATAAAACCTAAGAATATAAACGTTGTGGGACCAAGGATAGCTTGGGAGGACTCCTAGGGTGGTAAAACAATGATAGATTTATGAAGGAATAATTTTTATGTAATGGAAATGGATAATTGTGTGGGTATTCTTTGTAATAGAGGAGGATTGTTTATTAATTTTTATGGTCACCAAGGTAGTGGTAATTGAAAAACCATGGGATTTCCCATGGTATTTCTCCATGGTATTGAACACATCAGACAAAAATTGTGTAATTTTAATAAAAAATATTCTAATTTAATATTATATGAATTATTACATCATTATAACTCATTTATAGAGTCATTAAACTTATTGAAATACCTAAACTCTATTTTTTTATTTTTTAAAAACTAATGTATTTTAGGAAATTCTCATATATTCACCCTAAACTAAATTAAATTTTTTTATTTCAAGAATTATATTTATTTTATCATATTAATGATCAAAATATTAATATTTTTACTTTTTAATATAAAAAACCATATTTATAAAAAATAATATCGTATAGAAATTCATAGTGAAATTTATTAAATGTGGAATATATTTATAAATTTTATATAAATAAGAATTTTTTAACCATAATATTTCATTATAACAAAAATTATTATTAATAAATTAGTTTATTATAATAATTATATGTTTTCTAAAAAGATCAATTTATGTATGAGAAATCAATTTATGAAATTCATCATATTTTTATGAAAGAAAATTCAAAATGGAATTTATGGAATAAAAAATTTATTTATAAAAAAATATTAATCTATATGTATGTAATGTATAAGAACATAACCCTTTATATAACATGCATATTACATAAGGTTAAGGTATATTATGGTGATAGATTCATGGAATAACTTGGCTAACAACGCCCGAGTTGTAATTTCCACTATCATAAATATCTTCTAAAGGAGATTTCATTCAAGATTCACTTGTTAAAGCTCAAATTAGGCTTGGTCAAGAGTAAAGCCCAGTGATGCTACCTCATTTCATGTTCTGAAAATTTGGATTCATACAACATGACTATTCTTGTTAATTCCATTGTTCTTACTATGTTCATTAATTATTCTTTCTGAAAAAATTACTTATAAACTCTAATGATAATAATAAAATTTTTACCAATAGTATAGTTCTCAATGGTCATATTTTCAAATGGTCATAAATTAACAACTTTCATATAAATTATGAATCTATATGGTCATATTTCCCTATATATTCACTTCAAAATAGTGTATTTTTTATGAATAATATAGCTAAAAATATTAAGAAACAATTATCATTCAAAAATTTTAGGTGGTTACATTATTCCCCCTTAAAAAAATCACTTAAATTTTAACTTCTTCTCTCATCTGATAAGAGATGTGGGTACTTCTACCTCATTATCTTCTCTTGTACATGTCACTTCTTCAAATATATGGTTCCTCTACAACACTTTGATGAGGTGGGTAGAATTATTGAGTGGAACCATGTCTATATGGTGCCCGATCTCCACCGTCCACTCCTCTTAAAAGTGTACATGCTCTAGTTGTACCACCTCAAGAATCAGTAAATGAGAATGGTCATGTATGTTCTTCCTAAATAGAGATATGTGCAATAAATTATAAACTTGATCTAAAATTAGAGGAAGTTCAAGTCTATAGTTTACTACATCTATGCAATTAATGATTTTATAAGGGCTAATATACATGGGGATAAGTTTCCCTTTATTCCCATACATCATGAATTTTTTTATGGTGAAATTTGAATGAACACATTATCACCAACACCAAACTCCAAGTCCCTTTGACGGCTATCAGCATATCTATTCTTTTATCTCTAATCATCATTAATGTTTTGTTGGATGGAATTATCCATTTATATCATCTCTTTCACAAGATCTATCCCATACATCTTTCTATTACTGAAACCATCCCAACCTATAGGCATTCTACATATTTTCTTATAAGGGGTTTCATTTAGTGAAATTTGAATACTCTAATGCAATTTTTTGTTTAATGATAACTCTACTAATGATAGGTGTTGATATCATCTGCCATTAAATTCCATTGATTATATTGTCAGCATTTCCATGAGTGTTTTATTTTTGATTTAAGATCTTCAAATAGTTTGGGGGTGATAGTTCATACAAAAATTCAATTCAGTGCCTATATAATGTTGAAGAATTATCCAAAAATTTTATGTGAACCTTGGATCATGATCTGATATGAAACAATAGTGGAATTACATGAATGCTTACCACATATGTTATGAAAATAATAGAATTTTTATCAAGAGATAAGTCTTCTCAGGTAGAGATAAAATTGGTAGTCTTGGTGAGAGATTCCACCATAACCGATATTACATTCTTTACATTGGATGTTCTCAGGAGACTAATGAAAAAGTCAATAGTGATTTTTCCAGCTTCTATGTTGGTATACGTAGTGGTTGTAATACCCCTTTAGGATTTTTCCACTCTACCTTAACTTTTTGGCACACCATGAACATTGTATTGTAGTCATTAATATCCCATCTCATGTTATCCTAAAAATAATGATCAAGAAGGTACCTATTCATTTAAGTGCTTCCATGATGTATAGAAAATGTATAGTTATGAGAATTGTCCATATTATTTATATTAAATTATGGAATATATGGATCACATGGATTTGTATGTTTTTTTAAGACCTTAATGATTAATATTGAAGTCATGAAACTTCCCATTCGTCGTGTCATCTATATTTTTCAATAATAAAGTATATTCTGTTTGATATTTCTTAATATTCTCTAGTAATTATGGTTGAGAAGTAATTAGGGTTTGGTTTGATCATGTACACTCCCTCATGATTCTCATTTCCAAACATACTAGGTAATTCATCCAAGGATCCCCTTGAATCTTCATCATTACTTGAACAAGTTGGTATTTCCTACCTAATGCATCAGTAAATTTGTTTGATCATCTGGAATGATAATGAACTGAACAATCCTAGAATTTAATAAGTTCCAACCATATCCTCCATATCATTTTCAATTCCATTTTCATTAAAATATAATTTAGACTTTGTTGGTCAATGTATAAAACATTTCCCCCATAAAGAAATTGCATCCACATTATCAGGGAAAAAACAACCACTGCATGATCGCGGACTTGTGTAGGATAATTCTATTCATGAGGCTTCAACTGTTGAGATGCATAGGTAATCACATTCTATTTTTCAATAAGAATCACCTAATCCCATTCATATATGAATCACTGAAAAAATAATCATTCTCTGATAGAGGGTAGAGTTACCACTGGTGAAATAACCCATCTCTTCTTCATCTCTTGGAAACATTCTTCACACTCTTTTGATTAGATAAACCTAGCCCATTTTTTGAGTTAACTTGGATAGTGGATTAGAATGTCATGAAAGTTTTCTCCCAAAAATACTATAATATACTACTAAACTAAGGAAAATATGAATCTCAGTTACTATTTTAGGATAAGGTCACTCCTCCACTTCCATTATCTTGGTTGGGTCATCTGAGTTTCATTCATTGTTTATAATGTGTACCAAGAAGAAAACTTTTTGTAACTGAAATTCATATTTTCTGGAAATTTAAAAATAGCCTCACCTTCTACATAATTTCCAATATAACCCATTGATTATCCTCATTCTCCCCATGATATTTGGAATATATCATAATATCATCAATAAAAACACCACCAATTTATCAAGGTAGTCCTTAAAGACTATGCTTGTTAGATCCATAAATATTGATGGTGCACTGGTCCTGAATAAGGAAATAACAAATAAAATCATAATTCTCATATATCGATTGGAAATAATTATTTGTAATATCATCATTATTCTCACTTAATTGATGATAAATAGATCAAAGATCAATCTTAGAGAAGAATTGAGCCCCAAAAAGGAGGCCAAATAAATCACCAATTCTTGGAAGAGGGAACTAGTTCTTCACTATGATCCTATTACATTCTCTATAATTAATGCTTAGCTTCATTAAACATGTTTTCTTCATAAAAAATAGTAAATTTTCTCTCTAAGAAGACACACTTGGTTGGATAAACCCCTTATCTATAAAATTTTGGATTTTTTTTAAATTCCTCCAACTCAACATTTTTCATTCTATACGGGGTCGTTGAAATCACCTTGGTATCGGGCATGAGGTCAATGGATATCTCTACCTCTCTTTCAGGGGGAGGTCTTGGTAACTCTTCAGAAAATACATCATTTTATTCGTAAATTATAGTTACATTTTCTATTCATATATTTTCATTTCCTCCTTCATCTTTATGGATCATTTTTATAGAGAAGGATATATGAGGTAAATCTTGAAAAGGCTCAAGTCAAAATATCTCTCCATTGAGAACAATTTTCGGTTGTCTATTGAAGACTACATAGATTTCCTTATTTTGGAATTTTATCATGGTTTTATACTTTTAGTTTCAGTACCTACCTAGTACAATTTGGAATTACAACATGGGAATGAATAGTATATTTCTGATGATAATATGCTCACCATATTAAATACGACAGATTTTGTACACTGTTTATTCTTAGTTAATCCCTCTTGGGGTCTGAACTAATAGGTATTCATCTAAGAGTTTTTCAATTTGATTTTATATTCTTTTCAAACATAGATGAAACTAAGGAATGCATAGAACCAAAATTAAATAGAGTACTTACTAGATTTGAGAGAAAAATGATATTACTTTCGACCACATCATTTGGAGATTATACTTTAGCCATCATGATATAAAATGAACGACGTTGTTCCCTTAGCCGATTCTGATATTGATGTTGATTCTCCTACCTTATATTTGTATTTAGATAGTGATTATAAATGTTCTAAAGTTGTATACACTTGAAGAATTGGTCTTTTGGATCAGCCTTCTCCATCTTCCCTTTTTTTCAGTGTTGAGAAGTTGAGGCTTTACCTCACTATGAATGTTCTGAAAAATATGGCCATCGCATCCACACATGTAACATTTTCCACTACTAAAAAACATTTCCTTGAGTACTTCTTCCCTCATTTCTCACATGTGGTCAGATTCATTTTCCTTCCCCCTCTTCCATGATCATGGTTCCTCCCCATGTTTGGCTCCAAATAACACTTATTTTCATTCGATTTGTGATACCAAAACAACTCACCGAACTCAAGCTCAACCTTCATGGAACTTCTCATTATCTCATCATATCTATTATAGTCATGATTTCCTAGATTCATCATTGATGTGGTCTTACTCTAGTGAAGTATCTATCAATATTTCTATTAGGGACCAGGAAAAATAGAGAGGTGTCGATAGAAATCCATGAAATGTTAATCACATAGCTTCCCAAAAATTCATTATCATTTTACTTCAGCTCTTATAATGCCCTATCGATTTATATTTTCATTGAACGGGTTAAATATTTTTTGAAAAAGGTTCCCCTGAACTCTTCCCACTCTATTGATTCAATTTACCTTCTTGACAGCACATTTTTAACAAGTTCACACCACTGATTATCATCTTTATCTATATAGTAAACATCCAGGGTGAAACTCTCTTTTTCCAAACAATGGTGTATATAAAATATCTTTTTTATTGAGCTTATCCATTGTTCACCAATCAATGGGTCATTAGATCTGCTAAAAGAAGGTGGTCATTGAAACATAAAAGACTTAAGGGGGCATTTCTCTCCTCAAGGTGAATATGGTCTATCTACTTGACTCAAGTTATTGGTTGTAACTTGAGTCAGTTGATTCATCATTTTCATGATGTTTTCCATTTTTTATTTCATCAGAGGACCATCATCGTATAGTCTATTATGGTAACCATTTATGAAACTCCAATTATTTCCCCACACATTCTAAAATAATAAAACCATAGTAAGAAATGTGTTTCATTTAATAATATTATAACTATAAGTTAATTTTATTTCTTAAAAAAACATTCTTAAATATTTTATTCATTAACAACAACTAAATTTTCTATAAATCTATCATAATTATTCATTAAAATTATGTGATTAACCAAACATATTCAGTAAGAGTTTCAAACCAAGTGTGAATTAAAGCTTTTTATCATGTACTAGGATATTCTAAGTCGGACCCAATGCACCTTGTCTTAGTTTTTTCCAGTTGGTAAATCTATTCCAGAAAAACATCCACTTGTTTGTATCCTGATAGGGATTTAATTTCATGGAAGCCACACACATAATACTTTACCAAAATACTAAGTTGTTTTCCTATATTTTAACATTTTTATAAGGTTCTTATTAAGGTTATCACATACAAATTTCTAAATGTAACCAAACCATTATTTGATACAAATTATGGACTCTCACAATTTTTTTCATAAACTTCTTATTACATTAAACCAAATATATGATATTTTAATGTTTAGCTTCTTGGAAATAATGAACATTTTACGTGAAAATGTAATACATTATTCTAAAAATAATGAAAGTATTTTTCATGGTTCATCATAAGTTCTTTTATTGTATCTCATATCCTGTGGGCATATATCAAAGGAAAGTTTGAGTATGAGGCCCAGTAAAGAAAAAAACATAAACAATTTACATGTGATCATGAAAAATATTGATAAGAATGTGAGGAATGTCATAAAGGAATGAGAAAAGGAAAATAGGCATATAATAATAAAAATTAATTTAAATAATAATATTTAAATGTCTATAAATATTTAAATCATTCAATCATAAACATATCACTAAGGATTTTCACTGAGGTTTTGTAAAATTTACTGAGGTTATTCACCAAGGTATTATAAAACATGTCATCTCTATAGAGTAAATTTATTACCTAATGCATTGAAGTGCTATCAAGGTCAAACCTTCACATGTTTTAATTAATTTGATCCAAATATATCATAATAAATAATCTCATATATAACATAGGGAGAATAAAAGAAACATGTTTCATATAAAAATCATGGTGTTTTAAAAGGTTCTTTTTGACCAGATCATTATGTAATTTTTGACACATGGAATGGGAATTAGGGTTTTATGATTTACAATTAATGAAAAAACTAAGTCATTTATTAATCTTGGTTTGTATCTATATAAAAAAAAGAAGTTTTAGTATTCACATAATGAAAATAAAATGAAAATTTCTTGATGAGAAGTGAGAAATTTTGAGAAGTAAACTAGGCATCATAAGAGGTATAAAACATAGTTATAGAAAACGGCAAAGATATAGAGGAAAAGGGAATCACATTTATAAAATAATCATAACAAATTTAATTGATAAAATATTTTTTACATATGAACATAGTTTGTAAATTTTAATGACAAACCAAATAAATAGAGATCTTGAACGAAAAAGAGAAGTGGAAATTTCCTTTAGCTTGAATAGTTGATACTAACAATTGAGAATTGAGACCTTGGGGGATGGAGGACACCTTGGGGGACTCATTATAAGGTAAATATATCATATATTGATGGAGGAATAATTTGGAGTGAATGGAAATGGATAAATGGGTTGGTATTTCTCCAAAAAAAGAGGAGGATTTGTTTATTAGTTTCTTTGGACAACTAGGTAGTGGTAAATGAAAAACCATAGGAGTGGCTATGGTATATGCCCACGGTATTGGACAAATGGGAAACATATTATGTTATTTTAATACTGTAACTACCCAGGTAAATATAGAATAAGACATATTTCATATTTATTAATATTTTTTAATTAAATATTAATTTTAATTTAAAGGGGTTTATATGTTCGATAGCCTACCCGATACGCAAAAACGGGTTTCATTGAAATCTTACATTGCAAACTAATAATATAATATTATGATTTTAAAAGGTAGTTAACTCATTGCCATTATATTGACAAGAATGAACAAAAATAACTACAATATTATTATACAGGATTGTTAAATTTATTTACATTTATCAAATAAAAATTTAGAGGCTTAAAATGTGAATGAATCTAATTTTAAGAATAATTTAGATTAAAAGGCCGATTTACCACCTTTTAATGGATAACCCTATTTAAATCTAGTTTTGGTCACTTTAATACATTTTATATGACCAAATAAAATACTTATTTATAATGGGGACATCAAAACATACTTTGTGTAAATATGTGGAATTTTTCTGAGAAAGTTCATTTTTTTAATGAATAGGGAAAATATTGTATTTTAATTCAAAACTTCATTTTAATATAATTTATTTATATCGTTACATTATATTTTTAATTGGATTTAAATTGTAATTAGAATATATTTTTACCATTTAATCCAATTTTGGTCATTATATTTAATTTCACTTTGAAATTGGACATAAACAAGTGTCAATCTTTTGATAGTTAATGTTTCTTAAAAACACTTTATTAGTTTTAACGACAGGAATTAATTTTAAATTAACTAATTCCACTTTTATGTTATGAATTTTAAAAAATAGACATCATTTTTTCATTCATAATATCAAATAAATCTTAGGTTGATTGTTTGGTATTTTTCTGAAAAACTTCATTTTTTGATGAATAGTGAAATCATATAGTAGTAGTTAAAAAAAAATTTCATTTAAATAAAACTTTACCACTTCTGTGAAATGAATTTAAAAAATTTGACATACGTGGTTGTTATTATTAAGTAAAATTTGGGTCAATAAGATGAAAATTATTTTTGGTGAATAGTAACTTTTGACTTTTATTAACCACGGTTAAAGATAAATATGGTATTTCAAGGTAAAAAGTATTTTATAATAAATCAGAATAACCTTAACACATGTCCTAACCTTATTGGATGAGTAATGGCCGACCATGGTAATCTTTGGGTCTATTTTGGGACCCCATGGAGCCACTTATGAATGATAATGACACTTTAGATTAATTAATTTAATGTAAAGGCAAAAATGACATAAACAAAAATCTTTTAGAAAATTAATTTTCATATGGTGTTATATAAGAAATATTTTTGACTATACATATTCATTGGAAATATAAAAATATTTCATACATCATGGTATTTTTTTATAATTTTTGGACATTGAATAAATTAAATTATTTATGACATAATAATGATGCAGTATTTACCTCATTAATAAATTATTTAAATAAATAATATTATAATTATTAAAATATTATCCAAAACCTTTTCAATTCCTATTGGATTATATTATTTCTACTATGAGTCATCTTAGCTTCGAATTTAATTATTTTTGGACCTTTAGTTACCAAAAATCATTATATAATAAAATAATACTTTCACACTTTCCTAAAGAGCCCCTCCTCCCCCTTATAAAAGAAGACCATTTCTAACCAATTACTCAAACCTCTCAAGACATTTGGCTCATCCAAACTCTACCCAATTAAGATCCATACATCACTCTTTTCCCCATAGAATCCTTAACTTATATATAAGGCACTTCAATTATTTCTTTTGGTTCAAACCAAAGGAAGTTACCCAAATTAAAGGTAACGGTTTCTCTTAACTTATTTTCTTTTATTTTACTTCTCCAACTCTTATACTCTTTTTATTATTTCATTTTATAAAAACACAAGTATCCTCAATATATTAGGATTTTTTTATGATAATTATTTGAAATACACTTACACACACCTCCTTCTAATGGGTGAAGAACATACTGTTTCTGTGGATGGAAAACTAACGCCTCACGAAACAATGATTGTTCAATTATCTCCTACCGCCTATCATGGTGGCCATTAAGATGGAACTGTATTTATATATGATATATATTATTTTTATGCTTTCTTCATTCTTTTGTATTTTTTATATAGCATACCTTTATGGTTTCCATTATGTGTAAACACGATAATTTCCTTTGAGGAAGTACGGACTACCACCCCCTCAAAATGATATAACTCATTAATTCCATATGTGGGACGTATAATGGATGTAATTAAGGATATTATATATGAAATTATACTGTAATTATAATATACATATTTATCATTATTTATTAATTCCATTAAAATGATAAATAGAAAAGAAAGTAGCGTTCATGCGTACGTGTGGCTTACTGTCTCCATGAACGGTACATTTCATTTCTTACCTCCAAATGATATGTACTGTTATAAATATATATATATATATATATATACTAGATATATATGATATATATTATGTCTAAATAATGAATTTACTTCTAGATGTAATGGACTATTTTCCATATGGACATCTTGAAAATATAAGGTGTACATTTTTGACTTAAGTGCTAAATATCGATAAAATAAACGTTATTAACATAAATGATTACATAATATTTATAAAATAGTAATAAGTGATATAAAAGGAATTATAAACTTGAAAAATGTTCTTAATCAAGTATAATTGAACTTTAGTCTATTATTTAGGAGATTAAAGAATGATCGAGTCAAGTCGGACACGAGGTAAGGGACTTCGTCTCAGTATCCCTTTATTGAGGCATATTTAGTTTTATACATGACTTTATTTTATATGTTGTATAAACCCCTTTGAATTTTCATTTCATTAAAATGGAATATTTTTATACGAATATTTTTACTAAATGACAAAAAGGAATGTTTTTTATGTAAGCGGTGACAATGACCTTTCCACCGCCGCGAGTATTATTTGATATTTGGCTTACTCAACAAGCCTTAAGGTTTTTAAAAGGAAAAATAAATACCATAAAATCTTTTTAAATATTTTTGTATTTAAAATGATTTTTAGAATGGATTTATTATTTCAATATCTTGAAATGATATTTTGGTATTTTAATGTGGAAATTTTTTCTTTCCTTTATACTTATGTTATGTGTTATGATAATTTTATGGTTCTTGGGAATTATTTATGTATACAGGTGGTTCCATCATAAACCTAGGGCAGGTGATCCCGATATAGCTCTCCAATGCATTGGGTAACATGAAGGAGGTAAATGTGAATGTTTCTCCTAAGAGATTTTGGGAATATGCTATGATGGGTATTCCAAAGTAACTCCCTATGTATTTGTGATACCAATAATGTAAGTATGATATGGATTCCATAAGTTACCTTTATGATTTATGATTTCATTGTTTTATTCATAAAATCTTATGATTTCATGATGTTAGTAAATATTTCATCTTTTGTATGTATTTATGAACCAATGTTTTCTTTCATTGTTTCATAACCCTTGCTGAGCTTTTTATGCTCATCCCAAGTTTAGAAATGTTTTCACATGACTTAGAGATGAATAGGGTCAAGGATGAGATCAAGGAAAAGTCATGATGTCTAAAACATGGAACTAGACATGACTCTTTTTTCAAGAGTTTATATTTTATGATAAAAATGGAAACTGTGTAAAAGTGTCCACTTTGTAATCTTTTGAGATGTAATAGTTATGTCCTAATTCTCTAAAACACTAAACCTGAAAAGATCTTCAATGTGAATTATTCATTTAATTCAATATTATGTAATGTTTAAGGCTAGGTCCTTATAGATGGTATTAGTGGTTGGTTTAGATAACTTTAGGAGTTAGGATATTGTTAAATAAATGTCCATAAATAAATTTATGGTAATATTTAAATAATATAGCATTTATAGATTACCATGTTGCTTCACCTACGATATTTCTGTGTTCAGAATGGTTTTCCATAGAGGAAACAGGGAAGCTAGGTTGTGACGACATCAAAAGGAAGGAAACCTTCCAAATTAGCATCCTAATATGGTCGGAATCAGAACTAAATAGTTTGTTGCAGTGATGGAACAGTTGGATCAGGCTATAAATGGTGGTGGTGTCCATGCATGAGATCAGCCAGATCAACCACAGAGGAACATTTCAGTAGTGGAGCATTTCATGAGGCAACATCCCCATCATTCAGAGGATCATCTGACCTGGTGAAATCTGAAGGATGGATTAAACCACTGGATAATATTTTTAATGTCATGGGTTGTTTAGAACATCAAAAGGTTAGTCTTGTTGTTTACCATTTTGTAGGTGAAGCTGATCAGTGGTGGTCGATGGTGAAAAATATCAGTGATCGGGAGGAGATTGATGCTCTCAATTGGGATGAATTAAAAGGTATGTTTCTTGAGAAATACTTTCCTAAGGTGGTTCGTCTTAGGATGGAAAAACAATTCCTAGAATTTAGGTAGAAGGATGACTCAGTGCCTACATATGAAGAAAACTTCACTCGACTGGAAAGGTATGCTCCAAATTTCATATGAGATCTTGATAGTAAAATCAATCATTTTTACTCAGGATTAAAGCCAATGTATGGAAGTTCTTTAGCTTCTCGTGAGTTCAAAAGTTATGAAAAAACTGTTTGTTTTGCGGAGAAGGTGGAAATGGAGTTTTCTGATGATCATGTATTCTTTGAAAAATAATAGAATAAGAGATTGAGGTGGTAGGAGAAAAGGAAGAACTCTTCAAAAAAGTCTGATGGTAAGAAACTTATGTTTATAGTTTGTGAAAATTTTGGTAAAAAGAATGCTGGGGAATGTCTTTTGAATTCTGGTAAGTGCTACTGATGTGGTAAAATGTGACATAAGGCTCGTAATTGCACTAAAAAAGATCAGGATAATGATAAGTCCAAATCTTATTTATAGTCCGTAAAATGTTTTATGTGCAATGAAATGGGTCATTATGCAAATTAGTGTCCAAAAAAGAACTCAACCAAAGGAAGGAAAATAGACTACAAGTAGAAAGTGGTGGTGAAATCTTTTGCAAATACTTTAGTAGATGTTGGTCCATCAAATGAAGTTCTATCAAGTACACTATTTGATTGTTCAAATTATGCCAATGTGTTGTTTGATTCAGGGTCTACACAGTCTTTTATTTCTGATAAGTTTTCTAGTAAATTGGTAATTCCATCTCAAGATATGAATACAGAACTTGTGGTAAAAATACCTGGAGGAAATGTTGAGACAAAAAGAGAACATAAGAAAATTATTGTCCTTGTGTGCAGAAAGTAACTACCTACAAACCTTATTGTTTTTCCTCTAGTAGAGTATGATGTTATTTTTTGCATGGATTGGCTATTTGTTTATCATGCAAAGATTTACTGCAGAGCTAAAGAGGTTTCTTTTCAGAAAGATTTATAGTTTCTGTACAAGAAAGAACCCTTTATTTTGATAACATATCAGGAAGCTGAGAAACTAGTAAAAGATAGAAATGAATGCTACCTTGCACATATTGTTGAAAATAAAGGAACTGTTCAGATTAATGATGTGCTAGTGGTAAATGAGTACCTTGATTTTTTTTCGGATAAGTTGCCTGGTATTATACCCAATCGGGAAGTTGAATTTATTGTTGACTTAGTTCCTGATGTTATGCCAATTTCAAAACCCCCTTATCAAATGGCTCAAATTGAACTTTTAGAGTTAAAGAAAAAATTGCAGGATTTATTAGATAAAGATTTCATTAGACCTAGAACATCACCATGTGGTGCTCTTGTCTTTTTTAGTAAAAACAAAGATGTTTCAATGAGAATATCATTGATTATAGAGCTTTGAATAACATCATTGTTATGAATAAGTATCCTTTTCCTCATATCAATGATCTGTTTGATCAGCTCTGGGGAGCTCAGTATTTCTCAATGGTTGATTTGAGGTCGGGGTACCATTAGTTGAAAGTAAAGGAAGCAGACGTTCTGAAGACCGCATTTTGTACAAGATATGGCCAATATGAATTTTTATTTATGCCTTTTGGTTTAACCAATACACCTTCTGTATTCATGGATATTATGAATAGAATTTTTCGTGAGTTCATGGATATGTTTGTGGTTGTGTTCATTGATAATATTTTAGATTATTCCAAAAGTAAATTGGAACATGAAATTCATTTAAGGGTTGTCTTGAAAACATTAAAAGAAAAGAAACTTTATGGGAAATTCAGCATGTGTGATTTTTGGTTACAAAAAATTTCTTTCCTTAGTCACATTGTTTCAAAAAATGGCATAACTGTTGATCATACTAAAACAAAAGTTGTTGAAGAATGGCCAAGACCCACAAATATAACCGAGATTCATAGTTTTCTTGGTTTTTCAGGTTATTACAAGAGGTTTTTCGAAAATTTTTCACAGTTATCTAGTAAAATGACTAAGTTAACTAAAGAAGGTGTTAAGTTCATCTGGACAAAATAATGTGATGATTGTTTTTAGGAATTGAAAAAAAGATTGGTGGGTGCTCCAGTTTTGGCCCTACCATCCAGAAATTTTGATTTTGTTATCTACAGTGATGATTCATTGAAATGACTTGGATATGTCCTTATGCAGAATGATTAGGTAATTTCTTATGCTTCACGTCAGTTAAAACATCATGAGTCATATTACCCTACACATGATTAGGAATTAGCAGCTGTTGTTTTTTCATTCAAATTTTGAGGCATCATTTGTATGGAGTAAAATGTGAAATATATACTGATCACAAATGTTTAAAGTATATATTCACTCAGTAAGAATTGAACATGAGACAGAAGAGATGGCTGGAATTAATAAAGGATTATGATGGCACAATCCATTACCATCCAAAAAAAGAAAATAATGTGGCTAATGCTTTGAGTCGAAAAATTAATTTCTCATTAACCATGCTACGTTTGAAATCAGATCCTTTGCTTTTGATTTGATAAACTTAGTCATAGAATTTATTAGTGCAGAAAATTATTCAGTTTCGTAACAGGTGTTAGTGAGATCATCTCTATCAGACAGAATTAAGCAAGCACAGAAGGGAGACAGTGAGTTACAGAAAAAGGTAGAGTTTTTTTAGAAGGTTAAGTTTCCTGATTTTAACATTGATAATGATTGTGTTTAGATTTTTGGGAAGAGATTATGTGTGCCTTGTGATTCACAGTTGAAAAATGAGTTGTTATGTGAAGATCATAGTTCTCTGTTTTCAGTTCATCCTGGTAGTACTATGATGTACAGATATCTTCATGAGTTTTACTAGTGAGATGGAATGAAAAGAGATATTGTTGATTTTGCTATGAAGTATTTGACTTGTCAGTAATTTAAAGAAGAGCGGCAGTTACCGAAATGGATGCTTCAGCCTTTACCGATTCTAGATTGGAAATGAGAAAATATATACATGGAATTCGTTGTGGGATTACCAAAGACATCTCAAGGTAATATTGCAATCTGGGTTATTGTTGATCGATTGAATAAATCTGCTCATTTCCATCCTATTTGAGATACGTTGTCTCTAGATCAACTTTCTCGATTATATGTTAAAGAGATATCCAGGTTTCATGGAGTTCCCCACTCCATTATATCTGATCGTGATCCCAGGTTTACTTCTAACTTTTGGAAAGGCCTTCTGAATTCATTGGGTACTGAATTAAATTTTAGTACCACTTTTCATCCTCAATCATATGGGAAATTACAACGAACAATTTAGAAATTGGAGGATATGTTACGTGCTTAATCGATAGATTATCAGAGAATTTGGGACCAACATCTTTCTTTGGTTGAATTTTCATATAATAATAGTTTTCATTCTAGTATACAAATAGCTCCATTTGAGGCAGTATATGGAAATCCTTGTGGGACTCCAGCTTTTTGGGATGAAGTAGGTGAAAGGAAGCTGACAGGACCAGAATTGGTAGAAGAGATGGCAGAGAATGTTCAGATGATTCAGAAGAACATGAGAAAATCTCATAGCGGACAGAGATGTTATGTAGATAACCAAAGGAATGATCTATCTTTTGAGGTAGGTGATCATTTCTTTCTCAAAGTTTCTCCATGGAAAAGTGTGATGCGTTTTGGTAAGAAGGGAAAGTTGAGTCCAAGGTTCATTGGACCTTATGAAATTATGGATACATTTGGATCAATTGTGTACAGAGTGTCTTTACCTTCATGTTTAACCCAGGTACACAATGTTTTTCATGTTTCGGTGTTGAGAAAGTATATGTCTGATCCATCTCATGTTTTGAGCCCATACGTAGTTCAGTTTGAAGAGAATCTCTCTTATGAAGAACAACCAGTTCAGATTCTTGACTGAAGAGATCAAGTGTTGTGGAATAAGGTAATTCACCAGGTAAATGTTTTTTTGTAAAAACCATTTGGTTGAATATGCAATTTGGGAATTTGAAAATGCTATGAGAGATAAATACCCCCACTTATTTTGATAAGTAAAATTCTGAGGACAAAATTCCAAAAAGGGGGGAAGGATGTAACATCCTGGGTAAATAAAGAATAAGACATATTTCATATTTATTAATATTTGTGAATTAAATATTAATTTTACTTTAAAATGGGTTTCTATGTTCGATAGCGTACTTGATATGCAACAACGAGTTTCTTTGAAATCTTATGTTGCACACTAATAATATAATATTATTATTTTAAATGGTAGTTAACTCCAAGCCATTATATTATAGGGAATGAACAAAACTAACTACAATATTATTATACATGATTATTAAATGTATTTACATTTATCCATTAAAAAGTTAGAGGTTTAAAATGTGAATGAATCTAATTTTAAGCATACTTTACATTAAAAGGCTGATTTACCAGCTCTTAATGATGAACCCTCTTTAAATCTAGTTTTGGTCACTTTAATACATTATATATGAACAAATAAAATCCTTCTTTCGAATGGGGACATCAAAACTTACAATCTTTAAATTTTTGGAATTTTCCCGAGAAAGTTCATTTTTTAAATGAATAGTGAAAATATTGTATTTTAATTCAAAACTGTGTTTTAATCTAATTTATTTATATGGATATATTATCTTTTTAATTGGTTTTAATGTGTAATTAGAATATATTTTTATCATTTAATCCAATGTTGTTCATTGGAATTAATTTAACATTGAAATTGGACATAAACAAGTGTCAATATTTAGATAGTTATCATTTCTTAAAAACACGTTATTTGTGTTAACAGGAATTAATTTTAAGTTAATTAATACCACATTTATGTTATAAATTTGGAAAAATAGACATCATTTTTGAATTTTGAATATCAAAGAAATCTTATTCTGAATTTTAAGTATTTTTCTGAAAAATGTCATTTTTTGAGGAATAGTTAAATCACTTAGTAGTAGTTAAAAAACTGACTTTTTCATTTAAATGAAATTTTACCACATCTGTGAAATAAATTTTCAAAATCTGACATACACGGTTGTTATTAGTAAGTAAAATTTTGTTCAATAAGATGAAAATAATTTTTTTGAATAGTAACTTTTGACTTTTATTTACCACGGTTAAAGATAAAGAGGGTAATTCATGATTAAAGAATATTATAATAACACACAACTACCTTAACACATATCCTAACCTTATTGTATGAGGGATGGCCAACCATGGGTGTAACACCACTGGTAAATAAATAATATTACATTTTTATATTTATCCATATTTTTGAATAAAATATTAATATTACTTTAAAGGGAACGCTATGCTTGATGGCTTACACAATACGCAACAACGAGTTCCTTTGAAATCTTTCGTTGCACTCTAATAATAAAATAATTTTATTTTAAATGGTAGTTAACACCTAGCCATTGTAATTATGGGAATGAACAGAACTAACTAAAAAATGACTATATATGTTTTTCAAATATTTTTACTTTTTACAATAAATGTTAGAGGATTAAAAATGTGAATGAATCCAATTTTAAGCGTAAAAATTCTAATATTCTTTAAAAGGTCGATTAACCACATTTTGATGGAGAACCTCTTTTAAAACCACTTTTTTAAAATTTTATGTGTTATATTTGACAAAATAAAATTATTCTTTATAATCGGGACATCAAAATTTACTTTGTGTAAATTTTTGGTATTTTTCTGATAAAGTTCATTTTTTAATGAATAGTGAAAATGTTGTATTTTAATTCAAAAACTCTTTTTAATATAATTTATTTAGAAGATTAGATAATCATTTGAATTGGTTTTAAAGTGAAATTAGAATATATTTTTACCATTTAATCCAATGATGGTCATTGTAATTAATATCACTATGAGATTGGACATAAATGAGTGTCAATCTTTTGATAGATATTGTTTCTTAAAAACACGCTATTCGATTTGACAGCGAGATTTAATTATAAAATTAATTAATGAAACTTATATGTTATTAATTTTAAAAAATAGACATCATTTTTTAATTCAGAATATCAAATATATCATAGGGTTATGTTTTGGTATTTTTCTGAAAAACCTTAATTTTTTATGAATAGTGAAACCACAAAGTGGTAGTTACAAAAACTGATTTTTCGTTTAAATTGAACTTTACCACTTCTGTGATTTGAATTTCAAAAATCCAATATAAATTATTTTCATTAAGAAGTAAAATGTGGTTCAATGGGATTAAAATAATTTTTTGATGAAAAGTAACTTTAATTTTTATTAATCGCGATTAAAGGTAATTAGTGTGTTTTAAGGTAAAAATGATATTATAATAAAATGAAAATATCTATAAACTTGTCCTAACCCTATTGGATGAGTCATTGATGACCAAGATAACCCATGAGTCGATTTGTGGGACCCCATTTATCCACTTGGGTAAGATAGTGACATTAATGCCTTATATTTAAAGTAAAAGTAAAAATGACACAAACATGTATTGTTTTACTAAAAAAGATTTTACATGGGGTAATACAAGTCAGATTTTTGACTATAAATATTAATTGGAAGGATAATAAGATTTCCTAAATCATAGTATTTTTTTATAAATTTTAAGCATTAAATAAATTAAATTATTTATGACATCATGATGATGTAGCGATTACCTCATTATTTAACGATTTAAATAAAATGAAAAGATAATGTAACATCTAAGACCTACACATGTAAAAAACATGTTGGATGGGTGGATTTAAAAATCTTATCACCTTATACTCGAAATACATCAATTTGGGACCTTTAAAATCTGAAATTCATTTGAAAATAAAGTAACATCTTATACTTTTCCAAGAGTGCCCCTCCTCTCCTCTTATAAAAGCCCCCCACCTCTACCTCCTTACCCACACCTCTAAAGCCTTTGGATCGGCCAAGATCTGATCATTTGGTCTCTACACATCCCCCTCCTCATCCTAGAAGCCTTAACTTAGGCAGGAAGCTTTTAAAGAAACCCTTTTGGTCAAACCAAAGGGAGTTACCCGATTTTAAGGTAATGTCTTCACTTGTGTTCTTTTGTTTTATTTTTCTTCTCCAACCCCCTACACTCTTTTTATTCATTTATTTTGTAACAACTCTAGTATCTTCAATATACTTGGATGTTGTTATAAGAATTATTTGAGCTACACTTACACACACCTACATCTAATGGTTAAAGAACATACTGTTTCTGTGGATGGCGAATTACTAACTCACGAAACGATGATTGTTCTATCTTCTCATACCACCTCTCATGGTGGCCATTATGATGGAAATATATTTACTTATGATATATATTATATTTATTTCCTCTCTATTCTTCTTTATTTTATATTTAATAGATACCTTTATGCTTTTCATGTTTTGAAAATGTGATAATTTCATTTCAGGAAGTGTGGACTACCGCCCCCTCAAAGTGATTTGATTGGTTAATACCATATATGGTATGTATAAAGGATAGATTCAATGATATTATATATGATATTATACTGGAATTATAATATACCTTTATATAATTATTATTTCTTTCCATTAAAGTATGAGATAGAAATGAAAGTAGTGTTCATGCGTACGTACGGCTTACCGTCTCCATGAACGGTGCATTTCATTTCTTATCCCCAAATGTAATGTACTATTATAAGTACATATATATAATGGATATATATTATGTATGTTACATCTAAATGATTAATATAATTCTGTAATTAAAATATACATATCTCTCATTTAGTTTTAATTCCATTAATATGACATAGAAATGGAAGTAGCGTTCATGCGTACGTACGGCTTACCATCTCCATGAACGGTGCATTTCATTTCTTACCTCTAAATGATTATTTAATATTATAAATTCATGTATATATTGGATATATATGATATATATGGCATCTACATCATGAATATAATTCTTGAGAAAATGGATATTTGACTACGTGAACAACTTGTAAATATAAGAACTTCACTTTTGACTCAAGTACCAAATATCGACAAAACGACCGTTATTAACTTATATGATTACATAATGTTCATAACATAGTAATAAAAGATATAAAAGGAATAATTAACTTGAAAAAGGTTCTTAAGCAAGTATAAATTATCTCAAGTTTATTATTCAGGACATTAAAGAACGATCGAGTCAAGTCAGACATGAGGTAGGGGACTTCGTCTCAATCTCCTTTCATTGAGGCGTATTTTTTTCTAATACAAGACTTTCTTTTATACGGTGTATAGACCCCTTTGACCATTAATTTCCTACAAAAGGAATCTTTTTCTATGAATATTTTTACAAAATGAAAAAAATTAATGATTCTTTTAACGTACGCGGTGACAATGACCTTTTCCGCCTTCGCGAGTATTATTTGGACTTTGGATTCCTCAACAAGCCGTAATGTTTTTAAAAGTAAATAAATACCATATACTATTTTATGTATTTTGGTATAAAAAATGATTTTTATAATGGATTTTTCATGTCAATATATTTTAGTGATATATTGTGATCGAAATGTGGAAATTTTTTCGTTCCATTATATTTGTCTTATGTCTTATGATTTTATAATGGTACATCGACATTTGACGGGTGGTTACGTGATAAACCATATAACGGGTGGTGCTGTGAATAATAGGATGGGTGGTTACGTTATAACCTCCAATGCATTGGGTATGGAAGTCGGTCGTATGGCTATTCCATTAAGTATGTGTGGAAGTCGACCGTATGGTTATTCCATTTAAGTATGTTTATGTCCCAAGTTACCTTTTTATGTTATGTGTTCTTCATATGGGTTTTATGGTAATATTTTGGTTAAAAAAGGGTAAGTAATGTTCTTTTATTCATTGAAGAGTTTTTACTACTTCATCAAGGTGAAAAGTATTACGTTGGTAAAGTACTCATGGTTTACTTGTTGTTTTGAAAAACTAATAGTTTGCCTTCTTTGTGTATCCTTTATAGGGATTTTTATGCTCATCCCAAGTTTTTGAAATGTTTTCCACAGGACTTAAAGATGAATATGTTCAAGGATGGGATCATGGAAAGTCATGCTATATAAAACATGGAACTAGACTTGTTTCTTTTTAAGAGTTTTTATTTTATGGAAACTTAGTTGAAGTGTCTACTTTGTAATCTTTTGAGATGTAATAGTTATGTATTCATTCACTAAAATTATAAACCTGAAAAGATACTCAATGTGAATTATTCATTTAATTCAATATTAAGTAAGGTTTAAGGTCGGGGCCTTATAGTTGGTATCAGAGGTCAGTTTAGATAACTTTAGAGGTTAGGGTATTCTCTAAGCATAAGTGACATTACCATAATGGTTAGGATTTCAGAAAGAGTCCTAGTTTTAAATAAAGTAAATGAGTAAGTATATCTTAGTGTCTATCTTCCTCATTAGTACATGGTGGTTTTGTTTATATACTCACACTGACCTTTTTGGTTTTAGTAAATGGTTGGATCTAGCAGGAACCAAAGTAACAGTGGATGTGAAGGAAACTGTGACAGTTTTCTGAGTGAGCAACTGAATGATATGGGAGCTACAATGAGAACTCTTGTGTTTATCCTCAACCAACTATCTGGAGTCATGATTTACCACCTAAACCTTGGTGATTTCTATAAGGCATCATATATGCAAGAAAAAAATCCCTACGGAACTAAAAGTAATAATCCTAAAGGTAAGTTTGTTCAAAAACCTATGTGTCAAAGATGTGGAAAGAAACACCTAGGAAAATGTTTCAAAGGAATAGAAATATGCTATAGATGTGGAAATAAAGGTCATAAAGTAAGAACCTGCCATGGAAAAAGGAAGCATCTGGTTTACTCGAGGAAATGGAAAGAAGTTCTTTCTGAGGGATCAAGTGAATGTTTTAAATGTGGTGTTTATGGTAATTATGCAAACACATTTCCTATGAAGATGTTTCGGGAATGGGATCACCAAGATTATACAAATATTTGTTTACTAATACCTAATGGCATTCCGATTGGGGATGAAGAAACTGACAATGACCAATCAAAGGTATGGATTATTTCTTAGCTTTTTTTCCTATTTTGGAATCTTAGGATATGATTCATGATTTTGTTTGTAGGAAAGGAGTATTTCATAATAAGTTGGAAATTAATGGTTAATGGATCATGAAGAATGTTGAATGAGTAAGAAGTCAACATATAATGTCTTCAAGAATTATGGTAAAATTCTTAAGAGTATTAAGTATCTTTTGATGATGGGGTTACATTAGAAAACTTTTTTCTAGTATGTGTAACCCTGATGATTGATATATGAAAATTTTATTCAAGGAATAGTTATTTGTTCTTTTTTAGACATAGTTATAAAAAACCATTTGGGTTTATATGATCCTTACTTTTGAGGTAATTATGGGTTACTATATGTTATGATGGAAAGTGAAAGGCATGAGATAAAATTGAAGTTAAATTATGTTATGGTTATTTTTGATGATTTTATATCTTTTTGGGGAATAATTTTTGAATTATATAGTTTGGAAAAAGGAAAACACGCAGACCGTGTGACAACCCGTCATGTCGGACAAAACTGCGGGAATCGAACACACAACCAAAGTGCAACTGGTATTTATCTCCTACCACTGGACTACGTGAAGTCCCTGGTTACTTTGACTAATTCTTTTTAGTTAGACGATTTTGTGAATTAATAGTAAGTTTATTTTGGGTTATCTATGGAAATTATTAACCTATCATTGAGGATATGTGGTTAGGTTAATTACTTTTCAATACGTGACTTTAAGAGCAACTGATGTTGTTTGGAGATAAATGAAACAATTTAACTTGGAAGACTATGTGATTAAATCCTTCAAATATTTGGGTTTCAAACTTAGTTTGGTTTACTTTTGGTCTTCGTTGAACTTTGGGTCTTGTTGGACAAATTTTGGAGACTAAGAATAGATTTCCTTTTTATAAAGGATTATCCTTTTTAGGTATTATCTGATCTCATACTAACCTTTTTTGTTTTAGTTTTGGTTAAGGTCTAATGACATGGGAAGTATACAGTTCTCTTTTGGGGATTATTTGATTCTCTAAAAGTTGATTATAGCTCTCTTCATGTAAACTAGTCATCCTAAATACTCTTCTTTTGGAGAAAATATGAGTTCGTATTATAATCTAGTAAAAGTTGAAAGTCAACATGACAAGTAAGTATGTTTCCTTATGTTTGAGTTAAGCCCAAAAATAACTTCTTAAATGAAAAGTAACTAAAAAAATGTTGTTTGTTAACATTTTCTACTGGGGAATCCAATAACATTTAACCCATCACAAGTTTGTGATTTTCTGGTGGTTAACTTTCTCCTAAACATGTTTTCTATCACACTCCCTCAGAACATGACCCTTTGTTTTCCTTCTATATCCATGTTTTCATACATGGAATCCTAGTATGGGTTAACTTGGGTGACCTTTGTACTTCCCTTTATTTCTTTTAAAGTGATAGTTTAATTTACTCCTTTTTCGTTGTGGGGCTTTCGATGAAGTTTCTGAGCCCAATTTTAAAATTGTGAGGATGCAATTCCCAAAAGGGGGGAAGGATGTAACACCACAGGTAAATAAATAATATGACATTATTATATTTATCCACATTTGTGAATAAAATATTAATATTACTTTAAAGGTAACTCTATGCTCAATGGCTTACCCAATACGCAACAACGAGTTCCTTTAAAATATTATGTTGCACTCTAATAATAAAATAATTTTATTTTAAATGTTAGTTAACACCTAGCCGTTGTAATGTCGAAAATGAATAGAACTAAATAAAAAATTATTATATATGTTTTTAAAATATTTTTACTTTTTACAATAAATGTTAGAGGATTAAAAATGTGAATGAATCCAATTTTAAGCGTAAACATTCTAATATTCTTTAAAAGGATGATTAACCGCCTTTTGATGGAAAAAATATTTTAAATCCAATTTTTGACAATTTTATGTGTTATATTTGACAAAATAAAATTATTCTTTAGAATCAGGATATCAAAATTTACTTTGTGTAAATTTTTGGTATTTTTCCGATAAAGTTCATTTTTAATGAATAATGAAAAATGTAGTATTTTAATTCAAAACCTATTTTTAATCTAATTTATTTATATGATTATATTATCTTTTGAATTGGTTTTAAAGTGAAATTAGAATATATTTTTACCATTTATTCCAATGGTGGTAATTGAAATTAATATCACTTTGATATAGGACATAAATGAGTGTCAATCTTTTGATAGATATTGTTTCTTAAAAACACGCTATTTGATTTGATAGCGGGATTTAATTATAAAATTAATTAATGAAACTATTATGTTATTAATTTGGTAAAATAGACATCATTTTTGAACTCAGAATATAAAATATAGCATAGGGTGAAGTTTTGGTATTTTTCTGAAAAACCTTAATTTTTAATGAATAGTGAAACCACAAAGTGGTAGTTACAAAAACTGATTTTTCGTTTAAATTGAACTTTACCACTTCTGTGATTTGAATTTCAAAAATCCAATATAAATGATTTTAATTATGAAGTAAAATTTGGTTCAATGAGATTAAAATAATTTATTGATGAAAAGTAACTTTTAAGTTTTATTAATCGCAATTAAAGGTAATTTGTGTGTTTTATGGTAAAAATGATATTATAATAAAATGAAAATATCTATAAACTTCTCCTAACCCTATTGGATGAGTCATTGACGACCAATATAACCCATGGGTCTATTTGTGGGACCCCATTGATCCACTTGGGTAAGATAATGACATTAATGCCTTTTATTTAAAGTAAAAGTAAAAATGACACAAACATGTATTGTTTTACTAAAACAATTTTTACATGGGGTTATACAAGTCATATTTTTGACTATAAATATTAATTGGAAGGATAAAAATATTTACTACATCATAGTATTTTTTAAAAAAATTTATACATTAAATAAATTAAATTATTTATGACATCATGATGATGCAGCGATTACCTCATTATTTAATGATTTAAATAAAATGAAAAGATAATGTAAAATCTAAGACCTAAACACGTAAAAACCATATTGGATGGGTTGATTTCGAAATATTATTACCTTATCCTTGAAATACATCAATGCGGGACCTTAAAAATCTGAAACGCATTTGAAAATAAAGTAACATTTTACACTTTTCCAAGAGTGCCCCTCCTCTCCTCTTATAAAAGGCCCCCACCTCTACCCCCTTAACCACACCTCTCAAGCCTTTGGCTCAGCCAAGATCTGATAATTTGGTCTCTAAACATCCCCCTCCTTATCCTATAATCCTTACCTTAGGCATGAAGCTCTTCACGAAACCCTTTTGGTTCAAACCAAAGAGAGTTACCCAATTTTAAGGTAATGTCTTCACCTGTGTTCTTTTGTTTTATTTTGCTTCTCCAACCCCTAAACTCTTTTTATTTATTTCTTTTGTAACAAATCCAGTATATTAAATATACTAGGATTTTTTTATAAGATGTATTCTTTCTACACTTACACACACCTACATCTAATGGTTAAAGAACATACTGTTTCTGTGGATGGCGAATTACTGCCTCACGAAAGGATGATTGTTCTATCTTCTCATACCACCTCTCATGGTGGTCATTATGATGGAACTATATTTATTTATGATATATATTATATTTATTTACTCTATATGTTTCTTTATTTTATATTTAATGCATACCTTTATGCTTTGCATGTTGTGAAAATACGATAATTTCATTTGAGGAAGTGCGGACTACCGCCCCCTCAAAGTGATTTGATTCGTTAATACCATATGTGGTACGTATAAAAGATAGATTTAATGATATTATATATGATATTATACTATAATTATAATATACCTTTATATAATTATTATTTCTTTCCATTAAAGTATGAGATAGAAATGAAATCAGCGTTCATGCGTACGTACGGCTTACCGTCTCCATGAATGGTGCATTTCATTTCTTATCCCCAAATATAATGTAATATTATAAGTACATATATATAATGGATATATATGATGTATGTTACATATAAATGATGAATATAATTCTGTAATTAAAATATACATATCTCTCATTTAGTTTTAATTCCATTAATATGACATAGAAATGGAAGTAGCATTCATGCGTACGTACGGCTTACCGTCTCCATGAACGGTGCATTTCATTTATTACCTCTAAATGATTATGTAATATTATAAATGCATGTATATACTGTATATATATGATATATATGTAATCTACATCATGAATATCATTCTTGAGAAAATGGATATTTGACTATGTGAACAACTTTTAAATATAAGAATTTCACTTTTGACTCAAGTACCAAATATCGACAAAACGACTACTATTAACTTAACTGATTAAATAGTGTACATAACATGGTAATAAGACATATAAAAGGAATAATGAACTTGAAAAAGGTTCTTAAGAATGTATAAATTAACTCAAGTTTATTATTCAGGACTTTAAAGAACGATCGAGTCGAGTCGGACCCAAGGTAAGGGACTTCGTCTCAATCTCCTTTCATTGAGGGATATTTTGTTCTAATACAAGAATATTTTTTATATGGTCTATAAACCCCTTTGACCATTAATTTTATACAAAAGGAATCTTTTTCTATGAATAGTTTTACCAAATGAAAAAAATGAATGATTCTTTTAACGTATGCGGTGACAACAACCTTTTCCTCCTCTGCGAGTATTATTTGGACTTTAGCTTCCTCAACAAGCCGTAATGTTTTTAAAAGTAAATAAATACCATATAATATTTTATGTATTTTTGTATTGAAAATGATTTTTATAATTTATTTTTCATGTCAATATATTTTAGTGATATATTGTGATCGAAATGTGGAAATATTTTCTTTCCATTATATTTGTTTTATGTCTTATGATTTTATAATGGTACTTGGACATTTGACGGGTGGTTATGTGATAAACCATATGAAGGGTGGTGCCATGAATACCAGGATGGGTGGTTAAATTATAACCTCCAATTCATTGGGTATGGAAGTTGGACATATGGCTATTCCATTAAGTATGTGTGGAAGTCGACCGTATAGTTATTCCATTTAAGTATGTTTATGTCCCAAGTTACCTTTTTATGTTATGTGTTCTTTATATGGGTTTTATGGTAATATTTTGGTTACAAAAGGTTAAGTAATGGTCTTTTATTCAGTGAAGAGTTTTTACTACTTCATAAAGGTAAAAAGTATTACTTTGGTAAAGTACTCATGGTTTACTTGTTGTTTTGAAAAACTAACAGTTTTCCTTCTTTGTGTATCCTTTACTGGGATTTTTATGCTCATCCCAAGTTTTTGAATTGTTTTCCACAGGATGTAAAGATGAATAGGGTCAAGTATGGGATCAATTAAAGTCATGATATATAAAACATGGAACTAGACATGTTTCTTTTTAAAAGTTTTTATTTTATGGAAGCTTAGTAGAAGTGTCTACTTTGTAATCTTTTGAGATGTAATAGTTATGTCCTAATTCTCTAAAACTCTAAACCTGAAAAGATCCTCATTGTGAATTATTCATTTAGTTCAATATTAAGTAAGGTTTAAGGTCGGGGCCTTATAATGGGCATCTTTGGGTCTATTTTTGGACCCCATGGATCCACTTATGAAAGATAATGACACTTTAGATTAATTAATTTAATGTAAAGGCAAAAATGACATAAACAAATCTTTTAGTAAATTAATTTTTATATGGTGTTTTATAAGTAATATTTTTTATTATAAATATTCTTTAGAAAGATAAAAATATTTCATTAATCATGGTATTTTTTTATAATTTTTGGACATCGAATAAATTAAATTATTTATGACACAATAATGATGCAGTATTTACCTCATTAATAATTATCTAAATAAATTAGATTAAAATGATTAAAATATTATCCAAAACCTGTCCAATTCTTATCGGATGATATTATTTCGACTACGAGTCATCTTATATTCTACTTTAATGCTTTTTTGACATTTAGAAACTGAATATCTTTATATAAAATAATAATATTTTCACACTTTCCTAAAGAGCCCCTCCTCCCCCTTATAAAAGAAGAACATTTCTAACCAATTACTCACACCTCTCAAGACATTTGGCTCGTCCAAACTCTACCCAATTAAGCTCCCTACATCCCTCTATTCTTCCTAGAAGCCTTACCTTATATATAAGGCACTTCAATAATTTCTTTTGGTTCAAACCAAAGGAAGTTACCAAAATTAAAGGTAACAGTTTCACTTAACTTCATTTCTATTATTTTACTTCTCAAACCCCTATATTGTTTTTATTATTTTATTTTATAACAACACCATTATCCTCAATATACTGGGATGTTTTTATGACATATATTCCAAATACACTTACACATACCATCGTCTAATGGGTGAAGAACATACTTTTTCTGTGGATGGAAAACTAATGCCTCACAAAATGATGATGGTTCAATTATCTCCTACCACCTCTCATGGTGGCCATTAAAATCACACTGTATTTATATATGATATATATTATGTTTATTTTTTCTTTATGCTTCTTTATTTTTTTATATAGCATACCTTTATGGTTTCAATTATATGTAAACACGATAATTTCATTTGAGGAAGTGCGGACTACCACCCCCTCAAAGTGATATTACTCATTAATGTCATATGTGAGACGTATAAAGGATGGAGTTAAGGATATTATATATGATATTATACTAGAATAATAATATATCTATGTATCATTATGTTTTAATTCCATTAAAATAATAAATATAAAAAAAGCAGCGGTCATGCATACGTGAGGCTTACCGTCTCCATTAACGGTGCATTTTATTTCATACCTCCAAATGATATATACTGTTATAAATATATATATATATATACACGATATATATGATATATATGATGTCTAAATAATGAATTTACTTCTGGATTTAATGGACTATTGTCCATATGGAGAACTTGAAAGTATAAGGTGTTCATTTTTTACTCAAGTACTAAATATCGACAAAATGAACATTATTAACTTAAATGATTACATAGTGTTTATAACATGGTAATAAGTGATATAAAATGAATTATAAACCTGAAAAAGGTCCTTAAGAAAGTATAAATTAACTTTCGTTTATTATTTAGGAGATTAAATAATGATCGGGTCAAGTCAGACACGAGGTAAGGGAATTTATCTCAATCTCCCTTCATTGAGACATATTCAATTTTATACACGACTTTATTTTATATGGTGTATAAACCCCTTTGACTTTTCATTTCATTCAAAGGGAATCTTTTTATATTAATAGTTTTACTAAACTAAAAAGAGGAATGTTTTTTTACGTAATCAGTGACAACGACCTTTCCACCGCCACGAGTATTATTTGATCTTTGGCTTACTTAACAAGCCTTAATGTTTTTAAAAGGAAAAATAAATACCACATACTCTTTTTACGTATTTTTGTATTGAAAATGATTTTGAGAATGAATTTATTATTTCAATATCTTGAAATGATATTTTTTTATTGTAATGTGGAAATGTTATCTTTCCTTTATGCTTATGTTATGTGTTATGATTGTGTTATGGTTCTTGGGCATTATTTATGTATATGGGAGGTTCCATGATAAAACTAGAGCGAGTGAACCCGAGATAGCCCTCAAATGCATTGGGTAATGTGATGGAGGTAAACGTGAATGTTTCTCCTAAGAGATTTAGGGAATTACTATGATGGGTTTTCCAAAGTAACTCTCTATGTTGCTTTGATAGCTACAATGTAAGTATGATATGGACGCCACAAGTTACCTTTATGATTTATGATTTCTATGTGTTATTCATAAAATCTTATGATTTCATGAGGTAAGTAAAAGAGTTCATGTTTTGTATGTATTTATGAACAAATGTTTTCTTTCTTTTTTTCATAACCCTTACTGAGATTTTTATGCTCTTCCCAAGTTTTAATATGTTTCCATAGGACATAAAGATGAATAGGGTCATGGATAGGATCAAGGAAAATTCATGTTGTCTAAAACATGGAACTAGACATGACTCTTTTTTCAATAGTTTGTATTTTATAAAAACAATGGAAACTGTGTAGAAGTTTCTACTTTGTAATCTTTTGAGATGTAATAGTTATGTCATAATTCTCTAAAAATCTAAACCTAAACGGATCCTCAATGTGAATTATTCATTTAATTCAATATTATGTAATGTTTAAGGTCGAGTCCTTATAAATACAGTATAGTTTAGAAGAATTGTATATTAATTATTACATCTTTATGATAGAATTATGATGTTGTTAAACTTGCTGAAACACCAAAAGTGTATTTTACTATTTACGAAAAAACTAAAGTAATTTAAAAAATCCCCAAAAATTCACCCAAAACAAATTATAACGATCATATTCTAAATATAATATTTATTTTATAATAATTATTGTGTAAATATGATATGTTTAACTTTAAAATATAAAAATATTTATTTTTTAAAAATAATATCATATAGAAAATGCATAGTGAAATTTTTGATACTTCAAAAAAGTAAAATTATTTTATCATTTATATTTAAATAGGAGTGTTATAATCATAAAATTTCATTAAAATATACATTATTAATGATATTATAGTCTATAATAATAATTATATCTTTTTGGACATGTATAATGTTTTTCCAAAAAATAAATTTATTAAATTCCTCATATTTTTATGAAAAACAATTATCAAACCAGAAATTTTAGAATAAATACATTATTTAAAAAACGGATTACACATTAAGTGACTATGGTATTACCATAATACCCCTTATAACACCAACACATGACATAAGGGTAACATTTTTTATGGTGATATATTCTTGTGGTGGTTCTGCTAACATCAGTTGAATGGTAATTTCCACTAACATGAACTTCTCCCAATGGAAATTTCATTCAAGATTCACATGTTAAAGCTATGATCTGGCATCAGCAAGAGAGAAGTCTAGTTAATATACCTCCCTCCCATGATCTGAAAAATTCTCTTTGTATGTCCTGATTCTATTGGTTGAGGCCATCGTTCCTCATTTCTACATTAATTATCCATTAACAAAATTTTACTTATAAAATCTAATGATAATATTAACATGACTATAAAGACTATAGTTCACAATGATAAAATTGAACAGTTCTCATAATTGACCAATGATCATATAATGGTTGAATCCATATGGTCACATTACCATTTATATTCACTTCAAAAAAGCATGTTTTTTAGTGAAAAGTATAACACACAATTTATTGAAACAATTATCATTAAAAATGTTATGGTCATTAAATTATTCCCCCTTAAGAAATCTCATCCCCTAAATTTCAAATTTTTCTCTCTCTTGAGAAGATACATGGGTACATCTTCTTGATTGTCTTCTCTAGTACCCATGTCACTTCTTCATATATATTGTTCCTCCAAAATACCTCAATAAGGAGGTCAGTATTGTTTCATAAAACCTTGTCTCTATAGTCCATGATCTCCCCTAGTTCCTCCTTATATGAGAGGTCATGTTCCAGTTGTACCATATCAGGATTCAATAAATGTGAATGGTTAGTTATGTACTTCCTTGATTGCGATACGTGGAATACATCCAAAAATTGTACTATTTTGGAGGAATCTCAAGTTGATATGACACTCCACCTATGTGATCTAAGATTTTATAAAGGCCAACGTACTTAGGGATAATGTTGCCTTTTTTCTAAACCTAATCACTCTCTTCTAAGGGGATATTAGAAGGATCCCTTTGTCAACAACACTAAAATCCATATCCTTTCGATGTTTTTCATCATAGATATCCCACTAACTATGAGAATCCTTAATGTTTTAGGGATGTCATAAACCTTTTCTATCATCTCTTACACAAGATCTGGCCTAAGAAACATTATCTCCCCATCCTCATCCCAATAAGTAGTATTTATTCATCACTTCCCCTATGGATGTTAATAGGATTCCATTTCAATACTAGGATGGTAGATATTTTCATATGAGAACTCAAATAATGGGTGGTGTTGATCACATACACCTTTTGATCCCTCTGAGTATGTTATCAGCATGTACTCAAGTGTTTGAATAGTCCTTTCAGATTTTCCATTAGTTTTGGGGTAATGGGTTATACTGAAATTCAATTCAGTGCCCATATCATGTTGAAGACATGTTTAGAATTTTGAAGGGAACCTTGGATCCTGATCATATATGATAAAAATTGGCACTGCATGCAACATCACCCCTTACTTTATTCCAATCATGGAAGGTTGATCAAGATATAAGTCTTCTCAAAAAGATATAAAATGGGAATTCCTGGTGAGACAGTCCACTATAAACAATAACACATTGTTTTCATTAGATGTTCATGGGAGACTAGTGATGATGTATATAGTAATATTTTCACACTTCCATGTTGGTATGGTTATTGTTTGTAATACCCCTTTATGAAGTTTTCTCACTTCTTTCACATGTTGACACACCATGAACCGTGTAGTATATTCATCAATCTCCCTTTACATTTTATCCCACCAATAATGATCGTGAGGGTCCATATACATTTTAGTGCTTCCTATACATATAGATAATGTAGAGTTATGATCTTCATCCATCAGTTCCTTCATTATTTATAGACTAGAAGGAAAACAGTAAATTGTATGAAATTTAATGAAACCTTCTTGATCAGTATTGAACTCAAGAAAATTCCTATTATTCACATATTCTATCTTATTCTGTAACAGATAATATTCTATTTGATATTTCTTGATCATCACTAGAAACGATGGATGAGATATCATTTTGGATAGGTTTGATGATGTCTCTTCCATCATGAATCAAATGTCCACACATACTAGTTCATTGATAAAAGGATATCCATGAATCCTCATCATATCTATAATAATAGGGTCTTTCCTACCTTATGCGTATTCAGATTTGTTTTCTGTTTCAGGATGATAACAAATTGAACAATCATAGTCCTTAAGAACATACAACCATCTCCTATGTAATATGTTCCATTTATTTTGCATGAAAATATACTTCAAACATTAGTGGCCTATGTATATATCAAATGTTTTTCCATAACGTAATTGTATCCATATATTCAAATCAAAAATAGATGTATCTAGCTCTAGGTCATGTGTATAAAAAGTCTGCTCATTAGGCTTCAACTGTCATGATGCATAATTAATAACCTTATAATTTTTCATTAGGACTCACCCAAGACCTTTTTGTCTTGAATTGATAAAAATAAGGAATATTTATCAGATTGAGGGTACTCTTAACAACATCTTATTTTTATCTTGGGAACTTTCTTCTCACTCATTTGTCCAGATGAACTTTACCTCTCATCAATTTAAGATGGTTATTGGATTGAAATGTTGTGAAAATTTTATCAAAAACCATATATAATATCCCAATAATGAAGAAAACTATGAATCTCAGTAACTATTATAGGATGAGACCACTCATCCAGTACCCTTGTTTTGGTCGATTAAATTGAGATTCCTTCATTGGATACAATGTTCCCCAGAAAGAAATTTTTTGTAACAGAAATTCACAATTTTTTAACAATATAAATAGCCTCTCCTTCCATAGAGTTTTCAATATAACCCTCATATGATCCTCATACTACCCTTTAATTTTGGAATATTTCATAATATCATCAATAAAACCCACTAAAATGTTATCATGGTATTACTTAAAGACTATATTCATCCAATCCATAAATATACCATGCGAATTAGTAAAGCTTAAGGGAATAAAAACAGACTCATAATGCCCATATCTGTATTGGAAGATAGACTGTAGAATATATTCTCTATTCACCCCAAATTGATGAAAACTATATCAAAGATCACTCTTGGAGAATAATTTAGACACATGAATCTAGTAAAATAAATCATCAATCCTTGGATGAAGGTACTTTTTCTTCATTGTGATCCAATTAAGTTATTTATAATCAATGAATTGTCTTATTGATCATTATTTCACCTTCAAAAATAGAAAAAGATCTCCCTAAAGAGACACACATGGTCAGATAAACCCCTTCTCCCAAAGTTCGTGAAGTTGTTTCATTAATACCTTTAACCCCACATTTTCTATTCAATACAGAGTCATTGAAATTGGCATGGAATTGGTCATGAGCTCAATGGAGAACTCTACCTCTCTTTCTAGGGGAGGTCTAGTTAACTCCTCGGGAAATGAATCAATATATTCATGGATGATTAGTACATTTTTATTCATATATTTTCATTTCTTCTATCAACTGCACCGATTAGTTCCATAAAAGAGTTATATGAGATGTGCTTCTAGAAAACACTATGGTCCAGATATCTCTCACTTGAAAAAAAGAATTAGTTTTTCCATTCGAGACTAATGAGTTTTTCTTGATTTTTTAGTTCAACTTAGTATTATTCTTTGAGATCCAATCCATTCCTAGTATAATTTTGAATTGTAGAATGGGAATGAATACTAGATCTGTGATTCTGTTATGCTCATCAATGTAAATACTAGAGTTTATATACACTATTCATGATGGATAATCCCTCTATTAATCTTGATTGATAGTTCTACATTAATATATTCATGGATTTATTCTATATTCCTTACAAACATAAAGGAAATAAAGGAATGTATTAAACCTGAATCAAAAAAAGTACTCACTAACTTTGTGAGAACAATGAGAGTAACTTATACAACATAATGTAGAGGTTCAACTTTAGTTGTCATGGTATAAAAAGAATTACCTTTATCCCTTGTCCTTTAATGAGGTTTTTGGTGATTACCCTCTCCAATCATCAGATTTGGACTATGATTTTTAAAGTGCCCAAGTTTCCCACACTTGAAGAATTGGACTTTAGGTTTGGAGTGCACCATATTCCATTTATCATCATTATTGGGAAGTTGGGAATTCACCTCACAATGACTTTTCTAAGAAAAATGGTTATCTATTCTATGCCTATAACATTTTATACTTTTGATAAAGAAGTTTCCCAAATGTATCTTCCGACATTTCATTCACATGGGAAGTTTCAAATGCTTTCTCCCTATTTCATGATAAAATTTCCTCCTAATTTTGGCTATAATGATCTATCATTTTCATTTGATTTTTGTGACCATTTCATATCACCAAACTAAAGTTCAACCTTCCTATAATTTCTAACTATCTACTTATATTTATCATAGTCATGATCGGATATATTATTCTATATATGTGGTCTTATCCCACTAAATAATATATCTAAATTTCTATTAGGTTTCAAGACAAAGCTAGAGGGGTAGTAAGAAAACCTTGTAATGTTCATCTCATAGTTCCCCACATATTAATTCCCCTTATTCTTCAACTTTATTAATTCTTTATCCATTTTTTCCGCATCGAATGAGGTAGATATTTTTTAAAATGGTTCCACTGAACTCTTATAACTCTGTAACATAAATGTTTCTTTATAGAATAATGTTTTAAACTAGTGTCCACTACTCATCAACTTCTCCATGTAAGAGTTAAACAGCTAAAGTGAATTTATATTGTTTCAAACAACTAATTATAGAAAATATATTTTCAATAGTCTTATTCATTGTTCAACAATCAATTGGTCGATAGATCAACTGAAATTGGGTGTTCATTGACACATAAATTACTCAATGGAATGTTTTTCCCTTTGAGGTGAATCAGTTCCCTCAACATCATTTAAGATATTTTTTATAACTCTAGTCATTTGATTAATCATTATCATGAAATTTTCCATTCCATCTTCCATCATAGCATTATCATCACATGGTCCATTGTCCTCACCATTTATGTGGTTACTTATATTTACATCCATTTTCTAAAATAAGAAAACCTTAGTGAGAAATGTGTTTCTTTTAAAAATCCTATTACTAAAAATTAATTTTAGGTCCTAAATAATATTGTTGAAATATATTATTCACCAAAAACAATTGATTTTTCTATAAATCCTCCATAATTTTTCATAAAATGCTTGTGATTAACCAAACATATCCCATGGGAGTGTCAAACTAGGTGTGAATTAAGGCCAATTAAAATGTACCAGGTTACACTAAGTCAGGCCCGATGAATATTCGTGGAGTTATTACCCAAATATACATCTGTTTGAGAACCACATCCACTTGTTCATATCCAGATAGTTAATTATTTCCCCAAAAACCACTTACATAATACTTTACCAAAATACTAGTATGTTTTCTTATATTTTAACTTTTTATAAGGGTTTTCCTAAATTTTTCAAATTATAATTTTCATAAATAACTAAAACTTCCATTGATAACAAATATGGAATCCCGTATTTTAATTTCATAAACATCTCATTACATTATACAATACAGAATATCATTTAATGTATAGTTTCTTGGAAACAAGGTATATAATACATGAGAATTTTTTACATCAATTATTCATTCTATAATGTATGGATCCTATACAAGTGTCAGATCCTCCACTTCCCTCTCCCCCTCCCTTTTTCCCAATCCTAGTAAACCATCCATATCCTAGCCCTATCTCCCTATCCACTCCCCGAGCTTCCCCTATCTTTCTCTTAGTCTCCTCATCCCTATATCCCAATCCTTTAATCTTAATCCCTTTATCCCCATTATCATGGTTCCCAAAGCTCCCCCACTTCTTGTTCCCATTCTCCCCCATTCTTGTGCTCCCTATTTCTAGACTTCATACCCATGATACAATAATTTACTTCCTTTAAAACTATAATATATTTTGTATTGATTTATCACCCTCACATCTTCTCCCTTTACATCTCTCTCCATCTCCTCCTTGTAGCTTATAGTCATCTTATCTCTTCATTCTACCTCTCGAAATTTCATCTTCCACTTTTCCCATAAACACTAAATGAAATTTATTTTTTTATTTCTCACATCATCATTTTTCCCACTTCTCAATGTTTCCCCCTCTCGTGCTTGTTGAAACCGGATGTCATCGATGATGGTATGCCTTGATCCTTAGTATGATAGATGGATTTTTCTAGATCATCTTCATAGTAGCGACATTGAGTTATTAGTGTTGTTCATATTCTCCACCAGTGAGGGGCTTGGTGCGGCTTTTTATTGACCATAAAAGGGATTGACACAATCTACAAGGAGATTTAGTAGATCCAATGACATCTACTAGGTATTATTCTCCCTGAAATGGGATTGTCTTCATTGTAGATTTTGGGTAGTCCATCCTGGAGCTTAAAGTTTGGTTCTTCCATAAGTGGTGGACATTATTTATTTCGGAAATATATGATAATTAATTAATTAATTAGATAAAAACGAAATTTTCATGTCATCATGTGATTTCTAATTCTATAATATTTGATTTTTCTATTATATGTTTCGTAAATTTCAATCATATTACCTTCTAGATTACAAATCTTTTCATGTACTTCATTTATAAAACAAAATCTACTATATAGTAATTATTTTATATCTATTATATAAATAGTTTTTTTATATCACCAATTGCATACATGCATATTTTTTTCTACCATTTTTGATGTCTTTTTTTATTTGTTTTGTCAGCCATTTTTTATTCATCTAATTTTAATTTTATAACCAATTTTTTTTCCATTACTTTCCTTAATTTTTTTATTTTCAAGGATAAAATTTTCTAAATATGTGTAGGTTGAAAATATAATTCCATCCTCATTAATTATCAACCTCACTGTGGTTTCTCCCCACACTAATGGAAAATTTTCCTTCCCCTTCACTCCAAAAATCAATTATTCTAAACCTATTTTTCCATCATACCAGGCTCCTACATTATTTCCAATATTGATTTTATTATTAAAGTTCCATCATGATTTTATATTTATGGACATGTAATTTCAATGTCACTAAAATTTCTTCATAATTTATATTTATTTTATTAAAAAATATTTATTATTTTTTAATATTTTAGATGACGATAAATTTTCAAAAACATTCCAATTTCTCTCAATGTCACTATATACAGGGTTGAATTTTGTTGTTGTAGATGTGTGATGACTTTCTATGAAAGTAAATTTTATTGAAATTAATCAAAATTGTATATATGTGATATTGTTTTTCCTTATGGATTATATCTCTATCAAAGTACTACATTTATACTACCAAATCTATAATATCATCATTATTTTATATCTATAATATGAAAACTTTTTATATCATAAATTAACTATATTTCTATGTTTTCTACAAATTTTTATGTCTTTGTTTTTTTATTTGTTTTGTAACTCATTTTTTAATTATGTAATATTAATTGTATAACCTATTTTTTACCCTTAATCATATTTATTTATATATTTTCAAGGTTCAAAATTTTATAAAGGTGTGTAGGTTGAAGCTAAAATTCCATCCTCATTAGTTATAAACCTCACCATGGGTTCTCCCATTAACAATGGTATATTTTTTTTCCCCTTCACTCCAAAAAATCAATTATTACAAACCTGTTTTCCCATCATACATGGTTCCTATATTATTTCCCTTATTGGTATTACTATTGAGTGTTCATCGTGATTTAATATTTATGAACATGGAATTTCAAGTGTCATTCAACTTACTTCATAATTTAGAATTGGTTGATTAGAAAATATTTTTTCTTATTGAATCATTTTGGGGAATATAAATTTTCATAAACATTCCCCTTTCACTCGACGTATCTCTTTGCAGGGTTGAATTTATTTACTACGGATTCCTATTGACTTCCTATAGAGGGAAACATTATAGAAATTAATCAAACTTGTCTATACGAGATATTGTTTTTCCTTCTAGAAAAAATCTCTATTAAAGTACTAAATTTTTAAAAACAAATATCCTTTATCAACATTATTGTATATCAATTATATGATCATTTTTTTATATCATCAATTACATATATGTCTATGTTTTCTACCAGTTTCAATTTTTTTTGTTTTTATTTTTTTCACTCATTTTTTATTCATGTAATTTTAATTGTATAACCTATTTGTTTTACATTACTCATCCTTTATGTTTTTTATTTTCAATGTCAAAATGTTCTTATGGAGTGTAGGTTGAAACTATAATTCCATACACATTATTTATCCACCTCATTGTGGGTTCTTTCCCTAAAAGTGGTGAATTTTCCTTCCCATTCACTGAAAAAATAAATTGTTCCAAACCTATTTTCCCATCATAACTAGTTCTTACACTATTTACCCTTTTGGTTTTACTATTGAGGGTTCATCCTGATTTTATGTTTATGGACATAAAATTTAAAGTGACACTCAAAATGCTAAATAATTTATAATTTTTTGATTAATAATCACTATTTTTATTGAATCTTTTAGAGGATGGTAACTTTTCTAAAACATTCCTCTTTTACTCAATGTCCCTCTATGAAGGGTTGAATATATTTTCTATAAATGCATTATAGATTTTTATAAAGGTAAAACTTATTGAAATTAATCAAACTTGTATATATGAAACATTTTTTTGACATATTCCTACAAAGTTTCTTATGTTTTTTCTGCTTCGAGTATGTCAAATCCCCCCTGATAAATTATTCGTCCCCTTTTCTCATTATGATCTGGTTTTTAGATTTTAAATCTACCACTTTTTATTGGTTTTCTATGGTGACTTACTATTGAGGTATGTATTATTGAAATGTATTAAACATGTCTGTATTGTTTTTAAATTAATTGAAAATAATCAAATGCCTCATAGTCAGCGGTTTTCCCCGTAAATTGATGATCCTATATTTACCATTATATTTCTATTTTTATTATTTAAATATTTCATAGAAGGGTCTAATTTCATTATTGGTAATGTGTATTGACTTTTTTAGGTATGATTTATAGAAATAAATCATTATACCATGTATGAAACATTTTTATATTTTTTAAAATTATTTCAACTCCCCACATTCATTGTTTTTTTCATTCACACCAAATAACGTTGACTCATTCTTTAAATTTTGTGGTTTTTTTAATTAATTTCTCAGATTGTTAGTCATTTAGCATTTCGTGAATGGGTATTAATATGGTATCCTTTACTATTTTACAAGTTAAAACATTATTAATTTATTTTTTGGTTATTTTATAGAGAAAAAAATGTTCTTCCATTACAAAATTATAGAACATTTAAATAACTTATAGCTGGTTCTTCAAGTCACGCAAATCATGTATGAAAAAAGTTAAAAATTTTAATTCATGACTCTGATAGTGTATGCCTTATTTTTAATGTGATGTAATATTGGAATCTATTAAATATTTTTTCATCTAAAGGATCCCATCATAAATAATTTTATTTTATTCATAAATTTATTGAGGTTTTAAATAATTCATATATTGATTAGATATCAATTTGTCAATGCTCACTGACATCATGACATTTCTATACATCATTACAGTTATAAACAGGTGATTTTTATTACTTTCTAGAGACGAACTCATGTACCTATAACCCTATAAAAGATGTTGCATATTTTCACAACTATTTTTCAGCTATAGACCTCCTATACATGAATTCAATGTTTTCAAGTCACTTCATGAAGTTTGTCAATATTTTTCAATACTAAAATTGTAGATTGAATTTCACATTTTTTCTTTGTTATAAACATGTTTTTTTCAAAATTGATATCAAAATGACTAATGCAGTTTTCAAAAGTACATTTTTATTAAAAAAATTAACATTTTCATTTTTTATTTCATACATTTTGAATTCCAAATTGGTACTTCAAATTATATATAGTATAATATTTTTTTGATCACTCAATATGTAGTTATGAGGCCACATTTTCAATAGTTCATCCAAAATATGTGAAGATTAATTTTCAAGTTATTTTCATTATTTCATGACCAAGCTAGTCATAGGTATGGATACATGAATTGGTTTGATTGTGGTTTTCAAGTTTTATAAATGCCTTTTTAAGAAAACTATTCAAATATCATTTTGTTCAAATTTTATGTAGTTTTCATTTAGTGTTTTTTTTTATTTCTTCATCTACTGATATTTCTTTTTTTATTATTAGTATCTGGCATGAGTATATAGTAGTTTTCTTTTATAGTAGATGGAACTTATGATTATTTCCCCAAATTAACTAGGATTAATTCATTAAGTATTTTGTTCCCTTTCGAAAATCCAAGCTAGGAATCTGATCAATCATAAAATTTCAATGTTTTATTTTTTTTCTAATCTTTATATTTCATTCCTTTATGATTATACATTGTTGGGTTTCTCCTATATTCAGTATAGCTAATTTTTTATATTTATTTAGACTATTACTGATTACCAGTTTCCTTCCCTAGACTGGGTGCGGCATAAGATGTTATGCTATATTTTCTACAATTCTGATGGTTCATTTTCAATTTTAAGTCCTTCAACTTGATTTTAGAACTATTACATTCATTTACATTCTATTTTGTTTGGCATGAAATCATTTTTTCTAGTGTTGGGACATTAATATTATTTCCCCATATGAGAAAAGTGGATGATACTATGCTATATTTCTCTATTGAGAATCTAGTCTGGAAATATAATCTATATTGCTAATTTTCTGTTTGTTGGGTATTTTTGCGGTTGTGATCAATGTTGTTTGTGATATATTATTTTCACTTATTATAATGCGCATTTATATTTGTTGGGTCATGGTGAAAATGATTTTAATTGTTAATCTTAGACTAATAATGACTGTCTATAAACTTTTAATTTTCATATTCCATCATTACTCAATACTTCCCTTATATGGTCTGTAAACATTGAAATTTCATTATTCAGTACTCTCAATTTATTTAAATGCAAGTTAAATTTCATAAAATGTTAAAGGAATATAATAAACATTTATTCACTTTAAAATAATCAGTGAAATCATGTTATATTATAATGTTTGATATACTGATAATTATTCTTTTTTCATGCCCATAATATGTATGGTGAATGGAAACAACCAAGATAGAATTGGAGAATTTCATACACTAAAAAATATAATGTTATCTAATATGGTGAAAAAAATATTATCCCAAGTTTCCAAAATAATATGATAATATTATAGGCAAATGTGCAATAATATGTATTCCTGACATGAATATAATGGAAACAATCAATTTTTATTTTTCGTATATCAGTTTATATTAATTATACTATCATTTTATTTTTTTTCATAAATTGAAAAATGATTGGATTAAATTAATACAAAATTAGAGGAAAACTTTCACTAATATCATTTGTTATTTTTCTTACAAATTTTAATATTAGTGCAAGTTTCCCCCTATTTTTTCCAATCAAATATGTTATTATGATTACACTCAAAAAAATGTTTGATTGTTTCCATTGTATTTCTCATGTTTGATTATTGTTATGAAATCTTACCCAATTAAGGGAAACTCGTGAATATAGTACATAGAGAAACTAAAAAATATAAGAATATCAAATAGAATTTCAAATGATATATGAAATAATACAAGTATTTCAATGAATATCACTTCATAATCAATAAGTATTCAGTTCATTCATTATATAGAATTCATTTTGTTCTATTTTTCATTATATGTTCAAATACTAAAATTACATTTTGTTCATATTAAAAAATATTTTCCTATATTCAATTTTTTTAATATATTTTGTTAGATTAGTTTATAGATTTAAGGAGGAAAAATAATTTTATTATACTGTTGAAATTTGTTATTCCCTTGCATAGTTTAAAGGACATGGCATGTAACATACAGCTGAACCATTACAACATTTTCCAAATATTTTTTTATTATTTACTTAATTATGTATTTAAAATTTTTTATTAGATTTTTTCAATGTAATTTATTAAAACCCATGATTATCACTACTCTAACATATTTTAATCCATTACATATGAATATTTCTTTATTAAGAAATCTTCTATGGAATTCACTTACATGTTTTATAAATTTCACAAGAATCTTATATAAATTTCTTAATTTTAATATTCTCACTAGAATTAAAAATTTTATACCGAAATGAAATTAATTTTTTGCATAAATTTAAAATTTTCATTTTTATGTAACATTTGATAAATTTATAGAGTTTTGTTTATTAATTAATTTAATAAAAAGTATTCCCCATACCCATATGTGGTTTTTATTGTATATTAATAGTTTCATTAAATTAAATACAATCAAGAAATTATATTTTTTATAATATTTATTTAAATTTTAATATTGTTTCCAATTATGTATTCTATAACTATATACTCATATTTCTACCACTAAACTTTAATCTCAATACTTTGAACACATTTCCCCTTTCTCTATGAATTATGAACAACATTACCATCCCAATGATTGTATTTATTTCAAAAACATTAATTATTATTTTTATTGATTCCTAGTTTTTCAAAAGCTTGACGTGCATTGATAATTCAATTAAACACATTAGGGTTTCAACTTAATGATAATGATGTCTATAAATGATCTCTAAATAAATTTCCACATTTAATTTTCATTCTTGTACTATATTTCTATACTAGATAGAAATACATTATAAAATTAGACATACACAGTGATTTATGGTGTCTTTCATTTCATCATATGGCACTCAACATACACATAAATTTATAAATAATTATTTTTGTACAATTATTTGGCACAAGTTAATCATATATTACTTACAAATTTCTCCTATATAAAATTCATTTTTTATCCCTTTCTAAAATGGACAATTCATTAAATTCCATTTATTCTCAATTATTTAAAATCTCTTCCAGCTTTCATTTTAGTAGCGATGATTCAACTTTAGAGGATCTTAAAAAAAGTTCAATGATCATAAATGCAAGATAGAAAGAAAATTTTAATAGGCCAATCCAATTTCATTTTCTATGTTCAAATGTATATTTGTGAATCATTTTTTATTTAAAATTTATTATTCACTCTTAAATTTATTTCATATCCTATATCTCATCTTTATTTTAATAACTCAAATTTCTGAACGTTTCTATGTGAATTTGTAATTAAATGAATACGTTATGAAAAATCACAGGTTGGGAACTAGTTAATATAAAAAACATGAAAGACTTATTCATGGTTTATCCTATGTATCTTTACAAAATATAATAACCTTGGGACATACATAATTTGAAGGAGTGAGAATAAGTCACAATAATGGGAAGAAAAGAGTAACAGTTCGCATATGATCTTGAGAAATATTGATATGAACTTGAAGAATACCATAAATCCCTGAGTAAAAAAAGGAAATATCATAATAAAAGGAAAATTTATCATCCTATGTAAATGTGGATATAACATTTAAATGGGAAATTCATGATCATAACACCAAGGTTTGTCACCGATGTTTTGAAAAATTACCACTGTTATTCACCAAGGTATCGTAAAACATGTCATCTCTAGAGAATAAATTATTTTCCCAATGAATTGGAGGGCTTTAAAGTCGGTATCATAATATATATTAGTTATGGTGATTCGCATACATCATAATAAAACAATTAATTAATAACATTTGTAGAATAGAAGATATATGTTTTATATAAAAATCATATCATTTTAAAAATTTCTTCAAGACACAATATTTATGTCATTTATAACCCATAGAAAGGGAATGAGGGTTATATTTATGAATATTTAGAATAAAAATAATAATTTCTATATATTTTTTTTGATAAAAAGATTAAACTTTATGTAACCAGTTTCTTGAAACATATCCCCTTATTACACCAATATGCGACCTAAGGGTGTGGTGTGTGATGGTGATAGATTCAAGGGACATCTTGGTTAACATCGCCTGAGAGGTAATTTCCACTAAATTGAACTTTTCTTGAAGGATAATTAGTTCAATATTGACTTGTTGAAGCACATATTGGGATCAGTCAAGAGTAAAGACTAGTGACTCCACCTTCCTCCCATGTTCTAAAAATTTTGATTCATAGTTCATGAATCTTTTAGTTGAGGCAATGGTTCCTCCTTTATTCATTAATTATTCTTTCACAAAATGACACTTATAAACTCTAATGATAATGTTAAAATTATTTTAAAGAATTTAGTTCCAAATGGTAATATTTTATGATGGTCATAATTAACCAATGATCATTAAATAATTGAATCTAAATGATCTCATTTCCCTTTATATTTATTTCATTAAAAATTCCTATTTTTTATTATAAATTATATAAATAAAATTTAAGAAAATTTTTCATTGAAAAAGTTCAGGTCGTTTTTGTATTGATTGAGAAAATGTGCAATGAAGGTGTGGATAAGAGAGGACAGTGGTTAGCCTTTTATATGTGAGGTGACATACATACTTCTATTTTTATAAAATAAAGAGATATACACCTTTTTAACATGCCAAAAGGTACAAAAATCAATCATTATCAAGAATCATATTTCATAATATCAAAATAAGACCAACCAATAGATTTTAGACATGTTTGTTGGTATTTTTAACCATAATATTTTTAGTTTTACCCTTTTTAATTCTATTTTTACCATACCCATGGTAATTAATATCGATTATTTTAACTAATAATTATTATAAAATTTTATATTGAACATATTAGATAATAAAAATTATTATTATAAAAAATGAAATCAATTTTACCAAATTTAATTTATAGAATTTTAAAAAAATAGTTTAAAAAAAACATTAGATGTGACGAAAGAGTGATTTTTCAATAAGTATATTTTTGAAGAAATATAATATTTTATATTAACTCTATGATTAATAATGATAATGTTACGTATCTCAGTTAATATATAGTCTATAAATAATTTTTAAAACCTTACTCATTAGGGACTATCTTAATTAATTAAAATGAAGAAATAATATAAATATAAAAATAGATTTTAGAAAATCTGTTTCTAACCCAACAAAACATATAATAAAAAACAATATAAAGTTAATTTAAAATAATTTATGTATATTAAATATAAAAAATAAAATATTTATGTTACATTAAATCTTATTCAAACCGTAATTAGACATCTAAATCTATATAATTTATTGATATGATATTACATTTCATGAAAAGTCATTATATATCACAAATCATTAAAAAATAAATATTTTATTAAAATACCAAAAAAATTTCTATAAATTATTTTATATATGATTCTATAGAAAATGGAATTATTTTTTCCAAATTAATATTATATAATTTCTAAGTTACTATATTAATTAAATACTTATAAGAAAATTGTTTAATTAAGAATATTTCTTTTTTGATTTTAAAAATTACATAATACTTTATTAATTAATATGACTATATTAATTAACATTAATTTGATTTATTCTATCATTTATTGGGTTATTACAATCTACCCCACTTTTTAAAATTTTATCCTCTCAATCTTTTCACTTATTGATCAAGTTTGGTTATCTTTCTATCATATAATTTTCATATTACCAAGTTTCCTCATCAATTGTATGGTTTTTTCAAGAAACCATAACCTATAAAATAAATGTATTCCACAAAAAATTATCTCTATTTTAAATAATATGAATATTATATTCCTCACCAGAAAGGTCACATTCCAACTGAACTACTTCTTGGAAAAAAACATGTGATAAATCTGGTATATATATCCCTACAACGAGATATGAAAAAATATTTGTACTTGGGATAAGATTGGACAAAAATCCACTCAATAGGGAACTGGTCCAACCTACTATAGGATATCATATAGTCCAATTATCAATGGAATTTTCTTTCCATTTTTACCAAAATTCATATAAATTTTCTCTTTATATTTATTATTAAAGACATGGTCACCTATCTCGAAATAAATATCATTCCTCCAGTTATCCGCATAATGATTTTTTCATATATAATTCATCTTCATCTATTGTTAAATAAACAACACCATATCATAAATTTCCACCACTAACTATAGTCCAATTACCTTTATTTCTTCTATTTCATTCCAAATAAACTGGTGTTCGAAACTGCTTTATAAAAAATGCCTCAAATGGTGCCATATGTATACTATAAGGAAAACTAATATTATATAAATAATCAACCAAATCAATATGTTTATACAAACTTATTATTTTATATATTAAATAGGTATAAATAATATATTCAATGTTGGAAATTTTCAAGGTACACATTGTATCAAATTTTGGATGAAAAGATATAATGAAATTTTTTAAAGTGCCCAATGTATTTTGAAGTCCTTTCAACAAATTAGAAGTTAATATAGGATCATGGTTTGATACAGTTGATAGTGGAACTCCACATAACGTGACTATGTCCTATATATTTTATTGGGAAAGATGATCCAAATATATAATATCTCCTTCAAGAAGGAAATGAATAGATTTAGATACTCAATCGCCAATAAGACAAATTGCATTGTTGCCTAGATGGGTATTTGGTAATCCCACCATAAAATACACTGATATATTATCCCATTTCCATTATGGAATTTTAATTTATTGAATAATTCTCATTAGTAATTTTCATTCTTATATAACGTACTAATAATTCAAACGCATCATGGTGAATTCAGTGATATGTCCTTTCATTCCTTCCCACTAGTAATACTCCTAAAATACTTTTTACAACTTAGTGTACCTTGGATGAATATAATACATTGTACTATAAGATATACATAACAAATATTTCATTAATTTACAATCACAAGGAACACATAAATTTTTTACAAATCACAAAACACCTTGTTCATCATATTTTTAATTAAGAAACATAACCTTCTTAATGTATTCTTTTATTTTATAAAAATCATTATCCTCTGTATAATTATTATCAATACATTATGACAAATTCCTCTAACCTAATAAAAAAAACAAATTATTGGATATCCCTATATCACTAACTTCTTGGAAAAAATATTTAAAATTGTTAACCAATGGGACATGTTATAAATGTAACATGGTTAATATAACATTATATTTTTAACTAAAATTATTTAATTCATTTATTATTTTATAGGATAATAATTAATATTACATTCAAAATCCTTGATCAGTTTCTGCCATCATCTTTGGATCCTGTTCATTTATTTCTTAGTGATTATATACTTCAATGTTTTAGGATAAGTATATATTTCTCACATTACTCAATAAAAAGGATTCTTCCAATTTTTTTATGGAATAACCATAGAGTCTAATTCCAAATTATGTTTGTGATAATTTAACATATAAGGATTTAACTAGATTGAAGCATAAGAAAATACCTGATTATTCTACATTAACACACAACCATGTCCTTTCAATTATAAATCACTATAGATATTGAATTATATGTATCTAGAAGAAAAGGCCGACACTAGATCATTCATCGATCATCATTTTAGTTACAGATAAAACATCACATTATTTTTCTCAAATTAATTATCTTTTTTTAGAAAAAATAATTTTTTTGAGGGAATCGATAAAAGTTTTCAATAAACCTAAAATATTAACAAAAAATATATGAAAATTAAAATTCTATATTATATTTTTTTTTACATTCTTCAAAAAATTATACTTTATACTACTATTAGACATTCTTACTTTCTTAAATGCAGTTTTTAGTGTTATGTGTGAACCTAACAAGTATCCAAAACATAAGAAGAGGGATTAGCATTATAATACATGACAAGGTCAATTCCATGTAATTTATAGTGGTAAATCGAATAAACTTATTTACCCTCCAATCCATGGTCAGTGACATATTCTACTAGTCATCTTTGACTAAACAATCAATGTAGTCAAGTATTTTTCCAAGTTGAGGAGAAACACTTCTCTGTTGATCTTCATAATATTGAATGAATGAAGAAAAATGTGTTCATGATAGTTGACCTATTTTTATTATTCACCATTCATGTATATTTTTATCAATCTACAATAAATTATATTAGAATCATCCATTGTGACCCATTTGGGAAAAGACCCTTTATCCATATTTCCTTTACAATGAAGTATGATTTATATTTTAGTTGTTAGAATATTGTCCACTTTCAAAGAGAGATATCCATTAGAAGTGCCCAGCTCCACTTTTAGTGTTTTAATATCCATGTATCTAATCATAGTTTCTATAGCTTTTTAGTTAATACTTCTTTATCTTCTTTTAGTAATGTTGTTACGTTGTCGGAGAGTCTTCTCTAGCTGGTCTATTAGGTCGATCCTTGGATAAATAATCTTTTTTTCTATGATATATATCAATAATAACTGAGCTAGAGTGTTTCATTGTTGATCTTGTGGCCATTGGTCTTGGTAGGTTGGAATATTCAATCATTCAATTGATTTTCCTCCTCTCATTGATTGGATAAGTCCCAAAATCAAAGCCTTTTTTTATTTTTCAAAATTTGAGGGGGAAAATATCAGAATTCATTATATCTAAATCATGATATGAGGTAGTCTATCCTTTTACACTAAATTTTTTAATTCCTTAACCCTCTAATGGTCTTACATAGACATAGTTTTTCCATCTATTTTTGAATGGAAGTTTGATATTATTGTGAAATTTAATTTTATGAATCAACTCCAACATGATGCTTGAAGATATTTTGTTTTGAGATTGTTGATCGAACCATTCTAGACCCAGTACTGTTGAATTACCTTTTAATGGGCCTATCTTTGATATCAAAACATCAACACTGGTGATGGGGGATTTGAGGATTCTTCAGAATATTTATTACCAAGAGAGCCAAGAGCTCATTCTCCTCAAACTCATGAACCACATGGATCAGCTTCCAATTCATTCTGTTTAGAATCATACATTGTAAATTTATCGTGTTTAATCATTTTAGTAACCAGGGGTGACTGCACTTTCCTTGTATAACCTACTCAAGAATATAAAGGATTTAATCTTAAATATTAATCATAGGAATATACACTAAAAGACTAGTTTGAGGTACCCATTCTAGAATCAAAAACATTATTTGGTATTGGGGATCTAAAAATACCATTTCCCATGTTGTATCCAACATAATATTATGTAACTAGATTACCTGATGAAAGATCCTCATAAGAACTGATTGTTTAGGTATCATGACGGCATTTAGATATACCATGACCCAGATAATGATAGGATGGAAAATAATAGACCCATGATTTAAAGAATGGATATTGCTTCTAGAGATCCTCCCCTTAGAAATCATTGAAAAAGAAATCATATCACACCTTATATATATAAACATGAATAGAAATATGGGTGATATGAGATGAAAATGAGAATTATTCATATTATCAGTACCTAAGAAGTGTCCCCATAAATTACTAAACAACCTAATGAATTTTAAATAACTAAATAGAATATATAATCTAGGGAGGTATATTTAAATCACTAAAGAGGGTTAATTTGTATTCAAGGGAAATTCAATGTACCATCAAAGTAATCAGAATTGTAAATAATTATAAATACAATGAGAATTATACTAGGTTGTGACCATAGTTTCCTTTAAATATATGTAAATCAATTATTATACCATCTTTAGAAACAATTTATTTAAGAAAAGAAATTTTTTTCCACAAAAATTCACACTTACTAAATTTACGGTAAGGGTTTTTTTAATGTTTACAAAAAAATAGTTAGGTATATTTATTTTTACTCTATAATTTTAGTATACCATACAATATCATAAATAAATAACCACGAAATTATCCAATAGTTTATTTAAAATTCTATTCTTGAAGTCAATAAATATAGTAGGTGCATTGAAAAATAAAAATGTCATAACTTCAAACTCATAATTTCTACATCTACTTTAAAATATATCCATCATAATTTCATCCGCCTTTACCTTCAGTTAACGGCCCCTAGACCTTATCTCATCCATTGAACAATACTGAACTCCCTAGATATGATAATACAATCATCGATCTGAGGCATATGATATATTTTCTTAATACTGATGTTATTCAATGCTATATAGTTAATGAAAAGTATCATTGAATCATCAATAATTTTTTAAAAAAAAATAGGATCACCCTATGGTAGAGTGAAAGGCAGAATTAAACCATTATCTAACAACTCCATTAATTTCATTTTAAATTCGAAGCGTTAAAATTCATCCATTATATTAGGGGGCTTAGAAATAGGGTTATAATCATAAACTAAGTCTATAGAAAACTCAACCTCTAACTCCAAAAAGACATTTAAAATCATCATGAAATAGGTTCATATATTCTTTCAATTTTTAAACATCACTAATTTGAACAGTTTCATTTTTTTCAATAGTGATATATAGATAACATTCACTACTTCAATAAATTTATTAGCTTCATGGTAAGTTATCAAGGGTATAAAATCATTGAACAAACTTTCTTAGTTATGAAATATAACCTATCCCACTAAACGCAATTCTAATATATAACAATAATGATATTAAACTATAATAAGTATATTTCAATGATATTTTCACGATATACTATCCCACTAATTATAATAGGATGCTTTTAGTAAATCATGGTTTCTTTAATTCTTCCACTGGGACATTTCACAAAAATCTATATCTTATTTATTTTTTTGATATTACAAATTTATTTTAAATTTTACCAAAAATTAAATAATTTAACGACCTATAGTGAAATAAGGATTTAAAATTAATTCATATAAAAACATAATATACCCTTAACCACTTCATTTGATAGTCCAATGTTTACTTTAGTAGTAGAAAATGAATTTGTTACATGTTTCTATTCCTGGTCCTGATGACTTCAATCTTGTGTAACTATCTTCAAAAAAATTTTAGCTAAATGAACTAACACATTTCAACTAAAACTCCTCACCAATGGATGGATATAAGGTAACCAAATCATTTTTTCATCATGATTATTTTCATTAATTTCATGAGACTTGTGACCAAACTAAACACACTAGAATCACTTTCTAGATCCTTCCTAATATTTCCTAAAAAGCATTTTACCATACATTGAGAATTTTATTGGAATATATCTGGGAATATTAGTTAGATTCTTCTCTTCTAATTCCCATGATGACTATTTCTTACATCTTGCATCTTGAGGAGAATTAATGTCTGCAGACTCTATCTCAACATTCATAGAAAAACGATCAACATTCTCACAACATTTAAATTATTATATGGTCAATTATCTTAATAAAAATTGTTTCAAAACTGATTAAAATCAATTCATATTAGTATCACTATCTTGAATATAATCCTCCACATACTAGGAAAATAATGTGAGTTTTTCTTTATTGGTAGCGATAGAATATTAATCTTTCTCCTCAATCCATTAAATTGTTTTTCCATTCAGATTTAGTAAACCTTAGGGAAATTATTCTTTAAGAAAATATCCTTAAATGTTATACATTCCATGGAATAGATATCATCTGTCACTATGGTATTCTTAATCAATGGCACCATCAATTAGATTCACTATAAAATAATTAATGGAGATGGTTTCCTTTTGACATTCTAAACATTCAATGACTTTATAAAATTTCTATGCGTTATTGATCCATCCTTCGACTGTTATAGGGTCAGATGATCCACTAAAAGGTGGGAGATGTTGTCTCATGAAAATATATAATATATTCATGTTCTTATATGGTAGATATGACATCTCACTAGTACTTATACCACTACCATTTATAGGTTATGTCATCTGAGTGATCACAAAACACAACTCAGTTCTGATTTCATCCATATTTGGATGCTGATTTACACGGATTTGTACTTATAAGTATATTCCAACCACATCATCATTATTTATTATAATAAAAACTATTTTGTTGAAATACAGTTTTGATAAATAAACAAGGTAATACTCAAATGATTTATCTTTTTAACATAACCTTAAGGTATAATATTTCAATGGGATGATCCTATCATTATCACTTTCTATAAATTTATCTAAAAATAACTATGATAGAAACAATAAGGACTCACTATTAATCATTACATAATCTATAAATTTTACCAATAATTATGTTTTTTTAAAATTGGGTATATTTTTAGGTTTATATTTTTTTGGGAATTATATCATGTCTCATATATTACAAAAAATATATATTACAGAGTGGGAAATTCATATTTGTATTAATTTATGCATAATACAATCCTTTTAAAAGTACAATATTACTTATTTTCATGGAAAATTATCATTAATTTAAACATGACTTATTCCATTCCATTACCCATCCTAAAAACCATTAATAATCATTTTAAATAGTGAGATGAGAAACAAAATCTATGTAAGACTAATAATGGAAGAAAACTGTTATTCCAGTGAGAAAAATGAAAAATCATGTAACATTTACCTGAAATAACCCAATTTCACATGAAAAAAATTCTCTTTTTATCAAAGTAAGCCTTTAAAACCCATTTCAAAAAATTAAAAACCCTTTTCACTTCCTAAAGAATCATAATCATAAAATACTTTTAAAACATTTTTAATTTGAATAGCCATAAGTGTGAATTATAATTTAGGAATTACCAAATGAATTAGAGTACTATATGTGTTCACCAATCATATCTAATATATCGGGATCACCTGTGCAATTTGGGTGTACCCGTCGTATAAGATGTAACAAGATTACCCAGTGCTATCTAGGGACATCACCTTCTAATGATTAATTCTCAAGTACTGAATCACAATTATATTTTTCCCATGAATTATTTCATCCTAAATAATTTTAAAAATTATTTTAAACTCTTATTTATATCAATTATGGATATCAAAATTCCATTTCATTTTAACAAACAATTTTTCTTAAAAATGTCTTTTCCTTTAAAAACACCCTCATTAAATACAAAAATTCTCTTTTCTAATGAAAAAAACATTTTAAATAATAGAATAACAAAAATTGGTAAATAAGTTGTTTTTTTGAAGAAAATAGAATTTTTTTTAAGGGAATAAAAACATAAAATAATGGTTATGGTAGAGGAAAATACGCGGTCATTACATATGATAAAATGGAACATCCCATTTGATATTTTTAAAATTGTTCTGAATAAAACTCATAATAGATTCCATTTGATATCCATTGATATAAAGTAAAAAAATTTACATAGAATTTAATTTATAAATATTATATGTCCATATAAAAACATTCATAAAATATTTTCAAAACATGGATATGGAATAAATATAGTTGGAAGTAAAACCACAAAATATGACTCAATTAAAGGGAAATTGAGATGAAGACCCTTACCGTGATTATGACATGTAAAATATGTTTTTTATCATTATAAATAATAAAATTATGTTAAATATTTTATTTATTGATAACATTTATCATGTTTTTTAATCATTTTATTATCTTTTTTAATATTATATACATTTACATAATCAATTAAGTTTATTTCGGGTGTTTTGATAATATTTGGCTTATTTGATGAAATTACATCGGTAGGTGGACTATTAGTCAAAGATTTCATCATTCAACACATATAGAATACAAATTATGCTATAATTATAATATTTACATATCAGTTATTTTTTTCAGACTAATTATGATATAATGTTATGAAAAGTGAATTATGTTACAGTCATGATGATGGTAGGTTGTACGTATGCATGAGTAGTGTTTCTATTTCTCAATGATCAATGTTAAAATAAAGGAAGTAATGTTTTATCTTTAAAAATCATTATAATATCTTTAATAACATATTATTTTATTAAAAATAATTGTATATATCATCAATGTTTTGTGATGATGAAAAAATGAAGAATATCTCTTCTTAGAGGGGGTAGTCCACAAGTGCACGAATGACGTTATCATTTTTTTGTTTGCGAAATAGAATAATATAATATAGTTCCAAAATGATATATATATCATTAATATAATCATTAGTAAATTTATATAATATATATACATTAAATTTTTCTTTATTCCCTTCCATGTAAAGCTTTTGTGAAAAAATAATCACTTCCCTTCATGAGACGGTAATCTGTTTTTCACACGAGAGACATTATTGTATCCCACACCGAATTGAAGGTATGAATATATATTTTATATAAAATCACAATAAATATACATATATTTTTAATATGATATATACACTTTAAATACATCATTACCACAATCCATGATAGGTGATGATGGAAATTGATTGATATCTTTTCATTGGCTGATTATTCACCACACACAATAATGATGATTTTGTATACCATTTGATAGATGATAATTGGAATTTAGGTTATTACCTTATCATAATACAATCTCAATACATGTTATATAATATTATTTTGATATATTCATAATTTTAGCAGATGTTTATGAGGTGGAAGAAGAAATAAAATATGACGCTCAGTTAATAATGATACCTCTTCTTCGGACATCCTCCTTAGTCAGGACTCTAAAACCTTCTTATGATGGATTTATGATCAATACAATGATAATATTATGTGGGTATGTAAGAATGTAACATATTTTGGAATGTATTTTGGGGAAAAATTAATTTTATCCTATAAAGTGGAGAGGATAGTTGGTCACCTTTTATAAGTGAGGTGAGAGGCGCACTAGTAATTTTTGAAATAAAAAAGGTCTACTCGTGTTTTTCACATACCACAAGGATAAATATATTCATATTCTCATTAATTAGAAATTATAAGTTCAAAATATATCTATAAAATATATGTTTGATATTTTTTTGGTCTTTTTAACCCTTTTAATTTTATTTTTACCACTGGTAAATCCATTTTTACCAAAGATGTGGTAATTAATTTTTATTATTTTCACTTTCAATTGTGGTAAAGAAATTATGTTTCCTATATTAGATATTATAAAATATTATTATTACCAATATGGAATCTATTTTACTAAATTTAATTCATAGATGTTTAAAATTGTAATTTAAAATAAAACTTGATAACATGAAGAAAATTAGGGTTTTCGAGAAGTGTAATTTTTAGGAAAAATATTATTCTACACTGTATCAATAACAAATAATTATCATTTAATGAATAATAATTAGCATTTTTTTATATAGAATCTATAAATTTCATTTTAAACTTCCCCATTAGGGATTATCTTAACTAATTAAAATTGATAAACATTATCCACATTGAAATACAATATAAAGTTTACTCAAAATCATTAAGGTGAATTAAATGTAACAAAAAAATACATATGTTAACTCAATTCATATAAAAAACATAATGGGACTTTTAAAAAATTAAATTATTTAAAATTTTAAATTTATAGATAAATTATAATTTTTCACCATACAAGGAAAATTCATTAATTCTTTGGAAAATTACAAAAAATTCACCATATGTTAAATTTGATTTTATGTTTTCAAAAATAAAATTTATTCTCTCCAATTTCATTTTTATAGTTAATAAATTATTATTTTAAATCAAACCATATAATAAATTATTTACTTAAAACTATTTATTTCTTGATTGGGAAAATACTTAATTTTTTAATGATGATTATGAGTATATTAATAACATCAAAGTGATTTATTATATCAATACGTGGGTTATTAAAGCTACGTCCGAACGTTAATAGATATTTAAAAACATTTCATTTTGTGGAAGTAAAATAATATCATTTCATTTCACCTTGGGAGTTGCAGACTACCTTTACAAGAACAACAATAATTATACACAAGTGATCTTGCCATTGGACCATGAAATGAACACCCATGGATAATGAAATTAAACATTATATCTCAGCAAAATGATAGTTAATAATAATTATATTATTATTTTAAATAAAATATAGGTGTATAAAGTTATGAATTAATTATATAATTCTTCAAATTTTATTATTTTGGATATTATGAACATGTAAAGAATGATTCTCTAACCTAAGGTAATGGATCTCTCTAAAACACCACATTTTATTTGGGTAATTATTTATATATCTTAAACTAACATTATCTCTCTATCACTATTATACACATTTTATATATTCTATGTATATTTCCCAAAAAATATATAATTTTTTTAATTCCCCATTCCTTGATGGTTATATAAATTTTTTAATTATTCCATTTTCAATTTCATTTGATAAAACATCCTAATTAAAGGGAACTTCTATATTTATACCCTATTTCATGTACTTTGCCCTGAAATATTTTACACCATCCATGTTTTCTAAAATTTATTTTTATGTAATTTGAAACTCTTTTTAGTTCATTTATATATTTATATGGATTAATATTCACTTTTCTCTATTTAAAGAATATTTCCCTTTTTCCCTAAAACACAACTTGAGATGTATATTTCCAAAGTGATTTCTCTTGTTATTTCACATCTTCAAAATAGTTAGGATTCATTGTTTTAATTTATTATTCTTATTTTTCACAAATTAATGATTAATAATTATTTAATCCCTTATTTCATGAAAACCAATATGATATTTCATCTGGGGATGCTATAAGACCTTCTTATTCAACGTGTTTCTTTCCTTGATTAATCCGTATGTTTATGCCTTAATTTTACTTTTCAATTTCGACCAAATATTCATCTATATGTTATAATGGATATTACAATATAGTTATATAATTCATTGGCTATGGACTATGTCTCATGAAACAATATGTATGGAAATATGGAGTAAACAAAAATCCATGATGAGACTCTATTTAAAATGTGATATTGTCTTGTCGGTAAGAATTTCCATATGTTCGTGTTAACATTTATAACACATCAAAATTCTTATATTTATATTATTTTATGATTATATGTTCAAAATTTAATTCACCCATATAATAATCCATGATCCTCTTATTTTTAATATCATATTTTGCCTTGTGACACATATGGTATGCTTCATCATCATAGTTATTACCATACTAGTGTTTATGGGTTACCCATTTTGTTTTTGTATTCTTCTTGTTTTCCTATGATGTATTAGGATAGTGAAGGTATTTAGATACTCATTATTTAGATTAAAAAATATGGTTTATTTTAGTTTTATGTTGATTTATTATGAATATATTCATTCAAATACACTAGGACTATCAATCATTAGGTTGTGATAATTTGATATTTATATTACAAATATTTTAATTATATGGGTAAATTTTGGGGGTTGTGATAGTTGGTATTTGGGTGATTTCTAGTTATTTTTGTTGTATTTGTATTATAATAATTTAGTAATAACTCTTAATATATGTCAATGTATATGAAACATTAATGAAATTTGGTTGATGTGTATAGTTATTGGATTCAAATAAATTAAATAATTTTATATATAATACAAGTTTATGTGTCTTTAAAACTGATCTACCAAGGGGAACTAGTCTTAAAAATTAATTTTTACTAACATTAGGTACACTAGGTTCACAGTAAAGAGGAAATGTAAAGACCCGTAAAATTCAAGGGAAATTTTTTTCTTAATTTTCTTTGGAATTTTACAAGAGCGCGGTTTCTAACGGCACCTGATTCCGAGGCCCGGTGTGCTTGGAATCAATTTCCGAAGTTTGACTCGGGTACGTTCAGTGAACGAACGAGCGGGAATTTCTAACTTTTGAACCGGTGCCCGGAATCTAATTCCGAGGGCACCGATGAACTCGCAGCACCGATATTCGCTTAAGGAGACCTTTTCCGAGGTTGCGTTTTATGCGGGTTGAGAGTTAGTTTTGGGGGAAATTAAATGAAGTTAAATAAAATGTGGAAACACAATTTATTTTTTATCCATGTTGGTTATATCCTCCCAAAGGGAGTTAGAGGTGGGACCCACATCCACTTAACCTCCCTTGAGAGGATTAAGTGTGGTGGGGCCCACACGAACCCTAACTTTTCATCTCCCCTTAAAACTCCCAATAACTCCTCTCTTATTAATTTGACAACTTGAGTTATTAATTGAGATGAGTTATTTAATTTCAAAATTTTGAAATTCAAAGTGGTTTAGTTGTGTAAATAAAATAATCCTTAGACTTATTTTATTTTGGTTAGTTCCTTTTGCCACCTTGTGAAGTTTGGGAAGCTTTCTTCTTCTTCTTTAACCACGATGAAGAACTCGAAGAACACTTAGGCTCCGACGAAGAACGTTGTCACCATAAGAAGAGAAAGATGTGTCGTCTCTTCTCCTATTCGCAGCCGGTGTGTTTCCGAAGATCGACGACGCTGCTTATATCAATCTTCTTCCTGTGTCAACGAAAGGAGACGCCGCTTCCTCCTCGGGCTTTCTCCATCAGCTTACGAAGCTTCTCCAGCAACGCTACCTCTTCGGACGCACCTCGACGTCAACGGAATCGACGTACAATTTCCGCGATGCCCGACCTCCGTGACGCTTGTCTTCCGCGGCTTGTTGACATGCTCCGCTCTTGAAACTGAGGTAGGGGATTATTGTTATTTTATTTAATTATTTTCGTTCTTGATTCTGGAATGTCGAATTTCGTGGTTATCGACTAATTGTTATCGATTAATGCGAGGGGGCCGGTCCGCACAAACACGGCCGACCCTCCTCTTTATTTCATAAATGTTTTCCTTGTGGTTGGTACAAAGGAGTGTGGTGTCGTCGCACCACGCGGTTTCATGAAGAACATATGTGTGGCGCTGTCACGCCGCGCCGTGGAAAGGAATTCAAGAACGCGACGTCGTCGCACCACGCGGTTTCATGCCGAACATATGCGTGGCGCCGTCGTGCCGTGCTGTGGAAAGGAATTCAAGAACGCGACGCAGTCGCACCGTGTCCAAGGAAACCGAGGATGCCGCAGAGGAGGGGCGCGGTGCCATTGCACCGCGCCAGAAGACAAAGGCCGCAGCCGGTTCCGGGCCGCGGCGGAACAAGGTGACCGGCGGCCAGCCGGGCCGCCGGTGTCGGAAGCCGGAAGAGGACCGACCTTTGCCGGTCCTGTTGAGAAGGAACTGGCCGGCCAGGTCGGGCCGGCCGGAATGGAGTAGAAACGGGGGAAATAAATTCCCCCAGCCAGCAGTCAACGGCCCCCCATAAATGTGGGGGGGCGGCGGTTTCACAAAGGGGGGTAGGCGCCCCCCGTTTTTTTCAATCAGCTCGGCCGAAGCCGAGCTGGCAGCGCGCCCAGCGTGCTGCGCTGAGCCGGACCGGTGCCTGGCCGGTCCGCCAGGCCGGGCCGAGCCCATCCGGGCCGCGCCGGGCCGGGCTGACCCTGTCCGGTGCGGGTCGACCCGGTTCGGGCCAGTCGGGGGGTCTCGGGTCGGGTCGGCCCGGGCCCGAAACCCCCAATACCAAACTATTTGGGTTCAAATTCCTATAACTCGGGCTACGGACCTCCAAACGATGCGCCGTCAGTGGAAATGCGATCCTTGGATCGAGACGGTCGTTTTGGTATATCGTACTCAAGGTTTCGGAATACTTTGAGTTCGGCCGGGTTGGTTTGTACACGAAACCAACCGGGCCCTCGGAGCAGAAACGCTCATATCTTAAGTTACGGACGTCCGAATGATGTGTCGTCAGCTTTGATGATTTCCTCTTAGTGAGATGGATCTTTTGGCATACTCCGCCCGAGGTTTGGACGCAGGTGGAGTACGGTCGGGTTGGTTTTGCCTTAAAAACCAACCGGGCCCCAGGAACGAAAAAGCCAATAACTCTCAGACTGGGCGTCCGATTGACGCGTCGTCTGTTGCGTTGAGTTCCTGCTGACGATACGGAACTTTGGGATACATCAACTCTGGTCTATGTGACATTTTATGTATCATCCTCTCAGCTCGTGGAGCGGACCCTCCCGAACGAGCTTGCTGTGTGCGGGAACCCTAGAGCTGGCTGCGACTGCTACTGTGACTGCGACGACGACTGTGCAGAGATCCTCAGCGGATTCGACGACGATGACTACAGCACTCAGCGATCCTGTATAGATCAGTGCTACCGATCCTGTGTGGGTCCGATCCTGTGTGGGTCAGCGCTCAGCGGTCCTGTGTGAACCAGCGCCTACAGATCCTGTGTGGGTCTGATCCTGTGTGGGTCTTTGTGGGGGTTAGTACCTTTCGGTCCTTTGTGGGTCTGACGACTTAGATGGATCATTGATCATCTCTATCGTCTTCGAAGAAGTATGCCTATGTGAGTTGAATCCTGTTTGCTTTCCTGTGTGGATTGTGTTGTACTATCCTGTGTGGATTACTTTTTGCTTCCTGTGTGGAATACGTATACATTCCTATGTGGACTGAGTTGTACTTGGGCTCGGAGGTTGGAGAGTATTCGAATTGATGACTTAGGTATATGTATGGGCATATACCTAAGCGGTGTCGGTTGTTACTTCGTGATTGTAACATTCTTTTGTGGTTATCATTTGTGGATTTTGGGAGACCTTCGGGGGTCTCGCGGTCCCTACTGAGTAGCTTATACTCACCCCTGCATAGGCTATGCCCGCACTACGTTGTGTTGGTTGCAGACGATGGACAGCATTGATCGTGGTTGAGGCTTGCAGAGCAGGACGGTACCTAGAGGTGGACCACTGGGCGGGACGTGCTCGGATCGGACGGCGGGACCCGAGGAGTAGTGTAGCTATATGTACCCACCCTTCAAGTGGGATTTCCAGTGGACAGCTTAGTGTAGCGGCTTTTACTTTACAGTTGTTGTTTTCCCTTTCGAGATGTACTTTACTTTTAGATTGGGTTTGAATCCTGGCCCATTTACTTTTCCGCACTTTCAGTTGTACTCTATTTTTACATAGTGTTTACTTTTCCACTTACTTACTCTGTGGTGCTTGTTTAATTTACAAAGGCAATGCCTTCCCTTTTTACCGGGATTTACGCCTTGGTGCTAGTCTCCAGCCCCTGGCCTATGGAAGGAAGGCTTGGGGTAGTCACGGCATGGGCCCCGAGGGTGGGTCGTGACAAATTGGTATCAGAGGAGTTCAGTTCTACCGTGAACTCTGATCTTTTCAATGTGAAGCTATAGTGTTTAGCGTATTGAGTATGGTTATCAGTCCAGGGAGTCCAGTGTTGGTGCGGCGGCTGACGTATCCGTACACCAGGACCCTGACTTCTGATTTCCGACTTAATGCACGAAAACATTGATTGCGTCTGTGTTTCAAGTTTTCTTCGTGATTACTTTGTATCAGCTCACCAGGTATACTGTCCTGACCATGGAGCACCTGTTTCCTTTTCAATATGGCCCCAAGACGGCAGCCAGCTAGGGTTTCGAGAGTCGAGCATGACGACAGACCACCGAGCGATGAGGCCTTGGTGTAGGGCCCTTTGTCAGTAGTGGCACCGGTGGTAGCACTACCCGCCGAGCCACCGATACTTCCAGCACTAGCTGCTGACGATGTACGTCACCTCAGCGCACTGCATGAGTTTCAGTGCCAGCGACCGCCCAGGTTTCATGGGGAGATGGACCCCCAGGCAGCCGAGGACTGGCTGGAGGCAGTGGTATGAGTTTTCAGGCTAGTGAGGACACCAGCAGACCTCGTAGTGATCCTCGCTGCGAGCCTACTGCACGCAGCAGTGGGCCGATGGTGGAGCTTGATGCTCCAGGTGCACGATGAGGCATCTATACTTTGGACGGACTTTGAGAGACTCTTTCGCTCGGAGTTCGTCTCATCCACCCTCCGTGCGGTGCGCATTCATGAGCTAATTTAGCTGCAGTAGGGAAGCATGACGGTCGCTCAGTACTCGGCGAGATTTACTGATCTCTCGTGCTACTCGACCGACATGGTACGGGACCCATTCTTTCGGGCCAGGACCTTTGAGCAGGGTTTGAGACACGAGATCAAGGCATCGCTGATCTCCCTCAGTATACCGACTCAGACAGGAGTACTGGAGTGGGCCCTTTTGATCGAGAGCTTTCTTGCTGAGTCTACACCAGCACCGAGACCCACCGCAGGGCGGCACGTATAAGAGTCTTCTATAGCAGGCAGTTGACAGATGACTCAGGGGTCCAGGCAGACCAGACCCTCAGGCAGACGACCTCAGGACACTGGCTCAGCAGTGCGGGGCACACAGCGCGGAGCCAGTCTTTCGAGAGGCAGACAGTGCTACTCGTGCGGCGGGCAGGGCCACATGGCTCATGACTGCCCGACCCGTCATACCGAGGAGCAGCAGACGGTTGAGGGACCAGCGAGGCAGAGGCAGAGGATTGACCGTGGTGGTCTGCAGGGAGGAGGCGGACGAGGCAGAGGAGCTGGCCGAGTAGCAGGTGGTGGGAGACACTTTGAGGCTCTACCACCACCACCACCAGGAGGTCCACCCCAACCACAGGGAGCTGGCGGGCAGAGACAGGCACAGCTCCAGGCAGCAGAGGCCTATGACCACGGCGTGCCAGAGATGATTCGAGGTACTATCTATGTCTATTCCACCCTTGCTGCAGTACTTGTTGGCACAGGAGCGAGTCACTCTTTCATAGCCGCTGCCCTTGTTCGGAGCTCGGAGATTCCGACAGAGCTGTTGGCTCGATCCTTACGACTAGAGACTCCTACGGGAGCAGACTCAACGATTACGCACTGGTGCCGGCAGTGTGAGATTACTCTTGGAGATGAGAGCTTCAGCTGGGATCTTCTTGTAGCAGCGTCGAGGCCTTACGATGTCATCTTGGGCATGGATTGGTTATCTATGGTCCATGCACAGATTGACTGTTTTAGGCGCAAGGTGTGATGTGTACGCATCGACGGGAGCAGGTTCACCTTCACCGGCGAGAAGGGAGCCTTTGCAGCATAGGATGGATTTCCGCGGAGGAGAGGACAGCCCATCACTCATCAGTTGGCTAGCCTCATCCTAGGAGCAGTTGACGTGCGGAGTCCTAGTTTTCCTGCAGTGGTGGATCAGTTTGCGGACGTCTTCCCCGACGACGTTCCAGGGCTAACTCCTCGCAGAGAGGTGGAATTTTATATTGACTTGTACCCCGGGACAGCTCCGATATCGACTCCAGCATATCGGATTTCCCCCACCGAGCTTCGAGAGCTACAGGTACAGTTAGAGGACTTACAGGGCAAGGGGTTCTATCCAACCCAGTGTTTCACCCTGGGCTTCTCCGATTTTGTTCGCCAAGAAGGCGGACGGGAGCATGCGACTTTGTGTTGACTATCATCACCTGAACCAGGTGACAGTGAGGAACAAGTATCCGCTACCAAGGATTGATGACCTCTTTGATCAGCTCAAGGGAGCACGATGGTTCTCGAAGATAGACCTTAGGTCAGGCTATCATCAGCTCAGAGTTAGAGACGAGGACGTGCAGAAGACGGCCTTCAGATGTCGGTATGGCCACTATGAGTTCTTGGTTATTCCATTCGGCGTAACCAATGCTCCAGCAGTGTTCATGGCCCTCATGAATAGGATCTTTCATCCATACCTCGATCGATTTGTCATGGTCTTCATCAACGACATTCTGATTTACTCGACGACTGAGGAGGAGCATGCCTACAACTTACGGGTTGTACTAGACACACTCTGAGAGCACCAGCTTTACGGTAATCTCTCTAAGTGCTAGTTCTGGATACGTGAGGTCCAATTCCTGGGACACGTCGTCTTTGAGGCGGGAGTTACAGTGGATCCTGCGAAGATCGAGGCAGGGTTAGCTTGGGAGCCACCCAGGAGTGTGACAGAGGTTCGGAGTTTCTTGGGACTAGCTGGATACTACCAGAGATTCGTGCTAGACTTCTCTAGAGTTGCGGCACCACTCTCAGCTTTGATAAAGAAGTGGAAACCCTTCATGAGGTCAGACAGATGTTATCAGAGCTTCCAGGAGCGAAGATAGAGATTGACCAGCGCACCTATCTTGAGATTGCCTGAGGAGGGAGTTGGATACGTAGTTTATTGCGATGCATCAAGGATCGGACTCAGATGTGTCCTGATGCAGGAGCGGGCAGTGATAGCCTATGGATCACGTCAGTTGAGGCCTCATGAGCAGAACTATGCTACCCATGACCTGGAGTTAGCAGCAGTGGTCTTCGCTCTGAAGACATGGTGACACTATCTGATAGGTGAGCACTTTACAGTCTTTTCTGATCATCAGAGTCTCAGGTACATCTTCTCGCATAATGACCTGAATCTGAGTCAGCGGCAATGGCTCTAGTTCCTCCAGGACTATGACTTTGAGATAGTCTATACTCCTGGGAAGGGGAACGTAGTAGCTGATGCCCTCAGCAGGAGGACGGGTGTTCAGCTACTTGAGGAGGTGACGGAGCAGCTAGCCTATTTGCAGATATCCTTCGTGGATAGAGATGGAGTAGCCTTCCTTCAGTCACTCACAGTCACTCCTCCACTTCTACAGCGGGTCAGAGAGGCACAGGGTGGGGACGTTGACTGTGAGACGCGGCATGAACAGATATTCTCAGGACAGGCAACTGATGGTTTCTCCTTTGGAGCAGAGCACGAAATCATTTTCAGAGGATGTACCATGGTACCAGTTGCTTTACGGGAGGAGTTGTTGAGAGAGTTTCACACTTCTCCCTTGGCGGTACATCCTGGGGTGGCGAAGATGTACCAAGACCTCAGACGACAGCACTGGTGGCCAGGCATGAAGAAGGTTGTGGCAGAGTTCATTTCTCGATGCCTCACCTGCCAGCAGGTGAAGGCTGAGCACCAGGTACCAGCAGGCTTGGTACAACCCTTGGAGGTCCCGGAGTGGAAGTGAGACGGGATATCTATGGACTTCGTGACTAGACTTCCACGCACTTCCAGAGGTCACGACTCCATCTGGGTGATTGTCAACCGACACACCAAGTCGGCTCACTTCTTACCCATCTGAGATCAGGGCTTAGTGGAGAGCTTGGTACGTCTTTATGTTCAGGAGATTGTACGGCTTCACGGTGTGCCATCATCTATCGTCTCCGATTGAGATTCTCGCTTTACTTCCAGGCTTTGGAAGGGATTACAGGAGGCATTCGGGACGCAGCTACGTCTGAGTACAGCCTTTCACCCTCAGACAGATGGTCAGACGGAGAGGACCATTCAGACTCTCGAGGACATGCTCCCCGCATGTGTCCTCGACTTTGGTCATAGCTGGGAGGACCACCTACCCTTGGTGGAGTTCGCGTACAACAACAGCTTCCACTCCACCATCGGGATGGCACCATACGAGGCGTTGTACGGCCGACCTTGTAGATCTCCTTTGTGCTGGATAGAACCTGGGGAGTCAGCACTTGTGGGACCAGAGATGGTTCAGACCACGACAGAGAAGGTATAGGTCATCCAGGAGCAGATGAGGATAGCTCAGAGCCGGCAGAAGTCTTATGCTGAAAGGAGGTGGAGGCCACTGGAGTTTGAGGATGGCGACCACGTCTTCTTGCGGGTCTCACCTCGACGTGGTATACGGAGATTTGGCCGAGGGGGCAAGTTATCTCCACGCTTCATCGGACCCTTCCAGGTCCTCAGTAGGATAGGCGAGGTGGCTTATCGCCTGGCACTACCACCTCAGTTGCACCGGGTGCACAACGTCTTCCACGTGTCTCAGCTGAGGAGATACGTGCATGACCCGACGCACATCATTGACCATGGGGAGCTTGACGTTGACGATGGGGTGACTTTTACGGAGGTCCCGGTGGAGATCAAGGATCGACAGGAGCGGGTACTACGTGGACGGTCGATTCCTCTAGTGCACATCAGATGGCAGCACGGGAATCTCCAAGAGAGCACTTGGGAGTGGGAGGCTCAGATGCGTGCTCAGTACCCTTATTTGTTTCCCTAGTTTTGATGTATCTTTATAGGGACATAAAGCCCTGAGGTAGGAGTAATGTAAAGACCCATAAAATTCAAGGGAAATTTTTTTCTTAATTTTTTTTGGAATTTTACAAGAGCGCGGTTTCTGACGGCACCTGATTCTGAGGCCCGGTGTGCCCGGAATCAATTTACGAAGTTTGGCTCGGGTACGTTCAGTGAACGAACGAGCGGAAATTTCTAACTTTTGAACCGGTGCCCGGAATCGAATTCCGAGGGCACCGATGAACTCGCAGCACCGATATTCGCTTAGGGAGACCTTTTCTGAGGTTGCGTTTTATGTGGGTTGAGAGTAAGTTTTGGGGGAAATTAAATGAAGTTAAATAAAATGTGGAAACACAATTTATTTTTTATCCATGTTGGTTATATCCTCCCAAAGGGAGTTAGAGGTGGGACCCACATCCACTTAACCTCCCTTGATAGGATTAAGTGTGGTGGGGCCCACACGAACCCTAACTTTTCAACTCCCCTTAAAACTCCCAATAACTCCTCTCTTCTTAATTTGAAAACTTGAGTTATTAATTGAGATGAGTTATTTAATTTCAAACTTTTGAAATTCAAAGTGGTTTAGTTGTGTAAATAAAATAAGCCTTAGACTTATTTTATTTTGGTTAGTTCCTTTTTCCACCATGTGATGTTTGGGAAGATTTCTTCTTCTTCTTCAACCACGACGAAGAACTCGAAGAACACTTAGGCTCCGACGAAGAACGTCGTCACTATAAGAAAAGAAAGACGTGTCGTCTCTTCTCTTCTTCGTAGCCGGTGTGTTTCCGAAGATCGACGAAGCTGCTTCTATCGATCTTCTTTCCATTTCAACAAAAGGATATGCCGCTTCCTCCTCTGTCTTTCTCCGTCAGCTTATGAAGCTTCTCCAGCAATGCTACCTCTTCAGACGCACCTCGACGTCAACAGAATTGACGTATGATTTCTGCGATGCCCGACCTCCGCGACGCTTGTATTCCACGGCTTGTGGACTTGCTCCTCTCTTGAAACTGAGGTAGGGGATTATTGTTATTTTATTTAATTATTTCTGTTCTTGATTCTGGCATGTCGAATTTCGTGGTTATCGACTAATTATAATCTATTATTGCGAGGGGGTCGGTCCGTACAAACACGGCCGACCCTCCTCCTTATTTCATAAATGTTTTCCTTGTGGTTAGTACGAAGGAGCGTGGTGTCGTCGCACCACGCGGTTTCATGAGGAACATATGTGTGGCGCCCTCGCATCGCGCCATGGAAAGTAATTCAAGAACGTGACGTCGTATCCCCACGCGGTTTCATGCGGAACATATGCGCGGTGCCGTCGCGCCGCGCCGTGGAATGGAATTCAAGAACGCGACACTGTCACGCCGCGTCAAAGGAAACCGAGGATGCCGTGGCTGGAACGGGGCCGCGGTGGAGGGGCGCGGTGTCGTCGCACCGCGCCGGACGACAAAGGCCACAGCCAATTCCGGGCCGCGGTGGAACAATGTGACCAGCGGCCAGCCGGGCCGCCGATGTCGGAAACCGGAAGAGGACCGGCCTTTGCCGGTCCTGTTGAGAAGAAACCGGCCGGCCAGGTTGGGTGGGCCGGAATGGAGGAGAACCGGGGGAAATAAATTCCCCCGGCCAGCAGTCAACGGACCCCCATAAATGTGGGGGGGCCGCAGTTTCACAAAGGGGGGCAGGCGCCCCCCGTTTTTTTCAATCAGCTCGGCCGAAACCGAGCTGGCAGCGCGCCCAGCGCGCTGCGCTAAGCCGGACCGGCGCCTAGCAGGTCTTCCAGGCCGGGCCGAGACTAGCCGGGCTGGGCCGACCCTATCCGGGGTGGGTCGACCCGGTTCGGGCCAGCCAGGGGGGGTCTCGGGCCGGGTCGGCCCGGGCCCGAAACCCCCGATACCGAACTATTTGGGTTCAAATGCCCATAACTCGGGCTACGGACCTCCAAACGATGCGCCTTCAGCGGAGATGTGATCCTTGGATCGAGAAGGTCGTTTCGGTAAATCTCACTCAAGGTTTCGGAATACTTTGAGTTCCTCCGGAATCGTTTGTACACGAAACCAACCGGGCCCTCAGAGCGGAAACGCACATATCTTGAGCTAAGGATGTCCGAATGACGTGTCGTCAGCTTTCATGATTTCCTCTTAGTGAGATGGATCTTTTGGCATACTCCACCCGAGGTTTGGACGCAGGTGGAGTATGGTCGGGTTGGTTTTGCCTTCAAAACCAACCGAGCCCCTGGAACGAAAAAGCCAATAACTCTCAGACCGGGCGTTCGATTGACGCGCCGTCTGTTGCATTGAGTTCCTGCTGACGATACGGAACTTTTGAATACATCAACTCTGGTCTATGTGACAGTTGATGTATTAGCATCTTGGCTTGTGGAGCGGACCCTCCCGAACGAGCTTGCTGTGTGCGGGAACCCTAGAGCTGGTTGCGACTGCTACTATGACTGCGACGATGACTGTGCAGAGATCCTCAGTGGATTCGACGACGACGACTACAACACTCAGCGATCTTGTGTGGATCAGTGCTACCGATCCTGTGTGGGTCTGATCTTGTGTGGGTCAGCGCTCAGTGGCCCTGTGTGAACCAGCGCCTACAGATCCTGTGTGGGTCCGATCCTGTGTGGGTCTTTGCGGGGGTTATTACCTTTCGATCCTTTCTGGGTCCGACGAATTAGATGGATCAGTGATCATCTCTATCGTCTTCGAAGAAGTATACCTGTTGAGCTGAATCCTGTTTTCTTTCCTGTGTGGACTGTGTTGTACTATCCTGTGTGGATTAATTTTTGCTTCCTGTGTGGAATACGTATACTTTCCTGTGTGGACTGAGTTGTACTTGGGCTCGGAGGTTGGAGCGTATTGGAATTGATGACTTAGGTATATGTATGGGCATATCCCTAAGCGGTGTCGGTTGTTACTTTGTGATTGTAACTTTATTTTGTGGTTATCCTTTGTGGATTTTGGGAGACCTTCGGGGGTCTCGGGGTCCCTACTAAGTAGCTTATACTCACCCCTGCACGGGCTATGCCCACACTACGTTGTGTTGGTTGCAGACGACAGACAGCGTTGATCGTGGTTGAGGCTTGCAGAGCAGGACGGTACCTAGCGGTGGACCACTGGGTGGGACGTGATCGGAGCGGACGGCGGGACCCGTGGAGCAGTGGAGCTATCTATACCCACCCTTCAGGTAGGATTTCTAGTGGACAGCTCGGTGTAGCAGCTTTTACTTTACAGTTTTTGTTTTCCTTTTCGAGATGTACTTTACTTTCAGTTTGGGTTTGTATACTGGCCCATTTACTTTTCCGCACTTTCAGTTGTACTATGTCTTTACTTAGTGTTTACTTTTCCGCTTGCTTACTCTGTGGTGCTTGTTTACTTTACAAAGACAATGCCTTCCCTTTTTACTGGGATTTACGCCTTGGTGCTAGTCGCCAGCCCCTAGCCTATGGAAGGTGGGCTTGGGGTTGTCACGGCACGGGCCCCGAGGGCGGGTCGTGACAGGAAATATTGTACACCAGTCTCTTTCACAGACATGCAATGTTATGTTTATTAACCTAATAATACAATTAAAATAGATAACCTTTATTTAAACATAGAGATTCATATGTTAGGATATACATTATATTTATACATTATATCATCAATTTTTATCTTTTCCATATCCATATATATATTATTTTATATAATCTTATCTCAAATTTTCTTTTTTTAGTAAATAGTGGGAAATATGACAAACTAGAACAAGGTCCAATGTGATATGTGATGTGTTGATTTCCATATTGACATGTATAACTTGTTGGTAGTGGGAGATGATAACATCATGGATGTAATGAATCAATTGAATCACCTTATGAATAATAAATTAAATCATCTTGAATACCCTCTATATCAAAATAAATAATACTTCTGGTTGATTCCATTATATAAGAAAGGTAACCAACCATTTCTATAAAATCTTATATCTGAAAAAAAAATAATGGATTAAATATATTGAGAATATATTCTCTCTCCTCTATTACTCAAATCAGGAGAAATTCATTCTGGTTGATTACCACCTTGAAGTGGAAGTTGATGAATGGTGGACACTAATCAGTATCATGAAGGCTGAGGTGTAAATTAATTCAATGGAATGGGTAGTATTCCAAAAAAAATTAAAATAATGTATAAATAAAAAATTATATGATATATAAATAATTTCTCATAATGAATCTAAAGGATATGAGTCTATTGATATGTATGAAGAAAACCTCAAAATAATTGTATTTTACACCTTCATATTTTTTATTGTCAAAAAAAATAAAGGTTGGCCACATCATTAGTTGATTAAATATAATTCTGCAAAAATAGTTAGTGTTTCAAGACTATGAAATATATGAATAAAATATTCCTTATTCTCTTAAGGTTGATATAGAGATGGAAAAATCTGTGGTGTTATGTTAATTTGGAGATAAAAATATTAAAATACAAATTAATTTGCGAGGATCAGTTAAAAAATTTGAAATACAAAAGAATAACCAACTACCAAAATTTCATAAATATGGAAAGAAGAATCCTTAAAAGTCTATTAAGTGAACTAGGTGATACTACAAATGTAGAAGTATGGGACTCATGCTAATCAATACTAAATAGATATGGAGTATCCCACAAATACAGTAGGTGAAAATAATTTTTTGATCAACACACATCTTATACTTTAGTATTTCATCTATATGGGTCATGGGATTATAGGATCAAATTCCCCAAGTCATGGGATGTCATGGAAAATAAATAATAATAACATCTATGTCCTAGAAATCATATAAAGGCATATGTTATTAGTGTAGATTAAGAGGGTCTTAAAAATTATGTGTTTATAAGAATGATGGTAATTCATTCAAGAATATAAAATGTTTTATTTGATTTTAGATATACACATTCATTTATATCATTCATGTTTTGTGGACCTATTTAAACACTAACTCAAATCATGTGGTTTGAGATATCTGTGAGAATATAAAATGATGTCTTATTGTATCCTATGTGTATTACTCCTCACATGTCAATGTTTTTGGACTTAAACTACAATATAATCTTTTTTATAATTCCTTTAGTATATATTGATTTTTTTGGGAATATATTGGTTGTAATTTTATAAATCTAACATCAACTATTTGGAGTGAAGGATTACTCTTATAACCAAGTTTCATTATACCATTCTCTACAAGATTAATGTGGGGGTTGAATATACGTGGAATATTATTCTCAGGAATATATAGTATTACCTTATGAGAGATAATATCTGGCAAAAATGTCTGATACATAGGGAATTATTCTTGAATACATACTCAGTTTGATGGATTATAATGAGTTATTCATTTATTATTTGTCTCTTATTCATCTAAATCAATTGGTTGAGTTCAAAATTTATCTTATACAAGGATCTCTAACTATATCCACGAATCCTTAAAAAATAGTCACAATTGAGTTGGATGAAGTGAAGAAGTATTTCCAAGAGCATATGGAAAAGTTCTTGTTATACTCAAGTACATCATCATTTGGTACGATGGTCCCTTCATCCAAAAATTATAATGGGTCAATACTCCCCTTCCTTGATTTTCTTGAACTAAAAAATCATGATAAATAAAAATTATCCCCTTCCACAAATTGTTGACTTCATTGATTGACTATGTAGACAAAAATATTTCTCTAATGTGGACCGTCAGTAGGGATATCACAAGTTCAATGATTCAAAATAATATATTTTAATGAAGGACATTAAAACAAGTAAATATTTAATTAGTTCAAAGTGATTCCCATTATACACACAAGTTATCCAACAATATTCTTGTTTATAATGAATAGAGTCTTCAGATAATTCCTTGGAAAATTTTGTGATAGTCTTCCTAGATTATATTTTGATATACTCTTAAATAAAAGAGGCATGTGAGGAGAATTTTAGTACTTTTATATTGTCTTTGTGAATGAAAAAGATATATAAATGTAATATAAATATTTATTATGGATAGAGGAAGTGTCAATAATACAGAATGTTATCACTAAAAAAGGTATATTTTCAACCCCTTTTTGAAAAATGGAATTCGGGTGTGGCCTATACTAGGATTATAATATTGGTCCACACATTATTTCAACTAGTTTTAAATGATTGACAATTGTTGAAAAACATCTTGTGATTTTCATACCTATGGAAAAATCTATCTTAGAACTAGGTGATGTTTTTTAAAGCCTCTAAATGGAAATATATATTTAATGATTTTAAAAATAGGGTTTCTTTTGCTCTAGTATTCACACTACCCTCAATGTGATAATTTTTCATGTCATTCAACATTTTATTAAAGAATGGCTTTAGTTGTGTAATAATGAAAAAATACAAAGTCATATCTTATGCCTGAAAGAAGATTAAATCCTATGAACTAACTATCCAACACAAAATATTTTTGTTTTAGTCATTTTTTTGATATTTAAAATTTTTTGTAATTATAATTATAGGGATAAGTGGGAAATATATATGGATTATAAGAGCCTCAAATTTATATTCACAAAGAAGGAGCTTAATATAACTAGTCAAAATGGATAGATTTAATCAAGGACTCTGAATTCTCAATAAGCTTCATTCTATGGAACGAAAATATAGTGGATGATGCTCTATGTTTAAAAGATCCTAAAAAATTATCAATGTTTATAATTGAGAGGGCTCTAGTCTTATTAGACATTCTAATGATATACAAACAATGTGTAATGGAAGGAACATCATCATTTATTTCTCAAATGATTTCTCTACTATACCTTCTCATGAAGTTATAATATATTCAATGGGATGATGTAGAAATATAGATAAAGGTGGATGAAATAAGAAAAGTTAAATCCCTAATGATTGATATTGATGAATAAGAATTTTTTAGATTTATTTTATGACTATTTGTGCCATAAAATCTAGAGATAATTCTGGGTCTGTTCAATAATGTACATAGATCAACCTTCTCCAACCACCTAGGGAGAACAAAAATTTACTGATATATTCAATATCACTATTTTTGGGACAATATGAAGATAGATATTAAGATATACAAATCAATGTTCTATTTATTTCAGTAGTGGTGATAGAAAGGAAAAAATTATAAGGGGATGTGGAAACCAATATCATATCCACATAGAAAATAGATAACATCACCATGACATTTAACATTATTATTCTACATTCATCTAGAAAAAATAATACCATATAGGTTATGGACAATAATATTAAAAATATAGTTCAATTTATTACTATTCAAGATTAATTCTCACTTCATCATCTTGAAAGGATATAGATCATGGGAATGGTAAGGAAATAAGGATGGGATATTATATCCAACTGAGATTATAGATAGAATACCATGTTCACAAAACGTATTCAACATTCCATAACCATTTTGTTCAACTATAGTACAACTTATCACACAAAAACTACAATCTAATAAGAGATATATATCCTAAAATGTGAGGAAATGTTAAGATAATTTTCAATTTAAATCAATTGAATATGGAATTGGAATCCTCCACTAGACAATTTCCTATAAAATAATAGCTTCCACTCAATCATCCAAGTGGATTCATAGATTCCCTATTATAGGAGGAGATTTATAACAACTATGTGTTGGGAAGAAGTCTTTTAATATGAGATTTTCGTTCTAAGAATGCTTGATAATATATTCATGAATATATTGGAGGAAAAGAAAGTTATTTCCTTGGTATATTGAACCCTTTGAGATTCTCGAACGCATGAGAATCATAGATTATAGACTATAATTCCATTAATCCATGTCTCAATTACATGACCTGTTACATATAACCCTCTCAAAGAAGTACAACTTGATCCCTCAAATGTATTTAATTTAGAGGTGGTATAGCTTCAAAATGATCTCTCATACTAGGAGTAGTTGGTGAAATTTTTTTGGACCATAGAGATAATATTCGTTTAAAAAAGTAAAATCACCTAGTAAATGTTCTATGGTGAAACCAAAAGAATAAGGAGGTAAAATATGATCTGAATGAAACAAAAAAGTAAAATTACCCTTGCCTATTCTCACCTTATTATATTAAAACAAAATTTTAGGAAAATATTTCTTATGTTGGAATGAATTTAATGACATGAAACTTTTATAAATAGAATATCCATTCAGATATAAATATATCATGATTGATAATATATTACTCTATTAATTATATGAATAGAATTATTGAACCTAAAATATTTAAACTTTACACTTACATTTATAGAATAAATATGTCCATATGAATTTAAAATATTTCAATAAGATAGTGACTTGAAAATAAGATAACTATAATATGAAAATTTGGATTTTCTCGATCCACCGTGATAAATTCATTAATTAACAACACTATAGTAATGAAATAAAATATTAGTAATAAAAAATTCTTAATAAATATGAAAATATATATAACCACAAGAGGAAATATAATTAAATTAATAATAAATAAAATGTGAGTTATTTATAGAAATTAGGGAATACATAAGACCAATCAAAATGTGATCATTAAAATAGTAATATTAGCATTAAGAATCATAACATGACCATTTGAATAGTATACCAAATATTTTAGTTTAAAGTAATATTTAAAAATATTTTAAATGGAAAATATGGCATTTTATATCATGATACATGTAAATAAATAATTTCATATCATAAAATATTTTATGGAATTTTTCTTAAATATAAATATATTCTCTTCATTTTAATGAATAAAAAAAATTTAAAAGAATTTTTATTTTCATAAAATGGGGTTTTAAATTTATAATATTTTTTATTATAATTATCATATAATTTTATGATTCCATAAGTAAATTTTTAAAGCGTTAAAAAATTGGTGATGATATTAGAATTTTTTTTCAGACAAATAATTTTTTTAGATAAAAATAAAGAATCCCATATTTATGTCAATATTTTAATATAATTATTTTTATTCTTGGAATGTAAACATCTATAAAATGTTAGGGTGAATATTTTGTATTTTTCTAAGATAGTTTAATTTTTTGAAAATTTAAATACGAAAAAATATGATATATAATATTGTATGAAAAATTCATAAATTTAAGATCCATAGATGATGTTAGTACCCCTTATATTAAAATCGCATGCACCATTTTCTATATGTAGTCACAAGATTTAACGTTGTTAGTATTCTTGGGCCAAAATAATCATCAAATGGGTATAATATTCAAAAATACCAATTTCATCCCCATATAAGTACCATCACACACCACCCCTTCTCCTCGCATATTCTAAGCCTTGTAGGTTACCCAAAATCTTCTCAACAATTCCCTATACTCTCCCTAAAATCCCCATTAGATATTGTGTACATGAAATTTTAATCAAAATTTCCTTAATGTGTCTTTCAAGAGATGAAATTTAAGCGATAATATTAATGAATTATCTCTTTGAAATTAATTTATTCTCAAACCTATTCCTCACATCCCAATATAACATTAACTAATAAAATCAATATTTTAAATATTATATAATGTTTTTTTAAATAAAAAACACTTTATCAGACCGCCTCTTTTAAAATGATGAAAACATTGTTCATATTATGGTCGATTCATGAAATCGATGAACAACGTACTTTAATTTTCTCCACCACCTTCCATGTTAGTAATAAAATATTATTATTATTAAATATAATGATAACAAATAGAAATATTGATTTCAAAATTTTAAAATTATATATATTTATATAATTTAATAAAACCAATTTATTTTTTGATGATTAATAAAATCGCTTAAATGAAAAAATAGTATAATATTAACATTTTAACTAAAATAAAAGACTCTATATGGGAACACAAATGTATATTTGGAATAGTTTAAATTTAGGGAAGTTAATGAATATAATTTCATTTATCCTATAGGGTTGTATTACTATTTTACAGGAACATCAATAATTATACACAAGGCATATGACCATAGAAACATGAAACGAATGCACCAAGAGTAGTGAAATTTAACTTTATATCTCATTGAAATACTTGTAAGTGAAATTAATATAATTATCGTACAATATAGGTGAAAACCCTTTTAAATTACGTAATTAATGAATCTAATTAAATTATTAAGGACAATAACAATATTTTTAAAATGATTTAAGAACCTATGTTAAGGGATCTCACAAAACAAACCCGTTTTCATTGGTTTATATGTTCCCCAAATTTACCTCACTTTCTCTATCCATTCATATTATACAACTCTTAAATATTCTGTATATATTCCCCTAAAATTTATACCTTGTTTAATACACCTTTTCTTGATGAGCATATACATTTTTTAAGTGACCCCTTCATAAGTTCATTCTATAATAAAACCCAATTAAATGAATTTTTTTTTCTAACCTATTTCAAGTATCACTCTATAAAATGTTTTAAACAATTCTTTTTTTCTAAAACTATTCATGTTATTGTTGAAAAACATTTTAGTTCATTTATAAATCTATGAACATTAATTTTCTCTATTCCCTTTTGAATAAATAATATTCTTTTCCTTTAATCCCTACTTCATAGGTATATTTAGAATTTTATTTTTCCCCTTTTCATCTCATCGCTTCATATGTGAATCATTTTTTTGATGAAATATAATTATTTTTCACCAATGATTTTCCAAGAAAATCTTATTCCCTTCATTCATGTAAACCATTATAATATTCCATCTGGTTATTCTAGAATACATGATTATGAAACTCAATTTATTCCATGGGTAATCCTTATATGTATACCTTATATTTGGTTCTCTTATATGGATCACATATGAGTATACATGTTTTTATGGGAGAACATAGATAGTACACCAATTTATTGGGTAATTTTTATATCACATGAGATTAAATGTATGTAATTGCAGATTAAACCTAACCTATGTTGATTCTACGTCCACTATGTGATGTTGTCTTGGTAGTTAGACATGAGTTATTATTATGTCCTAATTTATATTGTTTCTAAATTCTTATGATACCATGATCTTATGTTTCTAATTTATTTATTTCATTCACCATACTATTTTCCATGAACCTCATCTTTTAGGATATAATTTTATTCCTCTTGAAATATATTCTTTGATTATTCATCATGTTTATTCCATTACTAAGATTTATAGCTCATTAATAATTCTTTTATATTATCCTAGTTATATTTTTCTATTTTTAGATCTCCAATTTTTTTATAATATCATTATAAAGATTAAAATTAATATGTTTTTTTAGACTTATTTTTTAAAATTATAATACCAATATAAAAATGGCATTACAGATTTAGATAATTGGGTAGTTTTTATATGATAATTTTAAAAAAAACATTTAGTTTTATGTGTAAAAGGTATGGGTTAACAAAGAATATAAATTGATCATACATAAAGGGAATTGAAATATCATTATTTATATCCTCCCTGACCAAAATATGAAAATTAAATAATGTGTGAGTATTTATATGGAATTTACATACTCCATTTCAATTGATTACTTGATGTCTTGGAAAAATTGATCATATGAAATTTCATCCTAACAGATGATGTAATTCATGAACACATGTTTATAGATACCTGTGTTTAAAGAAGATAAATCCAAATCCATTTCTAGATTTAATATAATTTAATCTTTCAATAAGGCATCTCTCTTCGTACATTTATATATTTTGTAATTCTTTATTTCTTTCAGTTTTAATATGGACCACATAACACTATTTTCTTTCAAGAAAAATATGGTTATGTTTACGAAACATTGAAAGCTACCAAAAATTTATTTTATAGGTTTTCTAGAGGATGTTATGGGTTGATTTTGAAAAATTATAAAATATAATGTAATATATAGTGAAAATGTGTAGGATTTTTTCTTAAAGTGAATTTCAAAATATATCTAAAAATAATTTTGGAAATTTTTTCTTAAATTATTACATATGATGTAATATTAGGTTCATGTTCTTTATTTCTATGAGGATTTACATAATGTTAGACATTAATATATGTGTTCACCAAAATATGGTTGAAAGGAAAATAGTGTATGTCATGGTATAATCTAACTCGATCCATAACATAGTGAATGACACTGTGTCTAGTTGTTATGTAATGGAATTATTTCATAATATGATAATTTGTAAGATCCATCAAACTTTTACTCTATTTAAATTCAGTCTTGGTTATACATCATTTGATGATAAATGTGGGATGTTATAATTCCTCACATGATTTTTTAAATATTAAACAATAATGTAGGGTCTAAAATAATTCAAATAATTAAAACACGTGAAATGTTTTTGAAATTATATAATCAGTATTCACTACATCTTTTTATCGGGTGTCCTATATCATTTGGCTAAATTTTGTACTAGTGGGTTTTATTAAATTATGGTTATTTGGTATTTATAGATCATTAAAGAAAAATATCTCAATATATTATTTCAATTAATCCTTTAATCACATATAGTTAGTATACCATGTCTTGATAGATATCTGTCTTTTGTGTTAGTATATTTCTATGAACTTATAATACCTCTAGATGAAGGATTCATTCAGTCGATTGTTAATGAACTTCATCGAAAACTTATGAAGAAATTATACAAGATAGATAAATTGGTGTTATGTATATCATTTTAATTATTATTAATTTATATTAATTGTATATTCATAGAATGATTTTTATTTTTATTTTTATTTTTTAGTGTTCTACTATTTTTGTTTTGAATGTTAGAAATTCCTTTTTCAACCCTTTAGATCAAAGTTGTGTGGTTACCAAATACTTAGTTATTACACCCATAACTTACATGGGCCTCTATTAGGACAAGTGAAAATACTTTTATCCAAAATCTATGTAAGTGTATATTTTTTGACTATAAGATCTAGTCTCATATATAGAGCATCGAGAATGAGTAATATTTGTTGATCTTTTTCTATTTAGACATGTTGATTTCACAATGTTTTTCCCTCATATACATTTGAAAAAGGTACACATATGGGATAAATCCTTATTCATATTTTTCCATGTTATTCTTTCACCACTTATGTATATTGTTTTTCTTAGTTTTACACACTATGTACATAATTTTTGGAATCATGATTGGTTATGGTTTATGTATTATTGAATTGTAATGTCCTGGAAATTGCATATAATTTTTTTAATTATATTGAATTATTTCGTGACCGTGAAATCTAACAGCATGCGATTTTGAGGCCTGGAGTGCCTGTAATAATCCGTCGAAGTTTTATTAATCTTTAATTGGCATGGGTAAGAAATTTTCTTTAAAAAGTGAAATAAATATTAAACGGTTACTCTGATTAAAAATTTGAGGGCACCATTGCATTCAGGATGGCGGGTTTACCCTAGGAACGTCTTATGTTTAGTCGGGGTAGGCCTCCTATGAGAAAACCTGAAAATGGCATAACCATAAATAAAATAATTAATTAACGTTATTTTATTTTTCAAATTCTTATAACTCACAAATGGTAACACGGATTAAAAATCCGAGACAACCATTGAACTTGTGAGGGTATGATTTCTTTAGGCATATAATAACATTGTCCGGTTCAAACCACCCGTGAAAGTTATTTTTTTTCCATAAATAAAATAATTAAGTGACAATTATTTTATTGTAAAATTCGTAACCTCTAAACGGTAACTCAGATTAGAAATACAAGAGTATCATTGGGTTTTTTGGGGTGTGTTTCACTTAGGTAGAGCCTAACCTCGACCGGTACGGGCCAAGGATGACTGTTATTAATTTTTCGAACTTTTTTTCGAGTAAGTTCAATAAACGCATCAGTAGTGTTTTCTAACTTTTGAACAATTGCACGGATAAAAAATATGAGGTCACCATTGAATCTGTAGCACCAGGATTCTCTTAAGGGAGGATTTACTTTGACATCATCAATTCTGGAGAAACTTTTATGTTTTGTGACTTTTTAAAACAAATGAAATAAAATAATTTTTTTATTTTATTTCATATCCTCTAATGGCCAAGCTGTGTGTTGGGTCGACGGTGTGAAAATCTATTGAATTTCTTGACCTTATAACCTTAAGTAATGGTGACGTTGGGGAAATTAAGAAGTATCCGGATTAATGAGCCCCATTATTTCCCCCACACTGTTACTTACACTTCCCCTCTCCCATATATATGGAAGTTGGGGAGGGGTATCAGAGATCTTCACCAAAAAGTGATGTCATGAAGGAACACCGCGATGTCGGACCCTTGGAAAATGAAGTCGACCCCGCGGGAGGTGATGGATGACGCCAAACCAAAGGGGGACGTGCGAGTGGTGTATTTGGGAGCAAGCCGCCGGAATGAAGAACACGATCCACCATCAAGCATGGATGTCTCTATGACATTTCGAGGTAGGGAGTTTAATTCATTTATTCATTCAAATGATTTTCCACTTCTCCATTCTTGAATAACATGAAGAACGTGGGTAAACCAATTAACGGGTTGACTCGCGGTTCATTCAACTTTTTGGGAGGTTATTATGGGGAATATTTGGGGTTAATATTGTGTTCAATATAACAATTTATTGAACTCCCTTAATATCCTCCATATTACAAGAAAACAGGGAGGGTGTGGGCCTAACAAACTTGGCCTGAACCCTCAGTTACCTTTCTTTCCTTGTTACATGTTTGGTACTTATATCTTCGTTGTGTTACCTATGTGATACTTCTATCTTTGTGGTGTTACATGTGTGGTAATTCTAGGATAGTGGTGTTACTTGTGTGGTACTTCAACCTTTGTGGTATCTTCTTCGTGGTGTTACCTGTGTGGTACTTTTATCTTCATGTTTTTATCTATATGGTACTTCTATATTTGTGTTGTTACCTTTGCTGTACTTCTTTCTACATGGTGTTACAAGTGTGTTACTTCTACCTTTATGGTATCTTCTTCGTGGTGTTACCTTTTTGGTACTGCTATCTTCGTGGTGTTACCTATGTGGTACTTCTAACTTCGTGGTGTTACCTTTTTGGTACTTTTTCCTTTGTGGTATTGTCTTTGTGGTGTTACATATGTGGTACTTCTATCTTTGTGGTGTTACCAGTGTTGTACTTCTACCTTCGTGGAGTTACTTTCGTGGTGTTATCTTGGTAGTGTTACATGTGTAGTGATTTTAACTTCATGGTGTTACCTATGTGGATTCCTTCCCTCGTGTATGAGATGAGTATATCTTGATAACTTAGATATATGTATGGGCATATACCTAAGTAGAGTTGATGTATTTCTTTGTGGTTTTTCCTTTGTGGAACTCTAGCAGACCTATGGGGGTCTTGGGGTCCCTACTGAGTATTATTATACTCTCACATGCACGGGCTTCTCCCGCACCTTGTTGTGTCTGGTGAATATTATGTACTACGTTGATCGAGGCTGATGGAGCTAGGAATGAACAGTGCACCGTGGGGGACCATTTAGCGTGACGTGGTGTAGAGGAGACTAACAGATGTGGAGTGCTAAAGAGGCGATATGTACCTACACTTCAGGTAAGAACCTTAGAGGATGACCCAATAGTTGTTTTCCTTTTTCTTTCAGTTGTATTGTACTTCCAGTCGTACTTTTACTTTTACAGTTGGTCATGTATTCCTGCCCCTTTTTACTTAAAGCACTCTTTTACTATAGTAGTTTACTTTATGGTTGCATATTATTGTGTTCTAGTTTGTGTGGTTTCTTCTTTTTGTGTTCTTGGAATGTGTGTATGTACAGATTAAAAAGGCAATGCCTCCCCATTTAAGGGATATGCCTTTCTAGTTCTAGTCACCAGCCTTTGGCCTATGGAAGGCAGGCATGGGGTATTCACAGCACGGGCCCCGAGGGACGGTTCGTGACAAAGTGGTATCAGAGGAGTTCGATTCTACCAAAGAACTAGGAATCTGATCTTTTCTATGAAGAAATAGTGTAAAGTGTTATGTCTGTGGTTTTCAGTTCAAGGATTTTAGTGTTGGTGTGGCAGCCAACGTATCCATACACCAGGACCCTAAATTCTGTTTTTTTACTCAACGCACGAAAACACTGATTTCGTATGTTTTTGAAAAGTTTTTTTTTTTGATTTCTTTGTAGTTAGCTCACCAGGTATAACTAAATGACCATGGATCACCTTTTCCTTATTGGGATGCCTCCAAAAAGTCAACCACCTTGTTTTCCCTAGAGTACATGATAACAACCCACCGAGTGATGAGTTTCTAGTTCAGGGCCCTATTACTACGTTGGAACCTTCAGGTGCTGTACCAGTAGCACCACTACTTGTTGGGCAGCAGTTACAACCAGTGTTACTAGTAGAGGACACATTTAAGATTAGAGCCTTACACGAGTTTCAGCATCAGACACCCCTTAGGTTTTGAGGTGAGCCCAACTAATAGGCAGCTGAGGACTAGCTTGAGGAGGTGTTTTAGAGTTCTCTAGAGCATCTACAGCTTCAACAGGACAACTTTTCAGTATCTGATTATTCATTGAGGCATACTGACCATTCCTAGTACTTGATGAATACGATAAAAATAGTGATTCAGGGCTCGGACATCCGAGTGCAGTGTATTTAAGGACATCCAAACCATTACTATTTATTTATGCATTCATACCTATGTTAGAGTGCTAGAGAGAACCTTTGTGGTTGAATGTTCTTTGGCTGAGAAGATACTGCCAGTGAATGCTAGTAGTGGGAATATAGAAAACTAGAATCGGTCTTAGAGACTTGGATGTGTAAAAATGTTTTGGGAAGAAGAAGTGTTAGGTACGGATGAATCTGCAGGGCTGCAGACATGGAATCAGAGCTAGGAGAGCAGTATGAGGTGGTGTACATTTCGACATGTTACAAAAACCCCCCTTTGTGGTCCTCGCCAGGTTCAGGGATTTGTAGGAAGGGGAAGGGAGTAGTTGCATGTGGTTATGGAGTGCAACCCAAGGGCTATAGGAATGATTCGATGGATAGCATGTGTCTACTAGTAGCTATCGTATTAATAGACTTAGGTATCAATCATTCGTTCCTTCCACGAATCTTCCCCAAGACCTAGAGTTTCTGGTTAAGTCGTTTACTTGTCCCTCTTGTCTGGATATATCATTGGGAGGAGACTCGATAATCACACTTACGTCGATTGTGGGATATGACCCTTGAGGTAAGAGTTTCGGTTGGAACCACTTGGAGGCAGTGTCAAGGCCTTACGACGTTAGTTTGGGTATGGACTGAACATCCATAGTTCATACTCAGATAGACTGTATTAGGAAAAATGGTTGTTGTTTAACTACAATGTTGGAATGGGATTTTCCTTCCTCAACAAAAAAGGAAACCCAGGAAGCAGAGGACAAACTCATGCAAAGTAGGGTGCATCTGATCACTATTGAGTTGGCCAGCACTACCCTCGTAGCAGCAGGAGTTTTGAGTTTTCATTTCCCAACAGAAGAGGCAAAGTGTGGGGGACATCCATTCAAAATATGTTTCTAGGTTTACCTCCATAATGGGGGATGGACTTCTGCTTTGGATGGGTGCTACCATAGCTTTGGACCAGATTTATTTCGGGTAGCGGCACCCTTGTCAGTTTGGATGAAAAAGGGGGACCCTTTTTTATGGATAGATAAGTGTCAGCAGAGCTTTCAGAAGCTGAGATAGAGACTGATGAGTAGAACTTTGCTACCCATGACCTGGAGTTACTAGTATTTGTCTTTGAACTGAATATGTGGTGGAAATACTTGATGGGTGAATGTTTTATAGTCTACTCTGATCAAAAGAGTCTCAGGTATATCTTCCCTCAGAAAGACCGGAACCTAAGACAGCAGCGATGGCTAGAGTTCTTCCAGGACTATGACTTTGAGATAGTCTATACACCTGGGAAGGGGAACGTGGTAGAATATGCACTCAGTATCTGGTATGTTCTGCAGTTCCTGAGTGAGTCGACAGAGTATCTAGCCGCGTTGCAGATATCCTTTGTGGATAGAGATTGAACAGCATACCTCCTGTCTATGACTATCACTCCCTCACTTCTTCAGAATGTTTGAGAGGCACAGCTAGGGAAATTGACTATGAGACCCGACATGCTCAGATATCCTCAGGAAAGTCTCTTGAAGGATTTTCTGAAGGTGGGGGCATGTTGTTCTCTTCAGAGCATGCAACATAGAACCAGTGACACTTCGGGATGAGGTCTTGAGGGAATTCCATAAATTCCCTTTAACTATACATCCTGGAATGGAGAAGATGTACCAGGACCTCCGACGTCAGTACTGGTGGCCAGGGATGAAGAAATAAGTGGAATAGTTTGTATCACGATGTCTTACTTGTCATTAAGTGAAGACTACACAGAGATGGAAGAAGTATTATTCCAACAAGAGACAGAGACCTTTGTTGTTCTTGGAGGGGTTACAACGTTTACTTGCGAGTCTCCCCTCGATGGGGACTACAGTGATTTGGTCGAGGAGTAAAGTTATCACCAAGGTTTATCAAACTATTTCTGATATTTTGGAGGATTGGAGAGGTAGAATACTGCTTGGCACTACCACCATGGTTGGAGAGGGTGCACGACATCTTCCATGGATCCTAGTTGAGGAGATACGTGCATGACCCTTCTCAAGTCATTGACTAGGGTGAGATGGACTTAGATGATGGGGATACATTAACGACAGTTCCAGTATAGATTGAGGATCGATGGGAGTGGGTTCTTCGTAAGCAGTCAATACCTCTAGTGTGCATTCACTAGTAGCACGAGAACCTCCAGGAGAGGACATGGGAGTGGGAGGCTCAGATCTCTTCTTAGTACCCCCATTTGTTTCCTTTGTCTATGATGTGGCTTTCGAGGATATAAATCACTAAGGTGGGGAGAATTTAATGTTTCATAAATTATGTATAACTTTTTTTAATTATAAGGAATTATTTCGAGACCGCGAAATCTAACGGCGTACGATTCCAAGGCATGGAGTGCCCGGAATGATCCTTCAAAATTTTGTTAAGCTTTAATTAGCGTGCATAAGCAATTTTCCTAAAAAAATGGAATAACTCTTAAATGTTTACAGGTATTAGAAATCTGAGGGCAGCGTTGCATTCATGATGGCGGTTTTACCCTAGGCATGTATTAAGTTTAGTCGGTGTAGGCCTCCTGTAAAAAAACCCAAAAATGGAATAACTGTAAATAAAATAATTAAATAATGTTATTACATTTTTCAAATGCTTATAAATCATAAATGGTAACACAAATTAAAAATATGAGACCACCGCTGAAGTCGTGAGGGTATGAATTATTTAGGAATATACTAACATTTTCCGTTGCAAACCACCAGTGAAAGTTAATTTTTGGCCATAAATAAAATAATTAAGTGAAAATTATTTTATTTTAAAATTCAGGAACTCTAAATGATAACTCGGATTAAAAATCCAAGAGTTCCATTGGATTTTTTGGGGCGTGTTTCACCTAGGAAAAGCCAAAACTTGACCATCGTGGGTCAAGGATGACTGTTATTAATTTTTTGAACTTTTTTTAGGTACGTTCAGTAAACGCATTAGCAACATTTTAAAACTTCTGAATCATTACTCAGATTAAAAATCCAAGGAAACTGTTGAATCCACAGTGACAGGATTCTCTTATTGGAGGTTTTACTTTGACCATAGTAGGTCCGGAGAAAAATTTAAGTTTTGAGACTCTTTAAAAGAAATGAAATGAAATAATTTTGTTATTTTATTTCCTATCCTCCAACGGACAAGTAGTGTATGGGGCCAGCGGTGTGTCAAGCCACTGAATGGCTTGACCTACCGACCTTAAGTAATGATGAAGTTGGGAAATTTGGAAGCATCCTAATTAATGAGCCCCATTTTCCCCATGTCCTTACTTACCCACCCCCTCTTCTATATATAGGGTGTTTGGGGAAAGTTATCAGAGAGCTTCACTAACCAGTGCAGTGCTGAAGGAACACCACAATGTTGAACCCTTGGAAAACGAAACCGAACTAGTGGGATGAGATGGATGAGGTTGAAACAAATGGGGAAGTGTGAGTGGAATATTTTGGGATCTAGTTGTGGGAACGAAGAATACGATCCACCATCATGAACAGACGTCTCTCTAACATTTTAAGGTAGGGGTTTAATTCATTAATGCATTCAAATGATTTTCATCTTCTTCGTTCTTCAATAACACAAAGAACGTGGGTCAACTGACTAACGGGTTGACTGGTGATTCATTCGTCTTTGATGGAGCTTATTGCAGTGAATCTTGTAATGTTAATATTGTGTTCAATAAAACAATTTGTTGAACTCCCTTAATATCCACCATATTACGAGCTAACGCGGAGGGTGCGGGCCTAAAAAACCTGGACCGAACCCTCCACTATCTTTCTTTCCTTAAGCTACCTCGGAAGACCACAAGCACATCGACGCATGCCACAAGAGGACGGTCGCGGATATTCAGTCGTGGCGAACAAAGGAGGCGGCCGGCACGATGGTTGGCTGTGGGAAGGAAGGCGGTGTGACTGCCGCACCACTGATGAATGGAAGCCATGGCCAAAGCCATGGCATAGGTTGAACCATCATCTCGTGGGTTCCTTAGCGACCGAGAGATGCCCACATGGCCCCACTGCCTCGCCAACCGAATGACCTCCAGACCATCCGGGAATTCAGGTGACCGCGGGGTTATACCACCCGCGTCAGACCGAACTGGGCCACTGCCTTCGGAGCGGGCTGCCACCCTCGAGCCGGGCCACTGCCCTCGAAGCGGGCCACTAGCCTCAGACTTGGCCACCCCCTCACACCGGGCCGATGCACTCGCACAGGGCTGCCGCCCTCAGAGTGGGGCGCCACCCTCGGAGCAAGCCACCGCCCTCAGACTAGGTCGTTGCCCAAGTGGACTGCCCTATTCTGGTCGGGTCACCCTTACGGGCCACCCCCCACCCTTTTGGGACGCCCTATTTTGGATGGGCCAGACCATACATCGGCCCAATGGGCCAAGTCCATCTTGGCCCATCCCAGATGGAGTCAGGCCAGGTCGGTCCGACCGAGTCGGACCGGACCCGGGCCCCACCAGACCAAGAAACACTTAAAGGGGAATATCTTGAGAACCAGATGTTTGTTTGGAAAACCGTCTACATCATTGGGATACTTGGAATTGAGACAGTCCTTTTGGTATACTCCACTTGAGTTTTGGAGAATTTTGGAGTATGGATGGGTTGGATCGAACCTGAATCCAACCGAGCCCTCGGAGCTAAAATGCTTATAACTCACAGACCGGGCGTCTGATTGACGTTTCATCTATTGTGTTGGAACCCTTAAGACATGGCAGTCATTTGGGTTACTTATTTGTGGAGCTCAGTGGCGGTCGAGGTATGACCGATATCTTGAGGGGGAGATTCTACGTAACTCAAGCACACCGGGTGCGGGGAAACCTATGGCAGGCTGCAACGTGAAGAAAGAACATCGATCCTATATGGGTCAGCATCTATTGATCCTGTGTGGGTCAAGTTCTTTGTGGGTCATTTCTCACCAATCCTATGTGGGTCAGTGCATACTGATCCTATTTAGGATAGATCATATGCGGTTCAGTCGGGGTTAGTTACCTATCGATCTTGTGTCGGCCAGTGGGGGTTTGTTACCTATCAATCTCGTGTGCGTCAGTAGTAGTGCTTCTTAATAGAATAAGATGATCTAGTTTATGACTAATCATCTATACTTTTGTACTTAAGTTATACCTGATTTTGATATGAGTATTTTACATGTGTGGTACTTCAATCTTTATGGTGTTACTTGTGTGGTGCTTCTATCTTCGCGGTGTTACTAATGTGTTACTTCTAGCTTCGTGGTGTTACCTGTGTGGTACTTGAAAATTTGCGGTATTGTCTTCATGGTGTTACCTGTGTGGTACTTCTATCTTTGTGGTGTTACCTGTGTGGTACTTCTATCTTCGTGGTGTTACCTATGTGGTACTTCTAGCTTCTTGGTGTTACCTGTGTGGTACTTCTACCTTTGTGGTATCATCTTTATGGTGTTACATGTTTGGTACTTCTATCTTCACGGTGTTACATGTGTGGTACTTATATCTTCGTAGTGTTACCTGTGTGGTACTTCTACCTTTTTGGTATTGTCTTCATGGTGTTACCTATGTGGTACTTCTATCTTTGTATTGTTACCTGTGTGGTACTTCAACCTTTGTGGCATTACCTTTGTGGTGTTATCTTCATGGCGTTACCTGTGTGGTACTTTTACCCTCATGGTGTTACCTATGTGGTGTCCTTCCCTCGTGTATGAGATGAGTATATCTTGGTAACTTAGGTATATGTATGGGCATATACCTAAGTAGATTTGATGTCTTGCTTTTTGGTTTTTCTTTTATGAAACTCTAGGAGACCTATCGGGGTCTTGGGTCCCTATTGAGTATTGTTATACTCACCCCTGCATGGGCTTCACCCGTACCTTGTTGTGTCTAGTGCAGATGATGTATAGTGTTGATCGAGGCTGAGGGAGCTAGGATTGGATGGTGCATAGAGGTGGACCATTTGGAGTGACGTGACATGGAGGAGACTGACTAATGTGGAGTGTTGAGAAGGCGATCTGTACCTATCCTTCAGGTAGGAACCTCGAAGGGCGACCCAATAAATGTTTTCATTTTTCATTCAGTTGTATTGTACTTCCATCATTACTTTAACTTTTACATTTGGGCTTGTATTCAAGCCCCTTTTTACTTTCCGCACTCTTTAACTTGAGTAGTTTACATTGTGGTTGCATCTTATTGTGTTCTAGTCAATGTTATTGATTCTTGTTGTGTTCATGGACTATGTGTATGTACATCTTAAAAAGTAAATGCCTTCCTTTTTAATGGATATGCCTTTCTGGTGCTAGTTTCCAGCCCCTATCCTATGGAAGGCAGGCGTGGGGTAGTCACAGTACGGTCTCCGAGGGACGGGTCGTGACATGAATATTTTTTTTCATGTTGTCATTTATTGTTTTAAACACCATCTACATTCATAAATACCATTTCAAATTTCGTATAAAAATATATTTTTGTATATAAATCCTCACTTATGTGTGATCTATAAAATATTTGAAACATCCTTTAAATTGAAAATTTTCTTCCTATACATGAATTATTTGATCTCCAATGTTTAAATCATCCCCAAGATACTATGAGACTCTTATAAGGTATTATGATGATGTGTTTAGGTGACATTTAGGTTTTTTTCATATATGATATAAATAATATATGATTCTATGATTTACTAACAATATATATAATTTAAAGAACCCTTCATGAACACAAGTCCATGTAGATCGTACAAATACAATTGGATATTATGTTATAGATTTAATATAAATGTTGATGGTTAATGATTATAAATTTATTTGTTTGTTTTAAAATTATAAATTCATATTTAATATATTTATAAATTATAAAATATATATTCACAAGAATAGATTTTTTTCATTTTCTTAAATGAGAATATATAATAAAATTAATATTAAATATTAAATATGTTTTTTTAAAATTTTATTTATTACTCCAAGATGGTTATTGTTTATTTTATTAAAATATTAAATTTTTATGAAATATATAATTTAAATATATTGTAAATTTATAATATTAATAACATTAAGTGTTTAAATAATAATTAATATGATGTGTGTAGATACCAGAGAGTGGGAGGATATTCTTGAAGTTGATGAAAATGAAACCCCTACCATTTTAATACATATTAAGAAGGATAAAATATTGATTTCATGTTAAGTAAATGGTTATGAAACATGATATCTTATATTTTCAAAAAATATTCATTGTTTTCAATGAATATACAACTATAAATCTTAAGTTAATTATGTGTTTTTTACAGATTTTTATTTTTTAGATGTTTAGAAAATAATGGAATTCCATTGGAACCTTGAACATGATGTTTTAACAATGAAAATAAAAAATATTTTTAAGTTATCAATCATACTTTTAACACCTCAATACATCATGAGAAATAATTTTTAAATAAATTTAATCTCTTTGAAAGCATAGGGTAAATGAAACCTAATGTCTAAAAGAACCATATAATAGTATATTGATATAACATATCCATTATATTAGTAAATATTAAGAGGAAAAAAATTATTAAAAAAAATTTGGTATATATTTATAAATAAACTAATTGGTTATTAAATTAATAAAAATAATTATTAAAAACATATAACTGAAAATGAAATGCTTTTATGAAAAACTGTAATTTTTCTAAATGAGTTTCTACTGTGTCTTTCATAGTAATTTTAAAATTATTTTAATCTAATTGTATGAAATTTATTTTCCAAAAATAAAATAATTTTTGAAATAATCATGTCAACATTTTATTAGAGTTGAATTTTTATGATTTTTAGAAAATATCAAATTTTCATTGAATAGTTTGAAATACTGATTTTTTAGAAAAATTCCTTGTCATTTTGAAAAATTTAGGTTTGGTTTTATTTTCAATTTTTTTAAAGTAAAATTAGTCCAACTATAATATAATAAATTCAGTTTTTTTCTTTTAAACCAATTAAATGCTCAATTTTTATATAAAAATTATATACTTTTGAAAACATTTCCTTATAATCCTGTTTTTCCATTATGTGTGTGGGTATAATTTAAAATTTTGTTCATCCAATTCTATGAAATTAATTGGTTAAAATGGATTCTATATTTTGAATAATATTATATAATATTATATAATATAATTAAATTCATGTTTGTTCATAATTAATTGTAAAAAAATTCAAATTAATTATCACGATTATTCGTAAAATAGGTTTACCAAGGGTTTAACCGAAAAATAGTGGTATTTTTTCGAATAAAATATGTATAAATACTATTTTTTTTATATAAAAATTATAATATCCCATCATTTAATCTATGGTTATTTGGAGGAATTTTATTTGGAATTACATTATCAGTTTTTTTCTTTTGGGAAATTTTTTTGTGGTATCCAAAAAGGTCCCCTCTACTAATAAAAGGCATCTCCTCTCCTCATTTCGTCATGAATATTAAACCATTTATATAAATACAGACCAAAAAAATCAATACCGAACTACCTTAGGAAAATTATAGATGTTCTATTTTTTTCAAAAGACCATCCCAAGGGTCCCTAGTATGATATCCAAATGAGGTTCTTTGAATAGAATGTTATTGTCTTCACTATACTCTTTCATTTTACTTTATCTCATACAAACTTAATCAGTGAATTAATAATTAAATCATAATTAAATCAATATAAAACATATATTAAGTCTTATTTATGTTTATTTATTAACCTATATACATATCCTCTTCCATAATAATTAAACTAACCCGTCGATAGTGTGTATGACGGACTACTATTATGTGAACCGACGTAATTCATTTTCCATCACCACATATCATGTATGGATATAATAATGGATTTCATATATTTCTGTATATATATATGATTTAATAAATATTTATACTTCTGAAATTATAATATCACATCTACCTTTATCCCTTCTAACCATTTGGAAAATGATAACGACACTAATGCATACTGGTGGACTACTGGCTCCACTTAACGATGTACTATGTTTTTCATTTAATTTTGATATGGATGGAAATAAGTATATATTTAATGAATATATATGATATTTTTTATATATGAATGACTAAAAATGGTGGATTCATATTTTCCTTTCATTTGTTTTATTCGTTATAAACATAGAAACATAGTTAATGTGTACCCATTAACAGTAGAATTAATTTTTCTATATAAATTTTATAGAATACTATATTTACATATAAAATGAATATAAATTATAGTTATAGAATGATTAATATCCTGGATATGATATAGATATTTTAAAATTTCAAGTATTGAAACTACTGAACCATAATATAGCTAGAAAACAATGTAGTTATTATCTATACCAGTTATTTCAATGAAGAATTGTTAATAAATAATTGAAAAAAGGATATATGTAAATTATATAAAATTATATATTTATTAAAATTGTTATTTAATATATTTATAATAAATATATATTTATTATATAGGAGGTTCAAACATGTTTTAAGTAAATCATACATGAGGTAAGGGTTTCTCGTCACACTTTTACTTCAATGAGATATATGCAATAATCACCACCAAATTATTTTCTATTTTAATATACATCCCATTTGAAGTTTATATCATTAAAATTATTACCTTAATAGTATTTAATGTTTCATTTTTTGTTATTTTTTCCTGAGGATTATGATTCAAATTTTACCAAAGTTGTAATTTTTTTTCAATATCATAAATATTCTAGATAGTTTTTTATTAAGCCTCACATAGAAGAACTATTTCATATTTCTATCATAAACCAAATTTATTTTCTTTAAATATCTTTATTCATTATATTTTCATGTAATTATACTATTTTCATCTCATTATTACTAAAATAGATTGAGAATGTTTTCTAGAAAATATGAAATTATTTCTCTCTTTGGTCGAAAATATTTTTTTCTCCTATATCTATTTTTCTATAAAAACATTTATAAAAATGTTTTAAAAATTATTAAAATTGTTTTATAAATAAATTTTTACAAATTCTTAGATTTTATCTATATTTTTTTAAATGATTCTTTATATTTTTTCTAAATGAGGTATATTTTATCCTTTTTTTAAAGTGTGAAAACAATTTTTTTAACATATAATTAATGTATTGAACTGCCCACTATCATGAACACTAATTATTTTAAATATTTATTTACATTTTTATAAATTCTATTGTCAAATAGAATGTTTTCCCTAGTTCTCTCAAAGTTTTTAGTTTTTTATATTAATTTTCATGGTCAAAAGAATATGTTTCTTATGAATGATTTAATTTAATATTTATGTTATTTCTATTCATCAATGAAAAAAATCCTTGATTTTATTTATTATCCATTGAAAATACGTTGTAATGATACCATCCTTATTATTTAAATGGATTTTTTATGATTAGTATGGCTATGATATAGTATTTTGATATCATTATCTATTGTACTCATTATGTTATATCATTTTTCTTATTGGTTAGTTAAAGTATTAAAATTCAATTTCTAGTTTCCCAACACAATTGTTTAAATTAAATATGACTATTTATTGGGGAAATTATTATCATTTTTTAAGATATTTTTTAAATATAAATTTTTATGTGATTGTTTTTATCCCTTTCCATATGAGTAATGTATTGGATTTAGTAAGAGATGGTAGGGGATTTTTATAGCCCCTATATGCATATCTAGGTCTCATGATAAAAAATATCATTGATATACAGCTGAGGATTTACCCATTTATGAAATATGTCTTGGCCTGAAGCATGGATGGTATAGTTGTGGTGTCTAGAATTAATAATTCTCTCATCATGAGATTTTTTTACATGACCATGAGATTATTTGATTAGTTAGATTAACCATGGATAAGACTCAAGCCCATGTGGCTATTTTTTATCCAATTATTTTGATCATTATTTATTTTTACAATATAATTATTTATGTTCATGTTATTGGGTAAATATTATGTTTTTCAGTTATTTACCTTTCAATATTATTTATTCATTATATATTCATGATAATCCACTATATGTACTACATTACATAGCATTACAGATCACCCCTTTGTTATTCTTCTATTATTGATGATTCTAGAAATTTATTATTATTGATATATAGGATAATAATAATAGATAGTAATGGTGTTCTAAAAAAATTCAATATTTTATTTTATGCTTTAAATTTTAATTTTAGTTTTAAAGGTATGTCTTCTTTTCCAATACTAAAAACATATTCAGTACAATGGGATGTGATTGATTTTATCTAAAACCAATATAAAAAGGTAACTAACGAATCTTATCTTATAAGGTTTGTTTCTTTGTAGTTTGTTTCATCAAATGTTTAGAAGAAACCATGGGAACTAGATTTAGGAAATCATATATTAGAAAACTTAAACCTATGACTAAATTTGGGGATAAATATATGTATCGGGTAACATCTTAAATTTGTTTGAAGGTACATATTATGTGGACTTCTTTTAAATACAACCATGTAAGGATAAGACATGTGGATAGGGCTATGTAATAAAAATACAAAGTGGTGATATCTCTAAAAATGGGATATTGGTCTTTGACTTGATTTTAACCTTGAGCATGAAAATGATCCTTGATGAAAATATTTTTTGAAAGTCATAGGGGATATTCATCAATTGATTCAAAATTTCATTTCAAACTAGTATAAAGGATTTGATAAATTTATTATGATTTAAAAGTGTTCCCAAATAAATCTTTTTTATGATTATTATATTATTTGCTTATAAATTTTTTTCATTATATTAATTTTGTAACTGGTTATGAAATTATTCATTAATATTCATAATGTTATGATCTATACATGTATAAGACATTTTTTATAATGTAACTTTTTGGACGGAGTGGAAACTATATCAATGTTTATAATACATGGAGGGATTCCACTCCTGGGAAATATGATGAATTTTGATCTAGATTAGTAGATGGAGAAAATCAAATTATAACTATATTTGTTTAGCTAACTCAGGTTCTATCTAATAGACATTTTTGTATAGAGAGATATATTGAACCATAATTTAGTGTAATAACATTAGATCGTTTCATGAATTAGTAACCACTATCATTTAATGGGACAATAAATCCATCTACAATTGAGTAGTGGATATGTTCTATAGAGAATAAATTTATCACTTTAGGACGTACATAACAAGATAATGTTGTCATGATAGTTTATCAACACTCAAGGGATGTGGAAAAATGGTTGTATTTGATTAAAAACATTACAAATTAAGAAGGAATAGAAAACATGGCATGTAATGATTTTAATTTACTCTTCATAGAGAAATATTTTCCTCATGATCATTGAGAAGATATTGAAAGGCAATTATTACGACAGATACAAAATAAAGGGTAAAATGTTTCTATGTATAAATCTAACATTTCAATGTTATAAAATAATATTCTAAACTATATATGTAATCCAAAGCGAAATAATGTCTGTTTCATTGATTGTATTAATAAAATCATTCAAATTTCACTATTCTAAAAAAATATCATTATGTGAGGACATAATAACACCTATAATTAAGAATGAAAAACCATAATCATTATGTTATGCGTTTGAAGTAATGTACGATATGAAAACGGTGTCTGTGGAATCTATAAATGGAAATGTTGAAAAAGGTATTAAGGGTAAAGTGAAATTTCGAGCATGAAATATATGTAGAATGAAACATTGTAGCTAATTCTTATTTTGAATGAATGTTTTCTACAAGTGTGGACAAAAAGGAAACAATTTTCATGATATTTTTCTAAATATATAAGAAACTGATATGAAATGCTTTAAAGGTAAGGATATGGGACACTACACAACTAGTTGTCCCATTCGTCAATGTAATTTTTGATAGAAAAGGAAAAGGTATCAAGGGAGAACATATGTGACCACAATAGCTAAGATAAAAGATACTAATGATGTGGTTTAATGTAAATTACTCAAATATTCAAATTTAGATAGTTAATCAGCTGATTCTGGGTCTTCTCACTCTATTGTATCATCCATGATTGAAATGAAACCTAGATACTTCCTTAGCACCTTATGAAGGGATTCATCATTCAAGACTCCATGTTTAAGTCTCCCTATAATAAAGATGTGTCATTCAATTACTATGATCATCATAATTTTATCTTTATTAATAGTTAGAAAAGAACAAAAGGAAACCAAACAAAAAAGAAGCAAGAAAACCCAAACCCCTCACCTCCTTGTCCACTGGCCCTGAATAAGGTGACCTGAAATAATGAAGCCCGGTCATGTCCTCCTTAATAAATTTGATCACATTTACCTTGATGCCACCGACAGTGTGAAGAAACACCTCCATCATGCTCAGAAGAATACACTAAATCTAGGTAGTCTCCAACCTTGTTCCCCACCCTCCAGGTATGAAGCACGTGAACATTGAAATTGAAGAACCTTCTGAATTTTCTGATAACGTAACAGATCGACCAAGGTGAGTCTTCATACCCTTTAAAGGCATTGTTAACAATAATAAAGTTTGTCTCCACTTCAGAAATTTCTAACCCCTTTAGGATACATATCTTATGACCAGTATGCATTGCCATAGCCTTCAATTGAAGGGACATCCTGAGACCAAATCTGACCAAGAATTCCAAGTATATTGAGCCACTATGTTCTCGCACTACTCCACCTCCATGTGCATTCCCCAACATATAGGAGTCATCTGTGTTTAGCTTTAATCCCTTATCAGGAACACGCCAGCATACCCATTTGCCCCTATTACTACTGGACGTAGAGTCCTTAACATCCCAAGCCCTATATCTGTTAATAGAAGTAGCATTCTTATAGGCCCTCAGAGCCTTATTCAAATCAATCAGTAAATTCTTATCCCATATGATGATAATATGGGCCATCACTACCACTCCATCATGCCTCGACCTATTACGTGATTTCTATAAGCACCATCACCCAGCATGAATCACCAATGAATGCACCACCCATTCATGAATTCTTACCCATGTTCCTTGAAACCATCTGTTAATGAAGGGAAGGCTATCCCCAGCTATGGAATGGAATTCCATGAATTCTATAATAACCTACCACACCTCACTGGCTCATTCACTACTGAAGAATAGATGTACAATGGACTCCTCGCTGTGGACAGTATAGCACACACACATGGATGCCAACTGAATACCACACCTTCAAATATTATCATCAGTCGGGAGTGCTCTGTTCCACATCCTCCATGTGAGAAAATTTAATTTGGTAGGAATATTATTCACCCAAATGATCTTGTCCCACTCATCCTTTTGTACCTAGCTTTGGAATGTGTGGAAGAAATCTTTGGATGTGAAGAGGATAGAGGGAGAAGTAGTGAAAAAACAAGTATCCTCCTCTGCATTAACCTTGATGGGAAGGAAATGATCACTCTTCTATTTATCCAAAATCTCTTCAATGAATGAGGGGAAATAGATACCTTTCCTAAAGGTGATATCAGGGACTGGACACCCAGGGAACCCGAGTACTATTCTACACTAGTCCTGGTCCTCGAAGGAGACTTCTCTTTCCCCAAAAATCCAGCGGAAGAAAGGCTGGAGAACAGATATAGTGGGACCAATCATCAACCCATGAAAATAATGATTCCCATGCTCAGTATCTCATAGGAAAGACGTGTACCTGTTCATGGTAGTCCCCCAAAGAGTACGATAATCCATCACTCTCCATGTCAGCCTCACATGCATGCAGTATATGGTATCTTTCAGGTTTCTCACAATAATTCCACCCTCACTCACAGGCTTTTTAATATTTCCCCAAGAAACCCAAAGCTTCCTGCCCTTCGCACAGGATCCCACATGAAGTTTTCCAGAATATTATCAATAGATTTGATCACACCTTAAGGAACCTGGATGAATGAAAGACAATGAATAGAAGAGTCCACCAGGACACTATTAATGAGAGCAATCCCTCTACCAAAATACAGAAACATGGTCTTCTAATTCAGCACTCTATCAGTGAAATTAGAGAGAAGATCGTTGAAGTCTATGATCCAGAGTCTCTTGTACGGGATGGGGGAACCAAGATAAGACATAGGGAACTCACCTCTCTATATTCTCAGATGCCTGCTGATAGTCTCCACCCTCTATACGGAGCACCTATTAGAAAAGAGTAATTAAATCTTACACTTATTGATAATCTGGCTGCTCCATCGAGAGTACATGTCCAGTACTCTATTAAGGATACAAATTGATCTGCTTTTGGCATTTAGAAATAGAATGGAGTCATAAGTTAAAATGAGGTGAGATGTGGTCGGCTCCATCATCTGACAACAATACTGAAGGATCCCCCCTTTGTTGATGCTTCTCTAAAAGAACTGAATCAATACGTCCTAAATAAGAATGAAATGGGGTGGTGATATGGGGTATCCTTTCCTGAAGCTTTGGGTAGACTTGAAGAATTTATAATATCTTACCATGAATGTGACTGGCAGCCATGAGGAGTTAAAGAAGAAAAATAGTGTATCAATGTTCCATGAAGAGAACCCCATACCTGAAAAAACACAGTTAATAAATCTTTATTCGACCCTATCATATTCCTTGTTCATAAATAGATTAACAGACAAATTAGACCCATGAGTTTTGAAGCTGATATCACTGGTCATCTCATACTCCAGAGCAATTTCCGTATGTATCGAATGTCCCTTAATAAACCTTTGATGTTCCACAGAGACCCACCTGGGGATATGAATAGTGATATTTGAGTAAATGATACTAGCCATGACTTTGTAAGGAATGTTACACATGCTCACTGGGTAGTAATTCAAGATTGAAGATAGAATCTTGGACTTTGGAAGAAGAACAATGGTGGTGGCACAAGCAACCTTTGGTAAGCTACATCCCCAAACAAAATCTCAGATGGTTGGAATCAAGTCTTCCTTCACTATATCCCAATATTACCTGTAAAAGGAGGCTTGGAACCCATCAAGCCATGCACTGCTGTACGGGTTCATATGCCTGAGGTAATGCTTAATCACAAGCTCTTTAGGCACTTCTCCCAAACCAGTATAGAAATCTTATTCTTTATTATGATTGAATTGATTTATATTTAATAAATTAAAAATATTATTGATCCATTCTTCTTATTAATGAATGTAATTAGGTATCCCCATTTATAAGAACAAGGGTTTATAAATCCATTATCACGTAAATCCTCTAGTTTTTTTATTCAACATCACTAATTTCATATTGTTCTTTCTATTGGGAGTCATTTATATTGGTATTTAATCACGAATTAAATCGTTGAAAATATAAACTTCATGTTCTTGTGGATTTCTAGGTAATTGTTATATAAATATATCAATATAAGGTTACCAAAAAGGTATATCATTATTCTAAATATTACTATTCCATCCTTTGATTGTGTATCATCTACTTCACTGTGGATCTAATCTAGAAGAGTTACCGGGTATGGATCTAGACATGACTCAGATGATGAAATTTCCACTATAATTATAATTAGTTCCACATCTTCAACTCAAATAATAATTTACTTATCTTTTTAATAAATTTTAGCACCATGTTTTTGAATCTAGTCTATAACATGGATTATATCGAAATAAACCACAGGTATTATAATGAATAGAGTATTCAATAAATACATTAATAATTTTGTTGTTGTATTTATTAATGGTATTTTTTTGTACTATAAGAGATATGATGAACATGGTAATATCATAAGGATAACTCATAAGACACTAATAAGAAAATAGTTATATTGAAAATTTAATACCTTTGAATTTTGGATTCAGAATGTCTCTCTTAATAGACATATTTTATTAAAGGATGGAAACTCATCCAATCATTTGAATCCAAATGTAGTAAATGAATTTCCTTCACCATAGAACTTTACTGATTTATGTAGTTTCATTGGTTTTGAATGTTACTATTGGTGTCTTTTTCAAAAAAAAAATTCCCAATTGGCTAACTCGTGAAATATGAATATCTGAAAATGGGTTTTGTTCACATGGAAAAATGAATTTGATTATTGTTTTCAGGAATGTAAGTGTATATTGGTGAGTTTATAATTTACGAATATACCATTATAAATTAATAGGTTTGTAATATATAGTGATACATCGAAGAAGGTACTTTTTGTATCCTTCTATAGAATGTTAATTTTATTTCCAATGCTTCAAGGAAGTTATTGATTCATTAACAACACTATCCAACCCATGATATTGAGTCCGAACTTCTAATCATTTACTTGATGATGTGGATATATTATCTCTATTGAGAAAATTTTGATATAGATATATAGATCATAAGAGTTTGAAATACAAATTTTTACATAGGGATGTCGACATGTGGAAAAGGTGATGCCTCAAACTACTCAAGGTCTATGACTATTGAATTAACTACTTCCATGAGAAGTAAAATAAGGTAGTGGATACATTGAGCCAGAAATATCATGGTGTTCGAACCAAGATGAAGATTAACAGGGATCATCTGTTCTAGGGTTTAGTAAATTTGGATTTTATAATTATTAATGAATATGAGACAACACTACTTTTTCAAATGACTGAAAAATTATGTTTTTGGAAAATATAAAAACATCTCATCCTGATGATGATAATCGTAGAAAGAAAATTAATTCAATGAATGATGGAAAATTGACAAACATCATTTTTAAGATTTATTTAATAAATTAATAAGATAATATGTGTCAAATCAATTCATAAGATTAAGAGGGAATTGATGGATTATTATCATAGATAAAATTTATATACACACCCTAGTAGCACAAAGATGTACATATATTTTATGGAACACTTTGTGTGGGATAATATAAATGATAAATTTCTTATTATATATAGATATGTTTGGTTTACAAACATTTCAAGGATGGAAGAGACCATTAATGAGGATACATGAAACCTCTTCCACTTCCTTTTTGGAAATGGAATGACATTACTATATTCTTTTTCACTCAGTTACCAAATACTCATGGAAATAACGATGAAATCTGACTTATTGTTGATCATCTCACTAAATCTGCACATTTCCTCACTATAGTGAATATTTACCTCTTTAGCACAATGCACAGATCTACATTAATGAGATTTTATGACTTCATGGTGAAGGTTTATCAATTTATTATGATCAAGATTTATTATTCACATAAACATTTCTGAACATTGTTCACAATGCTCTTGATATAGAGCTTTGTTAGACAACCTCATGTCAACCTCAATTTGATGGATAGTCCAAAAGGATTATGCATACATTTGGAGACATGTTAAGGACATTATCTCTTGAAATTCAATGTATATGTGTTTAGTATTCACCATTGGTATATTTTTCTTATCATAATATCTTCCATTCTAGTATTCAAATGGTGATATGTGAAGGATTATTTATGGAGAGATGTCACACTCAAACATGATGGGATGAAGGTATTTAAAGGAGTTTTGTAGGACCAAAACTTGAAGAGAATACAATAGAAAATCTAAAGTCTATTAAAACAATTATCAAGGTATCTCAAAACATGAAAACGTTATATGTTGATAAAAGGAGGAAAAATTTGAATTTCAAGTGGGAGATCACATTTTATTGAAAGTATTTTCATAGAAGGGTGTCATATGGTTAATTCAAAAGGGAAACTGAACCCCCTTTATATTCAAACTTTTGAAATTATTTAATTAATTAGGGTTGTGTATTACTGTTTTTAAAATCCACTAAGTCTCTCTAATTTAAATGATTTTTTCCATATATCATTATAAAGGAAGCACATTTCAGACCCATTGCATATGCTACATATAAAGAAATATAATAGGTGCATGATAAATCATTCTATGAAGATCATATCTAGATTATTGATACTAGTGAATAGGTTTTGAGGAATCGTATGACACTAGGGGTAATGATACATTATAAGAATCATAATATAGAAGAGGGGATGTTTTTATTTGATGATGTTATAGTGAAAAACTAAAAATATATTTTCATGTAGTGACATTTTTTAAATTTAAGGTATGAAAATCTTTTATGGTGGTGATATTTTAACACCCTAGTATATCACGATATATTTCATTGTAAATAACTTTAATCTCTTCGATAACTTTTGGTACACACAACATCGAGTCTAAAAGAACAATAAAATTGAAGGCTATTATAACCTATTAATGAAATTGAGGATTAGGAATAAAAAACCAAATAATAAAAAATATATGGTTTAAAATTTTAATAATAAATTTATTTTTCATCAATTTTTTATCCAATAAAACTATGAAATCATTGAAATAAAAAGAAATTTTATTATGGAAAACATAACTTTTTTTAAAAGTGTTTTATTCACATTTACTAAACATTTTTTGAGAATAGTTTTCTCCAAATTTAGAAATATTATTTTAAAAATTTTACTTCATTTATTAAATCACTATATAAAAGCTATCTTATATTTAATTTGTAACAATTTTCGGAAAAGCATAACTTTTCAATGAGTAGTCAAAAATATTAATTTTTATGGAAATCTACCATCTCATTTATTGAAATTAAAAGTAAAATTGTGTTTTTAAATTATATTAAAAGTAAAATTATTTAAATTATATTATAATTAATATAATTTAATTCATTTTAATCAATTAAATTTTAAAATTTTATCTGAAAACTTGTAATACCATTGAAAATATTTCCTTGGAAAACCTTATTTCCAATATTTCTACTTGATAATTTTTAAATTAAACTAATCCACTTCTATGAATTGGATTTTAAAAATAGATTCCAAATTTCAATCATAGTAGAATATATTATATAATAATTTCTAATTATTTTTTGGAAATAATATTTTTTTTAAATATCAAAAAAACTAATGTGGTTTGGGTAAAAACAGGTTTACTAGGGGATAAACCTAAAGATAAGTGTATGTTTGAAAATATATTTTGTCTAAATCATATTTTATGGTCATATTTTTAGCTTATAATACCAAAAAATCTCATATAAAGTAATTTTAAATATTTTTTTGTAAATTACATTATCATTTTGTATACTTTTAGAAAACATCCACATTTTTTCCAAGAAGGTACCCCCCCCGCCACTTATATAATGGCACATCCTCCACTTAGTTATTCAAACCTCATACACAATATATATTGATCAAAACCTACAAAAATACCTCTATAAATTCTATATCTATTTTTTATAACATTTTTATTCCCAAAATACAATCTTTTGGGTCGCTAATAAGAGATTCAACTACGGTTTTTCCTAGAAAATGTAATTGTCTTCACTATGCTATTTATTCTTTAATTATTCTCATACCACCTTCATTAATGAATTAATAATTCCAATATAAAAACACCAATACCTAACATATAACATGATGTTATTATTATTTATGGTATAACCTATATCCTACTCCAATTCCCTAAAATCGAACACTAAAACATTAATCATGTGTATGTTGGATTACCTCCTCAAGAACTGATATAATTAATTTTCCATCACCACCTATCACATATGGATATAATGATGGATTATATATATATATATATTATATTTATGATATAATTATACTATTAAGATTATAATGTCACATTTCTCTCCATACCTCCCAACCCATTTGAAAATGATAATATTGCTTGGGCGTATGTGTGAACTACCACCTCCACAAAGTGATGTGATACATTTTTCATTTATATTATCATGTATGTTAATAAGGAAATATTTAATTCATATAAATGATATATATGACATAAAATTTATTCTATAAAGGTAATTTCATAATTACATGTGTTTTGTTCCATCCTATAAAAATGGCCAACAACGTCCATCCGTACCTATGCAACCGTCTCCATGAACATTGTAATTAATTTTTAAATATAATTTATACAGACTAATAAAAAAATATAAAATGAATATGTATTATATTTATATCAGGATTAAAATCTTGTAGATTATGAAACCATGCTCAGATTACAAGGAATGAAACTGCCGAACCAAAACATACATGAAAAGTGATGCAGTTATTACACTAAAATCTAATTTTATCAATGAGTTATTAACAAACATAGGATAAAATAATATATGTATATCATATATTTTTTTTATATATTAATATGGTTCTATAATAGATTTATAATAACATATATTTATTATAAATATGGTTCGAATGTCGGTAGAGTAAATCAAATCTTAGGTAAAGGTTTCTCATCTCACTTTAACTTTCGTGAGACATATTCAATATCCAAAACATAATTATTTTTTTGTGTTTTATATACTAATAATTTAATATGTTATATAATTAATAAATATATATTTATGGTATTATAATTTTCATTTGTTTTTATTTATTTTTTGAAGATTATGTGTCACGGATGAGGTCGGGCTTCCGTCCAACCCAACACCCAACTCGATCCAAGATAAGGCCAGAGAGGCATTTCCAATCAACCAAGCATGAAGAATAGATTCATTTATCAAATATGTCAAAATGGGAATTATTTATCCTATAAAAACTAGGGTAAAATATTTATAATAGAGAACATACGGAAACTAACAACAAATTAACATCAACAAGTATATAAACCAATGCAGATACAACAGATAATGAACAAGTAAAAACTGAGTAAAAAACTAAAATTGAACCACGCACCTATGATATACATGAGTCATCTTGGTCAAAACCCACCATAGGACCAACCTACTCCAAATTATGACTAAAACAAAAACCTAAACCTCCAAAATAGCATGGGTCTACAGACACCAAGATGTACAAGTAGGGAGTAAGCATACAATAGCTCAGTATATAATCACCATAAAATCTAGACATTTAATTTCTTGAAAAAAATCAACAAACCCTATTTTAAAATAAATTTATAATATAGTATTTGATCATTTGAAATAACTATACAAAAATTTCCACCAGAAACCTTTTTCCAAAAAACTCACAGAGATTTCCTTTTAAAAATAGTTTCACATTTCATACCTAGTTAAAACCCTAAACTACAAATTAAAAAAAATGAAAGATTTAAAAAGGGATATGAGGAATGTAAAGGAAAAAAACAAGCATGAAAGTACTACTACAGTTCATATAAAACATTAACTAGAATTAAAAATTAAAAAAATGAATTCAATCATTTGAATTTTCTAAACATCTATAGAAGTAATCCCTAGACATACTCAATTCGGACTCGCCTACCACCATATGGTGCAGCTTTGTAGTCAAGAACCAATTGTCCAATATAAACAATCCAATATAGTTTAAAATACCACTTATCCCCTATATGGATAAAAGGGTCATAAACCCATCTAATCTGTGTCAATAAGAAACTGTCACTCAACACTCTTGATGAAGCCTAGGAATCCCTTGATAATAGTACTCGGTAAAGGTGTAGGTCATCACAGGCATGGCATAAACCAATAACACACATCCACTATGCATTCCAATCCCAAACACTAAGAAAATCTATGTAACAACACTCTCCTCATAGGGTTCAATATATAGTTACCCATCTTACTTAAATCCATTCATAATTTCCAATCAATTTGTGACAACATAAAAGTTTCAAAGCACTTTTCCAAACATCATAAAATACAAACTATTCCTTCTCATTTCAAATACAAATATGTTTTTAAAACAACCTCCACATTATATGGTATAAACTCTATTTAACATAAATTGTTCCAAATTGGTCATTATATCATTTAGGAAAAAAAATAAAACATAAAAGTTCAAAATCGAAATTTATTTCAATTTAGAAATGGTTCTACTTCATAACTGTCATTCATGTCAAACCATAGGGAATACATTTAAAACCACATTTATATTCACATAGTACACAAATTCACCATTTATAAATGGAAGAACTATTTTGAAAAAAATAGGTCTTCAAATGAACCATTTGATATGAGGATTAGGTAAGGGAAAAACAATGACAATTATTTGAAAAATCAGGGTTTCAGGGGAGCATCATTATCGAGGGTCATTACCATTTGTGTGGCCATCCCTATATGAATATAGAGAATATATGGATGTGACAACATCCGATTAAACTCTTCATATATTCATGAAAGTTCCTAAAACCCATTTTATAGAAACATCGCTTGGTTTATCACTATATACAATAGGCCACACATAAGCACCAAACTGCTAAAGTCAGTAATTCACACACAAGATATCCAATTCTCAACCAAATTGAATTACCAAGGCTTATGATAGAATAAAACAGCATCTGAACCAACCAAATTCAAATTTAAACCCCAATTTGAATTTTACAAAATACCTTGCATGAATTTATACATAATAATAATTAAAGAAACACTTTGAAACCCCATTTCTCACAAAAATTTCATCATGAAAACAGAAAAACAATTTACACTAACACATCACCAAAAAGGTTGACTTGTTTAGAAACCATTTAGAAATATCAAGAATCAAATGGAATGTCTTGATATGTAAATGTATATAGACACATACTTCAATGACATGTGGATGAAGAAAAACTATGGAATAGAGAAGAACATACAATAAGGGAAAATTTACACACCCTTGAACCAAATAAATAAAAGAAAAAATATAAACCCAATACAATAGGATTCAGAAAATATAAAATTATACCAATAGAATACAAGAATCAAAAAGAGAAGGAACTGGATAAGAGGAAATCAACCACAAATCCAATAAATCAAACATATGATCATTTAGAGGATTCAATGGTGGAAGGATAGAAAAGAAATATAATTTTTGAGATCCCCTAGTGGACCTAGGTTGGGGAAGGTGAGGAAATCCGAAATAATGGTTCAAATATGATAGGGAGATGATTATAGTTTTACAATTGTAATGACCTTAGAATTTTTCAGTGTTTGTCTATATGGTTTTTTAAACTATGAACCAACCATGTTCACCCTTCCAGAGAGACGGTGAAACCCACACTATTTGGTTGGACGGTTTACAAAATCCTACACCAAAAATTAAAAAAGACACTATCAACATGAAAACCATCCAGTATTCTTATCGCATATTTTCTCTTAACCATGTGCAAGATGTGATCCTTTTTCCAGAAACCATCCCTCATGATGAATGTTTTCTCAATAAAATAGCACAATTTTCCCTAGATCATGTGCAAGTCATTCATTCCAAACCATTAAACAAAACAATTTACTAACAACACCCTCATTCCAAACAGACTGCATAGTTAACACCCAATATATGAATAAAAACTGTGAACAGGGTGAAAAATCCACCCAAATATCCAAAACATAAAAAATTAAAATAGGGAACTCAGCCCAAACCTCAACCAAATGAAATATATCCTTGTAAATAATTAAATAAAATAAAATACATGGATATGATGTAAAAATTATCCCCACCTCAAGAAATTTCTTCCCCTAGAAACTCAACTAGATGAATGGTAAATTAGTCTTGATCCAAAACACAAATGAAGATGAAGGAAAGTAAAATCCTCGGTGTGACTTTTCACTTCACAAGTTACACCGGACAAGATCGAATAGAAACCACTAAAAAAGAACTATGAAAAATAAAGAAGGTTCTCCCCAAAATAAGAACCCAAATAACAATGTGGAACTCCTTTGGAATAGACCAAAAAAGTAACTCCCAACATGAACTTAAAACCTCCCACGTCCAGGGGAAACTCATAGAAGATATCAAAGTAAAACAGAAAAAAAGACCCCAATTCACCATTTCCTTAAGACATGAATATCTCCAAAATTATCCCCACTAATAAACAAAACCAATCCAAAAAGGTCTAATAAAACACACAATAAAGAACACTAATCCAAGATTCACATTTAAAAATGGAACAACTACTAGGATTCGAAAATAATAATAGAAACTAGATTCTCCCAACAAAGGGGGACTTATAAAACATTAGAAAGAAATAACATACAACTTAAACCATCCCCACTACCACATTGGATAAAACATATGGCCCAATAACTCTACCAAACACACAACTACTAATTGTGTGAAGAGCATAACTATGAGGACTATTGCAAGATATGGGATCTCTTGAAGCATATGCTACCTTGTAGTATGAAGTTTTCACCTTTTGATTAAAGTATGCTCTTCTAGAGACTCTTTATACAAAACTTATCTAGACGGCCCAAAAAAACACAAAGATGAAAAGTCTTTGGAGGACTAAAATAGGATGGATTTGAATCCACAAACCGACTGAACTAAAATCCACCAAGAGAATGGTTTGATGAATGATAATTTGTAACCGATGAAAGTGGATTCACAAAAACATGATCCACTAGCACACAAATTTTTCTAGATGGAGAACCATCATGAGCACCAAGAGGAACTGTATTTATGACTACCATTGAATGAAACTCATCTATTATTTCTTCATCTATGAGATTCCAAAAAAACTCACTCGATAAAATTACTTTCTCCATGATCTCTACACAAAGAATCCATATAAAGAGAAGAGATTTTAGATGATCCTTAGATGCTATCTCTAAAGAGAATGAAATAATTACCATGAAATTATTTAAATAAATATTCACTGTCTGGGGGCCTCACCGAACACTCAATAGCTCTACCACATTCCTCACCTTTACCTATTATAGAATAAATCATTACATGAAAGTGTTATTAATCACATACCATGTCATCACAATTTGTGACAATGAATAAATAATCACCTTCCACTAATCCAAACCTAGTCTTTATAATGAGTTTAGGATAGCACACACTCTCATAGATTTGGGAGTTTCAATTTATTTTAAGACACTCTAAACTACCACACTACATTCCACTACCACCAACAGACCTCTATCACCATAGAAAAGGGGAATAAATTGAGAATGACATGATCCCACCACTCCATGTGGATTATGGAAAATCCAAAAACTGGATGAGACTCCCTAGAAAACTTATGGGGATTTCTAGGAGAAATCTTATAAACAAAACAAGGAAGATAATATCTAAAACTAACATCCAACAAAAACAACACTACAAGACCATCCCAGCCAAACCAACTGGATCATAATCCAAACACCTCAAACACAACCAAAATCATATTTTCAAACACCAACCTTTCATTACAATTTATAAAATTACATACTTCCAAGGCCATTATTCAAATACCAAAAGACACACTTTACAAAAAGAACTGAATTTAAAAGAAAAAGTAATTCTTGAAATCATATTCCATTTTGAAATCCCCTTTCCTAAAAAAATATTTTTCATTTCAAAGATAACCAACATGAACTGAAATTAAACCAGAACACAACTCAAACAAAACTCTTAGGATGAGGAACTAGTAGCCATCCATATCCTGACGACATGGTTAGTGGTCCATGTCCTAAGAAAGTACCAAACACTAGGGGGACCATGAACCATGCACTTGATCTCTAAATGGGTCACTACTCCACCTGAAATCATAATAAGAAAATGGATCTCCTTAATTTTAATTTACCATCCATACCCCAAAAAACAAAAAAAAGAGTCAAATCACATACTACACCTAGAGACTCTAGTATCATGATGAGAAAGGGTTCATAACATCCTCCCCTACCTACCAATGATGTCATGAAAGTACAAATATTTAATATACATAATTAAAAAAATAACATTGGATGATCTAATACCATTTTTTCATGAAATAAGATGGTCATCCAACCAACCAAACACCAGACTGAGTCTGAGATATGGCCTAAGAAGCATTCTTGATCCTCCTAGGAAATCAACTAGTTTTGGGCATCAAAAATGTCACAATGGGAATGATTTTGACCCATAAAAACTATGATAAACTAACTAGAATATAGAACACAACATAAATAAAAAACAAATAAACATCAATAAGTATACAATCCAATCTAGATACAATAGATTTTGAATATAAAAATAAAGAGAAAACTAAAACTAAATCATGATAACATGATCTCTCTATGACATCCTAGTCACCACCCATCATAACACCAACCTACTCAAAAGGAAAACTAAACTAGAAACCTAAACCTAAAAAACAATTTGGTCAAATGATGTTGAGTGGCACAGATAGGGTTTTATCAGGCAACAGTTCTATAGGTAATCACCAAAGAATACACACATTTCATTTCTTGAAAAATTCTACAAACACTGGTTTTAAATACATTTAGAAAATAGGTTTTGATCATTTTAAATAAACAAATATAGCTCTCCACCGGTTCCCTTTTAAAAAACACACACAACATACCTTTTAAAAAAGGTTTCACATTCCAAACCATGTTCAAAACCAAAAAAAATAGTAATTGAAAATAAATAACATTTGGATAAAGTGATATGCTGGAAAGTAATGAAAAAACATGCAATCATAGACATTCATATCTCATATCTACAATTTATAATAAGTAAATAGAACATATATATAGTTAACAATAGAAATTTTCTTTACATCTCTAGAAGAAATCCCTAAACATACTAAATTTTAACTCACATATTGGTGTATGGTGCAGCTCCACATTCTGTAACAAACATTATTTTCAAAACTACCCAATCTAGTGGATCGTCTCAGCTTTTTACTCTATGGATCTAGGGGAACCGACCCATCTAATTGGGGTCAATAAGAAACTACCACTCAACCCTATGGATGACACTTAGGAATACCATGATAATATTACTCGATAAATGGGAAGGTCCTCACACACATGGCACAATCTAATAACCTATATCCATTATTCTTTCTCAGAACAAAGAAAAAAACCACCTATAAAATGATCCTCCACTCTAAGGGTCCAATAAAGAGTTTCCTACCTCCCAGTAAGCCACTCAAAATGACCAATAAGGCTATCACATCATATAACATCAAAACCAAAATCTAAAACATCACAAAATATCAACCGTTCCTTCACATTTCAAATCCAAATTTGATTCCAAAACAACCTCCAACTATGAATGTGTAAACACTATTTAACTTAAAAGGTGTCAAATGTGACTTTATCTCCATTAGGAACCAAACCAAAATAAAATATTCCAAACAATCCTTCATGTTACACTAGATGTGGTGCCTCTTCACAAATTCCAAATGGTTAATCCCTTATATAACACATGTCATACCGCTTTTATATTGACATGTATCACCGAGTAACCATTTCAAAACCATGGAACTATTTTTAAAATAATTGGGGTTTGAAAGAACAATTTGGGATGAGGAAGAGTGGAAGAAAAAAGGGAGAAAATCCATTAAACATCAGATTTTTAAGGGGAACATCATTGTCGAGGGACATGATCAGGTGTGTTCCCATATCTAAGGGAAGCCTGTTCATATATGGATGTGACAACATCCAATTATACTCATCAAGTATTCTTTAAAGTACCCAAAATCAATTAAATAAATCATCACTTTTTTTGCTGATACACACAAAAACCCCCACATAAGAACCAAACCAAAAAACTCAATAATTTACACACAAGACACCAAATTCACAACCAAATGGAATTTCCATGTTTTAAGAAAATCTAAAACACCATCTGAAACACCCAAAATCAACCTTAAAATGAAATTCTCATTTTATAAAACATATTTCACGAATTTATACATAAGAATAATTATATAAGCCCTCTAAAAAACATTTCACACCAACTTTTCATTATGAAAACATGAAAATAATTATGCTAACACATCAGAAGAAAGGGGAAAACATTTAGAAACCATTTAGAAAATATCAAGCATGAAATGGAATTTGATTTAAAGAAAATAGACTAAGACACCTACTTCAATGATGTGTAGATGAAAAAAAACTCTAGAAGAAGGAATAAAACAACACAAGGGACAATCTGCACACCCTAGAAGTAATGAAACAGAAGACAAAATTGAAATAAAAACCTATAGGTTTTGGCTAAGAGGAAACCCTACTAAGAGAAACTAACTATAAAAAAGGGAAGGATGAGGAGAAGATTAAGTCAACCCATAATCCAAAGAAACCTAGCTAGGAAAATTTTAGAAACATTAATGGTAGATGGTGAGCAAGGGAGGAGGGTATTTAGGATCCCCCTTCTACACATAGGTCAATAAAGTGGTTAAAGACCCAAACTAGGGTTAAAAACAATAGGGGAATAATTGAAATTTCATAATTTTAATGAAATTAGAATTTTCAAGGTTTTTCTGCAAGGTTTACGATACTGTGTGCCAACTATGAGCACCCTACTACAGAGAAAGGGCACTAAACATGGCTTGGTCGCATAGTTTGCGAAACCATGTGCCCAAAATAAATAATGCCAGTATAAAAATATAGACTATTCACATATTATTTCCCCATATTTTATCCTAACTCTGTATATATCTTACAACATTTTCCAGACACTATCCCCCAATATGCACAAGTTATCCATGGACATTCATGGTTTTCCATAGAGTATTCTCAATACATGTATGCCAAACTGTGCAATAAAAAATGGAATGAAAACACCCTCTTCTCTAATGTGGCATATAGTTAACACCCAATCCATGCATATAAACCATGCATAGGGCCAAAACTCACCTAAAATCCCCAAAACATAATAATTAAATCCTAGAACTCAACCCAACCATCTTCCTGAAAAACTAACTCCAAAAAAGGAATAAAATAAATGAAAATAAAATTTTAGGGTGTGAAATTATCATTCAAATTCACTAATGTTGTAATATTTTATTTCAAAATCTCATCATTATTTTGGATTGTTTATGTTTTATCCTCCCTTGAGGAATTTTTTTATATTTCTATCATTAAACTTTTGTATCTCCTCATCCTCTTGTTATTCATTATATTTTCATTTAATACTATAAGTTACCACACATTGATACATTAAATTAATCATAAAATGATGTTACTAGAATCTGACATTACTTATCTCTTTGGTCGAAAATCCTTTCACATTGATATCAATGTTTTTAAAAAATATTTCCAAATAATATTTTAACATTATCCTTATTATTTATTAATGAAATAAATAATTTTTATTAAATTTTAAAAAATTGGTTGAAAGGAATCTTGTTGTCATTTTTTGAACAGGGTGCGTTTTCAACATTTTTAGAATAGTGTGGATAGAATGGTTTTTTATCTTATATGAAATTTATGGAATTACGTGTCATCAAGAACACACATTGTTTTGAATCTCCATTTCAAATATGTAATATTTTTTCCAATGAAATTTTTTTCCAAATATTTTTAAATGTTTAGTATTTTTAATTTATTTTCAATGTTAACAGGATATTTTTCAAAATAATATTTTAATGGATTTTTTTATTTCTATTTGTAAATGAAAAAACCTCATTTTACCTTATGAATGTTTTATAATATGTTTTAATGATACCATCGTTATTATTTCTCTACATAGTTTATTATATTTTTTACTAGGAATACTATTTTGATATCATCCTATATACTACTCTAGATGGTTTATGATTCTATTTATTAATTAGGGGAAGTGTTGAAATAAATATGCTACTTTATAATGTGAATTTTTTGTGTATTTTATTTATTAATTTGGTAAATTATTATCATTTCATATTCTTAATTTTCAATATGAATATTTACATTATTTTTCTTCATCCCATTCATATATGGAAGGAATTAGATATTATATATGATTAGAGGGTCCTGATATAGCCCCTTGATACATCTGTAGAAATCTTGATACATTTTAGCTTGCGTATATGGATGAGGCCTTAACCATTTTTGTAATATCTCTTCAAATTATGTCTTAAAGATATGGTTATTATATATATAATTATTCATTCCCTTATTATGAGATAAGTTTTTAATGTCTATTTGATTATTGTATTAGTTAGAAAATCCATGGATATGTTTCAAGCTCATGTGATTATTTATGTGAAATTATTTTCATAATTATTTTTCTTTAAATATTATTCTGAATGTTTATCTCATTGGTTAAATATATTGTGTGTTAGTTATTTGAACTTTACATATTTATTATTCCATAGGTATTCATGATAGCTTCTATCTTATATAGACCCTTATTGAGCATTTTAGATCATCCCTTTTTTATGTTTCATTTCTAAATGATGCAATAAGTGTATTATGATTAACACATAGGTATATTTTAAAGGGAATAATTTTTTTCTCAATGAAATTTATTTCTTCTATTTATGTTTTAAAATGGAATGTGAGTTTCATGTATGCATCTATTTTTTCAAAACTAATAAACTATTTAGTCTATTGGGATTTGATCACTTATATCTAGCACCAATATAATAATGGGACTACTAGATCTAGGATACTAGGGTTGGGTTCTTCAAACCCTCACAAAGCACGTGACATGATATTAATATAATGTGAGTTCAGTTAATCACTCAACAATGTTTCTTCTAATGAAGCAATTAGTGTCATAAATATAAATATCTTAGTATTTATCCTTCATTGAATAAATATTATACTATAATTTAGGGATCGTGACTTTTAAGGATTATATTAATTGGGGTGGTAAGAATTCTTAACTATAATGGGGGATATTTCAATGAGAATGAATAACTCATGTCACAATTTATTTTAAAATGATAATTTTGTACTCATATGTAATGTAACTATTAAGTACGAAATTATAAAGTGATGTTGATCATTCCACAATTATCCTATAAGGAATGATGATTAGTACAAATAAAAAGATGTTTTCACTATGAGGATATATTTTTCATCACGATTGATAGAACCACAACATAGGGATGAGGCTGGAAAATTTTTAGGCTACACTAGATATAATATTTTTTAGTGATATTGATATAAAGGGAAGGTTTGGGTCATAATAGACCAATAGTTAGTGAATCAATTAACAGAAAAGTAATGCCATAAAATATATGGTTTCATCATCAATATTATAATAATTTTTTAATGAGCATGGATACTCCATGATTTATGTCAATGTAAAATATCATGGTATTTATTAATATTTCATAATTGATGATTTATTGTAAACTATAACTCAAATATTAAATTCCCCATAAAATATCTATATAAAATGAAAGGTTTGACATTAAACGTGTTTATTAAATTGAATTGGGATAATTTTATGATGAATGTTTCATTTATTTTGAATTTAAAAATAAAATAACATAAAAATTAAAATAAAATTTATTTTTTGAAATTTATGTATAGAGGATATTTTCATAGAATAGATTGATGAAGAGGATAAACAATAATAGTGTAATATAATAAGAATATGTGTATGGTAAATAATGAATTGATGGGGATTAATCACAACAAAAATATGATAGAATTTTACATTGGTTGAAGAAAATCTTGTATTCTATATTTAATACTATTCTACAATTTATTTACATTGAGTAAACACAAGTTAGATGAATTCATTGTGTATTATGATTATAAGGATAAAATATTATCATTTTACACAAAAAATTGAATGTAGTGGATTGGGTGGTCTTAGTATTTTCTGAATCATGCTATGGATGTGGCCTTTCATTTTACATGGTGAACCATATAAAATTAATTATATTTTATTTATTTTATTATTTTTTTGAGTGGATCTTGGAAAAATATACACTACATGAATAGGGGTTTTTTCCAATACTTATATACCCACATTTTGGTTAAATCATTGGTATATAAGATTTTTACCAATGGCTTGGTTAAATCATTGGTAAAACCTCATGCCGAACACCCTTTACCAATGGTTCTTGAAAACTGTTGGTAAAGGTTTTCCCCAATAACCCCATGTGGCCTTTCTCCTCTCCCCCATTCGGACAGAACCCTAATTTGACAGCACCTCTCCCCCATGATCAGAGCACCTCTCCCCCATTCGGAAAACACCTCTCCCCTATGATCAGAGCACCTATCCCCCATTCGGACAACAACTCTCTCAGGTTTATCTCGGTTCCTCCATCCAAACGGTTGAAATCTAGGATTTCCCCATCCAAGCTACGGAATATTCATCTGAACCATCCCAAAATATGTAACACCCCGACCCCAGTTACCCAGAGTCGGTGCATTACTACATAACATTGGCATGATCACAAGAAAGATCAAATCTCGAAAGAACGATTGGTTTAGTATCCTTGGAAACACTAGATATATTCATAAGTCTTAGGAAAAATAAAACATTGAAAGGGGTGAGCTCAAATACCCAGTAAGGATAAAAATATAGTGGAAACTTTCATAAATAAGAATAAACATTTAAGGCAATGTATAACTAAAACAAATGCCTTTTAAACTTGAACTTCAACATAGTATGGAAAAAATAAAATGAAATAATTCCATTTACTTGTTCACATGGATATTCTACTAATCGAATAATCACATACAATATCAATAACCACTTTCATATTGATGGAATTCATGATGCAGAACTTTAATTTCTGTGTCGAGGCCTCATGCCAAGACCTAAGGGGTAACTGTAACCGGAACCCAACCCGGAGAGCCTCTATAACCGGACTCCATCTCGGAGTGCCTCTAATAACCGGACACCAACCCAGAGTGCCTCTAATAACCGGACACCAACCCGGAGTGCCTCTAATAACTAGACACCAACTCGGAGTGCCTCTAATAACCAGACACCAACCCGGAGGGCATACTTTTATCGGTCCCCAACCCGGAACATACTAGTCCAACACATTTATCTTAATAAGAGGATGAAATATAACAATAACATTCGTATTAAAACTAAAATACAAAATGTCAAAACTTTAATCATAAACCATTAATGGAATAAAAATAACTCATCCATAGTCAAAAATATCACAAAACCATAAATACAATATGGATGATTTGTATCATAATAAATCAACTTGAAACAAGTTTAAAATTTATCAAAGGATGTTGACAAAGATGAAATCAATACTATTTGAGAGAAATATCTCTTTTTTTGAAATCATTTAAAAGTCGCATAATTATAGAGAAAACCATTTTTTTGAAAATATCTTTATAATCTTGTGAAAGAAGCTTCAAAGGTGTAATAATGGCGTAGAATAACTGCACCCTCCGTATAAGTTAAGAAAACATTCTTACCTTAATTTTGTCAAAACGGTTAAAAAGGACCTTGTTTGGAAAACGGCGGAAAGATTCCTTTATAAACCTCTTATAAAAAGTCAAAAAAGGGTATAAATATCTTTAGCCCATATTCTTGTAAATAGTAAAAATGTTTTGAAATACATTTTTAAGAAATATGGATGTGGATGATAAAGAGATCCAAGTATATTATTATGTATAAACAACCTCGGATAATGAAGAGATTGCGAAATAAACACTTACCTTGTACTTTTCATTGGTTGGGATAGATTAAACTCTTGTATAATGGTTAGATAATTGTTATTAAATTATACAAGAATCATATACATTAATATGATATCATATATGATCTTTTAACATTGATTTGTTAATAATATCTTAGTATTATCGTTGTTTTGGGTGTTAACTTACTCGTTTTCTTTCATATGTTTTGTTACGTAAGCTGTGTTTGTCAAGGATAGGTTGTATCTTAATCATATACTGAATTATATCAAGTCCTTAGATACTATTATTAATCATAAAATGAGAATTATACTTGAATGGATACGATGTAGAATTAATCTTATCGCGTTCGTGGAGACGGTAGTCCGTACGTACGCACGAGCGATAATATCATTCTTTTTATATTAAAATAATATATAATTGGATGTTATATCATATATAAAGAATCATTATCATGTTATATTTATTATTTACATGAGTTACACATCATTATTATACCCATCCAAATAATAATTTATTGAATAACAATTACACCACGATGTGGAGACGGTAAGTCGTACGTACGCACGTATGGTGACATGTTATTAAAAAGGATGGATAGAATACTGAATATGGTTGTACCATATTTATAATAACATCACAGTATATATAATATACTGGAGTTATTATTTTAGAATGGTAATAACAAAGAAAGAAGAAGTGGAAGAAGAAAGGAACTTGGAAAAGGGATGTGAAATCATTACCTCTTCGTCGGGTTCTTCCTTTTGATTTGATCAAAAGGGCTCTTAGGATGGCTTTCTGACTAAATTAAGGCATATAGGATGAAGTTATGGAAGTTTAGAGAGTATTTGGGCAGAGTTTGTCCAAACAAATATGCTTTGAAGGTGTGAATTAAAGAGAAGGGTGAGTGCCCTTTTATAAGAGGGGTGAGGGGAACCTTTGGAAAAGCTAGAAATATTATTTTATAATAAATTCATATTCAGTTTATAATGGCTCCAAAGTGTATTATTTAACTTTTAAGGTGGGTATAGGTTGGAAATCACTCAACCAATATAATTTATACAGGTTTGGGTAATTATACTAACCTTATATTTAATTATTAACTCTTAGTTAATTTGTTTCACTTTTACAATGTCTCTTTGTATTTTTATATTATATGGTTAATATACATACTATATACATCCAAGAGACCCAAAAGTTGTCAATTAATGATCAAAATATCCTGATATAAGTCTCTTGGCCAAATCTTAGATTTTTAGGAATTTAATATCAATTAATAATATAATATTTGTTTTAAAAACTCTTTTATGTCAATTTTGAAACTATTCAATAATTGATTTTTGTAAAAATTATAACAGAATGATTACTTCTAAAAAAGTTAATTTAATCATTTCTAACATGTCATATTAACCTAGAAAATTGTTTTAATTCATAAAAAGTCTCAAATTATATTTATTTTGGTATCTACAATATCAATCATTTTAATATTTCACTATTATAGTAATTAATGCATCACCATTGTTTCATACATAAATTAAATTATTTAAGGTCTAAAATTTATAAATAAAATTTCATTATGTAGTAAATCCTGTTAGATTTATAATGAATATTTATAGTCGAAAATAAAACATATATAACCCTATGTAAAAATTGTTTTTCTAAAAGATATATGCTTGTGTCATTTTTGTATTCATTTTAACTTAATTAAAATAAAGTTTCCCTATCACTTACAAGTGGCACCATGGGGTACCAAAATCGACCCAAATATTCCCATGGTCGGACATGTATCAACCAATAAGGTTATGACACGTTTTAGGGTAATTTTGTATTATTATAATATTATTTTTTAACCCTTATTTACCGGATTTATCCTTTAACAATGGTAAATAAAATATTTACCGAAGTAATTATTCAAAATGTGTAAAAATAGAAGTTACCTATTTACAAAATTTTAACCTCCTGATTCCAAATATATAATCCATTTTTCCAAATTTAAAACACATAAGTGGCATAAATTAATTTAAAATTAATTCCCGCTGTCAAAACAAAAAGCGTGTTTTTAAGATATAATAACTATCAAAAGATTGGTACTTGTTTATGTTCGGTTTAATTGTGAAATTATTTCCAATGACCAACATTTTATTAAATGGTAAAAATATACTTTAAAACCACTCAAATTCATAATTTATCACTATTAATTATTTTGATTAGAAAAGTTGTTTTTAATTAAAATTTAGTAATTTTAACTATTCATCAAAATATTAAAGTTATCCGAAAAGTACCAAAATTCCACCTTAGGATAAATTCGATACTCCGAATCCAAAAATTAAGTCCATTTTGAAAGATAAAATTTATAAAATTTCAAAAAGTAGGTATTACTATTAATAACGGCTAGTTTGATTGGTTGTGGTGTGTTAGAATCTCGAAGTTGCGTACAATGCACACCATTGCATTATTCAAAGGGAAACGTACCATGGAATCTTGGGATGTTTCATTGTAAATTTTTGATGTCCCCATTCAAAAAAGTAAAATTATTTAGTCAAATTGAATATATACAAGTTTAAAATATTGGATTTAAAAAGGGTTCACTATTAAAAGTTTGTAAAAGTGCAATACTAAAAATGAATTTGTTCTTACATTATGTCTAAGAAACTCATAATATGGATTCTAAAATTATAAGGATTATATAAAGTTTAAAATTTAGTTAATACTATTCATAACCTCTTTTGAACGGCTTGTTTAGTAAGTCATGGTGCGCTTGAACTTGGTGTTGCGTGTAGTGCAAGTTATTGAATTATTTTGAAGAAATAACACACTATGAAATCTTGGGGTGTTACAAAATAGGTATTTTCTTAAGTGGTACATTATTTTTATTATAATCTTTATAATATTTCAGTTTTAAGTTTTTATTTTGATGTGTATCTGTTTTTTTTTTCTTTTTTGATTTAACCTAGAAAACCCCTTTAGATTTTTTCTCCAAAACCATAGAAAATCATTTTAGATTTTTTATTTGTCGCTTTATTTTATCATATAATTATATTAAAATGTTATATAAATAGAGTGGATAGTTATAGACCACTCAGTGGTCACCTACATGAATCGTATCTCACACATTGTTTGAGATTCCATTGGTTACCCAGATAAACTACATGATTATATGTTTAGATAAGGGGAATCACCATTTTACATACGCATGACTACTCACATGACAAAGGATAGAGCATGTAGCAGATGACTGGGTTGTAGTTGAAGAATCTAGGTCGAATTTTATAATTTATTGAGCCTATTTCATAGTACTACTTCCTACTAGTTGTAACTATATTTTTCTTCTTGATACATGACATACATTACAATCATTCGGTTTATGATTGTGTTATTAGTTGGTATTATTTATTTGGTTATTTTCATCCATTTCTAGTATTTTCCCATTTTTATCTTTCTTCTACTTTTTAACTGACAATATTAAAATTGTGTAACTTAGGTAATGATGGAATAGTCTCCCCTAGATATAACAAAGTCTCTCACTATTATTCAATAACATTTTTAATTTTGGTAGATGTGCTTGAGGTCATGTAGACATCTAGGTTCGGGTCACTAATGAGTGGAATCCTAGTTTGGGATGTCACAATTTCTGGATATCATTTTTATAGTTGTTTCTAATCAAATCCATACCCACAAATATTGAAGGTCCCTCTCCAAAATCAATTGGGACATGATTCAATGAATAAACCCTGCCAACCTATGATCTATGGCCCCAAACCTAGGATCCTTTAATCCATGGTTACGGTGAAACTTGATGAGGTTATAACTACTTTTTATGTGATCTTCATCCTACTCCTTATCCTGATCTCCTTGAAGAAGTTAAAGTATAAAACTCATGTACTCCCAACAAGACCATTAAAGATTCTGTATTCCTTGATCCACTTCCAATATCTTACTGTGAAATCCATAAAAATAGGTATTAGAAATTATGGATCTTATTTTCTTATATACACTATATTTTATTTCATTTATTAATTTGATTCTCATATAGAGTAATGTGTCAGTTGTGCTTTTATATAAAGTAAAAAAATTTCATTTACCTAAATATTTTTTTGATTGAACTTCAATATTATTGAATTCCTTTGAAATGACTTATTGCAATTTATTTACAGAATGGATAGAAGTTGGATGTAAGAAACTGATCAGATTTCTACTGATTTTCAAAATAATTTGAACATATTTTTTGATTTTGTATTTTACAAGGCTTCAGATAGTGGTCGCATACACTGCCAATGTTCTAATTGTATTCGAAGACCTTGGTTGAGTTGTGAAGAAGTTAGATATCATATAACCAAATATGGTTTCCAAACAAGCTATTATGTGTTGTATCACAATGGAGAGAAAATGGAATTTCAAAATTTTGATGGTCCAAATGATAGGACTAAATTGGAGTGTTTGATATATGATCAGTTTCCATTTATTCGGAATCATGAGAAGGAAAGGATATCCATCCAACAATATTTTGATACAATCACACATGATGTGTCCAATGAAAATGATGATGTTGATAGTGTGAAAAGGTTGAATGATGTTGCAACGACTCCAGTATATCGACAATGTGGTAAAATGAAAAGGTTGGAATTTTTAATCAGATTGTTTCATGGGAAAACTATGTATGGGATTTCAAATACTGCAATCAATTACATTCTTACCTTCTTGAATTACTTACTTCCAGATGATGCAGATATTCACCCAAACCTCTATATGGAATGGAAGTTAGTTGATGAACTTGGATTCTCAAGAAAAATTCATGCTTTCCCAAATGAATGCAGCTTATTTTGGTAGGAAACTACGGAAAGAAATGACTGTATCAAATGTGGAACCTCTCGATGGAATCCAAAAGATGATGGAACACCATCTCATGTGCCACAAAAAGTAATTTAGAACTTTCCATTGATCCCCAAATTGCATAACTATTTCATGTCTGATGAAATATTAGTAAAAATTTGATGGAATGACACTAAGAGAAAAAAGAATAATGAAGAGTTTGTTCACCCTTCAGATGTATTTTCATGGTAGTGATTTGATGCTCGATATCCTGAATTTTTAGCTAACATGCGTAATGTGAGACTGGGTCTTTCATGTGATGGTTTTAATCCATTTGGGCATATTCTTACTTCACACAGCACATGGCCAATTTTCATAAACATTTATAACCTTCCCCCATGGTTGTGTATGAAAAATCCTTACACTTTCTTGAGTATACTGATATCTGTCCCTTCTGATCCCAGCAATGATATAGATGTATTGATGCAACCTTTAATAAAATAGTTGAAACTTCTTTGGGATGTGGGTGTTCCCACATACGATTCATGTTTGAAAGACATGTTTCAGATGTGTGTTGCGCTTATGTGGATGATCAATGATTTTCTTGCTTATGAAATGATGTCTGCATGCATTAAAAAAGCAAAATTTCCATGTCCTATTTTTATGAAGAATACTCGATCGATAAGACTAAAATATCATCATAGTTTTAGTTTTATGGGCCATCGACAATTCTTTCCAATGAACCATCCATATAGAAACAATCATCGAAGATTTGACAATACCATGGAGATCGACGATCTACCTCAGCGTATGTCTGAAACAGATGTGCTTAATGAATTGAAATTTTTCTAGTTATTCATTTGGGAAGGGGGTTATGAAATCTAGAAGGAAGAACAATATTTCCAATGATACCTATTACAATTGGAAGAAGAAGATTATATTCTTTGAGTTGTAATATTGGTCAATTAACTTGTTATGTCATTGCTTAGACGCGATTCACATTGAAAAGAATATATGTAAATTGTTGCTTTAGATTCTTCTAAATGTCAAGGGGAACACAAAAGATGATTTACGATCCCGGAATGACTTGGTATATTGAGGGATGAGACCAGAATTGCATCTTGTCTGTATCATTGAAAATAAATGGAAAGTTCCATGTGCTTTTTCTGTGATGACACCTACTGAAAAAAAATCAATTTCTAGAAGTGCTAGAGACTATTAATGTTCCTAATGGCTATTCAAGAAATATATCAAAAAGGGTCAATGGAAAAGAGTTGATGCTAAAATCCTTGAAGACTCATGATTATCACGTCCTTTTGCATGAGTTGATTCCTATAGCAATTTGTCCTCTCTTGTCTAATAATGTAAGAGTCCTAGTTATTCGGTTGTGCTATTTGTTTAGAGATATTTTTGCTAAGACGTTGTCCAAATCCTTCTGGAAAAAATTGTTGGCAGAGACACCATTCATTTTGTGTGAGTTAGAGAAAATATTCCCTCCATCGTTTTTTACATGCGTGTTTCATCTGACTGTCCAACTTCCGACTGAAACACTTCTTGGGGGACCTGTTGCTTTCCATTGGATGTATCCGACTAAAAGAAACATGTACACATTGAAATCATATGTTCAAAATAGGAATTATCCTGATGGTTCTATTGTGAACAGTTACTTAGATGAAGAATGTATGGATTTCTGCTCAATGTATTTGTATGATCTTACTATGAGAATAAACAGACCAATGAGAAAGGAAGAAGAACAGTATAAGCAAATTGAACCCAGTTTTCCATCACTTCCTCAGACAAGAGGAATTCCACGATCATATACTTTGATGACATTAAGCCTTAAAGAGCGAGAGATGGAACATCGCACAGTGTTGTTCAATTGTGATTTGTTCGATGAGTATATAAAGTAAGTAAATTCTACATGTATCTCTTATCTTATCTCCTATAATTTTAAATATTTTTTATACTATTATTATTTTTATCAAAAGAGAACATAAATAATCGATATATAGAAATCATCATTCATTATCTTTGAGAAGGAAATAGACTTTGCATAGCAAAGTGTTTTCTTCTTGGTTGAAATTGAAGGTACAAATATTTCTATAATAACTAAATAAAAATAATATTTAATTACTTTTACTATTTTTTATATTTTAGGTATAGAGTTTTCCTGCAAACTCTATTTTTGAGGAAATAATAACTTTGGATTTTGGTCCTAATACCATGGTTTGTGCTTGTAAATCACTTTTGATCAATGGATACAAATTTATTATCACTAAACAAGCAAAAAACATGAGAACATAGCTTGATGGTGTTATGATAACTACCACAATAGACTGTTATGCCAGTTCATTGGATAATAGACCCTATTCTGAAAATGTTTCTTATTAAGGAGTCGTGGAGAAAATAATAATTTTGGATTATTACTCGCATGGTCGAGTCACAATGATGAAATTTCAATGGTTTGATTCCATGACGAGGTAAGGCACCTTTATTGATGATTGTGGATTTCGAGTTATTGACATGACTCACACTCTTTCCACCAATGAACCATATGTATTGGCATCAAGGGTCAAACAAGATTTTTTTATCAAAGATCACCGTCATCCTAAATTTGGTGTAATTATTGAAGTAAATACCAGACATGTTTTTAATGATCATGATGATGAAGTTGACATTATTTCTACTGCAATTGGAAGCAATCCTTTTATTACTAATGATGACTCCAATAGCTCAATTGTAAGAGTTGATTGTGAACCCAAAGTTGTAGTGGGAAATATATAGAATCAAACAGTTTTGTTCAAACCTACATGTTTCACCTACATCATTCAGAGTGTGTATCCTAGTAATTACCTTAAAACCACCATAAATCTTTTATTCCTTTATTTTTTTTATCATAATGGTTTCTCTATAGTTTGTTTTTTGGGTTACACATTAGTTATCTATTTTTAATTACTTCCGTATTTGTTTTCATTGCAAGAAATTAAACCCATTGAAGAGATGCGGTAGAAAAAGATGACAGAAAATCATCGTTGTATGACACAAATGGGTGTTCCCCCACTCATCCCTGTTGTGAGTATTTTATTTCAAATATATATATTTCAATAACTTATAATATCATGTGTTTACTTTTGTGTTAAACTTTTTTTCAGGATCCACCCCCTAGACAAGAGATATTCAATGAGGACCATGATATTGCTCCCAGTATAGAGGTTGGTGGTAGGAGGGGGGTGGTGTCAGAGTTAGTAGATTATCTGGTGGTCCCGGTACCGAGGCCGGTGGTATGAGGGCTCATTGTGTGAGAGTTGGATGATCCATTGGTCGTACCTGATTGGACTATGCCCCTACCAGATATGTGTCTTCTACGCCCCATTTTGATCCTTGTGTGTCTTTAGGTACACATCGGATATTTTGGCCTCTGATGTTTACACTACCAGTTGGCTAGACGTCTATGCCATCATCTTTTTCTTCTGTTTCATTATCTATGAGCTATTATATTCCACCTTCTTTGACTCATGCTCTGACACAGTATGTGGCTAAAGAGCATACACTAAGGGACACTCCACATGTACAAGATATTCCTTCAACTTCTGCACATCCAGTGACACCCATTGATCTGACTACAACAGGTATATTTAAATAACTCTAACAGATTTTATACCAAAATTTATTTTTTGTTATAACTTGTACTGATATTTTTTTCTTTAATAACATATTCATCTAATGATAAGAGGTGGGGGAGGGGGTGTACTCACTTGCATGTGGTATGGAACTGCCAGACACAGTTGATGGTTGAATACAATGATGATGGATAGATGATTGATAAACCTGGTCCGGAATGTCAGGGTTTTTTGGCGATGCTAGCCAAATACTCTGACATCAGTCCGGTCATCCCTCTCTCTTGGAGACATCTGTCACATGAGATCAAGGATAATGCGTCGGCAAAAATATGGGTAAAAAATATATTGGATTTAATGTAGTATTTGTTTGTGTTTATATGAATTAATCTATTGTGTGTAAACTTTGGTTTAACTTCCCTGATGGTGAAGGTGAATGACCAGCACCTTTAAAGGTGCTAGGAGAGCTTTGGAGAGCTTATAAGCATGAGTTGTATGTTGGATGGTGTGATAAGGTGGGCACGGAGTTGGAGACAGTACCTATTGTGGATGACTTCCTGATAGTGCAATATCACCAAATGATTACCCATTGGGCGACTGTCAAATTTTAGGTATTAATCCAAATTGAAGTATTTAAATGACAGTTTTTATATTTTTCATTAATATTATCTTATTTATTATAAAACATTATTTAGGAATATTTTTGAAAAAAAAAACATTGATTCAAAGCAATACCTCCTCACTTTGGGGTGCACTACTATACTAGATCATGAGAGGAAGCTAGTACGATATAGTTGTTTATAACTTTTCTTTAAGACTTTCCCTTTTTATTGTTTCCTACTTAAATTATGTGATTTATTAAATCTTGATTATATGATTATAATTGTACTTTATATTTTTTAAATGTCATTACAGAAGCACAAATTTAATATTGAAGTACGTCTCCCTCGAGAAAAATTGTTTTTCTCGAGTATAAGGAAAAAATATGGAACTGTGGTTAATGAACCGACACAAGAAAATATTGTAAGTTTTAGTTTGTTTATTTCAAATTTTAATATCTATTTTGAAATTTAATAATCTATTAATACTTTTAACAGTCTGCTTTAGAGTCCCTTGATTCCTAGGAGCCTGAAAATTTAGGGCCACATGATCATTTATATCAGGATTTGGGAGATGAGCACTCGGGTCGAGTACACTGCCGACCAGGTTAATATCAGGTTTGGGGAGATGATCACTCTGGGAGATGAGCACTCTCGTCGAGTATGCTGCTGACCTGGTAATAATGTAGTCCCAATGAGGTATTGGTCCACTCCAGGTATCCATTCTAATACCACCAAGTTGGAACAGGTCAAGGAGCATGCAAGACAGTCTGATAAAAGGGTCACGGAGTTGGAAGAACAGGTTCAACCGAGGGAGAAAGAATTTATGAAAATGATCAATGCTTTATCTTCATCACTTCCACCAGAGGCTAGCATGGCTTGTCAGACATATATGTCATCGATGGGTGAATTATCCAACGCACTGGGCAGTAGTTCTAGTGGCGGTTGAGATGATGACATTCTTGGTGATGACGAGGATGCTGAAGAAGACGAGGGAGAGGATGAGGATGAGGACGAGGGTGAGGATGGGGCCGAGGGCGAGGATGGGGATGAGGATGAGCATGGGGACGATGAAGAGGACAAAGACAAGGATAGAGATTGCGGCGAGGATGAGGTAGATGATGATAGTGGTGATGGTGATGATGATCAGGGGAAGATTGATCCATTACATTTTTGAATTTAGTATAACTCTTTATTTTTGAACCTGGTTTTTCACTCTGGTATAGATATTTTTTAATTTAGTATAACTCTTTATTTTGGACCAAATATGGAAGCCTAATGATGTTATAATGGTTTATAGGGATTTTGGGGCTTGTCCGGAGCTCGGAACCCTGGTCAGCGTTGAAAAACACTATGTCGCATGGTTAGTAAAAAAAATTAGTCCATCCCACAAGGTATCTACCAACCATATAGAGCTATATATTAGAATAAATGTGCATGATTTTCCCTAACCGTGCAGTAGGGGATGCACATCATGCACAATGTCTATAGTTTTAGTATAATATATTATCATTGTTGTTGCACGATTTTCCTAACTGGCATACGGAAAACCGACCAAATGCATTCAGATTGTGCTGATTATTTAGGAAAATGATCCATGAGTCATATGTGAGGTGTAAGAGTTAACCCCGCCTCAATCTGAGGTACGGTGTGGCCAGTATCACTCAAAAGGTCTCTCTTTTGTTTAAAATGGATGCCCTTTTATGTAAAAACAACTAGAATACGGAAAACTGACCAAAAATATTTGGATTGTGTTGATACTTTAGGAAACTGATCCATGGGTCATATGTGACGTGTAAGAATAAACCATTCCTTAATCTGAAGCACGGTTTGTCCAGTACCACTCAAAGTGGCTCACTTTTTTTTAAAATGAACATCTTTTTAAGTGAAAACAACAAATGACATACAGAAAATGGACTAAACGTATTCAGATTCTGTTGATACTTTAGAAAAATGATCCATTGGACATTTGTGACGTTTAGGAGTCAACCCTGCATCAATCCAAGGCATGGTGTGGCCGGTACCACTAAAAGAGTCTCACCTTTATATGAAATGATCAACATTTTAAGTGAAAACAACAACTGGCATACGGAAAACCAACCAAATGATTTTGGACTGTGTTGATACTTCAGGAAACTGATCTATGGGACATTTTTCATGTGTATGATTCAACCCTGCATCAATCAAAGGCATGGTGTGGCCAGTACCACTCTAAGTGTATCTCTTTTGTTTAAAATGGACAATGTTTTATATAAAAACAATAGGCATACGTAAAACCAACCAAACATATTTGTATTGTGTTGATACTTTAGTAAAATGATCCATGCGGAATTTTTGATGTGTATGAGTCAACCCCACATTAATTTGAGGTGCGTTGTGGCCAGTACCACTCTAAATGTCTCTCTTTTGTTTAAAATGGACGTCATTTTTAGTGAAAACAACAACTGGCATACGGAAAACCAACCAAACGCATTCTAATTGTGGTGATACATATAGAAAATGATTTGTGGGACATTTTTGACATGTAAAAGTCAACCTATCATCAATCTAAGGCATGGTGTGGCTGGTACCACACTAAATGTCTCTCTTTTGTTTAAAATGGACATCATTTTATGTGAAAACAACAACCGGCATACGGAAAACCAACCAAACGCATTCATATTGTGTTGATGCTTTAGGAAAACAATCCATGAGTCATATGTGATTTGTATGAGTCAACCCCACCTCAATCTGAGGCACAGTGTGGCTGGAATCACTCAAAGTGTCTCTCTTTTGTTTAAAATGAACAATGTTTTAAGTAAAAACAACTAAAATACTGAAACAAAATTTATTCAGAATGAGTTGATACATTAGAAAAACGATCCATTGGTCATATGTGACATTTAATACTCAACCCCACATCAATCCAAGGCGCGTTGTGGCCGGTACCACTCAAAGAGTCGCACTTTTATTTGAAATTGACAACATTTTAAGTTAAAACAACAACTGGCATATGGAAAACCAACCAAACGCATTCATATTGTGTTGATACCTTAGTGAAACAATCCATGGGACATTTTTTATGTGTACGAGTCAACCCCGCATCAATATGAGGCACAGTGTGGCCGGTACCACTCTAAATGTCTCTCTTTTGTTTAAAATGGACAACATTTTTAGTGAAAACAACAACTGGAATATGGAAAAAGGACCAAACTTATTCGGATTTGGTTGATACTTTAGAAAAATGTTCCATGAGTCATTTTTGATGTGTATGTTTCAACCATGTCTCAATCCGAGGCGTGGTGTGGCCGGTACCACTCAAAGTGTCTCGCCTTTATTTGAAATGATCAACATTTTAAATGAAAACAACAATTGGCATACTGAAACTAACCAAACGCATTCGTATTGTGTTGATACATTAGGAAAACTATCCATTGGTCATTCTTGACATGTACGGGTCAACCCTACCTCAATTCGGGGCACAGTGTGGCTGGTAGCACTCAAAGTGTCTCTCTTTTGTTTAAAATGGACACTGTTTTAAGTAAAAACAACTGACATATAGAAAATCGACCAAAAGTATTCAGATTGTGTTGATACTTTATCACAATAATCCATGGGTCATTTATGATGTGTACAAGTCTACCAAGCCTTAATATGAGGCCCAGTGTGGCCGGTACCACTCAAAGTGTCTCACTTTTATTTGAAATGGATAACATTGTAAGTGAAAAAAACAACTGGCATATAGAAAACCAACCAAAAGCATTCATGTTATATTGATACATTAGCACAATAATCTATGGGTCCAATTTGATGTGTAATATTCAACCCTACCTCAATCCAAGGAACGGTGTGGCTGGTATCACTCTAAATATATCTCTTTTGTTTAAAATGAACATCATTTTAAGTAAAAACGACTGGCATACGGAAAACCGACCAAACATATTCAGATTGTGTTGATACTTTAGCACAACTATCCATGGTCTAGCCTCACACAATCCACTTCTCATGTGAGTAAATCCTACCCCTATTCTAAAACACATGACATTTAGTACGCCAAGGACAACTATATTCCCAAAGTCACACAAGCTCATTGATACACACCCATTATCATCATCACTAAGTTCAAAGACACCCGCCCCAAACCATGACATTATATTTGTGTTTGGTTGAATTCATTTATTTATTTCCTTATTTTGGGTTATTAGCTTCTAATTTCTGAATTCAATCATGTATGTGTTATAAAAAATGCAATTTTTTATGTATTCTTAATTCTGTATCACATATAGTTACATATTCAGGTTATAATTTATTGTATTCAAAATTGATTGTTTAATTATGTATCCTTATAATTATCAGTTTTTAATTATGTATCCTTATTATGTATTTCATTGTATTTATTCTGTACAATTCACACAGTAACACAAAGAGCATGTTGGTGTGTGAATTGTACAGCAAAGCCTATACCAATGGTTTTCAACAATTGGTATAGGTTCTGTATGTATTTTTTTTACCAATGGTTTAAACCATTGGTATAGGGGTGAATGGAAGACTAAAAAAGATATTCCAACGGTTTTGAAACCATTGGAATATGTTTTGTATAAGAACTCCATGCCAATGGGTTTATAAAACCATTGGTATAGAGTAGATTTCTTCACATATTCCAACGGTTTATCTCAAACCATTGGTATATGTCTATTGTCACGGCTTATTGGGCTACGGTTTTAGAAACCATTGGTATAATTTATACCAATAGTTCTCCACCCTATATCAATTGTTTTCAACAATTGTTATACCTTAAATTTCTAGTACTGGTAATTCAATTCACATTAATTAGATTAGATGTTTTTTAAGGATGAAACGTAAGAGGAATTGAATTAACCCATTGTGTATTCTCATTGTTTTTTATTCTTTCTAAATGATATCTAATAATTTTAGTTTCCCTTCAATAATATTTACTAATATTTTATGTTTCTCATGAATTATATCCACTATATTGAATGGAATATGAGTTTTTTATATTATTTTTTTAATATATATCACATTGATGAAGTCAATATTAATGTAATTATAATTTTACATGGAGAAAATATTGTTTATGGAAATTTCATATGGTTGAATATTTTTTATCAATTTGTGTGGATATATTGGATAATAATATTGAATTCATTACAAATAATTCTTGAGGTGATTTTATGATACCCATAGATAAAATTAACTTGTAAAATGATGATAATATTTGAATCATATCTTTATGAATCTTTAAAAACGGTTTTCTCTCAAAGCAAATGGTACTCAAATAAAAAAGGTAATATATGATAATTTAGAAAAAAAGAATTCTTTATTTTAATGTGATAATGAAGGAATATAAACCACAATATTTATGATTGAATCTTAAATATACCAATATGAATGATGATAAATCAGTGTATGATTTATTTACTCTATGTAGTGAACTATATTTTTTCTTATCGATACGCTAATTAATTTTGTGTTTTAGATCCTTAATAAATTAATAAGGGGAAAATTATTAACATTACCTATCATATGACCTTGAAATTATTTTTTGATAGTTTATTTGATCTTAGTTTGTGATGTTTTTCCCGGGACTATTAATTCATGAATTATTGAGCATGTTGACTTTAAAGTAACATTTAATTTTTCAAATTTAAATAAATATTACCCACATGTATAGTAAGAGGTAACTTTTAAACATTGTATCAAATGAAAATTAAGAAATAATGGTCATTTATTGAAAGGGGAATTTTATTTAAATGAGATATAAATTATACATCTAGTAATTGGGAAGTATATAATGTATTCTCTATAATTTTATTTAAAATATTTGTTAAAATGATTAAGGATTATCAATTACCATTTATAAAATTATTCATTTGGATAGAAATTTATTATAATTAATGAATATTAATAAGTTTCTGAGGTATTTGGGACCATATGTTGGTAATATAAGACTAATTTGGGAATAAAATGATGAAAAAAATCAGATTCTGTTGTACATAAGAATGGATTGAAGATGTATTAATTCACCATCAATAAAAGAGTTCAATTCATGGGGTAATCTATTATTAAAACCTAAAAACATTTAATTTATTAACATTTGGTTTTATATATGACTAATTAATCATAATATGGTTTTTAAAGAACTCAGAGTATTCATGTGGATGAATTTTTTGATGGTTTATTGTAAAATCACCTTCGATATAAATACATAAAATATTTTTAATTGGAAACCCTCAGTTATCATATATGATAGTGAGTAAAAATCCAAAAGAGTTCATGGGACCTTGAGGATTATCTGAGAGATTATTATTTCCTTTATCTACATTCATTTATTGACCATTATAAAGGATCACTGCTCACCTTTTCTACGGATTAGTGTTCTTATATGATGACATCATATCTTGATCAGATTAATAGACAATGGGAACAATATACAATCAAGTTTAAAATTTGTAGTTATTTACTATATGATTTTATGGTGATGATATATGTCAATAATGAAACCGAAGTTTATGAATGATTCATGTGTGTCATTCCAGGTATTTTTAATATTAATGAACACAATGATTTTTGGTTTGAGAGTAAAGTTAGTGACAATTAGAGAGCAAGGAAATACCCTATCATTCAATAGAGTTTAATGGTTGATGTTATGCATAAGTTTAGAATGTTTGTTGGTGAATCTAGTGGATACATTTGGAAAATAGAAGGAATTATGTACCCAAGGTGAAGAACTAGACTCATGAATGTGGTTTTGGAAGGAACATGTCCTGAAGATTCCTATACAACAAGACATGTTTTTTAGTTTATAAATATGAAATGGAATGTAACTCAATTAGATAAACCATATATGTATATGTCATGTGGATCACAATGTAAAATGTTATATGGATTAGATACCTTTTTTTCACAAATTACATGTGTGATGGAATAAATGAAATATATTCCAATGAGTACATGACATTCAAAATTATTGGAAAAAATTGAGTATCTCACTTGATTCATATGATGTATACCAATATAGAAAATTTTTTCTTATCAAGATAACTTAAACCACTATATCAAGATACCCATAGAGTATCCCTAATACCCACAAAAAACATTTACACTATTATATAGTACATGCATATAGACTTATACAAATCGTGTGTATGGGGTAAAATAAAACAATTGTTATTAAGGGGCTACACATCCAGTATTTAAAAGTAAATTTAATATACCTTTCCATATCCGGTGACATTTTATATCATCTTACCCATTACTAAATTTTTTGGAATTCATGTATACCGTAAAGAGTGATTCTCTACATAGAATATGATAGAACATCCCCATGTAGATTCATAGGTAATACACGAGGTGACTCAGCAAGATTAATTACCCAAGCTCGATAGGGATAAAAACTAGGTTTGGGTGAGACAATAATAATAGACATGGGATCTAGTACTCATATGGTGTTATGTTCAAATCATGAAGTTGGTCCCTCATATTATTTTTAATCCACCATATATTTCTGTTAGGGGGAAGTCGCATTCAACTACACCAATGTTGGATACCCCAAGAGAGCCTTGGGGGTTGAGTATCCTTGGTAGAGATAAACACTGATTATGGGAGAGGATAATCCTCTTGTTTGTGGATCTTATGAGCATTTTCATGGATAGAGCTCCTCATTAGACGTCACACTGTCATTAGAGACCATCTTATTGTAGGAGTCATTTTCTTTCATGTATTTTGTCAATAAATTAGGAAACTAGTGATATATTATTTGTTTTCAGTGGATTATTCTTTAGCCTAGTTCTATGATCGACATATTTGGTCAATTCTGGTCATATATAGTGTATTGATATTCAGAGTTATAGATGATTTATGAAATGGATGACCATGGATTGGAGAAATCTATAATAGTTTAAGGTATATTTATTGTCCTCTATTCATGAACATTTAAAATGGTTAATGTGGGAATATACTATTATTCATGAACTACGTGTTCAATAGTTAAATATTCCAATGGGCCCCATGAAAACCCATTATCATCTTTGGAATTTTCATGAATAGGGGAAATCGTTCACTCATACCTTTGAATGAAGTGAGTTTACCTATGGTTAAGAAAGTGATATCTCATTGGATTCCTTCATAGTATAGATGATACCTATCCATTCCAACATTTTTTTAGACTAGATTCCCTTTTTGAGTACCACTTGATTAAAATTTGTTTCAAAAATGATTCTTGGAGTTCCATTATTAGTGAAAGTGATCCCCATAAAGTATTGACATAATATCTCACCCTATAATTTTATAATCATCCACACATTTGACTATGAAAATGAGTTTATAAATAGTGGAAATAAATAATAATCTATAATCAAGGATTGTGAATGAATTCATAAATATCTATAGAGGGTGAATCAAGATTATCCCCTTATATAAGAAAGATGTATACATCTTCTTGTATTCTATAAATTGAATTGTGATTTTATAAGGAAAAAATAATGGATTACCTTGTTGTTATCTTAAAACAGGTTGTTGAAACTTGTCCCTGTATTAATTTATTATGGTCAATAGTGATGTTCACATACATAGAGTCATTTTTTATGAATAGTAACATAGTGACCAATGTATAAGTTAGTCTATTTTATGTATGGGTTTTTGATATAGGATGAAGTAAGAGTAAAGAAATAGGGGAATAGTGGATGTTCCCCAATATAATGAAATGATGTTCTTATATGATAGATGAATATCATATCTATCATCCATTATTGTGTGGGATTATTTATGGGAGAGGGAGACATTTCTCAACATTTATTTCACTATGGCGGTCCTATATTTACACTTTTTATGGAAGTAGACCATTGTATTTATGTTAATTTCATTGAATTTCATGATCCATTATTCCTAGGTGATGACCATTACTAACTTCCTAAATGTTAGGAGAATGAAATCTAATCACCTATTTGATACCAGTTTACCATTCTATTCATATTTTATATCTCAGGGGGCATGTTATATAAAGATCATTCCATTATATTGGGGACCTCAATGTGTTATATAAAATGGAACCTCGTAAGTCTTAAATTTACATGAAAACCCTTATAGTACTAAAATAAATAAATTATTATTCAATGATTACGGTTTTTAGTCACTCATGATTTTATTGGAGCTATCCTGAGGTTAATAGCTAATAAAACTGGGCAATGTGAATGGTCAGGAACATCTAATTTCAATAGAAGTGGACTGACCCACCAGACAAAAAGTGGTATGTCCCTATAAACCTTGAGGAGTGTTGTGAAATTTCATTATGTTCTCATCAATATCTTTTTTATAAGGGAGATGAAAACATATCAAGATTATTTTTAGTGGGGAAGGGATCATGTGAAGAATTTATAAGTGGATTAAACGTTATAATGAATGACTACAAGGAGATTAGTGGAAAGGAATTTGTTTTTCTTTTTCCTTAAGCTAAATACATAATATATATGTCTTGTTATCATGATATATAATAAATGAAGGCTCGTTTACTAAATATTATGTTACATTTCCTTGTTTTTGGAGTAAGTGTGGAATCATTTTGAAGCACTTAGTTGTGGAGGAAAATGAAAATGGATTGTTTTCATATGATATTTATAAATAATACTCTTTAATATTAGTTATTATAGAACTCCCACTGGTGGTAACCTTATAAATGAACCATTTGGAGGTCGATGTCAGTAAAACATGGTGTTTTTCATCCTATATTACTTCATGATTTTATGATTTTAAGGATTGAAAATAATCATCCAGAAAGACATTTGTTTCTACTAATTTTCTTCTTTTAAATTATCTAGATCAAAAAACTCTGGTAAGGGGTGATGTTGTTCCCATATAGTTTGTTCTGTACCAATTTATCCTCAAGCCTAAATCACTAAGGATAATATAATTTCATGTGAGGGTGTGTTTTAATTCTATATGATATTAGCATATGTGATTACCATATTTTTTTATCTAATTGTATCATTCATAGTGATAAAATGTTATAATGGTGGGCTATGATAACAGGACATACATTCCACTATAATATATATATATATTGAGATTTAGAGTCTCAATACCTCTCTAGGTGTGAGATGAAAAATATAACCTAAAAGAAAAAATTGGAATTTTTTTTCGTAGTTTCATTGATCTCTGGGTTTTTTGTATACCATTGAGGTGAAATTTAATAAATTTATCATTATAACTAATTTTAAGGCATTTTAATTTTCATTATATAAATTAATATTATATATAGATCAAAAATGAAGGTAAATACTAAATGGTGTCTTTGATGAACATTATAAAAAAAATGGATGTATCAATAATAAGGTGTATTAAATAGGAAAGGCATAAATTTCACATCCTGAAATAGGGTTGTAGATTGCGTATTTTGGTTTTTTAATTAAAAGACTAGTTCATATAATTATGAGTTATAAATTCCCATTTGTGTCGTTTTCCCTATAATTACTAATTTCCACCATTTAAGGAACCAAATAGGGAATTAATGATGTTGTAAATACTATTTCATAAAGTGGATATAAACTCAAGAATTAAACTAAAGACATGATCAGATTATATAGCCATGATGTATGTATTGAATAGATCAAGATGTTCTTCTAAGGAAAGAGTTAAATTCATGTATTTCTCCATTTATTGAAATTAAATTGTTTCAAATTGTTCTCTATTGGTGAGATATCTTTTAGATCATGTTCAATTTGGTATTTTCCATGAACATATGAGTATTTATTTGGATGAATTATTATTAATGATTTATTAACAACTTATTAAATGTAAATCCCTCTAATGTGATCACTTAGAAATTGTTGATCCTCATAAACAATTTTATTGGAAAAATATATATTTTCTTAGGTTATCTAGGATTTTGGAAGAACTAATTATTTTACCCTCCTCCACATTTTGGTTATTTTCTAAGGATAAATGAAACTGATGACGTTTTTCATGTATATTTGTTTTTTGAGTGATTTGATAGACCATGAGTAAATGATAATGGAATGAGGAAAACTTAAAACCTAGTGTAAAAGTATTGATATCACACAATAAGAGTGTATGGAGTGAGGCTATATGAATTTGGATGTTTTGGTTGAGGATTGTAGTGAGTGTGTCTTATAGAGGGTTGAAAAAAGTGATTTTGTCAAGGGCTCATGGATTTGAAGTAATGTTAGTGACTATTGAAGCTTTGGGAAAATCCTGGTGGTTCTTGGGTCTTAAAAAATACTAAAAACATGTGAAGAGGCATGATTGTGGACAAATCTGCTGATGGTGTCATGAAAATTAGAGTAAATTAGAAAACTGGGTGAAAAACATGTTTATACAGTGTGTAGTTTTGGAAATAACATGTCATGTAGGGAACTCGGTTATTGAACTAGGGTTTTTATAGTTTAAAAATATCACATGGCTTGTGACTCCGAAATACATGTCATGTATGGTTAAGTCAATTAGATTTCCAAATATAGGATTAAATGACCCTACTACCCTATTTTTAATTACATTACATATCTTGTAAAAAACAATCTAGTGATGTTTATGGCTATATGATTCAACCAAAGAGGGGCATGTGATGGGTATCTAATGGGTTTTAACAACTTTCAACCACATTTTACACAATATATATATATATATTGGTATTATAACTACCAATTATTTTCATACATAAATATTCTATACTTTTGGATTAATATTTATTACATTTCACAAATACATGCCTGGGGAATAAAAAGTTTCAGTGTATTTTGAGACTATATAGACAATAACATAATCACATGAATGATATTAAACATATACCACAATTATCTCCCCATTTAGTACACTTTATAGTAATATCCAACATAAAACCTTTATTCATTACCTGGGGCTAGGAAACATAAGAAAGGTTGATAGTTGATTCTCAATAATGGTAATCAGGGGGTAAATAAATAATCTCATAAACATTACATGACCCTAAGAGAATGCGAACATGAACATAACATTTTAAAACAATATCCTGTTTAATATAGATAAAAATATTTAATCATGACATTAATCATGGAAATTTATAAGACATTAATTTCCAATGAAATCAACAAGCATAATAAATGAGAGAAAAATCATTGTCATATGAATGGGTCAAAATCATAATATTATGACCTTGTGAACATTTATAAATAGAAATATGTTCACTAATTATGTTAGGATCATGAAATTAGTCCCTCTAAAAAGCATATAGACATGAAACAAGGTCCCCACCTAACAATATGGATGCAAAAGTATATCCACATGTAACCTTATAGAAAATAAAGTAGGTAATCACATGAAATTGTGAAGATGAAACATGGCTCATGTAAAAAAAATTACATAATATCAGGTCCATATAGAATATTTTCAACATGAACTTAGGTTCGCAAATAATAATATGGAAATGAAACCATGGCCACACATAACATTGTGAACATAAAATAACAATCACACATAACATAATTGACTCATATATCATTCATAATTACCCAATGAGTTGGAGGGATATATAGGCCCCACCCATTACATAATTCCTACATATTTGTGATGAAATTCATAAAACATTTATCATATCATAAACCTTGAAAATAAATTTGTTTCATAAACAATTCATAATAACATAAATAATTGAAAATAAATGGGTTCAATAACCATTTCATCATTCCCTGATATAATAACCTAAAATAACTTATTGTCGTAAAACCCATCTAAGGGAATAATAGGGATGGTATCATCGAATTATATCCCTATTAAATGTTAACTATTTTCGAAGTATGTCGTATTAGAATGAAATTATTTATGAAACATCATGTAGAATATTTCATTAAGAAAATAATATTTACACTTTGAAATAAATTCTCTAAAATCTAAAAAATTAACAAATATTAAAGGATATGTTATCTGTGAAAAAATAGAAACTTTGAAAGTATTATTTAAATCATTTATATTTATTGATGTGTTGAAATAACTTTCATGACGTACATGTTAAAATGAAGAAATCATTCACATTTTTAGTATCATCTTAAAGGCCCTTTTTAGGAAATGACCAAAAGATTATTTTTTAAACCATTAGTTAAAAAGTAAAACATGGGTAAAAATTACTTTAATACATCATATTATATTATTAATATAATTTTGGAAACACTAATAAGGAGTAAAAATGTTTTTTGACCGAAGAGAGAAATAACATCGGTTTTCCTGATCAATATTCATTTGCAATCTTGAGTACATAGAAAGAAAACAATGAAATTATAACTTGTACACTTCTAGAAATTTTTATATTTGCGATGGTTCATTTAGGAAGGGGTCCAATTGCAAATTCCTTGTTCCAGAAAAGGGTGTCTCAAATAGAGTTTTTTACGATGAGACGTCGTAAAAAATCACTATTTACAATGGGTCCCCAGCCTGTTGTAAATAGTTTTCTCAAGGTTTTTAAAAAATATTATTATGACACCCCATCGAAAAAGGACCCATATCAAATAAATTAAATAATTGAATAAAATAATATTATTAATAATAATTAAATAATATTATAAAACAATAATAATAATAACATAATATTAATATTAATAATTGAAAAAAATCTAAAATAATGTAAAATAATAATATTATTATTATAAATATAATAATAATTGTATGAGAATATTAATAATAAAATATTATTATTATTATTAATGAAATAATAATATTAATATTAGTAAAATAAAAAATTATCAAATAGTAAAAAATTATAAACAAAATAAATACCTCAATATTCACAAAAACATAAAATAATAGTAATAATAATAACAAAATAATAAATAATTATAAAATAATAAAATAATAAATAAAGTAATAATCTGATAAAATATTAAAATATTAAATAAATAATAAAAAATATAATATTTTCAATAATATAAAAAACACAGGATATAAAAATATAAATAGTTAATATTATAAAAAATTATATTCAATTGTTTTATCATAAAAAATAAATACATCACTTAGGGGGGACTTTTGGAGGAGCTTGAAGATATGGTAGAGGGAACTCCATCCCTAAAACATGATTTAGACGTTGCATGTACTCCATCTTCTCATGTTGTTTTCGCTGCCATCGACACATCTCCTCCTACTATTGTCGCTACTGTCATCAGAGTTCGTCCTGCTGCTAGTTCTATCATTGACACATTTCCTCCTTCTCCTTATGCAAACTTTCTATAATCTCACCTTGAGCTCGCAGCTGCTCGTGATACTATACAGCAGATTATGATGAATCTCTACGATCTAGATGTCATCATTGTAGTGGTACTATAATAACTCTCATGAATCAATTGGGAGTTGATACCAAAAAAACATTCTTTCGTGATGGAATCCTGGGTCACCTACATCCATGGTGCCTCATCAAATTGGTGGGCACTAGTCTAATCATCGGTCTCATCCTGACTCTCATTCTATTTCTAAGACGTCATGGCCTCATATGACTTCTTCAACTAAATTTAAAATTAAAATAATTAAAATATTTTTTGTAGTTAATTTTAAAACTCAAAAAGAAATTTTAATAACCAAAATCTGACACTGGAGTTCACCTCTAATCTCTCCAATGACCATATTTTTGTACATCCTCCAATAGACATCTAACTTTGTAATATCATGTGCTTAGACTACCTATATGAATGTAAATTAAACCATTTATAGTTAAAGATATATAAATTATTTTAAAAAAAATTCTTACCATATGTTCCCTATGTATACAGAATGTATGGATACCGGCTTGATGTGTCACCTCATATCTCTCCCAGTTTGGATGAACTACCAATAATTTCCTATGAAAACGACCACCCAACTAGTGTGAAAATAATCTATACCAAACTTGAGATGAAATGTAATCAGGTTAGTGGATACGACAAGAAGCATCAAACTCTTTCACTCCTTATTTCATTATTTCATTCCTGATAAAATTGTGACAAAACTGACAGCAACGCTCACAGAGAAACCCCTTCCATGCCTTTTAGATAGCATCATGTATGATCTCCTCGATGAGATACTTGAAAACCTATAAATAATTAATAATATCAAGTTATTAATTAAATAAATTTCAAAATAAATATTATTTACATATGTATCAGCCAATGTTCAAACATGTGGTGAAAATCATCAATGGAAATCTCATCACATGCGACCCATGCTTTTGAAAAATAATTTCCCAATATGGCGCTCCCTTGTCCAACACCAATACGAGAAATTCTATAAAAAAAGAAAAAATAAACAAAAAAATAGTATATAAATAAATTAATGAAAATTAACTAAAATATATAGAAAAAAATACATCCACATGCATAGATCGAAGCCAAGATGTTGACGTCGCTCGTGGATAGGTTCTGGATTCATCAATCATGCAAGACCACACCCCATTTAAGTACTCCCTGAACCGCCAACTGAATGATGGTATGATGATCCAAAATCTTACTCTTATAATGGTTGACCAACCTCCTGCAATTGAAGAATCAATCCTCATCCATCAAAAATAAAAAATAACAGTTGTTATAAAATAGTTTAAAACTAATATTAAATATAGATACATATTATATATGATTATAATCACCATTTAACTATGTCAATGTTCATATTTATCTTCATCTTCATTTCTGATGATATTAATTCATTCATATTCCTCCTCAACATCATTAATTTTCATATGAGTTTTAGTTTCATCATCTCTTGTCATTTAAAATTCATTTGTATCATTGTTAACATCACTGTCACCATTGACCCTTAATTTTTTTGTGTCATCATCGATATTTTTTTATCTCCATGAAAAAATGAATTTGGAGTCGTCTCTGGAATATTTTTAATTCCTTGGACTTCATCTGAACCACATTCAATTTGAGTAAATTGATTTTCCCAAGATTTAATTTTTATTATCTTCCACAAGTCACCCAACTCTCTTCATGCAGTACAATAATTTGCATAATAAATTTGATGCTCCTAATAATCCAATTAAAAGAGTTCATTTACTACAAGAGGAATTTTATATTTAAGATCAATGATTTCATGTGTTGGATGAACATGCAGGCCTCTCTCAGTATCCGACCACGGATATTTAAACATCATTATGTAATTCTATCCCAAATAACATAGTTCAATAATTTATTCCTGCATGCTGTAAAAGTTAACCTTAGTTGCTTTATGATAAGATCCTCTCAATAATACACCAATATTCAATTATTTTTATTCCTCGTATGCACATGTATGAAATCAAAAAACATTCACCACATATGCATTATAATATTTAACCATTTTTATGGTAGGTTACTCAATACACACAATCAATTATCAATTTAATCTATATGTTGAGATACATAAAAATTTGAAAAAAAATATCAATAAGTAATAGATTGATTTTATATGTAAAACCATAAAAAATTTATGTAACCAATATTTGAAACTAGTAGGAAAAATTATATTACCGACATTTTTTAAGAGCATTTATTGTGATTTGTGGAAGATTTTTCTTAAAATGATTATCACATAACCTAAAAATAAAATAAGATTAATTTACTACAACAAAATATTATAGAATAAGTTATAGGGGAACTCACAGTAAAAATGGTTTCATTTCTTCATAGTTGAGTGGATCACATGTATGAGATCTGAGATGTTCATCATCTGAATCCATCATTCATGAACTCCACCGAAAACAAGTTCATCCTGATTAGAAATTAATAATTGATTTCTCATTTCATCTCCAATGTTTCCCTCATTATAGACCATGTATTTTGGTTTTGAGGGATATTAAAATTTAAAATAATTAGATAAGAAAAAAGAAATTTCATCTGGAAAATAATATGCTGCATTTGATCCTTCAACTGTTGCTTTGTTATGTACTTTTTTCTTCCATTTCTTCATGAATCTCTCGAATGGGTACAGTCATAAAAACTGTACTGGACCTCGACATTTTGCTTCATATGGAAAATTTAATATTAAATATTCCATTGAATAAAAAAGAAGATGGGGTGATTTTTTCCATTTGACATAAAATTAAAACAACATCTTCTGGAAGTATTCTTAGTGCATCGTTGTCTGTTGTTGTTGTAGAAATGTCTCATAAAAGATAATATATGTCTATTATTGCATCCCAAATCATATAATTCAACAAAACTCTTAATCTAATTGGTAGATGTATTTCCATTGTAACATGACAGTCTGACATTTTAATCTGATAATATGACCATTTCCAACACATATTCCCAAAAAGGAAGCATAACCATCTAGAAGTTTGAAATTTGGATTCCACTAAAAAAATAATAATCGATTCTCTTTGGACAGTGTATAAGATGATTTTGGCTTCATTATGTGCTATAATATGACATTTTCAAACAGTTCTAGTTCGTGCTGCCTAAAAATTTGGGCAAGATCTAATCATTCTTTTACATTAACATTGGTCTTACCTAGTGTATCGAAAACTATATGAAATATATTATCAAAAAAATTATTCTCAATATATATGAAATCCAAAATGTGTCAGACCAACAAATCAGATCAATATGGAAGATCAAAAATGATATGTTTTATCTAATTTTGTTCATTCCTAATGTTATCAATTTTTTGTTGGCTTATTGTTGGTCCAAATGTGATGGGAGGTAATAAAGATACAATTTATTTTAAGATTTTACATGGGATCATTTTTGGAAGATCATCTCTTTAAATTGTGACTTTTCTGAAATGGCATTCATTCCACTAAAAAGGATGATCAGTTGAAATGAATCAGTTATGAAAGTCAAAAACACAGTTTTTTTCATTGATGGGAATAAGTTATTTTTTTCTCTCATACAGTATATACCTGGTTTTGGACCATGTGTACTCTAGTCAGATAACATTTCATATGTTGTGAAGTCACTAATTGTCCACATCATTGCATCATTCTGTAGGAATTTGTTTTCTTAGCAACATCATATGTATTGACACCATTACTCCACAATAAATTTAACTGATCATTCAATGGTTTTAAATAAAAATCAATATTCTTTTTTAGATTTATTGGAAATAATAAGGTTAAAAAATATATGTGGATCATTCTTCCACATCCAATGTGGTAAATTATACGTATTTATAAAGATATTCTGACATGTATACTGACTAATGTAAGAACCAAATGGACTAAAACCATTAGTAGAAAGACCCAAACACACGTTTCAGGATTCTAAAGTAAAATATGGATGTTCTTGGCCAAACGTTTTCCACGAATCACCATCAGAGGAATGATATAAGATTTTACAATTTGAAATTTTTTTTATGAAATCAATATCACTATGTTTTGGGACATAAATAAACATTGTAATATGGGTGTAATATTGAAATATCTCAACTATTTTATTGGAAGGAATCCAAAACCTCCCTAGTTTATTATCTTTATACCTCAATTTTCCATATGTGTGATAACTATCTAATGAATTATTTTCACCATAATATAAGATGACATCATTTGAAAATTTATGAATCTTATGATAACCAAGACCCAGATTATGAAACAACCTCTTTCTCTCATAGAAATTTTTAGGCAACACATTTCTCTGTGGTAACAGTGTTTTAATCAAAAAGAATACCTAGTCAAAAAAACTATTTGACGTTCCATTATCCGATTTAACTATCGAATATTTATCAACCACTTCAACTTTTCTTCTCCTGAAACTAGGATATAAGGTATCCTTAGTAAAGCTCAAAAACAAATTAAATTGAGATGGTTATGACTCATGAGTTATATCAATATCTTCCTAAGTTTATGTTTTATGAAAAGATGGACCAGCCACATCATGTACTAAATTTTGAAACCATGATGGATTTGGAACGAAATTATTATTTCTTCTCTAAAACTGCATTCACGATATTGATTCCAGAAACAATAATATAGTTAAAAACCAAAATGTAATAGATAACCCCAAATTTTTTCAAAAGTTCCAAACATCCTCAACATACATTTTTTACAAGGACACTTAATTTTCTATTCTAAATCAAAGTTTTCTTTTGATTGTGGAAATGAAAAGAAATCTTTAACACCCTCAATATATACAGGATTTAAACCAAAACCGCTTAGATTTTTACATTCATTTATCCAAGAATAATCATCTAATAAATACTGTTTTCAACATCCATATGCGATATTTCTCTAAAAAATATAAAATAATTAGTTTTGTTAATATTTTGAGATAATAAAAACAATATCAAAAAATAAATTAAAATTTAATTCAATTTTCATGTAATTTATAATAATTTCAATTATTTTATAGTTATTGATAGTATTTGTTTTAAAATTAATACTAATCTACAATAACTATTATTAATTACAGATAATTTATACTAATTACTACTAATTATGGGCAGCACAATTTCTAATAGATTGGTGGTAGCCCTTTTTCCTGACGTCTCATTTCCTTACAACTTTCTCCGATTGAAATCACTCTGCAAAATGCTCTCCTATGTATAGATATCCAATTTTTTATGCGCATGAATAGAATACAAGAAGGCCTCGTTGTACATATCTCCATTATTGTGCATTCAAAAATAGATATACATACGTCTAAAAAGATTTTTCATAGTGATTTCAGTCTGAAAATGTTACTAGGAGATTATATGTCAGGAAAAAGAGCCTCTATTTTCTAATGTCTCATCTCCTTGCAACTTTCTCTAACTAAAAGTAGTATGAAAAATTTGCTCTCACGTATGAAAATCCATTTTTGTATACATGAGAATGGAGAGCAGGGATTCCTCGTTGTGCTACTCTCCATTCACCTGCATACAAAAAATAGATATTCATAATTCAAAAAATATTTTTCATAGTGATTTCAATGGGATAAATTTGCAAGGATATGAATCATCGGGCAAAATACTTGACGCTAATCTATTGGAAATTGTGATAATTTATTACTAATAATTACAAATCATGCCGATTAATTTTATTTATTACTATTTATTACTATTTAGTACTATTTATTATTATTCATTAATATTTATTACTATTTATTACTATATATTACTAGTTTTTACTAATTATTACTAATTGATGCTATTCAATACTAATTATTACTATTTATTACTATTTATTACCATTTATTACTATATATTACTAAAAATTACTATTTATTACTAATTATAAATATTTATTACAATTTATTACTTCTTATTACAAATTATTACTGTTTAATCCTAATTATTACTATTTATTCCTTATTATTCGTATTTATTATGAATTATTACTAATTATTACTATGTATTAATAATTAATAGTAATTATTCATATTTATTACTATTTAATCCTAATTATTACTAATTATTACTAATTATTACTAATTAATAATTATTACTAATTATTACTAATTAATAATTATTACTAATTATTACTAATTATTACTAATTATTACTAATTATTATTAATTATTACTAATTATTAATAATTATTCTTAATTATTCTCAATTATTACTAATTATTCCTAATTATTATTATTTATTAGTAATTATTACTAATTTGTAATAATTATTCCTAATTATTCTTAATTATTCTTAATTATTCATAATTATTCCTAATTATTCCTAATTATAACTAATTATACATAATTATTACTAATTATTCCTATATATTACTAATTATTACGAAATATTATGAATTCTTTCTAATTATTACTAATTCTTCTTAATTATTAAAAATTATTCATAATTATTCCTAATTATTCATGATTATTCCTATTAATTCAAAATTATTTCAAATTAATCATAATTCTTACAAACTATTTCTAATTATTACTTAGTATTACTCATTAGTACTCATTATTACAAACTATTACTCGTTATTACTAATTATTACTAATTACTACTCATTATTACTCATTATTACTCATTATTGCTAATTATTTCTAATTATTACAAATTATTACTAATTATTCCTAATTATTTCTATTTATTACTAATTATTTCAATTTATTACTGTTTATTACTATTAAAAGCAATTTATTAATATTTATTACTATTCATTACTAATTATTACTATTTATTACTATTTATTATGAATTATTATAATTTATTAAGAATTATTACCATTTATTAAAAATTATTAGCATTTATTAATAACTTTTACCATTTATTAACAATTATTATTATTTTTTATCATTTATTATTAATTCTTATTAATTATTTCCAATTATTTCTTTTTATTCCTAACTAATCCTAATTATATCAAATTTTTACTATTTTTTACTATTTTTTACTATTTATTACTGTTTATTACTAATTATTACTAATTATTATTGTTTATTACTAATTATTGCTATTTATTGCTATTTATTACTAATATTTACCAATTATTACTACTTATTACGAATTATTACAAATTTTTACCATTTATTACAAATTATTAACAATTATTACCATTTATTAACAATTATTACCCTTTATTTACAATTATTGCTTATTATTACAATTTATTACTAATTAACACTAATTATTACCAATTATTGTAATTAATTATTATTTATTCCTATTTATTACAATGTATTCATAATATATCCTAATTATTACTATTTATTACAAGTTATTACTAATTATTACTAATTGTTACAAAATATTTCTAATTATGTCTAATTATTTCTAACTATCAATAATTATCACAAATTATTACTATTTATTATTATTTATAAATATCTATTTAAATTTATTACTTATTAACACTGATTTTTACTAATTATCGCTAATTATTACTAATTATGACTTATTAATAATAATTTTTTTAATAATTTTTCTAATTTATACTAATGACTACTAATTAATAATAATTAATATAATAAATATTTACTAATATTATTTATTACTAATCACACCTAATTATTTGTAAAAAAATAATTCAAAATAAAACGATCTAATTCTAATTTAATTTAATTGTACCTAATTACCTATAATTATAACTAATATAAAATAAAAGGAATTAACTAAAAAAATAAAACAGATAAATATATTAAAACTAAATCCTTTGGAGGATATAAGCCACGAATATTTCTCTGATTAGGAATGTTAAACATTGAACAATTTTGGGGAAAAAATTCATATAGAGAGGCAGAGAGGGCTAGAAAAAGTAGTGGAATGGGAAAAACTATTGGAGGTATATATATGTCAGATTATTTGCAATGGTATTATTTTTTATAGGACCCGTCAGAAAAGTTTACCCTCAATTAATTCGGTGCAGTTGTTAAAAAGGCATTTGTTATGGGTCTCATCACAAATTTCAACCTGCCGACATTCTATTTGCGACGAGAGATAAATATCATTGTAAATACTAAAAAATGCCAATGTGTATTTGCGATGGGATTTTATACCCATCGCAAATACTCTTCTCGCAGTTTGGTGTGCAACTCGCACCAAACCTTTTTCTATGGGGATTGTCTGCCCGTCGCAAATAATTAGTTATTTGCGTCGCGGAGAGGGACTTGTGGAAAATAGTCCATTTGGAGGGACTATTTGCGACGAGACCTTTTCCCGTCACTAATATCCATTTTTTCATTGTGATAATATCTATAAATATCTATATTAGAAGAAAATTCGTAATTTTGTTGAGTGGTATATCATTATATTTCAACATTGGAAGCACAATCATAAACAATCGAGATAAAAAATTAGATTGTAACATCAAACCCTTACCACTTTGGTAGCATTATAATCATAACCCCGCAGAACAATATAAACATAATTGGAAATTTATATACCTATGCATTTCATAATAATAATTATAAGATACATTAATGGAATATATATGCACTACACATAATAAACAAGATGTGAATATAGAATGTGTCTCACAGAAATAAAGGTGAGATGAAAATCACTTACCCCTTTAGAACCTCTTAATTGCAATTCCCATTAAATAATAACAAAAAATGAAACATAAAATATTATGAAAAGAAATATATTTATCATGTAACATGTCATAGTGGAGGAATATACACCACACTAAAGAAACATGTAGTGAATATGGCATACGACTCCGGGAAATAAAAGAGAGGCTATAATTCCCTTAATTCTTGGGAAAAAATTGATTTGTAAGCCCCCAATAAAGGGGGACATGAAATGAATCATTAAATATAATTAAATTAATTATATTAATGATAAAAATTATAATAAATTTTATATTCACCTAAAAATGATTATATGTTCAAAATGTAACATATTTTCTAAAGAATACAATTCGAGATAAAATCCCACTCTACAAGTTTAGAATTTATTTGTACACATTCAGACCTCATGTATAATAAACATATGTAAATTATATATATATACATATATATTATAGAAGCATGACCACATAAATCATACCATATATTATTTACTTATGATATTTTATTACCCGTTTATTAATAATCCCTTGTTAAAATAATGTTTTAGGTAATAGCTGATTCATTTTTGATGCATGTTTTGGTTTTAATTTCTCATTAGTTTTACATTAATCATAGTTTCATCATCTATAGAATTTTAACCATGATTTAAATATAATATAAATTAATTATAAAAATATTTATACTTACCCATAAAAGTATGTTATATAAAACATATTACATCATTCATGAAGACGGTAGGCCTTACGTACGAATATACATTTTTTCCATTTTTATGACGGATGGAACACATGAAAATTTAATAATATATCACCTTAAAAGAATATTTGTTTCCATATTTATCATATATATTGACTAAATTTTTTCTTATTACCGTCTTCTTCCAAATTAAATTAAAAAAACCCATCACTTCGTGGAGGTGGTGGTCCACTCATATGCATGAGAAACGTCATCATTGTCCTACAGATTGGAAGGTAAGAAGATAAATGTAATATTTTAATTTCAATAGTATAATTATATCATAAATATATCATATAAACTTTTAATCTATCATTATCTTTATCCATGATATTTGTCTATGGAAAATGAATTTCTTCAGTTAGCAAGGAAATAGTTTGTTTTACACTTAATCAGCTATTTTGATACCCATTTCATGGAAAAGGAGATAGATATAATTTCATAACCCTTATACCATAGTAGTATGTGTAATATATTTTTTTCATTATGTTGTAATTATAAAGTCATTAATTATAGTGGTAATATAAGTAGTAAAAATAATGATCTTAGTGAAGAAACTTACCTTCGCTTATAACAACCACCTTTGGATCTCTTATCAAGGACCCATGGGATGGAATTTTGGGAAGACTATAAGCTCTATAATGTGTCTAGGAATTTTTGGGAGGTATTTTGATGGTGTTTGGGAGATCCTAATTTCATAATAGGTGTGAATATGTGAGGGGATGAGGTTTTCCTTTATGAATGAGGATGAGTGACATTTCTCTAAATACCAAAAGACATTCAATAATGGGATGTCACTCTCAGTAATTTTGCCTCAAAAATTGATAAATAAATGAGTTTATGGAATAAATCATCTTGAAATACCTCCAAAACAAATAAATAAATGTTTTACACATGTTATTTCTTTCCATCTATGTTTACTTTTACCTTGTAGTTTTCACCAATGTTACCAGTTTTCATTTATTTATTGACCTATGTTTTTTATCAATTATTAATAAAAAGAAATGATAATTTTTAGAAACTTTTTAAATAATAATTGGAAATAATAAATATAATTTATCATATAAAAATCCTATGTTTGTGGAATTTTAATTTTAACACATTTCCATTTACCTTACAGAACATCATTTTAATCTTAACTAGGGTAATTAATGTTATATTGCATTAAATATTAATTATGAAAAAATCAATTTAAAATTATTACTTAATAATTATTATTTTTATTATTAAATATGGAATCCAATTTACTTAATTCTATTCTTAGAAGTGGTAAAAAATAGTTTAAAATTAAATAATTAGATGCAATGAAAGATGATTTTCCAAAGAAAGAGTTCTCAAAATTATAATACATTCATTTATCCAAATTCATCAAAAAATTACTATAATGACCAAAATTTTATTATTAATAACATAATTTAACTATTTTTACTTTTAATACCATTTTAAAACAAAATGGATCTTTATAAATACTTTGAACAAAAAGTTTGTTATCAATAAAAATTAGTATTTTTCACTATTGATTTAAAAATTCATCTTTTTAGATGATTATAAATAAATTAATATAATATACTTCTAAAATTTTGATTTCAAAAAATAATTGAATTTTTTAAAATAAATTTTATAATATTAGAAAAATTAGTTATAATAATAATCACAAAAAAGTGACAAAACCACTTTTTATACTTATATAGTTTTTATGCACAAAACTGATAAAATTCTTACACATGCCTAGAAAATATATTATATGAACTATAAAACACATTATTGAGTGTATAATATATAAATATAAATATTTTTACTCACCAATAGAATTCAATTAAATTTTTACAATAGAAAAACATATGTATAAAGTAAAAAAATCTCAGAAAAACATTTCTCTTACATTAAAATGATTTTTATTTCCTTATTTATAATAAAAAACCTATAATTATTTCATTTTATATATGTGTAACATGCATGGTTTAATAATTGTGTTAATCATCTTCATACCCTCAATTCTTATGTCTAGGAAATAAATTGCAAATTAAATAATAAAATTTTCATAGTATATCATGGTTCATTTAAACTCGATGTTCTGTGTGATACAAGATATAAAATGAATAAAATTTACGTGAAAAAAATAGTTCCTAAAAACATGGGGTATAATAGTATATCCCATTTAAATATATTTTTTACCTTGAAATTTTATCACTCTAATATATAAAAATTGGACACGTTTGACTCATTTCATTATTAGGTTCTCATGTAGCTTCCTAAAGTTGTTGGTTTCTCCATAAAACATTGACCAAATGGGTGGTCTTGTTTCAGAGAACTTTCTCTATATGATTCATAATATAAGGACTCGACCTTATTACTTACATAATCTTGAATTTAGTCAAGAAACATTTTCTTTTACATTGAGGATATTTTCATGTTTAGAGCTTTAGATAATTGGGACATAATACATTCATAACATTACACGTTGTTATATAGTGGATACCATAGAATCAGTTTCCATTTTTTCCAAAATTTAAACCTTTAATACATAAAACATGATTCCTTGAAAATTATTCAACATTTTACATGGATTACTTCTTTTTCTTACACATCCATTAACCTATGGAAATCATTTAAAACTTGGGATGGGCACAAAAACATAGTAAGGGATATAAAAAGAAGGAAAGAATACATTAGTCCATAAATACTTGAAATGTATAAAATCATTTTCAAAAGACATACTTATCACCGGTATATATATACTTACTTTGTGAAACATGAGATTTCCAAAATACCTAAGAACATAAGTATAACCATAAAGGTATCTTGTGGCATTACATATATAATCTTGTAACCCTCTTGACTACCTTGTAATTTGTAACCCTCACGGCTACCTTACAATTTGTATAACCATCCCAGTTACACTTGGAGTAACCATACACCCGACCTCCAAATTACACATACCTAATGCATTTGAGGGAAATATAGGTTCCAACCTTCATCATAAAAAATGCACATGATCCAAAACATAATCATACAATAAGAATATTAGAATAAAAACATTGATTTTGAATTTTGTAAAATAGAATTTTAAAGGATGATTTTAAAAGAATATTCCCTTATAAATATCATATAATTGAATTGATACAAAATAGAGTGGATGGAATATGTGTATACTCTATAAATATACATAATTAAACATAGTATAATCAGAATCCATCACACAAACAATTTAAATACCACATAAATAATGAAGAATAAGGTTAACCCAATGGATGGAAATCGGGTTAAGAATTATCTTACCTCAGGATTTTATTACTTCAAACTTGTTTAAACATCTTGTATAATGATTAAAATAGTGTAATTAGTATTTTACATAATCATGTTCTTGTTTATAACATCTAATATGATCATTTCATAACCTTATTTTACCCCTTATAAATATCATATAATTGAAGTGATACAAAATAGAGTGGATGTAATATGTATATACTCTATAAATATACATAATTAAACATAGTATAATCAGAATCCATCACACAAACGATTTAAATACCAGATAAATAATGAAGAATAAGGTTAACCCAATGGATGGAAATCGGGTTAAGAATTCTCTTACCTCAGGATTTTCTTATATAAAACTTGTTTAAACTTCTTGTATAATGATTAAAATAGTTTTATTAGTATTTTACAGAAACATGGTATTTTTTATAACATCTTATATGATCATTTCATAACCTTATTTTACACCTTAATTGTTAGTATTTTGTTCCTTACACTGCTTTGGTTGATTCCTTACATGATTTCCAGGATTAGTTCCTGATGGATGCACTTTTCAATTGGAAGTGAAACTCAAGAATTGGAATGGAATCGTATTTACATATTTCTTGTACCATAATTATACCATTTATCATTTTGATGTTTTATATTAGGATGATTCATAAGTAAAAACATTAATGATGTTCGTTTAGATCATTTTAGTGGTTCTCTGTTAATACCAACCACATTTTGTCTTATAAATTAAAACCACTAGTAAAATAGAATTAAAGAACCATGGATGAGAAAAAATAAATATATTATAACCTGTTTCAACCATATAAATGGTTTCCTGACCAAACTGGAAAGAATGAAAGGAAATTGAAATCACATCGTCCATGATGTCGGTAATTTGACACATCACGGACAATGTTTTTATTTGTTGAATAAGTGGGAGAGGAGAAGAATAATGACGACTAATTTTCCATGAACATGAAAAAATCATTAATATACATTATTTATAGAGATTTTTTCCCTCTTGGGTATGACGAGATGAAGAATGAATAAGAAAATAAAAGAACTCAGAATAAAAGAATAATTGAGAAATCCTTTACAAAAAATCGGCAGCCTAACGGCTATGCAACATGGTTTTAGTAAATATTAAAAAGAGAGGGGACAAGGGTCACCCACCCAAAAATGAATCATAATACATAATAGATCAATAATAATAAGGAAATAAAAACATTGTATCGAAACATGAATGTTATACCACATAAAAGATAACTTGAATGGAAAAAAGAAAGAAATTGAGAATTTTCTTACCTTGTAGAGTGACACCTAGAACATTAAGGTTAGGAACTTGGGGCCTGAGGAAACCTTGGGAGGGATACTAGGGAGGTAAGGAGGCCATATATTAGTTTATGAGAAATTTGGTATGTATTTAATGAAGGAATGGGTAGGTATTTATAGCAAAAGTGACGGATTATTTTAATAATTTCCAAGGGACACCTCATTAGTGTTATTTTCAAAACCATGGGCTTTCCCTAGGTATTTTACCATCATATAAGCCACTAGGGAAACCTAATAACATATTTTACTTTACACAAGTCGACCAGATTTATTATTTCATTATTACATCATTAATGATGTCATTAACACAATGAAACTCAAAAACTGTATTTTTTAATATTCACTGAAAAATCAATTGTTTTAGAAAAATACCCAAAATTCACCCTAACCATTTATTTACATGTATAATTAAAAAATGAAGTCCATTTTATGAAAATATAATTTTAAATTTCTTTAATTTAATTTTTAAATAAAATCATACTTATTTCAAAAATTAATAATTTAAAATCTTTAACCGCTTTTATATCACATTTAAAAATTAATTAAGTTGTCATTATCTTAAAGCCTTAAGAAAATAAAATAATTATACAATTTAATATTCATTAGGGTCATATTACTATTCATAATGATATGTTACTATTCACCAAAAAAACAATTTGGTTCCAATAGCTCTAAATAACATTCTGAACATAATTGTAGATGACCATTTTTCAAAATTCAAAACATAGAAGTAGTAAAATTACGTTTAAAGGATACTTATAAATAACTACATTAAATAATGTTTCAAGAATTTCAATTTATTTTTAAAAAAACCTTTGTGTGATACATTATCCCCACCTTTTAGAAATTACATCCTCACAATTTTATTTACTTATTAAACAAGTGAGGGTTCCTTTCCCTCATAGCATTTTCAGACTCCCATGTTGCTTCTTCAACCATGTGGTTTCTCCACATCACCATTACCTGGTGGATTACCTTATTCCGCAATACTATTACTTTTCAATCAAGAATCTGAACTTGTTTCTCTTCGTATGAAAGGTTCTCCTCCAGTTGAACTGCTTCAGGGCTCAAAACATGAGATGAATATGGTACATACTTCCTCGACATCAAAACATGATAAACATTGTGTACCTGATACAAACACAGAGGCAAAGCTACTCAGTATGCAACTGGTCCAAGTTTCTCCAGGATTTCAAAAGGACCAATGAATCATGGGATTATCTTTCCCCTATTTTGAAAATGCATCACACTTATCCACGGAGATATTTTAAGGAAAACATGGTCACCTACCTCGAAAGAAAAATCTTTCCTTCTATTATCTGCATAACCTTTCTGCTAGCTTTGAGTTGTCCTCATGTGTTTCTAGATCATCTTCACTTTCTCATCCACTTCCTCTACTCTTTCTGGCCCCATCAACTTTCTTTCACCGACTTCATACCAAAATGCTAGAGTCCAACAACACTTTCCATACAAATACTCAAATGGTGCCATCTGTATACTAGAATTAAAACCATTATTATAAGAAAACTCAAAAAAAAGATGATGATCCCAACTTTACTGATAGTCCATTGAACAAGCTAGAAGCATATCCTCCAAAGTTTGAATCATTCGTTCTGAATGCATATCTGATTGAGGATGAAAATTTGTACTAAAATTTAACTCTATGCACAACGACTTCTGAAGTCCCTTCTAAAAGTTAGAAGTGAACCTGGGATCCCGATCAAACACAATGTAAAGAGGAACTCCATGTATCCTAAAAATCTCTTTGAGTTACAATCGAGTAAGATGATCCAAAAACATTGTATCTTGAATAGAAATAAAATATGCAGATTTTGTCAGCCGATCCACAATAACCCAAATTGCATTGTTTCCTCGAGATGCATTAGGTAGTCCCACCACAAAGTCCATACATACATTCTCCCACTTGCACTCTAGCACTGTAAAAGGCTGAAGCATCCTCTTCGGTAACTATCACTCTACTTTAACCTACTGACATGTCAAACATTTCATACTAAAATCAGCAATATCCCTTTTCATTATATCCCACCAGTAATAATCCTGAAAGTCTCTATACATCTTAGTATTTTCAGGATAAACCTAAAATGAAGAATAATGATATTCAGACAACAAATCTTTCTTCAACTGAGAATCAAAAGGCACACACAACCGTTTTTCAAATATTAAAACAAAATCTTTATCGAGGTTAAATTATGAAAGCTTACCCATTTTAACCAATTCTACATTTTTATGTAGATCATGGTCTTCCTTCTATGCTCGCTTAATTCTGTCGGACAATGAAGACTGCATTGAAACCTGAAAAAAAATAGATGTATTCTCTGCACCAACAACATCTAAGACAAAATTCATCAAATCATTAATTAAGGGATCATGTTCTAAACATAACATGGTTAATGACGCATGATATTCTTGAATCAAGGAATCTGCCACTTTGTTTGATTTTCCAAGATGGTAATTAATCGTGCAATAAAAAAAATTTATCAGTTCAATCCATCTTTTCTACCTCATGTTTAATACATTCTGAGTGAATATATATTTCGGACTTTTATTGTCAATATATATTTGACATTTGGCTTCATATAAATGATTACTCCAAATTTTCAAAGAAAAAACCATAGCATTCAATTCCAAATCAGGTGTTGGATAATTTTACTCATGAGGTTTTAGTTTTCTTGAAGCATAAGAAATTACCTGATCATTCTGCATCAAAAAACAACCAAGTACCTTCAATGAATCAACACTGTAGATGACGAAATTACCATTTTGGGAAGGAAAGGCCAAAACTAGATCATTTACCAATCTCTTATTCATTTTTAGAAAACAAACATCACATTCTTCTATCCAAACAAATTTTACCCATTTCCGTGTTAACATAGTTATCGGGCTAGATAACCGAGAAATGTTATCAATAAAACGACGATAATAACTTGCAATGATATGAAATATATGAATCTCTATAGCATTTCTTGGTCTTGACCATTCATCAACCACTTTCATTTTGGTAGGATCAACTTTTATTCCCTCCTTATTTCCAATGAGGGCACGAAAAGAAAACTGTTGCAACCAAAAATCACACTTGCTGAATTTTCCATATAGTTTCTTTTCTTTTATGGTTTGAAAGACAACCCTTAAATGATTTTCATGCTCCTATTTATTTTTAGAAAATACCAGAATGTCATCAATAAATACAACCACAAACTTATCCAAGTACTCATGAAATACTCTATTCATAAAATTCATGAATACAGTAGGTGCATTATTTAACCCAAAGGGCATAACAAAAAATTCATAATGCCCATATCTAGTATGAAAGGCTATTTTTGGGATATTATCCTTCTTTACCTTCAGATGATGGTATTCGGATCTCAAGTCAATCTTGGAAAAGTACTGAGCTCCCTGGAACTGATCAAACAAGTCATCCATATGAGGCAAAGGAAACTTGTTTTTAACAGTGATGTTATTTAAATCTCTATAATCAATGAAAAGTCTCATGGAAACCATCTTTCTTTTTAACAAACAAAATAGGAGCTCTCCATGGTGAAGTTCTCAGGCGAATGAAGCCTTTATCAAGAAAATCCTACAACTAATTTTTCAATTCATGAAGTTCTATTTGAGCCATATGATATGAGAGTTTTGAAATTGACAAAGCATTTGGAACTAAGTCCGTTGTGAATTCGACTTCCCGATTAGGTATGAAATTGGGTAACTCATTAGGAAAAACATTCAGGTATTCATTACCACAGGTACATCATCAATCTAAATAGTTCCCTTATTTTCAATAATATGAGCAAGATAACATTCATTTCCATCTATCAATAGTTCCTCAGCTTCCTGATATGTTATCAATTTTATGGGTTCATTCTTGTATACAAACTGAAACTATTTCTAAAAAACGTTTTTAGCTATATAGTCAATCTTATCATGATAAACAGAAAGACAATCCATTCACAGAATAACATCAAACACGACTAAGGGTAAAACAACAAGATTTATAGGTAAAGTCTTTCCATAGATCACAATAGAAAGATTATTATAACTTTTATTTGCTATAATATTTCCCCTTGGTGTTTTAACAACACGTTCAGGTCTCATTTGTTGAGGTGATATTTCCAATTTACCCAAAATATTATCAGATATGAAGGAATTTATAGACCCCATATCAAAAAAAAACTTTAGCAAAATCTGAGTGAACAAACAAAGTACCTCATACAACTTCATTGGATGGCCCAACATCTGATAACGTAGTCAAAAAGGATCTCACAAAACCATTCTTCTTATAGTCTAGCTTCTTTGCATCATTCAGATCTCTCTTTGGGAAGGAATTTGTATAATGACCCATCTCACCAAATTTAAAACACTTTAGAGTTTACTTATCAGGATTAGTCTTAAGATCATTTTCATTGAATTTTCAGTCCATATGTCTAAACTTACCACATTTAAAACACTTCTCAGTTTTCTTAAGACAATCCCTAGGGTGTTTCTTGCCATACTTTTCACATAATGGAAATTAGATTTCATTACCATCAGATTTCTTTAGTTGATTCTTACCCATCGTAGGCCACCTAGATCTCTTGTTCTCCTTGTTTCCAAAATTCATGTTATCATCAGAAAACTCCAACTCTACCCTCTCAGCACATTGGAAAAGTTTTTCATAACTTTTTAATTCACGGGAGGCCAACGCCCTTCGAGAGCTTGGCTTTAGTCCTGAGTAAAAGCAGTTGATTTTGATAACAAGATCCAGAATAAGATTTGGAGCATACCTCACCAGTCAAGAGAAGTTTGATTCATATACAACCACTAAATCCTCCTCATTTTTCTTCAATTTAAGGAATTTCTTCTCCATCCCAAGTCTCACCACCTTAGTAAAATATTTTTCTAGGAAAATACTTTTAAATTCATCCCACTATAAGGCATAAAAATCCTCTATTCCCCTAATATTTCTTTCCATTGACCACTACTGATCAGCTTCACCTTCAGAAAGATAAATAGCAAGACTTAACATTTGATTTTTGAACATCCCATAACATAGAATATCTTTTCAAGGTCTTTGATCAATCCTTCATCTACTACTGGGTCAGAAGATCCATTGAAAAGTAGGAGGGTGTTGTCTCATAAAATAGTCCACAGATATCATGTTGTGTTGTGGTACCTCTATTTTTTATCTTTCATGGATGCCACCACCATTTATTGTCTAAGTTAGCTGAGCCATTAATATCACAAACTACTCAATTCTAATCCCAACCATTCTAGGATGTAGATCTGGAAGGATGTTGTTCTGTCGGTGCCCCTCCTCTTCATCATCGTTGTTTGTTTTACGGACAACCATTATAAACAAACATATCTTAGATGAACAAAAATGGTAACATTTATATTCTATAACATTTCAAATTAATGATAGAGTAAAAATCATTTATGGTATTCTTTTAACATCATCCTAACCCCTAAAGTTATCTAAACCATCCTCTGATACCAACTATAAGGACCTAGACATATAAATAAATATTCTTGAATTTATTCAAGAAAACACTTCCTTTTACATTGAGGATATTTTCAAGTTCATAGCATTATATAAATGAGAAATAATACATTCATAACATTACACATTGTTACAGAGTGGATACCATAAAATCAGTTTCCATTTTTTTCAAAATTTAAAACATTAAAACATAAAACAGGATTCATTGAAAATTATTCAACATTTAACATGGATTCCTTCTTTGTATTACACATCCATTAACCTGTGAAAATCATTTAAAACCTGGTATGATCAAAAAAACTTAGTAAGGGATATAAAAAAAGGAAAGAACACATTAGTCCATGAATACTTGTAACGTATGAAATCATTTTCAAAAGACATACTTATCACCTATATATATATATATATGTACTTTGTGAATCATGATATTTATACAATATCTAAGAACATTAGTATAGCCATAAAGGTATCTTGGGGCATTAGTTACATAATCTTGTAACTCTCTCGGCAACCTTATAATTTGAAACCCTCACAGCTACTTTACTATTTGTGTAACCACCCTAGTTACACTTGGAGTAACCAAACAGATGACCTCCAACATACACATAGCCAATAAACTGTAGGTAAATATAAGTCCCAACCGTCATCATAAGAAATTCCCAAGATCCTGAACATAATCATTCAACATGAATATTAGCATAAAAACATTGATCTTGAATTTTGTAAAACAGAATTTTAAGAGGATTTTAAAAGAAAAGTCCCTTATAAATATCATATAATTGAAGTGAGAATTAATAGAGTGGATGGAATATGTATATACTCTATAAATATACCTAATTAAACATATTATATTTATAATTAATTGAACAAAAATTTAAGTACCAAATAAATAATGAAGAATAAGGTTCACCCAAAAGATGGAAATCTGGTTAAGAATTGTCTTACCTCTGGCATTTCTTACTTCAAAATTGTTTAAACTTCCTGTATTATGGTTAAATAAGTGTTATTATTATTTTAAATAAACATTTTCATGTTTATGACATCTTATATGATCATTTAATAACCATGTTTCACCCCTTAATTATTAGTATTTTGTTCCTTGCACTGCTTTGGGTGTGTTCCTTACATGATTTCCATGATTGGTTCATGATGGATGGTCTTGTTGATTGGAAGTGAAACTCCAAAATTGAAATAGAAAGGTATTTACATATTTCCAGTACCATAATTTATGCAATGTATCATTTTGATTTTTTATATAAGGATGATTCAAAAGTTAAAACATTAATGATGTTTGTTTAGATCATTTTAGTGGTTCTTTGATAATAACAACCTCATTTTGTATTATAAATTAAACTCATTAGTACAAATGAATTAAAGATCCATGTATGAGAAATAATACATATATTATAACCTGGTTCAATTATCGAAATGGTTTCATGATCAGACTTGAAATAATTAATAGAATGTGAAATCACATTGTCCACAATGTCGTAATTCGACACATCACGGAAAATGTTTTTATTCCTTAAATAAGTGGGAGAGGAGAAGAATGATGATGATGAATTTTACATTAACATGAGGAAATATAGAATATACATGATTTATGGATATTTCATGCCTCTTGGGTAAGAATATATTAAGAAAGAATAAGAAAATAAAGGAACTCAAAATAAAAGAATAATAGAGAAATCCCTTACATAAATTCGGCAGCCTAACGGCTATGCAACATGGTATTAGATAATATTAAAAAGAGAAAGGACAATGGTCACCCATATAGAAATTAATCATAATAAATAATGGATAAATAATAACAAATAAATAAGAACATGTTACAAAAACTTGAAGGTTATACCACATAAAAGAGAACGTGAATGGAAAAAGAAATAAATTGAGAATTTTTTACCTCTTAGAGTAACTCCTAGAAAATTAAGGTTGGGACATTGGGGGCTTTAAGAAACCTTGGGAGGGATACTAGGGATGTAATGAGGCCATATATTCATTGATGAAGAATTTTTAATGAATTTAAGAAAGGAATGGGTTGGTATTTATGGAAAAAGTGAGGGATTATTTTAATAATTTCCAAGGGACACCTCATTAGTGATATTTGAAAAACCATGGGCTTTCCCATGGTATTTGCCCATGGTATAAGCCACATGGGAAACCTCATAATGTATTTTACTATACACAATTCAACCAGATTTATTACGTTATTATTATATCATTAATGATTTCATTAACATAGTGAAACTCAAAACTGTATTTTTTCTATTCACCGAAAAATCAATTGTTTCATTAAAATCCTAAAATTTCATCCTAACCATTTATCGATGTGTAGAATTCAAAAATGAAGTCAATTTTTTGAAAATAATTTTCTAAATATTTTTAATTTTATTTTTAAATAAAATCATACATATTTTGAACATTAATAATTTAAAAAATATAAATGTTTTTATATCACATTTAAAATTTAATCAAGATTTCATTATCTTAATGGATTAAGAAAATAAAATAATAATAAAATTTACTATTAATTTGGGTCATATTACTATTCATATTACTATTTATAAGGGTATGTTAATATTCCCCAAAGAAACAAGTTGGTTCCAATATACTCCAAATAACATACTGAACCCAATTGTAGATGACCATTTTCCGAAATTTAAAACCTAGAAGCAGTAAAATTATGTTGAAAGGATACTTATAAATATCTACATTAAACAAAATTTCAATCATTTCAATTTTTTTTAGAAAATATCGGGGTGTTACTCATAATATTTATATTTTTTTTACTCATAATAAATAACATTCTATAATGTTACAAACTATGAGTTTAGTACTTGTGAATTGAAACATATGTACTTACTTAATAGAGATATATGGAACACATCCTGAACATTAGAGCACTTCGGTAGAAGCATCTAATGATAAGATACTGCCCAGATGTTATTATGAATTTCAAAAGGATCAATATATCTAGGTCAAAAAAATTATTTCTTCACATACCTCATTACCTTCTTCTAAGAATTTTTTCAAATGAATGCATTGTGACCAACATTGAAATTTATAACTGACTAAATATTGATTGTATAAATTTCATACTGACTCAGAGATTCCATGGGCTATAATTGAATGAATTTAAAATTCATTGAAATTTGCTTAGATGGATCAGGTCCTAAAAGATTTAGTTCAACAATTTCACCCTAGAATGTTATATTTTTATACTTAATTATATATAGATTAATAATAAGTTATATTAATTCTCATATGAAATAAATAGTTGTTAGTTAATTCTACCAATGGAAGGTGCTAATCTAAATAACATTTATAATCTTTAGAGAAATCTCTCAACGTGAATTCTATATTTTGAAGGGTCTTGTAAGACTAACCATATGTCTATGTGTGATATTTTGTTCTATCATTCAAATCTATATCCATATCTTGCTTAAGGTTCCCCTAAAAAATTGATGTAAAACTAGGTTTCGAGTTAGATACGATTGAGATTGGTACTCTATCCAACCATACCATATAATTTATAACCAAGTATGCTATTGGTTAGAGAATAATATTTTATAATGGATGTATGTTGACTTCATAATGATATAAACTAAAACCCATATACCATTGTTCTATTTAGATGTTCTGTGTAGTTTAATGACAAATCCATGGTGTTGTTCTCGCATTTCCATTCGTGTATGGGTGATTTTTATAACATTTCTCTCCTAAAATTAACTTTCAGACATTCATTTCATATATAGATGATGAAAGTTCAATTTAGAATATCAAACATGATTTTATTATTCCAAAATCTTTATATATATATATAATAAAAGAAAATTATTGCACAAAATTTCATTAAAGGGTGAAAAATAGGTTTCTTATGGGTCTCATTTACATACACTACAACATAAATTTCCCAAAACTAGAGTAGAAGATAAGTGTTCTTTAATTATCATAATACAAATCAACTATTGTGATTTCAAAATATTTCCTATTTTCATTTATAATTATAGTATTTTTCATCCTATAATCCTCATTATCCTTTGGATTATGTGATTGATTCAAATAATTCCTGAACTCCTTGAATTTGAAACACTTGAGTTTGGGTGGAAAATTCTATTGAGTTGCCTCTATATTTATTTCATTTACCATAATCTTAAAATAACTTATTTATTTATTTCTTTAACGGTAAGGTATACCACACTTGAAGCATCTTACTTTTCCTTTCATGCATTCACCTGAGAACACCTTCCCATATTTTTAGTAGGTACGATAATGATTGTTTTTATTCCCTCATAAAATATCATTGAAGCATGTAAGAAATCCCATCTTCCATTTCTTATCACAAAAATTATGTGGGTTTTTAGATTATTTTTCAACTATTAAGACACATCAAATGATTAATTCATGTCTTACAAAGACCCCTATTAAAAATTTCCTTCAATGCTTTTTTGGGCCACTAATGAATCAATCAGCCATACATTCAGTTTGGATGATTAAACGTGAAGAATACATCACAAGCCTTCTAATATTTGCCTTATTGGTACCAAAAAAACTCTAATCCTTCGACATAACCTTGAGGAATTAAATCTAAATTTTTTATGATTCATATGATCAAATTATATATTTAAAAATAATCTCTTACACTCATCCCACTCAATGGAGTTAATTTATTTTCATTTCCTCATAATCTTATTAAGAGTCCACCACTACTCTACTTCTCATTATAAATTATAAATGATTAAAAATAAAATTTTTAGGTTCTAAAAAATGGAGAAAATAAAATAACATTTCAATAGTGATGATAAATTGCTAAAAAAACTAGTGTTCTAGGTGACCCACAAAGATAATTTGGATATTGGATCATGAAGGAATAAACAAAAATTGTTCCTTCCATTTATCATTTGTAAGCTCATCATTATCAATGGTTTAATAATGTTGTATGAGAATAGAAACAAGGTTTTTCATTTTGGTTCACATATCATTTGTTTTCATATCATGAAAATATTATCATTATATATCACATTCAGCATTAACACAATTTATTTAGGTTTCAACCATTAACATAAACAAAAAAACATGATGTGATCAAAACTAATCATAATGGGAAACCATATGACCAAGAAAAATCATTTTTTGGATTTCTAAATCATGAAACTCTCTTATCAATCCATGGCACCATAGGATTAAACTAGTTCATATATGATTGTTATATTTTCAGATCCATCATAATGTTTTGTAAATAAAATGTAAAAATCTTATCCTATTCCCTGAGAGTATAAAACCATGTGTCTGGAAAGACCCATTATCATGAACCTAGTTATGATTGAGTGAATCAAAATGTAATATTTTTGGATTTATTACTCCTAGGTACAACTATTCTATATCCCCCATCCACTTGTATAATCCTAAAAGCGATGTAATTACATGGAAAACAATATAATATGTTCATTAAAAAAATTAATTGTGTCCTACACTTGTACTTATCACTATTATTTTTGCCAAATTTTTCTAATCCTAATTTATAAAAATTGAATAAACCTATGATCTGATATAAACAATAATGATGCTTTATTTACTTAAATAAATATTACATGTTTTCTATTGAATATTAAATAAATTCACAAATAGAAGATCACAAACTAGAAATGTCATGACCCCCTCCCTATAAGGATACCCCTCATGGGATAGAAATGAATAAATTAATATAATGACCCCCAAGTCCCTCCTCCAGAAGGCCTCAAGATGGCAACTAGTACCAAGGGTTTAAACATCTCACAACATGGAAGACAATTCCCTTTATAGGAAACGAGATCCATAGATAAGATGAATTAGCTAGAACAACTACAAGATATATATATATATATATAGAGCCAAAAACCACCCCACGTGCACGTAAGAAGTAGAACTGATAAAAGCACACTAATGTCTCCAAAGTAAATACCCATAGTATGTTATAGCGGCGACACATCAACCATCCCAAGACCCGAGATAATAACACCCAGAACGGTTCACATAAATCTCCAAGAAACCTAAAAATAGTTTTATATATGTTGGTTGAGAAAAAAATTATACTCAGTAGGAAAGCCAAAGTCTCACATGCATATGTGAAAGAATCATACTAATTCCCCCATGAGAAAACTACAGAACCGAACATCACACAAATAGGTATACTAATAAAACCCAAACAAACCTCGGCATCCTCACCAAGTAACGCACATCAAGTAGTATAATATATTATAAATAAAATTGATGATATAATACCCTACACCACTTTCCCACTAGTATGACACTCTCTCCCAACATTTTATATCCTGATGTTCCCATCCCTTCCATATACCAAGTCACATTTTGCATGCACACACCTGAGTCTCACAACGCATCTGGCCTGCACACACCTGGGCCTCACAACACTTCCTTCCCACAATCACCTAGGCCTCACAACACAACACATCACATAAATTCTCATCCCAAATACACTTGGTAATGGACATCAAAACTCATCCCAAGGATACCTGGGAAACAACCAGCTCACCGGAAGACACCTAGGTTGTAACGTCTCATCGAAAGACACATGGGCCACAAACCAGTTTTCCCACAGACACCTTGAACATCACAACCTCTTTCTAAATAACTAAAAGACTTCTTTACATAAAATCCTATCATAACCCTACCTCACCTATAAGAGAGGGAAGAAATGATAGGGTTCTCATCCATCTTTACTCCTCATAGGATATTGGTAAAAACACCCTCACGTGACTATGAAAGTGTTCAGAACATAGTTTTCAACATGGGTGGGTGCATATAGAAATTTTTAGAATATAAAATATATGTATAGTGTCGAACACTCCGGCCCAACCTACAGGTTCACAAACAAACAAACCATCCCAAAACACTTTCACATTTGCTGCAACCTCTAAATCCATTTTTTAGTAACTGTAACAGTCATTAAAGAAGGTGAAGAGACCAAATTAATTAAGGTGGCTTCACATTCCCTCTATGTTAAACACTCATTCATTTAATAATTCTTTAACAACATTCATCTCATTAACCAAAAAAACCAAAGTCACCCCAAAAAATATTAAACAATTATTCATTTGTCCCATCACTATACATGAAACTATCAAGAACTACACATATCAAGAAACACATCAGCATCCATTCAGGAGGTGAAGAACCAAGGTAAATTGATGCACTTAACATTAATGAAACATCATACCATGACCTCCAAATATGCAGTGAATCTTTTTGAATGTTATTAAAAGGATAAAACTCCATAAATGACCCCCAAAAACACTAAATTCATTCTTCAAAATCATCTGACTAGTTAATCATATTAACATAACCAACCCCAAATCACAACAACAACTAGGAACATAGTATACCACAATTAGTTTCTACAACCCAACTACTTAATCACACCACACCGATCACATCCCCATTATAAAACCACATATCATCCAAATCCTAAATTCACACAAGACACAATATTTCCACACGTCACATCACCTCACATACCAAGGTAAAGTGCATTTTTGGATTTAATGGGAGACCCTTTATTTATTTCTAATTATCAATTTTGGGTATATCACAAAAATAGTATGATCTTGGGGAATCTATTTATTATCCAAATATACATGGTTAACAAACATTTATATATAAGTCTTTAGCAAAGATCTAAATAATAATGAATTACACTAAACATCTTGTCTGAAAATGAGGTCCCCAACTTCCATGATTTTAAGTCGGTTTTTAGACCATACAAATCATAAGGAATAACAAAATAAAAAATACAGTATTATCATGTGTCATTTTCCCCCGTCCCCTATATATTGATTATTAAACCAATTAAATTATCATTATCAATCCAAAATCAACTGTCTTAAAAATAGAAAAAACATTTATATACCCATCCCGAATGATGCACAACTTAGAATAAAGAATGATAAAAATTCTTGGATGAAGAAAAATCAAAACATCCAGGTTCATATAGAAATAGGGGCGCCTGTACAATAGGTGACTCTCCAGGGAATCACGAACCAAACTTAGGAAGATCCTTTGGGAATTCCTGGTCTCAAGATAAAGGAGATTATATGGATAAAGGGTAGGGTATCTAAACTTTGGGAAGAATATATCTTATTCAAAGGAAATTAGATAAATTTTATTATTTCCTTTAATGTTGGATCAGACCAATAACATGTGGTTTGAACATTTAAAATCCTTCAAACCCTTATAAAAATAAAAATATAATTTATTGCCTTTGAATTGGATTCAAATCCATTTAAATTTGGACTAAAATCCATTTTATGTCAAAGAAAGATGTGAAAAATGTGATAATAGGGAGAACTGGAAACACTGCTCATGAGACACCGCAATCAAGACACCATCAGACAAGGCACCATCAACGAGACACCACGAGACGAGGCACCACAAGATAATGTACCATCAGGATGAATCACATTCCACCTTTATTGATTCACTAGTGTGAGAGAAACCTATAAGAGAGACGCCTCTAGATGATAAACTGCAAGGATGACCGACCACCATGCATGAGGCACTACCAGATAAGAAATTTTCATTCGATCGACTACACAGGTTAGACAACAGCCTAAAGCCACCGCCAAGGTGAGATACCACCAGCAATCAACTGCTAGAGTGAGATACTACTGGTGAGTCACCTTCTTAGAGAGACACCACTTGGGTGTGACACCACTAGATTAAGACACCATTGGTGTGAGACACCACCACCTAGAGACACTATTGGCGCAACACACCATTGGAAAACATGAAAAACTGGGAATTTTTTCAAAGTGTTGAACTGAGTCACCCTAACATCACAGGACACCTCAAATATAATATTTCCCAAAACGTAATGGGATAGAATGGTCTGGGCCATTACGTCATATACCTCTCAAACTATTCTCTCCCTTAAGAATTCAAAACCAACCCAAACGAAAAAAAAAGAGGATGGGTCTGAGTAACCATACCCCAAGATACCTCTCAAGGATCCCATCCCACTCGAAAAACTACCATAAAAAATGCATCAATGTTGGGGTGGAAACATCTACACCTAATAACACTTCATTTGATATCTTCTAACCATGCCTTATCATCATGGATATCAACATTTCAACCCAAATGACCACAAAACCAACTGTGAAACCATATCCACCTCGTATCATAGAGCCACACTAACAAAAAACCACTATACAACCACAAAAAACTACACTATCTAGAGCACAGGAATTAGATAATTCTATCCTCTATGTCAATATTATATCTATTTTGCATGGAACTGACTCACCCGTACAGGTTTAGTTGAATCATAGTTAATATGTATTCATTAGGAATCAGTTCCTATAATTTTCATATGTCAGGTCATTATCACACATATCACCACACATATCACAATCCATGCTATAAAAACTCATCTTATAATCAATGAGATTCAAACATAAAATCAAAAAACAAAAGAGAAAAAAGAAAAAAATAGAAAAACTCTGAATACTTTGCATCAATCTATGTCTATCACTCCCAAGTACTCTCCTCCTAGCCATGATACCTCCATAAGAAATGAACCAAAGTAATTGTCCATCCTCAGAACACCTTCTGTAGGTGATCCTGTATCTCTATTGGTCGGTCCAAAAATGTCATGACATCCTCTATATATAACTCTCCCTAGTCAATGACATGGGATTAATCAAGAAGACTCCTATAAATATTAGAGACGTGAAAGAAATAATGGAACCCCTCTAACATCATTGGAAATTCCAACTGATATGCCACCTCACCAACTTACCCAACACCTCAAAGGGACCAAAAAAATATGATAAAACTTACTCCCTCTTCCAATCCTCTACTACCCACATTGAAGGGAATCATTAAAAATAAAATGGTCCCCAAACTCGAACTCTATGGGACACCTTCTATGATCGACATAAGACATTTTTCAGTCCTACACTGCTTTCATCCTCTTGAAAAGAAGCTAAAATTTCTCTATCTTTCTATGCATCACATTGAGACCAAGAAAATTGTCTCCCCAACCATTTTCCAACGCAATGGAGAACGACATGTTATCCCATTAAAATACTAGAATGGGGCTATGCTAGTGGAAGATTGATATCTATTATTATAGGAAAACACCACCATGGAAAAGTGTTATACCCATGATCCACCAAGGTTCATGATGCATGCTCGCAGCATACCCCACCCCCCCAATGTTTGGATAGTTTGATTTGTCTTCCCATTTATCTGAGGGTGGAAAGAAGTGTTGGGGAGTAACTTAGTGCCAAAACCATGATACAATCTCTTCAAGACTCATGAGGTAAACCATGTGTCCCGATCTAAGACAATGGACCTTGGAACTCCATGAAACCGTATCATGTAATCCATGTATTGTTAAGCCAAATCACCCTCTATGCCTGGTACCTTGCTTGCTAATAAGTGACCTGATTTTTTAAAATGATACATGACCACCTAGATAGCATCACAACTTCCCTAACATCTAGGTCACCCTATGATGAAATCCATCAATATTTATTCCAATTTCCACTCAGTAACATCTAGGGGATGAAATAAACCACTAGGTACATAGCACTTTTCCTTTACTTGCTGGAAAACCAATCACTGTACCATAGACTCTGCCACATCCCATTTCATCCCAGGACACTAAAACTGAATCTTCAAACCATGGTTCAACTTATAAATTCGTAAGTGTACTACCAAAGTTGAGATATGAAACTCATGAAGAACTCGGTCACACATCGTTAATAGAATAAACAAATCTCCATGAAATAATATCTGGTTCTTCCAATCCTTTGACCATAACTTAGGAGAATCACCTTGGCCGACATGATCACGTATCACCTTTGCCTTTGAGTCTCCCCATTGAGACTCCTCAACCTTCTACATCAGAGAAGGTTGCACCATCATTTAGAACCAATAGTTTCTTCCACCATCCACCCTTGCATCTAAGCGCAAGGCTGCCACCTCCTCCATCTCTATCTAGGAATCTTTTAATTCCAAAATAACATCCTTCTATGAATTTCTTCTTAAATCATCATTCATGGAATTCCCCTTTCCTAAGGTTTATGAGATCTCATTTTTATAATCTGGAAGATGTTCTATCCACCTTTATCGCTACATGTTTAGATCAAGTTGTAAGACTATATACCTCAAACGCTTGTGATCAATGATGACCACCAAGTTCTCCCAAATGAGGTAATTCCACAACATCTTTAGCACAGACACAACTTTTTCTAGCTATAGTTCATGGGTGGAATAGTAATACTCATGAGTGCATAACATCGTAGACCCATAGTAGATCACATCCCTCTAATACATCGTCATGAATTCCAATACCAGATGGGAAGAATCACAAAACACCTCAAATATTACCTCTTCTTCGAAAAATCAAAGCACTAGATCCCTAACTAACTTCCCCTTCATGTTACTAAACACATCCAAGAACTTATCACTCAACAAAAATTCTTGTTACTTCCTAGTAAAATCTACCTATAGGGATGAAACTTGAGATAAATCATCTAAAAAACATTGATAATATCCTATGATACCAATGAAACTTCAAAACACTATAACACTCTTGGGTTCTTCCCAAGAAAAATTGATTCATCCTTAGACATTTCTATTGCCACGCCCTAATGAGACACCCCATTCTGAAGGAGATGAACCTATACTATCTAGAACACACACTAGGAAAACATTCCATATAGATGGTGGTGTCGAAGAACATGTAGGATAGTTCTGATATGCTCAGTATTCTCTTCCTCTAACTCCAAGTAGATCATCAAATCATCGATGAATATGATGAAGAACCAATCCAAGAACACACGGAACATAGAGTTAATAATCCCCATAAACATGGTAGTTGTGATCGTAACACTAAATGGAATTAATACAAACTTAAGGTTCACATACCTTCATCTGAAGGTAGTCTATGGGATATCACCCTCCTTCATGCTCAACTGGTGATATCCAGACTATAGATCGATCTTAGAAAAACAATTGACCCTCTCATCTAGTTGAAAAGATCATCAATCATTGGAAGAGGGTAATTCTTCATGAATGTAACCTGATTCAACCTTTGGTTGTCTATACACAACCTTATATAACCTTCTCTAGTCTTTGCGAACAACAATAGAGCACCCCCATGGGGACACACTGAGCCATAAAAAACCATTCTGCATCCGATCATCTATTTGAGTCCTCAACTCCCACAACTCAGAATGTTTTATTTGATAAGGATCCATTAAAACTATAGAAGCATTTTTATGTAAGTTTATACCAAACTTAGCATCACATTAAGGGGGTAACATCACATTTTCCACGAGGAAAACATATAGGAACTTATAAATGAACTCATGCACCTCTACCATTTTGGAATCCACATATTCCACTGACTACTCAGAAAAAAAGTAAATAAGTGGCTCTATATTCCTAACACCCACTTGACAACTCTACTCACCAAATAAAACTATGTGTTGGCCATCCACATTTGAAAACATGAATCTCCTTCAGAAGAAATTGATAACAAAAACTACATAATACAACATTTTGATTCCTAGGATGACTTCATATGGATACATATATAGAGAGAAAAGATCCCCATGGGACTGATGCGGTCCCACCATTATTCTATAACTCCAACACACATCGTACAAGAAGGCATTGCCTACAACTGTTGTACTCGACATTAGGGGTATCGGGAGACTCTCTATGCCTAGTCCTAGTGCATGGTCTAGATATGGTGAAAAAATGGTTTTCAAAGCTCTTGAATCAAACAATACAAAAATGAGGGTACTAAATAAACTGATCATGCCTCTAGCGATCTCTGACCATGCTGGAACTGCTTCCACCACGATGTGCAACTTTCCATGCCCAGCTCCTCTTCCTCTATTCTAGAGACCACCTCTACAACGAGGCCTAGGTAATCATCCCTAAACACAATTAACATTCTTAGGTCGGCCCCTACCTACTCTATATCCCCTCGGTAGAGTGAAGTCCTACTGCACCTATTGCTAAAATTGTCTCACTAGAAACTATTACTAAGGTTGGAACTGAACATATCCACCTCCATCAAACCAGTCTCAGAGAACTACTAGGAATTAACTATGGAAATGACCGTGAACCCCCAACCAAAACACCCTAGTGAAAAGTTACCAGGAAAATCATGGAAACCACTAGCACTAGAAGGTTGGAAAGGGAGCTATTGAGTCCAAATCCATGTCGGTTGAAACATCAATGTTTCTGGAGCCTTGGTTCTGCCACTAACAACTCTAGCCCTCGAAGAACTCTTCTGGATCCCCTCTCACAATATACCTCATCATGAGTGCATTTGGTTGATCACCTATCCCTTATTATAATCCTCTAAATACAATGGTAAACAAAAATGAGTAAAATCATACTAGATAGAAGGATAGAGTGACTCCTCACAACATCTAGCGTGAGACTTGTCATATAGAAAAAATATCCAGGAAAAAATGTAGAAGGTCCATGAACATTATTCTCGACTCCCGCATTGACATACTCCCCTAATGAAGGGAGAGTAACTCATGAATCTTATCATCCTTCATGGTTGATGAAAGGAACTCTTCCCAAAACTCCTTCAATAAATCAACCCACAAAATGTCTTCCACTTATGCACCACTAGATACAACATCCACCACTAACATGTAGCACCCTACATATAACTAATAGCCAAAGGGGTCCAAAAATCTATCAGGTCCCAAATTAAACTGAAAGCGATCTCAACCTCCACCAGCCATCTCTCTATATACACATCTAAAACACTTCCCTTATACTTTCCAAAATCCTAACACTATATAGATCACAATATCTTCTTCCACTAATCATCCTTTTAAATTGAATGAACCTTAATATGATCTACAGAATTATCCTACATAACCTCAATTGTCTGATCCATAATCAGAAAATGACCATGAGCTATAACTGAAAGGAAAACAAGGATTTCTTATTCCCAAGTAGTATGGAATTATTTATTTATCAATATTTATTTCATTTCATTTTAACCTTATCAAAATAACACTATTCAAATAAGAACACAAGTCATTAGGACTCATGTACCTCTTATAAGTTTTTATAATGAAATTATGGCGATCTCACTTGGATGCTTAATAAGATTAGAGTTCGTGCATTAGATAACAAGGGGCCCTAAAATCTTGTGTTCTAGCTGGTATCCCTAGCCTATGTCACACACCATGGTCAACTGGAACTATATCCATTCCAACCCATGAAATCCTCACTATTCCCAACTCCAAAATCCATCATATCTATCAACCATCACATATGAACCACTCTATTATGACCCCCTCCCTCCAAAGATACCCCTCTTGGGCTAGAAGTGAAGAGAAGAAGATAATAACCCTCAAGTCCTACCTCCAGTAGGCCCCAGGTTGGTGACTAGCACCAAGGGTGTACAAATCTCACAATATAGGAGTGATTGCCAATTATAATAAGAAAAAATTAGGATGTAAGATGAATCATACACAACAACTCTAAGACATATATATACATATAAAAGGGAAATCCAAAAACTATCCCACGTGAAATAAAGAATTAAAACTGATATAGAAATAGTAAATTATCCAAACTATATACCCAAAGTAAGGTAATGTAGTGACAAAAAAACTGTTCTAAGGCCTATGCTAGTTACACTGAACATGGTCCATGGTATATTCCTGGAAACCTACAAACAATTTTATATATGTAGGGTGAGAATACAAGTATAGTCAGTGGGAAATCCAATGTCTCTCGTGAACATGTGAATGAATCATACTAATTCCTCTATAAAACACAGCATAACTAAACAACACCCAAACATGTTTACTAACCAAACCCAACCTCACTAAGGCACGCTCACCATGTAATGCATGTCATGTAGTAAAATATTTTATAAAGAAAATAAATGATATGGTACCCCACACCACATTCCCACAAGTATCCCACAATCATATAATGTCATACATTCTATCATTCCCATACATTCCATATACCACCTCACATTCCACTCACACACACATCGGCCTCACAACACGCCCTATCCGCACACAACCAGGCCTCAAAATACAACACATCACATAAAATATCATCCTGAAGACACCTGGGAAGGCACGATGTAACTCATCTCAAAGACACCAGGGAAGTAACCACCTACCCCCGCAGATACTTGGGCAATCACATCCTCCCTAAAGACACCTAGGCTATAAACCACCATTCCCACAAACACTTGGGCCATCACAACCACCATCTAATTCACTAATAAACCTATGAACATCACAACTTGTTCCATATATACCTCACCTATAAGAGATATTGGAAAAGTTCAGGTACCCATCCATTTGTACTCCACACCGGATAATGTAAAAAACACCCCCTTGCATGACTACGTCGGTGTTTGGAATTTAGTGGTCAGTATGGGAAGGGTTATTATAGAAATCCCAAGAATGTAAATATATATCTATTATCAAACACTATGGCCCAAACTATGGTTCACAAAGGAACAAACCATCTCACAACACCGTCACATTTTTTGTAACCTCCTAATTCACTTATTACTATCTCGGACAATCATTACAGAAGGTGAAGATTCCAGAAAAATTAAGGTGTTTTTACATTCCCTCTACATTCAGCACCCATTCATTTAATAATTAATTATCCACTTTCATCTCATTAACCAAACCAACCCAAGTCACTCTAATATTTATTAATCAATTATTAATTTATTCTATCGCTACCGTGGAAAATATCAAGATCTACACATATTATGTAACAAAGAAAAATTCATTCATGAGGTTTAGAACCATGGTAAATTCATGCACTTAACATTAATAAAAGATCACACAATGACCTCTAGATATAAGGTGAAGCTTTCTGAATGTTATTACGGGAGAGGAATCTTGTAATTACCTAGATAAACACTATTATCCTTCTTTAAAATCATCATCCCAATACATAATATTAACAGAACCAACCCCCCAACTCAATACCACATCTATCAACACATTATAACACAACCAGTTTCAACATCCATGTTGCATAATCACACCACACCCATCACAACTATGTTGTACAAACACATGTCATCCACTTACCCCATACACAAAATCCAAATCAATTCCACACATCACATCACCTCACATCCCAATAAAAACAAACTTATAGATTTAATACTGAATCCTTTATTTAATCTGACTTTCCAACTTTAGGGTTATCATAGAAACTATATGATTCTGAGGAATCCATTTATTAGTAGAATATGCATGGGTAACCAACTTTTATATATAATCCTTAAAAAAATATCCATAAAATCATTGATACCAAAAACAAATAGGTGAAAAAATAAGGACCCCCAACAACAATGATTTTTAGTGGCTTTTTATCCCATACAAATCACAAGAAATAATGAAATCAAACATATAGAAATTTCATGCATCACATTTCACCATCCCCATTATATTGATTCTTAAACCAATTAAATTGTCTTTATTAATCTGGAATAAACTATCTTTATAAGGGAAAACATCTATATAACCATCCCACATGATGCACAATTTATAATGATAGAGGAGAAACCTATGTGGAAGAAGAATGATTGACACTTCTTAGTTCAGCCAAAAATAGGGGTGTGCATACAATAGGTGAATCTCAAGGGAATCATGAACTAAACTCAAGAAAATTCTCCAAGTAGGAATCCTTTAGGGATGACCGATATCAATAGAAAGGATAATATATGGATGAAGGTCATGGTATCGCAACATTAGGAAGATCAAATTTAATTCAACAGAAATTAGATAAAGTTTAATATTTATATTTAAGGAAGATCTAACCAAGAGCATGCAGTTTGACCATTTCAAAACCTCTAGAACCTTAAGGAAACAAATATATAATTTATTGCATTTTAATCATTATGAAAACCAATTAAATTTTTCTTTATTTCAATTTTACATTAAAGAAATATTTAAAAAAGGGAAAAACTGGAAGAACTGAAAAGACTGCTCATGAGACACCACTAGTAAGACACCATCAAATGACGTACCTCCAGATGAGGCTCCATTAGCAAGACACTTCCAGATGAGGAACCATTAGAAAAGGTACGGTCAAGATGAACTAGCTACCACCTTCAATGAGTCACCTCTAGGAGAGACACCACCATGTGAGACACCGCCAGGGTGACAGGCTACCATGGACTTGACATTTCCAGTTGAGACACCATCAGTCGAGTTACCTCCAGGGTGTGACACCACCAACGATCCACCACTAGGGTGAGACATTGCTAATAGGTCACTGTTAGGGTGAGATAATGCCATCAAGCCACCGCTAGGGTGAGACACCACCAGAGTGAGACACTATTGGTGTGAGACACTACCAGCGTGAGACACCATTGGTACAAGTCATCATTGTAATATATTAAAAACTGATAATTTTTCCGACGTGTTTAAATGATCCACCTTGACATCATAGGACACCTCAATTACCAGATTCCCCCACAAAATAATGGACTTGAATGTCCTAGCCTATTACAAGAATGGTTTGGTGACATGGGAGATAAGATACACAATCATTATAATTTATGAATGATATTCAACATCATTGATAAATATCTCACCATTTTGTACTCTTCCTAGACATACCCTACTTAAATCCATTCTTAATGGCCCTATGAAAGGAACCATAGGAAAGGGTGATCTCATATGCTCAATAATGGTATGTAAGGTGGATATCAATAACAACATCTATGTTACATGAGACTAAGGGTATGAGAGAATGAGCTTACCATTATAATAAAATACACTACATAACATATATTATAATCATAAATATTGGCACAATGTTTGGATGTTTATAAGACATGAATCGTAAAGAAAATAAATAACTAAAAAATCAATGAGTTTATAATAATAGATATTTTAATGTGAAAAAAATTATGATTATAACATTTTGAATAAGTATAAATATAAACAGGTTTACTAATTTTTCTGAGAACATGAAATTTGGATATTGGATAAACATATGGACAAGAAAAAAAGTGCTTGAATAACCTTATAGATATGAATTTTGGTCTGTACACAACAATATGGAAATGAAATTAGATCCTTGCATAACATTTTAAACTTAAAATTAGGGACATGAATAACATTATAAACATGAAACCAGGTCCACACATAGCATTGGAACATGAAATCAGGTTCATTCATAACATTATAGACAAGAAACTACATCAACACATAATATTATGAATATGAGATCATTTTTGTTCATAACATAATTAACACATGACTCATACATGATTTCCCAATTAATTTAATGGGAATTATTGGTCCCACAAATCACATAATCTATTTATTTTTGTTCCATAAGATTATAAAAAATTATCATATTAGAACCCATAAAAATTAATGACATTCATAAACATAAATATTAACATAAATCATGGAAGAGAAATGATATTTATAAAATTTCATCATTTCATCATATCATAACATGAAAAAACATCATAATAAACATGAATCATGTAATGAAATAATAAAATTGGAATCATTGGATTATATAACTCATATAGATAATGTAACATGAACTTATTTTATGTTATATGGAAAATGATTTTTGAAGATCACACGCAATATTTATTGAGGAGTAAATTCTTTCTAATTTAAATTCATTTACTTAAAATACAAAAGATTATAAAATATTATGGAAAAGTATTTCTTTAAAAATATCCATTGAATCAGATAAATTAATATTTAAATCATTAAGTGTTCATAAAAATTGAAAATATCATTCATGCCATATACATTAATATAATGATTTCCTTCACATTTTTGGTAAAACAGAGTCATGAATATTTTGAAATGAAAATAATATTCATTTATAAAACCTTTTCTAAAATTTCTAAAATATTAATAAATTTACTTAAAACATCATATATGAATATATTAAATATTATTGAATACATGGATATTGAAGAAAAATAATTATCAACTAAAGAGAGATAATATTTGTTTTCTGTAAAACATTATTTTAAAATACTATATACATAAAGAGAGGAAAATGAATGGAAATCATGTAATTTTATAAATTTATAGAGGAAAGTAAATTACGTATTTTCATTAATGGGAGTTCATAATATCTATTTATTTTAATCCTAATCATTACAAATCAAAAAAAATAGTGATATTATAACACCAAACCCTTACCATAATAGATAATTTTTTATCCTAATATATATGAAATAAATAACCTAATATGGAATTTTAAATTCACATAAAATTCAAAAGAATGATAAAAAAATATATTCAAGTTCAGTATATACTCTACATTAAATAAATAATTTTTGAATAAGTCATGTGTCTTAGAAAAATAAAAGTGGGATGAAAATACCCTAAAACATTGGAACCTTATGAACTGTATTACCTATTAAATAATAACAAGAGATGAAAAATAAAATATCATAAAGAGAAATATATTTCTATTTTAACATGTCAATGTTGTATAATGTACTCCAAAAAAATAAATGAGTGGAGATTACGGAATATATATCCTGGAAATAGAAGAGAGTCTCAAAAAATATTACCACTTTGGTAACTTTTTAACCATTATCCACATTAAAGAATAATATTAAATAGAACATTTAACATTAAGTAAATAGGTAGATTCAGGATATAACATGTCAAATGCAATGTATATATTGTTTATAAAATAATATTGGTGCATAAAAGAACATATGTCCCAAAGAAGTGAATTTGATACAAAATCCATTACCTTAAGTCTCAAAAATTTTCATACATGTTCAAACCTCCTATATAAAAATATTGGATTATTGTAAATATATTTTATAAAAATAATCATATATGTAATATCACATATTATTTACTGGTAACCTTTTATTACCTTTTTATAAAAAATTTCTTGTTAAAATCTTGTTTTGGGTAATAAATGATTCATTTTATATGTACGTTTTAGTTTGGTATTTTGGGTCCATTTTTTGAGATCATAGTTATATAATATAATTAATTTTAAAAATTGAATAAATATAATATAAATTAATTATGTAAATATTTACAATCATCCATTAATGGTACATATATGAAATGAATGGCATCGTTGAGGTAGATGGTAGGTCGTATCTACGCTCGACAGTATTTACATTTTCTCGACAGATAAAACATAGTAAAGGGTAAGAGTATATCACCTTTATAAAATTATTTTTATCTCATTTAAATATTACATATATAATAAATATATAAATTTTACCATCCTTTTCAATATTAAATAAAAAATGAATCACTTCACTTCGTTTAGGTGGTTGTTCATGTGTTCACCCGATTGATGATATAATTTTCCAATGGATTCAAATATAAGAAGGCAGATGTGATATTAAAAAAAATTAATTTAAATATGTTATAAAAACATATAAAAACATTAAATTCGTTATTATATCAAGTATTTAGAGGTGGTGATGGAAAAATAATCACATCGGTTTGTGTGGTGGTAGTCCACCGTACACACGATCAACAATTTCATTTCCCATTTTGTGGAATATTAGACTGATATAGCATATGTAATAAAAATAATAACATATTATTATATTATGGGAACTTTTGATATCATATTTTAGTTATTAATTCTTGGATAGATGTGGTAAGATATGTATAAAGAAGAAATATCTTGGTGGAGGTAATTAAATTCTCTTAGAACAACTTCCATTGGATATCATCTTATGTATCATAGGGTTGTAATTTGGGGAATACCAAAAGATCTAGAATTAATATAGGGGTATTAAAGAGATATTATTATAGGGATTTTTGGGTTTAAATGGATTTAGAGGTGTGAATAAGTTGGGAAGGAGGTTCCCTTTTATAATTTAGGATGAGTGACATTTTTGTAGATACCCAAAACTATTTAATAATATGAAGTAAATCTTAAGAAATGTTCCTCAAAAATTGATAAATAATGGAGTATAGGGATGATGTGTTTTATCCATAGATAAAAAACACATTTTTTAATCATGTTATTCCTTACCCTCTAGTTTTACATACTCTTACCATTTTAGTTTTCACCAAGGTAACTAGTTTTATATTTACCTATATAATTTAAACATTATGGACAAAAAAAAGATCCATATTAGATATTTTATAAAAATTATTCTACATTATAAATCTAATTTATAAAAAATATTAAGTCTGTGGAAAATTAATTTTAACCCATGCACATGTAACACACAGAAATACTATTTTAACCTTAAACATAGTAATTAATATTTCATTATCTTTACTATTTATTGTGTCCAGAATTTGTCTTCAAAATATTACTTAATATTAATTATTATTATTCCTTATATTTGACAATTTTACCAAATTAATTTTGTAGAAGTGGAAGAATTGAAATTTAAATTAAACATGAAAGCGTAATGAGAATCAGTTCCCTAAATAAAAGTTTTTCTCAAGTAGAATAACTTTTTATGTCAAACATCAACATATAATTGAATAATTTGACTGAAATTGGATTATTAATTATATATTTTAGCTAATTTTATGTTTCAACACATTTTAAAACAAAATTTCTCTTTCAAAATTCTTTAAAAGAAAATGTATTTTTCAATAAAATCAATTGAACATTTTAATATTCATAAAAGAATTAAACTGTCCATAAAATTATAAGAAATTTACTATAAGATAATTTTGAAATTATGATTTCAAAATTTAATTTAATTTTTTAAAATACATTTCAAAATTATAAAAAAATATATATTTAATAATAATCACATAAAATGTGATGAAATTTATTTTAAGAAAAATACAACATGTAATCACAAAATGTTTTTTTCATACCCATGTACAGGAAATATATTAAATGAATGGTAAAAGAAATTTAATGAATAAATGATATTTATAGTAAATTAAAATAAATATCTGATATTAATAAATTTAATTTAGTATAAGAGAAACACATACATTAAAATAAAATAAGTGTCTTTGAAAAAAAATTATTTTACATTAAAATGATTTTACATTATTTATTTTTATTCAATTTACCACTAATGATGTGATACCCTCCTTTAAAATGGCTATAAATAAAATATCACATTAAATAATTATATTTTAATAGTATATCTATGTTCTTTTAAACTCGTTTTTGGGTATAATACAATCTATAAAAAATATTTAAAGAAAATACTTCAAAAAATATTTTGTACTTATAGATGTGAAATGAACTAATGTATAGAGGATACATAATGAGTACCCCCAAAAGTCCCACATATATTAAATTTCAGCCTAAAATCCATCTTTTTATGCTCTTCACATGCCATGTGGATGGAAATGAATGGACCAAATATTTTTGAAGGGTTAATTCAATGTATCCAGAAGTACATACTAAGTAATATTCAATTAATAGTGAATTTATGCATATTGGATCCCAAAACATAGATTTAGGATTAAGAGTATCCTATCATAGTTTTCCCCTCATAAAAAATATTACATATCAATTGAATATTAGAGGTGAAATTCATTTTTATTTTTCTTGTTTAATTCCCGTAATTTTATTGGTTAATAAAATGCTTTACAATAGAAGATTGGAGTGGACCAGAGTTCTATTAAAACCGTCGTATTTTGTATATATGATGGAATTGGTATTTTGAATTCATCCTTAATTTTTTTAATTATCCACATATTTAGTTTTTTGGTCATCTAGATCAGTTGTGGGTTAGGTTCCCCCTTTCCTCTAATATGGTTCACATCCCCCACATAAATGGTATATTTTGATACTCCCTAACATAATTACAGTATGGGTCCTCGGTAACAACCCAAGGTTTTAAAAATAAATTTAATTTAACAAATGAAACACTAAGTCTCCACATAATGACACTTTTTTAAGAAGATAGTTATAAACTAGCCATTTAATATATTTTTTTCACTTTTATGTTTTCAATTTCAAAAAACTGACATACAGAGTTGCGATTAGTAAGTTATTTGGAGTCTGATATAACCAAATTATTTTTTGGTGAAAATAAACATACCCTAATTAATAGTAACATACCCTTATGAATAGTAATATGAACCTTATTAATATTAAATAATCCTAATTTATAGTAACCTCACCCATTAATGTATAATAAGTATGACATCTTTTAAGTGATAATATAATCATTATATAAGTGTTGGTGTTTTTTATAAGTTATAAATATTTAATTACAATTTTATGATTAATTAAATAATTTAAATGAAAATTTATTTTTAGAAAATGTAATCATATATTATTATTTTATTTTCTTATGGTTATAAGGTAATTTTATGAGACCTTGATTAATTTTTCAAGGTGTTATAAAATGAGTTATAGTTTTAAAATAATTATTTCTCTTGTAAATAATGATTTTAATTAAAAATTAAATTTCTAATATTTAAAAAAATTATTTTCATAAAATGGGGTTCATTTTAGAATGATAAATGTCTAAAAATGGATGGTATGAACTTTTCTGATTTTTATGAAATAATTGAAATTTTTTAAATAGTGAAATTCTATAATTTAAGAAATGTGAAAAATAAATGAATTTATACATCATGATTGATTCATTAATGATGAAAATGGCCTTTGGATCAAACTCACATGAACTTATTAATTTTTTTGGTTTTAAAAATCATGGATATTCATATTCTTGATCAAAAATATTAAACTAATGATTAAAATAATGGAAAACCTCTCCTCTCCTCACCTATAAATACAACTCTCACGTCAATCTTTCTCTCACTCCTCTAAAGAGCCAATTATTGTCTAAATTATTCCAAATATTCTTACAAGGGATATTTCCAACTCCTAAGACCTTCTTTTAACACCAAAATACAAATAAAAAAGGCCTTAAGTAGGATCTCAAGGAGAAAAGATCAAGTGGTAAAATTCATCATTCATGTTCTTGTGTTTTCTTTTTTATTCTTTTATTTTTTTATAATCTCTTCCACTCCACTTTTACAAGAGTTATGAAAGATAAATTATATTATATATACTATATTTTTATCATTTTTATGAAAAAAAATTCATCATCATACTTCATCTCCTCTACTCTTATTCTAAAAATAAAAACATCATCTATGATGTGTCGATTTTACGACATCGTAGACGATGTGTCTTCATTTTCCATTAAATCCTTAGAATATGTTAAAATACATTAATATAGTTAAATAATATTATATTATAAATATTTTTTGATATATTATGTTTTGGAACCAGTTTTTATGCATACTATTAATTAATAAAAAAAAGTTGTTCGTAAATATCAAAATTCAACCAAATAAACTAACAATTATCACTAATGATTTATCTAACGGTTCATCCTCATAAAATATAAAAATTTAATTTATGGAATCATTTAAAATTATGAAACCATATTAATGACATCTCCTTTTGCTTCTGGGGTTTCTCGTCCACTCGACAAGAACATCCAATATGAACCGACAATGGAAATCATGTAAAGAACACACAAGAAACAATGGAATGACCAAAGTATTACAAATTAATGGGTGGAATGATGTTATAAATTGATCATATAAGGTGTTATAAATATTATTATGATTATTTAAAGTATTAATAATAATATTTTAACCATTATACAAGAGTTTTAATTGCATTTGAAGTAAGAAAAACCCAAGTTAAGGGAATTCTAAACCCAATTTCCATTCTTTGGGTTAACCTTATATTTTATTCATTATATAGTATTAAGATTATTTGTGTGATGAATTATTTTATATTATGTTGTATTATGTGTATTTTTAGTGTATAAAAATATCCATTTCATTATATTACTTCTCACTTTTAAAATATTTGTAAGGTACTTTCCATTTAAAATCCTTTTAAAGGTCACATTAATGAAATTCAAAAAGACTGTTTTTTTATATATGGAATGAGTTGTTTCACCTGATTTCATGAATCTTTATTACTATGATATGTTCCTTGGAAATATATATGTTAGTTTTATCCCATTAGAGCACAATATATATTGGATTTAACCCATTATATCTCAAGATATGATGGGTGAGCCCCATTATAGCTCTCCAATGCATTGGGTACACCGGAGATCGAAGTTAACCAAATGGTTATTCCACATGTTAGGCTGATTGTAATAGTGATATGATAAATATTTACCAAGTAAACTATGTGATGTTTCTATACATTCTAATAAGTTCTTATGAAATGGTTTTTATTGGTTTCAATGTTATTACAAGTCTAACGACTTATAACTTTATATCCCTAACTGAGCATTTTTTTTCTCGTCCCATATTTTTAAATTCTTTTCATAGGTTATAAGGATATGTAAGAGAAATAAGGAAGAAAATTTAAATTTAATTAATATTTTTAAAAGAATTTATTTTTTATTTGAAAATTTTAATATTTAGGAAAAATGGATACTGTTTTTGGAGTCTCCACATTAGAGATTATGGGATGTTGTGTATGTTTTATTTCCTCATTATCTAAAAATATAAACTTGAAAATATACCCAATGTGTAAAAATGTATGGTCTTTTTTATAACTTAAGTATATGTGATATTTTAATGTTTGGTCCTTATATCCTCCATCGATGGATTTAGGTACTCCATTTTCTGAGAAGAACTACATGATAATTAGTGGTTCCACTATCAAGGTTTTTGTACTCTCTAGACCAGTATGTTTTCTTTGGTGACGCACAAGTGCCTTATGAAATTTTTTGAGAGGTAAGTATATTTTCACATGACTAGGTGAATATAAAATTTAGGTTTCTTTACTCCATTAACAACAACTATTATTTCACAATGTGTTGGTTCATTAAAATAATTCCAGATTCGATTTGTGTCAGTAATTTAGAATAATATGGGTTAATAATTTGACTAATGTGAATAAATTAGCAAGAGAAAATATCATATGATATGGTTTGGAGTGATAGTGTTGAAGTTAAAAATAATGAGTAATCTAGATACTTTGAGTAAGATAACACCTGAAGAACTTTTGTTTTATTTTTAAATTCCATATATAGATCGGTGGTTGACTTTAGAAATTTTGGGCCATTTGGTTCTTCAAGAATCCCTAAATTCTCATTTTATTTGATCTATAATGATATAGATAAAATAATAATAGTGAATTTATACACCATATATATTTCACGTTATATATAAGATCTATGTTTTTTCATAATTTTGATTTCCCACTAGTTTTTGAGTGTTATTTTGGATTATTCCTTATCTTTCTTTTTTTTATTTTCAGGAATATTATGGATTATCACTACTAGAAAATATATTTTATATTACATGTTAAAAATGATATTTTTTAAAAACAAATGGGGTAACATTTTTTTCATTAGAAAAAATTATCTCTTGTGAAAAATAATTGTATTTTACCTATAAACCCATTTAATAAATAACTGAACTAAATGAAAAATTTGTTACATGAATTAAAAATGTGACAGATGTAAAAAATGTAATTTATAACATAATTTTTTTAAAATATCACAAAATCCCTTTTAGAAATCATCATATTAGGTGACACTCATTCAATTAAACACCATAAAAAATTTATCTTCACCTACGCACTAAGTTATGATCATTTCTCTTATTATTCATTACTATCCCAAAACATATTCAAAGAAATTTCTATTTTCATCATCACCACCATCACCTTATCATTATTTATCTCTATCAAATTTTGATTCTCTCAAATATCTCTTTTCAGTTTGTATATATTATTCTAGTATTCTATACATCTAAGGTATATTTAATTTTATGAATCTCTATTTTTGTATTTTCATTAATTAAAATATCTATATTTATAATTATATGGATATCTCTTCATAGTTTCTATTTTTTATTCTAATTATTAACATAGATAAGGTATTTTTATATTTATGAATTAATTATTAAAGATTACAATGTATATAAATTATTATCTAATTAATTTTTTAAGTAAATAATCTTTATTTACTGATTAATTTGTGTATAAGGTATATTTATTTCCTATATTTTAAAGGGATTTTTTAAAGGTTTTGTTAACTCTGGAGTTTGAATATAGAGTAATGTTAAAATATTTTTTTATGATAATATATATTTTTATTATCTTCTTGTGATAAAAAAATAATAACCCTACTTAATCATGACACTAGTGGAAGACTGATTTTATGATTGTATTTTTAGTAGGGAGTTAATTTTATTTTAATTTTATTATTTGTTGAACCCCCTTGGACTAAAATGGAATTATCAAATGTTGAACATTAAATTAATTTTAAAATATTATTATTTTTATTTAAAATGTTATGAATGTGTGTGAATTTCAAAAATAAAACATTTTCATTATTTTTATTATTATATAATATGAAATAATTTTAAATATTTCAATTAATATAATATTTTGTAGTTATAATTATTGAATTTTCATTTAAATTTTTTTCTGTTCTCTTTTTTTGGTGATCCTAATGAGTATGTTTTTGTAGTCACCCTTTCATGTTATTCTTTGTGTAAGAGTAGACATGTATTTTATGAATTTATCTGGTTTCATAATCTAATTTTAGGTCAATTTCAAATATTTGGACCATTATATTTTGATATTTCATTATTAACATTGAATACAATTAATATTTATATATGAAATTGTACAATAAAAATGGAAGAATTTTTTTATATTTATGGTCAACCATTTAAAATAAATATTAATGTTTCTATAACATTATTTTTTTTTAATTAATTTTGAAGGAATGATAATTAAATATTTTCAAAGTGATACTTTTATAAATTAAATATGTTTTATTTCAATAATTTGTGAAATATTTTATTGATCTTTTTTATTGTTATTTATAAAAGTAAATTTTGAATAAAATTTCAAAATAAAATAATTTTTTTCAAATATATTAAATTCATTATAAATAGTAATGAGTCATAGTAAAACTACTACACTGTAGATATGGGATGAATATAAGGAATGTTTTGATGCTTTTTTGAGTTTTTAAAATAAAATATTCCAAAAAAACTATTTTATCCATGCTAGAAATTAAAAAAATAAAAAGTATAAAAAGTATAAATATCAATGATACATTAAGTATTCATGGATTTAATCAGAGTCATAGTCCTTCAGTTTGGAAAGGTGAAATATTTAAATTTTAAAGATCTATTTATGATTATGATTTTCCAGATGATATGCCAATCATAATAATGAAATTATTCATGATATTGAATTATAAGAAATTGGAAATGTATGAATAATTGAGCATCTATTAGTGATGATTAAAAACCATTGTATCTAGGATATATAAAATTTTTGGGATTTGTCAATGGTAATAAAATTGATGTACTTGAATGTCAAAAATGGATAATGTGCCAAGAGTTTTATTTAGTTGCAACAATTTTTGAAAGACATGTTTCTTAAAGATAATGATCTTATAGATTCTCCTTATAATAAGTAGAAAATAAATTTATTGATGGTTTTTTTTTACAATATGAAAATCACATAAATTATTGTGTTTTGTATAGAATGTAATATAATGGTCTATCATAGGTTTCTAAATATGGGACGTCAAAGTATAAGTTAAAATAAAAATCCTACGCTAATTGAGTAGTTACAATGAATCAATAAAAAGTAATATGGTATCTTACTATAATTTATCATTTAAATCATTTATTTTTAAATTTAATTTATGTAAAAAGGTTAAATAAAATACATATTAGATAATATATGATAAAAATTACATCACCCAACAAATTTTCCAAAGTACAATAAAATCAATCAAAAATTTCCAACGTTTGAAAATGAATTTAGAAATCTCATAATAGAATTTTTCGTAGATTGAATGTTTCCATAACAATTACTTAGTAAAAAAAATACTACATGTTCGGCTATATTTGTAATTCATAACTTATAAAATAAAATATATATATTTTAACATTTTTATTTATATTCAAAAAAAAGCCTAAAATTTAAAATTTATTTTTTATTGTAAAAATTAAATTATTATTTGAATCATTTTTTGGGATGGACATATCAGAGTGAATAATTTTTATAATGTAGAATATTTTCAATGTCATTTAATGATTTTTTTTACTATAAATTACGTTCCATCATAATAAAATTTGTTTTTATAGGGCTGGGGGCATAAATCATGTCCAAAATGGGATGAATGGACTTCATATTATCGAATAAAACATGCTAGAAAAAAATTATACATCGATCAAATAAGGTTTATTCTATATAGATCAATAATATAGAAAATTAAAGAAAATTATTTAATGGTTTATAGAAATATGAAATTTCATTAATTTTTTAACTAATCAGTATTTCAAGTGGACGAAAAACATTATTCTCACATTAATAAAGACTAAAAAATCTGTAATGATAAAAGTATTTGGAAGGATCAATCCATATTTTTTGAGCTTCTATATTTTATATATCATGAGGTCAAACATAACATTGATATCAAGCATGTGGAGAGTAATTTAAGTGGTAGTTTGATTAGAAAATTGTTAGATATTTAATGAATTGTTAATGTTTTATTGAATATAATATTGTTCTTACTCTCAATTGGAATATGTTTAGGGTCACCATTCACTTCTAATGTAATATTAACATACCTTACTATAGATTTTCATTGATTATACAAGAGTGATAAAATTAATTTCTCTTTGTTCCTAAAATGTATCAAAGTATCATAGGGTTATTCTCCAAATATAAAAAATGTTGTGTACCAAAATTATTTGAAGTTGATAGACATGATATCCCATGATTTTCATGTAATGATGGAATATATCATACTAATTTTATTAGGTAGAATATATCCCATAAATATTATAATTACAATCATGAATGAGTGTTATTTTTTAATATTCCATTTGATATAAATTCATTGATCATAATTAGTTGATTAATTTTTATAAGGGAAAAATCTGTATACATTGTAAAATGGAAATGTACTTAACTCCACATTTTTTAAATATCATCTTGAATTTAATTGTTTTCTTATTGAAAACAATAATTCATTATTCACCTTTATATCTACATTGGATATATCCCATTCAATGTTATATAAAGATATTGAAAGGATATATTAAGAATCCACATCGACTAGAAGCCTCTATTGTTGTGATGCATATTAAGGAGGAGGTTATAGTGTTTTGTAAAAAACTACTTTTCTATAGTGGAGCTCATTACTTTTCCTACATATCACAATGAACGAGTCATATTTTTGAGAAATATGTTCCAAAGAATTAAAATAAAATCGTTAATAGGTGAACTCAAAATGAAGGTATATTTATAAATATTGAATAGAATTGATTATTCTCAACCATATATAACATTTAATATTAATGTGTTTAAGTAATGTTATATAAAGAATAATGTTATTTGGATATTGAATGAGTATAACAACATTTTTTGGTATAAAGAGATCATTCATGGTAAATCAGATACATTAATAATAATTTTATGGTTAGTTGGTGACCAAAGAATATATATTATAACATGATATTCATCTAACATTAGTGGAAGAAAATTATACAAAAGATGAGAACAATAGAAGTTGGTTTTAGAATATTTTTGTATTGTTGTTTATATATGTAATTAATTTTTTTAGTTTTAATGATAAGAACCTAGTATCCACGCAAATTGTATATCTTGGAGTCATTGAATAAATATTGGATGTTGATTATCTTAAATTGATCATGTTTAACAAATAATAGGTTACCAAAAACAAAAATGTTAAACATATTGAATATGGTATGACACTAGTAAATTTTAATATATTGGAATACACAATAAATCTATTTATCATGGAAGCACTAGAAAAACAATTATTGTTCTTGATCCATCAAATGTGTGGTGGTATTCCATTTTAAAAGGAAGAAACAAGTTTTTTAGGGATGAAATATTTAAAGATGATATATTTTATGTTTGATAACTACATCAATGAAATTATTCTCAAATAAAATTGATAGTCATATTATTTACATTGTTTGTTCCAAATTTAATTTTCATGAGGAATGAATATGCAAAAAAATACATTTATAATTTCAAAATAATGCATTTAGAATATATTTATATCTTTTTAACTATTTATGTTTTAAAAAATATATGATAAATTACATGGTTTTATTAAAATAAAATACATATTTTTTTTAATATTATAATTGTTTCAAGATTAATTTTCCTTTTTTGTATCATTTTTCAATTATAAAAATTTATATATAACTTTTGGATTAGTATAAATTTCTACTAAGCCATTTATTTATTTATCAAAATAATTTCATGTTTCATATATATTTTTATAATTCTTCTAACTATATTAACTATTAGTGAATATACTAACAATTATTTTCATTTTTCCTCTAAATATTTTGGTTAACTACTCTAACCACTATTGAAGACTAGTTTATTTTTATATTATTGTATTGTTTTTATCTAATTAAAATTTTTATTCAAATTTTTGTGTAACAGTTTTATTTTTATAATATTTTACATAATTTTCTTCCCTTTGTCTATATATTTTAATAATTCATTAATGTTGTTATAATTTGTTTAGAAGCTTCATTAAAATAAAATAAAAATGTCTTTTTTTAGTTTACCCTTTTTGGATCATTTTTAATTTTTATTTAACATTTTATGTAGCTATTGTTTTTTATATTTTTGTACTAATTTTTCAGTAATCTGGTTTATTGGATAATTTATTATTAAACAGATAAGTCATATAGAGATTATGTGGAGAACCAGACACATACATCATCTATAGATCCTCATCATCCTTCTTTTGATGAGAATTCAACATCTAGAGGTCCATAAAAGACTTCTAGTGTTGAAAAAAGTGGTATTAAACTCTTACGAGTATTATAAGTTTCTCATAACCAAGATGATAAGATATATGTTTAGTTTGATGATAATGATAATCCTAGGGTTCAACATCAAAATTGTACTTGACATTTGATATAATGAAAAATTTATGTAAATATAGAATTTTAATTTGGGATAAATGTTTTTTGATAAAGAAACAATATCTCAATTATGGGAGATATTTGAGAAAGTATGTTTTTTAATATTTTACAAATCATGAAATTTTTTACTGATGTAATGTTTTTTTCTTTTACTCTTATTATATTTGATATACCTGATATTAGATATGTTGAGAATAAATTTATTCCCTTTATATGAGGGAGATGGAAGGATTTCAAATCATCACTCACATTATATTTCATTTTTGGGAATGAAATAATAAAAAACCTTGTGATGTATATCCTTTTCATGAAAAATATATGTATAATTTTTCTAGTGTATGTAGATGAGAAAAAAATAGTAAGTTAATTTTCAACTTTTATATTTTTATTTATATAATAGTGGTCATTTTAATGACTTTTTTATCAATAATGTACAGAAATTGGTGTAATATCATTAGGATATCCAATATAAAAAATATACCCCCATAATTTAACTCATAGAGGATATATGATATTTGAAGAAAAAATATAACATAAAAATTTTATAAAAATTTAGTCAAGTATTTAGGCACCATAAAGGTTAACCCTACATTCCCTCATATAGATATGAAAAATTGAAGATGCATTCAATGATAAAAAAAGGTAAGATAAAAACAGAGGATATGAGGTTGGTATCTAAGAGGGTTCTAATGAATTATCTGTGTTATTTATTTTATTTATTTTAATTTAACTTGTTATATATTTTTATTCACTATTTAATTCTTCAAATATTATATATTGAAATCCCTTATGAAGAAGAGAATGTATGGGACCTTCTTACCTATGGGTATTAATAATATTTTATCTACTATATTGGAAATAATTTAACACCCATGTTATCTATGATGATATGAGGTGGGGATAATGGTCAAAAAAGTGTTCGGTATTTTTGGAGATTCTTCAAAAGAGCTTGTATATAAAGAATAAATTGAATATTTAGATGATAGACATCAATATATTGGGGGTATAATGGTTGGGAGGATTAGATCATCAGTACATTCAATGTTTACAGACATTGAGATATATTTTTTTGTGGTAAATCCTACTCTTCCACCATGGTCTACATATTGCACTCCTCTTACTCTTCCTGAATATCCAACTTTGATACCTCATACTCCATAGTTTCCCATCTATTGAGATTTATATTATGAGGGTCCCAAATATCATATTGTTTCATTAGATATTTTATATTAAATTTTGGATATTATTTATCATATATAGATTGGGATGGATCTTTTAAGGGTTCTTGTGCAATATATTACAAATATATTAGTAATTGTATCATTTCCTATAGAGTTGGTCACTATAGTTAGATAATGTGTTGGCCAATTTGCAGTTTGTTTATCTAGAGTTGTATGAAAAATTTCCAACAAGGTATGAATATATTATATACATTATTTAATATTGGTGTTAATGTTTTTTTAACATTTTATCATTTATATATTTAATTATATTACTTCTATTTAAATTTTTTAAAGGTAATGAAAAAATGGTTACATAGTAACATTTTCATGGTGTTATGTCTTCAAATACTACTTCTTATAAGAATTATACATTATCAGTATATTAAAAACTATTGATGCGTGTTTATAAGATACCAATAGATTCTAACATTTGTGGGAATGATATAACAATAATGATATTAATTATAGATACTATGAATCATGAAACTAGAGATTTATTGTTTTTCGACACGATGTACGTCTTCTCTATGTAATTTGATTATAATATTTCTTTTAATTATTTTAATTTATTGATACATAATAAATATTTTTGTTTCAATTATGTATCATTATATAATCTATATTCAGCATCATATGACATTATTATATGGATTTTTTAACCAAAAATTTATTTCATGTATAATCAAGGCAGAGAAATATATACAATAAAAATTATATTTTATAATGATTTCAAAATAATGTAAATCTTTTTTGGATTATATCTTTTCTTCGAGAGTATAGATCATTATTTTCTAACGGTGGTTTTTATCATAAATGTATGATCACTCACATTATATATTTAATATATTAATGGTCATTAAATTTTGTGGGTTTCTTCCAAAATATATGAAAATTTATAAGTCAAGATCTATATATGTTGAGGTGAAACAAACTTTTTATCAACTATTGTGAATAGATATTTATTCTATGAATACCTATATATTATAAGAATTTATAATTTAATTTCATATATATCATTTTAAAACATGTAATGAGATTACATTATAGATACAATAGTTAAGGAGAAAAAAATATCATATATTTGGGTGTAGAGTGACATCTCATTTATAATTACTATATTTTGGTTATAAGTACATAAAATGTTATTCTAAATTAAAACATCATTTCGAAATAGAAATTTCACCATCAACATAGAGTAATCGAATGTGGATATTATGTTTTAAAAAAATTGAAATAATATCAATCAGGATAGTCACAAAATTTTATAATGTTTGATATTTATTATCACCCTTACTTTAATGTATCTAATAATTATATTAATAAAAAATGATAAATGTTTTCCATTTAATTCATATCCTTTTGGTGTATATATCATTAATACATAAATGGATCTAAATCATATACATGGATCATGGGTAGGTTCATAGGTTCATACATGTTTTATCTTTTTTTAAATATATATTTTCATATTCAAATTTTAAAATGTAAAGATAAAGTTATTTGAATTTAAGAAGCTATTTTATGGTTTCGTTTGTCTGATTTTATTTTATGATTTTAATTATATAGTTGTACCATTGTTCTATTGAAAATGATTTTATATTTTAAAAATAACTTCTAATTTTTCATTTCAAGTATTTTACATCCAGTAAGAAATATTGAATATTTTTTTAAAGAATTAATGGTATAATGGAAAAAATATATTGTTTACAAAATAAATTATTTTTAATATCTGACATGATGAAGGGATTTTGAAATCATTTATATAATTATTTCTATTATTAACTATTCCAAATATTGATTTTTTTAATCATTACTATGACAGTTTATTTAATAACTAAAATGAAATTAAATTTTCAATATTGGTTAATAATAAAAAATAGAAAAAAATATTTTTTACAAAGTATATTACAATAACATTTATTTCAAACTAACATTAACAGAAAAAGACTATTTCAAACACCTATTTTTCACTGGTTTATTTTTATACTCACCCATACAAGAGCTCTGTGATCACCCATGTTGTGCTTGTCCATATGACACATAGATAGAGGGAGGTTGTAGTGAGTGTGGAGATGGTGTGTAATATGTTTAGATAAATTTAACTGACTCCTTTTGGATCATGATTTTGGTGTGGATTATTGAATTTGTTCATCAATCCTTTATTACTTATTTTAAGTAGGTTATCACTATTGTCTCGTGTTTTCAAACTCAGAGACTATGTCTGATATGCATCTCCTATGCAGGTTTTCGTATGTGGAGATGTAGATATTTTTGTGACATATGTTACAAACATTTAATATGGTATAACAATTTATATATATATATATATATCCTAATAGTGTTTCAAGTTATATTCTATAGATTAAATACTGATATATCTATTGACCCAATAATATAAGAAATGAGTAGAAATACTCTAAATATTATAGAATAGAAAATGAATGAAATATATCCAATCATTGGTGTACATTTATGGAAGGTGTAAAATCTTGGTAATTATACTAAAACATGTGTCACTATTCCACCATCCCAAGTGAGAGTGAATTATAATAATCATAATCCTTAAAAGACGAATGATAAAATAACGGAAATTTGATTTAAATATTGAAGCGGCACTAAAATAATAAAAAATGTACATCAATTGGTATGGTATTTTCAATGTTTTTTGTATATTATAGTATAATTAAAAAATATAATGTATTATGAGAAGATCCAGGAAGGATCAAGGAACTCTTTAAATGATGGTCCACTCATAAAAATAGGGTTTGGTTCAATAGTTATAGGAGATGATAAGACAAAGATGAAGAATTCCATATTTTTATATTATTTGAAATACAAACATATATAGTGTAATGTAACTTTGTGATGAAGGAAATGAATTGGTTTTTCAAAAGGATAAACACTTAGTGATGAGATTTAAAGATTATTGTGTTTTAATTATTAGACAATGAATAATTGGTAATTTTTTCTTGGTTGGTGATTGTAAAAATTCATCATACCTATAACTGAAGGATGAAAGTAGAATATAGAATCAAAGACATAAATAAATTTTCAAAAACTATTATGATTATTTGTATAAAATGAAATAACTTTCATGGTGTTCCTATTCAAAATATATATAGAAGCCTAATGTACTCTATATTCTATGAGGGGTAGATTTTTATCCTCTTACATAAGAAAGTGGAGATTCAATCAACTCATCCATTTGATGTCCTTTATTCTGATGTTTATTGGCCTATGAGAATGGTGTAGAATAATTTATATTGATACATTAATTAATTATTTAATTCTATAGAATATTATGAATTGTTTTTCTGATTCATAATTCTGCCCCCCAAAGTATTTGTATGATTTAAAAATAAATTTCAAAAACTTGTGTGGTTTCTCCATAAAGAATTAATGGATAAGCAATGGTTTTCCTTACGTAAGTGTAAAATTCAATGAAAATACAAAAAGAGTAAAACTTTTAATATAAATTTATTGAACTATATACCCTATAGAAAATTCATGATGGGAAGAACAAAATCATGGGGTAAATTTCTCAAATCTTTACTTCTCAATTTTTCTTTAGGAATGTTATCAGTACAGGGGATCAGAAAAAAAATAAACATTGTTATCAAAGAAAATAAATTATTGTTTCCTATGATATTTTTTAAATAAAACCCCATTCTTAGAATACATAAGGTTACTTGGTAGGTCCTTTAATATTAATATGAAAAGTTAAAATTAAGGAATGTATCACCAAATAAGAGAGGAAGGTATAATCCTCATAAACCTCTAAATAAAAGACAATATTAGTTCTATATAAAATTATGGATTATTTTTTATAGCGATGATGTGAATGTTTGTGGAAACTTTAATAATGATGTGACACCTGACAAATAATTTTCTATTAGTGAAAATTATTAAGAGAACATTTTGACAAAAAGGATGATCTCATTAAAAATAATATAAATTTCAATAAATTATAGGCTGAAGATTAAAATTTAGTTATAAATATTAAGGTATAAAAATATTTATAAACTCATAAAAAGTTGATAAATTATATATATATATATATCATGTATATAATTTTAGGTCATATATAACTAATTAAAACTTGGTGAACATTGAGGAAAACAACAAAAATTACATTATTTTATCAAATTGATCCAAGAAATATAAATAAAGAAATTTAACATTAAGGGTGCATTTTTTCTATGCATGAAGAGGATTGTCATATTGAGAAGAATAATAAATGGTATATGGTACATCATCTGACTAATATGAATGTTATTGGAACAATTTGGGTCTTATGTAACAAGTTAAATGAATAAATGATTGGTAAATATAAATAGTGAATGATTTGAATGAAAAGGACACTCACTGGTGGAATGAATTTATTTTTATGTGAATTTTTTTCTATATTTATAATGTAAACCCATAATATTATTATTCATATCCCCATTTAATAATGATATAATATATTATAAGTGTATTTCAATTCATCCTTCCTCAATTGAGTAATATAAGATGTAATTTATATTTTGAAATGTGATGATTTATTTCATAGTAAAATATAAAAGATATGTTTTAATAATAAAGAAGACTCTATATAGATTAAAATAAGAACCTTGATCATAGAATTCCATTGTATATAATATTTTTTCTTTAATACAAAAACATTATTAGAGGGAATAGTTTGTATCATAATGAGGTATTCTTAATTTTAATTATCTACATAAATGATATAATATAATTTTAAATGAATAATTTTACAGTAAGAAACTATATTTATAAATGAATAAAAAATTGATATATATTTTCTATGAGAAAATAAGTATTTCTAATGTTTTAAAATTTCTAAAAAGTACAAAGGTATATTCCATTAATAAGATGATAATTCCTTAGAATATCTATAATTTTTTATAAGGGAATCAAAGTAGCTTTTAACAACAATATTATAGGGAAAAAATCAATGGATAGATAATGATAAGATATTTATTCTAGAGTGTTTAGAAAACTAATTGGGAGTTTGTTATATATGTATGCATCATGACTGAATCTAGTATATTCTATTACATTATGTTCCAGATTTTAAATTGTTTAATAATAATAAAATATTGTCTCTAAAATTTTCATTATTATATTCATTAAGTATGCGGTTAATTATGGATGGACGTATAATATCAGTTAGAGGCTAAATCATTTTAAATAAATATATAGGGATTAGGGTAGAAATGGAAATCATAGAAGATCATCAAATAGTTTTTTTTAATCTTATAGAATGGTGGATGACATAGCCCAAAAAATAATAGAATGTTTTGACCAAGAGTACTATTGAGACAGAGTGTCTTTCTGAAACACAATCAAAAATATAATTAATGTTGATGGGGAATAAATTTTAAGATGAAAATGTTTCATAGACATTTCATTTACTACTGGGATATTATAATAATAGTGACATAAATATATTTATAAATTGAACTAAATGTTCTTGATATAAGATAATTTGTTTCATATAACACCTTATCAAGAAATTAGTATATCAAGGAGTTTTGAATCATGGTTTTTTTTCTGACCAATTATAAAATCCTAGATATGGTCACTAATGAACTATTAAAAGAAATAAATATTAAAATGATGGTGGGGGTAGGATTTTAACCTCAATCAATACATGGATAATGTATCGTGATTTCATCTTGTCTCAGAATTATAATATAGTTATTTTTTTCAAAAAGGGAGAAAGATTACATCAATCCATATGTGATCCATTCCTTAACTCATTTCCTTAATTACTTGGGTATTTATTTTATAAGAAGTATAATAATAACATGTGGGAGAATTTAAATATATTTATTGATCCAAATAAGGGAGAAGTATCATATTTAGGGGGGAAATATTTTTATATGGTGTTTTTATGTGGGAAGAAATGAATTTAGTATGTATTTTGGTAATGTGTGTTAGAATATCAAATTCTTTTGTTGATATTTTTTGAAGAATATTTTCCATTATTATGGAAGAATAGTTTATAATGTTTATTGTATAGTGGGAAGTGTACATTTATATAATATCTATTTGAAAGTGGATTTATGTCATCTTAATGGATATCCTTAAATATTGTTTTTCTTCAACTCATTCATACAATTGTTCAATGAATGAATAATATTAATAAATTTATTAATAGGATTTTAAAATGAAAATTATTAGTTTTAAATGTTTAGAATATCTAATAAAGTGATTATAAGTAATATTTTTAGGTTTTAGTGGTGTAGATTAAATCATCTCTCAAGTTAACTTAAAATGATGTAAGGTTTTTATGTAATATTACACTCTACTGAGTTAGAGTTAATGAAGAAATATTTTTTTACTCAATTATTGATTAATTTATTAAATATGATGATATTTGTATTATTACTTCATGATATTGGAACCACACAACAAACCAAAGGCTACATTTTTTATGTTTGTCCCATCTAGTGTGGGTAACCTAATTACAAGATAAAAGAGGATGATTCAACATAAATACTTCATTCAATAAATAATATATGATAATAAAATAATTTAGTTCAACTCTAGAAGAAAAAATCTTGGTAGACCATGTTGTAGTGATATTGAAAGTGAAACAATTCGCATAGAAGGAAATTGTTTTGGTAGATACAAGAGGTATATTACATTATAAATATATATGTTACATTGTAATGCATAGAAAAACATTATAGAGTTGAGGCCATAGATATTTTGTGTTAATAAATTTTTAAATGTATTTTTTACATCATTACATAATGATAACAATGAAATCATTTTAGAGAAAAATTTCATGATACTACTGTAAAAAAATTCACGATTACAACATTAAATATATGTCTCTGCACGGATTTTGTTTTTTGTTTTATAATGACCATGTTTATTAAATATTTATATTAGAGTTTATTTTTTTCACACCCTGAATGTAAAAACTAATAAAATTGTATTCAAAAGTGTATGTGACATGCGACACCAAAAATAAAAGAAAATATAACACATTGAGATGTTATGATATATTTTTAAAACAATTCAACATATTTAGTAGGTTGTGTCACATGAAACAAATATGTTATCTTATTTTATACATAACACTTAGTTTATCGTGTGTTTCATGCGACACCATGTTTAAATAAAATATGAAATATTTTTCAAATATTGTTATTTAATATAATAGTTATAACCTAGAGGTTAAATTGGTGGATATGAATATTAATAAATAAATTATGAAAGCTATTTTTATATATTTATTTGTAATAAAATAAGAATCATTTAAAGTTAAAAGAATGTTTTTTCTCAAAAATAGTATTTTTTTAAAGAAGGTCCAATCGTGCCGTGCACACAAATCAAAAAATTAATTTTTACCAATTTTATAAAGTAAATTTGACAAAATAAAACCCATTCTATAAATAATCATATTAAAATTATATTTGGGTGAATTTATTTAATTTTTATGAAATGTTTAATTTTTCTATGAATAGTGAAAAAAGCAGAATTTTAATTGAAGCTTCCCTTTCATTTAAATAATTTATATTGTTAAATTATATTATAAATTTTTAATATAAAATTAGATCAATTATATAAAAATTAATAAATTTTTAGTCATTTAAAGATTTTATATATTTATTTTTTATATAAAAACATTGTAAACCTTTGATCATTCTCTATTTAAATACATGTTTTCTCATCATGTTTATATAATTAATTTAAAATTAAAATTTTCCACTTCTGTGAATAGTTTTTGAAAAAATAGAGTCCATGTTTAGATCCATAAAAAAATTTATATTTTAAAATATGGTCAACATAATTTTTTACCTAAATGAATTTGAAAACATGAAAACTCAATAACCATAGTTAAGATAAAAATGGATTTACCAGGGGGTTAAACTAAGTAGACAAAGGTTTAAAATTCCCTAAAATTTTTTGAAAAATGATTTTATGGACATATATCCACCTTATTACTTCTCGGTTATAGAATGGATCATTTTGGGATATTTTTTGTGATTAAAACGTGGGTACAAATGAATGTTTTTAGTAAATTAAAAATTTTCCACTCACCTCACTTATAAAAGTTCCCCCTCTCATCTCTTCTTCAAACCTTTTATATATTCCATTTGGACATTCCAACCAAAACAACATCCCAAATTCTCTTTAATAATATTATCTTCCATATTTGATTCATAAATCCACACTATGAAGGATTTAGTGAAAATATAATGACAATACATGAAAATGAGGTAGCATCCTTCAACGAGTGTCTTTTTTTCCTTTAATTATCCACCACCATAAATTCTTATTAAACCATGATTATATATTAAAATAAGTATCTTCAGTATATTTAGATGTTTTAATAATATTTTAATTCCCTAAAACCATATATATTTCCATTAAATGGGTTATCAAATCATCATTCATTGGTACGGTAAACTACCACAACAAGAAATGTTAATCATGTGTATATATCACCTACCATCTCTATGATCATAAAAACATCATTTTTCATAACCATTAGTCATTATTGTTTTTAAATAAAAAATTTATGTAAAAATATGATTATTATTTATTTAATATTATTTTTAAGATGAAAAATAGTGTAACATGTGAAAGAACTAGATCTTTTATCATAAAACACACATAAGAAAACAAGGTAATTAACACTCGAAATAATGAAACTAATGAATGATTCTCAATGAATATGTGATATGTCTTTATAAAAGGATCATATATGATATTATAAATATTAATATGGTGTTTTTAATTAATTGAAATTTTAAAATCACTAAATATGTGTAACACCCCAGGTAAATAAAGAATATGACATTTCATATTTATCCATATTTGTGAATAAAATATTTAAATGACTTTAAAGGGGACGCTATGCTCGATGGCGTACCCAACACGCAACAACGAGTTGCTTGGGAATCTTACGTTGCACTCTAATAATAAAATAATATTATTTTAAATGGTAGTTAACATGTAGCCGTTGTAATGGCGGGAATGGATAGAAATAACTAAAATATGATTATATATGTTTTTAAATGTTTTTACATTTATCCAATAAAGGATAGAGGCTTAAAATACAGAAAGAATTCAATTTTAGGCATATATGCCCTAGTTTTCACTAAAGGTTCACTTATCGCCTTTTGATGGAGAACCGTCATTAAATATAGTTTTGTTCACTCTTATACATTCTATTGGACCAAATAAAACTCTTCTTAAGAATCGGGACATCAAAATTTACTTTGTGTAAATTTTTGGTATCTTTCCAATAATGTTTATTTTTTTTAATGAATAGTGTAAAATGTTGTATTTTAATTCAAAACCTCTTTATAATATAATTTATTTATATGATTAGATTATATTTTGAATTGGTTTTAAAGTGAAGTTAGAAAATATTTTTACCATTAAATCCAATAGTGGTCGTTGGAATTAATTTCACTTTGAAATCAGACATAAACTAGTGTCAATCTTTTGATACTTCTTGTTTTATAAAAACATGCTATTTGCTCTGACAGCGGGAATTAATTATTAAATTAATTAATGTGACTAATATGTTTTGAATTTTGAAAAACAGAATTCATTTTTGAATTCGGAATATCAAATATAGCTTAGGGTGAAGTTTTGGTATTTTTCTGAAAAACTCAAATTTTTGATGAATATTGAAACCACTAAGTGGTAATCAAGCAAACTGATTTTTCAGTTAAATGAAAGTTTACCACTAATGTGTATTGAATTTTGAAAATCCGAAATACATGGTTGTCATTATTATGTAAAATGTGGTTCAATGGGATGAAAATAATTTTTTGGTAAATAGTAACTTTTTTTCATTAATCGCGATTAGAGGTAATTAGTGTCATTTAAGGTAAAAATGATATTATAAGAATGTGAAAACACCATGACACTTGTACTACACCTATTGGGTGAGTCATGGCCGACCAAGACAAGCCATGGGCCAACTTGGGGACCCCATGGAGCCACTTTAGTTGGAAAATGACAATAATATATTTTTATTTAATGTTAAAATTAAATTGACACAAACATGAGTTGTTTTACTAAACCAGTTTTTAAGTGGGGTTACACAAGTCCAAATTTTGATTATAAATATTAATTGGAAAGATAAAAATATTTCCTACATCATAGGGATTTTTTTATAATTTTTAGACATTAAATAAAAAAAATTATTTATGACATAATAATGATGCAGCGATGACATCATTATTTGACGATTTAAATAAAATGGAAAGATAATGTAAAATCTATGAACTACACATGTCCAAAACTTATTGGATGGGTGTATTTCGAACCCTTATCACCTTATCCACGAATTATATCAATGTGGGTCCTTTTAAAACTGAAACACATTTTCAAATAATGTAATATTTCTTACTTTCCAAAAGTGACCCTCCTCTCCTCTTATAAAAGGCCCCCACCTCTACCTCATTTCACACACTCCTCAAGCCTTTGGCTCGGCCAAACCCTTCCCATTTACTCTCTCCACATACCTATACTCATCCTAGAGGATTTCCTTTGGGCAGAATCATTTCAAAGGAAGCCTTTAGGCTCAAATAAATAGGAGTTACACTTTTAAAGGTAATTCATTCTCTCATGTTCATTTGTTTTATTTTTCTTCTCCAACCCCCTAAACTCTTTTTATTTATTTCTTTTGTAACAACACCAGTATCATCAATATACTAGTATGTTGTTATAAGATTTATTCGATCTACACTTTCACACAACTACATAAAATGGTTAAAGAACATACGGTTTCCGTGGATGGCGAAATTGTGCCTCCCGAAACGATGATTGTTCAATACTCATTTAACACCTTCAAAGGTAGCCATTATGATGTCACTATTTTTATATATGATATATAATATGTTTATGTTTTACTTATGCTTATTTATTTTTCATTTTTGTCTTACCTTTATGGCTTCCATTATGGGTATACGCGATATCTTCATTTTAGGAAGTGCGGACTACCGCCCCCTCAAAGTGATGTGATTCGTTAATGCCATACGTGGGACGTATAAAGGATGGATTTAATGTTATTATATATGATGTTATACTGGAATTATTATTTACCTCTATATAATTATTATTTCTTTCCATTAAAGTATGAGATAGAAATGAAAGTAGTGTTCATGCATACGTACGGCTTACCGTCTCCATGAACGGTGCATTTCATTTCTTATCCCCAAATGTAATGTACTAGTATAAGTACATATATATAATGGATATATATGATGTATGATACATATAAATGATTAATATAATTCTGGAATTAAAATATACATACCTCTCATATAGTTTTAATTCCATTAATACGACATAGAAATGAAAGTAGCGTTCATGCGTAAGTACGGCTTACCGTCTCCATGAACGGTGCATTTCATTTCGTTCCTCTAAATGATTATGTGATTTTATAAATACATGTATATTCTGGATATATATGATATATATGATATCAAAATCAGGAATGTCATTTTTGGATATGAAGAACCTTTGACCACACGAACAACAAGTAATTGTAAGAAGTCCACTTTCGACTTAAGAACCAAATATCGACAAAACAAACATGATTAACTTAAATGATTAAATAATGTTTATAACATGATAATAAGTGATATAAAAGGAATAATTAACTTTAAAAAGGTTCTTAAGGAAGTATAAATTAACTCAAGTTTATTATTCAGGAGGTTAAAGAACGATCGAGTCAAGTCGGACCCGAGGTAAAGGATCCTACAACTCTCTTTCTTTTTAAGTACACTCTTTTATGTCATTTATTTTAAGCTCATTTTCTTATGATTGGGATGTTATTTTATATTAAACTTAATTTAATTTTTATGTTCATGTTATGAGAGACCATATTCTCTCTCATCAATCCATTTTGGGAGTTTTTAGTGGCGTCGTTAGGCTGCCAAACATTTGTAAGAGATCTAACCTCTCTCTTTCTTTTTAAGTACTCTCCTTTATGTCACTTCTTTTAAGCTCCTATTTGTTATGTTGGGGGATGTTCTTTTATATTCCTCTTTCTGTAAACATTATTTTTATGTAATTAGATACCCTATTTCCTCTCATCAATCCATATTCGGAAGTGGTATGTGGCGCCGTTAGGCTGCCGAGTTTTCGTAAGGGATTTTTCATCTCACTTTTATTCCCGTGAGATTTATGCTACATTTGCCACAAATTCCATTGAGTGGTGTATGTACTGCCCATTATTCTACTATTTGGGTAATATACTTTCGTTTATGAGTATTTACATCAATGATCTATTGTCCTTCTTTCATGGGGTGTATGTTTTGAAAGATACCCAAGTCGGTAAGGGAACCATTCACCCTCCTCTTTTTAAAAAGACTTCTTTTGTTGGGTCTTTTAATTTACAAATTGTTATGTTGGGATATTTTCTCATATATACTTATTGATGTAAATTTTATGTCCAAGTGATGAGATACACTTTTTATCTCTCATCAACTCATTTTGATGTGATGTCGTTAGGCTGTCAAGGGAACTTTTTAACCCAATTTCGATTTCTTTGGGTTCAACATGTAGTCATTGAATATGTCATCCATTGAATATGTGTGAATGACCTTTTATTGTTTTACAATTAATATCCACTTAAATTGGGTGTATTTATATTTGTAACACATATTTTTGAGATTGATTTGTCCTTAATTTAAGGATACCTTCTTTATAAGGGATTTCATCACATTTGACATTTCTATTGAGGGTTCATTGTTGTTATGCACCAATTCACTCTTATATGGTGTATATACTGTCCTTTGGAGTATTATATCATGAATCCATTTATTCTCATGATATTATAAAGTTCTGACTAAATTTTATTCCTTAATTATTGTATTCAAGTGTCTCTAATTTTGGTAAAACCCCTTTAACCAAAATGTCATTTTAAATGTTTTATTTATTTGTTCTTATTAATATACATGTTTTTAAAATGGTTTTAAGGATTTATTTATATGGATATTAATGGTTTAAAATTTTAAGCTTCAAGGTGGTATGGGACACTTTGATTCAAAAATCTCTCTATTAAATGTTTTAAAATGGTTTTGAAAATGGTTTTGATAAAGGATTCTATTATGATATATTGTGATGTGGAAATGTTATCATTCCTTTATATTGGTTTTATGTTTTAGGATTTTATATTGGTACTTGGACATTTTAACGGGTGGTTACGTTATAAACCATATGACGGGTGGTTTCGTGAATACCAGGATGGGTGGTTACGTTATAACCTCCAATGCATTGGGTATGGAAGTCGGCCGTATGGCTATTCCATTAAGTATGTATGGAAATTGGCCATATGGCTATTCCATTAAGTGATATGTGTGGAAGTTGACCGTATGGTTATTCCACTTAAGTATGTTTATGTCCCAAGTTACCTTTATATATGTTATGTGTTCTTCATATGGGTTTTATGGTAATCCTTTGGTTACTAAAAGGTAAGTAATGATACTTTTTTTTCAGTGAAAAGTTTTTACTACTTCATGAAGGTGAAAAGTATTACATTGATAAAGTATTCATGGTTTACTTGTTGTTTTGAAAAACTAACAGTTTTCATTCTTTCTGTATCCCTTACTGAGCTTCTTATGCTCATCCCAAGTTTTTGAAATGTTTTTCACAGGACATAGCGTGGAATAGGGTCAAGGATGGGATCAAGGGAAAGTCATGCTACCTAAAACATGGAACTATACATGTTTCTTTTAAAGAGTTTTTATTTTATGGAAATTTAGTAGAAGCGACTACTTTGTAATCTTTTGAGATGTAATAGTTATGTCCTAATTCTCTAAAACTCTAAACCTGAAACGATCCTCAATGTGAATTACTCATTTAATTCAATATTAAGTAAGGTTTAAGGCTGGGGCCTTATAGTTGGTATCAAAGGTCGGTTTAGATAACTTTAGAGGTTAGGGTATTCTTTAATCATAAGTGACATTACCATAATGGTTAGGATTTCAGAAAGAGTCCTAGTTTTAGATAAAGTGAATGAGTAAGTGTATCTTAGTGTTTAACTTCCTCATTAGTAAATGATGGTTTTGTTGATATACTCACACTGACATTTCTATTTTTAGTGAATGGATGGATCTAGCAGGCACCAAAGAGACAACAGGTTTGAAGGAAACTGTGGTGGTTCTCTGATTGAGATACTAGATAAAATGGAGGATTCAATGAGGAAACTCGTGGTTGTTCTAAACCAAATATCAAGGAGTCATGATCATCCACTTCAACCTTGGTGAGTTCTCTAATGCATCATGTACGAGATGGCCAACCCGATGTGGAAATTCAGGTAATAATTATTAAGGTAACCATTAGGGTTTATATGATACTTAATTTTTAGGTAATTATGGGTTACTCTATGATATGATGGAAAATGAAAGGAATGATATAAACTTGAGGTTAAAATATGTTATGACTATTCTTGAAGATTTTATCTCATTTTGGGGAATGTTTTAAGAATTATATAGTTTTGGAAAAAGGACAACATGTAGACCGTGTGACATCCCGTCGCGTTGGGCAATGCTGCGGGAATCGAACCTACAACCAATGTGCGACAGGTATTTATCGCCTACCACTGGACTACGTGAAGTCCCTGGTTAGTTTGACTGATTCATTCTAGTTATATGATTTTATGAATTAAGAGTAAGTTGATTTTGGGTTATTTATGAAAATGATTAACCTATCATGGAGGATATGTGATTAGGTTAATTACTTTTCAAAACGAGACTTTAGGAGCAACTGATATTGTTTGGAGATAAATGTTACGATTTATCTTGGAAGACTATGCGACTAAATCCTTCAAATATTTGGGTTTCAATCTTATATTGGTTTACTTTGAAGAATTTTATGGACAAATTGATTATAGAATGGTTCTCGTTGAACTTTGGGTTTTGTTGGACAAATTTTGGAGATTAAGAATAGATTTTCTTTTTATAAAGGGTTATCCTTTTCTGGATTATCTGATCTTGTACTAGCCTTTTTGGTTTTGGTTTTGGTTAAAGTCTAAAGACATGGGAAATATATAGTTCTATTTTGTGGATTAGGTGATTATCTAGAAGTTGATTATAGTACTCTTAATGTGAACAAGTCTTCCTAAATACTCGTCTTTTGGAGAAAATATGAGTTTGTGTAAGGAATCTAATAAAAGTTTAAAGTCAATATGATAAGTGATTATGTTTCCTTATGAATAAATTCCTCAATAAAAAGTAACTTAAAACAAAAATGTTGTCTATTAACTTTTCCTACTGGGGAATCGAATACCGTTTAACCCATCACAAGTTTGTGATTTTCTCGTGGTTAACTTTCTCCTAAACATGTTTTCTATCACTCTCCATCAGAACATGACCCTTTGTTTTTTCCTCCATGTCCAAATTTTCATACTTGGAATCCTAGTATGGGTTAACTCGGGTGACCTTTGTACTTATCTCTCTTTATTTTAAAGTGTTTGTTTTACCGACTTTTGTTCTGATGTGGGACTTTCAAGGATGTTTCCAAGCGCAATTTTAAAATTGCGAGGACGCAATTCCCAAAAGGGGGGAAGGATGTAACACCCCAGGTAAATAAAGAATATGACATTTCATATTTATCCAAATTCGTGAATAAAATATTTAAATATCTTTAAATGGGACGCTATGCTCGATGGCGTACCCAACACGTAACAACGAGTTTCTTGGGAATCTTACGTTGCACTCTAATAATAAAATAATATTATTTTAAATGGTATTTAACATGTAGCCGTTGTAATGGCCGGAATGGATACAAATAACTAAAATATGATTATATATGTTTTTAAATGTTTTTACATTTATCCAATAAAGGATAGAGGCTTAAAATACGGAAAGAATTCAATTTTAGGCATATATGCCCTAGTTTTCACTAAAGGTTCACTTATCGCCTTTTGATGGCGAACCGTCATTAAATATAGTTTTGTTCACTCTTATACATTCTATTGGACCAAATAAAACTCTTCTTATGAATCGGGACATCAAAATTTACTTTGTGTAAATTTTTGGTATCTTTCCGATAATGTTCATTTTTTTAATGAATAGTGTAAAATGTTGTATTTTAATTCAAAACCTCTTTTTAATATAATTTATTTATATTATTAGATTATATTTTGAATTGGTTTTAAAGTGAAATTAGGAAATATTTTTACCATTAAATCCAATAGTGGTCATTGGAATTAATTTTACTTTGAAATCAGACTTAAACTAGTGTTAATCTTTTGATAGTTATTGTTTTATAAAAACACGCTATTTGCTCTGACAGCGGGAATTAATTATTAAATTAATTAATGTGACTAATATGTTTTGAATTTTGTAAAACGGACTTCATTTTTGAATTCGGAATATCAAATATAGCTTAGGGTGACGCTTTGGAATTTTTCTGAAAAACTCCAATTTTTGATGAATAGTGAAACCACTAAGTGGTAATCAAGCAAACTGATTTTTCAGTTAAATTAAAGTTTTCCACTAATGTTTATTGAATTTTGAAAATCCGACATACATGGTTGTCATTATTATGTAAAATGTGGTTCAATGGGATGAAAATAATTTTTTGGTGAATAGTAACTTTTTTTCATTAATCGCGATTAGAGGTAATTAGTGTCATTTAAGGTAAAAATGATATTATAAGAATTTGAAAACACCATGAAACTTATACTACACCTATTGGGTGAGTCATGGCCGACCAAGACAATCCATGGGCCAACTTGGGGACCCCATGGAGCCACTTTAGTTGGAAAATGACAATAATATATTTTTATTTAATGTTAAAATTAAATTGACACAAACATGAGTTGTTTTACTAAAACAGTTTTTAAGTGGGGTTATACAAGTCCAAATTTTGATTATAAATATTCATTTAAAAGATAAAAATATTTCCTACATCATAGATATTTTTTTTTAATTTTTAGACATTAAATAAAATAAATTATTTATGACATAATAATGATGCAGCGATGACATCATTATTTGACGATTTAAATAAAATGGAAAGATAAAGTAAAATCTATGAACTACACATGTCCAAAACTTATTGGATGGGTGGATTTCGAACCCTTATCACCTTATACACGAATTATATCAATGTGGGACCTTTTAAAACCGAAAAACATTTTCAAATAAAGTAATATTTCTTACTTTCCAAAAGTGCCCCTCCTCTCCTCTTATAAAAGGCCCCCACCTCTACCTCATTTCACACACTCCTCAAGCCTTTGGCTCGGCCAAAACCTGCCCATTTACTCTCTCCACATATCTCTCCTCATCCTAGAGGATTCCCTTTTGGAATAATCCTTTCAAAGGAAGCCTTTAGGCTCAAATCAATAGGAGTTACACTTTTAAAGCTAATTCATTCTCTCATGTTCATTTGTTTTATTTTGCTTCTCCAACCCCCTAAACTCTTTTTATTTATTTATTTTGTAAAAACACAAGTATCTTAAATATACTAGGATGTTTTTATAAGATTTATTCGAGCTACACTCTCACACAACTACATCAAATGGTTAAAGAACATACGGTTTCCGTGGATGGCAAAATTGTGCCTCCCGAAACGATGATTGTTCAATACTCATTTAACACCTTCAAAGGTAGCTATTATGATGTCACTATTTTTATATATGATATATAATATGTTTATGTTTTACTTATGCTTCTTTATTTTTCATTTTTGTCTTACCTTTATTGCTTCCATTATGGGTATACGCGATATCTTCATTTTAGGAAGTGCGGACTACCGCCCCCTCAAAGTGATGTGATTCGTTAATGCCATATGTGGGACGTATAAAGGATGGATTTAATGTTATTATATATTATGTTATACTGGAATTATTATTTACCTCTATATAATTATTATTTCTTTCCATTAAAGTATGAGATAGAAATGAAAGTAGCGTTCATGCGTACGTACGGCTTACCGTCTCCATGAACGGTGCATTTCATTTCTTATCCCTAAATGTAATGTACTAGTATAAGTACATATATATAATGGATATATATGATGTATGATACATATAAATGATTAATATAATTCTTGAATTAAAATAAACATACCTATCATATAGTTTTAATTCCATTAATACGACATAGAAATGAAAGTAGCGTTCATGCGTACGTACGGCTTACCGTCTCCATGAACGGTGCATTTCATTTCGTTCCTCTAAATGATTATGTGATTTTATAAATTCATGTATATGCTGGATATATATGATATATATGATATCCAATTCAGGAATGTCATTTTTGGATATGAAGAACCTTTGACCACACGAACAACAAGTAATTGTAAGAAGTCCACTTTCGACTTAAGAACCAAATATCGACAAAACAAACATGATTAACTTAAATGATTAAAAAATGTTTATAACATGGTAATAAGTGATATAAAAGGAATAATGAACTTTAAAAAGATTATTAAGGAAGTATAAATTAACTCAAGTTAATTATTCAGGAGGTTAAAGAACGATCGAGTCAAGTCGGACCCGAGGTAAGGGATCCTACAACTCTCTTTCTTTTTAAGTACACTCTTTTATGTCATTTCTTTTAAGCTCATTTTCTTATGATTGGGATGTTATTTTATATTACACTTAATTTAATTTTTATGTACATGTGATTAGAGACCATATTCTTTCTCATCGATCCATTTTGGGAGTTTTGAGTGGCGCCGTTAGGCTTCCAAACATTCGTAAGAGATCTAACCTCTCTCTTTCTTTTTAAGTACTCTCCTTTATGTCACTTATTTTAAGCTCTTATTTGTTATGTTGGGGGATGTTATTTTATATTCATCTTTCTGTAAACATTATTTTGATGTAATGAGAGACCCTATTTCCTCTCATCAATCCATATTCGGAAGTGGTATGTGGCGCCGTTAGGCTGCCGAGTTTTCGTAAGGGATTTTTCATCTCACTTTAATTCCCGTGAGATTTATGCTACATTTTCCACAAATTCCATTGAGTGGTGCATGTACTGCCCATTATTATACTCTTTGTGTAATATAATTTCTTTTATGAGTATTTACATCAACGATCTATTGTCCTTCTTTCATGGGGTGTATGTTTTGAATGATACCCAAGTCGGTAAGGGAACCATTCACCCTCCTGTTTTTTAAAAGACTTCTTCTGTTGGGTATTTTAATTTACATATTGTTATGTTGGGATATTTTCTCATATATCCTTATTGATGTAAATTTTATGTCCAAGTGATGAGATACACTTTTTATCTCTCATTAACTCATTTTGATGTGATGTCGTTAGGCTGTCAAGGGAACTTTTTAACCCAATTTCGATTTCATTGGGTTCAACATGTAGTCATTGAATATGTCATCCATTGAATATGTGTGAATTACCTTTTATTGTTTTACAATTAATATCCACTTAAATTGGGTGTATTTATATTTGTCACACATATTTTTGAGATTGATTTGTCCTTAATTTATGGATACCTTCTTTATAAGGGATTTCATCACATTTGACATTTCTATTGAGGGTTCATTGTTATTATGCACCAATTCACTCTTATATGGTGTATATACTTTCATTTGGAGTATTATATCATGAATCCATTTATTCTCATGATATTATAAAGTTCTGAATAAATTTTATTCATCAATTATTGTATTCAAGTGTCACTAATTTTGGTAAAACCCCTTTAACCAAAATGTCATTTTAAATGTTTTAATTATTTGTTCTTATTAATATCCATGTTTTTAAAATGGTTTTAAGGATTTATTTATATGGATATTAATGGTTTAAAATTTTAAGCTTCAAGGTGGTATGGGACACTTTGATTCAAAAATCTCTCTATTAAATGTTTTAAAATGGTTTTGAAAATGGTTTTGATAAAGGATTCTATTATGATATATTGTGATGTGGAAATGTTATCATTCCTTTATATTGGTTTTATGTTTTAGGATTTTATATTGGTACTTGGACATTTTAATGGGTGGTTACGTTATAAACCATATGACGGGTGGTGACGTGAATACCAGGACAGGTGGTTACGTTATAACCTCCAATGCATTGGGTATGGAAGTCGGTCGTATGGCTATTCCATTAAGTATGTATGGAAATTGGCCGTATGGCTATTCCATTAAGTGATATGTGTGGAAGTCGACTGTATGGTTATTCCACTTAAGTATGTTTATGTCCCAAGTTACCTTTATATATGTTATGTGTTCTTTATATGGGTTTTATGGTAATCCTTTGGTTACAAAAAGGTAAGTAATGATACTTTTTTTTCAGTGAAAAGTTTTTACTACTTCATGAAGGTGAAAAGAATTACATTGATAAAGTATTCATGGTTTACTTGTTGTTTTGAAAAACTAACAGTTTTCATTCTTTGTGTATCCCTTACTGAGCTTCTTATGCTCATCCCAAGTTTTTGAATTGTTTTTCACAGGACATAGTGTGGAATAGGGTCAAGGATGGGATCAAGGGAAAGTCATGCTACCTAAAACATGGAACTATACATGTTTCTTTTAAAGAGTTTTTATTTTATGGAAATTTCGTAGAAGCGACTACTTTGTAATCTTTTGAGATGTAATAGTTATGTCCTAATTCTCTAAAACTCTAAAACTGAAAAGATCCTCAATGTGAATTACTCATTTAATTAAATATTAAGTAAGGTTTAAGGTTGGGGCCTTATAATATGAGTCTAATGAACATTCAATCAAACAGGAGTGTGAGGTAAGGGATTTCTTAACTCAATTTTGACTCTTTTGGTTAATATTCTACTTCATTGATTATGTAAGGATAATATTATATGTGTAATTAAATATTTTATCTTATAATGTTTTTACACTTATTTTATTTTTATTTATTAATGAATTGTATAATATATTTGTTTATTAATTCTCATGTCAAATTTATGATCCTTGTAAGAGTTTATTTCACAATCATATTCAAACTGAGATTATTTATTCTTGAATTTTAGTTAAAGGAAATTATTTCACCATTAAATAATAAAAAAATTTATAATATTATAATATGGTTTTTTATGATATTTTTATGTAACCCTACTATTTCTAAACTGATTAGTAAATAAAGAATTGAGAAAATGTTTTAATAAAATCTGACTTTATTTTTATTTTCAGTCCAAAATGAGTTTTCTTCAAAAATATTTTTTCTATAAATGTCGTCCAAAATATTTTTATAAATTTAAAAATAAATTATTAAATGTATTTTTAGACGTTTTTTCTTTATAATAAAATTCAAAATAATCTAATTCCATTTTCCAAACAATTCAGGTTTGAATTTTACAGAAAAAAGTTAAAGGAATATTTGTGTTAATGTGTGTGATGTGAGCGAATTTTCCGACCATCCTTGCAACTATAATTTTTTAAATATTATTTTATAATATTAAAAGGTTATTGTGAAGTAAAATTACTTTCAAAATATTTGTTTAATATTTATATTAAAAATGTGATTTCAAAATTGAAATGATATTCTCCTCAAAAACATTTACCGGTCATTTTATGTTATTTTTTCATCAATGAAAAAAATCATGTATTCTTACTCCATGGTGTATATATTATATATATTCCATCCTTATTACTATTATTTATGTTTTATTATTAATTTTATTTTTCAAGTGCTATTTTGATACAATTATCTATATTAAACAGCATGGTTTATGATTTTATTTCTTTGATTGGGGTAAGTATTAACATTCTGTATGTTAGTTTTTAATATTTTGGATTAGGTTTAATCTCATTAATATTATAAATTTATTGTAAATAGTAAGTTTTCATTGGTGTGTGATATTTATAGATCCTCAATTCATCGATAGGTATTATGAGAAAATATCCTGAAGCCAACCCTAAGAGTTAGTACACAATAGTTTTAAACTATATTGTGAAAGGTCTTGATAGTAAGTGCCTCATGATAGGTCTTTATACAATTTAGTTATCCCAACATGATGTTTATGAGACCAGTATTTTTAAAATATATTATTAATGGTCTTGAGAATGACTATCTTGTGAAAGGTCTTGATAGTATTATTTTGATTTTAGACATTATACATTCCCTCATTATGAATTCAGTTATCTATATTCCATGGGATTATTTGAATAGCTAGAATATAGGTTGTTATGTTTAAGATCATGTGATTATTTATATGTAATTATCTTATGATCATTTATTTCTATCATATTGTTCTCTATTTATTAATTAAATTGCATGTGCATTCAGTTATTTACCTTTCTATACAGATTATTCATAATATATTCATAGCTTTTATTCTACGCTTACTATTACTAAGAATTTTATCTCACCAATTTCTTAGGTTCTATTTTTCAATGGAAGCTAAGATATATTTTAGGATTGATATTTATGGATACTCTATAGGTAATAATGGAATTCTTAGGGAAAATACATTTTCTAATTTTTTGTTTTCAAATAATTATATTCCAAAATTAGTCTAGTTTATAAAGAATAATATATTATTAAGTCCTTAGGTATGTCATTAATTATTTATTATTACAATTTTGAAAAGAATATATTTCCTCTATGCTGTTTTGGTTAGGGTCGTTATATTTGGTATCATATAAAAATTAGTATAATACTTGAGAACTAGATTTTTTAAACCTTATATTGGTGATCGTAACCCTATAATGTACTTTCAAGATATGTATGTAAGTACATCCTTGGGTTTTGTTAAGGTGTATATTATGTGTTTCTTCCTTTAAATTCATCATATTCTAAATACTATAAGTTGATATGGTTCTGGTACAGAGGTACCTTATAGTAATAAAAAAGAAAAGGGTTCTTTGTGTTGGACCTGATCATCAACTGGTTCTTGAAAATAGTGCTTATTTGAAACCAAGTTTGACACTCCCATGAAACATGCATTGGGTAGTCCAAATTTTCATTACATTCCATTATAATGGATTTGAAAATATATATATCCCCAAAGAAACCATTTTTATTTTTATTATATTAGTTACGCATAAACTATTCCACTAGTTTCAGGATTATACATTATGTTTCATATTGATATGATCTAATATATTACATTGGTGACTAACGTATGGAATGGGAACTACATCTATAGCTATGATCATGTGAGTAAGAATGATAATTTCATTAATGGGATTAGTAAAATCTTTTTAAGGGAACTATTCTATCAAATATTTTCATCATTTGAGGACAAATTATGATGTGCTAATAATATAGAGAGGTAATTCCCTTTGTATTATGAAATCAAAGGTAAATTAGATAAGAATAGGACTCTGGAGAAAAAAAGTATACATGTAATAAGTTAAATAAGATTATTTTTATATATGTTAATTTTGGATATAATCTACCTAATACTTCATTGAATGGAATAAAAGTTTTCTATAAGTGTTTAAAGAAATTAAACTATGCTCATGATTTTAAGGGAAATGAAAATGTTTCTAATTTTCAATGCTTAAACTATAAAGACATGGGTCACTATGTGAATCATTTTCTCAAGAAGTAAAGTAATATACCTCAACAATAGCTAATATACCATGGTCAATATTATCTTTTTAGCACAAAGGAAGTGGAATGATTAAAATTCTTGTGTTTGGAATCCTAAATTATCTCTTTTGATTATTTTATCAATGATATTCTATTTATAAGGAATAAGAAATATGTAACAATTGTAATAAAACAACTTTCATTAAATATTTAAATCTTTATGTTGAATTATACTAATAATCAAGGAAAATGATTCAATGAAAAGTTATACTTCTTAGAAAACACATGATTTAGGGAATGATAAACCTTAATTTGTTTGTGTTGTGGATACAATGATGTTGGGACAAAAATATGATTGATATGGATAATTGAAATAAAGGGTAATTAATAAATTATTATTGATTAATGATTTTTTGACAAAGTGATTTACGCTAACATTAATGGAGTTAAAATCATTTTTTGATTTAAGGAATATATCCAATAATCTGTGATTCATTTAATGAATAAGTAAGAAATCATGTTTTAAATAAGGTTTTATGGTAATTATGGTTATAACCAAGTATCAAGATATTACATGAGGATGTTATTAATAGGTTTGGTATTTGATAATTAATAACTAATCCTTTTTGTTTGAGTGACTAATATTGAGTTCATTTTGGAGATTTAGTGACCTTCCATCTAATGTTTTGGATCTTAATCTTATTTAATTTTCAAAAAGATAAAATTATTTTAATTAGTTTATATTGGACATTGTATGAGGTTTTAGAGAATAATTTATTTTTTTATATAACTTGTTCAAACCAATTTCTTTTCTGAAAATAGTTAGAGATATATTGCTAGACATATCACCCTTTTATGGATATTATGATCCGTTAAAAGTATAATTTAGTTATTCTAGCATAAAAAATCATTTTAGTCCTTTGTTGGAGTATGGAATGAACGGAAAACTAACAAGATCGCATATAAAGGATGATATTGTATTTATAAAATTAAAAACATATCAATTAAGTATATTTTCATATATTATTATACAGTAAAATATTTCCTCAACCCTTTGAAAAAAACATTAAATCAGAATGTTATCCTAACACCTTAATACCCGATGAATCAAATTTTCCTTTAAATCATTATAGATTTATAGGTTTTATGTCCATTAATTTTAATTGATCTTTTATTTTTTTGTGATAAATGAAATTAATCATGATCAATAATTAGTTATGTGTTTCTTCTATTGTTATATCATTACATTCCAACAATCTTATCCAATGTACAAATCTAGCTATATATTAATCTATATAACCTTTATAAATCCCTTTCTCTGTTATTATGAGGATATTTTATTAATTATTATTATGATATGTGTTTTCAACAAAATAATTTTCAAATATCAAAACCATTTATTACCATGATAATGTTTAAATTTCAATGACGTATTTATTTTAAGGTGGGGAGAATGCAACACCCTGAAATTATATAATAAAAACATTATATTTGATAGTGTGTGGGGCACATGAAACCTTGATTAGAAGAAAATATAACACATTTATATGTTTTAATGTTTTAATAGTTAAATAAATTCAATCTATTCAATATCTTTTGTTACACACATCACATATTTTAGCTTCCATTACATGAAACACTAAGTTTAGTTTGTGAAAAATGCAACACCGAGATTAAATGAAATGTGAAATATGTTTTTAAAATATTAATATTTTAAATAAAAGTTATAACAAATAAAATAAATTTTATTATATAAATATTAATATCTAAATTATAAAAATTAAGGTTATCTATTTATTAGGAATAAAATAAGAATCATTTAAAATAAAAAGAAATATTTTCCAAAAAATTATATTATTATAAAAAAAGGTTTCAACGCACCCTGGACAGATAACATAAATTAATTTTTTACCACATTTATAAAATTAATTTGACAAAATAAACCAATTTTTTTGAAATATACATATTACAGCCATCTTAGGGCGAATGTTTTGAATTTTTCTGAAATGCTTCTCTTTTTAATGAATGGTCAAAAATACAGAATTTTAATTAAAACGTTTATTTTCATTTTAAAAATTATAAATGATAAATTATATTATAATTTGGTTTAAATGAAAAATTGGTTCAGTTATATTTCCAATTATCCAATTAATGTATTTTTAATGTTTTTCATTTGGAATTTTGATATAAAAACATTGTAGTATTTTGAACATCTCATATTTAAAAATGATATGTCTCATCATATGTATAGTTTTAATTTAAAATTAAAATTTTCCAATTCCAAAAATTGAATTTGGAAAAATGGTTTTCATATTTGGAATCGAAATAATTTAGAATTTCTAATAAGGTAACCATAATTTTTGACCATCATGAAAATTGAAAATTGGAAAAATTATTATCCGGGTTAATGTAAAAATGGATTTACATGGGGGTAAACTAGGATGATAAGGGTTATAAATGACCTAAAAACTTTTAAGTAAACAATTTTTTGGGAATATTTTCACCTTATATTTTTGTGGATCTACAATGGCCCATTTAAAAATATTTTAGCATGATAAAAATTTTGTTGTGATTGAATCTTTTCAAATTATTAAAAGTGTGTCAGTCACATCACATATAAAATGCCACCACCTCACCTCTCATATTCACACCTTCATAACTATTTGGTTCTTCCAAGACCTACCAAAATAACTTTACACCATTTATCTATGTATCATTGAATCCCTATTTTTTCATAAATTCATACGATGAAGTATTTAGTGAAAATCAAGGGATACACGAAGAAGAGATAAGTTTCTTTAATGAAATTATTTATTTTATTTTATTCTCCATCAGAATAATTTTTTATCAATCCATAATGACATAATAAAATCATTATATTTACTTTTTTCTAATAATTTTATGACCTAAAATCATCTCTACTTCCATAAAAAGTTTTACGAAATCCTAGTTCATGTGTACGGTGTACTACCTCCTCGCAAACTGATGTCATTCATTCTTCCATTACCACATTTCACAGTCAGGTATGACAATAGATATAATAAAAACATAGGATATTATAACATTTTTATACCTTTGGATTCATTATATAATGTATATATTTTAACCATCCATTCTATTGAAGATATGATGAAGTTTCGTATATATACGGAGGACTATGACCTCGTGAAATGATGTTATTCATCATTCATTAATGCTTCACATGGTAAGTGATAAGTATAAAGAAAATTATTATATTTTATATAAAGGAAAAAATTATTATATTCATGATAAGTTCATTATTCTTAAAAAATATATATCATTTTCTTTATTTCTTTTTCACTCACTTAAAGATGACAACATAGTTTGTGTACGTTTGGACTTCCTACTTCACAAAGCGATATGAATATCTTTTCTTCACCACACCACATTTTTGATATATATAAGTATATGGTATGGTATATATGATAGTATTATGATTTTTAAACATATATTACTTACCTTCTTTTGATAATGACCAAGGAAAAATGGAAATGTTGCACATGCGTACATATGGTCTACCATATCCATGATCATAACATACATCATTTCTAAAAAACATTCATGATTTGTTATAAAAGTATAATTTATGTATAAATATATAATTTGGATAATATTATTATTATAGAGATTATGGATCTATACAATATGCATAAGAACTAGAACATTGATTTATATCACATATAATCTTGCTAAAATTTAATAATTACAAGTTATAACCATCTTTCATGGATAGTTTTAAATATTAAAGTTGATTTAAAAATAATATATTTTTTCATGATTATTATTCCTTATAAGATAAAAATATGTATTTTTTTAAAGAACCAAATCATTAATGTCAAATCAATCATAAGAAAACAATCCAATTAACACCAGAAACAATGAAAATAATGGGACATTATTAATAAACGGTTGATCAGATGTTATAAAAGGATCATATATGATATTATAAATATAAAAACGGTTCTTTAAAATTTAATTAAATTTTTAAAAAAACTATAGAAATGGTTAAATAAAGTTCAATCAATAGGATGCTTGTTGTAAGGGATTGATTAACTCAATTTCCACTCATTGGGTTAAATTTCTACTTCGTTAATTATGTCATACTATGAATATGTGTGTAATTATTATTGATTATATTATGTTGTATTTAAAATTTTATTATTTGGTTCTATAGGGGAAACAAATAATATATTCATTGATTAATTAAAAGTTCAATGTTCTGATCATTTTCAGATTTTATTTGACAATCTCATTATAATTAATATTTTTTATTCATTAATTTTAGTTGAAGGAAATTATTCAAGCATTTCCTAATAAACCCATTTAATTTTATCATCATATGGTTACTCTTGATATTTTCATATAACTGTACCAGTTTATAATCCCTTTTGCTTAATTAAATTGATAATGTTTTTTATGAATATATGACATGAATTCTCTCTTCTATCAGAAATAATTTTTATTCCAAAACCGTGTTTCCATAAAATGTTTCCAATTTTTTAAAAAATTTCATATTAATTTATTAAAGATAATTTCAACAATTTGGAATTTAAAAAAATCAAAGGAATCATGTATCATTTTCAAAACAATGCATGTTTCCTTTTACTGGAAAAGTAAAAGGGATATTTTATCAATGTTTAGTACATGATCTTAATTTCCAACCATCATGAACAGTCAAATGCTTCAAGCTTATTTTATAACCATAAAATCTTATATTAATAGAAAATATTTTTCTGATTGTTTTGAACATTTATCATTAATATTTAATTTCAAAATAAAAAGGATATTTTATTTATGAATGTATTCAAAAATATTTATGTGGTATTTTTATTCATCAATAAAAAACCCATTTCTTCATACTTTAATGGGTATATTTTGTATTGATAAAATCATTTTTCTTCATATGGATAGTTTATGATTATTTTGATTATTGTTGTTCTATTTAGATAACATTGACCATATTACTCTATAGAGTTTCAAATTATGTTTATTTAATGGGGGGATGTATTAAAATGGTGTATGTTTTTTTCAATATGATTGATTATGTTCACCCATTTCATCTGGGGAATTCATTGGAGAATTAATTTATGGCTGGGGCCCAATATATGTATCTTATCTATGAATTGAATGTTATGTTGGGAACAATATATTGTAAAAACCATATGAGTTTGTACCATGTAGTTTTAAACTATCTTGTCAACGGTATTGATTGTAAATGTCTTGTGAATGGTCTTGACACTAATGAGTTGGCAAAACCAGATGTGTCTAAAAATGGTATTTTTTAACTATCCTGTAAAATTTCTTGATAGTAGATATCTTGTGAAAGGACTTGATAGTATTATTATGATATCTGATGTTATAGATTATGTAATTATAAATTTATCTATTGATATTCAATGTGATTATATGATTTGTTAGAATATCCATGGCTATGTTTCCAGATCATTTTATAATTTATCTAGAATTATTTAATCATCATTTCTTCCGTCTATATTATAATCCATTTTCTGATTAAATAGAATACATGTTCATTTATTTACCATTCCATATTAATCATTCCATACTTATTCATAGATTATATTTTTCACTTATAGTTGTTGAGCATCTGGTCTAACCCATTTCTAATGTTTTATTTTCCCTAGGATACCAAGAAGTATTTAATGATTGAAATATAGGGAGATGCTAAGGGGAATAATAGAGTTATTATGAAAATACATTATTTAATATTATTATTTTCAAATGTAAATATAATTCAAGTGTGTATATTGTTTTCCAATACTAATAATCTATTAGGCCCTTCATGGTTCGATTCCTTGTATCTTATTCCAATGTAATGATGAAGGCAATGTAATAGGGATAATAAGGTCTCATTCATTGCAATTTTTGATTTATTTTTTGATATTTTTCAATTGGGTATTTAATGGATACATCATCGTGAATATTAATGTCCCCAATGAACATTGATGGTGAATATAATGTCTAGTTTTTAACCTTCAGAACAATGAGATGTTGGATAAGTTGAGGAAGGATTTTTCTTTGAATTTTATTATGAAATTAAAATTTCATATAAAATAATAAGGGGAACGTTATTCAAAGAATTGTGTAAGCAAGGATTGGAGAGAGTATAAGTAAAATAAGGGGAGAAGGAAGAATCGTGTACGATATGAAATAATAATAAGAGGATGATGAACAACGATAACATGATAGAAGTCTAATTTTTTTAAATAACTCTCATTTTTTACATTTTTTAATATCATATTATTATTTATAAATTAAATAGTTCTGAAATAATCCTTATGGATCTTGAGTAAAATGATAAATTATACTCATTACATCTATCAAGCTAAAACTATTAGATCATGTGATCATTGGATTTTCTAGAATGTTTTAAGTAACCATTTATTTTGGGTGGTAAACCATATAAAATTAATTATACAAATTATTGTTATTATTTTTAGATTATATAATTGAAAGTGATATTTTCATTCTCATTAATATTTTTTGAATGTTTTATAATGGATAAATGTAAATGGAATTTAATTTACTAAATCACTCCTAGTGAATTATCTTTGTTTAAGTTATTCTATTCAATGGTATTATATTTCCTTAAAAACTTATATTTAAAAATTTATGAGTTCATCTATTTTTCATGTTAATTAAGAAACATTATTTCTATATATTTAAATAAAAATATGAATTATTCTAATGTATATGATAATTAACATATTTAAAATATTTTTTAAAATATTTTTTTTAATTTCAGTATTTATAAATCTTTCATAACTGTGTATATTGTTGGAGTAAGTTCTAAATAACTAATTGATATTGTTATTTGGGTTTTTAAAATATCTCTAATATTAAACTTATACCTTATTGTTTTTTCTTTTAAATAACATGAATGTGATGATATCATTATAATATTTATCACATATAGTGTTTAATGGTAGTTCCCTACTGTATTTAGAATTGAGAGATTATATATATATATATATTATTAAATAAATATGTCGCATTGTCTAAATACATCAATCTTAAAAACACTATTTATTTTTGGCTATTAGGTGTTGTGTTCTCATAACCAAAGAGGATTACTCTAAGGATGTTCTCACATAGTGATCTCTAAGAAGATATATCATGATCACATACACACTAATAGTAATTTGACTTGTCTAATGTGTCATTAGATAATTTTATTTATTTATTTATTTATTATTATTTATACTTTTTGTCAATAATAATATGTATCAAGAATCATATACATTGATATAGAGATGAAAATTGGTATGATATATTCTATTTGTGATGTATCATAATTTAGGTGAATCACAAGTGATATGACATCAATTTAATAGTGATAAATGGATTTTTCAATTACATATTAATAGATGATTATATCTATATTCTTTTTGTTACAGTGAAAGTACCTAATATAAATACATAACCCTAGTAGTTTACAAGAATGATCATTTTGAAAATTTTAAGAAAAGGAATCATGAATATAGGGGGATAGAATGAGTATGATGCCTTATTGGGTATGTATCAGTATACAATGAGATTATATTACATAGTGAAATTTATGGGAAGTATTTAATTGTTTCTAAATTTTATTATTTCTCTATAGGTTACTTTATGTATTGTTAAACATTGATCTCAAACATTATTTACGTTCACCTATTCTAAAGGATCACACAAAAAGTGTATCCATAATTTTCTTTATTTCAATTAAGTTTATATATGTATATGAATAAATTTATTTAATAAATTATATACTAGACTTTATACATGTTAAATATGATCACACAAATTACACCAAAAGATATTTATGTTTATAATATTTGATTTGAATTTTATTTCATGTATATTTATCCATAGTGTAATAAATAAATATTTATTTTCTATGTGAAATAAATTAATTTTTATTTGTTCACAAATTTAGTAAATATATTAAAATAAATAATTATTTAACATAAATAAACATTATAATAAATATTTATTCATAAGTTTAGTGACATAAATTTTATAATGGGATATGGTTCATCTTTTATAATCTAATTAGAATAGTATATTTTATTTAATATCATTTAAATAAATATCAATTTATTTATTTAAAAATTTACATAAAAATAATCACATTTAATATGATATAATACTATTATTATTTTCATCGAAGATGGACTATGGATAGAACAAATAGGTGTAACTCTTATATGGATAGCATTCCCTTAATAGTTTTCTTATTTATTACTATCTATTGTGATTTATTTTTACATTATTGAATTAACAATGATTATAGGCTAAAATACCATTGGGAGAAAAAGATTCTATGTTTTTTTATTATTTTTCATTTCATTTTAGAATTTTCCACTCATTAACTAATTTTATTATTATTCCTTAATGATTTGAAATCCATTAAAATATTTCAAGGTCAATAGTAGTTGCCTTTATGAGAATGTTTTAGATGTGGGGATTATTTCTTTTTGAAAATATACTAATAATGACTTTTCAAAATAGAAATAGAGTGGATCCCTGAAAACTAAATGAAAATATGGATTAGTGAATCCTAAACAATTAAAAATGGCTAAAGCATAGAAAAAATAAACATAAATATGGTAAAAAGGGGAAAAAGAATCTAATTTCTCCCTAAGAGACATTATCAAATATACATGGTAGTTCTAATAATGTAAAATGAATTCACAGTAGAGAGTAGTAAATGAAAAAATGGGAAAGGGGGTGCTTCTCTATCAAATTTTTTCACCTCCACATTCTATCCATGTGCTCCTCTCAATGAATATATAATTTTTAGGTGTGGTTACATGGAATTACCCACCTTATTCTGGTTGTATCTCCATTATTTAATTTTTTAAAGCTTTCCCTAAATTATTGTACAACTCCACTGAAATTAATTTTTACCTCCCTAAACATATGTAACACCCCAAGATTCCATGGTACATTTCCCTTTGAATAATGAAATTGCTTGCATTGCACACAACTTCGATATTCTAATACACCGCGACCAATCAAACTAGCCATTATGAATAGTAATACCCACTTTTTGAAATTTTATAAAATTTATCTTTCAAAATGGACTTAATTTTTGGATTTGGAATATTTAAATTATCTTAAGGTGAATTTTTGGTATTTCTCTGAAAACATTAAATTTTTTATGACTAGTGAAAAACATTGCGTTATTATTTAAAACTTACATTTTATTTAAGTAATTATTTAATTTATTTAAATTTATTTTCAGTCAAAATAGATACATAATACCTATATATTTTCAATTTAATTCATTTTAGTAATTTTTTAATAATATTAGATATATAAAATTTTACTGAACTTTTCACTGTCTTTTAACCACCTCCTAGGAGCATTTTCAAATTTGTATAAAACGTAATTTTACCACTTCTGTGAGATGAGTTTCAATAATCTAAGAGACACTGTTAATATCATAAATTAAAATGTGGTTCAATAAGATGAAAATATTTTTTGGTGAATAGTAACTTTTTACTTTTATTTACCACGGTTAAAAGTAAATAGGGTAATTAAGGGTAAAAATGATATCATAATTGCACTAAAAATGACATAATTCTATTGGATAAGTTTAATTCGTCCAAAAAAACTTAGGAATAAAATATATTCCCTTTTGGTCCACTTGGATTATATTAGGACATTTATTATTATTTTATTTAAAGAAGAGTTAAAAAAGTTAAAATCAAAGTTTAATAATAAAACCATTTTTAATATAGGGTTATACATAAGATAAATTTGACTGTAAATATTAAGTAGAAATTTAAAAGGATTTCCTACATAATTGTATTTTATTTATAATTTTTAGACATTAAATAATTAAATTTATTTGTGATGCAATGATGATGCAGTAATTATCTTATTAATGAAAGATTAAAATAATTGATATTATAAATATCCAAATAAATCTAATTTGAGACTTTTAATGAATTCTACTAATTTTCTAGGTTAATATGACATTTTATAATTGATTAAATCAATTTTTTTTCAAATCAATAATACTATTATGAATTTAATAAAACACAATACCAAATAGTGTCAAAATTGACATAAAAATGTTTTTAAAATAAATATTATATTGTTAATTGATATTCTATTCCTAAAAATCTCAGGTTCTGCCAAAGGTCCTAAATAATATTTTATATGTCATTAATGATCCACTTTAGGTTCTCTTGGATGTTTATAGTAAGTTTATTAACCATATAATAAAAAATACAAAGAGACATGGTAAATGTCAAACTATTTAACTAAGAGTTAAATCTTAAAGATAAGGTTAATATAATGACATAAACCTGTATAAACCAGTTGGATGAGAGGTTTTCGTCCCATACTAACCTTAGCCTTGAAATAAATAATTTTTGATCCATTATAAACCAAAAATAATTTTATTATAAAATAATACTTCAATCTTTTCCTAAGGTTCCCCTCACCCCTCTTATAAAAGGGCACTTTTCATTCTCTTAATTTGACACCTCCAAATACTTTTGGATCGGCCAAACCATGCCCAAATATCCTCCAAACTTTTCTCCCTTCATCCTAGAGTCCTTAATTTAGTTATAAAGCCAATCTAAGGAGCCCTTTTGATCAAATCAAAAGTAAGAACCCAAAGAAGAGGTAAATATTTCATCACCTCTTTCAAGTTATTTTCTTCTTCCAATTCCTCTTTCTTTGTTGTTTCCATTATAAAATAATATCTATAGTATCTTCTATATACTGTGATGTTATTATAGAAATGGTACAACCATATTCCTTAATCAATCCTTCCTATAAATGATAAAGTCACCATACGTGCATACGTGCGGATTACCGTCTCCACATCGTGGTGTAGTTTGTTATTCAAACACTTCATCATTTGGATGGGTATAATAATTAGTATAAATGATGTAAATAATAAATATAACATGATAATTATTCTTTATATATGACATACCATCCAATTAAATACTATTTTAATATCAAAATAATGATATTTTTGCTCGTGTGTACGTACGGATTACCGTCTCCACGAACGTGATGAGATTCATTCCCCATGGTAATCATTCAAAAATAATTTTCATTTAATGATTAAAAATAATGTTTATGAACATAATATAATTATATATATGAATAAAATATATCTTATCCATAACAAACATGTCTTATGTAACCAAGCATATAAAGGAAAACGAATCAGTTAACACCCGAAACAATGATACTACTAAAATATCATTAACAAATAAATATTAGAAGATCATATATGACATAATATTAATGTATATGGTTCTTATATAATTTAATAACAATTATTTAACCATTATAAAAGTGGTTAACCTACCCTCGACCAAGGAAAAGTACAAGGTAAGGGTTAATTTCACAATCTCTTTATTATCTGAGATTGTTTTTACATAAGTATCTACTGAGACCTCTTTATCATCCACATCCATGTTTCTTAAAAATGTATTCAAAAACATTTTTACTATTTACTAGACTATGGGATGAAGTCACTTATGACCTTTTTTGACTTTTTATAAATTTATTGAAAGGAATATTTACATTACTTTCCAAACAAGGCACCTTATGACCTTTTCGACAAAATTAAGGTAAGAATGTTTTTTTAACTTATATGGTGGGTGCAGCTATTTTCCACCATTATAAAATCATTGAAGCTTCTCTTACAATTATATAATAATATTTTCAAAATAAATGTTTTATTTTATATTTATATGACTTTAAAATTATTTCAAAATAGAAAGAGATATTTCTCTAAAAAAAGTTTTGATTTCATCTATGTCAACATCCATTGATGGATTATAAGCTTATTTAAATTTTTTTATTATGATACAAAACTTCCATATTATATTGATGGTTTTTTGATATGTTTTACTATTGATGTGTTATTTTTATACCATTCATGGTTTATGGATAAATTATTGATATTTCGTATACTAATTTTAATACAAATGTTTATGTCATATTTAAACCTTTTCATATTAGGAATGAATTTGACTTAGTAGGTGACGGGTGGAGCCCACTATAGCTCATCGATGCATAGTTAGGTCTCATGATACAAACTAGTGTCTTGTCACAAAGCCTTAAAAATCTTATTTGTATTATTGGCATAAGGCCTTGACTATATGTCTATGAAGTCTGGCATTATACATTCCATCATTATGAAAGTGGATATTGTTATTTCATGTGATTATTTGACTAGCAAAATATCTATGTGAATAAGTAAATGGAATTATTTGATTTTATCTTTTCCATATTATGTTGATGTTAAAGTTTAAAATGATTTTATTTTAGACTTATGTTGCCTTAAATGTTTGTGCTTATTTATGAATGTTTTTTCTATATTGTTATCCTTATTGAGCATCTGAGCTCACCCCTTTCTATGTTTTATTTATTCTAGGATGCGAAGAAGTATATTATGACTGACCTGCAGGGATAGTATAATGGATATGATTGTGTCCTATGGATACTATGTTGTTTTAGTTTTTCATTTTATAATGTAATGTAAAACTAATGAATGTATCTAGTATTTCCAAGGCTACTAAACTAATCGGTCTTTCGAGACATAATCTTTTGTGATAATGCCAATGTTATGTAATATTTCATTGACTCTGGGTAACTAGGGTCAGGGCATTACATTTCGTATCAGAGGAATTTTAGTACAAACCTCTAAAGCTAGATTAAAAAATGCATATTAGAGAACATTACCCTAAGATAGACTTTGAGGATTAGTATAGAAGAACTTCCTAGAATTTTGGTACTGTAGAGATTTTGTGAGTTTTCCAAAAACTAAATCTCTACCTGGATAAAAGCAGGTAGAGACAGCTTTGGCTTAGATGTAACTTGGGGTAAAAGCCAAAAAACACTAATTTGAGCTACACTCGAACGGGAACTAGGGCACAACAATGGGTCTTGCTACACTCTTGGTTACAACACTCCCTGGGGATATGCTTAGGATAATTCTCATTTTCTATACAAACCATTATGAAGGGTTTATGAGTATATACTTCCTCAAAGAAAGCATTTTTATGATTGTGTATTATATCTATGAACTGTTCATTTTATGTTATGTGTTTTAAAAGTTTGGAGTTATGTATTGTGATTCATAAAATAATCTAGTGTATGCCATTGTTTAGAAATGGCACCTAGTGGAAGGAATGTAAACTGTATCAACACATATAATCCGTGTAGGGATTTCCATCCAACTCAATATAATTATAGTGGAGATGGTGAAGCAACTGGTACTAATCATCTTATCACCATACTGGGACAACTCACTCAGGTTATGAATAATAACCTAAGTTGTATGGATCACCCTGATCCACAACACAGAGGATCATTGTTAGACCGATTCAGGAGGAAACAACCACGAACATTCAATGGGAGTAAAAATCCATTAGTAGCTAAGCAATGGATAAATTCCTTGGAAAAAATATTTCATACTTTGGGGAGTAACGAAAGGGAAAAAGTTGTCATGGCAGTTTATCACCTCATGGGAGATGTAGATCAATGGTGATCATTGATTCAAAACACATAGAAAGATGATAAAGTATAAAATATATAATGTAGGGAGTTTAAACATATTTTCTTATAAAAATACTTTCCTCGTAAACATCAAGAGGATATGGAAACAATTTCTGAGTATGTGGAAAAAAGAGGATGAGAATGTCACAAAATATGAGGATAACATTACAAGGTTATAAAGGCATGTAGAAGATTATATAAGTAACCCAATGAGTAATATTGATCGATTATTTTATGGGTTAAAACCATTTCTTCATCGATCATTAGTCTCACAATCATTCTCATCATACGAAGATATTGTCTCATGTGCTATCAAGACATAAAAATAATTCTCTATGTCTTATGACTTTAAAGAAAATCAGGAGAGGAAGAGATCTTATGAACACTCTGGAAATGGAAATAAGGGGAAGAAGGGAAAAGTTGAATATCCATACTGGAGTAAATTATGGAAGAAATACCCTAGTACTTCCCTAAAAATATTGAGAGTCTGTTACAAGTGTGGTGAAAAAGGCCACCAAGCTCATGATTGCAAGGGGAAGAAAGAGGCTGTCAATGTTGAACGCTACAATTGTAGAGAAAATGGGCATTATGCAAATGAATTTCCTATGTTCCAATAGAAATTACCTTGGAAAAGGCCAAGGGAGAAAGGCCATGCTTACGTGATCACTACTACTGAGGTTGAAGCTTCGAAAGATGTGTTGGTAGGTAATTTAATAGTTTCCTCAAGTTTATCCAATGCTTTATTTGATTCCAGATCATCACATTGTTTCATATCTTCCCTTTTTTTTATGAAAATTAGATATTTTCAATTTGACTTAACAAAGGAGTTGTCAGTCAAAACACCTAAGGTAAGTATCATTTCAACAATGTTTTGTGAATCAGTTCCCGTTATGGCATATAAATTTTCTTTATCTGCTGATCTCATCATCATACGCATGATTGAATTGGATATAATCCTCAGAATGGATTTTCTTTCATACCATAATGCAAAATTTTATTGTAAGAAGAAGGATACAATTTTTTATAATGATAAAGAGTACCTTATCTTTAAAGCAGAAATGTCACCACCTGATTCTTATTTAGATCCGCCCCCAGTAGCTCTACTAATTTCAGTTATTGGGGAGGATGAGAATGAAATAATTATGGGTGAGTAAAATAATATTCGAATAGATTACGTACCTATTTTGTAAGAATATGTTGATGTGATTCTAGAGGATTTACCTAAACATCCTCCCGAACAAGAAAATTGAGTTTTCCGTTGATTTAATTCCTGGATCAAGACCCATATCAAAGACCCCTTAAAGAATGGACACTATGAAAATAGTGGAACTAAAGAAACAACTAGAGGAATTGAGCAATAATGGATTTATTCACCCTAATGTTTCTCTATGGGGAGCCCCAGTCCTTTTTGTTAAGAAGAAAGATAGATCTATGAGGTTATGAATTGACTATAGGGAGATGAATTATATAACAATAAAGAACAAGTATCCCCTACCTTGCATTAATGATTTATTCAACCAACTTCATGGAGCTCAATATTTTTCAAATATTTACATTCAAAATGGATATCATTAGTTGTGTATGAAGAATTAAGACATTCCGAAAACAGCATTTCAATCCAGGTACGGACATTACGAGTTTACGGTAATGCCTTTTGGGCCAACTAATTCACCCTCTATTTTAATGGATCTAATTAATAGAGTTTTCAAGGAATATATTTATTACATTGTAGTAGTATTTATTGATGATATCCTGGTATACTCCAAAAGATATGAAGATCATGAAAATATCTTGGGAACCATTATGAAAACCCTTAAGAAATGAATTATATGGGAAGTTAAGCAAGTGTGAATTCTGGCTTCAAGAGATTTCTTTTCTTGTCCATATTGTCTCTAAGGATTTGAATATCTGTTGATCCTTTAAAGACCAAGGAAATCCAATAATTTCCAGCACCGACGAGTATAACTGAGGTATGCAGTTTTATTGGTTTAGTAGGTTATTATCATATTTTTGTCCTGAATTTTTCCTGATTGGCTAACTCATTAACCAAGCTCATGCGTAAAGGGGTTCAATTTGTTTGGACGAAAGATTGTGAAGAATGTTTTGAATAATTGAAGAGAATATTATTCAATGATCTTATCTTGACTCTACTATCGGGGAATGATGGGTTTGTTATTTATAGTGATGCATCAAAGAAAGGACTTTGTTGTGTCCTTATGTAGAATGATAGGGTTATTGCCTATGAATCACAACAGCTAAAAAATCAAGATAAAAACTATCCTACTCATGATCTTGAGTTAGTATCTATAATATTTGATTTGAATATATGGAGACATTATCTATGTGGTGAAAATGGGAGATATATACCCATCACAAGTGTTTGAAATATATTTTCTCACAAAAAGAACTCCACATGAGGAAAAGGGTATGGATTAAACTACTCAAGGATTATGATTGCACAATACACTACCACCTGGGTAAGGAAAATAAGCTATAAGATGCTTTGAGAAGAAGGGATCATGGAGTTTGAACAAGATGAGAGTTGAAAGAGATCATAATTTCATGGATCTAGTAAATATGGATATGGTAAAAATCATAGAAGGTGAAATACCAATACATTTTCAAATGGTTTCCAAACCAACTTTACTATAATGGATAAAAAGTTCTTAGGATGATGATAAGGATTTTCAAAAGAATATTAAAGCTCTGAATGATGGGGGATTGAGTGACTTCATATATGAAGATGGGATTTTGAAATTTGGGAAGAGACTTTGTGTTCCCGGTTTACCAGATCTAAAAAGTGAATTGTTAGATGATGCTCATAGCTCCAATTTTTCTATACACCCTTGTATCACCAAGATGTATAGAGATTTGAAGGAACATTTTTGGTGGGACAACATGAAGAGGGAGATTTCTGATTTTGTGTCAAGATGTATGGTTTGTCAATAAGTGAACGCTAGAATGTAATAGCCTAGAGGAGTCATGAAACCTCTTCCCATACCTATGTGGAAATGGGATAATATTACGATGGACTTTGTCATTGGGCTACCAAAGACTCCTAGAAGTAATGATGCAATATGGGTTATTGTTGATCATCTTACCAAGTCAGCACATTTTCTTTCTATAAGAGAAGATTTACCACTTGAACGTCTAGAAGGACTATATATTAATGAAGTTGTAAGAATTCATGGAGTACCCTTATTGATTGTTTCTGATCGTGATCCTCATTTTACATCAAGATTATGTAGAAGTCTTCAAAAATCCCGGGAAATAGATCTTCGTTTGAGCACTTCCTACCACCCTCAAATTGATGGACAATCAGAACGGACTATTCAAACTTTAGAAGACATGTTGAGTTCTTTCTCACTTGACTTTCAAGGTATGTGGGATCAATATTTACCTCTAGTAGAATTTTCCTATAACAATAGCTTCCATTAACGTATTCAGATGGCACTATATGAAGCATTATATGGAAAGAGATATCTCACACCAACTTGTTGGGATGATGTTGGTGAAAGAAAACTCGTAGGCCCAGAACTTTTTGTGGAAACAATGAAAAAGGTGAAGGTTATCCAAGCCCAAATCAAAGCATCCCAAGGTTGGAAAAAGAGCTATGCTGATAACCAAAGAAAGGATTTGGAATTTCAAGTATGAGAACATGTTTTCTTGAAGGTATCTCCATGGAAGGGTGTTATACATTTCGGTAAGAAGGTTAAATTGAGTCCCAGGTACATCGGACATTTGGAAATTCTAGAATGAATTGGAATTGTAGCTTATCATTTGGAAATCCCCCCAAGTCTCTCCAACGTTCATGATGTGTTTCACGTATCACTATTGACAATATACATTCCTTACCCAATGCATGTACTCACCTATGAGGAAATTGAACTGGAGCCTGATCTGTCCTATTGTAAAGAGCCTGTCAAAAATCTTGATATAAGAGTGTTGAGAAGCTAGATGACTCATCTGGTAAAATTTCTATGGAGAACCCATAAGATGGAAGAGAAAACATGGAAACCAGAGGAATTTATGATAAAGAACCACTTGAATATTTTTGTGCAGTAGTATTCTAGAAATTTTGAGGAATAAATTATTTGAAGGAGGGAAGAATGTAACACCCCAAGCTTCCACCGTACGTTTCCCTTTGAGTAATGCAATAGCTTGCATTGTACACAACTTCGAGTTTCAAACACACCGAGACCAATCAAAATGGCTGTTATGAAAAGTAATATCCACTTTTTAAAATTTTATAAAATTCATATTTCAAAATGGACTTCATTTTGGGAATCAGAATATAGAAATTATCTTAGGGTGAATTTTTGGAATTTTTCTGAAAACATTCAATTATTGATGAATAGTGAAAACACTGCATTATTATTTAAAACAGACTTTTTATTTAAATAATTAATACTTTTATATAAATTTATTTTAGGTCAAAATATATACATAATACCTATATATGTTCAATATAATTCATTAGAGTCATTTTGTAATAATATTATATATATAAAATTTTATTGAACTTTTCACCGTCTTTTACCCACCTCCTAGGAGCATTTGAAAATTTTTATAAAACTAAATTGTACCACTTCTGTGAGTTAAATTTCAAAAATCCAAGAGACGCAGTTAATATCAGTAAGTAAAATATGGTTCAATAATATAAAAATAATTTTTTTTCAATAGTAACTTTTTACTTTTATTTACCACAGTTAAAAGTAATAAAGTAATTAAGGGTAAAAATGATATCATAATTACCCTAAAACATTTTCTTATTCTATTTTATAAGTTTAATTAGACTAAAAACCTTAGGAATAAAATCTTAACCCCTTTTTTCCACTTGGATAAGTTTAGGAAATTTCTTGTTATTCTATTTAAAGAAGAGTTAAAAGAGTTAAAATCAATGTTTAATAACTAAAACATTTTTAATATTGATTTATACATATAATAAATTCCACTATAAATATTAATTAGAAATATAAAAATAATTCATACATAATGGTATTTTATTTATAATTTTTAGACATTAAATAATTAAATTTTTTATGATGAAATGATGATGCAGTAATTACCTTATTAATGAAAGATTAAAATAATTGATATTATAAATATCTAAATAAATATAATTTAAGATTTTAAATGAATTTTAATAATTTTATAGGTTAATATGACATTTTAGGGTTGATTTAATGGATTTTTTTTGAAGTAATAATTCTTTTATAAATTTAATAAAAACAAAATACTAAATAGTGTCAAATTTGACATAAAAGAGTTTTTTAAACAAATATTATATTATTAATTGATATTCTATTCCTAAAAATATACGGTTTGTCCAATGGGCATAAATAATTTTATATATGTCATTAATGAACCACTATATGTTCTCTTGGAAGTTTATAGTAAGTTTATTAACCAAATAATATAAAAATACAAGGAGACATGGTAAATGTCAAACAATTTAACTAAGAGTTAAATCTAAAAGATAAGATTAATATGATGACCCAAACCTATCTAAAACCTATTTTTGGAGATTTTTTCAACTAATCCCCACCTTATCTTTGAAATAAATTATTTTGGATCTATTAGAAACCAAAAATGATTTTGTTATAAAATAATATTTTAATCTTTTCCTGAGGTGCCATTCACCCTTCTTATAAAAGGGTACTTCCTATTCTCTTAATTTCACCATTATAAAGCCTTTTGTATCAGCCAAACCCTACCCAAATATCCTATCAACTTTCCACCATTCATCCTAGAGGTATTTCCTTAGTCATAAAGCCAACCTTAGAAGCCCTTTTGAACATATCAAAAGGAAGCACCCGAAGAAGAGGTAAATATTTCATCACCTCTTTCAAGTTCATTTCTTCTTCCACTTTCTCTTTCTTTATTGTTTCCATTCTAAAATAATAAATCTAGAATCTTCTATACATTGTGATGTTATTATAAAAATGGTACAACCATATTAATTTTTCTATTCATCCTATAAATGACAATGTCACCATACGTGCGTATGTACGGATTACAGTCTCCACGTTGTGGTGTGGTTTGTTATTCAAATACTTCATCATTTGGATGGGTATAATAATGAGTATAAATTATGTAAATAATAAATATAATATGATAATTATTCTGTTTATATGATATACCATCCAATTATATATGACTTTAATATCAAAATAATGATATTGTCGCTCATGCGTACATACGGATTAGCGTCTCCATGAACGCGACGAGATTCATTACCCATCGTAATCATTCAAGAATAATTTTCATTTTATGATTAAAAATAATGTTTATGAAAATAATACCAATCTGTATATTAATCAAATACATCCTATCCATAACAAACATGGCTTACGTAACCAAGTATATAAAATAAAACGAATTAGTTCACACCTGAAACGATCATACTACTAAAATATAATTAACAAATCAGTATTAGAATATCATATATGACATCATATTAATGTATATGGTTCTTGTATAATTTAATAACAATTATTTACTCATTATACAGGAGGTTAACATACCCTCAACCAAGGAAAAGTACAATGTAAGGGTCAATTTCACAATCTCTTTATTATCTGAGTTTGTTTTTACGTAAGTATCTACTGGAACCTCTTTATTATCAACATCCATGTTTCTTAAAAATGTATTCCAAAATTTTTTACTATTTAATAGACTATGGGTTAAATTTAATTGTAACCTTTTTTTACTTTTTATAAATGGTTTGAAAGGAATCTTTCTGTCGTTTTCCAAAGAAGGTACCTTATGACCTTTTCGACAGAATTAAGGTAAGAATGTTTTTTTAACCTATACGGCAGGTGCGGCTATTCTCCGCCATTATAATATCATCGAATATTCCCTTATAAGCTTATAATAATATTTTCAAAATAAATGTTTTATTTTATATTTATATTACTTTTAAATGATTTCAAAATAGAATGATATGTTTCTCTAAAAAAAGTTTTCATTTCATCTATTTCAACATTTTTTGATAGATTGTAAGCTTATTTGAAGTTGATTTATTATGATACAAAACTTCCATATTATATTGAAGGTTTTCTGATATGTTTGAATGTGTATGTGTTATTTTTATACCATTTATGGTTTAGGGATATATTATTGACATTACGTATGCTATTTTTAAAACGAATGTTTATGTTATGTTTAAACCTTTTCATATGAGGAATGCATTGGACTTAGTAAGTGACAGGGGGAGCCCTCTATATCTCCTCGATGCATTGGTAGGTCTCATGAGACAAACTAGTGTCTTGGAACAAGGCCTTGATAAAATATTATGTTTATTCTTGGCACATGGCCTTGAATATGTGGTTATGAAATCGTGCATTATGCATTCCATCATTATGAAAGTGGCTATTGATATTGCTTGTGATTATTCTACTAGTATAATATCTATGTGAATAAGTAATGGAATTATTTGATTTTATTTTTTCCATATTATGCTGATGTTCAAGTTTAAAAGTCTTTTATTTTAGTCTTACATTGTCTTAAATGTTTATACTTATTTATGAAAGTTTCTGCTATATTGTTATCCTTACTGAGCATCTGAGCTCACCCCTTTTCTATGTTTAATTTTTCCCAAGATGAGAAGAAGTATATTATGACTGACCTACAGGGATAGTATAAGGGATATGAGTGTGTCCTATGGAGACTATGTTGTTATAGTTTTTCAATTTATAATATATTTTAAAACTTATGAATGTATCTAGTATTTCTAAGGCTACTAAACTAATCGGTCCTTCGAGACTTGATCTTTTATGATCATGCCAATGTTATGTAATAATGCACCGACTCTGGGTAACTTGGTTTAGGGTGTTACAACATAGATTCAAAATATTATGACATTATCTCATTGAATATCCGAAAATTGAAACATTCTTGGGAGTGGATTGTGAATGAGATATGATTTCTACCAAATTATTGGCCACACTCAAAATAGTAGTTAGTGGATACAGAGATTGAAGAATGTTGTTTATTGTAACAAAAACACATTCCATTAATCTTCTAGTATTATTAAAATATCATTATATTGATGATTTTATTGAAAATATTTATTGTTTTATACATCATAAATAAGTATGTCTATTATGGGAATAAAATAATAATATTTTGAATAATTTTATCTATTATTCCTTGTTTTCACAATTATCATCAATGTTATCTTTTATCTCGTTTTCACAGGGAATAATTTGATGTCAAATGGATAACATGAAAATTGAAGGTTTGAATGGTTCTAATTATTTTATCCAATGTAATCTCAAAACCTAGTCCCTTGGCCCACAAGAATCAAAATAATAACATTAAATGATTATTATGAAATTGGAAACTCATTCAAAAAAACTAAAAAACAATAAAATAATTAGAATAAAATTTCCTTAAATTTTTTTATTTCAATATTATTGAACTAGTTTTCATTTTCTATTAAAATTATAATCCTTAATGGTCATGTCAATAAAAATATAAATTTCATTAATCCCCAATGGAAAAATATCTATATCCAAATATTTCCAATTTCAACCACCATGGCCTCAAAATCATTGATACATAAAAAATAACATTCAAATAAAAATTCTATGTTCTTATTCTAAAAATATATATAATTTTTCATGTCTATTGTAATAAAAAATATATTTTAGAAAATAATCTTGATAATGTGATAAAAGAAGAAAGCAGGAATAGAAAATGATGCATTTATTTTGGAATCATACTCATTCCTCAACTCTAACTCCAATGACTACTACCTCAGGTGTTCCCTAGCATCATGTACATATCCACTCTCAGTCGTGTTAATCTCCTCAATAATTATATTGATTAAAAATTTTATAATGGCCTTTTAAAAAAATATCATCATTTAATACAATGTATATATTCCAAATTTTAACTTTTTCTAAGGGTGAGACATACTAACGCAATGGAGACACATCCTACATAAGTATATCATTACCTAGGGAGAAATCATCCATTTGTCCCTCTTATGAACCTTGGTTGGGGTAAATATTTAATTAACATGATCAATTAAGATTGTAATAAACAGATTATTTCATATAATCTTGGACCCATTATTTTAATTATATTTTTTTCATTTTTGGAGCATTTTTTGATAAATCTAGTAAAATCATGATGTGAATTCTCCACTGAAACAAACAATGTAAAAAGATTGTTGTATAAATTGATAAAGGAGATTAATATGGATGAATTATTTATTATTCAAATGGTTTATAAATTAAATATTTAGCAACCTGTATAAGAAATATTGGCTTTATATATCTAGTTCATGGATTTATCTATTGATTCTGAAAAAATTATAAATTGGGAATTTCCCAAATGATTTTATTATTCCTATGAAACTTAATGTTGTATAAAAATTATAAAATTCACATTTATAATTATTTATAATTTATTTGATCAATTTCTACCATTTTTCATTTTTCTAATATTTATTTAGAATCAAAAATTCCAATCATTGCATTAATATGACATCGTGTGGCCACTCATAGGCCAAAAAATGAGAATAATGACCAAAAAACTGATTGATAATATCTAAGGATTGTATTTTCATGAAATTATTGCACAGATAGTGTTGAGTTAGTATACAACCTGTAATAATTTTTTCCAAGTATATGGTATATGTTATGTTACTCATATAGTGTCATGTGCATAGATATTTGGAATCATAAAACCGTATGTATTAACTACCAATGATATACATATGTTTACAATTATTTCATGATATGTAGCTCATTATTACAATTATTATTTCCCCGCATGTCCTAAATATCATGTATATTATGGTGCATCTTCAGGGTTAGCATATGGAATCCTTAAACATCATATATTGACAGTCATCCTAGAATATGAGAATATATAGATTACATGATATGTTGATACCAAACAAGTTGTGGGACATGTGTCACATTCTATGAGGTATATATTGAGATATTTTTTATGTTTAATTTGGGTCAACTCATGGTGTAATTACATGACATTTATTAACTACTAGTATATGATATGTAACTCTCAGTTACAAAATATTTACTACACGCACATTTCAATGGTACATATCATGTATATTAATGGAATATTTTGTGTTAATTCAAAATATTATGATTATATCATTTGAATATGAGGTGTAATAAATCTTTTATGTTGTAAAACACCTTATAGCTTAATATGTCAGGTAGTACACAATAAATGATGTGGGTATAACTGCATAGTTGATGACAATATATCCTCTTTTAAAACAATAATGGCTATATTAATAAATTCTTTAGTAAAATTACTCAATAATATTACCCTTTTATAATACATAATATAATACATTATCATGATAACATTAATTAGTTGTAGAAAATAATAACACTCAGATGTTAATAACTTTGATAATTTGTTCATTTTTAATAGTTTTGATATCATTTCCCAAAAGTTCATACAAGGTTTATTATTTATATATAATGTTTATTTATCTAATATATAACTAATATATAATTAAAATATTTTTATTTCATTATATATTTTTTTGGTTTTGTTATGTGAAAATTGATTTGATAACTACTTAATTTGATAATTTGAGCAATGGAAAATGTTAATTCAATAGAAAGGTAAATACTAAATATAATATTTATAAAAAAAATTTGTAATAAAAATTTAATGAATATATTACAATAATATTAGTTTTAAAAGTCACATATCCTTCCATACTCATATTGTAAATAATTATTTATGTAGGTGTTTAAACCAACCCAAGCATGAACACACTTTAACTCGATTGGAGAGTATGGTTAAAAAGGTTTGTAATTTAGAATAATTTTGTTATAAAATCATATTAATGATATTATTTGGTTTTTAAATTATTTTAAACCAAATTTGATGATTTTTAGAGACTTTATGAAAATATAGATGTAAAACAAAAAATGTTTCATCATGGACATTATAATCATCGCTTATGCCCGATTAGTATTCTCATTTGTCAATGTTTGTGATAGGTTGGAGATGGGAATTAAAATTAAATTTAAGAACCATAATTATGTTATACATATTATATTTTTTCATTCATTAAATACGTTTTATCATACATGAATGGAGGTGATAGAAAACAATTGACATTTCTTTGTGGAGGCGATAGTCCATGCAATGCAATAACGATGATCTTTTGATTTTCTAAGTGGATATAAATGAATAAATAAAAGTTTAAAAATAAATATAACATCATATTATAATAAATAATAAGCATAATTAATTTTAATATAATGTTAATGAGATGTTTGGATGAGTAATATTATGGTGGAATATTTAAGAATTAGATAAAACTGACATTGGAGATTTGATTCTTACCTTAGAAGTGACTTTGAAATTCAAGGGCTTAGTCTAACTATTACTTATTATGGGATTATTTTTATTGGATATTGTTCTAGTAATATTAAAATGGAAGAGTTTTGTAGAGTAATTATTTTCATTAGTGTGTGTTTTCAAGTGTGTAATTGATTCCCTTTTATAACAGATGAAAATTGATCTTTCGGAAACACCATTTATAATTTAATATTTCAATGAAACTATTTAAAGGTTCATGGCTCCAATGTTGAAAAATTATTGATTTTTTTGTGTCTTTGGGTCTACCAAGTCACAACCATATTCTAAAACATATTATTTAAACATGTTACTATATTTTTACCATTACATTGTTACATTTTACTCTTTTACTTTTAAACTATGTATCTTCTTTTCAACCATGTGATTTTATATTTTATTAAACATATAACATAATCCCTAAAAATTAGGGTTTTACATAACTTAATTTAAGATCTATTTAATTAAATTTAATCTCTAAATACTATAAAAATATATTTTTACATTACAATAGATATATGTATAAAAACTGTTTAGTAGAAAAATGATATTTTTTTCCATTATAGATTATTAATATATTTTAGCATTGACTAAAAATTATATGAGTTGTAATGTATTTATATATGTGTTTAAAAATAATAATATATTAAATATCTAATTTATTTAAATTCATTTTTTTCAGTTCGTTGATTTTAATAAAACAATAAATTTTAAAATAATTATTTCACCATTGTCATTATAATTAGAATTAATCCTAACAATCAAAATTACACAAAAAAATTAACTGTCCATATTAAATAATATTAAAATTAGTAACATGAATATAGAAATCATTCTATATAATTAACTTCGTATGTTAAGTGAAAGTAATCAAAACTTTAGAACAAGAAGTGTGTAAAACCCATTTTTTTATTGAAAACAATTATTTTGAATAAGAAAATAGATTTCCAGTTAGGATAGATTTATCAATTACATTTAATAAAATTAATTTAAAATAATTTTTATAAATAAAATTGTATTTATTTTACAATAAATTTCATCAAAAATCATTTTTTTCATCATGTTATAATTAATTATATAATGTAATTGAAAAATAGTATTCATTAAAATGCTACATAAATTTTCAAAATTTGGGCCATGGATTTATAAATTCAAAATAGTGTTTTAAATTTATTTAAAATATTTTTTAATATAAAATATTATACAATACATCTAAAAAACATTCATTATATTCATAAAATTAATGACATTAAAAAATAGGTGTTTATATACTATTCAATTAAAAATTGATTTTTTTAAAAAATATTCAAAATATATATTATGCTAATTTTTTTAGAATAACTTATTAAGTGTATTTTTATATAAATTATATACCTATTTAAGAAATTAACTATTATTGGTTTACATCCTTACTATTCACTATATATAAATTTATGATATATTCTAAATATGTATTATTTTATTTATGTTAGGTGTAGCTCATGAAATGTGTAATAAAAAATAGTATATATTTTCAAGTATTCAAAATATGAAGTCATTGCATTCTTCCCATTTAAATTAATTAAATCCTTACAAATTAATTATCATTTACTTATAGGAATAGATAATAATGAAAAAAATATTTAAATTCATTAATATAATATCTATAATGAGATATGATCCTCAATATCAAAGGGAAGACTAGAAATCACTTATTTTATATAACCATATATAGGATTTATATCTCATGACTAGTTATTAAGTCCCATGTGAATTATTTAGTTTTATTCATAGAAATTTCGTAGTTGGACTTGCACTAATAAATGGAAACATTTGATTTAGAATGTGATTTTTCTTCTTATATAAATTATTATTAAGTCAATTTGATGATATAAATTCTTTTTGAAAAATCAATTCAATTTCTGTATAGATTGATATAATGATTTCCGCAAATATTTCTTTCATAAATTTAATAATAATACCATATTTTTTCCAATATATATAAATAAAATAGGGTACTGACTTTATGTTCTTAGAAAATAATATATATAAAAAAGGGTTGATAGAACTAACATATATCCTATAATTCTAGGTGGAGGGTAATTGAAATGAAATTACCACTCTGTTCTTTATTGATATAAATTTTTTAGATTCTTTTTAAATCCATGAGTTTGGGAGGATTTTTATTCCTACAATACTCAACAATCCTTGGATAACTCCATTTTTTGGACAATTTCTGAGTTTGGAGCACACAAATAATTTAATTAATAGTGGTTCACATTGATGAGTTATGTATTATTTCAACATGTTAAGTGAAACCCTTATTTTCCTATAGAAGTTCTATGCTCAATGAACCCCCCCCCCCCCCCTCAATAGGTAAAGAATATTTCAGTCCCCTTAAGTTAATTCCACTGGTTCTTCTTCCTTCATTTTGGTATGTATGAAATTTAACATTTTATCATTCACCATATTCATCACCTAATCATTAATAAGACTCGTAATTTATCTTCTTTTGTGTGTTTTCAACTTCGAATAAGATCACATTATTAGTCATATTCTATGATATTTGTTTTCCCATAGTCACAAGGTTAGTCATTTTAGATCTAATTTTGATGTGTTTTTCATTGATGGATCATATTCGTTATCCCCTACACCCATGATCCTTTATTTTTTCAACAATTAGTATAACCAAAATAGTTGATATGAGTGAAAAAAAATACCTATATAATAAAAATCTCAATTACTATAAATGAAATTATACATTAAAACATCTTATTATTTTTAATTTTCACACTGGTAAATATTTCATGTAGTTTAACATATATCAGTCATAGGCTGATCTAAGTTATTTTATGTTGAGTTATATTATGTTTCTAAAACAAATAATTAAATTTAAATTGGAAATAAATCTATCATATTACTTTCTAAAGATCCTATGATAAACCAAATCAAATCCCTCATGGGTGTTTATCCATGTCTAAAGCCTTATGGAAACTTATCATGTATCATGGTGATGATCAAGAAAATTTTGAACAAACCCTTTCTTACATTATTACCCCTACAAGCATCTAGGATACAGCCACATCTAATTTCTAGTATCTAGACATGGATATATTTCTGGGAAGCTACTTACTCTATACTTTACTGAAATTTTACGATATCATTTTACACTTATTCTCAACTATATGGTTTTTATAATGTTTCCCTTACCCTATCACAAAAGGTAACCAAAAAATTCCATAAAATAGTGAACTTAAGCTCTAAAATAACAAACCTGTATCAAATTAAAAATAAATTGACCAATTATAGATCTGAAATAGATAATAAATCTCATAAATAGTCACACATCCCAAAGACTAAAAGTGTAATACAATTAATTTTCTGTATAGAACTTGTACTCTTTTTTAGTTTTTCATTTACCCAATTTATGATAAAAACATGGTTGGTTATTTACTTAGGTCATGTTTGGTGAATATGAAAAATTTTGGAAGCACATGGGTTTTTTCATGGTTGATGCATAGTAAGGGAGACCTGTTGATTTTTCCCCAACAAAACATGCACCCTATTTTGAGCTATTGGAAGGGGGAACACAGTTTGACCAAAACATGGATCCACCATCCCCCAAGAAATTAAACCTTTCACAAAAGGGTTTTCCACATTTTATTCATGGAATTGATATATTATTCTTCATCCTAGTATTAATCATGCACCCCAGATAGTAGGGATGCACAGTTAGAGAGAAAAAATTCCAAAAACTGGGTAGCCTATCTAGGAAATAGTGTGTGCATGTTTCTAAACCTCTGAATATTGAATTAAAATTCCCAAACACCTGGTTTATATCTTTAATCCCCAATAATCTACCAAACCTTATTTCCATTTTTTTGAAGCCTTCCAAGAGGGTTCCAAGGATCCTATAACTTCCTTCATTATGAATGATGGATCTAGTGGAAGCAATCAACCCCTCTCTGGTATTTAACCTCTTCTTTTTTTGAGTTCCTCTCACTCCATTCATTCTTCCCCAATAGGGAGGGATGAATTGCACTGTTTTTTGATGGGTTAGATCATTATTTTAATAGTTATTATTTTTTTGGATCTTTATCCTTTACCTCATTTTCCTTTTTATATTAGGTTTCTCTATATAAAATTAAGGGCTAAAGTTGGGTGAGAATTTTAAAAAAGTCCTAAGGTAGGTGGTTTAATTTATATTTTCCAATAGTCTTGATTATGATCGTGTAAATGTAATTGTTCCATTTCATTTCCATGTTCTGAAATTATAATTATATTAAAAAGTTTAATTCAATTCCATGTAATTGTGAGACCCTACATGGATTCAATTAGACTTGTTAGGGATTTCATGATCAGGATAGAAGGAAACCAATGTTGTGAGGCAATTTCCATGCAATGATAAATATTGAATGAAAAATGGGAAATATTGGGTTTTTGAATTGAAATAAATCATTTTTTCAAGGTTAAAAATGTGATTTTAATGGTTGATTGGATTAAATATTAATGATTACTGATGTGGAATTAATTGATGATAAATGGATTAATGGTGATTTATTATTGTTCTTCCATGTGATTAATGTAATGAACCATTTTTGTGATTGATAAATAAAATGGTTCCCCATTATGTTAATGTTGATGAGAAGGTTAAAGATGATAATCATTAATATATATATATATATATATCTGTGTGTGTGTGTGTGTGTAAAGTATTTTGAATGATTGATCAATGGGTTGTGGGTGGGTAACTAATGATCCAAGTACCTAGGGGGTTCCAAACTGATACTATATGCCCTCATTACATGCATGTAAATTATTCATATATGATATTTACTGATGAATTTGGGGTTAGGGACTACTTTTCCATGTATCCATAGGGTTCCAGACTACTTCTCTAGACCCCCGATGCATGTGTCTAAAATAGAACATGGAGTTTCCATCCAAGACACTAAAAAAAACTGGAAATTAACTTCAAATATGAAATATCATAATGGAATAAATTGTGTAATACCTATGGAGTACGGTCCAAACTCTAACATGGGCCAAACAGCTATAATGTGGTTGATTAATGAATAATAAATTTGAAACCTATTTACATTTTTTATTTTTTTAATCTTTATAAAATAGTGTACACTTTTATAGACTTGATATTTATTTATACATTGTTAGTTATAGACTAATAAGTTGTAATCACACCTTAATAGTGCATCTTGATTGGTACCTAAATAAAATTCATGTTTATAGGACATGATAATGGAAAGAGCTATTTTTTATATTTCTGAGTTAGAATTTGGGATAGATCATAGATAAGGGAAATGAACATGTTATCAGTACCCTCTTATAAGATTTCATTGTATCTTTATTTTGGGTTTTCATTTGGAACATGACATGTGTATGGAATGAAAAAATTATTACATTTCTTAATGAACATTTTCCCTATTTTGGATTTATTCACATGTTGTTTGGTTGATTATTGGTTTTTTTTCATATCTCAGTTATAAGGTATATTGATTTATGATGTTTTGATGCATTGATAAAGAGGATATATTCCCCCCATGTCACATATTAGAACCTCAATTCTAGTCAGTAGCCTCTGGAATACAGGGAGTCACACCTAAGTTCAAGTGGAAAACACGTTTGGGGGCACTAGTATGTGGAACTTGGGTCAGGCTATTTAAAAATGGTATGAGAGGTGTTTTCTTTTATTTTTTATTGCAATATTATTTTGGAATGTAATATGGGAGACTTGGATGAGTTAGGACTTGTTCATGTCCTTTTCCATGGGAGTATCTAACCCATGTGTGGGGGGAAACCTAAGTACCATGGGTGGGATTTTTGTTTATGGTTTTTGATATTATAATTTGATGTTATTTTAACGTGGGGATTCACTTTTTTTGTGATGTTAATTTTTTTAGATATTTTACTCTGGGAATGGTTGGTCATAAGATTTGAGTATGCATATATCATTCTAGAAACTCGTTAATTTATATGACATATGTCATATTAAGCATGCATTGAAAATAAAGTTATGAGTTAGTTTTTGGAAATGAGAATATATTTATTTATTTATTTTAATAATTATGAAATATAACCTAATAATGAATTAATAATAGATAAAAAATGATAAATGTATAAATTTTAAATGGTTTGAAATGGTTGTCTAATGAAAAACATGTTATATAGAATGTTTTTACCCTTTGTTATCTTTGTCCAAAGCATATATTGTTGAGGGTGGTGTTAATTCCTCAGTTATGAAAGTGTGGCATTTTGTGAGGGGTGAATTCTTATGATATTGTGTTTATTTTTGTTGTAAAATGTGTTAAGGATGTGTTATGTGTCTTAATATGTGTGCTTTGAATCATAGAGACATGACACAGTGACAAAGTTTTCGGTAGGATGACATGAGTACATGGCTACAAATGTGCCTCCAAAAGTGTGAAAAGAGGTCTGATAGTTCTATTTGAAAGAGAGGGAAATTATTTTGATGATAATATCATTGGATTTATGTGATTCACCACAAGATGCCTAGTGTGGGATATGCAGAATATGTCTTATCTAACATGGGAGCTCCAGTTGAAGCACCCTCCGACATTCACTAGATAGGTCTTGCCTAAGGAAGATTAGTTATATATTGTTTCTATCTAGGAAATTCTTGACCATTTAGAGACTCCTATAGAGACAATAGTCATATTAGATGCCTATATGTTACAATGTCAAGCCATTTTTTATTGGGATATTCATTCTTTGAGTGATCAATTTGAAGTCATGGTATAGAAATAATTCTAAGATAAGTTAATACATAACATTTACCTAGTGATGATGAGATAGAAGATGGTGGAATATTTTTTTCGGTTCACCCAGTTAATCATGTTAGTGATGGACTATGTTGGTCACTTCAATGAATTCCACTACATTTTCCAAATGCTCATAGGATATGAGTTAACTATGGTGATAATTTTTTAGGATGAACATAAATTTGAGATTATGTCTCATGTTACTATCTTTTGATTAAATATATTTATATAGAAGTAGTGAATCGGGATATCATTTTTAAGGAGAACCTAGAAGAGTCTTCTAGTGGAGGGCTAGTGGTTTCTACTAGACGGCTAGGAGGTATGTATTTTGAGGGTAGGAAGCATCGCTATAATAATTTTAACATTGGATGTAGAAAACAGAGTATTGAAGGGGAAGTATCAGTTACTTAGGGTAGTAATATTGTTCTATCATTTGTGTGTTATGGTGGGTCACATCTCGAGTCAATGTCTCCAACCACCGGTGGAGTGCTCAGCTTACAATAGGATGTGACACTTAGAGAGGTACTATAGGAACCCCTGACCGATTGGTAGTAATAGATTGTCTCAGCCAAACCAAAGTACTGGAAGGGGGTTTTACTCCTAGTACCAATTAGAGTGTGGGATTTATAATAGACATGGTATTCAAGGTGGGTGATATCATACTTCAGGCTAATAATTCTCATATAAGTATAGTATTGCTACATAGGGGATTCAGTCTTGAGAACGTGGTAGATGCACATGTTAGTTGCATGTTGTTTAGACTACACTTGTGGATATAAAGGTTAGACCATCGATAGTTAGAGGTATTATTCTTGAATATTCTACTCTTTAATGTTCATTATCTGGTATATAATCCTTATATTATTTTATATCTACTTAACATGTGAATGGTTTGAGTTTGATGGTGGAGTATCTAACTAGAGTTTTTATGACTGACACATTGTTGGGTGTATGGTTGAAAGGTATATTTTTATACAAGGGGTGTTCCCTCGAGGATAGTGAGTATCATTTCCTTTTGTATCTATACATACTGAACATTTCGGGTGTTTATTTGATTGTGGGTATGAATTGGATGGTATTGAATCGATCCTACATCAACTGTTACCACAAGGTATTAACATATACATCTCTCAACCATAATAGTTATGTTCATTATAGAGAATGGGATATTTTGGTAGGCCGAGATGGCCCACTTCATCAGCAACTTTGGGAGATCACCACTACTGGAAATATAGGTTTTCCCAATGGATATATACCAACGGTTTGCTTAAACTGTTGGTGTATATGAGTATACCAAGCATATACCAACGGTTTTTCAGAAACCGTTGGTAAAGGTATGTAGAGGTGAAGTTATACCAACGGTTCTTTCAAAACCGTTGTTAAAAGTGTGTTTGTGAGGAAGATATACCAACGGTTTTGCAAAACCGTTGGTAAAAGTTTTTTTTATGATGATATACCAATGGTTTTGTAAAACCGTTGGTAAAAGTGAGTTTTTGAAGGGCTTTACCAACGGTTTTTTAAAACCGTTGGTAAAAGTTTTCATTCCCAACAGTATAAAACCGTTGGGAAAGATTTCCCAGAAATAGACAGGACCTAGGCTCCCCTATTCCAAGCGACTAGAGCCCTAAACCAAAGTAGAAAAGTGGGATTCTCTTTACCCTACTGTCCAAATCATTCCATCTTCAAAATTTTCTAGATTATCATTTATAATCTGTAAGTTATACTTTCATTTTAATGTTATGTATGTTCTATTTTGATTTTATGTTTTCAATTGGGTGAAGAGGTGAATTGGGATTCTGTTTACCCTACTGTGAAAATCCTTCATTCCGACCCATCTTCAAAATTTCTTAGTTCTACATTTCCTGTAAGTGATACTTTTATTTTAATTATCTACATCTACTGTTTTGGCTTTCTCTTTATATTTGGGTGTTTATGAATTTTGTTTTCTATTTTATTTGGGTGCGTGTGTTGAGATTTGATAGTGGCACACATATAGTGATTATATTATGAGTTTGGTCTATTGGGATAAGTAGTAAAGTGAATCAAATTTGATTCAAAATGAATTGTGTGTTAATATCATCAATAAATTTTCAGTTTTTATAAGGATTGGTATTTCTGGTAATTTTGTGTTAATATCATTCATATTACACATGATTCACATCATGGTAAGAATGTGTGATGATGTTGTTGAGATTAGATAGAAAACTCATACACTCTAGGTTGTTTATAGTGGCATGGTTAGTCATGAGTGATAATTGGCTTCATAAGATGATTGTACTAATAAAGCATTTAGGGTCAATTAAATATGGTTCTCAATGTACATTGTATATTATGTCTTTTTCTTGGACAATACTAAATTTTATGATGGTGGGGTGCTTTTCACTAGCCATGCAGGCATGTGTAGTCATCCATAACAATTTTAGATTTGGTTTTATTGATGTGCAACTATGTTTTTTGTTTTTCTCTTTTGATTTGGTATAAATGAGAGGTCTGTGGAAATTAATCATGGTTGTGGGTGGTAATTTAGGATGTAAGATAGTATGACTTCATTTTCCTTGATATATCCAATAATATTATTGATTTATGTTCAGTATGATTATCTTTGACAAATGATGTAGTTTAATAAATTTTTATTAATGGTTGTAATAATGACTACATGGGGATGTCCAGGTATTGGGGGATGGGGTGTCCAGGTGGGGGGGCTATCCAGGTGGTTTTCCGAGGGGTGGGGGCTGTCCGGGGTGAGTGGGGAGCTATCCGAGGGGTGGTGTATTGTCCAGGTGGTTGTATAAGTTAATCTCGCCTCAACATTTTAAGTGAAAACAACTACTGGCATACGGAAAATAAACCAAACGCATTTGGATTGTGTTCATAATTTAGTAAAATGATCCATGGGTCATTTGTGATGTGTACGAGTCAACCCCGCCTCATTCTGAGGCACTGTGTGGCCGATAGCACTCTAAGTGTCTCACTTTTGTTTAAAAAGAATACTGTTTTAAGTAAAAATAACTGACATACGGAAAACCAACCAAACGTATTCAGATTGTGTTGATACTTTAACACAACAATCCATGAGACATTTTTTATGTGTAAGAGTCAACCCCGCATCAATTCGAGCTGTGGTGTGGCTGGAACCTCTCAAACCGTGTAACTTTTATTTGAAATGCACAACATTTTAAGTGAAAAAAACTACTGGCATATAGAAAACCGACCAAACACATTATAATTGTGTTGATACATTAGGAAAATGATCCATGGGAAATTTTTGACTTGTATGATTCAACCCCACCTCAATCCGAGGCACGGTGGGGCCTAAATCACTCAAAGAGTCTATCTTTTGTTTAAAATGGAAACTATTTTAAGTAAAAATAACTGACATACGGAAAACCGACCAAACTTATTTGGATTGTGTTGATACTTTATAAAACCGATTCATGGGACATTTGTGATGTGTAGGAGTCAAACCCACATCAATTCAAGGCCCGGTGTGGCTGGAACCACTCAAAGTGTCTAATTTTTATTTGAAATGAACAACATTTTAAGTGAAAGCAACTACTGGCATACAGAAAACTGACCAAACGCATTGGGATTGTGTTGATACATTAGGATAATGATAAATGTGTCATTTTTGATGTGTAAGAGTCAAAAAAACATCAATCTGAGGCACAGTGTGGCCGGTACCACTCAAAGTGTCTCACCTTTGTTTAAAATGGACTTAATTTTAAGTGAAAACAAAAACTGACATACGGAAAACTGACCAAATGCATTTGGATTCTATTGAAACTGTAGAATAATGATCCATGGGTCATATGTGACATGTATGAGTTAACCCAGTCTCAATCCGAGTTGTGGTGTGGCTGGTAAAACTCAAAGTGTCTCTCTTTTGTTTAAAATTGACTAAATTTTAAGTGAAAACAACAACTAACATACGGAAAACTGACCAAATGCATTTAGATTCTATTGAAACATTAGAAAAATGATATATGGGTCATATATGATGTGTAAGAGTCAACATTTCCTCAATCTAAGCCGCGGTGTGGCTGGCACCACTCAAAGTGTCTCTCTTTTGTTTAAAATTGACTTAATTTTAAGTGAAAACAATAACTGACATATGGAATACCGACCAAACGCATTCATAATCTGTTGAAACATTAGGAAAAGGATCCATGGGTTATATGTGACATGTAAAACTCAATCCAAGTCACGGTGTGGCCGAAACCACCCAAAGTGTCTCTCTTATGTTTAAAACGGATAACATTTTAAGTAGATACGGAAAACCAACCAAATGGATTCTTATTGTGTTGATACATTATCACAAGGATCCATGGCTCATATGTGACATGTATGATTTGACCCCGCCTCAATCTGAGGCGCGGTGTGGCTGGTACCACTCAAAGTGTCTCTCTTTTGTTTAAAATGGATTAATTTTAAGTAAAAAACAACAACTGACATACGGAAAACTGACCAAATGCATTCGGATTCTATTTAAAATTTAGCACAACCATACATGGGTCATATATGACATGTACGAGTCAACCCCACCTCAATCAGAGTCACGGTGTGGCCGTCACCACTCATAATGTCTCTCTTTTGTTTAAAATAGATTTAATTTTAAGTGAAAACAACAACTGACACACGGAAAACCGACCAAGCGCATTCATAATTTGTTCAAACTTTAGGAAAAGTATCCATGGGTCATATGTGATTTTTAAAAGTCAACCGCTCCTCAATCCGAGTCACTGTGTGGACGAAACCACCCAAAGTGTCTCTCTTATGTTTAAAATGGACAACATTTTAAGTACTTATGGAAAACTGACCAAACAGATTATGATTGTGTTGATACATTATCACAATGATCCATGGCTTGTATGTGATGTGTATGAGTTGACCCTGCATCAATATGAGGTGCAGTGTGGCTGGTACCACTCAAGGTGTCTCTCTTTTGTTTAAAATGGATTTAATTTTAAGTAAAAACAACAACTGACATATGGAAAACTGACCAAATGCATTTGGATTCTGTTGAAAATTTAGCACAACAATCCATGGGTCATATATAACGTGTATTAGTCAACCCCGCCTCAATCTAAGTCATGGTGTGGCCGTTATCACTCAAAGTGTCTCACTTTTGTTTAAAATAGAATTAATTTTAAGTGAAAACAAAAACTGACTTATGAAAAACCGACCAAACGCATTCATAATTTGTTGAAAATTTAGAAAAAGTATCCATGGGTCATATGTGATGTGTACGAGTTGACCCCACCTCAATCCGAGGCATGGTGTTTCCGGTACCTCTCAAAGTGTCTCTCTTTTGTATAAAATGGACTTAATTTTAAGTGAAAACAACAACTGACATACGGAAAACTGATCAAACGCATTCGGATTGTGTTGATACTTTAGAAAAAGGATAAATGGGTTATATGTAATGTGTATGAGTCAATCCCACCACAATCCAGGGGGGTTGTCCTGGTGGTTGTACGAGTTAATCTCGCCTCAACATTTTAAGTGAAAACAACTACTGGCATACGAAAAACAGAACAAATGCATTTGGATTGTGTTGATAATTTAGAAAAACAATCCATGGGTCATTTGTGATGTGTAAGAGTCAACCCCACCTCAATCCAAGGCACGGTGTGGCCGACAACACTCAAAGTGTCTCTCTTTTGTTTAAAATCGACTTAATTTTAAGTGAAAATAACAACTGGCATACAGAAAACCTACCAAACAAATTCAGAATCTGTTGAAACTTTAGGACAAGGATACATGGGTCATATGTGATGTTTACAGGTCAACTACGCCTCAATCTGAGTCATGGTGTGTCCGGAACCACCCAAAGTGTCTCTCTTCTGTTTAAAATGACCAACATTTTAAGTACATACGGAAAACCAAACAAACAGATTCTTATTGTGTTGATACTTTATCACAAGAATCCATGGCAAATATATGATGTGTAAGATTTGACCCCACCTCAATCAGAGGCGTAGTATGGCTGGTACCACTCAAAATGTCTCTCTTTTTTTTAAAGGACTTAATTTTATGTGAAAACAACAACTGACATACACAAAACAGACCAAATGCATTCGGATTCTGTTGAAAATTTAGCACAATGATATATGGGTCATATACGATGTGTACAAGTCAACCCTACCTCAATATGATTCACAGTGTGGCCAAAACCACTCAAAGTGTCTCTCTTTTGTTTAAAATAGACTTAATTTTAAGTAAAAAAAATAACTGACATACGGAAAACTGACCAAACGCATTCATAATCTGTTGAAACTTTAGGAAAATGATCCATGGGTCATATGTGATGTGTAAAACTCAACCGCGTCTCAATTATAGTCACGGTGTGGCTGGAACCACCCAAAGTGTCTCTCTTACGTTTAAAATGGACAACATCTTAAGTACATACGGAAAACCAACCAAACAGATTCTGATTGTGTTGATAATTTATCAAAATGATCCATTTCTCATATGTGATGTGTACAAGTTGACCCCGACTCAATCCGAGGCATGGTGTGGCCGGTACCACTCAATGTGTCCCTCTTTTGTTTAAAATGGACTTAATTTTAAATGAAAACAACAACTGACATAAGGAAAACCGATCAAACGCATTCGGATTGTGTTTATACTTTAGAAAAAGGATACATGGGTCATATGTGACGTGTAAGAGTCAATACAGCCTCAATATGAGGTGCGTTGTGGCCGATACCACTCAAAGTGTCCCTCTTTTGTTTAAAATGGACTTAATTATAAGTGAAAACAACAACAGGCATACGAAAAACCAACCAAACGCATTCGAAATCTATTGAAACTTTAGAAAAACGATCCATGGGTCATTTTTGATGTGTAAGAGTCAATTCTGCCTCAATATGAGGCACGGTGTGGCTGGTACCACTCAATGTGTCTCACTTTTATTTGAAATGGACTTTATTTAAAGTGCAAACAACAATTGGCATACGAAAAATCGATCAAACGCATTCAAATTGTGTTGATACTTTAGAAAAACGATACATGGACCATTTGTGACATGTAGGAGTCAAATCTGTCTTAATCCAAGACATGGTGTGGCCGGTACCACTCAAAGTGTCTCACTTTTATTTGAAAAGGATATAATTTTAAGTTAAAACAACAACTTGCATACAGAAAATGGACCAAACTCTTTCAGATTGTATTGATACTTTAAGACAATTATACATGTGTCATTTTTGACATGTACGAGTCAACCACACCTCCATCTGAGGCAAGGTGTGACCGGTATCACTCTATGTGTCTCTCTTTTATTTGAAATGGACAAGATTTTAAGTGAAAACAACTTCTATATAGAAAACTGACAAAACTCTTTCAGATTTTATTGATACTTTAGGAAAACGATACATGTGTAAGTTGTGATGTGTATGAGTCAACCCCGACTCCATCTGAGGCAAGGTGTGATCAGTATCACTCTATGTGTCTCATTTTTTTTTGAAATGAACAACATTTTAAGTGAAACCAACAACTGACATATGAAAAAATGATCAAAGGTATTTGGATTGTGATGATACTTTAGGACAATGATACATTGGTCATTTTTTATGTGTATGAGTCAACCCCACCTCAATCCGAGGTACGATGTGGTGGAATCCTACTTTGACCAATAGATCGCACCATACTTGTACCATTTAGTTTTCATAGCCTTAAAAACATTAATATTATTCTAACTAAGTTCAAAAAACTTACAATTCCATTCTTCTAGACCATCACAAGTTGAACTTGTGATCATTTCAGTTCTGCCTGAATTTTAAATCAAATAATGAGTTCTATACTTTACTCCTTTTGTAAGCACCAAGGAACCATGGGTAAGTTTCCCAACCCCATTTTCAAATTTAGTTTCATAACCACCATGGAACCATGGGTAAGTTTCCATACCCCATTTTGAGTTATTAAAATTTTTATTCAACTCCAATGGATTATTCATTTCATATGAAGATTGAAATAGGGAATTTTAGTACACCACATGGTTGGAAGATTTTGATGGTTTTATGTGTTTTTTTTTGTGTTATTATAGGTGTTTTTATGCTGTTTTAATACTGTGCAATAGTTCTGGTGCTTTTTATGCAGGTGGGGGTGTTGGTGAAATGGTGGGGGTGCTGTGCAATGGTTCTGGAAATACACAATACCAACGGTTTGAAACCGTTGGTACAGTATTCCATCTTCAATATATACCAATGGTTCTCTTGAACCGTTGGTAAAAAAAACACTATACCAACAGTTGTAAACTATTGGTACTGCCTAAAAGTGTATGTTCAAATTGTTTTAGAACCGTTGGATTAGAGATTTACCAATGGTTTCAATGGAACCGTTGGTATAGGTTTAGGATGGAGTTATATACCAACGGTTTTTAAAAACCGTTGGGAAAACTTTCCCCCAAATTGGAAGTAGCCGATCCTCTCCCCCATTCGCGATCCAGAGCCCTAAACGGGAGCGCTTGGGCGATTTTGGAGATGTTTTGGGTTCTCTTCCTCCATCCCATCCAAGGCTGAGGTATTTTCCTAGTTTTTAGTTTCAATTTTGATGTGGGATGTGACCAATTTCTATTTTCATATTCCAGCCGAATTTCTGTTCCAGCCCAATTTATGTTTCTGTTATTTATTTGCATTCAATGCATATTCCAGCCCATATAGATTGCATTAGACAGTTGTCTAATTTTTTGATGTGCCTTTCATGTTTCATTACCAAGAAATTTTTATTATATATTATAAAATTAAATCACATGTTTAGTTTTAACATTCATTGTTACTTTATTATCTTGTTTTAATAATTTATATTAATATTCTTTTCATATATTCCATCGTTGATTGTTTTTACTTGTGCAATAGAATTCCAAGCTCATTTTACTTCATAGTGATTATTTAGATTTCAAAGTGTTTTATTTTTCATGTTAAATTTATTAAAAAGTTTTGGGGACTAATTAAAGTTATTAGATTCCAATTTCCATGCTTCTATGATTGTTAAGAATTAAATGAAATATGATGGTTGTAATTAAATGAAAGTCAATGTTCAATTTTTATCATGTATGGGTGATTAATAAATTGGAATGTGATGAACCATATAATTGAACCATTGTTGATGCACATTATATACCAAAAGGTTATTGAAAAAAAGTTATTCTTGTGAATTTCGTTACATCATAGATAAAAATGGTTGTGGTTATATAATAGATACCTCCGATGGTTCTTTGATCATTGTTTTATGGAAAATGAATGGTTTAGGTCCGGTATTAATAGTAGCTTCCAGTGAGACCATTTTAGTATAAGGGGAAATGAGATTATGATCTACAAGGGGGTGATTGAGTTGGTAGAGACCAAACATTGTTTGTTCCTTGTGTTCAAGAACCATAAATAGAGTGTTCCAATTAGGTGGTCATCAGTAAAGACGTAGGTAAGATTTCCAAGTCCTGTTTCATGAAGTTGAATATGTGGTGCTATAGTGGTTTTGGATTGTTTGAGGTACTCTTAGTGTATTATAAACCCTCATTTGTTCCATATTCATTTAAATTGATTTAATATCATTTTTTTCACACACACCATTATATCCTCTCAAACTATATTTAGAGTGTATTTTCATTCGTATGGTGTTAAATATTTTATTAAATGTCCATACTAGCTTCTTTTATGTGTTCTAGGGGTTTAGACTAATGACAGGGTTGCATGATTATTGTGCGGGTATTCTTTTCATATAAATATATCTATACACCCCGACCCCCTTGGACAACCTGACCACCCCCACGGACAGCCCGCCCACCTAGACACCCCGACCCCCCTAGACAGCCCCCCACCCCCTGGACACCTTCGACCCCCCGGACGGCCCCACCACCCCCTAGACACCCCACACCCCCCCTGGACACGCCACACCCCCCTTGGACAGTCCCGCCACTCCCATGATCCTCATCCTACTCCTCATCCTGATCTGCTTGAAGAAGTTAAAGTATAAAACTCATATACTCCCAACTAGACCCTTAAGGATTATGTATTCCTTGATCCACATCCAATATCTTACTGGTCAATCCTTGAATATAGGCATTAGAAATTTTGTATCTTATTTTCTTATATACACTGTATTTTGTTGTATTTCTTAATATAATTCTCATATAGAGTAATGTGTCAGTTATGCTTTTATATAGAGTAAACAATTGTCATTTACGTAAATATTTATTTGATTAAACTTTAATATTATTGAATTGCTTTGAAATAACTTATTGCGATTTTTTTACAGAATGGATAGAAGTTGGATGTACGAAACTGATCGGATTTCAACCGATTTTCAAAATAATTTGAAAATCTTTCTAGATTTTTCATTTGATAAGGCTTCAGATAGTGGTCGCATACACTGCCAATGTTTTAATTGTGTTGGAAGACCTTGGTTGGGCCGTGAAGCAGTTAGCTATCATATAACCAAATATGGTTTCTAAACAAAATATTATGTGTGGTATCACAATGGAGAGAAAATGAAATCTCAAAATGTTGATGATCCAAATGATAGGACTCAATTGGAGAGTTTGATATATGATCAATTTCCATTTATTCGACATTGTGAAAAGGAAAGGATGTCTAGCCAACAAGATTTCGATACAAGCACACATGATGCGTCCAATGAAAATGATGATGTTGATAGGGTGAAAAAATTGAATGATGCTGCGAAGACTCCAGTATATCGGCAATGTGATAAAATGAAAAAGTTGGAATTTTTAATCCAATTGTTTCATGGGAAAACTATGTATGGGATTTCAAATACTGCAATTGATTACATTCTTACCTTCTTGAAGGACTTACTTCCAGATGATGCAGATATTCCCTCAAACCACTATATGGCATGGAAGTTGGTTGATGAACATGGATTCTCAAAAAAAAATTCATGCTTTCCTGAATGATTGCATCTTATTTTGGGAGGAAACTGCTGAAAGAAATGATTGTATAAAATGCGGAACCTCTCAATGGAAGCCAAAAGATGATGTAACACCATCTTATGTGCCACAAAAAGTAATGTGGCACTTTCCATTGATCCCCAGATTACAAAACCTTTTCATGTCTGATGAAATATCCGTAAAAATGCGATGGCATGACACCGAGAGAAAAAAGAATAATGAAGAGTTGGTTCACCCTGCATATGGATTTGCATGGCAGAGATTTGATTCTCGATATCCTGAATTTGTAGCCGACATGCGTAATGTGATACTGGGTCTTTCATGTGACGGTTTTAATCCATTTTGGGCAGATGCTTACTTCACACAGCACATGGCCGGTTTTCATACACATTTATAACCTTCCCCCTTGGTTGTGTATGAAAAAGCCCTACACTTTCTTGAGTTTACTGATATCTGTCCCTTCTGATCCCGGCAATGATATAGATGTATACATGCAACCTTTAATAAAAGATTTTAAACTTCTTTGGGATGTGGGTGTGCCCACATACGATGCATGTTCGAAAGACATATTTCAGATGCGTGTTGCACTTATGTGGACTATCAATGATTTTCCTGCTTATGCAATGATGTTTGGATGGAGCACAAAAGGAAATTTATCATGTCTTGTTTGTATGAATAATACTCGATTGAGAAGACTGAAATATCATCGTAGTTTTAGTTTTATGGGACATTGACGATTCTTGCCAATGAACCATCCATATAGAAACAATCGTAGAAGATTTGACAATACCATGGAGAATGATGATCCACCTCAGTGTATGTCTAGAACTGATGCACTTAATGAATTGAAAGATTTCAGTTATTCATTTGGGAAGAGTGTAATGAAATCTAGAAAGAGGAAAAATGTTTCTAATGATACCTGTTACAATTGGAAGAAGAAGAGTATATTCTTTGAGTTGTCATATTGGTCAACCAACTTGTTACGTCATTGCTTAGACGTAATGCACATTGAAAAGCATATATGTGAAATGTTGCTTTTGATTCTTCTAAATGTCAAGGGGAAGACAAAATATGATTTACAATCTCGGCGCGACTTGGTAGATTGGGGGATCAGACCAGAATTGCATCCTGTCTGTATCAGTGAAAATAAATGGAAAGTTCCATGTGCTTCTTATGTGATGACTCCTGCTGAAAAAAAATCAATTTCTGGAAGTGCTAGAGACTATTAAAGTTCCTGATGGATATTCAAGCAATATATCAAAACGGGTCAATAGAAAAGAGTTGAAGTTGAAATCTTTTAAGACTCATGATTATCACGTCCTTTTGCATGAGTTGATTCCAATAGCAATCCGTCATCTCTTGTCCAATAATGTTAGAGTCTCAGTTATTCGGTTGTGCTATTTGTTTAGAGATCTTTGTACTAAGAGGTTGTCCAAATCCCTCGTGCAAAAAATGTTGGCAGAGACACCATTAATTTTGTGTGAGTTAGAGAAAATATTCCCTCCATCATTTTTTACATGCATGTTGCATCTGACTGCCCATCTTTCGACCGAAATACTTCTTGGATGACCCGTTGCTTTCCGTTGGATGTATCCAACTGAAAGAAACATGTGCACATTGAAATGATATGTTCGGAATAGGAATTATCCCGAAGGTTCTATTATGAACGGTTACTTGGCTCAAGAATGTATGGATTTCTGCTCAATGTATTTGTCTGATCATACTACGAGAATAAACAGACCAATGAGAAATGAAGAAGAACAGTATGGGAAAATTGAACCCAGTTTTCCATCACTTCCTCAGACAGGAAGAATTCCAGGATCATATACATTAACAACATTAAGCCTTGAAGAGCGAGAGATGGCACATTGCACAGTGTTGTTCAATTGTGATTTGTTCGATGAGTATATCAAGTAAGTTAATTGTGCATGTATCTGTTATCTTATCTCTTGTAATTTTAAATATTTGTTAAACTATTATTATTTTTATTTACAGGGAACATAAAGAATTGATATATAGAAAGCATCGTTCTTTATCTTTGAGAAAGAAGGAGACTTTGCATAGCAAAGGGTTTTCTGCTTGGTTGAAATTGAAGGTAAAAATATTTCTGTAATAACTAAATAAAAATAATATTTAATTAAGTTTACTATTTGTTTATATTTCAGGTATCGAGTTTGACTACAGACTCTGTTTCTAAGGAAATAAGAGCTTTGGATTTTGGTCCTAATACCATGGTTTGTGCTTGTAAATCACTTGTGATCAATGGATACAAATTTATTATCACTGAATGAGAAAGAAACATGAGAACACAGCATAATGGTGTTATGCTAACTGCCACAAAAGACTGTTATGCCAGTTCATCTGACACTAGACCTCGTTCTGAAAATGTATCTTATTATGATGTTGTGGAGAAAATAATAATTTTGGATTATTACTCACATGGTCGAGTCACAATGATGAAATGTCAATGGTTTGATTCAATGACAAGGCAAGGAACCTTTATTGATGATTGTGGATTTTGAGTTATTGACATGACTCGCTCTCTTGCCACTGATGAACCATATGTATTGGAATCAATGGTGAAACAAGTTTTTTATGTCAAAGATCATCGTCATCCTAAATTCGGTGGAATTATTGAAGTAGATCCCAGACATGTTTTTGATGATGGTGATGATGAAGTTGACACTATCCCTACTACAATTGGAAGCAATCCGTTTATTATTTATGATGACCCCAACAGCTCAATTATCAGAGTTGATTGTGAACCCGAAGTTGTGGTGGGAAATATATAGAATCATACAGTCGTGTTCTCACCTACATGTTTCACCTACATCATTCAGAGTGTGTATCCTAGTACTTACCTTCATAACACCATAAATCTTCTGTTTCATTATGTTCTTTTTATCATAATGGTTTTTCTATATTTTGTTTTTTGGGTTACACATTAGTTATCTGTTTCTAATTATTTCCATATTTGTTTTCATTGCAGGAAATGAAACCCATTGAAGAGAGGAGGCGGAAAAAGATGATAGATAATAATCGTTGCATGGTATAGATGGGTGTTCCTCCACTCATCCCTGTTGTGATTATTTTATTTCAAATATAAATATTTCAATAACTTATAATATCATGTGTTTACTTTTCTATCAAACTTTTTTCAGGATCCACCCCCTAGATGACCGATATCTGATGAGGAGCCTGATATTGCTCCTAGTAGAGAGGTTGGTGGTAGGAGGGAGGGTGGTGTTAGAGATGGATGATCATCTAGTGGTCCCGGTACTGAGGTCGGTGGTACGAGGGCTCGTGGGGTGAGAGTTAGATGACCCACTACCACAGACGTATCTTCTACACCCTATTTTGATCCTGGCGTGTCTTCAGGGACATATGAGATATTTAGACCTCCGATGTTTACACTACCAGCTGGCCAGACGTCTATGCCATAATCTTTTTCTTCTGTTTCATTATCTCTGGGCTATTATATTCCACCTTCTTCGACTCCTACTGCGATACAGTATGTGGCTGAGGAGCATACATTGAGGGACACTCCACCTGTACAGGATACTCCTTCAGCTTATACACCCATTGATCCGACTACCACAGGTATATTTATATAACTCTATCAAATTTTTATACCAAAATTTATTTTTATTATAACTTGTATTGATATTATTTTTCTTTAATAACAGATTCTTCTACAGATAGGAGGCGGGGGAGGGGCCATACTCGGTTGCGTGGGGTATGGAACCGCCAGACATAGTTGATGGTTGAATACAATGTTGATGGACAAATGATTGAGAAATCTGGGCAGCAATGTCGGGGTTTTGTAGCGACGCTAGCCAAATACACCAATATCATTCCAGTCAGCCCTCTCTCTTGGAGACATCTACCACCCGAAGTCAAGGATAACGCGTGGGCACAAATATGGGTAAAAAATCTATTGGATTTAATGCAGTATATTTTTTTATTTAAATGAACTAATCAATTTGGTTTCAGCTTCGGTTTAACTTCCCTGATGGCGAAGGTGCACGACCAGCGCGTTTAAAAGAGCTAGGAGAGCTTTGGAGAGCTTATAAGCATGAGCTGTATGTTGGCTGGTGTGATAGAGTGGGCACGGAGTTAGAGACATTACCTATTGTGGATGACTGCCCAATAGAGAAATATCGCCAAATGATTACCCATTGGGCGACTTCCAAATTTAAGGTATTAATCTCATTTGAGTTATTTAAATGAGAGTTTTCATATTTTTCATTAATATAATCTTATTAATTATTAGTCATTATTTAGGAATCTTCTAAAAAAACAAAAAAAAACATTGATTCAAAGCAATACCTCTACACTTTGGGGTGCACAACTATGGCAGATCATGAGAGGTAGCAGGTACGATATAGTTGTTTATAATTTTTCTTTAGGACTTTCCCTTTTTAGTGGATCCTACTTAAATTATGTGATTTATTAAATAATGAATATATGATTATACTTTCAGTTTATATTGTTTCAATGTCATTACAGAAGCACAAAATTAATATTGAAGTATGTATCTCGTGAGCAAAATTGTTTTGCTCGAGTAGAAGAAAAAAAGATGGAACTGCGGTAAATGAACCGACCCAAGAGAAGATTGTAAGTTTAAATTTTTTTTATTTAAAAGTTTAATATCTAATTTGAAATTTAATAATCTATTAATATTTTTTACAGGTTTCTTTAGAGTCTCTTGATGCCCAGAAGCCTGACAATTTTGGGCCACACGATCATTTATATCAGGTTTTGGGAGATGATCACTATGGTCGAGTACGCTACCGACCTAGTAAGAATATAGTCCCGATGAGGTATTGGTCATCTCCAGGTATCCATTCTAGTACCACCGAGTTAGAACAGGTCAAGGAGCATGCAAGACAGTCTGATAAAAGGGTCACAGAGTTGGAAGTACAAGTTCAAACAAGAGACAGAGAATTTATGAAACTGATGAAATCATTATCTTCATCACTTCCACCAGAGGCTAGTGTGGCTTGTTAGACATTTATGTCGTCGATGGTTGCATCATCCAATGCACCAGGTGGCAGCTCTAGTGGCGATCAAGATGATGAAATTCCTGGTGATGATGAGGATGCTAAAGAGGAAGAGGGCGAGGATGAGGATGTGGACGAGGGTGAGGATAGGGCCGAGGGCGAGGATGGGGCCGAGGGCAAGGATGATGTCGAGGATGAGGATGAGGCCGACGATGAGCATGGGGACGATGACGAGGATGACGACAAGGACAGAGATGGCAGCGAGGACGAGGCTGATGATGATAGTGGTGATGGTGATGGTGATCAAGGGCAGATTGATCCATTAGATTTTTGAATTCTATATAACTCTTTTTTTTTAACATGGTTTTCCACTTTGGGTTTTTCCTCTGCTTCTTAGGGTCGTTGCATTCGGATTCTGTTTTTTTCACTTGATTCTTATTGTATGATTAGTCTACTACCTAGACCTTTAGTATTCCTTGGTACTGTGATACTCATTTCTCTATTTTTTTTACTTATCTTTCTTAGTTAGCCATGTATTTCATGTTTATGCATGTGGAAAATGATATGTAAAATGTGCTTTGAAGTAGTGGCCGACACCACTCAAAGTGTCTAACATTTATTTGAAATGGACAGGATTTTAAGTGAAAACAACAACTGGCATACAGAAAACAGACCAAACGCATTCGGATTCTGTTTAAACTATAGGAAAATGATCCATGGGTCATATGTGACGTGTACGAGTGAACCCCGCCTCAATCCGAGGGCCGATGTGGCCGGTACCACTCAAAGTGTCTTTCTTTTGTTTAAAATGAATGCGCTTTTAAGTAAAAAAATCACATACGGAAAAGGACCAAACGCATTCGGATACTATTTATAATTTAGTACATGTATCCATGGGTAATATGTGACATGTACGAGTCAACCCCGCCTCAATCTGAGGCGCGGTGTGGCCGGAACCACTCAAAGTGTCTAACTTTTATTTGAAATGGACAGGATTTTAAGTGAAAACAACAACTGGCATACGGAAAACATACCAAACGCATTCGGATTCTGTTTAAACTATAGGACAACGATCCATGGATAATATGTGATGTGTACGAGTCAACCCCGCCTCAATCTGAGGGCCGGTGTGGCCGGTACCACTCAAAGTGTGTCAATTTTCTTTGAAATGGATGCGCTTTTAAGTAAAAACAACCACATACGGAAAAAGGACCAAACGCATTCAGATACTATTGATTCTTTAGGAAATGTATCCATGGGTCATTTGTGGCATGTACGAGTCAACCCCGCCTCAATCCGAGGCGCGGTGTAGCCGGCACCACTCAAAGTGTCTAACTTTTATTTGAAATGGATAGGATTTTAAGTGAAAACAACAACTGGAATACGAAAAACAGACCAAACGCATTAATATTCTGTTTAAACTATAGGAAAACGATCCATGGGTCATATGTGATGTGTACGAGTCAACCCCGCCTCAATCTGAGGGCCGGTGTGGCTGGTACCACTCAAAGTGTGTCACTTTTCTTTGAAATGGATGCGCTTTTAAGTAAAAAAAAACCACATACGGAAAATGGTCCAAACGCATTCAGATACTATTGATGCTTTAGGACATGTATCCATGGGTCATTTTTGGCGTGTAGGAGTCAACCCCGCCTCAATCCGAGGCGCGGTGTGGCCGGTACCACTCAAAGTGTCTAACTTTTATTTGAAATGGACAGGATTTTAAGTGAAAACAACAACAGGCATACAGAAAATAGACCAAACGCATTCAGATTCTGTTTAAACTATAGGACAACAATTCATAGGTCATATGTGACGTGTACGAGTGAACCCTGCCTCAATTCGAGGGTCAGTGTAGCCGGTACCACTCAAAGTGTCTTTCTTTTGTTTAAAATGGATGCGCTTTTAAGTAAAAAAACCACATATGGAAAATGGACCAAACGCATTCAGATACTATTGATACTTTAGGACATGTATCCATGGGTCATTTGTGGCTTGTAGGAGTCAACCCCGCCTCAATCCGAGGCGCGGTGTGGCCGGCACCACTCAAAGTGTCTTTCTTTTGTTTAAAATGTATGCGCTTTTAAGTAAAAAAACCACATACGGAAAACTGACCAAACGCAGTTGGATACTGTTGATACTTTAGAACATGTATTCATTGGTCATTTTTGACGTGTATGAGTCAACCTTTCCTCAATCTGAGGTGCGGTGTGGCCGACACCACTCAAAGTGTCTAACTTTTATTTGAAATGAACATGATTTTAAGTGAAAACAACAACTGGCATACGGAAAACCGACCCAATGCATTCGGATTCTATTGAAACTTTAGGACAATGATCCATGGGTCATATGTGACGTGTACGAGTCAACCTTTCCTCAATCCGAGGTCTGGTGTGGCTGGGACCACTCAAAGTGTCTATCTTTTTTTTAAAATGGATGCGCTTTTAAGTAAAAAAAACGACATACAGAAAACCAACCAAACACTTTCGGATTCTATTGAAACTTTAGGAAAATGATCCATAGGTCATTTCTGACGTGTAGGAGTCAACCCCGCCTCAATCTGAGGCGCGGTGTGGCCGGCACCACTCAAAGTGTGTCACTTTTCTTTGAAATGGACGACAGTTTAAGTTAAAACAACAACTGACATACAGAAAATAGACCAAAGGCATTCGGATATTGTTGATACTTTAGGAAATGTATCCATGGGTCATTTGTGACGTGTACAAGTCAACTCCGCCTCAATCCGAGGCGCGGTGTGGCCGGTACCACTCAAAGTGTCTAACTTTTCTTTGAAATGGACAACAGTTTAAGTTAAAACAACAACTGACATACGGAAAACCAACCAAACGCATTCGGATTCTGTTGAAACTATAGGAAAACGATCCATGGGTCATATTTGACATGTACGAGTCAACCCCGCCTCAATCTGAGGGACGGTGTGGCCGGTACATCTCAAAGTGTCTTTCTTTTGTTTAAAATGGATGCGCTTTTAAGTAAAAAAACGACATACAGAAAACCGACCAAACACTTTCGGATTCGGTTGAAAGTTTAGAAAAATTATTTATGGGTCATTTGTGACGTGTACGAGTCAACCCCACCTCAATCTGAGGCGCAGTGTGGCCGACAACACTCAAAGTGTCTAACTTTTATTTGAAATGGAAAGGATTTTAAGTGAAAACAACAACTGGCATACAGAAAACCAACCAAACGCATTCGGATTCTATTGAAACTTTTGGAAAACAATCCATGGGTCATATGAGACGTGTACGAGTCAACCCCGCCTCAATCCAAGGTCCGGTGTGTCCGGAACCACTCAAATTTTGTCACTTTTCTTTGAAATGGACAACGGTTTAAGTTAAAACAACTGGCATACGGAAAATGGACCAAAGGTATTCGGATACTATTGATACTTTAGGACATGTATCCATGGGTCATATGTGATTTTTATGAGTCAAACCCGCCTCAATCCGAGGGCCAGTTTGGCCGGGACCACTCAAAGTGTCTTTCTTTTGTTTAAAATGGATGCGCTTTTAAGTAAAAAAAACCACATACGAAAAACTGAACAAACGCAGTCGGATACTGTTTATACTTTAGGACATGTATCCATTGGTCATTTTTGACGTGTAAGAGTCAACCCCGCCACAATCCAAGGCGCGGTGTGGCCGACACCACTCAAAGTGTCTAACTTTTATTTTAAATGAACATGATTTAAAGTGAAAACAACAACTGGAATACGGAAAACTGACCCAATGCATTTGGATTCTGTTTAAACTTTAGGACAACGATCCATGGGTCATATGTGACGTGTACGAGTCAACATTGCATCAATCCGAGGGCCTGTGTGGCCGGGACCACTCAGAGTGTCTTTCTTTTGTTTAGAATGGATGCGCTTTTAAGTAAAAAAAACGACATACGGAAAACTGACCAAACGCTTTCGGATTCTATTGAAACTTTAGGACAATGATCCATGGGTCATTTGTGACATGTACGAGTCAACCCCGCCTCAATCTGAGGTGCGGTGTGGCCAGCACCACTCAAAGTGTGTCACTTTTCTTTGAAATGGACAACAGTTTAAGTTAAAACAACAACTGACATACGGAAAATAGACCAAAGGCATTCGGATACTGTTGATACATTAGGACATGTATCCATGGGTCATTTGTGACGTGTACGAGTCAACTCCGCCTCAATCCGAGGCGTGGTGTGGACTACACCACTCAAAGTCTCTCTTTTATTTCAAAAGGAAATCATTTTAAGTGAATACAACTGAAATTTACACTCATCAACGATAGTCGCAAACTCTTTTTCATGAGTTGGGTAGTTTCACTCATGGGGTCATAAGTGACGAGACTCCTAAGAAAATATCTTTTCACCATATATTATAAACAATACAAGTTCAATGCAAAATTCATCACAAATCATTACATTCCCAAACCTAGTATCACAAAAAAAATGGGATTTGAGTCAATTTGAATGTCTTATTCAACTCTAATAGATATTTATCAAACTATTATGCCTATTAGAATTTGATGGGTGAGGTGAATTACCACCGGATGATTGTTGTCATATGTGTTTTTTTGGGCTATTTTAGGTGTTTTTTATACTTTTTGAAGTCTGTATGTGGCTTTTGTGATATTATTTATGCAGGTGTATAGTGGAGGGTATACTGGAGGGCTGTTGTGCACTGTTTTTTTATGCAGGTGTATGGTAGGGCTTCTGGAGGGCTTCTGGGGGCTGCAGTGCAGCAGCTCTGGGAAACTCTTTACCAACGGTTCAGAACAGTTGGTAAAGCCTTTTCCTGAATTCTGGAAAAATCTTTACCAACGGTTCATAACTGTTGGTAAAGCCTTTTCCAGAATTCTCAAACACCTATACTAACGGTTTAAATGAAACCATTGGTATAGGGCTTTCCTCACGGCTAACTAGCCAACGGTTTGGAGAACCGTTGGTATACCCTATACAACGGTTTGGAGAACCGTTGGTATACCCTATACAACGGTTTGGAGAACCGTTGGTATACCCTATACCAATGGTTTTCCAGCCTATACCAACGGTTATAAACTGTTGGTATAGCCTACTTTTCCAGTAGTGCACCACCTAGGTTTAAGGTCTTTTTTTCGATGTCAGGGGCATGAAACATATTGCATTTCCACAAATAGTGGATTGATTTTTGGATGTGTTTCCCAAATACATCTCAATAATTCCACTTGATAGAGATGTTGAGTTTATAATTGATCTATCTAATGTGGATAAACCTATTTTCATTCCAACTTATCAAATGGAACCAATAGAGCAACAAGATTTTATGACACATCTAGACGAGATGATTGGTAAAGGATATATACTTCTGAGTATGTCACCTTGGGGATCTCTAGTTTTGATTTCTAATATGGCTAATGGGATGTTTAATTTTTTTTATTTTTTAAAGGATATTGAACAATATTATAGTTGGGAACTGGTATCATCTTCCATGTATCAATGATCTTATTTACCAATTAAGGTGATCTTGTGAATTATATGAGATTGACTTGATATGGGGGTATAATCAATTGAAAGTTAGACCTTATCATGAACAACAGACTTTTTTAGTTGTAGTTATTGCATTTATGAGTTTTTTGAGATGGATTTTGGATGGATGAACACTCTTGATATGTTTTTTCTCATGATGAATTGAATCTGTCACCCATAAGTAGATGAGTTTTTGGTTGTTTTTATGACATCTTTGTGTACTACAATAGTGATGATGGTCATGGAAAACATCATGAAATAGTCTATATTACATTGAGAGAGCATAGGTTATACACCAAGTAATCTAAATGTTTATTCATGATATATAAGGTACATTTCTTGGGTCACGTCATCTCTTAAAAAGGTGTGTCAGTTGACCTAAAGAATGTTCAGATAGTTTTTTATTGGGAGTATCATAAAAACAGTATATATTCATTCATTATTTGGTTAATTATGCAATTAACAGAGATTAATAAAGATATTTTCTTTGATGGAATCATCGCTTGAGGTCTTGAATAAGAAGGGTATCAAATTTTAATTGTTTGAAGCATCTGATAATGGCTTCCTAGTGTTAAAGTAGGGTTTAGATACTACACCTATTTTGATCCGACTTGAGTCGACTGAGGAGTATAACTTGTTTTGGGAAGCATAATTAATTGGACATAGGGAAGTATTGATTCATAGAGATAGATTCGTGGATTCAAGAATATTAATGTTGAGGACGCGTGAATTAAATTACCCTATGCATGATCTTGAGTTATCCTTAGTGGTTTATGACTTAATGCGTTGGTGGAATTACCTTTTGGGTGAAAGGTTTATGGTGTATACTAACTGAAAAATCATAAAGTATATCTTTTTATTGTAATATATGAATCTATGAAGGAAGATAAAGGTTTAGTATTTTAATTATTTTGACTATAAGCTAGCCAATACACCTAGTAAGGGAAGTATTATTGTTGATGCATTGAGACAAAAAGAAATAGACTCAGGATTGTCAATGGTCTAGTTTTGAGTGGAAAATGATGACGTTGCTGGATGTGATGCACATTTGGGTTCAAGATATCTAGTTGAAGATAACCCTCTTAGTCATATTAGTAGGTTCTATAATTTTTATCATGTTTAAGGAAAGGCATCATGAGTATCTAGAGTATTTTTTCATGAGTGAATTCTTTCATGGAGGGGATTCAACTTATAATTGTAATATATATTAAGACTACATACTTTAGGTAAATGGATGTGTTTTTTTCAATACATGTATGTGAGATGAGTTGATTCATGAGTTTCATGAAATTAAATGGGTAGGGAACCCTGGTTTGACCAAAATTTACCATGAACTTGAAACATGGTATTAGTGGTTGAGAATTAAAATGTAGATTTCTAGTTTCATGAAATGATGTTACATCTGTAAGTAGGTGAAGGGTGAGTATCAAAGACCATGTAATTTTAGGATCATTTGTCCATTTTGGAATGGAAGTTTGATGTTGTAACCATGGATTTTATGGTAGATCATCTTTGGAACTATCAAGAGAATGACACTATATGGGCAATTTTTTATCGGTTAATGAAGGTATCCAATTTCATTCCATTTTTTGAGACATCATGGTTAATCATTTGGGTGTATTTCATGTTTGAGAGATATTATATTTATATAGAGTTATGTAGTGTATAGTTTTAGGTCATGATCCATATTTTACTTCATTCTTATTGAATGATTTAATGAAGGCATTATGTATAAAAGTTTTTCTGAGTATACCATTTCACACATAGACAGACAGACAATCAGAGGGTACTTCTTAGGTTCTATATGACATGTTGTGGGATTTCATCATAGAATTTAGTGGATCTTGGGAGAATCACTTAGACATAGTTTAATTATCCTATAAAAATAGTTTTAAGGAAACTAATATGATTGAAAAATAGGAGGATATTCATGAACTGCTGCTCGTAGCTAGAATACAATCCCAACAAAAAAACAAGAGTCTGAAAACTAAAAATCCCAACATGTAAACACAATGATGTAATGGGACTACTTCTTATAGTTGTAGGAACACCTCAGCCTATAGGGAACTCAGAAACCTCGGTCCTTTCCTTGTCCACCCTAGACTCTATCATAAGGCTGCTCGTCTACACAAGACATGACACTTGCAGGAAAAGCCCGTGCAGCGTAGAGTATAACAATACTCAGTAGAGGACCCCAAAAACCAAAAAGAAATACAAAAAGTAAAGGTGCATTCAGCTCTACATAGTATATGTCTACTGAACATATAATAGGTGAACCCAATCTAGATATACTCAAAACTCAAACCTGTAGTCTAGAGACATGTCACACAACTGCAATCCCCCGCTAGGGACTCAATTTGAAGATTCCATCAAGCACTAATCCAGGAGAACTCACTCCATGAGTCTGATAGCTCTGATGATGGTCGTCTGAGAAGTATTGTCTGTCTGGAAAAGTCACGAGAGATAGATACACTCATTCTGGGAGAACATGCTCTTGAGTGGGGAAAGATCATGATACACAGATGAGGATCACTACTCGGGCCTTGGAAGATACCGCAACTCATCCAAATTCACCTGCTAAGTAGAGGATCGGCGCCCTATGGGGATATTCATGTCGATACCTGACTCTACCTAGGGTCAAGAATGGATAGAGGGTCTCACTCTAGGCCTCTTGGAAGGATACCTGACTCTATCCAGAAAATTCATGTTGAAGGGATCATACTCCTGAAAAAGGAAATGATACCTGACCTTCAGGGGAACGATAAAAAGGGGAACTAACCCAAACTAAACATTTCTATGATACGGTGGACAAGAAGATCAACCCATGTACTCAAATGTACACGGTGTTTAGAAGTATCACACGTCGTGTCATCTAACCCCAGGTACTGCCTGTTTACAACAGCCCATGTTGTAAGGCAGGTCATGTAGATGAAGGTATACGTGGAATGTAAGAGATTGAAACATTGTGCTCCTCTATCCGGGGAGGACTCTGTGTACGCTGGCCATGTTCCTGTACACAACTTCAACTCATGTGTCACAACTCGTGTGACCGGTACATGAGGTAACTCATGCAGTTGTCCTGGTCTAGTCGTGTGGTGGAGTACACAGCCGTGTACCCAACCCCGTGTCTGTGTATCCCCTAGATACATTCCGAGTCCTGTGTAAGGACCCACATGCCATGTTCTTTTTAGAACATGTCATGTTATCGCTTCACGCACCACGGAACCCTAGTCGCTGCTGATCCAGTCCCATACAGCGTGTTCTTTGGAATAAACGTCATGTTCTTAGGAAATTTCTAGAATCTTTTCTCTTCATCGGTGTGCCTCCCATGATCCCCTGATGTCCCTTATAGTGATCCAGTCATCACGAAACTGAAGTTTTGAGGTCGCATGATCATCACAAAGTCGGTTTCGTCGATTTTGGGCCTCTAATCGGCCCCAAAAATGCACTCTGATCCACCCACATGAAGAACTCTCAAACAATGAGAACTTATGATCAAAGTCGTTTCGTCTACTTCCATCATTGTTGCACCTCCTATAGGTCATCATTTGTAGGATCTCCAATTTGGGATCGTTGCGTTGTGAAATGGATGTTCAAAGATCTATTGTTCATAACCCTATGAAGAATGCGAAGAACCCAGGGTTAAAAAGGGAGGAAGAAAATAATAAACAAAGGAGGAATGCACCTCTGTCATCGTTCGTCATGGAATCAATCTTCTCTTGTTAATATGTTTAACAATAAAATCAAAATGACAATTCAAGAATTATCATATAATCAATTCCTAAATTAAAAACCCAAAAAGAATTGGAAAGTGACATCCTCCCGCAAGAACTCATGATCCGTGGATCACTCTGTTTTTGGATTGATCTGTGTTAATTGTTTAATCCAAGAATGTGGAAAAGAAGAATCAAAATAACAACCCCTACCTAGATCCAGTTGAAGAATAATCTTCGGGTCGCGTTCATTGGCGGGGTTCGTCGAATTCGAGATGCGTCAATCGATCGCGTCGTCGTCGCCTGCCAACGGGTTCTCCTCCAAAGCTCCAAGTGGCTTTCTATCTCTCTCTCAATTCACAGGGTTATGAAGATAACCCTACAAATTTTCCATAATTAGGTATTTTAAAGGGAGGAATTAGGTCACTATGCAAAAAAGGAAACTTTAAAATAAAATAAATTATTAATTTATTTTATTTCCATTAAAGCGTCCAAAAACTAACTCTCGCAGCTGACCCACGCTGGTTGATGTTAGGCCATGCCTAATGTTAAGTCGCTACTCTGAATGCAATGGTGCCCTCAGATTTTTGATCCAACCACCCATTCAAATGTTATTTCACTTTTCAAGGAGAACCGATCATGCACGCTTCTTAAAGTTTAAATTAATTCAAACATTTATTCTGAGCACTCCTGCTTTCCAGGGGAATCGATCGCCCATGAAGGATCCTCTCATACCGATCCTCGATCTCCACTGGGTACTCAGCAAAGTTCAATCTATCCTCGATGTCCAACTCTAGCCAGTCGATGATGTGTGATGGGTCATGCACGTACCTCCTCAGTTGTGACATGGGGAATACATCATGTACCTGATGCAACTGTGGCGATACAGCTAGTCAGTACGCCACCTCGCCAACTCTACACAGTATCTAGAAAGGTCTGATGAATCTCAAAGATAGCTTGACACCCCAAACAAATCTCTACAAACCTCATCATGGTGACACCCTAAGGAAGACATGGTCTCCCTCCTAGAACTCCAGAAGTCGCTGTCACCTATCAGCATAAGACTTATACTGGCTTTGTGCAGTCTTCATTTGTTCCCAGATGATCTGCACCTTCTCGATGGTAGCTCGCACCAACTCTAGACCCATGAGTGCTAAATCTCTGAGGATGGTCCAGCAAAGCGGTGACCGCCAGGGTCTCCCATATAAGGCCTCAAACGGTTCAATACAAGTGGTGGAGTGATAGTTGTTATTGTATGCAAACTCCACCAGTGGTAGGTGGTCCTCCCAACTACAACCAAAGTCCAAGATACAGGCCCGCAACATATCCTCCAGAACCTAAATGGTCCTATCTGTCTGACCATCTATCAAGGGATGGAACTTTGTTCTCAAACGTAGTTGAGTTAAAAAAATCCCCCTACAATCCCTTCCACAATAGGGATGTTAAGCGGGAATCTCGATCTGAGACTATTTTTTAAGGGATGCTATTAATCCGAACTATCTCCTGCATGTAGAGGCATCCCAATATCTCTACGGAACACTGCTCTCTGATAAATAGAAAGTGGTCCGACTTGGTGAGTCGGTCAATGATCACCCAGATGGAATCCTGAACCTTGGACATCTGTTGTAATTCCATCATGAAGTCCATCAATATTTATCTAACATTCACTTTGGAACTTCCAGGGGTGAGCTAATCTCGCTGGAACCTGGTGCTCTGCCTTCACCTACTGGCACGTAAGGCATTGAGAAACGAACTTTGTTACCGCCTTCTTTATGACTGACCACCAAAACTGTCGTCAGAGCTCCTGGTACATCTTCACCACTCTAGCATGTACCACCAAGTAGGATGTATGAAACTCCCTCAGGAACACCTCCCGCAATTCCACTGGTACAACTGTGCATCCTCTGAAAAGAACTATGTGCTCCCCACCTTGTGAATATCCATGAGGAGCATTTTATGTGGATAACTGAGCATGTAAATCCTCACAGTCAACATCCCCAAGTCATGTCTCCCTAACTCACTATAAGAGTGGATGGGTGACAACCATCGACTAAAGGTAAGCTACATCCTCTCTATCAACGAAGGATAACTGTAACGTGGCTAACTGCTCTATCACCTCACTCAACAGCTATGAGCTTGACCTTTAGCTAAGAGAATCTTCCACCTTATTCACCTTCCCAAGGGAATAGATGATCATGAAATCATAGTCCTAGAGGAACTCTATACAACTCCTCAGTCTTAGATTTATATCCTTCTGTGAGAAGATGTACTTGTGGATCTTGTGGTCAGAGTAGATGATGAACCACTCACCCATAAGGTAGTGTTGCCACATCTTCAACATGAAGACTACCACTGCCAACTCGAGATCATGGGTCGCATAGTTCTGATCATGTGGCCTAATCTGGCGTGAACCATAATAAATTGATACCTGACTCTGCATTAAGAAAAAGCCAATCTCGGTCCCTGATGCATCTTAGAAAATTATGAACTCGACACCCTACTCTGGTAACCTCAAGATCGGGGCACTCATCAAACTCTTCCTCAACCACTCTAAAGCCTGCTAGAACTTCTCCATCCACTTGGAGGGTTTCCCGGTCCTAGTCAAGGATTTCATTGGTGAATATATTCGGGAGAAATAAGAAATGAATCTCCGACAACATCTTGTCAACCCAATGAAGCTCTGAACCTCCATCACACTTTGAGGTAGCTCCCATGATAACACTGCCTCTGCCTTGGCTAGGTCCACAACTAATCCATCTACTGAAATGAAATGTCCCAGAAAGTGGACCTCCCGAATCTAGAACTGGCACTTAGAGAGCTTCCTATAAATTTGTTTCTCTCGGAGTACATCTAGAACCATCTGCAGGTGTCTCGCATTCCCATCCTCTAACGCCGAGTACACAAGGATGTCATCGATGAATACCACTATGAACCTGTCCAAGTACGGATGGAAGATTCGATCATTAGTCCCATGAACACTTTGAGGTTGTTCTTCATGCTAAAAGGCATCACCAAGTACTCATAGTGACCATAATGGTATCTGAAAGACGTCTTCGGTATGTCCTCGTCCTGTACTCATAACTGGTGGTAACCTGACTGAAGGATAACCTTTGAGAACCATTGTTCCCCTCTTAGTTGGTTGAAGAGGTCATAGATCCATGGTAGTGGATACTTATTCTTCACTTTTACCTGGTTCAGGTGCCGATAATCCACACACAACCTCAAACTCTCATCTTTATTCTTGGAAAGAAATACTAGGGCCACCCAGGGTAAAATTATAGGTCTCATGAAACATTTTCTCTGCAAATCCTCTAATTTCACCCTCAGGTCTTGAAGCTCTGTGGGAGCCATCTGATATGCTGATGAAGAAATCATTGTCATCTCGGGGTGTAAGTCAATGAAAAAGTCGATTTCCTAGTAGGGAGGTAGTCCTGGAACATATTTTGGAAATATTTCCTCATACTCTGCCACTACTACTAGGAACTAGAAGCTCACAACATCTACTACTCTGAGGGTAATGCTAGCCAACTCATGAGTGATTGGTCGTACCCTCCTATGCATGAGCCCATTCTATGCTGCCTGAGTCTCCCTTTCACCAAAAAAGGAAAACCTCATCCCATAGCTGCAGACACACCGCACTCTTAACCTAAAGCAGTCAATCTAGGAATGTACTGAGGATAACCAATCCATACTGAGAATGACATTGTAAGGCCTCAACGCTGCCACCAAGAGGTTCCAAACAAAACTCTCGCCTCCATGGGTAATATCACAATTTCTACAAAGGTCTGTGATCATTTATTCTCCTACCATAGGTGTCTCCAAGCATAAGGATCGAGTCAACAACTCTACAAGAATCTCAAGGTTTCATACAGGACATGTAGCGAGGAAGTAATGATTGGAACTTGTGTCTATAAGTATGGAATCTAAGGTATAGGAGACACATATCATACCTCGGATCATCCTTAGAGTCCCTAGGTTATACATCTCGACTGCATGTAGTTGTCCCCACCCCTATCCCCCAGCTCCTAAGCCTAGTGCAGACCTCCTAGGGGTGGTGGTGGAAGTAGATTGAAGCGTCTGCCACCACCTGAAGCTCTCATTACTTCTCTACCATGTCCGCCGCCTGGAGGTTCTATCTGCTCCACTTTCTACCTTTGCCTTTGCGGTCCACCAACCATCTCCATGTCAGCAGCTTGATGGGTCGGACAATCTCTAGCGAGATGTCCCCTACCATCGTACAAGTAGAATCGCCTCTCCCTAGGTTGAATAGATCCATCCTGAGATCCCTGGACTGCCAAACCCTTGTCATGGGACCTCCGGTGACGTATCCCATGTCCCGATCCCTATGCTTGATGTCAGCTCCCTGTTATCGAGGTCACTTCATGTGCCTAACTACTGATAACTACCATCGGCTATCTCTAATCCTCCAATAATCTCTCAATCCACAAGGCCTGCTCGAGAACACTGGCATAAGTTGGAATGCAAAGAGGCATGATAGTAGCTCGAATGTCCCATCATAGACATCGCTCAATGGTCTGAGCTCTAATGTTCTGATCCCTGACCATATCCATTGAGTACCTAGAGAGGTTGGTGAACCTCGATGAATATTCAACCGCCATAAAAATTCCCTGCTGGAGCTGAAGAACCTCCTGATATGCACTGCTCTCAGCACAACTAGTGAGAACTCCTCCCTAATGAGTCGCTCAAACTCTATCCATGAAAGAGTATCCTCGTCGTGAATCTGTATGGTCAGACTCGACCATTGTCCCACTGAACCCTGAAGAAGGCTCACTCCTAGGATCAGTATCTGGCTCGTCGATGTCCTCATGAGACGGAAAACTCTAGTCACCACCTCAAGCCAGCCCTCAGCTGCCTAAGGGTCAGGCTCGCCTCATAACCTAAGGGGTCTCTATCTCTAGAACTCATGGAGTGCGCTCATCCTATGCCCCTCATTTTTTAGTACTGCAAGTACCATGGGATGCTTCATTGGTGGTGGTATAGAAAGTACACCACCTGGAGGTAACGCTTGGGGAACTGGTCCATGTACCGAAACCTCGTCACTGAGGGGGTTATCCTCATGATTGCGCTATTGAATCCTAGCAGGTATGTGTCACAGAGGAATCCTGTAAGTAACAAGATGTACCATGGTCAAAGAGTATATCTGTATAGCTAAAACAAAGGATATAGAAAACACAACCCATTCTTATATGATGCATGTACCAACTTCATATTTCCCTACAACTAGTGTTTTCATGTGCCGAGTTGAAAAGTAGGTTATCAGAGTCCTGTTGTATGGATATATCGGCCACCTGCACCAACACTAGAGCCTAGATCCTAAAATCCGAGCTTGAAACACTTAACATTGTTGCCCCAAACCAAACTCATGGACTCTTGGTTCTATGTTAAAACTAACCACCTCTTATACCACTATGTCACGACTCGTCCTAGTGGGGCCCGCGCCACAACTCCTTAAACCCACCTCCAATAGTTCAGGGGCTCGTGACTAGCACTGAGTATGCATAATACTAACATGGGAGGCATTGCCTAAGTACTTGTACACACACACAAATCTCCAAACCCACAAATGTTGAAATGTAAAAAAACCACTGAGGAACAAAGTGAATGCATACATCTAAACCCAACCAACAACATACGACCGGAAGTAAAGTACTGAAAGTAAACTGGGACAAAATACAATCCCACCAAAAAAACAAGAGTCTATAATCAACAAAGTCCAAACTGTAAACACAAAGAGGTATTGGAACTGCGGCTTGTAGCCGTAGGAAAACCTCGTCTAGTAGGGAACTTAGAAATCTTGGTCCTGTCCTAGTCCACCCTAGACTCTATCAGAAGGCTTCTCATCTACACAAGACACGACATATGTGGTAAAATCCTATGTAGGGGTGAGTATAACAATACTCAGTAGAGGATCCCAAAAGCCACAAAGAGATACACAAAGAAAGGTACAGTTAGCTCTAAAAAGTATATGTATGCTAAGTATATAATAGGTGAACCCAATCCAAATATACTCAAAACCCAGACCCATAGTCTAGAGACAATTCACACAACTGTATTCCCCCACTAGGGTTTCAATTTGAAGATTCCACAAAGCACTCATCTGGGAGAACCCACTCCAAGAGTCTGATAACTCTGATGACATCCGTGTGAGAAGTAATGTCCATTGGGAAAAGTCACAAGAGGTAGATACACTCATTCTGGTAGAACACACTCCTAAGTGGGGAAAGATCACGATACATAGATGAGGATCACTACCAGGGACTTGGCGGATACCGCAACTCATCTAGCTTCACTTGATCGGTGCCCTATGGGGATAGTCACGTTAATACATGACTCTACCTAGGGTTAATAATTGATAGTGTATCTCACTTTAGACCACTCAGAGGGAAACCTGACTCTATCCCAAAAAGTCCTATTGAAGGGATCATACTCCTAGAAAAGAAAAGGATACCTGACCTTCCGGGGAATGAGAAAAAGGGGCACCAACCCAAACAAAACATGCCCAAGATATGGTGGATAATAAGATCAAGACATGTACTGAGAATTACACAGCATGTATAAGTGTCACACGCCATGTCTTCTGACCCTGGGTACTACCCGTGAACAAAGGCATGTGTCGTAAGGTTGGTCGTGTAGAAGAAGGTATACACAGTGTGTACGAGAGTGACACGCTATGTTCCACTATCCAAGGAGGACTTCGTGTACGCTAGTCATGTACCCGTACTTGGCTTCAACCCATGTGGCACAACCCATGTGACCGATACATGGGGTAACCCATGCATCCAGCCTGGTCTGGCCGTGTGGGGGAGTACACAGCCGTGTACCCCACCCCATGTCTGTGTATCCCCTGGATACACATAGAGTCCCCTATAAGGACCCACACGCCGTTTTATTTGGAGAACACAACATTTCATTGCTTCATGCACCATGGAACCCTAACCGTTGTTGATTCAGTCCCACACTACGTGTTCTTTGGAATACACACCATGTTCTTAGGAAATTTCTAGAATCGTTGTTCTTCGCAGGAGTGCCTCCCGTGATCCTATGATATTCCATTATTCAATCCAATCATTATGAAACTTAAGGGTTGAGGTCTCTCAATCATCACAAATCTGATTCAGTCGATTTTGGGCCTCCAATTGGCCTTCAAAATGCGTTTCGATCCACCCGCACGAAGAACCCTTGAAGAATAAGAACTCCTGAACTGCGTCGATTCATCTGCTGCCATCTTTGTCTCACGTCTGCTAGGTAGTCATGATATCAGATCTCCAATTTGGGATAATTTAATTTTGAAATAGATGCACAAGGATCTATTTTTTATAACCCTACGAAGAACGTGAAGAACATGGGGTTAAAAAGGGAGGAAGAAAAACAATAAACAAATGAAGAACGCACCTCCACTGTCATTCATCATGGAGTCAATCCGATCTCATTAATAGTTTTAACAGGTGAATCAAAATTACAATTCAATAATTATCATATAATCAATTCCCGAATCAAAACCACCAACAGAAAAGGAAAGTGACAACATCCCGTAAGAACGCACGATACACGGATCACCCTGTTTTTGGGTTGATCTGCGTCCATCGTTTAATCCAATAATGGGGAAAAGAATAAACAAAATCACAAACCTTACCTTGATCTGGTTGAATAATGATCACTAGGTCGTGTTCATTGGCAGGGTTGGTTGAATCCGAGATGCGTCGATCGATCGCGTCGTCGTCGTCGGCCAACAGGTTCTCTTCCAAAGCTCCAAGAGTCTCTATCTCTCTCTCTCTCTCTCTCAATTCATAGGGTCATGAGGATAACCCTGAAAATTTTCCATAAGAAGGTATTTAAAATGGCGGAATTAGGTCACTACACAAAAAGGAAACTTTTAAATAAAATAAATTATTACTTCATTTTATTTCTATTAAAGCACCCAAAAACTAACTCTCGCAGCTGACCCGCACTGGTTGATGTTATACCTCACTACTCTAAATGCTAAGGTGCCCTCATATTTTTGATCTGAGCACCCATTCAAAAGTTATTTCACTTATTTTGGAAAACCCCTCGCGCACACTGTTTAAAATTTAAAAATTCAAACATTTATTCAAGGCATTCCGGGCCTCGGAATAACACATCTTCGAAAGGACTGGTCTTGAAATAATTCCATATAATATTTAAAAATAAAATACAAAAAACCCAAGACATTACAGATTCTTTGACAGATTTCATCAGTAAATATTTCATATAATCTAGATAATTTATTCTAACTAGTAAAAAATGATAATTGAAAATCATATATTGGGTAGTTATTAACATTGACACTTTTTGTCATTATTTTCACACTTGGTGATCTCTAAGAAGGGGGTTCTTGTGTATAGACCCACCAAAAGGAATTAAAATTGTTTTATGTGTCATTAGAAATTTTTATGTAGAGACATGTGTATATATACTTTGTCATGTTTTCTTATTAATGAATATCATGTATCTTGTAATATGATGTATGGATGGAATCTTATACAAAATATAATCATTGTGAGGTAACCTATGTCAAGTGACTCATAAGTGATACATTATTTAATTAATTTTCAATAATGGATATTTTTATTTAATATTAATATAAGAATATATCTCTAAATCTTGGATTGAAGTGAAATAATTTTTTATAAATTCAGGGTATGGTATTTTATAGAAAATTTAATTTTGGTACATTACAGAAAATGAAATAAAGTATATATGGAAATTCCAAAATCCTGGATGCTAATTAATGAGGTATATTTTAATAAAGTTCATATATTTCATAATGATCATCATATGAATGTTGATGTACTTTCTATGATAATTACTTTCTCTATGTGTTCGTTGATGTCTTATTAGATACTAATCTTGTATATTGGCCATACTCACCTATTGTAAAATATAAAAAAGTCCTAGATGCTGACACCCTTACTATATCTATATTCATACAAAATTTAATTTAATTTAAATATATTAATAAATTGTTTTACCTATTTTTTAAATAGTATTTTTTTATGTAAAAATTAAACACATAAATATAATACTGAGAAATTTGAGGTTATAATTTGTGAGATAAAATATATATCTTGTTTATTTACTTAGCAGGTAATAAATAAAAAATTTCTAAAACATAAGTATAGATAATAGATTAAAATAAATATTTATATATGTTATGTGAAAATTAAAATAAATATTAATTGAAAATTTTAGTGAATATAGTATTTTATGGGGGGATATTGATCATGTTTAATGATTCCATGGTAATGATATAATTTAAAAAATATCATTTAAATAGATATTTATATATTTATTTCATAAATGATATTAAAATATACACATATAATTGGATATAATAATAAAAAATATATTTCTTTACATAGTAATTTATATATATTAAATAATATATGAGGGCCCTTGTGAAACAATAATTATTCAAACCTAATTATATATTCTAAATTATATCCTTTTTCAAGGGTTATATGTGGTGAAACAATAGAGACACATCTTCTATAATTCTCTCAATCACTATAGTGTAATCATCACTTCCTACCTCTCAATAATATGTAGTGAGAAAGAGAATCATTATTATGAATAGTGATTTATGAGTCTTCAATGCTAGTAAATGTGGATAGAGAACAGGTGGTGTTATTGTGATTTCATTAGCTCCTTGGGATCGGTTGGTCGATCCTTTAAATGGTTTTGAGCCGATGTTTGTCACCCCCTTACCTTTCTCCGTCTATTACAACAATCATTAGTTCAGACCCTTTTTTCATTAATTGTTAAGGGTTTAGCTTGAAAAAAACGAAAATAAATACCTCTTTGTCCACACGTACTCTTACAAGTTTTGAAGGCCATGAAATGAATGTAACAATAGCCTTTTGGACCGTATGAATATCATCGTCATCAAGTGGAATAGGTAGCTATGCATTTGACTCATGAGCTATAGTAATCATCACTTTCAGATGATCTTTCAAGAGTTGTCTATTATGCAGTGTGGCATCTGGGATATTGAACATTGTAGCCCTGGCTACAAGGTGATAGGTGGGTGTTGATAGATATAAATCACAATCATTATCACCCTGTAGAAGATCAGTAAAGAAAAATTATCAGTGTTTATCTGATTCACATTTCATGGGAACAATTATTAGAATATTGATTACCACGGCTAAGACAGTTCTTTGAGGCGAATGGATCGCCTCAATGCTGGTGGGGGGTGGGGCGGGATGTTCACATTCTGGTTGTTCCTGAGTTGTCTCTTCCCTTTGCTTCCCACCCATAAAGGTTTCTAGCAACTCTCCCTACCATTTCAATCGTTCTTCAAGGGTTGCTATTTTTTCGCTCATTTGTTCCAATTTTTCATCTATATCATCCATTTTTTTCTTCTTCTCAAAATATACTCGGGGTGTCACCCCAAACCCTGCACCTCTGACACGACCATATTTTTCTGGCTCCTTTAAAGTCGTCAATAATAGGTCTGTATCCGCTATAGAATTATCTGATTCCTGTGACTATCGGATATAGGAAAATAACTAATTATTTTTATGTAATAGAAATTTTAAACAAATATTTTTATCATCGTGTCATACTTACACATATTTCCCACACTTTTTGTGTGTTCTCGTCTAATAACTTCCCTTATTTTTTCACACGTTCCTCCTTCCATAGCACATGAAGTGGGATGGAAGTGCATTTGGTTTTAGAATCATCAATCTACATATAAACATAGAAAGATAATTATGATGTTGTTTATTGGAACCTAACAATATTACTGTAAATTTAAAATACGTAGAATTTTCTTTTCTAATGAAGTGTACCCCATCCTTGCTTTATGATAGGGGTATGTTGGGTTTAATGCACATTCCTTATTTTCAGTACAGAGTTTCTGTTTCATAAATGAAATATTGACCATAAAAGTGATGAATACATGTATCCTCTAACAACGTATTATCAACCAAAACGTACCTGAAACTTCTTATCCCCACGAAGGCCAATAAATGCATCCCATGATTCTTGGGATATCATGTGAGCGTAGACAATGGGTGGGTGGGGGTTTATTTTACCTTTAGAATCTTTCAGGTGTAATCTTGTTAAAATAGTGCAAAAACCTCGATGAATATTTCCTGTAAGCCTTAGTACATAATCCTTTTGTGAATCATCTACTATAAATGTACACTTCAATAGATTGAGAAGAGTAAGACATTGTTTCATTATTTTATTAGCTAGTAAATTAAAGAAATAAATTCATAATGTTACCGTAATTTCTTCCTAGATCACAGCCTTCAGCCCGGACACAACATGGTGCCATGAATCTATGTCAATCGGCATGCGTTGCCGAGTGACAACTCCAATGTAGCTGCTAAACATAGCCTTGTTGGGATTCACATGTTGGCCTCATACATTCCATCCGACTTCAAATTTGATGCCTTTGCTTTTTGCCTTAAGAATTTTGGCTAACACCATCAAACTTTTATGCACCTATGTTTTCTATGATGCCGGTCCTTCATTCCCGACCATTTCATCAATATCAACATCATCTATATGTTCATCTTAAATTATATCAACGGTATGTGCTGATGGTTGTTGGACCTCAACACTAGGAGCAGTAGGAGCTGCAGCAGTAGGAGCAGCAGCAGCCGCAGCAGGAGCGGTAGGAGCAGCAGCAGGAGGAGCAGCAGGAGCAAAAGGAGCTGCAGTAGGAGCAACAACAGCAGCAGCATGAGTTGCAGGATCAATAGGAGCAGCAGCAGCCGTAGCAGCAGCAACTTGAGAGACTTGTTCAGCCTCAAGGTTAGGAGAACCAGAATGTGCAGAAATCATTATCTGCAAAAGTGGTTGAATAGTTAATTCAGATTACATAAATTTATTAATGATAAGATAATAACATGAGATAACAAGATCTATATTACAAACAAAATATAACCTATTTACTGAACTCTCTTTATTTTTTTCAAAGGTCGAAGGGATTTTACACCTCTATCGACTATCCAAATCCCTTCATTGTGGTCTCCTCTATCATACAAAACATCATCTGCATTGGGACCGCTCCAAAATGATTGCAATGTACCACTAAAAGGATGGTCCTCAACTGAATTTTCATCGAAACCTTCAGTAGTTTTGGACGATAACATAACAATCGTCCACTTTCGGTTTGCGGGATCTGGAACATAAAAAACTTGTACTACTTGTGATTCCATTATAAATTGTTCGTCTTTGTACCCTTCTTTACTAAAATCAACTTTCACAAATCCTCATTCATCTATTTTAACACCACTGTTGTTATCAATCCATTTTCATTGAAAAATCAGCAATTGGAATGTCGTATAATCCAACTCCCATATTCGTTTGATAATACCAAAGTATGACATATTTGCATAAATTGGATTTCTGACCTTACTACTAGAAACATGCATCACTTCAGCCACTAGTGTAACTCCACTATTTTTCATGGTACTATCTTCGTCATGTTCATATGTATAGAATGTATAACCATTAATTACATAACCATTGTAAGATAATACATACACACTTGGTCCAGTAGCTAGCCATCAAAGTCGTTCTGAAATTGAATTCGTATTTTCATCCAACTCCTTAAAAATATGGTCCTGAAACCATCCTATAAACTGGTGATTATGTGTATCTGATAATAATTTTTCATCCCTTTATGGATTCAACGACCTAAGAATTTCTTTGTGAGTTTCAATATATGCAGAAACCTCCTAACTGTTATGAAAAACATAAATATGAGCCTACTCCCGATCTGTAATACTGATTGTCACAACTTCTCTTCCAGAAATTCCCTCACCCTCAATGCGTCCAGTGTGACGAGATTTCGGGAGACCAATGCTTTCTACATCAGATAGGTATTCAGTACAAAATTCAATGGCTTCCTCAACAATATATCACTCCACTATACAACCCTCTGGCCGACTTCGATTTTTGACATACCCTTTCAAAATCTTCATATACCGTTCAACAGGATACATCCATCTATAGTGCACAAGACCACAAAGTAGAATCTCTCTCACCAAGTGAATCATCAAATGAACCATCATATCAAATAATTTTGGTGGGAAGAGCATTTCTAATTCACATAATATGATGACAATTTCTTTTCCCATAGCTGGAAATTTCCCAGGGTATAAAACTTTTCTACATATATCTTTGAAAAAGAAACAAATTTTGGTTAATGTATGACGAAAATTCTTGGGAAAAATGCAACGTAAAGCTATAGGAATTAGATCTTGCATCAAAACATGGAAATCATGTGATTTCAAACCTTTTAACTTCAAATCATTCATTGACACAATGTTATTGATATTTGATGAGTACCACTCTGGAACAATTACATCATTGAAGAAGTTACAAAACTGATATCTCTCCACCCTAGAAAGAGTATAAGCAGCTGGAGGAAGAAACATTCAATTTTCACCCTTCACGGTTAGCCAACTCTTCTTGTATTCCCATGTCAACCATGTCCAAACATGCCTTAATTCCATATTTTGTTTTTCCAGGGGAATTTAGCAACATTTTGATCACACTGTCACATACATTTTTTTCCACATGCATCATATCAAAAAAATGTCTGACGTACAAACAATTCCAGTATAGTAATTCAAAAAAAACTGATCTCTTTTTACAACTGATTTTTGTAAGGTTTTTCGAAAATGGTTTACTAAAAACAGTGTTCATATCTTTTACTTTCTCAAACATCTGATCACCTATTAGTGGAGACGGTGTTGCGCGTTTTTCTGAACTTCCATTGAATGATGTCGTCCAAGATCGGTACTTATGCCGACGAGGTAGAAATCTAGGATGTCCTAGAAACACAGATTTCGATGAATGTTTCAACCTAATTGATTTTGCATCTTCTTCTCACACGGGACACCCTTAATTCCCTTTAATGTTATAGCCTGAAAAATTTCCATAAGCAAGGAAATAATTTATTGTCTCATACAACATCACTCTCAACATGAAGTATTCACTTTTATAACCATCATACGACATTACTCTTGAGTCTCACAATAACTTCAAATCCTCGATCAAAGGAGTCAGATAAACATCAATATCGTTACCTGGTTGTTTTGGTCCTGATATAAGCATAGATAACATGATGAATTTTTGTTTCATGCATAAACAGGGTGGCAAGTTATAATTTACCAACATAACAGGTCATGTACTATGAGTTCTGGTTTGAAAACCAAAAGGATTCACTCCATCTGTAGATAACGCAAGACGAAGGTTTCTCGGCTCTTTTCCAAATTCAGGATACTCATGATAAATTTTCTTCCATTGAAGAGAGTCGGCTAGATGACCTAATAACCCATATTTATTTCTTTTATCTGCATGCCACGACAATTGTCTTGCAGTTTCTTCACTTCCTTATAGATTCCTAAACCTTGGAATGATTGGAAGGTACCATAAAACTTTTGTAGGATTGGATTTATCTTTCCTGTATTGAGAAGAACCACACTTTGGGAATTCTGTAAGTGATTTGTTCTCCTTGAGAAATAATATACATTCTTTCAGGCATGCATGTATTCTTTCAGAAATCATTCCCATCTAGCGTAGCATTCGTCTAGCTTCATATGTCTGGCTTGGGAGTTCATTGTATTCCGGGAGCATGTCATTAAAGAGAGAAATTAGTTCCGTAAAACTGATATCACTTCATCCATTGATTGATTTCAATTTATACAACTTCACTACAGCTGACAATGTTGTATACTTAGTGCAAGCAGCATACAATGGCATCTTTGCACAACTCTTTAACTTCTCAAACAATTTTGGGCAATCATGGAGTTCATCTTGAATTGTCTTTTTCATTTCCTCAATACGATATTCATCATCATTTACATCTATAATCACATCCTCCATACAGTCTTCTTTATTATCCATATTTTTATTTATATCTGACGATCCATAAAACGCAGTTTTATCCCATCCAGTATCTACATTCTCTTTTTCTCTGTGTTTATTCCAACATTTATAACTCCGATATATTCTGTGGCATATCAAATGTTCTTCCAACTCCTCTGGAGTAATTAGTCTACAATAACAACAACGTAAAAACGGACAAAGGATTTGAGAAGGATCCTTTGTGTGATCCTTTACAAACTTGATGAACTCTTTCACTCCGTTATCGTACTCTATTGTTAAACGATTTTCATCCATCCAATCTTTATTCATCTTCATTCTATTTGAATCTCAAATATTAGTATTTATGGTTCAATTACACAAAACAAGACTTCCAAATACAGTAGAAGAGAACAACTTCCTTATAAAAATAGTGATTAATAGAGCCTAACCATTAGTATTTATTCATCTTCATTAAATATAATTACTTTAGATTCATTATAGTTTCCTCAAATCACCCCAGACCAAACACAAGGATAATCAAGAATGATACATCTACCACTCATAGGTCTCTGCCCTACATTCAATATCATCATGCCTAAGTACCCATATATCCACACATACATATGTCACAAACACATAAAAACCATTTCCACATCAGAACCAAAGTACCAATATGGATTTCAATCAGGTTACTCGACTCGAGTGGTGTTGTGTAAGAAATAATAAGAAAATGTAATAAGTATATAGTCATACATAAATATTAGTAACATGTACCAATATGTTATCTTAGTATTTACATATTTTCGACATCACATACTTTCATAATCAAAAAGATGGATGATATATAAAAACTGACATAAATGAACAATGTATATAAAACTATTATATAAATTAGTTAGCATGAACAAAATAGTTCTATAATCAATGTCATGTAATAATAAAAAAAATTATATCATAGTAGCATGTATCAAACCCTATGGTATGTTAGTTTCTATTAATATGATCCTCACACAACTCAATCAGTGATCTTGGCTCAATGTGTGAACACATCCCACGACTCAGGTCATCGGGACTCAAATTCCCATTGGGGAAAAATTCATGTCATAGTATGTTTAAGTTAGTATTTTCATCATAAATCTAGTGCTAGGAGATTATATCCTAACATTCTTATCCAATTTACCACTAAATACCCTGGCTCCATATACTTCAAATCAAATAATCAACCAAACATAGGAAAATCAATCATTGAAAATAATTTCATTTATTACATTCAAATACCCAATTTTAGTTTTCTACATAAATTTTCATTTCAAAACCAAATCATAGGTTTTCATAAAATCTATTCCCTTTTCAAATCATATTATATTCTAACCATTTTTTTTAAATCAAGGCTAATTATTTTATAAAATATTCCCACTAAATTATATAGTTTCTCAAATCATTCCATGACACAAAAAAAAACTAAGAAGGGGATTTATTTCAAAAATTCATGCCTCTAAAATCACAAATAAAATCCACTTTAATTAAAATAATATTAAATTATATTTATAATTCATATTGAATAAATCAATAAAAAAAGTTTCAATTGTGTGGAAGAAACATTGTGGAACCACCTACCTTTAATTAGTGATCAACCCAACTTAACACCCATAATGGGATCTGTCAATGAATAATGAAGGTGTAGGAGATCAAGTAGTCTAACCTATAATCAAGATTCATAAAAAATAATATTAGATTCACTAAAAAGATGATGATCTATCACTATATAAGGAGGATATAAGAGGAGATAGAGGATTTCCAATCGATGAGAGATCCCCTTATCAGAGAGAAACCAAACGCATCCACTAGAGATTATATCTGAGAAGAAGGGAGTTTGGAGGAGTTAAAATGATTCTTGTAAGCCTTAAAGAATCAAGATTTAAAATTAGAGTTGTGTAGGAGAAAAAAGAAAATAAAATGGGGCTCATGGAATTTAAGACTATAAAAAAGATACCACGTTGCAACCTCCTATGGACAGAGTACAAAAAGGATTTAGACAACCATACTATGGTGTAGACTTCTTGTCATGAACCAGGCCAGGTTTCCATCCCACTTGACACCTGACCCAACTTGTAGGAAGGTCCAAAGGGAATTACCAATCCCCATGGGTTGTAACTAGTGCCTACGCATTGAGTAACACCTTTGGGAATGGTTTTTTCATTTAAAAACTCATAAATATTACATAATAATCATACACCATATCATAACCAAATTTCACAATATAATAGACCAAAAGATAACACTGAAATAGGGGATAAGAATTTAAAAATTTCAACCAAAACCAAAATAACAAAAAAAGGTAAGGGAACCAACAATACAACCAAGCCTCTATGAAACATGAGGGTCAACATCCCCATTCCACAACCAATAATAGTTACTAAAAGGGGAACTACTAGCACATATATCCACCATCACCACCAAGGGAACCTTGCCTTTAACTGGGTAAAACATAATAAAGTCTACATAAACCTGTGGGTGTATATAAGGTGTGATCCAACATACCTAGTAAGACACAACAAAAATAGATTCCATGTAATGACATTAACGTGTTATTTTTTAAGAAAAAGGAAGATACAATTTAAATAAAACATTCTTTGAAATAAAAGAGAAAGTAAATGTGACAAGATAATGGTAAGAATAGTATGAGAACTATAGAAAATCTTTAAGGTATTAGGGTTACTAGGGTCATATGATCCTCATACTCTTGTTGATCACATCTCTTAGACATGAAGGTCCTATTTGAGCCTCCAATCCCTAGCACATGAATGTTTAGTTAGTTTTGTTATGTATTTCCTTATTAAGGAGACCAATCATCGGCCTAACTAATTCACCTAATATACTAGATCTAGTCTACCCACCTAGATAACTAGGATTCTATTGTGCTCAATTCCACCCCCTATATAAAATTATATCTATTTTATACAATCACACTTCCAATAATAGAAACACACATGAAAAACAACCATTTACAATAGTCAAATTATTATCAAACCCTTACGCACAACAAAAAAATTGGAAAAAATGTTTTCCACAACCCAAAAATTTTATAAAACCATTTTAGGACCAAATAAATCAAATTAAACATCTAAAATAGTGTCAAATAATGGAACAACCTACCTATTTCTTGATATCTTCACAAATACGGAATGAAACCACCAACTGAACTAAGGAAAGGCCCTAAGGATACAATTAAACACCATAACCATAAAGATTTAACACAAATAAATGAGATTAAAGCCAACCTAGATCTGGAAATGAGAAGAGGTCGTTGCGGGCAGTGGAGGTCGGAAAATTGAAGAGGGTGTTGTGGGAGGAGGAGGTCTGACAACAAGAATTGAGGGCAACGGAGGTCCGACAATGAGAAGCGAGGGCGGCGGAAGTCCGGAAAATTGAACTCAGCGGGTGGTAGAGGGGAGTCCCAGGGTTCCAGTACCGCGAAAAATTTAGGTCGTGATAAAATGAGGGCACTGTGCGACCGACTTTATAAAAAAATGGACTAAGGTTTTATCAGTGCTAACAAAAAGTTGTTAAAGACTACCTTTATCAGCACTAACATTTTAGTGCTGATAAAGGTATCCTTTATCAGCACATTTTTAGCTCTGATAATGGTACTCTTTATCAGGGATACAAAGCATTGATAAATCATTCATGTATCAGCACTAAAATTTTAGCACTGATACAGAGATTCTTTATCAGTGCTTTTCTAGCACTGGTAAAGGGTCTTTTTATCAACGCTTCTTTAGCGCTGATATAAGGGGGTGCTTCCCTTGCCCGTTTTTGTAGTAGTGTCGTCTTAACCCAAGAACTGTCTTCTTCTCCAGCTTCTTCGACCGAGAGCGTCTCATACGGCCACGAATCTCCTCTGATCCCCTGAGCCTCCATCTGTTCTCTGAATTGACCTCCATCGATTGCGTTGGAACCACAGTGGTAAGGTCTTCCTTCTTCTAGAGCTTTGTTTTCCAATTCCTCCTCTTTATCAAGTTATCATGGGTTGATAGTTTTGTTCGTTTTCATATATCTACGACATTATAAGGATATTCAAGCCTCATGGTTCAATTATATCGATCACCTAGCATCAAGGTAGGTGGTTTGTGCCTTTCTGTTCGAATTCTTTGAGTTTTATGTGAAAATTTCAACCAATACCCTTGAACATGGTATTGCGTGTTTACTGTATTTCCCCTGATGTTTTCTTGCCTTACTTGTATGCTTTTGTAGAGGTAATTTGATTATGTATGAGGATAATTTTTATTCTTGGATGTTTTCCAATTCCTTTTTCTCTTTACGACCTTTTGGGTCTTGTTCTTCCTTTGGCCGTTACACCTGTTTTCCATGCCTTTTGACCGTAGGATGGAGTATTGTTCCATGACATTCTTGTTATGAAATAGATTGGTTATCCAAGTAGCTCTGTAGGTTTACTTTAGCCTTATAGCATTATTATGCACTGACTGGCATGGGGCTGTGAGAACCTGATACTATAGACTATAAGGGGATAGACCGAGTGAGCTTCCTCAGAGAGTCTTCGACATTATAGACTATAGGGGATAGACCAAGTGAGATTCCCAGAGAGTCTTGGATATTATAGACTATAGGAGGATACACTGAGTGAGATTCCTCAGAGAGTATTGAACTTTATAGACTATATGGGGGTAGACCGAGTGAGCTTCCTCGGGGAGTATGTGTTTTGTTTGAATTTCCTTAAACCAATTCCAGGCTATAGGAGGAATTGACTGAGTGAGCTTCCTCAAAGAGTCTGAGATCGGCTTGAGGCTATAAGAGGGATTGACTATGTGATCTTCCTCAGAGAGTCTCTATTCCTTGGGGATATAAGGGGATTATACCACGTGATCTTCCTCAGAGAGTCCCTGACTACCTTATACTATAAGGGGAATTTACTGAGCGTGCTTCCTCCGAGAGTCTTATAATTTCATATGACCAAACCAGAGGGGTTAGGCTGAGTGTACTGCCCAGAGGGTTGTCGGTACTTCTTGGATAGGACCAGAGGGGATGGCTATGAGTACTTCCCAGAGGGATTTCTGTTTGAGGTTAGCTATTTGCTTCACTTCTGCTTGTTGATTTATGGATTGTTTACGGTTGTGTTTCATCTTGTTTACATGTTAATTTTTACTGCTTACTGTACTATTACCTTCCATATGATCATTGACCGTTAGGGACATATCTTCGGGTGGTTGCCTACTGGGATATAGTCTCACACCCTGTTTGGGTCATGCTTTTGGTCCCAAACAGATTTTATTGCTGCAGGTATAGATAAGGGAAAGCACCCTTCGACTTCAGGTACTTGATTGCATTGGAGCAGGAGAGCATGGGACCTAGCTGAGGCTTGCGATGCTAAGTAGTTGCTTATCTGTTTTTATTTTGTACTTTGGTTTAGTATTGTATTCAGCATTGTGACTTTTTTGGCTGCTTTCCTAGACATATGTATCATGCATTATTTCATATATATGTGTGTGCTCCAGTTGTTTATTGTTTTAGTCTTCCGTTGTTTATTGTTTTTGGATATTTACCGCTTCCTCTATTTTATGTTTTGTTTACTTCCACTGTGTACTCTGCCAATAAGGGCATAGTTTCCCCACAATCACACCCAAGGCCCTCGCTGCTAGTCATCAGCCTCTAGCATTTGGGAAAATGCGCTTGAGGCCATGTGACCAACCAGGTATGTGGTGCCTCTAGGTGGCTTCCAGAACCAGGGCCTTACAAAGTGGTATCAGAGGGTTTTTTTCCTGACATACTGTTTGGGGCCTATTGCCTGGGGATAGGATAGAATAGGTACTTGGTAATAAGTTGTGCCTGGGAGTAGCTAACCTGTGTACAGGGAAAAACCATACTACCTCATTTATTGCAGTTTTACTGGTTTTCACTTTTACGGTTGATTTGATTTCATTGTTGGGTGATTCACATGCTTTTTGTTGTTACCGTTATTGCTATTGTGGTTCTATTTCTATCGCAACCTGATGAGATGAGGGTATTCCATCTCATGCATCATATAGGCACTTGTTAGAAATTACATTCCATGCATTCTTTCCATGACATCTCGAATGCATTAGAAATTGCATGTTGTTGTGATAGACATTGTATAGATTATGCATGATGTTGTGATATATTCTTTGATAGAATCTCTACTGTTTGATAGGGAATTTTTTTGTATAGTACTTTGCTTAAATGGATTCCAAACTTTGGTTCTTGAGGTGTTATGGGCCCTCATGGACCATAATTTGGTGGATCATTGCATGGTTTCCTTGTTATAACTTGTATAAGATGCCAATATTTGATTCGCGGGGGAGTATGGGCCCTCACAGATCGGAATTTGTCATCCTAACTCTTGTTTTCTGTGTTTTCTGGGCATCGGGGTAGTTTCTAAGCTACTACCTAGAAAAACCCAGAATACATGGTGTGTACTTTATTAATACACGCTGTTTAGTTTTTAAACTGTTTCACTGACTGTGTGGGCATAAACATGGGGTTGTGAATAATCTTTAGGAACACGCCATATACTGTAAGTACACACCGTGTTGTAGTGACTTTGTGTATACCCGTGTGACTAATGACACGGATGGATGAAACGTCGAATTTACATGTCGTGTCCTTTTATCACACGACATTCCATGTAACCTAAGTACTCGGTCGTGTCACGAACAACATGGGTCAGGGAAAACCTTCAAGTACACATCGTGTTCTTAGGGAGCACGTCGTGTAAGAGTGAACTCTGTAGCCAGCTATGTAACTAACAACAAGGGTCATTGAAACCGTGTCTAGTACATTTCATGTTATTCGTGAACATGTCGTGTAGTCTAGTATTAAGAGGACCATGTGGGTTAGCTATGTAAGGAGACTCGAGCAGGGGAGTATAGTTCAAGTACACACCGTGTGTGGGGACAACACGCCGTGTGGTTGGGGCATTACACGACCAGGTGTGGCATAAGTACACGCCCATGTGAATGGATTAAAATAACACGTTGTGTAGTTTTTATACACATCATGTTGTCATGTTTTGTAAAACATGACTATTTCCATATCCTTTTCCCGTATTGTACTATTGTATTCTCAGTTTTTTATAATCTTGATCTAAGGTATGCTTTTTACCTTTCAAGAGCTATGACACTGAGATGTCCCCTAGTTGTACGTCAGCTGCCAGATGGTGACCAGACACTGGATATGGCCGATCAGGGACCTCCTACAGATCCTCCTTCTATGCCAGTCTTGGCACCAGCAGTTATACCAGTTTCAGGCACCAATGCGTAGTTTAGGGAAGACTTTCTGATGATGATGCAGACCTTCCAGGGAGTGCCGCCTCCTGCCCCGTCGATGGAAGATTTGACGTGGGTTTTCTAGTAGCAACATCCTCCTACTTTCTCTGGGGATGGAGGACCTTAGGCTACAGAGTCGTGGCTAGAGGCCACGCTGACAATTTTCGAGCATCTGGAGATACCTCCAAAGAATATGGTGAAGCTCGCAACCTATATGCTCTGAGACTCCACCAAGAGGTGGTGGGAGGTGATCTCACAGTCAGGACGCCAGCAGAGTATGACTTGGGATGAGTTTCGGCAGATCTTCTACGATTACCTCTACCCAGAGACCTTGAGGGCCGATCAAGCCTGGGATTTTATGAGTCTGGAGCAGGGTACTCGTTATATTATGGAGTACTCGTATCACTTTACCGAGCTGTAGTGTTTCACGCCGATTCCAGCAGGTGATGAGTTATTCCTGCCTAGGAAGTTTGAGGACGGTCTCAGGCAGGAGATCCGTTCTGAGGTGAACATCTTCAGGTTGACTTCAATATCCTCTATCATCAACCAGGAGTTGATCACAGAACGCAATCTAAGGGATTCGGGAGCAGTGTGCCAGAGTGTTTCGACATCCAGAGTCAGTGTTCCTCCTACTGATAGCAGGAAGCGCCATAGGGAGTCTACTCGAGGAGATCAGAGTAGGTGAAATGTATCTCTAGGCAGTCAGGTAGTATGCTACTAGTGCAGGGGGAGTGGGCATACTTGGCCTCAGTTCCAGAGAGACCCGATGGAGTGCCGATCTTGCGGCAAGATGGGACATCTGCAGCATTTTTGTTAGATATTCTCACCTACAACAAGTGGTAGATGTTCTTCTATGACCTTGTGTTGAGGAGATGCATCACAAGTTTCTCACCAGTTTGGCATCAGGAGTTCTTCCAGCCGTTCAGGCTAAGGTGGAGGTCATGGTCATGGTGGTCAGTCACTAGGTTACCAGTGACAGTAGAGTGGATCAACTCAGGGTGGTCATCCAAGGTTGCAGGGCCGTAGTATAGGCCAGACTTTCTCTGTGGATCAAACCCATCAGGAGTAGGATCTCAAACATTCCACAGTTTGAGGTACAATCTTAGTAGCCTTAGTTTTATCTTCACCTCTTTTCGATACTAGTGATACACATAGCTTTATCCTTGTTGCTGTTGTGGAGAGCCTTGGGCTCTGCATCTTTTCCTCTACAGATATCTTGACGCTAGACACACCGTTGGGGGATAGGACGGCTAGTGTACGTTAGTGCAAGGAGTGACCTCTTAAGGTAATAGGGTGTCACTTATTATGGGACCTATATTTCCTAGAGATGATGATCTATGATTTCATTCTCGGAATAGACTGGTTAGTTCCCTTCCAGGCAGTCGTCGATTGCTATCGTCGCAGGGTGAGTTTCATATCACCAGAGGGTGGATCCTTTATTCATAGAGGTGAGTGGGATGTCCAGGCGAGTCGAGCAGGACTCGAACATCACAATATATGAGGAGTTATAGCCCATATTTCTAGTCTACATCTAGATTACCAGGCAACTTCACAGTTAGACTTTCCTCCAGTGGTGGATCATTTCAGATATATCTTTCCATAAGACTTTTCAAGTTTTCCTCCAGAGGGTGAGGTATACTTTTCTATTGAGCTCATTCTAGGAGCAACACCAGTGTCCATTACTCCTTATAGGATGGCTACACATGAGTTAAAGGAGCTCAAGAAGTAGTTATAGGAGTTTTAGGAAAAGGGTTTCATCTGACCCCGTACTTTTTTTTGGGGTTCGCCTGTCCGATTTGAGAAGAATGAAGATGGTACCCTCAGGATTTATGTAGATTATTGGAATCTAAACCAGTTGACGGTCAAGAACCGATATCCCTTACTGAGGATCGATGATCTATTTGATCAGCTTCGAGGAGGCCGCATGTTCTCGAAGATTGACTTGAGATCCGGTTATCATCAGTTGTGCATTAGACCATCTGATATACCTCTTACAGCTTTCCAGAGTAGGTATGGTCTATACGAGTATATGGTTATGTCGTTCGGTCTCACGAACACGCCTGCAGTTTTCATGGCACTGATGAACCGATTGTTCCATCCATATTTGGATTCCTTTGTGGTGGTTTTCGTGGACGACATCTTGGTGTACTCTCACACTCGACAAGACCATGCTACCCATCTTGAGATCGTATTGGGTACACTGAGAGAGAATAATTTTTATGATAAACTCTCAAAATTCCACTTTTGGATGGATCAAATTCACTTATTGGGTCATGTTATCTCAGAGACAGGAGTATCAGTAGACCCAGAGAAAGTGAGAGCTGTAGTTTCCTGGGAGCTTCCAAAGAATGTCTTTTAGGTGTGAAGTTTTCTAGGGCTGGCTGGATATTACATGGATTTCATATAGGACTTTTCATGCTTACCAAAACCACTTACAAGTCTGACTAAGAAGGGTGATAAGTTCTTATGGTTGGATTCTTGTGAGTCATCCTTTCCGGATTTGAAAGGGAGGTTGATGTCAGCACCGATACTAGTCTTACCAGAGCTGGGCAAGAGATACACTGTTTACTGTGATGCTTCATGTATCCATCTTGGAGCTGTACTGATGTAGGGAGATGGAGTTGTTGCGTATAGGTCTTGGCAATTGAGGCCACATGAGAGGAACAACCCGACGCACAATCTATAGTTGGAAGCCATTGTTCTTGTCTTACGCTGTTAGAGACATTATCTCCTGGGAGAGAATTTTGTGGTTTTCACTGACCACAAAAGCCTCAAGTACATTTTCAATTAGTGTGATCTGAATCTGAGATAGCGTAGGTGGGTCGAGTATCTTCAGTTCTTTGACTTTAAGCTTTCCTGTACACTTGGAAAGGGAAACGCAGTGGCTGACGCGTTGAGAAAGAGAACTTAGATACAGGCAGTTCGGGAGGCCAGTAGTGAATGGAAACTTATGGATCTGTTCTCTGAGATGCATTTGGAGGTTCACGACAGACAGGGGCAGACTTTTCTATCTTTTGTATTTGTTACCTCTACACTTATTTATTGGGTACAGATGATGTAGCTATCAGACTCAAAAGGCCTAGTCCTGCGGGAGAGTATGTCAGAAGAGGACCCTCTTCCTGGATGGACAGTGGGCGAGGATGAGATTTTGTGTATCCAGGGATGTGTATGGGTGCCAGCATACATACGCAAGGAGTTGATGCAGGACTTTCATTCCTCAGTTTGGGAAGTTCATCCTAGAATCACAAAGATGTATCATGATCTACACTGCCAGTATTAGTGGCCAGGTATGAAGAGAGATGTTTCTGGTTTTTTCATGAGGTGTTCCACTTGTCAGTAGGTGAAAGTGGAGCATCAGCGACCAGCAGGTCTTTTGCAGCAGTTACCCATTCCGGAGTGGAAGTGGAACAATGTCGTGATGGATTTCATGACCGGTTTTCCAAGGTCACCTTGGGTTAATGATGTTGTTTGGGTTTTCATCGATAGGAGTACAAAGGTTGTTCACTTCTTTCCGATCAAGGAGACCTTCAGTGTTGATGAGCTGGGACGGTTGTACATCCGAGAGATTGTATGTCTACATGGAGTTCCACACTCCATTGTTTCAGACAGGGATATGCATTTTACTTCTCAATTCTGGCAGGGGCTTCAGATGGATTTAGGTACATAGGTACTTTTGAGTATATCATACCATCCCCAGACAGATGGACAGTCCAAGCGCATGATCCAGGTGCTTGAGGATATTATCCAATATTGAATTCTAGACTTTGGAGGTTCTTGGGAAAAGCATATACCTCTTATGGAGTTCGCCTACAACAACATTTTTTAGGCGACTATTCATATGGCACCTTACGAGGCTTTGTATGGTAGGTTATTCCGATCACCTTTATGTTGGCTGGAGGTAGGAGAGGCGGCTTTGTTGGGACCTCGTCTTGTTTAGGAGACCTCAGAGCAGATAAAGTTGATTCAGAAGAGGATGGATACGGCACAATCTCAACAGAAATCTTATGCTGATCAGCGGAGACGACCTCTGGAGTTCTAGGTCAGGGATCAGGTTTTCCTGCATGTCGCACCGAGGTTGGGAAATAAGAAGATTTGTAGACAGGGTAAGATTTCACTCAGGTACGTCGGGCCATTTGAGGTGTTGGAGAGAGTTGGGCCAGTTTCCTATCGGTTGTAGTTACCTCAGAGGTATCGGGATATGCACGACTTCTTACATGTTTCTCAACTCTGACGTTACTTTTCAGACTCGTCTCATGTATTTCAACCTGTAGAGGTTGATCTTGAAGCGAATGCATCATATAAGGAGCATCCTATCCGATTTGTCTATCATAGTATGAAGGTTCTCTATGGCCGGTATATTCCTATGGTATGGGTGCTATGGCACCACGGATGAGTACAGGATGAAACTTGGGAGAGGGAGGTTGATGTACGATCGCAGTGGCTGGAGCTATTCAGGGTTTCTTCTTCTATGCCTCACTTGGGAAATTTGGGGATGAATTACTTTAAGGGGAAGTTTGTAAGAACCCAGACCTTCTTTTCAAGTATGTTTTTCCTTTTTCTAGAGTTTTTGAGAAAAGAGGAGTTTCTGAAAATTTTTGAAGTACACGCCGTGTACTTCGATGCCATGTGAGGCCGTGTGCTGGCCATGTCTAGGCCACACACACAGTCGTGTGGGGTGATGTGGAGGCCGCTTAAAGAGAAGTACAAAAAAGTCTAGTACACGTCATGTAATCCAAAAGTACACACCGTGTACTTTTTTTTTTTTATTAAACAGACTAGGGTCGCATCTTAACCCCAGAACTGTCTTCTTCTCCAGCTTCTTTGACCAAGAGAATCTCATACGGCCGCAAATATCCTCCAAGCCCCTGAGCCTCCATCCGTTCTCCGAATCTACCACCGTGGATTACGTTGGAACCGCAGTGGTATTCTCTTCATTCTCCTAGATCTTTGTTTTCCAATTCCTCATCTTTCCCAAGTTATTGAGGGTTGAGCGTTTTGTGCATTTTTCATATATCTATGATGTTCTAAGGATATTCAAGACTCGTTGTTCAAGTATATAGATCTCCTAGAATCGAGGTAGGTGGTTTGTGCCTTTCTGTTCGAAGTCTTTGAGTTTTATGTGAAAATTTCTACCAATACCATTGAACGGGGTATTGCGTGTTTACTGTTTCCCCCCTGTTGTTTTCCTTCCATGCTTGTATGCTTGTGTAGAGGTAATTTGGTTATGTATGAGGATAATTTCTATGCTTGGATGTTTTCCCATGCCATGTTCTGTTTACGACTTTTTGGGTCTTGTTCTTCCTTTGGCCGTTACACCTGTTTTACATGCCTTGTGACCATAGGATGGAGTATTGTTCTGTGACATGCTTATTATGATATGTACTGGTTATCCAAGTAGCTCTGTAGGTTTACTTTGGCCTTATAGCATTATTATACACTGACTGGTACGGGGCCGTGAGAACCTGGTGCTTTAGACTATAAGGGGATAGATAGAGTGAGCTTCCTCAGAGAGTCTTGTACATTATAGACTATAGGGGATAGACCAAGTGAGCTTCCCAGAGAGTCTTGGATATTATACACTATAGAAGGATAGACTGAGTGAGCTTCCTTAGAGAGTCTTGAACTTTATAGACTATACATGTGTAGACCGAGTGACCTTCCTCATAGAGTCTGTGTTTTGTTTGAATTTCCTTAAACCATTCCAGTCTATAGAAGGAATTGACTGAGTGAGCTTCCTCTGAGAGTCTGAGATCGACCTGAGGCTATAAGAGGGATTGACCATGTGATATTCCTCATATAGTCTCTAGACCTTGGGACTATAAGGGGATTAGACCACGTGATCTTCCTTAGAGATTCCCTGACTACCTTAAACTATAAGTGGAATTGACTGAGCATGCTTACTCAGAGAGTCTTATAATTTCATATGACCAAACCAGAGGGGTTAGGCTGAGTGTACTGCCCAGAGGGTTGTTGTTACTTCTTGGATAGGACCAGAGGGGATGGCTGTGAGTAATTCCCAGAGGGATTCTTGTTTGTGGTTAGTTGTTTGCTTCACTGCGGCTTGTTGATCTGTGGATTATTTACTGTTGTGTTTCATCTTTTTAATTGGTTACTGTTTACTACTTACTGTAAAATTACCTTCCATATGCTCACTGACCGTTAGGCACAGATCTTCGGGTGGTTGCCTACTAGGATTTAGTTTCACATCCAGTTTGGGTCATGCTTCTGGGCCCAAACAAATTATATTACTGCAGGTATAGACAAGGTAAAGTTCCCTTCGACTTCAGGTACTTGATTGCATTGGAGAAATAGAGCATGGGACCAAGCCGAGGATTGTGATTCTGAGGAGTTGCTTATCTGTTTTTCTTTTGTACTTTGTTTTAGTATTGTATTCAAAATTGTGACTTGTTTGGCTGCTTTCCTAGACATTTGTATCATGCATTATTTCATATATATGTTTGTGTGTTCCAGTTGTTTATTGTTTCAGTCTTACACTATTTATTGTTGTTGGATATTTACTGCTTCCGCTATTGTATGTGTTGTTTACTTCCGTTATGTACTCTGCTAATGAGGGCATAGTTTCCCCACTATAACACCCAAGGTCCTTACTGCTAGTCGGCAGCATCTGGAATTTGGGGAATGCTCTTGAGGCCATGTGACCAACTGGGTACGGGGCGCCTCTAGGTGTCTTTCAGAACCGGGGCATTAAATATAATCTCAATGAACTACTGGGGAAAATACACTGCCTCAGTTTCGTGACAACTGAAGAACACCATCTCCATAATTTACAACTTCTGCGTGATGATAAGGTGATGGTTTGATCCTCATTTGATTATGAAAACAATGTTGCTACATTTTTTAAATTATTTTTGGTTCATCAAGATTATCTAATGGAGCTCGGATTGATTGACAGAAATACTATCAACATCACTTGATGCACTTGGTGCACAGTAATTCTGGGGTTGGCTTGAGGTAGAAGACGAACTTAGAATAAAGATCAGATGGCTCAAATACTATTTGGGTTTTTTAAAATAGATTTTATAGTTGAAGTATCGACTGGATCAATCGAATGGCTATGAAATTTCAGATCGGTTGATCCCACAGATCTGAGTCATTCCATATAAAAATATTCAATCCCACACCAAACAGACCGCGTATGGATACTACCTTATATTATTATATACGGAAGTCATTCAATAATAAATTATCTTCCCCCTCTCTAGTACCACCCTATATAGGTTCTCCTAAGGGAAATATTTATGCCCAAACAATGCCTCTTCCACTTATGTGTTCCTTATGTAGGCACGTCTACACCCACGGACCATGTCCGGCCTCACTAGCTTGCTGGGGTTAAGATTAGCCTCCCACTTAGTGGTGTGTGCTGCTTCCACGGTTGGCTGGCTAGATAGGCCCTCTTTTTTGTATAAAGACCATCAAAACATAATCATGTAAATCCAACCAACATAATAAATCAACTTCCAAACTCATAATTCTTTATGTAGTATGTGGCAATTCCACCAAACACATGACATGTGTATTTTATAACTACAAACCAGCACAACAATCATCAAAATTAATATTGTTTATTTAGTTAAGGAAACTTATTGAATTCAAATCAAATCATCCTTTCCAATTTAATAACTCCCCATATTGATTCAATGATAGAACATTAGTCTCCAATTAATGTCACGTTTACTTTTTCAAACAAATGTATTGAAAAAAATTACAACACAAATATTTTCTTCTAAAATCCATTTGGGTTCTTCAAGTTCATTAGGTGCTTGAAACTGATTTTTCACTATCAATATAAATAGGTACTATCACTATCAACAACACCCAAGAACACACAATAATTCTCTACGACCACTATACACAATATTTAGATGACTGAGAAACCTTAGGATCCATACAAACTAATATTAGTTCAATTCCAGAAATGTCTTGAATGTATTACCCCTACATATCTTGTCACGCATGAATGCATATAATAGTGGATTAAATTTAAGGATATCCAAAATATAACTCATAATAACCATTTTATAATTTATCACAATCCAATACAACTCTCATCGAAGGAAATCACAAAATAATTCCCCAGCCCAAAAATTAGGGTTTTCTGGAAGAAAGCATTATGATAGTAAGAAGTTTACAAAATAGATATAAGTGGATCACTATATCTAACCCTAGAACACCTTGAGAGGGGTGTTGTTAATCAGGGTGTTACCTTTTTTTAAAGTGATATATCTTGTTCCCACATTAGTAGGAACTTGTAAACCTGCCTGATTGAACCATGCAGTTATTAAACACTCACATGTAAAGAGATAACACTGCAGTTTTACAAGGTTCACCACTACGGGATACTCCAAGGAGAATATTCCAAATTTGTGTAGTTCAAACCTAAATCCACTAAGAATAACTAGTTAGAGTGGAAAAAATAAGATCATACACAAATACTCTATACGAGGAATACTGCATTTAGAAGAATGTTAGGGACAGAACACTACCTCCCTCAGAACACTTCCATCACCTCCACCTAGCTCACTTATGTGGGTTGAGTCTTACTCAAATTAAAGACCTGAACATTAAATTAGCATATTTTGAATTTAATTCATACTCTACATGAACTATAGTATTCATTTGGTGCACATGAAAGCATTGTTCACTTAAAAAATATGTTCAACACAGCTATTCATGAATCCCTGAGCCTTCACAAAACCTTCTTTCTATTTCAAAGATATAGAAGTGCTCATGAACCCACAAACTTCTGTAAATATATATGCATTTTTAAATCTTTAAACCATTATGAAGATCATAGACTTCATGGAACCCTATGTCTTATCTAAACTCACAAAATTCATTAAACCCCTTTTTCTAAAAATCCTTGGCATCAGTCAAGACTTATCTATCCTTTCCACAATACCCAAGCTCGCATAGAATTTGGTATTCATGAAATTCCATTCCTTATCAAATTCAAATAATTTTTTCCTTTTCAAAAATTCAATTCATGTTTACAAATGATGGGTGGGCACCTTTTTATAAACTTTTATTTTTGTGAAGATCCAAAGCTCCTGGAATCCATTTTCCAAAACACTTATATATTGTTTACAATGCTCAATTATTTTCATTTTTCTAGTAAAATTATATCCATTCTCAAACATTCTCATAGTTGCATAGGTTTACCATAATACCATCACTCATTAACAAAGCTTCTTGTAGTCATGATAACATTTTCCTTCCATCGTGCATCTGTGATGCTCTACCCCTTCATGAAAAACCTAACCTTCACAAAACCCAGCCATCGAGAAACTCAAGAATTTATCATACTTATGAATAATAAATCCTAGAAATCCCACATTCATGGTGATTGATCCATACACTTGATTTTGAGATAAAAAATTTGTTAAACACTTTGATAAGACACCACCTTCAATACTGAATCCATCTAAACTGTATGATCTCTTGTCTTACAAACAACAATCAACCCTAGTCTTCATTGACAACATACACACACACAAATAGTCTATTTACAACTATGGAAAGCCTTGTTCCAATAGACTAGACTTACTTTCTTCACTCCCCTAGGATAAACTATAGGATAATCTAGAAAAAAATGGAGGATATATCTCCCTTATAAGATGGGGTAAAGAGAGAGAAAGGGTAGGTAGATTGACATCCTCTAAGATAAAATAAAGAGATCACATGTTTTAACAATATTTTAAACACATAATTTAATTAATTAAATTTTTAAATATCAACTAGGTACCCGTTGATCACCTGTCATAGGTTACTTGAAACCCATCGGGTCCCCATTCTTGGTCCATTAGGTGGTCGGTAGTCCTCAATGAACCAATCCCTACACATGGGAAAACCATGTACTCAATATTAGTCCACTAAGGGAAAAATATCTCATGTTGAAACCAACATCCTAAAAACAACCCTAAAGCCTCTATCAACATCTCCCAAATTTCAATAGGGTCTAAATACACATGGGTATCTAAAATTAGACATGAATTCCATACTAAAACCCCCAGGATCCTTACATTATAGACATCCAATAGAACAAATTGTCACCAATGAAACAATAATTGATGTTTCCCATTTTTCGACCATCACTTTGGAGCATAACTATAAACAAAATTTCCTACAAAACCACAAACTTTGGATATCTCTATTGGGATTCCTCTACATGATGCAACAATGATGACTATGTTGTCATCTGATATAAGAAATCTCCACCAATAACTTTCTAAATATTAATACATAGGGTAGAAATCGTCTCCAACAACCTCCAAAAATCTCAATAATCTTGAGAAACATCTCCTTGTGAATTATTATTGAGAATATTAACTACATCATTCCCTTTCCAAGTTGTATACACTATCATAAAAAATATTATTAAGTGGTATTTTTTTAGTGATGGTTTTCAAAACTACCGTTAAATATTTCATATTATTTTTTTTGTTGTGGTTTTCAAGAAACATCACTAAAAGGTGGTGTGTATTTAAGAAACATTAAATTAATTAATAGATTTATTTTTTGGTGGTTTTTTATTTCATTTCGCTTTTTTAGTGGTAGTTTTTCATTATATATTTTTTTTAATTTATTAAATATTTTTTGAATATTTTTGTACCTATCATGCCAGGCTGACCAGACCCATCATAAAAAATTTATTATAATTTATCAAAATATATAAATTTCAAATTTTAAAATAATATATGTATCTATATTATAAATAAAGAATAATTATTAATAAAAAATTATTTTTTGAATATTTATTAATTATTAAAATAATTAAAAATTAAAATATTATTAATATTTTGATTAATAATTTTTTACTATTAACTATTAAATATATCTCATTAATTAGTAATTACATCTGGTTAAAAATTATTCGTTATTATTAATTAATACTTTTTTAATTATTATAAAATAATTAATTTTAATAATATATTTAATATAATTAATATAAAAAAATATTAATATAAAATTATTTGATATATAATAAAAATTATTAATAGATTTAAATATATATATATATATATATACTAGTTGTTTGGGGGTACAATTACATTAAACACACACACAAGACATGCACAATCTAGAAAGGCATACCATAGCACCCCCCCCCCCCCCCAGGGATAACCCACCCGTCAAACCATGTTTATTTAGAACATGGCCTGATAACCTTGTGGGCATGAAACTAATTACATGTTCTAAAGGCCCACAAACTGGTCTGAAGAGCCAGTGCAACAGCATGCACGTGTCCCCCTTTGACTGTGTCATCGTTTGACTGCTTTATGCCTGCGTCAGCGTCTTCCAGCGGAAATTCACCACCATCCGGATTTGAATCTGGGTATGATTCATGATTATGAGGATCCTTTACCACTCATGAAAGCCCCCAACTACATATATAAATAGATATAAATATAAATATAACATAAAACTCGTAAATATAAAATTTGATATAAATATAAATGAGTATATATATACATAAATGAGTATGTATATAAATTACTTAAAATATATAGATATATAAATATATATATAGATATATAATACTATATAATTATATGAAATATATATATATAATTATTTATAAAACTATATATTTGTAAATATATGTGAATGGTGGGAGGTGTTAGAGGTACACACTCTCAAGGCCTGTTTCAGTGTGCCAAGGTATGGGAGGGACCTTGTTGGTGCGAATAGTAAGGATTTTCACCTATAGAGATCTCATCAGATCCAAAACCCAATTCTATAGAACCTTGCGCATTAGATTATTGGTTATGGGGATATCAAATTCTGGGAATCCAACATGGCTAGTTATTGGGTGAAAACCGAATCCCACATCGGTTTCCAAAAAGGTTGGTGGCTCACATAAAATCTTAGATAGAAAATTCTTCAAATCGCCCATGGGTTTTAGGATGGAACCCCAGAAAGGATTATGTGATGGGTCCAAGTGACCTAGGGCTACAAGAATTCAATCCCAACATATGGTATCAGAGGGTTTTGTTTTTTATTTCATATTTATTATGGATGCCAATTACAATTGGATGGTTTTTTTGAATGGTACCAACTACTATATGTGGTGAAATAAAATGAAGGATCTTATTTTTGTCAAGAGAATGAATGTTCCATTTTTTAGTACCTAGAAGCAAGAAAGTATGTCAGATGAAGAATGGGTATTTGAGCATGATATGGTTTGTGGATTAATTTGCCAATGGATATTTAGAGGAGGAGATTTATATGGTGCAACCAGAGGGTATTGTTGAAACATGTAAATAAAATCATGTATGCCAATTAAATAAGAGTTTATATGTTTTGATGTAAGATCTGAGGTAGTGGTATAAGAATTTGGAATCTTTCATTTCTCATCAGGGTTTCAGGAAGATGTCTTCTTATCATTGTGTTTTTTTAGAGATTTACAGATGTTGAATTTATTATATTGTTGCTTTATGTTTATGATATTCTCATTATTGGTCATGATACTTCTAGAATTGACATATTAAAGAATGATCTTCATTATTCTTTTGCAATTAAAGACTTGGGACCAACATGACATATTCTTGGAATGATGATCTCTCGTGACAGAAAGGTTATGAAATTGTGGTTCTATTTAGAGAGATACATATATAAGGTTCTTTAGTGATTTTCTATGGATAGAGATAATGTTGTTTGTACTCCTCTCACTTTAAATTTTAACTTCAGTATCAGTCAGTCACCTTCTACTGATAAAGAGAGATAGAAGAAACAACACATACCTTATTCATCTATCGCTGGTTGTTTGATGTATGTGATGGTATGTACTAGACCTTATATAGCTCATGCAATTGTTGTGGTCATCATTTTCTATTAAATCCAGGCAAAGAGAATTGGAGAGTAGTGAAGTATATTTTTCATTATCTTTATGATACTTCTGATCTCAGATTGTGTTTTGGAAATGGGGAACCTATGCTTTATGGATTTATAGATTTATATACATCAGGAGACATTGATTTGGGGAAGTCTACTTCAGGATTTTTGATCACTTTTGCAGGGGGGGCTATATCTTGGCAGTCTAGATTTCATAGATATGTTGCTTTATCTACCACAAATTCAGAGTTTTTTGCAGCTATAGAAGTGTTCAATGAATTTTTGTGGATGAAAACTATTATTCGAGAGACCAATTTAAATCCGGAAAGGTTTTTATTATTTTGTGATAGTCATAGTGCTATTTGTTTGGGAAATAATTCCACTTTTCATGTCAGGTCAGAACATATCGATGTTTGATATCATTGGATCTGCAACATCCTAGATTCGAGATAGTTAGAGCTTGAGAAGATCCACACTAATGACAATGGGTCATATATATTGACCAATAGTTTACCCAGAAGAAAATTTGAGACTTTCTGACTGATTGCAGGGTTGATGGTGATCCCTACTAGAGTCATAGGGAGATTGTTTTAGAAAACTTCCCTAATTGGTGCATCGTATAACACCTCCTCAATTGAAGCACCATGTGGCATCATAAAAGAAGGAGAAACATGGGTCAAGACTACCTGAATTAATTCACATAGTGAAATGATTTTAACATGGATACATTATTTGACATAGATTTTTTTCCTATATAAGGAGGTTGTAGTAAGTCATTTCAACACACAAATAATACTGAGAAAAATCCCATTTGGTGATCGCCTTTCTCTGACGATCATTTTTATTACTCTCCATCTTTGATTCACTAAATTTTTCTTGATTATTAATTTTGAGATCCCTTTTATTTTTGCAGAGTCTCTACCATGTACCTATTATTTTAGTGGATCCCTCTTTCTAGACTAGGTCTTGTGGTATTTTTCTTTTGGGTTTTCCATATAAAAATTTCCAATGCCAACTTTATTTTTCTACACTTAATTTTGTCGTTGTGCGTCCACCTTTATTTTTTGGGGGAAATATTTTATTTTTGTTGTGTGTTTTCTTTTCTTTTGTTTTCATGTTCATCACTTTTCCATATTTCCCAAAATATGGTATTAGAGGGATGGTGTGGCCTAGATGTGATGTTGGCTGAAGTATTCCTCGAACCATTTTGACAGTGATAGTAGTTGCTAGTTTGAAGCATGTGAATCCACAGTGCCTTGTGTTGAAAGTCTTCCTGATAATTGGAATTAAGGAAGTGAGTCCCGGTGATGAGAAAATGGCAGTACAAGATGGTTGTATTTGATGTATTATCATTTTAGGGGAGGCCTCTATGGTCTTTGGTTTGAGGGGAGGATTTTTGGGTGCAAACCCAATCCCACATCGGTTCCCACAAAGGATGGAGGAACAGATATAATATTGGAAGGGAAATTCTTCCAATCACCCATGGGTTTTAGGCTGGAACCCCAAAGGGGCATATGTGTTGGGCTCGGGAGACCTAGGGATAGAGGAAATGGATCCTAACATAGGTAACATACTCGACTACCAAGGTTTCCCTACGCTAGATATTTTATTCAAGCATGCATGACATCATCCTATTTTCATCAATTTGATCCTCATAAATGAAAAATTAGGATTTTTAAACCTCATATCAAGGTCTCTTAATGAGGATCAGATCATATTCAAGGGATATTCTTCTAGGTTTTTCTCTACTAAGGCATATCATAGGCTGATGCATGTTACTTGAGATGATGATATGTTGGGTGATCATCTCTATTGGAAAGAGATTTTTGTGTGGTTCAACTTCTTGTTCTATAATATTTAGAACCACACCATTCACACATATGCTGATTTTTGAAAAAGGGGTATTCATTTAGTGGCCAGGTGTATTTGTTACAATTATTGACTAGAAGAAATAGTGACCCACTTATTATTTGAAGGAGAGTGGGGCACTTTTGTGTGTCATTTTTCTGGTTATTTTTTTAGGTATGGTGACTTAGGATAATGTCAGTGGTAATTTAATTCAAACATGGTAAGATGGAGCATAGAACAACCCCTTGAGGAAAAGAAAAGGGTTGTACTACTTACTACATGGTGGTGGTGTAGATAGACTACTAGGAATAAGGCATGTCATGATGTTCTCTCGTGCTCTGGTAGAGCCCTGGTGTCTAAAACTAGAAGACAAGTGGTTGACTTCATGAATCTTCTAAGGAATTGAGATATGGCTCCTTCTCTTATAGTCATTCTTGCGAATAGGTCCTCCTCATTGAACATCTTGAGAGAAACTTCCAACTACTTATGGGTGTGCATGAAGACCCCTATCTTTGGATACAAACTCAATGTGGACATACTCTATAGTTCGGGTGTCATGTGTGGAGGTGGAATTTTCCAAGACTTCATAGGGTCAATTATACTCACTTTCAATGGGTCTTTGGGAGTGGTTATTCCCTCATGATGGATTCTTAAGTGATGATTAATGGCCTAGAATTATGAATATTGAAAAATGTTGAGTCGGTGGCTATTGAAACTTTCTCCATGGTTATTTACAACAAAATATTTGGAATGATCTCCACTCCCTAGTCTATCACATAAAAAACCAGACATTGTGAATCCTACATCTCTAACAGTGTAACACCCCAAGCTTCTACGGTACGTTTCCCTTTGAATAATGCGATAGCGTGTGTTGTACGCAACCTCGAGTTCTAACACACACCACAACTAATTAAACTAGCCGTTGTGAATAGTAATACCTAATTTTTGAAATTATATATATTTTATATTTGAAAATGGACTTCATTTTTGGACTCGGAATATCTAATTTAGCCTAAGGTGAAATTTTGGTAATTTTCGGATAACTTTTATATTTTGATGAATAGTGAAAATTACTAAATTTTAATTAAAAACAACTTTTTTAATCAAAATAATTAATAGTGATAAATTATGAATTTGAGTGGTTTTAAAGTATATTTAGAATATATTTTTACCATTTAATATAATGTTGGTCATTGGACATAATTTTACAATTAAACCAAACATAAACAAGTGTCAATCTTTTGATAGTTATTATCTCTTAAAAACACGCTTTTTGTTTTGACAGCGGGAATTAATTTTAAATTAATTTCTGCCACTTCTGTGTTTTGAATTTAGGAAAATGGATTCCATATTTGGAATCAGGATGTTCAAATTGTGTAAATAGGTAACTTTTATTTTTAGACATTTTGAATAATTACTGCGGTAAATATTTTATTTACCATGGTTAAGGGTAAATCCGGTAAATAAGGGTTAAAAAAATAATATTATAATAATACTAAATTACCCTAAAAACTTGTCTTAACCCTATTGGTTGATAGATGGTCGACCATGGGCATCTTTGTGTCAATTTTGGGACCCCATGGATCCACTTGTAAGTGATAATGACACTTTATTTTAATTTAGTTAAAATGAATACAAAAATGACACAAGCATATATCTTTTAGAACAACAATTTTTACATAGGGTTATATATGTTTGATTTTAGATTATAAATATTCATTAGAAAGATAAAACGATTTCCTAAATAATTATATTTTATTTATAATTTTTAGACATTAAATAATTTATTTTATTTATGACACAATGATGATGCAGTAATTACTAAAATAATAAAAAATTAAAATAATTGATCTTATAAATACCCAAATAATTATAATATGAAACTTTTAATGAATTAAACTAATTTTCTATGATAATATGATATATTAGGATTGATTTAATTGACTTTTTTCGAAGTAATCAATCTGTTAGGAGTTTCACAAAAATCAACTATTGAATAGTGTCAAAATTGACATAAAAGAGTTCTTAAAACAAATATTATATTATTAATTGATATTAAATTCCTAAAAATCTAAGGTTCGGCCAAGAGACTTATATTATGATAGGTTCCTCATTAATGGACCACTTGGGGGTCTCTTGGATGTATATAGTAAGTTTATTAACCATATTATATAAAAATACAAAGAGACATTGTAAAAGTGAAACTAATTAACTTAGAGTTAATACTTAAAGATAAGGTTAATATAAGTACCCAAACCTGTCTAAATTCTATTTGTTGAGTGGTTTTCGACCTATCCCCACCTTAACCTTTGAATAGTCAACTTTGGAGCCATTAGAAACCGAATATGAATTTATTATAAATTAATATTTCTAGCTTTTCCAAAGGTGCCCCTCACCCCTCTTATAAAAAGGGCACTCCTCCTTCTCATTTATTCACACCTTAAAAGACTTTTGGTTCGGCCAAACTCAGCCCAAATACTCTCCCAACATCCCTCACTACAACCTAGAGGCCTTATTTTGATCAGAAAGCCAACCTAAGGAGCCCTTTTGATCAAATCAAAAGGAAGAACCCGAAGAAGAGGTAATGATTTCACCACCCTTTTCTAAGTTCCTTTCTTCTTCCACTTCCTCTTTCTTTGTTCTTACCATTCTAAAATAATAACTCCAGTATCTTACATATACTGTGATGTTATTATAAATATGATACAACCATATTCAGTATTCTATCCACCCTTTGAATAACATGTCACCATACGTGCGTACGTACGGCTTACCGTCTCCACGTCGTGGTGTAATTGTTATTCAATATTTTATTATTTGGATGGGTATAATAATGATGTGTAACTCATGTAAATAATAAATATAACATGTTAATGATTCTGTATATATAATATACCATCCATTTATATATTATTTTAATATCAAAAGAATGATATTGTCGCTCGTGCGTACGTACGGACTACCGTCTCCACGAACGCGATGAGATTCATTCTCCATCGTATCCATTCAAGTATAATTATCATTTTATGATTTAAAAATGATGTTTAAGGACTTGATACCATTCTGGATATGAATAATATACAACCTATCCTTTACAAACATGTCTTACGTAACAAAACATATAAAAGAAAACAAGTATGTTAACACCCGATATAATGATAATACTAAGATATTATTATCAAATCAATATTAAAAGATCATATATGATATCATATTAAGGTATATGATTCTTGTATAATTTAATAACAATTATTTCACCATTATAGAGGAGGTTAACCTACCCCAACCAAGGAAAAGTACAAGGTAAGGGTTATTTCACAATCTCTTCATTATCCGAGGTTGTATTATACGTAATAATCTACTGGGATCTCTTTATCATCCACATCCATGTTTCTTTGAAATGTATTTCAAAACATTTTTACTATTTACAAGAATATGGGTTAAAGTCATTTATACCCTTGTTTGACTTTTTATAAGAGGTTTATAAAGGAATCTTTCCTTCGTTTTCAAAATAAGGTCCTTTTTAACCTTTTCGACTGAATTGAGGTAAGAATATTTTTTTTAACTTATACGGCGGGTGCGGTTATTTTCCGCCGTTATAAAATCATCGAAGCTTTCCATACAAGCTTATAAGAATATTTTCAAAGAAAATGTTTTATTTTACTTGGATCTTAAATGATTTCAAAATAAAAGGAGATACTTCTTTAAAAAGAATTTTGATTTCATCTATGTCAACATCCTTTGATAGATTTTAAGATTATTTGAAGTTGGTTTATTATGATACAAAACTTCTATATTGTATTGAAGTTTTTGTGATATGTTTGACTGTGGATGTGCTATTTTTATACCATTCATAGTTTATGGTGAAATTATTGAAATTTCGTATGCTAGCTTTAATACGAATGTTTATGTTATGTTTAAACCTTTTCATATGGGAATGCATTGGACTTAATAAGTGACGGGTGGAGCCCGCTATAGCTCCTCGATGCATCGGTAGGTCTCATGAGACAAACTAGGGTCTTGGAACAAGGCCTTGACAAAATCTTATTTGTAGTCTTGGCACGAGGCCTTGGCTATGTGGTTATGATAGTCTGGCATTATGCATTCCAACATTATGAAAGTGGTTATTGATATTGCATGTGATTATTCGATTAGTAGAATATCCATGTGAACAAGTAAATGGCATTATTTCATTTTACTTTTGCCATACCATGTTGAAAGTTAATATTTAAAAGGCTTTTGTTTTAGTAATTCATTGCCTTAAATGTTTATGCTTATTTTGAATGTTCCGCTATATTGTTATCCTTACTGGGCATTTGAGCTCACCCCTTTTCTATGCTTTATTTTCCCCAGGTAGTGAAGAAGTAATTTATGAATGACTTGCAGGGATATTATGAGGGGTTAATAGTGTGGATATGAAGACTTTGTTGTTGTAGTAGTTTTTCACTTTGAAATGTAATGTAAAACTTTATGATTATATCTAGTGTTTCCAAGGCTACTAAACCAATCGGTCTTTCGGGATTTGATCTTTCTTGTGATCATGCCAATGTTATGTAATTAATGCACCGACTCTGGGTAGCTGGGGTCGGGGCGTTACAGTTGGTATCAGAGGAAGTTTAGTACAACCCTTGGAAGCTAGATTTAGATAAACTCTGATTAGAGCACATAGACCTAAGATGAACTTTGAGGATTAGTATAGAAGAACTTCCTAGAATTTTGGTATTGTAGAGACTTTGTGAGTTTTCCGAGCAATACATCCCTGTCTGGATACGAGCAGGTAGAGGCGGCTCTGGCACAGATGTACCTAGGGGTAAAACCCGAAAACACCGCTTTGAGCTAGACTCGAACGGGAACTGGTGCACGACAACGGGCCTTGCTGCACTCTTGGTTACGACACTCCCGGGGGATATGCTTAGGATAACTCTCACTTTCTTTACAAATCATTATGAAGGGTTTATGAGTATATACTTCCTCAAAGAAAACATATTTATGATTATGGATTATATCCATAGATAGTTCAATTTATGTTTAGTGTTTTATAAGTATGGGATTATGTATTTTGATTCATAAACTGATCTAGTTTATGCCATTGTTTAGAAATGGCGCCTAGTGGAAGAAATGGAAACCGTATCAATGCACGCACTCCATGTAGGGATTGCCCTCCTGCTCAAGATAATTATAGTGGGGCTGGTGATGCAACTGGTGCTGATCAGCTAATCACCGTACTGGGACAACTTACTCAGGTTATGAATAATAACCTTACCCGTATGGAGCACCCTGATCCGCAGCGTGGAGGATCAATGTTAGATCGATTCATGAGAAAACAACCACCAACGTTCAATGGGAGTACAAATCCCTTAGTAGCTGAGCAATGGATATTTTCCCTAGAGAAAATATTTCAGGCTTTGGGGAGTAGTGAAAGGGAAAAAGTTACCATGGCAGTTTACCGCCTCACTGGAGATGCTGATCAATGGTGGTCATTGATTCAAAACATGAAGGAAGATGATGAAGTATCAAACATGGAATGGAGGGAGTTCAAAGATCTGTTTTTAGAAAAATACTTTCCTCGCGACCATCGAGCAGATATGGAAAGACAATTTCTGAGTCTGAGACAAAAGGAGGATGAGAATGTCACAAAGTATGAGGCTAACTTTACAAGGTTAGCGAGGTACGCTGGTGATTATATTCGCAACCCAAGAAGTAAGATTGATCGTTTCTTTGATGGGTTAAAACCATTTCTCCGTCGAGCATTAGTCTCACAATCCTTTTCATCGTACGAAGACATTGTCTCATGTGCTATCAAGACCGAAAAGGAATTCTCTAAGTCTTATGACTTTAAAGCAAAGCAAGAGAAGAAGAGACCTGCTGATCAATCTGGGAATGGAAATAAGGGGAAGAAGGGAAAGGTTGAATATTCATCTTGTGGTAAGTGCGGGAAGAAACACCTCGGTGCTTGCCTGAAGGGAATGGGAGTCTGTTACAAGTGTGGTGAAAAAGGCCACCAAGCTCATGATTGCAAGGGGAAGAAGGAAGCTACCAACGTTCAGTGCTACAATTGCAGGGAGATGGGGCATTATGCAAATGCATGTCCTAAGCGTCAGGAGAACTTACCTCAAAAAGGCCAAGGGATCAAGGCCAGGCTTATGCTATCACTACTGCTGAGGTAGAAGCTCTGAAAGACGTGGTGGCAGGTAATTTAATGGTTTCCTCAAGTTTAGCAAATGCATTATTTGATTCTGGATCATCGCATTGTTTCATATCTTCCCAGTTTTCTAAGAAAATTAGATATTTCCAATTTGATTTAATAAGGGAGTTGTCAGTTAAAACTCCTAATGGAAGTATCATTGCAACAAAGTTTTGTGAATCAGTCCCCATTAGAGCACATAAATTTTCTTTATCTGCTGATTTCATCGTCATACCTATGATTGAGTTTGATATAATCCTCGGTATGGACTGGCTTTCGGACTATGATGCGAAGATTTATTGTAAGATGAAAGAGGTTACGATTCTTGATGATAATGATAAGGAGCACCTTATTTTTAGAGCAGAATCGTCACCACCTAATTCTTATTTAGATCCACCCCCTGTAGCTCAACTTAATTCAATTATCGGGGAGGAAGAGAATGAAATAACTGTCGGTGAGGAAAGGAATGTTCAAATAGAGTATGTACCTATTGTGAAAGAATTTGTAGATGTATTTCCGGAAGATTTACCTGGACATCCTCCAGAACAAGAAGTTGAGTTTTCTATTGATTTGATTCCTGGATCAAGGCCTATATCGAAGACCCCTTATAGAATGGCCACTGTAGAGCTAGTCGAACTAAAGAAACAACTAGAGGAATTGAGTAATAAGGGATTTATTCGCCCTAGTGTTTCTCCATGGGGAGCCCCTGTTCTTTTTGTTAAAAAGAAAGATGGATCTATGAGGTTATGTATCGATTACAGGGAGATCAATGCTATAACGATAAAGAACAAGTATCCCCTACCTCGTATTGATGATTTATTTGACCAACTACATAGAGCTCAATACTTTTCAAAGATTGACCTTCGATCTGGATACCATCAGTTGTGTGTAAAGAAGGAAGACATTCCGAAAACAGCATTTCGAACCAGGTATGGGCATTACGAGTTTACTGTAATGCCGTTTGGATTGACTAATGCACCCTTTGTATTCATGGATCTGATGAATAGAGTTTTCAAGGAGTATCTCGATGAATTTTTGGTGGTATTTATTGATGATATCTTGGTATACTCCAAAACCTACAAAGATCATGAAAATCACTTGCGCATTATCTTGAAGACTCTGAGGAGGCATGAATTATATGGAAAGTTTAGCAAGTGTGAATTCTGGCTTCAGGAGATTTCTTTTCTTGGCCATATTGTCTCTAAAGATGGAATCTCTATTGATCCTTCTAAGACCAAGGCAATCCAAGAATGGCCAGCACCTACGAGTATAACTGAGGTACGTAGTTTTATTGGTTTGGCAGGTTATTATCGACGTTTCGTCCAGAATTTTGCCCGATTGGCTAACCCATTAACGAAGCTCACACGTAAAGGGGTTAAATTTGTTTGGACAAAAGAGTGTGAAGAATGTTTCGAAGAACTGAAGAGAAGATTAGTCAATGCTCCTATATTGACTCTACCATCGGGGAATGATGGGTTCGTTATTTATAGTGATGCATCAAAGAAAGGACTTGGCTGTGTCCTTATGCAGAATGATAGAGTTATTGCCTATGCATCACGACAGTTGAAAATTCATGAACAAAACTATCCTACTCATGATCTCGAGTTAGCAGCAGTGATCTTTGCTTTGAAAATATGGAGGCACTACCTCTATGGTGAAAAATGTGAGATTTATACTGATCACAAGAGTTTGAAGTATATTTTCTCACAAAAAGAACTCAACATGAGGCAAAGGAGATGGCTTGAATTACTCAAGGATTATGATTGTACGATACACTACCACCCAGGGAAGGCAAACAAGGTGGTAGATGCTTTGAGTAGAAAATACCATGGAGTTTTGAACAATATGAGAATTGAAAGGGATCCAATTTTCATGGAGCTAGTGAAGATGGACATGGGAATAACCAGGGAAGGTGAAACATCAATGCTTTTTCAAATGGTTGCCAAACCATCTTTACTAGAAAGGATTAAGAGTTCTCAGAATGATGATGAAGAATTCCAAAAGAAGATTAAAGCTGTGAATGATGGGAGATTGAGAGACTTTGCGTATGAAGGTGGAATTTTGAAATTCGGGAAGAGACTTTGTGTTCCCAATATACCTGATCTAAAAAGGGAATTGCTGGATGATGCTCATAGTTCCAATTTCTCTATACACCCTGGGAGCACCAAAATGTATAGAGATTTGAAGGAACATTTTTGGTGGGACAACATGAAGAGGGAGATTGCTGATTTTGTGTCAAGATGTATGGTTTGTCAACAAGTGAAAGCTGGAAGGCAACAGCCTGGAGGAGTCATGCAACCTCTTCCCATACCGGAGTGGAAATGGGACAATATTACAATGGACTTTGTCATGGGGCTACCAAAGACTCCTAGAAGGAACGATGCAATATGGGTTATTGTTGATCGTCTTACCAAGTCAGCACATTTTCTTGCTATAAGAGAAGATCTACCCCTGGAACGTCTAGCAAGACTATACATTAATGAAGTTGTGAGACTTCATGGAGTACCCCTATCGATTGTTTCTGATCGTGATCCCCATTTTACTTCAAGATTTTGGAAAAGTCTTCAGAAATCCCTGGATACTGAACTTCATTTGAGCACTGATTACCACCCTCAGACAGACGGACAATCAGAACGGACTATTCAGACCTTAGAAGACATGTTGAGATCTTGCTCACTTGATTTTCAGGGTATGTGGGATCAATATTTACCACTAGTAGAATTTTCCTATAACAATAGCTTCCATTCGAGTATTCAGATGGCACCATATGAAGCATTATACGGAAAGAGATGTCGTACACCAACCTGTTGGGATGACGTTGGTGAAAGAAAACTTGTAGGCCCAGAACTGGTGGAGGAAACGGTGGAAAAGGTGAAGGTAATCCAAAATCACATTAAAGCAGCTCAAAGTAGGCAGAAGAGCTATGCCGATAATCGAAGGAAGGATTTGGAATTTCAAGTCGGTGATCATGTTTTCCTGAAGGTATCTCCATGGAAGGGAGTCATACGTTTTGGTAAGAAAGGTAAATTGAGTCCCAGGTACATCGGACCTTTTGAAATTCTAGAACGAATTGGGGCTGTAGCTTACCGATTGGCAATGCCGCCAAGTCTCTCCAAAGTTCACGATGTGTTCCACGTATCTCTGTTGAGGAAATACATGCCTGACCCAACGCATGTACTCACCTATGAAGATTTAGAACTGGAACCCGATCTGTCTTATTGCGAAGAGCCCATCAAGATTCTTGATACGAGAGAACAAGTGCTGAGAAACCGGACGACGCGTCTGGTAAAAGTTTTGTGGAGGAATCATAAGATGGAAGAGGCAACGTGGGAACCCGAGGAACTTATGATGAAGAACCACCCGAGTCTTTTTATGAAGTAATACCCTAGAAATTGCGAGGACGCAATTATTTGAAGGAGGGGAGAATGTAACACCCCAAGCTTCTACGGTACGTTTCCCTTTGAATAATGCGATAGCGTGTGTTGTACGCAACCTCGAGTTCTAACACACACCACAACTAATTAAACTAGCCGTTGTGAATAGTAATACCTAATTTTTGAAATTATATATATTTTATATTTCAAAATGTACTTCATTTTTGGACTCGGAATATCTAATTTAGCCTAAGGTGAAATTTTGGTACTTTTCGGATAACTTTTATATTTTGATGAATAGTGAAAATTACTAAATTTTAATTAAAAACAACTTTTTTAATCAAAATAATTAATAGTGATAAATTATGAATTTGAGTGGTTTTAAAGTATATTTAGAATATATTTTTACCATTTAATATAATGTTGGTCATTGGACATAATTTTACAATTAAACCAAACATAAACAAGTGTCAATCTTTTGATAGTTATTATCTCTTAAAAACACGCTTTTTGTTTTGACAGCGGGAATTAATTTTAAATTAATTTCTGCCACTTCTGTGTTTTGAATTTAGGAAAATGGATTCCATATTTGGAATCAGGATGTTCAAATTGTGTAAATAGGTAACTTTTATTTTTAGACATTTTGAATAATTACTGCGGTAAATATTTTATTTACCATGGTTAAGGGTAAATCCGGTAAATAAGGGTTAAAAAAATAATATTATAATAATACTAAATTACCCTAAAAACGTGTCTTAACCCTATTGGTTGATAGATGGTCGAACATGGGCATCTTTGTGTCAATTTTGGGACCCCATGGATCCACTTGTAAGTGATAATGACACTTTATTTTAATTTAGTTAAAATGAATACAAAAATGACACAAGCATATATCTTTTAGAACAACAATTTTTACATAGGGTTATATATGTTGGATTTTAGATTATAAATATTCATTAGAAAGATAAAAAGATTTCCTACATAATGCTATTTTATTTATAATTTTTAGACATTAAATAATTTATTTTATTTATGACACAATGATGATGCAGTAATTACTAAAATAATGAAAAATTAAAATAATTGATCTTATAAATACCCAAATAATTATAATATGAAACTTTTAATGAATTAAACTAATTTTCTATGATAATATGATATATTAGGATTGATTTAATTGACTTTGTTCGAAGTAATCAATCTGTTAGGAGTTTCACAAAAATCAACTATTGAATAGTGTCAAAATTGACATAAAAGAGTTCTTAAAACAAATATTATATTATTAATTGATATTAAATTCCTAAAAATCTAAGGTTCGGCCAAGAGACTTATATTATGATAGGTTCCTCATTAATGGACCACTTGGGGGTCTCTTGGATGTATATAGTAAGTTTATTAACCATATTATATAAAAATACAAAGAGACATTGTAAAAGTGAAACTAATTAACTTAGAGTTAATACTTAAAGATAAGGTTAATATAAGTACCCAAACCTGTCTAAATTCTATTGGTTGAGTGGTTTTCGACCTATCCCCACCTTAACCTTTGAATAGTCAACTTTGGAGCCATTAGAAACCGAATATGAATTTATTATAAATTAATATTTCTAGCTTTTCCAAAGGTGCCCCTCACCCCTCTTATAAAAAGGGCACTCCTCCTTCTCATTTCTTCACACCTTCAAAGCCTTTTGGTTCGGCCAAACTCTGCCCAAATACTCTCCCAACATCCCTCACTACAACCTAGAGGCCTTAGTTTGATCAGAAAGCCAAACTAAGGAGCCCTTTTGATCAAATCAAAAGGAAGAACCCGAAGAAGAGGTAATGATTTCACCACCCTTTTCTAAGTTCCTTTCTTCTTCCACTTCCTCTTTCTTTGTTCTTACCATTCTAAAATAATAACTCCAGTATCTTACATATACTGTGATGTTATTATAAATATGATACAACCATATTCAGTATTCTATCCACCCTTTGAATAACATGTCACCATACGTGCGTACGTACGGCTTACCGTCTCCACGTCGTGGTGTAATTGTTATTCAATATTTTATTATTTGGATGGGTATAATAATGATGTGTAACTCATGTAAATAATAAATATAACATGTTAATGATTCTGTATATATAATATACCATCCATTTATATATTATTTTAATATCAAAAGAATGATATTGTCGCTCGTGCGTACGTACGGACTACCGTCTCCACGAACGCGATGAGATTCATTCTCCATCGTATCCATTCAAGTATAATTATCATTTTATGATTTAAAAATGATGTTTAAGGACTTGATACCATTCTGGATATGAATAATATACAACCTATCCTTTACAAACATGTCTTATGTAACAAAACATATAAAAGAAAACAAGTATGTTAACACCCGATATAATGATAATACTAAGATATTATTATCAAATCAATATTAAAAGATCATATATGATATCATATTAAGGTATATGATTCTTGTATAATTTAATAACAATTATTTCACCATTATACAGGAGGTTAACCTACCCCAACCAAGGAAAAGTACAAGGTAAGGGTTATTTCACAATCTCTTCATTATCCGAGGTTGTATTATACGTAATAATCTACTGGGATCTCTTTGTCATCCACATCCATGTTTCTTTGAAATGTATTTCAAAACATTTTTACTATTTACAAGAATATGGGTTAAAGTCATTTATACCCTTGTATGACTTTTTATAAGAGGTTTATAAAGGAATTTTTCCGTCGTTTTCAAAACAAGGTCCTTTTTAACCTTTTCGACTGAATTGAGGTAAGAATGTTTTTTTTAACTTATACGGCGGGTGCGGTTATTTTCCGCCGTTATAAAATCATCGAAGCTTTCCATACAAGCTTATAAGAATATTTTCAAAGAAAATGTTTTATTTTACATGGATCTTAAATGATTTCAAAATAAAAGGAGATACTTCTTTAAAAAGAATTTTGATTTCATCTATGTCAACATCCTTTGATGGATTTTAAGATTATTTGAAGTTGGTTTATTATGATACAAAACTTCTATATTGTATTGAAGTTTTTGTGATATGTTTGACTGTGGATGTGCTATTTTTATACCATTCATAGTTTATGGTGAAATTATTGACATTTCGTATGCTAGCTTTAATATGAATGTTTATGTTATGTTTAAACCTTTTCATATGGGAATGCATTGGACTTAATAAGTGACGGGTGGAGCCCGCTATAGATCCTCGATGCATCGGTAGGTCTCATGAGACAAACTAGTGTCTTGGCACAAGGCCTTGACAAAATCTTATTTGTAGTCTTGGCACGAGGCCTTGGCTATGTGGTTATGATAGTCTGGCATTATGCATTCCAACATTATGAAAGTGGTTATTAAAATTGCATGTGATTATTCGATTAGTAGAATATCCATGTGAACAAGTAAATGGCATTATTTCATTTTACTTTTGCCATACCATGTTGAAAGTTAATATTTAAAAGGCTTTTGTTTTAGTAATTCATTGCCTTAAATGTTTATGCTTATTTTGAATGTTCCGCTATATTGTTATCCTTACTGGGCATTTGAGCTCACCCCTTTTCTATGTTTTATTTTCCCCAGGTAGTGAAGAATTAATTTATGAATGACTTGCAGGGATATTATGAGGGGTTAATAGTGTGGATATGAAGACTTTGTTGTTGTAGTCGTTTTTCACTTTGAAATGTAATGTAAAACTTTATGATTATATCTAGTGTTTCCAAGGCTACTAAACCAATCGGTCTTTCGGGATTTGATCTTTCTTGTGATCATGCCAATGTTATGTAATTAATGCACCGACTCTGGGTAGCTGGGGTCGGGGCGTTACAAACAGGATAGACATTTACCACACTTGGAGTAAAGGAATTCATCTTCCATACTCCCTCTCCTCCAAGGCTTCTCTGGATAACTTATTAAGGTTATTTAATAGTGTATATTCCCCTCCCCAAGAGTGTGTGAAAATTGATAGAGGGTATACCCTTGGGATTTATTTCGTCGGACCCCCTTGACTCACTTTTCTCTTTGTCTATTTTTTCATATTTTTTTGATAAAATAATATCATGTTGTGTGTAAATATATTTGAATCAAATTATATATAAATACATATTTGTAAAATTATATATAAGTACATATTTACTTAATATAATTATATTTATTTATATAAGTATATATTAATATATGTTAATATATATAAATATTTAATCATATATATTTGATAATATTTATAATTTTTTTGTAATTTTTATAATTATATGTGTTTAATATATTTAAATATATTAATATATATTTTTATATTTCAATATATATTTAAATATATTTATAGACATTTATACATATTTCTATATGTATATAAATACATAGACTTATATGTTTACATCAAAATGCATGCGTACATACATATATCATAGTTTATATATATATATATATAATTATATGAATATATATACACATAAATATTTATATATATACATATAAGTATAAATAAATATATATATATATATATTTAAGTATATCATTGTATAATTATCTGGATGTATATATATTTATATATGTCTATATATATTTATATATAGTTATATTACATATATATATATGTATATATATATATTAATAGTTATATATACATATTATATTCTTTTACAATTTATATATATTTATAATTATATGTAAGCATATATATTTATTTTAAATTATTTAAATAATGTAATTTATCAAAATAATAATGCCTATTTAATTAATAGATAGATGGATTTGTGGGGGTTGGTAATGGATTTTTAGAATTACCAAGAGAAAAGATGTTAAAATCATACCCCATTCATAAGATTTATATGGTGGGTGGAGGTAGGTGGGTCAAGTCGGCAGGTGGGTCAGTCCTTGTCGAGCCGAGTGGGCGGTTAGGGTAGGCTATGTGGGTCGGGTGGGCCTCTTAGGTAGGTATGGTCAGCCAGGAATTCTAGTTGATAATATGTAATAAATTTAAAAAAACAATAATTTTGAAAAGAATAAAAAAAATAATGCTATTAATTGATTACCGACAGTTTAAACCAATGCTAAAAATATTGTGAAATAAAACTACTATGGAAAAAGCACCATGAAATGAATTCAAGAATTGCTAACTATGTTGTTTTTTGATAGCGTGTTAGAAACTTTAATGGTGGATAAAACCATAGGTAGATTCCAAAAAAATCAACGCTAAATGTATATTTTAGAATAGTGATAAGACATTGTGAAGTCATAATCCTATAAGAATTCCCACCATTTTCACTGATTCATATTTAAATCATGTTGAGAAATAATATCACTTAGTTCATTATGATCTCTAAATACTACAAAACAATATTAAAAAAAACTACTAACAAAACTTCAAGGAAAATACAATTGTTGCAAGCTTGAGATCATGAGAATCATAATTACATTCATGAGGAAAAAACTTAACAGACACATAAAGATCACCACCCTCTATAATGTAAGTACATAACTCAATCCATGATATGAATAATCAAAGAAACACTAAAAAATAAAACCCTCTTTTGGAAAATGATGAATTGGAGAACTGACTTTCATCTCCTTTAGATATTCAAATGTTTCCTTACAACTGCCTCATGCATTGAAGGACCAACCATCAAACAATACTGAGATATAACATGGTTAGTAAAATTCACATCTCACATCCAAAACATGTACATTGATAATTTCCCACAGTTGTGATATTGTTAAAAAAAACCTCCATAGTTACCATAAGATGCATAGAATGATCCTTATCTGATCCAAAATACAAAACAATTATATCAGTGACCATTACATTTATCTTATCTCAATACTCATAAAACAATATGTTTATCAATAACAAGAAAACTAGTAAGGAATTTATTTTACTGAAAGGAAAAATCATGAACTCAATGTGTCCAAAATTACACCTAAAGGAGTTTTTTGAGATATTGTACTTATCTAATATCATATAATTATATCCACTATGATATCTCGAAATTTTAAAATGAAACACCGTGTTTGATATCATACAAGATATGACACATTGATCTTCAATGAAGAGATAAATATTATTATGTAAATGTCATTGTTATAACCTAAATGTTAAATTGACACGTATAAATATGAATAACTAATTAATGAAAAAACTATAAAGTTCCATCTCAATATGAATTTACTGTTTTTTTCTTAGAAAATAATCACGTATTTTTAGTTAAGTCATTTTATTCTTTAAAAATTGTTGGGGAAAATCCCTCAAGGTGTCCTCCTGGTATGTTTTTTGGTGTGATTGTATTTATTGAAAAACTAGATGACCATGAATGAGTATGTTTGGTGTTTTGATGTATGATTGAATAGTTCACAGACCGAAAAGGATAGTTCATGGACCATTAATGGTAGTAAGTGGAATGTCGAAGGAAATCGGAAATGGAAGGGAACTGCAAAGTGCGAGACAGAGACCATGTATGAGAATGGTTTGTGGGGTGAAATAGTTTTTAGAGAAGGTATGAAGTATACATTAGGAATGTGGTAGGCTGGATGGCTTGTCATTATAAAAAACAAGGCTATGATTTGAGAATATGTGAATGGAATAGTTTTTGAAAATGTGATGGTGATTTTGGTCATTGCATAAGAAGAGAGGTGGTACGTGGACCACATAGGGAAGAGCGGTTCATGGAAGCAACATGGTATGTGGTGAAATCTATACCATATTCAAGATTTGGTAAATCTTGGAGTAATGGATTTTTTGATCTATTTTCTTATATAAGGAGAAATAATCCCGTTATTAAGCAGATAAATTTTCCTAATAAAACATATTTTCTTCGGGAATTCAGCCAAGTCCAAAAGAGGTTCACGAGGAGGATTCTACAAAGGATGAAGTAGTTCGCAGAAGCAATTTTGTGAAAGGGTATTTAAGGAGAACTGTAGTCCTCAAAAGAAGAAGTTAGTCTATGGAAGAGAAGTCCTCGAATGAAGGAATTGCACATGAAGTAGAAATTGTATGTGAAGGAAGTACACATAAGTGGTACGCGAAGGTGGTACGTGGTTGAGGAATGGGAGGAAGTTCATGGAGGCACTTCACGGGGGAGGTGGTCCATGAAGCATACCCACTACATAGTTTATGGAATAGGAATGTTGGTTCATGGAGGAATCAATGAATCTTGAAAATTTCCTAAAATAGTTTGCGAAAATGATTTCTAATAACCTAACAGTATCCAGAAAAGTGGACTTTATCTATGGGTGAAAATGGTCTTCAACAGAGCATCTACCAATAGTCTAGGATGCATGTTTTCATGAAAATTAAGAGACCTACAAGTCCATAAACTATGAGTGGATCCCCTCCAATATCAGTAAGAAAATTAAGTGAAATACAATGATCCTTCCCACTGAAAGTGATACAGAGGAAGAGACATAGGGAGTGAACCTTACGAATGTAGTGAGCAGACCTTAATCCTTGTAATGGCAGTGATCATGGGCATAGAAGATCTAGCTAGAACATTGTAATTGGTAGTGAGATTTAGTGGATTTGATACATTTTCACATCACCATTTTATGATTCTTGGACATACCCCAGTGAGGGTCAACCAGGTAAAATCTTTGTGTCTTGTTCATGATTTCATTTCTTTTCAAATATTACTACGGGAAAAAGAGAGATGTGTGTTTTGTTTAATGATGAAAAAAGATTATATGGGGAATGTGTATTAATCTATTATACTCTAATTCACCCCCACTCTTATGTTATTTGACCTTGTGAACTTAACAATTGGTATCCATGCAAAATGTTAAAAGTTAGTGGTTCTCTCTCTATAGAATAAATGGAGGTGGTCAATCACAAAGGAATTTAGATCTTCGATGGTAACAATTTCAACTAATCATGAATCAGATGAAACACTACTTCTAAACATTAGGAATGGATATTTTCATAGGAACTATGCATGAAATATTAGCCGATATTAATAGCAGTGCTTTGTCAGGAGCTGAAAGAAGATATTTTGATGCATATGCTAAAAGGATCAATGCCTGTAAAGAGACCTATCAAATGAAATTTATACTAAGTTGATGTCATGTAAAACATCACATTCTATGTGGGAAAAGATTTTTAATACCTGTGAATAAGATTCAAAGGTCAGAGAGGAAAAGCTTCATGTTTTGTGGAACAAGTATGATGATCTAAGAATGAAACCAATTGAATCTATTGATACATTCGTTGATAGGGTGAATGTTTTAGTGGATTACATGTGTGGTTTTGGAGAATTAATTGAAGATATAAATATTTTCAAGTGTATCTTGATGAAAATTCAACCTATATTTAATCTGAAATATTTAGTATTGGAAGATAAATATCCAAAATAGATGACATTGGATAACTTGCACAATACTCTTATTTCATATGAAATGAGAAATAATGATAATGATTTTGTCGAAAAGGGGGTGCCCAAATAAATGAAATTCAAGGCCTTGATGAATCTCTTTGTTAAAGATGATCAGGAGGAAGAAAATTTGGACGATGTCATGTCATTTCTCTATTCAATTATATAAAGAGGAAGATAAAAATTCAAAGGTAAACTTCCACTTTCATGCTTCCAATGTGGAAAGATTAGACATTTTATAGTAAAGTGTCTTAATAAGTTTGAATATGATGATGAATACAATGATGAAATTCCAAAATATAAGTATTCATATAATAAGAAAGGTTGAAGAAGTGATAAGAGTGAATTATTCAAAAATAATAATATTCTTTCAAAAGGAGATGAAAGATCAGAAGAATCTGAGGCAAAAGAGTTATAGGACTAAAAGTATCATGAGTTAGATTATTTATTGGTGGTTTTTCTAGAAATTACGTAACAAAATAAGAAAGTGACATTGAAGAAGTAAAAGTTTACGGAAGAGTGGACCTTCAGGCTGAATTATAAGATTCTCTTGAAGAGATAGAGGTTTGGAGAGGAAAAACAAAGAAAGATAATAAAATGATTTGTGATACCCAACTCTATATACAGCATCGGAAATAAGAGAAGTCTGAGCTAAATGATAAAATTGAAAAATTGAAGTCTCCATCACCATAAATCTCTAAAAATTTATTTGAGTACATACTCAAAAGTGAAAATCTAAAAAGAGATATTGATAGTTTAACTGAAACTGGAAAATATCAAATCAAAAATATTGAATAACTTGAAGAGTAAGTCTTCAGTCTGTGAAAAAGTGTTAAGAATCAAGAAAACTTGTTGACCCAAAGAATAGTTTGGGGAAAACAAATAACACAGAAAATATAAAATATGTAAATAGTACATCTTTGTGCAGTAGAACAAAATAAAAAGTTGAATTCAAATGATATATTTGGTATGAGGATTTATTGAAAACCAAAAGCAGTAATGGTTGAAAAATACCACAAGCACCTACTCCAAGAGTGAATATTTATTTGGGTATAAAGTAGGATCAGAAGATTTATATAACCCATGGGATAATCAATGGTACAGTATTACCATATATAAATGTACCCTGAATAAGATTCTATTGTCTTGGAAATATATGACACACACAAAATTATTTTTCCATAGAAAAGAGGTGCCAAAGGTAACATGACCAACATAGGAAGTCATATAGAGATCAACTTTCTAAGTCATCATTTGATGGTCACTATTTCAGGTGTGGAGGATTTGGGCACATGGAAGGATATTTCTCATTAATAATACAGAGGAATGTGCCTATATAGACTAAGGTTGGTTATAAGCAGCATAAAAATGTATCATCAAATGAGATAAAAATGAAAAAATCGATTTAAAACAATTCAAGATGAATCTGGTTCATCATTTTCTAAGGAATGTCATGAGTATCAATCTATAAAGTGTTTTAAGTCAAAAACATGGATTAAAAAAGAAAAGATCTAAGAATATAGTAGTTGTAGAAATTGTGTTCAAGGAATCAGATCATAGGGATATATGGATCATTTACAGTGGATGTACCACCCATATGACAGGTAACAAGGATCTAGTGATGAGAATCAGTTATGATAAAGAAGGTATTTTAAGATTTTTTAATGATGAAGGGTTTAAAATCATTGTCTTTGGGAAATCAATGTTTGGGGTAAAGTACATGATACGTGAAGATGTCTTGGTTGTTGAAGGTCTTAGTCATAACATATTAAGTGTAAGTCAATTGTGTGACTCAGGATATGCCATATACTTTTCCTAGAAATTATCTATCATCAAGGAAAAATATGTTGTTATTGTATTGCATGGAAAGTGTAAAAAAGATAATCTTTATCTTTTCTATTGAGAAGAAGATATTTACTTGTTGTCCAAGGAATAATAAAATAAGTTGTGGTATAAATGTCTTGGCCACGTGAGCCAAACATCCTTGGAAGATATGGTGAAGTATGATGTTGCTCGAGATCTCCCTAGATTATCACATGACCATACATATACATGTTATGCCTACCAATAAGGTAATATAATTAGAATGATATATAAGGTAAAATAGAAAATGTAAACAAGATTTCTTGAGTTGGTTCATATTGATGTGTGTGGACCAATTTCACCAAGATCTCTTGATGGGAGAATATATTATGTTCTCTTCAGTGATGATTACATTATAATGGCATGGGTTTCAATCATCACCCAAAAATATGAGTTATTTAGTTGCATAAAAACATATCAAATAGAAGTTGAGAAGATTTTGGGTCGAACAATCCAGAATATCCAAACAGACAACAAGAAAAATTTCAAAAACTTCCAAGTAGAGGATTGTCTCAAGAAACATGGGATAAAACATTAATTTTTAGTGGTAATAACTCTATATTAAAATGGAGTTTTGGAGATAAGAAATTATATTTTCAACAAAATGACCAAAATATTTCTCATTGAGAAAGTCATTCCAGAGAAATTTTGGAAATAAACAGTGATGACGGTAGTCTACACAGAAAATAAATCATTATTATGACTAAAAGAAGAGAAGACTCCATATGAGCTATGTTATGGAAATAATCCATCATTTAAGTACTTTCGATTCATCTGAAGTAAGTTTTTATTGTTAAAAAGGAGAAACATAGGAAGTTTGAATCTTTTGGAGATTAAGGGATATTTCTTAGCCTCTCAAAGAAAAGAAAAGCATATAAATGCTTCAACAATAAGTAATGAAATATTATTGAAATGATAAGAATGAGAAATATCTTGAGAAAATACATGATCAGTATCTGGAGGATAGTGATGAAGAATTAAGTAGATTAGGGGATGATCTAGTTCTATAGGTTGATTCAAAAGAAGACTCAGATGATGATAAGGATTATAATAAATTAGTATATGCACAAAGACAAAAGAGAAGAGCCAAAATTGATAGAAAAAATATAATTGGTGATCAGAAAGCTCTAGTTCAGACAATGAGGATGGATACTCTATATAAATAATCCTTCTTATCCCAGGAAGATACAAAATTTTTTGGTGAAGAAGATGGTGATGAGAATTGGGTTCACACTATGAATGAAGTGCTTGACCAAATTGAGAAGAATCTAACATGAGTGATTGTTTCAAGTCCAACTAATAAGAATATCATCAGAACAAAATGGGTCTTTCACTAAAAATATTAATGAATATGGTGTTGTGATTTAAATCAAAGAATTACTAGTGCATAAAGGGTATTCCAAGATAGAGGTAATTGTTTTTGTGGAGTTATTTTCTCTAGTTTCAAGGTTGGAGGCAATCAGATTATTCTTAGCCCAAGTATTTCAAAGAAAGTTCTGTTTTTTATAGATGGTTGACAAGTCAACATTTCTGAATTGTTTTATAGAATAAGAAATTTATATTGACCATCCAGATGGTTTTCTCATTCATGAAGATGAGAGAATATTTTTCAGTTAAATAAGGCTTTATATGGTGTGAAGAAAGAACCAAGAGCATGGTATTCAAGGCTAGATTAGTTTATGAAAAATATCAGTTTTCAGCATGGTGGAGTTGATTACAATCAATATGTAAACCATGAAAGTAATCAAAGGATGGTGGTTCTAGTATATGTTGATGAAATAATCTTTGTAGGATCATATGGAGAAAAATGTAGATAGTTTTCTGAATTCATCAAAAAGTGAGTTCAAAATGTCAATGATTAGTGAACTGAGTTTTTTACTTGGTCTACATGTGACACAAGGAATGAATGGAACATTCATTTCTCAATCCTAACAGGCCATGGATTTTTTTAGAAGATTTGGAATGGACAATTCCAAGGATAGAAAGACTCTGGTGGTACTCAGATGAAACTATCTCGGGAAGATAAAGTCAAAGCGTTCAATGTCATAGAATATAGGCAGATCATTCAATCTCTATTGTACATAATAGTGACATGAACAGATGTTGTTTTTGCCACATGTCAAGAAGAATGATATCAAAGTAATCCCAATTAAAGTGACATGCTTTTACTGAAATAATACTTTATTATATCAATGGAACTGTGTATTTCGGGTTGATGTATAATGAAAAATATCAGCTAGATATATTGAGATATATTGATGCAGATTGGGCCAGATCAGCAAATGATAGAAAATCAATATCAGGAGGTGATTTCTATTTCGGTAATTTTTGTATTTCTTGGCTAAGAAAGAAATGATATTGTATTTCATTGAGAACCTCAGAATATGAGTATATTGAGTCCAATCAAGCAAGCACACAGTTATTGTGAATAAAGAAACATATTGAGGATATGGGAATTGAAGTGATGTCTCTGATTAGAATCCATTGTGATAATTCAAGTTCTATAAGTCTTAGAAAAAATCTATTCCATAACTCAAGGACAAAGCACATTGAAATAAAATATCATTTAATCTAGGAGAATGTGGATCAAGGGACTATAATGTTGGAGTATGTACCTACAAAACAAAAGGTTGCAGACATTCTGACAAAGGCCTTACCCAAAGAAGCATTTTAAAGGCATAGACTGGCTCTTAGAGATCATTCTACTCCTCTCACTTGAAAATTGTGGATTTTGGACCCCCTATCCCTACGGTATGGTGTGTTTATCCTTAATGCGACAATTATGTTCTTTACCCTGTTACATACATAAAAGGAATGGCTCTAGGGTTATTTGACAAAGGGGGATAAATTGAAGCTTTTAAATGAGATAAAATGTCTTAATAAAGTCTAGGGGAGAATCTATTTGGATAAGCCATGAGATGGGGGATGAAGATATTAGGGGGAGCAGTGATGTAGGGGGGTATTAAATCTGATGATGTTATATGTGATCAATCAAAGGATATATATCACAACAACCGAAGATCGTGATGAAATCAAAAGAATGGTTTTGGAATGGAATGAAGTGACTCATTGATGAACTTTTCATTATACTCTTATTTCTCACACTGATCATGGACCATGTGGTCTTAGAGTATGTGTTAAATTAATCCTTTATTGTTATTATAATCTCAATAAGTGAATACTATTATAATCTGAAATAATCATTAATGAGATATCAAATTATGATAGTGTATTCAATAAACCCAAATTGGGAGATTGAAGGGGAAAAAATCCCTCAATATTTCTTATCGGTATGTTTTGTGTGTGATATTTTTTGTTAAAAAATCCATATTACCGCGAATGAGTATATTCGGTGTTCGATAAAAGAAGGTTTTTACGGTGGAATAGTTCCCTAGTATTTTCCAAATTTTTGGGCATTAAAACCAAGAGTTTGGTTTTTAGAAAAAAAAATATTTTCGTGTAGGAGTTAACGGTATGCGGACAACGAAGGATAGTTTTCGGACCGTGAATGTTGGTACGGGAAACGTCAAAGGAAATTTGAAAAGGAAGGGAACCAAAAAGATAGAGATGGAGACTGTGTATGGAAACAATTCTCGAGGAGAAAACGTTTCATGGTGAAGGACTATGGTATGCGTAAAAAATTCAGTACGAGGGATGGCTTGTTTTTGGTGAAAATGAGGCAGTGATTTGAGAAGCCACAAAGGGTGTCATTTGTGAAAATGTGATAGTGATTTTTGTTACTGCTTAGGAAGAGTGGCAGTATACGGACCACATAGGGAGGCATGGTTTGTGGTAGTATCACGATACGTGGTGAAAGATATACCATATTGAATATTTGGTAAATCTCATATTAATGGATTTTTCAGATTTATTTTCTTATATAAGGAGAACTAATCCCGTTATTAAGAAGAGAAATTTTCATAAGAAAAAATCTTTTCTCTGAGAATTCGTCCAAGTCTGAAAGAGGATTGTGAGGAGGATTCTGCAAAGGGTGATGAAGTTTGCAGAAACGATTCCATGAAAGGGTGTTTTTGGAGAAGTGTAGTCCACAAAAAAAGAAGGCAGCCCATGGAAGAAGCATTTTGTGAAAGAAGGAATTCTGCAAAAGAAAAATTGGTAAGATAAGGAAATTCATGGAAGCAGTACGTAGAAGAGTTACATGGAGGCAGTATGCATTGGAGTAAGTGGAGGTAGTACGAAGAGGTAGTTCATGAAAGAGGTGGTCCATAAACCATGCCCACTACGCAGTTTATGGAATAAGATAGGTGGTTCATGGGGGACTTAATGAAGCTTCAAAACAACCTAAAATAGTTTGTGAAAGAAATTTCTACTAGCCTAATAGTAATTAGAAAAGTGGATTTCATCTATGGGTGAAAAAGGGAAATCAACAGAATATCTACCTATAGTTAAGGATGTGTGCTTTCATGAAAATGAAGGGACTTACAAGTCCATAAACTATGAGTGGATCCCTTCTAAGAGTAGTGAGAAATGGAAGTGGAATATGGTGATCCCTCCCATTAGTAGTGATCCAGAGGAGGAGACATAGGGTGTGACCCTTAGGAATGTAGTGAGCAGACCCTAAACCTTGTAAAGGTTGTGAGCATGGGCATATAAGATCTGTCTCAAACCATGTAATTGGTAGTGATAATTAGTGGATTTGGTACATTGGCACATCACCATTGTATTCTCTTTTTATGTATCCCAGTGAGGGTGAACCAAGTAAAATCGATGTGTCTGTAAGAACCTGGCCTTAAAACATTACATAATCTTGAATTAAATGAATAATTTACTATGTGGATCTTTTTAGGTTTAGAGTTTTAGAGAATTAGGCCATAATTATTACATTACATCTCAAGAATTACAAAGTATACAATTATACTCAGTTTCCATTTTTTTCAAAAAATAAAAACTCTTGAAAAAAAGAGTCATGTCTAGTTCCATGTTTTAGACAGCATAACTTTTCCTTGATCACATCCTTGACCTTATTTATCTTTAAGTCCTGTGAAAAACATTTCAAAAACTTGGGATGATCCTAAAAAGCTCAGTAAGTGTTATAAAACAAATAAAGACAATATTTTTCCATAAATACATACCAAGCATAAGCTCATACCTCATGAAATCATAAAATTTATGAATAAAACATAGAAATCATAAAGGTAACTTGTGGCATACAGAACATACTTATGTTGTAGCTCTCACAGCTATGTAGGGAGTTACATTTCGAATACCCATCATAGTATATTCCCTAAATTTCTTAGGAGAAATATTAATGTTTACCTATGTCATGTTACCCAATACATTGGTGAGCTATCTCAGGATCACCCGCCCTAGGTTTATCATAGAACCACCCGTATATGTAAACAATTTCCAAGAACCATAACATATTCATAACACATAAAACAAACATAATGGAAATATAACATTTCCACATTTCAATCACAATATATCATTTAAAGTTATTGAAATAATCAATGCTTTCTCAAAACCACTTTCAATACCAAAATACATAAAAAGGGTATATGGTATTTATTTTCCTTTTAAAAAAACTCTACGACTTGTTAAGGAAGCCAAAGATCAAATAATACTCGCAGTGGCGGAAAGGTTGTTTTCACTGCATACATTAAAAAACATTCATTTCATCATTTAGTAAAACAATTCGTATAAAAAGATTACCTTTTAATGAAATGAAAATTCAAATGGTTTTATACACCATATAAAAAAAGTCATGTATATATCAAAATATGCCTCAATGAAAGGAGATTGAGAAGAAGTCCCTTACCACGTGTTCGTCTTGACTCGATCATTCTTTAATCTCATGAATAATAAATTAAAGTTTATTTCTACTTTCTTAAGAGTCGTTTTCATGTTTATTATTCCTTTTATATCAATTATTACCTTTCTATAACAAATATTTAATTATTTAAGTTCATATCGGACATTTTTTGATGTTCGGAACTTGAGTTTAAAATGAACTTGTTATAATTATAAATTGTCAATGTTATTAAATTACCTTATATCTATAATGATATTCATGATTTAGATATCATATATATCATATATATCCTGTATATATATGTATTCATAATAGTACATAACATTTGGAGATAATAAATGAAATGCACCGTTCATGGAGACGGTAAGTCGTACGTACGCATGAACAATACATTCATTTATATTTCATATTTAATGGAATGAAAACATAATTATACATAGGTATATTATAATTATAGTATTATATCATATATAATTTCATTAACTCCATCCTTTATACGTTCCACGTATGGCATGAACGAATCATGTCACTTTGAGGGGGTGGTAGTCCGTACTTCCTCAAATGAAATTATCACGTTTACCCATAATGGAAACCATAAAGGTATGATATAAATGAAAGATACGGAAGTATATAAAAAATATAAACATAATTAATATCACATATGAATACAGTTTCATCTTAATGGCCACTATGAAAGGTGATAGGAGAATATTTAACAATCATCGTTTCGTGAGACGTTTGTTTTCCGTCCACAGAAACAATATATTTCTTACCCATTAGATAGAGGTGTGTGTAATTTTAGTTAGAATAATTCTCATAAAAACAACTTAGTATACTGGGGATACTGGTTATGTTATAAAATAAAGTAATAAAAAGATTTTAGGGGGTTGGAGAAGGAAAATAAATCAAAAGAACTTAAGAGAAGACGTTACCTTTAAATCGGGTATCTCCCTTTGGTTTGAACCAAAAGGTTTAATTTAATTTCTTTATGCCTAGGGTAAGGATTCTAGGAGGAGATGGATGTAGGGAGAATAATTGGGAAGAGTTTCGACTATCCAATAGGCTTGATAAGTGTGAGGAATGGATTATAAGTGATGGATTTTTATAAGGGGGAGGAGGGGCTCTTTAGGAAAGTGTGAAAATATTATTTTATTATATATTGATTTTCAATTTATAAACGTCAAAAACTCATTAAAGTAAAAGATAAGATGACTCATGTTAGAAATAAAATCATCCAATAATAATTAGATAGGTTTTGGATATTTTTTTAATCTTTATAATCTTATTTATTTAAAACATTCATTAATGAGGTAAATACTACATCATTATTGTGTCATAAATAATATTATTTATTTGATGTCTCAAAATAATAAAAATATATCATGATGTAGGAAATATTTTTAGATTTCAAATTAATATTATAGTAGAAGATATAACTTATATAACCCCATGTAAAAATTTATTTACTAAAAGATATATGTTTTAGTCATTTTTGTCTTTACTTTAAATTAATTAATATAAAGTGTCATTATCACTCCCAAGTGGATCCATGGGGTCCCAAAATCGACTAAAGGATGCCCATGGTCAGAAATGTATCAACCCACAGGATTAGAACACATGTTAGGGTAATTTTAATATTATTATTATAATATTTTGTTACCCTTATTTACCATATTTACCTTTTAACCATGGTAAATAAACATTTTATTGAAGTAATATTCATAATGTATAAAAATAAAAGTTACATATTTACACAATTTGGACCTCCTGATTCCAAATATGGAATCCATTTTCCAAATTCAAAACATAGAAGTGGCAGAAATTAATTTATAATTAATTCCCACTATCAAAACAAAAAGTGTGTTTTTAAGAAATAATAACTATCAAAAGATTGACAATTATTTTTGTCCAATTTCAAAGTGAAATTACTTCCAATGACCAACATTGGATTAAATAGTAAAAAAATAATATAAATAAACTTTAAAATAAATTAAAAAGATAATCTAACCCTATAAATAAATAAGATTAAATGTCAATTTTGAGTTAAAATACAGTATTTTTCACTATTCATTAAAAATAAAATTTATCAAAACAATACCAAAAATTTACCGAAAGTAAATTTTGATGACCCAATTATAAAGAAGAATTTCATTATTTTAAATAGAACCTATAAAAGTGACAAAAAATAGATTTAAAAACTGCTCGCCATCAAAAATGCAGAAAATCGACCTTTTAATAAATATTAGAGTAATTATGCTTAAAATCAGATTCTTTCTTATTTTAAGCCTATAAAATGTATTGGATAATATAAAAACATTTAACAAAAAACTATATTCATATTGTAGTTAGTTCTGTTCATTCCTGCCATTACAATGGCTAGGCGTTAACTACCATTTAAAATAATATTATATTATTATTTTTCAGTATGACCCAACGTTGTGTGCAACATAAGATTTCAAAGAAACCCGTTGTTGTGTATCGGGTATGCTATCGAACATAAAATCCCTTTAAAATTAAAATTAATATTTAAATCACAAATATTAATAAATATGAAGATGTCATATTCTTTATTTACCTGGGATGTTACATCCTTCCCCCTTTTGGGAATTGTGACCTCGAAATTCTATTCACTTATCCAATAAGTGTGGGTATTTATCCCTCATAGCATTTTAAGATTCCCATGTTGCCTCTTCAACCATATGGATTTTACACAAAACCTTTACCTGATGAATTACCTTATTCCGCAACACTTTCTCTCTTTGGTCAAGAATCTGGACTGGTTGTTCCTCATAAGAGAGATTCTCTTCCAACTGAACTACCTCTAGACTCAAAACATGAGATGGATCCGACATATACTTCCTCAACATTGAAACATGAAAAACATTGTGTACCTGGGGTAAACATGGGGGTAAATCCACTCTGTATGCAACTGATCCAACTTTCTCTAGGATTTCATAAGCTCCAATGAGACTTAGACTCAACTTTACCTTCTTACCAAAACGCATCACACTTTTCCATGGAGAAAAATTGAGAAAGACATGATCACCTACCTCAAAAGAAATATCTTTCCTCTAGTTATCCGTATAACTTTTCTGCCTGCTCTAATATATTCTCATCTACTTCTGAATCAACTGAACTTTTTCTACCATCTCTTCTACCAATTCTGGTCCCATCAACTTCCTTTCACCTACTTCATCCCAAAAAGTTGGAGTTTGACATCACTTCTCATATAATGCCTCAAATGTAGCCATCTGTATACTGGAATGAAAACTGTTATTATAAGAAAATTTAACCAAAGAAAGATGTTTGTCCCAACTTCCCTGGTAATCCGTCGAGCAAGAATGTAACATATCCTCCATGGTCTGAATTTTTCGTTCTGACTGCCCATCTGATTGAGGATGAAAAGATATATTAAAATTTAATTTAATACCCAATTAATTCTAAAGGCCTTTACAAAATATAGAAGTAAACCTGGGATCACGATCAGATACAATAGAGAGGGGAACACCATGAAACCTAACTATCTCTTTAACACACAACTGAGAAAGTTGATCTACAGAAAAAATATCTCTAATAGGAAGTAAATGAGTAGATTTAGTCAATCGATCAACAACAAAATAGACTGAATTATTACCTGGATATGTATTTGGTAATCCCACAATTAATTCCATAGATATATTTTCCCATTTCCACTCTGGCACTAGTAAATACTGAAGCGTCCCTTTCAGAAAATTCGACTCTACTTTAACCTGTTGACAAGTAAAACACTTCATAGTAAAATCCACAATTTCTCTTTTAATTCCATCCCATCAGTAATACTCCCAAATATCTTTGTACATCTTATTACTTTCAGGATGAACTGAAAATGAAGAACTATGATCTTCACATAAAAAATCATTCTTCAACTTTGAATCACAAGGCAGATATAATCTCTTAACAAACCTAAAAACACAATCATTATCAATGTTAAAATCGGGCAACTTACCCTTCTGAACCAACTCTACCTTTTTCTGCAACTCACTGTCTTCCTTCTACGATTTATTAATTCTGTCTGATAGATATGATTTCAATGAAACCTAAAAAAATAGAGGAATTTCCTACACCAACAACTTCTATTCCAAGTTTTATAAAATCAAAAACCAAAGGATCTCGTTCCAAACGTAACAAGGTTAGTGTAGCATTACTTTTTTTAGTCAAAGCATCAGCCACTTTATTTTCCTTACCTGGATAGTAATGAATTGTGCAATCATAATCCTTGATTAATTTGATACATCTCCTTTATCTCAAGTTTAATTGTTTCTGAGTGAATATATACTTCAAATTTTTGTGGCCAGTTTATATTTCACATTTTACTCCATACAGATGATGCCACCAAATTTTTAAAGAAAAAACAACAGAATCTAAGTCCAAATCATGTGTAAAGTAATTTAACTCATGAGGTTTCAACTGACGTGAAGCATAAGAAACTACATGATCATTCTACATTAGGAAACAACCAAGTCCTTTAAATGAAGCATCCCTGTAGATAAAAAAATCACCATTTCTGGAAGGTAATGCCAAAACAGGAGCATTCACCAATCTTCTTTTCAATTCCTGAAAACAATAATCACATTCTTTTTTTCCAAATGAACATAACGCCTTTTCGAGTTAACTTAGTTAGTGGGATATATAACCGTGAAAAAATTTCAAAAAACAACTGGTAATAACCCACTAATCCAAGAAAACTACTAGTCTCAGTTATATTTGTGGGTCTTGGCCATTCTTTAACAACTTTTGTTTTTGTAGGATCAACAGTTATGCCATTTTTTAAAAAAATGTGAACAAAGAAAAAAATTTGTTTTAACCAAAACTCACACTTTCTAAATTTCCCATATAGTTTATTTTCTTTTATAGTTTTCAAGACAACCCTTAAATGACTTTAATGATCCTCTTTACTTTTATAATAATCCAAAATATCATCAATGAACATAACCACAAACTTATCCAAAAACTCACAGAAAATTCTATTCATAAGATCTATGAATATAGCAGGTGCATTATTTAACCCAAAAGTAATAACTAAAAAATCATAATGGCCATATCTAGTATGAAATGTGGTCTTCGGAATGTCTGTTTCCTTTACTTTCAACTAATGGTACCCCGACCTAAAATCAATCTTCGAAAAATACTGAGCTCCCTAGAGTGGATCAAAAAAAATCATCGATATGAGGCAAAGGATACTTGTTCTTAATATTGATGTTATTCAGTGCTCTATAATCAATGCAAAGTCTCATTGAGCCATCTTTCTTTTTAACAAACAAGATAGAATCACCCCATGGTGATGTGCTAGGTCAAATGAAACCTTTATTTAATTACTCTTGTAATTGCTTCTTTAACTCTAAAAGTTCAATTTGAACCATTCGATAATGGGGTTTTGAAATTGGCTTAGCATCAAGAACTAAGTCAACAATAAATTCAACTTCTTAATCAGGTATAATACTAGGAAACTCATGAGGAAAAACAATAAGGTACTCATTTACCACTAGCATATAATTAATCCGAACAGTTCCTTTATTTTCAACAATATGTGCAAGGTAACATTCATTTCCATCTTTTACTAGTTTATCATCTTCCTAATATGTTATCAAAATTAAGGGTTCATTTTTGTACACAAACTAAAAAACTTTCTGAAAATAAACATCTTTATCTCTACAGTCAATCTTAGCATGATAAACAAAAATCCAATCTATACCCAAAATAATATAAAACTATACTAGAGGAAAAACAATAAGTTTTATAGGTAGATTCTTTCCGCACACAAGTATTGGAAGGTTCTTATGTTTTATTTTTCTATCAACATTTCCTCCAGGTGTTTTTCCCATAATTTCGGGATTCATATCATGATATGGAATTCCCAATTTACTAGAAAACTTCTCAGAAATGAAAGAGTGTGTAGACCCTGAATCAAACAACACATTGGCATAATCTGAACAAACAAACAGTGTATCTAATACTACTTCATTTGAAGGCCCAACATATCCTGAAGTAGTTGTAAAGGATTTCACCACCCCTTTTTGCTTGTAGTTTGGTTGCTTTCTCCTATTTGAGTTCTTTATTGGACACTCATTTGCATAATGACCCATTTCATTGCACTTAAAACATTTTACTAACTGTAAATCATATTTTATCTTACCATTAACCTGATCTTTTTCAGTGCAATTACGAGCCTTATGTCCTATTTTACAACATTGGTAGCACTTACCAGAATTCAATATACATTCCCCAGCATGATTTTTACCACAATTTCCACAAACTGTAAACATAATTTTCCTACCATCAGACTTTTTTGAAGATTTATTCCCTTTCTTCTACCACCTCGACCTCTTATTATGTTGTTTGTTAATGAACACTAGATCATCAGAAAACTCCATTTCCACCTTCTTTGCACATCTAACAAGTTTTTCATAACTTTTTGAACTCACAAGAATCTAAATCCCTTTGATACTTTAGTTTTAATCCTAAGTAAAAATGATTGATTTTACTATCAAGATCTGGTATGAAATTTGGAGTATACCTTTCTAGTCGAGTGAATTTTTCTTCATAAGTAGCCACTGAGTCATCCTCTTGCCTCAATTCTAAGAATTGTTATTCCATCCTAAGACAACCCACCTTAGGAAAATATTTCTCAATAAACATACCTTTGAATTCATCCTAACCAATAGAATCAATCTCCTCACCTTCAAAATAGTAAATAGCGAGACAAACCTTTTGATGATTTGAACACCTCATGATATAAAAAATATTCTCCAGTGATTTAATCCACCCTTAAGCTAGCACAGGTTCAGATGATCCTCTGAATGATGGGGGATGCTACCTCATGAAATGATCCACTACAGACATGTTCCTCTATTTTTGTTCTGGTTGATCTCATGCATTGATACCACCACCATTTATAGCCTGATTCAATTGTTCCATCACTACAACAAATTGTTCAGTTCCAATTCTGACCATCTCAGGTTGCTAATTTGGATGGTTGTCTTCCCCCTGATGTCATCCCATCATAGCTGCCCTATTTCCTCTACGGAAAACCATTCTAAAAACAGAAATATCTTAGGCGAAACAACATGGTAATCTATAAATTCTATATCATTTCAATATTACCAAAAAGTAAAAATAATTTTTGGATTTTAATTTAACAGTATCCTAACTCCTAAAGTTGTCTAAAACAACCTCTGATGCCAACTATAAGGACCCAACCTAAAAATATTACATAATCTTGAATTAAATGAATAATTCACATTGAGGATCTTTTTGGGTTTAGAGTTTTAGAGAATTAGGCCATAAATATTACATTACATCTCAATAATTACAAAGTGGACAATTCTACTCAGTTTCCATTTTTTTCATAAAATAAAAACTCTTGAAATAATGAGTAATGTCTATTTCCATGTTTTAGACAGCATGACTTTTCCTTGATCTCATCCTTGACCCTATTCATCTTTAAGTCCTATGAAAAACATTTCAAAAACTTGGGATGAGTATAAAAAGCTCAGTAAGGGTTATAAAAGAAAGAAAGAAAACATTAGTCTATAAATACATACCAATCATAAGCTCATAACTAATTAAATCATAAGATTTATGAAAAACACATAGAAATCATAAATCATAAAGGTAACTTGTGGCATACATAACATACTTACGTTGTAGCTTTCACAGCTAGGTAGGGATTTACATTTGGAATAACCATCATAGTATATTCCCTAAATCTATTAGAATAAACATTCATGTTTACCTCTATCATGTTACCCAATGCATTGGAGAGCTATCTCAAGCTCACCCGCCCTAGGTTTATCATGCAACCACCCGTATATGTAAACAATGCCTAAGAACCATAACACACTACTATAAAAAGAACCTATAACCACGGACCTATATCCATTGTTTAGTTGGTCTGTCGCTATAGGTTAAGATATAGCCATGATTATTAGAAAACCAAAGTTTTAGAATAGATAAAGCCACGATAAAACAGATCCTGTGGAAATAGTGATTCCTCCCTCATCGCGACTCATCTCCCTCATCGCGACTCATCTCCCACCCACAATCCCCTCCCTCGTTCGACTCATATCATCTCCCACCTGTAATCCCCTCCCTCATCGAGACTCATCTCCCACCCTCGAAACAATCCTCCCTCGTCATCGACCGATCGATTCTCCCTCGGCCAATCCTCGCTGGATTCTCCATTTGGTTCCTCCATCCCTCGTGCAATCCCTCCCATCCCCTTCATCGCGCATCCTTCTCCTCCACTACCTTCGTCTAGAGTTCCTCCTCCAATCGATGTGTCGGCCGAACCGACACCTTCCACGAGTGGGATCCATGCGAGTTGACCCCTACACTTTATGTGAAGATTACTGCAGTTACTCATTCCCAAAAGCTGCTTTCTAAAGCAATTCATACTATCTATGGTGATCGTTCATCCATACCTCTACAGTTGATGGATATTTTCAAGGTTCTTCCCCCTACTATGAACGTTTCAATTTCTAAAAATACATTTATTTCATATTAATAATTGTGTTCATGTTTTTCTGTATAGGTATTTCTTTTCCAGTATTACTTACACTGCTATTCAATTCCTAGGGTTTGAATAAGTAAGTATGCTGAATAAAAACTTATTGTATTTTGTTTACACATAGTTCAATAATTATCTTACGGTGTTGTGTATACATATTAAGGAGAAAAACATTATTTCATTTTTTTAGATTTTTTATTGATCATATTACTATATTTATACACTCAGTGTATTTTTCACCAACAACAACCACTTATGTTGGTGAATTCCCCTGTTTTCTAGTATTACTGATCACAGATATCAATACCTTTTTGTTGCAGTATCTCATCATAACAAATATTTCTATGATATATTCTAATTTTTGACCCATGAAAGTGATTCATTATTCATTAATTAATCAATGTGAAATGTACTCACTGATTCTGATTATCATGGGTCCAAATTTTTCTCTCATGAAAATGATCTACAGTTCCATTTATTTTCTTATTGTGAATGGTATTTATGGAAACATTAATTTAAGTCCCAATGAACATATAATTTCATGCCCATTTTCTTCTAAATTTCCTGGCCTCTTGATGCTAAAGGATGCAAGGAGTTGGACTTCAATTGCGCCATTACCATCATATAGAAGAGGGAGAGAGCGTCCCAAAGAGAGGTTTACGAGATTTATCCATGCAAGAAAAGTTAAGGACGTGATAATTACTGGTGAGTACACACAGAATCCCTGAACTTGAAATTGCCTTAAGATCAATTAATGTTAGGAAAGCATTTTATTCTCATCTTTGATTAGTATTTGAAGAAGATATCTTCACTACACCATAAAGGAATAAATCCAACCCAATGTATGATTCATTAGGGTGGGGTTTAGGGTAAATAAATATATTCAAGTATCACTTAACCCTACCCTGGAATTTTAGTCAACTGTTTGGTGGGTATCACCATCATCCCTTCTATATGGTGTGTTATTCATGAAGAAGGGTACATCTTGTACACTTAGTTAAGGCTGAGTGATAGAGTGAAAAAAAATAAGCAGTGTTTGTTCAATTTCTCAAACTGTTAATCACAAGAAATTAGTGTTGTAAACAGTTTCAGATTTGTTCTCAAACAGAGCCTTAAATAAGTGACGTAGAAATATTTTTCATTAAGTAATCTAGAAATACTTATACAGAATCATTTAGCATAGGTGATAATTGCTTGAAGTGATTTTCAATAAGTTTTTCCAAACTCAATTTAAATGGGATGTCATATATTTGATTTTAACACATGATGATGCATGAAAAATGTGCTCTTCTAATATCTTTCACCTCCCCCCTCTCCTCCCAGATTTAGGTTAATTACCTTTTTGGGTTTTAGGTGAGAATGGGACAATTTATGGATAGGTAGATGATTTTTGGTGGAACATAAGGAGGCGAAGAACATTGTAATTCACTAGACCTCATCTTATTGAATTCATGCATTCTCAGGACATCATCATTTCATATGTGACATTTTGGAAATAAATGATGAAAGTCATCTTGTGGATTCATATAGATCAAGAAAATTGAGGTAATATGAAGATCAAATTAATAAATTTGATCATCCATAAGAATAATTTCTTTCCATATCGTCCATATTAAAATAAATTTTGATGACCAGATGAATTTATTTCTAAACTTGTTAAGATAGCTATGTGAAAGGAATTTCTCTAGCTATAACTCCAAATAATTTATCAATTTGATTCCTCCTGGAAACATGCATGTCCTTGCTACAATGAAGCTTAGATTTCCTCCAACTAATGGCTTGTCTTGAGATAGATTCATAATGCTCAAAAATCCCCTTTATGAAAGAAAGTGATCGGTCATAATTTTGAAACAAAATGAGAATTTCATCAACCTAAAACAAGTGGGTGGGTGATCTTATCTTTCTAGTGGCCTTAACCGGTGATAAATCCCCATAATTTGTAGCTTTTAGGAAGCATTTTATATGTTAATCCTTGATAATTCCAAATAAAAAAGTTGAGGGAGGATCCCCCTATCTCACCCATTGGGTATGACCGAAGTATCTTTTGTGAGACCCACTAATAATGAAAGAGAGTCTTGATTTGTAGATAAGGTCTTGAATAATCTTAATAAATATGGTTGAGAAACCAAAACTATCTAGGAACATAAAAAGTGAAATCCTAGATAAGAGTGTCGAAATCTTTAGAGATGTCAATATTTAAATCAACATTTCTAGGCTTGGATCTCCTCTATAATATATTCACACATTCAGAGTTAGTATATAAATAATCCTTCACTTCCATGTATAATCACCAATTAATTTAGAGAGATGGAACTTACAATATCCCCCAAACTTATAATAGTCACCTTACTGATGAGATTATGAAGATCGATTTTCACAATGATAGGCTTATAGTCTCCAACATCAAGGTAATGTTCAACATTTGGAATGATGGTTATTAATTGAGAGTTGTTACCTAAAAGAAGAAAATATAGTCTAAAAAATTATTGAACAACCTATACAAGCTCCAAATGAGTCACATCCCAAAATTGAATTAAGAAGTGATTAGAGAATCTATCCAGTTCAGCTGTACTATCCTTATTATGAGATAAAAGTACCTATTCAATTTCATCCTTAGTAGGTAAGGCAGTGAGAAAGGAATTCTTACTCAAGACTTGTAATATTAAATAGAGGTTCAAAGTGACTGAACAAGGCATTGTATATACTCCCCTAATTATTAAGAGTCTCTCTATTCACCTTAATGATGGTGAACGTTTTTTATAGATATGAAAAATGCATACGCGTGTAAGTGTAAAGGGGTATATGCAAGTATAAACATATATCTAAGGACCCCCTTGTGCATATTTGGCCATGAAAATTTGTACATAGGGGCTAGTGTCTTTATATATATGTTAAGTTGCATATGCATGCAAGCGGAAAAAAGTAAGATTCATGTTGTCGTCGTCAAAAGCAAACGCGCCTTAAGGTTTAGGTAGGGTCCCTATCCTATCCTATTTAATTCAAGAATGTTTTTAATTACATTTATTTGCCTTCTTAATATTTCATGTTCATATTAAATTGCAATTCTTGAATAAGTGTTAGTTAAGATAATTGTTTCATTTGATAAATAAGTCATGGTTTTGTAATAAAACCCCTCCAACGGAGGTGCGCTGTCTGCGAAAACTCACAGTGGTAATGTCGTGATTTGGCCCTACTCCAGCCACATCCAGACCACACCATCCCCCTTCCACCTTCATTTCATCCCGCTACCACTAGCATTCCAGCCTGCAATAGCCCCCCCTTCCACCTTCGAATAACCCCGCACCATCCCCCCAGCACCTGCAACCATCCCCCTTCCACCTGCATTCGAGCCCTAACCGAATTAAGTATATCAGGGGTCATCCAATACTCTAGTCATCACAGATTAGCATTCATTTCTTTAAATATTATGAGAAAACATCCTCTCATGCCATACATATCATCCTATTTGAAACTAAGTGGAAGATGATGCCCCGCAGATGTCACTGGACCGGGCCAACACGTTGCGGTCACGCCATGGTCACGATGTGGTAATGCCGTGATTTGGCCCTACTCCAGCCACATCCAGCCCACACCAGCCCCCTTCCACCTTCATTTCAGTCCGCTGCCACCAGCATTCTAGCCCGCAACAGCCCCCCTACCATTTTCGAATCAGCCCGCACCATCCCCCCAGCACCTGCAACCATCCCCCTTCCACCAGCATTTGATCCCTCACCGAATTAGGTATATCAGGGGTCATCCAATCCTCTAGTCATCACATATTAGCATTAATTTCTTTAAATATTCTGATAAAACATCCTCTCATGCCATATATATCATCCTATTTGAAAATAAGTGGAAGATGCTGCCCCGCGGATGTCGCTGGACCGGGCCAACACGCTGCGGTCACACTGAAGTCACACCGCGGTCACGCCGGGGTCATGCCACCGTCACACCGTGATCATGCCGTGGACATGCCGTGATCACACCGCTGTCACGCCACCGTCACGTAGTTGTCACGCCGTTGTCCGGTCGTGGTCACACCGCAGTTTGGCCCTGCTCCAGCCACATCCATCCCACACCAGCCCCCTTCCACCTTCATTTCAGCCCACTGCCACCAGCATTCCAGCCCACAACAGCCCCCCTGCCACCTTCGAATTAGCCCGCACCATCCCCCCAGCACCTACAACTAGCCCCCTTCCACCAGCATTCAAGCCCTCACCGAATTAGGTATATCAGGGGTCATCCAATCCTTTAGTCATCACATATTAGCATTCATTTCTTTAAATATTCTGAGAAAACATCCTCTCATGCCATCCATATCATCCTATTTAAAACTAATTGGAAGATGTTGCCCCGTGGATGTCGCTGGACCGGCCAACATGCTTTGGTCATGCCATGGTCACGCTGCGGTCATGCCACGGTCACGTCACGGTCATGCCGCGGTAATGTCGTGATTTGGCCCTGCTCCAGCCACATCCATCCCACACCATCCCCCTTCCACCTTCATTTCAGCCCGCTTCCACCAGCATTCTAGCCTGCAACAGCCCCCCTGTCACCTTCGAATCAGCCCACACCATCCCCCCAGCACCTACAACCAGCCCCCTTCCACCTGCATTCCAGCCCCCTTACACATGCATTCAAGCCCGCACCAGCCCCCAGCCACCTGCAATCTAGCTCGCACCATTTAGGTCATGCCCTTTGGATTAAATAATGATGACACTACATACCACTACACACATTATATCATTAATACCTTCTTATAAAGAATAGATGAATTATTTTGTTAATGACATGGTTATCAAATCTCAATAAAAATGTGATTATTTCAAAGATCTTGAAACAATATTTAACTAGTTGCAGTAGCACAACCTAAACATGAATCTGGTAAAATGCGTTTTCAGGGTAACACTAGGGAAATTCGATAGATTTGTGGTGTGATATCATGAAATTGAGTTTGAATATAAAAAAATAAGTTTAGTTTTATCAATTTCAATCCCTCAGATTCTTAAAGAATTGAGGGGGCTCTAGAGGAACCTTTCTTACATTTATAACTTCATATCTAACCTGTCTGACATGTCTTTACGCTTCACCATGTTAATGAAGAAGGGAGTCACCTTCCATTTCGATGAGGAATTCCATGAATCCTTTGAGATTCTAAATAAATACTTACTGCACTGACCAGTATTGATTTCATTGGTGGAAGATAAATCCCCACTAAGTTCATAGAATGTGTGTCTTTCACTAATCACCAGCTCTAAAAAATTGTTCATTCGAAGAATCCAAAATGAGATTTCATCATTAAAAAGTTAGGAGTTATTCCTATCTTTTCTAGCTAGATCAACATAAAATTTCCATAACTTATCATCACTGTGAAGGGACATTGGGATGTCATTATATAGAAAACCAACCTATTTGTACATGTCTATTATAGAATTTTTAAGATAAATAACATAATAATACATTCAAGGATCTAAATGTTTAGTATCGTAAGAAAATTAGGTTCATAAAAAACTTGTACATAATATAAAAACATTATTTAGCAACTGGCAATGGATGGTGGGGGGTGCAGGGGGGCTGTGTAGGCTAGGGGGCTAGGGGGCTGGATGGAGGGGGGCAGGGTGGAGGGGGCAGGGGGCAGGGGGAAGGGGGCAGGGTGCAGGGTGCAGGGGGGTGCAGGGGGGTTGTATATTCTAGGGGGATGGGTGGAGGGGGGTAGAGGGCAGGGGGTAGGGGGCAGGGTGGAGGGATGCAGGGGGGGTAAGGGGCAGGGTGGAGGGGGGCAGGGGGTGCAGGTGGGGGCAGGGGGGCTGTGCATGCTAGGGGCAGGGTGCAGGATGGAGGGGGCAGGGGGAAGGGGGAAGGGGGAAGGGGGGAGAGTGGAGGGACACAGATTTCAAATGTCATGTTATGACTCAAAACTATAATGTGGGATAAATTAATCTTCCTATTAAATGAATGAAAAAACTATTAAACTAATCTTCACTCCTGGCTAGAAGATGTTTCCCCGCGGATGTCATTGGATTGGGCCAACATGTCGCAGTCACGCCGCGGTCACCCTGCGGTCACGCCGCGGTCACGCCGCGGTCACGCCGCGGTCACGCCGCGGTTCGGCCCTGCTCCAGCCACATCCAGCCCACATCATCCCCCCAGCACCTACAACCAGACCCCTTCCACCAGCATTCCATCCCCCTTCCACCTGCATTCGAGCCCGCACCAGCCCCCAGCCCCCAGCCACCTTCAATTTAGCCCGCACCAGCCACCACACCAGCCAACACCCCCCATCCTCCTGCAAAACACTCATGCCAGCCCTCTTCCACTGGAAAAGGCGGGTAATTACAACCTCCCATCAATGAAACTCGTCCTCGAGTTGATCTTATGAAGGTCAAAAGGCATTGTTAGTGAATATTTCTAGCTGCTAAACTCATATATCATCTTCCCTTTCCTAGATCTCTTCATGTACTCGACTATGTTGTTATAGCACCTGTACCAGGGGAACTGATTTAACTTGGAGTGTCTTCATGCTCTAATCAACAATATGAATGAGATACACCTTTAATGAAGCATCTACATCCTACTAATACTCATCAGGACAAAAAAACATGTGTTGTGTCTAGAGAGTATTAGTGCATCCAAGAATTGAACCAAATCACAGTTACATAAGTGTGGTTCAGTATAGAACCAAAATCCCTGACAAATTCATGGTAATAAGAACCGGACTGGACTGCCGAGTCAAACTGGGAAATCAGTCAAGTTTCCAGTAGTTCGGTCCCAGCACTTCTAGAAATGGGGAAAATGAAAAAATTGTTCAAAACTGGCCAAAACCATTCAAAACTGGAAAATCTGTTCCCCCAGTTCCATATTTTTTTAAAGTAAAAAGAAGCTGAAATGGGTGCACCTCCCAAAGATTTGAAGACTTGACCAAAGAAGCTTTCCTTCCTCTAGCATACCACTAGTCTGTGGATTAAGCTTTTAATTTTTTAATTTTTTTAATTTCTATTGAAATTTGAAATCTAAAATAATTTATGATTTGAAACGCTGAATTCCCAATGGAACGCCCCTCTCCCACCCGTTTTCCCATACAATGGCACACACCATTTCTCAATGCATTGTAACCTACCATTTTCAATACAGCCCTTCAAATTAAAATAGAAATACTTATTAATTTATTAAATAATTTATTAATTTTAATAAGAATAAATAAATCATTATATAAGTCTCCACTTCACTCTATAACATGGATCAATTGGTGTGTGATTTGGATATCATTTTTTGTTATTTCATAGATTGTAATTGAATCTTCATTGCCTCTTAGTAAAAATGAATTTTTTTACATTCATCTAATTAATAAAATATGTTTGATGATTGTAGAATGATAAGAGAGGTGAACCAATACCCATTATACCTCTTAAGAGAGGTCTTTGAGTTTATTTATAGGGAAATATAAAGATGAAAAAACACTCACGTATGATGTGGGACACAGACTCCAACACTCCCTCTCAATCAAGGTATACCTATCTTGAATACATAATTAAAGAAAAAAAAGTAAATAAAAACAAATAAAATCCACTTTAGTACTCCCCCTCAAGCTGGACATATCCAGCCTGATTATAAAACAAGACAAAAAAAAATAAATCATCAGCGATCATAGCTCCCCCTCGAGATGAAAATATGGATGCTAGAAGATGTCACTAAAATAGTTGGATTACATCAGTGGTGTGGAAATTTGTTGAGGAGTAGCAGAGGAACTGCATAGGCAGGGCCAGTCGATGGGGCGTTGGGAAAGTCGCACAGGCAGGGTCGGTCGATAGAGTGTCGGGAAAGCCGCATGAGCGTGGCCAGTCGACGAAGCACTGGGAAATCCGCATAGGCAAGGCCAGTAGTCGGGGCCCTGAGAAAGTCGCACAGGTGGGGCTAGTCAATGGGACACCGGGAAACTCGTACAGGCGAGCCACCGGGAAAGCCTCACTGGGAGAAGTCGGTGATGGGAGGTCAAGTGAAATGGTGTAGGGGCGTAGGCACACAAGGAGGTGTCGCAGTCAACATAGGAGTGGCCTAGAGGCACCGTCTTCCTTGAGGGAGGGAGAGGAGGGAGGTGATGTCTTCTTGGAGGGAGGAGGTGGTTGGAAATTCCTTTACAATGGGGTGTTTCCCATTGGATAAGGGTGTGCATGAGGTAAATGTGTAAGGAGGAGTGGCCACCGGTTGGAGGGGTGGTGCACAGGAGGTTCGTCACGCAGGGGAAAGGACACTCACGATGGGAGGAGAGCCTCTAGGGGTGTTGGTCGCACTCACGATGGTAGGAGGGTTCCAATGGGAGTGGAGGCCTCTCATGACTGTAGGAGGGCCGCTATGGGCAGAGGTCACGCTCATGAAGGGAGGAGGGCTCTACTGGGGGTGGAGTCTACTCGCGATGGTGGCCATGGGGTTACGGCCACCTCCCCCCTTGGGGGGGGAATGAACCCTAGATCAATTTAGATAAATGAGACTAAGGGTTCTTTTATAAAACCCCATTTGATACCATGTAGAATGATAAGAGAGGTGAACCAGTACCCAAGATACCTCTTAAGAGAGGCCTTGGAGCTTATTTATAGGGAAATATAAAGATGACAATATACTAATTTCTGATGTGGAACACGGACTCCAATAATGAAAATAAATTGTTTAAATTTTAATGATATATATTTTTAAATATATATTATTTTAATAATAACCAGTATAACCATGTTTTGATAATTGAATCTTTAAAGAGTGCTTTAGCTAGTTCAATGTTCAGTCCACTGCTGAAAACATTGGACAAATGAGCGAACTAATCTGTCCTCCACTACATTTCACAACACTAAATGAAAAGTACATTCTGATTCTAAATAAATAGTTATATATATCTTTCTAGAGAATATTACTTAAATGAGTGATAAAAATACACCTTTTGAATAGTGTTAGGACTCTTTCCTAACAATGGTACTGATTAGGTAGGAAGAAGAGAACTAAAATATGGTAGAAGTTTTTATATCCAGTAGAAATAATTGGAATAGAGTTAACAACAAACTAAGAAGAAAAAAATGTAAAAGAAAATGGATAGGGAAGAGAAGAACTTCTCCTAGAAAGACCACTTCTCAAAGGGCCTCCCAAACCTCCCAAGGATCGGCTCCTAGCCACGCCGTTATTTAATACCCCAACCCAACAACCATCCACCCCTACCTACTATTACCAACCCCTAGTAACTAATAAAAGTAAAAGACAATGTTTCCCTTAGGACATCCCACCAGCCACACCCGCATACGGACATCCCTTCCAAGCACAACTGACAGCCACACATCCACACTCCTAGCATTTCCACCCTTTCAAAAACCCACCCTGTCCTCAAGGTGAATATCTATAAACCACTAACAAAAATTGTTTCCTAGTTTATTGCACATGCTTCAAAGAGTCTCAACTCATGAGAAAACTTCATCTTCATCAAGTAAACCATTTTTTCTTCCATCACCAGCATCGTCGTCACCACCACTATTGAATTAATTTCCTGACTAGGAGAGCATGTTCGACATGTTTCTTTGCTATTACAGTCAACATATTTGAAGTACTAGTGGAACTAGAAACCAATTATTATTTGTTATTTTCCTATAAAAGTAATAAATGGACAAGGTTAGGCTTTCCATCATCGTTGATACCAAGAGCAGTGATAAATCCAACACCTATAACCATGTGAAACATTGGTTTGCACTCTTCCTTCCAAACATCATATTGTCTCATTTCATCTTTACGACGGCTGTTGGATATAACTGTAATATCCTTCTCTCCCTCCATAATAGCATTATCTGGAACATGTAGGAGCTCCTTATAGTGTAGTGATTCTTGAACCTTTATGTCCTTTCATCCACCAACATCCCGTGTAAAACCAAACAGTTTCACCATAGATAGCCCAGTTGTAATGGAATCCCAACTATATCCTTTATTCACCATTCCAAAAACCAAGTGTTTCTCATCCATAGTCTATTTGTCCCACCTAAGAAAACCTTCCAGTACTCTGACATGATTCTGATGTGTTTCTACTTTGAAAAACTCCAACATATGTACAGCATGGGGTGTCCAGGGAGGGGGACTAGCAGGGGAAGGGGGACTAGCAGGGTGCAGGGGGGGCTGGCAGGGGGTTGCAGGGGGCAGGGGGGACTGGCAGGGGGACTAGAAGGGGACTGGCAGGGGGTCTAGAAGGGTGTAGGGGGGGACTGGGAGGGGGTACTAGCAGGGGGTAGGGGGACTAGCAGGGGCAGTGGGGACTGGCAGGGGGGGCTGGCAGGGGGACTAGCAGGGGCAAGGGAGGACTGGAAGGGGGTGGTAGGGGGGACTAGTATGGGACTAGCAAGGGGTGGCAGGGGGCCTAGCTGGGTGTAGGGGGACTGGGAGGGGGGACTAGCAGGGGGTAGGGGGACTAGCAGGGGCAGGGGAGACTGGTAGGGGGTGGAAGGGGGCAGGGGGGCTGGCAGGGGGACTAGCAGGGGCATGGGGGACTGGAAGGGGGTGGCAGGGGGGACTAGCAGGGGACTAGCAGGGGGTGGCAGGGGAAAGGGAGACTCGAAGGGGGACTAGCAGGGGCAGGGGGACTAGAAGGGGCAGGGGGACTATTAGGGGTGTCTAGGTAGGAGTACTACCAGGGGAAGGGGGACTAGTAGGGGGTAGGGGGACTGGCAAGGGGTGGCAGGGGCAGGGGGACTGGCAGGGGGACTAGAAGGGGACTAGCAGGGGGCCTACCAGGATGCAAGGGGGGACTGGAAGGGGGGAATGGAAGGGGGGACTAGTAGGGGGCAGGGGGGACTAGCAGGGGCAGGGGGGTTGGCAGGGGGTGTGGAAGGGGGCAGGGGGGCTGGCAGGGGGACTCGCAGGGGCAGGGGGGACTGGTAGGGGGTGGAAGGGGGGACTAGTAGGGGCAGTGGGGACTAGAAGGGGTGGAAGGGGGCAGGGGGGACTCGCAGGGAGACTAGCAGGGGTAGGGGGGACTGGCAGGGGGTGGTAGGGGGGACTAGAAGGGGCAGGGGGGACTGGCAGGGGGTGGCAGGGGGCAGGGGGGACTGGCAGGCCAGTAGGCCTACTGTGTTTTTTTATTAAACTTTGATCTATAGCCACGGTTTCTAATCGTGGCTATAAGGCTTGTTTTTGTTTTACCTTCTACAACAGTTTGAAACCGTGGCTATAATTTTGTAGCCACAGTTTGAAACCGTGGCTATAGGAGTTGGCCTATAGCCACGCCAATACCAGCCACGGTTTTTGGGCTTATAGCCACGGTTTGAAACCTTGGCTATAGCCTAAATTTCCAGTAGTGACGTATTCATAATACATAAAACAAACATAAAGGAAAGATAAAATTTCCACATTTCAATCACAACATATCATTTAAATATATTGAAACAATCAATTATTTCTAAAAGAATTTTCAATACAAAAATACATAAAAAGGGTATATGGTATTTATTTTTCTTTTAAAAAAATACTACGGTTTGTTAAGGAAGCCAAAGAACAAATAATACTCGCGGTGACGGAAAGGTTTTTGCCACCGCATACATTAAAAAAATATACTTTTTTGGTTTAGTAAAATGATTCTTATAAAAAGATTCCCTTTGAAGGAAATGAATATTCAAATAGGTTTATACACCATATAAAATAAAGTCATGTATAAATCAAAATATGCCTTAATGAAAGGAGATTGAGACGAAGTCCCTATCCTCTTATCCGACTTCTCTCTATCGTTCTTTAATATCATAAATAATAAACTAAACTTAATTTATACTTTATTGAGAACCTTTTTCAAGTTTATTATTCCTTTTATATAAATTATTACTTTGCGATAACAATTAGTTAATTATTTGAGCTCATATCAGACATTTTGTCGATGTTCGGAACTTGAGTTAAAATTGAACTTGTTATAATTATAAATTGTCCATGTGGTCAAAATTACCTTATATCCAGAATGATATTCATGATTTATATATCATATATATCAAATATATCCAGTATATATATGTATTTATAATAGTACATAACATTTGAAGATAAGAAATGAAATGCACCGTTCATGGAGACGGTAAGCCGTACGTACGCATGAACTCTACTTTCATTTCTATTTCATATTTAATGGAATGAAAAAATAATGATACATTAGTATATTATAATTCCAGTATAATATCATATATAATTTCATTAACTCCATCCTTTAAATGTTCCACATATGGCATGAACGAGTCATATCACTTTAAGGGGGTGGTAGTCCGCACTTCCTCAAATGAAATTATCGTGTTTACCCATAATAGAAACCATAATGGTATGATATAAATGAAATATACAGAATAATATATACAATATAAATATAATATATATCACATATAAATATATTTCCTTCTTAATGGCCACTATAAGAGGTGGTAGGAGAATATTGAACAATCATCATTTCGTGAGGCATTAGTTTTCTGTCCACAGAAACAGTATGTTCCTTACCCATTAGATAGAGGTGTTTGTAAGTGTAGTTAGAATAATTCTCATAAAAAAAACTTAATATATTGATTATACTGGTTATGTTATAAAATAATGGAATAAAAAGATTTTAGGGGGTTGGATAAGGAAAATAAAACAAAATAACTTAAGAGAAGATGTTACCTTGAAATCGAGTATCTCCCTTTGGTGTGAACAAAAAGGTTTACTTGAATTGCCTTCTACCAAGTGAAAGGATTGTAGGAGGAGGAGAGGGGTGTAGGTAGATTAATTGGGTAGAGTTTGGATGAGAAAAGATGCTTGATAAGTGTGAGTAATTGGATAAAAGTGACGGCTTTTTATAAGCAGGTGGAGGGGCTCTTTAGGAAAGTGTGAAAATATTATTTTATTATATAATTATTTTAGGTTTCTAAAGGTCTAAAACTAATTAAAGTAGAATATATGATGACTCATGTTATAAATAAAATCATCCAATAATAATTGGACAGGTTTTGGATATTGTTTTAATCTTTATAATCTTATTTATTTAATTCATTCATTAATGAGGTAAATACTGTATCATTATTATTCCATACATAATTTTATTTATTTAATGTCTAAAAATCATAAAAAAAACTATCATGATGTAAGAAATATTTTTATATTTCAAATTAATATTTATAGTCTAAGAGATAACTAATATAATCCCATGTAAAAATTAATTTACTAAAAGATATATGTTTTTGTCATTTTTGTCTTCACTTTAAATTAATTAATATAAAGTGTCATTATCACTCCCAAGTGGATCCATGGGGTCCCAAAATCGACCCAAAGATGCCCATGGTCATAATTATATCAACCATTAGAATTAAGACACATTTTAGGGTAGTTTTAATATTATTATAATAATATTTTGTTACCCTTATTTACCATATTTACCTTTTAACCATGGTAAATAAAATTTTTACTGAAGTAAATATTGATAATGTCTAAAAATAAAAGTTACATATTTACACAATTTGGACCTCATAATTCCAAATATGGAATCCATTTTCCAAATTCAAAATATTGAAGTGGTATAAATTATTTTAAAATTAATTCTCGCTGTCAAAACAAAAAGCATGCTTCTAAGAAATAATAACTATCAAAAGATTGACACTTATTTATGTCCAATTTCAATGTGAAATTACTTCTAAAGACCAAAATTGGATTAAAGGGTAAAAAAATAATATAATTTCAAATTAAAACTAATTAAAAATCCAATCTAAACTTATAAATAAATTTTATTAAAATGAAGTTTTGATTTAAAATACAGTATTTTCACTATTCATTAAAAAATAAATTTTATCAAAAAAATACCAAAAAATTTACCCAAATTAAATTTTGATGAACCTATTCTAAAGAATAATTTTATTTTGTCAAATAGAACATATAAAAGTGACAAAAACTTGATTTAAAAATGGTTTCACCATCAAAAGGTGGTAAATAGAACTTTTAATGAATATTAGAGTGTTTATGCTTAAAGTCTGATTCTTTCTTATTTTAAGCCTCGAAAATTTATTAGATATCGTAAAAAAAATTAACAAACATGTATATTCATATTATAGTTAGTTTGGTTCTTTCCTTCCATTTCCACGACTAGGCATTAACTACTATTTAAAATAATATTATATTATTATTTTTCAGTGTGACCCAATGTTGTGTGCAATGTAAGATATAAAAGAAACTCCTTTTTGCGTATCAGGTATTCTATTGAACATAGAATCCCTTTTAAATTAAAATTAATATTTAAATCACAAATATTAATAAATATTAAAATGTCACATTCTTTACTTACCTGGGATGTTATAGTGTTCTATGCATGATTTCATTTATATTCATATATTATTACATGAGAAAGAGGGATGTGTGTTTTGTTTCATAACTAAACAAGGTCCAAAGGGGTAATATTTTTGATCTTTTAGACCCTGATTCGCCCCCCTATCAAGGTATTTGACCTAGTGCGCCTAAAAAAATATATTTTCTTCAAAAATGAGTTTTTCTTCTTTTTATGAGTGAATATAATAATATCTTGATTTTATAGGAAATTTAATTGAATTTTTTTATATTTTTAAATTATTCATGTAAAAAATTTCCTAGTATTAATTTTTTAGAATTTTCTCAAAATATTTATTTTATAACGAAAAAGGAAAAATACAGATTTTCTTAAAACTGTATTTTAGTTCAAATTATTTAAATGATGTAATTATATTTTTTATGAGTTTTAAATTTTAATAATTTAATTTTTATTTAATAGAAACCAATTATGGTTTTTTTAAATTTATTTTATGGGTGAATTTAATATAAAAATAATTTATATTTTAAAATATAGTTTTCATGAAAAAATGTTTTTTGTTGCATTTTTTTATTTAGTTTGAAGTTAAATTATACAAATTCTATATTGTTTGTTTGAAAACTAGATTTCATATTTATAATCAGAGGGACGGATGTTCGAAAATATCTTCCTTTTATGTTTGGTCAATATGAATAGTAACTTTAGTAATTTTGTTTATCATGGTAAATGGTAAACTGGGTAATTTAGGTTAAAAATAAAATTATAAGAACCATAAAATGACCCAAAAACTTGCCTAAATCATATTTTATGAGTATATATAGTCTATAAAAATCAAAGGGTATAATTTATGACTATTTGGGTTCACTTTTATAAGATTATTACCTTTATATTATTTTATTAATAGAAATTTCAAACATGTCACACTCTTGTTCAAAATAATTGTAATATTTTTAGTATGGTGTTATACAGGTTATATTTTTGATTATAAATAGAATTTAAAGATATATAGGAATTATATTCATCATCATAATTTATGTTTTATTTTTTGGGAGGAAATAATTACCGTAAATACTTTCACAACGTTGATGCAGTATTCATTCAATTATTGAAAATATCAAATAAATGATATTAAAAATGTTAAAATAAAAATAATTTAAGATAATTTATGTGATAACAGAATTATATAGATGACCTAAATATGTTATGTATATAAGAAAATGGTTTTTTCTAATTATAATAGTTATCATTATATTATTAAAGTCAATGTAATGAATAGTTCTAAAATTTACATTATAGATATTTTATAGTGAATAATAATTTAATAAATGATATAATATTATTATAAAATTTAAATTATACCAAGTTAACATGATATAGTTTAAAATATCAATCATGATCCAGTTATGGGTTGTTTTACATTTTATAGTTTCTATATTAACCCTCAATGTGTAAAAATCAATGTTGTCACACTAAGAGTTAAAGGGGTTAAATAAGGATTATAACCAAATAATAATGGTATAATTTTTGTAAAAACTTGTATAATTTTTATTTTATGAGTTTATTTTGACCCATAATCATATTTACATCAACATAAGTCACTGTGGATCCATTTTTAATTGAAAAATAATTTATATTAATTTAATATTTTGAAAAATTCCAAGAGTGCCCCTCCCCTCTCTTATGAAAGGGAACCACCTTTTATCATTACATCACACATAAATCCTCTTTTGTTTTATCTGAGAGATTCCTAAATCCCTTACTATAATCTCTCACCTCATTATAAAGATATTATTTTAGGTAGAACACCATTCTTATTGGTCTTATGGTGTTATGAAAGTGAGATTATCTGAAGAATATGTATCGTTTTTTGTCAAGAATTTCTGTATTTGTTTCTTAAACATCCCTAAAATCTTATTAAACCATGATAAAATATATAAAAAATAGTATCAAATATATAATAATATGTTATTATGTTATTTTAATAACCTATATTTATCTCTACTTCCATCAAATGGGAAAATAATTCATCGATCGTGTGTACGGCGGACTACGTACCATCTTGCGAACTGATGTAATTCCTTTTTCATCACCATATCTAATAAAAAAATTATAGTGGTTGATTTAATTTTTATATATGATATTAATTAAATTTTTATCATTATAATAATACAACAAATCATGTAATATTTTGGCTTTCCTTCCCTAGAAAAAATATATATCCATTCGTGTGTATGTGTGCATACCACCTGCACAAAATGATGTGATTTGTTTACAACATCACATAGATAATATATGTAATTTTATTTAAATAAATAATATTATATATATGGTATTTTTTCATTATGTTAGGATAAATATATTATTTACATTATTTCTGTAATTACCGTTTAAAAATGGAAATGTTACTCTTGCATATGTAATCCCTAACATCTCCATCATCGTAATGTAGTTCATTTTTCATAACCATAATTAATAGATGGATTTAAAATTATAGTTTATGTATAAAAATGATAATCACATCATGAATATTATTCTATAAATGATTTAATTCTGACTTCTATGACTACAGTGAAATTATTGATGTCTTTTTGGACTTATGGACTAAATATCATAAAAACATCTGAAGTGGACTTAAATAATTATGTAATTGTTATAAAATTTTATTAAGTGACATAAAGGGAATAATGAACATTAAAAAATTATAAAATAATTATAAAATTAACATAATTTTATTATTCATAAAGATAAATTACATACGTGATAAATCATACTTGAGGTCAGAGACTTTATTTAAAATCATATTTAAAAAATTTCCCATTAAACTCATTTTACCAATGTAAATAGGAATATTTTTTTAACATATATTACATGAATGTATTTTCTCATTATCCTAGCTCTTAAATTCTTTGGAATTTCATTTTTATTTTCTCAAGGTACTTTTGAAAGTAAAAAATTTTCTTTATTATGAGAATAGTTTTTAGATTTTAAATATTTTTTAAGAAAATTTTATTTTTATATTAAAAGTGTTTTATACATTGGTTTAAAAGAGTTTGAAAGTGTTTTATTCATTATATAGTTCTTTGAAATTATTTACGGTGGTGTGAGACCCATTATAACTCATGGTTGTTATCAATAAGTCTTATATGAAGGGTGATCCCCATTTTAGCTCTCAAATGCATTGGGTAATGTATAGAAGCTGACCATGATGGTTATTCCCAAATTAACAATGATGGATAATCCATGTGTAATTGTGATGGTTACTCTAAAGTAACATTCAAAAGTTAATCATGAAGGTATTTTATGTGTAACTATGATTTTTACTCTATATTTAGCCATGATGGTTAATATAAGTGTAATTGTGATTGTTACTCCATTTATAATCATGAAGGTTATTCCATGTTAAGAGTGTAAATAATACTTTTTTAAATAATTTTCATATTATTTAATATGTAATAGAATGGGTATTTTTTGAACTGAATGTTTATTTTTAAAAAGTCAATTTTTTATATATACTCATGACGAATAGTTACTTTCACTCTTTTTATAACCCTTCCTGAGCCTTTTTTTTCTGATCCCAATTTTTAAATATTTTTAATAGGTTTATGTAGGATTAAGGATAATGATGAGTTCAAGATGAAATTTTGGAATATTTACCATGAAAATAAATTGTGTTTTATTAAAATTTTTTTTTGTAAAAAATGGATACTGAGTATAAGTCTTCACATTTAATGTATGGGTTCACTATATAAGTTGTATTCTTAATTCTCTAAAGCACTAAACTAAAAATATCCTATGGATTGTAATAAATTGAATTCAATCTCAAAGACACTATAATATTTAATGTATAAGGGTGGGTCCCTACATTTAGAATTAGAGCATGATTTATATAGAATTGTAGATTAGGATATTTTATGGTGATGTTATCTTAAGATTTATAGAAACCATCCTTGTTTTATAATTTTAAGGATTATTATAAGTTTAGAGACTTAAAAACATATTTTCTATCATAAAGTCTTAGATCAATAAGAGTATTATGAGTATTTTTAGAGACATTTATGTTAATACAATCCTTAATAATAGTATTGGTTTAATTGAATTTTTTTGAGGAATTTTTTTTAATTATCATGGTTATAATTTTAATGGTATGTATAACCTTTATGGTTTATATGATCAATTGTTTTGAGGTAATTATTGGTTAATGTATTTTTAGAACATATGTTTTATCATATTGATAATCATTGGAATGGAAATTGATCAGTGTTGTGATTAATATTATTTAGAAAAAAGTTTAACTATAATTATTTTGGGGAACATTAAAGGATATTAGTAAATAGAATATTGTGTAATTTGTTTATATTTTGGAATAATATATGATCATAATGTGTAATTATGGTGATTCCAAATATTTATTTGAATTATTATCATATCTTGGAGATTATGTGGTTTGGGAAATTATATTTTTGGTATCATACATTAAGAGTAATCATTATTTTTTTGGGATATCAATATTAAATTTATCTGGGAGACTATTTTATAAAAGACATCTTATTTCTGTTTTTCAATCTGAGACTGCTTTTTTAGGAATTTTAAGGATAGTTATTTTATGAATGATATATATTGAACATTGGGTATTACAGTTTCTTTTTGGAGATTTGAATAAGTTTTAAGTCATATAATGGTATATTTATTTTATAGAATTATATTATCTTGTACTAACCATTTTGGTTTTGGTTAATGTCTAACTATAGGAGGAATATATAGTTATTATTATTTTTATTTAATTATCCATAGATGTTTATTTTAGTACTTTTCATATGAAAAATTAATCTTGAAGAATCTTCATTTAGAGAAAAATATGATTTTGTAGTGTAAATTTCTTAACTGTTGAAATTCTACATTTCAAGTAAGTATATTTTCCTATTTTATTAGTACATATAAGAATGGAATTATTCAACTTTTGGAAACTTATTATAATACAACAAAAATTATTCTTATATTTTCTTATGTAGAAATCAATTTACTTTTAACCTATCACAAATTTATAGTTTTTTGATATTTAACATTCACAATATTATGTTCTTTATAACTGTCCTTCAAAATATGGGAGTTATATATCTCTTCCATATCCATTTTTCACTTCATACGTGTGCTATCCTACATAGAAACATTGTATGTGTTACTTCGGATGTCCTCCACACTTCCTTTTTCACTCTTTTCAAGTGGATGATTTATTGACCCTATTTTTGAAGTAGGATTTCAACAAATCTATTTTGAAAGGTCAATCTTAGGTTACCAAACCTGAGCTCAAATTTCAAGGATTCAATTTCATAGGGGGGTAATGTAACATCCTGATATTTTAAAATAATACACTATGTTTGATAGCATACAATACACACCACATCAAGCTTAGAAGAACAACTAATTATTATTATTTTTATGTGAGTGTTATAACATAGAAATAAGATTTTTTGTATAAATAAGAATAACTAATTTATGAAAAAAAATATAAAATTTCAACTAAATTATAATTCATTAGTATCTTTTTATAAAATAATTACACATTGTTTTTTGTAATGTCATTTTAAAATTCAAAATTAGGTTTTCTTAAAAAATTATTTTTCATTATTCATATAATAAAATATTTCAATATCATAAAATTATAGAAAATATATATGAAAAAATTAATTTTAATTTTAAATTGATAATGAAAAAATTATCTTAGGATGATTTTTTGAGAATTTTATGAAATTATTGTCTTTTTATGAAATAGTTAAAAATACTAATTTGTATTGAAAACTGTATTTTATTTTAAATAATTTACGTGGTAAAATTTTGTTTTGTATTAGATTTAAATTTTAATAATGTAATTTTTATTTAAAATAATCCAATTATAATTTTTTAAATGTATTTACACCTGAAATTTTTATAAAAACATTTCATATTTTAAAGGGGCATTTTTCAAAAAAAAAATATGTTTTCATTGCATTTTTTCGGTTTAAATTTTAATTCAATTATAAAATTTTAGTGTTTTGAATTTTGAAAAATATATTTCATATTTTGACTCATTGGGTCCAAATATAGTAAAATGGTCCCTTTTTTATTATGAATAATGGCTTTATTAATTTTGGTTACCATGATAAAGGGTAAATCATGTAATCTATGTTAAAAATAAAAGTATAAGAACCATAAAATGATCCAAACACATATCTAAATAATATTATATGAGTATATCTAGACTATAATAATCTCAGGGTTACATTTATGACCTTTTTGGGTGACATGGATAATATTATGAACTTTTTAATATTTTATTTAAAGTCATGTTAAACATGTCACACTCATGTTTTTGACAAGTTTAATATTTTTATTAAAGTATTATCTATGGTATATTTTCAATTATATATTTTATTTTGAAATATAAAATATTTAAATTCATATTGATAATTTATTTTTAATTTTTGGAGATAAATAATTACCTCAAATTCTATCACAATGTAAATGCATTAATTATTCAATTAATGGAAATATCGAATAAGTGATAATAGAATTATTAAAATAAATATAATTTTAGATATTTAATGTGATAAATTAATTTTATATATGACCTTAAAATTTTAGAAATATAATAAAAAACAATTTATAAGTGGTATCCTGGTGTAATTAATGTCAATTTAATGGATAGTTTTAAAAATTGACAATATGAGTATTTTATAGTAATAATTTTTTATTAAATAATATAAAATTCCATAAAATCTAACTTTCGGCCAAGTTATTATTATAATGTTTAAAATATAAATCTTTGTAAAATTTTTGGTCTTTTTTAATTATATATTTAACATATTAACCCTTATATTGTAAAAATCCATGTTGTCATGGTAAGAGATAAAGAGGTTAAATAAGAGTTAAACACAAAAGATATGGGTAGAAATATAGTAATAATTATATAATTTTTATTTTATGATATAATTTTTTCTCATAAACATGTTATCTTACAAAAAAATATATTTTGAGACATTTGGAAATGAAAATTAATTTTTATTAAATTAATATTTTTAGAAATGCCAAGAGTCATTGTCCCCTCTCTAATAAAAGGGTAGTTCATATTCTAATTTCCTTATAGATAAAACACTTTCTTTTTAAAGAATACCTGATCTAATAACTTCGTATAAAAACTCACCTCATTATTGGGGTATTTTTCTGTAATAACAATAAACATAGTGGCCTTAAGGTGTTATGAAAATTAGATTGTTTGTAGAAGAGGTATTGCTTTTAATCCAATGTTTCTGGATTGTTTATTCATAAACACCCATCAAACCCTATTCAAACATTATAAAATAATAAATAAATTATCCTCTATATATATATATTTTATTATATTAGTTTAATTACTTATCCATCTCTACTTCCATTCAATGGGAAAATAATTCCTCGATCATGTGTATGGTGGACTACCACCTCACAAACTAATGTAATTCATTTTCCATCACCATATCTCATTAATAGATTATGATGATGGAATTAATTTTTATATAATATATTCATGAACTATTAATCATTATTAAGGGATAATAAATCATTTATATTCCAACAATTCCATGCAAAAATAAAAGATAATTTCAATCATGAGTACTTTTGGATTACAACTTCCACTAAACAATGTGATTTGTTTATGAGATCAAATTGATGATATATATATTAGTATATTTAAATAAATAATATATTATATATTATATTATGATAATTATTTAATGATAAAATCATACTTACCTTCTTTTCAAAATTATCTTTGAAAAATAGAAATGTTTCCCATATTTACGTACGACCTACCATATCTATGATTGTAACATAGTACATTTTACAGAACCATATTAAATAGATAGATTTAAAAAAATATTATATATTAAAATGATAATTATTTATTTAATATTATTCTAGATATTATGTAAATTTGATCACATTGTCCATATTCAAATTACAAAATTCATTTTGGACTTATGGACTGAATATCATCAAAACATCCGATGTGGACTTAGATAATTAATTCTTTATCATAACATGGTAATAAGTGATAAAACTGGAATAATTAAATTTGAAATGTTCCTAAGGATGTTTAATATTAACATAATACTAATATTCATTAATATAAAGTATATTAATGATATATCATAATCAAGGTATTGTACCTTCATTTAAATCCACTTTAACAAAGTTCTCATTTAAACTCTTTTTACCAACGTCAAAAGGAATGTTTTTAAACAAATATGGAATGAATGGAATTTATCACTATCATGAAGCCTCAATTATTTATTGTTTCTTTTTTACATTTTCATGTTTCTTTTCAATAAAAACTGTTTCTTTATTAGGGGGAAGTTTTTACATTTTAATTTTTTTTTTAAGAAACAAAAATATTTTGATATTCTAAAGTTGTTTGAACATGGTTTTAAAATATTTTCAAGGGATTTATTCATTATATGGTCTATGGTTATTTAAAAATATTTGATCCCCATTATAACTCATTTTTTATCTAAATAAATCTTATATGAATGGTAACCCCTATTGTAGATCTCCAATTCATTTGTTAATGTTTGGAAGTTGAAAATGATTATTATTCAAAGTTTAAATGTGATAGTTAATAAATGAGTAAATGTGATGGTTAATATAATATAATGTATAGAAGTTAACCATAATGTTATTCCATGAGTAACTATGATGGTTAATCTATAATTTAATATAATAGTTAATACTAGTGTAACTATGATGGTTAATGTTAGAGTTGGTGTCCGGAGAACCAACTATTTATACTTTGATTACATGAATGTACACTTATTATATATTGTTCGTTGTTCTGCATGACTATTATATAATAATGTCCTAGAATATTTGTTGCATTAATAAGGTCATGGAAGATCCCCGCTATGATGAGAACCTTAAAATTCTATAACAATATTCTTAAATAAAGTTCTACGGTTGGATGACATACTATGATAGGACACATAGTATACAGACCATCAGTGTGAGTACTCATAAAAAGAGGAGGCACTCTCTCATAGAGTTCGAACATGGTAATCTTCAAGATGGGAGATTATGAGAACAGACCCGCCAATAGAAATTCTGCATGTCTTGGTGTCATCGGACATTGCTATCTATGAGTGTGTGTAATGGTCCTTAGACTAGAAGATTATCATTAACTCATGTCATGACCCGCGCACTTATATTTGCTGACGAAAACTATCACGAAGAGAGTTGGCGGGAAGTAGGGTACGTTGGGTGCATCACAAATGACATGTTGTTAATGGATAAGTCGAGTAAGGATTTGTCTCTTCCATATTTATGGAAGTAGATATCTCGGGCCCTTTGATTGAAATATAACTGTCGAACAAATTCCATGGCCATGGTGACGTGACGAGTTTATTTCTAGAAGTCAAAGAATGACAGATCAAGCATATTGGTTTATGACACTCACATGAAACCTGCTTGATGAGATATTGAGAAAAGGGGATTAAATTACACAGTAAGCATTCGTATGAGGTGGCACATCAATGTGGTGTCAACTCCTTTCTCTTGGGTGCCTTGACCCGTTGCTAGATAGTAATATTGGACTTTAGGAAATCTCTCCTAATGCCAATGAGAAAGAGGCCTAGAGGGTCACACACTATGTGTATTCAAGTATCTCAAGTAGAATAAATATTATTCTCATACATGTTTTAATAATTATTCAAGGAAGCCTAAATCATTTTAATGTTGGAGGAAGAATAAAATGAAAACAAGTACACACTGTGTATTAATAATTACACGCCGTGTAGTTTTTATTTTGAAAACATGTACACTCCATGTATTATTGAATGTATAAGGCGTGTAGTTTTCATTTTGGAAAGGAAATGAATAGATGAAAAACAAGATATAAACTCCATGTACATTGAATGTACATGCCGTGTAGTTTTCAATGAAAAAAAAGTACACACCGTGTATTTATGATTACATGCCGTGTAGTTTTTCCAGTCAGGATTTTGAGAAAATAATTTCATTTTATTTAAATGATATTTATTATAATCAGTGTGGGCGCATGTCAAGGAATTAATGACTCAACATGGGGTTTTCAAAAGAGTTAATAAAATGTGTAACTTGTTTATTTATTGTCATAACTTTACAACCTCAAACCTGATTATAAATATCCTCACAACCCAACTCTTTTCCTAAAAGAATCATTGTGCACAACAATTTTGGATAATTCTCTCAAGACCGAAAGACCTATGTCCTCCAAGAATGCTCTCAAAATCGAGAGATATCCCCTTCCATCGGATCAAGATAACCTAAAGAGGACAACGCAAGAAAAGTTTTCTATAAGCTAGCACCCGGAGACTCCTTTGGCGATGTCCAGAGATACGAGGTGCAGGTGTGGATCACTGCTAGAGGAAGTCTACAATTGGATTCTGCAACGCAACGACAAATCACATTAGAACGTGATCAATAATACCAATAAAAAAAAGAACACCCAAAAGGTACTTCTTGTCAATTAATTAAATTAATTATAATCAACCTGTGACGATCCACTTTTGTGGTTCTGGGACCTTTCTTCTTGTTTGTCTATTTCTATGAATCGATCCGTGGAGACGAGCATTTATCGTCGTATTGATCCAAGATTGATCATTGCTAATGACAAAAATCCATGTGGGAACATCCACCCACGAGCTTCCACTACGCCCAAAACCTTTAAATGGTATCAGAGGGAGGTTACAACTTTGATTATAGTTATTTAATTTTGGTTGATAATTTACACATTTATATTTGATTCAATTCAACATAAATCATTCTATAAAAATGAATGAAAGAGATCTATTCTTCCTCCTTCATTTCTCGATTTACATCACATAAATGACCTTTTAATTTTAATTTTTATTAATTTAAAAAAAACAAGGAACTCGTTCGGAGGAGCCACTCTTTCTGTCCGTAAAACACAAGAATACACAGCATGTAGTGAAAACTGTATGTCATGTACTTAGGTTCAACGAATCGGTACTGGTCCACCAAACCACACCATGTGAATTGAGTATACCTGAGTTTTATTACACCGTGTTGACCAAAATTGAACGGTGCATGGAAACCAGAATACACGATGTGTATGTTGAATCAACACGTTGTGTAGTACGATTTGGTCCAGGTAAAACCATGTATAAGGAGAAGCAGTGTTCCATGTACACGGGATTTCCAGGACAATAACCGAGTAACAAGGAAGTACACGCTGTGTTAGATTAATCTACACACCATGTACTCCAAAATTTCCAAAGTACAGAAAACACGCCAAAGCCCCCAGCATGTACTTTGGATAAAGGGTGAAAAATACACAGCATGTAGGCTATATTACACACCGTGTACTTTCCAGAAATGGAATCTCACCAGGTTTCCTCCAAAAGTACAAAGACCTATATAAGTAATATGGATGAGAAGAATCTAAAGGAAATTCATAAAGGAATTTAAGATAAATAATTGATTAATTATAAGATCATAATTAATTTAATTCAACCGCGACTTATCTTAAATGAAAGAAAGATTAAAAGAATTTGAATTATAAATATGCGTAAATTTCGTTGCATGCTATGGATGATCATGATCTAGAACAAAGACCCTTTGTATGTGTGTATGGTTTCATTTAAATTTGTTGGCCTACAATTCTTATTCCAATAAAATGTAGAGCCTACGTGCCCATGGTTTCTTTAATGTAAACCCCATGTAATGGAGGATCTCCCAAGCCAGAGGAGACGGTTCAAAATCCGAAGCTGAGGCGAAACAACCCAAGAAGATGCAAATATGGACAGGTGGGAGCTGCAAAACACGAACCATCCGTTCAAGGTGTTTTTCCCTAGTTCAGGGTTAGCTTATCAAACCACTAGATAAGTTAACCAATAGAAGCTCATGATCATGCCATATTATTCTATTTATATCTGATTTCATGGTATGTGTTGTCGCGATCACATAATTAATTAAATAAACAAGTATGTAAAGATGGAATAAAATAAAAACTGTACTATGCGTAAACATTATCAAAACATGGTTAATTACTTAAGCAAGCATCACTTAATATTAAAAATCATGCGATAATGAAAAACTACACATAAAGAGTAAAATCCCTCAACTACCATATTAAGTCATACCAAGCCTTCAGTTACTTGATTAAGGGAAACACTCAATAAAACTATGTGTTTGACCAACCCTTGTTAACACACTTACTTTTATAAAGGAAGATCTTATTAAAGTTTTGGGTTGACTTAAACATTTTACATCAGGAGGAGTATCCCTTGCTATACTTGTTGTAAAATGGAGGCAAGTGTTAAGAAAATTCAAGTCAGGATTTTAGGATTGGGGAGTCCACTCAATAGATCAAATAACTATAAGCTCACAGTTGGAAAAGACCTACCTACCTAAATAACTTCAAATAGCTTAACCAACCTTTTTGGGGGTTATGCGAAGGAGAATATGGATCCTTGCCACTAGAATGTCAAATTAACTGGACATTCTGAGTTCAATGGTGAGGGCCGTTAGGACATGATAAAATAGTGCGAGACTTAATAAAATTATTTCTCATAAAATGTAATCAAGAAAGTAGTGATAAATCTGCTCTTTTAATTTGTAGAATCAATATGAAAAACTCTTCAACCAAATTTTCTCTACGATCAATTCTAGATAAATAAAATATCCTCATCGGCAGTAACTTTCCGGAATGGTTTAGGCACCTTTGGGTTATCCTACTCAATGAACGAAAGTTTTACATGCTGGAGTCCTCACTTTCTAATTCTCCCACCCAAGGGGAAAGTGATGAAGATTTCCTGGTTTATGATCAACATTTGAACGATGCAATCGACATTCAATGTTTGATGCTATCATCAATTTATAGTGAGCTCATGAAGTCTCATTAAGACATGTATTCCTATAGAATGCTCAAGCACCTTCGTAGTCTATACCCAGATAGAGAAAGAAGGAAAGGTTTGAGATCTCTAAGGCTCTATTCCAGAGCAATCTTTGAGAGGGTTCCCCAGCTAGACCTCATGTAGTTAAGCTCATTAGCTACATTGAGCGCTTGGAGGTTCTAGGGTTTAAACACCCCAAAGAACTAGGTACCGATCTCATTCTTGCATCACTCCCCCAGAGATTATCTATATTTGTTGTAAATTTCAACATGAACAACATTGAGAAGTCTCTATCTGATCTCATTATCCCCATTCACCAAGTGGACAATGATATGAAGCGTGAAAAGCCTTATGTCCTTGTGGTAAATAAAAGGAAATGGAAGGTGAAGAGATTTAAGCCCAAAGCTTATTTAAGGCCTTCCAAGAAAAGGAATATCAAAAGGGAGGCAAGAGAATAGGAGGTTGTTTGTTTCTCATGTGGCAAGAAGGGCCATTGGAAGAAAAAATGCACCTAGTCAAGGAAGCAAGGGGAAGCTTCATGTGCATTTGTAATCAAATACAATCTATCTATTTCTACTAATTGGGTATTAAATATTGCTTGTGGTGCTCACATATATATCCAAATATAGGAACCAAGTAGATTCAGAAAGATTGACTGAGGTGAGGTGGATCTGCGAGCATCCAATGGATCCAGACTCGCTGTTGTAGTTGTCGGAGACTACCACCTCACATTGCCTACTGAGATGGTCTTGGTATTGAAAGGATGTTATTATGTACCCTCTGTAACCAAAAACATTATTTTAGTATCCATATTAGATACTTATGGATTCATCTTCAAGTTAGGAAATTAATGTTGTTACTTTTATAAAGAGAGCATTTGTTTTGGTAGGGCACATTTATATAACAGCCTTTATATGTTAGACTACACAAACCAAGTAATGGAAATTGATGACAAAGTAAATTCACATGACTCATACAACACCCAACATTGGCATCACTAGCTAGGTCATGTCAATGAGAAATGTTTAACAAAATTACATTAAGATGGGTATTTAGATTCTTTCAAACTAAAACCACTTGGTGTATGTCATGCGTGTCTACAAGGAAAAATGACCAAAGCCCCATTTAGTGGGAAAGGTGAAAGAGCTAAAGAGTTTCTAGAATTAGTTCACACAGATGTGTGTGGACCATTTCTAGTTGAAGCAAGGGGTGGGTTCTTGTACTTCATAACTTTTACTGATGATTTTAGTAGATATGGATATATTTTCTTAATGAGGTATAAGTCAGATTATTTTGATCGGTTCAAAGAATAAAAGAATGAAGTTGAGAACCATCTTGGTAAGAAGATTAAGAAACTCCACTCATACAGAGGAGGATAATATCTTAATCAGGACTTCATTGATTTCTTACGAGATTTTGGGATTCAATCTCAACTCACTCATCCTTACACGCCTCAGTGTAATGGCGTAAAGGAGGAACCTCACCCTCTTGTACATGGTGAGATCAATGATGAGTCATGCAAGTCTTCCATTATCCTTTGGGGAAATTCATTACAAATAGCCGCACACATACTAAACCAAGTACCAACTAAATTGATAAATGGTATTTCATATGATTTATGGAGTGGATGCAAAGATATGTTATCAAATTTACATGATTAGGGTAGCGAAGAATTTGTTAAGCCCTCTTCAGGTAACAAGCTTTCATCCTGAGGCACAAAGTGTATCTTTATAGGATATCCCAAGGAAAGACGGGGATATTACCTATACAACCTCTCAGATAAAAGGTTAATAGTGGCCAGACATGCCATATTCCTTGAGAGGGAGAACATCTCCAAAAGAGATAGTGGGAGCGAGATAGACTTTGATGAAGTCAAGGCTCAAGATACATAGAAGTTGGCACAAGAATAGATTCCACAAAGCCCTATGAAAGAACAATTTGTTCCATAGATACAAGAACAGTGTAGGATCATGAGAAAGGTGAGATAACTAGAACGATATGTTTTTTTTGTCACCGAGTATGGTGACTCATTATTGGTTGACAATGATGATCCTCTTACCTATAAGGAAGCAGTTGAAGGCACAGACGCTACCAAGTGGCAAGAATCCATGAATTCTGAAATGGATTCCATGTACCAAAACCAAGTCTGGATTTTGGTAGATCATCCAGTTGATGTAAATCCTATTGGTAATAAATGGGTATTCAAGAAGAAACTAGACATGGAGGGGAAAGTCAGCACCTATAAGGCGCGACTGGTTGTAAAAGGTTTTAGATAGCGTCAAGGAATTGAATTTGATGAAACCTTTACTAGTTGAGATGCTGAAATCCATTAGAATCCTATTGGCCATTGCTGCTTACCATGACTATGAAATTTGGAAAATGGATGTCAAAACAACATTCCTTAATGGGAACCTCCAGGAAGATGTCTACATGACACAACCTGAAGGGTTTGTGACACTAAAGGATGCCAACAAGGTATGCAAGTTGCAGAAATACATTTATGGATTAAAGCAAGCATCAAGGTCATGGAACATTCATTTTGATGAAGCCTTAATGGAATTTGAATTTGTTAAGAATGAATGTGAGCCTTGTGTCTACAAAAGGTTTAGTGGAAGTGTAGTCGTTTTCCTAATAGTATATGTTGATGACATATTACTAATTGGAAATGAAGTACATGTCTTACAATCAGTTAAGGCATGGTTGGATAAATGATTCCCAATGAAAGACTTGGGCATGGAAACATATATTCTTGGGATGAAGATCCATCATGATAGATCCTAGAGAATGCTGGGCCTGAGTCAAAGTACATACATTAACAAGATACTGAAGAGATTCAATGTGGAACAATTCAAGAGGAGATTATTGCCAGTGTCACATGGCATTCATCTTTCCAAGAAACTGTATCCTCATACACATGAGGAAAGAAATAAAATGGAAAGTATCCCTTACGCATCCGCGATTGGTTCAGTCATGTATGTTATGCTATGTACAAGGCTAGATGTTTCTTACGCATTAATTGTAGTAGGCAGATATCAAGCTGATCCAAGAGACCGCAATTGGATGGAAGCCAAACTGTCCTTAAGTATTTGAGGTGTACTAAGGATATGTTCCTAGTTTATGGAGGAGATGAGGAAGTAGTCATCAAAGGACATGTAGATGATAGTTTCCAGATGAATAAAATGACATTAAGTCACAGACTAGATAAATATTCAGTTTGAATGGAGGTGTAGTGAGCTGGAAGAGCTCAAAGAAAAGTGTGGTCACAGATTCTACAGCAGAGTCTGAGTATATCGCAGCTTCTGAGGTAGTTAAAGAAGTAGTATGGATGCGAAGCTTTGTCCAAGATATGGATGTAGTACCTAGCAGTAAAGATCATATCACACTCTATTGTGATAATACTGCAACAGTGGCACTTACAAAAGAGCCAAGGTCACATCAGCAAACAAGGCACATACTTCAGAAGTATCATCTCTTGATGGATTTTTCACAGAGACGTGAAGTTGTAGTGAGAAGTATTTCCACGGAAGACAACATGGTGGACCCCATGACTAAAGCCATGAATTAGCAGAAACATGATCATCATGTGAGGTCTAGGGGACTAAAAGTCATAGGTAGTTTTCTCTAGTCCAATTGAGAGTTTGTTAGAGATGTTTTCCTGAGAACCAATTGTTTTTACTTTGATTACATGAATGTGCACTTATTATATATTGTTCATTGTTCTGCATGACAATAATATAATAATGTCCGGGAATATTTGTTGCATTAATAAGGTCATGGCAGATCCCTGCTATGATGATAACCTTAAAATGCTATAACAATATTCTTAAATAAATTTCTACGGTTGGATGACATGTTATGATAGGACACATAGTATACAAACTGTCATGTGTGAGTACTCATAAGAAGATGAGACTCTCTCTCATTGAGTTCGCGCTTGGTAATCTCTAAGATAAGAGATTATGAGAACATAGAAATTCTGCATGTCTTGGTGTCATCGAACATTTCTATCTATGAGCGTGTGTAATGGTACTTAGAATGAAAGATTGTCATTAACTCATTTTATGACTCGCGCACTTAGATTTGCTGACGAAAACCATCACGAAGAGAGTCTTTGGGAATTAGGGTACGTTGGGTGTGTCACGAATGACATGTTGTTAATGGATAAGTCGGGGAAGGATTTGTCTCTTCCATATTTATGGAAGTAGATATCTTGGGCCCTTTGATTGAAATAGAATTGTCGAACAAATTCCATGGCCATGGTGACATGATGAGTTTATTTCTAGAATTCAAAGAATGAAAGATCAAGCATATAGGTTTATGACACTACCATGAAACCTGCTTGATGAGATATTGAGAAAAAGGGATTAAATTACACAGTAAGCATTTATATAAGGTGACACATCAATGCGACGTCAACTTATTTCCATTGGGTTCCTTGACCCGTTTCTAGACAGTAATCTTGAACTTTAGGCAAGCCCGCCTAATGTCAATGAGAAAGAGGCCTAGAGGGTCACACACTAAGTGTATTCAAGTATCTCAAGTAGAATAAAGATTATTCCCATGCATGGTTTAATAATTATTCAAGGAAGTTGAAATTGTTTTAATATTGGAGTAAGAATAAAATTAAAACAAGTACATGTCGTGTATTAATGATTACACGTCGTGTAGTTTTCATTTTGAAAACAAGTACATGTCGTGTATTATTTAAGGTACACACCATGTAGTTTTCATTTTTTAAAGGAAATGAATAAATGAAAAAACAAGATACACACACCGTGTACATTGAATGTACAAGGCATGTAGTTTTCAATGAAAAACAAGTGTATGTCGTGTATTTATTCTTACACGCCGTGTTGTTTTTCCAGTCGGGATTTTGAGGAAATAATGTCATTTTATTTAAATGATATTTATTATAATCAGTGTGGGTGCATGTCAAGGAATTAATGACTCAACATGGGGTTTTCAAAAGAGTTAATGGAATAAATAAAATGTGTAACACATTTATTTATTGTCATAAATTTACAACCTCAAACCCGATTATAAATATCCTCACAATCCAACTCTTTTCCTAAGATAATCGTTGTGCACAATAATTCTGGAGAATTCTCTCAAGACTGAAAGAACTCCATCCTCCAAGAATTATCTCAAGACTAAGATAGATTCTCTTCCATTGGATCAAGATGATTTAAAGAGGACAACACGCGCAAAGGTTTATCCACTCTAGCACCTAGAGACTCTTTTGGTGACGTCCAGAGATACAAGGTGCATGTGTGGATCACAGCTAGAGAAAGTCTACACTTGGATTCTATGAAACAACGAAGAATCACATCGGAATGTGATCAAGAATATCAAATAATAAAGAACACCCAAAAGGTACTTCTTGTAAATTAATTAAATTAATTATAATCAACCTGTGACGATCCACTTTAGTGGTTCTGGGACCTTTCTTCCTCTTTGTATATTTCTGTGAATCGATCTGTGGAGACTGGCATTTATCATCGTATTGATCCCGGATTGATCATTACTAATGACAAAAGGCCAAGTGGGAACATCCACCCACGAGCTTCCACTATGACCAGAACCTTCAGTTACTGAATTTATAACCATTAAGGTTATTCCATTTTTAAGATTGAAATGTATAATTTTGTGAGAAAAATTTCATGCGATTTTCGAGTTTGAAAAGAAAACATTATGAGTTGATTTTACCATAATGATTTATAATGATTTTTTTTTGTGAAATGTGTTGTGAAAATATGTTGATTTCATAGTTAATAAAAATTATTTATTTTAATCACAATTATTATTTTGAAAAGGGAAAATTTATATAAGTTCTCTCAGACTAGTGGTTTCTTTCATTCTATTTATGTCTCTTAATGAGATTTTTGTTATTACTCAAATTTTAAAAAAAATTATAGGTTTTAAGGAATAGTAAATACATGGATAAGCTCAAGTTAAAAAGACTGAAGATTTATCAAGAAATAAAATCATGGTTTATTTAAAAGGGTTCAGTTTGGTGGAAAAAATTGATACTCAGTATAATTTTTCACTTGTAATGAATGAGTTTACAATGTAAGAATTTTTTACTAACTCTATAAAAATATAAACATAAAAGATACTCGGGATTTTCAGAAAGTGATTTCTATCTCAGAGACATTATAATATGTAATGATTAAATATAATCCCTTACACCCTGATCCTATAAATACCATTGAAAAGTATCTTTCTCCCTTAAATGTATAATAAAAATTAATCCTCAAGACTGGACATTAGATCTTTATGTCACTTGATTAATTTATTTTAAATGCTGAAAAACTACATATTTCCATCTATGTTCTTCACAAACAACACTAGAATATCCCAAAGTAAAACACTAGATCATTTGAAACTATTATCAAATATATCATCGAATTAAATATGCATCTCTAGAATCATATAATGTGATATCATATTTAAAAAAAACATGAATTAAGAGACATTAGGTTATTTATCTATTTGGGAAAAGATATCATATTGAGGAGGTAGTGTCACAAACTCTTCAGGAAATACATCATGGAACTCATCCACAACCTTTATACACACCACCACCTATCCAACCACTAAATCCAACATCATATCTTTCAACTAAGCAAAAAGAGGATTGGAATGTAGAAAATCCATTTATGGCTCTCACTCATCAAAAACCACAACACACTTTTTTTAATAATGCATAGAAATAATAAGCATAAGGATAAATCCCAAATAATTTTCACCAAATACTTCTAATACTTTCTAAATAAGATATCATTTGTCTACATCTATTGACAGTAGAAATATCCTATGAAATAATATTTCCATATCATTATCCCAAAATTCTGACACATATCAAAAAATATATACTAGACTTAAACTAGGGTTTCCCACACTAGGTACAAGGCCCTGGCCTTAAACATTACTTAATATTGAATTAAATTAATAATTCACATTGAGGATCTTTTCAGGTTTATAGTTTTAAAGAATTAGATCATAACTATTACATCTCAAAAGATTAAAAAGTAGACACTTCTACATTATTTCCCTTTTTTTACAAAACATGAACTCTTGAAAAAAAGTCAAGTCTAGTTCCATGTTTAAGACAGCATGACTTTTCCTTGATCCCATCCTTGACCCTATTCCACATTATGACCTGTGAAAAACATTTCAAAAAAACTTGGTATGAGCATAAAAAGCTCAGTAAGGGATACAAAAGAAGGAAAACTGTTAGTTTTTCAAAACATCAAGTAAACCATGAATACTTTATCAAAGCAACACTTTTCACCTTTAAGAAGTAGCAAATACTCTTCACTGAATAAAAGATCATTAATTACCCTTTTGTAACCAAAATATTACCATAAAACCCATATAAAGAACACATAACATATAAAGGTAACTTGGGACATAAACATACTTAAATGTAATGACCATACAGTTGGCTTCCACACATATCACTAAATGGAATAGACATACGGTTGAATTCCATACCAAATTCATTGGAGTTTATAACATAACCACCCATCCTGGTATTCATGGCACCACCCGTCATATGGTTTATCATGTAACCACCCATCAAATGTCCAAGTACCATTATAAAATCATAAGATATAAAACAAATATAATAGAAAGAAAACATTCCCACATTTTGATAAAAATATATCACTAAAACATATTGAAATAAAAAATCTATTATAAAAACCATTTTCAATACCAAAATAAAATAAAAGTAAACATGGAATTTATTTTTCATTTAAAAAACGTTATGGCTTGTAGAGGAAGCCGAAACTCAAATAATGGTCACGGCGGCGGAGAAGTCATTGTCTCCGCATACGCAAGACAAAACATTCCTTTTATTGTTTAGTAAAAACACTTTGAATAAAAAGATTCCTTTTGAATAAAATTAAAATTCAAAGGGTTTTATAAATCATATAAAGGAAAGTGGTTTATAAAACAAAATATGCCTCAATGAAAGGTGATTGAGATGAAGTCCCTTACCTCGTGTCCGACATGAATCGATCGCTATTTAATCTCCTGAATAATAAACTAATGTTAATTTTTACTTTCTTAAGAACCTATTTCAAGATTATTATTCCTTTTATATCACTTATTTCCATGTTATAAACATTATGTAATCATTTAAGTTAATAATGTTCGTTTTGTCGATATTTGGTACTTAAGTCAAAAATGGACTTCTTACAATTACATGTTGTTCATGTGGTCAAAGTTTCATTATATCCAGAATTAAATTCATGATTTGGATATCATATATATCATATATATCCAGCATATACATGTATTTATAATAATATATAACATTTAGAGGTAAAAAATGAAATGCACCCTTCCTGGAGACGGTAAGTCGTACGTACGCATGAACGCTACTTTCATTTCTATTTCATATTTGATGGAGGGAAATCATAATTATATAAAGGTATATTATAATTCCAGTATAATATCATATATAATATCATTAACTCTATCCTTTATATTTCCCACATATGGCATTAACGAATCAAATCTCTTTGAGGGGGTGGTAGTCCGCACTTCCTAAAATGAAATTATCGCGTTTACCCATAATGGAAACCATAAAGTTATTCCATAAATGAAAAATACAGAAGCATAAGGAAAACATAAACATAATATATATCATATATAAATATAGTGACATCTTAATGGCCACCATGAAAGGTGTTAAAAGAAGATTGAACAATCATCGTTTCGTGAGGCATAAATTCACCATCCACAGAAATAGTATGTTCTTTAACCATTAGACGGATGTGTGTGTAAGTATAAATCAAATACCTCTCATAAAAACATCCTAGTATATTTAAGATACTGGTGTTTCTACAAAATAAAGGAATAAAAATAGTTTAGGGGGTTGGAGAAGCAAAATAATACAAAAGAACACAAGTGAAGACATTACCTTTAAATCGGGTAACTCCCTTTGGTTTGAACCAAAAGGGTTTCTTGAAGAGATTTATGCCTAAGATAAGTCTTCTAGGATTAGGATAGGTATGTGGAGAGATAAAATTCGTAGGTCTTGGCCGATCCAATGGCTTGAGAGGTGTGGGTAAGGTGGTAGATGTGGGGGCCTTTTATAAGAGGGAGGAGGGGCACTCTTGGAAAGTTATAAAAAGTTACTTTATTATATAATGGTTTTCAGATTTTAAAGGTCACAAAAGGATATATTTAGAGTATAAGGTTATAAGGGTTATAAATACACCCATAAAATAGGTTTTTGACAGGTGTAGGTCTTAGATTTTACATTATATTTTCATTTTATTTAAATCGTTAAATAATGAGGTAATCACTGCATCATCATGGTGTCATAAATAATATAATTTATTTAATGTCTAAAAATTATAAAAAAATATCATTATGTATGAAATATTTTTATATTTATAATGAATATTTATAGTAAAAACTTTAAATTGCATAACCCCATGTAAAAATTGTTTTAGTAAAACAATACTAGTTTGTGACATTTTTATTTTAACTTTAAATAAAAAGTTATTAATGTCATTTTCTTACCCAAGTGGATCCATGGGTTCCCCAAGTTGACCCATGGATTGCCTTGGTCGGCCATGACACATCCAATAAGGGTAGGACATGTTTCGAGGTAATTTAATATTATTTAAATGTTATTTTTACCATAAATTACACTAATTACCTCTAATCGCGATTAATAAAACTTAAAAGTTACTATTTACCAAAAACTATTTTCATCCCATTGAACCACATTTTACATCCTAATGACAACCATGTATGTTTTATTTTTTAAATTTAATTCACAGAAGTGGTAAAGTTTCATTAAAACGAAAATTCAGTTTTTTTAACTACCACTTAGTGGTTTCACTATTCGTCAAAAAATTGAAGTTTTTCAGAAAAATACCAAAAATTCACCCTAAGATATATTTGATATTCCGAATTCAAAAATGATGTCTATTTTAAAAAATTCAAAACATATAAGTTGCATTAATTAATTAAATAATTAATTCCCGTTGTCAAAACAAATAGCGTGTTTTTTATGAAACAAAATATATCAAAATATTGACACTAGTTTAAGTCCAATTTCAAAGTGAAATTAATTCCAATGACCACCATTGGATAAATGGTAAAGACATATTCTAATTTAACTTTAAAAACAATTCAAAAGATAATCTAATCAAATAAATAAATTAGATTAAAAGGAGTTTTTGAATTAAAATACAACATTTTTCACTATTCATTAAAAATTGAACTTTATCGGAAAAATACCAAAAATTTACACAAAGTAAATTTTGATGTCCCGATTCTAAATAAGAATTTTATTTGGTCCAATAGAATGTATAAGAGTTACCAAAACTATATTTAAATAGGGTTCTCCATTAAAAGCCGATAAGTCGACCTTTTAGTGAATATTAGAGTATCAATGCCTAAAATTGAATTCGTTTCTTATTTTAAGCCTTTATACTTTATTGGATAAATTTAAAAACATTTAACAAACATATATAATCATATTTTAGTTATTTCTATTCATTCCCACCAATACAATGGCTACGTGTCAACTACCATTTAAAATAATATTATTATATTACTAGTGTACAAGGTAAGATTTAAAAGAAACTCGTTGTTGCGTATCGGGTATGCTATCGAACATAGCAACCCCTTTAAAATAAAATTAATATTTAATTCACAAATATTAATAAATATGAAAATTGTTTATTCTTTATTTACCTGGGAAGTTACATCCTTCCCCCCTTTTGGGAATTGTGTCCTCACAATTTTATTCACTTATCAAAATAATCGGGGGTATTTATCCCTCATAGCATTTTCAGATTCCCATGTTGCCTCTTCAACCATATGTTTTTTCCACGAAACCTTTACATGGTGAATTACCTTATTCCGCAACACTTTCTCCCTACAGTCAAGAATCCGGACTGCTTGTTATTCATAAGAGAGATTCTCTTCCAACTGAACTACCTCTGGGCTCAAAACATGAGATGTATCTGGAATATACTTTCTCAACATCAAAACATGAAAAACCTTGTGTACCTGAGATAAACTCAGAGGTAAAGCCACTTGGTAAGAAACTGATCCAACTCTCTCCAGAATTTCATATGGTCCAATGAACCTTGGACTTAGCTTTTCTTTCTTACCAAATCTCATCGCACTTTTCCATGGTGAAACTTTGAGAAAAACATGATCACTTACTTCGAAAGATAGATCCTTCCTCTGGTTATCCGCATAACTTTTCTGCCTGCTCTAAGCTGTTCCCATGTGTTTCTGAATCAACTGAACTTTTTCTGCCATCACTTCTACCAATTCTAGTCCCATCAACTTCCTATCCCCCACTTCATCCCAAAAAGCTGGAGTTCGACACCGCTTCCCATATAATTCTTCAAACGGAGCCATCTGTATACTGGAATGAAAACTGTTATTATAAGAAAACTCAACCAAAGAAAAATTTTGGTCCCAAATTACCTGATAATCCATCGAGAAATCATGTAGCATATCCTCCAAGGTCTGAATTGTTTGTTCTGACTACCCATCTGATTGTGGATAAAAAGATGTACTAAAATTTAATTCAGTACCCAACGACTTCTGAAGGCCTTTCCAAAAGTTAGAAGTGAACCTGGGATCACGATCAGATACAATGCAGAGGGGAACTCCATGAAACCTGACTATCTCTTTAACATACAACCGATCAAGTTGATCTAGAGACAAATTATCTTGAATAGGAAGAAAATGAGAAGATTTAGTCAATCGATCAACAATAACCCAGATTGCATTATTACCTCGAGATGTCTTCGGTAATCCCACAACAAATTCCATGGATATGTTTTCACATTTCCACTTTGGCACCGGTAATTACTGCAGTATCCCTTTCAGTAACTGTCGTTCTGCTTTAACCTGCTGACAAGTCAAACACTTCACAGTAAAATCAGAAATATCTCTTTTCATTCCATCCCACTAGTAATACTCCCGCAGATCCATGTACATCTTAGTACTGCCAGGATGAACTGAAAATGGGGAACTATGAGCCTCACATAACAACTCATTATTCAACTGTGAATCACAAGGCACACATAATCTCTTCCCAAACTTCAAAACACAATCATTATCAATGTTAAATTCAGGCAACTTACCCTTTTGAACCAGCTCTACCTTTTTCTGCAACCCACTGTCTTTCTTCTGCGCTTTCTTAATTCTGTCTGATAGAGATGATCTCACTGACACCTAAAACAAAACAGAATAACTTCCCACACCAACAACTTCTATGACAAATTTCATCAAATCAAAAACCAAAGGATCTCGTTCCAAACATGTCATGGTTAATGAAGCATTACTTTTTAGACTCAAATCATTAGCCACTTTATTTTCTTTTCCCGAATGGTAATGAATTGTACGATCATAATCCTTGATTAATTCTAGCCATCTCCTCTATCTCATGTTCAATTATTTCTGAGTGAATATATACTTTAAACTTTTTTGATTGGTATATATTTCACACTTTACTCCATACAAATGATGCCTCCAAATTTTTAAAGCGAAAATAACAGCAGCTAATTCCAAATCAGGTGTAGGGTAATTTACCTCATGAGTTTTCAACTGATGTGAAGCATAAGCAATTACCTGATCATTCTACATAATGACACAACCAAGTCCCTTCAGTGAATCATCACTGTATATAACAAACTCACCATTCCTGGAAGGAAGTGCCAAAACTGTAGCATTCACCAATATTATTTTCAACTCCTGAAAACAATCATCACATTATTTTGTCTAGATAAACTTAACACCCTTCCGAGTTAGCTTAGTCATTGGACTAGATAACCGTGAAAAATATTCAACAAACCTTCGGCAATAACCTGTCAAACCAAGAAAACTTCAGATCTCGGTTATATTTGTAGGTCTTGGCCATTCTTCAACAACTTTTGTTTTAGCAGGATCAACAGTTATGCCATTTTTTGAAACAATGTAACCAAAGAAAGAAATTTGTTGTAACCAAAAATCCACTTTCTGAATTTTCCATACAATTTCTTTTCTTTTAAGGTTTGCAAGATAACCCTTAAATGAATTTCATGCTCCTCTTTACTTTTAGAAAACACCAAAATATCATCAATGAAAACAACCACAAACTTATCCAAGAACTCATGGAAAATTCTATTCATAAGGTCCATGAATACAGTAGGTGCATTGGTTAACCCAAAAGGCATAACTACAAATTCATAATGGCCATATCTAGTACAAAACGCAGTCTTCGAAACTTCATCTTCTTTTACTTTCAACTAATGGTACCCCGACCTCAATTCAATCTTCGAAAAATACTGAGCTCCCTGGATCTGATCAAACAAATCATCAATATGAGCCAAAGGATACTTGTTCTTAATAGTGATGTTATTTAATGCTCTATAATCAATGAAAAGTCTCATTGAACCATCTTTCTTTTTAACAAACAAGACAGGAACACCCCATGGTGATGTGCTAGGTCGAATGAAACCTTTATCTAATAACTCCTGCAATTACTTCTTTAACTCTAAAAGTTCAAATTGAGCCATTCGATAAGGGTGATTTGAAATTGGCTTAGAATCAGGAACTAAGTCAATAGTAAATTCAACTTCTCGATCATGAATAATACCAGGCAACTCATCAAGAAAAACATCAAGATACTCATTTACCACTGGAACATCATTAATCTGAACAGTTTAATTATTTTCAACAATATGTAAAAGGTAACATTCATTTCCATCTTTTACTAGTTTCTCAACTTCCTGATATGTTATCAAAAGAAAAGGTTCATTCTTGTACACAAACTGAAAATCTTTCTGAAAAGAAACCTCTTTAGCTCTATAGTCAATCTTAGCATGATAAACAGAAATCCAATCCATGCCCAAAATCACATCAAACTCTACTAGAGGAAAAACAATAAGGTTTGCATGTAGATTCTTTCTGCACATAAGGATAGGAAGGTTCTTATAATTTCTTTTTTTCTCAACGTTCACTCCAGGTGTTTTTACCGTAAGTTCAGGATTCATATCTTGAGATGGAATTCCCAATTTACTAGAAAACTTCTCAGAAATGAAAAAATGTGTAGACCCTAAATCAAACAACACGTTGGCATAATCTAAACAAACAAACAGTTTACCTGATACTACATCATTCGATGGCCCAACATCTGCTGAAGTAGTTGAAAAGGATTTCACCACCACTTTTTTCTTGTAATCTGGCTGATTTCCCCCAGTTTAGTTCTTTGTTAGACACTCATTTTTATAATGACCCATTTCATTACACTTAAAACATCTTATTGCTGGCTTTTCATTGCCTACCTGATCATCTTCCTTACAGTTACAAGAAATATGACCAGACTTACCACACTGAAGGCACTTTCTATACTTGGATAAACATTCTCCAGGATGCATTTTACTACACTTCTCACAGGATGGATATTTGGTTTTCTTACCTCTTGGATTCTTTGATGAATTATTTCCCTTTTCCTGCCAACTGGACCTCTTATTATGTTGTTTGTCAAAGAACACCTGATCATCGGCAAACTCCATTTCCACCTTCTCTGCACATTGAAAAAGTCTTTCATAACTTTTGAACTCAGGAGAATCTAAATCCCTTAGATACTTTGGCTTTAACCCTGAGTAAAAATGGTTGATTTTACTATCAAGATCTCATATGAAATTTGGAGCATACCTTTCCAGTTGAGTGAACTTTTCTTCATAAGTAGCCACTAATTCATCCTCCTGCCTCAATTCTAGAAATTTTTATTCCATCCTAAGATGAACCACCTTAGGAAAATGTTTCTCAAGAAACATACCTTTGAATTAATCCCAGTGAAGATCATCAATCTCATCACTATCCCTGATATTTTTCACCATCGACCACCACTGATCAGCTTCACCTTCAAAACGGTAAATAGCAAGACTAACCTTTTGATGTTCTGAACACCCCATGACATCAAAAATCTTCCCCAGTGCTTTAATCCACCCTTCAGCTAGCACAGGGTCATATGATTCTCTGAATGATGGGGATGTTGCCTCATGAAATGTTCCACCACTAACATGTTCCTCTGTGGTTGATCTGGATGATCTCATGCATGGATACCACCATCATTTATAGCCTGATTCAACTGTACCATCACTACAACAAAATGTTCGGTTCCAATTCCGACCATTTCAGGTTGATGATTTTGAAGGTTGTCTTCCTCCAGATGTCGTCCCAACATAGCTACCTTGTTTCCTCTGCAAAAAACCATTCTGAACACATAAATATCTTAGGAGAAGCAACATGGTAATCTTTAAATGCTATATCATTTCAATCATACCATAAATTAATTTATAAATTTGACAATTTTCTAACTCCTAAAGTTGTCCAAACCGACCTCTGATACCAACAATAAGGCCCCAGCCTTAAACATTACTTAATATTGAATTAAATTAATAATTAACACTGATTATCTTTTCAGTTTTAGAGTTTTAGAGAATTAGATCATAACTATTACATATCAAAATATAACAAAGTAGACACTTCTACATAGTTTCCCTTTTTTTACAAAACATGAACTCTTGAAAAAAAATCATGTCTAGTTCCATGTTTAAGACAGCATGACTTTTCCTTGATCCCATCCTTGACCTTGTTCTACATTATGTCCTGTGAAAAACATTTCAAAAAAACTTGGGATGAGCATAAAAAGCTCAGTAAGGGATACACAATAAGGAAAACTGTTAGTTTTTCAAAACATCAAGTAAACCATGAATACTTTATCAAAGAAACACTTTTCACCTTTAAGAAGTAGTAAATACTCTTCACTGAATAAAAGATCATTACTTACCCTTTTGTAACCAAAATATTACCATAAAACCCATATAAATAACACATAACATATAAAGGTAACTTGGGACATAAACATACTTAAATGGAATTACCATACGGTCGACTTCCACACATATCACTAAATGGAATAGCCATACGGACGACTTCCACACCCAATGCATTGAAGGTTATAACGTAACCACCTGTCTTGGTATTCATGGCACCACCCATCATATGGTTTATCATGTAACCACCCGTCAAACGTCCAAGTACCATTATATAATCATAAGACATAAAACAAATATAATGGAAAGAAAACATTCCCACTTTTCGATCACAATATATCACTTAAATATATTGACATAACAAATCCATTATAAAAACCATTTTACAATACCAAAATAAAATAAAAGTAAAACATGGTATTTATTTTTCATTTAAAAAAGTTATGGCTTGTAGAGGAAGCCGAAACTCAAATAATGGTCACGGCGGCAGAGAAGTCATTGTCTCCGCATACACAAGACAAAACATTCCTTTTATTTTTTAGTAAAAAAGCTTTGAATAAAAACATTCCTTTTTAATAAAAGTAAAAGTAAAAGGGGTGTATACACCATATAAAGGAAAGTTGTGTATAAAATAAAATATGCCTCAATGAAAGGAGATTGAGACGAAGTCCCTTACCTCGTGTCCGACTTGACTCGATCGCTCTTTAATCTCCTGAATAATAAACTAGTGTTAATTTCTACTTGCTTAAGAACCTTTTTGAAGCTTATTATTCCTTTTATATCACTTACTTCTATGTTATAAACATTATGTAATCATTTAAGTTAATAATGTTCATTTTGTCGATATTAGGTACTTAAGTCAAAAATGGACTTCTTACAATTACATATTGTTCATGTGGTCAAAGGTTCATTATATCCAGAATTATATACATGATTTTGATATCATATATATCATATATATTCATCATATACATGTATTTATAATATTATATAACATTTAGAGGTAAGAAATTAAATGCATCGTTCATGGAGACGGTAAGTCGTACGTACTCATGAACGCTACTTTCATTTCTATTTCGTATTTGATGCAGTGAAATCATAATGATATAAAGGTATATTCTAATTACAGTATAAAATTATATATAATATCATTAACTTCATCCTTTATACATCCCACATATGGAATTAACGAATCAAATCACTTTGAGGGGGCGGTAGTCCGCACTTCCTAAAATGAAATTATCGCTTTTAACCATAATGGAAACCATAAAGGTATGCCATAAATGAAAAATACAGAAGAATAAGGAAAACATAAACATAATATATATATTATATAAATACATTGACATCTTAATGGCCACCATGAAATTTTTTAAAAGAATATTGAACAATCATCGTTTCGTGAGGCAGAAATTCACCATCCACAGAAACAGTATGTTCTTTAACCATTATACAGATGTGTGTGTAAGTGTAAATCAAATACCTCTCATAACAAAATCCTAGTATATTTAATATACTAGTGTCTCTACAAAATAAATGAATAAAAATATTTTAGGGGGTTGGAGAAGCAAAATAAAACAAAAGAACACAAGTGAAGACATTACCTTTAAATCGGGTAACTCCCTTTGGTTTGAACCAAAAGGGTTTCTTGAAGATCTTTCTGCCTAAGGTAAGGCTTCTAGGATTAGGAGAGGTATGTGGATAGATAAAATGATCAGAGCTTGTCTGATCCAATTTCTTGAGAGGTGTGGGTAAGGTGGTAGAGGTGGGGGCCTTTTATAAGAGGGGTGAGGGGCACTCTTGGAAAGTTATAAAATGATACTTTTTTATATAATACTTTTCAGATTTTAAATGTCACAAAAGGATATATTTAGAGTCTAAGGTTATAAGGGTTCTAAATCCACCCATCCAATAGGTTTTTGACAAGTTTAGTTCTTATATTTTACATTATCTTTTAATTTTATTTAAATCGTTAAATAATGAGGTAATCACTACATCATCATGGTGTCATAAATAATTTAATTTATTTAATGTATAAAAATTATAAAAAATATATCATGATGTAGGAAATATTTTTATATTTCTAATGAATATTTATAGTAAAAAATATGACTTGTATAACCCCATGTAAAAATTGTTTTAGTAAAATAATAATTGTTTGTGACATTTTTATTTTAACTTTAAATAAAAAGTTATTAATGTCATTTTCTTACCCAAGTGGATCCATGGGGTCCCCAAGTTTACCCATGGATTTTCTTGGTCGTCCATGACATATAAAATAAGGTTAGGACATGTTTATAGGTAATTTCATATTATTAAAACAGTATTTTTACCTTAAATTACACTAATTACCTATAATCGCCTTTAATAAAACTAAAAAGTTACTATTCACCAAAAAATTATTTTCATCCCATTGAACCAAATTTTACATCCTAATGACAACCATGTATGTTGTATTTTTTAAATTTAATTCATAGAAGTGGTAAAGTTTCATTAAAACGAAAAATCAGTTTTTTAACTACCACTTAGTGGTTTCACTATTCGTCAAAAATTGAAGTTTTTCAGAAAAATACCAAAAATTCACCCTAAGCTATATTTGATATTCTAAATTAAAAAATGATGTCTATTTTAAAAAATTCAAAACATATAAGTTTCATTAATTAATTTAATAATTAATTCTCGTTGTCAAAATAAATAGCGTGTTTTTTATGAAACAAAATATATCAAAAGATTGACACTAGTTTAAGTCCAATTTCAAAGTGAAATTAATTCCAATTACCACCATTGGATTAAATGGTAAAAATATATTCTAATTTCACTTTAAAAACAATTCAAAAGATAATCTAATCATATAAATAGATTAGATTAAAAAGCGGTTTTGAATTAAAATACAACATTTTTCACTATTCATTAAAAAATGAACTTTATCGGAAAAATACCAAAAATTTACACAGAGTAAATTTTGATGTCCCAATTCTAAAGAAGAATTTTATTTGGTCCAATAGAATGTATAAGAGTGAAAAAAACTGTATTTAAAGAGGGTTCTCCATCAAAAGCCGATATGTCGACCTTTTAGTGAATATTAGAGTATCTATGCCTAAAATTGAATTCTTTTCTTATTTTAAGCCTTTATCCTTTCTTGGATAAATGTAAAAACATTTAATAAACATATATAATCATATTTTAGTTATTTCTATTCATTCCCTTCAATACAACGGCTACGTGTCAACTACCATTTAAAATAATATTATTATATTACTAGTGTGCAACGTAAGATTTCAAAGAAACTCGTTGTTGTGTATCGGGTACGCTGTCGAACATAGCAACCCCTTTAAAGTAAAATTAATATTTAATTAAAAAATATTAATAAATATGAAACTGTTTTATTCTTTATTTACCTGGGATGTTACATCCTTCCCCACTTTTGGGAATTGCGTCCTCGCAATTTTATTCACTTATCAAAATAAGCGGGGGTATTTATCCCTCATAGCATTTTCAGATTCCCAGGTTGCCTCTTCAACCATATGGTTTTTCCACAAATCCATTACCTAGTGAATTACCTTATTCTGCAACACTTGCTCTCTACGGTCAAGAATCCGGACCGGTTGTTCTTCATAAGAGAGATTCTCTTCCAACTGAACTACCTCTGGGCTCAAAGCATGAGATGTATCTGGCATATACTTTCTCAACATCGAAACATGAAAAACATTGTGTACCTGAGATAAACTCGGAGGTAAAGCCACTAAGTAAGCAACTGATCCAACTCTCTCCAGAATTTCATATGGTCCAATGAGCCTTGGACTCATCTTTCCATTCTTACCAAATCGCATCACACTTTTCCATGGTGAAACTTTGAGAAAAACCTGATCACCTACTTCGAAAGATAGATCCTTCCTCCGGTTATCCGCATAACTTTTCTGTCTGCTCTTTGCTATTCTCATATATTTCTGAATCAACTGAACTTTTTCTGCCATCTCTTCTACCAATTCTAGTCCCATTCACCCACTTCATCCCAAAAGCTGGAGTTCGACACCGCTTCCCAAATAATGCTTCAAACTGAGCCATGTGTATACTCGAATGAAAACTGTTATTATAAGAAAACTCAACCAAAGAAATATGTTGGTCCCAACTTCCCTGATAATCAATCGAGCAAGCATGTAACATATCCTCCAAGGTCTGAATTTTTCATTCTGATTGCGGATGGAAAGTTGTAACAAAATTTAATTCAGTACCCAACAACTTCTGAAGGCCTTTCCAAAAGTTAGAGGTGAACCTGGGATCACGATCAGATACAATGGAGAGGGGAAGTCCATGAAACCTGAATATCTCCATAACATACAACCGAGCAAGTTGATCTAGAGACAAAGTATCTCGAATAGGAAGGAAATGAGCAGATTTAGTCAATCGATCAACAATAACCCAGATTGCATTATTACCTCGAGATGTCTTCGGTAATCCCACAACAAAGTCCATAGATATATTTTCCCATTTCCACTCTGGCACCGGTAATGACTGCAGTATCCCTTTCGGTAACTACCGCTCTACTTTAACCTGCTGACAAGTCAAACACGTCACAGTAAAATCAGCAATATCTCTTTTCATTCTATCCCACCAGTAATACTCTCGTAGATCCCTGTACATCTTAGTACTGTCAAGATGAACTGAAAATGGGGAACTATGAGCCTCAAATAACAACTCATTCTTCAACTGTGAATCACAAGGAACACATAATCTATTCCCAAACCTTAAAACACAATCATTATCAGTGTTAAATTCAGGTAACTTACCCTTTTGAACCAGCTCTACCTTTTTCTGCAACCCATTATCTTTCTTTTGCGCTTTCTTAATTATGTCTGATAGAGATGATCTCACTGACACCTGAAACAAAACATAAGAACTTCCTTCACCAACAACTTCTGTGCTAAAGTTCATCAAATCAAAAACCAAAGGATCTCGTTCCAAACGTAGCATGGTTAATGAAGCATTACTTTTTCAACTCAAAGCATCAACCACTTTATTTTCTTTTCCCATATGGTAATGAATTGTACAATCATAATCCTTGATTAATTCCATCCATCTCCTCTGTCTCATGTTCAATTCATTCTAAGTGAATATATACATTAAACTTTTGTGATCGTTATATATTTCACACTTTACTCCATACAAATGATAACTCCAAATTTTTAAAGCGAAAACAACAGCAGCTAATTCCAAATCATGTGTAAGGTAATTTACCTCATGAGTTTTCAATTGACGTGAAGAATAATCAATTACCTGATCATTCTTAATAAGGACACAACCAAGTCCCTTCAACGAAGCATCACTGTAGATAACAAACTCTCCATTCCTGGAAGGAAGTGCCAAAACTGTAGTATTTACCAATCTTCTTTTCAACTCCTGAAAACAATCATCACATTCTTTTGTCCAGATAAACTTAACACCCTTCCGAGTTAGCTTAGTCATTGAACTAGATAACCGTGAAACAATTTCAACAAACCTTCGGCAAAAACCTTCCAAACCAAGAAAAATATGGATCTCAGTAATATTTTTAGGTCTTGACCATTCTTCAACAACTTTTGTTTTAGTAGGATCAACAGTTATGCCATTTTTTGAAATAATGTGACCAAGGAAAGAAATTTTTTGCAACCAAAACTCACACTTTCTGAATTTTCCATACAGTTTCTTTTCTTTTAAGGTTTGCAAGATAACCTTTAAATGACTTTCATAATCCTCTTTACTTTTAGAAAACACCAAAATATCGTCAATGAAAACAACCAAAAACTTATCCAAGAACTCATGGAAAATTCTATTAATAAGGTCCATGAATACCGCAGGTGCATTGGTGAACCCAAAAGGAATAACTACAAATTCATAATGGCCATATCTAGTAAGAAACGCAGTCATCATAATGTCATCTTCTTTTACTTTCAACTGATGGTACCCCGACCTCATGTCAATCTTCGAAAAATACTGAGCTCCCTAGAGCTGATCAAACAAATCATCGATATGAGGCAAAGGATACTTGTTCTTAACGGTGATGTTATTCAATGCTCTATAATCAATGCAAATTCTCATTGAACCATCTTTCTTTTTAACAAACAATACAGGAGCACCCCATGGTGATGTGCTAGGTCGAATGAAACATTTATCTAATAACTCTTGCAATTGCTTCTTTAACTCTAAAAGTTCAACTTGAGACATTCGATAAGGGGATTTTGATATTGGATTAGAATCAGGAACTAAGTCGATAGTAAATTCAACTTTCTGATCATGAATAATACCTGGCAACTCATTAGGAAAAACATCAAGATACTCATTTACCACTGGCACATCATTAATCTGAACAGTTCCATTATTTTCATGAATATATGCAAGGTTACATTCATTTCCATCTTTTACTAGTTTCTCAACTTCTTGATATGTTATCAAAAGAAAAGGTTCATTCTTGTACACAAACTGAAAATCATTCTGAAAACAAAACCTCTTTAGCTCTACAGTCAATATTAGCATGATAAACAGAAATCCAATCCATGCCCAAAATAACATCAAACTCTAATAGAGGCAAAAAAATAAGGTTTGCAGGTAGATTCTTTCCGCACACAAGGATAAGAAGGTTCTTATAATTTCTTTTTATCTCAACGTTCCCTCCGGGTGTTTTTACCAAAAGTTCAGGATTCATATCTTGAGATGGAATTACCAATTTACTAGAAAACTTCTTCGAAATGAAAGAATGTGTAGACCCGGAATCAAACAACACAATGGCATAATCTAAACAAACAAACAGTGTACCTGATACTACTTCATTCAATGGCCCAACATCTGCTGAAGTAGTTTCAAAGGATTTCACCACCACTTTCTGCTTGTAGTCTGGATGCTTTCCCCCAGTTGAGTTCTTCGTTAGACACTCATTTTCATAATTTCTCATTTCATTACACTTAAAACATCTTACCTCTGGATTTTCATTGCCTTCTTGTTCATATTCCTTAAAGTTACGAGCAATATGAATAGAATTACCACACCAAAAGCACTTTCCATACATGGATAAACATTCTCCAGGATTCATTTTACCACACTTCTCACAGGATGGTTATTTGGTTTTCTTACCTCCTAGCTTCTTTGATGAATTCTTTCCCTTTTCCTACCAACTGGACCTCTTATTATGTTGTTTTTCAAAGAACACCTGATCATTGGCAAACTCCATTTCCACCTTCTCTTCACATCGAACAAGTTTTTCATAACTTTTGAACTCACGAGAAGCTAAAGTCCTTCGGTACTTTGGCTTTAACCCTGAGTAAAAATGGTTGATTTTACTATCAAGATCTTGTATGAAATTTGGAGGATACCTTTCCAGTCGAGTGAACTTTGCTTCATAAGTAGCCACTGAGTCATCCTCCTACCTCAATTCTAGGAATTGTTTTTCCATCCTAAGACAAACCAACTTAGGAAAATATTTCTCGAGAAACATACCTTTGAATTCATCCTAGTGAATATCATCAATATCATCACTATCCCTGATATTTTTCACCATCGACCACCACTGATCAACTTCACCTTAAAAACGGTAAACAACAAGACTAACCTTATGATGTTCTGAACACCCCATGACATCAAAAATATTCTCCAGTGCTTTAATCCACCCTTCAGCTAGCACAGGGTCAGATGATCCTCTGAATGATGGGGGATGTTGCCTCATGAAATGTTCCACCACTGACATGCTCCCCTACGGTTGATCTGGCTGATCTCATGCATGGATACCACCACCATTTATAGCCTCAGTCAATTGTACCATCACTGCAACAAATTTTTCAGTTCCAATTCTGACCATCTCAGGTTTCTGATTTGGAAGGTTGTCTTCCTCCTAATGTCGTCCCAACATAGCTGTCTTGTTTCCTCTACGGAAAACCATTCTAAATACAGAAATATCTTAGGCGAAGCAACATGGTAATCCTTAAATGCTATATCATTTCAATCATACCATAAATTAATTTATAAATTTAATAATTTTCTAGCTCCTAAAGTTTTCTAAACCGACCTCTGATACCAACTATAAGGCCCCGGCCTTAAACATTACTTAATATTAAATTAAATTAATAATTCACATTGAGGATATTTTTAGGTTTAGAGTTCTAGAGAATAAGATCATAACTATTACATCTCAAAAGATTAAAAAGTAGACACTTCTACATAGTTTCCCTTTTTTTTATAAAACATGAGCTCTTGAAAAAAAAATCATGTCTAGTTCCATGTTTAAGACAGCATGACTTTTCCTTGATCCCATCCTTGACCCTATTCCACATTATGTCCTGTGAAAAACATTTCAAAAAAACTTGGGATGAGCATAAAAATCTTAGTAAGGGATACACAAGAAGGAAAACTTTTAGTTTTTCAAAACATCAAGTAAACCATGAATACATTATCAAAGCAACACTTTTCACCTTTAAGAAGTAGTAAATACTCTTCACTGAATAAAATATCATTACTTACCCTTTTGTAACCAAAATATTACCATAAAACCCATATAAAGAACACATAACATATAAAGGTAACTTAGGATATAAACATACTTAAATGGAATGACCATATGGTCGACTTACACACATATCACTAAATAGAATATCCATACGACCGACTTCCATACCCAATGCATTGGAGGTTATAACGTAACCACCCATCCAGGTATTCACGGCACCACCCGTCATATGGTTTATCACGTAACCACCCGTCAAATGTCCAAGTACCATTATAAAATCATAAGACATAAAATAAATATAATGGAAAGAAAACATTCCCACATTTCGATCACAATATATCACTTTAATATATTGACATAACAAATCCATTACAAAAAACCATTTTCAATACAAAAATAAAAGAAAAGTAAAACATGGTATTTATTTTTCATTTAAAAAAAGTTATGGCTTGTATAGGAAGCCGAAACTCTAATAATGGACACGGCGACGGAGAAGTCGTTGTCTCCGCATATGCAAGACAAAACATTCCTTTTATTTTTTAGTAAAAATTCTTTGAATAAAATTATTCCTTTAGGTTCAAAACATTACAATATTCCTCAATGAAGAGAAATTGAGACGAAGTCCCTTACCACTATGTAATATTCACGAAAAATACTCTTGGAATAAATAATTCAAATTGGAACACAAAATACAACAATATATTAATTATTTAGGATATTACATATGAAATATCAATTCTATACCACATATAATAGAAATTGGTTCATAACATACAAATTCGCTTGAATAAAAAGAAATTGAGATAGAATCCCTTGCCACACACTTTCTTTTGGTTGAATGTGTATTAAAATTTTATATAATGTTTTTAATCAAGTAATTATTTTCTTAAAGAATGATATTAATATTTATAATAACTTATATTATCCTTTTATAATATATTATAACCCATTTCTTTATTCTCATTCATTATTTTCATTATTTTGGGTGTTAATTACCATGTTTTCGCATGCATGTTTTGTAGTGAATATTTTGGTTCTTATATATTGTATATAAGTAAATAAAATAAAAAATTAAAATATTAGTATAAATAAAATAATTTATTATTATATAATTTATTATAATCACTCTTAAATTTTGGTCATGGAAAATGATTCACATCTCTTTATGGAGACGGTAGGCCCTATGTATGCATGAGGGATAATATCATTCCTTTAACATGTGAAAGGGTAAGTGGGTGATATAAAATTATTAAAGAATCAATATTATAATATATACCACATATATTCATCAGCTATATTATTATATCATTCCATGTAAATCTGTAGTGAAAAATGAATCACATCACTTTGTGAGACATTTGTTCTCTGTACACATGAGTGTCGTTATTGTCTTTGAAACAGAACAGAACATAGAAATTTATATGAGAGATTAAAATTAAAGAGGTAAAACAATATAATAACTATAATATGAATGTGTTAATTCTAGCACTATATCCATCCATGAAATGTGGTGATGGAAAACTAACTACATCAGTTTGCGAGGTGGTAGTCCTCCATATACATGATCGGTGATTCTATTTCCATATTGGTGGAAATGGAGATGGATAACTGTTATAACATCAACAAAATAAAATTTTTATGTATGTTACATACTAGTTTTTTAATGTGTAATTGTTAATAAAAAATTTAATATGGAAAAATAATATGAAATTTAATGTTCTTTGTTATGCTAATTACCTTCTCTAAGAGAAACCTCATTTGGATCTCCTCTTACATTCCATAAAGATGGCATTTTGGGAGGACCAATAACTCTTGAATATGAATAAGGATATTGTGGATAGAATTTTATACGGTTTGGTTGATCCATGTATCTTGGTAGGTGTGAGGAAGTTAAAGGACATATTTCCCTTTTATAAGTGGGGAAATGGTACCTCTATGGAAATTGTAGCGAAATTTCACGAAAGTGTCCAAAATGGAAAATGATTCACATGAAAAAATATTCCAAATGACCCTATAATAGAACATGTGAAGGATATAGTGTAAATATGTTGAGAAAATAAGTCACTGAGATGTTTTTAAGTCATTTTAACCCCCATAATCTTAGTTTAACACCAGATAAACCAATTTTTTTTCTTAAACATGGTAAATAATTTTTTATATTTTCATTATTCGTTTTATTCAAAAATTAAATATACCTTCATATATAATATAAATTATTTTTATTTCAAATATTCAATCCATTTTTGAAAATTCCATTCATATAATTAAGAAAATATAATTTAAAATAAATCTCATAGACATGATGAGAATGCGGGGTTTCGAATAAAAATGTTTAAAAAACTAATGTTTTATATAAAACTTAAACATGAAAATGTTTAAAATAAAATAAAATAAATTAATAGAAATATAATTCATCTATTTTTACTTAGAAAAATAAAAATATAATTTAAATTTATAAATAATTTAAATGAAAAGGCGGTTTTCAATTAATATTAAGTGTCTTTCACTATTCATCAAAAAAATAAAATATTTCAAAAATATAAAATTAATCATCCTCAGATAATTTTGATATTACAATTTATAAAATTCAGCTAATTTTATCAAAAAAAATCTAAAGTGGTAAATATTTATTTTATATTATATGTGAAAATAGAAACTAAACATCTTTTAAAAAAATATAATTTTACAAAAAAAAATATTATTTTGATTTTAAATAATTTTTTTTAATAAATATTTTGCCATAATTTTATTAATTTAGTATGTACTATTCACACCCACTAATTTAATGTCTAGGTAATAATGATATATTGCATTATGTTTTATTTAGACTTAGGTTTGCATGTTTCACAAGCTATCAAAGAGATTAAATTTAAAGAAATATATATCATGGGTGGTTTATGCTTAATATTGTGTTTCACAAACACTACCAAATATAGTGTTTATATTTTATAATTTTGGGGTGTTACATTCTCCTCAAATTAAAAAAATTCATCTTCACAATTTTTTCTTTATTACGGTAATCTTGGGTTTCATATTTGAAAATTCTTCTTTTTTGAAAACCAAAATTATAAAAAGAGTTAATAAAACATCATCTTAATAATATAGAAAGAGAAATAAAAAAGGTTATATTGAATAACACATAAATATGTTTCCAAGAATAGGAAAATTGGTGTCAAGTGAATATATTTACATGTAATAAAAAAATTATAGAGAATGAATGATGTCATTAAGCATGAGAAAGTGAATGATCAATAGAAAGTTTAGGACCTAAAACCTATAAATATGTGATGATTTAATAGACCATCTGATTCATCCTATATGACTGTAATAAGATAACATGTTTGTTTAATTATTTTTTCCTAAAGATGTTAAACTCATTCACTATCTATGAATATAAGGAAATATACTTGCATGATATGTTTCTATTTCATAAGAATAATTTCATCCTTAAATTATGCTTCAATAAATTTCCAATTCATCATTTTATATATGAAATTAATATCTAAAAATTATTTTTTCAGTTCTAACTCACTAAAATTCACTTCTAATGGATCATAAGATCTATAAAACTATGAAAATTATTTCAGTTTTTACTTAACAGTTTGTCAAAATCAATATGGTTAACACATGTTATCCAATATAATTTAGTAATCTATAGATTTCAATAATAACACCACTATTTCATAATTAATAATAATTTTATGAATTATTTAACTAAAAAAATAACATATTAACCCATACATTACATAGTCCAGTGGAAGTAATTAAAACCTTATTATCATTCAGTTGTGGGTTCAATCCCCATGACCTTTCTGGGCGTGTTGATTTTCCCCAAGCATGTGGGTTGTCCATTTTCTAAAACTATATTAATTTAAGTGAGCTACATTATCTCCCACTATGTTCTTCTTGACTATCACCCTTCTTATACACATCAAAAATAATACATATCTTCATAAACTAGGGAGGGAAACATACAAAGGGGTGAGATCAGATGCTCAGTAATGATAAACAAGGGAGGCATGTAAGCATACATATCAGTATAGGGTAATAAAAATGTGACCCTAAAAATAGAAGAACATACCCTGTATATTAAAGAACATAAAGAGAAATCATGTCATAAATATTGGTAGTTCATAAGACATGAATCATATGAAAATAAAGAACATAATCCATGAAATCATAACATTGGAATAAAACATGGAATTATAGAAAACACAAAAGTATATAATATTATTTCCATAGTATCCTAGGAATCACTGCCATGACCATCTTAGTAGTATGGGTTTCATCCCTATAACATTTTAATATTCATGGTTTACTCCCTTGTCCATCTTATTAGCATTAGTTCACTACTCATACCATCTTGGTAGTCATTATTCACTCCCATGGACATATCAGTAGTCAAGGTTCATTCCCAAGACCATATTAGTCTATCTGATGAGATATAAATATGTACCCAATGAATTAGAGGGTGATATAGGTTTCACCCATCTAAAAACTAAAACATACATACAATGAAATAGATTAAGCATGACCCATTCAAAGAAATAACATGTGAATGAGAAACAGATTTTATAAACATATAACCCATGAAAGTAAAACAAATTTTATAGACATACAACTTATTAAATAGAAATGGGTTCTATAAAGACCATGACATTAAGCATAACCCATTCAAAGAAATAATATAAATTAAAACATTAGAGCATTTACTAGAAAAGAATGAGTACCATAAACATATGTCATCTTAGATGGAAAATATTTTTGAAATATCTTTAAAAAACTTTTCTTTAGTAAAATATACTTTCTTCTTTGAAAAATTATTTTTAATACAAAAAACAATTTGAAAATAATATTTATAGAAAATACATTGAAAACTTATAAAGAAGACTTGTAATCATTTTGAAAACCTCTTTCCTTAAAATCATATAATTGAAGTATGAAAACATTTTGAAAACATTTTTCCTGAAAAATTGTAAAATAATATTCAAAACATTTTAAATTTTCTTTCTCTGATGTCATTTTGAAAACTTATAAGGAAAGCATGAAATTGTTTTTAAAACCATTCCTTTGAAGATAACATTCAAAACTTATAAAGAAATCTTGAATATATTTTTAAACCCATTTATTTGAAAATAGCTTTGAAAACATATTGATAAATCATTAAAATGTTTTGAAATCGTTTTTAATTAAAAATTTATGAAATAATTTAACAATGTTTTGAAAACTATTTATTTCAAAAAAACCATTGAAAATATATATATAAAGATTGAAAATATTTTGAAAAACTTTTTATATAAAAACTTATGAAACAAGATTAAAAATGTTTTTAAAACAATTTCATTGAAAATAAATTTAAAAAATATATTAAAAATTATCCTTTTAAAAATTAAGAGGTAACTTTATAGAAATGACTGTGGGTAAATACACACATGTCATGTGAGGTAAATAGAACATTCCTTTTGCACGGTTAAAAGTGTAGAAAAATTCATTATTCAGAAAGAGAAAAGAATATTCCTTTAAAAACATTACTAAAAGGAAAAAAGGGAAAAATGTTATTTTAATGATTATAGTAGAATAATAGAATATTCTTAGAAACCCTTTTTAGAAAACATGGTTTTAAGGAAACATAGATTTCTGATTAAAGATAGGGTAATGTTGGGCTTTCTTAAAAACACATTCTTAACTATCTTATGTGCCAAATAGTGGAATAATGGTACAAATTCATGAATATTTCATTAAATAACACAGTATAATGAAATTCATGAGAGTCCTTGAGAGATGGATCATAATATTTCATCAACTGAAGCATAATCCTTTACAATATTGTAAAATGATGAGATTTTTTCAATAAAATATTACTACTTGGTAACTTGGGATCACACTCTCCATATATAAAAAGGAAGATACATTAAGCAAAAAATACCATTAAAATAAGTATATTTATGAAATAACATGTAAAATGGATATATATACACCTTGAAAAATAATTTAGGTGCATAAAAAACATGAGTATCAAATAAGTAAAATTGAGACAAAACTATCTTACTGATTTGGTGACTTTTGAAATATAAACCCCATGAAATAAAGTTCATAAAATGGATATGTAAATACCTATACATTTATTTAAGAGAAATACAATACATTATTAGAAATTATATACACCACAAAAAATAATTTAGTGATGAATATTCCATGTATCTCATAGAAATAAAAGTGAGATGAAATTTCCCTTACCTTGTGTCTTGACTCTTGTCGTACTCATTCAAACCACCTATATAATAAATACAAATTTATTATACATATTTTACAAAACCATATTATTATATCTAATAAAATATTTTTTTTATTATGGCCATATATTACCCTCTTTTTAACCATCCTATGTGAATTTTTCACTTTGGATAATATTCATTTTGTTCTTCGCATGTGTCTTAATTTGTTATATCATTGGTCGTTAATCTTATATCATGATTCCAGAAAGTAAACCATGATATAAATATAATTTATATCTATTATATTTGTATTATAATATTCCATAGAATATAGAACTATGAAATGGAGTACATTGTTCATGGATATGGAATGTCATATGTACGCATGAATGTTGTTTCCATTTTATTGTGGTATTGAAAGAAAGAATGAAAATAAAATATATGTATATATGTATATACTATCATTATAGTATAATTATATTGTTATATATGTACTATATGTTCAATTGAACCATCCTTAATAAATTCCATTTAGTGTGTGAATGAACCACATCACTTTTAGTGTGGTAGTCTACACTTCCTCAAACAAGCAATCTTATGTTAAGGTTTCACTTCAAGTAATATCTTATTTGTTCATTGCATGTGTCTTAATTTGTTATATCATCAGTCCTTATTCTTATATAAATATTAAAGAATATAAACCATGGTATTAATGTTATATACATTTAGTATATTTCTTTTATAATAATCTATAGAATATATAAGTACAAAATGGAATACACCATTCATTAAGACGGCAAGTTGTACGTACGCATGAATGAATTTTCTATTTTTATTGTCATATTGAAAGAAATAATGAAAATGACATATATATATATATATAATATTTATAGTATCATTATAATTTTATATATATCATATAATTTCACTCATCCCATCCTCAATACATTCCATATAGTGTGTGAATGAATCACATTGCTTTGAGGGGGGTGGTTGTCCACACTTCCTCAAATAAAATTATCATATTTACTCCAAAAAGAAAGTAAAAATATATATGTTTTAAAAGGAATATAAAAATATTAAGGATATAATAAATGTAAAATATTATATATATAATCAAAGTTTACATCATAATTTCCTCCATGAGAGGTGATAAATAAAAAATGAGCAATCATCATTTTGTGAGGCAGTAGTTCACCGTACACATAAATAGTATGTTCATTACCCATTAGATAGAGGTGTGAGTACATGTAGGTAAAAATAATAGCATAAAAATATTATTATATTGAAACTATTGTTTTTTTATACAATGATGTAATAAAAATATTAGAGGGGATAAATAAAGAAAATAAAAAAAAGGATCTTGTGAGAAGACATTACCTCTTAATCAGGTAAATCTTTTGGTTTGTGAAAAAATTCTTCCTTAGATTTTTTTCTAACCAAGGGGATGATTTTAGGATTAAGTTATAGAGGTTTTGAGATTATTTTATCCCATTTTAGGTGATACAAGCAGCTTAATATGTGTGATGAAGTGGGAGGAGAGGATGCCATTTTATAGTGGAGGAGGAGTGACACTCTTGTAAATATATGAAGAGAGAATTCAATACACATTTTCATGTTGAAAATAGATACAATAATAGTAAAAAGTTGATAAAATGGACTATATAATCTAAATATTTCAATCCAATTTCTCTAGGAAAAGTTTATAGGTCATTTTGACTCTTAAATTTAAGGTTTGGTCCTTATTTAAGATTAATTTTACATTAAGCGATGTAATTAATATTAATTACTTTCATTAATATTTTGGGTGAAAAAATAATTTAAACTTATAAGATATTATAAATTATATTGATACCAAATATGGAATATAATTTTTCAAATTCCAATCTTATAAGTGGCATATATTAATTTAAATTTAATCCCGTCGATGGGAGGACATTGGTTGTTTTTAAAGTAAAAATGGTCAAAAGTTTGCTAAGATTTTATATCCAATTTAAATGTTAAATTTGTTAAAAGGACATAAATTGAATTAATTGATTAAAATATTGTTTAATTAAACTTTTAAATCAGTTTTAAATGTAATTTATCTTTAAAAATATGTTATATGAAAAAGAAATTGTGAACTAAAATTCGGTATTTTTTTCTATTCATTAAAAAAATTGAAACATCACAAAAAAACAAAAAAAAATTACCCTAAACTAATTATTATATTACTCAATCAGATATGATTTTTATTTTGACATATTAAATCTATAAAATTTTATAAAATTGGATTTAAAATGGTTTCTCCATTAAAAGGTGGAAAAACATCCTTTATAAAAAATAGGCATTTATGCATAAAATTGAGTTTGTTATTATATTATGTCTATAACATATATTGGATGAACATAAAAAAATATTTGATTGAATATATAACATATAGATTACACTAATACCATTAAATAATTAATTTAATTTATCAGGGTAAAACGGCTCTGAGGCCATATTAATTTTTTCCTTTATATTTAATCAGTTTTCATATTCATTTCTAATTAATTAGTATCCTTCGAATTCATATTATATTTGTCTAAACCATATATTTTCCAAAATAAATGACTAATATTCATAACCAATAATTTCAATAAAGGGTTAAATTTTGTTATGTAAAATAATAACATTTTAATATATAATTTTTCGGTAAAACTCGGGCTTGCGTGTTACGCAAGCCATCGAGGAAAGTTAATATTACATATAATGCAAGCTAACCTCGGTGTTCCATGTAGAGCGAGCTAAAATTTATTTTTTCATGTAGTTGATGATTAAATTTTTGTTATGTATAAAACAATATAAACATATTTCTTTAATATAAAATAAAATATTTTCAGTGTTGTATCAAATGAAAAATATCAAAAAGGTTTAATTAATTCGAAAAAAATAATTCACAAAATCTCATGGTGTTACAAACTTCAAACACAATGGCCAGTCACTTTAAATTATATACATAGAAAGTGTGAAGAGTGGATGATGATTAAAAGATCAATATGGGTATTCATATTTTAATAGTATTATATATACCATAGTTTCTGTGACATCCTGAGATTTTAAAAGGACACATAATGTCACATCGAGCTTGAATGAACAAAAAAATATTTTTATTTAAATATTACCATTATAGCATAACATATAAATTAAATGGTATAAATAAGAATAAATAATTTATGAAATAAATATAATTTAACAACTCAATATAAATTTATTTCTAAATGATTGTATAATAATAATCTAATTTCTAGTAAAGTCATTTTATTCATCAGAAATATGTTTTCATCAAAAATAATTTTTATTAATTTTAATGAGTGAATATAATAATTAATTTAAGAAAGTTTTTGAAAATTTATTTTGGAAAATTAACTTCATTTTTTAAGTCATAATATCAAAATTATTCTATGATGAAATTTTGAGAATTTTTTTAAAATGTTAAATTTTTAGTGATTAGTAAAAAAGTACAGTTTTATTTAAAAATATAGTATTTTTGTGACTTCTTCAAGACAAAATTATGATATGAAAATTATTAAAATTATGTAATAAATAAATTATAAAATTTTTATACAATTAATTTACCATAATTAATTCATAAAATCTAAATTATATTATTTAACATGATAATTATAAAAAAATCATTATCAGTGTTGACACAGTGCTTGTGCGGCATTGACAAAGACAAATTAGTTTATTTATAGATAATATTTTAGTGATAAAAATTATTTTCATGAATAATTTATAAATTATAATGTATAACTGATGTTTTTGGTAGATAGTTTCTAATTTTATAGTTAAATAACATGAATTATATCCAAATTCCAATGCAATTCTCGCATAAGGTAGGAAAAGTCAAATTAACAAACTAAAGATGTTTTCTTGACATGTATATGATTAAATATAAAACATTATAGAATATACATGATTATATATAACCTAATTAATTTATATTTATTATATAAATTATTTTTTATTTTTATATATGAATTATTTTACATCAATGCTTATGCAACACTGATACAGGGCTTGTAAAAGAAGAAGAAAATCAATAAATTGATTTTAATTAAAAATATAAGTACTATTAAATGACCTTGAATCATTGAAAAATCATATAGGATGATTATATCTAAAATATTTTTTCAAATGGTCGAATTAATGGCCATTTGGATCCACATGGATATGATTAAGACCCTTATAATATTTTATTTAAAGGAAAGTCAATTTGTTCATACTATAGATTCTAATCTGTATAATATTTTATTATATGGCCTTAAAAAAGAGTTATTAGAAAATAAATAGTAATTTTAAATATAATAAATTTATCATATTCATGAAAATTTATTTTTAATTTTTATAAAACAAATAAATACTTTAATTTCTTGCACAGAGATGTTAAAATAATTATTAATTTAACAGAAAAATTAAATAAATGATATAAAAAATATTAATTTAAATATAATTATATATTTTTAAGGTATTACATAAATTATCTAGATGTATATGACATTTAAATTATATATTAAAGTATTTTTCATCAATTTGAAACTTTTTTTAATGTTTCTAATGTTATAGTTATGAATAGTGTTAACTTCAAAAAAATTATATTTGATGAATAAAATATTTATTAAATTATTTTCAAATCATAAAAATATTGAATAAGTCTAAATATGATAATATTATCTCTAAAATTTGAAATTATATTATTTCTAGGCCTTTTGAAAGTCTTTAACAATATATTATACTTATTATATTTTAATATTTCACATAATTCCTAAATTGCACCACATCTAAATTATAAAATGAGTCTAGTTCCTTCAATTAATTCCATCAACTTTAATCTTATTGCTCAACCATACTCTATAAAATTTATTTTTCCTCATCCTTATACACAATATAGAGGTCATAGTATGGGTATAACACCACCCTTAGTGGTCAAAAGTTGTTAAGCAATGGGATCATTCGATTAAGAGTAAGATAAAGGATATGCTGACCCATGGTAAGGGAAGTTTTTATTTCAAATTTTTATACTTTTAAAATTATAATTTTTTGTATAAAATTATTTCTTATGTTCATGAATGTCATACATGTTAGTATATATGGACATGTTTTATAATTTCTCATTGAATTTCAAGAATTTTAATAAAATTAATTATTTTAACTTAAATGCATATTTAAAATGTAAGTAATTATTTTCTATAAAAATGGGTTTCTCCCAAATTTTTCATTGAAAATTTAATTTTATATGTTTAGAAGTTATGAAATAATTTTATTCTGTGAAAATAATTTATTTATGACTTTTGGAATGTCTTTAATGGGTTATTTATGAGAAAAATGATTTTTCAAAAAAAAAATCATAAAAATTTAATTTTTACTTTGGGTATTAAGCTAGAAAAGGAGGAATGTGGAGTGAACCCATGACCTCATCGGATATTTTAATACTGAATATTATTTTTATGGCCACAAGGGTTTTGTAGGATCTGTCAAATATCATTTTAATTTATTAAAATATTAATATTTTCATGTGTTATTCAAAATAAATCCAATTGTTTTCAAAGATGTATTTTTTAAAATGAGTTTTCGAAATAAATAACTTTGAATGGTTTATATATATATATATAATATTTATATTTGATATAAAATATTTTGAAAGATTTTTAATGGTGTTTTATAAAATCACTTTTAGCTGGTTTTAAAACCTCTTACTAGGCTACATAATTTTAATCCAATGTTTTTAAAATGTTTTCACATGGATCTAATATAATTTATTAGACATACATAATTGTTTTTTGGAGTTACTTCACATAAATTGAATTAGTTATTTTGTCACCATATTTTTTTAGTTCTAATAAAATGTATTTTATATGTTTAATTATCCAAAACCTAGACTGGAAAACGTCATGGTATGTAAAATGATCATTTTATTTTTCATTTTTATTTTTAAAAAAATACATAACATCTTTTTTTGATGAATTCGGAAGAATGGGTTTTAGTCTTTACATTTTCTGCATGGACTATCATTTCAATTTCAATAAGAGTATTATATAGATATATATTGAACCAAAGGAAATAACAGTGTGGAATATGTGATGTAGATATTCCTATATCTCAATAGTAACATAGAATTGTCTCTATTTCTTTTAATGGATAATCCATTAAAAGGATACATTGATATAGTCATTAATGGATATATGGGAAATCAAACAAATACATTGAGAATTGTATACACTTATATAGAAATGAGAGTGGGAAATATATCCCAACTATAACCAGTAGATTCATAGCCCAATACAAAAGTAAGGAACGCAGTTACAATAAAGGATAAGAAAGACATGATATCACTAAATTATTTTTTATTGGATATTAAAAGAAATCATAGGAAAATAATTTATTATATAATTTTCATAGTGTATCCCATATTACAATGAATTTTGGGTTTCATTTCACTATAAATTGTATTCAGATAAAATATCACTTCATCAATGTATTCTATATGATGGAGTATTGGAACTAAGGATTGTGAGTGAGATTAATAATTTGGAGGATTATTTATCCAATGTTTTCATGATACACCACCACTAGAACCCCTCCTAGAATAGTAGTATATATGGGTATGACCCTCAAAGTTCACATGAAATAGGCTATAGATTGGTAACTATAATTAAGGGTGTAGAATACACAAATTGAAGGGATAACCAAAATAAATCATATGGATTCCTCATCATAGATATTTTATTTTTTTTCAATGATCATATTGTATTGAAAAACTTCATATAAATATATTAATAAAAATAATAATAAGGAAGATAATATCATGGAATTTGGTTAGACCATTCCTTGGATGATTTTGGTGATATAATAAAGTAAAAATAATTTAATGATTAGAGTCTTATAGAGACATAAAATTATAATGAATTTTATAATTTATCTATGATGTAAGAGTTTTAGGAAGAGGATAAATTTCAAGTATTATAATAATTATTGGAATATGAAAAAAAATTATGATGAAAAATTAAAGTCTAGAAGTTGGTATTTGGTTTTTCATTATTTTTGTAAAAAGCACATATTTGTGTATGAGTTATTAAAAAATTATACCTCCTCAATAGATCAACACATGAGTTTTTAGGACTTCACTTTGTGATCTATGTAAACTTCCAAGGTGTATTTGTTTTAAAGTGGCTATAAGGAGGAGGAATGCTCTATCATGAGTCATTTCAGGAGTAAGGGATTAGTAAAGATAGTGGTTTGGTAGAGGATAGTTCATAGCTTGAAATATGTAGGTTGTCACAAAACACCCCTAGAGAGAACCAGCTATAGTAGGATTTCACTAGGTGGACAATGGAATGCTTGAGGTTATTCCCAACTTTCATTCCCATCCATCATTCAATGTGGGTTTATAAATTACATGATACTATTCATAAATAAAAATATAACATGATATCAAAAACATGAAGCTTTTTTTAGTATTATTGTCTTCCCCATCAGACAAAAAACCCACTAATATTACCTAGGTCATGATTCATTATTAGTGAAATTTTAAAATGTAAGATTCAATTCCAAATACTGAATAATTTCCCTCAAAATAACACATGAAGTGTATTCATTCTTTCAAGATGATTAAAATAATATAAAGAAAGATTGTATATGTATTTATATATTTTTTAAGAGTGAAAATGAATACTAAAATTAATATGGGTTTAATATGGGTTAGTATGTATAAAATATGTCTTCAAATAATAAACTATCATAGTTGATCCTCCCATATATTATATTGTTCATGTCGTTGATTGGTTTTTACATGTGGTCTATCCTTATGGATATTAAGAAAGATAGATTTGATTTTTTTTCCATGTGGTTGATTAATTTGGGGAATCTCACATGATTAATCATAACAGATGATTATTTTGTCCATGTTATCAATATTCATGGATAATCATAGAGTTTTGGTTGATTTTTTTATTATGTTCGATCTTTTTCATATTCACAAAGTCAATAATCATTGTTAATATATCAAAATATCTCATATATAAGTATTTAATTAACCAAATTTCCATTACATATTGAGTAAAAATTCGATTTCTTCTAGATTGATAATCTTAATAAGAAACTATTAGGAACATTTTGATGATGTTTTGTAAAATTATGTTCATATATTTATATATCACTATAATATTATTATAAAACTTGAAAATATGGAAGAATAAAATACATTTATTGGAGTCTAGAAGCTAATTAAATTTTGTTGGAATATTTCTTAGATTTTTTATGACTTAAAAATTTTTTTTCATGTCTTTAATAAAATATAATATGACTTATGATTTTTTTTGACATCAACCATTATTGAAATTATGAATTTTATAAGTCATAAAGAAAAGAGAAAATGAAAACATCAGAATTTGGATATTCTAAATAATCATAATATAAGTATTCTGAATATTCTAAGGGATGATTTCTTTAATAAAAAAACATTCCTTTCATGATTCATGTAGAATTTATAAAGGAAGAAGATAAGGATTATTACAAGTTAATTTACACCACAAAATGAGGAGGAGTTTCTATGATTGTAACTGGCGCATGCATGAATATTTACAAGAAACTTAAATGAATGTGAAATATAATTATTATAAAAGATAAAGAATGTAATTATTAAAGAAGGTAAATGAACAAAAATGGTTTTTTCCATCAATGTTTAAGCTACATACTTAAATTTGAATGTAAATATAATTCATTCATGAATAAATTTACATTCATGAAAATTACTATGGATAGAAAAGAAAAATAATTCCATGATTATAGAAGAACATGGTATACCAATGTTACAATATATTTTATTTGGTTACAAGAAGTTATGATTAGGGTATGGTGATAAATTAATGATTTTATAATCAAGGTTTTTTTGAAATTTAAAAATATATGGAGGTTTGAATTAATTTATTCATGTGGAATTATGAATAAAGATATATGAGAAACAAGGAATAAAAAATAATTGAATATTCCTTGTATTATTCTAAACATTTATATATATAATTATAGTTTATATAAGAGAGGGTCTAGTATAACAATATTTTTTTATATAGAATAATTTTTTTCTATATAAAATATTGATAACAGTTGAACATATTTTATAATCTTAAGAACCACTATATTTTGAAGTTGAAAAAAGGGGAAGATATATTGTAATAGATTCTTCCCTAATGAACTTAAAATATAATCAAGAAATTAATGAATAAGAAGTAGATGATCCAGTTTTGAAGATCACTAAAAAAGAATATATTTGTGAACTTTTGTTCAAACAATATAAGAAAAAGAATAAGTAGATAGTATTAATATAATAAAAGTATTATTTAGATATGAATTTCAAATTATAAGTGTTTTTGGAATTATAGTTCACATATGTAATATAATAATTATTAATAGTTTAACGAGATAGAGAAAAAATAGTTGAATGAAGTGTTTTTCATACTGATATAAAAAGGTAACATGCTAATACATTAGAGAAGAACAATAAAAAAGAGAGAGCCTAATAAAATATTGTCATAGTTATAAATCAGTGATATACTCTCTCATTTTTATCATCATATCATTTTAATGGTATGAGATGTACCTTTGTGTGGGATTCACATCTTACACTATAAAGAGACAATAGAAGAACTCTTTAAGGGTTTTAATAATGGGTTGTGTGATCCAATACTTTAACAAGTTATAATAAGGATTATTATTTCATATTTAAAATTAGACCATTAAAATGTTAATTTATCTTTGTGTTTTCCCTTATATATAGTGCATGAAAAGATTAAGGTGATAAGATAGAAAATAGAGAACAAATTTCCTTGACATGTGATATAGGTAAATAGAAAATAGATAAAAATACAAATAGGATTAATTCTTCCCTCCCATATTACAATTATATTCATCATTTAACTATTACCCTTAAATTGGTATCAAATACCACATCACATTTGATTGGATTTCATATATTTAATGTTTTTCTCATGTTAATATTTGAGTTTTTATTTGACAATTTATAATGAAGTTCAATTTTGGTGAATAATTAGATATCTTAGATCATAGTTCCATTTATATGAAATATATATTGGATATAATAAATAAAGAGAGCAAGAGATGTTATAATCTATACCTCTTATCAAAATATGGAGTTTCTACATTAAATAGCACTAAATGATTTAGATTTAACCTTGATGAAGAAGTGGTGGTGGTTGAGTCAACCTCCAATGTGTTGTAATTTCTCTCTTTTCTCAATTTATTCATGTGATAAATATGGACATTAATATTCTTATTAAAACCATTGATGATAAGATCAAATCATTTTTGGGGGTGATCATGCATTTTTTGGTTCACATGATATATCCTTTGGAATAATAAATGATATACTTAATTGATTTCCAAAAGAAATTATTTCTTTTTGGGATATTATAATCAGATAAGGAAGATATCACCCAACTTTAAGGTGAGGTAGAAAACTTAGATAAATCATTAATATATAGAGCTCTAAATTTTATAAATCTCTCTAAAGATGTAAATATCAAATTAGATTTAAATGAGGATCTTGAAAAGAGATACACATAATTTGAAGAATAGTGTATAAAAACCATACAAAAATTGTATGAGGACCCTAAATAATTAGAGAAGAATATACATTTATTTTTAGATGGTATTTAAATAAAAAATATCAATTTTTCTCTAGTTCAATGAAAATCAACGATCGTGGTACATTAATCTAATATAAAGATAGAATGCATGATGATGTTATTGAGATGTTAAATTATTCATGTGAAGACATATTGAAGGTATTTTAAAATTGAAATTATATTACGAATATGAAGTTCATTGATATTGATATTAAATTATAATATTTGATAGCAACTCATGTTATGAATTTAAAATAATCTGATGGAAGATAAATTGCTTCCTAAAATTATTCAAAGGAGTAGTAAGATTTTAAAATATCTCTATTATTGGGAAAAGAATTATTACATCACTCAAGATTATTTTTCAATTAAATATGTTTTAATTTGTATCATCCATACTCAAATCAATGTTTTTAAAAAATATATATTCTGAAATTATTTTTGTTTAAATAAAAAATCCTTAAAAATATGGATGAGTAGAAGAGAAAAAAATCATACCACAATTTCCAAGATGGAAAGAAGAAGTTGTATGAGTGTTTCATACCCAAATTAATCCTAAGGAGTTTTAAAGTAATGACCAAAAATATATTTCTTGTAATTATATACCGATTATTATTTATGAAAGAATAAATATATTTAATGGTATGTATTCGAGATGCGACATGTTTGGGAATTGTCCATTATATTATTGGTGCATTACATTAAATGATAAAACACAAAGGAATACCATATCATGGGAAATATAGGTTTTTAATAAGCATCATCCATATATTAAAATCAATAAATCCCACATAAAAAAAATTTAATTGAATTATAGAATCTATGATGTTTTCAGTTGTTGTTCTCAGAGAAATGTTTCATCCTTATATCACCATTTATCAATGTCTAATGAGAAAATTAACAAAAATAATTTTCTAAATAAAGAATAAGATAAATTTATAAAGAATAATAAATAGAATAAAATATTAATTCCCTTAATAAGATATTAAAATGATATGTGAATGATCTTTTGACATCAAATAAAGGATGATAAGATACCATGATAGTCTATAAAGTACAAGATGAGTGTGTCATCTAATGGTAATCAGGTAAAAATAACTCTCAATAAATAAATGTGGTGTATCAAAAAATATATTCATATTCAAAAAATACATTTTAGTAATTTAGATAAAATATTTTTAATGAGAAAAAAATATATAGGATCCAAAAGTTTAATATTTTATTGAAGGAGAAGAAATAAACTAACCTAAAAGATCCAAATTTCATAAGATGTTGTCAATAAAATATAACCATTTTGTTAATGTTTATTTCCATTAGAGGTGTAAAAAGTTATGACATGCTACAAGTGGTTTTCTAACTATGTTTCCAGAATAATTATATTCCATTAAAGGAAGAATGTTCACATTAGAAGTTATAATTGATGTGATGGATAAATAAATGATAATTATCTCCTAAAAAGAAAATAAAGATGTGAAGTATAGCATTCTACATAAATTACTATAATATTTGAGGACTATATGTGATATAATGAAGAGTTTAACAAAAAAAATAAAAAAAATACTCTTGTCCTTTTTTCAAATTGTGAATCAATAAGATCCACTTTCTTCTCATATATTTATGTATTGTTTTTTTAATCTTACAATACAGAAAATTAAAGGTCAAACATAGTATCAATGGTAAAACCTTAGGATGAAAGGATGATTTCAAAGTGGTTAGAAAAAATTATGTATAATAAATAATCTTGTATTGTCTTCTAAATTTGTAATTTATTGTATATATAAAAAAACATCATCCTTGGTGAAGTTGATGACCAAGATTACAAGTCCAGAAAACCACATGAAGAATGTTCATTTGGGTGAATTATCTATATCTAACATATTGAAATTTATTATTTGAGTTTTTAAAATATTTTAATGATTTATTGGAGTATATCCTTGAGGGGGATACAAGTGAATAGTTTTGAGAAATCTTTCATAATTAGTATTTCATGAAAACATGAATATTCATGAAGTTTCCTAAAGGGAATTTCATTGAAAATGTATGTTTTTATAATTATAATCATGGATAACAAGAATAAAATTATAATAAAATTGGGAGGAAATTATTTTTCTAACTAATAAAATTAATAATATAGTTTTAAGAGTAATAATGTGGTTATAAATCTATTATTGTTTGAATATTTTGATCTGTGTATTCATGGGGATGTAGATATTCAGGTTGAAATATATTATGATATATTTATATCTCAATTGATTTCATTTAATTTTAATAGCTAGTAATATATTTTGGATAAATTATTATGGAATTTAGTAATTGGTTTCAATTCAATTGGTATCATATTCTTTTATAATGTACATGATTTTTTTATAAATCAAAACCTTCTGTTTGTTACACTAAGCATGGATCACTTAAACTTAGAGTGAAATGTTGATAGAGTATTAATAAATCATGATGTTAGTATGTTCAGGTAGAATCTGAATGATGAATAAAATATTTTCATAATAGGTTAGGCCTTACCTTTGGATGATTTTATATATACTATAAATTCATAAGAATTTGGAGATAATAGTTCCTTAGGGATTTAATATTATAATGAATATTTTAATTTCTCTATGAAGAATTTGTTTATTAAAGATAAAAACATTTTATTTATGATTTATTTTTTAAAATCATAAAATAACAGAAAAATATAAAAATTTAGAATCGAGATATTCATTTTATCATTTTAATTTGTATTTAACAATGTAAATATTTAAGGCAAAGTTTATAAAAAAATTTCCAACTCCAATCCAGTTAATCTACCAAGTACTTATGCCTCTATTGGGGATTTTGATCGATTCTCACAGGTAGATTTGGACTAGAGAACCTATCAAGAGATTAAAGGTTCCATAAAGATCCATCGCATGCATAAGGGACTAATAAAGAGACAAGATCAGCAAATGATAAGTCTTATCCTGCACCATGTGGGTCATCATAGAACACACTTGGTGAATACTAAACCAATTGGATTTTACTTTTTGTATAATGAAAATAATTAGTTTACTTATGAGTTTTATATCTATATAAATTTTTATGTGGGATTTTGAAATATAGGCTATTATTCATAGTTCAAGATATCACATGATATTGGGCACAATGACCTAATTTATTATATTAATCCTCCTTATTTTTCAAAAATAACATCAATCCTACAAATCCTAGGCCTTGGTCTCATGTTGAAGAAATCATACACTTGATCTACACGTCCATAATCTATATGGGTGTTATAAAAACAATATAAGAACTCCAAGCATGCTTATAATAGGTCATAAAAAACAAAAAGATGGAGTTAAAAAGTATTTAGAAATATTGAAAGGGAAAAAATATTTCTAAAGGAATAGAATATTTTTATCGATCAGTTTGTATATATGGTTTCTTTACATGGTCAATCAGTATGGTTTATCCCCATTGTTTATTTATTGTTCATGAGGTTGAAAGGTTTTTATATTTAGTCAATCCTTATAGATGGTTAGATAAGAATGAGGGAATGGATTTTTCATGTAACCAATCTACCTAAAGTAGATTCGTATGGTTGATCAACATGGTTGAATGGTTTTTATATGTGGTTGATCCTTATAGAAAACCATAAAAGCATAGTCATTTTCTTATTTTATATAGTCAAAAATTATCTCATTCACACAAAATTTCATTAAAGAAGATTCATGGTAATATATATCTTATGAGAATTCATGTAACAGAATTTCCCTTATATCCACAATGAAATTTTATGGTTTCCATATTCATTATCTAAATAATAAATGAGGATTATGATTCTGAAAATTAATTATGAAATGATATACAAAATTTCATATATCAACATATTATTATTTTGGTCCTTACAAATAGGGAAGAAGAAGCAATGTTTTGACGGTCTGGAAGAAAATATTTTTAATATGGCATCATTATTTATTTTTTATAAATTTAGAATGAGTTCTCATATATTCTAAATCATTTTTGTATACATTTTGATATTTTTTGAATTCAACATTTAAAAGAGTTTGGTTTTTTATGTCATAAAAATTGATAAAATACCGTTTTACAAATTGAAATATTTATAAGAAGAGGTTGAAATTAATTTATATGATTTTATGTGATGAGTTATTTAATAAAAACTATAATCATAATTCAATAATGATTTATGAAATAAAAATAAGTGTAAGATAATGAGATAATTCGTACTACGAAATGAGAAGGATTTCCCATGATTCAACTCTTGCATGCATTTATATTTATATAAAGATTAAATACCAAGAAATTAGCATGGATAAAATAGAGGAATAATTCCAAGATTGAAGATGGAATAAGAACTCATTAGGTTTTCTCCAAGAATGGTGATGCCACATGTTTATCGATGATTGAAAATATAGTGCATACAAGAATAAATTTAAATGCATACAGATTATCATAGTTATAGAATCCAAATAATTCTAATACTATATAAATATATATTTTGTTAAATTTACTGCATATTTTTTTAGTTAAATTAGTAATAAAGGTTGTACAATGAGAAATTAAATATCTAATATTGCACATGTTTTATAATAATTTAAATATACAGAGATTTGATTTAATATATTATGTGGCATTAAAAAAATAAGTAAGGTAAATAAGGAAGGGAAGATAACTAATATCATTTTGTAATACAATATATATGTATATATAATATTGATGGTCAGATAAGAGATGGTGTTGATCAGTGAAATTATTATATATGGAAGAATTTAGGTGTGCCATGTAATATATTATGAGTTTCAGAATATTTCATTGAATATGAAGAACCAGTACATGTCGAATAAGAATATAAATTGAAGTATAGGTGTTGTTTTTGTTGTAGTGAGGAAGATAAAGAAGAAGGTATGGGTGAAAGAAGAAAAATATGATGAGTTTTTCAAAAAGGTCACCAAAAGAAGAAGATTTGTTTTCAATTTTGTTCACATAGAAGATGAATAAACAGAAGAATATAGAGATAAATAAAAGATGAAGTTGTTGAGTTTTACATGAATTCCACATAATAAGTTAATTTTTTATTACATTTTTCAAAGAAGGAATATACAAATATTTCACTTGTGAAATGGATAAATAAGAAGAAATTTTAGATAGTTTTGTGTGTACAAATATAAAAGGGTTTCATGATACTATGCATTGGAAGAAGAAAAATAAGAAATATAAATCCCATAAATAACTTAGAAGATTCCTAAAGTGGTGATAGACTCTCTCAGTTTCCTCCCAATATCATTGTAAAGGTATAATATTTATGTGGGTGTATAAAGAACTCAAAAAATGTGTAACGTTCTATAATGTTGTCAGAAAATAATTGAAGGCTCATAGGATTTTACTAATGGGATGTGTGGCTATAGATATTACCAATTCACACCATGGATTATAATTTCATCATTAATGGGGAACCAAGAAAAGTCATATCTCTTTGTGTGTATGTTTTTGGATATAGTGAATTCAAATATTAATGTGATAAAAGAGGATAATGAAAACCATGAACCTTGATAAATTAATGTGGATTATAGAATAGAAATATAAATATAATATTGTTTTAAAGTCACTGATCCTAATTTATAGACCCACCTCCCCATTTAAGTGTTAATTTTATCTCTATTTAGACCTCTTAAAATAGTTGTAATGTAAGAAAAAACCACTAATCATATCAATGAATAGTAATTGAATAAATCCTAGAAATGCATAGAAATTTCATATATAAACAGATGTCACCAAAGGAAAACACCATCAACTGCTCCTATTAAAAATACCCATGAACCAAAACAATCACCATGAGCTATTATAGACAATCCTATTCACCAACACCCTCCAAGAAACTAAAACATATATACGGGAGATCATAAACATTTATTCAGTAGGATTATCCCCAAACTCTTGTCTGAAAATGTTGAATATGAATACTAAATCCTTAGTGAATAAATAGTCAAACCAAAACATCTCCTTTATTATGAAAAATAATACTATTTCTCCCTGAGGCACATTCACTTAAAAATCAAATGTAAGATATAGTAACACATTATTAAAATATTATATCAAGAGCATAACCCAAAATCACTTCCACAAAAAATGTGCCACTATTATTTCCCAATTTTTTATCTATTATTCTTTGATAACATCCATATCCATATAAATACATGATTACCCAACCACATACCTCATACCATATCCAAATAACATTATAAACACTATCAAAAAACATATTACCACATAGAATCCTTATCGTAACATAGTAATGTAAACATGAAGGACAACAACAATATTTCCTCCTCCTTTGACGTATATCCTCCCCCCATAGATCCACATCACAACCCAAAAACTATGTTAGCTAGTACATATAAACTATAACATCAGGTTAATTCAACTCATATATGTATACCAAAACATAAATAAATAGCAGCCTATATTATTTTTAACATTAAAGTGGGGAGTGGGAGTAGTCCTCCATCTGTTCCCCATACAACCTTGATGTTTCGGGAAAACATGTAAGAAAAAACATGTTAATGATGTTTTGGTTACATGACTTGGGTGTTAGTGTGTATTAAATAAAAATAAAATAGAATGGATATCATATATCTCCCATCCAAATCTAAAGGTTCATATTTTAAAGAAAAACTACTAGAACCCACAACAACCACCACATCAACACTACCTCTTCCCAACATATTCTAGCACTACAACATGGCATAACAAACCTATCTATACATAAAAAATAGTAATATATTAATACAAACATCTCATTTCTAGTCACATTCCAAACATTAATTCCAGTAAATTTATATTAATTTAGTCACATAACAACATTTACTTCAAATTTGATCACATCATTAATAAGTTTTATATTCCCAAAAAAATATATACTTATTAGTTAAAATTTAATTTTATTCCTTTAATTAAAATTCTTCCACTAATTTTATTCATGCATCATTTAGTTCATTATAACTACCCCTACATATAATTTATAAATTTCCAACCCCTTGTATTATTTACCATGTAAAATTAACATATATCTAATTTATATTTTAATAAATCATTAATTATTTTATCCAATTCATCATAAATCAATATAATGGGATACTAATACAACAAATTCTCAATCTATCTACACCTCCACGTAAATCATAACTCTAATTATAACTATAAGGGGAAAACACATGTTCATTTTAAAAAACTCGTTATAGGAATGATGTGAATCAAAAAATATATTTTAATCATGTTTCACTTTCATTAAACATGTCATACATAAAAAATATCAACATTTATTTTTATGTTTCCCATGTATTAAATTTTGTTAAATTCTACATGTTGTTCAAAAAATTATAAAGTTGATAAAAAATAGAACAACAACATGTAATGTTTTCACATAAGAAAAGAAGTTCTCAAATCATAATTAAACATGAATCTAAAATAAATAAATGATATTGAACTTAGGATTAATAATATTATATTTAATAATATATTTTTTCAATTTTATGTTTCTCATTCAATTATGACCATGATAATACTTTCAAAAAAAATTGATGCTTTAAAAAATCAAAGTGTAATAATATATACAAAAAAATTAATATAAACAATCAATGATGAAATATAAATAAAAAATTTTAGTATGCTCAAACACACCATCCTATTAAATTATTTAATATAAAATCCTTTATATTTTTAGACCAATTCCAAACACGAATACATTAAAAACTAAAACTACATTAATCCATGATTTTCACAGTAAAAAATTGAATTTTTGAATCCCCTACCACAATAAATGACATTAAAATGGTTATAAATGAATGTAGAGAAACACTAATCAAACACAAATGAACTAAGAATGATCATACTCAATATATAATCATAGTAAAACCCCTTTAAAACCTCAACCAATTCATCACCAACAAACAAAACCACACTATAATGACATCTTAAATGAATTGAAATAAAATGTAATAGAGAAAAGGGGAGAGAAACAAACATGAGAACATAATATTTGAATCATGAATAGATTGGTATAAGAATTTTTATATCAAGGCACTCCATAGGATTCCAAGGGTTTTAAGTTAGACCATAGAATTTGATAAAATATAATAAAAAACCAAAAATTATATTAAAAACTAGAAAACATGATATCACAGCATGATGAGAATAGTAATGCGACGATGGTTCCCTGATTATGAAATCATAGAATGATGATCCATGATTATCATAGAATAAAACCATTTAAATTTTATATAAATAGAAAACATTGTTCCACCACATGTGTCCGTATATTATAACTCTTGAAAATTTTAGAATCATGGCATGAACCCAAACCTTCATCTCAAATATGATAACCTCTTTAATTATGACCATGGTGAAATATCCCAAAATTCAAAAGAACTAAAAAATACAATATCCAAGTCTTCCTAGTATAATTATAATTACCACAACATCATTCCACCCATATGAGATTAATCCACATACACCCAAAGACTCTCTACACAACCATACTGACATTCATGTCCAATAAAAAACTATATCAGACTCTCATGACCTATTCCATATTCCAAAATATTCCACCTTATTCTATAACCATAGTAATCACTACACAACACACTGGACTTTTTTAATTCATTTTCTTCATGAAACTGACCACAACATAGTGTCAATAGATATAAAGTGATTCGTGATTCCAAATGAAATATCATCAATTAACTCCACTCCTCCAATACCACTCACCTAAAAACTTTATTTTGAAACTATAAGGATGTAGAAAATGAAACATAAATGAATAAAAAACTCTATAATATTACATCATATATATCTCAATCAATTACCATCCTCAAGAATCAAAACAAAAAAATATTAATGAATATCCTTACAAATAACTGTTAAATAAGATACATATAAAAACATAATGATCCTATCTAAATAAACCAAACTCTAAACCTCAGAAAGAACTATGATTCTCAATGGAAGAACCCTCTAATTTTATACAGATCACCAAAATCTATAGAACAACAACTAGACATTAAATTCCTTTAAAATAAGAAATTGATTATAAGACCATATATTCTCCAAAATAGATCTCCTAAAACAAAACTAAAACAAACAATACCAATCAAATAGGAATTTGTTGTAAAAAATTCTTAACATGGTATGGAATGGGAGTGGACAACATCAATCACCTTTTATTAAATCTTATCCTACTTGAAAATAATTAATACATTAATAAGGAAAATACTAGTTCAATAAGATAGTTTTTTATTTATTTTATTATAAAAATATTGATTTTAACATCTCAAAACATTATTATGTTTATAAAAACATCATATGACTTATATAAACATGAAAACTATACTTTATTCCATTTTAACATATCAAATAAATCAATGATAAATCAATATTCTAATTAAAATAACTCAGGTTTCAATTTAAAAAAATTAAGAGAAGTAGAGTAAAAACAAGTTAAATAAAAATTTTAATTATTGTTTAATATATTTTCTCATAAAAGGAATAAGTTCAATGACTGATAGCATTCTCACTATTGAATCTTGTGAACCAAACTCACTCTCATGTAACTGAATCCCCACCAAAATCATTTCATAATACCAAATACAAAAATGACTTCACTTAATTTATGGAACACCATGTAACATGGGGAACTCATATTTCTAATGTCTAACTACATTACAATATAAATATATTATCTTATCTAATAGAGGGAACCTAAAGATACTTAATGTCACGAACCAACCCGGGTCGACCCTGAACCGGTAACCCGAGCCGGCCCGCGACATGGCCCGAGGGGCGTTCCCCATCCCCATGGGCTGGCAACTAGTGTCGGGCATCAAAAGTAAACAGGTGGGAACGATTTGGCCCAAAATATAATAAACTAAGCAGCAGAAATAAATAGAACAAATGTAAATAAGGGAAAAGGAGCCAACAACGCAACTAACCTGACCACGACCAAAGCTCCACGTGACCTCGTGGGTCACTCTCAAATAACACAAACGACGTCGCTCAAGGCGAACAACTGAAGCGGGAACCTGCAACAGAACTAAAAACAAGAAAACACTATAGGCGTGAGTATTAAAACTCAGTAGGTAGGCCCGACTAATTATATCCCAAAGCACATACCAATAAATAAAGAGTTTATCAATTCCAGGTTTGAACTAAATTATATAAAATAGGTTTTCCACACACTTTCATTTCTAAAACAAGTAACAGTCCATTGCCCTTTTTAATTTAGAACAAGTTTAATGTTGAAAGAACAGGTGCATTGCATTTTCAAAACATTTTATGAGCAATTTAGAAATCCAAACTTTAGTTGTTAGTCAAAATAAGAATCACACACAACACACACTAAGGGCAATGGTGAAGTGGCACACAAGGGTCAGCAACCGAACTCGACCTCTCAATCGTCTGCCACACACAACTAAACACTAAAAGAAACATGGGTCGAACCTAGGAGATCGTGAACAATCCAGAACGTACTATACATGTGACTCATCCTGAAGGCATGCCATAACTCGATGTTGTCATAACGCCCATAATACTACCCGGCATAGCCCAGCATGGCCTAACCGAGGGGCCCAATCCCCATAGCAGCAATAACTCTGTATTCCCCTGCTATGGGGCCACTAGCCAGTGCGTGGTCTAAACTAGTGCAGCAATCGTTCTCAGAAAATTCACTCAATATGCCAGGTTCCCATGTCATCACAAGCAATAAAAAGGGGGTGCGTCTACAATGTAAATAAATCAGTCACGATACACAAACGTCACATACAGCTCACGCAAACAATGCACACCAAAGATCTCCCCCGAGTAGGATTTCCAAGATAATTCATTTCATTAAAGTGCCAAACAGGCCTTCACCAATTTTAAAGTAAAACCTCTTTTCTAAAAAAGCTCAAAACACTTATTCAGAAGAAATTATTTATCTTTAAAACTAGAAGCACATTTGAAGTTCCGTGAATTATGTTTAAAGGCCAAACTGGCATTCTTTCAAAACTGGGTGTCCGCCTATCAAGAAAATGTCACAAGTGTTCGGTATAAAATAAACAGCTCCTTTCGCACTAAATAATAATTTAAAGTTTTATTATCTAATATTATTTCTAATTCATTAAAAATTTATAAAACAACAAGCAATTAATAAATTCTAAATCTAAAGATAAGTGCAATGGGGGACCTACCTCGGCTCGCAGTCCAAACGCAATGGCGGGGCATGCCTCGCCCAGGCGTACAAGCAAGCGCAAGCTGATGACGGCAAAAACGCGGGGCTAGCTTGCGAACGCGCTGCAATAAACGCATAAAACTAAAATCATACAAAGACATACTTAAAACAATCTAAACAAGAAATCAACCCAAAATAACCACCTCGACACACTCTCAAATACACAACTGCACAATTTTATCGGCACTCATAAATATCCCAAAGTGAGTTTTCAAAGTGGAAACGTACACCAACACCACCTAAACATAACATTAACAAATCAGACGCATATTGCACAAACATGTTACTAGTAAATCAAAGCATAACAAACCTCAATTAAAACTAATTTTCCACCATGAAAACTAATTTAAATAAAACGCTAAATTGATTAAACACAAAGAAAAATAATTCATAAAACAATAACAATTCATGGAACCACCTAACTCAGTGTCTGACACATAAATCAAACCACAAACAAACTAAATTATATTCTAAAATCAACGAAAACTAGAAATCGGCATTAAACCTAAATCCTAGGTTCATCAAAGCCATATTAGGATGTGGGAAAAAAGAATCCCGGTTGGAAACCATAAGAGAAAGGAGAAAAGGCCCTTACCTCTATGGATCGAATGCACAATGTGGAGATATCCGGCGAGATCGGTGATTGAAGAGGGAGGTCGCTAGGGGGGGTGTTGCAGACCGAGTAGCCATGGGGGAGTCTCGAATTGAAGGGGGTTTGGTAGTGGGGCATCGCGCGGCTAAAAAAAAGGTGTGGTATGTTGTGTCGGGGTGACATGAGGCGGCACAAGGAAGGGAGGGGCGCCTGTGGTCGAGCAGGAGGGGGAAACGGGAGGGGGCCGCGCAGCCAAGGAGGGAGGTCCGAAGGGGTGCTGCCGAGGTGAGGGAGAGGCGGAGCTTGGGGGGCGAGCGGGAGCAGCAAGGGCCGGTTGAGGAGGGCTGGAAGCTGAAGGAGATGGTAGGAGCGGGAGCCGGCGGCGGTGAGAGGATGCGGCGAGGGAGGGAAACAGGCGGGTGGTGATGGGAAGCCGGCAGGGGGGTTCGGTGGTGACGACAGGAAGAGGAGGAGGTCGCGCAGGGTGGTTGCGCCGGAGGACAGGGGAGCGCCGGGCGCAGCGGCTGGGTGAGGCCAGGTGTGGGAGCCGGCTGCATGAGGTTGAGGGCGGAGCAGCAGGTCCAGGAGGCGGCGGGAGGAGAGCCGCGGATGAGGGGAGCTACGCGGTCGAGAGTGGAGAGGGAGAGCGTAGGGAATAGAGAGGGGGTGGCCCGCAGCGGAACAGGAAAAGAAAAAAGGGGGGGCCGAACTTTAGGCTAGGGTTAGCGTTATATATATATATATATATATATATAATAATAGTAATACCAATACAAACAATAAAAACAATAATAATAATAATAAACGATAATATAAATGATAATAATACAGTATTAATCATTTGACAATAGTAATATAAATAACAATATAAATAATATAAATATTAAAATATAAAGAAAAATAATTATCAGAATATGAATAATAAAACCCAAATTCATACATTAAAAAAAAGGAGAATTGGACGACTCGCGTGTCCCTGAGCATGCGGTTGAGTGAACCACTCACAGATCGTGCCACCCGGTACTAACCGCCTGCAGGGAAAAGTTGTGTCCCTGCCGCTCAGTTTCATATCTCGTGCACAAGTCGTGCGTCCACAAGATGGGGTGCGACAATTCTCCCCACCATAGACACTTTCTTCCCCCAGAAAGTCACCAAGCACAAAGATATCCCAAAACTCGAGTTCATGCCCGATCCAAAACCGAGAAGCTAAGAAATTCGAAATGAACTTTTACTCCACAGGTCGCACCAGACCGATCATGAAGAATCCGCGACATAAATAGAGGGGAGAACACGGAAGGGTTCTCCCCACCACAAGAGCTCGACCAACACGGAGACTTTAGAACCCAAATACACCGCCCCGGGGAGGGGGGTCAACATGGGAACTCCCAACCGATCCAGGCTAACCTCTATAGCACGAGTGAACAACACCTCCGTTAAAACTTGGAACTCTCAACATAGACCAAAAATCCTGAACACAAGAAAGAAACCTCTGAGATAAACTTAACCCATGCAGTAAACTCGAGCATTAACAGAAACGTCGATCCTTCCATAGGCACTTATATCCCCAAACGAACACAGTCAGACTAAGACTAACCCGTACAAGGTTCAAACACACTTTTAAGAAAAACACACGATCCAGAACACCATAAACAGACAAACGAGACTGTTTGGATACAAACGAACACGTTCATCCCAACCTCACGACAACTCAAATAACCTATAATAACTCCAACACTTTAACAGTGGAAAGACGAGAACCAAAGGGCTTTAAATGTTCTGTTGCTAACACGGATCATGAAACCCGAACTGAGGCGTCACACCCCCGACGACTCCTGACTGCGCGCGAGCTTCACCCCAAGACCTTTGGCTGGGGCTCTGATGGCTGAAGCATCTCCTGCCTCACAGTCAGGCACCAGAAATCTTCAAGTCACAGTGCCTCCCTCATGCGACACTCCTGAAAAAGCTTATCGAGGTGATCTAGACACCTGCAATGATGGCACGTCTTCGGAGGGGTGTGACATGACGGCTTGCATGCCCCAAACGTCCATACTGACGGTAAACCATTAGAAGGTCCGAAAAACTAGAAGTTAGAGCCACTGAAGAGAATGTTTTAGGAAAAGGTCCCTCTGGCACACACTAATCGCCAGATGGGGAACCTTGACGAGCAAGTGGATACGCTGGATTGTCAACCATCTCCACTCCAACGACCAACTCAACTAATAATGCCTCATCCACCAGCTTCTCAAAGTGATGGTCCTCGGAAAGGAGGACCCGCTCCTTGATCTCTAGACGAAGACCCTTGATGAAGAGAGAAGTCTTCATCCAGTCTTGCGACTCTACCCCCGGAAAAAGAGACCCAAGATCCTTGAAATGGTCGACATACGCTTTCACCGTCTGCTGGCCATGTTGAGCACGCATGAGCTCTTCTGTTTCCTTCATCCTCACCCCCCAAAAGTATAAACCATTAAATGAAGACGACATTAGAGAAATGCCACATCATCCCAAATTGCAGAAACGGCGGGCGTACAACTCCAACTCATCCAGAGCTGGACCTTCAAACAGACCCAAAACAATACGCACTCAGATCGCTTCGGGAGTTCCCAATACCCTGAAGACACGCTCGACCTCTTCAAGCCACTACACTGTCCCCAACAGACTCCAATCACCACGAAGTACGGACAACGTCCAAGAAGGACCAAAAACTGGGCATGACTCATCAAAACTCTAGGGACCTTTTTGGGCGGCATTTTTGAAAAACATATAAAACACCAACCCGAAACTCACATCAAATCAAATCAATATCATTGAAAACACCATCATCCAAAAACGACCAGCTCAAAAACCAAACAACCACAAACACAACCCAAAAACTACTTTTCATTTTATTTTGTTAAAAACCACCTTCTTTCATGGCTACTTTCCAAATACCAAATCCACTTTTCAAACAAAACTCCCTTCCAAAAACCATTTTCCTCTTTAAAGGCCAATTTAGAAAACAAAGTAAAGCCTTAAATTTCAAACACACCCAGGTAATCCCATGAACCGTTACACATATATTCATCCACTTTCATTCATACGCACCAATGCACACTTTCCACGCATCTTCTCACAGGTGCAAACGTCCATAAGGAGTACCTGAGGTTTTACCCCAAACCGATCTCGACCAATTTCAAAGCAAACATATGTTTTCCAATCCAAATGCTTTTAGTTTTTAAAACCCATTTCATAAATTTAATGTATTTCAAAAGAAATCAGTCTCATTTTCAAAAACCCCTTTTTTCCATTTCCAAAAATGCACTAACACCAACCAGAACAAAAACGACACTTAAATTGCATCAAACACCAAAGTGAGGGACTAGTAGTCACGCTTAACCTGGTGACATGGTAGTGAGCCATGTCCCAAGTAGGCGTCGACCACTAGGAGGAATTCAAACCATGTACCTAGACTCCACATGGGTCACTACTCCATGTGAGATCACGATGTAACATCGGTTTACCTCCGTTGTCATCCCTCAATCCAAAACAAGCCAGAATGAAACAAAGACTCAATTCCCGGACTATCCCTGGCGACTCGAGGTGCGGAACGGGTGAGGGTTCATGACGTCCATCCAGTACCTACCTCTCAAGTCCCGACAATCCTAATCTCCATCTACCAGACATCCCAAATAACAAGAACCTCCCTTTGATACCATTTTTGTCACGAACCAACCCGGGTCGACCCTGAACCGGTCACCCGAGCCGGCCCGCGACATGGCCCGAGGGGCGTTCCCCATCCCCACGGGCTGGCAACTAGTGCCGGGCATCAAAAGTAAACAGGTGGGAATGATTTGGCCCAAAATATAATAAACTAAGCAGCAGAAATAAATAGAACAAATGTAAATAAGGGAAAAGGAACCAACAACGCAACTAACCTGACCACGACCAAAGCTCCACGTGACCTTGTGGGTCACTCTCCAATAACACAAATGACGTCTCTCAAGGCGAACAACTGAAGCTGGAACCTGCAACAGAACTAAAAACAAGAAAACACTATAGGCGTGAGTATTAAAACTCAGTAGGTAGGCCCGACTAATTCTATCCCAAAGCACATACCAATAAATAAAGAGTTTATCAATTCCAGGTTTGAACTAAATTATATAAAATAGGTTTTCCACACACTTTCATTTCTAAAACAAGTAACAGTCCATTGCCCTTTTTAATTTAGAACAAGTTTAATGTTGGAAGAACAGGTGCATTGCATTTTCAAAAAAATTTATGAGCAATTTAGAAATCCAAACTTTAGTTGTTAGTCAAAATAAGAATCACACACAACACACACTAAGGGAAATGGTGAAGTGGCACACAAGGGTCAGCAACCGAACTCGACCTCTCAATCGTCCGCCACACACAACTAAACACTAAAAGAAACATGGGTCGAACCTAGGAGATTGTGAACAATCCACAACGTACTATACATGTGACTCATCCTGAAGGCATGCCATAACTCGATGTCGTCATAACTCCCATAATACTACCCGGCATAGCCCTGCATGGCCTAACCGAGGGGCCCAATCCCCATAGCAGCAATAACTCAGTATTCCCCTGCTATGGGGCCACTAGCCAGTGCGTGGTCTAAACTAGTGCAGCAATCGTTCTCAGAAAATTCACTCAATATGCCAGGTTCCCATGTCATCACAAGCAATAAAAAGGGGGTGCGTCTACAATGTAAATAAATCAGTCACGATACAAAAACGTCACATACAGCTCACGCAAACAATTCACACCAAAGATCACCCCCGAGTAGGATTTCCAAGATAATTCATTTCATTAAAGTGCCAAACGGGCCTTCACCAATTTTAAAGTAAAACCTCTTTTCTCAAAAAGCTCAAAACACTTATTCAGAAGAAATTATTTATCTTTAAAACTAGAAGCACATTTGAAGTTCCATGAATTATGTTTAAAGGCCAAACTGGCATTCTTTCAAAACTGGGTGTCCGCCTGTCAAGAAAATGTCACAAGTGTTCGGTATAAAATAAACAGCTCCTTTCGCACTAAATAATAATTTAAAGTTTTATTATCTAATATTATTTCTAATTCATTAAAAATTTATAAAACAACAAGCAATTAATAAATTCTAAATCTAAAGATAAGTGCAATGGGGGACCTACCTCGGCTCGCAGTCCAAACGCAATGGCGCGACATGCCTCGCCCAAGTGTACAAGCAAGCGCAAGCTGATGACGGCAAAAACGCGGGGCTAGCTTGCGAACGCGCTGCAATAAACGCATAAAACTAAAATCATACAAATACAGACTTAAAACAATCCAAACAAGAAATCAACCCAAAAGAACCACCTCGACACACTCTCAAATACACAACTGCACAATTTTATCGGCACTCATAAATATCCCAAAGTGAGTTTTCAAAGTGGAAACGTACACCAACACCACCTAAACATAACATTAACAAATCAGACGCATATTGCACAAACATGTTACTATTAAATCAAAGCATAACAAACCTCAATTAAAACTAATTTTCCACCATGAAAACTAATTTAAATAAAACGTTAAATTGATTAAACACAAAGAAAAATAATTCATAAAACAATAAAAATTCATGGAACCACCTAACTCAGTGTCTGACACATAAATCACACCACAAACAATCTAAATTATATTCTAAAATCAACGAAAACTAGAAATCGGCATTAAACCTAAATCCTAGGTTCATCAGAGCCATATTAGGATGTGGGAAAAAAGAATCCCGGTTGGAAACCATAAGAGAAAGGAGCAAAGGCCCTTACCTCTATGGATCGAATGCACAATGTGGAGATATCCGGCGAGATCGGTGATTGAAGAGGGAGGTCGCTAGGGGGGGTGTTGCAGACCGAGTAGCCATGGGGGAGTCTCGAATTGAAGGGGGTTCGGTAGTGGGGCATCGCGCGGCTAAAAAAAAGGTGTGGTGTGTTGTGTCGGGGTGACATGAGGTGGCACAAGGAAGGGAGGGGCGCCTGTGGTCGAGCAGGAGGGGGAAACGGGAGGGGGCCGCGCAGCCACGGAGGGAGGTCTGAAGGGGTGCTGCCGAGGTGAGGGAGAGGCGGAGCTTGGGGGGGCGAGCGGGAGCAGCGAGGGCCGGTTGAGGAGGGCTGGAAGCTGAAGGAGATGGTAGGAGCGGGAGCCGGCGGCGGTGATAGGATGCGGCGAGGGAGGGAAACAGGCGGGTGGTGATGGGAAGCCGGCAGGGGGGGTTCGGCGGCGACGACAGGAAGAGGAGGAGGTCGCGCAGGGTGGTTGCACCGGAGGACAGGGGAGCGCCGGGCGCGGCGGCTGGGTGAGGCCTGGTGCGGGAGCCGGCTGCATGAGGTTGAGGGCGGAGCAGCAGGTCCAGGAGGCGGCGGGAGGAGAGCCGCGGATGAGGGGAGCTACGCGGTCGAGAGTGGAGAGGGAGAGCGTAGGGAATAGAGAGGTGGGTGGCCCGCGGTGGAACAGGAAAAGAAAAAAGGGGGGGGCCGAACTTTAGGCTAGGGTTAGCGTTATATATATATATATATATAATAGTAATACCAATACAAACAATAAAAACAATAATAATAATAATAAACGATAATATAAATGATAATAATACAGTATTAATCATTTGACAATAGTAATATAAATAATATAAATATTAAAATATAAAGAAAAATAATTATCAGAATTTGAATAATAAAACCCAAATTAATACATAAAAAAAAGGAGAATTGGACGGCTCGAGTGTCGCTGAGCATGCGGTTGAGTGAACCACTCACAGATTGTGCCACCCGGCACTAACCGCCTGCAGGGAAAAGTTGTGTCCATGCCGCTCAGTTTCATATCTCGTGCACAAGTCGTGCGTCCACAAGCCGGGGTGCGACACTTAAACCAAAATCTCAAATCCATTCTCAAACATAACAATAATGGTATCATTATTCACCTATTCTCATCATAATACCCACAACATGAGGTATCATCCCAACCTTTACCAACATCTTTGATAAATAATCCTTCAATTATCACAACATAATCCCTCATAATAACTAAAACATTAACCCCCAAATATACACCTTTTATCAAATATCTATCTTTAAAAAAACATAAAACATTTACAGGTTCATTATCTATGTTATATAGAAATTGGGTAATAATTTTCAAAATGATAATAAAAAGATAACACACACTATATTCTCTATGTTCAAACCCTAGAATCTTCTTTATACAATTACACTAATACCACTAGGAAAAAGTACATATTATTTATGAAAATAAACTCTTCCTATGAAATATTTTTTAGCTTATTGTGGTTCATATTCCACCAAATTCAATTATAAAACATTCCAATACAACCCATTCTCATGGGATAGGTTAGAGGTGTAACTTACCTTTAGTTATATTCACTAGACATCAAATCCTTGCATTTAATTCCAATGGTATAAATAAAATGTTACATTGGGGGAATAATTTACCCAATTTACACATACTCAAACAACCTTCACAAGATAAAAATAAAATAAATAAAACCACTGAATTTCATATAAATGATGAATGAAACAGAACCCAATAATAATAAATTTTGAATTACTGAAAAAAAATTAGAGTAACTATTGAATAATTTAAATAATAATTCTAATACTCCAAAGTAGAAATTTAGTCTGGAACTAAGGTGGAACCACTCCAAACCAAGACACAAACCACTACAAAGCTCCATATCCATCATCTATGGTAGATACATCAAGGTGATCTACTGGGGAAGTAAAAACTATACATTTACTATATCAGGTAAAACAACATCTATAAACACCCTAATGCTCATATGTAGGGGGTCAATAATCATGCCTAATAAATAACACCCAATATAATTTTCCCACATTCAATTAAGACTATAAAAATTTATGTCCTTGGATTATAAAATATACTAAAAGATAATTAGTAGAAGATAATTTAGTTTCCATAATATTAAATAAAATATGTGAACATATTTTACAATGTAGTATAACCAAGATGGGTTTTCCTTTTATGTAAAATAATTAATTCATTGGTATCCATTATTCATAACTAGACCATTCTTTTACACCGACACACAAAATATGCACAATCATAACCTAGACCTAACTATAAATTTTACTGGTATGTCTTTCTTTTACCAAGCCATCGCTTGGTTACCCAATTTCACTGTGGAACATCTGACCATGATCAATCCCATGTTTCTAATTATGATAGTGGTACTTCTGACCATGATCCATCCAATTCACATGAACACATGTAACCGATTATTCCATAAGAAAATTTAATAAAACATGCTTATTGAATAACCATTTAATAACTTTTTCAGAAAATTTTTGGGTGATCCCCACAACCTAGATTTTAATAATAATATTGAAATGAAAAATCAAGTATAGTTTTAGTATTTTAAAATCTGTTGACAGAAAAAAAAGTTCATTAAAGAAAAAGAAGATCTTTTTCATTCTAATAATGGTAAAAATGTGGTTAAAAACATACCAAAGGATTTTTTGTGTAAAAATTATTCTTATAATATCCCATAGTTTCAATCCATTTCTTTGATTCCTCTATAATATAACAATAAAAAAAGAGTCAATTGAACCCATAGATCCTAGTCAAGAAACTCTAATATGTGGTTTTGTTTAACTAAAACTAATGAGATTTAAAATGGAAAGGGAAAATGGGGTCCTAATGATTCAATTTATGGTAAAACACTTGAAGAATTATTATAATTGGAGTCCTAACATTGAGGATAACAAAAAAATAACCTATGCATACCTTGGAAATTGAGAACCTGGGTTAGTGGGTGATAAATAAGGCTTTTTATGAATGTTTTAGCTTTTAAAAAAACTTTTTAAACAATTATTCTTACATCAAATAGTTTGATAATATGTTTTAAAAAATAATTATCTAACTATATGAATTTTATCTATCATAAATATTTATAATTCTCATGATTAGACACAAAGTTTTTATAGGTAGTACACCAGTTTTACAACAACCTAGTGACCCCCAAACACCTCTCACAGTTTCCTAATACTTGAAAATATTTTCAATTCACTATAATCAAATTTTAAACCTTAAAAATGATTCCAAAACCTTTTGAATCCCTCAAAAAAACTTATTATTTATTAGATGAATCATTTCCTACCAATAAATAAGTCATAAAGTAGTGAAATAACTCAAACTATGGGTGTTTAATTTTTTCCACTATTTTTTATCATCCTCGGATGTTTAGAATAGGTTTTTCCATTTCTCCAGCATGAAATTATCTCATTTTTATGTTTCCTATTGAATATTTACATTCTATCATATTATATATGCTAAAGGTATAATTTTTCCCTATAGGATATTTTGGTGTGAATTCAAAATATGAATTTGTACATAAATAAACATTACATCAAGTATAAGAGTAACATGGTCCCAACTAATAAAATGATTGGGATCTATGTGATATATATTCAGTTGATAGATATTTAATTTATTAAGGGTAGTACCAAATATATTTGGAAAGTATAACCTATAAACAATATTACAAATTCATTCAACAATATTAAAATTTCCAAAATATCATAGGTTAAATATCCCTTTCATTCCCATGCAATGTTGACCAAGTGTCGATAACACATTCAAGAATAAATGATCACCATCATATAAAAAAAAGTACATTGATGACGATATCCATAAGATTTATGTTCGCTCTAAGCATTATCCATATTCTTATAGATCATTTGAGTTATCTATATTGTCTCATGGACAAGACTAGTTCCAATCAGTGATATTTCTCATGTTTCAATAAAAAAAATTGTTAATGAAAAGGATTAGAATATAATTCACCAAAATGGAAAAAATTTATTATCACCTATTAGATGCTATTATAAGATAATTTCACCAATGTCATATGATCTTCCCATAATCTTCCAATGTCCTCAGATTAATCTCTAGGCATATCTTCCAATATTTTAATTTCTATTTTTTATAACAATATATCTGAGGAAGATATTTCATTATCATCATTAAATGAGTCTTCAGAGTCTATTACAATGATCACCATAATGAAGAGGTAAAATGTGGATCTATTTTATAGATGATCAAAACTGGAACTCTGTGAAACATAACCAATTCTCAAATATACAGCTTTATGAAATCCTCTTTTATTTTGGACACTCTGATTGGGGGAGGTGTAATGACATGGTGAGTTGATCCCAAATCACACAAATAGAACTATTATTAAAATGAATCCTTGAAATTATGGTGAAAAATTTTATGGAAATATATTCCCACTTCCTTAAAAATATATGCATATGTTACAGCATACCAACTGATCATTGATTCTAATCCTTTACTTGCTAAAAATATAGACATTTAATAAAATAATATACAATATTTCATCTCATAAATGAACATCGAAAATAATCATTCATTTACATGTACATTTTCTGAATATCCAAATGAATAACCTGTTTCCAATGGTTATATGGTGAATGAAGCTATTTTTGGAATAATTAAGGGACCATAATTGGTTCTGAAAGTGTAACAAAAATATTTCATCCTCTATCCAGTAAATTAATTCGGACCACTATTTATATCTAAAATAATGGTGGAGTAATCAATATATTATATTTTAACCACTTTTAAAACATAAATCATGTTATGGATAATATTAATTGGAAAGAAAGTTGCATACTCATTTTATTCAGCACATTTTAGATGCATGTCATTTCTAGCATTCATCAACTATGATTGGTCATGAGCATATCTGAAAACATCATTATACATCTTTAAAATCAATTTATTTTCCAAAAAATTCCGTTCTTGGGTGTTTAAATAAATTCACATTTAAGAATTAGGAGATAATCCATCCATTTTGGTTACACCATGTTCAAGTATCATTGATAGAAGATACATTTAAAGCTCTTATTATCAATGAAGACTATGAAAATTTCTCCAAACATGTAATGATGTCATGTCTTTATTGAATGAACCACTAAAACTAATTGTATGTCATGTATTAGATATTTATTCTCGAGAATTCACAAATTCCTTGAACCATAGGACACAAAATGATCTCCCTACATAAAAACACAACCCATACCAGATCCAGATGTATCACAATTTACAACATAACCCTAACCTAGTTCTAGAATGATTTTCTTGAGTGATCAGGTCATATGAGATTTAAGATCTTTAACAAATTTATGAATATCATCATTAAAAGATAATATAACACCATTTCTTATCAAATAAGTCATCATATAATAAATCCTTGATATATCATGAATAGATAAATTATAATAGCCTATTTTTCCAAGAAATATTCTAATCTTAAAAGAAGTTATTTGGTGGATACCATGAGATGACTAATTCAATATTACTTAGGTCAACTTATATTCCCTCTATAGAAATGAAATGACCAAGTAAAATAATAACCTGTATCAAAAATCCATACATATAATATTTTTCATATAATCTATAATTAAACAATGTTCTTAGAAAAATTCACATGTACTAGTCTTGGTCATTACAAAAAAATGAATCAAGATGTAAGATTATGGACATCGTGGAGGTATATAGTTTTTTAAATATTGGTTTAAATATATATATTTTGGGTTAATGAAGTGTTTAATCAGTATTTTTAGGGTATTTAGGGGTGTTTTGATGGATCAGAATACAAAATAAGGGAAGACCAGGCCGATCTGTGCAAGGTGCATAGTTTTTATAGAGTTAAGTAAACCCTGCGGCCTACCCAGGAAAACCATGAAACCTTAAGCAGTGGTATATTTCACGGTTGGTTCACAGTTATTCAAACATTTATGAAATCACCAGATAACCCTACGTCCCAACTCCCCTCATATAGTGTATTTTGAAAGGTTTTCACATGATTTGTATAACTGTTCAAGTAAACCGTGTGGCCCAGTAAAGTTGAAAATTTTACAAAATTTCCACAATGGGATTTTAAGTCCCCACAAATATTTATTTCCCATTTCCACCCTTACATTCCTATTGAAACCCCCTAGTAACCAAGAAATCCCAAGGGTCTTTCTCCTTCATATATAGTCCATTTTGAGTTTCATCGCTTTCAGATTTATGAACCTAGTTTTTCTAATCCTCTCCTTTCTTATTATTTCCAGATTATGATTTATATCTCGGAAAACCATATTCTAAAGACCTAAAACCATATTTTTCTAGTAGGATGTAGGATAAGGATTCTAAATGGGTTTAGATCAAGATATAAGGTAATTATTAGGAATTATTTCATCAAAATATTCAAGGTAGGTGGTCTACATATCAAATCCCATTGTTTTTATAAGATTTTGTACATGTAAGCTCATGTTATTGCCTTCTCTTGTTGATGTATTGGTGCTATTAGTGATTATCCGTAATATGGGTGTCTAATTAGTGAATTTAACCCCTCATGATTACTATGAGATACATGTAGGATGAGTTGACTAATTTAGGGAACCCATGGGGTGTTCTGACCTTTCCGAACTTGGTTAACAAAAACATTAAGTGTGGAATTGACTTGTGATTAAGTAGAGCCCAAGATGAAAATTTAAACAGGATAATGTGATCATTAATAAAATAATATGGATATTTTCATAGATATTTGGATAATGGACAATGTATTGTTTGTCTTGGCATGAAAAATGGGTTAAATGGGATTAATAGGAATGTGCCAAATGAATTGTGTTTGGTATTTCAAATGAATAAGTGGGGTAACACCTTGGAAATGAAGAATGTGTTATTTGAGTTAACATATGGTAATGATTGAACATGTAAAATGGGTTAATGTATAGGGACTAGTGAATATTATTAGAGAGCGAGACATAAGAAATGGGAATTGGGATAAATGACTATGTGATGTAAATGGTAAATGTGTTAATGGGTCCTGGCATAATGATAATTCCCATGTTTATTTTTATGGTTTATGTTTATATTGGTATTGGTTAATGTTTGGTTGTGAATTGGTAAATGTTAGGTGAATTGATAAATAAGTATGTTCATATATATTGGTAAAGTGGGGTATTAACATGAGGTTCTATGCCCACTGGTCGAGTTAGACTAAGGCTCTAAACTCCACCCCAAAATGCATGGTTTAGAGAAGAGGATGGAGTTCTATTCACCTAATGGTTTAATTCGATGAAATTACTAGGACTGAGGTTTCAAGGTGAGTGTGTTGTATATGTGATGATGTGGTTATCCCTATTGAGATAAGAAACTTGACTTGATCCCCTTATTCATTAAGATTGATGAATATGACTAATAAATTAGTAACTCTATTAGAAATATTTTAAGTGATGAATATAGTATAATTGATAGAATTGGTAATAATGATACAAATGGATAAATAAAATGTTGTTAACTAATGTCCAACAAGTTGTCTTTATTCACCTTATCTTTTATTTGTCATTTTCATGTACTATCTATTGACTGGATATTTTTTAGATAGCATTAGTGGTGGCCTACTTACTTATACTCACACCCTGATCGGGGAACTATTGGGTACCAAAGAAGATTTCATAGTCGCAGGTTAGGATAAGAGAAAATTCCATGTGATGGGAAGTTGAGTTGGGCATGAGACATGCATGGATGAGGTTCCAGACTTGGATTCAGGACCCATTTTAGGATTCATCTATTATTTTTATTTTGGGTTTATTTTCCAACACATTTGGGAACTTCTAGTATGACATACCATATTTATTATTGGTTGTGGTTTGTACCCAGTTTTTGGAGATATTTTATTTTACATGTTATTAGTTATTTCATCTTGTTTCAACTATTTATATTTGTTATCTACTATGTATTACTATGTTAAAGATGGTATAGTCTCCCCATGTGTCTTATCTAGACCCTCATTGATATTTGGAAACCTATAGCATATGGTGAGATACTCTTGAGGTAATGTGGTGACTCGGAAGAGGACACCATTTATTGTCTTCTTTATCATGGATGTTACAAAGTGGTATCAGAATAGGTATTTTATGTGGATTATTATTTGGGGTGGGTAGACTGAAGTTTAGTAATGTTTCAGGCCTTGGTAATAAGCTCATTCATGGGAGTATCTAACTCATGTACAAGGTAAAACAATATTCACCCAGGGTGGTAATTGTTTTTTTATCATGTGTTGTTACATTTGATTATATTTAACCATTAGGTTATGCAATTATTGTGTGTTGTGATAGTTTTATGATATTTTGGTTATGGATATAATGACACAGGGTTGTGCATTGATGCATCATACTAGGAACCTATGTATATAAGTGACATACATAATGGTAGGCACACACATGGGATGGGTGCGTGGGACATAAAGGGTAGAATTCATTTGATTTTCTTGAAATTGATGAAAATAGTATCTAATGAAATGATGTAAATGGGTAAAAATGGAAATAAAATGTTAATAATGGTTATTAAATTATGCTTAAAGAAGGTTATATATGTCTCAAAGTGGTAGTTATACCAAGTTTCAAAATGAGAAATGTGCCTTGGGGGAATGATTTGTGTGGTAAGTATGGAAATAGTTCAAAATGGTGTCCAATGTAAGATTTGTAACTATTTAAGCTGCTTTACCCATGTTATCCTTGAGCCTCAGTAGGGATGGTTGAGGGTAGTGTATGGAATTTGAAGATGAATTTTAGGAAAGTTTATGAAATAAATTTTTTATGACTAATAGAGAGACTTATTTTATATAAACTATATATGCTTTATAATATCTATTTTAAATATTGTATTTAGAATTGTAGATAAATTACACCATGAAGACATGTGACATAAGGGAGATAAGAGGATGTTTCCAAAAATTATCCTCCATTAGTGGAGCGAGATAATGTGGTGATCCCAGATAATTGAGAATATCGGTTTCAGGAAAACCTTGCTCTCTTCATGGAAATAATGGAATGAGACCCAGGGTGGGTTATGTCGAGCATGATTGAGCTGAACAGGTAGTTTCAGCTACAAAACCCTCCTAAAATTATCAAATAGGGTGGTCAAGAGGAAGGTGGGTTCCAGATAAAGTCCATTTATACAATTCTTGATTGTTTTAAGACTCCTTCTGAGAAGTGAGTTAAGTTAGTATCCTATATGTTATGTGGTCACAAAAAGACTTTTTGGGAAATCATGGTGTAAACCAAACAGAATGAAGTTATTCTATGGAAATATTTATAGGAAAATTTTCAGGATCATTTATATCCCAATACCTTGAGTTAATTGAATTTTGTATATTTTATGAGTTTGAACAAAGGGGCTATATAGGTGATGGATTATGCTAGCCATTTCCCTGATTTCTGATGCTTTGTTCAAATATTGGAAGGAGATGAGGAAGATATAGTGAAACATTTCCAAGATAGTATTTGGAATTAGCACATGTCCTAGGTGAATATTTCCCATTTGAAAATGTTTGTAGAGTTAGTTGATTAGGCTCTTGTCTCAGAAAGGAAAATTAAGGGAGCTTTAGGTAGTGGACACTTTTTTACCATATTTACATATGAGTGATGAGGCATCAAAAGGAAGGAAGTGTATCTTATGGAGTTTCCACCAGGGTGGAAGTGTGTAGAGAAGTCATAAGATAGTTTCAACCCCTTAGGGTGGAGATCAGGTGTTTTGTTACGAGTGTGGATGGATGGGGCACAAGCATAGTAAGTGTCCCCAACAACCTATGGAGTGACGGTCATGTGGAAGAATGGGGAACGTACTAAGGTTTTTCAGGAACCCTCGATAGCTGGACACAAATGGAGATCATAGGCAGATGTCAAGTGTGTGAAGGGGGTTAGTTACCCTATATCAGGTAGGGAGTTGGACTTCTATGGGCATTGTTGGTAGGGGTGGTGGATGTGGAACTCCAGTGTGAGAGCTTCCATACTAAAAGGGAAGTATAGTGCTGGAAACTCAGGCTATAGTCCAGGGTAGAGGGATAGGTCATCTTCACATAGTTTAGTCTACACCTATAGGTGGCGAGGCTATACAATCTACCATTCGATGTACTATTCTTATATTCGTCATGCTCTCTAATTATTTATTTGACATAGGTTCCACACATTCATTTATTTATACATAGTATTTAGCTGTTTTGGGCCTATATGTTGAACGTGTAAGTGGGTTTATATCTATTGATACTCCATTGTGGGTGTAATATGAGGATATCAAGTGATGTAAAGGTTGTTCTCTATAGTTTGGTGGATACCAATTTCTATAAGACTTGTTTGTACTTGAGATGTAAGTTTTTTATTTGATATTGGGTTTGGAATGGTTGGTGTTTTACTAGGACCATATCGACTATTACCGCCATTAGGTAATTTTCATATCTCTATATGGAGACACTTATGTCTTTCGTGGTGAGTGAGATGTTCAGGTGAGCCATGCAGGGCCAGTTTTTCAATAGTTGGGAGAAATAATAGCCCAAGTGGATTTTATTATGCTGGAGGATGGAGGAGTTTAGTGCATGTCATTATTTTTGTGGTGGATCATTTTCAGGATGTGTTTCCTAAGGATTTCTTAGGGATACCACTTGAGAGTGATGTTGACTTTATGGTTGAGTTGCTACTAGGGGTGGAAGCAGTTTCCATTCCACTGTATAGAATACTGATAGCATAACTCTCGTAGCTTATGTTTTAGTTATAGGAACTATAGAACATAGGTTTCATCTATCCTCATATGTCACATTGGGGATCTCTAGTGTTGTTTTCCAAGAAATATAATGGATCATTTTGGTTGTGTGTGGATTATAGGAAGTTTAATCAGATGATGATGAAGAACCAATACCCTATCCTATGAATTGATGATCTTTTTTACTAGTTGAAATGTGTTTTGGTGTTTTATATGATTGATTTGACATTGGGATATCAATAGCTTAGGGTAAGGTCTTCAAATATACCATGGACTCCCTTTAAGAGGAGTTATGATTTTTATGTTTTTTGGTGATTCCATTCTGGTTGACCAATGCAATGGCAGTGTTCATAGATTTAATGAACTGAATATTTCACCCATATCTGTATGAGTTCATTGTTGTCTTCATTGATGACATCATGGAGTACTCTAGAACTCATGACGGTCATGCCCAAAATCATCACATCATCTTGAGTACACTAAGATAGAATGTTTTATATTCCAAACTATCAAAATGTTATTTATGAATTGATAAAGTTCATTTTTTGGGTCACATTATCTTTAAGGAAGGTGTGTCAGTGGATTCGGAGAATGTACAAGATGTTGTATCATGAGATCATCCAAAGAATGTATCTATTGTTCAGAGTTTTGTTGGGATTGGCTAGTTATTTCCAAAGGTTCATTAAATATTTATTCCATTTGGAAGTTTCACTCTTATGATTAAACAATATGAGAGTTATGTTTTAATGGTTTAGGGAATTCAATATTGTTTTTTAGGAGTTGAATAAGCAATTCATAACCGCACTGATTCTAATCTTACCCGAACTAGGTATGAGGTACACCTTGTTATCTGATTCATCCTATGTTGTAATTGATGAAGTATTGATGTTGGATGATTGGGTTGTGGCATATGGGTCATGAATGTTGAGGCATCTTTAAATAAATTACCCTATTGTTGATCTTTATTTGGATACTGTGTTTTATAGATTAATTTGTTGGAGGTACTACCTACTGGGAGAGTAGTTCAAAGTGTTTACCTACCATAAAATCCATAAGTGTATCTGCTCTTAGTGTGATTTGAATCTCCGATATTAAATATGAGTCGAGTAATTGAAGTCTTTTTTACTTCAAGTTGGATTACACTCTATAAAAAGGGAATAGTGCTGTAGATTCCCTGAGTCGGAAGACTCATAATATGGTGGTTTAGTAATCCATATCTGAGTGCAAGATGAAGGCATTATTTGTTGAAATTCATTTGGAGGTATATCATTGGAAAGGGAAGATGAATGTTTCATCTATAATAGTTGAGTCCATGATTTTGATCCGAGTAAAGGAAAGTCAGCTTAAGGACCCAGACTAATTTTCAAAGAAGGAAAGTCTTAAAGGTGAGGAGTCACCTTCTAGTTGGTCTATTGGTAATGATAGAATTGTCAATGTTTTTGGAAATGTGGTTGTGTCGATGTGTATGTGAAGAGAGTTGATGTAGGAGTTCCATGCATCAATGAGGTAAGTATAGCCTAGCTTGACTAAGATATATCATGATCTTCTTAGTCATTAGTGGTGTCCCTCAAATGAAGAAAGAAGTTATAGGTATGTGGTGTGATGCCTATCCTATCAGCATGTGAAGGCCAAAAATTAGTGCCTAGGTGGATTGTTAAATCCATTACCTATTATAGAATAGGAGTGGGATGATGTAACAATGGATTTTGTAGTGGGTATTCCAAGGATTACTCATAAGAGTGGTGTAATTTGGGTAGTCATGGATTGGTTTTCAAAGGTGTCCCATTTCATACCGATTCGGGAGACTTTCACTGTTGATCAGTTAGATAAGTTATTTTTTCAAGAGATAGTGTGGTTGCATGATGTGTTGAGAACTATAGTTTCAGATCATGATTCATATTTCACATCACAATTCTATAAGTGATAATAGAAAATTATTAATACTCATGTGTTTTTTAGTATAGATTTTTACCACCAAATAGATGGGTAGTTAGACTGTAAAATTCAAGTGTCGGAAGACTTTTTGGGGGACTGTGTCCTAGATTTTAGTGGTTTATGGAAAAAACACTTATCACTTGTTGAGTTTTCTTATAAAAATAGTTTTCATGCTACAATTAAAATTCCACCATTTGATGCGCTCTATGGGAGTCCATGTAGATCTCTGCTATAAAGGTCAGAAACTGGAGAGTCTGAGCTATTAGGACCAAGTCTCATGCATGATACATCCAAATACATTCGACTGATTCAAAAACATGTTAAAATGGCTCAAAGTAGATAGAAATCATATGAAGATAGACATTATAGACCTATTTGGTTTATGGTGGGTGATAGTGTGTTTCTTTTGGTGTCACTAAGGTTGGGTCACTATCAGATTCAAAAAGAAGTAAAGTTGGTGCCAAGGTATGTGGGGCCGCTTGATATTGTGAAGAGGATCGAACTGACGTCTTATCAATTGGCTATTCTAAAATAGTATAGTGGAATGCATGATGTTTTTAATGTTTCTTGGCTTCAACAGTATCACACTAACCCATGTCATGTGATTAATGGGGAGGATGTAGATCTTGAGGATGATGTATCCTTTTAGGAGCACCTGGTTCATATTGTGGATCGTAGTGAGAAAGTATTTCAAGGTAATAATATGCACCTTGGTTCAAGTCATATGGAAACATGGAAGTTTTCAAGAAGAAATGTCAGAAAGCAAGTCTGATATGTAAGCTTAGTGGCCAAATAATTTCACCATTGAATCTCATTTATGCTCAGGATGATCGGCTCGAGGATGAGAAATTATAAGGTGGGGAGGTTGTAAGATTACAGAATTTGTGGAGATATGTACTTATTTAAATCTGAGTCCAAATATCTTATTTTTGGTTAATGAAGTATTTACCTTGTATTTTATGGGTATTAATGGGTGTTCCGGGGGTTTGGGACACAAAATAAGGGAAGATCAGGCCAACCTGTGCAAGTTTCATGATTTTCACATAGTTAAAAAAACCATATGGCCTACCCAGGAAAACCGTGAAACCATGGGTAGTGTCATATCACAAAGTTGGTGCATGAATAGTACTAACATGTGCTACTCCCCAGTTAACTGTGTTTCCCAACTCCACTAGGAAAGTGTCTTATGTATGGTTTGTGCATGGTTTGGGAAACCATGCGGGTAAATTTTGCAGCCTAGTAAAGTTAAAAAATTTACAAAATTTTTACTATGGTATTTTATGTTCCTATAAGTTTTTCTTCCTCGTTTCCTCTATTTCATCCTTAGTAATTAACCCTAGAAACCAAGACTTCCCATGTATGATTCACCTTCATCTCTAAGATGTTTGGAGTGTTTTTGGTTGTAGATTGAATCTCTAGGTAAGTCTAATCCTCTCTTTTCTTCACTTTTCTAAAAAAGGTTTTGTATCATAGGGAAATTTTCTTATGAATACCTAATACTATCTTCTTCCAATGGGATGTAACTTAAATCTTAAAAACTTAAGTTGGATCAATATCTAAGTAAATGATAAAGAGTGCGTTCAATAATGGATTCGAGGTAGGTGGTCTACATGTCATATCCCATAGTTTTTATAAGATTTTTTTCTTCTAAGATTGTATTCTTGCCTTCCCTTATTGTGTTCCTGGTTCCATTAGTGATTCATGGTAATCTGGGAGTGTAAATGTTGAATTCAACCCCTTATGATCCTTGTGGGATGCATAGAGGATGAATTGACCGGTTTAGGGCCACCCATGGGGTGCATTAACCTTCTTGAACATGGTTAACGGAATCATTAAGTGTGAAATTAACTTGTGATTAATTTTAGACCATGAAGAGCATGTAAATTGTTTAATTTGATCATTAATAAAGTAATATGGATAGTTTCATCTAGATATGGAGAACGGATAAGGGACTGTTTGCCTTGGCATTAAAAATGGGTTAAATGGGATTAATTGGAATGTGAAAAAAAAAATGTTTTTGATACTTGAAATGAATAAGTAGATTAATACATGGGAAATGAAGAATGAGTTATGTTAGATAACATATGTTAATGGTTTCAAATGTTAAATGGGATAATTTATGGGTACTAGTGAATATTCTTAGAGAGTTAGGAATATGAATTAGCATTTATCCTAAATGAATATGTGACATAAATGGTAAATATATTAATGGGTTATGGCATAATTTTAATTCTCATGTTTATTGATATGGTTTATATTTTTATTTGTACTTTTTATATTTGGTTTTGATATGGTTTATTTGGTGTGAATGGATAAATAAGAATGTGCATGTGGATTGGTAGAGTGGGGTGTTAACGTGAGGTCCTATACCAACGGGTCGAGTTAGAATGAGGATCTTATCTCCAAACCAAAATATAATGGTTAGGGAGAGGGGTGGATTTATATTCCCCTAATGGTAACATTTGATTGAATCACTTGGATTGAGGATTCAAGGTGAGTGTGTTGTATATATTATGTTGTGGTTATCCCTTATGATATATGGAACTGGACTTTCCCCCATTATACATTGAGATTAATGAATATGACTAATCCATTGAACACATTAAGAGAAATAAATTAAGTAATGAATATGGTATAGTTTATGGAATTGGTAATAAGGATAGAAATGGTTGATGTAATGGTCATTAACTAATAGCCTCTCGAGTTTTCTTTATTCACCTTTTCTTTTAGTTAACATTTTCATGAACAATCTGTTGGTTGGATATTTTGTAGACATTTTTGGAAGTGGACTTCTATGTTGTACTCACACTATGATTGGGACATCATTGGGTGCTCAAGAAGATTTAATAGATGTAGATCAATACAAGGGTAAATTCCATGTTCTAGGGAGTTGAGTTGGGCATGAAATATGAATGGATGTGGTTATGGACTTGGTTTTGTGGCCCATTTGAGGATTCCTCTATTTTCTTTATTTTGGATTTATTTTCCATTGCATTTGGGTACTTCTAGTATGACATACCATATTTATTATTGGTTGTGGTTTGTATCCAGATTTGGGAGATGTTTTATTATGCATGTTATTGGTTATTGAATCTTGTTTTTTCTATATATATTTGTTATTTATTGAGGATTACTTTGGTAAAGAGAGTATAGTCTTCCCATGAGTCTTATCTAGACCATTACTGCTAGTCAACAACCTTTGGAATACACAGAGGTGAAATTGAGGTCATGTGGTGACCCAACATGGGGCATCGTTTAGTGGATTTCTGATCTAGGATGTTACATAAAATACCTATGGAAGATATGGTTCATTATGGCCATAAATACTGAAGGTGAATTTTTTAGACTAAAGGACATGCTCATATATTTTTAGTGGCCATATTGACTCTATAATGCTCTGTTTTAGAATATCCACTTTTTTTAATCTAATATGGTGATATCCATATCATTAATAAATCATGGGTACCCACATAGACTTCATTAATTGATCAAATAGATCATTGATTTGATGAAAATGGTACCAATTTTTTATCATAACCTATTTCAATTTACATTAATTAGAACAAAATTAGTTTAAACTTTCCTCCTTTTTAAATGAAAACATAATAACCCAAGGTGATGTCTAGGTTATAATGAATACTTTACTTTTCGATTCTTATAAATAGATTTTTACATACATTAACATTGTCAAATCTATTCTATATAATGCGAGTGATATAGGTATTATTCTCGGGAGTAGATTCAATATAAAATTTTATTTCCAAATGAGGTGGTAACATTTTTTTTGGAAAGGAATCTATATATCAATCCAAAATGACATGAATACTCACATTTCTAGTTTCATATATAGCACCTAGGGCCACTCCTATTAACTGACTATATAAAGTCTTATCCATTGACAATAATGATCATAATAAACCTAAATCTATGTCCCAATACCCCTAGAATAAAAGTGGATTTCCATAAGTGGATGTAAATATTAGTTATTGAGTATAGTAATCAATATGGGCTTTAAATTCTAACATCCAATCCATTCCAAATAAAGAATAATAATATTTATCTCTAAGACCACAAACTTCTTATAGAAACTGAACTACATCAATGGTAGTAGAACATGATGGGAACTTGAATCCACTACACTCTTATTGTCTGAGGGGTGTCTTGAAGACCATAGTGTGTGGAATCTTTTCAATGTGTAATCTATATTGTTTATTCACATAGGAAGAAATAAAATAATTCGATGAATCGGTATTGATTAATGCTTGAAAAAAGAATCAAGTTCATAATTATGACACCTCACACCATGAAATGGCCTAGTTTCTTGGTCATTGTCTTCTACACATATCCATATATAAGTTTATCATCATTCATAGGATAGTACTTACATCCTTGATGAGGTGTCTATTGACGAACTGATATCTTCCTAGTTGTATTTTAGTTTACCTAGGTATGTGGAAATGAATTATTCTGAAGGGATTCTTCTAGATATTTATAAAATTCCCAAGGTGATATAGAGTTATCATCCACTATTGATTTATAATTCTATTAAAATACTATCTTGATTCCCTTTCTTTCCATAGTGTTGAAAATTCCTCAGTGGTGCACCATATTTCTTTTTTCTATGTGTAACTAAGTTTCACTTGAAACAACATGGTTCATTTCTATGATGTAGTGGGTAAGAAGATGATCAATTAGATTGATTCTATGATACTTTTTTACTATGGTAGTAACCTTCCCTATCATTTTTATTCATTGTGATGAAATTTTTACTTGGTCCCAGATAATGAAAAGGGTCCCCTCCACTAGGATTCCTTGCAATATCTCTCTCAAAAACCAGCACCTTATTCACTATTTATATGTAGTCGGTAATAGAATAAGATATCACCATTGATCAAACTAAATGTCAAAGACCCACCTCAATGATTTTATATTTCGTCCTCTCTCTAGTGGCTAGTTCCATGAAAAAAAGAAAAAGGAAAGGGAATTTAGATATGAATTTATTTACTACCTTCTTTCATCACAAAAAATTCTATTATAATCGCTATTTGGAAGGAGGATAGAAGGAATTTTTCATTAAATGGTTCCACAAGTCTATTCCACATGATATCTCGATCAAATAGAAATTTAATACTTAATTTCACTATACTAGTTCAAGGTTATCAGGCATATATTTTTTTATATTTAACATCATTTTTTCTAGAGTCCCCATGAAGTTAAAAATTATATCCATCTTGGCCATCCATTCTAATGCTTACCTTAGTCCAAAATCACCTAAAAAATGGGTTTTCCTTTATAAATTACATAGAGTGATTAATCTAATCAGGATCCTCAATATAAAGTTTCATTTCAATGGAATTAATGTATTGAACAATACTCTCAACTAAATACATGTTCACCTGCAGTTCTAGTGAAATTTTGTTCACGGATTCTCTATATCGATGGTTTATCATTCTCCCAAATGGTCATTTTTTTATACAACCATTCCATTAGTAAAAAATTAATCCCATTTTATATATATCCATTCATGCTTAAATTATATATATCATCAAAACAGTTGTAGTATCATTATTCCAAAATAAAGAAATTATATAAGGGTAGCATCCATTGATATGTGTTACCATAAGGAAAAGTAGTCCCTTAGGGGGGAGCACATGTTTAGGAAAAATTAATAAAAGGTATAAGTTATGAATTAATATATAATTCATGTCTGAAATGTTATAACAGTTTCTTAATGTTTATATATGAATTTTTATGTTACATATTATATGTATAGAGTTGTTGAAATTTTTTATGTATTGATAATGTATTGATTGAAGAATAAGTGATTAATTATTCAATAAATTTTTATGTGGTATTTTTTCATTAATAATAACTAGGATGATTGGTTATAAAGTTGTATTAATGAAAATAAGTTTTTTATAGAAAAATATGATATTTTTATTCAATATTTTGTTTTCAAATATCAATTTTTTACAAGTACCATTATAAATTATTAGTAAGGATTCATTTCAAGGTGATTATATATTTAAAAGTTATTAATGTTCCATGGTTTCCAAAAAATATAAATAGGGTAAAATTGATCCCATAATCTTGTTGAAATAATTTCCCCTATTATGTGTTATTCATCTAGAGAAGTTTTTTTAGAGAAGATTTATGTAGATGTGATTCATGGGTTGTATTTTTTTTATCTTATAAATAATATTTAAAATCACAAGATAATATGTAAGTTAAAGTCCGGTGGTATATTTCTTAAAGGTTCTTGGTTTTTTAGAACTAGTTTGGTAATATTTGAAACAAATACAAAATAATTCATAGCTAATCTAGAATTCTAAATCTTACAATTGAGATTTGGAAATGTCTAGATGATTTTAAATGACATATATCATTTAATTTGACTTATGAGTTTTTTTCATATAAAATATTAGTTTTCAACAGTGTTAAAAATAAATTTCCTATGATTTATAAACATATTTCATTGGAATTTACAAAATTTGTATGACATCATGAATTAGTGTCATTTTGTGAATTCTGCAGTAAAAAAATGGTATTTCTAGAATATTTATTCTAAAAATATATTAATTCATATGATGCCTAAGTTTATTTATTAGGGTATACACATAAAAAATCATTTTTTGGTTCATGAAAAGGGAAACGAATGTTAATACTTGATGAAATAAGTGGTCTTGAAGATAAAAGTAGTATTTACTATTGTATGTGTATATTCTACACTCTATCATTTTTTATAGTTCTACAAGGACCTAGAGATGATTTTGGAAATAATAATAATGAAGTCATATGAATAAATAAGTATTTAAAAATAGTTTTAGGAATTTATCATTTTTATTTGAAAATTAAATTTAAATTGAAACACATCTTGAAATATTTGACGTTTAATAAAAATAAAGGGAGTATAATGGATTCAATATTCTTAGAAAATTTAAATGAAGGTATGTTTAAAATATAAAAATAATATCAGGTGAGTTGATTATGAATTAAACATAGGGAAGAGATACAGATGAACGTCATTATAGAATATGTTCTAATAACTCTTTCATTATGGAGATGTAGTAAGCTAGGGATGTTTTTGTTTTTAGTGTTATGCATTCAAATTGAAGATAATTTTTCTTAATGTTAAATAATGAAAATAGATATAAGGACCCAGCCTTAAACATACCATAAATTGAATCCTTATCATATAATTTATTTTCATGACTTCTTGGATATATTTTAGGTGTATATTTTAAATTAATTTAGTAATAAATATTAAATAATAGACCCATAAATTAAAATTGGGACACTCCTATTCAGTATCTAATTTCTCACAATATAAAAATTTTATAATTAGACATTTTTTTCATGAATAATTTTCATGACTTTAGACATGAATTATTCTTTTTTTACTTACCCATCCTCAAACTCATTGAAATTAATTTTAAATCATGGTAGGAGAAAAAAAATATCAATATGATAAATAAAAGAATAAATAATATTTTTATTCCATTTTAAAATCATGAGATCAAAACGAGAGTTTTCTATTATTATAATAAACCATGACCTTAAAAAATTATTTACTTACACTGAAAATGTGATATTATTTCCATGTCCTTACATAATTTCATTATAATAAATAATAATGGAAAATAATAATCATGATATTTTCTTAGAAAATATGATAATACATGAAATAGATTTTCTTAAAAACAAACATTTTTACCCAAAAAGGTCATAATAATATCATTAAACAATGGATTCTTAACTTAACCTATTAAAAGAATGTTTTCCATAAAAAATCATTAAAGATTATAGAAAATTCATGTATGTTCCTTGGGTAATTATCTTCATAGACATATTAAAGAACTAGTAAAATTTAAATAACCATACATTCAACTTCCAACATTGTTCTATATAGAACATACTTATTTCCCAATGCGTTGGAGCGCTATTTGAGAACACCCATCATATAATCTATATTGGTATCACCTATCTTCATGAGATATATCAGGATCACCCATTATAATAAATAATATCCATTTACCATATAAATAATAAATCATTTTTATATTTTACATTTTCTTCATAAAACCCTTGAAAAACGCTTTTGAACCCATTTGAAAAACACTTCAAGATGTAAACATAACCTTTTCATTTAAAAAAATATAATACATAAATACCCCAATCAAATGGAAGGATAAATTTTCATTTAAGAAAAGACGATATTATATAAATAATCTAAGAATCAGATAATTTTTATGATGGAGGGATAAGTCATTTTCATCATATATTTTGAGATACAACATTCTTTTTGTATTATAAAGCAATTCAAAACATTATGTAATAAGATTCCATTTAAAAACATTTGAATGAATGGAAAAAGACACATAAAATTTCCATTATAATTATTTAACTTCTATATAAATATATTAACTAGATGTTTTTAAATATATGGAAGTGGAATAAATTGAGTCGTAATGGAGACATTAAAAGTGTATTTTTAATAGAAACCCCTTACCTTAAGTCTAACCTATCACGTATAGTACTTATCTTCATTAATAAAAAAACATACACTAATTATTTACATGATATAGAATACTTATAATGTTCATTTTTCTTTTATTTTATTTAATACCAAGTTATATACAATTTCATAATCAATTATTTTTACAAAATATATTTTCATGATATTTATCACATATGTCAAAAATGACATCATTAAGTATAATACAATCAAAGATTTAATTATTATATCATTTCTAGAATAATAATTATGATATAATAATAATTTTTATACATAGAAAATACTTTTAAAACCTACCATTATTTTTGGTTAAAAAAATGTACTATGTTACAATCAGGGAGAAGGTAGGTTGTACATACATATGAGTAACGTTTCCATTTTCAACTATTAGGATTTACACATAAATATTTTATAGGTTTGTTATATAATAAAGAAATTACTTTTGTAAATGGGAAGGGATTTATTTATGGTATTTTATTTGGCATTGGATGAACCAAATGGTAATTCAAGTGTGAATAAAGGACAAGAGGAGGTATCCTTTTATAAGATTGGAGAGGGGCACTCTAGGAATTGGTTAAAGTATTAAATTAAAATAAATTAATTTAAATATTAAAATGGATCAAAATGATAATATTAAATTCTAGTATGATTATTAATATAAAAAATATCATATAATAAATTTTGGATAAATTTATAATATTTTTTTCATATCATTTTTTTAACCCTCGGTTAACCCTTTTGATAGTTAAGGTGGTATTAATGTTCACTACTCTTAAAGGGTTATTATAGTTATTAAAATGGACAATTGGACACTAAATGAACCAAATTTAATATTTTAAACCCTATACCAATCACTTTTATGAATATATTTTTAAATACCGTCAATTTCATTTTTGGAACAATTTATTTAATTTGACTTTAAAAAACAGGACAACAATGGTGTTAAAATATAAATTTTTAAAACCACTATAATATTTTATTTTTTACTAAAAAACGTAGAAAATAATAATTCATTCAAATCATATTTATTTTAATATTTTTAAATTAATTTATTTTATTATTCTAGTAATTGAATAAATAATGTATCGACGTTGTAGGTGAATTTAAGGTAATTATTTCATTTAAAAAATTATAAATAAATTAAAATGATAAATAAATAATAATTAATGTTTAAAATGAATATTTTTAATAAAAAATATTTATTTTAGATCAATGTAAAAAATATAATGATAACAAAACAAATAGAGTGATTGTTTTTTACGTTTTGTTATAGAAAATATTATTATGGTCAAAATCATGTTTATATGAAGAAAATGTTATTTATTAAATGAAAATATGATTATATATGAAATATAATCATCTAATAAAATTAATTAAATTTTTAGGGTAAATTTGTAGTCTTTATCTCATTATTTTTACCCTTAATTAACCCATTTTACGTTTACCATTATACCAAAATTTACTATGATTATTATTCATAATAAATAAAAATAAAAGTGTAATATTTAACAAATTTTAACATCCTAATTCAAAATATGGAATCCATTTTCCAGGATTCATTTCATAGAGGTGGTGGAATTTAATTTGAAATTAAACTAGAAAAGCACGAAAAATAAAGTTTTCAGAAAAAATTGGTTTTTATGTACAATCTTTTTAATAATAAATTAAATAGTAAATGTCTTTAAAATTTATATAATTGAATTATTTTAAATCAAAAGTAACATATTACATATTAAAACTAACCCAAAACTGAATTTTAATTCATAAATTCTCAAAATGAAAATAAGTTTTTCAATAAAAATCAGTATTATTTAATTTTCATTGAAAAATAAAATATTTCAGTAAAATAAAAATAATCCCGAACTAAAATGTAAGACCCTGTGATTTTTCTTTGAAAAATGGAAGCTATGTTGAATATAATATTCAATATGCAACAATAATCTTAAATAAACTGCAAAATATATAACTATAAAACCTAGTTTTTAAATTGGAGGGTATAAATAATATTAAGTACTTTATGATATATATATATATATGTTATAATTTCCTACTAAATATAAATTATTTATATATTCATAGTAAATGATCAATCAATTTTTTGTAAAGTACTTTTTTCCTTTAAAAAATATTTTTCTTCAAAAACGGTTTTTATTTCCATTGGGGAGAAAATATTTTAATGAATTTTTAGAGATTCAAGAAAATTAATTTGATAAAACAAAATTATTTTTCCAAATCACCATATGAATATTATTTTAGGATGAAATTTTTTGAATTTTAGAAAATATTGATTTCACAGTGAATAGTGAAGAATATTAATTTTTTTATAGCTATAATTTTTTTTAATTAATTAAATAAATAAAAAGATAAAATATTATTAGAATATTATTTAAAATTAAATATGTATTATTTTTTATATTTAATAAAATTAATTAAAGTTTAATTATCTTTATATTGGATTTTATTATAAGTTTATTTTTGGGTTTAAAAATAAGATTTTTATGAAAACTGTTTTACATTACATAATGTTTCTCATTTTTAATTAATTTTAAAAATAAATTATTAGGAACTAATTAAATAAATTTTAATTATTTTATATCAATAAATATTAATTTTAATTCATCAAATTATTATTATTAATCATAGAGTTAATATAAAGTTGTATTTTTTTTGAAAAATACAATTCATGAAAACCCGCTCTCTCATTACTTGTGTTGGTTTAATTTTAAATTAAATTCATAAACTTATATGAATTGAATTTGGTAAAATATATTCTATATTTTTAATCAGTATAAGTTATATTATCTAATAATTTCAAATTAATTTTTATACTATAAGAAATATTGAAAACAACAAAAAATAATTTATGTGGTTAATGTGAAATGGGTTTACTATGGGGTTAAAATAAAAATATAAGGGTTTAAATTATCTAAAAACTTTTTTATAATAAAATTTAAGGACATATTTTGACCTTATACTATCTATTTATTAAAAATGGTGTATTTTTTTGGCCTTTTTTCATTTCAAAAACATGGGTACACCTTTTTCTTTTTAAATTTCATGTGTACAACTCAACTCACTCAAAAAAGGCCACCCGTATCCTCTAAACCTCACACCATAAAATCAATTTGTATCAAAAAATACTTATCAAAATTATATATCAAATTCCCTACTCATTTCTTATATCCCTTTTCTTTATAAATCATTCATAATATTGATTTTGATGATAACCTATGGATGTTGTCTGAAGAAGCATTTTTATATTATTTCTTCTTCCTCATCCTTCAAATATTCATAAATTATTATGATATAATAACAAAATTATCTATAATATTATAATATTTTATTATTTAAATGTTATAACCAAACTAAATCTCTACATCCATTAAGTGGATTAAGAAATCATCAATCATCTGTATGGAGGATTACCGCCTGGTGAACCAATGTCATTTTTTTCTATCATTGCCTCTAACAGCTTGTTATAATGATAGATTTAAAGTATATATATTATATTTTTGATATATTTATACTTCTGAAGTTATTATATCATATAGTTTTTCATATTTCATACCATGCCTGATATGATAATGTCGCTCATGTGTACAGTGGATTGTCGCCTCGTGAAGCGATGTGTTTTATTTTTCAATAACGGTTTAAATAAAAGGTAATAAGGATAAATATAATTAATATATGTGATAAAAATGAAATATTTATGATAATAATTAATTGTTTATCATTATTAAATGATATTATATCTTTTACTTTCTTACACTGAAAAAAGATAACATCGTTCATGCATACGTGTGGATTACCACCTCCACGAAGTGGTGTAACAATTTTTTTAATCACCAAGCCACATGGATGAAATATTTAATTATATATAAACTAATTAAATTTAATTTATGACATTATTATTAATTTTTAGAGATAAAATAATACATAAATTCTTCACATAATGATCATTAAAAAATGAAAAAGTTACTTATGTGTACTTACGACCTACCTCAATATGATTGTAACATAGTTTATTTTTCATAACCATATTTAATTATTGGTTTTTAAAAAAATTAATTGATAAATAGATATGATAATTATTTATGGATTATTATTCTAGATATATTTCAATAATTAACTCTCTGACCACACTCAACACACCGAACTTCCAAAAAACACTACACATAGACATGACTGATAAAATATTTAAATATGTAATTAAAAAGAAAAAAATAAATTATTTAAATATAAGGTATTAAAATTATATTATTTAATAATAAATCAAATAATTTATATAATCTTATTATATAGGAAGTTGGAGACGTTTTATTGAAGTCGAATTGAAGGTAAGGGTTTCTTGTTTAACTTTAATTTCTATGAGATATATTTCATATTCACCACTTATTTTTATTTTTTGGTGTATATAATGTCCATAAATTAATTTTATGATTATTTAAATTAAAATTATGTGGATTTAAAATTTTATATTATTTTCTCTCTTTCATGGTGTTTTAATATAGTGATTACCCAATCCATAAGGGATTTTATATCAATTTACATTCATTGTGGGATCATTTATTGTTATGAACCTAATTTATTTTATATGGTGTATATACTACCAATTTTACTTGTAATAACATTAATCCATAATAAATCATGTTATTTTATGTTTCAATTTTAATTATTTCATCCAAGGGGATTTATATTAAAATTTACCAAGTGGTTGTGAATTTCATAACTCAATTTCTTTTCATTGGGTAGTACTACTTCTTCCATGTATTTGATATTATATGATTATTTGTGTAATCAAATATTATTATTTTATATTTTATTTATACATTTTTTAGGTTGATTTACATTTTTTACAAATAATCTATTCATTTATTTATTCTCAATTTCAATGGAATGATTTTTGTTCAGAATATTCATCTCAAATTTTCTTTCATTGAGACATACTTTTACTATATGAATAAATATTCATTTCTGAGGTGTATATTGTTAAATTTCAGATTTTATATCATGATAATCCTCATTTTTAGGGCTTTTAATGTGTCTTTTAATATTATCATTTAATGGGGTGTATGATTAATGTGTTACCAAAGTAGAATAGTCAATGTGTTATAATCTCCTATATAGAAAGATTGTTTATGTTCAAGGTCCTTTTGGATGAAATAATGTGATATTATTTTCTTAAACCACATAAATTTTATTATCCACTAGTGATGAATGTGTTTCACATTTTTAATTTACATTTCCATCCTTATTTATTCAACAAACATTAAGAAATTCATTTTTAAGAGACACTAAAATTATATTTTCTTTTACATTAGGTATCCTTATATCCCTTATTAATTTTTTATAAACTATTTTTTAAAAAATCTTATGTAAAATTTAATTAATTCCTAAATCCATTTATCTTAATTTTTTAACTTATATTAAAAAAATTTAAACAGAAATTTCCAAAAAAATCCAAATATATCACTTTTCCCTTTTTTAAAATGTCTTTAGGGAATGTATATTTTAAAAAAATTAAATGGATTTATCTTTCCATTGTAAATTCCATTATTTTCTTTGAATTTCCAATTATATGTTTTGAATGTTTTTTTCAAATATTTTTTTCAATAATTTGTGATTTTCTAGTTTTTAAAAGTGAGTTTCAAAATGAAAAGTTTATTTTTCTCAAAAATGTTTTTTGTGATCTTTTAATGGTATTTCCATTCATCAACATCAACAAACCTTGTTGTTACTTATGCTTCAATAATGATATATTTTAATTATACAATCCTAATTATTTCTCTATATTTATTATTATTGTTTCCAATTGATTTTTATGGAACCCATTTCTTTTCCATAGATTAATCAGGTTTCAAATTGATTGATATGGAACCCATTTCATTTCATTGTGTTAATCATGTTCCAAATATAATATTATGTAACCCATTTCTTTTACATGGTTTCATAATTTTTAAAATATATTTTTATGGAAAATTTTTTATTTTTCAAGTTTTAACCATGTTATGAAAGGAATAATGATTTTTTAGAATTTTATGAGGAAATTAAAGCTCAATATAATTTATTTATGGTTCTTAGACATTTTTATATGATGGATATGCCCATAGTTTATAGGGTGAGCTTGATATATCTCATATTATGGGTGAGATCTGATAGTACTCCAATTAATTATATATTTATCATGTTCTATTGAGAATTATTTTTCAAATATACCGCAAGGTTATTCTAATTGTAATGGTTCTGTATTGGTTCTATAAAGATAATGTTCCAAGATACCAATATGTTTTTTTTATGTTGTTATGGGTTATAAATGTTTCATTTGATCAAGATTGATATCACATGGATCATTATTATGTATTCTGATAAATATTTCCATTTTTAAATCCTTATTTTATATTTTTATTTTTTATGATCCATGTATTGAATGGTATGATTTTACTTGGGTTATTATCATGTAATTTGATTACGTGATCATACCCTTCTGATCATCTGGATCTCATGGTTAGACTTCAATTTTCAATTATTATGTTTTCCCATTACTAAGAATTTTAACTCACACTTCATACAATATTTAAACCATATCTTTTCTATGTCATGATAATTATCCATTTTGGAGCCTTGTGGTATGTAAAAAACATGGTACACCATTTTCTTTCAAAAAAATTACAAGTGTTCAACTCACCTCACTTATAAAAGGAAACTCTATATTCTCTCCACTTGGATCTTTAAAATAAATTATTCTTAACAAATACCTACCCAAATTTCTTCATAACTTCACTACTCATGACCTAGAGCTCTTATTTTGATCAGAAAGAATGAAGGATTCTTCTAATAACCTAATGAAGTTTTCTGAAAATGAGGTATTATACTTAATTGAGAATTTTTATTTTATTTATTATTTAACCTCCATAAAATCTTCCTCAATTATTATTATTTTATTTAACCAGTATCTCTAATATAATTACATTTCTCTATGATAATTCTATAACCTAAATCTATCTCTTCTACTATTAAATGGGACACAATTTCATCATTATTGTTTATGACGAACTACCTCATCATGAACCGATTTGATTTGTTTTCCATAATTTCCTCTCACATGGTGTTATAATTATTGATTTGAAGTATATATATTTTATTTTTATAATATTTATACTTATGGTGTTTTTATATCACAAACACCTTCTTAATTTTCAATATGAGGGGGATGCAATAACGTCACTCTTGTGTACGGTGGACTACCGCCTTGCGAAGCGATGTGATTTTTTTTTGCTAACGCTTTATATAGAATCTAATAAGGATAAAAATAGTGAAAATGTGTGATATAGATGAAATAATTTTTATATTAATGAAATATTTATCAATATTAAAAGTTAATATATAATTTTCTTTACTACATAGAAAAATGATGACATCTTTCGTGTGTATGTGTGGACTACCGCCTCCACTGAGTGATGTGACAATTTTTTATCACTAAATAACATATATGAAATATATAAGTATATTTAAGGAAATATTATGTATATGATATTATGATCATTTGGAAAATATAAAATAATACATACCTTCTTCCCATAAGGATCACTGAAAAATGAAAACATTACTCATGCATATGTACAACCTATCATCTATATGACTGTAACATAGATCCTTTTTCATGACCTTATATAATGATTGGTTTTTAAAACATATAATTGAATTATTAATATTATAATTATATCATGATTATTATTCCATAAAATTGAAATAACGAAATCTTTGACCATAGTCAACAAACTGAAGCAGCTGTGAAACAATGGACTCAACTTCCTCAATACACCCAACATGTAATTAACAGATTAAATATTTAAGTATGTAATTAAAAATAAATAAAATAAATTATTTAATTATCAGGTATTAACTTGATAATATTTATTATAATATCAAATAATTTATATATGCTTGTTATATAGGATGTTCGAACATGTAGGAATGAAGTTGAACTGAAGGTAATGGGTTGTCACCTCAATTTTGTTCTATGATAGGTATTATGTATTAACCACTTATTTTTTGTGGTTTATATACTTAAAAAGGATGTATTTTATCATTACTTTCATGAAAAATATTTGTATTTAAAAATCCATAGGAGGTTTTCCCTTTAATGTTGTTTTTATCTAGATATTACCAAAGTCATAACTGATTTCGTCTCAATTTACATCCATTGGGGAGTATTTTTTTTATACACATAGATTATTTTATATGATGTATATACTACCCATTATACATTTAATAATATTAAAACTCCATAAATAATGGAATTTTATGACTCAATTTTAATTATTTCATCCAAGGTTATTTTTATGGAATGTCACTAAGTGGTAAGGAAATTCATAACTCGTTTTTACATTAGGTTATATTACTTTTTCATAGTATTTGATATTATATGATTATGTCGGTAATGAATTTTTATTATATTATGTTTTATTTTGAAATTTTTTATGGGGACTTAAATTTGACACAAATAATGGACTCATTGATTTATTCTCAAATTCAATGTTATGATTTTTATAAGGGTTAGTCAACTCAAATTCTCATTATTTGAGACATAAATTTATGATATGACCTAATATTCAATTTTGAGGTGTATATACAACTATTTTACCTATTATATAAGGAAAATGTTTGTTTTACTAATACTTAAAGTATCATTTTATGTTATTCTTTCATGGTTATTATGATTGAAATGTTACTAAAGTGAAAAATGAATTATATTAAAATCTTCTTTCTTTCAATATTTTTTATGTTCATGGTTATTTTGGAGGAAATAATGTGATATTATTTTAATGAAAAATATTTCGTATATTATCCTATATTTATGTATATGGTTCACATGTTTAATTTTCATTTTCTCTCTCATTAATAGAATAATCATCAATAAAGTTGTTTTTAGGTGATATTGATATGATATTTCCTTTTAGATCATGTATCCTTCTATTCCACATCCCTATTTTCTAAAAAAACAAAAAAATTATATTCTGAAAAATATTTATTTTCTAGATCCATTTTAAATGAACTTTTACCTTCTTTAAAAAAAATTCAATGTAAAGTTCTTAACATTTTCTTAATAGGTCACTTTTGAATCCCTTTATTAAAATGTCTTGAAAGGAATTTTTTTTTAAAATTTACTACATGAAAGAATTTTCCCACCAAAATTTCCATTATTTATCTTGAATTTTCTTTTAAATTTTTATAATTATATTTTAAGTGAAATGGATTTTAACAATATATAGTGAATTTATACTTTCTAAAAGTGGTTTTCAAAATAAAAAACGTATTTTCATAAAAATATTTTTAATGTTCTTTTAATGGAATTTCCAATCATCAATATAAAAAGACCTTGTTTTAAGTTATTATCTAATGGGTATATTTTGTAATGATACCATCCATATTCTTTCTCATGATTAATTAATATTGATTCAAAGTGATTTAAATGGAACATTTTTATTTTCTATGGGTTAATCATGTTTCAACATGATTGTTATGGAACCCATTTCTTTTCTAGGACTTAATCATGTTTCAAATAGATATTTTTGGACCCCAATTCTTTTCCTTGGTTTAATCATGTGTAATTGATATTATTATGGAAACAGTTTCATTTCCATGTGTTAATCATGATATGAAAATAATATATATTGTTACGATGAGTTTAGGTTTAAATGAATTCTCTACGTATATTATTCATGATATGGTTCATGGAAATTGTTCATAATGATAAGTGGTTCCATTATAAATAAAGGATAGGTGGTTCATTTATAAACCATGGATGGGTAGTTCTGTTTTTAACCATGGACTGGTGGTGTTGTTATAAACCATTGATTCATTGTTACATTATTAACAAAGTATAGGTAAAAATGCGATAAATTGAGGATGGGTGGTTACATGATAAAAAAAGGATGAGTGGGTTATTGATATCCCTCAAATGCATTGGGTACTTCATAGATGGAAGTCATACATATTAGTTATTTCATTTGAATGAATTGGTATGATGTCAATTTCCAAATATACCAATATATTTTCATTACAATTTCTAGGGTTTTAAATGTTTCATTTGATCAAGATTGATATCACATGGATCATGATTATTGATTCTGATGAATCTTGCATTTGTGAATGCCATATTCTATTTTTCAAGTTTTATGATCTAGGTATTGATGGGTATGAATATTCTTATGTTATTCTCATGCACTTTGGTTATATCATCATACCCTTATGCATATTTTGTACACATGGATGAAATTCGTTTGTTAAATATTATCTTTACCATTAGTGATAATTTGAGCTCATACTTGTTATATTTCCTTTTCTAAAAGTTATTAGGAATGGTTTTGAATGAATCGTGTCTATAAGGGTTTGATATGGAATATGATGATGACTTAATCTAAAATTCAAATAGTCGGGTTAAGTGGGAGAAATTTTTATTTAATGGAATGGGTGTTGGTTATGTAATATTTTTCCTTAATTCTCTAAGACACTAAAAAAAGGTCTATGTATATGTAAGTTATCTAATATTTCATTTTGATGTTTTAATATTTGGATTGAGAAAATTAGGTAACCGGCATCGGTATCAAATCTAGAAATGTAATGTTTATGATTTTAACACTAGATCTGGGAGTTAATATTTGGGTTTGTTACAACTAATTTTTACATGATGATTTCAAAAATGGTATCATTTTTAGCAAATAAATTTTCAAAATGTTCATGAAATTAATTACAATATTCTCTCACAAAAAGAAATAAATATCATTTTTAAGGAAATATATTATTGAGTCAGAAAATGAATTTACTAAAAATAGTGTTCATATTACCTAAGAATTAATAAATAAATTTTAATTTATTATGAACTTTATATATATTTCATAATTAGGTTTATACTATTTGGGAAATCCTATTCAATGGCTAGGTTAAAATAGTCATATTTAAATAATAATATTTCATGATTAATTTATGTTCAGTCTTGATTATTTTTTATGTTATTGAACATATATATTATTTTAAAATCATTGTATATTACTATGTAAAAATATCATATAAATCTCAATGACTATATATCAATCCATTGGTGAAATTTTTTTATACTTTTACCAATACTCAAAAATTATACTCTATCGGGATGGGAGTATGAAGATAAAATGATATAGTGTTTATATAGTTATGAAACATGTAATGTGAGTTCAAGGATAAACCCTTATCACTTATATTTATAATATTATTCTAGTGAGTAGTGTGATCTAAAAATTTACATATCAAATCAATTAAACGCCTTCCCATATTAATATTTGAACCTTTAAGGTTGTAATATCCCCTGATTTTAGAAGAATAATTTGATTTATATCATACGATACATGAAACACTAATCTTAAATGAACTATAAAATATTATATAATTGATATAACCTAGAAATTACATTGGTGGGTAAGAGTATATTTAAATAAATTATGAAATATTTATATATAGGTTATACTCTATAAAATTTTGTTAGATTAATTCTTAGAAAATAAACACTTAATTTTTAGAAAATTCATTTTATCATTCAAAAATATGAATTATTCAAAAAAAATTATTAATTTTTATAAGAAAATATTATCATTATTTTCTACTAATATTTCATATTTTATATACTAAAAAATTATATCATTCCTGAAATTAGCACATCACATCAAAAAAATAGAGGGAAATTTTTTCTTTTTTCAAATAAGATTTACTTTTCAGTTAACTGTAGAAAATATTTTTTTTTATAAAACATTCATTTCATTTCATTTAAATTTCCCATTATTATTTTAATTTGATAATAAATTAACATAATCCTCATTCAAATATCTATAATCTAATTAATTATATATGAATCAACATTATACCTTATTTTTCTATAAGTTCGTTTTTGTGCATAAAAAATCAATTTTCTAAAAATTGTGTTTTGTTGAATTTTTCATTTTATCTTAAGTTAATTTCTGTCACTTATATTAAATTTAATCCTGAAAATTATATCACATATTTTAAATAATAATGAAAAAATTATTTAAATATATCCCTTTTATCTTTTTTCATGATGAATAATAACTATGGTAAATAGTTATAAACACAGTAAACGGTAAATTAGGTATTTAAGGTTAAAAATAATATTATAATGGCTAAAAATAACCCTAGAGCTTTCCATTAATAAAATTTATGAGTTTTTTCCCATATTAATCAAATATTTTATTTTATTGAAATTTTTTGACATTTTTATTATAAAATGGATTATATATTATTTTTGATAAATAAAAACACAAAATGTCACTCTTATTTTTAAATTTATCTTATATGTTCACAATGGGATAAAAATAAGTTTTTAATGAATATTAAATGTGAAAATAAGCATAATGAAATTATTTTTATGATGTTAATTGTTTTTTATTTTTATTGATGAAAAGTTTACCTTAGATCCTTACATGATGCCAACATATTCTGTGTGCAAGTAGTAGAAAATCAAGTAAATTATTTTAATATCTATAAAATTAATTTTGGATGGGTGAGTTATAGTGTCCCATGAATTTTATATATAGATATAAAATATTAAGTATATTTTAAAATTTTATATTTATCTTCTATTATTTTATTCATAACATTAATGTAAATGTAAATGAATAGTCCCAAAAACAAAATTAATTTTAGTTTATAATAAATAATATATTATTAAATGATTAAAAATATAATAAAATACTATATTCATAAAATTAATTGGTATATTGTTTAAAATATATACCATTATTCATTTATGATTCTCTATTACTTTTATAGTAACATTCATTGAAATTATTGTGTTAGAAATATTGATATCACAGTAATCATCAAAAGGGTTTATGTGGGGTTAAAAAAAGAAATATGTGTGAAAACATCACCTAATATTATAAAAAATTTATTTATGAGAATATTTAGACTCATAATCATATTATACTCTATTTATTTAAATTTGGAGCCACGTGGACATGAATATTAATTTATATAAATTTAATACTTTATGTAATTCAAAGTGTGCCCCTCCCCTCACATATAAAAGTGAACCACCTCTCCAATATTACTCACTCATTTTTTGCACTATAGTTTATCTAATATCAACCAAAATCCCTTACTGAAATTCATTAAAATTTTAAATACTTCATATTTTGGTAATAATAACATAATTAGATGGATTAATTTCTAATGAAAATGTTGTGGTCTAAAGGAGAAGTATATATTTTAATTAGATATTTTTTATTTATACATCTGCCTCAATAGTTGTGATATAATAAAATCATAACATCCCATATAATTTGATGTTATTGTGTTAATTTCATAATAATTCTACATATCCTTCTTTCATCAAATGGAAATTGAATTAATTTTTCTTGTGTATGGTGGAATACCATCTCACGAACTGATGTAGTTTGTTTTCCATCACTGCCTCTCAAGACTAGCTATAATTATGGGTTTAATGTGTGTATTTATATATAATATAGATGAAATGATTAAAAAAATTAGATATAATATATCATATATTTTCATACCTTAACATCCACTGAAAAATTATGACATCATTCTTGTGTATTGTAGATTACTACCTCCACGAAGCGATGTGATTCATTTATCCTTACTATATCACTTGTCTGGTATAAATAAGTTTAATTAGAGAGATAATGTTATATTTGTGATTAATAATCCTTATATAAATATGAAATAATACCTAGAATAATTCCCTAATGTTATTTGGAAGATTTAAATGTTACACATGTATATGTATAGCATACTATATCTATGATTATAATGCAATTAATTTGTCATAACCATATTTTAATGTTGGTTTTAAAAGTATAATTAAGGTATAAAAATGATAATTATGTACTAATTATTATTCTAAAAATGATGAAAAAATTATCCCTTTGACCATGGTCAATATACTAATGAAATTTTGATTTAATAAACCAAATATCATCAAAACACCGTACATGTAATAAAAATATTATTTAATTTAATATATCACTGAAACAATTGACACAAATTGTAGGATCCCAAGTATTTATAGAATAATAATTTTTCTTATATATTAATATTTATGAATAATATATTAATTTTATGTTAAATGGGACACTTTTTTTGATAGCTTACTCAACACACAACAAGGGGTTTCTCCGAAATCTTACATTGCACACAACATTGAGTTATACTGAAAAATAATATATTATTATTACTATTTTAAATGGTATTTAATACCTAGATATTATGTTTTCAGGAATGAATATAACTAACTAAAATATGGTTATACTTGTTTTATAATTATTTATACATTCATATAATAAATTTTAGAGGCTTAAAATGTGAATGTATCTAATTTTAAGCATAAAATACTCTAATATTTTTAAAAGATTGGTTTACCGCATTTTGATGGTGAACCCTTTTTAAATCTATTTTTTTCACTTTTATATGTTATATTTTACAAAATAAACTTGTTATTTAGAATAGTAACATCAAAATTTACTTTGGTTTAAATTTTGGTATTTTTTTGATGAAATTCATATTTTAATGAATAGTGAAAAATACTGCATTTTAATTCAAAACTGCCTTTTTATCTAATTTATTTATATAGTTATGTTATCATTTTAGTTTTTTTTTAAAGAGTAATTGTATTATTTTTTATCATTTAATACAATTTTGGTCATCGGAAATAATTTTATATTGTAATTGGATATAAACACATGTCAATCTTTTGGTAGTTTTTAGTTCTAAAAAACATGTTTTTTGGTTTTGACAAATGGAATAAATTTTAAATTAACTATTAAAATTTCTATGTTTTGAATATGAAAAAATGGATTCCATATTTTTAATCATAAGGTCCAAATTTTTTAAATAGGTAACATTTATTTTTGGACATTATGAATAGTAACTTCAGTAATTGTTTTTATTTACCATGGTTAAAGGGTAAATCAGGTAAATAAGGGTAAAAAATAATATTATAATAATATAAAACTACCTCAAAATATATACTAATCCTTTTTAATTATTTATTTCCATCCATTATCATCCTTAGGCCAAATTTTTTGCATTTAGGAGCCACTTGGGAGTGATAATGACATGTTATAATAATTAATTAAAAGTAAAGAGAAAAATAACATAACCACGTATCTTCTTAATAAAACAATTTTTATATTGGGTTATATAATTTATATCTTAGACTATAATTATTAATTATAATGATTAAAAAATTTCCTACATCATGATGTTTTATTTATAATTTTTAGACATTAAATAAATAATTTGCATTATGACACAATGATGATTTTGTGATTGCTTCATTAATAAAGAATTCAAATAAATGATATTATAAATATTAAAATAAATATTATATAACATAATTAATGTCATACACAAATTATATAGGTGAATATGACATTTTAGGATTGATTCAATGGTTTTTTTGCAAAGGAATCATGTTGTTATGAATTTGTAAAAATGTCAAGTATGAATAGTATCTAAAAAATTGACATAATTCATAACATAAGATATAAAATAGTTTATTAAATGATATTAAAATCCTAAAAATATAATATTCATATAAATGGTTAATATAAGTCCAAATATGTCATAAATGACTTTTTAGAGTCGTTTGACATAATATGGTAATTACATTAACACACAATGTGAAAATAACATGATATCACTCTAAGGATAAAAAGGGTAAAATAAGGGTCAAACCAAAACGATAAAGATAAAAAAAATATTCATAACTTGTATAAAAATTTATGCATGATGTTTATTCGAACTAAAATCATATTATATTTTAATTAAATGAGTTTTGGACCATTTTTAGTCAAAATTGAATTAACAATAAATTAATATTTCATGACATTCTTAAAGTGCCCCTCCTCCCTCGTATAAAAGGCCACCACCTATACCCCCTTACTCACACCTCTCAAGCCCCTTGGATCATCCAAATTCTTCTCAACTAATCTCCCAACATCCCTTACTTCTTCCTAGGATCCTTAACTTAAAAATAAGGTAATTCAAGAAAGCCTTTTGGCTCAAATGAAAAGAAGTTACTTGTTTTAGAGGTAGCGTCTTCTCTCAAGTTCCTTTATTTTATTTTCCTTATTAACTATATTTGATCTTATAATTATTTTATTATATAACAAAACTGGTATCCTCAATATACTAGGATGTTGTTATGATAATTATTCTAACTACACTTACACACACCTCCATCTAATGGGTAGGAACATATTGTTTCTGTGCATGGTGAACTATTGCCTCACGAAACAATGATTGTTCTATTTTATCCTACGACCTCTATTGGTGGAAATTATGATGGAACTGTATAAATATATGAACTATATTATATTTATATTTTCTCTATGCTTCCATATTTTTTATTTACATCATACCTTTATTCTTTCCATAATGTGTAAATACAATAATTTCATTTGAGAAAATGTGGACTACCACCCCCTCAAAGTGAAATGACTTGTTCATTCCATATATGGAATGTATAAAGGAATGAGTTAATGAACTTATGTAACATATATAACTTAGATATTATACTATATTTATAAAATACCTATGTATCTTTTATTTTTCATTCCTATAATATGACAAAGAAATGAAAGTGGTATTAATGTGTACGTAAGACCTTCCGTCTCTAAGAATGGTGCATTTAATTTATTATCTACAAATGCTATGGACTATTATAAATACATATATAATAGATATATATGATATTTTATTCATTAATATCATTATTTATATGATGAAATTTTGACTACATGGAAAATTTAAAACAAAACAGGTTCATTTTTTATTCAAGTACCGAATATCAACAAAATGACCGATATGAACATAAATAATTATGTGATTGTTATAACAAGGTAATAAGTGATATAAAAAAAATGATAAAATTTAAAAAGGTTCTTAAAGAATTATAAATTAACCAAAGTTTATTATTTAGGAATAAAAAGAAACATATGTGATGATTTGGACTCAAGGTAAGGGACTTCGTCTCAATCTCCTTTCATTGAGGTATATTTTGGTTTATAAACAACCTTCTTTTATATAGTGTATAATTATACCCTTTTTATTTTAATTTAATTCATTTTTTTTAATGAATATTTTTTTATGAATCATTTTAACAAATGAAAAAAAGAAAAAAAATTAACATACGCGATGACAACAATCTTTCTACCACTATGAGAATTATTTGATATTTGGATTACTTAACAAGCTGTAATGTTTTTAAAAAGAAAAAAAATAAAATATACCCTTTTTAAATATTTTGGTATTGAAAATGGTTTTGAGAAATCATTTATTATGTCAATATATTGAAATTATATATTTTGATTGCAATAGGGCAATGTTATCTTTCCTTTATGCTTATTTTATGTGTTGTGATTATGTTATGTTTCTATAGCATTTTTTACATATAAGGGTGATTCAATGAAAAAACGAGGGCGAGTGAGCCTGAGAAAGCTCTCCAATCCATTGGATAACATCACATAGGTAAATTTTAAGGTTTCTCCTAAGGTGTTTAGGGAATATACTGTGATGGGTATTCCAAACATAACCATAAATGTTACTCCCTATGTAGCTATGAAAGCTAAAATGTAAGTATGTTATGGATGACACAAGTTACCTTTATGATTTATAATTTCTATGATTTATTCATAAATTTTATAATTTTATGAGGTACATTAAAGAGATTATTTTTTATTAGTGTAAATTATGATTTCATTGATTTTTATGTTTTCATAGACTAATGTTTTCTTTCCTTATTTTATAACCCTTACTGAGAATTTTATGCTCATCCCATGCTTTTAAAATGTATTTTAAAGGGTATAATTAAGGTTAAGAGAATGGAATAATTCAAGAAGATTTTAATCAAAAAAATGATTATTTTTTTATTTAAGGAGTTTTATTTTTGTGAAAAAATTGGAGAGTAGAAGTGTATACTTTTTAATATTTGAGATGTAATTTAATAGTTATGGCATAATTCTATAAAACTCTAAACATGAAAAGATACTCAATTTGAATTATTGACTTAACTCAAGATTATGTAATCTTTAAGTATGGGGCCTTATAGTTGGTATTAGAGTTCAGTTTAGATAACTTTAGGAGTTAAGATATTGTTAAATGAATATCCATAAATTATATTTACTTTATGGTCAAATTGATATGATATAGAATTTAAAGATTACCATGTTTCTTATTCTAAGATAATTTTGTGTTTAGAATAGTTTTCCATAGAGGAAACAGGGTAACTATGATGGGATGAAATCAAGAGGAAAACAATCTACCAAATCAACAACCAGGAATGGTCAGAATCAGAACTAAACAGTTTGTTATAATGATCACATAGTTGACTCAGGATATAAATAGTTGTCTCTATGATTCTTTATTTTTTATTTACATCATACCTTTATGCTTTCCATAGTTTGTAAATACAATAATTTCATTTGAGGAAGTTCAGACTACCGCCCCCTCAAAGTGATATGAATCATTCATGCCATACATGGAACATATAAAGGATTTAATTAATGTACTTATGTAACATATATAACATAGATATTAAAATGAAATTATAACATACCTATGTATCGTTTAGTTTTCATTCCTTTTATGACAACCCTTCTTTTTAATATAAACTTAAACATGATTTATTACATAAAACTTCACTTGATACAACAAATAATATTGAGAGGTTTAGTGTCTTTAGGGCTTAGGATCATTACATAAAAACTTGAAACATGAAATACAACGTCTTTATTGAAAAATTCCTTTACATGACCACTACATTCCCTCATACTTAGCATTGCATGGGATAACCTGAGGACATGCATAAGAAAAGGGTGAGCTATAAAGCCCAGTAAGGGAATACACATGGAATAACATGAGGAGTACAATACATGTTAGACATTAGGCATATCAATAGAGCACAAGAGAAACATGAACATAAAGGCATGATAAAGCATGATAATCATAACATGGAAATGTGGCAACAACACTTAACATGGAATTAGAATGACCCAAGGCTCATTGCACATGGAGCATGAGTAAACCCTCATTGCACATGACGCATGAGTAAACCCTCATTTCACTTGAATTATCATGATTCAACACTCATTGCACATGATGTATCATGATACTATACTTTACCCAATGCATTGGAGTGCTATAAGGGCGCACCCTTCTTAAACATTTCATTTCATGCATAAGTGTGCCACATGGATCATAAAACATGGATTCATAAAACATAAAAATTTATTCCACGATAAAGGAATGTGGAATTCATACATGAAACTTTATAATAAATAAGTAAATGTGCATAAAGTTAAATACCCTTGATGACAAAATGGGCATGGTATTCACTACACAATGACATTGGCTTAGAAAATCGGTGCGATTTCGGCAGCGTAATGGCGTGACATAAGAATTCATAAAAATGGTTGATGATAGATAAAGGGGTTGATCATCATATTTACATATACTGGATAGTATTGAGGTTATATAGATACATGTCCCAACAATTTTAATGGAATTTAGATTCATGATACATAAGTATTGATTGAATGTAAAAGAGGAGAGAGAAGTTCCTTTCAGAATTTCGGCATAGTAACGGGTGTACATGGGAGGCATTTAATGAGAGAGAAAGGGGTATCCCATCATTAAAACATAAAGAGGGAAGTATAAGGGAGGTTCAAAACCATACCCCAATATTCATAATTGAAATTAAAAGGGCAAAACAATTTAAAGAAAATTGGACAAAAATGAGAAAGGAAGAAAAAATCCTTACTTGGAAGTGTGCTTTCAAAGGCTAGAGAGAGGCTTGTGAGAGGCTTCTTGGGAGCTTGGGGCACCTTGTGAGGATTCTAGAGAGAGTATTTCAGAGTTTGGACGAACTCAAAGGGCTTTGAGTGAGGAGTAAGTGGGAGCTTGGGTGGGTTTATATAGGAAAGGTGAGGGAATTCTTTATTATTTAGGTTTGGGACCCCTTATATTAAATTAATCCAAACCACAAACCATCCCATAGTTTTTGCCCATGGTTTTTGGAAAAGGGAAGAGGAAAAAATATTTTATAAGGCCAAAGTCTGAACTTCTTAAAATAATAGGGTTGCTTATGTGGAGGTGAGTAACACTCCCATGGAAAACAATTTAAAAATACAAGGTGTTTAATAAGTCTTGAGGGGTCCATTAATGCTTTGAAAAGTAATTCAAAAAAACCCAAAATCACATTATTTTAATGGTAAAACATATATTGGCCGAACATAAAGATTATAGTATTTTATTACATCACTATTGGGTCATTATGATGTCATAAAATACATTATATATTTAAACAGTATTTAATTTTTACCCAAAAATTTGACTGTCCAAGAAAATTATAAAAAATTTACCATTGGATAATTTCAACGTCCTGATTCTAGAAATAACATTTATTTTATCTAAATAATTTTCTAAATATGTTAATTTTTACTTTTAAAATAAAAACTGACATTTATCAAAAATTCACAGGTTTTGACAAAATGGCTTTCAAACCTTAATAAAAATTATAATTGTATTCATAAAATTATAAGATCATTTATATTTAATAATAATTAATTTAATAATAAAAATATTTTATTAAAATTTTATTTAATTGAAAAATACTTTAATTTAATAAAATATAATTCTTAATTAAATAATAACTAAAAACACTATTTGTACTTTAAAAACTATTTACAATGTATCAAAAATGACAAGGAGGTATATTCATTATTATATAAAAAATATACATGAACATAGTACTATAGATTTGTTACATAACCCCTTAAAATAGCCGTATAAGACCTAAGGTTAAGGTGTGCGATGGTGACAGACTCTTTGGGTGGCTCGGATAACATCACTCGAGTGGTAATTTCTATTAACTTCCACTTTTCCCGTAGACAGTCCCGTTTGAGCTTGACATGATAAAGATCAGCTTGGTCTTGGTCAAGAGAAAAGCCCAAAGACGCCACCTCTTTTCTGAGCTCTTACAAATGGTCTTTGTATGGAGAAATTATACTGGATGAGGCTATCGCTTCTTTTGTCTGAGTAAATTGGATTTGTTAAAGCCCTATATTTATACTAATCATGTGATCACTGTTCAACGGCTATATTAGCAACGGTCAAAAATTATTAACATAAAACCAAAGAAGTTGAAATTTTATATCAACAAAAAGAGACATTTAATTAGATCAAGATGTATTTCCATTAATGAAACTTTGGGTCGTTACACCTTTAATATGACAAAGAAATGAATGTAGTGTTCATGCGTATATAAGGCATACTGTCTCCATGAATGGTGTATTTTATTTATTATTTCCAAATGTTATAAACTATTATAAATACATATATACTGGATATATATGATATTTAAATAATGAATATCATTATGGAGATGATGTAATTTTTACTACATAGACAATTTACAATGACACAAATTCATTTTCGACTCAAGTACTGAATATCGACAAAACAACTGATATGAACATGAATATTTATGTGATTGTTATAACGGGGTAATAATTGATACAAAAGGAATAATAAATTTGGAAAAATATATGAAACAATTATAAATTAATTTTATTTTATTATTCAGGAAGAAAACAAAACATACATGACGATTTGGACTCAAGGTAAGGGACTTTATCTCAATCTCCTTTCATTGAGGCATATTTTGGTTTATACACAACCTTATTTTATATGGTGCATAATTATACCCTTTTTCTTTTAATTTAATTCAATAGTTTTAAAATGGAATCATTTTTTACTAAGTTTTTTACTAAACAATGAAAGTAATGTTTCTTTTTAAGGTATGCAATGACAACGACCTTTTCATCACTATGAGCAATATTAGATATTTGGCTTCCTTAAAAATCCATAATGTAATTAAAAGGAAAATAAATATCATATACCATTTTTACATATCTTGGTATTGAAAATAGTTTTTATAAAGTATTTATTATGTGAATATATTGAAATTATATATTGTGATTGTAATGTAGAAATGTTATATTTCATTTAGGCATGTTTTATGTGTTATGATTATCTTATTGTTCGTGGGAATTAATTATACATACTGGTTGTTCTGTGATAAACTGAGGGCGGGTTATCCTGAGATAGATCTCTAATTCATTGTTTAATGTGATGGTGGTAAACATTATGGTTTCTCCTAAGAGATTTAGAGAATATAATGTGATTGGTATTCTAAACGTAACCATGAAGGTAACTCCCTATGTAGCTATGAAAGATATAATATAAGTATGTTGTGGATTCCATAAGTTACCTTTATGATTTATAATTTTTATGATTTATTCATAAATCTTATGGTTTCATGAGGTAAATTAAAGAACTTATGTTTTATGAGTGAAAACTATGATTTCATTTATTTGTATATATTCATGTACTGTTGTTTTCTTTCCTTATTTTATAACCCTTACTAAGATTTTTATACTCATCTCAAGTTTTTGAAATGTTATTCATAGGGTATAAGGAAGGTTATGAGAAATGAAAAATTCAAGAATATTTTTATCATGAAAATAATTCTTTTTTTATTTAAAGAGTTTTATTTTTGTGAAAAATGGATAGAGCAGAAGTGTCTGATTTTAAATATTTGAGATGTAATATAATAGTTATGGCCTAATTCTATAAAACTATAAACCTGAAAAGATACTCAATATAAATTCATGACTTAACTCAAGATTATTTAATGTTTAAGTCTAGGTGTTATACAAATTTTTTATTGATAAATCAATAAAACTATTTAATTTTATCAAATAAGAAAAAAAATTAAAGTGGCTTTAAAGGATATGCACAACATTTCTGGATTTGAGGTAAGGCATTTCATCTCAATTTAACTTCATTAAATTATGTTTTAATGATTTAAACCTAATTTATTTTATGTAGTGTATATAATAGACCTTTTATTCGTCATATAATAAAGCCATAATAATTCATGGTATTTTATATTGAAATTCATATTATTTCACCCATGGGTATTTGACATTAATGTTTCCATGTGGTAAGGGGTTTCAAAACTCAATGTCCATTCATTTGGTTATACTTCAAATTCATTGACATTGTTATGACATTATTTTGAGTGAATTTATCTATATAGTTTTTTATTATGTATTTAAAATTTCTTTATGTTCAAATATATATGTTCACAAAATAACATCTTGGATTAATTATTACTTCAAAAGTAATGGTCTTTATAAGGGGTTTCATTATCTTAATTTCATTTTCCTGAGACATGATTCATGTTGTGAAACGTGATTTCCTTATATTGTGTAATTAATTACTAATGAAGTAATTTTTAAATATTACTTCTTTAAATTCATGGGATTTTTAGAGCCACATCCTACTATTTACCTCAAAGAATTTGGATTCAAAATTTACCAAACAGTAACGTATATGTGTTAAAATCTACATTATTTTTTATATTATTTATGTTCAAGGTTCCTTTGTAGGAAATTATATTCTCTCATTTTAATGAACCAAATAAATTTTATTTTCCTCTAGTTATTAATGTGTTTTAAATTATTAATTTTTATTTCCTATTTTATTTATTAAAAAAATATTGTGAAGGTTGTTTTCAAGTGACATCGATTTTGTATCTTCTACTTGATTGGGATTCTTCCTCTTTTATATCTATTTTTTCTAAAATATTTTTAAAAATATTATTTTCTAAAACTAAATTATTTATTTATTTAATTCTTCATGATATTTGACTGCCTTTTGAGAGGTTTTAATGGAATTTTTATAATGGTTTTTTACATGGGTCACTTTTGACTCTCTTTACAAAAGATTAAAAAAATGATTAGTTTTTAAATTTACTACATGAATAGGTTCTCTAACCTTCATGAATATTTTTTAATTTGAATATTACTTTATAAATTTCTATTTTTTTCAATGAAATGTATTTTTATAATATTTTGTGAATTATTAGTTCTAAAAATATATTTTTAAAATTGGAAGATGTAGTTTCCTCAAAAATGTTTTTAGTGATATTTTATTAGTCTTTTTATTAACCATTGATAATAAACCTTGATGTTCATTATTACCTACTAAGGATATGTTGTAATGATGAAATCGTAATCCTTTATTAGAATCAATTATGATTTTTTGAAGATATTTTCATGGATCCTATTTCTTTTCTATGGGTTAATCATGTTGTGAATAGAGTAGTTTTTGTATATATGCTTTTTAAGATCAAAATCAAGCTCTATATAATTTATTCATGTTATATTTATTGGAAAATTTTTATTATAATGGGTAGTTCCATTATAATACATCTATAGGTGGTTCTGTAATAATATAAGTATGTTTGATGTAATGAAAAGACCCGGTTTCCCTCAAAACTAGTACTCAACCTGTTCTGTTACATACCCGAATGACATTCCTGATCCCCACAGGCTGGCAACAAGAACCCATACATCAAAAAACACAACATAGGTAATGGTTTTTTTTCACCTAATCAAACACATGGAATATATGTATAAATAATGAAATAAATAGTGGAAGAATAATGAATATATATGCCATAACAGTGAGAAAGATAGTAGAAAAAAGCAGTTGGAAAGCAGTAAAAAATCCAAGTGAAAAGTCCAACTGCAATAGACAGAAACCAGAAGATACTCCATGTGATGGCGTGGATGAAATCATACCATCTCCCCACCAGCTACCCAGCTCACCTGACATGAAACCTCACCACCTCACTGTGGAAACTTGTGCTTCCCTACACTGGAAGACATAAAAAGGTATATGCACCACTGAAGAGGTGTGAAAGGTGTGAGCTAACAGGCTTAGCAGGATCCCACCCAGGTGTTCTATATCAAGTCTATATATAAAAATTTATTATATTATTTTAATAAAACATGGAATGATAAATAGTAGATCGGTTTTATTGAAAACGTGGTAAAACATTTCCATTTTTTCATAGTTCTGAACAAAGGTAGGTACAAAAAGCATATCCACGATAACTTAGAAAGCCAACCAATACAAAACAGAATCAGAAACATGGGTATCATTATTGACGAACACTATAGGTTAGACTAGTAGACTGCTCATATCATAATAAATCGATTGCACAATCCAATTCCAAAAAAACAAACCTAAGAAATAGAGTAAATCTCCATGGGAAAACCTCTAAATAATCCCAAAACATGGATGATGACCTCATGTTAAACCTTCCACCAAAGTACCCAAGGTAACCCTTATGCTCATTTTCACAAATAAATTTCAATGTTTCAAAATTACCCATTCCCTTTTCATTTATCAATAATTAGGAAAAAACAATTTCTCTTTAAAAACCCTTTTTCAACACATGAAAAAAGTCATGACAATTTGATAAATCAATTTATAATGAAAGATAAATGAGGCTAATTATCATAGGCTATAGATGAAACCAACCACCTCAAAACCCAGGTCACACACACCCGTAAAAAGGTCCACCAACAATGAAAACCCAATGATGAAAAAAAAGGCCCTAGAATACAAATCACAACACATGATTGATCTATATATGAACACAAGCGGTCTGCGGAAAGGAAGAAACCTACATACCTTAAGAATGAATCCTCACCACACCACGACCAATAAAGGAAAATTCCATTAGAGATAGATGGCACATCAAGTCTAGAATAAACCATGAAGAAACACTATCTTACCCCATCGGATCCGTATACACCACCTAACGGTGATATCATGATCAAAGGAAATGAAGAAGCAGTAAGATAACTTACTCAAATAGATGAACCACAATTGAAATGGAGATAAAGAGATGATCAGATAAATCTTGAAGGATTAGATTCTCTCAAAAAATTCTTGGTAATAACTCTATGTTAAGGGTAATGAAGCCTGGAGAAAAGAACAGAGAAAAAACTATCGTGCATGTGTATTAAAATAGGGCACAGGCCATTTCAGGACGTGTAATATAGTTACACACCATGAAATCCAAAGTGTACAAATACACCGAAAAATCATAACCTCATAATAAAAAATCATTATTTAAAAAATGCACAATGTGAAACAACCATTCACAGCATGTATTATTTCACAACATGAACCCCCTTTCATGTCTTGTACCCAACAATAATTACATGGTGTGTAACCCAATTACATGGTGTGAAATCCATCTCCATCCTGTAGAAAAATCTAGTTAAAGTTGAAAGTCCAAAAAATTTCCAACTTCACCATTATTGGTATCCTCCCAATCTCAAAGGAGGGGAAACCATGATGATATTAAGGGTGTAACAATAAAATGGTAACATAATGTTACAAACTACCCATAATAAAGACTTTTAATCCCCGAGAATTCATGTGGAATATGTAATACCTAGATAGAGATGAGGCCACTGCTCCCTCACCAACGTCTCATGTTCCCAATTCTCATGATAACATGATCCTTATTTCTATAGAACTCTTACCAATGGAATAAACTTCCCATGCAATACTTTTACTTAATAGTCAACTATCTCAACAACTTTCTCCAAAACAGAAATATTTGGATATAACTCAATTTTATTCCAACTCAAAACATGAGAAGGATCATGATGGTATTTCCTGATATGATATATGTGGAAAACATCTTGAATACCCATTAACTGAACTAGAAATGCTAATTGAAAAGAAACTTGTCTGAGCCGCTCAGTGACCTCAAATGGTCCAACATATCTCCAAGCCAACTTTCCATGTTTTCTGAGCCAATAGTGACCCAACTGAGGAGAAACTTTTAAGAAAACCCAGTCACCTTTGAAAAACTCCAAAGTTCAATGCCACCAATCTACATAGGATTTATATCAACTCTGGGATATAACTATATGTCGATGCATATTCTGAATATCTGTGGATGTTTCCTAAACCAAACCTAGTCCAACTAAAGATACTTAGCCCACCTCATCCCAAAAAAGATTTGATCTACAAGAGTCGCCATACAACACCTCAAATGGAGCCATTCTAATTAATGATTGATAATTATTGTTATAAAAAATCAACCAGTACTAGATGGATATCCTATGATCCTCTAAAATCCAAGACATAGGCGCATAGCATATCCTCCAAGAGCTGAATCATAGGCTTTTTCTGACTATCTGTCTGTGGATGATAAGTTGTTCTCAAATTTACCTGAGTTCCCATTACCTCTTGAAGACTCCCCCAAAACCTCAAGGTAAGCCAAGGATCCCTATCTGAAACAAAAATAGAAGGACCCCCAGGTAACCTTAAAATCAATTACATATACAATTTACCTGTATATTTAAATTTAGTGGTGTCTTTGATCGGAATGAAATGAGAATACTTTTTCAATTGATCAAAAAACAACCAGATAGCATTAATCCCTTCAGGATTCAATGGAAATCCAATAAAAATCTATGGATACCTCATCCCATTTATAAATTGTCACTAAAAGAGGTTGAAGAAAACCAGAAGTTTTTAAGTGCTCTGCATTTATCCATTAGACGGTGTAATAGAGAGATACAAACTCCACAATGTCTCACTTTATACCCAGACACTAGAATTGTCACCTCATATCATAATACATCTTTTTAGTGAATGGATAAATGAACCACAAAGATATATGACAATCAGACAAGACTAAAATTCTTACAAATGCCTGGAAAACAACCAGTTTCCTGAAGTGGAGCATACCATCTGATGAAAAATACCAGCCAGAAATAGTCTCCCCACCATAAATGCTTTCTTGAGTCTTCTGAAACTCATCATCCTATTGCTGAGTCTAAAAAATAGACTCCATGAGTGATGATGAGAATTGAACATTGGTCATGGCCATTTTTGAAACATCCTCCTAAGCATCTAAGTGCAACTGAGTGAAAATCACCATAAGGTTCCACTCCTCTGATTCTAGAACAGCTTGTGATGATACTTTCCTACTAAGATAATCTGTAATGACATTTACCTTTCCTAGGGTGTAGTAGATATCAAAGTAAAATGTTTGAAAGTACTATATCCATCATCTCTGTCTAAGATTCAAGTATTTTTAAGAAAAGGTATACCTCATATTTTTATGATAAGAAAAGACCATGAACCTTTCCCAAAAATATAGTGCTTCCAACATTTGAGTGCATGCATGACTGCAACAAGATCTAAATCACAAGTGGGGTAATTCTTCTCATGAGGTCAAAGCTGAAAATATATGTAAGCTACCACATGGTCATCCTATATAAGCATTTATCCCAAACTAGCACCTGAAGAATCAAAAAACACCACATAACCCTTACTGGTCTTAGGTAGGATCAAAATAGGAGATGATGCCAGAAGTCATTTCACTTCATCGAAAGAAGGCTGAAACTTTTCATCCCATGTGAATTTCACCACTTTCCTAGTAAGATCATTCAAAGGTGATGCCATCTCAGTGAAATCCTTGAAAAACTGTCTATAGTATCTAGAAACACCACAGAATCTTTGTATCTAAAATTCATTCTACGGTTCCTTCAATGATAAAACATTTATTACCTTCTATGGATCAACTGATAAGCCATGCTCAGAAATTCGGTTCCCCAAGAATTTCACTTCTTGAATCCATAAACTACATTTTGAAATCTTTCCATACAAATGGTGCCTTCTCAAAATTTCAACAACCAAACTCAGATGGTGGTCATGATAATTCTTGGATTTTAAATAAACCAGAATATCATCCATGAATTATATTACAAAATTGTTAAGATATTGAGTGAATATCCGATTCATCAATGCCATAAAAACTATAGGAGCATTATTCAAACCAAAAGGCATCACAAGATATTCACAATTTCCATACCTACTCCCAAATGATATTTTCAATATATCAAACTCCTAAACTCTAAGATTATGATAACCCAACCAAATATCAATCTTATAAAACCATTTTCCCCATTTAACTGATCTAAAAAAATCATCCACACGAGACAAAGGATATTTTTTATTAACCATTACCTAATTCAACTTCTGATAGTTCACACATGCCCGAAGTGAACCATCTGATTTCTTGGAAAAGAGCACAGGGGATGCCAAAGGTGAAATAATAGAGAGAATGAAACTCTTTTCCAATAGGTTATCCTACTAAACCTTTATATATTTCAGCTCCTTTGTTTCCATATGATTGGAAGGTACCGATATCAGTTGTGTACCTGTCACCATATCAATCGTAAACTCTACATCTCTCTCTAGAGGAAGACTGGAGAAGTTGTCTGGGAAAATGTTAGAAAAATCCCGAAAAACAATAAGGATATAGGAAACATAAAACACTTCATTGGTCTCAAACATAACAGTAACCAAAAAACTCTTGAGATCTGGGTGGGAAGGTCCTATATGAACAGACCTGGGGTCTCACTCTCCCTGAAACACACAATATCTCCCATCGGTAGCAAGAAACAAAACACTCTGATGATAAAAATCAACCTCATATCAATGAGAAACAAGCTCATCCATACTGATGATGAAGTCAAATAGATCCATGTAAATAAAGACAAAATCCTAGATTAACTTTGTATCGTCTATTGTTAACGAACAATAGGAACACTGAAACCCCTTCTCTTTTCTCTTACCAAGAGGTGTCACTAACTTCATTTTGAAGGAAATAATTTCCATTAGAATTTTAATAAAATCAACTAAACATGTATATATAAAAGATTGGGAGGCACTATTAACAAAAAAAATCAATTTCTACTAGAAATTCAATAGATATAGTACCTCTCACTATTGTTGGAACCGCATCAACTTCCACTGTAAACTCATCTACTACATAAAAAAGCTTCATTCCTGAGGATTGTGGCCAGATCCCTATAGTCTTTGAAGCATTTTGACTACACCTTAACATCCTTTGGAGCCAATAATACTTGACTATAACGAGGCATAGTCATAGTCTGATAGAAGCAATGTATGTGAAAAATGTGTCCATAGTTGTTGCACATCTTTACAGGAATAGGACAATAATTTCTTATGTGTCCACCCTTTCCACATTTATAGTAAGTCAGAGGCACATTTTTAGCCACAACTAATGGTGTAGATGAGGCTCGTTGTTGAGACCATACCTCCACCACATTTGTGACAATTGTTTCCACTTCCTTTTCTTCCCATGCATGCCATTAAAGATGTCACTAGATAGAAGAGATGTTTTGGGAAAAATAACCTTGCCTACCATATTCATCTCTACCATCATAGATCTACCCACCGTCTTCACATAGGTTGAAAGCTTCACCATAAATACTTGCAATCTAATATCTGGTCGTAAAACCTTCAGGCACTTTTTTTCCTTAAGCTGATCATTCTTCACCACATCTGAAGCTCAGCAAATAGGTTGGGGTACACCGACACGGAATTCCCTACCTACAGTAAAGATATGAATTCCATATACATTTACAGCATTAGGGACTCAGGAATAAAACTACTAAATGAATAGGGTTTTGAAACCCTTCTAATCCAAGTCCACGTGTCTGTCTTCCTAGACTATAAAATCCCACCATCTCTTACTATAAACCTCATGCTTGAACACCATACACTTTACTCTGGTATTCTCAGGTGTTTACAAAATTTTGAAGATCTGATTGATCATATCCAATGAGTTCTTCACCTATTGAGGTTCAATCATTTCCTTAAAGGACAATGAATTCTCATGCATGAATTCTCATGATCGATATCCCTATCCTCCAGCTCCTGGTTGTACCTCAACAATAGCATTATGAACTCATGGTACATCCTAATTGAAAAAACATATTTCCCATATGATAGTCTCGATGAGATTCTAATCTATAGGTGGATTCCCTTAAGGAGAATCAGATACACTCTCCTGAGGAACTTGTGGAAGACATCTTAGAGGAATACTATTGCACACCAAAATATAGAAACAATCAGACAACTGAAAAAATATCAAGTAAAACTATAAAACCCATGAGTAAAAATTGAGATTTAAAAAAATACTACAGACACATATCCCAACATCCCATGGAAACTTGAGTTTCATTATGATAAGATCTGGACTTACACTTATCGCAACACACCTCTAAAGTACCAAAAATCTTATCTCTAGACTAATAGACATCCCAATACATGGAATCTTGAGGAAATAACTACTATGATACCAAATTTTAACGATCTGACTTGAGTTTCCCTCAAACCCAGAGCCCAACCTGTTCTATTGCATACTTGAAGGGAATTCCCAATCCCCACGAGCTGGAAACAAGAACCCAGGCATCGAACAACACAACTAAGGGAATGATTTCATGCAACCTGATCAAACACATGGAATATATGTATAAATCAAGAAAGAAATGGTGAAATACTAATTAATATATATACCATAATAGTGAGAAAGATATCAAAAAAATAATTGTAAAGTAGTCAAAAACATCAAAGGACAAGTCCAACTACAATAGATGAAAACCAGCAGCTACTCCAAGTGATGGTGTGGACAAACTCCCATCATCTCCCCACCAGCTACCCAACTCAGATGACATGAAACCTTTCCACCTAACTATGAATCCTTTCCATTCCCTGCACAGGAAGACATGCAAAGGTCTACACACCACTGAATAGGTGTGCAGGTTGTGATCTGACAGGAACAGTAGGATCCCACCCTGGAGTTCTATATCAAATCTCTATATAATAATTCATGTATAATTTTTTAAATAAAACATGGAATGATATATAGTAGAGTGTTTTTATATAAAATATGGTTAACATTTCTCCTTTTTCACATTTCTAAAAAAACTAGGCACAACATGCTTATCAAGGCTAACTCATAAATCCAATAAATACAAAATAGAAGTAGTAACATAGATATTAGTACCAAGGAACACTATAGGCCATGATTGCATACAACTCATACCATAATAAATCGAGTTCACAATATAGTTCATAGAACACGGGCCTAAGAAGATGAGGAAATACCCATGAGCAAACCTCCTGATAATCACAAAACATGGATGTTGGCCTTAAGTTAAACCTTCCAACTAAGTACCCAAGGTAACCTATGTGATAATTTTAAAAAATCAATTTCAATGTTTCAAAAGTACTCATTCCCTTTTCATTTATAAAAAACAAGGGAAACCCCATTTCTCTTCAAAAAACATTTTCAATACATGAAAATAGTCGTTCCAATTTGATAACTCAATTTATAAGGAAAGAGAAATCAGGATAATTATTATAGTCTAAAGATGGAACCACCCACCTCAAAAATTGGGTGGCACACACCTGAAACAGGATCCACCAACAATGAAAAACCAATGAAGACAATGAAGGCCCTAGAATCTAATGCACATTACAGATTGATCCAAATATGAACACAAGGTGTCAACAAAGAGGAAGAAACCTACATACCTCAAGAACGAAAACATTTTTCACCACGACCGAAAAATGAAAAGGCCTCTGGAGTAAGATTACACAACAGTTCTAGAAGAAACCAAGAAGAAACACCATATTAACCCAATAGATCCGAGCGTGCCACCCAAGGGTGATATCGCGATCAAAGGCAAAATATAAGCGAAAAGATAACTTACCCATAGTGACGCCCCATAATTTCAATGGAGATAGAGTACTGATCAGATAAATCTAGAAGGACTAGAGTCTCTCAAAAACACCTAGGAAGAACTCTTGGTTGAGGAGGAAGAAGCCTAGATGAAATAACAGAGACAAAACTACCATGCATGTGTTTTAAAACTAGACATGGGATGTCTCTCGATTTGTAATATAGTTACATGTTGTGAAATCTATGGTATACAAATCCACTGAAAAATACATTACCTCAGATTAAAAAATTTCTATTTAAAACATTCATGATGTGAAACCACCATTAACGATGTGTAATATTTCATTGAAAAAATACCCTTTCATGGATTGTACCTAGAAAACATTACATGTCATGTAACCCAGTTACACAGCGTGAAATCCTTCCACGTCCTATGGAAAAGTATGGTTATATTTTAAAGTCAAAAAAATATATGACTTCACCATTGTAGGTATCTTCCTAATATTAAAGGGGGGGGAAACCATGAGGAGGTTATGGTTATACTTAATAAAATGGTAACTGGAAGTTAAAATTGAACCTAATATAGCTCTTTAATTCACTAAGTAATTGGTTAGTGATAAAGGGTTATAGGTTTCTCCTAAGAGATTGTTAGAATTTACTAGGTAGTTTTTTCCATTTTTATGATTTCATGCAAGGGTGATATAAAAATGATGTTTTAATCTACCAAGTGGTTTTATTTATTCTTAAATATTATTTTAATTGATCCTTTTCTTAATTATTGTTTTCATATTTTGACATATACAAATCTTGTCTTATTTTAATGATTTATTCCATGTTTCTTGATTTTTTATTCATTTATTAATGGGTTTGGATTCTATTATGTTATTCTAATGAAATTTTATTATGCAATCATACAATTATATTTATATTGTGATAACTGATTATAGTTAATTGTTAATTATTATGTTTACCCTTGCAATGTGTTTGAGACCACCCTTCATATGTTTTCATTTTCCCTTGGTTATGAAGAATAGTGTTAAATGAATTATACCTACAAAAGTTCTATGTGGGATTAATTTTATTAGAGAAGTTAAAGAATTAATGTTTAATAGGAAAATAATAGAATAGTAGGAAAAATAATCTTTTGAAGACATGGGTATTGATAAATAAGAGTTTGACATAAATAACTAAAACTATAAACCTAAAAGGATCTTGAGTATGTATGTGATCCAATATTTCCTTTTGATTTTGTATGTTTATTATGGTTGAAATTAGGTCATGTTTATTAGTATCAAAATCATAAATGTAAAGATTATTTTTTTATCACTGGATCCTGGAGTGAAGGTTCAAGTTTATTATAGTTGGTATCAGATGAGGGTTTAGATAACATTGGTGATTATGATGTTTTTATGTGAGGATGACTTAATACTTATGGATATAATCATGCGTTTATAACTTTATGGAAAATCATGATGTCAAATGATTATACACCCCTTTTAAGATTTAATGTAATGGGATTTTATGTGATTAATGATATTTTATGTGACATTTTATTGGTTTGATGTATATATAACCCTTAGGTTTATCATGAAGGATTATTTCAGACAAAAAAAATTATTTTTTAGGGATGTAAGCTAAAAGGAATGAATAAGCCTTAAAGGTAAAATTATTCATTAATTTTGAGTCTATTTATATAAATTATGATATATGGTTATTTATTTATCATATGATCTATGTTATACAATTGGTGTTATTGTCAAGTTTTCTAGATTAATGTATTATTTATTTATATAAAGGATTATTCATTTTGGATATTATCTTATAATGTTCTAAAACTTTGGGATTTAGTAAAGATAAGAAGAAAATATTTCCATCCTTATATATAACTCATATTCTATCAAAAGTTGATTATAGTGCTTCAAGAAATATATATTTGTACTCGTCATTTGGATTATAATAATAGATAAAGGTAAAATTGATTAAAAAAGCAAACAAAGGATAATATTGTGTTTTTATATTTGATGAAAGCAAAGAAATTATATTTCCTTATGGTCTTAATCTATATGGTAAATGAATTCTTAAACACTAGTATAATGATATTGAAACAAAAAATTAATCTGATTAACTTCATTTCTAATGAATCAATGACTTTTTCGACACTTCATTGATTTATAGTATTTTATTCATTAACTTACTCATGATTATTAACTTTCTTGTTATCAATGTTTTCTATCACACTCCATAATTATTTTCACATTTCATTTGTCCTCCATTTCCATATTTTCACTGCCCACTACTTTTATCGTATTTAGAATCCATGTTATGTTTTATTGAATATGATCTTCATATTTCCCTTTCTATATTTTTTAGAGGAAGTTTTATTAACACTTTTAAAGATGTGTTCTTTCTATAATGTTATTTTCAAATATCAAAACCATCACTACCAAGAAAATTTTCAAATTATCAGGATGAAATTTATTAAAGTGGGAAGAATGTAATATCATGATATTTTAAATGAATATTATGTTTAATAGTATACAAGACACGTAACACCAATCTAAAACAATCCATTAAATATTATATGAAAATTATAAAATATATATTAAATTGGTTGGTATGAAATATATTTACCATATTATGTAATATATATAGGTCATACTCAATAAAAATGACATGAAAATATTTTAAGAAATAAACACTCAATTTTTTGTAAAGTAATTTTATGATACAAATATATGTTTTCTTCAAAAATTATTTTAATTTATTTTTGTGAGAAAATATTAAAATTAATTTTATAAAAATTATAAAAAATATGTGATAAAAAGAATATAATTTTTTAAATCATACTATCAAAATTATCTTGGGGTGATATTTTTTGATTTTTTTACAATCATTGATTTTCTAGTAAATAATGAAAAATAAAAAAAAATTATAACTATAATATATGTTAATTTAATTTTAACATTATTCTATTAAATTTATATTAAATTATCATAATACAAATTAAATTATAAATTATCTATTTACTTTCTTGGGAATTTTCATAATACTTGATTTTGGTATAAGATCAGTTTTGGGCATAAAAATGTATTTTTTTAAAAATAATTTTTCATTATGTTTGGAGTTTTTTTCATAAATAAATTTATACCACTATTATAAATTGAATATTGAAAAATTGAATCCTTATTTCGAATCATGAGGAGAAGTTCTTTAAAATGGTTTCCATTTAATTTTTGTCGTTATGAATAGTGTCAATGCAAAATAGATATAACAATAGTGAAGTGAAAATCAATTAATTATGGTTGTAAATAAACTGCTAAGGACTAAAAGTAACACTAACATAAGAATTTATTATACTTTATGAGTTTTTATTGGCCATAATCATCCATTATTCTAATTTATGTAATTTTTATTCCATTAATCTTTTATAAAGTCCTATATTTTATTTTATGTAATGAAAAATAAACAATGTCACTCCCATGTTTTAAAATTTATCTTATACATCCACATAGGAATAAACATAATTTGTAAATTAATATTAATTTTTTAGCATAATCAAATTATATTTATCATGGTACTTTATTTTAAATTTTTCATGGTAAAATAGTTACCTTAAATATGTATGCAACACTGACATAGTCCCTATACAAACAATAGAAAAATAAAGTAATTGATTTTTAAAAATATAAAGGGAATTTTTTGGGGTTATTTATTGTGTCAATAGAATTTTAAATTTAATTATAAAATATTTAGGATTTTCAAAAATTATAAATTATAATTATGTTATTGTATTTATAATTTTAAATTAAATGTAAATGAATAGTTCAAAAAATGACATTATTGACATTTTATAATAACAAATATTATTAAATTATTTAAAATTCCTATAATTATTATCCTCATCCATATAATTTTTATATGATTATAAATATCAACCATGTTCCATTTATTGGTCACTTATCCTTTTATAGTGAATTTCTGGACTACATTGTTTTAAAAATGATGATATAACGGTAATCATAAAAAGGATATATAAGGGTGAAAAAAACCTAAGCTCGTGTAAATTTTATTTTATGAGATTATTTAGTCAAATTTTATTCTAATACTAAAATGATAAAAAAATATTCCACTTTTAAAAAAAAATTAATTTATATCAATGCAATAATTTATTTAATTCCAATAGTTCCCCTCCCCTCACTTATAAAAGGTAACCTCCTATCCTCCCTTCCTCGCACCTTTTAAGCACTAAATTTTTTTAAAATCCAACCAAAATCATTACAAAAATACTTAAAAATATTTTAGAGGTAATAATTTTTTTTTCAAAATACCAACAGTAGAGGGATTTATGTGAAAATCAATAGAGGTTTTCTGAAGAATAGATATAGCTTTAACATAATATTTTAGTTTCACATATACTTATACATTTTTAAAAACACATCTAACCATTGTGATATAATAAAATTTTATATCAAGTATACCTAGAGTTTATTATGTTATTTTCATAACCTTAATACATCTTCATTTTTAGTTAAATGGTAAATGAAACCATCATTCATGTGTACAGAGGATTTCCGCCTCCCGAATCGATGTATTTCATTTTCAACCACCGCCTCTCAAGGATAGTTATATTAATTTATTTATTATATATATAGGCTATTAATGAAATAATCATAATTTTTTAAATATATTATATTATCCATTTTCTTACCTTTCTATCCATTGAAAAATGTAAACATCATTTGTGCATACATGTGGTTACCACATCCGCAAAGTGATGTGATTAGTTTTTCGTCAAGTAATGACATGACTAGCATATATATGTGAATTTGAATAGATTAAATAAAATTTGATATATAATAATTATTCTATAAATATAAAACAATACTTTCCTTTTTCCCTCATGTTTATTGAAAAATTTAAATATTACTCAAACATATGTACGACTCACCATCTCCATGATTGTAACATTATTCATTTTTCATAACAATTTTAAAAGGATGGTTTGAAAAGTATAATTAATATATATAATTTATAATAATTTAATAATTAATATTATTTTGATGATGGATCAAGAATCCATGTTCTCATGGTCATCTTAAAAAGTAACTTTAATGTTATGAACTGAATTTCCTCAAAATTTCAAATGTTGACTTAAGTGATTTTTTAATTTAATATGATGTTAAAATAAATAAAAATGGTCTACTAATAGATTAATAAGCCTATAAAAGGTTCTTATGAAATTAAAAATAATTATATAATTTTATTATACAAGTGTTAAAGGACATACATATAATGTTTGGATTTGAGAATAGAGATTTCGTCTTGATTTCACTTCCTTGAGAGATGTTTTGATTTTATATACATAATTTATTTTATATGTAGTATATAGTGGCAATTTTACATGTTATATCATTAATAATTAATAATTAATTTTCTTTTATATTTCAATTCAAATTATTTCATCCACAAGGATTTGACATCAATGTTACCAGGTGGTATGAGGTTTATTAACTAAATTTATATTTATTGGGTTATAATTATATTTTATTGACTTTTTTATTCCATGATAATGTGTGAATTAAATGAAAAATTGTTTTATTATATTTTTTCACTTTTTATGTGGATTTACATATGTATAAATAATCACTTCGTTTATTAATTATCACTTCAAAAGTTATGATCTTTGTAACAGTCTTATTATCTCAATCTCATTTTACTGAGACATGATTCATCATGCACCATGACTTCCATATATGTTTTTCTCACTAACTCATGAATGAATTTATAAACATTAATTCATGAAATTATTTGGATTTAAAAATCCATATTATACACTTACGTTCAATTAATTTTGATTAAAAAGTTACCAATGTCTTAAAGGCTTTGTGTTACAATCTCCTTTATTCCCAAGACTCTTTACATTGAAGGTTACACTAGTATAAATAATATGATCCAATTTTATTGAACTAAATATATTTAATTTTCCTATGTTTATGAATGTTTTTTACATATTTTATTTACATTTAAACCCTTATTGATTAAGGAAACATCATCAAAGGAGTTTGTAAGTGAGAAAAATATTTTATCTTTTTTGGATTGGGATTTTTCTTCTTCCATGTCAATTTTATATAAAAAATATTTCAAGAATGTTCTTTTAAAATTATAAATGATTTCCAAAAGTTATTTTACTTGATTTTTTATCTTATTTAAAAATGTTCTAAATGAAAAATCTTAACATTTTACATGTGGATCACTTTTGACTCTCTTTACAAATTTTTGAAAAGAATGTTTATTTTTAATGTTTAAAAAATCAATGGATTTATCTACCATCATGAAAATTATTTTCATAAAATATTCTTTTATAATTTTCTATGTTTATTTTGAAATAAAATTATTTAAAAAATATTTTTTTCTTTTTTATTTTTTAAATATGATTTTCAATGTGGAAAGTTTATCTTCCTCAAAAATGTTTTTATTGATATTTTAAGTGTATTTTAATTCTCCAATGAAATATACTTTGGATGTCACTTAAAATCTACCAGGTATATGTTGTAATGATACCATACTAATTAAATATCAATATGGATTATGATTTTTTCATAGATATTTTTATGGAACTCATTTCTTTTACACTAATTAATCAAGTTATGAATGAAATTATTGTTTTTTATATGATTTTTATGATAAAATGAATGATCTATGTACTTTATTCATGTTATGGATTATGGAAAATGTTTATTTTTTTAAGGTTAGGGATAAAGACTCATTTTATTATTAAAGAAAAGACCTCTTTCAACTGGGTAGAGGGAAACACATTACATAGCCCGGAGTCCCATAGCCAAGTGGCCTGGATACAAGGCTTGAAAGCCCTTTTTTTCCCAAAGGACCCTTCAGTGAACAATACTACTATAGTACCCAGGCTACTATGGTACCTGCTACAGTCCCACCGCCACTACAGTTTCTACTACAGTGCCTCTACTGCTACAGTTTCACTACTGCTATAGTACTACTACAGTACCCTTCTATAGAACTACTACACTAACCAGGAAATTCATCTTTTCTTAGATTTGATCTTGGGTATTTTGGATGCCAAGAAGCAGCCTATACCACTTGGGTACAAGTCCGTTGGCTATGTAAAATGTTTATGATGATGGTTGGTTCTATTATAATCAATGAATGGGTGATTCCATTATAAACCAATGATGAGTGAGCTCGATATATCACTCCAATTCATTGGGTAATGTGATGTTGTTAGCTGGTTATAGGTTTATCCAAAAATATTATTGGAATTTACCAGGTATGTTATACCATTTCAAAGAGTGATATGAAAATGAGGACCCATGTTATAAGAAGTTTTATTTATACCTACATCATGTTCTAATGTATACTTTTCATAAGTATTTTTTCACATGGATAGTGATTATTGACCTATATGACTCTTAACTTTTGTTGAATCTTTAACCATATTTCATGATTTATGATCCGTAAATTAATGGGTATCAATTCTTTTATGTTATTCTCATGAAATTTTATAATGTCGCTATACCCTTCAGCTCATCTTTTTTTCACTGATGATATTGAATTGTTAATACTTATATTTACCCTTAGTGAGTGTTAGAGATCACTCTTATTATGTTTTACTTTTCAATAGGTTATGAAGAATGATGTTAAATTAATTATGTCAATAAAGGTTTAATGCGTGAATAATTTTATGGGATATGGTGAATATATAATGTGGAATAGGAAAATATTAGTATAGTAGAAATAATACTCATTTTAAGAAATGGGAATCTTTATGTAATAGTTTGTCAAAATTCTCTATAAATATAATCCTAAAATGTACATTGGTATGTAAGTGGTTGAATATTTCCTTTTAATGGTTTATTTTTTGGATGGTTGATATTAGGTCACGTTTATTGGTATCAAGGATGTAAATGTAGTGATTGTGTTTTTATCACCAGATCTAAGAGTACAGGTTAATTGTTATTATATAAATTTTTTTGTTATCTATATTGGTGTCTATTTTAAAAGATCATGTGGATAGAAATAATCTATAATTTTAATTATTCATGAAGGTTTTTTCAGATGAAATTTAAATAACTAAGATCACTTATTCACCCCTTCCCTTTTAATAATCACTCATTGATCGTATAGCTTGTTCCACATTATTAATATATTTCTTCATCAATAATTTACTATTTAACCATGGTAAAGGGTAGGATTGTATATTTTCTCAAATATATTGATATCTATACAATTTTATTTATATATGGATAATTTTTGATATTAATTTTATTGAGTCTCAATCTTCTCTTCCCTTATAATGGGTAATGAATTATGGTGTTGTTAGGTGTGAAAACCTAATAACCAGTGAACATTTATGTGTTGATGATAATATATTTTTGGTAGATATGGTTGAATGAAAATTAGTGACTAAGATTATGTGACTATTTTAACTTTTCATTTATTATTTAACAATTTTTCAATATTATATTATATTATTCACTATGTGACCAACATCTTTTTTTATTTCAGGTGAAAACTAACATCCACGATAGATTAGTGGATAAAAAACTAGTAAAACCACTCCTTATAATAAGTTATCATAAAAGGTGTTCATGAAGATATCCATGGTCTAAATATGCTAATTTTATCATGCGGGTTTGTGTTATATTGGGGATTGTGGTGACTAGCTAGAAGGAGTTTAGTTGCGGGTACACTTTTTTATTTTTGTTGTTATATATATAATTATTTTAGGGTATTTTTTTTGTGATATATGGGATGTTTTATATAGTTATAAACTTTACTATGATCTAAGTTAGCACTACTTTATTAAAAGTTATTCATGAATACATTAATTTATTTATTTCTTATCTATAACATTAAGGGATAAAAATAAGGAACCAAAATGGTATTATCTCACTAACCCATAATTTCTATATCATTTTCATAAATTCAGTGTCTTGTTTATCATGGTGTTAGGTGATTCTAGAAAATATATTCAATGAGTTATTTTGAGCATAGAGTAAGACGTTTTTTTAAATATAATAGTTGTACTCAGTTTAAAGACATCAATAAGTATTATAGATGAAGATAAAATTATTTTCTATAGGTGATTATTTAAAAACGCCTTTATTTTTTAAAATATTTATCTTTAAATAAATTTTATTTATTTATGTGATATCTTGTGCTACAAGAAACATCGAGTTTAAATGAATTAAATTATACTATTAAAATATTATTACATAAATGTGAAAGGTATAAACATACTATTAAAATGGATGGTATTAATAGGAATAAAATATTTTAAAAAAAATAGGTATTCTTATTTAAGATAAATAAAATACATTTTTACAAAAAAAATTATTATATGTGTCAAAAATACATTTTCCTCAAAAATTATTTTTATTTCTTTTTTTGAATAAATGAAATAATTAATCTCTACCACTTCTAGAAAATTTTATTTGAAAAATTAACTTTATTTTTTTATTTACGTTTCAATATTATTTTAAGGTGAATTTATGAGAATTTTCTGAAAATATTGATTTTTTCAATGATTACTGAAAAATTATTAATTTTATTAAAAAATATCATTTTGCTTCAAGAATTTTAAAATTACATTTTTATTAAAAAAATTACATGAAAATTTAGTTCATTTATATTATTAATAATTCAATTATTATTGTTAAAATTAATTTTATATTGTATTTTGTTATAAAAACATTATATACATAATGAAAATATTTTTTCTAGAACACCACCTTTCATCACATTTTTCTTGTTTACTTTTAAATTAAATTCAAACACTTTTATAAATTAAATTTGAAAATATATATTATATATTTTGAATAATAATAACTAATACTATATAGTTGGGAAATATTATTTTTTTATTATGAATAGTAACCATAGGAAATATTTTCAACCACAGAAAAAGTGATAGAATTGGCTTAAAACTATGGGCTAAAACTATAAAATAACTATAATACATACATTTATCATATATTATCAGTTTTTTTTTTGACCAAGTAAATCCCTAAAAAGTTAAATAATGTATCTTAAATCATTATTTATAATTTTTTAACCATAGCATGACTTTTGTGAATAAAGTTATATTTTATTTAAATTCAAAACAATTTTTCGGTCATTACAATTAATGGCTTGGTTGGAAGATTCCATTCTGTTATTTATTACTCAAAAAGTATTAAAAATTCCATTTTTTATTATTTAACTAAAAAAATTCTTGGAAACAAATTTCTTACCTTAATTTAAGTTAAAATTATTTTTACTCTTAAATTATTTATTTTCCAAAAAAACTGATTTTCAAGCATTTTGAGTTCTTATATTAATATTAATTTTTACCTCATATAAATATTTAAACTAAAAAATGTATTCCTAATTTATAGTCATAATTTCAAAAAAAAAAATTGTCCCATTTTATTTTTATTAATATAATTACGTTATCATGGTTAAAAGTAAAATTATCATACTTATGGTTAAAATGGGTTTAAAATGGTTTAACTCGATGAGAGGGCATAAAATGTATCTAACACATTACCAAATGTGATTTGTTTCATTTATTTAAACCATATAACTTATAAAATTTAAATTGGGGGGCTTCTTATTTTCACATGACTTGATTATGATATATATATATATATATATATATATATATATTATTTAATCTCTTATGTAATTCCATGTTTGTTCTTTTCCTCCCCTATAAAATAATACCACTTATACTCTATTTTCAAAACATAATGAGACTTATATATCAAACAATACCTACCATAATTGTAACACTCCAGGTAAATAAATAATATGACATTTTCATATTTATCCATATTTGCGAATAAAATATTAATATGACTTTAAAGGGGACGCTATGCTTGATGGCGTACCCAACACGCAACAACGAGTTTCTTGGGAATCTTACGTTGCACTCTAATAATAAAATAATATTATTTTAAATAGTAGTTAACGCATAGCCGTTGTAATGGCGGGAATGAAAAGAAATAACTACAAAATGATTATATATGTTTGAAAAATATTTTTACTTTTTACAATAAATTTTATAGGATTAAAAATGCGAATTAATCCAATTTTAAGCGTAAACATTCTAATATTCTCTAAATGGTGGATTAACCGCCTTTTGATGGCGAAATTATTTTAAATCCACTTTTTGATAATTTTATGTGTTATATTTGGAAAAATAAAATTCTTCTTTAGAATCGGGACATCAATATTTACTTTGTGAAAATTTTTGGATTTTTTCCGAAAAAGTTCAATTTTTAATGAATAGTGAAAATGTTGTATTTTAATTCAAAAACTCTTTTTAATCTAATTTATTTATATGATTAGATTATCTTTTGAATTGGTCTTAAAGTGAAATTAGAATATATTTTTACCATTTAATCCAATAGCGGTCATTGGAATTAATTTCACTTTGAAATCGGACTTAAACTAGTGTCAATCTTTTGATACTTTTTGTTTCATAAAAACATGCTATTTGTATTGACAGCGGGAATTAATTATTAAATCAATTAATGAAACTTATAAGTTTTGAATTTTGTAAAATAGACATCATTTTTGAATTCAGAATATAAAATATAGCTTAGGGTGAATTTTTGGTAATTTTCTGAAAAACTTCAATTTTTGATGAATAGTGAAACCACTAAGTGGTACTTATAAAAACAGATTTTCCATTTAAATGAAATTTTTCCATCTTTGTGTTTTGAATTTCAAAAATCCAACATACATGGTTATCATTAAGAAGTAAAATGCGGTTCAATGGGATTAAAATAATTTTTGGTGAATAGTAACTTATTAAGTTTTTAATCGCGATTAGATGTAATTAGTGTAGTTTAAGGTAAAAATAATGTTTTAATAAAATGAAATGACCTAGAAACATGTACTACCCTCATTGGATGTTTCATGGATGACAAAGAAAATCCATGGGTCAACTTGGGGAACCCATGGAGCCACTTTGGATGGAAAATGACATAAATACCTTTTATTTAATGTTAAAGTAAAAATGACACAAACATGAAATGTTTTACTAAAACAATTTTTACATGGAGTTATACAATTCAGATATTTGACTATAAATATTCATTGGAAATATAAAAAGATTTCCTACATCATAGTATTTTTTTATAATTTTTAGACATTAAATAAATTAAATTATTTATGACATCATGATGATGCAGCGATGACCTCATTATTTAATGATTTTAATAAAATGGAAAGATAATGTAATATCTAAGACCTACACATGTACAAGACCTATTGGATGAGTGTATTTCGAACCATTAACACCTTATCCTAGAAATACATCAATTTGGGACCATTAAAATCCGAAACTCATTCTAAAATAAAGTAACATTTCCTTACTTTCCAAGAGTGCCCCTCCTCTCCTCTTATAAAAGTCCCCCACCTCTACCTCCTTACCCACACTCCCAAAGCCTTTGGTTCGGCCAAACCCTGCCCATTTTGTCTCTCCACATCTCTATCTAACTCTTTGAAGCCTCACTTTGGGCAGAAGTCTTCCCAAGGAAGCCTTTGAGCTCAAACCAAAGGGAGTTACCCGATTTTAAGGTAATGTCTTCACTTGTGTCCTTTTGTTTTATTTTGCTTCTCCAACCCCCTAAACTCTTTTTATTCATTTATTTTGTAACAAATCCAGTATCTTAAATATACTAGGATGTTTTTTATAATAAGGATTCTAGCTACACTTACACACACCATCTTCTAATGGTTAAAGAACATACTATTTCTGTGGTTGGCGATTTTCTGCCTCACGAAATGATGATTGTTCAACATTATTCTAACACCTTAAAAGGTGGCCATTAAGATGACACTATATTTATATATGATATATAATATGTTTATGTTTTACTTATGCTTATGTATTTTTCATTTATGTCATACCTTTATGGTTTCCATTATGGGTAAACGCGGTATCTTCATTTAAGGAAGTGCGGACACCGCCCCCTCAAAGTGATGTGATTCGTTAATACCATATGTGGTACGTATAAAAGATATATTTAATTATATTATATATGATACCATACTGGAATTAAAATACTATTATGTATCATTATGTTTTAATTCCATTAAATATGAAATATAAATGGAAGTAGCGTTCATACGTACGTACGGCTTACCGTCTCCATGAACGGTACATTTAATTTCTTGTCTCAAAATGTTATGTACTATTATATGTACATATATATAATGGATATATATGTAATATATTACATCTAAATGATGTATATCATTCTGTAATTATAACATATATATGTCTCTCTCATTTTGTTTTAATTCCATTAATATGACAAAAAATTAAAGTAGCGTTCATGCGTAAGTACGGCCTACCGTCTCCATGAACGGTGCTTTTAATTTTTATATCCAAATGATATGGAATAGTATAAAATGAATATATACTGGATATATATGATATTTAAAACATCAATACTATTCTGGATATGACGTACCTATAACTACATTGAAAATTATTTTCCAAAAAGTTCAATTTTTGACTCATGTACCAAACATCGACAAAAACGTCTGATATGAACTCATATTATTAACCAATTATTATAACATTAAAATATGTGATATGAACTGAATAATAATCATTATAGGAGTTCCTTAAGCAATTATAAATTAACCAAAGTTTATTATTTAGGAATATAAAGAAACGAACAAGACAAGTCGGACTTGAGGTAAGGGACCCTACCCCTCACTTTCTTTTTAAGTACACTCTTTTATGTCATTCCTTTTAAGCTCATCTTTCTTGTGATCGGGATGTTATTTTATATTACTCTTACTTTAATTTTTATGTTCATATGATGAGAGACCCTATTCTCTCTCATCAATCCATTTTGGAAGTTTTGAGTGGCGCCGTTAGGCTGCCGAATTTTCGTAAGAGATCCAACCTCTCTCTTTCTTTTTAAGTACTCTCATTTATGTCATTTATTTTAATCCCATATTTCTTATGTTAGGGGATGTTATTTTATATTCCTCATACTTTACTTTTTATGTTCATATTATGGGAGACCCTATTTGATCTCATAAACCCATTTTTTGAAGTTTTAAGTGGCGTCGTTAGGCTGCCGAGTTTTCGTAAGGGATTTTTCATCTCACTTTTATTCCCATGAGATTTATGCTACATTATCCACAATTTCCTTTGAGTGGTGTATGTACTACCCATTATTTTACTCATTGTGTAATATAATTTCATTTATGAGTATTTACATCAATGTTGTATTGTCCTTCTTTCACGGGGTGCATGTCTTGAAAGATACCCATGTCGGTAAGGGAACCCTTCACCCTCCTCTTTTTAAAAGACTTCTTTTGTTATATCTTTTAATTCACATACTATTATGTTGGGATATGTTCTTACATATCCTTATTGATTTAAATTTTATGTCCATGTGATGAGACACACTTTTTATCTCTCATCGACTCATTTTCTAAATTTTGTAGTGACGCCGTTAGGCTGTCAAATTTTTGCAAGGGAACTTCTTAACCCAAATTTGATTCTTTTAGATAAACTTGTACTCCATGAATATGTCGTTATATGAATATGTGTGAATAACCTCTGATTGTTTTACACTTAATATCCACTTATATTTGGTGTATTCGTTTGTCACACATAATAATGTAATTGATTTATCCTTAAACCAAGGATACCGTCTTTGTAAGGGACTTCGTCTCAATCTCCTTTCATTGAGGCATATTTTGTTTTATACACAACTTTATTTTATATGGTGTATAAACCCCTTTAAATTTTACGTTTATCCAAAAAGAATCTTTTTTATACGAAGCATTTTACAAAACGACAAAAGGGAATGTTTTTGTCATACGTATGCGGCGACAATGACTTCTCCGCCGTCATGACCATTATTTGAGTTTCATCTTCCTCTACAAGACATACCTTATTTTTAAAAGAAAAATAAATACCATGTTTTACTTTTCTTTTATTTTGGTATTGAAAATGGTTTTCATAAGGTTTTTTATATCAATGTGTTTTATTGATATCTTGTGATTGAAATGTGGAAATGTTATGTTTCCTTTATGCATGTATTATGTGGTACGATTATGTTATGGTTCTTGGGCATTGTTATGAAGACGAGTGGTTCCGTGATAAACTAAGGGCTGGTGAGCCCGATATAGCTCTCCAATACATTGGGTAATGCAAAGGAGTGAAACGTTAAGGTTTCTCCGAAGAGATTTAGGAAATATAATGTGGTGGGTATTCCAAATGGAACCAAGAGGGTTACTCCCTACATAAGAATGTTATGAATGCCTCAAGTTACCTTTTATGTCTTATGATTTCAATGATTTATTCATGATTTTATGAGGTATGTTAAAGTGCTTATGTTTTATGGGTAAAGTATGATTTCATTATTTTGTATACATGTACTCATGTTTCCTTTCCATATTTTTATATCCCTTACTGAGCTTTTTATGCCCATCCCATGTTTTTTGAAATGTTTTTCACAGGTCAAGGGAAAGGTACATGATATGATGATAGTGTCAAGGAAGTGTCAAGAAAGAATCCATGTTTTATTTTAAATATGTTTATGTTGATGGTAAAAATGAATATTGTCTTTTATGTAACCACTTTGTTTAAATGTGGAATGTAATGCAAGTTTCATGATCTAATTCCCTAAAACTCTAAACCTGAAAAGATCCTCAATGTGTAATCTTGTAATAACTCAAGATTAAGTAAGGTTTAAGGCTGGGGCCTTATAGTTGGTATCAAAGGTCGGTTTAGATAACTTTAGAGGTTAGGGTATTCTCTAAGCATAAGTGACTTTACCATAATGGCTAGGATTTCAGAAAGAGTCCAAGTTTTAGATAAAGTGAATGAGTAAGTATATCTTAGTGGTTATCTTCCTCATTAGTACATGATGGTTTTATTGATATACTCATGCTGACATTTCTGTTTTTAGTGAATGGATGGATCTAGCAGGCACCAAAGTGACAATAGGTTTGAAGGAAACTGTGGTGGTTCTCTGATTAAGAGACTGGATGAAATGGGGTATTCAATGAGGAAACTCGTGGTTGTTCTAAACCAACTATCAAGGAGTGAGGATCAACCACCTGAACCTTGGTCTGTTCTATAATTCATCATGTACGAGATGACCAATCTATGTAGAAGTTCAGGTAATAATTATAAAGGTAACCATTAGAGTTTATATGATCCTTACTTTTGAGGTAATTATGGGTTATTATATGTTATGGTGGAAAATGAAAGGAATGAGATAAACTTGAGGTTAAAATATGTTATGGTAATTTTTGAAGATTTTGTCTCTTTTTGGGGAATGTTTTAAGAATTATATAGTTTTGGAAAAAGGACAACATGCAGACCGTGTGACAAACCGTCGCATCGGACAAAGCTGCGAGAATCGAACCCACAACCAAAGTGAAACTGGTATTTATCACCTACCACTGGACTACGTGAATTCCCTGGTTAGTTTGACTAATTTTTTTTAGTTATATGATTTTAGGAATCAAGAGTAAGTTTATTTTGGGTTATCTATGGAAATGATTAACCTATCATCAAGGATATGTGATTAGGTTAATTACTTTTCAATATGAGAATTTAAGAGCAACTGATGTTATTTGGAGATAAAAGTTAATTTGTACCTTGGAAGACTATGTGACTAAATTGTTCAAATATTTGGGTTTCAATCTTAGTTTGGTTTACTTTGATGAATTTTATGGACAAATTGTTTATCGAATGGTCCTCGTTGAACTCTGGGTTTTGTTAGACAAATTTTGGAGATTAAGAATAGATTTTCTTTTTATAAAGGGTTATCCTTTTCTGGATTATCTGATCTTGTACTAACCTTTTGGGTTTTGGTTTTGGTTAGAGTCTAAAGACATGGGAAGTATATAGTTCTCTTTTGTGGATTAGGTGATTCTCTAGAAGTTGATTATAGTACTCTTAATACGAACAAGTCTTCCTAAATACTCGTCTTTTGGAGAAAATATGAGTTTGATTAAGGAATCTAGTAAAAGTTGAAAGTCAACATGACAAGTAAGTATGTTTCCTTAAGATCAAAAATAAATTCCTCAATGAAGAGTAACTTACAACAAAAATGTTGTTTGTTAACTTTTCCTACTGCGGAATCGAATACCGTTTAACCCATCACAAGTTTGTGATTTTCTTATGGTTAACTTTCTTCTAGACATGTTTACTATCACTCTCCATTAGAACATGACCCTTTGTTTTTTCCTCCATGTCCATATTTTCATACTTGGAATCCTAGTATGGGTTAACTCGGGTGACCTTTGTACTTATATTTCTTTATTTTAAAGTGATTTTTTTACCGACTCTTGTTCCGATGTGGGACTTTCAAGGATGTTTCCATGCCCAATTTTAAAATTGCGAGGACACAATTCCCAAAAGGGGGGAAGGATGTAACACCCCAGGTAAATAAAGAATATGACATTTTCATATTTATCCATATTTGTGAATAAAATATTAATATGACTTTAAAGGGGACGCTATGCTCGATGGCATACCCAACACGCAACAACGAGATTCTTGAGAATCTTACGTTGCACTCTAATAATAAAATAATATTATTTTAAATAGTAGTTAATGCCTAGCCGTTGTAATGGAGGGAATGAACATAACTAACTACAAAATGATTATATATGTTTGTAAAATATTTTTACTTTTTACAATAAATGTTAGAGGATTAAAAATGCGAATGAATCCAATTTTAAGCGTAAACATTTTAATATTCTTTAAAAGGTCGATTAACCGCCTTTTGATGGCGAACCTCTTTTAAATCCAATTTTTGAAAATTTTATGTGTTATATTTGACAAAATAAAATTCTTCTTTAGAATCGGGACATCAAAATTTACTTTGTGTAACTTTTTGGTTTTTTTCCGAAAAAGTTCAATTTTTAATGAATAGTGAAAAAAGTTGTATTTTAATTCAAAACCACTTTTTAATATAATTTATTTATATGATTAGATTATCTTTTGAATTGGTTTTAAAGTAAAATTAGAATATATTTTTACCATTTAATCCAATATCGGTCATTGGAATTAATTTCACTTTGAAATCGGACTTAAACTAGTGTCAATCTTTTGATACTTTTTGTTTCATAAAAACACGCTATTTGTATTGACAGCGGGAATTAATTATTAAATTAATCAATGCAACTTATATGTTTTGAATTTTTTAAAATAGACATCATTTTTGAATTCGGAATATCAAATATAGCTTAGGGTGAATTTATGGTAATTTTCTGAAAAACTTCAATTTTTTATGAATAGTGAAACCACTAAGTGGTACTTATAAAAACTGATTTTCCGTTTAAATAAAAATTTTCCATATTTGTGTTTTTAATTTCAAAAATATGACATACATGGTTGTCATTAAGAATTAAAATTTGGTTCAATGGGATTAAAATAATTTTTTTGTGAATAGTAACTTATTAAGTTTTTAATCGCGATTAGAGGTAATTAGTGTAGTTTAAGGTAAAAATAATGTTTTAATAAAGTGAAATGACCTAGACACATGTCCTACCCTCATTTTATGTGTCATGGATGACAAAGACAATCCATGGGTCAACTTGGGGACCCCATGGAGCCACTTTGGTTGGAAAATGACATAAATACCTTTTATTTAATGTTAAAGTAAAAATAACACAAACATGAAATGTTTTACTAAAACAATTTTTACATGGGGTTATACAAGTCAGATTTTTGACTATAAATAGTCATTGGAAATATAAAAAGATTTCCTACATCATAGTATTTGTTTTATAATTTTTATACATTAAATAAATTAAATTATTTATGACATCATGATGATGCGGCGATGACCTCATTATTTAATGATTTTAATAAAATGTAAAGATAATGTAATATCTAAGACCTACACATGTCCAAAACCTATTGGATGAGTGTATTTCAAACCCTTATCACCTTATACTCGAAACACATCAATGTGGGACCATTAAAATCCGAAACTCATTCTAAAATAAAGTAACATTTCTTTACTTTCCAAGAGTGCCCCTCCTCTCCTCTTATAAAAGGCCCCCACCTCTACCTCTTTACCAACACTCCCAAAGCCTTTGTCTCGGCCAACCCCTGCTCATTTTGTTTCTCCACATCCCTCTATAACTCCTTGAATCCTCACTTTTGTCAGAAGTCTTCCCAAGGAAGCCTTTGAGCTCAAACCAAAGGGAGTTACCCGATTTTAAGGTAATGTCTTCACTTGTGTCCTTTTGTTTTATTTTGCTTCTCCAACCCCCTAAACTCTTTTTATTAATTTATTTTGTAACAAATACATTATCTTAAATATACTAGGATGTTGTTATAAGAATTATTCGAGCTACACCTACACACACCTTCGTCTAATGGTTAAAGAACATACTGTTTCTGTGGTTGGCGATTTTCTGCCTCACAAAACGATGATTGTTCAACATTCTTCTAACACCTTAAAAGGTGGCCATTAAGATGACACTATATTTATATATGATATATAATATGTTTATGTTTTACTTAAGCTTCTGTATTTTTCATTTATGGCATACCTTTATGGTTTCCATTATGGGTAAACGTGATATCTTCATTTAAGGAAGTGTGGACTACCGCCCCCTCAAAGTGATGTGATTCGTTAATACCATATGTGGTACGTATAAAAGATATATTTGATTATATTATATATGATACCATATTGGAATTAAAATACTATTATGTATCATTATGTTTTAATTCTATTAAATATGAAATAGAAATGGAAGTAGCGTTCATGCGTACGTACGGCTTACCGTCTCCATGAACGGTACATTTCATTTCTTGTATCAAAATGTTATGTACTATTATAAGTACATATATATAATGGATATATATGTAATATATTACATCTAAATGATGTATATCATTTTGGAATTATAACATATATATATATATCTCTTTTTGTTTTAATTCCATTAATATGACAAAAAATTAAACTAGCGTTCATGCGTACGTACAGCCTACCGTCTCCATGAACGGTGCTTTTAATTTTTATCTAAAAATGCTATGGAATAGTATAAAATGAATATATACTGGATATATATGATATTTAAAACATCAATACTATTCTGGATATTATGTACCTATAACTACATGGAAAATTATTTTACAACAAGTTCAATTTTTGACTCATGTACCAAACATCGACAAAAACGTCTGATATGAACTCATATTATTAACCAATTATTATAAAATTAAAATATGTGATATGAACTGAATAATAATCATTATATAATGGCCTTAAGCAATTATAAATTCACCAAAGTTTATTATTCAGGAATATAAAGAGATGAACAAGACAAGTCGGACTTGAGGTAAGGGACCATACCCCTCTCTTTCTTTTTAAGTACACTCTTTTATGTCATTCCTTTTAAGCTCATATTTCTTGTGATTGGGATGTTATTTTATATTACTCTTACTATAATTTTTATGTTCATATGATGAGAGACCATATTCTCTCTCATCAATCCATTTTGGAAGTTTTGAGTGGCATCGTTAGGCTGCCGAATTTTCGTAAGAGATCCAACCTTTCTCTTTCTTTTTAAGTACTCTCATTTATGTCATTTATTTTAATCCCCCCTTTCTTATGTTTGGGGATGTTATTTTATATTCCTCATTCTTTAATTTTTATTTTAATATTATGGGAGACCCTATTTGATCTCATAAATCCATTTTTTGAAGTTTTATGTGGCGCCGTTAGGCTGCCGAGTTTTCGTAAGGGATTTTTCATCTCACTTTTATTACCGTGAGATTTATGCTACATTTGCCACAATTTCCTTTGAGTGGTGTATGTACTGCCCATTATTTTACTCATTGTGTAATATACTTTCATTTATGAGTATTTACATCAATGTTGTATTGTCCTTCTTTCACAGGGTGCATGTCTTGAAAGATACCCATGTCGGTAAGGGAACCTTTCACCCTCCTCTTTTTAAAAGACTTCTTTTGTTATGTCTTTTAATTCACATACTATTATGTTGGTATATGTTCTTATATATCCTTATTGATTTAAATTTTATTTCCATGTGATTAGATACCCTTTTTATCTCTCATCGACTCATTTTCTGAATTTTGTAGTGACGCCGTTAGGCTGTCAAATTTTTGCAAGGGAAATTCTTAACCCAAATTTGATTCTTTGGGATAAACTTGTACTCCTTGAATATGTCATTCTATAAATACGTTTGAATAACCTATGATTGTTTTACACTTAATATCCACTTATATTTGGTGTATTCGTTTGTCATATATAATTATGTAATTGATTTATCCTTAAACCAAGGATACCGTCTTTGTAAGGGACTTCGTCTCAATCTCATTTAATTGAGGCATATTTTGTTTTATACACAACTTTCTTTTATACGGTGTATAAAACCCTTTGATTTTTACATTTATCCAAAAGGAATCTTTTTTATACGAAGCATTTTACAAAACGACAAAAGGGAATGGTTTTTTCATACGTATGCAGTGATAATGACTTCTCCGCCGTCGTGACCATTATTTGAGTTTCGGCTTCCTCTACAAGCCATACCTTCTTTTTAAAAGAAAAATAAATACCATGTTTTACTTTTTTTATTTTGGTATTGAAAATGGTTTTCATAAGGTTTTTTTATATCATTGTGTTTTATTTATATCTTGTGATTGAAATGTGGAAATGTTATGTTTCCTTTATGCATGTATTATGTGGTACGATTATGTTATGGTTCTTGGGCACTGTTATAAAGACGGGTGGTTCCATGATAAACTAAGGGCGGGTGAGCCCGATATAGCTCTCCAGTGCATTGGGTAACACGAAGGAGTGAAACATTAAGGTTTCTCTGAATAGATTTAGGGAATATACAGTGGTGGGTATTCCAAACGTAACCAAGAGGGTTACTCCCTACGTAAGAATGTTATGAATGCCTCAAGTTACCTTTTATGTCTTATGATTTCAATTATTTATTCATGATTTTATGAGGTATGTTAAAGTGCTTATGTTTTATGGGTAAAGTATGATTTCATTCTTTTGTATACATGTACTCATGTTTCCTTTCCATATTTTTATATCCCTTACTGAGATTTTTATGCTCATCCCAAGTTTTTTGAAATGTTTTTCACAGGTCAAGGGAAAAGTACATGATATGATGATAGTGTCAAGGAAGTGTCAAGAAAGAATCCATGATTTATTTTAAATATGTTTCTCTTGATGGGAAAAATGAATACTGTCTTTTATGTAACCACTTTGTTTAAATGTGGAATGTAATGCAAGTTTCATGATCTAATTCTTTAAAACTCTAAACCTGAAAAGATCCTCAATGTGTAATCTTGAAATAACTCAAGATTAAGTAAGGTTTAAGGCTGGGGCCTTATAGTTGGTATCAAAGGTCGGTTTAGATAACTTTAGAGGTTAGGGTATTCTCTAAGCATAAGTGACTTTACCATAATGGTTAGGATTTCATAAAGAGTCCTAGATTTAGATAAAGTGAATGAGTAAGTATATATTAGTGGTTATCTTCCTCATTAGTACATGATGGTTTTGTTGATATACTCATGCTGACATTTCTGTTTCTAGTGAATGGATGGATCTAGCAGGCACCAAAGTGACAATAGGTTTGAAGGAAACTGTGGTGGTTCTCTGATTAAGAGACTGGATGAAATGGGGTATTCAATGAGGAAACTCGTGGTTGTTCTAAACCAACTATCAAGGAGTCATGATCAACCACCTGAACCTTGGTGTGTTCTATAATTCATCATGTACGAGATGACCAATCGATGTGGAATTTCAGGTAATAATTATAAAGGTAACCATTAGATTTTATATGATCCTTACTTTTGAGGTAATTATGGGTTATTATATGTTATGATGGAAAATAAAAAATATGAGATAAACTTGAGGTTAAAATATGTTATGGTCATTTTTTGAAGATTTTGTCTCATTTTGGGGAATGCTTTAATAATTATATAGTTTTGGAAAAAGGACAACACACAGACTGTGTGAAAACCCGTCGCGTCGAACAAAGCTGCGGGAATCGAACCCACACCCAAAGTGCAACTCGTATTTATCACCTACCAATGGACTACGTGAAGTCCCTAGTTAGTTTGACTAATTCGTTTTAGTTAGACGATTTTAGTAATCAAGAGTAAGTTTATTTTGGGTTATCTATGGAAATGATTAACCTATCATCAAGGATATATGATTAGGTTAATTACTTTTCAATATGAGAATTTAAGAGCAACTGATGTTATTTGGAGATAAAAGTTAATTTGTACCTTGGAAGACTATGTGACTAAATCGTTCAAATATTTGGGTTTCAATCTTAGTTTGGTTTACTTTGATGAATTTTATGGACAAATTGTTTATCGAATGGTCCTCATTGAACTCTGGGTTTTGTTGGACAAATTTTGGAAATTAAGAATAGATTTTTTTTTATAAAGGGTTATCCTTTTCTGGATTATCTGATCTTGTACTAACCTTTTGAGTTTTGGTTTTGGTTAGAGTCTAAAGACATGGGAAGTATATAGTTCTCTTTTGTGGATTAGCTGATTCTCTAGAAGTTGATTATAGTACTCTTAATGCGAACAAGTCTTCCTAAATACTCATCTTTTGGAGAAAATATGAGTTTGATTAAGGAATCTAGTAAAAGTTGAAAGTCAACATGACAAGTAAGTATGTTTCCTTAAGATCAAAAATAAATTCCTCAATGAAGAGTAACTTAAAACAAAAATGTTGTCTGTTAACTTTTCCTACTGGGGAATCGAATACCGTTTAACCCATCACAAGTTTGTGATTTCTTATAGTTAACTTTCTTCTAGACATGTTTACTATCACTCTCCATTAGAACATTACCCTTTGTTTTTTCTTCCATGTCCATATTTTCATACTTGGAATCCTATTATGGGTTAACTCGGGTGACCTTTGTACTTATCTTTCTTTATTTTAAAGTGATTGTTTTACCGACTCTTGTTCCGATGTGGGACTTTCAAGGATGTTTCCATGCCCAATTTTAAAATTGCGAGGATGCAATTCCCAAAAGGGGGGAAGGATGTAACACCCCAGGTAAATAAAGAATATTACATTTTCATATTTATCCATATTTGTGAATAAAATATTAATATGACTTTAAAGGGGACGCTATGCTCGATGGCGTACCCAACACGCAACAATGAGTTTCTTGGGAATCTTACGTTGCACTCTAATAATAAAATAATATTATTTTAAATAGTAGTTAACGCCTAGCCGTTGTAATGGAGGGAATGAACAGAACTAACTACAAAATTATTATATATTTTTGTAAAATATTTTTACTTTTTACAATAAATGTTAGAGGATTAAAAATGCGAATGAATCCAATTTTAAGCGTAAATATTCTAATATTCGTTAAAAGGTCGATTAACCGCCTTTTGATGGAGAACCTCTTTTAAATCCACTTTTTGACAATTTTATGTGTTATATTTGACAAAATAAAATTCTTCTTTAGAATTGGGACATCAAAATTTACTTAGTGTAAATTTTTTTGTTTTTTCCGAAAAAGTTCAATTTTTAATGAATAGTGAAAAATGTTGTATTTTAATTCAAAACCTCTTTTTAATATAATTTATTTATGTGATTATATTATATTTTGAATTGGTTTTAAAGTGAAATTAGAATATATTTTTACCATTTAATCCAATAGCGGTCGTTGGAATTAATTTCACTTTGAAATCGGACTTAAACTAGTGTGAATCTTTTGATACTTTTTGTTTCATAAAAACACGCTATTTGTATTGACAGTAGGAATTAATTATTAAATTAATTAATGAAACTTATATGTTTTGAATTTTGTAAAATAGAAATCATTTTTTAATTTGGAATATCAAATATAGCTTAGGGTGAATTTTTGGTAATTTTCTGAAAAACTTCAATTTTTGATGAATAGTGAAACCACTAAGTGGTACTTATAAAAACTGATTTTCCATTTAAATGAAATTTTTCCATATTTGTGTTTTGAATTTCAAAAATCCGACACACATGGTTGTCATTAAGGATTAAAACATGGTTCAATGGGATTAAAATAATTTTTTGGTGAATAGTATCTTATTAAGTTTTTAATCGCGATTAGAGGTAATTAGTGTAGTTTAAGGTAAAAATAATTTTTTAATAAAATTAAATGACCTAGACACATGTCCTACCCTCATTTTATGTGTCATTCCTGAAAAATACAATCCATGGGTCAACTTGGGGACCCCATGGAGCCACTTTGGTTGGAAAATGACATAAATACCTTTTATTTAATGTTAAAGTAAAAATAACACAAACATGAAATGTTTTACTAAAATGATTTTTACATGGGGTTATACAAGTCAGATTTTTGACTATAAATAGTAATTGAAAATATAAAAAGATTTCCTACATCATAGTATTTTTTTTATAATTTGTATACATTAAATAAATTAAATTATTTATGACATCATGATAATGCGGCGATGACCTCATTATTTAATGATTTTAATAAAATGGAAAGATAATGTAATATCTAAGACCTACACATGTCCAAAACCTATTGGATGAGTGTATTTTAAACCCTTATCACCTTATCCTCGAAACACATCAATGTGGGACCATTAAAATCCGAAACTCATTCTAAAATAAAGTAACATTTCCTTACTTTCCAAGAGTGCCCCTCCTCTCCTCTTATAATAGTCCCCCACCTCTACCTCCTTACCCACACTCCCAAAGCCTTTGTCTCGGCCAACCCCTACGCATTTTGTCTCTCCACATCCGTCTCTAACTCCTTGAAGCCTCACTTTGGGCAGAAGTCTTCCCAAGGAAGCCTTTGAGCTCAAACCAAAGGGAGTTACCCGATTTTAAGGTAATGTCTTCACTTGTGTCCTTTTGTTTTATTTTGCTTCTCCAACCCCCTAAACTCTTTTTATTCATGTATTTTGTAACAACTATAGTATATTCAATATACTAGGATGTTGTTATAATAAGGATTCGATCTACACCTACACACACCTTCGTCTAATGGTTAAAGAACATACTATTTCTGTGGTTGGCGATTTTCTGCCTCACAAAACAATGATTGTTCAACATTCTTCTAACACCTTCAAAGGTGGACATTAAGATAACACTATATTTATATATGATATATAATATGTTTATTTTTTACTTAAGCTTATGTATTTTTCATTTATGTCATACCTTTATGGTTTCCATTATGGGGAAACGCGATATCTTCATTTAAGGAAGTGCGGACTACCGCCCCCTCAAAGTGATGTGATTCGTTAATACCATATGTGGTACATATAAAGGATATATTTAATTATATTATATATGATACCATATTGGAATTAAAATAATATTATGTATCATTATGTTTTAATTCAATTAAATATGAAATAGAAATTGAAGTAGCGTTCATGCGTACGTACGGCTTACCGTCTCCATGAACGGTACATTTCATTTCTTGTCTCAAAATGTTATGTACTATTATAAGTACATATATATAATGGATATATATGTAATATTTTACATATAAATTATGTCTATCATTCTGGAATTATAACATATATATATCTCTCTCATTTTGTTTTAATTCCATTAATATGACAAAAAATTAAAGTAGCGTTCATGCGTACGTACGGCCTACCATCTCCTTGAACGGTGCTTTTAATTTTTATCTCCAAATGCTATGGAATAGTATAAAATGAATATATACTGGATATATATGATATTTAAAACATCAATACTATTCTGGATATGATGTACCTATAACTACATGGAAAATTATTTTCCAACAAGTTCAATTTTTGACTCATGTACCAAACATTGACAAAAACGTCTGATATGAACTCATATTATTAGCCAATTATTATAACATTAAAATATGTGATAATAACTGAATAATAATCATTATAGGAGGTCATTAAGCAATTATTAATTGACCAAAGTCTATTTTTCAGGAATATAAAGAAACGAACAAGACAAGTCAGACTTGAGTTATGGGACCCTACCCCTCTCTTTCTTTTTAAGTAAACTCTTTTATGTCATTACTTTTAAGCTCATCTTTCTTGTGATCGGGATGTTATTTTATATTACTCTTACTGTAATTTTTATGTTAATATGATGAGAGACCCTATTCTCTCTCATAAATCTATTTTGGAAGTTTTGAGTGGCGTCATTAGGCTGCCGAATTTTCGTAAGTGATCCAACCTCTCTCTTTCTTTTTAAGTACTCTCATTTATGTAATTTCTTTTAAGCCCATATTTATTATGTTTGGGGATGTTATTTTATATTAATCATACTTTAATTTTTATGTTCATATTATGGGAGACCCTATTTGATCTCATAAATCCATTTTTTGAAGTTTTAAGTGGCGTCATTAGGCTGCCGAGTTTTCGTAAGGGATTTTTCATCTCACTTTTATTCCTGTGAGATTTATGCTATATTTGCCACAATTTCCTTTGATTGGTGTATTTACTGCCCATTATTTTACTCATTGTGTAATATACTTTCATTTATGAGTATTTACATCAATGTTGTATTGTCCTTCTTTCACGAGGTGCATGTCTTGAAAGATACCCATGTTAGTAAGGGAACCTTTCACCCTCCTCTTTTTAAAAGAATTCTTTTGTTATGTCTTTTAATTCACATACTATTATGTTGGGATATGTTATTCTATATCCTTATTGATTTAAATTTTATTTCCATGTGATGAGATACCCTTTTTATCTCTCATCGACTCATTTTCTGAATTTTGTAGTGACGCCGTTAGGCTGTCAAATTTTTGCAAGGGATCTTCTTAACCCAAATTTGATTCTTTGGGATAAACTTGTACTCCTTGAATATGTCGTTCTATGAATATGTGTGAATAACCTCTTATTTTTTTACACTTAATATCCACTTATATTTGGTGTATTCTTTTGTCACACATAATTATGTAATTGATTTATCCTTAAACCAAGGATACCGTCTTTGTAAGGGACTTCGTCTCAATCTCCTTTCATTGAGGAATATTTTGTTTTATACACAACTTTCTTTTATAAGGTGTATAAACCCCTTTGACTTTTACGTTTATCCAAAAGGAATATTTTTTATACGAAGCATTTTACAAAATGACAAAAGGGAATGTTTTTGTCATACGTATGCGGTGATAATGACTTCTCCGCCGTCGTGACCATTATTTGAGTTTCGGCTTCCTCTACAAGTCATACCTTCTTTTTAAAAGAAAAATAAATATCATGTTTTACTTTTCTTTTATTTTGGTATTGAAAATGGTTTTCATAAGTTTTTTTTATATCAATGTGTTTTATTGATATCTTGTGATTGAAATGTGGAAATGTTATGTTTCCTTTATGCATGTATTATGTGGTACGATTATGTTATGGTTCTTGGGAATTGTTATGAAGATGGGTGGTTCCGTGATAAACTAAGGGCGGGTGAGCCCGATATATCTCTCTTATACATTGGGTAACGCGAAGGAGTGAAACGTTAAGGTTTCTCTGAAGAGATTTAGGGAATATACTGTGGTGGGTATTCCAAACGTAACCAAGAGGGTTACTCCCTACATAAAAATGTTATGAATGCCTCAAGTTACCTTTTATGTCTTATGATTTCAATGATTTATTCATGATTTTATGAGGTATGTTAAAGTGCTTATGTTTTATGGGTAAAGTATGATTTCATTCTTTTGTATACATGTACTCATGTTTCCTTTCCATATTTTTATATCCCTTACTGAGCTTTTTATAGTCATCCCATGTTTTTTGAAATGTTTTTCATAGGTCAAGGGAAAGTTACATGATATGATGATAGTGTTAAGGAAGTGTCAAGAAAGAATCCATGTTTTATTTTAAATATGTTTCTGTTGATGGGAAAAATTAATACTGTCTTTTATGTAACCACTTTGTTTAAATGTGGAATGTAATGCAAGTTTCATGATCTAATTCTCTAAAACTCTAAACCTGAAAAGATCCTCAATGTGTAATCTTGTAATAACTCAAGATTAAGTAAGGTTTAAGTCTGGGGCCTTATAATAATACCTTCATATATTCCTTCTCAACTTTTTGTGTCTTCATTTCCTTCCAAAATACAATCCTTTCAATACATAAGGTTTAAGACAAAATAAGTTCATCAAAGAAGATGTATATCTCATAACTGATCCTTTTCAATTTTATATCTTCATCTACTGCTTCTAAATTTATGGTATCCATTGAAAAATTAATAAATAAATAAATATATTTTATATACATAATTTTTATTATGGTAATTTAACAACTATTATCCACCTTATTCTCATCTGTTGGAAAATGATAACATCACCCTTGTGTATGTGTAGACTACTACCAACACACAATAATGTAAAATATTTTTCACTTCTATTTTACATGGATGGTAACACAGATAAATTTATTTAATATATATGTTTCATATTATTTAAGAATCATATAGGAAAATTTAATTTCTATTTTCCTATGTTTTATTCCTTCCTTTGAAAAGTGATAGCAACATTTATGTGTACGTATGGTATGTTGTCTCCATGAATGGAGTAATTTATTTAACTATCCATAAATTTATGTATGAATATAAATTTAAATATAATAAATAAATATATTATAAATATCATGATAAAATTATATGTATGATTTTACTATGATCAATGTAGAAGAACTGGGATTGACAAACTGAAACATGAATTACAAATGAAGTTGATGTCACTCTAAAGTGTGCTTTTGATAAACTGTCAATAATAAATATGTTATAATATATTATAATTAAATAATATATGGTGTGATATGTATAATTATGGTTCTATAATATATTTTTATTTAATCATTATTTATATATAGGATGTTCTAATTTTTAAAATTCATGATGAGACTTGAGGTAAGGGATTTTCGTCTCACTTTTACTTCTATGATACACATGCCATATTCACCACTTATTTATCATATATGGTGAATATACTATAAATTAATGTATTCTATTATGATTATCATGAAAATTATGTGGATATAAATTTCTATATATGTTTATATTTTTCATGAGAATTTTATTATAAATATTCCAATGGTTAAAGGGTCTTGTGTTACAATCTCATTGTGTATTGGGATTGTTTATGATTAAGTTTTTGATGATAAAATTTCATAACATGACTATCAATAATATTATGAATTTTGATATCCTCTACATATTTCAATGAATTACATTTTTTCCTTTTATATTCCTCTATTTATATTTTAAATATACCTAAATAAAATAATTAAGGAAATCTAGCATTATTTATCTCTTTGGTCAAAAATTATTTTTCTTCCATGTCCCTGTTTTCATAAAATTATTTTCATGAATGTTCTCAAAATTATCCTACGGGTTTTCAAATCCATCCTTTCCCATATTTTAATTTTTAAAATAAATTAAAATTAATGTTTTTTTACTTTTCTAATCATGTACTTTTGACTTTTTATTGAAAATTTGAAAGGTATATTTATTTTTATGTACACGGCATGAATATAATTTATTATCATCATGTTATCTATATATTTTCAATATTAATTTATGAAATTAAACTATTATTTTCAATTAAATTTATCTTCTTAGTGTTTTATAAATATTTGGATTTTTAAAATAGTTAGTTCAAAATGAAAAGGTTATTCTCCACAATTCAATGAAATTTTGAATTTTTTTTCAAAACCATTATGTTTCCATAAGTTATGACTTGATGAATAAATTATGATATTATATCACAAATATGTATAATTTTCATTTTGTGAAGTGTGGCCCTATAATTATATATCCCTCTAAATCATTTGATAAATATGGATATCCCATGTGATAATAATCACTATAATGGGGAGTGAACCCATTTTAGTAAGGGACATTTACAAATATCATTGTCTTGGGAGTGAATCTTGACTATTTATATAATGATTTGGAAATGAACCAAATCCAAAATAATATTATTTTGAGTGAATCTTCATTATGGATAATATGGTTCAGGGAGTGAACCTAATCCAATATCATATTCTTAGTAGTGATCCATGACTACTGAGTAAATTATTTTCTATGAATATGTTTATGACAAAAACTTATACCTTATGAAAATTTTATTCTCTCATTTCTCATGTTCGTGGATTCCTCAATGATTCATTTCATATGATCTACCATGATTTTTACCATGACATAGGATTATGATATTTTATTTATAGGGTGTGGTTTTCAAATGATAAATACATGTTCTCATATCCTTATGACCTTTTAATTTTTTAAATGATCATTATCATCTCCCTTATTTACCGTTACTAAGCATATGATCTCACCTATTCTTATTATTTATTTCCCTAGGTTTTGATGAAGTTTTTTAAGTATGATATGTTAAATATGGGTTCTATTTTTTAAGAACATAGTGAGATATGATGTAGATATTTTATTAACCATTCGATTATGTATCATAGTTCCCAATATAACTAAAACTATATGGTTCTAGAATTGATCGTTATATTATTTATTGAATAATAATCTTTTAAGAAGTAATATTTATGTATGAAACATATGGGTCACAATAGTTGGTATTATATTAGGGTTTACTTAACCGTTGGAGAATGGGATGATATAGCATTAATGAGAACCCTAGGGACATTTCGAGGAATAACATAACTTCTTATAGATTTTATAAGGAAGTGATTATGTTGTTTTCCTAGAAATACATAACTTACTAGATACTACAAGTATATTTGGTTTTATAAAAAATGCATATAGGGGTAATAAAACTAAAAAATGTTGTCAATAACATCTCAACCATCATTCTAGTGAATGGTGAATGTTCTCTTACTATTCCACTAGTTGAAATCTCATAAGGGGTATTCTTATTATAATTAACATTTTAATTATAAATCATTATGAAGGATTTGAATATATTATGAGCATGAATTTCCTATGTTAAAACCATTGTGCCATAGATTAAAAGTAATATGTCATGATTTAGACATCCTATAAATTATTTTTCAATATTATGTAGTTTACCACTTTGATTTTTTCTAATCACACAATGATTTTTGGTTTTAATCAGTGGTTGGATCTGAAGGGAACCATATTAATGTTGAATGTGATGTAAAATGAAATGATATTACTCTTGATAAAACAAATGATATGTGATCTATAATAAATAATCTTCTCTATATGTGTATATAACTTTCACTAGCTATGAATCGTGACAAATTTTTAAATGAGGAAAGAAGGGAACAATGTTTTTTGAGTATTTTGTAAGAAAAAATCCACATTATTTTAGTGGGTTTTATAATCCACTAATTGTTGATCAATAGATCAATACTAATTAAATTATATTTTCCATTATATAGTGTTTAGAACATAAACAAATTATTTAGGTTGTTTATCTCTTTTAAGGTGAAGTAGATCTATTGTGGATTCTTATCAAGAACATGAGGAAACATAATGAAATTAACTCTATGTAATGGGATAAATTTAATATATTATATTTAAATAAGTACTTTCCTCATAATATTTGAATGGAAATAGAGAATGAATTTCTTAAGATAATGTGAAAGGATGATGAATCTATTGGTTCCTATGAGGGAAATTTTACAAGACTCAATTGGTATGCTTCTAGAATTTTCATACATCATGATAGTAAGATTGATCAATACATTAGTGGTTTAAAGGAATATCTCTAACGGGAATTGGACATAACCGACTTTAGTATCTATGAAGAAATTATTTGATTTTATCTCCATATGGATATAGATATTGTATTTACTGATTAATATCTTGGTTTTGATATGAAAACAAATATTTAATTTAAATGAAATTATAAAAACCATGGAGATAAGAATAAGATCATTCATTTATGTTCAAAGTGAGGAAGGAAATGTGGATGAATTTGTCTTTAGAAAACTGGTAAATGTATTATGTTTGTAAAGGAAACCCATTGGGAAGTAAAATTCTAATGTGATGGTAATATGAAGTCGTATAATTATAGAGATAAATAACCACATAATGCACCACACATACTCTATCATTTAAAATGAAGGTAGTATGGGGATTATGATAACTAGTTTATATATATGAAGGTTAATGATGATGATTTACATTAGAAACATATTAATCCTAGTGATAATAGGAAGTCTCAAGTGAACACTCTTTATAATTTTTATATTTAATAGGTGAAGGGTACAATTACCATCAACTCTATAACTAATAATTTATTATTTGATTTTGGATATCAAAACTCTTCTATATCTGAATAATTTTCCAACTGTATCACAATACCACCTCAACAACTAGATATTGAATTAGTAGAGAAAAAAATTAATGGTAAGATGATCTAATGTCAAGTCTAGGATATTTCATTGATTTATGTTCATGGGAATGTGTTTCCTAAAAATAGAATTATTCTCCCTCTAGTTGTATTCAATGTTATTTGGGGGATGGATTGAGTTTCATTACATAAATACCACATCAATTTCTAAGGAAGGGTATTAAAATTTTACATTTTGAAGAAACCAATAATCTTATATCATTATGATGTTAAATATAAATATACAAAAGAAATTACATCCATTTTATGAGTTTTCATTCTTATTAATATAAGTTTTTTTTATCTCATATGGTATTGGGGAAACTCAACATCAAATATATTCTTACTGTATGAGAGTATTTTGATGTTTTTATAGAATAATTTTCTATTATTCCACCAAAATGTGATGTTGGGTTTTCAATAGAACACATACCTAGTATTGCACCCATTTTAAAAACTCTATATAGAATGGCCTTGATTGTGTTGTAGTAATTGAGGGATCAACCCAAGGATAATCTCTAATAGAATAATTTTTTCTAGGCACATCACCTTGGGAAGCACTATTTTGTTAAAAAGAAAGAAGGATCAATGAGAATTCTTATTGATTATCAAGAACATACACTACAAAAAAACAGTAATTTAGCGATGTTTCCGGAAAAACATCCTTAATTTAAAGAAGTTTCTAGAAAAACATCATTGTATTTTATGATGCTTTATGAAAAATGTATCTAAATCAGTGTTGTTTTGTGAAAAAATGTCTCTAAATTAGTGACATTTCCTAAAACAGTGTCACTAAATTAGCAATGTTTGCTCAAAATGTCACTAAATTAGCAACATTTCATGAAAAAACATCGCTAAATTAAGGATGTTTCCAGAAAAATGTCGCTAAATTTTTAAAGTTATATATATATATATAAACACTAAATTGTGCATATAAATGTGTATGTATATATATATATATATTTACACACACACACACACACATATATATATATATATATACATATGTTTAGATATAAAAAAATATAATTTAAATTTAGTCACGTTTTTAAGTAAATGTGGTTATTTTAGAGATATATTTACCAGTGTTTTAAAAAGTGTATAATTACATATATATATATATATATAATTATAATTATATTTCCGCATACATACACATATATATTTACACACAAATATAAACATAAATACATAAATACATATTAATATATATATATATATATAAACCAATATATATAATATAAACACACACATATATATGTATATAATATAAAAATATATATATAATATAGTATAAATATATAAATAAACAAAAAATATAAACATATGTATATACAAAAAATAACAACACAAATACTTATATATAGTATAAACATATATATAATATAAAATATAAACTTATATATAAATATAATATAATATAAACATATATATATAATATAAAATATAAAATATAAACATGTAAACATATATATATATATATATTAATATATGTAGATTAATGTAAAGACACAGAAATTCCATGTAATTGTTTTTTAACTATATGGGAATTCTTCAAGACTGCAAAATCTGACGGCACGCGATTCTGAGGCCCGGAGTGCTCAGAATGATTTGTTGATGTTTTGTTAAGCGTTAATTAGCGCGCGTAAGCAATTTTCCTGAAAAAATGAAATAACTCTTAAACGGTTACTTAGCTCAGAAATCTGAGGGCACCGTTGCACTCAGGATGGCAGTTTTACCCTAAGAGAAACTTAAGTTTAGTCGGTGCAGGCCTCCTGTGAGAAAACCCAAAAATGGCATAATCGTAAATAAAATAATTAAATAAATTATTTTATTTTTCAAATGCTTATAACTCAAAAACGGTAGCTCGGATTGAAAATTTGAGACCACCGCTGAACTCATGAGGGCATTCTTTATTTAAGAAGATACTAACTTTGGCCGGTGCGGGCCACCAGTGAAAGTTAGTTTTTGGCCGTAAATAAAATAATTAAGTGACAATTATTTTATTGTAAAATCCATAACTTTTAAATGGTAACTCAGATTTGAAATCCGAGATTACCGTTGGGTTCTTTGGGGCGTTTTTTAATTGGCTAGAGCCTAACCTTGACTGGCGCAGGTCAAGGGTGACTGTTAATAATTTACCGAACTTTTTTTCAGGTATGTTCAGTAAACACACAAGTGGCGTTTTGTAACTTTTGAACTGATGCTCAGAATTGAAATCGGAGGACACCGTTGAACTCACAGCGCCAGTATTCTCTTAAGGATACTTTCAACTCGACCTCAATTAGTTGAGGGTGAATGTTAGTTTTCGTGTTTTTTGTGGAAATAAAAATAAAATAAAGAACAACTTTTTATTTTATTTTTAACCTCCCAATTGATTGCTTGGAGGTGGGGACCGCCTGAGCTAAAAAACTCCCATTTTTGAATTTATGGTGGTGGGGACCACCCGAACCCCTCTTTAATATGGGGAAGTCCCTTGGAAAACATCCCATTTAATTACACCAACGTAAATTAAATGGATTGACTTTCAAATACTAAGTAATAGCGTCGTTGGAATTTTGGAAGGTTCCTATTAAATGAACCTTCATAAATTCCATGATCGTTACTTACCCTCTCCCTCTCCTATTTATATGGAGCTTGGGAGGAGGATTTGGCACAGCTTCACCAAGCGATGAAACTCTGGTAAAGTGTCGCAACGCCCAACACTTAGAAGACAAAGCCGACCCGGTGAGAGGTGACAGACAACATCGAACCACTAATGGGCGACGTGCGAGTGGCGTCTTTGGGTGTCGGTCATGGGAACAAATAACACGGTCCATCGGTAAGTGCAGACGATTCTCTGATGTTCAAGGTATGGGGTTATTTCGTTTGAGCGTTTTTGATTTCCTATTCCCTGTTCTTGAATTTATATGAATGACGTGGGTCAACTGACTAACGGGTTGTCCCGCGATTCTTCCATATTTTCAGGAGGTTGTTGTGTGGTATCATGTAGGGTTTGTTGTTGATTTGTACCCCCTTATCCCGTTCTTGACATCCTTCTTTAATTAAGAACGTTTATGTCGCTTGCTACCACTCTAACATGGAGGGTGTGGGCCAAACAAACATAGCCCAACCACTCTGCAACCTTTATGGTTTTGATGTGTTCTTCGCAATGGAGTAGGACAGCGACCGGTGTCGGCGATTGGCACTGGTGGGACTTGGGAGCGGTGGTCGACACCACGGCTGGCCGCGAAGAAGGCGGCGGCGCGACCGTGCCACCGGAGAAGGGACGCGGCCCATCAGTCGTAGCAGAGCAAGGGCAGTGGCCAGCATCGGTCGGCCGTGCGAAGGGGCGGCAGCGCGTGTCTTCCAGCTCGGTGTACAAGAGTTGCGGCACGAGGTCGCGGCAGCGAGGGAGGGCGGCCAGCTCGCCACTGGCCGCCGGAGATGGCGTGACGCACGACCTCACCACGCGGAGGAAAGGATGGCCATCTGGCCAGCCAGGGCCACCCAGCGGGCTGCAACACAGTGGATTTCCTAGCGCGAGCCACCCAACGGGCCACTCCGTGGGCCGGGCCGGCTATGACCGAACCCGGACCAACTTCGACCCTTTTTTCTCTTTCGGCCATATCTTGAGCTACGAGCGTCCGTTTGACGAACCGTCTGCGGCACCGGAAACCTTGAATCAAGATAGTCCTTTTTATTTTCTTCACTAGAGTTTTGGATAAAGTTGGAGTATAGCTGGATTGGATCAAACCTTGGGTCCAACCGGGCCCTCGGAGTAGAAACGCTAATAACTTACAGACTGGGCATCCGATTGATGCACCGTCAGTTGTGTTGGGTCACTTTCGACATGAAAGATCTTTGGAATACTTCTTCCTGGGACTTCGTGGCAGTTGGAGTATCATCATGTGGCTTGAGGAGCGGTCCCTCCTGGAATCAAGCGAGCTTAGTGCGGTAACCCTGTGGCTAGTTATACGTGAAGAAAGAACATTGATCTTGTGTGGGTCAGCGCATACCGATCCTGTGTGGGTCAGATCATGTGTGGGTCAGCACTCATCGATTTTGTGTCGATCAGTGCATATCGATCCTGTGTGGGTCAGATCCTATGTGGGTCAGAAGGGGTTAGTTACCTATCAATCCTGTGTGGGTCGGAAGCAGTGTTATTTAACAGAATAAGATGATCTAGCCTTAAACTAATCATCTAAACTTATGTACTTATGTTATACCTGGTGTCAGCTGAGTCCTTACCTTCATGGTGATACCTTTGTGGTATTCCTCTATGTGTCATAATTGTGTGGTATATTCCTTTATGGTGTTACCTTGGTGGTATTCTTCTGTGTGGCGTACTTGTGTGGTACTTACCTTCATGGTGATACCTTTGTGGTATTCTTCTGTGTGGTGTACCTTTTTGGTACTTTCCTTCGTGGTGATACCTTGGTGGTATTCTTCTATGTGGAGTACATGTGTGGTACTTACCTTCGTGGTGATACCTTTGTGGTATTCTTCTATGTGGCATACCTATGTGGTACATTCCTTCGTGGTGATACCTTGGGGGTATTCTTTTGTGTGGCGTATCTGTGTTCTACTTACCTTCGTGGTGATACCTTTCTGGTATTCTTCTGTGTGGCATACCTGTGTGGTACTTTCTTTCGTGGTGATACCTTGGTTGTATTCTTCTGTGTGGTGTACCTGTGTGGTACTTACCTTTGTGGCGATACCTTTGTGGTATTCTTCTGTGTTGCGTACCTATGTGGTACTTACCTTCGTGGTGATAACTTTGTGGTATTCTTCTGTGTGGAGTTACCTTTTTGGTACTTACCTTTGTGGTGTTACCTTCATGGTATTCCTTCCTTTGTGGAATAGTTAAGCCTTGGGATATAGATTTGGGCCTTGTGTTTCCTCATAAATGATATGGGTATACATGATAACTTAGGTATTTGTATGGGAATATAACTAAGTAGTGGTGACGGTTGTTTTCAGGCTTTTTTTTTATCCTTTGTGGATTTTGAGTGACCTTTGGGGGGTCTCGGGGTCCCTACTGAGTATCGTTATACTCACCCTTGCATGGGCTATGCCCGCACCTTGTTGTGTTTGGTGCAGACGACAGACAGAACTGACTAAGGATGAGGGTACAAGGACTGGAGGTAGCTTGGAGGTGGACCATAGATGAGGCGTACCGCAGAGATGATCGTTCGAGAGTTGTACCTACCCTTCAGGTAGGATCCTTGGCGGGTGTTCATAGGAGCTGCTCAGTTTACTTGTACTTTCTAGTTTTCTTGTACTTTCTAATTGGACTTGTATTCTTGCCCCTTTTACTTACTGTAAACACTCTCTTTACTATTCAGTTTACTTGTGTTTGTATCATGTTGTGTGCTTGGTTGCGTGAGTTACAGGTTATAAAGGCAATGCCTTCCCAGTTTTAGGGAATACACCTTCGGTGCTAGTCGTCAGCCCCTGGCCTATGGAAGGCAAGCTTGGGGAAGTCACAGCACGGGCCCCGGGGGACGGGCAGTGACAATTAATATAATATATATATATATAATATTAAATTTTAAATATTAAAATGTATTTATATATATAACATAATACAATTAAATATTTTAAATTTATTCATGTTTGTCGAAAAATGTGCTTATTTTAGTGACATTTATACTAGGTTTTAAAAAGTGACTAGTTATATATATATATATAAACACACACACACACTCACACACACATACATATATATATACATATATTTATTTATTTATTTATTTATATAAAAATATAATATATATATATATATAATATAAACATATATACATAATAAAAGCACACAAATATATATATAATAAAAACATATATAAATATAAATATTAATATATGTATTTTAATATATATTAATATATATATTAATTTTTCAAATATTGATATATATATATATATATTAAAATACAATCGTTTATCAGTAATTCAAGTGTTTTAGTTTGTAGAGTCATTACATGAGATCTGGAATATCCCTCTTTTGATTCCCTATGGGCTTCAATTTTTCTAAGGTTGGAGCGGGGTGATACCAGATGTATGAGGAATCAGGTGAATTGGTGGGAGGTTTTGAGGCATTAGGCCAAGGAACGATACTGGATGGTGTGCATTGGAACAGGTGGAACGATATTGGATGGGAGGCATTGGAGGCGAGGGTGTGTACTAGGCCTAAGGAATGCGTGTGCTAGGGGGTGAGGGATGGGAGGGTTGAGCACGACATGTACTGAACTAGAACAGTACTGGAGGGTAGGTGTTGGTGGTGAGGGAATGTACTGGACCGGAGGGGTGTGGGTGTGATGGGGTGAGGCACGGGAGGGGTGAGCAGGGCGGTAGGGGACGAGAGGAGGGAAGGTATGGGAGGGAGGTGAGTAAATGGGGGTACCGAGATAATCGAAGTGTATGTGTAATTTTATTATTATAAAAAACTCAAATTTTTAGAAAAAGAAAAAAGAAAAAAAATACATTTTCCTACATTTTAGAAATGAAATAAAAATATTACAGACGTTTCTTGAAAATGTCAGTAATTGATGCATTTCTAAATAGCTACCTCTTAAATTGTCACTTATTTAGTGACATATATTTACAGATATTTATAAAAAATATCAGAAAATGAGGTGTCTCTAATCAATATCACCTTAAAAATAATAATTTATCATTGTTTATTTACTGATGTTTTGGAGAAACATTGATAAATGAATTAGCGACATTTTAAAATGTCACTAATGGAAAAAAACATCTCTAATTATCATTTCTTTGTAGTGATAACATGAGAAAATTCATGAATAGGTATCATTTTCCCCATATTTATGACTTTTTTGATCAACTACATGGATCTCAATACATTTCCAAGATTAACCTTCATTTTGGATATCATCAATTTAGGGTCAAGAAAGATTATATAACCAATAATGTAATCCTTACAAGGTATGTACACTATTAATTTATAGTGATTACATTTTCTATTACTAATACCTCATCTATTTTCATGGATTTAATTAATATTTTCTATAGATATTACCTTGATCTATATTTTTTATCCTTTATATATGATATACTTATATATTAGAGGATAAAAGAACATTGTGAAGACCACATTAGCATTGTTTTATTGACCCTAAGGAATGAAAATACATATAAAAATTTTACAAGTGACATTTTTAACTATAAAATATTTTATTTTTTGGGTCATATAATCTAAAGTAATGGTATATCTATGGATTCATAATAGTTATATTTTATTAGATGTTGACATAAACAAACCACGGTGACTAAGATCTGTATTTTTCTTTATTTTTTAGAATGATATCAACTCTTTGTGGAGAATTTTTCATGATATTATAATCCCCTCACCAATTTAACTCAAAATGGAGCCAAGTTACATTGGATAGAAGAATGTGAGGATATTTTTAACACTTCATATTGTAATTTGATATGGTTATAGATTATCCTCACAAAAATTGAAATTTCGTGAGTAAAATTACCCAATACTTGATTTGAAGTTATCTTTAATAGTTTTCATTAAATAGAAGGAGGTTTTTTCTTTAGAGAGAAAATTATGACTTATATATTGACCATAAAATATTAAAGTATATATTTACTCATAAAGAGATAAATATATTCCAAAAAATATGGTTGGACTTAATTAAATATTATGACTACTAAATACATTACAACCATGTAATGGAGAACAAGTTAACTATTTCACTGAATAAGATGGTCCACTCTGGTTTTTCCACGATGAAAATACCAATAGATCCTGTAACACCCTAAGATTTCATAGTAAGTTATTTTCTTTAAATTCAATAGTGTGCGCTACACGCAACTCCAAGTTTGAACGCACCACGACTTACCAAACTAGCCGTTCAAAAGCGGTTATGAATAGTATTAACTGGATTTTTGAATTTTATATACTTCATTTTAACTTATGTATTATGTGTTTCTTAGACATGTTATAAGAACAAATTCAATTTTTCATATAAAAAATGTATTTTTCAAAAAAAAATCAATTTTACCACATTTTGATGGAGAACCCTTTTTAAATCTAATATTTGACCCTTTTACATATTCAATTTGACAAAATAAAATTATTCTTTAGAATCAGGACATTAAAATTTACTTTGGATGAAATTTTGGTATTTTTTTAATAATATTCATTTTTTATGAATAGTGAGAAATACAGTATTTTAATTCAAAATTTCCTTTTAATATAATTTATTTATAAGGTTATATTATATTTTAAATTGGTTTTGAAGTGTAATTAGATTATATTTTTACCCTTTAATCCAATTTTGGTCATTGGAGTTAATTTTACTTTGAAATTATACATAAACAAGTGTCAATATTTTGATAGTTATTGTGTCTTAAAACACGCTATTTGTTTTGTTAACGGGAACTAATTTTAAATTAATTAATCCAACTTCAATGTTTTTAATTTGGTAAAATAGACATCATTTTTTAATTCATAATATCAAATATATATTAGGATGAATTTTTGTATTTCTCTGAAAAACATCAATTTTTGATGAATAGTGAAACCACTAAGTAGTAGTTAAAAATCTGACTTTTTCATTTAAATGATATTTTACCGCTTATATAAATTGAACTTCAAAAATCCAAGATACATGGTTGTTATTATTAAGTAAAATTTGGTTCAATAAGATGAAAATAATTTTTGGTGAATAGTAACTTTTGACTTTTATTTACTGCAGTTAATGGTAAATAGGGTAATTCAAGGTAAAAAGAATATTATAATAATACAAAATTACCATAACACTTTTCCTAACACTATTGGATGAGTCATGGCCAACCATGGGCATCCTTGGGTTGATTTTGGGATCCCATGGAGCCACTTATGAATGACAATGACACTTTATTTTAATTAACTTAAAGTAAAGGCAAAAATGACAAAAACAAATATATTTTAGTCAATCAATTGTTACATGGGGTTATATAAGTCATATATTCGACTATAAATATTAATTGGAAATCAAAAAATATTTTCTACATTATGGTATTTTTTTATAATTTTTAGACATCAAATAAATTAAATTATTTATGAAGCAATAATGATGTAGTACTTACCTCATTAATAAATGATTTAAATAAATAAGATTATTAATATTAAAACAATATCCAAAACCTGTCCAATTCTTATTGGATGATTTTATTTATACCATTAGTCATCTTATCTTCAACTTTAATTAGTTTTTGACCTTTAGAAACCGAATATCACAATATAATAAAATAATATTTTCACACTTTCTATAAGGCCCCAGCCTTAAACCTTACTTAATCTTGAGTTATTACAAGATTACACACTGAGGATCTTTTCAGGTTTAGAGTTTTAGAGAATTAGATCATAAAACTTGCATTACATTCCACATTTAAACAAAGTGGTTACATAAAAGATGGTATTCATTTTTCCCATCAACGAAAACATATTTAAAATAAAACATGGATTCTTTCTTGACACTTCCTTGACACTATCATCATATCATGTACCCTTCCCTTGACCTGTGAAAAACATTTCAAAAACTTGGGATGAGCATAAAAAGCTCAGTAAGGGATATAAAAATATGGAAAGGAAACATGAGTACATTTATACATAATAATGAAATCATACTTTACCCATAAAACATATGCACTTTAACATACCTCATAAAAATCATGAATAAATCATAGAAATCAAAAGACATAAAGGTAACTTGAGGCATTCATAAAATTCTTACGTAGGGAGTAACCCTCTTGGTTACGTTTGGAATACCCATCACAGTATATTCCCTACATATCTTCGGATAAACCTTAACGTTTAACCACTTCGAGTTACCCAATGCATTGGAGATCTATATCGGGCTCACCCGCCCTTAGTTTATCACGGAACCACCCGTCTTCATAATAATTCCCAAGAACCATAACATAATCGTATCACATAAAACATGCATAAAAGAAACATAACATTTCCACTTTTCAATCACAATATATCAATACAACACATTGATATAAAAAATTATGAAAACCATTTTCAATACCAAAATAAAAGAAAATTAAAACATGGTATTTATTTTTCTTTTAAAAAAAGTATGTCTTGTAGAGGAAGCTGAAACTCAAATAATGGTCATGGCGGCGGAGAAGTCATTGTCGCCGCATACGTACGACAAAAACATTCCCTTTTGTCGTTTAGTAAAAGGCTTTGTATAAAAAAGATTCCTTTCGGATAAACGTAAAAGTCAAAGGGGTTTATACACCGTATAAAAGAAGGTAGTGTATAAAACAAAATATGCCTCAATGAAAGGATATTGAGACGAAGTCCCATACAAAGACGGTATCCTTAGATTAAGGATAAATCAATTACATAATTATGTGTGACAAACTAATACACCAAATATAAGTGGATATTAAGTGTAAAACAATCAGATGTTATTCACACATATTCATAGAACAACATATTCAAGGAGTACAAGCTTATCCCAAATAATCAAAATTGGGTTAAGAAGTTCCCTTGCAAAAATTTGACAGCCTAACGGCATCACTACAAAATTCAGAAAATGAGTTGATGAGAGATAAAAAGGGTATCTCATCACTTGGACATAAAATTTAAATCACTAAGGATATAGAAGAACATATCCCAACATAAATTTATGTGAATTAAAATACATAACAAAAGAATTCTTTTAAAAAGAGGAGGGTGAAAGGTTCCCTTACCGACATGGGTATCTTTCGAAACATACACCCCGTGAAAGAAGGACAATACAACATTGATGTAAATAATCATAAATTAAAGTATATTACACAATGAGTAAAATAATTGGCAGTACATACACCACTCACAGGAAATTTTGGCAAATGTAGCATAAATCTCACGGGAATAAAAGTGAGATGAAAAATCCCTTATAAAAACTCGGCAGCCTAACGGCGCCACTTAAAACTTCCAAAAATGGACTGATGAGATCAAATAGTGTCTCTCATCATATTAAAATAAAATGTACAGCAACATAAATATAAAAGAACATCCCCCATTATAACAAAGAGGAGCTTAACAGAAGTGACATAAAGGAGAGTACTTAAAAAGAAAGAGAGAGGTTAGATCTCTTACGAAAATTCGGCAGCCTAACGGCGCCACTCAAAACTTCCAAAATAGATTGATGAGAGATAATAGGGTCTCTCATCATATGAACATAAAAATTTAAGTAAGATTAATATAAAAGAACGTCCCAATAACAAGAAATGTGAGCTTAAAATTAATGACATAAAAGAGTGTACTTAAAAAGAAATAGAGGAGTCGGATCCCTTACCTCGGGTTCGACTTGACTCGATCGTTCTTTAACGTCCTGAATAATAAACTTGAGTTAATTTCTACATGATTAAGAACCTTTTTCAAGTTCATTATTCTTTTTATATCACTTATTTCCATGTTATAAACATTATGTAATCATTTAAGTTAATAATGTTTGTTTTGTCGATATTTGGTTCTTAAGTCGAAAGTGGACTTCTTACAATTACATGTTGTTCGTGTGGTCAAAGGTTCATTATATCCAGAATTATATTCATGATTTGGATATCATATATATCATATATATCCAGAATATACATGTATTTATAATATTACATAATCATTTAGAGGTAATAAATGAAATGCACCGTTCATGGAGATGGTAAGCCGTACGTACGCATGAACGCTACTTTCATTTCTATGTCATATTAATGGAATTAAAACTAAATGAGAGGTATGTATATTTTAATTCCAGAATTATATTCATCATTTATATGTAACATACATCATATATAATAACTTTAAATCCATCCTTTATACATCCCACATATGGCATTAACGAATCAAATCACTTTGAGGGGGCGGTAGTCCGCACTTCCTAAAATGAAATTATCGTGTTTACCCACAATGGAAACCATAAAGGTATGCCACAAAAGAAAAATACATAATCTTAAGTAAAACATAAAAATATTATATATCATATATAAGTGTAGTTACATCTTAATGGCCACCTTTTAAGGTGTTATATGAGTGTTGAACAATCATCGTTTCGTGAGGCAGAAATTCGCCATCCACAGAAACAGTATGTTCTTTAACCATTTGATGTAGGTGTGCATCAGTGTAGCTCGAATGCTTCTTATAACAACATCCTAGTATATTTAATATACTGTAGTTGTTACAAAATAAATGAATAAAAAGTGTTTAGGGGGTTGGAGAATAAAAATAAAACAAAAGAACACAAGTGAAGACATTACCTTAAAATCGGGTAACTCTTTTTTATTTGAGCTCAAAGGCTTCCTTGGGAAGACTTCTGCCCAAAGTGAGGCTTCTAGGAGTAATAGAGGGATGTGTAGAGGAAAAATGATCAGGGTTGGGCCGAGCCATAGCCTTGAGAGGTGTGGGTAAGGTGGTAGAGGTGGGGGCCTTTTATAAGAGGAGAGGAGGGGCACTCTTGTAAAGTTACAAAATGTTACTTTATTTTCAAATGTTTTTCGGATTTTAAAGGTCCCACATTAATTTATTTCTAGGATAAGGTGGTAAGGTTCTAAATATACTCATCCAATAGGTTTTTGACAAGTTTATGTTATATTTTTAACATTATCTTTTCATTTTATTTAAATCCTTTATTAATGAGGTAATCGCTGCATCATCATGATGTCATAAATAATTTAATTTATTTAATGTCTAAAAATTATAAAACAAATATCATGATGTAGGAAATATTTTTATCTTTCTAATGAATATTTATAGTCAAAAATATGACTTTCATAACCCCATTTAAAAATTGTTTTAGTGAAACATCTCATGCTTGTGACATTTTTATTTTAACTTTAAATAAAAAGTTATTTATGTCATTTTCCAACCAAAGTGGCTCCATGGGGTCCCCATGTTGACACATGGATTATCTTGGTCGGCCATGACACATCCAATGAGGGTAGGACATGTGTCTAGGTCATTTAACATTTTTAAAACAATATTTTTACCTTAAATTACACTAATTACCTCTAATCGCGATTAAGAACATAAAAGTTACTATTCACCAAAAAATTATTTTAATCCCATTGAACCACATTTTACTTCATAATGACAACCATGTATGTAAGATTTTTTAAATTCAAAACACAGAGGTGGCAAATTTTCATTTAAACAAAAAATCAGTTTCTTTAACTACCACTTAGTGGTTTCACTATTCATCAAAAATTGAAGTTTTTCAGAAAAATACCAAAAATTCACCCTAAGCTATATTTGATATTCCAAACTCAAAAATGATTCCAATTTTACAAAATTCAAAACATATAAGTTTAATTAATTAATTTAATAATTAATTCCCACTGTCAAAACAAATAGCGTGTTTTTATGAAACAATATTTATTAAAAGATTGACAATAGTTTAAGTCCAATTTCAAAGTGAAATCAATTCCAATGACCACTATTGGATTAAATGGTAAAAATATATTCTAATTTTATTTTAAAAACAATTCAAAAGATAATCTATTCATATAAATAAATTATATTAAAAAGAGGTTTTGAATTAAAATACAACATTTTTCACTATTCATTAAAAAATGAACTTTATCGGAAAGATACCAAAAATTTACACAAAGTAAATTTTGATGTCTCTATTCTAAAGAAGAATTTTATTTTTTCAAATATAACACCTAAAATTGTCAAAAAGTGGATTTAAAAGAGGTTTGCCATCAAAAGGCGGTTAATCGACCTTCTAAAGAACATTAGAATGTTTACGCTTAAAAATTGAATTCATTCACATTTTTAATCCTCTAACATTTATTGTAAAAAGTAAAAAATATTTGACAAACATATATAATCATTTTGTAGTTAGTTCTGTTCATTCCCGCCATTACAACGGATAGGCGTTAACTACCATTTAAAATAATATTATTTTATTATTAGAGTGCAATGTAAGATTCCCAAGAAACTCGTTGTTGCGTATTTGGTACGCCATCGAGCATAGCATCCCCTTTAAAGTAATATTAATATTTTATTCACAGAAAATGTATAAATATAAAAATGTCATATTCTTTATTTACCTGGGGTGTTACATCCTTCCCCCCTTTTGGGAATTGCATCCTCGCAATTTTAAAATTGGGCTCGGAAACATCCTTCAAAGTCCCACATCGGAACAAGAGTCCGTAAAATAATCACTTTAAAATAAAGAATGAGAAGTACAGAGGTCACCCGAGTTAACCCATACTAGGATTCCATGTAGGAAAACATGGACATGGAGGAGAAAACATAGGGTCATGTTCTGATGGAGAGTGATAGAAAACATGTTTAGGAGAAAGTTAACCACAAGAAAATCACAAAATTGTGATGGGTTAAATGGTATTCGATTCCCCAGTAGGAAAAGTTAATAGACAACATTTTTGTTTTTTTTATTGAGGAATTTATTCATAAGGAAACATAATTACTTCTCATGTTGACTTTCAACTTTTATTAGATTTCTTACAAAAACTCATATTTTCTCCAAAAGACGGGTATTTTGGAAGACTTGTTCACTATAATCAACTTCTAGAGAATCACCTAATCCACAAAATAGAATTATATACTTCCCATGTCTTTTGACTTTAACCAAAACCAAAACACAAATGGTTAGTATAAGATCAGATAATCCAGAAAAGGATAACTCTTTATAAAAATAAAAACTATTCTTAATCTCCAAAATTTGTCCAACAAAACCCAAAGTTCAACGAGGACCATTTGATAAACAATTTGTCCAGAAAATTCTTCAAAGTAAACCAAACTAATATTGAAACCCAAATATTTGAAGGATTTAGTCACATAGTCTTCCAAGGTACAAATTAACTTTTATCTCCAAATAACATCATTTGCTCTTAAATTCTCATATTGAAAAGTAATTAACCTAATCACATATCCTTGATGATAGGTTAATCATTTCCATAGATAACCCAAAATAAACTTACTCTTAATTCCTAAAATCATATAACTAAAAATAATTAGTCAAACTAACTAGGGACTTCACGTAGTCCAGTGGTAGGCGATAAATACCAGTCGCACTTTGGTTGTGGGTTCAATTCCCGCCGCTTTGTCTGACACAACGGGTTGTCACACAGTCTGCGTGTTGTCCTTTTTCTAAAACTATATAATTCTTAAAACATTCCCCAAAACAAGATAAAATCTTCAAAAATTATCATAACATATTTTAACCTCAAGTTTATCTCATGCCTTTCATTTTCCATCATAACATATAAAAACCCATAATTACCTCAAAATTAAGGATCATATAAACTCTAATGGTTACCTTTATAATTATTACCTGAACTTCCACATCGATTGGTCATCTCATACATGATGCATTACAGATCATACCAAGGTTCAAGTGGTTGATCATGACTCCTTGATAGTTGGTTTAGAATAACCACGAGTTTCCTCATTGAATCCCCCATTTTATCTAGTATCTTAATCATAGAACCACCACAGTTTCCTTCAAACCTGTTGTCTCTTTGGTGCCTGCTAGATCCACCCATTTACTAAAAACAGAAATGTCAGTGTGAGTATATCAACAAAACCATCATGTACTAATGAGTAAGGTAAACACTAAGATATACCTACTCATTCACTTTATCTAAAACTAGGACTCTTTCTGAAATCCTAACCATTATGGTAATGTCACTTGTGCTTAGAGAATACCCTAACCTCTAAAGTTATCTAAACTGACCTTTGATACCAACTATAAGGCCCCAGCCTTAAACCTTACTTAATCTTGAGTTATTACAAGATTAGACATTGAGGATCTTTTCAGGTTTAGAGTTTTAGAGAATTATATCATAAAACTTGCATTACATTCCACATTTAAACAAAGTGGTTACATAAAAGATAGTATTCATTTTTCCCATCAACAGAAACATATTTAAAATAAAACATGGATTCTTTCTTGACACTTCCTTGACACTATCATCATATCAAGTACCCTTCCCTTAACCTGTGAAAAACATTTCAAAAACTTGGGATGAGCATAAAAAGCTCAGTAAGGGATATAAAAATATGGAAAAGAAACATGAGTACATGTATACATAAGAATGAAATCATACTTTACCCATAAAACATAAGCACTTTAACATACCTCATAAAAATCATGAATAAATCATAGAAATCATAATACATAAAGGTAACTTGAGTCATTCATAACATTCTTACGTAGGGAGTAACCCTCTTGGTTACATTCGGAATACCCATCACAGTATATTCCATAAATCTCTTCGGAGAAACCTTAACGTTTATCCCCTTCACGTTACCCAATGCATTGGAGAGCTATATCAGGCTCACCCGCCCTTAGTTTATCACGGAACCACCCATCTTCATAATAATTCCCAAGAACCATAACATAATCATGTCACATAAAACATGCATAAAGGAAACATAACATTTCCACTTTTCAATCACAAGATATCAATACAACACAAGATATCAATACAACACATTGATATAAAAACATTATGAAAACCATTTTCAATACCAAAATAAAATAAAATTAAAACATGGTATTTATTTTTCTTTTAAAAAAAAGTATGGCCTGCAGAGGAAGCCGAAACTCAAATAATGGTCATGGCGGCGGAGAAGTCGTTGTCGCCGCATACGTACGACAAAAAAATTCCCTTTTGTCGTTTAGTAAAACGCTTTGTATAAAAAATATTCCTTTCGGTTAAACATAAAAGTCAAAGGGGTTTATACACCGTATAAAAGAAGGTTGTGTATAAAACAAAATATGCCTCAATGAAAGGAGATTGAGACGAAGTCCCATACAAAGACGGTATCCTTGGATTAAGGATAAATCAATTACATAATTATGTGTGACAAACTAATACACCAAATATAAGTGGATATTAAGTGTAAAACAATAAGAGGTTATTCACATATATTCATATAATGATATATTCAAGGAGTACAAGCTTATCCCAAATAATCAAAATTGGGTTAAGAAGTTACCTTGCAAAAATTTGACAGCCTAACGGCATCACTACAAAATTCAGAAAATGAGTTGATGAGAGATAAAAAGGGTATCTCATCACTTGGACATAAAATTTAAATCACTAAGGATATAGAAGAACATATCCCAACATAATTTTATGTGAATTAAAAGGCATAACAAAAGAAGTCTTTTAAAAAGAGGAGGGTGAAAGGTTCCCTTACCGACATGGGTATCTTTCGAAACATACACCTCGTGAAAGAAGGACAATAAAACATTGATGTAAATACTCATAAATGAAATTATAATAAAAAATGAGAAAATAATGGGCAGTACACACACCACTCAAAGGAAATTGTGTCAAATGTAGCATAAATCTCACGGGAATAAAAGTGAGATGAAAAATCCCTTATGAAAACTCGGTAGCCTAACGGCGCCACTTAAAACTTCCAAAAATGGATTGATGAGATCAAATAGGGTATCCCATAATATTACAATAAAATTTACAGAAATAGGAATATAAAATAACATCCCCCATCATAACAAAGAGGTGCTTAATAGAAGTGACATAAAGGAGAGTACTTAAAAAGAAAGAGAGAGGTTAGATCTCTTACGAAAATTCGGTAGCCTAACGATGCCACTCAAAACTTCCAAAATGGATTGATGAGAGAGAATAGGGTCTCTCATCATATGAACATAAAAATTACAGTAAGATTAATATAAAAGGACATCCCAATCACAAGAAATATGAGCTTAAAAGGAATTACATAAAAGAGTGTACTTAAAAAGAAAGAGAGGAGTGGGATCCCTTACCTCGGGTCCGACTTGACTTGATCGTTCTTTAATGTCCTGAATAATAAACTTGAGTTAATTTCTACTTGATTAAGAACCTTTTTAAAGTTCATTATTCCTTTTATATCACTTATTTCCATGTTATAAATATTATTTAATCATTTAAGTTAATAATGTTTGTTTTGTCGATATTTGGTTCTTAATTCGAAAGTGGACTTCTTATAATTACATGTTGTTTGTGTGGTCAAAGGTTCAATATATCTAGAAAGATATTCATGATTTTGATATCATATATATCATATATATCCATAATATACATGTATTTATAATATTACATAATCATTTATAGGTAATAAATGAAATGCACCATTCATGGAGACGGTAAGTCGTACGTACGCATGAACGCTACTTTCATTTCTATGTCATATTAATGGAATTAAAACTAAATAATAGGTATGTATATTTTAATTCCAGAATTATATTAATCATTTATATGTAACATACATCATATATAATAACTTTAAATCCATCCTTTATACATCCCACATATGGCATTAACGAATCAAATCACTTTGAGGGGGCGGTAGTCCGCACTTCCTAAAATGAAATTATTGTGTTTACCCATAATGGAAACCATAAAGGTATGACACAAAAGAAAAATACAGAAGCTCAAGTAAAACTTAAACATATTATATATTATATATAAGTATAGTGACATCCTAATGGCCACCTTTTAAGGTGTTATATGAGTGTTGAACAATCATCATTTTGTGAGGCAGAAATTCGCCATCCACAGAAACAGTATGTTCTTTAACAATTTGATGTAGGTGTGTGTAAGTGTAGCTCTAATTCTTCTTATAAAAACATCCTAATATATTTAAGATACTGGATTTGTTACAAAATAAATTAATAAAAAGAGTTTAGGGGGTTGGAGAAGCAAAATAAAACAAAAGAACACAAGTGAAGACATTACCTTAAAATCGGGTAACTCTTTTTTATTTGAGCTCAAAGGCTTCCTTGGGAAGAATTATTCCCAAAGTTAGGCTTCTAGGAGTAATAGAGGGATGTGGAGAGGAAAAATGAGCAGGGTTCTTTCAAGCAATAGGCTTGAGAGGTGTGGGTAAGGTGGTAGAGGTGGGGGCCTTTTATAAGAGGAGAGGAGGGGCACTCTTGTAAAGTTACAAAATGTTACTTTATTTTCAAATGATTTTAGGATTTTAAAGGTCCCACATTGATGTATTTCAAGGATAAGGTGGTAATGGTTCTAAATATACTCATCCAATAGGTTTTTTACAAGTGTATGTTATAGTTTTAACATTATCTTTTCATTTTATTTAAATCCTTTATTAATGTGGTAATCGCTGCATCATCATGATGTCATAAATAATTTAATTTATTTAATGTCTAAAAATTATAAAAAAAATATCATGATTTAGGAAATATTTTTATCTTTCTAATGAATATTTATAGTCAAAATATGACTTGTATAACCCCATTTAAAAATTGTTTTAGTGAAACATCTCATGCTTGTGACATTTTTATTTTAACTTTAAATAAAAAGTTATTTATGTCATTTTCCAACCAAAGTGGCTCCATGGGGTCCCCAAGTTTGCCCATGGATTTTCTTGGTCGGCCAAGACACATCCAATGAGGGTAGGACATGTGTCTAGGTCATTTCACATTATTAAAACAATATTTTTACCTTAAATTACACTAATTACCTCTAATTGCGATCAAGAACATAAAAGTTACTATTCACCAAAAAATTATTTTAATCCAATTGAACCAAATTTTACTTCCTAATGACAACCATGTATGTCGGATTTTTGAAATTCAAAACACAGAGGTGGCAAAGTTTCATTTAAACAAAAAATCAGTTTCTTTAACTACCACTTAGTGGTTTCACTATTCATCAAAAATTGAAGTTTTTCAGAAAAATACCAAAAATTCAACCTAAGATATATTTGATATTCCGAACTCAAAAATGATGTATATTTTACAAAATTCAAAAAATATAAGTTGCATTAATTAATTTAACAATTAATTCCCGCTGTCAAAACAAATAGCGTGTTTTTATAAAACAATATCTATTAAAAGATTGACACTAGTTTAAGTCCAATTTCAAAGTGAAATTTATTCCAATGACCGCTATTGGATTAAATTGTAAAAATATATTCTAATTTTACTTTAAAAAGAATTCAAAAGATAATCTATTCATATAAATAAATTAGATTAAAAAGAGGTTTTGAATTAAAATACAACGTTTTTCACTATTCATTAAAAAATGAACTTTATCGGAAAGATACCAAAAATTTACAAAAATTAAATTTTGATGTCTATTTTCTAAAGAAGAATTTTATTTTGTCAAATATAACACATAAAATTGTCAAAAAGTGGATTTAAAAGAGGTTCGCCATCAAAAGGCGGTTAATCGACCTTCTAAAGAACATTAGAATGTTTACGCTTAAAAATTGAATTCCTTCACATTTTTAATCCTCTAACATTTATTGTAAAAAGTAAAAAATATTTTACAAACATATATAATCATTTTTTAGTTAGTTCTGTTCATTCCCGCCATTACAACGGCTAGGCGTTAATTACCATTTAAAATAATATTATTTTATTATTAGAGTGCAACGTAAGATTCCCAAGAAACTCGTTGTTGCGTATTGGGTACGCCATCGAGAATAGATTCCCCTTTAAAGTAATATTAATATTTTTTTCACAAAAAATGGATAAATATAAAAATGTCATATTCTTTATTTACCTAGGGTGTTACACTTTCCTAAAGAGCTCCAACTCCCCTTATAAAAGGACACCACTTCTAACTCATTCCACACACCTCTCAAACCCCTTGGCTCATCCAACCCCTACCTAAATAAGCTCTCAAGATCCCTATATTACAACTAGAAGCCTAACCTTAGACAGAAGTCTATTCAAGAAGTCTTTTTGGTTCAAACCAAAGGAAGTTACCCAAATTAAAGGTAACGGTTTCTCTTAAATTCTTTTGTTTTATTTATTTTACTTCTCCAACCCCCTAAACTCTTTTTATTCCTTTATTTTATAACAAAAACAGTATCCTAAATATACTATGATGTTGTTATGAGAAGGATTCTAACTACACTTACACACACCTTCATCTAATGGGTGAAGAACATACTGTTTCTATGGTTGGTAAACTAACACCTCACGAAACGATGATTGTTCGATTATCTCCTACCGCCTCTCATGGTGGCCATTAATATGGAACTGTATTTATATATGATATATATTATGTTTATGTTTTTTTTATTCATTATTTTCCATTTATATCATACCTTTATGGTTTCCATTATGGGTAAAACGTGATAATTTCATTTGAGCAAGTGCTGACTACCGCCCCCTCAAAGTGATATGAATCGTTAATTACTTGTGTGGGATGTATAAAGTATAGAGTTAATGATATTATATAAGATATTATACTGCAATTATAATATAACTATTTATCATTATGATTTAATTCCATTAAAATACAAAATAGAAATGAAAGTAGCATTCATGCGTACGTACGGCTTACCGTCTCCATGAACGATGCATTTCATTTCTTATCTCCAAATGTTATGTACTGTTATAAATACATATATATACTAGATATAATATATATATATATATATATATATTATATATAAATCATGTATATCATTCTGGAGATAATGGAATTTTGACCACATGTAAAAATTGTAATTATAATAAGTTCATTTTTTACTCAAGTTCCGAACATCGATAAAATATCCAATATGAACTCAAATAATTAACTAATTGTTATAGAAAGGTAATAAGTGATATAAAAGGAATAATAAAATTTAAAAATATTCTTAATCAAGTATAAATTAACTTAAGTTTATTTTTCAGGATGAACAAGGAACATACAAGACAAGTCGGACTTGAGGTAAGGGTTTCTTATCTCACTTTTAATTCTATGAGATTTCCATTGTTCGCCACTTATTTATTGCATGTGGTGTATTGTGTACTGTCATTTGATATATATTATAATGATTCATTTTTATTCATGGTATTCTATGATTAATTTAGTGGTTATTAACTTTTTTTCATACGACTCGATTGATTACAACGAAGTAAGGGTTTTTCATCTCACTTTTTATTCATGTGATATTCATGCTATATTGGCCATTATTTTCTTTTGTGTGGAATATGTACTATCCATGATTGTATTCATTGTGAAATATAATTTAATTTTTGGGTATTTATATCATCATTGTATGATCCTTCTTTCATGGGGTGTATGTTTCGTATGTTACCAAATCGGTAAGGGAATTTCAATTATCAATTTCTACTCATTCAGATTTACACAAACTTTATTGACTGTTTTACTCCAAGATTACTTGAAGAATCACTATTTATTATTTATGAAGTATTTTTCACTCCTTTTTTTGTGGATATAATCTTGATACACATAATCACTCCATTGATAATTTCTCAAGCCATTGATATGAACTGGATAAGAGTGACCTTAACTCAATATTCATTCATTGAGTTAAACATCCAAGTCATTGGTGTTGTTTTTACAAGAATATGTGTGAATGTCCTATAATTGATTTACACTGAATATCCAATCATATTGAGTGTATTTATATTTTTCACACATAATTATGTCATTTATTTATCCTTAAACTAAGGATACAGTTTTTATAAGGGACTTTATCTCGATTTACATTCCATTGAGGCTTCTTTGTTGTTATGCACCAATTCACTTTTATTATACTGTCCTTTGACATAGTATATCATGAAATCCTTTATTATCATGATATTATAAAGTTTTTTTTACCTCAGTTATTTGTATTCAAGCATCTATCATTTGGTTAGAAACTCTAACTAAAATATCATTTTTAAATGTTTTAAAGATTTATTCTTCTAAATCATTGTCATCAATGTCCATGTTTTAAAAATGGTTTTATAGATTTATTTATATGGAAATTAATGTTTTCAAATTAAAATCCCTTTTAAATTTTTCAAAGTGGTATGGGACACTTTGATTCAAAAATCTATTTTAAACAACTTCTTGATAAATAAAGAGCCTTTTAAATGTTTTCAAGAAAAAGGGGGATATTTATCTCATATAGTTTTGGTGATTATTTTCATCTATGTCAATATCCTTCATTATTATCAGTTTTGGTTAATCTATTATAATAAAATCTTCTATATTGTATTGAATGAGTTATGTTTGACTGTGGATGTGCTATTTTTATACCATTCATGGTTTGAGGTTAAAGTATTGACATTTCCTATGCTAGTTTTAATACGAATGTTTAGATTATGTTTCACCCATTTCATATGAGGAATGAATTGGACTTAGTAAGTGACGGGTGGAGCCCACTATATCTCCTCGATGCATCGGTAGGTCTCATGAGATAATTAGACGTGGAATTGGATGAGGCCTTTCCCAATTTTTGATATATGGTTTTGGCTGAGGCCTTAATCATTTTTAGATGTAGGCCGAGGCCTTGAAAAAATGTTTCAGAATGTCTGGCATTATGCATTCCATAATTATGAGATTAGATATTGATATTTCATTTGGTTATTAGACTAGTAGAACACCCATGACTATGTTTTATTATGCCATTATTTAGTCAGCTCATATTTCTACCATAAATTACACATGTTTATTATTCGTTAAGGCATGTATTTTCAATTATTAACCATGAATAATTTTTATGTTATCTTCCACTGTATTTCTTACTCTTACTGAGCATCTGAGCTCACCCCTTTCTCATGTTTCATTTTCCCAGTATATGAATAAGTTAGTTATGAGTGACTTGCAGGAATAATCTTGGAAGATAGGATGTTTCTAATAGAATAAATTAGTGTTGTTTTTCTTTTTAAATTGTAATGTTGAACTTAAGTATGCATATTGTTTCCAAGACTACTAAACTAATCGGTACTTTAGGAATTGATTCCTTATAATCATTCCAATGTATTAAAATAATGCACCGGTTCCTGGATTCTGGGGTTGGGGCGTTACATTTGGTATCAGAGGAAGTTTTATACAAACCTTGGAAACTAGATTTAGATAAACTATTATTAGAGCGCATTACCCTAAGATAGACTTTTAAGAGTAGTATAGAAGAACTTCCTATAATTTTGGTAATGTGTAGATTTTGTGTATTTTCCAAGAAATACATCCTTGTCTGGATATGAGCAGGTAGAGGCGGCTCTGGCACAGATGTACCTAGGAGTGAAAACTCTAACAAGGAATTTCAGGCTTGACTCTGGGTATCCTGGTATACGACAACGGGTCTTGCTACACTCTTGGTTATGAAACTCCTGTGGGATATTCTAAAGACAATTCACATTTTATTTACAAACCAATTTGAAGGATTTTAATATAATACGAGAATAAAAAACCTTGGTTAATCCTAGGGTGTTTTAAATTGAAAATAAGGTGTGATGATATTTTCTAAATAATTTTATGACTATTATTACTCACACAATGCTTTATGGTTTTATTTAATGGCTGGATTCCAAGGAAGTCATAGTAACATTGAATATGATATACAAGGTGGGAATAGTGGTGGAAATGAGAAATGAAATGGAATGTTGATTGGTGTAAAAGATATTGTCTTCATTCCAAATCAGTTTTCCAAAAATATGATCAACAACATATATATTAACCAACTCCCAAACTCAACAAAGAAGAGAAAAGTGGCGAATGATAAGAGATCCATCAGTGAAGACCATGGAGAAAAGAAAGATCATTTTACATCATGCAGGAAATGTGGAAGGAGACACCTAGGAAGGTGTCTTATTGGAACAAATAAAATCTTTATGTGTGGGAAATAAGGGCATAAAGTAACGAATTGCCGAGGAAAAATGAAGAGTACTATGGAGGAAAATAAAAACAATCCTAAGAATCCAATTACGGTTATTTGTCATAAATTTAAGGGATGTTGGAATCACCCAAGTCAATTCCCTATTCTATAGGATAATATCTTGATCAAGGAAGAACCTATATTGAAATAAATGTATGGGAAAATGTTTAAAGGTATTAGTGCTCTTTGTTGATGAGATTACTTTGGAAGACTTTTCTCTTGTAAGTGTAACCCTACAGTTTGTTATGTGAAAATTCTATTCGAGGAATAATTTTATTTTATTTTTTGGATATAGTTATAAATAACCATTTGGATTTTTATGATTCTTGAATTTGAGGAAATTATAGGTTATTAATTTTTGGGATGAAAATGAGAGGTATGAGATAACATTGGTGGTGAAATTATGTTATGATTATTTTGAGGAATCTATCTCAATTTTGGGAATATTATAAAATTATATAGTTTTTGAAAAAGGAAAACAAACAGACTGTGTGACAACCTATCGTGTCGGACAAAGTTGGGGGAATCAAACCCACAACTATAGTGCGATTGGGATTTATCACCTACCACTGGACTATGTGAAGTCCTTGGTTAGTTTGACTAATCCTTTTTAATTAAACGATTTTATTTATCAATAATAAGTTGATTTGGGATCTTATGTCTTATCAAATGGATATCCTTAGTATAGGAAAATGATTTTATAATTAAGTGATAAATGTTATTTTGGAAGACGTTCACTCTATTGGGAATACTATATGCCTAAGGAAAATAGAATACTATGAGATTTCATTTGAAGAGTAATGGTGTTTTTTTGCCTATGTTTTTATTGTGGATTTATAGTAATTTGGGTTATTTATAGAAATGATTAACCTATCATAAAGAATATGTGATTAGTTTAATTACTTTTAAGTATGTGACTTTAAGAGTAGTCGATATTATTTGGAGATACAATTTAACGTGGAAGACTATGTAAGAAAATTCTTCTGAGTTTTGGGTTTCAATAATAGTTTGGATTATATTGAAATATTTTATGGAAAAAAATTTATTGAATGGTATTTATTGAACTTTGGGTATTGTTGGTTTAATTTTAGAAATTAAGATTAGTATTTCTTTCTCTAAAGTATTATCCTTTTTGGGATCATCTGATCTTTTACTAACCATTTTTGTTTTGGTTAATCTATAATGAAAAGGGAAATATATAGTTCATCCATTGTGGATTATGTGATTCTCTATAAGTTTATTCTAGCACTTTATGTGTGACCAGGTCATCTTTAATACTCATCATTTGGAGTGAAAGATGAGTTTGTGGTAAGAATTAGATGAAGGATTAAACTCTACTTGTCAAGTATATTTTTATTTTATTATTCTATGAATAAATTAATTATTAAACATTAGGGAAGGGATCCTAAAACCAAAAATTTGTTATCCTAATGCTTTATGTTTTATTTAACCGATGATATTTTAAATCATTATAGATTGATGGTTTTGAGGCCCTCAATTTTACACTTGTTTGTGATTGATGACCTCAATCACTCCCTATAAATATTGTGTTTTTCCTCTAATTATGTGTCTCTAATTTCCACCAATGTTATCCTAATCGAGATCATAATTTGTTGGTGACTTTTTCATCTCCCTTTCCCTCTTATTAAAACTAAATTTTATTAATGCAATTTCCAATGTGGGTTTTCCACAAAGGTATTTTTATATTTTTAACCTTTTATTTTCGAAGAACAATTTCAAATTGTAAGGACACAATTTATTGAGGTATGGGAGAATGTAACACCCTAATATTTCATAGTAAGTCATTTTCTTTAAATTCAATAGCTTGCACTACACGCAACACCGAGTTCGAGCGCACCATGACTTACCAAACTAGCCATTTGAAAGCGGTTATGAATAGTATTAACTGGATTTTGAATTTTATATACTCTATATAATTTTAACTTATGTATTATGTGTTTCTTAGACATATTATAAGAACAAATTCAAATTTTCAGATAAAAAATGTATTTTTCAAAAAAAAAATCAATTTTACCACATTTTAATAAAGAACCCTTTTTAAATCCAATATTTAACCTTTTTACATATTCAATTTGAAAAAATAAAATTATTCTTTAGAATTTTGACATCAAAATTTACTTTGGATGAAATTTTGGTATTTTTCTAATAATATTTATTTTTCATGAATAGTGAGAAATACTGTATTTTAATTTAAAACTGCCTTTTAATCTAATTTATTTATAAGGTTAGATTATATTTTAAATTTTTTTAAGTGTAATTAGATTATACTTTTACCCTTTAATCCAATGTTGGTCATTGAAATTAATTTCACTTTGAAATTATACATAAACAAGTGTCAATCTTTTGATAGTTATTGAGTCTTAAAAACACGCTATTTGTTTTGACAATGGGAATTAATTTTAAATTAATTAATCCAACTTCTATGTTTTGAATTTAGTAAAATATGCATCATTTTTTAATTTGGAATATCAAATATATCTTAGGATGAATTTTTTGCATTTTTCTGAAAAACATCAATTTTTTATGAATAGTGAAACCACTAAGTAGTAGTTAAAAATCTAACTTTTTCATTTAAATTAAATTTTACTACTTCTGTGAATTGAATTTTGAAAATAAAAGATACATGGTTGTTATTAGAAAGTAAAATTTGGTTTAATAAGATGAAAATAATTTTTGGTGAATTGTAACTTTTGACTTTTATTTACAGCGGTTAAAGGTAAATAGGGTAATTCAAGGTAAAAAGAATACTATAATAATAAAAAAAAATACCATAAAACTTATCCTAACCTTATTGGATGAGTTATGTACGACCATGGGCATCCTTGGGTCGATTTTGGGACCCCATGGAGCCACTTATGAATGACAATGACACATTATTTTAATTAACTTTAAGTAAAGGAAAAAATGACATAAACAAATATCATTTAGTCAATAAATTTTTACATGGGATTATATAAGTCATATCTTAAACTATAAATATTAATTGGAAAGATAAAAATATTTCCTACATTATGGTATTTTTTTATAATTTTTAGACATAAAATAAATTAAATTATTTATGAAATAATAATGATGTAGTATTTACCTCATTAATAAATGATTTAAATAAATAGGATTATTAATATTAAAACAATATATAAAACCTATAAAATTATTATTGGATTCTTTTATTTTGACCATGAGTCATCTTATCTTCAACTTTAATTAGTTTTAGACCATTAGAAACCGAATATCACTATATAATAAAATAATATTTTCACACTTTCCTAAAGAGCCCCTCCTCCCCCTTATAAAAGGACACCACTTATAACCCATTCCACACACCTCTCAAGCCCCTTGGCTCGTCCAACACCAACCTAAATAATCTCTCAGGATCCCTATATTATAAATAGAAGCCTAACCTTAGATAAAAGTCAATTCAAGAAGTCTTTTTGGTTCAAACCAAAGGAAGTTACCCAAATTAAAGGTAACGATTTCTCTTAAATTATTTTGTTTTATTTATTTTACTTCTCCAACCCCCTAAACTCTTTTATTCCTTTATTTTATAAAAAACATTATCCTAAATATACTATGATTTTTTTATGATAATTATTCTAACTACACTTACACACACCTTCATCTAATGGGTGAAAAATATATTGTTTCTGTGGTTGGCAAACTAACACCTCACGAAACGATGATTGTTTGATTATCTCATACCGCCTCTCATGGTGGCCATTAATATGAAACTTTATTTATATATGATATATATTATGTTTATGTTTTGTTTTTTATTCTGTATTTTCCATTTATATCATACCTTTATGGTTTCCATTATGGGTAAAACGCGATAATTTCATTTGAGGAAGTGTCGACTACCGCCCCCTCAAAGTGATATGACTCGTTAATTAATTGTGTGGGACGTATAAAGTATGGAGTTAATGATATTATATATGATATTATACTTCAATTATAATATACCTATTTATCATTATGTTTTAATTCCATTAAAATACAAAATAGAAATGAAAGTAGCGTTCATGCGTATGTACGGCTTACCGTCTCCATGAACGGTGCATTTCATTTCTTATCTCCAAATGTTATGTACTATTATAAATACATATATATACTAGATATATAATATATATATATTATATATAAATAATTTATATCATTCTGGATATAATGGACTTTTGATCACATGGAAAAATTGTAATTATAATAAGTTCATTTTTTACTCAAGTTCCGAACATCGATAAAATATCCAATATGAACTCAAATAATTAACTAATTTTTATAGAAAGGTAATAAGTGATATAAAAGGAATAATAAACTTTAAAAAATTTATTAATAAATTATAAATTAACTTAAGTTTATTATTCAGGAAGAACAAGGAACATACAAGACAAGTCGGACTTGAGGTAAGGGGTTTCTTATCTCACTTTTAATTCGGTGAGATTTCCATTGTTCGCCACTTATTTATTGCATGTGGTGTATTGTGTAATTACATTTGATATATATTATCATGATTCTATTTATATTCATGGTATTATGTGATTCATTTTGTGGTTATTAACTTTTGGTCATACGACTCGATCGATTACAACAAAGTAAGGGTTTTTCATCTCACTTTTTATTCATGTGAGATTCATGCTATATTGGCCACTATTTTCTTTTGTGTGGCGTATATGTACTGTCCATTATTGTATTCATTGTGTAATATACTTTAATTTATGGGTATTTACATCATCATTGTATGATCCTTCTTTCATAGTGTGTATGTTTCGTAAGTTACCAAATTGTTAAGGGAATTTCAAATTTCAATTTCCACTCATTCGGATTTACGCATACTTTATTGACTATTTTACTCCAAGATTACATGGGGAATCACTATTTATTATTTATGTAGTAATTTCCACTCCCCTTTGTGTGGATATACTCTTGATACACATAATCACTCTATTGATAATTTCTCAAGTCATTGATATGAACTTGATAAGAGTGATCTTAACTCAATTTCCATTTATTGAGTTACACATCCAATTCATCGGTGTTCTTTTTACAAGAATATGTGTGAATGTCCTCTAATTGATTTACACTAAATATCTAATAATATTGAGTGTATTTATATTTTTCACACATAATTATGTTATTTATTTATCCTTAACCTAAGGATATAGTTTTTATAATGGACTTTATCTCGATTTACATTTCATTGAGACTTCTTTGTTGTTATGCACCAATTCACTTTTATATGGTGTATATATTGTCCTTTGACATAGTATATCATGAAATCCTTTATTCTCATGATATTATAATGTTTTTATTACCACAATTATTTTTATTCAAGCGTCTCTCATTCGGTTAGAAACTCTAACTAAAATATCATTTTTAAATGTTTAAAATATTTATTCTTCTAAATTTTTCTCATCAATGTCCATGTTTTAAACATGGTTTTATAGATTTATTTATATTGACATTAGTGTTTTCAAATTAAAATACCTTTTAAAAGTTTTAATTTTGTATGGGAAACTTTTATTCAAAAATCCATTTTAAATGTTTTCAAGAAAAAAGGGGATATTTCTCTCATTTAGTTTTGATGATTATTTTCATCTATGTCAATATCCTTCATTATTCTCGATTGAGGTTAATCTGTTATAATAAAATCTTTCATATTGTATTGAATTAGTTATATTTGATTGTGGATGTGCTATTTTTATGCCATTCATGGTTTGAGGTTAAATTATTGACATTTCTATGCTAGTTTTAATACGAATGTTTAGATTATGTTTCACCCATTTCATATGAGGAATGCATTGGACTTAGTAAGTGACGGGTGGATCCCAATATAGCTTCTCAATGCATCGTTCGGTCTTATGAGACAATTAGACATGGAATTGGATGAGGCCTTTCCCAATTTTTGATATATGGTTTTGGCTGAGGCCTTAATCATTTTTAGACATCGGTCGAGGCCTTGACAAAATGTTTCAGAATGTCTGGAATTATGCATTCCATAATTATGAGATTAAATATTGATATTTCATGTGGTTATTCGACTTGTAGAACACCCATGAATATGTTTTATTATGGCATTATTTACTCAGCTCATATTCTTACCATAAATTGCTCATGTTTATTATTCGTTAAGGCATGTGTTTTCAATTTTTCACCATACCTAATGTTTATGTTATCTTCCACTGTATTTCTTACTCTTATTGAGCATATGAGGTCACCCCTTTCTCATGATTAATTTTACCAATATATAAAGAAGTTAGTTATGAGTGACTTGTAGGAATAATCTTGGAATCTTGGATGTTTCTAATGGAATAAATGAGAGTTGTTTTTCTTTTCAAGTTGTAATATTGAAATTAAGTATGCATATTGTTTCCAAGACTACTAAACAAATCTGTCCTTTGGGACTTGATTCCTTGTAATCATGAAAATGTATTAAAATAACGCATCGGCTCCTGGATTCTGGGGTTGGTGCATTACAGATCCAATATTTCTTGATTCACAGAGGATGGATCTGAAAATTTTCAACAAATGATATAAATATTATCTTTCTAAAATGAGTGTTCAACCATATATCCATGTGCTGATTAAATAGTCACAAAAGGAAGATGTGGAGTAACAAAAGAGGTTGAAAAATGTTCTTACATATAAATATGATTTTGATTGAATAATAATGTCAGGATCTCGATATGTGTCTCTTCTGTAATAGAACCAATGAAAGATTAGTTGGATGAATCTCATAGTTCATCATTCTCTTTTCATCAAAGAATTACAAAGATATATAGAGATATGAAAGAGTATTTCTGGTTTGACAACAAGAAAAGGGATATTGCAGAATATGTATCTACTTTCTTGATATGTTATCATGTTAAGGATTATAGACATAATTATAAATGAATGTTAAAACCATTTTCTATGCCTAAATGGAAATGGGAAAACATTACCATGGATTTCATTTTCAGAATCCCTAAAAAATCTAAATAGAACAATGTTATTTGGGTTATAGTCAATAAGCATATGAATTCAGCACACATCATTTATATCAAGGAAGATTTATTCCTTGAAATATTTCCAATTTGATCATTAAGGAAGTGGTAAAATTTAATAGAGTACCACATTCTGTTGTATCTGGTCAGGATCTATAGTTTATCTTGATGTTCTGGAAAATTATTTAATATGATTGGGATATAGAGTTGATTTGTAATACTACTTATCATCCACATATAGATGGCCAGTTTTTTAGAACCATTAAACCCTAGAGGATATATTGAGATCGTTATCTATGGATTTAAATGTGGGTTGGGATAAACACCTTCCCATAGTTGAATTTTCTCACAACAATTACATTCACATGAGAATTTATATGGATCCATATAAAGCACTCTAAGGAAAAAATTATATAAAAATAATGTTTTGAAATGAAGTTGTACAGAAATAAATAAATCAGGACATGAGATGGTGAAGGAAATGACATAGAAAGTTAGATCCATTCAGCAGCAGATAAAGGTAGATCAGATTAAAAAACATATAAGGAAAATTGTTGGAATTATTTAGAATTCGTTGTTGGTGATAAGGTATTCCAATGAATTTATCCATGGAATAAGTTTGTGATGTTTTTAAAAAAATGAATTTTGAGTCCTAGTTATATTGGCCCCTTTGAGATTCTTGATCAAGTAGTCTCAATTTCATGATGTATTAAATATATCTCTCAAGAGGAAGTACAAACCTGCTCTTTCACATGTACTGAACTTATATGATGTACCTATGGAGAATGATTATTCTAATGAATAACAATAAGTATGAATCATCGATTGTAGAGATAATGTTCTATGGAAAAAGACTACAAACATGTTTAATATTCTCTCGAGGAATCATAAATTTGAAGAAGTTACATGGGATCCCAAGGATGTGATGAAATATATATATCCAAATTTTTTATCATATTTATTAAATTTCGAGTCCTAAATTCATCTTATACTGGGTAGAATGTAACACCTTGAGATTTTAGGATATATTTATTTTGAAATAATTTTTTTTCTTTGATAGCATACGTTACACATAACACCATGTATAAACAAACTTCATTATACTATTTAAATATTACCATTTCAAATTTCCTATTATATCCTAGATATTAAAATTAGTAGTATGAATATTAATAAAAACTTTTTAAAATAAAAAAATATATTTTATATGATGAAAATAAATTTTTTACAAAAAATATTATATGCTTCAAAAATATATTTCCCATTAAAAATGAATTTTATTTATTTTTTATATAAAATAAAAAAAATCATCCCACTTTTAGAAAAAGTATTTTAAAAAAATAACAGCATTTTTTAAATCATAATGATAAAAATATCAGAGTGAATTTATGATAACTTTCTAAAAAGAATGATTTTTTTATGTATAGTGAATTTTTTTTATTGAACACTGTATTTCCATTTCAACAATTTTCAAATTTATGTTTTAAATTATTATTATTTAAAATTAATATTATTTAATTTAAATTATTGATAATATAAATTAATTCTTTGTAAAGAATTTTATTTTTTATTTTGGTATAAAAATGTTTTATATTTAAGAAGACATTTTTTCTTGAAAATCAATTTTGGTCACGTTTTGATGGATTGATGATAAATAAAATTATGACTCTTCTATGAATTTCATTTGATAAAATAGATTCAATATTAAAAATAATTGTAATTAAAATAATTTAATAGTTATAACTTAATTTTTGTTTAATAGTAATATTAACCATAGTAAATATTTGTCACCTTGGTAAAAAGAAGTAAGATTTGGATTAAACCATGGTGTAAAACATTAAAATAACTATAAAACTTATCTTTATCATACTAGAAGAGTTTTATTAGAAAAAATATATTTCATATTAGATATATAATCTGTTTTAAATCATTATTTTTAATTTGGGAACCCAATCTTGACTTTTGTGAAGATAAGTTATATTTTATTGAAATTTAAAACTATTTTTTGGTCATTGAAATTAATTCAATTGATGGAATATACAATTCAGTTTTTTTGTACTAAAATTATAAAAACATAATTATTTTTTTAACCATAAAAATTCATGGAAATAAATTTATTACATTATTTCAAGGTAAAATGATTCTAACCTTTAAATTGGATATTTTCCAAATAAAAATTCATTTGTTCTATGTTCTTATATTAAAATTAATTTCTACCAACTTTATCAATTAAATATAATAAAATATACTCCTAATTTAGAATAATAATTCCAAAAAATTTATTCATGGACCATTTTATTTTTCATTATATAATGATGTTATCCTGGTAAAAAAGTTAAACCATCACATTTAAGGTTAAAATGTGTTTAAAGAGGTTTAACTAGATTATAAGGCATAAAATGAATATAAAACATGATCAATGTTGATTGGTTGAGTTTATTTCATCCTATAAAATCATATATTTCTTTTTACGGTGGATTTATTACACTTTATATGATTTATATATATATATATACATATATATATATATATATTATTTACTCATTTAAGTAATTATTATTGTGTCATTCCCCTCTCCTATAAAAGGATACCACATCCCCCCTCTTCTGCACACTTAATGAGACATCTATCTCATCAAATACCAAGCATAATTCATTCCTATATTCCTTCACCAAATTCAATGGTTTATGGTCTTTCCAAAAAACTATCGTTCCATGTCATAAGGTGTAAGACAAAAGTGGTTTCTCAACAAAGAAATATAACACTTAACCGAGTGTTTTAAATTTTATTTCATATTCTACCTCCTCTAAATTCATGGAATCAATTAAAAATTTATATATTTAGTATCTTAAATATTATTAGTTGTTATTATGATAAATTAACAATTAGTATCCTCCTTATTCCCATATGTTGGAAAATGATAATGTCACTTGTGTGTATGTGTGGATTACCACCACCACAAAGTGATGTGATTCATTTTTCACTTTTCATTTATATTAATGGAAATAAGGATAAATTTAATGAATATGTATTATAAATATGATATAATAATGATTATATAAAGGAAAATTATTATTTAACTTTTTTTTATATCAAAAATTGGTAACAACGTTCATGCATAAATATAACTTACTGTCACTATGAATTGTATAATTCATTTTTCAATCTATACCTATAATGGATGACTATAAATATAAATATAATGAATATATATTTTATATATATCATGATTAAAATTATTTATATGACTTAACCATGATCAAAGTACAAGTAACTAAACTGCCAAAGTGAAACATGCCTGAAAAACGAAGTAGTTATCACCCTAAACTATGATTTTAATAACAAATTGTTTATAAATGGGTGATAAGATTTTATATGTAAATTATATATGGTATTATATATATAATTATTTTTTAAATATATTCATAATAAATCTATACTTATCATACATGAGTTTCAAATGTGTATGAGATCAAATGAGACTTGAGGTAAGGGATTTTTTCCTCACTTTTACTTTTATGAGACACATTCCACATTCACCACTTATTCCATTTATGTGGTGTATATAATACCCAAGAATGAATTTTATGATTACTATAAAGAATATTATGGGGGTATACATGTACATATAAGGTTATCTCTTTCATGAGGTTTTGATTTTAATGTTACCAAAGTGGTAAGTTTTTTATGCAATAATCTCATCATGTACCAGGATTCTTTTTAATCAATTTCATGACAATGAAATTTAATGATCTACATCTAAATAATATCATGTATTTTAATTATATCTGGATATTTATATATATTAGATGATTTTATTTCATTTTCAACTCTTTAATAACTCAATATACTGAATCAATATTTTCAAGGAAATATGACTTTATTTCTTTCTTCAGATGAAAATACATTTTCATCCATATAGATGTTTTCTTTAAAACATTTTCAAGAATGTTATTAATATTATCCTAGTATTTTTCCATTTCTACATATGTGTTATTTTTTTACAAAATGGGTTAAAATTAATATTTATTCCATTTTTTCAATGAGTTAATTTTCAATTTTTCCAAAAATATAAAATGAAACATTGTTTTAAAAAACACAACATGATTGAAATTTACTAATTTCATGACTAATCAATGATTTGAAGCTTCATTTATTAGTTTACAAGGTTCTAATTAATTAACATTATTTCCCTAAAATTTTATAAATATTTTTATTCTAAATAAGTGATTTTAAAATAAAAAAACTATTTTTCCTAAAAAAATGTTCTCATGATCTTTAGAAGGAATTTTCATCAATTATAACATCATTTAATGTTAATTTTCCTTTATTGTGGATATGAACCAAATAAAGAATGTTTTTTATTTAACTGGATGGTTTATGATTATGATGATGAGATTCTTATGAAACCAATTTATTTTCCATGGGTTATTTTATGATGAAATGTTGAAATATTTATGAAACACGTTTCCTTTCCTCGGTTTATGATATGATGAATTTTTTTATCTTATGAAACATATATTTTTTATTTTCATTTTATTCTAGGTGGGACTGAAATTATCCATCCCACTAATTCATTAGGTGAAGATCGATATCTCATTCGATAGTAAACACATGACTGTGGAGTTAACTTAGTTTAGTAAAGAGATCTACCAATATGATAGTCTTTTGAGTGAAACTTGACTAAAAATACAATATTTTTTGGATTGAACCCAATAAAATATGTTTGTATTGGGATTAAACCCTAACTAAGGATATGATGGATTAAGGAGTGAACACAATCCATAGCGACAATATAGGAAGTGATCCATGATCACAAAATATGTCACATCCATGACTTATTTTAAAGTTAAATTTCATTTAATTTCCATTCTTGCTTTGTTGTGGGGGTTTCCCATGCATTTTTGGAGGAAAGGGTGAGTTTTCATGATTTGGGCCAAACTGTGAGCCCATTTCCAGATTTAAAAACCAATTTTGTTTCTTTTATATCTTTTTCATTTTTTAATATTTTTCACTCATTACACTTCCAAAATTTCCTACCCTTACCTATTAACACCATCATTTCAATTATAACCCTTTAAAAATCCATAATAATGATATATTTTGGTTTTTATTTAATTAATTGGGCTCACCCGAAAGCCCATTTCCAGTTTTCTAAAAAATTGTTTATTTAATATCTTATTCAACTTTTATGTTTTTTCGGTGATTCCAACTCTCACCTGAGCCCCCTAACCCTACGCATGCCCCCATTATCTTCCCCCCTCTTTGTATCTTGTATGCATCATGAATTGGGGTAGAACATCTTAGGCTTCCTCAAATCGCCCAAATTTGAAGAGGTAACTTGTTTCCTTCATAACTCCTTCAATTCTTACTCTTTTTCCCCAATTTCAGTTCTCACATGACCTTATCAGACTTATTAGAACCTCAATTTCATTTTCTTCTATTTGGAAATTAATATAATGGTGTATTTGGGGTGATTTCTTCAAGATCCCTCAAGTAAGTGGGTCTCCTTCATTCTTCCTCCCATTTGCTTAGGGTTTTTCCCCTTTTTCTTAGGGTTTATTCCAATTATTCTTGAATTTTATAATTTCCATCAAGTGGGAATTTGAAACTAGGGTTTGATATTCGTTTTCTGGTCTATTATTGTGGTTTTTGGCTTGATCTAAGTCCCTTACAGTGCGGCGGTGGTGAGGTTGAACTTTCGCACAAATATTCAAGGGTTTTGACACTTTTGGTAGATGATTCCATGGTTAATCAATGCTAGATGAGTTAACTTTGCTGAATTTCTATTTTAGAACACTTTTCATTTTTATGGTTTAATCCCCATTTATAATTTGAGACAAATGATAATTAATTCATCATATATTGAGTTGTGAATCACTCTTTGTTGGTTTTTTAATGATATATTTTATCTTTATAGATATAAGAATATAAAATTTGTTTATTCTAATTGATTCTTATTGACTTCATAACTCCATTAATTGGATTTTTATGGTGATACCCAAACAAAAATGGTCATTGACCGAGGATCTCTTTTTGTATGTGTCTATCTCCCTTCATTCTTGGCATTCATTATCAGTAATTAGTTGACTGGTAATTTGAAGATATATAACAATACTGATCATTGTGAATTCATTATTTGGAATAATGGATCATGGTAACATGTTCATATTTGGGTTTTGGATGCACAGAGTACATGTGGCGGCAACGACTGGAACCCAACTTTGGATCGGGTATTAGAGGTTTGTGAGCCTAATTAATCAGATCTCTTTAGAGGAACAACTATTTATGTTTTTGAGCATCAATGGATGTAATCCATCAACCATTGATGATGGAATATAGTGTTTGTGTGGATGGAATGATTCACTTGTCCCGATATGTGCAGCTACTATATTGGATATGATGGATGGTTTTCCGATAAAGAATGGTTGGAATCCAATCTCCAGCCAACTATAGAGGGCATTGTGCCTTATAATTAGATTTAATAATAATTACATGTGATAGTTGTTATTATTTTTAATAATAATAACATTTTATAGTTATTATCATTTTTAATAATATTAACATTTGATATGTATTATTATTAATATTGTTGATTTAATAGAAAAATAAAAAATAGAAATATGCACCTATGCATTATATGGGATGCAGCGTGAGAGGTAGGGGAATTAATTTCCCTTACACATATTTGGTATATTTATAACTTAATATAATGTTAATAATATATATTTCCTTATTATTACTAGGGTCATAAAATCCATGGTTTCCATGTCACCCATCTTTATATTTTGCTTATTAATATTATATATATTTAATTAATACATACATATATATATAATATGGGATGTTGTGGAACATGAGTGGTTGGAAAAACTCATATACACACTAGAAAGGTGTAAATTATATATTTTAAACTTGATTACCCATAAGAACTTACAACACCCTATGAAGCATCGATGTTTTTCCTATATTTCAAAAGAGTTACATTATTGAAATAGGATAATTAGGTATTTTTTCTAATTTTCTTTCATTTTTCTTTTCCTTGGTATGATTGGTTTTATAAAGATTTTCCTTTCAATAAAAATCATTAATGCACAAGTGCTCATATTGGGAAAATTGAATAGAGTTTAATGAATATGATTCATTATTAGAGATGATATTAGGAAGGAAAATAAGAAAGAAATCAAGGCATGATTAAAAAAGAGAACAAGGAAAGAAACAAGTTGTGAAAGGGAGAGAACTATAGTAATGGAAACTAACAAAGTAAGTTCTACCTTCATTAATGGTGGAATAACCAAGATTCGTGTGGACTATGGTGGATATGAACCATTTTGAGATCATTACATAGATTGTAAAAATGATATCAAATCATATTCCTCTTATTTGGATACCTTGTGAAGATCTGAACATAGACCTAAGAAGATTCTTGACCTTTGTGATAATTTCTAATTCAATAACATTTATGGTGACATGGTATGGTTAAGGTTGTTTCAATTATCATTGAAAAATCAAGAGAGATGTTCCAAATATTGGGACCACATTCTATCACTACATGGGATGATAAGGAAATGAAATTTCTTACTCAGTACTTTACTCCCTTTAGATTTATCAATATTTTTATTTATATTTTAAACTTCAATCAATTTTATGGTAGACCACATTACACTACGTGGGTGATGTTTAGGGTATTATTATGGATGTGTCTTAATTGTGGTATAGAAATGTGTATACTGATTCAAAAATCTATAAAGTTCTATGTTGGGGAAACATGTAAATTTTGGATTCTTTTTCTATAAGATCATTGGTGAAGAAGCTATTTTGATAAATTTGTGACTTATTAGTTGAGATGTATAGAAAGACCATCCAATGGAAAAAATATGTAATTTAAAGGAGAATACTCTACATGGTAGAAGACAACGGTTGGGTGGTTACACAAATAGTATCCTTAAAAATTAAGATAGAAATCATTATAGTCATACACCAACCACAAGTATTCTACAACAAGGATGCCAATTATGTTGATTATACCTTCAATGAAATTTTTAGGGTTTGAGGATCAAATAATAGAATTATGGATACCAGTAAATAAAACAAAGGTTCCAATAATAACAAAAATCATCTCTCAATTGCCAAATCACTTCATTGGAGGAGACCTTTTCAACTTTCAGGACCACTACCTATGATTCCATCAATGATTTAAAAGAATATTTAATTGATTAAAAGGGATCCATGAGGAATATTGAATCACATGTTGGAAAAAATTTAAGCCACCTCATTTAGAGACTAATAGGAGTTTTTTCAGGTGAAATTTAGCTCATAAAATATGGACAATTGAATTATATAATTATGGGGAGTGGAAACCCCTTAGAGGATAGAATTGATAAAAGGAGAAAACATGTGAAGAAACAAGTATAAAATGAGAAGGAAATATAAAATTGAGGAAGGATAAGGAAATATAATATGAGAAGGATGTTAGAGAGGAAGAACAACCACCTAAATACCCACCAATACAATTCTTGAAAATAATATAGAATGGTAATATTAATAAAAATATGGGTAAATTTCTTGATATTTTTGAGAAACTTCATATTAACATAATCTTTATTGAATATTTATTGAATATTCTCACATATGAAATTTTTATGATTTATTTATCTTCAAATAATAGGAATCATGATGATATGGGCACAATAACACTCATGTTATAATGCTTATACATGTATTCAAGGAGTTTACCTGTCACAAAATAACATGGGTTATCCTAACCGAAATCTCATGGAAGTCCATTACATGTCCAAAAGGATGTTCTAGATCCCAATGTCATATAGTAAACTTCCTATGAATAAGGTAAACACTCTTGGGAATGGTATCACCTATTAAATATTTAGAAACACCAAATAGAATTTTTACCGAGAATCCAGTATGACTCATCTATAAGTTAGACTACCTTGCTAAATCAAATAAATAGTTTTTAATACAAAATAACCAAACATGACACAACTCAAAATAAACATACAACTCACTTATATCAAACCAAAATAATAAAATAACCTTATTTAACTAATAAAAGCATCCCTATGTAAATTGAATCATAAATGGATAATGTATACATAGTATAAAATAAACAATTTAAACCTTAAAACACCAGGAATAAAGATCTATTATAGATCCAATGTCCCCATCCTAACATCAACCCTAAAAACCATATACATAGGAGAACATAGATAATAATTCTATCAAGAGTATCTTCTTGATAACCTAAACATGAACCAATAAACCCCTTCCAATCTATAAGCATCAAGTGGTATAAGTAGGGTGTGTGTAAAGTTACCATGTAGGATATCATGAATAAAATTATACATGTGATTCCTTTTATATTGAATTCCATTAATGATAGTTTAAAATAAATTTATGATAATAATACCACACATAATTTCATGTAAGACAACACATATAAGTTAATTTAAACTTTCCATTTTAGAATTCAATTTCATTAATAAATGAAAATCGACAACTTCTAGGAAATTCAAATGGAATTTCTTTAAAATGAAGTACATAAATAACATTAATAGAAATAAATATTTATAATTGAGTTTAAATATTTTCCTTACCAATATACTAAAAATAAAAATTTATAACATTTGTTTAAATTGATAGAAATGGACTAAAAATGAGTACATTAAATAAACATATATAATAAATCATTTGGATAAAAATATATAAACTATACTACACAATAATAATAATTGTGTGAAAAGTGGTAACTAGAAATAGAATCCATTTAGGTAGAAGAAGGAAAAACATCATCCACTCAATAAAGTAAAGATAACCAAACACAAACAACAAAAACATCCACTCAATAAAGGAATGCTAATCATAATCATGGGAGATGACATAGGTAACTAAGTTCAAGGAACGCTTAGATAATCATACATTCTCATGATAAAAAATATATATCCAACTACACATTTGATGATAAGGAGAGCTATGTAACATGACTAATGGTATGAAGACACCCATATGATGGTATCAAAACTATATCATACATTTTATAAGATAACCTTAGTTAGTTAGTGTAATAATCCAAGCCAAGGTTGAGCGTATCACTTGTCTATAAATACTATTCCTAGGCCCCAACCTAAGTACCAAAGGTACCATGAACTATTTTGATTCAATTATCTATATTAATTTTGAATGGTTAATGTTTATGGTTATTGATTGGGGAAAATATTAACATTTCATAAGCTAGTTTATGAATAAGGATGGTTTTGTTGATTATATTTCACCCCTTTCATATGAAGAATGCATTAGACTTAGTATGTAGTGGTGGGTCCCTCTGTATCCCATCGATGCATTGCTATATCTCATCAGAAAAACTAACTTGGGGTTTTGGTCAATCCCTTACCAAGAAGTCTTGGAATGAGGCTTTGACAGTTTTTTTATTATGTCTAACATTATGGATTCCATAATTATGTGAATAGTTATTAATATTCCATGTGATTATTCTATTATTTATAATATTCATGGTTATGTTTCAAGACCATGTGATTATTTATATGGAATGATTTCATCATCATTTGTTCCTTCCATATTATTCCTCATTTTCATGTTTTTAATTAAATAGAATGTGTTTCAATTATTTACCATTATATATTGGTTCATGGTTTATTTTAATGTATAATAACCTTTATTGGGCATTAGATATCACTCATTTCTAATGTTTACTTTCCCCATTATTCCATGAAATTTTTTATGAATGATATACAGGGACATGTTAGAGAGAATAATGATGATCTCAAAGAATATACTTTATAGTATTTTATATTTTTAAATACAATTGAAATTAAAGTATGTATCTATTTTACCAAGAATACTAAACTACTTAGTCTGTTGTGATGTGATATCTTGTATCTATAACCAATGAAATAAAGTAACCAATAACTATAGGTTAATTTGATAAGGGTATTTATTAGAAAACTCCATTATAAATTACAAAGAATAAATTCTTACCATAAAAACCAAGTTTTTACCACAAAACATCAATAAATATCAACCAAATAAAACTAATACATCATATAAAAAATATTTAGTTAATCTCAAATAGTAACTACTCATCACTAAAATAAAACTATGAGTAAAATTGGACAATATGAAATTTTATATTGTTTTTTTTTCTATATGTGGTTTGGCTACACATTTTGGTCCACCATTCCCTACCATGAAAATTTCAAAGATATGTTATTAGAAACATGCTCATGATTTTCACACAGTAATCTAAATCATGAAAGATAACCTTACACCACCAATTATTCTCATAATGTTACTTAAAAATGTTAAAATTATATAAAACCCACTATAAACTCAATATAATTAAAAACACCATCAATCTAGATCAAAATACACCATAAATAAATTAATATTGAATTTAATATTTATGACTCATAACTAGACTACCCATGGTGACGTGATACATAAAATGAGATAGATCCAACAAGACTCCCCTAGATCCTACCTCTCGAATTCAAAAATTCCCTTATCAAATAAATCATTACTCCCTAAATAAAAAAGTGGGTTATGATACAATTTTTCCAAAAACTACATAGGGTTATCCTAATCCAAAACCTAAGATAGTCTGTGGTAAGGAATAAAGGGAATTCCTGATCCTCCAAAAGCTAGAAAAAAATTATTAGGTATCAAAAAAATACTCTTTTGAACCCTTTAACCCAATAAATAATGATAAATGCATTGATGAATTATTATCGCGATTCCTTCATGAAACATCCATAATTTGGACTATAATGATAAATCAAATATATGGATTTAAATATTAATGAAAATAACATTTGAAACACAAAATAAACATCCTAATAACTCCCATATAATTATAAAATAAAACAAAAAAGACTAATACAAAGATATCATAGTATAAGAAATCCAAAATATCTGATTTAAATGAAAACAAATTGAAAAAAAATCTAATAACACCAATAAAGAATATTTCCTAATCACCCAAGGTCACCAACCAACACCATCAATGAAAACCCACTCCATGAGTGACATAATGAATAATTAACATTAATAGGATCTTGTTATGAAACTAAACTTGGACATGTAAAAATCACTGAGTTTATAGACCCCAAGTGGTATAAGTAGGGTGTGTGTATTGTTTCCCAATATGATTTGACCAAAAAAAATCCTCTATTAGATCCATTTCATAAGACATTCCATTAATAATAGTTTGAAATGATATTATAAAAATAATTTATTTTTAGAATTTCAATTAAGGTAACTAGTATATGTAAATTCCAACATTGATTTTTAAAATTATTCCACATTAAAATATTAAAATAAATGATATCTATTAAATTCATTTGAAAAAAATGATAAATAATGTATTTAAATACCTTTAAACCATGATAAATTTTCAATTGAGCTTCAATCCTTTAATAACAGATTTTTTTCTAGGATTTGTTTTTAATTTGATAGAAAAAGGAATGAAAATAAAAACAAAAAATAAATACATATAAAATATCCTAGAGATAATTATTACTAAAAGAAAATAACTAATAGGTGACATGAAATTGGATGAAAATATATCTAGTCATGTAAATGATGGATAAATGAATATAAAAATAAATATAATCTACCCACTAAAGTAATGAAAACAAAAAGATAATATAAATAAAACCCAATCAATATAATAAATATAACCAAAATAATTTGATTAACCCTAGGGAAGTAAGGTCATAGTACACTAAGATCACCATACATTCTCATGATAAAAACCAAAGAAATTAAACTATGTGAAGGACTTTAAGGAGAGCTATATTACATTCCTAGAAGCATGGTGAAACCTATATAGTGGTACAAAAACTATATCATCCTTGTAATCAAAGAATTTTAGTTAATTAGTGGCGTAATCCAAGGGTAAGTCGAGTGTATCACATACCCAATAGTACCTCTCCCAGGTACCAACCAAAGTACCTAAGGTTATCATGATCCATATAATAAAGGTAATTCATTCAATCATAAATAATTCACACAAATTTATATGACATATGAAATCATATCTCGTCTAAAATCCAATCACCCCTTTACTAAAACCCCCTTTTTTAACACACGATATATTTCACATAACCATCCTGATACAAACATAATATATATAAAATGTCTCAATCCAATAAATATTTTATAAAATGGTATGTGGGACTTTGATACTATGCTGATAAATCAAATCATAAAACATCTTTAAAATTTTACTAAAAATCCCATAAAGATTTAACGTACACTTCAAGACATATGAAATTCCTTTTAAAAAAAATATAGTTCAATAATTAGAAAATTACTCATTTAAATAAAAATGAAATTTAATTCCATCCCACACAACATTTTGAATATAGAACCCAAAAATCATTTATGATATCATCTAGTACTAAAAAATAAAATCAATATATAAGAATCCTTGAATGATAAAAAATACCAAATACCATTAACAATCAATAACCTTTAAAAATACTTCATTTAGTTAGGAAACAATGAATAATTATTATGTTATTATATTTATAAAACATTTCTTTTTAATTATGTATCTTAAACATCCATTTAAAACATTTTTAAATAAAAATTATTGTAAGAAATTTTCACAATCACTTAGAGTACATTATGAGGTATTTATCCTAATATTCCATTAAGAAATAATGGTTCTTAAGAATTAAAAACACCCAAAGTAAATAAAAAATTGGTTCATCATTTAAATCTAGTATAATTACACAATTTATAAATAGAGGAAGGGGTTAAAAACTCAAGTTCCCAAGTATTGTTATGCAAATAGATTCGCATTAAAACACCCACCTTAAACCAACTAAATTGCAACTCCTTTGATTGAAAATACTAGATTAGTCCTCTATAAAAGTGTCACATCTTATAAACATAAAAAATAACCTAATATTTAGAAAGACCATCTGTTTATGGTTCTTCCACCATGGACCCAGGTTGAGAGGATAAAGAAGAAACAAGATATGGAAAGTAGAACAGAAAATGGGTGTTGAACCATGAATATTCTACTAGAAATGTAAAATAAAGGGAATAAATTAAGGGGAAGGAGATAGCAGTTTCTTATAGGGTTATCTTTTGGCTACTACACATGAATTAGAGGGAGGGGAACTCATTTGGTTTTTAATTTGATATGGGAAATCCCAAATTTCCTGAAATTAAAAACATTGGATGCTCACATTGTTTGACTGCATTGTTTACCAAACCATGTGCCAATTATAAAACCCCAATTGGTCAATATTAGGAGATATTTCATGGTCTACCCACATAGTTAAAATTAACTATGAACCAACCATTCATAGAAGATATACACATGAGGGCCAAGCCTCACAATTACCCATAGGATACACATGATTTTCTCAATCATGCATTAACCATGTAGGGGGAACTAACACACTATAGAACAATTCCATGGTCTGGCTGCATTGTTTACTAAACGATGCACCAAGAATTTTTTTATGAAAAAATTTAAAATTTAAAATGAAATTCATCATAAAATTAATTAAATATCATAAAATCAATGAGAAAGAATAAAAATGCACCAAAGTGATATCTGAATATGAAAATACTAAAGAATAAATAATATCTTGGTAGATTTTAAGTTTCTGCTAGTATTGAATCTTATGTTTTTGGAAAATAATTTTGTGATCAAAGTGTGAGTTTGAAAATATTATCATACTAAAAATATAGAAACTTATGATTAGAGTAAATGAATCTAACAATAGTTCTTCTTTAATTGGAGTGCATAATAATGGGTTATCCATGAAAGTTGATTGTGGGTATTTTGGTTAATATGGACAAATTATATTTCTGAGTGGATTTCATTATGCTTGATATTGACTAAGAGAAGAAAAAATTTGTTCTAGGATATCCATTTTTATAAATGGGAAGGGATTTAATTGACATTCAAAGTGGGGAGTTATCTCTATGTCTTGTTAGTGGGATTTTGATGTTCAATAATCATCGTCATATGAGAGTTTTTTATCAAAAGAATAAAGATTTAAGTGTTTATAGAAAGTTGGAATTGAAGGAAATTATTACCATTGATGAAAAGTTAGATGTATCTGTTCTGACAAAGAAATTAAAAAGGTGACATTGAAAAAAATGAGAAAATTATTCTTATAGAGAGAAGTGATGATGTTTGAGAAGCAACTGTCAAAGAGTATTTCAAATAAGGATAATGAGTTTAAGATGTCCCTATTATAGCATTTGGTTTTTTCTGATTTACTAGAAACATACTGATTGGCCTTATGGATATAAATAAAGAGATGCATCAAGGGAGAGTAAATATAATTTCAGTTAACGAAAGTAGATCCATCTATGTAGAAGAATCCCAACTTCAACCATTCATTGATCTAGATTAGGTAAATTCTTTCAAATATTCTATCACATGGAAAATATAGAGTATCTATCAATAATTCATTAAACCAAGTACTTTTTTTGAGTCAAAACATGATGTTTTATTCTTTATTAAGAATTGTTATTAATGGTTTTTCATGAATCGTCATTATGAAGTAGACTCGATCCCTCATACTATTTAGATGTCAATTGGAGTGGATATTGCACTGTCAAATGGATTTTTCGATTGGAAGGGGTCTATAATGATGAAGGAAGACACATGATGAGGAAAAGAGAAAAGGTAAAACAAATATATTCATTAGTTTGACTATAGATGCAAAACATTCTTATAAATATCATAATACCATTTTTTAGATACAATTTTTTCTGAGATTTTTTAAGTAAGATGGGGGATGAGTAAATATATGGATGATAGTATTGATTAGATGATTAATTACTTGGGAAGGATGATTGATTTATATAGATGAAATTCCTCTAAAAAATTATTCCTTGATTTTATAAATTTTAAGTTGATAAATTTGTTATTATTTATCACGTCATGAGTCATTTTCCAATGTTTTATGTCTCCCATTCCCAAGAGGGAATTGATCCATGTTTTTATATTATTTACTTAACCCACATTCTTCGGTGATACTTCGGGTGTTTGGACTACTAGAACATGAATTGGTATCTATTCAATGTCATTAAAAGATTAATTTCACATTAAAATGATTTAGTATTTCATGATTTGAGCCCTTTATACCATTTAGAATTTCCTTTACATTTTTATAATTTTTTTAAGACCACATAAAACATGAATGGCCTTGATATGAATTTTTTTTATATGCATATTTATCCTTCCCACCCTAATCTAGGTACTTTTCATGATTTACACAGGATTAATTCTTATGGAATAGTTTTTCTATTATGTGAAGTGGATGATGTTTATTTTAAAAAGTGATGGTGTGAGGTGTTATCATTTGGTCTAAGTGAAGGGTTCATGAATTTTTATTTATTGAGATTTATTATTTATCCTCTGAAAAGAAAAAATAAATGTAATAATAAATCAAAAATAAATTTTTGATAAAGGGAATTTAAAATTGATTTTTTAAAATATTTATTGTTGAAAAGAGGGTGTATATTTTATTATGCTTATTGTTATGATTTTTGATCCCATGAGGTGAATAAGAGAAGTGTTCGGTGTTATAATTTTTGGATAAAGAGTTTTTTTATATTTCTATTATTTATAATGCATTATACTATATTTTTTAAACTCATTTTTTGAGCCTTTTTATTTTCCCACATAAATCACCCACCAACCCTAATCATTTGAGTCATTCAAACCTTTCATGGAAGCTCTTCTGATTAATAAAGATTCATTTCTTTTTTAGGAAGATATTTTTTATGATTTACAAGCCTATAGTTGGGATGCATGTAATTGAGGATTGAGAATAAATCTAGTCGAGTGTGCCTTGAGTAATGAGAGAATATTTTCCATTATGTTTGATCGCATGTGGAACGTATATTGATAATGTGTTGAAAGATGTGAATGGAAATTATGAAAATATTTATCATTTCAAGAGGGACTATAAAACATATATATAAGTTTATGAGAACTCTACCAAAGGGAGATAATCATATTAAGACAATTCAAAATAATTAACGCATACTCAAAGAATGTATCCCAATATCTATATCATTCATTATTCATACCATCTATCTAAGGATGATATGTGATATTAAACATTGATTTTGTATCCATATGCTTTGGAAAAAATATCCTAAAGAAATAAGATAATCAAGTATCTGTAACAGATACAATCAGTGATGGTACATCATAAATCTTCACCACTTCCAAAACATATATATATTCAATGCCTTCCATTGTATTCATCGTATGAACTAGTATGAAGTGAACTAATTTGGTTATTATATCAATGACCACCCAAATCAAATCATTGTTCTTCATGGTCTCTGGAAAGGCCACTAAAAAACCCATATCTGTCCAATCCCAATACCAAATAGGTATATTCAATTATTAAAACATTCTGATACGAATATTATTCTCCTTTACCCTTTCATAGGTATAAAATTTTTAAACATATTTCATCATATCCTCTTACATACTAAACCACTAGGAGTTTTATTTTAAAAACAATGTTCGTTTTTTTGCACCAAGGTGGACTACATAATTTGAATGACAAACCTACTTCAACACTTCCTCTCTCATCATGGAAGGTAACACGAACCACTTGTAAACATAGAAATAAAATTTAGTTATTTCCAACCATTAATTCAGTTTCCCAAATTATTTAGATAATCCCTCTTCAAAAAACATTTTATATCCACAAACTAAGCTTCATAGACCGTCTCTTATATGTTCAATGTAACTACCACACTAGATAAAACTACTTGATCGCCCCACACAAAAACATCAAAATGTGTTTATATAATGAGGCTCATCAGTTTTCATTACTACTTTGATTCCTTAACCACATCACCATACACCTTATGAGTCAATGAAACAGTCACCATATTAGTATTACAATGTTTTATAAGTTAAATGAAGAGAAATTTTTTTCAAATACTCCATCAATCGTCGCTAACTAATATTTTGATCATCCTATGATAAATTACATTTCAATATCTATAATCTGTATTGTAACACCCCATGATATTATGAATTTTTTTAATTAAAAATATTTAACTTCTTTAGTAGCTTGCATTACACGCAACTACAAGTTTAAGAGAACCGCATTATCTATTTAAAAAATATCATTACCTTGATGTTAAATTGGTGGGTTTGAATAGGTTTAGATGCTTTATGAATTATATAAAATGACCTTACTCAATATAAATACTTAGTAATTACTCGCTCATCTATTCAACATTACCAAGTTTTATTGATAAATGGGGGCAAAGCCCCAACAAAGTCACGAAGGTCTGAAATAATGAAGACTAAGAGAATTGGCCCTTACAAGATTAATACACCCGGGGGGAGATAACTAGTAGTAGTGAAAGTGCTAAAAGATCGAGCAGGTATGGCCCAGGAGGCTAGGAAATCTACAACCATATTCCCTTCCCGCCATGTGTGACAGAAGACCATGTTGCTTGAGAGAAGAGCTTTGCATCTACAAACCAAATAGGTGATAGTCCATGGGGAAGGAATCTCCTCTGATGGATCTGAGTAGAACCAAGGAATCCATCTCCACCCAGCTCAACAGCAAACCATGAGAGAGACACAGCCCAAGCTTGTTGAGCATGGTAGAAGATTCAGCAATAAGAGAATCGCCCTTCCGGAACAAAGCACTGAAAGCAAAAAAGAACATACCCCTCCGTGTTCTGAATGATCCCACCACCCCTCATACTACCATCGATACAAGAACCATAAAAATTCAACTTGAGGTCGTGATCAGGAGGGGACCAGGAAACTAACTTGCCTTGCAGAACAACCCTGTGAACCGAGGAAGAAAACCACCCAGCCATGATCATCCGATGGGAGGGAGAGAGATTCAACTGCTTGAGAAGGGGATCCGACTCAATCACCAAAGACTGAGCCCACACCAACACTCCCAGCGCAGAGCTCAAACTACCATGGTGCCTAACCCTGTTGCGTGCATCCCAAATACTCCAACATCCATCGACAAGGAAGATCGCCCTCAACTTGTATTCAGAAATATTACCACCCGATCCATGGAACCAGGAAAGAAGGAAGTCGAAACTAGAGTGAATCAGACTGACCATTCTGATGAGGGCATTGAGGCCATGCCACACGGAGGACGCCCACTCTCCCTCGAAGAAAAGGTGGTCGGTTGATTCCACTTTCAGATTACTATAGAAGATACACCAAGAGACAAGAGTGAAACCCCTTATTTGCACCTCCACATCTGTAGGTAAGGACCGGTTGAGCACATGCCATACAAGGAAGTTATGTTTAGCCAGAATCTCAGTGCACCATAAAGCATCACCCCAAGCGTTGTGCTCCAAAACCCCATGCAGAACCTGCCTGTATTCTTTTGAATAGAGAAGCACCCAGCCCAGGATCCAGTGAAAACCAACTGGTCTGGATCTGAAGAGAGTAAATTACTATTATAGATCTATAACTGTTGTGTGTTGAGGGTGGCACGAATCAGATCCGGGTGTATAATGCCCTGGGAACAAGATAGGTCAGGTACCGGCCACCCAAGAATTCCCAACACACATCCCACCCAATTCATAGACCAAAAGTTGATATTTCTGCACCCCAAAATCCACCTTGAGTGCTTCTATATGATAGGTAAGTTCCCCCAAATCGCTTCACATAATATGGAGACTCTTCCCCCAAACCAACCAAGCCACCCCTTTATTTTGTGGAAATGAGATTAGCCCAAAGAGAAGACACCTCCAAGTAATCCCAGGAAAGTTGTGCTTTAAGACAGTCTATAGATTCGCTGACACTTCTTAGGCCAATAAACTTGTGGGTGGGATCCCGAGCCAACTGAGCCCATGATGCCTAATGGTATCTTCCCTCCACAAGCACATCCCAGATGAAAGAAGTTAAAATATTCTCAATATTCTAAAGAACCACTTTGGGTGTAAAGAGAGCAGACAAGACATGCATGGGAATGGAGGATAGAATGCTATTAACGAGAGTAATGCAGTCACCAAAAGAGAGGAACCAGATCTTCCAATTAAGAACACGGCTGGAGATTTTATCGACAAGCCTATCAAAATGATGGATACAAATTTGGCCCGGAGAGGTTAGGGCTCCCAAGTACTCCATGGGAAAAGACATTTTTTGGATCCCTATCTTGTAAACAATTTTCCTTCCCCTTCTATCAGGGCAGGCCTTCGGAAGGTAAACACAACTCTTAGCCCGATTAGTAGACTAACCACTCCATTGGTTATACAAGATGAAAATGAGATCAATCTCCTGGATAGATCTAGAATTACCGTTCATGAAGAAGAGCAAATTGTCCGCAAATAAAAGGTTAGAGGGACTATTGAAATTTGGCCTACATCGAAACGGCCCCAAACACCCCTCCCTGATACTTTTGTTAAGGTACCTACTGAGAGAGTCCTGGACCAGAATAAAGACATTGGAGGAGAGCAGATCCCCTTGACGAAGCCCCCAAACTAACTTGAAAAAACAATAGCTTCTCCCCATGAAAGAGACATAAAACCATGGGAAGCTAATGTATTTGAAGAAAACATCAATAACATGCTCATAAAACCTCATACTACGCAAGACTTTGATGATGAAACACCATTCCACCCGATCATAAGCTTTATCCATATCCAACTTAACTACAATGTTAAACCTTGAGATCTTTTTTTTGATATCAGATATCATTTCGTGAGCAATGACAATGGCATCTTGAGTGGATCTACCACAAATGAAGCCTTGCTGTTCCTCAAAGACCCATTTCTGAAGATGACTAGAGAGTTGTTTATTGATAACCATCACAAGGACTTTGTAGAGGAAGTTGCACATACTAATAGGCTTGAACTGCTTGAGAGAAGATGGATTATTGACCTTCGGAATGAGGATCAAGGTGGTGGCATAGGCCACCCTAGGTAAACTCCCACCTCAGAAAATGTCTTGAACAATAGCCACAAGATCCTTTTTTATGATATCCCAAGAGTTAATATAAAAAACCCTAGGGAATCCATCGAGACCAAGAGCACATCCAGATTTAAGAGAGAAGACAACCTCCCAAACCTCCCCCTCATCGGGAATATTCTCGAAGAAATCATTGATATCGGGGGAAACACACTGAGGAATACTGAAGAAGGTCTGAGTGGCCTGCGGGGTATCCTTCTTGCATGTTTGGGTTAACATCCGCAAGCAAAGAACTAAAAAAGGATGCTGCCATACCTCAGACCACTTGAGGATCATTTGTGTAGGAACCGTCGTTAAGAAGAATGTTTGGATTAATAGATCGCTTCCTCTCCCGGATGCATGCTTGGAAAAAAATAGTGTTTCTGTCCTCCTCTTTGAGCCAGGTAACTCTGGACTTCTCCCTTACTGTTCGTTCATGTTCAAGTAATAATTCAGCAAGATGAAGTTTCATTCTAACCATGTTATTAAAGATATCCTTGTCCCAACAAGACTCAAGATTCCTCTGGGATTGATCAATGTTAGCCTTGAAAATGTCGAGGTCCAAAAACCAGGAGGATCTATTAGACTCACATGTCGGAAGGTCTCCCTTCAGAGGCTGAAGCTTTATGTGGAACCCCACCCAGGAGCCCCCATTCAGACCACTACTCCAAGAATCTCGAACCTCCTCATGATAGCTTGGATCAATGACCCACCACCCTGAAAAGAAAAAACTTATGTTGTGGACCTCCTTCTCCCACAGACCCACCGCCACCTCAAAGGCCTCTGTAGGGAAATCCAGTGACGGGGAACCATCCACGGTGGAAGAACAATGTTTTCCGAGTGGGATCTCAGGGATCTGCGGCAGAGAGGCAGACCGGGAGGGGGCGGGATGAAGGAAGAACTCTTTCTGCGACGGTCCCAAGGAAGCCTTCCCAAGCACAGACGGGGGAAGCACTTCTACAGGAGCAACCCCACACGCAAATGGGGGGAGGCACATCCACCTGATGCGAAAGAGGGATATCGACCACTGACGCTGAGGAAGGCGGAACAGCCGGCACGGGCGGAGGCGGAGTAATAATGGGCGGAGGAGTAATAATGGGCGGAGGAGTAATAAAAACTAGGGTCTCCAAAGCCATATCCATCATTAATCATTCAATTTTTTAATAAATTCATTATATTCTTCAAAATTATGTTTTTGTTCAAAATTGAATTTTTATTCTTTTTTTTTTGAGAAAATATTAAAACCAATATTTGGAAATTTTATAAATTTTTTTTTTTAAAATTAATATCATTTTTTGAAATAAAAAATATTATTATGACATTTTTCTACAATTTTGATATTTTTTTAAAAGATTGATTTTTGAGTAAAAAGTGCAAAATACAATTTTTAATAAAACATTCATTTTATTTTCATATAAATAATTATTAAAATTTTAATTTTATATCAATGTAACATAATTATTATTCAATTAGATATAATCTAATTAACTTCATTTAAATCATCATTATATATGATTTTGGTATAAGTGCATATTTATGATTAAAACACATTTTTCTAAAAACTATTTTTCATTGAGTCTTACGTATTTATACTAAAATTAATTTCTTCAACTTCTAGGAATATAGTATTAAAAATTTATTCTAGTTTTATAATAATTAGTTTAATTTTTTAAAAGATCCCCCTTTTATTTTTTTGTCAAAAATAATAGTAACCTGGGTAAATTTTATTACATCGATAAAGGTAAATCAGGTTAATGTAGGATAAAATTAATTGATAAAGCCATATTTATTCACAATAATTCTTGTTGGATGAATGGAATTAGACCCTGAATACCTATTGTTAGAAATTGATTTATTGAATGGAAACTTTTCTAAGAAAATATCTTATATATTATTTAAACCAAATGATGTTAGAAAATGTCACTCTCTTAGTTTTAAATACCATTTTTTGTTCACATTGGGGAAAATTTTCTTATGAATAATAATAGTAATTTTATGCCTAATGAAAGTATTTTTATGAAATTCATTTATTTATAGTTTTAGGGAATTAAATAATTTTCTTAATTACTTACAGAATGTTGCTGCTGTATTTATTCAATTAATGGAAAAATCAAATAAATGATATTTAAAATATTAAAAGTATTATAATTTGAGAAAATTAAAGTGTTTCAAGAATTTTATATATGACCATTACATGTTGCAGATATTTTAAATGTTTTTTATTATACGTTTTTTATGGATGTTATTAAAGTCAAAGTTATGAATAGTGTCAAATTTGACAATATTGATATTTTATGAAAATAATATTTTAATAAATTATCTAAAAACACCAAAATATTAAATTAGGAAAAATTTGATAATATATGTTCTAAAATATCATCCCTTATCCATTTATGTGTCAATAGTTACCTTATATGTAAAATTATAACAACTTAAGAGTGAAAAATAGTTTACTATGTCTAATGTTAAAATAGGTTAATTGAGAGGTTAAACCAAAATATATGACCTAAATAGCACAAAAAATTGCCCAAATATTATTGGTTCATAATATTTCAACTATATCATAACCTTGGTTCTAATTCAAGACAATTTGGTAGTATTTGGATCTAGTATAGGCTTATTAAAATTCCATTTTTAATTTTTGTAAAAGTTCCCCCTCGTCTCAATTATAAAAGGACGCATCCTCTCTCACTTAATTACAAGATATTGAGCAATCTATATCAACAAAAATTATCAAAACAATCTTCTCCACTTCCATAGAAACATTATTGAGGTTATGGTCTATTCAATAGGTTAACCAAGGTTTCCCACTTACTAGCTATCAGAGAGACCTTCTCCATTTATGAGATTGGGAGGATTTATATTCATAAGATTTTATGCCTTCACGGTGTTCCACATTCTATAATATTATATAGAGATGCCCGGTTCACATCTAGATTCTAGAAAGGGTTTCAAAAAGCACTAGGTTGACAGGTTCTCTTGAGTACAAAATATACCCCTCAGGTTGATGGGTAGTCTGAGTGGACAATACATATTCTATAGGACGTGATTTGGGCATGTTTCCTCGATCATTGAGGTTCATGGGAGAAATTACTATCTATCATTTTGTTTTCCTATAATAACAATATTCATGCAACGATTCAGATGTACCCTTATAAGTCCTTTTATATTCGGGCAAGTTGTTCACCCTTATGCTGGTAAGAGTTTGGTGAGTCCACACTCATGGGTCCTTGTCTCATTCATGAGTCTTTAGGGAAATTATAGACGATTCAGAAGCTTATGTCTACATCTAAGTCTAGGAAAGAGACTTATACCGATCATCACCACCAACCCCGAGAGTTCTCGGTGGGACATTAGGTCTTTCTATGAGTTTCTCCTAGATTTGGTCATAGGTGGATATAGATATATGGAAATTTATCACCTCTTTACATCATGCCTTTTTTTATCATGGAGAGAGTCAGGCCATTGGCCTTCAGTTACAGTTACCTTAGAGATATCATTCTATGAATGACTTCTTCCATGTATTGTAGTTTCACCACTATCATTTAGACCCTCTTTATTTGTTTGGTCTTGATGATATTGAGCTTAATTTATTTTCATCCTTTTAGAAGCAGGATATATGTATCATTGATCAGAGCATGATGTATCTTTAAGGTAGGTTATTTTCTATAGTATGGGTGTTGTGGAAGAACAATTGTGAAAAGGATAAGACTTGGGAGGTAGAGGCCAATGTAGATGCTCAGTGGCTGTAACATTTCACTAGTGATACTTTTCCACCCTTATAAGGGAAGCTTAGGGATGAGTTGTTTTATAGAGGTTAGTTTATAATGTCCCAGATTATCAGATAGGTATAAATTATTTTAAATGTGTTCAATCCTTCGTTATTTTCAGCTATTTATCTTATAAGCTACCGGCTGGGCCTTTAGGATGGCCGGTTTTCTTATGAGAAGGATGTTGCAGATGGGCGGGAGGTAGTATATAGACCAAATACAATATCTGTTTTAAATATAAGGTTTTTAGTTAGAATACATGGAGTGTACTCAATACACAAAGTGTAATGGGTTGTCCATAACCCTTGCACGTCGTGAATTAGGTTTTCCCTAGGATAAAAAAACCTTTGATTTAAATGGCATGTAATGTTTAAATGGAATGTAAATAACCAGGATCATTTTTTAGAGGGAAGGGGATCTTTTTTTAATAGAACCCTCCTCCTCCTGGAGCAACTATATGACAGATCTCCTACGCCTAACCCATGTTCCTGCAATTCTTCTTCTCCCGGGCTCTATTTCCATTATTATGCAGAATGTTGGATCTAAAATGGTAACATCTTCATTCTTATTACCACATTTAATTGTTTATCTCACACTATTTTATGCTATTTGGGTGTAAGATATTTTTCCCAATTATGGTGGATTTTGTCGATTCTTCCAATTTCTTCCATTCATGCTTGATTCAAGGGTTGATACTGGACGAGGAGTGTACTATAAGATTATTGTATAATGTTTAATATTTTTCCATAAAATTGTCATTATATTTATCATTCTCCATTTTTCTGTGAACCAAGCATTTCTGGTGTCCACTCAGAAATTTCTAATTAATTAAATTTTAGTTTATTTTCATGTGTAAGAGAATTATTTCTACATGTGAATCAATGTTGTGGGTCGTTTTACCTTGATATGAGTGTCCCCTCAGGGTGTACATTCCTTAAAGGCTTAATATTATTATTCCTTGAAATTTATATCAATTTCTAGTGTTTTAGGTGTGTGAATATCCTAGTAATAGAAGTATTATAATGGGAATTTCACAAAATGAGATGAATGGCCATGTGTTAGGCCTTATTTCTTATGACATAGCCTTATTTACTTGAACTAAATCAAATTTCTAACATGATTAATATTTTATAAATTTAATTCCTTGTTGAATGGTATGAGCTCTTTAAAATTAAACTATACATTCATGTCAAGATGAGGGTGATACAAAGGTCTTGACATAAAGATGGCTTGGATGGGCTCGTTGTTCATAATAATTAAAATTGAAAATAAATTATAATTTATTAGGATGGATAGTTGGATACTTCATAAGATTATATAAACAGACTCATCGGGAAGATCTCTTATCGACCCATGAGTGATACAGGTTCCCTAGGGGAGTCACCTTGGATGGTCTCAGTGGGCGATATGGTTATACTACGTTCGAACGATACTTGGAACCCTATGTGGTATACCTGGAAAAGGATTTGAGTGTCATGATTACACCATTTTGATATTAACACATGGGATTCCTTTTTATAGATCACCTTGGATGGACTCTTATAGTGATGGGTATTTATAGTGCTCCTAAAATGATTCTAAGGTTCTTCTTTACGAATCACCTTGGATAGAAGGAAGATTTCATTTTATTAAATTCCGAGGATGACTTTTATATTTAATACTAATAATTAAATTCAATTAAATTATAGAATCATCCTGTAAGAAAAAATACATGATTGGGTTTGGTCCATTCTGGATTCTAGATTTTGATAACCATTTATACACCCATATGATACTTGTACATGTTGACTTTGGTTTGGATATATTCAACATTGACGGAAGTAGGTAGTTTTAGTTGGGCATCCATGAGAAACATGTTCCAATGTGGTTTATTTATATATTTCCTTATATTTATTATGTACCAGCACACTTCTCATTTGAAATTCACAGCCTAGATGGACCTAGACACCATTGATGGTGGCCTACTGAGTATCTATCAGAAGCTATTCAAGCCGCCTATGGGACCTGGACAACCTTCATGACTAAATGTGTAGATAGAGGGAAGTGACCATCTTCAGATATTTGATGTTCTATAATAGGATGGATAATGGGAGTAGAGGACTAGTCATATGATTGTAATGCTAGTGGTGGTAGCTTTTTTTCCTTTGTTAGAATATTGTATATGCATGTATCATGGTATCCCGTGCATTTTCCTTTTTTATAGAATCATGAATTGATCATAACTTTTTCTATATGATTTGGATATAACTTCCTCTTATTGGTAATATTGGATGATTTATTATTATTCAGCTACTACTTGTTATTAATTTCTTTTTTCCACTACTTATCATTATTACATACCACTAAGCTACACTCTTATCTAGAGATCATAGTCTCTCCATGGATACACCCAAGGACCTTGTTGCTAGTAAAAATCATCTTTCATATGGGAAAGCATGCTTGAGATCATGTGGCCAACCATATTGGGGCATCACCTAGTGGATTTTGTGGTAGGATGCTTCAAGTATAAAATTATCTCCATGGGATGGGATGATTTTATGGGAATATTTTTCAGTAAGAATATCTGTAACGCCCCGACCCAAGTTACCCAGAGTTAGTGCATTATTACATAACATTGGCATGGTCACAAGGAAATCATGTCTCGAAAGGCCGATCAGTTTAGTATTATTGGAAACAAGATTCATACATAAGTTCAACTTTACAAATTGAAAAGAAATACAACACGAATTTATTCCATTGGAAACATCCAAGCCTCCTAGATAATGCCTGCAAGTCACTCATAACTAACATCTTCATATCCTAGGAAAATGAAACATATGAACGGGGTGAGTTCAAACGCTCAGTAAGGGTAAGCAATACAGTGGAAAATAACATAAATATTAAGCATGATGAATAATTGAAACCTCATGCCTTTACCAATAATAAACATGAATACTTTTATGGTAGGAATATGAGATGAGTAAATAATGCCATAATAAAACATAATAATGGGTATTCTACTAGTCGAATTACCACATGAACCATCAATATTATTTCCATAACGAGGGAATGTATAATGCTGGACATTTTGAAACATTTTGTCAAGGCCTCAGCCAAGACGTCTAAAAATGAATAAGGCCTCGGCCAAAATCATATATAAAATTGGGAAAGGGCTCGGCCAATTCCACGTCTAGTTGTCTCATGAGACGTATCGATGCATCAAGGAGCTATAGCGGGATACACCCATCACTTATTAACTCCAATACATTCCTCATATGAAAAGGTTGAAATATAACATAAACATCCGTATTAGAACTAGCATACGAAATGTCAATACTTTAACCATAAACCATGAATGGTATACAAATAGCACATCCACAGTCAAACAAATCACAAAACCTTCAATACAATATGGGAGTTTTGTATCATTATAAATCAACTTCAAATAGACTTAAAATTCATCAAAGGATGTTGACATAGATGAAATCAAAACTTTTTTTAGAGAAATATCTCTTTATATTTTGAAATCATTTAAGAGTCACATAATTATAAAGAAATAATTTATTTTCAAATATTCTTATAAGCTTGTAAGGGAAGATTCAGCGATGTTATAACGACGTAATATAGCTGCACCCTCCGTATAAGTTAAAAAACATTCTTACCTTAATTTTGTCGAAAAGGTTAAAAATGACCTTGTTTGGAAAACTATGGTAATATTCCTTTATAAACATCTTATAAAAAGTAAAATAAGGGTATAAATTAATTTAAACCATTGTCTATTAAATAGTATAAATGTTTTAAAATATATTTTTTAAGAAACATGGATGTAGATGATAAAGAGGTCCCAGTAGATAATTACATATAAACAACCTCGGATAATGAAGAGATTGTGAAATAAACCCTTACCTTTTAATTTTACTTGGTCTAGGGTAGGTTAAACTCCTATATAATGGTGAAATAATTTTTATTAAATTATACAAGAATCATATACGTTAATATGATTTCATATATGATCTTTTATCATTGCTTTGTTAATAATATCTTAGTATTATCGTCGTTTTAGGTGTTAACTGATTTGTTTTCCTTTATATGCTTTGTTACATAAGTCATATTTATTATGGATGGAATGTATATTATTCAAATTCAGAATGATATCAAGTATTTAAACATATTTTTTAATTATCTATTGAAAGTTAGTTTTTGAATGGATACGATGGGGAATGAATCTCATCGCGTTTGTAGAGACGGTAATCCGTACGTACGCACGGGCGACAATATCATTCTTTTGTTATTAAAATAATATATAATTCAATGGTATATCATATATAAAAAATAATTATCATTTTATATTTATTATTTACATCAATTAAACATCATTATTATACCCATCCAAATAATAATGTATTGAATAACAATTACACCACGACGTGGAGACGGTAAGCCGTATGTACGCACGTGTGGTGACATGTCATTCAAAGGATGGAAAGAATAATGAATTTGGTTTTACCATATTTATAACAATATCATAGTATATATAAGATACTGGGGTTATTATTTTATAATGTAAACAACAAAGAAAAAGGAAGTGGAAGAAGAAAGGAACTTGAAAGAGGTGATGAGATATTTACCTCTTCTTCGGGTTCTTCCTTTTTATTTGATCAAAAGGGCTCCTTAAGTTGTATTTATGACAAAAGTAAGGTCTCTAGGATGAAGGGAGGAAAGTTTAGAGTGTATTAGGGAATGTTTTGGCTGAGCCAAATGGCTTTGAAGGTGTGAATTAGAGAGAAGGGGGAGTGCCCTTTTATAAGAGTGGTGATGGGCACCTTAGGAAAAGCTAGAAATATTATTTTATAATAAAATAATTTTCGGTTTCTAATGGATCCAAAGTAGATTATTTAAAGTATAAGATGAGTATGGGTCGAAAACCACTCAACCAATAGGGTTTAGATAGCTTTGGGTAACTATATTAACCTTATCTTTTAGATTTAACTCTTAGTTAAATAGTTTGACATTTACCATGTCTCTTTGTATTTTTATATTATATGGTTAATAAAATTACTATAAACATCCAAGTGAACCCTAATAGGTTAATTAATGTCACATATAATATTATTTAGGCCCTTTGGACTAACCTTAGTCTTTTAGTAATATTATATCAACCAATAATATTGTATTTGTTTTAAAAACTCGTTTTTGTCAATTTCGAGATTATTTAATAATTGATTTTTTTAAAGTCGTAAAAACATTATTACTTCGAAATAAATATATTTAATCAACCCTAAAATGTCATAATCACCTATAAAATTTGTGGATGGCATAAAAACTTTCAAATTATATTTATTTTAGTATTTATAATATCATTTATTTGATTCTTTCATTAATAAAGAAAATAATGCATCATCATTATGTCATAAATAATTTTAATTATTAAATGTATAAAAATTATAAATAAAATACCATTATGTAGGAAATATTTTTATATTTCTAAAGAATATTTATGGTCGAATAGATAACATGTATTACTCTATGTAAAAATTGTTTTACTAAAAGATATATGATTATGTCATTTTTGTATTTACTTTAACTTAATTAATATAAATTGTCATTATCACTTACAAGTGGCTCCATGGGGTCCCAAAATCGACGGAAATATGCCCATGGTTGGACATGTATCAGGCAATATGCTTATAAAACATTTTAGGGTAATTTAATATTATTATAATATTATTTTTTACCCTTATTTACCGGATTTACCCTTTAACCATGGTAAATAAAATATTTACCGAAGTAATTATTCAAAATGTCTAAAAATAAAAGTTACCTATTTAAAAAATTTGGACCTCATGATTCTAAATATGGAATCCATTTTTATAAATTTAAAACATAGAAGTGGCAGAAATTAATTTAAAATTAATTCTCGTTCTCAAAACAAAAAGTGTGTTTTTTATGAAATAATAACTATCAAAAGATTGACACTTGTTAATGTCTAGTTTAAATGTGAAATTACTTCCAATGACCATCATTGGATTAAATTGTAAAAATATATTCTAACGACACTTTAAAACCACTCAATATTATAATTTATCACTATAAATTATTTGGATTAAAAAATTTGTTTTTAAATAAAGTTTAGTATTTTTCACTATTCATCAAAAATTTGAAGTTCTCATAAAAATACCAAAAACTCACCCTAAGCTAATTTTGATATTACAAATCCAAAAATGAAGTCTAATTTGAATATTAAAATTTATAAAATTTCAAAAAGTGGGTATTACTATTCATAACAGCTACTTTGATCGGTTGTGGTGTGTGTTAGAACCTCGAAGTTGCGTACAACACACACTACTGTATTATTCAATGTATTATTCAAAGAGAAGTGTACTGTGGAAGCTTGGGGTGTTATATTCTCCCCTCCTTTAAATAATTTTGTCCTCAAAATTTCTAGAATATTACTGCGTAAAAATACTCAGGTGGTTCTTCATCATAAGTTCCTCGGGTTCCCACGTTGCCTCTTCCATATTATGGTTTCTCCATAGAAATTTTACCAGACAAGTCATCTAGTTTCTCAGCACTTGTTCTCTGGTATCAAGAATCATGATGGGCTCTTCACAATAAAACATATCGGGTTCCAGTTCTACTTCCTCATAAGTGAGTACATGCGTTGGGTCATGCATGTATTTTCTCAATAGTGATACGTGGAACACATCGTGAACTTTGGAGAGACTTGGTGACATTGCCAACCAATAAGCTAAAACCCCAATTCGTTCTAGAATTTCAAAAGGTCCGATGTACCTAGGAATCAATTTTCCCTTCTTACCAAAACGTATAACACCCTTCCATGGAGAAACCTTCAAGAAAACATGATCTCCTACCTGAAATTTCAAATCCTTTCTTCGGTTATCGACATAGCTCTTCTGCCTACTTTGAGATGCTTTGATGTGGGTTTGGATAACCTTCACCTTTTCCATCGTTTCCTCCACAAGTTTTGGGCCTACGATTTTTCTTTCACCAACATCATCCAAACAGGTTGGTGTGCGACATCTCTTTCCATATAACGCTTTATATGGTGCCATCTGAATACTTGAATGGAAGCTATTGTTATAGGAAAATTATACCAAAGGTAAATATTGATCCCACATACCCTGAAAGTCAAGTGAGCATGATATTAACATGTCTTATAAGGTTTTAATAGTCTGTTCTAATTGTCCATCAGTTTGAGGGTGGTAGGCAGTGCTCAAATGAAGTTCAGTATCCAGGGCTTTCTGAAGACTTTTCCAAAATCTTGATGTAAAACATAGATCGCGATCAGAAACAATCGATAGTGGTACTCCATGAAGTCTCACAACTTCATTAATATATAGTCTTGCTATAAGTTCAAGTGGTAAATCTTCCCTTATAGCAATAAAATGTGCTGACTTGGTAAGACGATCAACAATGACCCATATTACATCGTGATTTCTAGGATTCTTTGGTAGCCCCATGAAAAAGTCCATCGTAATATTATCCCATTTCCACTCAGGTATGAGAATAGGTTCCAAGACTCATCCAGGCTGTTTCCTTCAATCTTTCACTTATTTACAAACCATACATCCTGACACGAAATCAACAATCTCCCTATTTATGTTATCCCACCAAAAATATTCCTTCAAATCTCTATACATTTTAGTGCTACCAGGGTGTATAGAGAAATTGGAACTATGAGCATCATCCAACAATTCCCTTTTTAGATCAGGTATATCGGGAACACAAAGTCTCTTCCCAAATTTCAAAATTCCATCTTCATACACAAAGTCACTCAATCTCCCGTCATTCACAGCTTTAATCTTCTTTTGAAACTCTTCATCACCGGTCTGAGAACTCTTTATCCTTTCTAGTAAAGATGGTTTGGAAACTATTTGAAAAAGTATCGATGTTTCACCTTCCATGGTAATTCCCATATCCATATTTAAAAGATCCACAGGATCCCTTTCAACTCTCATCTTGTTCAAAACTCCATGATCCTTTCTACTCAAAGCATGTGCCACCTTATTTTCCTACCCTAGTGGCAGTGTATCGTGAAATCATAATCCTTGAGTAGTTCAAGCCATCTATGTTGACCTCACCTATTTTGATAATCTCAATTATATTTTAATATGTGTTTATAATCCTATCTATATGATTAAATTATGTTGAAAAAATATCAAAATAATCATTAGAATATGTTAATCAATGTTTTTTTATGTCTATACAAGTGTTAAAGTAATACTAACTCAATCAGGATATGATTTGAATAGAACAAATAAGTGTTATGTTTTTTTAGTCACTGATACAAACAGACAAACAGCTACAGATACAAACAGACAGACAACTACCGATACAAATAGACAGACAGCTACCGATACAAACATACAAACAGTTATCGATACAAACAGACAGACACCTACCGATACAAACAGACAGACAACTACCGATACAAACAGACATACCTACCGATATGAAGTCTACTGATATACACAGAGTTACCAATGGAGAGAGCCACCAATATAACAATGCTACCTATATAGAATATCTACCGATAAGAGGATCTACCAATACAGAGTCACTGTCACTGATACATAGTCTACTGTTACAAAGAGTAACAACTACCAATACAGACCTACTTACTCAAGTCCACCGCTACAAGATCACTAATACTAGGAGCTACCGATAGAAACCAGTCACAGTTTCTCTATACTCTATTTCTATTTGTTTATTTAGAAATAGTCATATTTTATGTTTTTAATGCAATTGCTATTAGTTAATGATAGTTGTTGAAATTTCAGGAATGGTACCTCGTACCAGTAAAAAGGTAATCATTCCCATTGCTGGAGGTAAAGCTTTAGAAGGGAACCTTGAACTACTAAAGAAATGTTAGTTTGGTGGTCAGTATTCACATGCAAATACGAGACAATCATCTAGAGATACACAAGGACTTACATGAATATAAGAAGAAGGAAGAATACATACTGAATCTGTAGAACCTGAACATTCAAGAAGAAAAGAGCTTCAATGATTTCACCTTCATTCAAGATGATCAACCTGGACCTGGAAGTCAAATACAAAAACGAAACTCTGTTTTTCTTGACTAAAACTAGAGAGGGACTCAATAATTCATCTGCATCAATCCAAGGAGTCTAGAGATTCACTCAAAACACATAGAGCATTCTATACTCATCTCAATTTGTTTAGCTCTATTGTGTTTCATTTATTTACATTTTGAGAAGTGTGTATGCTCTGTATTTTTAGACACACACTGTCTCCTATGATGAACTGGAGGATTCCTAAATCCTCACTCAATCTTTCTCTTATACTCTTGTATCCAACTGTGGATAGTGGTAGAGGTCTAAGTATGACAACCCTGATTTTATTAAAAACTTAAACATGATTTATTACATAAACTATTCACTTGATACAACATGGAAGATCGAGAGGTCTAGTGTATTTCGGGCTTAGGATCATTACATAACAACTTAAAACATGAAATAAAACATCTTTATTGAAAACTTCCTTTACATGATCACTACATTCCCTCGTACTTAGCATTGCATGGGATAAACTGAGGACATGCATAAGAAAAGGGTGAGCTATAAAGACCAGTAAGGGAATAAACATAGAATACATGAGGAGTACAATACATGTTAGACAATAGGAATATCAATAGGTCAGAAGAGAAACATGGACATAAAGGCATGATAAAGCATGATAAACATAACATGGAAATGTGGAAACAACACTTAACATGGAATTAGCATGAGCCTAGGCTCATTGCACATAGAGCATGAGTAAATCCTCATTGCACATGAAGCACGAGTAAACCCGCGTTTAACTTGAATTAGCATGATTCAACACTCATTACACATGACCTATCATGATACTATACTTTACCCAATGCATTGGAGCACTATAAGGGCACACCCTTCATAAACATTTCATTTCATGCGTATGTGTGCCACATGGATCATAAAACATGGATTCATAAAAAATAAATATTTATTACACCATAAAGGAATGTGGAATTAATACATTAAACTTTGTAATCATTAAGTAAATGTGTATAAAGGTGAATACCCTTGATGGAGAAATGGGCATGGTATTCACTACACAATGGCATTGGCTAAAAAAAATCGGTGCGATTTCGGCAGCGTAACGGTGTGACATAAGAATTCATAAGAATGGTTGATGAGAGATAAAGGGGTTCCTCATCATATTTACATGTAATGGACAGTAAGGAGGTCATATAGATACATTCCCCAATAATTTTAATGGAATTTAGATTCATGATACAAAAGTATTGCTTGAATGTAAATGAGGAGAGAGAAGTTCCTTTCAGAATTTCGGCATAGTAACGAGTGTACATGGGAGGAATTTAATGAGAGAGAAAGGGGTCTCCCATCATTCAATCATAAAGAGGGAAGTATGAGGGAGTTGTGAAACCATAACCCAACATTCATAATTGAAATTAAATGGGCAAAACAACTTAAAGAAAATTTGACAAAAATGAGAAAGGAAGAAAAAACCCTTACTTGGAAGTGTGCTTCCAAAGGCTAGAGAGGGGATTGAGAGAGGCTTCTTGGGAGCTTGGGGCACCTTGGGAGGATTATAGAGAGATTAGGTCAGAGTTTAGACGAACTCCAAGGGCTTTGAGTGAGGATGAAGTGGGAGCTTGTGTGGGTTTATATAGTAAAGATGAAGGAATTCTTTTTTATTTAGGTTTGGGACCCCTTATATTAAACTATTCCAAACCACAAACCAGACCATGGTTTTTGCCCATGGTTTTTTTCAAAGGGAAGAAGAAAAAAATATTTTATAAGTCCAAAGTCCTACATTCTTAAAATAATGGGGTTGCTTATGTGGAGGTGAGTCACACTCCCATGGAAAATAATTTAAAAAGACAAGATGTTTAATAAGTCTTGAGGGGTCCATTAATACTTTGTAAAATAAGTCAAACAAACCCAAAATCACATTATTTTAATGGTAAAACATATATTGGCCGAACATAAAGCTTATAGTATTTTATTACATCACTATTGGGTCATTATGATGTCATAAAACACATTATATATTTAAAGGGTATTTAATTTTTACCCAAAAATTTGATTGTCTCGGAAAATTATAAAAAATTCACCATTGGATAATTTCAACATCCTAATTCCAGAAATAAAATATATTTTTTCTAAATAATTTTCTAAATATGTTAATTTTCACTTTGAAAATAAAAATCGACATTTATTGAAAATTCACGGGTTTTGACAAAAATGGATTTCAAACCTTAATAAAAATTACAATTGCATTCGTAAAATTATATGATCATTTATATATAATAAAATTAATTTAATATTAATAATATTTTATTAAAATATTATTTAATTCAAAAATCCCTTAATTTAATAAAATATAATTCTTAATTAAATAATAACTAAAAACACTATTTGCACCTTAAAAACTATTTACAATGTATCAATAATTACAAGAAAGTATATTCATTATTATATACAATAAATAATGGACATGAACATAGTACTAGAGATTTGTTACATAACCCCTTAAAACAACCGCATAAGACCTAAGGGTAAGGTGTGCGATGGTGACAGACTCTTGGGGTGGAACGGATAACATCACTCGAGTGGTAATTTCTATCAACCTCCACTTTTCCCGTAGACGGTCCTATTCGAGCTTGACATGATGAAGCTCAGCTTGGGATTGGTCAAGAGTGAAGCCCAAGGATGCCACCTCTTTTCCGAGCTCTGACAAATATGCTTCATATGGAGCAATTCTACTGGATGAGGCCATCGCTTCTTTTGTCTGAGTAAATTGGGCTTGTTAAAGCCTTATATTTATACTGATCATGTGATCACTGTTCAACGACTATAAAAGTAACAGTCACAATTCTTAAAATAAAACCAAAGAAGTTGATATTTTATATAAACATTTTACATAAAGATACATTTAACTAAATCAAGAGGGATTTTCATTAATGAAACTTTGGGTCGTTACAATATTCCCCCCATAAGAAATTTTGCCCTCGAAATTTCCTTTTCCCACACTAAAACAGATGTGGGTAACTCAGCTTCATCATTTCCTCCAATTCCCAAGTCTCTTATTCAAACTTGTGGTTTCGCCACAACACCTTGACGAGGGGCATTGTTTTATTTTGTATAACTTTTTCTCTATGATCTAATATCTTCATTGGTTTCTCCTCATAAGAAAGATCATCCTCCAACTGTACCACCTCAGAATAGAGTACATGTGAAGGGTCTGATATGTACTTCCTTAAGAGGGATACATTAAAGACATCATGTACTTTGGCCATGGTAGGTGGAAGTTCTAGTCGATAGGCCACAACCCCGACACGATCAAGAATCTCGGAGGGGCCGATGTACCTTGAACTTAACTTCCCTTTCTTTCCAAACCTCATGACCTTCTTCCACAGAGATATAACTAGAAAAACCATGTCTCAAACATTAAACTCAAGGTCTCATCGACGATTATCTACATAACTCTTCTGTCAACTCTGGGCTGCCTTGATATGCTGCTGAATGGTTTTCACCTTCTCCACCATTTCCTCAACCATTTCTGGTCCAAGAATCTTACGTTCACCAACCTCATCCCAACATGATAGTGTTCTTCACCTTTTCCCATATAGGGCTTCAGATGGTGCCATTTGGATGCTCGAGTGGAAACTATTATTATAAGAGAACTCAACCAGAAGAAGATGTTGGTCCCATCCTTCTTTAAAGTCCATTGAGAACACTCTAAACATATCCTCAAGTGTTTGGGTAGTCTTCTTAGATTGACCACCATTTTGTGGATTATAGGCCGTACTGAATTTCGGTTCAGTATTCAGAGCTTTTTGAAGACTCTTCCAAAACTTAGAGGTAAATCTTGGATCTCAGTCAGACACAATAGATAGTGGTTCTCCATGCAGCCTTACCACTTCCCTGATATATATCTGTTCCAGTTGATCCAATAAGAAATCCTCCCAAATAGCAATGAAGTGTGCAGTCTTTGTAAAACGATCCACAACAACCCAGATTGCATTTTTGCCTTTGGATGTCCTTGGAAGTCCGGTGACAAAGTGCATGGTGATGTTCTCCCATTTCCATTCTGGTATGGGAAATGTTTGCATCATCCCCTTAGACTTCTGCCTCTCTACCTTCACTTGCTTTCACACCAGGCACTTTGATGTATATACAACGATCTCCTTCTTCATATTATCCCACCAAAATTTTTCTCGGAGATCTCGATACATCTTTGTGCTCCCTGGGTGAATAGAGAAATTTGAACTATGTGCATCATCCAAAAGTTTCTTCTTCAGCTCCGGACATGATGGAACACATATCCTTTTCCCAAATCGCACAATTCCTTCTTCATTAACATTAAACTCTGAGTATTTCCCTTTTTTGATAGCTTCCACTTTTTCCTGAATTCCCACATCATCCTTTTGAGCATCCTTTAACCTTTCCAAAAGAGACGGTTGAGCAATCATTTGTGAAAGGATTGATGATGTTCCCTTCTTTATGATTCCCATGTACATCTTCATCATGTCTAAGAAGATTGGATCCTTCTCAATTCTCATCATTGATAGAATCGCTGGGTCCTTTCTACTTAGGGAATCTTCCACCTTGTTCGCTTTCCCAGGGTGGTAATGTATTAAACAGTTATAATCCTTGATGAGCTCTATCCATATTCTCTGGCTTATATTAAGCTCTTTCTGTGTGAATATATATTTAAGACTCTTGTGGTCAGTATATATCTCACATTTCTCCCCATAAAGATAATTCCGCTATATTTTCAAGGCAAAGATCACCACCGCCAACTCCAGATCATGAGTTGGATAGTTTTTCTCATGGAGTTTCAACTGCCTTGAGGCATAGGATATCACTTTATCATTCTACAATAGCACACAGCCTAAGCCCTTCTTCAAAGCATCACTGAATACCACAAAAATTTCCCCAATCGTGGGTAAAGTGAGCACGATCGCAGTGATAAGCCTCTTTTTCAACTCCTTGAAGCTTTCTTCACATTCATCACTCCAAGAAAAATTTACTCCCTTTAGAGTTAGCTTGGTAAGAGGGTTGGACAATCATGAGAAATTTCTCACAAATTTTCGATAATATCCAGCTAACCCCAAGATGCTACGGATATCTGTTACCGATGTTGGCCTCGACCATCCCTCAATTGCATCTGTTTTGGAGGGATAAAAAAATATCCCATTGTTTGGGATGATATGGCCCAAGAATGAGACTTCCTTCAACCAGAACTCACACTAGCTGTACTTTGCATAGAGCTTCTCCTTGCGCAAAGTCTCCAGTATAGTTCTTAAATGATCCTCATGATCCTCCTTGGTTTTGGAGTATATTAGAATATCATCTATAAAGACTACCAAAAATTTGTCTAGGTAATCTCTAAAGACTCTATTCATCAAGTCCATGAAGATTTATGGAGCATTGGTGAGTCCGAAAGGCATTACTATGAATTCATAGTGCCTGTATTATATACAAAAAGTAGTCTTGGGTACATCTTCCTTCTTCAACCTTACTTGATAATATCCCGACCGCAAATCTACCTTAGAGAAGTATTGTGCTCCATGCAGATGATCGAACAAGTCATTGATCCGTGGCAGGGGATACTTGTTCTTTATTGTGATTTTTTTAAGTTCACGATAATTGATGCAAAGCCACATTGACCCATCCTTCTTCTTGACGAAGAGGACTGGTGCACCCCGTGGTGAATCACTTGGGCGTATAAATCCTTTATCCAGATTCTCCCGCAGTTGTTTCTTCATCTCTCCATGTTCCATGACAACCATTCTATATGGAGTCTTGGATATTGGTAGCACCCCTGGTATAAGTTCAATTGAGAATTCAACATATCTTATAGGATGAAGACCAAGCAGTTCCTTGGGAAACACTTCAGCGAATTCCCTCACAATAGGCATTTCTTCAAGGATGGTTTCTTCCTTGGACTCAATCATCTGAGCCAGATACGCATGCTCATAGGGCAGTAATATCCTTGCTTGAGATGATGGAGCTAAAGGAGATTCATCTTCTTCCTTACACTTGTAATGAATCGGGGGTCGATTCTCCATATGGAGTGTGATTTCCCTCTCCCGACAATTTATGTTGGCTTTATATAAGGAAAGCCAATCCATGCCAAGAATTAAATCAAATTCCACAAGAGGGAGTATGATGAGGTTCTCTGGGAAATTCAATCCACAGATTATAATAGGGGAGGACTAATATTCACGGGATGCAATGATTGCCCCATTTTCCGTACTCACCGACATCTTCACTTCCATGGTTTTGGGTGGTGCTGGGATTGTTCTACTAAACTTTCGAGATATAAAAGAATGCGTAGAACTTGAATCAAAAAGTACGTTCACTATTCTTGAATGAATAACTAGCGTACCTATCACCACTTCATTGCCAGGGTTCACTTCAGAAGAAGTGATGGAAAAAAGCTCTTCCTTACTGCCTTGGAGGTTTTTGGTTGCCTCCGAAAACCCTTGGTTTAGGGAACTGATTTGAAAAATGCCCCAGTTCTTTGAAGTTGTAGCAATGAACAATGCATTGAGGTTCGAACAGAGAGTTCCTCTCCTCTGTCATAGCCATGGGTCTTTCTTGCTGACAGTTAACATCTAGGTGCCCTTATCTTCCACACCTAAAGCATTTCCTCATCCCCTTGAGGCAATTTCCAGGGTGCTTCTTTTCGCACTTTTGGCAAGTGGGGTGCTGGATCTTCTTAGCACCGTTGGATTTATCCATCGGACCACCAGCATTGAATTCCACATTACACTTCTTTTCTCTATGATACCCCTGTGATTCCCTGATATCCATTTCAACCTTGAGGGCACATCAGACAATTTCCTCATAGCTGTCGAAGTCACGGATCGCAAATGCTTTCCGTAGGCTAGGCTTCAACCCACCAAAGAAGCGGTCAACCTTGCATTCAGGGGTAACAATATAGCCGGAAGCATATCGTGCAAGCCTTGTGAAGTTTGCCTCGTACGCTCCAATAGATTCTTTGTCTTTTTTCTTGAGGGAAAAGAAGTCCCTTTCCATTTGAAGCCGGAGGGTGCACGGAAAATATTTATCGGAAAACATCTTCCGTAAATCCTTCCATTCCAACGCCTCGATCTCCTCCTCAGGCTTCGTATTTTTGATCAGCATCCACCATTGATCATCTTCACCATCCATACGATAAGCCTCTAGGATAACCTTCTCTTGTTCAGAACATTGAAGGATGGAGAAGATCTTTTCAATGGAGTTGATCCATTGTTCAGCGATCGTGGGATCAGATGATCCACTAAAAGTAGGAGGCCTTTGTCTCATGAAACTCTCGATAGCAACTTGTTCTTTATTAGTGGGGGGGGGTTGAATGTTCCTCTTGACCCGTGTTTCTATTCAAATATTGAGTAAGATTAGAGAGAAGCATGATAAAGTTCACGATTCCCGCTCCCATTAGATTGGGTATCTCATTAGTACAGTCATCACACTGATCTTCACACCAGTTGTTAGCCTGAGTCCTCCTATTACCAGCCATTGGATGGAATAAAAGGAAAGTTAGGGGGTAACACATAATGGGTAAACCAAAGACAAAAGTTGAGGACTTAAAAATAAACTTTTATTTCCTTAACTCATGAGTCTATAGGCTTCAAACTAGGCTTTTCATTATCTACTTTCTAACATATATTCGTCGGGGAATTTTTTTTAATTGCCTTAATAAGGGTTCATACTAAGCTTGTGAATTTATTAAAACATATCCCCTGGGTGTGTCAAAACCAAGAGTGCAGCAAGGCTCGTTGTTGTGCACCAATTCCTGTTCTAGTCTAGCTCAAAGCGGTGTTTTCGGGTTTTACCCTTAGGATACGTCTGTGCCAGAGCCGCCTCTACCTGCTCGTATCTAGACAGAGATGTATTTGTTTGATAAACCATTTAATCAGTACTTATCAAAACATAGGGATGTTTTTATTATACTTAGTCTTTTCTCTAAGGCTTTACTGGGGTTTTCTAATCCTAATCCCAAAAATAACTAAACCTATCCTCTGATACCAACTATGACAACCCTGCTTTTATTACAAACGTAATCATGATTTATTACATAAACTATTCACTTGATACAACATGGAAGATAAAGAGGTCTAGTGTCTTTGGGGATTAGGATCGTTACATAACAACTTAAAACATGAAATACAACATCTTTATTGAAAACTTCCTTTATATGACCACTACATTCCCTTGTACTTAGCATTGCATGGGATAACCTGAGGGCATGCATAAGAAAAGGGTGAGCTATAAAGCCCAGTAAGGGAATAAACATGGAATACATGAGGAGTACAATACATGTTAGACAATAGGAATATCAATAGAGAACAAGAGAAACATGTACATAAAGTCCTGATAAATCATGATAATCATAACATGGAAATGTGGCAACAACACTTAACATGGAATTATCATGAGCCATGGCTCATTGCACATAGAGCATGAGTAAATCCTCATTGCACATGAAGCATGAGTAAACCCTCGTTGCACTTGAATTAGCATGAGTCAATACTCATTGCACATGACGTATCATGATAATATACTTTACTCAATGCATTGGAGCGCTATAAGGGCACACCATTCTTAAACATTTCATTTCATGCATAAGTGTGCCACATGGATCATAAAACATAGATTCATAAAACATAATTATTTATTCCATGATAAAGGAATGTGGAATTCATGCATGAAACTTTATAATCAATAAGTAAATGTCCATAAAGGTGAATACCCTTGATGGAGAAATGGGCATGGTATTCACTATACAATGGCATTGGCTAAAAAAAATCGGTGCGATTTCGGCAGCGTAACGGTGTGACATAAGAATTCATAAAAATGGTTGATGAGAGATAAAGGGGTTACTCATCATATTTACATGTAATGGAAAGTAAGTAGGTTATATAGATACATGTCCCAACAATTGTAATGGAATTTAGATTCATGATACAAAAGTATTGCTTCAATGTAAATGAGGAGAGAGAAGTTCCTTTCAGAATTTCGGCATAGTAACAGGTGTATATGAGAGACATTTAATGATAGAGAAAGGGGTCTCCCATCATTAAAAAATAAATAGGTAAGTATTAGGGAGGTGAGAAACCATACCCCAACATTTATAATTGAAATTAAATGGGCAAAACAACTTAAAGAAAATTGGACAAAAATGAGAAAGGAAGAAAAAACCCTTACTTGGAAGTGTGCTTCCAAAGGCTAGAGAGAGGCTTGAGAGAGGCTTCTTGGGAGCTTGGGGCACCTTGGGAGGATTATAGAGAGAGTATGTCATAGGTTGGACGAACTCCAAGGGCTTTGAGTGAGGAGGAAGTGGGAGCTTGGGTGGGTTTATATAGGAAAGGTGAAAGAATTCTTTATTATTTAGGTTTGGGACCCCTTATATTAAACTAATCCAAACCACAAACCAGCCTATTGTTTTGCCTATGGTTTTTGGAAAAGGGAAGAGGAAAAAATATTTTATAAGGCCAAAGTACGAAATTCTAAAAACAATGGGGTTACTTATGTGGAGGTGAGTCACACTCCCATGGAAAATAATTTAAAAAGACAAGATGTTTAATAAGTCTTGAGGGATCCATTAATGCTTTGTAAAATAAGTCAAAAAAAACCCAAAATCACATTATTTTAATGGTGAAACATATATTGGACGAACATAAAGCTTATAGTATTTTATTACATCACTATTGGGTCATTATGATGTCATAAAACACGTTATATATTTAAACGGTATTTAATTTTTACCCAAAAATTTGACTGTCTTAGAAAATTATGAAAAATTCACCATGGGATTATTTTGACGTCCTGATTCCAAAAATAAAATTTATTTTATCTAAATAATTTTCTAAATATGTTAATTTTTACTTTTAAAATAAAAACTGACATTTATCGAAAATTCAGGGGTTTTGACAAAAATGGCTTTCAAACCTTAATAAAAATTACAATTGAATTCATAAAATTATATGATCATTTATATATAATAAAATTAATTTAATAATAATAATAATATTTTATTAAAATATTAATTAATTCAAAAATCCCTTAATTTAATAAAATATAATTCTTAATTAAATAATAACTAAAAACACTATTTTCACCTTAAAAACTATTTACAATGTATCAATAATGACAAGAAAGTATATTCATTATTATATAAAAAAAATAATGTACATGAACATAGTACTAGCGATTTGTTACATAACCCCTTAAAACAGCCGCATAAGACCTAAGGGTAAGGTGTGCGATGGTGACAGACTCTTGGGGTGGCTCAGATAACATCGCTTGAGTGGTAATTTCTATCAACTTCCACTTTTCCCGTAGATAATCCTATTCAAGCTTGACATGATGAAGCTTAGCTTGAGATTGTTCAAGAGCGAATCCCAAGGACGCCACCTCTTTTCCGAGCTCCGACAAATGGTCTTCGTATGGAGCAATTCTACTGGATGAGACCATCGCTTCTTTTGTCTGAGTAAATTGGGTTTATTAAAGCCTTATATTTATACTAATCATGTGATCACTGTTCAACGACTATAAAAGTAATGGTCACAATTCATAACATAAAACCAAATAAGTTGACATTTTATATAAATGTTTTACATAAGATACATTTAACAAGATCAAGAGGGATTTCCATTAATAAAACTTTGGGTCGTTACACTGAGGACCTGGACAGCCTCTGAGCTGTTGTTATTTTGGTTTTCCCACGTAGAACTGTGGTAGAGGTCTGAGGACCTAGACAGTCTGAGTACTGTTGTAAACCCTGATCCAAGGTGTGGATCATATTTTATATAAAAACTGTTTGAGAGGACTAAGTCTCAGCTTGAGACTGAACCTCTTGGTTAAAACTGTTGTGCTTGTTTATTTTGGTTAAAACTATATTGAATATTCCCCTACTAAGTACTTTGAAATACAAATATATTTTAAAGATACTATGATTGTTAAAATAGCAAGTGTTTGTATTTATTGTAATGCAGTAGGTTATTTTCAAAAGATAATCTAATCTTCAGATTAGTTTAACTGAGAACTAATCAATCTCTTGAGTGCCTAATGGAACCTTCACTGTATTGCAAATTCACTATAGTTTAGCTTGTTATTTAATTTGTGGGATTTTTAATATAAATATTTTAAACATAAATTTTAATTGGAACTCAATTCACCCCCCCCTTGAGTGTCCACTTCGACCAACATTTGGTATCAGAGGATTGTTTTTAATAAAGGATTTTCAAACAATCTGTTATTCAAATGTGATTTTAGTTGTACCTAAAGATCTCAAAATTTCTGTTAGTTCTAAATTTTATCTATTTAAATATATTTTCTAAAATCTAATTATGGATAATAGACAAAAGGTGCAGCTACCAACATGCCACCTTTCTTTAATGGTGTTAATTATGCCCAATGGAAACTGAAAATGAAAATTAATTTAGAAAGTATGAGATTTGATATATGGACTGCTATAGAGACTCAGTATAAGATCCTATAAACTGAAAGAACTACTTGGTATAAACCTACTAAATTTGATTACAATAATAATTGTAAAGTAATGAATTCTATGTATTATGCATTAGGAGATGAATAATTTAATCGAATATCTGCTTGTAAAACTGCTTATGAAATTTGGGATACTTTGGGTGTTTCTCATGATGGAAAAACCAATGTTAAGGAAATGAGACTAAACACTTACACTATTAAGTATGATAATTTTAAAATGAATCCTGATGAACCTATTTCTAACATGTATCTTAGGTTAAAATAAATTTTAAATATAATGAGCTCACTTGGAAAAGCTGTTCCTGCAAAAGAGAAAATCATGAGGTTACTCAGATGTCTGCCATATAGATAGAGAGGCACATCAGTTTCAATAAGAGAATTGTGTGACATAAGTTCACTGCCTATTAAAGAGATGATTGGTAAGTTAATGGTGTATGAAGAAGAACTGAAAGTCAACAAGGAAGAAGATGATAAACCAAGAAATAAGTCCATGGACTTCAAGATCTCTGCTTCAAAAAACAAGGATAAAGGAAAAATTCAAAGTGAAAGTGATAGCTCAAACTGTGATGAATGTACATCAGACAGCGATGCTAAAATGGCGCAGATAGCCAGATGATTCAAGAAGTTTTATAGAAAGAAGAATTTTTTAATAAAATCCAATTATAAGGGAAAGTTTGATAATAAAGGTCATTGGATGAAGGATTAGAAAAGGACTGATAAAAGTGATGACATAGTTTGTTACGAATGCAAGAGAAAAGGACATGTGAAAGCTGAATGTCCAAAGTTAAAGTACAAGAATAAATATGAATACAAGGACAAAAAATATAAGAAAGAAATGAAAACAAACTAGAGTGGTTCAGAAGATAGTTCAAGTGATTCTAACTCTACTCAGGATAAAAAATCTAAAAAATCTAGTATGTGTTTCATGACAAACACATCCGAGGTAACATTGGATACTCCTTCTTTAAATTATTATTATTCTGGAGATGATTATGATTTAGAAAACATGTCTAGTGAAGAGTTATTTGAATACTGTAACATGCTAGAGGAAACCTACAATGAGCTGAAAGATATGTTTAAAACCTTAAAGAAATAGTATTCTTTAACTAGCACTGTCAAATCTGCATTAGAATTAGAAAAGGAAAAGAATGCTCAACTATTAAAGGAGAATACTCAACTTAAATTGTCCAATGAGAAACTTAGAATAGATTTAGAAAAGATTACAAATGGAAATAATACTCTAACTCAAATTTTTGGATAACAAGTTGCACTAAAGTATACTACTGGTTTAGGCTATCAACCTGGACCGAGACAGCTTGTTAAGAATAAATTTATTCCTAAATCTGGATAGTATGCTGCTAGTTCCAGTTTTGGAAATTCCTATGCGTCAACTAGATATTCTCATAGTTATAGATCAAAAAGAGTTTATCTTTCAAAATATTTTGAATCTATTTATTGTATGAGACCCATTAGACAAATCTGGGTACCAAAAGTTTTGCTTGCTAACCTGTCTGGACCCAAGAAAATATGGGTACCAAAATCATTTTCTGTTTAAACCTGTTTTGTAGGAGACTTGCTTGAAGAGTTCCTATAAGAATATATGGTACTTGGACAATGGATATTAAAGGCATATGACTAGAGATTACACATGTTTCAAAAGTTTAATCAAGTTTGATGGAGGGCATGTCACCTTTAGTGATAATTCAAAAAGAAAAATCATTGGCTTAGGCCAGATTGGTAACACTGATTCAGTTCTAATTTCTAAAGTATTATTTTTTGATGGAATAAAATACAACCTGTTAAGCATTTCTCAGTTGTGTGATGATGGTTTCAATTTTAAATTTTAAAATGATGCTTGTAATGTATTTAATTCTAAAAATGTTTTAATGTTTTATGCCTTGAGAAATGAAAATTTTTATGCTGTAGATTTAAATTCTTTAGCCAAACAAAAGGTTACCTATTTAAATGCTTTTCACAGAGAATATTGGCTATGGAACAGAATATTAGGACACTACAATGTTCATTCACTTAAGAAACTGACTAAGAAAAATTTAGTTAGAGACCTACCTCAACTAAAATTCCCATCAGACAAAGTTTTACTCCCTGTCAAACGGGAAATCAACATAAAGTTTCATTCAAATCAAAGAAAAAAGTTTCAACTTCTCAAAGTCTAGAGTTGGTTCACATGGACTTGTTTGGACCTTCTAGTGTTTCTAGTTTTAATGGGAAGCACTATGGCTATATCTTAATAGATGAATTTTCTAGATACGCTTGGGTGTACTTTCTTGATCACAAAAGTGAAGCTTGTTCTTACTTTATGAAATACTCAAAGTCTGTAGAAAACCTTAGTGGATATAAGATTAAAACCTTGAGAAGTGATCATGGTCATGAGTTTGAAAATCACGAATTTGAATCATACTGCTCACATAATGGCTACAATAATAATTTCTATTCTCCTAGGACACCTCAACAGAATGGTGTAGTAGAAAGAAGAATTAGAACCCTTCAAGAAATTGCAAGAACTATGCTACATGAATATGACTTACCTGTTTATTTTTGGGCTGAAGCTGTCAATACAACTTGTTATATTATAAATATAGTTTTTAAGAGACATGTTCTTAAAAAGACCCCTTATAAATTATGGAATAATAGAAAACATAAGGTTAGTTACTTCAGAGTTTTTAGTTGAAAAGTCTTTATTCTTAATAGAAAAGATAATATTGATAAATTTTAATCCAAGAGTGATGAAGGAATATTTCTAGGTTATTCTTTTTCTAGAAAATCCTATAGAGTTTTTAACAAAATAACCAAATGTGTGGAAGAATCTGTTCACATCAAATTTGATGAAACTGATCCACATGAACCTAAGTCTTCTCTTGAAAATCTTGAAGAAGATCTATCTGTCATGGACCTTAATGATAAAGTCAGTGAACCTGTTGTAAAGACAACCAGTTCTGGAAAAATTCCAGAATCTGCTTCTGGTGAACCCGAGCATAGAGAAGAACCTGAAATTTCTAGTCCTAACTTTACTAGATCAACTAGGATTCTAACGAATCATCCTTGAGATGTTTTTGTAGGTAATCTTGATAGAGGGACACATACTAGAGCTTCTCTATAAAACCAGGTTGAACATCAAGCCTTTCTTTCATAGTTAGAATCTAAAAATATCAATGATGCAATCAATGATTAATTTTGGATAATGGCTATGCAAGAAGAATTAAATCAGTTTGAAAGCAAAAAAGTCTGGGAATTAGTTGACAGACCTATGGACACTTTGACCATAGGCACCAAATGGGTTTTTAGAAATAATGTTGATGAATCAGGAAATATCATTAGAAACAAAGAAAGACTAGTTTCACAAGGATATTGTCAAAAGGAAGGAATAGACTATGAGGAAACCTTTTCACCTGTAGCTAGATTAGAAGCTATTAGGATTCTACTTGCATATGCTGCTCATTTGAATTTCAAGTTATATTAAATGAATGTTAAAAGTTATTTTCTAAATGGTATTATAATTGAAGATGTTTTTGTTGACAAACCACCTAGATTTACTAATCCTCATTTTCCAAATGGAGTTTTCAATATTTCTAAAGATCTATATGGTTTAAAACAAGCCCACGAGCTTGGTATGATAGACTTAGTAGTTTTCTTATTTCAAAAGGTTTTTCTAAAGGGATTGCTGATCCAACTCTCTTTATTAAAAGAATTTCCAAAGATGTTTTTATAGTACAAATCTATGTTGATGATATTATTTTTAGATCCTCTAAAAATGCTTTGTGTATTGATTTTTTAAAGAGTATGCAAAATTAATTTGAAATGAGTTTAATGGAAGAACTCAAATATTTTATTAGATTTCAAGTTTTTCAAAATGAAAATGGTATTATTTTAAATCAAAATAAATATACAAAGTATCTTTTAAAATGTTTTGGTTTAGATAGTATTAAGGAAAGTGATACACCTATGAGTACTATTTGTAAGTTAGATGCTGATGAAACTGGAAAACCAGTGGATCAAACCAACTACAGAGGTATGATTGGGAGACTACTCTACCTTACTGCTATTTTACCTGATATTATGTTTAGTGTGTGTATGTGTTAAAGATTTCAAGCTAATCCAAAAGAGTCACACTTGCTTGCTGTTAAAAGAATTTTCAAATATCTTAAACATACTACTAATTTAGGATTATTTTATCCAAAAGGAAAATCATTCAATTTAATAAGTTATTCAGATGCTGACTTTGCTGGTTGCAAGTTAGATAGAAAGAACACTTTTGGAACTTGCCATATTTTAGGTAAGTCCCTGATATCGTGGTGTAGTAAAAAGCAGAACTCTGTTGCATTGTCTACTACTGAAGCAGAATATATCGCTGCTTGTAGTTTCTGTGCACAAATTATGTGGATGAAACATACATTATTGGACTACGGATATCAATTTAGACATGTATATATAAACTGTGATAACACTAGTGCGATCAATATCTCTAAGAACCCTATATCTCATTCTAGGACTAAACACATTGATGTAAGGCACCACTTTCTGAGAGATCATTACCAAATGGGTGATATTACTCTTGAATTTATAGGTACTGAACATCAATTAGCTAACATATTCACCAATCCTTTAAGTTCAGATAGGTTAAGTTACATTAGACATGAGTTAGGAATGATAGACTTTATAGAGACAAATCCTCACCGTTATCCAAATCGTCACCATTATCCAAATCCTCACTGTTAGCCAAATACTCACCGTTAGCCAAATCCTCACCATTATCCAGAACCTCACCGGTTTAACTCACTTGTATGAACCTCACCTCTATACCTCACTATTAGTGGACCTCACCGATAAAAATACCTCACTGTTAGGAATCCTCATCGGTATGTATTACCATTAGGTTGCGCTGTTTTTAAAATTCCGTAGCTTTAGCCGCCATAATCTATATCATCTGTATTTTACTTATTATGTTTTATTTATTTATTTTGCGATTCCTAAATGATAAAACATAAGTCTTGACCTCATCTAAATCCACCTCAAACCTTTTACCATTCAATCCTTAGCCCACAAACCTTCATTTCTCTCGAACCCTAAGCCTCGCGATTCGTAGAATGAAAAGAGTGAAGAGACCATCAGTCAGCGAAAAGGATGATGAGCCAAATTCCAAGAGACTCAAAGGAGAGTCTAGTGGTGGAAGTGAAGTGAAAAAACCTACAAATCTACATATCATTCAAAGGGAAATAGTAGTTGAGAAATAACTATGCGCGGATTGGTTGATGAACATTAAGTCTTTAGTTCTAAAAGTGCTGGAAGAGAAGAAATGGGTAGAGTGCTTCTCGAATAACAATGGTCCTTATTATCCGAAGCTGGTAAAAGAATTCTATGAGTTTGTTCATTTTGAGAAATCAGAAGTTGAGAACAGAATGGTATTAGTAGTGAATGGAAAGACAATATCTTTTTCTTCTATTGAGTGGGCTGAGTGCCTAAAAGTTCCAAAATAAGAAGAATTTGGGTATTTCTCAAAATAAATACCTCCTACTAGTGACATATTTGAGTATGAAGCTGCTTTGAAAGGAATAACTGGAAATGGTACACCAAGAAAAGTTGTTGCTACAGAAATGGATGGAGAGAATCGGTTACTGTTCAAGTTCATCGGACATGTGCTAAGTCCAAGAAGAGGGGACTTTACAAATCTGAAATTCCAAGATATTTATTTGTTGCATTTGCTGAGGCATGATGTCAAGGTAAATTTGGGTAGGCTTCTGATGATTCAAATTGAAGATATGACCAAGCCAAATTCAAAAACTAATGCTCTATTCTTTGTAAAGCCGATCTCTATGATGATCAAGGTAATAGGTGTGTCTAAGTCTCAGGATGAGAATTGTAGTTATGAAAGACAACTTTTGTATTACCAAAACTGTCTGTAAATACATGAAGATCAATTAGAATCCATGGAAAAGAGAATGGTTCAGTGATGATGAGAAGGTGTATCATAAGTTCAATCCTATTGACCATCCCAATAGGCCAAGAGATAGAAGAGATCCAGGTCTAGGACCTGATGAAGAGGAACCTCAGTATAGTGATGATACTGATGAGGAGGATACCTCTATAGCTGATGGAAGGGATCCATACTTGCCCCCAAGTCCTGTTGCTAAAGTTTTATCATCTGAAAAGGAAACAGTGTTGGGATTAAGCAATGAAGAAGCCCCTATTGATGAGGAAAACCAGCCTACTCCAGAAAATGAGGAAGAAGAAAAATCTGAAACTGAAGCATCTGTTTCTACCTACTTGAGTCTCAGTCCACTAATTGGGCACTCCTCAATGCCTATTGAGGAAATTGTTGAAGTAGAAAAACCTTCACCTATTCTCGAGGAGCCTCCTGCTGTTGAATTGGAGATGGTTGTGGATGATTCTTATGAGGAAGACCTGCCTGCTCAGGCTGCTGTTGATTTACTTGTTCAGGTGAATGTACAGATTGAGAGGAAGCATCCCATCAGACATGGTACTGTTTAAGTAGCTCATGATATTTAAGACTGGGTAGAAGACCCGGATTTTGTAGTTTGTGGGTTGGACTATTCTGATTCTAAAGATGAGACACCCATCAATAGACCACAAGTTAACTATAATATCCTTTCTGAGTTTTTACCTAAGGATGTGGTAAGAAAAGATGATCTAGACCAGTTGAAGTATGATATTAAGACCACATTTTTGGAAGATATAAGAAGAATGGAAACCTCTTTGATATCATCCATTAAATCTGTTATGAATGACTCTGTGGCTAGTATTGTGTCAGAAAGAGAACCTGTAGTTGTGCCTGAAAATCTGGTTACTAAGGCTGATCTTGAGTCTTTAAAGGTTGAGTTAATGGAGACTTGGACTGCATCTGTTGTAGACTTAAAGATCTATTTTATTAAGGAGCTGAGAAAAATGAAAAAATCATTCGAACTCTCTCTTGGATGTATTGTGTCACTGTGGTAGAGATGGCGAATGACGTAAAAGTGTGTCTTACTTAGATTGAAACATCGATAGAGGATGTTAGTGCTTTGAAGCAATCTGTTTCTTCATTCCATACCTTGGCTAGTTCCCAAACCCAAGTTGCTACTAACATAAATTATATCAAGAGTGTAGTCAAGAAGTTTGTGGATGTGTTTGAAGCCTTTAAAAAGAATATCAAAGAGCATGTTAGTACACAAGATTTGGTTGTCAAGAATCTGATAAGTAGTTTGACCCAATCTTTCAAGGAAACTGTTGCATTCAATGTCAAACCTCTCAGTTCACCCAGTGCTTTAGTAGAAATTGTTCAGTTTAGAACTGTGATGAAAGAGGAGCTTGGTCAGGCTAGTACCGGTAGCTCATCAAATTCTCAGGTACTGTCTACCTCAAGAGATATCATAAAATTTGTTCAGGAGCATATGAGGGATGCTACTGCTGCCCAAAAAGAAATCAAAGATAAGATTGATCACTACTTTCAGAAATTTTATACCAAGCATCAGCTCAAGAACCATTTCAAGCTTCTGTTAGAGAACATGAAACTACATACAGTCACTCAAGCTTTCAGAGAGCCAATAAGAAAGCTCAGGGAGTTGACTCCTGATCTAGACAAGTTTATAGAGAACAAGGATGACTTTATCTCTGCTAAGGAAAGAGGAGGAGGAATCATCATGGACATTAGGAATCTTTTGCTGCCATTTTTGCATGTAGATAGTACCCCTATCATTGTACCTCCAGCTCTGCCTGTCTCTACTCCTCCACTCTTCAGATGACACCAGTTCAGGCAATCATAAGTCTCTATCCTATAATCACCCAGAGACCTACGCATTATAGACCCAACACTGTATCAGTGGCTCAACCTCCTCTGATTATCACTTGTGTTCCCAAGCCTCCACCTATATCTACCTTGCCTGCATCCTCTTCTGATTCCAAGGGAAAATCCAAATCACATGCAAAGGAGGTGTATTGAATACTGGCTAGGACATTTGATAGGAATCACTTGTACTCTTTCTGTCTCAATTTTGTATTTCTTTGTATATTTTTGCTCTAAGAAATATATATGATCTTACTCTCTTTTACCTTTTGTTGCTTCTCGAATCCATTGTTTACTACTTTTTTCTAATCACAAAGGGGGAGAAATATAAGAAATATGAGCAGAAGAAAGGGGGAGAAATATGAGCATAATTTAATTTTACCATAATATAATTCTACCTCTGGTACTTGGTTTCATATCTCTGATATAGTTGTTTCATACCTCTGATACATTTTCCTATAATACTCTAGTCTCTGATACATTTCAAAATGTCATTACTTACACTGAGAAGTGAGACTCAATGTATTTTATACTGATATCGTAATGATTATTTTGGATTATAATACAATAATTTGTGATTATCAAATAGGGGGAGATTATTGACCTCACCTGTTTTGATAATCTCAATTATGTTTTAATATCTATTTATAATACTATATATATGATTAAATTATGTTTACAAAAATATCAAAATAATCATTGGAATATTTTAATCAATTTTTATCTATGTCTATACATGTTTTGAACTAATACTAACTCAACCTGGATATGATTTTCATAGATCAGATAAGTGTTATGTTTTTTTAGTCACTGATACAAACAGACAGACAGCTACTGATACAAACAGACATATAGCTACTGACACAAATAGACAGACAACTACCAATACAAACAGACAGAGATCTACCGATACAAATAGACAGACAACTACCGATACAAACAAACAGACAGCTACCGATACAAACAAACAGATAATTACCGATACAAACAGACAGACCTACCGATATAAAGTCTACTGATATTGACAGAGTTACCGATGGAGAGAGACTCCAATATAACAATGATACCTATATATAAGATCTACCGATAAGAGGAGCTACCGATAAAGAGTCACTATCACTGATACATAGTCTACCATTACAAAGAGTAACAACTACCAATACAGACCTACTGACTCAAGTCCACCACTACAAGCTCACTGATACTAGGAGCTACCGATGGAAACCAGTCACAGTTTCTCTAAACTCTATTTCTATATGTTTATTTAGCAACAACCATATTTGATGTTTTTAATGACACTTCTATTAATTAATGATAGTTTTTGGCATTTCAGGAACCGTAACTCATACCTGTAAAAAGGTAATCATTCCCATTGCCGGAGGTAAAGCTATATAAGAGAACCTCGAACTACTAAAGACATGTCAATTGGGAGGTTAGTCTTCACATGCAAATACGAGACAATCTTCTAGAGATACACAAGGACTTACATGCATAAATGAAGAAGGAAGAATACATACTGAATCAATAGAACCTGAACATTCAAGCAGAAAAGAGCTTCAACGATTTCACCTTCATTCAAGCTAATCAGGCTGATCAACATGGACCTGGAAGTCAAATACAAAAACAACACTCTGTTTTTCTTGACTAAAACCAGTGAGGGACTCAAGAATTCATCTGCATCAATCCAAGGAGTCTAGAGCTTCACTCAAAACACATAGAGCATTCTAAACTCATCTCTATTTGTTTAGCTCTATTGTGTTTCATTTATTTACATTTTGAGCAGTGTGTATGCTCTGTATTTTTAGACACACACTGTCTTCTATGCTGAACTAGATGATTTTAAATCCTCACTCAATCTTTCTCTTACACTCTTTTATCCCATTGTGGATAGTGGTAGAGGTATGAGGACTTGGACAACCTGTGAGATATTGTTATTTTTGTTTTCCCATGTAGAACTTTGGTAGAGGTCTAAGGACCTGGACAGTCTGAGTACTGTTGTAAACCCCGATCCAGGGTGTGGATCATAGTTTATATAAAAACTATTTGAGGGGACTAAGTCTCATCTTGAGACGGAACCTCTTGGTTAAAATTTATTTGCTTGTTTATTTTGGTTAAAACTATATTGAATATTCTGCTGCTAAGTACTTTAAAATATAAATATATTTAAAGTTACATTGATAGTTAAACTAGAAAGTGTTTTTATTTAATGTAACCCAGTAGGTTAGTTTCAAAAGATAATATAATCTTCAGATTAGATTAAGTGAGAACTAATCAATCTCTTGAGAACCTGACTGAACCTTTACTATATTACAAATTCACTATAGTTTAGCTTGTTATTTAATTTGGGGGATTTTTTATATAAATCTTTTAAATAGAAATTTTAATTGGAACTCAATTCACCCCCCCCCCCCTCTTGAGTGTCCACTCCAACCAACAATCTCCTTTGCCTCATTTTGAGTTCTTTCTATGAGAAAATATACTTCAAACTCTTGTGATCAGTATAAATCTTACATTTTTCACCATAGAGATAGTGTCTATAAATATTCAAATAAAATATTACATCTACTAACTCAAGATCATGAGTAGGATAGTTTTGATCATGAATTATTAGTTGTCGTGATGCATAGGAAATTACCCTATCATTCTGCATAAGGACACAACTAAGTCCTTTCTTTGAGGCATCACTATAAATAACAAATCTATCATTCCCCGATGGTAGAGTCAAGATATAAGCATTGAATAATATTATCTTAAATTATGTGAGACATTCTTCACACTCTTTTTTCCAAACAAATTTAACCCCTTTACGTGTGAGCTTCGTTAATGGGTTAGCCAATCGGGCAAAATTCGGGATGAAACATTGATAATAACCTACTTAACCAATAAAACTGCGTACCTCAATTATACTCATTGGTGATGGACATTTTTGGATTGCTCTTGTTCTAGAAGGATCAACAGAGATTCCAGCCTTAGAGACAATATGGACAAGAAAAGAAATCTCCTGAAGCCAGAATTCACACTTGCTAAACTTCCCATATAATTCATGTCTTCTCAGAGTCTTCAGGATAATGCGCAAGTGATTTTTATGATCTTCATAGATTTTTGATTATACCAAGATATCATCAATAAATACCACTAAAAAATCATCGAGATATTCCTTGAAAAATATATTTATTAGATCCATGAAAACAGAGGGTGCATTAGTCAGCCCAAAAGGCATTATTGTAAACTCGTAATGCCCGTACCTGGTTTGAAATGATGTTTTCGGAATGTCCTCCTTTTTCACACACAACTGATTATATCTAGATCAAAGTTCAATCATTGAAAAGTATTGAGCTCCATGAAGTTGGTCGAATAATTCATCAATGCGAGGTAGGAGATATTTATTCTTTATTGTTATAGCATTGATCTCCCTGTAGTCAATGCAAAACCTCATAGATCCATCTTTCTTCTTAACAAAAAGAACAGGGGATCTCCATAGAGAAAACTAGGGCAAATAAATCCCTTATTACTCAATTCCTCTAGTTGTTTCTTTAGTTCCAAAAATTCCACATTGTCCATTCTATAAGGGGTCTTCGATATGGGCCTTGAAATAGGAATTAGGTTAATAGAAAACTCAATTTCCCGTTCTGGAGGATGTCTAGGTAAATCCTCTAGAAAAACATAAAAATATTCTTTCACAATAGGTACATCCTCTATTTGAACATTCCTTTCCTCACCCACAATTATTTCATTCTCTTCCTCCCCAATAATTTAATTTAGTTGAGCTAATGGTGGTGGATCTAGATAAGAATTAGGTGGTGACGATTCTGCTCTAAAGATAAGGTGTTCCTTATCATTGTCATCAAAAATAGTAACCACCTTCCTCTTACAATAAATTTTTGCATCATGGTCAGAAAGACAATCCATACCAAGGATTATATAAAATTCAATCATGGGTATGATGATGATATCAGTAGATAAAGAACATTTATATGCTCTAATGGGAACAGATTCAAAAATCTTTGTTGCGATGATACTTCCCTTATGAGTTTTAACTGACAACTCCTTTGTTAAATCAAATTGGAAATATCTAATTTTCTTAGCAAACCAGGAAGATATGAAACAATGCGATGATCTAGAATCAAATAAATCATTTTCTAAACTTGAGGAAACCATTAAATTACCTACCACCATGTGTCTCGGAGCTTCTACCTCAGCAGTAGTGATAGCATAAGATTGGCCTTGATCCCTTGGCCTTTTCTGAGGTAAGTTTTCCTGACGCTTAGGACATTCATTTGCATAATGTCCCATCTCCCTGCAATTATAGTATTGAACATTGGTAGTGTCTTTCTTTCCCTTACAATCACTAGCAAGATGGACTTTATGTCCACATTTGTAGCATACTCCCTTTCCTTTTAGATAGGCACCAGGGTGCTTCCTTCCACAATTATCACACGGTGGAAATAAAACTCTTCCCTTTTTCCCTGTTTCCTTATTTCCTTTCCCAGAGTGTTTAGTAGATCTATTCTTCTCTTTCTTTTCTTTAAAGTCATAAGACTTAGAGAATTCCTTTTTGTCTTGATAGCACATGATACAATATCTTCGTACGATGAGAAGGATTGCGATACTAAAGATCGACAGAGAAATTGTTTTAACCCATTAAATAAATGATCAATCTTACTTCTTGGGTTACTTATATAATCTGCAGCATGCCTTGATAACCTTGTAAAGTTATCCTCATACTTTGAAACATTCTCATCCTCCTTTTGCCTCAGACTGAAAAATTGTATTTCCATATCTGCTCGATGATCATGAGGAAAGTATTTTTCTAAGAAAAAATCTGTAAACTCCCTCCATTCCATATTTGATACTTCATAATCTTCCTTTGTGTTTTGAATCAATTACCACCATTGATCAACATCTCCAGTGAGGCGGTAAACTGCCATGATAACTTTTTCCCTTTCACTACTCCCCAAGGCATGTAATATTTTCTCTAAAGAACTTATCCATTTCTCAGCTACCAATGGATTTGTACTCCCATTGAATGTTGGTGTTTGTTGCCTCATGAAGCGATCTAACATTGATCCTCCACGTTGTGGATCAGGGTGCTCTATACGGGTAAAGTTATTATTCATAACCTGTGTGAGTTGTTCTAGTATAGTGACAAGCTGATCAGCACCAGTTGAATCACCAGCTCCACTATAATTATCTTGAGCAGGAGGGCAATCCCTACATGGAGTGCATGAATTGATATGGTTTCCATTCCTTCCACTAGGATCCATTTCTAAACAATGGCATAAACTATATTAGTTTATGAATCGAAATACAGAATTCCAAACATGTAAAACACTTAACATAAGTTGAACAGTTTATGGATATAATCCATAATCATAAAAATGTTTTCTTTGAGGAGGTATATACTCACAAACCCTTCATAATGGTTTGTAAAGAAAAATGAGAATTATCCTAAGCATATCCCCAGGAGTTTGGTAACCAAGAGTGCAACAAGGCCTGTTGTCATGCACCAGTTCCTGTTCAAGTCTAGCTCAAAGAGGTGTTTTTGGGTTTTACCCCTAGGTACATCTATCCCAAAGCCGTCTCTACCTGCTCATATCCAGACTGGGATGTATTTCTTTGAAAACTCACAAAATCTCTACAATACCAAAATTCTTGGAAGTTCTTATATAGTAATCCTTAAAGTCTATCGTATGGCTATGTGCTCTAATCAGAGTTTATCTAAATCTAGTTTCCATGTTTTGTACTAAACTTATTCTAATACCAACTATAACGCCCCGAACCTAGTTACATAGAGTCGGTGCATTACTACATAACATTGGCATGATCACAAGGAAATCATGTCTCAAAAGACAGACCAGTTTAGTATTATTGGAAATAAGATTCATACATAAGTTCAACTTTACAACTTGAAAAGAAATACAACACAAATTTATTCCATTGGAAACATCCAAGCCTCCTAAATAATGCCTACAAGTCACTCATAACTAACATCTTCATATCCTGGTAAAATGAAACATATGAACGAGGTGATCTCAAATGCTAAGTAAGGGTAAGTAATACAGTGGAAGATAACATAAATATTAAGCATGATGAATAATTGAAACCTCATGCCTTTACCAATAATAAACATGAATACTTTTATGGCAGATATATGAGCTAAGTAAATATTGCCATAAAAAAACATAATCATCAGTATTCTACTAGTCAAATGACCACATGAACCATCAATATTATTACCATAATGAGGGAATGTATAATTCCGGACATTCTGAAACATTTTGTCACGACCTCAGGCAAGACGTCTAAAAATGATTAAGGCCTCAGCCAAAAACTTATATCAAATTGGGAAAGGCCTCAACCAATTCCATGTCTAGTTGTCTCATTAGACCTACCGATGCATCGAGGAGCTATAGTGGGCTCCACCCATCACTTACTAAGTCTAATACATCCCTAATATGAAAAGGTTGAAATATAACGTAAACATTCGTATTAAATCTAGCATATGAAATGTCAATACTTTAACTATAAAACACGAATGGTATACAAATAGCACATACACAGTAAAACATATCACAAAACCTTCAATACAATATAGAAGTTTTGTATCATAATAAATCAACTTCAAATAAACTTAAAATCCATCAAAAGATATTGACATAGATGAAATCAAAAATTTTTTTAGAGAAATATCTCTTTATATTTTGAAATATTTTAAGAGTCACATAATTATAAAGAAAACATATATTTTAAAATATTCTTATAAGCTTGTAAGGGAAGCTTCAATGATGTTATAACGACGTAATATAGCCGCACCCGCCGTATAAGTTAAAAAACATTCTTACCTTAATTTTGTCGAAAAGGTTAAAAAGGACCTTGTTTGGAAAACGACGGTAAGATTCCTTTATAAAAATCTTATAAAAAGTCAAAAAAGGGTATAAATGACTTTAAACCATTGTCTATTAAATAGTAAAAATGTTTTAAAATATATTTTTTAAGAAACATGGATGTGGATGATAAAGATGTCATAGTAGATAATTACGTATTAACAACCTCAGATAATGAATAGATTGTGAAATAAACCCTTAACTTGTAATTTTACTTGGTTAAGGGTAGGTTAAACTACTGTATAATAGTTAAATAATTGTTATTAAATTATACAAGAATCATATACATTAATATGATGTCATATATGATATTTTATCATTGCTTTGTTAATAATATCTTAGTATTATCGTCGTTTTGGGTGTTAACTCATTTGTTTTCTTTTATATGATTTGTTACATAAGTCATATTTTTTATAGTTGGAATGTATATTATTCATATCCAGAATTATATCAAGTCTTTAAACATTATTTTTAATTATCTAGTGAAAGTTATTCTTGAATGGATACGATGGGGAATGAATCTCATCGTGTTCGTGGAGACGGTAATCCGTACGTATGCACGAGCGAAAATATCATTATTTTATTATTAAAATAATATATAATTGGATGATATATCATATATACAAAATAATTATCATGTTATATTTATTATTTATATTAATTACACATCATTATTATACCCATCCAAATAATAATGTATTGAATAACAATTACACCACGACGTGGAGACGGTAAGCCGTACGTACGCACACATGGTGGCATGTCATTCAAAGGATGGATAGAATACTGAATATGGTTGTACCATATTTAAAATAATATCATAGTATATAAAAGATACTGGAGTTATTATTTTATAATGGAAACAACAAATAAAGAAGAAGTTGAAGAAGAAAGGAACTTGAAAGAGGTGATGAGATATTTACCTCTTCTTCGGGTTCATCCTTTTGATTTGATCAAAAGGGATCCTTAAGTTGGATTTCTGAATAAATTAAGGTCTCTAGGATGAAGGGAGAATAGTTGATAGGGTATTAGTGAAGGGTTTGGCAGTGAAAAATGACTTTGAAGGTGTGAATTAGAGAGACGGGGGGGGGGGGGGGGTGCCCTTTTATAAGAGGGGCGAGGGGCACCTTAGGAAAAGCTAGAAATATTATATTATAATAAAATAATTTTGGGTTTATAATGGATACAAAGTGTGTCATTTAAAGTATAAGGTGGGTATGGGTCGAAAACCACTCAACCAATAGGCTTTAGACAGGTTTGGGTAACTATATTAACCTTATCTTTTAGATTTAACTCTTAGTTAAATAGTGTGACATTTACCATGTCACTTTGTATTTTTATATTATATGGTTAATAAACTTACTATAAAATTACAAGAGAACACCAATAGGTTCATTAATGTCACATATAATATTATTTATGTTGTTTGGCTAAACATTAGACTTTTAGAATATTATATCAACCAATAATATTGTATTTGTTTTAAATACTCATTTATGTCAATTTTGAGATTATTTAATAATTGATTTTTGTTAAAGTCCTAAAAACATTATTACTTAGAACTAAATACATTAAATCAACCCTAAAATTTTATAGTCACCTATAAAATTTGTGGACGGCATAAAAACTTTAAAATTATATTTATTTTAGTATTTATAATATCATTTAATTGATTCTTTCATTAATAAGGAAAATACTGCATCATCATTGTGTCATAAATAAATTTAGTTATTCAATGTATAAAAATTATAAATAAAATAACATTATGTAGGAAATATTCTTATATTTCTAATTAATATTTACGGTTGAAGAGATAACATGTATAACCCTATGTAAAAATTATTTTACTAAAAGATATATGCTTATGTTATTTTTGTATTTACTTTAACTTAATTAATATAAAGTGTCATTATCACTTACAAGTAGCTCCATGGGGTCCCAAAATCGACCCAAACATACCCATGGTTAGAAATGTATCAGCCAATAGGTTTAGGACACGTGTTAGGGTAATTTAATATTATTATAATATTACTTTTTTACCCTTATTTACCGGATTTACCCTTTAACCATGATAAATAAAATATTTACCGAAGTAATTATTCAAAATGTCTAAAAATAAAAGTTACATATTTAAAAAATTTAGACCTCCTAAATCTAAATATGGAATCCATTTTTCTAAATTCAAAACACAGAAGTGGCAAAAAATAATTTAAAATTAATTACCGTTGTTAAAACAAAAAGCGTGTTTTTTTAAGAAATAATAACTATCAAAAGATTGGCACTTGTTAAAGTCTATTTTAAATGTGAAATTACTTCCAATGACCATCATTGGATTAAATTTTAAAAATATATTCTAACTATACTTTAAAACCACTAAATAGTATAATTTATCAATATAAATTATTTTTATTAAAAAAGTTGTTTTTAATTAACGTTTAGTATTTTTCACTGTTCATCAAAAATAGGAAGTTCTCAGAAAAATACCAAAAAATCACCCTAAGCTAATTTGGATATTCTGAATCCAAAAATGAAGTCTAATTTGAATAATAAAATTTATAAAATTTCATAAAGGGGGTGTTACTATTCATAACGGCTACTTTGATTGGTTGTGGTGTGTGTTAGAACCTTGAAGTTGCATAAAACACACACTACTGTATTATTCAATGTATTATTCAAAGAGAAGCATACCATGGAATCTTGGGGTGTTACAATATCCCTCGTATTTTATATATAGAAATGAAAAAATAATTTCATGATCTTAAATAGAATGATGATGAATCCATTGGTTTCTACGAGGAACATTTTACTAGACTTACAAGGTATGATTTAGATTTAATCATCAGCCTTGAATGAAATTTTTTTCAATTATTTAGGGGATTGAAACAAATTATTCAAAAGGAATTATCCAAAATATACTTTGGTAGCTATTAAGAAAATATTTTATGTGAACTGAAAGTGGAAATGGAAGTAAAAATCCATCATGGTTACAGTTATTAGAAAAGGAAGATGAATCTTATGTAAATACAGTGGATTTATACATTAAGGGAAGAAAATGTTTCAAACTCCTACTTGAAAAAAAAGTGGGAAGAGAACTCGGGTTAATTTCTGAAAGGAAATTTTTTTTTTCAAGTTTAGGAAGCCTGTACATTAAAAAAAATAATGATAGAGTGATGTAAGGAATCTAGTCAATGAAATAAATTAATAGAGCCAACAAAATGGACCACTCACACATTAGTTATATAAATGAAATGAGTTTATGAATAATAAAAATAGATTCATTAATCCATGGAATATTGAATATAGTAATCCTCAAAACCTCTAATGTCAAAGGAAAAATGGAAAGCATATTCAATTACAATAGTTTAATAGAATCATTATAGTTAGGGAACACTTATCCTGCACTATAGAATAGGGTATTCCATGTTGAAATTTGTATGAATAAGACCTATGAATATATTATACTTTAGTAATGTTCGATGTGATTTTTATAATTGATTCTCTCTCCCTCTATAGATTCCATAAGAGACCATATTTTATTATGAATCAAACTATGATTATATATAAGTGTAAGGATCAGCCCAAACATCCAATGGAAATATTTTTGGCTAGGATAAGAGCTTATTTACATAATAAAGGATGAATTAACTTTTAGAATCATATATAATTGTGACCTTTTAGAAACTGATTAGTAAACCTTGGATGATATATGATCATGGTGTATACATTTAGATATGATACATTACTAGTAATTAAAATTATTATTATGTTTTTGGGACTAATTTGGATGAAGAAATAAGTTTGAAAAGTTTTATTTTACAGAGTGTTGTATTTTTTCTGTCAATGTGGATAAATAAATTCACTTTGTAGAAGCCTTTGTAAATTATAGGATGCTTTTATGAGTTTTGTTTCAAAAATATCACAATTTTGGAGAACTTGTGATGCAAGAAATATATAGGAAAGGTGGTGAAAAGGTGAGTTCCATCATATTCATCTTTGATTGGAAAGAAAGGTGTTTCTGGAAGAAATAGAAGTTTCAATAATTTTCAAATCTAACGATTCTATAGGTGATCGATCAAAAACTATATATAAAGAAAGATGAGGTTTATGATGAAATGAGATGCTTGTAAAATAAGGCAGATGAAATTGAAACATCATGGGTGTTCTTGCCAAAGTAAATATTTATGGTGACACTGTTCCCTAGTGTTTGCCAATTTTTTATGCCTCAAAATTGGGATTTTGTTTTTGGAAATGGAAGGATTGCTCCATAGAAGTGAATGAGATGAAAAATGGTGAATAAAATCAGTAAAGGATTGGAACTGCATACCACAGGACATGGTCCACATACCATGTTTGGGAATGGTTCACAGACCACGTACGAGACAACAGGAATGGTATACAGAGCGGTTTTTAGAACCGAAAATGGTTTGCGATGAAGGCGTATGGTAGAGTCTTGCGGTACATGAAAGACTTGTGGTTTGAAGCAGAAGAAGCATTATGCGGTGAAGGTTGTACCACATTAAAAATTGTGATAAAATAGATTAACATATTTTTCTGAGTTATTTGCCTATATAATGGACCCTAATACCATCATTAAGATAGACTGAATTTTATATAATAGATCATCACTACGGAAGAATTTTTGGACTAGTATCAAGAGTTGGCGAAAGAGGATTCTATGTAGAAAGGAGTTTGTGAGAAGAAATTACGTGAGTATAAGTGGTTTTCTTAAGAGTGATTATGTGTTGGATGAAGTGGTTTGTGGAAGATAAGATGGTTTACGGATTAAGGGGAAGCAGTTTGCAAAAGAAGGGATTCTGTAGAAGTTGAAGTGGCATGCGAAGGAAGTATACCAAATTGGAAGCAGTACGCAGAGCATAGGCGGTTTTTGGGAGAAGAGATGTCCGCATAGCACTCTCGCTACACGGTATGTAGAGGACAGAGGTAGTATGCAATGGAGGCATGATGGTTTGTGGAGGAGGTTAGTCAATTTGCGGAGGAATGAAATAATTTTATACCAACTTCTTGGTATAATATAGAAGAATTATTTTGAAAGATAAAATTTGTGAATGCTGATCAAGAAGCACCAAAACATCGAATTACTCTATTTGTGATAAGAGGGAGCACATGCGCTTGTGGATTGTTTTCCTAGTGCTACCCCAGTGTAAGGGCATATACTACTCATTGTATTCTTTATCAAAGGATTGTTTTCTAGTGGAATGTGTGTTATTGTATTGTTTTCATACCATACCAAGGACCTATCTACTTATTTTGAGTAGTGAACCTTGTAAATTCATGTGTTCTTGTGATTGTGTGCTTGGATTTTGTTTAGCAGGGAAGAAGCCCTTTAACAGGAGGATAAGGTTGTTTCAAAAATAAAGAAACATAAAAGAAAAAGATATCACTGATTCACCCCTCCCCCTCTCAGTGATACTTGGATCCAGACTAGGAAACTTCAATGTTGATCATAGAAGGATATGAGACCAAATTATTTTTTTGTTTTTGAATATGGTTAGAAATATTTTGGAGGAGTGATAAAGTTAAATACATGGGGAAAGTATTAAGTTGAATTTTTGACTCAGAACCTTGTAGGTCAATGTTTGTTTTGTACAAGGTAATCTCATGTGAGAGTGGTTTGATCTTTTTTTCATATTCCTTTAATAAGGTAGATTTTTTATACACATGTTTTGAGATCAAGTCACGTTAAGTGCCCAAGTTTTGTGTTATAGTAATGTTAATTCCTTCAGCTTTCGATGAAGATCCTTGGGTGTTTTGATATGAAGACCAGATTTGATGGGTAGGATTGTTCGGGTGCTATCCCAAAAAACCAGTGTTTCTATTATTTCAAATGTAGTTCGATCATGGGTAAACACTCATGGATACAATGACACCAGGTTATGAATGGTCATAGAATAAAATCTTGGCACAGTGAGGTGCTCAATTTTGAAGTTGAGTTCCTAGGGAGCTTCTATCCTAATGAAGTTGATGTTCCATATAGCCTGGTCATCTTAGACATATAATGGTAGACTCTTTGAAGTTTGAGTTTGGTGATAATGGTACACACTAGTTTCACATGGTATCATTTGAATCTAAATCAGTGAGTGTCCGGGTGCGAGATGATGATCAATGGTTTCTTGAATTTCTATAGAATGGTTTCCCAAAAGTTATGATTTTAATGATGTATGTTCCTCTATGATATAGGTGACATCAAGAATAAATCATGTACTACAATACATTTAACCTATAGCTGGACCTGGACATGCATTTTCAGGAGTCATGGTGTCAGGTGTTGTTTAAAGTCAGGTTAGCCTGTTTGTTATGAGCATGTCTCAAAGAGATTCAAATGTCATTCAGTGTAATCTTAGTATACTCCTTGTTATAGAAGATAATGTTCTCTCATGACGCCATCTCCAGTACGCAAAGATAGGGTCGACCCTATACTGAGATTCCTTTATTTTAAATTTATTTCCTAGTTAGTAAGATGAACATTTTGAGGTTTCAATTGAGTAATGGAGTAAGGTAATCCATATGACGGGGAGTGCACCATTGGAAAATTAAAGGTGGTGACCATCATTCTCAATTGAACTTCAGTGTTTTTCATTGGTTTTGAGGATCATAGTTTGGGTTTGAGATGATGATAAGGGTATTACTATGGTGAGGAGTATCAAATAAATCGTAGTTAAATTTCTACCATATAGGAGGTTGTTTCTGATGCTATGAGATAGTTTATTGGACAAAACAAATTGCTTGTTTATAAGATTCTTGGGTTGAGAGAATGGATTCTAATTTTACCACCAAGGCTTCCTAGGGAAGAGAAGGTTTATGGTGGGGAAATTTTAAGGACCCTTGTTTTTTTGGAGTGGATGTTTTTGGGTAGAAATTTTAATTTTTTCTTTTAGATTCTTATAAGGGGTTAGTTAGTACTTTTTACCTATAAAATGACATTGTATAACTTTTATGACCACTCTATTGGCCTTAGAATAGGGTGTTTACCCTAGGACATAAGTTTGGTGGATTTATAATCTGTTCAATTTTTATAAAAATAATAAATATTTATTATTTAATAAATTAAATATAAAATTATTCATGGAGGTTAGTTCATTGATATATTTTTAATGGATCATTATATTGATATTTCATCTCCACCATTTATTCTAGAATGGTGTTATTTTCTGGGGAGATGTGTAAACTAGAGTTAGGCACTAGGTCCGACCTGAGTTTCTTTTTCTTTATCATTTCATTTTCTTTTCCATTCTTCCCTTTCTCATTCTTGTTTTCTTTTCTTCTTTTCCTCCTAGATTCTCTCAGATGAAACTGGGGATCCTCCTTAACACAGTTGAGAGAGACAATACGAGAGTGATAGAGAGAGGGGGAGAGAAAGATAGAGAGAGAGGGAGGTACCACTGTAGATCTCAGGATGTTATAGATTATCATGCGACAACTGTTGACAACAGAAATGGGTGAAGATTTGGTGGATTCCACCCAAAGGTAGTCTATTTTTATGTTTTCACCAAAAATCTTCATAGTTAAATCATTTTATTATTTTAAACCCCTTTTATTATCTCTTACGACCCATTATGGGCCAATATACTACTTTTGGGGTTAAAATGGGGGTTTTGGGGCGATTCAGAGGTTTTCCATTTGGGAAAACCCGACTACACGATGTGTGGTTCAGCGAACACATGTGTGTTATTCACATTTAGGGAAAATTCACTTTTTGAAGTTCACGCCATATATTGTTATAAAAAATACATACATGGCCTCGACCGTGAAGCCGAGTACCTAGAAAAGCTACCAATGTAAGGGGTATCTTCTATTTAGAGTACACAAATATACCTCATGTTGGTCGCATGACATGTAGAAGTACACATCCAAACCAATACATAGATATGATTTGTGAGGGACATGGGTAGGTACCAAATTTAGGGTAGACAACATGTACAAAAAATACACGTCATGTACTTGGATGTTTACATGCTATGTCCGACTTGAGTACACACCCTGGTGGGGATTTGAGAGTACACATTGCGTGCTCAAGGAGAAATATCGTGTACTTCCCCTTTTTAATCCCTCTTTTGGGTTATTCATGTATTTTTACATGAAGTAATTTTAGAAATAATATGAGTCCATTATGAGTATCTTTTTTTATTAATCATGATGGTAATACCCACAAGGTGTTTTTGAGGACTCGTAGTTTCCATTTTAGGTGTTTCTTGAATTAATAGGATCTTCCTCTAGTAAATGAATCTAGTGGTATCTTTAGAGATACTTGAAGTGATAATGATAGGTTGGGTGTTTGAAAAAACCTAGTTGGGACCCTGATCAGATATGTTCTATGATCAATCTCTATTGGATGATGCATTTTTAGTTTTCCTTTGAGAATGTATTCCTTGCGAGATGTTCCCTTATCTTGTATGAGGCCAGGAGAATAGTTGTTTTGGAGGACCCTCTGTAGGATTACACTACTTATGTTTCAACCTAGAGGATCTCAAGTAGGATGCCTTTATATTGTTACTGGTTACTAAATATCCCCTTTGGGTTACCTTCACTTTCACGCTAACCTAGGGAATCTTTCATTGGATACCTTTACCTTTATATCATTACAGGATCTCATTTAGGATGACTCTACATTATTATATTGTTATAGAGGGTTCCATGTAAGATGCATTCACCAATTATTTATTTTGAGGACCCCATGTACAATTACCAATTGAGTATCCTCTATAGGAATCATACTTTACCTTTATAGCTAAGGATCCTATATAGGATGCCTTCTCTTATGAACGGAACTCGTAGATCCCATGTAGGATTCCTCCTTTACCTTTTTACCTAAGTATCCCAGGTAGGATTACTTAACTTGTGTTTAGACCTTGAGAATCCCAAGTAGGACGCCTCATCAGTGTTTTGAATTTAGGGACCCAATGGGTGCCCCATTTTTCAACAATCCCTAAGCAAGGACATCTAGTTTAGGAGGACATGGTCGCTGGTGTCACCTTAAATCATATTCCAAAATTATAATCCCATGGGGCTATATAATTAGTGTTGGGTTTAGGTATTCAGACACCCTCAATATTTTTTTACCTTTTTACCTTTTTATTGTTGATGTTGTGATGTTTACCGGAGGTGATTTCTGGTTGGTGTCTGTTGATACTAATGCAAGACATCATTCATTATTTTGGTATTCATGAATTCCCTTCCTAGTATCCATCTTTTGAACCATGTTATTTTCTTATGTTATTTGTATTCCCAAAGGTACTAACTAGGATCTAGCTATAGAACCTGTATATTTGATTATTATATTATTGGGATTTTGAGAGGTGTTTCCGAATCTCTATCTATTGAGCCTATGACTATGATATACAGGTATAGCATCCCTAATAATACTCATGGATGATTCCACTCTCTTGAGTGATGATGATTATTCCGCTCTCCTTGAGCTATTATGTGATGAGGGTGATTACACACTCTTCAACTCATGGGTTAAATGAGGATGATTATGCTCTCCTCTACCTAGTGTTTTAGGTTGATGATTAATATATTTTCGACTTATGGTCTATAAAGGATGATTAAGATCTCCGTGAACAATGGCCTATGGAGGATAACTACGCTCTCCTAAATTTGTCATACTATGAGGATCTCCCGATGTCCTCTCTAGGATCAGGCTTATGATCCCTATTATTTATGAGGGTTCTTGAGCATGATGTCTTACATCTATGATTGAATTTTACATTTTAATCTCAAGGGGTGGGTATGATGTATCATTGGTGATATCTCCTTACAATTACCCTAAGGTCCAGACCCTTAGGGTTATTCCAAGTCACAATTCCATGATTGACTATGGACTGGGACCTAGGGAACATATATTGGACTTGATTTACATAGTCTGGGTAGCATGGGGTCTAGATCATTGACCATTTATAGTATTGTTTAGATTTAATTCCTTAGAACCATCTTTACAATGATTGGAGGTGAGTATGGGTTATCCCAGGTGTAGGAAAAGTATCCCCCCTGGGGGGCATAGCTTGCTCAGAGATATTTTCAGTATTGTCTGAATATGGTATATTTCGATTGGGATTACAGAACCCCAGATCAACATAATGATACATGGCTTGAGTGTCACGATGTCCAAATCAATTCCATTGCATTGGATGTCTACATGATCAGGATTACTGACCCAAGGATTGGATGCTAACTGGATTTATGTTATTTAATTCACCTTATTCATTAATATATATATATATATGTATATATATAGGTATGGGACTATACATGTATACATATATAGATATAGACATCCATGGTGGTACATTCCTAGTTAAACCGACATTATAGTCCAAGGGTTCGACTATGGTTTTACATTCATTAGATTTATATATCTTTTTAGGCGTGTCTTGTCTAGGCTAACCATATAGATTTTTCATCCACTTATAGTAGCATATTTATAAGTTCATCTTTGGGATGACCTACTATGATTATTTCTCACCCATTCACATGAAACTCGGTTTACATGTTGACCTTATATTTTCCTTTTAGGTCAAGCATTGCTCGCATGGTGGATTGGGATGAGGCCTAGAGTAGCATGATTGAATAGATTTTTTCATGTGGGTTCTTCGAATCAGGCTAGTGTAGTTTGACAGTGTTCAGAGATTGGGTATGTGGTTTGGCTCAAAGTTAGTAATACAACCTTGTACTTTTATTTCATTTTCTTTTGTATTAATCTATCTATATGGTCATCATAGTGGGTGAAAAGTGTTTAATTTATGGCATAACAATTTAGGATTTTATATATTTTTTAGTTATTATTATAAAATTTTCTATTTCAGTTTATTTACTACTTCCACACTCTATTTATTTACTATTGTGTATGATACTTAGATATTTTCACAATTTTATCGCTCTGATATGAGGGAATAATCTCCCTACTATTATAGCCTAGGCCCTTAGTTCTAGTCATCATGTAGAGGTTGTTTTGGGAATAAAAATGTATGTATTCTATGGTTCTTACTACTATGATAATTTATGCTCACACCCTAATTGTTCCACTTGGACACGACAGAATTGGGCTATTTTACATGTTTTGGTTTTGTTTTAGGATCTCTCATGTGAAGAGTTTGTATTATGGATCGATGGTGAAAAAGAGATCAAATGAATATTTTATCTAGTATTCTAATTTTTGTGTTGTATAATAGTTTTACTAGATATGTCATCTTCTCAAATTCAGATGTTTTCTGTATACTACGGTTGTATCTTTATTTTTATCTATTTTTATATTTGGAGTTAATGAAAATCATGTATTTTTGTTATTCCATTTTTAGTTTTTATTATATATATTTTATGTTTTCTTGATTTTTTTGAGTTACAATATATTAATGGATCTTTCTATGATATTTTTTTGAAATTATACTACATAATAAATAACATTTTTGGAAAAAATCAACCCAAATGATTTCTATGGATGTATTTGATTATTTTAATTGGTTTGTGGGTTCAAGGAAACCCATAAAGTATGTCACATGCTATCTCTTGTTCATGATTTAGGGGTGTCCCATAAGTAGTTTTTGAGAAGATTATACTATGGAGAAGTCTGATGATGAAGTTCTAGTTAAGGCTAATTCTTTTATTTGAGTCATATCCATGCCATGGTATGAGATTCAACCCTATAATAAAATTCATGCATGGAAATTTTGATCAAATGTGCGTGGATTTCATAGGAAAAAATAGGTTGTGGTATTATTAGATAATGTATATAATATTGAAATACCAAGTATGGTGGAAAAGTTTGAATGATTACAAAAAAATCAAGATACTATTTACAAATTTTAATGTGAAAATGAAACTATAAAACATTATGGAAGGTTCCCATATTAAAATAATTAAAAATATATTTGTGAGATTTTTTGAATGTATAAAATGATTATAGAAGATATAAATAAGTAAGAAAGGCAGTCTGATATTTATATTCAAGAGAAAAATATTTTTTTTATTATAGAGATAGAATTTTTCATTATAAAAGAAGATATTACCTTGAGCATAAAATAAGACAATAGATGATACATCCCTACTACATCTCCATAAAATAGAATATGACTGATAATATGGTTCTCATTGATGATACTGTGTCAAGGAACTTGAGAAAGTGAGTACCAGGAAGAAAGTACCTCCCTAAAATGTATTTATATAAATCGGATAATAATTAAGATTTGCGAATATATGAATGAAGTAAAATATATCATTAAGTGGAATTAAAAATCCTTAATAATAGAGTTTTAGAATAATTTTGATGTGCATGATGTTGGTGTATAACATCTTCTGGTAGTCGAAGAAAAATTCAAGAGAAAAAAGATCTTACGATTGTCAATCCTGTGAAATCCATAGAATTTCAAAGATATTTTTCAATAGTTGTTAGAAGAAACCATTGAAAACTAATGGGAGATAGTATAAATAACACAATCAGGAGGTTGTAATTCCAATCAAGAGATTGGATGGTAATTTTGAGAGATAAGTTAATATATTGAATTGTGTAATATACTGGCTTTCTATATATCATGTTCTACCTAAATTTATTAAGGATTAGGCACCACATTAGAACTGAAAATTTTAAAAATACTAAGTGGTGGAAAATCTTTAGTTTCTATCATGAATGTGGAGTGGATGTGATGGGGGTATTCATAAACACATCCATATATGTCTTAACTAGAAACAACGGTTTGAATACTGAGAGGGGATTAAATAAGTAAGAAGGAATTTGGTAAAAATTCAACAATAATTTACGCCAACCCCCCAGTGACTTCACACATTACTAGGCACATTAATATATATATTTTTCAACTTTATTGAGTTTTTACACTTAAAAAACCACACCGCATTGAATCCTGTTTATCTTTTCCATTTATTTTGTTTCATATCATAGTTATATAAATAATATTTTTTTATATTATTTAACCTTTTATTTGATATTATTCACCTAAAGTATTTCTTAGGGTTATTCATCCTTTAACTTCTCCAGTTATTGTACCTTGATAACCACCCCATAATCTTGATCTTTTTTGTTAATTGTAAAAGTTATCACTAACTAATTTTCTTTCTTAAATTTCTAACAATTATATTTAACTACTTTTATTACTAACATCCATAATTTTATAAATAAAAAATTATAGGTTCCCTCAATATCCCAATTATTTGAAGATTTATCATAGTTTTCCCATTTTATTACCACAAAGTTATCTTTTTATTCAATGAAGATATCTATTTTTTCATATTAAGTATCAATACAAATTATTAAATATTATTATTCCTTTATAGAAAAATTTATTATTTAGAACTATTTTTCAACTCTTTTACCATATATATTTCCCTTATATATTCATGGGTCAACCTCTTTATCACATTAATATTAAAACCACATTAAATATTTTTTTACCAAACTCAATACTATTCATTCCTTACATAATCTAATGGTAGTTTTTCCTTGAACCTAAACTTTCAATTGTGAATATTCACTAAAATATTTCCCATCATACCATAATCATCATCATTAAATTCATATATTACCATAAAATTTTAAATGGAAGTCATAATAATAATCTTTCCCTTATTTTTTATATTTTTCTATGAGTCAAAGGGATCATTTTAGGTCCTCATGTGATATAAGATGGATCTTAATTACAAATCATCTATAGTTTCTCTCTTTATGTGTAATTATTCAATTATTGAGACCTTATGATTGAAATTAATGGAAATTACTCAAATAAATCCAATAAATATTTCATCATCAGTAATTTTATCCCCAAATTATTTCATTGTATATATAGGGTCTATTACCCAGTAAATGATTGAACTATTTTGACCACATTTCCTTGCCTTATGAAAATTTGACAACGTTCATGTAAAAAGTATATAGGACTACTCCTAAAGCATTGATAGATATTTATTCTCCTAGATTCTATTTTATATTATTCTTGATAAATAATCTTCCCTAAAAGTAATTACATGTATAATATATATATAAAATCTATGCTAGGAGATCTCAAATAACATATCATTCTATTTTTCCACATTTTAATTTTATAACCATTAAAAATAGTAAAGCCTCTGTCATTTATTGGTATATACTAATTAATTGAATAGAAATTAGGTTGAAAATAATGATCAATATATAATGAGGAACTATAAAAATTCTATTTCATACAACACATTTTTATTGGAGTGATTTGTATTTCCCAAAAATAATAGTGTTTTGATATAGGATTAATTTAGTAAATGTACTAATTCAAAATTTAAACCTTTTTCAATGTTTTTATTTCTCTCAATGTATTAACAAATCATTTTTTAGGTGCTTAGGGAGTATTTTTTATTTTTGAACTGATCAAATTATTCTACTAGTTAGACTGAGACAATGTATATTGGAGTATGGTAATGTAATCACATGATAACTATAATAATTTATTTGGTTTAGATATAATATTTAGATGATATTATATGGTTTATGTGAAAAACAATACTACAATATAAAAAAAAACAAGTAACTCAATTATTCTTATTATTTAATTTAGGATGATCTACACTCACCCAATGATCATAGTTTATTAATGATTTTTTGAATACAAGTATTCCAAATTGATATAAGTACTATGTTGTGGAGTAGTTTAACACGGATCAGAAGTCCCACTATTAGTATATGAATATTGAAAATAATAATAATGGAATTGAATTCACCCTCTTAGTTTATTATATCAACCCCCACCAAGTCTTCATAAAAAAGGCTGGGTATAAACACAATAAATCAAAAAAAAACATCATAATGTTTTCACTTGTTAATTATTAAATAATCCCTGGGCCTCTAAGTCCCCTATCATTATATTCTAAAAAATTAAATACATGCTCCTACACTATAGTTTTATTTAATCTCAAAGGGGATAAATTGACTCTTTAGTATTAACTTACATTTTCTTATATGGAAATTATCTCAAAATATATCAGTTTGGTGCCAATATCTAATATCATTTCATTGGAAAACTATTGGATAGAATTCAATAATTATGCAAAGACAAACATATATGCATGGTTATCTAAGTATTCCATTACATGTGCCAATATGTTTTATTTCATTCTTAATCTCTATATTTCCCCAAACTTAATCACATGTTTATCTAATTCTATGTTTCTCTCACATCATTATATTTTTTTAATGGATTCCTATTAACCTTTATTGAACGATTGAATAAATACTAAATACACATTCTATATAAATATTTAAAATGGTTCAATTTTATAATATTACAAAATAAAATTCTATTTTATGTATCATTATGTGTGGTATCATTTATAATTGACAACAATGTACAAGGGATACACTAATGATGTGTTGTTTTTCTTTTATCGGTCCATGTAATAAAACACATAATTTTTTTTTTCTATTTTTTCATTTCCCACATCCCATTTTACAATATGATATGGCTCATTTTTTACGCCTATCATATATTTACAACTTTTTACTATATTATTCATAAACTCTTATAACTCTCCTGAATGTATCATTCTTTTAGAATACTCATGTATTTTCCCACATCGTTGAGGAATTATTTTTCATAATTGAGAAAAAACATAGCATCATAAAAAATACATGATTATAATGACCCAGGTTTAACATACATGGATATTACACCAATTTAGTTGAATATTTAGTACATTACAACAATACATGCCCAAGGACTATAATAGTTTAGTGTCTTTGGAAACATGGAAAAAAATATTCGATCCTAGTGAAATATCTTTAACATCTCCCATAAAGATATCCACCTTTAGTAATTATTTATAAAACCATTATTCATAAACTGTGGAAAGGAAACATAAGAAGGTGTGAGCTCAGATGCTTAGTAAGGGTAAATAAAGGAAATGTGTAAGCATGACATGAACAAAGGGTATGGAAATTGAGAATAACATTTGAATATCATAGCCTATATATTGAATATCATAATAAATATTGGTAATTCATAGGACATGTATTATAATATAATTAATAGAATAAGTCATGAAATCACAACATAGGAATAAAACATGGAATTTTGGAATACATATATGCATATAATATGATTTTTATTGAAGAAAAGTCATCACTGCCAAGACCATATTGGTAGTATGATTTCACTCCCCATACCATCTTGGTAGTCATGGTTCACTACCATGGACATCTTGGTAGCATGAGTTCACTTCTCATACCATCATGGTAGTAATGGTTTACTCCCATGGCCATCGTATAAGTCAAGGTTCATTTCCAATACCATCTTAGTCTATATCATGAGATATAAATATTTACCCAGTTAATTGGAGGGAGATATAGGTCCAACCCATATCATAGTGAAATCATACAAACATGTTCCACAATATCATTAAAAATCATTTCCTAACTCATGAAATGAAATGGGTATTGTAAACAGTTAATCATATCATAACCTGTGTAAAAAGACCTCTTTCATAATCATATCATCATAAACATAACTCGTTAAAAGAAGAAGGGTTCAAAAGAATATTACCCATGAAAGAGAGACAATTTTCATAAAAATAAAATCCATTAAATAGAAACAAGATTCATAAAGACCATTACATTAAGCAAAACTTATTTAATGAAATAATATAAATGGAACCTTTATGTAATTTCCTAGAAAGTCATGACTAACATCAAAAACTGTCATCTTAGATGAAAAGTAATTTTAAAATATATTTAAATATAATGTTCCTTTAATAAAATATACATTCTTCATTGAAAAAGTATTTTAATGCATAAAAACATTTAAAAATCATATTCTTATAAAATAACATAAAAATTTATAAATAAGAATTGAAATCATCTTGAAAATATTTTTCCTTGAAAACACATAGATTAAGCTTCAAAACATTTTAAAACCATTTTTCTTTGATATCAATTTGAAAACATTAAAAGAAATATTGAAATTTTTTTAAAACCATTTCATTGAAAATAATTTGAAAATGGAAGTATATACACCTCTAAAATAATTTAGGTTCATAACAAAACATGAGTCTCAAAGAAAGAAAATTGATACAAAACTATTTTACTGATTTGGTGACTTTTGAATATTACAACCCCTTAAATAAAGACCATATAATAGATATATAAATAACCATAAATTTAATTATAATAATAATTTAACACATCCATTTTCATTATACACACCACAAAAAAAGTAATTGGTGGTGAATAAATAATGTATCTCATGGAAATAAAAGTGAGATTAAATTTGCCTTACCTTGTGTCTTGACTATCGTTGTACTGATTATAAACACCTGAATAATAAATTTAAATTTATTATACATATTTTAAAGAACTATATTACTATATCTAATACAATATTTTTTTTATTTAGACCTTATATTACCCTCTTGTTAACCATCCTCTGTTAAAGCTTCACCTCAGATAATATTCGCTTTGTTCTTCGCATGTGTCTTAATTTGTTATATCGTTAGTCCTTATGCTCATTTAATGATTCTAGAATGTAAGACAAGATATAAATATCATTTATATCCAGTATATTTTTATTATAATAATCTATAAAATATATAAGTTTTAAATGGAATACATCATTCATGGAGACGGTAAGATGTACGTATATGCATAAATGATGTTTTCGTATTTATTATCATTTTGAAAGAAAGAAAGAAAATGATATATATGTATACATGTATAAAATATCAGTAAATTATAATTATAATTTTATATATATCATAATATTTTACAAAACCCATCCATAATACATTTCATGTAGTGTGTGAAGGAATCAAATCACTTTGAGGGGGGCGGTAGTCCACACTTCCTCAAATGAAATTATCGTATTTACACCAAATGAAAGTATGAAAGATATGTGTTTTAAAAAGAATAATGAATATTAAATACATAATAAATATAATAAATATAATATATAAATAGAGTGTTTATCATAATTTCTACCATGAGAGGTGGTAAGAAAAATTGAACAATCATGGTTTTGTGAGGCGGAAGTTGACCCGACACATAAACAATATGTTTGTTACCGATTAGATTAAGGTGTGTGTATGTGTAGGTCTAAATGTTTTCATAAAAACATACTACTATAATGAGGATACTGTTTATATTATAAAATCATATAATAAAGGTAGGGTATGGGGGGAGAAGGAAAATAAAAGAAAAGAGTTTGAGAGAAAGTGTTACCTATTAATCGGGTAACTCTTTTTGGTTCTTTCCAAAAGGATTCCTTGGAAGACTTGATTCCAAAAGGGAGGATTCAAGGAGGAATTTAGGGATGTTGGGAAGTTTTTTTTGTATATTTTGGCCGAATCTAAGTGGTTTTAGCACTGTGAAGAATATGGAGAGGTGGTGGCCTCTTATAGGGAAGGAGGAGTGACACTCTTGTAAATATTTGAAGAGAGAATTCCACCCATGTTTTTCATGTCCAATGTGGATCCAATAATGATAAAAATTATTGAAAAGGGAGTATTGGGACTAAATATGTCCATAAAATGGACTTTGAAAAATATTATAGGTTTTTTTGGGCTGTAAGGTTATGGTTTAGTCCCTTATGAAGCTTAATTTAACTTTAATCGATGAAATTAATTTTACTCACATTCAATAATATTTTGGTCCAAAAACTGAATTAATGTTATTATAAGTTAAAAATTTTTATTATTAAAAATAAGTAACGTATTTTAAAAAATTATAATCACATTATTGGCATAAATTAATTTAAAATTAATTCTGCAGTCGGGTCGAAAATAAGGGTTTTTAAAGTAAAAACATTCAAAAGCTTGTTATGTTTTTATATCAAATTTCAATGTGAAATTGATCTCAATGAACTAAATTGTATTAGTTTATAAAAAATTATATAATAAATATTATAAAAAAATATAAAATAAAATTTATCATAATAAATACTTTAGACTAAAAATCCATTTTGAACTAAAATTCCATATTTTTAATTATTCATTAAAAAATGACACCTTACAGAAAAATACCAAAAAATGATCCTAACCTAATTTTTATGTTTTTCTTAAAAATATAAAGTTTATTTTGACATATTATATCTATAAAAGTTCCAAAATTTCATTCAAAATGGGGTTTCATTTAAATGGTTTTAAAACCACCTTTATAAAAAAATAAAGGTTTTATGCATAAAATTAAGTTTGTTCTTATCTTATATATATCCAATATATTTGGTGAATAAATTTTTTTTGAATAAATATATAAAATATATATTACATTAATATTACTCACTAATTGTAAATAACTTAATTTATTAGGGTAAAACAACTTTGGGACCATAAAAATATTAATATTTTCCTTTATATTCAATCTGTTTTCATATTCATTTATAATTAATTGGTAAACTATGAATTCATATTATATTTTTGTAAAACATATATTTTTATAAATTATTAAATACTGTTCATAAATTCTAATTTAACGTCTAGGTAATATCTTATTATATTAAATAAAAATATTTTAATAATATATTAATATTTGGTAAAACTCGGTCATGAGTGTTACGCAATCCATCAAGGAAAAACAATGTTGCTTGTAACACAAGATAATCTCAGTGTTTTGTGTATAGAAATATAAAATTTATATTGTGTGTAGTGCATGATTAACTTGGTGTTGTATATAACGTAAGCCAGACATTGTTATTTAATATATTATGAATGTTCAAAAAAATCCCTTTTATAAAAAAAGAAAAATGATAGTGCAAAAAGGGAATGGATGGGGCCCTATAAGCATCATTACCTCATGAAAAGAGATACCAAATTAGACCAAGTATCATAATAAAAGTAATACAAATCATCATAATCACTATACCATATGGAGTCAAATTATAAGGGACCATGAAACCTGGTGACCATAGTTGGCTTCAGATAGGAATACTCTTTCCTACGTCTGGCTTTCCTTAGAGGAATAGGTTGAAAACCTTCATCATCCACAACAAAATTTTTCTATTGGATAATATCTTACTATATAATGATTTTTTTGGTGAATAATCCTCAATATAATCCCACCTTCCATGGATTCCCTACATTTCCCTTAATTTATTTATTACCTCTTGAATCCTCGAAATATTCCCTTCATCACTCGGATTTTATTTCCACTCAATTGTAGGAGTATATTCTTGAAAACATTGATCCATTTATAAATTCAATCCTGGTATAGGGCCTCTTTCATCTACCTAGGCAAGATAACTGTGTCTAGGCACTAACATCAGTTCCATATTCTCTAACTCATGAGTCTCTAGTTCAATTCCATGGTCGACTATGATGAACCATCTCTAACATGCACATTTCCTTTTTTAAGAGTTGGTTTTCTGTCACCAAGTGAGTCCATATTGTTTTGTGAATCCTACTTACTCACTTTATTCCTAAAAGAAGCTTCATGGAGACCTTTTGATGAAAAAAATAGAAAACCACATTCTTAAGTTATTTTTCCTTGACATGACCAATAATTTGAAACTCCAATCAAAATTCAGGATGTCTTTCATATTCTAATTTTAATGGAAGATCATAATCCAATGCTGACAAAACAACATTATGAATCAATCAAGAAATTAGATCAACCTCTACCAGTACCCTAGCATAGCGACCACATCTGGAAATCTTAGTATTCTTATCCATTTTTATAGGAATAACCATAGCGAAGACAATATCGAATAAGATTTTTGGATGCTAAAAAATCCAATTAAGGATGATAATTTTAATCCAGACTTGAGATCTAGTATTTTTTATCACAAAGGGATTAAAAAAATCCCACTCTTGAAATAATATCATGCCTAGATTCAAGTTTATTGAACCAATTCATGCCACCCTTCGCTTTAGAGCCTCTGATAGAAAAATGACATGAAAGAACCCCGACCCATGGGAATACATTTATATCCAGAAACAAACCATATAGAAGTCATATTACAAACTAAGTCATCAACTTTCCAAGACTTTTATCTACCAGGAAGAACAATCCTATAAATTAAGGAGTATTCATAGATTGTAATGATGTTAAGAATAATTTCTCTATTAGAAATCATGTGGGAAGATTTACCTTTCTTTACCATTTGCTCTGGAAAAACATTCTTTAAATGCACAAAGTACCTTATTTTGAGAGTGCAAGATTGACACTTACTGGTCTTTAGATTTTCTGATTTCTTAGCACCATGAAAAAAACAATTGAGTGTGTCACCTTGGCTGCTTCTAACTTATCTGCATGATCTGCACCACTCAAATCCGAGTACCCTATAGTTTATTTTTCATCCATCATAGCCACCCCCATAGAATATTGTGCACTACCCACACAAATAACCACTACCATAGGAAGAGTCGCAACCATAGATCTACCATGATTGTCTGTTCTGGTGAGCACCGCTTCATCCACCACTGTGGGGTTGCATAAACCATTTGCACTACCCACAACAGGCACCACCATTGTGGTCGTACTGACTGCCCCGCCTGTACCGAACACCATCGCTATAGTCACACCACTTATGCCGCCCTCATAAGGTACCGTAGCTGCAGATCTGCCCACGCTAATCACATCGGTCTCCACCATTGTGTCACATGAATTAGGAACAATCTAATATTTGTTTGGGATGACCACATCGGTCAACATATCCATGCTCGGGATGACCTCATCAGATGCCACCACAATACTTGCACCGTTCACACTGCCCATAGTAGTATGTGTTGTTTCATAAACATCTATCACCACCACAGATATGTTATTTGGTCTGATCGACACTTCTTGGGCCTCCCCAATAAAATTGAAACCCCTTTCCTATTTTTCATTATCATAGAGATAACTATTGAAGTGACCATGAGGGAAAAAATTCACAAAACTCTCGGGGTGTTATATTCTACCCCCTTAAAATTAATTTCTCCCTCAAAATTCACCTGGGTTATCAAAGGTTTAATAATTTAAATTTTCATTCATAAAAACCCACATCGTATAAATAGATACTAAAACTTCCCTTACAAAGGGAAAGTTGGAACCATAATGGTTACCCAAAGTAACATATAACTGGGTTTTGACATAGGATAACATATCTTGAGAGTGAAGATTGGACATAGAGGAAAAGAATAAATATTTATAGGGAGTGATTGAGGTGATCGATCATAAAAAATCAAATGATCAAAGAAATATTGAGGGATTCCAAGTCATAAATATGTGATGATTTAGAAGGTCATATGTTTAACAAAATTAAGGTATTTGGATAACACATTTTCTTTTTATCATTATCATATCAATCAATAATTATTTTATTGACCAAGAATATAAGGAAATATAATTACACGGTAAATTTCTATAAATAAATTTTCATTATTTGGTTGTGCATTTAAGTATTTATAATTCATTCATTACTTATAGAAATGGATGTTAAGAAATGAACTTCGATTCCCAAAGCACTAAAATACAATTTTAGCAGATATTAGGGCACATAATAGAATGAAAATTATAACTATTTATCTATAACTATTCTTAAAAATAAATATGGTTAATTCATTAATATCAAAACAAAAAAAAGTAACACTACTATTTCATCATAACTAATTATTCATCAAAAATAATAATATATTAAATAGGACATCACATAGGCCAGTGGTAGGCATGAAACCCTTATCCTCCTTCTACTGTGGGTTCTAGACCTGTGAACTTTCTAGAATTGATTGATTTTCACCCGAAATATACGATGTCCTTTTATAAAACCACACTAATATAATTTTAAAATTAAATAAGATAGATATCCTTGAAATAAGGTTAATCACTAAGTATCCTTTTAACTATGTTTTTTAACACAAAGTCAATACATAAATACATACTCTGACATTTAACTAAAATTTTCAGGAATAGTTAACTTTATAACCCTTCTCAAAGATGAAAATCCAAAAAATTAGAAATAGAGTCACAAAATTAGCTTTACATTTATTCTACCATATATCAAAAAGTAACTATTGGTTTTCACATTACAAACATGTGAATACCCTTTTCATATATTCTTTTAAAACATGGTAATAACCTTTATTACCATAAATAATTTTTTAAAACATACATGCTTCCTTATTCCATATATTACTAGATATATTACATAAATATTAGTTGTTGTAAATTCCATCCATGATAGTATATACTACTTGTCAATAATAACTTAATTAGTTCTTAGTTCCAAGGTAATCAGTACGTTCCAACTTACTTATTTTTATCCCACATATCTTTATGTAAACAACATTTTCAGAATATAAGGAATATAATAAGGTTTATCATTACCTTAATCCTTTGTTTTATAGGGATATCACCATGCCATTATATCACTTTTCTATTCCATAAAAACTATTCAATATGTTCTTTTAAATCTGTCGAAAAAAACATAAATTGAAAAATCCTTATATATTTAACCTTTCATATAACATACATCTTGAATCCATATACATAAAAATTTTATTTTCCCACTTCATCCTTATTACATTATAAATGCTACCATATCCTATTACAAAATAACTCTTTCCATTCACATTTCATCTATATTCTCTTCATCATCAGCATTATAACCATTACTCGTAACACCTTGTTGATCCTCTTCAGGATATTTCCTCCAGGGAAATTGGTTGCATAATGAGAATTAATTCCACACATAAAACACATAAACATAGATGATGCCTTAGGGAGGCCAATATTCTTATCCATTTATTTAACCGAACTCTTTATTTTTCCCCTAAAATCACTTGCTTTGTGTAATTATTTACCATAGTCAAAACATATTCGTATTCCTATAAGAAATTCACTTATGTGATTTTTACCACATTATTAAAACAAAGAAAACCAAATATTCTTTCTTTCATGGTCTCCATTACTTGAACTCTCATTGAACTCCTTTATCTTCTATGGTGATTCCTAGAGTTGGTTATGGTACACATTCTTAATCATGTTCTGTGAAGACTAATTAGTCATGATCACAACATCTCTCACTCCAGCAATCATCCCACTTGGATTCTCATTAGAAAATCCTCTATCGCATTCAATGGTAATCCAGTTCCTTCAATTTCCCACCATTCTCTAAAAATAGAAGCATAGTTTTATCATTACTTAGCATAAAAAAAGGTCATGAAAAGAATTACATAAAGGATGTCCAAATCATGAAAGCTTCCTTAATCTAAGAAAACCTAGATTTATCAGAGGTTATTCATAGACAACTTATTTTTAAATAATTCATGAGGGTTCATGAATAGTTTGTGAATTCCGAATGTATATCTCTCGAGAGTGTCAAACTAGGTGTGCAACAAAGCCCATTGTCATTTACCAGATTACCCTGAGTCAGGCTCGAAACATATTTTTGGAGTTGTTACCCCTAGGTACATATATTCCAGATCCACATCCAGTTGTAGTATCTATATAAGGATGTTTTTCTAAGAAAATTATATCTCTATCCTTTATAAAAATTCTAGGAAATTTTCTTCTACGTTAACACATCATTTTACTTTCCTTGGAGATAGACCTAGACATATCCTTATAAATATACTTAGGGATATAACTAAAGATTTCTTATCATAGTTTATAAAGGTTGATTAAAACCTTCTTTTGATACCAACTATAATGACCCATTCTTAACATACATGTATATTACACTATTTTAGATGAATATTCAGTACATTGCAATAACAAATGCCTATAGACTGTAATAGTATAGTCTCTGTGGAAACATGAAAACAAAATATTCTATACCAATTTAATATATTCAACATCTCCCATAAATATCTCCACCTTTAGAACTTCTACCTAAATCCTTTCATCATGACATGGGTAAAGGAAATATAAGAAGGGATGAGCTCAAAAGCTCAGTAAGTGTAAATAAAGGAAATGTGTAAGCATAACATGAAAAAAGGGTATAGAACTTGAGCATAACATTTGACGATCATACCTACATATTATAGATCATAATAATATTGTTAATTAATAAGACATGGATCATAATAGAATTAAGAGCATAAGTCTTGAAAGCACAACATTGGAATAAAAAATGGAACTGTGGAAGACACATATGTATATAATATGATTTCTATATTAGCTAAGGAATCACTTCCAATACCATCTTGGTAGTATTGGTTCACTCCCCATACCATATTGGTAGTCATGGTTCGCTCCCATTGATATCTTAGTTGCATGGTTTCACTCCTCATACCATCTTGGTAATCATGGTTCACTCCCAGGGCCATATTAGTAGTCAAGGCTCATTTCCAAGACCATCTTAGTCTATATCATGAGATATAAATCATTACCCAATGTGTTGGAGTGTGATATAGGTCTAACCCAACTAATAGTAAAATCTTACTTACATTTATCATAGAATCATTATGAATTATATCATCACCCATGAAATGAAATGGATATCATAAACAGGTAATCATATCACAACCTATAGAAAACATAAATGTTTCATGATCATATCATCATAAATAGAACCCATGAAAATAATCTGATTTTAAAACCATATAACCCCTAAAAATGAAATGGTTTTTATAAACATATAACCCATAAAAGAGAAACTATATTAATAAAGACCATAAAATTAAGCACAACCCATTCAATGAATGAATATGAATAGAAACTTCATATCATTTCCTAGAACGTCCTGAATAACATCAATGGGTTCCATCATAGAATGAATATAAATTTTAAATATCTTTCAAAAAAATATTTCATGAGAAAAATATCCTTTCTTATTTAAAAAATTATTTTTAATTCATAAAACCATTTGAAAATAATATTCATTGAAAATTCCGTTAAAACTTACAAATAAGAGTTGAAATAATTTTTAAAACCTTTTACCTTGGAAACTTATTGAATATGATTCAACACATTTTAAAACAATTTTTCTTTGAAAACACTTTGAAAACATTAAATTAATGATTTAAAACGTTTTGAAACCTATTTCATTGAAAATAATTTGAAAACATATAAAGAAATATTGAAAACGTTGTGAAAAACATTTCTTTGAAAATAACATTGGAAACTTGTAAAAAAATATTCAAAATGTTTTTCAAACCATTTCATTGAAAATAACTTTTAAAAATTGTAAATAAATATTGAAAAGTTTTTCAGAAACATTTCATTAATTTTTTTTGAAAACTTATAAATAATGCTTGAAAATGTTTTAAAAAATTTTTTAATTGAAAACTTATGAATGAATATTGGAAACGTCATGAAAACCCCCTTTTACCTTGAATAAATAATAATAAATTTTAAAATGTTTTGAAACCATTTTTACTTGAAAACTTGGGAAATAGTCTTGATTTTAAAAAAACCCCTTTTCCCTTGAAAATTTAAAAACAAGCTTGAAAACATTTTCAAAACCATTTCTATGAAAACTAATTTAAAACCTTGAATTTCAAGAATATTAGGAATAAATTTAAATTAAAAAAAGTTTTAATATTATGAAGTAATCATCAATAGAAATACGTTCATGATGGAGGTTAAATCCTTATGTGACGAACATTCCTTTTGAATCGTAAAAAGGTTAGAAAAGTTCCACTACCGAAAAATGACAAGAAGATTCATTTTTAAAAGTCATTATTAAAAGGTAAAACATGGGTAATGTTTACATTTAAATATCATAGTATAATAATTTAATTGTTTTGGAAACCTTTTAGAAATTATGGTTTTGAAGTAACATAGATTTCCAACTGAAGAGAGAGGTAAATTTAGAATTTCTAAAAAACGCATTATTAACCATCTTATGTACCAAAGAGTGAAAAAATGCTACCAATATATGAATATATAATTAATTAATAGATAATAATAAAATTTATTAGTGTTATTGATATATTTATAATACTATTTTTCAAAGGAAACATAATCATAAACAATCTTGATATACGATGAGATTGTTTCAATAAACTCTTACCACATGGTAACTTTGGATCATACACTCTATGTAAGAAATAAAAAATACCTAAAGATTAAAATATCATTTAAATAATGAGATTAATTATATAATATGTAGAATTAAAGTATATAAACCTATAAAATAATTTAGGTGCATAACAAAACATGAGTCTCAAGGAAAGAAAATTGAGACAAAACTATTTTACCGATTGGTAACTTTTGAAACATAAACACCATGAAATAAATATCATATAATGGATATGTAAATACCCATAAATCTTAGTATAAAAATCATTTAATACATCCATTTTATGTAAACATGCCACATAAAAGGAATGGGTGGAGCATAAAGGATGTATCTCACAGAAATAAAAGTAAGATGAAAGTTCCCTAATCTTGTGTCTTGACTCTCATCGTACTCATTCAAACCACCTATATAATAAATATAAATTTATTATAAATCTTATAAAAACCATATTTTTTTATATAATACCATTTATGGTATTATTATGTCCTTAAATAACTAACTTTTTAACCATCCTATGTTAAGGTTTCACTTCAGATAATATTCGCTTTGTTCTTCACATGTGTCTTAATTTGTTATATTGTTAGTCCTTGTAATTATATCATAATTACAGAATGTAAATGATGATATAAATATCATGTATATCCATTATATTTTTATTATAATAATCTATAGAATATAAATATATTAAATGGAATACGTCATTCATGGATACGGTAAGCTGTACGTACACATGAATGTTGTTTCTGTTTTTATTGTCCTATTGAAAGAAAGAAATAAAATAAAATATATGTATATATTTATATAATATTATTATATTATAATTATAATGTTATATATACCATATAATTCTACTAAATCCATCTTAATTACATTCTATGTTGTGTGTGAATGAATCATATCACTTTGAGAGGGTGGTAATCCACCTTCCTCAAACGATATTATCATATTCACTCCACATGAAAAGTAAAAAAGATACATGTTGTAAAAGGAATAAATAAGATTAAATACATAAAAATATAGTATAAAATATATTTAAACATATTTTATATCATAATTTTTACCATGATAGGGGGTAATGAAAATTAAACAATCATCGTTTTGTGAGGCTGAATTTTGCCATACACATAAATAATATGTTCGTTACCAATTAGATGGAGGTGTGTGTAACTGTAGGTCTAAATATTATCATAAAAAATACTAGAATATTTATTATAATGGATTTTTTATAAAATAATTTAATAAATATAGGGGAGGGGTGGACAAGGAAAATAAAAGAAAGGAGATTGAGAGAAGGTGTTACCTCTTAGCCGAGTAACTACTTTGGTTTGTGCCAAAAGGCTTCCTTGGAAGACTTTATGAAAAAATATATGATTTAATGAGGAAGGAAGAGATTTTGGGAATTTTATTAGGTATTTATTTTCTGAAACTATGTTATTTTAGAGGTGTTAAGAATAGGAAGAGGTGTTGGCCTTTTATAAGGAAGGAAGACTATTACTCTAGTAAATATATGAAGAGATAATTCCTCCCACATTTTTCATAGTGAAATTGGATCCAATAATGATAAAAATTAGATAAAAGGGAGGATGGGGTAGAAATATGGCAACCTAATAAATTTTGGACAAGATTTTAGGTCATTTTGGTCCTTAAGGTTATGGTTTAATCCTATATTTAGCTTAATTTAACCTTAATTAATGTAATTAATTTTAATCACTTTCAATAATATTTTTGGTAAAAAACTAAGTTGAACTTATTCGAAATTAGAAATTTTTATTATTAAAAATATGGAATAAATTTTTTCAAATTATTGTCACATAATTTTCATAAATTAATTTAATATTAATCCCATAGTTGGGTAAAAAATGTGGGTTTTTAAAGTAAAAACATTCAAAAACATTATATGATTTTATATTCACTTTCAATGTGAAATTAATCTCAATGAAATAAATTATATTAATTGATAATAATATTATATAATAATAATTTTAAACCAATTTAAAATATAATTTAACCTTATAAATAAATTATATGAAAAATTAGTTTTGAACTAAAATTCTGTATTTTTAACCATTCATTAAAAAATGAAACCCTACAGAAAAATACCAAAAAGTTATCCTAAACAAATTTTTTTGTTCCAAATCCAAATATAAAGTTTATTCTGACATATTAAATCAATTATATTTCAAAAAATTGGATTTATAATTTATTCTCCATTAAAAGTCATTAAAACAACCTTTATAAAATAAATATATGTTTTTATGAATAAAATTAGGTAAGTTATTATCTTATGTCTATACAATCTATTGTATGAATACAAAAGATGTATTATTGAATATATAACATATATATTACATTAATATCACTCAATAATTCTAATTAATTTAATTTGTCAGGGTAAAATATTCTTTGTGACCATAAAAATATTAATATTTTCCTTTATATTAAATTAGTTTTCATATTCATTTATAATTAATTGGTAACCTAGGAATTCATATTATATTTTTCTAAACCATATATTCTCATAAATTAGTTAATACTACTCATAAACTTTAATTTAACTTCTTGGTTATATCTTATTATATTAAATAATAATTTTTTAATAATATATTAATATTTAGTAAAACGTGGTCATGTGTGTTACACAATCCATTTAAGGAAGTAATAGTTGCATGTAACATAAGATAACCTCAGTGTTATTGTGTAGATAAATATAAAATATATGTTGTGTGTAGTGAAAAATTAATATGGTGTTCCATATAATGTAATCCGAACATAGTGATTTAATATAAAATAATCTATTTTTAGTGTTACGTGAAATGAAAAATATCACAAAGGTTAAATCAATTCGAAAAAAAATTCACAAAATCTTAGGGTGTTACAATGATATAGGAAATATACCAAATCAAGACTATTATCTCATTTACTAATTTTGTATTTGTAGTGAGGATAAACTTATTTCATTTTCTCTTATTAACATAAATCATGGATTTTGATATGGGATAATATATCTAGCTACATATAAGAAATGAAACCCCCTATGTTACTCCTTTAGAGAATCAAGATCCCATAAATTGATAATTTTATTAGCTTATATTATTTATATTTTTCTATGATTTTTTCATTTATATAATATAATTTCATTTCAATAACTATATTGAATATATAAATATGCCCCATGTTTCCACATATTATATTATGTAAAAAATGTTACCTCTTCATTTTCATGGATCCAACCTTCCACAAATCAATACCAATTTCTTCCATAAATCTTCCAAATAACTGAATTACTTCAAAAATATAGTCTGGGACACACAATTTTAGTTCATAAAACATTTTAAATCTATCCATTTTTTTGATATAATTTTAAAATGAAGTAATTAAATTATCAAGAGTTCTCATCAAAATTAAATCACAAGATGTGTTATCACTAAGTTCATTATAAGACACATCAAATTATATATATCCAAAATATAATGGTTTATCATAGCTCAAATTATAACCCATAAATCATATATATATATATATATGAGCTAAAAAATAATTTAAAAATTCATTCAATGGGTTGATCCAATAGTGTTTATGTATAACTATATGTTAAAATAATATATAGCAATAAAATTCCACCAGAGGATATAGATGAAATAAAAATATATCCATTGATATTCCTTATATAATTTTTTTTATAATTTAACAGAACATGAAACATATTATAATCATATAAAACCAATATTTTTTAAATAATATTATTCATTTATATATTACATTCTTACCATGGGGATGTTCATAAGAAAACAAGGGACCTAACATAGTATCATAAGGGACATATATATCTGTAATTTATTTTAGGGGTCCAAACTACATCATAAAATAAATTATACTACTTAATTAACATCCAAACAATATAATTTCATTTATATACTCTAATATAAAATTCTAAAGGTCCTTGTGGCCTTTTTTTTATATATATATTATTGATGTTTTGGTTAATTTGGAACTCTTTATTACGCGTCCTTAGAATCATATTGTAATTCTAAATTTTTTACCATTTTTTTTGATTTGTGGGTATAATTATTATAGTTGTATTATTTAATTATTTAATTAATAGTGAATTAATTCATAATCTTATCATATATTTGAGGTATTTAAACAAATATATCATTATTTATAATTGATATATCATCAATTTTTAATATTATTTATTCATATCAAATGAATAATCTTATAACTGGGGTATGCAGATGTTTTGAAATTACCTTTTTAGTTTATCATTTTTTGTTAGGATATTTTAGTCATTTTTATCAATTAGAGAAACAATTTTATTTGTGTTCATGTTATATAAATTATGTTATATTTTTTATTCCTCCATTTATAATAAATTATGCTGTCTTCATTATGGTCTGAGTCTTGTGTCATTAAGTGGTCAATTATTTTCTATACATATAATTGAACTGAAGATGGATAAATAAATTTATTTTTAAAATAATATTTACTAAATAAATATAAAACTAACACTATTGAATCATTTTGGGAGAAATATTTTCTTCTTAAATTTATATATTCTTTATCTAAAAGTTATTAACTATCTATTCAAGAAATATATGATAGTTCAATTTTCAATATCCTTATATTCTTTGTGTTTAATCCATCTTATATTCATAATGTTTTTATTAAAATTATAATATATTAAACATTATAGTTTTTATTATGTTCATTAGATTAATTTTTTTTTATTTATTAAATTTCACTTAATAAAAATTCATTTGATTATATAAAATTATATTCAGTGTGTGCATCAAAATATGTAATTTCTATGGGATAAAATTTCCAATATTTTTTTATTAGTATTCATTTAATACTAGATCAAAAAATAATTATCTATTTTATCCTATACTATTCTTTAATATCAAATATAATTCATGGTGAAATTTTTTTGGTCGTTTAGTCATACTTTAATTTCTTTTACTTTAGAATTATTCATGAGTTGTTATTAGAATTATTGATGAACTTTTACAAATAGAAATTTTTTATTTTTCAATGTAAAATAATATCTTTGATTCATTATTTAAATATATTTATTCATGTTTGGTAAAAATGGAATTGAAATTTTTTCTTTAGTTCATTCACATAATGTCAATTAATGAGAAATTATATCACTATTTTTAAGTTTATGGAACAAGGTTTCCTTTCATAAGTCATTATCCTGACCTATTTGGGGAATTTCACATATAAATAGGTACCTAGATTCTTACCACCTGGTTCCTTGTGGAACTGTATACATGGTAGTATTAAATTTGGTACATCATGTTAAAAAATTTGGGGAAGTATCCATAATTGCTATTGGATTATTTCAATGTCTCATCATATTATTATGTGGATGATCCCCCTCGAGTGGTCTTCAATTCCAAAGGATTGATGTCAAACACTAAAAATTGATAATTCATGCCATTGAAAACTGACTAAATAAACATTTTATAGTTTATAGTCCAGTTTGATCCATTGGGAACATATAATATCTACAAAGAAAAAATTATAGCTATTTATTTATTATAGACTATTGAAATTCCAAATTGAAATTATAGCTTGAAAGAAAATCCAACTATTAATCTTTTCATGGAATAAAATAAATAGTGAATTGATTTAAAAAGATTGTTTTTATAAAATTATTATTTAATTTACTTGTGAATAAATTTTATTTTATTACTTGAAATATTTTTTATTTAATAGAAATTTATTAGATAAATTTCAATAATTACTATGAAAATCCTTTCATTTAATTATCAAACAAGCACAACCTCAAACTAGATTGCATTAAAACCTAATTTTAAAAGAAAACTAAGTATCAATTATATCCTTATAACCCAAATCCCACATTATTATACTAGATTTTCTACAATAATTACTCTTTTATAAAATAATAAATTAGATAAATGATATAATTAAATCAATCTCAATATAATACTAAATTAAAGAAACTCACCCCAAGGAAACATAATTATTAAATGTGTGCATGACTTACTACTCATAATTTACCATCCATTAAAGTATCTAATCTCTTGTGAATAATATAGTGTGCATCATGAATGAAAAATTAATATCAATGGATACAGAAATCATGAAATAAGATGAAAGCAATATAAAGTGTACTCAAGAGAATGAAGAAAATTCAATCACTATAATATTTCAATTTGGTATTTTATAACCAAGTTCAAGTAATCATAGAACTCTATAAAAATTATAATAGTATCAACATTCTCTCATTATTATTAGAAAAAATTAAAATGTAAAATTTTTAACATTACATAATAAATCATGTTGTAACATTATTCATTGCACCATAATTTGTGAATCTACTTATCTACACCAATATTTTATCTATTATCCTTAATTTATCTCTTATTTTAAATTTTAAATCATCTAAAATTATGGTGTAATATATTAATTTTGTCACATAATCATTATATAAATTAGAGAATTCAAAAACCATGGATCTATTCTCCTAAAATGTTCATCCATGATTCAAATTCTATATATATTTTCTGAAATTGTAAAACAACAAAAGGTGTTGTATTATGGTGTGAATTATTATGTAAGACATTATCTAATATTCCTTCATGAATGTAGCATGATTATATTTATAGAATATTCCAATTAAATGGTATATAAAATACATGGTGCATTATGTTATCTATCATGACATAGTTGGCACTTCATGAAAACCTCAAAGATGTTTTATCTTAATCAGTAAAAAACTAACAGTGTGGTGGGATGGAAAAATATTCTTATAATGTGGATATGCTAAAAATATGTCTATAGTCTCAAATATCTTAAATAACAGTTTAATTAATCTTATAATCTAAAATAATTAGGGTTAAATTTCAAAATAAATTATCCTTAATTATCTTATTATTATTTTAATTTTAATGTTTCTAAAATGAAACTAATAATGTTATAGTAGTTTTAAAGTAACATGAATATCTCAAAAAAGAGGGTATATGAAAGTATACATAAAATGATTTAAATTTCCACTCATAAATAGGAATTTAAAATATTTTTCAATCACTTCATGGATTTAACGATAATAATAACAACTAAAATTACTATACATTTCTATGAGTTAAATATAAAAATAGATTTAATATTAGTATTTAACTTAAAAAAAGTAAAAACATAAATGATATCATAAAATTGAACAATTTCTAACTACATATTTAATAATTATAATCACAGTCAATAAAATGTTTCCAATTATGTAAAATGTATATCCTATGTTATGATTCCCCTAAGATCATTCAGTAGAAAAATATCAAGTGGGTCTAATGATATTTCCCAAAAAATTTAAAATTTCCCCCCAATATTTTACCAATTTAAAATAGATGTTGAAACTACTCAATTATGTTCAAATAATGGGATAAAACTAAAATAATTAAAAGAAACTAAAATTAATACATGTTTAATTAAGATTTTTTCTATGATCTGTGGATATAATTGATTTCTCTTGAAGTCTGTATTATTTTATTGAGTATTTTGTGTTTGGAATTCCATTATTTGAAAAAAATACGTTAGAAATTGTTGATTAATTATGGTTCAAAAACAATATATTGAGAAAATAGAAAATATTGATTTCATATACAAAAAGTGTCCCATTATCATATATATTTTTCATAACAGTATAATAAAATATTTATAATAATCATAAATGTAAATAAACACATGTGTGATAGAAAATAGAGGAAAATTCATAAAATTAACCCAAAAAAATAGAAACATACTATGAATTTTCAGGGTTTTTGTTTCATCCCCATTAGTTGTCTTGTAATTTTACTCATTTGGAACTAAAGGAAATGGAGGGAGCTTAATTAATTATTAATCTCTACATAGGTAAGTCACCACATTCTATCATAGTAAACCATGTTATGCAAACTCAATTGTTGACAGTTAATAGAGAGGATGTTCACTAGATCCTATGATTTGATTCATGTTAATGAATATAGTGATAAGTGTCTCATAGTTGGATACCATAGGTAACATCTCTAGAAAAAGTGAAACAGTTATAGATGATGTGGTGCTATATATATAATTGATGCTTCCATTTTTACAATCTTCATTACCTTTCTATTTTAACTACTTTTATTTTGTTATGAAGATCATTTTCTTAGTTGTTTGGTTAATTAAAGGTATCTTCGATTTGGTTATAACCAATTTATACTTCCCCTTACACCGATTTCTTTACAAAACCATACATATCTTGATTAATGAGTTTATAACATCATATAATGGAGAGGTTGTGGTACCCTAGGTTGTCAGGGAAGGTATGTAAAGTTGAGATATTCCCTTATATGTATAGTTTAGAGGTGGTGTGGAATAGGATAACAGATGGGTATGTTGTGGTGGATGAAAGTATTGAATTAGAATAAGATGCAGTGGGGTCATATGATATTGGTGAAGCCTAGGTAAAGATAGAGGTCTTGGAGGTGAGTTTGAGGTGTGAAAGGGGTGGGCCAAACAAGATCTCCAATATATGACATATATTATCCTATTAAACCATAATATAGACTAATATATTATAAAAAATGGTCCTTCCTTGCTAAATATATGGAAGTCAGAGGGTAAGTGTTGGGATAGGTTAAATAATTAGTGCCTGATGGGATGAGGATAACTAGTAGTATGTGGGCCTTCATCATTTTCCTCATCCACCCCTCAGTGATAGTATACTTCTTATTGTGACCAATATTTTTTATTCATATATATCACATCTCAATTGATGAATATTCATTACATAACATAAAAAATCCTTTAGCAAATCGTATAGGACTAGTGCCTTTGGAAACATAGACATATAGAAACCTGGTTCATAAAATATCTACATCATATCCCAATAAGTTCATATTAAATAACACCACTATTAGAAATATAATTCATAGGGATTTTCTTTATAACTTGGGGAAAAGAAACAAAAGAAAGGGGTGAGTTCAGTTTCTCGATAAGGGTAAATGTGGGAGATATTAATCAATGTTCATATTATTGTATATGATAAGTATATAGATATAATATCGTTACCATAACTTACAAAAAAGGAGATGCATAATCTGTTAAAAATAACAAATATGTGTTATAGAAAAAAACCTTAGAATTTGAAAAGTCATTAATAATAATAATTTAAAATAATCATAACTCAATCATGAACCATAATTTCAGGTCATAAATGTGTGTGGCACCATCATAAGCATGGAAACCATTTCATTTATCAAGGTTAACTTTCAATATGGTCATATTAGGAATAAAATCCTTTTTAAAATATTGGGATCAGGAGGTTTTACTTGTTTCTCATAAGGGATCAAGCACTTCAACTTGTTTCCAATAAAAAATCTAGAACTTTGATTTTTTCCCCATAATTATCTCATGAGATGTAATAATTTACCCAATTAATTTTAGGGATATATAGATCCCACAAATTACATAATGGAAACCATAAATATGTGTTCCATTTGACCATAAATCATTCATCATATCAAAAACCATAAAAGAAGTGGGCTTTATAAACATTTTACCATAGCATAACTAAAGGAAATAGGTTTCATAACAATTTATCATCATAATCATAAAACAATCCAAAAATGAATAAGGTTGGTATCCATGAACCATAACCACAATAAATAATAAGTATAATCAATAGTGTTTGTTTATGAAGAATAGATATACCAATAAAATATCAATAAAACCTTCTTTATGAAAATACCATTTCAAATTTGAAAATGAATTTTCAAAATATAAAAACAAATCATGTAAAGGAGAAACTATTTTATTTAGAAAATAATCTTTTAAACTATAAATTAATGTTTATAACCATTAAGGGTTCATTATATAAGGAAATTTAATTCATTCTATATAAATTAAAATACACTCCTTTCACATTTTTTATAAAGAGTAAAAAAGTACCTCCTTCATAAAACAAAAAGTAGATTCCAAGTAAAAAAAATTAAAATTCAAAACAAGGGTAAAGATTTATTTAAAAATTATAGTATAATATTAAAATCATACTAGAAATCCTTTTTATAAAATATTTATACAGAAGAAATAAGATTTTAGACCAAAGAGAGAAATAAAGTCGATTTCTTTAAAAACAGTCTTTCGAACCATTAAATAATTACAACGAGGAAGATTAAAGGAAAAAATATAATCTAAATAAATATAAAAACTAGAATAAAAAACATGAGTATATTTAGAGGTATCACATACTATTTCATCATCATAAGATAATCATAAACAATCTCGATAATCAATTAGATTGTAACATAAAACCCGTTACCGATTTGGTAAAATTTGGATCGTAGGCCCCATGAAAGAAAGAACATTAGATGGAATTAAGAATACTCATAAAATTCATAATATTATTCATAAAAATAAATTCATGGGTGGTAATTAAACTACACAAAATAAGAAACTACTGAATAGAGTGTATGTCTCTAAGAAATAAAAGAGAGACTAGAAATCCCTTAGCATAGGTCTGACTACCTTCATATACATTGTAACATATTATATAATAAATCAATATTTATTACTAATATATTGAAAAAAATAATCACATATATAATACCATATATAATTTACTTATATCATTTTATCACCCACTTGTTAACACTTTATTAAAATCACTATTCTGGGTGATATCTTATCCTTTTTTCATGTCTATTCTGGTTCGATAGTTTTGTTCTTTATATACTGATCATGGTTATATAAAATATATAAAGTTAAAAATAATATAAATAATATAAATATCATATATATTAATTATATATATGTTTATATTCATTTAAAAAATATATACATTTAAAAATGATTACACCATTAATGGCGAGGGTAGGTTGTATGCACACATTAATGCTATTTGATTTTTTGTACGGATAGAAAAAAAAGGTAAATAATAACTCACCTTTAAATAATAATTATTATATCATATATATCATATATAACCATTAAATCCATCATTATTACCATCAAATTAAAAAAAATAAAAAATTAGTCGCATTGCTTCATGGAGGTGGTAGTCCACACTTAGCACCATCGACATTATCATTTTTCAATTATTTGGATTGTAAAGAGGTAGATATAATATTATAATTTAAGAAGTATAATTATTTCATCAGTATCATATATAATTATGCAAACCATAAAATTACCATCTATAATATATGGTGATGAAAAATGAATTTTGTTGCTACATGGAGAAGGTAAATTGTATGTACGTAGAAGCGATAATTTCACTTCTAGTTTGATGATAAAGAAGGTTTATAAAATAATTTTAATAATATTATTAAAATTAATTAATATATAGGATAATTAATTTAAAATATCCAGATCCCATGATTCTTGACTCGGTATATTAAAATGCGGTGTAATATTTTTTATAAAAGATAACTGAAAATTACACAGTACTTTAAACAAAATAGGACCTTTTACTAGTCCAGGATCTAGAGGATTAGACCACACATTACATTTATCAGAGTTGAAGCACAAATAAAACATATACCTACCATGATTCCACATTAACTAACTCCAAAAAGTGACGTTATCTAAAATAAAACTTCTAAGATACCTATGAAAAAGAATTTCAAAACAAAGGGTTAGCCTTCAATTTCCTAGTAAGGGGTTTTAAATTGTTGAAATACTTTTTTAGAAAATATTTCTTTGAAAATAACTTTGAGAAATTATTTCAAAAATTATTTATATAAAAAAATAAAAGTAATTTTGAAAATATATTTTGAAAACATAATTGAAATTATCAACACTTTAAAATAATATATCACTTTTGAAATTACTTACATTTAAAAATTGATTTATATATAATCTATTGATTTTTTTGAAAACATAATTCTATCATTTGAAATAAAAAACATTGTGGAAATTTGAAACATTGAAAGTTATCTTTGACCAACCCACTTACTAAGGGATGAGTTCACTCCCTAATTCTCTACCGTATTTACAATGTTGAAATATCACTTTTTTATGAAATCATTTTATATTTTCTTTACTTTTATGTATATTTTTCCCTAGGTTTTTTACTTTCAAATTTGTGGAAACATATTCACATACATATATACAGATATATATATATATATATATTTCATGTAATTTCATTTTTTAGATTCTGAACAACTGAGTCCTAACACTTTTAAGCATTTCCTATTATATAGAATGCTAACAAATGAATATTTAACATGTATGAAATATTATTTCATTCATTAAACTCATGAAACCATTATATATATATATATATATATTTATATACATACATATAAATATATATGTACATGCAAATAATAAAATTGATTCATGACATGTTATTGAATAAGATGATAGACATACCTCTTAATGTGAATGATATTCATGTTTGTACATGTAATTGCACACATGAAATGGTAGTTTTAATTATTTAAAACTACAAACATAAAATTATATACTTTTATTTTGTGGTGAATATTAATAAAAAGTTAAAGACAAAGGATCATCAAAATTAATAATCCTATAACATTTAAAATAGTAATATTTTCAATATATTAAAACAAATATCGGGATTCTTTTGAAAATAAACATATATAATTAATTATAAAATTATTTTTGACATTTTGGAGAATTTTTAATAAAATCACAACTGGTAAAAACAATAAAATTCTACTTTTAAAATTTTAAAGAATTTCTATAAAATTGATTTTCCTTTATTAAAATAAAATCCCTTAATAAATAAAACATTTAAAATTAGTAATAACATATTTTTTCATAACAAATGTATGAAAACAAGGAATGATATTACACTTATAAGTTCTTTGAAAAATAAATAGTTTTGAATCAGTTAAATGAATAACATGAAATAATTGGCCCATATGCAAAACCAAAAAATAGAAATCATAACTTTAAATAAATAAACAAACTCCCTTAAATAATATATTCAGACTATTTCCTATAACTTTTTTTATTAATATTTTTACTGATAGAACTCTTGTACACTCACAGGAAGGGGATGGAAATGATACTACTTATCTAGAGATCCTTTTATACATGAAGAACCAAAATACAAACAGTGCAGAGCCAGTGCTATAAATTACATCCATCCAAGGCTATATTAATAGTAATAGTGTTACTGTATAATATATATGTATTTTATTTAAAACTTACCGATAGACTTTAATTTTTGGATTGGATATCTACAATGTATCTTACTAATTCAGTTCAGAAAAAAAAAATCACCAAGTAGATTCAATGAACCAATTTCTCACATTATGAGATAGTTTCTAGAATAGACAGATTAAAATAGTAACCATTATATTTCTTTAATCGTCAACAAATAGTTGAAATCATCAACCATTATATTGTTTTGAACCAAAAATATTGAATAAAAATCCAAAAGTTTGAAAACATTAACATGAAAATGAAGAAATTGAAACACTGATAAGTGAAATCAGAATTGGTTTATTAACTCATTCATTAAATTTAATAATAAAATATTATTATTATTATTGAATATTATCATAATCTAAAATTTTATTATTTTAATAAAAAAAATTATAAGAGTCGCATATTTCTTTTAATATTTACGAATTTTGTAAATTTATTAATTTAAAATATTTTACTAAATATCCTTTAAAAAAAATAAATTTTGTTTAAAAAAATTTCATGTTAAAAAAATTTAAATTTACCATTTTATAATATAGTACCTTTTTATAAAAACATAATTTACAACAATATTTATAGATTTAAGGCACTAATATCTTTATTATTCATAAAATTTGAATTCCTATTATGGTTAAATAAAATCATACTAATAAATCATAAATTTATAATATTATAAAAAATATATGACCTTTGATAATACATAAGTCATAGGTTGATTAACATGAATTTAATATTATTTCAAATAATATTATCACAACTCAAAAATAAATTTTATTTAAAAAATATTTTAAATATTATATTAAAGTTTGAAATCAATTATAGAACAAAATATGTAAATATTTTCATTATACATATATTTATCATAACATTATTATTTTGTTTTATTATTGAATTAATGTTTAAATAAACATACCACCAATAAAATAAATAAATCTTATTAAAACATGGGGTGTTACATAATTTATTTTTTATGATAAGAACTTCAGATTTAGAGGATGCAAATAAGATTATAATAGATGGTGATCGGGTAAGGTGATTACACTTTTGTAAAATGGCTCCTTTAGATCTCCTATAACGTTCTATAGAGTTGGTATTTTGGGAAGAACAAAGCCTAAATAATGTATACATTGATGTTTAGAATATAAATTTTATGATATTGGTCAAGATAAAAATTTTAAAGTAGAGTAAATATGTAAGGGAGGAGGTGACCTTTTATAATTGATGTAGGGGAACTTTTGGAGTTTCTCAAAACATTAAAATATGATTAAGTCAATATCAAGACAAATAGTTCCAAACATCATATAAATTCACAAGGGATAAAATTGTAGACAATATATTATCCCTATATTCCTATTTTATTATTTTTTATGATTTTTATGTGATATAATAATATATTATTCTAAAACAATATCCTTATTTATAATTTAGACACAATTCACATAATTTGACTTAAAAGACCTAAAGAAAATGTTTTAATTAGAAAAGGTTATTATAAAAAAACAATAATATGTTATATTAACCTATAAAATTCGTGGTATAAATTTACTAACTCAGATTATATTTCTTTTATTATTTTTAATATCATTTATTATATATTTTTATTAATTATAGAAATACTGAATTAATGTTGAATAGAAAATTTGGGTCATTATATAATTAATAAAATATAAAAAAGAAATTGAAATCATGATATTAATTTTATTAATATAAATATAGAAACTTATATTAATTCATAAAATAATTTTTTCCTATGTTGACACATAAGAGATATTAGAAACAAAGAGAGTGACATTTTGTAACATTCATTGATTTAAATAATATATAAGTCATTTTCATGGACATGTTTCCAATAATCTAATAAAATTAAATAATAATGTCATAAGGGTCTAATTAACTTAATCAAATAATAATTTTAATGAAAAATTATGTCCTTTGACTTATATTTAATATAGATTAGCCCGCTTTACCTTTTTATTGAGGTGATAAATTTTACCAAGGCTTCTATTCATATTGAAAAAAAATAATGGGGGATGATTTCCAATTTTAAACCTCATAATTATATATATATATAAGTCATTTTATCTAATTAATTTCTTATAAATATAAGAAATTAATTTTAATTTAATTTTGCAACATGAAACAAAGAATGCTTTTTAGAAATAAATATATTTATAAGCATAAAACCGAATTTATTATTATATCATGCATAGTAAAATATTACATGAATGTTAAAGAATTTTTTTATTATATACTATATATTCCATAAAAATTAGTTACCAATAATGATCAATTTAGTTTGTTGAGATAAAAACACTTTGTGCACATAAACAATAGTACTTTTTGGAAAAATTCCTTTTCTACATTTAAAAATATCTCTATACAAAATTAAAACATAAAAATGAGTACAATGAACTTAATTAAATTATTTAAAATATAAGATAACTAATTCTAATTTAAAAAAAAATTAAAAAAATGGAACTTTCTACATTCTAGAAAAAATAAATTTTTAAAATAAAATCAATATTTATAACCATTCACATGAAAACAAATCATTTAAGAAAATTATTAAAATTTATCCTAAGATAATTTGGACATGATTATTTAAAAAAATTACTTTCATTATATAAAATAAAATTTATAATTATTCTAGATGTTAATAATAATATTTTATAATAATATGTAATAAAAATTGTTTTTTAAGAACATGTATTTTTGAAGATTAAAATGACATCACTACAATTTGAGTGATATTTTTCTAAAAATTTATCAATAAATAAATTTTGAGTATGAAATTTATCTAAATATATATTTCATAAATTAGTTAAACCTATCCATTCCTCCAAATATGATGGATAATTTAAAATGCTTATATTTAAATAATAATAGTTCATGGTTTGTTTGGGCTTAGTGTTGCATGCAACGCTAGATATCAAATAAATTAAATTTAAAAATATATTTCATAAAATCTTGGGGTATTAATTCCCCCACCCATTTTAATAAATTATTTCCTCATAATTTTAACTTTTTTCGAAATTATATTATTTAAATTTGATAATTCATTTATTGAAAGCCACATCATAAAAAAGGTTAGTAAAACAACACCTTAAAAATGGATAAGGAAGTATAAAGGTCACCACAACACTAGGAATCTAAATAAAAGAGAATCAGTAGGAATTTAATATATGTATGTGGAAGAGAAAAATAATACCCAAAGTATTATAGAGTGTGATATTAAACATTTTCAGTAGAAAGTTAACAACAACGAAACCATGAATCCATGAGGGTTTAAAGGACCATAAATTCATTGGAATTGAAGGTTATAGTAATTTTTTTTCTTAAGATCGTTTTTCCAAGAGTCGAGGCATTCCTTTACCATATAGACTAATAAAATAAGGCAATATACTTATAGGAGAAGTATACTTTCATCCGTTAATAAAATTTTCCACAATCTAATCTACTGCTACAAACAAAGAGTATTTCAGAAAAACATTTCATGCTTAGAGAACTAAAATCAACTATTAATAGATGGAAGTAGTATATGAAGATATTAATACAATCAGTTTAAATTATTGAAAACCATAAATGGTTAACATAATATAATTCTAAATATAAATATACCATTATATGAAGAAAGAAAAAAAATAATATTCAATGCTTTAATTACCTCAATAACTTCAATATTAAAGAATATTTTAATCTCAAAGTCTATATAATACCGTTCAACATATATATTTAGAATTCAATTTCATTCTTCCAAAATAATCATTCTTGTTAAATCACTTTTTAAAAATAAGGGTTATATATTCAACAACAAAATGATACATAAATAAAATATCTTTAATCTCTCTAATGAATCACTATATAACCATTTAATGTGCTTAAATTTACCAAAATATAATTAATATAATTTTAACAATAATATCAATGGTAAACTTTTACATGAACCTAAATATACTTGAAATTTTCACCTTATCATTGAATAACTTTTTAACCATCAAGATTATCTATATCCCAATATCCATAATCCCATAATTAACATATCATAAAATCCTATACAAACCCATAAGGGTATTTAAAACTCAATAGAGTATCAAAATCCCATTACATAATACATTAAAAAGGAATTGTTGATTACTTTAATCTTATTATGAACCTTAAAAATATAAACCCATGAAGGTATATACATAATTTATGTTATACTCACATGAAATCATATATGATTCCAAAATTAACACATTAGTTATTCCTTAAATAAGTTCAAAACTATTGATTATTTTATAGAAATCAAAAAATACAATAAATATCATCAATGATGATTGAAATCAATTTTTAACAGATAAAAAACCAATTTCAAGGTTACCAATCCTAATAAAGGTAATAATATCTTTATACATACTAAAAATTATTAAATCAACATCAGACACATATTATGCATTATCTTTTCTTTAATAATGCATTCTAATAAATATCCCCTTACCATTAAATCATTTCCCTTAGTTATTAGTACCACTCAAAATATGTTTAAAAATACTTCAATAAAAATAATGTGGTGTAATATTGAGATATATTTTACTTTTTATAACCATAATATCATTATTATAACACTTATACAACATAATTCTTCAATACAAATACACAAAAATATCAATCATTCCGCTTCCTCCTTAAATCATTAACTGGGATTTATCATTTTATTCCCTATTACATCATTCCTACAATATAAAACGTCAAACATGTCATATGATTAATCAACCTAAATTTAGTCATAATTCTTAAATTTAATATAATAAATACTATTAAAATAGACCATACCATTCATATTTCATTTGTAGTATCTTGTTCGTAATTTTAAAAACCATTACTCATACAACCTTAATGATTCTTTTCTTGATCATTCCTTTACGACATCTATCTTAATAATTCCCTTACATTTCACTTTTAAAACATTCCTCAATCAAAGATTTATAAGGGTGAATATTAATATCATTTGTTTAATTAACCGAAAATTTCATTTTTATTTGATAATTACTTTCTTTGTGTTCTTATTTTCCACACACAAAACATATTCATCTTCCTGTAAGACATTAACTTGAGTGATTCTTCCCAAATTCTATACTTGATTACAGCTAAATATTATTTACTCTCTCTAATTTAAAAAATTAGGTCTTTATATTATTATGTGTGTCAGGAAACTCACCAAAGTTATGTTTTTTAATCATATAGTGATATAGATAATTAATCACAATGAAAAAGTTTCACATTCCATCTTTTATTTAACTTGGTTTCTCATAAGGACAATAAATCAATTGACTATCACATTCAATTTTAGAATGAATCATTTAGGTTAAATACATTGAAGAAAAAGAAAAACCATAGTTTGAGAAATAATATCCATAGAGAGGACTAATGTTAAATAATTTATAGGTTGTCTAAATTAGGACACCTCATTTGAAATCAATGAAACTTTAGGCTTATCCTAGGTCATCCATGATCATTACCCAAACATTATAATTTTTTACTATAATTAAACATACACTTATGGTTCTCACTAATGTTATCTCATAATAGTTTCAAAAGGGTAACTAAACTCTACTCTGATACCAACTATATAAACCCATAATATTTATTCATATATAATGCATCTTAATAGATAAATATTAAATAAATAACATAATAAATTCATTCCATCATCTTATAGTAATAATGAATTGGGAAACATAAACATATAAAAAATTGGTTCATAAAATATCTACATTCACACCCACTATTTTCTTCATAAATATAACCCTTCTTGGATATATCATACATCGTTACTTTCTTTGTAACTTGGGGAAATGAAACAAAAAAATGGGTGAGTTTAGATGCTCAGTAGGGGTATGAAAGGCAGATATCTATCATTTATCATATGATATCATATGATAAAAATAAGGATATAAAACCATGACCATAAATATCAATGATAATACCTAATCTTTAAAAAATCATAAGCATGATTTATGGTATAACACTTCACTATTTCAAAAGAAACAAATCATAAGAAATTGAAATCATCATAACTCAATCATGAACCATGAGTTCATGTCATAAATGTGTTTAGAACCATCATAACTATCGAAACCATTTCATACATCAAGGTTAACTAACAAGGATTTTAGATAAAGCATCAATACATGTTTAATAGAGCATATCTAGCACATCAAATCTTTTCCCATAAAGGATCAAACACTTCATCTTGTTTCTTATAACAGATCAAGCACTTCGACTTATTTCCAAAAACAACATCATTAGATATAATACATTAACCATTGAATTAGAGGTAGTTATAGGTCCCACCAGTCACATAATGATAGCCATATATATTTATTCCATAAGATCATAAAACCATAATCATATCATAACACATGAAAAGAAATTGGGTTTATAAAAATTTCACCATGAAATAAGTAATGAAAACTGGTTTCACATACATTTGTCCTCATAATCAAAATATATAAAGATAATGAATAATGATGGTATCATTGGATCATAAACCCAGTAAATCAGAAGTATAATAAAGGATTTTTATCATTGATGAATAGATATTCCATTAAAATATCATTAAAACCCCCATTAAGAAAATACATATTCAAATTTATAAATCAATTCTCAAAATATAAAAACTATAAACGCAATGAAGAAAATATTTTCATTGAATATAAACATGAAAAAAAGTAATATAAGATTCAAATAATTATATAATAACGACATAATGAAATTCTATTCATGCCATATAAGTTAAAAAATCATTTCTTTCACATTTGATTATAAATAGTTGAAAAATACCTCATATAGAAAAGGACCAAAATATTCCTTGTAAAAAAAATTAAAAACTAAAAATGGATAAAAAGATCTTTAAAAATAATAATTAAATCTTAAAATCATTCTTGAATACTTTTTTGGCAATTTGGATATGAGAGAAAAGGTATTTTAGACCGGAGTGATAAATAAATTTGATTTTCCTTGAAAAAAATATTTTGGACACATAAATAATTATAACGATGAAAAAAAGGAAAACATATAATATTAAGGAATAAAAAAATGAGAATAAAATCCATGAGTATATTGAGAGGTAGATCAGAAGATTCCATCATTTAAATTTAATCATAAATAATCCCGATAAATAATGAAATTGTAACAAAACCCCCTTACCATTTTGGTAACATTTAGATCATAGGCCCCATGAAAGAAATAACCTTATTTGGATTTATAAATACTCATTAATTTCATAATATGAATGATATAATACATTTATATAAGTATATATAAAAAAATAAAAAAATAAAGTGGTCACTATGGCATATTTGTCTCATAAATAAAAGAGAGACTTGAAATCCCTTTCCTTAAGTCTGACTTTCTTTTTATGCATTAGAAACTTTTATATAAAAAATACAGATTTATTATAAATGTATTACATAATAATAAAATTATATATAATTTCATATTTAATTTAATTATGTCCTTTTATCACATGTTTGTTAACTCTTCTTTATTAAAATCACTATTTTGGGTGATATCAGCTTCGTTTTTCAGTTATTTTCTAGTTCTCTAGTTTTCCCTCAATTTTGATCATAGTTACATCATATCTAGAATGTTAATAATGATATAAATATTATATATATTCATTATTTACATGTTTTTAGTCATTCATAAATGGTATAGATATAAAAATGAATTACTCTATTCATGGATACTGTAGGCCGTATGTATTCATTAACATTGTATCCATTTTTCGACCTATGGAATGAAAAAAGGTAAATAATAACACAAAATTAAAGAATAAATATTATATGATATATATCATAATTTTTTTATTAAATAATCACATTTTTTCATCCAATTAAAATAAAAATAAAAAAAAATTTGCATCGCTTTGTGGAGGTGGTAGTGCACATATACACACGACCAATGTTATTATTTTCCAATGGTTTTAAAGGTAAGAATGTAAATATGATATTATAATTAAAGAAGTTAAATTAATTCATAATTATAAAAAATAAACATTAAAACCATCATAACACACATTCACAAAATATGGTGATGAAAAATGAATTATGTAGCTATGTGGAGATGGTAAGTTGTACATACGCCGAAGTGATATTTTCACTTATATTTCGATGGGAAAAAGGGTGTATAATGGAGTTTCAATAATCATAATAAAATTTAATAATATTCAGGATAAAAAAAATAATATTTTATTATAAAAACAATGATTTATATGTGTTAATGAAGAGTAAAAAAGAAATTAATTGGGTTAGGTAATTACATCTTCTTTGTAACATCTCTTTTAGATATCATCTAAGGGAATCTAAGGTTGGTCTTTTGGGAAGAACAAAAATTCTATAATGTAGATATAGAAGTTGATATGAATAATTATAAGTGTTTTTTGGATCATGAAGGCTAAAATTGGTGTAAATAATTTAGGGAGGAGGTTCCTTTTTATAATTGAGGTGAGGGACACTTTTAGAATTTCACATAGGATTAAAATATAATTAAATAAATACCGACCCAAATGGTCCTAAACGATATATAAAATGAAAATATATGTTATTTTGGATGATAAATTATCCCATATATGTTATTATAATATATTTTTATTATTTTTATGTGATTTAATAAAATACTATTCTCATAAAATGTCATTATTGTCAATTTAGATACCATGCAAATAATTTGAGTTAAAAGACATAAAAAAAGTTTTAATTAGAAAATAATATTGTAAAACAACACTAACATATTATATTAACCTATAAAATTATTGGAATACAATATATCACTCAAATTATATTTCTTTTTAATTTGTTAAAATAATTTATTATATATTTTTATTAATTTGAGAAATATTGTATCAGTGTTGAATAAGCAATTAATGTGAGTATATATTTACTAAAAATTTAAAATAAATTTGTATCATGAAAAAATAATTTTATTTTTCTCAAAATTGACACTTATATTCATTATAAATTACTTATTTTATGCTATGTGAACACCTAAGAGACATTAGAAACAAAGAGAGTGGCATTTTGTAACTTTCATTGGTTTAAATAATATATATATATCGTTTTCATTGACAAGTGTATATTAAAATAATAAAATTCAAGAACAAGGTGATAGTGTATAAATACCCTCATCCAATAATAATTATTATGAAAAATTATTCCATTTTAATTTTTTTAATCTAGATTAACCCGTTTTTCCTTTTACAATGGTGATAAATTTTACCACAATTACAATTCATTTTAAACAAAAATAAAAAAAGACTATTTAAGAAATTTGAATCTACTGATTATAAATATTCAATTAATTTTATCCAATTAAATATAAATAAATTTTAGAAATTGTTTTTAATGTTAGTGTGAAAAAATTTACAAAAATTTCTATATTGAAAAAAATACATTTTAAGCATAGAAATTTCTTTATTATTATATACTGAATAGAAAAAATATTAGATGAATGGATAAAATTTTTATTTAGTATATTATATATATATATATCATAAAATCCATTCACTAATAATGATCAATTTATTTAATTAGGGTAAAAACAAATTGTGCGCATAAAACCATATTTTTAGAAAAATTCATTATTAGCTATAAAAATGTTTTATTGCAAATTAAAACACAAAATTGATTTAAATGAATTTAATTAGATTATTAATAATATAAAAAAGTAATTTTACTTTTAAATAAATTATAAAATTAAATAGAGCTTTTTTACATTTTGAAACCAATAATATAGTTTTCAATAAAAATCAATAATATTCACTATTCACTAGAAAATCAATCTTTTCGGAAAATGCTCAAAAAATTATCATAATATAATTTTAATATGATTATTTGAAAAATTTAAGTTCATATTATAAATTAAAATTTATAATTTTTCCAGATAATAATAATAATATTTGATCACAAAAAGTAATATTTTTTTAAGAAAATGTATTTTTGAATAATAATTTCATTTTACAAAAAATTTAGTGAATATTTTATAATAATTTATAAATACATTTATGTTTAGTTGGAAATATATATATATATATATACATATATGTCTCTGTGTGCATTTCATAATATAATTTATATTTTTCATGCCTGCCAATATAATTAATACGTTATAACGGTCATATTTAAATAATAATATTTCATGGTTTTTTGGCTCGGTGCTGCGTGTAATGCATGCTATCAAATAATTTTAACTAAAGAATATATTTCATAAAATCTTAGTGTGTTACACCCCTCAAAGTATACATGGGTGTTTATATCATTTTAGAGTAGCCCTATCTTCATAAATAAAGGGAAACTGGTGAATTTGTTCTTACCAAACAAGGTTAGTGGTAATGAAGGATAGTTTATTTAAGGTAATTTGATTAGGTTCATTTTTATATTCCCATATATTATCTAAAATTCATATATAAGTGAAAACTAGGATGATTCATATATTACACCAAAGTATCTACCCCACAACCACTATATTCTTGAATAATAATGTTTTATAGACTATCATTGTGACACCCCTCATGATATTATGGTGATTATTTTATATTTTTTAATGATTTTGTGGTTATTTTTATGTTTATAGGTATTTTTTTCCTGAAACATTATAAAATTTTATTATTTTATATGTACACAGTTAAAGAACTTGGTTTGAAGGTAACTATGCAACTACCCCTACATGGCACCATGAAACCTGTACGTTCAGTTCATTTCAAACATGTACAGTTTGGGTTACATGGTCGGAAGATTGGAAACAACCAAAATTTGCGATTCATAGGAGAATACTTATGGGGCTATGATTTTTCTTGTGTTTTATCTCTTATATTGTGAATGGTTTAGAAAACCATGAAATAAGAGTGTGGTTTGGATATTAATTTTTGTAGTGACTTTTGGAATAGATAGAGCATAGTTTGTCCCTCCATTTAGAACTCATGAGTAATTGTGTGAGTTCTCTTGGCCTCAGAAGTAACTAGTACCTAGTTGGTTCATGATTTAGAAAACCATGCATCTAAATCATGTGGCTTTCCCATGTGTTAAAAATTTGCAAAATTCCCATAATACCCTCTTTAAATTAAGAGGGTTTCACCCCTCTTCACCCCCCTTTGCATTGGTCGGCCCTTGGGAGCCTAAGGAGGAGCTCCAACCACCTCCTTATTTGATTTGTTGCCTCAATTTGGAAATTTCCTTAAGTATTTGAAGTATTTATTCCTCTCTTTCTATCTTCTTACTTTCCCTCTCTTTTTATATTGGATTTGTTTTCGCCCATGAACCCTACAAACCTTATGAATGATTTCAGGGTTTTGAATTGATCTAATATTGGGGTTTTAGTGTTTATAGTTGTTAGTTTTCCAATGTATGATCTTTTTTGTTCTCTCTTTTGAAGGTGAAACATTATGAATCATTTTATAATGTTTTCTTATTATTCAATGTAAGTTTTTCTGTGAAATTGTTTCACTTTTGAATTCAAATTTTTGTGTTCTTTATATATTCCATTTTTAGGAAATGATGAATATATGTGATATCTTTCTGATGATTTAAAACTATTTCACTCTATTATGATCTTTGAATAAAGGAATTTTTCTATAAATTCAATGTATTCATTTTTTAAATTGAATGTTTTATTATGCTATACTTTTTTTGAATGACTATGGGTATTTTTAATGGGTTTTAACTAATGGGTGGTGAACTATAATATAGTTTTTTTAATGATTAAAAACAACATTTTAATTAATTTTTCATTTTAAATCAATGAATTAACCTCAAAATGATTTATAAAGGGTTCTTTATTATGTTTTAAATGTTGGTTTGAAATGTGTTTGTGATTTACCCCTTGTGAGAAATTAATTAATAGATCTTTTAAAATTTATTTCAGGGAAATTATTATCCATGGTTCATGTTTTGTATCTCAAATAAGGTGTTTAATGGAAACATTGAAATGTTTTTATATGGAATGTGTGATTTCTATCCTTTTAAAATAAATGACTAAGGTGGTGTTTTATCAAATTTGAATGGGTCTTGGGATTCTGATCCTTTTTTATGATAAATTACTATATAGAACATTTATTTTAAATGAATGGTGTGAAAAAAAACCCTTGATTTCCCTCATTTTATTATTTAAACACTGTGTGGGTTGTTTATTTCCTGCAATTATTGCTTCTACCCTTATGTGGGAATTTTATTTCTTATACTATAATGCATGGGATAATGTGGGGTTATTCACTATGAGGGTGTTGGGAATGAGTTTTGGCTATAATTTTTTCCTTGTGTGTTATAATTTTACTAAATGTTCATTCACCTCACTTCCTTATTAGTCATGGGAACCCATGTATTAAGTAGGTGTTATAATTCTTTTCTGTCTATTGGTTCACATGTTAGTAATGTCACTTCATTCATGGTAGGTATAAGGGATAGTAGGGGTATCAGCACAATGATGGTTATATGGGATAGTTGAATGAATTGTGGTTTAGAATTTATTATAAGTTGGTACCGGGTTTATGAGTGAGAGTACTCTTATATGGTTATACGTGTATCACATTCGAGATATGGGGAAAATACTAGGTCACACTCAATTTATTGATCCATAATTGATATAGGGGATTTTGATATAGTGATTATTTATATCACTTTGCCTGATTGCATTATTGTGGAATCCATATTCTACTGATGGTATCTCTATTTTCATATGTGGTTCCTACTTATTATGCTTGACTGGTTTTTTGTTGGATCATTTCCTCTATAAAATGTGATTTCAATGATGTTTGGAAAACATTTTTTTTCAATTCTAAGATAGTCATGGGGATTTTTAATGTGGATTTATTAATTTTTATTTTGATTTGATAATGTATTTGGCTAGTTAACTAAATATAAATTGATCATTTTCTTTTATATACATTTAGTTTTTTATTGAGAAATTTTAATGGTAATGTGTTTTTTAAATGGATTATCTTAGAGTAAAGGTTTTCAATTCATGTGTTTTCAATTTAAGAAAAATAAAAAAAAATGTTTATAAGGTGATTATGAATTCATTTTGGGTTTTTTATAAATAATATTTGGAAATAATACTTTTTAGTTTTTTTTCAAAGTATAATTTATAAACTACCTTATGAAATATATGACATAGTTTTTTATTCCAGTGGTTACCTATTAACCTTTTTATCTCACACCTAGATATTTTGGGTTCCTGGTTTTTAGTTGTATTTACTTGTGATTCCTTGAGGATGAGGTGGGGCAGTTAGGTGGTGGTGAGATACTGGAGGTTTTATGGAGAAAATATCAAGCTCATATTGAGTTGGTTCATAATTTTTTTATTTTAATTTTGTGTTGTATCTACATACGCCATGTTGTGTCATTCTATTTATGGATAATGTTTATTAGAATGAAAATAGGTTGGATCAGTTTAGTTAGTTATGACATGTTTGTAATGTTTAATTATCTATCTTAGTTTCATATGTTAATGTTCTATTATATTTTATCTATAACATTTGAGAAATATTTTCCAAAGGGATTCTTATGCTTCCCAGGAAGTAGTTTCTAGCATATGTGGATTAATAAATCCCTTCAGGAAAGGTGGTAGAATGTGTTAATTTCCCGATTTGATGATGGTCATAGTTAGTTCATTTCAAATTTTTATTAGATCATATGTTCTCTATTAAACCTAGTTTTTTGAATCCCAATTTCTATTTATGTTGTTATTATATTGGAGATAATTTTTTATGGACTTAGGAGGTATGTTATGGGAGTGGGTAGTGATCACATTCTCACCCTAAGCCTCGAGTTTCCATAAGATGTTGGTTTTCAAATTGTGAATTATTTTTTTTTAATTTTTCTAGTATGGAATTTTTTTATGGAGTGATGTTATTTTGGACCCTGTTGAGTATGAAAGTGATATTTTGGGTTTTTATTGGTTTTAGGGTGAAAATAGAGGAGAATTTAAGCTTCACGTTTATCTCACATGACAAGTGAAATCATGTGGTGGCCATGTGGTTGAGTCTTCATTCTTTACTATGGGTGTTTCATGGTTGGTGTCTACTTTCCCTACCCATGTGACTAAATCATGTGCAACATTGTTTCTTCATATGTTGAGTTTTTATTTACTCCCCATAATTTTGGATTTCTTCTAAAGCGATTCTCACTTCTTAGAGGTGTATTGAAGAGATTTTTTATATCCTTTCTGGATGTGGTTCTTGTGAACCTTTTTTGAATGCTTGTATAGTGATTTGAGTGTGATTGGTTTTAAATCCTAAAAAATAAACTATTTTTTTAAAATTTTTATATTCAAAACATGGTCTTATAAATTTTTGGTAAGGTTATATTTCATTTGTTTCAATGAAATGTTTTATCAAGTAATTTTTTCCATTTTGGTATTTTTAAAATTTTTTTATCAGATTTATTTCTTTGGGAATCACTGAAAGAAATTTATTTCAAATATTATTTTAGAATTTTATTGAGAATCAAAAATGTAAATTTTGTTTTAAAATAAATTAGGAATTATTATTAAAAAGAAAATGTTATTATTTATTGGTATACATTGGATACATGGTTTTCAAATTAGAATGGGATTTTAAAAGTAATTTTTATGATGTACATTGTTTGGATGATGTGTATTCCTATGATTTTTTTTCTAAATATTAGGTTGGTTGGTTTCAAAAATATTTTTTTGGGACAAGTGATTTTAAAATTCTTTAGTGTAATAAGTTAATTTCATAAGAAAATGTTTTCTCTTAGTGTGAATATTCTGTACCTTTCTTGATGGTTTTTTATTTTGACAGGAATCATGGCACATGAATGAATTATTTTGTTTCTATTTTGAGGTATGAATTTATGTTTTTCATGTCTTATGCTGACATTTTATTCCTCCTACAATGGATGAGATTGTTTCTTTGGCTCTAGTTCCTATGCAGACTCCAGAAGGAGTGGTGTATGCAGAACCTTCTATGTGCACCAACCCCATTTTAGAATTATTGAATCAAAATATACATTTTCTTCAATGGAGATCAAGGTCCAATTGAAGTAGTTATGTGGTTATAATAGATTTATATTATCTTAAATTCCCTTAATACACCTAAATATTCATGGTTATGTTTTATTGAGTGATTCTTATTTATGTTAGCTGAGTTTGGTGGTAGTCAATGGTGCCTTCTATACTATGTGAAGGTAAGTATTGGGAGTTCTTAAAGATAGTGTTTATCCAGTTCTTATTTGATGTGGTTGTGAAATAGAAGAGTAATCTTGATCTTGTGAGACTTCATTAGGGTGACTGATTAGTGGGAGATTATGCCAATAAATTCCTAATATTGGTCATCTCTTCTATGAGGATGGTCATCAATGATTCTGAGAAAGATCACTTCATCATTAAAGGTCTTCACCCAAAATTTTGTCTAGTCATACTAGAATATCACTAGACATATTTTTAGAGGTTTTCAACCTATCCATTCATGTGGAATATGACTATTCTATGAAACTAGTGAAAAGTGATTCCTGAATTCCATCTGTTGGGAATATGGATAACCTGACAAGTGAGGGTTAGAATCAGGATGATCCAGAGCTAGAACAAAAGGGTATTTCTCATGGGAATAAAATATCTCTCATTTTATTCCATTTTCAAGCTTCATTTCATTTTATTCCCCACTATTTGAATTTTCATAGAGTTTGCCTCTTTTTATCCTTGTGGGCCATCTTTAAAATTTTTGTAAGTTGGGTTTTCGAATGAAGTCCTCAATTTTACCACTTGTCGATGGGTTGTTTGTTTTTGGGAACTTTACATTGATTTATGTAATTTGGTCTAACCTTTTTTAACTTCAACTATTATGATTTGAATCTTATGGATGGTTCTTTTTTGTGATGTTTCTTGTGGATAGATTTAAATTTCATTATAAGGAATATATTTTTTCTTTTGTGAAAAATCCATTGAGGATAGATTTTGTGGTTGTCAATATCATTTTCCACCCTCTTTTTTGGTATATTGTGAGAGTCATATGTTATGCGTCATTTTATGGTGAAACTATCTTGAGAGTTTTGGTTTCTATATTTTTTGAGTCTTGAGATACTCATTTTTTGAACATGAGTGAAACCATGAGTTCATGATTGGGTAAATAGAGTGTGTGATCTTCTAGTTGATTATATCTATTAGAAATATTTTATCTTGGACCATTTGTAATACACAGTGTAAGGGTGATCCTCGTTTTGACCCTAGTTTATCCACATGTGTCGTGACTTTAGGTGAGGGGTCAAGTTGTTCCATTTAGGATTATTTTAGTTGTTATTACTTTATTGGATTTATAAGATCCTTTAGTTTGAGAGTGAGTTTATCTTATAGTTTATCAGTTGTTTAAGGATGTTCCTCTGAGTAGTTCCCTTTTTAGACACCATTTATGAGGAATAATAAATGGTTGGGTGACAATGTTTGGCCTAACTTACATCTTTATGGATCATTTTTAGGGGTATTATCTCAGTTAGAATTAGAGTTGCTTGGATATTTGGTGGCGGGTTAGTTTGATTGTTTTTTAGGATCTTGGTTATTGGTTTTGAGGCTATGTTGAGTTGAGATTTTCCATTTATAGGTCCTATTGGGTTATTTAATTTTCATTCACTTATCGTTTCAAACCATAAAAATTATGGGGGCAGAAAGTGAAATGGTGGGGAGGTTTAGACAACGCCATTTCATTTTGTTGTTTATTTTATATTATTTTATGATATTGAGGCTCCTTTTATGTTTATCTCGAGTTTCATCCTCAAACATCTAAAATTTTGAGTTTTTCTGGTTGTACATGGTTAAGGACCATAGTTTGAAGGAAACCATGTGGCTACACCTATGTTTCTCTATGAAACCCATACATGAAGTTTATTTGGAAAGTGTATAAAATGGGTTGAATGGGTGGTGCACTAATTACAGCTGAATCATGCGAGTCCTATAAAAAATTGTGTTGGTTGCGGGTGTGTCTGTGGTGCAACACATGTTTTTTTTCATAGTAATGTAGACCATGTTAAAATAATGTGGTTTGGATATTCATTTTTATAGTACATATTTGTACGATTATAGAGAAGTTTTTCCAATCATTTGGATCCCATGACTAATTATGTGAGTTATCTTGGTCTAAGAAATGTCCAATTCAAAGTTGGTGCTGTTGAAAGTGGGTTCCCTAGACCCAACTTGTATTGTAATTTGATTACTGTTACCTGTATTCAGTTTGTTTTTATACATGTGTTTTTCTTGCCATGATAGTGTAGATACTTCTGCATCCACTTTGTTTACGACAATAGCATCAAATGGTTATAGTAGGTCCTAGGCTACAATGAGAACCCTGAGATTCCATGATAGTAATCTTAATGTAACATCCTATAGTCCAGTTACATCATTCTGAAAGGACACAGATGATTTGTGACCATCAGGTGCTGGGGGATCATAAGCATTGAGACTTCTTCTCATGAAGTTCGCACTTGATGATCTCTAGGTAGTGAGATCATGATAGAAGACCCGCTTAATAGGAACACCACATATTTCTGGTGTCCTGGGTCATTCCTATCTACAGACATGTGTAATGGTCTCCTTACTTGAGATCATTATCAATGGATTCCATTTAGTTACGTACATTTGATATAAGGTTAAAACCATGGCGACAAAGTCATGGTGAGGTAGTTTGTATCAGGTATGTCATTAAAGGCATGACATTGATTGAATGATCGAGAAATGACTTGTCGCTTCTGAGTTCAGGAAGAGATATCTCAGGCCTGGTTGATTAGGATGGTTGCACCTTCAATAAATCCATGGCCATGGTAGTCGAAGGTAAGACTGTGCGGACAAATAAACAAAAAAATGAAGAAAATGAAGAATGATGACACTAGTATGCATTCTGCTTTATTGAGATATCGATGATGAAAAGATTATATTACACGGACCGTGTTCGTAGGAAGACAGTCGTTGCTTTGACTTTTCCTTATCTCTATAGGGGCCTCGATGGGTTGCTAGACCCCACTCTAGGTCGGTGGTATTATTCACTGCTATTGAGATAAGGGCCTAGAGGGTCACACACAATAGCACCTTGAGAATCTACCCTATTTTGTGAATAAGAATTTAGTACTTAGTGGGCCCCACCGAAGGGTCCGAGTGCTATCCAAATTCTATGGATCACCAAAGAATAAATAAATAAATAAATTATTCGAGTTTAGAATAATTCGTTGAATTTATTTATAACATGTATTTACAAGTTATATAGTAAATACAAGTATTAATATTATTCGAATGGATTTAAATATCCTAGGTTCGTTTAATATTAGCAGGAGTAATGAGTCAAGTTAAAGACTCAAATTTATCATGTAATATATTTATATATTACAAGTAAGTGATGAACTGTAAATAATATTTATGGAATAATTTTATTTGTCATAAATATTTATTTATATCACTTATATAGCGGGCTTCTATTACATGGGGGTCGGGAACCTACAACGCGTGTTTTAAACACTCCCTATATAAGTGAGAGAGAGGCTCTTCCATTATTACTATTCATGTGTCAAGATTGAGAGAATCTCTCTCCTCTTGGAATTTAGAGAGAGAGACTCTCAAGAAAATAAGGATCTTCAAGATCATCCATCTCAGATCGAAGCTCCTTCCTTTGCGGTGATCATCGCTGCGCTGAAGTGAGTGTCGAAGATCCACTCTAGCACCTGGATCTTGACGAATGGCGCACATGCAGATTCGTGAGACGTGTGTGGATGATCTAGAGGGATTCGACGTCAGAGTTTTCGAGCAATGATCGCCGACATCCTGTGACATACTTTCACACGGAAATTCTGAACAAGGTAAATGTTCAGTTTATTTTTTCATGCTCTTTATAAACCTTGCGAGATCCTCAGACCAAGCTGGGACAAGATCAACGAAGTAGACAGGGATATGTCACTCCGGTGAAGCAAAAATTTTTAAAATCCTGGCCCACCGGCTTCCGCTGCACAGTCCCGGTACCCAACAGGTGCAAGGTTTAGAAAATAGTGCAGCCAAACCTTGTGACTTAATTAGCTGTTAATATTTTGGGAAACTCAAAAATTACCCTCTTTATATTAAGAGCAGTTTCACCCCTCTTATCCACCATTTCCATCAACCTACCCTTGGGATCCTAAAGAGGATATATAACCTCCTATATTTATTTTTATTCCTATCTTTTGTGACTTTCAAGTTGATTTGAGGTATTTCTTCCTCTATTTCACTCTTCTTCCCTTCCACTTATCTTTTCTTATGGATTTGGATTCTCCCACGACCCTTAGATAAATTGTGGACAATTTTAGGGTTCCAGGTGGATCTAATGTTTGGGTTTCAGTGTCAAGGGTTATTAAATTTCATCTCCATCATCAATTGCATTCTCTTTATTGAATGCGACATATTCCGAACCATTTCAACTTGGTTTCTACTTCTACCGAGTATGTGTTTATATGGAATTTCTTAATTTTAGAATTCAATGTATTATAGTTCTTTATAAATTCCCTTTTTATTAAATTATGAATATATGTGATATCCTTTTGATGATTTAAAACCGTTTCATTGTGTTTTGAGCATGGCATAAAAGGTTTTTCATATGATTTCCATGATTTCAGGATTGAAATGGAATTTTTTATTATTTTATGTTTACGTAGAATTCCTACGATGATTTTAAAAAGGTTTTAAATTATGGGTGGTAAATTTTAATAATATTTTTAGTTTTCAATGAGTTAAAATAGTGTTTTAAAGAAAGTTTCTTTTTATATTGAGTTTTTTCCTCAAATTTTTTTAAATGGTTATTTATTGTATTTCAAATGTTCGCTTGAGATGTGTTTTTTGCTTACCTTTTCTGATAAATAACATGATATATCTATTAAAATGAATTTTATGGAAATTATATGACTTGGGTTACGTTTTTTATCTCAAAGAAGGGGACCTATGTTTAATGGTGGATTCGAAAGGTTTAAGGTCGGGTTTTTATCACTTATAAAGATTGTTTTCCCCTTATGTAGGAATGTTCTTGTTTATACTAGGATGAATAGGATAATATTGGGATATTCATTATGAGGGTGTTGGGGGTGAAGATTATCCATCACATTTTACTTTTTTGTTAGACATGGATCACATGTTCTTTCACCACACTTCCTTATTAGTCTTGGGAACGCAGGTACATAGTGTGAGATCTAATTATTTTCTGATAGTTGGTTGACAAACTGCTAGGGAACCTTATGTTGTGTAAGGAACAAGGCCTATGAGGGGGTTTCATAATAATTATTCTTATGTGGGATAGTTGGATGGATTTTGGTACGAACTTTAGAATAAGTTGTTATTTGGTTTGTGAGTGAGAATACTCTTATATGGTTAAATACATATCATGTTAATGATTCAGGGTAGAGAACATGACACACATATTTACATTATTCATTATTGGTATAGTAGATTTTATTCTAATTATTATTTTTATCAGTTCCCCTTATTGAATTTTTGTGGTATGCATATTAATCTTAAGTTATATTCCTTTTGATACATAGTGCCTTATTTTTATGCTTTACCCATGTGTGATGGGTCACTATCTTTGAAGAATTGGTTTTCTAAGATGTTTGTAAGACCTATTTTGAATTTAAAAACACTCTTGTGGGTTTTTAAAGTGGATTTAAAAATGGGTGTTTGATTTAGAATATATATTCAACCTATTAAATATTTATAAAGTGATCATTTTAATTTAGTTAAAAAAAATTCTTTTTGAAAAAATTTAGTGGGTGTGTGGTTTTGAAATTAATTAGGTTGGAAAAAATGATTTCAATGCATTCGTTCTTAATTTAAGAAAAGAGTGTGAAATATTTTGAATGGTCATTATGGAATCATTTTTGTTTTTCATAAGTTATATTAAAAAGTCATGAATTCTAGTTTTACTTTCAAGATATTTTTTTTGAATTTTCTTATTAAACAAATTTCATAGTTTTGTCAAGTTATAGTGATAAAAATTGATTTTGAGCTCTTAAATATTTTATTTAGGGTTCAGTTTTCCAGTTGGTTTATATATTTTTTCCTTGAGGACAAAATGGGGTGAGTTAAATAGTGGTGAGAAACTAGAGGTTTCATATATATGGTAGTAGTCCCGGATTGGGTTCATTCACAGTTTTTTTTGGTAGTGTTGTATTATAGTATTTCATATTGTGTATTGGAGAATATAGATGATGTTTATGATTATAAAAATCTATTGGATCATTTTAGTTTGTTATGACATTTTTGGATTTTTTATTTTACGGTCTTGGTTTCTTATGCTAATGTTCTACTATATTTTATCCCTTATGTTGGAGTAATCATTCCCTAAGTTATTATTGTGATTCATAGTCTCTAATGGGTTGCTTGTGAAGAAAAATAACACCCTTCAAGCTATCTACCAGCCTAGGGTGGTGTATATGTTAGATGGAATCCCGGTTCAGTTTGTTATAATCATGTTCCTTGTATTGGATTGAAGAGATACTTCAATTTTGTACCCAATCATCCTGGGATGCAACATATATTATGATCAAGTGATATTATCTTAAAAAAAACTAATGAAATTATCACTAATTCTGATTTAAACCTTCAAAAAAATGAAATACATTCTTTGATACCACTCTATAGGGAACTAACTCTACTATAATCCCAATTGGGTCATCCATGAATCCAAGTGAGACCCTTAAAACTCTCCTTCGATACTCTATGGGTTATTGAATTGCACTAAGGTTTTAGAAATTTGATATAGGAGGAATTACCCTTTTTAATCCCTAGAAAGAAAATAAAACCATTTGATCAAATCCAAAAATCATATTGAAATTAACATAATATCCCCAAAACAATATATCCATTCATGTAATATCATATAAAAAACTCCAAAAATTATACTAAAAAACACTTTTGAAATTATAAAAACTCCACCTACATCATCTAATTACCACATCATGATCTAGTAATATATATCCTGGACTCTAATTAAATCCTTAAAAACATCAAAAATTATATATATAATTATGGGTGATAATATAAGAATACTAATTGGGTGTCTCCCTATAAATTCTTGTGTTAATTTGGAATGGGAATACTAAATCTCCAGGGAATAAGAAATCAAATAGAAACATGATCCAAACCGAATTCTTCTACAATACCATCTCATCATTGAATCAAGTTTCTAATATTTATGCAGTATAAGTATAGTAAATCATGAAAATATATTAATTTAGGTACTCGACACCAACTTGCAAATGGATCTAGTCTCCCTTACTTCCCAAAGGTATATGTTAGAGTTCATCCATCCCATCTCATATCCACATACCACATCATGCCATAACAAAAATATTTTGACACAACCCCTTATCACATAAATGTGACATCCCACCATATATGATAACCATATTTATGATCGGAAGGGAGAGAACGAGAGTTGGAGTAGTCATCCATACATTCATATTAGATGTTAGATGCTTGGGGTTTACAATTTACTAAAAACTATATATAGACATCAATTAGGTTACCAAAATCGGGAGGTGTTCCATAATAAATAAAAAAACATAAAATGAAATATAATAACTCACAATCCTATCCTATAGTCCACATCATATAAAGTTCACTTTTACTAAAATATTATTGTACAATTCATAACCACCACATAACTAACAATACTTATAACCACTTGAAAAACATAACACATCAATGATAAAATCTAGTTTATCAATTACCTGTCATTCTATACACTAAAATTTCTTTACTAATTTTCATATAAATCAATTAAATTATAACATTTACCAATTTTTTACACATTATAAATCTCATCCCATATATATTAACTAGTTCAAATACTCATTTAATTAATATCTACATTAATATATTTGTAATAACTAACTTCTCTAGTCTAACCATACTAATATAATAAAACAACCTCTTCATTAAAACATCACTACATTACCATGATTGTATCATACTTCCAAAATATAAAAAACCCAAGTATATGGAGTATTTTCTTGATCTACAATGAGCATAAAATAAATAATAATAATAGTAAATCATATATGTCTCAAAATTCTCACATCCCACCAAAGCATCAATTTATTATAATAATTAGGTTTATCTCATCTACATCCTCATGGAACCTAATGTATGATAATTCCAAATCTACAAGAGTAAAAAATTAAAGATTCATTGAATCATCATCCATTATTAATGATCAAATAACCATGTCTCTAATGTATGAAACTCAATTCTCAAACTCTCGCATTCTCATGATGATTATCCATTGAACCTAGAACCTATCAACCTTATATAAATTCTATTATACCCGTTTTCATAATATATCAAGGGAAAATAGGTGATATATTTAAAAAGGGAGAATCTAATAATTATTTCCACAATTAAAGTAGATTAAGTCTCTCGAAGGAAAAAAATTCAAGATCCATAAATTTATAACTCATTTGTATCTATAAAAATATAATTATTTGAAAAGAACTCTCATTGGGAGGGTAAATCAATAGGAAATAGTGAAATTTCATAAATTTATAAATAATAATAAAGAGGAAAAAACTAGGGTTTTGTGAATTCAATTATAAAATGATGATAGTTGATTAAATGGAATTCCAAAAAACATATTGCCTCCCCATTATCCCCCTTAATTTTTTGACCACCAACCTTTAAAATTTTATGATATAAAATTTCATTATGACGTTGTGTATACCATTAATCCATAATTCACCCGATCAATGGATAGATCATGTATTTATAGTGAAATACATATGATTTTCTCTATTAATATTCAGTTCACTTTTTAAATTGTTACTTACAAAATATATCATGATGGAACCTATATTGTTATGGATAAAATTCTCAAATTTCTTGGAAATCAAGGCCTAAAACAATGTCCCAATAACCTCCCTATAATAACAAGTCAAAAAACCAATAAATCCTTCCCTATGATTCATCACACCATAATTTGAACTACCAAACCATTGTAATGGAAACCCTGGTGCAATGAACAAGTCATATCTTCGAGAAATGAAACCTTTATTCTACTCCAAAACATAAGATAAATTTTCACCATTGACAAAAATAATAATGAAATGCAGCACATTATGGTTGGATTTTTTCTTTAGGTTGGAATTCATCTCAAAATAAACCCATCTTCAACATCATATAAATTTTCACACACACAAATAAAATTATGTATTGAATATCTAGGCCTTTATAATAATTTTTTTTCATAATTTTCTGGTTTCTTTTTATTTTTCTGGTTTTATAATTTTTTTGTGTAAAATTATAATGGATATAAATATTACTTCCATGTTCTCTTAGTTTTGAAATTATAATAAATGGGGATTTTTTTAATTATTATGAATTTATGGTATCCCCTTTGTTAGAATTTCAATGATTTTGGTTATGGAAACATCTTTATCAATTATAATTTTATTTCATATTAAATGATTGAAAGTGTAGTTTTTACGCTTTCTAATGGATAATATTTCTAAATTTGGAGGGTGGAATGTTTAAAAAATTATTTTATCATTTTAATACTTTTTTGGGAAATTTTTTTCTCAATAAAAAAATTTAATAAAAATTTATTTAATTATATTCATATTTTAAATCATATCCTGTAATTTTAGTTATATTGAATTCCTAACTACTTTGTGTGTGTATTTTTTTGTTTTAAGTAATTTATTTATACTAAAAATGAGTTGTACCCAAGATGGATAAATGAAGATTTAGATTAACTAATATTTTTTCATATATCTAAACTTAGTCTCTCTCTCCCCCACTTCTCCCTTTCACTCACTTTGGGTTTTCTCCCCCAACATATTGAAGTGATCAATCATTTTCATAGGAACTATGGGGTGGGAAAATTTTATTATTATTTTTATTATGGTCATATGAATCATTTATTATAAAAATTATTGATTGCCCCTCAATTGATTTTTTTGATTATTATTATTACATATTTAATTTTTTTTGATATTTAATTTGGATAAAAATGGGTTTTCTCAAATAAATTCAGATTTAATGTGTTCTCAAAATTCTTTAATTCAATATTAATAAAAATGATTCAATAATATATTAAAACTATTTTTTATATCATAATCACAAATAAAAATATTTTAAATCCCAAATTATTCATAAACATTAACTCCCATGTTTAGTAATTTTTTATTTAATTGATTAATTAAAAATTTTATTTTATTTGAATTCATTAATTATGATCCATGAATATACTATTACGTGGAATGATGAAGATATTGGGTAGGATCTATCTCAATTACACTAATAAAATTAAAATAATTAGCGATAATAACTGTACGAATAATTCCAAAAAATAATATTTTTCTCAAAATATTATGTCATATTCCATAAGAAGTTCTTGAAACCCCAAATAAGAATTTAGTGAGTGGACCATGGGAATGAATATCTTATTTATCTTTATACCTTCCCCACATAGAACATGTCACAAAAAGAATAAGGTTGTAATGTGTTATACAATTGTATAACTAGTGGGAATGGTATGGTGGTGGTGAAATTCCAAATATAGTTTGTAATTATTTTATCTCTGTGAATAACTCTTCGTATTATAGGGAGGAGGTAATGTTCACGAAGATAAGTGTGTCCTAGAAGTGGGTATAACCAATGCCAAGGATAATGATTGGTCTAAATATAGTTACGACTAGAAATAAAATCTTTTATTGGTGTTCTTAGCTATGTGTAATTTATTGTTCCCTTGATCGGGTATAAGGTCCCAACCTTTAATATTACTTAACATTGAGTTATTTCAAGAATTAACATTGAGGATCTTTTCAGGTTTAGAGTTTTAGAGAATAAGATCATAAATCATGCATTTCATTCCACATTTAAACAAGGTGGTTACATCAAAAATAGTATTCATTTTTTTACATCAAAGGAAACATATTTAAAATAAAACATGGAGTCTTTCTTGACACTTCCTTAACACAATAATCACATCATGTACCTTTCCCTTGACCTATGAAAAACATTTCAAAAAATTGGGATGCGCATAAAAATCTTAGTAAGGGATGTAAAAATATGGAAAGAAAACATTAGTCTAGGTATACATAAGAATCAATGAAATCACACTTTACTCATAAAACATAAGCACTTTAACATACCTCATGAAATAATAAGATTTATGAATAAATCATAGAAATAATAATACATAAAGGTAAATTGAGGCATTCATAACATTCTTACGTAGGGAGTAACCTAGATAGTTACGTTTGGAATACCCATCATAGTATATTCCCTAAATCTCTTCGGAGAAACCTTAGAGTTTAACTCCTTCGCATTACCCAATGTATTGGAGAGCTATATAAGGCTCACCCACCCTTAGTTTATCATGTAACCACCCGTCTTCATAAACAATGCCCAAGAACCATAACATAATCATATCACATAAAACACGCATAAAGGAAACATAACATTTCCACATTTCAATCATAAGATATCAATAAAACACATTGATAAAATCAAAACATTATCAAAACCATTTTCAATACCAAAATAAAGTAAAACATGGTATTTATTTTTCATTTAAAAAAAGTTATGTCTTGTAGAGGAAGCCGAAACTCAAATAATGGTCACGACGATAGAGAATTCATTATCGCCGCATACGTAAGACAAAAACATTCCATTTTTTCATTTAGTAAAATGATTAATGTAAAAAGATTAATTTGAATGAAATTAAAAGTCAAAAGGATTTATTAGACAACTAATAAAAGAAGGTCGTATATAAATTTAAGTATTCCTCAATGAAAGGAGATTGAGACGAAGTCCCTTACCTCAAGTCCGACTTGTCTTGTTCATTTATTTATATTCCTGAATAATAAAATTTGGTCAATTAATAATTTCTTAAGGACTTCCTTTAAAGTTTATTATTCAATTAATATAACATATTATCATGTTATAATAATTATTTAATTATGTGAGTTCATATCTTACGTTTTGTCGATGTTCGGTACATGAGTCAAAAATGAACTTGTTTGAAAAGAATTTCCCATGTAGTTAAAAGTAAATCATCTCTAGAATAGTATTAATTATTTAAATATAACATATATCTAGTATATATTTATTTTATACTATTCCATAATATTTGGAGATAAAAAATGAAATTCACCGTTCAGTGAGACGGTAGGCCGTACGTACGCATGAACACTACTTTCATTTCTTGGTCATATTAAAGGAATTAAAACTAAATGAGACATATATATATTATAATTCCAGTATAATATATATGTTATATAGGTTACACAAGTTCATTTATTACATTGTTTATAAATTCCATGTCTGGCATGAACGAGTCACATCACTTGTGGGGGCAGTAGTCCACACTTCCTCAGATGAAATTATCACATTTTCACAACATGAAAAGCATAAAGGTATATTTTAAATATAAAATACATAAGAATAGAGGGGACATAAATATAATATATATCATATATAAATATAGTAACATCATAATGGCCACCATGAAAGGTGTTAAAAGAATATTGAACAATCATCGTTTCGTGAGGCAGTAATTCGCCGCCCACAGAAAAAGTATGTTCTTTAACCAGTAGACGGAGGTGTGTGTAAGTGTAGGTAGAATACTTATCATAACAACATCCTAGTATATTGAGGATACTGGTGTTATTATGGGGTTAAATAATAAGAATATAGTGGTGAGTTAAGAAGGAAAATAAAAGAAAGAAACTCGAGAGAAGACATTACCTCCAAATCGGGTAACTCTTTTTGGTTTGAGCCAAAGGCTTCCTTGTAAAGACTAATGAACAATGTGAGGCTTCTAGGAGTAAGAGAGGGATGTGTAGAGATAATATGATCTGATTTTTGACAATCCAAGGTCTTGAGAGGTGTGGGTAAGGGGGTTGAGGTGGGGGCCTTTTATAAGAGGGAGGAGGGTCACTTTTGGAAATTCATGAAATGTTACTTTATTATAAAATGATTTTCGGATTTTAAAGGTCCCAAAATGATATATTTTGAGGATAAAGTGATAAGGGTTCTAAATTTACCCATAAAATAGGTTTTCTACAAGTGTAAGTCTTAGATTTTACCTTATCCTTTCATTTTATTTAAATCATTCATTAATGAGGTAATCACCGTATCATCATGGTGTCATAAATAAATTTATTTATTTAACGTCTAAAAATTATAAAAAAATACCATGATGTAGGAAATATTTTTTGATTTCCAATTAATATTTTTAGTCTACAAGATAATTTATGTAAACAAAATTTAAATTGTTTTACTTAGGATATACAAACCTTTGTTATATTTCTCTTCTTTTTAAAAATAATGTCATAAATGTCACTATTACACCCATGTGACTCCATGGGCCCTCAAGTTCGGTAAAAAGCATCCAATGGTCGTCCATGACTCAAAAAGGATGATTTGGACACATGTTGGGGTTATTTTATATTATTATGATATTATTTTATTACCCTTAACTACCCGATTACCAATTAATCACAATAATTAAAGATAATTACTGTTGTTACTATTCATAATGTCCAAAAACAAAAGAGTCTTAATTACATAATTTGGACCTTATGATTCCAAATATGGAATCCTTTTTACAAAATTACAAACACAAAAATTGCAGTAATTAATTTTAAAATAATTCCCCTTGTTAAAACAAATAGCATGTTTTTAAGAAACAATATCTATCAAAAGATTGACAATTGTTTATGTCCAATTTCAAAGTGAAATTAATTATAATGACCAACATTGAATTTAATGGTAAAAATATATTCTAATTAAATTTTAAAACCAATTAAAAGGTTAATCTAACTATATAATTAAATTATATTAAAAATCAGTTTTGAAGTAAAATGCAATATTTTTCACTATTCATTAAAAAAATGAAAATTGTCAGAAAAATACAAAAAATTTATCCAAAGTAAATTTAAATGCCTCAATTATAAATAATAAGATTATTTTGACAAATAGATCTTATAAAATTATCAAAATGTAGATTTAAAAATGGTTTTCTATCAAAAGGCGGTAAAAAAATCTTTTAAAAATATTAGAGTATTCTATGACAAAGATTGGATTTACTCTCATTTTAAGCCTCTAAAACACTATCTTATTCATAAATAGACATAGATATGAAAATATTTTATCCTTTACTTACTTGGGATGTTACATCTTTCTCCCCTTTAGGAAATTGCATCCCCACAATTTATTTACTTATCAAATAAGTGGGGGTATTTATCCCTCATTGCATTTTCATATTCCCATGATGCCTCTTCAATCATGTGGTTTTTCCACAAAACCTTTACATGATGAATAACCTTATTCTACAAAACATGCCCCATGTGGTAAAGAATCTGGACCGGTTGTTCCTCATAATATAGATTCTCGTCTAGCTGAACTACCTCTGGACTCAAAACATGAGATGGATCTGACATTTACTTCCTTAACGTTGAAACATGAAAAACATTGTGTACCTGAGATAAACTCGGAGGTAAAGCCACTCGGTATGAAACTGATCCAACTCTCTCCATAATTTAATATGGTCTAATGAACTTTGGACTCAGCTTTCATTTCTTACCAAATCACATCACACTTTTCCATGGTGAAACTTTGGGGAAGACATGATCACCTACCTCAAAAGATAGATCCTTCCTCCTGTTGTCCGCATAACTTTTATGCCTGCTCTGAGCTATTATTATGTGTTTCTGTATCAGTTGAACTTTTTCTTCCATCTCTTCTACCAATTCTAGTCCCATCAACTTCCTTTCACCCACTTAATCCCAAAAATATGGAGTTCAACACCACTTCCCATATAATTCCTCAAATGGTGCCATGTGTATACTGGAATGAAAACTATTATTATAAGAAAACTCAACCAATGAAAGATGTTGGTCCCAACTTCCCTGATAATCCATTGAACAAGCACGTAGCATATCATTCAATGTCTAAATTGTTCGTTCTAACTTCCCATCTGATTGAGGATGAAAAGCTGTACAAAAATATAATTCAGTACCCAACGACTTCTGAAGGCTTTTCCAAAAGTTAGAAGTGAACCTGGGATCATGATCATATACAATGGAGAGGTGAACTCCGTGTAACCTAACTATCTCTTTAAGATACAATCAATAAAGTTGATCTAGGGAAAACGTATTTCATATAGCAAGGAGTCAAGAGATCAACAATAACCTATATTGCATTATTACCTCGAGGTGTCTTCGGTAATCCCACAACGAAGCCCTTGGATATATTCTCCCATTTCCACTCTAGCACTGGTAAAGGCTGAAGCATCCCTTTCGGTAACTGCTGCTCTACATTAACCAGTTGACAAGTCAAACACTTCATAGTAAAATTAGCAATATCTCTTTTCATTCCATCCCACCAGTAATACTCCCGAATACCTCTATACATCTTAGTACTGCATGGATGAACTGAAAATGGAGAACTATGAGTTTTTCATAACAACTCTCTCTTCAATTGTGAATCACAGGGCACACACAATCTATACCCAAATCTCAAAACAAAATCATTATTAATGTTGAATTCATGCAACATACCCTTCTGAACTAGATCTACCTTTTTCTTCAACTCACTATCTTGCTTCTGTGCTTAATTAATTCTGTCTGATAGAGAATATTTCACCGATACCTGAAACAAAATAGAATAATTTCCTGCACCAAAAACATCCAAGCCAAGATTCATCAAATCCTTAACTAAAGGATCATGTTTTAAACGTAACATGGTTAGTGAATCATTACCTTTTCGATCAAAGCATCTACCACTTTATTTTCTTTTACTGGGTGGTAGTGAATCATGAAATCTTAATCCTTGATTCATTCTAGCTATCTCCTCTGTATCATGTTCAATTCTTTTTGAGTGAATATATACTTTAAAATTTTGTGATCATTATATATTTCACACTTTACACCATACAAATGATGCCTCCAAATTTTTAAAGCGAAAACAACACCAGCTAATTCTAAATCATGTGTAGGGTAATTTATCTCATGAGTTTTCAACTGACGTGAAGCATAAGAAATTACCGGATCATTATACATTAGGATGCAACCAAGTCCTTTCAATAAAGCATCACTATTGATAACAAAATCACCATTCCAAGAAGGTAGAGCCAAAATTGGAGCATTCACCAATATTCTTTTCAATTCCTGAAAAAAATAATCACATTATTTTGTCCAGATAAACTTAACACCCTTTCGAGTTATCTTAGTCAATGGCCTAGACAACCGTGAATTTATTTAACAAACCTTTTGTAATAGCCTTCCAAACCAAGAAAACTACGAATCTCGGTTAAATTTGTGGGTCTTGTCCATTCTTGAACAACTTTTGTTTTTGCAGGATCAACAATTATTCTATCTTTAGAAACAATATGACCAAGGAATGAAATTTGTTGCAACCAAAACTCAAAATTTCTGAATTTCCCATACAATTTCTTTTCTTTTAAGGTTTGAAAAATATCCCTTAAATGACTTTCATGCTCCTCTTTACTTTTATAAAACAAAAAAATATCATCAATGAAAACAACCACATACTTATCTAAGAACTCATGGAAAATTCTATTCATAAGGTCCATGAATACAATAGGTGCATTGGTTAACCCAAAAGGCATAACTTTAAATTCATAATGGCCATATCTTGTATGAAATGCGGTCTTCAGAATATCTTCTTCCTTTACCTTCAACTAATGGTACCCTGATCTCAAGTCAATCTTTGAAAAATACTGATCTCCCTGGAGCTGATCAAAAAAATCATCGATATGAGGCAAAGTATATTTGTTCTTAATAGTGATGTTATTCAAGGCTCTATAATCAATGCAAAGTCTCATTGAACCATATTTATTTTTAACAAATAAGACAAGGGCACCCCAGGGTGATGTGCTAGGTTGAATGAAATCTTTCTCTAATAAATCTTGCAATTGCTCCTTCAACTCTAAAAGTTCAATTTGATCCATTCGATACGGGGGTTTTGATATTGGCTAAACATCAGGAAATAAGTCAATAGTAAATTTAACTTTCCGATCTGGTATTATTCCAGTAAACTCATCAAGAAAAACATCCAGATACTCATTTACCACTGGAACATCATTAATCTAAACGGTTCCTTTTTTTTCATCAATATGTGAAAGGTAACATGAATTTCCATATTTTACAAGTTTCTTATCCTCTTGATATGTTATCAACAGTAAGGGTTCATTCTTGTACACAAACTGAAAGTCTTTTTGATAAGAAACTTATTTATCTCTATAGTCAATGTTAGCATGGTAAATAGAGAGCCAATCCATACCCAGGATAACATCAAACTCTACTAGAGGTAAAACAATAAGGTTTGCAAGTAGATTCTTTTCACGGATAAGTATAAGAAGATGCTTATAAATTATTTTTGCCTAAACATTTACCCCTGGTGTTTTTACCACAATTTTGGGAGTCATTTCTTGAGATGGAATTCCCAATTTAATATAAAATTTTTCAGAGATGAAAGAATGTGTAGACCCCGATTCAAACAAAACATTGGAATAATCTGAAAAAAACAAAGTACCTGATACCACTTGATTTGATGGCCCAACATCTAATGAAGTAGTTTCAAAGGATTTCACCACACCTTTATGCTTGTAGTCTAAATTCTTCCCATCATTCGAGCTCTTTCTCAAACACTCATTTGCATAATGACCCATCCCATTGCACTTGAAACATTTCACTAACTGTAAATCAAATTTGGTCTTACCATTACCCAGATCTTTTCCAGTGCAATAACGAGCCTTATGTCCCATCTTACGACATCATAAGAACTTTCCAGAATTCAAAAGACATTCCCCATCATGCTTTTTACCACATTTATCAGAAACTGTAAACTTAGTTTTCTTACGATCAAACCTTTTTGAAGGATTCTTCCCTTTCTACTCCCACCTCGGCCTCTTCTTCTGTTGGTTGTCATAGAACACTTGATCAATGAAAAACTCTATTTCCATCTTCTTATCACATCAAAAAATATTTTGATAACTTTTGAACTCATGAGAAGATAATTCTCATCAATATTTTGGCTTTAATCCTGAGTAAAAATGATTGATTTTACTATGAAGGTCTCAGATAAAATTTGGAGCATACCTTGCCAATCGAGTGAACTTTTCGTCATAAGCAGCCACTGAGTCATCCTCTTGCCTCAATTCCAAGAATTGTTTTTCCATCCTTTGTTGAACAGCCTTAGGAAAATATTTCTCAAGAATCATACCTTTGAATTCATCCCAATCAAGAGCATCAATCTCATCAGCTTCCCTAATATTTTAAACCAACGACCACCACTGATCTGCTTCACCCTACAAATGGTAAACATCAAGAATAACCTTTTGATTATCCAAACACCCCACGACATCGAAAATATTATCCAGTGCATTAAACCACCCTTTAACTAGTACAGGGTCAGATGATCATCTGAATGATGGGGGATGTTGCCTCATGAAATTTACCACCACTAACATGTTCCTCTGCGGTTGATCTGGCTGATCTCGTGCATAGATACCACCACCATTTATCACTCGAGTCAACTGCGCCATTACTCCAACAAACTGTTCAGTTCCAATTCCGACTATCTTGTGATGCTGATTTGGAAGGTCATTTACTTCTGTATGCTTTCCTAGCACTGCTTCCCTATTTCCTCTATGAAAAACCATTCTGAACAAACATTTCTTAGATGAAGCAACATGGTAATCTTCAAATGCAATATCATTTCAATTTGACCATAATGTGTAAAAAAATACTTTTGGATAATCATTTAATAGAATTCTAACTCCTAAAGTTATCTAAACCGACCTCTGATACCAACTATAAGGCCCCGACCTTAAACATTACTTAACATTGAGTTATTTCAAGAATTCACATTGAGGATCTTTTTAGGTTTAGAGTTTTGGATAATTAGATCATAAATCATTCATTTCATTCCACATTTAAACAAGGTGGTTACATAAAAAATAGTATTCATTTTTTTTCATCAAAGGGAACATATTTAAAATAAAACATGGATTATTTCTTGACACTTCCTTAACATAATCATTACATCATGTACTTTTCCCTTTACCTGTGAAAAAAATTTCAAAAACTTTGGATGAGCATAAAAATCTCAGTAAGGGATGTAAAAATATGGAAAGGAAACATTAGTCCATGTATACATAAGAATCAATGAAATCACACTTTACTCATAAAACATAAGCACAGTAACATACCTCATGAAATCATAAGATTTATGAATAACTCATAGAAATCATAAGATATAAAGGTAACTTGAGGCATTCATAACATTCTTACGTAGGGAGTAACCCTGATGGTTACGTTTGGAATACCCATCATAGTATTTTCCCTAAATCTATTTGGAGAAACCTTAGAGTTTAACTCCTTCGCATTACCCAATGTATTGGAGAGCTATCTCAGGCTCACCCACCCTTAATTTATCATGTAACCACCCATCTTTATAAACAATTCCCAAGAACCATAACATAATTGTATCACATAAAACATGCATAAAGGAAACATAACGTTTCCACATTTAAATCACAAGATATCAATACAACACATTGATATAATCAAAAAATTATCAAAACCATTTTCAATACCAAAATAAAGTAAAACATGGTATTTATTTTTCATTTAAAAATGTTATGGCTTGTAGCGGAAGCCGAAACTCAAATAATGGTCACGACGGCAGAGAAGTCATTGTCGCCGCATACGTAAGACAAAAAACATTCCATTTTATCGTTTAATAAAATGCTTTATGTAAAAAGATTCCTTTTGAATGAAATTAAAAGTCAAAAGGGTTTATTATACAACTAATAAAAGAAGGTCGTATATAAACTGAAGTACGCCTCAATTAAAAGGAGATTGAGACGAAGTCCCTTACCTCAAGTCCGACTTGTCTTGTTCGTTTATTTATATTCCTGAATAATAAACTTTGGTCAATTTATAATTGCATAAGGACTTAATTTAATGTTTTTTATTCAATTCATATCACATATTATCATGGTATAATAATTAGTTAATTATGTGAGTTCATATCATACATTTTGTCGATGTTCGGTACATGAGTCAAAAATGAACTTGTTTGAAAATAATTGCCCATGTAGTTATAATTAAATCATCTCCATAATGGTATTAATGATTTAAATATAATATATATCCAGTATATATTCATTTTATAATATTCCATAATATTTTGAGATAAAAAATGAAATGCACCGTTCATGGAGACGGTAGGCCGTAGGTACGCATGAACGCTACTTTCATTTCATTTTCTTATTAATGGAATTAAAACTAAATGAGACACATATATATATATATATTATAATTATAGTATAATATATAAGTTATATAGGCAACATAAGTTCATTAATTGCATTATTTATAAATTCCATGTTTGGCATGAATGAGTCACATCACTTGTGGGGGCGGTAGTCCACACTTCCTCAGATGAAATCATCGCATTTTCACAACATGAAAAGCATAAAGGTATGTTTTAAATATAAAATACAGAAGCATATAGGGGAAATAAATATAATATATATCATATATAAATATATTTCCATCATAATGGCCACAATTAAAGGTGTCAAAATAAAATTGAACAATCATCATTTCGTGAGGCAGTAATTCTCCTCCCACAGAAAAAGTGTGATCTTTAACCATTAGATGGAGGTGTGTGTAAGTGTAGGTAGAATCCTTTTCATAAAAACATACTAGTATATTGAAGATACTAGTTTTATTATGGGGTCAAATAATAAGAATATAGTGGTGAGTTAATAAGTAAAATAAAAGAGAGAAACTCGAGAGAAGACATTACCTCTAAATCGGGTAACTCTTTTTGGTTTGATCCAAATGCTTCCTTGGAAAGACTTATGCCCAATGTGAGAATTCTAGAAGTAAGAGAGGGATTTGGAGAGATAATATGATCAGTGTTTGGACGAGCCAAGGTCTTGAGAGGTGTGCGTAAGGGGGTAGAGGTGGGGGCCTTTTATAAGAGGGACGAGGGCCACTTTTGGAAAGTTTTGAAATGTTACTTTATTATAAAATGATTTTTAGATTTTCATGGTCCCACAATGATATATTTTGAGGATAAGGTGATAAGGGTTCTAAATGAACCCATAAAATAGGTTTTGAACAAGTGTAAGTCTTATATTTTACCTTATCCTCTCATTTTATTTAAATCATTCATTAATGAGGTAATCATCGTATCATCATGGTGTAATAAATAAATTTATTTATTTAACGTCTAAAAATTATAAAAAACACCATGATGTAGGAAATATTTTTCGGTTTTCAGTGAATATTTATAGTCTAAGAGATAACTTTTTTAAACAAAATTAAAATTTTTTTAATTAGGATATACAAACCTTTGTCATATTTCTCTTCTTTTTAAAAATATTGTCATAAATGTCACTATTACACCCATGTGACTGCATGGGCCCTCAAGTTAGGTAAAAAGATTCCCATGGTCGTCCATGACTCAAAAATTATGACTTGGACACATGTTGGGGTCATTTTATATTATTATGATATTATTTTATTACCCTTAACTACCCGATTACCAATTAATCATGATAATTAAAAATAATTACCGTCATTACTATTCATAATGTCCAAAAAAAAAGAGTCTTAATTACATAATTTGGACCTTTTGATTCCAAATATGGAATCCATTTTACAAAATTTCAATCACAGAAATTGCAGTAATTAATTTAAAAATAATTCTTGTTGTCAAAATAAATAGCATGTTTTTAAGAAACAATATCTATCAAAAGATTGACAATTGTTTATGTCCAATTTCAAAGTGAAATTAATTATAATGACCACCATTGAATTTAATGGTAAAAGTATATTCTAATTACACTTTAAAACCAATTAAAAGTTCAATCTAACTATATAATTAAATTAGATTAAAAATAAGTTTTGAAGTAAAATGCAGTATTTTTCACTATTCATTAAAAAAATCAACATTGTCAGAAAAATACAAAAAATTTGTCCAAAGTAAATATAGATGTCTCAATTATAAAGAATAAGTTTATTTTGACAAATAGAGCTTATAAAATTAGCAAAATTTAGATTTAAAAATTGTTTTCCATCAAAAGGCGGTAAAAAAACATTTTAAAAATATTAGAGTATTCTATGCCTAAGATTGGATTTATTCTCATTTTAAGCCTCTAAAAATCTATCTAATTCATAAATAGACATATATATATGAAAATATATTATTCTTTACTTACTTGGGATGTTACATCCTTCCCCCATTTAGGAAAGTGCATCCTCACAATTTATTTACTTATCAAATAAGTGGGGGTATTTATCCCTCATTACATTTGCAGATTCCCATGTTGCCTCTTCAATCATGGGGTTTTTCCACAAAACTTTTACTTGATGAATCACCTTATTCCGCAACACTTGGTCCCTATGGTCAGGAATCTGGACCTGTTGTTCCTCATAATATAGATTCTCGTCTAGCTGAACTACCTCTAGACTCAAAACGTGAGATGGATCTTGAATTTACTTCCTTAACATTGAAACATGAAAAACATTGTGTACCAGAGATAAACTCGGAGGTAAAGACACTAGGTATGAAACTGATCCGACTCTCTCCAGAATTTCATATGGTCTAATGAACCTTGGACTCAGCTTTCCTTTCTTACCAAATCGCATCACACTTTTCCATGGTGAATCTTTGGGGAAGACATGATCACCTACCTCAAAAGAGGGATCCTTCCTCCTGTTGTCCGCATAACTTTTATGCCTTCTTTGAGCTGTTCTCATGTGTTTCTATATTAGCTGATCTTTTTCTGCCATATCTTCTACCAATTATATTCCCATAAACTTCCTTTCACCCACTTCATCCCAAAAAGCTGGAGTTTGACACAACTTCCCATATAATGCCTCAAATGGTACCATATGTATACTGGAATGAAAAATATTATTATAAGAAAACTCAACCAATGAAAGATGTTGGTCCCAACTTCCCTAAAAATCCCTCGAACAAGCACGTAGCATATCCTTCAATGTTTGAATTGTTCGTTCTAACTGCCCATCTGATTGAGGATGAAAAGCTGTACTAAAATTTAATTAAGTACCCAACGACTTCTGAAGGCCTTTCCAAAAGTTAGAAGTAAACCTGGGATCACGATCAGATACAATGGACAGGGGAACTCTGTGTAACCTGACTATCTCTTTAAGATAAAATCCAGAAAGTTGATATAGGGAAAACATATCTCGTATAGCAAGGACATGAGCAGATTTAGTCAAGAGATCAAGAATAACCTTGATTGCATTATTACCTCGAGGTGTCTTCGGTAATCACACATCGAAGTCCATGGATATATTCTCCCATTTCCACTCTGGAACTGGTAAGTGCTGAAGCATCCCTTTCGGTAACTGCCACTCTGATTTAACATGTTTACAAGTCAAACACTTCACAACAAAATCAGCAATATCTCTTTTCATTCCATCCCACGAGTAATACTCCCGAAGATATCTATACATCTTATTACTACCTAGATGAACTAAAAATGGAGAACTATGAGCTTCGCATAACAACTCTCTCTTCAACTGTAAATCACATGGCACACACAGGCTCTTCCCAACTCTCAAAACAAAATCATTATCAATGTTGAATTCAGGTAACATACCCTTCTGAACTAGCTCTACCTTTTTCTTCAACTCACTGTCTTGCTTCGGTGCTTGATTAATTCTGTCTGATAGAGAAGATTTCACAGTTACCTGAAACAAAATAGAAGAATTTCCTGCACCAATAACTTCCAAGCCAAGCTTCATCAAATCCTTAACTATAGGATCATGTTCTAAACGTAACATGGTTAATGAATCATTACTTTTTCAACTCAAAGCATCTACCACATTATTTGCTTTTCCTGGGTGGTAGTGAATCATGCAATCATAATCCTTGATTTATTCTAGCTATCTCCTCTGTCTCATGTTAAATTATTTTTGAGTGAATATATACTTTAAAATTTTGTGATCAGTATATATTTCACACTTTACACCATACAAATGATGCCTCCAAATTTTTAAAGTGAAAACAACAACAGCTAATTCTAAATCATGTGTAGGGTGATTTATCTCATGAGTTTTCAACTGACGTAAAGCATAATCAATTACCTGATCATTATACATGAGGATGGAACCAAGTCCTTTCAATGAAGAATCACTATTGATAATAAACTCACCATTCCAGGAAGGTAGTGCCAAAATTGGAGAATTTAACTATCTTCTTTTCAATTCCTGAAAAAATCATCACATTCTTTTGTCCAGATAAACTTAACACCCTTCCGAGTTAGCTTAGTCAATTTCCTGGACAACCGTGCAAAATTTTTAACAAAACTTCGGTAATAGCCTTCCAAACCAAGAAAAATATGAATCTCGGTTAAATTTGTGGGTCTTGGCCATTCTTCAACAACCTTTGTTTTTGAAGCATCAACAATTATTCCATCTTTAGAAACAATGTGACCAAGGAAAGAAATTTGTTGCAATCAAAACTCAAACTTTCTGAATTTTCCATACAATTTATTTTCATATAAGGTTTGAAAAATAACCCTTAAATGACTTTCATAGTCCTCTTTACTTTTAGAAAACACCAAAATATCATCAATTAAAACAAGCACAAACTTATCTAAGAACTCATGGAAAATTCTATTCCTAAGGTCCATGAATAAAACAGGTGCATTGGTTAACCCAAAAGGCATAACTACAAATTCATAATGGCTATATTTTGTACAAAACGCGGTCTTCAAAATATCTGCTTCCTTTACCTCCAACTAACGGTACCCCAATCTCAAGTCAATATTTGAAAAATAATGAGCTCCCTGGAGCTGATCAAACAAATCATCGATATGAGGCAAAGGGTATTTGTTCTTAATTGTGATGTTATTCAAGTCTCTATAATCAATGAAAAGTCTCATTGAACCACCTTTATTTTTAACAAATAAGACAGGAGCACCCCATGGTGATGTGATAGGTCGAATGAAACCTTTATCTAATAAATATTTCAATTTCTCATTCAACTCTAAAAGTTCAATTTGAGCCATTCGATAAGGGGATTTTGATATTGGCTTAGCATCAGGAACTAAGTCAATAGTAAATTTAACCTCCCGATCTAGTATTATTCTCAGAAACTCATCTGGAAAAACATCCGGATACTCATTTTCCACTGGAACATCATTAATATGAACTGTTTCTTTTTTTTCATCAATATGTGAAAGGTAACATTCATTTTCATATTTTACAAGTTTCTTAGCCTCTTGATATGTTATTAATAGTAAGGGTTCATTCTTGTACACAAACTGAAAGTATTTTCGAAAAGAAACTTCTTCATCTCTACATTCAATCTTAGCATGGTAAACAGAGAGCCAATTCATACCCAGGATAACATCAAACTCTACTATAGGTAAAAAAATAAGGTTTACAAGAAGATTATTTTCATGGATAAGTATAGGAAGATTCTTATAAATTATTTTTGCCTCAACATTTACCCCAGGTGTTTTTACCACAAGTTCATGAGTCAATTCTTGCAATGGAATTCCCAATTTACTAGAAAATTTTTTAGATATGAAAGAATGTGTAGACCCCGAATCAAACAATGCATTGGAATAATCTGAAAAAAACAAACAATGTAACTGATACCACTTCATTTGATGGACCGATATCTAGTGAAGTGGTTGCAAAGGATTTCACCACACCTTTATGCTTGTAGTCTAAATTCTTCCCATTATTCGAGCTCTTTGTCGAACACTCATTTTCATAATGACGCATCACATTGGACTTGAAACATTTCACTAACTGTAAATCAAATTTGGTCTTACCATTACCCTGATATTTTCCAGTGCAATAATGAGCCTTACGTCCTATATTACCACATCAGAAGCACTTTCTAGAATTCAAAAGACATTCCACAAAATGATTTTTACCACATTTATCACAAACTCTAAAATTAATTTTCTTACCATCAAACCTTTTTGAAGGATTCTTTCCTTTCTCCTTCCACCTCGGCCTCTTCTTCTGTTGGTTGTCATAGAACACTTGATCATCGGCAAATTCCATTTCCACCTTCTTAGCACATCGAACAAGATTTCTCTAACTTTTGAACTCATGAGAAGCTAATTCCCTTCAATATTTTGGATTTAATATAGAGTAAAAATTATTGATTTTACTATCACAGTCTCAGATAAAATTTGGAGCATACCTTTCCAATCGAGTGAACTTTTCATCATAAGCAGCCACTGAGTCATCCTCTTGCCTCAATTCCAAGAATTGTTTTTACATCCTAAGTCGAACAGCCTTAGGAAAATATTTCTCATGAAACATACCTTTGAATTCATCCCAGTAAAGAGAATCAATCTCATCAACGTCCCTGATATTTTTAACCATCGACCACCACTGATCTACTTCACCCTCCAAACGGTAAACAGAAAGACTAAGCTTTTGATTGTCCGAACACCCCATGACATAAAAAATATTCTCCAGTGCATTAATCCACCCTTCAGATAGTACATGGTCAGATGATCCTCTGAATTATGGGGGATGTTTTCTCATGAAATGTTCCACCACTAACATGTTCCTCTGCGGTTGATCTGCCTGATCTCATGCATAGATACCACCACCATTTATCGCTTGAGTCAACTGTGCCATTACTGCAATAAACTATTCAGTTCCAATTCCGTCCATCTCAGGATGCTGATTTTGAAGGTCATTTCCTTCTGTATGCCTTCCTAGTACTGCTTCCCTATTTCCTCTATGAAAAACCATTCTGAACAAACATGTATTAGATGAAGCAACATTGTAATATTCAAATTCAATATCATTTCAATTTGAACATAATGTGTTAAAAAAATACTTTTGGATAACCATTTAATAGAATTATAACTCCTAAAGTTATCTAAACTGACCTCTAATACCAACTATAAGGCCCCAACCTTAAACATTACATAACATTGAGTTATTTTAAGAATTCACATTGAGGATCTTTTCAGGTTTAGAGTTTTAGAGAATTAGATCATAAATCATGCATTTTAACATACCTCATGAAATCATAAGATTTGTGAATAACTCATAGAAATCATAAGACATAAAGGTAACTTGAGGCATTCATAACATTCTTACGTAGGGAGTAACCCTGATCGTTACGTTTCGAATACCCATCATAGTATATTCCCTAAATCTATTTGGAGAAACCTTAGATTTTAACTCCTTCTCATTACCCAATGTATTGGAGAGCTATCTCGGGCTCACCCACCCTTAATTTATCATGTAACCACCCATCTTCATAAACAATGCCCAATAACCATAACATAATCGTATCACATAAAACATGCATAAAAGAAGCTTAACATTTCCACATTTCAATCACAAGATATCAATACAACACATTGATATAATAAAAACATTATCAAAACCATTTTCAATACCAAAATAAAGTAAAACATTGTATTTATTTTTCATTTAAAAAAGTAATGGCTTGTATAGGAAGCCGAAACTCAAATAATTGTCACGACGGCAGAGAAGATATTTTCGCCATATATGTAAGACAAAAACATTCCATTTTGTCATTTAGTAAAACGATTAATGTTAAAAGATTTCTTTTGAATGAAATTAAAAGTCAAAGGGTTTATTATAAAACTAATAAAAGAAGGTCGTATATAAAATGAAGTATGCCTCAATGAAAAGAGATTGAGACGAAGTCCCTTACCTCAAGTCCGACTTGTCTTGTTCGTTTATTTATATTCCTAAATAATAATCATTGGTCAATTTATAATTTCTTAAGGACATCCTTTAAAGTTTATTATTCAATTAATATCACATATTATCATGTTATAATAATTAGTTAATTATGTGAGTTCATATCATACGTTTTGTCGATGTTCGGTAGATGAGTCAAAAATGAACTTGTTTGAAAAGAATTTCCCATGTAGTTATAAGTACATCATCTCTAGAATTGTATTAATGATTTAAATATAATATATATCTAGTATATATTCATTATATACTATTCCATAATATTTGGAGATAAAAAACGAAATGCACCGTTCATGGAGACGGTAGGCCGTACGTACTTATGAACGCTACTTTCTTTTCATTGTCATATTAATGGAATTAAAAATAAATGAGACATATATATATATTATAATTCCAGTATAATATATAAGTTATATAGCTAACATAAGTTCATTAATTACATTATTTATAAATTCCATTTTTGGAATGAACGAGTCACATCACTTGTGGGGGCGGTAGTCCACACTTCCTCAGATGAAATTATCACATTTTCACAACATGAAAAGCATAAATGTATGTTTTAAATATAAAATACAGAAGCATATAGAGGACATAAATATAATATATATAATATATAAATATAGTTCCATCATAATTTCCACCATGAAAGGTGTTAAAAGAAGATTGAACAATCATCTTTTTGTGAGGCAGTAATTCGCCGCCCACAGAAAAATTATGTTCTTTAACCATTAGATGGATGTGTGTGTAAGTGTAGGTAGAATAATTATCATAACAAAATCCTAGTATATTTAGTATACTGGTGTTATTATGGGGTCAAATAATTAGAATATAGTTGTGAGTTATGAAGGAAAATAAAAGAAAGAAACTGGAGAGAAGACATTACCTCTAAATCGGGTAACTCTTTTTGGTTTGAGCCAAAGGCTTCCTTGGAAATACTTATGCCGAAAGTGAGGCTTCTAGGAGTAAGAGAGGGATGTGGAGAGATAATATGATCAGAGTTTGGACTATACAAGGTCTTGAGAGGTTTGGGTAAGGGGGTATAGGTAGGGGCCTTTTATAAGAGGGAGGAGGGTCACTTTTGGAAATTCTTGAAATGTTACATTATTATAAAATGATTTTCGAATTTTAAAGGTCGCACAATGATATATTTTTAGTATAAGGTGATAAGGGTTCTAAATGAACCCATAAAATAGGTATTGAAAAAGTGTATGTCTTCGATTTTACCTTATCCTTTCAGTTTATTTAAATCATTCATTAATGAGGTAATCACCATATCATCATGGTGTCATAAATAAATTTATTTATTTAACCTCTAAAAATTATAAAAAAATACCATGATGTAGGCAATATTTTTTGATTTCCAATGAATATTTATAGTCTGAGAGATAATTTATGTAAACAAAATTAAAATTATTTTACTTAGGATATACAAAACTTTGTTATATTTCTCTTCTTTTTAAAAATAATGTCATAAATGTCACTATTACACCCATGTGACTCCATGGGCCCTCAAGTTCGGTAAAAATCTTTCCATGGTCATACATGACTAAAAAAAGATGATGTGGACACATTTTGGGGTCATTTTATATTGTTATGATATTATTTTATTACCCTTAACTACCTGATTACCAATTAATCATGATAATTAAAGATAATTACCGTTGTTACTATTCATAATGTCAAAAAACAAAAGAGTATTAATTACATAATTTGGAACTTCTGATTCAAAATATGGAATCCATTTTACAAAATTCCAAACAAAAAAATTGAAGTAATTAATTTAAAAATAATTGCTGTTGTCAAAACAAATAGCATGTTTTTAAGAAACAAAATCTATCAAAATATTGAGAATTGTTTATGTCCAATTTAGAAGTGAAATTAATTATAATGACTACCATTGAATTTAATGGTAAAAAATATATTCTAATTACACTTTAAAACCAATTAAAAGGTCAATCTAACTATATAAGGAAATTAGATTAAAAATCAGTTTTGAAGTAAAATGCAGTATTTTTCACTATTCATTAAGAAAATGAACATTGTTAGAAAAATACCAAAAATTTATCCAAAGTAAATTTAAATGTATCAATTATAAAGAATAAGTTTATTTTGACAAATAGATCTTATAAAATTGTCAAAATTTAGATTTAAAAATGGTTTTCCATCAAAAGGCGGTAAAAAAATATTTTAAAAATATTAGAGTATTATATGTCTAAGATTTGATTTATTCTCATTTTAAGCCTCTAAAACACTATCTAATTCATAAATAGACATAGATATGAAAATATATTATTCTTTATTTACTTGGGATGTCACATCCTTCCACCCTTTAGAAAACTGCATCCCCAAAATTTATTTACTTATTAAATAAGTGGGGTTATTTTTCCCTCATTGCATTTTCAGATTCCCATGTTGCCTCTTCAATCATGTGGTTTTTCCACAAAGCCTTTACTTGATGAATCACCTTATTCCGCAACACTTGCTCCCTGTGGTCAAGAATCTAGACTGGTTGTTCCTCATAATATAGATTCTCGTCTAGCTGAACTACCTATGGACTCCAAACATGAGATGGATCTGACATTTACTTCCTTAACACTGAAACATGAAAAACATTGTGTACCTGAGATAAACTCGGAGGTAAAGACACTTGGTATGAAACTGATCCAACTCTCTCCAGAATTTCATATGGTCCCATGAACCTTGGACTATATTTCCTTTCTTACCAAATCACATCACACTTTTCCATGGTGAAACATTGGGGAAGACATCACCTACCTCAAAAGAGAGATCCTTCCTCCTATTGTCCGCATAAATTTTCTTCCTGCTCTAAGATATTCTCATGTGTTTCTATATCAGCTGAACTTTTTCTGCAATCTCTTCTACCAATTCTAGTCCCATAAACTTCCATTCACCCACTTCATCCCAAAAAGCTGGAGTTCAACACCGCTTCCCATATAATGCCTCAAATGGTGCATTCTATATACTAGAATGAAAACTATTATTATAAGAAAACTCATCCAATGAAAGATATTGGTCCCAACTTCCCGAATAATCCATTGAACAAGCACGTAGCATATCCTTCAATGTCTGAATTGTTAGTTCTGACTGCCCATCTGATTGAGGATTAAAAGATGTACTAAAATTTAATTCAGTACCCAATGACTTCTGAAGGCCTTTCCAAAAGTTAGAAGTGAACCTGAGATCATGATCAGATACAATGGAGAGTGGAACTCCATGTAACCTAACTATCTCTTTAAGATACAATCGAGAAAGTTTATCTAGGGAAAACGTATCTCGTATAGAAAGGAAATGAGTAGATTTAGTCAAGAGATCAACAATAACCTAGATTGCATTATTACCTCGAGGTGTCTTCGGTAATCCCACAACGAAGTCCATGGATATATTCTCTCATTTCTACTCTAGCATTGGTAAAGGCTGAAGCATCCCTTTCGGTAAATTCCACTCTGCTTTAACATGTTGACAAGTCAAACACTTTACAGTAAAATCAACAATATCTCTTTTCATTCCATCCCACTAGTAATACTCCTGAAGATCTCTATACATCTTATTACTGCCTGGATGAACTGAAAATGGAGAACTATGAGCTTCACATAACAACTCTCTCTTCAACTGTGAATCACAGGGCACACACAATCTCTTCCCAAATCTCAAAAAAAATCATTATCAATGTTGAATTCATGTAACATACCCTTCTGAAATAGCTCTACCTTTTTCTGCAACTCACTGTCTTTCTTCTGTGCTTTCTTAATTCTGTCTGATAGAGAAGATTTCACCGATAGCTGAAACAAAATAGAAGAATTTCCTGCACCAACAACTTCCAAGCCAAGATTCATCAAATACTTAACTAAAGGATCACGTTCTTAATGTAACATGGTTAATGAATCATTACTTTTTCGACTCAAAGCATCTACCACTTTATTTTCTTTTCCTTGGTGGTAGTGAATCATGCAATCATAATCCTTGATTAATTCTAGCTATCTCCTCTGTCTCATGTTGAATTATTTTTGAGTGAATATATACTTTAAACTTTTGTGATCAGTATATATTTCACACTTTACACCATACAATGATGCCTCAAAATTTTTAAAGTGAAAACAACAATAGCTAATTCTAAATCATGTTTAGGGTAATTTATCTCATGAGTTTTCAACTGACGTGAAGCATAAGAAATTACCTGATCATTATACATTAGGATGAAACCAAGTCCTTTTAATGAAGCATCACTGTTGATAACAAACTCACCATTCCAGGAAGATAGTGCCAAAACTGGAGCATTCACCAATCTTCTTTTCAATTCCTGAAAAAAATCATCACATTCTTTTGTTGAGATAAACTTAACACCCTTCCGAGTTAGCTTAGTCAATGGACTGGACAACCATGAATTTTTTTTAATAAACCTTCGATAATATCCAAACAAAGCAAGAAAACTATGAATCTCGATTAAATTTGTGGGTCTTGGCCATTCTTCAACAACCTTTGTTTTTGCAGGATCAACAATTATTCCATCTTTAGAAACAATGTAACCAAGGAAAGAAATTTGTTGCAACCAAAACTCAAACTTTCTGAATATCCCATACAATTTTTTTTAAGGTTTGAAAAATAACCCTTAAATGACTTTAATGCCCCTATTTACTCTTATAAAACACAAAAATATTATCAATGAAAACAACCATAAACTTATCTAAGAACTTATGGAAAATTATATTCATAAGGTCCTTGAATACAATAGATGCATTGGTTAACCCAAAAATCATAACTACAAATTCATAATGGCCATATCTTGTACGAAACACGGTCTTCGGAATATCTGCTTCCTTAAACTTCAAATAATGGTACCTCGATCTCAAGTCAATCTTTGAAAAATACCGAGCTCCCTGGAGCTGATCAAACAAATCATCGATATGAGACAAAGGCTATTTGTTCTTAACAATGATGTTATTCAGGGCTCTATAATCAATGCAAAGTCTCATTGAACCATCTTTATTTTTAACAAATAAGACAGAAGCACCACATGGTGATGTGCTAGGTCGAATGAAACGTTTCTCTAATAAATCATTAAATTTCTCCTTCAACTCTAAAATTTCAATTTGAGCCATTTGATAAGGGGGTTATGATATTGTCTTAGAATCAGGAACTATGTTAATAGTAAATTTAACTTCCTGATCTGGTATTATTCCAGGAAACTAATCATGAAAAATATCCGGGTACTCATTTACCACTGGAACATCATTAATCTGAACGGTTCATTTGTTTCCATCAATATGTGAAAGGTAACATTCATTTCCATATTTTACAAGTTTCTCAGCCTCTTGATATGTTATCAACAGTAAGGGTTAATTCTTGTACACAAACTGAAATTATTTTTGAAAAGAAACTTCTTTATCTCTAAAGTCAATCTTAGCATGGTAAATAGAGAGCCAATCCATAACCAGGATAACATCAAACTCTACTAGAGGTAAAACAATAAGGTTTGCAAGTAGATTATTTTCACGGATAAGTATAGGAAGATTCTTATAAATTCTTTTTGCCTCAACATTTACCCCAGGTGTTTTTACCGAAAGTTCATGAGTCATTTATTGAGATGGAATTCCCAATTTACTAGAAATGTTTTCAGAGATGAAAGAATGTGTAGACCCCGAACCAAACAACGCATTGGAATAATTTGAAAAAAAACAAAGTACCTAATACCACTTCATTTGATGGACCAACATCTACTGAAGTAGTTTCAAAGTATTTCACAACAACTTTATGCATGTAGTATAAATTTTTCCCATCATTCGAGCTCTTTTTTGAACACTCGTTTTCATAATGACCCATCTCCTTACACTTGAAACATTTCACTAACTGTAAATCAAATTTGGTCTTACTATTACCCTGATCTTTTCCAGTGCAATAACGAGCCATATGTCCCATCTTTCCACATCAGAAGCACTTTCCAGAATTCAAAAAACATTCCCCAGCATGCTTTTTACCACATTTATCACAAACTGAAAACTTAGTTTTCTTACCATGAAACCTTTTTGAAGGATTCTTCCCTTTATCCTTCCACCTCGACCTCTTCTTTTGTTGGTTGTCATAGAACACTTGATCATTGGAAAACTCCATTTCCACCTTTTTAGCACATCGAACAAGCTTTTGATAACTTTTGAACTTTCCAGAAGCTAATTCCCCTCTATATTTTGGCTTTAATCCTGAGTAAAAATGATTGATTTTACTATCAAGGTCTCAGATAAAATTTAGAGCATACTTTTCCAATCAAGTGAACTTTTAGTCATAAGTAGCCACTGAGTCATCCTCTTGTATCAATTCTAAGAATTTTTTTCCATACTAAGTCGAATAGCCTTAGGAAAATATTTCTCAAGAAACATACCTTCAAATTCATCCCATTCAAGAGCATCAATCTCATCAGCGTCCCTGATATTTTTAACCATCGACCACCACTGATCTGCTTCACCCTCCAAACGGTAAACAGAAAGACTAACCTTTTGATTTTCCGAACACCCCATGACATCGAAAATATTATCCAGTGCATTAATCCACCCTTAAGCTAGTACCGGGTCAGATGATCCTCTGAATGATGGGAGATGTTGCCTCATGAAATGTTCCACCACTAACATGTTCCTCTGCGGTTGATCTGGCAGATCTCATGCATAGATTCCACCACCATTTATCACTTGAGTCAACTGCGCCATTACTGCAACAAACGGTTCAGTTCCAATTCCGACCATCTCAGGATTCTCATTTTGAAGGTCATTTCCTTTTGTATGCCTTCCTCACACTGCTTCCCTATTTCCTCTACAAAAAACCATTCAGAGCAAACATGTCCTAGATGAAGCAACAAGGTAATCTTAAAATGCTATATCATTTCAATTTGACAATAATGTGTAAAAAAAATACTTTTGGATAATCATTTAATAGAATTGTAACTCCTAATGTTATCTAAACCGACCTCTGATACCAACTATAAGTCCCTGGCCTTAAACATTACTTAACATTGAGTTATTTCAAAAATTCACATTGAGGATCTTTTCAGGTTTAGAGTTTTAGAGAATTAGATCATAAGTCATGCATTTCATTCCACATTTAAATAAGGTGGTTACATAAAAAATAGTATTCATTTTCTTCCATCAAAGGGAACATATTTAAAATAAAACATGGATTCTTTCTTGACACTTCCTTAACACAATAATCACATCATGTACCTTTCCCTTGACCTCTGAAAAACATTTCAAAAACTTGGGATGAGCATAAAAATCTCAGTAAGGGATGTAAAAATATGGAAAGAAAACATTAGTCCATGTATACATAAGAATCAATGAAAGCACACTTTACTCATAAAACATAAGTAGTATAACATACCTCATGAAATCATAAGATTTATGAATAACTTATAGAAATTGTAAGACATAAAGGTAAATTGAGTCATTCATAACATTCTTACGTAGGGAGTAACCCTGATGGTTACGTTTGGAATACCCATCATAGTATATTACCTAAATATCTTTAGATAAACCTTAGAGTTTAACTCCTTCGTGTTACCCAATGTATTGGAGAGCTATCTCGGGCTCACCCACCCTTAGTTTATCATGTTACCACCCGTCTTCATAAACAATGCCCAAGAACCATAACATAATCGTATCACATAAAACATGCATAAAGGAAACATAACATTTCCACATTTCAATCACAAGATATCAATACAACACATTGATATAATCAAAAAATTATCAAAACCATTTTCAATACCAAAAAAAATAAAAACATGATATTTATTTTTCATTAAAAAAAGTTATGGCTTGTAGAGGAAGCTGAAACTCAAATAATGGTCACGACGGTTGAGAAGTCATTGTCACCACATACGTAAGACAAAAATGTTCCATTTTGTCGTTTAGTAAAACGCTTAATGTGAAAATATTCCTTTTGAATTAAATTAAAAGTAAAAAGGGATTATTATACAACTAATAAAAAAGGTCGTATATAAATTGATGTATGCCTCAATGAAAGGAGATTGAGATGAAGTCCCTTACCTCAAGTCCGACTTGTCTTGTTCGTTTATTTATATTCCTGAATAATAAACTTTGGTCAATTTATAATTTCTTAAGGACTTACTTTAAAGTTTATTATTCAATTAATATCACATGTTATCATGTTATAATAATTAGTTAATTATGTGAGTTCATATCATACGTTTTGTCGATGTTCGGTACATGAGCCAAAAATGAACTTGTTTGAAACGAATTGGCCATGTAGTTATAAGTAAATCATCTACAAAATGGTATTAATGATTTAAATGTAATATATATCCAGTATATATTCATTTTATACTATTCAATAATATTTGGAGATAAAAAATGAAATGCACCGTTCATGGAGACGGTAGTCCGTACGTACGCATGAACGCTACTTTTAAATTCTTTGTCATATTAAAGGAATTAAAACTAAATGAGATATATATATATATATTATAATTCCAGTATAATATATAATTTATATAGGAAACATAAGTTTATTAATTACATTATTTATAAATTCCATGTTTGGAATGAACTAGTCACATCACTTTTGGGGGCGGTAGTCCACACTTCCTCAGATGAAATTATCGTATTTTCAAAACTTGCAAAGCATAATGGTATGTTTTAAATATAAAATATATAAGCATAGAGGGGACATAAATATAATATATATCATATATAAATATACTGCCATCATAATTTCCACCATGAAAGGTGTTAAATGAAGATTGAACAATCATCATTTCGTGAGGCAGTAATTCGCCGCCCACATAAAAAGTATGTTCTTTAACCATTAGACAGAGGTGTGTGTATGTGTAGGTAGAATTATTATCATAACAACATCCTAGTATATTGAGGATACTGGTGTTATTTTGGGATTAAATAATAAGAAGATAGTGGTGAGTGAAGAAGGAAAATAAAAGAAAGAAACTCGAGAGAAGACATTACCTCTAAATCAGGTAACTCTTTTTGGTTTGAGACAATGGATTACTTGAAAAGACTTATGCCCAAAGTAAGGCTTCTAGGAGTAATAGAGAGATGTGGAGAGATAATATGATCAGATTTTGGACGAGCTAAGGTCTTGAGGGGTGTGGGTAAGGGGGTAGAGGTGGGGGCCTCTTATAAGAGGGAGGAGGGTCGCTTTTGGAAAGTCTTGAAATGTTACTTTATTATAAAATGATTTTCGAAATTTAAAGGTCCCACAATGATATATTTTGAGGATAAGGTCATAAGAGTTCTAAATACACCCATCCAATAGGTTTTCAACAAGTGTAAGTCTTAGATTTTACCTTATCCTGTCATTTTATTTAAATCATTCATTAATGAGGTAATCACCGTATCATCATGGTGTCATAAATAAATTTATTTATTTACCGTCTTAAAATTATAAAAAAATACCATGATGTAGGAAATATTTTTCAATTTAAAATGAATATTTATAGGCTAAGAGATAATTTATGTAAACAAAATTAAAATTTTTTTACTTAGGATATACAAACCTTTGTTATATTTCTCTTCTTTTTAAAAATAATGTCATAAATATCACTATTACACCCATGTGACTCCATGGGCCCTCGAGTTCGGTAAAAAGCTTCCCATGGTTGTCCATGAATAAAAAAAGATGACGTGGACACATGTTGGGGTCATTTTATATTATTATGATATTATTTTATTACCCTTAACTACCTGATTACCAATTAATCACGATAATTAAAGATAATTACCGTTGTTACTATTCATAATGTCAAAAAAAAGAGTCTTAATTAAATTATTTGGACCTTCTGATTCCAAATATGGAATCCATTTTACAAAATTCCAAACACAGAAATTGCAGTAATTAATTTAAAAATAATTCCCGTTGTCAAAACAAATAACATGTTTTTAAGAAACAATATCTATCAAAAGGTTGACAATTGTTTATGTCCAATTTCGAAGTGAAATTAATTATAATGACCACCATTTAATTTAATGGTAAAAATATATTCTAATTACAATTTAAAACCTATTAAAAGGTAAATATAACTATATAATTAAATTAAATTAAAAATCATTTTTGAAGTAAAATGCAGTATTTTTCACTATTCATTAAAAAAATGAATATTGTCAGAAAAATACCAAAAATTTATCCAAAGTAAATTTAAATATCTCCATAATAAATAATAAGTTTATTTTGACAAATAGTGCTTATAAAATTTTCAAAATTTAGATTTAAAAATGGTTTTCCATCAAAAGGCGGTAAAAAAATCATTTAAAAATATTAGAGTATTCTATTCCTAAGATTGGATTTATTCTCATTTTAAGCCTCCAAAACACTATATAATTCATAAATAGACATAGATATAAAAATATATTCTTATTTACTTACTTGGGATGTTACATCCTTCCCCCCTTTAAGAAATTGCATCCCCACAATTTATTTACTTATCAAATAAGTGGGGGTATTTATCCCTCATTGCATTTTCAGATTCCCATGTTGCCTCTTCAATCATGTGGTTTTTCCACAAATCATTTACTTGATGAATCACCTTATTCCGCAACACTTGCTCCCTATGGTCAAGAATATGGACTGGTTGTTCCTCATAATATAGATTCTCGTCTAGCTGAACTACCTCTAGAGTCAAAACATGAGATGGATCTGGCATTTACTTCCTTAACATTGAAACATGGAAAACAATGTGTACCTGAGATAAACTCGGAGGTAAAGCCACTCGGTGTGAAACTGATCCAACTCTCTCCAAAATTTCATATGGTCCAATGAACCTTGGACTCATCTTTTCTTTCTAACCAAATCTCATCACACTTTTCCATGGTGAAACTTTGGGGAAGACATGATCACCTACCTCAAAAGAGAGATCCTTCCTGCTGTTGTCCGCATAACTTTTCTGCCTGCTCTGAGCTGTTCTCATGTGATTCTATACCAGCTGAACTTTTTTTCCATATATTCTTCCAATTCTAGTCCCATCAACTTCCTTTCACCCACTTCATCCCAAAAAGATGGAGTTCAATACCTCTTCCCATATAATGCCTCAAATGGTGCCATCTGTATACTGGAATGAAACTATTATTATAAGAAAACTCAACCAATGAAAGATCTTGGTCCTAACATCCCTGATAATCCATCGAACAAGCACATAACATATCTTCCAATGTCTGAATTGTTCATTCTGACTGCCAATCTGATTGAGTATGAAAAGTTGTAATAAAATTTAATTCAGTACCCAAAAAATTCTAAAGGCCTTTCCAAAAGTTAGAAGTGAACCTGAGATCACAATCAGATACAATGGAGAATAGAACTCCATGTAACCTGACTATCTCATTAAGATACAATCGAGAAATTTGATCTAGGGAAAACATATCTTGTATAGCATGGAAATGAGCAGATTTAGTCAAGAGATCAATAATAATCCAGATTGAATTATTACCTCGAGGTGTCTTCGGTAATTTCACAACGAAGTCCATGGATATATTCTCCCATTTCCACTCTGGCACTGGTAAAGGCTGAAGCATCCCTTTCGGTAACTATCGCTCTAATTTAACCTGTTGACAAGTCAAACACTTCATAGTAAAATCAGCAATATATCTTTTCATTCCATCCCACCAGTAACACTCCTGAAGATCTCTATACATCTTAGTACTGCCTGGATGAACTGAAAATGGAGAACTATGAACTTCACATAACAACTCTCTCTTCAACTGTGAATCACAGGGCACACAAAATCCATTCCCAAATCTCAAAAAAAAAATCATTATCAATGTTGAATTCAGGTAACACACCCTTCTGAACTAGCTCTACCTTTTTCTGCAACTCACTGTCTTGCTTCTATGCTTGACTAATTCTGTCTGATAGAGAAGATTTCACCGATACCTGAAATAAAACAGGATAATTTCCTGCACCAACAACTTATAAGCCAAGATTCATCAAATCCTTAACTAAAGGATCACGTTCTAAACGTAACATGGTTAATAAATCATTACTTTTTCGACTCAAAGCACCTACCACTTTATTTGCCTTTCCTGGGTGGTAGTGAATCATGCAATCATAATCCTTGATTAATTCTAGCTATCTCCTCTGTCTCATATTCAATTCTTTTTGATTGAATATAAACTTTAAACTTTTATGATCAGTATATATTTCACACTTTACACCATACAAATGATGCCTCCAAATTTTTAAAGCGAAAACAACAGAAGATAATTCTAAATTATGTGTAGGGTAATTTAACTCATGAGTTTTCAATTGACGTGAATCATAAGAAATTACCTGATCATTATACATTAGGATGCAACCAAGTCCTTTCAATGAAGTATCACTGTTGATAACAAACTCACCATTCCAGGAAGGTAGTGTCAAAACCGGAGCATTCACTAATCTTCTTTTCAATTCCTGAAAAAAATCATCACATTCTTTTGTCTAGATAAACTTAACACCCTTCCGAGTTAGCTTAGTCAATGGCCTGGACAACTGTGCAAAATTTTTAACAAACATTCGATAATAGCCTTCCAAACCAAGAAAACTACGAATCTTGGTTAAATTTTTGGGTCTTGGCCATTCTTCAACAACCTTTTCTTTTGAAGGATCAATAGTTATTCCATCTTTAGAAACAATGTGACCAAGTAAAGAAATTTGTTGAAACCAAAACTCAAACTTGCTGAATTTACCATACAATTTCTTTTCTTTTAAGGTTTGAAAAATAACCCTTAAATGACTTTCATGCTCCTCTTTACTTTTAGAAAACACCAAAATATTATCAATGAAAACAACCAAAAACTTATCTAAGAACTCATGTAAAATTCTATTCATAAGGTCCATGAATACAACAGGTGCATTGGTTAACCAAAAATGTAACGCCCCGACCCCAGCTACCCAGAGTCGGTGCATTAATTACATAACATTGGCATGATCACAAGAAAGATCAAATCTCGAAAGACCGATTGGTTTAGTAGCCTTGGAAACACTAGATATATTCATAAGTTTTACATTACATCATAAAATGAAAAACTAATACAACAACATAATGTTTCCACAGTCCACACTATAATCCTCTCATAATATCCCTGCAGGTCATTCATAACTTACATCTTCACTTCCTGGGAAAAATAAAACATAGAAAAGGGGTGAGCTCAAATGCCCAGTAAGGATAACAATATAGCGGAAACTTTCATAAATAAGAATAAACATTTAAGGCAATGCATTACTAAAACAAAAGCCTTTTAAACTTGAACTTCAACATAGTATGGAAAAAGTAAAATGAAATGATGCCATTTACTTATTCACATGGATATTCTACTAATCGAATAATCACATGCAAAAATCAATAACCACTTTCATAATGTTGGAATGCATAATGCTAAACGTTAATTTCTTTGTCTAGGCCTCATCCCAAGACCTAGGGGTTACTTCTAACCGGAACCCAACCCGGAGTGCCTCTAATAACCGGACACCAACCCGGAGTGCCTCTAATAACCGGACACCAACCCGGAGTGCCTCTAATAACCGGACACCAACCCGGAGGGCATACTTTTACCAGTCCCTAACCTGGAGGGCTTACTTTAACCAGTCCCCAACCTGGAGGGCTTACTTTTACCGGTCCCCAACCCGGAACATACTTGTTTAGCACATTCATCTGAAGAAAAGTTTGAAATATAACATAAACATTCGGATTAAAACTAGCATACGAAATGTCAATAATTTCACCATAAACTATGAATGGTATAAAAATAGAACATCCACAGTCAAACATATCACAAAACCTTCAATTCAATATAGAAGTTTTGTATCATAATAAATCAACTTCAAATAATCTTAAAATCCATCAAAGGATGTTGACATAGATGAAATCAAAATTCTTTTTAAAGAAGTATCTCCTTTTATTTCGAAATCATTTAAGATCCATATAAAATAAAACATTTTCTTTGAAAATATTCTTATAAGCTTGTATGGAAAGCTTCGACGATTTTATAACGGCGGAAAATAACCGCACCCGCCGTATAAGTTAAAAAAAACATTCTTACCTCAATTCTGTCGAAAAGGTTAAAAAGGACATAGTTTTGAAAACGACAGAAAGATTCCTTTATAAACCTCTTATAAAAAGTCAAACAAGGGTATAAATGACTTTAACCCATATTCTTGTAAATAGTAAAAATGTTTTGAAATACATTTCGAAGAAACATGGATGTGGATGATAAAGAGATCCCAGTAGATTATTACGTATAATACAACCTCGGATAAAGGAGAGATTGTGAAATAACCCTTACCTTGTACTTTTCCTTGGTTGGGGTAGGTTAACCTCCTGTATAATGGTGAAATAATTGTTATTAAATTATACAAGAATCATATACCTTAATATGATATCATATATGATCTTTTAATATTGATTTGATAATAATATCTTAGTATTATCATTATATCGGGTGTTAACATACTTGTTTTCTTTTATATGTTTTGTTACGTAAGACATCTTTGTAAAGGATAGGTTGTATATTATTCATATCCAGAATGATATCAAGTCCTTAAACATCATTTTTAAATCATCAAATGATAATTATACTTGAATGGATACGATGGAGAATGAATCTCATCGCGTTCGTGGAGACGGTAGTCCGTACGTACGCACGAGCGACAATATCATTCTTTTGATATTAATAATATATAAATGGATGGTATATTCTATATACAGAATCATTAACATGTTATATTTATTATTTACATGAGTTACACATCATTATTATACCCATCCAAATAATAATATATTGAATAACAATTACACCACGACGTGGAGACGGTAAGCCGTACGTACGCACGTATGGTGACATGTTATTCAAAGGGTGGATAGAATACTGAATATGGTTGTACCATATTTATAATAACATCACAGTATATGTAAGATACTGGAGTTATTATTTTAGAATGGTAAGAACAAAGAAAGAGGAAGTGGAAGAAGAAAGGAACTTAGAAAAGGGTGGTGAAATCATTACCTCTTCTTCGGGTTCTTCCTTTTGATTTGATTCAAAAGGGCTCCTTAGGTTGGCTTTCTGATCAAAATAAGGCCTCTAGGTTGTAGTGAGGGATGTTGGGAGAGTATTTGGGCAGAGTTTGGCCGAACCAAAAGGCTTGAGAGGTGTGAGGAAAAGAGAAGGAGGAGTGCCCTTTTATAAGAGGGGTGAGGGGCACCTTTGGAAAAGCTAGAAATATTAATTTATAATAAATTCATATTCGGTTTCTAATGGCTCCAAAGTTGACTATTCAAAGGTTAAGGTGGGGATAGGTCGAAAACCACTCAACCAATAGAATTTAGACAGGTTTGGGTACTTATATTAACCTTATCTTTAAGTATTAACTCTAAGTTAATTAGTTTCACTTTTACAATGTCTCTTTGTATTTTTATATAATATGGTTAATAAACTTACTATATACATCCAAGCGACCCCCAAGTGGTCCATTAATGATGAACCTATCCTTATATAAGTCTCTTGGCCGAACCTTAGATTTTTAGGAATTTAATATCAATTAATAATATAATATTTGTTTTAAGAACTCTTTTATGTCAATTTTGACACTATTCAATAGTTGATTTTTTTTGAAACTCATAACAGATTGATTACTTCGAACAAAGTAAATTAAATCAATCCTAATATATCATATTATCCTAGAAAATTAGTTTAATTCATTAAAAGTTTCATATTATATTTTTTTGGGTATTTATAATATCAATTATTTTTATTTTTCACTATTATAGTAATTACTGCATCATCATTGTGTCATAAATAAAATAAATTATTTAATGTCTAAAAATTATAAATAAAATATCATTATGTAGGAAATCTTTTTAGATTTCTAATGAATATTTATAATCTAAAATCAAACTTCTATAACCCTATGTAACAATTGTTTTGCTAAAAGATATATGCTTGTGTCATTTTTGTATTCATTTTAACTTAATTAAAATAAAGTGTCATTATCACTTACAAGTGGATCCATGGGGTCCCAAAATTGACACAAAGATGCCCATGGTCGACCACGTATCAACCAATAGGTTTAAGACACGTTTTAGGGTAATTTAGTATTATTATAATATTATTTTTTAACCCTTATTTACCAGATTTACCCTTAACCATGGTAAATAAAATATTTACCGCAGTAATTATTCAAAATGTCTAAAAATAAAAGTTACCTATTTACACAATTTGAACATCCTGATTCCAAATATGGAATCCATTTTCCTAAATTCAAAACACAGAAGTGGCAGAAATTAATTTAAAATTAATTCCCGCTGTCAAAACAAAAAGCGTGTTTTTAAGAGGCAATAACTATCAAAAGATTGACACTTTTTTAGGTTCGGTTTAATTGTAAAATTATGTCCAATGATAAAAATTAAATTGAATGGTAAAAATATATTCTAAATATACTTTAAAATCACTCAAATTCATAATTTATCACTATTAATTATTTTGATTAAAAAAGTTGTTTTTAATTAAAATTTAGAAATTTTCACTATTCATCAAAATATGAAAGTTATCCGAAATGTACCAAAATTTCACCTTAGGCTAAATTCGATATTCTGAGTCCAAAAATGAAGTCCATTTTCAAATATAAAATATATATAATTTCAAAAATTAGGTATTACTATTCACAACGGCTAGTTTAATTAGTTGTGGTGTGTGTTAAAACTCGAAGTTGCGTACAACACACGCTACTGTTTTATTCAAAGGAAAGCGTACCGTGGAAGCTTGGGATGTTTCATTTTAAATTTTTTGATGTCACCATTTAGTCAAAAAGTTTAAAATATTGTATTTAAAAAGGTTTCACTATTAAAAGTTGATAAAAGTGTAATACTGAAAATGAATCTGTTCTTGCATTATGACTAAGAAACTCATAATAGGGATTCTAAAATTATAAGGATTATATAAAGTTCAAAATGTAGTTAATACTATTCATGACCTCTTTTAATGGTTTTTTTTTGTACTTCATGGTGTGATTGAACTCGGTGTTGCGTGTAGTGCAAGTTATTGAATTATTTTTAAGAAATAACACACTATGAAATCCTGGGGTGTTACATTCTCCCATCCTTTAATAAATTGCGTCCTCGCAATTTGAAATTGTTCTTCGAAAATAAAAGGTTGAAAGTAGAAAATATATTTGTGGGAAAACCCACATCGGAAATTGGGTTACTAAAATTTAGTCTTAATATGAGGAAAAGAGAAATGAAAGGGTCACCACCAAATTATGATCTCGATTAGGAGAACATTGGTGGCAATTAGAGACATATAATTGGAGGAAAAACGTAAATATTTATAGGTAGTGATTGAGGTCATCAATCACAAACAAGTATAAAATTGAGGTCCTTAAACTCATCAATCTATGATGATTTGAAGTACCATCGGTTCAACAAAAAATAGGGTATTAGGATAACACATTTTTGACGTTTCAAAATATCTTAGTTGAAATCCCACATCGAAAAATGAATTAATGAGGCCTCTATTTAAAATAAAGAGTGGAAAGTATGAAGATTACCGAAAATAACACATACTAGGGTTCCATGTAGGAAAATATGGATATGGAAGAGAAATCTAACCATCAATTATCTGATGGAGAGTGGTAGAGAACATGGCTATGAAAAGGCAAACAATCCCAAAGCCATAAATTTGTGATGATTTAAGGTACCATCTAGGACAACATTTTTGTTCTAAGTTTCTATTATTAATGTTGAGGAATTTATTTATGAGATTGGCTAAGATAATAAGGAGATATACTTACTTTATAATTAGAATTTTACCCATTAATAAATTTCTACCACAAACTCATCTTTCACTCTAAAAGATAATAGAATGTAAAAAAAAAATTCTATTTACACTATTCGTATAGGGTTCCAAAATAAACGAATTTATAATTCATCTACATGATCTTTTAATAAAAACTACATTATTTAATCCAGGACATCTCATGGGTCGGTGGTAGGTGATACACCCTTGTCGCCCTTCGGTTTCAGGTCCAAGTCTCGCAGCCTTGCCGAACGCGACGGGTTGCCGCCCGACCTCCGGGTTGTCCTTTTTATGGCAATCCAAAATTAATCTAGACTAGAACTATCCAAAATACTTCTGTCCAAACTCACAGTCCAACATTTATAAGGAAGGTAAACATAATGTAGATCCTTTTTACACCGTAATAGCATATGAATACCTTCATCATGTATTCTTTTAATACACTGAAACATCCTGATTTACCATAATATTTATTGATTACATTCATGCTCCCTTATTCCATATAGAATGCTGGATATACTTCATCAATCCAAAAATGTTTTAAACCCCAACAATGATGGAATATAAAAATCATTAATTAGTTCCAAGGTAGTCAAGAATATCCAATATAATTTATCCAAATCAATCATGTATTATTCTAAAATCACTACCTCGGTATCAGAACCATATTATGGTTTATCTTTCTCTCAACCATATATTTTCCAGACATTTAACCTGCTACTGAGTCACTTTTCTTTGTTCCACACCATCTCAAGTCCTTAATGAAATAGTACTGCAGTACAATCCTTATATACTCCATAATTATTATAACAAGTACATTGTTGATACAACACTCAATTGACATAATCAACATAAGAACTTTAATCATTCTTCTTCATCTGTGGTAGTATCATAACTTGATTATTATCCAATAACATCATTTGCGGCATAGTCTGATGACTGGGACATAGGTTCGCGTAGTGTCCAAACTCCTTGCAAACGAAGCATTGTACATTTAAAACCATTTTCTTACCCTTGCAGTCACGTACTTTGTGCCCTTTTCCTCCACACTTATAACAAACTCCCATTCCTTTCAGGCAAGTTCCAGGGTGTTTCTTTCCACAGTTACCACATATGGGAAAATTCTTCTTTTCCCTCTTCCCTTTATCCATCTTTCTCTCTTCCATCCTTTTCTTCTCTTGCTTCCCTTCAAAGCCATAGGACTCAGTAAACTCTTTACTTATCTTATCAACACATGATATTATTTCTTCATATGATGATAATACATGGGAGACTATTTCTCTTATCAATTCTAGCTTAAGACCATAAAAGATATGATCCTTCCTTCTCTTTGGATCATGTGCATTTCTGGAGTTCTCATTCCTTCTACTGGGCGCCACTTCTAAACAATTTTATAAACTAGATCAGTTTATGAATCGAAATACATAATCTCATTCTTATAAAACACTTAACATAAATTGAACTATTTATGGATATAATCCATAATTATAAAAATGTTTTCTTTGAGGAAGTATATACTCATAAACCCTTCATAATGATTTGTAAAGATAGTGAGAGTTATCCTAAGCATATCCCTCGGGAGTGTCGTAACCAAGAGTGCAGCAAGGCCCGTTGTCGTGCACCAGTTCCCGTTCGAGTCTAGCTCAAAGCGGTGTTTTCGGGTTTTACCCCTAGGTACATCTGTGCCAGAGCCGCCTCTACCTGCTCGTATCCAGACAGGGATGTATTGCTCGGAAAACTCACAAAATCTCTACAATACCAAAATTCTAGGAAGTTCTTCTATACTAATCCTCAAAGTTCATCTTAGGTCTACGTGCTCTAATCAGAGTTTATCTAAATCTAGCTTCCAAGGTTTGTACTAAACTTCCTCTGATACCAACTGTAACGCCCCGACCCCAGCTACCCAGAGTCGGTGCATTAATTACATATCATTGGCATGATCACAAGAAAGATCAAATCTCGAAAGACCGATTGGTTTAGTAGCCTTGGAAACACTAGATATATTCATAAGTTTTACATTACATCATAAAATGAAAAACTAATACAACAACATAATGTTTCCACAGTCCACACTATAATCCTCTCATAATATCCCTGCAGGTCATTCATAACTTACATCTTCACTTCCTGGGAAAAATAAAACATAGAAAAGGGGTGAGCTCAAATGCCCAGTAAGGATAACAATATAGCGGAAACTTTCATAAATAAGAATAAACATTTAAGGCAATGCATTACTAAAACAAAAGCCTTTTAAACTTGAACTTCAACATAGTATGGCAAAAGTAAAATGAAATGATGCCATTTACTTATTCACATGGATATTCTACTAATCGAATAATCACATGCAAAAATCAATAACCACTTTCATAATGTTGGAATGCATAATGCTAAACGTTAATTTCTTTGTATAGGCCTCATCCCAAGACCTAGGGGTTACTTCTAACCGGAACCCAACCCGGAGTGCCTCTAATAACCGGACACCAACCCGGAGTGCCTCTAATAACCGGACACCAACCCGGAGTGCCTCTAATAACCGGACACCAACCCGGAGTGCCTCTAATAACCGGACACCAACCCGGAGGGCATACTTTTACCAGTCCCTAACCTGGAGGGCTTACTTTAACCAGTCCCCAACCTGGAGGGCTTACTTTTACCGGTCCCCAACCTGGAACATACTTGTTTAGCACATTCATCTGAAGAAAAGTTTGAAATATAACATAAACATTCGGATTAAAACTAGCATACGAAATGTCAATAATTTCACCATAAACTATGAATGGTATAAAAATAGAACATCCACAGTCAAACATATCACAAAACCTTCAATTCAATATAGAAGTTTTGTATCATAATAAATCAACTTCAAATAATCTTAAAATCCATCAAAGGATGTTGACATAGATGAAATCAAAATTCTTTTTAAAGAAGTATCTCCTTTTATTTCGAAATCATTTAAGATCCATATAAAATAAAAAATTTTCTTTGAAAATATTCTTATAAGCTTGTATGGAAAGCTTCGACGATTTTATAACGGCGAAAAATAACCGCACCCGCCGTATAAGTTAAAAAAAACATTCTTACCTCAATTCTGTCGAAAAGGTTAAAAAGGACATAGTTTTGAAAACGACAGAAAGATTCCTTTATAAACCTCTTATAAAAAGTCAAACAAGGGTATAAATGACTTTAACCCATATTCTTGTAAATAGTAAAAATGTTTTGAAATACATTTCGAAGAAACATGGATGTGGATGATAAAGAGATCCCAGTAGATTATTACGTATAATACAACCTCGGATAAAGGAGAGATTGTGAAATAACCCTTACCTTGTACTTTTCCTTGGTTGGGGTAGGTTAACCTCCTGTATAATGGTGAAATAATTGTTATTAAATTATACAAGAATCATATACCTTAATATGATATCATATATGATCTTTTAATATTGATTTGATAATAATATCTTAGTATTATCATTATATCGGGTGTTAACATACTTGTTTTCTTTTATATGTTTTGTTACGTAAGACATGTTTGTAAAGGATAGGTTGTATATTATTCATATCCAGAATGATATCAAGTCCTTAAACATCATTTTTAAATCATCAAATGATAATTATACTTGAATGGATACGATGGAGAATGAATCTCATCGCGTTCGTGGAGACGGTAGTCCGTACGTACGCACGAGCGACAATATCATTCTTTTGATATTAATAATATATAAATGGATGGTATATTCTATATACAGAATCATTAACATGTTATATTTATTATTTACATGAGTTACACATCATTATTATACCCATCCAAATAATAATATATTGAATAACAATTACACCACGACGTGGAGACGGTAAGCCGTACGTACGCACGTATGGTGACATGTTATTCAAAGGGTGGATAGAATACTGAATATGGTTGTACCATATTTATAATAACATCACAGTATATGTAAGATACTGGAGTTATTATTTTAGAATGGTAAGAACAAAGAAAGAGGAAGTGGAAGAAGAAAGGAACTTAGAAAAGGGTGGTGAAATCATTACCTCTTCTTCGGGTTCTTCCTTTTGATTTGATCAAAAGGGCTCTTTAGGTTGGCTTTCTGATCAATCTAAGGCCTCTAGGTTGTAGTGAGGGATGTTGGGAGAGTATTTGGGCAGAGTTTGGCCGAACCAAAAGGCTTTAGAGGTGTGAGGAAAAGAGAAGGAGGAGTGCCCTTTTATAAGAGGGGTGAGGGGCACCTTTGGAAAAGCTAGAAATATTAATTTATAATAAATACATATTCAGTTTATAATGGCTCCAAAGTTGACTATTCAAAGGTTAAGGTGGGGATAGGTCGAAAACCATTCAACCAATAGAATTTAGACAGGTTTGGGTACTTATATTAACCTTATCTTTAAGTATTAACTCTAAGTTAATTAGTTTCACTTTTACAATGTCTCTTTGTATTTTTATATAATATGGTTAATAAACTTACTATATACATCCAAGCGACCCCCAAGTGGTCCATTAATGATGAACCTATCCTTATATAAGTCTCTTGGCCGAACCTTAGATTTTTAGGAATTTAATATCAATTAATAATATAATATTTGTTTTAAGAACTCTTTTATGTCAATTTTGACACTATTCAATAGTTGATTTTTTTTGAAACTCATAACAGATTGATTACTTCGAACAAAGTAAATTAAATCAATCCTAATATATCATATTATCCTAGAAAATCAGTTTAATTCATTAAAAGTTTCATATTATATTTTTTTGGGTATTTATAATATCAATTATTTTAATTTTTCACTATTATAGTAATTACTGCATCATCATTGTGTCATAAATAAAATAAATTATTTAATGTCTAAAAATTATAAATAAAATATCATTATGTAGGAAATATTTTTAGATTTCTAATGAATATTTATAATCTAAAATCAAACTTCTATAACCCTATGTAACAATTGTTTTTCTAAAAGATATATGCTTGTGTCATTTTTGTATTCATTTTAACTTAATTAAAATAAAGTGTCATTATCACTTACAAGTGGATCCATGGGGTCCCAAAATTGACACAAAGATGCCCATGGTCGACCATGTATCAACCAATAGGTTTAAGACACGTTTTAGGGTAATTTAGTATTATTATAATATTATTTTTTAACCCTTATTTACCGGATTTACCCTTAACCATGGTAAATAAAATATTTACCGCAGTAATTATTCAAAATGTCTAAAAATAAAAGTTACCTATTTACACAATTTGAACATCCTGATTCCAAATATGGAATCCATTTTCCTAAATTCAAAACACAGAAGTGGCAGAAATTAATTTAAAATTAATTCCCGCTGTCAAAACAAAAAGCGTGTTTTTAAGAGGTAATAACTATCAAAAGATTGACACTTGTTTATGTTCGGTTTAATTGTAAAATTATGTCCAATGATAAAAATTAAATTGAATGGTAAAAATATATTCTAAATATACTTTAAAATCACTCAAATTCATAATTTATCACTATTAATTATTTTGATTAAAAAAGTTGTTTTTAATTAAAATTTAGAAATTTTCACTATTCATCAAAATATGAAAGTTATTCGAAATGTACCAAAATGTCACCTTAGGCTAAATTCGATATTCTGAGTCCAAAAATGAAGTCCATTTTCAAATATAAAATATATATAATTTCAAAAATTAGGTATTACTATTCACAACGGCTAGTTTAATTAGTTGTGGTGTGTGTTAAAACTCGAAGATGCGTACAACACACCCTACTGTTTTATTCAAAGGAAAGCGTACCGTGGTAGCTTGGGATGTTTCACTTTAAATTTTTTGATGTCTCCATTTAGTCAAAAAGTTTAAAATATTGTATTTAAAAAGGTTTCACTATTAAAAGTTGATAAAAGTGTAATACTGAAAATGAATCTGTTCTTGCATTATGACTAAGAAACTCATAATAGGGATTCTAAAATTATAAGGATTATATAAAGTTCAAAATGTAGTTAATACTATTCATGACCTCTTTTAATGGTTTTTTTTTGTACGTCATGGTGTGATTGAACTCGGTGTTGCGTGTAGTGCAAGTTATTGAATTATTTTTAAGAAATAACACACTATGAAATCCTGGGGTGTTACAAAAAAGGCATAACTACAAATTCATAATGGCCATATCTTGTCTGAAATGAGGTTTTTGGAATATCTACTTCCTTTACCTTCAACTAATGGTACCCCGATCTCAAGTCAATCTTTAAAAAATACTGAGCTCCCTGGAGCTGATCAAACAAATCATTGATATGAGGCAAAGGATATTTGATCTTAACAGTGATGTTATTCAAGGCTCAATAATCAAAGAAAAGTCTCATTGAACCATCTTTATTTTTAACAAATAAGACTAGAGCACCCCATGGTTATGTTCTAGGTCGAATGAAACCTTTCTCTAATAAATCTTTAAATTGATCCATCAACTCTAAAAGTTCAATTTGATCCATTCGATAAGGGGGTTTTGATATTGTCTTAGTATCAGGAACTAAGTCAACAGTAAATATAACTTCCCGATCTGGTATTATTCTTGGAAACTCATCAAGAAAAACATCTGGATACTTATTTACCACAGGAACATCATTAATCTGAACGGTTCCTTTTTTTCATCAATTAGTGAAAGGTAACATTAATTTCCATATTTTACAAGTTTCTTAGCCTCTTGATATGTTATCAACAGTAAGGGTTCATTCTTATACACAAATTGAAAGTCTTTTTGAAATGAAACTTATTTATCTTTACAGTCAATCTTATCATGGTAAATAAAGATCCAATCCATATCGAGGATAACATCAGACTCTACTAGAGTTAAAACAATAAGGTTTTCTAGTAGATTATTTTCACGGATAAGTATAGGAAGATTCTTATAAATTATTTTTTCCTAAACATTTACCCTAGGTGTTTTTACCACAAGTTTAGGAGTCATTTCTTGAAATGGAATTCCCAATTTATTAGAAAATTTTTCACAGATGAAATAATGTGTAGACCCCGAATCAAACACCGCATTGGAATAATCTGAAAAATACAAACAAAGTAACTGATACCAATTCATTTGATGGCCCAAAATCTACTGAAGTAGTTGAAAAGGATTTAACCTCACCTTTGTGCTTGTAGTCTAACTTCTTCCCATCATTGGAGCTCTTTGTCAAACACTCATTTACATAATGACCCATCTCCTTGCACTTGAAATATTTCACTAACTGTAAATAAAATTTGGTCTTACCATTACCCTGATCATTTACAGTGTAATAACGTGCCTTATGTCCCCTCTTACCACATCAGAAGAACTTTCCAGAATTCAAAAGACATTCCCCAGCATGATTTTTACCACATTGATCACAAACTGAAAACATAGTTTTCTTATCATCAAACCTTTTTGAAAGATTCTTCCCTTTGTCCTTCCACCTAGGCCTCTTCTTCTGTTGGTTGTCATAGAACACTTGATCATCAGAAAACTCCATTTCAACCTTCTTATCACATCGAAAAAGATTTTGATAACTTTTGAACTCACGATAATCTAATGCCCTTAGATATTTTGGCTTTAATCCTGAGTAAAAATGATTGATTTTACTATCAAGGTCTCAGAAAAAATTTAGAGCATACCTTGCCAATCGAGTAAACTTTTCTTCATAAGTAGCCACTGAGTCATCCTCTTGCCTCAATTCCAAGAATTTTTTTCCATCCTAAGTCGAACAGCCTTAGGAAAATATTTCTCAAGAAGCATACCTTTGAATTCATCCTAGACAAGAGCATCAATCTCATCAGCGTCCCTGATATTTTTAACCATTGACCACCACTGATCTGCTTCAACCTCCAAACAGTAAACAAAAAGACTAACCTTTTGATTGTATCAACATCCCATGACATCGAAAATATTCTCCAGTTCATTAATACACCCTTCATCTAGTATAGGGTCAGATGATCCTCTGAATGATGGGGGATGTTTCCTCATGAAATGTTCCACCACTAACATGTTCCTCTGCAGTTGATCTGGCTGATCTCGTGCATAGATACCACCACCATTTCTCGCTTGAGTCAACTGCGCCATTACTGCAACAAACTGTTCAGTTCCAATTTCGACCATCTCAGGATGCTGATTTGGAAGGTCATTTCCTTCTGTATGGCTTCCTAGCACTGCTTCCCTATTTTCTCTGCGAAAAACCATTATGAACAAACATGTCTTAGATGAAGCAACATGGTAATCTCCAAATGCTATATCATTTCAATTTGACCATAATGTGTAAAAAAATACGTTTGGATGATCATTTAATAGAATTCTAACTCCTAAATTTATCTAAACCGACCTCTGATACCAACTATAAGGCCCCAGACTTAAACATTACTTAACATTGAGTTATTTCAAGAATTCAGATTGAGGATCTTTTTAGGTTTATAGTTTTAGAGAATTAGATCATAAATCATGCATTTCATTCCACATTTAAACAAGGTGGTTACATAAAAAACAATATTCATTTTTTTCCATAAAAGGGAACATATTTAACATAAAACATGGATTCTTTCTTGACACTTCCTTAACACAATCATCACATCATGTACCATTCCCTTGACCTATGAAAAACATTTCACAAAATTGGGATGAGCATAAAAATCTCAGTAAGGGATGAAAAAATATGGAAAGAAAACATTAGGCCATGTATATATAAGAATCAATGAAATCACAGTTTACTCATAAAACATAACCACTTTAACATACCTCATGAAATATTAAGATTTATGAATAACTCATTGAAATCATAAGATATAAAGATAACTTGAGGTATTAATAACATTCTTATGTAGGGAGTAACCCTGATGGTTACTTTTAGAATACCCATCAAAGTATATTCCCTAAATCTCTTTGGAGAAACCTTAGAGTTTAACTCATTCGCATTACCCAATGTATTGGAGAGCTATCTCAGGCTCACCCACCCTTAGTTTATCATGTAACCCCGTGTCTTCATAACCAATTCCCAAGAACCATAACATAATCGTATCACATAAAACATGCATAAAGGAAACATAACATTTCCACATTTAAATCACAAGATATCAATACAACACATTGATATAATCGAAACATTATCAAAAACATTTTCAATACCAAAATAAAGTAAAACATGGTATTTATTTTTCATTTAGAAATGTTATTTCTTGTAGAGGAATCCGAAACTCAAATAATGGTCACGACGGCGGAGAAGTCATTGTCGCCGCATACCTAAGACAAAAACATTCCCTTTTGTTGTTTAGTAAAATGATTAATGTAAAAATATTCCTTTTTAATGAAATTAAAAGTCAAAAGGGTTTATTATACAACTAATAAAAGAAGGTCGTATATAAATTGAAGTATGCCTCAATAAAAGGAGATTGAGATGAAGTCCCTTACCTAAAGTCCGACTTGTCTTGTTCGTTTATTTATATTCTTGAATAATAAACTTTGGTCAATTTATAATTTCTTAAGGACTTCCTTTAAAGTTTATTATTCAATTAATATCACATATTATCATGTTATAATAATTAGTTAATTATGTGAGTTCATATCATAAGTTTTGTCGATGTTCGGTACATGAGTTAAAAATGAACTTGTTTGAAAAGAATTGCCCATGTAGTTATAATTACATAATATCCAGAATGGTATTAATGATTTAAATATAATATATATCCATTATATATTCAATTTATAATATTCCATAATATTTGGAGATAAAAAATGAAATGCACCGTTCATGGAGACGGTAGGCCGTACGTACGCATGAACCCTACTTTCATTTCTTTGTTATATTAAAGGAATTAAAACTAAATGAGATATATATATGACAATTACAATATAATATATAAGCTATATAGGTAACATAAGTTCATTAATTACATTATTTATAAATTCCATGTTTGGCATGAACGAGTCGCATAACTTGTGGGGGCGGTAGTCAACACTTCCTCAGATTAGATTATCACATTTTCACAACACACAAAGCATAAATGTATGTTTTAAATATAAAATACAGAAGCATATAGGGGAAATAAATATAATATATATCATATATAAATAAAGTACCATCATAATGGCTACCATGAAAGGTGTTAAAAGAAGATTGAACAATCATCGTTTCGTGAGGCAGTAATTCGCCGCCTACAGAAAAAGTATGTTTTTTAACCATTAGACGGGGGTGTGTGTAAGTGTAGGTATAATCATTATCATAACAACATCCTAGTATGTTGAGGATACTGGTGTTATTATGGGGTCAAATAATAAAAAGATAGTGGTGAGTTAAGAATTAAAATAAAAGAAAGAAACTCGAGAGAAGACATTACCTCTAAATCAGGTAACTCTTTTTGGTTTGATCCAAAGGCTTCCATGGAAAGAATTATGCCCAAAGTTAGGCTTCTAGGAGTAATAGAGGGAAGTTGAGAGATAATATGATCAGAGTTTGGATGAGACGAGGTCTTGAGAGGTGTGGGTAAGGGGGTAGAGGTGGGGTCCTTTTATAAAAGGGAGGAGGGTCACTTTTGGAAAGTCTTGAAATGTTACTTTATTATAAAATGAATATTGAATTTTAAAGGTCCCACAATGATATATTTTGAGGATAGGGTGATAAGGGTTCTAAATACACCCATCCAATTGGTTTTCAATAACTTTATGTCTTATATTTTACCTTATCCTTTCATTTTATTTAAATCATTCATTAATGAGGTAATCACCGTATCATCATGGTGGCATAAATAAATTTATTTATTTAACGTCTAAAAATTATAAAAAAAATACCATGATGTAGGTAATATTTTTTTATTTACAATGAACATTTATAGTCAAATAGATAATTTATGTAAACAAAATTAAAATTGTTTTACTTAGGATATAAAAACCTTTATTATATTTCTCTTCTTTTTAAAAATAATGTCATAAATGTCTCTATTACACCCATGTGACTCCATGGGCCCTGAAGTTCGGTAAAAAGATTCCCATGGTCATACATGACTCAAACAATATGATGTGGACACATTTTGGGGTCATTTTATATTATTATGATATTATTTTATTACCCTTAACTACCCGATTACCAATTAATCATGATAATTAAAGATAATTACCGTTGTTACTATTCATAGTGTCCAAAAACAAAAGAGTCTTAATTACATAATTTAGAACTTATGATTATAAATATGGAATCCATTTTACAAAATTCCAAAAACAGAAATTGAAGTAATTAATTTAAAAATAATTCCCGTTGTCAAAACAAATAGCATGTTTTTAAGAAACAATATCTATCAAAAGATTTAAAATTGTTTATGTCCAACTTCAAAGTGAAATTAATTCTAATAACCACAATTTAATTTAATGGTAAAAATATATTATAATTACACTTTAAAACTAATTAAAAGGTTAATCTAACTATATAATTAAATTAGATTAAAAATCAGTTCGGAAGTAAAATGCAGTATTTTCACTATTAATTAAAAAATGAACATTGTCAGAAAAATACCAAAAATTTATCCAAAGTAAATTTAAATGTCTCAATTATAAAGAATAAGTTTATTTTAACAAATATGGCTTATAAAGTTATCAAAATTTAGATTTAAAAATGCTTTTCCATCAAAAGTCAGTAAAAACCCTTTTAAAAATATCAGAGTATTCTATGCCTAAGATTGGATTTATTCTCATTTTAAGCCTTTAAAATACTATCTAATTCATAAATAGACATAGATATTAAAATATATTATTCTTTACTTACTTGGGATGTTACATCCTTCCCCCCTTTAGGAAATTTCATCCCCACAATTTATTTACTTATCGAATAAGTGGGGGTATTTATCCTCATTGCATTTTTAGATTCCCATGTTTCCTCTTCAATCATGTGGTTTTTCCAAAAAACCTTTACTTGATGAATCACCTTATTCCGCAACACTTGCTCCCTGTGGTCAAGAATCTGGACCAGTTTTTCCTCATAATATAGATTCTCATCTAGCTGAACTACCTCTGGTCTCAAAACATTAGATGGATCTGGCATTTACTTCCTTAACATTGAAACATGAAAAACATTGTGTACCTGAGATAAACTCGGAGGTAAATCCACTCGGTATAAAACTGATCCAACTCTCTCCAGAATTTCATATGGTCCAATGAACCTTGGAATCAGATTTCCTCTCATACCAAATCACATCACACTTTTCATGGTGAAACTTTGTGGAAGTCATGATCACCTATATCAAAAGAGAGATCATTCCTCCTGTTGTCTGCATAACTTTTCTTCCTGCTCTGAGATGTTCTCATGTGTTTCTATATCAGCTGAACTTTTTCTAACATATCTGCTACCAATTATAGTCCCATCAACTTCCTTTCACCCACTTCATCCCAAAAATATGGAGTTCGACACCGCTTCCCATATGATGCCTCAAATGGTTCCATATGTAAACTGGAATGAAAACTATTATTATAAGAAAAATCAACCAATGAAAGATGTTGGTCCCAAATTCCCTGATAATCCATTGAACAAACACGTAGCATATCCTCCAATGTCTGAATTGTTTGTTCTGACTTCCGATCTGATTGAGGATGAAAATCTGTACTAAAATTTAATTCAGTCCCCAAAGACTTTTGAAGGCCTTTGCAAAAGTTAGAAGTGAACCTGGGATCACGATCAGATACAATGGAGAGGGGAACTCCGTGTAACCTAACTATCTCTTTAAGATACAATCTAGAAAGTTCATCTAGGGAAAACGTATCTCACATAGAAAGGAAATGAGTAGATTTATTCAAGAGATCAACAATAACCCAGATTTCATTATTACCTCGAGGTGTCTTCGGTAATCCCACAATGAAGTCCATGGATATATTCTCCCATTTCCACTCTAGCACTAGTAAAGGCTGAAGCATCCCTTTCAGTAACATCCGCTCTACTTTAACCTGTTGACAAGTCAAACACTTAACAGTAAAATCAGCAATATCTCTTTTTATTCCATCCCAGTAGTAATACTCTCGAAGATCTCTATACATCTTAGTACTGCCTGGATGAACTGAAAATTGAGAACTATGAGCTTCGTATAACAACTCTCTCTTCGACTGTGAATCACAGGGCAGACACAATCTCTTCCCAAATCTAAAAAAAATTATTATCAATGTTGAATTCTGGTAACATACCCTTCTGAACTAGCTCTACCTTTTTCTGCAACTCACTGTCTTGATTTTGTGCTTGCTTAATTCTATCTGATAGAGAATATTTCACCGATACTTGAAACAAAACAGAATAATTTCCTGCAACATCAACTTCCAAGCCAAGATTCATCAAATCCTTAACTAAAGGATTACGTTCCAAATGTAACATGGTAAATGAATCAATACTTTTTTGACTGAAAACATCTACCACTTTATTTTCTTTTCCTGGGTGGTAGTGAATCATGCAATCATAATACTTGATTAATTCTAGCCATCTCCTTTGTCTCATGTTCAATTATTTTTTAGTGAATATATACTTTAAACTTTTGTGATCAGTATATATTTCACACTTTATACCATACAAATTATGCCTCTAAATTTTTAAAGTGAAAACAACAACAACTAATTCTAAATCATGTGTAGGGTAATTTATCTCATGGGTTTTCAACTGACGTGAAACATAAGCAATTACCTGATCATTATACATTAGGACGCAACCAAGTCCTTTCAATGAATAATCCCTATTGATAACAAACTCACCATTCCAGGATATTAGTGCCAAAACTGGAGCATTCACCAATCTTCTTTTCAATTCCTGAAAAAAATAATCACATTCTTTTGTCCAGATAAACTTAACACCCTTCCAAGTTAGCTTAGTCAATGGCCTGGACGACTGTGCAAAATTTTAAAGAAACCTTCGGTAATAGACTGACAAACCAAGAAAACTATGAATCTCAGTTAAATTTGTGGGTCTTGGCCATTCTTCAACAACCTTTGTTTTTTCAGGATCAACAGTTATTCCATCTTTAGAAATAATGTGACCAAGGAAAGGAATTTGTTGCAACAAAAACTCAAACTTGCTGAATTTCCCATAAAATTTCTTTTCTTTTAAGGTATGAAAAATAACCCTTAAATGACTTTCATTCTCCTCTTTAATTTTAGAAAACACGAAAATATTGTCAATGAAAACAACCAAAAACTTATCTAAGAACTCATGGAAAATTCTATTCATAAGGTCCATGAATACAAAAGGTGCATTGGTTAACCCAAAAGGCATAACTACAAATTCATAATGGCCATATCTTGTACGAAATGCGGTCTTCGGAATATCTACTTCCTTTACCTTCAACTAATGGTACCCTGATCTCATGTAAATCTTTGAAAAATGCCGAGCTCCCTGGAGTTGATCAAACAAATCATCGATATGAGGCAATGGATATTTTTTCTTAACAGTGATGTTATTCAAGGATCTATAATCAATGAAAAGTCTAATTGAACCATCTTTATTTGTAGCAAATAAAACAGGAGCACCCCATGGTGATGTGATTGGTCGAATGAAACCTTTCTCTAATAAATCTTGCAATTGTTCATTCAACTCTAAAAGTTCAACTAGATTCATTCGATAAGGGGGTTTTGATATTGGCTTAGCATCAGGAACTAAGTCAACAGTAAATTTAACTTCTCGATCTTGTATTATTCCAAGAAACTCATCAGGAAAAACATCTGGATACTCATTTACCACTGGAACATCATTAATCTGAATGGTTCCTTTGTTTTTATCATTATGTGAAAGGTAACATTCATTTACATATTTTACAAGTTTCTTATCCTCTTGATATGTTATCAACAATAATGGTTTATTCTTGTACACAAACTGAAAGTATTTTTGAAAAGAAACTTCTTTATCTCTGCAGTCAATATTAGCATGTTAAACAGAGATCCAATCCATACCCAGGATAACATCAAACTCTACTAGAGGTAAAAAAATAAGGTTTTCAAGTAGATTCTTTTCACGGATAAGTATAGGAAGATTATTATAAATTATTTTTTCCTAAAAATTTACCCCAGGTGTTTTTACCACAAGTTGAGGAGTCATTTCTTGAGATGGAATTCCCAATTTATTAGAAAACTTTTGAGAGATGAAAGAATCTGTAGACCCTGAATCAAACAACGCATTGGAATAATCTAAAAACAAACAAACAAAGTACATGATACCACTTCATTTGATGGCCCAACATCTACTGAAGTAGTTGCAAAGGATTTCACCACACCTTTATGCTTGTAGTCTAACTTCTTCCCATCATTCAAGCTCTTTTTCAAACACACGTTTGCATAATGACCCATCTCATTGCACTTGAAACATTTCACTAACTGTAAATCAAATTTGGTCTTACCATTACCCTGATCTTTTCCAGTGCAATAACGAGCCTTATATCCCATCTTACCACATTGGAAGCACTTTCCAGAATTCAAAAGACATTACCCATCATGCTTTTTACCACATTTATCACAAACTGAAAACATAGTTTTCTTACCATAAAACCTTTCTGAAGGATTCTTCCCTTTCTCCTTCCACCTCGACATCTTCTTCTGTTGGTTGTCATAGAAAAATTGATCATCCGCAAACTCCATTTCCACCTTCTTAACACATCTAACAAGCTTTTGATAACTTTTGAACTCACGAGAAGCTAATGCCCTTCGATATTTTGGATTTAAGCCTGAGTAAAAATTATTGATTTTACTATCAAGGTCTCAGATAACATTTAGAGCATACCTTTCCAATCAAGTGAACTTTTCATCATAAGCATCCACTGAGTCATCCACTTGCCTCAATTCCAAGAATTTTTTTTCCATCATAAGTCGAACAGCCTTAGGAAAATATTTCTCAAGAAACATACCTTTGAATTCATCCCAGTCAAGAGCATCAATCTCATCAGCGTCCCTGATATTTTTAACCATCAACCACCACTGATCTGCTTCACCCTCCAAACGGTAAACAGCAAGACTAAAGTTTTGATTTTCTAAACACCCCATGATATCGAAAATATTCTCCAGTGCATTAATCCACCCTTCAGCTAGTACAAGGTCAGATGATCCTCTGAATGGTGGGGGATGTTGCCTCAGGAAATGTTCCACCACTAACATGTACCTCTGCGATTTATCTGGCTGATCTTGTGCATAGATACCACCATCATTTATCACTTGAGTCAAATTCTCCATTACTGCAACAAACTGTTCGGTTCCAATTCCAACCATCTCTTGATTCTGATTTGGAAGGTCATTTCCTTCTATATGCCTTCCAAGCACTGCTTCCCTATTTCCTCTACGAAAAACAATTATGAACAAACATGTATTAGATGAAGCAACATGGTAATCTTCAAATGCTATATCATTTCAATTTGACCATAATGTGTAAAAAATACTTTTGGATAATCATTTAATAGAATTCTAACTCATAAAGTTATCTAAACCGACCTCTGATACCAACTGTAAGGCCCCGACCTTAAACATTACTTAACATTGAGTTATTTGAAGAATTTACATTGAGGATCTTTTCAGGTTTAGAGTTTTAGAGAATTAGATCATAAATCATGCATTTCATTCCACATTTAAACAAGGTGGTTACATAAAAAACAATATTCATTTATTTCCATAAAAGGGAACATATTTAAAATAAAACATGGATTCTTTCTTGACACTTCCTTAACACAATCATCACATCATGTACCTTTCCCTTGACCTGTGAAAAACATTTCAAAAACTTGGGATGAGCATAAAAATCTTAGTAAGGGATGTAAAAATATGGAAATAAAACATTAGTCCATGTATACATAAGAATCAATGAAATCACACTTTACTCATAAAAAATAAGCACTTTAACATACCTCATGAAATCATCAGATTTATGAATAAATCATAGAAATCATAAGACATAAAGGTAACTTTAGTCAATCATAACATTCTTACGTAGGGAGTAACCCTGATGGTTAGGTTTGGAATACCCATCATACTATATTCCCTAAATCTTTTTGGAGAAACCTTAGAGTTTTACTCCTTCGTGTTACCCAATGTTTTGGAGAGCTATCTCAGACTCACCCACCCTTAGTTTATCATGTGACCACCCGTCTTCATAAACAATTCCCAAGAACCATAACATAATCTCATCACATAAAATATTCATAAAGGAAACATAAAATTTCCACATTTCAATCACAAGATTTCAATAAAACACATTGATGTAATCAAAACATTATCAAAACAATTTTCAATATCAAAATAATGTAAAACATGATATTTATTTTTCATTTAAAAAAGTTATGTCTTGTAGAGGAAGCATAAAATCAAATAATGGTCACGATGGCGGAGAAGTCATTGTCGCCACATACATAAGTCAAAAACATTCCATTTTGTCGTTTAGTAAAATGATTAATGTAAAAAGATTCCTTTTTAATGAAATTAAAAGGTCAAAAGGGTTTATTATACAACTAATAAAAGAAGGTCATATATAAATTGAAGTATGCCTCAATGAAAGGAGATTGAGATGAAGTCCCTTACCTCAAGTCCGACTTGTCTTATTCATTTATTTATATTCAAGAATAATAAACTTTGGTCAATTTATAATTGATTAAGGACTTCCTTTAAAGTTTATTATTTAATTCATATCACATATTATCATGTTATAATAATTATTTAATTATGTGAGTTCATATCATATGTTTTGTCAATGTCCGATACATGAGTAAAAATGAACTTGTTTGAAAAGAATTGCCGATGTATTTATAATTAAATCATCTTCAGAATGGTATTAATGATTTAAATAGCATATATATCCAGTATATATTCATTTTATACTATTCCATAACATTTGGAGATAAAAAATGAAATGCACCGTTCATGGAGACGGTAGGTCGTACGTACGCATGAACGATACTTTCATTTCTTCGTCATATTAAATGAATTAAAACTAAATGAGACATATATATATTAAAATTATAGTATAATATATATGTTATATAGGTAACATAAGTTCATTAATTATGTTCTTTATAAATTTCATGTTCGAAATGAAAGAGTCACATCACTTGAGGGGGCGGTAGTCCACACTTCCTCAGATGAAATTATCACATTTTCACAACATGAAAAGCATAAAGGTATGTTTTAAATATAAAATACAGAAGCATAGAGGGGACATAAATATAATATATATCATATATAAATATTTTTCCAAAATAATGGCCACCATTAAATGTGTTAAAAGAAGATCGAATAATCATCATTTCGTGGGGCAGTAATTCGCCGCCCATAGAAATAGTATGTTCTTTAACCATTAGACGGAGGTGTGTGTAAGTGTAGTTAGAATCCTTATCATAACAACATCCTAGTATATTGAATATAATGGTGTTAATATGGGGTCAAATAATGAGAAGATATTGGTGAGTGAAGAAGGAAAATAAAAGAGAGAAACTTGAGAGAAGACATTACCTCTAAATCGGGTAACTCTTTTTGGTTTGAGCCAAAGGCTTCCTTGGAAATCATTCTGCCCAAAGTGAGGCTTATAGGAGTAAGAGAGGGATGTGGAGAGATAATATGAGCAGAGTTTGGACAAGACAAGGGCTTGAGAGGTGTGGGTAATGGGGTAGAGGTGGGGGCCTTTTATAAGAGGGAGGATGGCCACTTTTGGAAAGTCTTGGAATATTACTTTATTATAAAATGATTTTAGGATTTTAAAAGTCCCACTGTAACGACCCAAAATTTTTCAATGGAAATACCCTTCTTATATTTATGTCATAAAATAACATGAAAACACAAAATAATGAACTACTAAGTGATAAGTAACCTTTAAACATAAGTTTGTCACAACTATGTTTTGAATTTTAAAAATCCGACATACACGGTTGTGTTCAAGATGATTTTTGGAGTCTAATGAAACAAAATTAATTTTTGGTGAATAGTAACCTACCCATATGAATAGTAACCTAACCTTATTAATAGTAATATGACTCTTATGAATATTAAATAAGAGTAACATTACCTATGAATAATAAAATAAAATTTAGACATCTTAGAAAGTGACAATTTGACCTTAGTAAACGTTTTTGGTATTTTATATGTCATAAATAATTAATTATAATTAATTAATTAATTTAAAAGAATATTTATTTCTCTGAAATGTATTCATAAATTATTTAATCAACGTCTAATAGTTTTTAGATAATGTTATGAGACCCTATGTAATTTTTGAATGAACTATAAAATCAGTTTTAATCTTAAAAAATGTTTTTTTAAGTAAATTATGATTTTAATTGAATATTAAATTAATAATATTTAAAAAATTATTTTTGAAAAAAGTAATTCTTTTTTGGATTCTACACGTCAAAAAATGGTTGGGGTAAATTTTTGGGATTTTTCTAAGAAACATGAATTTTTGATGAATAGTTGAATCCGATAATTCACAATAAATGCTAAATACTGTATTAATTGAGTCATCAATGATGTTATGCTGATGTAATCCCACTTGGTTCGGGATTAAATTATAAAATTACTATTCTTGGTCGTTCAAGACTCACAATTCCGTGTCTTAGGTGAAATTAATAAACTAATCAATTTTATATTAAGGAAACCCCTCTCCCCTCCACTATAAAAGCAACCCTTCACTCCCTCTTTTACTCACACCTCTCAAGCTCCAGGACTTCTCTAAACTGTGCCCAAACATCTTCCCTAGAACATCCCCCACGTCCAAAATCTGCTGGTCTCATCAAAAGACTAAAACTAGCTTCCTTAAGGAGGATCTCAAGAGGAAGATTTAAGAGGTAAATTCTCTCCCTCTTCTCCTTTAATTTTCTTTCAAGTTCAAGTACCTTTCTTGATCTCTCCCCACCTATATTCATCCAAATTGTTTTGTAACTCCAGTCTTATGCATCTAATTTAATTTTATTATTCTAATGGGATATTATATCACCCCACACCCTTTCCCTCTTCATTTTATTTCATTAAAGAGAACATTGTTCATGATGTGTTAATTTATCACCTTCAAAAACGACATGCTCTCTTCTTCCATTTCTACCTTCAGATCTGGTCATGAAACCATTTTTATGGTTGAACCAGAATATTTTATATGTATTATTTTCTATTTTAAGTTCTTTAAATAACTTATGTCCATATTACTATGTGAAAAGTTAAAACAAGTTCGTTGTGATCCAAAAACCGCTCAAATTAACCCAAATAATCATCATTTAATTCTTATCTAATGATTCATCCACATGGATATAATGTGATTCATTATAAGATCATTAAAAATCCTATAATATCATTAATAACATGTAATATCAGTTCTGGATGTCTACTCATGTTCTACCCAAACTTCAATTTAAGAATACAAGTGAACCACCCAAGAAAAACCATAAAAACGAACATCCCCGAACAATGTTTTTAAACTCTATAAGTCATCCAAAGGAACATAATATGACATAATGAAAGCATAATGAACCCTATTAACGTTCACATGGTTCTATATTTATAATTAATGAATATAATTTCATTATACATGACATTAAAGGGAAGGAAGCATTCAGGTACAAGGTAAGGGGAAATCTCGAACCCAATTTTCTTCCTTCGGATTCTACCTATTTCACTCCATTTTTGACATGTTTACTTCTCAATGATCATTTGTTCATCATTTACTTTACTTTTCTGGGATATAAATGTTTTTCACTGTTTTTTTATGTCCATCAAAATGTTTTCCAAAAGAACTCTTTCTTTAAAGATCTCACCTTTTACCTCTCATTCAAGGTTGATGGTTCTTGTATCAAGTATGTTGTTCCCTTTTTATTTTGGGAACCCAAAGCTTATTAATGCGTTATTATGAGATGAAAACCATTCCTTTTCATGGGTTAATTATGTTGATTTATGTTATATGTTCATTGTGGCATGCATGATAAATGATAATGTTATGATGTGACGGGTGTGCCCGGAATTATATAGCGCAATATGAATGTTTAAATGTGACGAGTGCACCCAAAATTATATAGCGCTCTAATGAATTGGGTAAAGTGATGAATCTCATGAGTAAATGAGAAATGATGTGTGAAAAAGATTCTATCTTTGTTCACAAGTATGTGTGGTAGTTAACCACTAAGACATGATGTTTCATTTTTATGCATTGCCACATTTCAAGTCTTTTATTTATGCTCCTCTCATGTTCATGATCTTTTTCCTATGTTATTATTATGCTCACCCCATGATATATTGTTCTTCTCTATCCTCTTACTGGGCTTTTAGCTCACCCCTTTGTATGTATATCCTCAGGTGGCAACATGTACTAAGGAGAGGACAAGTGCCAATAAGAAGGAATAGAAGAAGAAATTAAATGAATGTTTATGATTAAAGTTGTATTTTTTATGTATGGTCCTAGTTTTCCCAAGACACTAAACCTTTGGATCCTCTATGTGTAATACTATTATGTTGTTAATCTTTGAAATGATGTAATAGTAATGTAAGAAAATTCTGGGTCGCTATAGTTGGCATCAGAGGAAAGTTTTAGTTAATTTGGGAATTAGGATTAGTGAACCCTAGAGAAAACCTACAACATGAGACTAAGTACAAATATGCACACAAGAATATTTACCTAGGGATCCCATATGTTATGTTTTTTGGTATAAATTTCTTAAATGAATAAGTTATTCATGAGTTGTTTACTTATGTTCTGTTCTAACCTTTTCTATTTTAGAAAATGGTGGGAACCAGGAGAAATCAGGCCAACAACTCATGCGAGGGCCAATGCAACGATTCCCAAAACGACATCCCTAATGATTTGGGAGGTGGAGTTCAAAACTTCATGGAGATTCTTACCCAATTATATCAGGTTATGAATAATAACCATAATAATGGGGAGCATCCTCCTTCACTGAAGACGGAGCAGCTAGCTATTGAATGTTTTATGCGGCAATGACCACCGACGTTTTGTGGATCTTCCAATCCACTAGTTTCGAAACAATGGGTCAACTCCATGGAGAAGGTCTTTTCTATGCTTCACTGTTCTGAGACGGAGAAGGTGACTCTATCCTTCTATCGTCTAGATGGAGAAGCTGATCAATGGTGGGATTTGATTAAGAACACCAAGCCAAGGGAGGAAATTGAAGAGATGGAATGGGAATACTTTAAAATAATGATTATTAATAAGTATTTCCATAGAACTATTCACACGAGGATGAAGATAGAATTCATAGAGCTCAAGAAAAAAGAAGGAGAATCTATCACAACCTATGAAGAAAATTTCACAAGGCATGCAAGGTAATATTTGGGTTTTGTTATCAACAATGATAGCAAAATTGATAGATTCTTTAGTGGATTAAAACCACACCTTCGAAAGAATCTTTCAATTTGAGACTTTGGTAGTTATGAAGAAGTTGTTTGGTGTGCTCTCAAAGTAGAGATGTAGTTTGGAGAATGGTCCCATGGCTATGGTGATAAGAAACAAAAGATGGATTTTCAAGCTGGTGGATCTAATGACAAAGGTGGGAAGAAAAATCAATGACCCACATGCCTAAAATGTGGGAAGTTACATAATGGGAACTGCCTCAAAGGGATGGGGAAATGCTTCAAGTGTGGGAAAAAAGGACACCATGCTCAAGAATGTCAAAAAGACATTAAAAGGAAGGAGAATGTAGCTGATGAAAAGAGAGAACCAGCCATGGTTCAATGCTACAACTGTAGGGAGCTAAGGCACTTTGCAAACTAGTGCACTAAACCTCGAGCTCTCGAGGGTAATCAGTGTCAGCATCCACCAAAGCCAAAGGAACAAGAGAAGGATTATGCCATCACTACTGCAGAGGTGGATCATGATAATGAAGTCGTACACGGTACACTTCCTATTCACTCAGGAATGGAAAAAGTCTTATTTGATTCTGGTTCTACGCATTCCTTTATATCTTGCAAGTTTGCTAGAACTATAGAATCAAAGCCCTGAAACCTTGAAGTAGAGATATCTATAAAAACACCAAGTGGTGAAATCATTGCAACCCAAGTGTTTGACTCTTCTCCTGTTGACGTATGTGGGATGATTATTCCAAAAAATCTCGTAATACTTCCCTTGGTGGAATTCGATGCTATAATGGTAATGGACTGGCTCTTGTTATATAGAGTACATATCAACTATCGGGAAATGGAAATATCTATTCATATTCCGAACCATCCCATGATCCTCTAAAAATTCAAGGAAGATCATGAATCTCCTTTGAACAATTCTTCAATGGTTTGGGTGTTGAGTCCCTATGAAGAAGCATACCTCGCCCAAATGGTTGAGTCGAAGGAAAGTTCCAACCTTAATGAAATGCCCATCGTGAGGGAATACGACGATGTATTTCCCGAAGAGTTACCCGGAATTCCCCCAGATCATGAGGTAGAGTTCTCAATTGAACTCATACCCGGAGATACTCCTATCTCTAAGTGTCCCTATAGGATGGATTCTATCGAACTGGAGGTGTTAAAGAAGCAGTTGCAAGAGCATCTAGACAAAGGGTTCATACGCCCTAGTGCATCACCTTGGGGTGCGCCAGTGCTCTTTGTGAAGAAGAAGGATGGAACAGTGTGAATTTGTATCGATTATCGGGAACTCAACAAGATCACCATAAAGAACAAGTATCCTCTCCCAAGGATTGATGACTTGTTTGATCAGTTAAGAGGAGCTCAATACTTCTCAAAGGTGGATCTTGGTTCTGGATATCATCAAGTAAAGGTGAAGAAAGAAGATATTCAGAAGACTGCCTTCCGTACAAGGTATGGGCACTATGAGTTTTTGGTGATGCCCTTTGGACTTACTAATTCCCCTGAAATCTTCATGGATTTGATGAATAGAGTCTTTAGACATTACCTCGACAAATTTGTGGTAGTGTTTATCGATGATATTATCATATACTCCAAGAGCAAGGAGGAACATGAACAACATCTAAGGCTGGTGTTGGCGACATTGAGAAAGGAGAAGTTGTACGCCATGTACAAAAAGTGTGACTTTTGGATGAATCAAGTCATGTTCTTGGGACATGTGATCACAAGTGAGAGAATTTCTATGGATCCATCAAAGACAAAGGCGATTGCAGAATGGACCAGGCCCTTTAGTGGCATAGAAATCCATAGTTTTCTTGGATTATCTGGGTACTACCGACATTTTGTGAGAAACTTCTCACGATTTTCAAGCCTGCTAACTAAGTTAACAAGGAAAGGGGTAAAGTATGTCTGGACAGAAGAATGTGTGGGAAGCTTCAAGGAGCTAAAGATAAGGCTGATCACTGCACCTGTACTCACACTACCAAAAAGTGGAGAAAGTTTTGTGATATACAGTGATGCTTCAAAGAAAGGCTTGGGTTGTGTACTCAGGAAAAATTATAATGTGATAGGCTATGCCTCACGACAGTTGAAGATCCATGAGAATAACTACCCGACGTATGATCTAGAGCTGGCAGCCATGATTTTTGCCTTGAAAATCTGGCGGTGCTACCTTTATGGCAAGAAGTGTGACATATACACCGACCACAAGAGCCTAAAGTATATATTCACACAAAAGGAGCTAATCATGTGTCAAAGGAGATGGTTAGAGCTAATCAAGGATTACAATTTTTCTAGTCACTATCATCCTGGAAAGGCGAACAAGGTAGCTGATGCTCTAAGCAGAAAAGAACCTGCTACTCTATCCATGTTGCGGACTGAGAAAGACCCAATCTTCCTGTATATGCAAAGGATGGATTTAGAAATCATAAGGGCATGAGGTACATCCTACCTTGCCCAAATTATTTCACAACTATCCATTCAAGAGAAGATTAAGGAATCACAAAGGGATGATGTGGAGATACAAAAGTGGGTGAATGCAATAAATGAAGGGAAGCTGCAAGAGTTCCATATCGATGATGATGGTGTGATTCGGTTTGGAATGCGGATTTGCGTGCCTTCATCACCCGGGATAAAGAAGGAGCTATTGGATAATTCACATTGCTCAACTTTCTCTATCCATCCTAGGAGTACCAAGATGTATCTTGATCTCCGAGAACACGTCTGGTGGGATAACATGAAGAAGGAGATTGCAGAATATATATCGAGGTGCTTGGTATGTCAGCAAGTTAAAGATGAGCGACAAAAGTACAAGGGTATGATGCAGCCATTACCTATACCCATGTGGAAATGGGAAAATGTTACTATGGACTTTGTCACGGGTCTCCTGAAGATGGAAAAGGGGAATAATGCGATATGGGTTGTGGTTGACCGACTCACTAAGACTGCCCATTTTATCGCTATTCGGGAAGACCTCTCGCTTGAACAAATTGCAAGGATATATGTGAAGGAAGTGGTGAGACTGCACGGTGTTCCACTCTCAATTGTCTCTGACCGTGACAAAAGGTTCACATCTAAATTATGGAGGAGCCTTCAACATGCTTTGAGTACTGAATTAAATTTCAGCACGACCTATCACCCCCAAACAGATGGCCAGTCTGAAAGAACTATTTAGGCACTTGAAGATATGCTAAGATCCTGCTCTCTTGAATTCAAAGGTGGTTGGGATTAACATCTCCCATTGGTTGAGATCTCATACAACAATAGCTTCCACTCGAGTATTCAGATGGCTCCGTATGAAGCTCTTTATGAGAAGCGATGTAGAACTCCAACCTGTTAAGATAAAGTTGGAGAAAGAAAGCTACTTGGACCCGATCTTGTTCAGGAGATGACAGAGAAGGTTCAAGTCATCCAGAAACACATTAAAGATGCTCAAAGTCGGCAAAAGAGCTATGCTGACAATCGTCGAAGGGACTTGGAGTTCGATGTTGGAGATAAAGTCTTCCTTCAAATATCTCTATGGAAGAGAGTCATGCGATTCGGGAAGAAAGGGAAGCTAAGCCCAAGGTACATTGGCCCCTTTGAAATCCTTGACCGCATAGGACCCGTGGCCTATCGTCTTGCACTTACACTAAATATGGCTCAAGTTCATGATGTGTTTCATGTATCACTACTGAGGAAGTACAAACCAGACCCCTCACATGTACTAAACTCAGAGGTGGTGCAACTGGAAGATGATCTCTCCTATAAGGAGCATCCGGTAAAGATTTTGGACTGAAGTGATAAGGTTCTACGCAACAAGACAACCGATATTGTCAAAGTGTTGTGGAGGAACTATAAGTTTGAGGAAGAAACTTGGGAACCAGAAGAGGCAATGAAGGAGAAGTACCCTCACCTGTTTGTGTAAAGTGCAATTTGGGGGAGAAATTTCTTAAGGGGGGAAGAATGTAACGACCCAAAGTTTTTCAATGGAAATTCCCTTCTTATATTTATTTCATAAAATAACATGAAAACACAAAATAATGAACTACTAAGTGATAATTGACCTTTAAACATATGTTTGTCACAACTATGTTTTGAATTTTGAAAATCCGATATACATGGTTGTGTTCAAGATGATTTTTGGAGTCTAATGAAACAAAAATAATTTTTAATGAATAGTAACCTACCCTTATGAATAGTAACCTACCCTTATGAATAGTAATATGACCCTTATGAATAGTAAATAAGAGTAAAATTACCTATGAATAATAAAATAAAATTTTGACATCTTAAAAAGTGACAATTTGACCTTAGTAAACGTTTTTGGTATTTTATAAGTCATAAATAATTAATTATAATTAATTAATTTATTTAAAAGAATATTTATTTTCATGAAATGTATTTATAAATTATTTCATCAATTTCTAAGAGTTTTTAGATAATTTTATGAGACCCTTTGTAATTTTTGAAAGAACTATAAAATCAGTTTTAATATTAAAAACTGTTTTTTAAGTAAATTATGATTTTAATTGAATATTAAATTAATAATATTTAGAAAATTATTTTTGAAAAATGGACTTCATTTTTGGATTCTACACATCGAAAAATGGTTGGGGTAAACTTTTGGTATTTTTATGAGATACTTGAATTTTTGATTAATAGTTGAATCCGATAATTCACAATAAATGCTAAAAAAAGTATTAATTGAGTCATCGATGATGTTATGCTGATGTAAGCCCACTTGGTTCGGTACTAAATTATAAAATTACTATTCTTGGTCGTTAAAGACTCACTATTCCTTGTCTTAGTTTAAATTAATAAACTAATCAATTTTATATTAAGGAAACCCCTCTCTCCTCCACTATAAAAGCCACCCTTCACTCCCTCTTTTCCTCACACCTCTCAAGCTCAAAGCCTTCTCTAAACTATACCCAAACATCTTCCCTAGCACTTCCCCCACATCCAAAAGCTTCTGGCCTCATAAAAAGACCAAGACTATCTTCCTTAAGGAGGATCTCAAGAGGAAGATTTTAGAGGTAATTTCTCTCCCTCTTCTCCTTTAATTTCCGTTCAAGTTCAAGTTCCTTTCTTGATCTCTCCCCACCTATATTCATCCAAATTGTTTTTTAAATCCAGTATTATGAATCTACTGGAATTTTATTATGCTAATGGGATATTATATCACCCCACAACCTTTCCCTCTTCCTTTTATTTCATTAAAGAGAACGTTGTTCATGAGGTGTTAATTTATAACCTTCAAAAACAACATGCTCTCTTATTCCATTTCTACCTTCAGATATGGTCATGAAACCATTTTTATGGTTGAACCAGAATACGTTATATGTATTATGTTCTATTTTATGTTCTGGAAATAACCTATGGCTATATTACTATGTGATAAGTTAAAACAAGTTCGTTGTGATCCAAAAAACCGCTCAAATTAACCCAAATAATCATCATTTAATTCTTATCTAATGATTCATCCACATGGATATAATGTGATTAATTATAAGATCATTAAAACTCCTGTAATATAATTAATAAAATTTAATATCAGTTCTGGATTTCTACTCATGTTTTACCCGAACTTCAATTTAAGAATACAAGTGAACCACCCAAGAAAAACCCTAAAAACGAACATCCACGAACAATGTTTTTAAACTCTATAAGTCATCCAAAGGAACATAATATGAAATAATTAGACTAGAATGAACCCTATTAATGTACACATGGTTCTGGATTTCTAATTAATGAATATAATGTCATTATATAGGACATTAAAGAGAAGGAATCTTTCGGGTACAAGGTAAGGGGAAATCTCGAACCCAATTTTCTTCCTTCGGGTTCTACCTCTTTCACTCCATTTTGATATGGTTACTCCTCAAAGACCATTTGTTCATCATTTCCTTTACTTTTCTGGGATATACATGTTTTTCACTATTTTTTTATGTCCATCAAAATGTTTTCCAAAAGAACTCTTCTTTCAAGATCTCACCTTTTACCTCTCATTCAAGGTTGATGGTTCTTGTATCAAGTATGTTGTTCCCTCTTTCTTTTGGGAACCCAAATATTATGAATGTGTTATTATGAGATGAAACCCATTCCTTTTCATGGGTTAATTATGTTGATTTATGTTATATGTTCATTGTGGCATGCATGATAAATGATAATGTTATGATTTGACGGGTGCGCCCGGAATTATATAGCACAATATGAATGTTTAAATGTGATGGGTGCACCCAGAATTATATAGTGCTCCAATGCATTGGGTAAAGTGATGAATCTCATGAGTAAATTTCAAATGATGTGTGAAAAAGATTATAGCTTGTTTCACAAGTATGTGTGGTAGTTAACCACTAATACATGATGTTTCATTTTTATGCATTGCCACATTTCAAGTCTTTTATTTATGTTCCTCTCATGTTCATGATCTTTTGCCTATGTTATGATTATGCTCACCCCATGATATATTGTTCTTATATATCCTCTTACTGGGATTTTATCTCACCCCTTTGTATGTATATCCTCAGGTGGCTACATGTACTAAGGAGAGCACAAGTGCCAACAAGAAGCAATACAACAAGAAATTAAATGAATGTTTATGCTTAATGTTGTATTTGTTATGTATGGTCCTAGTTTTCCCAAGACACTAAACCTTTGGATCCTCTATGTGTAATACTATTATGTAGTTTATCTTTGAAATGATGTAATAGTAATGTAAGAAATGGTCGGGTCGCTATACCCACAATGATATATTTTGAGAATAAGGTGATAAGGGTTCGAAATCCACCCATCCAATAGGTTTTAGACATGTGTAAGTCTTAGATTTTACCTTATCTTTTAATTTTATTTAAATCATTCATTAATGAGGTAATCACGGCATCATCATGGTGTCATAAATAAATTTATTTATTTAATGTATAAAAATTATAAAAAAATACCATGATATAGGAAATATTTTTATATTTCAAATGACTTTTTATAGTCTAATATATCATTTATTTTAAGAAAATTAAAATTGTTTTACTTAGGATATACAAACCTTTGTTATATTTCTCTTCTTTTTAAAAATAATGTCATAAATGTCACTATTACACCCATGTGACTCCATGGGCCCTCATGTTTGGTAAAAATCTTTCCATGGTCGTCCATGACTCAAAAAACAGGATATGGACACATGTTGGGGTCATTTTATATTATTATGATATTATTTTATTACCCTTAACTACCCGATTACAAATTAATCATGATAATTAAAGATAATTACCGTCGTTACTATTCGTAATGTTCAAAAAAAAAGATTCTTAATTACATAATTTGGACCTTATGATTCCAAATATGGAATCGATTTTACCAAATTAAAAACACAGAAATTGTGGTAATTAATTTAAAAATAATTCCCGTTATCATAACAAATAGCGTGTTTTTAAGAAAGAATATATATCAAAATATTGGCAATTGTTTATGTCCAATTTAATAGTGAAATTAATTCTAATGACCACCATTGAACTAAATGGTAAAAATATATTCTAATTAAACTTTAAAACCAATTAAAAAATAAATCTAACTATATAATTAAATTAGATGAAAAAACAGTTTTGAAGTAAAATGCTGTATTTTTCACTATTCATTTAAAAAATGAACATTGTCAGAAGAATACCAAAATTTTTTCCAAAGTAAATTTCAATGTCCTAATTCTAAATAATAAGTTTATTTTGACAAATAGAGATTATATAATTGTCAAACGTTATATTTAAAAATGGTTTTACATCAAAAGGCGGTACAATAATCTTTTAAAAATATTAGAGTATTCTATGCCTAAGATTGGATTTATTCTCATTTTAAGCCTCTAAAACACTATCTAATTCATAAATAGACATAGATATGAAAATATATTATTCTTTACTTACATGGGATGTTACGTCGGGATCTGGTTACCCATATTTTTATACTTCTATTCATCCTATAGAAATGGTGGGAATTATTTTTTATAAGCTATGAGTTTATCTTAGTTATTGACACTTCCCTACTATTGATATAGATTTTATAAATTTTATTTATTCACACTGGTATATTTTTAAATAAAAGTATTTATTCACAATGATATATTATAAATCAATTATAAATGGTCATGAAGAGTGGAATTATAAACCACACGATAGTCAATATTTCTTGGCCCTGTCATGTTTTGGTGGTCTTCAGGTTTTAGTGGAGGTGTCATTTTGTTGTTTTTTTTATAAAATAACATGCTTGTATCATTAATATAAACCATTATTAAAGGTATTTAATGGTTACACATGATATATTATGGTTTCCATAAAGGAATATGATAATGGTAGGATATTTGGGTCCAATTATCATTAAATTATTTTCATGATTTATTTATTGGGAAGTCACACATGAAGATTGATTTTGATTAATTCACTTTTAAATAGAAAAGGAATAACCATTTCATTTAATTTATGTATAATTTTAAATAAAATATTCAATTTCATTCTTATATAAATGATACATTAGAAATTTGGCTCAGAAAAATATGAAATGGAAGGTTGAAGTTCATATTCACAGAGAAGAATTATCAAATGGCATGTTAATTCTAGTGGGCCTTCCATTATAAATTATTCTTTCTTCCTCTATATAAACCCCTTTATCATGTTGTATAGTTTTCCTATCATGATCAACTCTTCGTCCATTCACATAGAAACAACCACACCCCCATTTCGGATGTTGAGAACCACACCTTGGTTTATACTCGCCTCTACCTTTGAAGTATCTATTGGGGTTTCATTGTACATCATATAGACATGGAAGTGAAAGAAAAACCCAAAATATATGATCTATCTTTGATAAAATACATGTGTTGTGAAAGAAGAACATAAATGTGTGTGCATGGATATTGAATGCTATAATCACCAATGGGTTTTCTTGATGAATATCACTAGATTGGAAAACATATGCTTCATACCTTAGAGGGATTATATAAGCTGGTGAATCTTGATCTCATTTAGAGAACTCCCATACAATTGAAGTGGTTGTACTGCATTCAGAAAAGGTTATGAAAAAGCTATGCAAGGGAAGGTAATTTGTACAGGCTTGCTGAAAATTGGTTATCAATAATAGGAAGGATCACATCTCTTTATATAGTCATCCATGACATGTTTTGTATAATGAAATGTGTCTACCATATTTAATTTATCCATATATATTGATTCACATTGTAATTGATTAATTGAATTCTATTCAATGAATATTTAATCAAATTATAAAGGATTATTATTAATGAAACCACAATGAAGCTAAATACACCTAAATGAAATGTTCCATTTAATTAATTTAGTTCATATATAGTAATATCCCACTAATAATAAAATCTATAATAACTCTATGAAAATTTTTACAACTCATTGTGAATCAATCCAAATCAATTTTTTGGATATGTTTTCAGAAAACTATCTTCATTTAATATACCTTATTTAAAAACATAATCCTTATCAATATGCTTAACATTGTCACTCTGATGTCCTTAAATTAATTGAAAAAATATGAAATATATATTTCATAAATGTACCTAGAGATCAGCCTCTAGAAAATAACCAATGCTACTCAATATAATAAGGGGTATGGGGTGATCTTCATCTAACATACTCATTTCATTATATAAATATAACTTCTACTAGTTGTGTCATATACGTCATATATGAATTTATATAATGCTTTTGTTCATTATATGAAGTGACCACTAGACATGGAACATGTAAATCTAGTATATCCACCAAACCTATTCTTGATTCTTAGAAATAGATGGACCAAGTCAATTAATACATCACCTGTCATTCACTTAAAGTATTATAACATTACATGACCCTCATCCAAGTAGTTAAAAAACATATTTTTTAAACATATCAAGACCATGAATTTAGTCAATCTAATTATATTAATGGATAGAAGTATTTTCTTTTCATACAAGTGTAAAAATCATATCTTAGTTGTAATTAAGCTGGTGACATGATCAAGAACATTCAAAACCACCCCCATATTAGATATTTTCTTATGTTGAATTATGTTTGTAGGGCATCGATGTATGAAGGTTAGCATTGAAGGTATCTCTCCAAAATTAGGTATGAATGATTTATAATAAGCATACACCCATAAGTATATATCTTATGGAATGACATTCCACGAGATATACTTTAGTGGGTCATCCTAATTAATAAGTTTCTACTTATTACCCCACATATTTATTCTCTGTATCTAGAAATAACCCCTTGTAATGAGTAAAATGATCCATTTTAAATAATAATAACATATTATCAGAACCTATAATAGTCCATGGGTTCATTGATTAGGTAAAACACATTATTTTCACTTTGAGGGGATATTTCTCATTCTACCATTCAAATAAAGTTATGTTGTAACACACATGAATGAATGATAAATTGAAATTTCATTTATTATAAATATTTGATATGTGTAAAACCATTATAACCATTCTATTATGTTTTAAACACACACACGTATATATATATATATACATAATATTTCCCACATGGGGTTTCTAAAATAATATATATTATTTTATCAACATTAAATCCATATGTAATTCTTGTCACATCATATGTGGCCATCTAAAAACTACACACACTAACCTCTTAGTGAGTAACATTTAAAAAGAAATATATTTTGAATAATGGTGATAAATACGAATAATATTCCTTAGGTTTAACTATTTGAACCTATATTCAAAATTCATAATTTCATAACATAAAATGTTATAATTTTATCATTTATTGTCTACACTAAAATATTTCTAATATTAACACAATTATATATTATGAAATGATTACATCAAATATCCTACTTGAGGTCAATGTAACCATTTAAATTTTTATCTAGAATATCCTAAACTATTTCATGATAAAGTGAAATTTAGTTGATTGTGGTAAAATGGGTAACTATTTACATTTTACTTCACCATTATTTTTTAATCCCTATAGAAAATCAAGTGAATTTAACTTTGTAAATAAGATAGAAAAACAATGATATTAACTTTATTACAATAAATGCATGTAACTATTTTCATTTTCTTAAGGAGATATCCTAAAACTAATTTTAGGATACTATTTATAATATAATTTTTCATGATAACTAAATATAAATCATTTTTTATTTATCATCAAATATATTAATCATTTTTGGAAACTAAGTGAAGTATTTATTTTCCTCATAGATTAGTATAATCAATTATTTTTTAAATTTTAATACCTAAAAGTTCAACCATAATCCTACTATCCACTTGGCTATAATATTCTCTTTAGAATATCTTTATATGAAACAACATAAAATACATTTTATTTTAGGAAATAAAACGTATTTCTATTTCATGGGAAAATATGTCAAATTTACTATTTATTCCATATATCTTATGTCATTATAGATTTTTCCAGACTTTCCTTGAAAAAGAATAATTTATTCATTGAAATAGACCAATATGGATGGGATTCAAATTCCATCATATTTTAATAAATATATTCATAAACATTTTATTATGGATAAAACACTATTATCTATATCTTATTCTCCAAACATGTTATAGAATCTAATGAATAATAAACCAAGTGTATAAAATTAATCCGATCATGTTTTTCATAATTAATCTCTTTAAAAATATAGAATCATATATGATAAGAGAGATGGAGATACACTTCATTTACTTAAAATCATCCAAGCATGAAATTGTATTCACATTCAAATTTATTATGAATAAACTGTTTACTTCATCACTTGAATGAAAACTATAAGCTATTATCAATTCATCCTATGTTTTTGAACTTATATATATTTACAACACTTGTAAAAAATTCACAATGTATCTCATATCCTTCAAAATAAAAGAATAAATTTCTATAACATTAATAATGGATGTGGAAAATCCATAGAGTTATTAAACCCCATCAAATATTCTAGATAATCCCATAATATGGAATCATCACACTTTCCAAATAAAACTCTCATGTTTTAATTAACCTTATCTGGATTCATGAATAATTATTATTGGACATTACAACTTAGTATATGTGAATTTTGAACATTTACCTCTGGTACTATATGTACAGTTCTAGAACATAAACATCACATTCCTTAGATATTTTATTGTAAGATTTTTTAGAATATCTAGTTATATTTTCTTGAACTTTTTCATATTTTTGGAACATTTCCATCAATGAAAATAGGATCAGTTTCTTAACTAGTTTATGACTTCAAGAAAATATTTAGTCACTCCAAGAATATTAAAACATATTAAATATTATTAGAATATAAATCATATGAATTATATGAGACTATAATTCCTTATGTCAATTAGAATCTAGTTACTTTCAAGATTTGAATGAATCAATACATGATTACATAAGTATCTTAATTTTCTTGTTGAATAACTTCAACAAATGGTTACTCAAGAAGGAACTATTCTAACAAATAGAATATTCCACTTTCTTAAGAACATTTATTATGCCACCATCATTAAGGGATTATTACATTAAGCTTCTCATTTCAATGATTAGTTTTAATTTTATAGTTTTATGATGATGACGAATTGAACTAAAATAGAAATTTTTGATAGATGTATATCATGTTTTAATATATCTTTATTAAGTAATTTTAATGATATTGCTCCCAATAAAACTGATGACCTCATAAATCATATCAATTTAGTGATCCAGGATCCCTATATCACAAAAAATGACCCCTCTTTAGCGTGAAACACATTACTTTAGTAATTTAGGTTGAGATTCATTCAAATTACAATGGTTTTAACCCTTGGATAATATATTGGATAACCCTGTTCCCAAATATATTATATAGAAATTATCAAATCTATTCATTTGGTATCCTAACACATGGTGTTTCTTAGCTATGTGTAACCCAAAAAACAACTAGAACTAGATAATAAAAAAATATCAGGGAACCCTGCTTGGGAATAAAACTACACATTAAATAATCATAATATACTTGTTAATTCTTTCCCATACGTAATATAATATAGGGGTACCACACTTTGGAATGAAACTATCTTGTTCTATGATCAATATTTTGATAAGTGTTTCTTTATAAGTAATCCCACACATAGTATATGCGGGGATTTCTTTTAAGGTCTCACTAATTTAATATACATCATTTTCATATTAAATTCATAGTTATTACATATTATGTAATCACTATATTTACATTTTTTATTCTATTTTGTGTATGAATTATACTAATTATTTAGTTTTGGAATCCCAATTTCCACAACAAAAATAATGCATTCAACCCACATTAATGTGTAGCTTTAAAAAGACCCTAATTTTTTTACACACTAAAAAATAGAACCTAAACATATTAATACACATCTTAATGCATCATATTCATAAGGTACAAGAACTTTTCATGCCAAGTAATAGAGAAACATGAGATTTGTTTTCTCCATATGAGTAAGACTAGAGGGACATATAACCAACCCTATTCACTTATCATTAGACAAGGCATATACCTCATGGTAAGTTGGTGGCATGACCCCAATTCTCTCTACTCAGGGGGTATTTTCACAATATAGAGTGTAATTCATGATATATCTAAAAACTAAGATGCACAAAGTATTCCTGAAAAATAAATTAACTCCAATATCTTTAGTTATAAATCGAGAACACAATACATTAAAATAGAATTTAATTGATTCATACATAGAATATATTGTAAGGTTCTATCTCTTAGTGTTTTTTAAGAGTTAAAATAAAACATTCACATTTATAATATAAAATATTTTTTACTGTGAATAATATATGGAATAAATATGAAATAAATGAAGATTAAAATATTTAAACTTGAGTTTATATTTATGGACAATTCATATATAAAATTTGAATATAAACCCTTATTTAAAATAGCTAACATTATAAGAATTTCTTAGTTCTGAATATGAATTATTTTATACTTAATCTAATATAAACTCATTCATATTATTCATTATATGAAATTTCAATTTGTTATTAAAAACATTGATCAAATAATCAATGAATTCATCTTTGATGTATTTTAAAAAATATCATTAAATACAATCCCCTTTTAATTTTAAAAACATTAAATGTAATTAATTATTTAAAATTCATATTTATTAATATAAAATCATTTTATATTTTGACCATATTAATTATATTAATGAACTATTTTCTAAAAAAAATTATAAACATGAATAAAATAAGTAATTAAATAATATTTTTGTATATTTATTAAATATTAATTCGGATATCTATTTCTATGCTTGAAATATCTCATTTCCCATTTTTTAAAACATGCAATTCATTAAACAATAAAATTTACATATTGATTCATCAAAAAATCCCAAACATTGATACCATGGTTGGGTTTTTTTATCCATCCTATGGACCTGATAGTGGAAGAAAAACCCAAATATATATATTCTATCATTGAAAAAATCAATATGTAATAAGATAAGAACATAAATGAGTATACCTGGATATCCAACACAGTAATATCCAAGGGATTTTATCTATGAAGATCCCTGGATTAACCAACAAATGATTCTTGAATCTGAGGGATTACCTCAATATGTGGATCCCTTTCTCAATCAGAGGACTCCTATAAACATTATAAATTTGTATCATTTTTACTAAATGTTATAAATAAGATACAGGAAGGAAGATAATTTTGTTTTTTTTACTAGAAAACAGTTATCAAAAAAATGAGGGATCACATCCCACTATATATTCATCCATGATGCATTTCATTTAACAGACTTCCCCATCCATTTTTAATGTATCTATATTTATTTATTTTTATTTTTATTAACTAATTGAATCCTATTAAATAAATATTAATGTTATTTAATCCATTTAAAATAAATTAATATTAATAAAACCACATGGAATATAAATAAATCTTAATTTAATATTTCATTTAATTATCTTGTTGAATATTTAAAAATATTGTCATATGGTACATTTTATTGCTCCTATGTATCTGTTTCTATAGGACAAACTGTGAATTTTTTCACTCGTTTCTCTATTTAAGGATGCTTGATGATTGTGTTCCCATATTTGGTTCTTATTTTTCTTTCATCGGTGGGTTAGTGGGAACACTGGTCTACTCTATCTCAAGGGAGTGGGGAGGGGTGTAAAGGATATTGGGGGTGGAGGCGAGGAGGATGAGTAGGATGGTGCTGTAGAGAAGGAACATAGACTATTTTGCATAGAGGATGGGGGTGAGGGAGGGAAGGGGGAATGAAAGTAAGCATAGGAGTGGGCAGTAGGGTAAGGAGACAAAAAGAAACAACATAGAGTGAGGGAAATGGTTGTGAGGAGAAGGAAGGTAAGAGGTCTCTCTATGTTCATATCTTTCATCATTATCTGCAGTTAGCTTCCCTCCATCAACTATTCTCTATTACTGTGACTAAACATGTCACCTACTCATGTTGTAGTCATTGTTTCCCTCCAACTTCATCAACCATTATGGCCACCCAAGTCATTGTTGTTCCCACCTATCTGTGTTATTTCCTTCCCATGGATTCTTATTTTTATATGAATGTCACCATCACCCCCTTCACCTATGAAATGCTTCATGCACATAATTATCTATTTCTTTCGAAATACAGACCCCATATTTTATGATATTCTGGAAGTGGATGTTCCTCCTTATAATTTTTTTGACATCAACCGAAAAAAACACTAAAAGAAAAAAACCAAATACCAATATAATTTAAATAATAAATATATTTCATTTTATGACAAGAATTTACACATTAAAAATATGATTTATATTTATAGAAATTACAAATAAGTTATTTAGATATTGAAAAAAATAATCCATTACATGAATAAGATCATATTATAAAATCATCATGAAATCATTGACCTTTAAAATATCAAATAAATAGACATGTAATTGAATAAAAATATTTATATAAGTAATAATAAAAAATGTTTAGGGTTATTAATACATAAATTTTTAAAAATAATAACAATGAAAAAAATACATTTTAGGTAATTACAACAATACTATGCATTGGAATGACACACAATTCATTATTATAGGACATAAATGCATTTAATTTTTTTATAGAGTTTCATAAAAAATTATCATATAGGTTCAGTTTTAAGAATATATTGTTATTTTTCAACTAATATCACTTTTAATATGAAATAAATCTATTTATATTATTTTTATCATATAAAATGTATAAATGAAATAAATTTCATTCATATAGGTCACAAATAAATCAATGATCATCTTCCTTGAGTTCTAGGAAAATTTGATCATTTTTTCTCAGTTTTAAGAATGGAGATATCATTTTTTACTAAAACATAAATTTAAAATTTAATACCCATAATTTTGATCATTAAAAAATGGTTTGTAATGATGTGAAGGTCATCCATATTTTTCAAAAGAAATTTAAAAGTATAAATCTCATATTTTCAAGATGTCTTGCGATCATTTTTTTCTAGTTTTAAGTATGTGGCATTTTTTTTAATTCAAACAAAATTTTTATGTTCAAAACCATGCACATTTAATCATTACTACAATAATTTAAGTAAGAATGACGTGATTTTTGGAATATGAAATAAGAATATAAATACTTTTGATATAATATTGGGAGGCAACTAGGAAAAAAAGCATAAGTGAATATTGTTAACAAAATAAAAAGTTCACAATTGTGAAAGAATCATGTCATGTAAAACATTTATGTTTTCGAATAATGGGTTCTCTTTTATAATCATGTGAGTGATAAATGGTTTTATTATCATTTATATTTAAAAAAATGTTACTGTTGGATCATAAAACATACTGATTTTGTGGGGTGAATTATTGTGATACCAAATTTTATTCTTTCCTTTCTCCTTATTTATATTCTTATTTCGGGATCTTGTTCATAGGTTAATAGTAATGTTAATTCAGTTTTTTTCTTTATATATTCATTTAAACCACATGCATGAAAAAATAAAACATGTAAAGACACCATATTTTAATTGGTACACACAAATGAGCTACTCCATAGAGCGCACACCAACCATATTTTGGTGTTTTAGGGATGTAATACTTTGGCCTGGGTAATTAAACCATTCCTATGTAGGGATCAATAATGATCACAAGACCAATACCTCTTTTTCACTTTAACATGCTGCTTATATCGAGGAATGGTCAGTTCATAGATTTTTGGGTATATTTGACTAGTTTATAGACATGTGGTTCTCCTTAAAATCATCATGTGTCATAGAAAAACCACGCATATTTGATTTAAAATAGATTTACTCTGATCTTCAATATACCTCCATGTTTATTTTTCAAATTGGATGAGATCAAATCCTTATATTTGAGGGTTGAGTCTTTGAACATTCAATCCAATAGTGGAAGCACCTTGTCTCTAGATAATTATAATTCCATGACTGGAATTATTCTCCATACATCAATTTCTTTATTGAAAAAAATATCAATAATGAACGTTCTACTCTTCTAAATATTCCGTATTTCTCTAAAATAACTATGGAAAATATTTTCAATATCTTATTATTTTTTCATTATTTTCAATCATATGTGAAATATATTATCTAATTATCTCTTAATTTTCTCATAACGACCCTAAGAAGTTTATGTATATGAATTAACATCCCTCATGCATTTGTAACCTATGTTATATATTCCTTCCATGTAACATCTTAAGAATCAAAATCATTCCATGTAACCCATGCACTTAACCTAATTATTTTAGAATAACTCCCCATAAAATAGCTTCGTGATTTTTCTCCTTCTTGTGCCACATGATCTCATCAGTTTTCCCATGTAGAGGACCAATTTCAAATTCAAATAAATATTTTTTTGTAAACATCCATAATCTTCATTCATTTTAAAATTATTTTTAAACCTCATTTGAATATTCTTTCATGTTCTCAAATCAATCTAAACCTTCAACACTAAAAATTAACCACTAAAATTTCTTTTATTCTTTTCATTTGAGGCATTTAAAAAATCATATTAAACCATCTTCATTTATGCCATTGAATATCTCTTTATATTTATTTCTATAATAAAAACCCACTTAAAGTTTTTTAGAAACTCTTTATGTATATTAAAAAATATGGTTCATCTTCTGGAATAAATCTTAGTGAAAAACCCAATAATATGATCACCATGATTTTTGGATTTACTAAAAAAACACTCGATGATCACCACAACCTTTACCATGGATTTTTTCCATTTAATTTGTTCTTTTTTATTGTAAATATTATCACGATATAGATTTGTGTCTCCTTTTAACATGAATCCATAAAGGAATCTTATATTCCCAAAGGTGGATTCTTTATTTTACATAGGTAAAACATAAAAAAAATACCAAAAATATGATATGGTCACTATTTGAAATACATTTTTATGACCACTATGAATTATATCATCTTTCATTTTTTCATCACGTTCACCTCTATGGTGTGGTGTCAACTCACTACCTATTTTGAAATATCAAACCACATGAAAAAATTATATTCACCATGACGTGTTCAACATAATTTGACCATTTATGACATCTATTTATTAAATATTACCATTAAACATGTCACTCTTCATGTTCATGTAGTTCATAAATAACCACATATTTACAAAACTAATCATTTCATTCCTTTTTTAATTTTTCAGTGACCATCATGTAGATCATTCACTAAACCATTACCATTATAAAAGTAAAAAATCACCATATTTACCTTGTCATGACCTATACAATATCAATGTTACCTTTACATGATTTTTTTATTTTAAATATAACCATTATGATCATAATAACACACCATTATATGAATCCTTATGAAAATAAATTTATACATATTCAATAGACTACAACTACCCTTACATATATACTTAGTAACATTTTCATAGGTCCACAATTAAACCATAACATAAAAAACACATCTAAAATGATTCATGGGTTTCCTATCTCACTAAAATGCATCTCAAATCATCATCCAATAAGTATTAACCACATGATATTACATCTTGAGTTCATGAGAATATCTCTTTAACACATTTAATATACTTTCACTCACTCCATTTATATTTCAATATATCCTACATATAAATCCGTGGTTGCAACATTCTCCCTCATTGTGTTTTTTTAAGTATTCAATAAAGTACAAAGTTTATGTCTATGTTCATCTCTCTTCTACCCATTTCAATAAAGTAAAAATGGTTCTCTGTTTCTTCATATTTATATTTGAAATATCTCACCCTTTTTACAAGAATAGGTGAGTGTGATAATAATTTTCAAGGAAATATTTTTATTGTCACCTTCAAACTCAAACCATATTTATAAATTCTTGATATGAAAAAAACATGATCACCCTTAAGGCATACATCATATTTCTTGTACAATTATCAATAAAAAAACTTCAAATGAACTAATATTTTAGATCCCAAATCAACTTTTATATCATATGTTTATTTGTTCTATAAATTACCACTGATTAGATCACTAATTAAGAATGCCTTGTAAACAAATCTTATAATCCCACTAATCTAGATCTTGGATTAGGGAAAAAGAATCAATATTAACAATGTCAATAAGGTATATATTTTCACTAAATATCTAAAATTCACATTGAAGCTTGAGTAAATGAATAATTATATTATCACAAATAAAATCTCACAAAAAAAAATAAGTACATAAACATTAATTTAGATGGGTTAGAAACATATCAGTTGTAAAAAATAGTTTTTTCCACTTATTTATATTAAAAAAGTTATATTAATTGTAACTAATATCTTCCATATCTTTATAAGGCATTAATTTTCTTTCAAATGAGGATAAAAACATTATATTTTCATGACCCTAACCATCCACGATAGTGCACACCTCGTTTTACCACTTAAGGATATTGTTTTCTCCATCCGAGTAGATTTTGGTTTTCTTGAAAATCACTTAGATGATTCCATCATGTTAGCATATAAAAAATATAAATGGAACACTAAATAAAACTATGTAGGATAAAAATTATATAATCAATTGTAGTAATACTATAATATGGGATAAATTTTAGTTTAATAAAAACATTATATTTTCACCCTCAATGTAAAAAGGTATCAAAAATACAAAAATATAATTTTCCTAGAGTTGAAGGGTCGATATTCTAAACTAAAAATGAACATAAAAGATAAAATAAATATAAAACTATTAGTGTATTGATATTTTAAATTATAAATCAAATTTAACATACGTAGTACAAAATGAAACTAAACTCTATTATAATAAACTAATGCATAAAATATATTTCTAAAACAAAATAACTAAAGAAGAAAATTACAAACTCATATTTAAACCGATGAGAAATTTTGATATGTGGACCTAATATAAGGTATCCTCTACTATGACTTATTGAATGGTATCATCTTCTTAAAAAGTTATAATATCTACTCCTGATTTCTATCCAAGAAATCCCATAATCTACCAGATCGGTATTTTTCTCCACAAATATAATTAATATCTTTTTACCTCACTACATAACTAGTATATCAATTTTCCTCTTCTAATTGATAAGTGTCTCAGTGCTATATCTGCTTAACTAGTCGTTTAGTTTAGAATGATAGTTAAAAAGTAGCTTGGTTTAGCCTGCTACATAACCAGTAGCTTTGTGAAACAATTATAAAAGTAATTCTGGGTATTTTTACAATAAAATAAACATAGTTTAAGTTTCCAATTAAAATATCAGAATTAAAACCAATTGAAATAACATTAATCAACATGAATTTGATGAATTTATGTGACTACGTCTCTTTGGTTTTTTGTAAAAAAATCATTGTCTTCTGATCGATGGGGTGTATCTGTATTTATAGGCATTCCTCCAATAGTCGAAATCCACAATTCTTAGGGACAATTGTAAAAGTATCAGTAGTAGATCACTATTCTTATTTTAATAAACTTGACTACTTTCCATATCTACAAATATGTTGGTTTATATTTTCTACCATCCTTCATATAGAAATATTATTTATTTAATTTTAAACATTTAATATAGTAATATAATTTGACTAAATCAAATACACTATTATTTTTTTAGACTTTTAGTAGTCAATATTTCATTAATTTTGTTATATGACCACAAAATAAAATAATAAAAAATGACCTCCAATTAGATTAATTATATAAAGAGTTTTGTGGTTTTCAAAACAATTTATGTTATTTACAAGTCTCAACAATATTTATTATTTGGAAAACCCTAACACTTATAGAAAAATTAAAATAATCTTAATATATATTTCATATAATACTTCTTGTATATCATTAGAAATAACTAATATATAGTATCCTAGATAACATTTTGAAATCACCTATATATTTAAAAATACCCCTTAACAAATAAGTGATTTCTTTTAAAATATATTCTAGAAAATAATTTTATTTTTTGTAAAAATTATACCCTGTTATGGTTTTCAAAATGAATGAATGTATTTCTAATACACATTAATAAAAAATAGCTAACAAAAAATGTAATTATTAATTAAATTTAAATGGTAATTTTTACAAATGAAATTAACATATAACATTGATCAAAAAAATTCAAAAAAGATTTGTAAAATAGAAAAGCATAATGGAATATCAACATTATTTACATATTCATCAAACAATTTGAGTTTGACGTTAAAATAATTCTAAAATTTAGAAAAATAAATAAATCCTTATTTTATTTTTCAATCATGGTTTTTATATCTTTTATATACTTTTGATTCTCTAAAATATAACTTTATTTAGATTTTACAATTTGTTCAAATTCAAAAATATCCTCTAAAGAATTATTTGTAGAGAAATGAACTTTTGATCATATTATATATGATTTAATTTATATAATAGAACTTTTTTATTTCTAATATTAAAATTTATAATTATGAAAATCTATCTTTTGACATTAACATTAATGTACTTTAATCACTTTTATATCTTCAATAGAAGATGTAATTTATTCAATATTACATTCAAAATAACTGATATCATCATCATGTATAAATGAATTTTCACAATGAGAATTTTTTTTAATAAAGAGTTATTCTTTGTATATCAATTAAATCGACATCCATTACATTAGATCTGATGTTCTTTGAATGATTTTTCTAATTCGGATCAGAATGATTTGTTTAATTTGGAATATCTTTTAACTATTCTTTATTTTTTTTCAACATAATCAATTAATTGAGTATTGGTTTCTTGCTTTGTAACATGAAACTTTTTATGTTGAGGAACCTATATTTTGGAACACATCACAAGTATTAAACTAATATTAGAATGTATCTTTCTTTGAATTATCAGAATAGAATTTACCTTATGGTTAATAGATATTTTTTGTTAATGAATTGATTGATATACATAAAAATACTTTTATTTTCATCTATAATTTTGAAATAATATTCTAGTCTTCCTATACAATTATATTTACTAGAGGAAATTACTCAATGTCAAAAGTATTTCCATTCACTAAATTTGATTCATCTATTGTTCTCTTAGAAGAAGAACATGAGCTTGATAAAGAACTAGAACTGGATCTTTCTTAAAAATTGATTTTGGAACAAATTATTTTTTATAGATACAAATTTATTATATTAGATATATGAATAGAATATTCTATAGGTGAAAAATACTCTAATGGTATCTCATTTTTATGACCATCACTTTTCTCCTTCTCAAATATTTTTTATACTTCACAAGATTTCATAAAAGAATTATCTTAAACCTATTATGGGGTATCCTTTTCAAGATCTTCATATTGATTAACATCTTATTTTTGAATAATTGGGGATTGAACATTAGTTTTAGGATCTTAATTTACTTCAGATAGAAGAATTTATGATCTCATAACTTTATTATCCTTTACGATTAGGCTTTCAGTCAACCTTAGTGGTGAAGAGAGGGAACAAGATTTCTTAAGATCCACTGAGGTAACTCCTTTACCTTTTCCTTCAAAAGCCATATTTCCTTCTAAAGGAATTTCTAGAACAACATGTTCTTTGACTGTGTGGGGAGGAAGAATTGAATTTTCAATTGGACACTTATTCATTTCAAAGAATACTGATTTTTCTTTTTTTCCTCATAAATTTTATCTTCTATATCAATCCTTAATGATTTTACCAGTGCTTTATTAAAAAAATGATTGGTTCTCCAGACACTTTTTCTTATTTCTTATTTTTTACTTCTAGTAATTTTTTATTCAAAATCTGATTATTGATATTGATTAACTTTCTATTTTAGTCATCAAAACCAAATTTATTTTTCAAAAAGTCTCTCTTATATTGAATTTATTATACAACTATTTTTTATCCTTCTCATCATAGAAATTATTATATATTTTAACTACTTCAATCATATTGTTTTTCTTTGAAGGTTCCTATTCTAAAGTATTATCTTTAGATAATTTTCTCTTTAAGTGAACAATAGCTAATTCATATTATAATTTTTTAAATTCAAACTAATAAACAAGTGAAGTATTTTCAACAAACCATTTAATTTTAAAATAATAAAATAATATCATCCTTGAGATAATTTCAATATCAATTGAATTATATTTTTTCCTTTATAGAGATTCCATTTTTTACATCATATTATTTTAATATAATTACCAAAACTCAATTTAGAATTATTCCATTCCGAAGAAATCTCATATTTACTAATGAAGTTTTGATACCTTCTATTGATGGCCATAAAAACATGGGTAAAATCATCTTTCAAAATTTCACTACGTATTACAAAAGGTGGGAATAATTAATCTTAATTATATCATTATTTCAATTTCATGGTAAGAGAAATTTTGTGATCCACTGAAAGAGAATCCTTGCATTAGGATTTATATTGTTTGTATTAAGTACATTATTTTGAAAAATTAACATAGATTTATCATTATCAATTTTTTAGACTCACCACTCACTTCTGGTAGTTTGTGGGATACAAAAATACATTCTTATTCAAAATAAACTTCAATATGTTTTTTAACTTCTCCAAAGTTATTCAAAAATTATGAATGAAAAAAATAAATGAAACACTGCAAATATATTCTTCCATAGAGAACTATTTTCTAACATATAATTTATTTTTTATGAGCTAGTAGTAATGTTCATGTTCATCTATATTTGAAATATTTTGTTTCAATACATGAAAATTACAAGAATTATATAGAATTAACTTTTATTTTTTTATGAATATATGAATAAAAATTATAGTCTTTGAAAACCACTTTTGAAATAAAACAATATAATGTAAACTTTATTCTGATTGTAAGAAAGAAATGATTTTTGGTAGATGGGATAGGGCACACTAGTAAAAATTAAATAGCTCCACTAAAGATCTTTGAGAGTGCATACAAAAAAATATGGGGAATAATCCTTTTATAAAGTATATTCTTAGGAAGTTTGGAAGTCAATAATGATTAAAAGGATCTTATTTCTCAATGTGATTTACTCTAAAAGTATAAGATGTTATAATTAATTTTCATTGTTTATTTAATTTTCAAAATTTATTATTTCTTCAAAATTAAAATAAAAGAAAAAATTATATAAAAAAAATATGTTTAAACTTAAAATGTATAGTAAATAAAATTAAAATATATTTTTTTGAAATTTTGTTATGAAATATGGATAGAAGAACATTATATCTAAATTTAGATGAAAATTAAAACTAGATAATAAAAAATATTATGAAAATCTATTAATGTGGATAAAATTATCTAAAAATTATATGAATAGAAATGTTTATCTAAATAGTTTAGGAAGTTATCTTCTATTGATGAATGGAATTATCTTATTCTTTTGAAGTTGGTTCAAAAAATAAAAGAAAAAGATATTTAAATTCATAAGATAATTATAAAATTTTCAATATTAGCTTGATCAATTAAAAAAATACCCTATAAATAAAAGGAATAAATATAATAAAATAATAAAACATTAATGCAATATATTTAGATTAATGAAAATAAGATATATCATGGGAATCAAGGATAATAATTTAGCTATTAATGTAGAGAATGCTAAACATCATAATTATTTATCTAGATGATAGACCTCTTCATGTCTTTATACTTTTCAAATAGGTTCTTTGTAACCCATAAATTATTAGATCATTTATTCTCATGTTCATAAGGTTCTTATGAAATAAAGCATTTTCCCTTTAAAAATGATTGAATTATATTAAGGGAATAACGCTTCCTTTAAAGTCCTCCTCCTTGAATATAGTGAAAAGGATTCATAATTTGGAAAAAAATCACATTGATCATATACTGACCATCTAATGTTTTTTATTCCCAATCTGGATGAAGTTATGTTTGGTTAAATTTGATTTTATATCTTCTCAAATTTATTTCTACCTATGATGAACTTGTTCAGTCACTTCTTCAAGCCTTCTATGTGAGAATTTAGTTTAATGATATAATATTTTTCTTGGTAAAAAGTTAATCCTTTAATTTTTACTTTTTTATTTAAACATTTTGATCTTGTATCTTCAAATATCACATCTTTTTCTTTCAGAACAATACTATGTTTATAAAAAAATTCATTCAATTTGTCAAAATCTAAAATGATCTTTACATTTTATTTTCTAATTACTATTTTTTATCTTTATCAAGTTTGAAAGTAGTTGTCCTTTATTTAAATAATCATTTCATATTTGTATACCTCATATGTAACTTATGATAAATTTCATCACATTCTATAATGTAATATTTAATATCTTCTATATTTTTGAAAGACCTATTTTACTCATATAAATCATAATATTCAGAATCATATTTAGTTTTTCAAGCATAGAAACAATAGAACATAGTTTCATGTTTGTAAGGGATCAATAATTATATTTTCTATCAATAATTTTTCTAATTAATAACATTTTCACATATTCTTGTAATATTTTTATTATATAACTTTTATTATATGATTTATTTGAATTAGTATCAATTTCTCCAGAAATTTAGGTGTATACATTATTTAAAACATTTATACTTCTCATCTTAGAATAATATATATAAGCCTCATTTTATTTCTTCTTAAGATATATATATGTTGGTATTATATGGAATTGTTACCTATATTCATAGAAAATTAGTTTAGAAGAATAATTTTTCTCTTTTCTATCTATAGGATAACTTCTTTTAATATTTTTGTATTTAAAGATTATTCTTGCAACATTAGCATATTCTTCATCATTTGGAGCATTCTCAATATCTTCAAAAAATTTTCTAAAACACATTTTATTGAGATTTTTTTACTATATTTAATATTTATATTACCAATTATTGTAATAAAAACTCCATGTTTCTTATTTTCCCTTTCTTCATATATCTCTATGATATTATCAAACTATAATAATGTTTAAATTTATTCATCTAAACTTAACATTTTTTATTCTTAGTATCATCAATAGATTTCTTTTTTGATTCTTAATCACTGGGTAGAATATCAATAGATTCCTCAACTAAATGATCATCAGATAATTATTTCTCTTCAAGTGATTATTAAATATTAACAATTTTCATAGACATATGATGCATTTGATAAACATATTATCTAAGCAAAAATTCTAAATCATGGATTTCAAATCTCATCAGAACACTTTTGGTTTTACAAAATTTTTATGTTCTGAAATGTGAAACTTCTAATTTCTTCTATATACCACAAGAAGTTGTATAAGAAGATATTTGATTGTAGATATTTTTATTTAAATATTATATAAGAATTTTTCTAACTCTGAATTTTGATTGAAACTATGTTTTCTATTTTCTAGTAATGGGATTAACATTTTGTTCAGGAACATTCTAACATCCAGTAAGCCTTAGAAAATTATCAACTATAGTGTTGATCAAAAAATTTTCCATTATATCACACCAGTTATGTTAATAATTAACATAATTTTTTTTTGTTCTTTTAGGATTTAGGTTCACGATAGATCCAACTGGTGAACCTATTATCCTAAAACAATATTCTACCCATATTTTACAATGTAAGGAAAGTATAAAATAAAAATATGATCTGAAAATCATTAAACATCAAAATTAATTTCAAGATTAGAAACTTTCATTTGATTCTAATTAGAAGATAAATATTATATAAATAATAAGAATAATACTTCAATTGGGTAGTAAATTTTGTTTTAAAAACAACTATATATTTTTATCCTTATATTCTTAAAATGGGATTAAAAATATAAAAATATTATTGGAATGACTATATTACAATAAAATGAAGTATAAAACACCATTTAAAAATAATAAATCAGAACAAGAATGTTTAAACCTCACTTTTAAACCAAATTTAAAGGTAGATATGTGGACCTGATAAAATTTATCCTCAAACATAACTTGTCTAATGGTATCTATTTCTTAAGAATTCATAATATCGACACAATAATTATATACTAGAAATACCTTGATCTTCCAAATCATTATTTCCCACCACTACAACAATTAGTAGCTTTATTACCCTACTACTTACACAATATCATTGTTTACCTCAACTAATTGACTGGTAGACTTATTCTTTAGCTACATAACTAGAAGTTTAGTTTATCCTACTACTAAACGAGTAACCCAATTTATCCTAATAATGAACCAGTATCTTGTTGAGACAATAACAATAATAAATTCTAGATTCATTTACAATACAATCCTCCCAAGCTCAAGATTCTAAAAAACACTTAGAATGATAAAAAATCAGAAGTACATTAATCAAAAAGTAGTTTAATACTTCAATAGATTATAGCTCACAATTTTTCTAGTGAAATCATTTCTCCTGATAGATTACATCTAAGTATATTTTAATACATAACTCCAATATTTGGAATCCTTTTATCAGGGAAAAAATATATTATAAGGGGTGTGGGGTACCGTAAAAAATCCTCAGTTAGAGGATTGTGGTTGTTCATGGTCAACCAAACCATTTATTTTCACTTTCTTCTTAGTGTTTTTTTTTCAAAAAGCAAAAATAAAATCATCATTCAAGATTCTATCATTGGCATTTTTCATAGTTTCAATAAAAAACACAGCAATAATTATGTTCTTGTTCCATATTCCTAAACAATTGAAACTAATAATTCCTTTAGATTAAGAATTCTTTAGTCACATGTTCAATCATTTTTTTATTTTATTATAATTCTTGTTCATGAGTTTCATTTTAGTTGTGGGATTAAACCCACTTATGAAATTTTACTCTCATGATGATACACCAATAACGCATTCTTGGGAATAGTTCCTCTCTCATTGGAGTTATCTTCCACTATACACAACTCTTTTAGTAGTCATGTGAGCCTCTTCTACTTCATTCATCCTAGGTGAGTCCTCCAATTTCATATAACTTCCTCTCATAATTGGAGAAACCACCTCCCATTTCATTTACATCCATAATTACTTATTTTATAACCAACATGGTAGTTTTTATTGAAACATGATAGGTATATGAGTCATCATCCTTTGAGATCCACTTTTATCCTCTATAAAAGTGAAAATATTTTAAATCTTAATAATTTTTTTTCAGTGTATGTCATCTTATTTTATGTCATGGGAATGAATGATTTCCTTATGATTTATTTGGTTCTCCAAATTCAATATCTATTTTATCTTGGTTGAGATATTTATACTACATAATTTACATAACAATTGATCCTATGGGATTATAGACAGACACTCATACTATGTTCCATTCCTCCAAAAAAATCACATTGTTGATATCATCTCTTGAGAGACTATTTCACTGAATCTTTTTAAGATCATTATGTTATTTTAAAGATTCCAAATATAAAATTTTATATGCACAACATGTCAAGGATACCATATATTAAATCTCCATATTATCTTTTCCTTTGTAGGAGCTGAAATGTTTCTCAATCTTCTTAATCATCTCATCTTTCTATTTTATCTTGAGAACCATTTTCTTCAATATTGAGGTGGATTTATTTCCAATGCATCCCATTTCTTTGAAATGTTTCTTGATGGTGATAATTTATTCCTTCAAAAATTTCTTTTTTCCATTTTCTTTTCTATTTATTGTGATTTTTATTCAATTAAATATATTTCATCTTTCATTTTTTTACCCATATACTTTATTTCAAACTTCATGGACACTTAAAATTTTATCTTCCTTTTAATATCCAAGACAAAATAATCAATGATAGATAGATTAATTTGGTGAATTGTGTACTATTGATCAGACTATTTATTTAAGGATTAGATCCTATTGATATTTATATATAATCATTAACCAAACTAATAGAGAGATATATTATCACTATTTCATCATCATCCTCTCTAATTTCCAAAGGAGGATACAAAATTTCAAAATGTGAAAAATCATAAAAAACAATGTTATAATTAGATGTACCAATTAAATCATAATTATACACCTCATTTGGATAATTGATCGTCATAGGATAATTCTTCTTATTTTTATTCTTCTTATTTTCTTTTATTATAAGGAATTATTCACTAACTATATTCATTGATTCCATTTATTTCCAAGTACTATTTACTTATTTAGTAGTTGGTTCTCCTATTATCTACATTTCCATAGAATATCCATAATTGATTTTGAAAATATTACACATCTCAAATTTAGTGTCATAGGGAGTGGTATTCTTACATAATTCATTAAATAATGATCTATTTAGTATTTTATTAGTTATAGAATCACCAAACATGTCACCACACATTGACAAATAAACATCACAAAGAGTGTATTCCATCATCTCATTTGCAAAATTCCTTAAAGAACATAAGTATTTATCTTTTCCAACCTTTATTATTATATCCTTTGATGAAAATTATTTTCAATATTTATTACATGAATGAAAAAATGTAAATATATTTAATTGAACCTTCAAGTTAGAACCTTTCAGATTTAATACCACTTAGTGGAACCAGTTGAACCATAAATGGGGGTGAATCTTGGTGATTATTTTTTTATCTTTTCCATTATCCCTTTTTATCTTCTAATTTTAGGGATCATGTTCTTAGGTTATTCTAAAACCCCCTTAAAACTATTTCTTTTCAAATAAATTGATATAACATGTATATAGAATTTAATTTTACAAGAACACTTGATTTTACATGGTTCACCCAACTGAGCTACTCTAAAGAGTGCACAACAACAATGTGTTGGTGGTCTAAGGCTGTAATACTCTAAATAAAGATAATATAAACGACTTGATAAGGGAAAACTACATATACCAAGAACAATGAGTATTTTTTCACTCACTTACTATTGAAGTCAAGGAATAATTTTGTTTATAGACTTGAGGGTATTCATCACATTTTTATAGACATGAAATTATTCTTCAAATAAGTATGGGTCATTTAAAACCCTAGATATTTTATTTTGAATAGATTCTATTTAATCTTCAATATGTTTACCATCTTCATAATCAAAAATTATAACATAAGAACATCATATTTTATGGTTGATTCTATTTACATACACTCTAACTATAGTTTCACCATATATCCAGATAAAAATAATTCAACAACTATAATTATTCTTTAGAATTTTATTTTATTTATGGCCAAATAAATCAACAATTCAACTTATTATCATTCTCTCAATATTCCCTCTTTCTCCAAACCAGAATTCAATAATATGTTCAAGACATTCTCTTGGACATTATTATGAATTGAATGTGTAATATGTTCCCTAATTATATCTTATTTTTTTACAATTTCCTAAATAAGTTTATGTAAATATAGAAATGAACACCATGAAGTTGTATACATTGGTGTATATTCACACCACATAACTTCTTATGCTTCATGGTTAATCCATGTGTCCTATGAACTTAACCATTTTATTTTTAAATAACACCTCTTAGAATTTCTCTATGATATTTTTTCATTATTGTGCCCCATTATCCCATTAGTTATCCCATACCAAGGACTGACATTAAATTCAAATAAATAATCTATGTAAAACTACATAGTCTTGATCCTTGTTCATATCCATTGTATATCCTTCTTAATATTCCCCCATGATCTCTGGTCAATATTCACCTTTGAATACAAAAAATTATCTATATAATTTCATTTTATCTTATCATTTGAACCCTGTAGAAAATATTAGATTAACATATTGATTTAAGTCCACGAATATATATTCATAGCGACTTCCATAATAAATACCCATTGTAGGATATCAAATAACTCATTATGGATGTTTCAAGACATGGAACTTCTATAAGAAATTTTTTAGTGAAATACCCATTACTAAACTCACCTGGATAATTTTCGATTCAGTACCACAACAACCAATGATCACTGTACCCTTTAGCACGAAGTGGTATCTTTCAGTTGGGGGTTTTTCTTACCATGTTATGATAAAATGTAGTTCTACATATCATTTTATAATTATTCTACCATTAATTCCAATACACCCAAATAGGGATTCCTGGTTTTACATAGTTAAAATATAAAATCCTAAAACCTATAACCATTGCAGGGCCACCATTTTCAACTCTTTTTTATCATCAATAAAATTTTCTTCATCATTCATAAGTCCACCACATTAACCACCATTGCATGATGTAAACTCTATGAACATTCTGGTTGATAAAATCTCAATCAAATATGATATTGACCATAATGTGTTCTATATACTTTATCCATTTTTCATCTCCATTTTATTAAAATAATCCCCATTCTTGATAGTCTTTTCCTTTTATTAGTTCACACATAAACCTAACATTACCCAAATATTTATTTCTAACCTTTATAAATATTATTTTAATGTAATAACATTTACATGGGTAAGCTTCATAGGGAGTATTCACATAAAAACTACTTTTACATAGATAAGAAATCACCGGATTTACCTTGATATAACCTATAAAATACCATTATTATATTTACGTAGATCCATTAATTTAGAGCCAAATTTAAACATACTAGAACACAACATTTTGTGACTCCCTTTGAAAATACCTTTACATGGATTCAAGGGACTCCAACTAACCTTATATAGGTCACGAGAAACCTTTACACTGGAAAAGAATTAACCCATAACTCAAAAAACATCCTTCAAATTATTCATTAGTTTTCTTAACCTTGAAAAAAATCATAAATCATCCTTAAAAAATATTTTATACCATTATATAACTATTTTAATACATTATACTATCTCATGAACATATTAAATATTCTTTTAATCACATTGTAAATAATTTCAACAAATAAAAATATAAAAAACCATTGTTTCAATAGATACCTTATGACAACATGGATGTTATAAAATTGGGATTTAATTTATGAATCAATTAAAGAATACCCCATGGATATATTTTATCTATTTTATATCCTTGTAGTTTGTAGTGGAATGGCCAGTATATCTTATAAAAGTGTTAATTTATACATTTTACTCATCATTTGTGACGAATAAGAAGTAATTTATTTCACCCATGAGTATTTCATATTATTGAAGATCTAAAATACATGAAATGAAAATTTTTACATATAAATAGAGTGCATGGATCACATTTTAGGATAATATATATTTTTAGAGGCATGTACATTAAGATATCAAATCATTTTCATGGAAACCTTTCTCTAATTTTTTTTTTGAAGAAGAACCCCCTCATGTAGAGTTTAAATTTATGTTTGAAATGTAATGAAACACTCTATGTAGGAACATCATAACCGTGTATCCTTAATTTAAAACCTTAATTGTCAAGTCATCATAAACCCTCCATGAAGGGTTCCATGTTAATATTTCCTGCAGAGTTACCTTCTTATGAAACATAAGTAGTGGACAACCTTGAAAGTCCACACCCATTTTTGTAGACCTATCCACTTAAAAAAATACTCAATATTTTTCTAAATAATGGTTCCATAAAGTATCTAGGGTTAAATTTCTAATGGTTTATTTTAATATAAGTTTTGATCTTAAGGTAACCCCTTACCCAATTGATCCATTACAAGGGTATATGATTCCCTTTAGTGTCACAAAAGACCTCTGGGTTTTTAGGTTAGTACATTTGGGTCCAAAATTGACCAGACTATGTCTAATTGATATGTTTGAGATGTTAGTGGGGTCAGTATAGGACCAAATTATAGTTTCTAGAGTTTGGAATAGGTGTGAAAGATCTTTCATTGAATATAGATGACATAAGTTATTCAGTGTTCCCTATAAAGGTTTGGGCATTACTGTGTGGTCCACCAGGCACCTAGTTATCCTCTAATGGGTAGTTAGAGGACAACATGGACATTATGGATAGGGATTAGGTAAAATGTTCCACTATTCCATTTTATTTATTGGAACACTAATTAATTAATTTCATTTTTTAAATTTTATGTTAAATGAGGGTGTTATCATTTGTCTTCCAACACAACAAGCCCAATTTTCCCTAATTATCTATGTAGCCACACTGGGGGGGAAATTAGTGTTTCCAACTATTTAAAAATTAAAACACATTCCTTTTAGTAGTCCACGTATAAAAGTGAGTGAATCTCATTATCCTATCTCACAATTTTTCAACATGAATGAAATAAATATAGAAACCAAAGTGAACTTAATATGCTGATATTTGTGAGGTTAAATTACAATGTATAATATAGTCCTCAATATATGGTAGTATTTATCCTTCCATATACACAAATGATCTGTTATTATAAATAATAACTAAGAGAAATATAATGGACCGAAACCCTTATACTTGGATCCAAAATTATTAAAATGAAAAACATCAACCTACTCATCAAGACCCCACATAAATTTCTTCATGGACATTGGAATAATTTAATTACGTTCCTCTCAACCATATTTGACCAAGTCCATATGAAGAAAGATCATCAAGATAATAATTAGTCTTTATTAGTAAAGGTAGTATTGATCTTCTTCCTCAATATTGGAATAATATTTTAGATATTACCTCACTTATTAATCATCATAAATTTGAACACTTGAGATATCATATAGTAGGAGTATCAAATTCTTAATATTTCTCTCCCCTTAAGAATATCAATGACCAGATGATATTCAACATTTTTCACATCCATCTGTCTCAAAATATCTATCTATTTATTATTACTTAAACTTTTTGATATTTATAATTAATAAAAAAAATATTCCTCACCATTTCTTACATGTATAATATTCTTCTTTATAATGTCAGAAATTCACCTGAATAATGTTCAATAATAATAATATGGATACTCCCTTAAAATTTGTAATTGTGATCCTCCTTCAAACTCTTTCACCATCCACCAATCAAATATATTACAAGAAAAATGAAAAAATGATCCTTTTATATATGAAAACATATAATTATATTCAAACCTCCTCCAATATCACTTAGTAATCTTCTCATTTATACATTGTCTTTAATTTTTTATTCTTATTCAAACAGATTAAATATATCTTTTAAAGGAAAATCAAGATTTTAACTTTGTTTCTCCTCAAATATAATCTTCCTTTGGTCATTTGAACATAGAAAATTTTGTGTATTCTTTTCCATGTCTTCATGAAAATTATAAATATTTATATTGTGCTGTGAATCTAAAAGACATAGTATAATCCCTTGTATTAAAATGTAATCACCAATATTGGATTGAATCATGGATTAAAACAATGCATCATGATATTTATTCTCTGGGGAATAATAAAAAACAATCACTTTTTATGTTATGCATCACACAATAAAAAATATTTAATCTAACATTACATAAAAAATCATCATATATAAACTTTTAAATCCTTATGTTACTCTTATGGATCATTAGAGTCACTATAATGTGGGACAAATTTCTTCTTACATATTATTAGGAATCTCAAAATTACTCATATCTATACTAAAAGATAATATCACATAAGCTGTAAGACTTCAAAGATAATAATATATATCACTATATTAATATTAGGCATGTACAGTACTAGAAATGGGGTTTATCCCCACACATCTATTCCCATGGTTTAAAGAACCATGGGGATAGATGATTTTTAGTTCTCTATACCCACAGTTTTATTAAAACAGTGGGTATTCAACCCCTAAGTATCAGGCTCCTCCCCACTCTTCCATCACACTCCCCCCAATTCAACCTTACCTCCCCGACCTCCCACTCCCGGCCCTGTCCTCCCCTCCCCAACCACTGCCTCCTGACCCTCTCCTCCCCTCTTCAACCTCCGCCTCCCGACCATACGACCTCCGCCTCCTGGACATATCATCCCCTACCCAGCCTCTGCCTCCCGGATCTACCTCTGCTCTTGACCTGGTCCTCCTGGCCTTGGCCTCCACCTCAACATCCCGGCCTTCGCCACAATTCCCCCAGATCTGGCGACATCCCTGCTCCCCCCTCTTGGCTCCCTCTCCTCCAGGTATCATCAAATTCAACTCCTTCAACTTGAGAATAGACTTTACACACTAATATTGATTTATTTATCACTAATTATCCTTTTTTAGGATGGTATAATGATGGTTCATTCATTTTCATCATGAATAGGATGGTCACACCTTCCAAATACTTATTTAAGAATATCAAACATGTTTTGTGATTTCTATATATATTTTACAATACGTTTCTAACTTTTATTCCTTTAAAGGGGTTGAAACCCCCAAACATTTATTCTCAATACTTCCAAGTATATCATGATTTTTATTTTAAAAAACATATCTTTTCCATGTGAACAAATATTCTAAAGTTCCAATAAAACCCATAAAAATTATATCTTTTAAGCATCATGTTGCGCAAAATTTGTAGGATACCTTGATCCCTTCTTTCAATCACTAATCTTGGATACTTTTGTAAAAAAAAATTATTTTGAAATCCTAGAAGCTTAATATTCTTCCTATAACACTTCTTATCATCCTTTTTAGATTCATAAATTTTAGCTGTTTTTGAATTCAAGCTAGCATTCCCATTATTTCTAGATTTTTCAATATCATCGAATTTAGCTAAAAACTTAGCCTTAAAGACTTGATCATTATTATTTGACTATTAGAAAATATTTTAAAACCTATTTTATAATCCTAAAGATATTTTTTAGACTTGATTCTCACTCTTCTTTAAACATTCTCTATCCTTTGAAATAGAACTCTAGAAACTAGATCTGCATTTGTTCAATTATTCTTCTATTTTGATCAAATTCTATTTAATATGATCAAAATCATTCATTTTATTTTTAAAATTTTATTCTATATTGATGTTAAGGCTATTATCATCACTAAAAATATTATTAATACCATCAATATACTTTAGAAATTTGGATCTTCCTTCTGTAAAAACAAATTACTTATTTTTGGATGATTGATTTCCGTTCTTCAACCTTATGATCTATTTTTGCGGTTCAGATATCTTTAAGAGATACTCTTAATTATTTATTCAATAAGAAATCCATCTCAATATTTTTTTATTCACTTTTATAACTATGTTCATCACTTATAATATTTTAATCATTAAATTTAGCAATAAGTAATTTTTCACAATCTTCATCTCCAGAAAATACATCAATATATTTACCTTCACAACATTAACTCTCCTTATATAATAAGTTACTTCGTTTATATTCATATAAAATTTTACCATTATCATTAGAATAAACTGTTGAATTATTGTATTTATTATTAGATAATATTCCTGGAGTTTCTTCTTCCTTGTCACTATCCTATCCATTTTTTGATTTGGAATTGTTTTCAATGAAATTACCAATATATCAACACATTAAATATCTCATAATATATGTAGTGAGTCCACTATCTAGAATCTCTGGATGATCCTATTCAGATTTATTTTGTACCAATTTAATAACTAATAACTTCTCCTTCGCCTTACCCTTATTTTATTTTTATAATTTCAAGCATTAAAATTCATAATTATTTGTGAATGTAGAATTTTTTGACATTTTTTAGCGTATTGAACAGAAGTGGACCACCTTTAAAAAATTTCCTCTTATGTTTGAAACATTTTTTCAATATTAATTCCAAAACATTAAAGTTATAACTACTCTATTTTCATTTAATGTTTTATTCCCCCATCAAATAACCCCTACCAAATAATCTATAAAATTATAAATTAATATTATTAAAATAAAATTTTCTTCCATGTGTATAATGCCTCTATATCTATAAAGGAGTATTTTAAATTGAAATATTCTTTTTTATTCCCCATCAATGACCACTTGGGAGTTTCTTTTTTAACTTTTTTCTTTAGTTTACATATCATGGTAGACCTTTTTTCGTTTTTTCCTTTATTTAATCATGGAATCCTCTTTTCATTAAATATGTTTTTCTAACTACTAATATGATTTGATTAATTTAACAATAAATTTGATTGTAATGAATTTTTTAAATATGATTTACATTGTTGATTGAAAGATAATTTTTTTTCTTATTATAGAATGGATAAAAGCTGGATGTATCGTACTGATCAGATTTCAACCAAGTTTCAAAATAATTTGGAGAATTTTTTTGATTTTTCATTTAACAATGAATCAGATGGATGTTGTATACAGTGTCCCTACTATAATTGTGTTGAAAGACCATGGTTAAGATGGGAATAAGGTAGTTATCATTTAACAAAATTTGGATTTGAAGCAAAATATAATGTTTGGTTTCACCATGGAAAGACGAGTCAATCTTTGACTGTTCATAAACAAAATGAATGAAGTGACATGGAGAATTTGATATTTGATCGGTTTCCATATGTGCATCATTCTGAGAGAGATATCATGACGATTCAAGAAGACAACTATATCAGTACAGATGAGGAAAATATTGAAGATAATGATGTTGAGAGAGTGAAAAATTTATTGGATGATGCCAGAACTCCAGTATATCAAGAATGTACTAAAATGACCAAGTTGGAATTTTTAATGCGGTTATATCATGGGAAAACAATGTATGGTATTTCTAATACCTCCATTTATTATATTCTTACATTTTTGAGGGACTTTATTCTTGATGGTGAAGATATTCCCTCAAATCATTACATGGCATAAAAGTTAATTAAGTAGCTTGGATTTTCTACTAATAAAGTCCATGATTGTCTGAAAGATTGCAGTTTATTTTTGGTGGAAACAGCTGACCGTAATGACTGTAAAAAATGTGGTACATCTCGATGGAAGCAAAATTCATATGGAACACCATCTCGTGTGCCACATAAAGTCATGTGGCACATTCCATTGATTCCTAGACTTCAAAATCTATTCATGTCTCCAGAAATATCAATAAATATGCGATGGCACTATGTTGAGATAATTAAAGGTAATGATGAGATGTTCCATCTTGCAGATGGATTAGCATGATAGACATTTGATTCACAACATCCTGATTTTGCAGTTGAGGTGCGTAATGTCAGATTGGGCCTATCATGTGATGGTTTTAATTCATTTGGTCAGATGCTTACTACTCATAGCACGTGGACAGTTTTTATTCATGTTTATAATCTTCCTCCATGGATGTGTATGAAAAAACCTTTCGCTTTCTTGAGTATACTGATATCTGGACCTTCGGATCCTGGTAATTATATAGATGTCTACTTGCAGCCTTTAATAAAAGAGTTGAATCAACTTTGGGATTTAGGTGTGAAAACATTTGATGCTTCTTCAAAGAATACGTTTCAGATGATTGTTGCCCTTCTATGGACCATAAATGATTTACCTAACTATGCAATGATGTATGGGTGGAGAACGAAGGGAAAAATATCACGCCTCTTTTGTATGAATAATACACGATCGATAAGGCTTAAATATCATCGTAGTTTTAGTTTAATGGGGCATCGCCGATTCTTTTCAATGGATCATCAATATAGGAAGAATCGTCAGAGGTTTGATAATAATGTTGACACTGAAGAACCACCTCAACGTATGTCAGGAAGTGATGTGCTTAATGAATTGAAAGATTTTATATTTTTATTAGGGAAAGGTCAGTTGAAATCTCAAAAGAGGAAGAATGCTGATACTAAAGTCACTTACAATTGGAAAAAGATAAGTATTTTTTTTTGTGTTTCCATATTGGTATACTAATTTATTACATCATTGTTTAGACATAATGCATATTGAGAAAAATATATGTGAAATGTTTCTTGAAATTATTTTGAATATTAAGGGGAAGACCAAAGATGACTTCCGATCTCATTGGGATTTATTGGATTGGGGTATTCAACCAGAACTACATCCTGTTTGTATCAGTGAAAACAAATGGAAAGTTTCATGTGATTTTTATGTGATGACACTGGTAGAGAAAGATTAATTTTTGGAAATATTGGAGAATATCAAGGTTCCATATGGCTATTCCATCAACATATCTAAACAAGTCAACAGAATAAATTTGAAATTGGAATCCCTAAAAACTCATGATTATCACATCCTTCTTCATGAATTGATTCCAATAGAAATTCGGCATTTTATATACAATAATGTAAGGTTGGAAGTGATTCAGTTGTGTTATTTTTTTAGAGACCTTTGTGATAAAAGGTTATCCAAATCATTATTGATAAAAATGCAGCAAGAGGCACCATTAATTCTGTGTGAGTTGGAATTTTTTTTCCTCCATCCTTTTTCACTTGCATGCTGCATTTAATAGTTCATATTCAAACTGAGACACTTCTTAGAGGACTAGTCACTTTTCAGTGGATGTATCCCACTGAAATAAATATGTGCACAATGAAATCATATGTCCGAAATAAAAATTATCTTGAAGGTTCCATTGTGAAGAGTTATCTGGCCCAAGAATGTATGGATTTTTGTTCAATGTATTTGTCTAATGTGAGCACAAGACATAATCAACCAATGGGAAATTAATATGAGTAGTATGAGGAAATTCAGCCCTTGTTTCCATCTCTTCCCCAAACAGGTCGAATTTTTGGGTGATATACATTGGCTACATTGATCTTTGAAGAGCGGAATATGGCACATCGTACAGTCTTGTTTAATTGTTCTTTGTTCGATGCCTATATCAAGTAAGTAATTTGAATATATATATGTTATCTCATATGATATCATATCACATATACCATATAATTTTATTTTTATTTTATGTAGAGAACATAAACAAATTATAAGTAGAGTTCATCGGTCTTTGTTGTTGAGAATGAGAGAGGCTATGCATAGACAAGAGTTCCCAGCTTGGTTGAAATCAAAGGTATAACCAATACATTAAATACCTTAAAATATAGATATATATTTAATTATATTACTCATATGTATTCCAGGTATTGATTTTACCTACTGACTTCATTTCTCAAGAATTAAGAATGTTGGCTTTTGGTCCCAATTCATTGGTTCGTGACTGCAAATATTTAATAATCAATGGATATAAATTTGTTACAACTGATAGAGTAGTGAAAATGAGAGCACAACATGATGGCGTTATGTTAACTTCTCAAACAGATTGTTATGCCAGTGCATCAGATAGTCGACCTCGATATGAAGATGTGTATTATTATGGACTGGTTGAGAAAATATTTTTATTTAATTACTACTCTCAAGGTAGAGTCACTATGATGAAATTTAAATGGTTTGATTAAATTATGTGACATGGTACATTTATTAATGATTTTGGATTTAGTGTTATTGACATGAGTCGATTCCTACATACTGATGAACCATACATTTTGGAATCAATGGAAAACAAGTGTTTTATGTGAAAGATCATCTGAATCCTGATTATGGTGTCATTAATGAAGTAATACCAAGACATATTTTTCATGATGATGGGGATGAAATTGTCACCATTGACACCCCCATCGCTGTTAGCCAAAATATTGAATTTGATGACAGAAATTGTCCCATTGTGAGAGATGACGTTGAACCTGAGGTAGTTGAGGGTAATATATAAATTCTACCATATATATTCAAAGTTTATTTAGTTTACATTAATGTGAGTTTCTCAGGTGGGTACTAATTTAATTACTTTAATTTAGTTTTAGTTTTGAATGATATGTTTGTTTTAGTATTGTTTGGTTTCATTTCATTTAATTATATTTATTTCAATTCAGAATACTGGGTTTAAAATGTGGTTATAAAAATTGTATAACTTGGTTGTAAATTATCATTACTGAAATATTTTATGACATTTTTTGTCTTCTTTGGATTCTAAGTTGTATGTATGATTTTTAAAAATTGTTGCTCAAAAATATTTATTTCATTCTTATGCAGATTATGAAGAAAACTATAGAAGCTCGCAAGAAGAGATTATTTGATGTTGATCATGTTAGACACAAACGTGAGTTGTCTTCATTGAGTATAATAATTGTAATATTTATCCTCTTCATTACATATAATATCAAGTTCATATGTTGATCAATTTTTTAGGGATATATAACTCCAGAGTTTCCTCTTCCCAGTATGGGACCGAGCATGGATCCTCCTAGACTTAGGTGAAGCTCCCATCTTTCTACTCCCCACATTAACCTATCAGTGGACATCCCATCTACCACACATGTCCGATCTCTACTTGAGACCCCTATTATGTTCCCATACATGCTGCCATTATCATCCCATTTACCATCTTTTTCCCATTCCATGTCCACGCCGACTTGACCGATGTTCTCACCTACAAAATTTCTGTATCCATTCATGTATCCCCAAACCTACTACGCATATTCTGACATATCTACACCACCTCCTTTTCCCACCATCCATCCTACAAATATTGAGTCTGTTCTTTCAGTTTCGACTCCTATTCATGAAGATCAGCTGGAGTATGATGTGGAATAGATACTTCCTTCAAAGGATACTGATCCAGCACAGTCCACGGATTCCTCACAGCCTATTTAGGAGCTAGTATTAGGATTTTTTATTATAAATGTTTCAAATTATATAATTTCACTTTTGTCCTATTATATTGTCACTTAACTATTCTCTTTTCACCTCTTATATTATTTAGTGGGATCTTCTAGTAGGTGACGTTGGCGCACTCGAATACGGGATGCCAAGAATTGTGAAACTTAGATTATGGTGGATTACAATTTTAGAATCAAATGGTATGTAAAAATGATAAGGAGTGTATAATTTTCATGTATAATTTGGCCAAATATCATGATATGGTTCCGGTGGAACCGATCTCATAGAGACATATCAGTGCTGACATCAAGGATATGGCATGGGCGCAGATATGGGTACAAATTTTTTATAAATTTATATTTATATTATTAATGTATTTATATGACATAACATGTTCATTTTAGATTCGATTTAACTTTCCTAATGGTGAAGCTACCAAATATGCTAGTTTGAGTGATCTTGGTGAGTATTGGTGGTCATACAAGCATGAGATACATATTGGTTGGAGGAGCAGAGTGGGTACTGAGTTAGAGGGTGTACCCACAAACCCTGACTATCCAAAAAGTCAATATCAAAAAACAATCGCACATTGGAAGACTGAAAAATATAAATTACTACCCATCTTTAATGGTTTTTATATAAAATTTAATTCTTATTACTTGTATTGTTTTTTTTTCTTAGGAAGTGTTACTGAAAAACAAAAAACAAAGATGAAATGACATATCTACACCCATTGGGGTGCACTACAATGCCCGAGCATGAGAAGTGACAGGTATGTTCATCTGAATTAAAATAATGTCCTTATTTATAACATGTAATCATAACTTATTCATGCCTTCCCTTGGTTAGTCCATGTATCTTGGAAATCAAATCTTATACTAGGTGAAGGCTTGTCTATTTTTCCTAAACATGTAATATATTTCTTTGAAACCCACTTTAGAAAACCATTTCAGAAAACCACCAATCAGTTATGACTATCTTTTACCTCAATGTTTGTTGGTCTTTATTACAACTCACTTAAATCCATTTTTTTCATTTATCATATACGGTTGTAATCCAAATTTGTGCATTTCTCATATGCAACAAGCTGTATTGGGAATTTAATGTCCTGTACCTCGTGCCAAATTATCCTGCTCCAGTAGGAAAAACATGATGGAACTGCAATTAATTCACAAAAACAAGATAAAAATGTACATTTTTTATTTATATTTCAAATATTTATATGAAATTCACAATTTAATTTGTTTATAATTTCAACAGTCTACCTTGGAGGCCATGGATGAGAAGGAAGCTGACAACTTAGGGCCAAATGATCATTTGAGTCAGGTGTTAGGTGTGGAGCATCCAAGAAGAGTATGTTATAGACTAGAAAAAAACATTGTCCCCTCTAGGTATTGGTCATCATCAGACTCCTCTAAGGCCTCTAAGGCCTCTTAGTTGGAAAGTCCGTGTGGTGAATTAGTTGCGACGATGAAAATAGTATTAGAGGAGCGTAAAAAAAGTAATCTAATGAATGAATATTTCATGAAAGCTATGTCATTTTTGACTCTGTCACTACCATCAGAGGTTGATTCCACTTTTCATTCATGTATGGAATCAATGTTCTCTTTAAATAATGCCTCGGGTGATTCCCATGAGGGTCCTAGTGGCGATGACGGTGGCGGCGATAGAGCTGGTGAGGATGTTGCTGATACTGTTTTTGGTGATGAGATTGCTGATGGTGATGCTGATGGTGCTGTTGGTGATGATGTTGCTGATGATGTTGTTGCCGATGTTTCTATTGATGATGATGATGCTGGACATGGGTATGACGATGATGGCAGTGGGGGGGATATTAATCCCTTCCATTTTTGACTTAGTAGAGAGACTTATGTTGGAGTTTTATTTTTTTATATTGGTGGACTACTTGTATATGAATTTCTTTATGCAATGAAATGAATTTTGGATTATGTTTTCATCAGGGGTGTTATTTAAAAATTCTTCAGGTAATTTTCATATGACATATTTTTTTATGGTTTGGTGTGTTTATTGTTATCTCTCCATATAATCTTGACCTTAGCAGTGGAGGGGAGGCCTGAGATGGGGGGGCTGTAGTGGAAGGATGGGGGGGGGGGCTGTAGTGGAGGGCTGGGAGGGGGGGGGGGTGGGAGGAGAAGGTTGGGAGGGGGGGTGCAGTGGAGGGCTGGGAGGGGAGGGGGCTGTATTGACTTAATCTCTCTTTCATATACTCGGCATGCGGAGGATCTTCATCGGGCGAGTATGATCGTGTCCTCCACTTTGAAGAAGAAGAGCTCATCTATTGAAGGCGTTGAGAAGGTTTAGTTTCTTTTGATCTTTTGTTTTAAATGTAATGGAAATAATTTTTAGTTCCTGGAGTGATTCATATTTTTTATGTTTGGTTTCTTTCTTAATAGTGGCCTTATGAAGCTGCTGCAGTTGCTTTTGAGGCAATACCTTTAACCATGGCACAAAATTGTAGTGTTAATGTGACCAGGACTATTATTTCTCTACAAGTAAAGGCAAGTAACCTACGCTCATTTACCCTTTCCCATTTTGGTCAACGATTTATGATTATATTGTTACATAGTTCAGTCATGACACAAAAAACTAAAACACTTTCCTTGTGTATTGCATTTTCCTAAAAAAACTATATGCCTTTGGATGTCAATGAATCTAATCTTTGATTGGTATACAGTAAATATGGGGGAGGAGGAGGGGCTAGGAAGGGGGGAGGGGGAGGAGGAGGGGCTATGCAGGGGGGAGCTGGGCATGAGGGAGGAGGGGGAGGGGATGGGCATGAGGGAGGGGGAGGGGGAGGGGCTAGGCATGATGGGAAGCCGGGCATGAGGTAGGAGGGGGAGGGGCTGAGAAGGGGGAGCTGGGCATGAGGGAGGGGGAGGGGGAGGGGTTGTGCAGGGGGGAGCTGGGCATGAGGGAGGAGCTGGGCAGGGGGAGATGGGAATGAGGGAGGGGCTAGGTAGAGGGGAGGGGAGGGGGAGGGGGATGGGAATTGCTGGGTAGGGGTGAGATGAGGAGTTGATTTTTTAATCTTGATAATGCGAACAAGCCTTGAATATTGATAACATTTTCTATTTATGGTGGATACTTTGTATTTATATCAATTTTTTAATTACATTGCGATATATGTTTGTATATTTTATTTCATGTGTTTTTATCCAAAATGTTAATATATATGTCATTGTACATGACTAATTAGTATGTGATATAACAGTTATATAAATATTCGGAGTTGACTAACTGATTAAGATGTTTCATATGATGTTTTTGGTTTTCAGCTTTCCATTCTCTAATTTTTAATGGGATTTTTGTGTTTTAGGAAGATAAAAACCACAAAAGAAAAGTACTATTAGTGGAATCCTGATTCAGGTTTTACTCCAACTTTTTAATTTTAATATTCAGTTGTAGATTTGTGTATGTTTTCAATATATTGAACTATCTTTGCATTTGAAAAGGCTCAGGATGTTATTCAGAAATTATGGATCATGATGTACTTTCAGAAGGAATGCACCTTTATGATTTTTCTTGATTTTTTAATCTTATAACATGATAAAGTCTTGAATATTGATAAAATTTTCTGTTTATGGTGGATACATTGTATATATATCAATTGTTTAATGACATTTCAATACATGTTTGTGTATTTTATTTCATGTATTTTTATCCAAAAGTTTCTCTAAATATTCCATTCTACTTGATTGAGCAGGGGAAGGGGATGGGGAGGGGGGAGGGGGAGGGGGAGGGGGATTGGGAGTGGGAGCGGCTATGCAGTTGGGAGGGAGGGGGAGGGGCTGGGCAGGTGGGGAGGGTGAGGGGCTGGGTAGTGGGGAGGGAGGGGGAGGGGCTGGGCAGGGGGGAGGGGGAGGGGCTGGGTAGTGGGGAGGGATGGGGAGGGGGAGGGGTAGGGGGAGGATCTGGGTAGTGGGGAGGGAGGGGGAGGGGATGGGAAGGGGGAGTACACACAATTTATATGGGACCCTCAGTGGGTTTACCCACTATGTATGAGGAGTACACACAATTTACTCGGGTGTCATACACTTTAGTGGAGCTGGGTATATGGGATGGTGTCCATTATGGGGTTCACACTGTATACCATGAAGAACATGCCATGTAATTTGGAAAAGTTCAAACCAAGTGGACAATGGAATATGGTCTATGAGGTTCATTAAGGTTACAATTCATTAACCCCATTGTACACATTGTGTACAATGTCTCCCTAAATCCCCATTGCTTGTTTTTCACCCTAGCATCAAAATTGGACTTGTGAGTACCACATTCTAAGATTTTTTACACATAGATCATATTGGTCAGATCCTATCGCTTTTAAAGTCCATTTAAATGGGGTTTTTAGTTATGAATGTTTAATAGGATAATTTCTATATGGTTTGGTTTTAGATTCTTCATGGGGTTGGTTTGTGAGCTGCAAAGCCCATGTGAGGGTGTGAGGTCATTATTTAGAAATGTCTTGTGGATTCCAACTAGTGTTGATTATTGTTCAATTGGATGGATCATTGTAGGAGAGATCAAGTAGTTTCTATGAGGAGATCATTGTTTTACATTGTGTATTGGGACCGTTTTCTCAATATTAGAGATATTGAGGTATAAATCTTAAGTTTGGGGACCACATATATTGGAGTCTTTTGGAAGGAATAACTCTTTTTGATGAAGGTTACTGTCGGGTACCATTATACTACGAATGTGAGTCCAAGGGACTCTTGAGGATTCCATTGTTGGATAGTTTCTGATAAAGTGATTAGTGGTTTTCATATAAGGCTATTAAGATTTACTATATTTAAGTTCAAGTTGAAGAAACAGAAGAACCATAATGAGCATATTTATTACATCAAAAGAACACTTTTTGGAAGATTCCAAAAGGAAATTACATTATTATAAATCCAATCACTATGATGATGCTGAGATAAACATTCAACTATAAATATTAAAGGAAGTAATGTTCATGATTCAAGATGAGATTTTAGGATGAGTTAAATATAGATGATGATGAATTTTATGGGAGCATTGACAAAGTCAAATACCAATATCTTTAGAAGATAGTAAAGTAGTCAATTCTTGAGGTAGTCATAATTTCAAATTGAAGCCCATAAATTCCCACATCTATAAGTGAAAAACTTCATATATAAAGGGGGGACAACACATGAGTTAAGTATATGAAAAATAGGGAATATTGAGAATGAGATATTGAGATTTACTAATAAAAAGAGTTGAAGAAGGGACTTTTAGAATCTACTTTCATAAAAAGTGTATTTGGGTCAAAGGAGGTATGATGAACCTGAATCATATAGTTTTTTAAGAATAAGAACTATAAGAAAAACATTTTGGATGAAGTTCCATAATGTTGAAAATTGAGTATATCTAAATCATCCTAGATCTAGAGAAAGTTTCAAGAAAATTATACCTTTCTCAAAAGATTTTAAAGATCTAAAATTAGTTATACACAAGATATAATGATCCAACATTCTTGTTGAGGAATACCATTTAATGTAGTCTATTTTTCTACACTTGATCAACTCTAAAAAGGAGCTTGTGGATGGGGTATATAAATAGTTGTAGGAGGCTTTTAGATGGGGTATATAACCAATCACTGGAAAAGTTTTAAATTTTGGTGTATAACCAATTTCTGAATAAAGGATAGGGGGTATAAAAATTTTATTTATTTTTATAGTCACGGTGTATAACCAATTAGTAGTGATATTATTAGAGTATCCATGTTGTCTCGTATGACCAACATGGAAAGGAGTAGGCTTTTCAATAAACTTTGTAAATCATCTTATTCTAGTATTGTGCTTTAATTTTCATATGTACGAGGTTAGGATGATATTTTTATATATATAGGATCATGTATTTAACCATACATAGAGGTTGAAGTTATTAAAATTAATAAACTTCATAAAGATAAATGTTATCACAAATTTACCATTACCCCTCTTAGAAGATGAATAAGAGTAAAATATATTTATTTCACTACTAATCAGGGATTGTAAGTTGATGAAGTGAATGAGATGAGTATCTAGTCATGTATTTGATCAAGTGTAGGGTTTCCTATGAAGATCATAAGGTAGAGACCTCAGGATAATTGACTACACATGTCAATATATAGTTTAGTGTAGTCACTTGTTTAATAATATTATTTCAGTTTTCTTCTATTCTATTTCTAATAATGAGTAAAAATTTTATCTCATGGAGTTATACTAATTTTAAACTATATAAATTCTCCTATTGGTGCTTTTAGTGGGTGTGAGTTTTTTTTTCTATTTTTGTATGTTCTATTATGAAATATCTAATGAGACAAAGGATATTTAGTGTGAGATTTTGGTTTATAATTTCTTTATTTAGACATTGACATATGGTGTCACCACTTTTGAAACATCCAGACTTAATCTTTGGATTTAATGTTCTATAAGGATATTTCTCAAATTGGGGGATTCTTTATAACAAGTTGTTTAGGTGATTGGATTTGAAGATGACTTCTCGTAAGGAAATTTTCATTTATATTTTCCATTTTAGGGGGAGTTTACTATTTTCTAAGTAATGATGTTCAAGGTCCAAATTGAAAATTTTGATGTTTCAAATTTTAGATTTTGGAAGATGTATATTGGAGATTATCTATTTTATAGTAATTTGGAGGTTTTGTTGAATGCTGTTAAACCAGAAGTACTAGAAAAAGTAGAAAGATAAAGACCCATGTTATCCTGGAACGTGGCCCTCAAAATCAAGGAGGATAAAGTGACTACAACATTAATATCCATCCTCATAGACATGTATGAGAATCCTATAATAATAAACAATTTTTTTTGATAGAGTGACTCTTTGTATTGAATATAGTGGAAGGTAATTAAATGGTGGATCATGAAAATGAATTCAAAATGATTCAATGTTAACTCAAATTGGTAGGTGTGTAGTTCATAAGGCTAGTCTGGGAATTGATACTCTAATCATCTCTTACTATGGAATTTAGTTTAGATAAGGTTGTTTATATAGGTGTGGCATGAAATGTTTGTTTCATAACATGAGTCCCTAGTTGGAATCTACATTATGTTGTAGCCCCAGAGACTGCGTTAGATATGTCTCTCGGTTTTAGCCCTGAGGTGGGCCATTTAGTTCCCGTGGTAGATTCATTATTGAATGCTATGATCAATGGTTCTAACAGAGGCCCCCTAATTTGTTAGAAAGGAGTGGATTGAAACTTCTAGTTTAACTGTTTAGTTGTTGGGGATTAGGTTGGATTATCAAACATCTAGTTTGACATGCCATGTATATGTGCTAATATAGGTGCAGAATGGTAGGGAGGTGGAGTTGCTCGGCCTAGGGAACCTATCTATACCCATGGTTTGGTAAACCATGGGTAAATATGGGGAATTATAAATTAGTATACCTAGGGTTTGAAAACCGTTGGTATACATATATACCCACAGTTTAACAAACCATGGGTAATATCAATTTTCCTTGGTCTATACCCACAGTTTTCAGAAAACCGTGGGTATAGACCTATTGAGATGACACTACAGCGCACGATTTTTGAAACTGTGGGTATATCCTATACCCAAAGTTTCAAGGGCTATACCCATGGTTTTAAATCGTGGGTATAAGTGATATTTCTAGTAGCGAAAATATGGAAGATATACATAGATGATGTTGTCAGATGAAACTAAGTTGCGCAAAGTTGATAGAGGTGATACATTTAATGATAAATTATGAAAGAAATATTATTATATCATTTTTTTAATTTCAATAATATATAAATAGATTGTGTTAGTGGAAGGTCATTGAATTACTCAACGATGTTCATATGTGAGACAAAAGAATTTGGAATCATTATTATAATATTGATGGTTATTTGAAGATATAATAAAGTAATTTAAGAGTAATTAAAGTGGTTAAATATGTTTTGAGGGAGTTTTGTATATATGTAATGAATTTTAAAGTTTATATATAAAATCCTAGAGATTATAAAATATGTAAAATACATGCATAAAGTATTAATTTATAGCGACCCTACTGATTGATAACACAATGACGGATATTCACCAAAATGATTACTTGTTTTCCTTTTCTTATACATTAATAACCATATACTCATATTCATGGAGACATAATATTCAATAATCTCTTTAATCTATAGAAATTATCCATTTACACTATTTTCTTAGAATCAATAGATGAAACAACCATTTAAATTGATTCTACATAAAAGTGTGAATAAAACCTTCAACCTCTAAGAAACAACATATAAAACTATTACCTATATTTTCTAATCTATAATTGATGAATAATATTGTTTTATTCATTATCAATAACAATGTCTCGTATTCTCAAAGTCATCACACCATCAATATCACCTCACATTTATCATCTTCATATAAAAATAAATAATTGTAATCCATATCTCAACTGACCTAATCTGATGATTTCATCAATATTCTCATTCATTATGTTCTTAACCACATTGAACACATGTCAACATCATTTCATTGGTACTTAAATCGTCATCATTATCAGAATTATTCCAAATGTTATTAAAACATATATGATCTCCTTTACATATTTGAATGATATTCCACTACTTCAATTTCTATATCTCTTTATAAAACCAAACTATTGTTTTAACAATGGTTCTTTCATCCTTTATAATTTAACACAACACCTGTTTTTACTTAGATAAAAGATAGTTTCTCCAAAAATCATCATCATATTTTATCTTATGTATATTGTTGAAATTATTATTCTTGATAACACAAGAACACATATTCACCAAATTTATAACTATTTTTCATAGCCAACACATCATTTTTATAAAGAAATAATATCTAAAAATCTCAATTTTCTCTGGGAATCCTCTATGTATAATAACACATCAATATAAATAGATCCAATTAATAATATAACTGATTCAACAAAACTAGTTTATAAAATACATGTGAACTCCAAGTAGCGATGTCTTTAAAATCCTTAATATTTACTAATATTTATCATTTAAATAATATTTTTAAATTTATTATAATAAAAAATGTTTATGATTATCAAACACATTAGGCCAGAAAATATTCTTCCATTCAATCTCTTCACTACAGAACACATACATCCAAATAAAATTTCAAATATCTTGATCCAATGAGTTTGTTAATCTCCCAATTCGTTAGATTATCTATAACATTTAAAATATATTCACATAATTGCATATATAATTTAATTTCCATAAAAAATTCCATATCATTAAATAGGGCTCTACCCATAGCTTTTCGTCTAAAATATATTTTATTATCTTTTCAATGATTTTATTCTATATCCACTTATTAAGAATAACTAAAATGTATGATAGTAAATGTTATTTATGAATTAATCCACATTATTTATACTTGAGCAATACTCGATGTATAAAATAAGGGTGATAAAATAATTTAACAACTTTTTTCATCATATCCATGAATATATAAATAGTTTCTCATTAAAGTTTTTATTTATTCATCTAGTTTCTTACATAAATTCATAAACATATCCCAAATTAAAACACCATTACACCACATTTCTAGAATGATTAATATTTTTTAGATATTTCCATCCCTCGTTGATACGAAATTTTTGATCAGTGAACTTGAATCCCTATAATTTAGGTAAATAAATAAATTCATCACATTAAATCAAAATTGATTGAATAAAATAAAGGTTGAAAAAATATGATATAAATACCTCTACAATTAAAATATCAAGAAATTTAAAAAATTTCAAGATTCACATAAAATAGTAATTTCTAGAAATATTCTCAAATTGTATCCCTCTCAAAGGGAGAACTACACATTCTCTTCATCAAGATTGATCATACCTCAAATAAACTCCAAGAATACTTTTTTTAATTATCTATCTTAAGTAATTGATTCCACTAAAACATGTCACTTATAATATTGATACATTCTACCAAATATTTAGCTTTAAAAAATATTTATAACATAGTTATCCCCTAAATGCATCCTATTTAATTCCATGATTAAAAAAAAAAATATATGAATTAAGTGTTTTCTCATAAACTCATCACCAAGAGCTGTAGTCTAATATTTGTTTCTCAAACATGTTACTCCTTCAATTTTAGCTCCAATATTGAGAAGAATATTCCTTATTTTTTATTTTTAACTTTTATCATGGATGATATATTAAAAAACTTTTTTTCTTCCCTCCTCTTATAGTATTTTAAAGTATAGGATAACATAACCATAATATTTTCCTAGATAGGGAACTCACAAAAATCATCAAATTTTTACATCATCATGAATTTGAGAAGAGAAACTAAAATAATAAAATCCATAATTATTGAACATATAATCAAATGTATAACCATGTGCTTTGATACTAATTGAGAGTCCAATAGGATTAGTGTGTCCCAATTTAGAGATGGGGGAATAAAAAATGTCCAAATATTTACCAATTAAATATCTTTACTTTTAACTTTGTACCTATTAGATTGAATGGACCTAAATATCTCATCTCACACATGGTCTGAATGTATGAAATAATGCTAGCAAAAACAAATAACATAACAAATAGATATTTTTGAGTTTAACACATAATGTGTGATCTAGTTCTTAGTGTATGGTGGTTGTTATCCAATATACCCATTACATATCCTTTATTATCAAGAGTAACAGAGGGCAATGAAATTCCCTTCAACCCTAATACCTTGAGAAAATAGATTAGAATTCATGACATCAACTGGATCATCAAACACCAACTTTCAGTTCTTTATAGACATTTGAACTAATATTTTTATTTTATCATAACTATATTTGGCTTGATTCACATTAAGAATGGTAAATAAGATAATTTAATGTATCTATTGGACTAATAAGGTCGAATATTATTCCTCAATATTGTATAAATCTCCACATCATCTATACTCTTCTTAAAATTAATTAATTTCATGTTGGGTCCACAACCACCATTTTGTAAAACCATATGATGATATTCCAATGAAAATTAAGACATTAGGAAGTAAAATATCTGGAATAAACCCCTTATTGGACACCAAGGATTTAGAGTACAATTTCACCCTATTCACCACATAGTAGTATAAACCCACCATAACATACAAAAACTACTATCATAAATAAAAATGTAATGAAAAATAAAATGGAAAAGAACAACAAAATTTTTAATATGGTTTATACATGTATCCTAATCCATGGGGAATTATTCTCCAATTTTATTCAAAGTATAGAAGAGGATGGTTAAAGTGATTGCGTGGCTCAATTTTCCAAATTTAATCAACCAAAAGTGATCCACTCTAATTTAATATGTAGAGTTCATATGTTGATTCCATTTTCCACCACTGTCTTATCTTCATGGGATAAAGTACCCCTCCTTTGAGATTCATCGGGGATACCTTCAACAATTAAAAATATTCCACCACCTAAAAAATCCCTACATGAATACTATTTAATAAACATCATGTCCCTCAAAATACATCTTATGGTGAATTAGCTATTGATAGATTAACTCCCACTAATCCATCTTGTATCTTCTAGTTAACTGACACCTATATATTTTCACTCAATCTCCATGAAGTCATAGAAATAAGGACATCATATTTTGTACTTCTCGTGATATTACATTTCTTACTTCTATAAAAATGACTCATACTCCCTAATAATATCACCGTTGAGATTCATTTTAGTATTTATGATTAAGTAATTCATTATCTTCCATATAGTCTTCCTCCTTATCCTTCAAATATTCATAAGGAATATTCATGGTTTCCAACCATGCCATTGTTATATCCAAACCAATCTTATTAAGTAAAAACACCACATTATCCCTTTCTATGTCACAAAAAGTTTCAATATATCGAATGGATTCAGTGACCCTTTTAACTTATATAGGTATATCACTCATTCCTCCACTAAAATTTTAATTAAGTGATACATGAATTAAATATTCTATCTTTGAGAGTGAAAAATTGGGTTATGGGCTATTTAAATAAAAAAATTTGAATTATAAAATATCATTATATCGATATAACGCTTTAAAATATATTTTACCAAATACTTCAAAAAATTAAAAATATTCCCTTATTCTACCGAAGAAAAATATTTTTCTATCATTTTTAAATGTGAGACAACTAGTTGAATTTTAATTATTCAAATCACCATCATTACACATAAATTAATCATATATTCAGTATCTCTATTCCATGAATTTGAATATCCACCATAGTCAGATTCTAGAAAAACTTATAGGTTATTATCCATTCCAAAGAAAATAACCAAGTCTTTAGAGACCTTTAAGTATTAGAGGATCTAATTTGTATCTTCCCATGGAAATATTCTAGGGACCAACATAAACCTAAAAACATATCCAATTACAAGTGAAATGTATTAATGAGTGTAAAACATGACATAAATCAAACACCTAACAAATGATTCAGGGGAAACATTCATAGTACACTTGACCTCATCTTTTGTTCAAGGTAATTTATCCTCACTGATCTTAGAATTACTAAACAGGTGTGTGGTCAGCAGACTATCTCTCCCCATCCCAAATAACTCTACCAAGTTTATGATATAGTCATCCTAGGTTAGGTGGAATGTGCCAAAATTTTGGTCTTGTACAATCACCATCCCTAAAATTCTATTTTCCAAACTAATACCATTCATCTAGAAGATTCTTGAAAACTAATCCTTTATCTCATCGATCATTTCATTCATCAGATTCACTAAATTCATGCCATATATCTATATAATATCAGTGAAGAAATTACAATAATAAAACACCTTACAATATATTAATGGATATCATTTCTCTATGAGAACTTCCAATCCATCAATATGCAACTGAACTTATGATTCAAATTCCTTATCATCTACTTCAAATTATAAATATTATGTTTTAGTCAACCCACATGTTCTTGGTTCCCCTGATCCTTCAAACCATCCAACAACTTCATATAGATCAATTAAACTAAATACCGAAGAAGTAATTTTTCCCCATATAAGTACTCCAGATGAAGATAGTCAGATATATAAATAACAAACACCATTCAAATAGTCATGTGGTTTACTACCAAGGAAAATATTTTTGAGAAATACACTCTTTCCTTTTATTAAAAAACCTTTATAAATAGCATATATTTGTACTAACTCGAACTTTCATCCTCTTCCCTTAGTTAATAAACATGATTATGTTAAAGAATATTATTCATATTAGGTCTCTAGGTCTTCTCCCATGCCCCAGGTGCATAGAGTGACTCATTTTTATCAGTATAAAAAACTATCCCAGGATGTCTATCTGATAGAATCCCAAACCATACCGCCACTAGCCTGAAGGGTGTTCTTAATCCCCATGGGATGGAAACTAGTTCTTGGGAATTAAATGAACACAATTTGGTATGGTTTCACCAATAATAAAAGTAAATGAGATTGATATAAGAAAAATATGACATGACTCATCAATATATAGGATGTACACCATAAATAAAATGGATTAAAGAAAAAATGGATAATAAGTAAATAATTGAACAATTGATCACTATATACCTCCCACACCACCTTGGTCTCCCTCTCCTATATGAAAAAGACACCCATAAATTTCTTATCCTCATTCACTATAATATAAATACAACTCCAACCATATAATGCATATAATGCCTAATTATCCAATGTAAATAATTTACTAGGAAACTTTCCAGATATTATAGGAAAAGTAAGGCATGTACTAATAAATCAGTAATGGGAATACCACACCAAATGTAATAAATTAAAAACTAACCTCATACAAAAAATGCTCTCAAGAGTGTCCAGGAAGTTGAGACAAGAACCTATAACTGACATAATATAGGCATGAGAACATAAACACTCATTAGGCCATCACTACCTATTGAATCTATGGAAATACCTTGGTAAGATAGTTTAAAAAATTTATAATTTGAACATAATGTATAATGTAGTTTTTCACAGGTCTTATAAAATAAAATCACATGCACCATTTAAACTAACTACCAATTTTATAAAATAAAACCAATGAAAATTAAAAACATTATATTTAACCATAAAACTAAGGAAAACAAACTAAAACACATTTATGTTTATCATTGATTTCCATTTAAGGTGCTAAATTTTTTTAAAAACCCCAAAGGAACCCTTTCGAAAAAAAATCGTTTTTATATAATGAAAAAGTTAAAAACCTGGTATTTAACATAAAAACTATAGAAAAAATATTGAAACACTTTTCCCTCATCCACTCATTTCAATTTAAAATCCAACTTTGGAAATAAATACATCATTGTTTAAAACATTGAAATAGTGTTTCTAATAACGACTATAACTATAAAAAATACATATAACCTTTTATTTTAAAAAAATTAGCACAAACAACTCAAATTCAAGAAAGTAAACTAGGATAAAATATAGTGTGGAACCAAACTATATAAAGACATAAATAATTCCAACAAAAAATGTTACATAACATGTCAATATAAAGAATAATCACAAGATGATCAAGAAATTAAAGACAATCCATCCAAATAATAATAGAAACACACTAAAATAAACAATTAAAGGAATAAAAAAGGATAAATATCATGAAGAAACACCTGAGGGACTTACGGGAAATTTAAAAGACATCCACAGTTGGACCTACTGCTAGTAGGTTAATAGTCACACTTCATGTCAACCAAATCATTCTATAATCAGTCCCATCAGTTACCCTCCCAATGGATTGGAATACGAACAACTAGGGGTAACTAGCTAGTGTTAAATATTAATTATCCTATAAAAATCCAACGACTTCAAACATAGTATCATAGGGTTCATCATGGAATAACTAAATGATGTGGTTCAATTTCAAAGTATATTTCATCCCATTATAATAATAAATCCCATATTCTGACATCATAATCATATCCTTCCCACCCCCACATTTTACTTATAAAGAGACCTAACACATAAGCACATCATGAATCACATACAGAATATCAACCACATGGATATACATAACATTATTAATAAACAAGAAACATATCAATAAGAAAACAATAAAAATTCACTTTAACATCACTTAAAAAGGTTCCAAACGGGCCTTCTAGTTATTAATTGTAATATACAAATTTGGAAATAAATTTTTAATATAATTTGGAATCCAAACATGAACCCAAGGGATGTCACAATCAACACCAAACATGAAAAAATAAAATGAAATAAATTTATATTCCATTCCATAAAAGGGTCAACCCCAAAACATTATAAAAAGGATTTAAAATTAATCACATAATTTTCAAAAAGGGAGGTTGGCATCAAATGCCTTTTAAAAATATTCAAATCCCTTTATTAAATCCAAATGTTCATTTAATATAATTCATGACATGCAACTATGTTCTATTCCAACTGGTTTAATCTTTGGATGGCCACCTAAAAATCATGAAGGAAGTGGAAGACACATTTAATTTCCCAAAAATATATTCCAAATACTTGAAATAAATTTTAAAGAGCCTTTTTCGAAATTTTTCACAAACATGGCATGTGGACTAGGCCCATTCCAAGGGAAAATCCAATTTGAACACAAAAACAAGAATACTACAACATATAAAATGACTATAGATTTATATGATATCATTAAAAATAAATAATAAATTAATTAACAGAAATTTCAAGGGGGATCCATAGAGACACCTACTACAACAACAATGAAGAATGAGTTAGAATTTTCTTCCATTAATGGTGGACACTAAATCAGGGTAAAAGGAGACCTCCATTAACCATGTAATTAAAAAATCTAAAAAATTATATAATAATATAAACCCTAGGTTTGAACGAACCAAATCATGGTTATAGGAAATGGGAAATCAAAATAAAATACAAAGGAGGAAAAATTAGAATCCATACATATGGGATTCAACCATTATCCATGGGGAATATGGATAAAATATTCATGGGAGAGGATACCCAAGAGTAGGGGTGTGCATGCAATTTCATTTGTCCAGGGTGATTTGTGCATGAGAATAAGAGAGGCAGATGGACGAGGGATCAACCATGGGGGTTGTGGGAGGGAGTTTATCGAAAGGTATGGGACCTCTTGATGAGGGTAGTTCCATAAGGTATATGGGGATCTATGAGAGAGATGGGATCCATGAGAGTGAAGGGTGTTATGCATGGAGGGGGGGGGGGTTGTAGGGTGATAATATAAAGGATTAAAAAAATACAAAATATATTTTTTAAAAAATATTAACACATAGGGTGTCGCACATGGTTTAGGCACATAATTTACAAATCTATTTTCCAACCGTGTTATCCCTACTTGACAAGCATGAGGCACCCATACTGTAACACCCCAAGATTTCATAGTGTGTTATTTCTTCAAAATAATTCAATAACTTTCACTACACGCAACACCACGTTCAAGCACACCATGACTTACCAAACAAGCCGTTCAAAAGAGGTTATGAATAGTATTAGATAAATTTTAAAGTTTATGTAATCCTTATAATTTTAGAATCCATATTATGAGTTTCTTAGATATAATGAAAGAACACATTCATTTTCAGTTTTGCACTTTTATCAACTTTTAATAGTGAACCCTTTTTAAATACTATATTTTAAACTTTTTGACTAAATGGGGACATCAAAAATTTAAAATGAAACACCCCAAGCTTCTACGGTATGCTTCTCTTTGAATAATGTGATAGCGTGTGTTGTACGCAACACCGAGTTCTAACAACCAATCAAACTAACCGTTATGAATAGTAATACCTACTTTTTAAAATTATATATATTCTATATTTCAAAATGGACTTCATTTTTGGATTCGGAATATCTAATTTATCCTAAGGTGAAATTTTGGTACTTTTCGGATAACTTTCATATTTTGATGAATAGTGAAAATTACTAAATTTTAATTAAAAACAACTTTTTTAATCAAAATAATTAATAGTGATAAATTATGAATTTTAGTAGTTTTAAAGTATATTTAGAATATATTTTTACCATTTAATATAATTTTGTTCATTGGACATAATTTTACAATTAAACCGAACATAAACAAGTGTCAATCTTTTGATAGTTATTATCTCTTAAAAACACGCTTTTTGTTTTGACAGCGGGAATTAATTTTAAATTAATTTCTGCCACTTTTGTGTTTTGAATTTAGAAAAATGGATTCCATATTTGGAATCAGGATGTTCAAATTATGTAAATAGGTAACTTTTATTTTTAGACATTTTGAATAATTACTGCGGTAAATATTTTATTTACCATGGTTAAGGGTAAATCCGGTAAATAAGGGTTAAAAAAATAATATTATAATAATACTAAATTACCCTAAAACGTGTCTTAACACTATTGGTTGATACATGGTCGACCATGAGCATCTTTGGGTCGATTTTGGGACCACATGGATCCACTTGTAAGTGATAATGACACTTTATTTTAATTAAGTTAAAATGAATACAAAAATGACACAAGCATATATCTTTTATCAAAACAATTGTTACATAGGGTTATATATGTTGGATTTTAGATTATAAATATTAATTAGAAATATAAAACAATTTAATACATAATGATATTTTATTTATAATTTTTAGACATTAAATAATGTATTTTATTTATGACACAATGATGATGCAGTAATTACTATAATAGTGAAAAATTAAAATAATTGATATTATAAATACCCAAATAAATATAATATGAAACTTTTAATGAATTAAACTAATTTTCTAGGATAATATGATATATTATGATTGATTTAATTGACTTTGTTCGAAGTAATCAATCTGTTATGAGTTTCACAAAAATCAACTATTGAATAGTGTCAAAATTGACATAAAAGAGTTTTTAAAACAAATATTATATTATTAATTGATATTAAATTCCTAAAAATCTAAGGTTCGGCCAAAAGACTTATATCATGATAGGTGTATCATTAATGAACCACTTGGGGGTCACTTGGATGTATATAGTAAGTTTATTAACTATATTATATAAAAATACAAAGAGACATTGTAAAAGTGAAACTAATTAACTTAGAGTTAATACTTAAAGATAAGGTTAATATTAGTACCCAAACCTGTCTAAATTCTATTGGTTGAGTGATTTTCGACCTATCCCCACCTTAAACTTTGAATAGTCAACTTTGGAGCCATTAGAAACCGAAATTGAATTTATTATAAATTAATGTCTCTAGATTTTCCAAAGGTGCCCCTCACCCCTCTTATAAAAGGGCACTCCTCCTTCTCATTTCATCACACCTTCAAAGCCTTTTGGTTCGGCAAAAATCTGCCCAAATACTCTCCCAACATCCCTCACTACAACCTAGAGGCCTTATTTTGATCAGAAAGCCAACCTAAAGAGCCCTTTTGATCAAATCAAAAGGAAGAACCCGAAGAAGAGGTAATGTTTTCACCACCCCTTTTCAAGTTCCTTTCTTCTTCCACTTCTTCTTTCTTTGTTCTTACCATTATAAAATAATAACTAAAGTATCTCACATATACTGTGATGTTATTATAAATATGGTACAACCATATTCAGTATTCTATCCACCCTTTGAATAACATGTCACCATACGTGCGTACGTACAGCTTACCGTCTCCACGTCGTGGTGTAATTGTTATTCAATATAATATTATTTGGATGGGTATAATAATGATGTGTAACTCATGTAAATAATAAATATAACATGTTAATGATTCTGTATATATGATATACCATCCATTTATATATTATTTTAATATCAAAAGAATGATATTGTCACTCGTGCGTACGTACGGACTACCGTCTCCACGAACGCGATGAGATTCATTCTCCATCGTATCCATTCAAGTATAATTATCATTTTATGATTTAAAAATGATTTTTAAGGACTTGATATCATTATGGATATGAATAATATACAACCTATCCTTTTCAAACATGTCTTACGTAACAAAACATATAAAAGAAAACAAGTAAGTTAACACCCGATATAATGATAATACTAAGATATTATTATCAAATCAATATTAAAAGATCATATATGATATCATATTAATATACATGATTCTTGTATAATTTAATAACAATTATTTCACCATTATACAGGAGGTTAACCTACCCCAACCAAGGAAAAGTACAAGGTAAGGGTTATTTCACAATCTCTTCATTATCCGAGGTTGTTTATACGTAATAATCTACTGGGATTTCTTTATCATCCACATCCATGTTTTTTCGAAATGTATTTCAAAACATATTTATTATTTACAATAATATGGTTTAAAGTCATTTATACCCTTGTTTGACTTTTTATAAGAGGTTTATAAAGGAATCTTTCCGTCGTTTTCAAAACAAGGTCTTTTTTAACCTTTTCAACAGAATTAAGGTAAGAATGTTTTTTTTAACTTATACGGCAGGTGTGGCTATTTTCCGCCGTTATAAAATCTTCAAAGATTCCCTTACAAGATTATAAGAATATTTTCAATGAAAATGTTTTATTTTATATGGATCTTAAATGGTTTCAAAATAAAAGGAGATATTTCTTTAAAAAGAATTTTGATTTCATCTATGTCAACATCCTTTGATGGATTTTAAGATTATTTGAAGTTGATTTATTATGATACAAAACTTCTATATTGTATTGAAGGTTTTGTGATATGTTTGACTGTGGATGTGCTATTTTTATACCATTCATAGTTTATGGTGAAAGTACTGACATTTTGTATGCTAGTTTTAATACGAATGTTTATGTTATGTTTAAACCTTTTCATATGGGAATGCATTGGACTTAATATGTGACGGGTGGAGCCCTCTATAGCTCCTCGATGCATCGGTAGGTCTCATGAGACAAACTAGTGTCTTGGCACAAGGCCTTGACAAAATCTTATTTGTAGTCTTGGCACGAGGCCTTGACTATGTGGTTATGATAGTCTGGCATTATGCATTCCAACATTATGAAAGTGGTTATTGATTTTTGCATGTGATTATTCGATTAGTAGAATAACCATGTGAATAAGTAAATGAAATTATTTCATTTTATTTATGCCATACCATGTTTAAATTTCATGTTTGAAAGGCTTTTGTTTTAGTTATACATTGCCTTAAATGTTTATTCTTATTTATGAACGTTTCCGCTATATTGTTATCCTTACTGGGCATTTGAGCTCACCCCTTTTCTATGTTTTATTTTTCCCAGGAAGTGAAGAAGTAAGTTATGAATGACCTGCAGGGATATTATGTGGGGATATGAGTGTGGATTATGGAGACATTATGTTGTTGTAGTAGTTTTTCATTTTATGATGTAATGTAAAACTTATGAATATATCTAGTGTTTCCAAGGCTACTAAACCAATCGGTCTTTCGAGATTTGATCTTTCTTGTGATCATGCCAATGTTATGTAATAATGCACCGACTCTGGGTAACTGGGGTCGGGGCATTACAGTTGGTATCAGAGGAAGTTTAGTACAAACCTTGGAAGCTAGATTTAGATAAACTCTTATTAGAGCACGTAGACCTAAGATGAACTTTGAGGATTAGTATAGAAGAACTTCCTAGAATTTTGGTATTGTAGAGATTTTGTGAGTTTTCCGAGCAATACATCCCTGTCTGGATACGAGTAGGTAGAGGCGGCTCTGGCACAGATGTACCTAGGGGTAAAACCCGAAAACACCGCTTTGAGCTAGACTCGAACGCGAACTGGTGCACGACAACGGGCCTTGCTGCACTCTTGGTTACGACACTCCCGGGGGATATGCTTAGGATAATTCTCATTTTCATTACAAACCATTATGAATGGTTTATGAGTATATACATCCTCAAAGGAGACATTTTTATGATTATGGATTATATCCATAAATAGTTCAATTTATGTTAAGTGTTTTATAAGTATGGGATTATGTATTTTGATTCATAAACTGATCTAGTTTATGCCATTGTTTAGAAATGGAACCCAGTAGAAGGAATGAGAACTCCAGCAATGCATATGATACAAAGAGAAAGAAGGATCATATATTTCATGGTCTTAAGCCAGAATTTATAAGAGAAATAGTCTCGCGTGTATTATCATCATATGAAGAAATAATATCATGTGTTGATAAGATAAGTAAAGAGTTTACTAAGTCCTATGGATTTAAAGGGAAGCAAGAGAAGAAAAGGATGGAAGAGAGAAAGATGGATAAAGGGAAGAGGGAAAAGAAGAATTTTCCCATATGTGGTAACTATGGAAAGAAACAGCCTGGAACTTGCCTGAAAGGAATGGGAGTTTGTTATAAGTGTGGAGGAAAAGGGCACAAAGTACGTGATTTCAAGGGTAAGAAAATGGTTTTAAATGTACAATGCTTCATTTGCAAGAAGTTTGGACACTACGCGAACCTATGTCCCAGTCATCAGACTATGCCGCAAATGATGTTATTGGATAATAATCAAGTTATGATACTACCACAGATGAAAAGGAATGATTAGAGTTCTTATGTTGATTATGTCAATTGAGTGTTGTATCAACAATGTACTTGTTATAATAATTATGGAGTATATAAGGATTGTACTGCAGTACTATTTCATTAAGGACTTGAGATTGTGTGGAACAAATAAAAGTGACTCAATAGCAGGATAAATTTTTGGAAAATATATGGTTGAGAGAATGATAAATCATAATATAGTTCTGATACTGAGGTAGTGATTTTGGAATAATATGTGATTGTTTTGGATAAATTATATTGGATATTCTTGACTACCTTGGAACTGATTAATGATTTGTATATTCCATCATTTTTGGGGTTTAAAACATTTTTGGATTAATGAAGTATATCCAGTATTCTATATGGAATAAGGGAGCATGAATGTAATCAATAAGGAATATGGTAATACATGATGAAGGTATTCATATGCTATTACCGGGTAAAAAGGATCTATATTATGTTTACCTTATAAATGTTAGACTGTGAGTTTGGACATAAGTATTTTGGATAGTTCTAGTTTGGATTATTTTGGATTGCCATAAAAGGACAACCCAGAGGTCGGGCGGCAACCCGTCGCGTCCGGCAAGGCTGCGAGACTTGAACCCGCAACCGAAGGGCGACAAGGGTGTATCACCTACCACTGGCCCACGAGATGACCTGGATTAAATAATGTAGTTTTTATTAAAAGATCTTGTAGATGAATTATAAATTCGTTTATTTTGGAACCCTATACGAATAGTGTAAATATAATTTTTTTTACATTCGATTATCTTTTAGAGTGAAAGATGAGTTTGTGGTAGAAATTTATTAATGGATAAAACTATAATAATAAAGTAAGTACATCTCCTTATGATCTTATCCAATCTCATAAATGAATTCCTCAATATTAATAAAAGGTACTTAGATCAAAAATTTTGTCCTAGATGGTACCTTAAATCATCACTAATTTATTGATTTGGGATTGTTGTCCTTTTCATAGCCATGTTCTCTACCACTCTCCATCAGAAAATTGATGGTAAGATTTCTCTTCCATATCCATATTTTCCTACATGGAACCCTAGTATGTGTTATTTTCGGTAATCTTCATACTTTCCACACTTTATTTTAAATAGAGGCTTCATTAATTCATTTTTCGATGTGGGATTTCAACTAAGATATTTTGAAACGTCAAAAATATGTTATCCTAATACCCTATGTTTTGTTGAACCGATGGTATTTCAAATCGTCATAGATTGATGAATTTAAGGACCTCAATTTTACACTTGTTTTGTGATTGATGACCTCAATCACTACCTATAAATATTTACATTTTTCCTCTAATTATATGTCTCTAATTGCCACCAATGTTCTCCTAATCGAGATCATAATTTGGTGGTGACCCTTTCATTTCTCTTTTCCTCATATTAAGAATAAATTTTAGTAATCTAATTTCTGATGTGGGTTTTCCCACAAAGATATTTTCTATTTTCAACCTTTTATTTTCGAAGAACAATTTCAAATTGCGAGGACGCAATTTATTGAAGGAGGGGAGAATGTAACACCCCAAGATTTCATAGTGTGTTATTTCTTGAAAATAATTCAATAACTTTCACTACACGCAACACCAAGTTCAAGCACACCATGACTTACCAAACAAGCCGTTCAAAAGAGGTTATGAATAGTATTAGATAAATTTTAAAGTTTATATAATCCTTATAATTTTAGAATCCATATTATGAGTTTTTTAGATATAATGCAAGAAGACATTCATTTTCAGTTTTGCACTTTTATCAACTTTTAATAGTGAACCCTTTTTAAATACTATATTTCAAACTTGTTGACTAAATGGGGACATAAAAATTTTAAAATGAAACACCCCAAGCTTCTACGGTACGCTTGTCTTTGAATAATGCGATAGCGTGTGTTGTACGCAACACCGAGTTCTAACAACCTATCAAACTAACCGTTATGAATAGTAATACCTACTTTTTAAAATTATATATATTTTATATTTCAAAATGGACTTTATTTTTGGATTCAGAATATCTAATTTAGCCTAAGGTGAAATTTTGGTACTTTTCGGATAACTTTCATATTTTGATGAATAGTGAAAATTACTAAATTTTAATTAAAAACAACTTTTTTAATCAAAATAATTAATAGTGATAAATTATGAATTTTAGTAGTTTTAAAGTATATTTAGAATATATTTTTACCATTTAATATAATGTTGGTCATTGGACATAATTTTACAATTAAACCGAACATAAACAAGTGTCAATCTTTTGATAGTTATTATCTCTTAAAAACACGCTTTTTGTTTTGACAGCGGGAATTAATTTTAAATTAATTTCTGCCACTTCTGTGTTTTGAATTTAGAAAAATGGATTCCATATTTGGAATCAGGATCTTCAAATTATGTAAATAGGTAACTTTTATTTTTAGACATTTTGAATAATTACTGCGGTAAATATTTTATTTACCATGGTTAAGGGTAAATCCTGTAAATAAGGGTTAAAACAAATAATATTATAATAATACTAAATTACCCTAAAACGTGTCTTAACCCTATTGGTTGATACATGTTCGACCATGAGCATCTTTGGGTCGATTTTGGGACCCCATGGATCCACTTGTAAGTGATAATGACACTTTATTTTAATTAAGTTAAAATGAATACAAAAATGACACAAGCATATATCTTTTAGAAAAACAATTGTTACATAGGGTTATATATGTTGGATTTTAGATTATAAATATTAATTAGAAAGATAAAAAGCTTTCCTACATAATGATATTTTATTTATAATTTTTAGACATTAAATAATGTATTTTATTTATGACACAATGATGATGCAGTAATTACTATAATAGTGAAAAATTAAAATAATTGATATTATAAATACCCAAATAAATATAATATGAAACTTTTAATGAATTAAACTAATTTTCTAGGATAATATGATATATTAGGATTGATTTAATTGACTTTTTTCTAAGTAATCAATCTGTTATGAGTTTCACAAAAATCAACTATTGAATAGTGTCAAAATTGACATAAAAGAGTTTTTAAAACAAATATTATATTATTAATTGATATTAAATTTCTAAAAATCTAAGGTTCGGCTGAAAGACTTATATCATGATAGGTTTATCATTAATGGACCACTTGGGGGTCTCTTGGATGTATATAGTAAGTTTATTAACCATATTATATAAAAATACAAAGAGACATTGTAAAAGTGAAACTAATTAACTTAGAGTTAATACTTAAAGATAAGGTTAATATAAGTACCCAAACCTGTCTAAATTCTATTGGTTGAGTGATTTTCGATCTATCCCCACCTTAACCTTTGAATAGTCAACTTTGGAGCCATTAGAAACCGAATATGAATTTATTATAAATTAATATCTCTAGCTTTTCCAAAGGTGCCCCTCACCCCTATTATAAAAGGGCACTCCTCCTTCTCATTTCATCACGCCTTCAAAGCCTTTTGGTTCGGCCAAACTCTGCCCAAATACTCTCCCAACATCCCTCAATACAACCTAGAGGCCTTATTTTGATCAGAAAGCCAACCTAAGGAGCCCTTTTGATCAAATCAAAAGGAAGAACCCGAAGAAGAGGTAATGTTTTCACCACCCCTTTTCAAGTTCCTTTCTTCTTCCACTTCTTTTTTATTTGTTCTTACCATTCTAAAATAATAACTACAGTATCTCACATATACTGTGATGTTATTATAAATATGGTACAACCATATTCAGTATTCTATCCACCCTTTGAATAACATGTCACCATACGTGCGTACGTACGGCTTACCGTCTCCACGTCGTGGTGTAATTGTTATTCAATATAATATTATTTGGATGGGTATAATAATGACGTGTAACTCATGTAAATAATAAATATAACATGTTAATGATTCTGTATATATGATATACCATCCATTTATATATTATTTTAATATCAAAAGAATGATATTGTCGCTCGTGCGTACGTACGGACTACCGTCTCCACGAACGCGATGAGATTCATTCTCCATCATATCCATTCAAGTATAATTATCATTTGATGATTTAAAAATGATGTTTAAGGACTTGATATCATTCTGGATATGAATAATATACAACCTATCCTTTACAAACATGTCTTATGTAACAAAACATATAAAAAAAAACAAGTATGTTAACACCCGATATAATGATAATACTAAGATATTATTATCAAATCAATATTAAAAGATCATATATGATATCATATTAATATATATGATTCATGTATAATTTAATAACAATTATTTCACCATTATACAGGAGGTTAACCTACCCCAACCAAGGAAAAGTAAAAGGTAAGGGTTATTTCACAATCTCTTCATTATCCGAGGTTGTTTATACGTAATAATCTACTGGGATTTCTTTATCATCCACATCCATGTTTCTTCGAAATGTATTTCAAAACATTTTTATTATTTACAAGAATATGGGTTAAAGTCATTTATACCCTTGTTTGACTTTTTATAAGAGGTTTATAAAGGAATCTTTCCGTCGTTTTCAAAACAAGGTCTTTTTTAACCTTTTCAACAGAATTAAGGTAAGAATGTTTTTTTAACTTATACGGCGGGTGCGGCTATTTTCCGCCTTTATAAAATCTTCAAAGCTTCCCTTACAAGCTTATAAGAATATTTTCAAAGAAAATGTTTTATTTTATATGGATCTTAAATGATTTCAAAATAAAAGGAGATATTTCTTTAAAAAGAATTTTGATTTCATCTATGTCAACATCCTTTAATGGATTTTAAGATTATTTGAAGTTGATTTATTATGATACAAAACTTCTATATTGTATTGAAGGTTTTGTGATATGTTTGACTATGGATGTGCTATTTTTATACCATTCATAGTTTATGGTGAAAGTACTGACATTTCATATGCTAGTTTTAATACGAATGTTTATGTTATGTTTAAACATTTTCATATGGGAATGCATTGGACTTAATATGTGATGGGTGGATCCCGCTATAGCTCCTCAATGCAACGGTAGGTCTCATGAGACAAACTAGTGTCTTGGCACAAGGCCTTGACAAAATCTTATTTGTAGTCTTGTCACGAGGCCTTGACTATGTGGTTATGATAGTCTGGCATTATGCATTCCAACATTATGAAAGTGGTTATTGATTTTTGCATGTGATTATTCGATTAGTAGAATATCCATGTGAATAAGTAAATGGCATTATTTCATTTTATTTATGCCATACCATGTTGAAAGTTAATGTTTGAAAGGCTTTTGTTTTAGTTATACATTGCCTTAAATTTTTATTCTTATTTATGAAAGTTTCCGCTATATTGTTATCCTTACAGGGCATTTGAGCTCACCCCTTTTCTATGTTTTATTTTTCCCAGGAAGTGAAGAAGTAAGTTATGAATGACCTGCAGGGATATTATGTGGGGATATGAGTGTGGATTATGGAGACATAATGTTGTTGTAGTAGTTTTTCATTTTATGATGTAATGTAAAACTTATGAATATATCTAGTGTTTCCAAGGCTACTAAACCAATCGGTCTTTCGAGATTTGATCTTTCTTGTGATCATGCCAATGTTATGTAATAATGCACCGACTCTGGGTAACTGGGGTCAGGGCGTTACTCATACGGTTACCCTTGGGAAAGTCTCTTAGTTGATCTGACCATTTTCAAATAGTAGAATCAGAACTATCAAGTGTATACCCTTCATTAATTGTCATTTCACTGTAACTTATAACCATGAACACACCTTTCAGATATTTTATTACCTTAAATTTTTTAAAATTTCATCCTAAAACTCTCAGGAACCCATAATGGCTCAATATTAATTAAATTAATTAACACCATAATGATACAGAGGGTGTCACAAACTCCCCACCATGGAACATTCTACCCCAAGAAAGTATTAGGTTAAATTATATGTAAAATTTGGAAAAAAAATTATATGAATACTCATTAGAAACTAAGAATTCATCAAAAAAGCTAGTGAATCCTCAAGAAATGCTGATAAACATCTAGGTTCGATAAAATAAATAAATAAACGTATATTGAACATTGGTCTCCCCACCATTTATAATTAATAAAAAATATTGTTTTAAATTAAACCTTATTCCTAAAAAACAAGTGTATTTCACTAAGAAATGTTGTTCCCCAAATCTCCAAAGGGATTTTGTAAACTCTACTATCCTGAGCCAAAAAATCCCAAAACTAAAAGAGATAACTACTCTAAGAAACATCTTAGGGATAAGTAAACTTGTTAACAAAAACTAAGGCATCCCAACATGAATCTCAGTAAAAAACCATGCCTCAATAAGTAAATACAATGATTTAAACTAAGGGTCAGAGCTGATATATATTTTTCTCTAGATCCAAATCGTACGAATACCATACTAGGGTAATTATAAGAAAAAAACATAACCCATTGGAATACACATACTAACCAGAAGTAGAACTACCCTTAAAGATAAATTCATCTCCCCTAATTTTTTTATTTACATGGAAACAAGCATTGACCTTAGTAGGAAACCACATGAGGGAATCCAAAAACATAAATAAATTAAGAAGGAAGAAATCCCAAAAGTAACACGACCCCCAATTTGAAACCAAATACGAACCTAGTAAAAAATTGGGCCTTGTATTCCTCCTTCTATAAATACTATAAACAAAATAAGAATAAATCAAAAATCATTTTTACCACCAAATAGGTACAATTGAACACTTGAAGGATAAAATAAATGATGACCACTCACCCAAAAAACTCAAACAATATCTAACATAGGAGACTAAAAAAAGGAAATGATCATCACTGATCCATCCATAAAACAAAATTCAAGGGTCTAAACCACTAGACTTAGAATATCTCACAAAACCATTAATGAACATTACCTTGGATGAAACCAATTCATGGTACTATGGAAAATGAAATAAAAAATTCCAACACATTTGGATCATTGAAAATTTTAAATAAAATATTTATTTCCACTAAACTAACCCTCTAATTTTATATTAGATATTTTTGGGTGGAGGGGACCACATTAAACCATCAAATACATAGACCCTTATTTTTTTACGTCCCTAATATCACACCAAGATATCCCAAAACATACAATTGAAAAAACAAGACATTATTGATTTCTAAAAAAAGGATTTCTCAAAATTACATTTTATAAACCAAGTAACCATTAAAACTAGTCCTCTCTTTTAAATATAAATAAAAACCATTTTTCAATTTCAAACCCCAAGTTCTCTCTCATCATTGTAAATTATAAAATGTTTTTAAAACTAATTTCAAAACAACCATCACATTGTTGTTTATTTTTTCAGGTTGTCAAATAAACCACACTTTCTATTTGAAATGGGTTTCATGTCACATACCCCTTTGAAATACACACACACACACACACTATGTGTAAACAACCAAATTAGAACAAAAAGAATTCTCTTCCAATTGAAAACTGAACATTTAAAACCCATTGTGAAATTAATTAGAAAAATAAATCAAAATATTTTTCTTCCAAATTCCAAAATGAATTCAACCATTTAAATTAATTTTATGAAATACTTCTCATTTTACAAAAAAACTATAAGTTTTATTTAAACCAAAAATATTCTCTCATGAAATAAATTCTCACCCCCCAAATGAATTTCACATGACATGCACAATAACAAAAATAAAGGTATAATCCAAAAAAAAATCCAATGGTTATGACATAACATAAGACCAACCAGGACCTCTATCCCATTTACCTCACACACTAGGAAATCCAGGGGTCATGTGGTGTGAATAGAAAATCAATCGGGATAACCATGCCTAAATTTGGAACATGGTTGATAGAGATATGATAATCATGCATTAGTTCCTAAAGAGTTTCCAAAATCAAGAGTATGGTTGTAACATGGTTTACTATGCCCTATAAAACAATGTCACATTTTGACATCCTTCATCCAAACCATCAAAAAAAAATTCACATATTATTCCCAAGGAATCTCAAGACATACAGATGATGATCAAAAAAATCATCCACTATAATCAAGAAATTATCAAAAAATTCCATCAAATAGAAAACCATAATCAATAGAAAAATTACAACTTCTCATGGAAACTCAAGGCTTGGGGAAAGAAAGAGATCATGAAACACTCCCTGCACTTATATATCGAGTATTGACAACCTAAATTCCATACTAATAAAACCCTAAATAATAATAGAGTGTTCCAAATTCTTAGGCTATAATTGAGAATAAAGTCTCAAATCTATAATATCTTTTATAAAAAACTAACACAGAACTTCAATATGATGGATTCCAAAACCAACCCGCCATTAGACCGATGGGATTTCCCAATCCCCATGGGCCAGAAACTAGAGCATAAAAGTTACAAGAAAACACTGGGGATGGTTTCACCCAATAATATGAGTAAATTAAACAATCATAATATAAAAATATCCAGCATGGCCTATCCTTATATATGATGTCAACACTGAATAAAAAATTATTAAGTAAACAAATGAGATAATAAGAAAAGAAGTCAACAATAAGATCACCAAAAACTTCCCTATCCACCCTTGTATACCTCTCCATCAATATCATATACCCACTTAATTCATATCCTCATCCACCATAATATCACTACACCTAAAACCATATAAATAAGTAAAATCATAACTTGAAAACAAAAATCATTTAAAAGGAAACTTACTAGAAATTCTAGGAAAACTAAATAATTTCCTACCAAATGAGGTAATAGTCACAACATAATGAATGTAATAAATTAAAAAATAAAATTTAATGAGAAACTATCTCAAGTGTGGCCATTAATATGATATAGTAACCTGATATAGATATAATATAGGTGTGAGAATATAATCAACCAGTTTTCTACCAATACCCGTCAAATCTATGGACACACCTAGGAAAGATAGTTTATAAAATGATAATTTGAACATATTGTATAAATTATGATTTCATATATTTTATAACATCTAATCAAATGAGAACTTTCAAAAAACTACCCATTTTAAAAAATAAAATCAAGTCTATTTATACACATTTTATTTAACTTTAAATCTAACTAAAACAAACCAAAACACTTTTCTCTCAACCACTCATTTCTATGTAAAACATGAATTTTAAAAACAAATACTCACATGCACTCTTTAAAGCAGTTACAACTTTTAATAAAATAATAAAAAGGATATTTAAACACATTATACTTAACATTAAAAATAAGAGAAAAAAACTAAAACACTTTTCCATCATCTATTTATTTCTATTTAAATCCCCAATATTGAAATAACCATGTTGGTTTAAAACATTTACAAATAAATAATAATAAATAATACCACATTGAAAATTTTTCCTCTTTTTAAATTTTAAAAGATTTATCACATCAAACTCAAATTTAAGTAAGGAAAGAAGGATAATATATAGTGATAAAATAAACCATAAAAATTCATAATGAATTCTAATATAAACACTGAAACTGAATCTTCTTTTTTTTTATTTTCAAATAATTCACTTTTTGGGTAAGTGAGAACCTACAAAAATAAAAAAAACACCATAGCATCACCGGATTCCAAACCCTTCCACCTCTCAAACCCATCATCGACATTCACTACCAGTGTTTTCATGAAATCACCAGGAACACTTCACGGGCCACTGACCAGACATCCAAACATCATAGAAAAAATTCACAAAAAACCAAAAGAAAACCAAATAAAAATCTCAGAATCAATTAACCTGCTACATAAATGCCACAACATGTCTGAGAAAATATGATCCGCCACCGTGAAGCCATCACAGACCGTCTCCAATCACCCGAAACCAAGATTTCGGTCACCAATAATGCATCACTGGTTGCTGGAATCAGAGCCGAGTCCACACCGAGCGCCGCAACAACCATCGCACCACAAAACCAAGAAAAACACACAGAAAAAAGAGAACAAACCTGGCAAGATCTTGATGGTATGGGAACCCTCCGCAAACCTATGCCGCAAATCCCGGCGCTGCCTTCAAAACCGCAACCGAGGCCAGATCTACCCATCACACCCGCAGACGACGCGAATTGCAACGTCAACCCCCTAGACCGTAGCATCGACCTCCCGGGACCAACATCGCAGTGCCATAGAGAGCCCTATCCAGAGAAATCATGCCGCAGCAAGGATGTTCACCAGAGAAGAAGCCGCCGCCACTGGAAGACCCGCAAGCCACGAGTGCGCCAAGCAGAAGGGGAACAAGGTAGATCTGCAATGGGGGAGCGGAAATAGAGACGAGTGAATACTTGTGGGGAGAGGCTGTAGAAATCACTCCGCGGCCACCCACAGTCCTCATATAGTCCGTGGATGCACTCTTCCGCGTAGAGGAGAAACCAGTCCGTGAACCACATGCGGTCAGCTCCTCCGCGGCCAGTCCTTAGTGGCCATTTCCTTCACGGATAATCCCTCTAAGACCACCCCCTCCACAAACCAGTGTCGTTCACGAAATGGAGGCGGATATCCTCCGTGGGTGCGAAGTAGGACGGGCAACAACCCCTTAGTAGACACCCTTTGTAGACAGACATCCTTCGCGGATAGCCTCCTCCGTGGAAATCATCCTTCACAGAGAGCCTCCTTCACAGAAAACTTGCTTCGCAGCTAGTCCTTCGTGGATAGCTCCTCCGCGGCTAGTCCCTCATGGCCGGCACCTCACGGCCAGCTCTTTCACGGCCCGCCCCATACTGAAAACCCCATGCACTCACTGGTCCATACTGTGGGGGATGTGCCCCCGCAACCCCCCTCAGGTTCAGTGCCGGACTGCGGTCCCGGCCCTCCGAGCCGGTCCCTTCGCTATCGTCACTGACTCCCCATGAAAAATGGAGAGTCGCACCGTGAAGTTTTCGGGCAGGGTCAACAATATTTTCCACTGCACCTTTATGCCAGTCCAACATCTGTCCTATAAATGCCATGAGTTGAGTTACTCCTCATGAGACTCTTAACTCCATTACCATGATCCTTTTGCTAGGATTATCCAGAAAGGGACTCCCTTGCGTAAGTCCCACACCAACCATTGCTAGGTCTCTCCAACCTAGTCATCCTGACCGCATGATGTTAAACTTTATGGTCCTCTTCCTGACCACATGACATTAAACTGTATGGAAATAGTCCTCTCTACGTGGCTATAAACTATAGCATTCCCTCTCATTCAATAATTGGATGCCTCTTTCTCCATGCAAGATATGCCTTATGCTCCAAGAATAAGATGCCTCATTCCATGTTTACAGTGGCATAATTTCAAGAGCGCTGGAATCCAGTTAAACATTCCATCACTCCACCCCACACTTTGCGTGTCCTTCATTCAGATCTCCATCATCTTTCATGTCTGAAGGGACCCCCTAACGGCTTGGACTCATGCCGCATCGGGTCACCTACCATCCTGGGGAAACGCCCCGGAAGACTTTGGACAAGACTTCGAGATAGGTCCTGTGTTTCAAACATGGTCAGTAGTTGACCCTCATTTTTTCATCCCCATTTCAGGCTAATGTGATGTGAATGCTGTGTTTTAAACATGGTAAACAATTATCTTCCATATCCATGCCACCCTCATTGTGTTCTGAATGACATGAATGTAATTCACACCTTCATCTCCCTTTGTTTGGACTGATTCCAACACCCTTGGCGTTATCCCGCTTGTGAACTCGCGCATAGGCATTGGCCCCCATTATATTCCTCAACCCACCAATGGGTTGGGACGCCCTCATGGCCAGACATGAGGAAGACACCACGGGCCTCCTCAGAGTGTAAGCCCCAATCCATCGCCATGGGCATCCATCTAAGAGTAAGCCCTGATCTCATGGGATGCCCTCATGTGTAAGCCCCACTCCACTTCTCATGGACGCACCTTTTGCGACGTGATCCTCTGGTCCCTGCTGCCTCTTGTTTCTCACACCGAGCATGACTCACGTGAGCTTAGAGTAAGCAGCATCCTTGACATCCCCTTATGGGCCTCCTCAGAGTGTAAGACCCAATCCGTCACTATGGGCCTCCTCAGAGTGTAAGCCCCAATCCGTCACTATGGGCCTCCTTAGAGTGTAATCCCCAATCCATCACCATGGGCCTCCTTAGAGTGTAAGCCCCAATCCATCATTTCGGGCTTCCCCAGAGCGTAAGCCCCAAGACAAAGTGAACAACAGGGACTTTGATCCATGCCAAAACATGGTACGTAGGAAGCCTCCATGAGGTTCTAGCCCACCACTCGGTCGTTTCTTCACGTCGAGTTCCACCCTCATCCAGCATGACGTTAAACTGTATATGAGAACTACGTGGAATTTGATGACTCCCTCCTAGATAGGGTACGTAGGAAGCCTCCATGAGGTTCAATCCCAACAGCCGGTCAATTCAACTATTCTCCACATCGGTTCACCGCGCCACTCCTAGAACTGCCTTAAGAAAGTTCCGACTCTTTGGGGTCATTAATCCAACGAGGGATGGTAAACCTCGGGCATAAATGATTCCGAACCCCAGCGTCCAGTTGAACATTGCCAACCAGGGTTGAATCCATGGATACTATGTTTGGGTATAAACCAAATATTCGCGAATATATGAATACATCTTAAATCTATAAGAGAGTCCCGAAACAGACAATAATTCCCCCCAAAAAGGGTGGGATGATCCTGACTTCCCATCCTCTCGACCAATGTGAGTTCTTAAGAGTTGCTGGTCAGATCATTCGGCAAACGCCTGCCTTTGGAAAGCAGGTCCATCAATCATTGGATATAGAGCCGTTGGGAATTTCGAGCCTAAAAACCAGAACAAAACACATATAATCATAGAATCATAGAAATTTTAAAAAAATATAAAACCTAACATAAACCTGAGTCAAGGATAATTTCCAAGACTATATCACATGGTGGAAAAAGTATCATAATAGAATAAAGTTCACCCAATGTCCAAACATGACGTCTCATGAGACTAATCAATACTCAATGCATTGGATCACTATCTGGGTGTACCCATTATAACATGTTCATGAATATGTGTGCCATATAAAGAATAAAACATAGACATAAGGGTTTCTAATTGAAATAAATGTGCATTGTTATCATGTTATATGGCATAAAAAAGGGAATATCATAATTGTGTCTATGAAAGAATGGATTTAAATCATACATATAAATTAAATAGATAAAATAGGAATAGAATATTATAATTGATGACAAAATTAAGTTAAAACATGTAAACATAATGTTTAAGAGACATTAGAAATGAACCATTTTAGTGAGTTTTAAGGAAAACATTAAAGAGTGTTTAAAGTGAAAAAAGGCATATTTATTTTCATAAAACCAGAAAAAACCAAGAAATTTTTTCATTATGAAATGATTGATTTTAGAAAAATAATGGAGACTTACTTTTTTTATGGAATTCACTTAACAATGGGTAAGAAATCAAGAGCATCTCTTTATTTGGACTTATTTATTAGAAACAATTGAGAATTGAACCGTTTTAAAACATCTATTTTCTGATCATATAAGGGTAAAATGTTCTGGATACATTATTTTGGAACATATAAATAGAATTTATAAGAATTATATAAAATTAAATTAGATTTAAATTGGGTTAAATATGGAGAAATCCAATCCTGAATGAAAAAAGGGGGTTCGAAATGAATCCTTTACCTTATCTAAGAAAACTTTCTACACATGATCTTAATGTCCAAGATAATCCAATTAAATCCATTAGTTAATTAATTCATAACCACTTATTCATGTAAATGATTTAGTATAGTTTTATTAATTTCATATATGAACTTTATGAAGGGCTATTAGATTAAATTTCATCGTTCAGGAGCATTGGTTTCCTTGGTTTTCATGACTAGTCTACTTGTATACATGTATGGAAAATCATGTTAACTGAGAATGGTTGTCCAGAATTGAAGTTATAAGTTACTAATTAACATAAAAAATATTAAATTGTTATATAATTCATTTGTAAATTTCAGTTGATGATGAATCATTAGATAAGATGTTAGTGAAAATCCTTGAGAGTATTTTGGAAGTTTTTTGTTCATCACAAATTCATTTTGTTTTGTGAATTAATATTATATATATAAAATGGTTGAATGACATTAAATAATCTATAATAAATATATAATAATATATTTTAACCATAAAAAATGTCTTTTGAGTGGTCCTGTAGGAGTTAATAGGAATTAGAAACTTCATCATCATTGAATGTGATAAATTAACACATCACAAATGATGTTTTCATTTTTAGTAGAAAAAAATAAGTAAAGAGAAATGATGATGAATTATTACATTAACATGATAAAATTACAGAATATATAATATAATAGAGTTTTAATGACACTTGGATAATGGTATGTGAGGATAGAATAATAAAATAAATGAAATTGAAAATAAATTAAAAGAAAATGAAAGAGGGTGTTACGTAAGGAAAAAAAGAGGGTGTTACCTCTTGAAATTATCCTCCTTGAGAGCCTTGTTAGGGAAAGGGGTTTGGTATTATATTGAGACCAAGGGATCTTAGAATTATGGTAGAAACATGGGAATATTATTTGGATGAATTTGTAATAGGATAAATTTTAAGTGGTGTGAGAATAAGGGGTGGTATTTATAGGGGAGGAGAGGGCTGTTTTCTAATTATTTTATTAATCGATTTATTATATTTTCTCAAGACTCTAAATAGTTTAATAATTATCACTATATGTATTAAAATAAGTAATTAGAGTTAGATAATATGTTCTTATATCATCCATATATCATGTACGATTCAATAATTAATGTATTTATCTTGTATGATAAATTATCGTATTTTACTATTCTGCAAAAAATCAAGTATTTTAAAAAAATACCAAAAAAATTCCATAACCATTCTTCAATATTTAGAATTAAAAAATGAAATACATTTTATAAAAATATTTTTCTAAATATGAGAAATTTAATTTTTAATTAAAATCATCATTTACTCGTAAAATACTGAATTTAAATTTATAAATGTTTTTATAACACATAGACAAATTAATTAAGGGCTCATAAAAATGTATCATAATAATAAGAAAATAAATATTAATTTATAAATCTATTTTATGAAAATATATTTTATTTTAAATCTTTATATTAATTATAAAAGTTTAAATAAACATTTACATTTCACAAAAATACAAAAATTTAATTTATCATTTGCAAAAGAATTATTTAAATATACTATAGTATAATAATGTCATATTTTAATTTATAAGATGACTAAATTTGTATTATACTTTCATTGGTTAGTTTAATATTTTATTGGCTGGTTTACTATTCATAAGGTTCATATGACTATTCCCAAGGTCAAGTTATTACTCTATTGGTATAGGTTCTTTAACATCTAAAAATACATCTTATTACGTTAATTATTAATTTATAATGTTTTTATTATGTTATATATGTGATTTTATGTGATTTATACTATGTAGAATAATAATAATAGGGGAATTTCCATTGATAGAATTCTGGCTTGTTAAAATTTTCCCCCTTATGAAATTTCACCCTCAAAATATTATTTTACATACTATGGTGAAAACAAGTGAGGGTACTTCTCTTCATTACTTCATATGGTTCCCATTTTATCTATTCATACTTATGGTTCTACCATAATAATTATTTTAGGTTATGAGTCTTGTTGCATAGATCTTTGTCTCTATATTCCACTATCTTTATTGGAAGCTCCTTGTAAGAGATATCATTCCCCAACTGTGCCACCTCTAAATTAAGTATATATGAGGGATCCGATAGGTCCTTCTTCAAGATAGATATGTGGAATACATCAAGTAATTGAGACATGGTTGGTTGATGTGCTAGTTGATAAGCCATATCTCCAACATGATCAAGAATCTCAAAGGGCCTGATGTACCTGAGACATAGCTTTCCATTCTTCCTAAATCTCATGATCCTATTCCATGGAGATATGTGAGGGAATACCATGTCCCCAACCATAAACTAAATGTATCATCAATTATTATCTATATAGATTTTTTTCAACTTCAGGATACCTTAATGTGATAATATAATGTTTTCACCTTCTCTACCATTTATTCAACCATTTTAGGTACTTCCATCATACGTTCAATGTATCCATCTCAACATGTCGGTGTTCTTTATCATTTCCCATAGAGGGGTTCATATGTTTCAATTTGGATGCTTGATTAGAAACTATTATTATAAAATAATTCTGATAGAGGAAGATGTTGGTACCATCCTCCATTGAAGTACATAGAACACACTCTCAACATGTCTTCTAGTGTCTGAATAGATTATACATCTTTTTTTATGATGATAGGTTGTACTGAAGTCCAACGTAGTGTTTAGATCATGTTAAAAACTTTTATAGAACATGGATATGAATCTTGGATTCCGATCAGATATAATTGATAGTGGTACTCCAAGAAACCCTTCCACTTATTTGATGTATATTTGTGCTAGTTGATAAAGTGATATGTCCTCATGAATTTTTATAAATTGGGATATCTTTGTAAGATAATCCACAATAACCCATATATAATTGTTTCTTCTAGATGTCTTCAGAATTCCGGTGATAAATTACATAGTGATGTTTTCCAATTTCTTTGTTGGTATGGAAAATGGTTTCATCATCCCTTTATACTCTTTTCTTTCAACCCTCATTTGATGAAATACTATGAACTTTATTGTATATTTAGAGATCCCATTTATCATACTATCCAATTAATAGTTATCTTAGAGATCCTGATATATCATTGTGATCCCTGGGTCAATAGAGAAGGTTTACATATTTTCTTCATTCAGAAGCTCTTTCTTTTTCTCTGGATTGGACGACATACATAGTCATGACCCAAATCTCATGAATCCATCCTCATCCATTTTTAACTCTTTGGAACTCCCATTTCTGATATCTTCCAACTTTTTTAGAATTTCTACATGATTTATTTTAGCATCCTTTATTTTCTTTATGAGGGATGGTTGAGAAATCATTTGGTAAAGGATTGAGGATATTTCTTCCTTAATGATTTCCATTTCCATCCTTGTAAAATGTAATAAGATTGGATCCTTCTCAATTCACATCATCAATAATTCTATAGGATCCTTTCTACTTAAAATATATACCACCTTATTTTTTTACCAGGGTAGTAGTATATGGATCAGTAAAAATCCAAGATGAGATATATCCATTTTCGTAGGCGCATATTAAAATCCTTGTATGTGAATATATACTTTAGGTTCCTATGATTAGTTTATATCTCAAAGTTCTCCCAATTGAGATAATGACACAATGTTTTAAGCACAAAGATCGCATTTTCCTACTCAAAATCATGTGTTGGATAGTCTTACTCATGAATTTGCAACTTCCTTGAGGAAAATAATTTCACTTTATCAGTTTTCATCAATATACAACCGAAGAACTACTTTAAATCATCACTATACACCACAAATAGTTCCTCTATTGTTGGCAGTGTTATCACTGGTGTAGTGATAAGGCTCTTTTTCAACTCTTTGAATAATTTTTCACATTCACTGGTCGAAAAAAACATAAATACCTTCAGAGTCAACTTCATTATTGGGTTTGAAAATTGATATATGTTCTAAAAAATCATCGGTAAACCCTGATAGACTATGGAATCTGTGGATCTCTGTTACCTATTTTATCTTGGTCTACTCTTTTATTTCCATTTTCTTGGAAGGGTCTACATTTATTCCTCTACTAATGAAAACATTCCCCAAGAATGATACTTCCTCCATCCATAACTCACATTTATTATAATTTTCATATAATTTCTCCCTATACAATGTGTTTATCATTTGATCTTGGAGTATATAGTAATAGAATCAATAAATAATACCATAAATTTTTTGAGGTAATCTCTAAAGATAGTTTTTATTAAATCTATGAAAATTTCTAGATCATTAGTAAGACTGAAAAGGAATTACTATGAACTCATAGTGTTTATACCTCATTCGTAAGGTAGTCTTTAGAATATCTCCTTTCTTCACCTTTAATTGGTGATATCCCAACAGAATGTACATCAAAAATAAATACTTCACCCAAGTATTTGATCAAACAATCCATAAATCCATAATAGGGGATACTTATTATTTATATTAACTTTTTTGATCTGAATATAATTAAGGCATAGAAACATTGATATATCCTTATTTTTGGAAAAGAGGACCATCACACCCCATGGTTAAGCTCTCAGAAATATAAAACCCTTTTCTAGATTTTCATGTAACTGAGTCTTTAGTTCTTCCAGCTCAATGGTGTCCATTCTATAAGGTGACGTTGATATAGGTAGATATCCATGAAATAGTTCAATTGAGCACTCAACCTCCCAATAAAGAGGAGGACCATGAAACCTTTCTGGGAACATATTAGTGTATTCTCTCACAATGGGAACGTGTGAGAGTATGATTTTATCCTTTGTCTCAATCATTTGAGCATAAAATGCTTTATCATAAGGAAATAATATCCACAATTGATATGATGATTCTAAAATAGATTCATCTTCCTGTTTAAACTTGAATAGAATTAAAGGATGCTTCGGGATGTGATGTGTGATCTTACTTTCACAATAGTTGATATTAGATTTGTATAAAGATATCCTATCCATTCCCAATATAGCATTTAACTACACCAAATGAATTAAGATAATATTTTAAAGAGGTTCAATCCAAATACATTATCCATGAAGGAGTAATATAATTTGGATGCAATAATTTCTCTATTTGATGTTCTCATAGACAACTCAAACTTCATATTTTGAGGTGGTGTTTGAATAGTTCTACTAAACTTGAAAGATATGAAAGAATGTGTAGACTTAGAATCAAATAGTACGTTCACTATTCTTGAATGAATAACCAGCATACCTATCATCATATCAGTTTCATGTTCCACTTTTGTAGTAGTGATAGCATATTCAAATAATTGTTACCCTATAGGTTGTTATTGTTGATTGCCTCCAAAAACTCTTGGCTTAGGGAAATGGTTTACAAAATTCCCATATTCCATACACATGAAAAATTGCAATATATGTCGAGTGTTGATCTGAATGTTACTTTAATTTTCACATTAGTGGGATTCTTTATACACCTTTAGTAATTATTATCCATTTTTTTATTTCATCCACATTTAAGGCATGTCTTGGATCCCATTAAAGAGTTTCTATGATGATTATTCCCAAACTATTGACATGTGGGATGTTCATTATTCTTTCCATCATGGGATTTATCTATCGATCCATCAATATTAAACTCCATTTTCCACTTTTTTTTATTAGGACCCTAAGACCACTAAGAGACTTATATTTCTATTTCATACGTAAGGGAACAACAAACAATCTCCTCATAACTATTAAATTATTGAATCACCAGTGCTTTTCATGGACTCAGATTTAGTCATCTAAAGAAGGGACCCACCTTGCTTTTGATGTTTATGATAGTACTAGAGGCATATCTTGAAAACCTTGGGATGTTTTCATTATACTCTTTAATAGAATCATCTTCCTTTTTCTTCAGTCCAAGGAAATCACTTTCTATTTTTGGGTGGAGGATTTAGGGAAAATATTTATTGAAAAATACTATCTTGAAATACTATCATTCCATGGAATCAATTTCCTCTTTGGAATTATTATTCTCAAAAAGTTTTCACCACTAATTAGATTCCCCATCAAAATGATAAACCACTAGTAAAAAATTATATTCTTCTGAGAACTATAGGAAAGAGATTATCTTCTTAATAAAGTTAATCCGCTATTCTGTGAGGAGGGGATCAGAAGTTCCACTAAACATGGAAGGAATTTATCACATGAAGGGTTTTACCACAACTTTCGCTTTATTAGGAGAAAGAGGGTGTTCTACTTGATTAATGTTATTATTTCTAACTTGATCTAGTTGAGAAAGAACTGTAATGATGTTTTGAGAACTTTTTTCCATCATATTTTGCATATCATTAGTGCAATGATCACATTGACTATCACATTGATTGTTAGAATGATTTATTCTATTTCTATACATTAACCAAGAAAAGAAATTTCAATTAAGGGGGATTGTATGCCTAACTAATAAGCATATAAAAAATAAAGCTTTCAACATAGAAGGATGAACTTGTAATTAAAAAGTATATCCTAACTTGTGATACCCTAAGTTTCAATCTTTGATATCCATGGTGATAGAATTATCCATAGGGTTCTTAATAAAGTTCCCTAGTCATAATATCCCAAAATAACTATAAATTTCTTTTTTACCAACTATAACATTCCTACACCTTTACATATACCATTACATGATTTTAAGTATAATTAACCGTCAAATACAGCCAAGGATCGCAATGTCTAGTATCTTTGTAAGATTAGGTATATTATTTTAAAAAATGAAACCAAACTAAAAACTAATTTTATTTAATCAATTTAATGAAAACCTAACATACATTGTGCTCTTACATATACATAGGATAACCTGGGGAATACACAAACAAAAGGGCTGAGCTAAAAATCCCAGCAATGGGATAAGATTTGGAATAAAACATATGAAATGGGTTAGAATCCATAACATGATAAAATAAAAGGAATTGAACATGAATAAACATAAGGAATTATAAAATTTATAACATGGGAACATATTATCATGAAAACATTAAAATATGGAATCAATATATAACATGAAATAAACATGATTCAATGCAAACTACCAAGACTATATCACATGGTGGACAATGTACCATAATGGAATCAGGTTCACTCCATTTACCAACATGATTGAGACTAAACATTACCCCATGAATTGGAGTGATATATGGTATCACTCATCATAACATTTTCATGCATATGTGTGCCACATGAATAATCAAACATAAACATAAGGGTTACCCATGGAAATAAATGGGTATCATAATAATCTCATAAGGAATAAAAAAGGGAATATCAGAATAGTGTCCTCGAATAAATGTATTTAAATTTTAAATGGACATTTATAAGGTAAAATAATCATAGATCATGATAAGTGGTGTCAAAAGGAATTGTAAACATGTCAAATGAGTGTTAAAGAGACATTAGAAATGAAATATTTTAGTGTGGTTTAAGGAAAATATTAAAGAGCGTTTAAAGAGGAAAAAGAATATTTATTTTAATAAAAATAAAAAATACAATATAGTTTTTCATTATAAAATGAGTGATTTTAGAAAAATAATGGGATCATAAAATAGATTTTGGAGTGCACTTAAAAATGGGAAAGAAATGGGGTAGTTCCCTTAAATCATGCTTACTTATCGAAAAGAATTGAGAAGTGAACCTTTTAAAAAAAGTATTTCCCCATCATAGAAGGATGAAATGTTATAGATACATGATTTGGGAACATATAAAAAAATTATAATAATTATATAATATTAAAGAAGAGTGACATCGGGGTAAGGATAGAGAAAGCGTAATCCATAGGAAAAATAGAGGTTCAGAAAGAATCTATTACCATATGTAAGAAACTATCCTTCACTTGATCTTAATGTCCACGATAATCAGATAAATTATTTTAATTAAATAATTACTAACATTTATATTTTAATTTTTTTATTATAGTCTTATTAAGTTCATTTATATCCATTTAGATGGGTTATGAGATTCAATTTCATCATTCGGAAGTGTTGTTTTCCAAGGTTTTCATGATCGGTTTACTTGAATATATGTACGGAAAATCATGTAAAATGAGAATGGTTGTATATAATTGAATTTATATGTTATTAATGATAACATATAATATTAAATGTTTATATAATTAATTTTTTAATTTATGTTCATGATGAATCATTAGATAAGACGTTTGTGATAATTGTTCAGATTATTTTGGCAGTTTTTCGATCATCAAAAACTAGTTTTGTTTTATTAATTAATATTAGGTATATGAAATGTTTCAAGAACATTAAATAGTATGAAATAAATATATTATAATATATTTTAATAGAATTTTTTATAATAAGTTTTCTTGAAGGTGGTAATGGAAATGGAAGACTTCATCATCCATGAATGCGATAAAATGACACATCACATACATTGTTTTCATTTTTAGTACAAAAAGAGAGGGGAAGATAAATGATGCTGAATTATTCAATTATCATGATAAATTATAGTATATATATATATATGATATTTTAGTTTCCATTGAACTTGTGTAAAGGGAGGTGAGGAGATAATAAGAAAAAGGAAAGAAATTGAAATGAAATTAAAATAAAACGATAGAGGGATTTACCTATTGAATTTCTTATCCTTGAGAAACTTCTTAGGGAATGAGATTTATAATTTTGATAAGACCAAGAGATCCTATAGTGTTGGAGAGACTTTTGAAAAAGATTGGGTAGAATTTGGACACAACACAAAGCTTGAAAGGTGTGAGGAGAAGGGGTGGTTTTTATAGGGGAGGAGAGAGAGATGTTTTCTCATTATTTTATTCATTTTTTTTATTTTTCATCAAGACTATGTATACTTTGAGCATTATCACTAAAAATATTAAAATAATGAAAAATATTTTGAGATTATGGGATTACATTAGCCATACATCATCTATGACTCAATAATTCAAATATTTACCTTTTATTATAAATTATGGTATTTTACTATTTACGAAAAAAATTTAGTATTTTTAAAAAATCCCCAAAGGCCCCCAAACCATTTTTTAAGGTGTATAATTAAAAAATGAACTCCATTTTATTAAAATAATTTTATAAATATGGGAAATTTAATTTTTAATTAAAATCATCATTTACATAGAAAATACTGATTTAGAAATTATAACATATTTTATAACACATAGAAAAATTAATTACCGTCTCAATTAATTATCTTATAATAATTTTGAAAAAAAATATTAATTTATGAATCTATTTTGAGAAAAAAAATTTCTTCTAAACCATTATAATAATTATTAAATTTTAAATAAGCATTTATATTTCACAAAAACACCAAAATATTCTTTATCATTTTGGAAACATTTATTTACTTATACTATGGTATAATTTTGTCATATTTTCATTTATAAGATGCATATTTTTTTTATGTACTTTCATTGGTTAGTTTACTATTCTATTGGCCATTTTACTATTCCTAAGTTTCATATTACTATTCCATTGGTCAAGTTACAATTCCATTGGTATGAGTTTCTTAACATCTAGAAATACCACTACGGAAAAAAATGGTTATTTGCGACGGTCCCTTGACCCTTCGAAAATAACCCGTCAAAAGGGGTTATGTGTGACGAACGGATTACCCCATCACAAAAAAAACATTATTTGCGACATACACTTACCGCCCATCACAGAAGGTTTGGCACGAAATACGTGCCAAACCGCGGGTAAGGGTATTTGTGATGGGTTCCTATTCCCTTCGCAAATAACTGGTGGTGGTTTTTAGTATTTGCGACGGGATACTTATCCCATCCCAAAAACTTTTAAGCAGGTACTATTTGCAACGGGCCCCATCACGAATAACTTTTTAATGGACTACTGCAATTAAAGACGATGACGTCATTTTCAACGTGGCCCGTCGCAAATACCCCTGTCGGAAATAGTCTAACCAATATATTTCCGCATATGTTTCCTCTCATTTCACTCTTTACCCAACTTCTCTCTCTATCTGTTCAGAAAATTTTTCTTCTAAATTTATTCATAGTTTAAACTTGTAAATCAGAGCATTATTTGCGACTTTAATTCTTCCAAAGCTTCAGTTTCAAGGTATTTATCAATTTTTTTATTGTTTAGTCAATTAATTTTATTTTAAATTATTTATAATTTTTGTTAATTAGAAGTAAATTAATTAAATTAGAATTAGATATTTGTTTTTTAGTATTTATTTTTATGAATAGTTATATCTAAGTCTTAATTAGCAATAAATTGAAATAATTAATAATAATTTTAAATAATTTGTAATAATTAGTAATAACTAGTATTAATTTGTAATAACTATTAATAAATCGTATTAATTAGTAATAAATTGTATTAATTGGAAATAATTAGAAAAAATAGATTTAATTAGAAATAATTTGTAATAATTGGAAATAATTTGTAATAATTAAAAAAATTCGTAATAATTATAAATAATTTTGAATAATTAGTAATAAATTGTAATAATTTGTAATAATTAGGATTAATTAGTAATAAGTAGGACTAATTAGAAATAACTAGTAATAAATTTTAATAATTAGAAATAAATTTTAATAATTAGTAATAATTAGAAATAAATAGAAATAAATAGTAATAAGTTGTAATAATTAGTAATAAATTGTAATAATTAGTAACAATTAGTAATAAATAGTAATAATTAGTAATAAATAGTAAAAAACAGTAACAATTAGTAAAAAATAGTAATAATTAGGATTAATTAGTAATACATAGTAATAAATAGAAATAAATTGTAATAATCAGTAATAATCAGTAATAATTATTAATAAATAGTAATAAATAATAATAAATAGTAATAAATATTAATAAATAGAAATAATTAGTAATAATTAGTAATAATTAGGAATAATTAGGAATAATTAGGAATAATTTGTAATAATTAGGGATAATTAGAAATAATTAGTAATAATTAGTAATAGTTAGCAATAATTAGAAATAATTAGCAAAAAATAGCAATAATTAAAAATAATTAGGAATAATTAGGAATAATTAGGAATAATTATGAACATTTATGAATTATTAGTAATAATTAGTAATAAATAGTAATAAATAGTAATAAATAGTAATAAATAGTAATAATAAGTAATAATTAGTAATAATTAGTTATAATTAGTAATAATTAGTTATAATTAGTATTAAATAGTATTAAATAGTATTAATTAGTAATAATTAGTAATAAGTAGTAATAAGTAGTAATAACTTGTAATAACTAGTATTAACTAGTATTAAAAAGTATTAATTAGTAATATATAGTAATAATTAGTAATAATTAAGAATAATTATTAATAATTAGTAATAAATAGTAATAAATTGTAATAAATAGTAATAAATAGCAATAAATAGGAATAATTAGTAATAATTAGTAATAATTAGTAATAATTAGTAATAATTAAAAATAATTAGAAATAATTATTAATAATTATTAATAATTAGTAATAATTTGTAATAATTAGAAATAATTAGGAATAATTACCAATAAATATCAGTAATTAGAAATAATTAGCAATAATTTGGAATAATAATGAATAATTAGTAATAAATAGTAATAAATAGTAATAAACAGTAATAATTAATAATAATTCGTAATAATTAGTATTAAATAGTATTAAATAGTATTAAATAGTAATAGTTAGTATTAATTATTAATAAGTAGTAATAACTAGTAAAATTTAGTATTATCTTTTATTAACTAATATTAGCCTGTATTAACTAGTTTTAACTAGTACTATTTACTAATAATTTGTATTAATTAGTAATAATTAATAAAAATTAGTAATAAATTTTAATAAATAGTAATAAACAGTAATAAATAGTAATACATAGTAATAAATAGTAATAAATAGTAATAATTAGAAATATTTAATAATAATTAGTAATAATTAGTAATAATTTGAAATAATTAGAAGTAATTAGTAATAATTAATAATAATTAGTAATAGTTAGTAATAATTAGTAATAATTAGTAACAATTAGGAATGATTAAGAATGATTAAGAATAATTATGAATAATTATGAATAATTATGAATAATTATAAATAATTAGAAATAATTAGGATTAATTAGGAATAATTTGGAATAATTATGAAAATGGATTTGCGTACGTCGGAGTAGACCTCTCATTATTCTTTTAGTTGAAAAAAGTTCCAAGGGGATGATTCGTTGGGAAAAAAAGTTGCTGCCAATATGTTGGAAATTATATCATCGCTAATTAAGAATAATTAGTACAAAATACATTAAATTAATAATATATAGTGGTAATTACCACTAATTTGTCTAAAAGAGTGTAGATTAGTATAAAAGATTAAAAAATAGTATAAATAACTATAAATTATTATAAATTATTATAAATTACTATAAAAGAGTTTTTAATTGTCTTCCATTTTTTGGATAGTGTTTATATTATATCTAATCATACAAAATAACTATATTTTTTTAGAAAAATATGGAATGAGGATGTCAAAAACCATCATTATTAGATGATCGTGCATAAATAACGTAGCACCGGAATTCAAACAGTTCTAGTATAAATCCTGTATATATTGAGGGTTTTCAATATTTCTTATCATTTACATCATTAAAACCAAAATTTGTTTCAGAAGGGACATTTAAGTGTCCTTGTAAAAAATATGCTCTGAGGATGTATAACAAATTTTACAATGTTAGAGGTCATTTATTGCATTTTGGTTTTCAACCAGATTATATTTTTTGGTATCAACATGGTGAACACAGTTCCAGAGAAGATATTAATAATTTAGCTCCAAATCCAGCATAGTTTTATCATTTAGTACATGATGTGGAAGGTCCGTCTTTTCAACAAACTAAAACTCAAGATGATATTGATTTAACTCCTGAGTTGGAACCATCTCATTTATATGATTTTTTGAGGTCCATTGAAGATGACTTATCTCCTGTTTGTAAGACAAGTATGTTTGAAGTAGTTTCTAAATTTATGGCCACTAAATCAGACAACGTAAGGTCAAATAGTTGTTTTGATAAGATAATCTCTTTGTTAAAAACACTTTTACCTGAAGGAAATGTGTTGCTTGCAAATTTTTATGAGAGAAAGGATAGTTCGTAATCTGGGTCTTGGTTATCAAAAGATTCATTCAAGTTCAAATGAATGCATATTATATTATGGTGAAAATGAATTATTGGATAGTTGTGATACATGTGGATAATCAAGTTATAAAGAAGATCAACTAGAGAAGTCTGGATTTGTTCTTGTAAAAAAATTGAGATATTTCCCACACATACCCAGATTACAACGTTTATTTATGTCTCAAAACATAGAATCACTAATTTTATGGAATAAAACCAACATTTCAACCAGTAAAATCTTAAATCATCCCTCTGAAGGTGATCCATGGTATCATTTTGACCAAGTGCATCCATTTTTTTCTTTAGAAGCCCAAAATATGTGATTTGGTCTTTATAATAACGGTCTCTATCAACTTGGTTCTTACGGTAATCAGTATTCATGTTATCCTATCTTTATAAATACGTATAATTTACCTACATGGATTTTGATGAAATAACCATATACCATTTTGACCTTATTAATTCTAGGTCATCTGAAAAAGAATATCATTGTTTTTTTTGAAACCATTGATTTACGAGTTGAATTCACTATGGAGTAATAGTGTCAGTGCATATAATATTGGTGAGAAACAAAAATTTCTATTGAAAGTTTCATTGATGTGGATAATTAATGACTTCCCAGTATATGGAATGTTATCTGGATGGAGTACACATAGTCCGAAATCATGTTCGTACATTATGTGAGACAACCAAGCATTTATGATCATAAATGGAAAAAACCTTGTTTTTTTATTATTATCACAAATTTCTTCCAACTGATCATCCTTTTTGATAAAACAAATATCATTTCAGAAAAGGAATAGTTGAAAAATATGGGCCTCCAATAATGATCTCATCTATAGATTTTAAATCATTTGTCTCTTCATTACCTCCCATCACATTTGGAACAACAATAAACCAACAAAAAATTGGTGGGATAGGAAAAGAGAATAATTGGATAAAACAAAGCGTTTTTTGGGATTTTCCATATTATTCTGATTTGCTGGTCCATTACATGTTGGATGTGATACAAATTGAGAAGAACTATTTTGATAATTTATTTCATATAGTTTTGGATACTCCCAGAAAACCAAATATAATGTAATTGAGTGATTAGATCTTGACCAAATTCGCAAGTGAACAAAACTTAAACTATTTGAAAATGTCATATCACAGATCTTAATGAAGCCAAAATCATATTATACATGTTCCAAAGAGAGTTAATTATTATTTTGTCAATGGAATATAGATTTGATACTTTCATATGGTTATGCTTCCAATTTGGGAAGTTGTTTCAGAAATGGTCATATTACTGGATTGACAAGTCGTGACTGTCATGTTTTAATGGAAAGAATTATACAAATTGTATTAATTGGTTTTTTAAATCATATGATTTGGGATTTCTTTATAGAAATATCATATTTTTTCAAGACATTTATACATCAACATCAGACTATGATGATGTAAGGAAACTGCAATCATTTTAATTTTATATAAAATCGAAAAAATCTTCCCGCCAGTTTTGTTTGACTAACTAGAACATTTGATATTACATTTTTCTCATGAAACAAAATGTGGAGGTCTGGTACAATTCCAAAGGATGTACCCATTTGAGGGATGCATACAGAAATTGAAAAAAAGTACGTAACAAAGTCTTAGTTAAAGGATCAATTAAAAAATCTTATTTGTAAGATGAATTTTTCTCTCTCATTACTTTCAATATAAATATCCTTCAAAACAAAAACACATGAGCCGTAATGAGGGAAATTTTTACGATGAAATGAACAATCAATTATCAGTTTTCAATCATCTTGAACTTGGCTTAAGATGAGTTCATAAATGATGGATTTCAAATGATGAACTTCACAGAGCTCATACATATATTCTGCTCAAATATGAAGAAATTACACTATTTATACTGTAAGTGATCCTATAACTTATTCTATAATTTTTATAACAATACATTAATATTATTTTAATTTTAGGTTATATGATAATCATATCAAGACATAGTTTCCACAAATTATAGAAGCTTCTCTTGAAGAACGGTGTCAAAAAAAATTCTACTAGTTTCAAAAACTATTAACATAAATTATTTTTTATTTCAAATAAAAAATTAATTTAATACTTTTTATAGTGTTAATTTTTTTACAACTTGTCAAGTATCTTAACCTGATGATAAAATTCATAACATATTGTTTGTATTATGTATCCTACCATCGAAAATAGTTAAATCATATAATGCATATGTGATGAATGGTTTTTGATTTCATACACGTGCATATAGGGAATCAAAAAAAAAACATTAAATAGTGGTGTTTTCTTGAGAGGATAACATCATAGAGAAACTGAAGTTGACTTTCACGTCATATTGGAAGAAATCATTGAAATTCATTATATGGGACAACATTACATAACGATTTTTAAATGTCAGTGGTTGGATATTGAGATAGGCTTGCATGTTCATCTGATCCATGGAATCGTTGATATTAAATATAAAAGTATTTTTGTAGTAAATGAACCATTTTTGTTGGATCATTACAGACACAAAATTTATTATGCAAATTATTGTGCTATTTAAAGGGAGTTTAGTAATTAGTGGAGCATAATAAAAAATAAACCTCGAGAGAATAAATTTATTGAAAGTGAACGTGGTTATATTGAAGTGAAAGGAACTGAAATTTTTCAAGAGACTACTCTGAATCCATCTTTTTTAAGAAGAGACATGAATATCATTGATGACACCCCATAGTTAAGGGCCAATGGTGACGATGATGTTAATGATTTTACACCTGAATTTGAAATGACAGGAGATGATGAAATAGAATCTAATATAGAAATTGATGATGCTGGGGAGGAATATGAAGACATTGACATCAATAGCTATGAATATGAGGATAATGATGGACATTGAAAAAATAAAATGCAGGTTATAATCATATATAAAATATATCTATATATAATATTTGTTTTCAACTATTTTCCAACAACAATCATTTCATATTTTCGATGGATGATGATCTGTATCATATGTTATAGGAGGATTATCAACCTTTAGATGAGTATGAGGTCATATTAGCATACCCTCAGACTGTTTATAGTTTAGGGGGCACTCGTAGGGGGCATGGTCTGTCCCAACTGATGATTCCTGACCATATACCCGAGTGATGTCCACATCATGGGTTCGATCCACGCTCACAGAGGTATTTTTACATATGAATTTTAGTTAGTTTTTATTAAATAATTTATATTCTAACTGATTGATTAATTATTATTTTTTTACACATTTACTAATATTGTTGTTGTATATTGGATCTTTATATTGTACAATTATTTTTCTGATGCATGGGTGTCAGGGGATCAGATGTTCAGTAGCGCATGTTCGAGCATTGGATGGTATGTAAATAAATAATATTTATTTTGAAATTGTTTTAATTGATAACTTTATATAATAAATTATTTGTAGGGGATACAGTATTATAATGAGGAGAGAATTCATGAGTCTATTTGGAAGGCATGACAGGGATCCATGTGTCCACGTTGGACTTAGTTTTTGCACAATTTGAAAAGAAAACCAATGGAGAAAGCATGAGGGCAGGAGTTTGATGAGACATGTCGCATCCACTAACCCGATTATATTTCATCTCATTTTTGGGTTATATTATGTACACACTAGTTGAGTAGGCGGTTTTAGATTAGATCATTAGTAGATTAGAAAAATCAGGGGAGACATGAGGTGACACATCTAGCTGGTAGCCATACATTCAGTATGCATAGAGAGCATATAGTACATACATTATTTTTTAAATATTATATATAAATTTAAATATAAATATTTTATTTTATATTCATATAGGTAGTCACACAACCTAATATTACAGTGTACAATGTTTATAGGAGGATGTACAGTAATCCAACCACTGAGGAGATTAGAGGTTCTCGCCAGCATCAGATTGTGGTCAGTATAAGTTTTTTTGAGTTTTAAATTTAACTAAAAATAAAATTTTAATTATTTTAATTTTAAATTTCAATTTAAGGAGTCATATGAGGCCGTGATATCTCAGACAGATGTAGAGAGTCAGGCTGATACTGACAGTCAGACTAATGCCCCCCGATTTGATGAGGCAGTATGGATGCAGCAGACCTAGTATGGCTTTGAGAAAGGCTGAGTTGTTGGTATTAGCTCTCAAGTGACCCCTGGGGGTTTTTATGTAACCTCTGCGATGACAGCATCCAACTCAAGAGGAGATCACAGAGAGTCATCATTATCTAATGCATATGCTTAGGAGTATCTATGAGCTCAGAGTGAGATTATAGAGACTATGCATAGGGATTAGGAGGAGATGCGTCAGTGGTACAAGCAGTAGTAGGAAGAGTTCACACAACAATAGTAGCAAGAGATGCAGGATGAGATGCATCTATTTTAAGAACCCAGTTCTTGTTTTTGATGTATGAGTTTCTTCTTTTCCTTTTTCCTTAAGTTTTTTTAAGAAAATAAAGAAAATGGGGGAAAATCCCAAATTTTGTGGGTACATGCCATGTACTTTTCCACAAACCAAGTACTTTGGCCATGTAGGATGAGTACATAGGGCGTGTAGGCCTATCTGTGATGAAAGGTGTAAAACCTGACTACACGCCGTGTAGTGGGTATTTACACGCCGTGTAGTCAGTCGGTAGGTGAATAGTAAGGCGGTGGAAGTAGCTGCCAGATGAGTGATCGTACACACCGTGTATTCGGAAATACACGAGGTGTACTGATTTCAGCAAGTGAACAGTTCGACGGTGAAAAGTAGCCGCGAGAGGAACAGTTAAATGATGAAAATTACACATCGTGTACTTGAGAGTACATGCCGTGTAGTTTGTTTTTTTAATTAAAACGGGCAGTAGCCTCCTCTATTAATAGAGGAAGCTTAGAACACCGGAAGATAGCTAGAGAGATGGTCAGAGATTGGGGGATCTCCTGACCGCACACCGGGAACCCGATTCCATATCCGTCGATCACGTTGGGACCGCACAGGTAATCCCACCCTTATCCTTAAGCTGTTCTCACCAATTATTTCTTGGGGGGATGTTATTTGAAGTTGAGCGTGTAGTGGTTTATCTTAGATCTATGCCTTTTGCGTGCGTTTCGGGAGGTGACGTTCATATATACCGATCAGGGGCGATCGAGGTAGGTGGTCTGGTGTTTATTTCCAACTATTGAGTTGAATTTGTGTACCGTTGTTCTACGAACCCATGTTTGGGGTGTCGTATGGCTGTGGCCTTTGCTGAAAATTATCTAGAATTTCATGGGAAAATTTTTCATAAGTTAAAACTATTGTTTGGGATCACTGATTAGATCCAGGACCACCCTTGGAGTGCGTTCCTCTGTTTATCAATTTGGCCAGGATACCCGAGGGTATTCCATGATTATATTGTTCATTTTTTTTCTTGAGATAAAGTGTATATAAATTTTTGGTTTATGCTTTAGGATCGGCCCGGTTCCTTTAGCCTATAGGCGGCGTTTATTAGCCTATGGGCAGTGCTTTGTTTAGCCTGAGGGAATTGTTTCATATAGCCCGTGGGTAACCTTTCTCTGCCCATGGGAATTAGATTCTGGGCCTTTGGGAGACACTTCATATGCCTATGGGCGATATTCGTTATGCCTATGGGAAGAAACCTGTGGGTTTCGACTCTGCTTACCGGAGGGTAAGGTTTGTATGTCTGAGGACAATGTTATCATGAATGTTCACCATGGTGATATAATATGTTGTACCTGTCAAGTTAAAGCACATGCTTGGCATGGTTAAATGAATATTAAAAATGGAAATATAACTGATAAAGTTAGTTACTTTTGAGTACTTCTTAGTTTATTTCATTTACTACTGCACACTGTTGTTGCATTTCACTGATATTTAGGCATGGGCCTTTAGTGGTTGCCTACTGGGATTTATTTCTCACACCCTATTTGGATCATGTCTTCAGCCCAAACAGACTATATTGTTGTAGGTGTCTATAGGGGAAAGGGTCCCTATACAGGTACGTGATTATTGCAGAGGAGTAGGAGAGCATGGGACCGAGCTGAGGCTTGTGATGTTACTGAGCTCCTGTTGCACTATTTTGTTTTGTTTTTGTTGTACCTCGTACTTTGAGCTGTATTGTATTGTATTTCAGTGTATCCTGTTCTGGCCATTTTCATAGAATAGTGACATGATGCATCTTGATATATATATATATGACTGCTGGTTCTCTTTTACTTCAGTTATCCATTCAGTTATATATTGTTTACTGCTTCTTCTCTTGTTTGTTATTTATCTATTCTGCAACGTTACACTTTGACAAATGAGAGAATAGTTTCCCCACTATCAGAACTGGGCCCTCACTTCTAGTCACCAGCCTCTGGAATTTGGGGAAATGCATTTGAGGTTATGTGACCAACCGAGGTTGGGGCACCCGTGGTGTGGCACCCAGATCCGAGTTGTTAAAAAGTGGTATCAGTGGTAGGTTCTTTTATTTGACTTACTATTTAGAGCATTAGTCAATGATAGGAAGAAAATAGTAGTGGTAATACGATGTCCCTGAGAATAGCTAATCCATGTACTAGGAAAAGCCAGTCTACCTCGATTATTGCAATTTTTCTGATTTTACACTTTTACAGTTGATTTGATTTTCACCATTGGGTGACACACTTGTGATTGTGCTGTTTATATGTTTTATGTGGGTTATATTTAGTTGAAACCCGATGAGATGAGTGTATGCAATCTCATGCATCATTTAGGAACATGCTAGAATCACATGCCATGCATTCTTTCCATGCCATGTAGGTGCATTAGAAATTGCATGTTGTTGTGATAGTTGTTGTGCTAGAAAAGCATGCCGTTGTGATAGATACTTTGATACAAACCTTATATTTGATATCTTATTTTTGTGTGAGGTTTTGATAGAATGAACACCAAACTTTGGTTCTTGAGGCATATGGGCCCTTAATGACCAGAATTTGGTGGATCATTAACTTGTTTTCCTTGTTATAACATATATAAGATTCCAAGCTTTGATTCATGGGGAGTATGGGCCCTCACGGATCGGAATTTGGAACTTTGGTGTTGGTTTCAGTGTTTTTTCTGGGCTCTCGAGTAGTTTATGAGACTTACTGTCCAGAAAACCTAGGATACACGCCGTGTAGTTCAATGGACACACGCCGTGTGTTCTTCTGTTCAGGAAGAAATGAAAATTTTTTAAATACACGCTGTGTACCCTCAGTACATGTCGTGTAGTCTCTTCCCGTGTCATACACCATGTGGGCGGGGACACGGGGTAGGGAATGGCTTAGGGGAACATGCCATGTACCAGTTGTAGACGCCTTGTAGTGTTGACCCGGTGTCTACTCGTGTAACTAACAACACGGACAGAGGAATCCTTAAGACATACATGTTGTGTCTACCTTGAACACGTCGTGTAGTATGACCCAGGTACCTGACCGTGTCATGAAGAACACAGGTCGGTGTTATCTTTCCAAGTACACACCGTGTCTTCCTGGAACATGCCATGTAGTGTCAACCGTATAGCCAGCTGTGTAGTGAGAAACACGGGTCGGTCTGGGGCTTCTTTGAACATGCCGTGTATTTTTGAAACATGCTGTGTAGTGTTACTTGGGTACACAGGCTGTGTCACGAACAACATGGTCCGGTGAGATCATTCCAAGTACACACTGTGTTCCTGTGGGACACGCCGTGTAGTTTCGTTTTAGGAGAGCCATGTTCCTTAGCCATGTAGAAGGACCTGGGCAGGAAAGGAGGATTCAAGTACACACCGTGTAGTCCGAGGGCACACACTGTGTGTTTGGGGTGTTACACGACCAGTTTTAGCTGGAGTACATGCCCATGTGAATGTCTTAAGAGAATACGCCATGTAGTATTTATACACGCCATGTAGTCAAGTTTTGTAAATCTTGAATGCTTTCTTTTTCCTGTTCCCTTCTTGGTATCCTTTTTTTGAGTCTTTATTAATCTAGATCTAAGGTGTTCGTTTGACCTTGTAGAGTCATGACACCAGGACGACCACTGGTTGTTCTCCAGGAGAGCGGCGATGATTATACTCCTGAGATGGTAGGCCATGGGATACCAGTGGATCCTCCAGCAGCGCCAGATGTGATTCCAGCCATTATACCAGACACAGGCACGGAGGCGCAGTTCCGTGAAGGCTTTATGCAGTTCATGCATACCTTCTAGGGAGAACCGCAGGCCGCCACATCTATGGCAGAGCTGACGTGTATCTTTCAGCAGTAGCATCCACCTACGTTTTTAGGTGATGGAAGACCATAGGCTGCGGAGTCATGGATGTATTCGATTCAGACTATCTTCGAGCATTTGGAGACACCTCCTGGGAGGAGGGTCAAGATCTCTACATACATGCTGACTAATTTCGCCAAGAGGTAGTGGGATGTTACCACCCAGTCTGAGAATCACTGCAACATGGCATGGGAAGATTTTCAGGAATCTTTCTATGACTTCTTCTTCCTAGAGATGCTGAGGGTAGATCGAGCTTGAGATTTCATGAATCTGCAGCAAGGCGCCATGTCAGTGATGAATTATTCTACTAGCTTCACCGAGCTTCAGCATTTTGCACCCGTTCTAGTGGGTGATGAGATGTTGAGGGCTATACGCTTTGAGTATGGTCTTCAATATGACATCCAAGAACTGGTGTATGTTTTTTGGTTGCCTACAGTACATGCTATTGTGAACTAGACACTGATTACTGAACAGAACCTGTAGGAAGCTAGTGGTGTGGGCTAGGGAAGTTCGACACCAGTTTCTAGTACTATTTCTACCAGTAAAAGGAAGAGGCAGATGGACTTCTTTTACGGTGGCAGTACTAGCCATAAGAATACTTCAGGTGGGCAGGTCATGTGCTATCATTGTGGTAGAGAGGGGCACAAGCGACCTCAATTTCCTCGAGGCCCAGTGTAGTGCAGAGCTTGTGGAAAGATGGGTCATCTATAGAACTTTTGCAGGGAGTTTCTACCAGTGGATACTGAGAGGGGTTCTGTGCAGACTCTACGTGTGGGAGCAGGACTGGCAGCTTCTTACCAGTTGGGAAACTGGAATATGTCAAGGCGTGCATGTAGAGATGGTGGTCGTGGCCGTAGTAGCCAGACACCAGGATCTCAGAGGAAGCAGAGTGGGATAGCTCAGGGTATCCAGGCTGTGTCGTAGGGCCACGACACTAGGTAGACATATTCAGTGCAACAGTCCCAACAAGACCAGGATCCCAGACCATCTACTATCAGAGGTACTATTGTAGTAGCTTTTGTGTTATCTTCATTACTTTTCTATACAATTTCTACACATATCTTTATATTTATGCCCATTGTGAAGAGCCTTGGGCTCTGTGTTTCTTCTTCTTCTGATGTTATGACGTTAGACACTCCATTGGAAACTAGAACGGCTGGTGTGCGTCAGTGCATAGAGTGCACCATAGAGGTTGGTGGGTGTCACTTTCTATGGGACCTCTATGTCTTGGAGATTACAATCTATGATTTCATTATCGGGATGGACTGGATGGTACCTTTTCAATCCTTTGTGTATTTTTATTGTCGCAAGGTGAGTTTCACGTCACCAGAGGGTGGTGAGTTTCTATACAAGGGTGAATGGGATGTTTAGGCGAGCCGAGATGGACCCGAGCATCATGGGTTAGGTGGAGTGACAACCCGGATTGCGAGTTTATATCTGGATGATCATGGGACTTGTCAGAAGGACTTACCTCAAGTAGTTGATCATTTCAGGGATGTCTTCCTGGATGACTTTTTTAGGTCTACCTCTAGAGAGAGAGGTGGATTTTTCTATTGAGCTTGTGCCAGAAGTAGCACTGGTGTCCATTACTCCTTATAGGATGACTACAACTGAGTTGCAGGAGCTCAAGAGATAGTTATAGGAGTTGCAGTCAAAGGGTTTCATCTGGCCCAGTACTTCTACTTGGGGTTCATCGGTCCTATTTGCGAAGAAGGCGGATGGTACCCCCAGACTCTGTGTGGATTATTGGAAGCTGAACTAGTTAACAGTTAAGAATCGATATCCCTTACCAAGTATTGATTATCCTTTTGATCAACTTTAAGGAGCATGAGTGTTCTCAAAGATTGACGTGAGATCTGTATATCATTAGTTACGCATTGTACCATCAGACCTACCTTTTGCAACTTTTCGGAGCAGATATGGTCTATAGGAGTACTTGGTTATACCGTTTGGACTCACGAACACGCCAACAGTTTTTATGGAACAGATGAATCGTGTGTTCCATCCTTATCAGGATTCTTTTGTGGTAGTCTTCATGGAAGATATATTGGTGTACTCTCACACTCGACATGACCATGCCACCCATCTTGAGATCATACTAAGTACACTGAGAGAGCATCGGCTATATGATAAGCTCTCAAAGTGACACTTTTGGATGGACCAGATACACTTCCTGGGTCATATTATCTCAGAGGCATGATTTGCAGTGGATCTAGAGAAAGTGATAACATTAGTTTCCTGGGAGCATCCTAAGAACATATTTTATATACATAGTTTCTTAGGGTTGGATGGTTATTAAAGGATCTTTATACAGGACTTCTCCCACTTAAAAGCACCGTTGACGGGTTTGACTAAGAAAGGTGTGAGTTTGTTTGGTTAGAAGCTTGCAAGACATCCTTTCAGCAGCTGAAGGAACGATTGACATCAGCACCAATCCTGATACTTCCAGAGAAAGGGAAGAGCTATACAATCTACTATGATGCATCAGGTATTGGGCTGGAAGCAGTGTTGATGCAGGGTGATCGAGTAGTTGCGTATGAGTCTCGGTAGTCGAGGCCACATGAGAGGAATTACCCGATGCATGACCTCGAGTTGGATACAGTTGTTCACGCGTGCACTGTTGGAGACATTATCTCTTGGGAGAGCATTTTGTGGTTTTCACCGACCAAAAAAAGTCTCAAGTACATCTTTACTCAGCGTGACCAGAATCTGAGACAACGAAGGTGGGTTGAGTACCTTCAGTCCTTCAATTTTGAGCTTACCTATACACCTAGTAAGGGTAATGCAGTTGCTGATGCACTGAGCAGGAAGACTCAGACATAGGCAGTTCATGAGGCCATTGGTGAGTGGAATCTTATGGCTTTGTTCTATGAGATGCATTTGGAGGTGCACGATAGTTAGGGGAAAACCTATCTTTCTTCCTTAGCTGTGACTTCTACCCTCCTAGATAGAGTAAGGATGAGAAAGATATTGGATTCAAAAGGTCTAGGTCTACAGGACTCAGTGGCAAGTGAGGACCCTCCTCCTGGTTTGGGTGATAGGTGGTGATGAGGTACTGCATTTCCATGGATGAGTATGGGTTCCAGGGGATATACACAAGGAGATAATGCGAGAGTTTCATGCTTCAGCTTGGGTCGTGCACCCCGGAGTTACCAAGATGTACCGTGACTTGAGACTTCAGTATTGGTTGCCGGGTATGAAACGGGAAGTAACTGGTTTTGTTGAGAGATGTTCCACCTGTATGCAGGTGATGGCGGAGCATCAGAGGCCAGCCAGACTATTACAACATTTACCCTTTCTGGATTGGAAATAGGATGATGTCGCGATGGATTTAGTGACTGGGTTGACGAGGTCACCTCGAGGTAGTGATGTCATGTGGGTTGTTGTAGACAGACTTACCAAGGTATCTCACTTTTTGCCGATCAAGGAGACCTTCGGTTTGATGATCTCGGGAAGTTGTATCTGCGAGCTCATGCATCTTTATGGGGTCCCTCATTCTATCATTTCAAATAGGGACACCCATTTTACATCTCATTTCGGGAAGGGTTTTTATAGGGAACTAGGTACACAGGTGCTTCTGGGCATAGATTACCACCCTCAAACTGATGGCCAGTCAGAGCGTACGATACAGGGGCTTGAGGACATGCTGCTTACTTGCGTCCTAGACTTTGGGGGATCTCGGGAGAAGCACATACCCCCAGTCGAGTTTGTCTATAATAATATTTTTCAGGAAACTATTGAGATGGAAACAAACGAGGCTTTATATGGTAGGCCATTCCGATCACCCTTGGGCTGGATGGAGGTAGCTGAGACAGCATTACTGGGACCATGTCTCATGCTGGAGGCTTCAGAGCAGGTCCAGTTGATACAGAAGTAGATGGCTACTGCGCAGTCTCATCAGAAATCTTATGCTGATCGCTGCAGACGACGCTTGGAGTTCGTGGTCGGGGATCAGGTTTTCTTGCATGTTTCACCGAGGTTGGGACACAGCCGAATCAAAAGACAGGGTAAACTTTCACCGTGTTATGTTGGGCCGTTTGAGATTCTAGAGAGAGTCGGGTTGGTTTCCTATTGGTTGTAGTTACCACAGAGGTATCGGGCCATGCACGAAATCTTCCATGTATCTCAACTGTGCCGTTATCACTCAGACCCATCTCACATTTTTCATCCCGAGGAGGTCGAGCTTCAGGCCGATGCATCCTTTGAGAAGAATCTGATTCATATTTTTTTATAGGAGCACGAAGGTTCTCTAAGGCCGGTCAGTTCCTCTCATTCAGGTGCTATGGCAGCATGGCCGAGTGTAGGACGAAACCTGGGAGCGAGAGACCGACATACGTGCTCAGTGGCTAGAGTTGTTCCGAGCTTTATCTTAACCACCCTTGGGATGACAATTCAGGGATGAATTTATTTAAGGGGGGGAGGTTTGTAAGAACCCGGTTCTTGTTTTTGAGGTACGAGATTCATCTTTTCCTTTTTCCTTAAGTGTTTTTGAGAAAATAAGGAAAATGGGGAAAAATACCAAATTTTGTGGGTACACGCCGTGTAATTTTCCACACACTATGTACTTTGGCCATGTGGGATGAATACACAGGGCGTGTAGCCCTGTCGGCGATGAAAGGTGTAAAAACCGACTACACGCCATGTAGTGGGTATTTACATGCCCTATAGTCAGTCGAACGGTGAATAGTAAGGTGGTGGAAGTAGACGCCAGCTGAGCGACTGTAAACGCCATGTATTAAGAAATACACGTCGTGTATGCATGTCGGCAAGTGAACATTTCAGTGGTGAAAAGTAACCACCAGAGGAACAATTAAATGATGAAAAGTACATGCTGTGTACTTGAGAGTACACACCGTGTAGTTTGGTTTTTTCTCTTAAAACGGGCAGTAGCCTCCTCTGTTCACAGAAAAAGCTTAGAACGCTGGAGGAGAGTGGGAGAGACGACCGATGCTTGGAGGATCTCTTGACCGCACACCGGGAACCCGATTCCGTATTCGTCGATCATGTTGGTACTACACGGGTAATCCCTCCCTTCTCCTTAATCCGTTCTTACCAATTCTTTCCTGAGGGGAACTCATTTGAAGTTGAGCGTGTAGTGGTTTATCTCATATCTATGCCTTTCTTGTGCGTTTCGAGAGGAGATGTTCGCATATACCTATTAGGGGTGATCGAGGTAGGTGGTCTGGTGTTTATTTACAACTGTTGAGTTGGATTTGTGTACCGTTGTGCTACAAAACCATGTTTGGGGTGTCATATGGCTATGGACTTTGCTGAAAATTATCTATAATTACATGGGTAAATTTTTGATAAGTTAAAACTACTGTTTGAGATCACTTCTCGGATCTAGGACCACCCCTGGGGTACGTTCCTATGTTTATCCATTTGACCAGGACACCTGAGGGTATGCCATGATTATATTGTGAATTGTTTTTTTCTTGAGAGAAAGTGTATATAAATTTCTGGTTTATACTTTGGGATTGGCCCGGTTCCTTTAGCCCGTAGGTTGTGTTTATTAGCATGTGGGCTGTGTTTTGTTTATCCTGAGGGTAGTGTTTCATTTAGTCTATGGGAAACCTTTTTGTGCCCGTGGGTCGTAGATTTTGTGCATGTGTGCAACACTTCGTATGCCTATGGGCGATATTCGTTATGCCTGTGGGCAGACACTAGTGGGTTTCAGCTCTACTTACTTGAGGGTAAAATTTGTATGTTTGAGGACAGTGTTAACATGAATGTTCACTGTGGTGATTTTCATATGTTGTTCCTATCAAGTTAAATCACAGGCTTGGCATGGTTAAATGAATATTAAAATGGAAATATAACTAGAAATGTTAGTTACTTTTGATTACTACTTAGTTTATTGCATTTACTACTGCACACTGTTGTTTAACATTTTCACTGACAGTTGGGCACATGCCTTTGGTGGTTGCCTGCTGGGATTTATTTCTCACACCCTGTTTGGGTCATGTATTTGGCCCAAACAGACTATATTGTTGCAGGTGTTGATAGGGGAAAGGGTCCCTATATAGGTACATGATTATTGCAGAGGAGTAGGAGAGCATGGGACCGAGCTTAGGCTTGCGATGCTGTTGAGCTCCTGTTGCACTGTTTTGTTTTTGTTGTTGTACCTTGTACTTTGATCTGTATTGTATTGTATTGTAGTGTATCCTATTCTGGCTATTTTCATAGAATAGTGTCATGGTGTATCTTGATATATAGATATGACTGCTGGTTCTCTTTTACTTTGGTTATCCATTCAGTTATATATTGTTTACTGCTTCCGCTGTTGTTTATTATTTATCTATTCCGCTGCGTTACACTTTGACAAATGAGGGCATAGTTTCCCCACTATCAGACTTGGGCCCTCACTGCTAGTTGGCAGTCTCTGGCATTTGGGGAAATGCGCTTGAGGTCATGTGACCAACTGGGTTCGGGGCACCCATGGTGTGGCACCCAGATCCGGGTTGTTACATCGATGGTGGTAGGAGCTGGATTAGATGGAGTACATGTGACGTCTGACTCGCAGTTTAGGGATGGAGTTCCCACCACCATATCCTCCAGATCCTCCAGACAACACTCCCCCTAATCAGTGATGTATTATTATTTTATGATGAAACATTTGAATGTATTTTTTTGTAATATTAACTATTTAATGTTTTAAATAGTATGTTTTTTATATTGTCTAAAAAATTAAGGTTTTTTATTATTTAGTTATTTTTTAATTATATATATTATTTTATTACCTAATATATTTTAATATATTTATGAATACTTGGGTTTTTATTATATTAATAATATTAATATTTTATTATTAATAATAATAATATTAAATTAATTAATTATTTTATTATTAATTTTATTTTACGAATATTAATGTTATTATTTTATTTATATTTATATTATATTATATTTATTATTTTATAAATAGTTTTATTCTATTTATATTAATATTATGATTTTATTTATATTAATATTATATTATTAGAAATATATTTTTTTAAAAATTGTTGTAAGTATTTGCGATGGTTCGTCGCAAATACTAATTACGACGTTCCATCACAAATTCAAATTGGGATGGTCTATCATAAAATGGTGTATTATTTTATATTTGGAGAGGTAATTACAATGGTTCGTCGAAAAAGAGTATAAATTGGAAACTATTTACGATGAGTTGTTGGTCTGTCACAATTAGTATCTTAAAAAATTGTTGCATGCTTTTTTTGCGATGGGTCTCCTTCCAATAAAAAATAATAAGTTTTTGCGACAGTCCGTTGCAAAAAGTAATATTTGCGACACTGTTTTTCAAAATGGGTCATTTGCGACGAGACCACATCACAAAAGACTATTTGCGAGAGGATTCCATCGCAATAATCCATTTTTCCAGTAGTGAACCTCTTATTTCATTCATTCTTAATTTATAATGTTTGTATTGTGTTCTATATGTGATATTATGTGATTATTACTATGTTGAATAATTATAAGAATTGAATTTCAATTGATATAAATATGGGTTGTTACACATAATCTCAAGTATCCTAGCAACATCCAAAGACTTACCACTTAGTACCACAAGTTTCCTCCTAGAAGAACTAAAGGAGGTGAGAAACTTTCAGATAAATAGAATCCCATGATAATAATAATTCACAAAGGAAAAAATCACAATAAATTCCTTCCCACATTCCAAAATTACCTAAGAAAGATCCCCAACCCATAAGCATATGATTAATCACATCATTAGCATCCATCACATAAATACACATAACATCATCAACAAACACAAATGTGCTCAACAAGTGAAAAATCAATAATTAATCAAAAATCAATTGGCAAGGTTCCAACGAGGCCTTTAACTTATAACATATAATATATATATTTGGAAAACTCTTTTTAAAATGATTTTGAATCTAAACATGCACCTAATGAAAATCATAATCAACACCAAACATGACCCACACAACCTAATTAAATCACTATTCTATTTTATAAAAGGGTCATCCCATATATTTTATAAAACAATCCTTGAAAATTAATTGAACCCTTTTCAAAAAGTAATTCTACCATTGAATACATTTTTTAAAATTTTTATGTCACTTTAGAAAATCTATATAGTTATTTAATTCAACACTTAAAATATAAGCAAGGTATATTCCATGTGGTTAAATAATTTTAATACCACTTGAAAAAAATGGGAAAATTCTAGAAACTTTTATTTTCATAATAAATTATTTTAAATGATTGAAAAATTATTTAAAGAGCCTTTATAGAAATTTTAAAAGAACCTGGCATGTGGACTAGGTCCATGCCATGTCAAAAATCTAGATGAAACATCAAGACATTCCTATTATACAATATAAAAAGTGTCTTATTTTATAATAATTCATTTCACATGCATAAGAAATTTATAACCTGAATTAAAAGTGGTTCCATAGAAGGCCCTTACTCAAATTCATTTTTGCATGACCTAGAACATGTCGCCTTTGATGGTTTAAACCCAATCGAGTGAAAGGGTACCACAAAAGACCCTAGAATCACAAAAACAATGAAAATAATTCAATTATGGAAATCCTAGGTTAAAATGACCTAAATTGTGGTGACATGAAAAGGAAAATCACAAGAAAATATATTGTAGAATGAAGTGGAGGCCATTCCTAGGGTATTCAATTCAGAACGATTAAGAATTTGGAGAGAAACATTATAGAAGAGGAGACTCAATATAGGGGGTGTGTTCACCATGGGTTTACTCTAGGGTGTGTTGTGAATGAGCGGAGGAGAGGCCAGAGGAGGGGGTTTGGCCAAGTCATCCCATTGAAAGGAGGATAATTGAGGGGATCGGAGACCACAGTGTGTGTGGTCATGCATGGAATATGGGGATCCATAATGTAGAGGGTATCTATGAAGTAGAATAGAGAAACATGTGATGGGGAGGAAAAAATAACTGGAAATATTATTTAGGGAAAAAATAAATAATAAATAAAATTAGACATTGGGTGTCATACATGGTTTAGGTGAAAGGATTTCTAAACCACATGCAAACCATATTTTCCTTACTAGACAATAACGAGGAACCCACATGGTTTCCCCTAGAAAAGTCTCCTAGCTAAGCTAACCATTTAAAATCTATATGAATGTGTACATTCATGTGCATATTCCTCATGTATAGTCATTTCATGGTTATTCCTAACCATACATAACACATATTACCTTGAAAATATTATAATTTCATCCCCAAACTCTTAGGAACACAAGATCGATCAAAATTTAATTAATTAATTAATTAATTAATTAATACCATAGTAGCATGGTGTCTTCCAGAATCACCCATAAAAAGACTCAAGGTATTGAATCATTAAAACATATTTCCTTTTCTAGGAATTCAGGTTCTTCATCATACATTAGAAGTAGATAATGAAAAGTATATCTCTACATTTTCCTTAGGAATATCTCCTCAATATACCTCTACAAAAGTCCTTATGTCTAGACTCTATCAATATTTCAACTTATAGGTTATGAAATTTTATTTATTGAGATTATATAGTCCCTGAACCTTTTGGTAATTTAGTCCACTAAAACATAATTAGAATTGGAACCCTTTCTGTAAATCAACTGGATGGTTTGGTGTTTTTGAAACTGTCCTACTTCCTTAATTTAGAATAATATATAAGTATTCGGATTTTAAATTCATATAAACCTTAAATTGTGATTAAAATTTTCATTCATTAAATTTTACCACAAGCTTCCAATATATCATCTGTATCGCTTCATTGAAGATCATAATTTTACTTCTAATGATATTCTATGAGAAATTATCCCATAGTCAAAATCAAAATTCATCTTCACCAAATATTACGAAGTAACATGATCAAGAGTTAACCTTCAGCTTGTATTATTATTTAGAATCAATATGAGAATATGTGAGTGACTTTAATACATTGAGGTGGTTCAAATCAACCATTATTTCTAACCAACTGTTATAAAAAATATTCTACCTAATGGGAGATGATGGACACTTATTGAATAATTATGAAACAAATTTCATGAATTCTACCCAAAACACTATGGGGAACCATAAATGAATCCTCATGACCCTAGTTTTTTTCATTTATTTTATATTCTTCCTTTATATAACTCTATTATCTTTTGAAGTCCCTATAATAGTCTTTTCAAATTGAATCCCCTTCCATTAAATGAACAAATTAAACTCTATTCAGTCATAATTTCCCCCACTTTATGGTTTTAATCACTTAACCTTACATTCAATATCCTTTTACACCACATAACTATTAATAATGAATTTCATAAAAATATTGATCTTTTGATTGATCAAGTAAACCAAAATTTTTTGTGTGGGATCATCGATGAATGTCCCATACTAGAGTGATCCTCTATGGGAGTGCACTGATTTTGGTCAAAAAACATCTTTTTGAACCAAATCCAAGGTATAGTGTTGTGGTTTTTACCATTGAATTTTTAAATTCCTATAATATATTTTCCTGAGGATGAAATCATTGAACATACCATATATAACATAGCTAAACTAATCACCAGGTGAAATTTACAATTCCTCATAACCTAATGTGCGCCACCTCAAATTCAAGAGTATTCTAACAAGAAATAAGGGTATACAATGATGTGGGTAGCCTATTCCGTTTGCAATTATATCCATCACTAGAAGAATAATAAAAAATGGTCAAACAAGTAGTACAGTGGAAAATAACATAAATAAATGCTATAATATAATTCATGTAATGAAATAAAATAAAATAAGAATGACCCCAAATGTGGTAGGTGAATAGATATATATAGTAAAATAGGAATTATAAATAAATAAAAATCTTTGTAAAAATAATATAGAGTATGTCCTGGTACTGTATCAATATCCCAACTCTGAGCTCCTTAGGAACATGCCTCATGTCCCTTGATCTTATTAGAATACATGATCAAGTATAATACATGTGCAACAATATTCCCATATAGTTTTTTATTATAAAACTATTCAGACACCGCCAATTCATCATTAACATAGGTACACAAAAATATAGAGGTGTATGAAATGATGGAAAAGTAAATGAATATACAAGAATACAACCAATTAGGTATTGAGTGATTTCATGATAGCAATGATACCATGACCCCAAGTTGTACATTCTTCAGTGCCATTTCATAATAATATCACTATTACAAACCCGAACATGCACTCCTATATCCAGTGTTAATATATAGTCTTTTAATTTTAGGCTTCTATAATGATAAGTGTGACCCAATACTAACCCTACAAAACACATAACATCAAATTGAAAATTGGATCACTTACATACTTAAGGAAAATTTAGTTTTATACATATAATGAATTAGGATAAACTGCTAGAAGAAAAATTTTATATATAAACAAATAGCTCACAAAAATATACATCATCTCCCATTAAGTTCTTCACATATATTAACTTTCTTAGGAAAAACACACTAAACACCATTCTTCACAAAATGGGGAAATGTGAAGAACATTTAATAATATAAAATACTACAAGTATAAAAATATTCATGATATTATTTTAAAGAGTTATTATATACACCATATAAATGAATATATTTTCATCAATTAAAACATGTCACAAACTAGGGAGTTGGAGGTAAAAAACCAATGCAACTCGAGAATGATTCAATAAAAAATCCATTGAATGAAGGAACATAAAAATATTATGTAAAACAAAAAAATTTCATGAATTAATATTTGAAAACACATTAATGTGGTATTAATAACATATTATAAAAAAATATGGTCTATAACATGATTTTTTTCACAAATAATTAAAAATGAGACTGTTAAAACACATAATACTATTATAACAATAGAAAAAATCTCATGAAAGGGATAATTTAAATGGAATTTAAAATATAATTTTAAATCATTCATTCAAAATATAATTTATTAATAAAGATTATATTTACCTAAAAAATTAAGTAGGTGCACAATACAAGTCATGTATCAAAGAAACAATATCGAGTCAAAAAAATATTAAAATATTATATCATTGAAGTTTAAATTAATTAATAAAGTGATTATTTATAACAAGTGTAAAACCAAAAAAATAAGTTGAAATACCATATAACAAAATTAGAGGTCATTTCACACATATTTGTTTCATAACATAGTCAATGATGTCGATGTATAACCCAATGAATAAAAATTGAGTTAGAAACCACGTTACCACATTGGAAACATTCGAATTGATAACACTCAGATGAATTAACATTAATTTTAAATTAAAATAAAATTAATTATGAATGATTCATGATATAAATTATAAAATTGAAGTATATATGTGGTGTAAATTTAATTAGGTGTATGATATTAACACATGCTTCAATGAATGGAAATTGAGACGAAATCTATTACCCCGAGTCCATACATGATATGTATATCCTATAACACATGAATAAAAAACATGTATAAAATATTTTATTTCATAAGAAAATATAAGAGGATTAATAGATTATACATAAGACTATTTATTTAATTTATTTTAATAACATATTTAATTACTTAATCGGTTAAGTACATGTTGGGTGTTTTGATCATTTTCGATTCATATTTGCAAAACGAATTCGGTATGTTTCCCATGGCCAAAAATGTAATTGTTACATTATCTATAGAGTAATAATAATGAAATTTTTATCATTTTTATATAAAACTAATTATACTTTTAAAACAAACCATGAAATATGTTTATGAAAAATGGATTATGTTACAATCATAGAGATGACATGGCGTACAAACACAAGAGTAATGTTTTAATATTTCAACAAACACAAGGGAAAGAGGTTTAAAAATATTTTATCATTATATAATTATTATAACATCATAAATATAATGTGAATTCTTTAAATAAATTATATACACAAGACATGTGATTCGGTGATGAAAAATAATTTACATCGCTTCATGAAAGTGGTAATCAAGTCATACACATGAACGATGTTTTAATTTTTTTTGAATATAAAGGTAAAAAATATATCAAACTTTATATTTCGATAATTATAATCATATCATTAATATCATATATATATATATATATATATATTAAATCCACCATTTTAATAATCCACAAGAGGTTGCGATGGAAAATGAATTGCATCGGTTCACGGGGCGAAAATCTTCCATATACATTAAGGATGGATTCATTTCCCATTTGATTGAATTATGAGATTGATATAGGTAATGGAATTAAAATAATAAAATATTATTATATGGATGAAACTGATTATATTATTTCATCACTATTAAAATAGTTTTTAAGTAAGTATAAGAATAAATAAAACTTAAACACTCATTTAAAAGTTATACCTCTTCTTCAGACAACCTCCTTTGAGAAAAACATTAAGCCCTCCAAGGATTATATTATAAAAAAACTAATACCTTGAGGAAGTTGGTAGGGATTTAAATAGGTAATTTTTTAGGTATCAACCAAATGAGAGTGACAATAAGGTGTGGGGATGATAGGAGTGTATGTCCCCTTTTATAAGCGAGGGGGGTCACTCATGGAATTACCTACAGTATTAAATTATTATAAATTAATTTTCATATATATTTTCACCTAAATTGATATATTTAAAATATATTATGATTCATATTTTAAATTCTCTCATAAAATAAATTTTTTACAAGTTTAGGTGAGGTTTTTACCCTTATCTCTTTTTGAACAACTCATTAACCCTTTTGATGATTACATTGATATATATATATATACCATTTAAGGGTAAATTATGTTATTATAATTATAAAAGTGACATATAAATTTAATAATGATGACTTTTAAAATATATACCCTTAACTTGGCCAAATAAAATATTTTTATGAAATATAAATCATTTAATAATATAGAGTTCATTTTAAAATATCAATAATGTCATTTTTTAATCTATTCATTTACTTTGACATTAAATTCATCAAGATAAAAATGGAATTTAAATAAAGACTTTTACATAATCTATAATATGAAATACACACACACACATATATAAATCATGGGACACCATAACGTAACTGAAAAATTACATTCAGTGTTTTTAAATTCATTTATTTGATTTTTCTACTACTTTTACAAGTTCTATATATGTGTTGCATAAGAATTTAAGGTAATTATTTAATAATTAAAAATTATATATAAATTAAAATAATAAATATAATTTAATTATTGTGAAAATAAATTTTACTATTAAATCACAACTTATTTTTATCATTATTTTAATGGATAATTTAAATTTAAAAACAAGAGAGTGACATTATGTTTTTTACTTTACTTGAAATAATATATAAAACATTTTCAAATAGAAATAGAAAAATCCAAAACATTAGAATCCTTGATGATTATTTTTGAAACCCACACATAAAATATATTAAATCATGGTTTTAGAGCTATTTGTAGTCTTAAGAATATTATTTTTAACCTTAATTTCCCAATTTACCCTTATTAAAGTGACAAAAACTTACTAAGGTTACTATTCATAATAACATAAAAAAGGGAATTATTTAAAAAATATAAGCCTCATGATTCAAAATATGGGAACCATTTTTTATTTTTAAATTCTTAGAAGTTAAATAAATCAGTTTTAAAATGAATGTCTAAATCGCAGCAAAAAATGGTTTTTAGAAAAAAATGTGTTTTAAGCCTAAAAATGAACATATAAAAAACATGGTATAATGATACTTAAAATTTAATTAATTATATTAAATATAAATAAACAATAATTTTTCTAATTTATTTTAAAATTTTAATTTTAATTTAGTTTAAGTAATGGAAATATATGATAGTTCTGTAGAAATAAGTATTTATTACTATTCGCTGAAAACTCAATCATTTCAGAAAAATTACAAAATTTCATCATATGATAAGTTTTATTTGATAAATTAAAAAATTATTACATTTAATAAAATTAAAATTCAATAATAAATAAATTATATTTTTATCAAAATTCATATAATGCATGAAAATCATTTTTTTTGAAATAATGCTTTATTCCATTTTGTATGAAAATAATACCTTATATTATTATAATGAATATATATCTATAAAATATAATTCATGAATATTAATAAAGAATTAAATTTAATAAATATTAAAAATACATAGGTTATTACATTCTTCCCCATTTTGGAAATTTCAACACCATAATCTCATCTCATTCCACATAGAAAGGGTTTAAAACATTTTTAATATTTAAAAAATAATCTTTTTAATAACCCACATTTTAAAAATAGATAATAAAGCTTCATTTTTAAAGGATAGAAATGTAAATATAAAGGACATGAATAATAACACATAACTAGGATTACAAATTGGTGAACAATTGTGTTATGTGAAAATATAGACATGGATGAAAAATACAATGCCCCAATAATGATGTAGATGATGTACAATATAGATCACAAGAAAGTGATTGACCATGGAAAATTTAATGACCAAGAAAACATAAAACATTGAGGTGTGAAATATACCATAAATTCATTATAAATGATTGTAATAAGATAATTTTTTTATTTGAAGATCATTTTTCTAATGTTGAGGAATTATTTTACCCTATACTCTTTGTACATAAAGAAATACATTTACTTTATTTTCCTCAAATCCATAAATTTAATTTCACCCATTGTTTTTGTGTTTAAAATAGTTTAAACCTTTATCTCATATTATACTCCAAAACATGAGTATGAATATTTAATTTCGGAAACACTATAATCAAATTCTGATTGACCATAAGGTACACAGAGGGATAAAAATCTATTATTCGTATATTTACTAAAAATGGATATCCCATGATAAGATAATACAAAATTGAAAAACCTTTATATAAATAAATAATACATTAATCTCCAAAATTCATCAATAACACCCAATGTTAAAATTAAATAATTACATAAATAATTAACACTATTTCATAATTAACATCAATTAACTTAACTTTATAGAATGTTTTAACCTCCAAAATTGATTCATATATTTCAGTATACATCCCTAAAAATTTAATACAATTTTTCCTAAATAATTATTTATTTAAAGCCTAAGGGTTACATATACATTAACCTAATAAAACATCTCTAAAAACATCATTAGTCGCCTTAAATTCATATCATATAAAACCTCAAAAGGGGTGTCTGTCACGACCCGTCCTCGGGGCCTGTGCCGTGACTTCCCCAAGCCCTCCTTCCATAGGCCAGAGGCTGGCGACTAGCACTAATGACATAAATCCCTAAGTTGGGAAGAAAATTCCTTTATAAAAGTAAACAAACACAATAGAGTACACAACATGAAGTAAACACTGAGTATAACTGAATACAAAGGAGTGTGCTGGAAAGTAAAAGGGCCAGTATACAAACCCAACTGAACAACACGTACAAGTAGAAAAGGGAAAAACAACTGAAAGTAAAGAGAATCTCCTGGATCATCCTTCGGGGTTCCTAAATGAAGGGTAGGTACAGATGGCCACCTCAGCACTCACATCCATCTGTCAACTCTGTGTGCCGACTCATCGCAAGTTCCACCTCTGGGTACCGTCCAGTCGTGGCGCTCTCAGCTTCTGTCAGCACTGTCCGTCATCTGCATCCTACACAACAAGGTGCGGGCATAGCCCATGTAGGGGTGAGTATAACGATACATAGTAGGGACCCCGAGACCCTCAAGGTCTCACAAAATCCAAAAAGGATAAACCACAGTAGAAAGATACAAACACGAAGTATCAAGCAACCCTACTTAGGTATATGCCCATACATACACCTAAGTTATCAATCTCATCCCGTCTCCAACTCTTGATCCCAATCGCAACCCAGTCCACACAGGAAGTAAATTCAATCACACAATGATAATGGTTGAAAGACATGACTCAGATCACACAGATATACATCTTTCATATAGCGACAGAGATGATCAGTTGTAGTCACTGATTAATCTAAGCTGTCAAACCCACGTAGGATCCTAGTACAGAAGTCGTCGCTGTCAAACCCACGTAGGACCCAAGTACAGAATTCATCACTATCGAACCCACATTGGATCCCAGTATAGAAGTCGTAACTGTTGAAACCACGTAGGATCCAAGTATATAAGTCGTCACTGTCGAACCCACATAGGATCCAAGTATAGAAGTCATCACTGTCGAAGCCAGTTCTAGGATTCCCGCACACAGCACGCTCGATTCCGAGAGGGTTCTCTCCTCAAGCAAAGGGGTCGATACATCAACTATCAAGAAGTCTAGAGTTGATGTATCCCAAAGTTCTGTATCATAAAAAGGAACCCAATGGGATAGACGACGCGTCAATCAAATGCCCGGTCTGAGAGTTATTATCTTTTCTGTTCCAGGGGCCCGGTTGGATTTATGCTCATTCCGAACCTGGATGCCTTCCAAAGTTTTTCAAAACTCACTTAGAGTATCAAAAAAGGACGTCTCGTCACGAGGATCCCAGTTCCGCACACGACGCATCGATCGGACACGTGGTCCAGAAGTTATTCACGTTTAAGTGAAACGGGCCCGACCCATCAAGCCTAGGGGGCTGGCGGGTCAGCACGACCCAGTTCGGCGGGTCCGACCCGACTGGGGGTTAGACCAGCCTAGTGGAGCCTGACTCACCCAGAGACCCGGCCCGGTGGGGCGCGGACCACCCACGGTTGCGGGCCGGTTCGGCTCACCCGGCGGCACCGAGCGACGCCACCCCTCCTTGCTGCTTGGCCGTCCGAAGCTAACGGAGCGGCGCCGCCCCTCCTTGCTGTAAAGCAGCCCACACAGTGGGCCGAGGTCTTTTTGCAGCATAGCGCCAAGGAGGCGCCGTGGTCCTCCAGGCGGGCCGGCTACGGCCGGCCAGTTCGGTCCGTCCGAGCGGCCCGCACCGCGGGCCGCAGTTTCCTCCATGCGGCCGGCGCGATGACGCCGATCCTCCGCCACCGTGGCCCGACCTGGCTGCGGCCTTCTGTCACCGTCACCTTCGTTTTATACCACCTCATGGCCGTGGCCACTTCCTCCGGCATGGTGCAATGGCACCGCACCCTTACGGCTCTGCCTCCGTCACCAAATAAACCAACAAGCAATAGAGGAACGTCGTGCCGTGTTGGTTCGGCCCGCGCCCTCCGTATTATATGATAACATTTGGCCAATGACGAACCAAGGTATTCAACGAAGAACGAGGTACCATTTTATTCAATTAAAATTAATCATATCCCCTACCTTGATTTGGAGAATGTTGCACGTCGATGAATCACGGAAGACGAGCATCGTGGTAGTCGGGCGTCGCAGAAGACGGCGTCGCGTAAGACAGATATCATTCCGTCAACATCGGAGGAAAAAGTCGTTAGTCATTGGCAATGTACTTCGCGAGCGTCGCCTCCCTTCCTTGTTTGGGTCGAAGGAGAAAGAAGATGAAGTTCCTCGCGGCGGCTCCTACTCCTTTAATGTGGAGGAAGAAGAAAAGAAATGAGCGTTCTTCACTAGAGAGGGTGATATCCTCCCAAGAATTTTTCTCCTCTCCTTTGTTCCCGCAACCAAAATTATGCCAACCCAAATAAGAGAATGTATTCTCTTCTTTTAATGATAGAAAAATAAGTTTATTATATTTAAAACACACAAATTTATTAATTAAGTTATTAATTAAATTTTGGTGGCACCTTAATGAGAGGAGGTGGAAAGTTTTAAAAAAATCAAAAGAAGGAAGGTGAAAGGTTTTTGGAGTTAAAGGGGGGTTTTAAGGGGAGTTGAAGAGTTTGGGTTCGTGTGGGCCCCATCACACTAAATCCTTTCATGGGTGGTTATGTGGGGTGTGAGCCCCACCTCCAACTTCCTTTTGGAGATAATAACCACCACCTAAAATAAAAATTATGTAACAGATAATTTTTATTTAGTTTAATAAGAAACCCAAAAATTATCTTCTCCTCCCGACCAAACGCAACTGCAATAAAGGTCCCCTTAGGTGAATTACGGTGATACGAGTTCATCGGTGCCCTCATATTTCAATTCCAAGCACTGGTTCAAAAGATATAAAATCCAAAACATACATTTACTGAATGTACCCGAAAAAAAATTCATAAAATTATTAAAATCCACCCTATACCCTCTACGGTCGAGGTTTGGCTCTTCCTAGGTGAAACACGGCCCAAAGAACACGGTACCCCCAAATTTCCAATACAAGTTACCGTCTAATAGTTATGAATTTTACAGTAAAATAATTGTCACTTAATTATTTTATTTGCGGCCAAAAACTTACAGCTCTGGTGGCCCTCACCGACCCAAGTAAGTATCTTCTTAAAGAAAGATTACCCTCACGATTTTTGCGGTGGTCTCGGATTTTTAATCCGAGTTACCCATTGTGAGTTATAAGCATTTGAAGAATAAAATAACTTTATTTAATTATTTTATTTATGGTTATGCCATTTTCATGTTTTCTCACAGGAGGCCCACACCGACTAAACTTAAGTCACGGATAGGGTAAACTCCCCATCCTGAGCAATCCAGTGGACTCAGATTTCTAAGCCGAGTAACCGTTTAAGAGATATTCCAAATTTTTTTGGAAAACTGCATACACGTGTTAATTTAATCTTAAAAAAACTTTGACGGATCTTTCCGGGCACTCTAGGCCTTGAGTCGGGCACCGTCAGAAACTACGGACTCGTAAAATTCCAAAGAATTTAAGAAAGAATTTTCCTTGAATTTTCTGGGTCTTTACATTACCCCCACCTCATGGCTTTAAATACCCATAAGCTACAACACACACTAGGGAAAAAAATGGGGGTACTGAGCACACATCTGAGCCTCCCGCTCCCATGTGCTCTTCTGGTGGTTCTCGTGCTGCCAGCGAACGCGCACCAGAGGAATCAACCATCCATGCAGGACCTGAATCTGTCGATCCTCAATCTCTACTGGATCCTCTGTGAAAGTCACCCCGTCATCAATATCTAGCTTCCCATGGTCGATGATGTGGGACTGGTCATGCACGTATCTCCTCAACTGAGATACGTGGAAGATGTCATGCACCCGGTGCAACTGAGGTGGAAGGGCCAAGCGGTATGCCACCTCATCAACCCTACTGAGAACCAAGAAAGGTCTGATGAATGGCAGAGATAACTTGCCACCTCGGTCAAATCTCCATATACTTGACGAGGTGAGACCCATAGAAAGACGTGGTCACCATACTCGAACTCCAGAGGTCTTCGTCTCCTGGATGTACGTGGAAGACCCATCACGAAGTCCATGGATATCTGATCATACTTCCACTCTGGGACCTCCAAAGGTTGAGCCAATCCTACCGGTACCTGCTGTTCCGCCTTCACTTGCTGACAAGTGAGGCATTGTGAGAGAAACTCAACCACTACTTTCTTCATTCCCAGCCACCAGTGCTGTCGTCGGAGGTCCTATTACATTTTCTACACTCTAGAATGTACCACTAAATGAGATTTGTGGAACCCCCTCAACACTTTCTCATGAAGTGAAACTGGTACCATGGTATGTTCTCTGAAGAGAATGACGTGTTTCCAACGTTCAGAAAAATCCATCAGGTGTCTGCCCTGTGGATATCTGAGCACGTCACATCTCACAGTCAACGTCCCCATGCTGTTCCTCACTGACTCACTGAAGAAGTCTAGGAGTGACTGTGAGAGACTGCAGAAAGGCTGCTCTATCTCTATCCACAAAGGATATCTGCAACGTGGCCAACTGCTCTATCGCCTCTCCTAGCAGCTGAATGCCTGATCTTCTGTTGCAAGCATCAGCTACAACGTTCCCCTTCCCAGGAGTATAGACCATCTCGAAGTTATAGTCCTGGAGGAACTCAATCCCTCATTGCTGTCTCAACTACTGATAACCATAGGTGATCACTGCTCACTCATGCATCAGGACACACCCGAGTCCAGTCCCTGATGCATCATAGTAAACCACATACCCAACGCCCTCCTCCGGTAGCCTCAAGATGGGTGCACTAGTCAACCTCTACCTCAGCTCCTGGATGCTATACTGTCATCTCTCTGACTATACGAAGGGTTTCCCCTTCTTTGTCAAAGCTAATAGTGGTGATGCAACTTTGGAGAAGTCTTGAATAAAGGTAAGTCTGGCCGAATCTTAAGTGATCGACTGCACGCTCTTATGCATGATTCCATCCTGTGCTGCCTGGGTTTTGCTTTTTTCCGACTAAGGAACACCCCATCTCAACGTTGTAGATAATCCACAACATTTTTGCCTAATACAGTCAATCTGTGTATGAACTATGGCTGCCCAGTTCATACCGAAATTAAGGTCATAAGGCCTCGACGCTGCCACCAAGAGGTTCCAACCAAAACTCTTTCCTAAAGGGTCAGATCACACCATCGGCGTATGTGTGATTATCGAGTCTCCTCTCAAAGGTATCTCCAGACGTGAGGGTCAAGTCAATGACTTAACCGTAAACTCTAGGTCTGGGACAAGATTCTTAGAAGGAAGGAATGATTGGTACCTATGTCTATTGATACGACATCTAGTAGTAGGCACAGATCGTACCTCAAATCATTCTTAGAGCCCTTGGGTCACACTCCTTGACCACATGCATCTACTCTTTTCCCTACCCTCTAGCTTCATGAGCCTAGCGGGGACTATAAAGGCGGGTGGTTGTAACATATCGAAATGTTCACCACCTCATACTGCTCTCCTAGCTCTGCTTCCACCACTACATCCCTACAGATTCATCTACCCTTAACACTTCCTCTTCTAGAAACATTTTACATGCTCAAGTCTCTAAGACTGATGCTAGTTTAATGCTTTCCAACTATTAACATTCACTGGATGTATCCGCTCAACCAATGAACATTCAACCACAAAGGTTCTCTCTAGCACCCTAACATAAGTAGGAATACATAGAGTGAAAAGTGTTGGCTCAAATATCCTTAAACACACCTCGCTTAGAGGTCCGATCTCTAAAGCACTGATCAAATCATATTCATCGAGTACCAGGAATGATAGGTATGCCTCGATGAATACTCAGCTACCGACATGTCGTCCTGCCGAAGCTATATAAGCTATAGAAAACTCTCCGCCACCTCCTCAAGCCAGTCCTTAGCCGCCTATGGGTAGGGATCGCCTCAGAACTTGATGGATATCTGGTGCTGAAGCACTTGTAAGACACTAAGCCTACAAGTGTCCTCTACCGGTACCGCCGGTAATGTCTGCTGAACAATGTGCATTGATATAGTTGGAACACTGCCCGAAGGTACCATCTCGGAAAACGTTCCAAGTACCAAAACTTCATCATTATACAGACCATCCTCATGGTCACTTACTGAAAAAGATTAGTAGCTAAGATAAACATCTTCTCTACTAATGTTTCAACTAGGTGGAAAACTCCAGTAATCACCTCCATCCAGTCCTCTACTGCCTGAGAAACTATCTCACCTCAAAACCTCAGAGGCCTCTACTACTAGAACTCGTGCAACATGCTCAGTCAGCGTGCACTGTCCGCCAGTGCAGCTGGTGGCATCTGATGCCCAATGGGTGGTGGTGCTGCTGGTACACCACTTGAAGTTGCCAACATAGTAAGAGGGCCTTGCACCGGAGCCTCATTGCTTGGTGGGCCGTCATCATGCACTCTATCTCGGGAACCCTAGCTAGTTGTCTTCGCAGTGAAATCCTGATAAGGAATAGGCACACCATGGTCATTAAGTCATACCTGGTGAGCTGACTCAAAGAGACCAAAAAGGAAACTCTTTAAACACACACACAATCAGTGTTTCCATGCACTATATCGGGAATCAGAGGTTAGTCTCCTGGTGTATGGATACGTCAGCCGCCGCACCAACACTGGACTCCATGGACTGAAAACCATACTCAATACTCTTAACACTATTGCTTAACAGAAAAGAAAGATCAGAGTCCTAAGTTCTAAGGTAGAACCGAAACCTCTGATACCAATTTGTCACGACCTATCCTCAGGGCTCGTGCCGTGACAACCCCAAGGCCGCATTCCATAGGCCAGGGGCTGGCGACTAGCACCAATGGCATAAATCCCTAAGCTGGGAAGGAATTTCTTTTATAAAATTAAAAAACACGACAGATTATGCAACAGGAAGTAAACACTGAGTAAAACTGAATACAAAGGAGTGTACTAGAAAGTAAAAGGACCAGCATACAAACCCAACTGAACAACAAGTACAAGTAGTAAAGGGAAAAACAACTAAAAGTAAAGAGTAGCTCCTGGATCGTCCTTCGGGGTTACTACGTGATGGGTAGGTATAAATGGCCACCTCATCACTCACATTCATCTGTCTCCTCCATGTGCCGACTCATCACAAGGTCCACCTCTGGGTACCATCAAGTCGTGGCGCTCTCAACCTCCGTCAGTGCTGTCCGTCGTCTACCTCCAACACAAATAGGTGAGGGCATAGCCCATGCAGAGGTGAGTATGACGATACTCAGTGGGGACCCCAAGACCCTCATGGTCTCATAAAATCCACAAAGGATAAACCATGTTAGAAAGATACAAACACGAAGTATCAACCAACCATAATTAGGTATATTCCCATACATACACCTACGTTATCAATCTCAGCCCGAATCAAACTCTCGAGCCCAATCGCAAACCAGTCCACACAAGAATTAAAGTCAATCACACGATGATAATGGTTTAGAGACATGGCTCAGCTCACACAGGTATACATCTTTCGTATAATGATAGAGATGATCAGTTGCAGTCACTGATTCATCTAAGCTGTCGAACCCACGCAGGATCCTAGTACAGAAGTCGTCACTGTCGAACCCACGTAGGATCCAAGTACAGAAGTCATCCCTATCGAACCCACGTAGGATACCAGTACAAAATTTGTCACTGTCAAACACACGTAGGATCCAAGTACAGAAGTCGTCACTGTCGAACCCACGTAGGATACCCGTACAGAAGTCGTCACTATCGAACACACGTAGGATCCAAGTACAGAAGTCGTCAATGATGAACCCACGTAGGATCCAAGTACAGAAGTCATCACAGTCTAACCCACATGGAATCCAAGTATAGAAGTCGTCACTGTCAAACCCACGTAGGATCCATGTAGAGAAGTCATCACTGTCGAACCCACATAGGATCCAAGTACATAAGTCGTCACTGTCGAAGCCAGCTCTTTGATTCCCGCACACATCACGCTCAATTCCCGGAGGGTCCGCTCCTCAAGAAAAGGGGTCGATACATAAACTATCCCAAAGTCCAGATTTGATGTATCCCAAAGTTCCGTCTCATGAAAAGGAACCCAACGCGACAAACGACACGTCAATCGGACGCCCGGTCTGAGAGTTATTAGCTTTTCTGTTCCAGGGGCCCGGTTGGATTTACACTCATTCCGAACATGGACGCCTTACAAATTTGTCCAAAACTCACCATGATTATCACAAAAGGACCGTCTCTTCATGAGGATCCTTGTGCCGTAGACGGCGCATCGATCGGGCGCGCAGTCCAGACATTATTTATGTTTAAGTGAAACGGGCCCAGCCCGTCAAGCCCAGTGGGCTGGCGGGTTGGCGCGACCCGGTTTGGCGGGTCCGACCCGACTGAGGGTCAGCCCGTCCTGGTGGAGCACGTACCACCCAGGGACTCGACCTGGCGGGTCGACGCGGCCCGTTGGGGTGCGGCCCACCTGCGGTCCCAGCCCGCGGTTGCGGGCCAGTTCGGCTCGCCCGCTGGGGCCGGCCCTCCTTGGTACCCGGCCGGCTGAAGCTGACCGGTTTGTTCCAGCTTGAGCGGCCCGCAGTTGCGGGCTGTGGTATTCCCGCAGCACGACACCAAGGAGGTTCCACAGTCCTCCAACCCAACCGACTACGGCCAGCCGGTTCGCTTCGTCCAAGGGGCACGCACCGCGGGCCGCAGTTTCCTCCACACGGTCAGCGCGATGGCGTTGGTCCTCCACCGCCACGGCCCGGCCTGGCCGTGGCCTTCAGTTTCCACCTCTTTAGTTCGCCACCACATCATGGCTGTTGCCACTTCCTCCAGCACGGTGCGACGACACCGAACCCTTCCAGCTCTGCCTCCGTCACCAAATAAACCAACAAGCAACGGAGGAACGCCAGGCTGTGTTGGTTCGGCCCGTGCCCTCTGTATTAGATGATAACATTTGGCCAATGACGAACCAAGGTATTCAATGAAGAATGAGGTACAATTTTATTCAATTAAAATTAATCATATCCCCCTACCTCGATTTCAAGAATGTTGCATGTCGACGATCCGCGGAAGACGAGCGTCGCGGTAGTCGGGCGTTGCGGAACAAGGCGTCACGTAAGACAAATATCATTCCATCACCATCCGAGGAAAAGTTCGTTAGTCATTGGCGATGTTCTTCGCGGGTGTCGCCTCCCTTCCTTGTCTGGGTCGAAGGAGGAAGAAGATGAAGTTCCTCGCGGTGGCTCCTACTCCTTTAATGCGGAGGAAGAAGAAAAGAAATGGGCGTTATTCGCTAGAGAGGGTGATATCCTCCCAAGAATTCTTCTCCTCTCCTTTGTTCTCCCAACCAAAATTATGCCCACCCAAATAAGAGAATGTAATCTCTTCTTTTAATGTTATAAAAATAATTTTAAATGATTTCAAACACACAAATTATTTAATTAAGTTATTAAATTAAATTGTGGTGGCACCTTAATGAGAGGAAGTGAAAAGTTTTAAAAAAATCAAAAGAAGGAAGGTGAAAGGGTTTAGGAGTTAAAAGGGGGTTTCAAGTGGAGTTGAAGAGTTTGTGTTCGTGTGGGCCCCACCACACTAAATCCTCTCATGGGTGGTTATGTGGGGTGTGGGCCCCACCTCAAACTTCTTTTTGGAGATAATAACCACCACCTAAAATAAAAATTATGTAACACATAATTTTTATTTAGTTTAATAAGAAACCTAAAAATTAACTTCTCCTCCCGACCAAACACAACTGTGGTAAAGGTCCCCTTTTGCGAATACCGGCACTGTGAGTTCATCGGTACCCTCATATTTCAATTCTGACCACCGGTTCAAAATATATAAAATCCCAAACGTACATTTACTGAACGTACCTGAAACAAAGTTCATAAAATTATTAACATCCACCCTAGATCCACTACGGTCGAGGTTTGGCTATGCCTAGGTGAAAAATGGCCCAACGAACCCAACAGTACCCTCAGATTTCCACTCCAAGTTACCATTTAAAAGTTATGAATTTTACAATAAAATAATTTTCACTTAATTATTTTATTTGCGGCCAAAAACTAACTTTCTCTGGTGGCCCTCGCCGACCCAAGTTAGTATCTTCTTAAAGAATGATTACCCTCACGAGTTCAGCGGTGGTCTCATATTTTTAATTCGAGTTACCGTTTGTGAGTTATAAGCATTTAAAGAATTAAATAACATTATTTAATTATTTTATTTATGGTTATGCCATTTTTAGGTTTTCTCACATGAGGCCCGCACCGACTAAACTTAAGTCATTTCTAGGGTAAACCTACCATCCTGAGCGAAACGGTGGCCTCATATTTCTGATCCAATTAACTATTTAAGAGTTATTCCACTTTTTCAGGAAAACTGCATTCACGCGTTAATTTAAGCTTAACAAAACATCGACGGATCATTCCGGGCACTCCAGGCCTCGGAGTCAGGCACCGTCAGAAACTGCGAACTCGCAAAATTCCAAAGAATTTAAGAAAATATTTTCCTTGAAATTTTCAAGTCTTTACAGTGTCTATGCCTTTGAACTTATGAACAACAATAAAATTATAAACCCATGATGGTATCCATAAATCTTAATTTAACCTCATAGGAGAATATTATAGTATCAAAAGTTATATATACCATCCTCTATATCAACTATAATAACCTAGAAACTAAACTCTCGGATCTGGTTCTAAAACATAATCATTACATTTCTGGATTTCATACCAATAAACATGACCCGATTTTCACTCTTAAAACATATATAATAAAACAAAATAATCGAATCACATAAATACCAAATAAAATTTTAGTTTTATAATTTTATACAGTTAGGAAAACACTTACATGAAGTATTGGATTCACAAAAAAACTTGTTCAAAAAAATCTACACCATCTCTCCCAATATTCAACAAATCAAGTGACCTTCTAAGACAAAAAATACATAAAATTTTCTATAATAAATTGGGGGAATAGATAACATAATAGGATATATAATATAAAATGACTATAAAAAGTGGTATGATATTATATTTAAATAGTATGTATATACAATATCTAAATGAATATTGGTGTGTCAATCAAAACATATCTCAAATAATGGAGTTTGGGATGAGAGACAATTTCAACTCTGGTAATGTTTGAATCAATAAGACCATTGAATTATGGGACATAAAAGGATTCTATAAAAACTATAATTTAATTTAATGAATATGGAATACACATTAATGTGATAGTCAATACAATATTTAAAATAGAACATGTTGTATACCAAGAATTATTCCTTAAATAATTTAAATTCATAACATGAAAACCATTAACTAATTTATAAAATTAAAATAAATATATAATGAAACAAAGAAAAGAAAATGAAATTTAAATAACATGATAAAAAATTCATCCATTATGTAAATTTTCAATAGGAAAAACAAATACCTTATAAAAGGAAGTATGTGCATAATACAATACATGTCTCATAGAGACAAAATGGAGTAGAATAAAATTCTTCCATGATAATACCACTGATGTTAGAATAAATCAATGAATAGATTATGCATAATAATTTGAAAACCATATTTTTTTTTAAATATAACATAATAAAATCATAGGTAATTTCACAAATAATATTGGTATAACACCGTCAATTAAGTAGAAGTGTGACCTAATGAATAGAAATTGAGTTAAGTAACCTCTAACCACTTTGCTGACATTTGAATTGAAAAACCTTGGATAAATTACATATAATTTATCATGAAATACCATGAAGTATTAAAGATCCATTATATAACATGTAAAAGGTAATTTTATACATCATATTATGGATATTAGGTGTATAACATTAAAACATTCCCTAATGAATGAAAATTGGGACAAAATCCCTTACCTCGAGTCTAGACATTCTATGTGTCCATTGAAACATATATAATAAACTTATATAAATTATTTTAATTATTAAGAGAATTTTCAATGGTTAATCCCATATTCTTAAAACAAATATTTCATTTAATTTAATATCATATTTAATTACTTAATCGGTTAAGTTTACATTGGGTGTTTTGGGGCTTTTAGTTTATAGTTACAAAATGACTTCGATGTGTAGACCATGGTAAAAAGGAACTTATTACTTCATATCTCGAATAATAATGATGAATTAATAATAATTTTTATACATTAATTATAATTAAATACCAAAATTGAATTATGGTTATTATTAATGAATTATGCTTCAATCATGGAGATGATAGGTTATACATACGCCTGAGTAACATTTCCATTTTTCAATGAACATGAGGAAAATAAGGTAATTATTATTTTCTCTTTCCATAATTATTATTATACAATAAATATAATAATATATCTTTAAATACTTTATATGTACCATCCATGCGATACAATGATGAAAAATGAATCACATCACATCATGGATGTGGTAATCCACATCTACACAGGAATAAAGTTCACATTTTTCAATGTTTGGAAATGTATGAAAATGTATGATACCATATATTTTTACAATGATATTATTTTCATAGATATCATATATATATACATTAATTTTATAATTATAACCATCCATAATAGTTTTTTATATAAAATTAATAACATTGGTTCACATGGCGGTAGCCACCGTACACACGAATAATGGATTCATTTTCCATTTGATATTAGAAAGGGATGTATATAGTTTATAAAATTAATATAATAAAATCATATTGTATGGAATATATTGGTTTTATTATTTTATAATGGTTATATTTTTTTAATCTTATTATATTAATAAATAAAACTAAAACATTTGGTTAAAAACTATACCTCTTCTTCAGACAATATCCTTTTCTTTAAACCTCAATCCCTATATGGTTGATATTCATCACAATATAATTCTTATACAAAATGGAGAGGGGTTTTATGATGTTTTAGTTTTGGGTATTTACTATACTTGAGTTCTCAACTGGTTTGAGGATGAGTGGAGATTAGGTCCCTTTTTGTAAGTGATGGAAGGGGAACTCAAGGAATTACATAATGTACTAAAATACAATAAAATAATTTCTATGTAAAAGTGGAAAAATTGATATATTTTGAATATAGGCTAAGGATTATTCAAATAATTTTATAAAATAATATTTAGAAAATGTTATGTGATATTTTCACCCTTATCTCTTTGTTTTAACCCCCCATAAACCCTTTTAATGATTACTGTGATACATATTTTCTTACACATTATGGGTAAAGAATGCCACTATAATAGGAAAATTGACCCATAAATAGACCATGGTTGATATTTTAAACTATACTCTATTAATTTCCCAATAATATTATTTTTATTAATTTTAAATTTTTTAACGAAATATTTTTTATTATAGAATATCATTAATTTCATTTTTGGAATAATTCATTTAATGTAAATTTAATGTCTTCAAGATAAAAATAGAACTAAGATATAGATTTTTAAAAAAATACCAAATATGATATATCTATATATAAAATTCTAGGTACACTATAAATCACCCAAAAAATATTTTTTAGTGGTTTTAAAATTATTTAATTGATTTTTCTAATTTTTACACAATAATTATGTTGGCATTGCATAAGAATTTATAATAATTAACTCATAACTAAAAGTTATATATAAATTAACATCAGAAAAATAATTTTATTATTCTAAAAATTTCTATTTATATTCACTCATAACATATTTTTATTCCTATGTGAAAATATATTATTAATGTAAAAGCAAGAGTGTGACATTTTATAACATCATTTTCTAAAATTACTATATGTCAATTTCGAATAAAAATCACACAAATCTTCCATAAATTAGAATCAAGGATTATGATGGAAGAAAAAACTAAAATAATTGATTAATATATACTGTTAGGATCATTTCTAGTATTTATTATATTATTTATAACCTTAATTACCTGATTTACCCATGTCGAGGTGACAAATAATATTGTCACTATTCATAATGATAAAAAATAAAATGGGCCAATTTACCAAATTTTATTATCATGATTAAAAATATTGGATTAATTTTTTAATATTCAATTCATTTAATTGGAATAAATTGATTTTAATATAAATGAATAAAAGGAAATAAAAAATTATTTTTAGAAATATTGTGTTCTTAAGCCCAAAAATGAACTTATGATAAAATCATTTATAAGGACGATTCAAATGTAATTTGTAACGCCCCGACCCCAGCTACCCAGAGTCGGTGCATTATTACATAACATTGGCATGATCACAAGAAAGATCAAATCTCGAAAGACCGATTGGTTTAGTAGCCTTGGAAACACTAGATATATTCATAAGTTTTACATTACATCATAAAATGAAAAACTACTACAACAACATAATGTTTCCACAGTCCACACTATAATCCCCTCATAATATCCCTGCAGGTCATTCATAACTTACATCTTCACATCCTGGGAAAAATAAAACATAGAAAAGGGGTGAGCTCAAATGCCCAGTAAGGATAACAATATAGTGGAACATTCAAAAATAAGCATAAACATTTAAGGCAATGAATTACTAAAACAAAAGCCTTTTAAACTTGAACTTCAACATAGTATGGAAAAAGTAAAATGAAATAATGCCATTTACTTATTCACATGGATATTATACTAATCGAATAATCACATGCAAAAATCAATAACCACTTTCATAATGTTGGAATGCATAATGCCAGACTATCATAACCACATAGTCAGGGCCTCGTGCCAAGACTACAAATAAGATTTTGCCAAGGCCTTGTGCCAAGACACTAGTTTGTCTCATGAGACCTACCGATGCATCGAGGAGCTATAGCGGGCTCCACCCGTCACATATTAAGTCCAATGAATTCCCATATGAAAAGGTTTAAATATAACATAAACATTCGTATTAAAACTAGCATACGAAATGTCAATACTTTCACCATAAACTATGAATGGTATAAAAATAGCACATCCACAGTCAAACATATCACAAAACCTTCAATACAATATAGAAGTTTTGTATCATAATAAATCAACTTCAAATAATCTTAAAATCCATCAAAGGATGTTGACATAGATGAAATCAGAATTCTTTTTAAAGAAATATCTCCTTTTATTTTGAAATAATTTAAGATCCATATAAAATAATACATTTTCTTTGAAAATAATCTTATAAGCTTGTAAGGAAAGCGTTGAAGATTTTATAACGGCGTAAAATAACCGCACCCGCCGTATAAGTTAAAAAAAACATTCTTACCTCAATTCTGTCGAAAAGGTTAAAAAGGACCTTGTTTTGAAAACGACGGAAAGATTCATTTATAAACCTCTTATAAAAAGTCAAACAAGGGTATAAATGACTTTAACCCATATTCTTGTAAATAGTAAAAATGTTTTGAAATACATTTTTAAGAAACATGGATGTGGATGATAAAGATATCCCAGTAGATTATTACGTGTAAACAACCTCGGATAATGAAGAGATTGTGAAATAAACCCTTACCTTGTACTTTTCCTTGGTTGGGGTAGGTTAACCTCCTGTATAATGGTGAAATAATTGTTATTAAATTATAGAAGAATCATATATATTAATGTGATATCATATATGATCTTTTAATATTGATTTGATAATAATATCTTAGTATTATCGCTGTTTCGGGTGTGAACTTACTTGTTTGGTTTTGTATGTTTTGTTACGTAAGACATGTTTGTAAAGGATAAGTTGTATATTATTCAAATCCAGAATGGTATCAAGTCCTTAAACATCATTTTTAAATCATCAAATGATAATTATAATTGAATGGATACGATGGAGAATGAATCTCATCGCGTTCGTGGAGACGGTAGTCCGTACGTACGCACGAACGCTACTTCCATTTAATTTTTATTTTAAAAGAATCGAATACAAATGATACATAGCTATATTACTATTCCAGTATAATATAATATTTTATACATGTTACTTATGTTCATTAACACCATCCTTTATACGTTCCATGTGTGGTATGAACGAGTCATATCATTTTAAGGGGGCGGTAGTCCGCACTTCCTCAAATGAAATTATCGTATGTATGTACAACATGAAACGAATAATGGTATGAAATAAAATGGAATTACAGAAGCTTATATATAAAATATATATCATTAATATCATATTTAATTACAGTTCCATCATAATGGCCACCATGAGAGGCGGTAAGATGTATTTGAACAATCATCGTTTCGTGAGGCGTTAGTTTGCCATCCACAGAAACATTATGTTCATCATCCATTAGATGGAGTTGTGTGTATGTGTAGTTTGAATCCTTCTTATAACAACATCCTAGTATATTGAGGATACTGGTGTTGTTACAAAAGAAAGGAAATAAAAAGATTTTGGGGGTTGGAGAAGCAAAATAAATGAAAATAATTTAAGAGAAATCGTTACCTTTAATTTAGGTAACTCACTTTGGTTGGAACCAAAGGACTTCTTGAAATTCTTTCTTCCTAAGGGGAAGCTTCAAGGAGGAGGAGAGGGATGTGGGGAGCTTATTTGGGCAGAGTTTGGACGAGCCAAGTGGCTTGAGAGGTGTGAGGAATGAGTAGAAGTGGTCTCCTTTTATAAGGGAGAGGAGGGGCTCTTTAGGAAAGTGTGAAAGTATTACTTTATAATATATTTGTATTCGGTTTATAATGGTCCAAAAATCATTGAGGTCGAAGATAAGATGACTCATATTCTAAATAACATCAACCAATAAGAATTGGACAGGTTTTAGATAATATTTTAATCATTATAATCTTATTTATTTAAATGATTTATTAATGAGGTAAACATTGCATCATTATTGTGTCATTAATAATTTTACTTATTTGATATCTAAAAATTATAAATAAAATATCATCATGTATGAAATCTTTTTAGCTTTCTAATGAATATTTATAATCGAAAATCCAACATGTATAATCCTATGTAAAAATTGTTCTTCTAAAAGATGTAAGCTTATGCCATTTTTATTTTTATTTTAACTTTATTAATATAATGTGTCCCTACCACATACAAGTGGCTCCAAGGGGTCCCCAAATTGACCAAAGGATGCTCATGGTCGGGTATGTGTCCACCAATAAGGTTAGGACACGTTTTAGGGTAATTTTGTATTATTATAATATTATTTTTTAACCCTTATTTACCGGATTTACCCTTAACCATGGTAAATAAAATATTTACCGCAGTAATTATTCAAAATGTCTAAAAATAAAAGTTACCTATTTGCACCATTTGAACATCCTGATTCCAAATATGGAATCCATTTTCCTAAATTCAAAACACAGAAGTGGCAGAAATTAATTTAAAATTAATTCCCGCTGTCAAAACAAAAAGCGTGTTTTTAAGAGATAATAACTATCAAAAGATTGACACTTGTTTATGTTCGGTTTAATTGTAAAATTATGTCCAATGACCAACATTATATTAAATGGTCAAAATATATTCTAAATATACTTTAAAACTACTAAAATTCATAATTTATCACTATTAATTATTTTGATTAAAAAAGTTGTTTTTAATTAAAATTTAGTAATTTTCACTATTCATCAAAATATGAAAGTTATCCGAAAAGTACCAAAATTTCACCGTAGGCTAAATTCGATATTACGAATCCAAAAATGAAGTCCATTTTAAAATATAAAATATATATAATTTCAAAATTTAGGTATTACTATTCATAACGGCTAGTTTGATCGGTTGTGGTGTGTGTTAAAACTCGAAGTTGCGTACAACACACGCTACTGTTTTATTCAAAGGAAAGCGTACCGTGGAAGCTTGGGATGTTTCATTTTAAATTTTTTTGATGTCTCCATTTAGTCAAAAAGTTTAAAATATTGTATTTAAAAAGGCTTCACTATCAAAAGTTGATAAAAGTGCAATACTGAAAATGAATCTGTTCTTGCATTATATCTAAGAAACTCATAATATGGATTCTAAAATTATAAGGATTATATAAAGTTTAAAATTTAGATAATACTATTCATAACCTCTTTTGGATGGTTTTTTTTGTAAGTCATGGTGTGATTGAACTCGGTGTTGCGTGTAGTGCAAGTTATTGAATTATTTTGAAGAAATAACACACTATGAAATCTTGGGGTGTTACATAATTAGTTAACTTTTATATATATAAATAATACTTATGTTAACATAATATAAATTTTTTATTTAAATTAATTTATTTAATTAATAGAAACAATTTCTTTTACAAAAAAACCCATATTTCCACTATTCAATGAAAAATCATACATTTCGGAAAAATTACCAAATATCACCCAATAGTAGTTTTTTATGCTAACTAGAAAACTATATAATTTTTTTGTATTAAATATATAATACATATGAATATTTTTTTTAACGAAAAACAAATAATCCTTGAAACCCCAATTTGGTTAGAAATATTGCTACTTCCATCTTGACTAAAAAATTTCCAAATATTAATATATTAAATATTACTATAAAAAATATAATTCATTAATATTAATAAAGCATAAAAATTGACTGAATATTAGTACTAATTTGGTTTTTACAATGACACATAGTCGACCACATGACTTAAATCATGCTATGTGTAAGAAATATCTCCACACATGCATTGAAGTTAATTTCATACCCATGAATTTTGGTTATATGTTCATCTTTGATGGTAATATTGATTAACACACCCATAACTAAAGGTTCTCAATCATATGAAATGGAATTTACCATCAGTAGATCATACCGACATATATGGGAACTCTTTTAATTACATATGATGTTCCCCATGGGCTTTGTGAAGCTCAATTGAGAACCATCCTATGTAGAGCCACAACCAGTGAGCCATATCATCCATTATCCCCCTCTAAGGATCCATATATGTTTTTAAATTCACCTTTCAACCTAATAACTAAAATAGATATTGTGTTGGATTTGTACAAAATAAACATATAGGGAATAATGTATAATGGATAATATTTCACAATAAGTAATTCAATAACCTATGAAATATTTAATGAGTAATAAACATCATAGTAAAGAAAATGAAATCCATAACTAATAAAATGTCTCAAGGGTGACCCCATGTAATTCTATTGTGCCTATCATGAAATCGTCATTACACCAGGAAAATAAGTAAGCTACACTTTCCAAACAAGTCCATACAAAGGCCCAATATTGTAAGGAAAATCTACCTTTAGAGCGATGAAGCCAATTTACACGATTTACAACGAGATGACACTTGAGTCACGCCCAACCTCCAATGGACACTATTATAAGACCCAATCAGTCATTATATAATATATAATATTTGAAATATTGGAATTTACATGTGAAGATATGAAATGCACATCAAATTTCTAAAAAGGATTCACAGTTAATGTTATATATTGGATCAAACCAAGAAATACCACTCAATTACATAATAAAACACTGATATATCATTAAATGATGAATTATCCATTAGATATAGGTCTAAATCCATATATAAATCCATGATATTATAAATTTATGATCAATTCCATTGAGAAAAGGATAATTTGGTTTATAATAGATTGAAATGAGATCAATTGACACCCCAGATAGATCTAAACATCACGAATCAAATAGGATTGGATGGGGATTCCTAAACCACTAAGAGAGATCCCTATAAGGTGGTTCTAATAACATTAAGGGGGTATTTGGAAATGTATTAGATTAAAAATTAAATTTGGGAAAGAATATGAGATCACACTTAATGATACCTAAATTTGGGAACTACTAGTATATCAGCGTGTATGTGTAGAGTGTTGGATTTTTACCTTAGTGATGGACTAGCGGGATTAACAAAAATAAATATCCCACTTCCAACACCACTAGAAATACAATGCACCCCACTGGCTAGTCAGTGGCCTTGGTTTTGACAAGATACTTCAAACTAAGTGTTTATACTCTAAATAACTAACTCAAAGACAATTTTACCCATTGGACACACCTCTAATGTTGGAAATAGGTGATTATAAATCATTATTTAAAAACTAAAATTTTGTGAAAATAAGAGGATGTTAGAATTATATATATCTAATGAATTCTAATTCTCAATTTTTCATGATATGCTAGTTTTAAAATTACAATGTTTCTTCCCATGTTTTCTCCCTTATAAGTGTGCCCTCGGGGTAAAAGGGTATCAAAGTTACTTATTTATAGGATATAGTCATAGTGTGTTTCATGGTGAAAAAAACAAGGAAACTGTCTCACCGAGGGAGTGCACCAGCCATCTGGGGGCTAAGGTAGAATGAATTTATTCTTCCTAGGCACACTAATCAATGAGTGGATAGAAACTACCCCTCTGGTGGTGCCCTGATCCAAGAATCATTATATGTGTTCTCATATTTTTTTATCCAATTTCATTATTAATCCAATGATATCCCATGTATAGTCATAATGCGACCATAACCTCTAGAAGGGATCTCCTTTGGTTTTCAAGAATTCCCATTCACCTCCACTTATATATATAGAGTCTAGCTTAATTCAGTTAATGAATTATGGAAAAATACATCCATTATAATCCCAATTATCCTTATTTATTTATAATTGATCATATATCCAATACATTTTTATAGATATAATTATATCCACTTAGAAACCATGAATAATTCATACCCACCTGGTAGATCGATGTTGGAATGTGAAATTAGGTGGAATCTCCTTGATTGATCAAATAACTATCAATGATAGAGAAACATTTAGGGAATTTTGATGTGTATTTTATCCATTGACATAATATATTCCTTTAATTATAGTTTTATACACTCTATGATGATGGATTTGGTCTTATTCTAGTGAACATCAGTGTAGGAGTGTGATTTGGGTGTCATCCCTTAGGGGATCCTAGGAATTGGATTTTCTACACTAAATTTAGGGAGACCTTACCATTTTTGGAATATGTATGATTTTTTGGAATTTTTTATTTTGTAGGTTCCTAGTGTGGATTCCCTCTCATAATAATAATTATTGATGTACATAGGACAACCTATTAGACCATTCATTAGTTATAGAGTGTGTGTTCCTTGCTATGTAATTTATTCCTTTTGTAATATTTTATAGCCTATGAAATTTCATATTGTGATATATTATTTATTTTTATGTTATTCATTATTTATGGATTTTTTATGTAGATGGTGGAATCTTTTTTCTTCTTCTCACGTTGATAGGTGGCCTTGAATGTCATAGAAAATTCCTTGGAGGAAAATAATTGACAACAAGACTCACTAATTGTGGCTCCATATAGGATGGTTAGAACCTTAGCGTGGCATAGCCCATGGGGAACATCATATTCTTTTTGAAAAGTTTCCATATATGATGATATCATACACTTATGCGGAACTTACCTTCATATGAGATATATCCATTATTTGTGCGTGTTCCAAGTGTGAATTTCATCATAGGTGAACAGATAACCATGAGTCATTGGTATGAAATTTCCTTAAAGGTGAGTGTGAATATATTCCTTAAGGGTGGAACATTCATTGTCCTTAAGTGTGAACATATTTACATAACAGGATAAAATTTATGCAATCGAATACATGTAATATTACTTTGACATGGCATCGAAGTAGGCTTGGTCAGGGTTCATAGAATAATGGTCAGTGAACAATCACTCAATACATGATTTATTTTATTCTTCTATGTGAATTTACTTTTCTATAATTTCATTCAACACTATATGTATATGCACATATGTAGAGAAAGCATCAATGATTTATTACATGGTTTATGCTCATACCTAGTATGAGTATCTTGGTGTGTGTGAAAAATTCAGGATTAGGGATCTAGAGAAGGGAAACAAAACATTGAGAGGTTGTTGAGGAGTTTAGAGTTGGGAGACTGAAGAGATACCAAGAAAATATTCAGATAGTTATCATAGAATGTTTTATTTATTTATCCTTCAAATTTTACTACTTGTTCTTATTGACCTTCCACATTATGGTTCCTTCTTATTATTATTATATGACCTAACATGATATCTATTATAGTATTTATTCATGTTATTCTTCACTGTTTTATTTGGATGGGAGTTGATTAATTTCTATTTTCCAAGTGATGGATATGATTACCAAAGGTATAGTCTCACTCATCAGTTTACACACTCACAACTAGTCAGAAACCTCTTGTAAATGGGGAGGCACGCGTAAGGTTATGCGGCACTTTGTAAAAAACATGGTGATTCATTTTTGGGTATTACAAAATTATTATAGATCCAATACATAGAAAGATGTATAGATGAACTCCATGGGTTTAATGATTTGGGTCAATAATGAGGGAATTTTACTTTAATGGGGAGGGAATGTAAAACCCCTTGAAAGTTGAGACATAAATGATTAAATGTTACTACTATTTACAAAAATTTGAATCTTTCTTTTCAGGGGAATATCTTCTTAAAAATACCTAGTTATGTAATCCTATATTGGGGTACTATAAGGATGGGTAAACTTCTGGGATGTTTGTTGGGGTGTGTGTGAGTGAGGACAAAAAATACTAAAGAACATGTGTTGGCCTTTATGGATAATCAAAAGTTTGATAAGTGGCCTAGTGGGTAATATTCTTTGCTATTATGGGAAGGAAACAAAGGTATTACATGATACCCATGAGGTCATATGACCTTGTTCATAGCTCAAGGAGGATGGGAATTGACACTATAATCTATTATTTCTTCCTTAAATAATCCATTAATAGTAAATACATTCATTCCTTTATAATTGAGGTGGCTAAAATTATCATTCCATAACTTTAAATAAATAATTTATTCATCATGCATCACTAATTCCACTTACCCTTTTAAGTAAAATGTCTCTTACTTCACCCCTTTTTCAAAAACCATGGGTCCATGTGAATTTTCCATTTTCCATCCATGAAAAATGTATAGATACCCAATTCACCGTGTTTTATAATATAACTGATGTTCTTTCTCATTCTAAGGAAGATCCAAACATCGTGCAAGTTTATCAATGTTATATTCATTTCATGACTGAATACACATCCCATGAGAACTATAATTAGATATTTTCCATCCACCTAATATACTATATCATATCTTCTAGTGATGTAATTTTTCATACAAACCCTCTCAATTGTTAAATGGAATAAATATCCAAAATATATCAACCCTGATTGAAGTGAGTAGGGAGACATTAGGTGAAATAAACTCCTTTATTCTGAAATAGTATTCATAGACACACTGGTGGAATAAAATATTTTAGAGTTATCCCTATGATAAATTGATTTTTTTCTGCTATCCATTCCTAAAACAATTCCAACGCAAGGGAGAACCTTCTATTGAGCTACTCATACTTAGATTTATCAAAAATTTCCCTTTCTATGGACTGTTCCATAAAATGATAATTCATCTCCATTATTCACTGTAGGTGTTTTTATACGAAAAATGAATCTTTATCTAATCAATTTCCATTTTCAATATCAGGCCGCATACATCCTTGAACTAAAAATTTTCCTTTTATGTGGAGTGGCTCATAGTCATCACAATCATATCTCATGACTCTTTAATCAAGGAAATTAAAAATAAAAACCATTTTTTTCTCTAAATTATATATTTACTAATTTCAACTAACATCATTGTACATTGTAGTCATTCATATGATCGTTTTCTAACCTTACTTCCAAAATTTACATGTTTAATAGTCTCTTTAGAATAAACACCTTATTAATCATCATGGGATTATCATACTTATCATATAAAGTCATCATGAGTAATTATGTTTTCTTCACTTCCCCAATGTTAAAAAATACATTCTATGAAAGTGAAATTCTCATAAACCTAAACCTTTTCTTATCCAACCACTCACATTCTTCCATTTCATCACTTCCAAGTCAGATCTAATAGAATATCAAGTTCTTTCTATATAATATGAACCACTATATTCATTTTACAATACCCAAAATCAATTCTGTAAAACATCAGTAGTCATGTAATTCTTTTTCTTGATATAATCCCACAAAAATTTTTGAACTAACATTACATACAGTCAATTTTAAAAAATGTGTTCAATAATTTCATAATGAAATTCTACTACACAAAATGGGAATAAAATTTATGCTGAATCGATCATTAAAATAACTTCACCAGGGCATGATACTCCAGAAATGACTCCAACCTAGATATATAACATCAATTGTTGGTTTCAAAATAAAAATCCTTGAAAAGTATTAACATTTAAAATGCATTGAAGAAAAAACCTCTGAATTAACCCTACGTACAATTCCCTAAACATAAAAGAAAATCACACCCAATTCACTTAATCACAATATAAATCCACCTAAAGTGGTAGAAATCAACCATAAAAAACAATGATCAAATTAAAACAAGAAAGTAAATGAACAACATAATGTTTAGAAAGATTTATAATTACATTTTAGTACCTAGGTAAATTTTTCATCACTTTTATTCAAATAATCAAATAGGACGGTTACAAAGATCAAGTGACTCAGTCATCTCAAGGTGTTTGACCACAAGTGATCCACATGAATTTTATATTACATTACATCAAATGATAAGAGTTACCATAGATATCATATATTCATGGGATGAAGTCAACCAACTATGAAATGCATAAAGAATCCATTGTCATGTCAAAATATTTTACTGCCTTGGTGTGCCCAGCCAGTACACTATTCATACTTCCAGTGAACTCAATATAAGTCCCGCCTACTGTTTATTTTAGTGAAAAAACTTATGATAAAATGAATCACAAAACAAATTGATATATTTTTTAATTAATTGAATCCCACTAATTGCTAATACATCAATAGTAAATTATCATAAATAAGGACAATATATTTTATCATTCTAGTGGTCTTACATTTCCTTCTTCCAAAAAATCAATCTCACAACTCAACACTTCTACACTCAACACTTCCAATAGAATAAATGATGGATTATTGATATTTCAGTTACCTTTTACACATCATTGACCTATTAATTTTCATTAGTTCTCCCATTATCCTCTCTCATAATATATATCCCTTTCTTCTTCTTTGACCCTTCAGATATTCAAAAGTAATAGAAAGGTATCTTGTATAGTTTTTATTATTATAATCATCTTCTTTTTTATGGAAACTGTAAGATCATTTAAATAATGGTCCATAATTCAAATTTGGAAAATCAATTTAAATTCAGTATCAAAACCCTCATTTAAACTCCTTCTTTTGTCATTGAAATATATTCAGTGAATAATGCAGTAGTGATATTATGATATATAAAAATAGATATTATTATTCAAAAATCCTCCAATATCATTCAAGAATAATATCTTAAATCCATTATCATTGAATCTTTATTATCATTAAAACCAGACAATGATATCTTTTAAGACCATTTGAGTTGTTATCATTGAAACTCCTAAAATCCTAGAATCTTATTTTCCTCTAAGCAATAAAAAAATTTCTTATTATTTTCCACATATAGATTCTCACATGTAAGAACAATATCATATATCAAAGATACAACTAATGGTATAATCTCATTATTCAAATATTATCACTAATATCAAATTCAATCGTATATTAACACTTATTTTCACGACCCATCCCTCAGGTCCCGTTCCGTGACTACCCCAAGCCCACCTTCTATAGGCTATAGGCAGGTGACTAGAACGAAAAGGCGTAATCCCTAAAAATGGGAAGGCATTGCCTTTATAACCTGTAAAATCACACAACTAAGCATAAAGCGGGATACAAGATCAAAGTAAAAATATATAGTAAACATGGTGTGTATAGAAAGTAAAACGGCCCAAAATACAAGCCAATTGTAAAGTACAAGTAAAACTGAAAACATCTCCTATGAACACCTGCCAAGGATCTTACCCGAAGGGTAGGTACATCTATTGAACGGTCGTCTCTGTGGTACGCCTCATTTAACGTCCACCTCTGAGATACCTCTGGTCCTGATACCCACATCCCCAGTCAGCACTGTCAGTCGTCTGCACCAAACACAACAAGGTGCGGACGTATCCTATGCAGCGGTGAGTATTACGATACTCAGTAGGGACCCCAATACCCCATAAGTCACCTAGAGTTTCACAAAGTAAAGACCACAAATCATGATCCCAAATATACATAGTTATATTACCATACATATACCTAAGTTATCAAGATATACACATCTCATACATGTGGGAAGTATAAAATGAAGGTAACACCACGAAGGTGAAGTTTCACATACCATAGCCTCAATCACAAGCACAAAGTAAAGACAACTCACACCCGGATTTATTCTAGGGGTAATAACAAGTAACATACCAAGTCACATCATCGAACACTTCGGCTAATGGAGAACTCCTCCTATATTGAGTACAGTGGGACTTCTGCGTCACATAGAGGTGATTCCCACTAATCTTGGACTACTGAGGTACTCCTCCTAATGAGTACCATGGGTCTACCACGTCATATAGAGGCGCTCCTCCCCATGGGTCTGTCACGTCACACAGAGGTCCTTCCCCTAATAGTTTGCTGAGGTACACATCCTTTTGAGTATCATGCGTATACCATGTCACACAAAGGTGCTCCCCACTGTGGGTCTACCACATCACACAAATGCAATCCCCACTCGGCCTATTGAGTCACTCTGAATCGTAATGGTCAGCAGTCGTCCAATATTAGCCAGTCGTAGGGTTCCACACGTAGCGCGCTTGGGAGAACCGCTCCCCAATCCTCTTTTCACACATCAAATGCCCCTAAGTCTTAGGAATAAGTATTACAAAGGTTCTTCATGTCTTAAGGGACCCAACACAATAGAGGGCGCATCAATCAGACACTCGGTCTGTAAGTTATTAGCATTTATGCTCCGAGGGCCCCGTTGGATTCGGGGTCCAATCCAACCCGGCGATACACCAAAATTATCCAAAACTCAAGTGGATCATACCAAAACGACCATATCTATCCTAGGATTCTGGTGCCACTGACGGTTCGTCAAACGGACGCTCGGATCATAAGTTATGGCCCAAAAGGTGAAACTGGGTCCAAATGGGCCCGAGTCCGGTCTAACCCCGGTCAGACCGACCCAGCCCGACCCAGCCCGATTTGGGTCCAGCTTAGTTGGATTGGGCTGAGGTGGGCCCAGCCCACTGGGTCGTAGTATGACCTGACCCACGAAGGGGGTGGCCCGTTGCGGCACGACCCGCTGCGGCGCAGCCCGCTTGGTTGGTGGTCTGCCGTGGCTGGTCTTCCCTAACTGACACCTAGGGGGAGGCACCCCCCTGGTCTTCCTAAATGGTCTATAAACCGTTCGGCTGCTAGCATGTAAGACCCACCGGAGGGGTTTTTCCCGATGTGGTGCAGCTGGAGGGAAGGTCGGCCGGTCTTCCTCCCAGGGGTGTGGTCGCGCGCCACAGCTCTATCACAGCCAGCCGGAAGGCTGGCCACCGTTCGACCTCCGCCACGGCCAAGAGGCTGCATCCCCCTACTCCACCGGCTGCACAGACGCCCTCCAATGATCCATCATGCGGCCGACCAGTTGCTGGCCCCCACCCTGCCCCATCACGGCCGACGGGCCATGGGTTCCTCATCATTCAGAGGCACAGACGTGTGCCGCCCTTCCATCCTTGTAGACAGTTGGGTGCTGGCCGCCGCCTTCTTCTGTGAGCCATTGTGGATTCTTTCCAAGCCCTAAAAATTAAACTATCACATATCCGTGATCCTTACATTAAGGGTTCCATGTCCATATATCGTTCTCAGCAAAACTCTATGTTTCCAGCATCAATAAATATTAGGCATTGAAGAACGCACAAAGAACGTGCGAATAATAAAAAGAAAGAGGAGCATGGTTTATGTAAGGGACATTGGCCATGTCTGTTTGGCCATCTTTCTCATGAATTTAGGATATAAAGAATCAATAAAGTAAATTTAAACATAAATAAAACCCCTACATCAACCTGCAATAATTATTCCTAATCCCGCAAGAAGAAAACATTTGCGGATTAATTACTTAGTGAGTTTATCCGCGTTCTTCGTTTAGAAAAGAAGAACATGGGAAACAATAATCATACATATTTAAACCCCTACCTTGAATGTCAGAGAATCGTCAGCACTTACAGGTGGACTGTGTTCTTAATTCCCGCGACCGGCTCCCAAAGATGCCACTCGCACATCGATCATTGGTGGTTCGATGTCATCTGTCACCTCCCTCTAGGTCAGCTTCATCTTCTAAGGGTCTGGCGCCACAACATTCCTTCTACAATTCGCTTCTTGGTGAAGCTCACTGATACCCCTTACCTATATCTATATTTATAAGAGAGGGGGAGGGTATGTAACGATGTAGGGAGTTAATGGGGATCGTTAATTAGGATGCTTCCTAATTTACCCCAACTTTGTTGTTACTTAGATTAGAGGGGCAATCCATTTATTGTCTTGACACATCGCTGATCCCACCTTACCACTCATTAGTTGGAGGAATAGGATAAAAATAAAATAATAGAATTATTTTATTTATTCTATTAAAAAGTTCCAAAAACTAAATTTTTCTCTGAACCTACTATGGTCTAAGTGGAGGTCTCCTTAAGCGAATATCGGCGTTGTGAGTTCAACAGTGTCCTCATATTTGAATTCTGATTAACTGTTCAAAAGTTACGAAATTCCACTCGCATGTTTATTGAGCGTACATGAAAAAAAGTTCAAAAAATTATTAATAGTCACCCTCAACCTGCTCCGGTCAAGGTTAGGCTCTGCCTAAGTGAAACACACCCCAAAGAACCCAACGGTACTCTTGGATTTCCAATCCGAGTTACTATTTAAAAGTTATGAATTTTACAATAAAATAATTTTTTACTTCATTATTTTATTTACAACCAAAAAATAACTTTCCCTGGTGGCCCGCACTATCCAATGTTAGTATCTACCTAAAAAAAGAATACCCTCATGAGTTTATCGGTGGTCTTGGATTTTTAATCTGAGTTACCATTTGTGAGTTATATGCATTTGAAAAATAAAATAACTTTAATTAATAATTTTATTTAAGGTTATGCCATTTTCGGGTTTTCTCACAGGAGGCCCGTACCGACTAAACTTAGATGGATTATTCTGGGCATTCCGGGCCTTGGAGTCACACGCCATTAGATTTCGCAGTCTTGAAATAATTATATATAATTAAAAAAATATAAAGAAATTTCGGGACATTAAATTCTCCCCACCTTAGGGATTTATGTCCCAAAAAACCACAATTAAAGAAAAAACAACCAAAAGTGGGTTCTGAGCATTAATCTGAGCCTCCTACTCCCATGTGCTCTCCTGGAGGATCTTATGCTTCCAGCATACGCATACTAGAGGTATCGACCCCCATGAAGGAATTGGTCCTGTAGATTCTCAATATCTACTAGAACCTCCGTAAACATCGCTCTATCATCTAAGTTCATCTCTCTATGGTTGATAACGTGTGATGGATCACACATGCATCTCCTCAGTTGTGACACATGGAAAACATTATGCACTCAGTGCATCTGTGGGTAAAGAGATAGACGGTATGCCACCTCGTCTACTCTATTGAGAATATAGAGAGGTTTGATGAACCTTACAGATAACATGCCACCCTAGAAAAATCTCTGCAAACCTCATCGAGGTGAGACCTATAGGAAGACATGATCTACCTCCTCTTGTCGTCATAAAACTTCTACCAGCTCTGTGCAGTTTTCACTTGCTAACATGTGAGGCATCGTGATACAAAATCTGCCACTGCTTTCTTTATACATGGCCACGAGTACTAATGCTGAAGGTCCTGGTACATCATCACCACACCAGGATGTACCGCCAGAGGGGATGTATGGAACTACTTCAACACCTCCTCATGTAGTGCTACTGGTACCATGGTACGTCCTCTAAAGAGGATGATGCGCTCCCCACCTTCAAAAAATCCATCAAGTGTCTGCCCTAAGGATAACTGAGCACATTGAGCCTCGTAGTCAGTGTCCCCAAGTTGCGTTCCTTAACAAGCTGATGGAGTAGGAGGGGGGGTGACTGTCATAGACTGGAGGTATGCTGCTCCATCTCTATCCATGAAGAATATCTGCAATGCGGCTAGCTGCTCAATCACCTCACTCAGAAACTGCAGACTTGACCTCCTGTTGAGTGAATATGCTACCATGTTCCCCTTCCTAGGAGTATAGACTATATCAAAGCCATGGTCTTGGAGGAACTATAGCCATTACTGCTGTATCACGTTTAGATCCTTCCAAGAGAAGATATACTTGAGACTCTTGTGATTAGATTAGACTGTAAAATGTTCGCTGATTAAGTAGTGCTGCCACATATTTAGTACAAAGACCACTGCTGCTAACTCCAGGTCCTCGGTAGCATAGTTATACTTGTAAGTCTCTGTCTTAGCTTCTAATATCTCTGCTGACACTTCTCCGTCCACAATAGAGGCTCCACCTTTTTTGTCAAAGCAAACAAGGGTGCCGCTACCCTGGATAAGTCAAGTAAAAATCTCCTGTAGTACCTAGAAAAAGCATACATCCCTCTCCCTTCGGGGAGGTAAGAATAGAAAAATATTTTGAAAAGATGTCCCCATGCTCAGAAAATCCTGTTTGGAACAAAAAACTCAAAACTTCTGCTGCCAAGAGGGTAAGTATGGCCAACTCAAGAGTGATCGGCTACGCCCTCCTATACATTTATTTATCCCGTACTGCATGGATTCCCTTTTTCACCGACCAAGGAAAATCCCATTCCAACATTATAGATAAACCACAACATTTTTTTCCTAATATAGTCAATCTGAGTATGAACCAAGGATGTACAGTCCATACCCAAACTAACGTCGTAAGTCCTCGACGCTGCCACCAAGAGGTTCCAACCAAAACTCTTGCCTCAAGGGTTAGATCACACCGTCGACGTAAGTGTGATTATCATGTCTCCTCCGAAAGGTATCTCCAGATGTGAGGGTCAATTCAACAGCTTAAAAAGATACAATAGGTTTGGGAAAAGATTTGTGGAAGGAATGAATGATTGGTACCTATGTCTATTAATACGATAGATAGTAGTAAACACATACCATTCATCGATTCATTCCTAGAGCCCTTGGGTCACACTCCTTGACCATATGTAGCTACTCCCTTCCCCTGTACTCCAACTCCATGATCTTGGTAGGGACCATAAAGGGGGTGGTTGTAACATGTTGAAATGCACACCACCTCATGCTGCTCTCCTAGCTATGCTTCCACATCTACAACCCTACAGATTCATCTGTCCCTATCACTTCTTCGTACCGAAACATTTTTACATGCCCAAGTCTCTGGGACTGACACCATTTTCCTTCTTTCCCACTACTAACATTCACTGGCTATATCCGCTTATCCAAAGAACATTCAACTACAAAGGTTCTCTCAAGCATCCTAAGAAATGTAGGAATGCATAGATGAATAGTGTTGGCTCGGACATCCTTAAACACACCCCACTCAGAAGTCCAATCCCCAAAGCACTAATCGCATCATATTCATCTAGTACTAGGAATGGTCGGTACGCCTTGATGAATACTTGGCTACCGACATGTCGTCCTGCTAAAGCTATAGAGGCTCTAGAGAACTCTCAGCAACCTCCTCAAGCTAGTCCTCAACCGCCTGTGAGTCGGGATCGCCTCAGAACCTGAGGGGTATCAGATGCTGAAACTCATGTAAGGCACAAATCATAAATGTGTCCTCTACTGATACCAATAATTGTAACTGCTCACCAACAGATAGTGATATAGATGACACACAACCCAAAGGCACTATCTTGGGAAACGGTCCATGTACCGAAGCTTCATCACTATGCAGACCATCCTCATGGTCACTCAACGGAAAAGAACAATAGCTAGAATCACCATCCGCTCTACAGGTGTCTAAACTAGGTGAAAAACTTTGGCCATAGCCTCCAGCCAGTAATCAACTGTCTGGGAATCTATCTCACCTCGAAACCTCAGAAGACACTATCATTGGAACTCATGCAATGCGCTCAGTTGACATGAATTCTTTACTGGTGGGGCTAGTGTAAATGATCGTTCAATGGGTAGTGGTGCTGCTGGTACTCCACCCGAAGTTTCTAACGTTGTAAGAGGTCCCTACACCGAGGCCTCATCGCTCAGTGGGCCATCATCGCGTACTCTCTCAGGAATCCTAGGTGGCTGTCTTTTTGGCAGCATCCTGATTAATAATAGGTGCTCCATGGTCATTAAGTTATAACTGGTGAGATGACTCCAATGAAATAAAAATAAAACTTTTAAAAACACATGCAATCAGTGTTTTCATGCGCTGAGTCAGAAATCAGAATTCAGGGTCCTGAGGTATGGACACATCAGCTGGCGCACCAACATTGGACTCCTTGAACTGAAAACCACACTCATCACACTTAACATTATTTCTACATAGAAAAAATCAGAGTCCAAATAATTCGTTAGAACCAAACTCCTATAATATCACTTTGTCATGAACTGTCCCTCGGGGTCCATGTTGTGACTACCCCAAGCCCTCCTTCCATAGGCCAAGGGCTGGCAACTAACACTGAAAGGCGTATTCCCTAAAAACTGGAAGGCATTGTCTTTATAACCTGTAAACTCACACAACTAAGCACAAATAAAGATACAAGATCAAAGTAAAACTATATAGTAAACAGGGCGTGTACAGAAAGTAAAAGGGGCCAAAATACAAGCCCAATTGTAAAGTACAAGTAAAACTGAAAACGTCTCCTGTGAACACCCGCCAAGGATCCTACTTGAAGGGTATGTAGAACTCTATAATGGTCGTCTCTTCGGTATGCCTCGTCTAAAGTCCACCTCTAAGCTACCTGTTGTCCTGATACCCTTGTCCTCAATCAGCACTATCTTTCATCTGCACCAAACAAAACAAGGCATGGGCATAGCCCAGGAATTGGTGAGTATTATGACACTTAGTAGGGACCCCGAGACTCCGTTGGTCTCCTAGAGTTCCACAAAGGAAAGACCACAAAGCAAGATCCCAACTCTACATAGGTATATGCCCATACATATACCTAAGTTATCAATCTATAAACATATCATACATCTGGGACGTATACCATGAAGGTAACACCACGAAGGTGAAGTATCACATAGAATAACCTCAATCACAAGCACATCGTAAAGACAGCTCACAACAAGATTTATTATAGGGGTAGTAACAAGTAACATCCCCAGTCACATCATCGAACACCTCAGATGTTGTAGAGATCCTCTTCTATCGAGTACAGTGGGCCTAACGTGTCACACAGAGACGCTTCCCACTAATATTGGACTACTGAGGTACTCCCTCTCTCAAGTAATGTGGGTCTTCCACATCATAGAGAGGTGCTCCCCATCATGGGTCTGTCACATCACACAGAGGCGCTCCCCCACCTGGCCTGTTGAGATACTCCTCCTGTCATGTATCGTGGGTCTACCATATCACACAGAGGCTCTCCCCACCATGGGTCTACTGCATCACATAGTGGTGCTCCCCACTGGGCCTGTCGAGTCACTCCGAGTCGTAATGGTCAACAGTTGTATGATCTCACCTAGTCGTAGGGTTCCACACATAGCACGCTTAGGAGAACCACTCCCCAAGCCATAGGTCATACCTAAAATGCCCTGAAGTCCCATGAAGATGTATCCTGAAGGTCTGTCATGTCTTAAGTAACCCAATGAAATGGACGACGCGTCAATCCGATGCCCGATCTGTAAGTTATTAGCGTTTCTGCTCCGAGGGCTCGGTTGGATTAGGGGTCCGATCCAACCTGTCCATACAAAAAACATATACAAAACTCAAGTGGAGTATAAAAAAAGGACCCTCTCAATCCAAGGATTCTGTTGCCACTGACGGTTCATCAAATAGACGCTCAGATCACAAGTTATGGCCCAAAAGGCGAAATTGGGTCCAGATGGGCCCGGGTCCGGTCCGACCCCAGTTGGACCGACCGAGTCTGAACCCGCCCAATTTTGGTCTAACCTATTTAGCTTGGGTGGCGGTGAGCCTGGCCCATTAGGCCGTGGTCCGGCCTGGCCCACGAAGGGGGAAGCCTACTGGGCGCGACCCACTGCGGTGCGACCCTCTACGACGCGAACCCCTGGGCATGGCCCACTGCGGTGCAGCCCTCTCGGCTTGTGGTATGTCATGGTGGGTCTTCCATAACTGACACCCAAAGGGAGGCATCCGACCCCGGTCTTCCTAAAAGGTCTATGGACGGTTCGGCTGCTAGCACGTGGGACCCATCGGACGGGTCCCGCTCGGTGTGGCGTGGCCGGCCAGAAGGGCGATTGGTTTTCCTCCCAGCAGTGCAGTCGCGCGCCGCTGCTCCACCATGGATAACCGAAAGGTCGACCGCCCTTCAGCCTCCGCCGTGACCTAGAGGTTGCGGGCCCTTGCTCCACCGGCGGCGCAGACATGCTCCACCACTCTGCCACGTAGCCGGCATGTTTCCGGTCACCACCCTACCCCACCGTGACCGATGTGCCGCGACTTCCTCATCATCCGACGGCGCGAACGCGCGACGCCCTTCCTTCCGCAAGGTCGGCTGAGTGCCGGCCACCGCCTTCTTCTGCGAGCCATTGCGGCCTCATTCCAAGTTCGAAAAATTAAATGATCACATATTTGTGATCATTGCATCGAGGTCTCAATGTCCATATATCGCGTTCAGAAAAACTACATGTTTCCAATGTCAATAAATATTAGGTGTTGAAGAACGCACAAAGAATGCATGAAGAATAAAAAAAAGAGAAGCAATGTTTATGTGTGACATGTTGGCCATGTTCTTTTGGCCATTGTCGTCGTGAATTTAGGATATGAAGAATCAATAAGGTAAATTCCAATATAAATAAAACCCCTACATCAACCTGCAATAATTATTCCTAATCCCGCAAGAAGAAAACATTTGCGGATCAACTAGTTAGTGAGTTTATCCACATTCTTTGTTTAGAAGATAAGAACATGAGAAACAATAATCACACAGATTTAAACCCCTACCTTGAACATCGGAGAATCATCCACGTTTACCAGTGGACCATGTTCTTAGTTCCTGCGACCGGCTCCCAAAGACGCCACTCGCACGTCACCCATTGGTGGTTCGATGTTGTCCATCACCTCCCACTGGGATGTCTTCACCTTCTAAGGGTCTAGCGTCGCGTCATTCCTTCAGCAATTCGCTGTATGGTGAATCTATCTGATACCCTTTCCCTAGCTCCATATTTATAGGAGAGGGGGAGGGTAAGTAATGACACAGGGAGTTAATGGGGCTAATTAATTAGGAAGATTCCTAATTTCCCCCAACGTTGCTGTTACATAGATTGGTGGGTCAAGCCATTTATTGGATTGACACATCGCCGGTCCCACATTATTGCTCGTCCATTGGAAGAATTGAATAAAAATAAAATAAAAATGTTATTTTATTTATTCTATTAAAAATTTCCAAAAACTAAATTTTTCTCCGGACCTACTGCAGTCAAAGTGAAGGCCTCCTTAAGCGAATATCGGCACTGTGAGTTTAATGTTGTCCTTGGATTTTAATTCCAAGCACCGGTTCAAAAGTCACAAAATGTTGTTCGTGTGTTTACTGAACATACCCAAAAAAAGTTCAGAAAATTTTTAACAGTCACCCTCGACCCGATCCAATCGAGGTTAGGCTCTTCCTAAGTGAAACACACCCCAACAAACCCAACAGTACTATCAAATTTCCAATCCAAGTTACCATTTAAAATTTATGGATTTAAAATTAAATAATTGTTACTTAATTATTTTATTTATGTCCAAAAACTAATTTTCACTGGTGGCCCATGCCATCCAAGGTTAGTATCTTCCTAAATAAAGCATAACCTCGAGAGTTTAGCGGTGGTCTCATATTTTTAATCCGAATTACTGTTTGTGAGTTATAAGCATTTGAGAAATAAAATAATATTAATTAATTATATTATTTATTGTTATTCCATTTTTGTGTTTTCTTACAGGAGACCTACTTCGACTAAACATAAGTCGTGCCTTGCGTAAACTTGCCATTCTAAGCACAACAGTGCCCTCAGAGTTCTTGATCCGAGTAACCGTTTAAGAGTTATTACATTTTTTCAGGAAAAATGCTTACACGTGATAATTAAACCTTAAAAAAACTTTGACAGATCATTCTTGGCACTCCAAGTCTCAGAATCAATTTCCATTAGATTTCACAGTCTCGCAATAATTCAATATAATTAAAAAAAATACAGAAATTACGGGACATTACACTTATCATCATGATATTTATTCACTAAAGAACAATATATAATCATAAAATTTAATCATATATTTCACCCAAGAAAACCATTTAATATTAAATTACATATAGAAGGATCTTATATGCCCTATTAAATACTCAAGATACTCTTACACACCATGATATTTACAATTTAATGATCAAAATTGCTTCTTACATATTCTCTGTAATCTCATATAATACTCTTATATACCCCCAAATTTAATCTTATGTAAGCTATAAAATATTAGATTTAATTTTACATATAACTATATTAATCTTCCACATGGTTTGATTTATTCTAATATATCATATTTTAGGATGATGGTTTCTCTTACATATTCTATTTCTTTTCCAATTAATATTCTTTGAGTTCATATTAATACAATTTCCATTTTTATAATATCTTTAAAAAATTACCTATGAAATCTATACTTTAAAAAATATAATAAAAAATCCTTTAAAACATCTCCATAAAATTCAATTTATCTCAAATTACATTAGGGTATCTTCAAATAATCTTTATCCATATCAAAATGATTCCTAAATCTTTGACAACATGTAAGAATTTTTTTTAGTATTTTGAGGGTATTCCATTACATAAAGTTCATTAACACTTATTTAAACTCATAAAATGCTTAATCAATGGTGTTTTCATAATTTTTCAATCAATATATCATATGTATCATATTATCTCAATAATATTTTATTCAAACATCATCATTCAATTATATTTTCCATATACTGCAATAATATTTATTCTAGATAAAACAATGATATATCTTCACAAAAATATACAAATATTTTTTTATTCCTCCTCTATATTCACATCCATATATAATTATTCATAGACACCTTATAATAAGAAATATCATACTCATGATACCATTCTAGAAACACTTCTTAAACTCAGTAGATGTAATAACCTATAAATTTTATTTTGCTCAATCAGTCTAAAAAATACCTTACAACTCTAAGAATAAGTATCTTAAAAATTTTAATAGATTTCCAAAATTTTTGAAATGAATAATATTATAATCTAAATTATCATTGATATTGTTTAGTATTCTCATACTCATCGTGCCAATAGAAGCACCCCACATTCAAACTATTTACAATTTAATAAATACTTCCATGTTATATCTTAGTAATCATAGTCTAATGAGCTATTCAATCATTAAATTCAACACATATTGAAATAATTTATTGGATTATTCAATCATCATCTAACATTGTCATCTCAACACATATTTCTTATATTTAATATTGATAGTAAATTTAATAAATCATTATCTAAGGGATTCACAAATCACAACACTCCCTATCTCTCTCCCTACATTCTTCTATCCTAAAAGGGATTATCTCTTTCATATACGTTCTATTTGATGATCTACATATTATCAAGAGTAATCATGGGTAAGGCTCAACATCCCCCTTCTAAATTTTTGGGTTTTTAACCATAATGGAGGGTTTCAACAAAAAACAATATTTTAGCTATTTTTGCCTAGATTGTATATTTCTTTCTCCCTGAGTCAAAATAGGTCAAGAAATTAAACATGAAGTATCCTTCTTTTACCAAGATTGTGGTTCTTAGATAATTCCACCATTATTTTTTTACTATGTGATATGTGGGCATCAGTTAGGGCGTGTGAATGTATGGGGAAAAGATTGTATACAATGTCCATGATTTAGGGGGATTTATTGGAATGTATAGAGTATGTAGATGTGGGTGAGATGAAAACATATAAACAAATATTATGTAGTTTAAAATTTAATGAAACTAAAATAAGAATATTTCCTTGTGTAATTTGTAATTTTTGAGTTTATTATGTCTGGATTGAAGGTTTTGGGTGAAGTGGAAACACCGATCGAGCCTATTTGCTGCTTGAATTTTGTTAGATTCAATAAATATTTTTTAATAACATGATGAATAACTCTCATGTCCAATTAATATACCTAGATATCATGTATAAATAATATTGAAACAATCAATAAATGATCTTTCACTTTAAATATAAAATTAAATTTATAATAAGAAAATGCATCGGTAGTGAGATATTTATTCTATATAGATGTTGATCAATCATAACCCATTTAAGCTATAATATTATTTATTTTAGTGTATACAACGTATAATCCCTATAAAGGTATCCAAACATGCTCCACAATCTCCAAACAGTGTCATTTGAACTCCAAGTGCCAGCATAGAAAATCCAATCATCTGGCATTATTTGACTTAATAGTAAAAAAATACTTTAAACCTATATAATTGACCATACTATTTTCAATATCTTGAGAGAGTGGAAGGAGGTGAAGTAATTCCACAATTCTTGAGAGAAAACCAATATATTTTCTTTATTGAGATATTTCTCCTGAGAGGAAAATAGTTCTTCACCACCAATCATTTCACCACAATCTCCACTAATTCTAAAATCATATTAGTGGAAAATATATAGTGTTATGGTTTAATAATGATAATTTTAATAAATCCATAAGTAAATTAAAAAACATAACTTATTTAGAATGTTAATAATAAAATTAATAATAATATTTGATAATAGTGTGTGCTAATTTACATAAATAAATAAAAATTTATAAAATAAATATTTTATTATTTATTTAATTTTTTTTACATTATATAATATTTGTTATGGGGTGCTTAACATGGCATTTCCACCCTCCATGTAATTTAAAATAACATCAACAAAATAATAATAAATATTTTTCATTCTATAAATAAATTAATAATCACCATTTTTTAATAAATATAAATTTTAATATTCACATTACTAAATAAATATATATAATAAACAGATAAATATTAGTTATTACTTTTAAAATAAAATAATTGATAAATAAATATTCTATTTTATGGTCTTGAAAATAAATATTTATTTAATATTAAACTTGCCTTTATATATTGACTTGAATATAATTTGTAACTAATTATTTATGAAAAAATAAAATGATAAATAAATGTTATTTCTTAGTCATGATATTAATATTTATTCTAATTGTTAAATTCAAATAAAACTTTTCTTATATTTAAGGAAACACTAAATCTGTGAACCTATAGTCATCTTCTTTAGTGGCATTAGGCATGATTTCCTAAAGTCCAATATCATAATTTAAAAACACATAATGAAACCCATAGAGGAAAAAATTAATAACAAAACAATGATAACCATATAAGAACAGTTAATATATAATATAATCCATTTTTTTCAATATCACTAATGATGAATGTTGTAGATATGTTTCATCGACCTACGTACTAGATATATGTTCATTTGAATTCCATAAATGACAATCACCATGGAAATGGAATTTAATTTTAATTTTACTTTTCAATCAAAGAAACCTTGATTTTAAAATTCTTAAATTAAAGGGAAAAAGTATATATTGTCTTATTAATTAATTTAATATCACTTTTGATGCACCCAATTAATCCTACTTCACTGGAAGAAAAGGTCATCAATTTTTTTGAAGTATATAAAAGTATATGACTCAAGATATGCATTAATAATAATATAAATTCTAAGTATAATTACACACGTTATGATATAGTAATTTCCAAGGAAACACAATCATATGGAGTTACTAATTTCATATTTATTATTAAAATCTCTTTACTTGGACACTACCAAGAGAGAACTTCATGAGATGAATCCTTGATTGCTTATGAGAATAAAGAACCTACTAGTAATGCATAATATGTTCCCCATCATAAAATATTATCTTGAAAATATGATATAAGTTTAATAAATTATCAGAGCACTTAAACATTCTAATCTTACTATGGTATTGTAATGACATTTTCTTTTTGAAAAATACTTGAGGAAATTATCACATTAATGTTATATGAAATATTAATTAATTTATGATATTTTATTTATTAATTTATATTTATTTTAATATATTGGAAATATTAGGTAAAATATAGTTGGTTTAGGGAACCAACTCCAATATATTCCCTCTTTGATTAGAAAAAATTATTATGTTTTTTTAATTTTATTATCTCGAACATGATTTTTATGCTTCTGGTGAGATAAGGCTTTTATAAATGGCTTACTCATATTCTCTAATATGGAAACTATTCTCATAGTGAATTCACCTCTCTATGAAAAATCCTTCTATGGTTATAATTTATAATGTATATATTTTTTCTAGTAATGTGACCTTGGATCCATGGAAAGAGTCACCACTATAATAAAATCAATGTAATGTGTAATATAATATTTATTTCTTTATACCCGATCAATATCCTATATGAATATTTGTATCCATACTAATTACAAGGATACATCAAGAGTTATATTATAATAATACAGTGTATCCTAATTAGAAACCACATGTTCTTTTGAGCTCTTCCATCTAAAGAACCTCCATTGATGCAAGATACATAACTAAATTTTTTGAATGATATTTCTGGAAACTAGCACAAATATATATATATATATATATATATATATATATCCTTCGATGAATGGATCCTAATATGATTCATAAACTTGGTCTATATCTATTGTATGCCTCATATTCTTTAGGATATTATTGACTATTTTCCAGTGGTGTTCTATTGGGTTCTCTTGATAATTTCCTACCATTCTCAAGTTATTGGAAATATTATGACTCGTTGAAAACATGAAATATATGATATAAATTTTATTTTATTCTTATATAATTCTCATCATCATTTGTCTCAAATATTATGTACTAAGACACATTTTCTTAGAGATGTTTTTCCCATGTGACACGAGAAAAAATCCCTTCTAGGAATGTTCCACAGTAAATATATTCATTACATTGAAAATGAATGTACCCTAAATTAGTATAAGAAGAATCTTGAGTTTATAATAATATATCATAATCCCAATAATTTATACAAATTATACAAAGTAATTCATATATAATAATCAATTCAAACACATATTATTAGACCATATAACTAGTATGTCATTTCCAATTAGTAGTTTTGTATTTACCCATTAAGAAAATGACTACACTCCCACTAAAACATTTATAAACATAATCCTCACAATAATTCTTTAGGAAACCAAATTCTCTTATAGAATAATCAAGGTGAATGTTCAATGATCTAGATTCTTTCTTTATCCCATAAATAGATCTATGTAACTTTTATAACTTATTTGAATCCTTTGGAATTATAAAGCCTTATAGTTATTATATATTTCCATCTTGAACAAGTTTAACATTATTAAAGGTTGTTTTTACATCCATTTTCCAAATATCAAATTCATACTAAGATACTATAAAATTAAAATTCTATTGTATTTTTAAATTGAAACTAGTGAATAAGTTTCATTATATTCAATGCCTTGATTTTGTTTAAAACATTTTTACAACTATCCAAGCCTTATAGGAACTAACTCTACTATCAATGTATAGTTTACACTTATATACTAATTTTAAACCAATGGTAATTACATTTATTGGAGGATCTACAAAAATACAGACATGGTTTTGGTACATGGAATACATTTCAAAATTTATAAATTCTTTCTAGTTGGAATATTATAATCCACAATATACTTTCTTATAGAATGCATGTTTATTATTAAAAGTAACAATGATTCACTATCCTTAGTAACAAGAAAATCATATCTCTCTAGTTCTTTAACCTATCATTTTCTCTTAAGTAGTACACCTATATCTATATAATCTTCTTCCAGGGGGATTTGTGGAATCTATTATAGTTCCAAAATTGAGGTATTTTTTGTCTCAACCTTATCAAAGTCTATATTTTTCCCGCTATCTATTTTTGAGATTTGATCCCAATGAAGAAAGGTGGGATATATATTAACCACATACCATTTATCTAAGAGATAATATAATTAATATTATTTAGTTTTCATATTATATCTTTTGAAGAAATACCTAGTGCATCGTGGTAAAATTTTGTTTCTAGAGATAACATTAACAAAAACTTTTCAACTCGATAATCAATTATGTGACAACATGAGTTTACTAACACACCGTTGATCAGATAGAAATCCACTATCTAGCTTAGTTGTCACTTGGTTTAGTGTGTGTGTTTTTGCCTATAATAAATATCCTTAAAAAGATTATGAATGAATCTCAGGAAATATTATTTATTTCAACAAGTATAAAATAGTGTGGTTCCTCATTTAGCTTATACTATTCAATTATGTTTAATAAGGAGTATTTATTTGAGTTAGAATCCCAAATTACCAAATATAATAAATGAACTATTAGTTAAGATATTCTACACCATGGTATGACTAGATATTCTTTATATTCTTACTATATTGGGTCTCATATTTATTCTTGTGTAGATTAAATTTTTCAATGGAATCTGACGTATACATCATTAAGTTGAAATAAACATAAACACATAAGTCACTAGTTAAATTTATTAGTTTTTAGTGTCCACACCATGCTTCAATAGGTGATGGTGAACACAAATATATATGAATGAATGCATGAAACTCTATGGCCCATTCACCCTTTCTATTAAATAGTGATTTTTCAATTTTACCTTGAAAACAAGTGTTACTTATATAAAGTGGTTTTAGTTCAAAGGAGTCTAAATACCCATCTTGATATAATTTTTTCAAGGGATTTTAATTTACTTATCTTAGCCAAGGATTCTATACTTGGGTGAAAATGAGTCATGTGAAAATTATTCCTTATCATGTTCTTATACTATGTTTTTTATTTCAACCAAAAATACCACTATTAAGATGTTCCATAAAATAACATATGTTATCATTTTAAAATAAGAATATTTTATCCATAAATTAGAAAATAAAACCATCCATATCAAGAAAGATATATAAATAATGTTTTTTTAACACTTGATACATATTATTAGTTTATTAAAACCATGATAAATCATATTGGAAATGTGAGGTGGTAATATCTAATATATAATGCAGTGATTATTTCTCTATTGATAACTTATATATCCATATCACCTCAATAAACCCCTTTAAATCTACCTATTTTCTATATTTGAATATAGATGTGACAACTATAATCTTTATCTATTACCCAATTTTTATAAATAAAATATTTCCCCTCATAATGAATGAACCTGAATATTCCCATTTATTTTACACTATACTACATTTATTATTTTAGTGGAACTTCTTGCCACATGAAAATTAGATGAAATCCTTATCCCTTGCTTTCCTCTTGTTCCTCCTCCTCTTGGTTGGGATTTTTGAATATGTGTCTAACTTAAAGTCAGTGTTAGGTTATTTTTCCCATCCCTTACTCATTTTCACCATGTGTACAAAAGGTTTTTCTATCTTTATTTCCTTATCTACCTATAAAATTTTTGTATGAATATCTGGTGTTACTTACCAATATTTTTTATATTAAAATTCACAAAAGTGATGAAGAATATTTGAGGGAGTGAAATAAGTATAATATACTTATGAAATTAATATATAAACATAAATAACATAATTTCTATATTCTCTATATAAATAATCATAAATGGGTTCCAATTGGACCAACCTTTCAAGGAGTTCATGTAATGAGTGACTTACCCATATCAAACTGATCTTATCTATCTCTCTCTAGATAAAGAACACAAATATTTTTGATCTTAAAATATGCATCCATATATTCACGTGGATTATTAATATCATCAAAGAGGGATGATAAAATCGAAAAATTGATATATAGAGCATTATCCATGTTTTTTCATATATGTATAGATATTTTCCTCACCGATCTCATTAACAAGCGGTTCAGAAAATAGGGATTGTACATTGTAAATCTACTACGATTGGTGTAGTATATTATGAAAGAGTATGTTCCACTACTGAAATTTACCACTATCTAGGTGGTTATATTTATCCTGTATAGATCATAGGGATATCGAGTTTGACATAATTTCTATATTTATGTGAAAAAATAAAAAAATTACACATTGTACCAAAATATTTATGTCGAAATAATGTTACTAATCTTTTTATTGTCCCACCATTTTACCATGTACTAATATGCCTCACAATCAGGCATGGAATGAATTATCATTTTTAAATTATAGTAGAATGGATACATATTTCTTTTCTAAAAACCCATACTATAACCATGAATATTGTATAAAGGTATTTAGGTAGGTGGTATTCTCGTTTTATAATTTGTAACTCCATGATCCATTGAGTGGACTCACTAATACAAAAATCCTTCCTCATATTTCCTTAACACCTACCTTAAATTATCATTTAAATGTATTTGACAATAAAATACAACACATGTTTGTTTATGTTGACTCGTCATCTTTTTTTGGACTCCCTGATTATTAAAACATCCCCCAAAAATTTTCTGGAAGACATTTTAACTATGAGTTTGTCATAACATAGATAAAAGATGGTTTTTCTAACATAATAATTTCTTAAGGGTTTTTTATTATGCATAAATTTCATTATTTTATCCTTTATATTCTTTTATAATATTATACTTTTTTTATAAAATTAATTAACCATTTATTGATAATGTATATTTCACATAGTGTATCTATTTTACATTATATTGCATTTCTTATTATCATATTTGGTTTATGTGATCATTTTCAACATCATATAAACATGAATTTCCTAAAATAGATAACCATAAACTTGAAAAAAATATAATAAATAAATAATTTGATTTGATAATGATATTTGTAATGGTTGATTTATCAATTCGATGTTAAATTTACCTATAACCATAGGGGAAATATCCTTGAGTCAAGATTATCTTGACTTATAGCATTTAATCATATGACTATTTATTTTATTTTTTGGTATCACCTATCCTCATGTTTTGGATCACATTCCCTTCATCGATATCCGCTTATTACATGTTTCATACTCACATGAAAGTGATGGGTACTAGGGGGTATGGTATATATAAAATAAACAATGGATACTTAGGTCCTATAGAATTATGGTTGAAGGGATGAAATACATGTGATCTTGTTTAATATTAAAAAACATTATCATATATAAAATCCATGAAATAATGTTAAATTAAATGAAAATTTGACACATACTTTTATCAGTCAAGCTCATGATTAGTGGCATACATGCAATAATATCATGTTCATATATGCTAGAATACATTTCAAGAAACTCTTTAAACTAATATAAATTTATCTTATATTATATTTAATGATATTTTTAATTAATTAAATTTTAATATTAATTATTAATTAAAGAAATCATTGATAAATATTGGATTCATATTCTATTTACTTTTTAATTAAATTACTGAAATTTATTTTTAATAAAATTAATCAAGAACAATCTTTGTACCGGAAGAAAAACAATATTTTCCACTCTTATTAATTTATAATAAATATAGTTGAATTTATAAATTGTTTACTTACTTGAAATTTTAGTATAGATGGATTTCCACTATATTACACATTTTTTAGTCTTGTTGGTCAAAATATGTAGTAAAAATGATGTGTTTTACCACATGAAATTATTGAATATATGTGTAATGTACTACAAGATTTGTATATATATAGTATACAACATGAATGATAACTGTGCATGGTCTATAACTTCCAAGAATATAGAAAATATTACTTCAATAATTTATTCCAAATGGGAATCTAAAAATCACTCCATGTGTGGAAAAATCAATCACACGACATGTACATCCAACTACACACCATGTAGTTTGGTTTTTCATGAAATTAATTTCATTCCATGTGCATTAACTCACAAGACATTGTTATCAGACTTTGTTCCTTACATGAGCTAACATGAATTACATAACATGTGCACCAGCTACACATTATAAAATTTTATTAGGCCATTCTACATTACATTCCCTCGCAATCTATGTGTAATCCATAAGGGATAATATCATGTTACATAGTGTGTATAGAAGTAATATGCCATTTAAACACAAATGGACTATGTTACTCAAATTAAAATCAACATGTTGTTTGTGAATTAATTACATCACATTTGTATTAAATACACAATGTATATTTTGACCACAAAACCACCACATCTTGTGGGGTTACATGAAAGTATGTGAGTTACATATAGTGTATCCATGTCAATCATGTTCCACCATAGAATTTAATGCATGATGTAATTATCTATTTCATAGTGAAATCCCATATGATATGATACAATTGGAACAACCATGTACTTATGTGGTTGACCAAGACTTCACAATGTGTTATTAGGTTACATACTATGTAATCGAGTCATAAAAGTAGTATCCCTAACACCTCTAAATGGAATCTCCATGTGTTTTCACATGTTTTGGACTATTATTTGTAATATGATAGTGAAAAAACTCATTATATATATCTAATAGATTAGGAATTAAAATACAAATAAAATTATAACAAAATGAAGAGATATATATCTATAAAATTCAATAACCATAATTTTTAATATGACTTATTTATTACCACTTCAAGGTTCTAGGCATATCAGAAGTGCTTGTTGAGCCTATTATTAACATTTATTTTTTTGATTCAATAAATAATATACAAGAACATGATGAATAAGAATCATGTTTAACAAATATACCTAATGAAATAAGGCAAATAATCCCTAAACCAAGAAGAGATGATCTTTCTTGTCTAATGTATAAGTAATTTAATAATAAGAAATTTCCTTGGTCATTAGGTCTTTCTTTGATGTGGATGTTTATTGATAAAACCCCATTCATGATGTACCAATGTTTCCCCAAGATCATAAAATGTAGAATTCTTCGAGTAGTATCCAAAATTTCTATACGATCTCTAAATTATGTTAATGAAACTTCGAGAGCTAGTGTGAACAATACAAACATATTACATTATTCACCTTGATCACAAAAAACAAAATCTATAATGTTTGAGGGATTGTATCCCTTGTTCTCTCAATCATGATATAGAGAAGGATGTAGAGGATTTTTCATAGTTTTGAGAGAAATCGTAAAGATATTCATATTATATGTAATTCCTTATAAAGGGAACATATTGTGCATAACCAATTATATCACAATAATGTCCACTTCATAAAAAATGAGATATGTGGAAAATATATGGATCTAGAGTTTAATATCTATAATAAAACAATGGTTATTAATCATATATTAAACCTAATACATTCTCCATGCAGAGAAAAATCCTAATATTAATTTATATGGAATTCATTGAATCAAGTTAATAAAAATCATTTTATAAAAAATATAATTTTTTATTTACTTAAATGGTATTGAATATTTTATCAATTTCATTATCGAGTGTTATAATCATCCTATCCGCCTTCTTCAATATTTTCTAAACCTAAAATAATAAATAATAAGTTAATATAATTTATTTGATAAAAAATATTATTTATCTGAAAAATAAATAAACATTACATTCACGATCTTAGAATAAAAATTTATTTTAATATTCATTAAACTAAATAAGTTTTTATTTAATAAATAAATAAATATCATTTATCATCTTGTAAATGAAAATAGATTTAAATAAATATTATATCTGATGGTCATTTGGATAAATATTTATTTAATATTTAACTCGCATTTGAACTCCAACTCAAATATAATTGGTGAGAAAATATTTGTGAAGAAATGAAAACCTGATTAAATATTATATATGTCTTAATAAACCTTATTATTCCAAAAATTGAATTTTGATATAATTTAAATAATATTGATGGAAACACTATGTGTGTGACCCTCTAAGAAGCTTTGTTAAAAGCATTAGGTGTTCTTACCAAAATTCCAATATTAGCATCTAGTAATACATCATGGAACCCATTGAGGAATATAATCCATTTTTATCAATAACCACATATGAATTCTCACTATATAATATAATCATGTTGTCCCAATATCAATAATAAAGTAGGTTTTATACTTCATTAATCTACCTATATACATAATACAATTTTCTTTGACATCTTGAAATGAACACATCAATCACGATGGACATATATTTTATTTTGACTGTTCCATTTCATTCCAAGGTCCTAAGATATATAATTCCTTATTCTAAAAGGAAAAAAAACCTATTTTGACTTATTCATTAATGAAAATATGAATCATAACGTAGCCAATGTATTAAAATTCACTATAATAATAGGACATCATGGGTTTTTTCAATACATTAATATATGTGAATCATGATATACATTAATAATAATAATATCAAGTATAAGGATAATTACACATGATTTCATATAGGAATATATGATTACAGAGAAACATATGGAATTAATACTTGTAGTTACATCCTTATAATATACCAACCTAGAGATTACCAAGTGGTAATATCATGATAGAAATCATCATCCTATTATGGGAATCAATCACCTAATATCTAAACCTAATATGTGTCCCATCATAGAATTTTGTCATGAAAATAGTACATAAGATTGATAATACCTTCATAGAACTTTAAGTTTCACATCATAGAGAGAAATTTATATGAACTTTTCAATGTTAAGATACTATGGACATTAACACATTAATTTAAAAATTAAAAGAAAAATCAAAACCTAATAAGATATTTATTAATAATCTTGTATTTCTATATATAGGTAATCTAATGTGAAAAAAAGTTAGTTCTTGGAACCCAAATCCATCATGGATGAAAATTTTAATCACTTTTATGGTGTAATGTTCATTTATTGTTCCCTGATAGTGGGGTTATCAAAGTTCACTAAGTTATAGAGATTAGGAACCCATGACTTATTAGTACCACTCTTTCGACTGAGAAGTAGCGTACCGTTAATGATATTGCCCTGGTGTAGGAACTAAACAAATGTTGCTTCAATACGACATCATATGGACTTTTAGTGCCAAATCCTTATGTGATTTAAACTATAAGGGGCCAAAACTTATGTGTGGGCTAGAAAATTCTAATTCATAGAAATCCCATAAAAAATAAGCAACTTGATCTGGAATGTGGGGCATCACGCCATTCCTACCGATGATTATATCCCAAGAAGAGGTGTTATTAATGCGTCAAAATGTTAGTGTTGTGTGAGTTCCATTTATGAATCCTTATGGAATATGTTCTTTAGGAGATATTAAGATAGATATATATGGGATATTATCTTGAAAATAAATGGAATTTATATATGGGGGGACACTCTGGATGACTTCACTACAACTTGGTATCTTGGTGTAGATGTGTGTGGTTCAACAAGTAAAGAAAGGGGTTTTGTCTTCATTGTTGTATGATAGGTTCTTTGGGAAGGACAACATAAATTCAAAGAGGTGCATAATTTTTACTCACTTGGTATTCAGGTGTGTGTCAAAATTTTGGTGGTGTAACTCAGTTCTCCCATGCTAGGAGGCCGGGTTGAGGATCTTATTACTAGTCTCCATTATAATCAAACGAGCAGTGTTGGGTGTCCTTAGATAGCTTCGTTGGGGTTCTAGATTGCTTGTAGTCCTCTAACCATGGGATTCAAGTTTAGTAATGATGTATCTTGTTTGTAGGGGAAGATGTGAGGAGGTGGTCTGGTTCAGGATGGTATGAGCTCAATGGTGATCAGCTTCAATGCCTTCTATGGCTTATGGAATTCCATAGAGGCTTAGGATATATCTATCCTTACTGGTATTTCATTATACAGGATGTAAAATATTTATTTTTCTATTTTGAATATAATTACATGAATCTGGTAGAGGCATTCAAAGGCATTGTAAATATCCATTGGAACCATATTTATATGATTAGAAAATACAGAGTGTCTATTGACCATGACATAGAGATCACTCATACAGGGTGAGAAGTCAACTTCGTAGCTGATTTCCTGAAAAAAAAGGTGACCATAATGATATTCTTGTCATTTACATTTAGCTTGGTTCTATTACCTCTGATTTTATGTGGATATTCTCTTTTACTTCACCATTACTAACCTCCTTGAGGCTGGGTGAGTATAAAAATAGTTAATTTTGATGATAGAGTAAAACATAAGATTTTTTTTTCATGATAAATCAAGATCATAATGTCACAGAACACCATTATATTTTCAATCATTCATAATGTATCCTCCAATATCCCCTTCATCTATATCAACTCCTTTTTAGATTCCTTGGTTTCCATGTACTCTACTTCTATTATGGACAACATAACTACTTCTTAATTTCTGAAAATAAAACACACATCCATTCCTCTAAAATTGGACACATAGCATGTCGTAATTATATGCATGTTTTAATATATTCCAAACAAAAAATCCAAAAATTCTAGAAATGGATTATCCATTACGAAACAGAGTGACAAATATATCACACCTTTGACTAAATTTTCAAATTCCCTTCTTTCTAGTACTCATTTTCTAAATTATCAAAAAAATACAGCTTAATCTCACTGTCTAAAAAATTTAAATCTACATTTAAACCATGGTGAAAATAAATATCATAAAAAATTATGAATATGGGACCAACACCATGTACTTAACCCCTTCTTATATTCTTAGTGAATTCCATTTGGATGGAAAAAATATTTATCCATTTGAGTGGTTATAAGACTATATTCACTTATTCAAAATCATTCCACAACTTTTTAGATATTCTCTCACTATGAATGATAGATGATTTAGAATTTAATGTCCCTTATGATTCATATCCTCAATAACCACTTTATCAAACCAGTATCCTTCATCTCAAATATTCTGGAAAATTCAACTTTGAAATCCCCAATCCAATATCTCTTCAAACCTATAAGAAGAGTATCATCCATAAAGAGAAGATGTATTATGATTACCACAACACCAGAAACCCTTTTCTAATGGAAATGATTTTTATTTCTTTGGACAAACAAATTTTTTTCAATAAATGTATTGAACTTATAGTTCCAATTTATTGGTACCTAGTTCAACCATATAAATTCCATTTGAGTCGACACACTACAAATTAAATTCTATTTTACACGAATCCTTTTATATTATTCATGAATATTTACTCCTTCAATTCACCCTAATGGGATATAGAATTAAAATCTAATGGATCAAGATACAGATCCTTGATAGAAAATATTCTAAAAACAATCCAAATGTTTGAATACTTTATAACTAAAGAAATTATTTTTGATAATTCCAAACCATCTATTTGTTAAAATATCATAAAAGATATTTTAAATAGAACATTTCTTACCATATACTTCTTTATCCAATAAATTGAACTACTTTTTCTATAGTTCCCATTTTAAAATAGGAGGTTTCATTAGTTCCCAAGTTCTTCAGACATGTATGGAATCCACGAACTTATTCATCTCAAAAGACCTCTATCTAGAGTCACTTGTAATTAATCCCTCATATATTATTTCACATTCTATTCTATATTTAAGAAGCAGAATGAATTTCAATTTTGAAACACTATAATGGGAATCTATCCCTACTATATCTCAGCGACTATGTTTTTTATCTCTTGTGGGGATAGTGTTTTAGCTTCCAGAGTCGCTCCCTCCCCTCCTCCGGGATAACTCAGATGGCGTGGCATCAGAGTCCTCCATCTCGGTGTTAGCTCAGTCTGTTGTGGCGTTTTCTAGATTTGTCTGCTAAGGTGAGGCACCGTCTTTTTCACCCTGTCTCGCTTGGCAGTCAGCATGCCTGTTTCGGATCTGGGCAGGTGGAGGCGTTCAGCGGGCGATGGCATCTCAGATCGGCAGGCACTTCTTCAAGCTCCCAGCTTCGACTATTTAGGCAAGGTGTTGTGCCGCGATGCTCATCGGGCGAAGGTTCCAGCAGACGTGGCATCAAATCTAGGCAGGTAGCGGTATTTCGGCGAGTGAAGTTGGCTTGGTTCTTGGCTTGGCGTCGGAGGAAAGGCTCGACGTCGGCCTCGTGGTGGCACGGAGGGGGGAGGGCCACTTATTTCAGGTTTCCGACGGTCCTGCGGTCTCTTGTAGGCCTGCTCATGTTGAATCCTTTGTTTTTGTTGATTGCGAGGTTTTGGTGGATCTTCTGGTGTGCGACGAGTTGGAGGTTGTCTCATGAAGGTTCAAGATTAAGGGAGTGTTTTGAAGTATTGTGAAGTTTGAATATATGGAACTGTGATCTTTTTTGTGGTTGTGATTTCCTTGTGGACCAACAGTTCGAGGTTTGAGGGTCACTGCAACTATTTTCTTACAAGGGGTTTCTCTAGATGGGGTTCAGAGCTATGAGTTTTCTCTTGGTCCTTGATTTTCAGAATTGGATGTTTGAGAGGGTATGACATTGCTATCGGTACCAGTCCCGTGCATTTATGCACAGGACAACTAGCTGAGTAGTGAGGAGAAGGAGGAAGCTGATCTTAATGTTTTTCATACTGGTTGGGGCTCTTCTGTGTAGGCTTAAATGAGTTTTTTGGACTTAAACTTTTGTACCATGGGGGTTTGGTTGTCCTTAAGTCTTTTATTCCATGTTTGGTTTCTCACTTTTTCCTAAAAAGTGTTGGAATAATAAAAATTTAATTTTCAGTCAGTCATCTTCTAGAGCATTACCCAATGATTTCGTAGTCCTTAAGAATTTTGATTTATCTAGTCTTGTCGATACCAATGTGACAAAAATTCTATATCAAAATGCACCTTTTAGATAGATTGTAATCACTATAATTTATATACTCCCAAAACTAATAGGATTTTCTATAATTTTATCCAGATGAAATTTGGAACATGTTGATTTTTTTATCAACTAAATTATCATCCATGTTTTGATCCTCCCATTGGATCCCCTTATTGAAGTGGACATTTTGACTTCTCATAACCTTCCATAAGTCATTATCCTAGAGTAAGAAACTAATTTCATTATCACTATACCCAAAAAATATACTCACTAATTATATTTCCTCCAAAATATCAATATTATTGATATTTATGAGGACATAGTTGATACTCTTATAATTTTTGAGATGAGAGATACCTTTCATCCTTCAGGGAAAGAGTTATTAAATAATTACATGCCCCTAAAGGGTTAATGGAGTTTAATTCAAAAGATATGAAATAAAGTTTATATCCTTCACCCCAGGTTCCTTGGGGAAACCAAAATTCAACCTCATCGATCTATCCATCTCATTCAATGTTTGATGTATCTAATCTATGAAACTACTATACTCTTCTGTTTATGGTACCATATTATCAAATAATATTTCATTTTATAAGTAACACCTTTAGGACACTCTATTATCTTATTATCCCCCATTATTAGACCTTAAGAATTATAGTTGAGTTTTGATCTAAATTTCCACCATGTTTCTCCATTAGTTAAAGGATTTCAAACACTTATAATTTTTATTGAGAGAGAACACCCACCATTTCCATGTCACAACACCGATAAATATACAACAATAAACTTAACCAAAATTCTAATAAACCAAAGATAACCCCCACACATTTATAAAAACCAATTTTACATTCCAATTCATCACTATCTTTATTTATTTATTAATGTACACATCTAGAGACTTCCCATTAATACACTCCATTCATTTCTTGTACTCCATGAATACATGTTCCAGTATGCCTTTCACATCCATAACATACATCCACTTCTCAAAAATATAACCAAGATACTCATTTCATAACCTCATAAATCAAGAATTTGATAATTCGATATGAATTTATCCTTTTGAATTATAAGTTAGATAAAATTTCATGTCCTTCACACATTTTCCCACCACCATAGAACCTCATGTGATGTTACACACACCATATGTAAAGAAAATATAGAATCCCAAATTATCTACCTATCCTACCGAGATTAGGTTCTTATATTACCCCAGTATATGTCAGACCCCTTGTAACTCTAATAAGAATTCTCTTAGAATTCACAAGAAAATACCACACATTTGAAAATCAAGATACATTAATCATAAATAATGTGAACCAAACAAAATCATCCAAAAATGTTGTTTTATATAATATTTTCTTTAAATTAGAGTGAAAATAATCATGAAAGTCAATTATCCATAATTAAAGTGGATTAAATACACTCAAAAATATTCTAATATTATCTTATAAAATATAATTTTTACATGTACTTTAGGAATCATACATTTTTAAATTTTCCTTATGGTCTTGACAATATTTCTTCATATGTCCCTTTTTCTTACAATACCAACATAAAATTTTGGGATTAGATAAATTATATACTCCCCTTTCTCTTCTCTTACACTTTTTATATATTTTATGAGAAATAAAACTACCTTCCTTCCACATTTAATGAATTTATAGTAGAATCATGAGTTTCCTTCCTCTGAATTTCCATATTTAGAATCAAATCCTAAACATCAGTGAACACTATGTTAGAATTATCATTTGTATTATTAACCATGGTAACCATAAAATTTGATGAATCTAATAATGACGATCAGTGAAAAAATTACCATACATTTCCACAAAAAATTACCACTATGGACTTAATCATAATGTTAATCATGTTTTAGTCACTGAAATGGTTCACCACCATCCTTACTTGTCAAATATTCATACCAAAAATTTACATCATCGAAAACAAAATTTTCATTATGGATGACATCTCATATATATTGAAAAATGTGTTCACCAACATAGAATTAATATTCACTACTCAAAAGTTTAAGGCCACATTGTTGACCAACATCTTCTGAATCACCCCCAGTGCTTCTGGTAAACCATTTCCCATTCATCCATTGATATTTATTCAAAATTTAATTATTTAAATGAATCCTTAACATCTCTCTAGATTAGGTAATCCTCAATTAGAGTCTTTTATAATATGAAATCCAACTAATCAAATATATAAATCTTAGCCTTACACTCTTCTAACATTATAATTCTAAAATCATTGAATTGTCATTAAATATAAAAAATATATAAATTGATCAAAAAATTATTACCCAAATTATTATTTAAATAAATGTATAAAATGATTATAAAAATTGATATTTGAAAACTTATATAGGTTTAATACACCAAAAACACTACAACTGATCACTAATACAAATCATTATTCAAGAATCCTATGATCCCGAATCTATACTTTCAAATGACCAAATATGGAAAAAGGTTTGAAACCACTAAAAATATTAAAAAAATCAATTACCAAAATTTGTTGTTAGGTTCAGAAATATTAACATTGAATATATGCATATCAGTACAAGAACTTCCAAATAAAATGAATGGAAAGAAAAAAAGAAAATAATGTAACAGAAATACAAAGAATAACATGGTTCGAGAATTACCCTACTCAATGGGATAAAAATATTTGCTTTTAGAACAAGATAGAAAACATCTGAATTACAAGATCCCTAAATACTATAACATAACTAAGATATAGAATAAGTCTAATAAATGGTGAATGTAATATAAAATCAACAACAACCTCCCTTTTATTGATTATTCCAACTTTTATAACCAATATATGATCCTTTCAATCATCAATTTTTCAATAAAGACAACCATAAATATCCTACTGATTAAACTAACTCAACATGCATCTTTTAGTGAATAGTTCATTCTTTGTATCTAATCCCTCTTCCTCTTAAACACATATAGAAATTTTCTACTAGTTATACAAGGTTCTTAAATATGGTCTTTATATAATTTCCACCATCCTATTTCAAATCATAACTTATATAATCGCTATTTATAAATATTCCTAACAACTATCTAGGATGCATTTTTTTCCCAATCATAACACATAATTAAAACATTCATGGTTTCTCAAGTGTTTTGATCCATACATTTTGGTTGATGGTTTTTCATTATTTCTTTCAATGATTCCTAATTAACTAAGAGACCATGATAATATAGAGGACTTATTTCCATGTATTATGAGATAAGGGGGATAAATAATTCTTCCACAAGGTGTTTTCAAACTATTAGTACATAATCCCCTTCTATCACTGGATGAAATAGTTGGGCCACTCACTCATGGATAGTCGATCATGATGTGGATAAGGGTTATTTTATTTTTGGTTTACATATGATTCACTATTCATGCACTTATATAGAAGTGGCTATTATAAAGGGACACCATTTTTGGTGTGTTACTAGGTTCATACTAACACCTAGGATATGCCCTAGAGGATACCTATATAATTCATGTCTCATGACTTAATAATGGGTAAATTTCCCCGGAGTAGATAAGTGACTAATATGTAGTAAGTATATAAGCGTAACAGTGATGGTTTCTGGAGGGAGACAAGAAAAGTTCTTGGTATTTAATTAGATATTTTTTCATTTTGTTCACATTAATCATGGTAGTATGTAATCCACACATATATGATTCGATGAAATTTTTCTTTTAACTAACATGAAATTGTGAGTACACATTTTTTATAGCATCGGATAAATTATTTGCAGTATTATTGATGTTATATCCAAGTGGAGATTTTATGTTATTGTTTCACATGTTTTTGTTCATAAATAATATATCCTAGTATATAGTATCTCATGATCACTTGTAGACCCCTAACACTAGTCAATCACATCATGAATATAGGGAGGGATGGATAAGGTATATGAAACTCTATTTTTCCCTAGTGAAGGTGAACTAGGATAGGGATAATATAAACTGCTATTGGAGAAAGTTTGACTAGGGACAAATGGTTAAAAATAGTTACCAAGAGGGTTATTATATTATTATTTGTGAATATATTTTTAAATAATAAGAGATAAATGAAATGAAAATTCACCCCATGTAGGTTAGTAACTAAACCATGTATAGGGGATTCCAAAGTTACCAGGGTTCAATATGTTTCTTTGGGTTTTTTGGTATTATGGTTTAATGATTTCTGAAAATGATGTGGATTTTATAGTTATCTTGTTTTCAGATAGATTTTTTTTTTGTAGATTCACAATGGGTTCTATTTGGGTGTAATGAATCATTTTAGGAAGTATTTCTCACATGACATGTGCATACTTGTGTGTGATTGGTTATCTGATTCAATGAAATGGTTTAGTAGTTTAATGTGTCAAACCACGTCATAATGTGTTTTCATGCAAATATTCTTAATGCAATTATACTCAAATAAACTAGGATCTTCTGATTCATGGTATTAATGAGTGTCTATATTTTGTATGTGTGTGAATGTATGTGGTACCCAACCCTAAAAGGGGAAGGTGGGGTCATGAAGTTGAATAATATATGACATGGAAGGGGAAATTGAAGGGTTTGGGCTGGTGAGATTCCTTACTTATCACAACCTTATCTATTTTCATTATATATGGTATTATGTAACTATTGATCATGATATTCTATTTTAGTGATATTATAACTTGATTAATAAATTTCTAGGATAGAACAGATGAGAATTTAATAAGGTGTGCACGTTTTGGTCCCCAAAGGATTGTGATTTGGTTCCACCAAGGTATGAGCTTACATGACCCCTTAAGGAAAAGATTATTGTGACTCTGTAGTCCCACACTCCCATATCTAGTGCTCATAGACTCATACATTACACAATTTCTTTTAAACTAGTTGTAAAAACTTGGATATAATGATCCTTTATTAAAAAAATTAAAACCATTACCGAACATCTTACATTTTGAAGGACATTTTTAGGTTTAATTATTTAGTTAATATAGAAAAAATAATAACTAGAAAAGGAAATTTTATCTGTATCAAATAAATTTTTTTATTATATATTAAACTACTTATTCCATAACGTGTCTTCAATATCTCCCCTGAATTATTTCACATTTTATATCCTCATAAACATGTCACATGTTCTACTTTTCTTCATAACCTAGCGAAATTGAAACATCATAAGGGTGATCTCAAACACTCCATAATGGAATCATATAACTGAATAAATCATGTAATAAACATTGCATAAACATTATAGAAAGGGTAGGTAAACAACCTGAATCAATAATCATATTAAAAATAGATTCATGGAATATCAATGAAAATAAATGAAAATAAGGATATCAAGAAAACTGATATCATACTGATTGATTGCATAATGTATGATATCAAAAACTATTTTCAATGTATTATTACATGATACTTTATTTATCATCGATACCATAGTCAAAACATCTTGTTGAATTGGGAATGAATACACCAAAAATTCAAGCCTGTTTGGTATCACAAGACCTTTCAAATCATCTAGGGTTTAAATTAATTCTAATACTCACCCATCACCAAATTAAGTCCAATGAATTCACTATAAGAGTCATCAATACATTAAGTACCATTCCCTAAGGAACCTCTTATGGAAAAAATATGGTAAACATTGTATTGATCTATATGGAAAATAAATACCCAATCAACCTTTGTTGGTAGTCAACAATCATAATGAATTCCAAACATTTTCCCTTTTTAAATAAAATGGATATCAAGATCATATTACATCCAGATGAATAATTTAAATGGTAAAACATTTCATAGTGAAATATTAGTAATCATTCATATTGTAAAAAAACACACTGAAGAAAAATACATGTACCCATTTAAGTAAAATCGATAGAATGATAATAACCCATTCAGATGAAATAGGTGGATTGAACCAAATTAAAATTTCCCCCGTATAATAATGGGAATCTTAATGGAGGTCAAATTATATGAAAAATATCATTTGCAATAGAATACTTGAGTGATACCATCCAATAAGGGAGCATGAGTTGAATTTTTTGGTATTGTGAGTTAATTTACCCAGAAAAATATATATATATATATTATAGAATAAATCATATTATGTAAAAAAATTGAAATTGGAATTTCAAACATCGACAAACATTTAGAAAACATTTTTTTAACATTGTGAAAAATGTTGATGTTACATGTCATTTCCTGAATATGTTTTCAGAAGGTGAGGTGAAAACTAACTAAAACCCATTATATTTAAAACAATATCCAATAATATATCCTTGAAAATGAAATAATATTTTCAATAGAATATGTGGATCTGAAACATTTTTTTAATGAAAGGGATATTTTTAATACTTGAAATTACCTCTGTTGAAGCCCCAAATTTTAAAAAGATGCACAAAATTTTATTTTTATTAAAATATAATTTTTACAAATAAGTAAATAAAATAAAATAAAATAAAATATTATGGTGGGATAACCCATTAATTGAAGAATAATGTAAAGATAAAATGCTATAACGCAAATAAATGGATTTGAGTTACCGAAAATCCATAATATTGGGAAACAAATATATCAGTAACAACATGTATAAGGGAACATTATACGGATATTAAATCCAAATATATGCTAATATTTTGATAAAAATATATACATGGGTTGGTAATTTACCATATAAGGGACACACGGTGTACAAAATGTATTATGTACCAATGAATCAAAGTTGAGACCATGAAAACCCTTACAGCTTGAGTAAAACATTAATCATAACTCCGTCAAATATAGGTCTTGTAATTGAACATAAAATACCATGATGAAATGGTAATTCATGATATGGTATCTCAAAAAATTAGTATATGCACTATATAAATTAAATTAGGAACATAATACCAATGAAGTCTCAAAGAGAGGAATTTGAGATGAAAACCCTAACCTTTGGTCCAAAATTCCATGAATGAACATTATCCTTATGTATAAAAAACAAATATACATTAATAAATTAATTAATAACCTTAATAATATCCATTTCTATTTATAATATTCTTAAATATTCTTTATTTATATGAATTTTTTCATTTTTCCACATCAGGTGTTTATAGGTTTTAATGTTTGTACTACTTACACAATAGCGATGTTCATGTTCATTAATCCTTCAATTTTATAATTTATTAGATAATTAAAGTAACTATTAGGGAGAGTTTATAATTTCTTATAATGTTTGAAACTAATTTAATGAGTGTAATAGTCTTTATACTTGATGATAAAATTGATAACAAGAATTTTTCAGTTATTCATGATGATCAATGTGTTCTTTCCTAATTAATTAATTAAATATTGATATAACATCCCCATAATAAAAAAATAATTATTTACACATTTAATTCATATTTTTCCATTAATAATTCTTCCATATTCATTGGTTATGTAAATCCATTGTATTGTTCAATTTTGTGGTTAAACCGACCCAAACACAAACATACCCTAATTTAATGAATGATTAGGAGCAGTTTTTATTGTAATATCATTATAATAGAATAAAAATGATATTTTTGGTGTTTTTTATTTTTATTCATCATAATTTTTTATATTTATAAGAATAATTAATGTAAATGAAAACAATATCAAATATTAAGAAATGGTTATCCTCTTTTTTTGCTAATTTAAAATGATTACATTAACGTTTATCATTTTTTGATCATATAAATAATATCTTTCCCACTTTTTAACACCATAACCTTAATTATATCATAATAATAATATTTATATTATTATTCCATCCATATATTCCTCTTATTATTGTGGTTAATGGAAACAAAACATGTTATGCCATAGAGGCAATAGTCCACAAAATTCATGAACAACAATTTTGTTTTTCATAATGAATGTGGTATGTGAATAGATAATGATAGTAACATTAATATACTTACATTAAAGTATATAAATGACAATAATATAATTATATTATTGTGTATAGAGTAAATTTTATGTAATATAATTAATAATAAAACTATTTAGTTGATAATAATCACATTGTGGACTTAATTTATCCTCACAAATATCTATAAATTTGAAGGTATTAGACTAAATATGAGTGACCAAGGGATTATTTTTAATGGATACGGTTCTTGAGAGAGTAAAATGAAATAGTGTTAATGATAAATTATAAAGATAATGTAGTCCTAAATTATTATATATGTTACCCTTTCATAATTGAAGAGAAGGGTAGTTTCGAGAATAACTGTTGAAATTTAATAATTTAGTTTTACTTTTAAAGGGTTGTGGTATTTAAAAATATATAGATGAGTAAAGGGGGTTATTTTTTGGGGGTTTATACCTCAATTTTTTTAAATATGTTTCTAACAAGTTTCTTTCTTCCCCCTTTGTAAAATATCATTTACGATTTTCACTTATTACAAGGGTAACTCATTTTAAACATTTTTAATTAGTTTGAATGATTTTTTTAAAATTTTCATGAATAAATAATTGTATTATGATTAAAAATTATAAAACTATTTTATCAAATTAAAATTTTTATAGGTATGAAAAGTTAAATTTAAAATCTAAACACTTAGACAAGTTAAACAATTTTTAGAGATAAAACGTTTTAAAGCCATAAATTTACATATAATGAAAATTATATTTGATATAAATCTAATGAAATAAATTAAATTTTTATATAAAAATAATAAATCATCTGAGGCATCAACTACAATAAAAAACTGAATCTCCCTTGAAAAATAATTTATTCAAAGAAGAGACTAGAAGTAGTATTTTATATATTAATGTAACATTTTTATTTTTTATAAAAAAATTTAAATAAGTTTTATAAGTTCAATGAATATTTTAAAATGAACAAAGTTATTTCTAAAATTAATATTTTATTACATTAATTGTTTTTTAAATATATAGATCCTTATAGTACATAGATAAAATCATAAAAATTATAAATTTTGTGAAACACCATTTTTTGACTAAAAATGACATTTTCTAAAAAAACTATAATATAATTCGAAGATAATTTTGACATGTTTATTTAAAAAATGATCATCATTTATATTAATTTCAAATTCCAAACTTTTTAATTTCAGTTTATGACAAAAAATCAAAAAATATATTTGAAAAACTATTTTAAATGGAAAATGATTTTTTCTAATATTAACTCTTTTTATTTTTAATTTCATAATGTTCAACTCCCAAATTTTTGTCAACTAATTATTAATATAAAACATAAATTATCATTAATAACATGTTTCTTGAAATATAAATTTTTATCTTGTAAAATATTTTTTTTGAAATATACTTTTCTAAAAAATAAATGACTTTATTAATCATTTTAGGTACACTAATTGAATTTGATTCATATCACAAGTATCCTTTATTTATAAATACATATAATTCATAAAGAGGATACCCCAATTCATTCCCACTAATTAAATAGATAGTTTTTTAATAGTTATTCATAACTATTTATATTTTATCTAAATACATCGTGGTTTCATTTATATAAATATTTAAGTGTGTTCCATTCTACCATCCTTGAATAAATTGTGTTCTTGAAATTTGACTCATATTATTAGAGTATATTCTATAGTGGACTCATAATCAACCATACATTGATATATGATCTCTAGTTTATTTATGATGTGGAATGAGATTTATCTAAATGAAAAATCATTATATGTTATTTATAAAGGGAGCTAACTCATTCCAAAGTTCACATATATTTATACTATGATCTATATCCCTATGTGATATCTTCCCAAAAACCCTAAAATTAATTTATATGATAATCAAAACATAATGTGTTTTCATTTGTAACTCAGTATCTAGTTTTTGGTGAAAACAAACATTACATAGAGATCTATAGAATCTTGAGTGAAAACTCACAATTTGATTCCTTAACATTAGTTTTATATGATTTTCATTTTTTCATGTTTTATAGTGAATATTTCTCTCATTGGCCCTTGGATTGAAAAATTGGGTAACATAATGCCCAAATATTTTATAATTGATAAAATTAACTTTTATAGTTTCTCTCATTTCCTTACACTCATGAGTCTAATAAACTATATCTTCCCAAATATATCATTTATAGACCCCATTAAGGAATTTTCCCCCTACTTCATCCCACATTTTGATATATAATAAATTTATTCATAATTACTTTATCATATTCATCACTTGATCATTCATGAATCTCCATATTAACCTTTATTGGTGGGTTTTCGACGTTGAATATGTTCACATTTTTAATCATTTTTGTTATAGTTGGTTTGTTATAATCATATGTTCTGAATCCATCTTTAATTTTCATGGGTTGTTCAATGAGGTAATCTCTACATTTCTAATCACACCCATGGTTCCATATAATTTTATCCATTACTAAATACTAATGAGTTAAATTTATTGAAGATCATTATAAGTAAATTACAATAAATAAACCCAAGAACATTTTATCTCAAGATTTATAACATTATAACCCTATATTGATAGACTATAATTCTTACAAACGTACTTGTATTAGACTCGGTTAAACCTATATCACTTTTAGTTTGACATATATTATTCATGGTTAATCCTAGGTTGAGTTGAGTTAGATTTTCTCATACTTATTTTTGTAATCCTTATGAAAAGAGATCAAAAATTGCCTTAACCTTTCTTAAAATATTATAAACACCAAAATAATTTAAATCATCCTCTAAAAATATAACTTATCCTCCCTAAAAAAATTAATCATTCCTAAAACCATATACCCATGCATTTATATAACTCAATCATATAATCACACTAACACACATTTCCCAAAACCAATTTCCATCTGCAAGACATAAAACCATAATAAGATTATATATTCCTCTATAATTGACTATAACTTTAATGCTAAAATGTTATTAATCACTAGTTTGTAAACTAGATTCTATATAACATAGTCTAAAAAATGAGAAAAAATTATCTAAAAATATCATGATTCAATTATCAATCCCAAGATTACTAATTACTATCTAATTTTTTTAAAAAATAAATCCACCCTTTATTATCTCAATATGATGTTTATAATAAACTCATGAGTTATTAACCACCATGTATTATCCACCCTTTATTATCTCAACCATTTATTATCCACAATTTATAAACTCATGTTTATACTGAATGCATGAGTTTTCTAGACCTCCATCATGTGTCCTCCAATAGTTATCCAAAAATATAACCCTATTATAAAATCAAATTTCATGTCTATTAATACAATTTAATATTTTTTTATTCCTTTTAATTAAAACTACTAAAATTAAATTCATATATGTTTCACCTAATATTTTAAAAGTTTACAATATACTATAATATCACTGATAAATATAATAGAATAAAAAAATATTATAGTTTAAGAAAATAACAACCTCAATGCCTTATCCAAGACTAGGAAACTCACTTTTTTTCATCAGAACATGAATGTAATAATATTTTAAACCGTTTAAGTAAGCTCCCTTATTCCGTTATAATACATAGTGATTTTTAGGTACATACCCTTCTCAGTTAAATTTTTTGATCATATTTCAACCAAATACTAATACCAAAATGGTTGTGATAATATAAAAAATAAGTATTTGAAAACATTAATTTAAATAGTTCTTACCTTACACAACCTTTCTTTTTTACATATGATACTTTTGGAGCAACCTCTGAGTCTCTTTGTTCCATCCTTGGTTATCTATGACTATTTTACTATTAGGTTCTATAACCAAATTATAAACAATCCTTGTTAAATCCAACATACTAGTTTATAAATAGAATGTGATCAAACAAATAATATCCCATGGGAGTGTCTTGAGAGGTGTGCAGTCTTAGGCCCACTCATCAAGAATGAGAGTATTGATTGATTCAATTATAAACCAACCCTTTTCGAGGTTATTACCTAAAGGTGCATATTTTCCACAACTGTATCCACTTTTTATTATCTAGATAGGGATGTATTTATATGAATCCCAAACAATCTCTAATTTACCAAAATATTATAATTTTATCCTATACGTAGTCTTATCTCTAGTGTTTTCATGGAACTTTTCATTTCCAAATCCCCAAATAAAATGAGAATTATTTACATAACACAAAATCATACACTATGATAAAGGGTTATTTATACATTTGAAATTTTGATCAACTTTAACTTATCAGTCCTTAAATTATCATAAAAAATATCATAATCTATAAATTTATCTAAATGTTTCCTTTGATAACTTCTACTCAACCCCAGACCCGCGCTCCCAGATTTTGTGCCCAAAGAATCATACTTTTCAAACTTTCTTTGATACCAACTATAAAATTCTAGATATAACCATACTTAATTACAAAATCTGAATTATTTTTTCATATATTAAATTTCTAAGGTTATTTTTTAGCATAATTCATTATATAATTTGTAAAAGTCAGTGATTATAAATTCACATTTTCTTTTGATAAAATAGACATTTAATATGCTCTATGAATCTACTAAATCAATAATGTGTCTTAAATATATCCTATATGTTTTTAACACATTATCCTTCTAATCATGGAATGTGTACTAATTTTCATCATATTATAGGAAAATGGGTATATAATAAGGGGTCAGATAAAATTCTAAATAAGGGAAACATATAACTGAATAAATCATGGCTTAAACATGACATATAAATTATAGAGGGAGAAATTAAATAACACTAACCCATAATCAACTTGATACTGATAGAATTCTATATCAATGAAAATAAATGAAAATATTGATATAAATATAAATGGTCTCATACTTATGGAATGAAAAATTCCAGATATTAAAAACTCGATGTCAATTCCCTATACCAAGACACTTTACTTGTTGTTGAGACCACGATCAAGACATGTTATTGAATAGGTAAGGTATACAATAAATACCCAAACATATTTTGTCACATAATACCTATAAATCCATAATGGGGATATAAAATTCTTGATCCCACCTATCAGCTGATTAATTCCAATGCATTTACCATAAGTGTCATCACTACCTTCCATACCATTCCCTAAAGAACTTATTATTGAATAAAACTTAGGTATCTATATAATAAAGAATTTGGAATATAATTAAACGATCAACCTATATTTTTAGTCATTAATAATCATGAATTTAAATACTTATCCATATATTGATGAAATAGATTAAATGATCATAACCCATATAAAGGAAGAAGGTGGGTGGTTGATCATTATATAGTTAACTTTCCAATAATAATCCGTATTGCCACTACAACATACAAAATTCTAATAATTTTCCCTATTATAATAAAAGGGATAACATGATAATATCCCATGTATAATAATGATGTGAATGTTATTAAAATAACTTATGGATGCTGTAATAAAGGAAACCTATAAGGATTTTGACATAGATGAAAAACATATTTGAAAAAGAATTCTTGAACTATACTTCCCAAGAAGGGATCATTAATTGGATTGTTTAGTATAGTGAGTTAATTTCTCATAAATGATAATATATATATATATGATGATAAATCATGAAGAAAAATATTATATGGAACAAAATTTTGAAAATTAAAATGAAAACGGAAATAAAACATAAAAGATCTTTTATATATCATTTTTTTAATATTAATTTAAAAGAGGAAGTTACAAATCATTTTGAAAAGTAATTTTCAACAAGTGAAGAAAAAATTCATAGATAATATTTACTTTTAAAAGAATCAATAATAATGGATCCTCTAATATAAAATAATTTTTTCTGTAGTAATTGTAGATCTAAAAAATACTGATAGTAGGTGGAATATTTCTAATACTTGAGATTACCTTTTTTGGAAACCCACATTCAAAATAAAGTAATAAAGAATTATTTGTATCAAAAAATTACTTTCCTATAGACGATTATAAAATAAAATAAAATAAAATATTAATAGGGTATAACCCAAAACTAGGAGAATAATGTTGAATATAAAACATTATAACACTAGGAAGGTGATTTGAGTTTCCGTAAATCTGATCTACTAGGGAAACAACTATAAAAATAGAAACCTGAATAAGGGAATATTACTTGTTTATTAAATCCCATAAAATTTCAAGAGAATGATAAAAATATATCCATGTTATTTCAATAAACTATATAAAGGAAATATGATGCATGATATTTTTTATGTCTCAAATAATCATATTGAGATCATAAAAAACCTTACGACTTCAATAATAATTCATTCATAACCAATTAAAATATATGGAATGTAATTAAAATTAAAATAATATGATTAAAATATAATTCATGGTATACTATCTAAAAATGAAATTATATAGGTCATATAATTGAAATTATGTTCATAATTCAAATTTTATTTCAAAGAGCGGAATTTGAGATGTAAAACCTTAACTATGGTCCTTACATCCATGAATGAAATTTAGCCTCCAATATAACAATCATATCAATCTCAATCACTAAATTTAAAACCATTACATATGAATTTAAATTTATAATCTTCTTAAGAAATCTTTCTCTATATGAATTCTTCTTATTTTCCACACCATATGTTTATAGTTTTAATCATTTGTACAAGTTTCGTAATAGAGTTGTATACTCTCATTTATATTATAAATTTATTAATTAATTAATTAATAAATATAATATTATAGATTATTTATAAATAGTTATTATATTTCAAACGCCTTTCATGAGTTTCTTACTCTTTATCATTAAAGACGAAATTGATAACAAGCATTTTCCGACAATTATTAACAATTGAAGTGTGTTTTATTTATTTCTAGATTAAATATAAATATAAAATCTATAAAAAACATATTTTACATATTTATATCATATTTTACCATAAATTATGTTCCCATACTAATTAATGATATAAATTCATTGTACTGTTCAATTAGGTTGTTAAAAGAAACCAAATATGAATATACCATCATTTAATGAATGATTTTGAGGTGGTTTTGTTGTAATATCATTATGATAGATGAATTTTGACATTTTTTAGTTTTTTAGTGTATAAATTACAATTATAGTAATTTCTTCGAATAATTAATTAACATTAATATATTACCAAATTTGAACCCAAGATTACCCTCTTAGTAGGATTATTTTATGTGATTAAATTAACAATGCTCATTTGTTGAACTTATCACTAAATGGTTATCTAATTTTTTATTCCATAAATATAATTAAATATTAAAAATATAATTTATTCTTAAATACCATCCTTATATAAATCCTTATAAGGCAGTTAATGATAATGAAACTTATTACGTTGTAGAGATAGTAGTATGCACTACGCATGAACAAAAATTTCATTTTTCTTAAAGGATAGGTTATATGAATAAATAATGATAATATCAAAAATATAGTAACATATTAGTATATAAATTATACTAATATAATTGTATTATTGTTATAAAATAAATTTTTAAAAATTAAAATTATGAGGAAAACTAATTTTTTTATAATACACACATCAGGGACTTAAACATTCCATTGAAGTCTACTTAACTATGAAGGGGTTAGTATAACTATGTGTTTCTATGGGGTTTTTTATGTGGGATAGGTATCTAGGAAGTTTAAAATGGAATATTTTCAAAGAGAAAATATAATGATAAGAAAATCTTTGAGTTTTGAATATTTTCCCATTTTTAAGTGAAGAGAAGGGTAGTTTTTGTAATACCCCTTGAATTACAATAATTTAATATAAATATTAATTGTTAAAAGGATTAAAAATGGTAAATGATGAAATGGCGTGATTTTGGATCTATAAAAACCTCCAAAACCATTTGGAAACATGTTTTAGAGATATTTTACCTTTCCCCTTAGTAAAATACATTCTACCATTTTTACTTTTTAGTGGGGTAATTAATTTTTAAATTTAGTAATTACTATTAAATAATAAACATAAAATTGAAATGATTTCCTAATTTGAAAATTAAGATTTTAAATTTGAAAACCATTTTATCCAAAAAAAATTCTAAATCTATGAAAAGTCAATTTTAGAATAGAAATACTTAAATGAGTAAAAATATTTTAAGAGAAATGACAATTTGGATCCTTAAACTTACATATAAAGTTATATTATCATGGATACTAATTATGTTGAAATAAATATAAATTTTTATAAAAAATAAAGGATATTAGGCTCCATCAAAATTCAAAATTGAATTTCCCTTGAATCATACTTGATTCTAAAAAAATGTCATAAATAGATTTTTTATATTCATGTAACATATTAATTAGTTACAATAATGTTTTCCATTTTATTTATATGATAAATTATTATTTTAAAATTAATAATTTGATACATAAAATTCATATTGTCTTACATAAAAAGATTTAAAAATTTATTTATCATTCTTAAATATTGACAAAATCTTATAAATTACGAGTGTAAAAAAACCATATTTTTTGACTAAAAATTAATATTTTCAGATTATGCTAAAAAATTATACTAAATAGATTATGATATGAAGAGGTAAAAAATCATGTTAGTTTTTATTAATTTAAATTTGAAAATTTTATAAATTCATTTTCTTAATAAAATGATATAATATAAATGAAAACACATTTTAGTGGAAAATGATTTCTTCATGTCTTAACTATCATTATTTTTATTTCATATCATATAATAACTAAATTAAAATTAACCAATAATTAGTATCAAACACAATTTATCATTAATCATATGTTACTTGAAATAAAAATGTGTATCACATAAAAGAACTTTTTTAGAAAAATTATATATATAAATAATAAATGGCCATATTATTCATTTTTTAATATAATTGAATTTCATTCCTATTAAAAGTAAACTTTATTTTCTATGTACGTATCATTAATAAATAAATTACCCGTATGAATTCCTACTAATTTAATGGATTTATTTTTAATGGTTATTTTTAAATATTTTTAATTTATCAAAACATATCATGGTTTTATATACGTTTAGTGTTGCATGTAAACTAATAAATCGATCACATTAAGTTATTTAAAGGTAATAATATGTTTGAATTTAGGATTGTTACAATTTTTAATATCTAGATATGAAGATTATAGGGTTCATTGTATAGCTAGTTGACCTAGGATAGTAGTTTGATGAACAGATGAGGGGGGATTTGGTATAGTTTATCTAGAGTAGAAATAGTAGGAATTTGAGAGCTTTTACACTATATATTTTTAGTCACAATATTTTTAATTTTTATAATGTGTGAGTAGAATATGGAAAACAGAGATTTGGTTTCAGTCAGTTTCTAAAATATATGATCTTACTGAGATATCTCTTTGGAATATGGAGATGTTTTCTATGTATAATCTTAGGTGACCAGTGAAATAATAGTGGATCATTAAATTATAAAAAGATAAAAATGAGGGGATGAATTATAAATATTTCAAGTAAAAATTATTTGATCACTTATTTCATTAGATTTTGAGGGAAGACCACTATGATGAGCTATTACATTTGATGTTTGGGTAGAATTTAGTCATGGATTATATAAATAGGTTCATACATGTGTTTAATTTTCCATCAATATTAGCTAAATGTGAGATCACTGAGGTGTGGTGATTCAAGGACAGTTTTTAGTATTCCCTTAAGGTATAGTTGAACACCTTCATGCGTGTTTTTCAAAATTAATAAACTCTACTTTGATATTAGATACGAACTTGAATTGTAGTAACATTCCCAACTTGGTAGTGGCTATAGGTAGGATTAGTAGTGGAGGTTCATGTAGAAAAAATCAAGGGTATGAAAACATCCAACATGGAAGTTAGATAAATTTATAATATTTTACACCTCTTATGGGTCATATTCTAGGTGTAAATAGTATTAATTTATAAAGAGTGTTTGAGATCAGTGTGATCAAATAATTATTTATTTTTCATATGGTAGATATATGGGGAACTTATAGTTGTTCTTTTAGAAAAAACTATATTCAAATGTATGTTGTGGCTCTTGCGAGACATAAGAATATAAGGTATTATTTAGGGCAGTGGAGGGAGGATATAACAAGATATCATCTACATTAATAGGTCATAGTAGGGGGGAGTAAGAATAGTAGTGGGGGAAGTGTCTAACGAAGAGTGTGACTTTGTGTGGAGTTCAAACATCTATATTTTAGGTCCAGGTTAGTTGAATGTGGTTGAGACAATATTATATGTTAATAAAGGAGATCTATTGATGGTTAGAGTCATATTGTGATCGTATTTATTTAGTTATTCATGAATAATGATAGTGAAATATGTGTGTGTGTTATGTTTTTATTTAAATAACTGGGTTATGGTTGAGGTTTAATAATTTGGTTCCACGCATGGTAATTATGTGGTTGATGGATGGTAAATTTTTTTTGGTGATGGTGGGATATAATTTTCTTTGTTGAATTGTGATAAAGAAAGTTATGTTTTTTTTCAATAACTAAATATGTGTTGGATAATGATGAATATATGAACAAATGAATATATTGAGTGTATGATACATATCTTAGTATTCCTATAGATCAATTTTGTTTTTATTGTATTCCATTTCATTTTATAGTTCCATTCATATGTTAGAAATTAAAGTAGAGGCTATGCTACTTTTCATGAAAACGGGAAAGCTATTTTGATATTGGGTTCATGGATAAAAAAGTTCAAGAGATAAATTGAAAACAATAGATAATTATTGAACTAATATTATTATTAATCAATGATAAGTGATTTCAGATAAAGAAGAAACTATTTAAAATAGATTTATGTAGCTGAAAAAAGCTTGCTATGTTAGAGAAGATTCAAGCTGTCTGTAAAGGTTATAATTTATTCTTGGACTACTAGGAATGACGTTTTTTACAATAACTAGATCATATATCATGTATTTTGATAAGAGAAGCATGATTCTGAAGCTGATAAGTGTTTAGGAAGAAGATATTTACTAAAAGTATCACAAAGCATACACATATTCTATAAGATGGATTTAGAATTGTACTAATGTGTTTTGAGAAAATTTTATAAATTCGTAATGTTACTTATGTTTTTAGATGAATTTGAGTGATTTATGATACTCCGAGCTGATTAGAAGAAGTTATGATCTATTTTCAAGATGTTTTATTAATTTAGAGTTTCATATTGTTGAATAAATTGAAAAAGTACTATATACATAAGGGTATTATTTAATATTCATTACATATATAAGGTTAAATTTTGATATTCTTTTGAAAATATAATATTTAATGAAGATTTATCTATTTACAAGGTAATACATAAGGGAATTAAAGATAATTAAAACTTAAAATTTTCAAAGTATTGAATTACACTATAATAAATCAAGGTCAGTTTCTTTATAAGTATGGTATATCAACGTCCTAAAACGTGATATGTAGTGTCACTCAGAGTGTATAATATTATAAAGAGTATCAATGTTTCATTGTGATACATACGTGTGAATCTAAATTTGTGGTGTATATGAAATAGTTAACTAGTGGATATATAAGGTTGACTGTAATATTTTGATAGATACATAAAATGATTTATGTTGATAAATAAGTGTAAAATGATCTCCCTAAAATATTTGTAACAATAAAAGTCCTCATATAAGGGGAATTAACTAGTAAAATGAGATATTTTTAGTGTTTAATGTCAAATGATTTTGAGGTTCTATTCATGGGTTTATCATAACAATTATAATGATTGAGTCATGATTCAAGATGAGTCAAAAGGATAATTGAATTGGGAGAAATTGGGAAGATCATGCTGTAATATTTCACGTCCTGATAAAATAGGCCACACATGTACTATAGTAAGCTGAGTGTGAGATCCCAATACTATCTTCAATAGTCTAGGGGATCATGAAATGCATTGGGTCGACATGTCACACACATGTAAGGCCTTCTCTTATGGTACCTTTACACACACACACACACACATCTCCAATCCAACAACACCATGAAAATAGATAAAATAAAACAGAAACAGAAATGCCTAAACACATTTATACTCCACTATAAAAGTATAAAAATGTACTAGAAAGCATAAAGGAATATATTCAATACCACAAAAAATGAAATTGGTTCCAACCTAATAAGAAAGGAGGGGACTAATTTCATATAAAACTCATGGTATGAACCAAAGTTTGTCTGGGTAATTATGATCCCCCTGTTTCTAGTCCTCATTGAACTCCTTCAAAAAGTTCGTCATCTTCAAAAGACACAACATGTTTAGGAAAATCCCATATATGTGTTATTATGATGATACCCAATATAAAACCTTGAAATACACAAACATAAATAAATATTTGAGTTTTCTACTCATCAATATAGAGGTATGTCAATGGGGATATGAGACATAAAAATAATACAACAATCCAAATATACTAAAGATGTAAACTGAGTCTCAATGTGGTCAAAACGAAATAGCCAACCATAAGACTATGCTTGATGATTCAAGTTAATTCTTCCTTAGGAGAACTCAATCCATGAGAATGATAACACAAATGAAGATCATCATAAAAGTATTTCTTATTGAGACTTGCAATGAATTTTTACATTCTTGAACTCATAATATTTTGATGCATGGATAAGGGATCTCACATAATTCTTTTGAGGTAGATCAGACCCTACATGGAATAAGACTCTATGTATGGGATTCTATTCCCATGTATATTGGTCCTTATGAATCCTCAAACCCCACCTAGGTGAGGATAAGTAATGATAGAGTGTCCCACAATAGCCACATAGAGGGATTCCTAAAATTATATACAGGACTAAACATGCAGAGGGGATCAAATACTATTTCTAGGACATGATACCTCACTATACCCTCAAGGGGATGGACCAAGGGAACACACCCTAGAGATATTGAAATGAGGATCTCAAACTGTTAGGGAGAAAGTACACATTGAGTTCTGCAAGTACACGGTATGCCTTGTTTACCTCAGACCTTCCCAAGTGTCTAGGTCATGCCCCAATTACTGTCTATGTTTGGGTTCTTTATCCATGTCTAGGTACTGGGTTGTTCCCATGTACTATGGTGGTTCCCATGTGCCTGGTCATTTATGTGACCATGTACCCCTAGGATACTTACTGATATTATAGAACTGGGTCACATAGTGCGTGGTGGGTCATACACAATGTGTGAAATTTTCTTTCACACATAAAACCTAGCTACCATAGCATTGTTGAACATAATGTGTGTTCCTAAGACAACAGACAATGTAATGCAGTATTTCATAGAAATATAGAAACTTCAGATTTCATCCGCTCACACCATTGACGCTACTGAATCCACCCTAAAACTCCTTGTAAAATACATATTGAAGTTGACTGAACTCTGATCATTTCTGATGGTAGGATTTGACCAACATCCACTATTCTGGAATCGCCCACCATTATTCCACCTTGTCGGAGTGCCAAACCACATGAACATGCATATCCCAATCTAACTCAAAACTTATGCTGTTATCAGGCACCAAAATTGTTCCATATACATCATACCCAAACTGGCAGTATCAATCCATTATGCTAAATAATTTTTGTGAAATGATTTATTATCGAGTATGAGTCGAACCACCAGCTAAATAAAATACCCGATATGAATTTTTAAATGAAGGGGAAATAAATTCATAAAGCACAATAATGGGAATGGAGCTTATCTATTATTCATTTTGGCCACAATATATTTCCCTTAAAATAAATAATGAATAAAAAATATTCAAATAACATCAATTGTCAAATTATTTCAAAATAAATCAGAAAAGGAGAAACACATGATCGACCCTCGAATAAATATAGTAGTGGAATTGATTTTTATTCATCATGGGATAAAAAATCATGGATAAACTAATGAAAAAGTTACTGATCTTGAGTTTGGATAGATCACTTATTAATAATAGTTGATATTTTCATTAGTTATATCTATGAACTCTGCTGCTGTAGATGATCCTTGGAAAATTGGTCTCTAGTCCTCATTCTTATTGATTTCCACCATGTATCTTCTCCATGATTTCTAAATAAAATCCATAAGTTTATGTAGATAACCCGAGTTTTTTTGTATTCATTTTTATATAGAGGAGTTCTAGGTTTATTTTTTAATAATAATTAAATTTATTTATTTATTTATTCAATGGTTATATCTCACATGACTACACATCAACAAACCACATGATGCTACAAAACTTTATGTCACAACTATGGTAAAACCTATATTCTAGAGTTAATAGAGGCATTAGTATTTCATTATAAGACTCCATTCATTAGTTATTCAATTACTTCAAAAAATTATGCATGTGTTATATAATATATCTAATACTTTTATTATATCAATATAAATCCTCATCAAGACTCAAAATATTGTACAAACTTTTCACATGGCCCCAAATATATTCCATAAAATCTTATAAATCATTAAAAGGAAAAAATAGTCATTACATTCACCCAATATCAAGGAATTTCATCCATAAAAGAAAAAATATTACTCAAAAATATGATGGTACTAGGATCCCATCTAGTTTTCCCTCTCCTTGGTGTACTCCTAAAGATTCTTGTGCTTTCACTGGACATGGACCAAGGAAATCATTAACCCAAGAATGATCTTCTCCTACCGATCCTCGATCTCTACTAATTACTCTACATTGGTAACTACATACTTGATGTCTCGCTCACCCCTATTGATAACTTGTGATGTGTCATCCATATACCTCCTCATTTGTGAAATATGGAAGTCATCATGTATTACGTCTTACTTTGGTGGTTGGGATAAAAAATGCACCACTTCACCAACCCTACACTGTATCTAAAAAGGGACAATGAATATTGTATATGAATTAATGCCCCAGTTAAATCTCCATAATCCACACTGAGGTATGACCTCCATAAAAACATTGTCTCCCATGTCAAACTCCAAAGGCCTCTGTCATCATTCTATATTATAATTATAACATAACTCAAGAGTCTTCTTATAATCCATGATGAAATTTACCTTCTCTATTATAACTCACATTAACTATGGTCCCATGAGTGCATACATCACTATATCAGTCTAACATTGTGATGACCTATAGGGTATCCTATAAAATTCCTTCAATAATGACATAATAATAGAGGAATGCTAGTAGTTGTTCAAAGAAAACTCCTAAAAGGATAGGAAATACTAAAAACTATAGAAAATTTACAAAATAAAATCCCAAATCATGTCCTCCAAAACCTGAATAGTTCACTCAGTCTCATCATCATCCTGAGGGTGAAATGTTATAATCGAACACAACTGGGTCCCAAATGTCACTTTTAATCCTCTCCATAATCATGAATTGATGTTAGAATAGTGGTATAAAATTATTGTTGATGGAACTTTGTGATGTCATACTATCTTCTACACATAGTTTCATCCCATTATCTTCACTAAATTCTGCTCATAGAGAGCTAGGAAGTAGGCTGTCTTGCTGAGTTCACCTATGGTCACCTAGATTACATCATTTCTTATAGATGATAATGGGATCCCCATCATGATGTACCTATAGATACCATAACACTTCCATTATTGAACCCAAGGGGTTGAATTAAACCCATTAGAACCTTTTTCTCATACTTCACCTTCTGAAAAGTGAGGCAGTGAGAGACAAACTCATTACTGAACTTCTTCATCAATGACCACCAGAACTGATACTAAAGGTATGAATATATCTTTAACACTCATGAATGTGACACTAAGTTAAATTTATATAACTCCATAAAAACATGATTCCTCAACATAATTCGAACAATAGTTCACCCATATAAAATGTTGATGTCCTCCCCACCATCAGTGAATCGATCAAAAGAATGTTTAATGGATATTGAAATACGCAATGTGTCGTAGTTTTTATCTACAAATTGAGGATCCCTAAAACATTTTATATGTGTAGGGGTAAAAAAATTGAATGGATTTATTCTTCACCATATTCTTCAACTTATGATAACTACAATATGGCCAACTACACCAACGCCAAACTCAACAACTGCAAGCAAGATCTCTTATTAAGAGAAACTTCCACCGGGTTCCCCTTTCTCAAAGTATGTATCCTCTCAAATTCATAATTCTAGAGGAATGGTTTTCACCACCTATGTCTAACATTAATATCCTTCTATTAAAAGATACAATTGAGACTCTTTTGTTCATAATATATGATAATACACTCATCTATAAGATAGTGTCACCATATCTTCTGGGTGAAAACCAATGATACCAGATCTATACGATGAGTTTTGTTGTTTAGATCACGAGTTTATAGCTTCTTGGACCCATATTATATCACTTCCTACCTCTATATTAGAACACATCTAAATTCAATTTTAGAAGTACCACAGAACACCACATACTCAACACAAACCTCTATAAGTATCAATATTGGGACATTGGCCATCCTCTACAGCAACACCTAAAACTCATCCTTGCACCCATAAAACCAAAAATGATTCTACACATTTTGGTCCAAATCATTAAACGGTGACTATAGATAATAGAGATCATTCATGAATCTATGCCAATATACTGCCATCCTAATGATGTTTCCTAATTTCATCATGCCCTTGAGTTGTTCCCATGACAGTGCCACCTTACCCATTGTTAGTTCTATGGTTACACTATCTTATAAAATCACATTTATTTGAAATTGTGCCTATAAAATATAGAACTAACATTTTGAGAGGATACCATAAATATAGTTCTATCAGATTTTGTGCATTTACATACTCAAGTGTCTTGCATTCTCCTTGTATGGCGCTGAGTATACTAGGATTTTATCAATGATGATTATCATGAAATGATCTAATAATGTCTAAAAGATATGATTCATGAGTCCTATGAACACTTATGGGGTGTTATTAACACCAAAAAGCATAACTAAGTACTCATTGTAACCTTGGAGACATAAAAATTCCATCTTTTGTACATCCTCATCCAAATCATGGAGCTAGTGCTAGCCTGATTTGAGGTAAATATTCATGAAAAATTTCACCCCCTTTAGTCGGTCAAAGATGAAATTGATCCTTTGTAGTGGATTATTATTCTTCATGATCACCTTGTTCATGTGATGGTAATCCACACAAAAACTCATAATCACATCCACCTTATTGGTGAACAAAACAGAGGATGCGTAGGGTGACACAATATGTAGGGAGATTCCCCCCCTTCTATAAATATTTCAATTGCACCATCAACTCATTAAGATCTATTGAATCGATCTAATATGTTGGAAAAATTTCATGGTATTACATCCGTAAAAATATATAATGAAGTCTATTTATATATGGGATGTTAATCCTAGAATAAACTCATGGAAGACATCTTCACACTCTACCACAACTAAAGGAAAATGAAATCCTATCGCATATAATTCTCTAAGGGTCATTATAACCAATTGCTATGTAATTGGCTGTATCTTCCAACTTATGAGCACGTCCTGATATTCTTGGGTTTACTTATCACCGATGAAGAAAAAACTCCTCCCATCACTATAGTCACAATACATCATATTCTATAGATAAATCAAATTATAGGTGAATTGTGGATAGATAGTCCATAAAAATGATAATGTAAAATTGCCTAATTGTGTCTATAAATATATCCCTATGGAGATTTCTCCCTTGAGAGTCAAATAACACTATCATAAGAATTTTTTGATCATTTAACTCACTCATATAGGATTTTCCAACTAAAAAGGTCAAGCCAAAGGATCCACCAAAATCTCTCAATATCTAACAGGGGATATGGAAAGAATAGACTGTCTCACCCTTATGTCTATCGGTACTATAGTTAAAGTAGAGAATAAATAGATTACACCTCTACTCATCCATAGATCCTATGGATCATAGTCCTCCACAACCTGTTATTTTACTCATCCCTATCCACTAAAACCATGATACTTGCATGGACCACCTAGGGTTGTGGTAGAAGTAGATAAAACCATTAGACACCCTCTACTGCTCTCCCTCCCTCTCTACCACATCCTCTACCCAGTGGTGCTTCTTGATCTAATGGATATCTGTACCTAGGTGGTCCATCAACCATCTATATATCCTCTACATGGTGAGCCATAAAATCATGTGTGATATGTCTCTAACAATCTCTAGAGAAACACCACCTCTCCCTCAGCTGACATGATCCACCTTAATATTCATAAATTAAATACCCATATCCAGAGATCATATTTAGATGTGTCTCATAGGCATGGATCCTTGTGTTTTTCATCGTCTAAACACTACCAAAAGTCTCATAACATGTATTCCCACTACTGGCACTAACTATTAGCATGAGAGAGTGATGAAATATCTCAACCATGAAGGCTCTCTCAAGAACCACATCAAAGGGGGGAATGCAAAGAGATTTCTCATTATTCTTGATATCTCATTTAAAAACCATTCAAAGGACCATTCCTATAAGAACGTATAATTAATGGAATATAGAGATTATAGTGAGAGTTTGTGTACCTAGATGAATAATATTACATGGTAATTTTTCTCTATTGATTCTATAGAATCTTCTAGATATGCCTCTCCCACAACATTGATGGATAGAACTTATTCATAAAGAGGAACATCAACTCATTCCAAGAGTGGGTTACCTCATTATGTGTCTATGTCACCAGAATCTACCATCACCCACTGGTTTTATGAAGATGCCACACCTCTAGGACCACCATCTAATCCAAAGGTTTCCTTATAGTGTGAAAACTAATGTTACACCATCAATACTATCCCCAAATTCTAGGGGGTTGAACTCACCCTAAAACCTAGGGTTTGCTTCCTTTGAAACTAATAGAGAACACTCAGCCTTTACACATACTTATCTAATATCACTACTTCAACCTATGTCTCTATAAGTTGTAGTAAAACTGGAAAACTAGCTGTGGGTACCACCAACAGTGTAGGTCCCTATACTTAAGCATTATCACTAGAAGGATCAATATGATGATCTCACTATGGAATCCAAGACGTTTATCATCACAGAGGTATCCTAAAATAATCAATACATATTGTGGTCAAAGGGTATGTCAAGGAACTAACTAAAAAAAATTGAAACCAAAACCCATTAATATACGATGTATATACAATTCTTCCCTCATAACTAGTGCCTATATGTACTGAGTCAACAAGTAGGTTATTAGAGTCACAATGCATTGATATGTCATTTTTCGAACCAACACTAGATTCAAAGGCATGATAGGCATATTCAAAACACATTAACACTATTTCCAAGTTCTAAAAAAAACCCTCATAGATGTAAAATTCCTAAACTCTTGTACAAATATGCAACTAGACTAATAACACCCTATAATGACCCAAAACATTGCGGCCTGCATAGCTTTCAGTAGGTTAATTTTGACACCCCTAGCCTTCCTTAAATAGGAAAAGGGATGGATATGAGAATTGGATTGGCATATTACACACATGGGATGCCTTATCCTAAGGTAACTTTATGTACACACACATCTCCAATCCACTAATACAACACATAATGTTAAAACACAATTGTTACCCAAATGCATGAATGTTTATATTTACCACAATTAGAGTACAAAAAAATAATTTCAAATCAAAATGGTCTGAATATGATCCCACTAAAATTATAAAAGAGTCTAATATGTTATATAGAGAAGGTACAATTGTCAAATACACCACCTATTATGAACAATAGTCAGTCTAGCTGACTATTCTCCACCTACTACATGTCCTCCTAAGACTCCTTCAAAAAATATTTCATCTTCATTATGAAAAAAATGTGTAGGTATGTACAATGAAATATTAGGTATTAAAATACCCTATAGGACACTCTAAAATAACTAAAAATAAAGAAAAAAAGAGCAATCATAACATCAACACAAATATATGTCAATAATTATATGTGACATTACAATAAAATAATAACCTAGATATACTCAATATTGTCACCAAGTATTAAAGTGGTCACCAACATAATTCCATCCATAAGAATCGTCTTAAGGAATCAAGGAAATTAAAATCTAGGAGAAATCAATCTAGGTGTGTGATAACACTAATAATTCTCATCCGAGTAGTCTTTACCATTGGACCTTTCTACGAGGTACATGCTATAACATAGAATATTTTTATGAATAGATAGAGGATCTCACTGAGGGAATCAAAGTTATATCATACCCTAACTGGAATAGCTAGATATATAGGGGATTGTACATCTATGTATGTTATTCATAGATATCCCTCATACCCCACCATGTGATTGATAAGAAATTATGGAGGATCCCACCCCATCCAAAGAGAGGGATTCCTGATACTCTATGCCAGTATAACCCCACAGAGGGGATCACATCCTATGATCAGGATGTGATGCCTCATTGTACACTCATAGGGATATACCAAGGTAACACACCCTAGAGATACTCTAATTAGCATCTCATACTACCCTAGATAAATTATATATTGTGTACAGGTTGTATAAGAGGTATCTTCTCAACCTAAGTTCAACATGTGTTCCCCATCTTATACCCATGTAATATAAACCATACCCATATATCCAAATCATACCCATATATTTCACATACATTAATTATTCTAAAGTTATTTTTCATTTAATTTCCATTCTTACATTTTAGGGGGTTTCCCATGCATTTTGGTGGAAATGGTGCATTTTGAAAATTTGGGTGAAACCGTGAGCCCATTTCCAGATTTAAAAATAAATTTTATTTCTTTTATAACACCTTCATTTTTCAAAAAATTTCATCCATTCCAATTCCTAAATGGTCTCACCTGATATATTAACACCACCATTTCAATTTGGACCCTTTAGGAATCCATAATAAGGGTGGATTTGGGTTTTTATTTAAGGAATTGTGCCATCCCGGAAGCCCATTTCCAGTTTAATTTTTTTTATTTAATAATTTTTTCAGTTTTAATGAATTTTTAGTTATTACAAGTCCCACCCAATCCATCTTAACCCAGGCACGCACCCATTCTCTTTCCCCACTCTTTGGACCTCATATGCATCACGAATTAGGTAAGAATTTCTTTGGGTTTCTCAAATCATCCAGATTTGAAGAGGTAACTTATTTCCTTCATAACTCCTTCAATTATTATTCTTTTCCCGAATTTTAGTTCTCATAAGACCTTCTTTAGACTTATTAAAACATAAATTTCATGTTTGGCTATTTGGAAATTCAGCTAATGGTGTATTTGGGTCGAATTCTTCAAGATACCTCAAGTAAGTATGTATCTTTCATTCTTCCTCCCATTTTCATAGGGTTATTTTCCCTTTTTCTTAGGGTTTCATCCAATTCATCTTGATTTTTCTAATTTTCAGCAAGTGGATATTCGATCGTAGGGTTTGATATTAGATTTATTAGCCTTTTCGTTTGGTTTTAGGCTTGATCAACGTTCCTTGAGGTTTGATGGTGGTGTGATTGAGTTTTCACACAAAGTATTTAAGGTTTTAACAAATTTGGTAGGTGATTCCATTGTGCATGTAATCCTTGTGACTGAGCTGCCGTGTTTATGATATTTTCATGTTTATCTAATTTGATTATTGCTACAAAAATTGGTTTTAGTGGTATTTATAAAGCAAATTAATTTTAAGTGACATTTTTATGTGAAATTGGAGGTTTTACATAGAAATATTTTATTGGTTCATTTGGGAATTACATATAAATACTTATTTGATTTTATTGGGATGTATTAGGGTTGAAAAAACTATTTTTAATGTTTATCTATTTTGGTTGTTTCTGCGAAAATATGTTTTAATGGTGTTTGTGAAGCATATGAACTTTAAGTGCCTTGTTTATGTGAAAATGGAGGTTTTACAATGATATAACTTGTTAAATCATATGGGGATACCCTAAAAATGATTTTTTGGTTTAGTTTAAAGGGTTTGGCCTTCTATTTCTTTTTTGGTGACTTGCAAGTATGCATATGGTATGCAAAGTAGGGATTTCAAGGAGTTTTGTGTATAAAACAAGGCATGATTTTCAGAAGTTGTTTTATTGAAAATAAAAATGTTTGGTTTTGATTTTTAAGTGGTATAAAGTTCTTATTGATACTGTATTGTTTTTATACGACCATTAGTGGTGACCAGATTTAGTTTGTGACAAAATGGTATTAGAGGAGGTCAATGTTTTGGGGTTATGTTTCTATTTTGGGATGAGTCAGGATAGACATGAGCTAGGAATGTCGGGGATTGAGGTTTTGGTCACACGTATGGTGCCTGGCCCGTACCTCTCGTCGAAGACCTTGAGTCACCATGGGAAGTTTGAATTGACTTGTTGAATTCACTTATAGGTGAGACGTGTGGACTGCAGACCACACAATGACATCATGCGGGGGTGGAGTAGATGTTTTTTTATAACTGTAATGTGTTTAGATTGTTTATATTTGTTATATTTAATTAAAAGTTTCAGAATGGTGGTATTTAATATTTCTTTTGTGACTGTTTCATTTTGTAGAAACAGGACTCCCCAAAAATCTCCCATGCGTCCACGAGTGGAAGCTGAGGAGAGTTCTCCCACACCAATTGACCAGAGGTTAGTTGAGGCCATGTTCTGGGATATCTAGGCTCTAGGGTAGGGGCTAGATCGTATTCCATATCTTGTTAGAGAGGATGAGATATCTCCTAGAAAGGACAATGCTTAGGTGTTCCTAAAAAATAAGCCTTCTACCTTTCGAGACAGCATAGAACCCCAGTAAGTTGAGGAATAGATCGGAAATATCAAGCACATGTTTGAGTTCTTGGATACACCGGAGGAGCTCAGGGTGATGGGCACATCTTTTCAGTTGGAGGGTCCTAGCCATAGGTGGTGGGAATTGGTACTTCAGACTAGGAAGAATGAGCCGATGCGCTGGGGAGATTTCAAGGTTGTCTTCAATGAGCAGTACTGCCCTGAGGTCTTGGAATATTCCAGGTCCCGAGAGTTCACAGATATTTTTTAGGAGAATCTATCTGTGAAGGAGTATGCCAACCGTTTCACTGATTTGGTTTGGTTTTCCCCTGAAATTGTCTCCAATGAGCAAACAAAGGCCCATATGTTTGAGAAATGATTAGGTCCAATGATATACTCCCAGGTTTTCTTATTAAATCTGAGGACCTATGTTGAGGTCATTGATTGAGAGTGTATGGTGGAGATTGACCTGAAAAGAAGGGTTGGTTTCTCTTGGTCAGTTTCATTAGTGGACAGTGGCATCTCTTCAGAGAAGAAAAGGAAGCGGGAGGAACAAGTAAAGAAATGAGGTGGCAGTTTAGGCCACTCCTCCATCTAGTTTTCTTCCATGGATTTGGATGAGAGATCGGTCATGTTCCACTAGGGTGGGAATACGGGGCACATCTGACCAACATGCACACTTCCTCAGAAACCTTTTTACCAGTGTGGAGGTATGAGGCATTTGCAGCTATTCTTCAGGGTGTCACGTCCACCTCCGTGTGGGTCAGGGTTAGTGGCTTCAAGAGGTGTTCTAGAACAGTCTAAGACATTGATGATGGGGGGATATCGATTTCGTGGCCATGGTGGAAGGTCTGGGTCATCTTCTAGGAATATCCATTTTAGGGCGCATCCACAGACTAGCATTCATCCTCATGCGGAGAATGGACATCTCCATGCAGTGAATCAGGCACCAGCAAGATCAGAGGTGGGATCATCGACAGTTCAAGGTACCATTCTAATTGTATCTTTTATAGCTGTTTCTCTTTTTTGATACTGATTCCTCTATTTCCTTCATTTCTTCTTGTTTTGTGGAAACACTGAATTTTCCAACCGAGTTGTTTTCTTATGAAATGGATTTGGTTACGCCACAGGGAAAGAAGAAGCAGGGTTTTAGGTGCCCGTCATGTGTGCTCTCCATATCAGGGGTTGATATGGAGTGGGACCTTCTAATATTATATATGGATATTTTTGACATTATAATTGGCATGGATTGGCTGGTACAATTCCAAGAACACATCTATTTCTACAGGTGTTGAGTGAGTTTCACGACACCTGATGGGAGTCGTCAGGTTTTTTGTGGAGAATGAGATCCTCAGTTAGGTCACGCATGACCTACACTCCCAGAGTTGGGATGTATTGTATTCCAGTTGTCTTTTCTTGCACTAGAGGATGATGATTATGATCCTTAAGGTGAACTACCTCTTGTAGTGAATGAGTTTCCAGAGGTATTCCCGGATGATTTTTTAGGTTTTCCCCTAGAGCAGGATGTGGAGTTCTCGATTGATCTGGTACTGGGAACACAACCGATATCTCTTCCCTCATATCATATGTCCCGCACATCGAGATGAGGGAATTAAATATACAACTGGATGACTTGGAATCCAAAGGATTCAATCACCCAAGCATCTCTCCATGGTCCACTCCTGTGTTGTTCACAAAAATGGCTGATGGATCTCTTCAGTTGTGCATTGACTACCAGAAGCTGAATAAGGTAAAAATTAAGAACAAATACCCTTTTCCTAGAATATATGATTTTTTCAATTAGTTTAAGGGGGAAAGTGGTTCTCAAAAATATACTTTCATTCGGGATACCATCAAATTAGAGTGAAAGAGGCATATATCCCGAAGAAAACCATCCGAAGCATTTACGACCACTTTGAGTATTTGGTCATGCCCTTCAGATTGACCAATTCTCTAATGGAAATTATGGCACTCATAAAAAAGGTGTTCCATCAGTATTTTGATTCCTTCATTGTGGTGTTCATGGATGACATTCTAGTATACTCTAGCTCTGAGGAAAAACACAAACATCACTCAAAGATCATTATGGGCACATTGTAGGATCACTACCTCTATGAAAATTTTCAAAGTGCACTTTCTTGATCAGGGAAGTGAAATTTCTATGGAATGTGATCTTAGATAAAGGGGTTTTAGTGGACCTCGAGAAGATTAGTGCAGTCATGTCATGGAAGAAACTGAATAATGTGTTCGAGATTAAGAGTTTCCTTGGCCTGACTGGTTATTATAGGCGATTTGTTCGAAATTTCTCTCATCTTGATTCACCAATGACCGTGATCACTCGGAAAGAGGTGAAGTTTTTATGGGGACCAAGATGTTAGGAATTCTTCGAGAAGATGAAGCAGTGGTTTAATACCGCCCATGCTGATTTTTCCTCAGGCCAAGAAGAGGTATGTGGTCTATTGCAATGATTCAGCTATGAGTATTGGGTGCGTGTGTATGTAGAATGATCATGTGGTGGAGTATGGATCTCTCCAATTCCGACCACATGAAAATAATTACCTACCCATGACTTAGAGTTAGAATCTATGATGCATGCATTGAAGACTTGGATTTTCTATCTCTTTTGGGAGAAGTTTGTGGTCTACTCTGATCATAATAGTTTGGCCTATATCTTCTTGCAGAAAGACCTCAACTTGAGGTAGCATTGTTGGATCGAGTACTTGCAGGGGTTCATCTTTGAAATTTTCTATACCCCAGGAAAGACTAATGTGGTGGCCAATTCATGAACAAAACAGTTACAATGAAGGCTTTGAGTATGTCTAATGATGAATAGACTTCAATGGGGCCCTTCGCTTAGATGCATGTGGAGACTAGGGAGCACAGTGGAGGTGTGTTCTTAGAGAACGTTCACTCGACTCCTTCTCTCCTAGAGTTGATTCAGTGGAAAAAACCTAGTGATGATATTTCTCAGCGGCCGGGGAAGTTTCTTCATGGTGGGGAGACATCATCTGATTAGTCATTGTCTCATAAGGGAACCTTGTGCTTCAATGTCCATTCATTAGTGTCGTTATCTCTGTGAAATGTGGTGATGGAGGATAACCACCAGTCTCAGGGGACTATCAATAAGGTTGCCACCAAGATGTATTATGATGTTCAAAGATAGTTATGGTTTCCAGGTATGTGACGGGACATAACGGACTTTGTGACGAGATGCTACACATTCCAACAAGTGAAAGCAGAGAATCAGAGCTCCTCCAGTTTTCTCCATCCATTACCCATTTCTACCTGGAAGTGGGACGAGGTTTCCAAGGACTTAATTATTGGTTTTCCTCATACACCATAGAGTAATAATTCCATTTGGTTGGTGATTTATCATTTGACCAAATCATCCCACTTCATTCCAATCAAAGATACAGCTAAATTCGATGATTTGAGCCATTTGTATCTTCAGGAAGTGGTGAGACTCCATGGTGTGCCATCAGATGTTGTCTCAGATAGAGACCCCCATTTCACTTCTCAATTTTGGGAAGGTCTTCATAAGGCCTTGGGGTCTTAGATTAAGATGAACATGACATACCACCCTCAGACAGATGGTCAGAAAGAACAGAAAAATCAGATTTTGTTGGATATGTTCCATTCATGTGTCTAGTACTTTGGAGGTTCCTGGGATATCCATTTGAGATTTGATGATTTTTATTATATCAACAGTTACCAATCCACAATTTGAATGGATAATTTTGAGGTACTCTATGGTCGGCCTTATCGGCCCCCCTGTGTTGGGTTGAGGTAGGTGAGACCTCACTGCTGGGGCAGAGTCTGGTGCATGAGACATTTTAGATGGTCAAGTTGATTAGGAATCTCTTATTAATAGCTCAGAGCCTCCATAAATCAAATGTGGGCCTGAGGCGTCGAGACCTAGAGTTTTCTATGGGTGACATGGTATTCTTGAAAGTGACCCCTCGTCTGGGCCATCATCGACTTGGAAAGTAACGGAAGCTGACACCACAGTATGTCAGAACATTTTAGATCACCGAGAATATTGGCAAGGTGGAATACATGTTGGCCTTACCTTATTAGTTTACATCCATCCATGAAGTCTTCTATGTCTCCTAGTTGATAAAATACAACCCGGATCCATCCCATGTACTGAATTGGGAGGAGTTGGATATAGAGACTGATTTATCTATTTTGAGAGGATAGTTCAAATAGTGGGCTTTCAATAAAAAGTACTTTAGGAACATCTATTACACTAGTCTAGGTTCTTTGGCAGCATGTAAATGATACACATGAGACATGGGAGTGGAATTCATGGGTTGTGGAAGAGTATTTGTTCCTATTTTCTGATCAAGTTTCAGGTTGACTTTCTCAGATGGAAAGTTTTAATGGTGGGGAGAATTGTTAATACATGAATTATTTTAAAGTTATTTTTCATTTAATTTCCATTCTTACTTTATTTTTGGGGTTCCCCATGAATTTTTGTGTAAATGGTGTGTTCTCGAAATTTGGCCCAAACTATGAGCCCATTTCAAGATTTAAAAATAATTTTTTTCATTTATAAATCCTTAATTTTTCAACATTTTTCATTCCATTAAAATTATTAAATGGCCTACCTTAACCTATTAACACCTCCATTTCAATTTGGACCCTTTATGAATCCATAATAATGGTGTATTTGAGTTTTTATTTAAGGAATTTGGCTATCCCAGAATCCCATTTCTTGTATTAAAAAAAATGTTTATTTAATATAAAATTAAATTTTTAGGATTTTTTAGTGATTCTACATATCACCCAAGCCCAATGAACCCAGGCATGCATCCATTCTATTTTCCCCCTCTTTGGAGCTCTTATGCACTGTGAATTAGGTCAGACCCTCTTAGGGTTTCTCAAATCGTCCAGATTTGAAGAGGTAACTTCTTTCCTTCATAACTCCTTAAATTATTACTTTTCCCCCCATTTTATTTTTCACATGAACTTATTAGACTTATTAGAACCTCACTTGAATTTTTTGCTATTTTTAAAATCATCTACTATTTATATTTTAGGAGATTTCATCAAAATACCTCAAGTAAGTGGGTCTCCTTCATTCTTCCTCCCTTTTGATTAGGGAATTTTTCCTTTTTCTTGGGGTTTCTTCCAATTCATCTTGATTTTTCCAATATAAAGCAAGTGGATATTCAAAATTAGGGTCTAATATTGTATTTATTAGCCTTTTCATTTGGTTTTAGGATTGATCTACCTTCCTTGAGGTGCGGCGGTGGTGCGATTGAGTTTTCACACAAAGGATTCAAGATTTTAACAAAATTGGTAGGTGATTCCATTGTGTATGAAATCATTGTGACCGGGATACTATGTTTATGGTATTTTCATGTTTATTTCATTTTATTATTTCTGGAAAAAATTGGTTTTAGTGGAATTTATGAAGTAAATGAATTGTATGTTTCATTTTTATGTAAAATTGGGTGTTTTACATAGAAATATTTTATTAGTTCATTTGGGGCTCCCATATAACAACTTATTTGATTTTATTAGGATGTATTATTAATTAAAATATTTTTTAATGTTTTTTATATTTGGGTTTTTGCTGTGAAAATCTCTATTAATGGTCTTTGTGAAGCATATGAACTTTAAGTGCCTTGTTTATGTGAAAATGGATGTTTTACAACAATATAAATTCTTAAATCATATGGGGATGCCCTAAAACTGATTTGTTAGTTTGATTTAAAGGTTTTGGGCTTCAATTTTATATTTCAATGACTTTTAAGTATGAATATGGTGTGAATAGTGGGTATTTCAAGGAGTTTTGGGTATAAAACAAGGCATGATTTTGAGAAGTTGTTTTATTGAAAATAAAAGTGTTTGTGTGTGTGTTTTAAGTAGTATAAAGTATGTATAAAAACTTTATTGTTTGTATGTGACAAATAGTAGTGGCTCGATTCAGTTTTTTACAATATACCTATCTATGTCTATGTACCCTATCCATGTCCAACTACTAATTCGTGCCAGTTTACATTGGTCATGCTCTTGTGCCTAACAACATTGGTGCCCATGTAGCCATAGGGTACAAACTGAGACACCAACACTTGGTCACAATGTGTGCGATGGGTCCCTTACAACATGTCATATTATTCTACATGTGTAAACCCTAGTTCCCCTATAAAAAATCCACATATAATCTGTTCTTTAGATATGCACTATGTAATGTGGGATTTTCTATAAGTACATAAACTTCATGAATCTGCCATTCACACCCCCACCACCACTAAATTCTTCATAAAACCTATTGTAGAGTCCAAATAATAGTATAACAAACTCCAATCATTGTTTATGGATGAATTTCAGTCACATCCACTACTCAGGAATCACCAACCATCACACAACCTCACTATAACACTAAAAACCATGAACATGCATCTCCCAATCAAATCCCAATACTATACCATCATCACACACTAGAATAATTTCATTAATATCCAACCCAATCCCACAATATCAATACATTTTTCTAATGAATAGATTTGAAATTATTGATTACCATGTATTTTTTGAAGAAACAGTTAATCATAATGTTGGCGATGAACATGTGAAGTACGTAGAATAAAATTCATAAAACACAAAAAGAGGAATAAACCTTGACCATTGTTTAGATTTTCTCAATATATTTCTACTAAAATATTTTATAAAATATCAAATAAAATGAATTACCAAACCCTAAAAATATTAATCCATAACCAATAAACATGATTGACCCACAAAAATATTTTTTAGTGTAATTGAGTCATGTTCGTCAAGGGATAAACAAATGGGAATTAAAAAGTCAGAAAAAATTCCCTACCACATTTTTGTATTGATCAATCATGAAGAATGGTTAACATTTCCATTGGTGATATCCATAAACTAATTTGGAATACAATATCCATTGAAAATCGGTCACTGATCCTCTATCCCATTGTCCTCCATTTAGTCTCTCATCAATGATCTCTCCATCAAATCCATGGGGTTTCTAGGATAACACAAGGGATTCAGAATAATTATGTATATATATAGGTGGTTTAGGACTATGATTTAATTGTAAATAAATAAATAAATATATTTATTTAATTTTCATTTCTCCCATGGATACACATAAATGAACCACTAAGTGAAAATAAATATTTTGTTTTATCTCATGTAAAACCCATATCATGGGTTTAAAAGTGGTATCATATTTTTTATATGAGCGCCTATTATAGAGATATTCCATTTTTCAAAAAATATTTGTGTCTGCGATACAATATATTTAATATTTTTATTATATCAATACCAAGCCTCCCCTTGAATCCAAATCCTATACTAACTCAATGCCTAGCCTAAAAAATATTACTTATAATAATCCAAATAATTAAAATGAAAAAACTAATTCATTACAAAATAATTATGGAATTTAAACTATAATGATTTTTAATAACTTATAAATATAAAATATTTAGGATTTTGGTTTTAATAATATGATAATTATTTGAGGAATACCTATTGGGATAAGAAGAAGAATATTATGAGATCATGCGAAGTTAACCCACATGATTCTATTAAGAAGTTGAATGTGATTGTTGAGAATCTCAAAATTCCAAATTTAAAGTAATTTATCTATTATAAATATAGAAATTATATTAACATGATTACATGAATAAAAAATGAATAATAATAAGAAAATGAACTTGAAATTATAAATAGGGGATAATAATATGATATTTCCTTACGCTGAATACCATGACCATTGAATAATAAAAGTGAGAGTATCAAATAAAATTATGTAAAAGTAGATCATCTGTTTCATGGAAGAAGAATTTGGAAAGAATATTAAGAATGTTGATGAGGTACCATTGTTTAATACCTAATTATCATCGAAGTTAGAAGAGAACAAATAAGAGATGAATAAGATAGCTGGAAAACATCAAAACTACGGTTTCAAAGATATATTTTATCTGTATCGAGACTCGTGAAGAATAATATTTTTTTTGAGTTGAGATGTAGAGATCCATATTTCTAATATTATAAAATATTATCTTCTGACTATCAATAACTCATATTTTGGAGGAATATCTTACTAGTATATACAAATAATCCTCGAATAACATATAAGATCTTATTTAGAAGATAGTTTAGGAGGACCCACTATACACTAATAGGCGTCAGTATAAAGAAATTATTCAGCAAACTGATTTTTTTTGAAGATAGTATAATGAACCAATTAGAAAATAGTAGAGTATTTTAAAAAGATATCTTATTTATACTCATTTTATTATAATATTGGATATCTACATCTTAGTCTCTACCTAAGCATAATAAGTATTAGACTTCCATATTAAGATTGAACATTGCTAAATTATTGTGTGTTATGCTCCCTTTAATTTATATCATCCATGTGGTGATGATGTGTTGATGGAATTAATAAGAATATCTATATATCATTTACAATACATATGCTTTAATTTCAAGAGTGGAATTTAAAATGGCTATTTTTTTTGGTAAAATTAGTTTACACTGATTCACCACCAATCTCATTATTACTACACCATATTTCAAGTGAATATTAAGTTATTATCAAATATAATATTAATTTTCTATGATCCGATATATTTTATTTAAGAATAAATTTTTTCATATATATAGTTTATATTTGGAGAATATTTTGAGTTTCCTTGAAATGAGAATGTAATTTCCATTATTATTAGTGTAAGCATAGAGGTTTCATAAAAAACCATGAAGAAAAGGCAGTAAAAAGACTCTATCTAATAAAAATGGTATTAAAAGGATAAAAATTAATTACACTAATTTAAGGTAATTAAAATGGTGTTTTATACACTAAATACTTTAATAGTGATCCTCTTAAAGAATTTAATTAAGTATTTTAAGGGGTTATGAAGAATAAATTGCCTACCTATTTTTACTCTAAAATAAGAGACTATTAAAAAAATATCCATATTTAATTTCTCACATATATAATCCTTTTCAAGGGGATACATGATGATAAACCATATCTAGAATTATAATCTGATGTAATGGATGAGTAATTGGAAATAATGATGCTATAGTGAAATATTCTCATTAGGGAATTGGAATCCATGGAACAACTCTTAATGATTGGTAAAGAACAAATCTCTATGGCTAATGAATTATTATAAATGACTAATAATGAAATTAAAAGGTAAGTAAACTCTTTTATGAGAAGGTCTATTCATTTAATGGGATTCAATTATCTGTAATGGATGTAAAGAATGGTTCATTGGAGATCAATTATAACTGAGGATAAAGAGAATGATAATTATTTTCAAGAAGAAAATAAGATACATGAAGATTAAATTAATTCTAATGAGAATGTAATGTAAATACAGGGTGTAATAACATATATATTAGAAGATCCCTATGAATCCGAAATTTCATGAATTGGAGGTAAATTTGGAAAAATTTATAAATCACCCAATATGAATCCCCACATTATGATGAGAAAATATGTTCTACCAAGAATGTTTTTATAATAATATTACTTCTAACAAGTCTCACTATAGTGGAAATAAGTCTATGATATTATTAAACGATACATCTAATTCAATTTCAAGGAAATAATTAATACTTGGCTCAATTTTTTGTATTATGGTTATTTCATATACTAATATTCATTACAAATATAAATCTAGGTAAATATTATTGAAAAAATGAAAAAAAATACTAATATATCCCAAAGGGTATATTTAATAATAAAATTGATTTTTTTAACAATAAAATAATCTTAAAAGAATGGTTGTTTTGTCTTAAAATTTCATAGTGTCAAAGCTTGATATTTTTAAATTTAGTGAAAGATAAAAGAGACTATTATCCATTTTTGGTGTTGTGGAAGGGTTGGACAAAAGGAAATTGAATGTTGGTATATTTTTTCAATTACTATAGATTATAGAACGCATAAAATATGGTTTAGTAGATATTAATTTAAAAGAAAACCTACTTGGAATAAATAAATAAATAACGATAAATATGATTATTGAATATTGATTTGATTGTCCAAAAAAATTACAATATAATTTTCAATAAAGGTTTTAATTTTTAATACAAGTCCTAGTATAAATCCTCCTAGTATGATTTATATACATAATGTGTAATATGGACATAAATTTTGAAATAGATGAAATAAAAAGGAAAATATGAGTATACTTTGGGTTCTAAACTAAAGAAAAATGAAATGTAATATTCACCAAAGAAGATGTTTGAAATAAAACCAAAGATATTCTTATGATATGAATTTGATTAATTTTATACCATGATATTGTTTTTTAATTTGATAATATATGTTTGAGGTTTTGGTGGGGAGTTGGGGTTAGCTCATTGATGTTTCCACATTTAGAGGACATAAATTATAAAAAACTGGAGTTTTAAATTTCTACATTATTTTGAATACTGTCTGGGGGTTCCTAGTGTAAAATGTGCAGATACCGAAACACACTTCAGTGATCATGAACTGTTAGTGCATGGTTCTTTTAACTATATGGTATAATTATGTGATGGGGGTGTGGTCTATTAGAGGTTTTTGGCACAATATCCTCATAATTTTTTCTATTGTGCATACGAGCAGGTGATCCATGAGGCCTTATTGAGTCTTGAGGGTAGGTCATACTATTCGGAACACTGTTAGATGAAATTTTTACACCAAACCATGTAGGGGGTTGGTATCCTTCATAGTGTGAACTAAAAAATTAGAATATGATTTCTGAAGTTGTAAAGTCCATCCAATTTAATAAAAACATGATTTAATAAAAAAATCTCATGATGCTTTTTAACCTATTTTTTCATTCGTCAGTCCCCCTCATTTGACTATGACCATCGCCTACCATAAACATATTCCCTCTCCTAGATTTTGTGAGGTTTCTTGTTTGATCAAAAAATTATTTTAGTTATTTTCATTCTAAGGGTGTGAATGAGGTAACTCCATCACCCAATAAATATAATTATTTATCTCATTCCATTTCATGGGATTACACAACCTATGGTTTAATTTTCCCCCTTTTATTGATTTAATATTTATATTAGGTTTGCTCCATTTATGTTTTATTTATATAGTGATATTCAATAATTCTCCAACATATGTCTTAAGATATATGGGCCCTATTATATCCAATATAAACCCTCTCTTTTCATACATTGACATTACTTAACATTTATGGAATATATAAAACAATATAAAAATAGACTTTTAAAGATCGTATTAGTCTAGTTCCTTTGGAAACATTGAAACATGAAAAATGGTACATAAGTGAGCTACATGATTTCCCATTAGGTTCTTATTTACTAGAACCCTTCTTAGACACATAAAAAATAATAAATATCTCTATAAGTTGGTAAAGGAAAGATAAATAGTAGTGATCTTAGATTATCAGTAAGGGTAAATAAGGGAGGCATGTAAGCATAAATACTAGCATGGGGGTATGAAAACAAGATCATAAAAATATAATATCATACCCTTGATATCAAATATCATAATCATAAACCATGTATTAATTATTGGTAGTTCATAAGACATGAAACATAAATAAATAAATAATATAATCCATGAAATTAGGGCATAGGAATAAAATGTGGAATCATGGTAGACACATAAGCATATAATATGATTTTCATAGTAGCCAAGGAATCACTACAAATACCATATCAGTATTATAGGATCACTCCCCATAACATATTGGTAGTCATGGTTCAATACCATTTCCATCTTAATAGCATGAGTTCACTCCTCATATCGAATTGGTAGTCATGATTAACCCCCATGTCCATCTTAGTAGTTAAGGATCATTCCCAATACCATATTAGTTGTAAGAGTTCACTCCTCATACCATAATTGTAGTCATGGATCACTCCAATGGCCATATCAGTAGTCATGGTTCATTCCCAAGACTATCATAGTCTATTTCATGAGATATAAATCATTACCCAATATAATGGAGGGAGATATAGGCCTGACCTACCTCATAATGAAATCAAACATGCATGTTACAAAAAATCATAAATAATCATATATTAACCCATGAAATGAAATGGGAACTATAAACATGAAAATATATCATAACATTTTAAAAAGTTATGGGCTTCATAATCATTTCATAATTAGCATAACATGTGAAAGTGAAATAGATTTCATAAATATTTAACCCATGAAAGGGAAATAGATTTCATAAACATATATCCTGTGAATGATAAATAGGTTTCATAAAGACCATGATATTAATCAAAACCCATTAAAAGTAATATTATGAATTTAACCTTTATATAACTTACTATAAAGGTATGAGTAACATTAATAGATGTCACATTATATGAAAAATAGTTTTGAAATATCTTTCAAAAACATTACTTGAGGAAAATATCCTTTCCTCTTTGAAAAATGTTTCTTAATAAATAAAACCATTTGAAAATTATTTTCATAGAAAATAAAATGAAAATTTATAAATAATAGTTGAAATAATTATTAAATCCTTTTTACTTTTAAACATATAAAATAATCCTGAAAATATTTTGAAAATATTTTTTGTGAAAACCTATAAATTATGATTCAAAAACATTTTAAAAACCTTTTTCCTGAAAACATTATAATAACTTATCATGAAATCTTGTAAATTTTTTAAAAAATAATTTCTTTGAAAATAACTTTGAAAACATATAAAGAAATATTGAATACATTTTTAAAACCATTTCATTGAAAATGACTTTGGAAAAATATAAATAAAGCTTGGAAATGTTTTGAAAACCATTTTACTTGAAATGATATTAAAGAAGATAGAAACTATTTTGAAAACCATTTCCTTGAAAATAATTTAAAAACACTATCTTAAAAATTAACCTTTTAAAAATTTAAAGGAACCTTCATAGAAAAGATGGTGGGTAACACTATATATGTCGTACAAGGTAAAGAGAACATTCTTTTTTTAAGGTAAATGTTTTTAAAAAATGTATTGTTCAAAATATGGAAAGAATATTCCTTTTAAAAAATTGGTAAAAGACAAAAAAGTTAAAAAATTATTTTAATTATTATAATGTAATTTTCAAATATTATTTTAAACCATTTTTTGAAAACATGGTTTTGATGGAACACAAATTTTCGACAAAAGAGAGGGTAAAGTCAGGCATTTATAAAACACATTATTAACAATATTATGTACCAAAGAGTGAAATAATTGTACCAATACCTAAATATATCATGAAATAAAATATGATAATGAAATTCTTGAGTATCCGTGGGAGATGTATCACAAGATTTCATTAAAGGAATCACAATCCTTAAAAATCTCTAAAAATGATGAGATTGTTTAAATAAGCACTTCCTACTTGGTAAATAGGGATCACAATATCTATGTAATAAAATGAAATTAAATGAAGTATAAAATATCCCAAAAATAATTATATTCATGATATATAATGTAAAATTAAAGTACATACACCTCTAAGGAGAATTTAGGTGCATAATAATACATGATTCTCAAAGAAGGAAAATCGAGGCAAAAATATCTTACCGATTTGGTAACTTTTGAAACATAAACCCCATGAAATAAAGTTCATAAAATGGATATTTAAATAACCATAAATTTAATAATAATTCAAATATAATACATTCATGGTCTATAAATACACCACACAAAAGAAGTGACTGGTGAATAAATAATGTATCTCATGGAAATAAAAGTGAGATATAAATTTCCCTTACCTTATGTCTTGACTCTCATAATACTCATTAAAAATACCAATATAAAATATATAAAATTATTATAAATATTTTATAGAACAAAATTAATATATCTAATTCCAAATATGTTTTTATTATGATCTTATATTACCCTCTTGTTAACAATCCTTTGTCAAGGTTTCACTTTGGGTAATATTTTCTTTATTATTTACATGTGTCTTAATTTGTTATATCTTTATTCCTTATAATTATATCATCATTACAGAATGTAAACCATAATATAAATATTATCTACATTCATTACATGTGTATTATAATAATCTATATAATATATAAATATGAAATGGAATATACCATTTATGGAGGCGGTATGTCGTATGTGCGCATGAACATTGATTCCATTTTTATTGTCATATTGAAAGAAAGAAGGAAAATAAAATATATGTGTATATGTATATAATACCATTAAGGTATAATTATGATGATATATATCATATTAGTTCACTAATAGCTTACTTAATACATTACATGTAGTTTGTGAACAAATCACGTCTCTTTGAGGGGGCAGTAGTCAACACTACATCAAATGATATTATCGTATTTACACAAAAATGGAATGTAAAAAGATATGTGTTTTAAAATGAAAATATAATATTAAATACATAATAAATATAATATATGACATATATAAATATAGTGTCCCTCAAAAAGTCAAATATGATAGGCAGTAAGGAAAAAATGAACAGTAATTATTTAGTGAGGTGGTAGTTCACCATACACTTAAACAATATGTTCATCACCCATTTGATGGAGGTGTGTAAAAGTTTATATAAAAACCTTATAATAAAAAAAATCCAAGTATATTTATGTTATTTATTTTTTATACAAGAATTTAATAAATAGAGTGTTGGGGTGGAGAATGAAAATAAAATAAAGGATCATGAGAGAAGACTTTGCCTCTTAATCTGGTGACTATTTTGTTTGTACCAAAAGGCTTCCTTGTATTTAGTTCTACAAATAGGGAGGCTACTAAAAGTAAGGTAGGTATGTTTTTAGATAATTTTATCATATTTTAAGCAATCCAAGATGCTTTAATATGGGAGGTATTATTTTAGTGGAGGAGGAGTGACACTCTTGTAAATATTTAAAGAGAGAATTCCACCAACATTTTTCATTTTGAAATTGGAATATATTAATATAAGAAATTTGATAAAATGGAGTATAGGGTTGAAATATTTCTATCCAATGGTTTTTGTACATGTTTCTAGGATTTTTTGTGTCTTAAATTTAAGGTGTATTCCTTAGTTAAGCTTAATTTTACCATAAGTGATATAAATAATTTTAATAATTTCACTGATATTTTTGGTCAAAAACTAAGTTTACCTTTCTATAAATTAAAAATTATTCTGATTCCAAATATGGAACCCATTTGTATAAATTTCAATCATAGAAGAAAAAGAAATTAATTTAAATTTAATCTCACGGATGGGATGACACTACATGGTTTTTAAGGTAAAATGATCAAAAGTATGTTAAGTTTTTATATACTATTTCATTGTACAATTGGATAAAATTAACTATATTGGATTAATTTATGAAAAAATTATATAATTAATATTTTAAACCAATTTAAAATTTAATCTATCTTTATAAATAAATTAGATAAAAAAACAGTTTTGAACTAAAATTCAATATTTTCACTATTCATTAAAAAATTAAACATCATTGGAAAATACAAAAAATTACCATAAACTAATTAATAAGTAAAAAATTCACAGATGAAGTTTATTTTGACTTACTAATTCCATAAAATTTATAAAAAATGGATTTAAAATGGGGTTTTCAATAAATGGTTGTAAAAATACCTTTATAAAAAATATGTTTTTATGCATAAAATTGAGTTTTTTTATCTTAGGTCTATTGAATATATTGGATGAATATCAAAAAATATTTGATTGAATATAAAAAATATATACTATATTAATATCAATCACAAATTAATTTAATTTATTAGGATAAAACATATCTCAGACAATATTAATATTTTCCTTTATATTCAATTGGTTTTCATATTCATTTATAATTAATTGGTATCATTTGAATTCATCTTATATGTGTTTAAATCATATATTTTTATAAATTAATAAATAATATTAATAAAATCTAATTTAAAGATGGATTATATTTTATTATATTAAATAATAACATTTTAATATATTATTGTTCTTCAAAACATAGTCTTTTGTGTTTGGCAAGCCATCGAGGGAAGTCATTGTTTTGTGTAACGTAGGCTATCAACATTGTTCTGTGTAGAGAAATCTAAAAATTATTTTGGGTATAGTGCATGATTAACTGGGTGTATGTATAACATTACCCAATCATATTTATTTAATATGAAATAAACTATTTTCAGTGTTGCATGAAATGCTCAATAACAAAAAGGTTAAATTAATTTGAAAAAAATAATTCACAAAATCTCTTGGAGTTACATTCGACCCCCATTAAAATTAATTTATCCCTCAAAAATTTTCTGGCTTATAAATAGTTTAATACTTTTATGTTTCATTTATAGAACCCCACATATTAAAAATGAATTATAAAGATTCCCTTAAAAAGGGAATGTTGGGACCGTAATAATTACCCAAGGAAACATATAACTGGGTTTCCACATTGGATAACATAGGTTGTGAGTAAATATTGGATATAGAAGAAAAGAATAAATATTTATAGGGGTTATTGAGGTTATCAATCAAAAACAAGTGAATGATTAAAGAAATGATAATGGCCTCAAAATCATAAATCTATGATGATTTAAAAGGCTATCGGTTTAATAAAAATTAAGGCATTAGGAAAACACATTTTTTATCATTATACTACGGTTGGGTAATTTTTTTATTAACCATGAATATAAGGAAATATACTTACTTGATATATTTCTATAAACTAAATTTAATTCTTTTTTTGTTCTTTTATCAATTTCTAATTTCATTCATTACTTCATGAAATGGATGTCTAGAAATTAACACTGATTCCTGAAGTAATAAAAGGCACTTATCCAATCTTATGGCCTATACAAGAAGGAATATTATTACTATTTGTCTCTAACTATTCTTCAAAATCCATATGAGGAATTTATTAATCTATAAACATATAAATTACCTCTAATGGTTCATCATTAATATTTATTCAAATAATAATAATAATTACACATTATCTAGGACATTGCGTAGGCCTGTAGAAGGCATCAAACCCTTATCATCCTTCAATCATGGGTTCAAGACCCGCGACCTTACTGGACTTGATTGGTTGCCACCCAACATACATGATGTCATTTTCTAAAACTACACTAATATAATTTCCAAATAAAATATAATGGAAACCCTTTATATAAGTTTTATTAATAAATATCCTTTTATCCAAGGTTTTCAATATAATATCAATATATAAACACTTCATCCAAATATTAACTTAAAGTTTTCATCAATGGGTAACCTTATAACCCTTATGAAATATGGAAATCCAATAATTTAGAAAGAATGTAATGAAATCATATTAACATTTATACCCCATATATCAAAAACTACCACTTGTTTGTCACATTCCAAACATGTGAATATCGTTATCGTATATTCCCTTGAAACATGGAAATAACCCTAATTACCATAATTCCTCTTGGAAAACATGCATGGTTCTTCATTATAAAGTATATTGGATATATTCCTCAAATCCAAAAATGTTGTAAACTTCATCAATGATAGCATAACCCACCTGTCAACAATTATTTACTTTGTTCCAAGGTAATTAGTACCATATGATTTACAAATTTATAATATAATTATCATGACATAAAGAACATATTATGGGTTACCTTAACTTAGTCAAAATTTCACATTCTCATTAAATCACTTCACTAGTCCATCATGAACATTCAACATAAACTTGTAAATACTGAGTGAAAAAAAATAAGTAGAACAATCCTTGTATATTTCATCATTCATATAAAATAATCTTTGAATACAAATACATAAAAATCTCCATTATTACCATTAATCCTTAAGCTATTAACAAATCTACCTCATTCTATTACAGAATACCTTTTTATTTTCACATTTCATCTATATTTCTTCATAATCTGCTGATTAACCTTTACTCACACCACTATACTGGTTCCTTTTAGGATATTTCTTATTGGGACATTGAGTTTCATAATTACCATTTACTCTACACTGAAAACACTTAACCTTAAATGCTCTCTTAAAGAGAACAATATTCTGATACATTTTTTTAACTGAACTATTAATTTTTCCCTTGTAGTCACATTCTTTGTTTCCTTATTTTACACAATCAAAAAATATCTTTATTCTATAATACATTCACTTTGGTGATTCATTCCACATTATAGAAAAAAAATAAACTAAATACTCTTTCCTACATAGTCTCTATTACCCAAACTCTCAATTAACACATTCTTTCACTTACTTGGTGAGTCCAAGAGTTGGTTAAGGTACATTTTGTAAAAAATGTTCTATGAAAAATGATAAGGAATGGCCACAAAACATTTCACTACAGTGATTATCCAACATGACTTATCATCAACAAATTGTCCATTACATTCATCATTAGTCCAGTTCTTTCTAGTTCCCACTATTAACTAAAACTAGAATCACAGTATGAACATTGCATATCATAGTAGAGAACCATATAGTAATTAAACGATTTACTTATATGATGTATAAATCATGACACCATCCTTAATATAAGACACCCTAGGTTCATTATATATTATTTATAGCCAAATTATATTTAAATCATTCATGATGGTTTGTGGAGATTTTGTGAATTCTCAAAGAATATCCCCCGAGAGTGTCAAACCAAGTGTGCATTAAGGCCCAATTTAATGTACCATATTACCCTAAGTCATGACTGAAACATATTGTCTGATTTGTTACTCCTACAAACATATATTCTCGATCAAAATCCTCATGTTGTATCCATATAGGGATGTATTTCTAGTAAACCACCCACATTATCCTTCACCAAAATTCCATAACATTTTCTAATGCTTTTTCTTATCATTATACTTATCATTAGACATGTCCTTAGTGTTATGACTATAGTTTTATCATCTTAGATTCCAAAGGAAAACTAAAATATTTCTTTAATACCAACTATAGAAATCCTCGCATTTGAAAAATTAAAATTACATAACATTTGTGGAATACTTAAAATATTATACAAACAGATGCCCAAATATTATAGTAGTCAAGTACCTTTGGAAACATGGAATCATGAACACTGGTATATAAGTGAGATACATTATCTCCCAGTAGGTTCTTATTTACTAGAACCCTTCTTAGACTCATCAAACATAATATATAACTTCATAAGCCATGGAAGGGAACATAAAAAGGGGTGAGATAAGATGCTCAGTTTAGGTAAATAAGGGAGATATGTAAGAATAAATATGAATCTAGGGGTATGAAAATGTGATCCTAAAAATAGAATATCATACCATTTATATCAATGGTCATAAAAAAATCAATGAATAAATATTGGTAGTTCATAAAACATGAATAATAAGGAAATAAATAACATAATTAATGAAAGCATAACATAGGAATTAAACATGGAATTATGGAATACACATAAGCACATAATATGATTTCCATTTTAGCCAAGGAATTACTCTCAAGACTATATTAGTAGCATGGGTTCACTCGCCATTCCATCTTGATAGTCATGGTCCACTTTTCCATAGCCATCATAATAGCATGAGTTCACTTCAAATACCATCTTGGTAGTCATGGTTCACTTCCATGTCCATCTTAGTAGTCAAGGTTCATTCCCAAGACCATTTTAGTAGCGTTAGATAACTCTCAATCCATTGTGGTAGCCATAGTTCACTCCCATGATCATCTTATTAGTCAAGGTTAATTCCCAATACCATCTTAATCAATCTCATGAGATAAAAATCATTACCCACTTTATTAGAGAGATATATAGGTACCAACTATATCATAATTAAACAATACATACATTTTCCACATAAATATAAAAAATTATATCATAACCAATGAAATAAAATGTGTATCATAAACATATAATAACATGATAACATGTGTAAAATGATAGATGTTTCATAATTGTTTCATCAAAATTATAACTTAGGAAAGGGAAACAGATTTCATAAATATATAACCCGTGAAAAGAAAATAGATTTCATAAACATATAAACTATGAAAGACAAATTTTTTTCATAAACACCATGATATCAAGACCAACCCATTTAGGGAAAGAATAAGAATAGACCATTTAGATCATTTCCTAGAATGTCATGAGTAAAATCAATGGATTTCTTCCAAGATGGAATATTATTATGAAATATATTTCAAAAAATTTTATTGAGGAAAAGATCCTTTATTTTTGAAAAAATTATTTTAATACATAAATCCATTTTAAAAAATTTTTACTATAAAATAAATTGAAGAATTATAAAGAATACTTAATTTTTTTTTAAAAAAGGTTTTCCTTCAAAACATATAAAAGAATCATGAAAACATTTCAAAAAAGATTTTCTTAAAAACTGATAAAATAAGATTCAAAATATTTTAAAAATATTTTTTTGGAAAACCTTTTCAAAGCATAAAATGAAATAATGAAAATATTTTGAAAACAATTTCTTTTAAAATAATTTTTAATAATTATAAATATGTCTTCAAAATTTTTTAGAAACCATTTTCTTGAAAATAACTTCAAATTCCTATAATAGAAGCTTGAAAAGTATTTTGAAAACATTTTTACTTGAAAAACTATGAATTAAAAATGATTTATTTTGAAAACCACTTCTTTAAAATAATTTTAAAAACTATTTCTTAAAAATTAACCTTTTAAGCATCAAAATTATGTTTCACAGAAATGATGGTGGGTAAATCTAAACACACCGTCTGAGGAAAAGGGAACATTATTTTTTCACAGTAAGATGTATAGAAAAATTCTTTGCTCAGAAAGAAAAAATAAGATTCATTTGACAAAATTGGTAAAAGAAAAAAAGGAAAAAATTAAATTTAATTATTATAAGAGAATACTATAATATTCTTGAAAACCCTTTTTAGAAAACATGGTTTTCATGGAACATAGATTTCTAACTGAAGAGTTGGTAAATAGAGACTTTCTTAAAAATACATTATTTACTATATTATGTAAAAAAGTGTGGAGTAATGGTATCAATATAGGAATATATCAAGAAATAATAGAGGACAATTAAACTCATAATCATTCTTGAGATATGGATCATAATATTTCAGCAAAGAAATTATAATCACTAATAATCTTGAAAAATGATGATATTGTTTGAATAAATATTTACTACTTGGTAAAATGGGTTCACACTATCCATGTAAGAAAATTAATGTAAATTATGTATAAAATACCATAAAAATATGTAGATTCATGATATATCATATAAAATTTAATTATACACCTTGAAAAATAATTTAGCTGCATAACAAAACTTGAGTCTCAAAGATGGAAAATTAAGACAAAACTATATTACAAATTTTGTATCTTTTGAATCATAATCCCCATAAAATAAATATCATATTTTTTTAAATAATTATAAATTTAATTATAAGAGACATATAATTATTCATGGTTAGTAAATACACTATTACAAAAGAAGTGAGTGGTGAATAAGGCATGTATCTCACGAAAATAAAAGTGAAATGAAATTTACAATAACTTGTGTCTTGACTCTCATCATACTCATTAAAACCACCTATATAATTAATATAAATTTTTTATATATCTTCTAAAGTACTATATTATTATATTTATTACCAAATAAGGTTTTATAATGATCTTATATCATCCTCTTGTTAACAATCCTATGTAAAGGATTCACTTTAGGTAATATCTGCTTTATTCTTTGCATGTGTCTTAATTTATTATATCTTCTGTCCTTATACTTATATCGTGATTAAATAATGTAAAATATGATATAAATATCATTAATTTTTATTAAATTTTTATTATAATAATTTATATAATATAGAATTTTGAAATAGAATACACCATTCCTAGATATGGTAAGCCGTATATACACATGGATGTAATTTCTATTTTTTATTATTATATTGAATGAAAGAAAGAAAATAAAATATATTTATTTATGTATATAATATAATTATATTATTACTATAATTTTTATATATATAATATAAGTTAAATAAACCCATCCTTACTAAACTTCATGTAGTCTGAAAAAATCACATCGCTTTTAGGGGGTGGTAGTCCACACTACCTCAAACAAAATTATCATATTTACACCAAATGGAAATTTAAATTATATGTGTTGTAAAATAAATAAAGAATAATAAAAGGTATAATAGATGTAATATAATATAATAAATATAGAATCATATTTTACATCATAATTTCCACCATGAGAGGCTGTAAAGTAAAAATAAACAATCATCATTTTGTGAGGCGGTAGTTCACTATACATGTAAATAGTATGTTCGTTACCCATTAGATGGAGGTGTCTGTATGTTTCAGAAGAAAAATTATCATTACAACATACTATTATATTGTTGATACTGGTGTTTTTATAAAATAATGTAATAAATATGTAAGAACCCGGTTCTTATTTTTGAGGTATGAGATTCTTCTTTTTTTCCTTTTCCTTAAGATTTTTTGAGAAAATATGGAAAATGGGGAAAAATGATAAATTTTGAAACTACACGCCTTGTACTTTTGGCCATGTTGGGATGAGTACATGGGGCGGGTAGCCATGCTGGCGATGAAGGGTGTAAGAACTGACTACACGCCATGTAGTGGTACCTTACACGCCATGTAGTCAGTCGGCAGGCTCAAACAGAAAGGCGGTGGAGTCGCCGCCAGCTGGGCGATAGTACACGCCGTGTACTCGAGAGTACATGCCGTGTTCTCATGTCCACATATGAACAGTGTGGTGGTGCCACCAAATTAATAGTTAAATGAAATAAGTACACGCCGTGTAGTCAGAAGTACACGCCGTGTACATTGTTTTCTCAGCTTAAAACGGGTAGTAGCCTCCTCATTTGGAAGAGGAGGCATTTGAGCCATTTTGGAGCCAAAGGAGGAGGCTAGATCTTTGAATATCCACCAGGCGTTCCTCTCGAATCTGTTTCAGCTTCGGATGATCACGTTGGAACTTCACGGGTGAGCCCTCTCCTCTCCTGGTACCATTCTTACCAATTATTCTCTTAACGTATGTTATTTGCGTTTTAATGGTTTTTGTTCTTCGTCAGATCTACACCGTTCATGGGTGTTTCTGGAGTCGGCGTTCGTGTATAATGCTCATTGACGTATAAGGTAGGTGGAGTTTTGTTTAGTTTTCCAACTGCTATGAGATTTGTGTGTTTTTGGGCCACAAACCCATGTTGGGGTGTCGTGTGGCTGAGGCCGTCACTATGTTTAATGCCTAGAATTGCATAGGTGATTAAAATATGATATTAAAGTGCTGGTTGGGATCGTTGCTTGGATCCGGAACCACCCCCAGGGTGTGTTGCACTGTTTATCCGTTTGGCCAGGATACCCGAGGGTGTGCCTTTAAAGTATTAATTGTTGGATTTCCTTGAGAGGAATTGCTTGTTAATGTTTTTTTACCTGTTGGGCATGGCCCGGTTACCTGTTTAGCCTAAGGGCATTTTGGTATTTAGCCTGAGGGCGTTGTTGTGATTAGCCTGAGGGCACTGCACTATTTAGCTTGAGGGATGTAGTTATTTAGCCTGAGGGCAACCTTTCTTGCCTGAGGGTATGACTTCTGTGCCTCAGGGAGACACTTCCTACGCCTGTGGGTAATTTATGTTACACTTGAGGGCTATACCTGCGGGTTGGATTCTTCTTACCTGAGGGTAACATTTTTTTTGTCTGAAGATGTGGACTATTTACTTAAAAATGCACTGTGGTTATTTATAATATTTAAATGGATTAAATGGATAATAAAATGGAAATATAACTGGTAATTAGTTACTTTTGAGTACTGCTTACTTTATTGCATTTTACTACTGCACACTGTTGTTGCATGCTTACACGCAGATGGGCACGGGACTTTGGTGGGTGCCTACTGAGATATATTTCTCACACCCTATTTGGGTCATGCTTTTCGGCCCAAACAGATTATGTTGCTGTAGGTGTAGATAGGGGCAACAGTCCCTATATAGGTACTAGACTGTTGCTGTGGAGTAGGAGGGCATGGGACCGAGCCTAGGCTCGTGATGCCGCAGCCAGCTGTTTTTCTAGTTTTTCTGTACTCTATTTTTTTTGTACTGTATTGATGTATAACATGTTCTGTATGTTTTCATAGAACTTGAAACATGTAGCATCATCACTTAGATACTGTTGGTTATATCCACTGCTGTAGTTATTCCAGTGTGTATGTTTACTACTTCCGCTCTCATTGTATGTTTATTCTTTATTCCACTGCGCTACACTTTGAAAAATGAGGGCATAGTTTCCCCACTATCAAACCTGGGCCCTCGCTGCTAGTCGGCAGCCTCTGACATTTGGGGAAATGCGCTTGTGGTCTTGTGGCGAACCGGGCTCGGGGCACCCATTGCGTGGAAACCGGGTCCGGGATGTTACAAAGTGGTATCAGAGGGTTTATTTTCTTTGACTTACTATTTGGAGTCGTAGTCAGGGATAGGATGGAAAGATAGTTGGTAATAAGCTATTCCATGGCGTAGCTAAACCGTGTACAGGGAAAAGCCAGTCTACCTTATATTTTTCAATTTTGTTGATTTTGCAATTTTACGGTTGATATGTTTTCACCGTTGGGTGACACACTTGGATTGTGCTGTTTATATTTTATCTGTGGGCTCTGTTTAGTTACAACCCGATGAGATGAGGGTATGCCGTCTCATGCATCATATAAGAGCATTCAAGATATCACATTCCATGCATAGTTTCCATGCCATATAGGTGCATTATAATTTGCATGTTATTGTGATATTTGATGTGCTAATTAAGCATGCTGTTGTGATAGCTTCTTGATAAATACCTGCCTTGTGATATGGTGTTTGTGTTCGAGCCTGTTTATAGAACCGATGCCAAACATTGGTTTTTGGGGAGTATGGGCCCCCATTGACCGAAATTTGGTGGTTCATTGACTGTTTATTGGTTATAAAATAGATAAGATTTAAAACATTGATTCGTGGAGATTATGGCCCCCCACGGGTCAGAATTTGACACTTAGGTGTTGTTTTTCAGTATTTTATGGGTTCCAGAATGTTTCTGAGGCATACTATCCGGAAATCCCAGAATACATGTCGTGTAGGACCTCATACACGCCGTGTGTGTTCTTCTGTTCGAGAAGAAAAATGATCTTTTTGAGTAAATTCCGTGTACCCCGAGTACACGCCGTGTAGTCTCTTCCCGTGCCACAAACCATGTGGGCAGTGACACGGGGTAGGGAAGGGCTTGGGTAAAACACGCCGTGTGCCGAATGGACACGCCGTGTAGTGTGACCCAGAGTCTGGCCGTGTAACTAACAACACAGGTCGGTGAACTCCTTGACAGAACACGCTGTGCCAATTATAGGCACGCCGTGTAGTGTGACCTGGGGACTCGACCATGTAACTAACAACACGGGCTAGTATCACCTCTCCCTGAACACGCCGTGTACCTATGGGACACGCCGTGTAGTCTTGTCCGAGGACAGACCGTGTGGAGTTAGCCATGTGGCTGGGAAATGGGATGGTGTACACACCGTGTGCGGGTGTACACACTGTGTGGTGAAAAGCCGAGTAGTCGGACGTGTCAAAGATGACACGAGCAGTTGGAAAATAACACTGTACACGCCGTGTAGATATTGTACATGCCGTGTAGTTTTTTTCGACGGAAGCCATGTGGCTTAGCCGTATAGAAGGAACCGGGCAGGGGAAGGGAAGTCATGTACATGTCGTGTAGTCATTGTACACATCGTGTAGTCTTGTCTTGAAAATTTTGAAATGCTTTCTTCCTCTTGTTCCTTTGTGGTTCCTTCTATTTCGGTCTTAATAATCTTGAATCTGAGGCGTGCTTTTGACCTTGTAGTGTCATGCCTCATAGACGACCACGAGTTGTTCGCCAGGAAAGAGGTGACGATTATACTTCAAAGAAGGTAGGTCATGGGCTAGCAGTTGATCCACCAGCAGAGCCAGATGCGGCACCAGCTGTTATACCAGACACAAGCGCGGAGGCGCAGTTCTGTGAAGGCTTATTTTGGTTCATGCAGACATTTCAGGGAGCACTGCAGGCTGCCACATCTATGGCCAGGATGATGCATATCTTTCCATAGTAGCATCTGCCTAAGTTTTCACATGATGACAGACCACAGGCTTCAGAGTCTTGGCTAGGATCGATGCAGACTATTTTCGAGCACTTGGAGACGCCTCCAGGGCGGAGGGTCAAGATTGCGACTTACATGTTGCGTGATTCCACCAAGAGGTGGTGGGATGTTACCACCCAGACAGAGCATCACAGGGACATGGCATGGGAAGATTTTTAGGCAGTCTTATATGACTTCTTCTTTCCCGAGACACTGAGGGCAGATAGAGCTCGAGAGTTCATGAATCTGCAGCAGGGCGCTATGTCGGTGATGGACTACTCTGCTCGTTTTACAGAGCTTCAGCATTTTGCACCCGTACTGGTGGGTGATGAGACGTTCAGAGCTAGACGTTTTGAGGATGGTCTTCGGTATGACATCTGAGCGCTGGTGAATGTTTTCAGGTTTCCTACTGTACATGTGATTGTGAACCAGACATTAATTAAAGAGAGGAACCTGCAGGAATCTAGTGGTGTGGGTCAGGGCGGTTCAGCACCAGTTACTCGTATTATTTCTACTGGCAGGAGGAAGAGACATATGGAAATCTCTCAGGGCCACAATACCATCCAGGCAGCTTCTTCAGGTGGACCGGTCAGGTGCTACCAGTGTGGCAGAGAGGGGCACAAGAGGCTGCAGGGTCTACCAGGCCCAATGGAGTGTCGAGCTTGCAGCAAGATGGGTCATCTGCAGTGCTTTTGCATGGCGTTTCTTCTAGTGTCTAGTGAGAGTGGTTCTATGCAGACTCCACGTGCGGGAGCAGGACCAGTGGCTTCTTACCAATCAGGGAACTGGAATACGTCAGGGTGTGCAGGCAGAGATGGTGGTCGTGGCCGTGGTAGCCAGACACCAGGATCGTAGAGGCAGCAGGGCGGGACAGCTCAGGGTAGCCAGGCTATGTCGCAGGGTCGCAGCACTGGGCAGGTATATGCAGTGCAACAGACCCAGAAAGTGTAGGATCACGAACCTTCTACAGGAAGAGGTACTATTCTAGTAGCTTCTGTCTTGTCTTCAGTACTTTTTGATACGGGTTCTACGCATAGTTCCATATCTATACCCGTTGTGAAGAGGCTTGGGCTCGGTGTTTCTTCTAATTCTTCTGATATCATGATGTTAGACACTCCGTTGGGAACTAGGACGGCTGGTGTGCGTCAGTGTAAGGAGTTCCCCCTTGAGGTTGGAGGGTGTCACTTCCTTTGGGACCTCTATGTCTTGGAGATGACGAGCTATGATGTCATTCTCGGGATGGAATGGTTGGTTCCCTTTCTAGACTTTGTAGACTGCTATCGTCGCAGGGTGCGTTTCACATCACCCGAGGGCGGGGAGTTTCTATACAAGGGCGAATGGGATGTTCAGGTGAGTCAAGCTGGACCAGAGCGTCATGGGCGAGGTGGAGTCACAACCCAGATTGCGAGTTTATATCTGGATGATCAGGGGACTTGTCAGACGGATTTCCCTCCAGTTGTCGATCATTTCAGGGATGTCTTCTCAGGCGACTTTTCATGTCTACCTCTAGTGTGTGAGGTGGATTTCTCTATTGAGCTAGTGCCAGGAGCAGCACCGGTGTGCATTCCTCCTTATAGGATGGCCACACCTGAGTTGCAGGAACTCAAGAGGCAGTTAGGGGAGCTACAAGCGATGGGTTTTATTCGACCTAGTACTTCCCCTTGGGGTTCTCCGGTCATTTTTGCGAAAAATGTTGACGGTACCCTCAGACTTTGCGTGGATTATCGAAAGCTGATCCAGTTGATGGTTAAGAACCGATATCCCTTGCCGAGGATAGATGATCTATTTGATCAGCTTTGTGGAGCACGAGTGTTCTCGAAGATTGATTTGAGATACGGATATCATCAGCTACGCGTGAGACCATCTGATATACCTCTCACAGCTTTCAAGATCAGATATGGTCTGTATGAGTACTTGTTTATGCCGTTCGGACTGACGAACGCACCAGCAGTTTTCATGGCTCTGATGAATCATGTGTTCCATCCATATCTTGATTCATTTGTGGTAGTATTCGTGGACGACATCTTGGTGTACTCTCACACTCGACACGACCATGCCACCCATATTGAGATCATATTGAGTACACTGAGAGAGCATCGGCTATACGCTAAGCTCTCAAAGTGCCACTTTTGGATGGGCCTGATTCACTTCCTGGGTCACATTATCTCAGAGGTAGGAGTTGCAATAGACCCAGAAAAGTTGAGAGCAGTAGTTTCCTGGGAGAAGCCGAAGAACGTGTTTGAGATATGAAGTTTCTTAGGGCTGGCTGGTTACTACAGGCACTTCATACAGGACTTCTCCCACTTAGCAGCACCGTTGAAAGGTCTGACTAAGAAGGGTGTGAAGTTCGTTTGGTCAGAAGCTTACGAGACAGCTTTTCAGGACCTGAAGTGAAGGCTGACATGAGCACCGATCCTGATACTCCCAGAGCAGGGGAAGAGGTATACAGTTTACTGTGATGCATCAGGGATTGGGCTGGGAGTGGTTTTGATGCAGGGAGAACAAGTCTTTGCGTATGGGTCTCGGAATTTGAGGCCACATGAGAGGAATTACCCGACGCATGATCTCGAGTTGGTTGCAGTTGTGCATGCGTTGCGCTGTTGGAGACACTATCTATTGGGAGAGCATTTTGTGGTTTTCACCGACCATAAAAGCCTCAAGTATATCTTTACTCAGCGTGACCTGAATCTGAGGCAGAGAAGGTGGGTTGAGTACCTATAGTCCTTTGGTTTTGAGCTTGGCTATACACCTGGTAAAGGTAATGTAGTAGCTGATGCACTGAGCAGGAAGACTCAGATACAGACAGTGCAAGAGGCCAGTGGTGAGTGGCAGCTTATGGATTTGTTCTCTGAGATGCACTTAGAGGTTCATGACAGTCAGGGGCAGACTTATCTTTCCTCGTTTGCTGTGACTTCTACCCTCCTGGACAGAGTGAGGATGAGGCAGCTATCAGATTCAGAAGGCCCAGTTCTACGGGAGTCGGTGGAAAGTGAGGACCCTCCTCCCAGTTGGACGATAGGCGATGATGAGGTTTTGAATTTCCATGGACGTGTATGGGTTCCAGGGAATATACGTGAGGAGCTGATGCGGGAGTTTCATGCTTCAGCTTGGGCAGTTCATCCCGGGGTTACCAAGATGTACTGAGACTTGAGACGTCAGTACTGGTGGCCAGGTATGAAGAGAGAGATAGTTGGGTTTGTTACGAGATGTTCCACCTATCAACAGGTGAAGGCAGAGCATCAGAGACCAGCTGGGCTGTTACAGCTGTTTCCCATTCCAGAGTGGAAATGGGATGATGTCACGATGTATTTCGTGATAGGATTGCCGAGGTCACCTCGGGGTAATGATGCTGTGTGGGTTGTTGTGGACAGACTCACGAAGGTAGCTCACTTCTTGCCGATCAAGGACACCTTCGGTGTGGATAATATCAGAAGGCTGTATATCCGAGATATCGTATATCTTCATGTGGTCCCTTGTTCTATCGTTTCAGATAGGGATGCCTGCTTTACGTCTCATTTCTGGCAGATTTTTCAGAAGGCGCTGGGTATACAGGTGCTTCTGAGCACACCATACCACCCTCAGACAGATGGCCAGTCAGAGCGGACGATATAGGTTCTAGAGGACATGCTGCGTGCATGCATCCTAGACTTTGGGGGCTCGTGGGAGAAGCATATAACCTTAGTCGAGTTTGCCTATAACAATAGTTTTCAGGAAACTATTGAGATGGCACCATACGATGCTTTATATGGTAGGCCATGCTGATCAGCTTTGTGCTGGTTAGAGGCAGGTGAGGCAGCTTTACTGGGGCCACAGCTCGTGCAAAAGACATCTGAGCAGGTCCAGTTGATTTGGAAGCGGATGGCTACCGCGCAGTCTCGTCAGAAGTCTTATGCTGATCGCCGCAGACGACCTTTGGAGTTCGTGGTCGAGGATCAGGTTTTCTTGCATGTCTCGCCGAGGCTGGGACACAAGCAGATCAGGAGACAGGGTATGCTTTCACCGATGTATGTGGGACCATTTGAGATTTCAGAGAGAGTCGGGCTGGTTTCATATCAGTTGTAGTAACCGCAGCGGTATCGAGACATGCACGACGTCTTCCATGTGTCTCCGTTGCGTCACTACTATTCAGACCCATCTCACACCTTTCAGATAGAGGAGGTTGAGCTTCAACATAATGCATCCTTTGATTAGCATATGATTCGTATCGTTGACAAGAGCACGAAGGTTCTCCGAGGCCGGTTTGTTCCTCTCGTACGGGTGCTATGGCAGCATGGCCGAGTGCAAGACCAGTCTTGGGAGCGGGAGGCTGACGTACATGCTCAGTGGCCAGAGCTATTCTAAGCCATATCTTCTCCTCCCTTGGAAAGACAATTCGGGGACAAATTTCTATAAAGGGGGAAGTTTTTAAGAACCCGGTTCTTATTTTTGAGGTACGAGCTTCTTCTTTTTTTCCTTTTCCTTAAGTGTTTTTGAGAAAATATGGAAAATTGGGAAAATGCTAAATTTTGAAACTACACGCCGTGTACTTTATCCACACACAGTGTACTTTTTTCCATGTTGGGATGAGTACACGGGGCGTGTATCCATGCCGGAGATAAAGGGTGTAAGAACTGACTACACGCCGTGTAGTGGTACCTTACACGCCTTGTAGTTAGTCGACAGGCTTAAACAGTAAGGTGGTGGAGTCGCCGGCAGCTGGGTGATAGTACAGGTCATGTACTCGAGAGTACATGCCGTGTACTCATGTCGACAGATGAACAGTGTGGCGGTGCCGCCAAATGAACAGTTAAATGAAATAAGTACACGCCGTGTACTCAGAATTACACACCGTGTACTTTGTTTTTTTGGCTTAAAACGGGCAGTAGCCTCCTCATTTGGCAGAGGAGGTGTTTGAACCATTTTGGAGCCAAAGGAGGAGGCCAGATCTCTGAAGATCCTCTGGTCATTCGTCTAGAATCTGTTTCAGCTTCGAACGATCTCATTGGAACCGCACAGGTGAGCCCTCTCCTCTCCTGGTACCGTTCTTACCAATTATTCTCCTAACGTAACATATTTTCATTTGAATGGGGTTGGTTATTCTTTAGATCTATGCTGTTCTTGGGTGTTTCTGGAGTCTGCGTTCGTGTATAACTCTTGTTGACGTATAAGGTAGGTGGATTTGTGTTTAGTTTTCCAACTGCTATGAGATTTGTGTGTTTTTGTGCCACGAACCCATGTTGGGGTTTCGTGTGGTTGAGTCTGTCGCTATGTTTAATTCCTAGAATTGCATAGGTGATTAAACTATGATATTAAAATGCTGGTTGGGATCGTTTCTTGGATCCGGACCCACCCCCGGGGTGTGTTTCACTGTTTATCCGTTTGGCCAGGATACCCGAGGGTATGCCTTTTAAGTAGTAATTGTAGGATTGCCATGAAAGGAATTCCATGTTGCTTCTTGTTTACCTATTGGTCATGGCCCAGTTACCTGTTTAGCCTGAGGGAGTTTTTTTATTTAGCCTGAGGGCGTTGTTGTGATTAGCCTGAGGGCACTGCACTACTTAGCCCGAGGGCTGTAGTTATTTCACCTGAGGGCAACCTTTCGTGCCTGAGGGCTTGACTTCTGTGCCTGAGGGAGACACTTACTACGCCTGAGGGCAATTTCTGTTATGCCTGAAGGGCTATACCTGTGGGTTGGATTCTGCTTACCTGAGGGTATGGTTTTGTTTGTCTGAGGACATGGAATTTTTACTTAGAAATGCACTATGGTGATTTATAATATTTAAATGGATTAAATGGATAATAAAATGGCAATATACCTGGTAATTAGTTACTTTTGAGTACTAATTACTTTATTTCATTTTACTACTGCACACTGTTGTTGCATGCTTACACGCAGTTGGGCACGTGCCTTTGGTGGGTGCCTACTGAGATATTTTTCTCACACCCTGTTTGGGTCATGCTTTTCGGCCCAAACAGATTACGTTGCTGCAGGTGTAGATAGGGGAAAGAGTCCCTATACAGGTACTTGACAGTTGTTGTGGAGTAGGAGGGCATGGGACCGATCCTAGGCTCGCGATGTCGCTGCCAACTATTTTTCTAGTTTTGCTATACTCTGTATTTTGTTGTACTGTATTGATGTGTAACATGTTCTGGATGTTTTCTTAGAACTTGAAACATGTAGCATCATCACTTATATAATATTGGTTATATCCACTGCTGTAGTTATTTCAGTGTGTATGTTTACTACTTCCGCTATCATTGTATGTTTATTCTGTATTCCGCTGTGCTACACTTTGACAAATGAGGGCATAGTTTCCCCACTATCAGACCTGGGCCCTCGCTGCAAGTCGGAAACCTCTGGAATTTGGGGAAATGACCTTGAGGTCTTGTGGAGAACCAGTCTCGAGGCACCCGTTGCGTGGCACCCGGGTCCGGGATGTTACAAAATATATTGGATCGGGTGGAGAAAGAACATAAAATAAAGGATCTTTAGAGAAGACTTTGTTTATTAATTGGGTAACTTGTTTTGGTTTGTGCCAAAAGGATCCCGTCGATTTATATTTTACCAAGATAAATATTATATGTGTAAGGGGGGATGTTTGTGATTATTTTATCTCATTTTAAGATATCCAATGGTAGTTATTGGTGTGAGTAAGTAGGAGGAGAGGATACCTTTATATATTGGAGGAGGAGTGACACTCTTGTAAATAACTGAAGAGAGATTTCCACCCAAGTTTTTCATGTTGAAAGTGGATCCAATAATGGAAAAATGTATATAAAATGTAGTATTGAGTATAAATATGGCTCAAAATGGAATTTTTATATGTTTTTAGGTCATTTTGAGTCTGAAATTTAAGGTTTAGTCTTTAGTTATGCTTGATTTTTCCTTAAATGATGTAATTAATTTTTATTACTTTCAATAAACCTTTTTGGTAAAAAAATAAGTTGAACTTATTAGAAATTAGAAATTATTATTATTCCAAATATTTCATCCATTTTAACAAATTCCAATCATAGAAATTGTATAAATTAATTTAAATTTAATCAGGATCATGGGACGACACTATAGGTTTTTAAAGTTAAAATGATCAAACATTTTCTTTATTTTTATATCCAATTTCAAATTGAAAATAGTTACAATGATCTAAATTGGATCAATTTATAAAAATATTATCTAATTAAACTTTTAAACCAATTTAAAATGTATTTTATCCTTATAAATAAATTATATGAAAAGGAAATTTTGAACTAAAATTCAGTATTTTCGGTATTCATTTAAAAAATGAAAATTCATAGGAAAATTGAAATTTTTTCCCTAAACTTATTATTATTTTACCTTTTCAAAGATGATTTTTTTACATATTAAATCTATAAAATTTCTGAAAATTGGATTTCAAATGGGTTCTCCATTTAATGGCGATAAAACCACTTTTATAAAAAAAAGGGTTTTATACATAAAATTGAGTTTGTTCTTATCATATGTCTAATAAATATATTGGATGAATATCAAATATTTTTGATTGGATATATAGCATATATATTAAATTAATATCACTCACTAATTAACTTAATTTATTATGGTAAAAAATTTCGGAAACCATATTAATATTTTCCATTATATTCAATTGGTTTTCTTATTCATTTATAATTAATTGGTATCTTATAAATTAATATTATATTAATTTAAACCATATATTTTTATAAATTAGTAAATAATATTAATAAAATATAATTTAAAGTCTATATTATATATTATTATATTAAATAATAACATTTTAATATATTATTGTTTGTCAAAACATGGTCTTGCATATTACGAAAGTCATCAAGAAAAGTAATTTTCGGTTTTAATGCAAGATAAACTCTGTGTTACTTGTGAAAAAAGTTAAAATTTAGTTTTTATTTAGTTTATAATTAACATGGTGTTGTTTATAACTCATTAAAAACATAGTTCTTTAATATAAAATAACTTGATGTTGTGTATAATTAACTTGGTGTTGTGTTCCTTGGTGTTGTGTATTAGTTTTTTTATTTTTCCATTAACTCGTTGTTGTGTTTAAATTGGTGTTAAACATAGTTCTTTAACTTGGTGTTGTGTGAAAAGAAAAATATCAAAAAAATTAAAGTAATTTGAAAAAGAATAATTCACAAAATCATGGGGTGTTACATATCCCTTTAGGTCACAAAAATTTACTTATGTGTGTTGTGTGTGGTCAAAAAAAACCTATTATAACATTGACCTAAAGCATGAATAAATATGGTATGTTTCATTTCCTTATGAGTATCATGTTATTTGGTCAATGATTATTCCATAAATAATGTGTAGATCTAAACCCCAAGGAACCTTGTAAGGCGTGTCTCGTTTTATAGAAAAAATTTTAATCTTAGGAGGTGTCCCATAGGGTGACCAAATATGTAAGATGGATATTTTGAAGGTGAATAATAAGGTATTAAGAATATAAAATTTTTGTGCTGTTATGTAAATTTAATTATAGTATTTGATGAAATATTAATTATTTAATAATTAATGCACTACTAGAAATTTAGGCTATATCCACAGTTTATAACCATAGATATAGGTCCTAAAAATGTGTCTATAGGTAATTTACATGGTTTGGGGAACCATGGATCCTATTAGAAGAGAAATAGGTCGACAAATATATCCATGGTTTAAATAGTGGCTATAAGTAATTCCATTGAAAACTACATCTATGGTTTAAAACTGTGGCTATAGCTCTAGTGACACGCTAGAAACCATGGCATTAGACCTATAGCTAGGGTTTACATAGTGGCACTAGATATATATCCATAGTTTTAATCCATGGATATAGGATTCACTTTTCTGAAGAAAGTGTAGTGAATCTTAGGATGCACAAATCTTGTCATTGGTTCCACTAAGTTCATTAATAATGGAGACAAAGAAAAATATTGATATTTTCTACACAAAATTACAAATGGTTTGTTACTATCTATGTGATTTCATATTTTACACATACAATCTATTAGTGTGATTATAAAAAGATAAAAGTAATCCTCAATGAAATATAATTCCACTCTACATGGACCATCCAATCCATTTCAATTCCCCTATTGTGGACTCACTTAACTTGTGCCGCTTTTACATCAGCCATTTGGGATCCTTGGTTCTTTATGGCCTTCTATACTTAACACCCCTTTTTGAATGTGTTCATCAAATATTTTCTTCTTGAATGAAGTTACGATCTTCATTCCACAATAATAATAATAAAATAAGGGGGGTACTTCTTCATTTTATCTCAAATATTTCTTGGATACCAAAATTATTTACATGAATCATATCGGTATAGAGTGGGAGGGTGATGTTACTATAGAAGAACTGAATTATTTCCTTGAAAAATGTTATGCATTCACTTAAAGAGAATAAAAAATCCAAATGAGGAGAAAATGCAGGGTAAGATCTTACCTGATAACGTGTATGGGAATAATGAACCCTTCTTTTCCCATAACACATGAGAAAAATCTAGATTGAACCTGTAAATCAGTTGTAAATGTTGTTTTTTATGAAGAATAAAAAAGGATTAAGTAAAATAATTTATTTACCCATATCTAGGGGAATACATCCAACTCAAAATAATTATGTAATAAGATTACATGAATCATTATGTACACAATTTTCGGGTGGTGGATCCAGTAGTCATCCAATGGTTGAACCACCACATATCCTTCAATGGATACATGTTTCTCAACAAATTCATGGGACATACAATTAATCACATACTCTAATTTAGTACCCACATAAATTAAAATTAGTTATAGAGGTTCACTATGAAATATAACTAAAATGGTAATGACAGTTCTTAGTAATGTGTATCATCATTACATCATTAAAATGATATTTTACATTACTAACTATGATGGTAATGAAGGATATCTAAAAATATCCATGGAAACCTATATTAGAAAATAATAACCTGTAATCTTTTGACTCTAAGTATATTCATTTATGTGTATAAAAGAAACATCATTGGTACATTGGTACAATTACCAGGCTTTCATATCATAGTGCATGGGTTCAATTTTAATACATCATTATTTATAAATTGTGTCTTTCTCCATATTTGGTAACATTAGGGATATCTAGTATCAATAGAATTATCTCAAACATATATAAATGGAATAATTGGAACAATATATGTGTTTTATTTTAAAATTATTCACCCTAACTCATCTCTTACTCTCTACCCAATTCAATTCTTCATTTAAGTAAAATATTTTTTCTAAAATAGAACAAATGACACTTATTTTTTCCGAGTTCTTATCATAAGTGATAAATTCTATAATAACTTTTCAATAAGTTGTTTAAAATAAACTATAAGACTTTCTATGTGATGTTGATATATCATATAATACATAATAATAACTATTTTAGGGTTGAAAGTAGACTGCCACCCCCATCTATCTGGGCCTAAGATTATTATAGTTACTAAATGAAATTGAATTATTTTCAAGAATATTTAAATTGAAAACATGGGTACATCCATTTTTGAAGGATACAGAGTGAGAAATAAATAATAAACACAATAATGTAAGAAAAAAATAAGCTCACTAGAAACATAGAGTAAAAATAAACCCACCACAAATAACTATAGATACCATCTACAATTGAAGAAACTCAGTCAATAGAAAAACAACCAAAAAAATATTCCTTAATTAATTTAAAGAATAGATGATTTTTTGGTAATTAATATAAATTAAGTCCTAAAAAATCCATGTGATATCCCAAATTTATAGAAGCTTTGGAAATTTTAGGAATCCATAATTAAGAGAAGGTTTAGAAATTTTAGGAAAGAAAAAAAATGTTACTTCTCGTAGATCACTCACCTAATTCCAATAACATTCATGAAATATTATTCAAGGGAAAAAATCATGTAATTATAAAAAATAATCTTTTTTTTCACCTATAATGGGTCTATAGGAAAATCTAGTCCACATCACTAAATTCACTAAGTAGATTTTAAAAAGAAAACTTCAACCCTTTATCGAAGAAGATGGTTGTTAAAAGGTGCTAAAATCATCGCCATCTAGTATGTCAGGTCCAATCCTACAATATCAACTATTCTTCTCAGATTAAATTTAATTTTCTAGGAATACCCAATTTAAACCACATCCATCAACTAGCTTCTCATCTTTACCTCCCTGGGGCTAAGTGTAACAGCCCGAGATTTTGAGAATCATTATTTTTTGAATTAATTTATCTTTTCAATATTTTTTCAATTCACATGACACTGGAAATAGTTATATATATATATATATTAAAAAAATAATTCAAAAATTACTTTCACATGAAATACCAACTTCTCTTTCAGTACACGCAATAAAAACTTGTCTTGCACTACAAGAAACACCTATTTGGGATATGATGCCCACAACACTGAGTTATAATGAAGAATATTTTAATATATATATATATATAATTAAATGAGATAATTATAACCTAACCATTAAAAATAGTTATATTAATAATAAAAAATATATTTTGGTATAATTTTTTTATATAAATAAAACCTATTTATAATGAAAGATAATATTTTTGGTAAAGTATTTTTATGTTAAAAAACCGTTCTCTTGAATAAACCATTTATAATAATGAAAGTAATTTTAGACCCATTTATAAACTGATTTTGATAAAAATTAACATAATTTTTGAACTCATAAAATCAAAATTAGCCTAGGGTGAATTTCTGGGATTTTTCTGAGAAACATCATTTTTGATGAATAGTGAAAAATACTGCTTTTTTACTTAAAAATTGAATTTATTAATTTATCATTAATGATAAATGATATTATAAATATTTTTAAGGTAAAAATAGATGTTTATTACATATATTAATATTATTTATTTCATTATAATCAATTTCAATTTGAAACTAAATATAAAATCATAACAAACTTTTGAACTTTTTCTTACTTTAAAACACTATAATTTCATCCTTTCTGCGAGATGAGCAATAATATTAATTTTTACACTTTTTCGACGTGAATTTCAAAAATATTACACACAAAATTGTGTTTAGAATAATATCACCATGTTAATTTTTGACCAAAATTATTTTTAAAAGATATTAAAATTAATCACAGTAGTTAAGGCCAAATTAAGGTTAATTAGGGACTAAACCTTAAAATTAAGGGCCCAAACAACCTAGAAACACGTAAAAACCCCATTTACTATACATATTTCGGCCACGAAACTTAAATTATTGTTTTATTTTGGTTTTTTAATACTTTTTTTAGGTAATAAAATGTGCACACCTAAATTGATTCAAAAAATTCCAAATGAGTCATTTTCCTTCTCTATAAAAGAAAACCACCTCTACCCATTCCTAAAACCTCTCAAAAATTTTAATTTAGAAAAATATATTTCCAAGTAGCTTCCCAAAGATCATTTTATTGAACTTGAATCCTCCCTTTGGGAATAAATCTTTTCAAGGAATCCTTTTTTCTATAAATGAAAAGGAGTTACCCGATTAATAGGTAACGTCTTCTCTCAAGCTCATTCCCTTCATTTTCCTTCTCCACCACTTAAACTCCCTTTATTACATTATTGAGTGAAAAAACAATATTCTACCTATATTAGGATGTTTTTATGAAATATTTATGACCAAAAAAACACACACCTTCATCTAATGGATGTTGAATATATAGTTTCCATGTACGGTGAACTACTGCCTCAAGAAACGATGATTGTTCATTTCTCCTTTACCAACGATTATGGTGTCAATTATGATGTAAAAAATATTTATATATGTAATATAATATATTTAATATATATATTTAATCTTTTATATTAATTTTATGACACATATCTATTTACATTCCATTCTGTGTTAATATGATAATCTTGTTTGAGGATGTGTGGACTATAGCCCCCTCAAAGCTATGTGATTTGTTCATACACCACATGGAAAGTATTAAGGATGGGTTTAATGAAAATATAAGATATATATGATATATTAATTATAATTTAATAATTATAAATATATACATATTCCATTTACATACTTTCTTTTAATATGACAATAAACAAAACAACAGTCATGCGTATTTAGGGCTTATCGCCTCCATGAACGGTGTTTTAAATTTCACACTCCTATATTATTTAGATTATTATAATAAAAATATAATATATATAACTTAAATTTATATCATGGTTTACATTCTGGAATCATGGTATAAGTACAATGACCAAAGATGTAACAAATTAAGACACATTAAATGAAAAAAGTTAATATTACCTAAAGTGAAACCATAACATAAGATCGTTAAAAAGAAGGTAATATAAGGTTATAATAAAAATATATATAGTAATAGATATAATAATATTCTTATATAACAAATTTATAATAAACTTATATTTATTATACATGAATCTAGTACGAGTAAAGAAAGTGTCAAGACATAACGTAAGGGGATTTCATCTAACATTTAATTTTCATGAGATAAATGTTATATTCACCACTATTTAATTTTGTGTGGTGTATGTAATAACCAGGATTTAATTATATTTATATTTTAGATAAATTTATGGGTATTCTCATTACATTTTTATGAACCTTCTTTCACGAGGATTAATTTTCAAAAGTTACCAAATCAGTAAAAATATTTTGTCTCAATTTGCCTTTTTTGATACTTCTGTTTTGTTATACACCAAAACAATTTTTCAAGGTTTAAATAATTCCATTTTACATGTCATATAATGAATATATATATTTTTATGGTATTATATTATTCATGTTATTTACTTTTCTTACATGGAGAGCATGATCCCAAGATACCAAGTCATAAGAGTTCATTGAGATAATTTCATTTTTTTTCAAGATTTTTTATGTTTATGCTTACTTTAATGAAATATTATGATCCATATCGCAATAAAGTTCATGATTTTACTTATACTATATTATTTAATGATATAATAATTTATTGGTACCATTTTTTAGTATTTGGGTCATAAGATATTAAAGAAAGTGGTTTTAAGAAAGCCCGAATTTGCCCTCTCTTCAGTCAGAAATCTATGTTTTCTAAAAATGGTTTCCAAGAATATTATATACATTCTTCTATAATATATAAATGAAATATGTACCCCTATTATATTTATCCAATATATTCATGGGAATATGTTTGTATTTTTTCAAACAAGGGACATTTATACCCTTTTACTGTGCAAAGGGAATGTTCTTTTGACCTTGTACAACCTGTACAGATTTACCCACAGTCATTTATTTGAAGCTCACTTTCCAATATTAAAAAGGATAATATTTATGAAATTGTTATTAAAAGTAATTTTAAGGAAAATTTGTTTTTAAAATGGGTTTAATCATCTTTTATATTTTTTCATGGAAAACTATTTTCAAAATGTTTTTCAATTCTTAATTACAAGTTTTCAAAGTAAATTCAACAAAATAGTTTTCAAAACGTTTCTATGTTTTTTAATACGTTTCCATGAAAAATTATTTTCAAAAAATTTCAAAATTCAATTATAAGTATTCAAAAAAATAATAAAAAATGGTTTTAAAAACATTTTCATGCTTTCTTTAAAAGTTTTATAGTGTTTTCAAAGAAAGAGGTTTTTAAAATGTTTTCAATTTTATTTTAAATATTTTCAAGGAAAAAGGTTTTTCAAATAATTTCATGTATTATTAATATGTTTTCAAGGTATTTACTATGAAAATTATTTTCATATGGTTTTATGTATTAAAAAATCTTTTTCAAACAAGAAACGATATTGTCCTCAAGAAACATTTTAGAGGATATTTTAAAATTACGTTCTATATAAGGTGAAATCTATTTATGTTACTCATAGATTATCGGAAATTATCTAAAGGTTCAATTCATATCCTCTCTACAAATGGGTTATGCTTAATGTCCTGACCTTTATGAAACCCATTTATTCTTTATGGGTAATATTTTTATGAAACCTATTTATATTTCTTGGACTATATTCTTTCCTAACCCTCTTCTTTTCCTGGGTTATGTTTATAATGAAATTATTTTGAATCCTTTATATTTATACAGGTTATGATATGTTTACATATTTATGTTACCCATTTGGTTTCATGGGTTATAAGGTGTGATACTTTTATTTATGATATTTTGGAACATGTATGTATGATTTAATTATGTGATGGGTGAGACTTATATCTCTCTATAATTCATTGGGTAAAGATTTATATCTCATGAGATAATTAGGGGAATCAAGTCGACTGCCTTTATCCATTATGGTAAGATAGGGAAACCCAATCCCTTAAAAAGAAAGGACTTCTGCTGGGGATGGTGGTATGTCCCGCCCAGTAGGTGTAGTCACCATGATGATGGAATATGGGAAAACAAGATCTATTATGAGAAGATATAGAAACCAGATCCCTTACAAGGAAAGAACTGTGACTGGGGATGGTGGTGTGTCCCGCATAGTGGGTGTAGTTCCCATGAAGTGCCTAGATAAGTTCTAGCAATGTATATTGATTTATATGGAATGAAATCACTTGTTTATGTATGCCACAATTCCATGTATTATTCATATGTTATGATTTCATGAACTTTTCTATTTATTTCATTATAATCCATGTGTTATTTATATATTTTGATTTCATGGATTATTATCTTTATTTTATTATGATTCATGTCTTTTGAATGTCCATGATTTATGCGATGATTCATGTTTATGATCTTCGACATGCATGGTATGATATTTTAATGTTTTTAACATGTTATCATACCCTTTAAGCTCATGATTATGCTTACATTTCTGCCTTTTTTACCGTTACTGATCATTTGAGATCACCACTTTTTTATGTATCCTTCCCTAGGTTATGAGGAAAGGTTTTAGGTAGAACTAATAAATATGGATATCTTTATGGGAGATGTTGAAGATCTTTCACCAAGATATAAGACTTTGCTTCCATGATTCCAAATACACTAAAATATTACGGTCCTCTAGTATGTATTTTTGTAATTAACAAAATATAGAAAAAAAATGATGTGATATCCATATATGTTAAGCGTGGGTCTCTATTGTTGGTATCAATGGAAAAGGATTAGTCAAACATTATAAACTAGTATGATAAAACCTTAGTGAGATACCTAGGTATATTTCTAAGGATATGTCTAGGGAGGTCTCTAAGGATAAGTATAAGGATGAGTTAACATTTAGGAAATTTTCGTGGAATTTTGGTAAAGTATAGAGTGAGTGGGTTTAAAGAAATACATACTTATATGGATATAACAAGTGGATGTGGATCTGGAATAGATGTACCTAATGGTAACAACTCCAACATGATGTTCCGGTCTTGACTCAGGGTAATTGGGTACACGAAACCTGGCCTTGCTGTACACCTGGTTTGGCAGTACTAGTGATATGATTTGGGAAATAAAAAACTCTTAATGATCATTTATAAGTATTTAGATATAATTTATCTATTAATAACCTAGTATAAACCCAAGGTGTCATAGATTTTGGATGATTTCATGAATTAGACATCATATATGTAATTATCTATATGACTATGTGGTTTTCTACTATGAAAAATAATGCTTAAACTATTCTTCTTGTTTTAGTAAATAGAATGAAGTAAAAGGTACTAAATTAATGTTAAATGTGATGGAAGATTTTATGATGAGCAGTCAAGTGGGATGATCACTAGAGTGAATGACATCGTGTTATGCATAATCAGTTTTCACAGAACATGACTAATAATTTTGACCTTAATGAACTTTCAGACTCACCAAAGAAGATAAAGAAGGAGTTACCTAAGAGTTCAGGTAATGGAGACTATGGAGGAAATAATACTAGGTTTCCTTTGTGTCAATAATGTGGAATGGATCACCGAAGTGAATTCCTTAGAGGAAAAAGAAGGTGTTTTGACTGTGGAAAAGAATGATACAATGAAAGTGATTGTAAGGAAAAAAAGGAAAAGTTCGGTTAACGAACTTGATGGGAATTTTGGCCTCCCTAATTATTCATCTAAGGTTAAGTTTTTTAAGTGTAAATAAAATAGACATTATGAAACCCAATTTCCCAAGAAGAATGTTCCTAAAGATAATTAGCAAGGTCGTGTAAGAAATGGTTACATTGTAGATGATAATGAGACTATAGATAAAATGTTAAAGGAAAGAGTTATTATTATTAATATAATAAGGATGGAGTAATTGAAGTATTTATGAAATCATATTCGAAAGTTATGAATGAAGAAATATACAAATATTATTCTAATTATGTTTTCGCTCTGTATTTACAAGTTTATATCAAAATTTCCCTATGGACTGGTGAAGTGATTTAATGCAAAGGTGGTATTTCTTTCTAAGGGATTATAACCCTTAATATGTTCTTTATGATAAGATAATATTGTATGGATAAAGATACGTGGGATATGAATAAGTAAATTAGACAGTAATGATTACCTTGGAACTAAGTAAGGACTTGTTTTTAGGTAGTTTCTAATACCACTAATGATGTTTAAAACATTTTTGGATTTGGAATGTAAATACAATATACTTTGTAATGAGAAAGAATGCATGTTTTCCAAAAGGATTTATGGAAATTCAGGTTGTTACCGTGTTTCATGAAAACATATGATTCAGGTATTCACATGATTATAAAGTTACAACCAAGATATAATTTGTGATATATAGGGGAATCAAATTAATCTTATTTCATGACTCTCTAAAATTTTGTATTTTCACCTTTGATAAGGGTTATAAGGTTAACCGTTCATGAAAATCTTAAGTTAATCTTCAAACAAAGTATTTGTGCATTGATTTTTTGTTGAAAACCTTGGTTAAAAGGCTAATAAGTGATTAACCTTATTTCAAGGATGTCCATCATTTATATTTTTTGAAAAAGGACATCATGTATACTGGGTGACAACCAATCAAGTCTAGAAAGGCTGTGGGTCTTGAACCCATTACCAAAGGACGATAAGGGGTTCTCACCTACCACTAGTATATGCGATTTCTTGGTTAATGTATATTTATTTGGGATGAATAAATATTAATGATGAACTAGTAGTGTTACTTTTTATTTTTAGTTCATGTTGAATTTTTTAAGAGACAAATAGTTAATCTTTTTATTCTTTTATGAGCCTTAAGATCCATTAAAAGCACATTTCAGTGCTTTCTTCATCAATGTTAATTTATGGAAATTAATCCTATGAGGTAATTGATGTATTAGAAAATTTTCAAACCACAACCTAATAATTAAATTTTGATTATAGAAATTTATCAACAATTACTCAACATTCTGAAAGTGATACAAAAAATGTTGTCCTAATACCTTAAATTCTGTTGAACTAATGGCTTCTAGAATCCTCACATATTTATGAATTTGAGGAAATCAACTATCCTTTTATCATTCAATTTTTTTTGATTTATAACCTCAATCACTCCCTATAAATATTTACGCCTTTCCACCATGTCTAATCTTCACTCCCAACCTAGGTTCTCCTATGTATAAACCAAGTTATATATTAATTTAGGTAACCGTTATGGTTCTAAATTTCCCTTTTTAAGTGATGTTTTAGTATCATATTTTATGATGTGGGTTTATATTAATGAAACTTTCAAGTATTAAACTTTTTAAACAAAGAATAATATCAAGGGAAAAATTCATTTTAAGGGGGGTAGAACGTAACACCTCCAGATATTTAGAATTATTATTTTTGAATAAATTTATCTATTCAAAATTTTTTCATTTCACATGAAACTAGAAATAGTTCTTTATATATATATATATATTAAAACACTAAGTCAAACATTCCTTTCATACGCAATACGAACTTGTCTTGCGCTACATGCAATACCAACGTCGTTTTCACTAGAGGCAACACCGACATGGCGTACAATGCATGCAACACTGAGTTTGGATAGAACATATTTTAATATATATAATTAATTAATTAAATGAGATAATTTTAAAAAACATTAAAAATAGTTCTATGAATATTAATAAATACCATTTTTTATAATTTTTATATATAAATAAAACATATTTATAATGAAAGATAAGATTTTTGGTAAAGTCCTTTTATGTTAAAAATATCTTTCTCTCGAATAAACCACTTCTAAAAATAAAAGTATTATTAGTCCCATTTAGAACTATAGTTTGATAAAATAGACTTAATTTTGTAATTAATAATGTAAAAATTATACTAGGGTAAACTTGTTGGATTTTTCTAAGAAACTTCATTTTTTGATGAATAGTAAAAAATACAGCTTTTTAGTTAAAAATTGCCTTTTCTTAATTAATTATTATTTTTAAATGATATTTTAAATATTTTTTAAGGTCAAATTAGATATTTATTACATAAATTAATACAATTTAATTCTTTATATTCAATTTCACTTTGAAACTAAATATAAAATCTTAACATTCTTTTGATCTTTTTCCTACTTTAAAACCCCGTTATTTGGTCCTATCTATTGGATTAGCACTAATCTTAATTTTTTCGATTCTATGAAGTGAATTTAAAAAATATGACATACACCATTGTATTCAGTCTAATATTTGGATTCTAATAATACCATGTTAATTTTTGACCAAAATTATTAGTAAATGTGATTAAAATTCATCACTGTAGTTAAGGCTAAATTAAGCTTAATTTGGGAATAAGCCTTAAAATTAAGGCCCAAAATGACCTATAAACGTGTCCAACACCCATTTTATGTCCATATTTCGGCCAATAACCTTCCATTATTGATTTCGGTTGATATGGTAAGACTTGTTTTAGGTAAGAACATGTGCACACCTAACTTGTTTTAATAAATTCCAAATGAGTCCTTTTACTTCCCTATAAAAGGCCACCACCTATACCCGTTAATCACACATATCAAACATTTTAAGCTCATAAAAGATCTTCCAAATTAGACTCCAAAAAATCCTCCCTTCTACCTTGAATAATTTATTTGGGAATAAAGCTTCTCAAGGAATCCTTTTGGCACAAACCAAAAGGAGTTAACCAATTAAGTGGTAAAATCTTCTCTCAAGATCATTCCCATTATTTTCCATCTAAACCACACCACTCAATTTATTTTTTTAGTGTGTAAAAAACCAGTATAAAACATATAATAGAATGTTATTATGCAAATGGGATTACCTACACTTACACACAACTCCATCTAAGGGAGGTTGAACATACTGTTTCTGTGTATGGTGAACTACTGCCTCACGAAACGATGATTGTTCATTTTGGGTCTACCACCAATCATGGTGATAATTATGATGGAAAATATGTATATATATATGTCATATATTATATTAAATATGTATTTAAGATTATTTATTCCTTTTACAACACACATATCTTTACTTTCCATTTGGTATTAATACGATAATCGTTTTTGAGGAAGTGTGGACTACCACCCCCTCAAAGTGATGTGATTCATTCACACACCACATGGAATGTATTAAGGATTATTTTAATGAAAATATATTATATATATGATATATTAATTCTAATATAATAATTATATATATATACATATGTTTTTACATAATTTCTTTCAATACAACAATAAAAATAGAAACAACGTTTATGTGTACGTATGACATACCGTCTCCATGAATGATGTATTATATTTCATACTTATATATTATATAGATTATTATAATACCAATATATTGTATATAAATTATATTTATATCATTTTTTACATTCTGTATTCATGATATAAGTATAAGGAACAAAGATGTAACAAATTAAGACACATGCAAAGAACAAAGTGAATATTACCTGAAGTGAAACCTTCACATAAGATCATTACAAGCAGGTAATATAAGGTTATAATCAAACCAGATATGGTAATAGATATAATAATATTTTTACGTAAAATATTTATAAAAAAATTATATCTATTAAACAAGAATATTTTATGAGTATGGAGGGTGTCAAGACACCAGGTAAGGAAATTTCATGTTACTTTTATTTTTCATGAGATAAATGTTATGTTCTAAACTCTTTCCTTTTGTGTGGTGTATGTACTACCCAAGATTTTATGATATTTATCTTTTAATTATATTTATGGGTATTAACATTCTATTTTTATGATCCTTCTTTCATGAGGATTAATTTTCAAATGTGCCCAAATCAGAAAAAATGATTTGACTCAATTTGCCATCAAATAGACTTGTGTTTGGTTAGGCACCTAAAATAATTTTCAAGGTGTAAATACATCCTTTTTACAAGTAATATCATGAATATAAATATTTTAAAGATATTATATGACACATTTAATTTACTTTACTTACATGTAGATAATGATCCCAATATACCAATTCATAAGAACTTATTTAGACAATCTCATTGCTTTTCAAAATTGTTTATGTTTATTCTTCATTTGATGAAATATTATGTTCCATATCTTAAGAAATTAAAGAGTTTAATTATCCTCTATTATTTAATTTTATAATTTTGTATTGGTTCTATTTTCTACTCTTTGGTACATAATATAGTTAAGAAAGTGTTTTTAGGAAATTCAGACTTTACCCTCTCTTTGGTTGGAAATATGTGTTTTCTAAAAATGGTTTCCAATAATATTATACCATTATCCTAAAATATCTAAAATAAATTTGTGACCTTTTTTTATTTTACCAATATCTTAAAAGGAATATTCATTTCTTTTTCTGAAGAAGGTAGTTTTTTTACCATTTTTACCATGAAAAAGGAATGTTCTTTTGACCTCATACGACCTTTACAGATTTACCCGCAACCACTTCTTCGAAACTCCATTTTTCATTACTAAAAAGGTTAATATTTATGAATTTATTTAAAAGTTAAATTTCAAGTATTTATTTTCAAAATGGTTTCAAACTTCTTTTTTATTTTTTCATGGAAAACTATTTTTAAAATTTTTTTCACGTCTTCATTACAAGTTTCCAAAGTTCTTTCATTAAAATATATTTCAAAATGTTTTCAATATTATTTTATAAGTTTTAAATAAAAAATATTTTCAAAACGTTTTCAATATTTAATTATAAGTTTTCAAAGTATTTTCAAGGAAATGGTTATCAAAACATTATCAATATTTCTTTAAATTTTTTTTAACTGTTTTCAAATAAATAAGTTTTAAAAATGTTTTGAAACTTATTTTAAAAGTTTTAAAGGGAAAAGTTATTAAATTTTTTTCATTTATTCTTTATAAGTTTTAAATGTATATTATATGAATATGATTTTAAAATGGTTTTATTTATTAAAAATCGTTTTTCAAACAAGAAAGTTTATTTTCCTCAAGAAACGTTTTAGAGGATATTTCAAAATTATTTTATTTCTAAGATAAAATCTATTGATTTTACTCATACCTTTTAAAAAATGATCTAATGGTTCTCTTCATATACTTTATATGAATGAGTTATGCTTAATGTCTTCATATTTATGAAACCCCTTTCTTCTTCATGAGTAATATGTTTATGAAACCTGTTTCTTTTTCACGAGTTATATGCCTTTTGAAACCCGCTTTTTTTCATGAGTTATTTTTATGATGAAATGATTATGAATCCTATCTCTTTCCATATTTTATGATATGTTTACATGTTTATTTCAACTATTTCATTTAATGGATTATGATTTGTGATATGATTATTTATGATCTTGTAGCACATGTATGTATGATTTCATTATGTAATGGGAAAGATGTATATCTCCCTCCAATGTATTGGGTAAGGATTTATATCTCATGAGGTAATGATAGGAATCAAGTGTATGGGATTGATTCATTATGGGAATATGGGGAAACCCAATCCATTACCAATAAAGGAATTCCTTTAGATATTGTGGTTTGTCTCACCAAGTAGGTGTAGTCACCATGATGATGGAATATGGGGAAACCTGATCTCTTATGAGAAGATGGGGAAACTTGATCCCTTATGAAAAGATGGGGAAACCTAATCCCTTATACAGAAAGAACTGCAATTGGGGATAGTGGTGTGTCTTGCCTAGTGGGAGTAGATCCCAAAAAGTGCCCTGATAAATTATAGCAATGCATCTTAACTTGAAGGTAATGATATCACATGCTTATGTATTCCACAATTCCATGTCTTATTCACATGATATGATTTCATGACCTTTGATCTTTATTTCATTATGATCAATCTGTTATTCCTATATTATTCTTTCATGGCCTATTCTCTTTATTTCACTATGATCCATGCCTTATTAACTTCCATGATTTATTACATGAATCATGTTTATGATCTTTGACATGCAGGGCATGGTCTTTTAATGTTTTGATCATGTATTCATACCCTTTAAACACATGATTATGCTTACACAGCTCCCTTGTTTACCCTAAATGAGCATTTGATCTCACACCTTTCTTATACTTCCTTCCCCAGGTTACGAGTAATGGTTTTAGGTAGAATGAATAATGGTGGAGATCTTTATAGGATATGTTGAAGATCTTTCACAAGGACAAAAGACTTTGTTTCCAAGTTTCCAAATACACTAAACTATTACGGTTCTCTAGAATGTATTTTTGTAATGTAGAGAATATTCATCTAAAATGATTTAATATCCATGTATGTTAATCCCGGTTCACTATACTAAGAATGAAAAGACCAAAAGTTATATTTTTTAAATAGAATAAAGGAACTAATACTGAACCTCTAAATTCTTAAACCTCCATTCCTCCAGCTGCTACAAGTTACAACAGTCGGGTGATTCTTCTAAAAAATACATGAAAAATAAATCTAATTAAAAAAGATAAATTAGTAAAATAAAAAATAATCAAATTAATGAAAATGATTATATTAATTCTATTCAAACAAATTATATTAAAAAAGAAGAATGAGGAAGTTAGAAAATTGCTCTTGTGTAATGTAGGCAGGAGGATTTACAAGAATGAACCAATGATCATGAGGTTCACAAAATTAAATGAAAACAAAGTGAGAATATTGAAATGTATATTCTGGTAGTGCTATCTATATATGAATAAGATCTATGGAAGTGGATGGTGAAAGTATCTCAAGAAGAATGGGAATTTATAGAGCATATATAGAAAGAATCTGCATACATGGATATCATTGAAAATTTAATTGTGATCATGATGATAGATGATAAATTATTTGGAAAATGATGAATGAAGTGTTTATTTGGTATCAAAATTTAAAAGATATGATAATTATGTTGGAGAGGAAACTCACATCCTTATTAATTTTACTAAGGAGCGTGTAAACCCTTCATTATTCCTTAAATTGTTGTTTGGTTAATTTGATTTATAGGGAATTGAAGGAGATAAAAAAATAAAGAGATATATGAGTATTTTAGTAGATTTTCAATAATAAATAGTGTATATCATTGTGAAAGTCAATTTTCATGATATAGAGATACCACCAATGTAGAATTATTTTATGAAAAAACGAGGTCTATTGAAAAATATATGTAAAATTGAATATAGATAATTCCAATCACATTACTTTTATGTTTTTAAAATAGAATGGAACTTATATGATATTCTTACTATACATAAAACCCACACTAAAACCATCATAAAATTAAATTAGGAATAAAAAAACCAATATATATAGATATGTTATAATAATCCTTATAAAATGAGAAGAAAATAGAAAAAAATGCATACCTTAACAGTAGGGATGAAGAAATAGAAACCAACACATAAGGAAATCGATATGGAGACCATCCCAAAACCATTTATAGAATTTACACATAGAATTACTCATTGTAAATCAAGAGTTTATGATACATATATGTGCAAGATATACAATATTATACATCCAAGTAACTCAAATAGAAGACATGCCATAATGAAAATAAGGAAAACAATAGAACTCACTACTTGTCAGTCCCCTTCATTGCAACTCATAAGCACTTCCTATGAATAATTGATATTCCAGACTCATCATACCCCCATGTATATCCACATAGTTTCAAACATATATATAAGTTCATAAGAAATATAATCATTAGAAAATAGTTAAATAAGAGTCCATAAAGAAACAAGAAACACCACCTACTTTCATTTGATGATGGTTTCAATGCGGGGTTTATGTATAGTAAGCATATAATATATGTTTCATTCTATATTAGGGAAATAAATGTTAGTGTGTGATGTTCAAATGCAGGAAAGATACTGGTGAGTGATTCTATGTGTAATAATATCATAAATGTCATATATTCATTATAATGAATCATAAGTTTACATTAACCAGAGTAATAATAATAAATTAATAATATATATTTATGAAATTTTATTTTTGAACATGCTATTGACCATTCATCCATGTTAAAATCATATCATCATAAATTTTGATTTCTACTATTTTCATATTAAAACTCGCTCTACATCAGGTTATTTTATAGACCTAAAATTCTCAATTCTACAATAACTTGAACATGAATCATTTAGTATAATTCCCTATATTGATGATTTTATAGAAAATAAAAAACATACATTTCATTTTCCTTGATATTCCCATTACATCTACTCAAATTTTTTTATTAATACATCACTAACTCCATATCTTTTACACTTCTCAACATTATAATTTCAATTTATCACATCATCCACAAGATTGAAATTAAAATATCATGTTCCCAACATCGAATGTTATAATATTATGTTCTTTAGACTATAGTTTTATCATCATGACACCTTCAAGTTCCATTTTTATGTTCCCTTAACTTGATCAACCCAAGTCATCTTCAATAAAAAAACATTCTTTAAAAATCATGTAATTTTTATGCTTAGATAATCTACAATGAAAAAATTTATTTAATAATTATAAATCATAATCCATTATATATTAATGATACATTCATTTTTCACAAGGTGACCTTGATTTATGAATTTATTTCACTGACATATTGTTGTTATAAATTTTTATTTTTCATCACACATTAGATTCATACAGTATAACATCAAACAGAAATATCATCCAACATACATGTCACTGGGATATTCATCATAAAAAATTATAACATCAAGAATATTCAAAATTATATATCTATTTTTTTCTAAATCCCTTTATATTTAAATCTTTTACTCATCTCATACAAGTAAATAATGATATAAAATCTTATAGCTAACTTAAAATTCGACACTAAATATATTCTGGATTCTTCTCCTTAAAAACTCTTTACTCAGAAGTTCACATTGTAACATATATACATTGAATAACATGAAACTATTATTTAAATCTAGTAAATATATATTTTTGATAAACAATACTGTCCATGTATAGACTCTTTCAATAACAATATCCTTGTTTGAATCCTTAACTTATGTTTTCTAATCATTGTAACAACAAGGATGGATTCATTCAATCATCAAACTGAATATATGATCAAAATTTCTTTCTTAAAACATCTACATTTTTCATAGATTCATAGTAATGATAAACATATAACTTCTAGAAATATATCAATCATCATCTAATGTTTATCTTATAGAAATTATTCTTCCATAAGAAATCGAGAATTTAAGTACATATTGTTTTATAAATATCATCAATGTGTAATTCTTAAACAAAAGATTAATATTCACTAAAACACAAGGATAGATTAATGAAATCATCAACATGAACATGTTTTAGACAGCTAATTCACCAAAATTAAACATAATTCATAGTTCAAATAATATTATTAAATCAATGGTAATTATATATATTTTCTGTTTCCAATCAAGATGTATCATTTCATCCCATAGTAATGAGAATAATCTTCTTCTCCCCCTTATGAACATATGAATTAATCTTCCATAGCATGTCCAATAGAAGGAAACATTACTACAAGTGATCTATAGGAACTTCAATATGTATCCCATCGTCTTCATGCATTGGGATTATCATCAATTACCCAATGAAAAACTATCATCCAACAAACTTATTGGAAGTAAATATAGTCGTCAAAATCCATTGGATTCATCAACCTCACTATTTGGATTTTTTATATAACCCATATGAAACTGTTATAAATGACTTATAAGTATGTCTTCAGACGTTCAAATTATATCTACCCAAAGTTAATAAACGATGAAATGATTATTTTACCTATTTGTTATGAAATTGTTTGAATATGATAAATTTTCCCTTATATAATAAAGTATTTAAATATTATATTATCCCTAATAGTAATATCTAATTCTGTTCATATATTGATAGAATTACTTTTCTATAATTAGTGAGCCATAAACTAGTTGGTAGTAAATCTAAATGAGAAAGCTCAATGTAGTAAACATAACTAATTAATCTATACACAATGGTATGAATAAACTATTTATAATGTTATACCAACTCAGAAATTATATTCCATGGGTTTTTCATATTATATTTATCCAACTATTCTCCAACATCCATATCAATAAATAGAAAATATATTTAAAAATAAGAATATTTCATTCGTTTCATGTTACTACCCTCCTCTCATCAAATATTCTATCTATCACCATGAATATTAGAGTTTATTTTTCATATAAGGATATAAAAATATAATCAACATAAATCATTGATGATAATTTATATATTTATCATATACCAGAATTATATTTTTTATGAGATATAGATATATTTCAAATTTCAATTGAATTATCCCTTAATAATAAATCTCCATTTATTTTCTTCATCTATGTTGATTGGAATTTAAATAATAACCTATAATATCCTTCTAATTACACATGATTTTTTATGAGGAGGATCATGGTTATAGTTAGGGAATTTAGGTCGAATTTGTCCTCTGAGAGGCTGTGCATTTTTCTCCCAAAGGGATAGGGTTTCCTCTTTTGAATTCACTCCCTCCACTCCTTCGGCGTACCTCAGACAGCTCGGTGTCAGCATCCTCCATCTCGATATTGGAATGGTTTGATGTGGAGGCTTCCATATCTGTTGGCTTAGGCGAGGCATCATCTTCATTGTCCCGCCACACTCAGTGGTAAATGTCTTTGATAGGTGAAGGCCTCAGGTCTGTGTAGGTAGAGTCATATCGATGTCGGATATTGGATCGACATCAATGGGAAAATGATTTGACTTGGCTTCTACACCTTCATGGCTTTGCATTTTCCTCAGAGTGGCATGGATGGGGGAGGGCATCTTGGTTTGGGATTCTGGCGGTCTTGTGGTCTTCGTAGAGGTCTGATCTCGGTGATTCATGGAATTTTTTGTTGATTACACTAATTTTATTGTTCTATTGGTTTGTATAGACTGCTTCTGTCACTTCCCATTGGTTTCCCCCCATTTCTTGTGATTTTTTGTGTTGGTCTCCAGTGTGGGTGTGTCTGCGATCATGTTCTGAGCAAATCCATGCCTAAAGTGGCATTTCTGGTTGAGAGCAGCCTAGATCCCCTCATCGATGATGTTCCTCCAGTTTGGTTTTGGGCTATCGAGTCCTTGGTGATGATGGTTTGGCCTCTCCATTCTCATATCATCTTCCATTTTCTCCAGAAATCACAATAGTGGTGGGAGTCTCGAGGTGCACGGCGGGTTTTGCCTTTTCAATTCCATGGTGAAGGAGTGTTGTGAAGATTTTTTGGTTTCTGAAGGAGTTAATATAGTGTATGGTGGAAGATTTTTGTTTCCATGGTTTGATCCCAAAGGTAGGAAGTTAGTATAGTTGGACTCAACCACATGGAATAGGCCCCATAGGAGGATCTAGAGCTGGAGGTTCATCCTTTCAGAGCTTTACAGAATTGGTTGTTTGAGATGGTATGACATCATCCATCAGATCAGGCATGTGATTTAACATGGGATACATTCTCGCCGAACAACCTTGAAATGGGGGAGAGCTTCATCATGATAAAATGTTGGGGAGGGGTATCACCTCCTTGTTGTCAGTCTGGTTTTACTCTTTTTTTCTTCTAGTGTAATTTGTCTTATGTTTATGATGTCTATTTGGGTTCCCCCATTTTTCCCTTAAAATGGGGATTTATCAAAATAATAAAAAATTTGAAGGTAAAGTTAGGGAATTTGATGATGGATATCTATTTATATTGAATGATTATCTAAATATTCATTATTTTACATATTTCTTTATAAATATGAATAACCATCAATTACCCACATAGAATAATTGAAACTAGAGAAGTGTGAATAAGGTTTATACTTATATTATTCTTAATGAGAAAAATATAGATGAGAGTTGCTTCTCAACCCAAAAACCCTTTTAATCACAACTATAATGTTCTTCATGTTTTCTTCCATGATATATATGTTTCTAATTTGTGCTCTTAATTATATTAACAATCATATTACATACTAGAATGTGGGTTTTTACATCACCTTGAAAAATACATTCACTTTTTTAAACCTATATTTTTTAACATTTTCCACTATTTCTAGTTATTTGAACATTTATTATTTATGAATATTCTTCATTTTCGTACTTTTTGTGGACTCTATTTTCACAAAAACATTATGATAAGAGTATGTTTGATTTTTTTCATCATTATTTATTATTAAATACTATTATATAGAGAGTTTATGTGGATGGTAGAATGAAGGAAAAGGAGGTGGCAGAGCCACATCTAAGCCATGTGAGAGCTACATTGGACGATGAGGGTCATGGGGAGTTGGGGTGTTGGCATTGGAGACATGCCAGAGAAATAGGCAGTGAGGACACCTCAGAGTAGAATTGTAAGGAAGGTGGGGTGGCCACACTATCATCATCATCATCATCGGTTTGTCCTGATATTGGGAGGATGGCATCGTGTCATTGGAGGATGTCAAGGGGTTGGGTGGTAGCATCAGATGACGAGGGTTGTGAGGAGGAGAGTTCATGAGAAGGTCATAAATTGGGGGGGGGGATCATGAGAAGGGTTGGGTGGGGGCATACTAACATGGGTATTTTATGACTACTAGACTTTTTTACCATATTGCCATGATTTTTAAAATTCATGGCTATATAAGTTTGTCTTTATATTAAATTTCTATAGTGAAGTGACTATTATGGAATCATGAAATTAATATTTCATGGAGAATATTGGATAACTAATGATATAGTTTTGTGGTAGGATGTGTTCCAGCCTTAATATTTTCTTATATAGTTCTAGGGTATTATGAGTCTCCCCTTTGTGTTTCTTATATGGTTCCAAGGTAGGATGGATTTCCCATAGGGTGTTTCTTATATGGTTTCTAGGTAGGATGAATTTTCTTCAAAGAATTTTCTTATACGGTTTTAGGACATGATCATATTCCCTATGGGTGTTTCTTATATAGTTTCGGGGAATGATTTTTTACCCTTTGTGATTTTCGTATATAGATCCATGAAAAGAAGAGTTTTCCCTTTAGTGTTTTTATATAGTAATGAGTAGGGATATTTCAACCCTAGGTGGTTATGTATCTAGTTCAGAGAAATCTTGTATTAGTAGAAGAATACATGGTCAATACTAATTTTCATTTTAGAAATTGATGACTTATCAGGATTTATTTAGATTTTTGTATGTTATTTTATTATAGAACACTATCATTCCCTTCTATGATAGGATTTATCTAGGGATGTCATTGTTAGAGGCTTATTAATTTTTACTCATACCTAGATCATGTCACCTTATAAAAAAAACTGGAATTTATGGTTTAAGGATAAGATAAGGAAAATATATATATCTTATTAATGGTTGACCCATCATTTGAGGATGGAGTATGAGAGATTGTACCAATCTAGGACATGATACATGTTTTTTGGATTCCCATTTTTGTTTCTTTTAGTTTTTTGAATAATTTTTATAATTTTTACACCCATTTGGGATCTTGATTTAGTACATATGACTCATATAACATTAAAACATTAATTTTTATATAACTTAATTTATATGTGATAATTATTGGTACTTACCATGATGTCAGTTATAATTAATTTGGAAGTATGTTATTGTCATTATTTCCACTTTTATTGTTTACTCTAATATGAGGTTATAGTATCTCTATGGTATGACTATATAATCTCGATGTTAATTGGTAGACTTGGTAATATAGGGAGGTGTTATGAGGTCATGTAGCCACCATGATTGATTATAATGAATTTATCTACATTGGGGACATTGCAAAGTGGGAATATAATATAATTTGTTTCATCATACTATTTGGTAAAGGTAGAAATAAGATAAGATGTTTTTGGTACTCTATATGGATTTTATTCTAGGTGTAGATAACCCACATATGAGAAAATTCCATGATACAATGTATGATATAGTAGTTCTTTGTTTCATTTTTTTAGTTGAGTTACTTCAACGAGTGTGACACATTGGTTTTTTTGATTTATGAGGTTTGAGAGTTCATTTCCTTGCTAAAATGGAAATATGGTGTTTGTTCATGAATCAAATCATACATTTAGGATTAAATTATCATTCATGTGATTTTTTGTGATTGGTTAATTAGGGTACACTTTGGAGGTTAGTTATTTAAATTTTTAGCACCAACTTATATTTTAATTTACTATATAAAATAATGGTGAAATCTTATCTTGATAATTTGTTTTGATTATTTATTATTGTTATTAATTTTAAAATAAAAATGTCATAGAGTTTTTTGATTTAGAAAAATTCCAAAATAATCTTATAAATCTTTCCCATATATAAAATTTCAATGGAACTTTAATTAACCAAACCATTGAAGTGATGACCATGATAACTGAAAGAGAAAGTGTAACTAAAAATATAATAATGTGGATCCTAAATATACTTGAGGATGGACCTAGGTTGATTTTTTACAGTTTTATGATATGGGATATATAATATAGTGGAATTTTATTTATGTTATTTCTTACCATAATAGCGATTTCCAAAGTTATTATGAATTTTTTATAAGGGATATTCTAGGAATTGTAGAGAGATTCATCCATGATAGCCACCATTAGAGCACTAGGAGGGAAGGGATAATAAATACCCATTTGTGAAAGAGTTCTTTTCCCTAATTCTATATGGGGATGAGATAACAAATCCAAGACATTTGGGGGATGATTTAAGATATGTGAACAAGATTTAGGTGAATTTTTTCTCCTAAAATTGTTCTTAGATATCATTAATTAGGATTCCATCATAGAGGGGAAACTGAGTATGGGAAGATTCACATAGAAAATGGATTCGATTAGAGGGACTATTATTGGGTCTTTTTTCCTTAGGAAGCATTGTTTTGATCACTCACATTATGTAAACAATGTAAAAAGTAACCAGTGTATTGGTTCATATATACCTCATCTGGGAGAAATTTTTATGGATTGTTAGTAGTGTGGAAGATAAGGGAATATTCGTCCTCAGTGTTCTATAACAGTACATGAGTGTGAATTTTATGGGGGAATGGGGAACCTGTAATTGTTTTTCAAGAGAAAACAATATTCACAGTGTATTAGGTGATTCTATTAGTTAAAATTATCATGGGATAGACCAGGTAAACTGTAGTAGGATGGAAGTTTATGTTAAATCAGTTTTCTTGGTTGGAGTGGAGGTCATAGATCCTAGAGGTGGGGCTAAAAAATACAATAGTGTAGTAAAACCCTAAGGAGTTAGGGGGAGAAATGGGGGAAAGTTCTACCCTGTTGTATTCTACCGAGGTTAATCTTATAAGTAGGGATACTAAAATATATACCATCTATGGTATAGTATATTTAACTTACACCTTTTCATATTATTTGTTTTATATATGAGTGTCACTTTCATTCATATTTTCTTATTTTTTTTATGGATTAATGATTTACATTGTTTATTTATATGGGATGATATCGATTGGAATGCATTTGGCGGTGAAGTCTAAGGGAACAAGTGGATGAAAGGATTTTTTCCATATTAATAAATAGTTGTAGGTTCCTTATGGACTTCTTCATGCATGTGAGGCCTCTTTTCAATGTGATCATTTAGATGAATTAGATTATCCATTTTCAATCCCATATTAACTGTTATCATCAAAGAGTTTCAATTACATCCCTTGAGGGAAGTTAATATGTCTACATTGGAGTGTGGTACATGTAGGTAGGTTATACAGGACATGATCATTAGTATCTGGGTTTAGGCATATCATGTCAATAGTATAAAAAGAACTTAAATGATGGGTTTAATACATTTGTTATTAATAACTGATGTAATAAACCACTTTTCATGTTGGTTATAATATAATTGACATGAATACCCATGGAACTTTAATTTTCATGATGTTAATAAAGTAAATTATTTGTAAATAGAATTTATAAAAAACAAGAAAAAATCATTATTTATGTTTGTTTTCAACATCAGTTATATGATAATCAATATATATTTTTTTTAAAAATCAATGATTTCATGACACATTAAATTTTATTCCTATTATTGATAAAAAATAATTAATATATTTGATTCCATCATGACCTGATCTATCTTTCCCCATCATAATCTCTATCACACCCTCTCACATCCATTGTCATTACATCACTATCTCTTCATTACCATTATCATCGTATACAACTTCATTTCTAGGATTCTCAACCTCTATTGACATATTTCATTAACTATATGATTTATTTCTTATGTTCTATCTCATTATATATCCTGTATATATTTTTCAAGGTGGATGATCTATCAATTATCCTCCCATTAACTTCTTAAAATTATTTATAATTCTAAATTGAATTGATGTGCTTGTTTACTTATGAAGGACGTTTTCTATACAGTTTTTTCATTATATTTATTTTAATAGTTATATATTAGTGGTATATTTGTGTAAATTTATTAACAATTATATCTAATTATTACAAGGAATTTTTATTTTTAAATTACCATGAATGTTAGATTTTGAAGTGATTAGTGTGAGTGAATTTGTTTCCACCAACCTTTAATCTTACATGAATAAGAAATTTTAAAATATAAATTCTCACAATTTTATTACCATATTATATCTTCTTTAGTAAAATATTTTAAATTATATTCATATTTATGTTAATTTAATTCACCATAATTGAAAAAAATATTGTGCCTATGGATTGTGTCCTTAAATGTGATGTTATTTCATAGAAAGTATGGGGGATTCCTTGTATTTTAACTAAAATATATATCAACTGATTTTTATTTTAATTGAATTATAATATGATGAAATTTGAAAGTCATTTATTTTATATTAATGGGGTTTTCGTTTCACTATATTTTTACACCATTGTGGTCTATTTTGAGGTATGCATGTACCCATTCATTCATGAATGAATTTATTTTTTTAAAATAAATTTCATTAAATTATATATTTTTGAAAAGAACTAAATTTATAGTTTCTATGTATAAAAAAGGATAATAAATGTTTCACCAATGAACCCAAAAATATATCCAATATTTGATTTGTATCATAATTAAATTCTTGACTTTTAGAAATCATTTGAAAATTTATATTATGATATGTACTAATAAATTATAAAATTAAAAGATATATAATTACCAAATTACATAGTATAAATAAGGAATAAATGGGTCTTATTAGTGTTTAACCATTAAACTTGATGTTAATAATTTTAATTATATATTACTTTTTTAAATTTTTTCAGAAAGGTTCAAATTTAAATTTGTATAAAGAGATACTTTTATTTTATAAATGATTTGGGTTTCCTTTATTTGTGAAATACATTGCATTGATTTTTTTATTATTATTTTTAAAATTAATATTTAAACTCAATCTCAATATATAATAACTTATATTAAGCAATTGAAACATTTAATATATGATAATGAGTAATAGTTGGATTCATTCAAGTAGAATAACTGATTGATATAAGGAAGGAGTTGATGTTTTTTTTAATTTTGTAGACAATATTTTTCAAAAAATGACCTATTTCTCTATCCATGTTTGAAATGGTTAAATGTGAATAAATTTTAATGAATGAAAATAAATTATTATTTAATTATTCATGGTTTCAATCAAAGTTATTGTTCTTGTATTTAACATGGTGAAATTTGGAAAAATTTAAAATTTATTATTAATGAATATTTTCAAGAATATAAGTATCATAAAATTGTTGAAAGGATTTATTATATTTAAGTAGAGGAAATTTAAAAATCATCAATTATTGAGTGCCAATATGGTGATTGTAAAAAACCCATTTAATTAATGTTTAATTAAATTTATAATTTGATCATTGGTGTTAACATTTTTTAACATCAAGGGATAAAATAGATGGAGTGATAATAGTTTTTTAGAGTTTCTACAACTGTTGAAAGACGTACTTCCTGAAGAAAATGATCTTCCATATTACATTATAGTGTGAAGAAAATGTTATATTGGAGTTGTTTGGAGTGAAAGAAGATACATGAGTATTAAATGATTGTTTGAAGCATATGAATGAAAATGAAGGTCTTTCAGAGTGTCCTAAAAGTTGAACATCACAATATAAGAAGAAAGATAAATCATAGGTTTATTTTTCATTTACCAAGAATCATGCTATGTAAATTTTATATATTCTTATAAATGCACATTTGAATTTTTTATTTTTAAATTAAAATGATGAAAAAGTTAATATGGAATACATATGAGAGAATATGATGGAAATTTATTTCATGCAGTTGATTTTATATAGTGGAATAAAATTAATAAACATTTTCCAACCTTTAGAAATGATGTTATAAATCATAAACAAAGACTACGTGTAGATAGAATGAATCGATATTAGATCCCTATTATAAAACATAGTTCATCAAATTTTTTATTGGTAATTTATAACTTAACTCCATAATTTTGTATGAAGAAGAAATATATCATGCCTATTTTAATGATACCAAAGTAGTTAAGAAATGATATTGATGTTTTATTATAACCATGAATTGGTGGAACAAAACCTTTACTGGAGGAAGGTATCATGGTGTATGATTCATTTAAAATATAATATTTTCAATTTAATTGAATTATAATATTTACTATAAATTAATTACCATCATATGTAAATTTTTGTGGACACAACGTTTAGGGGAATTAAGGTTATCCAATTTTTGAAGAATTGAATTTATATTATCAACAAAAAATGGATGAAAAATAGTACACATGGGTCACCAAATAATATATTCTATTTTTAACAATTATCAATGATTTTAAAGGGGGTTTATTGGATCCAAAAAATTTGATATTACTCTAAATATTTTGTCAACTGAGCAGTATTTTAAAATGATTAAAAACATTTATGTTATATTCCAAAGGATATAAAAATATGGAAATGAATGAAATATATGGAATAAGTGTTCAATATTTTTTTACCATCCATATTTGATATATCATGATGTCAATAATAAAATTGATTTCTTTCATGTTGAGAAGAATATTACTAACTATTTGATTATAGCATTGTTAGATATTAAATTTATGACTAAAGATGTGTGGAAAAAAATATTAAACATACTATTAATGGGAATATGGTTGGATCTAACTCTCATTCATAAAGTAAAATGAACATACCTAATACCATATTTCCATAAAGTATATAATTGGGACAAAATTAGTTTTTGTTATTTTCCCCATGGTATCAATGTTCCATAAAGTTATTCATCAAATGTAAACATAAGTGAGTCCCTACAAGATTTTAAGTCAATAGGAAATAAATCTCAGGATTTTCATTTAATGATGAAATAAACCCTACTAGTTTTATTATTTTGAATGATACCTATCAGTTTCATAATTATTTTCATTACATTATGTTATATTTTCAATTCAAATTTTAACATAGTGATAGATATGAATTCACTGAACAACATCGAGAATGATGAAGTTTCTACACCTTTTCGACTGGAAATGTACTTTTCACTGTCATTTTTTTGTTTTCAAGGATAATTTGGTGTAATAAATAAATATTTATGTTCATTTATATATATATTTGGATGTATTATTTTAAAATACACATGAATATATTGAATTTATATATTATGGATCCATATTTAATAAAAGAATCCATTTTTTGGGAAATATATTTATGATGTGGTTAAAAGTTTTGGTATAAAGTACCGTTGGGTTTCATAGAAAAAAAATTCTTACATGTCACCATGAATGAGTTACTTTTTTGAGAAGGGGATATGTTTATTGAAAGAAAAATAGTTGATAGATGAACAAATAAAGAAGGGTTATTTTTACATATTGAATAACCTAAATAACGATCAAACATATATAAAGTTACATATTTAAGTGTTAAAACATTGTAATTGTAAAAAGAAAGATATGTGGATATTGAATGAGATTAAAAAGCATTTTTATGATTTGAAGAGACTATGTGTGTTAGATTATATGCATCAGAAACATTTATATGGTTAATGGGTGGAATTTATTTAAAATTGAACATAAGGAACAAGAATGACATTAATGGATATACATTTTATACCAAAGGTAAAGAAATTGAAGTGATGTTCAGAATAGTAGTGTATTAGTGTTCACTTAATTGATGAATATTCCAAGTAAAAATGATAAAACCTAATATTTGTTTTAATAGAATTTAATAGAGTTATTAATGAAACATGGGAGATTGATTATATTAGATATTGAGATCCCACTTTTAACTATAAATGATTTTCAGTAATAATATTGTGAAACATGATGAATTTGGTACATAACTAGTAAATACAAATATATTGGAATACACATATGATCATTTTATCATTGAAACACATTAAAATCAATGTTTTGTGCTATATGACCAAAAAATGTACAACAATCTTCTAATTTTCCTTGACAAAAATATTTTTATGGTCATGAAATATTTGATGACTATTATTGTTCATGAGATTAAAAATTTTATGAATATATTATTAGATAATATTTATAACAACATCATAGACATTGTATTTTTCATATAGTATAATCACAATGAAGAAATATGTGAAGACAATACATTTAAAATCTCTTCATGTTATAGGTAACATATATTTAATCATTTTTTACATTTCTAAATTTCATAAAATTTTATAAATTTTAATACCGATACATTTTTTTAAAAAAATAAATGTTTTTTATTCTTAGATGACTTCTATTACATGCATGACCAAGTTTTATCAAACCATGACAAACTATTAATATTATTATTTAAATATGGCACTTATTACCTAGAATTTAAAATTGGTGTCATGAATAGGAATAAAATTATTTTAAATATGAAGTGTAATGGTTATATATAAAAAAACATATTGATAAAAAATTACATAATTTTCAGTAAATCCATTATATGTTTCCAAAGAATTATTTTCTCAAAAAATGGTTTTTTTATTTAATTTTGTGAACAAAATAAATTGATTTTTGACACTTTTAGAAAATTAATTTTCGTTAAATAAAAATATTTTTTTAAATAATCATGTCAAAAATAGCTAAGGGTGAGTATTTGGGACTTTTTGGAAAAGATTAATTTGGTCATGAATGGTGAAAAATTCTAGTTTTTTTGAAAACATCCTTTTTTAATTAAATTATAAGTTTTATTTTTAATTTAAAATGTTTGTAAATGTAAAATTATTTAAATTATATATATATTAATCCATTTTAGTAATTTTAATCACATGCATATTGAATATTGATATAAAAAGGTTTAAATATTTTGAGCATTTTCTCTTTAAAAAACTACTTTCTAGTCATGTCTGTAGGTTTATTTTTTAATTAATTTTTTTCACTTATAAGGATATAATTTGGAAAAATGGATTCTATATTTTTAATAAAAAACACTTATATTATATATACTCAACTAAGGTTTTGAAAATAATTAATAGTAAAAAGAATAAAAATTAATTTACCAAAACTAAGGTTAAAATGGGTTTACCGAGGGTCAATAAAAATAGATATGGGATAACATTGTAACATTCAAGACATGTATTACACTTAATAATGACCTAATATTGGTCTTCTAGATGTCATAAAGTTCATCTTCCCAAGCGTTAGGTGTTGTTGACTAGAAAAGTGGGCCTAGGTGTGTCAGTGAGGAGACTATTCCCTAATTTTCAAAGTATACATAGTAGATTATCAATAACATACTAATTGAAGAAGCATATTCACCAACTAGGAAACTGATAAGTAAACAATACATGAATTTACAAAAAAAATGATGAAATAATTTTATACACATATGATGATAATGATAAATGTCATATAACTAAGAAAACATCCAAAATTGGAAAACAACATAGTATTTCAATACATGTATCCAAAATGACAAAATAAAAAAATTGGATATCTACAAATAGAATCAAGAGACTCAAATCGGTCTCATTCTTCCCTTCTCCTATGAATGGCACAAACCAACCATGGAACTGTGGATACATTCCCCTATAACTGCCTACCTCTAAATAGTATGTTCTAGCACCCAACAATGCTTGAATAGGTTGTGAGATAACATTTGAGTAGGCAACCACCAAATGTCTATACAATTCTATAATGTGCATTATAATAATATAAACATAGAATAGTTAAATCAGTAAGAAATGAATAGTTGTAAAGAATTCCCATGACATGAAACTACTAAACCAGTAATACCAACTAGCCTCTCAAGGATCCCTACAAAATATGGTCAAACTCCTATACAAGGTAGCTACAAGCCACATTACTAAACAACACATCCTCATTGTACATCTTTACATATCCTATCCACACTGCCTTTCCATACAATGAAACCATATTAATATCCCAAGGCCCTGTTATACTACCATCCATTCATATTTACCACTATAGAGTTGTTCGAGCAAACTTTTCCTGACTCATAACTCATGTCACATAATGATGTGTCATAACAAAAAGGGTCAGATCCAAGGTGTCGAAGACCAATGAATCCTCATCGTTTTCCAAGAGAATCTCGATGGAGACTAGGTATATGAACTAGTTAGAGTCCAAGGAGCATGTAATACTAGACACGTCCTAGACGAGTCCAAGAAATTTAGGTCCAATATGTTTCAAGGCCCAAGGAATCCCATGGAATAAAGACCTAAGGATCATACTCAATCCAAGACATCCACTAACACGTTCAAGATCCATGGAGAGATTTCCACAGAATCTATATAATCATTCATCCATTTAATACCATTTTATATATATTATATATGATTATACCCACTCATTTAATTCAATTAAATTCAAACATTTTATATAGTTATACCCACCCATTTATCAACATTTACATATAAATATATTCCATGGGAATACCCACCCATTCATCCCAATTTAGATTCGAACCCAAGAAAAGTGTATACCCAATCATATTACCAATTCCATTTAATCCATTATATTATATTCATGCATGAAAAATCATGAATACACAAGCAAATTAGGTAGTACATATCCAAACAATGAAACTCAATTCTATTTAATTATTATTGAAATTCCTATATCTAAAAATGTATTAAAACTCGCCCCTTTAGGAGGTTTAAACTATGTATAATAAGGAAATTCTTTATGGAACAACCCATGGTTTGCCAGGCTTTGGGAAACAGCCACCAAAGAATCACAATAGAAAATAAGGGAATCCCTAACAGGTTCAAATTAACATTATTCTACTAGAAAGTTAAAATTTGTAGCCGTGTAGGAAGGACTGATGGTTGACATGACTTATGACAACTCGATAATACACCAGAACTCAATATAAATGTACAAAACACCTAACTTAGTTCATTAGTGGATTTATCATCTAGTATCTACTCTTGATTCAACTAATATAGAGATAAATATGAATAATAGATGAGGAACCATAAATTAGGGCATAAGAGCCTAAACTCTAACATCACATCTGATAGCTATAAGAATAGTGAAATGCTAAAAATAAATCAAGTACTCACCATTGTAGATCTAATGAGAGGTTCCTCATTCGAATTGAATACCAGATAGAGATTACACCTAAAAACCTATAAAATTCCCCATTGAGAGAGTCAAAGAGGCGACTATGTTGTTGGTTAAAAAAATAAATTTAGGTTCTTAAAAAAATTGATTAAATGAAAATTTATAAAATTCACAAAATTAAAGGGATACAATTTTAGATTCATGGTTTGATAAACCATGCACCAAACCACATGGATTCATCACATGGTTTTACTAACTATGTAGAAACCTTATTATTTCCAAATGTCAAAGTCTGTAAAAAGTACTGACCTGGCCATGTGACTGTGAGGCACATTCAGCACAATTTGGACTAACTATTCATCCATTTCCTTATCTTTGTCTAGGTTCACATGGCTTGGTCATACCACATGTATTTCCCTACACAGTTTTCACTAACCATGTGCCTGACTTAAATCAGCCAAAACTAAACTTCAGGCTTTGAAAAATCCCCAGGCTACCCCAAAACACTCATGAACTCAAGTGGTATTCACATTATTCCATAATTGAACATTAAAACTAAAAACAAAAGAATACTTACCTCACGAAACAACTTTTTTCCTAAAGTATTCTCCCCTTAAAGTAATTCATCCCCAAAATTCACTCTGAATGGTGATCAATATTTGTCTGAGATTAACTCTAACCACTGAGTACATACGATGACCTCCCTCTCTCAAGAATTATTCTGTAAAAGGGAATCATTCCATAACACATATACTAATGTAACTGAACATCCTCAAAGAACCATCATGCTCCTATCAACTATAATGATCAAATTATTCTCAAACGACACATCTACCTAGTTAAAACTCCTCAAGATAAAAAATCATGAAACGTGTTTGAATGATTTTGGTGTAGATGAGATATGTGGATGACGTTGTGCATGAATCAATACCTCTGAGGTAACTATAATCAACTAGTTTTCAACCCGACTATCTCAAAAATCTCAAAGGACCTGACATATTATGGTTATATCTTACCATATCTCTTGAGTCTCTTATGTCCTAGCCTCAGTGAAACGCACAAGAAAACCTGATAAATGACCTCAAACTCTAGAGTTTCTCTACTGTGATCAGCAAATGAATTATGTCAACATTGAGCAGTAACCATCCACTTCTGAATTAACTTGACCTGGTTAGAACTCTCCTAATTGAGACACAATCCTAGTAAATATACCTCACATTCCTCTAACTAGCATTAGAGTGATCAACATGTTCTACTATACAAATTCTCATAAGGTTTCATATATATAGTCACTCGATAAATATTATTGTAGGTGAATTTGACCTGGGGAATATAAATGTCCCAAGTGACCCCAAAATCTAGGAAGCACGCTCAGAGCATATCCTCTATCACCTGTATCATAAGATCTAACTTCCCATCAGTGTGAGGGTAGAATGTTGTGCTCAGAAGCACCTGTGTACCAAGAACCCTTTGAAAAAACATCTAGAAACAAGATGTAAAGTGGGAATAACTATCTAAAATGACAGTGTGATTAACCCAATGAAGTCATACTATCTCCTAAATATTCAACCACCCATTCTCATTCACACTAAAGGTCTCTTTAATTTTAAATAAATGACCAAAAATCATGATCCTATCAATAAAAACCCACAAAACATCATTACCTTGAGGATACCATGATAAAATGGTCACGGAATCCTTCACAATATAATTACATTTCAACTCAAGAATTGAAATCTACTTTCAAATATCATCTCGTCATTGATGTTGTTCCTTCACCTTCTGATAGGTGGAACACCTCGTAGCAAAAATATATACCTCATGCTTCATACCCAACCACCAGTACCGATGACATAAGTCACAGAACATCATAGTGACTCCACGATGCACTACCCAAACTGAATCATTAAACTCCTTTTCCAATTCCTCACATATTTCTACTAGAACCCAAATGTGACCATGGATACACATGACCTTATCCTTGACTACAGTTCAACCATGAGGTGGGTCCTCAGCAGCCATACTCTCTCATAGGACTAAGCCCTATGAATTTTATGGTTTTTTCATCCTCACTCTATCCAGTATGGTATAAGTCACTTCTAAGGATGATAGATATGTTTATATCTATATTTCCTTCACCTTCAAGTGCATCTTAGAGAAAAATGACATAATATTCCACTCACTACAAGCCTACTGCACTACTTGTATTTTAGTCCTCCTATCTAGTTCATCGGCCACTGCATTTCCATTTCCAAGTGTGAAGGGAATATAAAAGTCAAAAGAATGTAGTTATTCCAACCACCTTCACTTCTATAGATTCATATCACGCTGGGTGAATATGTATGTAAGGATTTTGTGGCCCGTGTACACCAAAATATTCCCTCCTATAAAGTAATGTCTCCAATAGAAAAAATCATGAAAAAATATATCTAACTGAAGAAAATGTGTTTGGTAGTTCCTATCGTGTGGCCTAAGCTACTAGGATCCATATTACATGACTCTATCCCCTATCATCATCACTACTCCCGGACCGATAACTAATTTATTAGAATATATACTATGTCTCTTGCATTGTTCTGAAAGTATATGAACTGGTGCTAATGTCAATCTCATGTACAACTCCTAAAAGTTTGTCTCATAAGACTCTGACCATACAAAATTCACACCCTTCTTAGCCAAGCTATTCAATGGTTCTTATAATCATTGTTAGTTTTGTATGAAATTCCATTAATGACCAAATAGAACCAAGAAAATCTATATGTAAAAAACGTTCTTGGGATCCTCCAAATAAACCAAATCTCTCACATTATCTATGTCTGTTGATACTCCCATCTCCGAGATAATGTGACATATGAAGTGAATATGATCCACCTATTAGTGGAACTTTGTTACCTTATCATATAACTGATTCTCACTCAGTGTATCTAGTGCGATATGCAAGTGTTTAGCATGTCCCTATAGATTATGTGAATAAACCAAGATATCATCCATGAACACCACTACAAATGAATCCAGATAAGGATGGAACATTCAGTTTATCAATTCCATAAAAACTGTTGGGAATATTCATGAGACCGAACAACATAAATAGATACTCATATATACCTTACCTACTACCAAAGGTTTTATAAGGTATGTACACATATTGAACTCATACATGATGATATCATCACTTCAATTCGATTTTTTTGAAAACCCAATCTCCTAGAAGATTATCAAACAGTTCATCTATCCTCAGAAAGGGATATCAGTTCTCAACCATAAATTGGTTTAACTTCAAATAATCCAGGCATAGATTGAATGTTTATTTTTTCATTTCTTTAAAAAATAAATGGTTAACCCCATTGAGAAGTACTGGTTCATATATACTCCTTCCCAAAATTCTTTAGCTACCTATTAAGCTCCTGCAACTCCATCATAGCCATCCTATAAATAAAAATGGATACCGGTGTAGCTCATATCACTATATAATTGGAGAACTCAACCTATATCTAAAGATGTAAACAAAAAAATTATCTAGGAACACATCCCTAAAACAATAAACCACTAGATAATGTTCAGTTTGATGCACTCCTAAGTCATTTAGATTCAAACATGTGATTTGGGCTGTCATACCTCCTAGTCCACAATTCCCCAATCCAGCTCGACACACCTTAATATCCCATTCACCATTATGAGTATGGAATTCACCCTCTAGTGATGTGAAAGTCACCCTTCGTATATAGTAGTAAACAAAAGCTCGATAAGATACTAACTAGTCCATCCTGAGTATGACGTTATACCATTCCATCTCCAGAAAATAAAGATCCCAAATGAAGTAACACCCACCAACCATAAGGGGGAACTCCTTGCATCAGGGAACATTCTCCATTCTGATTCAAAATGGAGTTTCAATCATCATAACACCCACACAAGACAATACAACAATACCATTTCATTTCACCACCAATGATAATATAAAACTTTGTGATGCAACTATATAAAAAAACCAGATGCAATAGTGGAGGATACAAGGATTGTACCACTCAACATAGGAGGTCCAAAACCCTGCTCCTCAGGTTTAGTCTATACATAATATATCTATATTATACCATGGTCCTATGAATTAACCACACTGCTCAGAGTAGGACCACTCTGATGTCTCAATGTAACTAGTTTGTGGATTCCATGACCACAACCACCACTACCTCAGACTGATCAACCAACATTGCTCTAGATCCTTATCCTACATGGACCTTAGGAACCTACTCCTGAATCTGGTGTCAGTGATGACCCCCTACCACTCACATATGAAGGGAAGGTCCTACAGAAACATTACAGATGGCCCATCATACCACATTATTGGCATTATACTAGGTTGCGGCCACAATAATTATTAATGTGGTCTCACCCGCCACCTTAATAACAGAACACTAGGCTACCAGTACTCACAGATTGACTGGTACTCATTTCATGGGATGCCTCAAAATGGTTATACCTTCTTGAAGTTATTGAACCACTAGCTCAAATAATAGTTGTTTCCACTTATGTATACCCAACTTATCTCAGGTTCCACTCTATAATCAGCACCTGATTCACAGTTTCAGTGATATAGGTCAACCTGAACATGATGAACTAATATTTGATAGCATATTGGAGACCTTCCTTGAAGCGTCTTTCCCTTGATATCTCGTCAGTAAGGTACATCATTAAAAAACCAAGATACTCTATAAACCATGTTTTGTACTCCAAAATAGTCATACCACCTTGCTCTATATACATAAATTCACTATACTACTATTCCCATAGAGTATCCAGGAAGAAATAGTCATAGAATTAAGTTTAGAAGTCAACCTAACCTATATGTCATAGCCTGTCAACATGTTTGAGTAAATCCCATCAGTGCTTTGATTTATAGTGAGTTCCTATATAAGGCTTGATATGGAATACCCTCATCTCATTTGGTTGAAACTATATAGAACCCATAATCAAATAAAATATAACAGCATAAATCAAGTGTGTCACCCAATGGTGGAATCAAATAAACATTATTTTTCAAAATCCCAAAATATAAATTTAATTTCAGGAAATTTATATTTTACATATATGTAGGTTAGCTACTCCTAGGAACAACTCATTACTATATTCCACTCCCTTCCTATACTTGTCTATTATCACCAAATAGTAAGACAATCTTGAAAATAGTAGTTATGATTCCCATTTTGTAACGTCCCAGACCCAGATTCCACTTAATAGTGCCTCGATACCGATTGGCTACATGGCCTCAAGTGAATCTCTATAAATGATAGAGTTTTAGGACTAGTAGTGAGGGCCTATGTGTGTCTGTGGGGAGAAAACTCCCTCATTACCATAGTATAAACATAAAATTATCAATAATGAAATAATAATGAAAGAACAAACAACAACCAGACAACAAATATGTAAATAGTACATGGACGTATATAAAATACAGAAGTAATATCATAGATAGATGATGATAATGATACATTTCATATGTCTATGAAAATATCCAAAAAAAGGTACACAATAGTTTATTATAATACAAGTATCCAAAATGAGAAAGGAAAAAAAGTGGTATCTCTAAATAGCATCGTGATCTTCTACCCGGTCCCATGCTCCCATTCTCATAAGCATGGAACAAATCAACTATGGAACAATGGGAACATTCCCCTATCACTACTAGAATATAAATAGTGTATTTGGGTACCCAATAATTCCCAAATAGGGTGTGATAAAACATCTTAGTAGGAAACCACCGAAGGTCTATACAATTCCATGCATATAATTATGATAAGTTAATAAAGTCCATCTAAACATATATGCAATAAATAGTAGAAAATAATTCTCATGGAATCAAACTTTTGAACTAGTAATATCAACTAGCTTCTTAAGTATCCTTAGAAAATATGGCCAAGCTCCTAAAGAAGGAAGCTACATGAAACATTGATAAAGAACACATACTCTCTATATATCCATATATATCTTGTCCACATATCTTTTATGTATAATGAATCCATATCAATAACCAACAAACTTTCCATGAAATCATCCATTCATATTTATCATGGTCAATCCAATAAACCAGGCATGTCATAATTCTCACAGTCATGTCGTATATAGAAGTGTCAAACCACGAAGGGTTGAATCCAAGGTGTCGAAGACTAAGGAATCCTCATCGATTCTCAGGATCATCTTGATGGAGACTTGGTATAAGCATGGATTCCTAGGAGCATATCATACTAGACACATCCTACGTGAGTCCATGAAAGCTCGATCTAAGGGGTAGCGAGGCCTGAGGCATCCCATGAAATCAAGACCCATGGAGCATACTCAATCTAAAGTGTCCGCTACCTTGTTCAAGGTCCATTGGGATCTTTCCATGGAATCCATACAATCAATCATCTATTTCAAACAATTTTTCATATATTATACAGGATTCTACACACTCATGAAATCTATTCACATTCAAACATGTCACATGGGTATACCCACCCATTTATCACAATTTAAAAATAATAATATCACATATATATACCCACCCATTCATCACAATTCACATTCCAATCCAATAAAAGAGTATACCCACTCATATGAACAATTGAATTTAATAATTTTTAATCAATTAAAGTGGGAATATCATAACAACACAAGTTAAAAGGGAAGTACATATCCTATGAAAAAAATTCAATTCAATTTAATTGTGATTGGGATTCCTAAATATAGGAAAGCACACAAACTCATACCTTTGGGTGGTTAAACAATGGTATAATATGAAAATTCCTTAAGTCATGACCCATGGGTGTCCATGGTTAGGGAAATGGTCACCAACACATAATAATGGAACCTAAGAAAATATCTAATAGGTCCAGATTAACTAAATTCAATATGCCAATTAAAATTTGGGGTCGTGTGGAAAAGTCTGACGGGCGACATAATGACCTATAACACAGTAAAGAACTAAAAATCAAAAATAAATGTACATACCACCTACCATAGCTCATTAGTAGAATAATAATCTAGTATCGAATCCTAATTCAAATCATATTGGGAGAAATATAAATAATGGATGAAGAACTATAAATTAAGGCATAAGACCCAAAATACAAAGATCACAACCGATTTTTAGATGAACAATGAATTTTAAAAACGAATTGTGTACTCACCATTATGGATCCAATGATATCTTCTGCAATCGAATCAGAGACCAAACCAAGACGATACGTCAAATCCAAGAAAATTCACCATTGAGATATTCAAATAGAATCCCTTTATAACTATTTAAAGAAATTAAATTTACGTTCTATAAAAGAATTTTAATTAAATTCAAAATTACAACATTATGAAAATTAACGGGGTGCAAGGTTTGATAAGTTGTGCACCAAAACACATGGAATTCTATAAGAGGATGATCTACTACACAGTTTCCTTGCACGATTTGACTAATCATGTGGAAACCATGTTATTACCCTCTATAAAAGTATGCTAAAATTTCTGACCTAGCTACACACCTGTGCATCCCATTCTGCATGGTTTGGAAGAACTGTGTGGCCATTCCCTTCTCTCTTTCCAGCCTTGTATGGTTTGGTCAAACTATGGGGCATGCCTCTCATTATTTAAATTATCCTTGAAAAAGGATTAAATCAAACAAAAATTAGGCTCTAGGTGCCAAAAAATCCTCAGACAACCCCAAAACACTCATGACCTCATGGGGGATTCACTTTAGGCCATAATTAAATATTAAAACTGAAAAAGAACGAATCTATACCTTATAGAAAAACCCATGTTCTTACAAAAATAACATATGAACTTATACAAATACCATTATAATGGGCTTATTCTGACTATTTCACCTCTAATGTTTCACAATGAGCAATTATTGATCTGTTTAGAAAGTGAAAAACATGGGTACACCATTTTGATTACCAAAAATAGATGTGTGGTGCTCACCTCACTTATAAAAGGACACCCCATATACTAACCACTTCACACTTCCAAATCCCTTTAATTTGGACAATAACTACCTAAACATATTCATTAAATCTATATACACAACATAAATTCTTTAGTTATTTTAGGAATTAATCATAAGTATTCTTTATGTATAAACCTAAATAGGCTCCCTGAAGAAGAGGTTAGTTCTTAACCTTTTATTTTAGTTTTATTTATTGTTCATACATCTTAAAATATTATTTTATTAGGATGATATAATAATACCATTATCTCTCATATAATAATATTTTTTAATGTAATCACCTATATCAATGTTCTCTTCCACCCAATGGGATATTAAATCATCATTCATGTGAACAGTGGACTACCACCTCACAAACCATTGTTATTTGACTTTCATAACCAGGTCTGAATAATAGATATAATGATGTATTAAATGTTTATATATAATATATATGATTCATTTATACTTATGTAATTATTATGTAACATATAACATCTACGTTCTACTATGTGAGAATATGATAATGTTGCTTGTGGGTATAACAGACTACCACAACCCAATGCCACATCATTCCTTCACACATTACATAGAAGGTAATAAGAACGGAGTTAATTAAAATATGTTATTTATATGAAATAAAGAATATTCTGAAATGGTAATATATTATTCAATTTTTTTATTTCAATCCTTCGAGAAAATGGAAACAACATTTATGTGTACGTATGACCTACGGTCTCCATGAATGGTGCATTTCATTCTCTATCTCTAAATTTTATGGATTAATATATATATATATATATACTGAATATATATTATATTTATATAATTATTATAATTCCTTACATGATGGAACTATTTTCAAGTTAATAGTATTAAAAATAACAAATCAAAAAATATATCAAAAACAAAGTAGTTATTTTCAGGAATGAGCCTATAACAAGATATTGTTAATAAAGAGGTAATAAAAGGTCATAGGTAAATTGTATATGATTTGATATATATAATTATGGTTCCATAATATTTTTATAATACACATATATTTATTATACCGGAGTTTTGAACATGTACAAAGGAAGCTAAGACTTATGGTAATGTACTTTTTCTCAATTTTCTTTTTTTGAGACAAATGTTATATTACACCCCTATATTCTCTTTTGAGCTATATATATAGCTCCATTGAATTGTAATATCATGAATTTATTTATTCTCATTAAATTTAAATTTTCCTTTAATTTCATTCTTTCATTGGGGCTTATAATTCAATGTTACCAAATTTGAAAGGGTTTATGACACAATCTCATAATAGATCATGATTTATATGATAATATTTTTGGTGATGAAATCATATATTCAATATCTCAAAAAAGAATGAATTTTATTATCCATTTTCTTTCTAATAATACAAGTTTATCATTCATTCTAATATATTTATATGACCAAGATTTTATTGGGATTTTATCAATAAAAATCCTCATTATTTACCTCTTTGGTTGAAAATCAATTTTTTTTCAAAAACCCTGTTTTATAAAAATTATTTCAATGTTTTTAATGTTTTCAAAATTATTAATTAATAAAATTATTACGCATGATTAAATTTTTACATAATTATTTGAATTTTATAAAAAATGTGAAAAAGAATATTTGGTTTCACATGTATGGCATGAATTTTTTTTTCTAATGTCATGAACATTATTTTTTGTATATAAAATTATTATTTTTAAAGGTTATTTTTATAGAAAATTATTAACAAATTGTTTTATGAATTTTTAATTCCATTTTTTTTCAAATAAGGCCTACTTTGATGTTACAAAAAACGTGAAAAGAATATTTTTTAACATATACTGTATGAACATAATTTCTTGATGTCATGACCATTATTTTAATTGAATATTAATTTATAAATTTTAATGTTTATGTTTTAAAAAGGATTTCTAAATTATTTTATAAATTTTGAATTTTAAAAAAATTGTTTTCAATGAATGTAAATTTTCCACATGAAACATCCATAGTGATTTTTTAGTCAATATCATTTTCAATTTAATAGGACATCCCATGATGTTACTTCTACTTTACTAAGGTTATTTAACGGTTGCAAGCATAGAAGAATCATTAGATAGGTCATTCCAAACATTAATTTTTTTTTTGTCATGATTGATTATTAATCTGATATTTACATGATGATAAATTCCATTATAAAAATAATTGAATCAAAAAATTAATATAAACAATGGATAAACACCGGAACCAAAGTGAATGATCATAACATATTATTTATCATTAATTTTAGAAATAAAATATTTCTATGTGAAGATTTATTTCTTCATTGAGGGATTTGAAAATTTATCTATATCGTACCATCATTATGTTATAGGAATCAAGAGTATATTTTCTCCAATGGTGATCCACATGAGTTCCATGAATCTATGAATGTCCCCATAGGAATCTCTAGGTTCTAGAATAATTGATCCTGACCATTGGGTCATTAACCTTTGATCACCCTAGGAATCACTTCCAAAGGATTCTCCTTGATCTCTATATAGTCTCGAGAGTGAAAGGTTGTGGAATATCACTCTCTTTTCCTAAGAGCATTTTAGGAGAGGGAGATCTGTAGGGCATTAGAGGATTCTCTATAAATTTCATTGTGCACAAAAAAATCGAATTCTCTCTATTGAGAAAATAATATAATTGGATTTGTATACCAATATGGATAGGATAAATAATAGAAAAAGTTCCCTTTATTTTTTATTTAGTCCCCATGGAACCACATATCTATAATAATAATAATATTATTATTTATTGACATGAATTAAAATCATGAATTAAATTAAATATTATTTATTCAAATAATATTCAATATATATTATTTCTCACCAGTCCATTAAAATTAGGTCATCATTCCTTGAAAATATTTATCTGGCATTGATTAATGACTATTTATTTAATAAATTAGTAACATAACATTATTTTCCAATAAATAAATAAATATTCTATCCACTAAATAGATAATAAATATTTTTAAAATTTTTCACTAACACAATAATCTCTCAAATAAATGATGACAGAATATATGCGATCAGGAAAACATTAATAAGTATTAAACCATTTTTGGGAATAATAGTTATTCAATTTGTTAAATAATAAATAATAGTATATTATTTAACTAATATTCTGGATTAAATTATCATCTAACCATGTTGTTATCTTTATCAATGGCATTAGGCTAAGAAGACTAAAGTCCAAAATTAGAATGTAGAAACATTCCAAGGAACCCATAGAGAAAGTAGTTAATGCCAAAATAACATAATACCTTAGATAGATTCTTACTATGTAATATATTATATTTACCAAGATATCTCTTAGAAATCAATATGAATGCTAGTTACATAAACCCATGTGCTCAATTTCTTCTTTTCATATTCCCAATATAAAAAATTATTTTATAATTAAATGTCCATTGATTGATTTAGGCTATATAATTTTCATAAAAGGTCATGATATATCAATTGTTTTTATTAAAATAAGGGAAAATACTATCAAGTATTACTCATTAATTAAATATTCCTCTCGATACACCCAATGTATCCTACCTCACTATGAACTTATAGTATCATTAATTTGGTCAATTCTTCCAAGTAAATGACTTATTACACTCATTAATAATAATATTAATGTATAATGATCAATAAATTGGTCTGAAGATAGGAACACCCAATCAAATGAATAAATGTATATTTCATACTGGAAAGTCTGAATCTCATAATATACATTAATGGATATTATTAGTGGTATACTCCATGAGAAGGGGCCTAAAAGACCTATGAGTCTCCACCCCTGAAATTATGTATCATTTTTGTCCCTAGAATGATTTCATATGTATATAGAACAAATATTTGAAAATAATTTCATGGAACTTATGGGTTGTCATCATAGTAGGGAACTACTATGATCTTTTAGTGAGACAACTACTCTTAAGACATTATGAAATACAATGTTACTCAAAAGAAAAATCATGATATGATAAGTAGTTTATTAATATTCAAAATAAGGAATAATGGTTATTGTAATTTATATAAAATTTGGTTCTACGGAACTAACTTTATTAGACTACCACTTACACTAGATCCAAATTCTAACAACATTTAGTCCACTATCTCTCATATGATACACATGCTACTGTTGAGATATGCCTATAGTCAAGTGTTCCACCATGTTATATTATTTGGGAACCTTTCTTACTAAAAATATGAACTTTTGAGAAAACACTCTTAAGAGGTTATACTTCCAGGGTATGTTTTTTTTCTATTTGTGTGAAATTTTATTTTTTTCAAGATCAACTATTATATATTACCACAATAAAATTTGATAGGGTTTTGAATTCTATGTACCACATCAATCTCTAAATAAACATTTCATGTCTAGATGGATTCCTTAGATACATCAGAAGCTTATATATATTGGAACTCCACTATATAATTAGTGAAAACAGGTGATATGATCTCTTCTAGCTCACAGATCCTCCGTTGATATAGAAATCATATCATGAATACAACTTCAAATCATTTTTATCTGTTTGAAAACTATCATATATATGACCCTTGATGACTAGATATTTGTATCCTCCATACATCGGGAACATGTCCTTAGTTCTTCTTAGATGCATCAGGATAACATTAATAGTAGAAAAATGTTTTTCTCCTAGATTTTCTTGATACCTTTCTACAATTATCAATGAATAGGAAACATCAATTCTAGTACATAAAATGAAATACATGATTGTTCCTATTGCTAAAATGTATGGGACCTTACTCACTCTCTCTTTCTATTTTTGTGTCTAAGGACACATTTTCTTAGAAACATTTATACCATGTGATACTAGAACCAATTTTCTCTTCGATGATTACATACTAAATCTATTTATATTTTGGTCAATGTATGTATATTCACTTAGTCCATTAAGCCTCTTGGATATATCACGAATGATCTAGATCCCTAAAATATTAGCCACCTCAATTAATTCCTTCAAAGGGAAACATTTGTTTAACCTATCCTTAAAAAACCTTAGGTATGGTATGTCATTTACAATAAGTAATATATAATATATATATATACTACTATGATAATGACGTAATTCCCACTAAACCTCTTGTAATAACATGTCTCACATTCATTCTTAATGAAACAAAATTATTTTATTGATTCATTGAATCAAATTCTCACTGACATGGATTCTTTATTCAATCCGTAAATGTATATCTCCAACTTTCAAATGCTTTTGGCATCACCTGGAGTCACAAACTCTTCTGGTTGTGTCATTTAAGAATCTTCATAAAGTTTTCATTAAGAAATGTTATATTGACATCCATATTGAAAATTCTATAGTCATAATAAGAATCTTTAGAAATTATAATCATGATGGATTTAATCATGGAAACTAGTGATAATGTTCCATCTTAGTTAATTTCTTTAAATTTTTTCCACCCTTAAAAAATTTCCTTTCTTTATACGAATTTAATTTACCTTCAATATCTAGTTTTCTCTAGAATTCACATTTTCATCCCATATGATTTACATTCACTGGTGAATCGAACAAAATCCAAACATGGTTCTAATACATAGAATCAATATCTAAATTAATGTCTTCTTTCATTCATAGGGATTCTGAGCATGCTAATACAACTTTTTAGGAGAGTGGATCATAATTTTCAACCAATAATGAGTCACCATATTTACTGACTAAAAAAAATATCTCTCTAGTTCTCTTACATATCTTGTGATCCTACATAGTAAATATATTTTAGGAACTACTTCTCCCCTGAGGACATATGGAATCTATTAATGTACTAACTATTTTGTATCTTGAGAAACAACATCATAAAAGTTAGTCTTTCTCTCACAATCACTTTTGAGGATGTTCCCCCTTTCAATAATGATAAATTTTTAGATGATAATCACGTTCTTTTTTGAGGGGTTATATAGTAATTATCCATTTTTTGTAAAGGATAACCTATAAAGATGCAAAATTTATCCTGGGGTTGTGGTTTTTTTCCCGAGGACTTAAAAATCCATTACAACCTGATGCACATGTATATGAAAAAACAAGTTTCTTTTCACTCCATAACTCAAATAGGATTTTCTTCTACTTTATTGGGTACTTGGTTTAATGTATATTCCACAATTTGCAATGAATATCCCCAAAATGATAATAGAAGATATTTATGACTCATAATTGACATTACCATTGCCAATTATGTATATTTTCTCCTATAACTAACATCATTCCATAATGGTGTGCATAGAGGAGCAAGTCCAGATATAATCCCAAACTCCCATAGAATGTCAATAAATTTTTGTTTAAGATATTCACCACTTTTATCCAATATAATCATCATTGTATTATTTCCAATAATATACTCTACTTTATTATTTAATTCATTGATTTTATGAAAGGTCTCAAACTTATACCTTGTTATCTAAATATATCCATATCAAATAAATTCATCAATAAATGTTATGAAGTAAGAACACCCACCTATAGATTTTACAATAAATAGTCTATAGACATCCTTGTTTACCAATCCTAAAATACTTTTGGTTCATTAAGACTATCCACTGAATCGTGGTCTGGTCATTCTACGTTATAATCAAGCATTCATCTTTCACATTTTTTATCTCAAAAGATTTTAAATAACCATCTTAACATATTTTTTTAAAATGATTATCATTTACAATAAATAGATAGTAATACCATATATCTGTCTTATATGAGTCATGTGAACATCATTCTTTATCTATTTACAATACTTGTCTTGTGTAATTTAATAAATAAACACCATTATTTAATTTAACCATTCCATAACATATGTTGTCTTTATAAAATAAACAACATTTATTTCCAAAGATGAAAATTATACCATCTACATCTAGGAATGATAGATAAATTATGTTGTTATTATAATTTAGTACACAATTACAATCCCTTAAAACCAATATCATTCCTATTGTTGATGAATGCTGGTAGTCACTAATCGATAGAGAATGCAGCCTCACACTATTAGTAGCTCAAAAAGCCACTTATCCTTTGAGAATCATTAGGAATCTACTTGGTTTTTGAACTATAATAGATAAGTAACCACCACTATATTTATATAACATACAATGTGTAGATATTGAATGAATACAGTTGATAAAAAATTCATAATTGTCTTCCCCTTTATTCTAGGTGTAGTTTTTCATCCAGTAGCTTTACTTTCCACATGAAAAACATACTTCCTTATTTTCGTTTCCCTATATATGGATCTTCAACATCTTGAAAAGACAATTCATGAGAGATTTAGACTTTTTAGTAGTCTTGGGCCCCTTCTCCTTGATCATCCATTTCTTATTCACCATAAGGACCGTAGGTTTCTCATGACCCATGTCATTATCCACATGAATAATCAGTGTAATAAGTTCTAAAAGTTTCTTTTTATTATTTATCATGTAATAATTATTAATAAAACTCGAGATGGTTGTGAGTCATGAAGAAATAATCAGATCTATGTGCAACTCATCTGATAATTTTATCCCAAATATATCTAAGTATTCAATGTAGCTAATAATCTAAACTAAATTTGGCCCAGTTGAAAAAGTCTCTCCATGATTAGTTGTAAACGTAGCATTGGAGATCTCATACATCATGTATTTATTTCCCTTGATAGAGACCTCAATGGTGATACATCATTGTAAACATATCTATGTCGTCATATTGGTTCAGAATCTCATTCGTCATGGATGATAAGATGTAACAACGAACATATGTAGCATCATTAAAATGTTTACCATAGAGAGATAACTCTTACTCACCATCCTCATTACCATGAGCATCAAGAATAGATTCTTCCATTATATAAAGTTTCCTTTCACTGTGTAGGATAATACGTAAGGGACTTTTCCACTTATGGAAATTTGTTCCCGTGAAAAAGATATCCTTCTCATGTACATATCATAGTGATTTGATTGAAGTAATTTTTATTGTTTTTTCTAAAAATATTATTGTAAGTGTTTATTACTTTAAATTAGTAAATTTTAAAAAATAAATAAATATTTAATTTTTTAATCTCCAACAATTTTATTAAATCCCAATATCCCTCCCCTTTGGCTTTAAAATATCATGTTTCATGGAAATTGTAGTGGAAAGGATCTATTCCACTTATTATTCCCCCAACATTGTCCCGTCATGAAATTTGAAGGGTTTTAGGTTGAAATTACAATTCCAACTAAATTAACTCATAGTTCTATGATCTATTTAGTGGAATCCCCAGTCGTAAAATCCAAAAATTGGATTTCCTCAACCTTTTCCCATAATTTATACCAAGTCCTACTTTAGAATTCAAGCCTTGATGTCTATATAGTTATTTCCACCCAAAAATTCAAGAAAGACTTCCATTATAATTGGAAGCACCCCAACTTTGGTTTTCAAATCACTTTGAACTATGGTTTGATTTTAACTAATGTATTTGAATTCAATACAGACTTAATATATATGATTGCAAAATTTTATATTTAATTATTAAATTTGAAATTATTATTTTTATTACATGATTTTAATATTAATTAGTTTACTTATGTGATTAACCACATCTTAAATAACATTTATACCTAATTAAACTTATTTTTATTCAATATGTCAGGCTTCTTAATTCATTAATTCATGTGATATTGAAAAAATATCCAGAATAAAATAACCATGCAACCTGACATAAATAAAATAATAAATTTGTATTATCATGGAATTTTACTAATGGTTACATAATATAGTAGAAAATAAACTAACCAAGGACCTGTGGAAAACACCTTGAACCATTTATTGTTTGTGTTGATGTTTTCCACATTTCTATCTATGTATCTCTCTTGAATTGGTTTCACATCATCTCCAATATTAAACAATGTCCATTGGCTTTAGATCTACATCCATTACATGTTCTTTTACTCACATGTAGCTGAGGGCACCAAATAATTGGATAAGGTGTTTACATAAATCAAACCATGGGATCAAAGTCCCTTACATAATGAGATGATATATAACATGCAGCCTAAAAATTTAATTTAATCGTAAATTAAATGGAACCAATCACATAAAAATCTATGGTCTAATATATTGATCATCCACATTCATTAACCTAATTACATATTTAATATAATTAACATTTAATTATAATAATTATTATTTAAGATAAATCATGATCGAATAAATTAATTATCTTCTTTAATTCATTAATTCTTTTATCTTAATTTCCGTCTGAATTTTCATGAGATTCTCATCCATCGTAAATTAAAAAATGGATTTAAAATTAATAGGGTATAAAAAAATATACCGTAGAGGTAATATGGTGAAAACTATTCTGAACTACCCAAAATGTATTATTATCATATATATATTACTCTTACAAAAAGTTTTATACATGACATATCACAAAACATCACAAAATATACTATCAACTTAAAGACCACACAGAAAATATGGTAGCACATAATTATTCAATGCACATAGAGTAATAACTATAATATTACTTACACATGATATGTAGATCTAAATATTTTGTACAAATTAAATATACTATATATATAACCCATTTCATGGATTATATTTTCAACATATTGACCACTCATAACATATGTTGATAATGTTTCCACAATATATTAGATTAATCTTCAATACAGAATAATTTGTTAAAAGTTTATGGCCTGTATATTATATAACCTAGTCTGTATTTTTCTCACCATATATCCATATCACATGCCTAGGGACACATCATGTAACTATTCCATGTAAAGTGTTAGAGTACACGATGTGTGGTCTCTGAGTTACATGGTCATATGTAATGTACTCCATGTAAGATAATACATGGAAAATATCTGACTATAGTAATAAATGACATGTACTCAAGTTAAATGATGTGGAATCCTAGTGACCATGAACTATGATGGCCTAGTCAAAAAGTGGTGTACCTCATGTAACAATTTCACACTACATGACTTTATTAAAAATTAATTCGTGGTGCGTTAAACACTAGTACATAATGTCTACATCCAGGCTACACACGGTGTACTCTTATTTTATCTCACTAGAATCCTTGGTACCTTTGAAGGAGATCTTAAAGTTTGTTTCATTCATAAACTTAATCAAGATGATAATATTTTTTATAAAAAAAGATGAATAAATAATATCTCAAAAACTATATTAAACAACATTTAAACTAGAATTGAAAACTAATGAAAAATGGTTATATCAATCAATGATATTTAAATAACTATAAATAATAATTTAAACCCTGTAATACCACATGAATGTTTTTGGTGTAGCCGAAGCATTAAATGGGACATTCCCAAATTTTCATTTTTGTTAATCGATGATGAATCCAACATTTACAAGATGATAAATACCATGATAAATGGAATTGAATTGAATAATATAGATAATATATAAACTCCAGAAAAAAAACCATAGGATCATCACATATTATTTACAATTAATTTAAAAAATTAATTAATTACCTCGTGAAAAATTCTTTCTTTGTTGATAGATCTAACAACTTATCTACATTATACTATCATTTCAATTTTGGAATTATGAGTATATTTCCAATAGTGGTGATCCACACTGGTTCCACAAACCTCTAAACATCAACATAGGATTATTCGAGTGCTATAATTGATGATCTTAATGCTTTGACGTTGACCTTTAACTGCCTTGAGAATCACTTTTAAAGGATTCTTCTTGATCTCCCTATATCTCTTTAGAATAGATAATAGAAGGTGGAGGAAGATTGATATTTTTTCTGGAGAGCGTTCGAGGTGAGGATGATCTCTAGGGATTGAGAGGATTTTTTTCTGATGTCATTATGAACAAAAAAATGAATTGGGTTGATTGTGAAAATAATATAATTACGTTTATATACCTCTAGGGTTAGAATAAATAATTGAAAAGTCCCCTTTATTATTTATTTTATCCATGATGAACCCCATTTATATAATAATAATAATATTATTTCTTAACTTGATCTAAAATAGTGAATTAAATTAAATATTATTAATTTATATAACATTGAATATATATTATTTCTCCCAAAACCATTAAACACAGTCATCCATTAACCCAAATTATTTATCAGGGCTCGAATAATGATAATTTATTTAACAAATAAATATCACATCATTATTCTCCAATAAATAAATAAATATAATATCAACTAAAGAGAAGATAAATATTTATTAAATATTGCACTCACATAATATTTTTAATCAAGAAGGTTTAATGTTCATGTCATCAAACTATATGCTAGATGTTTCTTTTATTGAATTTTCAAAAAAAACATACCTATAGAATACTATAGCCATGGATTTATTTAGGCTGTATAATTTCCATAAAAGGGACTGAGATATCATCTTCCATTAAATAACATAAGGAAAAATCCATTCTATCATTATTCATTAATGAAATATTATTTTGGACACATGCGTTGTATCCTCCATTGTCATGAACATATTTAATCACAGTTTTCATCAATACATTATAGTATGAAACATATAACACTAATTAATAATAATATTAATATGTAAGGATCAATATGCATTTAAGAATATATGAACATCCAATGAAACAAATAATTTTGGTTTTATTATTGGTGGTTATCATTTTCATAATATCAAACACTAGATATTACCAATGAAGTACACAATGAGAAGGTTCATCAATGTCATATGAGTCTCCACCCCTGATATAGTATATCATTTATGTCCCCAAAATGAGTTCATCCATCTATATAACATATATTTAATAATACTTTTATGGCACATCTAGGTCCTCATCATTATGGGGAACTGCTATGACATTTTAGTATGACATCCAAACCTAGGCCATTATCACATACTACGTCCAAAAAAAGAACAATCATGAAGTGATAAGGAGTATATTAATAATAAAAACAATTAATAATGGTTATGATAAAGTACCTAGAAGTTGGTTCTATAGAACAAAGCCCAATAATATTATTCAAGAATATAATTTTAATTCATTCTCTAAATGGTTTATGGTTATTATGATGACATGTTTTTTGAAATTAATTTTCCTTACATGGGTTATACCATGATATAATTCTTGTGAAACCGGATACTTTTTCAATGGGTTATGATATGAAGAAGTTATGAAATGATTATGAAACCTACTTGTTCAACATAGGTTATGACATAGTGAAGAAATAAAAGTGGCGAGATTAGGTCACTTTTCTAGCTTATTGGTTGAGGTTCAATTAGGTTCAGAATTAGTTGACAATGTTTTTATTGAAACTGTTGATCATATAATTTATTTAAATATCATGTATGAGAAGTCCCCAAAATTCTATAATGATTTTCATGTTATCGGTCATGATTACTCAAACTATAGGATCTATATAGTTTTGATATTATGATTCTTGTGTGGGAATGATTCGAATAACTTATTTAAGAAGCCTAAATATTTACATTCTAAGACGAATGATATTTTTCCTTAGATGGAGCAGGATCCTATTGATAAGGATGTTAAAAATTATGCTGAGAATATCATACTGATGGTGTAATGATCTATTCTTATCTAGGTATCCAAACTCGAGGAAGAGAATGGTGGTAGACTAAGTGGTTCACCAATTGCTAAAGCCCATAATTCTGAATGTAAAATGAAAACTTGGGATAAAATATACATCTAAGAAGTTAATGTGAATAATGATGAATTCATAAGTGATGATATCATGTGGAATCAAATGGATCCTGAGATCAAAAGAAGTGAGACCGAGCTAATGGTTGAACAAGTGAATGAGGATGACATACAAGAACATGTTGATAAATATCTTTCACATGAAATGATTACAGTTTTAGGTATTTGAAAGGGGAAGCATATATGGGAAGATGTTTCTCTAGTGACCACTAAAGTTTTACAATCTTCTAAGGACCAAATTTCATAAGGGATGAAAAAATCTTCTTAAAATTCATTGTGGATAAATAGGGATTTCAACTTATATCTTAATAGAAGATAAGAGCTCTAGTGACTTCTCACATGGTGGATGAAACACCAAATGAAGGTAACATTATTCCTATTAAATATCCAAAAATTGAATAATCTAATGATGTACAAGATATAAATACTATAACTACTAATGCGCTTCATGGAGACCAAACACACCAAGAAACAACACTTTATTATAGATCATGGGAGGTAGGAGTGATAACTCCTATGGAAAGAGACTCTTTTTCTATAAAATAAAATGGGCAACATAATGATAGTTCAAACACTAATAGTACTGATGCTGATACTCTAATTGAAAGGCTTTAATTCCTTCCTTCAAGTAGGGGATGGAGTAGAGGTTCGATAATAGATGTGGAAAAGTGGATGGAATGTAATTCAGGTGGAAGAAAGCATGCTAGAAAAATATTGAAGAAAAATATAGGTTTATAACTTTTTTTACTTTGGGATTTATTACTTTGTTTTCCTGTATATTCTGATGTTACTCAATTTTTTTCTCTAATAAAATTAGAGCTTCCACTATCCTTCTAAAAATATATATTAAGAAGTTATATTTTTGTATGAAATGTTTGGGACATTACTAATATGCTCTATTTAATGTTTTTTTCTTGAGCAACATATTTCAGTATATTTGAAACTTTTTTATTTAGTCAGTTTATATTTTTTTTGTAACAAAATTCAATTATTTAATATTATATGTAATTTCCTAACATGAACAAATTTTAGTTAATTTATTTCTTATATATATATAATTTTATGTTTCAAAAATACTTTTAGTATTGTTTTCACATTGTTATTAATTAATAATATATATATTTTTAGTTTAGTTTAGTTTAATTTAGTTTATTTTGTGTCATTTTCCAATTATTAATCAAAATGATATGGAACTATTAGATTTATATATCTTTTATATATTTTTTGTTATTAAATTTGATGTCCAATAAATATGTTAGTTTTTTTATCGTTGTTGTTTTATTTTCAAACTGATATGATAAATAGATTTTTTTTTGTTTTTTACTGATTTTCAAAATTTTATTCAAATTTATATATATTATTTGAATTTATATTATATTATACACAAGTTTTTTTATTTACTTATATCATTTAATCTCAAATTAGTGTTTTATTAATATTTAATCATTTCAATAAACTAATTTAAAAAAATATGAATACAAAGGTGTTTATTTTAGTTTAGTTTGTTTGATTATATCTCAATTTTTTAAATATTACATTTAAGATATGTTTTTTAATATTTTTTTTAGAAATTATTAGTTATCTTGACTTATAGGATAATGATGGATTAGATAGCTGAGTCACATTAACTTTTTTCTGGAGTATCATACTTATATTTTTACTAAGGAGGCTCCCCTTCCTTCTACAAATGAGACTTCTACTTCAATAGGGTCCGAGAAGACTTCCATGGTTGGTAAATGTTTTTGAACACATTTACAAATATTAACATTTTCCATTAGCTGGTACTATAACACCCCGATAATTCTATGAAATATAATTTTAAATAATTTATTACATTAATTTATTTCATTTCATGCTACACCATGTTAATCTTTTACAACATGCAATACTATCTTATCTTGTGTTACACGCAACATTAAGTTTTTATGAAATATTATATTATTATTCTAACTTTTTAAAAAAGAAAATTATAACCTAGCTATTATAATGGAGGATATAAAAATTATTAACTAAATTATGAAATTACAATTTAACTATGTATATATAATTCTTTTACCAATTAATTATAGATGAATGTAAAATCTTTTGTTAAAATAAAAGGAAATTTATTTTCTGAAAAACTATTTAAATGTGAACAAATGTGTTTTATACCAATAAATAGACAAATAAATAAAGATGCATCATATTAATGATATATATATATATATATTATTTAATCTAATTTTTAACATAAATTATATTGGTTATTAATACATGGTATAAGAACAAATTAAATTTTACACACAAAGGATATATTATTATAAAAATATAATTTTACCACATTTTGTTGGTGCACTTGTTTTAAATATAGTTTCTATAAATTTATAAATTATATTTTAAAAAATAAATTCCCTATTTTAATGAGAGATATCAAAATTTAATTTGGTTGAATGTTTGTTATTTTTTTGTTAATTTTCATGTTTTGATTAGTAATAAAATATATAGAATTTTAATTCAAAATAGATTTTTTGTCAAAATAATTTATAGTGTTAAAATATAATTATAATTTGGTTTTAAATTATAATCAGATAATATTTTAATTATCTAAAAAAATTTAGGTCATTTTAATCAGTGTCACGTTGAATTTGGATATAAAATCATTTGAATCTTGTGATCATTTTCACATTTAAAACTTATTGTGCTATCTCGTCTGTAGGATTAATTTTTAACTAATTTCTACAAAATACAACGAATTAAATTTATAAAAATTGATTAAATATTTGTTATCAAGAGGACCAAATTTATAAATTATTTCCCTTTTATATTTCAACAATATGAATAACAACTTTAGTAATTTTTTTAACCATGGTTAAAGGTAAATCAGGTAATTGAAGGTAAAAAATATTTTAAATATTAGAAAACTACCATAAAACTTTTAAAATTTTATTAGATTAATCTAATTAGACCCTTAACACATTTTAATTATAAAAAATTAATTTAATTGACTCTGTTCCATGAAAAATTCTTGGACATTATTAAATTCAAAGAGAGTGACAAAATGTCACACTATTACTTATAATAAGTATAATATTTCCAATATGGGGTTAAATAAAAGATATGATGGAATATATATATATTATAATGAAATTTAATAAGTTTATCTACATAATTTAAATTCATTTGACATTTTTTGAGATGAAATAATTTTCATATATAATTACATAATGATTATTCAGTAATTATTCAATTAATAAAAATCCAATAAAGTGGTGCTAAAAAAAATTAAAATAAATATAATTTTAAATATACAAGGATATGAATGAATTTTATAGGTTAATATTAAATATTATAGGTGTATTAAATAATTTTTTGAATTTATCTTTCAAGATTCATGTTTTAAATGTCAACGTAATGAATAGTGTCCAAATTGACAAAAATGGTATTTTTATAAAAATAATATTTTATTAAATTAGTTACAAATCATAAAAATACTAAATAAAGATAAATGGGAAAATTTATGGTCTAAAATATCATTAATTTACCATTAATGGTTTAATTTACACCTTATAAATAAAAATAACAACCCGTTAATATTGAAAATGTTTTTATTATAGTTAAAATTAAAATAGGTTGACAAAGGCTAACTTAAAAAATAAGGTTTTAAATTATAACAAAACTTGTATTAAATATATTGGATGATGGGATTAAATCAAATACTGCATTATACTAGAATTACTTTCCATGTATGGTTATTTGGTTTGATATTTAATTTATTATAGTTTAATATTCTCAGAAATTCCCAAAGTTCCCCTCAACTTCATTATAAAAGGACACATAGTCTGTCATCCCATTTCACCACATTGAGGATTCTATCCCAACCAATAACTTAAAAAATTACTTTTACACTTCACTATACACCTTCTAAAGGTTTTATTCTTTTGAAAAGACAAACCAGAGATTCTATTAGAAGAGAAATAAAGGTACCATTTTGAAGAAGTGGTAATTGCTCTAACAGATCACTCTTTTTTTACTCCTCTATACATCATAGAAATATATGATATATATAAAAAAATTATAAATTCATCATTCTCAATAATAAGTAATTTTATTTTTAACACACCATTATACAACCCCTACCCATCGTACAGTAAGTGAAAGTATCTCTTGTGCATTCGTACAACTTACCGTCTCCGTATAGCGATTCAATTCATTTTCCATCACCATATATCATGGTTGGGAACAATGAAATGTTTAATGTTTATATATTATATTTATTAAATGACCATAATCATGGAGTTATAATATCATATCTACCATTTTACCACTAAATCTTTTGGGAAATGATAACGTCGCTCATGCGTACATATGGCTTACCATCTCTATGAGGCAATGTGATTCGTTCATTATCATTATTTCACATGGAAGGTAATAAAGACGAATTTTATGAATTTATATGATATATTTAGCATATGAATTATTTTATTTATAATATATAAAATAAAATTCTTTATTTTAATATTACACAAAAATTAAAACATCATATATATGTATGTACAACCTACCGTCTCCATGAACAATGTATTTTATTTTCTATACCTAAATTTTTTGAAAAACCATGAATAAATATATAATGAATAAATATATGATATTTATATCATTTTTATCATTCTATAGATGATGAAATAATGATCTATATAATACTACCAAGGATAACATGTCTAATCGTGAATGAAAAACAAAACATTTATTACCCAAAACAAAATTTTAACACAAAATTGTAAATAAGTGAGTAATATAAATTTATAATTAAATAATATATTGTATTATATATATTAATATGGTTAATTATTATATGTATAATTAAATAATATTTATTATATATGAGGTTTTCATGTATATGAATGTAGTCAATACTTATGGTAAGGGATTTATGTCTCCCTTGTATTTTTGTGGGACACATACCTTATACAATACTCGTTTCTTCAATTTGGAGTATATATTTCACATGAATTTATTTTATGAGAATTATCCAGAATATTATGGTATTATAATATACATGCAATTTTCTTTCATTCATGGGGTATATGATTCTACCTATTACAAAGTGATGAGTATTTATTTCACAATCTCATCAATATTTGGGATTGTTTCATTTTAAGACTTTGTTGGGGAGTATTTATCTTCCATGTCCATGTTTTCTAAAAGTTTTTTCAAAAAACTATTATCCTATGTATTTTGAAAGTAATTTCTACCCATTTATTACTTTTTAAAAACAATATTTAATGTAATCTTTTTTTCCATTTTTCAAACGAGGTACATTGTGTCTTTTTCAGAAATGTTATAAAAGGAATGGTTTTTTTAAACTTTTACGACATGAAAATAAATTAATTCCATCATGAATCTATAATTAATTTATGTTTCATTTAAATTATTATAGTGTTATTTTCAAATAAAATTTTTTCTTTTAAGATTGTGTGTCATTTTAAGGAAAAAATGTAACAAAAGTTGAAAGGACAATTTCCTTGCTAATTGTTTTAAAGTGATCAATCCTAATTATCTTCTTTATAAGATGACATTATTTATTGTTACCTATGTTTTAATATGTTATGATTCAGTACAACCATTATTATTCATTCTAATAATTATTTATATTTATTATCTTATTATATTTATGAAACCCATTTATTTTCCACAGGTTATTTTATGATTGAATGATGTTAATGAAACCAATTTAATTCCTTAGTTTCTGATATGATTAAATATTTCCGTTCTTGTGGAACACATATGTATGGTATTCATTATCTTATTCATGGGATGTATATCTACCTTCAATTCATTGAGTAATGATTAATTTCTATGATCTCAAAAGGGAACACAGGAGGTCAAACTAAGCCTACAAGAAGATGGTAAACGGAAGGTCATCCTAATCCCACAACATGTGGGTACATAATAGGTCATCCTATGACCAAAAATAAAAGTCACACAAGAGGAAATCTCAAGGCCAAAGTAGATACATTGGTCATTACCCCAAGTCTAACATACTATTAATGTCTTGGTAGGAATCATTGACAGAAGATATTCTAAGCTTATTTTTATGCTACAATTTCCATTCCTTGTGCCTTTGTTATACTCTCATGGATTATGTGATTTGATTGTATTATGATTCATTCCTTATGATCTGCCAATATTTATTCAATGAATCCTGTATATGATCTTTTATATTCAAGATATGTCATTTAAATGATAATCTCTTGTTTTCATACCCTTATACTCATGTTATTCTTTTGTATCTTGCCTGTTTACACTCACTGAGCATAAGAGAACACCCTTTCTTATGATTACTTTCCCCATTTTATAAATAAATTATTTAAGAAGGAGTAATAAAGTGGGATATTTTTATAGTATATTTTAAATATATTTCACCAAATTAGAACAATGTGTTCTATGTTTCCAAAGGCACTAAACAATTATAGTCCCTGGGTATGTGTTTTCTATAATGTAATGAATATTCATCTATTATTTTATTGAATACATGTTAAAAAAGTATGGTTCATTATAGTTGGTATCAGAGGAAAGGTTTAGTGAACCTTTAGAAACTCAGATGAGAAATCTCTATTGATATCCCTAGGGATATTTCTAAGGATATGTATGGGGATGTCTCTAAGGATAATCCAATAGTGTCATATTTTGAAGAATGTGTCTAATTTATACATAATATAGGTTATTTTTTATAGTTATGTATTTTTTCTCGATGATAAGTATTGGTCATGCTATTATTTCAGGTCATAGTCAATGGTGTTAACCAGAAAAAACTCGATCAAGGTTCAATGTGAAAAATAATTTTTTGATGAGCTATCAAATGGGATGATTAATAGAGTAAAGGATGTTGTGATATTGCCCAATTAGTTTTCATAGAATATGATTAATAACATGTACCTTAACTAATTCCCAGAGTCATCCAAGATTAAGAAGAAATAGTTTTTTAAGAATTATGTTTATGGATACCACATATGAAAAAGGATTCAATGTCCTTTTTGTCAATAATGTGGGAATAAACACCCAAATGGATGTCTTAGAGAAACAAAAATATGTTTTCAATATTGAAAATAAGGACGCAAAGAAAGTAAATTCAAAGGTAAAATGAAAATATCAATTAACTCAATAATTGGTAATATTGGAAGACCTAAGGTACCATCAATTTATAAATTCTAAAAATGTGAAAAAATGGGAATTATTAAAAAAGATGTACTATTTAAAAATATCAGGAAGATAATCAGTAAGATGGTATATGTAATTGTTATATTTCTACTGATTATAAGACTATAGGTGGAATTTTTAAGGAAAGAGGAACAAGGTAATAGGATGAGTTATCCTTATTAATGGAATATGTATAAAGTAATATAATGAATGTATTTATGTCTTTGGATTCAAGAATTATGTTATATGAAATGAGAAATATATAAGGAATGTTAAATTTATGTTTTTCACTAAGTATTTAAATGAATATACTAGATGGTTTCAATGGAATAAAAACATGATTTAATGGGAAGCTGATATTTGGGGAAAACACATTATTAAGGGAAGGATAACCCTTAACACATGTGTGATATTAGAATACTGAAATAAAGGTATGTATTTTAGGTGATAAAATAAGTGGGGTAATATTGTTAACCTTAGAACTATTTATTAATATGATGACAAGGGAGTCAAAGGATTGATTTTATATAATTTTTTGGATTTATGGTATGATTAAAGATTTAATTTTTTAAAGCATGCAGGTTTTCAATATGGTTTTATGGAAATTTCGGTTTTTACCATATTTCAAAATAATACATGATAATGGCCTTCACATGTTTTTTATGTGACAATTGGGAAATACATCATGTTTATAGGGATATATGATATGTTTAGTGACTTTCTTTTTAAATTCAAGGATTTTAGTATTTTAGAAGGATAATAAGGGTAACCATTTTTGAAGTTGTTTACATTGAAATTTGGTTGAGTTTTTGGATATTAAATTTTCCTAATATAAATATTTATGAATATTGAATAACATATTCCAACCAATTTTATAGGATGATAACTAGAGATAGAATTAATGTCTTGTTATTCTATTGTGGATATTATAATCCACAAGTTCTATGACATGACCCATCCCCCGAGGCCCATGTCATGACTACCGCAAGCTCGCCTTCCATAGGCTAGGGAATGGCGACTAGCACCGAAGTCATATTCCCTAAAACTGGGAAGAAATTGCCTTCATAACCTATAATCACATGAAACCAAGCACACAACAAGATACAAACTCAATTAAAATGAATAGTAAAAAAGAGTGAGTGTAGTAAGTAAAAGGGGCCATAATACAAGCCCAACTGGAAATTACAAGGAAAACTGGAAAGTATAAGATGACTAATAGGTGAAAATAAACTCCTGGATCGTTGACCATGAATCTACCTTAAGGGTAGGTACAACTCACGAATGGCTATCTCTTTGGTTCGCCTCATTTAACGTACACCTCCAAGCCACCTCCAGTCCTGGTACCCTCGTCCTCATTCAGTGCTCTCCATCATCTTCACTAGACATAACAGGGTGTAGGCCTAGCCCATGTAGGGGTGAGTATAACGATACTCAGTTGGGACCCTGAGACCATCAAGGGCTCACAAAATCCACTAAGGATAAACCACAAGGCATTAAATCAACTAATAACCCTATATAGGCATATTCCCATACATATACCAATGTTATCAAGTATACCCATCTCAATCGTGAGGAAAACATAGGGTCCAACCCAAAATCCCAAAGCTCAACTGTTCCACAAAGGAAGTAATACCACAAAGGTATGTACCATACAAGTACACACATAGAGGATTACCACCAAGGTATTACCACGATGCAAAGTACCACACAGGTACAAACTCATTAGACACCGGGTATAACTTAAGTATAGTAGTAGAGATGATTATATGTAACTACTGAATCATCTTACTCTATTAAGAGGCTCTGCTACTGACCCACACAAGATCGCTTGGGGCTGACCCAAACAAGATCGCTCTGTGCTGACCCACACAGGATCTCTGGGTGCTTACCCAAAAAGGGTCGCTCGGTGCTGATGCACATAGGATCTCTAGGTGTTGTCCCACATAGGATGGCTTGGTGCTGACCTACACAGGATCACTCTTCATTCTTCACGTCACAACTAGCTACAGGGTTCCCACACTATGCTCGCTTCTCTCTAGGAGGGTCCACTCCAAAATACACTGGTCGATACTCTAACAGCCACGAATTCCCAAAAAGTTGAATCACAAAGGACCGCCACATCATAGTGGTCTCAACGCAATAGACGGGGCATCAATCAGACACCCAGTCTATAAGTTATTATCCTTTTAGTCATGAGGGCGTGGTTGGATTCTTGCTCGATCCAACCCGACCATTTCCTCAACATCATCCAAATATATAGTGGGTTATACCAAAGGGACTATCTCACTCCAAGGTTTTTGGCTACCCAGACGATTCGTCAAACGGATGATCGGTGTCAAAGATATGGCCGAAAGTGCGTAAATGGGTCGAAGTGGGTTCGGGTCTGGTTCAACCTGGTCGGACCGACCCAGCCTGGGCCGACCCGGTTTGGGTCGACCCCGCCCAACCCGCTGGGTCCGGCCCGGCCCGCACAGGGTGGCCCGGCCCGGGCTGGGCGGCCCAGGGTGGCGGCGGAGTGGCCGGGGGTCGCGATGGCCACGGAGCTGCGTGAAGCTGCGGGACGGTGAGGCCACATGATGATGTGCCCATGGGATGGTGAGGCCACGGGCAGCGCGAGGCCAGGAGCGGTGGAGGCCGCGGGGTGGCGCAGGCTGTGGAAGGCGGCGGCCGTGGGGCGGCGACGACCGCGGGTGGTGTGTGGCAGTAGTGGCAGAGGCTATGGAGCAGGGTCAATCGTGGACGGTGGAGACCGCGGTGCGGCGAGGGCTATGGGTGGTGGAGGCCGCGGGGCGGTGCAATTGTGCCATCACCTTCATCACGGACAATGGTGGTGTCAGTGCTGTTCTCGAGTTCCACTGGTACCAAACGCCATCACCGGTTTCCATCACAATCGTGAAGAAAACACCAATAAAGAAGAATAGTGGAGGGGTCGGGCCGTGTTTGTTTGACCTGAACCCTCTGCATTAGGGTGGTAGTAAGCATCTCAACAAAATCATGAATCAATAACGTCAAAATCTACAATTACATATGAATCCTAGATCATCCCGTTTTTGTTGATCCATATTCGCCATGCTTTCGAAGAAAGAGTAATTTAGTCGAAAAATTTCATGAATTCAATAACAACCCCTACCTTGTTTGTTTGTTGATGTCGATGAGAGAAGTTGATGTTGTTTACATTCTTCAAACCAACCACATGCCTCCAATCCCGAGCTCATTCATCGGAGAAATTCTCTTCGATGGAGGTGGTTCTTCATTGTTGAGATGTACACCATTGGAGGATGTCCTGAGGAAGAAGTCGAAGTCATGCGTCGACGTTTTTTGTTGGAAGAGATCTTCATTGGGGGATGTGTTCTTCCAAGTTCTCCTCTTACCAACCCTTATGTCTCAATTGCACCATAATGAAAAGTATCCCACATAATAGTACAAGTTCTCTATTATTTTTTTGGCATAATTTCAAATTGGAATAATTAATTAATTGGTGAGTTGGTATAATTAATTAAGGTGGGGGTGGTACAATTAAAGTGGGGGAAGATCAAGAGTTTTCTCCCCATTAAGAGTGAAGTTCAAGGGGGTTTTAGTCTTGGGTGGTCCCCACCACCATAACCAACATGGGAGGTTAGTTCTGGTGGCCCCCACCTCCATAATCTCACATGGGAGGTTTTGTTCTGGTGGTCCCCACCTCTCAACATCCACATGAGAGTTCCAAAAAAATTAAATGTTACATAATTTTATTTTATTTTATTCTTTCACAAAAAACCCAAATACTAAATTTCACCCCCGACCAACCGCCTTCAAGGTGAAAGTCTCCTTAAGTGAATACTAGTGCTGTGAGATCAATTGTGTTCTCATATTTCAATTCTAAGCACCAGTTCAAAAGTTAGAAAAACCAGCGCACACGTTTACTGAACGTACCCAAATAAAAGTTCATAAATTCACTCTGGGAACTCTAGGCCTCAGAATCATGCACCGTTATTTTTCGCGGACTAATAAAATTCCCATTTAATAAAAAAAATTACATGGAATTATCGGTTCTTTATATTCTCCCCACCTCAGGGATTTACGTCCCCGTAAGCCACAACTCAGAAGTAGGAAAACAAGTGGGGGTACTGAGAAAGAATCTGAGCCTCCCGCTCCCATGTTATATCTTGATGGTTCCCATGCTTCCAACGAATGTGAACTAGAGTTATCGACTACCCATGAAGTACATGCTCCTGTTGATCCTAAATATCCACTAGAACTTCCATAAAAGTCACCACATCGTCAATGTCCAGCTCACCGTGATCGATGAAGTGAGAAGGGTTGTGCATGTATCTCCCTAGTTGGGATACATGGAAGATTTCGTGCAGCCAATGCAACTAAGGTGGAAGAGCTAAGTATTATGCCACCTCGCCAACTCTTTCGAGGAACTGAAAAGGTCCGATGAACCTCATAGATAACGTCCTGCCTCGGCTAAATCTCTGTAATCCTCATTGAGGTGAGACCCTTAGAAAGGTGTTGTCGCCATCCTCAAACTCCAGAGGTATCTGTCTCATATCAGCATAAGACTTATACCTAATCTGTGCAGTCTTCATCCACTCCTGAATGATCTGTACTTTCCTTGGGGTATCCCATACCATCTCTGGTCATACTAGTGCTGAATCCCATGGGTCAGTCCAGCACAAAGGTGATCTGAAAGGTCACTCGTACAATGCCTTAAAAGGTTCCATCCCATTGGTGGAGTGATATCTATTTTTGTATGAAAACTCCACTAAGGTCAATTGATCCTCCTAGCTATGGTTGAAGTCAAGGATGCAAGCACGCCGCATGTCCTTGAGGGTCTGAACGGTCCGATCAATCTGACCATCCGTATGAGGAGGGAAGGCGGTGCTCAAATGAAGCCGCAACCTGAAAGCCTCCTGAAACCCCTTCCATTTCTAGGAAGTAAAACTTGCATCATGATCAGAGATAATCATTGAGGGCACTCCATGTTTCCGCAAAATCTCCTACACATAGAGGCATCCCAACCTCTCTACTGAACCCTACTATCTGATCGGTAAGAAGTGGACCAACTTGGTGAGTCGGTCGACAATCACCAAAATCGAGTCATGTCCCCTCTATGTACTTGGAATTCCTGTCATGAAGTCCATGGATATCCCATCCCACTTCCACTCAGGGACCTCCAAAGGATGAACCAATCCTTCCGGCACCTAATGCTCCACCTTCACTTGCTGATAAGTGAGGCACAGAGAGACAAACTTTGTAGTTGCTTTCTTCATTGTCAGACACCAATGCTATCATCGAAGATCCTGGTACATTTTCGCCACTTTTGGATGTACCGCTAGTGGGGATGTGTGGAACTCCCTCAACACTTCCTCCTGAAGTGACACTGGTACCACAGTACGTCCTCTAAAGAGGATGATGTTCTCCCCACCTTCAGAAAATCCATCACGTGCCTATCCTGTAGATATCTAAGAACATCGTCTCTCACATTTAGTGTCCCTACATTGTGCCTCCCTCATTCGCATAAGAAGTGCGGGAGTGACTGTGAGAGACTGAAGAAATGTTTCTCCATCCCAATCCACAAAGGATATATGCAAAGTGTCCAGCTACTCCGTCGCCTTTCCTGGTAACTGTATACCAGACCTCCTTCTAAGTTCATCTGCTATAACCTTCCCATTCATAAGAGTATATACTATCTTGAACTCATAGTCCTGGAGGAACTCAAGCCAAATTTGCTGCCTCAGGTTTAGGCCCTTCTTTCCGAAGATATACCTAAGAATCGTTTGATCCGAGTAGACTCTAAAATGCTCTCCCATCAAGTAATGTTGCCACATATTCAAGGTGAAGACCACTACTGCTGACTCCAGGTCATGGGTAGCATAGTTATGATCAGGCTGTCTCAGGTGTCGAGAACCATATGAGATCACTACTCACTCCTGCATCTGGAAACATCTGAGCCCAGTCCCTGATGCATCGCAATAGAATACAAACCCAACACCCTCCTCTGAAAGCCTCAAGATGGGGGAACTAGTCATCCTCAGCCTCATCTTCTGAAAACTCTTCTAGCATCTCTCTGAACACATTAAGGTTTGTCCCTTATTTTTCAACACTGATAAAGGTGCTGCAACTCTGGAGAAATCTAGTACAAACCTCTGGTAGTATCCAACCAAACCCAGGAAACTTCGTACCTCCGTCACACACACGGGTGGATCCCAAGAAAGTACCACCTCAACCTTCACTAGATCAACTGCCACTCTAGCCTCCGATATGTTATGTCCAAAAAAGTGCACCTCTCGGATCCAAAACTGGAACTTCAAGAGATTACCTTAATGCTGGTTCTCTTAGAGTGTGTCTAGTACTACCTAAAAATGATAGGTATAATCCTCAACAGTAGATGAGTAGATCATAATGTTGTTGATGAAGACTACTACAAAGAGATCAAGGTATGGCTATAAGATCCTATTAATGAGTTACATGAACACTGCTGGAGCATTGGATACACCAAATGGAATAACAAAGAAATCGTAGTGGCTGTACCGACATCTGAAATTCCTCTTCTGCACATCCCCATCTCGTACTCTGAGCTGGTGATAGCCTGATCTGAGGTCTATCTTTGAGAACCACCGTTCCACCTTCAGCTGATCAAAGAGGTCATCAATCCTCGAATGTGGGTACTTGTTCTTCATGGTCAACTGGTTCAGGTGCTAATAGTCAACACAAAGACTCAGGATCCCATCTGCCTTCTTGGAGAACAAAATCGGGGCTGCCCAAGGAGATACACTGGGCCGAATGAATCCTTTCCCCTGTAAGTCCTCTTGTTATACCTGCAGCTCACGAAGCTCCGCGGGAGCCATTTGATATGCTGGTGTAGATATCGGTGTCATATCGGGGTACATGTCAATGTAAAAGTCCTCCTCTCTGTGAGGAGGTAGACCTGAAACATCATCAGGGAAGACATCTGCGTACTGGTCCACCACTATAGGTCAACTCGAACTATCCACATCAACCGGTCTGAGGGTAAGGCTTGCCAACTGATGAGTGATCAGATGTACTATCATCAGGGTAAGTCTATCCTATGTTGCAAAGTCTACCTTCTTTTCGGTGAAGGTAAAACTAGTCCCATTCGTGCGGACACATAACACTTTGAGCCTAATATAGTCAATATGAGAATGGAATGTAGATAACCAGTCCATACCCAAGATGACATTGTAAGGCCTTGACGCCGCTACTAGGAGATCACAACCGAAGCTCTCACCTCCTAGGGTAAGCTCACAATACCAGAACCAGTGCGTAATCATCGAATCCTGTCAAGTAAGATTATCTAGCCGTAAGGATTAAGCCAACAACTTCGTCAGAATCTCCGACCTCTAAACGAGGGTAGTGGAAATAAAACAATGACTGGATCCTGTGTCTATAAGTACTAAAACAAAGCTGGAGTAGAAACAGATCGTACCTCGTATCATCTCCAGAGTTCCATGGTCGTAAGCCTCAGCTTCCTAGAGCTGAGATCACCCCTATCCTCCCTCTCCCTATGGTCAGGGTAGTCCAATTAGTGGTGGTGGCGGTAATATCTCGAATCGACTCCAACCATAAGCTTCATGACTAGCTCCTCTACCACGTCCTCCTACTCTCTAAAGACCTCCTCATTCAAACCTCTATATCTGCCTGGGAGGTCCTTCGACCATATACTAATCATCCATATGGCGGGTCGGACAATCACAAGCCATGTTACCCTACCCGCTTCATGCATAACACTGCCCGCTCCTGGCTTGACTGGCTCTACCTCGGGTGCCCCACACATCCGACACTAAATCCTATGGTTGACCACCTATAAGTCTGGTCCTCTTAGACCTCTGTGTCATTTGTTTGCTGCCAGCTATAGAAGAATCCACTACATGATGACTGGTGGTGGGTCTCACTGCTGGTGACTGCTGATCAAGAAAACCCTCCACTAAGAGGGCTCTCTCTAACACCCCTTTCTATGTCGGGATGCTAAGAGAAATCATCGAAGCCCTAGTCTCTCACCTGATCCCCTACTCAATGGTCAGGGCCCTGAATAATGGGTCCCATACTATATCTGTGGAGTAGCGTGAGAGGTCAGTGAACCATGTTGAGTACTGTGACACAATCATTCTGTACTGTTGCAGATGAATAATCTCATGTATGCACACTGTGGGAAGATTCAATGGGACAAAATCTACCCGAAGACTCTCACTAAGGACTCCAGCCAATCCTCGACCACTTGTGGGTCCATCTCTCCCCTGAACCTAGGTGGCCTCTGGCACTGGAACTCATGAAACATGCTCAAGAGGCGTGCACCCTCTACTACTGGGGCTAGGGGCATTGGTGGCCCTCCGTGTAATGGTACCGCTGGTGCCTCCGCTAGTGCCTCTACTAGAAGGGGGCCCTACACTGAGGCCTCATCGTTCCGTGGTCTATTTGTGCATAATATATCCGGAACCCTATCTGGCTTTCTGCATGGAGGCATCTTAAATAGAAATATGTGTGCCATGATAAAAAAGTTATACCTGGTGAGATGACTCAAAGAGATCACAAAGAAAACTCTTAAAAACAGACATGCAATCAGTGTTTTTAGTTACTACGTCAGAAATCATAAGTCAGGGTCCTGGTGTATGGATACATCAGCCGCCACACCAACACTGGATTCCCTAAACTGATAACCACACTCACTACACTTAACAAAATTGTTGTTAAAAAGATTAGAATCCAATGTTCTATGGTAAAAGATACTCCTCTGATACCAATTTTTCATGACCCATCCCCAGGGGCCCGTGCCGTGACAACCTCAATCCCGCCTTCCATAGGCTCGGGGATGACGACTATCACCGAGACGTATTCCCTAAAACTAGGAAGGCTATTCCTTTATAACATGTTATCACACGGAACCAAGGACACAACAAGATACAAACTCAAGTAAACTGAACAATAAACCGATTGAGTGCAGTAAGTAAAAGGGGCCAGTATACAAGCCCAAATGGAAAGAACAAGGAAACTTGAAATTACAAGATGATTGAAAGGTGAAAAGCAGCTCCTGGATCATTGACCACAAATCCTACCTGAAGGTTAGGTACAACTCATAAACGACCGTCTCTACGGTTCGCCTCATCTAACGTTCACCTCTGAGCCACCTCCAGTCTTGGTACTCTCGTCCTCAGTCAGCGTTGTCTGTCCTCTGCACCAGACACAACAGGGTGCAGACATTTCCCATGCAGGGGTGAATATAATGATACTTAGTAGGGACCCTGAGACCCTCAAGGGGTCAAAAAATCCACGAAGGATAAAACACAAGGCATGAAATCAACTGAAAACCCTACTTAGGTATATTCCCATACATATACGTAAGTTATGAAGTATACCCATCTCAATTAGGAGGAAAACATAGGGTCCAACCCAAAAGCCCAAAGCTCAACTGTTCCATAAAGGAAGGAATACAACAAAGGTAGGTACCAAACAGGTACACAGACAGAGGATTACCACCATGGTATTACCAAGAAGGAAAGTAACACACAGGTACAAACTCATCTCACACCATGTATAACTGAAGTACAGTAGTAGAGATAATTAGATGTAACCACTGAATCATCTTACTCTGTTAAGAGGCTCTGCTGCTAACCCACACATGATTGCTCGGTGATGTCCCACACAGGATCGCTTCGTTCTGACCCACACATGATCTCTAGGTGCTTACCCACACAGGATTGCTCTTCACTCTTCATGTCACAACCAGCTATAGGGATCCCACACTACGCTCACTTGTCTCCGGAAGGATCCGATCCACAAGCCACTAGCTGATAATCCATCCGCCATGAAGTCCCATGAAGTAGTATCAAAATGGACCACCATGTTATAGGGGTATCAACACAATAGACATTGTGTAAATCGGATTCCCGATCTGTAAGTTATTAGCCTTTTAGTCCCGAGGGCTAGGTTGGATTCATGCTCGATCCAACTCGACCGTTTCCCTAACATCTTCTAAATATCTAGTGGGGTATACCAAAGGGACCGTCTCTCTCTATGGTTTTTGGCGTCGTAGACAGTTTTTCAAACGGACACCTGGTGCCAAATATATGGTCGAAAGAAAGTAAATGGGTCGTAGTGGGTCCGGGTCCGGTCCGACCCGGCCTCACCCAGCCTGGACCGACCCGGTTCAGGTAAAACCGACCCAACCCATTGGGTTTAGCCTGGCCCGTACTTGGCGGGTCGGTCCGGTGGCAGAGCGGCCAGGGGCTACGATGGCCCTAGAGTGGCACGAAGCCGTGGGATGATGAGGTCACGGGATGACGTGACCGTGGGACGATGAGGCCGCAAGCAGAGTGAGGCCATGGGATGGCGTGGCCGCGGGTGGTGGAGGCTGTAGGGTGGTGCAGGCCGCGGGGCGGCAGCGCCGTTGCACCGGCGCCGGCGGTGCGGCCGACGGGGGTTCCAACCACCGTTCTTGAGTTTCACTGGTGCCAAAGGCTGACACCGATCATCGTCCCCATCACGAAGAACACACCAATAATGTAGAAAGAGGGAGGGGTCAAGCCGTGTTTGTTTGCCCACACCCTCCGCATTAGGGAGGTAGCAAGAGACTCAAGCAAATCATCAATTAAGAACTTCAAACTCTGTGATTTCCTACGAATCGTGGATCAACTATTTTTTTTATCTGCATTCACCATGCTTTCCAAGAATGAGGAATTTAATAGAGAAATTTCATGAATTCAATAACAACCCATAACTCGTTTGTTTGTTGACGTCGATGAGAGAAGTCAAAGTTGTCTAAGTTCGTCGCGCCCACCACACACCTCTAATTTCGAGCTTGTTCGTCAGATAAATTCTCTTCTATGGAGGCGTTTCTTCGTTTTTGAATATTTCCACTATTGGAGGATATCCCAAGGAAGAAGTTGAAGTCGTGCATTGGCATTTTTCTTTGGAGGAGCTCTTCGTTGGAGGATGTGTTCTTCCAAGTTCTCCACTTTCCAACCCTTTACTCTCAATTCCACCAAAATGAAAAGTATCCCACATAATAGAACAAGTTATCTATTATGTTTATTAGCCTAATTTCAAATTAGATTAATTAATTAATTGTTGAGTTGGTACAGTTAATTAAGGGGGGGGTGGAATAATTAATGTGGGGGAAGATCAAGAGTTTTCTCTCCATTAAGAGGGAAGTTCAAGGTGATTTTAGTCTCGGGTAGTCCCCACCACCATAACCCACATGGGAGGTTAGTTCTGGAGGTCCCCACTTCCATAACATCACTTGGGAGGGTTATTTCTGGTGTTCCCCACCTTTAAACATCCACATGGGAGTTCCAAAGAAAATAAAATGTTACACAATTTTATTTTATTTTATTCTTTCACGAAAAATCCAAATACTAACTTTCACCCTCGACCAAATTCCGTAGAGCTGAAAGTATCCTTAAACAAATACCGGTGTTGTGAGTTCAACAGTGTCCTCATATTTCAATTTCGAGCACCGGTTCAAAAGTTAGAAAAAACCCGCTCGCACGTTTACTGAACGCACCTGAATAAAAGTTTAGAAATTCACCCCGGTTGTAGACTTGTAAAATTTAAATTTAATTAAAAAAATTACTTGGAATTTTTGGGTCTTTACATTCTACATGTTTTAAAAATTTAAATTCATTTCTTAGAGTATAAAATGAATCAAAAATTGATCAATTCACAACCAAAGAGTGAGATTGTAATTATGTGACAAAATGAACGATGTATTTCTTCTCAATTTATTTTTAAATAAAATTTTGTCCTATTATCATCATTTATGGGATATAAATAACCTTTTTATACCTATTTATTCCACATTTTTGTGGTTATTAACCTTTTCGCGAACATATTATCTATCAATCTCCATCAAAACTTTATAGTTAGTTTTCTCTTATATGTCCATGTTTTCAATTTCCACCTATGTTCTTCTATGTGGAAACCAAGTTATGAGTTACTTTATGTAAACATTAAGTTTCTAACATTCCCTTTTAAGGGTAGTTTTAGTATTTATTTTTACTATATGGGTTTCATTGAACGAAACATTTAAGTGCTAAATATTTGATAACCTAGATGAATTTCAGGGGAGAAATTAATTTTAAGGGGGGTGAAATGTAAAACCTCAAGATTTTTATGAAATTTATATTTAAATTATTAACTTCTTTGTTAGATTTCACTACACACTACACCATTTTATGCTTTACAAAGATGATATAAAATATTATCTTATGTTACTCACAACATTGAGTTTCTATGACACATTATTTTTTTATTATAATTATTTAAACCAGAAAAATTTTGACGTAGTGGTTAGAATGGTGGATATGAACAAGATTAACTAAATTATGAAAGTACATTTTACACATTTATATATAATTCTTTGACCAATTAATTATAAATTAATGTAAAAGTTTTTTTAAAGGAATTTTTTTCGGATAAACTATTTAAATGTGCATAAGTTTGTTTTATACCAATAAATAAAAAAATAACTTCTCTTGGATTATATTAATCAAATATATATATATAATATTCAATCTAAATATTAACATTCATCCTTTGTGTTTTGTGGACATGATATAATAAAAAATCCAATTTTACGTATAAATGATATATTCTTTAAAAAGACGGTTTTACCACCTTTTGATGGTACACTTATTTTAAATATATTTTTTCAAAATTTTTAAATAATATTTGAAATAATAAAATTATTAATTTAATGAAGGATTTCAAAATTTACATCGTTTGATTTTTTTGTTGTTTCTGTTAAATTACATGTGTTGATGAAAAGTGAATATTATTTCATTTTAATTGAAAATAGATTTTTTTATTAATAATTGATAGTGTTAAATTAAATTTTCAATTTTATTAAATTATAATTAGATAAAGTTTTTATCACTTAATCCAATTAATGTCATTAGAATCAATTTTATTTTAAAGTTGGATATAAAAACATTTCAATCTTTTGAACCTTTACCCTTCAAAAACTCTTTGTTTTATCCAGACTACGATATTAATTTTTAAAAAATTTCTGAAAAATATGTGAATTAAATTTGGAAAAATGGATTGTATATTTTTAATAAAAAAGTCCAATTTTTTTAATTTTTTCCCTTATATTTTGGACAATATGAATAATAACTTTAGTACATTTGATTACAATTGTCAAGGGTAAATCGGGTAATTGAGGGTTATAATAATGTTATAAATATTATAAAACTTCCCAAAAACTTTCCCAGATGTTATTTAATAAATTTAATTTTACCCTTAAAAAATAAGGATATAATGTTTATAATTTAATGGAAACATGTCCATGAAAAAGACTTGTATATTATTATAATCAAATAGAGTGGAAAAATGTCACGTTATTATATTTAAAAAGTATAATATTTTTAATATACCTTTAAATATAAGATATGGTCAAATATATATATTATTCCTAAATATGAAAGGTTTATCTTCATTATGGTAATTTATTTTAAATTTTTAGTGAAAAAAATAATTATCGTAAATAATTATAAAATATTGATTTAGTAATTATTCAGTTAATGAAAACCCAAACTAAGTGGTATTAAAAAATATAAAAATAAAGATAATTTGAATTAATTAATTTTATAAAATAACTTTTAGGTGAATATAATATATTAGGGGTTCATTAAATTAAACATTTAGAATTTATCATACTGTATTGATTTTCTTAAATCCAATGTAATGAATAATTTAAAAATTGATACTAATGAAGTTTTATGGAAATTATATTTTATTAAATAAGTTAGATATTATAAAAATCATAAAAAATGATAAATGGGATAAATAATGATCTATAATATCATAAATTTACCACTTATGGTTTAATTGATAGCTCATATGTAAAAATATTCTCCTTTTAATATTCAAAATTTTGTTACTGTAGTTAAAATTAAAATAGGATCACAAAGAATTAATTAAAGGATGAGGTTAAAAATTAAACTTTTTTTTATAAAAAATATTTTTGTTGGTATTACACATTATCCCACATTTTATTTGAATTACATTCCATTTAGCAGTATTTGGACTGGTATTAACCTTTTTTAATTTAATATATTAAGAAATTCCCAAAGTGCCGCTCACGTTCATTATAAAAGGGAACCTTTTCTCCCATCCCATTTCCCCACATTGATCATTATAGTTCAACCAATCTCAAAAAACATGTCTTATAAACTTCCATAGACACATTATATAGGTTCTTTTCTTCTCAAAAGACCTAATGTAGAGTCCTTTAGAGGATATCTAAAGGAGTTGTTTCGTAGAAGAGGTAATCACTCCATCGGATCACTCTCTTTATCTAATATTATATTCCTCCTATAAATATATGATATATATAATAATATAATAAATTAATAGTATTAAATTTTTATAAATCATATCATTAACACAACACAATACACGACCTTTCCCATTGAACATGACGTGAAAATATCACTCATGCGGACGTAAAACTTACCGTCTCTACACAGTGATATAATTTATTTTTCAATAACCATATTTTATGAGTGGTAATAATGCTCGTCTTAGTCATTATATATTATATTTATTAAATTATTGTACTTATAGAATAATAATATCATATCTTCCCTTTTTCCACATAATCTTTTGGGAAATGATATTGTTTCTTGTGCACCCATATGGTATACCATCTCCACGATGCGTTGTGATTCTTTTTTCATATATATTTCATGTGAGGGGAGATAATGATATATTTAATTAATATATATTATATATTAAAAATAAAAATTATTCTATAGTTATAATATATCATATTATTTTCTTTTTTAAAATATGAAAATAAAATGAAAACATCGTTTATGCGTACGTATGGTCTATCATCTCCATGAATGGTGTTTTTTACATCTATCCATATTTCTTTATGAATCATATTGAATAAATATATAATGAATATATATATATATGATATTTATATCATTTTTATCATACTGGATATGATCAAATCCCGATCTATTTAAGAGGACCAAGGATAACAAGTCAACGCGTGAATGAAAAGAAAAACGATTATTACCCGAAACATAACTTTAACAGGGAATTATTAATAACATAGAAATATAAAGTTATAAGTACATAAACTATGGTATTATATTTATTATATATGAGGTGTGACCATATAATATAGAATTCAAGACTTAAGGTCAGGGATTTATGTAACACATTATTTCTGTTGGACACATGCCTTATATACTAATTGTTTCTTCTACATGGTTTATATAATACCCATGAATGTATTTTATGAGTATTATTTATAAGGATAATGTGTTTTCATATCCACATAAAATTCATTATTTAATGATTCGTAATATTCTACTAATTATAATGTGATTTTTATTTATTTCACAATCTCATCAATATTTGTGATTGTTTCATTTTAATCACTATTAGGGAATATTTATCTTCCATGTCCATGTTTTCTAAAAATGATTTCAAAATATTATTTTACAATTATCCTATGGATTTTATGAGTCATTTTTTTACATTTTTATTTTTTTACTACAATTTTTGGAAGGAATCTTTTTTTTATTTTCCAAATGAGGTACATTGGGACTTTTGCAGTAAAATTACAAATAGAGTGTATTTTAACTTATACGATACGAATGAAATTTTTTTCCATCATGAAGATATAATTCTTTGAACTTCTCTTCACAATATTCTAGGTTTATTTTTAATTAAAAATTTTTCTTTTATACTTTTCCATCGTTTTGTGAAAGTAAACCGTTCCAAATAAGAAATGATATTTTCCTCAAAAATTGTTTTCAGGTGATCTCTAAAAATTATTTCCCTTCATGGATAACATTATTTATTGATACTTATTTTTTATGGGGGATATTTTTCAATACTACAATAATTTTCTTTATAATAATGGTTTATCATTATGATGTTAGTGTATTTATGAAATACATTTCCTTTCTGTGGGTTATGTTAAGATTGAATGATTTATCAAAAGACATTTCATTCCATGGGTTCAGATAAGATAAATGAATTTTGTTCTTCCAACACAAATATTTAGGCTTTTTATTATGTGATGGGTGGGACCTATATCTCCCTACAATTAATTGGGTAATTATAATTTCTATATGATCTCAAAAGGGTACATGAGAGGTCTTCCTAAGCCCCTAACAAGAGGGTACAAGAGAGTCTATCTTAATCCCACAATAAGAGGGTACACATACATCATCCTAAGAATAAAACTAGAAGATAAAAGAGAGTCCATCCCAAGCCCAAAGTCGGTACCCTGGATGTTAACCCAAGCCTAACATACTATGAATGTGTTGGAAGGAATCAATGACATATAATATTCTAACCTTATGTGCATACCATAATTTCCATGTTTTATTCCTTTGTTATACAATCAGGGATCATGTGATTTTATTTTCTTATGATTCATGTCTTATGATATACCAATATTTATTCTATAACTCATTTATATGATATTTTTAATGTAGGTTATGATCATAAAATGTTATGAATATATTTTTATACCCTTTTGCTCATGGTATGCTTACGTATCTTCCATTTTTTACACTTACTAAGCATCTGAGCTCACCCTTTCTTATGATTCCCTTACATAGTTTATAAATAATGGTTTTATGTATGAGTACTAAAGGGGAAGATATTTATTGGATATTTTGATGATATTTCACTAAATCAGAATAATGTGTTCCATGTTTCTAATGGAGCTAAACTATTATAGTCTCTAAGTCATGTGTTGTTTGTAATGTAATGAATATTCATCTAAAAAGATGTAATGTACATGCTATAAAATCCTAGGAAATTAAATTTGGTATCAGATTAATGGTTTAGTCATCCTTTGTAAAGTTGGATGAGAAAAGTTTAATCATATCCCAAGGGATATTTACAAGTATATGTATAGAGATGTATCCAAGGTTAAGCCTAAGGTGTCATTGATTAAAGAAGGTGTCCAAATTTTGATATCCTATAGGTGATTTTTAATAGTAATGTAGTTTTCTACTATGATAAGCGTTTCCCATTCTATTTTTAGGTCTTAGATGATATTAAAAACCATAAAAAATGGATAAATGTTGAATGTGACAAATAATTTTTTGATGATATGTCAAATGGGATTATCACTATAGTGAAGGATGTTGTAATCATTCCTAATCAGTTTTCACAGAATATGATTAACAATATGAACCTTAGCCGACTCTCAAACTCAACTAGGAGGAGAAAGAATGATTTTTTATGAGAATTTAGGTATTGGATCCAACAGAGAAAAAAAATCCACTTTACTTTTTTTCAAGAATGTGGGAACAAACACCCCATGGATGTATTAAAGGTACTAGAAGATGATTAAACCATGTAAAAGAAGAACAAATATCAAATAACAGCAAAGGGGAAATAAAAATTTCATTTAATGCAATAGATGGTAATATTTACCTCCCAATGTTACTACCAATTTATGAATGATACATATTTATAAAGAATGGTAATTATGATAATTGATGTCCTATATGGAAATATCACGAAGATAATTATTAAGGTCATATAAGTATTGGTTATATTGATACTAATGATGATAATTCTAATGAAATGTGAAAGGAAATAGCTATTCAGAAATAGGATTAGTGAGCCATGTTAAAGGATTAAGGATAATGTGAAATAGTCAAAGTGTGTATGTATTTGATTTCAAGAATTATGATATATGAATTTTTAAATATATAAGGATTGTTCAATTTATGTTTTTCACTAAGGATTTAAAATAATATGTTCAATGGTTATCATGGAATAGAAAATTTAGTTAATTGAAGGGTGATATTTTTGGATGAAACATGACTATGGGAAGGATAACCCTCAATATGCTAATGATTTTGGGATAATAAAATAATGGGATGTTTTTTATGTGATAAAATAAATTGAATGAAATTTATGACATTATTACAATTTATTAATATTGTGACAATGTATTTTAAGGATTCAGTTTATAATTTATTTGGATTTATTGTATGAATAAAGAGTTATTTTTTGATATCATTCAAGTTTTCACTGAGGTAAATGGTAGTTCATGTTATTAAATTGTTTGAAAAGAATAAAATATAATGGTTTTCACATGTTTGGTATTTGATAATTCAGAGATACATCATGTTTTTAAGAATAGAGGATAATTTTAGTGAAATTCTATCAAAATTATGGGATTTTGATCTTTTGGAAGGTTCATAATGGTAACCACTTATGAAATTGTTTACATTGAAATTTGGATGAGGTTTTAGAGATTAATGTTACCTAATATGAAGATTTATTCAAATTGTATAACATTTTCTAAACATTTTATTGTGATGATAACTAGAGACTAAAGTAATGACTTTTCTTCATAATCTAGATATTATAATCCACTATATCTTCATATATTACAATTTCAACATTATTTTTTTTTTTGAGTAATAAATGAAGTGGAAATTGGTCAAGGCATAACCAAAGAATGAGATTGTACTTATGAGATGAGATAAAGTTAGTTTTTAATATAAATTAATTTTTAAATAAAAGTTTATATATTATCATCATTTATGATGATATAAATTACCTTTTTTAAAACCCATTTGGTCCATGGTTTTGTGTTCCTTGTCCTTCTAACGATCACATTACCTATCACTCTTCATCAATACATGACAATTAGTTTTCTCTTATATGTTCATGTTTTCACTTTCAACCAATGTTCTATTTTGTGGAAACCCATCTATGAGTTACTTTGGGTAACCATTTAGTTTTAAATATTCCATTTTTATAGGTATTTTTAGTATTCAATTTTATGAATCGGTTTTCTATGAAAGAAACTTTCAAGTATTAACCATTTGATAACTTAGACGAATTTCAAAAGAAAAATTCAATTTAAGGGGGGTAGAATACAACACCATGATATGTTTTTGAATTATATTTTTAAATAATTCATTTCTTTGATATATTTATTTTCATTCTACACTATGTTAAAATTGTACAACACACCATACTATCTAAACATTCATTACAAGCAACATAGTGTTTCTATGAAACATTATTTTGTTATAATATTTATTGAAATAAGATAATTATATTCTAGATTTTATAATGTAATATATGAATATGATTAGAAAAATTATGAAATTATGTCTTCCAATTTTATATATAATTCATTGACCAATTAATTACAAATTACTGTAAAACCCTTTCTTAAATTAAAAGGAGTTTTTTTTCAGAAAAAATATTTAAATGTTCACGAGTGTGTTTTATAAGAATAAATAAAATAATAAATCTTGATGGATTGTATTATTGAAATATATATATTTAGTGTTAAATATAATTTTTAAGATTCATCCTATGTGTTTTCTATAAGTGATATAATATCAAATACAATTTTACACATTGAAGATATACTAAGAAAATTTAGGGTTTGGTTTGACCAACCATAAAATTTATTAATAAAAATTAAAAGTACCATGATAGGAAGGGAGAGGGGTATTATATAACTGAGAATGGGACACTCCCCTCAAGTAATTATTGACCAGATAAAAATAAAAATCATTTATCCTAAAGGACCACATGGTGGTCAATTCCACTAATCCTCTATTTGACAAAGCGTCAGCCACTTGATTAGATTCTCTATACACAAGTGTGATTAGAAAGTTGATATGCCTAACATAATTAACAAATCTAATCATGTGAGGTATAATTATAAATTGAAATTCCTAGTCTTCATATTTTATCATTCACATCATGTTTTGAATCTAATTCTATCAATAAATTATTCTAGCCTTGAAAAAAAACCATACTTGATAACATAGATGACGACCAACAATTTAGCTTCATAAGAAATTCACATCCCAATAAAATGGTGGAAGAATCATTTAATGAATCCATGATATATATGAAATATTCCTCCATATACCATTAGTCTTGGAGTTCCCACAACATATCCGTTGAAATTAACATTAACACATGGAAAAATACGTGGAATCCATCATATGTACTTGATCATATTTGGCCACTTTGGTTTACTTGAGACACCCAGTAGCCAGAGTATTTGTATGTTCATGTAGTTTGTGTCCATGAATCCATTCTAGAAGGAAAAAAAATATGTATGTCATTATGTATCAATATTTTTCTTACATGATTAGAAGGGACCTTGCTGTCAAATTAGAGTCCATTTTGAGACACCCATATTGCATAATAGACCGTTGTAGTAGCAACTATGTGTAGGTTTTGAATCTGGGTACTTTGGAAAGATTTAGTTATGTAAATCACCAAGTCTTAGACATTCATGTAATATAAAAAGTTGATATTTACTAAATCACTAGAGTACATCCATAAACATTGAAAAAATGAGCAGAAAATGAGCAAATGTTTTGTATTTTTAGCATAATGTAGACATAGATGAAGTGTAGAGACAAGACATTGTCCAAACTTTCTTAGTTGATCATGCATGGGAAGCATGCTCTTACAGATTTTCTATAGTTGGAGAAGCCTCAAGGGTTGAAAAAATGGATTTTTGAACTTAAGAATCTAGGAAAGAGTTTGAGTGGAGGAGTCAACCTACATGTTATATAACTCATTGATATTGAAATTACCATATCTATTGGGATGATAGATCAAATTATCCTTATAGATAAAATAATGACATTGAATTTCTATATTTTATTAAGGATCCACTATTCCCTCAATGATGTTTCTGTTAGGCATTAAATCTTCTACAGACATGCCAAGAACAATATATTATATATCTTAAATGACCAGAGGACAATCCAGCCAAGGAGACTTCCAAGAGTCATGGATATATTGTATTCTGAAAATCTATTTTTAATTACAAGTAACATCCTAAAAATATTTCATGAGATATGGCCAAATAGATGAAGCTAGATAATGTGTATGCCCATTAATGAGCTTCATCTTAAACCTATATGATAAAAAACACAATTTTATTTCCTTTTCATGGTACCATGTTTTAAATATAGTTTTGAAAGTATTATAAATTATATTTGAAAAAATAAACTTCTCTAAAATTGGGATATCAAAATTTACTTTTGTTTAATTTTGGGTATTTTCTGTTAAGTATCATGATTTTATGAATTGTGAAAAATATTCCATTTTAAAAGAAAATTGGTTATTAATCTAAATAATTGATAGTGTTAAATTATATTTTAAATTGTTTTTAAAGTATAATTAGATAATATTTTATCATTTAATCCAATTGAGGTCATTTGAATTAATTTCACATTGAATTTTTATTTAAAAACATTTCAATCTATTTATATTTTTCAATTTAAGAGCTATGTGTTTCATCCCATATGCCAGATTAATTTCTATCTAATTTATGAAAATTATATGAATTCAATTTGTAAAAATAGATTCCATATTTTGAAACAAAATTTCAATAATTAGTAACTAGGTCATTTTATTTTTGGAAAATATCAATAGCAACTTTAGTAATTTTTATTACCATGGTTAAGGGTAAAATGGGTAATAGAGGGTAAAAATAATAACATAAATATATTTAAACAACAATAAAACCTACCAAAATATTATTGGATAATTTTATTTCATAAATTATCAAATAAGGATGTAAATTATATAATTTAATGGACATGTTTCTATGATAACGGCTTCGATATTTTTAAAATCAAAGATAGTGGAAAAATGTCACACTCTTACTTTTAATAAGTATAATATTTTTAATATATAGATAAATAAAATATATCATTGAAAATATATATTAATCTAAAATATAAAAGTATTTTCTAAATAATAAAAATTTATTTGAATTTTTTTTGAAGAAATAGTTATCATAAATAATTACACAATGATGATGTTGTAATTATCCAATTAAAGAAAACCCCAATTAAGTGGAATTAAAATTCATAAAATAAATATGATTTGAATAATTTACTGTTCTCCATGAATTTTAATGGTGCATATGACATATGAGGGTTGTATTAAATTAATTTTTTTAAGTTACCATTCTGGGTTAACTTTATTAATGTCAAAGTAATGAATAGTTTTAAAATTGACACTAATGATATTTTATGAGAATAATATTTTATTAAATTTGATAAAATTCATAAAAAATGTAAATAAACACAAAAAAGATAAATTAGGGTCTAAAATATCATAAATTTACCTTTTAAGGTTTAATTTACACCTTATAAGTAAAATTATCTATCCTCTAATATTGAAAATGTTGTTACCATAGTTAAAATCAAAATAGGTTAGCAAAGGTTTAGTAAAAAAGATATGGTTTATCATTTCAACTAAACATGTAAAATATATATTTGATTATGATATTACACCCTACACCACATTAAATTTTAATTAAATTCCATTTGGTGGTATTTTTATTGATATATAATTTATTATATTTTAATCTTTTTAGAAATTCCCTTAGTGCTCATCACCTTCATTATAAAAGGACACCTTATCCCTCATCTCATTTCACCACTTTGTTCTTTATAGGTAGACCAATATCTTAAAATTATGTTATATACTTCCGTATCCAAATTATATGGGTTTTATTCTTCTCAAAATACCAAATCAATATTCTATTAGAGGATATTTAAAGGATACACTTTAAAGAAGAGGTAATCGCTCTAACTGATAACTCCCTTTTTCTACTCTTTTATACCTCCTATAAAAATATTATATATGATATAAAATAATGAATGAATCATCCCCAATATGATTAAATTTTATAATTAACACAAAATTATACATATCCCTTCCCATAAAAAAGTAAAAGTATCACTCATGTGTACATACGTCTTACCATCTCCTTTTATCGATACAATTCATTTTCCATCACCATGTTTCTTGAGTGGGAATAATGATGGGTTAAATTTTTATATATAATTTTTATGAAATAATTATATTTCTATAATGATAATATCATATCTAACTTTTTACCACATAATATTTTGGGAAATTATAACGTCGCTCGTGCGTCCGTATGGATTATTATCTCCACGATGCGACATTATTAGTTTTTCATCTATATTTCAAATGGTTGGTTAGAAGGTTAAATTATATGAATATATATTATATATTTTACCTAAAAAATTACTTTTTACTTATAATATACTATATGATTTCATTTCATTAAAAATGACAAGAAAAATAAAATAACTTTCATGCATACATATTTCCTACTGTCTCTATGATGGTGTATTTTATTTTATGTCCATAAATCTTATGATTCAACATGGATACATATATATATATATAATATGATATTTATATCATGTTTGTTCATTCTTTAAATGATTAAATCAGGATCTATGTAAGAGGTCAAAGGATGAAAAGTCAAAGCATGAATGAAAAAACAGTTATTACCTGAAACATAACATTAACATGTAATTGTTAATAAGTGAGTAATATAAAATTAAAAGTAAATTATATATGGTATTATATGTTTGAATATGGTTCTATGGTATATTTATAATAAAATTATATTTATTATACATGAGTTTTAAACTTATATGAATTAATTCAAGACTCATGGTATGGGACTTATGTCTCACTTTTATTTCTATGGGACAAATGTCTTAGTCATAACTTGTTTCACCTATATGGTTTATATACCACCCATGAAAGTATTTTATGAATCATATCCATAATATTATGGTATTTTAAAATACTGATTGTTTTATTTATTTCATGGTGATTATGATTCTACTTATTATAATGAAATGAGTATTTATTTGACCATCTCATAAATATTGGGGATCATTTTTAAGTCTCCATTTTGAAATATTTATCTTCTATGTCCATGTTTTCAAAAAATGTTTTCAATTTTTTTTTAATATTATCCTATGAATTTATAAATTCAGTTTTACCCATTTTTACTTTTTTACTACACTGTTTTAAATATATTTTTTTCATTTTCCAAATGAGGTACTTTGTGACTTTTCCGACAAAAGATTAAAATGAATGTTTTTACAATTATATAGCATGAATGGAATTTTCTTCCATTATAATGCCATAATTATTTGAAGTTTAATTTAATATATTCCAAAATTGTTTTTGAATATTTTTTATTTTAATATTTCATGTCATTTTTAGAAAAAAAATTCCAATGCAAGAAGGACATCTTCCTCAGAAATTGTTTTCATGTGATCACCAAAAATTATTTTCTATCTAATATAACATTATTTAATGTTATTTATGTTTTATTTTGGATATGATCAACTAATACCATTATTTTTATTTATAATAATGTTTTATGTTAATTATGTAATAATTTTTATGGAACTCCTTTAATTTCTATGTGTCATGTTATGATTGGATGACATTAACGAAACAAAATCATTCAAAGGGTTCTAAAATGATAAATGAATTGTGTTTCAGTATCACACATATTTATTGTTTTCATTATGTGATTGGTATCACCTATATCTCCCCCCAGTTCATTGGGTCATGATAAATGTTCTATGATTTCAAAAGGGTACATGGGAGGTCATCCAAATCTCACAAACAAATGTTAAATTGGGGTTCATCTTTATCCCACAACAAGAGGGTACATAGGAGGTTATCCTAAGCCCATAATAAGAGAGTAAATGGGAAGTATTCATAATCTTGAAACTAAAAGGTACATGGGAGGCCATCTAAAGACTGAAGTATGTACATGGGTGATTTACCAAAGCATAACAAACTATAAATGTCTTGGTTGGAATCATTTACATAAGATATTATATGCTTATTTTTAGGCCATAATATCCATGTATTATTCCATTTTTATACTTTCATAGATCATATGTTCATAGGATTCATGTCTTATGATCTGGCAATATTTATTCCATGACTCATGTGTATGATCTTTGGTATAAAGGGTATGATCATAAAATTTTATTCTAATGTTTTCATGCCCAATATTAGATATCATCCATGATTACCCTTGCGGAGGATCTGAGCACACATTTTCTTATGTTTCATTTATTCATGATATAATTAATGGTTCTAACTTAGATAACTAAAGGGTAATATTTTTATGGGATATTTTTAGGATCTATTTCCAAATTGTAATAATTTTTTCGTGTATTCAAATGAACTAAACTATTATGGTCCTCGGGAATGTGTTTTATATAATGTAATTAATATTTATCTAAAAATATGTAATATCCATGTTAGGAAATACTGAGTCATTATAAGTACATGAGGAAATATATTCATATTTATGATAAATTAATCCTCGGGGTCCAAATTGAAAAATAGAATAATAGTTTTGTTGAAATGTAAGCTTGAAAAAAGGTTTACACCTTGACTTGTGATTGGATAAACATACATAAAGTGAAATTATATTAGTTATAGGATAAAATTTTGGTAATGTAATTTATTATTTTTTTACTTATCATGATAAGTTTGACTAATATATGTTTTTACATTTTTACCATATGCCATATGACATAATTGATAATATATAAGTTAGGAAGAAATGTATATCTTATAAATTTAGTAGATGGAGAGATTTAAATCAACCCTCACATCATGATTTTAATACCAACACAAGGAAATACAAACATAAAATTTATTTATATCATTTTCATGATAAATATAGTTGGAAAAAATTTATTAAAATTAGATTACAATAATTATTTTTGATATGTAAAAATTAATCCTTTATATTTTTTTGTATAAAAATGATTTTATTAGTGATTCATTTGTCCGAAATTAATAGAAACATAAGAGGTATAATCGATAAATTTTATCTAAATATGTATACCCTCATAATTTATCTATTGGTGGTTTTATGTAATTTTAATAACAAATTATGGATGGAAATTTTCAAAAAATGATCACCGAGTATTCATGCCATGTAGAGATTGGCCCTCCCCCACCCCCTTCTTAGACTTGAAAAATAAAAGAGGGACCATATAATAAACAATGAAACATATCATACAAAATAGTTGGTGGATATAGTTGAGTGGATTTAAATGAGTTATTTATGTTATTTCAACACTTTATATATTGTGATTCACTATTACATTTTTCAAATATTCTATATGGAAATCCTTTGAGTAGTAGAGAACACATAGGGCCTCAATACCTTAGGCTATGATTGATATTTTAAGAAATACATTTTAAAATACTAAACACCCAAGTTATGTACAATGATATGAGGTGGGTGTATTAGTTCAAACATTTTATTACTATATTTGAAGCTTCTTTAATATAGGATGGATATAAATTAAATATAGAAGCTTTAGAACTAATTTTTAGGAGATGAGTGAGATGATATAAGAGAGGATTATAGATTCACAATAGTTGATGTTTAAAGATGTGAAAAAACAGTTTCAGGCTATATATCCAAGTCCTCTACCTCTATTTGTATATCCCAAACCTCCACCTTCACTTGTATATCAAACTCCTACACCTAATTCTTTATAAAATCTCATCGACTCTTAGATATATTGAGGATCCCTAGTATCATATTATTGCATATGTGATTATGTATTATATTAGGGATACCGTAAATCATAATTTAATGGATAAATATAATATTACTGTAAAGATACATGACACTATAGATTGATCAACTACTGTATTGTTCATTATAGATGGGTTCACTATAGTTAGACAAAGTAGAATCCATTTTTTTCATTTTACCTATAGGAGTTTCTAATAATTACCAGTGAGTTATATATATGTTATACCCTTTATTTCATATTGGTGTTAAATTTTTTTGAACACCTATATATGGATATATATCTATAATTTTGAATAGTAATAATTTATAGTTTAATAAAAAATGAAAAGATAAAAATAGGTAAAGGATAATATTATTTTAGATATTACTTCTTTAATAATTTATAGATCATCAATATATTTATCATTTTTTTAATTTTATTTAGCATTGAATAGCTACTATCATTTTTGTTTGTGATATAACTATGATGATCTTAAAGTGATATATCATAGATCTTATGTCTAGATATTTTTTGGGAATCAACATGATTAAAGTATTTTACATATAAGTAAATTTTCATATTTCTTTCAATAATATCAATTTAATCACACATATTATGTATGTCAATTTTTATTATCTATATTTATAAAAAAGTTATTCATCATAATATGACATTATAAATATTTTTTGTTAGTTTCCATTGGTTGTTATGTGTTTTTTTCCAAAATAGAAGAAACATTAGTAGTAAAACTATATACATTGTGATGTGAAAGAAAACTTTAGCGAAGCATTATACAAGTGAGTTTGATTATTTGGATACTTATATTATAATGACTTTAAATTATTTTTAATACTTATAATTTTCAAACGAATCATGGGATTACTATTTAGTTATAATAAGAACAATTAATTCAAGATAAAATATGTGTTCACAAAGGTTACTTCTCATTTATAATTTCTAAATTTTTGTTATAAATACATAAAATTTTCTTTTGAATTTAATTTTATTCTTGAAACTGAACTATTATCATCAATAAGTAAAGAAGTGTGGATATTATACTTTAATATATATGTCTTGAATAATTTTAATTATATAGTTACAAAATTACAAAAGGTTATATGTTATTATAACCTTCCCTTTAACTAGAATTATAATTCAATTAAAATATATGTTAAATTATTTACTTTTAATTTAAATCTTTTTGATGACCCTCACTGTTATTCTGAAAAGGGACAAATCATTTACAGGGAGAACTGGTATATTATATCATGGGTTTTATAGAGTTTTAGTTTATTTTTAATATATATTTTTAATATTTAATTTATAATTGTAAACTTTAAATGATTTTAACAAAGGAATGATGTAATATTTTTTGTGACGCTATAATTTTGTTTCTTTTTTTTTCTTATGTTTACACTATTTCTGGTGTACTTCTTAGTTAATGTAATTTAAAAAAATAAAAAAAATTATTTTTTCAACTCGATTATTATAGAATAGATGTGTTTCTTAAAAAGTTTATTTTTAATTTTTTATACAATAACCAACATAAAAAACTTTACATTTTTTCCTTTTTGATGGTTTTCTATGATGTTTTATGTAATAACCAACACGAAAGATAGTTTTTTTAATGCAAGTTATTTTTATCGATGTAAAAACCCTATTTACAATGTTTTTTAAAGTTACTTCTCTATTTAAAAATCACAAAAAACAAAAATATCAAAGTTGACAACACGTTTTTAAACTATTGTATGTTTTTAGTATTGTCTTTGATAATGGGGAGATCCATTTGATAGTCTTTACAACTTTATTGGACCAATTCCATTATTTTTTTCTAATTAATTATTTGTATGTCAACCCATGTGAGAGGTTTCCTTTATAATCAAGCTTATGATAGGTTTGAATCCCATTTCAGTTCCATATTATAGGATGTATCATATGGAGATATAAGAGATAAAATCCTATTTGAAGGACTAAAGGTAAATGGGGTTCATATTTTCAACAACATTTCATTTAGATTCCCCAATCCTTTTCTCTTCGAAGATGGGTGGAACTTTGAGGTTATGTGTTAACTATCAAAGGTTAAAAAAGTGATGATTTAGAACTGATATCCACTTCCTCATATTAATATTTCATTTTACGAACTTAGAGGAAACAAAGTGTTCTATAAGATTGAATTGTGATCATTCCATCATCAGTTGAGGGTGATGAAATATAAAATACTTCTCACTATATTTAAGAAGTTATGATTATTATGTGTGTGTAATGATGGCCTATAATTTAATTAACATGCTGAAAATACTTATGAACAAAATTTTTTTTATCCATCCTTATTTGGAATCATTTTTAGTCATATCTATTGTTGAAATTCTTAATCATTCCATGTCACTGACGTATCAAAACTGACATTGGAGGATGTTTGGTGTACACATTGGGAGAATTTCATGTATTCCAATCTAAAAAAGTGAAAATTATGGATATACTAGGTGTACCTCATTGGGAATGTAATATTATATTCCAATGTTTTAGTGGACCCCGAGTTGGTCCAGGAAGTTGTTTCTTGGGAGTGGCCCAATAATGTTTTTCAGTTTTGTAGAATCTTGGAAGAGGTTGGGTATTAATAGATATTCATTCTAGACTTCTCTTGCTTGTCCATTCTAATATTAGTCCAAACCATGAATGTGGTGAAGTTTATTTCATCAGTGATATTAGATAAATATTTCCATATATGAAAGGTATACCAATACACCTAATGATATTGGACTTACCCAAGAGATGTAAGTATTATACATTATATAAAGATGAATTATGATTCAGATTGGGAACATTTTGGATATAATCTAGTTGTGCAGTTTCATATGGATCGATATAGCTAAGGCCAAATAATCAAATCAACTTGACACATTACCTTGATTTGGTAGTGGTGGTTCACACATTGATATACTATAAGAAATACATTTTTAGTTACAGGTTTTTTGTATTCACTAAACAAGGAATCTAATATACATTTTGTCATAGAAGGAATTTAACCTTTGATAAAAAAGGAGGGTTGTCTATCCTTAGTCCTTTTATATTGATCTAGTGTATACCCTCTAGAAAGTGGTGTTAATTTCAAATCCACAGAGTAGTAAAAATCAATCTATGATGTTATGGTAGTTGAGATGTTAGTGGAAGATGATGCCTCTCTTTATAGAGTTTCATATTGATGTTTTCAAATACCATGTTTGTGTGACCCTCATACAATTATCTATCACTTAATCACTCCATAGTAGGGTAAATAAGAGTAAATTATCATATTTATACTGTATATTCATCCGGAAAAACATTTTTGTAAGGGAGTTTCCACCATACTAGATGCCCATTTCTGATGAGGTTCTCTATAAATGAGGTTTTTTATAGTCTATATGAGCATAACAGAGGAGATATTAATGGAATCACATTCTTAAAGGTTATCAATACATAATGGATAGACTAATATGTTCCAAGATATTTTCATGAAATATTGTTCTCCTGAGAAGAAGTGGGATAGTTTGGTTTTAATCACATGGTACCCCACCTCTCAGATGAAGAAGACCAAGTATCAATGGAATTCATTTCTTTTGTAGTCACTACCCATTCTTGAGTTGATGTGGGATAATGTGATAATGGTATTCATGATGGGGTTACCAAAGATTACATAAGGTAGTGATGTCATGTGGATCATCATGGATCAGTTGACTAAGGTGTCCCATTCCTTATCAATCCAAGAGGCATTGTCTAAAGATGTGTTGGGAAGGATCTATGTTTGAGAGATGGTTTACATAGATACGATAAGTATAATATCATCTTATAAAGATATTAATTAATTACATCTTGATTCTGGAACGGATTATAAAAATTTCTATGTATACAAGTGAATTTGAGCACCACCTATCATCATTATATTAGATAACGGTCTCATAATTCTATTCAGATATTAGAGGCATGATATAGGAATGAATCTATGATTTTAGAGAATATTTGAAGAACCACTTAGAGTTATAACAGTTCACAAAAAAATAGATATCAGTAATCGATATCGATGATACCTTTTGAGACCTTATTCGGTAGGTAGATATCATCCCCCATGTGTTGGTTGGAATCTAGGGATGGGATTATTATTAAGTAGAGACTTTTTGAGGAGACATCATAGAATATAAGATTAACTAGAAGGAAGTTAGGGACTAATCTGAGCTGATATAGGTCATATGAAAAATAGTAAAGTCACAATATTGATTTCTAAGATGGAGACTATGTATTCATGTGTGTTTCATCAATGTTATGACATCTCTATGTTTTGAGGCAGGGTAATTTGGTTCCCATGTATGTAGGGTTATATCAGATCATAGAGAAAATTAGCATAGTGGAATACCGATTAACTCTCCCTAGAAATTTAAATGTTATACATGACACGTTCCATGTATTGAAGATCTTACATTATTATCTTGTTACTTATCATGTGATCAATAATAATAATTTCGATATTGAGGATGAAAAATTATTTGGGGAGTATCTCATTCAAATGGTGGATTATGGTGAAAAGGGTTTTATGATATAATATTTTTCCCTTGGTAAGGGTAAATTGGAAACTCATGTGTATCCATAAGGGGATGTTAGAGAAGCCTGATATGCGGTCCTAAGGGATAAATTTATTAATAAATATCCCCAATGGAATTTGAGAGTGTATCTCATGGATGAGATACAATATAATGGGGAGGTTGTAAATTTCCATATATTCTTATCATATGAAATTTTTTAATTTTATTCTTAACTTATTTTTTTTACTTCGATTAAATATAGTTTTGGTGTTGTGGAAGATTAAAGGTAATCTCAAAGGTGTTCTGGTAGTTGGTATAAGGCACCAGCCTTAAACCTTACTTAATATTAAATTAAATTAATAATTCACATTGAGGATCTTTTTAGGTTTAGAGTTTTAGAGAATTAGGACATAACTATTACATCTCAAAAGATTACAAAGTAGAAACTTCTACTAAGTTTCCATAAAATAAAAACTCTTAAAACGAAACATGTCTAGTTCCATGTTTTTGGTAGCATGAATTTTCCTTGATCCCATCCTTGACCCTATTCCAAGTTAAGTCCTGTGAAAACATTTCAAAAACCTGGGATGAGCATAAAAAGCTCAGTAAGGGATACACAAAGAATGAAAACTGTTTGTTTTTTCAAAACAACAAGTAAACCATGTATACTTTAGCAAAGTAATACTTTTCACCTTTTTGAAGTAGTAAAAAAACTCTTCACTGAATAAAAGTTCATTACTTACCCTTCTATAACCAAAAGATTACCATAAAACCCATATAAAGATCACATAACATATAAATGTAAATTGGGACATAAACATACTTAAGTGGAATAACCATACGGTCGACTTCCACACATATCACTTAATGGAATAGCCATTCGGCCAACTTCCATACATACTTAATGGAATAGCCATACAACCGACTTCCATACCCAATGCATTGGAGGTTATAACGTAACCACTCATCCTGGTATTCACGGCACCACCCGTCATATGGTTTATCATGTAACCACCCGTAAAATGTCCAAGTACCATCATTACACATAAAATATTGAAAATATAAACATTTCAATAACAAAATTTCATTTTCAATCACAATAAGTAATTCCCAGATATTGAATTGATCAATCCATTTTCAAAAACCATTTAAAAGAGATTTTTGAATCAAAGTGTCCCATAGCACTTTGAATCTTTTAATGGAATTATAATTTTAAAACATTAATGTCCATATAAATAAATACTGAAAACCATTTTGAAAACATGGACATTAATGATATAGATTTAGAATAATAAATCTTTAAAACATTTAAAAAGATATTTTTGTTAAATAGTTTTTAACAAAATGAGAGACTCTTGAATACAAATAATAGCGGAATAACATTTAATACGAACATTATAATATCATGAGAAGAAGATGATTCATGATATAATATGTCAAATGATAGTATACACACCATATAATAGTGAATTGGTGCATAACAACAATGAAGTCTTAAAAGAAATGTAAAATGAGACGAAATCCATTATAAAGAAGGTATCCTTAAAATAAGGATAAATCAATCTCAAAATTATGTGTGAAAAATATAAATACACCCAATATAAGTGGATATTAAGTGTAAAACAATCAAAGGATATTCACACATATTCAAAGGATGACATATTCAATAACTACATGTTGAACCCAAAGAAATCGAAATTGGGTTAAGAAGTTCCCATGGTAAAATTCGACAGCCTAACAGCGTCACATAAGATTTTACAAAAAGGGTTGATGAGAGAGATAAAGGGGGTATCATCACTTGGACATAAAATTTACATAAATAAGGATATATAATAACATATCCCAACATAATAGTATGTGAATTAAAACACATAACAAAAGAAGTCTTTTTAAAAAAAGGAGGGTGAAAGGTCCCCTTACCGAGTTGGGTATCTTTCGAAACATACACCCCATGGAAGAAGGGTCATACAATGAGGATGTAAATACCCATAAATGAAATTATACTACACAAAGTGTATAATAATGGGCAGTACATACACCACTCAAAGTAAATTGTGGCAAATTTAGCATAAATCTCATGGGAATAAAAGTGAGATGAAAAATCCCTTACGAAAACTCGGCAGCCTAACGGCGCCACTTAAAACTTCCAAAAATGGATTGATGAGATCAAATATGGTATCTCATAACATTACAATAAAATGTACATAAAGAAGAATATAAAATAACATGCCCCATCATAACAAATAGGATCTTAAAAGAAGTGACATAAAGGAGAGTACTTTATAAGAAAGAGAGAGGTTAGATCTCTTATGAAAATTCGGCAGCCTAACGGCGCCACTCAAAACTTCCAAAATGGATCGATGAGAGAGAATACGGTCTCTAATCATATGAACATAAAAATTACAGTAATAGTAATATAAAAGAACATCCCAATATCAAGAAAGATGGGCTTTAGAAGTAATGACATAAAAGAGTGTACTTAAAAAGAAAGAGAATAGTAAGATCCCTTACCTCGGGTCCGACTTGACTCGATCGTTCTTTAACGTCCTGAATAATAAACTTGAGTTAAATTATATTTGTTTAAGAAACTTTTTCACGTTCATTATTCCTTTTATATCACTTATTTACATTTTATAAACATTATTTAATCATTTAAGTTAATAATGTTTGTTTTGTCGATATTTGGTTCTTAAGTCGAAAGTGAACTTCTTACAATTACATGTTGTTCGTGTGGTCAATGGTTCAATATATCCAGAATTATATTCATGATTTGGATATAATATATATCATATATATCGATAATATAAATGTATTTATAATATTACATAATCATTTAGAGGTAAGAAATGAAATGCACCGTTCATGGAGACAGTAAGCCTTACATACGCATGAATGCTACTTTCATTTCTTTGTCATATTAATGGAATTAAAACTAAATGAGAGGTATCTATATTTTAAGTCCATAATTATATTCATCATTTAGATGTATCATTCATCATATATATCCATTATATACATGTACTTATAATAGTACATTACATTTGGGGATAAGAAATGAAAAGCACCGTTCATGTAGACGGTAAGTCGTACGTAGACATGAACGCTACTTTCATTTCTATATCATACTTTAATGGAAATAAATAATAATGATATAGAGGTATATTATAATCTAGTATAACATCATATATGATAACTTTAAATCCATCTTTTATACGTCCAACATATGGCATTAACGAATCAAATCACTTTGAGGGGGTGGTTGTCCGCACTTCCTAAAATGATATTATCGTGTTTACCCACGAATGAAACCATGAAGGTATGACAAAAAAGAAAAATAAAAAAGGTTAAGTAGAACATAAACATATTATATATCATATATAAATATAGTGACATCTTAATGGCCACCTTTGAAAGTGTTATATGAGTGTTGAACAATCATCGTTTCGTGAGGCAGAAATTCGCCATCCACAGAAATAGTATGTTCTTTAACCATTAGATGTAGGTGTGTGTAAGTGTAGCTCTAATAATTCTTATACAAACATCCTAGTGTATTTAATATACTGTATTTGTTTCAAAATAAATGAATAAAAAGAGTTTAGGGGGTTGGAGAGGCAAAATAAAACAAAAGGACTCAAGTGAAGACATTACCTTAAAATCGAGTAACTCCCTATGGTTTGAGCTAAAAGGCTTCATTGGGAAGCCTTCTTCCCAAAGTGAAGCCTCAAGGAGTTAGAGAGGGATATGGAGAGAAAAAATGGGTAGGGGTTGGGCGAGCCAAAGGCTTTGGGAGTGTGGGTAAGGAGGTAGAGTTGGGGGACTTTTATAAGAGGAGAGGAGGGGCACTCTTGTAAAGTTATAAAATGTTACTTTATTTTCAAAAGAGTTTTGGATTTTAAAGGACCCACATTAATGTATCTCTAGGATAAGGTGATAAGGGTTCTAAATCCACTCATCCAATAGGTTTTGGACATATGTAGGTATTAGATATTACATTATCATTCCATTTTATTTAAATCAATAAATAATGAGGTCATCGCTGCATCATCATGATGTCATAAATAATTTAATTTATTTAATGTCTAAAAATTATAAAAAAATACTATGGTTTAGGAAATCTTTTTATCTTTCCAATTACTATTTATAGTAAAAAATATGACTTTTATAACCCCATGTAAAAATTGTTTTAGTAAAACATTTCATGTGTGCGTCATTTTTACTTTAACATTAAATAAAAAGGTATTTATGTCATTTTCCAACCAAAGTGGCGCCATGTGGTCCCCAAGTTGACCCATGGATTTTCTTGGTCGGCCATGACACATCCAATGAGGTTAGGACATGTTTCTAGGTCATTTAATTTTATTAAAACATTATTCTTACCTTAAACTACACTAATTACCTCTAATCGCGATTAAAAACTTAATAAGTTACTATTCACCAAAAAATTATTTTAATCCCATTGAACCACATTTTAATTTTTAATGACAACCATGTATGTCGGATTTTGGAAATTCAACACACAATGATGGAAAAATTTCATTTAAACGGAAAATCAGTTTTTATAAGTACCACTTAGTGGTTTCACTATTCATCAAAAATTGAAGTTTTTCAGAAAAATACCAAAACGTCACCCTAAGCTATATTTGATATTCAAAATTCAAAAATGATATCTATTTTACAAAATTAAAAAAAAATATTAGTTGTATTAATTAAATTAATAATTAATTCCTGCTGTCAGAGCAAATAGCCTGTTTTTATGAAACAATAAGTATCAAAAGATTGACACTAGTTTAAGTCCATTTTCAAAGTGAAATTAATTCCAACAACCACTATTGTATTAAATGGTAAAAATATATTCTAATTTCACTTTAAAACAAATTCAAAAGATAATCTAATCATATAAATAAATTAGATTAAAACGTGGTTTTGAATTAAAATACAACATTTTTCACTATTCATTAAAAATTGAACTTTTTTGGAAAAATACTAAAAATTTATGCAAAGTAAATTTTGATGTCCCGATTCTAAAGAAGAATTTTATTTTGTCAAATATAACACATAAAATTTTCAAAAAGTGGATTTAAAAGAGGTTCTCCATCAAAAGGCGGTTAATCGACCTTTTAAAGAATATTAGAATGTTTACGCTTAAAATTGGATTCATTCGCATTTTTAATCCTCTATCATTTATTGTAAAAAGAAAAAATATTTGAAAAACATATATAATCATTTTGTAGTTAGTTTTGTTCATTCCTGCCATTACAACGGCTAGGCATTAACTACTATTTAAAATAATATTATTTTATTATTAGAGTGCAACATAGGATTCCCAAGAAACCCGTTGTTGCGTGTTGGGTACGCCATCGAGCATAGCATCCCCTTTAAAGTAATATTAATATTTTATTCACAAATATGGATATATATAAAAATGTCATATTCTTTATTTACCTATGGTGTTACATCCATCCCCCCTTTTGGGAATTGCGTCCTCGCAATTTTAAAATTGAGCTTGGAAACATCCTTGAAAGTCCCACATCGGAACAAGAGTCGATAAAACAATCACATTAAAATAAAAAAAAATAAGTACAGAGGTCACCCGAGTTAACCCATACTTGGATTCCATGTAAGAAAACCTGGACATTGAAGAAAAAGAAAAGGGTCATGTTCTCGAGGGAGAGTGATAGTAAACATGTCTAGGAGAAAGTTAACCATAAGAAAATCACAAACATGTGATGGGTTAAACGGTATTCGATTCCCCAGTAGGAAAAGTTAATAGACAACATTTTTGCTTTAAGTTACTTTTTATTGAGGAATTTATTCATAAGGAAACATAATCACTTATCATGTTGACTTTCAACTTTTACTAGATTCCTTAATCTAACTCATATTTTCTCCAAAAGACGAGTATTTAGGAAGACTTGTTCGCATTAAGAGTACTATAATCAATTTCTAGAGAATCACCTAATCTACAGTAGAGAACTACATACATCCCATTTCTTTAGACTCCAACCAAAACCAAAACCAAAAAGGTTTGTACAAGATCAGATAATACCCAAAAAGGATAATCCTTTTTTTATAAAAAAACAAATCTATTCTTAATCTCCAAAATTTGTCCAACAAAACCCAAAGTTCAACGAGGACCATCCGATAAACAATTTGTCCATAAAATTCTTCATAGTAAACCAAACTATGATTGAAACCCAAATATTTGAAGGATTTAGTCACATAGTCTTCCAAGTAAAATCATAACATTTATCACCAAACAACATCAGTTGCTCCTAACGTCTCGTATTGAAAAGTAATTAACCTAATCACATATCCTCCATGATAGGTTAATCATTTTCATAAATAACCCAAAATCAACTTACTCTTAATTCATAAAATCATATAACTAAAAAGAATTAGTCAAACTAACCAGGGAATTCACGTAGTCTAGTGGTAGGCGATAAATACCAGTCGCACTTTGGTTGTGGGTTCGATTCCCGCAGCTTTGTCCGACGCGACGGGTAGTCACACGGTCTGCGTGTTGTCCTTTTTCCAAAACTATATAATTTTCAAATCATTCCCCAAAAAGGGATAAAATCATCAAAAATAACCATAACATAATTTAACCTCAATTTTATCTCATTCCTTTCACTTCAATCCTAACATATAGTAACCCATAATTACCTCAAAAGTAAGGATCATATAAACTCAAATGGTTCTTTATAACTATGTCCACAAAAGAAAAGATAACTATTCCTTGAATAAAATTTTCATATATTAAACATCAGGGTTACACATAATATAAAAAGTCTTCTAATGTAACCCCATCATCAAAAGAGACTTAATACTCTTAATAATTTCACCATAACTCTTGAATCCCTTATATGTAGTCATTTACTCATTCAACATTCTTCATGATCCATTAACCATTCCTTTCCAACTTATTATGAAATACTTCTTTCCTACAAACAAAATCATGAATCATATCCAAAGATTCCAAAATAGGAAAACAATAGTCATGAAATAATCCATACCTTTGATTGGTCATTTTCAGTTTCATCATCCCCAATTGGAATGGCATTAGTTATTGGTATATGAACATTTGTACGATCTTGGTGATCCTATTCATGAAAATTCTTCATAGGACATGTGTTTGCATAATGACCATGCACACAACATTTAAAACATTCAATTGATCCCTCAGAAAGAACTTCTTTCCCTTTCCTTGAGTCAACTGGATGCTTCCTTTTTCCATGGAAAGTTCTTGCTTTATGACCTTCATTACCACATCTATAGCATATTTTTGTCCCTTTGAAACATTTTCCTAGGTGTTTCCTTCCACATCTTTGACACATAGGTTTTTGAACACACTTACCTTCATGATAATTACCTATAGTTCCGTAGGGATTTGTTTCTCACATATATGATGCCTTATAGAAATCACCGAGGTTTAGGTGGTCAATCATGAATCAAGATAGTTGGTTGAGGATAAACACAAGAGTTCTCATTGCAGCTCCCATATCATTCAGCTGCTCGCTCAGAAAACTGTCACAGTTTCCTTCACATCCACTGTTACTTGGGTGCCTTCTAGATCCAGCCATTTACTAAAACCAAAAAGGGTCAGTGTGAGTATATCAACAAAACCATCATGTAATAATGAGGAAGATATACCTAATCATTCACTTTATCTAAAAACTATTACTGTTTCTGAAATCCTAACCATTATAGTAATATCACTTGTGCTTAAAGAATACCCTAACCTCTAATGTTATCTAAACTGACCTCTGATACCATCTATAATGCCATAGCCTTAAACATTACTTAATATTGAATTAAATTAATAATTCACATTGAGGATATTTTCAGGTTTAGAGTTTTAGAGAATTAGGACATAACTATTACATCTCAAAAGATTATAAAGTAGAAACTTCTACTAAGTTTCCATAAAATAAAAACTCTTAAAACGAAACATGTCTAGTTCTATGTTTTTGATAGCATGACTTTCCCTTGATCCCATCCTTGACCCTATTCCACGTTAAGTCCTGTGAAAACATTTCAAAAACTTGGGATGAGTATAAAAAGCTCAGTATGGGATACACAAAGAATGAAAAATGTTAGTTTTTTCAAAACAACAAGTAAACCATTTATACTTTATCAAAGTAATACATTTCAACTTTTTGAAGTAGTAAAAAAACTCTTCACTGAATAAAAGTTCATTACTTACCCTTCTGTAACCAAAAGATTACCATAAAACCCATATAAAGATCACATAACATATAAAGGTAACTTGGGACATAAACATACTTAAGTGGAATAACCATAAGGTCTACTTCCACACATATCACTTAATGGAATAGCCATTCGGCCAACTTCCATACATACTTAATGGAATAGCCATACGGCCAACTTCCATACCCAATGCATTGGAGGTTATAACGTAACCACCCGTCCTGATATTCACGACACCACCCGTCACATGTTTTATCATGTAAGCACCCGTAAAATGTCCATGTACCATCATTACACATAAAATATTAAAAATATAAACATTTCAATAATAAAATTTCATTTGAAATCACAATAAGTAATTCCCAGATATTGAATTGATCAATCCATTTTCAAAAACCATTTAAAATAGATTTTTGAATCAAAGTGTCCCAGACCACTTTGAAGATTTTAATTGAATTAAAATTTTAAAACATTAATTTCTATATATAAAAATACTGAAAACCATTTTGAAAACTTGGACATTAAAGATAAATATTTAGAATAATAAAACTTTAATACATTTAAAAAGATATTTTTGTTAAATAGTTTTTAACAAAATGAGAGACTCTTGAATACAAATAATAGCGGAATAGAATTTAATACGAACATTATAATATAATGAGAATAAAAGGATTCATGATATAATATGTCAAAGGATAGTATTAACACCATATAAGAGTGAATTGGTGTATAACAACAATGAAGTCTCAAAAGAAATGTAAAATGAGATGAAATCCATTATAAAGAAGGTATCCTTAAATTAAGGATAAATCAATCTCATAATTCTGTGTGACAAATATAAATATACCCAGTATAAGTGGAAATTAAGTGTAAAACAATCAATGGTTATTCACACATATTCAAAGGATGAAATATTCAATAACTACATGTTGAACCCAAAGAAATCGAAATTGGGTTAAGAAGTTCCCTTGGTAAAATTCGACAGCCTAAGGGCGTCACATAAAATTTTACAAAAAGGGTTGATGAGAGAGATAAAGGGGGTCTCATCACTTTGACATAAAATTTACATAAATAAGGCTATAGAAGAACATATCCGAACATAATAGTATGTGAATTAAAAGACATAACAAAAGAAGTCTTTTTAAAAAAAAGGAGGGTGAAAGGTCCCCTTACCGAGTTGGGTAACGTTCGAAACGTACACCCCATGGATGAAGGGTCATACAATGAGGATTTGAATACCCATAAATGAAATTATACTACAAAAAGTGTATAATAATGGGCAGAACATACACCACTCAAAGGAAATTGTGGCAAATGTAGAATAAATCTCACAGGAATAAAAGTGAGATGAAAAATCCCTTACGAAAACTCGGCAGCCTAACGACGCCACTTAAAACTTCCAAAAATGGATTGATGAGATCACATAGGGTATCTCATCAGATTACAATAAAATTTACAGAAAGAGGAATATAAAAGAACATCCCCAATCATAAAAAATAAGAGCTTAAAAGAAGTGACATAAAGGAGAGTCCTTTAAAAGAAAGAGAGAGGTTAGATCTCTTACGAAAATTCGGCAGCCTAACGACGCCACTCAAAACTTCCAAAATGGATTGATGAGAGAGAATAGGGTCTCTCATCATATGAACATAAAAATTATAGTAAGAGTAATATAAAAGAACATCCCAATAACAATAAAGATGAGCTTTAGAAGTAATGACATAAAAGAGTGTACTTAAAAAGAAAGAGAGGAGTAAGATCCCTTACCTCGGGACCGACTTGACTTGATTGTTCTTTAACGTCCTGAATAATAAACTTGAATTAATTTATATTTGCCTAAGAACCTTTTTCAAGTTCATTATTCCTTTTATATCACTTATTTACATTTTAAAAACATTATGTACTCATTTAAGTTAATAATGTTTGTTTTGTCGATATTTGGTTCCTATGTCGAAAGTGAACTTTTTACAATTACATGTTGTTCATGTGGTCAATGGTTAATTATATCCAGAATGATATTCCTTATTTGGATATCATATATATCATATATATCCAGAATATACATGTATTTATAATATTACATAATCATTTAGAGGTATGAAATGAAATGCACCGTTCATGGAGACGGTAAGCCGTACGTACGCATGAACGCTACTTTCATTTCTTTGTCATATTAATGGAATTACAACTAAATAAGAGGTATGTATATTTTTACTCCAGAATTATATTCATCATTTAGATGTATCATTCATCATATATATCCATTATATACATGTACTTATAATAGTACATTACATTTGGGGATAAGAAATGAAATGCACCGTTCATGGAGACGGTAAGCCGTACGTACGCATGAACGCTACTTTCATTTCTATCTCATAATTTAAAATAAAATAAATAATAATGATATAGAGGTATATTTTAATTCCAGTATTAAATCATATATAATAACTTTAAATCCATCCTTTATACATCCCACTTATGGCATTAACGAATCAAATCACTTTGAGGGGGCGGTAGTCCGCACTTCCTAAAATGAAATTATCGTGTTTACCCACAATGGAAACCATAAAGGTATGAAAAAAAAGAAAAATACATAAGATTAAGTAAAACATAAACATATTATATATTATATATAAATATAGTGACATCTTAATGGCCACCTTTTAAGGTGTTATATGAGTGTTGAACAATCATCGTTTCGTGAGGCAGAAATTCGCCATCCACAGAAACAATATGTTCTTTAACCATTAGATGTAGGTTTGTGTAAGTGTAGCTATAATACTTCTTATAATAACATCCTAGTATATTGAATATACTGGAGTTGTTACAAAATAAATGATTAAAAAGAGTTTAGGGGGTTGTAAAGGCAAAATAAAACAAAAGTACTCAAGTGAAGACATTACCTTAAAATCAGGTAACTCCCTTTGGTTTGAGCTAAAAGGCTTCCTTGGAAAGACTTCTGCCCAAATTGAGGCCTCAAGGATTTATAGAGGGATGTGGAGAGAAAAAATTGGCAGGTGTTGGCCGAGCCAAAGGCTTTGGGAGTGTGGGTTAGGAGGTAGAGGTGGGGGCCTTTTATAAGAGGAGAGGAGGGGCACTCTTGTAATGTTACAAAATGTTACTTTATTTTCAAAAGAGTTTCGGATTTTAAAGGTCCCAAATTGATGTATTTCGAGGATAAGGTGATAAGGGTTCTAAATACACTCATACATTAGGTTTTGAACATGTTTAGGTCTTAGATATTACATTATCTTTCCATTTTATTTAAATCGTTAAATAATGAGGTCATCGCTGCATCATCATGATGTCATAAATAATTTAATTTATTTAATGTCTAAAAATAATAAATAAAATACTATGGTGTAGGAAATATTTTTATCTTTCCAATTACTATTTATAGTAAAAATTCTGACTTTTATAACCCCATGTAAAAATTGTTTTAGTAAAACATTTCATGTGTGTGTCATTTTTACTTTAACATTAAATAAAAAGGTATTTATGTCATTTTCCAACCAAAGTGGCTCCATGTAGTCCTCAAGTTGACCCATGGATTGTCTTGGTCGTCCATGACACATCCAATGAGGGTAGGGCATGTTTCTAGGTCATTTCAGTTTATTAAAACATTATTCTTACCCTAAACTACACTAATTACCTCTAATCGCGATTAAAAACTTAATAAGTTACTATTCACCAAAAAATTATTTTAATCCCATTGAACCACATTTTACTTCTTAATGACAACCATGTATATCGGATTTTTGAAATTCAGCACACAATGATGGAAAAATCTCATTTAAACGGAAAATCAGTTTTTATAAGTACCACTTAGTGGTTTCACTATTCATCAAAAATTGATGTTTTTTAGAAAAATACCAAAACTTCACCCTAAGCTATATTTGATATTCCAAATTCAAAAATGATGTCTATTTTAAAAAAATCAAAAAAATAGTAGTTGTATAAATTAATTTAATAATTAATTTCCGCTGTCAGAGCAAATAGCGTGTATTTATGAAACAATAAGTATCAAAAGATTGACACTATTTTAAGTCCATTTTCAAAGTGAAATTAATTCCAACGACCACTATTGTATTAAATGGTAAAAATATATTCTAATTTCACTTTAAAACCAATTCAAAAGATAATATAATCTTATAAATAAATTAGATTAAAAAGTGGTTTTGAATTAAAATACAACATTTTTCACTATTCATTAAAAATTGAACTTTTTTGGAAAAATACCAAAAATTTACGCAATGTAAATTTTGATGTCCCAATTCTAAAGAAGAATTTTATTTTGTCAAATATAACTCATAAAATTTTCAAAAAGTGGATTTAAAAGAGGTTCGCCATCAAAAGGCGGTTAATCGACCTTTTAAAGAATAATAGAATGTTTACGCTTAAAATTGGATTCATTCGCATTTTTAATCCTCTAACATTTATTGTAAAAGTAAAAATATTTGACAAACATATATAATCATTTTGTAGTCAGTTCTGTTCATTCATACCATTACAATGGCTAGGCTTTAACTACCATTTACAATAATATTATTTTATTATTAGAGTGCAACGTAGGATTCCCAAGAAACTCGTTGTTGCGTGTTGGGTACGCCATCGAGCATGGCATCCCCTTTAAAGTAATATTAATATTTTATTCACAAATATGGATAAATATAAAAATGTCATATTCTTTATTTACATGGGGTGTTACAGTTGGAGTTCTAAAATTAGGGAAGAAATGAGAGTATCTTATGGCTGTACTATTTTCCAAAACATTTTAGGAGCCCATAAGAAAACCCTATGGATGCTGAAATCCATGTTAGTGATTAGGCTTTTTTGGTACCATGGGATTTAGTAGAGGAATCTAAGTTACACTTATCATGGTTGGTGAACAATTATTAAAACTATGTACACCCCCACATGAATCTTTTTGTATTATTGAGGCTTGAGGGTCAGTTTCATTTTTTGGCACATGGTTAGATGAAATCATGTTTCTAAACCATATTGTTTTTGTTTTCCTTAATAGTGGGAATTTTATTATGAGAATATAGTTTCCAAACTTATTTGGACTATATTTTCATCAAAACATTTATTTTACCACAATTTACATAAATCTGTTATGCATATTTTCCACTAATTTCTCTAAATTTTTACTAGGTTTATCCCTTGATGCATTCCTTTTATTTCCCACTACATTCTATTAATGTTTATCATTTAATCATAACTATTTTTTTGTCCTTTGTTCTAAGGGTGAGTAAGATGCAGGTTACCACTAAATCTCTATCCTATTTATTTTTATCAATGTATTTTGGTCATGATCTGACCAACTATGTCTTTCCTACCCAGAAGTAAGATAATTGAGACACCCAAGCCCATATCTAGTAGGCCAGAGCCTAGAAACACTCATTGAGTTAGATATATTGAAATGTGTGGCATTTTTAAAAGTACTTGTCTGAATTACGAAAATTATCTTCATGCAAAAAATGAAAATTTAAAATAATTGGATGAACATATGGAGTGTAAATCATTCATGAAATAACCTATGGAAAATAATCAATGTATAAAATCATTTAACAAATGTATTAAGGGGTAAAATACATGTATTACCAGATATGACTTCCAAAATATACAATAACTGGAAAAAGGGAGAATGAAGGGATCATAGATCATAGTCTCCAATGTTGACCACTGAACATGTTCAAATTTACTAGGAATAACTATTCTCTTTTGAATACTACTCTGCCAAGTTTATCACAAATATGTATATCTTACAATTCAAAAACAAAATGTACTGGCGATTCTCATGTTGGGGTGAGTATATACATACCCAAACAGATTCCTTAAAAACCGTAAACGGAGAAATAGAATGAAATAACTATCATCTCAACCCATAAATGAGAGGAAAAAATACAAAATATAAATGATCATAATGAAACCCAAGATATTGAGAATGTGGATCTTTATATCCATATCCCATGTATGAATGTAGAGTCTACCTAAAGATCCAAAAGTTTATCACCAATGCACATAATCACACAAAAACATAAAATAATCTTTATAGCGAACCCACACCTCACCATTATAAACTAAATATATGGGGGCATAATATATAATGGAGGACCCACTCCCTATCAGATCTCAAATACAGGGAGTGCTACTCTATAGATATCCAACATATTCTATGTAATATATGGGTTTGAAACTCTACCTGTGAAAAGAGTATGAGGGACCCATGCCTTTGTATGACATTAGGTTGACAATAATAGAAAGACTATGATCATCACACCCATTTTTTATCCCCTTATAATCATCAATGGAATAATTGTAACACTCATAACACCTCATTTCAAATATTTGATCCCAAAATGACGGACACTATTGATTTCTACGTTGTAAACTACAGAGGATGGGAAACTCTCAGGCCTAATTATGAGTCCTAAATATGGAGACACATAAGGCATAAGTATCACAGAAAATTACACCGCATCTATAGAATATAAATGGTGTGTCTTGGATACCCCTGTTATACCCATGCACTTTGGCCTCTTTCTATATACACCAGCTTGTACCTGTATACTCTGGTCATTTCTAGGTACCCTGGCAATGTTCAGGTACCCTTTTCATGTCTATGTACATCATATATTCGGTGTACTCTAGTCATTTATAGGTACCTTATACATGTTTGACTATATGGTCGTTCCCATTTACTTTGGTCACACTGTTGTAACAAGTCGTGTCAGTAGCTATGTACTTCTAGGGATCACACAAAGCCCCCAGCACCATATCACATGATATGTATGGGTCATGCAAGGTGTTTGATATTTATCATCACCAAAAACTATATCCACCACATCCAAGGGACTACATATCATGGGTTACCATACCACACTCCATATATGTTGAGATTTCATAGAATCTAAAGAAACCGTTACATGTATCACATGCCCACTATTATCATTGTTTCCACCATATCACCTCACCTATGTATAGAAGACCAATAATATGGTCATATATCCATGTCACCAATACCCACATCCATAATTACAATACAATAAATATACATGACACAAATTTGTATTATATGCGTGTGTCCTCCATGAATTTGGGGGTTCAATCATGGGTGAATCTAATATGATAATGCTGAATTGTGACCCATTGGCTAATATGGAAGAATGTAAATAATGGTGATTAAAATGAATAATAAAAAGATAATTATATATATATATATATATATATTGTGATCCCTTCCAATTATTTTATAATTTATATAATAGGTTTATCTAAGAGGCATAGTAATAAGATTAACCATCCAACTCATGTGAGGAATTAAAATCTCAAAAAAATAAGATGGAAATCCATTATATAAAAAATAACATGAGGTTTGAGATACATGAAATAATTATTACTACATTGATATTGGATTGATCATTAGTGAATAACTCATGATACAATGATGAAGAAGAAGATATATCACATTTGTCATCCGCCTCATGATTTTCCTCGATCTTGGTCATCGATAAGGTCTCAATTTTCCAATGTTAATGAAGAATTATTACTCGTCCTCTATAATATCATAGGGTTGTTCTATTAAACACATATATTTTTTATAAAAACAAATTTATATAGAAGGATATAGGTTTATGTCATGAAAAAACTTAATTAAAATAATTAATAAATTTACATAGTGGACCCACCAATTGTTTTCTTCCATGGAATGTCGGACATCAACAAATTCTATGACATTCATATGGTAAACCGTTCATTTTAGAATCAGCCATGGTCTCAGATTTACTATCTAAGGTCCTGGTTAATATGAAAACCATTTATTCTAAGAATATGATCATATATAATTTAATATAATTTAATATATTTAATGTATTAATTATAGGGTCCTAAAAATCAAAACACTACTCAAAATATGAGGAAAAGTCGGTAGAAATATATATAAATATAAAAAGGAATAAACTAAAAATACACGGGTAGTTGAGATTACATGGGCTTATGCAGAGTTTGATTAAATTTTTCCTATTTCTTGGATTTTATTTGAATCTTCTTTTTATAAAATATGATTTTTATTTAGAAAATGATATTCAACATGGTCCATTAAAAAAAGATATAGTTGGTGTTCCCTGAGCTATCCATTAAGTTATCACTTGTTTTATTACACATTTGGTGTTTGTTCATGCCATACTATTGCACAATTGACCTAAAAATGAGTAAGAAAATAAGTTTACATTCCAAGTGAATATCATATTTTTTGATACATGACTAGTTTCTGAAAAAAGGGTAGATCCCAACACTAGGCCACCTAGTAATGTGTACATAATTACGTATTGAAAAGTGAATTTATAGAGGTGACCTAAGGGGTTCCCAGTGATTTAATTTTGATTTTTTTGAAGAGTAAAACTAATGGTATAGGTTTGGGAATTTGGTTTAATGTGATGTATATGCATTTTTTGTAGTGTATAAATCTATAAAAATTGAAAACATTAAGTGATAATTAGAGAAACATAAAATGAAAATGATGTGGTTCATATTAAAATTTTGAATTTTTAGTTCCAAGATAGGATGATATTTTCTATGGGTGCTTATTATATGGATATAGTGCAGGATGTGTTTCCCCTGTGTTATTTCTTATATGTTTTCAGGGAACGATGAGTTCCCCCCAAATGTTACGTATATGTTTTATTAGAATGATAAGTTCTCCTTGAGTGTTTTTCATATCGTTATGGGGTTGAATGAGTTTCCCTTGGGTACTTTCGTATATGGTTCATGGGCAGTATTAATTTTTCTTTAGGTATGTATTATTGAATGTTGGGATATGATGTGTTTCCCTTAGTTATTTTCTTATATGGTGTTAGCGAAGGATGTGTTTCACCCTAGGTTCCTCCTTCATATGGTTTTAGTGCGGTATGTTTTCCTTTTAAGAGGATATGTATCAGGTTCAGAAACATAACAAATTTTCTGACGCCATTACGGTTGATCTCAGGTTTTATGTTAAATACAAAGCATCAATAGTGATTAATTTATTTTTCCGGAAATTATTTTTTTATGTTACACCAGTATGAACCTTCTTAGACTATATATATTTAGGGATGTCGTTGGTAGAAGTATACTAAGTTATACTCAAACCCTAATCATGCCACCTTGGGTACTCAATTAGAATTCATGGTTATAAGGTAGGATAATGGTAAGAGATCTATAACCAGTGGTTGAACTTGAATTCCATAATGGTGTATGGGAAATGAGATTGGGATGAGACACATGACCGGTTTTGTAGCTTCCTAGTTTTATTTATTTTTTGTTAATTTAGTAATTGTTGTATATGATCCACCCATAGGAGATCCTTGATGGTTCTATATGACTCAAATGACATAATGGCATTAATTTTGATTGAACATGGGATTCTTCTATTAATTAATGTTATTTTCTGTAATGTATTTTCTTATTTAACTATATATATATATATGTGTGTGTTATTTTTATTATTTATAATATTAATTTTTACTATGATATGAGTATATAATATCCATTTAGTATGACTATAGAACCTCACTTCTATATACTATCTTGTTTCATACAAGGAGTCACACTTAAGGACATGTAGCCTCCCAGTCTGGTTATTATGGAGCGATCTAGCTTTAGGATGTTACATTTGAGAAGAATATTACACCAAAGAATATAATATTCTAATATAGTAGTGAAGTACATTTTATGGACCATTTTAGATAGGTGATGAATATTAATTTTTATGAAGAAATCTATATTAGAAAGAATAATCAGTCTTGAAATGAAATAAAAGGATTGGTTTTTGGGAAGAAATCCAAGATTGAAAATTAGAGAATCTTCTAAATAAGTGGGGTTTAATGATTTTTGAGAAAATATATGGAAGGTGAAAATATATTTTACACACTCTTAATAAATACAAGATAAGGATTAAATTCTAGATGGATATGGTAAAAACAAATTAAATTAACTATTGAATCCATGTTTTATGAATTATGTATTGAAAATAGAGTTTCTATGTAAGGAGAGATATGTTCATGTTCCTTTGGAATGCATGATAATATTCTCATCACAATTAAAAATGGAAAATAATATAGATAAAAAAATGAATAAAAGATCCATTCTAGTTAGTTTTAGAGATCCAGTTACACATCCAAAGAAATATCTTGAATGTAAAAAATACCATGTGGTCCATGAATCCTCATGTTTTTAAAATAAATGGTGTATTGAGAATGAAGAGTTCTAAAAAATGGATCCAATAGAAAAAGATTATCTTGTTTTAGAATAAAATATAATCAATATTTCTCCCACTGAATATCTATTAAGGATCTAACATATTCCTATATATGTTTTTTAGGATTACATGTTGGGAATTTAAGGTGATGTATGTGGGGGAAAATTAGATAAGTGTTTTAATTAAAATATATTACAATAATAAATTTATCCTAAAGATATATGTAAAGTAAAATTTATTTCCTCATTACTGTATTTTTAATTGGAAATAATCATGGTGTTGATTAATTGATTGTTTCTATAATGTTCCCAACCCTATTTTCTCAAAGATGATGCCTTACATTATTATATTGGTATAATAAACAAGGACGTCACATCCTGGAGGACCATCGTGTACATAATTTTGTTAAATCCAGATACAAACATTAGTTTTACATTAAAACTTAAAAGGGAAAAAAATGAAATATAGGAACTTCATTGGAAACATACATAACTCCTAGATTATCTCTGAATTTCATTCAAAATATATATCTTCACAGCCTATGAAAAAATAATACAAAAGAATTGGGGGAGGTGATATTCTCAATAAAGGTAAGAAATACAATGAGGGATAATATAAAAAAAATGCATAGCGAATGACTAATAACACATTCAATTATAACATAATCTTTATAATAATTTGGAAGGAATAAAATATAAATAAGTAATGCCATATAAATAATCACAGAAGAATGAAACCTATCCACAGATATTCTAATAGTATAATAATAACATGGAATATCAATTACAACTATCATAATTAGAGAATTCATAATATTGGACATCATAAATAGACCATCATGACCATGGCCAAGAATTTTGTATTAATGGGTAAGGCCTTAGCCAAAAACCAAGTTTAGTTTGTCTCATGATACCTACCGATGCATCAAGAGGCTATAGTGGGCCCACACATCACTTACTAAGTCTAATTCATTACTAAAATTTCGAATAAAAAATTATATAAGTCAAAGTGTCCCATACCTCTTTGAATAATAGTCATATATGGGTGTATTTAAATAAAATCATTGATAAATTCTTTAAGAAAATAATATTTACAAATTCCAAAGTGTCCCATGCCACTTTGAAACATTTAAATTATAATCTCTATAAAGTAATAACATTAAACGAAACATAGAATATCTTAAGATTAAGAGGAATCTTGATATGATATATAAAAGGGCATTACATACATCACATACACTGAATAAGTGATGAACAAGACATATATCTCAGAGAAATAAAAGTTATATGGGAAAACCCCGTTTTTTACTTTTGAAAGAATAGTTCTTTTGGAAAATAATTTCTATTTTTCATAAAATTATATTGTAAACATGTCAATCAAAATAAAGAAAACTAAAGGATAATGAAATTATATTTTATTCATAAATGATTTCAAACTTTAGTAAAATCATGTATAAATAGTGTTTACGAATCCTTAGAGATGAAGCTCTTTAATGTGGTTTATGGAAGTTACAAAAGAGTATTTAAAATGGAAAATTGAATAATTGTTGTATAAAATATGAAATAAATAGAGTATTTCATGATAATTTTTTTATTTTATTAAAATACTGAAAGCTTAAAACATATTATGGGTGGCACTTGAAAATGTGTAAGAAACTGAAAAAATCTCTTTAATATGGTTTTCTTATCGAGTGGAATTGAAATTAGAGACATATAAAACATATATTTCCCTATCAAAGAAATAAAAATTGATCTAGTTATATATTCTTGGACTATACACACACAAATTAGGTGGACTTCGTATAAATAATTATGAATTATATCAGGGTAAAAAGAAAGATAGTGTATCTCGAATGAAAAATGCAGGTTGGGGAAAAACCCTTACCTTATGTCTAAAATAATTCTATAAATGTACATAACAACCTGGATAATGAAATTAAATACATTAATTAATTAATTAAGATTATTCTCTAAATTTATTTAATTTTGTAAATTTTTATTAAGTCCATTTATGGCCTTTTTAATGAGTTATAAGATAAAGTTTTATCTTTTTGAAGCATTCATTTCCTTGGTTTTCAGGATCAGTATACTTGTAACATGGATGAAAATTCATGTAAAATGTGGAAAATTATAAAAAAATAAATTATATGTTATTAATTAACATAAATTATATTAAATTTTTATATTATTTATTTGGTTATATGGTATAAGGATCAATCATTAGATAAAATGTTGTTGATAATCATTTAGATTATTTTGGAATTTCATCGATCATCACCACATAGTTTTATCATATGAATTAATATTATTTAAATATATTTGTAATATAATCTGAAATAAGTTTTATTATATATATTGGAGTCTATTGTAACCATAAAATATGTTTTATGGCCATCCTTTAAGGGGTAATTGAAAATGGAAACACATCTTCCACGAAGGTGGTAAATCATCACCTCACGAGTAATAGAGTATATTACATATATTGGAGTCTATTATAACCATAAAATACTTTTTGTGGCTATCCTTTAAGGGGTAATTGAAAATGTAAATGCATCGTTGATGAAGGTGGTAAATCATCACCTCACGAGTAATGTTTTCATTTTTTATAATTAAAGGAAATGTATAAGAGGATTTATGGTTGATTATACATTAACATAATAAAATTACATTATATATAAAATAATATAGTTGTGATTTTACTTTGGATATAATAGGAAAGGATAGTATAAGAAAAATATAAATTAAAAGAAGATGAAATAAAATGAAAAAGGGTTTACCTCTTGAATTCATCTCCTCAAGATCCTCTTTATGGAAATTGATTTTGGAATTTTCTTGAGACCAAGAGGTCCAATGAATGGGGTATAGGTTTGGGAGAGTTATTTAGTAGAAATTGAAAAACATTCAAGGCTTTGGAGGTGTGAGGATATGAGGTGGTGAGGGGTGATCTGTATAGTCGAGGAGATTAGTGTTTTTTGAATATTTTAATCATTATTTTATTATTTCAGCTCATGACTATGCATAGTTTTGTTTATTATAACTAAATAAATTAAATATATTATGTTATTTATATATTATTTTAACATACATCATCCATGAATCAGTCATGAAATAATATTTCATTTACTTATATATAATGTTAAATACTACAGATTATCAAATTTCACAATTCACAAAAAAATCAACTATTTTAGAAACATCACAAAGACTCAAAATTACTATATATAGACATGTAGAATTAATAAATAAAATTTATTTTTTGTAAATAATTTTGTAAATATAAAAAATTTAATTTTTAATTAAAATCATCATTTACTTGGAAAATACCAATTTTAAAATTATAAATGATTTTATAACACTTGGAAAAATTAATTAAGGTCTCATGAAATTTTCATTAGAATAATAATACAAATAAATATTAATTTTTGAATAAAATTTATTAATATAAATTTTCTTTAATATCATTATATTAATTATGTAATTAAGAATAATGATTTTTTTGTTTTGTAAAAATAACAAAATATAATTACCAATTTCAAAAACATTTATTTACTTATTCTATAATATAATTATATCTTATTTCAATTTATAAGATGAAGAAATTTTATTTAAACATTCAAATGTGATTTAACTACTGTAATCATAAATATACAATCAGTTATATCAAAAATGACAATTTTATAAAAATATGGATTTTTTACTATTCACTGGAAAATAAACATTTTCATAAAAATACCAAAATTGAACCCTAATATAATTTTGGAATTACAATTTAAAAAATGAAGTTTATTTTGATAAATGGAATTTATAAAAGTTTCAAAATTTATTTTTAAAATAAATTCCCTATTAAAATGCGGTAAAACTGCCTTTATAAAAATATAGCCTTTTAATGCCTAAAATCAAATTCATTCCTTTCATATGACAATAAAATAATTTGGATAAATGTAAAAAAATTTCATTAAATAAATAAATTTCATGTTTTTGTTATTACTATTCATTCCCTCCAATTTAATGGGTAAGTTATAATGGTTGTGATAAAGTAATTCAATTTAATTGTATATCTTTGTTCGTTTAACCTTGGTGTTGTGTGAAATTCTTAGTGTCAATGAAACTAAATTTAAAAAGATACATACTATAAAATCGTGGGATGTTACATTCTCCCATACTATAATGAATTGTGTATAGGAAATTGTAAATTTTACATAAAAATTGAAAGGTAGATACCTCAAAATTATTTTTGTGGAAAGCCCACATCAAAAATATGATTAATAAAATATCCTCTTAATATGAGGGAAAGGGAAATGTGAAGCTCACCACCAAAATAGGATTTCAGGTCATGAATCAATAGACGAAAGAAATAACATGTACTTGAAGATAAATATAACTATCCAGCTCTAATGGGGAATGATAGAGAACATGGCCATTAGAAAGTTATGCACCACAAAACTGTAAATCAAATGATCAATTAAGTGACCATTTATTTCTCATAAATAAAAGTAAATAGGTAATTTTTTTCTTAAAAAAATATTTTTATAGAGTTTATGGATTCTTTTAATATCTAAATAATCACTTTATAAAGTAAACATACATGATTAGTTACCATTTCATAAAACTAAAGTCATCCTTGGGTTGTTCTTTTATCTATTTTAGCATTATCTATTACACATAGAAATGAAAATTCAAGTTGAATTTTCAGACCTGAAATACTTTTAACAAATCATATGGTCTTTTAGTCATTCCTTTAAACTTTAAATGTTTACTAAAACCATGAAATTTAGAACATGTTATGAATGAAAAAAATTTCCCAAAGTCTAACTTGAGCCATTCCATAAGTACTTAATCTTAAGACTCGTCTAAAACATATCGGTCCACATTCAACAAACAAGATAAAATTTAGAAGGTAGGTCCCTAAATTTCTAAAATCATCATAATATATAATTCTACAAATAATGTATCTCCTATTGTTAGAATCCAAATATATGAATACCTTGATCTCCTTTATTTCTTTATGAAACATTCATGCTTCCATGAGTATAATCTTAGGTTTTTAAATAATGTCCTTAAATCTAAATGTATAATAATAACTCTGGTATAACATAAACCATCAAACCACTAACCACCTTCATTGGAACCAATACTATCCCATAATCATCTATTTATTATTATCTCAAACTCAATCACATATTTAGGGTTATCTTTCCCAAGTAACGCGTTTTTAAAAATATCAACCTACAACATAATCTCTTGTTTTGATCACTAGTCCTATTCATCACACGCTTCTAATTATATTAAGAGGAAGTACTAGAGTACAATCTAAATATATCTCATGATTATTAGACACATATTTCTATTGATAAAATACTCAAATAAAATAAATATTGAATCCAAACATTGTCATATTTATCATTCCTCTATGCCCGAGGCAGTAGCATAAGATTGTCCATGATCCATTTTCCCATTCTGAGTTATATTCACTTGATTCTTGAGACATTCATTTGTGAAGTTCCCAATATCTTTTCATTTTATGAATTTTACATTTAAAAAATTTTCTTAACCACGTAATCATAATCATGGTGGCCTTTCTCTCCACACTTGTAGAAAACTCCAATTCCATTTAAGCAAGTACCAGGGTACTTATTTCCACAACTATCACATGTTAAAAAAATACATCTTTATCTTATTTAATTTTTCTAAATTTTTCGTGGATGTAATCTTGTTTTCATGATTCCATTTGAATACATAATACTTAGAGAAATATTTTTCCTTATTCTTAGAGCAAGATACTATCTCCTCATATGATAATAATGTTTGATAGACTACCTCTATTTGAAATACTAGATTAAACCCATCAAAGAAATTATCATTCTTACACTTTGGATTATGTTCATTGAGGTGGTTCTTGTTCCTTCCTATATGAACCATTTCTAAAAAATTGAATACACTATATTTTCTAATAACATTATGAAACATATTGTATATTCCAAAAACTATTGAAATAATTAACATAAATAGTAAAACATATAAATTACTAATCGTAAAGTAAAAAACATGGGTTTTTGAAAAAAATTTGCTTTTAAATAATTCATAATGGTTTGTATAGAAAATTTCAATTATCCTAAGAATATGCCTCTAGAGTTTCAAACCAGGTGTGAATTAAGGATTTTTTTCATGTACATAGTTAGGCTGATCTAGACCCGATGCACCATGTCAGAGTTGTTACCCCTTGTTACATTGATTCCAAAAACCACGTCCACTCATAGTATTCAGACAAATATATATTTATATGAAGAAACAAACACTATATACCTTACCAAAATTATAGTATGTTCTTATATATTTATTCTCAATGTATATATTTGGGTCACAATCCCTAATCTATGTTTCTTAAATCTAGTTTCCAAGATTTATACTAAACTTCCTCTGATACCAACTGTAAAGACCTCGACCCCAGTATCCAAGAGTTGCTACTATATTTTATTACATTAGTATAACAGAAAATGAATTCACATCCTAAAGGAATATATAGTTTATTAGTTTTTGAAAACTAGATACTAACATAAGTTTTACATTATAAATTGAAAAGAAAAACAACAAAATAAATTCATTGAAAAAAATCCATAACTCTTAGATTTTCCTGTATTGCATTCACAATATACTCATTCACATCCTGAGGAAAAATAAAACATAAGAAAGGGGTGAGATTATATGGTTAGTAAGGGTAATAAATATAGTGGAAGCTAATATAAAAAATATGTCCTAGTGAATGAAGAAAACATATGTCGTTAGAAAAAAATCATGAGCGTAATATCGCATGAATAAAAACTGAATAACTAATGTCATATAAATGATCCCATGAGAATCAAACTTAACCATGAATATTATACAAGTATAATAATCACACGTAGTATCAATTAATACTATCATAATTTGGGAATGCATAATGTTTGAAATAACAAACATACCATCAAGGCCAGGACCAAGAATACTATATAAATGGGTAAGGAATCATCCAAAACAATGTATAGTTTGTGTCATGATACCTACCAATGAATCGAAGGGAAATAGCAGACCCCACCCATCACTTACTAAGTCTAGTACATTCCTCATATATCTAATAAAAATATATCATTAAATCAAAGTGTCACATACCACATTGAGTCATAATAATTGTAACTACCATTAACCTAGTATCCCAGAGTCGGTGGTTATTTTATTACAATGTCATAAATATAAGAGATCACATCACCAAGGATCTATCAGTTTTGTAGTCTTGAAGAAAATATATACATACATGGTTCCTTTATTACATTGGTATTTAGACACACATATAATATTACATACAGAAATAAACTACTTCCTTATCAATTATTCAAATATTTCTTCTTAAAAACCTGGGAAGGAAAACAAATAAAATGGTGAGGTGAAATGCTCAATAAGGGTTAAATGTAGCAGAAGCACGAATAAAACTATTTTTATAAAAATATAGCCTTTTATGTGTAAAATTTTATTTATTATTATCTTATTCCTATAAAATCCATTAGATGAATGTAAAACATTTGAGTAAATATATAATATATATATTTCATTAAAAATAGCAATTCTTTGCAATTTAACGACTATGTTATATCGGTAATTTTAAAATAACTATATTTAATTGTATATCATTATTGGTTTAATTTTGGTGTTGTGTGAAACCTACGATATCAAAGAAGTTAAATTAATGAAAATAAAGATCATAAAATCTTGGTTAATTTCAATCATATATGAAAGCACTCTAGTAAAATCATTGATAAATTCTTGAGAAAAATAATCATTAAACATTCCGAATTGTCTCATACCACTTTGAAACATTTAAATTATAATCCATATAGAGTAATAAAATTAAATTAAACCTAGAATATCATAAGAATAATAAGGCACAAGATATGATATATAAAAGGGAATTACATACATCACATACAAGGAATAAGTGGTTAATAAGGAAGATATCTCACAGAAGTAAACGTGAGATGACAAACCCCCTTTTTACATTGGAAAGAAGTTTCATTTTGGAAAATCATTTTTAGTCATCATAAAATCACATTGTAAACATGTATATCCTATAAAAGAGAAGGTTTGAAAAGTGAAATTATATTTTAGGAAAAAATGATGTCCAGCTGTAGTGAAAACTTGTAAAAGGGGTGTTTAAGAATCTTTATAAATGAGCTTCTTTAATGGGGTTTTAGGAAAACATTAAAGATTATCTAAAATGAAAAGATGAATAATTGTTTATATAAAACCAGAAATGAACAAAGATAGTTTTTAATGATAATTTTTTTTATTTTATAAAGATATTGGTATATTATTACAAATTATGTGTGGTACTTGAAAATGGGTAAGAGATTGAGATGTTCCATTAAATTAATTTTTTTATCAGGAGGATTTGAAACAGGGTACTTATAAAACATGTATTTACCCATCAAAGAAAGATTAAATGAACTAGGTAAATATTTTAGGAACATAAACATAGAGTTTGGGAGGATTACATAATAAGAGTTAGTAATTACAGATGGGTAAAGACAAAGATAGCGTAACTCGAATGAAAAATAGACGTTTAGGAAGAAACTGTTACCTTATGTCTGAAAGCATTATTCACCTATTCTTAACATATAGGATAATAAAATTAAATCCATTAATTAATAAATTAATAATATTTTATAAATTTATTTGATTATTTATAATTTTATTAAGTTCATTTATGGCCATTTTAATGAGTTATAAGATACAATATCCTTTGGATGCATTCATTTCCATGGTTTTCAATATCAGTTTACATGTATATATGGATTAAAAATGGTTTAAAAATAATATAGTTGTCCATAATTGAAATTATATTTAATTTATTTACTTCCATAATATTTAATGTTTGTATTATTCATTCGTTACTTGTTATGAGGATGAATCGTTGGATAAAACGTTACTGATAATTGTTTAGATTATTTTTGCGTTTCATTGATCATCAAAAACTAGTTTTATCTTATGAATTCATATTATGTATATATAATGGTTCTAGAATCTTAAATAAGAATTATTAAATATATTATAGTCTTTTTAAAAATAATTTTATTTATTACCACCTTTGAAGGTGGAATTGAAAAATAAAAACACATCTTTCACGAAGGTTGTATATCATTATCTCATAGATGATGTTTTAATTTTTAGAATAAAAGAAATAGTGGAAGATACTTGATGATTGATTTTCCATTTACATAATTACATTTGAGGTTATATAAGATACTTTAGTTATAATTTTACTTTGGAGAAGTGGTATGGACAGAATAATAATAAAATAAATTAAAATAAATTGAATGATAATGAAAAATGATTTATCTATTGAATTCATATCCTCAAGAACCTCTTTAAGAAAAATGATTTTGATATTTTTTTGTGGAAAAAATATCTTCAAAGTAGGGGATTGGTTTGGAAGGGTTATTGAGTAGAAATGGGAAAAGTTTCAAGGATTTTGTAGTATGAGGAGAAGATGTGGTGAGGGTTGGTATTTATAATGGAGGAGAGGAGTGTTTTCTGAATATTTTATTCATTAGTTTATTATTTGGGCACAAAACTATGTATAGTTTCTAATTACTACGAATTAATATAGTAAAGAGAGCATTTTGCTCTGGGATGATGGTCCATTATATCATCCATGACTTAATAATAATAGTATAATTTACATATTTACTTATATTGTTAAATAGCATAAACTATTGGATTTCACTATTCATAGAAATTCTAGTATTTTAGAATCTTACAAAAAATTCACTCTAACAATTTTTAAACATATAGAATTAAAAAATTATCCCCCTTTTATGAAAATAATTTTCTAAATATGATATATTTATTTTTTATTTAAAATCATCATTTACTTGGAGAATACAAATTTAAAATTTATAAATTATTGTATAACACTTTGAAAAATTAATTAAGGTCTCAAAAAACTATAATTAAAATCAATTGAGAAAAACATATTAATTTTTAAAAACATTTTACGAAAATAAATTTTTTTTAAATCATTTTATAAATCATGAAATTGAAAATAAACATTTATGTTTTATAAAAATATAAACCCTTAATTAATAATTTCTAAAACATTTATTTACTTATTCGATGATATGATTATATCATATAAAAAATTATAATATGAATAAATTTTATTTATAAATTAAATTTTGAGGTTACTATTATTATCATAAATATACTCTCAATTATAATGAAAATGATTGTTTTATAAAAATTAGGATTTTTGACTATTAATTACAAAATAAACATTTTCAAAATAATATCGAAATTTCAGCCTAATATAATTTTTGAATTAATATTTAAAAATGATGATTATTTTGATAAATATAATTTATAAAAGTGTCAAAATTTAGTTTTAAAACAAGATAACAATTAAAATGCTTAAAAATACCTTTTTAAATATATAGTCTTTTAATGCATATAATTTTTATACATTGTTTTATTATTTATATATAATCATTTGGATGAATGTAAAATATTTGATTAAAAATATAAATTTCATAATTTGATTAATACAATTCACTCCCACCAATTTAACGGGTAGGTTATAATGTCCATGAATAAATAATGCTATTTTACTGTATATCATTGATCATTTAAACTTGGGGTTGTGTGAAACATTTTTTATCGAAGAAATTAAATTTAAAAAGAGACATACTATAATGTATTATGGGGTTATAGTATCCATTAAGGGGGAGTTGAGTAGAATTAAAGATATTAAGGTAACTTTATCTCAAGTGAATTTAGAATTTGGGGAAAACTTTAAAGTTGATGTATGATAGTCACACTTTATTATAAATCTAGTGAATGAAATATTTATAATTTTGAAAATGGTGGGAGTTGTGTTGAGTTTTGTATGAATATGAATGAATAGAAATGGGTATAAACCTATTTGTTCTTGAATATATTTAATATGACTATTTAGTTGAGTAAAATTTATAAATTCTTTGAAAAATATACATGAACAATCTCATGAAAGAGAAATTAGAGTTGGTATTATTGAGTTTCTCCTCGACACTTTTTTAGTGTTTTGATAATTACTAATCTCACACTTGGTTTATTGTTTTGTTATTATTTATTATATATTTTATTTATCCTTGAGTTTATATTTATTTCTCACATTTTCTAGGTTTAAGAAACTTTTAATGTATACAAATCCTAAAATTATAAAAGTTAAATTTACATAATGATTTTTTACTCCTACGTTTTGAATTTTTTGGAAAAGAAAAAAATTTTCCCTTATATATTAGCTTTATGTATTGGTTATTTAAGAAAATTTTCTAACACATGACCTTTACTCAAAACAGTGGAATTTGGAATTAAATTTTACCTATCGAGGATACTACATTCATGTTTACTGACAAAATGAAATTTCACTAAGGTCAAGACTCTTACGTTCATACAATTTAATTTTAAAATATCTAAATATTATAATCTATGATCTGAAATTTACATTTTTGTTTCAACAAAATGTATGTTTTTTCAAAATCTAAGGAAATGATATTTGATTATTTGAATATACAATAGCTGATCATGGTATATCGACCAATGAAGTATATATTATGTTGAAACATAATATATATTTCATTAGTCGATATAACATAAGAACCTGAAAGTAAAAAAGGGGTTGGAATACATGCCCAACTGTAAAAGTTCAAGAACAACTATAGGTAAAATATAACTGATAAGAAAAGGGAAACAACTACTGGTTCATCCTCAAAGGTTACTACCTGATGGGTAGGTACATATCACCTCTTTAGCACTCCACTTCTGTCCGTCTCTTCTGCGTACCACAAAGTCATAGCTCCCTCAAACCTCATCCCAACTACTTGTTGTCTGCACAAGATAAAACAAGGTACACATGATTCCCATGAGGGGTGAGTATAATGACACTCAGTATGAACCCTGAGACCCTTAAGGTCTCCTAGAATTACACAAAGAAAAACCATAGGGTAACACAATGAAGGTAAATTAACACATAGGTAAAGTACCACATAGCATAACCTCAATCACATGCACAATGTTAAGATAGCTCACACGAAGAATTATTCTAGGGGTAGTAACAAGTAACATCCTGAGTCACATTTTCGAACACCTCGGCTACTAGAGAACTCCTCCTCTATCGAGTGCAGTGGGCCTGTCATGTCACGTAGAGGTTCTTCCCACTATCCTTGAACTACTGAGGTATTCCTCCCCATTGCGTACCGTGGGTCTGCTGGGTCACACAGTGTCATCCCTCCCTATAGTGGTCTACTAAGGTAATCACTCCCATCGTGTACATTGGCCTCTTCCCACCATGACCTTTAGAGGTACTCCGCCCAATCATGTACCATGGCCATCAAGTCCCTCCGAGTCGAAAAGTCAGCAGTCATCAGGTCTCTTCTAGTCTTAGGGTTCCGTACGTAGTGCGCTTGGGAGAACCACTCCCCAAGCTATCAGTTGTGTCTCAACTAGCATGAAGTCTCAAAAAGAAGTAACCCAGTTATCTTATAGTTCATAAGGGTTCCATTGAAATAGATGGCGCGTCAGTCGGACGCCTGATCTGTGCGTTATAAGCATTTCAGTGTCGGGGGCCCGGTTGGCTTCAGGTGCGATCCAACCCATCCGTACACCAAGTTTCTCCAAAACTCAAATAGAGTAAGTCAAAAGGAATGTCTTTATCCAAGGTTCCCAATACCATAGAAGGTTCTTTAAATGTGTGTCTGGTTCTCAAGATGTAGTCCATTGAGTGTTTCTGGGACCGGTTGGGTCTGGCTCCGGTCCGACCTGGTCTAGGCTGGGCCGAGGTGGTCTCGACCTGCTGGTCCAATGTTTGGTCTGACATGCAAGAGGGGTGGCCCAGATAGAATAGGGCGGCAGCCCAGTGAGAGGGTGGTAGCCCAGTCTGAGGGTGGTGACACGGTCCGAGGGCTGCGGCCCAGTGTGAGGGCAGAAATCCAGTGCGAGGGCGTTGGCACGGTCTGAGGGAGGCATCCCGGTCTGAGGATACTGGCCCAGTCCGAGGCTGGAGACCCGGTGCGAGGGTAGCGTCAAGGTGTGGTCCGACGTAGGGGGTGTAACCTCTAGTCTCCTAGATTCCCGAACATCCCTGAGGCCGTTCTGTTAGTGAGGCGACTACATTGCTCGGTCTCCGCGGAACCCGCCAGAGGGGGGTTTGGCCTTCTCCACAGCTTCGACCACAACATCCGTTTGCCGGAGGTGAGGCGGTCACGCCGCTCCCTTGCTATGACCGACCATCATGCCGACCTCCTCCTCCATTCACCACAGCTGATGAGGTGTGACCCTCCTCTTGCGGCGTGCATTGACACAATCACGGTCTTACGTGGAGGCACAAGGATACCAAGATAGCGGAGGGTTCAGACCGTGTTCATTAGGCCCTCACCCTCCGCGTTGGCTCCAATTATGGAAAATATTAAAGGAGTTCAATAAAATCACAAGAATTTGAAATAATAATAAAAAATCTTACCTCAAAACATCAGATAAATTTTTTTGTTGAAGGTGTATTGTGTTCTTTGTTCCCGAAACCGGTTCCCAATGTTTCCACTCGCACATCACCCTTTGGTTCGGTGTCGTTCGTCACCTCCCACTGGGTTGTCTTCGTCTACTAAGGGTATGGAATGATAGTGTTCCTTCAACACTTCACTTCTTGGTGAAGCTCTCTCACACCCCTTACCTAGATCCATATATATAGGATAGGGGGAGGTTAAGTAACGGCATGGGGAAATAATGGGGCTCATTAGTTAGGAAGATTCATAATGTTCCCCAACATAGTCGTTACCTAAGGATGGAAGGTCATGCCATTTAATGGCTTGATACACCACCAAACCCACCCTTTAAATGGTCTGTTATAGGTTATGAAATAAAATAACAGAATTATTTTATTTCATTTAGTTTAAAAAGTCGCAAAACTTAAATTTTTCTCTTGACCTACTGTTGTTAAAGTAAAGAATCCCTTATGAAAATTCTGGTGTGGAGAATTCAACGGTGGCCTCAAATTTTTAATCCGAGAAATGATTCAAAAGTTAGAAAACACTGCTCATGCGTTTATTAAATGTACCCGAAAAAAAGTTCTGAAATTTTTTCTGAGAACACCGGGCATCGAAATCACGTGCTATAAAATCTTGCAGACTCGTAATAATTCCATATGATAAAAACAATTACATGGAAATCTGGGTATTTACATTCTCCCCACCTTTAGAACTTTTCAACCCTAAAATCCACAACATAGACTAAGAAAACAAATAGATGTACTAATAAAGAATCTGAGCCTCTTTCTCCCATGTTCTCTCCTGGAGGTTCTCATGCTACTAGTGAACATGTACCAGAGGTGTTGACCGCCCATGAAGGACCTGATCCCGTTGATTCCTCTATCACTTCTGGAACCGCCGTAAACGTCGCCCCATCATCTAAGTCCAGCTCACTATGGTCGATGATGAGAGATGGGTCGTGCACGTATCTCCTTATCTAGGATATGTGGAAGGAATCATGCACCTTCTCCAAATATGGTGGAAGTGCCATGTGGTATGCCACCTCGCCTATCCTCCGAAGTATCAAAAATGGCATGATAAAACTCGGAGATAACTTGTCGCCTTGTCCAAATCTCTGTAGGCCCCATCGAGGAGAGACTCTCAAGAAAATGCGGTCTCCCTCCTAGAACACCAATGGTCTCTATCTTCTGTTATCATATGACTTCTGTCTGATCTGTGCAGTATTCATCCACTCCGGGATGACTTGAATCTTCTCAGTGGTATTCCATACCAACTCTGGACCCATAATCACTTACTTCCAAGGGTCTTTCTAGAATAGAGGTGATCTTTAGGGTCGGCCATATAGGTCCTGGTATGGTTCCATACTGATGGTGGAGTGATAACAATTGTTGTACGTGAACTCCACCAAGGGCTAGTGATCCTCCCAACTATGGAAAAAATATAGGACACATGCACGAAGCATGTCCTCTAGCGTCTGAATGGTCCACTCCATCTGGCCATCCATCTAGGGATGAGAGGAGGTGCTCAAACACAGCTGAGTCCCGAACTCCCCCTGCAATCCCGTCCACAATCGGGATATAAAACGTGCATCATAGTCAGAGACGATCGTCGATGGAACCCCATGAGGTCGCACAACTTTGTGTATGTACAGGCGTCCCAAGACCTCTACTGATCTCTACTCTTAGATTGGTAGGATGTGGGCCGACATGGTGAGTCGGTCAATGATCACCCATATGAAATCATGTCTCCTAGATGCTCATGGAAGCCATGTCACAAATTACATGAAGATCCCATCCCACTTCCACTCCAGCACCTCTAGTTACTGAGCTAAGTCTACTGGAACCTAATGCTCGACATTCACTTGCTAACAAGTGAGGAATTGTGAAAAAAACTCTACCGTTTCCTTCTTCATCCCTGGCCACTAGTGAAAATGTCAGAGGTCCTGGTACATCTTTGCCACATTAGGATGTACTGCCAGAGGGGACATATGGAACTCCCTCAACACCTCATCCTATAGCGCCACCTGCACCATGGTACATACACTAAAGAGGATGAAGTGCTCCCAACCATTAGAAAATCCATCATCTTTTTACCCTAACGATATCTGAGCACATCGAGCCTCACGGGTAGTGTCCCCAAGCTATAAATCCCTGACTCGCTAAAGGAGTGTGGGAGTTAAAGTCATAGACTAGAGGTATGCTACTCTATCTCTATCCACAAAGGATAACTGCAATGCGGATAGCTTCTCTATCGCCTCACTCAACAACTGCATACCAAACCTCCTACTGAGTGCATCTGCTTCAACATTCCTTTTCATTAGACTATAGACTCTCTAAATGTCATAGTCTTGTAGTAACTCTATCCATCATCACTGTCTCAGGTTTAGGTCCTTATGAGAGAAGATATACTTGAGACTCTTGTGATCAGAGTAGAATGTAAAATGTTTTCCCATTAGGTAATGTCGCCACATCTTCAAGGAAAAGACCACTACTACTAAATCAAGGTCATGGGTAGTGTAGTTCCCCTCATGCTATCTCAGCATTCGTGAACCATAAGTGATCACTACTCACTCCTGCATCAGGACACATTCAAGCCCGGTCCTTGATGCATCACATCAGACTACATACCCAATGCCCTCCCCGGACAACCTCAAGATGGGGACACTCGTCAGTCTTTGCCTCAAATCCTGGAAACACTATTAGAATATTTACATCCATAGGAATGGTTTCCCCTTGTTTTTTAAATCTTAAAAGGGTTCTGCAACTCTGGAAAATTCAAGCACGAATCTCCAATAGTATCCAGCCAACCCCAGAAAACTCCACACATCCATCATTCTCCTGGGTGGCATCCAAGATAGCACAACCTCTATATTCGTTGGATCCACTGAAAACTCTAGCCTTCGAGATAATGTGTCCTAGAAAGTGGACCTCTCATATAAAGAAATAGAACTTTGAGAGTTTACCATAAAGTTGGTGGTCTCAAAGTGTATCCAAAACTATCTGTAGATGATTGGCCTGCTCCTCCTCCATCTATGAGTATATCAAGATGTCATCATTGAACACCACCACGAATCAATCGAGGTATGGCTGAAATATCATGTTCATGAGTCCCATGAACACTGTTGGGGCATTGGTCATGCATAAAGGCATAACCAAGAACTCATAATGGCCATACCAACATCTAAAGGACATCTTCTGGAAATCATCATCTTGTATCCTGAGATGATGATATCCTAATTGAAGGTCTATCATAAAAAACTAGTGAGATCCCTTATGTTGAGAGAAAAGATCATTAATCCTTGATATTGGATACTTGTTCTTAACAATCACCTGTTTTAGGCGCCGATAGTCCACACAGAGTTTCCAACTCCCATCTGCCTTCTTTGCGAACAAAATCGGGGCTGTCCATGGAGAAACACTAGGTCTTATGAACCCCTTTCCCTACAAGTCCTCCAACTGCAAACGTAACTCACGAAGCTCCGTGGGATCCATCTGATATGTTGGCATTGATATAGGTGCCATCCCAGGGTATAGATTGATGTAAAATTCTACCTCTCTATGTGAAGGTAGTCCTAGAACATCATCAGGGAAGACATCAGCATACTGGTCCACCACTACTGGATAGCTTAGACTCTCAATATCAACTGCTCTGAGGGTATGGCGAGCCAAATGATGAGTAATCTGCTACACCCTCCCCTAGGTAAGTCCATCCTATGATGCAAAGGATCCCTTCTCACTAGTGAAGGAAAACATGGTCCGATCCTTGAGGACACACCACACTTTGCGCCTAATATAGTCAATCAAAGAATGGACTATGGATAACCAGTCCATACGCAAGACGACATCGTAAGGCCTCAACACTGCTACTTGGGGACCCCAGCCGAGGATAATTCCTCCTATAGTAAGATCACACTGCCAGCTCCAGTGTGTAATCATCGAATCCACTCATGTAAGAGTCTCTAACTGTAAGGATCGAGACAACGGCTCCATCGGAATCTCCAAGCTCCAAACGAAGGAGGTGGAAATAAAAGAGTAACTAGAACCTGTGTCTATAAGTACTACAAATAAGGCGGAGTAGACAAAAATCGTACCACTAATTATCTTTGGAGTGTTGTGGTTGTAGGCCTCAGCTGCTTGGAGCTGAGCTCATCCCTGTCCTCCTGCTTCATATGGTTGGGGTGGACCTCCTAGCGGTGGTGGCAGTAGAATCTCGAAACACCACCCACTGCTTGCTGCATGACCAACTCCTCTTCCACTTCTTCCACCCTGCAGACCTCATTTCTCCAACCTATGCCTCTTCCTTGGTATTCCTTCAACCATCTTCTAGTCATCGGAATGGCGGGTTGGGCAGTCGCGAGCCATATGACCCTGCCCGCCGCACGTGTAACACTACGTGTCCCTCACCTGTCTTCATTTACCCTGTGAGCCTCGCACCTCTGACCCTGAATCTCGGGGGAATCCACCAGAAGTTCTAGTCCACTTGGACCCCTATTTCTTCTACCTACTACCTCCCGAAGATGACTTGGATACCTGTCATCCGGTGGTAGCTCTCGCTGTCGGTGTCTGCTCAGCTAGAAATCTATCAACCAAAAGTGCCCAGTCAAGCACCTTAGCCTCCATCGAAATGCTCAATGAAACCATCGATGCTCTGATCTCCCTGTTGGAGACCCTTCTTAAAGGAATGGGCCTTAAAGGAAGGATCTCATACCATGTTGTTGGAGTAGCAGGAGTGATCAGTGAATCTCATCGAGTACTACGCCACTGTCATGCTACCCTGCTATAAGTGTTGCAGCTCCTGTATAAGCACATAACATGAGGTCATTGGGATGAACTCTGCCTTGAAAAGGCCCTTGAATTCCACATAGATGGGGGTTGTATCATTGTGTATCTGAAGAGTTAGGCCCCATCATCTCCTTGCTACTGTCTGAAAAAGGCTGGCTATCGAGATCACCATAAAATCAGCTGGTGTCCCAACAAAGCAAAAAACTCTGGCCATAGTCTCTAGCCATTCCTCAGCCGCATATGGGTCTATCCAGCAATAGAATCTTAGAGGACTCTGTTGCTGGAACATGTGCAGCATGATCAGTCGCTGTGCACCCTCTACTAGTGGGGCTGGTGGAAACGACTATCCAATGAGAGGTGGCGCTGCTGGTACACCACCCGAAGGTGCCAATGGCATATGGGGGCCCTACACTGAGGCCTCATCACTCAGTGGGCCATCATTGCGTACTCTCTCAGGAAACATAGGTGGCTATCTTCATAATGGAATCATGAAAGAAAACAGGTGTGTCATGGTTAAAATTTATACCTGGTGATCTGACTCAAGAAAACACATGAAAGGCTTTTCAAAATACATGCAATAAGTGTTTTCGTGCACTGAGTCAGAAATCAAAACTCAGGGTCCTATTTTATGAATACGTTGGCCACCGCACAAAAACTGGACTCCACAAACTAAAAACCATAGTCATAACACTTAACCCTATTTCCATATAGAAAAGATCGGAGTCCTAGTTCTTTGGTAGAATCGAACTCCTCTGATACCACTTTTTCACGACCCATCCCCCGGGGCCTATGCCGTGACTACACTATGCCCTCCATCCACAGGTCCGGGACTGGTGACTAGCACCAAAAGGCATATTTCCAACAATGGGAAGGCATTTCCTTTAAACCTGTACAAACAAAAATTCCTAGAATACAACAAGAAGAAACTGTAAAGTAAATTGATATAGTAAAAGAGTGCTGGAAGTAAAAAGGGGTTGAAATACAAGCCCAACTGTAAAAGTACAAGTATGAATGAAAGTAAAATATAACTAAAAGAAAACAGGAAATATCTACTGGGTTGTCCTCCGAGGTTCCTACCTAAAGGGAATATACAAATAGCCTCCTCAACACTCCATGTCCATCCATCTCCTCCGTGTACCACTAGGTCCTGACTCCCTCAAACCTCAGCCATGCTGCTCGTCGTCTGCACAAGACACAACAAGGTGCAGGTGATTCCCGTGCATCGGTGAGTATAACGATACTCATTAGGGATCCCGAGACCTCAAAGGTCTCCTAGAATTCCAAAAATAAAAACCACATGGTAACACTATGAAGGTAAAGTACCATACAGATAAAGTACCAAATAGAATAACCTCAATAAAAAGCACAATGTAAATATAGCTCACACTAGGATTTGTTCTAGGGGTAGTAACAAGAAACATCCCCAGTCAAGTCACCGAACACCTCATCTACTAGAGAAATCCTCCTCTATCAAGTACAATGGGCCTGCACCGTCACACAGAGACGCTTCCCACTAACATTTAATAGCTAAGGTACTCCTCCCCATCATGTACCATTGGTCTGCCGGGTCACATAAATCCATCCCCCCCCCCATCGTGGTCTGTTAAGTTACTCCTCCCCATTGCCTACCAAGGCCGCTTCCCATTGGGTCCTACCAAGGTACTCCTCCCCATCGCGTACCATGGCCGTTGAGTCCTTCCAAGTCGAAAAGTCCACAATCATCAGGTCTCAGCAAGTCGTAGGGTACTATACATAGTGCGCTTGGGAGAACCGCTCTCCAAGCCATCAGTCATATCTCAACCAGCACAAAACCTCACACAAAAGTAACCGAATGATATGCCATGTCATAAGGGTTCTAACACAAAAGACAACGTTTCAGTCAGACGCCTGGTCTGTGCATTATTTTCATTTCAGTGCTGAGGCCCCGGTTGGATTCAACTGCGATCCAACCCGACAGTACTCCAAATTTCTTCTAAACTCAAATGGAGTAAGTCAAAAGGGCCGTCTCACTCCAAGGGTCCCATCACTATAGACAGTTCATCCAACATGAGTCCGGTTCTCATGATTAAGTCTTTTGAGTGTCTCTGGGACCGGTGGGGCTCCGTCTAGTCCGACCTGGTCGGGCCGACCCGACCCGATCTGTTCTAGGATGGTTCGAGGTGGTCTCAGTCATATGGAATGATGTTCATTCTAGCCCACAAGAGGGTCGGGCCACAAGGGTTGGCCTGACCGACATGGGGTGGTGGCCCGCAGGGGCGGCTGCCTGGTCTGGGGGTGGCCCACTAGGGCGGCAGCCCAGTCCGAGTGTGGAGGCCCACTCCGAGGGTGGCAGCTCGGTCCGATGGCAGTGGCCCAATGTGAGGGTGGTGACCTGGCTCAAGGGATGTGGCCTACTTTGAGGGCGGCGAACCACTCTGAGGGTGGCGGCCCGGTCCGAGTTCCGTGGCCTGATGAGAGGACGGCATCCCGGTATGAGGGCAGAAACCCGGTAGAAGGGCGGTGGCCGAGTGCGAGGGCAGTAGCCTAGTCTGAGGGCAGTGGCCCGGTCCGAGGGTGGCAGCCCGCTTCGGTCTGGCGTGGGGGTGTAACCCCCCCGGTCTCTCGGATTCCCAAACAGTCCAGAGGACGTTCGGTTTACGAGGCAGTGATGCCGTGTGGGCACCACTCGGTCACCACAGAAACTTACGGAAGTAGGTTTCGCCTTCGTCGCGGCTTAAAACACGACTTCTGTTTTCCATCGGCAAAGTGGTCACACTCCCTCCCTTCCCACAGACATCCATCATGTCAGCCACCTCTTCTATTCACCGTGTCTGACGAGTCATGGCCCTCCTCTTGAGGCATGCATTGACGTGCTCACGGTTTTCAATAGAGGTGCATGGATAGCAAGATAGTGGAGGGGTCAGGCTGGGCTCGTTAGGCCCGCACCCTCTGTGTTAGGTCCTATTATAGAGGATATTAAAGGATTTTAATAATTTCACAATAATTTGAGATGAGAATCAAAACCCCTACCTCAAAACATAAGAGAAATGTTCATGCTTGAAGGTGGATCATGTTCTTTGTTCCCGTGACCGGTTCCCAAAGACGCCACATGCACGTCACCCTTTGGTTTGGTGTCGTCTATCACCTCCCACTGGGTCAGCTTCATCTTCTAAAGGTCTGGAATTGCGGTGTTCCTTCAATACTTTTCTTCTTGGTGAAGCTCTCTGATACCCCTTCCCTAGCTCCATATATAGAGGAGAGTGGGAGGGTATGTAACGACGTGGGGAAATAATGGGGCTCATTAGTTAGGAAGCTTCCGAATTTTCCCCAACATCCTCTTAATCTAAGGTTGGAAAGTCATTCCATTTGATGGCTTGACACACCGCCGACCCCACCCTTTAATTGGTCTATTGGAGGTTATGCAATAAAGTAAAAAAATTATTTTATTTCATTTCTTTTAAAAAGTTGCAAAACATAACTTTTTCTCTGGACCTACTACGGTCAAAGTAAATCCTCCCTTAAGTGAATCTCAACGTTTCGGATTCAATAATACCCTCATATTTTTAATCCGAGCAATGGTTCAAAAGTTTGAAAATTCCGCTCATGCGTTTACTGAACCTACTCAAAATAAGTTTAGAAATTCATTCCGGGCACACCGGGCCTCATAATCACACACCATCTAATTTTGAAAACTTATAATAATTCCATATAATTAAAATAATACATAGAAATTCTGGTCTTTAAAATCATAGTCATTAGACATATACTATGAAGGGTAAAATCTAAATTTTTTTTGAACCTAGACACTTGGAAAACAAATTTTATTGGTTTAGAAATTCTATATTTCATTATGCTAGATCTCCTTTGCATTGTAATGTTTTTATCAATTTGTAATAAATCAAATCACATATGGTTATAACTCATACAAAATGTACATATTGGTTATATTAACCTAATCAAGAATAAGATAAAAAGTTGTTCCTTGTCCCTATGAAATAGTAGATGTTCTGAGTTAACCCTCCTTATGTGAAAATGGAATTCTTACCTTTGGTTTAGATAAAATGTTGGTTGCAAATAGTATTCCCTATAAAAAAATGAATTTTATAAATCTTTACACAATACTTGTGAAAGAGTAAAGGGTTTTTAAGAGTATATATATTCTCTTTGTGATGAAAACTTACATAAAAACATTTTCTCTCTCTTCTTCTTTAGTATTCATCATACAATATTCACACTCACTACTCTAATTATTTATAAATATATTTTTATCATTATTTTATAACATATTCAACATTATATTTTACAGTAATCTAATTAATTTAATATTGATATTTCACCCCTTGTATTTTCTCTCTATACATTTGCGACTGATAATTAGTATAAGATTGTAGGATCTTTTGTAATTATATCTATTTGTAACCTCTTCTTCTATATAAATGGTTTAATGATAAGATTTATCAAGATGATATGATAAGGTTAAAATGATGGTTGGATTATTCAAAAAAAAACTCTTATTTTATTGGAATGACTATGTTAATTTGAAATATAAAATGGAATCCCACATAATTAATCTAAGCATTAAGCATTATACCGCACTAGTAAATCTTTATAAATATCCTGATGATGACACTGATACTCTTACTAGTAATGATACTTCTAATTATGTTCTAAACTATAAAATCATAAATATTACCTATTTTGATATTACTAGAAACATTTTAATTAATATATATAAGTAATTATTCTCATAATATTTCTATAATTCCTCAAGTTACTCAATACTTTATAGAAATACTAAAAAGAACTAATATAGGAATATTATGGGCTTAGTACCAAGACTTACACATAGAAGATAATGAGACCATTAAGCAAGTCATCCACAGATTCAAAATAATATTTAGTATAATTATCTATCTTTGAGAAGTATTAAATAGTATTATTATGGTTTAAAGGGTATTTAGATCACAACCCACAAAGTGAAATGAAAATAATATAGAAATTTTTGAATGAAATAAATTCAAGAAATCACCTTGGATGATCTTATTGATTAACTCTTATAATATGATATTGAATTGAAAAAAATTTAGAATGATATAGATGAGAAGAATAAAGTTATTATATTTAAAAATATTGTTATTTCTTCTAGTTACTCTAATGATGAACCCAATTCATTAAATAATAGAAATTAGAGGATAAACAAGGTTGGTAATGGACTATACAATGAGATAAATAAGAAATATCCTAAAGATATATAATAAATAATAGATTTGATAATAATAATCATAGTTTGAATACTAATTTAGAAGTTACATATTATTTGTGCAAGAATAAATGACACATCAAACCTAATTGTTCAAGTTTAAATAAACAATTAATAGAAAAGAAGTTCGAGAATAAGGGAATGAAATAAATGTCCTCATTTAGCATTCGTGATGATTCTGATTAAAATGATAAATATTGAAGTGAGAATGAAGTTGGTAAAACATTTTTTATTGATAAATATGGTAAAGTCTCATTTTCTCCTTCCAAATCATGTTCTCAAAGTGAACCTTTTGAATCTTGTATAATATTGAAGAAAATTTGATGTCGTTCATGGATAATGTGGTAATTCTATTTTTGATTCATATTATGACCCTAAAATTGATATAGCTTGAAGATTACTACTATTAAAGAGTTCAAAAAGAAATTATATGAGTTATAGTATAGTGTAGATATTATTGGAAATTATCACGAGAAACGAAAACAGAATCAAAGGGGTTGGAGATTGATGAAGAGGGTTTTCGATTCTAAATTTTTAATTCTTATAGAGTAAAACGAGAAGATAAATAAAATTGTAAAGGAAATTTCTTCTAGTATAAGTTAAAACTTATTGACGAATTGGATGTTGTTCATAAATTAAATGGTAAAATGAATTATTAAGTAGAATGTTTAAATTAATATTTGTCTAAATTTACAAAAGGAATGGAATATTTTGATTTGATTATTAGAATTCAAAGGACGACATGATTGAAAAAATGGATGGTCTTGGTTATGATATAATATTACCTTAGGTACAGAAAAATATATTTTTTAAAGGTAAAAATAAAGTTATTTATTTTCTTATTTTTTATAATTGTATTAATTTGGTATATTATGAATCTTATTGTTCTTGACGATTCTTTCAATATCTTAGTTAGAAGAATTATTTTATAGCTAAATATGATTCTAATATTAATTTGGTTAACCCTTCTATATCATGGGTTCATAAAAGTTCTCATAAAAATCTAATTGGATGTGACATATTTTTTTACTATGTGATTATAATTCATATGGCCAACATGCATACACTTTATTTTTTCAAGGGGTCCTAAAATATACTTAACTATTTTTTATTGTCTATTTATTTTATTATATTTTATTAATTCATAAAATATCATTAAAATGATTCCAAGGATCCTTAGTGTTTTTATCTCTTATTTACTTGAGGAGTTTGATGATAATAATTCAATAAATTATCTACTTTGCAGGGAGAACCTTTGATTAAGGGTGTGTTTTTACTATCTCATATATTTAATTATTTATTTTTATGTTTGTATATCTTTTATTATGCATCATTTTAAGAGGAGTTATTATCTTAAACTATTGGAATCTATTTTGGTCATGTTTTGATTAATATTTATTACTATTTGAAGTTTTCTTATTAATTTTTTAAATATTATTTTTAACCATATGAATTGTGGGAGAGACATCTAGTTTTTTGAATTGTTATTAGATAGTATTTTCATTAACTTATCTTTACTATTTAATGTTTTAGATTCTTTAAAAATGGGAAGAATATATTCATGTTTTTTAATTATAAACAGAGGATAATGATGATGAGATATTTTTCACATAGTTTATGTTTTGATAATTACTAATCATACACTTGGTTTATTGTTCACTCATATTTTATTATCATTTTTATCTAGTCATAATTATACATCTTTTAGATGATTTCTAATCCTTCACTTGGATTATTATTCATTCATATTTTATTATCATTTTTATTTATTCTATATTTTATATTGTTTCTCACATTTTATGTGTTAAATAATTTTCCAAGTATGAGAAAATTATTATTGCATAGGATATATTTATGTACAAAGTTTTCACTCATAAATTTTTAATTTCAATGAAGGGAAAATATTATAATGATATATAACAATTATATATTTACTGTTTGAGAAATTTTTTTAAGGTATAACCTTATTGAATTATAATGGTTGTAGAAATTTAAATTTACATACCAAGGAAACTACTTATATGTATATTGAAACATCGAAATCACCATAATAAAAAAAATATTATATTGTGAATATTTACATTTATGATATATTTATATCATAAGTTATGATCTAAAATTGACATTATTATTTTATTAGAACACAATCTACATCAAAACATAAGGATACAATATCAATTTCAAGGAACATACATTTACAAAAGAATATAATATTATATTAGAACTTGATGTTATGATAATTACATCATTTTCTAGGGTATCGACATGAGGATATGAATTTGATAAAACATAATTACAACTATGAAACTATATTTCTCTATTATTTTGATATTTCTATCTCATGAAGAAAATTATGGTTTTCTATCTCTATTTTATCATTTTCTAAATTATTATTATATTCAAATTATGTTGTTCAAAATAGTATTTAGGTATTTATTGTGGAATTTAATGAGTTATTGGTTGTAATTACCATTCATGATTTATAGAAGGTTAAAACTATGTTAAAGGTGATGAAATATACTAAAATTACACAAGTATCCATTATGGAAGGAATGAACTTAAAAGGATAATTGAGACACTATGTTCAAAAACATATAATATCGAAACAAAACCATGAGACTAAATTTCAGGAAATATACTATTGATTTTAAGTTGAAAATAAATATTATGTGTTTTATTAACAACTAGATACTATGGTGATGTGGCATGAATGGGTGTATGGTTAAGAGAATATTGAGCTTTCATTGCATATCATAATTCCATGTTATGTTCTCACATGTGGATATATTGAAAAGAATTTTTTATTAGGCTATTTCTTATGTCTATTTTTAGAGGAAATAATATTAAAAATTCAAATGTTGGAATTTTCAGAAGGAAGTTATATTAAAATATTTCGTGTATTGTTCAATGTTTAAAATTTTGTTATTATAGTGGTCATTTTAGACCTACTAAATACTCTAAAAGGTGTTATATAAATATCATTCTACAATTATGTAGTTTTTAATTCATATTATTTTGGAAATATGACTGAATATTTATCACTATTAATCACCAACTGTTATCATTGTGAGAATCATGGGTAAATATTTTATTTTTTTAATTATTGAATTAATCTAGCTATTTTTTACGAGATGTTACAGGAATTAAGAAAATATCCACATGAAGATTATCACTAACGTTTTTTAGTAATATCTTCTATATTTTCAATGTATACAGCCATTTTATATTCTTTTATAGAAGGTTGAATCATTTAATGAGTGGATATTCATGTTTACAATGTCATAAATTACTAAAATATTCCAAAACCTCTTTAATCTACACTACTTTATTGGATTCCCAAAATGTTAACAATTCGATATATACTAATATTGGATGAAGATAATTTATTTCTACACTAGAAACCTCATCAATATTTTTCATTGCTTTAACTATTAAATATTTCATTATGATGAATTTTCAATCTATTATAATGTTATTATAAAGTTATTATCACTCAACCCAGACATGGATATACCTACTATAAATTGTACATATTTTTAATGTAAACCAAAGAAAAAAAATAGATTTCAAGTTATGTTGTATCCATGGAAATCAATGTATTACTGGTTTTCTATGCATAGAAGAAAAAGTCAGGGTTTAAGATTATTTATTTATCTATTATAGGTTAAAGGGATTGTTGTACATATTTTTCACTCTTGATTAAAATTGGGTTATATTTTAGTGTATACCCTAAATATTAAGGAGTATATATGTTTGAATTATATGTTGGATATTTATGATCTAAACTAATATAAAAATCATTTTTCTATATTGTTTTATTTTATTCTACATACACATTTCTCAATCACTACATTAATTATTTATAATTGAAATTTTTATCATTATTTTAAAACATAAATTTCATTATATTTTAATATAACATAATTTATTTGTGATTGAAAATTCACCACCAATATTAATCTCAATGAATACTTCTTGGGCCAATAAATATAATAATTTATCACTTTAATGGACATATTTGATGTCTTGATTAATCACTTTTTTTAAACATTGAGATAACTAACATAAAATTTTGTTTTATTGACATATGGATCACTTCTTAGAGGGGGAAAATAAAAATTAAAATAATGGAAGTAGCATGAAATTATTCCGATTTTCCTTCACCAGTATGACTTTTAACTTATTGTCAATAATAGGGATAATGTTGTTGACTTTAGAAATGGGTTTTGAAAAATTTAAATGGGCATTGAAAAAATTAACAAGGAATAGATTGAATTTCCTCAAATAATTATGATTAATATATTTTTATTTATTGTATTTTTGTCCATATTTCAATAAGGGGTAAAATTAAATTAATTTTGGGTAGTGATGATGAGCCTAGTGATTGAAGAGATTGAGGGAATGTGATATATCTTAGAGTTTATATAGTTCACTTTTATTTTTTCCTATATACCATTTTATTTTGGAGATCCGTTCATATTTTGGAAATAAATTTGAAGGATAAATTAGTACCCATGATAATGGGAAATGTCTATTGTTACTTATTATTCTTGGATAAATAGTTTTAAGAGATAAACACAAGAAATTGATAAATTTTGAGCTGAAATTAATGTGAATCGATGAAATGTGATGTTATATGAAGAGATAACTTCATAGTATATATTCATGGAGGTTAAGAAATCTATTTATGTTATATAATTATTAAGATATCTAGAAGAGTGATAATACATCCCTGGATTATCAAGAATGAAGTATGACTTAATAAATATAGAATATATTTTAAAGGATGATTAGATAAATATATGATTGAAGCTAAAAATATTTGATCCAATAATGATTTTTTAAATGACTTAATAAGAGTATACATATTCTAAAACAAGAATTGGAAATAGTGTAATGATGTTTTGGAAATCCAAATAAATATTTAATTTTTTTTGAGATGTAGTAGGGTGATTAGAGATTCCAAAAAATGATTGGAAGGAGTCCTTAGATGTTTTAAGGACGTTGTGAAAAATTAGAGTCATATAATATTGAAAAAATTTATATTATTCTATATATACAAAGGTACTGTTGAATATTCATTATATATGTATGTGAAAATATGAAATTTCTAAAAATTTATTTTATTGTATGAAGAGGAATATTTGAAGATGACAATATATAAGGTTTTATTAATCATTAAAAACTAAAAATTTCCAAAATACCAAGTCACATTGTTAATATAGTTATGTATTTCATGATACAAAAGGGTTTTCAATGAATTTAGTCATGATATATATGGGAACATAGAGTGAGGAATATTTTACAATTTACTAGGGACACACTTTAAAACAAAAGAGTGACTCCAAATTTTTAGAGTATATGTAATAGTTAACGGGTAGATGTGTTAGGAAAACATAATGATTACTATATAAATTTCATGTATTTAAATTATATATGTAAGGGTAAAATAGTCTTCCTTGGATACACATAAGAGTAAAAAAATTATTTAATGGATTTTAGTTAGGAAAATATGATATTTCTAGAGATTGAATACAACAAATGTGGATCTTTTCTTCATTGGTTTGAAATCATGATTTTTTTATTAACCACTAATTCATGTTTTTTCTAAGTTAGAATTAAATGAGAAGAAATCCAGAGGATCCTGTATCAATATTTATGGTATTTTAAAATATTAATATTTTAAATATTTTATTATTATATAATATTGATAATTTAAAATGTATATTTTCAACTAGTTTTAATGAGAATATGGGTATTTTTGGAATACTAGTTGAGGTAAGAAATATAATGTTATAAGATCCTTGGGAGCATTCCCGTGCAATATTATCGATAAATCAAAAGAGATTATTAAGAATATAATGATTCTAATTATCATGAAACATCTATATATTAAATAAAGAAATTGAATTTGTGTGGTTCTATGTAGAAAAAAAGAAGTATAAGAAGAGAGTGAGGTTTTCATTATGAATGATAGAGAGAAGAAGTTGATATTATATTTTTATAAATATCTTTATTATTAACGAAATAAAATGAAAGGGGACTATTGAATTCATTTAATGTGGATCTCGTAGGTTGAGGAAGAAGAATATGAACAAATGAGGAAGGTGGTTGATAAGTTAAAATTTCATTATATATTATTATTTTCAAAGAAAAAAAATATATGTAAGAAGAGGAGAATAAGTGAGTTTTTCTAGGAAAACAATGTTACTCAAAATTACATATTATATTTATCGAGACTCATTAGGTAGATTGAGTTTGATTTGAAATATATTGATGAATGTGAAATATATTGTAACATATTATCTCAAAGATGTTTAAGATCCTGATTGAGAACTAATATCTTACTAGTTGGATCATGTCAGTTTACAGTCCCTTGATTTAGTTCATTACACAATATCCCACTAGTATAAAATGGTCCCTACTAGACTCAATCCTATAGAATATTATCTCTGGTGTAACGTCCCGGACCCGGGTGCCACGCAACAGGTGCCCCGGGGTGCCCCGAGACAGGTTCGCCACAAGACCTCAAGTGCATTTCCCCAAATGCCAGAGGCTGCCGACTAGCAGCGAGGCCCCAGGTCTGATAGTGTGGAAACTATGCCCTCAGTTGTCAAAGTGTAGCGCAACGGAATACCAAATAAAACATACACGACAGCGGAAGCAGTAAACATACACAACTGAAAAAACTACAGTAGTGGATATACCCAGCAGTATATAAATGATGATGCTACATGTTACAAGTTCTATGAAAACAGCCAGAACAAGTTATACATCAGTACAGTTCAACAAAATATAGAGTAAAGAAAAACAATCAAAACAGTTGGCAGCGGCATCGCGAGCCTAGGCTCGGTCCCATGCCCTCATACTCCTTAGTAATGTTCAAGTACCTGTATAGGGACTCTTTCCCCTATCTACACCTGCAACAACGTAATCTGTTTGGGCCGAAAAGCGTGACCCAAACCGGGTTGAGAAATATATCTCAGTAGGCACCCACCAAAGGCACATGCCCAACTGCATGTAAGCATGTAACAAGAGTGTGCAGTAGTATAATGCAATAAATTAAGTAGTACTCTAAAGTAACTAATTACCAGTTATGTTTCCATTTTATTATCCATTTAATCCATTTAGAAAAAATTAGAAATCCCCACAGTGCATTTCCAAGTAAACAATCCACATCCTCAGACACGTAACCCCTACCCTCAGGTAAGGAGTATCCAACACCAGAATCCGCCCTCAGGCATAACGGAATTTTTCCCTCAGGCGTAGGTATTGTCACCCTCAGGAACAGAGTCTATCGCCCTTAGGCACGAAGGAAGTTGCCTTCATGCCGAAAATATCTACAGCCGAACGGCTAAACAGTGCAGTGCCCATAGGCTAATCACAATAACGCCCTCAGGCTAAACAGGTAACCGGGCCATGCCCAACAAATCAAAATTCTGTAAACAAGAAATTCCTCTCAAGGCAATTCTATAATTACTACCCTGAAGGCATAGCCTTGGGTATCCGGGCCAAACGACTAAACAGTGGAACACACCCCTGGGGTGGTTCTGAATCCAAGCAATGATCCCAACCAACATTTTATTATAATAGTTTAATCACCATTGAAATTCTAGGCATTAAAAATAGCAATGGCCTGAGCCACACGACACTCTAACATGGGTCTGTGGCACAAAAACGCACAAAAACGCACGACAATTGGAAAATAAACACAAAGCCACCTACCTTATCCGCCAACGAACGTTATACACGAACGCCAAATCCATGAACACCTAAGAATGGCGTAGATCTGACGAAGAACAAAAACAATTCAAACGCAAATAACTTACGTTAAGAGAAGAATTGGTAAGAACTGTACCAGGAGAGGAGAGGGATTACTCGTGAGGTTCCAACGATATCGTCCGACATCGAATCGGATTCCAGATGAACTCCCGGCGGATCTTCAAAGATCCAGCCTTCTCCTTTGGCTCCAAAATGGTTCAAACGCCTCCTCTGCCAAATGAGGAGGCTATTGCCTATTTTAAGCCGAAAAAACAAAGTACACGGCTTGTACTTCTGAGTACACGGCGTGTACTTCTTTCATTTAACTGTTCATTTGGCGGCACCGCAACACTGTTCATCCATTGACATGAGTACATGACATGTAATCTCGAGTACACGGCGTGTACGGTCGCCCATCTGTCGTCGAATCCACCGCCTTACTGTTTAAGCCTGCCGACGGACTACACGGCATGTAAGGTACCACTACACGACGTGTAGTCGGTTCCAGCACCCTTCGTCGCTGGCATAGCTACACGCACCGTGTACTCATCCCAACACGGCCAAATGTACACAGCGTGTGGATATAGTACACGGCGTGTAGTTTAAAAATATAGAATTTTTCCCCATTTTCCATATTTTCTCAAAAACACTTAAGGAAAAGGAAAAAGAAGAAGCTCGTACCTCAAAACAAGAACCGGGTTCTTACAAACTTCCCCCCTTATAGTAATTCGTCCCCGAATTTCCCTTCCAAGGGTGGTGAAGATAAAGCTCAAAATAACTCTAGCCACTGAGCACGTACGTCGGCCTCCTGCTCCCAGGTCTCATCCTGCACTCGACCATGCTTCCATAGCACCCGTACGAGAGGAACTGACCGGCCTTAGAGAACCTTCGTGCTCCTGTCAATGATACAGATCGAATGCTCCTCAAAGGACGCATCATGGTGAAGCCTAACCTCCTTTGGCTGAAAGGTGTGAGATGGGTCTGAATGGTAGCGACGCAACTGAGACACGTGGAATACGTCATCCATGGCTTGGTAGCGCTGCAGTAACTGCAACCGATAGGCAACCAGCCTGACTCTCTCCAAAATCTCAAATGGTCCCACATACCTCGGTGAAAGCTTAGCCGGTCTCCTGACCCGCTTGTGTCCCAGCCTCGGTGAGACACGCAAGAAAACCTGATCCCTGACCATGAACTCCAAAGTTCGTCTGCGGCGATCAGCATAAGACTTCTGACGAGACTGTGCAGTAGCCATCCTCTTCTGAATCAACTAGACTAGCTCAGATGTCTCCTGCATGAGCTATGGCCCCAGTATAGCTGCCTCTCCTACCTCTAACCAGCACAAAGGTGATCGGCATGTCCTACCATATAAATCCTCATATGGTTCCATCTCAATAGTTTCCTGAAAACTATTGTTATAGGAAAACTCGAATAAGGGTATATGCTTCTCCCAAGAGCCCCCAAAGTCTAGGACGCATGTGAGCAGCATTTCCTCTAGCACATATATCGTCCGCTCTGACTAGCCATCTGTCTGATGGTGGTATGATGTGCTCAGAAGCAGCTGTGTACCTAGCACCCTATGAAAACTCTGCCAGAAAAGAGACGTAAAGCGGGCTTCCCTATCTGAAACGATAGAACGAGGGACCCCATGAAGACGTATGATCTTTCAGATATACAGCCTTCTATGCTTGTCCACACCGAATGTCTCCTTGATTGGCAGTAAGTGATCTACCTTCGTGAGTGTGTCCATGACAACCCACACGACATCATTGCCTTGAGGTGACCTCGGCAATCCCGTCACGAAATCCATCGTGACATCATCCCATTTTCACTCTGGAATGGGGAACTGCTGTAACAACCCAGCTAGTCTCTGATGCTCAGCCTTCACCTGCTGACAGGTGGAACACCTCGTAACAAAACCAGCTATCTCTCTCTTCATACTCGGCCACCAGCACTGACGTCTCAAGTCTCGGTACATCTTGGTAACCCCCGAATGAACTGCCCAAGCCGAAGCATGAAACTCCCACATCAGCTCCTCGCGTATATCCCATGGAACCCATACACGTCCATGGAAATGCAAAACCTCATCATTGCTTATCGTCCACCCAGGATAAGGGTCCCCACTTGCCACCAACTCCCGTAGAACTAGGCCTTCTGAAACCGATAGCTGTCTCATCCTCACTCTTTCCAGGAGGGTAGAAGTCACAGCTAAAGGAGAAAGATAAGCCTTCCCCTGACTATCTTGCACCTCGAGATGCATCTCAGTAAACAAAGCCATAAGCTGCCACTCACCACTGGTCTCCTGCACTGCCTGTATCTGAGTCTTCCTGCTCAGTGCATCAGCTACTGCATTACCATTACCAGGTGTATAGGCAAGCTCAAAATCAAAGGACTGTAGGTACTCGACCCACCTTCTCTGCCTCAGATTCAGGTCACGCTGAGTAAAGATATACTTGAGACATTTTTGGTCGGTGAAAACCACAAAATGCTCTCCCAAAAGATAGTGTCTCCAACAACACAACACATGAACAACATCAGCCAACTCGAGATCATGCGTCGGGTAATTCCTCTCATGTGGCCTCAACTGCCGAGACTCGTACACAACAACTCTGTCACCCTACATCAAAACGGCTGCCATCCCAATCCTTGATAGATCACATTAAACTGTATATCTCGTCCCATACTCTGGGAGTATCAAGATCGGTGCTGATGTCAACCTTCCCTTTAGGTCCTGAAAAGCTGTCTCGCAAGCTCTTGACCAAATGAACATCACCCCCTTCTTAGTCAGACCTGTCAACGGTGTTTATAAGCGGGAGAAGTCCTGTATGAAGCGTCTGTAGTAACCATCCAGCACTAAGAAACTCTGTATCTCAAACACGTTCTTGGGATGTTCCCAAGAAACTACTGCTCTCACCTTCTCCAGGTCTACTGCAACTCTTTCCTCTGAAAAGATATGACCTAGGAAGTGAATCTGGTCCATCCAAAAGTGGCACTTCAAAATCTTAGCATATAGATGATTCTCTCTCAGTGTACTGAATACGATCTAAAGATGGGTGGCATGGTCATGTTGAGTGTGAGAGTATACCAAGATGTCGTCCAGAAATACCACCACAAAGGAATCAATATACTAATGGAACACACGATTCATCAGAGCCATGAAAACTGCTGGCGCGTATGTGAGTCCGAACGGCATAACCAAGCACTCGTATAGAGCATATCTGCTCCCAAAAGCTGTAAGCGGTATATCCGATGGTCTCACGTGCAACTGATGATATCCGGATCTCAAATCAATCTTCGAGAACACTTGTGATCCATGAAGCTGATCAAACAGACCATCTATCCTCGTTAAGGGATATCAGTTCTTAACAGTCAACTAGTTCAGCTTCCGATAATCCCCACAAAGTCTAAGGGTACCGTCCACCTTTTTCGCAAAAAGGACCGGAGAACCCCAAGGAGAAGTACTGGGTCGGATAAAACCCTTTGCCTGTAGCTCCTCTAACTACTTCTTGAGCTCCTACAACTCAGGCGTGGCCATCCTATAAGGAGGAATGGACAGGGTTGCTGCTCCTGGAACTAGCTCAATAGAGAAATCCACCTCACGCACCAGAGGTATACCTGAAAAGTTGACCGAGAAGACATCCCTGAAACGATCGACAACTGGAGGGAAATCTGTCTGACAAGTCCCCTGATCATCCAGATATAAACTCGAAATCTGGGATGTGACTCCACCTTGCCCATGATGCTCTGGTCCAGCTTGAATCTACTTAACATCCCATTCTCCCTTGTATAGAAACTCTCCTCCCTCTGGTGACATGAAACGCACCATGCGATGATAGAAGTCTACAAAGGATCGAAGGGGAACCAACCAGTCCATCTCGAGAATGACATCATGTCTTGTCATCTCCAAGACATAGAGGTCCCAAAGGAAGTGACACCCTCCAACCTCAAGGGGGCACTCCTTACACTAACGCACCACAGCCATCCTAGTCCCCAACGGAGTGTCTAGCGTCAAGATATCGAAAAAAGTAGAAACACAGAGCCCAAGGCTCTCTACTACGGGTACAGATATGAAACTATGCGTAGAACCCGTATCAAAAAGTACCTAAGACATGACAAAAGCTACTATAATAGTACCTCTAACTATAGAAGGTCTGGGATCCTACTCCTACTAGGTCTATTGCACTGCATATGTCTACCCAGTGCCGCGGCCTTGCAAAACATCTTGGCTACCCTGAGCTGTCCCACCCTATTGCCTCTGCGATCCTGGTGTCTGGCTATCACAGCCACGACCACCATCTTTGCCTGCACGCCCTGACGTATTCTAGTTCCCTGACTGGTAAGAATCCACTAGTCCTACTCCCGCACGCGGAGTCTGCACAAAACCCCTCTCACTAGCCATTGGTAGAAACATCCTGCAAATGCGCTACAGATGACCCATCTTGCCGCAAGCTCGACACTCAAATGGGTCTTGTGGACACTGTGGTCTCTTTTCCACTCTCTACCACATTGATAGCACATAACCTGGCTACCCGAAGCATTTTTCTGACTGGTACTGTTACCCTGAGAAAAGTCCATCTGTCTCTTCCTCTTGCCACCAGAAATAACACCAGTAACTGGTGCTGAACCTCCCTGGCCCACACCACTAGATTCCCATAGGTTCCTATCTGTAATGAGCGCCTGGTTCATAATCGCATATACAGAAGGCAACCTGAAAACATTCACCAGTATTCGGATGTCATACCGAAGACCATCCTCAAAACGTCTGGCTCTCAACATCTCATCACCCACCAGCACGGGTGAAAAGTGCTGAAGCTCTGTAAAATGAGCAGAATGGTCTATTACCGACATAGCGCCCTGCTGCAGATTCATGAACTCTCGAGCTATATCTGCCCTCAGCATCTCAGGAAAGAAGAATTCATAGAATACTACCTGAAAATCTTCCCACGCCATGTCTCTGTGATGCTCTGACTGGGTGGTAACATCCCACCACCTCTTGGCATAATCACGCAGCTTGTAAGTCGTGAGCTTGACCCTCCGCCCTAGAGGCATCTCAAGATGCTCGAAAACAGTCAGCATCGATCCTAGCCAAGACTCTGCAGCCTGTGGTCCGCCATCCCCTGAAAACGTAGGCGGATGCTGCTACATAAAGATACGTGTCAGCTCGGCCATAGGTGTGGCAGCCTGCGGTGCTCCCTAAAATGACTTCATGAACCGCAATAAGCCTTCACGGAACTGCGCCTCCACGCCTGTGTCTGGTATAATAGCTGGTGTCGCATCTGGCTCTACTGGTGGATCAACTGGTAGCCTATGGCCCACCATCTCTGGAGTACAATCGTCGCCACTCTCCTGGCAAACAACTCACGGTCGTCTAGGCGTCATGACACTACAAGGTCAAAAGAACGCCTCAGATTCAATATTATTAAGACCGAAAGTGAAGGAACCACAAAGGATCAAGAGGAAGAAAGTATTCAAAATTGGAAAAACAAGACTACACGGCGTGTACAATGACTACACGGCGTGTACTTGACTTTCCTTCCCCTGCTCGGGTCCTTCTACACAGCTAAGCCACATGGCTTCTGTTCAACAAAACTACACGGCATGTATAATATCTACATGGTGTGTATTGTGTTATTTTTCAACTGCCCGTGTCGTCTGTGACATAGCCGACCACTCGGCTTAACTCCACATGGTGTGTTACACCCGTACACGGCGTGTACAGCAGCCTGTTTCCCAGCCATACGGCTAACTCCACACGGTCTATCCTCGGACAAGACTATATGGCATGTCCCATAGGTACACGTCGTGTTCAGAAAGAGGTGACACTGACCGTCTTGCTAGCTACACGGCCGAGTCCCCAGGTCACACTACACGGCGTGTCTATAACTGAAACGGTTTGTTCTGTCAAGGAGTTCACCGACCCGTGTTGTTGGTTACACGGCTGGACTCCGGGTCACACTACACGGCGTGTCCATTCGGTACACGACGTGTTTTACCCAAACCCTTCCCTACCCCGTGTCGCTGCCCACACGGTTTGTGACACGTGAAGAGACTACACGGCGTGTACTCGGGGTACACAACGTGTACTCAAAAAGTTCATTTTTCTTCCCGAACAGAAGAACACACACGATGTGTTTGAGGTCCTACACGGCGTGTATTCTGGGTTTTCCGGACAGAATGCCTCAAAATCTTCCCCGGAACCCAGAAAATACTGAAAAACGGCACCTTAGTGTCAAATTCCGACCCGTGGGGGCCCATACTCCACAGGAATCAAATTTTGATATCTTATCTGTGTTATAACAAACAAACAGTCAATGATCCACCAAATTCCAGTCAATGGGGGCCTATACTCCCCAAAAACCAATGTTTGGTGCCGATTCCATTAATAGCTCAAACAAACATACCATATCACAAGGCATGTATTTATCAAGCAGCTATCACAACATCATGATTTATTAGCACAAAAACTATCACAACAACATGCGAATTTCTCATGCACCTACATGGCATGGAAACTATGCATCGAATGTGATATCTAGCATGTGCCTATATGATGCATGAGACGGCATACCCTCATCTCATCAGGGTGAAACTAAACAAAACCCATAGATAAAATATAAACAGCACAATAAAAGTGTGTCACCCAACGGTGAAAACAGATCAACCGTAAAATTGCAAAATCAAAATTATGCAAAATACGAGGTAGACTGGCATTTCCCTATACACGGGTTAGCTACGCTTGGGAAGATCTTATTACCAACTACCGTTCCAACCAATTCTGGACTACGAATCCAAATAGTAAGTCAATGAAAAGAAACCTCTCTGATACCACTTTGTAATGTCCCCGACCTGGGAGCCACGCAATGGGTGCCCTGGGGTGCCTCGAGCCCGGTTCGCCACAAGACCTAAAGCACATTTCCCCAAACACCAGAGGCTTCCGACTAGCAGTGAGGGCCCACGTCTGATAATTGGGAAACTATGCCCTCATTTGTCAAAGTGTAGTGCAGTGGAATACCAAATAAAACATACATGACAGCGGAAGCTGTAAACATACACAACTGAAATAACTACAATAGTGGATATAACCAAATGTATATAAATGATGATGCTACATTTTTCAAGTTCTAAGAAAATAGCCAGAACATGTTATACATCAGTACAACTCAAAAAGATACATATTACAGCAAAACAAGAAAAACAGCTAGCAGTGGCATCACGAGCCTAGGCTCGGTCCCATTCCCTCTTACTCCCCAGCAACGGTCAAGTACCTTTATAAGGACTCCTACCCCTATATACACCTTCAACAACGTAATCTGTTTGGGCCGAAAAGCATGACCCAAACAGGGTGTGAGAAATATATCTCAGTAGGCACCCACCAAAGGCCCGTGCCCAACTGCGTGTAAGCATGCAACAACAGTGTGCGGTAGTAAAATGCAATAAAGTAAGCAGTACTAAAAAGTAACTAATTACCAGTTATATTTCCATTATATTATCCATTTAATCCATTTAAAAAAAAATTAGAAATCACCATAGTGAATTTCCAAGTAAAAAATCCACGTCCTTAGACAAGTAACCCATAACCTCAGGTAAGGAGTATCCAACACAAGAATCCTCCATCAGACATAATAGAATTTTTTCCTCAGAAGTAGGTAGTGTCGCCCTCAGGCATAGAGTCTATTGCCCTCAGGCACGAAGGATGTTTCCCTCAGGCCGAAAATATCTACAGCCCACAGGCTAAACAGTGTAGTGCCCACAACCTAATCACAATAATGCCCTCAGGCTAAATAGGTAACCAGGCCATGACCAACATATCAAAATACAGCAAACAAGCAATTCCTATCAAGGAAATTCTACAATTACTACCCTTAAAGCATACCCTCGGATATCCTGGCCAAACGGCTAAATAGTGGAACATACACCTGGGGTGGTTCCGGATCCAAGAAATGATCCCAAACAACATTTTATTATGATATTTTAATCACCAATGCAATTATAGGCATTAAACATAGAAACGACCTCAGCCACACGACACCCTAACATGAGTTCGTGGCACAAAAAACGCACAAAAACGCACGACAGTTGGAAAATAAACAGAAAGAAACCTACCTTATTCGCCAACAAATGTTATACATGAACGCTGACTCCATAAACTCCCAAGAACGGCGTAGATCTGACGAAGAACAAAAACCATTCAAAAGCAAATAACATACATTAGGAGAAGAATTGGTATGAATGGTACCAGGAGAGGAGAGGGCTTAACTGTGCGGTTCCAACGAGATCATCCGACACCGAATCGTATTCCAGACGAACTCCAAGTGGATCTTCAAAGATCCAGCCTCTTCATTTGGCTCCAAAATGGTTCAAACGCCTCCTCTACCAAATGAGGAGGCTACTGCCTGTTTTAAGCCGAAACAACAAAGTACACAGTGTGTAATTCTGAGTACACGGCGTGTAATCCTTTCATTTAATTGTTCATTTGGCGGCACCGCCACACTGTTCATCCGTCGACATGAGTACACAGTATGTACTCTCGAGTACACGGCGAGTTCTGTCGCCCAGCTGTCGGTGACTCCACCGCCTTACTGTTTAAGCCTGCCGACTGACTACATGGCGTGTAAGGTACCACTACACGGCGTGTAGTCTGTTCCTGCACACTTCGTCTCCGACATGGCTACACGCCCCGTGTACTCATCCCAACACGGCCAAAATTACACGACATGTGGATAAAGTACACGACGTGTAGTTTCGAAATTTATCAATTTTCCCCATTTTCCATATTTTCTCAAAAACAATTAAGGAAAAGGAAAAAGAAGAAGCTCGTACCTCAAAACAAGAACTGGGTTCTTACATCTGGGATGTAAATGAATATAATCAAGGAATAATATTGTACCTACTAGAATAGATACATCCCATAGTAAATATAATAGATTTTTGATAAGTGAGTTTGGGAGGACCAATTGAATACTAGTGAAAGCTAGTATAAAGAGATCATTTGGGAGATAATAAATTGGAAGGAGTTCGTATAAATAACCTGTTACTATATAGTGATTTATTTTTAGGAAACATAATAATTGTATTTACTTTATTATAATTGTGGATATACATGTCTCATATTTGAATCAAACATAGAAAAGAGTAAATTATCATATTGGTGTTAAACCATGTATAAATAATATGTGTCAACATCCATTTATTTTCTTTCACTTCTTTGGTGTCAATATTTTTAGGGAATTCATATGAAGATACATATATCTTAACACACATAGATTTTGTGATATTAATAGTTAATTTTAAAAAGAGTAAGTATTTTAGTAAAATTAGTTTATAGTAGTTCACCACCTCTCTAAGTGTTACTATAAAATATTACTACGAAATTTTTAGGGTATGACACCATCAACATGTATGGTAAATGGTTATTGTTTAATTGAGTAGGTTATTATTATTGTAGAGAGTGCTCTTGGTTGGGATTAGCCTCGTTGACTATGTGAGTCATGGTAATCAATAATGGATAGATGCATTCAGAATCATCGCAGCGCCTAATGGTCGAAATGTGTGGGATATCCATATTTAAGATGGTTTGGATGGTATTGTGGCCAGAGACAGTTTAGGGGAAAAAATTTCAATATCATGGAGTATGAAATTGACTATGTTATCAACTAATATCTTTTGGGTCAAACACCTACCTAACTATTTGTAATTTGGAGTGTTTGAGTTATAGATGGGTTGATCTCTTCAAAAGAATTAGTTTCATGATATGTTCATTGTGTGTGATATATATATATATATATATTTAAATATAGATTCCACCGGGTAAATGGCTGGCTTATATTGGGAACCCCATGTGCCTAGAAAAGGTGGAAGAGTTTCTATGTGGTCCGCTATCCACTTGTTGGATGTGGGATGGGTACTCCAGGGATAACGTGCACCCGGTGTAAGTGGATCAGGTACCCAATTCACCTTTACCATTTTTTGAAATTTTATGTTATTATTTTAATTTCATAAATTTTTAGTTAAATAAGGGTAGCCAAATTTTTATTCTATCATAGGGAGCTCAACCATCCATATCTCTATCTCCATTCTCCTCTATTACTAATGGGATATATCCTCCTTCCATTGTATGGTTGATGAGTGATCTATCACATAGAGACTCTATGGGAAATGATAAATAATCTAATTCATATATTTAGTTTCAATGGAAATATAAAAATATTAATCCTTAATAAAAATTTGATATAGTATTATGCTTATTCTAAGGTAAAATGAAAGAGAAAAATTTATTACTGGAAGTGGTTTCCATATCTATATGGGGATTTTACGGCTTTTGATTAATCTTAAGGTGAATTTTATCATTGATTTATTCTAGATTTATTCGTTTTATTTGGATAATACAATTTTATCATAATATGGTAAACTTTAGACTATGGTGTTATCCCAGATGTCAATAATGATAGATGAAAAAAATTTATATACCTAGTGATGTCACATATTTTGGGATTTCCTTTGGGATATGAAGTTATGAAAAGAATGACATTCATTGGAACATGATAGGGAAAAAATAGACTTACTATAGAAAAAATCATGTTTAATATATGAGGATATGTAGTTTAGCTATTAATTGTATCTAGTGTAAGTGGAATTCTATAAGAGTTGGTTCCCAAGAACCGATTACTTTGAACTTTTGATTATATGTATGTCCAAATTTATCAATATTAAGAAATATATTATTAAATAATGATTGTTATTTTGTTGAACATCATTGTGATAGTATCATTAGAGTATCTGTTTCATCAAAAGGTCATACCCATTCCCCATTATGATGATAATATTGAAGTGATTGGAATATTTTATTAAACATATGGTCTATGGAAATATGAAATTATATGTTTTACGTAAATGATGGTACAATATCTGGTGTAAGGGGTTCATAATATATTATGACTTATTCTCAATAATTTTACACTATGTAGTCTCTAAGATATATTTTTTTAAGAAAATACCTACTAGTAATAATTTAACATGTTATTTGTAACATTTCATATTCCTATATATAGAAATTCATATTGGTCGTTAGATTTGATATTTTTATTTATGTATATAATGAGCCATGTCCACTAATATATTGAAGAAAAACATGATGAAATATGATAACGGTGAGGTAGGATATTTTTTCTATGTCCCAAGTGATGATAAACTAATGAAAAAATTCATGAAATTGTTTTTAATTTTATTTATTGGAAGAAGATATCTCTGTATCTTTCAGTCAAGTGGAACTATCTAATAAATCCATGGACACAGTGTAATATCAATGTTTTAATTTCTATAAGTAGAATAAATATAATCAAATATATAAGTTGATAACATGAAGTATAAAATGTTGTTGATGAGATATCAAGACAAAGCGAATGCGTTACACAATGAGAATCCATAAGAGGTTATTATCATCATAACATTAACCTATTACACTTTGGGTTATTTTAAATGTTGATAAATGCTGATATTGGGATTCAGTCAAGTTTACCTAATTAAATTGAGATAGCGGCCTAGAGGATTACCCACTAAGTGTATCCCAAATATTAGTTAAATTATATTCAAATTTAATAGTTTGAATAAATATTTTCTAAGTGAAATAATTTAGTAATTATTATTATTATGTTAATCACATAAATTAAATCCCCATTTGTTTTAATGAAAATATATATGAGTTTAATTTTAAAGAAATTAATTTTATATATAATTTTTATTTAGTTATATGAATATGTATGATTTATTTATATCGTTTAATCAAATGAAAAAAATTATTTATTTTGTTACACGATTATCAAAAAAATATTTAATTTCCTATATACTAAATGTTATATATATATTTATTTAATTAATAATAAATTGAAATTTATTTATTTAAATAAATACATATTATTCAAGGTTCATTAAATGTCCCATGGGTTTATCAATCTGATTTAATGGTCCAGTGGGGATGATATAGTTAATAAAATTTGAATAATTATTTTTTTATTTATTTAGGAAATGAAATTTAAATTATCACTGAATTTCTTTCACATATAGGAAATAATACTGATAATAATAATAATAATAATATTATTATTATTAGATGTGGGGAATTATTAGAATTATGTTAATGGTTGGGGTACATAGTGTAATAAATTACTCTCCGACCTTAGTGTTTAAACCTTACTATATCACATCTAGGCTTATATGATTTTTTCTTCAGAGCATTTATCTCTAGAGAATTATCAAAATCATATAGTTAACATTCTATCTAATTATCTAAGAATATGAAATCATTGATATCTCTCCTCCCACTCATGTGATCAATAAAATAGGAAAGATTATTTCATGAGTGGAAATATTCTTCTAATGATCAATGGTGAATTAAAGAGGTTTATTGAGTCCCATGTGCTGGAACCCAAAGTTACAATGGTGACATTATGTGATTCAAGGATCTCTTATGGAAATAACTAGATTTATTTCACACTTATGATCTTTTATATCAATAACTATATGATAAGATAGTTCAATCAATATGACAATGAAGTAATAATTCTATGTCGGGTAACTCTTCTAAAAAAATTATTATAAATTTTATGTGAAAAGATCCTATCATTTAAAATTTTGGTTTTTCATTCATCTAATACTAGTGATTTTAACCAAATAAACAAACAAAAAAAATTATTTCCATGGTCCTGACACACTTCTACTACCCCATTAAACCTTTACAGACCATAGTGATCAGTGCATCCAATATTCCCAAAGAGAATGATTAATACAATTCTTTTCCCAAAAAGAACTGAGATGTGTTCACATGTATCCTCCCAAAACTACCCAAGATGGATTATTAGGTATTCATTCAATGATTATGAGTTACTAGATAACCACCATTTTTACACATAGTTTGTGAGACGAATGTATCTAACTCATAGTGACGAGGGGGAAGATGAGGTAAATAAATAGAACATATGAAATTTTTTATGATTGGTATAATATCGTAAGAGTATTTATATCATATCTATCATAAAGAAAATTAACTAAAAAATAACTATCAATGACTATTTAAGTTATTTGAATCTTTATTTTCTAAAGGATAAAATATCAGTTCCAATTAGGGAGTTTTGTATTTATGCAGAACTAATTCTTCAAGGAGTCTCATTCATAGATAAGTGTTTTAGTTACAATTAAATCTAAATGGATCCTGATAATGAAGAATCCACAACCTTTAAGGAACTTAGTGGAGTAATAAACTACATTGTGATGTGGTTCATTCACAAAAATACTAGGGGAACTCACATAGGGTTATGTATTGTGTTTTCAAGAACCTCCTTTCTAAAATTTGAAAATGTTATATATATAGTCAATTTTTCATGTTTCACCAATTCCAATATTATTTCTTTCACAAATAATTTATATTCTCCAAGATATAATAACATAACATGATTATGAATCTATGAAGGTGAACCTTATATTTGAAATTTGGAAAATTTATTGGTTTTATACTTTGTTATGGTGGTATAAAATTTTACCATTAGAAAATAAGGGACATAATTGATATAAACCATCCTTAGAAATATCGGGATTTGAGTTGAAGAAAAGGGATCCTTGAATATATCAGGTTCTTAATTACAACTCTCATTAGAAATTTTTTCCCATCATGAAAATGATGATGAAAAGAAAAACATTATAATGGACATTGACTATTTTAAATCTTTTGATGATATCATGAAATATCTATCTCACATTCTAGTTTTAATAATATATATATAATGGAAGCCTGTCATCCTCTATATGGAAACTATAAAGCGGTCACTTAGTTCTCACTTTTCCTAGAAAAATTATATAGAAAAGGAAAATATCATATACTATCAAAGAAGAATTATTTTGGAATCTAAAACCTAATACAATGGTAACAATAATAGTTTCTTTGCATTGATATTTGTGTTGTAGAATATTTTTAATTGTCTACAGCAACATGATTTTCATTTTATCTACTATATATATCTTATTGAATATTACCTTGGTTTTCCAATGTTAATTGGATTATTAGAAATATGTGATTTCATTTTAAAAAGATTCTATATCCATTTTTTATCTCTAAATGAAATCAAATTATAGATTCCAGTATACTTTTTAGAAGCACGTCCTTATTTAGATGAATAATAATTGAACAAGAAACTCCCGGATTGAGGGATTTTTTCCATCCATAAAACTACCTAAACATGGAAGATATACTTTGATAGTGCGTCCATGATTCTGACTTATAAAATTATGGAGGAATTGAAATTCAACAAAACAAGTTTAGGGATTATCTTCATTTATCCAATAAAGGTGTTTTTACTCTAAAATTTCCTCAAATTAGAAGAATATACTATAAATGAGGTGGCATAATATGCTCCCATCATATGTTTCGAGCTGTATTTTCATATAGCAGTTTCTTGATTGATCCTCAAATATTATTTGGATCTAATAATAAGGAAAATATATAGATATTATAACATAATGAAAGGGGAGTTTATCTCAATACGTTATTATGTTTTAGAGTTTATGTAACATTTTTTCTTTAATAATATTTTTATCTCACATTCCAAAAATCAAAATTCTTGATCAGATTATTTGTACAGTCTGGTGACCTCTTTTATAGATTCAAATCATGATGAGTTAGTTATTTATGCTAAAAAAATAGTTTCATTTCTATATATTAGTAAATATATGGAAGAAATAAACAAATTTGGTTCCTACTTAGATCAACGAGGCCCCACTTTTTCATAAAATGAAAAGAATTAAATCGATTTTTTCCAAATTTTAATATCATTAGAGTTGGGATATTCCAAAATATCTATCAATATATATTAAAATTTATCAATAGCTATTAATTTTTTTAAATTAATATTACAAAAATGAGGTGACAATGAGATCATTCTCAAATGAATTAAAGGAGGAGATACCCTATTTTATATATAGGATTTCCATAGCACTTCTTTCAGGGACCATCAAAAAGGGGCAAATCTCATTCATAAAATTATGATACTTTTCTAATTTTATCCATTAATGATGCATGATTATATGAAATTCACCAATGGATGTCATGAATTTTAGATACATGATAATTTTATCCTTCAACCCCAAAACATATATCATATGGTAATATACTTAAGGCCTTTTACACTTTTTTGGATTGTTTTTTGGGCCCCAACCTTTCATTTTAATATCAGGAAATTCATGTTTATCCTTATTAATACTGAATTATTATCTAAGGAATATAAATCTATACCGATGAAATTGGTTTTGTTAAAACATATAGTTGACATTTTATAGCCTAACATGATTAATAGATTTTGAATCATTCAAATAATTTTAATGGATAATGAAACAAATTTATTTATTCTAGAGTTAGATAAGTTATATTCGTGGTACAAGATCTAGTAAAATCACTCTTTCCATGCCAATATAGTTTTGAGCTATATTCCAATTTATATTGAGTTAAATACATTCTCCTCTAACCAGTGAATACACTATTCCATCCAATTCCTTCTAAAACATGATCCAGATTAATGTATGAACCCTGAAACAAAGAAATACACGTGTATTGATATATATTTTTATAGGATAAATAAAAGCACTCAAATCATATATCATATTATAGATTGATAATTTCATCATATTCAGTTTCCCACTAAATCCATGTGTTTGGTACTTTCATCAATTGATGTATGGTAACATATAATATCCCTAAACTGGGATAAAATTATTCCATTACCCTCTGGTATATAGTCTTCTTCTATAAATAATACTTTTCAAAGAACTACATGTGATTTGATTACTGTTATTTCATGGTATGGAGTGATGATCAAATCTCGTTTCTTAGACCCAACCATAGAAATCAACTTTCCCCCATCCCACTATCCTAGTGATAAAAATTTCCTCATTCATGTCATATCTTAAATAATTGACTATACATTGGATGATAAATTTTCTTCTATGAACTATGTGTAGATTGATTATTGTTAATTAAAAGATTTTTAGCAACATCTAGATCACTTATCTTAGACCCAAAAAAATCCTTGTCCATCTATATAATCTTTCAATACTTTATGACTATCCAATTCTTCTTAATTTCAAATCAAATTATTTCAATTAACTTTTTGAAATATATTTTCCTTATATGATACTTTGTAACATAGGTATATAAATCATTATTAACGAAGAATGGATATTGGTAAAAACTATATATAATTTTAAAAGGAACACTTGTCTTGGTGATGGAATATATGTGCTACATATCTAGCACACTTATAACCAACAAAATACATTATCTGATCCTAAGGAGAAGTTCAAAAGTTCCCAAAATGCCTTCAACATCATTATAATCTAACTCATCATTTGAATGTGGTCAACAATCATTATTGGTATACATGTTTAATTGTATGGTAGTAGACCCATCATTAAAAAATGGAAATATGTATTATCATAATATCTATAATCATTACATCATCTTTCTATTAAACAAATAATAATTTTAATTTATACTTCTCATCGGTTTTTCTCAAAAAAAATATTAATATTCTTAGAATTCACAAACATTAACTTGTATTGGGATATTTCTCTCACTTTTTCTCATCTATATATGAATCAAATTATTTCACATGAGGTGAAGTATAGTTTTTTCTAGATATATAACCCCCAAATAACATCATAATTTTCTATATCATATGGGAATAAATTATATGACACTTTTGCCTAAGAAGGATAACCTTAAACCACTTGTACAAACCAAACATTTGGTAAAATATGTCTAACCTAAAACATGAAAAATTACTTTCTTTGAACGCCATGACCTTAAACTACATAAACCTCCCATATAAGTCTATATATACTCATATTGGGTTATCCACTCACATTTTCATAGCCTCTCCCATATCATTGTGTGGGATACCTAACTATTTTTCATTCAAGGTTCCATCATTGTACACTTAAATATTACATGGGTTAATGTTGTAAAACCCTAAACATCATCCCTCTTTACACTTACTTAAAATACCTTAAACTACCAAAGATAATGGGCATGGTACACTTTAGTTATAAAAATTGCAAAGGGATCCTTTGGAAGAATTCCAGTCTCCTCTCTCTATTATATTTTCCTTTAGAGTGTTTTGAAAAACCTAAAGAATTCAAAAAGAAACAGGAATTAATCCTTTTTTACTTAAAAATAAGTAAAGGGAATCCCAATAAAAATCTATAATTCTAGTAACTAATATTTTCCCATAATGGCTTAGGAAAAAATTAAACCATTGAAAATAATAAGATACCAAACTTGTAGATATCAATATCCAACACTAGAAAATGTCATGTTATACTCTATAGGTCTACAAAATATGAAAAAGTTAGAAAGAATTTAAATTTCATTTAAATATTGGATCAAGTGTTTTATTTAAAATTAAAAATTTTGTAATTTCATGACACTCATGCCGTTCATGAAAATTAACTCACCCATACAAAAACACCTTCATGATTTCAATTATGACAAGTCAAAAACTATATCATATGGAAACAAAATAACCTTAGAATTGGGTGATGGAATTTTCATTGTGTATCATGCTCACACTTGTTCATCCAAGATCATAACTGTCGAAGGAACTAAAACTTCTTCCATATTTTATGTAATCAACTAACCATGATATAGGTTAATGGTGCGTATGTGGCATATACAAACATGACATTCCCATGTGATATTATATACCATAAAAGATAATGAATCTGTTATATTGATTATATGATTTATAGAAATCTATTTTCAAATAATATTCAGATATTTTCATTTTTTATCTTGTTACTCATTATGAGTTTTCATAAACTATTATGATCAAGTATTTAACATGGATGATATTTAATGAATCATAATATAAGGGAAAAATATTTATTTTTTAATTAAAAAAATATGATATATATATAAAATTTAAATCTCGTTAAAAACAAAAAGTAAGAAAATAAATTAAAATTGTAATTAAATGGTGCATCAAAGGATACATTTGATCAATAATCTAAAATCATCAATACATTTTTGAAAAATTATCAGCCTACTATTGTATGACTTCAATATTTGAATATTATGAGTCCTTATCTATGTAAAATAATTCTAATTACAAGGAAATATTTTCTTGGTCCAGTGGAACCACATATATTCCTTCCATGTCCTATGTGAATACCACCTTGAAAAAAGTTAACTGGACATATATGTATTCTATCTTTCCCATGAATATGACACCCTGATCATGTATTTTTTCCCCTCATCTCTTCCTATTGAGTTAACTTATATTCACCATATAGTGAGAATTTAACATACACATATTTATTTATAATCCAAAATATATTAGATTATCTGGATTATAATTATTCTTTATCCCTAAGAATAAATGTAATGAAGGAATAAAGAACATTTAACTCATCACCTCTTGTTTAAAACCCTATAAGATTAGACAAATTCACTCAAACCTTCCACCAATTTTTTATAGCTGCGTTTTAGTAAATATTTCATGAATCTTTCACAGGATAACATTATTATAGAATTTTTATTGATAGTAATATTAGGATACAATCATGAATCATCTATTTCTAGATTAATATAATTTGGTATTGAGATTACATTGAAAGGAACCATGATAATTGGTTGGGTGATTGGTGATAAATATTTGGTAGTGACCCCGTGATTGAATTCAATGATTGACTAAATATAAGAAACCACCCCTATAAATCATTCGCTTTAGTAACATAGGTACAAGAACCTGAGGTGTGGTTAGTAAGATTATACACTCCCTATATATATTTTATCCCATTAATATATATAAGATCTTATGAATGAAATTTATTCCCCTGTTTTCTAGGTTGTTTGGATGGGATACCCTCTATTTTGAAAATTTACTCTAAAATTACCTATCTTCTTAATTCTTGAAAGGATTGCGATCAATGAATCTATAAAATTTGTTTCCCAATTATTAAATTTGGATAACTATATATCTAATCATTGGTGTAATTCAATAATATGTTTATTATGGAATCACTATATAGCTTGGTGATTTAATAATTTATATCCTTAAACACAAGAATTAACCAAAATTAAAAAAAACAATGGGATATCATTCATCAAGAACTACGTTATAATTTAGTATAGAACCTTGATATAGTAAACCAAACTTCCATGAAAATCAACATGTTTTTTAGGTTTTTAAAATCATCGATTCACAGAAAAGGTATACCAATAATATATCTTAAAAAGAAATCATAAATAAATAGTCATTTAAAGTGCCGCAATCATTTCTGAGAATCATAAAAATGAGTAATTCATAGGGAAAAAGGAAAAAATGGAGTGATGCCTTTATATATCAATAAACTCTTTAATTATTACATATATTATTGGAATTCCATAAATTGTGATTATCCTTGGGTGAAATAGGGAGTGGTTAATTTATAATATATTCTAAAACTCATATCATCTAAAATGCTCCACTACCCAATAACACATGAACTGGGTCGAACTTATTGATTTATATGGGGTGTTTCCCTATTATATATTTTCCAAAATATAATATATTTGAGCTAAAAAATTTATCATAAGGTTTATTGTTGATCCTTATTTTAGTAGTGTCGTCGTTATAAATGTGCATACTCTAGAACATAAATGGTAATCGTTTGAAAGTAAGAGACTAACAAATTGATATCTTGTAAAATATTCCTTTTAAAAATTAATTTAATGTTTTTATAATTTTTATTTATACAAAACAATAATTTGGCCTTGTGTTACATGAAACACCCATCATAACTTTCTTTACACACAACATTGATTTCAAATTAAACGGGACATATTTTTAAAATATTACTATAATGGTTGTCAGATAGCAGTTTTAAATATGGTTATGAAAAATATTATCCAAATTAGGAAAATAATGTTCACAAATGTATATAAAATGAATAATTTAGTGAAAAACTAATCAGAAATGAAAATAAAACCCTTTTGAAAATAAAAGTAAATTCTCCGTTGAAAAAACCACTTTATATATACACAATTGTGTTTTATATCAATAACTTGGTTAAATTTTTTTAATGATTCTATTTAATTTTATATATTATATAGTCAAAAAAATATAAAAAATTCATCTTAAGAAGTTTTTGTAAAATAAATATGAATGAATTCTATTTTATGCTTAAATACTGTATTTTTCTAAAAAGAAGTTTAGAAACAGTTTTGTGCACTTGTAATAATTTTTTATGAAACATTTGGAAAATAAATTTGAAAAAATAAAATCCATTTTTTAAATCATAATTTCAAAATTAAAATACGTTTAATTTTGCATATTTTCTACAAAAATTTGTTTCATTAATGAATAGTAAAATATAATGAATTTCAATTGAAAATTGCCTCTTCATTTAAATTATTTATAATGTTAAGTTATGTTATGAATTGTTTCTAAATTAACACTACTAAAATTGTATATCAATTAATATAATTTTCCTCATTGGAAACAATTTCATATTAAATTTTAATATTAAAAAATTTCAAAATTTTGAACTTTTTCTCTTTAAAATCATGCTTTCATGTTACGTTTTTGGGATTACTTTAAAATTAAATATTTATTAATCATTGAATAGAATGTGAAAAAATAGATTAACTTTTTTTGAATCGGAATAATTTATAATTTATAATCAGGAAGACAAAATTTTTGACCAAAATTAATAGAGAATACAGTGAAATTTAATTACAATATTTAATGTAAAAATGGGTTTACCGGGGGTTAAACTAAACAATAACCATAAAAATAACCTATAAAATTGTCTAAAAATAATTTTATAGCTACATTTCAATACTTATACCAATAAAATTTTAAAATTTCCAATTTTTTACCCTTACTATAAATGAAAAATGCGGGAATACTCAATTATTTTAAAAAATTCCAAGTTTGTCCCCTCCACCAATTATAAAATGCCACCACCTTTCCTCTCTTATTCACACCTTCAATCTTATTTGGTTCGGATAACACCTTACCCAATCAGTTCCAAAATTCTATCATTGAATCCTAGAAGACATATTTTGGATATAAATACATCTTAGGAGGGAGTCATTCTTATATATAAACTAAAAGTCTTTATGAAAAGAAAATTATTTAGATCTAAATTCAATCTTAGTATGTTAAACAGAATGTCAATCCATACTGCAAATAACATCATACTATTAGAGAGGCAATAAAAAATGGGTTTCTAAAATAATATTTCCACAAACAATGATATAAATATTCGTTTAATTTCTTTTTACCTCAAAATTTTCCACTTGTGCTTTTACAATATGTTAGGGATTCATTTCTTGATGTGGAATTTAAAATTTACTATAAAATTTCTTTGTAATGAAAGAATTTGTAGAGCCTAAATCAATTTTTTTCATAATATGAATAAAAAATGTACCTAATAAAACTTTATTTGATGGACTAACATCTACGGATGTAGTTGTAAATGACTTCCCAACACCTTTCTTCTTATAGTATTTCTTCTTCCCATCATACGAGTTCTTCATAAGACACTCATTTTCATAATGACACATCTCATTTCACTTAAATTTTTTTATTGAATATAAATCATATTTTTTATTACCCCTATAATTATCTTTTTCATTGTAGTTACGAGCCTTATGACCTATTTTACCACATCAGAAGCACTTACCATAATTTGGAAGGCATTCTCCAATGTGTTTCTTAGCACAGTTTTTTGAAACTATAAACTTAATTCTATGACCATCAAATATTTTGGATTAATTCTTCCCCTTCCCCAGCCACTTAGACCACTTTTTTTGGGTTTTAAACAACACATGACCATAAAAAAACTCTATTTCCACATTCTCCACCCATCAAACTAGTTTTTCATAACATTTGAAATCATGAGAAGCCAACACCCTTCAATACATTGGCTTTAATCCTAAGGAAAAATGATTGATTTTACTATCAATATCCCAGATGAAATTTAGATAATACATTTCATTTCGTGTGAATCTTTCTTCATAAGTAGTCACCGAGTCATCCTCATACCTCAATTCCATGAAAATATTTTTCATCCAAGGTTGAATGGCCTTAAGAAATTATTACTCAATAAACATAATTTTGAATTCATCCTAATCAAGATCATCAATACTATAATTGTTCCTAATATGAATAACCATAGACTACAAATTATTAGATTAAAATTAATAATGGTAAGTATAAATGCTATCCTTTCAATTCTCTGAACACCCCATGACATCGTAAATCATTTCTAGTTTTTTAAGCCACCCTTAAGATATCACGGGGTTAAATGCTTCTTTGAATGATTGAAGATGTCAACTCATGAAATTTTCCACTACCAACATATTAATTTATGGTTGATTTGGATGATATCATTCATGGATACCATAACCATTTATAACCTTTTCCAATTGTGTTATAACTACTACAAAATGTTTAGTTCTGATTCCAATCATCTCAGGTTTTTAATTTAGAAGGTTATTTTACTCTGTGTGTTGTCCCAACACTACTGTACTATGTTATCTATAGAAAACCATTATGAATAGAAATATCTTCGACAAAGATGCATGATAATATTTAAATTCTATATCATTTAAAGTTTACCACAAATTAAAAATTATTTATGGATATTCCATTAAAAATTATTTATGGATATTCCATTAAAAATTTCCTAACCCCTAAAGTTATCTAAACTGATCTATTATACCAATTATAAGTACCTATCCTTAAACATTACATATTATTGATTTGAGTGAATAATTAACATTGAGGATATTTTAAGGTTTGGAGTTTTCGGTAATCATGCCAAAAATATTACATAAAAACACCAATATTACAACAAAGACACTTCTACTCACAACCCATTTTTTCAAAAGATAAAACTCTTAAAAACCAGATTTATTTTTTCCTTGATAGAAATGTCCATAAAATTCATATTGACTTCTTCATTTCTCTTACCCATCCTTATACCTAGTGAAATAATTTTAAAAAACAAGAGATGAGGATAGATATATTGGCAAGGGATATTAAATAAGGAATTAAATCATTAGTCCATGAAAATTTTGAACTCATGAACACATTTTCACAAAATCATACTTTTCACCCATAAAACACAAGTTCATTAACATACCTCATGGAATCATAATATTCTTGAAATAATTTTTAGAAATAATAAATCCTAAATTTAAGATGTGGCATCCATATCATACTTATATTGTTGATTATATATCTATATTTGGAGTAACCATCATGGTTACATTTGGAATACCCATCACATTATATTCCCTAAATATATTACGAGAAACCTTATCATTTAACTCTATGTCATTACCTAATGAATTAGAGAGTTATCATGGGCTCAACCACACATGGTTTATCAGGGAACCACTAGTATAAATAAAAAATTACAAATAACCATTACATAATCAAAATAGATAAAACAATATTGAGGGTAAAATAATATTTCCACTTTTAAATCACCTTTCAACATTACAAGTAATGCACTCATAAATGAAAACACATCATTATAACATAAAATGGTAAAAATGTAAAGAAAAAATCAATAAATTATAGAGATATGAAATAATTAAATTCCATTCATCGCTTATATGTTAAAAAACATTCTATGTTATTGAAATAATCTATCCATTTTTAAAACACAATTAAAACATTTAAAAAGAATATTTTGGAATCAAAGTGTCCCATACCACTTCAAAACTTTTGAATGGAATTAAAATTTTAGAATTTTAATTTCCATGTAAATAAATATTATAATCAATTTTGAAAACATTAACATAAAGTTGAAATATATATAATAATAAACCATTAAAACATTAAAATGAGTTTTTAGATAAAAAATCACTTACCATGAGTTCGACTCATCTCATACAATATTTATATACCTGAATAATAAAAATTAGTAAATTTATTCTTGATTTAAAAACATTTTAATTTTTATTATCCCTTTTATATCACTTATTACCATGTTTTCAAACTTACATAATTATTTAAGTTCATATAAGGTGTTTTTTCAATATTTGGTACTTGTGTCTTAAATGAACTTGATATGATGTCAATATTTAAGGTGGTCATAATTCTACTATCTCTATAATAAAATTACTATCATAATAATCACTTTTATATATGAATTATACTTTTAAATCAAACCATTTAGTTATGGTATGAAAAATGAAAAACGATATAGTTATGGAGACAGCATGTCATCCATATGCATGAGTAACATTTCCATTTTTCATTGATCATTATGGAAATAAATTAAAAATTATTTTAAATTTATATAACAATAATAATATTACTAGAATCATAATAATCATTAAAATATATCTATATATATCATACAAGTGATTTTGTGAATAAAAATGATTCACATCGCGTTGTGGAGCTGGTAGTTCACACGTACGCACAGACGACATTATCATTTTTATGTACATGGAATGTAATAAAATAATTGATATATTTATTTTTATAATAAAAAATATGTCATGAAAATAATATTTATGCATTAATTAAATCAATATGACCATTTTGGAGAGATTATAATGATAAATTAACTATATTTTTCACGAGGCGGTAGTCTATCGTACACAAAAAACAAAAATTTCATTTCCCATTTGATGAAATTGAAGATGGATTTAGATGATTATATTAACGTAATAACATATAAGTATATTGGGAATATTTTATTTATTATTTAGTCACGGTTTAAGTAGATTTTAATAATTGGAAGAAGGAACAATATAGAAATACTTAAAGAAAACGATACATCTTCTTCGTTTTGTCACCTCTGAAGAACATATTAGCACTACTAGGGAGGGTGTTATACCAAAAATAAGGACTAAAAAATATTTGGAGATATTTTAGGATGGTTTTCGGTAGATCTTGGCTGAACCAAGGAGTTTTTTTAAGTGTGAGTAATAGATAAGAGTTGTTTCCTTTTATAGGAGAGGGGAGAGGCACCCTTGGAAACTCATAAAATAATAATATTAATTAATTTTTACTATAAATGAATCAAAATTGAGGTATGTATAAGATAGGATGAGTATGGTTCTAAATCTTATAATCTAATAATTTCTAGACATGGTGTGATTTAATTTTAACCCTTATAATTTTGGTTTACAACTAACTAACCAATTTTAATTTTAATTACCATACCAACATTATAAATATTAAGAGGCTATAAATTTTTCTTATATGGGTTAAATTTTCCATAAATGGATAATTTATGAACATTTAGACCTTATAATAGAAACCTTTTAATTTTTAAATATTTTTTTTTATTTTTAAATAATTCAATAATATATTGTTTTTATAAAATATCAATTGTGTTAACTTCGACAATATTCATTTCATTGAATCTTAATAAAATCAAAAAAAAAGAGTTATATTATAAAAAAATATTTAATATACTTATAATATCTCAGAGTAAACTATAAAATTCATGGAATTACATACTTAATTAAAGTTATATTTATTTTAATACTTTTCATATAATTTATTTTATATTAATATTAATAAAATAATTGTTGTATCAATGTTGTGTTAGTATTTATAGTAATAATTTAATCTCTAAAAATTCTAAATAAATTCACATTATGTATATAATTTCATTATATTTGTTTAAAATATTTATTATCTTATTTATATAATATTTATAACTATATTAAAAATATTATACTTATAAAAATTAAGAGGGTGATTTTTTTTCACTTTCATGACAATTTATTTTATTTAAATAATATTTATATAATTTTCATAGACAAAATTCCATTAAATGAGTCAATTTTATCCTTAGGTGTTAAAGGTCAATGTTGACTCATCCAATATTATTTTTTAAGGTGTTAGGATAATTTTATTTTTTATATCATGTTATTTTGTTACCAAAATTACCAAAATTACCTTTACCGTGTTAAAAAAAATTACCAAAGTTACTTTTCATAATATCCAAATAATTAAAGTAAAATATAAAAATAATTTGAAACCACTAATTTTAATTATTTAATCAATTTTTTAAAATTTAACACTCAAAATTTTCAGTAATTAATATAAAATTAATCCTCCTTGAAAAAAAAATGAGAAAACAGGTTTTTTAAAAGTTAAAACCTACAAAATATTGACACGTCTTTATATCAAATTTCAATGTTAAAATACTTCTAATGATCAAAATTGGATTAAATGACAAAATAATAATATAATTACACGTTAAAACCAATTAAAAGTATAATATACAAATTTAATTAAATTAGATGAAAAACTGTTTCGAATTAAAATGCAGTATTTCCACTATTCATTAGAATAAAAATGTTTTCAAAAAATTCAAAAAAATTATACAAACAAAATTTTGATTTCCCTCTTCCAAAAAATAGCCTATTTTTTCAAATGGAAATTTTAAAAGTGTAAAATAAATATATTCAAAATGGGTTCTCCATCAAAAGGTTGTAAAACTATGTTTTAAAAATATTAGATCTTTTTATGCTTCAAATTTGTTTTATTCATATTTTAATTTCATATAATTTATTGTAAGAAAGTAAAAATATTTAATAATCACATGTAAAATAAAATAGTCTTTTCTGTTCATACCCACCAATTTAAAAGGCAATATGATAACTACCATTTGAAATACTATTATTAATTTTGTATAATACGGTCTTGTGTGAAATGTAAGATTCCAGAGAAATACATTGTTGCATGTCAGGTTCACTATTAGAAAAAGTGTCCCCTTTAATGTAAAATTTACATCTAATTCGAAAATATTAATAGATATCAAAGATTATTATTCTATAATTACCTAAGATGTTACAATTTATTTATATAAATGTTATTAGTTTCCAAAAAGACCAATTTTCACTCTTTCAGCTTGGTCAAACCCAAAAAATATATTTTATCTAACCCTACTTCATAAAATCATGATATACCTAACTAAGACATTACTCATATTCCTGAGCTCCTATTTAGACATGTAATTAATTGATAATGGGAACCTCCATGATTATTCTTCTTAATTGTTAGGGTCCTCTGAATACACTCAATAATGTATTTATGTGGTAATGAGGTCCTCTACTTTTATGAAATTGATAACAGATATCCTAGCTTAATATGCTCATCTCGGTTTCCCTAAACTAGTTTCTGCAACTCAATTACATTTAGTCAACTAATATATTTATATCAAGTGATCTATTGATATAAAGGGCCATTAATCTGGTATAAACCTTGATATTTCATCTCATGTCATGCACAACACATGTATCCAGCCACCATTCTCCTCCTTCCTAGTTACTAATATAAAAGATATGAATCCAAATGGGCCTCTAACAAGGGTTAAGCCTCATATAGAAAGGGATTATCATGACTAATTCTCATGGAAAAATATTTATAGGTTCCTGTAATATATTATCCTATTCCACATGACTTTGAATGAATTTGAATAGTCTCTATTTGTGTGACCATAAACTAAAAAACACTTTGGGTCCAAGATATGTGATCTTAAAAGGTGGACCATTGGTCTTGGTTGAAAAAACAAAAAAAAACATTGATCATAGTTGTGTGAAATCCTAATGAAAATTAATAATACTTTTAAAATACTAGTAAATGTTATGATAATCATTTTTAAATTAAATTGAACTACATGGGTTATGATTAAGTTCATAGGGGATATATAGGAATCCCTTTGATGGTCGTAATCACAACTCCACAAAATTAACTTCCTCTTTGAGTGGAATTATATTTCAGAGTCCCCATTTGTATTGATTTAAATTGTAGTGTAATCATTAAAAAGGGTAATGGTTTGAGAAACACGCATAAATAAATATGAATAAGCCCTTATTCAAAAATAATTCCACACATTATGAATGGTTTGAATATTCTTCTTTCATGTAAAGGGTAACCCATATTGTTTTATATGAGGTATTTCATAAAAATGTCTTAGATATATAAGAGAGTCATCAATGAGGAAACATGAGCCTTAGTAAGATGATCAAACCTCCCATAATTTTGTTTGAAATAAAGGCTCCTCCATTATGACTTCGGGTGATAGAAATTCCATGCATATATGGAAACCGGAGGAGTCATGTGAGTGAAAAATAGTCATAATAGGTCCTCAAATACTGAATGTGTGAAATAGTGAGGTTTATTATTTCTATTAAATAATATATATATATAATATTTATTTTTGATTTTCTTGAATTTTTCTTATATTTTACTTGTTTCTTATAAATTTGCAGATGTTTTAATCATAGATAACAAAATAAATAATAAATGTACTTTTTTTAATTCTGAAAAAATTACATGGCATATCAAAATAAAATTTATTCCTACTTATGAAAATTAAATCAATATAATATTCTTAGTTTTTCACAATAATATGATATCTTTTACATGGTTTTGAGCATATGGATTGTGTTTTTAACTAGAATATCACTTTTATGTTGAAAAAACTATTTTGATCATTCAACCCATAATATATATCATAATTATATTTCAATCATTCCTGCATGCCATAAATTAATCAAATATCCATTTATTATTAATAAATGATATCCAATGTTTTATTTCATAGTATTGATCAGGTGACACATGTTATTAACAAAAATGGCACTTTTAAGTTGAAAACACATACTTTTTCTCATTTAGAACACACTATACCTTAAGATGATGTTTATTTTATTCTTACATGATAAAAATAATCAATGATCATTTTATTAGGGTTTTGTTCCACTATGAGTTCACCTTATAATTTTTATCATGTGATGTTCTTTTTAACATAGTTAACACTTATGATGGAAAAATAGACATTTAGTAATTTCGACTAGACTGCATGTTAATGTGATGTGCGACTTAATCTTAAATATCCAAAATGATTGAAAAGTCATTCCAATATATTTCAAACATGATCTAAAATTGTTTTCTTATTTTTGAGTGTGTAAAATGTTTTTTTTTACTAAAATAACATTTTATGATGAAAACAAGACCTTTTGGAAATCCTAAAAGAATCATGTGTTGGAAGGAAATATAGATTATTCCTATATATTGAAAATGAATTATTGACAGATTCCCTTTAATTTCATGAAAATATGATATTGATTTTTCATTTTTGTGCATGTGATTTATATTTTTTGACTAAAATAACACCATTAAGATGAAAAAAGATACTTTCTATCATTTCAAACACATATTATTTTGGAATGGTGAATGTTTCATTCAGACATTTCAAAAATGAATTGAATATAATTTTCCTAGATTTTCTAGAAAATAAAATATCCTTTTATCCTTTGTGATCATGTGAAATGTATTTTAAACTTATATCAAACTTTAAATTTAAAAAAATATCATTATGTTATTTCATTCATACCATATAATAGAATAATTTGAGGTTTATTCCAAATGGTTATAAATTAATCTAATATAAATTTATAAGATATCCCTGAAAATTAGACCATGTTTTCTTAGTATAGAGCATGGGGCACACATTATAAATAAAAATATCACTAAATATTTAAGACAAGGACTTTATTCATTATGAAGGTTACACACATTGGAATTATTTAATATTCATTTCTACTAATTTAAAATTAATTGAATATATTTTCTTATAGTTTGATGAAATTTCATGTTTTTTTTTCATGGTTTTTAAAATATGATGCATACTACTAACAAAAATATTCTTTTATGTTTAAAACAATTAATTTTAGATATTCTGATCATAAAATGAATCAAATTGATGTGATGTTTGTTTTTACCTATAAAAAAATCATTAGAGATCATTGTCTATGGGTCTCATGACACTTTGTGAACAATTTCTTGATTTCGAGCATGTGACATGGGTTTTTAACTAAAATATCCCACATTTTTTATTATGAAAACTCCATATATCAGAATAAAATATAGTTAAATAGTTTATGTCATAGAAAAATTGTTGATAATTTTCTTATATTTTTATCAAAATATGATTTTTACTTAGTTTAGAGAATGTGTTGTGATTTTTTTTATCTAAAACAACTCCTAAATGAAAAAAATTACTTTAGGTAATTCTGATTAGACAACACATAAATATCATTTTTTTTACTTGTGACAAATTTTTCTATTATCATTTTCAGAGATTTTTCAGAAAATCAAACCATGTTTGGTTAGTTTTGAGCATGCAACACCAAATTTTAACTAAAATAAAACTTTTATATTGAAATAATACTCTTAGTTGTAATTCTCCTTCAATATGTTTGGAAATTTTTTGATAAAATATATCTCGTGTATTCATCCCTAAATACATATATTTCTTCTTATGAAAATGGTTTGTCGCTATAATTATCATAGTAATAAAATATTTAAATAAAAAAATATAAATATTTTAAATGAAAATTTATGCATTATAAAATAAATACATTTAATGGATACATTTAATTTGTTTTTAGTTGTTATATGGTGTTGAAATTCATTCATAAATTTACCAATGTGGTATCCACATTGATATTTATTTGGTTGATTTATATATAGAGGAAAAATTATAAATTATAAAAGATCTTCTTATTATAAAGGCACCAATAGTGAATTAATATTATATATACTTGAATTTTGTTTCCATTTATTGTAATACAGCAATTTTTTATTTTTGTTAACTTTATATAAACCCATTAATACTCAATAAATTGAAATCACACTACCAAAAAAATGAAATTTAGTATATCTTGTAAGAATTTGAAAAACATTACTACAAAAAATGTTTTAAATATAACGTATTACAAATTAAAAAGGAGAATATTTTGTGGAATATTTTTGGAATATCCAAGAACTAGATATATATAAAAAATATCATTAGACTAACAAATTTATTTGAGATAGTATAATATAATCCATATTTTTAAAATAAATTATTTAATACTTCATATTCAGAAAAATAAAAAACATAAAAGTAATCAAATTATATAGTTTTACATTTGTATGAAATGTATTAAAAATATTTTTCATATGAATTTATTAATTTCTTTTTTATAATTTATTTCACTTTACATATAATTTCATTTATATTCATCTTGGTTTCTTCAATATAATAAAGTCATAAAATAAAAAATAAAAAATAATGATTAACATTTCCTAGAATTGGATAATAGATATATTAGTTTCTAGAAAAATATAAAAACATTAAACTTTAGTAAAAATAGTACATAAAAAATTACATTCAAGGAACCTAGAAAAATACCCATAGTATACATTAATGATAACTTCTCTAAACTAAATTTTTGGAAAAATTCCATTAATACTATTTTAATCAATATTTTAATAGTCTATATGACATGCACTAATTTTTTAATATAAAATTACTATAATTAATATAAATGATATTTGTTTTTTATGTAAATTTTTAATTCATTAACTATTAAATAGTTGGTGTTGTAGATTTTTCTCCATTATTCCACTTTTGTAGTGCATTAACATATCCATATGGTTACCTTGTTGTAGTTATTTATTTCCCCTTATATCAATACATATATAGTTAGAAAAATATACAATAAAAGATATTTAATATAATATAATTTAAAAATAAAATTCCCTTTTATTATCTCATGGATTTATTATTTTTATTATCCATACAATGAAAATTCCAATAGTTTGGTCATTTATTTGAATAAATACATCATTAATGGGAATTAGTATCTCATCTATCATTTCTGAACTGAATATCAACTCTCAAATAATAGTAATAGTGTATTATAAGGGGTATCACCTTGAATATTTTACACCATACCTCTTGGTATATTATAATTCATAGGTGCTAACATAGATAATACATAATACACTTCACATAAAACATTTTTTAAAAATTAAACACCTGTTTATTGAAAAGATACTATAAAATAATTATAAAATGATTACTACTCGTATGTTATGTATCTAAATGAAAAAAATACCTTCAAAGCTTAGATATTTAAGAACTAGTTATAGTTTAGGGTGCACTTATTGATGGTGTTACATTAATAGATCATTTTTAATTATTTCATTTTCATTTAAACAAAACTTCATTTATTGTTCATTTATTCATCCATGATCTTAAAATTAGTATTAAATTCATGGTATTACTTCTCATAATTTTTTGTGACCATTATTTCTTAAATGTTTCTCTTAATCAGACTCTAAAATGCACCCACTTAAATCATATATATTTTTATAAATGATGATAACCCACCATAATTAGTTATAATTTACCTATACATGATTACTCATTTGAATCCATATAAGATAAAGAATCTAAATATAATTTGTTTCTATTTTAAAAATATAAAAAAAAAATTCATTAATTTCATAATTACACATTCCTCCATCATTTTGATTCATTTTTCATCTATAAGATGATAATTTTTATTTACAAGGGCCTCCTTCTACATCACATAACATGGGATGGAGAAATTTGTTGGCTTTGGTTGATCAATTTTTATCTAAACATAAATAAATCAAAAAAATTTATATTATTTCCCAAAATATTGTTATTATAAATATATCTTAACCTATTTTTTCTCATAAGAAACACAACTCTTACTTAATTTATGGTTTGAGTATGATGACTTTGTTTCTAGTACATTATTCACAAAACAGTTTTTCTATTTTAAAAAATATTTCTTTTAAAAATAAATACATTTAAAATATAATATAATATAAATTAAAATCTATCACAATTTATCTTAAAAATTTACACATATTAGGCAATGAAATGATTCGATGTTTGTTTTGATATAATGATAGCATATATCAATGATATGTATGGATTGATGTTCCCATTATGTTTAAAATATAAATTGGAAATTATTGTTTTCATATCACTATATTCTATTCTATAAATTCTCAATGAGGAATTTTTTTATAGTCTAAGAGAATAAATATACTGTTAAAAAGTATAAATACTTTCATGATATGAAAGGTAAATAATATAAATTGTAATAGTTGGTCATTGTAATAAAATAAAGTATGATTTCTTTCATTGGAGATACAAATTTATTATAAATATCTATGTCTACTAGAATATTAAATATGTTTTTAAACCCACTATAAATAATAAAAATTTATTTTACGGGTGAAATTGCTTTACTACTTATATTCTAACCGAACTGAATTTTTGACCTCTTATTTTTAGTTAAATCAATCCTCTATAAAAATCATCTAATGATGATCTTTCATTTATTATTTTCGACTAAGTATAATTTTCTATTCTCTTTTGGGATCACTATAATGTTCTCCATATGGGTGATTAGTGTCATGATGTGGATAAGTCACCGTCTGCAGTATAAGTTAACTATATAGATTTAAATACATAAATTTTTATTAATAAAATATCACATTTCTAAAACATATATTATTAATAAAATACCGTAATGATAAATTAAAATATATTTTACAAACTTTTTCTCCTTTATTGGTGAATCTTTTTCCTCTACCAATCATACAAATTCAATCACTATGGTCATATTTAACATAGAGGACATCATCGCCATTGGTTTTATCATGGAATGATTATGATTACCCAAGGAAATTATCATACTCAAAGGAATCAACAAAGGACTTCATAGTTATTTTTTTTAAAAAAAATAATTAATGAATTTTAGTTTTTTGGATCACATGTATAATATATTTATAGTGTTTATAAATCCATTATGAAGGGATTATATTTTTATCCTTCCTTACTGAAATTCAATTTTATGAATCCTAATTCATAAAATTTTACTCCAATCCTTTTATCAACACATTTTGATTAAAAATGGAAAAATAAAATATCTTATATTCTAACTCTCAATTTTTTGTGTGGTGATCTTAAACTAATATATATTCACATAGATTGGATTTCTATCCTTAAAATGTATACTTTCATTGAATCAACCAATTCAATGACTCCATTAATTTTCATTTTGTTTTTTAATCATATTCCTTTATATATAATGTATAATAATTAATTGTCTCTATTTTATAATATAATATATGTACACATGATCCATTGGTTAACCTTAATAATATTGAAAATATTGACTTAGGATCAGTATATAACTATTTATAAATGTTGTATAAAAATGAATAATCTATCCATTAAATATATGTGTTATCTAGTTTTTTTTTCATATTTGATTCACATTCATATGATTATCCTTATGAATTTGAACATATGGGATAACCCCTAAACATATGATTATTATTTTGAAAACCATTCTTCATGAAATTCCTTCACCTTTAAATATCATGATTAATTGTTATTATATTGAGACGAATAAAACATGGTAATTTTTATAGAGATTAATACTCTTTTAAAAATAATACATAGTTGTTATGAAAGTGTGTATTTTTCATTTCTCATACATACGAACCATAACATTCTTTTAAATATATATGTTCAACAAGGAAGCTCATTGTTATCAAGTATCATATACTTGAACAAATAAATCATCTCTATAAAACTAACATCACTTGATCTATTGCTTATTTGATGTTATGTATTTTTAGTAATATTAATACTGTTGTATATATCTCTTAATCATTAAATAACAAAGAACATTTATATTCACCCAATCACCCAAACATTTATTGATGATTTATAATATCGTCTTAAACCAAAATTTTCTTTACCTAAATATATCTATATCTTTTTATACATGTTTAACAATATCAGATGATCTATAAAACATATTTTTATTCATCTCACTAGAAACATTTACTTACTCCCCATGATTTTACAACATTTATAACTCTGATCGATTTTATAATAGATCAAGTGCACTTCCAATTTCACTTGAAAAATTTTCTTTTAATAATAACCAATAATACATAATTAGATAACTTGAGAAGGGTCAGTTTCATAATATATTAAAATTTTGATGACCCCTTTGAATATTTTTTCATTAGGGTATAATCTATATAGTGGGGAGACTATTACTTCAAATTAGATCCATATGAAAATAGAAATATAAACAAAAAAATATTCAATAGATAGTTAGAGTATTCCCTGACAAATAAACACAATTCCACAATAAATTTCTTATGGGATACATAGAGTGAAACATATTATGATCGACCACTTGGATGATAAAAATATAAATTAAAAATAAAATACAACCTAGGAAAAGTTTCAATTCTTCCTTCATCATTCCATTAAATCCCTACCCACAATACACGTGGATATATACCGGCATGATCTACTAACACTACTTTTACTCTAACATGAAAGTAGAAATAAGTCTTGCATGTGTATAGAGGTTCCTAATAGTTTTATGAGAAATACATCTATGTGTGATCTCAATAAGATACCCTAGAATATTTCATCATATATATATATATATATATATATATATATATATATATATATTCATGAAATATAATAAACATGTCAAAAACGAATCTATAATGTCGGGTGCTAACCAGGACACTTTAACTCCCTACACATCAGATCTCTTTGTGCTAACCATTACACCATGACACCTAATCATACATACTTCAGTTCCATACTCAAATAAACATCATCATCTCATAATTCCATTTGACTAATTTTTAACACCTACCTAAGGATTTATGGATGGGTGACGTCCAAAACCTATAACCAATACTCATAGACACAAGCAAAGTTCATACATCCATAAGCTGTGATCCATCCCATCTCACTCAAAGTAATCCCAATACCCTTGTCACATCATGCCATGGTCTACCGTACAGGGTTGTCCGGGACCAAATTCTACTCATGTTGAGGTCCTATTCATGAAAATCAACCCAAGCCATGCATGGAAATGTCCTCTACTGGCACATGAACGAGTCAGGAATGTAATTTTCAATGACCCAATCCACATCTGGAAAGGTTTGGGACCCAATACTTTAATTAGTGTTTAAACATTAAACTATCCCATCCCCATAGACTCTGAGGAGGTGACAATAACACTGAATCAAACCCATAAACTCCAAGGAGGACATCAAAAACACCAGACCAACCTCCTACTCACTGGGGAGGATATTTAAAACATCGGGCCATCCCAATAGACTTTACAGATTCCATCAAGAACATGAAAACACATAGATCCCAAATCCTATTACACATTTATCCAACTAATCCTTGGGTTCTAGTCTCTTTAGACTTATCCCCTTATCACAACATGTCACACATAACCAATCAGGGTTTCCACTAGGTTTCTCAAATGGATCTCATTCTCTACACTTCAATATATGATAATACCAGTCACCCATCAATGAAACCACATCCCACAACCTTGTCTTAACCCAGTCCTAACATTTCTGTCGATATCCTCTCCATGATACCTTAATGTTACAATATCTTTACAAAGGGATAATCTCATGTATCCATATCCGAATAAAATGAGAATCCTGATTCCAATTATTAGAAGATTCACATGAACTGCAATTGGGTTCTTTCTTACATATCCTAAGGGAGTTCTCTCAACCCATCACCTAGAGGAATTCTCCCTCTCTATCAAACCTTTTATTGTCCTAGAAGAATGATCATTTTTATTGTTTTCTTCAACATAAAAAACAACCTTAAATGGTTTCACTTATAAGTTATGAGATGAATCACTAAATCACCTTTATACAATGGTCCTAAGACCCACATTCCATGTAGAGACCCTATTTTTTTCTTTTAAGACTTTCAAATATTTCTAGATATATTCCAAGACCTAGTCACCGAGATGGAGTGAAATTATAAGGCCCAATGTACCTGGAATTAATTTTGTAAAACTATTAAATATATTTTATATTTCATGTTTATAGTTCGTAAATAAAATTAGTTATCTCTTAAAGGGAATATTGGATCAGAAATCTGAGACCACAGTTGATTTTCAAACACAATGTTTACCGTAGGCATGAACTAAAATAGGCCAGTTCATATCATTCAAAGACCTCTCTCATTGGTAGGACGTGCAATGAATAAATTAATTAAACAATTTAATTAGTTAATTTTAAACTAAAATGAAATTATATAATGATACTATCATGGATATATTCACATGGTTAGCCTCATAATCCTAATATCTCCATAGATATTTTCCTTCCTCCTTCGAATGGAGAATCAAATAGTATGATGAAAAACTTCCAGATAAAAGAAGATCAGAGATCCGTAAATCCATTAACTTCTTCCAATCCTTAGATGTTGAATTCTTTAAAGATGAATAATAAGATATTATTGTAGGACTCATAAATTTATGGTTTATACCCTTTTTTATTAAATTTCTTGATCATATTGATCCCTTTCTTCGATCTATGTGAATTGTAGCCTTTTCATGAGCCCATATATCTATTAAATTTGATTATTTCATTTTTTCTCTAACCCTAGATATCATCATTATTGATCATTGTCCAATAATACATCATTAAAATATTTAAACAATTGTTCTAATTCATTTCTACCTCAAATTATTTGTGTTCTTCACAAGTTGGTTTGGTGTGTCCCTTAGGGAAGCTCTTGTTTTGTTTGTGAAAAATGTGTATGGGAGCTTATGGATTTCCATGGATTATCATCACTATAACTAGGCCATGGTAAAGAATAATAACCCCTTACTGCGTATTAACAACCTCTTCGACCAGTTTTGAGGTGTGATATGGTTCTTGAAAAACATTCTTTGTTCTCTCAACAACTAGTTGAGGATTACTAAGGCTGATATTCTAAATTTGACATTATAATATTGCTACAAACACTATGAGTTCATAGTGATTCCCTTTGGTTTGAGAAATTCTCACACAATTTTTATGGATTCGATGAACCTGGTCTTACATCTGTATATAGACCATTTTGTGGTTTTATTAACTTACGACAAACTCATCTACACTGGATTATAGGAGGAACATTTATAACACTTGAGGATGGTTCTAGATTTTTTTAGAGAGCACCATATTTATGGAAAGCTCTTGTAGTTCCAGTTCTAGATTTAGGCAGTTCAATTTCTAAGGAATTTCATTTATAATCATTATTTAGCCATGGACCCAGTGAATATTGGAGAAATTATTTCTCAAGAGCCACCTAAGAGGGTGTTATATGTGCTTAGATTTGATTGTGTGTTACGTTACTAAAGGAGGTTTGTGGAAAGCTTCTCCAGAATTGCATCCTCATTGACCGCCCTAATGTAGAAAGAGATTTTGTTTACCTAGACTGAGAAGGACTACGTGACTCACTACCAATAATTGGTTGTGGTATTCTACGCCTTAAGGATTTAGAGGAATTCCCTTCTGGGGTAGGATTTTGTTGTTTTCTCTCAACCACAATGTCTTAGGTACATCTTCTAGCATAGGCACTTAAACCATAGATAGCGACACTATTTAGAGTTCCTACAGGTCTATGAATTAAAAATAGTATATAATCTAGGGAAGGGAAACATAATAGTATATTGCCTTAGCAGGAAGTATCAGGGTAGTTTGTTGTAGGATAAATCTTAGGGAGTTGGACTCCCTGTAGCTAACCTCAGTGGAGTGGGAGGGTACAAATTTTCTATAGTCGATGGTGTTAATTGCTCTACTTCTCAAGTGTCAAAAAGGGTCCCGGATAGAATAAATTGACTGTGAGGTCATCCATGACCAGATATATACATTTGATTCAGTAGTTTGATATTATAATGGATGTAATAACATAATTTATTTGATATAAGGATGTCGATTTTAGTCCCGATGCGAGACGAGGTGATGTTAGAGTTCCACACTTCTCCCATATTTGTAAATCTCGATGTGGGGGATATTTATATAGACCTTCAGAGGCCACTACTTTGGTCCAACATGAGATGTAGAATAGAATATTTTTTTCACTTAGTGGACCTCCTATCAGTAGGTAAAATATAGGCACCAAGTTCTAATGGGTATGTTGCAGCCCGTTGAGATCCTAGAGTGGAAATGTGATGGCCTATCCATGGAATTTTTCATAAGTATTCCCATGATAGTGAGTGGATATAACACCATATGAGTGATATTTTATCGACTCATACAGTTGACACTGTTTCAATCTATGAGGGAACAAATTTTGGTGGAGAGTTTTAAGAAGTTTTATGTATGAGATATCGTTCACCTTCTTGTGGTTCACTTGAAGATTGACTTTGAACATGATATGTGGTTTGTGTCACGATAGTTTAGAGTCCAATAGGATAAATTCAAGACCCAAATTTGGTTAATTACATAATTTTACCCAAATAAGGACTGTTAGACCGAGTGGAGTATCCATGTTTTGAAGGATATACTGAATGCTTGAGTTTTAGACTTTGGTTGAAACTTGGAGGATCACATTTCCTTAGTAAGGTGTGAGTAAAACAATATTTACCACTCTACCATTGGTGGGAAACGTTTTAAGGCCTTGTACAAGAGACCATACAAGCTACCCTTATGTTGGATTGAGATCAGAGAGACATATCTTTTACTACAAGATATTGTGAAATTAACAAAAAAGAAGGTCAACATCATCTGTGAGAAGATGAGGATGGCCCAAAGTATGTAGAAATTATACACAGATCTTTGTCATAAGACCAGGTAGATTGATAAAGGATACCAAATTTTACTAAGAGTCTCCACACGATGAGGATTGTGGAGGTTAATTTAGAGAGTAATGTTATCCCTAAGGTTCATCTGGTTATTTGAGATCATGAAGAGGGTGGGAAAGGGTTCTTACCACCTTTTCCAACCCACATAGCTAGAGCGGGATCATAATGTCTTCCATGTGTCGTACCTAAGGAGATATGTGCATGGACCCACAAACATCATCCACTGAGGAGAGATAGAAATCGAGGATGAAGTTACCTTTTTGGAGCACCCAGTGGTGATATAAGATTGAAAAAAGAGGACCCTCCATTTATTGACAATACCCATGGTTCACATGTTGTGGAATCACAACAACGTGCATGAGAGTTCCTGGGGGTGAATGAGAGATGTGATGACTCAATACCTGAGTAGTTTTTTACTCTTGCTTTTTAAGGATAACAATACTGAAAGAGGGTATGATTTAGAGACCCATTTATGTCTTATAATTGTGTTAATTATTTGTACTTATATTTCAAGAGTAAGGTGCTGAGACGACGTGCGATTCAGAGGCCTTGTGTGCTTGGAATTAATTTTATTAAAATATTAAATATATTTTTTATATACATGTGAATCGTTCATAAATAAAATAAGATAACTCTTAAATGTAATCTTGAATCGGAAATCTGAAACCACTATTGATTCAGGACCATGATTTTTACCCTAGTCACGACCTAAAATAAGCTAGCGTAGGGTGTCCAAATACCTCACCTACTAGTGGTATGTTCAGTGGATAAATTTATTTATTTATTTATTTTAACCTAAACTAAAATTACATAAAAATAATTACATGGTGGTATTCCCTAGGTCAGACTCATTATCCTAGGATATAGAAAGGGAATCTTCTACCTCCTTATATTGGTGAATCAAATCGAATGATGTTGAAATGATGAATCAGAGTAGATGAGAGAGAATTGAATTCAATGAATTATTCAATTTTTTGGTAGGCGATTTATTCAATATTGGATTATTTCATTTATACCCAAACACTAAATATCCTCGTTCATAATCTTTGTCCATGAAAACTTGGAAACAATCTTTAAACAGTTGTTATTATGCTTTTCCCCTAAAATTATTTAAATTATTCACTACTTGGACCCTACAGTCCTAGTTCGACATTGTCGGAAAATACCGAGATTGATCTGAACCCCATAATCATGATGGATTTATGAGTTAGGGACAGATTGAGGAATTTAGCATCGATCAGGGTTGTTCATGGGTCACATCTATTTTTTTGATGATCGAATAACAAATCTATGACCATGAAATGTGTGAAGATGTATTTAATTGGTGAAGGAACTCTCATGGGTTGACAGAATAGTAATTTTTTCCACTGGATGGATGAAGATGATGAATGATAGATTGATATGCTAATCTCGAGAGGAAACTAGGTGGGATCTATGGTGTAACATCTTGAATCAGATCATAGATAATGGATATGTATTTTTATTAAAATCTCCACTATACACCATGTATCGTGATGTAAACATGTCGTGTATCCCCCAGGATACGAAGAGTAGGGTTTAGAAGATTATATATATTGAAATGTGTGTATACCTCCTACATGTTGTGCACCTTATCCCTTGGTGGGAAATCCTTTTTGAGAATCACGTGGTTATGACTCCATGTGGTAGTACCCATCTAGGCACATGGTATTGTACCAAAAAAAATACATGGGGTTAAGAACACGAACACAACCAGAAGGACATGTCCTAACCCATGATAGTTTAAACACAACATGTAGTCCTCCGATATAATGTTTCTACTATATTTAATTGTTTTCATATGCTGGCTAGGAACATGACCAGTCAGTGGAGCAGGACCCCATTCCATGTTGGTCTCATCACACGTCTTCTACCCCTTTGATCCATTTTAGGAAACTCCAATCATTCAAATATCCTTCATTTAAACTTAGGGTTTGGATGGATAGTAACATATCTTGAGTTTATTTCAATGAAGAATATCATGTTTCCCACCATTGTGCCTTTTGAGATATGATAAAATGCTCTGGGTATGGTTATTATTTGAGGTGATTCCTGGCAATGAAAGTGATAAGAAATGATCACCAGAAGCCTCATGTAGATTTGAAACCCCCATTAGCATGGGTGTGGGTCCTCAACCTTTGAGTGGAACCCACCTGTTTTATAAGCTATTAATCCTTGGTGAATAGAGTAGAACTCCCTTTGACATCAGTGAGTTGGTACTCGATGACTAGAGTGAATCCCACCTGTCACACTAGGGTGTCATTCAAAGATATTTTGAGTGGAACCCCCCTATTCTTTGGTGTGGGTACTCTACCTATCGAGTGGAACCCCCTATCAAATAGAGTGTGGGTCTTTGTGAAACCATAGTGGAACCCCCATGGAGCATCTGGGTGTGGTCCTCGATGTATACATACATTGTGGAACCCCCCATGCACATAAGGGAATGGGTTCTTATGTTGGATTTTGTGTCCCCTCGACTATGAGACATACTGACGAGGCATGTCTTGACTTGGAAGTATACTTATGGTAAGATGTGTGAGATGATGCGCATTGTTGATGGAGGTTTGGAACTATTGGTGAATCTTTATATTGTAGAATGTTGTGAGATGTAGATACCCTTTCTCAATACATTGATATTATTTTTATTGAGCATATATATATTTCACCTTTATCTATTACATTGGATTTGGTTACTATATTTTCATGGGAAGTAAAGTCACATGGGTGTATTCCATGCTATATACTTATATAAAATATCATGGTTGGATGAGTCTACACTCTGCTATGGGTGGTGAATAACTAACATGTATTTCATCTACTCACCTGGTTGAGTCCCCTATGCTTTTACAGTGTTACCCCCTCTCTTAGTTTCGGTTGAGCTATTCTCTTTCACTACTTTTTTATCATGTTTACTATTTACTGTCTTTCTATTGTTATTGTATCTCTTACTGTTCCCCCTTCATCATTTGGGGAATCCTATTAGGTATGTATATACTCCCCCCTGCATGGGATTTAACTTCACATGTCTTGACCTATGTAGATGAAGGACTGGTTGGTAGTGACATCAGAATAGTGTAGGTATATCTAGTACTTTGGACCATATATGGTGGTCATAGCTTGGGGATTAGGATATTTTCTCTCTCATAATTTTAATTTCTATTTTTTTAGGTTGGTACATAACTCCGGTTGGGTGCTTATTTTTCCCCATTACATTTCAGTTCATACTATCATACACTTGTACTATTTGGAAGTTTTTCATCAAGGGTTGGTCCTATAGTAGTTTGTATTTCACTATTGTTTCTCTACAATATTTTATTGATATGGATGTGTGTGTGCATATAGGTACTTAGGAAACTTCCTCCCCATTTATGTTAGGCTTCCAGTGCCAATCCTCATCCCCTGGCCTATGGAGGTGGGCTTGGGGTAGTTGTGGCACGAGCCTTGTCTTGGGTTGGGTCATGAAATTCAAATCCAAATATCCCTAGAAAAAATAACCTAGAATACCCAAATCTTTTTTGAACCCTAAGCCTTCAAAAATCCACTTTTCATCTCGTTTTTTATCCTCTGCCCAGGGTGAAATAGTTTTCATGAAATTACAATACTATATGTGCTTCTGGTCACTTATCCATAGAATATGAGTCTTATTTCCATCCCATATATTCCCTAATGACAACCCCTAATACCTGTATATTGTACTCAAACCCATGAAATATGAATTTAGAAATCATTTATATATAATGAATCACATTATATTTCTATTGAAGGTACCACCTACCTCCTTCAAGGAGTTATCATCCTCATTGAACTCTGTTGAGCCTCTCCCAAGCCATCCATGCCGCATCCTAGCCAATATCAACTACCTCCCCCTATCTCATTTATTATGAATAAAATAATTAAGTATAAACAATTATAATTAATCATATAATTTAAACCAAAGAGGCTTAAATAATGAAAAAATTTCTAGGAACTGTCATCACACTGAACCCGAAACCATCTACCCATAGAAGGTCTGAAGTGTACCTTGGGAATCATCTTGAACAAAACCCATGACCACTGGAACTTAGCTAAGCAATAAAAAAATTAAATTTAACCAAAACATGTAATAACTTAATTAGACGAAGGCCAATAGGATGGAGGAAGGTGGGGCTGCCGTAACCCCATGCCTGCCTTTATTAGGCTTGGGGCGGGCAACAAGAGTTGAGAAGGAAACTATAATGGAATGGATTTTCCTAATAAACGTATTTTCATGCACCCAATCATATCCATGAAGAATTTTATAGGAATATAAATAATATATTGTTACATTATGAGATATAACATTCATGTAAGAAACTATAGGGAATACATCAAGTTACTATTGTATAAACCAATGTGAAATGGACAAAATACATGACAAGATCAGAAATTAAGTCTCAACCTAATAAAAATATGATGAAAATAAAAATGATAAATGGAAACTCCTAATTTACAAGATCTGACATTTCACAAGGTCAATGAGCTGATGTATCACTAATACCCGTAGATATCTTTTTCGATCTTTTTAGAATCTACTCAGTATATTACACATGTGGGAAAAGACTAGGCAAGGGGGGTTATATTCCTACATAGTAAGACACCATATAAACTCAAAGAGATCAATGCATAGATTTAGAAAAGATCATATCCATCTATATCATCATTCCAATAGAACTATATATATAATAATTAAATAAAAATAGATGATAGAGAAAGGGTATATTCATCTCACAACCCATCCAAGAATGACGAGTCTTCTTATAGCTCCAAAGGCCCATCATTGATGTATAGAATATCATGTGTCTTTCCAAATAAGTCCCAATGAGGACTCAAACTTCTTCATTTCTCCAAAGACTTAGGTAGAAAAATATCCAATAGGGGACCAGATCCCTAGTATGATAATGGGATACCACTTAGTGGATAGGCAGATGACCCATGCCTCGATGCGACAGGGGGATGTAACTCATTTGATGCATAGAGAACCCATTCCCATGTTCGTCAGAGGGATGATGCTCAGTGGGTATAGGAACCATATACTAGCACCATAGGGCGTTACCACTCAATGGATGTCGATAGAGTAACCCCACCAATTTATTATAGCGTTTCTACTCAAGCAGGTGACAGACCTCACCCTAGTTCGGTAGGGGTTACACTCAGTGGTTAGAGGACCTATGTCCTAGTACAAAAGGGGAGTTTCACTAAAATAGTGTAACGAGTATGGGGAACCCATAACATTGTATGATAGTTGGTTTCCAACCTCAGCCACTTTCACCAATGATCATACTTGATCACTACCAATGTCAATCATTGCCTAAATAAGCATCACAATTAGAACATTCAACATCTTATCTAAAAAGACACTATAAAGGATACCATAAATTTCTAAAGGGAAAACTACTTAGGAAATGCTCTTTGCTATCAAAAATAAATGTCCAGATGAAGGAGATATGCCAGGTTTAAGGTTCTCACTGGGCTACATGGTTTGTATGGATTTCATGTGGCATGTGTTCTCACTCTAATTCCTATCCATGTTCTCATATGGACACGTCTTAATGACAATGTCACTATAAATGGTGTATAGGGGGGGGGGTACAAGTCATGGATATTCCCTCAATGGACTTCACATTATCTTCTTCCATTCCCATGTTTGTGATTCTGTGCATGTGTACTGAGCCATATACCAAGCTGAGTACCTAGAATGGCTTAGGTATTGGCCCATGTTTGTGTTCTCCCAGAGTACATATTGTTTCATCCTAGATGAATTTATAGCCATGAGTAAATGAAAAACGTCATAGCCATCCCAGGAGAGTCATGTGGTGTGATGGCAAGGCCATATAATGTTTGACCCTTATAATCCCTAAAACCCATGCTGTCGTAGTTGGGTGGGGATACATTGTTTATGTTACTAGAATATATGTTATGTTTAAAATCTTACCACAAAACACATTTTCTCTATGTGGTTATTTAGATATAGCCACTCTACCCCGATTTCTCCCAAAACTGGTGGGGTCACATATAAATATGATTTCATACCTCTAGTGGTTGCGAAGTAGATTTCTTTCATACACATGAACACCACACGCTGCCTAACACACCGCTCATATTTTTTCTTTCAATCATGTTGTTGTTTCAGATCTCGGATCCATGGAGAACCATGAACAACCTAAAATCTATCATGGTCCATTCTAGATTTTCTTATCAGTTGTTCATATAGGAAACTACAATGAAACTGGAGGTTTAATCGCACTAGAACCCACCCCGACAAAGTCGAACTGTGACCCTATATGCCAATAGTGAAGAATATAAAGAATGAATGGGGATGATGCACATAAAAAACTGAATGTTTCATTGGACACGTTTTTTTCGACTATAATAATTATGTAATTCCAATTGTGATTAAATTTAAAATAGGGATAAGAATAACGAATTAATAATATAACATAAAATATGGGTCAAGTTGAAGATCAGGTAAACCGTAGATCAATAATAACATATAAAATACATGCTCAAAATTTTAATAAATGGAATAAAATAAATTTGACATTCCCTACCGTAATTATTTATTGATATTTTGGGAATAATTCAGTTTAATGTAATGAATAATTTCCACTACATTCACTGTGTATCGATCTGCCTTGATTTGATCACTTTTCATCATCTAATGTCAATCTACCAACAAAGAATGCTCTCCTAGTTCTCTAAAATCTACAAAGGGTTATGTGGGTAACCATTGGAAAATTTTCACAATGACATATTTATATGGGTAGGGTTAGGTTAGGTTTCTTAAATAAACCAATCAATTAAATTATTCAGTTCACATAATGCACCTTCCAATGGCTTCTGCACGTGATGGTCAGGCATCGACTAATATTTGTTCATCCTAGGGTAAACTATATATTATAAATTCAACCATGGTATTGTATTTATTATTAAATGCTCCAGTTAGGAGATATTTCATTATTTTTGAAATACTAGATTCCTATTTTAAAAATAATTTTTTTATTCTCATAATATCAATTCTGGGCTAACCGAGCCTCAAAATCACACACCATCCCAATTACTAACCCTAAAAATATTTATTAATATATTTCAATGTCCTCCAAGGAAGAAACATGGGAACTAAAATTTCCACTCTTCAATAATTTTCATCCTTGAAAAGAAAAAGAAAAAAAAATGTGTGGATAATCATTCTGTATCTGGCTCTCTTTCACCCATGGGTCCTCATATATGCTATTATCTTACCATAGAACACAACCCAAGGGAACAATTTTTCCTCACTAGATCCTCCCCTTTGAATCCTCAATCTCCACTAGGTACTTCATGAAGGTGGATCCATCTAGGATTTACAACTCATCCCAGTCAATAAAATTCAAAGTATTATGCACATATCTTCTTAGCTATGACACATGGAAGAAATAATTCACCATATACTACTATTGGGGTAAGGCTATACAGTAAGAAACAACACAAACCCCCTATAGATCTCAAAAGTCATAGAAAAAATTAGTGTTAACTTCCCTACCTATCCAAGCCTCTATAATTCTCATCATCAATAGAATCTTAGGAAATCATGGTCTCCCTATTATAACTCCAAGGGCCTCTAAAATCGATATGAATATGATTTATATTAGATCCAATACATCCCCATATGATAATAGATTACCTAAAATTTCTCTATCATCACCTTCACCATCTCTGGCCAAACAAGTGATGTCTCTCCAATCATAGTTTAGCTTGATGGATAACTACAAGGTATCTTATACAAGGGAAAAAATGGAAACATGATATATATAGAGTAATATATTTTATTATAATAACACTATACTAATGGTAAGTGATCCTTTATGCTCTAACTAAAGTCTAAAAAATAAGATCTTGGGATATCCTCCATCACACGGATGATGCGCTTGTTCTGCCCATTTTTTTGGGGGTGCAAAATTACAATCATACTTAATTTGGTCTAGAATACCTCATATCGTTCTTTCCAAAACCATGACATGAACTATGAATCACAATCAAATATGATCTTTGAGTCTAACGCATTGAGTCAGACGATCTTCCATAGATACAACAGTCATAGACTATCCGAAAAACTCTACTCTCTAACGGAAAGGAATTGTGTCAAATTCATGAGTTAGTCAACATTCACAAAGATATAATCATGGTCTATTCATGTCTATAGAAGTCCTAACACAAATTATATGGATATTAAATCCCATTTCCACAATGGTATCTCAATAAGACATGTTAAATCTACCTGAGACCAGTGATCTTCCTTTACCTACTGACATGTGAGACACTGAGAGTTGAAATCATCAATTTTCTACCTAATTATATCCCACAAAAACTACTACTGATGTTACATGTACCTATTTTCCACTCCAGGATGAACATAAAATGGAGATGTGTGAAAATCCTTCATCACCTCCTATCGCATCATCACAAAAACCACCATCCATCCCTATAAAAGGATGTAATGTACCCCTACATATGTTAATACATATAGTGAATCTCCTAAGGATTTCGGATAATGAATATCCTCACAGTTGATTTATCTTAACTAAGACTCCTTTACACATTATATAATTAGAGGATTAAACACCATAGAATGAAGATAATTTTATCCCATCTCATCCACGAGGGTAAGATGAAAAAAAGAAAACTTCTTAGATTCCTTTGCCACCAACTTAGAACGGCATATCCTTCTCAAGGAATCTTCTACCACTTCACCGTTACCATGAGTATAGACTATCTCAGAGTCATAGCACTATAGGGAATCTAAGTTTCCGCTACATATCAACTTCATATCTATATTTTCGAATATATACTTGATTTAATGATGTTCTAAGTAAAAAAAAGTGCTCCTCTAAAAGATATTACAACCACATCTTCAGAATAAACACTATCACTATCAACTCCAGGTCATGATTCACGTAGTTCTTATCATGGGGTATCAACTAAATCCTCCCATATGTGATAAATCACTACCTCTACATCAACACATGATCAAACCCATCTTATAAGGCATTTTAGTACACCACGTACTCGACACCATCCTCCTGTAGTATCCACATAGGGAAAATGTTCAACCTTAGCCTTACCTACATGAAGGGTCTCTAAAACTTATTCTTTAGGGTAAACAACATCCCTTTTCAGGTCATGGATATCAAAGGGGATATAGTCCTAATGAAATCATCCATGAACCTCCTGTAGTACCTTGCTAATCCAAGAGAACCTTGCACCTCTGATATTCTCTTAGGTGGATCCAATAAAATCACTACATTAATATTATTTGGGTTCATATATAACCCATGATATGATATGAAATTCCTTATAAAGTGAACCTCAAGGATTAAAAAGTATCACTTCAATGTATTACCATAAATATAGAGCTCTGAAAGATTTTCTAGGACCATCCTCACATGCTCTTCATGGTTCTCCTTAGAAGGGGGGTATATGAGTAAGTTGTCAATGAAGATAACAACAAATTAGATCATGTGTGGATGGAAGATATGATTTATCAAATCCATAAAAAATAATAGTGTAATTTTTCACACTTAATGGAATCACAAGTAACTTATACAACATATAGTGATATCAAAACATCACCTTCATAATATCAGCCCCATAAACACTCAACAGGTGTTAATGGGGCCTAATATCAATATTTTAGAACCAAATTACACCTCACAACTTATCAAAGAGGTCATTAATAATTTGAAATAGATACTTTTTCTATATTATAACCTGGTTCATCTGACAATAATAAACATAAATCTATAATATCTCATTCACCAATTCATGAAAAAAAACTTGAGCTTCCCAGGTAGACACATTGGGTCTAATTAAACCCTTCTCTAAAAGTTCCTCCAACTACACCCTCACCTCTAGGATTTTGGTAGGGTCCATATGATACATCGCAGAAGATATTGGTATGTTAACGGGGTGAAAGTCAATGAATAATTCCATTTCCAACATTATATGTAGTCCTAGAACATTCTTAGGGAATGCTTCCATAAATTCTTCCACTAAAAAAGGAATATCAATTCATAAAGGGCCATATCTTCCATGGGATAAATTCTCCAACTAATGGATGATGGGTTTTAGCCTCCTAAAGAAAAGTCTCATTCACTCTTCTATGAGATCTAACTCACTCCAAAACAAGAATCTCATTTCATCGATCTGAAGGCATCTGACCTACATGCGATGACAGTTGATCTGGTGTTGTACAATTCCAACTAGTCCATACCCATGTTAACATCATAAGGATTCATCATGATGACCATGAAGATCCATTTGAAACTATCTCCACTAAGTGGTAGCTCACACAACTAGTAGATAACATATAATAAATAATTGCTCCCAAAAAACCTCTAGAAAACATTGATGTTCTTATGTATCAATGAGTAAATCAATATTTATTACAAAGAATAAAAAATTGAAGGAGTGAATTGAATATATTTATACTTTTACTATATTTAATTCATGGAAAACATAGATCATAACTCAAACCATCTCATGAGATTCAGGGTCATAAACCTCTATGGCCTATAGCTTCCCACAACCCCATCTATCTACTCCCTAAGTTTATAATAGGCCCCATGTTGTGGTGGTGGAAGATTATCGTAGTGACTCCCTATACCCATAGACCATCTTCTAGGAGACTGCTTTTACCTATTACAACTATTCCTCCTAAACTGTTTCCTTGTAAATTACAGGGAGAACACTGATCAATTTGATTCCTCTATCGTGGAGGTACATATGGTGTCTATTAGTCCTCCTCAACATGTCTTGTTGGGAAATCATATTCCATGTGACCACACAATTCACATGCATAGAATCACCACTCTACAGGATGACCTAGTAATCTTTAGGAAAAATATGCAACATGTCCATGTGACTGAGACCAACAATGAAAAGGTTTCTTATACTAAGACCCTAACAACTAGAATCTACCAGCTATTGTAGATGACTCATTTCTATGATTCCCACTTCTATCTCCAACTGTATGATATATTTCCGATAGAAATCTCTCCATCACCAGTACCAACTCTAGCACTCTAGTATATGATAAAATTCAAAAGGGAACTATAATGGAAAAAATGTCTCTGTGAATACCCTACCCGATCATCCTCATCCAGAAGTAACCAATCATTACCATGTTGAGGGAGGATTTTGTAAGCTCAATGAATCTCATGGCATACTCAAAAACCGTCACACTAACCTACTTTATCTCAAAAATTTCATAAATCCAGAATGAGTTTATGAATAAGTGTAATACTCCTCATGTTTTAAAGGATATATGTTGGTCCAAAAGAGAATCATTTAATCATGATTCTAGAAGAATAGACTCTATCAGCGCCTGATATCTACAAGGAAAGTACTGGATACTAGAAATACAATCTGATAAATTTAGATATGAGTGATATTGAAGACTCATATCACAGATTCAAGATAATCCACAACTTCTATGAATTTTTATCACTGCAGAACCTTAGCAGACTATGGAACTAGAACATAGAGATCACACCATGTTTTCACACATCCTCATACTTCCATGTTACTATTATCTTCTTCTCAATAATTTTGGGCGCTTTTACCTACCTATCTAGAGGGAAGACCTCTTGATATTGCCTTTGAACTAAGGCCTCATCACTCATCATAACGTCTTCATGATCCAAAATTATTAAACTTGTAGGTTATCATCATAGAGGCATCTTGAACGTGATCAATACATAACATAGTTTGATGTGAATACATATATAGGGAGATAACTCAAGAAGGTAAGTCAAAGAACTCAATCATGTATTATGCATGTAGAATTGATCTCTATATCCATTGTCCTTATATTTTTAGTTGATAAGCTAGTATTTAGAGTCTCGGTGAATAAATATATCAGCTGCCACACCAACACTTGGTTCCCAATCCTGATATCCACACTCAATATATTATGGAATTATTTTCCCATGTCCCAAAAATCCTCATAATGGAAAAAACCAAACACCATCCCAAGTAATGGAAATGTCTAATTCCACTCAGTAATGACCTAACCCCCTAAGGCATGCCTGGCTGGATGAAGGTACGAATGGCTCAACCCCAAGATCTCCTCCAATATGATAGGGGTTGTGGACATGAACCGAGAAGGAATGATTATAATGTGATTCCTTTACCTAATTTACATATATGAATGGACCCAGTTGTCTACATAAAGAAGTGTAGTGGAATATAAATTATTGAATATAACATATAGAGATAAACCATTCATGCAACACATTATATGGTGTACATCACGGTATGATGGTATACACTAAAGCGAAGGGGGGCATAGAATGATCTCAAATGAGTCCCAACATAAAAAAAATTGTATGTGAAGAAAGATGAGTGAACCCTAAACATTATCTCCAATCCCCAAACACCACACATTGTCAATGTACCCAAGTATCCCTAATATCCATGTATGTATCTATATATCTTCTTGTCAAATTCCCAAGGCACATAATGTGTGGTAAAATACCACGAAGGGGTGAGTATATACAGACCTAGTACGAAACCCTAAAAACAAAAAGGAATCAATATAATGATATTGTAAAATTAACCCCAAATCATAACATAAACCCAATATATGAATATATATTCTCATTAAATAAACCCATATAAGAGAAAAAGGGGATATCTATCTCAATGACCTTTCCGGGATGATGAATCTTCCCACAACACCAATGATCTTTCATTAAGGACCAACATCTTTTGATCCAATCAAAAGAAGTCATAAAGAGGACCCTCCCCTCACCACTGTTACACAACTCGAGGGTAAAAAATCACTTATATAGGACTTGTTCCATAGTATGATAAAGTTATTCCACTCAGATAATAGTTAAAGGAAGGATACCCTAGTGTGTCAGGGTGACACTTCTTAGTAGATGGATTGATGACACACTCTCTATGGTATTTGGGGGATGCCACCCAATAGGTAGAGGACCTACACCCTAGTACAATTGAGGGATTCCAATCAGTGTATTTAGATAGAGGAAGTATTCCTTAGGGAATCAAGGGGGTACCGAGCACTGGGTAGAGAAACCACACCCTAGTGATTAGGGAGTTCCACTCAGTGGGTAGAGTACATGAGCCCTAGTACTGTAGGGGGTTCCAAACAACCAGTTTAAGGAGTATAGGTTATGAACAACATGGTATTATAGGTGTGTTTCTACCCAATCCTATCTCACTGATGATCTAGAGTAATCACTACCATCATCCTGTTTCACCTAAAGAAGGATGATGCTAGGAATAATCTATGTCAATCTCAAAATACACTATGAAGGATATCATTTTATTCTATGTATAAAGATTATCAAGAAAGGATACTCATGGGATAAAATCCACGTCCAAATGATAAAGATACACAAGGTTGGAGGTCATCATAGGGGTACACAATATGTATTTGGTCTACATGATATGTGGTCATTCTCTACTACCTTGTTGTGTTCTAATATGAAAATGTCTTGGAGATTATATCACTATACATGATGTGTAAGTGGGACAACACGACATGTCTTAGCCATACATGGCCTTCTTACATTCTCATAATCATTATTCTATTCATAGATCTAGGATCATATACCATTTCATGTACCTATATGAGTAATTCGTCATACCCGTGTATTGTCCCTTTCTCATGTACTCCCTGAGTACAATGTGTGTCTTCCCGCATGGGGTTCTATACATGTGCATATAGAAATTGGATTAGCTACCTAGGGAGGTGTCACATAGTATGTGGGCCAAGAAACAGGGTCTGTGATTCATTATCATCCCTATAACCATATCCCACATAGCTCTATGGCTCTACATGATATTGTTTCTCAAACTAGAAACTGTGTAGTTTATTGTTTTTATAGAAACTCATGTTTTCCATGTGCTTCTCCAAATAAAACCTCTATATCATGATTATCACATTTTGAACACCCTAAATTGATGGGGCACCTCTTTCCATCATTTTCCATCCACTAGTAGAAAGAAAATGGATTTGTTTCATCCTTACAAAGCATGTATGCCATTAGACATGCCTCCCATTTTCTTTTATTCGATCATATCACTGTTTCGGATCCTGGATAAAAAAAAATCACCCAAGACCTATTACCCTACTCAATAAATCCAAGATTTTATAATTTTATTGTCATGTGTGAAACTCTCTTGAATATGGGGATTTGAATGTACTCTAATTCAACCTAGAAATGCCTATCATGACCCCATAAAACAATTTTGAAGAATGAAAATAATAGAGGTGGTAAAGAACCTAAACAATGTGAATTTATCATTACCCAAGACTTCATGGACAATGATAATAATTGTGTAATTCCATGGGTGATGGCATGCACAATATAGAGAAGAATATTGATTTAAAAATATAATAGACAACATCTCTCATATGAAATATTAGGTAAACCACAGATTAATAAGAGATGAAAAAATATATTCTCAACCTTTAAACCAAGAGAATAAATAGAAACTAATGAGACGTACCATGATAATGGATCAATTGTTCGTGATAATCTTATTAATTAGAAATAATGAAGAGACAAAATATTTTCTACCTATGATTCACCTCTCTTATCATCGTTCAACATTAATTAGTGATCCACCAATGAATAATTATCTCCTCCTCTTCTCTAGTATGGAAAGGGTTATATGGATAAATAATGGAAAATATTCATAATGATGTATCTATAGATGCATGGTTAGGTTGTATTTGTTAAATAATTAAATTAAATTAATTAATTAGTTTTATTAATGAACCCACCAATGACTACCTCAGTCAAATATCAAGAACTGTCCAATTTAGGTCTTTATTAGGATAAACCCTATGTTCTAGATTCAACCACGGTCTCATATTTCTAATAAAAGGTTCCAATGATGATAAATTCCATTTTTTTCTATAAAACTATGTGAATGTGATAATAATGTATTTAATATTTTTATAATATCAATTATGGGAGGATCGGGCCTCATAATATCATTCTGTTTCATTTCCTATATCCAAAAATATTTCTTAATTTATTTTAAATCCTTTTAAGGAATAAACAAGGTCTCTAAAAAAATTAAATAAATTATGGTACTAGCATACCAATGTTAAAATAATGTTTAATGGTGGGAATATATAATGTTATGATTCCCTTTACCAAAGATGAGAGTATGCCCTATCAATTTTCATGTAATACTCCATGATTTAGTGGGATTTACATCAAATCCAAAAATAAAATCAAGATAAAATAGTGGAGATCAAAGGTACTTGTATGAAAATAAGGATCCACTTTAAATATAGAAAATAACACACAAAGAATAATAACTATTTTAAGGGGATCTAAGGAGAGGCTTTGTGTGGGGATAATGACTGAAATTTACCTCCCCCAATTCCCCACCCCTATCTAAAATTCTAAAATCCCTAACCACCACAAAGACCAAAATGACCAAATCTAAAAAAAGTAAATCTAGTAAGATTTTATAGTGTGACCATGAGGTTCATGAATTTAATTTTTAGTTTGTTCCCCCTTCTCTTTTATCCACCACTTTAATTCCTTGAATTCAGTGAATGAATTCCCTTCAAGATGGGAATTATTATTCACATCGTAACTTTTTTCTACTATTTTTAGTAGCCCCATCCACCCATCCCTTGTCCAGCACTTACCCTAATTCCCATATATTTACCAAACACAAATCCACTTACAAAAATATCTCTTATGGATATTTAAATGATCATAATTATAGTCTAATTATATGTTATCAAAATAGAAAATCCACAAAAGAAAATTTTATATTTCCTCAGAAATTCCCATACAATTTTTGTGTTAAATATTTTAATTTAAGAATTTTTAACATTTTTTTATAATAAAAAGCATATACATAAATTTTAATAATTTTATAACTTTCATACTAACCATGTTAATAGAATTTTTTTATTGAAGGATATTTTACTAAATGTGGAAAAAAATTATTATCAGGTTTATTTTTCTTGACCAAACGAACCTTTAAATTAATACAACGTATGGATAAAATTATATTGGATATAGATTAACAATGTCTAACTCTTATAGTATAAATATTTTTTAGTAGATAATGTTGTACAGATTCTACCAAAAAAAAATCCATCAGACTGAGGCATATATATGTTCTAGATGAACCTTTTTAAAACCTACTAAATGATGAATTTCATACCACCATATAAAGAAAAATAATTCTACTAAATGGGATAATAATAAATAGTAATTCTTTTTTCAAGGTTATTATTCAATGAAGTTATATTAAGAATTTAAATAGAATAATGATATCATCTGGAATAACCGAAACCAACTCTAAAGAAAACAAAATATGGTTATTGGAGAAATTATTATAATAGAAGCTACACTTAAGGATATGGAAGCTTCATCTTCACTAATTATCTAATTATTTTGTAAAGAGTTTTTTTCATCTCGTAACATTAAGGGATCTTAATTTTAATATTTATAGAGTTTTCTTCTTATGTCATATATGTGAAGGCTTATTTTAAATGACTTAAAAACTTATGAAGTTGCAATAGTTGTGTGTTTTATCATTATGGTGGAGCGCTCCCATGGTTTTTAGAGATAGAGATTTGTTAGATCTTATTAATAAATGGGTTTTATAGATATACATGTAGAGGCTTTGTCTGATATGTTGATCAAGTAATTTATTATTTGAATGACAAAACCAATGATATGGTGGTGTATTGTGGATTTCATGATTATAATTTAGACTCCATTTAAACTAAAGGATAATGTGTGGAACCTTTTTCTATAATGTTTTAATTTGTTTTTCCTTACATACTTTATAAAAATTTGTTATTGTTTTTCTTTGCAAGTTTATTTTCAACTATGCGTGAATTAATTGATTTTTCTGTATGTTATAAACTTTTTAGATTTTGATTTTAATGCATTGGTACAAAGGTTTTTCTTATTATATTCATATATATCATATAGAATCATTGTCCAAAAAACCTTCTTAGTAGGTTATTAAATTATTATTTTTATATTATAAACTAAAATTCACCCCCACTCTTGTATGTCAAATTATACTCTTATGATTTTATATTTGGAATCAGAGAGGGTTCTACTGCTATATATTCTACTTTTAATTTAATATAAAATAATAAATTATATATCAATATAGTATTTTATTTTTTATATATTTTTCCCTTGATGAATTTTTTAGAAAAGTGTATCTTTTTTTATAATGTGCAAGGTGTATCCATTGGTACATTAGATAACTCGAATAGAAGTGGACCATCAATTTTTTATACTATTGATTTTAAACACATGAGAGACAAAATTAAAACATTTATTTTGAATACAGGAGTTGAAAAGTTTTTTATATTGAATGGTTATTATGAAATTTTTGAGAATAAAGTGACTACTTTTACTGGATATGAAAATTTTGAATATCAAATGAACTATTAAGTAAGAAATACTCTAAATTGTTCTATGATATGAATTGACTATAGGTATGTTTCTTTGTATGAAAATATAAATCATATTTGGAAGAAACTTGAAGTTACACACTTTAGAACTACCAAATTTATTGAATCTAGAAGAGAAATTGTGAGTGTTGCTTATAGAGATTCTGATTTTCTACTTGGAGAATCAATAGGTAAAACGCAGAAAAGATTCATGAAGATTTTGAAAATTCTTAAATATTATAGAGATAAATAGTTAATTGATGATAATTTGGTTGAAATGATTATAGATATAATTCCCAATGAATTAGAGTCTAAAATAATAGATTTATATGATACTAAACATCTAACTATGTTAAGTCTAGATAATATCATTGTAAATATCATGCAGTATGATAAAATATTAAAAATTATTATAGAAAAATCATCGAAAAGTAATGGAGTATATTTATTTTAATATAAAACTTTCCCACTAAAGATAGACTGCCGAAGAAAATTCATAAATATTTTAAAAAGAAGATTGCAAAAGTTGAGGTTGAAATCAGTTCTTCAAAGAAAAGGGATAATATGATTAAAAATAATGCTAATATGATGAAAAATATCATTGGAACCAAATATTAATGATATGTACAAGAATATTATCAAGGATATAATTTATATCAAATACACTTCCAAAATAATTTATTATGAATCAAAGAATTCTATTATTATTAAATTATATTTTCCTAGACTAAAAATGATAGATAATAAACATATAAATTCTAAATTTTTTTACAAGTATAATGGTAAAATAATTCTAACAACTATAGACACATAGAATTCTTATGGGGGAGAAAAATCTTCAAAAAATTATTCATATTATAATTGTGTTAGATAGAATATTATTGGATAATATGTTTCAATTTTAAATTCTAATCAATACTTGAACTCTATGTTATTTCTTCAATCCTTAGAAAATATTAATTTAAATACTAATTATCATGATTTTGATGATGGAAATTTCTCTAAAAATTCAATGGATGAAAAATAAACCTCATCCAATGAAGAAGATACATTACTATGTAATTAAAAATATTCTAGATTTTCAACTTTATTAGAAAGAAAAATCAATAAATTTTCTAAAAGATATGATGATTTCATGGAATCAATTTTCAATGAAAAATTATAATATCAGAACATTCCCTAAATTTTTTAAATATTACTAAAGAATTAGAGAATAAGTTTATTTATACCTCATATATTGATAATAATTTTTTAATTATAAAAATAAATTCAAATTTGTTGTGTCTAAAAATTTTACTGTCAAATTTTACTTCTAAGAAGAAAAACATATATTACATGTATAGACAAATGAGACCTTATCAAAATTCTTCATGATTCAGTTTTATAAACTCCATACCACATTTTTAAAAGAAATATTTTTTCATTAAAAAATACCCATGTGGTACAAAATTTCAATGTGGTGGAATCAAGATGAAAAGGTGTTCTTTAAATAAGATACAATATTTTGGATTTTATAAAGAATTTATTTATACCAATTTGGTAGTTATACAATATAATAATATTGGACATATGTGGATCCCTATTGTTTTATTTTCTATAAACCAAGACCAACAATTTTTTTTGTTCCAAAACCCAACAAATGTGTTTTAAAAAAAATAAGAAGACTTCTATCAACAACAATATTTGGTACATGTATAGTGGGTGTTCTAGGAATATGACTGGAAAAAATAAATACACTCAAAATATTATCATGATAAAAGGATTAAAGTCACATTATATGATAATTTTCAAAGAGATATATATGGTATAGTTAATTTTTTTCTTCTGGAAAAAACAATAATTTCAAATGTTTTATTTTTTTGGGCCTTAAGAACAACATAATTATCAGAACATAATTATGTAAAGAGGGTTACCTTGTAAAAATTAGGAGGGATAAATGTACTGTTTAATGTTTTGAAGGTAAATTTACTCTATATATTGATAGGGATTATAATATTTACACACATAACAAAAAAATTTGTTAGATGCTTATATCTAACAATACTTTGGGAAATGGAAGACCTATATTTTTTATGGCATAGAAGGTCAGGATATTGTGATGTTAGAAATTGGGACAAAATTTTCTATGAAATGACTATTTGGATATTTACTAGATCTTAGGTGTAATGTTTTGATTTTTTTATCATTTTCAATGAAAAAAGAAGTATAATTTGTTCTTTAAATCTATTACTTAAGTTTCAACTTTTTACCCTTTATAGTTAGATAATTTGAATTAATTTGGTCTAACAGAAACTCGATGTATTGGTGGAAAATAAGATGTATATGATTTATTTGTTGACTACACTGTATACACATGGATCTATTTTCTAAGGAAAAATTTATAATTCATTTTTTTTTAAAAATTATAGAATGTGTTATAATGAGAAATACATATGTTTTTATCTCATAGAACACCTTAAAAAAATTGTGTTGTTAATAGAAGAAATATTTTAATTCAGTAGGTCACTAGAACCATGTTGAGTGAACACCTTATGAGTTTTGGATAGGAATAATGCCAAAAAATTATTACTTCATATTTTTTATGTAACTTATTAATTCTAAATACGAAAGATAATTTTCATAAATTTGATTTTGAATATAATAGGGGAACTTCTCTATGATATTATACAACTAGTAATGATTATAGTTATTTTTATAAACATATAAGTGATGTTTATAAAATAGTTCTGGTAAAATTTGAGGAAACTGATCCTTTTATTTTCATACAATATGAGAGAACATATTTGGTTGATTTTACTAATACTTATTTTTGAACCTCATAAAAAAATTTGTTATATAAAAGAATAACATAAGAAACATTCTATAAATTCATATCTCAACCATAAATTTAACCTATTATTTATTGACCATGTTATGAAAATTCGATAAATTTTAAAATACTTAAGAATCATCATACTAATAATATCATGGGTGGTGTAGATAAACTAGTAAAAATATGAATTTCCTTAATAAATTAATGTTAACATTGTGAATTTTTATAACAATTTTAACCAAATATACTTAATGAGCCTTTTGGTGATGAATACAGGATAAAATGAATGAAAAATTAAATTAATGAGTTGGAGAGTTATTAATTTTATAATTAAGTTTAACACACTAAATATTAACCTAAAATTGGTGTAAATTGGGTTTATCATAATAGATGTGATGAAAATAAAATTATAGTTATAAATAAATCAGTACATGTAGAAAAATGTTACAATCAACATAATGTAATTTACTACGAAGAAACATATTCCCCAATATCTTGACCTTAGTATATTCATATTCTTTTATTCTATGAAACATTTTTAAATTTCAATCTTTATCAAATAGATAAGAAGTGTTTTTTCTTAATGGATATGTTTAATAGTATTTTTATGTAGAATAAATACAAAGTATTGAAAATAAAAGCACTTCATATAACGTTTTTTTTGACATAGTAAGGAAATTTAAGGACTTAAGGATTCCATAAGATCCTAGTATGATAGACTTACTAGATTTTTTTACCAAACACTTTTGTTATGGGAGTTTCATATCCCAATATTTTTATAAAAAATGTTTTTAATGACACCATAATTCTTGTTATTTATATAGATGATAATATATTTATATCAACAAAAAAACATTTTATTCCTTAAAAAAATAATATTTTAGTTTGAAATGATAATAATGGGAGATAAAATGTTTTTCTTTGGGTTTCAAATTTCTAAAAAACAAAGAGGATATTTTATATCTCATAAAATATATAAGAATAATTTAAATAAAAAGTTTTTTATGAAAAGACTAAACATATTTTTGTTCCTATCAGGACATTAGAAAATTTATTTATTGATTAATCTGAGAAACTATTTGATCAAAATATGTTTATAATTATGATCATTAGTTTTCTATAACTTATAGTTTTTCAAATATATTTAGTGTTTCACATATGTTTGTGTGTGAGATTTCATGAAAAAAAGAGTCCCATATTAGATTTATAAAATGATTTTGTCATCATTTTAAGGTAACTATAGATATAATAATATTTTATTCTTTTCTAAACGATTTTGAACTAAAATATATGACAGATACTGACTTTGAAGGATATAAAATGGATAGATAAAGTATATCTAAAAAATTTCCATACTTAAGAAAATATTTAGATTTATGGACATGTATGAAATGAAAATTATATATAAATTTCCATAGAAAAATTATAATTTTTAAATACTGGAAGTTATTGAGATCTAGCATTGTGGATGCTACACAAACTCACCGACTTCAACATTGGTTTCAAAAAAAATAGAATTTTTCTGATAAAAAATATGCCATATTTCTTACTAAAACCTAGTACATCACCCATGATCTAAAAACATAGATATAAGAAATTAGTTCATTCAGGATCACATATAAAAAAGAGATATCTATTTATAATTCATTACGAAGTAAGAATAGTCTGCTGAAATTTTTACAAAACCCCTAAATTTCAATATATTTGGATAAATTAAATGTAATTTCAAAATATTCATACAATATATAATTTATCTACATCCACTTCAAACCACCACCTTAAATTAATAACTTCTTAAAAAACAAAGACAACATTTATTTATTTATTTTTATATTTGAAAAATTTTCTCTCTTTTAAATTTTTTTGGAAAATGTTTTCGTAAATGTAATCATTACAACAAATTATTTTCCATAAATGTGTTTTCAAAAAAAAATATTTGGAATATAAAATTCTATCTATAAAACATCGATCTCTATAAAAATAATTCATTCCATATGAACATGTATTTCTTGAAAGAAATTATTTTTTAGAAAAATTATGTTTAAAAAATGCCTTAAATCCAAGAAGTCCACCTCACTATGCAATATTTCATAAAGAAAGATTTTCAAGATTTCTCTGGGTGGTCAATTATAAATCTCAAATATCTTCTGTATTTATATTTATAAATTTTTTATTTGGTTAAAAAATATATAACAATTAATTTTTTAAAATTATACGTTTCATCGTAATAGAACATTTTCTAGTAAAACTTGTACTTAATATCTCTAAAACATCAATTGTTCAAGTTTTTCATATTTGGATAAATTATTATAATCATTGATCAAGATAAGGGTTTTAATATGAGTCATTGTATATAAAAAATATAAATCATCTCTATCTTTGAATATATATGATGGATTTGTGGGTCACCCCTCCCTCACCACAAGAACATGTGAATACCTTTTTCTAATCTTATTTTTATTTCACATGATTGATTATGGTTTGTATAATTTTCTTCAATCATTATGGAAGAAATAATAGATTCCTCTAGTGATTTCTCAATAGCAGTATCTATAATAGAAAAATTGATAGAGAGGTATTAGCATGAAATATATGATTCTTTTCTCAAATCTGCTTTTATTTTCCAAGGTTGGGAAATACTGTAGGGTTTAAAAAATGAAATTGTTTTATTTTTTCCTGATATAGTACAATTATTTAGTTCAACAGTTGAGTCTAGTGGATAATAAAATATAAAATTATTGAATTTTACTATTTTTTAGGGTTATATATGTTCAGTATCGAAAAAGTGTCTTAGTTGGATGAAATTCCCATGTTAGTAGAGGGAAATATTGTTAATTACAAACATCCTAAAAAACTAAGGCGTTTTGAAAAGTACAAGTCTAAAATAACCTTATATGATTCTTTTAAAAAGTTAATGAAAGTCCATACCTTATCTATCAATTCTAGAATCACGACTCTATGGATTCTAAATATTTTTTATCCATGGAATGGATAAAGTGTCACCCTTAATATACAATATGTATTTATTTTAGGTTTTTAGTGTAACATTATAAAAGTCAATTTGGTTATGTATTTTTTAATTTCGACTGAGTCTGTGAAATTTATATCTATGAATTTAAAGATCTTAACATTTAAAAGTTTCATAATCAAATTTTCTCTTAATTTTATTGAAGTAAAAAAATAAAAAATGAATCAACTATAGTAACAAAGTATATTTCATATATTGGTCAGAAAATAATCAATAAGATGAATGTTTTATATATTCCTTATATAAACAATTTTTTTAATAATTCAAACAAAGAAGCATCCATTATAGAAACTTAGAATTTAATAGTGAAAGTTATAGATAAAATTAACTTAGGAGAAAATTAATCCTTATTTCCAATGATTGTAATCCAAGACAACGCCCGATGAGGATTTTATTTCATTTATGAATAAAAAATAATAAAAGTAGAATGATGATCTGATTTTTGTGTTAGATAAAAATAAATATTTATCCTTAAATGATAATACTAATAAAATCTTAATAGGATGAAATTTATACAAGAAAATAATAAATAGATTTAAAATAAAAGTTAACTAAATATTTCCTAAAAATAGTTGATGAATTTCATTTTAGAATTGATGTTAAAATGATGGAACAAGTTTCATTATCCATTTATCCATTATATAATTTTCAATTGGAAGAAACTTATTCTAAACAAATATAATTAACATCATCTCAAACTTTTATTCAATATCAATCCATTGAAAATATAATATCTATAGTTTTGAGTAATTTAGAATTCTAAGGTTGATTTATAATTTCATCTGGTGAATGATCCAAATTATAAACCAAGATTTGGAATGTAATTTTGAATGTCAAAACAATATATTTGTTTTATATAGTTTAATTGTGTGAGTGGTGTGTAAGAATAACGGATGAGTATCTAGTGTGTCAGGATCTGAATGATCAATTTCAAGAGATAATGCCTTGGGAACTTTATTGGCATGTAGTTTTTACTAATCATATATCCAAGTCATGTAGCCTATTTTTTTATTGGAAACACAATTATTATAAACCATGTGAGGTTTAAAAAATGAATGTGTAGTTTGGATTATATGAGGAGAGGTATCTGCACAGTTGGTACATGATTTTTATAACCATGCACCAAAACCATACGGGAAGGGTGTTTTTAAGATATTATCACAACATGGACAATGTAATGTTATGTAAACCATGTCAGGAAACAATGTAGTGAGGTGGTTCTTATTTAATGAGGCCCACATAACTGGTTAATAGGTTTCTTAACAATTCACCCTAAATGTACAGTTCATTAAAAGGGGGAAATTTACCATTTTCCCCTTTGACCATAAATCGCTTTTACCCCATTTCCTTCCACAATAATTCCCAATAATCATTTTTTCACTACTCTTTCTCCACTTCCTTGGGACGATTCTCCCTTATTATTTGTCTGAATAAAACATTATAGGATGCATTGGAAGCCTAATGGTGAGTCAATAACTACCCTTTGTTCCTTTACCTAATTTATGTTCCTTATTAAATTCTATATTTGCATGAGATAATATTCCATAATTTTAGGGAACTAGTTTCCATATTCATTCTCTCTCATTTTAGATCGAATAAATGGTAGATATTTGTTGGTTTAATCTTACTAAGAATGAGATTGGTGGTCTAGTTTATTTTCTCATAATTTTCATCACTAATAAAAAATTGTCATTGTGTTTCATGATGGATATTGTTTCTCTTTCTCATAAAATATGATATACCTTAAATTGAGTTCCAATACCATAAACTTGATTTCCTTTAGACCCCATAAAATGGTTGGAGGTTTTCGATCTCATCTTGTAACACACCTTTTCGTGTGTCTGATTATATTCTTATATGTTCTGCTATATGTATCAAAACAAAACACTACGTAGCTATTTTTAGTTTGTCTCTTAAAAAAATAAATTGATTAAATGATAATAAATAATTTAATAGGACTAAAATAGGGAATGTATACCTACTTGACCCATCATCACAGGTGACTGAGATGTCTAATGAAATGTATTTTTTATAAATGACATTGAGACTTATTTTCCATAGGTTAAATAATTAGTTTATGTTTCCATGGGGTGTGTTTCATATAGTTGCATGACCGCTATATTGTGTCTATATAATCAAAAACCCTTGAGGGGGTTGGAATTTTATCTTTCTAATAAAGTTTTCCTAATGGATTATGGAATTGAAAATGGGAATGTGCTTTTATATGTATTGAAATTTATGTAGATATCACCCCGTGTTAGTAAAAGCTGTAATTCAAATAATTGAATTATTAAATGGGTGAATACTATTATGCATCCTATTTTCATTATAAATAAATATTTGGACTGAAATAATAAGATGAAATTCTAAATGAAGTGTTGAATTGAATCATGGTGTTTCTAAATTGGAATGGATATTTCTCATTGCATGTGTTTCATTATAAAATGAAACATTCCTTCTTATTTAATTTTTCCTTGGATAATTATTGGTTTCCTTATACTAAATTCCTTGTATGGGATCATATGTTAAATGAATTATAATATACCTTTAGTGATGCATGGATTCCATATACATAATTCCTGGGATAGGCTCAGGGGATGAATTATTTGTGTTATACCATCAAAAATACCAAGATTCTTTATATTAAATTATGTGGATGGGATCATAGGTTAAAGTAATTGTATTATACTTTGAGAGATACATGGATTCATTATATGTAATTCCTTGTACATTATCATGGGTTAAATGAATTATATTATACCTTGAGAGATACTTGGATTCCTTATTCAGAATTCCATGGATGGGCTCTCAGGAAAAAATTACTTATTTAATGATTTATTAAGAAATCTTTAAAACCATTAAATATAAAGAAACCCATACTATTACCATTATTTTTCCATACCGTGGTTATATGCCACTGGTCCCATGTTTATTTATATCATGATTGATTGTTTTTTGATTTATTGGTTCCATTATATTATTAACATTATGAATGGTTTCCCCAGTTTGGTACTTTGGGTTTAGGACCTATATATATATATATATAAAACTGATCGATGAAATCCCATCTTAGGATGAAGTAGGTTTGGGCAGAAAGGCATCCCTTGAGGAACCAGATCTTGGCATGTAACTCTATGTGGTATATTTTTCTAGGCTATCCTACTCTAAAATGGAATTTTTGTCTCATGAACAAATATTTTATCCTTATATTAAATATGACTGAGGATAAACCCAATATTTCTTCACAACCATGGTTCAATTCAGTTAGGGGTAACTCAAAGTCATACATTGAGAGGTTAATTATCATTTCACATCATGAGTATATACATTAAACATGAAATAATGATAATGTAGAGACCACCTTTATATAACATGATGCCTTTAATCTTCTTAAAATCCATTAATAATATTAAAAAATAAATACATAATCACTCATCTAATTATATCCAATATGATATAATTCAATTTGTAACTTATTTTTGGTATACTTTAAGGGTTTTTGGAATCATTATATCTCCTTGTAATTCATGTGACATTATAATGTGACTATATAATAAAACATATTACAAAAACATTTCAGTGACTAACATATATGAAGATATTTTGATTAAATAATGGTGAGATTATAAATCATATTCTGTATGTTTATATGTTCAAACTAGAACATAGATTTATTTACTTCACAACATCCATTTATATGATTTTTTAGAATATTTTTTCCTACTAATAACCTTGTTATACATTTAAAAATCATATTAAAACTTTTCCATTTAAATATTTCTTAAAGATCATGATTTGGAAACAAAATTTGACTCTTTACAAGATATTTCTTTAACAATGTATCATGAAATTATTTAGGATATAAAGAATCATTCACTTTGATCATGACTGGTTTTACTTGTTATTTGTTATACATTTTACAGCCTGAAGTTTTAACACACTCCCACTAATCTCCTAGAAACTATATTTTTATCAATATATTATTTTATGAAACACCAAATTTTGTGTCTGGAAACATAATTTTTTTTACAGGGAATATCTTTAAAAAATAAACAGTTAATAATTATATCTTATATAGAATTTTATGTAGTCACATAAATATTCTAAGAACTAGAATATTCTTTAAACAATTCCATTCAATGGTGGTGGGATGTCTTTGTCTCATATTTTGAAAACAATTTGCAGTAAAATGCTTTTATCTAATATAAACTCCTTTTATCACTATCTTCTTTTCAAACATGTTATAGAGTTGGATAAAAACATATCAATGTGATCATCACATATTATTTATTGAAAACTATTTCTTATAAATATCTCTGTTCATATAATAGAAAATAAGAAGAAAATATCTAATCCTTTTTTGAATAAAATAGATTTTAAAAGTAAAAAATCATATATAACTACTTGATTGAACAACATCTTTCTCTATTACATGAATTCATACTTTGACCTCTAAAAACAATCCATAAATTTTGAACACAAATATATTTTCAATATAATTTATTAATTTATATTTATTATTGTATTCCTTAAAATATATCATAATTGATTTTTATAACACTAATACATAATTTGGACACTTCATAGAGTTTTTTAACCCCATTATATTTTCTAACCAATTCCTTCTCCAGTGACTAGTATTACTATAGTGGAATTACTATCCCTCCTTCCTAACTCCTTCCTTAAGTTAAAACAACATTGATTGGATATTAGAAGATATAGTACTAAAATTTTTAGTAGACACTTCTTTCTTCTATTTTAAACATTCACCCTATTTAAATTTTAATAAGTTACTTAATCCTAGTCATTCCATGTTTGGAGAAGATATATGCTGCATATTAAGATGAAAGGGAAAAAATATTCTGGACACATTTATATTTTAGTTTATAAGAAACTACCAGAACCTTTTCAATAGTTATATTACAATTATGTTCATAGATTGAAAGGGGGGAGATGCCGAGCAGCCGGGGGAGCCTCCCTACGACGCGAAATGGTTTCTAGGGTTCCACTATTTCTTCCTTCGATTCATGACGGCGGAGGGATTCTTGATTCTAGGGAGGTTCGACTCCCACAAGCACACTACAAGTGAAATAGTGAGATCAGAGATTCGTGGATGTGAAATTCACAAGAAGGAATCCTTCGAGGTTAGCGAATCTAGCTATTCCTTTTCCCAGTTTAAGGGTTTTTGTGCAGGCATACATAGGCGTGGTTCTGTTTCTCATGTGAGAGAGGATCCAGATGCGATTTCGAAAAGATTGGAGCTAGGAAAGCACTCCATTATTGTGCGTCTCGTTCTTCCCAAAGGAGTGAAACCTTGTAGAATGGATTATCTCACACAACGGCTATCAGGTATCTGGGGATTCGACTCATGGCAATGTGTCTCTCTAGGTAAAGGGTATTTTCATCTAATATTCACCTCAGAAGAGATTAAAATGTGTGCATGGGGTTTTGGATCACTATCGCTCAAACCAGGTGCTATTCACATCCAAGAGTGGGATATGAGATTCAACCCAACTGAAATCGGTAACTCCTATACTCAAATATGGATTAAAATATTTGGGTTAAAATGGATTTTATTGAATCCTTGAATACTTTATGATATTTCATTAATGATTGGTATTCCAATTAAAATGGGAAATGAAACTGAAATTTCCAGGTATGGTCATTATCCTAGGTGCCTAGTTGAGATAGACCTCTGTTCTACTTTGGTTGATAAGGTTTATTTGGCCATGGATGAAGAAGAATTAGAATTGAAAATTGAATTTGAAGGCCTCCCAAGATTCTGCTCTAATTATAGGGTCATAAGACATGACACATCTAACTGTAGAAGTTCCATTGTATGTAAACACTGCTCTCATCGTGGACATGATCTTAAATCATGCCCTATAGTTGGGATGGAGAAAGCTGGGAAAGCTGATTTTGTCAAATAGAATCACCTTGCTAAGCATGGTAAGGAAACTTAGGTTCCTTTTCTTAGACAAGGCTATGAGTTTCTTGGCTAGGGAAGAAAAAACTAGTCTAACATGGTTGAAGAGGGATCTGACCCCTCAGTTCTGCTGCCAACTGTGTCTGTCCAAGCTGGATTTAATAATGGGGAGGATAATTTGCATGATGTTTCTCAGAAAATTCAAGAGACCCAGATTCTGTCTGAGCCTGTTTCTTATTCTCAGGCTGTCACAGGTGTACATGGGTTTAAATCTGACACAGCTACCAATCCAGGGCATTTTTTGAATGCACACTCTGGAAAATCAGAGCAGTACACTACCCCTTTTAATGTTTCAGAAAATTCTGATTTGGCTATGCTCAATGTGAATGATATTCCTACAACATTGGATATGCTCAATGTGAATTCTACTCCTGTATCTTCTGAAGAAAATCAGGTGGCCAGTGTGGAGGCTGGTTTATCTACTCATTGTGTGAATATTTTGGCCGAGATAGAATCCACTGTCAAGACTGATACTGGACAACACGTGAGTACTCCATTGGGTGAGACTATTTCTCACACTCCACTCTTAAGTGTGCAGGTTGTACAACAAGAAATGGTGCATCTGGAAGTGGTTAATAACACTGAATGTGCTGCTAATCTTGAATACATGGAAGGTGGCTCATGGAAACAGGCTAGAATGCACAACCAAAAGAAAAATTCTAAAACAAATGAAGAAGAGAAGAAAAAAGAGGTGGCATAGGAGGACAATTCAGATGAAGATCTGGACTCTTTACTTCATCAAGAAAAAGAATTAGAACCCCGATACGGTGGAGGGCGAGGATGTGGGCACATTAATATCAAACTATGGAATGAGTTTTGGGACAAATAACGGTTAATCGCTGATAAAATTAGAAAGAAGATTGGCGACACTTGAGAATTCTGGTTTTTATTTTCTTTTGAATATGGATGTACTTGATGACTCTCCTCCTCGTGTTTTTTTAATATAATAATTGGAGACTCATCCCCCACATTTCTTAAAAAAAATCCATATATTGATCAATACTTAAATTATATCCCATCATCTCTATATCATTGGATTACACTATCATATTCAGTACATGATTGGACACTAATATTATATTATATATATTACATCTAAAAATACTATTGAAATATCATACCTCTCATTCATATCATTTCTTTGATAAATCCTTTTAATATTATATATCAGCAGGAATAAATATATATACTAATGTTGCTTTTCAAAATAAGGCTCTATAGACATAACCATGAGAGTGTATATTTCCAATGAATCCTTTACCAGATTATCGTAAGCATCTATTTCTATTTTTTGAAAGGATTCACCAATATTCTAATCATAAAGTGTTTTATATAACATATATAATTTTTTCTTATGATTAAGAATTATTATTAATTTTTATTACAACTCAATGATATATATTTAATTAATTTTGTACTTTTCTAGGATTTATATCAAATTCATTTTTTGAGATGATAATTACATTTATTATATAATAAAAACTATATTAATTTGAGTATCGTTATTTCACATTAATTTAATAAGTAATTTTATCAAATATACTCTGACTAAAATAATGACCCATTTAAAATTTCTTCATACACATTAGTGGGAATTGATCTAGAATCCACTATGATTTGATTACACTTTAATGGTCATCTAAAAACATTACTATTTATATTGACTGTCATATAATTCATATCACATATGACTCTTAGGGGTTTGAGTGAATAAAACCTCACCCAATCCCTCATATGGATAATATCTAATATATTACATAGGTATCCTAACATTTTAGGTTTTCTAACTAACTATGGAAGAAATATAATAGTGGGTTTTATTAACCTAAATCTTAGGGCTCACCATTTCCACCATATATTACGTGAGATAATCTATGGGAAAAAATCATTTACATGAACCTACATGGTTTTATGATCGAGGTCTTATCATGGGATTTCATTATAAGTAATCTGACACATAATATTTTAAAGAGGTTTTAAATATCATACTATCTTATCTGACATATTCCCTTTAAATATATACATTATTCTTATGATTTAGGTTTAAGTTAATGTTCCTTCCGCAAAATAAATATTCTTGAACCACATTTATATGTCTCTCAATACATAATTCATAATTTATGTTAATAAATCGAATTAAATTTCAATTATATAAAAAAATATCATAATATATCACACACAAAAGGTATACAAAACTCTTTCTTGTAAATTTATAGAACTATAATAAATCCACAATCACTATAATAGTGAAAATAGTGTGATGGGTAGCCAACCCACACATTTCTTGAAAAATCCTAAGATCCTGGTCTAGCGATTAGTATGACCCAAATTCCCACTACCCATGGTTTAATACTTAACAGAGACCAAAATTATTTCAATATTATAATAATTAATATTTATAAATTATAAATAAATATAAATTTCATTCTCATAACCCATAAACAATTCAAATTCAAGGTATATTAAAATTAAACAATTATTTTACATAACATGAAACTCCATAAATTCATGTATGATAATTTAAAGAAGTTTTTTGATTATATATAATATAAATCAAAAATAAAAATTTATAATATAAACAATTTATATTTATGAGTTAATAAATAAATAAATTAAAAATAAATATTTCATAAATTTATTCATGAAATTAAAATTTATAAACAATTTATAAATATTATAATTATGTGGGGGAGCTGACGATAGAATGTATGTATGATCATGTCTTGTATTTGTGATTTCTGGGGTTTGACCCCTACGTAACTCACTACCCAATTATGTGGGACAAAAAAACCTGACAAGTGCATGGAGTGGTTTCCATAGAGGAAGGAAATGTATTTAAAATCTAGGTATGGCAATGGATTTTTTAGAACATGGTACACACTGCATAAGCCTGAATTGGAATGGGAGTTTCGAGATGACAACATAGAGAGATGTCTTCAGATAAAGGTTCTGAGTGAGGAGTCCTATGTTCTTTTTTATCAAATATATTCAATTCTGATGTGGGAAAATGGTTAGGTGGTGATGCATAGATTTAAAGGTTGTTGTTCACTATTGTCTTATAAATATAGATAAAAAAATTACATGCTAGCTTGATTGGCTTTCCAATGACCTATGAAATTTAAATAAATTAAAGGGTATTGTATAATTTTCTCATGGTCTTATGGTCAATTATTCATTGGGAACTTTCAGATATATATAATAAATAACCTAGGCTAGTTGGGGGTAGGTTAATCCTTGATGGAGGGTTTTTTTCCAAATCATCTTGGCCATTGGGGGTGCGTATGTGTTAAAGTTTTTTTTGTGACCCATAATTCTAATTATTTATAATTATAAACACTAATTAATCATGAATTATGTACATTTAAGATTTAAATAAATATAATATTAATATTTACTCCATTTTATAACTCTATATGAAACTTACATAAATATATGATATTTAATTTACATATAAACATTTTATATTTCATATGAAAACATCATTTGTTATGGAAACATTTTTATATTAAAAATGAGATATATTTAACATAATTTAAACCCCGGTTATATTAATTATTAAAATAAATTTTTATATAGTACTGATAATTTTTCAAATATGGATTTTAATTTGAAAATATCAAATTAATAGTCATAAAAAATTCATAATTCAATATAAATTCTTTTAAATGTTTACTTATTTTTTAAATCATCAAAACCTTTAAAATCAACATATTATTTTTCTATAAACAATATATATCAAGATCATAACTCATTATATATAAATAAGTAAAAATTAACATTAAAATTTCATAATAAATATATTTATTCATTAAACAATTCATAAAAATTTAATAACTGATTAATTTATGAACACATAAAAAATTTAAAAAATATCAAAAAATAAATTTTCTATAATTTATTAACAATAATTGAATTATCTAAATAAATTCATTATTAAAAAAATAGGAAAATAATTTAATTATACATATCATACATTATTATTGAATTATCAATCCAAATCCAAGATATACTTCAAAATATATATCCTGACTTACGATAGGAGCACATTGTAAATAGATATCACCTGAAACTATCAATCCTATTTTATGATAAGCACAATATCATAAGTCCTGGTTTAGTTAAAAACACAAACCATAGTTTATAATATATTTTGGTGGCCTAGTATATCATTTTCATCACAATGTGTCACATTTTATGTTATAATCTATATAATAGAGGTGATACAATGCTCTTTTTAATAAAATAAAAATAGTATACAATGACATTACTTCTTAATAAAATTTCTCATATCAAACATTATGATATATCAAAACTAAAGGATTTACAATGGATTGTAAGGTATATTATCCTATATTCTATGGTGTGATCCTATCATGGCTTATGATATCTCCTATCCCAAAACATTACATAATTAAAAAATTATATCTCATTTAATGATATCAAATGAATTATCTATTTTCCTTATTTTTATGAATATATTCATCTAATCATTCAACAATGGAACTATTTTGATATCATTAAAGGGTTTCATAGAAATTAATAAAAATTATTCATGATTTATAATACATTAAGATACCATAAACATAGATCATGCGTGCGTTGAAATAGAAACCATGAATAATATAATATGAAGAACATACCTCACCACCCGATGATGAATAATGAACCTTCCAAATTAACATGATCTCAATGAATAATACATATATTAAAATAATGATTCCATCCTCATAGGGTATTTATGGGTTTTTATATCACCCAAAGGTTGGGTAGGATCCTCCTTTCAACTATGGTATACTAGTACCTCCTTATGTTAAAGAAGAGGAAGAAGAGAACATGGACTTTGAATATTTGAAAGAAGTTTTGATACAATTTTCATAGACTTAGGCATCTAAATAGAAGACATAATGATACTCCATGGTCTTTATTAGAATTTAATACAATTTTATCAAATTTTAAGGTAATTACTTTAGATAAAAATGCTCATTAAAATTTATCTAACTATATGTATGAATTTAAAACATAGATGCATAAATTGATTCTCCCAACCATTTCATCATATAAAATTTCAATGATCAATGATAAATTATATGAAAACTAGTTTTAATCTAAACATTTTACATTCATAATCCACTAAAAATTATAGTACATGAATAATTTATAATTAAAAACATATGATATTCCTATAGCATACAATACAATATGGATAATGGTAGTGGTGTGATATCACACTATTTCAACATGTGATTTTCCATCCCATGGAATTTTATATTCCATGGCTATATGTATATTATTTAATATAGAATACCCTATATATTAATATATAATATAAAAAATACATCATATAAATTGTTGAAATTATGTTATATCTCCTTTAATAATGGTAATTTATATATATATTCAAAATAAAACAAATTATTACTATATAAAAGAAAATCCTAAAAATATATAATTATTTCTAATTATTGTACCATATTTTATCATATTATTTTTTAAAGAGAAATATTATTTGATTCTATATGACTGTAGTTTGAGAGATATTCATCCCTTATTGTAATGATTAAGAGGAGAAAAAATCATTATGTTTTGTTATAATAAGAAGGTCATTCATAAAATTTGTGTCAAAGTTATATGAATAGTCACCCATCATTTAAAAAAAAATATTGTGGTGTTGGATGTGGGAAATATATGGAAAAATTCATTATTTTAATACACTATATATTTAGGTGTCATTATATAAATAACATTTTGAATATGATATGTTGAGAGATATTATTACAGTAGTAGTCAGTCTTAGAAAATTTCAGGTTGTGGGGGTATTAGAGGTGGAAAGTTAGATATTTATTATGTGAGATAAAGTTGATCAAGAGTGAACCATGCAATTTTATTTTATAATTATAACATTTATAAATAATTTTTATTTTTTTAAAAATGATTTTTAAAAATGATTATAATTTATGTTAATATTACATTTTTAATAATTTTTTAGATTATATGATTGTGGATGTATTTTTTATTATGATTTATGGGAACTCCTTCTATCTTAGTTTCACATTTATAATTAATTTTATGGAAACATATTTGTCACTTAAAATTATTCATTTTATATATAATATATTTAGATGAATTTTTATACTTTTTGAGAGATAATATTTTTACATATGACAGTTAGAGTGATTCAAAAATAACATTTTCATTTTTTGGGTAATAATTTTTTTAAATTTTTTTTTTTAAAAAAATAATTTTTATATATTTATATTTAAAATTTCATAATTCAATTTATCTTGTAATGAACTTTTTACATTTTAGTATAATTATTTTTTCATTCTTAGATTGTTAATTTCCATAAAAACTAAAAGAAAACCATTCTGGATAAATTAATATGTATTTAAGTTTTTGTCTTTAAATTAATCCAATCTTAAATATTTTTTACTTGATTAATTTCCCCTCATAATATTCAATGTAATATTATATGTTCCAAATAATAATTATTTATCTTATACTTTTAAATTTTCTAAATGTTTAGGGTATTTATAAATGTTTTCATTTATTAAATTATGGCTTTCTAAAGTTGAAACAATCAAATTGAGAAAATTTCAATGAAAAAATGTTTTTTTATTAATATGGTAAATTAATAATTTTCTCATTAACAAAGAGTCCGATTGAGAAATGGGATTATTTATTTAGTCTAGAATAGGGGGCTTATTTTTTTGTTAGATTTTAGGCTTAGTCATTCATAGTTGATATTTTATGGTGACAATGGACTATTTTGTTTATATATGTTATAATATGTTGAAAATAATAATTTAAAATAGATTTCTTTATATAAGAATATTTAACCGAGATTGTAATGGAAGCTTGGTTTTTGAGTGCTTTCCAAAATGGAGTCCACCATTAGGCTGGAATAAATCACTAGAGAACAAGCGTTAACCAAAGTAATAGGTGTGATTCTTTGATCCAACAACAAAAATATTAAATTATTTATAGTTTTATCATCCATTGCATGTTTGATGTTTTATAACTCATTTTTTTTAAATAAAGTATGTTTGAGATTAATTAGTTTCAATTATAATGGATCTTGAATAAATTCAATTAGAGTAAACTATTTAGATTATTATTATTGAAAAGTTAAATAATCATTAATTTATATCAATGAATTAATGGTATTTTACTTAAAATAACAAGTAATTGATTATATATTTTGATTACCTATTTAATGTTCTTTTTAGTGAATATGATTATCATTTTTTTTCAATTATGTTTATAGATATAGTCTAGATATAAGTTTTATTATCATTTTCAAGTGATTTACTGTAAATTATAAACTATAAAAAATAAATAATAATAATTATTCCTTTTTTATATTAAAAAACATGATTATTTTGAGCATGTAAACTCAATAAACTGTTGTGTGCATTGAAATAAATTTACAAGTTAAGTTTATTATAGTTAATTTATCTCTCTAAAATTTCAATTCCGTAATGAATACTTTATCTAATAGAAGTTACATTTCAGTCATTTGTAAAAAAATATAAATTTCAGTACGTATGGATTAAGTTGATTAGATAGAAGAATTTACATGAAACATTTATCAATTTTTTAAAACAAATTATTTTTTACCATGATTATATTTCAATCCAATGAGAATTGGGATTTATTTCAGAAGATAAAATTAGATATTGGATAAATGAAAAAATCACCAATAAATTTAGAAATATTATAATTTATTTTAATATTTGTATATATATTAAATTCATTAAACAGAAAAAATTTATTTTAATAATGGATGGAAATCTACATAGTGATTCTGATATGGAGAGGTGCCTCATGAATAAGTGTATAAAAGAGAGATAAGAGGTTAAAACATCATCTCGAAATCTATGCCTAATTAATCAAAAAGGAAATGAATTAAATAATTCTAAAGGATATAGTTTTACAATTATCACACCCTATGAGATTAATAAAATCATCAGGTAAGTCGTCGGTCCAGATAAGTTTATTATTGGTCACCACTTTTTTGAAAGCCCATCCATTAGAGAATTCACCACCTGATTGGAATGAGTTATGAAAAATTCAATGTAGGATATGTATTATAATCATTTAACCCTTTTGTAGTCAAGCTCAACAAGATCTGGATGGTGTTTCTTTTGATATCTTGAATAGTAGTGGATAAATCACACTCCAATCCCAAGTTGAAATATCCCATTATCTGGGACAATGAGGCCTCATTGATGCCACCAAAAATATCATATTTTTTGATTAATTGAATGTATATGGTCTATAAAACCATTTATGTTCCTTCACATAATGATTTTTAAGAATGCTTCACAACCTGAGGGACCAAGGTTTCTTTATAAATCACCATCCATATTGATTTTAATGCATTTTAAAAAAGGGTCCTTAAAAAACTTTAAAAATTCCACCTAGAGTTATAAACATACCAACTAGTACACGATTCATTAAGAACATGAAATAATGAATGATGTTTTTAGAGTAAAAATATTTTATGGTATTGAATTCCTTGATAGAAGTAATAACTTTTTGAGCATGGTCTAAAGGTTGAAAGGAGTCTTCTAGTGTATAGAATAATTACATACAAACCATACCATAAAAATTAGTCCATTAGTAGCCACATGGAAGTTATTCATGAGTTGGGGGGCCAGTTAAAGGCTAACTTTTTTTTGGATCATGTCAAAGATTGTAAGTTTGTAGGAAAAAAACTTCAAATAAGTCAAATAGGACTTTTCACATATTTTAGGCTGCTGAATAACCCAAAATGAGAGGGTTATAATCATTCCAATACTGATTATAGTGTGGAAACCAATATAAAAGAAAGTAAACAAAGGATTCAACTATGTTATGAGTTAGTATTCATCCCTAAGAAATACTATAAATTATGGTTACTATAGAGGGATTAATGTACATATTATTAAGAATGTTAATCCAAGAAATGCCATTCATTCATTAAAAAAGATGTAATTCAAAAAGTGGCTAATATTAAATACCAATTTCAAGGAGGCTCCAAAAAAATAGTTCATCTGAAGCAACAAAGTTTTAACAATTAATGATCCTTTGAATTTTATTAATTATAAGAGAGTTGGGAGCAACTAGATAATATTTTATAGAGATTTGAAGATAAAGATTGGGGTCCACATTTTGAAGGGGTTTAATTAAAGGCATACATATTTAGTTGTCAAGAAAGAATTTGATAGTTTTGAGCCTTCCAGTGAGCCATCAGGAATGAGAAAGGAAGTTGGAAAAACATATTTTAGAGTAGTCTTGATTGAAGTATCCAATTAATGGATGTTTTAAGGGTTGAGTTTACTTAGGAATCTATACCCTAGGAATCTAAGATCCTTATTGTTGAATTAAATGTGTCAACCCAAAAAGTTTCCCTAGATAGATTTTGTGAATTTCTTATGATCTTTGATACCTGGGCCTCTAGCATTGAAAATTTTATGACAATTTTTCTAATTCATGGTGATAATTTTGTTAATCAAAATTACACAAAATACAAATAGTGGTTTTTATATGAGATTTAAGGATCTTAATAATCTCATGGGACCATATAAAAATCCTAAAGTAATAGAAATAATGTAAGATATAATTATTGATTTTAGATGGTTGACACTTCTATCTTTCTATAAATAATTCCCATTACATGATATAGTCTACATGTTGATCTGGATATAAATACCTATAAGATGAGAGACCATAGGTATTTTCCATAACATGGGAACACCATGGTATATAGAATGATGACACCCCTATTGTATTGCAAGATAATTCAAAATAATAGTCTTCCTGAATGGGATTATATTTTACATAAATAAGAAAAAGAACATTTCCATACTAATTTCATGTTCAGTCACTCTTTCATAATGATAAAGTAATTTCATGATAATCTGGATGTTTTTCCTATCACCCTGAATGAAGAGGGTAATATCATCATCATAAAATAGTTGAGAGGGGGAAATAAGACTTTAGCATCCCAAATGGTCTTTAATATTCCCTTATTCACCAAATTACTAAGGAGACTTATTAGTTAGTCCTCATTAATAGAAAATTTGGTGATAGAGAGAATATCACCTTCTCTAAAACCCATTGATACGGGGAAGTATCCCTCAGTGTACCCATTAATAAGAACCAAAATATTAGCATATCAAAATACTTCCTTTTCCATATTTATGAAGAAAACTTTGATTCCAATACACTAAATGAAATTTATGATAAATCCACAATCTAATGTTTCAAAATATTTCCTCACATAAGGCTTCATATTAATATTGTATTCTTTGGTGGGTTTCCTAAGGATTTTAACACATTAAGATTCTTTAACAAAAAAATCTTGAATAGACCTCCTATTGAAAAATGAGAATCAGTTAAACAGATAAAAAACATTATAATTTTTGTAAATACTTTTATTCTAAATGTTTATGATAACTTCTTTTCAAAATGTTATATATAAATATATAAGAAATAAAATAAACATTTTAAATTGAACACATATACTATATATATTGGTTGTGTTATTGCTGCATATATATTATTAAATATGTATTAAATAAATTTATATATATATATATATTTTTTATTTGAAAAAATAAATTTCTTTATGATAGTGTTCATTTTAGACAAACGAATAGTCTATTTTAATTTATTTCTTTATAGAATGTGGTGATGGGGTTTTAAATTCATTATTGAATTATTTAAAATATAATTTTTTCTAACATAACATATTTTCCATCAATATTGTGTAAAACATAGTCATTGAAAATCATAGGAGCATTTTTTATATTTCTTTTACTATAATACAACAATGTCATCTATTTAATAATTTAGAAATTGTATGATGATAAAAATATTTTGATGTGAATGCAGGAGTTATTGTTGACTTTACTTCGTGCCAATTTCTGACTAAATACTTTCCTTGACAATGAAAACTCTTTGTAACATTAAATTAAACTTCTTAAAATTGTAGTTTATTATAATTATGATGGCATAAAAATATTTTAATTAATATAAGAAGAATATCTCTTAAAATTATTAATAATTTATATCGATAATATTTTTCTAACTCACTATATAACTGTAAATTTTTTTTGATAGAATTACCTTCATTAGATGGAAATAAATACTTGAAAGGGTTATAAATTATATGTGATAATGAGTACAGATTTAAAAAATGACATATTGAATAATTATTTAGTCAAAAAGAATCATCATTAAATTTATAATGATTTTACAAAAGGACATTTGGTTGAGTGAAGTTATCTAGAATTAATGTGAGTATATATTATATGGCATGATATTTTCCATGATGTTATGGGTTACTAAAATTAATCATAAATTAATTAATTAAATGTTTTAAATTATAAAATAACAATGGATGAATTAAAAATTTTATAATAAAGATTCATTATAGTGAACATTATTTAATGATATATATATATATATTTTTTTATAATTAACATGAATTAATAGGATTAATTGTGTTATGAAAATGATAAGTTTCATGCATGATTGTTGATATAGGAATATAAATAATATTGTGAATAATTTAATTCATCAAATTATTCCATGGATTTATATGATAACACAAGACAATAATAATTTTTAGGAAAAATATAGATGAATTAGGTTGATAATATGGACCAATAAAATAATTAACTAAGTTAAAAAGATTGGATATCAATGGTTATAAAAATATTATAGAATTGATGTGGATAAATCCTATTAATTAACGTGAATAACATAGTGGATGACATTTGGTTCGTTTGGATATATTAGGAATGATTGATTGAACCATATATATTGAGATAATGAGTTAGTTGTGTTAGTTTTATAAATAAAAAATTATAATGATCTTGGAAGTATTTTTCTAATGTTTTAATTTAATTAATGATATATATATGGCCTTATTATGTAGATATTTCTAATAGTTATATAGTTATTGGGTAAAATAAATAATGTAATAAGTGAAACCTAATTTTTATTTAACATTGATAAGATAATTTGAGGGAAATATTATAGATTGTAATGGGTAATTCTAGATTTTTTTGAAGAGGTATCATGCCACTGGTAGAATGATTGGTGAAAATACAGTTTTATTACTTTTCTTACTCAACATACTTTATATCTTAAATTTATGTTAGTGATCAATGGATATAAATTATGATCATGTTGTAGTTATTCTTGTCTCACACAATATTATGGGTTAGAGACTGATGATGATGTATTTTTGTATCCATTCCCATTTTCACCGATAATATTGGCTTTAGAATATTAATGATATACTAATTATTATTCATATTCCTACATACTATCCTATGTTTTATGTAGATAATTATTCACCATTGTTTTTTCACTCTTTCTCTCTTTTGGTCATAGAATCAAGGTGGATGAGGATGTGTTGAGTATTTTTTATTTTCTTTCTCATAACTCTATGTTAAAGTATGACTACTCATAGTGTTCTTCATCATACATGATATTAGTTGTAGTTGTACTGATCTGATATGAGATGGTGGTATATCTTAGGTGATTCATTAAAAGTGAAATTTATGGTGGGATTGAAGAAGAAAACATTATTTTTTTATATTATATATTATTTTACAACCATAATTCACATGTGGGGTGATTAGTTCTCTCATCCATTTGAGGGAATTTTAGTAATTATATACATGGATATATCTTTAAAAATATAACCCTTCTCTAATTGTTTCAGGCACATATTGGAATATAGGCTTAGAAAAGAGGTTTTTGGTGGCCTATAGTAAGATTTTATTTTTTAAGGCCCTTCTTAATGCAATATTTTTAAATTTTAATATTAAATATTCATATTAATATGTTTTTATTTGAAAAATAGTGAGATATGGGATATTTGGTAAGGCATGACATTGAATAATGTTGTCATGGATGATTAAATGATAAATATTTTTTTAGTTTAAACATTAAATATTGATGATGAATGTAGACTCTAAAGGGTTATAGGGTAAACTCACTACTTAAGAAGACTATACTAAGTATTATAGCTCACCATTGTATGAAACTCGGGAAATTTTTGTCCCTTTATTATTATAGATTAATATGTCTACATAGTGGATATCCATATAGGGTAGATATTTTCAATCGATTTCATAGTTTATTACATGGAATCTTATTTGGTACAATAACATTTTTATTATCCATTTTCAGAATTATATTTCCTTATAACTATTTGGGATGCTTTATTTTTATGGGAAAATATATTTGATTAATTTAAAGTATAATGTTGTCATATTTATTATATTTTCATGTGTTATATTTTATTTTTAGGTATTGATTTATATTTTAGTGAATAATGTTATATGCTAGTATGATAATTGTTATTAGAGAATATATAACCCCTAATTTTATTGCATACTTTTTCACAAGTCACTAGTTAGAGTGATGGGTTATAGTTTAGAGTTAGACACATGTGAGATTTTGTTGATAGAATTTCGAATAAATTTTTCTATGTAATTGATGTACATTTTTTCATCATAAGTGTACAATGAAAATGATATAGGTTGTTTAGGAATTTATTTATATGACTCTTGATGATGATCTTGATTATGAAACCATATTATAAGAACCTTTTGTATAAACAAGGTATGAAATAATGAAGCATCATTATTTTATCTTTAATTATATTTAATTCCATTATATTTTATTTAAAATATTCCTTTTCCTTTATTTAAATTTTTTTAAATTTTGTTTTAATATTTTATTTTATCTTTTATCCATTTCACATGGTTTTTATGTCATTTTCTTTTCTTATTATTTATTCCCCTTTGACCAATTCACTTTTCACTTTCAATTTTAACACTCATTAGATTAGTTATACATATCCAAGATAGAATTTTTATAGATAATGGTGTATTATTATTGATTTTTGAGTTATTTTTTATAGGATTTAACTCTTTTTCTATGTCATTTCTTAATTCCATGGTGTATTTATTGCAAGGCAACTTCCACCCTCTACCTCCATATCCACCTTGTTCCAATCTATGATACCATAGGTAGTATTAGATCATGTCCATTCCTTTTATAGTTCTATTGAATAAAATGTATCATAATTCACATGCCACATTACAACCATTACTAATATACTAATTATATAATATGGGTAATCTTAACTACCACAACTCATTACGTACAAAAGTTGTGTGTTAACCAGAAGTATCAAGATCATTTCTCTGGCCATGATCCAACAACATTGAGAAAACATTCCTCATCAAAAATTGATCCACCCATATTTAATATGGATAAATACTAGGTTTATATAGTCTTATGATATTACATTCAAAGTATGAGTGAAAATCCTCTAAGTATAACCCCTTTATTTAATGGATTCATAGACTCATTTCATTTACAACAATATATCCTAGTTATTACTAAGTTTGAAGAAAATTATTGATTGTTATTTTATGAAATGTATCATGTTTTACATTCAAAACAATTATACGAATATTATTATTAGTGATGGGAGGTTTGAAGAAAAGTACCACAAGTAGGATAAGGTAAATTTTGAATATTAGGTCTTTAAAGGTTGATTATAAAGAAACAAATTGTGATTGTTGAATATCGACCAATGTGGAAATAACCTATTAGAAAAAACATTCCACTATCTTCAAAAAACTAAGAAAAAAACCCGTAAATGGCCATTAAAAACTAGTATCTGTATATATTTACATAGAATCACTACCAATACAACATTAGAATTTTTTTACTAAAGTTTTATATAATTTTAAGAATAAAATAAAGCCTATTGAAATTGTTCCTACCATGGTATAACTAGTTAGAGGAGATATTTATTTTTATTCTCCCTAAAAAAAACTACTACCCAAACACCAATAATTGGGTCTAATTATAATTCTCTAATGGAACGAGTCGCTACCTAAGAACCATATAATGAAATTTCCAATTACATTTTAGAAGTATCTATTGTCTAAACATCTTTTATATTAATTGAAAAAAATATGCCTCTATGTGAAAAATGAAAATAAATAGAGTGTGGAAAAAAATGTAAAGTAGACACATATATACTGAGTTGGTAACACTAAATATTCAATTATAGTTAGTAAGATTTTCATTATAAAGAAATAATAATATATTTCACACTTACGCTTTCAAGAATGTGATTAGAAAATAAATTGAAAAATTTTATAAACTCAATTTGATATAAAATTGTATAATTTTTGAAATAAGCATATAAAAAATATTATATGTTGAAAATTTAGGTTTTTTATGGATACAATTAATTTCCATAAATACTGGAAAATTTTCATTTTAGAGAAAACTGTTTTATCCATTCAACTATTTAGATATTCCCAATTTTTTTGATTTTGTTTAAAAATTTATTTAGTTTCATTTTATTAAACAGAAAACAATTAATTTATCTATAATTTATATTAATCAAAATTTTGGTATAAAAAATTTATAATTTAATATGTGATTTTCTATAAAATGGTTTTTCATCATGTTTTACAAACATATGTTAAATTAACTTCTAAAACCACTATAAGTTGATTCATAAAAAATAAATACCATATTGGGAATAAAAATAATAATTAGTATGTAATAATTTAAAAATAATTATTTTCATAATGAATTTAAATTTTGGTAAATATTTATCACCTCAAATAAAGACACAATTAGTTAACAGGGTTAAAAATAAAGGGACAGGGCTTCAAGATAACAGAAATACTTGATTAAATCTCATTAGCTAGTCAGATTTCAACCATACCATTATCAAATTTAAATATATTTCATTCTTCACTAATTTTATTTTATTAATACATTAATATATTTTTATCTTTTGAAAAATTCAAAGTCTGTCTACTCCCTCACTTATAAACATACACCACTTCTCCTCACTTCCTCACAATTCAATAACATATTATTTTGGAAAATACGTACAAAAATAATTTCCTATAATCTATCCCAACATACTAAAAATCTCAATTTGATTAAAATACCATCTAAAAAATTATTTATGTATAAACCTATAAAGGCTCTCCAATTAAAATGACATTAAATTAACTTACAATGTAGTTCGGACCTGAGGTAACAGTTTATTTCACAATCTCATCTTTATTCAATAAATTTTATTGTTAACACTCCATTATAGGAATTTTATAAGTAATTCTATATTAAAACCCAAATACATTCCCCTCATCTGTTTATTTCTATATTTTTCAAGTATTATTTCAATTTTTAACATTATTAACACACAAAAACAATAAATCAATGTTTTTAAGGAATGTCAACTTTGTTTTTCTCTCTATCCAAGATAATTTTCTTTCCATGTCTACATTTTTTTTAAAATACTTTCAAAAAGAAATTAATATTATTTACTAATTTATTAAATTTATTTTTACACATGTTTGACACTATATAAAAAGGATTAAAAAATACTTTTATTTTTCCAAAAGAGGTACTTTCTACCAATTTTTCAATTGAATATTTGTTTTAACACATTGTAGAGTATTTTTTTCTAGAAAAATGGTTATGTTGATTATAAATAGAGGTGTTGTTAATTTTATTCATGTAATGAATTAATTAGAGTTATTAAGTGATGGGTAGGGGTCATTATATCCCCTCAATTCTTTAGCAAATATCATGTGATAAACAAGTTTGGGTATTTTTCATATGACATAGTTATTTATGTGTGGTGTCTAAGAACCATGATTTAATGAAATGATTATGATATATAGAATTATAAAATCTATTATTATGAAAATAATTATTTTGATCCATGTCATTATTTATCTTTCATTATTATCCATGGATTTAGTCCCCTTTTATCAAAGTAATTATATTGCATATTTAAATATTATTTATATATGAAATATAAATCATGATTTATTAATTTTAGGTAGATTTTTATATGGTTTCCCTTACTGATAATTTGAGATCACCCTTCATTATGTTTTCCTTTCCTGAGGATATCAATAAGTGATCTTTGAATTAATTAAATTATTAACTAGAACAAGTAATAAGGTTCTCATAAGAATTTTTATGTTGTGTTTCTTGATTTCAAGTTTAATTTAGGAATTATATATATATATTGTCTCACATAACTACTAATGAAATATCTACAGATTTTAAAATAAAGTCTATGACCGATATCATGTAAGATATGAAACATATAGCTCTAACAAACTATGAAATAATATTATTTAAACAGAGAAGTTATAACTTATCTATTTTATTGACAAGTACTAATCAGATTAAAAGAATTTTTAAATTTAAAAAAAGGTCAAATTCAATAAAAATATTATTGGTTAATTATTAGTGATTAAACACCCAATTTATTGTAATTTCATTTTATTCATTAAAAATATGTATTCTACAAACAAAAACTTATCTCATTTCATAAGGAAATATTATAATTAATGTTTTGATCATTTAGAAATTTTATTTTAAAAAATTAATTTTTTTTATAAATCATCATGTATGTATTATCATAGGAATAATTTTATATAATTTTATGAAAAGTTTAATTTTTCAATGAATAGTTAAAAATAATAATAATTCTTATTTAAAACTGTATTTTTTATTAAATATTCTATTAAATAAATTTATATTTTTGATTACTTTAAAAATATAATTAGTTCATTTTGATTTAAAATAATGTAATTATGGTTTTTAGAATTAATTTTAATCTAGTATTTGTTATAAAAACATTTTGTACTTAAAAAATTAATTTTTATATAAAAACAACATTTCATTGTGTTTTGCAGATTTAATTTTAAATTAAATTCTACGAATTGTGTGTTTTGAAAATTTTAAAATCAATTCCATATTTGGTGTTAGTGGTTCTGTATTTATAAAATAGCTCACTTTTTCTTTTTTTACATTGTGAATAATAGCATTAGTAATTTTTGTTACCATAGTAAGGGTTAATCAGGTAATTAAGGGTTAACATAATGTGGTGAGGAAAATAAAATGGACCTAACACTTATCTTAATTTAATTTTATGATTCTGTTTCTTCCATAATCATCCATGATTCATTTATATGACCTTTTTTATATTTGGATGTGATTATGACCTTCATAATATTTTATGTATAGAAAAGACAAAAATATCACACTCTTTTTTTAAAAACTATAATATTTTTAGTGGATCTATAAATATATAAAATTTTTAGTTAATGATATTATTTTTAATTCTAAATTATTTATATTTCTGAATCTAATTTATATCTAATTTCTTTAGAATAAATTATTAACTTAAATGCTTACACAACTCTTACACGGTAATTATTTAAATAATTGAAATATAATATAAATTATATTAAAAATATTAAATTTATTATAATTTGAAATATTTAATGTGACCCACACAATTTATGGAAATAAATAATATTTTTGGGATGTATTAAATTATTTTATTCAAATTAATTTGGTTTTATTTATGTGACAAATGTTAGTGTAAATAAACAGTTCTAAAATTGAAATTGATGATATTTTATGAATATAATATTTTATTAAATTACTTAAAGTTACTAAAAATAATATATTCAACCCATTAATTAGGGAATGGTTTAAAATATTAATCGTTTTCCCGTAATGGGTCTTTTTCTATTTTAAATTATCTATCATTACCCTCAATGAGTAAAAAACCCATTTGTCGCATTAAGGGTGAAATGGTTAATAGGGGTGAAAACCAAATGATAATGGTAGAAATATAATCTATACTTGTCCAAAAATTATTAAATGTTAGTATTTCGACTCATAATCATATTGTGTTCTAATATTATCAATTTTGATTTATTTTAAAATAGAAAAATTATTTATATTAATTTAATATTTTTCGAAATTTTAAAACCCTCCCTCCCCTCTCTTATAAAGCAGCACAACCTTTTCACATTAATTTTCACATAAAAGACCATATAGGTTATAAAAACCCAAGGAAAGGGACTTAATGTCAATTAAATTTCATTGAGACATATTTTTTGATTATGCGCCTAATTTTTATTATATTCCATATATATCTCCAACTGTACGTGTTTTATGTAACGTTCCATGTTTTTTAACAATTAAATTTCTCCTAATGAATTTGATTTTTTCATTTGATGGATGAGATAAATATTCAAATAATATTATAAGTGTAATTAATATATTTTAAAAAATTAAAATTGATGTTTTAAAATAAATTTTAAAGGATTAATGGTGTATCGGGTGTTTGGTTGTGTTTTAAGAGAATTGGTCTTTGAACACCTAGTTTTTGGAATGTCGGAGGGAGGATTATAGTTTCCCACAGTTATTGAAAACTAATAAACTCAATAATATATGGAATATAGGGTTTCACATGGTTTGTAAAACCATGAACATCAGGTATCATGACCCTACGATGGGTCAGCCAAAAGTTTTAGAGGGGATCCACACTGTCTGCGCATTGTTTGGAAATCTATGTGGTTAGCCTTGAAAGGGGAGAAACCTTCAACATTTTTTGATTCATGGTTGGTGCGTGATTTTGAAAACTATGTGTCCAAACTGTGTTCCTCATTAAACTGGAGAAATTAAACTTCTACCCCATATTTTATTAAACCAACCTCCACCCTTCTTCTCCGCACTCATTCACAGTAGCTCCCTCCCATGTATGGTGCTCTTCATCTCCTCCTAGTAAGGGTGATATCTCCTCCATCAAAGCATATAATCGTACAACATTCTTGATATTATATATATAATTGAAATTCAATTATTTCACCATTATACTTTAACATTTTATCTTTTTTTATTGAATGTTATTTCAATACAATCTAAAATGGCATATTTTTACGTGGTTTTTTTATTCTTCAAATTTTTCTTGATCCAACTTGAATCAAATACTGATAATAGAAAAGTTAAGACTCATAAAGACAATGTATGTGGTATATAGATTTTAACAAAAGTTTTTATTTTTTATCAAATTCATAATTTTGTCGCACTCCAAACCTTCTAAGAGTCTTACATTAAACTTGATATTAATTTTTTAAATACTAATTGCAAAAAATTAATAATTCTTTATGCACTAAATTTCATTGTCATAGGTTGTGATCCTCAAATTGAATCACCCCTTTGAGTGTGTAGCTAATATCTCAAAACCCATATGATTTATATTTGGAGTTAAAATCATCATTGAGGCATGTTAACTTGTCTTTCTTTAAATTAAATAGTTAAATAAAATTAAATTAACAAATAGTGGTGTGGATGACCCATGTAGCTTATGATCATTAATTATATAATGATAAATTCCTCCATCATTAATGAGGTGGAAAATTATAATTGAGTAGGATTTCTATGAAATTGATTTAACCTTTTCCAAGACCAATTTTTTAACTATTTTTTTACTTCCTTCACTTGATAACCCTATTATGATTAGTTTTGTAATGGAATCTTTAATTATATGGCTATTTTATTTTATTGGAATCTAATTAAAAATTTAATAATCATGATTAATCTAATTTACATGGAATGATTGAATTTCCATGGCCTATGTTTAATTATAAAATATAAACTAACTACTTTTTGATATTACACTTTGAGTGGAATCAGGTTCAACTTTTAGAACACCTTGGTTAAGGTCTCATAGGTCAGATCAGATACACTATTCGTTGAGTTATGTGGGGTTACAATTTATAGAATGTCTTAGTTAATGGGTCATAAGGAAATTATAATCACCTTATACTTGATTAATACTAAGAGACCGTAGTTAGGGTTGTTGGACATTACACTTCACATCCCCTAGGTTTAGGATGTTGGACATTGTGTTTCACATCCATTAGTGTTGTCGGACATGAAATTTCATTTCCTTGATTTGGATGTTGTACAAGATGCTTCACATCATTTATTGGGATTATCACGAACAAAGTTTCATGTACCCTATAATATGCATAATCTAGTTCCCTTTTTTATTACAATGAGACTCAAATGTTATTATTCCTATTATATATGGAATCTTTTTTTATACCATGGGTCCTAGATAGTATTATGTATCTATTTATATGATTATATAAGCATATACATATATAGTTCAAATATATAAATACATATTTATTTATATATTTATATGTTTGTGTGTGTGTACATATGGTGATACTTTTTCAGAGAAATTTCAACTTAGGCTGAAGTAGGTTTTGTCAGCTAGCTGTCCTTTGAGGGACTCAAGACCAACATGTTAATATTTTTTTATTTGCTACCTTAATTAGTATACATTTACACCATTGTATTTCATATTCATGGACTATATTATATTAGATATTGTTGGTTATAGACTACAAATTTTATATCACTCCCTTTTCAAGTCTTTTTGTGGTACCAGAACAAACGTAATGGTTATAACACTAGGTTTCTTCAGTATACTATGAACTATAGACATTGATATGTGTTATTAGAAGCACAATAATGATTTGATGATCAATATTCTCATGGGGATATCCTTTTTGTGTTATTTATTTTTATTATTCAATTATTGTATTCCTACTTCCATGTTTTCCTATATTCATTTTGGTATTGATAGAACATCAACATGTATATGATACTGTTTATGGATTTTTTAGTTAATTATTATAGGGATGAAATTTTTCCTACTACCTTTAATTTATACTAATTTTGATGTTGATTTATTTATTCTATACCATTGTTATACTTTGATCATAAGGTTATGTCCTCTAAATCATACCAGCATTATACCATCACTACTAGTTGGTAGCCTATGGTATATTGGGAGGAATGCTTGAGGCCCTATAGAAATTGGTCTTGATACTATTTATAGAGTGATCTAGGTCAATACGTTACATTGTGGTATCAGATATATTTCCCAATTTATACTATTTTGGGATGTTTTATAGGAAACTAGAAATATTCCAGCACTTGATGAATACATTATGTCTAGGAGTGATCAACTAATGCATGAGGGAAAGGTCAGGTTTCCAGGGATGGGATTATTGTTCATGTTTTTCGTTATTAAAGTTGACTATTAATTCACCTTGATTGATTGGTGCACTTTAACCTACTTATTGATCAATGGGATTTATAATATTTTACTCTTGTCCAGTATGGAAAGGAAGAACACTTACATCCATCATTATTGTCACATAAATATTCACATGCCATGTATATTCCATGAAATTGTGATTTTATTGCTTGACTTCTTGATACATGTCTGACGTGTTGTGTGTGATTTAGAAATATACCTATCTCTATACCATTTTAAGTTATTATTTACCTTGCTTACTTGTACACCCTTGTGTGTGATATATTTTAATATTCACCTATATTTACAACTCTATTATAATATGCATTTTTTTAATTATAATGAAATAAATTACTTATTAAAGTGTTTTCATCGACCTAAATTGTGTTTTTTTATATATCTTGATGGAGATACCTAAATTAACCATCTAAGACACATTGAATCCACAACCCCTTGGTTTCATGGAAAAAAAATTGGTGGTTATGATTAAATGGGTTCCAAGATTGAATTTATAAAGCGTTTGGACCACTATAAATAGGGAATATGGGCAGAATCATAAGTGTTTGTAATTAAATGTGTGCCAATTTTAAATTTATAAAGTTTTTTAACCTTTATTAGTTGGGATTATAACACTGTATAATCAAACTATCAAATATGAGCTTCTTATTTTCGGAGACCATTGGTGAAGATCTGGTTGCAGTTATATGGATGTTTATATTATCTTATAAAGTATAGTACCTTTATAAATTCGGAATGGGAATTCACCTAACTAAACCATGGTATATGTATACATATAAAGGGTATTACTTCTATGAATTGATCACGAAGACCTATAAAATTGAATTACTAAGTGAAAATTTAGTCAGAAGTAGGATAGTGGGGGTATGTTTCTTATCATAAAAACCCACTCAGGGTATAATTTATCTTTAATAAATTAATTTCTATTAGGATTAACTTATTGGACCCAAGTAAGAATGTCAGGACCCTCATATGTCACCCTTATCCGTATTGCTTTGGGCGTAACCCCATGTGTTTAAATTCATGATAAATATGGATGATTATTTTAAAATGTTAGTATCATCTATATGACATACATCTAAATTTATGGTGTCATATTATTATATTGGTTACCTTTTAAATGGAAAAATACCTTTTATTTTCATTTAATATTTATTTTTATGAGTCGTTTATTAATTTAAATTCCAATTACAACATAAAGGGCGTTTTCCATTATACAATGGAATTGATATTTTTCTTATCTAAGACAAATTTTGATAACTTTATGGTTGAATAAATGGTTCAAAGAAAATTGTTAGATAATTCTCATATCTTGTTTCATGAAGTCGACTAAATAAAGTTCCAAGTATAGATGAATTTATAACTGTTACATGAGTTGAATATTTCTTATCCTCTTTAAATTTATATAATAAATTTGAATAGATTAAATTAGATGATATGAATCCTTAACGTGGTGTTTTTAGCTTCAAAACTCATGGAATGATAGTTTAAAGGATGCCTTAATATTTTAAATTTACTAGAGTTTGGATGTTACCCATGTATTAATTTAAAAAATTTTATGTTTATTTAGAGGATAGACCATTAATCCAAGTGAAATTTTTATTGCATGAAATTGTTTTTGAGTTGATTCCTCTTGGAGGGGGATGACCTTTTTATAGTTCCTCAGAAAAAAATCATCAATGGATTCTTATATTGAGTTGTGGGCACAAGAAGTTAAATCATCATCCCATCTATCTTGATATGAGATTCTTATTTATTAAATTACACCTGAGTCAAATGGAATGTTTTGTGATGAAGATGAACTTTTTAAGTATATGAACATTGTGTATTAATTGTATTAAAGGGTATTGATATACCTAGGTCATGGTCTACCTCTTAGTACATCGTGTGACAATTATTCTTCATTAGTGATTAAAACATAGGAATTCTTCAGCTGGATTAATAGGCATATGAGATAATATAGATTATGGCTAAATATGTTTTATAGGTCATTAGAGACTGGGATATATAGGGTTGATAAAACTATCTATATTATCATATTATGTTTCGTTGTGTTGATGAAATATTGAGGTAGTACGTATAGATACAGGTGATACCAGTTTAGTTGATAAAATGGTACAATGAACCATATGAGTTTAGTAGAATTATTTAATACTTGAACTATTATTCTAAGATCTTGGTTCATTCCGAAAGTAGAATAACCTGTACATATAGATGGTTTGGGTAATCCTATTGTAGAGGGATGAAGTTTCCAAAGGATCGAGTGTTGTAACACTACTGGTCAGTTTGGTTTTGAATTCTATGTCTGAAACTAATGAAATGTGTTAGTGTGTATTAGGATAGATTCATGTGTATATCTAGATAAAATATGATCTAGTAAACTTTTAAGATTTTGATTTTTCTCTCCTTTCAAGTTAGAACTTGGCAAATGTTTGTTGGACACATCTGTAACCCATTCTTAGTGGTGGATGGAGCATGTTCCATGGTATGTGGTCCCAATTCTCTATAAATGATGACTAGGACACTCATAAAGAGTGAAGCATTATGTTGATACCATAAAATATCACCCCCAATTAGAGGGGGTGCAATGGTAAGAGAACATTTGGTAATAGTCCTCACTACCTCAGAATTCTATTGAGGATATTAGTTTATGATATCGTGTCATTGATATAATAATTGAGATAAAAACTAGAATATGGGTTGGGATCAAGTCTAAATGTAAGATTTAGACTTGGAGTGAGTATTCTCACACATGTCAGCACTTTCAAGGTAGCATGGTGAAAAATGGTTAGATCTGTACACAACCTTTAAGGAATCCATGAATCTGGGTTGGACTCCAATGGAGGTTTTTTAGAAGATCACGTAATGCCTCGGGATATATGGAATATTTATTGGTAGATTATTTTCCATTAGTGGATTTTGAATAACTTTTTTAAAATAACTCATCATGTAGTGGTTCGACTATTCTTCTTATTGTTAGTCAGATAAGTTTCGTTGAAAACCATTTCAGTCACATTTAATTGAAAATGATGGGAGTTTCTCATCTATTATCAGTAATCTTTGATATCCTCTTAGGGAACACTTTTCATAGTGGAAAACATTCCCCTTATATTATATAATATAGGGTACACTAAGAGAGCATCGATTATATGCCAATATTAATATAGAAAATAAATTCATTGTTGTCTTGATAAATAGACTCTTTCATAGTTTCCCTATGAGAGAGTAGAAAATCAGAGAGGCATGGACTATCTTGAGAGATAGTGAGATTACCATATAAGAAAGACATATATAGACTCATTGATAACATCTAATTATTTTACTTGATTTCCCTGAGAGATATCATTGTTGGGCTTAGTCAGTGTTCTTGATACGTGTAATTCTCTACTATATACTGATGCCATACTAGTAAAATCTAAAATATAGTATAACTTGGGTAATTCTGTGGACTCAATTTAATTTGATTACTGTGTTACCCTAGACTTTTAGTTAGGGTCGATTGGTATAATTTTAGTGTGATGACTGAAGGGTACGTGATTGGGTATACACCTATGACTATGTTGAGGCAAGATGAAAAAAATGAATGCATTCGTTATAGATGTCACTAGAAACTGTTTATGGGTTGAAGTGAGTGTGGTAAATTCAATATTGATATGTTCCTTGGACTATAAGTTTCATGATCATGTTTTCAATGCACCAACTATGAAATATGAGTGTCTTTAGATATTGTCATCTAGTAGTGTGTCATCATTATTTTACCCTTGTTCGTTGAATGTGGTTGGTGAGGAATTGCATCTATCATGTCATATCTAAAAGTAAAGTGTATTTAAAATATTAGATGAGTATATTTCATTAAAAATAAATAATTACATTGATAAATGAGTTTATTTAGGATTTTAACATCCAATCAGGTTGAGAAATGTTCCAAGAGAATCATTATAATTCCAAGGTAAATGTATAATAGGAAATTTCATTGGTGGTTTTACGATGAATCAGAATTGTCCATTCAAACAAGGAAACTATGTTTTCTAATTCTATAGGTCAAGATATGAAGGAAACAATAACATGATCTTGTATTAGGTCATACAGGGTCGGGTAAGCATCGTCTCAATGTTTTAGCTATTGATACAGTAATTTTACCATGTTTCAACAGCATAACTAAGCATCATTACAAGTGATTAATAAATGTTCATTGAGAATTTAAAATGGAAAAAAACCATTTAATAATAATTATCTGTGTCCCATGTAGGTTATTTTTGGTTGCGTTATAAGCTAAGGCTTCTGAGGGATGATTGTGGGGATATTGTAACATTATCTGTATATGAATCGTTGATTTTTTTCAAAGGAATGTATTTTTTTTTGTGCGGTGTAAAATATGAATGTTAAAGTAATATTAAATGTGTAAATAAAAGAGTTAAAATAATCAAATGATTTTTTATAAATAGTACATAATCCCCAAGATGTGTCTCATTTGTTTGGTTGAGTTATATGAGATTTGTGAATCAAAATCCACATTTGTTTAAATCTACATGGAGGCACGAAGTTAGCACAAGGTTAGTGCTAACCATGAATGTCCAAGAGAGTGTCGCATGGTTTCTCAAACCATGAACATGAGTCCCCACAACCATGAGAGGGGCATACAAAATATACATAGGGGATCCAAAAGGGTTGTGTATAATTTCAATGACTATTCACAAATCCATGTAAGGGTTGAAACCTTGATGCAGTGTTGTCACATGGTTGCGGTACGGTTTGGAAGACCATGTGGATAAACTCTGTGCCTCATTAAAGGGTTAAAATTAAATTTCTTTCACATATTTATTTTAACCCTCCTCCTCCCTTATTCTCCTCACTCATGAAAAGAATCTCATAAACTCACGTGAAGATTTTCCCCTCTAGATAGTCATGTTGGGATACCCTATGTCTATTCCTAGAATTAGCATTTGGTCATCATGTTAGATTTCTAATTTTCCTTTCTCAGTTTATCATTCTATATTGAATGCTATTTCAATGTGAGATAATATTCTCTATTTTATAGGTGTTTTTTATTATTCTATTTTCTCTCGATCCAACTAAAATCAATGAATAATAATGGATTAGTTAAGAATCATAAACATGATATAGGTGGCCTATGGATTTTCATTTATGGTTTCTCTTGTTTATGGAAAGAATCATTGGGTCATATGTTGTACTTTCAAAGTGTCCACATAAATAAATGGTTTTAATTAAGAAAATATTAATGAATTGAAATTAGTTAGTCTTTAATCACTTAATTAAACTTCATAGGTTATATAACTCAATATGGACCACCCCATTTGGCGTATCTCTTATATTTTGTCACCACTAAGATTTTGATTTGGAGTTAAAATAAACTTTGGGGATTGTTAAATTTCCGTTTATCAAATGAAATGGTTAAATGGAATTAAATGAATAAATAGTGGGGTGGATAAATCACTTTCTTTATGATCATTAATTATATTATTTTATAATCATCCTTTATAAAATAAGTTTCCAATTAGAATTGAGTGGGATCTTTAATCCAAGGATTTACCCTTTTCCATTACCAATTTTTTAATGTAATGTTTGACTCATCACACCTAAAAACCTATTATGATGACTTGTATAATTATGTGTATGATTAAATGGCCACGTTATTTTATAGAAATCTAATTAAAAATTGAATAATCATAATGATTGATATTTAAATGGAATGATTGAATTATCATTATCGGTGTTTCATTATTAAATGTGAACTACCTACTTTTGACATTAAGACATGAGCGATACAAGTTTCCTCTTTACAGAACACATTGGTTAAAGAATTATATCTCAAATAGGATACACTATTCCCAAAGTGACATCATGATCCTCTTTAAGGAACTCCATGTTCATGTGCTCAATAGAAAAGTAGAATAACCTTATACAAGATTTTTAAGGAGTATCCTCTGTTAGGTTTGATATAAATTATGCTTCATATCCACCTTGGTATGGGATGTTGGACATAGAATTTCAAATCCAATTGGATGCTAAAAATGACATTTCACATCCACGATTTGGATGTTGTAAAAGATGCTTCAGATAATTTATTCAGACTATCTAGAATGGTTCTATGTATCCCCTGAAAGAAGCATGCAATTTTACACTGATTTATTACATTGATACCCATATACTATTATTCCTATTATATATAGATTCCATGGTTACACATTGGGTCATGGAGAGTATATCATGTATATATATATATGAATGAATATTCATATAGATATATAGTTTATATATATAAATAGATATATAGATATAGATATATATAGATATATATATGGAGATACTTGTTTGGAGACATTCGAGCTTAGGTCGAAGCGGGTATTGTCAGTCGAGCGTCCTTTGAGGAAACCAAGTCCGAATTAGTTATATTCATTTATTCACTTACGCAATTTTTATAACTGAACACTGTGACCTTAATATTCATGGAATATATTCATTTATACACCATTGGTGGTGTACTATTGTGTTTATTTCACACCCAATTCGGGTTGTTGTTGAGTACTTAGACATACCTCAGGTTAACATGATCAGAATTCTTCAGGGTTTTTTGTGTTGTAAACATGGACATGTTCTCTTAGGAGAATAGTACTGAGTAAATTCTCTAGATTATCATAGAGATATCATTTACTATTCAGTTATTTTCTTTATTAATGTATTTTATGCATGCTACAGTGATTTCTAGTTCTCTATTTGGTATTGACATGACATCATTCTGTATATTATATCGTTCATTTATTTGGAAGTTTATTTTTATTAGGATGATTTATGTCTACTAAATATCACTTATACTACCTCTTCTATTGATTTATTTATATATTCCATTACACTACTCTATCCATGATGGTATAGTCTCCCCACTATTCCACCATTAGAAATTCACAGTTAGTCATCAACCTCGGACATATGGGGAGGCATGGTTATGGCTATTTGGTGATCGGTATACATTATATTTATAGAGTGACTCTTTCCAGTACTATCATGACCAATCCCCCAGGGCCCTTGTCGTGACTACCCCTAGCACACCTCCAATAGCCCTAAGGCTGGCGACTAGCACTGAGTAAGCATATCCCAAAAATGGGAGACATTTTCTTAATTACCTCTACATACACATGCCTCCAAGAAAAATTATTGAAGTAAAAATAGTAAGTAAAAATGATTGCATACCACTAAGATATCTATACAGAATAATAATACAAAACTGAAAAGTAAATAGGGCTAGAATATAAGACCAAACAAAATAAAACATAAAAGCAATTGAAAGTCATATGCAGAAAACCCTACTAGAAGGGTATACATAGAATCACCTGTTTGAAGTCACTGAAAAACACCACGTCTATCAGGCCTTTCTCTATGCACCACCTAGCCCCGGTCCACCAAAGAATATGTCAATGCCTTAATCATCTTCACAAGAATAAACACATATGGGAATAGCCTGTGCAAGGGTGATTGAAACAATACTTAGTAGGAACCCCAAAACCACAAAAGAAAAATAATACTAAGGATTACACGAAGTATACCACAAAAGATACACACAAAGTATAACATAAAGGAAACACACAATGTACATTCAATGTGGTCAGATCTCCTAGGTATAAGTCTAAAGCATGAAGAGAATGATTTACAGCTGTATTCCATAGATCTACCAGTATCCCTAACACTAGTAGTTTTGACAAAGCACAAAGCATCGAGGGAACATGGAGCCTCGATGGCACCAAGAGAATCCATGGAAAAATAAATGCCAATGATGCATGGATCATATCTGGCACCCAGAGCGGTGATGACACCCAGGACATTGATGGCGCACCGAGCATCGATGTTTCATGGCGCTGAAATGGTTCATGGAGCATATATGGCACATGTAGTGTTGAGGGTGCATGGAGCATCGATGGAACACGGATAGGTAATGGGTTAGGTATCCCCCAAGACACATAGTCACCAAGATCACATAGTCATAGCCATATACAGTATTCCGCTCATAGCACGCCTATTTCTGGAGGACCTACTCCTTAAGCCTTTAGTTCATATCACAACTTCCAAAAAAACCGACAATTAATATCTCAAAAGTTATTTATCATCACAAGGGTACCAACACAACAAATGTATCACAAAACAGATGCATGGTTTCAAATATATGGCCAATTTAGTAAAAATGATTCGGTACGGTCCGACCGACCAGACCCAACCCAGTTAGGACGACCCGACCCGACCCAGTTATTTTGGGTGGGTCCAAAATAGCCCGGTTCTCTAGCCTATTCCACCCTGGACACATCCCTCTAATCCACATGGTCACCCGATAGCATGGCCAGCCAGCACCCCCAATCAACGCAGTGTTGTCCTATATCTCACACGGTCATCCCACCTTCCATGTATGGTTCAGCGGCCTCGACTCCACCACGAGATCTCACTGACACATTCTTTGAGACACGTCCCACCATAGCCACTTCCACAACCTCCTACCGTTGCCACCTCCATGTCCTCCAATCATGGCCCATGTCCTCTACCCAAGGCCTGCTCAACTGCAGGCTCCTCCTCTAAAGGTGGTCCTGCCCGGACCGCAGTTGCGCGCCCCACCACCGACTACCACTCCGGTGTCATGCCATTCATCTCTTCATCCTCCATAAGCCTCTGCCTGTTTGCTTCACTCTTATTTCACCTCTACAATTTCTTCATGTATCACAACATTTTTTCTCAGATCATTACTCCATAGATCGTTGGAACAATGATCGATTGTTCGCCTAGAGTCTCATAATGGTGAAGAATGCATAAAGAAAAATATATATTTAGGGGGGATTGAGAAAAAGAACACCCAAATAATGCCTCTTGGCCTTGTTTGTTTCATCCTTGATCCGTTCATGTTAAAGGGATCATGAAGAAACAATTGCAGATAAATCACCAATATTTAATCGCATTAATCCCACAATAATTATCCCTCCCAAAAGAACGATCGAACAATAGATAATATTATTCGTCGGTTAGTATAAATTTTTTGTTTGGTTCTAAGAAGGGGAAAAGAAATGATATAGCGATTGACACCCTACCTGAATGGTTGGATCAGTCATTGATGAAGAACAGGTGTTCATGTAGTTTTCGATCCTTGATTTATCGATGTTCGTTGTCAGGAGAGTGCTTCCTTCTCCTTACCTTAGATGTAATTATGGACTTATAGTGATAACCCTGAATTCCAATGACATGGATTATTAAAAAGTAAAACTACTGCTACATTAAAAGGTAACATTAAATAAAATGTTTTTCTTAAATATTTTAATGACATTTACCTGAAAAAACTAACTTCCACCCTCGACCTGTGCCGATTGAGGTTAGGCCCAACCTAAGGTAAAGTCATTGTTCTAAATGCATGGGTTCCCTAAAATATTTCATATAGGCACCCTTTTAGAAGTTATTCCAGTTCAAAGATAAACTGCCTACACATCTTAATTAAATACTGAACTTTATTAAACGAATCATTCCATGCATACCAGTTCTCAGAATCTCACATAATCTTAGTGCCTAGTCTCTGAATATTCCCAATAAATCTAAAAAAATAAATTCAAGAAAATCAGAGTCATTAAATTCTCCCCAACTTATGGATTTTTGTCCCCAAAAGCAAAAATAAAGGCTACTCAACAAAAAGGTGAGAGTACTGAGCACGAATCTGAGCCTCTCACTCCCAAGATCTCTCACGGAGATTCCCATTCTACCACCAAACACACATAAGATTAATCAACCACCCAAAAAGGATCCACTCATGTCGATCCTATATCCCCACCGGGAACTCCTTAGAAGTCTCCACATCTTCAATGTCCATCTTTCCCCAGTCAATGATGTGTGATGGATCATGGATGTACCTCCTCATCTCTAACACATGGAAGAAATAATCCACCTAGTGTAATTGTGATCGTAGTTCTAGGCAGTACACCACCTTGTAAAATCTACTCAAAATATGAAAAGGGATGATATCTCAGAGAGAACTTGCCAACCCTTCCAAATCTCCACAATCCTTGTCATGGTGTGACATGGCGGAATAGATGATCTCTATCCTCAAACTTCATAGGCCTCATCCTCCTGACAACATATGATTTTTTTCCAGCTCTATATAGTCATCATCTTCTCTTGAATGATCATCACCTTCTCTATGGTAGCTCGTACCAACTCTGGACCCATGAGTGCTAACTCTCCTAGGCCTATCTAGCACATTGGTGACCTGCATGGTCACCCATACACAGCCTCAAATAGTTCCATGCCTATGGTGGAGTGGTAATTTTTGTTATACGCAAACTACACCTGAGGTAGTTTGTGCTCCAAACTGCAAAAAATTTCTAGGATGATAGTGCGTATCATATCCTCTAGAACATCGATGGTTTTCTCCATCTTATCATCCATCTGGTTATGGAATACTGTGCATAAGTGAACTTGAGTCCCAATCACCTCCTATAATCCATTTCATAATCGGGATTTGAAACAATAATCACAATCTGATAAAATCATTTACGATAATCCGTGAAGCTAAATGATGTCCTATATGTAGAGGCGTCCCAAGATCTCTACTAAAATATAATCACAGATCGGTGGAAAGTGGGAAGAATTGTTGATTTGGTCAATTATCACCCATATGGTGTCCTACCCACTAGACATGCATGGTATACTTTTCAAAAATTCAATCAATATCCTATCCCACTTCCATGATAGTACCTCAAGTTGTTGGGTCAAGCCTGTTGGAACCTGGTGCTCATCCTTCACTTTCTGTTAAGTGAGGCATTGGGAAACAAACTCTGCCACCACCTTCTTCATCCCTATCCACTAGTACTAAAGTAAGATGTCTTGATATATCTTCTCCACTCCTGAATCTACCTCTAAAGGGAAATTATAAAAATCCCCAAATATCTCCTCCCGCAACATCACTAGTACTATTTTGAACCCTTAAAGAGAATGACATGATCCCCACCTTTCGAATATCTATCAGAGGCATTCCTTGTGGAGATATGATCACACAAAATTCTCATAGTATATATATTCAATATATGCCTCACTAACTCACAATAATAGTGGATGGGTAACTACCACTGACTAGATATAAGTTGGTCCATCTTCATCCATAAAGGATATATACAAAGTGGAGAAATTCTTTGATGTCTCACTTAGTAACTACAAGCTATATCTCTTTTTGAGAGCGTCTCCCCCCATGTTATCCTTCCCAGGAGTATATAAAATCTCAAAGTCATAGTCCTAGAAGAACTCTTGAAATAGTATTTGTATCAAGTTTAGATCCATCTAGGAGATGTTATACTTGAGACTGTTGTTGTCAGTGTAGATGGTAATCCACCCTCCCATCTGGTAGCATCACCACATCTTCAATTTGAAGACTACCACTGCTAGCTCAAGATCATGGGTCAGGTAGTTCTACTCATGCAACATCAACTAATGCAAATCGTAGGAAATCACTACTTACCTCTACATTAGGACACATCCAAGTCTGGTCCCAGATGCATTATAGAACACTACATACTCAAAAATCACCTCTGATAATCTCAAGATAGGAGTGGTCATCAATATCTACCAAAAATCTTGAAAGAAATGATGGTACTTCTATATCCACCCAAAAGGATGTCCCATCTATGTCAAAGACATAAAAAGTGATGCTACCCTGGAAAATATGGGAACAAAACATTGATAGTACCCTGCCAAACCTAGGAAACTCTGCACCTCGGTAACAATTATGGGTGGCTACCAAGGATGTATTTCCTCTATCATTACTGGATATACTACAACTCCAGCACCTGAAATGATGTGACCCAGACAGGGGATCTCCTGAATCTTGAACTGATACTTAGATGTCTTCCCATAAAGTTGGTTCTCTTAGAGAGTCTGCAAGACCATCCTAAAGTGTATCACATGCTCCTCCTCAGATACCAAGTACACTAGAATGTAATCAATGAAGACCACGGAGAATCTGTCTATGTATGGCTAGATGATCCTCTACATGAGTCCCACAAACATTAATAGGGTGTTTTTCATGCCAAATGGCATCATTGGGTAATCGTATTGGCTGTACCGACAATTTAAGGGTGTCTTTGGTACATCCTCACTCCTTAAATAAAGATGGTGATAGCCAGATCTGAGGTCTATCTTGGAGAACCACCACACCCCATTCATGTGATTTAAGAGGTCATCAATCCTTGGTAGTGGATACTTATTCTTCACAGTCACCTAATTTATGAACTTTAAGTACACACATAACCTCAATCTCCCATATGCATTCTTAGTAAAAAAAACTCGGGCTACCCAGGGTGAAACACTGGGTCTTCCTAGGGTAGATATTAGCATATTCCTAGGGTATAGATAAATACACAAGTCCACCTCTTTACGAGGAGGTAATCCATGAATAACTTCTAGAAATACGCCATCATACTCATCCACTATTGTAGGTAATAGAGGAATCATCTCATCTACTTCATTGAGGGTCATTCTAGCCAACATGTGTGGGGTTGGTTATACCCTCCTGCATGTGAGTCCATCCTACGCTACCTGGGTTTCTTTTTCACCAAAAAGGAAAACCTGGTCCCATCTTTATAGACACACCACACTCTATTACTAAAATAGTCAATATGGGATTGAACTAATGATAACTATTCCATACCAAGAATGACATCGTGAGGCCTTGACACTACCGTCAAGAGATCATAACTAAAACTCTCACCCCCATGAGTAAGGGAACACTATCAACACTAGTTCGTTATCCTCGAATCTCCTCCCATAAGAGTCTCTAAGCATAAGGATAAAGTTAATAGTTTCAATGGAATCTTCATGTCTCGAACAAGGGATCTCGAAAGAAGAGAGTGATTGGAACCTATGTTTATTAAAACTAAAACTATGGTGGAAAAGACACAGATCGTATCACTAATTATCTCTATAGCACTAGGGTCATAAATCCTCCATTGCCTAATGTTGTCTTTGTCCCTATCCACTAGCTCCTTGAGACTGAGGTGGACCACTTGGGGGTGGAGGTGGTAGTACCTTGGACCCCTACCCACCTCATCCTACAAGTCTAGCACCTCTTCCACATCTACTGCCTGCCTTCACCTATGCCTTGGTGGTCCATTGATTGTCTCTTGATCAGTCATATGATGGGTCGGAAAATCTCGAACTAGATGCCCCTAATCATCGCGTGAGTAACGCAGCCTATCCTTCAGCTGACTCTCACTACCATGGTAGCCTCTGGCCACTGAACCCATTTCCTAGGGTCATCTGTTGAACTTTTTGATCCTCTTAGATCCCTGCATCAGCTGTTAGCTACCTACTTTTGATGATTCTGCTACCTAGTTCTTGGTGGTAGCTCCCACAGTTAGTGTCTGCTCTTCCAAAAATCCCTCTATAAGCATAGATCACTACAGTACCCCAAAATATGTAGGGATGATAAGGGATATCATGGATGTACAGATCTCCTAGAATAGTCCCTGATCAATGATCCAGGCCTTGAAGAATGGGTCTTTTACCATATCTGTGGAGTAGCAAGAATGATCTGTAAATCACTATGAGTACTTTTCTATTATCTGACTACACTGCTCAAATGTAGTAGATCCTGTATATGCTTGGAGTGTAGCTTCGCTATAAAAATATCCTACATGAAGAGATGATCAATGTCTTTACAAGTTATAGTCATCTCCCTATGCACCTGGATCAATAATCTCCACCATCTCCCTACTGAGACCAAAAGAAGACTCGTAGATTTGTTTTCAATCTAGTGGACATGAGTCCTCACTAGGTGGAAGACATGCATTATAGCCTTCATCCAATCCTCAAATTTTGGGGTTTCTAGCTCAACCACGAAAATGAGAGGTCACTTCCTATTGAACTCATGAAACAAACGCATACTACATGCATCCTCTATCAGTAATATTGTTAGTAATTACTGCTCTCCAAGTGGTGGTATCACTGGTAAACCACACTAGGGTTATATGTTCAGTACTTTTCCTTGTACCGATTCCTCTTTACTATACAGATCGTCCTCGTGATCACACATTGGAATTCTATATGGCTGTCTGCATGAAGGCATCCAGAAATAGATCAAGATATACCACAATCAATATAGTATATCGGGTAAGCTGACACTGACATAGGTTGGATACGAGAACAAACTCAATCATATATGATGCATTTATTATTTATTCCCTTGAATTAGTGTTTTCATGTACTGAGTTGAAAGAAGAATTCAGAATCCTGGTGTACGGACACATTGACCGTCGCACCATCACTGGAGTCCCTGATCTGTAATCCGAACATGAAATAATTAACATTGTTTCCCCAAACCAATCTCCTATAATCTTTTTTTCCTTTAGGTAGAAATGATTATCCCTGATACCACTCTATCATGACCCATCCTCTAGGGCCCGTTTCATTACTACCCCAATCCCACCTTCAATAGGGTAGGGGCTGGAAACTAACATCGAGTAGGTAAATCTCACAAATGGGAGGCATTTTCCTAAGTACATGTACACATTCACATGTCTCCATGAAAATGTGATGAATTGAAAACACTAAGAAAAAATGCGAAAATTCCACAAAAATAACCATACCGAGTAACAGTACAAAACTAAAAAGTTAACAGGGCCAGAATAAAAGCCCCAGAAAAGGAAAGGTACAATCTCCTAAAACATGTCTGTAGAAAACCCTACCTGAAGGGTAGGTTGTCACGACCAGTCCCCCAAGGCCCATGTCATTACTACCCCAAGCCCTCCATCCATAGACCAGGGGCTAGAGACTAGCACCAATGGCGTATTTCCCCAAAACTGGGAAGGAATTTCCTTTATAACGTAATAAAGAATAATGATGAACTTCAAATTTTAAAACCTACACATCGATTCTATCCCAAACCGAAAAAGAAATCAAGCAAAGTATTACCACACAAATAAAACCCTTACCTCGTATTGTTCTCCGACATCACAAACTGTTCCTCGGGACCCATGTCGTGACTACCCCAAGCCTGCCTTTTATAGGCCAGGGGCTGGTGACTAGCACCAAAGGCATAATTTTCTAAAACTGGGAAGGCATTTTCTTTATAACCTGTAAAAACATACAAAATGATACGAACATGAGTAAACTGTATAACCAAAAGAGTGCTCAAAGTAGAAAGGGTCTAGAATACAATCCCAATAGTAAAGGTACAAGTACAACTGAAAACAATACAACTATAGAAAAAGAAATAAAAGAAGTTACTAGGTTGTCCTTCGAGATTCCTACCTAAAGGGTAGGTACTGAAAGCCTCCTCAGCACTCTGCATCCGTCTGTATCCTCCATATACTGACACACCGTATTGTCCACCTCCACGCACCGTCCAGTCCTGGTACTCTCAGCCTCAGTCAGCGATGTCCGTCGTCTGCAACCAACGCAACAAGGTGTGGGCATATCCCATGTAGGGGTGAGTATAATGATACTCAGTAGGGACCCCGATACCCTCAAGGTCTCACAAAATCTAACAAGAATAAACCAAAAAATATGAAATCAACAGATAACCTTACTTAGGTATACGCCCATACATATACCTAAGTTATCAAGTGATCCATCTCAATCATAAGGAAAATACAGAAAAACTAACTCAACTCAACCAGGATTTTATTCTAGGGGTAGTAACAGGTAACATCCCCAGTAACATTATTGAAACCTCAGTTGTTGGAGAAATCCTCCACTATCGAGTACAGTGGGCCTTCTACGACACCAAGCATGCTTCCCACTATCCTTGGACTGCTGAGGTACTCCTCCTATCGAGTACCGTGGATCTGCCGCATCACCATGCATGCTCCTCACCATGCGTATGCTGTGTCACCAAGCGCCCTCCCTCTCGTAGCCTGCTGAGGTAATCCTCATGTCGAGTACCATGGGTCTGCCGCGAGACCAAGTCTCTCCCCACTGTGCGTCTTCCATGACACAGAGGCGCTCCCCCCTGGGCTAGTAGAGTCACTCCAAGTCAAAATGGTCAGCAGTCGTTAGGTCTCAGCTAGCTACTAGGTCTCCTCACTATGCTCGCTCATCTAGGGGAGGATCTGCTCCATGTGCTACTACTCGATACTCCAACTATCACGAATTCCCATAAATAACTATCTCAATGTTATACCACATTATAGGGGTCTCAATGCAAAAGACGACGGGTCAAACAGACGCCCGGTTGGTGAGTAATTAGCACTTTTGTATAGGGGGCCCGGTTGGATTCATGCTCGATCCAACCTGACTATTTCCCATCTCAAACAAGAACTCTAGTGGAGTATACCCAAAGGGACCTTCTCCCTCTAAGATTTTTATAACAACTGACTGTTCGTTAAACGGGACTTTGGTGCAAAAGTTATGTCCAAAAGAGCGTAAAGGGTCGTAGTGGGACTGGGTCCGACCCGTCCCGACCTGGCATGGGTCGACTCAATTCAGGTCAACCCAGACCGACCCGCTGGGTTAGAACCTGACCGTGATGTGGCCCTGTCCTCTAGGAGGTCTGGTAGGCCATGAGGGCCGCAAGGGGCCACAGAGCCTGCGAGTGTCATGGGGCGGCTCAGCCGTGGGGGTGTGGCGTGGGTGCGGGTCATGTTTGGCTGGGGGGGCCCGAGGGGCATGGGCCAGTTCGGCCAGGGCACCGTGAGGGGTGTGGGCCGATTCGTCCTGGGTGTCGTGAGGGGCGCGGGCCGGTTCGACTGGGGCACCACTATCATGACCTGCCCCATGGGCCCCATGCCATGACTACCCCAATCCCTCCTTCCATAGGCCAGGGGCTGGTGACTAGCACCAAAGGCGTATTTCCTAAAAACTAGGAAGGAATTGCCTTTATAACCAATAAAGACACACTTGAGCAAGCACATAGCTGGAAGTAACACCAATTAAACTATATAAAAATTGAGTGCGGAAAGTAAAAAGGGGCCAGAATACAAGTCCAACAGTAAAGGTACAAGGACAACAAAAATTTAATAGAATTGAAGATATAAAAAAGAAACCTATAGGATCATCCTCTAAGGTTCCTACCTAAAAGGTAAGTACATATCGCCTCCTCAGTACTCCTTGTCTGTCAGTCTCCTCCGTGTACCAACTCGTCATAAGGTCTTCCTCTAGGTACCCTCCAGTCCTGGTACTCTCAGCCTCAGTCAGTGTTGTCCGTCATCAGTATCCAACACAATAATATGTGGGCAAAGCCCGTGCAAGGGTGAGTATAACGATACTCAGTAGGGACCCTGAGACCCTCAAGGTCTCACAAAATCCACCAAGGATTAACCACAAAGAATTAAATCAATAGATAACCCTACTTAGTTATATGCCCATAGATATACCTTAGCTATCAAGTGATCCATCTCAATCATGAGGAAAACATAGAAAAACTGACTCAGCTCAACCTGGATTTTATTCTAGGGGTAGTATCAAGTAACATCCCCAGTCAAATTTTCAAAACATCGACTGCTGGAGAACTCCTCCACTATTGAGTACAGTGGGCCTGTCCTGACCCCAAGCTCACTTCCCAATAACTTTGGACTGCTGAGGTACTCCTCCTGTCAAGTAACATAGATCTGTTGTGTCACCAAGTGATATCCCCACCGTGGGTCTACCGCCTCACCAAGTGCTCTCCCCCTCATAGCCTGATGAGGTACTCCTTTTGTTGAGTACCATGGGTCTGGTGATACACTAAGGTGATCCCCACTGTGGGTCTGCTGTAACACCAGGTCACTCCCCACGGGGCTAGTAGAGTCACTCCGACTGAAAACGGTCACCAGTTGTCAGGTCTCATCCAGCTACTAGGTCTCTACACTATGCTCACTCTTCTTTGTAAGTATCATATCCACAAGATACAGTTTTATACTCCAATTGTCACGATGTCCCACGAAGAAGTATCATAAAGTTCATCCATGACATAGGTGTCTCAATGTAACAGACATGGTGTTGATCGGATGTCCGGTCTGTTAGTTATTAGCCTTTTAGTCCCAAGGGCCCAGTTGAATTCGTGCTCGATCCAACCTAACCATTTCCCATCTCAATCCAAAACTCTAGTGGAGTATACTCGAAATGAATGTCTCACTCCAGTATTTCTAGGCCCACTGATAGTTCATCAAATGGACGCCCGGTGCCAAAGATATGGCCAAAAGAAAGTAAAGAGTCGTAATGGGCCCAGGTCTGGTCCGACCTGGCATGGTTTCACCCGGTTTGGGTTGACCCGACCCGACCCATAGGTTCATGCCCAGCCTGTAATGTGGTCGAGACCCTTGGGAGGTCCAGCAGTCCGCGGGGGCCGCACAGCCCATGGGGGCCATGGGGCGCCTCGACCGCGGGGGTGTCGTGAGGGTGCGGGGCCGGTTTGGCAGGGGCGCCGTGAGGGGCGCGGGCGGCCCAAGCGGTCGGTGGGTGATGCGAGCAGGGCGGCATGGAGGGCCAGCGACGGCACTGCCGGGGTGGCTCAAAGGGCCCACAGCAGTGCGGCCGGGGTGGCTCGGAGGGCCAGCGGAGGCGCAACCTGTGGGTGTTATGGCCGGCGGCAGGCGCGGCCGGAGGGCGGCACGGCTGGCGGGGGCGCGGCCGGCGGGCAGTGCGGCCTGTGGGCGGTTCGTCTGGCTGGCGGCACGGCGAGGGAGGCATGATCGGGGTGGCTAGGCTGGCGGGCGGCATGGCTAGGGAGTCTTGGCCAGCGGGCGTGGGGCTGGTTCAGTCGAGAGGTCGGAGCGCCGTAGGGGTGGCGCGGGTCATGGTGGCCTCGGGTGGCAGCATCAGTGCCTTCATCGCCTTTATTCATTCCGAAGAACACCACAAAGAAGAAAGACCGAGGGAGTTCGGGACATGTTAGTTCGGACCGCACCCACCATGTTTAGAGTGGTAGCATATGGTTCACAAGAACGAAGCAATGAACGCCAACCATGATCTTCAGTAGTTTAATCATTCCCAATACCGCATAAGAGGAGTAAGTATTACCTGAAAAGTTATAAACAAATAGCATTAAACCCCTAACTTGGGTTGATACGTTGATAGATTCGTGTGGAAGAAGGTGAATCGTTGGGAAAAAGATGGACGCCAGTGTCATCGGTGTTTTCCTCGATCGTTGGATTGTGTGTCAATTCCTCATAGTCGAAGACGTCCTATGTTGGAGGAAGTCTCGAAGAAGAATGTCAAATTCGGGGTTGGCATTCTTCGTCGGCGTTCTACTATAGAAGAACTAATTCTTCATTCGTAGAAATCGTTCTTCATTGGAGAGGTTTTCTCCCAAGGCTCCACCAAATAGAAAATTGCCAACTATTGTGTTTTTCCTAACATTAATAATTGGCAATAATTTGAAAAAATAGCTTAATTAAACACCTAGGTTGGCACACTTAATTAATGTGGGTTGGCGTAATTAATGTGGAGGAATCTCAAGAGGCTCCTCCCCATTAAAGAGGGGGGTTGAGTTGTTTCTTCTCCCCCATTAATAGGGGAGGGTGGTCCCTACCCCTAAATTCAATTTGGGAGGTTATTGAAATCTCGGGTGGTCCCCACCACAATTAAACATGAATAGGAGGTTTAGTTCTAGTGGACCCCATGCTTGAACAACAACATGGAGTGTGTTTACAACAAAAATAATATAAATTGTGTGTTTATTTTATTTATTATTTCCATGAAAAACCCAAAAACTAACTTTCAACCTCAACCATTTGACATCGAGGTGAAAGTCTCCTAAAGTGAATGCCAGTATTTTGAGTTCAAAGGTGCCCCCAGATTTCAATTCTGGGCACCATTTCAAAGGTTAGAAAAAAATGATTGCACGTTTACTGAATGTACTCAAAATAAAGTTTATAAATTCATTCCGGGCAGTCCGGGCCTCGGAATCACGTGCCATAAATTTTCGTGGACTCCTAAAATTCCCATATATTTAAGAAACATACATGGAAATTTTGGGTCTTTACATTCTCCCCACCTCAGGTTTTACATCCCCATAAGCCACAACTCAAACTAGGGGAACAAGTGTGGGTACTGAGCATGCATCTAAGACTCCCACTGCCATGTGCTCTCTTAGAGGTTCCCGTGTTGCCAGCAAATGCGCACCAAAAGTATCAACCATCCATAAAGGACCTGCTCCGGTCGATCCTAAATGTCAACTGGAACTTCCATAAATGTATCCCCATTGTCGATGTCCAGCTCTCCATGGTCGATTATGTGAGAAGGGTCATGCATGTTTTTCCTCAGCTGGGATACGTGGAAGACGTCGTGCACCCGGTGCAACTGAGGTGGAAGAGATGAGTGCTATGCCACCTCGCCAACTCTACTGAGGACCTGAAAAGTTCCAATGAACCTCAGAGATAACTTTCCACCTCGGCCAAATCTCCACAAACCGTGTCGAGGTGAGACCCATAGAAATTCATGGTCACCATCCTCAAACTCTAGAGGTCTTCGTCTCCTGTCGACATACGACTTCTGCCTTCTTTGTGCAGTCTTCATCCGTTCCTGGATGACCTGCACCTTCTCTCTGTTAGCACATACCATCTCTAGTCCCACTAGTGCTGACTCCCCTGGGTCAGTCTAGAACAAGGGTGATCTGCATGGTCGCCCATATAACGCCTCAAAAGGTGCCATCCCAAAGGTGGAGTGATAGTTTTTGTTTTACGCAAACTCCACCAAAGGCATGTGATCCTCCTAAATGAAACTGAAGGTGAGCACACAAGCACACAAAATGTCCTCGAGGGTCTGAATGGTTCACTCAGTCTGACCATCCGTATGAGGATGGAAGGCGGTGCTCAAACTAAGTTGTGTCCCGAAAGTCTTATGCAAACCCTTATTTATCTGGGTATTAAAACATGTATCACGATCAGAGACAGCCTTCATGGGTACTCCATATACCCAAACAATCTCGTGCACATAATGGTGTCCCAAGCTCTATACTAAACCATTCCCTATGATTGGTAGGAATTGGGCCGACTTGGTGTGTCTGTCGACTATCACACAAATCGAGTCATGTCCCCTAGATGTAAATGGATGTCCAATCATGAAATTCCATGGATATATCATCCCACTTCCACTATGGGACCTCTAAAGGCTGAACCAAGCCTGCTGGTACCTGATGCTCTGGCTTCACTTGCTGACAAGTGAGGCATCGAGAGACAAAATCTACAACTAATTTCATCATTCTTGGCCACCATTGTTGTCTTTGGAGATCTTGGTACATCTGTGCCACTCTTGGATATACCACTAGAGGGGATGTGTTGTACTCCCTCAACACTTCCTCCGGAAGTGACACTGGTGTTATGGTACGTCCCCTGAAGAGGATGACGTGTTCCCCACCTTCAGAAAATCAATCAGGTGCCTGTCCTTTGGATATATGAGCACGTCGTGTCTCGCAGTAAACATCCCCACATTGAACCTTCCTGACTCTCTAAATAAGTGGGGGAGTGACTATAAAATACTGTAGAAAAGATGCTCTATCTCTATCCACAAAGGATATCTACAAAGCGGATAGCTGCTCCATCGCCTCACCTAGGAGCTGTATACCGGATCACATATTGAGTGAATATAAAAAAACATTCCCCTACCTAGGAGTATAGACTATCTGAAAGTCATATTACTGGAGGAATTCAAGCCAACATCACTATCTCAGGTTCAGGTCCTTCTGGGAGAAGATATACCTAAGACACTTTTGATCAGAGTACATGGTAAAATGCTCTCCCATCATATAGTGTCTCCTGATATTCAAGGTGAAGACCACTTCTGCTAACTCCAGGTCATTGGTAGTGTAGTTCTTCTCATGCCGTCTCAATTTTCGAGAGCCATATATGATCACTCGTTGCTCCTGCATCAGTACACATCTGAGTCCGGTCCCTAACGCGTTGTAGTAGACTATGTACCCTATGTCTTCCTCTAGAAGCCTCACGTTGGGGGCACTAGTCAGCCTATGCCTCAGCTCTTGAAAGCTCTGCTGTCATCTCTTCGACCACAAAAAGGGTTTCCTCTTCTTCATCATGGATGATATTGGTGCTGAAATTCTGGTGAAATCTGGCACAAATCTCTTGTAGTATCCTGCCAATCCCATAAAACTTCATACTTCAATCACACTCCTGGGCGGATCCCAAGAAAGCACCACCTCAATATTTACTGGATCCAATGAAACTCTATCCTCTAAGATGACATGTCCTAGAAAGTGAACCTCTAGGATCCAGAATTGGCACTTTTAGAGCTTACCATAAAGCTGGTGCTCTCGGTGTGTGTCCAGTACAACCCGAAAATTGTAGGCATGATCCTCCTCAGTAGTCGAGTAAATAAAAATATCTTCGATAAATAATATGACAAAGAGATCAAGGTATAGCTGAAAGATCCTATTCATGAGTCCCATGAACACTGATAGAGCATTGGTTATGTCTAAAGGCATAACCAAGAACTCGTAGTGATCGTACTGACATCTGAAAGTCGTCTTCTGCACATCCTTGTCTCAAATCTTAGCTGGTGGTAGGCTGATCTGAGGACTATCTTTGAGAACTACTGTTCTCCCTTCAGATGATCCAAGAGGTCATCAATCCTAGGGAGTGGGTACTTGTTCATTAGGGTCACCTGGTCTAGGTGTCGATAGTCAACAGAAATCCTTATGCTCCCATCCACATTCTTGGGAAAAAAAATTGGTGCTACCCAAGGAGAAACACTGGGTCAGATGAATCCCTTCCCTTGTAAGTCCTATGGATGTAACCACAGCTCATGAAGCTCCGCGAGATCTATCTTATATGCTGGTATAGATATCAGTGTCATAACGGGGTATACATAAATGTAAAATTCCACCTCTCTGCGAGGATGTAGACCTGGGAAATCATCAGGGAAAACATCCATGTACTGGTCCACCACTATAGGATAACTCAGAATCTCCACATGAACAGCTCTGAGGGTATGGATATCCAACTGTTGAGTGATCGGTTTCACTCTCCTCTGAGCAAGTCCATCTTGTGCTGCAAAGGATCCCTTCTCACCAGTGAATGTAATCCTAGTCCCATCCATGGGGACACACCACACTTTTTGCCAAATACAGTCAATCTGAGCATGGACTATAGATAACCAGTCCATACCCAATATAATATCGTAAGGTCTCAACGCCTCTACTAGGAGATCCTAGTCGAATCTCTCACTTCCTATATTAAGCTCACACTGCTGACACCAGTGCGTAATTGTTGAATCTACTCCTGAAGGAGTCTATATCCATAAGGATCGAACGAACAGCTTCATTGGAATCTCTGAGCTCTGAACGAGGGTAGTGGAAATAAAAGAATGACTCGAACCTATGTCTATAAGTACTACAGCTAAGGTGGAGTGGACACAGATCATACCTCGAATCATCTCCGGAGTTCCATGATCTTTAGCCTTAGCTACATGGAGCTGAGCTCTCCCTTGTCCACCTGCTCTCTACAGTCAGGGTGGACCTCGTGGTGGTGGTGGAGGTAATATCTCGAATCGTCACCCACCACCAGCTACACAACCAACTCCTTCGCCATGTCTGCCTTCTCCCTGTGGACCTCCTCGGTCGAACTTCTATCTCTGCTTGGGTGGTCCTTTGACTATCTGCTGATCATCCGTAAGGTGGGTCAGACAGTCACGAGCCATGTGACCCCTGCCCACCACATGTGAATCACCGCCTACTCCTGGCATGTCTGTCTCCTCTTTGGGTTCCCCGCACAACCAAATCTAAATCATGTATTCTTCCAACTGTAGGTCTGGTCCTCTTGGAACTCTGCAAAATCTGTTTGCTTCCAACTACTGAAGTCTCTTCTATGTGATTATTGGTGGTGGATCTCCCTGCTAGAGATTGCTTAGCAAGGAAACTCTCCACTAGTAGGGATTTCTCTAACCCCCACGCCTATGTCGGGATGCTGAGTCAGATCACTGAAGCCCTTATATCTCACTTGATTCTCTACTCAAAGGTTTGTGCCCTGAAGAATGGGTCCCGCACAATATTGGTGAAGTAGTATTAGGGGTCAGTGAACCTCACTGAGTACTGAGCTACAGAAATGATGTCCTGCTGCAGATGAAGTAGCTACGGTAATCACACTATGCGTAGAGTCGCTGGAAAAAAGTCCGCCCTAAATATGCTCTCAATGACTGCTCATAGAAGTTCCACCTTGTCTTGGACATGGATCATCAAGCACCACCATCTACCCACTACTGCCTGTAGAAGGATAGATGCAAGAATCATGATGAGATCGGCTGGTGTCCCTAAATGTTAGAAAACTCTCACCACAGCCTCCAAGCAATCCCCAGCCACCATTGGGTCGGTCTCTCCCCTAAACCAACTTTTCATAAGGTCCTCTTAGTATTGTTTAGTCTTGGTACTCTCAGCCTCAGTCAGTGATGTCCGTCGTCTGTATCCAATACAACAAGATGCGGGAAAATCTCATGCAAGGGTGAGTATAACGATAGTCAGTAGGGAACCTGAGACCCTTAAGGTCTCAAGAAATCCAACAAGGATAAACCAAAATTAATGAAATCAACAGACAGAACTACTTAGGTATATGCCCATACATATACCTAAGCTATCAAGTGATCCTTAAAAATCATGAGGAAAACACAGAAAAACTTACTTAGCTCAACCATGATTTTATTCTAGGGGTAGAATGAAGTAACATCCCCACTCACATTGTCGAAACCTCGGTTTCTAGAGAACTCCACCTCTATCGAGTACAGTGGCCCTACCACAACAACAATCACATTTCCCACTAACCCTAGACTACTGAGGTACTCCTCTTGTCGAGTACAATGGATCTATAGTGTCACCAAGCGCGCTCCCCGCCGTGGGTCTGCCACGTCACCAAGCGCGCTCCCCCTCATAGCCTATAGAGGTACTCCTCCTGTCAAGTACTGTGGGTCTTCCGTGACACAAAGGAACTTCCCGCTATGGGTCTTCCACAACCCAAAGGCACTCCCCACTGGGCTAGTAGAGTCACTCTGAGTCCAAACGGTCAGTAGTCGTCGGGTCTCAACTATCTACTAGATCTCTGCACTATGCTCGCTTGACTCTGGGAGGATCTGCTCCACAAGCTACTATTCGATAATCCAAATATCACAAAGTCCAATGAAGAAGTATTTCAAAGGTCCACAATGTCATAGGGGTCTCAACATAATAGACATCTCGTCAATCGGACTTATGGTCTGTTAGTTATTATCCTTTTACTCCCGGGGGCCCGCTTGGATTCGTGCTCGATCCAACCTGATCGTTTTCCATCTCCATCCCAATCTCTAGTGGAGAATACTCAAAGGGACCATCCTGCTCCATGATTTCAAGTGCTGTTTATGGTTTTTCAAAAGGATGTCTGGTGACAATGTTATGGACAAAAGAAATTAGAGGGTCGTAATGGGCCTGAGTCTGGTCTGGCCCGACCCACAGGGTCCGGCCCGACCCGTAATGCAGCCTGGACTGTTGGGAGGTCCAGAAGGCTGCGAGGTCCATGAGGGGTCATAGAGCATGTGGGGGCCATGTGGAGGATCAGCCGTGGGGGTGCTGTGAGGGAGTAGGGCCGGTTCAGCTGGGGTGCCGCGAGGGGCACAGGAAGCTCGGGAGGCCAGCGGACAATGCGAGCTGGGTGGCATGGAGTGCCGGTGGTGGCACGACCAGTGGGAGGCATGGCAGCAGGGCAGCACGACCGATGGGGGCACGGCAGGCAGGCGGCGCAACCAGCGCGGGGTGTGGATGGGGTGGGGCAGCTAGTGGGGGGCATGACACGTGAGTAGCATAGCCGGTGGGTGGCTCGAACAGCGGGTGGCGCAGCCGGGGTGGCTTGGCCGGTGGGCGGCGCGACTGGGTAGGCTCAGCCGGTGGGCGCGAGGCTGGTTCATCCGGGAGGCCCGAGCACTGCAGGGGTGGCATGAGTTGTGGTGGCCGTAGTTGGTGGAGTCATTCCCTTCATAGCCTTCATCGCCTTCGTTCATTCAGAATAACACCACAAATAAGAATGGTGGAGGGGGGGTCGGGGCATGTTAGTTTGTCCCACAACCTCCTCGTTTAGAGTGGTAGCATACAGTTCACAATAATGAAGCAAAGAATGTCAACCATGATCTTCCGTAATTTAATCATTCCCAATCCCGCACAAGATATGTAGGGAGTACCTAGAAAGTGACAAAAAAATAGCAATAAAACCCTACCTCAGGTTGATACATCGATAGAGTCATGGGGAAGAAGGCGAATCATTGGGAAAATGATGGGCATCGGTTTCATCAGCGTTTTCCTCGATTATCGGTTTTTGCGTCGGTTCGTCATAGTCAAAGAAGTCCTACGTCGGAGGAAGTCTCGAGGACGAAGTTCGAATTTGGGGTCGGCGTTTTTCGTCAGTGTTCTTTATTGGAAGAACGTGTTCTTTATTCAGAGAAATACTTCTTCGTTGGATAGATTTTCTCCCAAGGCTTCACCAAATAGAAAATGTCCAACTGATGTGTTTCCCCCAACTTTAATTGTTTGCACAAAATCAAAAAATAGCCTTATTAAACACATAGGTTGGAACATTTAATTAAGGTTGGTTGGCATAATTAATGTAGAGGAAGCTAGAGAGGATCTTTTACATTAATGTGGGGCGTTGAGTGGTTTCTTCTATACCCATTAATAGGGGTCGGGTGGTCCCTGCCCCTAAATTCAATTTGGGACGTTATTGAAAACATTGCTGGTCCCCACCACAATTAAACCTGAAGCCGAGGTTTAGTTCCAGTGGACCCCACCCCTAAACATCCACATGGATGGTGGTTACGAAAAAAATAAAATAAATCATGTGTTTATTTTATTTATTATTTCCACGAAAAACCCAAAAACTAACTTTCACCCTCGACCATCTGTTGTCGAGGTTCAAGTCTCCTTAAGCGAATACCAGTGCTGCGAGTTCAACGGTGCCCCTGGATTTCAATTCTGAGAACCGGTTCAAAAGTTAGTAAAAACCGCTCGCAATTTTACTGAATGTACCCGAAATAATGTTCAGATATTCATTCCGGGCACTCCGGACCATGGAATCACGGGTCTTAAATTTTAGTGGACTAATAAAATATTCATATATTTAAAAAAATTACAGGGAAATTCTGGGTCTTTACATAGGTATAGAAACAGATGTCAGATGTCGCTGAGGAACAACTCATCTATCAGGACTCTTTTTAAAAACAACCTAGCACTGGTCCACTAGGGACACCATCAAAGAATCGATCGTCTGCACAAGACACGACATCTGCAGGAATTACCCATGAATGGGTGAGTAAATGAATACTCATAAGGGACCCCGAAAACAAAGTGGAAAAATACCACTAAGGATTACACAAATTATACCACAATGTATACACACGTTGTACACCTCAAAGGAAACACACGAATTCCATTCCATGCAGTCATCTCACATGGGTATAAGTATAAGTCATTAAGATAAGGGTTTAAAAATTTTGTTCACAAATATCCAAGTCTCCCTGACACTAGTAGTGTCGAAAGCACATGGAGCGTCTAGGGTGCAGGGAGTGTCGATGGCACACAGAGCATCAGTGGTGCATGGAGTGTCAATGAAGCATGGAGAGTTAGTGGCGCCCGAAGAAGTAATAGAATCTAGGTTATCGATGGCACAGGGAGCATCGATAGAACAGGGAACATCATTGTTGAATGGGGGGGTCGATGGTGAACAGAGAATCGATGACGCACCGAGCGTCAATGGAGCACTGAGCGTCGATGGCACACAGAGCATAGATGGCCTACAAAGTGTTGATGGTGCATAGAAAATCAATCAAACAAAGTGTATGAACGGTTCATGGAGCATCCATGGTAAATTCAGTCCCCAAGTAACATAGTCATAGAGATCACATAGTCACAATCATCCACAGGATTCCGCTTATAGCATGATAGTTCCTAGAGGACCTACTCCTTTATCCATTAGGCCATATAATAACTTCCAAAAACACACTAAGGGTATCTAAAAATGACTGCATTGTATCAAGAGTCCCCAATCCATAAACCGATTGTCAAACAGACACATGGTATGAATGATATGGCCAATTTTGTAAAAATGGTACAGTCTGGTCCGGGTCCAAATCGACCCAGTCCGGGCAACTCGGCCATACCAGATTCAGCCGACCCGATCCAGTCAGTTTGGGACAGAACGAACTATCCCTTTCTGTTTGGCCACTAGGATACATGGTACTTTCTAGCACTATCGAACACAACACACCCTAACTGCATCCCTCCAATCCATGTAGTCATCTGACCACATGTCATACCAACTCCCTCGGTCAACTCGTCACTGAACCGCATCTCACACAGTTAGCCTGCCTTTCCCACCATATCATGTGGCCTCTCTATCATCGTGGGATCACTATGACATGGACACTAAGTTTGGTCCCACCACTTCCACCATCTCGGCCTCCTGTTGCAGCCCAAGACTACCACCCGTTGCCTACGCCGCCACAGGCTCCTCCTCTAGCACAATCCCTCATGGATCGCGACTATGTTCCCTACTATCGGCCGCCCCGCTGGTGGCCATGGCTACCCTCTCCACTGAAAACCATTATATTGTAACTTTGTTCACCATTACCTCCTACATAATCTATTAGCTTCATGTTTCACTCTCTTCACTCCCCTACAATATGATTGTAGATCACAACTTTTTCTCTTGGATCATTACCTCATGGATCATGGGTGCAACGATTGATCATTCACATAGGGTTTTAAAAGGCTGAAAAATGCATGAAAACATGTTATATTTAGGGAGGGGATTAATCACATGAGGACCTAAAGATTATTTTTGGGTCTTTTTTGTTTTGGACTTGATCTATTCATCTTTGAGGGATCATAAAGAAACAAGAACCGATAAATCAGCAATATTTAATCCATTTAATCATGCAATAATTATCCCTCCCTCAAGAATGATCAAACCTCAGATCAACCTGTTCGTGGGTTATTCCATGTCCAGCCTTTGATTATATAATGGGGAAAAGAAACCATGTAGGGATCAAAAACCTTTCTGAATTATTGGATTAGTCGTTAATGAAGAATGGGGGTTTGTGTCATCGTCGATCCTTGATTTTCCAGTGTTCATAGTTGGGATGGAGCTTCCTTCTCCTTCCCTTAGAGGAATTTAAGAATTATGGTAGTGACCCTGAATTCCTTTTCCATGGATTATTAAAAAAGTAAAACTACCACTGCATCAACAAGTAATGTTCAATAAAATATTTTTATTAAATATTTTAATGACATTCCCATCGATATACTAACTTCCTCCATCAACCTGCATTGGTTGAGGTTAGGCCCTACCTATGGTAAAGCCACTATCCTGAATACAACAGTGCCTTCACATTACCAATCTGGGAACCCATTAAATGTTATTTTAGTTTAAGGATAATCTTCCCATATGTTTTAATTAAAAAATAAAATTTATATAACAAATCATTCTAGGCATACCAAGCCACAGAATCTCACATCATCTTAGTTTCTAGTCTCATAATTTTCAAAGTTAATTTTAAAAAATAAATTTGTGATATTTTAATTCATTATAAGGACTTAAAATTATATCATCAAAATTTAATACTTAATGATATTTTAGATTTAAATTTGAATTACTTTATCCAATGGGAATTTATTTGAATGTCTCCAAGAGGTAAATGGATTCTTAAAAAAATTTCATTTATTTGGGTTATAACTCTTTATAATTTGATTTTTTATTCCATTATTATATGTAAATTGATCTCTATTTTTTTTTATAAATTATTTCCACTCGTGATGTTTGTATTTATATTTTTACACAGAATATCTCCACTGATTAATTATCAATTCAATGATATGGTATTTATATGTGTTTTTTTTCTAAAATTCACTTTCCTTGGGACATATGTTTATGATGTAAACCAATATTTTTTAAGGTGTATATACTACCCCATTAGAATTATATATCGTGACTCTCTATATCCTCGTGATATTTTTAAGATTCATGTGAAATTATTATTTTATTTTATTATTCTCTTATTATCAACATTATGATCTATTACCATCAATAACGAGGGGTTGAGTCAAGGATTATCCTAGGGAAGGTCAGGTGTTCATTAATTCACTCATAGATTTTATATTGTGTTTTTCTATATGCGAGTGACATGCATGGGTGTGTAGGTAGTATAACAATACACGCAACTCAATTAAATATCTACTCTATTATTTTTATCTTGAACCACCATTCCATTAATCATAATGTCTTCATGTAGTGGAGTTGAGATGATTAATATATTTAATGGAATATGATGGAGAAGGTACTAAAATATGTCTCACTCTTGAATGATTTGTTCCATTAAACATTATTTTAGTAGGATGATGAATATACATTTCATTGGTACTTGAGATTTAACAAAATCTTAAATAATGGAATACTAATTGAAGAGTGAGATATCATAACTAAATTATCAAAAAAATTAATAATATAAATAATAATAACTATAGAGCTCAAAACCAAACCTAAGAAAAACTTCTTTCTTTCTAATACTATTCTATTTAGCATTGCATGGTAAGAATGAAGTACGTGTTTTTTTATTATTATAGGAAATAAACAAAAAAAATATCATTATTTTCATAAAATAAAAAAATAAAAAAAATTAGTTCTTATGTGAATTTAAATAAGTTGGTGAACCACTATAAAGCTCTATAACTAAGATGAACCAATCTAACCACAATATTTCACTAGAAACAATATAGAAATTTTCAATTTCCAAGCCCTATGATAGGAAAGTATAAAAAATATCCCAACTTCTAAGGATCTAATCATTATTTTACATTATTTTTATATTTCAAAATAGTATATTGAATTTTGATGTTTTCTTCAAATTCTAAAATAAATGTTTAAATCACCATAGTTTTTCAAGAATGGTGTTGTTTTATTTTCTAGATAGCTAAGGGGAGACTTGAGCCAAATTAGAAAAGGGGAGGAATTGAAGGACGTCATTAAATATCATAAAGATAACCTTGAATAAAAATAAGTTTGAGGATTTTGTAGATAATTTATTAATATTTATGAGTACTTTTAGAAGCTTTATCAAGGAAGAACTGAGACACAAGAAAGGACCTCCTTGATTCCACCAAACATTTCTGATTTAATTCCCTAGGTGAAATATCATGAAAAAGTGGCTCATGATAACATTAAAATATGAGTTTCACAAAATTCACGGTAACGTTAACTATATATAGGGGAAAATGTATTATATAACTAAGTATTTTAATGTATCACTTGAGAAAACTGAACCTAAACTAGATGATGTTCACATAGTCTTCTCTAATTTTTCTAAAGACATCCAAGAGGTTGAGGCCAAACTTAAGGAATAACAAATCCCCAACCATTTTGAGATATATATTAAAGAATACCATGAGGATCTAGAGAGTTTATATAAAGACTCACATGATACTAATAATATATAAAAGGATGTAGATCAATTTTGGACTGAACAGGTAGAATATGAAATGAAATGAGATCATACCATCTACATGATTGAATAATAATCACCTGGATACCTATTTCTACACATATAAGAATTATAAACAAACCATGTGGTGTAATTTAATGAAAATATGGGGGATCCCTACAACCTATATCCATCCACTAAGATCTAACTTGAAGAGGAACTGACCACTAAAGAAGAGGTTGAATCTGAACCAATATTGAGAGTGGATCAATTTTTAAACACTATTTAATTTTATTTTATTAAATATTAATTTAGTATTAACACCCAATATTTAGAATTTTCAAATCCATACAATACTTTTCCTACCTTAGAGGAACATGATAAAGAATAACTTTCACCTGTTGAGGAACACATGGTGGTCTCTAATTTTGATGAACATTAATTTGAGGAATCCCATGGGGGATTCAAAGTAGTTGATCATGAATAAATCAAGATGCATGCTCCTCAATATTAAAGGGTGATTTTTTATTATTATACATGTTAAATTTTTTTTTCACGTAAATTTACCTACTCACATTCCCTTTAAATATTTAATTAATGAATCCTAATTTGAGAAATAAATAGACATGGAAGAAAATGTTTCACAAGTATCAACCAAGAAGGAGGATGAACCATAATTCATCTCACCCACACCATGAAATATATATTTAATTGTGAAGGGGTGGATTTTTTATTCCCTATTCACATATTATTCATCACTACCAACAAAGAAGATGTCCAGGTTAATAAAATCTACAAGTGGTGGTTCAAATCCAAGAAGCTCCACCCATTCAGATTATGAATAACATATACACTTAACTATAGAAGATGTAAGATATCCAAGTCCCACATGGGGGATAATACCAACATTTATCATTATAATTTAATTATAGGACATTAAATTTCATCCATATGAAATGTTGAGCATGCAACCTCACTCCCTCTATCATTTTGAGATTTAATAGCATGATCCTTATGTTTTAATTGATTGACTTATTTATACAGGACCATGATAGAACAAGGAATCCCACAATAAATATATTAATATTATTAATGATTCAGGATAAAAGTGATATCCATTTTAATTTTTATCATCAAACTGCCTATATTTCTATCTAAAAACATGTTTTGAGATTTCAATTGAAAATTTTATACCCATAATTGAATTTTAAATTTACATGAATTATCTAGGAGACACAAGTTTCTTAGAAATTATGTGATTCTATTTTTTTAATTCAATTATAATGATATTTAATGATTAAGGTGTATAATTTAATTATTGGAGTGAAGAATGGATATTAAAATAAGGAATCATGATTTGAGGGAATTAATAGATTCATGTAAATGAAATTTCCCTATATTTCTACATGATTTGTATTTATGAAATTAATGTCAAATTGTATTCTATTATTACTCATTCCATGAGTGATTTTCCAATTTCATATTTCACATTATTAATATGATTTCTGGCCCAAATAATTCCGATTCAATTTTGACCAGATTTTTGGAGTAATCTTAGGACACAAAACCTACTATAACTTGCATTGGAACATGTCATTTGTATGTATGTAAAAAAATAAAATTTATTATTAATGATTAATATTTATGGATAATACCTTATCCTTGATGCCTTATTTTCCATTAATCCTTTCATATCACTTAGAGAGCATTAATTTCCTTGTTTGGAATGATCCATGTTTCAATCCAATTTTAATTATTTCAACCCTACTATTAGTATTTTACATGATTATTTAAAGATGAAGTGTGGGGTGATGGGCTTCATGGTGGAAGGTATTATTTACATTATAAAAAAAAATCTGGGGTGATAATTTGGGTATTGATAAAGATAAATGATTCACTCATTGAACCTTTATTACTTTACCAACTTGAAGGAAAATGAAAAAAATGGAATGTATTGTTACTTGTAAGAATAAAAAATAACCATTACTAGAGCGATGATTTTTATCACATGTGTTTTTTTGGTGGGTGTAAGGTTCATTTTAATTAAAACTTTTGAGAATTTAAAAAAATATAAAAAAATTGTTTCAAAAATAAATTATAAATGTAGAGAAAATTTCAAAAAGGAGAACATCATTTCTTATACCTTAATTATTCATGACCGTACTTTGATCTTGGGATGTGGGAGTTGTCACCATTTTAATGGGAGATTTTTATTAAGCTTCGATATAGGATATCATGCTTTATACAAAGTGATATGGCCTCAATACCTCCATAATTAATCTATGCATGTAAAAAACATAAAGCCTCATAATTAAATTTCAAAGGGGGAAATGTTACCATTATTCATCATTCTTTTAAAATGTTTTGAAGAGTAAGTTTCTTAATTTTTTCCAAATGGATCTTTTTAAATTCCATTTTACATAATGTTTGGAAATAATTTTTAATATTAATGTTAACAACATGAATTTATTTTCTCACCATCATGACCATTATTTTCATTTAAGTGTTGTTTCTATGTTTTTGAGTTTGTTTTCAATGAACATAAATTTCACAATATGTTATAAATGTCTAGTTTTTTAAATATATTTTCAAATTGAAAAGATTATTGTTTCCACAATTTTTTTTCATGATATTTTAATATTTTTTCTATTCATCAATGATGAAAACCCTTGATGATTCTTATCTTTCATAGGTGATATTTAGTAATGATGTCATCCTCAATCATTCTCTTGATAGATTATGATTGTATAAAATAGATTTTCATGGAATCCACTTTTTCCATAGTTTAATCATTTTATGGAAGGAATAAAATTTTTCAAATGAGTTTTATGATGAAATATAAGATATATATACTTTATTTAGGTTATATTTATTTAGAATTGTTTATAATGATGTGTGGTTACATTATAAACTATAGATGGGTTGTTTTATTATAAACCAAGGTTGGGTGGTTACATTATTAACCGATGAAGGGAGGTTTTATGATGAAACTTGGATGGGTGGGTCTGTGATAACCATAAAATGAATTGGGTATGGAATTCAACCATATAGTTATTCCATTTCTATGAGTTACTGTAAGAGTGATGCGGAAATTATTTTTTCAAGTTAACAACATGTTTTATCAATGATTATTATGGGGTTTTATGGAAATAATATGATTTTTCATTGCAAAATAATAAGTTTATTATTAAATAAATGTATTTTATACATCTTATGGTTGAAAAGATATAGGTTTATAATGATTATTTTGATCAAGGTCGACATCTCATGGATCATGATTACTAATTCAAATGAATATTTCCATTGATAATGATTTATCCCATGATTGAAGTTTTTTGAACAAGGTATTGAATGGTATGAACTCACATATATTAATATCTTTCACTATTATAATTTCATCATAACCTTATTCTCATATTATTCTAATCGATGACATTCAATTGTTAATGTGTATTTTTTACCCTCACTGAGAATTTGAGGTCACCATTCTTATGTTCCCTTCTCTCCCAGGTTATGAAGAATTATTTGAGTCTATAATGTTTTTATATATGAAGAATTTTATAGTAAATGTTGAAGACCAAATATGGAATATAAAAATGTGGTTATAGTGGGAGATGATTCACATCCTTATGAACCAGTTTATGAATCTATGTTTTTATGAGTTTTTCTTAATTATATAAAACTATAATCCTAAAAGGTATTAGGGTGTCAAAATAGATAATTATTCCCTTTTGAGGTTTTAAAGTTTGGATGGTAAAAATAGGGTAAAATTTATCATTTTCAAATATAGAAATATAAAATTTTTGTTTTCAGTACTTGATATGATAGTGCAGGTTCAAGACTATTATAGTTGGTATCAAATCAATGTCTATATAACATTGGAGATTAGAATGTTTACATATGATTTGATCTTATGGGTTATCATTACAATCACAATTGTATATGTTTGGGGATGAAAAAAACATGGATAATCATTTATTTTATATTCCTTGGTTATCATCCCATGTGTTATAGTATATATGCCTATCCATACATGTCATTGATTAATTTTTTATAGACACACAATTGTTATTATTGAAAATTAATTCATGATTCACTTTTTATATATAATTACTAATGAATGGAATTTAACTCTTATGACCTTTTATGGATTAAGAATTAAATTATTCAAAGTGGTATGGGACACTTTGAATAATATGTAATGGAAATTAAATATTCAAATTGGTATGGGACACTTTGTATATATGACCATAACTGGGAATACAAATAATGTATTAGACTCAGTGTATAACAGGTTGGGGACTGGTTAATGAAAGCCCTAAAAGTTGGGGACCGATTAATGAAAACCCTATGGGTTGATGACCAATTAATTTGAGCCCCATGATGCATCGATAGTTCTTAAGATACAAATCAGGTCATGTCACGAGGCCTTGACATAGTCTAGAGTTATAGATTCCTTCATTATGTTTGTTGTATTTAATTGACCAAGTGTGTATGAAACTTGATAATATTCATAGATAAGAGCACATACTTATGAGTATCAGAAGAAGTAAATGAACATGGTATCATGTCTATTCAACACCCATCTCCTAAACATTAATACAAGTTATGGTTTTTTACCAATTATTTTAAGATGTGCAGTTTTATGTGATAAATTAATTGTGACATTGTTTATACACAACTATGATCATGTACTATTTCCATGTGTAAATTGTATACCTCCACCCTTGCATGATTCACTAATAATTGTTTAATTAAATCCTAAATAATATGCTGCAGATCATTCATTTTGTATAAGCATTCTTATGAATGATCATGTTATATTATAACTCTATTAATGTCCCTTAAAATGTTCCCTGGTGACGATTGTAAAACTGTTATGTTATGCTTCATGTATTAAAGTTTTCTTTAAGAATTTTTTTGAATATTTTTAAAGGGATGTTTTTAAAATGTTTTATTTAAAAAATTATTTTACAAACCCCCATATTGGGAATTTGTATGATCACCCAACATTTCAATTTATTTTTACAGTATTTAAGTTACACTAAAGGGTGACTATTTGTGCAGTATTTTTTGTTAAGTATTAGAGGATTTTAATATTTGTATCTGATTTTCCAGAATCTAAACAGAAAATATCATATGTATGTAACATGATGTTTAATTATTAATTATTTATTTTATATAAGAAAATTATACACCATGTTTAATTGATTCACCGGCTCCAGGTCTTCTGATGTCAAGGAGTTTTAGATTATCATGCCCAAAGAGATGCCCATCATGAGGGATTACACTAATGTATTCCCAGAATAGTTTTTTGGTATTCTCCCTGATCAAGAGGTTGAGTTTTCAATTTGAACTTAATCTAAGATCTCCATCTATATCATATACACCTTATAGAGTGGCTACCATTGAGCTGGAATAACGGAATAAGCAGTTACACAAGAATATTGACAAGGGTTTTATATGCTTGAGGGCTTCACCGTGAGGTGAACCTATCATCTTCATCAATAAGAATGATGTATCAATGTTCCTCTACATAGATTATCATTACCTCAATAAAATCACTATAAATAAAAGGTATCTCATGCCATGGATAGATGACTTGTTCGATCAACTACATTGGGAAATTTATTTCTCTAACATGGTCCTTCAGTCAGGATGTCACCAATTAAAGGGGAGGAAGAAATATATTTGCATGATTTCCTTTATAATGAGGTATGGATACTATGAGTTCATAGTTATTATCTATGGAATCACAAATTCTCCAGCCATTTTCATGGATTTAATGAATAAAGACTTTAAGGATTACCTCAACAAATTTGTCGTAGTCTTTATTGATGATATTCTGATATACTCCATGAGTATGGAGGAATATAAGATGTTTTTAAATACTATGATAAAAATGTTGTGAAGGGAAAAATATATGAAAATTATATTAAATGTGTGTTCTGGATGGAGGATGTATCATTATTGGGGAATTTTATCACCAACAAAGGAATATTAGTGGACCCTTCCAAGATAAAGGAAATCGAATAGTGGCCCAAGATAACATCTATAATGGAGATCCATTGCTTTCTTAGTCTAGCTGGGTATTACCAATGATTAAGGAATAACATGTCATGATTAGAAAACCTAAAAACCAATATAACATGCAAGGGAGTGATGTTTCTCATGACTCAATAATATGAGGAATGATTTAAGAAGCAAAAAAGGCTCATCACTGTGCTAGTACTCACACAACTGAAAAGTGTATAAATATTTATGGTGTATAGTGATGCTTCAATGAAATAATTATGCTATAAAATAATGAAAAATGATAAACTGATATCCTACACTTCAAGGTAGTTGAAAAATCATGATCCAAACTATCCTAAAATGATCTGGAGTTGGCGGCTGTGATATTTTCATTGAAAATCTAGCAGAATTATCTATATGGGGAGAAGGTTCAGATATATAATGATCAAAATAGTCTAAAATATATATTCACACAAAAAGAGATTAATATGTTCCATTAAACATATTTAGATATTATCAAGGATTACGAATTCTCAATCCACTACCATCCTAGAAAGGTAAATGAGGTGGAAGATGCTCAAAGTAGAAATGATATTGTATCTTTATCAATTATTATATTTGAGAAGGATCAAATCTTATTAAATTTTTAAAGGATTAACATGGGAATCATTAAGAAAGGTAAATTATCAATCCATTATCAAATTATTTCTCATCCATACCTTATGGACAAAATAAAGGATGCTCAAAGAAATGATATGGAAATTCAAAAAAGTGTGGAATCTATTTGAAATGGGAAATCCTCTGAGTATAAGATTGGTTAGGATGGAGACATAAGAATTTGGTTATGAATATGTGTACAATATAACCCAATTATAGAGAATGTGCTTTTGAATAATTCATATAGATCGACCTTCTCAATTCACCTATAGATCACAAAAATGTATCGAGATCTTGAGCAGAACTTTTGGTGGGATAATATGAAAAAGGAGATCACTGAATATATATCAAAGTGCTTGTTATGTCAGTAAGTGAAGTCTGAAAAGAAAATTTATATAGGTATTATGAAACCATTACCCATACCCACATGGAAATGGGAAATAATTAACATGGACTTTGTCACTATGCTTACAAACCTCTCCCCAATTTAAAGGATCTTATTTTTACAAAATACCCAAACTAATCCCCTAAGAAGGTTTTCAAGAAGAAGGAATCATGAGGTAAAACCCTCTTCATCTTTCTTTCAATTTCTATTCAAGTTCCTTTTTTTATATTCTCCTAAATTTTTATTGTTTATGTGGTAGGAAAACTCCAGTATCCAACATAATCTTTAATTTTATCATGATGATGGAATAATTATTCATCAAATCTCTTCTCCTCTGTCTTTTATTTTAATAATGAAAACATCTCATGTAAGGTGTCGATTTACCACCTTTTTGGATAATGTGGTTTCATAGTACAATTATGTCTTCAAGTCAGGCCATGATAACATTTTAATGGACGAACCAAATTATAATATATATATATTATCTTATTTAATGTTCTTGGAATCATTTTTCACACATGATATTAATTTACAAAACAAGATGAGTTCGTTGTGATCAAAAAACTCTGAATTAATCTAAACAATCATCATTAAATTTTTATCTATTGAATTATCATCACTTATATAAATAAAATGGTATTATGATATTATATAAATTCATTAATAACATATAATTTCATTTTTGGACAACTATCCACATTATACATGATTTTCCATACACATATACAAGTAAACTGATCATAAAAACTAGTGAAACTAATGATCCTAAACGATGAAATTGAACCCCTTAACCCATAAAAAATTCCATAAATTAACTTAATGAGGTTATTATAAGTAATATAGATGTAGAAAGTCATATGGAATTATTAATTAATAAATATAATTTTATTATACAGGACATTAATATCAAGTGAATAACACTTTCAGACTTAAGGTAAGGGATTCTACCCAAACAACCTTTATTCTTTCGGGTTACACTTTCTCTCTTTTTACCAAAATGAAATTATCCTATATTTTTATTTATATGTTATAAATTGTGATCATATGTTCCAAAATCATGTATCAATATCAATTCATCCTTATTATTTAGGGATATGCATGTTTTTAAAAGGATCCCTATGGAATTCTTCCGGATAAGAAAACCTAATTTAAGGGAACTTCACAAATTCTAACCCAATTTCAAGAACACTCTATAATATATTCTAATCCACCAAAATTTTTATAAAATGAATCATTTTTATGAAAATTTAATTGGTTAACTTCTGGTTTTGTATAATATATTATCCCCTTTTCGGTTTTAAAATGGTCTTTAATATTTTCCTTAAACTACAGTAAAATTTCTTCATTATAAAGTTTCTTAAATAATATATTCATATTTTATCACTTCAGTTTGACACCTTTTATAATGATTTATTCTTATTTCACGTTATTAATATCCATGTATGTTGTGAATTCATTATTTCATGGAAACATTTATGTTATGCTGATTTATTATGCCTTGTGACATGATTATTTTACCCATTCCTTTCCACGGGTAACCTTATGTTATGTTAGATCTCGTATGTAAGATTTTTCATGTGTATTAAATATTCATGTACATATTATGATTGGTGTTCCCATATAGTGCTCCAATTCATTGGGTAATGTTTTCTCTCATGAGACGTTATGTGCAATAGTCTTGGTAGTAAGCCTTGACTCATTATCTGCGTGCAATGGTCTTGGTGGATAGCCTTGAATCGTGCTCCTCTATGTGCAACAAGCCTTGAATCATGACCTTCTATGTGAAATGAGCCTTTAATAATTATAAAGTAGTGTTTTATGTTGCTTCCACATTTCTATGAATACATGATTATATGATCTGCTGTTATGATTCTTTATGTTTATTCATGTTCCATTACTTCTATTATCATTTTTGATATGACTTTTAACACATGTGGTAAGATTTAATTTAATGTTTATTCCCTTAATGGGATTTTTATCTCATCCATTTATTAATTTACTATTTGTTTTATTATATGTTGATTTAAGGACTCAATGAACGTTAATAGGTCATAATGGATGATAAATAAATAATTTTTTTATTTAGTTCCATGTTTTCAGTTGTATGTACCTAGACTTCAAAGACACTAAGATTTACAATCCTTGGCTTATAATTTATTATTTTATTATGCTTAAGATAAAGTAATGGTATGTATAAAAGACTAAGGAAACTAAAATTATTATATCTTATTAATGAAATTATTGGATAAGAAATGTAGACACAACATATAGAACCAAAAGGTATCCTTAGAATAGAGGATATACATATTTTGTAGGAATACATTATTATGTTTCTGGAATAACTACCTCAATACCCGCCTAATCATGGGGTTTCATTTTACATTAATCTCATCACTAATGAAAATATTATATATTTGAATCTCCTTAGGATGGATACATTGGAACTAGTGGAACTGAATAAATAATTGAAATATTTGTGTGATAAATACACCTTATGTAACACCCCAAGCTTCTACGGTACGTTTCCCTTCAAATAATGCGATAGCGTGTGTTGTACGCAACCTCGAGTTCTAACACACGCCACAACCAATCAAACTAGCCGTTATGAATAGTAATACCTACTTTTTGAAATCATATATATTTTATATTTCAAAATGGAATTCATTTTTCGATTCGGAATATCTAATTTATCCTAAGGTGAAATTTTGGTACTTTTCGGATGACTTTCATATTTTGATGAATAGTGAAAATTACTGAATTTTAATTAAAAACAACTTTTTTAATCAAAATAATTAATAGTGATAAATTATGAATTTTAGTAGTTTTAAAGTATATTTAGAATATATTTTTACCATTTAATATAATTTTGGTCATTGGACATAATTTTACAATTAAACCGAACATAAACAAGTGTCAATCTTTTGATAGTTATTACCTCTTAAAAACACGCTTTTTGTTTTGACAGCGGGAATTAATTTTAAATTAATTTCTTCCACTTCTGTGTTTTGAATTTAGAAAAATGGATTCCATATTTGGAATCAGGATGTCCAAATTGTGTAAATAGGTAACTTTTATTTTAAGACATTTTGAATAATTACTGTGGTAAATATTTTATTTACCATGGTTAAGGGTAAATCCGGTAAATAAGGGTTAAAAAATAATATTATAACAAAACAAAATTACCCTAAAACGTGTCCTAACCTTATTGGTGGACACATACCCGACCATGGGAATCCTTGGGTCGATTTGGGGACCCCTTGGAGCCACTTGTGTGTGGTAGGGACACATTATATTAATAAAGTTAAAATAAAAATAAAAATGGCATAAGCTTACATCTTTTAGAAGAACAATTTTTACATAGGGTTATACATGTTGGATTTTCGATTATAAATATTCATTAGTAAGATAAAAAGATTTCCTACATAATGATATTTTATTTATAATTTTTAGACATCAAATAATTTAAATTATTAATGATACAATAATGATGCAATGTTTACCTCATTAATAAATCATTTAAATAAATAAGATTATAATGGTTAAAATATTATCTAAAACCTGTCCAATTCTTATTGGTTGATGTTATTTAGAAAATGAGTCATCTTATCTTCGACCTCAATGATTTTTGGACCATTATAAACCGAATATAATTATATTGTAAAGTAATACTTTCACTCTTTCCTAAAGAGCCCCTCCTCTCCCTTATAAAAGGAGACCACTTCTACTCATTCCTCACACCTCTCAAGCCACTTGGCACGTCAAAACCCTACCCAAATAAGCTCCCAACATCCCTCTCCTCCACCTTGAAACTTCCCCTTAGGCATAAAGCATTTCAAGAAGTCCTTTGGTTCCAACCAAAGTGAGTTACCTAAATTAAAGGTAACGATTTCTCTTAAATTATTTTCATTTATTTTGCTTCTCCAACCCACAAACCCTTTTTATTTCCTTTCTTTTGTAACAACACCAGTATCCACAATATACTATGATGTTGTTATAAGAAGGATTCAAACTACACATACACACAACTCCATCTAATGGATGATGAACATAATGTTTCTGTGGATGGCAAACTAACGCCTCACGAAACGATGATTGTTCAAATACATCTTACCGCCTCTCATGGTAGCCATTATGATGGAACTGTAATTAAATGTGATATTAATGATATATATTTTATATATAATCTTCTGTAATTCCATTTTATTTCATACCATTATTCATTTCATGTTGTATATACATACGATAATTTCATTTGAGGAAGTGCGGACTACCGCCCCCTTAAAATGATATGACTCGTTCATACCACACATGGAACGTATAAAGGATGGTGTTAATGAACTTAAGTAACATATAGAAAATATTATATTATACTGGAATAGTAATATACCTATGTATCATTTGGATTCGATTCTTTTAAAAATAAAAATTAAATGGAAGTAGCGTTCGTGCGTACGTACGGACTACCGTCTCCACGAACGCGATGAGATTCATTCTCCATCATATCCATTCAAGTATTATTCTCATTTTAGGGTTAAAAATAATGTTAATATCATTCTGATTATGAATAAGATATAATCTATCCATTACAAACATGTCTTACGTAACCAAACATTTAAGAAGAACGAATCGATTATCACCCGAAACGACGATAATTCTAAGATATTATTGTCAAATCAATATTAAAAGATCATATATGATATCATATTAATGTATATGATTCTTGTATAATTTAATAACAATTATTTCACCATTATACAGGAGGTTAACCTACCCCAACCAAGGAAAAGTACAAGGTAAGGGTTATTTCACAATCTCTTCATTATCCGAGGTTGTTTATACGTAATAATCTACTGGGATCTCGTTATCATCCACATCCATGTTTCTTCAAAATTGTATTTCAAAACATTTTTACATGAATATGGGTTAAAGTCATTTATACCCTTTTTTTGACTTTTTATAAGAAGAATCTTTCCGTCGTTTTCCAAACAAGGTGCTTTTTAACCTTTTCGACAGAATTAAGATAAGAATGTTTTTTTAACTTATACGGCGGGTGCGGTTATTTTCCGCCGTTATAAAATCGTCAAAGATTCCCTTACAAGCTTATAAGAATATTTTCAAAGAAAATGTTTTATTTTATATGGATCTTAAATGATTTCAAATTAAAAGGAGATATTTCTTTAAAAAGAATATTGATTTCATCTATGTCAACATCCTTTGATGGATTTTAAGATTATTTGAAGTTGATTTATTATGATACAAAACTTCTATATTGTATTGAAGGTTTTGTGATATGTTTGACTGTGGATGTGCTATTTTTATACCATTCATAGTTTATGGTGAAATTATTTACATTTCGTATGCTAGTTTTAATACGAATGTTTATGTTATGTTTAAACCTTTTCATATGGGAATGCATTGGACTTAATATGTGACGGGTGGAGCCCGCTATAGCTCCTCGATGCATCGGTAGGTCTCATGAGACAAACTAGTGTCTTGGCACAAGGCCTTGGCAAAATCTTATTTGTAGTCTTGGCACGAGGCCTTGGCTAGGTGGTTATAATAGTCTGGCATTATGCATTCCAACATTATGAAAGTGGTTATTTATATTGCATGTGATTATTCGATTAGTGGAATATCCATTTGAACAAGTAAATGACATTATTTCATTTTACTTTTGCCATACTATGTTGAAGTTCAAGTATAAAAGGCTTTTGTTTTAGTAATTCATTGCCTTAAATGTTTATGCTTATTTTTGAATGTTCCGCTATATTGTTATCCTTACTGGGCATTTGAGCTCACCCCTTTTCTATGTTTTATTTTTCCCAGGATGTGAATATGTAAGTTATGAATGACCTGTAGGGATATTATGAGGGGATTATAGTGTGGACTGTGGAAACATTATGTTGTTTTTGTAGTTTTTCATTTTATGATGTAATGTAAAACTTATGAATATATCTAGTGTTTCCAAGGCTACTAAACCAATCGGTCTTTCGAGATTTGATCTTTCTTGTGATCATGCCAATGTTATGTAATAATGCACTGACTCTGGGTAACTGGGGTCGGGGCGTTACAGTTGGTATCAGAGAAAGTTTAGTACAAACCTTGGAAGCTAGATTTAGATAAACTCTGATTAGAGCACGTAGACCTAAGATGAACTTTGAGGATTAGTATAGAAGAACTTCCTAGAATTTTGGTATTGTAGGGATTTTGTGAGTTTTCCGAGCAATACATCCCTGTCTGGATACGAGCAGGTAGAGGCGGCTCTGGCACAGATGTACCTAGGGGTAAAACCCGAAAACACCGATTTGAGCTAGACTCGAACGGGAACTGGTGCACGACAACGGGCCTTGCTGCACTCTTGGTTACGACACTCCCGGGGGATATGCTTAGGATAACTCTCATTTTATTTACAAATAATTTTGAAGGGATTATGAGTATATACTTCCTCAAAGAAAACATTCTTATGATTATGGATTATATCCATAAATAGTTCAATTTATGTTAAGTGTTTTATAAGTATGGGATTATGTATTTTGATTCATAAACTGATCTAGTTTATGCCATTGTTTAGAAATGGCACCTAGTGGAAGAAATGGAAACCGTATCAATGCACACACTCCATGTAGGGATTGCCCTCCTGCTCAAGATAATTATAGTGGGGCTGGTGATGCAACTGGTGCCGATCAGCTAATCACCATACTGGGGAAACTTACTCAGGTTATGAATAATAACCTTACCCGTATGGAGCACCCTGATCCGCAGCGTGGAGGATCAATGTTAGATCGATTCATGAGGAAACAACCACCAACGTTCAATGGGAGTACAAATCCCTTAGTAGCTGAGCAATGGATAAATTCCCTAGAGAAAATATTTCAGGCTTTGGGGAGCAGTGAAAGAGAAAAAGTTATCATGGCAGTTTACCGCCTCACTGGAGATGCTGATCAATGGTGGTCATTGATTCAAAACATGAAGGAAGATGATGAAGTATCAAATATGGAATGGAGGGAGTTCAAAGATCTGTTTTTAGAAAAATACTTCCCTCGCGACCATCGAGCAGATATGGAAAGGCAATTTCTGAGTCTGAGACAAAAGGAGGATGAGAATGTCACAAAGTATGAGGCTAACTTTACAAGGTTAGCGAGGTATGCTAGAGATTATATTCGCAACCCATGAAGTAAGATTGATCGTTTCTTTGATGGGTTAAAACCATTTCTCCATCGAGCGTTAGTCTCACAATCCTTTTCATCGTACGAAGACATTGTCTCATGTGCTATCAAGACCGAAAAGGAATTCTCTAAGTCTTATGACTTTAAAGCAAAGCAAGAGAGAAGAGACCTGCTGATCAATTTGTGAATGGAAATAAGGGGAAGAAGGGAAAGGTTTAATATCCATCTTGTGGTAAATGTGGGAAGAAACATCCTGGTACTTGCTTGAAGGGAATGGGAGTCTGTTACAAGTGTGGTGAAAAAGGCCACCAAGCTCATGATTGCAAGGGGAAGAAGGAAGCTACCAACGTTCAGTGCTACAATTGCAGGGAGATGGGGCATTATGCAAATGCATGTCCTAAGCGTCAGGAGAACTTACCTCAGAAAAGGCCAAGGGATCAAGGCCAAGCTTATGCTATCACTACTGCAGAGGTAGAAGCTCCAAAAGACGCAGTGGCAGGTAATTTAATGGTTTCCTCAAGTTTAGCAAATGCATTATTTGACTCTGGATCGTCGCATTGTTTAATATCTTCCCAGTTTGCTAAGAAAATTAGATATTTCCAATTTGATTTAATAAGGGAGTTGTCAGTTAAAACTCCTAAGGGAAGTATCGTTGCAACAAAGTTTTGTGAATCAGTCCCCATTAGAGCACATAAATTTTCTTTATCTGCTGATCTCATCGTCATACCTATGATTGAGTTTGATATAATCCTCGGTATGGACTGGCTTTCGGACTATGATGCGAAGATTTATTGTAAGAAGAAAGAGGTTACGATTCTTGATGATAATGATAAGGAACACCTTATTTTTAGAGCAGAATCATCACCACCTAATTCTTATTTAGATCTACCCCCAGTAGCTCAACTTAATTCAATTATTGGGGAGGAAGAGAATGAAATAACTGTCGGTGAGGAAAGGAATGTTCAAATAGAGGATGTACCTGTTGTGAAAGAATTTGTAGATGTATTTCCGGAAGATTTACCTGGACATCCTCCAGAACGAGAAGTTGAGTTTTCCATTGATTTGATTCCTGGATCAAGGCCTATATCGAAGACCCCTTATAGAATGGCCACTGTAGAATTAGTCGAACTAAAGAAACAACTAGAGGAATTGAGTAATAAGGGATTTATTCGCCCTAGTGTTTCTCCATGGGGAGCCCCTGTTCTTTTTGTTAAAAGGAAAGATGGATCTAGGAGGTTATGTATTTACTACAGGGAGATCAATGCTATAACGATAAAGAATAAGTATCCCCTACCTGGTATTGATGATTTATTTGACCAACTGCATGGAGCTCAGTACTTTTCAAAGATTGACCTTCGATCTGGATACCATCAGTTGTGTGTGAAGAAGGAAGACATTCCGAAGACAGCATTTCGAACTAGGTACGGGCATTACGAGTTTACTGTAATGCCGTTTGGATTGACTAATGCACCCTCTGTATCCATGGATCTGATGAATAGAGTTTTCAAGGAGTATCTCGTTGAATTTGTGGTGGTATTTATTGATGATATCTTGGTATACTCCAAAACCTACGAAGATCATGAAAATCACTTGCGCATTATCTTGAAGACACTGAGGAGGCATGAATTATATGGGAATTTTAGCAAGTGTGAATTCTGGCTTCAGGATATTTCTTTTCTTGGCCATATTGTCTCTAAAGATGGAATCTCTGTTGATCCTTCTAATACCAAGGCAATCCAGGAATGGCCAGCACCTACAAGTATAACTGAGGTACGTAGTTTTATTGGTTTGGCAGGTTATTATCGACGTTTCGTCCAGAATTTTGCCCGATTGGCTAACCCATTAAAGAAGCTCACACGTAAAGGGGTTAAATTTGTTTGGACAAAAGAGTGTGAAGAATGTTTCGAAGAACTGAAGAGAAGATTAGTCAATGCTCCTATATTGACTCTACCATCGGGGAATGATGGGTTCGTTATTTATAGTGATGCATCAAAGAAAGGACTTGGTTGTGTCCTTATGCAGAATGATAGAGTTATTGCCTATGCATCACGAAAGTTGAAAATTCATGAACAAAACTATCCTACTCATGATCTTGAGTTAGCAGCTGTGATCTTTGCTTTGAAGATATGGAGACACTACCTCTATGGTGAAAATTTTGAGATTTATACTGATCACAAGAGTTTGAAGTATATTTTCTCACAAAAAGAACTCAACATGAGGCAAAGGAGATGGCTTGAATTACTCAAGGATTATGATTGCACGATACACTACCACCCGGGGAAAGCAAACAAGGTGGAAGATGCTTTGAGCAGAAAAGACCATGGAGTTTTGAACATGATTAGAATTGAAAGGGATCCAATTTTCATGGATCTAGTGAAGATGGACATGGGAATAACCAGGGAAGGTGAAACATCAATGCTTTTTCAAATGGTTGCCAAACCATCTTTACTAGAAAGGATTAAGATTTCTCAGACCGATGATGAAGAATTTCAGAAGAAGATTAAAGCTGTGATTGATGGGAGATTGAGAGACTTTGTGTACGAAGATGGAATTTTGAAATTCGGGAAGAGACTTTGTGTTCCCTATTTACCTGATCTGAAAAGGGAATTGCTGGATGATGCTCATAGTTCCAATTTCTCTATACACCCTTGGAGGACCAAAATGTATAGAGATTTGAAGGAACATTTTTTGTGGGAAAACATGAAGAGGGAGATTGCTGATTTTGTGTCAAGATGTATGGTTTGTCAACAAGGGAAAGCTGGAAGGCAACAGCCTGGAGGAGTCATGCAACCTCTTCCCATACTGGAGTGGAAATGGGACAATATTACGATGGACTTTGTCATGGGGCTACCAAAGACTCCTAGAAGGAACGATGCAATATGGGTTATTGTTGATCGTCTTACCAAGTCAGCACATTTTTTTTCTATAAGAGAAGATCTACCCATGGAACGTCTAGCAAGACTATACATTAATGAAGTTGTGAGACTTCATGGAGTACCCCTATCGATTGTTTCTGATTGTGATCCCCGTTTTACTTCAAGATTTTGGAAAAGTCTTCAGAAATCCCTGGATACTGAACTTCATTTGAGCACTGCTTACCACCCTCAGACAGATGGACAATCAGAACGGACTATTCAAACCCTAGAAGACATGTTGAGATCTTGCTCACTTTACTTTCAGGGTATGTGGGATCAATATTTACCACTGGTAGAATTTTCCTATAACAATAGCTTCCATTCGAGTATTCAGATGGCACCATATTAAGCGTTATACGGAAAGAGATGTCGTACACCAACCTGTTGGGATGAGGTTGGTGAAATAAAACTTGTAGGCCCAGAACTGGTGGAGGAAACGGTGGAAAAGGTGAAAGTAATCCAAAATCACATCAAAGCATCTCAAAGTAGGCAGAAGAGATATGCCGATAATCGAAGGAAGGATTTGGAATTTCAAGTCGGTGATCATGTTTTTCTGAAGGTATCTCCGTGGAAGGGAGTCATACATTTTGGTAAGAAAGGTAAATTGAGTCCCAGGTACATCGGACCTTTCGAAATTCTAGAACTAATTGGGGAAGTAGCTTACCGATTGGAAATGCCGCCAAGTCTCTCCAAAGTTCACGATGTGTTCCACGTATCTCTGTTGAGGAAATACATGCCTGACCCAACGCATGTACTCACCTATGAAGAATTAGAACTGGAACCTGATCTGTCTTATTGCGAAGAGACCGTCAAGATTCTTGATACGAGAGAACAAGTACTGAGAAACCGGACGACGCGTCTGGTAAAAGTTTTGTGGAGAAACCATAAGATGGAAGAGGCAACGTGGGAACCCGAGGAACTTATGATGAAGAACCACCCGAGTCTTTTCATGTGATAAGTATTCTAGAAATTTCGAGGACGAAATTATTTGAAGGAGGGGAGAATGTAACACCCCAAGCTTCTACGGTACGTTTCCCTTCGAATAATGCGATAGCGTGTGTTGTACGCAACCTCGAGTTCTAACACACGCCACAACCAATCAAACTAGCCGTTATGAATAGTAATACCTACTTTTTGAAATCATATATATTTTATATTTCAAAATGGAATTCATTTTTGGATTCGGAATATCTAATTTAGCCTAAGGTGAAATTTTGATACTTTTTGGATAACTTTCATATTTTGATGAATAGTGAAAATTACTAAATTTTAATTAAAAACAACTTTTTTAATCAAAATAATTAATAGTGATGAATTATGAATTTTAGTAGTTTTAAATTATATTTAGAATATATTTTTACCATTTAATATAATGTTGGTCATTGGACATAATTTTACAATTAAACCGAACATAAACAAGTGTCAATCTTTTGATAGTTATTACCTCTTAAAAACACGCTTTTTGTTTTGACAGCAGGAATTAATTTTAAATTAATTTCTGCCACTTCTGTGTTTTGAATTTAGAAAAATGGATTCCATATTTAGAATCAGGATGTCCAAATTGTGTAAATAGGTAACTTTTATTTTTAGACATTTTGAATAATTACTGTCGTAAATATTTTATTTATCATGGTTAAGGGAAAATCCGGTAAATAAGGGTTAAAAAATAATATTATAATAATACAAAATTACCCTAAAACATGTCCTAACCTTATTTGTGGACACATACCCGACCATGGGCATCCTTGGGTCGATTTGGGGACCCCTTGGAGCCACTTGTGTGTGGTAGGGACACATTATATTAATAAAGTTAAAATAAAAATAAAAATGGCATAAGCTTACATCTTTTAGAAGAACAATTTTTAAATAGGGTTATACATGTTGGATTTTCGATTATAAATATTCATTAGAAAGATAAAAAGATTTCCTAAATAATGATATTTTATTTATAATTTTTAGACATCAAATAATTTAAATTATTAATGACACAATAATGATTCAATGTTTACCTCATTAATAAATCATTTAAATAAATAAGATTATAATGATTAAAATATTATCTAAAACCTGTCCAATTCTTATTGGTTGATGTTATTTAGAAACAGAGTCATCTTATCTTCGACCTCAATGATTTTTGGACCATTATAAACCGAATATAATTATATTATAAAGTAATACTTTCACTCTTTCCTAAAGAGCCCCTCCTCTCCCTTATAAAAGGAGACCACTTCTACTCATTCCTCACACCTCTCAAGACACTTGGCTCTTCCAAACCCTGCCCAAATAAGCTCCCCACATCCCTATCCTCTTCTTTGAAGCTTCCCCTTAGGCAGAAAGCATTTCAAGAAGTCCTTTGGTTCCAACCAAAGTGAGTTACCTAAATTAAAGGTAACGATTTCTCTTAAATTATTTTCATTTATTTTGCTTCTCCAACCCCCAAACCCTTTTTATTTCCTTTCTTTTGTAACAACACCAGTATCCACAATATACTAGGATGTCTTTATAAGAATGATTCAAACTACACATACAAATAACTCCATCTAATGGATGATGAACATAATGTTTCTGTGGATGGAAAACTAACGCCTCACGAAATGATGATTGTTCAAATACATCTTACCACCTCTCATAGTGGCCATTATGATGGCACTGTAATTAAATGTGATATTAATGATATATATTTTATATATAAGCTTCTGTAATTCCATTTTATTTCATACCATTATTCGTTTCATGTTGTATATACATACGATAATTTCATTTGAGGAAGTGCGGACTACCGCCCCCTTAAAATGATATGACTCGTTCATACCACACATGGAACGTATAAAGGATGGTGTTAATGAACTTAAGTAACATATATAAAATATTATATTATACTGGAATAGTAATATACCTATGTATCATTTGGATTCGATTATTTTAAAAATAAAAATTAAATGGAAGTAGCGTTCGTGCGTACGTACGGACTACCGTCTCCACGAACGCGATGAGATTCATTCTCCATCATATCCATTCAAGTATTATTCTAATTTTAGGGTTAAAAATAATGTTAATATCATTCTGATTATGAATAAGATATAATCTATCCATTAAAAACATGTCTTACGTAACCAAACATTTAAGAAGAACGAATCGATTATCACCCGAAACGACGATAATACTAAGATATTATTATCAAATCAATATTAAAAGATCATATATGATATCATATTAATGTATATTATTCTTGTATAATTTAATAACAATTATTTCACCATTATACAGGAGGTTAACCTACACCAACCAAGGAAATGTACAAGGTAAGGGTTATTTCACAATCTCTTCATTATCCGAGGTTGTTTATACGTAATAATCTACTGGGATCTCGTTATCATCCACATCCATGTTTATTCAAAATTGTATTTCAAAACATTTTTACAAGAATATGGGTTAAAGTCATTTATACCCCTTTTTTGACTTTTTATAAGAGGAATCTTTCCGTCGTTTTCCAAACAAGGTGCTTTTTAACCTTTTCGACAGAATTAAGATAAGAATGTTTTTTTAACTTATACAGCGGGTGCGGTTATTTTCAGCCGTTATAAAACCGTCAAAGCTTCCCTTACAAGCTTATAAGAATATTTTCAAAGAAAATGTTTTATTTTATATGGATCTTAAATGATTTCAAATTAAAAGGAGATATTTCTTTAAAAAGAATATTGATTTCATCTATGTCAACATCCTTTGATGGATTTTAAGATTATTTGAAGTTGATTTATTATGATACAAAACTTCTATATTGTATTGATGGTTTTGTGATATGTTTGACTGTGGATGTTCTATTTTTATACCATTCATAGTTTATGGTGAAATTATTTACATTTCGTATGCTAGTTTTAATACGAATGTTTATGTTATGTTTAAACCTTTTCATATGGGAATGCATTGGACTTAATATGTGACGGGTGGAGCCCGCTATAGCTCCTCGATGCATCGGTAGGTCTCATGAGACAAACTAGTGTCTTGGCACAAGGCCACGGAAAAATCTTATTTGTAGTCTTGGCACGAGGCCTTGGCTATGTGGTTATGATAGTCTGGCAATATGCATTCCAACATTATGAAAGTGGTTATTGATATTGCATGTGATTATTCGATTAGTGGAATATCCATGTGAACAAGTAAATGGCATTATTTCATTTTACTTTTGCCATACTATGTTGAAGTTCAAGTTTAAAAGGCTTTTGTTTTAGTAATTCATTGCCTTAAATGTTTATGCTTATTTTTGAATGTTCCGCTATATTGTTATCCTTACTGGGCATTTGAGCTCACCCCTTTTCTATGTTTTATTTTTCCCAGGATGTGAAGATGTAAGTTATGAATGACCTGCAGGGATATTATGAGGGGATTAGAGTGTGGACTGTGGAAACATTATGTTGTTTTAGTAGTTTTTCATTTTATGATGTAATGTAAAACTTATGAATATATCTAGTGTTTCCAAGGCTAATAAACCAATCGGTCTTTCGAGATTTGATCTTTCTTGTGATCATGCCAATGTTATGTAATAATGCACCGACTCTGGGTAACTGGGGTCGGGGCGTTACACCTTAGTGTTTCACCATGGGGATCCCCTATTATTTTTGTTAATAAGAAATATGGTTATATGATGTTTTACATATATTATAGGGAAACAAATGCAATTACATTAGGTAAAAATTATCATATTCCACTTATTGATGACTTATTTGATCAACTGAAAGGGTATCACTATTCATAAATGATTGATTTTCATTTTGGGTTTCATAAAATGGGAGTAAATAAGTAGGATATTATAAAGATAACATTTTTTATAATATATTGAAATTATGAATTTATAATAATTATATTTTAATAGACTATGAAAATTCTATTTTTATAATTATGAATATTATGGTATTATAATATGATCACTATAATTTTAATGTGGAACTTATTTATAATATATCAATATACTGTAAAATCTATGATGACTATAAGAGTCATTTTTGAATCGTTATCATTAATCTTATAGAAGATATGTTATATGTAAAATTTTGAAACTATGATTTATGGCTTCAAGATGTCTCTTCTCTTGGACTTATTATCTCTATGGATGGAATATTAGTCGATCCATCAAATACAAAGGTTGTGATATAATGGCCAATTTCATTTAATATAACTGAGGAATGTAGTTACCATATATTACTAGGATACTATGATAGATTTATCATAATTTTTATTGATTAGATAAATCGTCAACTAATTTAAGATGTTATGTGGTTATGTTCATATAGTCAAAAGAATAAATTTATTTTTTAAAAAAATCAATGAGGAGATTGGCCAATGTACCAATGTTTTCTTTACCATCTGGAAGTGATGTATTTATGATATTTGTTTATGCATCATATAATATACTTGGATGTGTCCTTATAAAGAATCATAGAGTTTTGTACTGTGAATAAATCTAGTTAATGATTCATAAAATGAATTATCCAACCCATGATAATGAGTTGGAAACTGTAATCGCTATGTTGAAGATAAGATTTTATTTCATTTATGGTGAAATATATGAAATAAATATAGATTGAAAATTTTTTAATTAAATATTCCCACTTGAAAAGATCAAAATAAAGAAACTAAATGGTTATAAATACATAAATATTATGATTTTTCAATAAAATACCTCCTAGTAAAGGAAAATAATGTGGTTGATTCATTGAGTTGGAAAGATCATGATGTTTGGAGTTAAATGAGGATTGAAAAGGATTTTATATTCATGTAATTATTAAAGTTATATATGGGATTAATTATTGAAAATGAATTTTTATATATATTGCAAAAAATTTTAAAACCATCCTTATTAGAGAAAAATAAAATGTTATCATTATGATTTTTATAATATTAAAAAAATGCGAATTATGGTAAGTTGGTTGAATTCATCTCTGAAGATTATATTTTGAAATTTTGAAGGCGGTTATGTTGAAGTTATGATTGATTGAATTTCTTGGCATGTTGGATAATTATTTAGCTTTGGTGGAATTTTTAACTGATAATATGTTCAATTCAAGAATTTAAATTGCACCATATTATGCATCATATGGAAATAAGTGTCGCTCTCCAACTTTCATAGAGGAAGTTGGTGAAAGAAGGCTTCTAGGCCAAGATCTCATGGAGGACACAACTGTAAAAGAGAATATTTTTCAAATTAATATTAAGGTATCTAAATGTATACAAAAAAATTTATGTCAATAAACAAATAAAGGATTTAGAATTTCATGTGGGAAAACATGTTTTCATGAATGTGTCTCTATGGAAAATAAGTTATACGGTTTCTAAGAATGGGAAAATAATTCCTCGGTACATTGGATATTTTTAAATTTTAGAATGTACAAGAGTTATGTTTTAACACTTAGAAAACCCACTTAGCCTCTATAAAGTTCATGTTGGGCTCTATATCCTTTAATTAAAGAGGTACATTCAAGACTAAATGAATTATCTCACATATGAGGAAATAGATTTGGAACCAGTTTATCTGACATTAAAGTGCCTATTAAGATTCTAGACACTATAGAACAAGTATTTAAGAATCAGATGAATCATTTAGTAAAGTTTATTTAAAGAAATTGTAAGATAAAAGAGGGAACTTGAAGAAGTTACATTGAAGAAAAACCCACATCCCTTCATGAATTGATATTCTATAAATTTTAATCATGAATGTTTTTAAGTGGGGAATAATATAACACATGAGATTCAATTACAACAATTATGTTTTTATTTATTATGAATCAATAATATAATGAACATATCTTTTTTCAAGAATGTGATTAAAGAATAATTTCCAAAATTTTAAAAATTGAATTTTATAAAAATTATATATTTTTGAAATCAGCATGTCAAAATAATCTTATGATGAAATTTTAGGATTTTTCATAAAAGAATAATTTTTATATGAAAAGTGAAAAACATCTATTTTAGAGAAAATAGATTTTCATTCAATCATTTACAATGTCTCATTTAGTTGTTAATTTATTCTAAAATTTAATTATTTATTTTATTATTAAAATTAATACAAATAATTTCATTAGAATCAATATTATGTTTAATTTTTTTATAATATCTTTTTATACTTAAAATTAAATTTTTCTAGAAAACATGTTTTCGTAGTATCTTGTGAACTTATATTAAAAACTATTTCTACCAATTACATGATTTGAATCATGTAAAATGAATTCCATATTTGGAATAATAATAATTAATATTATTTAAAAAATTTAACTTCAGTTTTTATCATAATTAAAAGTAGTAGTAGTAAATATTTATCACCTCCATTCAGGGTAAAATGAGTAAAAAGTGTTAAAAATAAAGGGATAATCCTTTAATATAAAAAAACTTCCATAAACTGTATTGGTTGGTTTAATTTTATACTTACCCTTTTCATCTATTAAGCTATGTAATTTTGGATAAATATTTCTTTAGTAATACTATCACATCTCAAAAGTTGAATTATTTTATTTTATTTATTTCTTAGAATTTAATCTTTTGGATAATGTTCAGGTTGAGTTTCCAATTTTATTTTTGAGTTTTGGAAGTTTTAAAGTGAATTTTTTTCAGAAGAAAAATGATATTTTAGGCTTTATAATAGGCGGAAGAAAGTTGGTTCCGGGTTAGGGGAAACCATGTGGTCTCGCCAAGGAAACCATGAAATAAATGTCCATTTGGATTGTGGTGACTACATTATTATCACATAGTTTGGTAAACCATTTGGTATGACTGTGAAAAATGTCCCTCTTAGATAGTGAGGGGCACACAATTGGCATTCAATTTTCCAAACCATGTGGCTGAACAATGCAAGTTTCCCAAGTCATTAAAAGTGTGAAATTCCTCATTTTCATATATGTTGTTTAAACCTCGATTTGGGATTTTCCTCTCCATTCAACCTAGGTCCACCATGGGGGCCTCCAATATTCTATTCCCATGATCTTCTTCCACCTTTTAATCTTATTTAAGGTTCCTAGATATGTTTCTATTTTTTTTTGGTCGATTTCATCTTCTCCTATTCCCCCTATCTTGGGATTTTTGTTTATCTTGAAGGGATTTCCATGTTCTTTGAACCATAAGGGCTTGGGTTTATGTATTGTAATATTTATTTTATGTTTGGATGTGTGGATTGTCTCTCAGGGTTGGTTTTTTGGTGTCCCAAAGTATGGTTGTATTTTCACATCGTTGAGGTATGTGTTTCCATTAATTTCCTTTGACAGGCATTCCATTTGATGCTTGAGATTTCCTAAATGATTCAAAAATGTGTTTCCCCCACTTGTGATGTGTTAGTTTGAATTTATTGGGAGTTTTGATGATGGTGAAAATGGTTTTAAATGGTTTTAAAATGGATTATTTAACTACGTTTTCATTCATATTCACACAAGAAGTTTGATAAAATTTTAATTGAACTTTTAATATTAAATTGGATGCTTTGGGTTGTTTTTCCATTGGATATGTTTTTAAAATGTGGTTGGGTTGTGATTTGGGCATTTTATGTGGAATTGGGTGAATTATATTGTGTGACTCTTGTGTGTGTCCAATTTTGTTGATTTTAAAGAAAGTTATTTTCCATTAAAAATGTTTTTTTTTTTCAATGTGATTGGATGCATGCATGGGTGGGAAGATGGTTTTATAAAATAAAGTGTTTGTGTTTCAAGTGTGTATCCTTGTTGTTCTTTATAAATGTTTTTAATGGTTTATGTGGAAGTTCAGAAAAGTGATTTCTATGAAATATGAGATACATATGTGTGTAAAGTTGGTTTTTATAAATATATGTACTTTTTCCATGTTTTAATCTTTATTATGAACCATGAATCGGGTTTTTGGATTATGCATGTGATGCGGAAAGTATTTCAAAAATCGATTTCATGTGTGCATATATTTAAAAGCGTATTTTACCATGGAAATGGATGGATTTCTTTTTTTTTTCTATTGAGTTCAAAAGGAGGTTTTTTATAAGTTGTGTATGTTTTATGAAAAGTGTTTCCAAATGGCCTTGGTTTTTTGAGAAAAAAGTAAATTTAGTTTCAAATGTGATTTTGACATCTTTCTCATTTTGAATTTTAAGTAATTTTTTGGTGATTAATCTTTATAAATGTCTTTTGTGGAATTTGGGGATGAGGTTTGGTTTCTAAAATGTTAAAGGCTCATTTAGAACTTCTCGTGTTGTTGCGTGTTTTCTCATTGTCTTGGGAATAGTTTTGGATTTGAAATGTAAATTCATGTTTGGAATTGTGAACATGAAATTGGTGTTTACATTAGATTTGGAAATGGGGTTGAATTGGATTTGTAACTTTATTTGGATTGGAAATGATGTGAATACCTGATTGGCATCTTGTGATGTTTTGGGGATTTGTTTTGGAATAGATGTTATGCATGGGCCCAGTGTGAATCTTACCATGTTTTAGAAAATAGAGTAAATACTTTGGTATCCTGAAGGCCCAGTTTTTATTTTTAAATGATTTGTAAAGTGGTTTTGATTATAGAAAATGGTGGTTTCCATGTATTCAATAATTTTTGGATGAGTGTGATTTTTAAATAAATTGTTATTCATGTTTGTTTGTGATGACTTGGATTATTTTTGGATACCACTAGAACATGGGTTGGGATACACTCTAGTGGTTCGTGCATGGGATTGATCTTGGTATTGAGAGCCTTATTACATGGTATGTGTTTGCCTCTAGTGGATCATTTACGAGAGCGATGTGGGTTATGGTTATTATACCAAGTTTCTTCAAGTATTAATATTATCATGGGGTTCAAGGGAGTAATCTAGAGGGTTTGTTGATGATTTCTTTTCAACCCCAATTAGACGGGTTAGTACCCCCTAGACATGACAGGGCCAGGTGGAGCCTGCCATTGGATTTTCTAGTTTAGAGTGACCATGTGGTTATTGTCTATGGAGATGCACCATAGACCAATATGTTTTTCCGAACTAATTACTTCTAAGGATTTATTCTTAATATATCTATGAAATGTATATGATTATCTATCTGTATGTTCTTTTTTATTTATACTTCATTTTGGATTTCGGATTTTCTAGTTGTGTTAGCTTTTCTGGTTTCATTTATTTACTACACATCCCTTTTTGGTTATCAATAGTGGAATTCTTTTTGGTTCTAGTTTTCATACGGTTTGTGGAAAGTGAAACAGCTTTTATAATGGAAATATATGTTTGTTGTTTTTAATAATGAAAATTGTAGAAATCAATTTTTAATTAATATAAATTATTCAAAATACTATTTTATAAATATATTTCAAACTAGTGATTATCAACTATTTCATGTAAGTAAATGCATGGACATTATGATGATTGCATACATAGTTGTTTAATCTCACACCAAACATGTGCCACTCGGTGTTGGTAGAAAATAACTATTTTCAGGTCCAGGATCCTAGGTTGGTTGTACCTTTGGAGTAGGTTGGTCTTGTGTTTGGTGGTGAGAATTATCTCATGTGGAGATTGTGTTAGAAAGGTTCTATCTTAGTTTTGTATTGACTTTCTATTTTTTCAACAGTTGTATCTGGATTAAATTTTTATATATTGATATTTAGTTATTATTGGTTTATTGTTTTGAGCTCTATTTCATTTATTTGATTATAGTTTTCATTGGTCTAAATCATTCCCAATTGATTATCTGATGTATGGTACTAGTTGTCATCTTGTGGGGATTAGGAACTCCCTTTAGGCCATGACTCGGATAGGGTCGGGTGTTGGGTTAGATGGCATCCTCGCATAGTTTTTGACAAATATATTAATATATTTTAATTTTAAAAAAATACTTCAATTTTTCCTCTCACTCGCATATAAAATTACACAACTATTCCTCACTTACTTTCACTGAATGAGACTCTCAAATCATCCAATCCCTACATAAATCATTTCCAAACCTCCCTTCCTATGTTTTAGAGGTCATGTTTTGATCAGAATACCATATAAGAAGTATCTAGGTATAAAAACAAAGATTTTTTTCCATGGAAGAGGGTGTTAAACGAATTTAAAAAGCAATTAAGGTCTAGGGTTTGGGTTTATTTCAAAATATCAACCTTATTCAAGATTGTATGCATTTAAGTTTCCATTGGACTAATTATATAATGTTTTCTTTCTTAGACCCAATCTATTTTATTCTATTATGTTTATTCATGGGTTTCTAAAGTATTAGTTCAATTTTTACCCTCTTTGTCTCTTAAAAAGGGCAAATTAATGTTTTACTACTACAAATAAGGCCTTTAACATTGCTAAAATCAGCCTTTTTAATGAAAAAAATCACTAATATTCAGATCATTATTAAAATCCCTAAGATTTTATCAGTTCTAGAAAATCACTAATAAACAGACTCTATATCAGCACTAGAAAATCACTTATAAAAGGGAACTTTATCAACACTAAAAAATGTTGATAAAATAAACCTTTATTAGTGATTGTTTAAGTGATAATAACTAACACCCATTATCAACACTACGAAAAGTGCTGATAAATGATACCTTTATATATGATTTTAATATAAATAATAAAGGATCCATTTATTAGTAGTTTTTCTAACACTGATAAAGGGTCCCTTAATCTGTGTTGTTGGTAGCGCTGATAAAGGGGAATACTAATACATTTTTTTGTTAAAATTACATCACATCATAACTAAAATAGAAAATAAAAGAGAAAATATAGAATTTAATTGAAATAAATTTAAAACACAAGTAAAAGAAAAAACACTATAATATATACATTTCAAACATTGGTTTGTAAAATAACATGAGTAAGTAAAAATTATCAGACACATTTAAAAACTTCATTGTTCATTGTCCTTTGGCCCCAGACCCCCAGTCATGCAATTAGATTCCGAACAAACAACCCATATTTAACAAAATAATGAACCTATATAGGAAATGAATTCTTATGTTATAAATATTGTAATGAAATAAACTGAACACAATGTGTAATTTTTAAACTAAAAACATACTTCGAGTCATACCGGACACATTATGTATCAGATTGAGTTGTGGTTGATCCTTACACATCATGCAATTTATTTTTGTTCTCAAAAGTTGATACTCTTTAATTAGATCTCATCTATGGTGCTAAAAAACTCACTACTGAACAAAGTCAATACAAGAACACCTTTTATTATAAAAATACTTCAAATATCACAACATTTTCTATTCATCTTCAAGCATTATCTTAGTGAAAATTTATTAAATAATTATAAGATAAAAATGATCAGAAAATTAGTAATGTAATAGTTGATAAAATTATGAAAAACCAATCATAGATTTTTTTCTAAATTTTGGTGATATGATGCATGTTTTAAAATAAACTTGAAATTATATATTCAAAACACACACATTGAGTCATATTTATTGCATCATGTGTAAAATTGACATTCATTGAATTTCTACATATATAAAATGAATTATGGATAAATATAATAATGTTTGAAAACAATCTGAGATTGAATTCTCAGTTTTGGATAGTGATGTGCATTTCAAACTAAATTAATTCATTTGTATTGAAAATATGAATTTTGATTCATATCATTAATATCAGTTATCATATTGATGTGAGCTTCATTACTACTTTCCACAAATTAATTATTTCCCATTTTCCTAATGATTAAAAATAACCCAATCTCTTTTTCATTGTTTTGGAAATCTAATGTGTGATTTAATCTAAAATGGTACGTTTTTATTGAAAACATTTGCATCATTTCTTATCAAAAAAATTCTATGTCATGTTGATGTGTGATAAATTTTTACACATAAAAAATTAATTATAGATCATTTTCCTAAATTTTGAAAAAAAATCGATCTTCAATTATTTCTTTTGCCTATTTAATGTATGTTTTAAACTAAAATGGGTCATTTATATTGAGAATAATAACTTCAAGTCATATCGACCACATAATGTGTCATATTTATGAATGGTAGATTTATAGACATAAAAAATTAATTATCGGTCATTTTCATATAGTTTAAAAAAATACTAGCATGTTTTCTTGGATTTGGATTTTTGATGTCTGTTTTATACTGAAAGGGAACATTTGTATAAAAAGAATGTACTTTGGGGCATATTGAAAACATCATGTGTCAAATTTATTTGAGTTCAATTCATATATGTGAAAAATTAATTAACGACCATTGTACTAAAATTTAAAAAAATTCTGTTTTTTCTCAATTTTTCGCAATTTGAAGTTTGTTGTAAAATAAAATGGAACTTTTGTATTGAAAACATGCACATCGATTTTGATCATCCAAATCATGTGTTAGATTGGTGTGTAGTAAATTAACACACATGAAAATGAATTATTTATCACTGTCTTAATGTTTGAAATAATTCTGAGATCTTTTTCTTAGTATTGGATTTTTAATGTCTATTTTAAACTAAAATGGAATATTTTGTTGAAAACACACACTTCATGTTATATCGACCACATCATGTGTCGGTTTAATGTGTGGTCAATTCATATATGTGAAAAATGAATTTTGGATTGTTTTATGAAAATTTTAAAATAATTTAATCTCATTTTATCAATTTTGGTTTTTTCACATAAGTTTTAAAATAAAATATCTCCTTTGTATTGAAAACATACACTTCAGGTAGTGCAGACCGCATCATGTGTCAGATTGATGGGAGGTAAATTTCTAAATGTGAAAAATTAATAGTGGATCATTTTCCTAAAATTTTAAAATAATATGATCTTATTTTCTTATTTTTGGTGGTTTGATATGATTTCTAAATTAAAATGGCACCTTTCTATTGAAAAAATGAACTTTGAGTCATATCAGTTACATCACATGTCCGATTGATGTGCAACATATTATTACACATAAAGAAAAAATTATGGACCTTTTTTTATAAAGTTAGAAATCAGATTTTTATATTTTATAGGTTTTGTTTCTTTGATGTGGGTTTTAAACTAAAATGACACTTTTGTATTCAAAACACGCATCTGGAGTCTTTTCGACCACATCAGGTGTGGGATTGACATGAGGTAGATTCCTAAAGGTCACAATAAAATTATGTACCATTTTCCTAATGTTTTAAAAAACAATTATAGCCCATTTTATCATATTTGGATATTTGATGCATTTTAAACTAAAATTATTGGTCTATATTGAAAAGACACACATCGAGTCATATTAACCACATCACGTGTCTTATTGGTGTGTGGGAAATTCCAGCTTATGAAAAACAAATTAGGGATAATTTTATAATTTTTTTTAAAAAATATCTGATATTTTTTATGGATTTGGTGATCTAAAATATGTTTTAAACTAAAATAGCACATTTTAAAAAAAATGTATTTTCAATCATATTTATAACATCATGTCTTATATTGATGTTTATTGGATTTATACATGCCAAAAATGTATTATATATATCTTTCTTGATATTTCAAAATAAAATAATCTTGTTTTATTTTTTATGAAAAAAAATTTGTGTGTTTATAACTAAAATGAAACTTTTGTATTGAAAACACACACTTCGGGTCATACCAACTACATCATGTGTCATAGTAATGTGTGTTTGATTCTTATCAGCCAAAAAATGAATTATGGACCATTTTTCTAAAGGATGAAAAAACAAGATCTCATTTTCTCAGTTTTCTATATGTAATGAATTTTAAACTAAAATGACACTATTATATTGAAAACACATACTTTGAGTAATATCGACCACATAGTATGTATGATTATAGGGAGCTCAATTATTACATATGAAAAATTAATTATGGATTATTTTCTTGATTTTTAAAAACTAGTGGATATTTTTTTTGTTTCTAGTGATGTGACATGCATTTCAAACTCAAATGGAACCTCCCTATTAAAAACAATAACATTGATTCATATCAATGACATTGTGTCTCATATTTAAGTGAGTTCAATTAGTACAAGCCAATAATAAATTATGGGACATTTTTTAAATTTTTAGAAACAATATTATCTTATTTTCCATATTTTTTTATTTTGTGTGTGATTTAAACTAAAAATACAATTTTTATTGAAAATATGACATTTAAGTCATACCAACTACATCGGGTGTCATATTAATGTATGGTTGATTCCCATAGGTCAAAAATAAATTGTGGATTATTATCAACAATTTTGAAAATAATCTGGGCTTTTTTTATTGGATTTGGCTATGTGATTTATTTTAAAATAAAATAATGAATTTATATTGGAAATACATATTTTGATACATATTGACCACATCATTTATTTTATTGTTTTTCATTCATTATCAATAATTTCTAAAAATATTATGAATCATTTTCTTAATGTTTTAAAATAATATGAGCTCAATTTCTCAGTTTTGGTGATGTTACACAAATTTTATCTAAAATGACACCTTTCCATTAAAAAGATGCATATTAAGTCATATAGATCACATCATGTCCTGGATTTATGTACGATTGATTTGTGTACATCATAAATGAAATAGGAAATGTTTTCCTATATTTTGAAATTAATCTGCACTCATTTCCTCATTTTTTCTATTTGATTCATTTTTTTAACTAAAATGATAATTTTTTATTGAATACACATACATAAAGTCAAAAAAATCAAATGCGGTGTCATATTGATGTGTGGTTGATTCTTATATGTGAAAAATGGAATATGGATTTTTTTTACTAAATTTTGAAAACAATTGGAGTTATTTTACTATGTTTTTCCTATGTGACTACTATTTTAAACTGAAATGACACTTTTATATTAAAAACCCTTACTTCAGGTCATTCCAACCAGATCTTTTGTTGGATTGGTGGTAGGTCAATTCCTACATATGTAAAATATATTATGGATCGTTTTCCTAAATTTTTAAAACCATATGATTATATTTTAATGTTTTTATCATTGTGAAAAATGTTTCAAACTAAAATGAAACTTTTATACTAAAAACATGCTCATAGAGCCATACCTACCACATCATGTGTCAGATTAATGTGTGGTAAATTTATACAGGTAGAAAATGATTTATTAATAACATTCCTGAAGTATAAAAAATCTAGATTTATTTTCTTGGTTTTGAGCATGTGACATGTGTTTTGATTGAATGTGTAAATTTAACAAAATAAGTATCTAGTAAGAACAATAAATTAATTAACTAAAAAATGATTGAAATTGATGATAAAATTAATTAAATAATTTTTAATAAGTCACATATTTATGTTGCTTTTATACATTTTGACACCAAGTATTCTTCCCATTATTTTACAAACAAATTAATTTCCACTATTATAATTCTCCTTGAGAAGCAGAAAAAAATAATATATAATATTTTTGTTACTAATAAATTACACCCAAAAAATATATATAATTTCATATGCCATAGTAAATCACAATCATAGTAGGTAATCACATATATTTGATGTGATTAAACATTTTGAAACAATGTTTGTCACCCAATCATGTCTTAATAATTTAACTTGTTCTTTTGAGTATATAGATTTCTGGAAATCAAGGTGATACTGAGAAAATATAGATAAAAATTTATTAATAAAGATTTTAAATGAAATTTTATTTACCTTTTGAAATTACCTATTCATGGATGCTAGTCTTGTGATGGTATATGATATCATTCATAAATTTTTAAACATGATATCCACAATCATTGTTGTTATCTTTCTTTGTACACTATAAAAACATTGAATAAAATAAATAAATTGTTTTTAAATATGTTTTTATAGTTATATATTTCTATATATAACATAATATATATCCATTTGAATAAATCCATAGTATTTTTATTTTCTATAATTGACCTCATACCATGATTTAGTCCATATTTACATATCATCCTATCATAAAATAATTCCAATTGAAACACAGAACAAAACATATAATTATAATTTAATCTATAATATACTTATTTTAGTGTATTAGAAATTCAAAATATGCATTGTGTGTGGTCGGTTTAATAGAAATCCATGCATTGGATCCAAAAAAATAAAAATTTTGGGTATCTAGATTGATTGTTATCAACATCCAATACTTCATAAAAAACAAAAAAAAAATATATAATGAAAAAAGTAAAAATATATTTTATATAATTATTTAGGAGAGTTTTACCCATGCATTATAGTCATCAAAAATAGTTTTTAATCTATTATTTTCTTCTCAAACACCACATTTAGATCATATTTCTTCTTATCAGTTTATTCCCAGTCCTATTAAGTTTTTTCTATAGAAATGATAGAGATATTGATGAACCCAAATCATGATTCAAAGGGTTTTACATTTATATTGTTGTAACATAAACACCTTTAAAAAATATATACACTTATTAAATTTAATTAACTTATAAGATCATTTTTTGGAATGAATTGTTATGAAAATGCACCTTATGTTTTTATTCATGTAATAGAATCCTAACCATTAAAACATGAAAGTATCATTTATCATCTCGAGACTAACCATTTATATAATTATAGTTCCAAATATTTATTCTTCATATTTAATGTAGGATACATCTCAATCATTTAATGAGGTGTCTTCATGAATTTTTCATTATAATATATATTACAGTGGAACTGGAGTGGAGAAGGTACTCCCAATAGTTATTTTTGTTTTGTTATTAGATCCATTAGATTGTCTTGATTTGTCCATAAATTTCCCTATTTTTAATCCATTTTTAATAACATACCTCACTTTATACCTTTTCATGAACAATTATAGGTTTAAAATTTTAGGTTTTTCATTTCAAAAAAAAACTTAGGGATATTCTTTATTTTTCTTTATAAGAACAGATGACGATGCTATAAAAGTTCCAATAGCATCATTGACCATTGTAAAATCCAAATAATCAATTAAAACAAGATAACTAGTGATTGTATCATGAGACACAATAATCCTCACTCTCATGTGATCTTTCTGGATGTCATTGTTGTTTAGAAAAACTTATATGATGATATACACTATACCCCTTACAATAGAGTGGTGTGAGGGTGTTGATAGATTAACATCACATACATCTTCACACAACATAATTTTAGTATAATAATGTTATAAAAAGTTTTTTGATTCATATTTAGGAGAAATAGTCATGGAAAAATTTATTACCTTGGGTAAGGAATATAGTTGAGCGGAAGGACTAGCCTCAAATCTATTAGGGTCATTTGGTTGTTCACGTGACTTCCACTATTGTTTCTATTTGATCCTTTCACATATATTGACCTTCCAAACCATACTGGACAATAATTTCTTATGAATCATCTTTTTTTTATTGAAATCATTTAATCTTTTGATATTTATCTTCTTGCGACTTTTTTTGAAATATGTTTGAGGGGACACTCTAAAATCTACACCTCTAATGCGACTAAATTGTTCTTTCCATTTCAAAGCTACTAAAATTATTTTTTCTAGTATGGTGATTGTCAATACATGTGTGTAAACCACATAAAAACATATTAATATAAATATATCTTTTAATGTAATATTATTATAAAGAATAAAAAATTACCATTATGTCATAATTACACTTTTGTTTCTATACATATTTTTTTCATCAACCATTTGACCATCCTTATTTACACACGCATCCTTCTATAGCACATGACCTAACATGGATGAGGCTTTAGATTTTTATTCATAAATTTTCATATTATCAAATGAATATATGTTATTTCTTATCACATAAAACTTTTATTATTATTTTAAAATACATACCATTTTATTCTCTAGTGAAGTGTTTCACATCATTTCTTTGTGAGAGGGGTACAATGGTTTTGATGCGTTTTTTTTTTATTTTCAAATATCTATTGACATTTCATAAATTAAAAAATAATGAATGAAATTAGACAAAATAAATAATTTCAAATAATATATTATTCACTAAATTTCACCTAAAATGATTTCTCATCACAATGACTGATGAAATCATTCCATTTTTCCTTCTTTATAATGTGTTCGTAAGCTACTGGTGGGTGGGGATTTAATTTACCCTCAAAATACCTAAGATTATAATTGGTAATAAGTTCCCAGAATCCTCTATGGTCTTTTCCAATATCCATTAAGACTTACAACATAGGGATATCATATAAAATAAATTGACTTTATAGGGGAAAATGAAACTTAAATCAACATTTCATTATTATTTTTTTTGTAAAATAAAGAACATATATTATAACATTGATGTAATATCTTCCAATGGGTTTTCTTTATTACATGTTGGACATAGATCCATGAATATATATAAATATACACATTCATCCTTATTGTGATGCCAAAATAACTAATTAACATTCACTTGTTGGGATCAACTGGTTAGACCCATTGATTACAGTCAACCATAAATTTTATACCATTAGTTTATTCCATAATAATTTTTTCTAACACTTTGATATTATTTCATTCTTGTTTATCTTCATCAATATGGTGTTGATACCCTAATAATTCTATATTTTTAGTATCAACCAGTTATTTTTATCTAATATTGGTAACATCACATTGTGAATAAGTCATTTTCTGCATGATTAGTCAAAAATTAAATTTATATTATGTAAATATAGAACAGAACACTTAAAATGATTATTAAAAGTACAATATATTAAAAAAATATAACATGCACGTCAGACTCTATTTCTTTTCATTAAAGGTTAAAGTGGTTGGAATCCTTTATCAACAATTAAAATTCCTTCTTTGTGGTTCCCTCTAACAAAAAAAACACCATCTACATATGTATCTCCGTGAAATTATTATGATCTTCTAATGAAGGGGTCATTCTCGATTGAATTTCCATCTGACCCAACAGTTGTTTTAGTCTCTAGTAAGACAATTTACCTATTCTTAATTGATGGATCCATGACATAAAATACATTCACTTCTAGTGATTCCAATAAGAATGGCTCATAATTTTACCCTTCTACACTAAAATTCACCTTGATAAATCCCACTTCATCTAATTTCATGAAAATTATGTCTTCAAACTTTTTGTAAAAGAAAATTTGAACTTTAAATTTTTTATAATCCAACCCATATATCTGTTTGATGATGATGAAATTTAACATATTCACATAAATTATATTTCTATTATTAGAACAAGATATGTTCATAACTACAATCATAAGTGTAACTCCACTATTCTTCATCATACACAGGTCATCATTTTATTTTGTATAGAATGTATAACCATTAATTACAAAACCAATGTAAGATATAATAATTGAATTTGGTTCAATATCTAGACATTGAACTCATTTGGTAATTGAATTCATATTTCCAAATAACTCCATATAAATTTGGTCTCATAACCATCCTATAATATTTTGATTATATGTATTTGATTTCCATACATCATCTATTGATGGAATCAAATGTACAAGAAACACATTGTGGGATTAAATGTATAGATAAACATCTTCACTATTATTTAAAATGAAAAGTTGATCATTATATATTTTATGATGGTTAGTGTTACATAAACTCTATCAGAAATCTATTTTCCCAAAAGGAGTTTGATGTGACAAGACTTTGGGTGAACAATTTTATAAAGAACAGATAGTTAACCAGTATATAATTAAATATCTTCTTCAACAATATATCGTTCTTTAGAAAAACCTTTTGTTCAACTTTGATTCATGAATTAATCTTTTGAAAGCATCATATACCATTAAATGTCGTATATCCATCAGTAACAGGCAAGACCATATAGTTAACCCTCTCTAACCATGTGAACCATCATGTGAACCATTATATAAAATAATGATAGTGGGAAGAACATTTCTAATTCACATCATTTGACTACATCCTCTTTTTCACACCCCGAATTATCTTTTATTTTATTTTATAATTTTATTTTAATTTTAAAATTTTGTTGGGGTTTGAGTTGAGTCTCGGATGAAAAACTTTTGAGTTATTTCAAAAAAATGGACATTTTTGAGTTGACGTCACTAGGCGCACGGGCGGAGCGCAATTTGAAAACCCCGTGCGGCTTTGCCTAGGCATCTGCATGGTCCGCCTACCTTTGGAAAAATTAAAATGGGTAATGATTTATTTCATGTTAATAATTTTATAATTTTTATTAAGAAAGAAATGATAAATTATTATCGTTATTATTATTATTATTATTATTCCGGCCAGTGAGCGGTCACCACATTGTTAACGAATGGCATGCGGTCAGCCTAGGATCCCATGCGACAGCTTCTAGATCGGACAGAAACTACCACATAGTCCGCACATGAGCACTTGAGTTTTGCGCGGGCCATGAGGTTGTAGTATCCAATTAATAAGACTAAGTAAAGAAAAATGAGGTAAAATTCAAATGAGGAAGATAATAATACTATTACTCAATTTTTCTATTGCTATTATTATTATTATTAAAATTATCATTATTATTATTATTATTAAAATTGTTATAAATAATATTATTATTGATATCATCATCTTTATGTTGCAGTTATTATTATTATTATTATTATCATTATTGTAAAAGTTTTTAATTATTATTACCATTCAGAAGTTTAATTATTATTAGTGTTATTAATATTATAGTTTAAATTTATTATTAATATTACTATTATTATTAACATGTTTATTGCTATAATTATTATTATAACATTTATTATAATTATTATTATGGTATTTATTGAGTTTTATTTAATTAGGTTGGAAAAAATAGGGTTGTGTTCCACCCAATTCCATGAGCAGACCCCCATCTCCTTCCCCATTTTTGGCACAAGAACCCCTTCCACCCTTTGTGACTTGGTCCATGCACACCCCTCACCATCATCCAGTCCAAGCCATGCGCCTTGTCATTGGACCCTCTCTATCTGGCCGCAATTCCCTATCCTTCCAGAGACCTGCTCGGCATCGCCTTCACACGGAATAACTGCTTGAGCCCCCCCCCCCCACCGGTGCACACCTCATCTAGTCATGACCCCTTATACCCGCGCCGGTCCTTCTCTAGGGACCAGTAGGTGTGACCTCTGTCTGGTTGTATTATTCCTCTCTAGATACCTCTGGAACAACAAGAAACCCCCAAAATCTCCTATTTTGTGTGCACCGTCCCTGACCCATGACCTTTGGTGAGGATCTCTTTATCGACATCTCTCTGTCGCCCCTTTTTCAGCACCCTCTCCCTCCAGCGACAAACTGACCCTTCAGTAAGGGTTCGTGGAAAGTATGTTCATTGAAGAGGGTTTAATTTTTGCTAAAACCCTATGTGTTGGTGTTCAAAATTGATTTCACAAGGTTTAGTTATGCTTCTAGAGCATACCATTGAGGTGCGAATGTGATCGCGCACCAATCTTGGGCATGTGTTGCCTTTCTGCCTTGGGTTGAGGTATGATCCCCTTTGCGTGTTACCTTAAAATTTATTATTTCACTGAATAATTTTTTTTACCACTAACCATAGGTGTTACATAGTGATTTGGTAAATTTTTTATAGTCAATTATTGTGGAATTCAATGTCTGGGTTCTATTGCTTTGATCATTTAACGTAAATTGTTAAGTAGTAAAATCCCTTTTTATTTAATAATTTGCTGATTGGATTTCAAAGAGATTGGTAATTCTTTTTTTTGAAGCATGTCTTGGTATTATATGTATAAATTTGATGTTGAATTTGGGGACTAAACTTCCTCGAGTGGACTTTTGGATTACAGTTTCTAAAGCGGCATGTGTATGGTTTCTAAATTTATTTTGACGTGTGGTATATTTTTATTTTGTTGTGAAATTAGATTATTTGATGGTGTAAGTCATGCATTTTTTGTTTGTGTATGTTGGGGATCTACGATTGGTCATTAAAAAGGGATTGAAGGGGGTTTTTAGTGTGTAAACTTGTGACATACTTTTTAAAAAATCTTTCATCAATTTTAAAGTGTTTTAAGAAAAAATGTAAATGGTGCGAAGTATGTTTTGAAAAAATGTCAAGGTGGTTTTTAAAATGTTTTTTCATTTGGATTGTCCTATGTTAGTGGTTATGTGTTTTTAGTTGTTTTGTGTTTATTGCATCACATTGGCGAGGTAATTCTATGAAACTACATTCATCATCTTGCACATCCTTGGGAATCTGTGCGTGGTGTGACGCACCATTGTGTTTGGACTATGAGATGGGGTACGTCCCCCAATGAAATTGCCTTTTAAATTTAGAATTTATTAATTTCATAATGTTTTATTGATTTTAATAAATGAGAAATAGTATTAGATAATTAATTTTGGAATAATTACTCGATGTAAACAAGAGCTGTTTATTTTATACACGTCACTTAAAATGTTTTCTTGGTGAACAGACACACAATAGGGAAGGAATTCCAATTTGGCCTTTTAATATAATTTATGGAATTTCAAGTGTAGTTATGGTTTAATGACAAATTATTTCTTTTGATTCTTGAGCAATTGTTTGTTTCTCTTGAGAAATGAGGTTTTCTTTAAAGTTTGTTAAGGCCTGTTTGACACTTTGATAAAATAAATTATTTTGGGATGCTTTCTTTGAGGTGACTAAGGGGTGATCATTTTCTGTACGTTGGTTTCATGATTAGTATGTGATGTTTGTGCAACGTGACTGGTTAATTGATTGAATTTTTTGACACACCCTTATTTATTATATGTGTTGACATGGAAACTCAGAATAGTGAGTGAATTTTCGGAGAACGATTGCTACAAAAGTTTAGATTACGCACTAGATAGTGGCCCTTAGTATGGACATTTCTCTTCTAGGGGATTGGGCCCCTCGGTTAGGCCATGTAGGGAAACACCTTGTTTTAGGGGATAATGACATCATTGTGTAGGGAATGCCTTCAGGATGAGTCACATGTATAATGTGTTTTGGATTATTCACAAGCTCCTAGGTTCGACCCAAGTTTATTTTAGTGCTTATTTGTATATAGATAATTATTGAGAGGTCTAGTTTGGTTGTCATCCCCAGTGTGCCACTTTTTCCATTTCCCTTAGTGTGTGTTGTGTGTTGTGTATGGTTTTACTTTTGACTAGCAACTAAAATTTGGATTTATAAATTGTTTGGAAAAATGTTTTAAAATTCAATGCACCTATTTTTTCAAACACTAAACTTGTTTTTAAATTAAAAAGGAAAATTCATTGTTATATGTTTTATAAATGAAAGTATGTGTGGAAACTAGTATTTTATATAATGTAGTTCAAACCTGAAATTTGTAAATTATTTAATTAAAGTTAGTGAATTGGGAATAGTTTTTTTTGGCATTGAGTTTTAATACTCATACCTATAGTGTTTTCCTATTTTTAGTTTCGGTTGTAGGTTTAACTCAAACTTGCTCTCCATGGGTGAGAGTTGTTTGTGGATTGGTGAGAGACTCTCAGAGTCGCAAAGAGTATTGGTCGTGGTCAGGTCAGTTAGTTGTTCTTGGTCGTTCTTTCTTTTCATGTTGTTTATTTACTTTGTGTTGTTCTATTTTATTTATACTACTTTATTTATTTTTATCAGGTAAATTAATTCCCTCTTGCTCTATTTTAATGACCTGGTGTTTATCTCCAGCCCAAGAGGATCGGGAATTCCTCTCGGGCCATGCCGCAGACCAGCTTGGGTGACCGGTTCAGGTTCGACCTGGGTTGGTTCCTGAGAAAATGGTATTAGATAAAGTCTACTCCTGAGAGGACATTTTTTTAGAGCTTCCATTGTTATTTGGGGTTGTGATGGTAGAAGGAGAAGAATTGTCGGGACTCAAGGCATAGGGAAGAGAAGGAAGTCATGAACCCTTGCTTGTTCCGAACCTCAAGTTACCGTGGGAAGTTTGGGTTGTCGATGTCTTATAATTCTTATGGTTTATTTGGTAATGGGAAATAAAATGAGAGTCGAGAAAGTGACCTCTATGAGCTATAATGGTCTGGCTAGCCTTGTGGTGTTGGGGACTTTACCCTAGAATGCTCTCTGTGATGGTGGTGTGACTGGTGTATGGCTGCCAACCATATGGCTGAGTCACCCAACATCACTTGTTTCCCCTTAGTGATTTGTTTGGGGTTTCCTTCTATAAGGCCCCAGCCTTAAACCTTACTTAATCTTGAGTTATTACAAGATTACACATTGAGTATCTTTTTGGGATTAGAGTTTTAGAGAATTTGATCATAAAACTTGCATTACATTCCACATATAAACAAAGTGGTTACATAAAGATAGTATTCTTCATTCCCATCAATGGAAACATATTTAAAAAAAACATGGATTATTTCTTAACACTTCCTTGACACTATCATCATATCATGTACCTTTCCCTTGACCTGTGAAAACATTTCAAAAAAACATGGGATGAGCATAAAAAGCTCAGTAAGTGATATAAAAATATGGAAAGGAAACATGGGTACATATATACATAAGAATGAGATCATACTTTACCCATAAAACATAAGCACTTTAACATACCTCATCAAATCATGAATAAATCATAGAAATCATCAGACATAAAGGTAACTTGAGGCATTCATAACATTCTAATGTTGGGAGTAACCCTCTTGGTTACGTTTGGAATACCCATCACAGTATATTCCCTAAATATCTTTGGAGAAACCTTAACGTTTCACTCCTTCGCGTTACCCAATGCATTGGAGAGCTATATCGGGCTCACCCGCCCTTAGTTTATCACGGAACCACCCGTCTTCATAATAATGCCCAAGAACCTCAAAATAATCGTATCACATAAAACATGCATAAAGGAAACATAACATTTACACCTTTCAATCACAAGATATCAATACCACACATTGATATAAAAACATTATGAAAACAATTTTCAATACCAAAATAAAAGAAAATTAAAACATGGTATTTATTTTTCTTTTAAAAAGAAGGTATGGCTTGTAAAGGAAGTCGAAACTCAAATAACGGTCACGGCGGCGGAGAAGTCGTTGTCGCCGCATTCGTACGACAAAAACATTCCCTTTTGTTGTTTAGTAAATGATTCGTATAAAAAAGATTCCTTTTGGATAAATGTAAAAGTCAAAGGGGTTTATACACCGTATAAAAGAAGGTTGTGTATAAAACAAAATATGCCTCAATGAAAGGAGATTGAGACGAAGTCCCATACCTCGGGTCCGACATGACTCGATCATTCTTTAATGTCATGAATAATAAACTTGAGTTAATTTCTACTTGCTTAAGAACCTTTTTCAAGTTCATTATTCCTTATATATCATGTATTACCATGTCATGAACACTATGTAATTATTTAAGTTAATAAAGGTCGTTTTAACGATCATTGGTACTTGAGTCAAAAATAAACCCTTTATAATTACAAGTTGTTCATGTATCCATTAAATCCAGAATGGTATTCATGATGTAGGTATCATATATGTCATATATATACAGTAAATGCATGCATTTATAATATTACATAATCATTTAGAGGTAAGAAATGAAATCCACCATTCATGGAGACGGTAAGCCGTACGTACGCATGAACGCTACATTCATTTCTATTTCATATTTTATAGAATGGAATCATAATGATATAAAGTTATATTATAATTCCAGTATAATATCATATATAATATCATAGTTCCATCCTTTATACGTCCCACATATGGTATTTAACGAATAAAATCACTTTGAGGGGGCGGTAGTCCGCAATTCCTTAAATGAAGATATCGCGTTCACCCATAATGGAAACCATAAAGGTATACCCAAAATGAAAAATACAGAAGATTCAGGACAACATAAACATATTATATATCATATATAAATATAGTGACATCTTAATGGCCACCTTTGAAGGTGTTAAAAGAATGTTGAACAATCATCGTTTCGGGAGGCATAAATTCACCATCCACGGAAACAGTATGTTCGTTAACCCTTAGATGTAGGTGTGTGTAAGTGTAGCTCGAATACTTATTATAACAAAATCCTAGTATATTGAGGATACTGGAGTTGTTACAAAAGAAAAGAATAAAAAGAGTTTAGGGGGTTGGAGAAGCAAAATAAAACAAAAGGGCTCAAAAGAAGACATTACCTTAAAATCGGGTAACTCCCTTCGGTTTGAGCTCAAAGGCTTCCTTGGGAAGACTTCTGTCCAAAGTGAGGCTTCAAGGAGTAATAGATGGAAGTGGGGAGACAAAATGGGCAGGGGTTGGATGAGACAAAGGCTTTGGGAGTGTGGGTAAGGAGGTAGAGGTGGGGGCCTTTTATAAGAGGAGAGGAGGGGCTATCTTGGAAAGTAAAGATAAGTAACTTTATTTTAAAAAGAGTTTCGGATTCAAAAGGTCCCACATTGATATAATTCGAGGATAAGGTGAAAAGGGTTCTAAATACAATCATCCAATTGGTTTGTTCCGTGTGTAGGTTTTAGATTTTACATTAACATTCCATTTTATTTAAATCGTTAAATAATGAGGTCATCGCTGCATCATCATGATGTCATAAATAATTTAATTCATATAATGTATAAAAATTATAAAAAAATACTATGATGTAGGAAATATTTTTACCTTTATAATTAATATTTATAGTCAAAACTATGACTTGTTTATCCCCATATAATTTTTTTTTACTAACATAACTCATGTTTGTGTCATTTTTACTTTAACGTTAAATAAAAAAGTTATTTATGTCATTTCCCAACCAATGTGGCTCCATGGGGTCCCCAAGTTGACCCATGGATTGTGTTGGTCGGCCATGATACAACCAATGAGGGTAGGACATGTGTCAAGCTCATCTCATTTTATTAAAGCATTATTTTTACCTTAAACTACACTAATTACCTCTAATCGCGATTAAAAACATAAAAGTAACTATTCACCAAAAAATTATTTTAATCTCATTGAATCACATTTTATTTCTTAATGACAACCATGTATGACGGATTTTTGAAATTCAAAACAAAATGATGGCAAAATTTCATTTTTACAGAAAAATCAGTTTTTATAAGTACCACTTAGTGGTTTCACTATTCATCAAAAATTGAAGTTTTTCAGAAAATTACCAAAAATTCACCCTAAGCTATATTTGATATTCCGAATTCAAAAATGAAGTATATTTTACAAAATTCAAAACATATAAGTCACATTAACTAATTTAATAATTAATTCCCACTGTCCTGACAAATAGCGTGTTTTTATGAAACAATAAGTATCAAAAGATTGACAGCAGTTTAAGTCCAATTTCAAAGTGAAATTGATTCCAATGACCACCATTGGATTAAATGGTAAAAATTTATTCTAATTCCACTTCAAAACCAATTCAAAAGATAATCTAATCATATAAATAAACTAGATTAAAAAGCAGTTTTGATGTAAAATGCAGTATTTTTCACTATTCATTAAAGATGAACATTGTCAGAAAAATACCAAAAACTTATCCAATGTAAAATTCAATGTCCCAATCATAATTAATATGTTTATTTTGACAAATATAGATTATAAAGTTGTCAAAAGATTGATTTAAAAAGGGTTTTCCATCAAAAGGCAGTAAAACAATCTTTTAAGAATATTAGCGTATTCCATGCTTAAGATTGGATTTATTTTCATTTTAAGCCTCTAAAACACTATATAATTCATTAATAGACATAGATAAAAATATCTATTACTCATTACTTACTTGGGATGTTACATCCTTCCCCCCTTTAGAAAATTGCGTCCCCGCAATTTATTTACTTATCGAATAAATGGGGGTACTTATCCCTCATTGCATTTTCAGATTCCCATGTTGCCTCTTCCATCATGTGGTTTTTCCACAAAACCATTACCTAATTAATCACCATATTCCGTAACACTTGCTCCCTGTGGTCAAGAATCTAGACCGGTTGTTCCTCATAAGATAGGTTCTCTTCCAGCTGAACTACCTCTGGACTCAAAAGATGAGATGGATCTGGCATATACTTTCTCAACATCGAAACGTGAAAAACATTATGTACCTGAGATAAACTTGGAGGTAAAGCCACCCAGTATGAAACTGATCCAACTCTCTCCAAAATTTCATATGGTCCAATGAACCATGGACTCAGCTTTCCTTTCTTACCAAATTGCATCAGACTTTTCCATGGTGATACTTTGAGAAAAACATGATCACCTACCTCAAAAGATAGATCATTCCTCCTGTTGTCCGCATAACTCTTCTGCCTACTCTGAGCTGTTCTCATGTGTTTCTGAATCATCTGAACTTTTTCTGCCAACTCTTCCACCAATTCTGTTTCCATCAACTTCCTTTCACCCTATTCATCCCAGAAAGCTAGAGTTCGACACCACTTCCCATATAATTCCTGAAATGGTTTCATCTGTATACTGGAATGAAAACTGTTATTATATGAAAATTCAACCAAAGAAAGATGTTGGTCCCAACTTCTTTGATAATCCATAGAGAAAGAACGTAGCATATCCTCCAAGGTCTGAATTGTTCATTCTGACTGCCCATCTGATTGAGGATGAAAAGTTGTACTAATATTTAATTCAGTACCCAACAACTTCTAAAGGCCTTTCCAAAAGTTAGAAGTGAACCTAGGATCACGATCAGATACAATGTAGAGAGGAACTCCATGTAACCTAACTATCTCTTTAAGATACAAATGGAAAAGTTGATCCAGGGAAAAAGTATCTCGTATAGCAAAGGAATGAGCAGATTTAGTCAAGCGATCAACAATAACCCGGATTTCATTATTAACTCGAGATGTCTTCGGTAATCCCACAACAAAATCCATGGATATATTCTCCCATTTCCACTCTAGCACTGGTAAAGGCTGAAGCATCCCTTTTGGTAACTGCCGCTCTGCTTTAAACTGTTGACATGTCAAACACTTCACAGTAAAATCAACAATATCTCTTTTCATTCCATCCCACCAGTAATACTCCCGCAGATCTCTGTACATCTTAGTACTGCCAGGATGAACTGAAAACGGAGAACTATGAGCTTCACATAACAACTCTCTCTTCAACTGTGAATCACAAGGCACACACAATCTCTTCCCAAATCTCAAAATGCAATCATTATCAATGTTGAATTCAGGCAACTTACCTTTCTGAACCAGCTCTACCTTTTTCTGCAACTCACTGTCTTGCTTCTATGCTTGCTTGATTCTATCTGATAGAGATGATCTCATTGATACCTAAAACAAAACAGAATAACTTCCTACACCAACAACTTCTATGCCAAAGTTCATCAAATCCTTAACCAAAGGATCACGTTCCAAATGCAACATTTCTAATGAAGCATTACTTTTTCGAGTCATAGAATCCGCACATTATTTGCTTTTCCTGGATGGTAATGAATTGTACAATCATAATCCTTGATTAATTCTAGACATCTCCTTTGTCTCATGTTCAATTCTTTCTGAGTGAATATATACTTTAAACTTTTGTGATTGGTATATATTTCACACTTTACTCCATACAAATGATGCCTCCAAATTTTTAAAGAAAAAACAACAGCAGCTAATTCCAAATCATGTGTAGGGTAATTTACCTCATGAGTTTTCAACTGTCGTGAAGCATAAACAATTACATGATCATTCTGCATTAGGATGCAACCAAGTCCTTTCAATTAAGCATCACTTTAGATAACAAACTCACCATTCTTGGAAGGTAGTGCCAAAACTGGAGCATTCACCAATATTTTTTTCAATTCCTGAAAACAATCATCACATTCTTTTGTCCAGATAAACTTAAAACCATTCCGAGTTAGCTTAGTCATTGGACTAGATAACCATGAAAAATTTCTAACAAACCTTCAGTAATAGCTTGCCAAACCAAGGAAGCTACGAATCTCAGTTACATTTGTGGGTCTTGACCATTCTTCAATAACTTTTATTTTTGCAGGATCAACGGTTATGCCATCTTTTGAAACAATGTGACCAAGGAAAGAAATTTGTGGAAACCAAAACTCACATTTGCTGAATTTCCCATACAATTTCTTTTCGCTTAAGGTTTGCAAAATGACCCTTAAATGTCTTTCATGTTCTTATTTACTTTTAGAAAACACCAAAATATCATCAATGAAAACCACCACAAACTTATCCAAGAACTCATGGAAAATTTTATTCATTAAGTCCATGAATACAGCAGGTGCATTGGTTAGCCCAAAAGGCATTACTACAAATTCATAATGGCCATATCTTGTACGAAACGTAGTCTTCAGAACAACTTCTTCCTTTACCTTCAGCTGATGGTACCCTGATCTCAGGTCAATCTTTGAAAAAAACCAAGCTCCCTGCAGCTGATCAAACAAATCATCGATATGAGGAAAAGGATATTTGTTATTAACAGTGATTTTATTCAAGGCTCTATAATCAATGAAAAGTCTCATTGAACCATCTTTCTTTTTAACAAACAAGACAGGAGCACCCCATGGTGATGTTCTAGGTCGAATGAATCCTTTCTCTAATAAATCTTGCAATTGCTCCTTCAACTCTAGAAGTTCAATTTGAGCCATTCGAGAAGGGGGTTTTGAAATTGTCTTAGCATCAGGAACTAAGTCAACAGTAAATTCAACTTTCCGTTCTGGTATTATTCCAGGAAACTCATCAGGAAAAACATCAGGATACTCATTTACCATTGGCACATCATTAATATGAACAGTTCCTTTATTTTCAACGATGTGTGCAAGGTAACATTCATTTCCATCTTTTACAAGTTTCTCGGCCTCTTGATAAGTTATCAACAGTAAGGGTTCATTTTCGTACACAAACTTAAAGTCTTTCTGAAAAGAAAATTCTTTATCTCTACAATCAATCTTAGTATGGTAAATAGAGAGCCAATCCATACCCAGGATAACATCAAACTCTACTAGAGGTAGAAAAATAAGGTTTGCAAGTAGGTTCTTTCTACAGATAAGGATAGGAAGATTCTTATAAATTCTTTTTGCCTCAACATTTCCCCCAGGTGTTTTTACCAAAAGTTCAGGAGTCATTTCTTGAGTTTGTATTCCCATTTTACTAGAAAATTTTTCAGAGATAAAAGAATGTGTAGACCCCGAATCAAACAACACACTGGCATAATCTGAAAAAACAAACAAAGTACCTGATACAACTTCATTTGATGGCCCGACATCTACTGAAGTAGTTGCAAAGGATTTCACCACCCCTTTCTGCTTGTAGTCTAACTGCGTCCCATCACCCAATCTTTTTGTTAGACACTCGTTTGCATAGTGACCCATCTCATTGCACTTATAACATTTCACTAACTATATATAAAATTTGGTCTTACCATCACCCTGATCTTTTTTAGTGCAATCACGAGCCTTATGTCCCATCTTACCACATCGGTAGCACTTTCCAGAATTCAGAAGACATTCCCCAGCATGCCTTTTTCCACATTTATCACAAACTGGAAACTTAGTTTTCTTACCATCAGACTTTTTTGAAGAATTCTTACCTTTCTCTTGTCACCTCAGTCTCTTCTTATGTTGGTTGTTATAGAACACATGATCATCGGAAAACACCATTTCCACCTTCTCAGCACATCGAACAATCTTTTCATAACTTTTAAACTCACGAGAAGCTAATGCCCTTCGATATTTTGGTTTTAATCCTGAGTAAAAACGATTGATTTTACTATCAAGGTCTCAGATAAAATTTGGTGCATACCTTTCCAATCGAGTGAGCCTTTCATCATAGGTAGCCACTGAGTCTTCCTCTTGCCTCAATTCCAAGAATTTCTTTTCCATCCTAAGTCGAGCAGCCTTAGGAAAATACTTCTCAAGAAACATACCTTTGAATTCATCCCAGTCGAGAGCATCAATCTCATAAGCATCTCTGATATTTTTAACCATAGACCACCACTGATCTGCCTCACCCTCCAAACGGTAAATAGCAAGACTAACCTTTTGATTGTCTGAACACCCCATGACATCGAAAATATTCTCCAGTGCTTTAATCCACCCTTCAGCTAACACAGGATCAGATGATCCTCTGAATGATGGGGGATGTTGCCTCATGAAATGTTCCACCACTGACATGTTCCTCTATGGTTGATCTGGCTGAATCTCGTGCATGGATACCACCACCATTTATCGCTTTAGTCAACTGCACCATTACTTCAACAAACTACTCAGTTCCAATTCCGACCATCTCAGGATGCTGATTCAGAAGGTTATTTCCTTCTTTATGCCTTCCTAGCACTGCTTCCCTGTTTCTTCTGCGGAAAGCCATTCTAAACAAACATGTCTTAGATGAAGCAACATGGTAATCTTCAAATGATATATCACTTCAATTTGACCATAAAAAAATATTTTTGGATAATCATTTAATATAATTCTAACTCCTAAAGTTATCTAAACTGACCTTTGATACCAACTATAAGGCCCCAGACTTAAACCTTACTTAATATTGAGTTATTACAAGATTACACATTGAGGATCTTTTCTTGTTTAGAGTTTTAGAGAATTAGATCATAAAACTTTCATTACATTCAACATATAAACAAAGTGGTTACATAAAGATAGTATTCTTCATTCCCATCAATGGAAACATATTTATAATAAAACATGGATTATTTCATGACACTTCCTTGACACTATCATCATATAATGTACCTTTCCCTTGACCTATGAAAACTTTTCAAAAAACATGGGATGAGCATAAAAAGCTCAGTAAGGGATATAAAAATATGGAAAGGAAATATGGGTACATATATACATAAGAATGAGATCATACTTTACCCATAAAACATAAGCACTTTAACATACCTCATCAAATCATGAATAAATCATAGAAATCATAAGACATAAAGGTAACTTGAGGCATTCATAACATTCTTACGTAGGGAGTAACCCTCTTGGTTATGTTTGGAATACCCATCACAGTATATTCCCTAAATCTTTTCAGAGAAACCTTAACGTTTCACTCCTTTGCGTTACCCAATGCATTGGAGAGATATATCAGGCTCACCCGCCCTTAGTTTATCACGGAACCACACGTCTTCATAATAATGCCCAAGAACCTCAAAATAATCGTATCACATAAAACATGAATAAAGGAAACATAACATTTCCAACTTTCAATCAAAAGATATCAATATAACACATTGATATAAAAACATTATGAAAACAATGTTCAATACCAAAATAAAAGAAAATTAAAACATGGTATTTATTTTTCTTTTAAAAAGATGGTATGGCTTGTAGAGGAAGCCGAAACTCAAATAACAGTCACGGCGGCGGAGAAGTCGTTGTCGCCGCATACGTATGACAAAAACATTCCCTTTTGTCGTTTAGTAAATGATTCGTATAAAAAAGATTCCTTTTGGATAAACGTAAAATTTAAAGGGGTTTATACACCGTATAAAAGAAGGTTGTGTATAAAACAAAATATGCCTGAATGAAAGGAGATTGAGACGAAGTCCCATACCTCGGGTCCGACTTGACTCGATCGTTCTTTAATGTCCTGAATAATAAACTTGAGTTAATTTCTACTTGCTTAAGAACCTTTTTCATGTTCATTATTCCTTTTATATCACTTATTACCATGTCATGAACACTATGTAATTATTTAAGTTAATAACGGTCATTTTAACGATCATTGGTACTTGAGTCAAAAATAAACCCTTTATAATTACAAGTTGTTCATGTATCCATTATATCCAGAATGGTATTCATGATGTAGGTATCATATATTTCATATATATCCAGTACATTTATGCATTTATAATATTACATAATCATTTAGAGGTAAGAAATTAAACGCACCGTTCATGGAGACGGTAAGCCGTACGTACGCATGAACGCTACTTTCATTTCTATTTCGTATTTTATAGAATGGAATCATAATGATATAAAGGTATATTATAATTCCAGTATAATATCATATATAATATCATAGTTCCATCCTTTATACGTCCCACATATGGTATTTAACGAATCAAATCACTTTGAGGGGGCGGTAGTCCGCACTTCCTTAAATGAAGATATCACGTTCACCCATAATGGAAACCATAAAGGTATACCCAAAATGAAAAATACAGAAGTTTAAGGAAAACATAAACATATTATATATCATATATAAATATAGTGACATCTTAATGGCCACCTTTGAAGGTGTTAAAAGAATGTTGAACAATCATCGTTTCGGGAAGCATAAATTCACAATCCACGGAAACAGTATGTTCGTTAACCATTAGATGTAGGTGTGTGTAAGTGTAGCTCTAATACTTATTATAACAACATCCTAGTATATTGAGGATACTGGATTTGTTACAAAATAAAATAATAAAAAGAGATTAGGGGGTTGGAGAAGCAAAATAAAACAAAATGACTCAAAAGAAGACATTACCTTAAAATCGGGTAAATCCCTTTGGTTTGACATCAAAGGCATCCTTGGGAAGCCTTCTACCCAAAGTGAGGATTCAAGGAGTAAGAGAGGTAAGTTTAGAGACAAAATTGGCAGGGGTTGGCCGAGCCAAAGGCTTTGGGAGTGTGGGTAAGGAGGTAGAGGTGGGGGCCTTTTATAAGAGGAGAGGAGGGGCACTCTTGGAAAGTAAAGATAAGTTACTTTATTTTAAAAAGAGTTTCGGATTCAAAGGTCCCACATTGATATAATTCTAGGATAAGGTGATAAGGGTTCTAAATACAATCATCCAATTGGTTTTGTCCGTGTGTAGGTTTTATAATTTACATTAACTTTCCATTTTATTTAAATCGATAAATAATGAGGTCATCGCTGCATCATCATGATGTCATAAATAATTTAATTCATATAATGTCTAAAAATTATAAAAGAAATAGTATTATGTAGGAAATATTTTTAGATTTCTAGTTAATATTTATAGTCAAAAATCTGACTTTTTTAACCCCATATAAAAATTGTTTTATTAACATAACTCATGTTTGTGTCATTTTTTACTTTAACACTAAATAAAAAAGTTATTTATGTCATTTCCCAACCAAAGTGGCTCCATGGGGTCCCCAAGTGGACCCATGGATTTTCTTGGTCGTCCATGACACAACCAATGAGGGTAGGACATGTGTCAAGCTCATCTCATTTTATTAAAGCATTATTTTTACCTTAAACTACACTAATTAACTCTAATCGCGATTAAAAATATAAAAGTTACTATTCACCAAAAAATTATTTTAATCTCATTGAACCACATTATACTTCTTAAGGAAAACCATGTATGTCTGATTTTTAAAATTCAGAACACAATGATGGCAAAATTTCATTTAAATGGAAAAATCAGTTTTTATAAGTACCACTTAGTGGTTTCACTATTCATCAAAAATTGGAGTTTTTCAGAAAATTACCAAAAATTCACCCTAAGCTATATTTGATATTCTGAATTCAAAAATGAATTATATTTTACAAAATTCAAAACATATAAGTCAAATTAATTAATTTAACAATTAATTCCCGCTGTCCTGACAAATAGCGTATTTTTATGAAATAATAAGTATCAAAAGATTGACACCAGTTTAAGTCCAATTTCAAAGTGAAATTGATTCCAATGACCACCATTGGATTAAATGATAAAAATATATTCTAATTCCACTTCAAAACCAATTCAAAAGATAATCTAATGATATAAATAAATTAGATTAAAAAGCAGTTTTGATGTAAAATGCAGTATTTTTCACTATTCATTAAAAAATGAACATTGTCAGAAAAATACCAAAAATTTATCCAATGTAAAATTCAATGTCCCAATCATAATGAATATGTTTATTTTGACAAATATAGATTATAAAATTGTCAAAATATTGATTTAAAAAGGGTTTTCCATCAAAAGGCAGTAAAACAATCTTTTAAGAATGTTAATGTATTCCATGCTTAAGATTGGATTTATTTTCATTTTAAGCCTTTAAAACACTATATAATTCATTAATATACATAGATAAAAATATCTATTACTCGTTACTTACTTGGGATGTTACACCTTCATTCTGAAAAATCATTGTGAAAAATGTTATTTTGGTATTTAAAATGGTAATGACCATGATTTGCCCATCTTCTTGTTTTACTGATCCTTAGTATTTGCCCCCACAAAGGTTATATGGATTCCCAAGGTGTAGCTTTGGGTGGTGCATCCTTATCAAATCCTCCAGTTGATCGGTCCATGGACAACGTCTTGGAGTTTCAAAAGTTGAACCCTCCCCTCTTTTATGGGCAAACAGATCCTCTTGAGGTGGAGGAGTGATTGTGGAAGATTGAGAAGAATGTATTTTTTCTCACACCACATGAGTCATTAAAGATGATGTTTTCTACCTTTATTCTTGAAGGTCCATCCTATAAGTGGTGGAAGTCCATGTCTCAGAGCAAGCCTCGAGAATATCTCACTTTGGAGTTCTTCAAGTCATCGTTCATCCAGCAATATTTCTATGAGTTGACAAAGCTGATGAAGAGGATGGAGTTGTGAGGTCTTCATCTAGGTGTTGGATCAGTGTTATAATTCATTCGTTGTTTCCTTGACATGGCTCTATATGAATTGGGGTATGATGGAAATGATCATATGAAAGCTCCTCATTTTGAGCTTGGATTATGTCATGAGCTGCAGTTGATGTTGGAAGAGTTCAAAGTAATCACCCTTCATGGCATGGTAAGACAATCTTTCCTCACCAAAGATGAGTTAGCAATAGGACTTGGGGCGGAAAATCCTAATTCATCCTTGGGAAGCATTGTAGTAGATAACGATAAGAAGAATGGGAAGTGGCCTGATGCTGGTGGTACTGGTAGAGGAATCAAGAGGCCTTTAGACCGTCATTCATCTTTCTCCCAGTGCAATGCCATGATCTGTCACTAGTGCTGTAATCGGGGGCACAGGAGGATGATGTGACAAAATGCTCCAAGACCCCACCACACCTATGGGTTCCTAGTTCGTGTGCAGCGATTCTATCGAGGTGTTTCCAAGAAGTGTGTTGAAGCCAGACCTGGCTCGTTGAAGGTCACCTCAACCCGTAAGCAAGATTATGGTGATGTCTGGGCATCATTTTGGAGATTTTCTCTTCATATTGTTCCTTAAATGTAGTGTTCATCTCTTGTAGAATTCTGTGGTGTTTCTTTTAGTTGTATGAATGGTTTTTATTGAACCTTTTTGAAACCATTATTCTAATGGATGTGATTTTGGTAAAATTCTAGTTCGTGGGTTGTGTTTGGGAATTTTTGAAGCCTGACTGCGAGGCATGAGATACTTCAATCAACAGTGCTCCAGCTATTGGCCCCGGAGTGAAGCTTCCATGTAGTAAGGTGAACCCCAATAGTGAAAAAGTGAATTGGATTAATTTTCATCCTTTTGTGGTGTGGTTTGTGTTCTTTTAAGGATTTGACATTGTTAAGGTAGCGATGATGGTAGTTTTGATGCTCTATTGGTTGGATCCTTCCCTCCCCTACCCTTGTGGTGGGGTTTCTGGTCCATGTGGGATGTTTTCAAGTTCACTTAATCTCGTCAGTCTTTATCATGGTGAGACCCATCGCGAGTCTCATTGAATTTAGTTCGGATTGATTCCTATGGTGGAGAGTTAGTTCAAGCCTCCTCATGTCAGTATCACAATTTCGTTTTCGGTTTTGTTATGGTGAAGGTTAAGGTGATCACGTTTTAAGATGAGTTGTGTGTCATGGGTTTTCTGTGTATGTTTGGATTAATCAACTGGAGGCACTTAAACTTTTGTAGGTGGGTGAAACATCATAAGTTTTATATTTGGCTCTAGATCTTGTTGTTGCTTTTCGAGGGCGGAAAGCGTTATGGTGGAGAGAATTGTCACACCCTGACTTATATTTTATTTTATTTTATAATGTTCTTTGACTTTTAAAATTTTATTGGGGTCTGAGTTGAGTCCTGGATGAAATTTTTTTGATTATGTCAAAAAACACATGTTTCTGAGTTGACGTCATTGGGCGCACGGGTGGAGAGCATTTTGAAAACCCTGCACGGCTCCGCCTAGGCATCTGCACGGTCCACCTGCCTTTGGAAAAATTAAAATGGGTAAATATTTTATTTTTGTTAATAATTTTATAATATTTATTAAAAATTAAATGATAAATTGTTATCGTTATTATTATTATTATTATAATTATTATTCTCGATGGTGTGCGGGCACCACATGATTAGCAAAGGTCGTGCGGTCAGCCCAGGAACCCGTGAGACTATTTCTAGATTAGACAGAAGCTACTGCGCTGTCCACACATGAGCACTTGAGTTGTGCGCGGGCCACGAGGTTGCTGTATCCAATTAATAAGACTTAGTAAATAAAATTGAGGTAAAATTAAAACGAGGTGGATACTAATACTATTACTAAATTTTTCTATTAATATTATTAATATTATAATTATTATAAAATTTATCATTATCCTTATTATTATTAAAATTATTTTAAATAATATTTTTATTGATATAATTATCTTTATGTTGTAGTTATTATTATTATTATTATTATCATCATTATTGTAAAAGTTATACATTATTATTACCATTGAGGAGTTTAATTATTTTTAGTGGTATTATTATTGTAGGTTAAATTTGTTATTATTATTATTATTATTAACATGTGTATTATTATAATTATTATTATAAATTTTATTATAATTATTATTAATTTATTGATTCTATTTAATTTAATTAGGTTGGGAAAAAACTAGGGTTACTTTTTCTCCCAATTCCACAAGCAGAACCCCCATCCCCTTCCCCATTTTTAGTACAACAATCCCTTCCCCCCTTTGTGACTTGGTCCACGTACAGCCCCCACCTTCGGCCAGTTCTGACTGTGCGCCTTACCAATGGACCATCTCCCTCCGACCACGAGTCCCAATCAAGCCAGAGACCTTCTCGACATTGCCTTTACACGGAACAGCTACTCGATCCCCCCCCATCGGTGCACACCCCATCCAGCCACGACCCCTCTTACCCACGACGCTTATTCTCTGATGACTAGCAGGCGTGACCTATCCTGTCAAGTTGTTTTTTTCCTCTCCGGCTACCTCCAGAACAACCCATAACCCCCGGAGTCCCTTATTTAGAATGCACTATCCCTGACCCATGACCTTCGGTGAGCTGCTCTTTGTTGACGCCCCTCTGTCACCCCCTTTTCAGCGCCCTCTCCCTTCGGCGACGGCCTGCCCCTTCTGTAAGGGTTTTTGGTAAGTATTTTCTTTGAGGAGGGTATAATTTTTTCCAAAAACCTATATTTTGGGGTTCAATATTGATTTTGCAGGGATTAGTAAAGCTTCTAGAGCATACCATTGAGTTTGAATGTGATCACACACCGGTCTCGGGCGTGTGTTGCCTTTCAGCCTTAGGTTGAGGTATGATACCCTTTGCGTGTTACCTTTAAATTTATCATTTCACTGAATTTTTATTTTATCACTACCCTTAGTTTTTACTTAATTATTTGGTATATTTGTTATAGTCAATCATTGTGGCATGCGGGGTTTGGGTTCTGTTGCTTTGATCATTTGACGTAAAATGTTAATTAGTGCACTACCTTTTTATTTAAGAATTCGCTGGTTGGTTATGCAAAAGATTGATAATTCTATTTTTTGAATCATGTTTTGGTCTTAGAAGTATATATGTGATGTTGAATTTGGTGATTGAACTTCCTCGAGTGGACTTTTGGATTATGGTTTCTAAAGTGGCATGTGTATGGTTTCAAACTGGATTTTGACGTGTGGTGTATTTTGATTATGTTATGCAATTAGTTTATCCGACGGTGTAAGTCATGAATTTTCTGTTTGGGTATGTTGGGGTTCTGAGATTGGTCCTAAAAGAGGGTTTTATGGGGGTTTTGAGTGTGTACTATTGTGAGACACATTTTAAAAAATGTATCATAAATTTTAAAGTGTTTTAGGGAATAATGTAAATGGTGCGAAGTATGTTTTGAAAATATGTCGAGGATGTTTTTACACCATTTGTTCATTTGGATTGTCTTATGTCAGTGGTTTTGGGTTTTCAATTGTTGTGTGTTTGTTTTAGCACATTGGTGAGGTAATTCTGTGAAACTACAGTTGTCAGCTTGTGCGTCCTTGTGTGTTTGTGCGAGGCGTGACGTGCCATTGTGTTTGGACTGCGAGCTGAGTTAGGCCCCCCCACTACACATTCATTTAAATGTTGAATTTATTAATTGCCTGGTATTTTATTAATTTTAACAGATGATAAATGGTATTAGATAATTAATTTTGTAATAATTAATCGATGTAAAAAACGAGTTTTTTATTTTATACAAGTCACTTGAAATGTTTTCTTGGTGAACTGACACACAATAGTGAAAGGATGGTCATTTGGACTTTGAATATAAATTACATATTTTCAAGTTTAGGTATTGTCTGATGATAAATAATTTCTTCTGATGCATGAGCAAGTGTTTTGGTTCTCTTGAGAAATGAGGTTTATCTTTAAAATAGGATAAGGCCTATTTGGAACATTGATAAAATAAATTATTTTGGAAAAATTTATTTAAGGTGACTCAGGGGTGATACTCATCTATACGTTGATTGAAGGAGTTGTGTGTGATGTGTTTGCAACATTATTGGTTTATTAGTTCAATTTTTGGAATCACCACTATTTATTATACATGTTGACATGGGAACCTGGCATAGTGAGTGAATTTTCTGAAATGACTGCAGCACTAGTTTAGATTACACATTGGCTAGTGGCCCTTAGTATGGACTTTTCTCTGCTAGGGGATTGGGCCCCTTAGTTAGGCCATGTAGGGAAACAACGGGTGTTAGGGAGTTATGATGTCATTGAGTAGGGCATGCCTTCAGGATGAGTCACATGTATAGTACATTCTAGATTGTTCACGAGCTCCTAGGTTCGGCCTATGTTTTTTTAGTGCTTATTTGTATGTGGAGGACGATTGAGTGGTCTAGTTCTACTGTTGGCCCATATGTGACACTTTTTATATATTACCCTTAGTGTGTGTTGTGTCTTTTTTATTGTTTTACTTTTGACTAACAACTAAAACATGTATTTCTAAATTGTTTGAAAAAATGTTTTAAAATGAAATGCAACTGTTTCATTCAAACACTAGAGTTGTTTTTAAATTAAAAAGGGAAATAGACTCTTACTTGTATTATAAATGAAAGTGTGTGTGGAAACCAATATTTTATATAATTTAGTTCAAACCTGAAATTAGTAAATTCTTTATTTAAAGGTAGTGCATTGGGAATAGTTTTTTGGGTGCGCCTGCTTAGATTTAATATTCACGCCTATAGTGTTTTCCTATTTTTAGTTTCTGTTGTAGGTTCAACTCAATCTTCCTCACCATGGGTGAGAGTTGGTTGTGGATTGGTGAGCAACTCTATGGGTCACGTGGAGTTTTGGTCATGGTCCGGTCTGTTGGTTATTGTTGGTCGTTATTTCTTTTTATATTGATTATTTACATTGTGTTGTTCTATTTTTTCTGCTGCTTTATTTATTTATATTAAGAGAAATTGTTCCCTCTTTCTTTTTTTTGATGCCCTGGAGCATGTCGCAAGCCTGGGAGGATCAGAAACGCCTCTTAGGACATGTCGCAGACTGTCTTGGGTGACCGGTTCAGGGTCGACCCGGGTTGGTTCATGACACTTTTGAATCATTATTTTCAACTTCAAAAGGTCTATAATTTTACTATGTATAGATTCAAATTAAAGTATAGTATGGTTATTGTATTTCATACATTTTTAGTTATAATGTAATGTAAAATAATTTCCATCAAATATTTCATGAAATAATGTAATTGTTGTGATTTTAGTCATTGTAACATAAAATTAGTCATTGACATGACATTCATTAAATTTTATGAATACCCCTTTAGATATTTTGCTCCACTAAGGAAAATAAAAAATGCATATTATTAATTTCTGGATATAGTGTATTCTACTGGAGGAAGAATAGGCTAACATTTTCCCTTCACCAGTGCCAACTCTTCAATGATCCCCAGGTCAATCATGTCCAACCTAGACTTGGTTTCATCTTTTCTTCAGGAACATTTATTTGAAATCCAATTACACTGTCAAATACATTTTTCTACATTCATGACATCTAGAAAATTTTGAATGTAAAAAAATAAAGTATAGTAATTCAAATAATATTTATCTCTTTTTAAAACATGATTTCATACTATTTTTCAATACTATTTTACTAAAAATAGTGTCAATATATTTTACTCTATCAAATTGTTGATTAATCTTTAGTGAAGATAGTGTTGAACCTTGTTCATTATTCCCATTCAATGTTTTCATCCAATAATTATATTTATGTCATCGAGGTAAAAAATTTAGATGTGCTAAAATATAATATGAGGAATTTCTCAACTAAACTAAATGTTTGTAATATTTACAAATGGGACACCCCAACATTCCATTAACGTTATAGACTGAATATTTACATGAGTAGGAAAGTCATTTATTGTCCCATACAACATGGCCCTCAATGTGAAATATTTATTTCTATGAGCATCATACATTGTACCACATATATTTCATATCAATTACATATATTTGATCAATGTATCCAAATATACATCAATATCATTAGTGAGTTTTTTTGGTCCAGGTATAAGTAGAGACAACAAAATGTATTTGTACTTTATGAATTACCATGGTGGATAATTATAATTTAACCACATAACATTCCATATAATATGAGTACTAAATTGTACGTAAAAAGTATTTATTCCATCTATAGATAACATGAAATGTATGTTTATCAGTTCATTTCCAAATTTAGGATACTTACAATTAGTTTTCTTTCACTGAGAAGAGTCTACAGGATGACATATTTTCCAAATTTCATTGTTATGTCTATATGCCATGTCAAATTTATTTGGGTTTCTAAACATCCAAAGAGTCTTCTAAGCCATGTAATGTTAGTAACGTACCATATATATTTCTAATGACTTGATTCGTATTTCTTGTATTGATTCACACCACACATAGGTCCTTTTTTTAGTGATTCATTGTCCTTGAAAAAAATTATCAAATCATTTGGAAATGGATGTATTTTTTATAGATTATACCCCTTGAGCATATCCTTCATTTAGCATCATATTTTTGATAGGTATGTTCTTTTTCTATGCATAGTATATTATTTAGGGGACCATGTATTTCATTATAGAAGGTTTGAATCCGACCACTTCCATCTTTCAAATCATATAACTTCAATATTGTTGATAATGTTTCATATTTAGTACAATGGGCACACAATGGTCTCTAAACCTAGCTATTTAACTTCTCAAACAAATTTATAAAATCCTAATGGTTATATTAAATTTTAATGTTCATTTATTCCATATGATCTCCATCATTATTTTTACTGGTATTTATATCAAATGATCCATAAACTGTGGTATCATCCCAATTGGTGTGTGCATTATGTTTTTCCTCATGTTTAGTCCAACATTTATTTCTCTGATCTATTCTGTGATAAATCAAATGCTCTTATAACACTTCCATGCTAATTTCTCTTGAATAAAAATAACATAAACATGGGAAAATGATTTGATAATGGTTTTATTCATGCTCTATTTCCAAAATGATGAACTCTTTAACTACATCTCCATACGCTTCTTCTGTAAGATTGTCATGTATCTATTTTTTATTCATATTATTAGTATTAGGTTAACAAAATTTCCGTTTTGTAAAAATGTAATGCCCCGACCACATATTCCCAGAGTCGGCGCATTGTTACGTAACATTAGCATGATCACAAGGGAATCATGTCCTGAAAGACCAATCGGTTTAGTATTATTTGAAACAAGATTCATACATAAGTTAAACATTACAACTTGAAAAGAAATACAACACTAATTTATTCAATTAGAAACACCCAAGCCTCCTAGATTAAGCCTGAAATTCACTCATAATTAACTTCACATCCTGGAAAAAATAGAACAAAGAAATGTGTGAGCTCAGATGCTCAATAAGGATAACAATATAAAGGAAGCTTTCATAAATAAGCATAAACATTTAAGGCAATGTATAAGACTAAAACAAAATCCTTTTAAACATGAATGTCAGCATAATATGTAAAATATAAAATCAAAATAATTCTATTTAATTAATCAAATAGATATTCTACTAGTCAAATAATCACATGAAATATCAATAGCCACTTTCATGATGATGGAATGCATAATTCCAAACTTTAATAACCAAATATCCAATGCCTTGTGCCAAGACTACAAATAAGATTTTGTCAAGGCCTTGTACCAAGACACTAGTTTATATCATGAGACCTACCAATGCATCATGGAGCTATAGCGGGCTCCACCCGTCATTTCCTAAGTCTGATGCATTCCTCATATGAAAAGGTTTTGACATAACATAAACATTCGTATTAAAACTAGCATACAAAATGTCAAAACTTTAACTGTAAACCATGAATGGTATAAAAATAACACATCCATATTCAAACATATCACAAAACCTTCAATACAATATGGAATATTTTAATCATAACAAATCAACCTCGATCAAGAATAATATCCCATAAATGATGTTGACATAGTTTAAAATGATCAGTAAAAATATTTTAGAGAAATATGATTTTTTCATGAAATCATTTAAAAGTCACATAATTTATAAAGGAAGTCATTTAAAAGATAGTTTTGAATCAAAGTGTCCCATACCACTTTGAAATTTTTTAAATGAATTTAACATTTTAAAACATTCATGTCCATATAAATAAATCATTAAAACCATTTTGAAAACATAGACATTAATGAGAAAATATTAGAAGAATAAATGTTTAAAACATTTAAAATGATGTTTTAGTAAAAGATTCCCTTAAAAAGAATACCTTTGAAAAATATTTTATAAAACATGGACATGGATAATAAATATGTCCCAGTAGATACTCACATAAAAACAACCTCAGATAATAAAGAGATTGTGGAATTAACCCTTACCAATTTGGTAACATACGAAACATAGACCCCACGAAAGAAGTATCAAATAGTGAGGATGTAAATACACATAAATTAAAGTTTATTACACAAAGGATACAATTATGCGAATTAAATTGACCACACAAAAGGAAATAGTGGTAATTATAGCATGAATCTAATTGGAATGTGAAGTGAGCTGAAAACCCCTTACCTTGCACTCTCCTATGGTCAAGGGTACATTTAGCCTCCTCTATAATGACCATTGCATGTTATTAGATTATAACAGAACCATATTCATATTTATTATATCATAAATGTTTCATTTATGATTTTATAATACCCATTTAATATTGATTTCCATGTTAAATTAACACTTCGGGTAATAATCACATTCTTTATCATACATATTTTAACTTGTTATTTTTGATCATATCATTTAGATCATGATTTAAATACTTCCATAATATAAAACATGATTTATATATCATATATCTTTAGAATATAAATATTTATAATAGATATATATATTAAATGGAAAACAACGTTTATGGAGACGGTAGGTCGTACGTACGCATAAACGTTGTTTCTATTTTCATATCGTATTGAATTGAAGTAAGTGAATGAGATGAATTTAAATTAACACACACACACACACACAGAGAGATATATATATATATATCCAATATCATTATTATTTCATATATTACATACTTATTAATAATATATACTTTTATAATCATCGTTGAATGGTGAACGTAGAAATGAATATCATCGCGTTCGTGGAGACGATAATCCGTACGTACGCACGAGCGAAAATATCATTATTTTGATATAAAAACTTATTTAAATAGATGGTATACCATATATACAGAATCATTAACTTGTTGAAATTATTATTTACATCAATTATGCATCATTATTACACCCATCCAAATAATAGTGTATTTTAATAACAAATACACCATGGCGTGGAGACGGTAAGTCGTACGTACGTACGTATGGTGAAATGTCATTCATAGGATGGATAAAATAATGAATATGGTAGTACAATATTTATAATAACATCATAGTATATATAAGATACTAGAGTTATTTTTTTAGAATGGAAACAACAAAGAAAGAAGAAGTGGAAGAAGAAAAGAACTTGAAAGAGGGTGGTGAAATTATTACCTCTTCTTCGGGTTCATCCTTTTGATTTGATCAAAAGGGATCTTTAGGTTGGAATTATGACTGAAGTAAGGCCTCTAAAATTATGTTATGGATTTGGTTAGGATATTTTCGTATGGTTTGTATGATCCAAGGGTTTGAGAAGTGTGAGAAATGGGTAGGACGTGAGGTCTTTTTATAAGGGATTGGAGGAGCTCTTTAGGAATGTTTGAACCAATTATTTAATTATAACATCATCTTTGGTTTCAGAAGGTCAACTATTCGTTAATAACAACTCTAAGATGATTCATGGTCAAAATAAAATAATCCAATAATAATTGTACAGGTTTTGGATATTGTTTTAATATTTATAATCTTATTTATTCAAATCATTTATTGATGAGATAAATATATCATCATTATTGTGTTATAAATAAATAATTAATTTTATGTCCAAAAATTATAAAACAATTACCATAATTTAGGAAATATTTTTATCATTTGAAATAATATTTATAATCTATAGTATAACTTATATAACGTAATGTAAAAATGTATTTACTAAAATATATTTTTTTATGTCATTTTTGTCTTTACATTAAATTAATTAATATAAAATGTCATCATTACTCCCTTGTGGATCCATGGGCTCCAAAATTTTACCTAAGGATGCTAATGGTTGGATATGTTTCATCCAATAGGATTAGGACACATGTTATGGTAATTTAATATTATTATAATATTATATTTTACCCTTATTTTCTACATTTACCCTTTAATTATGGTAAATAAAATATTTACTGATGTAAATACTTAAAATGACTAAAAATAAAAATTACTTATTTACACAATTTGTACCAACTAATTCCAAATAGGGAATCCATTTTTCCAAATTAAAAACACATAAGTGGATGAAATTAATTTAAAACTAATTCCTGTAGTCAAAACAAAAAATGTGTTTTTCAGAAATAATAACTATCAAAAGATTGACACTTGTTTATGTACAGTTTAAATGTTAAATTACATCCAATGACCAAAATTAGATTAAATAGTAAAAATATAATCTAATTATACTTTAAAACAACTAAAATTTATAATTTAACACTAAAAATTATTTTGATTAAAAAAATTTGTTTTAAATAAAATTTCGTATTTTTCACTATTCATAAAAATACTCTATTTATCTTAATCGTATATGGTTCCAAAAAAATGTATTTATAATTAATTTGTGAGATTATATAAAAAAGTGACATTATACAAACTAGTACATCACGTAGGCCAGTGGTAGGGGATTCACCCTTGTCGCCTGTCGGATTCGGGTTCAAGTCTCACGGCCTTGCCAGACGCGACGAGTTGTCGCCCAACCTCCGGGTAGTCCTTTTTAGAACAATCAAAAAATAATCTTAAAAATTTATTTATGATCAATAATAGTATTCAATTTCAATCTTAATCCATTCCAACCTTTATACTTATCCAAAATACTTCTTCCCATACTCAGAGTCCAAAATTTATAAGGAAGATAAGCACAATGAAGATCATTTTTACCACGTAATAACATGTGTATACTTTCATCATGTAATTTTTTCAAAATGTGGTGATAAATATATTTATTAAATTCATGCCACCTTATTCATTATATTATACTGGTTATATTCCTTATATGTGAAAATTTTTAATACTCCAGTAATGATGGAATAAACAAACCCTTAATTAGTTCTAATGAAGTCAAGAATATCTAATATAATTTATCCAAATCAACCTTATTTTATTCCAAAATCACTACCTCAGTATCAAGACCATGTTAAGGATTACCTTTCATCTAACCATGTATTTTTCAAAAAGTTTAACTTGTTGTTGAGTCACTTTTCATAGAACCATATAATCTCAAATCCTCAATGAAATAGTACTGCAGTACAAACCTTATTTATTTCCATAATTCATATGACTGGTATATCATCGATACAACACTAAAATGAAATAATTATTTATTAACAAAATAAGAACACTAGTCATTCTACTTAATATGTGGTAGCATTATAACTTGATTATTATCAAATAGATTCATTTCCGGTATACTCTGATGACTGGGACATTGATTCACATAGTGTCGCAACTCCTTGAAGATGAAGCATTGTACATTTGAAACCTTTTTCTTACCCTTTCAATCACATACTTGGTGTCCAGTTTCTCTACACTTATAAAAAAATCTCATTCCCTTCAAGAATTCACCAAGTTGATTTTTTCCACAGTTATCACATATGGGAAAATCCTTCTTTCCCTTCTTCCCTTTATCCATCTTCTCTCTTCCATCCTTCTCTTCTCTTTATTCCCTTCAAATCCATAGGACTTAGAGAATTATTTACTTATCTTATTAACACATGATACTATTTCATCATATGATGAGAATACGTGGGAGATTATTTCCCTTTTAATTGTTATCTTAATAACATGAAATATATGACCCTTCTTACTCTTTAGATCATACGTATTGCTGGAGTTCTCATTCCTTCTGGTGGGCACCATTTCAGAACAATGGCATACATTAGGTCAGTTTATGAATCGCAATTCATAATTCCAAACTTGTAAAATACATAACATAAATTTAAAAGTTTATGGATATAATCCATAATCATAAAAAAAATATAAGGAATTATTTACTCCTAAATCATTCATAATGGATTGTAATAAAAATTCGAATTATCCTAAGCATATCCCACGGGAGTGTCGTAACCAAGAGTTAAGCAAGGCCCATTTTCGTGAACTAGTTCATGTTCGAGTCTTCTTTCAAAGCGGTGTTTTTGAGATTTACTCCTAGGTACATATGTGCCAGAGCCGCCTCAACCAGTTCATATATAGACAGGGATGTATTTCATGGAAAACTCACAAAATATCTACATTACCAAAATTATAGGAAGTTATTTTATACTAATCCTCAAAGTCTATCTTAGGTTAATGTGCTCTAATCAGAGTTTATCTAAATATAGTTTCCAAGGTTTGTAATAAACTTCCTCTAATACCAACTGTAACGCCCTGACCCCAGAAGCCCAGAGTCATCACATTATTACGTAACATTGGCATGGTCACAAGGAAATCATGTCTCAAAAGACCAGTCAGTTTAGTATTATTGGAAACAATATTCATACATATGTTGAACTTTATCACTTAAAAAGAAATACAAAAATAATTTATTCCATTAGAAATATTCAATCCTATAAGATTAAGCCTAGAAGTAACGAATAATTACCTTCTTCTCATCCTGGAAAAAATAAAACATAGAAAGAGGTGAGCTCAGATGCTCAGTGAGGATAACAATATTGAGGAAACTTTCATAAATAAGCATAAACATTTAGAGGGAAGGTATAAGACTAAAACAAAAGTCTTTTAATAATGAACTTCAGCAGAATATGGGAAAGATAAAATCAAAATAATTCCATTTACTTACTCACGTGGATATTCTACTAGTTGAATAATTTCATGCAATATCAATAGCCATTTTCATAATGATGGAATGCATAATTCTCGACTTTCGTAACCACATAGTCAAGGCCTTGTGCCAAGACTACAAATAAGATTATTTCAAGGCCTTGTCCCAAGACACTAGTTTGTCTCATGAGACCTACCGATACATCGAGGATCTATAGCGGGCTCCACCCATCACTTACTAAGTCCAATGCATTTATCATATGAAAAGGTTTAAACATAACATAAATATTTGTATTAAAACTAGAAAACGAAATGTCAATAATTTAACCATAAACCATGAATGGTATAAAAATAACACATCCATAGTAAACCATATCACAAAACCATCAATACAATATGGAAGACATTTATTATAATAAATCAACCTCGATCAAGAATAATATCCCAAAAAGGATGTTGACATAGTTGAAAATGATCAGAAAAATTTTGGAGAGAAATATCCCTTTTTCATGAAATCATTTAAAAGACACATAATTTATAAAGGAATTCATTTAAAAGATAGTTTTTAATCAAACTATCCCATTCCAATCTAATCTTTTGAAATTAATTTAACATTTTAAAACAATAATGTCCATATAAATAACTCCTTAAAACAATTTTGAAAACATGGACATTAATGAGAAAGGATTAGAAGAATAAATATTTAAAACATTTTAAATGATGTTTTAGTAAAATAGTCACTTAAAAATAATACCTTTGAAAACTCTTTTATGAAACATGGACATGGATAATAAATATGTCCCAGTAGATACTCACATAAAAACAACCTAGGATAATAAAGAGATCGTGAAATTAACCCTTACCAATTTGGAAACTTACGAAACATAGACCCCATGAAATAAGTATCATACAGTGAGGATGTAAATACACATAAATTAAAGTGTATTACAAAAAGGATACAATTATGGGTAGTACATATACCATGAAAATGGAAATAGTGGTAATTATTTTATGGATCTAATGGGAATGAGAAGTGAGATGAAAACCCCTTACCTTGCACTCTCCTTTGGTCGAGGGTACGTTTAGCCTCTTGTATAATGACTATTGTATCTTATATGATTATAATAGAACCATATTATTATTTATTATAACATACATGATTCATTTATTATTTTATACTACCCATTTAATATTTATTTCCATGTTAAATTAACACTTCGGGTAATAATCGCTTTCTTTATTGTATGTATTTTAACTTGTTATTCTTGATCATATCATTTAGATCATGATTTAAATAATACTAGAATATAAAAAATGATTTATATGTCATATATCTTTAGAATATTAATATGTATAATATATAGATATATGAAATGGAAAACACTGTTTATGGAGATGGTAGGCTGTACGTATGCATAAACATTGTTTTTGTTTTCATGTTGTATTGAATGGAAGTAAGCGAATTATATGAATTTAAATACATATACATATATATATATATATATATCCTGTAGCATTATTATGTCATATATTTCATAATTATTTATAATATACACTTTTATAATCATCTTGGAACGGTGAACGTGGAAATTAATCTCATCGTGTTCGTGAAGAGGGTATTCCCTAAGTACGCACGAGTGAAAAAATAATTATTTTGATTTAAAAACGTATGTAGATAGATGTTATATCATATATACAGAATAATTAACATGTTAAATTTATTATTTACATCAATTATGAATCATTACTATACCCATCAAAATAATAGTGTATTTTAATAACAACTACACCACGACATGAGGACGGTAAGTCGTACGTACGCACGTATGGTGTCATGTCATTCATAGGATGGATAGAATAATGAATATGGTTGTACCATATTTATAATAACATCAAACTATAAATAATATACTGGATTTATTATTTTATAATGGAAACTACAATGAAACAGGATGTGGAAGAATAAAAGAACTTGAAAGACGGTGGTGAAATTATTACCTCTTCTTCGGGTTCTTCCTTTTGATTTGATCAAAAGGGCTCTTTAGGTTGGATTTATTACTAATGTAAGGACTCTATAATGAAGTATGGTATTTTGGGAGGATATTTTGGAAGGTTTTGTATGAGGAAAAGGCTTGTGAAGTGTGAGAAATGGGTAGGAAGTGAGAGATTTTTATAAGGAAGAGCAGGGGCTCTTTAGGAATGTTTGAAACAAATATTTTATTATAACATCATATTCGGTTTAAAAAGGTAAAATATTCATTAATAAAAAATTTAAGATGACTTATGGTTGAAATAAAATAATCCAATAAGAATTGGGCATGTTTTGGATATTGTTTTAATATTTATAATCTTATTTATTCAAATCATTTATTAATGATGTAAATATAGCAGCATTATTGTGTGATAAATAATTTAATATATTTGATGTCCAAAAATTATCAAAAAAATACCACAATATAGGAAAAAAATTTCCCTTTCCAAATAATATTTATAGTCAAAAATATAACTTATATAACCCCATGTTAAAATTTATTTACTAAAAGATATTTGTTTATGTCATTTTTGTCTGTACTTTAAATTAATTAATATAAAATGTTATTATTACACATATGTGGATTCATGGGGTCCCAAATTCATCCCAATGATTCCCATGGCCGGATAGGTTTAATCCAATAGGATTAGGACACATGTTAGGGTAATTTAATATTATTATATTATTATATTTTACCCTTATTTATTATATTTACCCTTTAATCATGGTAAATAAAATATTTACTGAAGTAAATATTCAAAATTTATAAAAATAAAAGTTACCTATTTACACAAATTGAACCTAATGATTCCAAATATGGAATCCATTTTTCCAAATTCAAAACACATAAGTGTCATAAATTAATTTAAAATTAATTTCTGATGTCAAAACAAGAAGACTGTTTTTAAAAAATAATAACTATCAAAATATTGACACTTATTTATGTACAGTTTAAATATGAAATTACTTCCAATGACAAAAATTAGATTAAATGGTAAAAATATAAGCTAATTATACTTGAAAACCACTCAAATTTATAATTTACCACTATAAATTATTTTGATTAAAAAATTTGTTTTTAATTAAAATTTAGTATTTTTCACTATTCCTAAAAATATGAAAGTTATCAGAAAAGTTCCAAAAATTCACCCTCATCAAATTTCGATATTATGAATCAATAAATGAAGTCCATTTTGAATGATACAATTGATAAAATTTCAAAAAGTGGGTATTACTATTCATAACTGCTACTTTGATTGGTCGCAGTGTGTTAGAATCTCGAAGTTGCATACAATGAAAACAATTGCATTATTCAAAGGGAAACATACCATGGAAGCTTGGGGTGTTACAAAAAAAATAAATAAAAATATATTAATATTAAAATAAGAAATTTATATATAATTCTAATAATGGAACACAATGTTTTAATGTTATCAGTTATAATTCCTGAAAATCTATCCTTTTACACATGGGTGGAATGAAAACAAACAACATAGGGTAAACATGTGGTTTTTGGTCCAAGTTCTTGATTTTATTTTGTGTTGAGATAAAAATTGCTACTAAATATGTTGGTAAATAAAATTTATTTTTTATTGGGTGGCAGACTTCCCTTGGAAATTCTTTTTCCTTCTTTAAATTTAATTGTGACTTGTATTTCTAAATTTTGGTATTAATATATTTCCTCAAAACATAAAAGGTCATATAATTTCCATATTTTTAAACATAGTCAAGGAGATTATAATTTATTGAAATGAATGGATTAAACTTTTATTAAATATTTAATTGAATTTGGATTACATGTTACTCCCTTTTTATGTAGAAATATATTTATACAATAAACCATTGGATAACACAAATTTCAAAAATAGTAAAGTTATAAATATTTGGTTTATTTTACATATCCTACAATATCCAAAACCAATATTCTATTTTTATATGAATACTACAGTTATATTCCAATTAATAAACATTCCAAAAAAATTGTTAGCAAGTATTTCACAGCATTAAGATCCTCAAATTTTTAATTCCACCAATAACAATGACATAAATCACTATAATTTATCCCCAACATCAATTAGTCAATACCTTCACAGGTATATCCAAAAGAGTATTCTCATTCGAAAAATAATCCATAACACATTAAGGATTATGGGAGATTATAATAAACATTACAGAATTACTCCACTATATTCTAATCCTATATTTGTCAGAGGTAAATGTGTTTTAAATTAGAATTTTTTTATGGGTGACATACAAACCAATACTAATTACACACAATAAAGAATAATAATAATAATAATATTTTGTGCATGGATTAATAAAAATAAATTATTTAAACCGACCATGTATTTATTCTAGAAGACCATGCATCCAGAGTAAATACCCAATTGATTCCTATATTTCATAATTCAAATATTAAATTTTCTTGAGGCTCTTTAAACACTAAAACCCAACTATTATAGATGTGTGTTGTCTTCTCAAAATATTTTTTAATGAATTTTAATAATTCAATCAATTGATTATTTATAGAACATTTTAAATTTTTTTGGAAATTCAAAAACTAAATATTCCATTTTCATAATTCATAAGAAAAATCAATCAAGTTCATACCCAATAAGCCCATTTAAGTAAATTACACATGGCCCAAACCTGAATTATCTATTTTAAATCCACATGTCACTTGAAGAAATATATACCCCTAAAACATATGGAACCAATTTTAATATAATAAATCAAATACTAAAATCAATAACCCAAAACATTACCACTCAATGATTCATCATAATAGAAATCATTACAAAAACTAAACGCTTACTTAATGAATGGAATAATAACCAAAACCAATTACATATAACTAAAAAAATCACAGCCCAGTTATGTTAACCTAAAATAAAAATGGTGTTGATGACTTGTAGATCAATATGGTGATTCTGAGGTATGTTTTAGGTTTCTCGACTCAATATCATTCCATATAAATATCACACATCCTATAAATTCTCTACCAAGGCTCTGATAGAACATGTTCATGATCTTTCCCTTCTAAGTTGATACTTTCATAATTCATAATAATGAGAATTTTGTATGACCCTTTCATAAAAAAATTGAGTACTATATCCCCACCACATTAATACGCCACACATTATTTCTCTAAAAAAATTTCACATTTATTACCACACCATTATATTATCCTAAAATCCATTTTTTGATATTCAAAATTTACCCATTAAAAATTGTTGATGGGGAACCAACAAGTGAATTTATTAAATGTGGGAGTGAGGGAACTTGTTTACCCCCCCCCATTTTAATTGGATGGGGAATAGAAAAACAGGAGAGACCAGGCTAAAAGAAAAACTACAGTATCAAGTACACTACCATAAGAGTCCCCAAGAACCATCCCAAATCATCCTTAAAGATGAAAAGCATTATCAAAATAGGGACATGTGTGATTGGGATAAAGAAATGGGGAAGATGTGGTTCAAGAGCAACCAGAATAAAAAATTATGTCCACACAAAAATCTAAAAACAACACTATAAACTAGATGTCATCAGAGCAGGACCAATACGAGTCATAGTAGGGTAAAATCATGAATGCATAGACCCTTAACCATGGAACCATTAGAGGATGATGAATGATGACGGGGAATTCACACACCACTGAACCTAAAAAAGAAATCCATGAGAGAGGAGGTTTGAGATTTGATTCATCTATGAGGAGATCGAGGGGCAGCAGCAGTAGAGATGAACATCCATGAGAGCTTGAATGGGGTGACTAAAATCAATTTGGTTGGGGATCTTTTAAAAAAAATAAGAGGATTTCATCAGTACTTCTAAAAAAGTGCTATAAAAAGGGGTTTTATCCACATTAAAATAATAACTGTTGATAAAAGGCCTCTTTATCAATGCTTGTTTAGCGTTGATAATGACAAATTTTATCAGTGCTAGTAAAGTGCTATGTAATAAATTTTAATAAGATAATTAATATAATTAAAAATTTAAATATATATAGTTATAAATAAATTAATAAATATAAATATATATAATTATAAATTTAACAAAATAAATGTATGTATTTATTTATAAATATAAGTATTGATATTTATTTATAATTTTAATTATAAATAAAAATATTTATAAATACTTTCATAATTATTTGTACCCAATTATAAATATATTTATGTATTTATATGTATTTATATAATTATATATATATAATAAATATATATAAATAAACATATATTAAATATAGTCATTATTTAAATATATTTAGAATACTTTTTTAATTATTTACTATATAATTATTTATTTATAATCATTTTAATAATTTTATAAAATATTATAATTATTTATTTATAATCATAAATATATAATTTTATAAATATAGACGATATGAATTTAGAAATATTTTTATGAATAAATATAGTTATAAATGTGTTTTTAATTATAAATATATTTATATCAATATATATTTATATTATGATATATATATTTAATATATTTATATAAATATAAATATTGATTTATTAAATATATTAATATTTTAAATATATTTATTAAAATTTTATAAATATTTGAATATGTAATTATTTATTTATAATTATATAAATACTTTTTAAAAAATTATATTTATTAATTTATAATTATAAATATTTAATATTATCAATATAGTAAATAAAAAATATAAAAAATATTTATTTATAAATATTTATTTACATATATATTTTTAACATTATAAATGAATATATAATAAAAAATGTATGAATGTTGAAAATGATTGAAACTGAATAATTAAAAATCTGTAGAATTTAATTTTTTGAAAAAATGGATAAGTTTCATTAATTGTAAGAATTATTAAAAAATTAAAGATAGATATAAATTGAGATGAATATTAATACATAATATAAATATTAAATAAATATGGGTAAATAAATATTAAAAAATGTTTAAATTTCAAAAAAAAATTGAAAATGAATAAATAATACTAATTTTCATAATATTAAAAAATAATAATTAAATTTATTGATTAAAACATAATATATTATATGTGTTATGTTTCTAAATGATATTCTAAAATTAATATTAAAAATTGAATTAATTACATATATATTAGGTGTATATGTTTCTATATAAGATTTCATTTATTACATAAATATTTCTGTATATGAAATTAATGTATATGTATATATATACGTATTTTATATATGTTAAATTTAAAAATAATATTATATAATATATAGAATCTATTAGTGAAATAAATAATAATAATAATTAATAAATTTATAAAATGAATAACTATTATTAATTATATATATAATTTAGAGAAAATAAAAATGAATATTTTTATATGTCAATATTGAAGTGAATACATATTAATTATATAAATTACAACTTTATTAAAAATATTAGTTGCTCATGAATAAACATGTATAAATAAATATTTAAAATTGAAAAAATTAAAAACATATTGAATAGTAGAGAACTAAAAATGAATAAATTAAAAAAAATATTAAAAAACAGTTAAGATTATTAATGAATAAATTGAAAAAATACTAAAAAGTAATAAATGGTACATATTGAATAAAAATATAAATAATGATAAATTTACCAAATAGAAACAAATTATATATTAAATATATCATCTTAGTTAGTATAGTTCTAAAATGAATATTAAAAGTTGAATAAATTTCTTAAATATTATGTTTGTGGGTGTGTTGTATATAGATATTAATTAACTATGTATATAAATGAATGAAATCAATATAACACATGTTTGATATATGTTAAATTGGGAAATAAAATGAAATCCAATTAAATGTTCATTACTCGACTAAATTGATCAGTATTTTTAATTAATAATAATTTTTAATTATAAACCATATTTCACTAAATATAAGACTTATGTAATTTAAGAACAAATATTTTTTATTATATAAATATTATTTTTGAAAATATTATATATATTTTTATATATAGATATATATATATATATATATATGAATAAATTTCTATATTAAAAAAATTGAATATATTAATGTATATTTTATATAAAAACTATTAAAATTGAATAAGACATTAATATGTTTTTAATTAATAAATTGTATTCATTTCTATATTTATATTATATATATTAATATTATTTATTACTATTTATAATTACTATATTTATAAATATATATATTAAATTTATTCATTTTCATTAATAATTTTCCCATTAATAGTAATTTAAATAATTTTTTAATTAATTCATTTTTGAAATTTTTTTTGTTTCATTATTTCATTTTATTCATTTCATATATCAATATTTAATATATAATATTTTTTAATATTCATAATTTATATATATTTATGTTTAATTTATTCATTTTTATAAATAATTATTTAATAAATACAATTTTCACTATTTTTTAAAATTTATTCAATTTTAGTTTATATTTGTTTAATTATTAATTTTGTTAATTTATATATCTATATTTAATATATATTATTTCTTAATATTTATAATATATATATATAATTTTTTAATAGTTATTTAATTAGTAAAATTTTAACTACTTTTTTTTAATTTATTCATTTCTAATTTTTATTTGTTTAATTATTTCAATTTTTCGTTTTTAATAATTGCATTTTTTTATTAGTATATATAAAATATTGGGTTCATTGCTGGTATGGGAAGGTGGTTCCGGCTGTGTGTAGGCCTGGATGAGGGGTAGGTGGGCCGAGTCATGTGGGAACCGGCTCATGTGACCCATTTGTATTCGGGTGGACTAACCCCCATAAGAGGTGTACGATGGGTCACATCCCGTGCAAGGCCAGGCATGTAGGAACATGCCCATATATGTGACTTCCTAGACCTGGATTCCATTGAAGATTGTCTTGGGCCTAGTTGGACACAGGGCATCAAGCACATCTCCCCAAAAACTAGAGGATGTCAACTAGTACTAAGGTCATGGGGTGTGTCATTGGGGAGAATATGCCCTTATTATCAAAGTGTATCACATAAAATAGATAAAATATGAAAAGGTAAATAGTTAAATTATTATAATTAAATGAATAAAACAATATAATAAGTACAATAATGAATAACGGAATAAATGATACTCATATACAAAAGCTAGTTATGATATTCCATGTGTCTATAAATCTGGAAAGCAGGGATACAAAGTAGAAGACAATGCATGCTATAAAAAAGTTGAAAAAAAGAATCCAAAAACGATCCCCAACATCCTGAGCTCCAACATAGTCATTTGCTACCAGCTCCATCCTAAGCAAGCATTCAATCAACTGTCTAAAGTTATACACTTCCCTTTTTCAACATCTTCATATATGTAATCTTCCTGGGTGCCAATGGGGCTAGGATACAGTGTGAAATAAATCTTAGTAGGCCACCACCAACTATGTCGATAACACACATATCGTGTAATTTAAACTGAAATATTGAGAAAGCATGCATATATAAAATTAAAGCAGTACATAATGTATATGCCCAAGTACTTGCTTCATCCCTCAGTTGGTGTATAAACATGTAATATGTTTGTTAGTTAATTTAGTTCCAGTTTATATATGTAAGTCACATGAGGCATAGACAATAATGACATCCTTACGTGATAATAGTAGTAGAGGTTACTAGATGTGAAATGTAAACCATGATTATTATAATATTGAAGAGTTTCTAAGGTAATTTTCCCGGAAACCAAGACCTCACGGGTCGTCCACTTAGTAGTAATTTCAATCTGGCTAAGGAGTAAGAGTCTAATCCATGTAGCATCATCCACATAATTTTACAATAATCATTCTAACTACGTCCAATGAAGTCATCAATGGTAAAATAGGATATGTTCTATCTTTTCCCAAGTATGTAACCAAGGCACCTCATGTTCATAGAATCCATGTTGGATCTAAGGAGTGTATCCAAGGAATATTTTCATAATAAGGGATGGATCCTTTGGTGTCATAATTGGCATCAACTGATAGATAAGGACCAGGTTCCAAGGTGGGTATTAACCAAGGCAATCAGCATCCTTGAATTAGAATGGTTTCCTTCAGTGTTCAAGGCTTTCCCTTAGGAATCCAAAAGCTAACTTGAGTATAGTCATTCCTATCATAATTATTTCAAGATCTTTATGCAATTAGACACCTTACAATTGATTAGTTTATTGAATTAAGACATGTAACTGTCATATCATTTAACGTGTTCATGATGTTAATGACTTGCTTCAAATTAGTGTGACACGGACAAGGGGCATGAAACTATTTAAATCATTTCATAATTAATTACTTTGTTCTCTACTTTACCATTCAAAAATGACAAGGTTCAGCTAAGGACAGGAATCCACATGCAAAAAATTTAATATAAACTAGTCCAAGTCATATATATATAATATATTTTTCAATTTACAATTTAAATATGAATAATCAAATTGAATCACATACTTTATATAGGTAATGTGATTAGTATACATGTTATATTCCATTTATGTTTAACAGTGACATAATAGGAATTAGTACCTTTAGGAAGGTCAAGCTAATGAACACCCAAATGGTGGCACTAACACACAAGTCATGCACTAAAACTCAATTATGGATAACAACCTACTTGGGGTGGTCGACATTGTGGACGTAACCACCAATGATGAATAACATATATGGGATGGGTCTTAGAGCATAGTTCTAGTGAATACAATAAAGGAGTGTTTATTAAACAGGTGATCATCAATGAAATCAGCAAGACAACATGGGTATTTTAAAATAATGAAACATGAGAGATGATTTATAGAACAACTACCACATACTCATATGACTCTCCTCATCTAGTATCAGCCTCTAGTTTGGACTGTATTGAATGAGATTAGAAGAATGGATCAATGAACTAAATTTGGGTATATGATCTAGTATCTAAATAGTGTTATTGATAGGAAGAAGAATAAAAAAAGATTAAAAATTAATCTTGATCTTACTGGTGTGGATCCAACAATACAAACAATGATCAAATCAGACTACGAATCGAACCATGGGGTAAAAAGCTATATTAGAAAGATTTTTAGCTTCAAAAGGGATCAAAGAAGCACGGGTTTCCATGGGAGAATAAATAATAAAGTATGGTTAGATTTAGATATATTTTTAATGGAAATCTATGAAATCATATAAAATTACCCTTTTTGTGGTTTGGTCATACGGTTTTCTTAACCGTGCGCTAATCGTGGGCCATTTGATAAATTACATGGCACCTGCACAGTTAAAGAAATAGTGCACTAATTGTGAAAACCACCTCTCCAATTTTTTTGTAGTTTTAAATGGTAGTTCATCCCCTAGAACACATTTAGTAAAGATTATACGTCCTATAGTACCCGACTGTATATCCTCACATGGATGTATAAAACTATTTAGATTTCCCCCACACGGTTTATTCTGTCCATTCCCTAGGACTTTTTGTCCCCAAATGCTATGTTTTTGACTTCTAAACAAACCTGGAAATTCCCAATACATTCACAAACTCATTTGGAATCCATTTTAGGTACATAAAAAATATTTTGACCAGTATTTAAAGGATCCATACATAAGTCAAAAATTGGGTTCTTAGTGTCTTCTCCCCTTAAAGGAACTTTTCCTCGAGTTCAATAACCAAGGGTGGTGAAAAATTGTCAGATAAAAACTCTAGCCACTAGAAATGTACATAGGTATCATGATCCCAAGTATATTCTTATACACGGTAGTGCTTCCAAAGTTCCTATACTAGAGGGACATACTAGATTTGGAGATCCTTTTTACTCGGTTCAACGATGTGTATGAGAAAATCCTCAAATGATCATCAACATATAACTCAACTTCTCTAGTATTAAAATTATGAGAAGAGTCAGTATGATACTGGTGAAGTTGTGAAATGTGGAAAATGTCATGCATGGAATGGTAGCTTTGATGTAATAGAAATTGGTAGGCTACTACCTCAACTCTCTCTGGAATCGCAAACAACCTAACATAATGAGATGAAAACATACCTTGCCTTTGTATTAATCTAATCCCTATCTTGGGTGATACCCATATGAGAACACAATCCCTGAAATCAAACTCTAGATGTGATCGATGGAAATCAACAAAATATTTATATCTAGAATGATCAGTATAAATGGTCTTTTTGATCAGTTGAACCTTCTCTAAATCGTTCTGCGTGAGATTATTACCTAGTAGGGTTTTCTCTCCTACCTCTATCTAATACATGGGTGATCAAAATGGCCTACCATACAAGAACTCAAAGGATATATATTAATTGTCTTCTAAAAGTAATTATAATTTGAATACTCTATGAGAGGGATATGTTTCTCCCATGAATCACTAAAATCAAGGATTCATGCTAAGATCAATTCCTCAAGAACCTGTATCATCTATTCTGAATTTCCATCGATCTGAGGGGGGGTGGTTGTGCTCCATAGCTTTCTATAACTCCTATCAAAACGGTGGAATGGAATGAGTATCCCTATCTAAAATAATAATATGAAGGACCCCATGCAGTCATATGATCTCATAGAGATACATTGTTCCTTGATCATAAATTCAGAAAGTATTCCAGATAATAATGAAATGATCTACTTTCATCCATCGGTCAATAACTACCCATAAATCATCACTACCTCTAGAAGACCTATGTAAAATGACTAAGGGTCCACGGTGATATTTTCCCATTTCTATTCTAAGACTATAAGAAACTGTAAGAAGCCTACAAGCCTCTGGTTCTTTGCCTTCACCTACTAATAGGTGGAACAACTAATGATAAATCCAACTATTTTATGTTTCATCCTAGGACACCAATACGGGTGTCACATATCTCGATACAACTTGGATATTCCAAACTGAACACCCACTATGAAGAGTGGGACTCTCTTAGAAACTTCTCATTCATTTCTATAGAAAACCAAACATATCCATGTATATACATGTTTTCACCTCTGTCCATAAACAAATATAGAGGTTGGTCATATCCTGAAATAATTTCATAGAGAACCAATCCCCTAGGATTTGAAAATTTCCTTCTCTTCACCTTCTCATAGAGGAAAGAGGTAACTGTCAAGGCAGAGAGGTAATACTACACATGAATATCCTGAATCTTTAGATGAAGCTCTGAGATGTGGTATACAAATTTCTATTCATCATTGGCTTCTCATATGGATTGTGCCTATGTTTTTCGATAGAGTGAATCAGCTAATACGTTTCCTTTTACAAGCATACAGGCATACTCAAAATCAAAGGACTGATGATATTCTACCCAAATTCAATGTTTGAGATTCAATTTGCACTATGTAGAGATATATTTGAGTCTCTTTTTGTCTGTATACACCAAAAAATACTCACCCAATAGATTGAATCTCCAGCAACACAAATCTTGGACAATTGAGGCTGGCTTCAGGTCGTGCATTGGGTAATTACTATTGTGAGTCCCCAACTACTGAAATTCTTATGCAATGAATATATCCTCATTCATCACCAGTTCTATATGGAAAATGTTTGACACATCACAAAACACAATATAACCAATTCCTGGCTCTCGAAGAATCAGAATACGTGTTGAGAAAAGCCACCATTTCGGCTCTTGAAAGGATTTCTCGCATCGTTCTATCCAAAGGAACCTAACACCCTTCTTTATAAGACCAATAAGAGGTAAAATAAGGTGTGAAAATTTCTATATGAAGTGCTTGTAATATATTTTCAGCCCTAATAAACTTTTTATATCAAACACTTTATTAGTATTCTCCTAGGAAACCACAACACTAACCATATCTTGTTCAATAGAGACTCTGGATTCTGAGATAATATGACCCATGTAGTGAACATTTTTTATCCATAATTAAAACTAAGAAATCTTGTAATAATTTTGATTCTCTCTCAGTATACTCGGAATAATCTTAATGTTCTTAGAAATATCACTACGAGTGTAAGAATACACCAAGATTTCATCCACATATAACACGAAAAAAGAATATAGATAGGGGTGGAACACCCTATTCATCCTATCCATGAAACCTACGGGTGATTTCATAAGAAATAATGACATAATGAGGTACTCATATATATCATACCTACTAGAGAAATCTGTATGAGGTATGATTGATTTTTTGACTCACACCAGATGAAATCCCAATCTTAGGTTGACCTTTGAAGATACGCTAGCTCATTTGATATAGTTAAAGATATTATCTATTTGAGGTAGTGGATACAAGTTCTTGAAATTAATATTATTAAACAATTTTTAATCCATTAATAGATGAAGTATATCATCCTCCTTGGAAAAAATCACAGGTGAAGCATAAGAGGATGTGTTAGGCCATATAAAACCCTTGCCCTCAAAGACCTCTAACTACCTCTTCAGATACTAGAACTCATAAGGTGTCATCTTGTATGGATGAATGGACACAAAAGATGCTCCTGGAATAACATCAATCATAAAATATACCACTCTATCATGTGGTAATCTAGAAAAGTCATCAAGAAAAACATCCCTAAAAAGATCAACAATCGGAGGGAATTCAGCCTGATGTAAGCCCTGATCCTCTATGAAGTGATTAAAAATTTGGGTGGTAACTCCACTAATCCCATGATTCTTTTTTCCATATATACTAGCCTAGACATCCCAATCACCCTTATGTAGATAACATCTACCATTTGGTGATGTAAACAACACCCTACTGTGATAGTAGTATACAAGTGAGTGATATAGAACCAAGAAATACAACCAAAGAATAAATTCAAATCCAGTCATTTTGACAAAAAATAGGTCTCATAAGAAAAGGTAACTGCATACCTCGAGGAAATAATTCCTCCATTGGCATATTCCCTTTGACCGTACTCCCAACTATATATCCAGGGTCATCACACCATATTAATAATATATTTTTAGACCAATGTTTTCCATGATAGATATGATGATGAGAGATTGTGAAGAACCTATCTTAAATAAATTAAATATTATAGTAGAGGCTACTAGAATTGTAAATCATACAATAGATGGTCTTTCAGCCTGATCGTTGGGTATCATATATAATGCGTGAAACCTGTAACACCCCATTCTTCTATGTTATGTTTCTCTTTGAATAATACAACAGCGTGCGATGTACGCAACATCGAGTTCAAGTTCACCACGACCTATAAAACTAGCCATTTAAAAAGAGGTAATAAATAGTGTTAACGACATTTTAAATTTTATATATATCCTGTATAATTTTAACATTCATATTTTGTGTTTCTTAGACATAATATAAGAAAAATTTAATTTTAAATATAAAAGGGGTATTTTTAAAAAAATGTAGTTTTCCACCTTTTTAAAAAGAAACCTTTTTAAATCAAATATTTGACACTTTTATATATTTTATTTAGTAAAATTAAATTATTCTTTAGAATAAGGACATAAAAATTTAGTTTGGATATTTTTTTGGTACTTTTATGATAATTTCATACTTCGATGAATAATGAAAAATAATAAATTTTAATTAAAAACAATTTTTTAATCAAAATAATTTTGTGTTAAATTATAAATTTGAATGTTTTTTAAGTATAATTAAATTATATTTTTATAATTTAATATAATTTAGGTCATTGGAAATAATTTCACATTTAAAATAGATATAAACAAGTGTCAATATTTTGATAGTTATTATTTCTTAAAAACAAGCTTTTGTTTTGAAAAAGAGAATTAATTTTAAATTAATTTATGCCACTTATGTGTTAACAATTTGGAAAAATGGATTCTATATTTTGAATTAGTATGTATAAATTGTGTAAATAGGTAAATTTTATTTTTATACATTATGAATAATTACTTTGGTAAAAAAATTTATTTACTATGGTTAAAAGGTAAATCCATTAATTAAGGGTAAAAAATAATATTATAATAATATTACATTACCTAAACACATTTTTCAGACCTATTGGCTGATAAATTTCCAACCATGGCCATCCTTGGGTTGATTTCGGTTCCCCATGGAGCCACTTGAGAGTGATAATGAAACTTTATATTAATTAATTTAAAGTAAAGACAAATATGACATAAGAATATATTTTTCGTAAAACAATTTTTATATGAGGTTATATAATTGATCTATTTGACTATAAATATTTATTATAAGGCTAATAAAATCTACAACATCATGCAATTTTATTTATAATTTTTATAAATAAAATAAAAATATTTATATATGACATAGTAATGATGCAATATTTTCGTTATTAGTGGAATAATCAAATAAATGATATTAGAAATATTAAATTAAATATAATTTGAGAGTTATGATTCAATAAAAAAAATTTATAAGTGAATATGACAATTTATTATTTATTCAACATTTTTTTCGAAGTAATAAATTTGTTATGACTTTCACAAAAACCTTAAACTAAATAATATCAAAATTGACATAAATGAGTCTTTAAAAGAAATACTATATTATTAAATGATATAATAGTCATAAAAATATATGTTACGGTAAACATACTTATATAATAATAAATATGAAATTAATTAACCACTTGGGTTTCTCTTGGAATTTTTTAGTTAGTTTATTAAAAATTAATTATAATAATACAGGAATACAAGGTAAAAGTTAGACTATTTAACTAAGAGTTAAATAAAAAAGATAATTTTAATATGGTGACCTAAACCTGTCTAAAACCTTTTTCTTGAGAGTATTTAGACCCATATCCACCTTATCTACAAAATAAATTCTTTTGGAGCCATTATAAATCGAAAATTATTGTATAATAAACTAATATTTCAATCCTTTCCTAAAGTGACCCTCACCTCTCTTATAAAAAGGTACTTCACCTTCTCTCAAAATCACACCTCCAAAGCCATTTGGATCAGCCAAACCATACCCAAATATCTTCCCAACTTCCCTCACTTAATCCTAGAGTCCTTAATTTGATCATAAATCCAACCTAAAGATCCATTTTGGTCAACTCAAAAGGAAACACCTGAAGAAGAGGTAATAATTTCACCACCCTCTTTCAAGTTCTTTTCTTCCTATGATTCCCCTTTATTTGTTGTTTCTATACCAAAATATTAAATCCAGAACCTCATATATACTGTAATGTATTATAAACATGGTACAACCATATTTTTTGTTCTATTCAATAAATTACAATGTCACCATACGTGTGTACGTACGGCTTACCGTCTCCACACCGTGGTGTAGTTTGTTATTCTAACACTTAATTATTTCAATGGGTATAATAATTAGTATAATTGAGGTAAATAATAAATAAAATATGTTAATGATTTTTTATATATGACATAACATCTAATTACATATTATTTCACCATCAATATAATTATATTGTCGCTCGTGCGTATATACAGATTACTGTCCCCACGACGCGATGAGATTCGTTTCCACGCTCACCATTCAACGATGATTATAAAAATATTTATTATTAATAAGAATTTAATATATGAAATAATAATGCTAATGGATATATGTATATATATATATATTTACTTATGTACTTACATATATCTTTTTCACTTACTTCCGTTCAGTACGATATGAAAATGAAAACAACGTTTATGCATACGTACGGCCTACTGTCTCCATAAATAGTGTTTTCTATTTCATATATCAATATATTATACATATTTTCATTCTATATATATATATATGATATATAAATCATTTTTTATATTCTTGAAGTATTTAAATCATGATCTATGTGATATGATCAAGAATAAAAAGTTAAAACACATGCGATAAAGAAAGAGATTATTACCTGAAATGTTAATTTAAAATGGAAAACATTATTAAATGGATAGTATAAAGACATAAATGAATAGTGTGTGATATAATAAATATGAATATGGTTCTGGTATAATTTAATAACATACTATGGTCATTATATAGAAGGTTAAATGTACCCTCGACCAAAGGAAAGTTAAGGGTAAGGGTTAATTCCACAATCTCTTTATTATCTGATGTTATTTTTACGTAAGTATCTACTGGGACATATTTATTATCCATGTCAATGATTCATAAAATATTTATCAAAGTTATTATTTTTATGGGACTTTTTTACTAAAAAATAATTTTAAATGTTTTAATCATTTATTCTTCTAAACCTTCCTCATTAAGGTGCATGTTTTCAAAATGGTTTTAAGGATTTATTTAAATGGAAATGAATATTTTAAAAATATAATTCCTTTTAAAAGTTTCCAATTGTTATGGGACACTCTGATTCAAAACTATATTTTAAATGAATTCCTTTAAAAATTATTTGACTTTTAAATGATTTCATGAAAAAGGGATATTTCTCTCAATGATTTTTTCTGATCATTTTCAACTATGTCAACATACTTTATGGGATGTTATTCTTGATCAAGGTTGATTTATTATAAAAATCATCCATATATTATTTAAGGTTTTTTGTGAGATTTTTGACTGTGGATGTGTTATTTTTATACCATTCATAGTTTATGGATAAATTATTGACATTTCGTATGTAGTTTTAATATGAATGTTTTTGTTATGTTTCAACGTTTTCATATGAGGAATGTAGTGGACTTAGTAAGTGACGGGTGGAGCCTGATATAGCCCCTCGATGCATTGGTAGGTCTCAGGATACAATTATATGTGTAATTGACTAAGGCCTTTCAAAATTTGATATATGGTTTTGGCTAACGCATAAATCATTTTTAAAAGTCTTGTCCGAGGCCTTTAAAAGATGTTTCAGAATGTTGAGCATTATACATTCCCTCATTATGAAAATATAATTTATGGTTCATTTTGTTATTTTACTAGTATAATACCCATGACTATGTTTTTTTATGGAATTATTTACTCAGCTCATATTCCTTCCATAAAGTGTTAATGTTTATTATTTGTAAAGGCATGTGTTTTCGATTATTCACCATGACAAATGTGTAAACACCAATATTTTCCATGGATTTTTGTATTATATGGAAATATTACGATTCTGTGAAAATTTATGGAACATGATTCTAAGGCCCAGTGTGCCCGTAATAAATTTTTGAACTTTTTTTAAGTACGTTTAGTAAACGCGCGGGAAGGTTTTTGTAACTTTTGAATCAATGATTGGAATTGAAATCTGAGGGCACTAATAAACTCGCAACACCGATATTTGGTTAAGGATACCTTCACCTCGAACACAGTAGGTCGAGGGTGGAAGATAGTTTTTTAGTTTTTCATGGAAGAAGAAAAATAAAATAAATAACATTTTATTTTTCTTTTGAAATCCTCTCTTTTTGAATTATGAAGGTGGGGATCATCGGAGCTGGAAAACCTCCCATTTTGAATTCACTGTGGTGGGGACCACCCAAACCCCTATTAATGTGGGAAAACATTTCCACTCTCAATTTAATCATGCCCTCATAACATAATTAATGAGATAACTTTTAATTGATTAATTAATAAACTTAACACATTAACTTGGCTCCTCTTTTCCAATGGGGGAATTTTGGTTGGAAAAGGAGAGGATTTTAGGAGAGAGATTTTGTAGTATCATTCTCTCCAATGATGAGAATCCTCTAGAATCAAAGAATGAGGATGATGCATGTGCCCGGATTTGAATCGTCTTGCCGGAGTGACGGACGCCGACGTTACCATCCCCATTATCCACTTCATCTTCTACATCCTGAAACATCCAACGAATGAAAATGTAGGGGTGTTTTATTATTATTCATCATTAATTTCTCTTACGTTGAATCATTTCTCATGACCCAAGTGCTACCAATCTAACGTAGAGGGTACGGGCCAAACGAACATGGCTTGATCCCTCTCCATCATCCTTGTTGACCCGTCCTTCACGATGGGGGAGGACGACGCCCAGTGCCAGCGACTGGCACCAGTAGGGCTCAGGAGCAGCGGTTGGAACTCCGATTGGCCGTGAAGATGCTGGAGGTGCAACTGTGCCACCGGAGGAGGGCTGCGGCCTGTCTGTTGTGGTAGAGAAGGGGTGGCGGCGGGCGGACGGTCGACCGCGTGAAGGGGGCGGCAGTGCGCATCCGTGCCACGAGGCGTGTGGGGTCCACCACACGAGACCGCGGTGGCGATGGAGGGTGGTCGACTCACTACCGGCCCCATGTGGTGGTGGGGCGCACGACCGCGCTGTGCAAGAGGGTTGGACGTCCGGCTAGCCGGAAAACCAAGCGGGACCCTCGGGTCCCACGTGCCAGCTGCTGGTGCCACGTGGCGCCAGCTGCTCAGCCTCGAACCCAAGCATCCCAGCCATTTAGGGTGCCCAAGGGTCATCTCCCCCTTGGGTAGGGGTAGGGCGGACCCCACTGCGGGTCCACCTAGCTGCGGTCCAGTGCGGGCTGCCCAGCTGGTCGGGGGGCCGGGTCGGATCCCACGGGCCGAGTCGGACCCAGGGCCGGACTTGGGTCGGGCCGAGTAGACCCAAACCGGGTCAGGTTGGCCCAGGTTGGGTCAGGCCAGGTCAGACCGTACCCGGATCAACTTTAACCCCTTTTCAGTCGTTCAGATACATGTTGAGTTTTGGGCGTTCTTTCGATGAACCGTCTACGGCGCCAGAAACCTTGGATCGAGAAGGTCTTTTTGTTATACCCCAGCTGAGTTTTGGATAAAGTTGATGTATGGCCGGGTTGGATCGACCACGAATCCAACCGGGGCCATGGGACTAAAAGGTCAATAACATACAAACTGGGCATCCAATTGACACACCATCTATTGCGTTTAGACCCCTTTTACATGGAGGTCAATTGATATAATTATTTGTGGGACTTAGTGGTAGTTGGAGTATCAACTTCTGGCTTGAGGAGAAGACCCTCCTGGAATCATGCGATCTTAGTGCGGGAACACTATGGCAGGCCTTAATATGAGAAATGGATCATACATGGGTCTGTGCTTTGAGATACTACGTGGGTCTATGTTCCAGGGTCTCACATTGATCCGCTCTAGGAATCCATGTGGGATTACTCTAGGATCCTACATGGGTCTTTTATACTAGGATCCAACCCAGGTCGGTTGATTTAAGATCCTACATGGGTCTGCCTCTTAACAAACTTAGATGATTTAGTAGTTGCATCTAATCATCTTCACTATCATACCAAAGTTACACCTAGTGTGAGCTATGTACTTAAATTTTTGGTATTCTTTAGTGTGGTGTTACCTTTGTGGTACTTAACTTTGTGGTAATACCTTTTTCATATTCTTTTTTATGGCGATACCATTGTGGTACCTACCATTATAGTGATACCTTTGTGGTATTCTTCTGTGTAGTGATACCTTTTTGGTACTTACCTTCATGGTGATACCTTTGTGGTATACTTATGTGTCAATAAAACATTGTGGTACTTATCTTTGGGGTGTTATATTCATGGTAATTTTTCCTCCGTGGAATAGTTGATCTTTGGGATTTTGATTTGGGCCTTCTATTTCCTCATGAATGAGATGGGTATACTTGATAACATAGGTATATGTATGGTCATATACCTAAGTAAGGTTTATTTTTGTTTCCATTTTTTTGGTTTATCCTTTTTGGAATTTGTGAGACCTTTGAGGGTCTCAGGATCTTTATTGAGTATCGTTATACTCACCCCTACACGAGCCATGCCCACACCTTGTTGTGTTTAGTGCAGACAACGGATAGTGTTGACTGAGGGTGAGGGTACCAGGACAAGATGTTGCATGGAGGTGGACATAGATGAGGTGTACCGTAGAGAAGATCATTCAAGAGTTGTACCTAAACTTCAAGTAATAACCTTTGTTGGTGTTCTCACTAGATGTTTTTATTTTTACTTGCATTTTCAGTTTACAAGTACTTTTTAGTTGGGATTGCATTCTGGCCCCTTTTTCTTTCTGTACACACCCTGTTTACTATATAGTTTTACTTTGTGCTTGTATCCTATTTTGTGATTTGATGTGTGAGTTACAGGTTATAAAAGCATTGCCTTCCCAGTTTTAGGGAATACGCCTTTTGGTGAAAGTCACCACACCCTAGCCTATAGAAGGCAGGCTTGGGGTAGTCATGGCACGGGCCTTGGGGGATGGGTCATGAAAATTTTTTATCAGAGGTGTCGGTTCTACTGTAGAACATTGGACTCTATTCATTTAACGGTAATAGTGTTAAGTTTTATGAGTGTGGTTATCTATTTAGGGAATGCAATGTTGGTGCAATGACCGACGTATCCATATAGTAGGACCCTGACTTCTGATTTCTGACTCAGTTCATGAAAACACTGATTGTGTGTGTGTTTGGAAAATTTTTCTTTGTGATCACTTTGGTTTAGCTCGCTAGGTATAACTTTTTGACAGTGGATCACCTGTTTCTTTCAAGATGCCTCCACACAGACAGCAAACCTGGGTTCCGAGTATAGTACGCGATGATAGCCAACCGAGGGACAAGGCCTCGGTGCAAAGCCCTCTTTTAGTAGCAGCACCAGCAGAGGCACCATCGGTTCCATTACCCGTTGGTCCACTGATTCCACTAGCCCCAATAGTATAGATTTCACCCCACTTGAGTACATTGTACGAGTTCTAGCTCTAGAGGCCACCCAGGTTCAGGGGTGAGACGGACCCACAGGCAGCAGAGGATTGGCTGGATGACATGGTGAGAGACTTCCGACTGGTCGGGACACCAGCTGATCTCATGGTGATCCTTGCCACTAGTCTTCAATAGGAATAAGTAGGAAGATGGTGGGGCATGATGGTCCAGGTTCACAGCGAGGTGACACTTCTCTGCGCAGACTTTGAGATCCTGTTTCGGGCAGAGTTTGTCCAAGAGACCCTTTGGACAGTGAACATATAAGATATTCTTCATCTGCAGCAGGGTAGCATGAATGTGGCTCAGTACTTAGCGATGTTCACCAACCTCTCATGCTAATCCACTGATATGATGCATGACCTATTCTTCTGGGTCTGGACCTTCGAGCATGGACTCAAGTGGGTGATCAGGGATTTGATGGTTTCTCTCAACATCCCAACATAGGCGGGGGGTGTTAGATCGAACCCTCTTAGTAGAGAGTTTTCTTGTTGAGTAGTCACCAGTAGCTAGACCCACCACTGGGCGTCACAAAGCGAATTCTTCTACAGTTGGTAGAAGACATATGACACATAGGTCCAAGAGGACCAGAACTACATGATTCAAGTTCAGTTGCGGTGGGTAGGGTCACTTGGCTCATGACTATCTGAACCACCATACGGATGATCAGAAGATAGTCGAAGGACCACCTAGCCAGAGATAGAGGTTCGACTGAGGAAGTCCGCAGGGAGTTGGTGGACGTGGCAGAGGAACTGGTCGTGCAGTTAGTGGTGGATGACGATTTGAGGTGTTACTGCCACCACCACCAAGTGGTCCACCCCGACCATAGAGATCAGGTGGAAAGGGGAGAGCTCAGCTCCAGGAAGCTGTGGCCTATGACCAAGATGCTCCGGAGATGATACAAGGTATGATCATTTTCTACTCCACCTTTGGTGCAGTACTTATAGACCCAGGTTCCAGTCATTCATTTATTTCCACTACTCCTTTTCGGAGATCGGAGATTCTGGTGGAGCTGTTGGCTCTATCCTTATGGCTAGAGTCTTATATGGGATAGGATTCGATGATTACACACTAGTGTCGACAGTGTGAGCTTACTCTAGGAAGTGATAGCTTTAGCTGGGATATCCTAGTAGCGGCATCGAGACCTTATGACGTCATCTTGGGTATGGACTGGTTATCTATATTCCATCATCAGATTGACTATATTAGGCACATAGTGGATTGTGTCCGCACGGATGGGACTAGGTTTACCTTCACTGGAAAGAAGGGAGCCTTTACAACATAGTATAGACTTAACCGGAGGAGAGTGCAGTGGATCAATCATCAGTTGGCTAGCCTTACACTAAAAGTAGTTGATCTAGAGAGTCCGAGCTACCCTATAGTGTTCGACCAGTATGCAGATGTCTTCCCTGATGTTGTCTCGGGTCTACCTCTTCATAGATAAGAGGACTTTTAAATTGACTTGTACCCTGAGACGACACTGATATCTTCACCAGCGTATCAGATGGCTCCCGCGGAGCTTCGAGAGCTATGGGTATAACTAGAGGAATTATAGGGGAAGAAGTTAATCCGGCCTAGTGTTTCTCCTTGGACAACCCTGATTTTGTTCGCCAAGAAGGTGGAAGGGAGCTTGAGACTTTGTCTTGAATATCAGTGCCTGAACTAGGTGACCGTGAAGAATAAGTACCCACTCTCGTGGATTGATGGCCACTTTGATCAGCTGAAGGGAGCACGATGGTTCTCAAAGATAGACCTAAGATCAGGCTATCACCATCTTAGAGTACGAGATGAGGATGTGTAGAAGAAGACATTTAGATGTCGGTACTACCCTTATGAGTTCTTGGTTATGCCATTCGGCATGACCAATGATCCAATTGTGTTCACGGGACTCATGAACAGGATCTTTCAACCATACCTTGATCGATTAGTAGTATTTTTCATCTATGACATTATGATCTACTCAACTACCGAGGAGGATCATGCCTATCATATATAGGTAGTACTGGACACACTCAAAGATCTCTAGCTTTATGGTAAGCTCTTGAAGTCCCAATTACGGATCCGAGAGGTTCATTTTCTAGGACATGTCATCTCGGAGGCTGGAGTTACAGTGGATCCAGTAAATATTGAGGTGGTACTTACTTGGGATCTATCCAGGAGTGTGACAGAGGTACAGAGTTTCATGGGTTTGACTAGATACTACCGGAGATTTGAGCAAGATTTATCAAGAGTTATAGAACCTTTATCAGCATTGATGAAGAAGGGGCAACCCTTTGTGTGGTCGTAGATATTCCAGCGGGGTTTTCAAGAGCTGAGGCAGATGATGAATAGTGCCCCCATATTGGCTTCTGGAGGAGGGAATTGGGTACGTAGTCTACTGTGGCACATCAAGGACTAGGCGTGGATGTGTCCTGATTCTGGAACAAGTAGTTATCGCATCTAGTTCTTGACATCTGAGACAGCATGAGTAGAACAATTCTACCCATGATAATGAGTTAGTAGCAGTGGTCTTCGTTTTGAAGATGTGAAACACTATCTGATGGTAGAGCATTTTATGGCCTACTCTAATCACCAGAGTCTCAGGTATATATTCTCCCAGAAGGACCTAATCCTGAGACATCGACATTGGCTTGAGTTCCTCCTGGACTGTGACTTCGAGATAGTCTATACTCCAGGGAAGGGAATGGTTATAGCAGATGCACTCCGTAGGAGATCTGGAATACTTCTGCTAGGTGAGGCAACAGAGCAGCTGGCCGCTTTGCAGATAACCATTGTGGAATGGGATGGAGCAGCTTTTCTTCATTATCCTATAGTCACTCCCCCACATCTTCAGTGGGTCAGGGAGGCACAACATGGGGACACTAACTGTGAGGCTCGATGTGTTCAGATATCCACAGGACAGGCACCTGATGAATTTTCTGATGATGGGGAGCACGTCATTCTCTTCATAAGACATACCATGGTACCAGTGTCACTTTTGGAGGAAGTGCCAAGGGAGCTCCACACATCCCCTCTAGCGGTATATCCAGGAGTGGAGAATATGTACAAGGACCTCTGACGACAGTACTGGTGGCCAGGAATAATGAAATCAGTAGCATAGTTTGTCTCTCGGTGCCTCACTTGTCAGCAAGTGAAGGTGGGGAATCATGTACCAGTGGGCTTAGTCCAGCCTTTAGAGGTACCAGAGTGGAGGTGGGATGGGATATCAATGTAATTCATGATAGGAATTCCACATACATCCAGGGGTCATGATTCAATCTGGGTGATCGTCGACAGACTCACCAAGTCGGCCCACTTCCTAACGATCAGATATTAGTGTTCAGTAGAGAGTTTGGGATTCCTCTATGTGCAGAAGATTGAACCACTACATGGTCTTACCTTGAAAATTACCTCCGATCATGATGCATGTTTCACTTCCCAGATATGGAAGGGGTTGTTGGAGGCTTTCAGGACGCATATTCTTTTGAGCACCACCTTCTATCCTCAGACGAATGGACAGACTGAGTGGACCATTCAGACCCTTGAGAACATGCTCTGTGCTTGCGTCCTCAACTTCAGTCACAGCTGGGAGGATCACTTTACCTTGTTGGAGATTTCATACAAAAACAGTTATCACTCCACCATAGGGATGGCACCTTTCTTGGCTCCGTACGGCCGACCATGCGGATCGCCTTTGTGCTAGACTGACCCACGAGAGTCAACACTCATGGGACCAGATACGGTATGGGCTACCATGGAGATGTTGCATATTATATTAGAGTGGATGAAGACTAAATAGATCAGGCAGAAGTCTTATGCTGATAGGAGACAGAGACCTCTGGAGTTCGAGGATGGTGACCACGTCTTTCTATCTGTCTCACCCCGACGAGGTTTGCAGATATTTGGCCGACATAGAAAGTTATCTCTGAGGTTTATCGGACCCTTCCAGGTCCTTAGAAGAGTTGGAAAGGTGGATTACCACCTAGCACTTCCCCCTCAGTTGCTTCGGGTGCACGACATTTTCCACGTATCCCTAATGAGGAGATATGTGCATGACTCATCTCACGTCATCGACCCCGGTGAGCTGGACATCGATGAAGGGGTGACGTTTAAGGAGGATTCAGTGGAGATTGAAGATCGACATGAGATATTCCTTAATGAAAAATTCTTACCTTTAGTGTGTGTACGTTGGAAGCGTGAGAACCTCTATGAGAGCACATGAGAGTGGGAGGCTAATATTCGTGCTTAGTACCCCCTTGTTTTCTTAGTTTTTGTGATATGGGTTTTAGGGATGCAAAGCCTTGAGGTGGGGAGAATGTAAAGACCTGGAATTTCCATGTAATGTTTTTAATTATATTGGAATATTACGAGTCCGAAAAAATTGACGGCACGTGATTCTGAGGCTCGATGTGCACAGAATGAATTTCTGAACATTTTTTAATTATGTTCAGTAAATGTGCGAGCTAGTTTTTGTAACTTTTTAACCAGTGATAGGAATTGAAATCTGAGGGCACTTTTGAACTCAAAACACCGATATTCCTTTAAAGGGACCTTTACCTTGACTGCAGTATGTCAAGGGTGGAAGATAGTTTTTTAGTTTTTTTGTGGAAGAAGAAAAACAAAATAATTAACATCTTTTTTTCTTTTTGAAACCTCTCTTTTTGAATTATGGAGGGGGCGAACACCTGAGCCATAAAACCTCCCATATTGAATTCATGGTGGTGGGGACCACCTGAACCCCTCTTAATGAAGTAGAACGATTCAAATCTCAATTTAATCATGCAAACTTAACTTAATTAATGGTCCAACATTAAATTGTTTAATTAATAAACATAACACATTAAGTTGGATCCTATTATCCTGTGGGGGAATTTGGGTCGGCAAAGGATAGGAGTTTAGGGGAGAGATTTTGGAGGATCATTCTCTGCAATGAAGAACACCTCTCCAATGAATAGATTCATCTAGAATCGAATAACTATAATGACGATTGAACCTGGATCAAAAACGTATTGTGGGAGCGATGAACGCCGACATTACCATCCCCTTCATCGACTTCATCTTCTACCTATCAACACCTCCATCGAACGACATTGTAGGGGTGTTTTTTTATTATTCTTCGCTAATTTCATTTACATTGAATCTTTTCCCATGAGTTGAGTGCTACCAGTCTTATGCTAAGGGTACAGGCTAAACAATCATGGCTCGATCCCTCTACATCATCCTTGTTGATGTGTTTTTAGCGATGGAGGAGGACAACGACCAGTGATGGTGACTAGTTCCGGTAGGGCTTGAGAGAGGTGGTCGGCACTCTGGCCAACCATGAAGATGGCAGCAGCGTATCCGCACCGTCGAAGGAGGGTCGCGGCCTATCGGTCGCGGTAGAGCAGGGGCGGCGGCCAACACACTATCGACTGCGTGAAGGGGCTGCGGCGCACGTCTGCACCGCCGAGCGTACAGGGTCGTGACACAAGTTCATGATGCCAAAGGAGGGCAGCCTTCCCCTCAGAGGTCGTTAGTGGTGGTGAGGTGCGCGACCACACCGTGATGGAGGGATGATCGTCCAGCCTGCCGGGAAGCCGGGCGAGACCCCGGGTCCCACATGCCAGCTGCCAGCCCCACGTGGTGCCGTCCGGTTGGCCTCCCAACCCAAAAGACACATTTTTGTGGGGTACCCAAGGGGTTCCTACCCCTTGGGTGGTGGCTAGGGTAGACCCCACTACGGGGCCACCCAGCCACGGGCCATTGCGGGCCGCTCGGCGGGCCATCCAGCGGGCCAGGTCATACCGGCGGGCAGGGCCGCGCTGGCAGGGTGGGTCGTGCTAGCGGGCCAGGCTGGACCCAGTGGGCCGGGTTGGATCCTCTGGGCCAGGTCTGACCCAGGGCCAAACTCAGGTTGTGTCGGTCCGGACCTGGACCAGCTTCGACCCCTTTTTTTCTTTCGGCTGCATCTTGAGCTACGAGCGTCCGTTTGACAAACCCTCTGCGGCGTCGAAATCCTTCAATCAAGATGGTCCTTTTTCACACCCCACTTGAGTTTTGGATAAATTTGTGGTATGGGAAGGTTGGATTGAACACAACTCCAACGAGACCTTCGGGACTAAAATGCCAATAACTTATAGACCGGGCATCCGACTGATGCACCGTCTGTTGAATTGAGTCACATTTTACCTGGCGGTCCTATGGGATAATTATTTGTGTGACTTCATGTAATTTGAATTATCGACTTCTGTCTTGAGAAGCGGACCCTCCCAGAATCAAGATAGCTTAGTGCCGGAATCCTGTTTCTCACTGTAACATGAGAAAGGAATCCTACGTGGGTTTGTGCTTTGGGATCCTACGTGGGTCTGTGTTCCAGGTTCCCACATGGATCTACTCTCGGAATCCATGTGGGACTACTCTAGGATCGTACGTGGGTCAGTTGTACTGGGATCCTATGTGGGTCTGATGATTTAATATCCTACGTGGGTCTGCCTCTTAACAAAGTAAGATGATACAGTAGTTACATATAATCATATTTACTACCATACCAAAGTTATACCATGTGTGATCTAAGTCCTTAACTTTGTGTTATTCTTCTGTGTGTCACTACCTTTGTGGTACTTACATTTGTGGTGATACATTTGTGGTATTCTTTTATGTGGTGGTACCTTTGTGGTACTTACCTTTGTGGTGATACCTTTATGGTATTCTTCTGTGTGGCGATACATTTCTGGTACATACCTTCATGGTGATACCTTTGTGGTATAATTCTATTTGGATATATCTTTGTGGTACTTATCATTGGGGCGTTATCTTTATGGTAATCATTCCTCTGTGGAACAGTTGATCTTTGGGCTTTTAAGTTTTTCCTTGTGTTTCCTCATGAATGAGATGGGTATACTTGATAACTTAGGTATATTTATGGGAATATATCTAAGTAGGGTTGAGTGTTGTTTCCATGATTTGTGGTTTATCCATTGTGGATTTTGTGAGACCTTGGAGGGTATTGGGGTCCCTACTGAGTATCGTTATACTCACCACTGCTAAGGCTATGCCCGCACCTAGCTGTGTTTGGTGTAGACGACTGTCACGACCCGTCCTCGGGTCCCATGCCGTGACAACCCCATGCTCGCCTTCCATAGGCCAAGGGCTGGCGACTAGCACCAAAAGCATAAATCCTGATAACTGGGAAGGAATTTCCTTTATAAAAGTAAACAAAACACCACAGAGTACATGCATAAGTAATACACTAAGTAAAAAAGAAGTGATGAAATGTAAATGAGCCAAAATACAAACCCAACCGAAAGTACAACTAAAACTGAATGAAAGTACAACAGAAAAGACAAGCAGCTGGAAGATTAGAAGCGGTTTCTAGGTCATCCAACTCGGATCCTACCTGAAGGGTTGGTACACATAGTGCAACTCCTAGATCGTCCACTACGGATCCTACCTAAAGGGTAGGTACAGATATCATCCACAAAACTCACACCCTTCAACCTCCTCCGAGTATCGTCTCATCGTGAAGTCCACCTTCGGATACTGACTCATCGTCAGTTCCACCTCCAGGTACTGTCCAGCCCTCGAACACTCGGCCTCTGTCAGCGTTGCCCGTCATCTGCAACCAACACAATGAGGAGCGGGCATAGCCCGTGCAGTGGTGAGTATAACGATACTCAGTAGGAACCCCGAGACCATCAAGGTCTCTCTAAATCCAACAAGGATAACCATAAAGAAATATCTCAACAGATAACTTCTACCTAGGTATATGCCCATAAATATACAGAAGTTATCAAGTAACCCATCTCAATCATGAGGAAACACAAAGGTTATGAAATCAACGGGTAACCACTACTTAGGTATATGCCCATACATATACCTAAGTTATCAAGTGACCCATCTCAATCATGAGGTAAACAGAAAGGTCATTGACTTAGCTCAAACCAGGATTTTCATTATCGAAACAGTAACTGCTAAAGAGCTCCGTCTCTGACGAGTACAGTGATCATGTCATGACTTCGAGGTACTGCTCACTAACCTTAGACTACTGAGGTACTCCTCCTCTTGAGTACAGTGGGTCTGTTGCCAACTACCAGTCACTCCATCCACTGAGGGTCTGCCGCAAAATACTGGGCGCTCTCCCTAATAGCCTACAGAGGTACTCCTCCTGTCGAGTACTGCGGGTCTGTGGCCAACTACCTGGCGCTCCGTCCGCCGTGGTTTTGTTGCCCAATACCGGGCGCTCTGTCCACTGGTCTAGTTGACTCACTCCAAGTCGAGTTGGTCAATCAGTCGTCAGGTCTCAGCTAGCTACACGGGCTCTGTACTCCGTATGCTCGTCTCTGGGAGGGTCCCCTCCACAAGCTACAGGTCGATACTCCAAGTATCACAAAGTTCCACGAAGAAGTATCTCAAAGGACCGTCTCGTCATAGGGGTCTCAACGCAACAGACGACGCGTCAATCGGACGCATGGTCTGTGAGTTATTAGCTTTTTTGACCCAGGGGCCCGGTTGGTTTCATGTGTGAACCAACCCACCCGTATCTCAACTGTACCCAAAACTCTCATAGGGTATACTCAAAAGGACCGTTTCTCAACGTGATCACCAACACCGCCGATGGTTCATCAAACGGACGTCTGGTCTGAATGTTATCAGCTTTTCCTTTCCATGGGCCCGGTTGGATTTCGGGTTCAACCCAACCCGGCCACTGTCCAACTACGTCCAAACCTCAGGCGAAGTATGCCAAAAGACATGTCTCATAAAGTGGAATCCAACAAGGTCGACGGCACGTCAATCGGACGTCCGGAGCTCATGTTATAAGTGTTTCCGTTCCGAGGGCCCGGTTGGTTTTGGGTTCGAACCAACCCACCCGTACACAACGTTCTCCGAAACCTTCAGTATAATATACCAAAACAGCTGTCTCGATCCAAAGATCACATCTCAACAGACGGTGCATCAATCGGAGGTCCTTAGTCCATGTTATAGGCTTTTAAGTGAACCTGTCCAATTTTAGGGGGTTTTGGGCCAGGACAGACCCGGCCCGAGACCCCCCTGGGTCGGCCCAAACCGGGTTGACCCGAACCGGGTCCGGGTCTAGCCCATTATGGCGCGGCGCGGCCCAGCCTGGGCGGCCCGGCCTGGCACGCGCTCGTGGCCCGCGTGGCCAGCTCGGCCACGCCCAGCTGAGTGGAGGGGGGGGGGGTGCTGCCCTCCTGTTTGAGTAACCGCGACCCCCACATGGGGGGGGGGCTCCTTTGGCCAGCAGGGAGTTACGACCCCCAATCTCCCCCAGAAACGGCCTGCCTGATCAGGTCGGCCGGTGTTGCCGCCGCGGTCCCTCCCTCCGAGGTGCCGACGTCCGGCGGTTCCGGCCGCCCCGCCCTGCACCTCCTAGGCGTTGAGCCGCGGCCTTGTCCGACTGGCAAGGCGTGACGGCGCCGTGCCCCTCCACAGGGGCCCTGCTCCGGCCACAGTGTCTTCGTGTGTCTCCGGCGTGGTGTGACGACACCGCGCATCTTTGCCACGTTTCTCCATGATTTTGTGGGGTACCGTTGCACCGCGCCGCCTTCTTTCGAACCGCAACAACACAAAAACAAACGGGGGAGGAGAGTTGGTCGTGTTCGTGCAGTCCAACCTCCTCCCGGTATGTTGATATCAAGCAGACCAAAAATAAAGACGAGCAACAGCAAAGGATGTTTCACGAAAAAAAAGTAAATAACCCCTACCTAGATATTTGACCTCACACGTCGGGTGTCACGGAGAACGGCTTCGCGGGGGTCGGACATAGATTATGTGGGAGTCAGGGTGCGTCCGAGAAGGAAACGATGTCTCCTCACTTGTTGCGGTGATGAGGAAGGAAGGTACATTGTCGTTGGCGATGATCACCATGGTCGGTGACCTATCCCTTGACATGGATGAAGAAGAAGATAGAAGAATCCGGGTCGCCGAGTCGTTCTAAGTTGAGGGGTCGATGTTCTTCGTCGGAGAAGGACCGTTCTTCACGGAGAGGATGATGTTCTTCCAGCCAGGAGGAACTTCCTCCTTCTTTTACACAAGAGATCTTTCCCATTTCTCCCCACTCAAAATGTGTCAAAGTAAAATAATATGTCCATGCTATTATTTTATTAACACAAGTATTTTCTTTAAAAATTCAGAACACATAGTTAATTAATTGAATAGGTTCAATTAATTAATTAAAGTATGTGTTGGCGAGTGTTAAGGAAGAGAGAGAGAGGAAATGGAAGGTTACTCACTTTAAGATGAGTTACACAATTAATGAGGGTGGTTTAAGGGGTTTTGGGGAAAGTGAAAATGTGGGGGATCGTGTGGGCCCCACATCACCTTTAATCCTCTCATTGGTAGTTAGGGGATTGTGGGTCCCACCCTAACTACCCAATGTTGGATATAACCACTAAGATAATGAATTAATAAAAAATTGTTCCGCAATTTTTTTATTCAATTCTTCATTGATCCACAAATTATTAACAACTCCTCCCGAGAAAACGCATCTTCGGTAATGGTACTCTTAAAGAATTATCAGTTCTGCGGTTTCATTGGTGCCCTCGGATTTCGATTTCGAGCACCGGATTAAAAGGTAGAAAACCCCGCTCATTTGTTCACTGAACGTACCCGAGCTAAATATCAAAAATTGATTCCGGGCCTCGGAATCAGGCGCCGTCAGAAACTGTGTTCTTGTAAAATCCCCAAGAAATTATTAAAAAAAAATTTCTTCAAAATTTCTGGTCATTACATTACTCCCACCTCATGGATTTACATCCCCGTAAAGCTTTAACACAAACTAGTGATACAAAAGTGGTACATAGCACGCATCTGAGCCTTCCGCTGCCATGTGCTCTCCTGGAGGTTCCCGTGCTGCCAAAAAAAGTGCACAAGAGGAATCGACCATCCTCGTAGAATCTGATCCTATCGACCCTAAACCACTACTGGAACCCCTTAAAAGTCACCCCATCGCCAAATTTCTGCTCCCCATGGTCGATGATATGCGAATGGTCATGCTCGTATCTCCTCAGCTGAGATACGTGGAAGTCGTCGTGCACCTAGTGCAATTGAGGTGGAAGGGTCAAACAGTAAGCCACCTCTCCTACCCTGCTGAGGACCTAAAAAGATCCGCCGAACCTCGAATATTACTTGCCACCTTGGCCACATCTCCATAAACCCCATCGAGGTGAGACCTATATAATGACGTGATCACCATCCTCGAACTCTAGAGGCCATAATTTCTTGATTAGACCTGAAACACAAAACTCTTGCAGCCACGAGGGTAAGGTTGGTCGACCCAAGAGTGATCGACCAAACCCTCAAATGCATGAGTTTATCCTGTGATTCCTAGGGTTTCCTTTTCACTGACCAAGGAAAACCCATCCTAATGTTGTATTTAGACCAAAACCTTTTTGCCTAATACAGTCAATTCGAGTATGAACTGTGATTGCCCAGTCCAAACTTAAACCAACTTCGTAAGGCCTCGACGCTGCCACCAAGAGATTCCAACCGAAACTCTCGCCTCGAGGGTCTGACCACACTGTCTGCGTAAGTGTGATTATCGAGTCTCCTCCCAAGGTATCTCCAGACTTGAGGGTCAAGTCTACGGCTTAAATCGGAACCTCTTAGTACAAAAAAAAAGAAAGAAGCAAATGTCAGAAGGACAAGTGTCTTTTATTACTGCAGCTCGAAGTACAAAGACACACAACAATGACGACAAGGAAACTAGAAGCACCAAGATCAAAGGTCCCATGCCTGGAACTAGTCCCGCTCTTGTCCACCAACTTCCGGAGCTCCGTAGTCATATACTTCTTCTCCCTGAAGCTGAGCTCTCCCAAGTCCACCAGTTCCCTGCGGTCGGGGTGGACCTCCTAGTTGTGGTGGTGGCAACACCTCGAAGCGTCGTCCACCTCCAGCTGCACGGCCAGCTCCCCTGCCATGGCTGCCCGCTCCTTGCGGTTCACCCTAATCGAAACTATACCACTATCTAAGGGGTTCTTCATCTATCTGCTGATCATCTGTATGGAGGGTTGGACAGTTACGTACCATGTGACCAAGCCCGTTGCAGAAGTAACACTGCCCACTCTTGGCATGACTGGCTCTGACTCCACCCCAGTTTCCCAGCACAACTGAACCTAAGTCGTGCAGTCAGCCACCGGTAGGTCTGGTCCTCTTGGACCTCTGCGTCATCTGTCTACTGCCCGCTGCAGAAGACTCTGCTGCATGACGGATAGTGGTGGGTCCTGCTGCTGGAGACTGCTTAGCAAGGAAAATCTCCAATAAGAGGGCTCGCTCCAACACCCCTATCTGCGTCAGGATGCTGCGAGAAACAACATAAGCTCTAATCTCTTACCTAAGCCCCTGCTCAAAGGTTCGGGCCCTGAAGAACGGGTCTCGTACCATATCTGTGGAGTGGTGTGAGAGGTCATTGAACCTCGCTGAGTACTGCGCCACCGTCATGCTACCTTGCTATTGATGCAGTAGCTCTTGTATACGCAATGCTCGAAAGGTGGATGGTACAAACTCTTCCCGGAACAGGCTCTCGAAGTATGCCTATAGAAGTGTCGTCTCGTCATGCATCTGGAGAATCATGCTGCACCATCTGCCTGCTGCTTCCTGAAGGAGGCTGGTAGTAAGGATCACCATGAAGTCTTCTAGCATTCCTACTAGCCTGAAGACTCTCACCACAGCCTCCATCCAATCCTCAGCCACCTGCAGGTCCATCTTTCCCCTAAACCTGGGTGGCCTCTGGCGCAGTAACTCGTGCAGTGCGCTCAAGCGACGTGCACTCTCTGCTATTGGGGCTGGTGCCATCGGTGGCCCAACGGGTGGTTGTACCGCTGGTGCCTCCGCTGGTGCCTCAACTGGGATAGGGCCCTATACTGAGGCCACGTCACTCAGCGGGATGTCAGTACGTACAACTCTCGGGGCTCTAGCTGGTCATTCGTGGGGAGGCATCCTGAAAGAAACAAACATGACACGATCAAACGATTTATACCTGGTGAGCTGACTTGGTTTGAGCAGACTTTTTAAAACTTTTGGAAACACACACGCAATCAGTGTTTTTGTGCACAAAGTCAGAAATCAGTTGTTAGGGTCCTGGTGTATGGATACATCGGCCACCCGCTCCAACACTAGACTCCCTAAACTAAAAACCACACTCGGTACCCTTAACACTATTGCATCACAGAAAGAAAATATCAGAGTCCTAAGTTCTACGGTAGAACCGACTCCTTTGATACCAATTCATCACAACCCATCATCGGGGCCCGTGTATTGACTACCCCAATCCCATCTTCCATAGGCCAGGGGATGGAGACTAGCACCAAAGGCATAAATCCCGATAACTGGGAAGGCATTGCCTTTATAGAAGTAAACAAAACACCACAGAGTACAAGCGAATGTTATACACTAAGTACAAAAGAAAGGCTGAAAAGTAAATGGGCCAGAATACAAACCCAACTGAAAGTACAACTACAACTGAATGAAAGTACAACAGAAAAGACAGGTAGCTGAAAGATTAGAAGCAGCTCCTAGGTCGTCCACCTCAGATCCTACCTGAAGGGTAGGTACAGATATCGTAGCTCCTGGATCATCCACCACTGATCCTACCTAAAGGGTAGGTACATATAGCCTCCACAACTCTCTCGCTCTTCATCCTCCTCCGTGTATGGTCTCATCGTGAACTCCACCATCGGATACTGACTCGTCGTGAGGTCCACCTCCAGGTACCATCCATCCCTCGAACACTCGGCCTCTGTCAGCGTTGCCCATCATCTAAAACCAACACAACGAGGTGCGGGCATAGCCCGTGTAGTGGTGAGTATAACGATACTTAGTAGGAACCTCGAGACCCTCAAGGTCTCTCTAAATCCAACAAGGATAACCACAAAGAAAGATCTCAACAGATAACCTCTACTTCGGTATATTCCCATACATATACCTAAGTTATCAAGTAACCCATCTCAATCATGAGGAAACAAAAAGGTTATGAAATCAACGGATAACCACTACCTTGGTATATGCCCATATATATACCTACGTTATCAAGTGACCCATTTCAATCGTGAGGTAAACATAAAGGTCATTGACTCAGATCAAACTAGGATTTTCATTATAGAAACTATAACTACTGAAGAGATCCGTCTCTAATGAGTACAGTGATCCTGTCACGACTCCGAGGTACTGCTCACTAACCTTAGACTGCTGAGGTACACCTCCTGTCGAGTACCATGGTTTTGCTGCCAACTACCGGGCACTGCGTCCGCTGAGGGTCTGCCACCAAATACCGGGCGCTCTCCCTAATAGCCTAAAGAGGTACTCATCCTGTTGAGTACCGCGTGTCTACGGCCAACTACCGGGCGCTCCGTCCGCCATGGTTCTGTTGCCAAATATCGGGCGCTCTGTCCACTGGGCTAGTCGACTCACTCCAAGTCGAGTCGGTCAAGCAGTCTTCTGGTCTCAGCTGGCTACACGGTCTCCGTAACCCATACGCTCGTCTTCGGGAGGGTCTACTCCACAAGCTACAGGTCGATACTCCAAGTATCACAAAGATTTATTTAGATGTATCTCAGAGGACCGCCTCGTCATAGGGGCCTCAACACAACAGACGGCGCGTCAATCGGACGCCAGGTCTGGGAGTTGTTAGCCTTTTCGTCCTAGGGGCTCGGTTGGTTTCATGTGTAAACCAACCCGGCCATATCTCAACTATATCCTGACCTCTCATAGGTTATACTCATAGGGACAGTTTCTCAACGTGATCACCAATGCCACTGACGGTTCGTCAAATAGGCGTCCGGTCAGAAAGTTATCAGCCTTTCCGTTCCTGGGGCCCGGTTGGATTTCAGGTTCAACCCAACCCGAAAACTATCAAACTATGTCCAAAAATCAGGCACAGTAAGCCAAAAGTTCCGTCTCATCAAGAGGAATCCAACAAGGTCAACAAAACGTCAATCAGATGTCCGGAGCTCATGTTATAAGCGTTTCCGCTCTGAGGGCCTGGTTGGTTTCGGGTTCGAACCAACCCGGCCATACCGAATGTTCTCCTAAACCATGAGTGTAATATACCTTAACGACCGTCTCGATCCAAGGATTTCATTTCAACTGACGGTGCGTCGATCAGACTTCTGTAGCCCATGTTATGGGCTTTTAAGCGATCATGTCCAATTTTAGGGGGTTTTGGGCCCGGACCGAACCGGCCCGAGACCCCCTGGGTTGGCCCGAACTAGGTCCGGGTCCAGCCCATTAGGGCACGACCCGACCTGGAGGGCACGGCCCGGCCCTACCGACGCCTCCCAGCTCGGCCGACGCGACCCGGCCCGGCCTGGGCGCGCGCTCGCGGCCCGCGTGACCAGCTCGCCCATGCCGAGCTGAGTGGAAGGGGGGGGGGGGGGGGCGATGCCCCCCTGTTTGAGTAATCACGGCCCCCACGTGGGGGGACGCTCCTTTGGACAACCGGGGGTTACGACCCCTGGTCTCCACCTAAAACGGCCGTCCCGGTCCGGCCGGCCGGTGTTACCGCTGCCGGACCCGTCGCAGTCCCACCCTCTGAGGTGTCGGCCGCCGGCAGTTCTGGCCGCCCCGCCTTGCACCGCTGTGGCTTTGATCCGCGACCTTGTCCGACTGGCCCAACATGACAGTGCCGCTCCCCTCCGCCGAGGCCCCGCTCCGTCCATGGTGTCTTCGTGGTTCTCCTGTGCGGCGCGCCAGTGCTGCACCCCTTCGCTGTGGCCCTACTCTGGCCGCGGGTTCGTTCGGCCTCAACGGCGCGGTGCGACGGCGCCTCGCATCTTTGCTGCATTTCTCCATAATTCCACACGGTGCCATTGCACCGCGCCACCGTCTTTCAAATCGCAACAACACAACAACAAAGGTGGGAGGAGAGTCGGCCGTGTTCGTGCGGTCCGACCTCCTCCTGATAAGTTGATATCAACGGCCCAAAAATAAAGTTGAAGAGCGGAGAATGATATTTCACGATGAAAAAGTAATTAACCTCTACTTGGATATTTGACGCCGCACGTCGGGTGTCACAGAGAACGGCGTCGCGGGGGTCAGAAGTAGATTCCGTGGGCGTCGGGGTGCATCTGAGGAGGAAACGACATCTCCCCACTTGTTGCGGTGATGAAGAAGGAAGGTATGTTGTCGTTGGCGATGATCACTGCGGCCGGAGACTTCTCTATTGTCATGGAGGAAGAAGAAGATGGAAGAATCCGGGTTGCCGAGTCATTCTAAGTGGAGGGGTTGATGTTCTTCATCGGAGAAGAACCGTTCTTCATGGAGAGGATGATGTTCTTCCACCCAGGAGGAACTTCCTCCTTCTTTTACACAAGATCTCTTTCCCTTTTCTCCCCACACAAAATGTGTCAAAGTAAAATAATAGTTTCATGCGATTATTTTATTAACACAAGTATTTTCTTTCAAAATTCCAAACACTTAGTTAATTATTTTAATAGGATCAATTAATTAATTATGTTATGTGTTGGTGAGAGTTAAGGGAGAGAGAGAGAGAGGAAATGGAAGGTTACTCAATTTAAGATGAGTTACAAAATTAAAGAGGGGGGGGGGTTATGGAGTTTTGGGGAAAGTGAAAAAGTGGGGACTCGTGTGGGCCCCACCTCACCTTTAATCCTCTCATGGGTAGTTAGGGGCTTGTGGGTCCCACCCTAACTACCCCATGTTGGATATAACCTCTAGGATAAGGAATTAATAAAAAATTGTTCCACAATTTTTTTTATTCAATTCATTATTAATCCACAAATTTTTAACAACTCCTCCCCAGCAAACGCTTTTTCGGTAATGGTCCTCTTAAGAAATTATCGGTGCTGCTATTTCATCGGTGCCCTCAGATTTCAATTACGAGATCTGGAATAAAAGTTAGAAAAACCCACTCATTCATTTACTGAACGTACCCGATCTAAACTTCGAAAATTGATTTCGGGCACACCGGGCCTCGGAATCAGGCACAGTCAGAAATTGCATTCTTGTAAAATCTCCAAGAAATTATTAAAACAAATTCCTTGAAATTTCCAGGTCTTTACAATGACGAACAATGTTGTCTAAGGGTAAGGGTACCATGACATAAGGTAGCATAGAGGTGGAATTATATGAGGCATACTACAGATACAATCGCTCAAGATCTATACCTACCCTTCAAGTAGGATGCTTGGCGGGTGTTCACACGAGTTGTTTTTAGTTTTACTTTTACTTTTCAATTTACTTGTAATTTTCAGTTGGGCTTTTATTCTGGCCCCTTTTTATTTTTGTGCACACCATGTTTACTATATAGTTTTACTTTGTGCTTGTATCTTGCTTTTTGATTAGTTTTTTGAGTTGTATGTTATAAAGGAAATGCCTTCCCAGTTTTTTGGAATATGCGTTTTGGAGCTAGTCACTAGCCAGTGGCCTATGGAAGGTGGGATTGGGGTATTCATGGCACGGGCTTTGGGGGACAGGTCATGACATAATGTTTATGTTATCTTCTACTATATTTCTTACCCATAATGAGAATTTGAGCTCACCCCTTTCTTATGTTTCATTTTCCTAGGATATGAAGAAGGTAGTTATGAGTGACTTGTAGGTATAATCTAAGATGCTTGGAAGTTTCTAATGGAATAAATTAGTGTTGTATTTATTTTCATGTTTTAATGTTGAACAAATGTATGTATCTTGTTTCCAATACTGCTAAATTGATTGGTCCTTCGGGACTTGATTCCTTGTAATCATGCCAATGTATTAAAATAATGTACTAGCTCTGGGGTACTGGGGTTGGGGCTTTACAGTTGGTATTAGAGGAAGTTTATTACAAACCCTGGAAACTAGATTTAAAAAAACTCTGATTATAGAAGATTACCCTAAGACAGACTTCAATGATTAGTATAGAAGAACTTCCTAGAATTTTGGTAATTTAGATATTTTGTGTATTTTCCAAGAAATACATCCCTATCTGGATACGAGAAGGTAGATGTGGATCTAGAACAGATGTACATGGGAGTGAAAACTCTGACAAGGAGTTTCGGGCTTGACTTGGGGTATCCTGAAACACAACAATGGGCCTTTCTACACTCTTGGTTACAGAACTCTCACGGGATATGCTAAGGATAATTAACATTTTCATTAAAATCCATTATAAATGATTAAGGAGTATATTCTTCCTTAAATAAAACATATTTTTATGATTATAGATTATATGCATATTTTTTTCAATTTATGTTAGGTATTTTACAAATCTGGAATTATGCATTGTGATTTATAAACTATCCTAGTGTATTCCATTTATTAGAAATGGTGCCTAGTGGAAGGAATGAAAATTTCAGCAATATGCATGATCGAAAGATTTATAAGGATCATATATTTCATGGTATTAAGCCAGTATTTACAAGGGAAATAGTCTCCCACATATTCTCATCATATGAAGAAATAATATCATGTGTTAATAAGATAAGTAATGAATTATTTGAGTTCATTGTCTTTGAAGGGAAGTTAGATAAGAAAAGGGTGGAAGAGATAAAGATGGATAAATGGAAGAGGGGAAAGGATGATTTTCCCATATGTGATAATTGTGGAAAGAATCACCTTGGTAAATGATTGAAGGGAAGTAGATTTTTTTATAAGTGTGGATAACAAGGACACCAAGTACATTATTGAAAGGATAAAAAATTTTCAAATGTACATTTACTCATCTTCAAGGAGTTTGGACACTGCACAAATCAATGTCTAAATCATCAGAGTATGCCCCAAATGATGTTATTGGATAATAATCAAGTAATGATACTACCACATATGAAGAGAAAAGACTAGTGTTATTACATTTCTATTAAATAATTATTATATTTGAGTGTTGTATCAATGATGTACTAGTTATATGAATTATGTAAATAAATAAGGATTGTATTGCATTACTATTTCATTGAGGATTTGAGATTATATGGTTCTTCGAAAAGTGACTCAATATCAAGTTAGAATTTTTGGAAAATAGATGGTTGAAGGAATGAGAAACCTTAATATGGTTCTTGATACTGAGCTAGTGACTTTGGAATATGATACGATTTATTTGGATAAATTATATTCGATATTCATGACTATTTTGAAACTAATTAATTGTTTCTTTATTCTTTTATTGTTCGATTTTACAACATTTTTGGATATAAGAAGTATATCCAATATTATATAATGAATAAGGTGAAGGTTCCGAGCGCAGCGGAAGTGCGTGGGTGGATGTTCCCACTTGGCGTTTTGTCATTATCAATGATCAATCCAGGATCAATACGACGATAAAAACCAGTCTCCATGGATCGAATCACAGAAAAAGACAAAGAAGAAGGTTTGTCCTGGAACCACAAACAAGGATCGTTACAAGTTGATTATAATTAATTTAATCAATTTAAAATAAAAACATTTTGGGTGTTCTTTCTTCATTTCTGTTCTTGATCACGTTCCGATGTGATTCGTCGTTGTGTCGCAAAAGCCAAGTGTTGATTTCCTCTAGCGGTGATCCACACATGTACCTTGTATCTCAGGACATTGCCAAAGGAGTCTCAGGGTGCTAGCATGGAGAAACCTTTACTTGCGTTGTCTGCCTTAGATCATCTTGATGCGATGGAAGACGATCTCTCTCAGTGTTGAGAGTGTTCTTGGAGGAATAGGTTCTTTCGACCTTGAAAGAATTCTCCAGAATTGTTGTGCACAACTATTCTCTTGTGTGTTAGAAAAGAGTTGGGGTTGTCAGGATATTTATAATCAGGTTTGAGGTTGTAGAGTTATGAAAATCAATAAACACATTACGCGTTTTATTTATTTCATTGACTCTTTTTAAAACCCCCTTGTCGAATAATTAATTACTTGACATGCACCCACGCTGATTATAATAAATATTATTTAAAACAATATTATATCCTCAAAATCCCGACTGGAAAAACTACACGACGTGTATTAATAAATACATGGCATGTACATGTTTTTCATTGAAAACTACACTGAGTGTACATTCAATGTACACAACGTGTATATCTTGTTTTCATTTATTCATTTACTTTCCATAAAGAAAACTACATGGTGTGTAATTATTAATACATGAAGTGTACCTGTTCTCCATGAAAAACTACATGGTGTGTAATATTTAATACATGGCCTGTATATCTTGTTCTTCATTTCCTTCTTCGTCAATCATTAAAACGACATAGGATTCCTTGAATAATTATTAAACCACATACAGGAATAATCTTTATTCTACTTGAGATACTTGAACACACTTATTGTGTGACCCTCTAGGCCCCTTCTCGTTGGCATTAGGCGGACTTTCCTAAATTCCAAGATTACTGTCTAGCAACGGGTCAAGGCACCCCAGAGAAAGAAGTTGATGCCGCATTGACGTATCACAACATACGAATGCTTACTGTGTAATTTAATCTCTTGGTCTCGATATCTCATCAAGCATGTTTCATGGTAGTGTTATAAACCTATATGCTTGATCCGTCGTTCATTGACTACCTGAAATAAACTCATCGTTTACACCATGTCCATGGAATTTAATATGACAGTTCTATTTCAATCAAATGGTCGAGATATCAACTTCCATAAATGGAAGGGACAAATCCTTCCTCGACTTATCCATTAACAACATGTCACTCATGACGCACCCAACGTACCCTACTTCCCGCCAACTGTCTGCATGACAGTTTTCGTTAGTAAATCTAAGTGCGCGAGTCATGACATGAGTTAATGATAATCCTCCAGTATAAGGACTATTACACATGCTCGTAGATAGAAATGTTTGATGACACCAAGAAATGCATAATTGCTACTGGCGGGTCTGTTCTCATAATCTCCCATATTGGAGATTACCAAGTGCAAACTCCATGAGAGAGAGTCTCGTCTTCTTACGAGTACTCGCACATGAAGGTCTGTATACTATGTGTCCTATCATATTAGGTCATCCAACCGTAGAACTTTATTTAAGAATATTGTTATAGCATTTCAAGGTTCTCATCATAGCGGGTATCTTCCATGACCTTATTAATGTAACATATATTCCAGGGCATTATTATATTATATTCATGTAGAACAATGAACAATATATAATAAGTAAACATTCATGTAATAAAAGAACAAAATAGTTGGTTCTCAGGACACCAACCCTTACAAACTCCCACTTAGACTAGAGCCAACTGCCTATGACTTTTAGTCTGTTAGACCTCACATGATGATCATGTTTCTGGTGAGTCAAGGCTTTAGTCAAGGGGTCCACCACGTTTTCTTCCATGGAAATACTGCTCACTGCAACTACACCTCTCTGAGAAAAATCTCTCAAGAGATCATACTTCCGAAGTATGTGCTTTGTCCGCTGATGTGACCTTGGATCTTTTGCAAGTGCCACCGCTATAGTATTATCACAATAGAGTGTGATAGGATCTTTACTACTCGGTACTACATCAAGCTCTTGGACGAAGATTTGCATCCATAATACTTCTTTAGCTGCATCAAAAGCTGCGATATACTCAGACTCCGCTGTAGAATCTGCCACCACACTTTGTTTTGAGCTCTTCCAGCTCACTGCAACTCTATTCAAACTGATGATGTATCCAGTCTGCAACTTCATGTCATCTTGATCAGTCTAGAAACTAGTATCTACATGTCCTATGATGACTAGTTCCTCATATCCTCCATAAACCAGGAACATATCCTTAGTACGCCTCAGATACTTAAGGATAGTCTTGACTACCATCCAATGGAGGTCTCCTGGATAATCTTGATATCTGTCTACCACACTTAATAGGTTGGTAACATCTAGCCTCGTACATAGCATAACATACATCACTGACCCAATCGTGGATGTGTAAGGGATCCTTGCCATTATCTTTCTTTCCTCATGTGTCTGAGGACACATTTTCTTGCAAAGATGAATGCCATGTGACTATGGCAACAATCCCCTCTTGGATTGTTCTATACTGAATCTCTTTAGTATCTTGTCAATGTATATACTTTGACTCAGGACCAACATTATCTTGGATCTATCATGATGGATCTTGATCCCAAGAATATATGCTTCCTCACCCAAGTCTTTCATGGAGAAGAATTTATGCAACCATGCCTTAACTGAATGTAATACAGGTACTTCGTTTCCAATTAGTAATATGTCATCAACATATACTATTAGGAAAACGACTGCACTCCCACTAAACCTCTTATAGACACAAGGCTCACATTAATTCTTAACAAATGCAAATTACATTACAGCTTCATCAAAACGAATGTTCCATGACCTTGATTCTTGCTTTAATCCATAAATGGATTTCTGTAACTTTCATACCTTGTTGGCATTTTTTGGAGTCACAAACCCTTCAGGTTGTGTCATGTAGACATCTTCCTGGAGGTTCCCATTAAGAAAAGCTATTTTGACATCCATTTTTTATATTTCATAGTCATGGTAAGCGGTAATGGCCAACAGGATTCTGATGGATTTAAGCATCGCAACCGGTGAAAAGGTTTCATCATAGTCAATTCCTTGAAGTTGTCTAAAACCTTTTACAACCAGTCGTGCCTTATAGGTGCATACATGCCCCTCCATGTCCAGTTTCTTCTTGAATACCGATTTATTACCAATAGGATTTACATCAACTAGAGGATCTACCAAAATCCCGAATTGGTTTTGGAACATGGAATCCATTTCAGAATTCATGGCTTCTTGCCACACGACAACGTCTGTGCCTTCAACTACTTCCTTATAGGTAAGAGGATCATCATTGTCAACCAATAACGAGTCAATATCCTTAGTGACATGAAAACCATATCGTTCCGGTTCTGTCACCTCTCTCGTTCTCCTACGTAGTTCTTGTGTCTCTGGAACAGATTTTTCTTCCACGGGGCTTTGTAGAATCTGTTCCTATACTAACTCTTTTGTATCTTGAGCCTAAAATTCATTGAAGTATATCTTGCTCACACTATCTCTTTTGGAGATGTGCTCCCTCTCAAGGAATATGGCATGTCTTGCTACTGTAACCTTTTTGTCCGAGGGGTTGTATAAGTAATATCCCCTTGTTTCCTTGGGATATCCTATAAAGATACACTTTCTGCCTCGGGGTGAAAGTTTCTTACCTGAAGAGGCCATAACAAATGCTACGCTACCCCACACATGTAAATTTGATAACATGGCTTTACATCCACTCCATAACTCATATGGAATACTATTGATCAATTTAGTTGGTTCTTGGTTTAGTATGTGTGCTGCTGTTTGTAATGCATATACCCAAAAGGATAATAGAAGACTCAGATGACTCATCATTGATCACATCATGTTCCACAAGGTGTGGTTCCTCCTTTCACTTACACCATTCCACCGAGGTGTGTAAGGAGGAGTGAGTTGATATATAATCCCAAACTCCCGTAAGAAATCAATGAAGTCCTACTTAAGATATTCTCCTCCTCTGTCTGAGCGGAGTTTCTTAATCCTCTTACTGAGCTGGTTCTCAACTTCATTCTTGTATTCTTTGAACCAGTCAAAAGAATCTGACTTATACCTCATTAAGTAGATATATCCATATCTACTAAAATCATCAGTAAAATTTATGAAGTATGAGAACCCACCCCTTGCCTCAATTAGAAATAGCCCACACACATCTGTGTGAACTAATTCTAGAATCTCTTTAGCTCTTTCACCTTTCCCACTAAATGGGGCTTTGGTCATTTTGCCTTGTAGACACACATGACATACACCAAGTGGTTTTAGTTCGAAAGAATCTAAATACCCATGTTGATGTAATTTTTTCAAATATTTCTCATTGACATGACCTATCTAGTGATGCCAAAGTTGGGTGTGGTATGAGTCATGTGAATTAACTTTGTCATCGATTTTCATTTCATGATTTGTGTAATCTTACACATAAAGGCCTTTATATAAATGTTCCCTACCAAAACAAATGCTATCTTTATAAAAGTAGCAACATCCACTTCCAAACATGAAGATAAATCCATCAGTATCTAATCTGGATACTGAAATAATGTTTTTAGTAACAAAAGGAACATAATAAGAACCCTTTAACACCAAGATCATCCCAGTAGGCAATGTGAGGTGGTAGTCTCTGACAGCTACAACAGCGAGTCTGGCTCTGTTGGCTGCTCGTAGATCCACCTCACCTGGGTCAATCTTTCTAAATTTACTTGGTTCTTGTATTTTGATACAGATGTGAGCACCACATGTAGTATCTAATACCCAATTAGTAGAAACAGATAGATTGAATTCAATAACAAACGCACCTGAAGTTTCCCCTTGCTTCCTTGGATGGGTGTAGTTTTTCTTCCAGTGGCCCTTCTTGCCACATGGGAAACAAACAACATCCTATTCCTTTGCCTCCCCTATGATCTTCCTTTTCTTGGAAGGCCCTGAAGATGACTTGGGCTTAAAACTCTTTGCCTTCCCTTTCCTTTTATTCACCATAAGGACAAAAGTCTTTTCATGCTTCATGTCATTATCTACTTGGAGAATAAGGATAAGGAGATCAGATAGAGACTTCTCAATGTTGTTCATGTTGAAATTAACAACAAAGTTCGAGAATATCTAGGGGACTGCTGCAAGAATGAGATCGGTGCACAGTTCTTCGGGGAGTTTAAACCCTAGAACCTCCAAGCGCTGAATGTTGTCAATGAGCTTGACTACATGAGGCCCAGCTGGGGCACCCTCTCCAAGATTTCTCTGGAATAGAGCCTTGTAGATCTCAAACATTTGCTGTCTTGATCTCTCCTGGTATAGACCACAGAGGTGCTCGAGCATGCTATAGGCATCCATGTCTTCATGAGACTTCATGAGATCACTAGACATCGATGACAACATCAAACATTGAACGTTGAGAGCATCGTTCAAATGTTGATCATAGACCAGGATATCTTCATCACTCACCCCTGGAGAAGGAGAATCAGGAAATGAGGACTCCAGCACGTAAAACTTTTGTTCATGGCGTATGATAACCCGAAGGCGCCTAAACTATTCCTGAAAGTTACTGCCGGTGAGGATATAATCTTTATCAATAATTGATCGCAGAGAAAATGTGGTTGACGAGTTTGTCATTTCGATTCTACAAATTAAAAGAGTATATTTATCAGTACTTTCTTGATTACATTTTATGAAAAATTATAAATGAATTTATTAATTCTCCCACTATTTTATTAAGTCAAAATGACCCTCACCATTGAACTCTGAATGTCCAGTTGCTTTGACATTCTAGTGGAAAGGATCCATATTCCCCTTCGCATAACCCCAACAAGGGTTGGTCAAGCTATTTGAAGGTATTTAGGTAGGTAGGTCTTTGCCAACTGTGAGCTTACAGTTCCTTGATCTGTTGAGTGGACTCCCCAATCCTGAAATCCTGACTTGGATTTTCTCAACTCTTGCCTCCAATATTACATCAAGTCTAGAAAGGGATACTCTTCTTGATGTAATATGGTTAAGTCAACCTGAAATATTTCATAAGGGCTTCCTTTATAAAAGTAATTGTCCCAACAAGGGTTGGTAAAACACAAAAGTTTATTGAGTCTTGCCCTTAATCAGGTAACAGAAGGCTAAGTCTAACTTAATATGGTGTTGAGGGATTTTAATCCCTTATGCATAGTTTTGCATTATCACATGCTTGTTAATATTATGTGATGCTTTCTTAAGTGATTAACCATGTTCCGATAATGTTTAAGCATAGCCCTGTTTTTATTTTATTCCATCTTTGCATGCTTGTTCATTTTATTAACTATGTGATCACGAAAACACATACATAATAAATAAACCATGCAATTTAGATAGAAATAAAATAATATGGCATGATCATGAGCTTCTATTGGTTATCTTATCTAGCGGTTTTTTTGATAAGCTAACCCTGACCTAGGGAAAACACCTTGAACCCAATGGTTTATGTTTTGCAGCTACCACTTGTCCACCTTTGTATCTTCTTGGGTCGATTTCGCCTCGGCTTCGGGATTTGAACCATCTTCTTTGGCTTGGGAGATCCTCCATTAGATGGGTTTACATGAAAGAAACCATGGGCACACAGGCCCTACATTTTATCGAAAGAAGGCACACTGGCCAACAAATTTAAATTAAATAAATTTAAATGAAACCATACACATACAAAGGGTCTTTTTTCTGGCTCATGATCATCCATAGCATGCAACGACATTTACACATATTTAGAATTCAAATTCATTTAATTGTTCTTTCATTTAAGATAAGTCATGCTTGAATTCAATTAATTATGATCTTATAATTAATCAATTACTTAGCTTAAATTCCTTTCTGAATTTCCTTGAGATTCTTCTCATCCATATTCCTTGTACGGGTCTTTGTACATTGGAGGAAACCTGGTGAAATTCCATTTCTGGAAAGTACACGGCGTGTAGTTTATAATTACACGGCATGTATTTCTTTTCCCCCTTTATCCAAATTACACACCGGGGGATTTGGTGTAATTTTTGTACTTTGGAAATTTTGGAGTACAAAGCGTGTAGATAAATCCTACATGGCGTGTACTTCCTTGTTACGCGGTAACCAGCCCGACAACCCCATGTACGCGGTACGCGGCTTATCCTTGTACACGGTTTTACCTGGGCCGGAAAGGACTACACGGCGTGTTGCTCCAACATACATGCTGTGTATTCTGGTTCAACGTGTCGTTCAATTCTGGTCAACAGAGCATGATTAATACTTAGGCATATTCAATTCACACGGTGTGGTTTGGTGGACTAGTGTCGGTTCATTGAACCTGAGTACACGACGTGTAGTTTTAATTACAGGTCGTGTAATCCTGTGTTGTACAGATAGAAAGAGCGACTCCTCCATATGATTTCCTCGTTTTTATTTTAATGAAAAATTAAAATTAAAAGGTCATTTCTGTGATATGAATCAAGAAACAAAGGAGGAAGAATAGATCTTTTTTATTCAAATTAATAGAATGTTATATTTCAAATTGAATCAAATATAAATGCTTAAATTATCAAAGAAAATTAAATAACTATAATCAATGTTGTAACCTCCATTTTATACCATTTGAAGGTTCCATGCGCAGAAGAAGAGCATGGGTGGATGTGCCCACTTGGCTTTTTGTCATTAGAAATGATCAATCAGGGATCAATACGAAGATAAGCGCCAGTCTCCACGGATCGAATCACATAAAAAGACAAAGAAAAAGGTTTTTCTTGGAACCAAAAACAAGGATCATTACATGTTGATTACAATTAATTTAATCAATTGAAAAGAAATAAATTTTGGGTTTTCTTTCTTCATTTATGTTCTTGATCACGTCTCGATGTGATTCTTCATTGCGTCGCAGAATCTAAGTGTTGAATTCCTCTAGTGGTGATCGAAACATGTACCTTGTATCTAGGGACGTCGCCAAGGAGTCTCCTTGTGCTAGCATGGAGAAACCTTTACTTGTGATGTCCACCTTTGATTGTCTTGATCTGATGGAAGACGATCTCTCTTAGTCTTGATAGCGTTCTTGGAGGAATAGGTTCTTTCAGCCTTGAAAGAATTCTCTGGAATTTTTGTGCACAACGATTCTCTTGTGTGTTGGAAATGAGTTGGGGTTGTGAGGGAATTTATAATCAGGTATGAGGTTGTAGAGTTATGATAATAAATAAACATGTTACACGTTTTATTTATTTCATTGACTCTTATTTAAAACCCCCATGTCGAATAATTAATTCCTTGACATGCGCCCATGCTGATGATAATAAATATCATTTAAAATAATATTATATCCTCAAAATCCCGATAGGAAAAACTACATAGCGTGTATTAATAAATACACGGCACGTACTTGTTTTTCATTGAAAACTACACGGTGTGTACATTCAATGTACACAACGTGTATATCTTTTTTTCATTTATTCATTTCCTTTCCATAAATAAAACTACACGGAGAGTATTTATTAATACACAGCGTGTACCTGTTTTCCATGAAAAACTACATGGCGTTTAATATTTAATACATGACGTGTATATCTTGATTTTCATTTCCTTCTTCCTAAATCATTAAAATGATTTAGGCTTCCTTGAATAATTATTAATCCACATACGGGAATAATCTTTATTCTACTTGACATACTTGAATAAACATAGTGTGTGACCCTCTAGGCCTCTTTCTCGTTGGCATTAGGTGGACTTGCCTAAATTCCATGATTACTATCTAGAAACAGGTCAAGGAACCCAAGAGAAAGAAGTTGACGTTGCATTGACGTATCACCACATACGAATGCTTACTGTTTAATTTAATCTCTTTGTCTCGATATCTCATCAAGCAGGTTTGATGGAAGTGTCATAAACCTATATGCTTGATCCGTCAGTCTTTGACTACTTGAAATAAACTCGTCGTTTACACCATGGCCATGGAATTTAAGGCGACAGTTCTATTTCAATCAAAGGGCCAAGATATCAACTTCCATAAATGGAAGGGAAAAATCCTTCCTCGACTTATCCATTAACAACATGTCACTCATGACACACCCAACATACCCTACTTCCCTCCAACTGTTTGCATGACGTTTTTCGTCAGTAAATCTAAGGGCACGAGTCATGACATGAGTTAATGGTAATCTTCCAGTCTAAGGACCATTACACATGCTCATAGATAGAAATGTCCGATGACACCAAGACAAGTGGAATTGCTACTGGCGGGTCTGTTCTCATAATCACCCATCTTGGAGATTACCAAGTGTGAACTCCATGAGAGAGAGTCTCGTCTTCTTACGAGTACTCGCACATAAAGGTTTTTATACTATTTGTCATATAATAGTATGTCATCCAACTGAAGAACATTATTTAAGAATATTGTTATAGAATTTCAAGGTTCTCATCATAGTGGGGATCTTCCATGACCTTATTAATGCAAAAAATAATCCAGGACATTATTATATTATATTCATGCAGAACAATGAAAAACATTCATGTAATCAAAGTACAAAATAGTTGGTTCTCAGGACACCAACCCTTACATAAGGGAGCATGAATGTAATTGATATGTTTTTGTTGTAATTTAGGGTGTTACCATGTTTTAAAAGAATACATGATAAAGCTATTCACATGTAATTACGTGGAAAAAAGAATCTTCATTGTGTTTTCCTTCCATATAAATTTTGGACTTTGAATTTGGGAAGAAGTATTTTGGATAAGACTAAATGATGTAATGGATTAAGTTTAACCTTGGATACTATTATTAAGGTTAAAAAATTTATTATGATTATTTTTGTAATTTTATAAAAAGGAAAACCCGGAGGTCTGGTGACAACCTGTCGCATCTGGCAAGCCCGCGAGACATGAACCTCAACCGAAGGGTGACAAGGGTTCATCACCAACAACTGGACTATGTGATTTTCTAGGCTGTATAATGTAGTTTTTTTAATAGTTTGACAAATGAATTATAAATTGATTATTTTTATAACCCTATACGATTACGATAAAATGAATATTTATGAATTATATTATCTTTTGAAGTGAAAGATGAGTTTGTGGTTGGAATTAGTTGATTGATGAAACTCTACTTGTCAATTATATTTTTCTTCCTCTTATACTATGAATAAATAAATTCATAAACATTAGGGAAGGTATATTAAACCCAAAAATGTGTTATCTTAATACCTTATGTTTGGTTGAACCGATGATATTTTAAATCATCATAGATTGATAGCTTTGAGGCCCTCAATTTTACACTTGTTCTTGATTGACGACCTCAGTAAATCCCTATGAATATTTACTTTTTTCATCCAATTATATGTCTCCATTTTCCACCAATGTTCTCCCGGTTGAGATCATAATTTGGTGGTGACTTTTTCATTTACCTTTCCCTCTTATTAAGACTAAACTTTATTAACCTGTTTCTGATGTGAGTTTTCCAGAAAGGTATTTTCTAATTTTTTGACCTTTTATTTTTGAAGAACAATTTCAAATTGCAAGGACACAATTTATTAACAGAGAGGAAAATGTAACACCCCAATATTCTATGGTGCATTTCTCTTTGAATAATACAATAACGTGCGATGTACGCAACATCGAGTTCAAGTGCAGCACAACCTATCAAAATAGCCATTTAAAAAAATGTTATGAATAATATTAATCACATTTTAAAATTTATATATATCCTATATAATTTTAAAATTAATCTTATGTGTTTCTTATATATAATATAAGAAAATTTTAATTTTAAATATAAATGATGTATTTTTAAAAAAATGCAGTTTTCTCGCATTATTATGGGGAACACTTTTTAAATCCAATATTTTACACTTTTATAAATTTAATTTAGTTAAATTAAATTCTTATTTAGTATAGAGACAAAAAATTTAGTATGGATAATTTTTTGGTACTTTTATGATGGCACTATTATTATGATGAATAGTAAAAAATACTAAATTTTAATTAAAAACAATTCTTTTAATTGAAATAATTAATAGTGTTAAATTATAAAATAGAATTATTTTTAATTATAATTAGATTATATTTTTATCATTTAATATAATATAGGTAATTAGAAGTAATTTCACATTTAAACTGTACATAAACAAGTGTCAATCTTTTGATAGTTATTATATCTTAAAAACATGCTTTTTGTTTTGACAATGAGAATTAAATTTAAATTAATTTCTGCCACTTTTGTGTTTCGAATTTGGAAAAATAGATTCCATATTTGGAATCAAGAGGTAATTTTTTTAGATATGTAACTTTTATTTTTATACATTATAAATAATTACTTCGGTAAATATTTTATTTACTATGGTTAAAGGGTAAATCCAGTAAATAAGGGTAAAAATAATATTATAATAATATTAAATTACCCTAACACGTGTCCTAACCATATGTTATGATACATGTCCAACCATGGGCATCCTTGGGTCGATTTTGGGACATCATGGAGCCACTTGAGAGTGATAATGAGAATTTATATTAATTAATTTAAAATAAAGACAAAAATGACATAAGCATACATATTTTAGTAAAAAAAATTATATGTGGATAGATAATTGATCTATTAAACAATAAATATTCATTATAAATATAAAAATATTTTCTACATCATGATATTTTATTTATAATTTTTATACTTAAAATAAATATATTTGTATATGGCACAATAATGATGTAGTATTCTCCTTATTAATGGAAGAATCAAATAAATGATATCATAAATATTAAAATAAATATAATATGAATGTTTTGTTTCCATAGAAAACTTTTATAGATGAACATGACATGTTATTATTGATTCAATTTATTTTTTTCTAAGTAATAATGTTTTTATGACTTTCACAATAACCAAAAACTAAATAATGTCAAAATTGACGTAAATGAGTTTTTAAAAGAAATACTATATTATAAAATTATATAATACTCATAAAATAATACGCTCCAGAAAAAAGACATATATAAAAATTTATATGGAATTAATGAACCACTGGGGGTTCTCTTGAAATTTTACAGTATGTTTATTAACCATTTGTTATAACAATACAAGAATACATGGTAAAAATCACACTATTTAACTAATAGTTAAATAGAAAATATAAGGTTAATATGGGGACTTAAACCTGTCTAAAACATATTGTTTGAGGTTATTTAGACCCATACCCACCTTATCTATGAAATAAATCCTTTAGAATCCATTATCAACCGAAAATGATATTATAATAAACTAATATTTCAAACATTTCCAAAAGTGACCCTCACCTCTCTTATAAAAAGGTACTTCCCCTTCTCTCAAAATCACACCTCCATAACTATTTATCTCAGGAAACCCCTGACCAAATATCCTCTAAACTTTCTTCACATAAACCTAGAGTCCTTAATTTTATCAGAATACCAACCTAAGGATCCCTTTGGATCAACTCAAAAGAAAACACCTGAAGAAGAGGTAATAATTTCACCACCCTCTTTCATGTTCGTTTCTCCTTCCACTTCCCCTTTCTTTGTTGTTTCCATACAAAAATAATAAATACCGTACCTTATAACTACTATTATTTATTATAAAAATGGTACAACCATATTTCTTCTTCTATCCATCCTATTAATGATAAAGTCACCATACGTGCGTACGTACGGCTTGTCGTCTCCACGTTGTGGTGTAGTTTGTTATTCAAACACTTAATTATTTGGATGGGTATAATAATTAGTATAACTTGTGTAAATAATAAATATAACATTTTAATTATTTTTTATATATGTTATAATATCCAATTACATATGATTTCACCATCAATATAATGATATTTTCACTTGTGCGTACGTACGGGTTACCGTCTCCACGACGTGATGAGATTCATTTCCACGTCCACCATTCCATGATGATTATAAAAATATATATTATTAATAAGTACATAATATGTTACATAATAATTATACTATATATATATAAGTATATATATATATATTTATTTATGTACTTACATATATATTATTCACTTACTTCCATTTAATACGATATGAAAATTGAAACAACGTTTATGTGTACGTACGACCTACTGTCTCCATAAATGGTTTTTTCCATTTCATATATATATCTATTATACATAATTATATTATATATATATATGATATATAAATTATTTCTTATATTATATATGTATTTAAATCGGGATCAAAGTAATACGATCAAGAATAACAAATTAAAACACGTACAATAAAGAATGCGATTATTACCCGAAATGTTAATTTAACATAGATATCATTATTAAAATGCTAGTATAAAGACATAAATGAACCATGTATAATATAATAAATATTAATATGTTTCTGGTATAATTTAATAACAAACCATGGTCATTATAAAAGAGGTTAAACGTACCCTCGACCAAAAGAAAGTTCAAGGTGGGGGTTAATTCCACAATCCCATTATTATCCAAGGATTTTTTTACGTAAGTATCTACTGAGACATATTTATCATTAATGTCCATCTTTTATAAAATAGTTTTTAAAGGTATTATTTTTAAGGTAATTTTTACTAAAACATCATTTTAAATGTTTTAAGGATTTATTTTTCAAAACTTTTCTCATTAATATCCATATTTTCAAAATGGTTTTAAGGATTTATTTATATGGACATGAATTTTTTTAAATGATAATTCCTATAGAAAATTTCAAAGTGGTATGGGACACTTTGATTTAAAACTCTCTTTTAAATGACTTCATTTATAAATTATGGGACATTTAATTGATTTTATTAAAAAGGGATATTTCAATCAAATATTTTTACTGGTCATTTTCAACTATGTAAATATCCTTTATGGGATATTATTCTAGATCAAGGTTGATTTATTATACAAATATTACATATTGTATTGAAGGTTTTGTGATATGTTTGACTGTGGATGTGTTATTCTTATACCATTCATGGTTTATAGATAAATTATTGACATTTTGTATGCTATTTTTAATACGAATGCTTATGTTATGTTTCAACCTTTTCATATGAGGAATGTATTGGACTTAGTAAGTGATGGGTTGAGACCTCTTCAACTCTTTGATGCATCGGTAGGTCCCATGTGACAATTAGATGTGGAATTGGCTAAGGCCTTTCCCAATTTGATATATGGTTTTGGCCGAGGCCTAAATCATTTTTAGACGTCTTGGACGAGGACTTGACAAGATGTTTCAGAATTTCTGGCATTATACATTCCCTCATTATGAAAATATTGTTGATGGTTCATGTGGTTATTTGACTAGTAGAATACACATGACTCTATTTTTTATGGCATTATTTACTCAGCTCTTATTCTTTACATAAAGGGTTAATGTTTATTATTTTTAAAGGCATTTGTTTTAAATTATTCACCATGCCTAATGCTTATATTATCTTTCGTTGCATTGCTTACCCTTACTGAGCATTTGAGATCACCCATTTCGTATGTTTCATTTTCCTACGATATGAAGATGTTAGTTATGAGTGACTTCTAGGCATAATCTACGAGGCTTGGATGTTTCTAATGGAATAAATTAGTGTTGTATTTACTTTTAATTTTAATGCTAAACTTATATATGTGTCTTGTTTCCAGGACTACTAAATTTATTTGTCCTTCGGGACTAGATTCCTTGTAGTCATGACATTGTATTAAAATAATGAACAGGATCCGGGCTTCTAGTGTCGGGGCATTACAAAACTGACCTAAACCATGAACTTGTTAAATAGAAATACTACCATGATCAAAAATAATTTTTTGGCATTACTGGTGATTAGGAGTCTGGTTACCACATCCACGACATCCTCCTCGGCCAGTCCAATCAATGCTACTCTAACTCCCCACCTCACGTGGCATAAAAGAACCTTCCATTGAAGTTGGAGTTTGTATGGAGCATCTTCCTCTAGAAACTAATAGAATGGTCTAACCGAATCTCTAAAGATTCACCATATGATCGTAAGCCCAACACTCTTGAGGGTCACTATCACTTTGTGGATTAAGGATCCCCCTGTCTTCCACTCTATGGAAACACTATAAAGTAACTTGTTTAGGTACTCTGGAAGCCACTGCCTATAAGAAAAATTTCAATGGAATGTTTCCTGTTATCAAGAGAACCACTGGCATGATGTGGCACTAATACTTTATTCATAGTACTATATTTGTCCCTTGGGTAGTTCTTAGTGATAATATCCTGATTGAATATTTCAAAAAAATCTATGTAGGATATACACATTCACTTGAGTATAGATGGCATAAACAATCCCATCCTTAAGAAATCTTGTAGAATAAATCTCCTCACTAGCTTGAAGTAGTGTAAATCATTGTAACTCAGTGAAACATGTTGAATAATCTATATCTTTCATCAAATACTTGTCTAGATGCATAAACTATCTGGTTATGCCATCTATCAGTGTTTGATAGAAGAATTGATCTTAGAAAGAAGTCCGAAAATTATACTATACCGTTCCCAGAGGATGACCATCCTAGGCATTGACATTTCACCAGCATTTTTCAGAATCACAGATCATGTATGTAGAAATCATGGCCCTACACTCTACTGGAATCATCAAATTCTCAAAGATAGACATGGTGGACACTTTCCAAGACTTAGTAGCCTCTGGAATTCTATCCTCAGATAAGGTAAGATGATGCTGCTGCAAGAACTATGGGTTTAGATCATCCATCGTAGGTGCAGATTGTGGATATCCTTGAATGGGCTACATCAAATGTTGAAAACTATCATAAAGTTGAGTGACATTGTCCAGATCAGGTACAAAAGGTGGTTCCTCAAGTGTCACTCTTAGTGGTATGACTATAGGCTCAAGGCCCACCCCATCTAGATCATGGTCACCACCACCCTTCTAGAACACATCATGAGGACATCATAGAGGAATTTTTCTATAGATTCTAATAACATGCCTTAAAAATCATTAAACAAATAGATAGAAACCCTAGTAGAAGCTGAACAAAAGGAAAGGGCTCCCTACCAATGGTATACTACGCCAAATACCCACTTATAAGGACATTTATTGGAAGGTGATTGTTTTTAAATTATAAAGGTTCTAGTATATGATGGTTCAATTATACCTTGCCCTATTATTTACTAGAAACCATTTCATTTAAATCATCCAAGATTCACTTATCAATTTTCATTTGCTTATTTTTATATATCAAGGTTCATTTAAAATGAGTTGTCTATCCTAGTGAATCATGGATCACACTCATTATCACTGAGATCAAAACTAATTTAAATTATAATTAAAGTCTTGACTCGATAAATTACTCATTCCAAAACATGATTTCCCATACACCTCATGAATTCAAATTGAAAATCACTCAATCCCAACCCAATAGTAGCACAAACACAATATTAAAATAATTCTCACTCAACAATCACATGCATATCAATAAATACATGTAGTGAAATGAACATATATAGTATTAAAATATACATGGAAGGTGAATTTTATGTTTCAATAATGATTCATGTAGTAGTGATCATTTCCATCATATCATTAGGAAAATTATTAAATAATATCCTCAACTAGAATGATAATCAACAACCCCTCATAGAATGTGTATCACCCAAAGGTGAAATGATATCAGCAGTAACAACAAAATATGAACTTAATTATAATTCAAGAAACTCAGTTTTTAGCCCAAATATGGGATCATGACTCCCAAGAATGACATATGTTGAAGTTCCAAGAATTCCTAATATATAATCTTTGGTCTCCAAATAGTGGATAAGGAAAGGAATAGCTCTGAAAAAACTTTGTGACATCCTAGTCCTGGATGCCACTGAAGGGTGCCCCGATCCCAATTTTCCACATGACCTCAAGTGATTCTCCACGAACACTAGAGGTTTCGGAATAGCAGGGAGGTCCTGGTGTATTTTCATGGGGTGAATATGCCCTCATTACTTGAGTGTAGCATAGTGGATAGATATAATATCAAAAATGAAAAACAGAAGCCAAATAAGTAAATAAATGGCACAACAGATGTATAATAGAATAATGAATAAATGAACAACCGATACTCATATACAAAAATTGGTGATGATATTTCATGTCTCAATAAATATGGAAAACCAGGATACAAAGTAGTTGAAAATTCGTGATATACAAAAGTAGAAAAAAGAGTCCAAAAAATATCCTAAGTATTCTGATCTCTAATTGGTCATCTACTACTGGATTTATCTTAATAATGTAAGAAATCATGTTTATGAAGTGGTACACTTACCTTTGTCAACACTTACATACATGTAATTAGTCCGGCTGCCAATGGTATCCCGGATAGGGTGTGAGTTAAATCAATGTAGGCCACCATCAATGGCATCTATAACAACTATCCTGTGTAATCAAAACTAAAACAGTGTGAAATCATGCATATATAAAATTAAAGAAGTATGGTTTTTTAAATATGCAAGTACCTTATTCGACACATGGATAGTGTATGAACATCTATACCATTAGTTAATTAATTAAGTTTCATTTTATATATGTAAGTCATGTGAGGCATAACCAACACTGACATCCTGAAAAGATAATAGTAGTATAAGTTAAAATATATAACAAGGAAACCCTGATGATAATAATATTGAATAGGTTACAAGGTAATAATCAAGGAAAAAAATACCTCACAGGTCACCAACTTATAGTAACTATAACTTGGAAAACAATTTAGAGTGTAATCCAAAGAGAATCGTCCAAGCCATTCCACAATAATCAAGAAAATTGAGTCTAAGTTAAACATCCAATGTAAAATGGGATATGCTATAGCTAAGGCCAAGGATTTAACCAATGAAACTCATGTCCATAGATTCCATGATGGATCTAATAAGTGCATAAAAAGAATACTATATAAGTAAGGGAGGTATCCTATGGTGTCATACTAGGAATCCACTCATATAAAAGGATTAGGTTCCAAGGAGGGTATCAACCAAGGAAACCAACATCCTTTAATTTGAACGGAATCCACAAGTGATAAAGGAATTCCCTCAAGAATCCAAAATCTTACTCGAGTCTTACCATTCCTGTCATAATGATGTTAATGTCTATATACAATTAAGAACCTTAGAATTGATTGATTAATTCTATTAAACCATATAATTGTCATACCATTTAATTAGTTCAAGAGGTTCTAGACCTTCCTTTCATTTCTGTGGCAAGGAAAAGGGGCATACAAAAATTTAAGTCATTTCATATTTAATTAATTGGTTCTCTCCTTTACCTTCCATAACAAGACAGGGTTGGGCTAAGGATGAGAAACTACATAAAATTCATTTTAACATAAACTTATCCAAGTCGTATATATATAATATAAATTAAAATTTAGTATTTAACATTGATTAATCATGTTAAATAACGTAACATATATGGTTCAAGTGATTAACATACATAGTACCTACCATTTTAATTTAAAAGTTATTTAATAGGGATGTCTTACCTTTAGGAAGTTTGGGATTTGGCAGACCCTAATTGTTGCATTGACACACCAATCAATCACTAAAACCCAATTATGGGAAAAACCCTACTTGGGGTGGTTGGTGATATGGAAGTAACCACCAACGATGAATAACATATATGGAATGGCTCTTAGAACACAGATCTAACAACTATAAGAAAAGTGTGTTAATTTAATAGGATAAGTCAAATGAAAACAGTGTGACCGCATGAAAATTTATAAAATGAAAAACCTTGAGGGATGTGTTATATATCACCTACCTCATACTGGGATGACTATACTCATCCTTTATCGGCCTCTATTTTGGCCTAGATTGGAAGAGATCTGAAGATTGGTTCAATGCCCTTAAATAAGGGCATATGATCCTGAATCTAAATAGCATGGTTGATAGGAATAATAATGATGAAATATTAAAAAGTAATTTAGATTTTTACATAATAGATCCAACTAGATGAGTAGAGATCAAATCAAACATTGAATCATAACTCATGGTTAAAATCTATATTAGATGGACTTTGGATTCAAAAGGTAGAAAAGAAGGTTGGTTGTCCACTAGAGAAGAAATAATAAAATACTGTGTTGTTTAATTTTGTTTTTATGGGGAAACCTGTAAAATAAAATGAAATTAGACTTTATGTGGGTTGGACAAAATATTTTCTGAACCATGCACCAACCAGACATAGTCTGCTGAAGGAAGGGGACACCAGCACAGTTAGGGAAACCATGCACCAACTATGAAAATCACCTCTGCTATTATGTAAGCAGTTTTTATATGTTTGTGTGGCCCCTAGCATAGGGTTATAAAAAATTGAGTTCCATATAATACCACATTTTCCATCCTTATGTGGTTGAATCTAATCATGTCACCTACCACACATGGTTTATTCTAGCCATGTGCCATGTATTTTTCTCTCAAAAAACCTGGGTTCTAATCTCCGAACCATCCATAGACACCGTTAATGTAACACCCCGAGATTTTATAAGATATATTCCTTTTAATTTCTTTCATATCTTCTATTTTACTCTACACCAAGATTATCTTGTGCTATACGCAACACTGTATTATCATGCAGTATACGCAACAATAATCTTGGATCGAGTTACACACAATTTCAAGTTTGTTTGATAGTAGTTATTCTACACAACATTGAGTGTGTATATACATATATATATATATATTCAATTTATAAATGAAATATGGTTGTATTTTGTTATACGTAATAACAAAGGAGTCTTGCACCACACGCAACCCAGACTTGGCTTGCATTACACGCTATCACGACCTTCCTCGATACGGTGTGTTGTACATAATACCAGGTTTCACTAAACAAAGATATATGTTAATAATATTATTATAAACTCGCCATTATGAATATAATTAACTAAATTTTGAATTTTATAACATTATTATTCATATTACACATTTTCTAGAACATGGTATGAGAACAAAATAATTTTTTTGGGTAAAATAAGTATTTTTAAAAAAAATGCAGTTTTGCCGCCTTTTAATGGCGCACCCATTTTAAATATAATTTTTGACCAGTTTATAAGTTCAATTTTACAAAATAAACATATTATTTTGAATCAGGCTATAAAAATTTACATTGGATAATGTTTTGATATTTTTATGACAACATTATTATTTTGATGAATAGTAAAAACACGCTAAACTTTACTTAAAAACAATTTTTTTTTCATCGAGATAATTTATATTGATAAATTATAATAGTAATTTTTTTTAAAGTATAAATAGAATATAATTTTACCATTTAATATAATTTATGTAATTATCATTGATTTTACATTGAATTAAAAGGGTAAATAAATTCAATCTTTTGCAATGTTATAAACAAAAACCCTTTTTTCGATAATGAAATTAATTTTAAATTAATTACTGCAACTTATTTGTTTTGAATTTTGAAAAATGGATTCAATATTTTAATTTAGTGGGTCCAAATTATGTTATTAGGTTACTTCTATTATTTTGATATTATGAATAGTAACTATGGTAATTTTTTTTACTGCAGTAAAATGTAAATCGGGTAATTAAGGGTAAAAATAAGATTATAAAATTAACCTAACACCTACCAAAATTATATTGGATGACTAAAAGTCGACACATATCACCTAATAATCGGAATAGATTCATTTTATGGAGTTTTGACCGTGAAAATAATTTATTTATTATTAAAACCAAAGAAAGTAACAACATGTCACTCTTTTAAATCCTATAAGTATAATAATTTCAAATTAGTGATAAACTTCATGAAACTTCGGAAATGAATAATCTCCATAAAGATAATTAAATTATTTACATCATGTGAATTTATTTAGAATTTTTAGAGATTAAATAATTATCATTTAAGGTGACACAATAGTGATGTTGAAATTATTTTATTGATTGAAATGTCAAATAAATGGTTTTAAAAAATTAAAATAAATATTGTATGAACTATTTAATATGGTCCACGAATTTTATAGATAACTATGACATGTTATTAATCTATTAAATATTTTATTTTGAACATATCTCTTGTGTGGATTTTATTTAAATTCAAATAAATGAATAGTGTAAAAATTGACACTATTGTTATTTTATAAAAATAACATAATATAAAATTGTTTGAAAATCACAAATATCATTAAAAATTATAAATTAAAATTTATATGGTCTAAAATGTCATATATTATCCAATTAGGGACAATTCAAAACATATAAGTAATTAATTATAACAATTTAAAAATTTAGAATCTTATTACCACAAAAAAATTAAATAGATTAAATAAGGATAAATCAAGTTGATAAGGTTTAAAATAATTTCCCAACATGTCTAAATTTGATTGGTTAATGATATTAAAACCCTATCATACCTAATATCCGAATTTGAGTCACTTTGGAAGTTTTTATGTGGGGTTTGAGTTTATTATTAATTAATATTTTTGAGGTTTCCAAAAGTGCCCCTCTCTTCCCATATAAAAGGGAACCTCCTCCCTATACTCTTCACAACACATTGAACCTTCAAATTAATCCAATCCCTATCCATTTTCCTTCTTGACTTCCCTATCAACATTCTGGAGGTTCTGTTCTTCTCAAAAGACTAACTCTAGTCCCTTAAGAGGAAGCTTTAAGGAGGTGCGTCGAAGAAGAGGTAATCTCTTCAACCGATTCTTTCATGTTTTTTCTTCTTCATATTCCTCTTATTTAGTTGTTTCATTGTAAATTAATACAATAAGTATCACTAATATAATGATATGATATTATAAATATGAAACAACCCCATTTCATCTTCTATCCATCCTATGGAAAATAAAATCACCGTGCATGCGTACGTACGGAATACCGTCTCCACGACGTGGTGTAATCAATTTTACACCACCACCATATATGGATGTGTATAATGGTGTAAATAATAAATATATATGGTTATTATAACATAATACTGATTCTGAGACATTATATCATCCAATCCAATTCTATTCAATAATTATGGGAATGATATCATCGCTCGTTCGTACAAACGGACTACCGTCTCCACGAACACGATGAGATTCATTTTCCATGATTAACCATTCAAGTATGATTATAAAGCACATATAATAAATAACCATGAAATATATAAGGATACTCTATTTATGTACATATATGTCTCATTTACTTAATTCCATTCAATTAAATAAGTAAACGAAAACAGTGTTCATGCGTACGTACGACCTACTGTCTCCATGAACGGTGTATTTCATTCCATTCATCGATCAATAATTTATATTTATAGGCTGAATATATATTATATATAAATTAAATTTTACATTCTGGAATTAATTAAATCAGGATATATGTAATAATATCAATAACAACATGTCGAAACACGTACGATAAATGATACGACTTTACCCAAAACGCTGCTTTAACATAGAATTTACAAAAGAAAGGGTAATATAAAGTCATATGTGAACCATATATGATATCATGACAATGAATATGATTATGTAATTAGTCAATGACATTATTTAAATCATTATACAGAGGTTCAGATATATACGTAGCATACCATACATAAGGTAATGGATAATTTTGCAAATCTCATTTTTATCCGAGATTGCTTATACATAAGTATTTACTGGGGTTATGTTTATCATCCATGAACATTTTTTCAATTTTTTTTTCATAAAATGATTATTATTATTCGACGTATTTTTAAATTCATTTTTAACCTTTGTTTACTTTTACCACATTGTATGGAAGGAATCTTTCCTTTGGTTACCTTATAAGGTACTTTTGACTTTTCCGGCAAAAGTACGAGAAGAATGTTTTTAACTTATCCAGCATGAATGGATTTTTACCGTTTCATAATGACTTATTTCAATGAATATTACTCTACAAAATTACCTTATTATTTTCAAACAAATCCTTCTCTTTTAAAATTTCATGGCATTTGGAGAAAATAAATGAATTTGAAGAAGAAAAGATATTTTTCTCAAGAATTCGTTTCAAGTGTTTTATCAAAACTATTTTCCATCTATGATTAAATTATTTAGTATGTTTATTTTAAAAGAATAATGTCTCTCTTATTTACATGGTTTTATTTTTCTTGTGATGAAATGATATCCATTTTTTTATATGGATTATTTTAGGATGGGATGATGTTTATGAAACCCATTTTATTCATTGGGTAATTATGAATGATGTATGTTTATTTTTTGGAAAACTAAAGAATGATTTCATTTTTAGATGGCTAGGACCTATATATCCCTCCAATGCATTGGGTAAAGATTTATATCTCATGAAAAAGACATGACTGGAATGGAAAGTTAATCCGGTTTAGTGATACAGGACTGGAACGAGGAGTGAACTCGATTCAATAAGGGACTTTGTCCATTAAGATGGTCTTGGAAGCAATGCCTTGGCTACTATAGAAATCATATGAAGTCCTTAATGGTTTCCCACAATTTCATGTTTTATTCCCATTCTATTTTATCATGATTTATGTTATATTATGATCTATGCCTTACGTACTACCATGTATTATGTCACTGCCCAATATTTTGATGTTTAAACATTATGTTCATGTTTTTAAGTTCAAATGTATATGGTTTGTTTTATTTTCTCCATTCTTACCTTTACTGAGCATTTTAGATCACCTTTTATATGTTTTCTTTTCCCCAGGATATAAAGAAAGGTTTTTGGTAAGAAAACTAAAAGGGGAAGATCCTTATGGGAGATTTTGAAGAACTTTCACCATGAATTGAATATTATGTTCCAAGATTCCAAGGGCACTAAACTATTACGGTCCTTATGTGTTGGTTTTTGTTATGTATTAAGTATTCTGTAAAAGTAATGTAATGCCCATGTATGTTCTAGTTTTGGGTCTCTACAGATGGTATCAGAGCAAAAGTTTAGTTAACCTTTGGAAACTAGGATACGAAAACTTTAGTAAAATTCCTAGAGATATTTATAAGGTATGTCTAGGGATGTCCATATGGTTAAGTATAAGTATAGGTTATAGTCCTAGAATTATGGTAAAGATATTATAATTAAACCTAATATGTTAGATATTGAATGTAATCCCCATTTATTATTTTGTTTTACCTAGCATGATTTTTTCCTCTCACACTATTCTTGTTGGGTTTTAGACAATGGATGGAAACCGAAGGAACCCTATTGATAAATGTAATGGAAAATTCAATGATTTTACTTCTGAAAAAACCAATGTTATTGGAGATGGATTGAAAAATATTATAGTTATACTTACAAAAGCAATGAATCATTCTGGACATCCAAATGAGCAGATAAGGGAACAATATTCTATTGAGTCCTTCATGAGGCAACATGCACCTTCATTCAGTGGGTCTTATAATCAACTTGTTGCTCAACAATCGATCAGTACCATTGAAAGGATATTTTCCATACTTCACTATTCAGAACATGAAAAAGTCATTCTGGCTCTTTACCATTTAGAAGGTGAAGTATACTAGTGGTGGACTCTTATTAAGAATACAAGGCCCCAAGATGAAATTAAATCAATGGAATGGAACGAGTTCAATAACTTGTTTTTCAATAAGTAATTCCCTCGTATTATTTAAACAAAGATGGAAAATGAGTTCCTAGAGCTTAAACAACAGGATGGTGAATCTGTCGGTATGTACGGAGTGAATTTTACAAGGCTTTCAAGGTACGCATATGGCTTTATCATCCCACCTGAAAGTAATGTTGATCGATTCTTCAGTGGCTTAAAACCATGTTTTCGAAGGGAGTTATCTATAAGAGACATCAGTAGCTATGAATAAATTGTGTGTTGTGTTATCAAGGTAGAAATGGAAGTTGGTGTTACATATCCATCTCATGGTTTTGAAAAGAAATGAAAGATGGAGTTCAAGGAGAAATCTCAGAACAGTGGTGAGAAGAAGGTGAAAGTTTCTTTATGATGAAAGTGTGGAAAGAAGCATGGTGGAGATTGTCTAAAAGGTACTAGAAAATGTTTTAAGTGTGGAAAAGAAAGTCATCGAGTAGTTGAGTGTTAAAGTAATGGAAAAAAGGTAGCTAATGATGTTAATAGAGAAAAGACTACAGAGAATGCTCCGCCAACACTTCAATGCTTCAAGTGCAAAGAAATGGGGCATTATGCTGATCAATGCCCTAATCCAAAGGTTAATGATGATCGACGTGAGTAACCTATTAAGTCAAAGGATAAAGGGAAGTCACATGAGATCACTATTTGTGATGTTGAATATGAAAATTTTGTTTTATAATGATTAAGTGTTTATGTAATGGGATTTCAAAATAGTATCATGGAATCTCATTTATGGTATTGTGGAATTTTGGAATATCTATGTATTGGTTGTCAATAAATATATGGTATCAGTAACCATGAAAAGTGATTGAAATATTATTGGAAAGAAGATGATATGCACATAATGAAGGGATAAAGAGAAAAGGAAATGAGCTCATGACTGATATAAGGACAAAGTGACATCATGGTTTGAGTATAAATAATTTTTGGGATTTTGGTATGTGGAAAGAGTTAACATTTGACTGAATTCATGGTTTCACTAATGTTCAATGGGTATTCATTTTTTTATGAGAATACATGATAAAGGTATTCACATATTTGGAATGTGACCAACAAGATATATCTTATGATATATGGGAGATAAATGATGGTATTCACGTGCTTGTTATGTGACCTTTCAAGTAATATTTTTCTTTATACTATCATCCTGGACCGAAGTATTTTGGATAATCCTAAATATTGGAATGAATTATGTTAGACATAATATAGTATTGTTTAAGGCTATGATTTTTTCAATATTATTCTAGGAATGTTATAATAAGGTAGTTTTACAAAAAGGGACAACCTGCATGAGGAGGGACAACCCGTCGCGCCAGACAAGGTTGCGGGAATCGAACCCACAGCCGAAGTGCGACATGCCTTCATTGCCTACCTCTGGCCTACAAGAAGTCCCTGATTAGTATAAACTAGTTTTATTTTATTAAGTGGTATGATATATTAGGTATAAGTCCATTTTGGGTATCATATACGATTAAACTCACCATAGATGGACTTATATATATTAGATAAATTTTTCAAAGCTTTTTTTTGAGATAGATGGAATGACCCATCATTCTATCACATAATCTTATAACACTTAAAGAATGATAAATTCAACTTCATTTCTTTAATAGATGAAGTGGAAATTGTTCAAGGCACGAACAATGGTGATATTGTACCAAATAAAGGAAGTATTTCTTTGAATTCAAATTCTTCAACTTTAGGGAAATGATATTAAAAACAATTTTTTTTGTCCTAGTGTCTTCATATCCGATGAATCAGATGGTACCTTAAATCATAACAAATTCATATATTTGTGATTGTTGGATTTTTCATAGCCATGTTCTATACCACTCTCCATCAGAACATGATGGTTATATTTCTCTTTGATATTCATATTTTCGCCTATGTTCTCCTATGTGGAAACCCAGTGATTAGTTAATTTGGGTAACCATTACATTTCATACATTAGTTTTTCATGATAAGTTTTGGTATTCCTTTTTACGATGTGGGTTTCTATAAAAGAAACTCTCATATAATAAACCGTTTATAACCCTGACGAATTTCGAGGGTGAAATTCATTTTAAGGGGGGTAGAATGCAACACCCTGAGATTTTATAAGATATATTCCTTTTAATTGATTTCATATCTTATGTTTTACGCTATTACAAGATTATCTTGCGCTATACGAAACACTGTATTAGCTTGCAGTATACACAACACTAATCTTCGATCGTGTTACACACAATTTCAAGTTTGTTTGATAGTAGTTATTCTATGAAAAATTGAGTGTATATATATATATATTCAATGTATAAATGAAATATGGTTGGTTTTTTTTATACGCAACAACAAAGGAGTCATTCACCACATGAAACCCTAACTTGGCTTCCATTACACGCAATCAGGACCTTCCTCGATAGCGTGTGTTGTACGCAATACCGGGTTTCACTAAACAATGATATATGGTTATAATATTATTATAAAATAGAAATTATGAATAGTTTTAACAATATTTTTAATTTTATAACATTATTATTCATCATACACATTTTCTAGAAAACGGTATGAGAACATAATAAATTTTTCGTGTAAATAAGTATTTTTCAAAAAAAATGCAGTTTTGCCACCTTTTAATGGTGCACCCATTTTAAATATAATAATTGACAAGTTTATAAGTTCAATATTACAAAATAAACTTCTTCTTTTGAATTAGGATATAACAATTTACATTGGATAAGGTTTTGATATTTTTCTCACAACGTTCTTATTTTGATGAATAGTAAAAGCACGCTAAACTTTACTTAAAAATAACTTTTTTCATCGAGATAATTTATAAGGTTAAATTATAACAGTAAATTGTTTTAAAGTATAAATAGAATATATTTTTACCATTTAAAATAATTTATGTCATTATCATTGATTTTACATTTAATTCGTAGGTTAAATCAATTCAACCTTTTGCAATGTTTTAAACAAAAACACGTTTTTTTTCAATAATGGGATTAATTTTAAATTAATTACTGAAACTTCTATGTGTTTAATTTTGAAAAATAGATTCCATATATTTATTCAGTGGGTAAAAATTATGTTATTAGGTTACTTTTATTTATTTTTTGATATCATGAATAGTAACTACGATAATTTTTATTTACTGTAGTAAAAGGTAAATCGATTAATTAAGTGTAAAAATAAGATTATAAAATTACCCTAACACCTAACTAAATTCTATTGGATGACTAAAAGTAGACCCATATCACAAAAATTTTGTAATAGATTCATTTTATGGTCTTTTGACCACGAAAATAATTTAATTATTACTAAATCCAAAGAAATTGACAACACATCACTCTATTAAATCTTATAAGTATAATAATTTTAATTTAGTGATAAAATTCATGAAACATTGAACATGAATAGTCTCCAGAAATATATTAAAATTATCTACATCATGTGAATTTATTTATAATTTTTATGGATTAAATAATTATTATTTAAGGTGACACAATAGTGATGTTGAAATTATTTTATTGATTGAAATATCAAATAAATAGTTTTAAAAATATTAAAATAAATATTTTATGAACTATTTAATATTCTCCACGAATTTCCTAGATAACTATGAAATTTTATAAATATATTAAATATTTTATTTCCAACATATCTCTTTTTTGGATTTTATTTAAATTCAAAAAAATGAATTGTGTAAAAATTGACACTTGTTATTTTATAAAAATAACATAATATAAAATTGTTTAAAAATCACAAAAATATTTTAAAATTATAAATTAAAATTTATATGGTCTAAAATGTCATAAATTATCCAATTATGGACAATTCATAACACTAATGTAATTATTTATAACTATTTAAAAATTTAGAATCTTCTTATTACAAATAAAATTAAATAGATTAAATAAGGATAAATCAAATTGATAAGGTTTAAAATAATTTCCCAACATGTCTAAATTTGATTGGTTGATGAGATTACAGCCATATCTTACCAAATACCAGAATTTTAGTCACTTTGGAAGTTTTTATGTGGGGTATGAGTTTAGTATAAATTAATATTTTTGAGGTTTCCAAAAGTGCCCCTCTCTTCCCATATAAAAGGGCACCTCCTCCCTCTCCTATTCACAACACTTTTAGCCTTAAATATCAGCCAAAAACTACCCATTTCTCATATTGAATTCCCTAGAATCATTATGGAGGTTCGGGTTTTCTCAAAAGATAGACTCTAGTCCCTTAAGAGGAAGCTTAATGGAGGTGCGTCGAAGAAGTGGTAATCGCTTCTACCGATTCTTTCAAGTTTCTTTCGTCTTCATCTTCCTATTATTTAGTTTTTTAATTGTAAATTAATACAATAAGTATGATTAATATACTGATATGGTATTATAAATATGAAACATCTCCATTTCACCTTCTATCCATCCTATGGAAAACGAAATCACCGCGCGTGCGTACATACGGAATACCATCTCCACGCCGTGGTGTAATCGGTTTTTACACCACCACCTTACCTGGATGGGTATAATGGTGTAAATAATATCTATTTATGGTTACTATAAAATCATACTGATTATGAGACATTATATCATCTACTCCAATTCTGTTCAATAATTATGGTAATGATATCATCGCTCGGGCGTACGTACAGAGTACCGTCTCCACGAACGCGATGAGATTCATTTTCCATGATTAACCATTCAAGTATGATTATAAAGTATATATAATAAATAATCATGAAATATATTACATAATAATGATAATGTATTTATTTACATATATGTTCCATTTACTTAATTCCATTCAATTAAATAAGGAATCGAAAACAACGTTCATGCATACGTACGGCCTACCGTCTCCATGAACGGTGTATTTCATTCCATTTATCAATCTATCATATATATTTATATGCTGAATATATATTATATATAAATCATTTTTTACATTTTGGAATTAATTAAATTAGGATATAAGTACTAATATCAATAACAACAAGTCAAAACACATACGATAAATGAAACGATTCTACCCAAAACGCTGCTTTAACATGGATTTTACAAAAGAACAGGTAATATAAAGTCATATGTGAACCATATATGATATCATAACAATGAATATAATTCTATAATAAGTCAATGACATTATTTAAATCACTATACAGGATGTTCGGATACATACGAAGCATATCGAACATAAGGTAAGGGATAATTTTGCAAATCTCATTTCTATCAGAGATTGCTTATATGTAAGTATTTACTGGTATTTTGTTTATCTTCCATATCCATGGTTTCTAAAAATGTTTTCATAAAATTTTTACTATTCTTACATGTATTTTTAAAGTCATTTTTACCGTTTTTTGACTTTTTACCACATTGTATGGAAGGAATCATTCCTTTGGTTACCATATAAGGTACTTTTTTACTTTTTTGGAAAAAGTATGAGAAGAATGTTTTTTTAACTTATCCAGCATGAACGGATTTTTACGGTTTCATAACGACATATTTCAATAAAGATTCCTCTACAAAATAACTTGATTATTTTCAACCAAATCCTTTTCTTTTAAAATTTAATGGCATTTTGAGAAAAGAAAATGATTTTGAAGAAAAAAGGATATTTTCCGTAAGAATTCATTTCATGTATTTTATCAAAACTATTTTCCATATAAATGAAATTATTTAGTACGTATATTTTTCAAGTATAATGCCTCTATTATTTACATGGTATGATTTTTATAATGATGAAATGATATAAATTTCTTTTATATGGATTATTTTAGGATGGGTTGATGTTTATGAAACCCATTTTATTCGTTGGGTTATTATGAATGATGTATAATTATTTTGCGGAACATGAAAGAATGATTTCATTATGAGATGGGTGGGACCTATATCTCCCTCCAATACATTGGGTAAAGATTTAAATCTCATGAGATAGACATGGATGGAATGGAAAGTTAATCCGGTTCAGTGATATAGGACTAGAACGAGAAGTGACCTCGATTCAGTAAGGGACATTGTCCACTAAGATGGTCTTGGCAGCACTGCCTTGGATACTATGGAAATCATATCATGTGCTAAATGGTTTTCCACAATTTCATGTTTTATTCCCATGCTATTTTATAATTATTGATGTTCAATTATGATCTATACCTTACGTACTTCCATGTTTTATGTCATTGCACAAGATTGTGATGTTTAAACATTATGTTCATGTTTTTAAGTTCAAATGTATATGGTTTGTTTTATTTTTTCCATGCTTAACCTTACTGGGCATTTGAGCTCACCATTTATATTTTTTCTTTTCCCCAGGATATAAATAAAGGTTTTAGGTAAGAAAACAAAAAGGGGAAGATATTTATGGGAGATTTTAAAGATATTTCACCATGATTAGAAGATTATGTCCCAAGATTCTAAAGACACTAAACTATTACGGTCCTTATGTGTTAGTTTTTTTTATGTATTAAGTATTATACAGAAGTAATGTAATGTCCATGTACATTCAATTTTGGGGTATCTACACTCAATAACTTCACAAACTCATTAAGAATTCATTTTAGGTCCATAAATGAGAATCAAACCAAAATTTAAAGGATTCATACCTTATTAAAATACAGGGTTCATAAAATATATGTGTTTGGATCATGTATGTGTAATCCAATCCCTAGAGTATGATTATAGTGTTGGGATGTTTTTAAAGAATACATAAAGAAGTGTTCAAGCAACCATAATTTCGATGTGGGATTCATGCATGGGATCAAAACCTTTATCATCACTAGAAAATGCACTGATAAAGGTTACCCTTTATTAGTTCTAAAAATTAATCCTTCATAAAGATACCCTTTATCAGTGATCAAAAAAAGAACTGATAACGGGTATCTTTTATCAGTGCTTTTTTGTAGGGTGAATAAGAAGTACCCTTCATCATCACTTTTTTAGCTCTAATAAAGAAAACCTTTATTAGTGATTTTCTCTAGTCCTGCTAAAATGAAACCCTACATAAACCCAAAACTGTAGTAATGTTTTAAGGAAAAATAAATTTGTTTTCTAATATATTAGAAATATTTTTCTTCCATGCATATATTTTCATTAAAATTTTCTTAACAATTTTTTTACTATTCTCTAATGGGTTATTAATTTTCTTTTTTCCCATTATTTTTTTATAAAAGGTTTTAAAATGAATATTCTTGTAGTTTCTCAATGAGTAACTTTTTACCATAGGTTTGAATGAAATATTTGTTTTAAAGTTCCCCAAATGAACAAATTTTTCCACCATCAAGACAATTTATATACTTTGAGATTCATTTACATGTTTCCAAGGTTACATCAAATGGAAATATTTTTCAAATATATTGTAAATTTTTAGATTTTAAATAATTTCTTTGAAAATAAAAGTGAAATTTCCTCAAGAAATGTTCTAATGGTCTTTTAAAAGTATTTTCAACTATGTAACGACCCAAAGTATTTAAATGGAAATTACCTTCTTAAAAATATGTCATAAAATCACATGAAAACATAACATAATGAAATACTAAGTGCTAAGTGATCTTTAAACATAATTTTGTCACATCTGTGTTTGGGATTTTGAAAATTCGACATACACTGTTGTGTTCAAGTTGATTTTTTTCGGTCCAATAAGGAAAACATAATTTTTGGTGAATAGAAACCTACCCATATGAATAGTAACCTACCCTTATGAATAGTAGTACAACCCTTATGAATAGTAAATATTCTATATAAGAGTAACCTTACCCATGAATAATTAAATAAAATATAGGCATCTTAGAAAGTGACAATTTGACCATAATAAATGTTTTGGTATTTTTGTGAGTTATAAATAAATAATTATAATTAATTAATTAATTTAACATAAAATATATTTTCCTAAAATGTGTTCATAAATTATAAAACCTACATATCATAGTTTTTATTTAATTTTATAGGACCCTACGTAATTTTTGAAAGCATTATAATATCAGTTTTAATTTTAAAAACTGTATTTTTCAAGTAAATTATGAGTTTAATTAAACATTTAATTCATCATATTTGGAAAATTATTTTCGAAAAATGGGCTTCATTTTTGGATTCTACACATCAAAAAATGGTTAGGGTGAAATTTTTGGATTTTTCTGGAAGACTTCAATTTTCTGGTGAATAGTAAAATATACAGTTTTTCGCATGATCGTTGTTTCCTAAATTTCATCATTAGTGATGTAATGATGAAATAAAAATTCTAGAACATTATATTCGGCCACATTATATTAAAGTATATAAATATTTCCTTACAATACACTAAACTCAATTTTCAAACCAAAAAAGAACATTCCAAAGCCAAAAGTCAATAGGTTATTTCTTAAAGTGTATTTTTTTTCTTTCATTCACCTTCCTTTTAATAAATTAATGAATTCGAATTATAAAGATGAATTAAAGACTAAAAAATTATATTATATTAATATATTATTTAGTATTTCAAAAAACTACTATTACAAGTCAAATTTTGATATATTATTTTATTTAATATTTTATTCTAGAAACACCTCCCTCCTCATGTATAAATAACCCCTCCCCCTTCCCTTGCGGAACCACATCTCTCAAGCTTCAAAATTTTTCTAAACTCTGACCATGCTTCTCCCCTATCCCCTCCCCCACGTCCAAGATCTTCTGGTCTCATCAAAAGTCTAAGATTAGTTCCCATAAGGAGGATCTCAAGAGGAGGATTCAAGAGGTAATTCCTCTTCCTCTTTCTTTTAATTCCCTTTCAATTTCAAGTCCTTTTCTTATTCTCTCCCATATTATCTTTGTAAAAATGGTATGGTGACTCCAGTATCATACATATACTAAAATTTTAATATAAAAATGGGATATTATACCATCCAACCTCCTTTTTCTCTTCCATTTTTGTATAAAAGAAAACGTTGTTTGTGAAGTGTTAATCTATCACCTTCTAGAATGACAGGTTTTATTTTTTCACTTCCACATCCATATCTGGTAATAAAACAATTTTGATGGTTGAACCAGAATATTATATTTGTATTATTTTCTATTTTATGTTTTTGAACTAACTTATGTACATATTAATAGATGAGTAAACAGAACAAGTTCGTTGTGGTCGAAAAACCGCACAAATTAACCCAAATGATCATCATTAAATTTCTATCTAATGATTCATCCACATGGTGTACAATGTAATTCCTATTAAGATAATTTTTACTTCTGTATTTTCATTAAGAACATGTAATATATTTTCTATATTTTTACCCATGTTCTACACAAACATCAATTCATGAATAAATGTGAAACTCTCAAGAAAACCATAAAAACGAACATTCCCAAACAATGTTTTTAAACTCTATAACTCATCAAATAGCCCATAAGATAACATAATCAAACAAAAATGACCCCTATTAAGGTTTAAAAGGTTATGTAATTTATAATAAATGAATATAATGGCCTTATACTAGACATTAAAGAGAATGAAGAGTTCAGATACAAGGTAAGGGGAAATTCTCGAACCCCACTTTCATCCTTCGGGTTCTCCCACTTTCACTCCTTTATGATATGGTTACTCGATAAAAATATTTTATTCATCATTGTCTTTCCTTTATAGAACATATATTTTTTTCACTAGTATTTATTTAAAACCAAATGTTTTCCAAAATAACTCTTCTTTCAAGAACACACCTTTTACTTCTCATTCAAGATTAATGGTTCTTGTAAGATGTATGTTATTCCCTCATTCTTTTAGGACCCCAATATTTATGAATGTGTTCTAGTGAGATGAAACCCATTAATTTTCATCAGTTAGTTATGTTCATTTATGTTATATGTTCATTGTGGCATGCATGATAAATGATAATGTTTTTATGTGACAGGTGCGCCCGGAATTATATAGCGCAATATGAATGTTTAAATGTGATGTGTGCGCCCGGAATTATACATCACTCCAATGCATTATGTAAAGTGAAGAATCTCATGAGTAAGTGTGAAATTTTGTGAGAACAAGATTCTATATTTATTCACAAGAATGTGTGGTTGTTAACAACTTTGACATGATGTTTTATTTTTATGTATTGCCACATTTCAAGTCTCTTATTAATGCTTCCTCTCATGTTCATGATTCCTTGCCTATGTTACGAATATTCTCACCCCAGGAAATATTGTCCTTATCTATCCTCTTACTGGGCTTCTATCTCACCCCTTTTGATGTATATCCTCAGGTGGATACATGTACTAAAAAGAGGTCAAGTTCCAATAAGAAGTTAGAGAAGAATAAATGATCAAAAAGGTTTATGCTCGATGTTGTAATTGTTATGTATGGTTCTAGTTCTCCCAAGACACTAAAATGTTGGATCCTATATGTGTAACACTATTAGGTTTTTTATCTTTAAAATGATGTAATCTTAATGTATGGAATAGTTGGGTCTCTATAGTTGTAATTAGAGGAAATGTTTAGTTAATTTGGGAATTAGGATTAGTAAACCCTAGAAAAAATCACTAGTATGAGTCTAAGTACAAATATGTACACATGAATCTTTACAGAGGGATACCATATGTTATTCTTTGTTTAAATGAATAAGTTATTCATGAATTGTTGACATATGTTTTGTTCTAAGATTTTTTATTTTAGAAAATGGTGGGAACCGGGATAAACTAGGAGAACAACTTATGTGAGGGCCAATGCAACGATTGCCCGAACGACATCCCTGATAATTTGGGAGGTGGAGTTCAAAACATCATGGTGATGACTACCCAATTATCTTAGGTTATGAACAATAAACATAATAATGGTGAACATCCTCCTTCCCCAAAGATAGAGAAACTGGTTATCAAATGTTTTATGCAGCAATGACCACAGACGTTTAGTGGATCTTCTGATCCATTAGTTGCGAAATAGTGGGTCAACACTGTAGAGAAGATATTTTTTGTTCTTCACTATTCTGAGATGGAGAAGGTAATACTAGCTGTTTATCATCTAGATGGAACGGCTGATCAACGATGGGCTTTTATTAAGAACACCAAGCCAAGGGAGGAAATTAAATATATGGAACAGAAAGACTTTAAGATCATTTTTTAATATGTATTTCCCACGAAATCTATGTACGAAGATGGAGAGAGAATTCATAGAGATAAATAAAAAAGAAGGAGAATTTTTCACAACCTATGAAGAAATTTTCACAAGGCTTTCAAGGTATGCTTCAGGTTTTGTTATCAACAGTGATAGAAAAATTGATAGATTCTTTAGTGGATTAAAACCACATCTTCAAAAGGCTCTTGGAATTTGAGACTTTTGGAGTTATGAAGAAGTATTATGGTGTGCTCACAGAGGTGAGATGGAGTTTTGAGAATGGTCCCATGGCTGTGGTGATAAGAAACTAAAGATGGAGTTTCAAGCTGGTGGATCTAATGACAAAGGTGGGAAGAAAAATCAATGAACCACATGCCAAAAATATGGGAAGTTGCACCATGGGAACTCTTTTAAAGGGATGTGGAAATGATTCATGTGTGCGAAAGAAGGAAACCAAGGTCAAGAGTGTTGGAAAGACAAAAAAAGGAAGGATAATGTGGTAGAATAAAAGAGAGAACCATTCATGGTTCAATGCTACAACTGTAGAGAGCTAGGGAACTATGCAAGCCAGTGCACTAAACCTCGAGTTCTCGAGGCCAATCAGCATCAACAACCAACAAATCCAAAAGAACAAGGGAAGGCTTATGCCATTACTACATCACAAGTGGATCAAGATGATGAAGTCATACAAGCTACACTTATGATTCACTCAATAATGGAAATAGTCATATTTGATTATGGTTCTATGCATTCCTTTATATCTTGCAAGTTTCTAGAACTATAGAATCGATTCCTCGAAACATTGAAGTACAGATATCTGTAAAAACACCAAGCGGTGAAATCATTGCATCCCAAGTGTTTGAATCTTCTCCTATTGGCGTATGTGGGAAGATTCTTCTAGTGAATCTCGTAATACTTCCCTTGGTAGAATTCGACAATATAATGGGAATAGACTTTCTCCTGTTATATAGAACACATATCAACTGTTAGGAAAAGGAAATATATTTTCATATTCCAAACCATCCCATGCTCCTCTATAATTGAAAGGATGATCATGAATCTCATTTGAAAAATCCTTCCCTGTTGTTAGTGTTGATTCCCAATGAAGAAGCATACCTCTCCCAAATGGTTGAGTCAAAGAAAGGTACAAACCTTGCTTAAATTCCCATCGTGAGGGAATACAGTGTTGTATTTCCCAAAGAGTTACTCAGAATTCCCTCGGATCGTGAGGTAGATTTCTCAATAGAACTCATACCCAGAGCTACTCCTATATCAAAGTGCACCAATAGGATGGCTCCTATCGAATTGGAGAAGTTAAAGAAGAAGCTGCAAGAGCATCTGGAGAAAGGGTTCATACACCCCAGTGCATCACCTTGGGGTGCGCCAGTGCTATTTGTGAAGAAGAAGAATGGAACAATGCGGCTTTGTATCCACTATCGGGAACTCAACAAGATCACTATAAATAAAAAGTATCATCTTCCATGGATTGAAGAATAGTTTGATCAGTTAAAAGGATCTAAATACTTCTCAAAGGTGGATTGTCGTTCATGATATCACCAGCTAAAGGTGAATAAAGAGGATATTCAAAAGACTGCCTTCCGTCCAAGGTATGGTCACTATGAGTTTCTAGTTATGCCCCTCAAACTTACTAATGCCCCTAAAATCTTCATGGTTTTGATAAATAGAGTCTTTAGACATTACCTTGATAAATTTTTGGAAGTTTTTATCGATGATATTCTCATCTACTTCAAGAGTAAGGAGGAACCTGAAGAACAAATAAGACTTGTGTTAGCGACATTGAGAAATGAGAAGTTGTACGCCAAGTTCAGCAAGTGTGACTTTTGGATGAAGCAAGTCACGTTCTCGGGACATCAGATCAAAAGTGAAGGAATTTCAGTGGATCCTTAAAAAAAGGCTATTGACGAATGGACAAGGCCCTATAGTGTCACCGAAATCCAAAGTTTTCTTGGATTAGCTGGGTACTACCGACATTTTGTGAGAAACTTATCAAGATTGTCAGGCCCGCTAACTAAGTTAACAAGGAAAACGGTAAATTATTTCTAGATGGAAGAATGTGAGGGAAGCTTCATGGAACTAAAGAGAAGGCTAATCACTGCACCTATAATCACACTACCTAAAAGTGGAGAATGTTTTGTGATATACAGTGATGCTTTAAAAAAGGCTTGGGTTGCGTACACCTGAAAAATGATAATGTGATAGCCTATTCCTCACGATAGTTGAAGATCCATGAGCAGAACTACCTGACACATGATCTAGAGCTGGAAACCATGATTTTTTCCTTGAAAATCTGGAGGCACTACCTTTATGGTGAGAAGTGTGACATATACACCGACCACAAGATCCTAAATTAAATATAATCACAAAATGAGCTCAAAATGCATCAAAAAAGATGGTTAACGCTAATCAAGGATTATAATTTCTCTATTCACTACCATCCTAAAACGGAGAACACGGTATCTGATGCTCTAAGAAGAAAAGAACATGCTAATCTATCCATTTTACGGATTGAGAATGACCCAATCTTCTTGGATATGTAAAGCTGGGATTTAGAAATCATAAGGGCAGGGGATACATCATTCCTTTCACAAATGATTGTGTAACCATCTATTCAAGGGATGATTAAAGAAGCACAAAGGGATGATGTGGAGATACAAAAGAGGGTGAATGCAATAAAGGAAGGGAATATTCATGAGTTCCAGATCGACTATGATGGTATGATTTGGTTTGGAACGCGGGTTTGTGTGCCTTCATCACTCGGGATAAAGAAGGAGCTATTGGGCAATGCACATAACTCAACATTCTCTATCCATCCTGGTAGCACCAAGTTATATCGTGATCTCCGAGGACACTTCTGGTGGGATAACATGAAGAAGGAGATTGTAGAATATAAATCAAGGTGCTTGGTGTGTCAGCAAGTCAAAGAAGAGCGACAAAAGTCCAAAGGGGTGATCTATACATTGCCTATACCCATGTGGAAATGGGAAAATGTTACTATGGACTTTGTCATAGGTCTCATGATGATGTTGAAGGGAAATAATGTGATATGGATTGTGGTTGATCTATTCACCAAGAATACACATTTAATCTCTATTCGAGAAGATATCTCGTTTGAAAAAATTTCAAAGATATATGCGAAGGAAGTGGTGAGACTACGTGGTGTTCCACTCTCAATTATCTCTAACTGTGATCCAAGGTTCACATCTAAATTCTAGAGGAGCCTTCAACATCCTTTTACTACTAAATTAAATTTCCACATGACCTATCACCGCCAAACCAATGGCCAATTTGAAAGGACTATTCAGATGCTTGAAGATATTCTAAGAGCATACTCACTAGAATTGAAAGGTGGATGGGATCAACATCTCCCATTGGTTGAGTTCTCATACAACAATAACTTCCACTAAAGTATTTAGATGGCTCCATATGAAGCTCTGTATGGAAATCGATGTAGAAATCTAACCTATTGGGATGATATTGGAGAAAGAAAGCTACTTGGACCCGATCTTGTGGAAGAGATGACAGAGAAGGTTCAAGTCACCCAGAAACATATCAAAGATGCTCAAAGATGACAAAAGAGATATGCTGACAACCGTCGAAGGGATTTGGAGTTCGAAATTGGAGATAAAGTCTTCCTTCGAATATCACCATGGAAGAGAGTCATGTGATTTGGGAAGAAAGGAATGTTAAGCCCAAGGTACATTGGCCCCTTTGAAATTTTTGACCGTATAGGAGTCATGGCCTATCGACTTTCACTTCCACCGAATATGGCTCATGTTCATGATGTTTTCCACGTATTACTCCTGATAAAGTACGTACCTGATCCCTCACATGTACTAAACTCATAGGTGGTACAACTGGAAGATGATCTCTCTTATGAGGATCAGCCAGTAATGATTCTGGACCAGAGAAATAAGGTTCTACGTAACAAGACAACCCACCCTGTCAAAGTGTTGTGGAGGAACCATAATTTTGAAGGAGCTACTTGGGAACCAGAGGATGCAATGAAGGAGAAGTACACTCACCTATTTGTGTAAAGGGAAATTTCGATGGTGAAATTTCATAAGGGGGGAATAATGTAACGACCCAAAGTATTTAAATAGAATTTACCTTCTTAAAATTATTGCATAAAATCACATGAAAACAAAACATAATGAAGTACTCAGTGCAAAGTGATCTTTAAACATAATTTTTTCACTTATTGGTTTGGGATTTGGAAAATCCGACATACACGGTTGTGTTCAAGATGATTTTTTCGATCCAATAAGAAAATATAATTTTTAGTGAATAGTAACCAACCCCTATGAATAGTAATCTACCCTAATTAATAGCAGTATGACCTTTATGAATAGTATATAACCTAAATAAGAGTAACCTTACCCATGAATAATTAAATAAAATTTATGCATCTTAGAAAGTGACAATTTGACTATAGTAAACGATTTGGTATTTTTGTAAGTTATAAATAAATAATTATAATTAACTAATTAATTTAAAAGAAAATGTATTTTCTTAAAATGTGTTCATAAATTATAAAATCTATGTCTCCTAGTTTTTAGATAATTTTATAATACCCTACGTAACTTTTGAAAGCATTATAAAATCAGTTTTAATTTTAAATCTGTATTTTTCAAGTAAATAATTATTTTAATTAAATATTAAATTAATTATATATAGAAAATTATTTTCGAAAAATGGACTTCAGTTTTGGATTCTACACATAAAAAATGGTTAGGGTGAAATTTTGGTATTTTTCTAAAATACTTCAATTTTCGAGTGAACAGAAAAAAATACAGTTTTCACATAATCGGTGTATCCGAAATTGCGTCATTATTGATGTAATGATGACATAAAAATTATAAAACTTTATTTTCGCCCACATTATATTAAATTTTATAAATTGTTCCTTAAAATACAATAAAATCAATTTTCAAACCTAAACAGAACTTTTCAAATCCTAAAGTCTAAAACTGTCCTTTTCTATTTCTTTCACATTCCTTTTAATAAATAAATGAATTCAAATTCTAAAGATGAATTAAAGCCTAAAACTAATAATATTATATTAATATATAATTTATGATGTCAAGAATCTACTATTTAATGTCTAACTTTTGATATATTATTTTATTTCATATTTTATTCTAAAAACACCTCCCTCCTCATGTATAAATAACCCCTCCCCCTACCCATGCCAAACCACATCTCTAAAGCTTCAAGACTTTTTTAAAATCTACCCAATCATCTTCCCTAGCCCCTCCCCAACGTCCAAGATCTTTTGGATTCATGAAAAGACCAAGCTGAGGCCCCTTAAGGAGGATCTCAAGAGGATGATTCAAGAGGTAATTTGTCTTCCTCTTTCCTTTAATTCCCTTTAAATTTCAACTCTTTTCTTATTCTCTCCCAACCTATCTTTGTCCACATGGTATGGGGACTCTAGTATCATATATATAATGTAATTTTATGATAATAATGTGATATTATACTATCCAACCCCCTTATTCTCTTCTTTTTATTTTATAAAAGAAAACATTGTTCGTGTGGTGTCAATCTATCACCTTCAAGAATGACATGTTTTCTTTTCTCATCTCCACCATCAGATCTGGTTATAAAACCATATCTATGGTTGAACAAAAAAATTATATATTTATTATGTCCTATTTTATGTTCTGGAACTAACTTATGTACATATTACTAGATGATTAAAAAACGAGTTCGTTGTGGTCAAAAAACAACCCAAATTAACCCAAACGATCATCATTATATTCCTATCTAATGATTTATCCACATGGTATAAAATTTAATTCATATTAAGATCATTTTATCTTCTGGAGTATCATTAATAACATGTAATATTTTTTTATGTTTACCCATGTTCTTCACAATCTTCAATTCATGAATACATGTAAAACTCTCAAGAAAACCATAAAAACGTACATTCCCGAACAATGTTTTTAAACTCTATAACTCATCCAAAGGCCCATAAAATAAAATAATGAAACCAAAATGACCCCTACTAAGTTAAAAAAGGTTATTTGATTTCTATTTAATGAATATAATGTCATTGTACAGGACATTAAGGAGAAGTAAGCGTTCAGATACAAGGTAAGGGGAAATTATCGAACCCAACATTCAACCTTTGGGTTCTCCCTCTTTCACTAATTTTTGATATGGTTACTATTTAATTTTTTTTTTTCATAATTTCCATTAATTTTCAGTGATATAAATGTTTGTCACTAGTATTTATGAAAAACCAAATGTTTTCTAAAATAACTCTCCTTTCAAGAACACACCTTTCACTTCTCATTCAAGATTGACGGTTCTTATAACATGTATGTTATTCCCTCATTCTTTTGGAAACCCAATTCTTATGAATGTTTTATTATGAGTTGAAACCAATTCCTTTTCATGCTTTCATTATTTTCATTTATGTTATATGTTAATTGTGGCATTCATGATAAATGATAATGTTATGATCTGATGGGTGCACCCGGAATTATATAGCACTCCAATGTATTGGGTAAAGTGATGAATCTCATGAGTAAATGTGAAATAATGTGTGAAAAAGATTCTATCTTTTTTCATAATAATTTTTAGTAGTTAACCACTAATACATGATGTTTAATTTTTATGCATTTCCACATTTCAAGTCTCTTATTAATGCTTCCTCTCATGTTCATGATTCTTTGCCTATGTTATGAATATGCTCACCCCATGCTATATTGTTCTTATCTATCCTCTTACTGGGCTTCTAGATCACCCCTTTTTGATGTATATCCTCAGGTGGCTACATGTACTAAGGTCATATAAAGTTCCAATAAGAAGCTATATAAGAAGAAACGAACAAAAAATTTTATGCCCGATATAGTAATTGTTATGTATGGTCCTAGTTTTCCCAAGACACTAAACCATTGGATCCTCTATGTGTAATAATATTATGTTGTCTATCTTTAAAATGATGTAATAGTAATGTAATAAAAGGTTGGTCTGCTATAATCTATGTCATTATCCTTTGATAAATCATATGATTTACTAGGTATATAATCTAATGATACAATCTACCTTACTTATCTGGATGGATAATGAACACGTTGTTCTATTTTTTCATTTGATAAAATATTACTATTTTCATCTTCCTGTTTTTAATACAAATTTCTATATTTATTAAGTATTTAATTGCTATTAATTCATTTCATATAATGAATCAATTCAACTTATTAATTGGTAGGGGGGATATTATATCCCATTGATGCATCAGTAGGTCTCATGAGACAAACTAGTTTGGGTATCTGGTATATGCCTTTCCTATATATGTATAATATCTTAGGACAAGGTCTGGGTGATAATATTATGTTTTTTGACAGTATATATTCTATTATTATGAAATGATTAATTAATATCCATGTGATTATTTATGTTGATATATCATCCATGGATCTAGTCCCTTTTTATGATATTATTTATATGGAATATTTTATTATTATTATTTATCTCCAACATATTATTAATGATTTATTTATTTTAGGATAGATTATATTGTATGAATTCCCTTACTAAGCATTTTAACTCACCCTTTACTATTTTACCCATTACCTAGGATGCTAAATGAGATATTTGAATGAATTACGGTAATTATTAAATGAAATAGTAAAATTATCACAACAATATTTTTGTTCTATTTCATGATTTTCTATGTAATATGATAATCATATATGTGGCTAGTCTGTCTTGACTACTAAACTATTTGATCCTTTTGGATATGATCACATTTATTTATTTTCAATGAAGTAAAATAACCACCAATTCCCAGTTACTTGATTAAGGGTGTTATACAGTTGTTATTTATGATTACCTCCCTAATGTTACTTACCACATGTCAAATGTTTAAGAAATATCTCACATGATACAAATTGAGGGTTATTCTAACAAGTTATCAATAAAATTTGTTTCCTATATTGTGTTGAATCCATATAATGTGTTATGAATCCCATTAGATATAGAGAAAACCATTATTCATATTCCACGCCCTAGGGTTAAGGTGTACTTATTAGAAAAGTTGGGAAATGGTAGTCACCCAAATGATGAAAATACTTATGGGAAGAACCTATTGAACATGGTGATAGTGAAACAATGAATGATAATGTAATTGATATTTAAGAAGAAAATAACTTTAACTCATTTTACGACAATCATTACAAATATTCCATATGACCAGAGCATATAATCTAATAAATAACATTGAATGGGTGTTTAATTTTCCACATCAACAAGATCAGAGAGGTTTATTTAAGATTTTATCCATAATTAATCATGGATCAAAAAACCATTATACTTTATCTAGATGAAAGTATGTATTTTATAGTTATGAGTCCTTGTCAAGTGAAGGGTAATGATTTAGTTTCATTATAGTTTTAATTTAATTTTTTATTTTTCATAACATTTTATTTTATTTTATTTTATTTGAATATAATTTTTTATTTTCCATTTCATTCAATTTAATTATCATGACCTTTTATTTTAAATTTTCTATTTTTTATTAATTTGATTATGTATTATTGATGTGTTTTTTAGGATCAAATCGTGAATAGAACAGCGGATGAAACACTTTTTTATCTACAATAATTAAATAAACATGTTTTTAATATCGTAAAATAAAATATGCATACCACTGTCATCTTACAGTCCAACTTTTTCAATCTTGAATGCAAATATTTTATGGACATCACTAAGTGAAATCTGGTGGACTCTAACCTATACAAGGGTGTAAATATCCCCAAGATTCCACCTATTCGATGAGATGCCCCTTAAATTCCAAAATTGTGTTATCACTTTCTCCTATAATAAAAATGGAGAATTGGGTATGAATATAACTTTGTTAAGAATATAAAGTGTTTCAATTACCTAGTGGGAGGATCCCCATCATTTACATATGCTTGCTTCATTTAATAAAGGGGTTCATGGTTCAGTTTCCAATGATTGGTAGCCAATATACATTTCCCATAATGTGTTCTTGTTTGTGTACTATCAGTTGAATGGTTTGAATGATTATTATATGTTATGAAGACATAAGTGAAATATCATGATGATTCTAAAACAAATGATTCCACTTAGATGATATAACATAATCCTATTCACCCAATTTCCCTTATCATAAACCATTCATACCATATGACATACATCTATATTCCTTATATTATATGGGTAGATTATTGCCTATAATATGTATCACATGAATATAAAGGATTACAATATCGATGAATCACAAAATATGATTCATGTTATTTTAAACCATATCCAAAAACCTCCCAATTACACTATAATACCATAACAAATTATTCACAACTTTAAAATTCTTTATGAATCAATCCCAAATCTACGGATCTGTTTTATCAAACACTCTTCATTTTATAAGGAATAATTTTTAAAAAAATTCCTCATTATATGGAATAAATATGTGAACCTATGGGCTGTTATAGTGTTGAAAACAAATATAAATTCTAGATATTATAGTTGTAAGAAAAGTGTAGCCTCTAGAAAAATGCTTGGGATACTCAATCTATAAAGGGTTCCAGTGTGATCACATTAAATCATTATCATATATATGTATGAACATTTCCACAACAATATATATCATACACACCATATTCAAATCTATATAATCCATTTTTCCCTGACATCAAGTTACCATTAGACATGAAACATGTTGATATCGTATAGGGAAGCTCATATATTCATGATTCTTTTTAACAGGCTGGAAAGTATGAATGAATATGCCACATGTTAGTCACCCAATTAGCCGAGAACATCATATATTAATAAACTATGTATGAAAATGAATTTACTTAGTATAATTCAATCAAGTGACTATATTTATTTTCAAAGTAAAATAAGTGGAAAAATACCATATTGGTTGTATTCCAACCGAATCCATCATCATAAACTTTCCCAATCACCCCTGATTAGTAAATCCTCTAGGTTTGAGTAAAAAAGTATCAAGTATATAGGTTCTCATTCGTGGTATCTCAATAACCGTAATGAATGAAGATTTAAAATAAGAAAAAAACCCCTATGTATATCAATGAACATATGAAATTTCATGTGATATACATTGTTTAGTCAGGTTAAATAATATATCTTGACATATTATCTTATGAGTCTAATATTTCAATATTATATGAAACTATTTTATCACATAAAATCATATAATAATGCTAATTATAACTTATTATTAAAACCAATAATGCTCATTTAAGATCATCAATTGGGGAAAACTCCTATTCATATTTAAGGGAAAATTTTCATTATAGTATTCAAGTAATATAAATTGTAACACACCTAAAGGAATGGTAAATAGATATTTTTAATATTATAAAACCCTGATATATTTTATATCCATTAAATATAATCAACCATGTATCTAATACTAATATATTTAACATTAGCCTTACATTTTTTCAAATATAATAGTTTAACTACAATAAATCAAGGCCATACCCACACCCCAGTGCCAATTGTTTGGAAAAACCATTGGTATAGGGTGCTCTATAACATATATTTACAGAAACATTTTTATATATAAATTGTTATACCATATGATTTTATGAAATAATTGGAATAATTGGCCACTATATGAATAGTATTTTTAAACCAATGGTATATCTTCCCCCCTAAATTCTCAATGCATTTTCCCCCTCCCCTCAATCTTGAATTCCTATTACTCTCTATCTATGACCTCCCCTCAATATCCTTTATTCAATATATGAAGTATTAACCCTATTAGTTTACTTTTTCATCCAACTATTATTTAACCATAAACCATTTTTTATTATTATATATATATATTTTTGTGTGAGTTGTATTTCATTATTGGTTTCATTTATAATCTGATATATTATTAGTTTATTATTCTTCTAGATTCTTCACAACAATATTGTTTTGAGAAATTTTGTTATAGTAATAAATAATAATTTGATTTTAGACTTTATATGTTTTTTAAATATTAGTTGAACATTATTTATACCATAATCCAATGTAAAATTCATTTTATGTGATATTTATTTGGGTAATATAGAATTAATAGTTGTTATGTCTGGTATTTTTTTCTTGGTTTCATATAACAACTGATATCTCATTATTTTTCAATTATTCCATATTCATTGAATGAATGTTTTTTTGGATTATTTTTATTATAGATTATTTTTTCCATTTATATAACTAAACAATATTAGATATGAGTTTTATTTTTGATCATCAATTTTGGTTGATCATTGTTTAGAGTAATTTTTAGGTTATATTTATTAGGGTATCATGGAATTAACCATTGTTGTATTTTATTTCTTTGTCAATGTATTAGGGTTTTATTAATTTGTTAATTTAATTTTCTTATTTAAATTAATTAATTATCAAACAATTTGGGATAATTGATATAAAAAATATTTAGTTATGGATTGTAAAAACAAGAATTTTGGTCATTTTAAGTATTAAATGAATGTAATGTAACATAAATTCAAAATGTTGATATTTATGGTTTGATTTGGTAATGTCCAAACATATTTAGTTTCTGTTAATAATGATGAAAATTATTTTGATTGTATGAAATCATGAATTTTAAATAAATATAAATTAGGATGTATTTTAAAATCATCTTCCTTAAATAAAACCATCATTTGTAAATTAAATAAAAAATTTCAATCCAACTCTTAAAATACAAATTTAATGCAAATATATCACAAAAAACAAATTTTTATTAAACAAAATATTAAATAATATTCCGATGAGAAAAATCATTTTAAAAAAATATAATTTTTTTTGAAACACACCCGTTATCAAACATGATGAGGTTAATCATTCACCAAATGAAGTCCTTCTAATATAATCAAAACATGTACAAACATCAAATATAAAAACATTTTAAAATATTGTAACAAAAATTTATTTTTTGTATTAACTAATTTTTAATTAATTGCATCTAACTTTATATAAATATTGAATATTAATAAAAAAACATGAATAATTTAAATAAAACTAATAGATATCTGAAGGAATTTTTTTGAGGTTTGGGATATCAAAATAATGATTCTGACACATTCAATAGTAATCATACATTATAATTATTCTAAAAGTTATTTTTTGTTATGGATATTATAATTATGGTGTACTTCATTGATTTTAATAATAAATTTCATATTTTTTTTGTTTTAATGGATAGAACAGAGATGTATGGGGATGGTTAGGTCATAATTGAGTTTCAAAATGAGATGGTATTATTTTTAGATTTTATATTTCAAAATGATTTAGATAGTGGAAATATTGACATTCCATGCAATGACTATATTGACAGGACATGGTTAAGAAAGAAATATCTGAGTTTCCATATCGCAATTGTTTTTTTTTTCAAACTAACTATTACATATGGTATCACAGTGAAGATAAAAAAACAAGGGAAAATTTGATACTACAAATGAATGGTGTTGAATCAATAATTTGATATTTTATCAGTTTTTACTTTTTCATAATGACAAGCATGAGAGTAGGTTGATCCAAATGAAAATGTAATGAGTGAAAATAGTACAAGTAATTATAATGATGTTGTTGAGTGAGTGAAAAAATGATTGATGGTGCAAGGACTCCATTATATCAAGTATTCAGTAAAAATGACCAAGGTAGAATATTTTATGAGATTATTTCATAGTAAAACCATCTATTTAATTTATAATACTGTGATTGATTATATTGTTATCTTTTTAAAGAACATACATTATGATGATGTTGATGTTATTGATATTAATTATATGAAATGAAATTTAGTTGACCATATGTTACTTTCAACTAATAAAACTCAAGATTAACCAAATTAATATAGTCTATTATGGGATGAAACGTTATGAATAAATGATTGATAAAATGTTCCACATCTCGATAAAATCCCAATTATAACTCCCATCGGGTCAATGATATATCATATTTTAATAATTATTTGTTTATTTATTTATTTTTGGAGTTATTGAGGGTTGGGGTGTTAAAAATTTAGTTTTTTTAAAGAAGCTATAATAGAAAAGGTTTACCATATAGTTAAGAGTAACTTGTGTTTAAACAGGAAAGATATAGATTTCTGGGATAGTGTATTTTCACATGGTCTCAACATGTTTTTTTAAACCTTGTGGGAGTTCAAGAAACCATGAATCGTTGATTTGGAGAGATAGCAGCTCATGTATAAATGGCATGTGGTTTTCATAACTTTATGGCCAGGCCATGCGGGTTTTCTACTTCATATTGTTTTTCTATTTTTCCAAAAATCCTTCATTAGATTTACCCATCATTACACATATTTATCCTATAACATGTGTAGAACCCCCCCCCCCCCCCCCTTATTTTTGATCTATTCCTACTTAATTCTTTGGTTGTATCTCCTTAGATCGTGAACGTTTCTCTTAAGGTAAGAATGTTTCTTTTCGGTTTATCCATCCTCTAAGTTTTTCTTTCTTCCTTTATTATTCATTTTTCTTGGAGTTTTGAAACCTAATAAATCCATGCGGTGGAATATAGGTTTTTTATGTTGCAATTTTTTCTTCATTTTATTTTTTTGTGTGTGAGGACCCCACTACTTCGATTCTAGTTTTATTTTTCCAATGCAGTACATTTTCATTTGATTTTCATGTAGGTGACTCAATTTATGGGACTTTTTACATGTAGTTCATTTTTTATTACATTTCCTTGTTTTTATTAATAAAATTTCCTTTAAATTATGAGGATAATTTTGGATTATCTATATTTTTTGTGATTCATGAAATGTGTTAGTAATTTGATTGTTTAATGTGGATTTTAAAAAGGAAGTAGTTTGAATGGATGCGATGTGTTTGATGAAATGAATCAATGATAAATAATGGTTTCAAATGGATTTAAAAATGTTTTTTAACATTTTTTACCATGTGTTCACTGCCGGGTTAATTATGGGAATATGTGGTTTATGAAATTTATATATATATTTATTGATATGATTAGAAATGTGTGAAACAGTGGGGGTTATGGGTGTGTTGATGACTTGGAAAATTGATGTCTTTCCTTATTTCATGAACTATATAGGGATTATTTCCCATGGGACCAAGGGATCCCATGGAAATAATGTGACCCACTATACTCCAGAAGCACTTAGAAATAATATTTTTCAACTGGGCTGAGAGAGCTTATAGAAGTATTGTACGTCTCAGGGATGATTAAGCGAGTTTCCAAACCAATTTTACTATTATAAATAGATATAAAACTATGTGATATACTAATCTATAATATACCCCAATGGATAGATCCCATAATACTTATTACATGTTACTTATTTGATTTCAATGCCCTTATATGTATCTATAAAACTCTTTGTTGAATATATGATGATGTTTGTGCTTTTTCTTATTCTTATTCCATGTTTAGGTGAGTTGGAATTATATATTCATTATGGTTTCAGTTCCATCATATTCATGCTTTTTTATCCAAATTTTCAAAATATGAAATATTTTTGTGAAACATAATGGAAAATTTAATGAAATTTTTTCAAAGTGACTTTTTTTAGTATTGCTTTAAAACTAGAGTATTTTTGGGAAGGAGAAAGTTCATATGTAAATTATTGGTAGTATCCTTCTAGGATTTTTCTGTGTTCTCTATACCTGTATTTCAGTGCATGTAGACTTTGTTAGGTAGGACACAAGTAAAGGTAAGTTTGTAATTTCATGTGATGGGTCTTCTTAATTACTATCATTTGTAGATATTTTTGGATGGTGGAGACAATAGTCTCACTAATTTTAGAGTATATTAAGAATTTTAGTATTTTGGTCAGTTGGGATATTATGTATAAACCTCTTCGGTATTCATTCATATTTTCATATTTTGTATATTTTGACTATTTGATATCATATATATATATATTTTATAAACTATAATGTTATGGTGACTATGATATTTTTTAGTAATTATTACATATGCTCTGTTTGAATATTTATTTTTTTATGACTCTTATATTTGTCTAGGATGTCCAATTCATATAAATTTCATACTATATTTTCATGGGTGAAATTATTCTTAAATGGTTAATTTTGAATCCCGAGTGTTTTTTGTCTACCTATGGTAGTTGGGAACTTTCGTCAACCCTTGTCGTGGAGTTGTCTAGGTGATGTGTATGGTCAACCCAGGATGGTTCATTAAAAAATGGTATCATTGACCTCTTGTTTTTAGGGTTTCAATGATATGAAAATGATCAGACCTTTGGGTATCAAGATTTTATTGTGGAGGAGTACCTGGTCGGCTCTCCATCATACTAACCCTCATGTTTCCATGGGTTTTTGAGAGTTTTGTTTAATAGTTAAATCTGATTTTGGGTTTATTTGATGAAATTTAAGGTATTTTAATGTTTATTATGGGTTTCGGGAAGAATCCTTTAATATTTTTGAGAAATTTTAAGATTTAGGGTAAAATCGGGGAGGAAAGGGAATTCATATGGTTTAGTATCAAGGTTAGTATAAATTATTATGATCTCATTAGTCTTGGTTTATAGTTTTTTAGCTCTATTTCACCTAGTTGGAGAAATTTTTTCTAAACCATGTGTCCAAAACATGCACATTTGAAATATGTTTAATTTTTTGATGTTTTCACACCTCATTAATTTGGACTAATTATTTATGAAAATGTTTTTTTGAGATTTATTATATGATTTTTAATGTTTAATTGATATTGATTGAGATTAAATTGTATACTGAATTTTTCCTTGTGTTTTGTAGAATATACCTCATAGAAATACCTTCTCTAAGTGAAGGGAGGGAGATCCATAGAATGTTCCATAAAAAACCCCTAATTTTATCTTGTTTTGGTAGAATTAATGATATGAGATATTCAATCCTTTTTCCAAGAGGGAGAAAGAGTTTATGAATGGATGGTTGACCATGATCATAAGTTCAGCAAGAATATCCAACAAATATTCCATGCAGATAGTGGTCCCCTTGATCATGAAGAATGGATTAAAAGGATTGATCATATATTCCTTTTTCTAAATAATATTAAGACCTATAAATTTTGTATCTCCACTTACATGATTCATGGATAGGTTATAATGTTTTGGGAATGCATGGTTGAAGAAAAAAGGCATGAGGATCTAAAGTGGACTAACATCAAGAAGTTTTTAATTTTTTATTTAAATATGGAGATGCTGAGGTTTTTGAAAGATTATCAGTTCATGACCATGGAGAAAAGTGGGCATTTTAATAATGAATCTCAAGATCAAGATTAGTTCAACTATTATTCTCATTTTCCTAATGACTTACACTTAAGTAATGGATAATGTAGTTTTATCTAAGGAAGACTTAACTTGGAAGAAAGGTCTTAGTGGAGGTTCTTCAATGGATAGGGGAAGCAATAGAAATTTCTCTATCTATAAAAGGAATAGGATAACCCTTATCATAGTAGTGGAAGAGGTGTTCATCAGTTTTATATTTCAGGGTTTTTGTATTCATCTGGGAATAATTCGTTGATTTTTTATTATTGTGGGAAGCCTTTCTATACCAGACATGACTACCCATGGGATCCAAGGATAATCCACCAATGTTGTCATTCAGCTCATCTTCAGTGCTTTTACAAGACCCCCCCCCCCCCCCCGCACATGATCCTCATCCCAGTTGGCGAGGACTCCATAAGTGATTTCGGGAGACCCAGGATGAAATATCAGCGGAGGCTAATTTCCCGGGGTACTATAGTAGGTACTGTAGCGGTACTATAGCGGGCACTGTAGCAGTAGGGAATATTCCCTCGTTTAGGCCTTCGGGCCACCGATTTGGTCCCCAAGTCCTTTAAGGCCTTCGAGCCACCCAAACCGTCAAGTCAGTAAGGCCGTTAGGCCACCTCAAGGCCTTCGGGCCACCTTAAGTGCAGATGCAAACAAGAAAACCTATAAGGAACAAGCATCAGAAGAAGGATAATCAAGGGGCTTTCTCCATAGTTGAAGCTAAACGGATTGTAATAATGAGAGGGTATGGAACCTACCCTCAGGACAAGACTGTGAATGCATGGTAAATCCTAGATGAATAGTCATGCGATGGTGGAAAGCTGATTTCACGATGAAGATGCTGGGGAGGAGCAGTTCCAAGTAGTTAGTTTGGGTTGTATGTAACTTTTGAAGCCTACAGGCAATGAATTACTCTACAGCATTTGGTCCATGTAATTATTTCACCTAAGGTCCTTGTAAGAGTTCCACCTCACCCCTTGAATGGTGGATTATCAAAAATCAATAAAAAATGAAGGCCTTCGTCCCATTGGATGGATGGATAGGACACCCCCCCATTGAATAGTGGATTCGGTTCTTTATTGTCCATGAGATTAAAGGTGTTATATATTTATAAGGGTGTGGGGTCTAGCATTTGTTAAAAGGGGGATATAATTCATCCATGTAGTATTAGGTATCAAATGAGTAAATATGTATCTATGCAATGTATATTTCACTTAAGTACTTTGAATTCATACTGACCAATGTGAGAGGTATGTTGTTTACTTCTTCTTTTATGTCCTTCGATTTGATTGATATCGATGCTTCTTGATCCTTTATCATGTTAAATTTATCTATGTATTTGGTTATGATGTTTGATTTTATTCTATTTATTATGGATCTATCTACCCCATTGGTAAGGATGAAGGACCATGGCCCTGTGTTCCGATACTTTCATGGTTTAGTTACCGACATAGAGGCCATGTGAGACTTCCTTGTGTTGAAGATGAATATTTATTATCACATCATCAGTATAGATTTGATGATCAGTTTAAAATATATGATTTACATCTATCACAATAGGGTCTAGTTTTTATCCTCTAGTGGGATCACAAACAATTTCTAGGGTGATTTTAACCGAAGGCCAGGGTGGGTAGGACCCGTTTTTCTAGATATGTGATTAAATTAATTCCATATTTCTAGGTTGTTTTTTTTATTTTTCAGAGTAAGTTTCTTATGTGATTTTTACAATGGAATTTGGTGGGAATGACAAGGTGTTTCTAGATTCTTTTTTGGGGCTATTCCCCTATAAGTGGTTGAGTTTTCTATCAAATTTCACCCAAATATGAGCCCCATTTTGTTAATTTAGTCTGGACGGGCCATACAGAGTTGAAAGTGTTAAAGGATATGTTAGTTGACCATAATAAAAAGGGATTTATTTGTCCAAGTGTTTCACTGTGTTCATAAAAAGTTCTTTTTTTTCAATTAAAGATGATGGGTGTCTATACATTTAAAAATATAACAGCAAGATGAATCAGGTGACTGTTAAAAATAAATACATGTTATCTCAAATAGATGATAATTTTTTATCAACATAGGGGATCTTGGTTTTTTTCAAAAATATACTTGAGTTTGGGTTACCATAATTTGAGTTATAGGAATAGAATGTAACAAATACCACTTTCGGGATATGGTATGGGAACCTTTAGTATCGAGTTATTCAATTTTCTCTTTCTCTATAGGTCTTTATGGATTCTATGAACCAGTTCGTTCATCACCTTTTAGACTCATTTATGGCCATTTTCCTTGATAATATCTTGGTTTATTCTAATATGAATGATATTTTATTCATAGAAGATTATGTAGTCACCCTGGGGGTGGGCGGGGTAAACAGGGGTGGGAAAATTTTCACCAATTAGGTTCAATTGAATTTTTTACCTTTATGTTGATAAAACATCTATCTTCATTTAGGATGTATGGATATTTGATATAAATCCCAAAAAACATAATACATTTTTGGTTCCACATGATGATAATAAATAATATTATAAAAGGTTTTTTAAAATTATTATCCATGGTGTGGGAAACCTAATCCATTATACATCTAGTTATTATCCTAGTCTATAGATTTTCACTCTTCTCGTAAGTGTTACAAAGGGGAATGTTATTATCCTGAACCCAATAGTAAAATTATTATCCCAAAATCCAATTAAATAATATTTCTCATGTGGTTGGGTTATCCCCCAAAAATATCCTTACCTATTGGTATTAATGGTGGTATTTTTAATACATAAACTATGATTCATTCAATTTTATTTATAAAAATTCTCATGGATGAATCTATTACTTCTTATGTTCTTCAATTAAACATATATAAAAATTGCAAAATCACCTACTTATTTTAAACCAAATTTCTAGATATATCTCAATGCATAAATATAAAAAAATTACTAGATAATCTTGATGTCGGTCTAGCTCTCAACATCAAGTCTTCAGAATCTAGTGAAATTACTCAACTTATTCATAACATTAACATATGATATTCTCAAATCTACAACCCAACTAAGCTTTTGGTAACCTCAGTTTATAACTCACTCTCAACTTATTCTCCTCTTTGGATTGGTGTTTTCTCACTCTTTCTTACAATAAATCAATAAAATTTTTTTAATGAGCTTGGTCCCATATATAGGATCATCCTACATGGATATGTTCAGTGATTTTAAATACATGAAATCTATGTCCCTAAACCTTTTTATTTTTTAATGGAATCAATAATTATTATAAAATCTCATATAAAAGTCAAATATCCAATAAATATAGTGTCAAATCACTTTTCAAATCACTCTTAAACCTAATGTAGATTCATAAAATTCCATTTAGGAATATCAAAATTTAAATGTCTTACTCAATATCTTCATAATAATTTTTTATTTCTCATAAATGAAATATCCTAACACTTATTTTGAGTGAATTTATATGAAATTAATTCTGAAATTTTTTAGAGATAGATTCCTCTACTACATCACTAATATTAATTATTTTAAAAATCAACAAACAACTCCATACATTCCCAGAATTGTTTTTCCATTGAACACAAAAACTAATGCATGCATGAAGTTATTATTTTCTATATTTGGTAAATTTACTATTTTTACTTGAAAATATATTATCTTCTTAAGGTTCTTCTGGTGGTGAACTCTATATTCATACCACATGGTAGCTACTTCCATTACACTCAAGTACTACTCCAAGAATTTTAAACTCTTCATTGCTAAGTATATCACCTTAATTATCATTATAGACTTTTAACACTCCATCTTATTCATGAAATAATATAGGTCCTCACACCTCATGTAAATATAATGCATGAAATCCTGTATACAAAGTCATTATAAATCTCTATTATGATTACCCAGCCTTAATGTATATAGAAATTTCATCATTTTTAAAGAATATTTCATACATTACACAAACACAACACCAAATACCATATTATTTTGTGCCTTTAGAAACATTAAAAAATACACAAATGGTTCATAATGCATAAAAAATTTATCCAACATATTTCATAATATCTAGAACCATTTTCACATATCATAAATACATTTATTTATATACTGGGGAAAAGAAACATAATAAAGGCTGATCTCATATGCTTAGTATGATTAAAAAAGGGTGACTTTTTATCATAACATTAATATATGTGTATGGGAACATAATAATAACATTTGAAGATCATTGACTACATATCAATGATCATATACATGATTCATGGAATAATGTTTCCCATTTCATAAGACATAAATCATAAGGGAGTCAAAAACATAAACCATTGAAGAATAACATAGAAATAAGACATGGAATTTTTGTAGATGCACAAATATATAAAATCATTTTCATAGTAGTCAAGGATTATATCCAATCCTATCTTAGTGGAATGGGTTCACTACCCAAACCATATTTATAGTCAAATTTTAATCCCAATACCATATTATTAGTCATGGTTCACTCCCAATACCATATTTGTAGTCAAGGTTTACTCCCAATACCATCTTAGTAATCAAGGTTCACTCCCAAGATCATATTAGGGGATAATTCCTTTATATAACTAGGTTCACTCCCCATTTTACCCATGTCTATCTCATGAGATATAAATCATCACCCAATTCAATTGAGGGAGATATAGGTCCCACTAATTAAATAATTAAATCCATACATATGTGTTCCAAAATAAAATAAATTATTCATCTTAAATAAAAACTAACCACAAAAATATTTAGGATAGATTCATTAAATTGTAACATCAATAAATAATACATAACATCAAATAATGTTATCATATATGGAAAATGGATTTGAGAGATCATTTGAAATAATTCTTCAAGAAATATCCTTTCATGTTTGAAAAATAACTTTTTAAAACATATTTCATTTTTTTAAAAAAATATTTGAAAATAATTTTTAAAATTTATAAATTATTATTTGAAAAATATTTTATTCATATTTTAAATCCTTTCCCTTAAAAATTATTAAAAGATTATTTTTGAAAAGATTATTAAAAACCATTGTTTTTGAATAAAATAAATTTCTGGATGAAGGGAGGATAACATTACAGGAAACATATAATATAATGAAAATAATTAAATTCAAGACAAAAAATTTCAATGAGTTGTATACAGACCTTGTGAAATAATTTAAGTGCATAACATAACATGTGTCTCAAAGAAGGAAAATTGGGACAAAATTACCATACTAATTTGGTATATTTTAAACCGTAAACCCTATAAAAGTTAGATCATAAAATGGATATGTAAATAATAATAAATATAAGTATACAAATCATATATTATATTCCTAGGAATTATATACACCCCAAAAAATGAGTTGTGAATATGGAATAAGCCTTGAAGATATAAATGTGAGACTAGAAATCACCTTACTGTAAGTATTGGCTTCCTTCATAAGTGTTAAAACCTAATATAAAATAGATATAATTATAAATATACCCTAAAAATATTCATATATATAATAACATATTTTATTTACTTATGACTTTATATGACTCATATATTTACACTTCCATGTTTAAGGTATTTTTTCAAGTAATAACCCCTTTATTATTCGTACATGTTTGGATTTTTTATTCTTGACTCTCTTACATAGATCATAACTAAATAATATAATTAATTATAAACATGATATAAATATACTATATATTCATTATTTATCCATTTATGTTGATTCAATTAATTTACAATCATAAAATAAAAATACACTTCTCATGGAGATGGAAGGCCATAAGTACACATGAACGTTGCTTTAATTTTCTTATCAGATTAAAGAAAAAAAAATTATGATATAATATCATTGAATAATTATTTTTATGAAATATATATTACATAATTTTATCAAAATAAAATTTAATACATTCCATGTAAATCATTAATGAATCACATCAGTTCGTAAGGAAGCAGTATGTCATACACATGAATGAGGTCATCATATTCCCATATGATGTAAAGAATGCAGGAATGTGTTATATAAAAATTATAACATAATTATAAAATTAGAAACGTGATATATATCATTATAATCTATAAATATATCATTATTAACATCCTTTAAATATGGTAATGGAAGAAATAATGACTCTGATTCAGGAGGCGGTAGTCCGTCATACACATAAACGATGATTGGGTACCCCATGTTATGGAAGTGTGTGATGTTATAGTTAGTAACCTTAACATAAAAACATATAATTGTATTTTATATACCTATTTTATTATATAAACATGAAATAAAATAAATTTAATCTGTTTTACGGAGAAATTGTTGGGAAAAATCCTTCAAGGCATCATGAATCATTTTTAAGGTGATTGTGTTTGTTGACAACATTGGACTCCATGTTTTGTTTGTCGACAAATCAGACCATGGTTTATGAGTGTGTTAACAAAGGGGAATTAAATGGTGATTTCTCAGTTTCAAGGGATGATTTCAACAATCTATAATTGATTAAAGAACCTCGACAAGGGAATGGATGATTTGGAGGTGGTACAACAAGAGAAGAAACAAGGTGGCATCCTTTTCCTGTGTTTGCCAAATTTTTGGGATTTAAAATTGGAAAATGGAGAGATGTGTTTTTGGAAAATGGAGGAGTTCTTAAAATCATAGTGCTGTGTGGAAAAAATAATGTGTTGTAAAAAATATCAGGGCGTGGTGGGAAAAATATAGTGGCATGTGAAAAATCAGTGTGGTGCGCAAAAAATCAGCATGGTGCGCGAAATAAAGGGATGATTTATTTTTGCACAAGCGGTGTTTCATGGTTAGAAGCTCTAAAATTTCCAAATTCACGAGGGGAGTAAAATATTGGAGCCATGTGCAAAAAATGGAGTTGCACGAATGATGTGCTTTTCACGCTCGAAGAGAATTACGCGCTCAAGGAGGTTTTTTCACGCGGAGTCGATTTTTCCTATAAATATGAAGTGATCCCCCCTCATTCGATAAGAGTAGAAGACATAGAGAGTATCTGAGCTCTGGAATGTGAAATTGGAGTAGACAAGGGAGTTTCACGAAAAGAACATGTTTGCATGCAAAAACTAATGTGTGTAAAATAATTCATTGCGTGTAAAATGGGTGTTGCGAGAAAAGGGGATTTCACGCAAAAGCAGAAAATTACTTGCAAGGCAGTGTAGAGGATTCACGTAAATTTTTTGGTGGCATGAAAAAGGGGAGTTGCATGAAAATTGTATTTCGCACAAGGCAAGGGAATTATGCACATTGTGTGGTAAGGGTTGTGCATAAATATTTGGGTTTCCCGGTACATTTAGTGAAAAGTGAGATTCATATGTGGGTAAAAGTTGGTCATCAATAGAGAATCTATCAATAGTTAAAGATGCAAATTTAGTTAGAGATAATGAAGAGAACTACATGTCTATCAACTGTGAGTGAATCTTCTAAAGAAGCAGTGAGCACACTTCAGTTGAGAGAGTAGTGAGATTTCATATTGTGAGTGGTTGTAAACCAGGAGGGACAGTGAGTCATCTTCGAACTTGTAAACAATAGTATTATTATAATGGATTTGGTACATCGGAAGATTTCCGGTGTATTCTACTTGGATGTAGCCCGGTGAGCGTGAACCAAGTAAAAATCGGTGTGTCCCATGAATGATTTAATTTCTTTGTATACTTTTCTACATGAAAGAGAGATAAAATAGTATTTCTTAACAGAAAAACAAGATCAATTGGTAGTTATTTTAATCTTTCAAACCCTGATTCACCCAACCTTTTAGGTTATCCAACCTAGTGGACCTAATAGAAATAAAAAAAACATTTGTTGTTGAACTTACCCTCTTATTTGGGTATCTTTATTTAGTTTGCACCAACGAACTTCCTTGGTTGGATTTCATCCCAAAGAAAGGATTATATGATGAATTAAAGGAATCTGGTAGTATATTTTTACATGTTTTGTCCAATACATATATGTTTTTATGTGTAAATAAATGATAAGAAGTGTTTCATTTTATAAGAGATGGGAGGGCCACTTTTTTGAATTTCTCAAATGACTAATTAACAATAAATTCAATATTAATAAAAATACATCCATAATACCTTGGATTAAAATATAAGATGATATTATGTTTTAATATAATTATAAAATATATTTTAAAAAAAATTATGTTATTTTAAACCTTATAATATTGATTATCCCTTAGTTTACCTATATTAATTTTAAATGTGGTAATATAATTTTCAATATTAAAAGGTTCTAATTTTTAAATATAATGTGTTTATTGAAAAATAAATTGGAAATTTAAAATATTTTAGACCACATATTATCCAAATAGTCTTTATTGAATATTTTATGATTTATAAATAATTTAATAAAATATTATTTTCAATAAATATCATAACTGTCAATTTTGACACTATTCATTAATTTAACTTTAATAGAATATAGAAAATAATATCTTAAAAAATATAAATACACCCATAAAATTACATATTAACATGTTAAATACATTTATCACATTAATTAATTTAAATTATATTTTTTTAATATTTATAATATCATTTAATTGATTTTTTATTAAGTTAATAATTACTGCATCATCATTGTGTAGTTATTTATGATAAAATATTTTTTCACTAGAAATTAGAAATAAATTTACATGATCAATATAAATATTTTATCATTAAAATTACTTATTATAGTCAAACATATCCTCAATATAACCGCATATTAAAAATATTTCACTTGTTAAAAACAAGAGTACGAAATGTTTAACATTTCCTTGAATAAAATAAAATAATGGTTATAATATAATCAATATGGAAAACTATTATCAAATTAACTTTCCTTTATTTATTATGGGTGGAAAATAATCACACAATATAATTGGGGCATGTTTTAGAGTCAGTTTCAAATATTTTTAATATTATTTTCACCCTTAATTACTTGATTTATACATAACGTTAATAATAAAAATTACTGAGTTCACTATTCATAATGTCCATAAATAAAATAGATCTATTTATAAAATTTTTACATTATGAGTCCAAATATGAAATAATTTTTTTAAAAAATAAAATCATAGAAGTTGATATATTAATAAAAAATCAATCATGTAGGCGGGGTGAGAAAACTGGCTTTCAAAGTGAAAAAGTTCAAAAGTTTACTGTGTTTTTATATATAAATTCAATATAAAATTTATTTATTTGAAAAAAATTGTATTAATATATTTATAATTGTATTATTTTGACAATAAAAAAATTAAAATATAATTTATCATTACAAATTATTTGGATGAAAATTCCATTTTAAATCAAAATTCAATATTTTCACTTTTAATCAAAAGATAAAAGTTTTTAAAAATAAGCAAAAAATTATCCAATGATAATTTTGACAGTAATATTCTAAAAATGAATTTTATTTTTTAAAATAAATTTTATAAAAGTGTGAAAATTTATTTTTATAATAAGTCTTCCAATAAAAGATGAAAAAACACATTTTTTTTAAAAATACAGTTTTTATTCTTAAAAAATGGATTTTTTCTTATTTAATGCCAATAAAACTTATTAGATGAATTTAAAAACATATATTTTAATATATAAAAAACAAATTTCGTTAATATATTTCAATAAAAGATATTAATTTAATATACTATGGTAAAACTCTTTTATGGGAATAAAAATAATTTAAAACAAACACAACCATTGCTTTCAATTGGTTTTTATCTTTATTTCTAATTAATTGGTCACTAAATAATTTATTTTATAAAAATATTTAAACCCTATTTTATAATTAATTTATTCATTTTCATTCCCTCCATTTGAATAGATAGGTTGTAACTATCATAAAAATAGTATATTTTTATTTGATAAAACTCACTCTTGCCAATAACACAAGATATAAAAGGAAATCATTGAAGTGTGTCACTTATGAAAAAAAATTTCTTGTGTGTACTTCAAGAAAAACTCTATGTTACATGTAATTCAAAAAAATATATAAATCAAAATTTACTTAGTGTATTGTACAGTGCAATTCATCAAGTTTAATTTATTTGAAAAAAAACCTAAAAACACATGGTGTTACATTCTACCCCCCTTAAAACAAATTTCACCCCTGAAATTTATCACTATAATACAAAAAATGTGTATAGAACATCTTTATAATATCCTCAATATTTCATGTGTCTTCCTAAAACATGTGGTTCTCCACAAAAAAACAAAATAGGTGGGTTATCTTGTTTTGTAGAGATATATCTCTTCCACACCGAATTTTGACTATTTTCTCTTCATAAGAAAGATCATGGTCCAGTGGTGTGACCTCTGAATTTAGAATATGTTAAGGATTGAGTATTTAATTAAAAATAAGAGATAAATGGAACACATCATGAATTTAATAGATATTTGGTGAAATATACAATCAATAAGATCTTGTTCTGATATGATCAAGAATTAAAAAACATACATCCTTACAATTCGAAATTTCACTTAAAAAATCAATGTTTGATGTTTGAGATTTTTTTGTGGGAAACCCACATTATAAATAGGGTTAATAAAACTTATTTTTAAAAAGGGTCAATTTAAAATGATAGTATCACCACATAACTTGGTTTATTATTATGATAACATTAGTGGATGGTGAAAGCATTAGTATAAAAGGGAATTCCAACAATCATGATTTGATGGAGAGAGATTGTGAACATGGTCATTATAAATATTTCCATCAAAGAATGATAAGTATGTGATAATCTAATGACCATTTGATTCATCAGAATTGAAGGTTCTAGGATAATAGTTTTTCTCAATATATTATTCCTAATGTTGAATAATTTTCACAAGAAGATATACGTTCTTCATTTCATTCCATTTTGTAAGAACAAACTAATCCTACAGTTATGCCTAGATAAATTTCTCATTAATATTAAGAATCACCTTCATTGAATATCTTAATGATCTAATCATTTATCCTTCTTGAAAACTTAAATGAATACCTAGTAGAAAAGTCTCTGAAATATTTGAGTAATCCTTCCTTAGCTTTCTTTTTGTAGGAGCAAAGGCGATGCCCCTATTATCAGTCAGATTCTTCATTTTATGATTGATAATATCATTGAAAGAGCCTTTGTCACTACCCAAGGACTTAAATATCTGTTTCTGGTCACCCTTTCATCATCAGATACATTCTACAACTTATTAGATACATTAAAATAGTTAAATAACTTTTAGATCTGCACTTGATAGTTATCATTTTGTGCCACATTATTGAGGTCACAATCATATAGATCCTAACAAGACAAATCAAACCCTTCTGGCTGTATGAAATATTATCCTATAAACTAGCGTTTTGTGTTACTTTCCTCCAAAACCACACACTGGGAATCCTTACAAGCAGTGTGCTCATCATGGGTCCCCTCATTCACTGTGGCTTCCTTAATGTGAGTTGAAAAATCCCACTTAATGCCCAGACCAATGACCAAAGAGACCTCCCCCTCTTCAATCCCATCACTTATTATTAGAGTCTTCTTACACTATATACTAATCTCCTTAAGAGAATCAGCAATCCATGGTGATCTGTCTAACCTTGACTCTAAACTATGTTGTTTCTTAGTCTAATTTGAAGTAGAAGTCTACCACCCTTAAGGGTCTAAATTCTATTTATCACCCTCATCCAAATACCAAAATCAATTTTTGGTCAGTAATGATCTAGGAAGGAGCTACTGGCTAGATTACTTCCACCTCAGATGGGATGAATTCATGCTGGGCAAAGTGAGATCATGCCCATTTTTAATCTTCTCAACTCTAACAACATAATTAGTTGATATCAGTGGAAGGGATATACCCTCATCGCTCGGAGCATGATATTTCAGGTAATCAAATATAAATAAAATATTCCTATTGTTAAATAAAATATTGATCTATAAAACCTCATCCAAAGTTCTACTTAAAAAAATTTCAAAATTTTTTACCCTTATGGACCTTCCAAAAGATTAAAATCACAACCTTTAAAAATAAAGTCACTTTATTTCTAAAATCAATGTATAATTAATACCCCAAAAAACTAGATGTTTCACTTAATTGTCACATAGAAAACATTTGAATACCATCATAATGAATTCTCGTGGAACATTGTAATAACAAAAAAACCTTCGTTTAATACACACGTGTTTCTCCATTCCTTATATAAGAACCATTCTTATAAATAACATTTTCATCAGAACCTTGGGTTAACACTTATAAGGATATAATATGTTACTTCATTAATACAGAATTAAAGTATAGAATCACATGAATTTTCACTAATGGATGAAAATTAATATTTCTGGCAGGCTTATTTATTACCAATGAAACATGAAATTCCCAACAAAGTATAGGAGGATAATTATTCCCTAATTATCATAATTCACTTCATCCATTATGATAGCATAAGTGTTCCCTATGTCATTTGTCCTTATAGGTTTCTGTGGTTTACAATCCATATTAGTACTTGGATTATGGAACTTATTAGTGTAATTCCAAAACTCATTACTATTGAAACAATTAATCTAGATAGGTCCACTCTTTGGAGATTTATCTTTATTCCCATTAATTCGGTGTTCAAATATTTGATGTTATATTTCCCACTCTTAAAACAATTTTCATTCCCCTTGAGACTACTTACTCCATGTTCCATTCAAAACATTGAGCATAATATCAATCAAATTTTGTCATTTCTATAGTTTTAGAGTTTCCTTTGAATTATATATTTATTCTATTATCATAACCTTGAGATTAAATGGAAAATTAAATATCTAATTTTTTAAGAAGAATAAAATGATGATACTTACTAAAAAATAAGTTATCTAACTCACCCCAATCCATAGAGGCAATTTTATCTTGTTTCCTCATAATCTTGACAACACTCTACCATTGATTCACTTCATATTCCAAGAAATAAGTTCCCAATGTAACATTTTCATGTTCTAATGAAATTATAATGAAAATTATATTTTTAGTGGTACAAGTCAATTTTTTAGGAACTATTGGATCAATCATTCCACTAAAATAATTTTGGTGTTTCCTTAAAATGAATTTTAGAAACCATTATACCATCCTCAAGACATTTGGACACTTAGCATGATTCATGGATTGATAAGGTTTTTTGATCCTATAAATGAGGTTTTTATTTCCATATTTCACAACATTTAGTTTCTCAGGAGGTTATAATTTCATTTTCCATTACTTTCTTCATTAACACGGTTCCTTTTGGGTTCCATATAATGACAAAAACCAGAATGAATATCATGAGTAATAATAATAATATTACTAAAACCAAATAATCAGGTAAAATGGCTTATAAAATTCCTATCTATGACAACCTAGGTTTAATTATATGTTATTCATGACCGTTACTGTAACACCCCAATCTTCCATGGTACGCTCCTCTTTGAATAATAGAGCAGCGTGTGTTGTACGCAACTTCGAGTTCTAACACACCGCGACTAATCAAGGTAGCCATTATGAATGGTAATAACCACTTTTTGAATTTATAGAAAATTTATATTTCAAAATGGACTTCATTTTTGTATTCGTAATATCGAAATTAGCCTATGTTGAATTTTTTGTAACTTTCTGAGAACTTCCAATTTTTTATGAATAGTGAAAAATACTTAAAAACAACTTTTTTAATCAAAATAATTTATTGTGATAAATTATACTATATAGTGGTTTTAAAGTATAATTAGAATATATTTTTACCATTTTATCCATTGGTGGTCATTAGAATTTATTTAACATTGAAATTGGACATAAACAATTTCCAATCTTTTGATATAAATTGTTTCTTAAAAACACGCTATTTGTTGTGACAACGGGAATTAATTATAAAATTAATTAATGAAACTTATATGTTTGGAATTTTGTAAAATAGAAATCATTTTTGAATTCGGAATATCAATTATAGCTTAGGGTGAAATTTTGGCATTATTCTGAAAAACTTCAATTTTTGATGAATAGTGAAACCACTAAGTGGTAGTTAAATAACTGATTTTTCGTTTAAATGAAATATTACAACTTCTGTGTTTTGAATTTCAAAAATCCGACATACATGGTTGTCATTAAGAAGTAAAATGTGGTTCAATGAGATTAAAATAATTTTTGGTGAATAGTAACTTTTAAGTTCTTAACCGCGATTAGAGGTAATTAGTGTAGTTTAAGGTAAAAGCAATGTTTTAATAATATGAGATGAGCTTGACACATGTCCTACTCTCATTGTATGTGCCATGGCCGTCCACGAAAATCCATGGGTCAACTTGGGGATCCCATGGAGCAACTTTAGTTGGAAAATGACATAAATACCTTTTATTTAATGTTAAAGTAAAAAATGACACAAACATGAAATGTTTTAATAAAACAATTTTTACATGGGATTATACAAGTCATATTTTTGACTATAAATAGTCATTGGAAATCTAAAAATATTTCCTATATTATAGTATTTTTTTATAATTTTTAGACATTAAATAAATTAAATTATTTATGACATCATGATGATGCAGCGATGACCTCTTATTTAACAATTTAAATAAAATGAGAAGATAATGTAAAATCCAAGGCTTACACTTGTCCAAAGACTATTGGATGAGTATATTTCGAACCCTTATCACCTTATCCTCGAATTATATAAGTGTGGGACCTCTAAAATCCGAAACTCATTTTATAATAAAGTGACTTTTCTTTACTTTCCAAGAGTGTCCATCCTCTCCACTTATAAAAGGCCCCCACCTATACCACCTCATTCACACTTTCAAGCCATTTGGCTCGGCCAACCTCTGCCCAAATACTCTCCCAACTTCCCCCTCTTACTCATAGGAGCCTCACTTTGGGCAGAACTCTTCCCAAGGAAGCCTTTTCTTCAAATCAAAAAGTGTTACCCGTTTTAAAGGTAGTGTTTTCTCTTATGTTCTTTTGTTTTATTTTTCTTCTCCAACCCCCTAAACTCTTTTTATTATTTTCTTTTGTAACAACACCAGTATCCTCAATATACTAGGATGTTGTTATAAGAAGGATTCTAGCTACACTTACACACACCTACATCTAATGGTTAAACAACATACTGTTTCTGTGGATGGCAAATTCGGCCTCACGAAACGATGATTGTTCAAATTCATTTAACACCTATAATGGTGGCCATTTTGATGACACTATTTTCATATATGATATATATATTATGTTTATGTTTTCCTTATCATTCTGTATTTCTCATTTATGGCATACTTTATGATTTCCATTATGGGTAAACGCGAAAATTTCATTTTAGGAAGTGCGGACTACCGCCCCCTCAAAGTGATTTGAATCATTAATGCCATATGTGGGATGTATAAAGGATGGAGTAAATGGTATTATAAATTATATTATACTGGAATTATATTATACCTTTATATAATTATAACTTCATTCCATTAAATATGAAATAAAAATGAAAGTAGCATTCATGCGTACGTACGACTTACCGTCTCCATGAATGGTGCATTTGATTTCTTACCTCTAAATGTCATGTAATATTATGAATGAATGTATATACTGGACATATATGAGATATATGATATCTATATCATGAATATAATTCTGGATATAACAGATATTTCACCACATGAACAACTCGTAATTATAAGAAGTCTATTTTTGACTCAAGTACCAAAGATCGACAAAACGAACGTTATTAACTTAAATAATTATGTAATGTTCATAACATTGTAATAAGTGATATAAAAAAGATAATGAAGTTGAAAAAGGTTTTTAATAAGGTAGATATTAACTCTAGTTTATTATTAAGGAGGATAAAGAACGGTTGAGTCAAGTCGGACATGAGGTAAGGGAATTTCTTAACCCAACTTCCATTCTTTGGGTTAATCTCCTACTTTCAAATTATGTCATGATATTATTATGTCCTATTTTGTATTTTTTTTACATTATTTATGTGTACATATAGTGAATACACATAATAGATCTATTTTATTTTAAAAATGATCTTTTTAAGGACTTCGTCTCAATCTCCTTTCATTGAGGCATATTTGGTTTTATACACAATTTTCTTTTATACGGTGTATAAACCCCTTTGACTTTTACGTTTATTCAAAAGAAATCTTTTTTATATGAAGTGTTTTGCTAAATGACAAAAGGGAATGTTTTTCTTTCCGTACTTATGCGGCGACAACGACTTCTCCACCGCCGTGACCATTATTTGAGTTTCGGCTTCCTCTACAAGCCATCATTTTTTTAATGAAAAATAAATACAAAGTTTTAACTTTCTTTTATTTTGGTATTGAAAATGGTTTTGAAAGCGTTTTTATTATATCAATGTGTTGTATTGATATCATGTGATTGAAATGTGGAAAAGTTATGTTTCCTTTATGCATGTTTTATGTGATACGATTATGTTATGGTTTATGATATGTTTAAACCTATTCATATGAGGAATGTATTGGACTTAATAAGTGACGGGTGGAGCCCGCTATAGCTCCTCGATGCATCAGTAGGTCTCATGAGACAACTAGACGTGGAATTGGCCGACGCCCTTTCCCAATTTAATTTATGGTTTTGGCCGAGGCCTTAATCATTTTAGACGTCTTGGCCAAGGCCTTGACAAAATGTTTCAGAATGTCTGGAATTATACATTCCCTCATTATGAAAGTGGTTATTGATATTGCATGTGATTATTCGACCAGTAGAATATCCATGTGAATAAGTAAATGGCATTATCTCATTTTACTTTTGCCATATTATGTTGAAGTTCATGTTTAAAAGGCTTTTGTTTTAGTTATACATTTCCTTAAATATTAATGTTTCTTTATGAAAGCTTCCGCAATATTGTTATCCTTACTGAGCATCTGAGCTCACCCATTTCAATGTTTTAATATTTTCCAGGATTGAAGAAGTATTTTAGGAATGACCTGCAGGGATAGTCAGAAGAGGATATGAGTGTGGACTATGAAGACCATGTTATTGTAATTTTTTTACTTTATGATGTAATGTAACATTTATGAATGTATCTAGTGTTTCGAAGGCTACTAAACTAATCGGTCTTCCGAGACATGATCTTTTGTGATCATGCCAATGTTATGAAGTAATGCACCGACTCCGGGTAGCTGGGGTCGGGGCTTTACAGTTGGTATCAGAGGCAGTTTAGTACTAACCTTGGAAGCTAGATTTAGATAAACTCTGATTAGATCACATAGCCCAAGGATAGACTTTGAGGATTAGTATAGAAGAACTTCCTAGAATTTTGGTATTATAGTGATTTTGTGAGTTTTCCGAGCAATACATCCCTGTCTGGATACGAGCAGGTAGAGGCGGCTCTGGAACAGATGTACCTAGGGGTAAAACCCGAAAACACCACTTTGAGCTAGACTCGAACGAGAACTGGTGAATGAAAATGGGACTTGCTGCACTCTTGGTTACGACACTCCTGGGAGATATGCTTAGGATAATTCTCGTTTTCTTTACAAACCACTATGAAGGGTTATGAGTATATACTTCCTCAAACAAAACATTTTTATAATTATGGATTATATCCATAAATAGTTCAATTTATGTTAAGTCTTTTATAAGTATGGAATTATGTATTTTGATTCATAAACTAATCTAGTTTATGCCATTGTATAGAAATAGCGCCTACTGGAAAGAATGGAAACCGTATCAATGCATGCACTCCGTGTAGGGATTTCCCTCCTGCTCAAGATAATTATTGCGGAGCTGGAGATACAACTGGTGCTGATCAACTTATTACCATACTGGGACAACTCATTCAGGTTATGAATAATAACCTTACTCGTATGGAGCACCCTGATCCGCAACGTGGAGGATCAATGTTAGACCGTTTCATGAGGCAACAACCGCCAACTTTTAATGGGGGTACAAATCCATTAGTAGCTGAGCAATGGATAAACTCCTTAGAAAAAATATTTCATGCCTTGGGGAGTAGTGAAAGGGAAAAGGTTATCATGGAAGTTTACCGCCTCACTAGAGAAGCTGATCAATGGTGGTCATTGATTCAAAATACAAAGGAAGATGAAGAAGTATCAATTATGGAATGGAGAGAGTTCAAAGATCTTTTCTTAGAAAAATACTTTCAACATGACCATCGAGCAGATATGGAAAGGCAATTTCCGAGTCTGAGACAAAAGGAGGATGAGAATGTCACAAAGTATGAGGCCAACTTTACAAGGTTAGCGAGGTATGCTGCAGATTATATACGTAACCCGAGAAGTAAGATTGATCGTTTCTTTGATGGGTTAAAACCATTTCTCCGTCAAGCTTTAGTATCGAAATCTTTCTCAACATACGAAGATATTGTCTCGTGTACAATCAAGATGGAAAAGGAATTTTCTAAGTCTCATGACTTTATAGAAAAGCAATAAAAGAAGAGAATGGTGGAACAAGAGACGGATAAAGGGAAAAAGGGAAAGAAGGATTTTCCATTATGTGATAATTGTGGGAAGAATCACCCCGGTTCTTGCCTAAAAGGAATGGGAGTTTGTCAGAAATGTGGAGAAAAATGTCACCAGGCACGTGATTGTAAGGGAAAGAAAGAGGCTATCAATGTTGAATGCTATAATTATAGGGATATGGGGCATTATGAAAATGAATTTCCTAGGCGTCAGGGAAACTTACCTCAGAAAAGGCCAAGGGATCAAGGACAATCTTATGATGTTACTACAGTTGAAGAGGAATAATTATTGTATTTGTGTTTTTGGACTCAAGAACTAGATTATGGTTATAAGAATAATGTGATATATATAAGGATTGTACTGCAGTACATGTTGTTTTCATTAATGATTTAATATGATGAAGGTAATCATATTTTTAGTATGTGACAATAAGTGAACCTTTACTTTGTTTGGGGAATCTGAGGTTACAATTGATTTTGGAATTTAGAGACCTTTTAGAGAAAGTCTGGACGGAGCTATTTTGGATAACTATTAAGGTTGGAATGGATTAAGTTGATCATTGGATAGTATTTTTTAAGGTTAAAACATTTCTGAAGATTATTTTTGGAATATTATAGTTTTAGGAAAAGGACAACCTGCAGTGTGGGGCATAACCCGTCGTGTCCGACAAAGCTGTAGGAATCGAACCCACAACCATAGTGCGACATGCCTTTATTTCCTACCACTAGCCTACAGGAAGTCCCTGGTTATTAAAAAATAATTTTAATAATCAAAATGGTATGTTTTAACGTTTGGAACCTTATACAATTAGGATAAGTATAATATTTTTGAGTTCGATTATCTTTTGAGTGAAAGATGAGTTGAAGGTTGAAACTCTAATTGTCAAGCATAAATATATATATACCTATCTATTATTCAATGAATGAATTAATTCTTAAACATTAGTAAAGGGATATTAAAACAAAAAAATGTGTTATCCTAATACCTTATGTCTTGTTGAACTGATGATATTTTAAATCAACATAGATTGAAGGCTTTGAGTCCCTCAATTTGACAGTTGATTGTGATTGATGACCTCAATCACTCCATACAAATATTTACGTTTTTCCTCCAATTATATGTCTCTAATTGCCACCAATTTTCTCCTAATCGAGATCATAATTGGGTGGTGACTTTTTCATTTCCGTTTCCCTCTTATTAAGGCTAAATTTTATTAATCTTATTTCCGATGTGGGTTTTCCACAAAGGTATTTTCTATTTTCAACCTTTTATTTTCAAAGAAAAATTTCAAATTGCGAGGACGCAATTTATTTAAGGAGGGGAGAATGTAAAACCCCAAGCTTCCATGGTACGCTCCTCTTTGAATAATAGAGCAGCGTGTGTTGTACGTAACTTCGAGTTCTAACACACCGCGACTAATCAAGGTAGCCGTTATGAATAGTAATAACTACTTTTTGAATTTATATAAAATTTATATTTCAAAATGGACTTCATTTTTGTATTTGTGATATCTAAATTAGCTTATGTTGAATTTTTTGTAACTTTCTGAGAACTTCCTATTTTTTATGAATAGTGAAAAATACTTAAAAACAAATTTTTTAATAAAAATAATTTATTGTGATAAATTATACTATTTAGTGGTTTTAAAGTATAATTAGAATATATTTTTACCATTTTATCCAATGGTGGTCATTAGAATTAATTTAACATTGAAATTGGACATAAACAATTGCCAATCTTTTGATATAAATTGTTTCTTAAAAACACGCTATTTGTTGTGACAGCGGGAATTAATTATAAAATTAATTAATGAAACTGATATGTTTGGAATTTTGTAAAATAGACATCATTTTTGAATTCGGAATATCAATTATAGCTTAGGGTGAAATTTTGGCATTATTCTGAAAAACTTCAATTTTTGATGAATAGTGAAACCACTAAGTGGTAGTTAAATAACTGATTTTTCGTTTAAATGAAATATTACCACTTCTGTGTTTTTAATTTCAAAAATCCTACATACATGATTGTCATTAAGAAGTAAAATGTGGTTCAATGAGATTAAAATATTTTTTGGTGAATAGTAACTTTTAAGTTCTTAACCGCGATTAGAGGTAATTAGTGTAGTTTAAGGTAAAAATAATGTTTTAATAACATGAGATGAGCTTGAAACATGTCCTACCCTCATTGGAAGTGTCATGGCCGACCAAGACAATCCATGGGTCAACTTGGGGACCCCATAGAGCCACTTTATTTGGAAAATGACATAAATACCTTTTATTTAATGTTAAAGTAAAAAATGACACAAACATGAAATGTTTTACTACAAAAAATTTTACATGGGGTTATACAAGTCATATTTTTTACTATAAATAGTCATTGGAATGATAAAAAGATTTCATACATTATAGTATTTTTTTTATAATTTTTAGACATTAAATAAATTAAATTATTTATGACATCATGATGATGCAGCGATGACCTCATTATTTAACGATTTAAATAAAATGAGATGATAATGTAAAATCCAAGGCATACACTTGTCCAAAGCCTATTGGATGAGTAGATTTCGAACCCTTATCACCTTAGCCTCTAATTAAATAAGTGTGGGACCTCTATAATCCGAAACTCATTTTATAATAAAGTGACTTTTCTTTACTTTCCAAGAGTGCCCATCCTCTCCACTTATAAAAGGCCCCCAACTCTACCACCTAATTCACACTTTCAAGCCATTTGTCTCGGCCAAACTCTGCCCAAATACTCTCCCAACTTCCCCCTCTTACTCATAGGAGCATCACTCTGGGCAGAACTCTTTCCAAGGAAGCCTTTGCCTCAAATCAAAAAGTGTTACCCGTTTTAAAGGTAGTGTTTTCTCTTATGTTCTTTTGTTTTATTTTGCTTCTCTAACCCCCTAAACTCTTTTTATTCTTTTCTTTTGTAACAAAAACAAAACCCTCAATATACTATGATGTTATTATAAGAAGGATTCGAGCTACACATACACACACCTACATCTAATGGTTAAAGAACATACTGTTTCTGTGGATGGCGAATTCGGCCTCACGAAACGATGATTGTTCAATTTCTTTTAAAACCTATAATGGTGGCCATTTTGATGACACTATTTTCATATATGATATATATATTATTTTTATGTTTTCTGTATCATTCTGTATTTCTCATTTATGGCATACTTTATGATTTCCATTATGGGTAAACGCGATAATTTCATTTTAGGAAGTGCGGACTACCGCCCCCTCAAAGTGATTTGAATCGTTAATGCCATATGTGGGATGTATAAAGGATGGAGTAAATGGTATTATACATTATATTATACTGTAATTATATTATACCTTTATATAATTATAACTTCATTCCATTAAATATGAAATAGAAATGAAAGTAGCGTTCATGCGTACGTACGGCTTACCGTCTCCATGAATGGTGCATTTCATTTCTTACATCTAAATGTCATTTAATATTATGAATGAATGTATATACTAGATATATATGAGATATATGATATCTATATCATGAATATAATTCTAGATATAATGGATATTTCACCACATGATCAACTCGTAATTATAAGAAGTCTATTTTTGACTCAAGTACCAAAGATCGACAAAACGACCGTTATTATCTTAAATAATTACGTAATGTTCATAACATTGTAATAAGTGATATAAAAAGGATAATGAAATTAAAAAAGTTTCTTAATAAGGTAGATATTAACTCTAGTTTATTATTCAGGAGGTTAAAGAACGGTTGAGTCAAGTCGGACACGAGGTAAGGGAATTTCTTAACCCAACTTCCATTCTTTGGGTTAATCTCCTACTTTCAAATTATGTCATGATATTATTATGTCTTTTTTTGTATTTTTTTTACATTCTTTATGTGTACCTATAGTGAATACACTTTATAGATTAATTTTATTTTAAAAATGATCTTTTTAAGGACTTCATCTCAATCTCCTTTCATTGAGGCATATTTGGTTTTATACACAATTTTCATTTATACGGTGTATAAACCCCTTTGACTTTTACGTTTATTCAAAAGGAATATTTTTTATACGAAGCATTTTTCTAAACGACAAAAGGGAATGTTTTTCTTTCCGTACTTATGAGGTGACAACGACTTCTCTGCCACCGTGACCATTATTTGAGTTTCGGCTTCCTCTACAAGCCATCATTTTTTTAATGAAAAATATATACAAAGTTTTAACTATCTTTTATTTTGGTATTGAAAATGGTTTTGAAAGTTTTTTTATTATATCAATGTGTTGTATTGATATCTTTTGATTGAAATGTGGATATGTTATGTTTCCTTTATGAATGTTTTATGTGATACGATTATGTTATGGTTTATGATATGTTTAAACCTATTCATATGAGGAATCTATTGGACTTAATAAGTGGCGGATGGAGCCCACTATAGCTCCTCGATGCATCGGTAGGTCTCATGGGACAACTAGACGTGGAATTGGCCGAGGCCCTTTCCCAATTTGATTTATGGTTTTGGCCGAGGCCTTAATCATTTTAGACGTCTTGGCCGAGGCCTTGACAAAATGTTTCAGAATGTCTGGCATTATGCATTCCCTCATTATGAAAGTGGTTATTGATATTGCATGTGATTATTCGACCAGTAGAATATCCATGTGAAGAAGTGAATGGAATTATCTCATTTTACTTTTGCCATATTATGTTGATGTTCAAGTTTAAAAGGATTTTGTTTTAGTTATACTTTGCCTTAAATGTTTATGTTTATTTATGAAAGCTTCCGCAATACTGTTTTCCTTACTGAGCATCTGAGCTCACCTCTTTCAATGTTTTAATATTTTCCAGGATGTGAAGAAGAATTTTATGAATGACCTGCAGGGATAGTCAAAAGAGGATATGGGTGTGGACTATGAAGACTTTGTTATTAGTTTTTCACTTTATGATGTAATGTAACTTTTATCAATGTATCTAGTGTTTCCAAGGCTACTAAACTAACCGGTCATTCGCGACTTGATCTTTTGTGATCATTCCAATGTTACTAAGTAATGCACCGACTCCGGGTAGCTGGGGTCGGGGCGTTACAATTACTAAAACACTATGATTATAACCTATATTTAGACTTATCCTTATAGATCTTATTATGGTTTAATCATCCAAGTTTCCATATATTGACTAAAATATTCCTCAGATACCATCTATAACGATCCATGAATAATATAAATAGACTTTAAACAATTTTTTAGGAATATTTCATATATTACTCAAATATATACCCAAAGTATCCATTAGTTTAGTGACTTTGAAAACATGGAATCATAATAAAATTGATCATAATACATCTACATATTCTCCCTTCTACTTTTTCATTACTGGAACCCTTTTTGAAATATCATACCTAGAAACATTATTCATATCTTAGGGAAAAGAAACATAAGAATGGGTGATAAAATATGATTTTTAAGGGTAAATAAAAGAGGTATATAAGAATAACATGAATATGAGAATATGATAACATAATCATAATATTTGAAAATCATACCCTACGTATCACATATCTTATACGTGAGTTAGGGAATAAATATTGGTAGTTCATAAGACTTGAATCATAAGGGTGTAAACATCGTAAACCATGAAAGCATAATACAGAAATAAGACATGGAATTATGGCAGACACATAAATATATTTAATGATTTCTATAGTAGTTAAGGATCATGTACAAGGACATCTTAGTTGAATGGGTACACTCCCAAAACCATCTTAGTAGTAAAGTATTACTCCTATGACAATATTTGTAGTCAAGCTTCACTCCCATGATCTTCTTAGTAGACAAAATCCTTTACTAAATCAAGTTCACTACCCATTTCATCCATGTCTCTCTCACGAAATATAGATCATTACCCAATGCATTAGAGAGAGATATAGGTCCCACCGATAAAATAATGAAAAACATACATATGTGTTCCACAAGAACATAAATCATTCATCATAAATATAAACTATCCTTTGAGAAAATACAGATATAATCCATGAATCATAACCCCAATTAATAATAACTAACATCGAATAATGTTCTCATAGATGGAAAACTGTTTCGAAATATCATTTGAAACAATTATTGAGGAAAATATACATTCCTATTTGAAAAACAATGTTTAAAACATATAACATTATGAAAAAAAATCCTTGAAAAAAATTTAATAATTATAAATTAATCTTTGGAAACTATTTTAATCATCTTTGAAATCCTTTTCCTTGAAAAATCTAAAAAGATCATTTTTAAAAGCATTATTATTAAACATGGTTTTTGAATAAAAGTAACTTCTAAATAAATATAGAATAACATTATATGAAACTTAAAATGTCCGAAAAATAATTATATTCATGATAAAACATGTTAAATATAAGTTTATACACCTTTTAAAATAATATAGGTGCATAACATAACATATGTCTCAATGAAAGAAATTTGATACAAAATTACCGTACTGATTTGGTAATATTTGAACCATAAATCCCCAAATGTGAGATCATCAAATGGATATGTATATAAAAAATTTAAGGACAAGGATCATATATTATGTTCATGGGATGTATATATACAAGACAAAATAAACAAGTTCTGAATATGGAATTCGTCTCACAAAAATAAAAGTGACATAAGAAATCCCCTTACTTTAAGTCTTGACTTACATAATACACATTAAAAATTCTTGTACGATATATATAAATTTTTTATAAATCAAACATAGAACCAAATTCTTATAAATAATACATATATTATTCACTTATGACTTTATATAACTCCTTTATTAACAATTCCATGTTAATGTTATTTTTTCGGGTAATAACTCCTTCAATTTTCGTACATGTTTTCACTTTTTATTCTTGGTACTATTAATTAAATACTGATTTAATCAAATTAAAAATTATAAACATGATATAAATATCATATATATTCATTATATATTCATTTATGGTGATTTAAAAAAGTTATAGCTTGAAAATAAAACACACTGCTCGTGGAGATGGTAGGTCATACGTATGCAAGGACATTGTTTTCATTCTCTATTCAGATTAAATAAAGACAATTATATGATATATTATCATTATAGAATAATTTTTATGTAATATATATATGAAATTTTTATCAAAACCATCCTTAATACATTCCATGTAAATCATAAACAAATCACATCGCTTCGTGATGTGGTAGTCCGCCATTCACATGAATGACATTATCGCATTCCAAAAAATGGAAATCATGAATGTATATTGAATATGACAACTAAAAAATAATAATAAAATCATTAAAATAATATATATCATATATAAACTGTAAATAAATTATTATTCTTGACCCTTAATGGTGGTAATGGAATAATGACCAACATCAGTTTGCGGGGCAGTAGTTCATCATACACATGAATGATGACGGGGTATCCCATTTGATGGAAGTGTGTGAATTTGTAGGCCATAACCTTAACATATCAACATATCTATATATTTAATATATTCTGGTTATTATATTAATATGAAATAAAAATAATTATACGGGTTTAATGATGAAATAAAAAAATGTTCATTGATGAACGTTACCTCTTCTTTGGGTATCATCTTTTGGTTTTCCCCAAAGGATATCCTTGGTTGGATTTCTTCCAAATGTAAAAATTATAGGATTAAATAATTGAATTGGGTAGTGTATTGTTATTGTTTTTTTCTAAACAAATTAGTTTTTTATGTGTAAATAAAAGAGAAGAAGATATTCCCTTTTCTAAAAGAGGGGAGGGGTACTTTTGAAATTTCTCTAAATATTAATTGATGAAAATTTCAATCTCATTCCAAATAACTCCAAAAGGAAAAGGATTAGAATCTAATAAGGTATGATGTTTTTGTGTAATTAACCAATATATTTATGAAAAGTTTGGTGTAATTATAAACGTTATCATTTTCTTAACTCTTAGTTAAGCTATTTTAATTTTAACTATTGTAACACCATTTTCAATATTAAAAGGTTGTAACATTTACAAATAAAGTGTAAATTTGATCATAAATGGAAACATTATTTTATTTTAGACCACATATAATCTCATTTTTTCTTTATTTAATATTTTTATGATTTATAAATAACTTAATAAAATATTATTTTCATAAAATATCATTAGTATCTATTTTTATACTATTCATTACTTTTATAATAAGAAAATAATGAAAACAATATATAAATGAAAAAAAATTAATACAAACCTAAATTGTAATATTAACCTAAAAACACTATATATCAACTTAGTTAATAAAAATTATAATTTTTTAATATTTTTAATATCATTTAATTTGTTTTTTCATTAATTGAATAATTATATCATCATCATTGTGAATTAATTTATGATAAATAATTATTCACTAAAAATTAAAAATAAAATTAAATGATGAAGATATATTATATATATCTGAAATTAATAATTTTAGTATAACATATACCCTAGATAACCCAATATTAAAAATATTTCATTTGTTAAAAATAAGAGTATGACAAGTTTGACTTTTCATTGAATAAAATAATATAATGTTTACAATCCCTTTCAAATGAATGTTAATGGTAAGAATACAAATCATTTAATTATAAAATATTCCATATAATATTCAAATAAAAAATTTTCAAGTCTTATTTTCATTTTATAAAATTTATAATGTTATTGTCACGCTTAATTACCCAATTTACCATTAATCGTGGTCATAAAAATTAATAAGTTCCCTTTTAATATTTTCAATAAATAAAAAAGATCTATTTACAAAGTTTCTGTCTTATTATTCTAAATATGGAATAAATTTTTAAAAATTAAAATAAAATAAGTGGAAAAAATTAATTAAAAAGTTATCCCCTCGACAAGACGAGAAATCAGGGTTTTAATGTGAAAAGGTTCAGAAGTTCAATATTTTTTATATCTAAATTCAATTTAAAAATGACTCTAATGATATAAATTTTATTAATTGATGTATAATTAAACTATTTTTACTTAAAATAAATCAAAATTTTAATTTAAATTTGTAAAATATTTTAAAGAAAATGCCAATTTCAATTAAAATTCATTATTTTCACTATTCATCAAAAGATAAAACATTTCAGAAAAAAGCGCCAAAAAATACCCTATGATAATTTTGAAATTAGTCTTAAAAAATAATTTTATTTTGTAAAATGAAATTTATAAAACAGTTAAAACAAATTTTTAAAACAATTCTTCCATTTAAAGTAGATAAAACGTTTTTTCTTTTGAAATATATAGATTTTATGCTTAAAAATGGATTTGTTCTTATTTTATGGATATGAAACTTATTGGATAAATTTAAAAACATTTCATTGAATATATATATATATATATATAATAAGTTTCATTAGGATAATTCACTAATGTTTATTAATTTAATATACTAAGATAAAACGCTTTTGTGGGAATAAAAATAGTTTTTCATAAAAAGACATCCTTTATTTTCAATTTGTTTTTATCTTCATTTGAAATTAATTGGTAAACAAATAATTCATTTTATTCATGTATAAATCATATTTTAATAAATTTTTAATTATTTTTTATTCCTTCAATTCCAACGGCGAGGTGATAAATATCATAATAAATAAAATATTGTTGTTTGGTAAAACTGAGTCTGGTGTTTAACAAAAGCTATCCAAGGAACTTGTTGTTGTGTGATACACAAGCCAAAATTAGTTTTGTGTGCACTAAAATCAAAACTATATCTTTTGTGTAATTAAATATTATGTATAAATCATGCACCATAGGGTGTATCATGCAACACGATCCATTAAAGAATTTTAATTTATATGAAAAAAATATCAAAAAAAACTCACAGTCTTATATTTAGGTTTTTAAAACTATATCACGTGAAATTATTAATTATTACATGCACTTGGAAAACAACACATGATACATATGTAATAATTCTATCTATATATTCATGTATTCTACCTATCAAATCCACACCATCCATAAAAATCACCTTTTTATTAATAATCTCCTTCTCTTTGATTCAGATACTCATGTATCCACTATCCTACATGGAGTATCAGTTTTAGATTTCACAGAAAATCATTATCATTGTCTTGAAATGCGCTAAAATTTTATTGGAAATCATGGATATTACATCTCATATTTCTATTTAATAATAAGGTTATCAAAAATCTCAAAACACATGTTGTTCATTTGAATTCACTACATGAAATCCTACTTGCATGTCGTCTTCCTCTTTCTCACTCAAATGTATATGCTTATATTCAAAACCCATCTATTTACTTATATAGATATTTATTCTTCCATAAACCTTTCAATTATCTTCCTTTTGATGCATTTTATATCATTTCAGGAGCTCCAAATTTCATCACCAATTATATATACTAGTAGTATTGTCAACTTGTAATTTATATTCTGATATACTTAGTTATATTTTTTAACCAAATTTGTGACTGAAATAGATTGTACCTTCCCCTTATTCAACATCAAAAAAATACAATCCTTCTTGATTTCATCATGTGAAAATATTTACAATGAATGTGTACTCATTTAGTACTTATCAAAAAAATCTATATTCATTTCATCAAAGTCACTTACATCCAACACTATTATAAAATTTTATTAAATTCCAATCATCAAATAAAATCACGTATTGATATTTCTCATCCACGAGAAAATGTAATAAATTTCAATATCATCTTCCGTTTCCCATCTTATTTTCATCCATTTTTTTTTCAAAAAGTAGTTTCAATGAGTATAATCAGTACTTTAGTCTCTATCTTATATAAATCTAGAAACTCAATGTAAAGACCCGAAGCTTGACGTGCATGGACATTACATTAATTTTTTGGAATAATTAATACATAACAAAAACAGACACACAAGGACCGTAATAGTTTAGTGTCATTGGAAACTCAGAATTTAAAATTCCAATCATGCTGAAGAATCTTCAACAACTCCATTAACGATCTTCCCCTTTTTGTTTCCTTACCTAAAACCTTTCTTTATTTCTTGGGGAAAATAAAACATAAAAAGGGTGAGCTCAAATGCTCAGTAAGGGAAAACATAGATAACATAAAACAATCCATAAACATTTGGAAGCAAAAACTTGAACATGAAATTTAAACATCAAAATCTTGAGCAAAGACATAAATCGTGGAAGTACGTAATGCATATATCATAAAGGAACATCAATCAAGATAAAATATCATGGGAATAAAACATGTAATTGTGGAAACCATTCAGCACTTGTTATGATTTCCATTGTAGCCAAGGCATTGCTGCCAAGACCATGTTAGTGGACAAAGTCCCTTTCTGAATCGAGTTTATTCCTCCTTCCAGTCCTATAACAGTGAACTTGATTAACTTACCATTCTAGCCATGTCTATATCATGAGATATAAATCTTTACCCAATACATTTGAGGGAGATATAGGTCCCACCCATCTCATAGTGGAATCATTCTTACTTGTGCCACAAAATAAACATACATCATTCATAATAACCCAATAAATAAAATGGGTTTCATAAACATCATCCCATCATCAAATAATCCTTATAAAATAAATGGATATCATTTCATAATAAAAAAATTTAAACCATGTAAATCATAGAGACGTGATACTTGAAATATACATATATGAAATAATGTCACCTTAGATGAAAAATGGGATTGATAAAACACTTGAAATGAATTCTTGAGGAAAATATGCTTTCTTCTTCAAAATCATTCTCTTTTCACAAAATATCATGCAATTTTAAAAGAAAAAGATTTTGTTGAAAATAGTCATGAAATATTTTGGAGGAAGCTTCATGAAAATAGGGCTTTATAAAACCGTAAAAATCTGTTTGTTCCGTATCAGTTAAAAAAACATTCTTATCGTACTTTTGCCGGAAAAGTCAAAAAGTACCTTGTAGGGTAAATAAAAGAAAGGGTTCTTCCATACCATGGGGTAAAAGTCAAAATGGGTAAAAAGGACTTTAAACATACATGAATACACTTTTATAAAACATGAACATTGGTGATAGAAATAACCTGAGTAAATACTTACGAATAAGCAATCTCGGATAAAAATGAGACTTGCAATATTTTCCATTACCTTAGGTCCGATATGCTTCGTACGTATCCAAACCTCATATATAATGATTTAAATAATGTCATTGACTTATTACAAAATTATATTCATTGTTATGATATCATATATGTTTTACTTATGACTTTATATTACTCGTTCTTTTGTAAATTCCATGTTAAAGCAGCGTTTTGGGTAAAATCATTTCATTTATCGTATGTTTTCGACTTGTTGTTCTTGATATTATTACTTATATGCTGATTTTTATATTTCCATAATGTAAAACATTATTTATATATAATATATATTCATAATATACATATATATATATTTTAGATCGATAAAAGGAATGAAATACAACGTTCATGGAGACGGTAGGCCGTACGTACGCATGAACGCTATTTTCGATTACTTGTTGAATTCAATGAAACTAAATAGATGACATAAATATATATATACATAAATCCAGTATCATTATTATTTCATAAATTTCATTATTATTCATTATATAAACATTATGATCATTCATGTATGGGTAACATGGAGAATGAATCTCATTGGGTCGTGGAGACGGTAGTCCGTACGTATGCACGAGCAATGATAACATTCCAATAATTATTTAATATAATTGGAGTGGATGGTATAATATATAAGAATCAGTATGATGTTATAATAACCATATAGAGTTATTATTTACACCATTATACCCATCCATGTAAGGTGTTGTTGGAAAACAGATTTCACCACGGCGTGGAGACGGTATTCCGTACATACGCATGCGTGGTAATTTCGTTTTCCGTTGGACGAATAGATGGAGAAATAGGGTTGTTTCATACTTATAATAACATATCAGTATATGAGTTATACTGATGTTATTACTTCATAATGAAACAACTAAATAAGAAGAAGTGGAAGAAGAAATAAAGTTGAAAGAATCGGTAACGAACATTACCTCCTCTTTGAAGCGCCTCTTTGAGACCTCCTCTTAGGGCACTAAAATTGGTGATTGAAGAAGACCAGAACCTCTAGGATGTTTCTATAGAAGTGGAAAATAGAATTCTGTAGGGGTTGGACGAGCATGAAGGCTCAAATTGGTTTGAGGAGGAGAGGGATGAGGTGCCCTTTTAAAAGGGAGGAGAGGGGCACCTTTGGAAAAACTAACAATATTTGTTTATTATAAAGTAATATTAGGTTTTTAATAGCTCAAAATTGATATAATTATAAGATAAGGTGGGTATGGGTCTAAATACTCTCATCCAATAGAATTTAGACATGTTTAGGTCATTATATTAACCTTACCTTTTAGTTTTAACTCTTAGTTAATTAGATTGATATTTACCATCCCACTTTGTATTTTTATATTATATAGTTAATAAACATACCATATAAATCCAAGAGACCCCCAAGTGGTCCATTAATGATACAAATATCATGATATAAGTATCTTGGCCGAACCTTAGATTTTTAGGAATATAATAACTATTAGTAATATAAAATTTGTTTTTAAAACTATTTTATGTCAATTTTGACACTATTTGGTAATTGATTTTTGTGAAAATCATAACAGAATGATTAGTTAAAAAAAATGTTAATTAAATCTATACTAACATGACTTACTAACAAATAAAATTATTTAAATTCATAAAAAGTCTCAAATTACATTTATCTGGGTATTTATAACATCAATAATGTCGATATTTCATTAATAAGATAACTACTGCATCATCATTGTGTCATAAATAAATTACATTATTTTATGTATAAAAATTACAAAAAAATACAATTATGTACAAACTATTTTTATCTTTATAATTAATATTTATAGTCTAATTTATCATATGTATAACACTATATTAAAAATTATTTAGTTATTAAACTTTGATTTTAACTATTTTAACCCTTCTTTAAATTAATTAATAATAAATGTCCTAATCTAATCCAAGTGGGCCTAAATGGTCATATTTTATTCTTAAAGTTGTTTTTGGCTGAATTACACTTATCCAATAGAATTAGGAAATGTGGTAGGGTAATAATAATATCATTTTTACCCTTGATTACCCTATTTACTTTTAACCATGGTAAAAAAAGTAAAAAGTTACTATTCACCAAAAATTATTTTCATCTCATTGAACCACATTTTAGTCCTTGATATTAACCGTTTCTCTCGGATTTTCTAAATTCCACTCACAGAAGCGGTAAAATTAGGTTTTATGAAAAATTAAGTTTTTTAGCTACAACTTAGTGGTTTCACTATTTATCAAAAAATGAAAGTTTCCAGAAAAATATCAAAAATTATGCCTAAGCTATATTTGATATTATGAATTAAAAAATGATGTCTATTTTACCAAATTAAAAAAATATCAGTTGCTTTAATTAATTTAAAAATTAATTCCCGTCGTCAAAACAAATAGCGTGTTCTTAAAAGATAATAACTTTCAAAAGATTGACACATGTTTATGTCTGGTTTAAATGTGAAATTACATCCAATGACCAAAATTTTATTAAATGGTAAAAATATATTCTAAATATACTTTTAAACCACTCAAATTAATAATTTATCAATATTAATTATTTCGATTAAAAAAGTTGTTTTTAATTAAAATTTAGTAATTTTCACTATTTATCAAAATATGAATGTTTTCCGAAAAGTTCCAAACTTTCACCCTCAGCTAATTTCGATATTCCAAATCCAAAAATGAAGTCCATTTTGAAAAATAAAATTTACAAAATTTCAAAAAGTGGGTATTACTATTCATAACGGCTAGTTTTTATAATATTTTAATATGATATCGTTGTTTAGTAAAACTCGGTATTACGTACAACACACGCTATCGAGGAAGGTCGCGATTGCGTATAATGCAAGCCAAGTCATGGTTGTGTGTAGTGCACGACTCTTTTGTCTTTGCGTATAAAAAAATGAATTGAATATATATATATATATACTCCATGTTTCGTAGAATAACTACTATCAAAGAAACATGAAATTATGTGTAACACGATCCAAGATTAGTGTTGCGTATACTGCAAGCTAATACGGTGTTGCGTATAGCGCAAGATAATCTTGGTGTAGCGTACAACAGAATATATGAAAGAAATTAAAATGAATATATCTTATAAAATCTCGGGTTGTTACACTCACACCTACATCAAAATATCTCAAATTCTAGATAATTCACTGGAAACATATTCCAATAGAATATGCATCATAGGTTTCATTGGTTTCAATAATATGATAATATTAATTTATGGAATAATATCACCGAAGAGGCATTGGTTTTACACAAATGTTGAAGGTGTGGTGTTGTACCCACTAGAACCATTCATTACTTCCCCATATTATATATTTTTCTAACTCAATATATTATATCAATGAAGTTCTATGTGATTTCCTCATGCATCTTCTTCTAGTGCATGGCTACATCATCCAGTAATAACTGTGATTATCATGATTTTTCTTAGTATCAGGCTCCTGATAGTAGCTTCGTAGTTCTCATAGTTGATGAAATCATACAGTTTATTAATTTCAAATTAATTTAAACTATGATTAGAATCTGGTGTACATAACCCATATTGGATTTTTACATAGCTTACACTTTTCATTATTATATATTGTGCACATCACATACTCTGAATAAATCAATTTTCTCTAAATATACCATCCCACATAGTCTTCTTTCTACTTGAAATATTAATTGTAAATTATTCTTCAGATAAATAGTTATTTTTATAGGAATTATCAATCCATTACAGTGGATTCAAACTAAATTATAAAATTATACACCAAAATTATTCCAAAATAATTTCAATGTTGTTATAATAAGAGATTTTAACTTTCAATTGTACTATAAATTTTTCCACAAAATATTATGTTAATAAATAACTTGTTTTATATGTTGTATTTAGTGATATAAATTAATTTCTCTCAGATCATTAGAATCATTAACTTCTACTTTTTGTTATTACAACAATGATACGAGACTTCCACCTTTTGGGTAAATCCTTCTATCTTCTATTGAAATTATTAAATAACATTAATGGTTTAAACAACCATGTGTATGAATTTAATATGAAATTTATTTCAAATCCAAGAAAAAATACATCTATAGAATGGATATGAAACATAATTTCGTCTTATACATTTACTTTATCACAAACTATTGATAAAAATATTACATTATCTTTATATTGATTTTTTTACTTCTATCCCCCCTTTGGATTTTTTGTCCATTCCAATTTATTAAATTATTTCAATGAGTCTTTATTGACCTTGTTGATAATAAATCCAACTTTTCCTCTTTATATTACATTTTTGAACTCTAAGTGAGGTAACTTCATCACCTATCTCTTCACCTTTGTGATCTTAATTGGACTCACCTTTAATGAAATCCTAGGTGAGGGAGGTATATTCTTATCATTTAACATATTATCCCATTATATTATAATAAACATAAAGTAAAAATTAAATTTCTTAGGGGAAGGTTTTAAGCACATTTCATAAATAAATAAGCGACAAATCAACCAACTCTAAGTCTATATTACCAGTGCTTAGTGTAGAAAATGAAAGTTATTAACTCATACATTAAATATATCGAGAAAAATTCCCCCAGTTAATACAAATTAACATAAAATTTTTACGGGTAAAATCAAAGGATGTTCATGTGACCTATTTATTTCATCTATCTCAAAAAAACTGATAAAATATATTCAACTCAAATAATTAGGTTACTCTCCTTTATCATGTTTTTTTCTTCTTACATAAAAAACATCAACAAAATATAAAAATCTATTTTTATGAAAGGATTGATGAAAATATCAATATAACACATAATGAATGAATATTTATTTCTATTTATTTTCATTATCTAGGACATTTTTATCATCAAATATATTTTCACCCTTCAGAATTTTAAATCTTCAATCCCTGATATTTATTACATCTAGTGTCTTAATTTTTTAGTTATAATAAATTTTTAATTTTCACATCAATTTATAAGTTTTATAGAGTAACAAAATTTATTCTCCATTGACTTTACCTCCTGTTATCCTCTTGAGTTGTATAACCTTATAATTACATTTTTCATTAAACCCCGTTAAATTTTTTTTGGGAATAAGGTGGGTCTTTCATTGACATTAATTAGATAAACATGGCTGATAAATCTTTCTGAACCTATAAACCTAATTTTCCTATGCTCTATTTTTAATCATTTTTTAACCTTGGTTTTACTAGCACTTTTCTTCTAAGGTATCATTGAATTGTTTCATTCACTTTTATTCTTTACATCATTTCAAACTTCCTTTTTCACTACTGTTAATAAAGAACATGCATTATTTTGAGTTTCGTTACCTTCCAACTACATTTATTCTAATTAATAATCAATCTATATAGTCATATAAATATTTAGATGATGTTAAACTTTCTTCTTGTGATGATATTTACTTTTCTTAAAAAACGTTTTTAGTATAATTATTTTTCAATTATTTCTTCCTTTTTTGGATAACTTATCATGCCATAAGAACATTAAAATACATAATTTGGTATAGTGTATAGATTTTCTATGTCTTATATATAGTTATTATCATCCTTTATGTTACTATTTTATGGTAACATTTTATGAATTATAATATCTTCTCAAGATATTCATTTGACCCAACCAATCCTCGTATTCTTATCTTTGATTGATTCTTCTCTTTGTCCCAGTTTACTTATTTCAACATTAATATTCATGGCCTATTTATGCTACTTCATGGTGTGGTCTTTTCATTCATAATATAATCATCACCACTTGGGATGACATATCCTTTTACTTTATTATATGGTGTAACCATCATTGTAAACTGAATTCCATTACTCCCCAAGGTATATTTACTATGAATCAACCTTTTTTGTTCTTTAGAACCATTTTTTTGAAGTTTGAACGAATTTAACATAATCTATCAAAAATTAATTTTCAATCCCCTTTAACATAGTTCATATTTTTATTATATATGTTATCATAGTACTCTAACATTCTGTGGCCATGTGATCAATCTTTCAATTGCACAAAAAATATCCAAAAAACCTAGTCTTCTTCATTTGACATGAATTTTGGATAGAGGAAGTATCTTATTTATTATATTATTAATAAAATACATTTATGAGACTTGTTTAAAAACATATTACTTTCTTTTACCTTTAAAGAGATATTGAGTATCTCTATATTTTATACCTTTTTTGGTATATGTATTGAAACCGACACTATTAAAAGTTTCATATTTTCTACATACAAATTCATTATGTTATAGGGTGACTTTGATCTTTATATCATTAGAAGATGATAGTTATGATGCTTTCACATTTTTTATACCACTATATGGAGTCCTATATAAAGAAATAGTTTACTTAAGATCTTGGACATTTTCTCCTTTGTTGAATGCATGTGAAGATTCAACTTAAATTTATTATAATTTTCTAAAATTCATTTCTAACTCAAGACACTTTAAAAATAATTTATTTTAGGATATTCAAAAAAATTCACTATATCTTCATATTCATAATTTAACATCCAAATTTCTTCACCATGCATCTTCTTTTCATTTATTATAAATTTCATAAGTTATTTTATTATTTCCTACATGGCTTCCAAATGATAATTGTTGACTTTAAAAATATATTTTTAAAAATATATTAGTTATTCATAATATTTATTGAATAAAAAAATTTCACAATTAATCCTTCGTAATTATTCTTCAATGAGAAGAAATTTTTTATTGTAAAGTGAAAATGACTATTCCATTTCCTCCATGGGTTTTATGAATCTATCATGTATATGTAATTTTTTAGAAATTCGTTTTCCATCCAATTGGATTCCATTCCAAGATATGTGATTTATTCTAATTTACATTGATAAATTAAATAATATATGCCATAACCTCAAAAACTACATTTTTCATGTAATCCATGATTTTAGAGTAAAAATCATATATATTGTTAATTGATTCATACTCTTCAAAATAAAATAAATTTTATTATATAGGGTTAATTGAAATTAATTTTTCAATAATATTAACAGTCATTATAACTTTAGATAGTGGTGGATTATCCTTATATAGATTTTAAGTGGTTAATTTTTTTCTTCAATGATTATTTCTTCTTTTACTTTTTCAATGTTTTGGAAAAAACTTCACATTTTCACCCCTTTGAATAACATCTGTTCTCTTAATCTTGATAATAATTTTCATATATTTGAGAGATATTATTTCCTCAAATTATAAAAATATGTACTTCATATAAAGTAGTGAGAAAAAATCTATATAAAAACTATTAAATCTAGAAAGAGTGAACCTTCTCTTTGATATAACATTTTTTTCCCAAATAATCGTATAGTCATCCAAAGAGGGGGTGAATTATGGTTGGCCAAATTTTTACCGCTTAAGTTCAAATTAATTTTTTACTGCATATAGGTTGATCGAACCTAAACCATTGATTGGGATTTTTGGATATGTCATGTGTTCCCTCAAAACATACCCCTTATGAAAATTAGATAGTAAATATTAAAAATTTCACATAAGGATTTCCCCAAGGTTTGAGACAATATAGGAATCATACTCTTTCATATGTCTGGTTATTATCCCAAACCATAAATTTTCACTATTCTCATAAGTTTTACAGTGGGGAATGTTATTATCCTTAACCAAAGAGTACGGTTCTTTTCTGAACTCAGTAAAATTTTATTATTCATGTGGTTGATCTATCTCATTAAAATATACATCTACTTCTTGGTTACAAAGGTAAAATTGTTTATACTAAAAGCACTAGTCCTCAAATATTATTCACAAACTTCCTCATGGATGGAACTCTGACTTCCAAAAATATTTCACTAAACATACATAAAAATGAAATTTTCATCTTATTTTGGTAGATAAAATATTTAAAACACTTACATTTCCTTTAAATTCAATGTCCAAAAATTCTGCAGGTTTTAATTGAGGTTATTCTAGCTCTCAACTTCTAGTCATATGAATCTTATTACCTTGCACAATTTCTTCATAAATTCATGTTTTGACCTTCTCAAATTTTGACCCATCCGAACATCAAATAATATTAGTTTAGAACTACATATATACCAATAATATAATCATCAATGGTTTTCTCTCAATAAATCAATACATTGTTTTGAAAGATCTTGATTCATTTTATAGGTTCAACTTACCCTGGTATGTTTTCTGGTTTGATATCTTAAACTCTAAGGCCTTGTAGCATTTTATTTTTTAAATCCATCATTAAATCATCTAAAATAATTGATTCTAGATAAATCTCTTAAAAATTTGTTATCAACTCACTTATTGAATATTCCTTAAAACCCAACAAGATTAATGAACTACCTTTAATGAATATAAATCCATGGGTGTCTATATCAACACTATAAAAATTATTTTTGACTTCTAATAGATGAAAATTACATTCATATATTTCTAGTGAACTTATATAAGCTTTATTCAGGTATATTTTTTAGTGATTTTTTCTTCCTCTACATTACTCTTACTGATGATTATAAAATTCTCTAAACCCATTTATACAAGCCTTGATAAATTATTATATGCAATTTATACATGCATGAACATATTATTTTATTTGTTTGGTAAATATGACACTTTTTGTGAAATTATATTATACTCTTATGATTATGCTTTTGGTGACCTCCATATTCACACCACATTAAATCTTCTTTTCTATAGACTCGGGTTCAACATCAAGTATTTATAATCCCTAATTTTCATGAGTATGTAACATTACTTCTCACGAAAGACATAAAATACAAACTCTTATTCCATCAAAAGTACTGGTTCTTGTACCTCATGGAAATATACTACATTATGCACTAAATACATAATCATTAAAAAGCTCCTAGTATAGAAAATCTAATTAAGATACAATTTTGAATTATTGAACACGCTTCACAGACAACAATTTCTGTATAGATGATCACTTTCCCTACTTCATTGTGTATTATATGTGGTTAATTTAGACTAACTACAACAATCACTTCTTCACGCATAATGTCCTTCTCTACAATTCTCATACTCGTATAAATATTATCCTTTGTAGTGTCTCTATTTTTGAATTTACACATAATAATTATTATTTTCCCTCCAATATTCATGAAATTATAAATCTACTACATTAATATTTTGATGGAATTATAAGTTGTCATATCTCATAATTCTATATTCTAATCATGTTTTCATAAATCTCAAAACTGTTTCAAATCCCATATATGTACTATATTAAATCTATCATGTATATCAACTTCCTCCTTATCAATTATCAGTATGTGCTTCAACATAATAACAATTTTCTATCTTATGGAAATTTTTATTTTTCTAGAAAACAATAAACTATCTTCCTTGAGATAATTTTATGATAGTTTCATGACCCCCTAGTTTATTCACTAATTATATATATTATTAGTATTAGCAAAATAGATTTTATCTCCTTGGATTATCATATTCATTCTTTATAATAACTTTTGATCAACATGGATTCCATATTCTATTTATTATACATCAAATAATATGATATATAGATTTTTCATCATGTGAATATGTACACAAATCCAGGGTAATATTTAATTACTTATCACAAACTTCTATAACACTTTTATCTATTTTAATTACTTCCAACAATATTTTCTGGTCACATTCATTGTTGTTCTTCCATGAAATTTAGGTATACATATTCCTCATCTAATGGAGGATTCATTAACTATAAATATCATATTCAGTTCCCCTTTCTATTTTCATCAATTTTTTCATAGAATAGTTTCTTTTAGTAGAAACAAAGCCTCATTAATCATCATCCAACAATCTAAAAATTCACTCTTACCTCCAAAAATCTCAACATCTGAATACTTTATAGAATACATAAACTAGAAACATTTTAATCATCGGTATCATCACTTTAAATCATCCAAAAACATTACTTATTGGTGGAACATCAGGAATGATGCATTATTTTTACACAAATATTGAAGGCATAATAGTGTGCCCATGAGAATCTTGCATTATATACCATAATTATATTATCTGACATCATCAAAGATTATCTCAGCGAAGTTTTTCATGGGTTCCTTGTGCACCATATTTTAGGTCATGGTAGTATCATATATTATTTCCCATAATTATCATGATTTTCCATGAGTCAAGATCCTAGTAGTTTAATAATGGTTCTCCTAGAACATTCGATGAACTTATATCTAGGAAACATCTCATTTAACTTAATCGTGGAATTTATCAAATTCTATTGAAAAAATAATAATACAACTTAATCATCATCCTCATTTGGATACTTCATGAGGAACATAGGAACAATCAGAATGTTTTTTAGGATCTTTTGGAGAGAATCTATGTATAATCATCTATTAAATGATTAATCCAGATACAAAAAGTAATATTTTTGGTCATGTGATTTATGATAAAGAGATGTTAGTGGACCCGGAGAAGATCCAAGTAGTCATGTATTATGATCATCCTACGATAATGTTTGAGATGAAGATAATTTTTGTCTTAGTAGAGTAAAATAGGTTTTTTTAAGATTCTCTAGTCTAGCTTAACCCTTAACATCTTTGACTTGGAGTATTTTGAGGAGTTGTGAATATTTTTTAAATCATATGTTATTTTAATTATTACTCTATTTGGTAATGAATACCTAGTGTATTGTGATGTCTTAGGAATTAGGTTGTGTTCTGTGATGATGCAGGATAATCATGTGGTGGTATATGGATCTCATAACCTTTTTTCACAAGTGAGGAATTACCCAACCCATTACCTAGTGTTCTAGTAGTGATGCATGGATTAAAGACGTGGTTCTATTTCCTCTTTAGGGAGTGGTATATAATTTACTCAGATAATAAGATCTTTATGTACATATTTTTCTTGTAGGACTTCGAACTCATGTAGGGAGGTCAAGTTGAGTATATTTAATCCATTGATTTTAAAATAGATTATACCTTTGGGAAGGGTAATGTGGTCTTCGAGTCCTTGATTAGAAAATTATTGATCTAAGAAGTGAAATAATCTATATATTAATGAAATTTTATGGGTTTGTTTGATTATATGATTTAGTAATTTCATGAGGATAGAGATTGGGAGTCCTAAACTAGTGCTAAGGTCACACCATCTCCAGTTTATTAGGTTTACTATGGGTAGGCATCTGACCATAACTTTTAGTAATTTATTAGGGACTTTAATAGTGGGGAGACCTAGGCTAATTGCACTTAGTCTCTCAATGGTACACATTTCATATGGTAGTAATTAGTGGTTCCATTAACCCTGAGTTGGGAGGTAATGTGTAAGGATAATTACTATAATTGGTTTGTCCACCCATAGGATACCTAGATGTTTTAGAGTTTTTGAACTCGATATTGGTGGCTCAGGTTGATACAAGTAGTTGATAACTTTTTATATCAATGTTTTACCTACCAAACAATCAAAGATGATAAATAGAGACTAATTGGGATGCTTATTCCTCTTCCAATTTAGGTATAGAATTTGGATGATATCTCTATAAGATTCATGATTGGTATGCCTCGTACTCTTAATGGAAATATTCAATTTGGGTGTTTATAGATCAGCTGAATAAATATCTTTATTTTATTCTCATTAAATAGTCAACAATGGTAGAAAAGTTGATTCAACTATATGTTGGAGATATAATTTGGCATCATGGGGTGAACTTGGTTATTGTTTCAATATGGGATAGCCATATTAATTATTAGTTTTAGGAGATTCTCTAAGAAACCATGGGAACCCAAATGTATTTGAGAATAGTGTATCACCTAGACATGGATGTTAAAACTAAGTGGTCTATCTAGACTCTTATTCATATGCTTCAAGTATTTTTTATTGACTATAGGGTTTGTGGGAGAGGTAACTGTCGTTAGATAAATTTTGATTCAATAATAATGTTCAATCATCAATCAAGATGGATCCTACTGAGGCATATTATGGGCCGTTAACTTGGTCACTATTACATTTGGTAGAGTTGGGTACACATTCATTGTTGGGACTGAGACTCATCCACAAGATGATAGAAAAAAATTCATTTAGAATAGACTAGTGATAACTAAGTGTCACCATAAATGTTACGTCAATCATCGTCATTCCCCATTATAGTTTTAGGTCGATGATTGGGTGTTTCTTTGGGAATCAATTCGATTAGGCCATTATCGATAGAGAAATAATTTGAAATTGGAAACACATTATTTTGGTTCATTTCATTTTTTTCCATGTTTAGGTAAGGTAGCCTATCAGTTAGACTATCCACTATTAATAACCATTATCCAATAAATTTTTCATTTGTATTTTTTTAATAAGTAGTATTCAGACACATCTAATGTGATAGAATGGAAGTATCACTACAAAAATTTCACTTTTCCTAACAGGGACATATCAATTGGTAAAAGTTCATTTTTTGTTGGTAAAACATTTTACCAACATATATGTATCTATCACTAAACTCTTGGTAGAAACTTTGTCACTAAATGTTTTTTCATCATATAAGATATTTCTGTTGCAATTATAATAATACCAACAGCTAATATATATTCTAGTTAAAGTGTTTAACAACAGGTTCTGGTGAAAAATTTATCTGTTGGTAATAATATTACTAGTATATAATATTTTTTTATAAATTAAATTTAAATAAAAATTATAAATTTGTATTTCCAGTAAAATGTCATATTTTTTATTAATTTATTATATATAATACATATGTTTTAAAAATTAAACCAAAAATTATTTTAACACATATTCAAAATTAGATAATAATTAATTAAATTAACAATGAAATTTATTAAAAACATAACCTCTTGGATCACCACTAGGATTGTTCTAAAATTCTGGACAACCCACCCCCCACTAGATCCCCCCAAATAAGATCAACCACCACAGCAACTCTAACCCATCATCGTCAGTGACTCCAGCACCAGTGACTCTAGCTCATCCATGTCAGATCCAGCTTCAGCCCACCCATGTCAGCTTTGGCCCCATCCATGACAGGTCCAATTTAAGCTAGCTCATCAAACTCTAGCCCCTTCCATTCCAACTCTAGATCCATCTTCATCTCATCCATTCCATCTCCGGTATATTCCCTATCTAGGAGAGCTCTAGTCTATAGACAAATTGATGAGAAAAGACCTCATATGAAAATTGGGGTGGTAAATAGAAAAGTGACAAAAATATACTTACACGATTGGGATAAAGGTAGTATCTACACAAAAATGAATAAACATCTATGTTTAACTTCATGAATTTGTGTTTAACTTCCTTTTTACTTTCAACAAAGCTAGTACCAACAAAAGGAAATAAAAATTCAAAGACAACCTTTTATTTAGAAAAAATATAGACTTGCCATTACGGTTCAAATAGTAAAGGAAAAATCACCCATGATATCATATTTTGTTAGTCAATGGTCCTAACAATATCAATAACCCACCTTCCAGAAATATTCTCCTAGAACATTACACAAAATTTGTACAACAAGCCATCCCATGCATACTCGAGAACACAACATATATAGATCCTTATAAATGAAATTGTTGAAGATGTTTCATGAGACGATATAGGAGGTTTCCACCGAGGTTATAAGAATCTAAATTTAATTCCCCTCCATTATATTTATAATGAACAACCTCTTTTATACCTCCCTGGGGGACCTTCCTCTACAACTACTTTGTCCTCCTAAATCCTATTATTATTAAGGCTATTTTACTTACTCAATTTCATTCTATCCTATTAATTTATATTATTCTAATTTACATGCTAATTGCATCAACCAAATTGATTAATATTTAAAATAAATTATTTTATGATTTTTAAATAATTGTGCACAAAAATGTGACTACATCAAAACTACGAATAAATTAATACTAGGAAAAAACACATCAAAATATCAAACCATGATCCAAATCCACCACCATAAATCAATTAATTACATTAAAAAAACTAAAATTTCATGGGTTGAGTAGAATGAAACGTTCCATTAAGATTATACAAGATACATATGACACTCGCCCTAAAATAAAATGATTAGTACATATACACCTTGCCACTGAAATGACAAAAAAGAAAATGAAAGTCAAGGAAAAGAAAATAAGACTTACAATTAGGGGTTACATCACTCATTAGTACATGAACCAAGATGATCCCATCAACTAAAACATGAATATGAATGCCCACTCTACTACACAACACTATCTTATTCACATGCCCTATCAGCAATGATGATGACAACACTAAAATAGATACCAGATTCCAAAGAGAATGAAATGAGAACTCTAAAATAGATACCATATTCCATATTTCACACATAGGCCATGGGTGTAATTTATGTAAAAGATAAACTATGTTTTCAAAGTGGAACACTAAGAAACCCATATGAATAATATGTGAGGGAAAAGATTGCATAGACATCAATTCACATTATATTTATACCAAATAAAAATATGAATAGGTATAAAAATATTCCCTCTACCCAATAATTATAGCATAATTTCTAATCACCCTCATCAGATTTTACTAGTGAACATTTTAGCTTTTCATTGATTCTCTATATCAGGGTAATCGATTAATTAGGAGAAAGAGAGATGAATGTAACTTTTTTTCCTGGGCGTCTTTTACATTTACATTATAGTTAAAAAAATGTTAGCCAATATTGATTAATCCATCAAATAAAATGTATAGGTACATGTTCAGCCGGTATCTTCTTATGGGTAGGATATCCAGCCTCTTCTCTGTGGCCTCATACCTCCCCTTATAAAGTTAGTAATGTTGAACCATAGGGCAGACCATGTTGGCCTAGCCTTCAATGCTCACGCTCTCCCTGCAATGAAAATTCCAGATTTCAATTAATGTAAAAGCATTCTACACATGGTCAAGCCTTCAATTCTCACCCTCTCCCTGCAATGAAAATCACAGATTTCATAAATAGTATATAGATTCTGATTTTACACACAGTAAGAAACACACCTGGCTTCTACTAAGATTACACACACAGATGAGGCATAGATTTCATTAATGAAATAGGAATCAATATATTATTAGTGAGAACACTAAAACAGATTCCCAATTTCAAACCAAGGAATTATAAAGAGGTGAGAAGAATTAAGATGTTAGTGAGAACACTACAACAGTAATGAGTCATCAATATAATTTCTTAAACAAGTGTTCCCGACTACTCCACACACTCTATAACCTACTATGGAGGAATTAACACCTTCTGGCTCTTCAAGATACACATTATCAAGGCATCAACGGAATACTACATGTCCATGTCAACAACTCCAAAAAATTTATTCTTTTCATCATAGAGGAATCTATAAGTTAAAGAACAAGTAAAAAATGACATCATTATTATATTATTATCATCACGAGGCACACTGAAAATATGTTTAATAAAACAATAAATTTTTACCATGTCAATACATTTATCCTTCTCGTTTTGTGGGTGAATTTGGATATTAATTCAATGTGATTTTTACCTTTTGATTTTGTTTGCACATCTATCCAAAGGCTTCGTTCGAGATAACAATTTGATCCTAGTTTTCCAAAAATGGTGGATAAGGTCATTCTATGGAATTTCTAGCTTTTCACATTCAGCATAAGGTTTTAAATGACCAACACTCTAAAGAGGATTGATTAAAAGTACAAGGAAGAGAAATTAGGTAAAAAATATCTTATCTCAGATGAACCACATTCACAAGAAGATTCAGGTCCACTTCCATAATGGAAACCTCGTCTACAAAGATAATCACTATTCTTTTATCATTATTCTTGCTAATTGGGAGTGATCATAAATCATAATTCTATGAATCACTACTATTAATGGAATATAATCTATAAAGGAAAGAACACAAAGTACCTACCTAGCTTCGTATGAAAGTTATCAACCGGACTTGGCAACAATTTTCAAATTTGGAAATTGGAGAAATAATACCACTAAGAAGTTGTGTTCAATGTTATGAATCAAAATCAATGTCATTAATATTGTATAGATGTTTTAATGAGCCATTTATTTATCATGAAGGGAAATATGTGGAAATACAAGATGCAAATTCACAAGGAAATTAAAATATGAGTTCTGCATTGTTTAAATATAGAGCCTACAATAGAGATTCACATTGTTAGTACGAGAAGAGGGGTTGAACAAAGAACCAATCACATGACCAATGAAAACTAACATCTAAAAAAACCCCAACATTCTAATCTTTTTTAACTTTCCATGTTTTATTATCAGCTTCAGATAAATAACATGACATTTTCTAGTGGGAGTTTTATTTACTAGTTAAATATCATTTTTTAGAGATTTAGGTTTGGTAATTGGAACAAGATATGGAAAATAGAAGAATAATGAGTTCAAAAAGCAGTAATAGGGAAGTGGAAAATTGAAGAGAATTTGATGTTATTTTAGGGAAGAGAGAAAGTAAGGGTATTGAAAGCATCTCAAAGAACATGTTGTACATAATAATAATACAGCTATCATTGATGATAGACCCAATATGATCCAGAAATTCTAAAAATGTACAGCTTGAAGCAATGGAAACAATAGATGCATCAGTGATTTCTGATCCAAGAATCAATAGGAGCATCTGTAAACTCCAAAAGTTAGCACCCACTAGATCAAGTAGAAAACCATGATAGAACTAGACTAAAGCAACATATATGTTCATTAACATTGGGAAACTCCTTCCCATATAATCTGTATTAAAATTTTCAAAAATAAAAAATATATAAAGAGAGTTCCCTAAAATTAGAGTAGTTGATGACTATATTTCACAAGGAGTGAATATTCAAAAGAAAAAGCATAAAAATCTAGAAGAACACAAGCTGAAATCCATGAGATTACCACACGCTTACATCTTAATTCCTAAAATACATTGTTTATCGGTAAAAATCAGCCCAATTCACCCCCAGTTATCCGATTTAAATTTAATGGCATGGTTCCATTTATGTTGTATGTGTGAGTGTTTGGAAAAAGAAACCAACCGTCGCCCCTTATGTTCTGGGAAAACAAAAATATAGGGAAAAATTTTGAATAACATAGCAAAATGCATACCTGATATTATTGGTTCAAAATGTACAATTGAAAAATATCCATGTTGGGACATGGGGTAATGATCATTAAGTAGAGGTCGTAGAGTTCAGGCAATGATCATTGAGTAGGGGTAGTAGAGGTGGATTTGGGAGAGGAACTGCGAGGGGTAGTAGCATGTGGGGAGAATGGCGGTCAATCGGGGAGGCGCAGAGGCTGAGTGGTTGGAGGGGAGGCAGTTGATGAGGGTGAACAGTGGATGGGGAGGAATGGAGGATGAAAGGTGGGGGGGGGGGGAGGCAGCCGATCGAGGAGGTGGCCGATCGAGGAGGCGCAATGGCCGAGCGGTTGGGGGAGGCAGGGGAGGCTGAGCGGTGGAAGGGGAGGCAGTCGATCGGGGTTGCATGGAGGCGTTGAGGGATATGGGGTGGGGGAAGGGGCAAGGGAAGTGAACATGGTATTAGGGATCGGGATGTGGGGTCATGAAGAATGGGACGAGCGATGAGGGTTATGGGGAGCGGAAAATGGTCTTATGGTTGGGGAAGGGGGCTCATAGGGAATAGGACTGGGGGCGGTTTAGGTGTTTTATGTTTTTTTTTCTTATACGGGGATATATATATACATTCATATTTTTTTTCATATATGGATTTTTGTTTATATATACATATATAAATTCATAACTTTTTTCATATATGGGTTTGTGTGTGTGTGTGTATTAAAATAAATATTATATTTGTATAAATTCATAGCTTTATTATATATATATATATTATCAATAAATATTACTAAATTATAGATATTTTAATTAATCGCATTTTTAATTGTTTGTAATAGTAATATATATATATATATATATTCATTTTTTGTTAATTTTTTTGATATTATTGAATAATTAATTGCAACAAATTTTTTTAATGGTAAAATTTTTTTTGGTAATAATAATTAATAACAACAGATTCATTTATCGGTAAATCAATTGATGGTGTTATTATGGTATGACAACGGATTTCAATGTTGGTAAAAGATCTGTTGGAATAGAACTAATAATATAAACAGATATATCTGTTGTTAAAAAAACTATTGGTACCTATAGTTAATATCAAAACAATTTTATATCTATTGGAATTAATCATTTTTACCAACACATATATTATTTTTCAATAATTTTCTATTGGTAAAGGTCACTTCTTTGTAGTGTATATAAAGGTACATCCAACCTGTTCATTTCATGGATTATCAAAACAAGGACCATTGTGGTAAATTTATCCCTTTATTCAATGAGATTTGGTTGTGTGGTAGAAATAACTATGAGAAATGGAATCATAAATCTTTAGTGAGGGATCAGTGACCTCACATGATAATTTATTTGAATCCTAGAGGGATTTCAGGGGGTGAAAAGTGAAATATTGTAGATAATTTTGATACCTACAATATATTAGGTATTTCATATTTTGAGTTATACTTTTTGATTTATTTATTGATGGAGTTACCATAGAATGGTGGTTAGAAAATAAAAAAAACTAAAGAAAATTTCCTCACATATGATTAGCTCATGGTGATGAGGAATTGTGAGGATTTCCATAACAGATAAGTCTATAGGGGATAATATACTTTCCCATGGTTCTTAAACCCATGTAGTAGATTCTAGAAAACATGTGGCCTATTTATTAGAAGACAGTTTCATTTGTATACTTCTCACACATTTTTTCCAACTATTTTTGAAAACCATGTGAGTTTTCTGTATCATTAAAATTTTGTGTTTTTTTTCTAAAAATACCTTATGATATTTACCCCAAATTCACCCATCCACCTCCCATGTCATGTGTTTGACCTCCCTCTTGTCTTGGATCTCACTTTTCTTCATTACATTGGTGATATCTACTCATAAATTAGTTGTTTTACTTTAAGTAAGCGTTTTTCTTCTACATTTTATCATCCTCTACCCTTGTTCTTACATTATTATTCCATTTTCATAGATTTTTAGAACTCTAGTATACCATGTGGCCATATCTAGGGTGTTTGGTGAGGGATTTGCGTTTATAATTAATGTTTTAGGTTTTTGTGGAACCCTCTTCAACTATTTTTGTGGTTTTTATGGTGAAAAATTCACATTTCATTTTTGACAAAGGAATCTCTATTATAGGGTGACATTATAGAGAGTACTATTTTTTCATTATTTCTATTAGTTTTTATTACTAATATATTGTTAATTTTTTTTTTAAAATGTTGGTTTATATGAATTTTTTAGGATTCTTGAAATGATTGGGCAATTTTACAGTTTAATGTGGCTTTAAAAAACAAATTGGTTTGAATTCATGCAATGGGTTTGACAAAATTCTTCAAGAATGATTTATGGTTTCTAATGAATTTATATTTGTTTATTGAAAGGTTATTTCCCTATGATAAATGATTGGTTAATTATGACCATATATAGATTATTAAATTGATATTTATATTACTTGATGATATTGGAAATGTGTGGAACATGGGAGACCAAAGGTGTGTTGATAACCTATATAGTTGAATACTTAGCTTATTTCATGGACTAAAAAGGTGTTTTTCTCTTTGTCATAAGAGATACCATGGAAATAATATTTTCTATGTGGTCCAAGAGCACCCAAGGAAGTATTTTAGTACTTGTGGAAGACCATGAGATATTAAAAACTTATTATATAACCATATTTGACTAGAATCCTAGGTCTTTGACTAAGTCATACAAGAACCCATTGTTTAGATCCAAGGATGTTTATTTCATGTTCCTTGTTTGATTTATATATCCCTTATATGTATACCTAAAAACCTTTGATTAATAATATATTATGTTGATTCTTATGCCCACACACATGTTTTGTTTGGGTGAGTTGGCCAGGTTTATACCTTATACTTTCAAAATTGGTCTATTGAGCCTTATTTATGCATATTTTTGAAATATGAAATGTTTTTGAGAAAAGAAGAAATTTATGAAGACATTTTCTCAAATTGAAATTGTTTTAAATATGTATTTTAAAATAGATTCATTGGTTTTCATAAACAATTACCTTATGTGTATTCATGCTGGTAGCCTTCTTGGATTTTTAATCACACCTTACAAATGAGTTTGGATATATGAAGAATTGGTTTTGTAGAATATTGGTAATTATAAAGAAAACCATTTCATTCAGTGGAACATATTAATTAACCTCATTCATGGTTAGTTTAGGTTAGTAGAGATGATAGTCTCATATATATTATCCTATGTGTAGAAATTTTGGATTTTGGTCTGTCAGGATGATATGCATAGGTCACTTTAGTCTTGATCCATATTTTGAATTTTTTACCTTTGGATATCATGTTTTCAACTTTTTTATATATTATGAAGATGTTATGATAGTGATATCTATTTTTTTCATTATTATGTATAGCCTTTTTTGGATATTTATATTTTATGATTATTTTTATTTTTTAGCATGGAAATCAAATTCATATATGGGTCATGCTTGATTTTTAAGAGTGAAAACATCCAAAATGGTTTGGTGGGATGCCCCGAATCTTCTTTCCACACTATAGTGATCTGGAACATGATTTGGGCCTTGTGGTCAAGTGATCTGGGTGAATATTAGATCAACTCGAGCTCTTTCGTTACTCTAATGAAATAGAACACCATCTTGTATACCACCAAATTTATTATGCTATATTATATTTTATGTTATGATAAAAAATATTTTCACTTATTATAAAATTCCAAAAAAATATTTGATGGTATTATATTCATAGAAATAAATATGAAGATGGTTTTTTTTATTCCACTAATGGGTTAGCATGAAACAAATTTGATACATGATATATTGATTTTTTAGCTAATGTACATAATATCAGGTTGGGTCAACCATGTGATAGTTTTAATCCATTTAGTCATTTTATTACCTCATATAGCATGAAACCAATTTAAGTTCACATATATAACTTTTATACATGTATGTGTATAGAAACCCATTTACATTAATTAATATACTAATATTTATACCTTTTGATCCAAGAAATTGCACAAATGAGTACTTTTAACCTTTAATAACAGGGAATTAACATTTTTGAATGAGGTTGTAAACAGATATGTTGCCACTTAAAAATACACATTTAATATTTATAATTTCTTTATGTGGATGATAAATGATTTTCATGATTATAGAGTCATGCCTGGTAGGAATCTGAAAAATAAGATATAATGTACTATTTGTACTATGAATACATGATCCATATGGATTGAAATTAATTTTTATTTTTAATTGGATGGTACAACAGCAAATCATGATAGAAAATCATCAACATTGGAAAAATCATCAATGGTTTGAAAATAAAATTGCTGTTAAGTAGTCACCTCCATTTATGTTAGAAACTTGAGTACATAAAAAAGTTTAGGTTGACTTATTTCTATTCAATAAAGGTCATGTGTAATATAAAAAGAGATTAAAATTTTACTCTGAGTTCAACTAAAATTTGAGTAATAAAATAATCTTATTTGATTTTCATTATTATTTAACTAGTTTTCTACATTATTGTTTATATATAATTCAAATTAAATAAAAATATGTAAAATAAATATTAATGAGATTCTAGATGTCGATGATAATACCAATGATTAATTACAATATCTATGTGAATTAATGGATTATGGTATAAAACTGGAACTATATAATTAGTTTTTTGTTCTTCATAACTGGAATATTCTTTGCCCATATTTTGTGATGGCTAATTCCGCGAAAAAAATTTGAAGTACTTGTGACTATAAAGGTTATAGATGATAATTTAAGCAACATTTCAATATGGGTCAATATTAGAGATGTTAAACTAAAATCATTGAAATTCCCAGACTATAAAATATTTCTACATGAGTTAATATGAATATAAATCTATAAAATTATATCAAATAATGCAATAGAATTGTCTATTTTATTGTACCACTTTTAGAGAGATTTTTTTTGTTAAAATATAGATTATGATTTTCTTAAAAAAATATTATAGTAGGCACCATTAATTCTATGTTAGTTAGAGATAAATTAATTCCTTATTTTTTTCACATGATTATTGTATCTAATTATTCACCTTACAAAAAAATTTCTACTTGGGGATCTAATGATTTTTATTAGATGTATCCATCTGAAATAAATATGGTCACAATGAAATCCTATGTCAAGAAAAATAATTGTAATAGAGGTACCATTGTAATAGGATATTTTAGATCAATAATGTTTGTATCGTTGTTCAATGTATTTGGATGATGTAATACTAAGATGTAAATTGCCAATGAGAAATAAAAATGATTAATACGAGATAATTGATTCCACCTTTCCATAAATTTCATAAATATGGGGTATTATAGGATTATATTTTTTTTGGTAATTTGAGCCGTGAAGAGTGGGATGTAGAACATCACATGGTCTTGTCTAATTGTGATTTTTTATTGATACATCAATTATGAACTTTAACAATATATATGTAATTGATGCTATGTAATTATACATATATCTAAAACATTTTTATTTTCATAATATGTATAAAATATAGAAAAAATAATTAGAAAATATTTTGGTTTAATAACATGGATAAAGATAGTGATTATTCGAAGTAAATTGTTTCATTCTTAGTTGAAATAAAAGTTATGAACCTGAATTTTATATAATAAAATGTTGATAATCCTTGTTAATTCAATATTATTTTATATTTTAGGTAATGAAAGTATCAGATGATGCAATATCTCCAAAAACAATAGATTTATCTTTTATACCGAAGAATATTTTTCATGAATATAAATCACTAGAAGTCGATTGGTTTAAACTAGTTTAAATAGTCGAGCAGTGAACATGAAAACCCAAAATAATTGTGTTATGTTAACTATAATGAAATATTTTTATGCCAGTGAAGAAAATATACAACCTCGACATGAAAATGTGTATTATTATGTATTTTTTAGAAAAACATAGTTTTCAATTATTAGTCTCATTGTCAAGTTTCTATGATGAAATTTAAGTGGTATAATACAATGATTCAATATGTAAAATTTAAATATAATTTTGGATTTGGAATTATTGATTAGAATCAATTATTTCCAATTGGTGATCCATATATTATGGAATCAATGGAAAAAAAGTATGTGTTTTATGTAAAATATTCTATAAAACCTTAGTTTGGTGTAATCATTTATGTAATTCCAAGATATATTTAATTGAAAGTGGGGATGAAATAGACACCATTAGCACCCCCATTGGTCTTGATTGGAATGTTATATCTGATGATTCAAATTCATCAATTGTTGGAATTTATTGTTAATATCAATTTGTGGAGAGATATTTATTGAATAAATAGTATGTTCTCTCATATATTAAATATGTATGTAATTAGTGTTATTAGAAAACTATATATTCTCATGAAAAATTTAAAATATTTAAATAAAGTGTAAAAATTAGTTTTTAGAAATCACTTTTATATTATTCCATACATTCCATTGATTTATGTGTCCAATGTTTTAATTTTAATACATTTTCATTTTTATCTATTAATGATTTTTTTAAATTCGTGTCTTGAATTTTAATACAAATTTTAAAATATTGAAGGTTGGAACTAAAATATAAAATAATACAATTAAAAAATGTAATATTAATGTTAAAATATATAATTGAAGAGTTAAACTAGGTATATGAAAAAATAAATTTTTTATTCACTAATTAATATCTTAATAATTCATTTCCATGTTATTTTTTTCATAAAAATGATAAATTTCAGATGCCAAGTGTTATAATATTGAAGGTAACTATTAAATTTTGGAATTTAGGTGCTAAAATGTTGAAATAAAAATATAGAAACTATACAATCATTGTGCTCACTTGATATTGTTTTACAATGATTTAATTTTATAACATTTTCTATTTTTATTTGAAAATGTTTTATTTTTAATTGATATTTCATGATAGGTATTATACTCTTGAATATGGATGTCAAAAGAAGTAAATAAAAATCACTAATTGTTTTGACTTATATTCCCATTATTCTATCCTCTGTTATATTTTTAATGTTTTTAGTTTTCAAAGTTGAAAGGTAATTAATAAATGCTGAAATCTTGGTGTTAAAATGAGTAAATAAATATCACGGAATTTGTAGTCATATTGACATATAGTTATTATCAAACATTTTCTTTTTAATATGGATTTCATTATTATCAATGAATGGGTTTTTAATTCCATTTTCATGATGTGTTGATTTATTTCATAAATATTTTAAAATAATAATGTATTGTATTAAAATATATAATAATAGTGATAAAAATACACTTAATTTAAAATTATCAAATGATTCATGTTTAAAATTATAGTTCTTTTTTTCTTCCCACTATATATGACATGATTATATTATGTCTCTACATATCCCTTATTTTTTTAGAAATTAGTATGCCTTAATTTTTTCATGTCATATCTTATGTCTTATTTGGGCTACCCCTAAGAATTGAATTTCCTTATAAATTTATACTTCATTTTTATACATAGGAAAAAAAATATATAAGTGGAAAGTTAGAAGATATTATCTTAAAATGATTAATTCATGGGAGAGATATACATTTTTCCTTCGATGCCCACTATGAGTATAGTATTCCAAATATATATATATATATATATTAAATAATATCTGATGTCATGTCATTAATCATTTTAAAATTTCCATCCAAGAGACAATTATTCAGTGGATCCTTATCATTTTTTGATTTTTTGTTTAGTAATTAAATTTTATTTAGAAACTTTACATTATTGGATTACTATTTAATTTTTTGTTTTATTTTTTATTTTTTTAATAATTTTTTCAATTTTAAATATTATATTATATATTTATTTTTTATTTACTATATTTAAGTGTGTTTAATTGTTTAGTTAATATTTAGTGTTACATTTTCACTTTTAATCTATTTAAAGCAGTGTTACGACATTTTAATATAACTACATACGATTATATATGGTTTTCTCTATGTATGTTCAAATAGTATTTAGTTTATGAATAGATTATAAGATATGAATGCAACACGATATTAAACCATAGAGTATGATCACTATGTCAAAGGAGTTCAGCTATAGGTTCCCCTGTGTATAAATATTATTCTCTAGTTTGATTCCATTTATGAAGAAATCTAGGGAATATGTGAGAGTATGTTTATTTCTATGTATGGATCATTATATCACTATAGAAGTTGAATTTTTCATAAGGTGAAGTTACATCCAAATAAAAAACTCTTGAATAGGCAATGTATGAATCTTATATCACTACGTTAGTAGGAGTTACAACTACATAGGAATCAATATGTCACTACATCAAAAGAAATTATTGTTTCATATGAATTATATAGAAACCAAATTTAGAGATGTCCAATCACATATAAAAATAATAAGTATAGATTATCTAGGTTAATATTAAACTGAAAACACCACTAGATTTATTATATTTATAACTCACAAGTGTTGTATCTCATGTAAGAATTGATGAATCTAGTTTATTAATCAAAACAAATCATGTATAAATCAAAATCTTTTTTCTTGTGATTAACACAAAACATATGATACCTTACTTGTGATTAAATAATTTATTCCTAAATTAAAATTATTTGATTTTTAGTGGTTTTTTAATGTGTGTGAATGACACAATCCCTCTCTCTTATTATTTACATTTTGTAAATACTCTGAACAATCAATAGACTAATAGTATATTAATGAAATTTTTTATATTTTATTTCAAATTTTAATTTATAATTATCATAGGAAAACCACGTTTGAGGTTTAGTGGGAATGCTAAAAAATCACAAAACATTAAATCATAATTAGAATACCAAAAAATGGATTGAAAAAAAGTTATAAAATTGAAAAAAATTCATGATTTTCACCGAAAGTAGTAACTCTAAACTACATCCATAATCCACAAAACAATAGTTTCAACACACAACTAAAAATGCAACCACCAAACAAAAAGCATACCTTAGTATCCATTTTCAATGATCAATCATATGACAGGGAAATATTTCCATGATAGGTCTTTGAAATCATGGGTAGGTGAAGATGGAGTGGCCATCAATGTATCTGTAAATTTAATATCCCAAAATGATAGACACATTATACGATGCCCCAAGCTAGTTCACCACATGAATTCTGGCATGCCTCCTTGTACACTAGAGGATACCGACTTACATCATAGAACTATAAAGGTACAATGAGGATATTATGATCAATTATCTGAGTAAAATCATAGAACATATAATATTAACAGATATTAATCCACTAGGAACAATAAATGAACATAAAATTGAAACATCCAACCAATTACTAAGTCATGTATGTTATCAAAATATCATGGATACACTATATATCAGGAATTCATAATGTAAAGACGCAAAATAGAAAAAATATGAAAATTGTCAAAAATGGTGTTGTGTCCCAACTCGATCCGGACAACCCATGCTTCAACCGGTCATCCAGTTAAAAACCATCAACCTGGTCCTTTTACAGAACATCTTCTAGAAAACAAGTATCACATACTCGAGTACCCAAGATCCATTACGGCTCGAGAAGGGTGTGAGTCCATCCCAACATGCCACCACCAATGTTATCTAAAGTAATATCCAATTAGTACAATAGTGTGTCAATGTGATCAATTCACGATAAATAAATAGTATAATCAATAAATAATGTTTCACTATTAAACAAATATAAATTTAACCATTTTATCCTTTGATTTCTATCATGAAAATACAACCAACCTAACCCTCTCCAGCCATTCCAGGAGCATAATTAAAAGAATAAAAGGGGCGGTTACCTACTCTTTGTCATAATGTCCATTCATTAATTAATTCAATTTGACCATCCACCTTAGAGAATCAATCCTGGTGACCATATCATGTCCATACTTTGGTATTATAGAGCCTCATTCCAACATCCTAAACTAGGCATAACATAGGTTGGTCCTAGAGCAGTGGTCTTGCTCAAACCAAAGTCAATGAGCCTCAATACAACCCCTAAATAACATAATACATTGGTGAGTCCTAGATAATCAGTCTATCCTGACCCAAATGTGAGGAGATTTAGTCAAACACCCTAATCATAGAATACATCGGTGGACTTTAGGGAATAAATCTAGCTTGACTCATAGGAGTAGAGCCTTAGTTTGGTACCCCACACATAACACTTATTCACATAGACATGCATCATAAACCATTTATCACATTTTTCAACTTATTATTTTCATTTAAAAAGGTTCTAACGGACCCTTAAAATCACATCATGGCACAAATAACCAAACAATACACATTTATAATCATCTTGGAGTCACCCTTTAAAACACGAGGCTTCCTCTTTGATAAACTATATTTTCCCCAAGGATTTTATTTCTGTTTCCATCCATTCAAAATAATCATTAATTCATTTTCACAAAAAGGTTACCATTCATTCTTTTCATATCATATTTTTAAATCCATTAAGATAATCTCGATTTTAGATCACATTAATTCAAAACCTCCTTTGAAAAAATTACCCACTTTAAAAAATCACATTTTCCATTTTAAATTATAACTAGATCAAAATACAAACCACATAATTTATGTCACTTCAAAATCCTATTATAAATTTCATAAAATCCAACATAAAGTAAAATAAATTATCCCCTTAAACAAGCCCACATATCAATTTACTATTCACATCCCATTCACTTTCATAATTACCATATTTCAATGTTTATGTGAAACATTCAACCATTTCCAAGGGTTTGGTATACCCCAAAGGTAGACCTAGGTTTGGTCTCACAACACCAGTGAACCCAATAGGGGTCACAAAATGTCTTGTAACTCAATCTAAGGCCAGAATCACTTTCCTTAACAAAATACATAAAAAATAACCAAGTACAAGAATTATAAAAACTATATAAATATATAATACATCATGACTTCAGTAAAAACATTTATTAAAACCAACCATATGTCTTCCCTCAATAATCTCACTTTCATGGTTTCCAAACCATGCACCTATCTTCCCAGGATTTCATGGTTATGGCGTACGATAATTACTAATCGTGATCCAACCATGAGACATGCATTGGATTGCTTTTTCTTCTCTATTTCACATATCTAACTCCTAGAACACCCCCTAACTTCCCATACACCAAATAACAACTTCATTAACAAAAAAAATATAGTTTAAACAAACTTAAAAAAATTATATACCCTCACACAAGGTTAGGATCTTACAACCTCCCCACCTTATAATGGATCATCGTCGAGTTATAATCCCATTAATCACCTATACTTCATAAAACAATTTAGGGCCAAGGGGACCAGCTATAAACCTTTATCTTACATGTTCCCTCTGGAACATGGTCATGTCATCATCACACATGGACCAAAGAACCGGTCATACCCTAAATAAGTGTTCCCTCATTGATCCGTAATCATGAACTCGATGCCCCTCCAAGGACACAACCACCACAAAATCATCATTACCAACATCAAACACCAGAGATAAGTTTATGTTATGTCACTGAACCACCACACAATAGGATAATGATAAATCACTATACTACCCTAGGAGAGACAATTGGAGCACCTTTGGTCTGGTCCTCTCCGCAAATCATGGCCCAGATTTCTTGTAACCATTTCATCCAGTTTCAAAAATTACAATCATGACCCAATTTCGGAGTCACTAAAGAAACATGTATATTCCAACCACATTTTTTACCTATATCATTCCATAATTCGAGGCTCAAAGTCCTTACTCCTTATGCAAGAATCTGAAGCAAAACCCTAAGCATAGCCTTCATCTCAGCGTGCTCAACCAGCCGATGCTTGAGCTAATGCTAATTACCAAAACTGAAACACCAAGATAGAAAACACCAAATACGATCCATTCTATACCAAGGATCATGCCATCAACTAACCAGTTACCTGATATTGTGCTCCCCACCTTACAAATTAGCTCACCACAACCATATTTTAGTGGTTGGAACATCCACCACTATAAAATACCATCATATCATCAACTAAACATTAACAACATAACAAATTTGCTTCCCAAATCATTATGGTCATAAATCCATGTAAACTCCCCCAAACATTGTAATCTATCCTTATAATGAAAACCTCCATGAGGGAACATGCATACACAGTCCCTTTGTAGGATAAGAACAACTTAACCTCTCTCGTGTTCACTTTCATTACCAAAAAACACATTCCATTAAAAAATCAAACTTAAGGTGGCCTATACATACTAGGTATGTTCATATTACATAACTATGTTGGACCATACCTAACTAATTTTCCCCAAAACACCAATCTTAGAATATTGAAATTCTATGGCTTTCACCCACCCATAGATCCTTATCATTTAATTATTTCCACCACCATCTGATGCACCTACTGGGTTCATTCCATAGATTCTAGTAAAACTCCACCATCAAGGTATCCACAAGACTCTAATACATCACCATTCTCTAATTTACCCATCAATAATACTAACACAACACCTTTTCCTTCTAAACATTGACTAAAGTGGACAAGGTCCTTCGTAAAAACTCATTTCCATTTATAAATTGAACTTCTCATTTCAAACATCCATCAAAGGTAGATTAAAGATCCCATCATTTGTTCATGTTTTCCCTATAGAGTCGAGACATACCCATACAACTCATCCTAGAACACCCAACATCACTGTTGGAATGTCACTACATCACCTGACCAATATTCCTTCACAGTAAAATACATTCCAATGTCACCCAAATAGACCTACTCAATTACATAATCAACATAAGAGGATGTTATATCACCGACCTCTATGGACATAAACCATTTTCATGATTTATCCCAACCATAAATGACTCTAAGACATGCATCTCAAATATATTTTTGAAACTCGATGAGCTCAAATCAAACAATTGTCTTGATAAACCACCACATACATGGGACACCTTCCTTTCCCTGAGGAACCTAAACTTGAACCTCATCAGTTTCTCATTGGCAATCTGATTCCACCACAACCACTTTATGGTCTTCTGAACTCATCCAAGTACAACATACCACTATCCACCTTAGGATTGTGATTATCACCATTTTACTCAATACATATTAACCCCCAATGATCAATATTTGATCATAATCTGAACCAGAAAACTTGCACGTGGCCATCAAGTATTTACGAGAACAATTAAACAAATATCACCCACTACACATTTTGATATTCTGTGAATCACCCATTGAAATATCCAACCACTGGTCTTACCCAAGGACCTCTACCGTAATCATTCGATAGTGTAATCCCCACCACATAGCTCCACCTATATCATTCCATGATTGTATCCTCTAAGAGCATCCATATCCAATAAAAACATTTTTAGGTAGCTAGACATAAATTAAGGGCACTCTCATCATACTCAGGATGATGTCAAAATATTGGGAAATATTTTCAATAAATAAAAGTTTTATAATAAGTAATCAATTAAATCCACCATAAACTATCCATCGCCAATGTACTCCAACTATGGGGACACCATAACCTTCCAAAAATCCTAGACTTCACTGCTCATGAATACCTCATCAAAACCCACACACCACAAAATGAATGGTATTCCCAACCAAATATCACTACCACTGCGTTACACTATACCATGGGGTTATAGCCCAAAATTTACATTGGTACCATCACTATTTGTAACACCCCAAGCTTCCTCGGTATGTTTCCTTTCGAATAATGCAATGACGTGCATTGTACGCAACTTCGAGATTTTAACACACCACAACCAATCAAACTAGCCGTTATGAATAGTAATACCTACTTTTTGAAATTATATATATTTTATATTTCAAAATGGACTTCATTTTTGGATTCGGAATATCGAAATAAGCCTAGGGTGAAATTTTGGTACTTTTCGGATAACTTTTGTATTTTGATGAATAGTGAAAATTACTAAATTTTAATTAAAAACAACTTTTTTAATCAAAATAATTAATAGTGATAAATTGTGAATTTGAGTGGTTTTAAAGTATATTTAGAATATATTTTTACCATTTAATATAATGTTGGTCATTGGACATAATTTTACAATTAAACCAAACATAAACAAGTGTCAATCTTTTGATAGTTATTATCTCTTAAAAACACGCTTTTTGTTTTGACAGCGGGAATTAATTTTAAATTAATTTCTGCCACTTCTGTGTTTTGAATTTAGAAAAATGGATTCCATATTTGGAATCAGGATGTTCAAATTGTGTAAATAGGTAACTTTTATTTTTAGACATTTTGAATAATTACTGCGGTAAATATTTTATTTACCATGGTTAAGGGTAAATCCGGTAAATAAGGGTTAAAAAAAATAATATTATAATAATACTAAATTACCCTAAAACGTGTCTTAACCCTATTGGTTGATACATGGTCGACCATGGGCATCTTTGGGTCAATTTTGGGACCCCATGGATCCACTTGTAAGTGATAATGACACTTTATATTAATTAAGTTAAAATGAATACAAAAATGACACAAGCATATATCTTTTAGAAAAACAATTGTTACATAGGGTTATATATGCTGGATTTTAGATTATAAATATTCATTAGAAAGCTAAAAAGATTTCCTACATAATTATATTTTATTTATAATTTTTAGACATTAAATAATTTATTTTATTTATGACACAATGATGATGCAGTAATTACTATAATAGTGAAAAATTAAAATAAGTGATATTATAAATACCCAAATAAATATAATATGAAACTTTTAATGGATTAAACTAATTTTATAAGATAATATGATATATTAGGATTGATGTAATTGACTTTGTTCGAAGTAATCAATCTGTTATGAGTTTCACAAAAATCAACTATTGAATAGTGTCAAAATTGACATAAAAGAGTTCTTAAAACAAATATTATATTATTAATTGATATTAAATTCCTAAAAATCTAAGGTTCGGCCAAGAGACTTATATAATGATAGGTTAATCATTAATGGACCACTTGGGGGTCGCTTGGATGTATATAGTAAGTTTATTAACCATATTATATAAAAATACAAAGAGACATTGTAAAAGTGAAACTAATTAACTTAGAGTTAATACTTAAAGATAAGGTTAATATAAGTACCCAAACCTGTCTAAATTCTATTGGATGAGTTGTTTTCGACCTATCCCCACCTCAAACTTTGAATAGTCAACTTTGGAGCCATTGGAAACCGAATATGAATTTATTATAAATTAATATTTCTAGCTTTTCCAAAGGTGCCCCTCACCCCTCTTATAAAAGGGCACTCCTCCTTCTCATTTCCTCACACCTCTCAAGCCACTTGGCTCGTCCAAACTCTGCCCAACTAAGCTCCCCACATCCCTCTCCTCCTCCTTGAAGCTTCCCCTTAGGCAGAAAGCATTTCAACAAGTCCTTTGGTTCCAACCAAAGTGAGTTACCTAAATTAAAGGTAACGATTTCTCTTAAATTATTTTCATTTATTTTGCTTCTTCAACCCCCAAACTCTTTTTATTTCCATTCTTTTGTAACAACACAAGTATCATCAATATACTAGGATGTTGTTATAAGAAGTATTCAAACTACACATACACACAACTCCATCTAATGGATGATGAACATAATGTTTCTGTGGATGGAAAACTAACGCCTCACGAAACGATGATTGTTCAAAAACATCTTACCGCCTCTCATGGTGGCCATTATGATGGATCTGTAATTAAATATGATATTAATGATATATATTTTATATATAAGCTTCTGTAATTCCATTTTATTTCATACCATTATTCGTTTCATGTCGTATATACATACGATAATTTCATTTGAGGAAGTGCGGACTACCGCCCCCTTAAAATGATATGACTCGTTCATACCACACATGGAACGTATAAAGGATGGTGTTAATGAACTTAAGTAACATATATAAAATATTATATTATACTGTAATAGTAATATACCTATGTATCATTTGGATTCGATTCTTTTAAAATAAAAAATTAAATGGAAGTAGCGTTCGTGCGTACGTACGGACTACCATCTCCACGAACGCGATGAGATTCATTATCCATCGTATCCATTCAAATATAATTATCATTTAATGATTTAAAAATGATGTTTAAGGACTTGATATCATTCTGGATATGAATAAGATACAACAAACATGACTTATGTAACAAAACATATAAAAGAAAATGAGTAAGTTAACACCCGAAACGGCATTAATACTAAGATATTATTAACAAATCAATGTTAAAAGATCATATATGATATCATATTAAATTAAATGATTCTTGTATTATTCAATAACAATTATTTCACCATTATACAGGAGGTAAACCTACCATCGACCAAGGAAAAAGTACAAAGTAAGGGATTTTCTTATCTCACTTTCAATTCCGTGAGATTTCCATTTTTCGCCACTAAATTATTGAGAGTGGTGTATTGTGTACTGCCATTTGATATATATTCATGATTCTATTTATATTCATGTTATTCTGTAAATCATTTGGTGGTTATTAACTTTTGGCCATACGAATCAGTTGATTAACGTGGTAAGGGGTTTCTTATCTCACTTTTAATTTCGTGAGATTTCCATTGATCACCACTTAATTATTGCATGTGGTGTATGTGTACTGCCCATGATTGTATTCACTGTGTAATATACTTTAATTTATGGGTATTTACATCATCATGGTATGATACTTCTTTCATGGGTGTATGTTTCTTATGTTACCTAATCGATAAGGGAATTTGAGATTTCAATTCCCACTCATTTGGCTTTACGCATATTTCATTGATTATATTACCCCAAGATTATGTGTGGAATCACTATTCATTTGATTATGTCATAATTTCCACTCCCCTTCCTGTGGATATAGGTTTGATACACATAATCACTCCATTGATAATTCTCAAGTCATTGATATGAATTTGATAAGAGTAATTTTAACTCATTCTCCATTTGTTGAGTTAAACATCCAATTCGTTGGTATTGTTTTTACAAGAATATGTGTGAATATCCTTTGATTGAATTACACTGAATATCCAATCATATTTAGTGTATTTATATTTGTCACACATAATTATGTCGTTGATTTATCCTTAACCTAAGGATACAACCTTTATGAGAGATTTCATCTCAATTTACATTCCATTGAGACTTCTTTGATGATATACACCAAATCACTTTTATGTGGTGTATATAATGTACTTTGACATAGTATATCATGAATTCCTTTATTCTAATGATATTACAATGTTTTGATTACCTCAATTGTTTGTATTCAAGTGTCTCTCTTTTGGTTAGAAACTCTAACCAAAATACCATTTCAAAACGTTTTAAAGAATTATTCTTCTAAATCATGCTCATTAATGTCCATATTTTAAAAATGGTTTTAAGGATTTATTTATATGGACATTAAAGTTTTAAAATTAAAAATCCTTTTAAAAGTTTCAAAGTGGTATGGGACACTTTGATTCAAAAATCTATTTTTGAATGTCTTCTTGACAAATAGTGTGACTTTTAAGAAAAGGGGGATATTTCTCTCAAATAGTTTTGATGATTATTTTCATCTATGTCAACATCCTTTATTATTCATGATTGAGGTTAATGTGATACAATACAATCTTCCATATTGTATCAAATGAGTTATGTTTGAATGTGGATGTTCTATTTTTATACCATTCATGGTTTGTGGTTAATGTATTGACATTTCGTATGCTAGTTTTAATACGAATGTTTATTTTATGCTTAAACCTATTCATATGAGGAATGCATTGGACTTAATAAGTGACGGGTGGAGCCCGCTATAGCTCCTCGATGCATCGGTAGGTCTCATGAGACAAACTAGTGTCTTGGCACAAGGCCTTGGCAAAATCTTATTTGTAGTCTTCGCACGAGGCCTTGGCTATGTGGTTATGATAGTCTGGCATTATGCATTCCATCATTATGAAAGTGGTTATTGATATTGCATGTGATCATTCGACTAGTAGAATATCCATGTGAGTAAGTAAATGGCATTATTTCATTTTACCTTCGCCATTTTATGCTGAAGTTTAAATTTAAAAGGCTTTTGTTTTAGTTATAAATTGCCTGAAGTGTTTATGCTTATTTATGAAAGCTTCTGCTATAATGTTATCCTTACTGAGCATCCGAGCTCACCCCTTTCAATGTTTTATTTTTCCCAGGATTATGAAGAAGTAATTTATGAATGACCTGCAGGGATAGTATGAGGGGATATGAAGACAAGATGTTTTTTTTATGATGTAATGTAAAAAAATTTATGGATGTATCTGGTTATTCCAAGGCTACTAAACTAATCGGTCTTTCGAGACTTGATCTTTCTCATGATCATGCCAATGTTATTTAATAATGCACCGACTCTAGGTAATTAGGGTCGGGGCGTTACAGTTGGTATCAGAGGAAGTTTAGTACAAACCTTGGAAGCTAGATTTAGATAAACTCTGATTAGAGCACGTAGACCTAAGATGAACTTTGAGGATTAGTATAAAAGAACTTCCTAGAATTTTGGTATTGTAGAGATTTTGTGAGTTTTCCGAGCAATACATCCCTGTCTGGATACGAGCAGGTAGAGGCGGCTCTGGAACAGATGTACCTAGGGGTAAAACCCGAAAACACCGCTTTGAGCTAGACTCGAACGGGAACTGGTGCACGACAACGGGCCTTGCTGCACTCTTGGTTACGACACTCCCGGGGGATATGCTTAGGATAATTTACATTTTCTTTACAAACCAATTTAAGTAATATATATATAAGATGAGAGTAAATGACCTTGGTTAATCCTAATATGTTTCAAATTGAGAATATGGTGACATTTTAATCTCTAAATGATTTTACGACTATTATTACTCACACAATGCTTTATGGTTTTAGTCAATGGCTGGATTCCAAGGAAGTCATAGTGACTTTGAGAATGATGTACAAGGTGGGAACAGTGGTGGCAATGAGCAACAAAATGGAATGTTGATAGGCGTAAAAGATATCGTCTTTATGCCAAATCAGTTTTCCAAAAATATGATCAACAACATATATATTAACCAACTCCCAGACTCAACAAGGAAGAGAAAGGTGATAAATGATAAGAGCTCCAGCAATGGAGACCATGGAGAAAAGAACCCTCAATTTTCATCATGCAGGAAATGTGGAAAGAGACACCCAGGAAAGTGTCTCAATGGGACAACGAAATGTTTTACGTGCGGGAAGGAAGGACATAAAGTAAAGAATTGCCGAAGAAAAATGAAGAGTACTATGGAAGAAGATAAGAATGGTCCCAAGAGTCCATTTACAGTCATTTGCCGTAAATGTAGGGGACCTGGCCATTACCCGAGTGAATGTCCTATTCTATAGGATATTTTCTTGGTCAAAGAAGAAGCTATGTGGGAATAAATGGTTGGAGAAATGTTTAAAAAGTATTAGCACTCCTTGTTGATGGGTTTACTATGGAATAATTTTCTCTTGTATTTGTAACCCTGCAGTTTGCCATGTGAGAATGATATTTGAGGAAGAATTGTCTCTTCTCTTGTGGATATGGGTATAAATAACCATTTGGATTTATATGATCATTGGGGTTTCAGAGAATTATAAGTTATTCTAATTTGGGATGAAGATTCAAGGTATGATATAACATTTGTGGTTAAATTTATGATATAGTATTTTGAGGAATTTATCTCATTTTGGCAATATTATAAAATATAGTTTTTGAAAAAGGACAACACGTAGACCGTGTGACAACCCGTCGCGTCGGACAAAGTTATGGGAATCGAACCCACAACCAAAGTGCGATTGGGATTTATCGCCTACCACTAGACTACGTGAAGTCCTTGGTTAGTGTGACTTTTTTTAGTTAAATGATTTTATTGATCAATAATAAGTTTATTTGGGTTCTTATTTCATATCAAAAGAATACCCTTGGTATAGGAAAATGATTTGGTGATTAAGTGATAAATGTTATTTTGGAAGATGTTCGCTTTGTTGGGAACACTATATACCCAAGGAAAATAGAATACTATGGGGTTTCATTTGTGGAGTAATGATAGATTTTTATCTACGTTTTTATTGTGGATTTATAGTGATTTGGGTTATTTATGTAAATGATTAACCTATAATAGAGAATATGTGATTAGGTTAATTACTTTTGAGTTTGTGACTTTAAGAGTATCTGATGTCATTTGGAGATACAATTTAACATGGGAGACTACATAATCAAATTCTTCTATGTTTTGGGTTTCAATATTAGTTTGGATTATATTAAAGGATTTTAAGGACAATTGGTTATTGGATGGTATCTATTTAACTTTGGGGTCTTGTTGGTTTAATTTTAGAAATTAAGATTAGTGCATATTTATCTCAATGAATATCCTTTTGGGGAATCATTAGATCATTCACTGACCATTTTGGTTTTGATTAATCTTCAAAGACAATGTAAATATAGGGTTTATCCTTCATGGATCATGTAATTCTATAGAAGTTTATTCTATCTCTTCCGGTGTGACCAAGTCTTCTTGAATACTCATCGTTTAAAAAAATGAGTTAGTGGTGGAAATTTATTAAAGAATGAAAATCTACTTAAAATGTAAGTATATCTCATAATGTTCTTAGTCAATATCATAAATGAATTCCTCTTCCTTATGTAATGTAACTTAAAAAAAATGTTGTCCGTTTACTTTCCTACTAGGAGACTAATGGTCGTTTGTCCCAACACAAGTTTGTGGTTTTCTCATTGTTAACTTTCTCCTGATCATAATTTCTATCCCTCTCCATCAGAACGTGACACTTAGTTTATCATCCATATCCATGTTTTCTTACATGGAATCCTAGTATGGGTTTTCTTGGATGACCCTTATACCTCTCTTTCTTTCTTTTAAAGTGATAGTTTTATTGACTCTTTTTCCGATGAGGGACTTTCCATTATATTCCCAAGCAAAATTTTAAAAATTGCGAGGATGCAATTTATTGAAGGAGGGGAGAATGTAACACCCCAAGCTTCCTCGGTATGTTTCCTTTCGAATAATGCAATGACGTGCATTGTACGCAACTTCGAGATTTTAACACACCACAACCAATCAAACTAGCTGTTATGAATAGTAATACCTACTTTTTGAAATTATATATATTTTATATTTCAAAATGGACTTCATTTTTGGATTCGGAATATCGAAATTAGCCTAGGGTGAAATTTTGGTACTTTTCGGATAACTTTTGTATTTTGATGAATAGTGAAAATTACTATATTTTAATTAAAAACAACTTTTTTAATCAAAATAATTAATAGTGATAAATTGTGAATTTGAGTGGTTTTAAAGTATATTTAGAATATATTTTTACCATTTAATATAATGTTGGTCATTGGACATAATTTTACAATTAAACCAAACATAAACAAGTGTCAATCTTTTGATAGTTATTATCTCTTAAAAACACGCTTTTTGTTTTGACAGCGGGAATTAATTTTAAATTAATTTCTGCCACTTCTGTGTTTTGAATTTAGAAAAATGGATTCCATATTTGGAATCAGGATGTTCAAATTGTGTAAATAGGTAACTTTTATTTTTAGACATTTTGAATAATTACTGCGGTAAATATTTTATTTACCATGGTTAAGGGTAAATCCGGTAAATAAGGGTTAAAAAAATAATATTATAATAATACTAAATTACCCTAAAACGTGTCTTAACCCTATTGGTTGATACATGGTCGACCATGGGCATCTTTGGGTCAATTTTGGGACCCCATGGATCCACTTGTAAGTGATAATGACACTTTATATTAATTAAGTTAAAATGAATACAAAAATGACACAAGCATATATCTTTTAGCAAAACAATTGTTACATAGGGTTATATATGCTGGATTTTAGATTATAAATATTCATTAGAAAGATAAAAAGATTTCCTACATAATGATATTTTATTTATAATTTTTAGACATTAAATAATTTATTTTATTTATGACACAATGATGATGCAGTAATTACTATAATATTGAAAAATTAAAATAAGTGATATTATAAATACCCAAATAAATATAATATGAAACTTTTAATGAATTAAACTAATTTTATAGGATAATATGATATATTAGGATTGATTTAATGGACTTTTTTCGAAGTAATCAATCTGTTATGAGTTTCACAAAAATCAACTATTGAATAGTGTCAAAATTGACATAAAAGAGTTCTTAAAACAAATATTATATTATTAATTGATATTAAATTCCTAAAAATCTAAGGTTCGGCCAAGAGACTTATATTATGATAGGTTAATCATCAATGGACCACTTGGGGGTCGCTTGGATGTATATAGTAAGTTTATTAACCATATTATATAAAAATACAAAGAGACATTGTAAAAGTGAAACTAATTAACTTAGAGTTAATACTTAAAGATAAGGTTAATATAAGTACCCAAACCTGTCTAAATTCTATTGGATGAGTTGTTTTCGACCTATCCCCACCTCAACCTTTGAATAGTCAACTTTGGAGCCATTGGAAACCGAATATGAATTTATTATAAATTAATATTTCTAGCTTTTCCAAAGGTGCCCCTCACCCCTCTTATAAAAGGGCAATCCTCCTTCTCATTTATTCACACCTCTCAAGCCACTTGGCTCGTCCAATCTCGGCCCAACTAAGCTCCCCACATCCCTCTCCTCCTCCTTGAAGCTTCCCCTTAGGCAGAAAGCATTTCAACAAGTCCTTTGGTTCCAACCAAAGTGAGTTACCTAAATTAAATGTAACGATTTCTCTTAAATTATTTTCATTTATTTTGCTTCTTCAACCCCCAAACTCTTTTTATTTCCCTTCTTTTGTAACAACACAAGTATCATCAATATACTAGGATGTTGTTATAAGAAGTATTCAAACTACACATACACACAACTCCATCTAATGGATGATGAACATAATGTTTCTGTGGATGGCAAACTAACGCCTCACGAAACGATGATTGTTCAAAAACATCTTACCGCCTCTCATGGTGGCCATTATGATGGCACTGTAATTAAATATGATATTAATGATATATATTTTATATATAAGCTTCTGTAATTCCATTTTATTTCTTACCATTATTCGTTTCATGTCGTATATACATACGATAATTTCATTTGAGGAAGTGCGGACTACCGCCCCCTTAAAATGATATGACTCGTTCATACCACACATGGAACGTATAAAGGATGGTGTTAATGAACTTAAGTAACATATATAAAATATTATATTATACTGTAATAGTAATATACCTATGTATCATTTGGATTCGATTCTTTTAAATTAAAAAATTAAATGGAAGTAGCGTTCGTGCGTACGTACGGACTACCGTCTCCACGAACGCGATGAGATTCATTATCCATCGTATCCATTCAAGTATAATTATCATTTAATGATTTAAAAATGATGTTTAAGGACTTGATATCATTCTGGATATGAATAAGATACAACAAACATGACTTATGTAACAAAACATATAAAAGAAAATGAGTAAGTTAACACCCGAAACGGCATTAATACTAAGATATTATTAACAAATCAATGTTAAAAGATCATATATGATATCATATTAAATTAAATTATTCTTGTATTATTCAATAACAATTATTTCACCATTATACAGGAGGTAAACCTACCATCGACCAAGGAAAAAGTACAAAGTAAGGGATTTTCTTATCTCACTTTCAATTCCGTGAGATTTCCATTTTTCGCCACTAAATTATTGAGAGTGGTGTATTGTGTACTGCCATTTGATATATATTCATGATTCTATTTATATTCATGTTATTCTGTAAATCATTTGGTGGTTATTAACTTTTGGCCATACGAATCAGTTGATTAACGTGGTAAGGGGTTTCTTATCTCACTTTTAATTTCGTGAGATTTCCATTGATCACCACTTAATTATTGCATGTGGTGTATGTGTACTGCCCATGATTGTATTCATTGTGTAATATACTTTAATTTATGGGTATTTACATCATCATGGTATGATACTTCTTTCATGGGTGTATGTTTCTTATGTTACCTAATCGATAAGGGAATTTGAGATTTCAATTCCCACTCATTTGGCTTTACGCATATTTCATTGATTATATTACCCCAAGATTATGTGTGGAATCACTATTCATTTGATTATGTCATAATTTCCACTCCCCTTCCTGTGGATATAAGTTTGATACACATAATCACTCCATTGATAATTCTCAAGTCATTGATATGAATTTGATAAGAGTAATTTTAACTCATTCTCCATTTGTTGAGTTAAACATCCAATTCGTTGGTATTGTTTTTACAAGAATATGTGTGAATATCCTTTGATTGAATTACACTGAATATCCAATCATATTTAGTGTATTTATATTTGTCACACATAATTATGTCGTTGATTTATCCTTAACCTAAGGATACAACCTTTATGAGAGATTTCATCTCAATTTACATTCCATTGAGACTTATTTGATGATATACACCAAATCACTTTTATGTGGTGTATATAATATACTTTGACATAGTATATCATGAATTCCTTTATTCTCATGATATTACAATGTTTTGATTACCTCAATTGTTTGTATTCAAGTGTCTCTATTTTGGTTAGAAACTCTAACCAAAATACCATTTCAAAACGTTTTAAAGAATTATTCTTCTAAATCATGCTCATTAATGTCCATATTTTAAAAATGGTTTTAAGGATTTATTTATATGGACATTAAAGTTTTAAAATTAAAAATCCTTTTAAAAGTTTCAAAGTGGTATGGGACACTTTGATTCAAAAATCTATTTTTGAATGTCTTCTTGACAAATAGTGTGACTTTTAAGAAAAGGGGGATATTTCTCTCAAATAGTTTTGATGATTATTTTCATCTATGTCAACATCCTTTATTATTCATGATTGAGGTTAATGTGATACAATACAATCTTCCATATTGTATCAAATGAGTTATGTTTGACTGTGGATGTTCTATTTTTATACCATTCATGGTTTGTGGTTAAAGTATTGACATTTCGTATGCTAGTTTTAATACGAATGTTTATTTTATGCTTAAACCTATTCATATGAGGAATGCATTGGACTTAATAAGTGACGGGTGGAGCCCGCTATAGCTCCTCGATGCATCGGCATGTCTCATGAGACAAACTAGTGTCTTGGCACAAGGCCCTGGCAAAATCTTATTTGTAGTCTTGGCACGAGGCCTTGGCTATGTGGTTATGATAGTCTGGCATTATGCATTCCATCATTATGAAAGTGGTTATTGATATTGCATGTGATCATTCGACTAGTAGAATATCCATGTGAGTAAGTAAATGGAATTATTTCATTTTACCTTCGCCATTTTATGCTGAAGTTTAAATTTAAAAGGCTTTTGTTTTAGTTATAAATTGCCTGAAGTGTTTATGCTTATTTATGAAAGCTTCTGCTATAATGTTATCCTTACTGAGCATCCGAGCTCACCCCTTTCAATGTTTTATTTTTCCCAGGATTATGAAGAAGTAATTTATGAATGACCTGCAGGGATAGTATGAGGGGATATGAAGACAAGATGTTTTTTTTTATGATGTAATGTAAAAAAATTTATGGATGTATCTGGTTATTCCAAGGCTACTAAACTAATCGGTCTTTCGAGACTTGATCTTTCTCATGATCATGCCAATGTTATTTAATAATGCACCGACTCTAGGTAATTAGGGTCGGGGCGTTACACTATTTCCATACTCTAGTTCTTCTAGAACAACCCTAGTGATTTACACGGAAACACAATGACCATCACATCAATCCACAACCCAACTATCTCAAGCATAACCTACGCTTTCCACTATGATCACACAGGACAGTGACATGTGCTTATCCAAATCAACATGTTCACCCATTACTAATGTTATCACGCCTTCCTAGAATGTACCCACATTTAGACCTCACCAGATCCCTCAATGTTTCACACATTACCATGACCACATACTAAACCCGAATCTAGGTCACATTAGTTAATCATAACCATAGATACGCCTGAATTCTTCTTTACTCATCTTACCAAGCCTCCTAGTATTTCATCCTTAAGGTACTCGAGAGTTTCACAATGTTATCATCCAAAAACAAAACCATTTGTACAAAAAATTATAACCATGTGACTACCCTCTGCCTTGGGTTTCACTTCAACAAAAAAAAATCATACATCAATGCTTTGGTCACCACAATCTTTTACACTAAAAAACAACATCAAGTCCTTTCTCAGAAATATTCATCTTCGTCATGTCTGAAACTCTAACAATCCTTCCCTTTGAAAACAACCTTAATACCACACAAAATCACTCAAGTGGTTCCTTGAGAATGAAACTGAGTCATAAGCATGCTATTTTTTCATAATTTCAATGGCTCTCACCATTCTTTGATTCTACCTCTGTAGTAACCACCTTTGCTTCACAACCTAAGGCACCTGCACCACTAGGCCAACCTCCCTCAAGGCTATCAATGATTTCCTAATGCAGACAACTCATAACCAAAACTCGAGTGGAATGTCTAAAACCATTAACCTTGTCACTTAGAACTCTAGGATAAAATTACACCCAGAAACATTCTTTGTGTGACACTACTAAATTCTAAAACATATACATGTTCCATGCGCATTCAAAGGCACTTGAAACCCTAATTAAAATCTTTCATTGTTCTCCTAGAATGTTAAATGAAAGTAAATCCCTAAACTGTATTCATGTCAAGAAAATTACACTTCCTAACTCTCTAGGCCATACACATCAAACCAAAAACGACTCTCTCATCATGGGAAACAATTCTACCCCAATCCAAAATTTATTGTGTATAACACACCCTAGTGAACATTTACTCTAGGATTCTCACTAAGGGTACACATTCCCAAAGTACCTAATGGTTTAGTAATTTCCCATTTCACTTATTAATTAAACTATACCATTTAAAACCCAAGGTTTCTCATTTAAAAAATTTATATTTTCAAAACCAATTAATTTACACTTTTGAAAACATTTTTTTAACACAACATTCAAAAAATCCATGATATATTAAAATTGATACTTCAAAAAAAATTCTTTAACAACCATTTCATGGAATGTTCAACAAGATTAAATAATAACAATAAAGTACACTACTAATATGTGAGTCCCAAAGAACTATCAATCACTTGTAATATACAGATAACCTATTAATCCTATGTTCCTAGAATGATCCATGAACTCACACACCCTCTCATTCTATACTGGGAATAGATATAAAACCAAATAAATCAATAAAATCACATCTAAGCGCGCCACTCAAGGAGTAAATATCAATAAATCATAAAATCACAAAACGTAACATCAATTACCACTCCTAAAATCATTGGTATTCCATTATATGTTGGGGATACTGGCACCCAGGTACGAGTTTATTACTATTCCCCAAAAGATCATAGTATCCTTAATACCACAACCAAATAGTAAGACAAAAGTTTCCTCCTCTGATACCACTTTGTATCATCCTTGACTCTGTAGAAATTATATCTTGTACCCCAAGCATGGATACCACATGGCCTCAGGTGCGCCTCCGCATACACCAGAGGCTACCGACTAGAATTACTGGTATATAATGGTACATTGAAGAGATTGTAACTTATTATATGAGTAAAACCACAGAATAGATAATATCAACATATATGAAATGACTAGGAATAATAAATGGAAAAAATAGGAAGAGCCAACCAATAACCAATTAACACATTCTATGACATTATGATGGATAAAATACATGTCAGGCAGCCATACATTAAAGACCCAAAATAAAAAAAACAATGAAAATCCCTAAAAATGGTGCTGACTCCCAACATGGTCCAAACTTTCAATGTTCTAACCCATTATCCCATGCACAACCATGAACCTGTTCTATGTTATGCTCATCTTTTAGAAAAAATGTAGCACCTTCTTGGGTACCCAGGTGTCATGCTGACCCGATAAGTGTATATGAAAAACAGAATAGGCCACCACTAGTGATTTCAAAAGAAATATCTAGTCAGTATATTAGCGTATATAGGTGATCAAGGTGAACTAATTAAATATTAGAATAAAATAATCATATTTCACTATTAAACAATTACTAATTTAAAATTTTAATCCTTGTAGTTCCATCATGAAAATCATTCCAACCTAACCCTCTCATTCCATATTTAGAGCGTAGTCCAAAGCATAAAAGGGGGTGATCTAATCATAGTCACATGGGGAAATAATTAATTAATTAAATTTAAGTGTGAATCTTGGAGCATCAGTATAGGTGACCATATCATGTCCATACGTTGGGATCATAGAGCCTTAGTCCGACATATGAAACCAGGCATAACATCAGTGGGGACTAGAGAATTAGTCCATCCTGAACTAAATGTGAGGATCATAATTCAACCCCATAATCACACAGTACATCAATGATTCCTAGAGCATAATTCTATCCTAACCCAAAGGTTAGGATCCTCGGTCCAACACCCTAATAATATAATACATCGGTGGGGATTAATGTATCACTCTAGCCTTACCTATGAGAGTAGATCGTTATTCAGATACCCATACATATGCCACTTATTCAGATTGACATGTTTTGTAAATAATTTATCATATTCTCATAGTTAATCATTTAATTTAACAAGGTCCCAACAGACCCTAATAATCACATCAGGACATAAAGCACTAAAAAAATACTCATTTAAATTCATCTTGAAGCCACACCTTGAAACATGGGTCTTAATCTTTGAAAAAATAAATTTTCCCCAAGGTTTTCATTTACATTTTCATCCATTGAAAATAATTATTAACGCATTTTCACAAATATGGTACCACACCATCATTTGAAATTCATTAAGATAATACAATTTTTAAATCACATTGTGGTCAACACCTCCTTTTAAAAATTTACCCACATTAGAACGTCATATTCATCATTTAAAACCATAAATAGATTAGAACCCAAAACATGTCATTTAAATCATTTCAAAAGACTTTTAGGAATTTCACAAAATCTAACGTAAAATCAATTCAATTATCCATTTAAACAATCCCCCATAACAATTTACTATTAACTACCAATTAACATTCATAATTTCCCAATATCAATGTCTACTAACTTATTTAGCCATTTGCAAGGGTTTTATATACCCCAAGGGTAGACCTAGGTTCGATCTCACAACAAAAATGAACCTAATGGGGTCAGTGAAAGGTCTTTCACCTAAATCGAAGGCCAAAATAACTTTCCATAAGCTAATACATCAAAAAATTATAATGCATAAAATTAACAAAACAAAATACAAAAAAAACACATCAATACTATGGCTAAAATATTTAATAACACCTACCTCATTTTCATAGACAAACGCTCATCCAATAGAAAATCTTTATTCAAACTAAAACTACCTCAAACACCATGGAGAATAATAACCCAGTGATTCAATTCATACTCAATGACACTCGAAATTAATAAAAATTAAGGTAGAAACATCCTTTGGAAGATTGGGGGAGAAAGGTTCATAACCTGTGTCGTAGTAGGGTGAAATGGGAGGAAAATAGGGTGAGGATTCATAAATCTCGAGGGGTAAAATTTGATATTCCCCCTTCTTAATGATGGACATGGTTTGGATGCATAGTTGGAGAAATTGTGTGACAACCATGTGCCACCCTCTATACAAGAGGGTGCATATATCCCATGGTCTCTCGAGAATCCACATAGTTTGAAAAACTATATAGTATCCATATATGATGGCTCGGTCCATGCCTATACTATTTCAGGATCCCCCTTACATGGTTTCAAAACCATGAAATTGTCTTCCAAGAACTGTAGGTCTATGGTGCATGGTTACTACTATCCATGCTCCAAATAAGTGACATGCAATGGATGGTTATTTCATCCATATTTTACATCTCAAACTCCTAGACCACCCCCCATAACCTCCCATACACATGATAACCACTTCGTGAATAAAAACGAAGGGATTTTAACCAAAATTGAAATAATAAAGTACCTCTATGTAGGTTCAGGATCCTATAGTATAAGAAGTGTGATATTGTAAAAAATCATCAATTGTATGCTTAATAACACTCACCTCTAAAGAATTATAATCCAAATGGGAGATAAACCGAAGTGTTTTATTTTCATCTAGGAACTGAGGGTCCTCCAATACCTTTAAATTTTCCTTCTCTTTTATTGAAAACGTTATTTCATTTTCTTTACCTCAGGGAATTCATATTTAAGACCTTCCAAAATATTTTATACATATCCCCTATCTTCATCTAGAAATGGTAGGGAATAATTTCCCCTTTTATCTACCCTCAAAATGACCCTCCCGACATTATAGAGTTGATATCCTTCTCAAATCCCTATGTGATTGAACTCTTGTATGACTTCAATATGATTGGCTTACCTATTTACCTTGTGATCATGTGTTTTAGGATAGAGGAACAATATTTATGGATCTGAGGCACATTCTCCTTATTGATAGAAGATAAATCTTACTTATATCTATTAAATATACTAAAAATCCTCTAGTGTAATAATATTCTATCTTCTATTTATTATTTCCTAGGCAATAATAAAAAGTAGCTTCAAAAAACATCTAAAATATTTACTTCCATAAAACCTATTATATTATAAAAAATTGGATGGCTTGAAAATTGATTGTGAGATGGTGATTTTAGTTTCAGAATATTCATTGTAGAATTTACATTATTTTTTCAATTAACTTTCAATAGGGTTTATTCAAGGAAATGAAAACACATGGATCTTAAATTTTTTACATGAATTTACTCTAAAACCTATTTTTAAATGATAAGAAGTCACTGGATTTACTATCCAATGACACTTAGAAACTCTCACCTGACAATAAGATGGAAGTTCATGATTATTTCACCGGTTATGGGTGAATTTTTTCCAACATTGGGAATTTTATAGATTTAATTCATATTTGGGAAGCCTTTCTAAATTACCAAGATGGTATTGGTTTTACATGTGTTAAGGATTATTATTTTACATGCATCTAGGTGAATATTAGTTTGTATCGGTGGATAGAAAGGGAAACAATTTTTTTGAAAATATTACCTAAGAAGATGAATCTCTTGGGACTATGGCCCTATATAAAGGGACATCTAGGATTGTTGGAATATGTCCAGGTCAGGTAAGTAATTGGATTATCTCGTGCGTAATGTATCACCATAGAGATGGAAATAAATTCCTAATGATGTGAGGTTTTAACCACTAGAAGGAAACTTATGTATCTCATTGAAACAGAAAACAAAGCACATATAGTTTCAATGACACAGTTTAAGGTCAGGTGATAAGACCACAATATTCAGTTTAACAACATTTAATAATTACGTTTTCCATAAATTATAACATTTTTTTTGGTGAATTCAATGTAATTAAAGGTTTGGAAACATAGAATAGAGTCAGGGTTACACATATAGTATTTATTGAGATTCAAAAACTAGTAACATACATGGTTGAAGAAAATGATTAGAGCTTACACCTAGTAAGAGGACCAAATAGGCATTTTAAATTGTTCAAATGGAATGATCAACACAGATCTCTAAGATAGAGTGAGTCATGGTCGATGTGATAAAATAGAGATAATAGATGATTGGTCACATTGTATGAGGGTGAAAATTTAAATTCAGTTTGGTATTATAAATTTATATTACCAAAGGATTTCATACCGAGTAAGAGGCTTTAATAAAGGAAAATAAAATTAGGGATTACACATAAAGTTAAGTCCCATGATGAGATTCCATTACAAGTTGTTTATATTTCTATTAGGAAACATCTAGGGTATTTTTCCTAATAGGAGTTATATCCTTATATATCCCTACCTACTAATAAGTAGGGTAGTATATGGAGAAAAGGGGAGTATATAACTCTACAAGAAACAATAGAGACTTACACTAGGATGGATTCCCTGCCTAACCCAACTCATTGGGTTGACAATAAATTTATTATTGAACTAGGATATACTACAATAAATTCATCCAATTAGGGACCCTCATTATCAAGGGAACACATGATCAATATTACCTTAACTGTTATACACTTTTAATATGATAATCTAGATCCCACTATTTTAATTTAATCCATGATCAAAGGTATTGACATTGAGGTGAATTACTTGTTCATGTGTATTGGGTGGTTTTAGAGGAGGTTGTAAATGGGCCTTTTGGGGTGTTGACCTTGGAAAAAGGAATCCAAAATGGTCTTTTAGATTTTCTAAACCTAATTAAAAAATCTATAGGAATACAACTAACTACAATAAGAGGCATCATTTCTAAGGATTCTTCAGAAGTGGGCCTTTTAATTTGGACATCTAGACAGGCTCTATCATGGTCGATTAATCCATTATTAGCTCATCCTTTCATCTATGAGTTAAGTTTCTCTTCAATGGGGTAACCTCAAACTTCATGTGGTTAATCTCAATTCATCACGGTTGAACTATCTGGGTGTGAATTTTCATGGTCACCCTTGTGGGCTAGTCTACCCATGACTTGCCTCATGTGGTTGGTCTCACAGGATTGGTTTTTATGAACTAATCCTCAACATTAATTTTTGGAATTCTCTATTCTTGGGAGTGTTAACTTTTGATTAACTATAGACATTATTAGAGGAATTACTAGAAGGGGAAAGCATTTCAATCACTTGTGTGTCTCTCTACAATGTGTGTGCTTTCTATATATCTCCCATATATCTATGTATTTTAATTTTTAAAGGGGGATTGGGGTATTTTTAGACATACCTATGTTAGTGTTTTCTAGAAATAATTGGTCACATGATCGATTCTGTTTTCCCGTGGAGTTTATGGAAAAATGAAATTAGTATAATGTTAGATTAATGATTCCTCGTATTATCTTAGTCATACCTCATGGTATGTGATCTTCACCACATAGAGATTGCAAGGTTAGACCAAAAAGATTGTCCAAAACGGATAATTTCATATAGCGTTCTTGGATTACATGGTGTTGAAGTGAACTTCTGGTTAGACCATGTATATAATCCAAAAAGGATGATCTGACACCACATTGTTAGACCATACATTGGGGAAACCTTATAGTGATGGGATCCTATCAGTACCATGGTTCCTCTGTACCACTTCCACAAAATATTTACAAATATCTTTGAGATATTCTATTTTTGATTTATAATTATACTATTCACTTTGTTTCAATTTTTTGGGCATCAATTAATTCCCCCTCAAAATTGGGTTTGTTCAAAAATTTTGGGTGATTATTATGAGAATGTAAGAAATACCTCTTAGACTCGATGTAGTACACTACTTGGTGGGACCCTAAAAATATGTGTACTGTGGATTTTTTATTGTTATTTTTCATCCATGTAACTAGATCATGAGATCCCCTCAATTATATGAAAAATTCAATCTTCTTATGTGCTTAATATCTTCACTATGAAGTTAGAAATCGCCTCAAAAGGTTCCTCCTATGCAGTCGACTTCACTAAATCCTTGGGGACCTCTCGATTTGCATATTCAACTAAACAGACTCTATGATTCCATGTCAACCACATGGTTAAGATTATGAATTTTTGATTGACCTCATAATCTATTAGTGAAACCACAATGTTTGTGTGATGACCTCATGATAGCTATGCTTTATTAATTTTTAGGCAATTTTTCACTGTTTATCCCAACTTACAATGATTTTGACCTCTTATTTTTTTTAATTTTTTATAGATAATTAGTATTATAAAAAATTATTATTATTAAATTTTTAATAAGACTAAAATGGATTATGGTATTTAAAACTCCTAACAACATCTTGTCATTCTATTTTATACCATGTTGTCAAATTTGATGGTGGAGACCCTACAAGATTATATAGTGTCCAGCAGGATACACATATATGGGTATGGGATATTGGATTATGCATCCATCCTAGTACAATGGGATACAAACATTCCAATAAACATTATTTTCTCTCACCAAAATATGCCTTGGGTGAACGTTTCTATAAAGGGACATTTAATATGAAAAGAAAAACTAAAATGATATATTCTAGGGTACCAACCCTTAAATTTGGAGGGAAAAAGGAACTTGTGGGATAGAGACTCACTCAACCATCCATGGGTCATAAAAAGGGTGGTACCATATCATATGTTGGGTTGAGAATCTAACTAGGAATTGTGATCTGGATATTAATTCAAGATTACGAGTGTTAACCCTTCTAGGTACATCGTGGGTGTGTGAAATTGGATATGGATATTAGATATGTCAGATTTCATGAGATATTTTGGATATCATAGTCATTCTACCATCAAAATCACCATATCATGTTGGAATTTTTCATCCTATGGAGTTCAAACATGCATACATTCCACCTAATTAATGTACAAGTTATGATTAATCTCTAGGATATCCTCACCATCAGTGGATCTCCAAATTAAAGAGATATAGATAATGATTTATCCCCCATCCCACCTCTACATGAGATTAAATGGAAAGAACTCCCCCATTTTCTGAAATAATTGGTCATGATTTCATAGTAAATTTGGAAGAATAAAATTAGTTTTAATACTGATGTCTCATTCTATTATTTAGTAGGAGATTTTATCAAACTTATCTTAAAAAATCATAATGTGGAAAGGATAAAGTCTTTTATATACTATGAAACTATAGGCACATACATTCCAACATAAGAGATAGGAAATTACACTATTTAGGACTAGGGGTCATCCCAAAAATTTTCAGAAACATTTATCTAGTTTCCTTTTTTAAAATTCTCTTTAAAAATTACCTTATTGTGTTGACGGAGTTCATAGATGATGTTATAAATGAGAACTGTATGACAGTTTCTTAGCAGGCCATAGGAAAATGCATAAACATGGTGGTATAGATACTAACAAAGCTATATTTACTAAGGAGACATGTGTGTATACGTAAGTCCTTTTTCAGGATTATAATCCCTTTCCAAATTCTCTAGGGATTGGTTGAAACCCATACAATGTTATTTCAGGTCATTATGAACCTTGTGATCCAAAATACATGATTATGAACTCATATGTTCTGTTTGTTAAGGTGAGGCCTTCTGAGTTGAAGGATCAAATATCAATTTTTCTTTGAACTAACATGAGTACTTCTCATTAATTTCACACATCAAACCAATAAATGTTATTATATGTGATACTAACAATACCCATGTAGAAATTGAATACTTGATAACTCTATGAGATTACATGTTGGCTCTATGAATTCATAGGTATCTAATATATGAAGGATATTCCCCATGCGGAATTATCTATCTGTTTGATTGTGTCCAAAATTTATTCCCCACTTCTCCCTAGAGCGTGTGATATGAGAATAATATAATGACCATTATTCTATTTTAAATAATACTTAAATAGGAAGAGATGGGTGTTTGGATCATCTTGTATCCCCTCGATATCAACATCAGGCTGGTGAATGACTATGATGGTACCTGTGTTTGATCATACCCCAATGGGAATCTAGATAGGATCATGCCTCAAATGAAGAGATCATTAGTGGATAAGGATAAAGAATGGGGGAAAGAATAGTTATTTCCAAAATAAGTGATTGGAATCAATATAAATGAATGCGATAGTAGAGAGTCCACGAAGGAATGAGAATTTGGTAATGAGAAGGTCAACAATGGAAATGATAGGTCTACTAGGCTAGATACCATGAGAGGGGGTGAATCTGGGTATGACAGATGAAAAAAAGTCCCTTTTGATCTTGTTTTGTTGTTCAAGAAAACCCTATTCTCTCTCCTTCCTATCGTAGAGTGTTAATAAACCTTAGAAAATGCACATGACACATCAATTTTTACTTGGTTCACCCTTACTGAGCTACATCCAAGGAGCATACACCAGCATTGTTCCTATGTACCAAATCCACTAAAATGGCACTGTTGTTCACAATGTTCAGAGCGGACTCACTATCCCTCTTACTTTACAACCACTCACAAAATAAAAGCTCACTTCTCTCTCAACTGAAGTGTGCTCACTGGTTTTTTAGAAGATCCACTCATTGTTTATATACATATAGGTCTCTTCATTATCTCTAATAGAATCTTCATATTTAACTATTGATAGATGCTCTATTGAAGTTCAATTTTCACCAGAAGATGAATCTCACATTGCACCAAGTGTACTGGGAAACTGCAAATCTTTCACGCAACCCTTACTGGGTCTTGCACACATATTTAATTTCGAGCATGTAAGATTTCACTATTTTCATGAAACACCCCTTGTGCGCAACTTCAATCTTGCGCACAACTCAACTTTTACACGCAACTATCTTAGCTTGCGCGCAACTCAAAATCTTTCATGAAACTCACTTTCATGAAATTATTATGTGATCCAGTGGTTGGATTTTCCCTATGTGTTGAGCTCTCTCAGTGTGAGGGTGTCACCTATTATTTATAGACCTCATTGACCCCTAAGAGAAAAAACCCCGATGTGTCGCGCAAGATCCTGACATGTCGTGCAAATCCCCATTTGATGCCGCCTTAGGTGGTGAAGTCTCTTTCGCTCCAACCTCATCATTCACGCACTTCATGAATTTTTCCTGCACCTTCTTCCTTGTCAATTTTTCAATGTTTGGATTGCGAATCATGCCTTTCACGCAACATTCTTAAACATCACACAAGATCCTCTTCGAGCGCACAAACCCTCGTTTGACGCCGCCTTGAGCACGCACGTTTCATTCGTACAAACTCATCTTTCACTCACATCTTCAAATATTTTGCATGATATAGTTCTTTTCCATTTTCCCACCTTCTGAACCTGAAACATGCCTTGCGCACATGTTTCAAAACCACCCTATATCTTGCACACAACTTTTTTTCCCAAAACATGTTTCTCTATTTTCTGATTTTGAGGCCCAGAAATTTAGCAAACACTAGAAAAAGAATTCACCTTAGATTTATTCTTTTAAACCACTTCTAGATCATCCATTCCTTTTTCATCATTCCTTGTCAACATAGGTTGTCAACAATATCTCTGGAACTCGAAAGATCACCAAGTAAACCCCCTTTGTCAACAATTTATACATCATGGTCTACTTTGGGAACAAACACAACATGGAGGCCCACTTTTTCAAAAAACATAATCACCTAAAAAATCCTTCAATGATACATTTTGGGATTTTTTCCAAACATGAAAAGAGGTCATAGGTGGAATGGTTGGTAATAACAGAGAGGAATATAGCAGAGAAGAGTTATATAGGGTATGTATCCCCATGGAATCATGTTTCCACATTTACACCCTAGAATAGTTTGAATAAATTGTCAAGGAAGAGGGTGAGACATATGGATGTCACCCCTTCCATAAATAGGGTGTCCCAAAACCATTAAAGACTCTATCTATCCCTACCAATTAAACATATCCAACAACTTTGGGATAGAGGTACTCTTAGAGAGGTTGACTATCAATTAATCAGGTGTAGGAATGTTATAAAAATTGAATGATAAACCTAATAGGGATCAGGTTTATATATTCACTAAGAAACATATACTAGGTAGAGAATCTTGAAAAATTAAAGAAATAACTTTTGGATATTGATGTTGCTATCCACTCTCCAAAATGTAGGGTTTGTTATTTTTTGTAGAATTATAATATGATGAGACCCCATGTGGGTTGAAATAAATTGGATTATTCCAACTAAGGAACCCCAAGAGAGGTAATAAAAATCACAATCCTTAATTTCCATGTGATTCATTGTTTTGTTTATTGACAAGTTCTATGGTATTTTAAAGATACCAAGGAGGAAATATTATATGTACCTTCCCCAGTATAACTGGTTGGGGGAAAACTTCTATGTTTCACTACTTATATATATTTAAAAGTTAGGGAGAAAGTATATCCCATTATTTTAGATAAAATTTTGGGTATACATTTTGGTGTTGTGAGAGCCTTAGTACCACTACCAGTGAACCTTCCCATTAATTTATTCCTAGATGGGAGAAGGAAAAGGAATTGGGCATGTGAACTAGATACTCATATATGTTTGGGGTGGAAAATGTTTATAATTTTCCACTCATTATTAATGTCAATTTCATCCCTTAATTTTCTCTTTTTAATTCATGTAGAGTTTGGCTGAGGTCTGGTGATCATAATAACATCACATGTTTGAAAGAACATCACTAGAGGGGCCTCTATGGATACAATAATTGTAAGGGACCAAAAGAAAAAAAGTAATAATTTTCTATGGAGGCATTAATTATCACCCATATATACTAAAGTCTAATAGGGAGCCTTTTGGAATCCTCATTCTTTAATCATGTAGCTCTAAAATAGTTTAGTGATGTTATATAGATTCTATTCTATAACGTATCATCCCATCATTAGAAAATTATCCATGCTCATTAAATAGGGATACTTGTGGTAATAATGCCTAAGGGAGTGAAGGAATATAAAACTCATGTGGTTCTTGAGTTAGTCATAATAGATGTTTCTTCTAAGCTATTAGATGTCCTGAGGCATATTAGTGTTCCAATTATATATTTTAGGGTTTAGTTACCTAATTTTGGTGTGCTATTTTTGGAAGGTATGTTACCCAAAGATTATATACTTTATTTTATATCAAGATATCATGTGTTTTATTCATAATTAAAAATTGATGGTATTCCCCCAATTAGGGTAAAATAGATTATTCAAAGACTAACATCTCTATTTGAAGGTATGATTTTACATAAAGGAGCACTCACCCTCACATTTAGTAAAGAGATTATGGATAGTGATATAATTGACCATGTATCAAATGCTAAGGATACATATCTCTCAACCCTAAAATATTGTCTCGTATTTGAATAAATAATATTATATACTTAATCTAGTTAGCTTCACCCAGATTTGATTGAATTAAAGATGTAATAATTTTAGAGACACGATAAGTGATGTTAGTGGGAATAAAAATAGAATAGGTACTAACTTTACTAGGGGATGTCAAGGATTGACCTTCCCTAGTTGATATCATGATAGAATATATTCCCATTTCAAAAAGTGAATCTCATTTTGAAAAGTAGGGTCTCAATAAACATTTGATCACTCATAGTTCTATGTGGAAATCATCTTGAATATTTTTTCTCAAACCCTTTGGGATGAACTATCGATGAGGCTGACCAAATTTGGCTGCATGGTCACTACTCCAAGACATGGAGGGTTTATTTATTAATCCACAAATAATGTTTTAAAAGACATAATTTAAACCCATGAGCAATAAAAATATATAATTTAGATTATTTATGGATTCAAGTCTTCAGAATCTACTGAAAGCCTTCATTATGTCATTATTTAGGATCCATCTAAACATTCAGTGGTCATAGAGATGTGGAAAAATTATATTCTGGATGAGAAAGTTTCAGTTGATCGAATTCCCTAATAATTTTACTATATTTAATAAAATATTACTATCATGGATAAGTAAATCAAAGAGAACCATAATTCAGTTGGGGATGTGGATAAAGTGGTAGAATAAGCTACTATGATGGTTGAAATACTTATCCTTATTGCAAAGGCCAAATCTATCATGTTGGATGGGCTTAGATATGAAGTAAACCAATACCAACTATCAAATATAAATGTTTATAACTTTTTTTAATTTAGATTATGTTTCTTGTATCCTATTTTTTAATTAGGGGGAGTCTCTAGGTTATAAATATTGCTCTATTTTGTTTCTTAATGAGTGAAACTCATTTTTTCATCAATCATTTTTTATCTTCATTTTATTGTCACTTTACCTTGTCATATGGTCAATTTTGTGTTGAGAAACTTTTAGTTGGTATCATCAAGATAATTTTAATCCACTCAAACATCAAACTATAATGAACAATTTCTATCATTATTCATGAATCAGTTGAGCCTATGGGGTTTCCTACTGGGTATATCTCGGATATGGTTATAGGGAGAAATACCATCACCATCCTCTAGAGATGTCCCATCTGAATGTTTTTTCTTCTGTGTGAGGGAAACATATGGGTATATGTATAAATATCAATATCATTCTATATAAATTTTCCATTTGGATGCTTATTTGGATCAACATGATTAGGATCATGGAGAAATTTTAAATAATAACATTGTGGTTTAGGAAGGCCCTAAAATTATGGATGAATAATCTAAATTCGTCGTAGTCTACTTATCTTAGAGAGTACATAATGATTTTTTTCGGCCATTAATGTTCCCACCTCTAATATTTGAGTCTCTTAATATCTTTGGCCCCAGAAAACGTGTCCCCAAAATTTTCCGGATGCTTCCATACGTGATCCAAGATCGTATTCCATTTCGCATGCTTTGATTTGATAGGTTGAAGGGCCCGAACGGAGTTACGGATTAGGAGTTATGGACATTTGAAGTTGGGCTGGAAAACCGGCTCGTGAAGCCCCTTCGCGGAGTTCCCCAGCACCGCGACTGCGGTGAAGCAAAGAAGGCGGGAGGCTCCATGAATGCATTTGACATTCATGATGCGCCACGATGACACACCGTGAAGCAAGGAGGTGGGATGCTACGTGAACTTGTTTGATGTTCGCGACGCGCCGCGAAGACCCATCGCGAAGCAAGGGAGTCAGGATCCTCCACGACCTCCTTTGCTGTTTGCGATCTGCCGCAGAGCAAGCTCCACCTTCACGCCGAGTGAGCTTTGCTTCGTGGCTCCCCTTTCCTATAAATACCAATCTCACCCCCCTCTCCAGATGACCACTCCTCACCTTGGATAGATAATCTGCCCCTTGGGCAGCCGAGCTCCCAGTTTGTGGAGCTCTGCTTTTGTTCGCAAAGCAGCTCCGTGATCCCCTGCTCTGCGAGCAGCTTCCTTCGTGCCGCTGCTCTATGAGCCCATGCTTCGCAAGGCCATGCTCCACAAGCCCATGCTCCACGATCCCATGCTCAGCAAGACCATTCTCTGCAAGCCCCTGCTCCACGAGACCATTCTCCATGAGCCCATGGTCCACGAGCCCATGCTTCGCGAGCCCATGCTCTGCGAGTCTATGCTCTGCGATGCAGCTTCGCGAGTCTATGCTCCGTGAGCACCCTTTGAACTATGAGATCCATTTTCTCCGCGAGACCCCTTTGCTCCATGAGAGACCTTTTCTTCGCGAGACCATTTCTCCGTGAAGCTACTTTGCAAAGACCTATCCTTTGGGAGGCTCCTGCCTTCGCGCCCACAAACCCCCATGAAAAATGGAGTGTTGCACAGCGAAATTTTTGGGGTGGGACGTCGGGATTTTCCATTGCGCCCTTATGCGTACCCACCTTCTACCTCTGGAATACCATGATTCGAGATCCACCTCCAAACACCATGAAACACCATGATTCGACGTATTACTCTTGGTTCTTTTCTCATGTAGTGAGTTTAGATTCTCATCATCATTTCCCCGAGTACCATGAGTCAAACCATTTCTCAGGAAACTTCTCCAAACCCTATCACTTGGCTCCTATGCCATGTTGAACCAGAAAGGGCCACCCTTGCATAAGTCCCAACACCATCCATTTCTAGGAGTCTTATGCCCAATAGTCTTATCTACAAAACTTTAAACTGTAGTAATCCATATGTCCCAAACATTGGATGCCTCTTACTCAATATAGGAGATCCCCCATGCTCCAAGAATGAGATGTTTAATAGTCTTATCTACACGACTATAAACTGTAGTACTCCCTATGTTCCAAACACAGGATGCCTCTTACTCAATATAAGAGATGCCTTGTTCTCCAAGCATGAGATGCCACCAGTCCCCTCTACATGACTATAAACTATAGTGTACCCTATGATCCAAACATAGGTCGCCTCTTACTTCTAACAGGGGATGCCTTATGCTCCAAGCATGGGATGCCAACAGTCTTATCTACATGAAAATAAACTGTAGTACTCTATATGTTCTAATTATAGGATGCCTCTTTCCCTATACAAGAGATTCATTATGCTCCAAGCATAAGATGCCTAATGCCATGAACATAGTGGAGTAATTTAAAGAGGGTTGGAATCTATTCAAGCATTCCATCAGTCCACCTCATTCTTTGTGTGTCCTTCATTTGGATCATCATCCACTTCCATTTCTGGGGGGACCCCCTAATGGCCTAGTCCCATGCCGCATCGGCTCACCTAACATCCTGAGCCAACACCCTGGAAGACTTCAGACAACACTTTGAGTCAGGTCTTGTGTTTCCAAGACGGTCAATAGTCGACCCTCGCTTGTTAGTCCCCATTTTAGGATAACGCGATATGGGTGTTGTGTTTAGAACCCGATCAGTAGTTGTCTTCCATAATCACGCCACCCTCACCATGTTATGAATGCCAGACATGTGATTCACACATTTCCTCTCCCTTTGTTCGGACTGATTCCAACGCCATTGGCGTTATCCCGCTTGTGCACTAGCGCATAGGTAAATGCCTCAACCCACCAGTGAGTTGGGATGCCCTCTTGTCCAGAAATGAGGAAGACATTCTAGACGACATCCTTGAATCAGCCCCATCCACCGTTGCTGCTCCTTAGTGGCACCTGGGCAACATCCTTGAATAAGCCCCATCCACCATTTCCGCTCATTAGCGGCACCCGGGTAGCATCCTTGCATAAGCCCCATCCACCGTTGGCGCTCCTTAGCCGCACCTGGGCAGCTTCCTTGCATAAGCCCCATCCACCATTGCCGCTCTATAGCGTCACCCAGGCAGTATCTTTGCATAATCCCCATCCACGATTACCACTCCTTAGAGTCACCTAGGCATCTTCCTTGCATAAGCCCCATCCACGATTGCCGCCCCATAGCGGCACTCGAGCCGCATCCTTGAGTAAGCACCATCCACCATTTTCACTCCATAGCGGCACCCAGGAAGCTTCCTTACATAAGCCCTATCCACGACTGCCGCCCCATAGCGGCACTCGGGAAAAATCCTTGTGTAAACCCAATCCACCATTGCCTCTCCTTAGCTGCACCCAGGCAGCTTCCTTGAGTAAGCCCACATGCACCATTTCCACTCCACAATGGCACATGAGAAGCAGCCTTTCGTAAGCCCCATTCACCGTTGCAACTCTAAATCAGCACATGGGCCTCTATCCTAGAGGAAGTCTGGACACAATGGGCTTCCCAACGTGTAATCCCCTCTCCACATCCCATGGACGGACCTTTCATGATGTGATCTTCAGGTCTCTGCTGCCTCTTGATTTTCTCACACCAAGCACGACTCGCGTGGGCTTAGAGTTAGCACCGACCATGAAACTAATTTGACCTATGTGGTCTTTGATCCTTGTCAAGGCATGGTACATAGGATGCCTAACGAGGTTCAAGCACACCACCATCAGACCCCTGGTCCACCTTCAAGTCGGTTCGCTTACAACACCTTCCCGAACTACGGGGACTTTGATCCATGTGTAGGCATGGTACGTAGGAATCCTCACGAGGATCAAGACCAACACCCATCGGACCCCCGGTCCACCTTCACGTTGGTTTGCTGATGACACCTACCCGAACTACGGTGACTTTGATCCATGTCAAGGCATGGTACATAGGAAGCCTCATGAGGTTCAATCCCACCACCATCGGACCCCCGATCCACCTTTACGTCAGTTTACTGACGACATCCTACCCAAACTATAAGGTCTTTGATCCATGCTAAGGCATGGTATGTAGGAAGCCTCCGGAGGTTCAAGCCCGTCACATATCGGACCCCTAATCCACATTCACATCGGTTCACCGACACCCAACTTGAACTACGGGGACATTGATCCATGTCAAGGCATGGTACGTAGGAAGCCTCCAAGAGGTTCAAGACCACCACTCGGTCTTTCCAACCCCCTTTACGTCGGTTCACCACTTTACTGCATGATGTTAAACTGCATTCTGATCCAGCGGTAAGCCGTTGTGACACACCTGAACTATAGGGACTTTGATCCATGTCAAGGCATGGGATGTAAGAATCCTCCTTGAGGTTCAAGCCCAACAACCATTAGACCAAGGACCATATTCACGTCGGTCCACCGGTATCCACTCCTTAACTACACGGACATTGATTCCCTGCCACGATGATACATAGCAAGCCCCTGTAAGGCTCAATCCCATCACTCATGTCTCATCCTGATCTCTCCCTCAAGCCTATGTGTCTCTGGAAGGTCATTCCCCAACCCGTAGGCTCCACTTCTTCTATGTCCCATCCAGGCATCCATTCTCACAGTCTGCCTCCTCAGGTGTCCCATCTTCCCACCGAACTACACAGACTTTGATTCCCTACCACGGGGATACATAGGAAGTCACTTCAAGGCTCAATACCAACTCCACCATCGCCCTAACGATGGACCCATTTCATTCCCCCTGCACTTCATTCATCCACCCATCATCCATCCTAATTCTTACCCAGGATGCCACATCCCGGTTGGATCATGTCATCCATTTCATCACTGCTCCTACCTGTACCTGGGCCGATATCCACATGTAAGCCCCAGCATGTCTCTGGGTCGTTGTCCTCTGTGTACACCCCGTTTCATCACACCTTCGAACTATGTGGGTTTTGATCCATGTCCTCTACATAGGGTATGTAGGAAACCTCCATGAGGTTTAATCCCAGCCAATGGTAATCATTGGTGTCCCCCATTCTGGGGTGTGCTCTCTCTGATCCTCCCTTAGTAGTGTTAAGATCAGCCATTATGGTGTGACACCTCCCCTCCTTGGGGAGCACCACCTCAGATCCGTCCTAATTGGGCATTCTGATCCAACCATCTTCTAGGTTCTCTCTCATTTGGATGTACCAATCTGATGCATCTCTATGGGACGTTTTGATCACCCATATTCCTTCTCCACAAGACTTTAAACTCATGGCCTACCTCTTGATAAACATGAGATGCCTATGGAAACCCTCAGAAGGTACGCCTATGGAAAAACCGTCTCTGAAAGATGTTAAACTCACGGAATACCGCATGTTAAACATGGGAATCTGAGGAAAAACTCAGAGACATGCCTATGGCATATGATTCCCCACATTCAATGTGGGATGCCTCGAGTTATGTACCCTTGAGATGCCCCTTATGAGGAATAATATAGGTTCCCCAATGTCCACGCACCCAAGGATGCCCCGACATACCTGATGTTTTCATCTAATCCTACTGAAGGATGATACCATGTCAAGACCTCATGGAATGTCCAGACGGAAGTAGTGTAATTAACCGGTGTCCATGAAGATATGGCACTGAGAACGAGATTCAGGAACAACGTATTAAATATATGAGGGAGACCTGGACTTAGTGACGAGTTCTGAGGATGAATCCATGGAAGGAAGAACTGACATCCCATAATCCCATTTCAATCAAGGTGGTAATGTCCCTAGATAAGGAACAGATATCACACACCTTTGGAAAACAAGAATGAGGGGCAGTAGCTGTGCATCCTCACAGACAGACGCGCACTCCCCAAAGAAAGTGTCATAAAAAAATATATCACCATAACTTATTATAATTCCTTCTATTGGGGAGGCTTTTTAGGAAAGGCTCAAATTTTTATTATCCCTCTGCATATAGATTTTCAACGTAACAAGTTTTTCCTTTTTATGGTTCTTGAAAGCTCAATTTTTCATACATCACTAATGGTATATGTCCAACAAGTTAATTCTTAACATATATCTAGGTCTCTCTATATGGGTTATCAAGAGGAATATTTTTATGTTGCATTATTTAACCTGTCTTGGTTCATGAATGTAAACCCAATGGGGGATGAATTTTAAGGTTGGACAACTTTTTCAAATGATAATTGGTATTTTAGGTTGAGAATATGAGACCAATGAAAAGAGATTTTTTAAATCAAGTAATACAAGTTTGATAAACCCCATATTACGTAGAAAGGTTCAGTGATGCTAATAGAAAACCTCACACATTGGTAGAATTAGTTTATGGTTATCAAACTTAGATGATTGTATCAAATGTTTTCAATTCACATGATATAGACCAATAAAAGGACTAATAATGAGGTTTCATGTTCCCATTTTAAAAATGGGTATGATGCACAAAGGAGAAACATCAAGGATACCATATCCAATTGAATATTCTGTAGTGGATTGGTTAAATCAAAAATCAAGGATCTTGAATCAAGGATGATGATATAGGGTGCGTATGTTTGGGATGACTGTTAACCATATTTGAATTATAGGATTTGTTGATATGGTGTGAGGAAATAAAAACATCAGAGGGCCTTTTATTTTGGTAAATATTCATCTAATTGATTGGATATATTTAGGGTTCATATGAAAGAACAAATTCATGAATGTATACATTTCTAAGAATATGTGTACCTTATAGTTTGATATACATTTCATTGATAGCCATGAAATCTTTGTGGGGAATTAAGGACTTTGGGATGAAGGAATTTCAAAAGGGTAATGGTATTTAGGGAGGGTTCTTGTACCCTAAAGTTTAGGTCACCACGTACTGAAAATTTCATTAATGTGAATAGATTTGATGAATCATTATTGTAACATTTTATTAGGCAAGGTGGAATAGTGATCATTATCATGTTTTTCTTGGGTCATATGTTTGTCCCTATAATCATTATATATTATATATTTATACTATAACTTCTTTTAATTTTAAATAATTGGAGGGTTGGGGTGTAATGTTTGAATATTTATTAGACTTATCTTAATGACTTTTAAACATAAAAAGTTTTATGTCTTTTTAACCTACATTTTACGGCCTTCTGGCCTAGACCAATGATGGATAATCTTTAAGGTCTTATATTTTTTACCGTCATATATTGAATTTATGGTCAAAAAAATTTGAACTAGGTGCACATAGGTTACAGTGGTGATTCTTATACCATGAAAAATTAAAATTTTAAACAACCTACATAGAAAGGTTGAAGAGAAATCTATTTTGAATCGAGGGACCAATTCTAGCTAGCAAATATTAACTCATAAAAAGTGCATATGGTTTAATATTATAACACTATGACCTAGGAAAATGAATAAGAAGTGTTTAAAAACAACCTAAATTGGATTACATAGCCATGAATGTAATTACCTGACCACATTATCCAAGAGAAGATGTTTAACATTATTACATTGGTATGAGATTCATGGAATTGTATCCTGAAGGACCAAATAGTTTAGTAGTATTGGTAAACTAAATACAAACATGATTCCAATAATACACTTGAAAACACAAATTATTACATATTTTTTTTAGAATAACATTGTTACCTCTAGAATAACATTTCATATCAACCAAAGTACACTCCATAGAATTTTTATAAAGGAAAACAATATGGGTGGGATCTAATTCTCAATAAGTTTAAAGTACAATGGAATCTATCATGAATCAATAATAATAACCAACATGGAAATTTATATAAGTAAAGACACAATCCTTTTAAATAACTGGATATGGAATAGTCAATATGGAAAGGAAAATAATTTAAAAAACAATCCAAATAAAAAATAAATTGAGAATGAAATTCATTCAGAGATAATATCTGAGTAGAAATATCATGGATAATAATAACTAGAATCTTAATGAATGAAATTATTAATTATTATGCACCATGACTTCAATGATCACTATACTCATACCATTAATAACATTCATAGTATGGTTTAGAACTATGGGTACCAACATTTTTAATGATAGCTTATTATATTTTTCATGAGACATGTCAATGCATCATGGGGCTATATAATATCGATCTCCAAACATCACTATAGGTCCAAAGTATTCCACATATATCAAATAATCAAATTATTTCATGAACAATTTTTTATCATTAGATATTCATATTGAGTGAATAATATGTATTTATCAATATTTCCAAAGATAAATAAATAAATTTCATCGTAAAATCCCATAGGTATAAATGATATATGTCTTAAGCAATAAAATTATCCATGATAAATAATATAAATATTTAAGGTAATTTAAATGTATAATAATCAAAGAAAAGTGAATATTTATAGGTAAAGATAATTCCAACAAAAATGAATCAGGGAAGTTAATTTCAAAACAATCCTTGGTCAAAATAATCATAAACTATGCATAGGAAGAATAAGGATGTTATCCATTCAATATATACCCATTAGAGTAATAATAAATTGTTGTTTATGTTAATGAATATAAATACCATAAAATATATTTTTAATAATATTCTTAAGAAAAATATACTTTTAATTTTGAAAACAACATTTTAACACTAAATTATCACAAAAAAATAATATAATTTTCTTCGAAAATAACCTTGTAAATTTATAAAATAATTTTTAAAACATTTGATTTGTTCATGATGGTTGGAAATTCCATTCATTCTATCCACATTAAAACAAATATTCTATTAACTTTTTTAGTAAAATTCAAACATGAATTATTTTAAAACATCATAAATCTTAATTTAAAAAATAATAAATAGTAAATTGGTAAAATAACATTAATAAATATTTTTCAAAATATTAAAAACATTTTAAATTTTTTTTAGAAAACATGGTTTTGGATGATAATGGATTTCTGATCGAAGAGGGAAATGAAGTTGGATTTAATTAAAACATTTTATCAATAATTTTAGGTAATGACAGTGGGAAAATGTTATTATTACTTGAAAGGAATTATTAATAAAAAATGCGAATAAAATAAAAGTTTTTATTAGAAATTATCAAATAGTCTCTATCGATGGAAATTCATGTATAACCATCCTGATTAAAATGAGATTGTAAAGTAAACCTGTGGAAATATAAAAATATTGATCCGAGAATTAACCAATGAATTGATTGTCTTTATCAAATTTAAATCCACATAAAACAAATGTATAAACAAAATAATATATTCAAAATTCAATACACATATAATCATTGAATATAAAATCCAATAAAGAAGTAATATTACCCAATGAAAAGAAATTGAGTTATGGAATTATTTACCACTAAGTAACTTTTAATTTAAATCCAATAAGATGAAATAATTAAAAATTAAAATTAAAATATCATTAATGAAGAATTATTAATTATATTACATGATAAATGGGAAGTATATAAATCAAATAATATAAATTAGGTTCATAACATTACAATATGCCTCAATGAAGGGAAATTAAGATGAATACCCATACATCACACATCCTTTAGGTTGAAAATGATTTAAACTCGTTTATAGTTATTTTAAACATATTACTAACTTAAAGGAGAAGAATATTAATTTTTATAATATCATATATGATCCTTTTAAAACATCTTATAACCCTTCCATTAATAATATTTAGTTATTTTCATTGTTTTGAGTGTTAATTATCTTATTTGCTGATGAATCTTTTGTCATGAAATATCTGGTTCTTATATATATTATGTTGTTGCATAATATGTGTAATAATAATAATTAAATAATTATCATATTTATATATTAATTATATTCTTAATACAAATCATGAAAAATTAATTTGATAAATGAAGTACGTTATTATCATAGAGATGGTAGGCCTTATATACGCATGACTTATGTTTCCATTTTTCAAAGATCTATATGAAAAGGGATGAATAATATTTTTTTATTTCAATAATGATAGAAATATCATATTAATTCATACAATATACATATATATTTCATACATGTGTTTTGGTGATGAAAAGAGGGCCACATCTCTTTGTGAAGGCGGTTGTTGACACAAACAAGAATGATGTTATCATCATTAAGTGCGTGAAAAGGTAAAAAATAAAATGATATATTATCTTTTTATAATGATAAATATGTCATTAATATAAAAACTATTTCATTTATATCACATATAATCATTAAAATTATACTTATTATTTTACATGTAATGTATAAGTGAAAAACGATTCACATCGCTTTTTGTGGCGGTGGTCTATCATGCACACGAGTGATGTTATCTTGTTTAAAATGGAATTGAACATAAAAATGAATATTTGATATTAAAGTCACATAAGTACAATAATATATTAAATATCATATACATTTGGTTAATCCATATTTATATCTATCCATGAATGGTGGTGATTTAAAACTAACAACATCATTTTGTGAGGAGGTGGCCCACTGTACACAAGATCGATGATTTCATTTATCATTTCATAGAAGCTGAGATAAATAATTATTATTGTATAAAAATAATAACATATTAGAATATGTGATATATTTTTTATATTATAATTTTGGTTTTAATACATAAATAAATTTCAAAAAAGAATATTGAAAATGAATGTGCTCTATTAAGATAATTACCTTCTCAAAGAGAAAACTCCTTTGGATCTCCTCTTAAAGACCCTAGGGATGGAGTTTTCTTAGGAAAATTAGATCTATAATGTGACTAATGGTGTTTGGGAGATCCATTTTCAGGTTTTTATCATGCCAAATGTCATGATAGGTGTGAATAATTTATGGGAGGGAGTTCCCTATTGTAATTGGGGAAAGCGATCCCTCTTGGAAATTACATGAAAATTTACCCAAGGATTCAAAATATATAACCTCATTCAAATGAAAAAACATAAAACGTAAAAATTAAACAATATTCATTATTTTTAACAATAAGGTGGAAATATTTTCATAAAATATTATTTTTACAAGTTGGTATGGTAATTTGAACCTTATATTTTTAGTTTAACACCTTGTAAATCCAGTTTTTCCTCAATCATGGTAAATAGTTTTTACTATTTTCAATATTCATTTTGGTAAAAAATTATTTTCACCTTATTATATAATATAAATAACTATGATTTCAAATATTTAAACCATTTATAAAAATTAAAATCACATAATTTAAAAGAGTTAATTTAAAATTAATCCAGCAAAAGTGATGAGAAAAGAGGTTTTCAAATAGAAGGTTCAATAGATTAAAATATTTTTATATTAAAATTCTAAATAACAAAGATTACAATGAACTAAATTATATTAATAGATATATACTTTAAATAATTTTACTTTAAACCCAATTAAAAATATTATTTAACTTTATAAATTATTTCAATGAAATGGTAGTTTTCTAACAAAATTTTGTATTTTCTCAATTCATCAAAAAATGAAACACTTCAGAAACATTATAAAAAAATACACATTGAAAATTTTGATATGTTGATTTCAAAATTATATTTAATTTTTTCAATTAGAATCTTTAAAAGTGGAAAAAATAATTTTACATTATATGCGCAAAGCGCAACTCAACAATCTTTTAGAAAAAAATGCAGTTTTTCAAAAAACATTTCATTCTCTTTTAAATGATCCTAATTTTATATATAATCAATAGATAGAAATAATTTTAATAATTTATTTATTATTAATCATACCCATTAAGATAATGGTATTTTTATAATGGTATACTATATTATGGTTAATTTAGACTTGGGCTTACATGTCGCATATGCTATCAAAAGTAATGTCTTTCTTTTAAAATCATGAGGTGTTACATTCTGCCCACCATAAATAAATTTTTTTTCCAAATTTAAATGTAATATTGGTAATTAATGGTTTTAAATTTGTAAATACCATTGTAGAAAAACCCATGTCATAAAAGGGTTAATAAAATATCCTCTTAAAAAGATAGATACAAAAGTATGAAGGTCATATATAATAACACATACCTAGGTTTCTATGATGGAGAACATAGGTGGGAAGTGGAAACAAAGAAATATAATAGAATAATAATTCAAAAATACTGATAGTTAGTGATATATAACATTTATCAAAAAGTATTAGTTGATTTAGATATGGTGAACAACCACAAATCCACAAAACAGATCCCTGGAAAAGGTCATTGATATCATAAAAAATGATAATAACATAACAATATTTTATTTCAAGATCCTTTTCCTAATATTAATGAATTTTCTTATTATTATAAAATATAAGGAAATATACGTACATGATATGTTTCAATTTCATAAGAATAATTTCATATTTTGGTTATACATAGATCAATTTCCAATTCAATTTTTACTCTAAGAAATGAATATCCAAAACAATTATTCATAAAGCACTAAACACAACTTTTAAAGAATCATAAGATCTATAAAAGAGTGAAAAGTCTTTCCATATTCCCTTAACTATTTTAAAAATCAAATATAGTCGGTACGAGTTATGCAATATAATACATTAATTTCTAAACCTCAACAATAACACCATTGGTTTTTCATTAATATTTATTTTTCAAATTGAAAAAATAATAACATATTAACCAAGGTATCATATAGTCCAATGGTTGGTGGTAAAACCTTATCTTATTTCAGTAGTGGGTTTAATCCATATGGAATTTCTAAATATGATGGGTTGTGACCTGGTATATGTTGTATCCATTTTCAAAAAAAATATTAATATAAACCCCATTACATTCCAAAAAAAATTTATGGATATCTTTGAAATAAAATAAATCAGTAAATAACCTTTTTACTATTGTTTTCAATACAACCTTTTTTCAAAAATTCTAATAATATAGTTTTTCTATTATTACAATGTAATTAATTATCAATATAACTTTAAAGGTTATCAATACCATTAAACATATTTCTATAAAATGTAATGTAATTATTCATCAAATAACTTTTCCACTAAAGCATGTAATTTCCATAACTTTCACAAAAAAATATCCATAATCTTGGTATATTCCTATCATATAAAACATAAAAATGGTTGTTTAATAATATGAACTTATTTTAAACCTTAAACATGTAAAACCCTAACAATATCCATAACTCTTTAGTTAACTAAGACATATATGATTCTATAATTTAGCACAATCCTTATATAATTCATGATTCTTATAACCAAAATACTATTAGTAAAAATACATATATCATTTAATTATTCAATGATAATAAATAAATACATCATCCATTTTATTTCAACATAGGTTTTTCCTTAGTCTATGGGTTATAATTTAGAAGAGGGAATTGAATTTGATAATTATTAGGCTCTCCATATTTCAAACAACTAACTATAAATTGATCCCTAATATGATATTTATATCCATTCAACGTACTCTTAATTTTCCTCATTAATTCATTGATTTATACCCTTCTTTTCCAAAAATAAATCAGTTTATAATTTCTTTAAGGAAGTTTATTTTAAATCTAATACACCTATGGTTTAACCAATGTCATTCGTTATCATCATATATTAAAATCCTTTACAATATTTTGTAAATAAAATATGAATTATCCTAATAATATACCCTAGTATTGTCAAAACTGGTGTGCAGTAAGACCCATTTTCATGCACAAGGTAACAATAGTTTAATTCCAACATTACATTTTTGAATTTATTAACCCTAATTACAATTGTACTAGAACAAAATCCACTTTTTGTTTCTAGAAAGGGATTCATTTCAAGTAAAACCCCATAATCACCACATTACCAAATCCTTAGGATTTTATGTTATACTTATCCTCAAATTATATCGTTGGGTTTTGATCCATAATCTATGTTTTCCTAAATCTAGTTCTTATGGTTTTTACTAAACCTAATATGATACCAAATATAATGACCTGACTATAGTAGCCCAAGGCTGGTGATTTACTTTATTATAATTTCATAATATTCAAGGAATCACATCCCAAACGACAGAATAGTTTAGTATTCATGGTAAACAAGATACAAATATGATTACCATATTTAATTTAAAAAAAAAATTATAACATGATTTTTTCAACAATAACATTGTTCCCTCTATAATATCCATTCATATAATACATAGTTCACTTCATAGATTCCTATGAAAAGAAAAATAATAAGGGTTATCTCAAATGCTTAGTAAGGGTTAGGTATAGAGAAAGATACCCTGAATCAATAGTCATAATCAAAATAGAATAGTAAATAACTAAACACACAATCCATTTAAATAGATGGATTAGTAATAATCAATATGAAAAGGTAAATAACTGAATACACATGAAATCTAATCAATAAATTGATAATGAAATGCATACAAAGATAATATCATAGTGACAATATCATGGATAACTATAACATAATTATTAGTGAAGAAAATTATTAATTATTGGATGTCACGATCTCAAGTGTCATGATACCTCTTCCTTCAAGACCTTTCACAAGCTAGTTTAAAACCATTAGTTGAAACCTGTTTAATGATAGCATACTAATTTGTCTCATGAGACATACTGATGCAGCAATGGGATATATAATATTGGGCCCCTCATATTACTGTAGGTCCAAATAATCCTTCATATATTGAATAATCATTTTAATTCATGAACAATGTTCCTTATCATCAAATACCAATATTGAGTAAAGAATATAGAATTATCAATATTTTCCTAGATGAAAAAATAACATTAAATGAAGATCACTATATATTGAAATGATATACATTTTAAAAAATAACCATATTCCCTAAAAATAATATCGATATTTTGGGGGAATTTAATGACTAATGGTCAACTGAAAGTGAATACATTAAGGTAAAGATCATGCTTACAAAAATGAATTAAAGAAGTTAATAGAAAAACTATCCTTAGTAAAAATAACCATATTCCATCCTGATGAAAAATAAGGATAGTATCCAGTCAAAATATACACATTTAAGTAATAATAAAGGTTTTTTTCATTAATAAATATAAATACCATAAAATAGATATTTAAAAACACTGATGAGGAAAATATCTTGTTAATTTTGAAAATCAATTTTCAAAACTAAAAGTTAAAAAACATTTTGAAAAATTTTCTCTTTAAAATAACCTTTAAAACATATAAAATAATTTTTAAAACATTTGGGAGGTCGTGATAGTTGTAAATTCAATTCGTTCCATAAAAATTAAAACAATGATTTATTTCAATTTTTTGTTAAAATCCAATCAATTATTATTTTGAAAAGACATAAATATTACTTTAAAAATTGAAAATAAAAAATGGGTAACAATTTCATTATAAAATCAATTTCAAATTTTAAAAACATTTTTAAATTTTTTAGAAAACATGGTTTTGGAATAAAACAAATTTATGACTAAAGATATAAATGAAGTTGGATTTTATTTAAACATTTTTCAATCATTTTATATAAAAAATAGATGAAAATGAAACTGTTAATTGAAAATTTTAATGGATAACCATAGGAGAAGAAAATTACATGTATTTTTAAATAATGATCAAATAATTTCATTCAATGGAAATTAAAGTATAAACAATCCTAATTAAAATGAGATTGAGAAGTAAACCATTAAAAAGATCATAAACTTGAAGTGAGAATTATCTAATGAATAAATTATGTATGGAAAGTGTAAATACACATAAAATAAGAACATATAAAACATAATATATTCAAACATAAATACACATATAATCATAGATTATTAAAGACAACAAAGAAGTAATATAACCCAGTGAATAAAAATTGAGTGATGAAATTAATTACCAATTGATAACTTTTTATTAAAATCCACTTAGATGAAATAATTAAAACCGAAACTTAAAATATCAATAATTATGAATTATTCATCATATTACATGAAAAGAGGGTAGTATATATGCCATATAAAAGAAATTATGTGTATAATATTACAATATTCCTCAATAAAGGTAAATTGAGACAAATTCCTTTACCTCATGGTTCCTTTTTGTTAAATATGATTAAACCTCTTATATAGTGGATTTAATCATGTTATTAACTTATAAAAGAACCATATTAACATTTATAATATCATATATTATCCTTTTATAACATCTTATCACCCTTCCATTAATAATATTTTTTTTATTTTTGTTGTTTTGAGTGTTAATTATCGTGTTTTCTCATGTATTTTTTTCCATTAATGATCTGTTTCTTGTGCATATTATATAGTTACATCATATCTACAATAATAATTTGAAAAAACAATTCACATTTCTTTGCGGGGTCGTAGTCCTCTATTCACATGAGCGACAATATCATATATAAAATGGAATGGAATTTAGAAAGTTATATGTGATATTAAAATTAAGGAAGTATAATAATATCATAAATATCATATAAATTTTGTAAATACATTATTATATCCACCATTAAAAGGTTTTGATGGGAAATTAACTACATTGGTCCGTTATACAATAGTCCACCAAACACATGATCGAGGATTTCATTTCGCATTTGATGGAAGAGAAGATGAATAATTACTATGAAATTAACATAATAAAATCTCCATATATGAGAGATAACTGTTTTATTATAATTTAACTATTAATACAAAATTTTATGTATAAAAATAATGTAGAAAATGAAAAATCTTTGTTATGGTAATTAAATGGTCTAATATAATCCTCCTTTGGATATCATCATAAAGACCCTTGGTATGATATTTTGGGAGGACTAAAAATGCAAGAATACCAATAATGATATCTCGAAGATAATTCGGTAGGGTTTAGTTGAACTATATTTCATGGGAGGTTTGAAGAAGTTATGGGAGGGAGTTACCTTTTATAATTGGGGAATAAGAACCCCCTAGAAAATTACTTATAACTTTCCCAAAAGAAACCAAAATGATATAGTCAACTATTTAAAAAAGGTTCAAAATGACTCTATATTAAAATATGGGAATTATGATGTGTAAATATGTCCATACAATAGAAGTTTTATATGTTTTCAGTTCATTTTTACCCTTATCTTCTTAGTTTAACCCCCAGTAAGTCAATTTTTACAATAACCACGATCAATAATTTTTACTAGCTTCACTATTAATTTTAGTAAAATATTATTTTTACCTTATTAAATAATTAAATTTTCTATTAAATATATTTTAATCATTTTCAATAAATCTACTATACCATTTGGATAATTTTAAATTAAAATTAATCTCGTATACGCAACGGCAAAGTGGGTGTTCAAATAAAAAATGTTAAAAAATTTACAATGTTTTAATATCTAAATTCATCATAAAAATGATTCCAATAACCTCAATTGTATTAATAGATATATAATTTAATAAATTTATTTTAAAACCATATTAAAATATAATTTATCTTTTTGAATAATTTAAACAAAAAGGCAGTTATCAATTAAAATAATGTATTTTCACTATTCATCAAGAAATGAAACCTTTTAGAAGAATCCAAAAAATTAACACTAATATAATATTGATTTTATGATTTAAAAAATTAATTTAATTTTATAATATAAAATTTCTAAAATTGTTAAAAATTAATTTTAAATTATGTGCACAAAGCGTGAGAAAACTGTCTTTTGAAAAAAAAAACTTTTTCTAAAAAAATCATTCTCTATAAAATTGTTCTAATTATTCTCTCTAATAAATATATAAATATATTTTTAATAATTTATTTAATAATATTAAATTCTTATATTTTAATGGTTAGTTTATAATGGTATAATATATTATGGTTCATATATACTCGGTGTTGTGTGCCACATACTCTATCAAAAACAATATTCTTCTTTTAAAATATTGGGGTGTTACAAAGAACAATCTAAAACATTTTTTATAGAGGATGATGATACCATAAATAATGACTCATGTTTTTAGGATTAGGGATGATGATATGATATAGGTAAACACATGATAATAATTGAACATGTTCGAATGATGGGTTCCACTATGATGTCTTTAGGGTGTAGAGATAATAAGGGCCTTTTTTCTCAAGAAAAATATATCTATAGTTGGTCAGATATATTTAGAGTGAATATGTAAGATCCATAATAAACTATAAAATGTTTCCTTTTAATTTATAAAATATTAGTTTTAATACCCATGAAATGTTTGTGGAGATCTAAGTCCCTTAATACACAAAGTGTGACTTATAGAATGGAATGATTAGCAAAAGAAAGGGAGGAATTCCTACCCTTTATTGGACAAGGTAAAGATATTTTAATCCTTTAGAAATTAGTGTAAATGAATAATGGTGTGTATAGTTTAACATCATTTAATATATAATTTGGTTTCATTTAGTTTAATGTCATTTCTGACTGAGAATTAAAAAATAATAATTTTGAAAATAACTTTTAAGGGTAAAGTGGGAACCCGTACAAAATTGAAACAACATGATAGATAAAAAGACCCTTACAAAAAAATTATGATTATTGGAGTCATTCTCCATATATAAGCTTCATTCATTTGAGGTTACATTAATGTTTGGGTTATCCTTTATGTGATCCTTGAAGTGGTAGGACATCTTGTCCAATGATTGAAACATACTCCTCTGGGATTATTTTCCATTCATCAAATCCATGAAAAAAAATTAATCATCTTTATAGATATAATATTATTTCTCTTCATTAATGATAACTTGAATAAATCTCTAGAGTAATGTTTTTGAATCCTCCTATATAGAATTTATATTGAAATCCTTCTCCAAAATCAATTTCATATAGTGTAGAATTAGATTCAGAAAATTCACTTTATCATATCCCTCCTTTCCTTCCACCTTTAAAACGCCATTAAAATGATATGGTTCCGAAAACACTAATTTTTCCTCCAAGTTGACGTCAAGAATTTTCTGATTTTTAAATTCATCTACGTTCTCCCACATCTAAGGGTCCTTCTTGTATCTGATCTTGATCTTATTTTTTCATCCTAGGATTCCGCTTTAAAAAAACTATTCTAAATTGATGGTACTTGTGCCACAAGATTTTAAATATCATACACTACTCCATAATTAGTTATCATTGATTCTATTCATACTTCTACCTCATTATTATTTGAAAAAAACATTTTGACCTTAGCAGAGGATATCATGGCCTTTATTTTTGGAATTTTAAAATAATACATACAATGCCTTGTTATTTTCCCATTGATAATTGGAAAATCTATAAAATCTAAATTTAATTTTTTTTTCATATTCATAAAAATAGTGTCAAATTTATTATCCACATGTTATTCTATATTACATTATAAAAATAACCAGAAGTGTTTTTCCATTGCATATGGTTTAATTTTCTTAGGTCCTCCTTCAGGCTTACACAAATCCAAGGTTTGTATATTGGCAACCTTATTCATTTTTCACATTAGAATAATAGTTTTACAAATCAAAAAATCATTTTTACACACAATAATTAAATTAAAAAATATTTAATGAAATTGTAATTGGAGTGTAATAAAGGGAACCTACACCTTAAATCCTGAAAAATTCCCTGTTTTACTTGTCTTCTGCACACTTGTATCCACATAGAATGTAATTTTTTATTCATTAATAGATCACTTACTATCAGTAATAGTAGTCCTAGATTCACAAATCCTTTAACCATTTATGGAAATTGAAAAACTTTTATTGACCATTGGTAACACCAACATCCCAAATTTTCTAACTACAATCATTGTTGATATACACAAAAAAATCCTTAGTACTGAAGGGAGAAATGAAAAAACAATTTCAACTAATTTTAGTTTTATTCTAAGGGGAAATTCCTTGAGTATTCAATGAATTCTCCCTCATAAATTTTTTGTAAGATGACAACCATCTAAGATGATCATACCAGCTTCAATAGAAATAGTGTTTTCTTTCAGAGTAGTAGACTTCATAGCCTTATCAATGTTATTTTCTTTAAGAATATAGACCAAAATACCTCCAAATAGAGTTCCCTTATTCTCTAAACCTAGAATATAATACTAGTGCTCATGAACTAGTCTATTATGGGAAGAATATAAATCAAACCATGATTCTATGTTCACATTCTATAATCATTAGAACTATTCTACAATATAAATCTATACAATATTAAATATATCCTTAGAGACTCCAACTTCAACAATATAAGAAGATAAATTTGGTTTCTAAATACTTCAACCCACTATTAAAGGTCAAGAATCTCCCCCACCATGTTCCCAATACTTTGAAGTAAAATGGGTTCTGAAATGGGATTGGAAAGCTAGAGAATCCTACCAAAATCATAAAAAATGAGGGATCCTTTTGCATATGAAGACCATAAGTATAACTAAAAATAGAAAAGATACCCCATTGACAAATTTCAAACCTTTAGACTAAGATAAAACTAAGTTGTTATCATATTAAAAGTGGATGTGTAAGTGATGAGTGTCAAATAACACTATAAAATAGTGCTCATTTAATCCTAATTTTCATTGATCAATCTTTTAAAAATATCTAATGTTATGAATATCCAACCTAATAGGGAAACAAGGTATCATGGGGAGTTAAAGACATACAAAATTCAAGGATACAAAGGGGAAGTTTTAGAAAACCCAAGAGGAGGGAGGGGACCTACGAGTTGAGAGTGTTTTGGGGGTAGGCTACAAGAGAGGATGGGTTCATTATAGAGGTGAATTGAAGAATTAAATACACCATAGAAGATTATAAACCCTTCCCCACTTTTAAAGAGGTGGTAAGTAGGTTCAACAACCATCTTCATTCCCTAGGGATGAAATATCATGGGAAAAACCATTGAGAGTGAATGATTTTTTAGCATCATGTGATAAGGAATTACACCACATATTTTAATGTAATGTTTTATATATGTGCATATAAGCTTATTCATGGAAAACCATATAAAGTGTAAAGATAAATAATATCTCATTAATGTTATGTTAATAAGGGATAAAATGTTTGGAAGTAGGTCCAGGTTATCCAATCATAATGTTTTTGTGAACAACCTTATGCTGACATCACTTTTTCTTAGTTGTCTTGCACAAGGGGTTAAAAAATTACTTAAAAAATATATAAAGAATGAAATACCTAGATATAATATAGTTTTTTGGTGTAGATATTATTGAAAACTAAATTAGACTCATATTTATAAAAAAAATTGATGTTTCATGGAATGATCAGCTATGAATTTTGGGGCCCCTTACACCATGAACTTAAGGGAATGAAAAATCCATTTTATCTTGGTGTAAGATCCCTATGTTATGTTCCCCCACATGTATTTGAATATAATTTAAGGTAGTTAGGTTAGAAAATATGAATTTCAAAAAATATTGTTTGTTCATATATAGTGGACCATATTTCTTGAATTTTAACATCATGTGATAAGGACTTAGGCGACTTTCCTTTGAAAAAGTTATTTCTCAATTCTGTGGGTTATAATAATTCATCAAGATCTTTCTTATTTGTTGAGTCAAACTTATTGTGAGAAAGAAGAGGAATATTATTAGATTACAGGGATTGAACAAGATTTCATGACAAAAAATACATTATGGTCATGTTCATATTCATTCGAGAAATAATACTCTACATGGATTTGATTCTCACACATGGATAAAGGCATTATCATAGTGAGAATTTGTAGTAGGGCCTAGAATAGAAGGCCTAGATTTCACTACATATCCTGTAAATTTAAAGATAAAACCATGCCTAGTTTATAAAATCTCCTAGAATAGTATTCCACTAGGAAGGGTTAATTATGTATAAAGAACACTACACCACATGTATAGGGGATCTATTTTCCCTCATCTTTCTCAGTGTACTTTTTCAAATGAATCCTTAATGAAAACTCCTATATAGATATGTCATATACAAAGGAGATAATGGAATTTTCATTGTTATATATTTATTGTGGTCCTAGAATAGAAGTCTGATTCTTCACTATGTATTTTTTGACAATATGAATTATTTCAAACATAGTTATTGGGTTGTGTTCTCTATGATGATAAAGTTCTTGCTTAGAGGGAAGAATTTTCATAATAGGTTCGTGAATAAAGAACTAAACAATGAAGACTCTTATATAGATCTGGATCATGCATATAATAGGTCATTTCATCTAGATATAGATTAATACACCAAAAACAATTACACATATCTAGATTTTATTTAAGGAAAAGAGGGCCTAATGATAAACCTCCTCAAATGACTAAAGAGATTATATAGGGTAGACTTTGTTTTTTAGATTAATTTAATGACAACAAGAAAAACAAATTTAAAATTGTATATAGTTAACCATATTCATGATAACTAAGGTGATCCACTAAGGCCCCTAATCTCACATCAGTCATTCCTAGTTTGACAAACAAGTGATTCTTGGGACATCGCCCATACTGGTTGTGGATTCCTAATATGACATACTTCGAAGTGTGGGGGGATTTTATATTCTTAACTCTTCGGGTAGGGTCTTGTGAAAAAGACTTATTTACACCACAGAATAAATAATAAAGGTTATAGAACATATTATCAGGGTTATTTCATATATTTGAATCTCGTTCAATGGATTCAATCCATGAAAAGTAGTCTTCCATCGAGATTTTAAGGTCATCCATATCAGACCAAGTGTGATGTAGTTCAAGGTCATGCCACTAAGACATAATAATAAAAAAGTCTTAATGTATGTAATCTATGACTTAGGGATACTTTGAAATAGAATGCTTACTATATGAGGGAATATCTCATTATTCTTGATTACACAAGTAAAGGGCACCTGAATCTATTCTATATCAAAATTAATTGGTGTTATGTATGGGTCCTGGATAGGTTACTGATATATAAAAATATATATTTCAAGAATAGAAATAAATAATTACAGTGTACTGAATGTTCCCCTACATAGAACAAGATCATATATAGGGGGAATAGAAAAGTTATGTCTCACCTTCTTACAATTTCATTAGGAACATAATTTCTTGTCATATATGCACATAGAACTAGGGGGATTAGGGTAATTTGTTGTAAACATTTATAGATGAGCGTATGATATGAGATCTAGTTGTCACTGACAATCCAAACAGACCTAAAATCAAGAAACACATTGTTCTTGAGACATCCGTGTCTATATCTGTCTCATACATGGGGAAAATTGAATTTGTATTTTATATTGTAGGTTTACGGGTAATAAATCCTATAAAGGACGATCTTGTGTAGATATGTCTCATACACGGGGGAAAATTGAATTTTAATTCCTTTCAATTTTTATTTTAAATTATGGATGACCCAAAAATTTGTGATCTTTACATCACTACATGTCATGTAATAAAAGGAATCAAGTCATACATAGTTATTATATGGTGTCTCCTCTACATTTATCTGGCTAAAATGTTTGAGGACGTTATATATTTATTGGATTTTCAGTTGTGAAAATGATAAGAGATCTATGAATCAGTATGTATCTTTTAAGGATAAGAATCAATCCATGAGAAGATCATGTATGAGGTTTCCTTATATAGATCAGGTTTCTGCATAGTGGGAAAGTATTTTTTTATAAGGGTTAGTAGATGAATAAATCTACTATGAAGACTCCCACATAATTCTAGATCATATGTAGGAGAGGGGTACTATATTTTGAAGGTTAATAAAACCATGGAATCAAGGATGTATATATATAAAAATTTAATTCTTATAAAAGGGAGAGAACCTTGGGGGAACTCAAACTCTTATACAGGGACCATAAATTTTTTTAATTCAAGGAGGGGCCAAGGAAAAAATTTCATAGAATCACTAAATATCCTAAAGTAATTTAGAATCAATACACATATAGTATTTAATGGTAATTCCCTTCCTTAATTGACATCATATATAAGGGAAGGTGTATTTTGATCTGCATTGGTCAAATGGATGATGTTAGGGTTTTTTCAATATATCCCTACTATGTAAATGAACCATGGTGTATATCTAGATCTTACATAGGGAAAAGTTACTTTTTTCATTATTAATGTGATTGGGCCTAGTATTGTTGTTATAGGTATCACTCTTTATCAAGAAATAATTGGAATCAATCCATAAAAAGTTCATTAATATAAATTAATAAAATATATCTTACTCATATGAATGGAAGTGACATTGATGATCCCAAGAATAGGTAGATTCTGTGCCAAATATTACTAATGGATTGAGCTCTCATGTATGGTAGAAAGAGGCCACAGAAAGTATAATACTTTGAGTAGTTTAAATTCATGTAGGATAGTCTTATGGGGAATCTAGTTTGGGCTTATAGTGGTTGGACCCAAATTTTATGTAATTTATATTCATGTGATATGGACCTTAACCATGAAGATTAATGTCATGTGGTTGGTATATTATGTGAAAAATTTATGGCAACGTGATAAGAAAACATGTTTCATGTAGTTTAAGGTAATGTGACATGTACCAGAATGACATCTAGTATATGGTCATGCACTATAGACCAAAAATTTGTAGTTTAACATCATATAGATAGGAATTTGGGATTGAACTAAAATCGTTAAAAATATTTCTTGAGAAATATTCCATTATTAGGGGGAATGATGTGTTTCTCATCCACCATGATAACAGAAATGCACTATTACAGTATACCTTATATATAAATTAATGTCCTTCCCACATTGGTTATAGTTTTGTAGGATTTTTCCCTAGTCTCATGGGGGTTTTGAAAACTAATACCAGTTCTCTATAGATGAATGATTAGAGGAAATATTTATTATTAAAGTATCATTTAATTTGGTTATAGTGGAATTCAAGATTATACAGAGTGTGTAACCATTCTTCACCAAGCTGCTCTAAATCTTCGAGTCATTTTTTGGACTTTTCATCTTTTGAGAGAAATATATGGATTAAAATGTGTAGTGAGGATAGTTGAACTTTAATTAGTATAACTGACTCTATTCAATTGAAAAGAAGTTACAGGTGGCTTTCATGACGGTAAGAGTCAGGGTGAGATAATCCCATTAGACATATAGAATTTTTTCTATCCAAGATTTCTTATCCTTATGTAATATCTTATGGAATATATTTTATAAGGTCTTATCAAAGTCATCTATTTATACAATTTACGATTAATGGCTATAAGATGATTGGTTTGACTCAATGTTTTACTTTTGATACAACCATCTAAACTTGGAAGAATAGAATTGGTGTCGTTTTCAGTCAATATTGTTTGTGGAAATCAAATCTAGTAATGATGTTAGGATTCATGAATTTTATGATGTTCCTTTTCCTAAATTATTTGAGTGGTATCACTTAATCCCATTTAGAGAATAATTTGATGAAAATTAGGATTTCCTTAAATTTCTTGGCTAAACATGGGGGGAATGGCCCGATGACATTAATTCCCCATATAGAATATGAACAATAGTATCTATATTATGAAATATATTTGGGGGTTTATGGATGAATTTTTCATTTATTTGATAGGAATTTAACTACTTGGTGAATTCCCCATAGTATTTTATCCATGTTGTCTAGAAATAACTAACTATCATGATTTGATGGTAGAGCCTGATTCCTACATAATGATCACAATAAGAACCTTCATGTGCATCCTATATAATAGTGGTATTTTCTACTCCTCCAATATATTTTAGGAATAGCCCATGAAAACACTTATTATAAAGGACCTTATATTTATTTGTTCCATAGTGAAATGTGAAATTTAATACGAGATATAAAATATGATATTTCTTATATTGTTCTGATAGAAATATCCTACTTTGGTGATAAAAAATTATGGGGAGCTTCCATCAATTAATTGTATTCCTTTCATGCTTGGGGGTTGTATTGATTTCATAGATTTCTCCAATATCCTAGTTATTTATTAGAGGGTCCAATTTGTCATGTGTGATCTGGAAGGTTATCTCATTCCAGACAGGATCGAAAAAGGAAATGGCTTAATTATCCAGTATATCTACATTTTTATTCTATGGGATATGGATATGATTCAGTATTACATCAAATGGAAAATCTTCCATTAGTACCTTTACATATTCGAGGTGAGAATCCAACCCCTCTTTCTAAATATCATATTCACCATTAATATTCTTAATTATCATCCTTGTTTCACCTTAAATATTCAAAATATCCACTTGGATATGGATATCTAACTCTAATACTAGTATTATAGTATGATAATCTTCCTCAATATTAGTGCAACCTTAAAATATCAAGAAATAATATGATAGTACTTCCTTTGTTGGAGTGAAGAAAATGACTACCATAATGACACTATAAATATTTGGGTCTTCTATTATTTCCCAAGTCATACTTTTAGGGGTTACATGATATAATATCTCTATCTTATAAGGAGTTTAATTGATATGAAAAATGTCATTTTATAGTATTTTAATATTAATTGGTTTTCTTTCTGGGGTAGGTTGTGTTTTGATAAAATTAGTTAATTCTCAACTTTCAATAACCTTCAATGAAAAACATTAATGTTGAACTGTTGTAGGATAACCTCCCATCAACAAAAACACCCATCCAATATTATATAAATTATTATATAATTTACAGGAAAATTTCAAGAGACTAGGAGGACCTCATTGTATTACAAGAAATGTGTTAGTTTTTATACTGTGAAAATTAGGGCCAAACCATTTTTATCGATGTTGGAATATTGAGTATTGGTATCTAGAATTGTTCTTCTAGGATATTGGAGACTATTTTTATTTGTTTTATTATTTTTTAATAGATAAGTTAACTTAGTAATAACTAAATTATGGAAACATTTTTTATGAGTGTCCTCCAATCTAATAAAGACATTAGGACCAGTGGCTACACCCAAAATCACATTATATTTTCAATGGTTTTTAATATTCTTTGTCCTGTTTCATTGAAACTCCATTATTCATCAAAATTTTTAAGAGGTGTTATTTATTGAACAAATCTTCTATGAAATTAATTATATAGGTGAGGAATCCATGAAGCCATCTCAACTATTTGAGGTTCTATGGAGGTGGAATTTCAAGGATCACATGAGTCTTTTCATGGTTGACATTGATTCCTGGGTAGTGTATTATATTATTGAGGAGATTCTATAATGTCCCCTATAAATCACACTTAAAGGGGTTTATCTTCAAGATATTTTTCCATAATTTGTTGAAATTTTTTAACTATCAGAAAACTACTCATAGAGTTTCCATGATTTCACTACCATATCATCGTTATTGCACTCCTTGATCTTTAAGGGAGTAGTCTTGAAGATAAAATGAATGTGATATTGATAGTTGATTCTATAATTATTCAAACCAAAATTCATGAATTTATTTTATAATAACCTTTGGGTGCTCTAAAATTAGTTAATTTTTTATCCTCATAGGTAATATTGATATAATTGTACCATGAGTACCCATCCGTGAATAAAATAGCTTAAAATCATATGGTTTCATCAATAAAAAGTTTCATTATTGAAAATGTGAAATGGTCATTTTTATAGTGCCCATTGTGGTCCTTTATTTTGATGATATCCCTAATCGACCAATTAATTTTATTAAAGAAGATAATGTTGTTGAGACACTTCAGGTTCTGAACTTTCTAGATGAAGTAGGATTCAAGGAGCTTATCAAGTTCAACACTGACTTTATAAGAATAGAGTAAACACACCCTCAAAGGTTCCTTTTTAAAAACATTATGATAATTATAAAGGAACATATTATGGGTATCCATGTTAGTATCAATCTAAATTATCTTTTCATAATTTCATGAGAACATGTAGTGATGTTGTTTTAGGAATGAAATATACAATCCTTCTTCTTTATGATGAATATAAGTGTTAATTAAGGTATTATGAATGTCTTCCCATATACCCAGATTTATTTTTCTATGTTTATCAACAGTAGTGGATATGCCTTCCTCGAATATCATAGGGGAATACCTAAGATATAATTTCTATTCTTCAAACTCATTGGATTTTTTTGATGAAGGAATGTTCTATGAACTAAGGGAAAATACATAGTATTTTTTATAGTTTTTTTCTAGAAAGGATGTGACTTTTGGTCCTGATGATGATGCACATATATCATGGGGTTTCAGATATAATAGTTGGAAAACTTTGATGAAAACATTTTAATTTTCCATGTCATTATCCCTAGGTATGATCTGATGATCTTTTGATGGGATAATTATAGCTAGCATGGAAATTACTATATAGATGAGAGCCAGTGAATCCTATGAACTATTGTAGATTCTCGAATATAGTTTTGTTTCTTCTATCATATTGGTATGAAATTTATAATCATCATTGAGTAATCTCTAAGGGTTTAATGGGGTAGTTCCCTAACCATCAGGAGAAACATCCTGCAAGTTTCGTTTTATCATCAGTTTCTTTCCTTCTCTCATATTGAAACAAACTTTAGTATACTGTGATTCAAAAGATTTAAAAGGGAAACTATTACCATATATTAATCTAAATTATACGTTAATATGGTACTTTATTTATTTATGATATGATGTAGGCTCTATTTTATATATATGAAGCCAAGGTATTCTCATTATAACATTAAATTTTTTATCCTAATATATTTCCAAGAACAAAACTTTGGTACTATATACCCAAACCAGTCTTTGGGGTTGATCCTTCTGAGGGGATTTATCTCACTCTTATCACACCTATAAATGAATAACTTTGTGGGAGACACGTCATCACCACCAAAAAAGAAACATTAAAAAATCAATATTTGGATAATATTGATCCCAAAATCATTTTCAATCAATTTTTAATGAATGTTTACATTTACATGATTTCTTGAGATGTATAATGATCTGATATGCTGTCGGAAAGTGGTTTCCCGATCCTTCCCTATAAACTAGATAACTACATTCCATTCTATTGGGGTTGTCTCTATGAGGTATAACTCATCAACAAAAAGCTCATCCTCAAACTCTTGGGGGTTTTGAAGATCCATGGCAAGTTATTCATGAGTTACTCTTGAGATGGGAAAAGAATCTAGGATTTAAATCTTAAATGGGATGGTAGCCAACTGTTTCAAGATTTTATACTTATGCACCAGATTCCAATACTTCCCAATATGATAAATATATTTGAACCATGGATTTGGTTCTATGATAGTTGATGTTAATTGATATAGTGATTGGTTAAAACATGGAAGCATGATTATCATTGGTGTTTTGAGACAGGACGGTATTCCCACACATATGAGTTCATAAGATACTAGTATCCCCATAACCTAGTCTTCAATGAAATATAAATTTGGAAAACCCTAGGATGGTAAGGGGGAATCCATGATCTTTTAAATATTTACAAAGTACTTCCCATTGGGTTTTAGTTGTATATGTGTCTTTGGCTAGGATGTGACTAAGATGGTGTACTTATTCATGATTGTGTCTCCACCTGTTCCCTTGAATTATACGACCTATAACTCAGGCTCCCAAATTATGTGTGCGTAATTTGAGTTGGTACCCATATTCTTTTCATATAATAGATCTTCAAATTGAATTATATTTTCAAAGCTGAAAAGTGTGTCATAATTTATAGAGGATTTTATATATGGGGCACTGGATCTATCCCAAATTATGGATGAATGAAATCCATAAGAAATTGGATGGGTTTGGGAGTTGGTGGGATATTCTATTCCTTAACATTTTTCATCTTCCACCAGGTAAACCTATCTCTTTACATAAAATCAAAATCATGGATTTCGATGAAACATTGGGACATGGGTCCCTAATTGATTGATTTCTGACCTAATAATGGAAAGAACCCAATCAAATTTCTTCAGGGGAATGTAGTTTTCAAACTATAATTCTCATTTGGACAGAAATTCTTTTTAGTTTCCTTCTTCCTCCAATTAGAAAATGGGAACATTGGCTACATGAGATAGTGTTTTCTCCAACAATACATTTATGGAACCAACTATTTTTTATAGAACATACTTAAAAGATGAAGTATTCTTAGATCGTATGAACCTATATCTCATGATAAGGGATATAAGAATGATGGAAACTAAGGTAGACTTCGTCAATATTTCAGCCTTAGACAACTTGAGGTTGTTGTTTTCTATGGAATTGATAATGTAGCCTAGAATATTTTATTTTTCACAAAGAATTTTTTTTATTTTTCCAGTACTTATATCTAGGGTGACCTTTCTCTTTATTTACCAATAGATAAGGGTAATATTTCTCTTATTTTCATTATATGAGAGGTTTTATGAAATATGGAGCTTTCCTGGGTGCTATAGAAATGGGTGGTGTTACTTTATGTGTGGAGATAATGGTTTATAATTTACTATACCTTCAACCCTGAGTAATAAGTGAAGGTTGAGTATTGTCCTTGGTTTACCAAATGGAATCCTCTAAGCATTGTTTCATGCTTGTAAACTCCCATATACTGTCTAGATATTTAAATGGGGTTAATTTTATCTACAACTCATCACAAATATTTTTTTACATAGATATTGAATAATTTATCCTAAATGAGATGAATGTTGAGGGATTTTTTTAGGCTTTTCCATTTGGATATGAAATCAAATACCCTCTCATTTTAAATTTTTTTAAAATTTGTGAGGTCAATTATTGTTGTATTAATTATTTTATAGAAGAATCGGTAAATTAATTTATGGAGGAGGTCTTTATAACCTATGATAGATCTATCTGGGAAAGTAATATACCTGAAAAATTTGGTCTCTCCAAATTTTGTATAAAACACATGAATTTGTCAGCTAAATTTGATCAAGTGGTCACATCATGGTGACACATTGGGACATGAAATGTTACAGGTACTACTCTAAATCTCCCATTAAATTTTACCCAATTAGAATATCTCCCCTAAGTAACTCAACATTGATCTATCTTAGTTATTCGATCTCTACATCATGTTATAGGAACCTCACTTTAGCGGAGAGGATTTTGAAATCCTCATGTGATGAATATGATATAACAACACTTTTCCATTTGTCATCAGGAGAATAAGATCTAGGATGAAGTACCTAATAAACTTGGATTCCATGTTATGGGACTACCTTTGATATCATGTAGGCACACCTATGGTGTTTGTTATGGTCACTACTACTTTAATTGGTGATTCTGATTCTATTTATCAATCTACTTACTCAACTAGGTTGACATTAAAAAGAATCACTAACACATATTAGTTAGCATGAATAATTTCCTCATCATCTTAATTATAAGATGAATGTTAATTTTCTATCTTATTCTCATAGGGTTCATTGATGTCCTTCCTTTGGTCTGCTTTTCTAATGGTCCATTTAGGTTTATGACCTCTATATGGTTTTTTTGGATGTTCCTATGGAATTCAAATGTGTATGGTTATCTTGAAGGAATATATTAATGTCCTCCCCTAGAATTACACAAATGATAGGGGTGTGTCATGTAATTGTATGAATGGTGGGGGTATTGGCTATTAGGGATCACCACCAAGCATGGAAAAGACCAACTTCCTAAGGGGAGGTGGTAAATATTCCCCCAAATTGTTTGGTGGGGTATATCTCTATTTCATCAATAGTACATGATAGATTAATTGAGGATTTTATAATCATAGGGGCGGTTGTTGTGTTAAGATTGATTTCGGCCCTAAAAGATAGTGATAATCATGAATGGCTACATCAAAGGTTTCCAACATTGTTTTCTTGATTTGGAATGCCTTAACATAAGCATGTGTTTAGACTCTACTAACTTCGTATTAGGATAATGTTTTTATCTATATTCTCCTCCACCTTGGATATGTATGTCAAATGGGGCACCAATTATTATTTATTGAAGTTCCCTTAAACTTTCATTATATGAATGCTATAAGTTTTGTCACTATTTATCAGACCTCAGACTATAATCTACAGTGAAATTAGAAAAGTATACCAAATACAAGAGCTTTCTCACTACTTTGAGATAGTAATAATACCACTGGTAAAGGTGTTTCTTAGCCTTTAGTTAATTAACGTTAATTTGAAAATTTTATCATAAAAAAGGTATTTATTCCTCTATCACCGCTTTTATAATGTCATATCAGAGTGTGTAGATGGGATAGACCATAATAGTGAGGTTCTCCTAGGATAGTTATTTCTAAATGTAAATTCCACCACCATCCTTAGGGGAATATTCTTCCATATTATAGGGCAATTTTTGTTATTTTCTCCTTGATTTAATAGAAATGGTAGTGCTCCCTTCTATTAGTGAAGATGATGTACCACAGACAGTAGCTGATTTTTAGGCTTGACTGACCTTAATCCCATGAGTGCTTCCTGGAAAGAGGGTAAATTAAGAGTATTTTCGACAAGGGGAGGACCTACAGAACTATTTAACAGAGTATTGTGGGGAGGTAATTTATGGATGTAAAGCCTATTTCTGTCTCATGTAGAGTCATCAGAGTCTTGGGACACCATGGAAAGGTGATATAGAGACTCAAGTATCTTAGTGATGATCAATGTGGTAATATAGGTCTAATTTCTATTCATTTTTTTACATCAGTTAGATTATATTTTACATTCTCTTTATGGGGAAAAATCAGAAACAGTTTTCATGGGAGTCCTCTTTGGTGACTCTAATTCTATTGATGAATATCTATGAAGATACCCTTAGTGATAAATAAGAATATATACTTTTTTATTTATTCCTAATAGAATATGTTTTTGGTTCACTTCTGAGTGCGTGGTATCAGGTTCCCACCATTTAGTACCCTCTTAGTCATGACATCTGTCTTTTTCAGGCTAAATGAGTGTGGGAATGTGTGCTTGATTTTGGTATGTCACTAGAATATACTGAAAACCCACTTGAATGGATGTATGAATATAGGTTTGATCCTACATTTTCATTGGGATATTCTGATATGCTTCTTCAACATTGGATGTAAAAAAGATATGGTCCTTTCCCTAGGTTAGGGTATCTTGACTTCTACCTTTTATCATCATTTTCAAGATCAACTAAAAAATATTTAAAGTATGGGTGGGAATGTAGGTATATCATTCCATTGATGATAATATATGTTTTCATGCTCCATTTATAAGAATATAAATATGTTCTTATTCATATATGTGAGTGGAAATATGTTCCCACTCTTTTCCTCCATCTAATATTGGGATTTTCCAATACATCTCTGATAGAATTTCTAGAATCTGCTAGCAGGATTGCTATGAATTAAAATGAATATGGGCATGTTTGATGGTCATCACTATGGTGTGATGGTGGAATTAATTATTGTAATTAAGTATGTGAGATAACCTTCTATAATTAGTAGCTCACTACACTTAGAGCGATCTACTAGAAGACCGTGTATGAGTAACTATGGGAGGGATCTGTTTAGAAATGTCTTCAACGGGATAATGATGGATGGTGGACACATGATGCTGGCATCAAAATAAATTATCTAGATCCCTATTTTGTAATCATGGAGATAAGGTGTGGTTTCAGTTGATCTTCTTATCCACGAATTGGAGGTACTGATTATCATAGTCTTTTGATAGACTTCCTAAGTGTTTGGTGTTGGTGACAGTCATTTATAGATTCATTGTGGGTTTCCTCTAAAAATATGGGATATCAAGATTCAGTACATTATTACTTTTACACATATCTTTCATGGTTGGAATGGTACCATTTATTTTGTACTCCCTCACCATCATATTCTCCTCTTGATATTGTTGGAACAAGATAGATGATGTCTTACTTTCGATCATGGGGGTTATGACCTATGTTGTGGATGAAGTTTGATAACATCCAATAGATTAAGAAATCATCCCTTTGGATGATATGTAGATATTTATAGGGTATATGAAGATTTAATACCCCATATAAAATAATATTTATTTGTGTAGTATCACAAATAAGTGCAGTTTTGACCAATCATTTTCATAAGTAAAAAATTCATGCTAGGTTCATATTTTTTACAGAAAAAAATCACTTAGGGTTAACCATTTTTGTAAAATTTAAAATGGGATTACCCATTTCTTGATTTTGGTAGGGTGATTATATATTCAAAACTTTCACTATAGGATTAACATTATTTTTTCAATCAGTTTCTAATGGGTTTTATTCACATAATAGAAAACACTCAATAGATCTCAGATCTATGACATGAAATGTCAGTACATACCTACACTCTAATGGAATTAATCTACTAGGGTATCTATATAAATAAATTTAATAACTCCCATCGATCCATAGTAGGGGATTTCATTCTCATCACACCCTTAATGGAAGAATTATTAACTTCTTTTAGACCCTCTTATATATTTAATTCATGTGCATGAATCCTTTCTAAATTCAAAGGATGGGTCTAGTTACCCCTATGTAAATTGATTGATCATTGGTATGCATCAACATGAACATATTCATGTATTAGATGCTATCCATATTGGATTTTTTTACTATGTGTTGTTAAACATTGGGGTATTATGGTTTAATTCCATATGTTGGGTTCTATAGAGTTTTATCATCTATCAGAAAGGAATACAATGTTACGAAGGTGTAATTTTACATCATAGAGGTGTCCTACATATCCTGTAAGAAAAGGAATCCAAATCCGAATAGCTCATGAAACAAAATTTAGGGTCATATGATAAGAAACAACTTAATAATTTTAACATATTATAATAAGGATGTTTAGGAAAAAGAATCCTATAAATGGCTGGTATGGTACATATGAATACATATCCCTTTCTAGTCATTCCAAACTATATTATGTCTTGATGGGTAATGGTTGTGATATCTAGAAGGAATAAATCACAATTATAAGATGTATTAATTTGACGATTCACAATGGAAATGTGGCTCTTTATGTAGGGGTATTATTTTATTGAGGATATAAAATAATGAGGAAAATCAATAAAGAGTGTGTCCATAGAGAAAGGGATGTATGGGCTCGTGGAAATATAGACAGGTGGGGGTAGATAATATCATGATAAATATGGACCCATAATTATGGTAATATAATGTTAATTATGTTGGGTTTGAATAGTATAAATGCATACTTAATATCTATGGAAAATAAAAATCAAACCATGTTTACTTGGAATGAAATAGTTTCGGGTTATGTGATAGGACCACACCATATATATTATTATAATGTGTTAAGTATTTTGTCTATATTGTTTAACATTATGTTATGGGAATGTCTATATCATTAATGGTGCAATAATAGATAATCAAGTGGAGCTTAAACATATTGTCTACCCTGAGACTCCATACCTAGTAAGTAACTTGGGTGAAGTCAAGTTGGATTGGGGATTACACCACAAAAGAGTCCCATATAGTAATTTTTCTTTTTGATAATGGAATGATTATCTTCAATATCTATGTCCATTTCAGTTATAATTAATGTGATAAACAAGTGATAATAAATGATTGATCACATTATATGAAAAATCACAATTATACCTTAAGGTTTCCATGGGATGCTTAACCTGATAAGTGGAATTGGTAAATGAAAGAAAAATTGGGTCTTACTACTAAAGAGAAGGCCCATGATAAATTTTATTTTTCAAGTTGGGGATATCATAAATAAGAACCAACATGTGTCTTATTCATGAGAGGAGGACCATCATTCCTTCTCTCTGTCTGCAAATAGGACATGTGGGTGATAGAAGCAGGTGGATTATGACCCACTATAAGAAATACTATGGGATTATTCCTTGAGGGATTCCCTAACTAACACAACTCAAAGGAAATAGAATATATACATCATCAAACCAAGATAGAATGATCTAATATCTTCTCAATATGGATCCTCATTAATAAGGAAATCCTTGATTATGATTCTCTCAAGGGTTCTACTATCTGAGATGCCAACCTAGAGAATTATTTTATCATGGGAATCCATGAACAAAGGGGTTCATATTTATGCATATACGCTAATTTTGTGTGTTGGGTGTTTTTTTATGAGGTTGTAAAAGGGAATTTTTTGGGTTTTGAATGTTTTTGAAGGAATCCATAAAGGATTTTGAACATGATTATCAGGATGAGGAAATTATAAAGAAGGTAGGTTAATTAATAAGACAGAGGGTATCATTGGGGGAGACCATGAAGTGGGCTTCCTAAAGTGGACATTGTGGACATGCTCTCCTATGGTCAACTGGGAAACCATGAGTTTGATCTTGCTTTTGTGATGTTGGCCTCACTTCTAGGTGGTCATCTCATCCTTCATATGATTTTCCTTACATCAGTATGGTCGGCCTCTATGTGAGTGGGCTTACATGGCCATCCTCATGGTCCAATATTCACATGATAGAACATGGGTGGTTATTATTGTAGTTATAGCTTCTACGGACTTAGCCTTTATGGGATTATTTATAATTATAACTTTTTTAGAATGTTCCCCTTCGATTTCCTATAGACTATGAGAGAGGAACTACTAGAAGTAGAAAGCATATATCTCTCTCTCATATCTATGTTTTCTCTATGTGATTCATTTGTGTATTTTGTGTGTCTCCAAATATCTTTTTTTAGAGTGGGAGTGGGGTTTTTATAGACATCCCTGATTTTTTAATTTCCTAAAACAGGTGGTCGTGGGAGAAATCCCATGTGTCCATAGAGTTCATGGGTGACTGAAATCAAAGAAACATTTGAAAAAGAATTCACCTTAGGTTATTAGTTGGTCTTCATTGTGGGATAGCCACAAAATGAAGAGACCACATGGTCAAACCACACAAAGAATCTAAAATGATTATTTGACACCATGTGGTCATATCACAGAGTGTGGAAACCAGTATCATGGTCACTGTGTGATCAGACCGTGTGGAGCCTCTAAAAAAAATCTCCTATATTTTAAAGTTTGAAAATAAAGTGGGGAAACCTTATGGTGTTGGGGACCATATAGTACCATGGTTATTCAATATCGCTTCCAAAAAAATCTTCATAAATATATTCAAGATATTGTCTTTTTTATTTTGACTTCAACTCTTCAGTTTGTATTGAATTTTATTATGTCAAACCCTATGATCTTCCATCTTCTGTAGTGTCAAAGGATTTTTTTAGGACCTCAGTGGAACTCGAATTTTTTCCCTTGAATTTTAAATTTTATTCCAAATTACTCTGATTATTTATGATTGATATTTCACCCTCACTCTTTACCTCTTGTATCTTTCTATCTATATTATGTAACATAAAAAACCACTTTGACCAGATAATTAATAGCAGTTGTCAACCTAATAGTTTGAGTGAGGCGGTACTAGTACTACTCGAAGCATTCATTATACTTGATTAGACATTGAACCTATAATGGATTTCCCATATTCCATAATTCATTATCCCATAGTTACCCTCAAGGCCCTAGGGATATTTAGAATTCTTATATTGTCACCACTATTTCCCTTTATCCATTCTTTTCATCCACTCTTTCCTTATCTAATGATATGTATATCTCTATCAATATTATCATTTTTTACCATATTATATGCCACCATTATTTCATACTTCTCCAATACCTTTATATCTTTATTTTCAAGATCCTTTAAATTACTCTACAGTGAATTATAATCCCCAAGAGATGATGATGATCACAAACATACACTGGATCCCACTAACACCTCATTGGATTTCAATATTTCATAGTCTAGGGATCCTTCAACGACCACTGATTAGACTATATCTGTTATATTTATATAAATCTATTAATTTTGTAACCATAACTTATTTTCAATGTAATGTGTACAAATTTTATAATTTCATTTTATTTTTTCAAAGATGGATCTACTACTCCTGGATGATGTGGGTGCACTTACATGTTTCAAGTATATAACCTCCAAACATAGTTAATTATAGATTTAAATGAATAAAATAAAATTATTGGTAAACATGGTTGATTCCTATGATTCATAAAAAAATATAAAATTAACAAAAATCTACTTAAATTGATTTTTATACATTTATTGAAAGAATTAAATATTTGTAAATTTATAATGCAAAAGATATAAATAATGAGGAAGGAAACAATTTGATAAAGGAAAATATATGAATGACTTAAAAAATTCAATCACATAGATGGCTTCAACTAGATCAATAGACCACCCTATGGGAAGCCTGCCAAGCCAAATGGGAGGACTACTAGAAATGAAATGAGGGAGGAGTATAATGATCATATAAATCCCAATTAAGGTTCTATTCAAGGAATAGTATTATGATAACTAAGATTAATGCTCATAATGTGTCCTTGATCAGCAAGAGTACCAAGGTTGGGCAGGCATTGATATTTCTCCTTGGTTATAATTATCTTTGTCCTAGGTGATAAACCAGTACTCTCCCAAAAAAACTAATGTGGGACTAGTGTGTTTTGCTATTCATACTACTATAAATGATGTTGTTTTGGTTCTCCACTCAATTATTCTTCCTATAACAAAACCTCATTCACCCATGCAACATCCTTCTCATTTATTCCACATAAAAAACTACAATGGAAGAAAATTATCATGTTAAAACTTATCTCTTTGGACCTACAATAAAGCTGAAGACCCCCAATGCTAGACACCATAGAGCTTAGATGACATATTTTGAGTCATCTCAAGGATGACAATTCCATTCATACATCTATGAGAGATGAAATATCAACAACTAGAAATTTAAAGGAGTTAATGATGATGATTAAGTATTGATGATTCACCAATTCATGTTTCACCTACGTTTGTCTGGTTTTGATCGTGTTAATGATAGTTCAGTTGAAGAGTTTTCTAAATTATAAAAATTGGTTCATGTCGTAGAGTTTTATTTACCCCTAATATTTAATAATTGTGGGGTATAGTGTTTCATGTGTTTCTATGTTATAGTTACTACATTGAAAATCTTCTTTATGTTGTGAGAACGAAGATAGAGGTGAATCATGTTTTTGGATATTCTTTCACATTCTAAATAGAATAGTTTGTGCCATATATAAGTGAGGTAGTATCACTGTAAGTAAGAAGATTATTGATCATTCCCCCAAGATAATGGAGGTAGTGAAATATTGTTGATATTATATTTTCAAAAATTTATAGTAGGATTCCATCCTACAAGATAAGGATATCATGTCCTGAAGTAATCATATCCATAAATGTTTCGATATCCCAAACCCATATTCCACTGAAGGATACCTGAGACTAGTTGTCCACATGTCCTCAAGTGCATCTCCCTAAACCCAGAGGCTTTTGAATAGCATTAAGGGCCTTGGGTGTGTCTATGGGGAGACTATGCCTGAATTACGAGATTATATTGCATCAGATACCATATAAGAACATGTAAATAATTATAAAAATAATGATAAGTTAATATATGGCACAACCAAATGTGACATTATCAATAATAACTGAAACTGATGAAATAACTGATAACAATATTAAAAAATGATGATGAAATTTCATGTCACTATAAAGATAGAAAACATGTATACAAAGAATAATACCACCATCTATAAAGAAATAGAAAAAAGAAATACAAAAAATATCCCAAACATCCCAAACTCCTGCTCAACCATCTGCTACCAGCTGCATCTTAATACCGTACGCAATCAAGTGTTTTAATCCAAATGATTCCCTTTATCAACACCTACATACATGTTGTATTTGGGGGTACCAAATGGAATCTTATATAGGGTGTGGGATAAATCTCAGTAGGACACCACCAATGGTGTCAATAATATCATCATTGTGTAATATAAACTGAAAGTGTGAAAGCATGCATATATAAAAGTAAAGAAGTATAATAACGAAAATACAAATATACCTACTTAATCCCATGGATGGTGTCTAGAAATAAAACCAGTTATTCTATTAATTATTTTCATGTTTATATATAATTAATTCATGTGATCTATATCCAGCACTAACATCACCTTGTTATAGTAATAGCGCGGGTTCGAATATATAACATGGCAACCTGAAATGATAATAAAAATAAAAGTGTTCCAATGTAGTAACCAATGAAACATAGACCTCAAGTGTTACCAACTCAGTATTAACTACATCTTGGATAATGGGGTAAGTGTGTAATCCAAGAAATTTCATTCAAGTCATTCCATAATAGAATGATCTAACGGAATATAAAGAAAACATCCAAAGTAAAATAGGATAAACAATGTCTAAGTCCCAAGATATAACCAAGGAAATTTGTGTTTGAATAAACAATGATGGATCCAAGGAGTGTATCCAAGGAATCCTATAATAGTAAACATGGGATCCTATGGATTCATATAATGAATCCACTCATAGACAAGGAATGGGTTCCAGGGTGGTTCTCAACTAAGGAAACCAACATCCTTCATTCAGAATGGCGTCCTTGAGTGCTCATGGAATTCCCTTAAGAGTCCAAAATCTAACCCAATCCAACACCTTACTATAATGATTTCAAGGTCCATATATAATTAATCACCTTATTATTAATTCATTTAATTAATTATGAAATGTTATGGTCATAGAATTTAAGAGTAAATAGGTTCAAGCCCAAACCATTCATTATTGTGACCAGGCCAAGGGACATGAAACCTTTTAAGTCATTTCATATTTAATTAATTATTCATATCTTTTACCTTTAATAAAATACAAGGTTGTTATATGGATGAAAAAACACTAGAAATCCATTAATATAAACAAGCCCAAGTTATATTTTTACCATATACTTTCAAATTTACCAATTAACATTTATTAAACATGTTCAAGCACTAACCATAGGTGGGTCATGTGTGTAGCACACATGGTACATGACATAGTCAATTAAATATTCAATAACCTTTTAATATGAGTATTTTTACCATTAGCATGGTCAATCTCAAGCACATCCAAATGGTGGGTCAAACATGTCAAAACACAAAAACCTAATTATGGCACAAAAGCCTACATGGGGTGGTTGAAGTTGTGGACATAACCACAAAAAATGAATTACATATATGGAACGGGTTATAGAAGATAGTTCAAATGACTATAAAAAGGAAATATTAATTTAACAAATGATGCCTAATGAAATCAGTGTGATTAAACATAAAATTAAAAAATCAAGAAACTCAAAGGATGAGTAATAGGTCACCTACCTTAGTATTGTATAACTCTCCTCCTCCAGTATCAACCATTAGTTTAGCCTTTATTAGAGTATATATAAATAATTTACCAAGACTCATAAATTAATGCATATGATCTTGGATCTATATAGAATCATAGATAGGAAGAAGAATGATGTATGATTAAAAATGCATTGTGAACTTATTGGTGAGGATCCAGGGAAACGAAAGGTGATTGAATCGTAATCAGGGTGAATGATCTATCATGATTCCTAGTATAGGCCGTCAAAATCCCAATAAAGGATAAGATATGGGGATATATCTATTAGATAACAAAATGGTGGAGGAGGACCGAGTTTAAATATATTTTAGGGGGAAATGTAATTTTCACCCAAAATTTAACTTCACACAGTTTGGCCACATGGTTTGTCCAAACCATGCGCAAATCCTATACGAGAAACTATATAAAGGCCAAATCACATGGTTAGGGAAACAATTCACCAACCATGTGAAATATCTATATTAAAAACTGTTGATTTTTTTATGGCAATACAGCCCACTAGGCATGGTTAAAGAAAAATATGAACCCTATTCCAACCCACTTTCTAGCCTTGCATGGTTTAATCAAACTTTTCATCCTCCCTCACCCGACTTAAAATAACTATGTGACATGATTGTCATTGAAATCAAGTCAATGTTTAAAGCTTATGTTTTCTTACAAACTATTGTATATTGTAGGGTAGGGTCGAACCCACAACGATGGTGAAATTTTCCAATACCATTCTAATTTTCATTAAAACACCCCAATGTTGTCATAAGTGGGGTAAAATTTCTTTTTGTGATTTTTATGGAATTAAATACACATCATGTTTTTTTTAATTTTGATCTAAACTATGATGAAATAGGAAATGGTCTGCAATCATTAAGCAACTAAGCTATAAAATGCTGATAAAATAAAAATCTGAAAGATAATCTAGGAGAAAAACTCTATCCAATTTGTTTAAAGTATTTCCTTTATACAAGTATGTTTGGAAACATTACCACTGAAAACTGGCATAATTCCTTCTCTAGGAAACATGTCATTCAGTTTGAGAAATATGGGAGTTCTCCACTCTAAGAAAGTTCAAATGTTAGAATCTTGATTTGAAAGTACAATAGAACATACTCGTCAGTGTTTTAAAGTTTTCAATTTTTAATTTAATGTTTAGAAAATGCATCCATAATCAGACTCACTATAGGATTTTGGAGTTTTAAAATTATGTTCTAGTGGTATGATACAGTTTAAGGAATTCTGAATTGATCTCACCGATCAATTTGAATGAATTAAAAATAATATGTGAGAAATATGGTAAACTTTGACCAGTATAACTAGAATTTACCTGAACTAATGATTCAGCTAACTATCTAGATCATATTTGAAAAAGATATCATTCTGTTACATGAAAATAAATTGCGATAATATATAGAAAAGTGAGAACTCCCCTCTGAACTATGGTGATGCCTGCTCTTCTACCAGGATCTCTAGGAAAATGACTCATCAGAATCTATACCTTCATGGGTCTACTCCAATGTGTATGGAGTTGTCGAATCTTGGTCCAGATGAATGTTTTCTCTCCTAAAAATTACTTATTCTTGGATTTTGTATCCTAATGTCATAATCTTCACTTCATCCCATATTCTCCACCGACATCAAGTGTTCTTTACCTATGCCCTGCACACATGCACTTTTTCACAAACCACGTGTCACACTAGGTTTTCCTTTGTAACTAACTTTCAATGAGTTAGTTGAATGTATTTGGACGTGTTTCTAATTTTTGATGTGAACCTTCATAATAAAGAATAAAATATAATAGTTAAAAATTGAATAAGTTTAATTAATATATTATAGTTATTTTTAAAAAATAATGTTATATTACTTATTATAAAGTTAATTAATGTTAATTAATAAATATTATAGTTGATAATTATTATTTAATTTTATAACCTTATTAAAAGCACTTTTAGAAATTATAAAATTATTCACTTAATATTATTAATGTAAAACATAAGTATACTAAAAATGTACTAACTTTATTAGGTTAATTATTATAATTATATAATTATTAAGTTTATAAATTTAAAACTGGATTATTAAAATTATATTTTAACATCATAAGTAATTGAGTAATTAAATTTTTTCAGATTAGTTATTTTTATTTTATTGACTTTATTATTATAATTATAATTATTTCATTATTTTAAAAAATATAATATTTATTAAAATATATAAATTTATTTATAATTTAATTTTAATTTAATAATTAAAAATAAATTTTTATTGGAAAAAAAATTAATTAATTAGTATATTTTATAGTATATTTTATTTATTATTTTTAATTATTTTTTATATTTTTATTTATTATATTTTTTATTTTAATTTATTTATTATTTATTTTTTTATTTAATTTATTTCTCCCCCACCATCATCTTCCTCGTGGCGCAAACAGGGGGGCTCGGGAGTTCGTTGTCACACCAGGGAGAAGGTCCAGCGATGGCCCAAGAAGGTCTTCTTGGATGCAGTTAGTTCGAGGGAGACAACTAGTGTTCATATTGTAGTGGAGGCCCTCAATCGACTGTGACTTCCTCCAAGGGGATCCTCCACTAATTCGGTGAGACTTATTTCTCTTGCTGACAATGGCTTAGCCATCTTTTCACAACGATCGCTTGGGGAACAGGGTAGCGGATCATGTTAGTAAGGTGATGTCTCCCTCCATCTCTCATGGAATGTGATAGCATGACCCCACAGCAGTGAAGGCCCCTTCTTTCGCAAAAACAACACATGGCTCCTGTTCACATCTTTAATAGATGCCTCCTACTTATCTTTAGACCTGAAAATTTAGAAACATCGGTGAAGCCCTCATGTGGGAGATGAACTCCCTAGTTCAGCGGACCAAACTTCACTCCATCCTCTTCTTGGAAGTGATGAAAAAAGGGCGGTGTAGCACAATCTGGTGGCTCCATATCTGTAACTGGATTCATCCTCAATTTCAAAGGACACCACTTCATTGACTTCAATCTGACTTAGTTTGGGTGTTTATGAAGATTCAGGTTCGAATATAGGGTTTGCATCCTTGAATCAATGGGATTTATTTGTTTTTTGTAGATTTGGATCTGAGTTAAACTGGTTTGAGTCTGTATGTTTGGATTTTGGAATTGAAATGGAGGAGGCTAGTAGGGGAATGTCTAGTGAAGTGGAAGTGTTGTATGTGGAAACAATGTAGAGGATAGACCGATGCTCAACATCGGTAGCAAAATTACAAGGATACCAGGTGGAAAGAGATGAGAATAGAGCCGACACCATTGAATGGAGGATTCATGAGGTGGCATATTCAGTAGAAGGATTGGGCATCAGTATCAGTGGCATCGTTAGAAATCAAGGGAGGAAGATAGAACTGATACTGATAGTGTAGGAACAACAAGTTGGTGGAACCGATGCTATGGGTGGCAAAGAGTAGTGGGGTGCACTATCAATGGCACCATTGGTGAGCATCATTGGCACCGATGGTGACTAACGGTGGAACCATTAAATAGTGATATGAAAAAGGGTGTCTGTCGTTGTGTTTTGGGGTGAGACTAATGAAAATAAGAAACCAATCGATGAGTCATGGTACAATGGATCATTGACTTTGTGAGACACCAACAATATAAAATGGTGAGACTGATTCTGATGGGTGGTCGGTGAGTCATGAGACACTAATGGGTGGTCAGTGAGACATCTCACTGATAGAAGAGAAAAGGGTAGTGAACTATAGGTAGGTGAACTGCAAGAAATGAAAAATTAAAATAAACAGATTATCAAATTAAATAAAACTATAATTAATTAAAACAATTGAAAATTAATTAATCTAATAAAGACTAAATAGTAAACATAAATTAAGAACAAATTAATCTATTAATCAAACTAACTAAAATAATTAAAATAATGATTAAAATTTTAAATAAAGAAATAAATTTAAAATGGTTAAATTAATTAATGTAATTAAACTGAAATTAAAATTGAAAAAATAAAGTTTAAATAAATTATGAAAACAAGTCATTAAAGGTTTCGCAGTAATGTAAAGAATAATTAAACTAAATGAGATTATATTTGGACCGAGTGGGTGTAGGTATGGTGTATTGGTAAAATGACTCACTGATAAAAGAGAAAAGGGTGTGTTAGTGACTTAAAAATGGAAAAGTATAAAATGAGTAACTAACACCCAAATGAATAAGTATTTAATCTATAAACATGAAATTAAAACATTAATTTTTTAAAAACTCTAAATTCATTAATTAAATAGCTAAAATAATACTTAAAATTTATAACACATTATTTTATCAAATTAGAATTAAATTGGTAACTTATAATAATTAACAAAATGATGAAATTAATAAATTTGAGTTATTTTAATCAATCTAAATTAAAACATATAGTATTAAATAGAAAACTAAATTAATTGATACACAAATAAGATAATTAAATGTTTATAAATATCATATTTTTAAAACATTTAGTAGATTAATATTAACATAACTAATTAGTAAATTACAAGACTATAAAAATTAATACAACTAAATTAATCATTTTAAAGGTTAAAATTACACCAATTGCTATAAAATTTTGAATAATTAATAAATTCAATAATAAAAATTAAAAAGTTCCAATATTTAGTAAACAGTGTAGAATTAATTAATATATCATTAAAAATTATTTAAAAATATGTCGCAAAACCATATAAAAATAAGGCCACATTAAATTCACTCATAGTTAAATGTTGTTTTTACTCAGACAACCCCTTATTTTATTAACTTTTTAAAATTTATGTGAGTTATTTTAGACATTATGTTCAAAATTTAACATGTCCAACACTTTAAACAGAGTACTGAAAACTAATTTTAGGCTTAAGAAATGAATTTATCAAAAGATGCCTTAACTAGAACAAAAATTCAAAGGGTAATCAAGATAGATAATATTCTTCTATCAAAGAAGGTGTCCTGCTTCATATGTGACTCTAATTAGTGGACCAATTCAGTCCAAACTTATGTTTTAAGTTCAAGAGTGACAATAGGTTAAATAAATGATGAATTTAGAACTTAACAGTAGGAACCTTATACATCGAACTTCACATATGTTCCCAAAATAGATAATTTTTTCGTGAATCACCTTCATGATACAACCTAAATGACCCCAATATAATCCAATTGTCCCCTTCTTCATCTAGAGTTCACCATTCCCCTCACCTTAATGAACTCTTTATCAACCCAAGACACTTGTTTTTATTTTTACCAAGCCATGTATCATGTGTTAAGAACTGTGCATAGGCACTTATTAAAATTGTATTGAGGGATTTTTGTAAACATAAACGCACCCAGCATCTTAGGTCTTATAGATTCATTGTATGATCCCAAATGCCCAAATTACTCCAGTTTCAAAAGATATATAAAAAACCATTTATATTGGCTCACTAAGGTGATTACTTTTATAAATTAAAATAAAATTTATTCTCTTAAGATCAAGTTAAAATGTCCAATTCATAGAGCTATGATTTCAAATCCACAGAAACGTATCCCAAATCACTCTCAAAAGTAGTTCTTACACCAAATTGTTATAAAATAACAAAGAATGATTACTATCTAACCATTAAACCTTATCAATTTCAGATTCAAATCAAGTCTTAACTACCAATAAATCAACCTCCTTAGGCAAGACTCGTTTCAGAAACATTGTAATGCCTAATATATTAAAAGAATTTTTGAAAAAAAATTATGTGGCAGTGGGAATTGATGGGATTTTCGCTAATATCACAGTTCAGCTTAGTCATGAATTGACCCCTCCCCCATACATAAAACCCAACATTGTACCCAATGTTTAATTACAAATGCGGAGAAGAAAAATAATTTAAAATTAAAGTTCAAGTAAAATTTCAATTAAATAGATAGATAAAATGTTAAAGGTCTCATTGAAGTTCAAAGAATGTGTTTTCCACAAAGGTTAATTTATATTATAGTAACATCTCGGTTTCAGAAGCCACCCAGATGTGCCCCGTACCTGGTTGGTCACATTGCATCAAGTGCATTTCCTCGAATGCCAGAGGCTTCTAACTAGCAGTGAGGGCCTTGGGTGTGATAGTGGGGAAACTATGCCCTCATTGGAATAGTAACACAGCAGAAGAAAAATAGTAGCAATAGAAGAAGCAATAATAATCCATACAAAATTAAACAATGGAAGGCTGAAAAATAATATACTAGAGCACACAAATATATATATATACGAATGATGTATGATACATGTGTCTATGAAATAATCCAAACAAATCACAATGCTGGAATATAGCAGTACTAAACCAAATAGAAAATAATGCATGTAAACAACTCCTCATCATCGCAAGCCATAGCTTGGTCCCATGCTCTCCAGCTCCATATTCAATCATGAATGAGAAGTAGAAGGGCACTTGAACTTATCTATACCTGTAATAATATAACCTGTTTGGGCCCAAAATCATGACCCAAACTGGGTGTGAGACTAAATCCCAGTAGGAAACCACCCAAATATATAGGACTAATTGTCAGTGAATATATATGATAGGTAATAATAAAAGATGCAGTGAAAAAGAATGTACTCATCAATAAATAGTTCCACATATCAAATAAGCAGCTAATCAAGCAAGGTAACCCTCTTGGAAGTACACACAACCTATCCCCTATAGTTCAGTCATAAAAATATATAAATACTCTCTGAGGAAGCACTCAAAGTCAATTCCCATTATAGTCTAAATTGATAAATGACAATCTGAGGAAGCTCACATAGTCAATTCCCCTTATAGCCAAGTGTGGTCAATGACTCTCTGAGGAAGATGACATGGTCAATTCCCCTTATAGACAAAATGGGTTTCAAGACTCACTGAGGAAGCTCACATGGTAAATTACCCTTATAGTCAAAAGTAATCAAAGACTCTATGATCAAGCTCACATGGTCAATCCCCCTTATAGTCTACTACACCAGGTTCCCAAGGCCCTGAGTAAGTCAAACAAGCATAGTAGTGCAATAAGGCCAAAGTAAACCTTCTGAACTACTTGGATAATATTCTATAGCATATCAATAATGTTAGAAAACAATAATCGCATCAAAAACGAAAATAGGCATGGAAAGGAATGGCAAGGCAGCCTAATAGGCTAAACAGGACCAACAGTCATACACTGAACAAAGAATGGGAAAACACATCCAAGAGAAGGTCATCAACCCTATTCATATACAATTAACCTCTATGCAATCACACAAGCATGGAAGGAAATTAACAGTGGTAAAATAGTAAATCTATAATACTCGTACCAAGGGTATTGGGAAAAATTGCACATATCACTCAAAGAATTTCAACGGGATGGAAGAAACCACCTACCTCGACATTGGTAGATCACTATACGTGAACCTCAAGCCTTGAATTGCCCAGGAACATCGTAGATCTACAAAAACATCTAAAACGTTCAACAGTGGATAACATGAGAAATAAGTGGAATCATGAAACGAATCTCAAGTATAAGAGAGATCATACTAAGGCAATCCCAACGTAATCTACATCTATCAAATCGGAAATCAGATGCTAGTTTGGGGGATCGGTGGAATATCCCTGCCGTACGGGAGCTCTTGGCCGAATGAAACCTAGAAGAAGGGTGTTCTGTCGATTAGACATGACTCTGGTCCGTTTAATGAAAAAAAAGAAAATACACAGTGTGTACTTTTGAAGTACATGGCCTGTATTTTCCATTTCCGTAATCCGATTTAGGTGGACTCCAAGTCACCCCCACATGGCCGTGTGTGTGGCCACTACACGGCTACCCATGGTGACCTAGTACACGGCATGTACTCATAAAGTACATGGCATGTACTTTAAAATTTTCCATAAATTACTCTTTTTCTCAAAAATGACTGGAAAAGGAAAACATACCTGAAAAGATGGTCAAGGTTCTTACAAACTTCCCCCTTAAAGAAATTATTCCCCAAATTTCCCTAGCTTAGTGTAGAAGAAGAAACCCCAAATAGCTCTGTTCACTGTGCTCCAACATCGGCCGCCCTCTCCCAGGTCACTTCATGTACTCACCCGTGCTTCCATAGCACTCATACTGGAGGAACAGACCGATCATAGAGAACCTTCATACTGCAATCAACAATCAGGATAGGATGCTCCTCAAACGACACATCCACTTCGAGCTTAACCTCCTTGGGTTGAATGACATGAGATGGGTTTGAGAAGTAACGTTAGAGCTGAGAAATGTGAAAAACGACGTGTATAGCCCAATACCTCTGGGGTAACTACAACTGATAGGAAACCAACCAAACTCTCTCCACAACCTCAAATGACCTAACGTACCTTGGTGAAATCGTTCACTGTCTTCTAATTCTTCTATGCCCCAACCTCGGTGTGACACACAGGAAAACCTGATCCACGATCTCGAACTCCAGAGGTCATCTCCACTGGTTAGAATAAGACTTCTATGGAGAATGTGCAATAACCATCCTCTTCCGAATCAAATCTATATGCTCTGTAATCTCCTAAACCAGATAAGGTCCCAGCAAAGCTTCCTCTCCTGCCTCCATCCAACATAAGGGTTGTAACACCCCAAGATTTTATGAGATATATTCTTTTTAATTTATTTGTTATATTCTATTGTACATTACACCAAGATTATCTTGTACTATATGAATCACATTATTTTCTTGCAGTATATGCAACACTATTCTTGGTTCATGTTACACATAATATCAAGTTCATTTTGTTGAAATTATTCTACGCAACATTAAGTATAGATTTTGGTTAATGTATAAATGTAACAAGTTTTGATTATGTTATACACAACACCAAAGGGAGCTTTCCCTACATGGATCCCTGACTTGGCTTGCATTACACACAATTGCGACCTTCATCATTAGCGTGTGTAGTACGCAATACTGGGTTTCACTAAACAAAGATATGTTATTAAAATATTATATAAACTCGCCATTATGAGTAGTAATACCCTCTTTTTGAAATTTCATGAATTTTATCTATCAAAATGGAATTCATTTTTGGATTCGGAATATCGAAATTAGCCAAAGGTGAATTTTTGGTATTTTTCTAAAAACATTCAATTTTTGATGAATAGTGAGAACACTAATTTATTGGTTAAAACCGACCTTTTATTTAAATAATTAATTTTTTTATTTAAATTTATTTTATGTCAAAATAGATACATAATACTAATATTAGTTTAATGTAATTCATTGAAGACATTTTATAATAATTTTAGATATATAAGAATTTTATTGAACTTTTTACCGTCTTTTACCCACCTCCTAGAGAAAATTGAAAATTTACATAAAACATAATTTTACCACTTCTGTGAGTGTAATTTCAAAAATCCAAGAGACACGATTGATATTAGTATGTAAAATGTGGTTCAATGAGATGAAAATAATTTTTTGTGAATAATAACTTTTAACTTTTATTTACCACGGTTAAAATTAAATAGGGTAATTAAGGGTAAAGATGATATTATTATTAGCCTAACACATGTACTAATTCTATTGGATAAGTATAATTTGACCAAAAAACCTTAGGATTAAAATATTACCCTTTAGGTCCACCTGGATTAGATTAGGAAATTTATTATTATTTTATTTAAAGAAGAGTTAAAATAGTTAAAATCAATGTTAAATAACTAAAAAAATTTTAATATAGTGTTATACATAAAATAAATTAGAATATATATATTTATTAGAAATATAAAAATATTTCCTAAATAATTTTAATTTATTTATATAATTTAATTTATTTATGACACAATGTTGATGCATTAAATACCTTATTAATGAAATATTAACATACTCGATATTAAAAATACCCAAATAAATATAATTTGAGACCTTTTATTAATTACACAAATTTTATAGGTTAATATTACATATTAGGGTTGGTTGGATGAATTTTTTTCGATTTAATAATGCTGTTATGAATTTAGAAAAAAAACAAAATACCAAATACTGTGCAAATTGACATAAAAAACTCTATAAAACAAATATTATATTATTAATAGATATAATGGTCCTAAAAATCTATTGTTCTTCCAAAATACTTATATAATAATATATAAGACATTAATGAACCAATTTGTGTTAGATTGGTAGTTTATGGTAAGTTTATTAACCATATAGTGTAAGAATACAAGAAGACATGGTAAAAGTTAAATTAATTAACTTAGAGTTAAATCTAAATGATACGGTTAAAATGGTAACCTAAACTTGTCTAAAACATATTTATTTAAAGGATTTAGACCCATCCCCAACCTAGACTCGAAATAAGTCACTTTGGATCCACTATACATTGAATATTAATTTATTATAAAATAATATTTTATGTTTTTTCTAAGGTTCTCCCCACCCCTCTTATAAAAGGGAACTCCCCCTTCTCTCTAATTCACACCTAAAAAAACATTTGGCTCAGCCAAACCCTACCCAAATACCCTTTAAACTGTCCTCCCTTCATCCTAGAGGCCTTCCTTTATTCATAAATCTAGCTTAGAAATCCCTTTGGATCAAATGAAAAGGAAGAACCCGAAGAAGAGGTAAATATCTCACCACCTATTTCAAGTTCCTTTCTTCTTCCACTTCCACCTTCTTTGTTGTTTTCATTATAAAATAATAAATCCAGTATATTATTTATACTTTGATGTTATTATAATAAATTTACAACCATATTAGTTATTTTATCCATCCTATGAATGAAAAATTCACCACACGTGCGTACGTATGACTTACTATCTCCACGTCATGGTGTAGTTTGTTATTCAAACATTTCATCATTTGGATGGGTATAATAATGAGTATAAATGATATAAATAATAAATATAACATTATGAATACTCTATATATATATGATATAACATCCAATTATATACAATTTTAATATCAAAAGAATGATATTGTCGCTCGTGCGTACGTACAGACTACCATCTCCACGTTGCAATTAGATTCAATCTCCATGTTAACCATTAAAGAATGATTATAAATTATATATAATAAGTAATCATGAAAAACATGACATAATAAATCTATTGGATTTATGTATATATATGTGAATTTCTTTCATTCAATTTAATAAGGAAACGAAATGGGCATTCATGCGTACGTACGGTCTACCGTTTCCATGAACGGTGTATTTCGTTCCATTTATAGATCTATTATATATATTTATATTATGAATATATATTATATATAAATAATGTTTTACATTATGGAAGTAAGTAATCATGATATAAGTAATAATATGAATAATTAAAAGTCAAAACACGTATAACAAATGAAATGATTTTACCTAAAACGATGCATTACCATGGAATTGACAAATGAACTTGTAATATAAATTCATAAGTGAGTCATATATGATATCATAAATATTATTATTGTTATGTTACAAGTTAAAAATATGTTTAAACCCACTATAAATGAGTTTCAGACACATATGGAAGAAATTGGACCTAAGGTAAGGGATAATTATTCGGATTTCGTTCATATCCAAGATTGTTTATTCTTTAGTATTTACTGGGGTTATGTTTATCATACATGTCAATGATTTCTCAAAATGTTTTAATAAAATGTTTAATATTCTTCCATGTACTTTTAAAGTGAATTTTAAACTTTGATGACTTTTACCATAAGGTATGGAAGAAATCTTTCTTTTGTTTACCATACGAGGTACTTTTTGACTTTTCCGGCTAATGTACAAGGAGAATGTTTTTTTATCTTATACGGCACGAATGGATTTTTACGGATTCATAATGCCTTATTTTCATGAAGCTTCCTCTAAAGTATTTCATGATTATTTTAAAAAAAATCCTTTTCTTTTAAAATTTTATGGCATTTTGTGAAAATAAAATGATTTTGAATAAGAAAGGATATTTTCCTCAAAATTCATTTCAAATGTTTTGTCAAAAAAAATTTCCATCTAAGATATAATTATTTAGTTTCATGTATAATGTCTCCATTATTTACATGGTTTGATTTTTCTTATGATGAAATAATATCTAGTTGTTTTATATATATTACGTTATGATGGAATGATGTTTATGAAACCCATTTTAATCTTTTGGTTTTGATGAATGATTTAAGATTATTTTGTGGAACAATTAAGAATGATTTCATTATGAGAAATGTGGGACCTATATATCCCTCCAATGAATTGGGTGAAGATTTATATCTCACGAGATAAACATGGCTGGAACGACAAGTTAATCTGGTTTAGTGATACAGGACTAGAACGAGGAGTGAACTCGATTCAGTAAGGGACTTTGTCCACTATGATTGTCTTGGAAACAATGCATTGGATACTATGTAAATAATATCATGTGATTAACAGTTTTCCATAATTACATGTTTTATTTTATCATGATTAATGTTCCTTTATGATCTATTACTTATGTACTACCAAGACTTATGTCATTGCTCAAGATTTTGATGTTTTATGTTCATGTTTTCACCTTCAAATGTTATTGGATTGTTTTTATGTTCTACCTATTTACCCTTAATGAGCATTTGAGATCACCCTTTATATGTTTTATTTTCCCCATGATATAAAGAAAGGTTTTAGGTAAGAAAAACAAAGGGGAAGATCATTATGGGAGATGTTGAAGATATTTGACCATGATTAGAAGATTACATTCTGAGATTCCAAAGACACTAAAATAATACGGTCTTTGGGCGTCTGTTTTTGTCATGTATTAAGTATTCCACAATTGTAATGTAATTTCTATGTATGTCAAGTTTGCATCTCTATAGTTGGTATCAATGCAAACGTTTATTTAACCTTTGGAATCTAGGATGCGAAAAAATTAATGAAATCCCTAGAGATATTTCTAAGGTATGTCTAGGGATGTCTCTATGGTTAAGTATAAGTATATGTCATAGTCCTAGAAATATGGTGATGATATTAGAATTAAACCTAAGATTTTATAAATTGAAGGTACACCCCCTTTATTATGTTGTTTTCCTAGCATGATTTTTGGCTCTCACACTATTCTTTTTGGGTTTTAGAAAATGGCTAGAAACAGGAAGATTTGTAATAATGGAAGATTTGATGGAAAATGGAATGATATTATTCTTGAGTAACCAAATGTAATAGGATTTGGAAGTCCAAACATCATTATTATTCCTAATCAGTGATCTCATAATATGATCAATAATCTAAACTTTGTTATTTTTCCTAACTCAGCTAATAAGAGAAAGATGGAGTTTTAGGATGATCATAGAGGAAGGAAAGTTCAATTTCCATCATGTAAATCTTGTGGTAGGAGACATCAGGGAGAAGGTTTCAAAGGAACTGGAAGTTTCTTTGGGTGTGGAAAAGAAGGACACAAAGCCAGTAAGTGAAAAGGAAAAGGTTCAGTTAACACCATGGACAAGGATAATGGTATCTCTAAGACATCAACAACGGTTAAATGATTTAAATGTGGAATGTATGGCCGTTATACAAACCAATTCCCTAAGGTAAAATCTCTTGAAGAGAATCATCATGGTCGTATGAGTAGTATTTATGTTGATGACGATGAAGAGACTAAAAATGATATATGAGATGAAAGAAGTGTTGAGGAATAAAAAGACGAAACTCGGTTAATAGTTTAAGAAGGTAGTGGAATGATTGTATGCTTATCTAGAGTTATGTTAATGGTACTATGGAATAAAGAAACATAAAATAATTGTTACACTATTGTTTTTCCTTGATTATTTGAATGTATACAATGAATGGTACCAGTAACCATGAAAAGTGATTGAAATATTTTTGGAAAGCAGATGATATACGCATAATGAATTGATAAGAAGAAAATAATATGTTTGATAGTATTCATGAAATCATGATTAAGATAAAGAAAAAGTTATATCATGGTTTGAGTATATAGAATTTTAGGATATTGGTATGTGGAAACAGTTAACTTTTGATAACATTCATATTTTCACTAAGGTTCAATGGTAATGCATGTTTCAAAAAAATACAAGATTAAGTTAATCACATGTTTGGAATGTGACCAACAAGATATATATATATATATATATATATGAGGGATAAATGATGGTATTCACATTCTTGTTATATGACCATTTTAGTAATCATTATCTTTATACTATGAGTTTGGAAAGAAGTATTTTGGAAAATTATTAAGATTGGAATGGATTAAGTTGAACATCAGATTGTATTGTTTAAGGATATAAATTTATTTTATTTTATTTTTGAAATGTTATAATAGTGTATTTTAAGAAAAGGGAAAACCTGCAGAACGGGCGACAACCCATCAAGTCAGACAAGGATGCGGGAATCGAACCCACAACTGAAGTGCTGAATGCCTATCTCACCTACCACTTGCCTACAAGAAGTCCCTGGTTAGTATAAATTAGTTTTAATTTACTATATCGTTTGATATATGAAGTATAGGTCTATTTAAGGAACCATATACAACTAATCTCACCATAGATGGACTTATGTATATTTAATAACTTTTTCTAATCTTTTGTTTGAGATAGATGGAATGACCAATGATTTTATCACATGATCTGCTAACACTTCACGAATGAAAAATTCAACTTCATTTCTTTAATTGATCAAGTGGAAATTGCTCAAGGAATGACCAACGGTGAAATTGTACTTAAATCAATTAAGTGTTTCTTCTAATTCCAATTTTTTCAACATTAGGGAAATGATCTTGAAAACCAAAATTTTTTTCTTAAATGAAACCTTAGATCATCACAAATTTATTGCTTTGTGATTGTTGGATTTTTTATAGTCGTGTTCTCTACCACTCTCCATCAGAACATTATGGTTAGATTTCTCGTCCATGTCCATATTTTCACCTATGTTCTTCTTTGTGGAAACCTAGTGATGAGTTAATTTGCGTATTTGTTACAATTCATACATTTGTTTTTAAAATTTAGTTTTAGTATTCATTTTTATGATGTGGGTTTCTATGAATGAAAATTTCAAGTAGTAAATGATTTATAACCCTGACGAATTTCGAGGGCGAAATTCATTTTAAGGGGGGTATATTGTAACACCCCGAGATTTTATGAGATGTATTCTTTTTAATTTCATTGATGTCTTATATTTTACATTACACCAAGAATAGATTGTACTATATGCAACACCGTATAGCTTGCAGTATATGCAACACTATTTTTGGCTCGTGTTATACACAATTTCAAGTTCATTTTGAGGAAATGTTTCTACGCAACATTAAGTATAGATTTTGTTTAATGTATAAATGAAATATGTTTTTATTATTTTACACGCAACACCAAAGAGAACTTACACTACACGCAGCCCTGACTTGGCATGCATTACACACAATCATGACCTTCATCGATAGCATGTGTAGTACGCAATACTGGGTTTCACTAAACAACAATATGTTATTAAAATATTATATAGACTAGTCGTTATGAATAGTAATACCCACTTTTTAAAGTTTTGATAAATTTTAGCTTTCAAAATGGACTTTATTTTTGGATTCGGAATATTGAAATTAGCCTAGGGTGAATTTTTGGTATTTTTCTGAAAACATGCAATTTTTTATTAATAGTGAAAACACTGTGTTATTGGTTAAAACCGATTTATTATTTAAATAATAATTTATTTTATTTAAATATATTATAGATCAAAATAGATACATAATTATATATATGTTCAATATAAATCATTGGAGTCATTTTATAATAATTTTAGATATATAAATTTTTTATTGAACTTCTTACCGTCTTTTACCCACCTCCTAGGAGAATTTGAAAATTTACATAAAACATAATTTTACCACTTATGTGACTGGAATTTCAAAACTCTGAGAGACACAGTTGATATCAGTAAGTAAAATGTGGTTCAATTAGATTAAATAATTTTTTATTAATATTAACTTTTAACTTTTATTTACCAAAGTTAAAAGTAAATAGGGTAATTAAGGGTAAAAATGATATTATTATTACACTAACACATGCCCTAATTCTATTTGATAAGTGTAATTCAACCAAAAACAACCTTAGGAATATAATATTAACCTTTAGGTCCACTTGGATTAGATTAGGACATTTACTATTATTTTATTTAAAGAGGAGTTAAAATAGTTAAAATCAATGTTTAACACCTAAAATATTTTTAATACCGGGTTATACATAAGATAAATTAGACTATAAATATTCATTAGAAATATAAATATATTTCATAAATATAGGTATATTATTTATATTTTTAGACATTAAATAATTTAATTTAGTTCTGACACAATGATGATGCAGTAATTACCTTATTAATGAAATATTAACAAACTTGATATTATAAAAAACCAAATAAATGTAATTTGAGACTTTTTATGAATTAAACTAATTTTATAGGTTAATATAACATATTAGGGTTGGTTAGATTAATTTTTTTCGATGTAATAATGCTGTTATAAATTTAGAAAAAAACAAAATACCAAATAGTGCCAAAATTGACATAAAAGAGTTTTTTGAATAAAATATTATATTATTAATTCATATAATGGTCTTAAAACTCTATGTTTCGACCAAAAGTCTTATATAATAATATATATGACATTAATTAACCAATTGAGATTCGATTGGTAGTTTATTGTAACACCCCGAGCTTCCACGATACGTCTCTCTTTTAATATTGCAATAACTTGCATTGTACGCAAGTTCGAGTTCTAAAACATCGCGACTAATCAATGTAGCCGTTATGAATAGTAATAACCACCTTTTAAAATTATAGGAATTTTATATTTCAAAATGGAATTCATTTTTGTATTCGTAATATCAAAATTATCCAAGGTTGAATTTTTTGTAATTTTCTGAGAACTTCCAATTTTTTATGAATAGTGAAAAATACTTAAAAACAACTTTTTTAATCAAAGTATTTTATAGTGATAAATTGTAATGTTGAATGGTTTTAAAGTATAATTAGAATATATTTTTACCATTTTATCCAATGGTGGTCATTAGAATTAATTTAACATTGAAATTGGACATAAACAATTGCCAATCTTTTGATATAGATTGTTTCTTAAAAACACGCTATTTGTTGTGACAGAGGGAATTAATTATAAAATTAATTAATGAAACTTATATGTTTGTAATTTTGTAAAATAGACATCATTTTTGAATTCAGAATATCAATTATAGCTTAGGGTGAAATTTTGGCATTATTCTGAAAAACTTCAATTTTTGATGAATAGTGAAACCACTAAGTGGTAGTTAAAAAACTGATTTTTCGTTTAAATGAAATTTTACCACTTCTGTGATTTGAATTTAAAAAATCCGACATACATGGTTGTAATTAGTAAGTAAAATTTGGTTCAATGGGATTAAAATAATTTTTTGGTGAATAGTAACTTTTAAGTTCTTAATCGCGATTAGAGGTAATTAGTGAAGTTTAAGTTAAAATTAATTTTTTAATAATATGAGATGATCTTGACACATGTACTACCCTCATTGGATGTGCCATGGCAGACCAATAAAATCCATGGGTCAACTTGGGGACCCCATGGAGCCACTTTAGTTAGAAAATGACATAAATACCTTTTATTTAATGTTAAAGTAAAAAATGACACAAACATGAAATGTTTTACTAAAACAATTTTTACATGGGGTAATACAAGTCATATTTTTGACTATAAATATTCATTGGAAAGCTAAAAAGATTTACTACATCATAGTATTTTTTTATAATTTTTAGACATTAAATAAATTAAATTATTTATGACATCATGATGATGCAGCGATGACCTCATTATTTAACGATTTAAATAAAATGAGAGGATAATGTAAAATCCAAGGCTTACACTTTTCCAAAGCCTATTGGATGAGTAGATTTAGAACCCTTATCACCTTATCCTCGAATTATATAAGTGTGGGACCTTTAGAATCCGAAAAGCATTGTTTAATAAAGTAACATTTTATTACTTTCCAAAAGTGCCCCTCCTCTCCACTAATAAAAGGCCCCCACCTCTACCACCTCATTCACACTTTCAAGCCATTTGGATCGTCCAACCTCTGCCCAAATACTCTCCAAACTTCCCCCTCTTACTCCTAGAAGCCTCACTTTGGGCAGAACTCTTCCCAAGGAAGCCTTTGCCTCAAATCAAAAAGTGTTACCCGTTTTAAAGGTAGTGTTTTCTCTTTTGTTCTTTTGTTTTATTTTGCTTCTCCAACCCCCTAAACTCTTTTTATTCTTTTCTTTTGTAACAACACCAGTATCTTAAGTATACTAGGATGTTGTTATAAGAAGTATTCGAGCTACACTTACACACACCTACATCTAATGGTTAAAGAACATACTGTTTCTGTGGATGGCGAGTTTCTGCCTCACGAAACGATGATTGTTCAAATTCTATTAACACCTGTAATGGTGGCCATTTTGATGACACTATTTTCATATATGATATATATATTATGTTTATGTTTTCCTTATGCTTCTGTATTTCTCATTTATGCCATAATTTATGATTTCCATTATGGGTAAACGCGATAATTTCATTTTAGGAAGTGCGGACTACCACCCCCTCAAAGTGATTTGAATTGTTAATGCCATATGTGCGATATATAAAGGATGGAGTAAATGGTATTATACAATATACTATACTGGAATTATATTATACATTTATATCATTATGATTTCATTCCATTAAATATGAAATAGAAATGAAAGTAGCGTTCATGCGTACGTACGGCTTACCGTCTCCATGAACGGTGCATTTCATTTCTTACCTCAAAATCTTACGTAATATTGTAAATGAATGTATATACTGAATATATATGATATATATGAAATCTAAATCATGAATATAATTCTGTAGATAATGGATATTCTACCACATAAACAACTTGTAATTATAAGAAGTTTATTGTTGACTCAAGTACCAAAGATCGACAAAATGACCGTTATTAACTTAAATAATTACATATTGTTCATAACATTGTAATAAGTGATATAAAAAGGATAATGAAATTGAAAATGGTTCTTAATAAGGTAGATATTAACTCTAGTTTATTATTCAGGAGGTTAAATAACGGTTGAGTCAAGTCGGACGCGAGGTAAGGGAACTTCTTAACCCAATTTCTATTCTTTGGGTTAATCTCCTACTTTCAAATTATGTCATCATATTATTATGTATTATTTTGTATTTTTACTTTCTTTATGTGTACCTATAGTGAATACACATAATAGATCTATTTTATTTGAAAAATGATCTTTTTAAGGACTTCATCTCAATCTACTTTCATTGAGGAATATTTGGTTTTATACACAAATTTCTTTTATACAGTGTATAAACCCCTTTCACTTTTATGTTTATTCAAAAGGAATATTTTTTATACGAAGCGTTTTGCTAAACGACAAAAGGGAATGTTTTTATTTCCGTACTTATGCGGAGACAATGACTTCTCCGCTGCCGTGACCATTATTTGAGTTTCGGCTTCCTCTACAAGCCATCATTTTTTTTAATGAAAAATAAATACAAAGTTTTAACTTTCTTTTATTTTGGTATTGAAAATGGTTTTGAAAGCGTTTTTATTATATCAATGTGTTGTATTGATATCATGTGATTGAAATGTGGAAATGTTATGTTTCCTTTATGCATGTTTTATATGATACACTTATGTTATGGTTTATGATATGTTTAAACCTATTCATACGAGGAATGTATTGGACTTAATAAGTGACGGGTGGAGCCCGCTATAGCTTCTCGATGCATCGGTAGGTCTCATGAGACAACTAGACGTGGAATTGGCCGAGGCCCTTTCCCAATTTGATTTATGGTTTTGGCCAAGGCCTTAATCATTTTAGACGTCTTGGCCGAGGCCTTGACAAAATGTTTCAGAATGTCTGGCATTATACATTCCCTCATTATGAAAGTGGTTATTGATATTGCATGTGATTATTCGACTAGTAGAATATCCATGTGAATAAGTAAATGGAATTATCTCATTTTACTTTTGCCATATTATGTTGAAGTTCATGTTTAAAAGGATTTTGTTTTAGTTATACATTGCATTAAATATTAATGTTTAATTATGATAGCTTCCGCAATATTGTATTCTTTACTGAGCATCTGAGCTCACCCCTTTCAATGTTTTAATATTTTCCAGGATGTGAAGAAGTATTTTAGGAATGACCTGCAGGGATAGTCAGAAGTGGATATGAGTGTGGACTATGAAGACCATGTTATTGTAGTTTGTTTACTTTTTGATGTAATGAAAGACTTATGAATGTATCTAGTGTTTCCAAGGTTACTAAACTAATCGGTCTTTCGAGACTTGATCTTTTGTGATCATGCCAATGTTACGAAGTAATGCACCGACTCTGGGCAGCTGGGGTCGGGGCGTTACAGTTGGTATCAGAGGCAGTTTAGTACTAACCTTGGAAGCTAGATTTAGATAAACTCTGATTAGAGCACATAGCCCAAGGATAGTATTTTAGGATTAGTATAGAAGAACTTCCTAGAATTTTGGTATTATAGAGATTTTGTGAGTTTTCCGAGCAATACATCCATGTCTGGATACGACCAGGTAGAGGCGGCTCTGGCAGAGATGTACCTAGGGGTAAAACCCGAAAACACCGCTTTGATCTAGACTCGAACAGGAACTGGTTCACGACAACGGGCCTTTCTGCACTCTTGGTTACGACACTCCCGGGGGATATTATTAGGATAATTCTCGTTTTCTTTACAAAGCACTATGAAGGGTTATGAGTATATACTTCCTCAAAGAAAACATTTTTATAATTATGGATTATATCCATAAATAGTTCAATTTATGTTAAGTATTTTATAAGTTTGGAATTATGTATTTTGATTCATAAACTAATCTAGTTTATGCCATTGTATAGAAATGGCGCCTAGTGGAAGGAATGGAAACCGTATCAATGCACGCACTCCATGTAGGGATTGCCCTCCTACTCAAGATAATTATTGTGGAGTTGGAGATACAACTGGTGCTGATCAACTTATTACCATACTGGGACAACTCACTCAGGTTATGAATAATAACCTTACTCGTATGGAGCACCCTAATCCGCAACGTGGAGGATCAATGTTAGACCGCTTCATGAGGAAACAACCGCCAACTTTTAATGGGGGTACAAATCCATTAGTAGCTGAGCAATGGATAAACTACTTAGAAAAAATATTCCATGCCATGGGGAGTAGTGAAAGGGAAAAGGTTATCATGGCAGTTTACCGCCTCACTGGAGATGCTGATCAATGGTGGTCATTGATTCAAAATACAAAGGAAGATGAAGAAGTATCAAGTATGGAATGGAGAGAGTTCAAAGATCTTTTCTTAGAAAAATACATTCCACATGACCATCGAGCAGATATGGAAAGGCAATTTCTGAGTCTGAGACAAAAGGAGGATGAGAGTGTCACAAAGTATGAGGCCAACTTTACAAGGTTAGCGAGGTATGCTGCAGATTATATATGTAACCAGAGAAGTAAGATTGATCGTTTCTTTGATGGGTTAAAACCATTTCTCTGTCGATATTTAGTATCACAATCTTTCTCAACATACGAAGATATTGTCTCGTGTGCAATCAAGACGGAAAAAGAATTTTCTAAGTCTCATGACTTTAAAGCAAAACAAGAAAAGAAGAGAACGGTGGAACAAGAGACGGATAAAGGGAAAAATGAAAAGAAGGATTTTCCATTATGTGATAATTGTGGGATGAATCACCCTGCTACTTGCCTAAAAGGAATGGGAGTTTGTTATAAATGTGGAGAAAAAGGTCACCAGGCGCGTGATTGCAAGGGAAAGAAAGAGGCTATCAATGTTGAATGCTACAATTGTAGGGAAATGGGGCATTATGCAAATGAATGTCCTAAGCGTCAGGGAAACTTACCTCAGAAAAGGCCAAGGGATCAAGGACAATCTTATGATGTTACTACATTTGAAGAGGAATAATTATTGTATTTGTGTTTTTGGACTCAAGAACTAGATTATGGTTATAAGAATAATGTGATATATATAAGGATTGTACTGCAGTACATGTTGTTTTCATTAAGGATTTAATATGATGAAGGTAATCATATTTTTAGTATGTGACAATAAGAAAAACTGTACTTTGTTTGGGGAATCTGAGGTTACAATTGATTTTGGAATTTAGAGACCTTTTAGATAAAGTCTGGATGGAGGTATTTTGGATAACTATAAAGGTTGGAATGGATTAAGTTGATCTTTGGACAGTATTGTTTAAGGTTAAAACATTTCTGAAGATTATTTTTGGAATATTATAATACTATAGTTTTAGGAAAAGCACAACCTGCAGGGTGGGGCATAACCCGTCGCGTCGGACAAAGCTGCAGGAATCGAACCCACAACCATAGTGCGACATGCCTTTATTTCCTACCACTAGCCTACAGGAAGTCCCTGGTTATTACAAAATATTTTTTTTCCAAATCTAAATGGTATGTTCTAATATTTTGAACCTTGTACAGTTAGGATAAATATATTATTTTTGAGTTCTATTATCTTTTTGAGTGAAAGATGAGTTTGTGGTAGAAATTAGTTGAAGGTTGAAACTCTACTTGTCAAGAATAAATATATATATACCTATATCTTATTCTATGAATAATTTAATTCTTAAACTTTATTAAAGGAATATTAAAACAAAAAAATGTGTTATCCTAATACCTTATGTCTTGTTGAACTGATGATGTTTTAAATCAACATAGATTGAAGGCTTTGAGGCCCTCAATTCGACACTTGTTTGTGATTGATGACCTCAATCACTCCCTACAAATATTTATGTTTTTCCTCCAATTATATGTCTCTAATTTCCACCAATGTTCTTCTTATCAAGATCATAATTTGGTGGTGACTTTCTTATTTCCATTTCCCTCTTATTAAGGCTAAATTTTATTAACCTTATTTCCGATGTGGGTTTTCCACAAAGGTATTTTCTATTTTCAACCTTTTATTTTCCAAGAAAATTTTCAAATTGCGAGGACGCAATTTATTGAAGGAGGGTAGAATGTAACACCCCGAGCTTCCACGATACGCCTCTCTTTCAATATTGCAATAGCTTGCATTGTACGCAAGTTCGAGTTGTAAAACACCGCGACTACTCAATGTAGCCATTATGAATAGTAATAACCACTTTTTAAAATTATAGGTATTTTATATTTCAAAATGGACTTCATTTTTGTATTCTTAATATCAAAATTATCCAAGGTTGAATTTTTTGTAATTTTCTGAGAACTTCCAATTTTTTATGAATAGTGAAAAATACTTAAAAACAACTTTTTTAATCAAAGTATTTTATAGTGATAAATTATACTGTTGAATGGTTTTAAAGTATAATTAGAATATATTTTTACCATTTTATCCAATGGTGGTCATTAGAATTAATTTAACATTGAAATTGGACATAAACAATTGCCAATCTTTTGATATAAATTGTTTCTTAAAAACATGCTATTTGTTGTGACCGCAGGAATTAATTATAAAATTAATTAATGAAACTTATATGTTTGTAATTTTGTAAAATAGACATCATTTTTGAATTCAGAATATCAATTATAGCTTAGGGTGAAATTTTGGCACTATTCAGAAAAACTTCAATTTTTGATGAATAGAAAAACCACTAAGTGGTAGTTAAAAAACTGATTTTTCGTTTAAATGAAAATTTACCACTTCTGTGATTTGAATATCAAAAATCTGACATACATGGTTGTCATTAGGAAGTAAAATGTGGTTCAATGGGATTAAAATAATTTTTTGGTGAATAGTAACTTTTATGTTCTTAATCGCGATTAGAGGTAATTAGTGTAGTTTAAGGTAAAAATAATGTTTTAATAATATGAGATGAGCTTGACACATGTACTACCCTCATTGTATGTGCCATGGCTGACCAAGACAATCCATGGGTCAACTTGGGGACCCCATGGAGCCACTTTAGTTAGAAAATGACATAAATACCTTTTATTTAATGTTAAAGTAAAAAATGACACAAACATGAAATGTTTTACTAAAACAATTTTTACATGGGGTTATACAAGTCATATTTTTGACTACAAATATTCATTGGAAATCTAAAACGATTTCATATATCATAGTATTTTTTTTTATAATTTTTAGACATTATATAAATTAAATTATTTATGACATCATGATGATGCAGCGATGACCTCATTATTTAACGATTTAAATAAAATGAGAAGATAATGTAAAATCCAAGGCTTACACTTGTCCAAAGCCTATTGGATGAGTAGATTTAGAACCCTTATCACCAAAGCCTCGAATTATATAAGTATGGGACCTTTAGAATCCGAAAAGTATTGTTTAATAAAGTAACATTTTATTACTTTCCAAAAGTGCCCCTCCTCTCCACTTATAAAAGGCCCCCACCTCTACCACCACATTCACACTTTTAAGCCATTTGGCTCGGCCAACCTCTGCCCAAAACTCTCCCAACTTCCCCCTCTTACTCCTAGAATCCTCACTTTGGGCAGAACTATAAGGCCCCATCCTTAAACCTTACTTAATATTGAATTAAAAGAATAATTCACGTTGAGGATCTTTTCAGGTTTAGAGTTTTAGAGAATTAGAACATAACTATTGCATCTCAAAAGATTACAAAGTAGTCACTTATACTAAGTTTCCATAATAAAAAAACTCTTGAAAGAAACATGTCTAGTTCCATGTTTTATATAGCATGACATTCCCTTGATCCCATCCTTGACCTTATTCCACATTAAGTCCTGTGAAAAACATTTCAAAAAAACATAGGGTGAGCATAAAAAGCTCAGTAAGGGATACACAAAGAATGAAAACTGTTAGTTTTTTCAAAATCAAGTAAACCATGTATACTCTATCAAAGTAATACCTTCACCTTCATGAAGTTGTAAAAACTCTTCACTGAATAAAGTATCATTACTTACCTTTTTGAAACCAAAGGATTAACATAAAATCCATAAAAAGAACACATAACATTTATAAAGGTAACTTGGGACATAAACATACTTAAGTGGAATAACCATACGGTTGACTTCCACACATATCACTTAATGGAATAGCCATACGGCCAATTTCTATACATACTTAATGGAATAGCCATACGGCCGACTTCCATACCCAATGAATTGGAGGTTATAACGTAACCACCCGTCCTGGTATTCACGACACCACCCGTCATATGGTTTATAACGTAACCACCCGTTAAAATGTCCAAGTACCAATATAAAATCATAAAACATAAAACCAATATAAAGGAATGATAACATTTCCACATCACAATATATCATAATAAAATCCTTTATCAAAACCATTTTCAATACCAAAATACATAAAAGAGTATATGGTATTTATTTTATTTTAAAAACATTACGGCTTGTTGAGGAAGCCAAAGACCAAATAATACTCGCGGCGGCGGAAAATGTCATTGTCACCGCGTACTTTAAAAAAACATTCCGTTTTGTTTTTTAGTAAAACGCTTCGTAGACAAAAAAATTCCTTTTTTATAAAAGTATAAGTCAATGGGGTTTATACACCGTAAAAAATAATGTTGTGTATAAAATGAAATATGCCTCAATGAAAGGAGATTGAGACGAAGTCCCTTACCTCGGGTCCTACTTGAATCGATCGTTCTTTAACGTCCTGAATAATAAACTTGAGTCAATTTATACTTGATTAAGAACCTTTTTAAAGTTCATTATTCCTTTTATATCACTTATTTCTATGTTATAACCATTATGTAACCATTTAAGTTAATAATGTTTGTTTTCTCAATATTTGGTTCTTAAGTCGAAAGTGGGCTTCTTAAAATTACATGTTATTCGTGTGGTCAAAGGTTCTTTATATCCAGAATGAAATTCATGATTTGGATATCATATATATCATATATATCCAGAATATACATGTATTTATAATATTACATAATCATTTAGAGGTAAGAAATGAAATGCACCGTTCATGGAGACGGTAAGCCATACGTACGAATGCACGCTACTTTCATTTCATTGTCATATTAATTGAATTAAAACTAAATGAAAGGTATGTATATTTATATTCCAGAATTATATTCATCATTTAGATATATCATTAATTATATATATCCATTATATACCTGTACTTTTAATAGTACATTACATTTGGAGATAAGAAATGAAATGCACCGTTCATGGAGACGGTAAGCCGTACGTACGCATGAACGCTACTTTCATTTCTATCTCATACATTAATGGAAAGAAATAATAATGATATAGAGGTATATTATAATTCCAGTATATCATCATATATAATAACTTTAAATCCATCCTTTACATGTCCCACATATGGCATTAACGATTCACATCACTTTGTGGGGGCGGTAGTCCGCACTTCCTTAAATGAAGATATCGTGTTTACCAATAATGGAAACCATAAAGGTATGACCAAAATGAAAAAAAACAGAAGCTTAAGGAAAACATAAACATATCATATATCATATATAAAAATAGTGACATCATAATGGCCACCTTTGAAGGTGTTAAATGAGTGTTGAACAATCATCGTTTCGGGAGGTAGAATTTCGCCATCCACGGAAACCGTATGTTCTTTAACCATTTGATGTAGTTGTGTGAGAGTGTAGCTCGAATAAATCTTATAACAGCATCCTATTATATTGAAGATACTGGTGCTGTTACAAAATAAGTAAATAAAAAGAGTTTAGGGGGTTGGAGAAACAAAATAAAACAAATGAACATGAGAGAATGAATTACCTTTAAAAGTGTAACTTCTTTTGATTTGAGCCTAAAGGCTTCCTTTGAAAGGCTTATGCCCAAAGGGAATCCTCTAGGATGAGTAGAGGGATGTGGAGAGAGTAAATGGGCAGGGGTTGGCCGAGACAAAGGCTTGAGGAGTGTGTGAAATGAGGTTGAGGTGGGGGCCTTTTTTAAGAGGAGAGGAGGGGCACTTTTGGAATGTAAAAATATATTACTTTATTTGAAAATGTGTTTCGTTTTAAAAGGTCCCACATTGATATAATTCGTGGATAAGGTGATAAGGTTTCGAAATCCACCCATCCAATAAGTTTTGGACATGTGTAGTTCATATATTTTACATTATCTTTCCATTTTATTTAAATCCTTAAATAATGAGGTCATCGCTGCATCATCATGATGTCATAAATAATTTAATTTATTTTGTGTCTAAAAATTATAAAACAAATACTATGATGTAGGAAATCTTTTTATCTTTCCAATGACTATTTATAATAAAAAATATGACTTGTATAATCCCATTTAAAAATGGTTTTAGTAAAACATATCATGTTTGTGTCATTTTTACATTTACATTAAATAAAAAGTTATTTATGTCATCTCCCAACCAAAGTGTCTCCATGGGGTCCCCAAGTTTACCCATGGCTTTTCTTGGTCGGCCATGACACAACCAATGAGGGTAGGACATGTGTCAAGATCATCTTATTTTATTATAGCATTATTTTTACCTTAAACTACACTAATTACCACTAATCGCGATTAAGAACTTAATAAGTTACTATTCACCAAAAAATTATTATAATCTCATTGAACCACATTTTACTTCTTAATGACAACCATGTATGTTGGATTTTTGAAATTCAAAACACAATGATGGAAAAATTTCATTTAAACGGAAAATCAATTTTTATAAGTACCACTTAGTGGTTTCACTATTCATCAATAATTGAAGTTTTTTAGAAAATTACCAAATATTCACCCAAAGCTATATTTGATATTCAGAATTCAAAAATGAAGTCTATTTTACAAAATTCAATACATATAAGTCAGATTAATTAATTTAATAATTAATTCCCACTGTCAGAGCAAATAGCGTGTTTTTATGAAACAATAAGTATCAAAAGATTGACACTAGTTTAAGTCCGGTTTCAAAGTGAAATTAAATCCAACGACCACTATTGGATTTAATGGTAAAAATATTTTCTAATTTCACTTTAAAACCAATTCAAAAGATAATCTAATCATATAAATAAATTAGATTAAAAAGAGGTTTTGATTTAAAATACAACATTTTACACTATTCATTAAAAAAATGAACTTTATAAAAAAGGTTCCAAAAATTTACACAAAGTAAATTTTGATGTCCCTATTCTAAAGAAGAGTTATATTTGGTCCAATAGAATTTATAAGATCGATCAAAACTCTATTTAATGATGGTTCTCCGTTGAAAGGTGATAAGTGGACCTTTCGTGAAAATTAGGGTATAAATGCCTAAAATTGAACTCTTTCCATATTTTAAGCCTTTATCTTTTATTGGGTAAATGTAAAAACATTTAAAAACATATATAATCATATTTTAGTTATTTTATCCATTCCCACCAGTACAATGGCTACTCGTTAACTAACATTTAAAATAATATTATTTTATTACTTGTGTGCAACGTAAGTTTTCAAAGAAACTCATCGTTGCGTACCGAGTACGCTATCGAACGTAGAAACCCCTTTTAATTAAAATTAATATTTAATTCGTAAATATTAATAAATATGAAAATTCTATATTCTTTATTTACCTGGGATGTTACATCCTTCCCCCCTTTTGGGAATTACGTCCTCGCAGTTTTATTCACTTATCAAAATAAGTGGGGGTATTTATCCCTCATAGCATTTTCAGATTCCCATGTTGCCTCTTCAATCACATGGTTTTTCCACAGAACCTTAACCTGATTAATCACCTTATTCCATAACACCTGCTCCATATGGTCAAGAATCTGGACCGGTTGTTCCTCATAAGATAGGTTCACATCCATCTGAACTAACTCTGGACTCAAAACATGAGATAGACCTGGCATATACTCTCTCAACATCGAAACGTGAAAAACATTGTGTACCTGAGATAAACTCGGAGGTAAAGCCACCTGGTATGCAACTGATCCAACTCTCTCCAGAATTTCATATGGTCCAATAAACCTTGGACTCAGCTTTTCTTTCTTACCAAATCTCATCACATTTCCCAAGGAGAAACCTTGAGAAAAACATGATCACCTATCTCGAAATATAGATCCTTCCTCTGGTTATCCGCATAACTCTTCTGCCTGCTCTGAGCTGTTCTCATGTTCTTCTGAATCCACTGATCTTTTTCTGCCATCTCTTCTACCAATTCTAGTCCCATTAGCTTCCTTTCACCCACTTCACCCCAAAATGCTGGAGTTCAACACCGCTTCCCATATAATGCCTCAAATGGTGCCATATGTATACTGGAATGAAAACTGTTATTATAACAAAACTCAACCAAAGAAAGATGTTGCTCCCAACTTCCCTGATAATCCATCGAACAAGATCATAGCATATCCTCCAAGGTCTGAATTATTCGTTCTAACTGCCCATCTGATTGAGGATGAAAAGCTGTACTAAAATTTAATTCAGTACCCAATGACTTCTAAAGGCCTTTCCAAAAGTTAGAAGTAAACCTGGGATCACGATCCGATACAATTGAGAGAGGAACTCCATGTAACCTGACTATCTCTTCAAGATACAAACGGGAAAGTTGATCTAGAGAGAAAGTATCTCATATAGAAAGGAAATGAGCAGATTTGGTCAAGCGATCAACAATAACCCAGATTGCATTATTACCTCGAGATGTCCTCGGTAATCCCACAACAAAAGTCCATGGATATGTTTTTCCGATTTCCACTCTGGAACTGGTAAAGGCTGAAGCATCCCTTTCGGTAACTGCCGCTCTACTTTAACCTGTTGTCATGTCAAACAGTTCACAGAAAAATCAGCAATATCTCTTTTCATTCTATCCCACTACTAATACACCCGCAGATCTTTGTACATCTTAGTACTGCCAGGATGAACTGAAAACGGGGAACTATGAGCCTCACATAACAACTCATTCTTCAACTGTGAATCACAAGGAAAACATAACCTCTTCCCAAACCTCAAAACACAAACACAAACTTATCCAAGATCTCATGGAAAATTTTATTCATAAGGTCCATGAATACAACAGGTGCATTGGTTAACCCAAAAAGCATAACTACAAATTCATAATGGCCATATCTAGTACGGAACGCAGTCTTCGGAACGTCTGCTTCTTTTACTTTCAACTGATGGTACACCGACCTCAAGTCAATCTTCGAAAGATACTGAGCTCCCTGGAGCTGATACCACTTCATTCGATGGCCCAACATCTGCTGAAGTTGTTGCAAAGGATTTCACCACCCCTTTCTGCTTGTAGTCTGGCTGCATTCCCCCAGTTGAGTTCTTTGTTGGACACTCGTTTGCATAATGACCCATTTCATTACACTTAAAACATCTTACCGTTGGCTTTTCATTTCCTTCTTGATCATCTTCCTTACAGTTACGAGCAATATGACCAGACTTACCACACTGAAAGCACTTACCAGACTTGGATAAACATTCTCCAGGATGAATTTTACCACCCTTCTCACTGGACGGATATTTGGTTTTCTTACCTCCTTGCTTCTTTGATGAATTCTTCCCCTTTGTCTGCCAACTAGACCTCTTATTCTGTTGTTTGTCATAGAACACCTGATCATCGGAAAACTCCATTTCCACCTTCTCCGCACATCGAACAAGCTTTTCATAACTTTTGAACTCACGAGAAGCTAAAGCCCTTTGATACTTTGGCTTTAACCCTGAGTAAAAACAGTTTATTTTACTATCAAGATCTCGTATGATGTTTGGAGCATACCTTGCCAATCGAGTGAACTTTTCTTCATAAGCAGCCACTGAATCATCCTCCTGCCTCAATTCTAGGAACTGTTTTTCCACCCTAAGACGAACCACCTTAGGAAAATATTTCTCAAGAAACATACCTTTAAATTCATCCCAGTGAAGATCCTCTATCTCATCACTATCCCTTATATTTTTCACCATCGACCACCACTGATCAGCTTCACCTTCAAAACGGTAAACAGCAAGACTAACCTTTTGATGTTCTGAACACCCCATGACATCAAAAATCTTCTCCAGTGCTTTAATCCACCCTTCAGCTTGCACATGGTCAGATGATCCTCTGAATGATGGCGGATGTTGCCTCATGAAATGTTCCACCACTGACATGTTCCTCTGCGGTTGATCTGGCTGATCTCGTGCGTGGATACCACCACCATTTATAGACTGAGTCAACTGTGCCATCATTGCAACAAACTGTTCAGTTCTGATTCCGACCATTTCAAGATGCTGATTTGGAAGGTTATCTTCCTCCTGATGTCGTCCCAACATAGCTGCTTTGTTTCCTCTGCGGAAAACCATTCTGAACACAGAAATATCTTAGGCGAAGCTACATGGTAATCCGTAAATGCTATATCATTTCAATTTTATTATAATTTAACACTTTTCTAACTCCTAAAGTTGTCTAAACCGACCTCTGATACAAACTATAAGGCCCCAGCCTTAAACCTTACTTTATATTGAGTTATCAAAAGACTACACGTTAAGGATCTTTTCAGGTTTAGAGTTTTAGAGAATTAGAACATACCTATTACATCTCAAAAGATTACAAAGTAGTCACTTATACTAAGTCTCCATAATAAAAAAAACTCTTGAAAGAAACATGTCTAGTTCCATGTTTTATATAGCATGACATTCCCTTGTTCCCATCCTTGACCTTATTCCACATTATGTCCTGTGAAAAACATTTCAAAAAAACTTTGGGTGAGCATAAAAAGCTCAGTAAGGGATACACAAAGAATGAAAACTGTTAGTTTTTTCAAAATCAAGTAAACCATGTATACTCTATCAAAGTAATACCTTCACCTTCATGAAGTTGTAAAAACTCTTCACTGAATAAAGTATCATTACTTACCTTTTTGTAACCAAAGGATTACCATAAAATCCATAAAAAGAACACATAACATTTATAAAGGTAACTTGGGACATAAACATACTGAAGTGGAATAACCATACGATCGACTTCCACACATATCAATTAATGGAATAGCCATATGGCCAATTTCCATACATACTTAATGGAATAGCCATACGGACGACTTCCATACCCAATGCATTGGAGGTTATAACGTAACCACCTGTCCTGGTATTCACGGCACCACTCGTCATATGGTTTATAACGTAACCACCCGTTAAAATGTCCAAGTACCAATATAAAATCATAAAACATAAAACCAATATAAAGGAATGATAACATTTCCACATCACAATATATCATAATAGAATCCTTTATCAAAACCATTTTCAATACCAAAATACATAAAAGAGTATATGGTATTTATTTTATTTTAAAAACATTACGGCTTGTAGAGGAAGCCAAAGACCAAATCATACTCGCGGCGGCGGAAAATGTCGTTGTCACCGTGTACTTTAAAAAAATAGTCCTTTTTGTCGTTTAGTAAAACACTTCATAGACAAAAAAAATCATTTTGTATAAAAGTAAAAGTCAAAGGGGTTTATACACCGTATAAAATAAAGTTGTGTATAAAATTAAATATGCCTCAATGAAAGGAGATTGAGACGAAGTCCCTTACCTCGGGTCCGACTTGAATTGATCGTTCTTTAACATCCTGAATAATAAACTTGAGTTAATTTATACTTGATTGAGAACCTTTTTAAAGTTCATTATTCCTTTTATATCACTTATTTCCATTTTATAAACATTACGTAACCATTTAAGTTAATAATGTTTGTTTTCTCAATATTTGGTTCTTAAGTCGAAAGTGGACTTCTTACAATTACATGTTGTTCGTGTGGTCAAAGGTTCTTTATATCCAGAATGAAATTCCTGATTTGGATATCATATATATCATATATATCCAGCATATACATGTATTTATAATATTACATAATCATTTAGAGGTAAGAAATGAAATGCACCGTTCATGGAGACGGTAAGCCGTACGTACGCATGAACGCTACTTTGATTTCTTTGTCATATTAATGGAATTAAAACTAAATGAGAGGTATGTATATATTAATTCCAGAATTATATTCATCATTTAGATATATCATTAATTATATATATCCATTATATACATGTACTTTTAATAGTACATTACATTTGGGGATAAGAAATGAAATGCACCGTTCATAGAGACGGTAAGCCGTACGTACGCATGAATGCTACTATCATTTCTATCTCATAATTTAATGGAAAGAAATAATAATGATATAGAGGTATATTATAATTCAAGTATAACATCATATATAATAACTTTAAATCCATCCTTTACATTTCCCACATATGGCATTAACGAATCACATCACTTTGAGGGGGCGATAGTCCGCACTTCCTTAAATGAAGATATCGTGTTTACCCATAATGGAAACCATAAAGGTATGCCCAAAATGAAAAAAACAGAAGCTTAAGGAAAACATAAACATATAAAATATCATATATAAAAATAGTGACATCATAATGGCCACCTTTGAAGGTGTTAAATGAGTATTGAACAATCATCGTTTCGGGAGGCAGAATTTCGCCATCCACGGAAACCGTATGTTCTTTAACCATTTGATGTAGTTGTGTGAGAGTGTAGCTCGAATAAATCTTATACAAACGACCTAGTATATTGAATATACTGGTGTTGTTACAAAATAAGTAAATAAAAATAGTTTAGGGGGTTGGAGAAACAAACTAAAACAAATGAACATGAGAGAATGAATTACCTTTAAAAGTGTAACTCCTTTTGATTTGAGCCTAATGGCTTCCTTTATAAGGATTCTGCCCAAAGGGAATCCTCTAGTATGAGGAGAGGGATGTGGAGAGAGTAAATGGGTAGGGTTTGGCCGAGCCAAAGGCTTGAGGAGTGTGTGAAATGAGGTAGAGGTGGGGGCCTTTTATAAGAGGAGAGGAGGGGCACTTTTGGAAAGTAAAGAAATATTACTTTATTTGAAAATGTTTTTCGGTTTTAAAAGGTCCCAAATTGATATAATTCGTGGATAAGGTGATACGGGTTTGAAATCCTCCCACAGAATAATTTTTGGACATGTGTAGTTCCTAGATTTTACATTATCTTTCCATTTTATTTAAATCGTTAAATAATGAGGTCATCGCTGCATCATCATGATGTCATAAATAATTTAATTTATTTAGTGTCTAAAATTTATAAAACACATACTATAATGTAGGAAATCGTTTTAGCTTTCCAATGACTATTTATAATTAAAAATCGGACTTGTATTACCCCATTTAAAAATTGTTTTAGTAAAACATATCATGTTTGTGTCATTTTTACTTTTATATTAAATAAAAAGTTATTTATGTCATTTCCCAACCAAAGTGTCTCCATGGGGTCCCCAAGTTGACCCATGGCTTGTCTTGGTCGGCCATGACACAACCAATGAGGTTAGGACATGTGTCAAGCTCATATTATTTTATTAATGCATTATTTTTACCTTAAACTACAACAATTACCACTAATCGCGATTAAGAACTTAATAAGTTACTATTCACCAAAAAATTATTATAATCTCATTGAACAACATTTTACTTCTTAATGACAACCATGTATGTCGGATTTTTGAAATTCAAAACACAATGATGGAAAAATTTCATTTAAACGGAAAATCAATTTTTATAAGTACCACTTAGTGGTTTCACTATTCATCAAAAATTGAAGTTTTTCAGAAAATTACCAAAAATTCACCCGAAGCTATATTTGATATTCTGAATTCAAAAATGAAGTCTATTTTACAAAATTCAATACATATAAGTCACATTAATTAATTTAAGAATTAATTCCCGCTGTCAGAGCAAATAGCGTGTTTTTATGAAACAATAAGTATCAAAAGATTGACACTAGTTTAAGTCCGATTTCAAAGTGAAATTAATTCCAACGACCACTATTGGATTTAATGGTAAAAATATTTTCTAATTTCACTTTAGAACCAATTCAAAAGATAATATAATCATATAAATAAATTAGATTAAAAAGAGGTTTTGAATTAAAATACAACATTTTACACTATTCATTAAAAAAATGAACTTTATCAGAAAGGTACCAAAAATTTACACAAATTAAATTTTGATGTCCCGATTCTAAAGAAGAGTTATATTTGGTCCAATAGAATTTATAAGATCGATCAAAACTATATTTAATGACGGTTCTCTGTTAAAAGGTGATAAGTGGACCTTTCGTGAAAATTAGGGTATAAATGCCTAAAATTGAACTCTTTCCTTATTTTAAGCCTTTATATTTTATTGGGTAAATGTAAAAACATTTAAAAACATATATAATCATATTTTAGTTATTTCTATCCATTCCCGCCAGTACAACGGCTACTCGTTAACTAACATTTAAAATAATATTATTTCATTACTTGTGTGCAATGTAAGTTTTCAAAGAAACTCATCGTTGCGTACCGAGTACGCTATCGAACGTAGAAACCCCTTTTAATTAAAATTAATATTTAATTCTTAAATATTAATAAATATTAAAATTCTTTATTCTTTATTTTCCTGGGATGTTACAAGAACTCTTCCCAAGGAAGCCTTTGCCTCAAATCAAAAAGTGTTACCCGTTTTAAAGGTAGTGTTTTCTCTTATGTTCTTTTGTTTAATTTTGCTTTTCCAACCCCCTAAACTATTTTTATTCTTTTCTTTTGTAACAACACCAGTATTCTCAATATACTAGGATGTTGTTATAAGAAGGATTCTAGCTACACTTACACACACCTACATCTAATGGTTAAAGAACATACTCTTTCTGTGGATGGCAAGTTTCTGCCTCACGAAACGATGATTGTTCAAATTCTTTTAACACCTATAATGGTGGCCATTTTGATGACATTATTTTCATATATGATATATATACTATGTTTATGTTTTCCTTATGCTTATTTATTTCTCATTTATGGAATACTTTATGATTTCCATTATGGGTAAACGTGATAATTTCATTTTAGGATGTGCGGACTACCGCCCCCTCAAAGTGATTTGAATCGTTAATGCCATATGTGGGATATATAAAGGATGGAGTAAATGGTATTATACAATATACTATACTGGAATTATATTATACATTTATATCATTATGATTTCATTCCATTAAATACGAATTAGAAATGAAAGTAGCGTTCATGCGTACGTACGGCTTACCGTCTCCATGAACTGTGCATTTCATTTCTTACCTCTAAATGTTACGTAATATTGTAAATGAATGTATATACTAGATATATATGATATATATGACATCTAAATCATGAATATAATTCTGGAGATAATGGATATTCTACCACATAAAAAACTTGTAATTATAAGAAGTTTATTGTTGACTCAAGTACCAAAGATCGACAAAATGACCATTATTAACTTAAATAATTACACAATGTTCATAACATTGTAATAAGTGATATAAAAAGGATAATGAAATTGAAAATGGTTCTTAATAAGGTAGATATTAACTCTAGTTTATTATTCAGGAGGTTAAAGAATGGTTGAGTCAAGTCGGACGCGAGGTAAGGGAACTTCTTAACCCAATTTCTATTCTTTGGGTTAATCTCCTACTTTCAAATTATGTCATGATATTATTATGTATTATTTTGTATTTTTACTTTCTTTATGTGTACCTATAGTGAATACACATAATAGATCTATTTTATTTGAAAAATGATCTTTTTATGGACTTCGTCTCAATCTCCTTTCAATGAGGCATATTTGGTTTTATACACAAATTTCATTTATATGGTGTATAAACCCCTTTGACTTTTACGTTTATTCAAAAGGAATCTTTTTTATATGAAGCATTTTGCTAAATGACAAAAGGGAATGTTTTTATTTCCGTACTTATGCGGTGACAATGACTTCTCCGCCGCCGTGACCATTATTTGAGTTTCAGCTTCCTCTACAAGCCATCATTTTTTTTAATTAAAAATAAATACAAAGTTTTAACTTTCTTTTATTTTTGTATTGAAAATGGTTATGAAAGAATTTTTATTATATCAATATGTTGTATTGATATCTTTTGATTGAAATGTGGAAATGTTATGTTTCCATTATGCATGTTTTATGTGATACGATTATGTTATGGTTTATGATATGTTTAAACCTATTCATATGAGGAATGTATTGGACTTAATAAGTGACGGGTGGTGCCTGCTATAGCTCCTCGATGCATTGGTAGGTCTCATGAGACAACTAGACGTGGAATTGGCTGAGGCCCCTTCCCAATTTGATTTATGGTTTTGGCCGAGGCCTTAATCATTTTAGACGTCTTGGCCGAGGACTTGAAAAAATGTTTCAGAATGTCTGGCATTATACATTCCCTCATTATGAAAGTGGTTATTGATATTGAATGTGATTATTCGACCAGTAGAATATCCATGTGAATAAGTAAATGACATTTTCTCATTTTACTTTTGCCATATTATGTTTAAGTTCATGTTTAAAAGGGTTTTGTTTTAGTTATACATTGCCTTAAATGTTAATGTTTATTTATGAAAGCTTCCGCAATATTGTTATCCTTACTGAGCATCTGAGCTCACCCCTTTCAATGTTTTAATATTTTCTAGGATGTGAAGAAGTATTTTAGGAATGTCCTGCAGGGATAGTCAGAAGAGGATATGGGTGTGGACTATGAAGACCCTGTTATTGTAGTTTGTTTACTTTTTTATGTAATGAAAGACTTATGAATGTATCTAGTGTTTCCAAGGCTATTAAACTAATCGGTCTTTCGAGACTTGATATTTTGTGATCATTTTAATGTTACAAAGTAATGCACCGACTCTGGGTAGCTGGGGTCGGGGCATTACATTTATAGTAAGTTTATTAATCATATAGTAAAGAATACAAGAGGACACGGTAAAAGTTAAATTATTTAACTTAGAGTTAAATCTATGTGATAAGGATAAAATGGTAACCTAAAATTGTCTAAAACCCATTGGTTGAAAGGTTTTAGACCCATCCCTACCCTATACTCAAAATATGTCACTTTGGAGCCATTATAAACCGAATATTAATTTATTATAAAATAATATTTTATGTTTTTCCTAAGGTACCCCTCACCCATCTTATAAAAGGGCACCAACCCTTCTATCAAATTCACACCTCCAAAGCCATTGGGATCATCCAAACCCTACCCAAATACCCTCTAAACTATCCTAAATTCATCCTAGAGGCCTTACTTTAGTCAGAAAGTCACCCTAAGGAGCCCTTTTGATCAATTCAAAAGGATGAACCAGAAGAAGAGGTAAATATCTCACCAAAAATTTCAAGTTCCCGTCTTCATCAACTTCCTCCTTATTTGTTGTTTCCATTTTAAAATAAAAACACCAGTTTATTAAATATACTGTGATGTTATTATAAAAATTGTAAAACCATATTACTTATTTTATCCATCCAATTAATGAAAAATTCACCACACATGCGTACGTACGGCTTACCGTCTCCATGTCATGGTGTAGTTTGTTATACAAACATTTAATCATTTGGATGGGTATAATAATGAGTATAAATGAAATAAATAATAAATATAACATTATAATTATTCTTTATATATGATATACCATCCAATTATAAATTATTTTAATATCAAAAGAATGATATTGTCACTCGTGTGTACGTACGGACTACCGTCTCCACGATGCGATGAGATTCATTCTACATGTTAACCATTCAGTAATGTTTATAAAGTATATATAATAAGTAATCATGAAACATATGACATTATAATGATACTATTTTTATTTATATATTTATATTTAATTTTATTCCATTCAATTTAATAAGGAAACAAAAACAACATTCATGCGTACGTACGGTCTTCCATCTTCATGAACGGTGTATTTCGTTCCATTAATAAATCTATTATATATATTTATATTATGAATATATATTAGATATAAATCATGTTTTACTTCTTGGAAGTAAGTAATCATTTTCTATGTAATCATATGAATAATTACAAGTCAAAACACATACAACAAATGAAATGATTTTACCCAAAATGATGCATTAACATGGAATTGACAAATGAACGGGTAATATAAAGTCATAAGTGAATCATATATGATATAATAAATGTTATTATGGTTATGTTACAAGTTAATAATATGTTTAAACCCACTATACAAGTTTTTTGGACACGAATGGAAGAAATTGGACTTATCGTATTGGATAATTATCCGAATCTCATTCTTATCTAAGATTGTTTATTCGTAACTATTTACTAGGGTTATGTTTATCATCCATGACCATGTTTTCTCAAAATGTTTTCATAAAATGTTTAATATTATTCCATATATGTTTAAATTCATTTTAACCCTTTTATGACTTTTACCACAAGGTATGGAAGGAATCATTATTTTGTTTACCATACAAGGTACTTTTTGACTTTTCTAGAAAAAGTATGAGGAGAATGTTTTTTTAACTTATACGACATGAATGGATTTTTACGGATTCATAACGCTATATTTTCATGAATCTTCCTCTACAAGGTTTCATGATTATTCTCAATAAAAATTCTTTTCTTTTAATATTCCATCGAATTTTGTGAAATGAAAATGATTTTGAAGATGAAAGGAGATTTTCCTCAAAATTCATTTCAAATGTTTTGTCAAAACTATTTTACATATATGATAACATTTTTTAGATTCAAGTATAATGTCTCTATTATTTACATGGTTTGATTATTTTTATGATGAAATTATATCCATTTGTTTTGTATGGATTACATTATTAGGGGATCATGTTTACGAATCCCATTTTATTCATTGGGTTATGATGAATAATTTAAGTTTATTTTGTGGCACAAGTAAGAATGATTTCATTATGAGATCGGTGGGTCCTATATCTCCATCCAATAAATTGGGTAAAGATTTATATCTCATGAGATATACATGGCTGGAATAGAAAGTTAATAATGTTTGGTGATACAAGACTGGGATGAAGAGTAAACTCGATTCAGTAAGGGACCTTTTCCACTATGATGGTCTTGGAAACAATGCCTTGGTTGCTATGGAAATCATATCATGTGCTTAATGGTTTTCCAGAATTATATGTTTTATTATATCTTGATTAATGTTACATTATGATCTATGACTTATGTACTGACAATACTTATGTCATTGCTCAAGATTTTGATGTTTTATGTTCATGTTTTCACGTTCAAATGTTTATGGATTGTTTTTAAGTTATCCATGTTTACCCATACTGAGTATTTGAGCTCAACCTTTTTATGTTTTCTTTTCCCCAGGATACAAAGAAAAGTTTTAGGAAAGAAAACCAAAGTGTAAGTTCTTTATGGGAGATGTTGAAGATCTTTCACCATGATTAGAAGATTATGTTTTGAGTTTCCAAAGACACTAAAATAATACGGTCTTTGGGAATAGGTTTTTGTCATGTATTAATAACACCGAAAAAGTAATGTAATGTCTATGTACGACAAGTTCGGGACTCTACAAGGGTGATCGGCATGGCCTACCATAAAAATTTTGATAAGGTACCATTTGAATAGTTTCTTGAAAACTATTTTTGTATGCAAAATCCACAAGAGGTATGTGCTTCTCCCAAGAACCTCCAAAATTCAAGATGCATGCTTGGAGCATATCCTCATGCACCTTAATGGTTTGCTTGGACTGGCCATCTGTCTGGGGTTGGTAAGTTGTACTCAAATGTACCTGTGTACACAAAGCCTTCTGAATCCCCTACCAGACCCGAGAAGTAAAACATGCATCACTGTCTAAAACAAAGGAGTGTGGAACTCCATGCAGACGTAAAATCTCACGGACATAAAACCGTCCCATCTCAACAACACTGAAGGTCTCTTTGATCGGCAAGAAGTTGGAAGCCTACGTGAGTCTATCAATGAAAACCCATACTACATCTTTCCATCCTGGTGACCTCAGTAAACCTGTCACGAAATCCTTCACGACATCATTCAACTTCTACTCGGGAATGGGTTATTGTTGTAAAAGCCCTGATGGACACTGATGCTCTACCTTCACCTGCTGATTGGTGGAACACCTCATGAAAAAACCAGCAATATAACTCTTCATACTAGGTTGCCAATACTGATAGTGTAGATCATGATAAATTTTGGGGACACCAGGATGAACTGGCCAAACTGAGGAATAAAAGTCTCGCATTAGGTCCTTGTGTATGTCAGAGGGATCCTATACGCGTCCCTAGAAACATAAGATCTCATCCTTGCCAATGGTCCATATATGAATAGGGTCATCTCCTAACACACTCTCTCATAGTACTAGGCATTCAGAATCTGATAGCTGCCTCATTCGAACTCGATCAAGAAGAGTAGAGGTGACAGCTACAGAAGAAATAAATGTCAACCCCTGTCTGTCATGCACCTCCAAATGCATCTCAGAGAATAGATCCATATGCTGCCACTCATTGCTAGCCTCTTGAACTGCTTGTATCTGGGTCCTCCTGCTCAGCGCACCAGCCACTATGTTTCCCTTCCCTGGCGTATAGGCAAGCTCAAAGTAAAAAAGACCTAAGGTACTAAACCCACCTATGCAGTCTCAAATTTAAGTCACACTGAGTGAAGAGGTACTGGATACTTTTTTCCTCAGTGAAAACCACAAAATTCTCTCCTAACAGATAATGTCTCCAACAGCATAAAGCATGAACAACTGCTGCCAACTCGAGATCGTGCGTTGGGTAATTCCTCTCTTGTGGCCTCAACTACCGAGACCCATATGCAACAACTCCTTATCCCTACATAAGTACAACTCCTATCCCGATACAGGATTCATCATAGTAAATAGTATAGCTATTTCCCGAATCTGGAAAGACTAGTATCAGTGGTAAAGTAAATAAACCTTTCAACTCCTGAAAGGCTGACTCACAAGAATCTGACTACAAGAACATTTCACCCTTATTAGTCAAACCTATTAGTGGTGCTGCTATATGTGAAAAGTCTTGTATAAAGCGTCTGTAGTATCTAGCCAGCCCTTGGAATATCCGCACCTCAAATACATTCTTCAGCTTCTCCCAGGAAACTACTGCTCTCACTTTCTCTTTGTCTATTGATACTCCTGTCTCTGAGATAAGATGACCCAAGAAGTGAATCTGATCTATCTAGAAGTGGAATTTTGAGAGCATGTCATATAACTGATTCTCTATCAGTGTACTCAAAATGATCTCAAGATGGGTATTGTGGTCGTGTCGAGTGTGAGAGTAAACCAAAATATCATCCACGAAGACCACCAAAAAATAATCCAAGTACGGATGGAGCACTCGGTTCATCAGTGCAATGAAAACTGCTGGGGCGTTTGTAAGACCGAGCGGCATAACCATATACTTGTATAGACCATACCTTATTCTAGAGGCTATGAGAGGTATATTAGATGGCCTAACATGCAACTGATGGTAACCAGATCTCAGGTCAATCTTCAAGAACACCCAGGCTCCTCGAAGCTGATCAAAGAGATCATCAATCCTAGGCAAGGGATATCAGTTCTTGACACCAACTGGTTCAACATATGATATTCCACACAAAGAATAAGGGTACCATTTACCTTCTTCACAAATAGGATAGGAGAACCCCAAGGAGAAATACTGGGTTAGATGAAACCCTTTTCCAAAAACTCCTCCAACTGTATCTTCAGCTCCTACAACTCTGGTGTAGCCATCCTATAAGGAGGAATGGATACCGGTGCTGCTCGTAGAACGAGCTCAATAAAATTTTTTACCTCTCACATAAGATAAAAACCTAAAAATTCCTCCGAGAAGACATACCTAAAATGATCCACCACTAGAGGAAAGTCTATCTGTGAATTCCTCGGGTCATCTAGGTATAGAATAGAAATTTGGGTTGTAACTCCTCCCATCCAATGACGCTCGGGTCCTGCTTGGCTCGCCTAGACATCCCTCTCACCCATATGAAGAAATGATCTACCCTCTGGTGATGTAAAACTCAACTTGCAGCGATAACAGTCGATGATTGCCTAGAAGGGAACTAACCAGTCCATCCCAAGAATGACGTCATAGCCTGTCATCTCTATGACATAGAGATCCCATAAAAAGTGACACCCACCAACCACTAGGAGGATATCCTTGAACCAACGTACACTAGTTGTTCTCGTCCCCAACTATGTGTCTAGCGTTAAGATATGAGCAGAAGAAAAGATTTAGAGACCAAGGCTCTCCATGACAGCAATAGATATAATGCTATGGGAAGCCCCAATGTCGAAAAGAGAAGAAGCTAAAACTAAGGCTACTAAGATCATACCTCGAACTGTAGAGGGTCCCAGATTCTGATTCATTTGGTTCTCCTCCACTCTAAATGTATGGCACGCACCGCAGCCCTGTGACCCTGCTGGACTAATCTGAGCTGATCCACCTTACTATCACTGAAAGACCGGTGAACGATTGCCACAACCACGACCTCCACCTCAGCCTGAACACTCGGAAGAACTCCAGTTCCTAGACAGGTGACAAACTGGTGCTACTGCTCCTGAATGGGGAGTCATTGACGAACCCCCGTCACCAGCTGCTGGTTAGAAGGTCTGACAGAAATGCTAAAGGAGACCCATCTTGTCGCAAGATCAGCACTCCACTGGGTCTCTCGGGAAATGTGGCCTCGTATGCCCATTCTTTCCACACTGGTAGCACACCCCCCCCCCAGCTACCAGAAGATGCATCCTACCTACTCTGATCTCTACATTTCATCTCCTGGTGGTTCTGCATACTATTAGTGGGATGAATTCTAACTCTGGATGCTGAACCATCCTAGCTCACATATCTATAATCCCTCAAGATACGCTCTGTAATCATCTCGTAGTTGATGATATAGGATATCAAAGCCAACGTAAAGATGTTCACCTTGGATCATACATCCTGCCTGAGACCGTCCTCAAACATCCGTGCAAGGAACAACTCATCTCCCCCTATAAAGTGGGTAAAGCACTGCAGATCGGTGAATCATGAGGAATAATCCATAATAGAAAAAGTACCCTGATCCATACTCATGAACTCTCGGGCTCGATCAACCCTCATGGTCTCCAGGTAGAAGTAATCATAGAAGATGCACTAAAACTCATCCCAAGCCATATTCCGCTGGCCTCCCTCCTCTAAGACCATATCCCACCACCTCTTAGAGGAGTCTCGAAGAATGTACATAGAGAGATTCACCCTCCTCTCTGTAGATATCTCTAGATGCTCGAATATCATTAGCATGGATTCCATCCATGACTCTGTAGCCTGGGGTCCTCCATCCCCTAAGAAACCAGGAGGATGCTGCTACTGAAAGACCCGCGTCAATTCTGTCATCGATGGGGCTGAAGACGGTGCTCCCTAGATGTTCTGAATCATCCTCATGAATCCCTCTCTGAACTGGGCATCAGCACCTGTGTCAGGATCAATGGCTGGTGCCAAGGCTGTCACAACTAGAGGATCCACTGGAAGTCCCTAATTAGCCATTTCCGGTGTCTGATCACCGCCTGGAAACTAGCATACAACCTGAGGACGTCTCGGTGGTATGCCTCTGAAAGGTCAAGCACACAACTTAGAAGAAAATTATCAAGGGCTGAATGTTATAAGCACAATAAGATAACAGGAAAAATAAATCCTTCAAGTTTTACAAAACACATATACACGGCGTGTATGTTCACTAAATAGCGTGTACTTGAATCCTTTTTCACTGCCTGAGTTCCCTTACACGGATAAACCAAACGGTTTCTCCTAGAACAAGACTACATGGCATGTTTGTTCTTGACACAACATGTACTAGAAGAACCTCTCCAACCCATGTTGTTAGCTACACGACCGGTTACATGGCTCACACTACACGGTATGTTCCAGATGGACACAGTGTTGACTTAGAGGATTTCACTAACCCGTGTTGTTAATTTCACGGCCGAACTCTAGGATCACACTACACGGCATGTGCAAGTCTGAAATGGCATGTAAAACCCAATATTTTATCCCTCCATGTCTTTAGTCACATGGGTGAACAAAGGTTATATCCACACGACATGTACATACGGTACACGGCGTGTTCCCACGATAATTTCCATATCTTGTGGCTCTACCCACACCGCCTATGACATGGTTAGAGACTACGCGGAATGTACATACAGTAAACAGCTTGTAATTAAGAAAAAAATTTTCTTCCCGAACAGAAGAACACATGGCGTGTAGTCAAACTACACTGTGTGTATTTTCGGTTTTTCAAGACAGTAATCCTCAGAAACTACTCTGAAGCCCAGAAAAACACTGAAACGGTCCCTTAAGATCAATATTCTGATCCGTGAGGTCCCATACTCCCCGAGAATCAAATCTTCACATCATGTACGTTTTATAAATAAGGATAACAGTGCAATGATCCACCAAATTCTGGTCTATGAGGGCCCATAACACCTCATGTGCCAACGTTTGGCATTCATTCAAGCAAAACCTTACACAATCAATGCTCTAACAAAACACTGGTGTTCATTCATGGAATATATCACAACAACATGCATATTATACACAACACCTACCACGACAACATGTAAACGCTAATTCACCCTAAATGCCATGGAAGGAATGAATGACATGTGATTTATAATATGTTTCTATATGATGCATGAGATGGAATACCCTCATCTCATCAGGTTGAAATAGAAATAGAACCTCAAGAACATCAATAGTAATAGTACAAAACACGTGAGTCACCCAATGGTGAAAATAAATTCAACCATAAAGTTGAAAAACCAGAAAAGTTGCATTAAATGGGGTAAATTGGTTTTTCCCGTTACACGGGTTAGCTACTTCTGGGCACAGTTTATTACCAAGTACCTATTTTTTCCTATCCATAGCTAAAGGATCCAATTATTAATTTAAGAGAAAATAATTTCTCTGATTCCATTTTCTAACATCCTGGTTCCGGAAGCCACCCAGAGGCACCCCGTACCCGGTTGGTCACATGGCCTCAAGCACATTTCCCCGAACACTAGAGGTTGTCGACTAATATAAAGGGCCTTGGGTGTGATAGTGGGGAAACTATGCCCTTTTTGGTTGTGTAACATAGCGAAAGAAAAAAATAGCAATAGTGGATGCAGTAATAATCCATACAAAAGTAAATAGTGGAAGACTGAAAAATAATAAACTGAAGTACAGACAGGTATATATATATATGAATGATGCATGATACATATGTCTAGTAAAGTATCCAAAAAATCATAATGATGGAATACAAAATTACTTAACCAAATATAAAATAATTAAAGTAAACAACTCCTCATCATCGCAATCCACAACTTGGTCCCATGCTCTCCAGCTCCACAATCAATCAAGAACCTGAAGTAGAAGGGTGTTTTCCCTTATCTATAGCAGCAACAATATAATCTATTTAGGACCAAAATTATAACCCAAATAGGGTGTGAGACTAAATCCCAGTAGGAAATAACCAATATATCTGTGCCTAACAGTCAGTGAATATATATGGAAGGTAATAATCAAAGATGCACTGAACAAAAAAGTACTTAGCAAAAATAGTTCCACATATCAAATAAGCATCTAATCAAGCAAGGTTACCCTATAAGAAGTACACACAGCTTATCCACTCTGGTTGATACATAATAATTTATAAATACTCTCCGAGGAAGCACTCACAGTCAATTCCTCTTATAGTCAAAAGAGATAAATGACTCTCTGAGGAAGCTTACACGGTCAATTCCCCTTATAGCCAAGTGTGGTCAATGAATCTCTGAGAAAGCTCACATGGTCAATTCCCCTTGTATCCAAAAGTGGTTTAAAGACTCTCTGAGCAAGCTCACATGTTCAATTACCCTTATATTCTAAAGTAGTCAAAGAATCTATGAGGAAGCTCACATGGTCAATCTCCCTTATAGTCTACTACACCAGGTTCCCACGGCACTGTGTAAGTCAGACAAGCATAGTAATGCACTACGACCAAATTATACATTCTAAACTACTTGGATAATAGTCTATAGCATATCAAGCATGTCAGATAACAATAATCCCATCATCCTTCAACTTGGCATGGAAAAGCATAACATGGTGGCCTAACAGGATAAACAAGGCCAATGGTCAAACACAGAATAAAGTATGGGAAAACACATCCAAGACAAGGCCATCGACCCTATTCATATTCAATTAATATCTATTCAAGAATAAAAGCATGGTAGGCAATGAACATGTGTAAAATGGTAAATCCGTAATACCCCGTTCAAGGGTATTGGGAAAAATTGCACACATCACTCAAAGACTTTCAACGTGAAGGCACAAACCACCTACCTCGGCATTGGTAGATCGCTTTGCATGAACCTGAAGCCTTGAATCACCCAAGAACACCATAGATCTAGAAAAACATCTAAAACATTCAACAGAGGATAGCATGAGAAAGAAGAGGAATAATGAAACGTATCTCAAGCAGAAGGGATAGCTTACCATAGTGATCCTAACACAATTTACGGTGGTCGAATCGGAGATAGGATGATCAGTCGGGGGCTCGGAGAAAGATTGTGGTCGTACATAATCTCTTGGATGAACAAAACCTAGAAGAAGGGTGTTCTATCTATTAGACGAGCCCCAGTCCATTTAACGAAAACAAATACGCAATGTGTAATTTTGATGTACACGGTGTGTACTTTCCGTTTTCGTACTCCTCTTTTGGCGGCCTCCAAGTCACCCCAACACGGCCGCATGTGTGGCCACTACACGGCTACCCATGGTAACCTAGTACATTGTGTGTACTCATAAAGTACACGACATGTAATTTGGAAATTTCCAGAAATTCCTCCTTTTCTCAAAAACTACCAGAAAAGGAAAACATACCTGCAAAATAAGTTCCGGGTTCTTAAAATTAGGTTCAAATCCAAATACATGCATTAACATTGGAGTCGGTGAAAAATATTTTCAATAAATGTTTAATCATTACATGTAACTTATGTAAGTGCATAGTGTAAGGTTTAAAAGTAGTACATCAGATTTATTTCAATTGAATGTTCAATAAAGTATAAAACAAGCATACCAAACACCTAACAGACCAAAGAAGATTCAATAAAACACAAGAACTAGCTATAAAATGTCCCGCCACATATTTCCAAGTACTGAGATGGTTTTAATATATCATTGAATTTCAATTTTTAGTAAAAGGCACATGCATAATTTTTTTCAAGCAAGCATGTCATGTAGAACAATTTTTAAAAGCATCAAATAGAGCAGATTTTTTATAAAATAAACAGGAGGAGATAATGAATGAAATGTTAAAAATAATGTACTTCCATTTAAAATTTTATCAATTACCCTCCATCAAGGGATTTTCACTCCATTTTTTTATAATAACAGTAGCATCATACTTCAATTCAAGAACCAACAACAGCAAAGACAAATATAGTATAAATAGAGAGTTCAAAATACAACATATCAACATATTATTAAAATGAAAACCAAAATAGAATTAAATACAAGAAAGAATAATCGGTTGACTCTCATGAAGCATTGAATTTTTAGTCTTCATTTTGACATTATTTAATTACAATTTTTTGTGTTTGATTGAAAATGAAAGAAAAACCATGGGATGCCTCTCATACAACTCAAGTTTTGAAGTCCCAAATCAAACTATATTTCCATATATATTTCTATACATTATCATTAAATGGGAATGAGTTGTTAATATTGTGTGAATAACAATTATCTAAAGATTCAAGAACAAGATCAACCAAGACAATTTCAACTTCAGTATTAACAAACATTATAAAAAGTTATTTCAATATAGCAGTTTCTAATATACAGTCAAGATCAGTTTGGTCTCTATAAATCACTTCCTCATATCTAAAAATGATCAAAAGATTCCTAAGTAAATTACTAAATTAATTAGGACTATTTCCATGGATTCCCCCGCACATAGGGGTTATCTCCAACATAGAAAGAGAAGAAAAAACCAGAAACAAACTCTACAACATTTTTAGAAAATGTTCCCATCACATCATGTACAAAAGCCAACTCATAAAACTCTCCGAAGAAGGAATCATACTCAGTTTCTAACAGGTGGTTCCCAATGTCAAGAGAGGTCTTAAAAGATGTGATCCTTTCAATTTCATGTTGGAAGTCATCACAAAAAACCTCAAACTGGACATGAAAGAAGTTACCTATAAAATACAATTGTTCATAATGAGCATAATCTAGTTTTTCGGCTAAACTCAGCCCAGAAATTTTTCCAACTTCATAAACCCTTAGGTAGTTAACTTCATAAGAAAAATTCTCAAAAACAGATTGAGAATGTTCAGAATAAGAATGTGACTCACACCCCAAACTAGGTTCCAATGAAAGAATTTGCTCTTCTAGAGAAGTGAGTGGGGATGAAATAGAAGCTAGAAGAAAACTTTCAATCGGATAGGGAGTCATAATTTCTATGACCTCAAGAGGGAATGAACCATAATCATCTCATACCTCATGTTTAAAACACTGATTCTCAGAACTTATATCAAGTCAAAACCAAAATCATGTTGCATCTTTTCAAACACTGAAAATTCCTCTATATCATCAATATCTTGGAGAGTGAGTTTCCCCTTAGAAACATATACGACGACACCAAAAGTATCAAGGAAAGGTCTCAATATGATGATAGCAACTTTTTAATCACACATAATATCAAGAATCAAGAAGTCTGTGGGAAATGTAATATTTCCTACACTCACTAATAGGTTGCCAACCCTCCAAGAAGGCTGTGTGAGTGACATGTCAGCAATATGAAGACAAATATAAGTCGGTTGATAATCCCTAAGACCCAACCTTATAAACATAGATTAAGGCATACGATTTATTCTTTCTTCTAGGTCACACAAACAGTTATGTTTCTTACTTCCACCTATTCTGCATTTAATAATAAAACTTCCAGGATCCTTCATTTTTGGTAGCAACTTCTTTAATAGGATTTCACTACACTCCGCAATATGATTAAAATTATCCAACTTCTTCCAATAATTTATTTATATAAACCTTTTGGTAAATGCAAAATATTAAGGGATTTTATAAAAAACTTCTATAAATGGAATGTTGATACTGAAGGTTCTAATCATTTTATGAAACCTAAAATAATTATGTTCATCACTATTATTCACTCTTTTGAGGATGGGAATGGGAGGGGCATGATTTTTTAGAACAAGATGGTTATTATCCTTAACATTTAAATTCATTTTATTTTCTTATTTATTAATTTTCCACTTCATTTTTCTTATTTCTTTAATTATTTCAATTGGGGGTTCAACATTCTCTTTAGGTTGGACAAAGATATCTTGATTTCCGGATTCTGTATCATGCAGATTTTTCTTAACAAATTCAATTTGTTTCATCAATTTTAATTTTCCTAGGGTGTTTCTTTACATGATCTTTGGTTTGAAGGCCAGATCTGGAATTCACAACCATGATATTATCTCTTGGATTAAGAATTGAAATACTGGTCATCTTTCCCTTTTCCTTACTACCTTGATCCCTAACCGTTTGACCTATTTGATATTTTAAACTATGAATATTATCATATGTATCCTTCCTTAATGAGATGATCTCTTCCAACACTTGTTGTAACATCCCATTTAACTCCCCTTTAGATTTAGAATATTGACTCCTATATTCAATTTTGAAGGTTTTTTTGGATTGTGGGTGAAAATTTGGGGTAGTGGGTTGTTTTATCTCCCGTTGTTTTTATATGAAAGAGTTCGGTTGTTTATATTTCTAGAGTTGTATTGATATGTGAATTGATCATTATTACCTTGGTTCCTATCTCTAAATCCACAATTTGGGTACTATCATCAAACTAGATAGGAGATCAATATTGGGACAACATGTTTGAGTGTGACCAAACATCCCATAATGAAAACATTTCACCCTTTGGACCCTATCAATAAAAGTAGCAGCCTAGGGATTAGTTTCACTCCAATGAAAGACCCTCCTCTTATAGCACTTGTTCTGTGATTCTTATGCAATATTGTCATACACATGTTTCATCTTATCAGTAGTGGTGTCAAAAAAGTCACCCCCATAGAATTGGTCAACTAAATTCTGATTATAAGGGGTGAGATCATTGTAAAAGGTTTCTATGAGTGAATAGGGAGAAAATTGGTTATTGGTACATTGCCTAATGAAACTTATAAATCTATCCCATGCTTCGTGAAATAACAATCCATCATTATGAACAAACCAAGTAATTTTATGCATAACCTCAGTGGTGGTGTTCCTAGGATAGAATTTTGATATAAAGTCAGTTAATACCTATTCTCAATTCTTAAAAATTTCCTCACATATGTTTTGAAACTGAGTCCAACCCTTCCCCTTCAGACATAATGGGAATATTCTCAATCTCAAATCATCCTCACACAGCTCTCTCAGAGCTAATTATTGGACAGAACTATAAAACTCTCTAACAAACATCAGTGAATCCTCTCCTAGAAGACCATTGAATGAAGGAAGTTAAGAGAGGTGAGACTTCTTAATTTCGTAGTTCCTAGACCTACGTGATAACCTAATACAAAATATCTTTCTTGACAAAATTGGAATTTTAAATTCCCTAAGTCTACGAAACTGGGTGGGATGGAACTACACATTGTGGGTTATACAAATTTTGGTTTTCAACTATGTTATCCGGATTCTCCAATGAATCATTTTTTATAGAAGTTAAGTGTTTTTCAATTTTTATAGTTCAAAGGTTCTACTCTAGAAATGGAACACCTTTTGCACATGCAAAGTGTAACAACAATTGAATTCAGCACAATAGTTCAATGCACAAAATAGTAGAACTAAATAGAAACAAAGTAACAGCAAATTGAAGTTCAGTAAAAACAATAGGAAAGTAACTCATTGAATTTGATAGAACTTTTTTTAGAAATAGTTTTAAAAAAATGGTGCTTTTTATGTGATTTTTTAATGTTTTTTAGAAAAGTAATGGCATATTCCCTCCACATCAACGACACCAAAAAGATTACATGACTGTCATTGAAATTGAGTCAAAGTTTAAAATTTATGTTTTCCTACAAACTACTATATAGTGGAGAGTAGGGTCAAACCCCTCGGGAAGGTGATATTGGCCAATAATTTTCTAATTTCTTTTAAAACACCCCACTATTGTCAGTAGTGGGGTAAACTTTATTTTTATTAAAGGAAGTATAGAGACAAATTTTTTTAAAATTTCGATCTAAACAATGATGAAATAGGAAATGGTCTAAATCATTAAGCAAATAAGATATAAAATATTGATAGAAGAAAAATCAGAAGCATAAGCCTCGGAAAAACTTTATCCTATTGGTTTAAAGTGATATTGGGATTTATCACCTACCACTGGACTACGTGAAGTCCCTAGTTAGTATGACTAATAATTTTTAGTTAAATGATTTTATGGATCAATAATAAGTTTATTTGGGATCTTATGTTTTATCAAATGGACATCCTTAGTATAGTAAAATGATTTGTTGATTAAGTAATATAGGTTATTTTGGAATACATTCTCTATTTTGGGAACATTATATTCTTAAGAAAAATACAATACTATGGGATTTAATTTGTGCATTAATGGTTGAAATATTATTTTGGATGAATCTATGTTTTTATTGTGGACATAAGGTGATTTGGGTTATTTATTGAAATGATTAACCTATCATATAGAATATGTTATTTGGTTAATTACACTTCAGTATGAGACTTTAAGAGTAGTCAATCTTATTTAGAGATAAATGTTAAGATTTATCTTTGAAGATGTGAATAAAAATTTCTGAGATTTGTGTTATAATATTTGTTTGGATTACTTTAATGAATTTTATGGACAATTGTTTATTGAATGGTATTTTTTGAACTTTGGGTATTGTTTGAAAATTTTTGGAGATTATGAGTAGTTTTTCTTTTTGTAAAAGTTTATCCTTTTTGGGGATTATCTGGTCTTGTTCTAACCATTTTGATTTTGGTTAAAGTCTAAAAACCTTGGAAAAATATAATTCATCTTTTTTGGATTATGTGATTCTCGATAAGTTTATTATAGTGCTTTCAATGTGAACTAGTAATCTTGAATACTCATCGTTTGGAGAAAAGATGAGTTTGCGGTATAAATATAGTAAATGATGAAAGTTTACATGAAAATTATGTATGTTTACTTATGTTATTATTAAATATCTTAAATAAATTCCTTAACTTTATGAAAAGTAACTTAAAACAAAAACATTTTTCGTTAAATTTTCTAAATGTGGAATCAAAGACCCTTTAACCAATCACAAGTTTGTGATTTTCTGGTGGTTAAATGTCACATAATCATGTTTTATATCACTCTATATCAGAAAATGATGGTTTCTTTCCTCCATATCCATTTTTTCATGGAATAATAGTATATGTTGTCTCCGGTGACATTTTTTCTTAAATTGATAGTTTTATTTACTATTTTTCTAATGTGTGAATTTCAATGAAGTTTCCAATCCAAATTTTAAAATTGCGAGGACGCAATTCCCAAAAGGGGGGAAGGATGTAACATCCAAAGTAAATAAAGAATATTAAATTTTCATATTTATTAAAATTTGTGTATTAAATATTAATTTTACTTTAAAGGGGATGATATGTTCTATGGAGTACCTGATTCGCAACAATAGGTTTCTTTGAAATCTTATGTTACACACAATGCTGAGTCATAGTAAAAAATAATAATATTATATTATTTTAAATGGTAGTTAATGCCTAGTAATTTTAAGGGGGAGAATTAAGATAACTAACTAAAATATTATTATACATTTTTTAAAATGTTTTTACATTTATCTAATAAAGGTTATAGTCTAAAAATAAGAAATAATCTGATTTTAAGCATAAATACTCTAATATTCATTATAAGGTCGATTTACCACCTTTTAATGGCCGACCCTCTTTAAATATAGTTTTGGTAACATTTATATGTTCTATTTGACAAAATAATATTATTCTTTAGAAACAAAAAATCAAAATTTTCTTTGGATGAAATTTTGGTTTTTTCGGATAAAGTTTATTTTTTTATGAATAGTGAAAAATAATGTATTTTAACTCAAAACTACCTTTTTAATATAATTTATTTATATATTTAAATTATATTTTTAATTTCTTTTAAAGTTTAATTAGATTTTATTATTAACATTTAATCAAATTTTGTTCATTGGAAGTAATTTCACTTTTAAATTGAACATAAACAAGTGTTAATCTTTTGATAGTTATTATTTCATAAAAACATGTTTTTTGTTTTGACAGTGGGAATTAATTTTAAATTAATTTATGTCACATCTATGTTTTGAATTTGGAAAAATGGATTCCATATTTGGAATTAGGAGGTCCAAATTTTTTAATAGGTAACTTTTATTTATAGAAATTATGAATATTTTCTTTAGTAAATATTTTAATTATCATGGTTAAAGTGTAAATCTAGTAAATAAGGGTAAACAAATATTATTATAATAATATTAAATTATCCTAAAAGGTGTCCTAATCCGATTTATTGATACTTATCCGAACATGTGAATCTTTGGATTGATTTTTCAACCCCATGGGGCTACATGGGAGTGATAATGACACTTTATTTTAATTAACTTAAAGTAAAGACAAAAATGACATAAAAATATCTTTTAGCAAAAAAATTTTTATATTGGGTTATGTAAGCTATCTCTTTGACTATAAATATTAATTTATAATATAAAAATATTTCCAACATCATGGTATTTTTTTATAATTTTTAGAAATCAAATAAATAAAATTATTTATGACACAATAATGATGCAGTGTTTACCTAATGAATGATTTAAATAAATATGTCTATAAATATTAAAACAATATCCAAAACCTATTCAATTTTTATTGGATGATTTTATTTTGAACATGAGTCATCTTATATTCAACTATAATGATTTGTTTACCTTTTGAAATGGAATATATGTTTATAATAAAATAATATTTTCAAACATCCCTAAAGAGGCCCTCCCACCCCTTATAAAAGGACACCACTTATTACTCATTACTCAAACCTATAAAACGCCTTGATTCATCCAAAAACTTCCTAAATAATCTCTCCACATCCCTATCCTCATCATAGAATTCATTCATTATACATAAGGCACTTCAAGTAATCCTTTTGGTTTAAACCAATGGAGGATACCAGATTTAAAGGTAACGTCTTCTTTTAAGGTCTTTTGTTTTATTATACTTATCCAATTCCATAAAATCATTGAATTCATTTATTTTATAAAACATTAGTATCCTCAATATACTAGGTTGTTTTAATGATAATTATTTGAACTACACTTACAAACACCTCCATTTAATGGCTAAAAACATACTATTTCTGTGGATGGAAAACTAACGCCTCACGAAATGATGATTGCTCAATTATCTCCCACCACCTCTTATGATGATCATTATGATGTAACTGTATTTATATATGATATATATTATGTTTATTTTTTCTTTATACTTCAGTATTTATATTTTATAGCATACCTTTATGGTTTCCATTATGACTAAACGCGATAATTTCATTTGAGGAAATATGGACTACCATCCCCTCAAAGTTATATGAATCATTCATATCATAATTGGGTTGTATAAAGGATGGAGTTATTGAAATTACATATGGTATTATACTGGAATTAAAATATAACTATTTATCATTATGTTTTCATTCCATTAAATATGAAACAGAAATGAAAGTAGCATTCATGCATACATACGGCTTACCATCACCATGAACGGTACATTTCATTTCTTATCACTAAATGTTATGTAATATTATAAATAAATACATATACTTGATATATATGATCAATATTATATCTAAATCATGAATATAATTCTTGAGATAATATAATTGTGACCACATGAACAACTTGTAATTATAAGAAGTTCATTTTTTACTCAAGTACCAAATATCGACAAAAAGAGCATTATTAACTTAAATGATTGATTAATGTTTATAACATGGTAAAAAGTAATATAAAAGGAATAATAAACATAAAAAAGGATCCTTATAAATTATAAATTAACTTTATCTTATTATTCAGGATATTAAAGAATGAACGGGTCATGTCGGACACGAGGTAAGGGGTTTCTTATCTCACTTTTAATTCTGTGAGATTTCCATTGTTCGCCACTAATTTAATGCATATGGTGTATTGTGTACCGCCATTTGACATAAATTATAATGATTATATTTATATTAGTGTTATGCTGTGAATAATTTTTTGGTTATTATATTTTATTGATGCGACTCGATTGATTACAACGTGGTAAGGGATTTTCATCTCACGTTTTATTCTCGTGGCATTCATGCTGTAGTTGCCACTATTTCCTTTTGTGTGGTGTATGTACTAACCATGATTGTATTATATGTATAATATAATTTAATTTATGTGTATTTACATCTTTATTTTATGATTATTATTTCATGGATTTTATGTTTTATAACTTAACAAATCAATATGGGGACTTTTTAACCCAATTTCTATTCCTTGGGTTAATCTTTTAATTCTTAATTATGTCAGGTAGTGATTATGTGTGTAATCACGGTTTATTTATTTATCTTATAATTTCCACTCCCATTTGTGTAGACATACTTTTGATACACATAATCACTCCATTGATAAATTCTCAAGTCATTGATATGAACTTGATAAGAGTAATTTTAACTCAATTTCTATTTAATGAGTTAAACATCCATGTCATTGGTGTTGTTTTAAAAAAATTTGTGTGAATGTTCTCTGATATATTTACACTAAATATCCAATCATATTGACTATATTTATATTTTTCACACATTATTATGTAATTTATTTATCCTTAATCTAAGGATACAATTTTTATAAGGGATTTCGTCTCAATTTACATTCCATTGAGACTTCATTGTTGTTATGCATCAATTCACACTTATATGATGTATATAAAGTCCTTTGGAATATTATATCATGTATAAATTTATTCTCATGATATTATAAAGTTATGATTAAATGTTATTTCTCAATTATTTGTATTCAAGCATCTTTCATTTTGTTAAAAACTCTTTAACTAAAATATCGGTTAAAATGTTTTAAATATTTATTCGTTAAATATTTCTCAATAATGTCCATGTTTTCAAAATGGGTTTTATGATTTATTTATATGAAAATTAATGTTTTAAAATGATGATTCATTTAAAAGTTTCAAATTGTTATGAGAAACTTTGATTCAAAAATATCTTTATTATATTTTTTAAATGGTTTTAAAAATGGTTTGATAAAGAATTGTTTATTTCAATATATTGATATTATATATTGTAATTGGAATGTGGAAGTGTTATATTTCCTTTATTTTTTGTTATGTGGTATGATTATGTTATGGTTATTGGGAATGGTTCTTGTATATGGGTGGTTCTATGATAAACCTAGGGCGGGTGAGCCTGAGATAGCTCTCCAATGAATTGGGTAACGTGACAGAGGTAAACGTAAATGTTTATCCTAAGAGATTTAGAGAATATACTGTTATGGGTATTCAAAATTTGACTCCATATGTACATGTAATAGATACAATGTAAGTACGTAATGAATTCCATAAGTTACCTTTATGATTTACGATTTCTAAGTGTTAATCATAAATCTTATGATTTCACGAGGTATATTATGATTGAAAAGTATGGTTTCATTTATTTGTATTTATTGATGGGTTAATGTTTCCTTTCATTATTTTGTAGCCCTTACTGAGATATTTATTATCATCTTATGTTTTTGAAATTTTTTATACAAGACTTAAATATGAATAGGGAAATGGTGGGATCAAGGAAAATTCTTGATGTCTATAACATGGAACTAGACATGTTTCTTTTTAAGAGTTTTTATTTTATGAAAAATGGATACTGAGATGTAGTGTCTAAATGTAATATTCAAGTTTATTTGTAATAGTTATGACCTAATTCTATAAAACTCTAAACCAAAAAATATCCTTAATGTAAATTCCTGACATTATTAAAGATTATGTAATGTTTAAGTATGGGTTCTCATACCATATTTGATAATAAAATTGAAAAATAGATTTCAATAAAATAGAATTTTTCAGTAATTTTTATTCTTTTTATAAAATATCATTTATTATAAAATATCATTAATATCAAATTTGAAATTATTTATTTAATTTAGAATTAAAAAAATGATTAAAATTATATAATTAAAATATATTAATTAAAATGCTTTTTAACATTACATATTCAGCTACAAAAATTAGGTAACATAATAATTCATTTGATTTTATTTACTTTTATTAACTAAATAATCTTTGCGTTGGTATTTCATAAGAATTTTAAGTAACTAGTTCACTTAAGAAAATTAATGAAAAATAATTATGATAAAAATAACTCATTAATCATTAAAAATTATATACATAACTGAAAATATGATTTATTTTCTATATCATAATGTTTTATAAATGTTAAAGGTAAGCAAGGTTCCTTTTTTGTATTTTTTGTTAATTTAATTAATATGTGGATTAATTTCATGAACATGTGTCTCACTAACTTATAAAATTTTAACCCAAGTACATGAGGGTAGAAATATTTCCAAATGATTTCTGTTGTACAAGTGTTGGTTCCTTTCCCTATTCATTAAAAAATGAAACTTTACAAACAAATATAAAAAAAACCCTAATATAATTTTGACATTATGCTTTCAAAAATTAAATTTATTTTGACATATAAATTTTATAAAAATTCCAAAATTTAGAATTAAAACAGATTCACCATTAAAAGGATATATAACTACTCTTATAAAAATATCGGTTTTTATGTGTAAAATTGGGTTTGTTTTTATCTTATGCCTATCAAATATGTTGGATTAATGTAAAAACATATGATTGGGGTGAGGCATTCTACCCAAAATAATTAAATTGTTTCTTCATAATTTAAACTTGATCACAATAATTTATGGATTGATATTTGAAAATACTTTTGTATAAAACCCCACATCATAAATATGGTTAATAACACATCTTTTTAATAAGAGGGAAAAGGAAGTGTGAAGGTCACCACAAAACTATGATTTTAAATATGAGAACATTAGAGAAAACATGGATATCAAAGAGAAATATATCTATCATATTATTATTAAGAGATATAGAGAACAGGTTCATGATAAAGTTGTTTTCCACAATGCCATAATCAATATCTAATGATGAAAATAGAAAAACATTTTTATTTCAAGACCATTTTCCTAGTGTTGATGAATTATTTCATTATACAATAAAATAATAAAATATAAATTTCTATGAAAACATTATGATACTTTTTATGTGCCATGAAATATTTATACTTCTTTTCATAGTACATGATTCATCATATGGTAATGAAAAACAATAATCACTAAAACATTGTCCAAACGTCAACTTAAAAAATTTCATAAATGGTTAACCTGATGACCCTTCCATGTATTATGATCCAAAACATTAGAATAAGTTACAAGGTGTTTAGTATTATCCAATTTAATTTAACCATATAAATAATCTATTTATCCAAATGTCATTTTTTCATGATCAGAAACATGTTATTTTTTATCTTTCCCTCAACCTTGTTTTTTCCAAAAAATCTAACTTGATACTGATTTGCTTTTATTTGTACTATTTGATATATGATAACAAATATTTTCTTAAAAACTATTTTAGTACAATCATAATATATTTCATAAATTATATCATGATAACACCATTAATAAAACTATTTTACAACATATTTATTAGATCCAAATATATAATCAAATTATTCATTCCACTTTAGTTGTGTCAATAACATATACTTGACATTGATATATTAGCTTATTTTGAGATACATTACTTTGATGTATAGATAATTTATTTATATAGTTCCCCATATCCTTGTAGTTGTAACACTGAATATAAAATATTCCCATCTTTCCTTTTCATTCTTTTACCTGGTGAAATTTTTCTCCTGACTTATAAAAACTATTTCATCATATGAAGAAAAATTATAGGAATCCAATTCCCTTTAAATATTTCGATTAATCCAATCAAATAAGTGATCAATGATTCACTCTATGTTTCATATGAAATTGATAGTAGACCTGTACAACCTTTTAAATGTATTATCATACTCTGTAACAATTTATTCATCCTTTTTTAATAAAATTAGGAAATTTTTCTTAATACCATTTTTTAACAAGAGAGAAATGTTTTTCAATGATTAACTTGTTAAAAAACTCCAATTCCATTATTTCTATTTACTCATACTTTCTAGTATTCACTATCAATGACTACTATTGATCAGCATCACCATAGGTAAAATACATTGAAAATATAACATTTTCGTTTTTACCACATCCTAAATCCATGAATATCTTCTTGAAATTCTTATTCTATTGCTCAATCACCATTGGGTTAGTAGTTCCACTAAATGATGGGGGCCTTTATCTCATAATGTGATCCAAAATAAAATAATATTATTTTTTAATAGTTCTATCCATATAGTAAAGGTTATGTGTCATAAATTTATTATGTTTCTCTAATATTATCAAAATTTGATCAGTTCCAATACCATCTATATCAGCTTTATCAATAGGGAAATCTTTGCATTCTCCATGAGTAGTGATACCATTCTTCCTTCCATGCGCCATTTCTAAAATATGGAATATAATAGATTAGATCATACATTATGTAACATAATGTATAATCCCAAAACTACTTAAATATGTAACATAAATTGAAAAATTTATGAGTATCTGATCTCGTAATCATAAACATGATTTCTTGGGGGATGTCATTAATTTAAAATCTTTCATAATGGTATATAATGAAATGTGAATTATCCTAAGTGTATCCCCCATAAATGTTAAACAATGTGCATAGTAAGGACCATTTTTGTGTACCAGGTTATGCTAGAGTCAATCCCGATACACCTTTTCAGTTTTGTTACCCCTAGGTACATATGTGCTAGAACCACGTCACCTTGTAGTATACAGAAAGGTATGCATTTCTAGGAAGACCCACATAATATCTACCTTACCAAAATTCTTCTATGTTATTTTATAATTATTATTAAATTATATATTAGGGTTATTTTACCTTATCTAAATGTTCTAAATCCAGTTTCCAAGTTTTCTACTAAACATCCTCTGATACCAACTGTAATGATCTAGCCCCAAAAGCTCGGAGCTGGTGTATTACTTTATTAAATTATCATGATTACAGGGATTGAAATCCCCGATTACCAAATAATTTATCAGTTTTTGAAAACTATATTATATACATGATACCCATAATACATTGGGAAAAGAAAATAAATCATAACATAAGTAAAATCTCAACATCCTTAAAACTCATTCAAAGGATTTATATTCCTAACTTGGGGAAAAGAAAACATAATAAGGGTGAGGTAAATTATCAGTAAGAGTAATTAAAGTGGAGGAAATAATGAATAAATACAAGTAAACTATCATGAAAAAATAAAAAATGGAGAAAAAATTCCATTTAAATAAGGGGATAAGGAATCATTAATATGGCATGGTAAATAATTAAAACACAAGTCACTTAGCCAATAAACTAACAATTATATAAATCCGCAGATTTTGTCATTTAAAAATATAATGGATAATAAAAATGATAACAAAAATATCTATGAATGAAATTATTAATTATTGGATTCCATGCATGTGGCGCAATAAAATTTATATCATCAAGACCTTTCACAAAATGGTTTAAAACAATGGGTAGAAACCCATTTAATTTGGCCAACTTATTTGTCTCATAGAAACCTATTGATGCATTGAGGGGATATATAAGGTTCATTCCCCACCTATCAACTCATATACAAATAACTCTTTATATCTAATAATTTATTCAATTAATAAACAATATGCCTTATCAAATATTCATATGGATTAAAGGATACATATTTATCAATATTTCCCCAGAAAATCAAATAACTATCAATGTAAAAACCATATGTAAAAATAGTATATGGTTTAAGAAATAATAATATAAATCACCTATGAATGTTGATATTTAAGAAAATTTACAATAAAAATTTATTACAATAAATCGATATTTTCGAAAGAAATTTAACAGTCACAAAAGAAACTGAGATTGCAAAGATAACCTTTACCACTTGGTAATTTTCAAGCTAAACCCATTGGGTGAGATAATTCAAATTTAAACTTAAAATACTATTAAATATGAGATAATAATTACATTAAAAGACAAAAGGTTCATTATATATACCACAAAAAATAATTAAGTGGTGAAAATGGTGTGTGGATCACAAAAAAAAATGTGACAAGAATCCATTACATTCCATTTTCTTTTAGGGTGAACATACTTTAACCTTCTGTATTATGGTTTTAATAATTTTATTAAATTATTAAAGAACCATACTAATATATAATATCATATATTATCCTCTAATAATATCTTATTACCCTTTTTTAATAATCTTTCATTATTTTCACTATTTCAGGCTTTAATTGCCTTGTTTTTCAAGTATTTTTTAACATGTTAGTTATCGTTACTATTAGTTAGATCATTATTTCATAATTTATATATTTTAAAACAATATTAAAATATCTTATATATCCAGTATAGATTTATTTATAAAAATCCATAATATTGGGAGATAATAATTGAAATGCACCATTCACAAAGATGGTAGGTCGTACATAAGCATGAATGCTACTTCCATTTCTTTTTAATATTAAAAATAATGAAAATTATATGATAAATATATGTATATTATATTTTCAATTTAAAATTTATTTTATATATTCTCTATATTTTTATAAAAACCATTTTTAATATATTCAATGTAATGTGTGAATGAATCACACCGCTTTGAGGAGGCGGTAGTCCACAAGTCCACAAATGATGATATCTTATTCTCATAAAATAGAAATCATCAAGGTATGAGTTATAAAATAATTATAAAAGAATAAGGAAATAATAAATATCACATATATAATATATAAACTATAAATACAACATTATTTTCACCCTTGAAGTGTGATAAAAGAAGAACGAACGACGTCGGTTCGCAAGGCGGTAGTCCACTTTACAAACTAATGATGATTGTGTATCCCATTTGATGGTTGTGTGAGAAATTATGGATATAACTATTATAAGAACAAGATATCATTATATTTAATATGATTACATTATTATATAAGCATGTAATAGGAATAATTGAATGTTTTAAGAAATAATTAATATAAAAGCGACTGTCGGAGAATGTTAATTATTTTTTAGGTAAATCCTTTTGATTTTCACCAAAGAACTTCCTTGTAATTATTTATTCTCAAATTGGTGCTTCTAGGATAAGGGTAAGAATTTTTGTAGATTATTTTTTCTGGTCATTTATGATTCAAATTGTCTTTATAGGTGTAAGTATGTGGGAGAGTTAATGCATTTTTATAGTGGTGGAGGAGTGGATTCTTGTAAATACCAAAAGGTAAACACTATTGGGAGATCTCCTTTACCTCATACCCTTAAAAAATAGAAAAATATATATTAAAGTTAAATTATGGTCCATTTAAATATCCACTACACAAAAATAAGTTCATTTTTGTAATTTTGTTCCTTAGTCTCTATGTTTCCTTATATTTTTCATTTTCGTTTTTAATTTATGTAACTAGTTTTATAACTACTGTAATTCATCCATTAACACTAAATTAATGTTATAATAATTATAAAATTAAGACCCACAAAATTATAAACATTTAAAAAATAAAAATATCATGTTTGTTTGAAATTAATTTTAACAGAAGAGCATGTCATACGAAAAAAAACTGATTTAACCTGAATCGTGATAATAATATTTTTACTATTTCAGGGAAAATATGTTCATTATAAAAGATAATTTTTTTAATTAATATACCATATTTGATATTTATTAACATTTAAAAATAAATTTTAATAATATAGTATTTGTTAGTAATTTTATACTTTTAATAAAATGTCATTTTTTATAAAATATCATTAATGCAATTTTGACATTATTTACTTAATTTAAATTTAAAAATATTAATACAATGATTGAATTAAATTATATTAATTTAAAATCTATTAATTTAAAATCTATTTAAAAACAAATATTAATCAACAAAATAAGGAAAAATAATAATGTAGTTGATTTTATTCACTTTTAATATTTTTAGTATCATTACTTTTATTTATTATTTACTAAATAATCAATGTGTTGGTATTTATTAAGAATTTAAAGAAACTAATTCATATAAAAAAATAAATGTTAAATAATTATGAGACAATTGAATCATTTATATTTCAAAACAATATGTATAACTGAAAATATGATGTTTTTTCCAAATCTCAAGGCTTTATAAATTTTAAAGTTAAGGAAGGTTCCTTTTTTGTCTTTTTCCTTACATAACTTATTATATGGTCTAATTTCATTAAAATTGTTCCAAATAACATATAAAATTAAAATACAATATCGTAAGTGTCCAAATATGTCTATAAAATGGGTGTTTGAAGAGTTTTAGGTCATTTATACACCGTATAGTTTTACTTTAATCTTTATGTAAGATAGTTTTTACCTTAATCACTACAATTAATTTAAACAATACTGAATAATATTATTTCTAATAAACTAATTTGACCATATTATAAATTTTAAAATACTCTTATTTAAAATTTGGAATCCATTTAAAAGAAATTCAATCATATAAGTGGCATAAATTAATTTAAATTTATCCCCATAGATAAGACGAGAAATCTGAATTTTAATGTAAAAATGTTCAAAATATTACATTGTTTTTATATTCACTTTCAAAGTGAAAAATATTTCAATGAACCAAATTGGATTAATTTATGTATGTTTTATTTAATGTAATTTTAAACCAATTTAAAATATAAATTATCCTTACAAATAAATTACATTAAAAATAATTTTTAAATTCAAATTCAATATTTTTCAGTATTCGTAAAAAACTTAAACATCAAATAAAAATAAAATAAATTCACCCTAAGATAATTTTGGAATTTGACAATCAAAAATGAAGTTTATTTGGACTTATAAATTAGATAAATGTTCGAAAATTTATAGTTAAAATAGGTTCTCTATTAAAAGGCGTTAAAACTGCTTTTATAAAAATATTGGTTTTTGTGTGCAAAATTGGGTATATTATTATCTAATTCCTTTAAAATTTATTAAAATTATATAAAAAAATTATAGTATATATAACATATAAATTTACTATATAAATTATCTATATGTGTTAGAAATAAATAGAATGTGTAAAATGCGACTAAATAGTATTTAGTTTAAACCGGGTGTTGCATGCATTGGAATCTACCTCAATATTGCGTGTTTTTTAGGATATCAACAAAATTAAATTTATTATAGAATAAAAATATGGTATATTTTCGGTGTTTCATGCATTGGAATCCTAGGTTATGTTGGTTCTTTTGAACACATCCTTTCACCCTCAGACCGACGGTCAGTGAAAAAAGACGATACAGGTACTAGAGCACATGATCTGAGCAGAAATCCTTAATTTTGGGGGTTCATGAGAGAAAACTATATCCATACTTGTGTTCTATTATAAAAATATATTTCACGATACTATACAGGTAGATCCTTATGAAGATTTATACGATAGGTCGGGTCATTCAACTATGTGTTGGTTAGAGGTAGGTGAGGGAGTACTACTTGGACCTCATCTCATTTAGGATTCTTTGTAGTAGGTATAGCTTATTTATAAGTGAATGGATATAAATCATTATAGAAATCAATCATTTGTATACCATCATCGACTACCTATATATTTTTAGGTTGGGGATCAGGTATTCATGTGTGTCTCAACTAGGCAAGGGCATCGACATTCTAAGCGATAAGGTAAGTTGTCACCTCGGTTTGTTATACCTTTTTAGGTTTTAGGGAGGGTTAGATTCATTTATTATCAGATAGAACATATTGATAGATATCAATTTATGATCAATATTTTTTAAATTTCTCAACTATGTCATTATTACTCATACTAATCTCCTATTATTTAGCCTGAGGAGGTTGATAAATCCTTTGATAATCACCATATTCATATTGTGGACCAGAGAATCAAGGATCTCTGATGGAGGTTACTTCCTATGGTTGGGTGTTATGGTAACGTGGACGTGTATAGGATGTGACCTACGAGAAAGAGGCTGATGTACATGCTCAATGGATGTATTTATTCTGAGATGATGATTTACCACCCTTGGAAGGGAAACTCAGGGATGAGTTTATTTAAGGGGGGAAGTATGTAAGATCCAAATTTTTATTCAAGGTAAATACCATTTCATTTTTTTTTCAATACATTATTTAGCCATATGAATTTTCTCTATAGTTTAAGTAAGTGTTTGGGAGCATCTGTATCTTGGATGGATCCTAGACCTCCAGTTTTAATAGAAATGGTAGAGGTGAACTGTTAGTGCACGGTCAGTGCAAATTGTACCCCTCATGCCATGTGGGCTTATAAGGGTTCCACACAGTTTGTGTAAACCATGAAAGAGGGACTTCTACCATGTGGAGTTAATACATACAGTGAACATGGGTTACACATTTCTTTTCTAACCACACATAGTAGGTCATGCAGGGTGTGTCACCTAGACATTGGGGTTCTCACAGTTGGCGCATGGTTTGGCCAACCGTGAATCCAAACATTTCCAGCATTAATGTTTGGGTGAAATTATGTTTTTCCCATCTTCATTTTTAATAACCCCTCCTAATTTTCTATTCTCCATGTGCATAACAGGATCTCCTCTTGCCATTGAATTTCGTACACTCCTACCCTGGGCTTTGAATCTATTTCTCCATATAACCATTGATTTGAGTGTAATTTTTTTCATTGGATCACCACTATTAAGATATTTGATCTGATTCCTTCATTTTTTGGTTTATCTTTACATAATAGACACTATTTTAGTGAAATATAATATTCCATATTTTTAGTTTATTCATATATTTTTTATTTTCTCCCAATTTAGGCTGAATCAAGAGCTGATATTGGATGAGTGTACTACCACAAGCTTAAGGTATGTGGTCTATAACCATTCTTTAATATTTCATCATTTATTAAACTATTGATGGTGTTTCACGTGATGATATTTCCATATTTTTCTATTAAATTTATTGATAATCCTTGAATTAATTATTTTTCATACTTTTTTTCCCTTATAGAACCTATATTTGGTTAGAGGTTGTAAGTCTCAACATGAGCCACCCATGAGGTGTGTTATTTAATCTTCTCTTTGTTAAAGCCACCCCTTTGGGTGTGTGAGATCTATATATACTAGTGGGATCATATCTTTAATTAAATGAGTTAGTTGTTTTGTAAATTCCTCTTTCCCCATGAAATTAAATGTTGTTAAGTTAATTAAATGGTAGGTTTTAAATGAAATTGTGGAATGAGATGGATATTCCCAAGGATTGTAAACTATTATATTGACAGTTTTAATGGGGTATGAAAAATAACATATCCCTTGTCATTATTATATTAATTTCTAGTTCTTGTAAATCTCGGTATGTCACTGACTTCTTATTAAGGTATGGTGCCTATTGTGTAACGTTACGGAACAAAATAGGGAATCGAGATATGGATCTTATGACCCCTAGGTATGAATATTTAGTAGACGAAACTTACTAAGAAAATTAGGTATAAAACCTATGACCCCTAGGTATGATTATTTATAGTATGGAACTAATGCGGAAGATCATGGTATGGCACCTTATGCATAATGGTATGGAACCAACTATGGAATCTAGGCATGCCACCTTCAACACCTATGTATGATTATTTATAGTATGAAACCGATAAGGAATATTGAGGTATGTAACCTATGACATTCATATACATTTATAATTCAATATATAGGTATCCCTAATTATAAGCTTGGGACCTAGATCGTGTAGGTATGTTATTATCCTGATCTTTCTATAGGACGCGATTTGTGCTCTTGATGAGGTCACACTATTTATCTCCTAGGTACCTAGATAATGTAGGTATGATACCATTTTCACATGTGGTGTATGTAGATCTGGTTGTTAATTATTGTGAAGCATTATATATATATTGATTCCCTCCTATTATAGAATTCTCTTATTACATATTATGCTAATACACTTTTCGTATTTGTTATTCACATAGATTTTTGAATGTTATACCTTCACATGGTTATAGTTTAAATGAACATGAAGGATTTTTTATAGGAAACATTGGTGGTGTCCTATTGAGTATATCTCACAACCTGTTTAGGCCATCAATTAGTACTCAGACAAACATAATGGAAAATGTTAGGGATAAGGTCATGTTTCTAGACATTAATGCTTTATTGATTATAGCATGAGAGCAGGGGTTCAAAGGACAGAGTTGTGGATTGCTAAGAAATCTGGAGATATCATTTTGGTCTTTTTGGTTCTTTTGATATACCTTTATGTTTGAGTTCCTACTTCAATGTTGCATGTTCGTTTTTATTTAGAGACATGACATCACATCATCTTGTATAAGGTACTAGATATTACTATGGATGACTATTTGTTTATCATCATGATGTTTTATTTGTCATTTATTATGATTTTTTTGTTTATTTATCCATTATTTATTCCATTTTCTACTCTGATTATGATGTTATAGTATTTTCATTATACCACTATACACGCTTACTGCTAGTCGTCAGCTTCTGGCATAAAGGGTGGCATGCTTGAGGCCTTATGGCCAATCAAGTTATGTTATTTATGAGAAAACTAGGTCAAGGATGTTATAGTTTATGATTAATTATACTTTATTTATTGGGTATGATTATTTTAAGTTATGATCATGTTATCATACCCTTATGTTTATCTTATACTCACTTATGAACATTGATTAATATCTCTTATGTTTACCCTTACTCGGCATCTAGGCTGATCCATTATTAAATTCCATCCCCATGTAATGAATAATAGTTTTAAGTGGGTTATATCTAAGAAGTGTTATATGAGAGAATATATTTGTGGGAGGTGATGAAACTCTTTCATTAAATAAGATGATCATGTATCTAGTCTCCAAAGTAATTGAACCTTTATAGTTATTTAATTGATTGTTATGTAGTTAATATCCATCTAATAAGATGTAATATCTATGTATGGAAATTTTGGGTTTATATATGAAGTATCCAAGCGTGTTGATGAAAATAATGTTGAATTTCCTGAGAAATGAATCATTAAATGTTGAGCTATTGGTAATGATTGTGGGTTGAAGAATCATCATAGGGCATGTAAGTGAGTTTTTATAGTGTTTTAATGGGAAAGGTGATTTAAAACGAGGTACTACAATTGGAAATTTTCTCGAAGAACCTTTCACATGGAAAATTTGATTAACAAATTGGGTAATCCAAAGAGGTGTCACCAATATTTTATGGAGACTATTTTTCTATTAATTGTTTGAAAATAAAGTTGATCAGATGAGGAAGATCCATAAAGGTTCAGGTGAAGAATCAATTTAAACATATTTGAATAAGTTTATGTGCTAAAAATAGTTCCATATATTATAGTGAATATTTGATACAATATTATAATGAGTAATTTGAGAAGCATCTTTTAGTTGGAAGAATAATAAAGGTTGTATTGAATATTGGTGATGTTTCATCCTAAGTATCATTATATGGTGAATAGTATTGTAACACTAAGAAGATAATTAGATTATTTTTGAATAAGTGTTGAATTTAGTAGTGGTGTAGAAGATCTATTGAGATGCTATAAAGAGTATTTATATACTACATATGATTTTTTAAAATTATGTTGATGATTGAACATGATTTAATGTTATTATAAATTAATTTTAAAATTTTTTGATATGTTAAACAATTTTTAATAAGGATGTATAATGTCAATGTTGTAGGAAGTTAATTATTTTGAAAAACTTATTTACACAAATAATTCATTATCTGTTGTAAATATAATTAATATGTAAGGGCTTTCTAGACCTTGTAGGCTAAAAATATGATAAAGTAATAAAGTTGTATTGTGATACATAAAGTTAGCAGAGAACATGTGTAAGGGTAGTCAACCAAAATGTTAGGGTTGACCTATTTGAGATTTTGGAAGAATATAGGTCTATATTAAGATATATAAGGGAAAATTACATGACCAAGGAGATATGTAAGGGTTGATGGTAGAATCAACATTATACGTAATGATTTTTCAATTTTTTAAAAATATGATATTTCTAAATGTTAGAAGGGAGTTTCCAATGTATTTCTTTCAATAATGGGTTAAAAATATCAAATAAATTAGTTTATTATTATTAAATTATTAAATATCATAGATACTATGACTGAATATATAAATCATGATATGAGTAGAGTTTTGAGAAGATATGTTTACACTATGGAGAAGAATATTTCACCATAATAACAACTACATATGAGTAATAGTTCATTGGATGGATTCTAATGGTTCTAAAAATATGAATACAGTCACATAGCTAGGAGAGATCCATGTTTCAGTGAGATGTTGAATATGAATCTCATATTATAATCACCCCAAAATAGAAAATGTCACATCACAATCATGATGATCATTAGAAAATTGATATTTCACTCATTCCATAATGGATATGTTATACCACAATGATATTATTATGTTTGAAAACATTCATACCATCATGGATTATAAAGATCTTAATTTTTAAAGAATTAAATAAGGATGAAAATTTGAGTTTAAGGTTGATAATTTTTGAGATAATTACAAGTACTAAATAATTAAATACTATTGAGATTACTACTGTGATATTTATGGAAATATTTCACCATCACAGAATAAGAAGGTAAATTTTATAATCAGATCTAGAGTGTCAATATTGGAGGGTTTTCATATTTTAAAATATAAAAAATATTATCTATATAATTTAAATAAAAGTGATAAGGATAATTGGAATATTATATAAACTAATTTTAGGGTTATATTGAATATATTATGTGTCAAATAAATTAAACTTATCTAAAACTAATAAGAAATAGATCATAATTGTGTATTGAAGAAAGATGTATGGGGGATAGAGAGAGGGGGACCAAAATAATTATTATCTACTGAAGATCTTATATGTTGAGGTATAATAAGTGAGAAGACTGGAATATGATATATTTATATCCTAATGAATGAAGTTGTGAAACATACTGGTGATTTTTATGTAGTATAAGAATATACTTTTTGATTTCTACATACTATGGAAAGAGAATAGAAATTGTTATTCTAATGGAGACTACTGTTTACTAATTATCATACTTCAAGGATCATCTAGAAATATATGGTAATTCAATAGGAACACCTAGTTAGTTCTAGAGTCTATAATTACAAGTAGGTTATTTCATTTTTCTTAATTGGTGCTAGAAGATTAGGTTCAATGATATACCCTTTCCTAATATTTATCTTTATAATAATAGAGAATCTATGAGTATGTGGGATCAAAACTACCATATATTGAGGACAAGGTCATATAAATTAAAGGGAAACCCCATTTTTATATTCCTATGGGCATTTTTTTACTTTCCAATTTACTATTTCATGAATTGAAACCAAGTGACATTAAATAATAAATATATTCATTCATATAATAAGTGAAAAGGTAAATATGGAAAAAAAACATTTTGTAATAAGTCTCCCACACTAATTCAACCCTCTTAGTCTCATTGTAAGGATCCAGGTTGAACAACATCTAATCAAGTCCTCCAGTTTCAAAACTCTTAGGGTTTCCTAGTTACGTGTCTCCAAAATTTCACAATAGGATTTGGTTACCTAACTCTTAAAGTTGTCTATTTCCACTATTCCTTACACAAGTTAATCCACAGACACCCTTCTTTGGAAAATCCTACCATATTGAATGATCTACATCATGTCATGTCATTTCGTTGGTACAAATCTCACACATAGTATTTAATGGGTTTTATTTTAAATTCTTATGTATTGAATACACATTACATACATATTAAATCCAAAATTATTGAATCATATAAAATATTTATTATACCATGTTTCATACCATTATGTATGCATGATTCTAACAAGTTAGTTTTTAAATCCTTCTTCCATCCACCAAATTAATATGTTTGAATTCTATTAATGTGAAACTTTTTACATAACTCAGAATCTATTTTACTCACCTAAAAATATAATCCAAACATGTTTACACACGTCAAAATGCACCCTATGTATAATGTATTTGAAAATATTTTCATATAAAGGTTTATAATTATTTGAAATTGACAATACGCAAATGAGTAATCATGAATCCATAAATAACCAACCACCACTCTTTTATAACAAGGCATAAAACTCCAGGCCTGTGGGAAGTCTAGGTAAAATTCCATCAACCCGATGATACTTTAACCAAGCAAGATTTTGATATTTTCATAACATTGTCACCTAATATGTATAAAATATTTTCATATTCTAAATTCAGGTTAATAACATTAAGAAATACCAAAGTCAAGGTATATGAAAACTAAATCTTATATTTTCATACCGTGATTGTAATACATGGATTTGAAGTTTTAAAAGAATTATTTATTATATAAATTAAAGAATACATAGTATTCACATTTCATAACAAATTTGTAAACATGAATATTTAAAATGATTAAATAAATAGATAATAATTTTATTTAATTAATTGAAATTATAAAAGAAAATATAAATTTAATATTTAATTAAGTAATGAAAATATCCAATTTACAAAGTATAACAATTACCTTTTATAAAATTTTATAAACTATAATCATTCTTGATAAAAAATATTAAATTTTTATTATTTTTTATTGTGTCATAATTTATTATAGATAATTTGAATTATATATCATAATCCATAATTCAATTTTTCTATTATAATATGCACTATCATGGGGTTCTTGGTGTATTTAATGATGTATGCTATATCATAACTATGAAAAAATAATCTATTTTTTTGTGAAACCTGGGATTCAAGCATCGACTATAATATCGCATATCATAGCCTATGACATTGAATAAAAAAATAAATTTCATTGTATCATAATCCATGATACAATCCATTCATACCCTATGAAAAAAATTATTCATTATTCTTAGCACATATAGGATAAATGTATGACAGATTAAATCAACAACCCCTTTAGATCTTGTTTCATCATTACAAAACACTATTCAATCCCTTTACGATATCAATGAATGAATAGAAATGAATTCATGCACAATGCACAATATGTTTACCTAGTTTTCCCACACTAGGCTAAGTCGCCAAATCCACTAAATCACGCTACTATTTCAACGTTCATAGAAGACTCACTACCCCTCATAGTTTATAAAAAAAATCATAATTTGAAAGTTCACTACTCTCTCAATTGAATTATTATCATCGCTCATTCAGAATAAACTTATTTTGATTACATGAATCAATTTTTTTATACCATGTTGGGTGCATCATTAAATTCCACTTTCATTCACTTTATAAATACCAATTTACCACATATTTTTTGGAAATTTATTCCGGTTCACAAAGCATGCATCCTTTGTGAATCTCTCAACATTTATGATGATCAAATTTTATAAAGTAAATTACTTTCCGAAAGATCTCTTTGTTCTTGAAGATCACATAGACTTCACAATTCTCAAAACTTTCGTGATTCTCATGACCTTTATAATGTTTATATAGCCTTTGAAAACTAATTTTCCTTATGAATCATATGATCAAATGAAAACCTTTACCCAATAAAAATCCTTCACAAATAACCTTCATGAATTCATAGCCTTTGGATTTTCATTAAGGCTTCACTTCCCAATAGAGGGGGGTATAGTCCTATTTATACGCATTTCCGACTATAATAATATTTTTCTTCCTTAAGAAACAAAATATACCTATTGGATATGTACACTGCTATGAATTTTACTTCATTATAAAAATTATCTATTATTTCCTTTTTAGTAATAATTATTCTATACATTTTATTTATGATCATATTTATCCTCTAAACCACTCCATTTTGTTTAGGATTTCTCACTGTTGAAACTTGATACTTTATCCAATGTTTCTCAAGATAATATTCCCCTTGGATATTTGTGAATTCCATAGCATTAACATTATAAAAAATCATAATCTTCTATCCAAGAATCCTTCTGGATTCCTTCAAATATTATTTTATAGGAACTAAATATGTAGGACTAAGGGGAAATAAAAAATAATCAGGCCATCATGATAAAATCATCAATGAAAGAAACATAATACAACTTTTCATCAATGGATCTTGGTGATATAAGTCTGCACACATCTTCATGCACTCTGGTTTACTTTTTTTCTTTCACCTTTTACATCATTCTGGAAGAATTTCCTTATTGAAGAGTATTTCACATGTGAGTATGATCACATGATTTCTTGGGGAAATCATGAGATGAATCACTTTTAAACGAATCTTCTATTGATGGTTGGCATCGATGGACATGTTTTTTATGCCACAACATGTTTTCTTCCTATCTTCATTGAAATAACATATCCTTTTCACTATGCACAGGGTAAAGATTCATCTTTATATTATTTCTTCATAAAAAAATATACCTTATTTTCTATTTATAATACAAATATTCTTGGTAAATATTATATCAGGAATCAAGTTAAAAAATTGAATAACACTTAGAAATTTGTGATTAAGACCTTCGAAAACTAAAATATTAGCACATCTCACATATTTCCCCCTAAATTTGTTCTTTACCTAGACAATAATATTTATGAATTTGTCTTATAAAAATTCTAAAACTTCCTCCTTTTCATATTTTATACCTATCAAAAGATCCTTATTTCCTTTAATATGATATGTGCATCCACTATATGGGATCTAAGCACCAACATTATCATATGCTTTAAGGGTATTCTATGAAACTACTGCCTACTGACCTCATTTAATTTTGATCCACATCTCTAACTATATACCCATTAAGTATTTTATCATCTTCACCATCCTTAAAGTATGATGGATCAACTTCATATTTCACGGATGTAAATTCATTTTATATTTTCAACCCATTCGATGATTCAAAAAGATGATTTCTAAAATAATGTTTAGTCTGCTCTGGAGCATTCCTATACATTGTTGTTGAGAAATATATTTCCATGTATTTAAATATTCCACACTAGAAATATTGACCATTAAATTCATTACTGGAATTTACAACTCTATGTGGTCACCTTAGTTTCTCTAGTTCTGTTTCGTACCTTTTGCTAAAGAAATATGCATTTTTAAAATGTCCCATATTTCTTTAGAAATAACACCTGATATGAGGTGTATTCCTATACATTATTCTAGGAATGGTTATTTATTGGTATCTATGAGTATTCTTATTCTGATTTGTTCCAAAATCAATTTTTAACCTTAGAGTGGGAACATGTGGTATGAAATCTATCTCCAAAAATTTCTATCTATGATGAAGCCCCATAACAGCCTTTCCAATTGGAAATAACTATTTATTCTTTTTTATGGATCTTCATCCTCCTCTTCCATCTTTTCTATATCTTGAGGGATTTTATTTCCCAATTTCATACTAGGAGTCAAGAGATTATCATGATCTTTAAATTTTCTATGAATTATGATAACTTCCTCTTGATGTTTTTCAATATGTTTGATTTTATATCTTCCTATGTTAGTCAAACCATCGATCACACTACTCTGTTCTTCAACTTTGATCTTTTACGAGATGATATTTTCTGAGTTATCTAACATTAATGTCTTAATATTTTAAATGTCTTCCTTCATATCAGATATTTCTTCATCCTTCTATTGTATATAATTTTTGGTATCCTTAACCACTCTATTTTATTACTTTTATTGTCTCTCCCAATATATATCTTCTAAATAATGGATTAAAATTTAGAATGATGATCAACTCTTCCTTTGAATTCATCATCATCATTTTCACTTTATTACCGTATATCAGAGCTCCCCACATCTCCCACCATAGTATTTTCTCCATTATCCTTGCATTTCTCCATTACTTCAACCTCATATTCTTTTGAAAAATCATTTTTCTTTGAAAATATGATTCTTATTTTTGAATAAATTTCTCTAAAAATTATTCTTACCTTTCACATCTTACAAATACTTTTTCATGGGAATTTTAACTTCAACCTCATCATATTCTTGAAAATTCTTATGAAAACTTTTTGTAATATTTCTAACATTTCCACATCGAAAGCATTCAAGTGGAAGTTTTCTATACAAATTTTTATTTACTCTTTGAATATTTATGGAATGGAATTGAATTACCTCATCCATCTCCTCTTATTCTAAGGCACCATCAATAGTAATCTTCCTCATGGACTTCAATTTTACCTATGTGGACTTCCCTTTTTCCATAGACATGATATATTAATTTACAATATCATATGTGACACGAGTACTATACAGGCCATCCATTGTTTGCTCTTTTGGATTATTATCTTTCCAGTAAAAAGACTTTAGGATTCATTCGATGTGGAATTATTCTCAAGATAAGCTTAATTATATTTACATATTTAAGAATTTCTCTAAGAACATGCATGTTTACCACAACAACATTCATCCAATCTAGGGACATATCTATAGAGTCACTAGAGTTCATTCTTAGGTACTCATATTTGTTCCATTGAACCTATAAATTTTCTTCTATGACTTTTGAATCACCTTCATAAATATTTAATAGTGTTAACCACATGGAATAATTGAATTACATGACATCACATTGTGTAGATTTCATTAGACAATTCTTCCCCTGATGCATTGATTCTTATAGTGTTAGCATCTAATTCCCTTCGAATGGCTTTTGATAAATCACGGCTATCAACACTAGCAGGAATAGCATTCATTTCAACCATAAATATATTCATACATAATGATCTGAAGTATTTATATATCAGATTCTTCCATAATTGAAATTTTTTCCATTGAAGATTGAAACCCATTTATGATTTAAAACCTCTATTGTAACCCTTGAGAGAGAAACACTGATATTAACCTTTTTCTATTATACCAATTATTAGAAAAAAAATTAGTTAAAAACCCTAATAGGGGGTGAATCAGGGTTTTAATGATTAAAAAAATTCCCATTCAGATCATGTTTCATCGTTAAAAAACTCTTCTCTCCATTTACAATAACAATGTATGAACGTAAAAAAACATGCATGAAAAACAACAATTTTACATGGTTTTAACATACTGGGCTACATCTAATGATCATATAAAGGAAATGTGCCTATTTACCAAATACAATAAATAGAAGTACTATTAAAAAGATTTAAGTGGACTCACTATCCCTCCTAGTTTAAAACTAATCACAATTTTTAAGCTCGCTACTCTCTCAACTGATTTACGCTCCCAACACCATCAAAAGGATATTATTTTGATTACATGAATCAATATGTTTTAAATGAAATTTTGTTAATAAATAACGTCAATTTTCATCCAATTGATGAATTCCACTTTTCCAATGATTTAATATGAAATTCAATTTTTTCATGAATATCACTACCTTTATGATTCTCTCAAAATTTGTGATGCTCAACTTTTACAAATCTCACTACTTTCGAAATGATCTTTTTGTTAGAAAAATCATATAGCCTTTGTGGTGCTCACATATTTTTTATGCTTCCATCTTTAGCAAAGCTTACATAGACTCTGTGATCTTCCTTTATCAAAAAAATAGATGATCTTATGAAAACCTTCACAAAATAAAAATCCTTCATGAATCACCTTCATGTATTAAATACTTGGAATTTTCATTAAGGATTAACATCTCAAAAGAGAGGGTAGAGGTATACTTATAGGTTTTGACCACTGTTCATGAATCTTTTAACATCTCTGAGGACTCTTTTCAAAGATCTTTATTCATATTCATGAATCCATTTATTTCGTGAAACATTAAGTGAAATTTACAATTCATAAAGTTTCTCATACTTGGGTACCGTACCATTATTCCTTTGTTCCTACCCAACTTTCATTAAGATTCACACATTTGGAAAACACTAACCATTCACGAAGCACCATACATTCATTAAACCCATTAATTTTACATATTATTTAATATACATCCCACGAAATCCTATTTTATTGAATCCTTGGTCATTATCCAAAAGTTGAACCCAAAAAATTTGGCAAACACTTGGAAATGGAACCACCTTTTATATGTTATCTTTTGTACCACATTCAAGGCATCCATTAAGTTATATTAAAAAATATATCTTCAAATCTATAAATGACCTTAAAAATATTATTTTTCAGTAAACATAATCAACCAAAAAAACATCAATGTTTCCTTTATGGATTTTTTTATCAATAATTATGATATCGGATGTTGTAAAGGAAGGAATACTGATCTGATGAGTGATGATAATCCATGTCATATCATAATCTATGATATGAAATTTAGAATAATAAAAGATAAATTTTATTTATGAAGTTTGTATAACAATGATGATTTAATGATGATCATGAATCTGATACCACATATGGGTTTTTATGATCATCTCATGATAAAAATAGTGAAAGAAACCTACTTCTTTTCCTGATATATTATTATTGAATAAACATGATGTTGAGAAAATAAAATATAAATAGGTTTACCTAATTCATGGAACCATCCATATCTGTTGAACTTAATAGAGAATGATTAATGGAGATCACCAAGAAATATCTCATAAAATCTCACTTCTATATGGATGACATGAACTACTGGAATATTCATATTCTATGAGATGACACTAGAACTCTAAAGGTGTTATATCACCTTATCCTTAGAAGAGAAGATAATTAGGAAATAATAGAGCCTAGAAAATTATTGATACTATCATACATACCCAATGAAAGGATCTTTATCATTTTAGATGCTCCCATAATGAAATTAATGGAGTTTAGGATTAGAAACCAATGCATAGAAACTCACAATAATTACCCATATCAATTTTTTATAAGGTTATGATTGTTTCAATGTTTTAAACTGTTCTTATATGTTTTTGAGGCTAAATAAGAATCCCATATACCAAATTTTTCACATTTTAATCCATTCATACCATATGAAATGAATTTATATACATTATATGATATATGAAGAACATATCATACAATATACATCACACGTATATATAGGATTATGATATCAATGAATCATAATATTTTACTCTTGTTTTTTAGTGTATATCATACATTTATTTCATTTATTTTTCTTAATTTATTCCCCTTTAACCAATCCATTATATTCATTCCCTTTTGTCTAATCAAATGGATTAGTTACTAATATCTAGTATAACTTTTTGTAGATAATTAAATTTTATCATTGTGTTTTGAGAGATTTTGATAGGATATGATCATTATGTTATTTTGTTTCATAATTTCAAGAATTTATAATTACAAGACTTATTCTATCATCCACCTCCCCTTTCTCCCTCCACCAATTTATGGAATATTAATGTACTATATAGATTAATTTTTAGATTATGTTCATGTGTTAATGTGATTGAATTTTTAAATAGTTTATCTAGGAAAAAATGGTGATGTTTTTATAATTAACCACATAATATTCTATGAATATAATAATTGTATGTTTTCATGGATAAATTGGTTAGTGTTCATGTAAATTTGGTTATTATATTGCACATCAGTGGTTGTGATAGGAAACTAATACCAATATAAAAAATGAGATGTTATAAAATTGATCACTAATGGTTTCATAAATAAATATTTACAGAATACCCGATCAAAATCATATAGTAGTCATGTTTCATGGTGGTACTTATTCAATGCTAATATATAGAGAAATATTTATATATCTTATAAATTTATTTTTCTTTCTTACAATGGTTTTATTGGGATTTTAAATTACTTACTTATGGAATTTTTTAAAATTTTAAGAACTTATATATGAATTATGTATTTGAGACTAATTATTTTTAAAAAAAATTAAAGTGTTATCTATTCATGATCATTATATGATGATAATTCTGGTCCTTGATTGAAAAAGATGAATAGTTGTGGCCATTATAGAGGCTCATTACTTCACAAAGGCTAAGATATCTCATACTGATTATAGGTTTTATAAGTATAGTATGATGATATAAATTTAAATTCATACAAATAGAATTTATCTAAATTTTTTCACATAATGAAAATTAATTTTATAAGGAATTATTTTAGCAATGGGATTTTCTTTAAAGTTAAATGATAGATAAAATTTTATAAAAAGTGAATATATTATCAATTTATTATTGATAGTTCACCATATGATATGTTTTTTGATTCTTCTCATTTAATGTGAGACTATCTATTGATATAATATTATACACACCATAATTAATAGTGACAAGATTTATAAAATGAATAATCATACTTTTGTAGACTTTTTTACAGATAAAAGATCACTGTAAATGATTTAAATGATGATTTAATATAATACTTTTGTTTCATTCGATCTTAGATAAAAATATAAAAAAATCTTCTCTACAGTATGTAGTGGTGGATGATCAATATTGGTTTTATTATATAATTATTTTAGTTAGGTTAGAATCACCTATTACTGTAAAGGGATACACATAAGTCTATATTTGACTAATTGTAGTTACCAATATGTATATTGGACCATCTACTTTAGATGTGGTGGTATGCAATCCTGATATACAATTAAATATTTTATATAATGGTTGAATTAGATAGAGGTATATTTATTATATATAAGATCTCCTTGAAAGTGGATTCTATAATACAGTGATAAGAACTTATCCAATGTATCTTTTGGTTGTAAAAGATATGTTAACTTGCTGAATTTAGTGGAATTTAATTATGAAACTAGTTATAATGAATGAAATTTATGTAAAATTATTGTTTAAAGATGTTATTAAAAATATAGTTTAGTTAAATGAAGTGTTTGGTTTTATTTCATGATGTGAATGATGGTGATGTTGAAAATATCACTTTGTCTTATGAAGATGATCAACTATAATGAGTTAAGAGAAAAATATGTTTCATTATGTTATATGAATGTGTTAATTACGTAAATTCCTTATCATATGATACTAGTATTGGAAACAAGGTGTTACAGGGTTTGTATCATAATTATTATAATTATTAATGGGGTTTTAATGAAGTCCATGTAAATTTTTTTTATTTAATTGAGTGTTAAGCCAAGTAATGACAAATTATTTACAATAAAATAATGAAACAATGATTAACCAGCTGAAGTCACTATAAATTACAAATTTTAATCATATTTTTAAGTAAACATTTTATTTTATATCCTTTAGTTCATAAATATTAGTAATATAAATAACATTAACTAATTTATTATAAAACTTTGATCATTTGTTTCAAAAATAGTCAATATCATATATCATATCTTTTTTAAAAAATTTCCTTTTATGTGGAAAATACTGAAGAGGATTAAGGATTTAGGTAATTCTTAAGAACTGAATGTATTTAATATATACCATTTTTACGATATTATATAAATTAAATTAATAGTCAATTTAATCAATTAAAAGGATAAATTACTTTTGATGTTTTGTTATTGTATTTTTCTTGGTGACTTTTCTTACATTTAAGATAATGATATCTTTTCAAGAGAGGCTACGTTGATTTATTGATTATTGAGTTATATTATGACATATATAGAGGTATTTTATAATTATATTTATCATCTTTTAATATTTTTGGGACAAAACCATTAGTATTTTTTAAATGTAGATGGAATTTATTCTCTATTTCCTAGAGAAATACATAGAATTAGTGAGTTATGAAATAAAGTGTTGAACAATACATTCACCTTTGGATGTTTATGTTTTGAATGTTTTGAATATATGTCATCATGTTATATTTTTGAGTTTTTAAAATCATGGTATGTGTTGTCTTACTTTTAGCTAATTTAATATATGTTATGAAGAAGTTTGAACCATAAGGTTCTCTAATAATGGTAAGTATTCATTGACATGTTGATGAATTAAATAAATTTTTTATTAGTTCCAATATCCATTACCCTTTATGTTTTCATGATGATACCGTAGTATAGTATGATTGATTGGTTTTTCTATATATTTCTACATTTTTTGAGAAAAAGGTTTCATAAAATTCGGTGGTTGGTAGTTCCTATAAAAATATATGTTTGGTGAAAATTGAAGTTCATGTCGATTAAAATAAATTTCATGATATTTAATTGAGGTTTGGGAATTTAATAATACATCATAGATAAATTAGTACTCTTTTATTCTAGGAATTATGATTCTGAATGGTTGTATTATATAGTTTATAAGGATTAAAAAACACTTTTTTATCATAACTAAAGAAATTATAAACCATTAAACCTAAGGTAACCCATGTATTGAAACTAAAACTATAAACCTATATAATGAAGAAACTTCTTATGAACCTTACTCCGTAGATACCTTGAATTATATATTTACAAAAATTTCTGGTGAAGATCTATTAAAGGTACTCGAAGTACTCTCTTGTTTGCAGTGTATACATGGGTTGTCGTGAATCACTAAATGCTTAGGAAATATCTTCCTGACATCAATGGTATATTATTACCTCACTGGAAAAGGGAAGAGGAATAAGATAACATCATATTGAAGAGAGATATTTGACTAAGGCATGGGAAATATTATATACCCACATCATGGGTACGAACATCATATATATCCTTCAACCTTCATTCCAATATTAACTCTTAAATTCATAACATATTAGTTAATTCCTTGTTGTCACAATATTTATGACCTCTTGGTTGGGTGTTTTTATCACATAAATTATATATTATTTCTCTTATATATTTAATAATATCATCATATGCATTTTATCCACATGTTACCATAAAATTTTAGGATTATAAAGTATTTCGTAGACATTACACATGTATCGTAGTAAATATTTCAAGGAAAAGGAGGGGCGTAATACCTTAGACCCTACTATAGAAGCTAAACACCGTATCCTAAACTATAACAAAATATGCAATCTAAAGAGCCTTTATTCATGAGTATATTTGTAATTTAAATTTATGAATGTTAAAAAAATATTATAAAAAATTAACTGATTTTTTGATTTTTTTTAATATATTATCTTAAGATGAGATTTTTAGATTTCTTCAAAATGATTGACTTTTTGGTGAATAGTAAAAATACCAATTTTGTTAAAACTGTGAATTTTATTAATTCATTGGGATATAGGCATAAACAAAAACTCAAAAACTCTTATATTAAACAAATATATGTTTCATAATTGACATTATACAATTTAAAATATTATGATAAATAATCTTATTTTTGATATCTTAAGGTTTAAGCTACATTGTTCGCTAAAATTGTTTGAATGAGTTATAACATTACTATTTTAAAATTATGTTATTTCACATTTATAAATTTTATATTATTAAAAGGATTTAAAATTCGGAATAATTAGGTAATAATTATGTAAAAAAAGAACATTTTATTTTTTGTTATAAATATTAAATCCCTATTGTAAAAACTATTTACTATGATAAAAGATAAAATTGTAAAAGTTTAAATTTAAGAGTTAATGGGATTAAAACATAATAAAAACATGTCTATAATGAGTGAAGGAGTTGTTTTTTGAGCTTATATCATCCCTAGTCCATTATTTTAAAATTTTGAGCCGCATTACATTAGAGTGACTTCCCATTATCGAAAATATTTTGGCATGTGTTGGTTTAATTATAACTAGTTCATTATATGTTAGGAAAAAGTTTAAAGTACAATTTTATCCAAGAATGGTAAGTCTCACACGAAATTTTATTGAGGGAAATAAATATTTTTAGTAGTTCCTAAATCCCTTAACGTTAATGAGTTCATAATGATACCCTTATAAAGGGTGAATGATTTATTTATCCATTTATTTCTATATTGTTAGAGAAAATAGTTCCAGGAAATTCAGTGGTTGATCATTCTTATCAAATGATATGATTGAAGAAAAATGAATTTTATTTTGATTTAAATAAATTAAATGATAGTTATTAGAGGGTTGGGAATATATGAATACACCATATTTAAATTTTTACTCATTTATTCTAGTAAATATTGATTTTAATTGTTGTATTGTAAGGTTTTTATATGATTAAAAAACATTTTTTATCACTATCAAAGAAATTATAAACCTTAAAACCTTAAGATAAACCATGTATTGAGACCAAAACTATAAAACTATATAAAATTAATAAACTTCTTGTGTACCTTACTTCATAGTAGCCTTGGATTTTTTATTTACATAAATTCTTGATAAAGATCTCTTAGAGGTAGTCAAACGAATCTCTTCTTTATAGTGTACCCATGGGTTGTCCTAAATCACTATATTCTTGGAAGAAATCTTCATCGCATCTATTTTATGTTAGTACCTGACTGGAAAAAGAAAAAGGAATAATAGAACTTCATATGGAAGAGAGATATTTGATAGCAGCATGGGAAACATCATATACCACTACTGGTAATATGATCTATTCCAAAGGTTTTAGGAAAACATTTGGTATAGTTCACTAATTTGGACCTATACCAATGGTTTTTCGAAAACCGTTGGTATATGGGGGGACCTATACCAACTGTTTGGCCAAACCATTGGTATAGGTTCACTAATTTGGACCTATACCAATGGTTTGGCCAAAACCATTGGTATAGGTCCATTATAGAGTCCCTATACCAATGGTTTAATCAAACCGTTGGTATAGGTCCCTCCTATACCAATGGTATGCCCAAAATTGTTATTATAGGTCCCAAAATCAAAGACCCAATACAAACAGTTTTGAGAACTGTTGGTATAGGTACATGTATTTCTAACGGAATCATCATACATTGGGCATTAAATAACTTAAATTTTGAAATACTTATGATAATATATATATATATATATTTATGAAACTATGTTCACAAAAGTAAGTTAGGTTAGTGGTTAGGACATTTCAATTACAAACGGGAGGTGCTGGGATCAAAAACAACCGGATGATTATTTTTTGAATTACATATACCAACGGTTTATGGAACAATTGGTGTATATTTTCATATTAATTATACCGATGGTTTTCAAAACCTTTGGTATCAGTCTATACCAACGGTTTCCCCAAAACCATTGGTATAGACCTATCCTCGCGGATTACATGGAAACGGTTCTCCAAACCATTGGTATTGCCTATACCAATGGTTTGCAGGCCAATACCAATGGTTCCAAACTGTTGGAATAGGGTATTTTTCCATTACTGTACCCATTTTATGGGTACATTATTCTTATATATCCCTCAACTCATCTACCTTTATTAACTAATATGTTCATAAAATATGAGTTAATTCCAAGTTGTTACAGTATTTGTATCCTCTTTGTTGAGTGATTTTATAATAAAAAGTCTATATTATTTCTATTATATGTTTAATGATATCATTATATAGAATACATCTATATTATATCATAATATATTTGGATTCCAATGTGTTTAATAAACTTTCTATATAAATCATAGTAAATGTTTCATGGAAAATGTAGGATGTAATACTCAATACCCTATTATAGTAGGTAAACGCCATATATTGTACTATCCCACAATGTGAACTCGAAAGAGCCTTAATTCATAATTAAATTTTGAATTACAGTTTCTGAATTTTAGAATTTAATTTTAGAGGTATAAAATAATTTTTTATTTATTTTTTAAATATATTATCTTAAGAAGAAATTTTTATCTTTTTTAAAATCGATTGATTTTTAGGTCAATAGTGAAAATACCATTTTTGTTAAAATCATGAATTTTTCACCATCATTAGGATGTAAGAATAAAATAAAAATTTAAAAAATCATTATATTTAAAAACCACATTTTTCATAAGTAATATTTTAAAATTTAAAATATTATGATTCCTAAACCTATATTTTAAAATTTAAATCTTAAGTTGCATTTTTCACTAAAATTGATTTAATGAATTATAAGGCTACTAATTTATAATTCACCAATATCACATTTAAAATTTCAATATAATTAATTGAATTTCGAATTTCGAATCATTAGGACATATTTTTTAAAAATGGACCAGTTTAATTTTAGGTATAAAGGATACATTACTATTGTAAAAACTAATAACCTTGGTAAAATCTAAAATGGCAATAGTAATAATCTAAAGGGTAAAGGGATTACAAATGATAAAATAAATGTCTATAATTTATTTAATGAGGTTTTTATCAACCTTATCACTTCCCCACTAAATGTTTTAAAATTATGATCCACTTTCATTGAGATTTAATTCCCCTTTTTTAAATTTATTGATATTTACAAATATGTCATCCCTTTTCAATTAAAAACGGGTGCTCCTCCCCTTAAATAAAATCACACCAAAAAGATGTTATTTCAATCCAAAATATTCCCAAAAATATCCTAAACACTATTATATAACTTAAATATGCTATTTTCTTCTAAAAATAGTATCCCATGAAGGTTTAATCTCCTTCGCAAAGAAGACATTTCATGTAGTAAGGTAAATATTTCAAACCGCTACTCCCTATTTAAAATTTATTTATCCACTTTTCATCTTCCAAAAGTTTATCTCCACAATATTAAAATGATCAGATGAATATAATTTTTCTATATTTATGTTATTATATTGATTTTACAAGCATTAACAAACTTCTTCTTTTCCCTTAAGAAAAATAAAGATTTGAATCATGTGTTGTGTGGAGTATCACCTCCACAACGCAATTCATTTTTCTTTCCATTAAAAAATTACATGTATATTATTGATATGGAAGTTAATATATAATTATGATATTTATTAGATATTTTATATTCTATAATGGTAAATCATATTTCTCATTTTACTCAATCCATAAAAACTAAATCATCATCCATGCATACAAGTAGACTACCACCTCCATGGAACGATAAGTTCCCTTTATTCCATTTCATAAACATCTTAAATTTATGTTCATTGGAATGGTTTTAAAGGATAAATAAGATTTAATGTCACTATTATATTTCTATTAGGATAAATTGTGTAACCAATTAACAATATAAATAAAAACAATCATTATGAAATTATCTATCTTAAACAAGAATACTATGAGTGAAATGTTTCATTAATATTTTTATATATGTTACATATTATTTTAATTCCTTTATAATAATAAAATATCACACTAATAAAACTAAATAATATTATTATTCAATGGGTGTGATGATATTTCAACTAAATCACCTTATAATCATCCATTAATATTGGTTTTTTCATGTTTGGATTGGTTTGACCACCTATTTGAACAATACTATGAATTTATATCATGAATGAATATGAGAACATAATTAATGTTATAATTTAATATAAATTTGTAAATAATTATTTGATTTTTATACTCGAAATTTTATTTCAATATTTAATTCGTTAAGTATGAAAAACCCCTTCGATATTGAAGAATCACAAAAACATGATTGGTATCGATTTCATCTCCAAAGATAAAGACTAAAACAATCATGAAAGAAATTTGAAACATAATAAATGACTATAAATCATACCTAAAATTATATTTAAGGACCTGTAAATAATTAACTTTGGAATAATAATGAATATTTTCATCATTACTGTGAAACTAGTAAAAATGATCAAAACTATAAACAGACGATGTTGAAAATAGGTATAAATCATATAGAGAATGACTATTTATAAAGAGTATAAATGTAAATGGATATGATTATGTTTTTTAATTATGTGATAAGGGTGGATATATTTGTGATAAAGGAGTTTGAAGTATGTTCATGAAAGTCAGTATAATAGGTAAGGTGTTTTGTCTCAAAATACACTTTTTGAGACATGTTTTGTATTATTCACCTAATTTTATTTTTGTAGTGTATATAATTCCTATTAGAGATTTTGTATATTAAAATTTCTTCAAAAATTTTATATTAAGATAAATTTTAATCCCAATATTTGAAATTTTATTTATTGAATTGATAAGTAATCCATAAGTGGGTGTTTCCATCTCAATTTTTTCCATTAGGGATTATTATATCACCACCTATTTCATATTCTGTGATGCATACATTTCCATGTAGTATTTTTTACCATATTACTCATTAATTTAGTGGGATTTATAAGACACTATTTGTATCCCTTCCTCATATTATTTTCATTAAATAGGTAATAAACTATTATAAATTTAAATATTTCATACGGTTTAAAGACCATACTATGTTTTGATAAAGTAATAGTGTGTATAGTTTCCTAGAAAATACATCACTACCATAATATTAGAAATTGGATGTGGGTTTTTCAAACATAAAACTAGGGGTAATCACCCTGCAAATTTTTATTTTAGAATTGAATCAATAATCACCCTAATTCACAATGGGTTGGCCAATGACTGCACACCTATATTGTCACATCCCGACCAGATACTTTCCAGTTATTTTGTTTATTTTTGAGTCACTTTTTTTAGATTAAATTAATTAAATCAAATTTAAATTAAAATATATTTTATTAAATAAAAAAAGCGGAAAACTATAATCTATTCCACTTCTACCCCTTCCATGCACGCTGCCCCGCCCCCTCTACTCTGGTCACGCGATGCACCCCACCCCTAGACCTCTCGGTCACGTGCGCTCCCCCTTGATGGTCGACCTCCCCTCCAGAGACCTCCATATATCAAGCCACATCCGTCACCCACTTCCCCTTCATTCAAATCACCGACCCCTCCCTCCTCTAGTGGTGTGTGTGCGACCTCCCTCTCCCCCCTCCCTCGGGTGAGCTTCTGTCTCCACGAATCCTCCCGATTTCCTTGGGTTCTCGGCTTGATCTGCCTAGGTACATTCTCTACCTCCATCTTTTGATTTTTTTTTGGAAACTTCCCCTCATTCCATCACCCTGTGCCTTGGACAAACCCTATATTATAGGTTACCTAAATTTAGGATCCTTTCATTTTTTAGGGTTTGATATTTAATGTTTGTGGTGCGGTTGAATTCTGGTTGAGGTTTTGCACAAAATTTCGGCTTTTTAATCACTCGAGTTAGGATGATCCTTTCCTTAGCATTAGTAAATGATTTTATTTGCATATATAATTAATTTTATATTGTTCTACAATTATATGGTGAGGTTTGAAATTTTTTTGAGAGGATTTCATGAGAAATTGGGTTGGTAATGTTTTTCTACATAAAATTGTGTGTGTATTTTAGGTGTAAAATCTTGTTTTATTCTTGAAAGAGTATTATAAATTGTGTAAATTGATTATTATATTTTTTTAGTGATGAAAAATACATTTTTAAGGGTTTTACATGCTTGTGTATTGGGTTTAGATTTTGTATCAGAAATTGGCTATGTTTTGTGTGAGTGTCTTGGTGTAGCATTTCTTGAAAATGTTTTTGAGGGTATCATGGTGGGTGAAAACTTATTTTAAGCGAACTTAAGGTGTGGATTATTTTGGAAATATTTTTTGATAGAAAATTAAATATTTTAAATGTGATTGTGATTTGTACTTTTCAATATCAATAGAAGATGGTTTTGAATGGAGAAAGTGATGTTTTCAAAATGTTCTTGGTTAATGTAATGTTTTAAAAAGGGGTTTGGATCCTGCCTTTAGTTGGTTTCTTCCACCCCTTTTTTTTATTTCAATTTTATATAGAGTTTTAGGTAATATTTCGTTCCCTTCTGGGTTAGTTAAATTTTTTGGTGGATCCTCGTAGGGTTTCACACACATACATAGGTACGTATATCTATATTTATATATATGAATCCCCCTTACACATATTCCCTCATGGTGCAGAGAATATGTGCATTGGGTTAAGGGGTATGTATATATATATGAGTTTATGTGTGCGCGATTGTGGGGAGATCTTCATCATAGGCGTCGGGTGATGAATTTTTGGACTTGGTATGCTTCCTTTTGAGGTAGATTTACCTATGCATTAGCCTTTAAATTTAATAATTATTGATTTCCTATTTTTTCACATTTATTAAATGCTATTTAGTTCTTTTGGGATTTTATAATAGTATTTTATTGGAAAATAAAGTAAGACCCTTTAATTTGAATTTCATGAAATTGTTTTATTAAATGTTCTTACTAAGTGTTTAATGAAATGACCCTTTAGCCCCTATAAATGTGCTTCATATTTAAAGTGGTGAATTTAGTTTCTTAAATGGGTTTCCAAGTGCATTTCTTGTTTTCAATGTAATGGTGTGTGTTTCTGCCTTTGAAAATTATTTAGTGTTAAATGATTTTTTGTGGGTCATTTGGTACTTTTGTATGAAAAATTAATTTTTTTGAAAACCCTCTTTGGGATGAACCTCATTCCTAGTGGGTGTTGATGGTAATGGGTGGAAATCGGATGGAACTTCTCCCGTGTGTTGATGGTTGAAGGCAAGAGGGAGAAAATACCTTGGAGTGATTCGGGGTTTATTTTTGTGTGTGTGTGTTGATGGTGTAAGATGAAAATGCATGTGTTGGATTTCTTTCTTAGTATTGGTTGACTTGCACCACTTTTTTTAGTCTTAATATAAGAACCTAGCATAACAAGTGCTTTTTTTATAAATGATTGTTGCAGTAGTTTAGATTATGCTAGAGGCCTATATGAGGGGATATTTTATTGTTTCTACTATGGGATTGGTCCCCTCGATAAATCCAGGTAGGGCCACAATCGGGCATTTGGACGTTATAACATCATTGGGTAGGGCATGCCCTCATGATGAGTCACATGTATAGTACGTTCTAGATTATTCATGATATCCTATGTTTCACCCATGTCTATATGAATAGATGTTTTTGATGCATTGTTGAATAGATTCTCTTGTGTGTGGTTTTCTCATTAACTTTGTGTATTATTTTTGAGCTTGCGTCTAGAATATTGTGGATTATAGCTAAAAGGATAGTGTTTTAAAATGGTTATGGGAAAAGGTTTTGAAAAGGTTTTATACTCACTATCTCCATTATAACAAGAATGTCATATCTTCTTTAAAATGTATATAGTTCCTTATTGAGAAATAATATGGTTTATAATGGAAAAAATGGAAATGGACCGTGATTTTCTTTGAAGGGAAAATGTGTGAAATAACTTACTTTTATATATTGTAGTTTAATCCGGAAATTCATGATTATTTTATTTAAAGGAAATGAATGAGGGAGTCTATTACTTGGGTACACCTACTGAGTTTTAATACTCATTCCTATACTTCATTGTTGTTTTTTAGTCTCAGGAGCATGTTTCAGTTTGATCTTGATCACCATAGGTGATGTTGAGTCTTGGGAACTGAGAGTGACCCACAAGTTCACATGGAGTTTAGTGGTCATCATGTATGGTTAGTTTTTCTTTTTAGTTCTTACTAAGTTGTTCTATTTAGTTTATTTTTTTGGGCTTCTTTATTAATTGTATACTACATAAATTTATTTATATTGAATGAAATAAATCTCATTGTTACTCTACTAATGCCCTTGGAACCTTTCACTAGCTCTGGATGATCGGGAATGCCTCTCGGGTCGTGTCGCTCGCCGACTCGGGTGACCGGTTCAGGGTCGACCCGGGTTGGTTTGTGACAAAATGGTATTAAAGCCAGGTTCATTAGAGGACCTATCTTTCAGTGCACCCTATGTTATTTGGGTGGTCAATTTAGATGAATTAGGACCGTTGGAACTTGGGTGTTGGTTTGGGGGAGTGTCCCTCCAACACTATTTGTACCGAACCTTGAGTTACCATGAGAATTTGGGATTTCTTGGTTTATTTCGTTTTTATGGGTTGCTTGGTATTTAGTAAAATGAATTGAGAGTTGGTCCAATTGTCTCAATGAGCTCGTATAGCCTAGAAAGCCATGTGGAGTCAGGGATGTTGTCTTGAAAGACTCTCTATGATGGTGGTCTGATTGGTATATGGCCGCTAACCATATGGCTAATTCACCCATCACCACTAGTTTTCCTTAGTGTATTGTTTTGGTTCCTTTAGATATTTTGAGATTTTTTACCCGTTGAATAGTAGTTTTCTTTTATTTCTACATAATGTTGGTTGGGATGGTTTTGATGTGTCTTGTTTGTAGTTTAAAATGATGTTTGGTTTGAAAAAAATGATTATTGGTTGGTCAAAAAAGAGGTTTCCAAAACCAAAACTTTGAATACTTTGGAGAGTGAAAGGGGGTTTCTTGAGAGTGGGAGTCATTTTGGAAAATGTTTTCAGGGTTTATGAAATGTTTTTTGAGATGTGAAATTGGAAAAAATGTGTTTGGAACATTAAAATTATTTTTTTTCTTTGACAATGATGTGAGGTATTAAAATTTGTTGAAGTATTTTAAAATTTGTTTTGAAAGTGATTATGTTTCTTTTATCTGAATCTTGGTATTCCTTTGAGTTCTCATATATATGTATACAGGTGTATGTATATGGTGAGTGGATGGTTATTGGTATGTATGGGTGAGTTCATGAGCTAGCACAAGAGTGTATATATGTGTGGCTAAATGGAATACCAATAACAAGTTATTGGTTTGTAAGGCTTGTTATGTTTCCTAAAAATGTTCTTCTTAAAGGGGGATTTCAATGCTTCAAAAAGGTGTGAGTGTGTGATGTTGCCTTTTTATTTTTGGTGTTTTCCTTTTTTTCCTTTGTCATTGGTGTGTTGGATCTATGATTGAAATCACGTTTTGATTTTGGGTTGTTGATTTGAAAATGAGATATGGAATTTTGATTTATGATATGTTCAGATTTTATTTCATGCTCTCTATTTTCAAGTTTCATTCCTACTGAGTTCTTAGGTATTTTTAGAAGAATATTTGTCTGGTTCTAAAATCATCATGTGTCTTTTAGTTGATCAACCCGTGATTTAGATGTGCGGTTTATACATTTCGGATATGGAGCCGGGTGGTTCTCAATATTAGGAGATCGTCCATAGGTTCTGAGAGTTTAACCTTCCTCATTTCCTTGGGTAACCAGATTTAGGGAATGCTAAGAAATGGACATGAAATATTGAGGAGATCATTGTTCAGATTTAATCTCCTGAACCTATCACGCTTGATCTTTCCACCTCTATGTTGTATGACCTAAGTAAGAAAAGGTTGAAATCCATTCTTCAGGTAGAACCATAGAATAATTTCTTGTGGGAATTATTTAAAGCCTTGTTCATCTAGAAGTACTTCCCTGATGATGTGAACAAACTGATGGGTTCATGGTTGGACAGTCTCAAGTTGGGTGATTCAACGGTGTTGGAGTATGCTAAGAGCTTCACCAAAATGGTGTCGTATCTCCCAAACCACAATGGGGATGAATTTTGGAAAGGTCAATTCTTTGAAAGGTGTCTCCGATCATAATTCCATCCAACTATTCCTTCATTCCCTAATTATTATAATGAATTCATGAGGCGGGATATTCATGTCGAAGATGATTTAGAAGCATCTGGCTAGTTGAGTAGACGTCCAAAAAGGCTGTTGTTTTCGACCTCACTAGATTCATCTGAGGAGACGTATTGGATATGTTTCTAGTGTGGGAAGCTGGGGAATAGGAAGTTTTCATGTTGCGAAGCACCTAATATCTATCTTACCTTTGTACTTTTAGGTCATTTGAAACTGTTTTGCTTGGGTGTCACCAAGAAGTGACATGGTGGTAGATCGACTCCCTTGGAGAACCTTTTAGCTCAGTTGGATGAACATAGCGCTGACACAAGATCAATCGGAAGATTTTCTTTGGTTGAAAAATCACTTTTTGTTGTAATAAACGTAATTTGTGGTGTTTTCCTTCTTTGGGTATGGATAATGATGTTGTATGTTTTTTTGGAACTCCTTTTTAATGAGAATATATTTCTAATGTTCTTAATGATGATGTATAACAGTGGTATTTTTGTCCCATGATTCATTTTTTATGTGTTTTCCAAGATTTTTATTGGATTTGAGAATTAAAATGGATTGTGAAACAATTTTTTATATAGAATCCCAATACAGTGGTGAGACCACTATTGGATCAACTCAAGATGAGTCTAACTTCCATGTTTTCTTGATGGAACACTTTCTTGTTTCCGCTTCACACAACCCTGATTATAGTTGTTGGTCAACTTGAAAAGTGGTTCTTGTAATGGATTCTCACAGATATCCTGATCAGTGCACGACTAGTTTCTTGGATGGTTTCTATGTTAGGGGTTGGGGTGTTCCTTGTTGGGATGTGTTTAGAAAAGAGTGAGTCTCTTATTTTTTATCTCCTCATTGGTTGTTTGAGCTCTGTGTTCTTTTGTGATTTCTTACTTGGATGTGTGACTTCTTTTGAGGATGGACACATAGTTTCATTCTGGGAATCTTTAGTTCAGGACCTTGAATAAAAGATAGTGTTGGTTCTTTGGTCTTATGAGTTTTTAGGATTTGTCATGGGTTATAGTCCATCTTCTCTTTGGTCTGGATCAACTGAATCTCTTGGGACTTTTTGGTGGAAGAAAGTGTCATGGTGGGGAGAATTCTCACACCCCGACCCAATACATTCCAATTATATTATTTATTTTTGAGTCACTTTTTTTAGATTAAAGTAACAAAATGAAATTTAAATTAAAACAAATTTTATTAAATAACATAAATAAAAGGAAATACCTAATCTAACCCTCTCACCCACCTACCACACATGTTGCCCCCCCTCCTCTCCTCGTGTCGTGCGATGCACCCCACCCCGGTCCTCTCGGTTGTGTGTGCTCCCCCTTACCAGTTGACCTCCCCTCCAACAACATCCATCCAGTGAGACACCTCTGGTGCCCCACTTCCCCCTTGTGAAAATCGCTGACCCTCCCCCTTCCTCCATTGGTGTGTGCATGACCTCCCTCCCCCCCGTGGGTGAGCTCGTCTCTCCATGGCTCCTCCAGATTTCATTGGGTTCTCAACTTGATCTACCTAGGCACATTCTCTGCCTCCCTCTTCTATATTTTCTGGAAATTTTTCTTCATTCCATCACCCCATTCCTTGTCTAATCCTTAGATTATGGGTTAACCAAATTTTCATTCCTTTAATTTTCTTTAGGGTTAGATCTTGTATGTTTGTGGAGGGGTTGAAGTGTGGTAATGGTTTCTCGTAGAATCTCAGCTTTCTCTCCACCCTAGGTAGTAGGATCCTTGCCTTAGCATTAGTAAATGATTTTATTTTCATATTTATTTAATTTTTTCTTGTTATATACTTAAATGGTATAGTGTGAATGTTTTTTGAGAGTATTTGATGAGTAATTAGGTTGGGAATGATTTTCTAAATTAAATTATGTGTGTATTTTAGGTTTAAAATATTTTTTTAATTATTGAAATTGTTTTATAAATTGTTTAAATGGATTATTATATTGTTTGAGTGATGAAAAATAAAATTTTCAAGGGTTTGACATGCTCGTGTTTTGGGTTCTAGTTTTGTATCAGAAATTTTCTATGTTTTGTGTGAGTGACTTAGTGTGGCATTTCATTAAAATGTTTTTGGTGGTTGTTTGGCGGGTGTAAACCTTTTTTTTAAGAGAACATAAGGTGTGGATGATTTTGGAAATATTTTTTAAGGAAAATGAAATATTTGACATGTGAACTTGACTAGTACATTTAAATATCATTTTTAGGTGTTTTTGAATGGCAAAAGTCATATTTTCAAAATGATCTTGGTTTATGTATGGTTTTAAAAAGGGTCTTGGCCCATGGATCTTGTTGGTTTCTTCCACCCCGTTTTATTATTTCATTTTTTTTATAGATTTCTGTAATCTTTGGTTCTATTTTGGATTAATTATATTATTCGGTGGCTCCTAGTAGGGTTGCACACACATACATAGGTACGTATATCTATATATCCTCCTTACACATATTCCCTCTTGGCACAGGGAATATGTTCATTAGAATAAGGGATATATATATAGGATTGTATGTGTGTGATATTGTGGGGTGATCTTAGTCAAAGGAGTTGGGTTCCAAATAATTCATCATGGTTTGCTTCCTTTGAAGGTAGGTTTCCATATGCACTAGAATCTAAATTTAAATATTATTGATTTCTTGTTTTTTTCACTTTTATTTATTTATATTTAGTAATTTAGGGATTTTAGAATAGTTTCTTATTGTAAAATAAAGTATGACCATTTTCATTTGAATTGCATGAAATTGTGTTATAAAATGTGTTCACTAAGTGTTTGATGAAGTGCCCCTTTGTCCCTTATAAAAGTTATTCGGATTTAATGTGGTGAATTGAGTTTCTTAAATGGGTTTCCCAGTGCATTTCTATTTTTCAATGTAATGATGTGTTTCGCTTATTTTGGAAATGATTAGTGTTAAATGATTGCTTGAGGCCCATTTGGTACTTTTGTAAAAAAAATATTTACTATGACAACCCTCTTAGGGATGTACCTCTTGCCTTGTGGGATGTTTATGGGAATGGGTGGTCCTCAGATGAGACATCCCTTATGTGTTGATGGTTGAAGGAAAGAGGGAGAAAATCCCTTGTAGTGATTTAGGGGTGATATTGTTCTGTGTCTCTTGATGGTGTAAGATGAAAATTCATGTGTTAGATTACTTCGTTAGTATTTGTTGACTCCCACCCATTTTTTAGTCAGATGAAGGGAACCTAGAACAGTGATAGATTTTTTGATGAATTATTACTATACTAGTTTAGATTACGCTAGAGGCCCACAGTAGTGGAATATTTTATTATTATTGCTATGGGATTGGGCCCCTTGATCCGGCCAGGTAGGGTGACGATCAGGTGTTTGGGCATTATGACATCATCAAATAGGGCATGCCTTTGGGATGATTCACATGTATAGTTTGTTCTTGATTATTAAAGAGATATTAAGTTTCACCCATGCATATAGGAATGAATTTTTTAATGCATTTTTGGCTAGATGGTCTTGTGTGTTATTTTCCCATAGCCTTTGTGTATGATTGTTGAGCTTGCTTTTGGAATAGTGTGTATTATAGATAAAAGGATAGTGTTTTCAAATGGTTATGGAAAACAGTTTTGAAAATTTTTTATACTGAATCTATCCTTTATAACCGAAATGGTATCTCTCATTTAAAATGTATATGTTTAGTTCTTGGTAAATAATATGGTTTTGAATGGAAAAAAGTGAAATGGACCTTGATTTTCATTAAAGGAATTTTTTTTCCAAACTTACTTTTATATATTGTAGTTCAATCCTAAAATTGATGATTCTTTTCTTTAAAGGAAATGAATTTAAGAGTAGATTACTTGGGTATGCCTAATGAGTTTTAATACTCATGCTTATACATTCTTCTTGTTTTTTTGTCTAAGGTGTAGGTTTCAGTTTGATCTCGATTGTTGTGGGTGATGTTGTGTCTTGGGATCTAAGAGTGACCTGTGGGGTCACATGGAGTTTAGTGGTCATCATGTCCAATTAGTTTTTTCTTTTTAGTTCTTTCTTAGTTGTTCTATTCAGTTTATTTATTTATTTTGGGTTGATTTATTATGTTTCCAATGATTCTATTTATTAATATTGGGAGAAATTGTTCCCAAAATCAATGTGTTGATGCCCTTGCTACTTTTTGCCAGCTCGGGATGATCAACAATGCCTCTCAGGCATTGTCGTGGGCCGACTTGGGTGACCAGTTCAGGGTCGAACTTAGTTGGTTCATGACATGGCTGGACACTCTTGGGGGATACTATTTTGAATATTTACACTCACTTTATAAACCATGATAAATATTTTTTTCTATCATTTATTTGGTATACTACAAATGAAAAATATTTAACCCAATTATTATCTTCCATATATAACCTAAAACATTGAAATTATCCTCTCTGTTATTTTTTTGATAATAGTGCTTCTTATTAATTTGATGAAACCCCATAGTTTCAATGTTGATTAATGGACATTCTTCTATACACCCACATTATTCTATTTAATGGGGAAGTATTTTTTTATGTATTCCTCATTATACATATATCCATGTTTTATTCATATAGATTTTTCTTAGGGAATGTTATGATTTTCTTGTTGACTCTTATAGTGAATTCATTGTACCTAATCAGGTGACCAGTGGGTCCCATAGTTATATATATCCCCTAGATGAATCAACTAATCATATAAGATGAAACTGCTTGGGTTTTAGTGTATATATCTTCCTATATAAATATAGTTTCTTATCAAAATGACTTTGTAGCATGTTTTGATGACTAAAAGTATGCATTCCTTCAGTAATATATAAATGATTATTATTATCTGACTTATTGTTTATTTTCATGTATGTAGTATTCCCTAGGTTCCATGATTATGCAGTCATGTTGTTTATTTATTAATTCTATATAATTTATTCCATTTTTATGTTTTGATAGATCCATCATATGCTATTATTTATTAACATTCTTATATCAACCTTATTTTTTCCCATTCCTTAAGAAACCTAGTGGATACCTATGTCTAAATTTCAGGGATATAATGGAAGGGATAATAATTTTATCATAATATGTTCATGTTGTATCTTATGTTTTAAAACAAAATGATTGTATATATCTATTCTTATAATACTACTATGTTGTTGGTTCATTCTATAAATCTTGTATTTTATACCTATAGTTTAATATAAATACTAAAGATGGGTTTATAGAGTTTTGGTTGTTAAAGGTGGTATCAAAGGAAGTTTAGTAGGAACTTTGGTGAATGGGTTTAGAAGAACCTACTAAGATAACACATGTACTATAAAAAAACCCCTCGATATTTCCAAGGAACACTCTAGAAAACTTAATATGAATTTAGTTTTAGAAATTAATTTCATGAGTTGATTATTTGTATTCTATTATATGAATATGGAGACTAAGAGGATGAATAGAAAGCATACAAAACTCATAGTAAATATAAGGATGTTACCCTAAATAAGTTAAAGAATATAGAGTTGAGTCTAATCAGATCATTACCATATTAAAAAATATGACATATTGTATGAAAAAAGTCTCTCTCATAGGGAGTTTCCTTCTTATCCACAACATGGTGTAACTATACTGCACCATTTCATATGACAACATCCTGTAGCATCCAATGGAAATATTAAAGCATTCATAAATAAATAATAGATCATGCCAATAGATAAGATATTTTTTTTAGGGGGAGTAGTTAAAATAATAAAGTAATCATGGTAGTCGATCATCTGAATAGAGATGTAGACTAATGATGGTCACCAATTCAAAACACTAAAGATAAATATGTGATAAATTGCATATAATGGTGAAATTTTAAGGTGGTATTTAGTTAAAAACACATTCTTCATGAGAAAGGAGTGAATATATAAAGGAAGTTCCTCAATCTTATACTAAATGAGGAGGGAAGTTTTGTTGAATACCAAACTAACTTTACAAGGTTATTTGAGCATGATGTAGACTATGTACGTAGACCAAAAAGAAATATTAGGTATTTCATTAATAGTTTAAACACAATACTTTGAAAGACATTGATATCTCAGACCTTTTCATCATGCGAGTATATAGTATCAAGTTCCATTAAGATAGAAAAGTAGTTCTTCAAGATATATGTATTCAATAAAAATCAGGACAATACAAGGTCAGATGGGAATCATAGAAAGAGAAATGAGGAAAAGGGGAATAAAATAAGGATGAGATTTCACTCTTTTGGTAAGTATGGGAAGAAACACCCTAGTTCATACAAGGAGGGAACAAGAGTTTGTTACAAGTGTGGAGAAAAATTCTATCAAGATCACAGATGAAAAGGAATGTTAAAAGATATTAATGATCAGTGCTTAAAATACAAGTAGAAGATCCATTATGAAAACCAAAGTGCAAAACATCAAGAGGATTTACCTTAGAAATGGAAAAGTGATAAATTCCAAGAATATGTTATCAACATAGCTAATGTTGAAGTTCTTAATGATGTGGTGAATGGTACTTTGATCATTGCCTCAAAGTTAGAGAATGTTTAATATGATTTTCGATATTCATGATATTTTATATCTTCAATGTTTTCCATAAAACAAAATTTATTTCTCTATAACCCTAGTTAGGGAGTTATCAATTAAGTCACCAAGTAGAAATCTTATTATAAAAAAGGTTTGTCAGAAAGTTCCAATTATTATAAATTGCTTTACCTTATTTTAAAACATGGTTATTATACCTATGGTTGAATTTTGTATGATCCTTGGTATGGATTAGCTTTCAAAGTATTAGGAAAACATTTATTTCCATGTGAAGGACATTACAATTCATGAAGGTGAGGTATAATATCTTCTCTTTAGAGGAGAAAAATCATTATTTAAATAGTGTCTATATCCTCCCCCAATAGCTCCCCTTAAGAACTATAGAAGGAAAGGAAGATAAAGATTTATCTGTACATAAGGAATATATCCTAATAATAGATTATTTACCCATGGTAATAATTTCAATTGATGTTTTACCAAAATAAATATGTGTTCATCCACGAGAGCACGAGGTTGAGTTTTCTATTGAACTCATTCTTGATGCATGGCCTATATCTAAAACTCCCTATTGAATAGAAGTAATGGAGTTGGTGGAGTTGATGAAATATCTATAGGGATTGTTTGATAATAAATATATATTCAATAGTGTTTCACTATGGGGATACCATATTTTATTCATGAAAAAGAAGGATTGGTCTATGAGATTTTTTGTGGATTATAAGAAGATAAATTACATTACTATAAAGAATAAGTATCATCTTCTATGAATTGATTAATTATTCGATAAAATTCAAGGAGAACAATATTTTTTAAATATTTATCTTCATTATATTTATCATCATTTAATGGTTAATAAGGATGATATGTCAAAGATGGAATTTCAAAAAATGTATGTACATTATGATTTTACAGTAATACCCTTTGGATTAACTAAAGTACTTTCAATATTGATGGATTTTATGATTAGAGTATTAAAGATTTTACTTGATATATTTTTGTTGTTATTAATTTATGAAATATTAATGTACTATAAGATATTTGAAGTGAATGAGAGTCATCTGCAAATAATTCTTGAGACCCTCAGAAAAAATGAATTATATCATAAGTATAGAAGGTTTAAATTAGGGATTAATGAAGTTTGACTTATTATACATATTGTCTCTAATGATTGAATATTTATTGACCCTTACAATACAAATATATTTAAATAATGTCTCAAAATAATGAACATAACCAATATATGAAGATTATTAAGATTAGTAGGTTACTATCAGTGGTTTGTTCAATATTTTCCTTCATTTTCCAACATATTAACCAAGTGAACGTGTAATGTGTCTAAATTCACATGGCCAAGGAAATGGGATGAAATTTATAAATTAATGAATATGAGAATGATTTATTCAATAGTATTGAATTAACCATTAGGTATAGAAGGACTGGTAATATATAGTTATGCATTGAAGAAAGAACTTGGTTGTGTCTTTATAAAAAATGACAAGGAAATTCACAATTCATTGAAGCAATTGAAAATCCATGAATAGAACTATCCAAATCATGACTTTGATATGGTATTTTTAATATTTTTTTTGAAAATATGGTTATATTTATTCAATAGTAAAGGATGTGATATATATAATAATCATAAGAGTTTGAAGGATATCTTCTCTCAGAAGGATAGAAACATGAGGTGAAAAATATAGTTAGAACAACTCAAGTACTATGATTTATTGATACGCTACCAACCTAGGAAGAAATAAAATATGGATGATGCATTGAGAAGGAGGGACCACAGAGTTTTGTCCATGATTTGGATAAATCAGGATATTATAGACATAAATCTAACAAAGATAGATATATTTATTTTTAGGAAAGGGGAGCCATATTTCATTTTCCAAGAAATTGATAAACTAACCTTACTAGAAAATATATGAAGGTATTAATAGGATAAATAGGACATAAAAATAAATAAAAAAGTAGAAAATAATGGAAAATTTACAAACTTCATCAATAGAGATGGAGTGTGGATTTTTGGAAAGAGGTTATGTGTTTTATCCATAACATAATTAATGTGGGAACTTCTAGATGAATCACATATCACATATTTCTCTATACACCCTGGTAGTATAAATATGAATAGGTATTTAATAGAATATTTCATTTGGGGTGGTATAAAAAGGTAAATTATGGATTACGTGTCTATATTCTTAGTATTTCAGTAATTAAAGGATGAAATACAACATCCTATGTGGGTCATGAATCCTCATCCTTTTGTTATAAAGAAGTGAGACAATATCAAAATGGGTATTGTCACTATACTCCCAAAGGCATCAAGTAAGAAAGATGTTATATGGGCAATTATTGATTGTCTTACAAAGTCATCTCATCTCTTAGTGATAAGAGATGATCAACCCCTTAAGCTCTTTGTCTAGCTCAATATTAATGAAATCATAAGGATTCATGGGACACCTGTATCAATTGTATCAGATCATGACCCTTGGTTCACAAAAAATTTTGGGAGAGTATTCAAAGGGCCATCGACATTGAAATACATTTAAGCACCGAATATCATCCCCAAAATAATGTGAAGCTGAAAAGGACTATCTGTAATTTTAAAGATATGATGAGATCATATTATATTATCATCCAAGGTATGTGGGATCAATATATACCATTGGTGGAATTTTTATACAATATATTATATTCAATAAAATATATGGAACCATATGAAGCCTTTTATGGATAGATATTGCATACTCCAACCTTTAGGGAATAAGTTGGAGAAAGAAAGATAGTTTTTTTAGATCTTGTAAAGAATATAAATATTAATGTATGGACTATTTAGGATCACATTAAAGAATCCTAAAGAATATAATAGGGATATACTAACAATTGGAAGAAATAATTTCAATTTTAAGAGTGTGATCATGTGTTATTAAAGGTTTCCCCATGGAAGGGAGATATAAGATTTGATAAAAAATGATGTTAATATATATATACATTAGCCCTTTTGAAATACTAGAAATAATTAGAGTTGTAGCTTACTAATTGGATATGTCATCCAAACTTTCTAAATTATATAATGTTATCCATGTTTCATTACTAGGGAAAAACATGATAGATCCCATGCATGTGATCACAGTTATTAGAATATATTTGGATCCTAACTTTTATTATAATGAGGATCCTATCTCGATCCTTGACACCATAGAGAAATTCTTGTGAATTAAAAATCATTATTGGTGAAATTATTTCAAGGAAATCACAAAATAAAAGAGGCAACCTGGGAGCCTGAAGATTCTGTGAAGAAGGAACATCCTATTTTTATCAATAGTTAATATTTACCCCATTTTTTAGGGTTAAATTATTTGGGGGGATTTAATACCTGAGACCCTATTGTAGTAGATAAAGACCATATCCTGAACTATCACACAATGAGAACTCTATGTTATTTTATTCATGTGTATATTTATAAGTTTAGATTATTAATTATAGATATTATTTTAACAACACAAAAATTAATTTTTAATTCTTCATAAATATATTAGATTAAGATGATCGTTTCAGATTTTTTTAAAATATTTATTTTTAGAGAATAGTATAGATGCAATTTTTGTTAAAACTATGACATTTATGAAATCTCCAGGAAATAAAAACAAACTAAAACATAAAATACACTTATACAAAAAAATTTATGTTTTATAAATTGAATTATAAATTTTTAAAAATTATTATTAATAAACCAATATTTTATATTTTAAATATTAAATCACATTTTTACCTAAAATTATTTCAATGAATTATACATTTACTATTTTAAAATTAATATATACCACTTTTAGAAATTTTATATTATTATATGGATTTAAAATTTTGAATATGTATGTCCCAATTATAAAAAAAGTCCATTTTATTTTTATACATGAAGGATAAATTACTAAGGTATATACTAGGTAACATGTTAAAAGATAAAATGGTAAGAGTAATAATTCAAGGGGTAAATGGATTATAACATAATAAAAACATATCTAAAATTTAATGTATAAGGATTTTATTGATCTTGTCACCTTTATTATTCATTATTTATCAATTTTGGATCCATTTCCCTTGAGATTGACTTCCCATTATTGACAGTTTTTGTTATTTACAAAAAATGTCATCCCTTTCAATTATAAAAGGGGAACTCCTCTCCTCACTTCCCCTCACATAAAAACCACCTTAGTTCATCCCAAAATCCACCCAATCCTATCTTCACCCCTCCTAAAATCCTTAAGGGGGTTATGGTCTTCTAAAAAACCATCCCTAAAAATGGATATTCCAAGTACTAAGGTATAGATTTCCAACCCTTTCTCCAACTTTTCTATTTATATGTGATTTTATTCTTAAAAAATTCTTTTTCATAATATTAAAATGATAACATAATTATCATAATTATAATGGTATGTAATTACAAATATTTTTAAATCATTAATAACCCTCCATGATTTCCTTTATGAAAAATGAAAATGTTAATCTTGCATTGTGTAGACTACTGCATCCATGACAGAACGTGTTTCATTTTCCTTCACCACCTTATAAGTCTTGTCTAAATAGGTAATTTAATATGTATTTATGAAATTTATGACATATTTTATATTCTAAAATGATAAATCGTGTTTATCTTTCCCCCTAATCCGTGAAAACAAAATCATTATCCATGTGTATATGTATGTTACTTCTATCATGGAATGAAAAATTTATTTTTTTAATTTAATCACCACCTTAAATTAATTTTCCTGAGAATCGTCTTAATGGATAATTATTATCATTATGTAACTACTGATTTTCTGGTAGGATAAATTAAATATCCTATTAATGATATAAACAATAAGCATTCATTGTGAAATTAACCATCTTATACAATCATACTAAGGGTGAAATCTTTTATTCATATTTTAAAATCCAATACCTATTATAATAATTCATTTATAATAAAAATATATCAAAATAATAAAATCGTAATAATATCACTATTCCAATGGTGTAATTATATTTTAGAAAACAACCTCATATTCATCCATTAATCACGGTATGTTCTCATTTGGGTCGGTTTGACTGCCTACATGAACAATACTATGAATTTATATCATGAATAACTATGGAAATATAATTACTAGTATAATATAATATATATGTTTGAATAATGATTTGTTTTTTTTATTCTGGATAAATTATATAAATATTTTATTCATGAATTATTTAAACTCCCATTTGATTGTCAATAATCACCAAAACATTCATGTTATCAATTTCACATTCATAGATATAGACTAAAACAGTCATGAAAGGATTTGGAAACATCATAAATAATTATAAATCATCCCTAATAGTAAATTTAATTACTTAGTAATAATGAAATTTGTAAGAAGAATTAATACAAACATGGTAATTATAAAAGGATTATAATTGATAAAAACTATAAACAATTGATGTAGAAAATACGTGGAATTCATATAGATAGTGACTGTATATAAAGAATATAAATGAAAATATATATTATTAATACTATAAAGTAAGTGATTAAGATATCTATGTTTTTAATACATGATTATAATGTGAGTTCATGGAAGTCTAAATATTAGATAAGGATTTCAATCTCAAAATACAATATTTGAGACATGTTTTGTATTATTCACTTAATTTACATTATGTGGTGTATATACTGGCTATTTAAGATGTTTTATAATGAAATGGCTTTATTCATGGTGTTTTATGATAAATTTGAATCCCTCCCATTCAAGATGTTTTTATTTAATTTCTACATAATCCATAAGTGGGTTTTCCTATCTCAATTTTCATTTTTTAAGACTCGTGATATATTCACCACCTACTTTCTATTGTACATTCTAAATATCTCCATGAAATAATTTTTATCTTATTAATGAATAAATTTATTGTATTTAAAAGCATATATTATTATCCATCCCACATATTCATTTTATTAAAGAGTTTCCACAACCATTAAATTTCTAAATTTGTTCCATGGTAGACAAATCATCCTATGTTTTTGTAAAGTAAGTGTGTCTATAGTTTCCTTGAAAATGCATCTTTTTCTAGATACTAGGAACTACATGAAGTTGTGATACATATGTACCTAGGGGAAATCCCCCTAAAAATGGTTTTTTTCTCATTGACTCAATCATAACCCTAATGCATGATGAGTGGACATAGGTCTTCACACCTGGCTAAACACTCCTGGAGGATATTCGTTTGAATATTCAAAATATCTTTATAAACCATGATGAAAGATTTATCCTACCATTTCCTTGGTGTCCTACTAAAAACATTATTAAACCTAATTACTATTTTCCATGTATAAAAAACCACATTGAATGTACCCTTACCATTATATTTCTATGATATGGGTACTTCCTATTACAATAATGATACCCCATAATTTATAATTTGATTAATGGATGTTCCCCTAGGTGTACACATTATTTTATTTAATGGAGAAGTATTTATTTTATATACTTACCATTAGATAGATAGTCATTTTTTTATTTAGCTGGATGTTTCATAAGGAATAATGTAAAAGGTATTGTTGAATCTTATGGTGAATGAATTAGACTTAATTAGGTTATGAGTGGGGCTGAAAAGTACATATCCCTTCGATGCATCAATAAGTATCATGAGAAATAATATATTGGGTTCTATTACATACCTATTACTATATTAGTATAGTGTATTGTAATAAGGCTGACTGTTTTTATATAAAAAATTATACATTATATCAGTATAAGATCAATTATTATTTTTATTCAAAATTTCATTTATTATCATGGATATTTTATTCCCTCAGTTTGAGTTGATTATTGATTAATGTTGTTTTTTAATTCCTGACATATAACTGATTCCATGAATATGTTATGATAACTTTTACTTTATGCTACTCCTTACTGAGAATCTGGGCTCACTCTTATTTTTTTTCCTTTACCCAGTAAACCTAGAGGTAAACTATGTATAAATTTCAAGGATATGATAGAAGGGAAAATAATTCTCTCATGATATGTTCATGTTTTATCTTGTGGTTTCAAATATAATGTATGTATGTATGTAGTCTTATAAGAATACTAATTTTTTGTATCCTCTTGGAACTCTTGTATTTGATACCAATAATGTAATATCACTATCGGTTCATGGTTTTTAGAGTCCAGATTTTTAAATAGAGAAATATTATCACTATATTATGCCTCATCATATGAAAAAATAAGGCATATTATATTCCTTACAACCATAAATATCTTACCGTATGATATATATATATATATATAGTATAAAAATATATAGGGATTTAAGGAATATCTCCTTAAATATACCACTTATACTAAAGCCTCATATACTTATTTTAATTTCACCTTATATCATATTATATGGAATAAATTTTGCAATCATGTCAAAACCTCTTTTGAATATCATCCAAAAATAATTTTGGAAATCTTATAATAACATCACCATGTATTACATCATATGTACTATCTTATGAATACCCATTCAAAACATCTTTTTTTTATAAACTCTAAAATTCCATTTAGATAATCTCATTGAGTTTCATAAAACTCAATCCTTGTTTGGTTGACCGCAAAGTGTACTCTCCTGGGCCTTTTTAGTGTTAATAGAAATCCTAGATTCATAAATTCGATAAGGTAAGAAAAGGGCAGGATCTATAAAACCATCACTACTACTCAAGATACAAAGGGATCTCATGTGATCTCTGGAACACATGAATCACTATACCTGTGTCCATATATTATATCATTTGAAAGCATGGATTTTCATTTGATACCTTTTTCCAAATCATCAAATAACCATGGGACACATAGTATGTAAATCCGATATAGCTACTCATATATTATTTATTCTGAAAGTATAGAATTATTTGGTTAATGAATATATCACATTTCATTCACCTTTATGGATAATCCCATCACATTCCCCTTACCTGATAGATAAGAACATCATATAGATTTTCTAGGTATGGTTGTTTATATTCTTATCTTATCTCAATTAAGGTACCATGTGTTATCTTCATCATAACTGAGGATAAATTATATCTTAGTTAAGATAAAACTGATAGCATCATCAGTTTTATACCAATATATTCCACAATTATATTAAACTCAAGGATTTAATAAGAAAGGTATCAAAGTATGAATGTTATCATGAAAAGTACCTCACCAAACATAGTTATTGGGGACTCAAAATATTAAGCATATACCCCTAGTATACTTAATACATAGTTTATAAAAATCCTTGTGGTATACAATATGTTCCATCTAGTATATAAAACATTTTTCGTGCCTCATAGCCATATGCCATATCTCAATTAAAGAATCAAACTCAGGATAACCTTAATACTCTATAAAAAACTATAATACTCCATAAAGAATAATGATTAGGGATAACTCAATGTTGTACCTTAATATTCCAATTATCATTTAACATCATGAAATATATATATATATATATATATATTAAACTAATGGGAAAGAATTATGAAGTGAAGATTTCCTTTTATTTAATAAGATATATTTTATATCCTTGATCTTATTTAAGAATACTTAACAAAACCACACACAATTACGTTTATAAAATATCACATATGATATACTATCATATCATCCTTTTGTTTGGTGAAATTTTAGGGGGTTTTAACTCATTATATGTCTATGTAATTATTTTCACAACACAATGTGACCACCGAATAAACCCCTCCAACAAAACTCTTTAGTGAGTATTATCTATGAAGCAAGATAGTTTAAATAATGGTGAGACTAATGAATTATATTCTTAATGTTAAACACCTTGAATAGATATTCAAAACCATTTACTTCAAAAAATTTATCATATTAATAACTTACATTTTCTACTTTGAACTCTTTTGATGCTTATCATCGTCATCATCCTCGTAACTCATTCCACTGAACCTTTCCATAAAAATGATATTTAGTTTGTACATTGATTGGAATAATTAATTATTTTTAACTTTACACTTATATAAGTCCAAACATACTTCCACTATATTTTTAGAAACTCTATTATTTTTATAATATCATGTTAATAAAGAAAATTATGAAATAACACTTATTTTCTTAGTGGGGATATTTAATTAAAATCTAATTTTTATATATCAAATTTGGTTTTATAATTTTTAAATAATTGTTATTAAAAGAATATTACTCTTTAAAATATTCCATGGATGGTTGTGGGGTCGAATCCCTCAAATTTTAACAAACATATGGATTAAAAAATCTTTAATAAAACAATTTTAACCTTGCATATTTTTAAACATGTTATAGAATATAAAAAATTATCAACTCTATCTATTGAATCCACCATCTTTCACTATTAATAAAACTCTTTGTTAATAAACAATTTCTATTATTATATAATATATATATTATAAAAAACAAGCATCCTTTATTTAGATTGATATATTTATTTTCATTTAACTCTTTAATGTATCAACTCTTTACTCCTTTACTTGAATGAAAACTACATGTTTCATCAATTCTTAACATGATTTTGAACGCATATATATTTATAACCCTTATAAAACATATAGTCAGTATCATATAACCATAAAAATTAAATAATATATTTTAATAACAAGAATTCCGAATATAGAAATTCCATGAGGTTTCCAAGATTCTTCTAGTACTTAATGAAATTTCATCACATGGAATCATTACCCCTTAATAAAAACATTATTTTTTAATTACCTTGACTATCCACTCGAAGAAATATTATTATATATTAAAATAATATTTTATTCTTTTGGTTTGAAATTTTTCCAACTTGTACTGTATCTATAGAACTAGAACCTCAAAATCACAATCCTTAGTTTATATTTTATATACAATTTGAAAAAATTTGGAAATCCTTTCTTAAACTCATTTAAATTGTAATGATATTTCAATTATTGAAAATATAATGATTTTTATCAACATAATTATCCTTAAGATAACCTTAATTGAATCATTCCATGAATTTTCAAATCGTCTATTTGATCATCTAGTTTAACTACTAAAAACTTAGGTTGCTCAAAATAGGGTTTATTTAATATATAAAACTTTAACTTTATTAAGAATAGTTATTATGTTTTATACCAATCATAGAATTTTCCAACATTATGTTTTTACATGATCTCAAATTGAAATTTGATGATGATTATGTAATCATAAAAAATAAAAACATTTACCATATGAGTTTCATGATTTACAAACATTTATTAATGAATTTAATTAAATTTTAGCCCATTAAAAGTGATGTTCTTTTGTAAAAACATCATATCCATTAGTATTATAAGATACATTTTTCACTCAGAAATGAGTTTTCATTGGAATTCCTCACACCACATAGTTTTCTAGGTAGGGATTCATCCTAATCATATATGGATCTCATATAGTTAATCATACAAATATTTTTTCAATCATTTATATAGATTAACTCATCACCATTCATCTAATTTAGTAACTCCTATGGATTCCCAGATAAGTGTAACACAAATCTCACTAAAGGATTTGGTTACCTAACTCCTAGTGTTAAACATTTTTACCTTGTCATAAACATGATAATCAGTGTTCAACCTACTTTTTAAAAACCTAACTAGTTGAATTATTGAGATCTTAACAAGTTATTGAATAAGAATGAATCTGACACTTAGCATTATTTTAAATGGTATTTAGTCTCACCATGTTATCTAATATCACGCCCTTTATGTGTGAATGATTCTAATGGTTTATCTTAGAATCCCATTACTTCCACTAAATCAAGCCGTTCACACCATATTAAAATGTAACTATTTACACAACTCATAGCTTTTATTACAAACCCAAATTAAAATATAACTATATTTATATATATCCAAATACATATCATGCATAAGTTTCATTAAAACCATTCATAAAAATGGTTATGATCAAATAAAATAAATAATACTTATATTAGAAATAATGAGGCAATATATAGACAACCCCTAATTTTTTTTAAACATGGAATATGCCTCTAAGATAATGTGCAGTCAAAACCAAATTCCTTATAATCGAGGATACTTTACTCAATAGAGTCTTAAATTACATTATAACTCTAACAACTAATTTCTATAAAATCACAATTAACTACTTAATTAAATCTCATAACTAAGTAAAAGATAAATTTATGGTAATAGAAAAATAAATCAATTATCATACCTATCATATAACACCATAGTTGTATGTATAAAGGTGTATTGAATCTGTTTAACAATTATAAAATAACATACGTATATCCAAAATATAACAATTATGTTGTTGAATAATGTATGGACTGAACTAAATAAATGAACAATCATATATTTAAACATGAGAAAAACTATTTATGAACAATTAATAAATCTGTAAAATATAAACACCTTATAATTTATATAATTGTTATGGAAATTTCATAATTAAATAAATATAAACACTTTATATTTACTTTAATATTAAATCCTTTCTATTTTACATTATGTGTAAATTTATTTTAGATATGTGATATTAAATAAAATATAAACAATTTATATTCTAAATCTATTATGTAAAAAATTTACTTTATCAAAATATCACAAATATATAATTATTTAACCCTCAATGATATCAATTATCAAAACTCATTTTGACATAGGTTAAGTAATATCTAAAATAAAGTCTTTAATTTTAATAATTCAAATTAAATATTTATAAAAATTTAAATATTTAAAAATAAACTACTTTATATTTTAGACATATATTTTAATTTATTAACACTTTATAAACTACACAAATAATACCCATATAAACATTTTATATCCAAGATATAAGTCATATCATATAAATAAAAAAATTATGTCATATTAGTAATTAATATATATAGATATTTATGTAATAAATGTTTTATAAACATCTATTAATTAATTATACAAACTTTAACAATTATTAATTTATATACATACTTATAAATGAATAAAATATCCTAAAATACCTTTTTTATAATTTATAAAAAATTATTATTTATAAAATTTAATTTTTCATTGAAACCATTGAAAAATGATATTATCCTTCGTATATTGTATTTAACAATAGAAAAAAGTACAGTATACTACTTATTGGTCATAATGATAAAACACATTTATCAACTATTAGTAATATTCTATTATCGATAACCTTAGCATATGACATGATGTGGTGGTTGGATGATAACAAAATTCGTGCGTGAATTTTTATCATACATATCATTAACCATATGTAGCAATAGCCCTGACAAGGATAAATCATGTGGTGTTTGTCTATTGCAACTTATGACAGGTACCAGCAAATGAATAAATTGGATTGGAAGATATTGTGGCCTATAATAAAGGGAATTTGTACTGTTAAAATAGTGTTAAGGTATTATATAAGATTTAAAAAGAGCTATTGATATTTATAAACCTATGATATACTACAACATAAGAAACATTATGTGTGTGCCAACCCAATTATCATGTTTTATAATATCCATCGTATCTCAATTATGATAGGATATTTTGTTTTTCTACCTTCAATCAAAACCATCATAAACTATGATAACTGATATCATACATCAAGATATGATGGAAAACTATAGAATTGTGATGTATCACTTCCTACGATATAAAATATCATATGTAATAACCCAATCCCTGCCAATGATATCACATATTGTATTGATGGTCACAGAATAAAAAAATAATCATATTTAATGAATATAAATACAATAAAAAACTGATAGATGATTTATTTTCTTTTAAACATGATTTTAGGAATCAAAAAAAGTGTAATTATCTAATGCTAGTGTAATGTTTCAAAGGATTAAACAAATATTTTATCATAGTGAAAGAAATTAAAAACCTTTAAAACATAATATCTTCCGTGTATTGAAACTAAAACCATGTAAATTTATAAAATGAATAAGCTTCATGTGTCTCTTAATCTACAGATTCCTAAACATATATCTTTATAGAAATTTTTGATGAAGATCTTCTAGGTAAAATCAATGGACTGCCTCTTTTATTGTGTATCCAAGACTTGTCTCCAGTCACCCAAAAATTGGGAGGGATATTCCCTTCATTAATGATATTCTAGAAAATTTCAGGAAAATGATAGTGAAATAAAGGGAATACATATAGAAGAGAGAGATTAGACTAAGGTATGGAAAAGATCACATATATATATCATAGTTACTAGCTTCTTATATAGACCTTAGCCAACCTGAATCCATTAACTTTTACATTTATAATCTGGACTTAATTACTTATTGTTGCAATATATGCAACCTCATAGCTAATAAAATATATTATAAAAAATCAATTTTCTTTCTATAATATGTTTACTAATAGTATTGAGTTTAATAGATCTGTATGTTATCATATAATTTTTTGATAACCAAGAATTTCCTGGACTTTCTAAATGAATCATAGTAATATTTTCATAGAAATTGTTGAGGAATAGTATCACTATAATAGGCCTTACATTGTTTCAAAAAATAATTCATACAATATGCCTTAAAACCATTAATTTCATACCATGTGGCATATATATATAGTACTATATGATATAATAATTTTAGGAATATTGCCTTTTTATATTAATTATTTCATTTCATGGGATGATGATTCCTTGTATTGAATATAAATGGGTAATTTATTTAATAATAAAAGGTATATAACCGATGTTATGAGTGAGTTTTATAGTAATATTCAATTCTGTTATGTGCATTATACATGGTAAAATGATGTTACATTCTCAATATATATTAAGAGGTCAAATAATGTGACACCCCATTACCAAACTGACAGGTTATTACATGTTGTGTAACTAGGTTACGTGACGTGTAACTGGGTTACATGTTGTGTAACTGTTTCCAGGTGCAAGCCATGAAACATGTTTCATCGTGTGATGGGTACACACTGTGAATTTTCTTTACACGATGTAATGTTTTTTAGATAAGTTTTTAATGCATAAAAGTAGGGTTTTCGATAGTTACGAATCTCAAAAGTTTCATGATATGAATAGGGGTTACACACCTTGTAATACCATAAATTTAAAGGGGCATTATAGATTCTATGTGTCTTCACCATTATGGAAATTAAATCTTTCAGGATATTTATCTAGATCACAAGCCATGTAACACCCGAACAAGGGCTATAAAAGGGAGTAAGTTCATGGTTATTTCTTAATTATCTCCTCTCTAATTCTCATTCTCTCAACCCAAGGCCTCCCCCAAGTGATTTTGAAATCTTTAGACTCTTTTGGATCCATTCCTTTAGCGTTCGATCATGATTTCTTTGGTGGGGGATATTCGGTTAAGTGTTCTTCAACATTCTTAATCAATCTCTCTTTGTACTCTTTTGGGATTTCAATGGATGATCCAAAAATTGATGGATCTATCCTCTATGATGTTGGATCTCAATTCTTGGTTGAGTTTTGATATCTTTTATTCCATTGTTCTCATTGACGAGTGACATTTCGAGTGTTAGGTTTTGGGAAAGAGGTAGGTGGTTCCATCATGATGAGCCAAATTGATTATTACTAAATTGATTATATATTTTAATTATTGATTTAAATTAAATTTCTCACATTTTCTATCAATTAAATTGATAAAACTAGATTCTAGTGAATCAAGAGATTTGAAATGGTTTGGCCATGAAAATATAGAAAAATACCAATTACATTGAATTTGGGTGTGATTATGTAAATTGGTTGATTTAAATTGGTGAACATTAATTATGGATTTAATGGAAATGTTTCAATTAAATTATTGAATTTAATTATGGAAATTAATTTTGAAAAGTATGGAATTGATTTTGAATGGATTTGAAACGTGTGAAAATGGATTAAATTTTTTTTGTTAGAAACCTAGTAGTTTTAGCATTGAAAAGGCATGTTTTTTAAACCCATTTTGGCATTAAATAGAATGAAATTAGCATTTTTGAAATGGAATAATTGAATTTATTTTATTTTAAGCAGTCTTAAAATAAGTTTCCCAACATGTATGATCACATACAAGCCTTAAGTATTTGGTGAGATATTTGGATACACACTACGTTATTACAATGTTCTAAAACATACCTATATTAAGTCACATCCCTAATGGGAGGGTGAATATTCACCTCTATCCTGTGTTATGGTGAAGTGAGTATACTCATTTCTTTTTTGTGATCACTTATAGTTTTCGGAATCCTATAGCTGTTTAATACTATTGTACCTACTTGTAAGTTGGCCATGTTACTCGCTTGATTATTTACATATGAGATATAAAAGTATGTCAATGTTTTAAAACATCTTTACATTCATTTTCTTAGATTTACAAAAAATGTTTTATATAAATATTTTATTTAATCCATTTTTTAGAGATATTCTATCTCTTTGAAAATAAATCCTATGATTTAAAAGTATTTTTCATCATTTTGAACTATATTGAATGTTTTTTTAATTACGTTTTTAAATTTCCAAACATGTTTATTTTGAAAATTGAATGATTCTTTTTTGATAATATATATTCGGAATCTATTATGGAATCTTTGGTGGTATACTGCTCGAATTAGGCTCACAGCCTACTTTTTCCTTCAGGTGTTTATAGACTTTCTATTTTTTTAGTTCAAGAAATGGGAAGGTATTTCTTGGAGGTGGATCCAGCTGCTGAGTTTTGGACATAGTGAGTTGTTTCCTAAGGGCCCATGTGGCTATTTATCCCATTTTAGAACTTGGGTTGTAATACTTTGAGATTTTATTCCTTTTTTATTCTGGTACTTTACTCCCAGTGTAGTTTTCCATTTTTGATATGAATATTATCTTATCTCATTTATTTCAACTATGTTTTGTGAAAAATTTGTTCCTACTTTCATGATGTATGATACCATGAACTAGTCTCTAATCCATGGGGCCTGGAACACACTTCGGGCCAAGTTAGGGATGGCATAGTCATCCTGTTAGTAGGGTACTCAAGTTGGTTCATGACAAAGTAGTGTTAAAGGGAGGTTAAGAATATTTCCCTGATGACAGTATGAATTTGAGTATTAATGTCAGGATATAGTAGGTAGTTGTGATTGAGTGTTTGGAAAGATGTCACCACAATGAACCTTAAGTCACCAGGGATAGTTAGGTAAAGAAATCTTGTCTACTACTTCTAGTCTTTTCTCTATTTTTAATTTAGATAGAGTGAAACCAAAATAATATTATCCCATATTTTGGGATTTATGTTTCCCTCATTGTTCTATTTTATCATTCTCTAATATCTTCAAGGTTATCTGTTGATGGTGTGTTTCATCATGCTTCAAAGAAGATATGTGAATCAGATCTAGGAGGAGGCTGTTGTTGAACCACAACAAGAAAATTCTCCAGTGGATTGAAATCTAGTTGTTGTGGTCATGCGCACTGTCCATGCTATGGGACATGAACCACCTCAAGTCACCATTTAGTCTCCAGCTATAGAACCTCAGGGGGATTCTCTTCAAAATCATTCCCAATACTTCCTTCCCCAGAATCCACTAGTTTTCAAAGTCTCCACTGACCCTCAACATTATTATAAATGGTTGGGAAATATTGAATGTCTATTTGAGTTCTTAGAAACCCAAGACGTGATCAAGGTAAAGTGTGACACCTTCATATGGGAGGGATTGAGAAGGATATTGTGGGATGTGTTGGTGATGGAAAAGAAACATGGGGTATTATAGTGGAAGGAAATTATAGTTATTTTTAATAATTAGTTATATCCATAGTCAATGGTGTTGTCCAATGATAAACAGTTTTTCAAGGTTGAGAAGGCTGATAGAACTGTGACTGAATATTTAAATCACTTTGTCGGTTTGGTGAAGTATGCACCAAATATTGTATTTAATGAGAGAATAAAGGCTCGACCATTTGATTTGGGACTTTGATCAGATATCTATTCTCAGTTTTTATTAATGAATTATCCCACTTATTTTGATGTTCTAGATAGGGAAATTATGGTTCAGATGGGCCTAGCTGGCATGTTAGGGTTATCAGGAGTTTTTTCCTCCCAGTGGTAGTTTCAGTTCCTAAAAGGAAAAATAGAAGTGTTATTATTATTTTGGTTTTTCTTGATGGAAGAGTTACTCCAAACCTCCAATAGTGTCATGATTAGGTTCTTTTATTTTATACCAGTGTAGAAATCTATTAAATTCTGGGATGGTTTGCACCGAGGCACCCAAGAACTATAGCTCCTACAAATGTTTAGGAAACTTGCAGATATTTTTCGATAACTTTTCTATATCGCATAGTGGAATGGGATCATCAACTCCTCCTAAAATTATGGGTCAATCATATGCTTCATGTATAAAAGGTTTTCATCCTCATTCATCAATTACAAAGCTACTTCACGCAGTGTAAGAGTCTCCAGAGGAAGCAGACATGGGTCTAGAAACTATGAGAGGTACAATTACTATAGCATCTCAATTAGTGACTACAATTTTGTATATTGGTGCATCTCATTCATTTATTTTTACCCTTATTGTTAATCTTCCAAATATTCCTATAGACCTTTTATCTTGTGAAATGGATATTAATACACCCCTTGGTACAAATAGAGTGTAGGGTCTCTATATTTATTCTTGTGTCTTCTCTCTATCAGTCTTCAAGATTGATAAGAGTTTTCTGGTTCTCGACACAAAATCATTTGATGTCGTATTTAGTATGGTTTTTCTCATTAATAATAAAGCCTGAATTGATTGTTATCTTCGATGGGTCTATCCTACTACATCCATCGGTGTGTCTCTTATCTATCAAGTAAAATGGGACCCAAGGTTGAGCAGAAACAGAAATTCTTATCCAGAATTGGGGAATGTGATATTAGTGTTTGATTTTGATGTGGAGAATTATTAAATGAGTGGTGATCTCCCTCTAGTCATCGATGTGTTTTTTGACATGTTTTCTTCTGACTTATCTAGTTTTCCACCAGTAAGGGAGGATTGTTTTTCGGTGGATTTAATGTCTGGAACTCAACCAGTTTCAATTCCCATTTAATGCATGGAACTAGCTAAACTGATAGATATGAAGTCCCAATTGGATAATCATCTTAAAATTGATTTATACGCCTGGGTGTGTCACCTTGGGTTGTTTCGGTTCTCTTTGATAATAATTTTGATTTTTCTCTTTTATTATGTTTTGATTATAGAAAGATCAATCAAGTAATGGTAAAGAACAAGTATTTTTTTCCACAAATTGATGATATGTTTGACCACTTGAAAGCAGTGAAGTGGTTTTCAAATATCAACCTTTGATCTGGTTACCATCAGTTGAGGATAAAGGAATCTAAAATCCCTAAAACCACCTTTCAAGGAACATATGGCCTGTTTGAGTATCATTTTATTCCCTTTGGTCTAATAAATTCTTCTATAGTCTTCATAGCTTTGATGAAAAATATTTTCCATGTGTATCTCGATACCATTGTGATAGTCATTGTGGATGACATCCTCATATACTCTAAAATTGAGTAGGATCATGTGAAATATATAATAATAGTTTTGAGTCTGATGAGAAGTCACCAAATTTAATCCAAGATTTCGAAGTATGATTTTTGGATTCAGAAAGTGAAATTCTTGGGACACATGGTGTCTGAATGTGGAATATCAGTAGATCCTTTGAAGGAAAAGGTTATTTTGACTTGGGAGAAACCACATAATGTCTTCAAGATTCTAATATTTTTGGGATTAGTTGGACACTATCTTTGGTTCATGAAGGACTTCTCAAATTTGGATTCTACGATGCCTGCTCTAACTTAAAAGTGGGTGAAGTTTCTTAGAATGATAAATTTTAGAGTTCTTTTATTGAGTTGAAACATATTATGACTACTGTGATGGTGTTAACTCCTCTAGAAGCCGGGTCAGGCTATGTGGTCTACTGTGATGTATCTTGTTCAGGTTTGGGATATGTTTTTATGAAAGGTAATCATGTTATAGCCTATAGATCTCGTCATCTTAGGCCACATAAGAGGAACTATCCTACCCACATCCTTGAAATTATAGTTGTAATGCACACTCTTAAGTTTTGGAGGCATTACCTTTATGAAAAAAAGCTTAATTTTGTATTCAAACCAGAAGAGTTTGGGTTATATATTTTCTAAAAAATATTTAAATATCCTCTATATAAATTGGGTGGAGTGCCTATAATATTTCAACTTTTACATAACCTATACCCTAATCAAAGTAATCCCCTTCGGTTTCAACAAATCGATTATTGTGGGCTACACAACTCTAGAGTCATAGTCTTCCTCTATTATGGATGCAAGGCGGTTCACTACCCTATTTCCTTCATTCCATGTGTGAATCACTTGTATGTTGTCATTGAGAAGATAACTATATTTTCTGATAACATAGGCAATTGAATAAGGAATATATCCTTTTCCATGAAAGGATTCATTCAATATAATGGAGTCAGTTTCCTCCAAAGTGATACCAATATTAATTTAATGTAAAAGGATGAGCCTAATGTATATCACATTGTACTCTTCCCATAGGGAGGTACCATGTCCAAAATAAGCTATAAATGTGAGGATGACGAACCCCCGATAGTGTCTGATAACTCTTTCACTTTATATGATCACCCAGATACATGATCAGTATGTATTAAGTTTCAATCCCATGGATAGAGGCTTCCAGTATATCTATTGTCCATGGGGAACACTGTTAGATGAACTCTCCATTGATGCACTCACTCGGAGTTTTTTGAGGGAGGCATACTCACACCAGTTACTAAGTCCACTTACAATGTCAATAATAAGAGATCTAGTTTGGGTAGTTATAGACAGTGATGGACATCTCCAATACCTCAAGGAATGGTAAAGTCATTTCAAATGTTTTAACCAAGATAATAACAACTGAAGAAGTGAAAGAATATTTGGAAAACTGGAATTTGATGCCTCTCGTTACATAGTTTCATATCCGAGTTTAGGTGAAAGGGGATGAAATTTCATTAGCTAGTGTTTAGTTGACATATGAACTTCTAGAGATAATTCATTGGGATAAAGAGCTTGATTATGAATTATTTATCATTAGATACTCTCTTTTTGTGGGGAGATAGTTTCACAGTAGTTGTTCTCCAAAGAGGGTGTTTTATACTATCAGAGTCACTTTGTTGAACCGTTAGTACCAAGAAAGGCTCCAATGGGAGATTTCTGTAATTCCCAGTGGGCTGTGCACCCAAGAACCACTAAGATGAATTATGGTATACGGTGGATGTTTTTGTGGCTTTATATGGGGTGGGACATTTCTGAGTTTTCATTCCATTTCTACATATTCTAATAGGTGAAAGTGGAGCACTAGAAGCATTCATGTTTACTTCAACCACTTACAATCCCTAATTGGAAATTTGATGAAATTTATATGGCCTTTTTGGTTGGGTTTCCATATACCCAGAGGAAGAGAAATTTGATATGGGTTATGATCAATAGGCTGACCATGTTGGTTCACTTTATACACATTCATGATATAACCATATTTGAGGAATTGGGAAATCTCTATGTGAAAGTAATTGTACCTTTGTAAGGAATTATATCTGATATAGTCTATAATAGTGATCCTCATTTTACATCTCATTTTTTGAGAGGCCTTTATGAGGCACTGGGATATCTGGTTTGTTTGATCATAGCCTACCATTCACTTTTGGATGGACAGATAGAGAGAGCTATATATATTCTAGATTATATGGTTTGTACTTAGGTTCTGGAATTCGGTGGGGTTTGGTATGATCATAGGTGACTGGTTGAGTTTTCTTCTAAAAATAGATACCAGTCCATGATCAGAATGAAACCTTTTATGGACTTGAATAGATGGGCTTGTAAATCTCCTTTTTTTTGTTATAGATTGGTGAATGTTCCATGGTTAGACTGAGTTTGGTTTAAGAGATGATAGTCAAAATTAGTGGATTTATTATATGATTTTGACATCACATTGCCGATATAATTCTTATGTTGATTATAACTATAGACTTTTGGAGTTTTCAGCTGGAGACCCAGTTTTTTATAAATTTTAACGCTGGTTAGGTCATCGATGACTTGGGAGGCAAGGGAAACTTTCTCCTCATTTTACAGGACCATTAAAGGTTGTTTAATAGGTGGGGAATGTTTATTACCATCTATCACCTCCACCATAGTTATCGTAGATACATAATGTGTTCTATGTATTACACCTAAGAAAGTACCTCTCTAATCTATCTCAGGTTTTGAGCTGGAGTAATCTGGAGATTAAACCTGACTTCTCTTTGACTAAGTAGACAATCAAGATAGCTAATTCTAATACCAAGGTAATTCTTGGGAGGATGGTAATTTTGGTTTGTGTGCTATAGAAGCATGGTTCTAATAGTCATGAGACATGGGAACGCGAGGCACTGAGGAGGGAGTAGTGGCCTCATTTATTTCGCATGGAATATTATTCACAGGATTTCTAGGGATAGAGAGTTTTTATGTTGGAAAGGTAGTAACACCCCCTTACTGAACTGATAATACATTACATGTTGTCTTACTAGGTTACACACTATGTAACTACTATTGGGTTCAAGCCATGAAACGTTGTTCACAGTGTGATTGGTACACACTGTGAATTTCTTTTATATGATATATAATTTTTTTCAGATATTTTTTTAATGTGTAATGATGGGGGTTTTGGTAGTTGTGAATATCAGTAGTTTCATAACATGAATAGGGGTTACACACCATGTAATACACCAACTATAAAAGGGCATTACAGATTCGGATCATCTTTACCATTAAGGAAATTAAATCTTTCACAGTGTGTAACCGGATTACATGTCATGTAATGCCCAGACATCAGCTAGAAAATATAGGTAGCTCATGGTTATTTTTTAATTATCTCCTCTCTAATTACTATTCTATTTACCCAAGGATTTCCCTATGTGATTTTTTAATCTTACAACTCTTTGGGATCCATTCATTTAGCATTCGATTATCCTGATTTGGCGGGTGATATACATGTAATCATTCTTCATCGTTCTTCATCTATCACTCTTTATCTTCTTTTGTGATTTCAATGGATCATCCAAATATTGATTGATCTATCTGCCATGATGTTAGATCTTTCATCTACATTGAGTTTTGACATCTTCTAAACCTTTTTTCTCATTGAGGAGTGTCGTTGCAAGTGTCAGGTTTCAGGAAAGTGGTAGGTGGTTCAATCATAATTAGCTAAATTGATTATTCCTAAATTACTGACTTATTTGAATTATTGATTTAAATTCAATATCTCCCATTTTATTTTAATAAAATTGAAACAACCCAATTCTAGTTAATTAGGATATTTTAAATGTATTTGAAACAAAAATTTGGAAAATCCCCAATTCCATTGAATTCAGATGTGTTTTGGAAATTGGATAATTTAAATTATTGACTATAAATTATAGATTTAATGGAAATGATTTTAATTAAAAATTTTAATTTCATTGTGGAAATGAATTTTGAAAATGATGGAATTGTTTTTGAATGGACTTAAAACTTGTGAAAATGGTTTTAAAATGTTTTGATAGAAACCCATCGGTTTTATCATCTGAAAAAGGAATGCTTTTTTCTATTAAAACCTGTTTTGGTTTTAAATATAATGAAATTTGATTTTTGTAAATGGAATAATGAAATTTTTTATATTTTTGGTAGTCTTAAAATATGTTTCTCATTATGTAAGAGCACATACAAGCCTTAGGTAGTTGGAGAGTTATTTGGATACACTCTATGCTATTACAACATTCTAAAACATACATGTGGTGGGTCCCATCTCAGGTTAGAGTTTGACGAGTCATCTCTAACCAGTGTTAGGGGGAAGTGAGTATACTCATTTTTTTTTGATCAGCTAAAGAGTGTGGAATTCTATATCTGGTTAATACTATCTTACCTACTTGGCAGATGACCATGTTGCTCTCTTGTTTATTTATATATTATTGAAAAATGTATATCAATGTTGTAAAGCTCATTTACATGAATTTGTTCCATTTACATAAACTATTTTATTTAATCCATTATTTTAGAAATATCCCATCTCTTTTAGAGTAAATCATGTGATTTAAAAGTATTTTCCATCATTTTGAAACTACATTGTATGTTTGGTTTAAATAATATTTTAAATTTTCAAACCAATTTATTTTGAAAATTGAAGTATTTTATTTGGATAATTTATATTTGAAATCTATTATGGAATGTTTTGTGGTATCATTTTGGTCTTAGGGTCACAACCTACGTTTTCCTTCAGGTGATTATAGACTTTCTTTATCCAAGTTCAATAAAAGGGAAGTGATCTCTTGGAGGTGGATCTAACTATTGAGATTTAGACTTGGTGAGTGGTGTCTTAAGGGACCTTGGGGATATTTTTCCCATTTTAGTACTTGGGATGTAGTACTTTGTGATTTTAGACCTTGTTTTATTCTGGTACATTACTCCCAATAGAGTTTTCACTTTTTATATTCATTTTGACTTATCTCTTTTATTTCCTATATGTTTTTTATAAAATTCATTACCACTTGAATGATGTATAATGATGAGTGCCAATCACTAACACATGGATATCGGGAATTCCCTTTATGCCATGTTATGGCTAGCTCGGTTATTGGTTTACCAGGGTACCTAGGCTGGTTTGTGACAACTAATATTTAATTAGTATGTCCTTATGATGCTTTATTTAGATTAGTAACCTATTTTGATAAATTTTTTTAGGTTTTTGTAATTTTTTATAAAAAAATTTATAATCAATTTTTCTTAGCTTCTACTTTAAATTAATTAGATAATATATGGATAAAATTTGTATTCTTTTTTAAAATTTAGGTTTGAAGAAATGGATTTCAGTATTAAGTTGTTCATGGATTATTTAATTGTTGAGGATAAAAAAATTTAAAGGAGGGGAGATTTTAATAATATGCATTCATTCAAAGAATGACTTATCCTATATATATAACTTGTATCCAATTTCAGTTTTAGTGGATTTATATATGTCATGATTTTTTAAATTATTCTTTGTAGATGTTAAAACAAACACTTTGATATGTATTGAAATAAAACCCTATTTTTTTAAAAAAAAGTGTAAAATTATAATCTTCTCCTTAATAAAGTATTGGATAGAGAAAGAGACTTTTTCATTGATTATGTAATATGTAGATTAATTTTTACTGATATTTTAGTGTTTATCCAACATAAATAAATTTTTTAGTAATAGTGGTAAGTTTTTTAATTAAAATTATCTTATATTAAATTGATATTTCATCCTATAATTCTCTATATGAGATTATTTTAGATATTTTGACATGCAATATAGGATTTTACATTCTCTAAAAAATAGAGTCCACCACCAGGGATGAAGAATACTTTATAGAATTGAAGTTATTCAAATAAAGAGGCATAGTTCTTTGAATAAACACCCAATTTATCTTTTTATCGATGAAATTTTCATAATCATCATGTTTTATGTCATATAATTCGAATTAATTCATGAAAATCATGTATTTTGTAGATTAAACACTAATTATTACAATGTAATTACAATGATATCAATTTTTTTAGTTAAGGTTATTTTTAGAGAGAAGTATTATAATCCCAAAATTATTTATAATATTTGGATATCTTAAACCTAATTTCACATAACATAAATTATATTTTGGGATTCATTTTCTTAATGTATTTTTATTAGCATATGATTTCTACTTTTCTAAAGTATAGGTAGATGGATAATTTAATGAGAGGTTTTTTTATAATTTTAAATAATATTGCTATAAATATTAAATCATGATGAATAAAATTAAAATTTAGATATTGATTTTCGATTTTCAAAGAATTAGTTCTAACAAGACTAAGAATAGAATGATAAATTATACAGATTAAAATATATTAAATAGAAAAGTTTATGTGAATTAAATATTATTTTGAACATTTATCGTACTTAATGAATTATTTCACTAATAAAACACACATTTATATGATAATTATGATGAGAAAAATTTAAATAAATTTAGTTTATTTTGATCTACATAATATATTTCGTTGAAACCACTATTAATGTTTTTGAATAAATTAACTTTGACCAAGTTTATCTCTAAAATTATTAATATTTAGAATTTATTCCTAGAGATTAAATTGATGATCGTTCCAATAAATATATATCCCTAATGTTTTATAATTGTTGTGTTAATTATATTCTTTCAGTAGATTTAATTATATAAAAATTAAAAAAATTAATAATTAATAGAAATTCATATTTTGGATTAGTGGGGGCATTCCTCACACAAGAGTGGTTAGAAAACATTATAAAATTTTAAAAAAATGTTTTATAATAACCATTTCTAATAAATGTTTTATAGAATAAATTATGGGATTTTCCAAACCATTTTGTAATAATTTAAGGAGAATTTTTTTGTATATTAAATAATTAGACACTAATATTAGTGATAACTTGGACCGTGTAAATTTTGAGAGCACTACTTTGTCCATTTTATTGAGTACAAAAAAATATTGTATTTCATTGGATTATTTATAAATTCTAAGATGATAAATTTTCTTTAAATTGAACTTATAAGTCTATATTGAGTCTGTTTAGGTCATCCCTTCAACGGACTCCCAGACTGGTATTCCACTAGCTCGATGGGTATCCTCATACCCCCGAGGCTACAAACTAGTACATGGGTATGATCAAGAACATTCAAGGGAATGTTGTCACCCAATAATCAATGTAAAAGATACAATATGAATATAATAAAAATTTGTAAAGACCAATCTGTATGTTAGACATCAACACTGAAAAAAAATTTATGGAATAGAAAAATAAGATGTGGATAGTAATAAACATCAATGAACGCCAAAAATATAACTCACCACTCTAGTCTCCCTCTCCTTCAAGAAAAATATTCCCACCAAAGTTCCTATCCTCAACCACCATAATATCATTACACCTCCAACCATATAAATAAATAAAATCTTAATTGGCTAAAGAAAAACAAGTGAAGGGAATCATTCCAAACATCCTATAAAAATTAAAGGTAGCTCCTACCAAAATAGGTAATATGTACACTATCTGAATGTGATAAAATAAATTATTCACCTAAAATCCCTAGATAAATCAACACTTAATGAATAGTATGAATAATACTCAAGAACTAGAAACAGTTATAATAATAAAATCACAAGAAAATACCACTCAAAAGGCCATGAATACCCATCGTAAATAAGAATTCCCTTTCATTTTACATCCTAAAAATGATAGTTTTAAATAAAATAGAAAATAGTAATTTTATATAGTGTTTTATAAAGAATAAAAAATAAATTAATGTTTTCGAAAAAATCCATGATTTTTAATAAATGAAAAAAAATTCATGGAAAACACTTTTCCCTAGTCTAAATAATTTTTCAAAAATGCCATTTAAATTACTACTTTAAGACATTTAATAGCCACATATTTTATAAATAAAAATTTCAAAACTCAAAGTGGTTTAAATTTTCCACATGGTTTTTTAAAGCCTTTCTGAAAACAAACCATATATGAAACCAAGAGCAATGACCTAAAAAATATTTTTAAATCTCACACACACATAGATTTTCATAAAAAAAATTCTAATAAAATAACACCTCTCAAACTAATTTATAAATATATTTAAAAAATATATTAAAATAAATATTTTATTTTCCTTCTTAAAAAATATTTCAAAAATCATTTTTTAATTTTTTTAAATAATACCAAAAAAAGAGGGAAGAAAGCACAAAATGAGGAATCACAATATCATGTCAGACAACATGAAGACACAATGAAAAAGTACATATATTCCATGAAATAATCAATGAAGTTTGGGATATAATCAAGGAAAAGATAAATCCCATAAATGATCCTAAAAATTATCCTAGAGTCATTGGATCTACCCTAGGTCATAACATGAGTCCATCATAGACTTTTCTCAATGGTCCAATATTTGGTCATATATTGCATCACAATACCAACACCTAAATAGCCTATACCTAGCCTCATCAGAGTGAGGCACCCCATCTATCACTATCACTAACTAGAGGGGAAACTAGAATTGTGTGGATACCTAGTGTAGTATAAGTCTACACTATTTCTTAGCTACCTAAGTTCCCCTGACCAATCAAAAAAGAGGTGGGAACAATCAAGAAACCATAGGAATCACATCCAAATATTTGAAAATAACAAATGCCTCAACTCCCACTTCCTCACAAGAAAATAAACCAAAATTAATAAGAATAATTAGAATAAATAATTCATCAAAATAAACATCCCAACATGGGGTAACATTCCCTACATTTCATAAGAATATGAAAGGGACTGAAATGGGTCTTGTACAATTTATGAAAATTCAATTACATAAAATTTAAAATTTTATAATACTTTAAAACATTATTTTAATTCAAATTGGTTTTATAAAAACATATTTGAAACTCGAATTGGAACTCACTCTTCCTTTTTCTTTTAAAATATCCTCTGAAAATACGCAAATCCACAACGAGTTTCAAAATAAATTCCACAAGGTTTGACTCACCCCTTTAAAATCATGTAACCCAAATTTAAGAATTTAAATAATTTAAAATCACTTTACTCATGGTTTTAAAGATATTTTAATTCAATAACACTTTTTAAAACATGATGTTGGTGATTTCAAATACTTTAAAACCAAAATTTGTTTCTTAAAAATCCAACCATGAATTGTCAAAAAAACATAGAATGGATTCTCTTCCTATTGTAAGGTTTTAAATCACTTTTAAATTATATGTGACTCTAATGGGATAAAAATATATCCATAAATTAAAAGATAAATCATTTACAAAAACCTAGAAGTTAAAGGCATATTATATAAAGAGATGGAAAAGAAACACCTACCACAACTCGATGACAGGCTAACCAAAATTGTCTGAAACACATCATATTCAGCATTGGATTCCCAAAAATGTAATAATGTGACCTTGAAGACCCATCATAGACCCTAAAATTGAAATAACCATAAAAATCATTTAATCCCACTTGAATTAGGGTTTTTATGAGGTAAGAGGGGAAATGAGGAAAAGAAAAAGTTCATGAACTATGTGGAAAGGGGGAGCAGAGACCATACCTTGATGATTAGCCTGATAATTACCAAGAAATATAGGTGAAATAAGGTGAGAGGATGGTCTATAAGGGTGATGAATTTTTGGATCAGCATTATATAATAAATATTTATTATGTTCATGGGAATATACATAGATGGATAACTTACAAGTGGGGGTGTGAATTGTAATGTTAAAACTTAGTTTAAAATAACTGAACTAAACAATACACTAACCCTCTTAATGTATGTTATCATAATTAAACCTCAGTCTTATGATCGTAATCACAGAATCAACATCTAGACATGATTCGATTAAATTAGATTCAAATACCAAAGTCATTATATATCTGATTATCAATGTATCCTAATCACGTTAGATACAATTAAATCTAATATATTATTTTTATCATTATTATATTAAAACATATAAAAAAATTTCAATAAAATTATTAATAATTTTTTTCAATTTCTATTATATAAAAAGGGAAATATGAAACTATTAAGTAATAAGTTATACAAAAGATAATAAATATAAGCTATTAAAAGAATAAAACACTTTTAACCTCAATATAAAGGTATTATATAACCTAGAATAAAGCTATCCATTTTTTTACATATAAGAAGTTTTGTATTCCCTTACCAAGGAAGCCCTTGATATGATGTTCAAGATGGCTCTATCTTCTTATCAATGGAATCCCTCGATACGATGATCGAATTGTGTATTGACTTATCCTTGGCAGCCCTTGATCTGATGGTTCAGATTCTTAATCATCCTATCCCTAGAGTCCCTCTATCTTTACGATGATCGAACATAGATTACAATAAATAAGTCTCTAAGAATACAACCTAAAATGTTTCCTTATAAAAAACTCTAAATACTTACCAAGTCTGGGAACAAGATGTTCATGTTAATAAATATTTTGGGATCTCAAAAAATGAGTCGTTTCAAATGAAATTGACAGTATTAATTAACTAAATACCCTTTGAATGAACTGGTATTTATAGGAATATTCCCAATAGTCATCTTGATCTCACAATGGTCATTTTTTCTCTATGTTTGTTGTAAGGACTTGTATAGTTGGAACTCAATGGCTCTATGGAAACTGATTTCCTGAATATGTATTGTTTTACACCATTATAGAGTAAAACGTATTTTTTAAATTAGAAATAAGTCTTATAAATTTGATTATAAACTTAAGTCAGTTATATGGAATTTCTTATGATTTTCATTTTGATAACACCTATGATTATTAGCCTGATGTTTATCGGTACTCGTGTCCATATAATTTTTAATACTTTTTCATTATGATAGTAATAATAGAAAGCCTAACATCTGATATGATAAGGTTGAATTTGATGTTTTTCAGACATAGTCTCATTATGATAATCATAATGAAGAATAATAAGTTTATTTTCACAATTCATTAGAACTTATTATATGTATTGTAAAAGAATATGTTTTCTAAAATCCGTTCTAAAATAATTTGGAGTTAAAAATATATCAAATAAGTTTTAAAAAAAAATTTATTTCCAATTCAAAGGGAATGGAAAATGAATAAATAAAACTTCTCACTCTATAGTAATCACATTAGATAGAGTAGGGAGGCACATGTATCACAGAAGGGAGTCCTCTAGAAGGGATTGGGGTTCACAAGAGGGAGACCACCAACAGGGATAGAGTGACTTGTAATGGAGTACACTAATAGGGATAGGTGGTCATACGAGGGTGTCCAAATAAGAGAGAGAAGAGAGATACCTTGAGGGGTGCATCACGATAGAGAGGGGTGAAGAAGTGATGCTTTTTTGTTTTAGTGGTAAAAATAAAAAAAATAAAAAAAAACCAAGGATTTAAAACATCTTACTAAAATACCTGGATTAGATTCATATTTTACTTAATCGAGTGTTAACCATTCACAAGACACTTCTTAGCGAAAAGAAACTCGCATGGTATCTTCTAGTCTCTATAAAGTTAGACTAATCGTTCTCTAACCATGAAAAACATTATAGTCCCATTGAAATTATTCCTACATGGTTATTGTATGGTTACTCTTAACCATATGCAACCCGTGTACAATAATGAAATGCTTAAAAGTTTTAAAATCATAAGCCAGTAAAACCAAAAAATATTATTATCCCAAATTAAATTAAAATAATATTAAATAAATTGCAATGTAAAATGGTGGGTTTCATAAACTCCCAAACCGGGAACTTTCTTCCTCCAAAAAGGATTTGGTTTAAGTATAAGTCCGAAAAATTAATTTCAAAGGAAACTCCCAAGAAAAAAACAAAATAATCATGAAACTGAGCTTCCCCGAATAAACCCAAATAATAACCAAATGAGGAAAATATATTAAGGAATCAAATATAGATCATCAGTCTCCACAAAATTTATAACAAAACAAAAAATGTGGAACAACCATTAACCACTTATCATGCAATAAGATAATGTCATCATGCAACCACACTCTAATAACCCTGACCCTAGTAGCCCAAAGTCAGTGCTTACTTTGTTATATTATAACTAGATACAATAAATCACATCCCAAATGACCTGAAATTTTAGTATCAATTGTAAAATAGAATCATACATGAATGAAAATATTATATTTTAAAACATAAAATACTTAATGTTTTTTCATGGAGAAGACCATTATTCCCCTAAGCATATCCCTTTATACCATTCATAAAACAATTTTTGGTATTCTAGGGAGAATGTAATCTTAGAAAGGTTTGAGGTCATATTCTTAGTAAGGGTATGAATACAATGGAATCTATCGTAAATGAATAATCATTATTAATATAGTAAGGTAACTAACTAAAACACATTCCATTTAAACAATAACTTGAGCCTAATATGGTATGAATAAAGGATGATTAAATAAATCTATATAAATAACCACATAAGCATGAAAATTATCCACGGATATTATAAATAATTGAATAATCACATGGAAATTAATAACTAATTTCATAATTATGGAATTCGTGATTTTGGTTATTTAAAACTTATTTTTAAGATAATTCACATGATAATTTAAAACTATGAGTAGAAACCCATTTAATTTGGAAAACTGATTTGTCTCATGATACATGTCGATATATCGAGGGGATATCTTTAACCTAGCCCCACCCATCACTTAATAAGTATAATTAATTACTCATATTAGAGTGAAACATAATCAATATAAACATTAATTTTGAAAAACTAACATACGAAATGTTAATACTTACTCCAATCAATAAACATAATCATAAACCATTTAGAATAAAAAAGTGAATGGTAAAAAAATTGTGCATCCTTTGTAAAACTGATAAAAACCATCCAAATAAAAAATAAGGATGATATAAATACAACATATCCCCATTGGATAATAATTTTAATAAAAGTTTTATGTCATTAACAAATAGAAATACATCAAAAATTTCATTTAAAACATTCTTGAAGAAAATTACATTTTCACTGTGAAATTATTTTTAAACGTAAAAGATAAGAAAAAAATTTAAAAATTATATTATTGGAAAATAATATTTCATAATTATAAAATAATCCTCAAATCATTGATTGGTCATGATGGTGAGAAATATTATTCATTCCATACATGTTAAAACAAAACTTCCTTTCACATTTTCAAAAAAATTCAAACATACCATGTTTGGAAAATGACACGATGATTACTTTTAAACAATTATATAAAAAGTTAAGAATTATTAAAAAATTTCTTAGTGACACATTTGGAAAATGTTAAAAAATTGGGAAACAATTTTGGAAAACATTTTTTTCGAAGAAAATGGATTTTGGACCGAAGGGATAAATAATGTCGTATTTTCTTAAAAACATTCTCAAAAATCTTAATTACCAAACAGTGGAAAATGGAAATATTTCATTAAAAATTCATGAATAACCCAAGGTTAAAAATATAACATTTTTAAGATATATATAATAATAAAAATTACCATAAAGTAGACTTAAACATAAACAATTCCAAATAATGATGATATTGTAAAATAAACCCTGACCTCTTTGGTGACTTTGGAATCATAATCCCTATAAAATAAATAACTTAAAATAAAATATTAAATACCATAGAGAAAAATATATTCATTATATAGAATCTCATAGGGTAAGTATATACACCACACGAAATAAATAAGTGGTGAATATGGTATATGTCTAACATAGGTAAAAGTAAGTCAAGAACCCCTTACCTTAGGTTCAAATTCCTTCAAATGTGTATGAGAATCCTATATAATAAATATAGTTTTATTTTATATCTATTATAGAACCACAATAATATATCTCATACTTTATATGATTTACAAAAAAAATTTATCAGCTGTTTAAAAAAAATTCTTTTTTAACATCATTGTTTTGGGTGATAATTGCTTCGTTTTTTAGGTATGTTTGGGTTTGAAAATTTAATTCCTTTTACTTTGATCATGGTTAAATAATATAAAAAAATAAAAAATATACAAATATAATTTATATTCAATATATTTTTTCCACAGTATTCAATAAAATTTAGATATATAAAATTGATTACACCATTCTTGGATATAGTAGGTCGTACGTACGCATGAACATTGTTTCCATTTTTATCGACGGATGGAAAGAAAGGAAGGTAAACCAAATATCACATTTGTTTAGTCATTATTATTTCATATATAGAATTTATATTAATCAAATACATATTTTTTACCATCCATGTAAAAATAAAATGAAAAAAAACACATCGTTTCATGGAGGTTGTAGTCCACACGTACACGCAAGAAACATTACAATTTTCCAATGAATTGTAAGGTAAGAAGTTAGATGTGATATTATATTTAAAAAATTAATTTTAGGTCATTATTATCTCATATATTCATTAACTTTAACCTTAGTAACTTCCATGAAAATCATATGTGAAAAACGAATCACATCCCTTCATGAGGTGGTTGTACATCGTACACACACGATGGATGTTATTGTATCTCCCATGGAATGGAAATTAAGAAGATATTAGTGATATAATAATTAAAAAAATTTAATAATCTCATAAATATCATATACACATTTCAAATTAATCAATATATCTAACCTTGAAATGTTATTATGGAAAATGAATTACATCTGTTTGAAATGTGGAAGTCTACCGTACATACGATCGATGGTTTTGTTTTCAATTTGATGGAAGTGGATATTGATATAGGTAATTTACATAAAAAATAACATCTTATTATATTCTAGATACCAATTTTATTATATTTTCATTATTGAATAAAATTTTAAGGAAGTTGAATAAGAATTAAAATAAAAATGCTCGTTTGAGAATGTTTCCCCTTCTTCAAACAACATCTTTATGTTTACAGAATAATCCATCCTTGGTCACATTTATGATAAAAGGTAATATATTATATTAGTAATTAATTAAGAAATCTATTTCCATAGTTCTCTTCAAAACCAAATTGTTTTCTAAGTGTGAAGGGGTGAGGAAAGGGGGTAGCCTTTTATAAGTGTAGGAGAGGATACACATGGAATTATTGAAAATAATTAAGTGTACCCATGTTTTACACATCCGAAAAGGATCATAATTTGGTAATTACTAAAAATTATAGGAAATAAGTTAAAATTATTCACATGAAAGTATATTTGGACAAGTTTTAAGTCATTTTAAACCCTTGTCTTTTTAGTTTAATCCCCGATAAACCTATTTTCACCTAAACTGTAATAATTAATTTTTACTATTTTCACTATTCATTATAGTCAAAAATTATGTCGAACATATTATATAATATAAATTATTATGAATAAAAATATTGAATCCATTTTTTAAAATTCAATTCGTAGAAGTGGTAGAATCCTATATAAATTAAACCTGTTTGCGTGTAAATAAAATGGTTTTTTGTAGAAAAACATCCAAATGTTTAAAAAGTTTTTAAATAATAATTAAATATGAAAATTATTCCAAATACCTAAATTAATTAAATTTTAATAATATCAAACTAATTTTACTTTCAAACAATTTTAAAATATAATTTATCTTTTTAAATAATTTAATCTAAAAGGCAGTTTTCAATAAAAATCAGTATTTTTCAATTTTCATCAAAAACATAGTTTTTTAGAAAATTAGCAAAAATCACCAAAAGATACTTTTTACCGATATATTTAGAAAATTAAATTTTTTGTTGATAAATTTTTTAAAAGGGTTAAAGTCAATTTTAAATTATATATGCAAAGTGCGACTGAACTGCCTTTTAGAAAAAAAGAGTTTTTCAGGAAAAAAATATTTTTCTTTCAAATTATAATTATTTTATTTTTAATAAATAGATAACCATTGAATATTTTTATACATATGTAAACTATATAATTTTTTTAATTTAATTATTTATATTAATAGCCACCAACTTAATGGTGGGGTTGCAATTTTTATGTTTAAATAATAATATTTTAATAGAGTATCTCGTTTCATTTAAACTCAATATTGCACGCATTACAATATATAAAAGAGATTAAATTTATATAAAAATAAATATATCATAAATATGTGGGTTGTTACATTATCTGTTAATAATGGTTTTTTTATATACACTATCAAATATGATATTCCTCTTTTGGAATCTAGAGTGTAACATTCTACCCCCTTTAATAAATTATTTACTTGAAATTTAGTCTTGATCTCAATAATCGAGTGTTTGACATTTGAAATTACCCTTTCCAAAATATCAAATTGTAATAAGTGTTAATAAAACATCCACTATATAAGATCATAATGAAATTAATAATTTCATTTAAAATAATCACATAACTATGTTTCTAAATTGGTGAACATTAGTGGGAAGTAAAGATATGGACATGGAAGAAATGTGTAAATAATTACAGATAGTGATATAGATAATTGATAAAGATAAAGTGTATGAATAGAAAACCATAAATCTATGATGATTTAAGATATCATTTGATTAATCATATATAAAGATAATATGATATCATTTTAATTTCATGATACTTTAACTATAGTTGAGGGATCCTTTTTTCCATCTAGACTAAGAACATAAAGAAATATACTTACTTGGTAAGTATAATTTCACCCACTATTCATTTTCACCACAATATCATATATTTCCAAAATAATAAATATTCAGTGTGAAATTTTCATGCATGAAGCACTAAAATTAACTTTTAACAAATAATAAGTTCTATAAAAGAATAAAAAGATATTCCACATATCTTTACTAAAAATAACTGATTATCAAAAGTTATCCAATAACACCCAATGTTCATCTTAATCTATTTAATAAATAGTTAACCTTAAGACTCAAACAAAATATGTCTGACCAAATTCAATATCCCAAAATTTAGAGGTAATGTCACTAAATAAACATTATATTACCCAAACAAAATAAAATGGATCTTAATATCACATTAAAAATATTTAAAATGCCTTGATCACTATAAACCCATAATGAAAACATGCATGATCCCAAAAATAAAATCTCATAATGTCAAATATATTCCATAAATCCACAAATGTTGTAAACTCTACGAAGGATAACATAAACCGTCAAATCACTAACGAATTTCAATGTCACCAATTGTTGAAACCTCTGGGGGAATTAGTTGAACTCATATTTTGATAATCCCAATTATGTTCACTTATATTATACCAATTCTAATTATGCTCAATTATGTTTTGGTAATCCCTATATTGATTGATTGTTAATTACTTATTTCAGTATTTCTATACATCATGCACATATTCATATATTATAATATTTACATGATCTTCAGAGAATTAGGTTACTGGATGGATATATTTTCTAACTTAACCCATTCTACCAATAGAATGCTTAAACATGCAACTGGTCACCGTTACAGATCAAGCCTACCGATACATGAATTACACCGATACAACAAGTCTACCATTATACAAGGTCACCGATACATTAAGCCTACCAATATGTGAAGGTGACCTTTACATCAAGTTCACCATTACATCCAGTCTACCAATACATCAAGTCCACTTTTACATCAAGTCTATCGATATATCAAGTCCACTGTTACATCAAGTCTACCGATACATGAATTCCACCATTACATCTAGTCTACCGATACGTGAAGGATACCATTACATGAATGGTCACTGGTACACTAAGTCTACCGCTACGGATCAAATCTACCGACAGACATGAAGTCTACCGATAGAAAGGTTGCTGTTACACAAGAGGATACTGATACACAAGGCTACCGATACACAAGGCTACCGATATCCAAAGCTACCGTTCAAGAGAATCTGACGCTGCCTTAATTTCATTATCTTTATTTAATATAACCAATGGTCATATTAGGTATATTTTAATTCTCTATCATTTATTTAATAAAGGTTGTTGGATTTCAGAAAACCATACCTTGTACCTGAAAAAATAAATTACTTCTTTTGCCGGAGCTCGTGCCATAAATACAAGAAGTCCCTGTTGCTACAAAGACACGGAGAGAGACACACAAGTGAAAGACACGAGGAATATACAAGCACAATACAGAAGTGACCTACAAGTGAAATACACAAGAAGATCTCATTCATGCATGACCAATAAGACGCAGAATCTCATACACACTCAAGCTTACTCAAGAAGAGTTTGTTAAATTCACAAGGATTTTGAAGAACTTCATTGACTACATTTTCACTCTCTCTTAACCTGGATGTCAAGAAGATGAAAATCTGTTTTTCAGACAAAAACCAGAAGAGGACTCAGAACCATTTCTGATCAAATTCAAAGATGTCCAGAGCTACACTGCAATCACTAGAGCCATTCTAAACACTATATCTTACTCAGTGATTTATTATTTACATTACGAGCAGTGTGTGTCATCTGTTTTAATTTACACACACTGTCTCCTGAACCTTAACTGGAGGATCTGTAAATCCTCCTTCAAAATCCTTAAATCTTCTATTTCCCACTATTGATAGTGGTAGAGGTCGTGTGTGACCTGAACAACTGTATTTGCTGTTGTTTTTTTCCCACGTAGAACTGTGGTAGAGGTCTTTGACCAGGACAGTTGTAAACTGCTATGAACCCCGATCCAGGGTGTGGATCCAATTTATATAAATTGTTCTGAGGACTATGTCTCAGCTTGAGATTAACCTCTTGGTCATATCTGCTGTGCTTTATTTAGATTTATCTAAAACCTTTTATTCCACTACCAAGTACTTTAAAACCTAAACTGCTTTTCAAAGTTACTCTGATAATTGAATTAGCATGTGTTTGCATTACTTATAAATCAGTAAGCTAGTTTCAAAAGCTAATCTGATCCTCTGATTATATTAACTGGGAATTAATCAATCCTTTGAGAACCTAGCTAAAAGTTTTCATTATTTCAAATTCACTACAATTCAATTAGTCTTTTAAATTGGGGGAATTTGGTAAAGGTTTTTAAAACAGAAATTTTAATTGTAACTCAATTCACCCCCCTCTTGAGTATCCACTCTTTCTAACACTTGGTATTAGAATGATTTAAAATATTTTCTGATGTCCTCTGTTTTTCAACTGTGATTTTAGTTGTATTTTAATGTTCTTCAATTTTCTGTTATTTCTAAATTTTTATCTCTTTAAAATTTTTGTTTTAACCTAGTTATCATGGATAATAGACAGGAAGTTGTAGCTTCTAATAGACCACCATTTTTAAATGGAAAAAACTATGCTCAATGGAAGATCAAGATGAAAATTCATTTAGAAAGCATGGGTTTTGATATTTGGACTACCATAGAATCAGAATATAAAATTCCTACTACAGTTAGATCTACTTGTAATGAAGCTACTAAGACAGTCTACAATAATAATTGAAAAGCTATGAATGCTCTGTATTGTGCTTTAGGAGATGATGAATTTAATAGAATATCTACTTGTAAGAATGCACATGAAATTTGGGATACTTTAAGTGTTTCTCATGAAGGATCAACTAACATTAAGGAAATGAGATTTAACACCTATACTATTAAATATGATAATTTTAAGATGAGGCCTGATGAACCCATTTCTGATATGTATCTCAGGTTTAACGAAATTGGCAACACAATGATCTCACTGGGAAAGGATGTTCCATCAAAGGAGTAGATCATGAGAATTTTGAGATGCCTACCTGAAAGATGGAGGGGCACTTCTGTTTCAATTATAGAATCTTGTGATATTAGTGAACTGCTAGTTAAGGAACTTATCGGTAAGTTGATGATGTATGAAGAAGATATTAAGGTAAACAAAGAAGAAGAAGATGAACCAAAAAGGAATTCAGTTGCCTTTAAGACTTCTACTTCAAAGAATAAGGATAAGGAGAAACTTCAAGCTGTAAGTGATAGCTCAAGCTGTGAAGAAAGTGAAAGTGCAACTGACAGTGATGCAGAAATGGCTAACATAGCCAGAACATTTAAGAAGTTTTATTGAAAAAAGAATATTTTTAGAAAATCAAATTACAAAGGTAAGTATGACAACAAGGGAGACTAGAAGAAATCTAACAAATCTGATGAAGTTGTCTGCTATGAATGAAAATGAAAAGGACATATAAAAGAGGAATTTCCAAAGCTGAAATACAAGATGAAGTATGAGTATAAGGACAATAAGTATAAGAGAGAAATGAATTCTACATGGAGTGCTTCTTAGGATATCTCTAGTGAATCTGAAGCTTCTGAAAATGAAAACAGAAATAAGGCAAACATGTGTTTAATGACAAACACCTCTAAGGTAACATATGAGACTCTTGATTTAAATTATTATTATTCTGGAGATGATTATGATTCTGAAAATATGTCAAAATATGAACTATTTGAATACTGTTATATGTTGGGAGAAACCTGTGATGAGATGAATGACAAATACAATGGTTTAAAGAAATAGTATGCTTTAACTATTAAACATAAATCTGATATTGACATAGAAATGGAAAATAATTCTCAGTTACATAAAGAAAACACTGAAATGAAATTTTCAAATGAGCAACTTTGAAAGGATTTAGAAAAGATCACAAATGGAAAAGATACTCTTACTCAAATTCTAGCTAAGTAGATTGCACCTAGATATAATACTAGTATAGGATACAAAGCTGGACAATGAAAAATTACCAAAACTAGATTTATTCCTAAATCTGGACAGAATGTGGATAGTTATAGTTCTGGAAGTTCATATTCTTAAACTAGTTATATTCATAGTTACAGATCTAATATGGTTTATCTGTCTAAATCTATTGATTCTGAAAATCTTATGAAACCTATAAGACAAATTTGGGTACCTAAAGCTTTATTGTCTAACCTGTCTGGACCCAAGAAAATGTGGTTACCAAAATCATTTCCTATATAAATCTGTTTTGTAGGGAACCTTCTTAAAGAGTTCCTATAGAAAGACTTGGTACTTGCATAGTGGATTTTCAAGACATATGTCAGGAGACTTCTCATGCTTTAAAATCATAGTCAGCATTGATGGAGGTTTTGTCACTTTTGGTGATAATTCTAAAGAGAAAATCATCGGCTTAGGCCAGATTGGTAACACTGACTCAGTATTAATTTCTAAAGTTCTATTTGTTGATGGACATAAATATAATTTACTAAGCATTTCTCAGTTATGTGATGATGGTTTTAATGTTAAATTTGAAAATGATTCTTGCAATGTTTTTAATTCTAAAAATGCTTTAGTATTTTCTGCCTTGCGAATTGAAAATGACTATGTTGTTGATTTAAATTATTTAGCTATGCAAAATATTACTTGTTTAAATGATTTTCAGAAATATTCTTGGATTTGGAACAGAAGATTATGGCACTATAATGTACATTCACTTAGTAAACATACTATGAAGAACTTAGTTAGAGACCTAAAAAACGTGAATTCCCTACAGATAAAGTCTGTAATCCCTGTCAAAAGGGAAAGAAACATAAAGTTTCATTCAAATCAAAGAATGAAGTGTCAACATCTCAACCTCTCGAGTTGGTTCACATGGATTTTTTTGGACCTTCTAGAGTTTCTAGTTTAAATGGGAAGCACTATGTCTATGTTCTAGAAGATGACTATTTGAGGTATACTTGAGTATATTTTCTATCTGACAAAATTGAAGCTTGTTCATACTTTGTTAAATATTCCATGTCTGTAGAGAACATTAGTGGACTTATGATTGAAACCTTGAGAAGTGATCATGGTTGTGAGTTTGAAAATCATGAGTTTGAATCCTACTGCTCATAGAATGGAAATAGTCACAATTTTCTGCCCCTAGGACACCTCAGAAAAATGGTGTAGTAGAAAGGAGGAATAGAACCCTTCAGGACATTTCCAGAACCATGCTAAATGAGTATGACCTACCTGTTTATTTTTGGTCTGAATTTGTCAATAAAGCTTCTTATATTATCAATACAGTCTTGATCAGACCTGTTCTTAAGAAGAATCTTTATGAATTGTGGAACCATAGGAAACCTAAGGTTAACTACTTCAGTGTTTTTGGTTTCAAAGTCTTTATTCTTAATACTAAAGATAATCTTGACAAGTGTGCATCCTATAGTGATGAAGGAATTTTCCGAGGTTACTCTATTTCTAGTAAAGCCTATAGAGTTTTCAATAAGAGAAACAAATGTGTAGAGGAATCTCTTCACATAAAATTTGATGAAACTGATCCACATGAACCTAAGACCTCTCTTGAAAATATTGAAGTTGATCTCTCAGTTTTGAACCTTAATGATAAAGACAGTGGACCTGTAGTTAAAACATCCAGTTCTGGAAATTTTCCAGAACCTACTTCTGTTGACTCCCAACCTGTTGATGAACCTGAAATCTCTAGCCCTACCTTTTCAAGACCAACTAGGATTCTGAAGAACCATCCCTTAGATGATGTTGTAGGTAATCTGGATAGAGGAACATAGACTAGGGCTTCTCTAAGAAATCATGTTGAACATCCAACTTTTCTTTCTCAGTTAGAACCTAAAAATATCAATGATGCTATCAGTGATGAAATTTGGGTAATAGCTATGCAAGAAGAACTAAATAAATTTGAAAGAAATAATGTCTGGAATTTATTAGAAAGACTTAAGGACAATTTAACCATAGGCACAAAGTGGGTGTTTAGAAACAAAGTTGATGAATCTGAAAATATCATTAGAAACAATGCTAGACTAGTTGCACAAGGTTACAATCAATAAGAAGGAATTGACTATGAGGAAACATTGGCACATGTAGCTATATTAGAGGCAATTAGGATCTAACTTTCCTTTGTATCACATCTGAATTTCAAGTTATATCCAATGGATGTGAAAAGTGCTTTTCTAAATGGTTGTATTGTTGAAGATGTTTTTGTAGAACAACCACCTAGTTTTTCAAATCCTAACTTTCAAAATCATGTTTTTAAACTTTCTAAAGCTTTATATGGTTTAAAACAAGCTCTAAGAGCTTGGAATGAATAACTTAAAAATTTTCTTATTATAAAAGGATTTACAAAAGGAATTTCTGATCCCACTCTTTTTATAAAAATAATTTCAAAAGATGTTTTAGTATTACAAATCTATATTGATGATATTATTTTTGGATCTTTTAAAAATTCTTTATGTACTGATTTTTCAAAGGTTATGCAAAATGAGTTTGAAATGAGCTTAATGGGAGAGCTTAAGTACTTTCTTGGATTTCAAATCTTTCAAACTAAAGATGGTATTATTTTGAATCATAGTAAATATACTAAGGATTTATTAAAAAGTTTTTGTTTGGATAGTATTAAGGGAAGTGATACACCTATGAGTACCACCTGTAAATTGGATATTGATGAAACTGGTAAACCAGTAGATCAAACTAATTATAGAGGTATGATTGAGAGTTTAATTTATCTTACTGCTAGTCGACATGATATTATGTTTAGTGTATGTATGTGTGCTAGATTTCAATCTAACCCTAAAGAGTCACAACTACTTTATGTTAAAAGGATTTCCAAATATCTTAAATATACTTTAAATTTGGGACTGTTTTACACAAAAGAACAATCATTTGATTTAATAAGTTATTCAGATGCTGACTTTGCTAGATTAAAGTTGGATAGAAAGAGAACATATGGAACATGTCATTTGATTGGAAATTCCCTAGTATCAGGGTGTAGTAAGAAACAGAACTCAGTTGCATTATCTACTGCTGAAGCAGAGTATATAGCTGCTGGTAGTTGCTGTGCACAGATTCTGTCGATGAAACATACTTTATTGGACAATGGATTTGAGTTTAAACATGTTTCAATTAACTATGACAACACTAGTGAGATCAACATCTCAAAGAACCCTGTGTCTCACTCTAGAACCAAACATATTGATGTTAGAAACCACTTTCTAAGAGATCATTATCAAAGAGGTGATATAACTCTTGAATTTATAGGCACTGATCTCCAATTAGAAGATATTTTCACTAAACCATTAAATACAAAAAGATTAAGTTTCATTAGACATGAATTAGGAATGATAACTTACTCTTAAACCGTTAGGATGAACCTCACCGTTAGGATGAACCTCGCCATTAGGATGAACCTCACCATTAGGATGAACCTCACTCTTAGGATGAACCACACTGTTAGGATGAACCTCACCGTTAGGATAAACCTCACCGTTTGGTTGAACCTCGCCATTAGATAAACCTCACCATCAGACCTCACCATTTAAGGACACCTCACCAGTACATCTCTCGCGCTGTTTTAAATTTTCGTATTGAGGCCAAGACTTTGTATTTCTTTTCAATATAAGATTTATTTTATATGTGAATCCTAAATGATATTAAACACGACTCTAGACATGACTCAATCACCGCGAACCCGTCTGTTCGAATCCCTCTTACCTAAACCTCTCAAGATTGCAAAACCCTAAGCCTCAAAATCTGAAATGGTCCGTGTGAAGCGTTCTTCAGTGGATGAAGGGAGTGATGCGCCGCAAGCTAAGAAGAAGAAAGTAACCAATACCGGTGCCAGTGGAAGCAGTAGAGATGTTGTTCGAAGGAATCTCGTGAATGCACATTAATCAAAGTGAGAAATTGTAGTGGAAAAGTAATTATGTGTGGAATGGCTGGTCGAAAGAGAGTCCTTGATTATGAAGGTTTTACAAGAACAAGGATGGCTCGAATGCTTCATGAACAATAATGGACCGTATTATCAAACATTGGTAGAAGAGTTTGATGAGTTTGACTATTTTGAGACCTCAGACGAGGAGAATAGGATGATTTCCTTTATGAATGGTCAAACGTCTTCGTTTTCATCAGTTTAATGGGCTGAGAACCTTAATGTTCCTCATAGCGGTGATTATGGATTTTATTCAAAATCGATACCTACTGCTAGTGAATCTTTCAAGTATGATGATTCCTTGTTGGAATTGACAGGAAATTGAACTCCTAGAATGGTCATTGCTGCCGAGATGGCCGGGGAGGATAAACTACTTTTAAAGTTCATTCAGCATGTGATTAGTCCAAGGAGAAGAGATTTTACTACCCTTGAATTTCAGGATATTTATTTGTTATATATGTTAAAGCATGGAGTAAAGTGAATTTATGCAGACTGCTAATGATTCAGATTGAGGATATGACTAGACCGAAGTCTAAGTCGAATGCACTTTTCGTTTCTAAGTTGATTTCTATTATGTTGAAGGAAAAGGAGGTAGCTGGACCTCAAGATGAAACTGTTGTGGTTAAGGATAACTTTTGCCTCACGCAAACTGTTTGTAAGTTTATGAATGTCAGCTGGAACCCTTGGAAGAAATCATGGGTTAATGATGATGGAAAAGTCAATGACAAGTACACTCCTGTGGAACATCATTCTAGACCAAAGAATGTGAGGGATCCTAGTCTTGGACCAGATGAGCCAGAAACTGTCTACAGTGATAATGAAGCTGAAGCTGAGGAGGAAGAGACATCAGTTAAGGAAGGAGGAGACCCAGATTTACCTCCTAGTACTATGCCTCAAAACATTTCCTATGTAGCAGCTGGCCCTCCAAAAGAACTACCAAGGATAGAAAATATTCTGAAGGACAATGACAGTGAGACTACAGAAGAAGAAGAAGAATTATATCATACTGTTGTCAAAGATACCTCCGAAGAAGATGAGGAAACCGAGTCAGATCAGATTGCTCATGAAGAGAAGGATGCTTTTGGTGAAGCAGATGATGAGGAAAATGAAGAAGAATAGCTCATTTTGAGCCCTCTGATATACAGTACAGTCAAGATAGTGCCTGATCAGGAAGCAGAAGTGGCATCTGTTGATGAGAGAGTCCTTGAGCCATTAGATAAAATGGCTATTGAATCTACTGCAGTTCCAGAGGAAGTTATAGAATTACCTTGAGCAGAATAGTTGGAGGAGATTCCTCAAGTGAATTCTCTATGTGAGGGGGAGCATCTTGGTTCAGTATCAGTGTTGTATGACATTGAAGGTTGTACATCAGTTCCAGGATATATGGTTCTTAGACATAGTTATGAAGATTATGATGAGGAAGACCATCCCCAAAGAGAATCGGTTATGCTACATGCTGTAGCTTAAAATTTGGCAACCAAGGAGGGCCTTGGGTCCTTAAAGGCTGAAATGAAAGAAACACTGAGAGAATCAGTGGCAGATTTGAAGAAAAGCCCAGTTGATGAAATGAGAATTGTGGAGAAATCCCTGGAGCTATCTCTGAGATGTGCTGTTTCTAGACCAATGAAGGGAATGATGGATGAATTTAAAGTATGCCATACTCAAATTGAGAGTTGGACAAGAGATATGGTGTCTCTAAGACAATCGATTTCTTCATTGACTGCTATGAACAGTTCTCAAACCCAAGTGAATACTAATATCAGATATATCAAACAAGTAGTCAAGATGTTTTTGGATGTCTTTGAGGCTTTTAAGACATCTGTCAAAGAACACATGAACAGTCAAGATAAACTTGTTCAGAAGGTGGTTAGTAATCTCACACAATCTTTCAAGGAGACAATAGCTTTCTCAGTTAAACCCCTTCCCTCATCCAGCTCGACTGTGAACCTTGACCAGATCAGAACTATTATCCAGGAAGAGTTGGATAATACCAGTACCAATGGCACCTCAGATACTCAAATCCTTTCTACCACTCGAGAAGTAATTAGTTTTGTTCGTGATCACCTACGGGCAGCTACTGCTTCTCAAGAGGCAATTAAAAATAAGGTGGATGCTTATTTTGAGAAGTTCCATACCAAGAATCAAATGACCAACCATTTCAAGCTCTTGATAGAAAATATGAAGTTGCCTCCAGTGACTCAAGCTTTCAGAGAACAGGTTAGTAAGCTCAGGGAGCTTACTCCTGCCTTGGATAAATTCATTGAAAATTGAGATGATTTTGTGTCAGCAATGGAGAGAGGGGGCAGTATTATTATGGATTTCAAGAACTTGTTGCTACCATTCTTACATGTGGATTCCAAACCTATGATTGTACCTCCTGCTCTTCCTACCTCTACCTCTGGGAGTACTCTTCAGTTTACTCCAGTTCAGGCTATTCTAAGCTTGACACCTATGATCTCACAGAAGAGCACATATTTCAGATCTGGTACAGTTTCAGTGGCTGACCCTCCAGTTGTTCTTTAAGCTATTCCCAAGCCATCTACTCAATCTGAACCTACACCCTCTTCAGATCCTAACGGAAAGACTCTTGTTCAAGAGGATGATTGAGTGATTCTGGATGTTTTTGATAGGATTCATGTGTACTGTTGTTATCCTGACTTTCTCTATTTGTACCTTTTGTACCTTAATGGAAATTTACTCTTACATTCTCCACTTTACTGTGTTTATGGTTCCTTGCAATCTGTTCTCTTTTTGTCTCTACATTTCTCTGATTCTACCCTTTATTTTGTTAATCACAAAGGGGGAGAAAATGCAACAAATGAGACCTGGGAGTGAAAAAGAAACAAATGAGAACTGGGAGTGCAAATGAAAGGGGGAGCAAAATGAGAACTTTGTTTTAAAGTTTTTCTTAGGAAATTTTCCCTCTGATATTATTTTAATTTTCTTAATAATTTGGAATATGTTGTGATTATAAAAAAGGGGGAGATTGTTGAACCCTTTGGGGGAATTAGTTGAACTCATATTTTGATAATCCCAATTATATTCAATTATATTATGCTAATCCCAATTATGTTCAATTATGGTTTGGTAATCCCTATATTGATTAATGGTTAATTACTTATTTCATTATTTCTATACATCATGAACATATTCATATATTATAATATATACATGATCTTCAGAGAATTAGGTTACTAGATGGATATATTTTCTAACATAACCCATTCTGCCAAGAGAATGCTTAAACCGGAAAGTGGTCACTATTACAGATCAAGCCTACCAATACGTGAAGGTCACCGATACAACAAGTCTACCGTTATACAAGGTCACTGATACATTAATCCTACTAATATGTGAAGGTCACCATTACATCATGTTCACCATTACATCAAGTCTACAGATACATCAAGTCCACCATTACATCATGTCTACCGATACATCAAGTCCACCGTTACATCAAGTCTACTAATACATCAAGTCCACTGTTACATCAAGTATACTGATAAGTGAAGGCAACCGTTACACGGAAGGTCACCAGTATACTAAGTCTACTGCTACCGATCAAATATACCGACAGACATGATGTCTACTGATAGAAAGTCTACCATTACACAAGAGGCTACCGATACACAAGGCTACCGATACACAAGGCTACCGATATCCAAAGCTACCATTCCAGATAATCTAACACTGCCTTAATTTATTTATCTTTATTTAATCTAACCAACAGGCATATAAGGTATATTTTAATGCTCTTTCATTTATTTAATAAAGGTTTTTGGATGTCAGGAAACCGTACCTTGTACCTGCAAGATGAAATTACTTCTTTTGTCAGAGCTCGTGCCATAAATACAAGAAGTCCATGTTGCTGCAAAGACATGGAGAGAGACACACATGTGAAAGACACGAGGAATATAAAAGCTCAATACGGAAGTGACATACAAGTGAAATACACAAGAAGAGCTCATTCATGCATGACCAAGAAGACACAGAAGCTCTTACACACTCAAGATTACTCAAGAAGAGTTCGTTACATTCACAAGGATTTTGAAGAACTTCATCGACTAAATTTTCACTATCTCTAAACCTGGATGTCAAGCAGAAGACACTCTGTTTTTCAGAAAAAAAACCATAAGAGGAATTAGAACCATTTCTGATCAAATTCGAAGAAGTCCAGAGCTATACTGTAATCACTAGTGTCATTCTAAACTATATATCTTACTTAGTGATTTATTATTTACATTACGAGCAATGTTTATCATATGTTTTAATTTACACACACACCGTCTAATGAACATTAACAGTAGGATCTGTAAATCCTCATTCAAACTCCTTATATTTTCTATTTCCCACTGTGGATAGTGGTAGAGGTCGTGTGTAACCTGAACAGCTGTATTTGCTGTTGTTTTTGTTTCCCACGTAGAACTGTGGTAGAGGTCTTTGACCTGGATAGTTGTAAACTACTGTAAACCATGATCCAGTGTGTGGATCCAATTTATATAAATTGTTGAGAGGTCTAAGTCTCAGCTTGAGACTGAACCTCTTGGTCATATCTACTATGCTTTATTTAGTTTTATCTAAAACCTTTTATTCCGCTGCCAAGTGCTTTAAAACCAAAACTTCTTTTCAAAGTTACTCTGATAATTGAATTAGTAAGTGTTTGCATTATTTGTAAATCAGTAAGCTAGTTTCAAAAGCTAATCTGATCCTCTGATTAGATTAACATGGAATTAATCAATCCCTTGAGAACCTAGCTGAATGTTTACTTTAGTTCAAAATCACTACAATTCAATTAGTATTTTAAATTGGGGGAATTTGGTAAAGGTTTTTAAAACAGAAATTTTAATTGGAACTCAATTCACCCCCCTCTTCAGTATCCACTCCAAAAAATGCCAATAATATCCTAAAAATATCTTTATAATTATTATCTCATCATTGAACACGTATTAAGGTTTATATTCCCTCAATCATGTGTTTTCCAAAAATATCAACTTTCCATTATATCTCTTTTTTTGGTACATTCAACATGCATCTTAAAATCCATATAGAAAAATAAATTCATTATAATCCTCATACATTTTGAGGATATCATAGATAAAATACTTCAATAGCAAAATTATTGGATCCAAATACACAAGCACTACAATCATTCTATTTTGGGTGTATTAATAGCATAATCTTGACCTTGATCCCTTAAATTATTCTATGGTATATTCCCTTGATTCCTAGTGAATTAATTTGTGTAGTGACCCATAACCTTATAATTTAATCATTAATCATTAGAAACTTATTTTTTACCTTTTTAATCATGAGAATGGGTTCCTTCACCTTTACACTTGTATAAAACTCTCAGTCCCTTCAAGAATGTACCAGGGTGTTTCATTACATAATTATCACATGGGGAAATTTTTTTATTTCCTTCTTCCTTTTATCCATATTTTTCTCTCTCATAATCTACTTACATTTCCTCCCTTCTAAGCTATATGACATGAAGAATTATTTATCTCTCTTGATATCACATGATAATATGTCCTCATATGATAGGAATGTTTGGGAGACTAGTTCCCTTTGAAGAATTGTTTTAAACAGATCAAAGAAACTCCCAATATTTTTCTATAGATATAGTACATAATTTGTCGCATGCCTTTATAACCTTATCATGTTTTCTTCATATTTAGAGACATTTTCATCTTCATTTTTTCTTAGATTCGGTAGTTGTCCCTCCATATCTTCTCCTTGTTTATAAGGAAAACAATTTCCCAAGATTAGTACTTTTAAATCCTTCTATTCCATGTTTCATATTTCTACTTCATCCATAGTGTTTTAAATTGATGGCCACCATCGATTCGCATATCCTGAGATATTATAAACTAACATGAAAACATTCTCTATTTCACTACTTTTAAAAGTGATAAATATATTCCCTAAATAAAATATATATTACACATATACAAATATATTTTTATCCCTATAAAAAAATAGAGGTCTCTGACATATAATGTGGTCGGACATTTTACACCATGTGGTGGATCATTAGGATTCCCCATATGAGAAAGGTTGTTATTCATAACCTGAGTTTGCTACCCAAAAATGGTTAAAATATGATCAATTCTAATTACATCCCTAGATCAATATTTATTATCTCTCCCATGATTGAAATACTTACATGGAGTATGTGCATTGATATAGATATCATTCCTTTTTGTGGACGCCTTTTCTAAATAAAGCCATAAAACATATTAGATCATATCATTATGAAAAATAATGTATAACCCCAAAACTATTAAGACACATTGCATAAATTGAAAAAATTATGAATGGATGGTCACATAATCATAAAAATGGTTTATTTGAGAGTTTTTTAATACATGATTTTTTTTAAAATCCTTAATAATATTCTGTAATGAAAATGTGAACTAATGAATGTGTATCGCCCAGGAGTGTCAAAATAGCCATGCAGTAAGGCCTATTCTCATGTACATGTTAATGCTTGAGTCAATCCCAATATGCATTTTTTTTGTGTTATTACCATTAGGTACATCTATTCCGTAACCATGTCAAATTGTAGTATCTATATGTGTATATATTTCTAGGTAAACCACATAATCTATTTCTTGTAATAAAATTATGATGTTCTTCTATACTATCATAAAATTATATCATTGGTTTATCTTCCATAATATATTTTTTCCTAAATTTAGTTCCCAAGCATTATAATAAACGTTTTTGGATACCAACTATAAAGACCCTGACTCTATTATCTGAGAGCTAGTGGTTACTTTATTACATTAGCACTAGATAAAAGCAATTGAATCAAAAGTACTTGATATTTTAGTAGTCTTTGTAAACTAGATACATATTTAAAAATACAGGTTATATTTTAAATTATAAAATACACAATGTTTTTTCATTGATAATGACATCATTCACCAATTCATATCTCTCCATATCAATTGTAAAACACTTCCTGGTATCATGGAAAAATAAAACTTAATAAAGGGGTGATCTCATATGATTAGTAAGGGTACTCTTATAGAAACAAACTATCATAAATTAATAAGAATAATCAATATTACAAGGTAAATAATTGAAATATGTTCCATTTAAAAAATACCTTGAGCATATAATGGTGAGAATAAAGGATGATAAAATAAATCCATATAAATAATCAGATGTGATTGAAATGTATCCAGGGATATTATAACTAATCGAATAATCATATAGAATTTAATAACTGATATCATGATGACATAATTTATAATTATATACATCTGAAACATACCATCTAGACCTTTCACAATATATTTTAAAACTTTCGGTAAAACCCCATTTAATTTGGCCTGAAGATTTATCTCATGAGACCTAACAATGCATCAAGAGGATATCTATAACTAGGCCCCACACATAACTTAATAAGTCCAATTTATTTTATATATGAAATGGGTTAGACATAATCTACATAAATATTCATATTTAAAAAGTAACATACAAAATTCTAAAACTTATCCAATTCTATAAACATAATTATAAACCATCATGATTAAAATGGTGAAGGGTTATAAAATTGTACATCCTTAAAAAACTAATCATTAACCATACAAATAAATAATAATGATGATATTAATATAACATATTCTCTAGTGGATCATAATTTCAAAAAATTATTGATGTCATTTATGAATAAATATACCATAAAAATGAAATTAAAATCTTTCTTGAGGAAAATAACCTTTTCTATTTGAAAATATTTTTAAAAATAAAATTTCAAAAAATATTTTGAAAATAAATTTCATTGAAAATAACTTTTAAAACATAAAAAATATTATTTAAAACATTTATTATTCATGATGGTAGAAAATTCAATTCATTCATATATGATAAAATAAGGATTCCTTCCACATTTTTGATAAAAATCCAAATTTGCCTTGTTTGAAAAACAACATAACGATTCCTTTTAAGACATTTTGAAAAAAAATCAAAAGTGAGTAAAAATTTAGTCAATAATATTTTTGAGAATGTTAAAAAATACCTTTAAAAAATTGGAAAACATGGTTTTGGAAGAAATATAATTTTTTATCAGAGAGATATATAACATTAGATATTCTTAAAATCATTTTTTTAATCAATTTAGGTTCCAAAGAATGGGAAAATGGTATTATTGTTATAAAAATTCATTAATAACCACTTAATAAAGAAACCTATTTGTTTTAATATATAAATACCAAATAATCCTCCTAATAGATACTTATCTATAAACAATCTGGAATAATGATGAGATTGTGAACTAAAACCATATATGCTTTGTAAATTTTGATTAATAAGCCCCATGAAATAAATAACTTCAAATGAAACTTTAAATATTATGAAGAAAAATATATTCATGATATAACATATCCAAAGATCAGTGTACACACCACACAAAAGAAATATTCGGTTTATGTGGCATATGTGTTACGGAGGAAAAATTTATCCAAGAAACCCTTACCTCAGGTTTGGCTTCCTTTATATGTGTCTAAATCTCATGTATAATAAATATAGTTTTATCATACATATATTATATAACCAGAATCATATATATCATATCATAAATTATTTAATTATAGTATTTTATAACTTTTTTATTAACATCTCTTTGTTAAAATCACATTTTTGGGTGATAATTACTTCGTTATCCATGTAGGTTTTGGTTCATTAATTTAGATACTTTTACTTTAATCGTGGTTATAAAGTATTAAAATTTTAAAAAATAAAAAAAAATAATTTATATTCATTATAAATCTATTTAAAGTAATCTATAAAATTTTGATAAAGAGAATGGATTGCGCTGATCATTAAGACTGTAAGTCGTACATACACATGAACGTTGTTTCCATTTTTCTCAAAAGATGGAAAAAATGAAGGTAAATAACATATAAAATTTCTATAATAATTATTATTTCATATATATAATTTATATTAAGAAAATACATCCTTATTACAATCCATGTAAAAATAAAATGAAAAACATTTCACATCACTATTATGAGGCAGTAGTTCACATATACGCACAAGTGATGTTATTATTTTTGAATAGATTGGAAGGTAATAATTTATATGTTATATTATATTTATACAAGTATTATTAGTTAATAAATATCATATATATTAATCAATTGTAACCTTACTACCTTCCATTTAAATTGTATGTGAAAAATGAATCACTTTATTTCGTGAGATGGTAGTCCACTATACACATGAGCAACATTATTGTATCCCCCACAGAATAGAAATTAAGAAGGTGCATGTGATATAATGATTATAGAAGTATAATAATTTCATATATAGAATATAAATATTTTAAATTCATCATTATATCCAACCGTGAAATGTGATGATGGAAAACGAATTACATTGGTTCGTGGGGCAGTAGTACGTCGTACACACGATTGAGGGTTTCATTTTCAATTTGATGGAAATGGGGATGGATATAGGTCATTAAATTGACATAATAAAACATAATTTTATGTTATATAATGATTTTATAATATTCTATGTATGTGGAAGAATAAATAAAATCTAAATGATCTTTTAAGAAAATTAAATATTCTTCGGGAAACTTATTTAGATTTGCACCAAAAACCTTACTGGGTTGGATTTATAATAAAATGGGCCTCTAATATTTTTTTAGATGATTAATTATATTATTTGGTCATGTACTGGCTGAACCAAATTTATTTTTATGTTTTAAGGGGATATGAGTGGTGGTGTCCTTTTATATGTTGGGAGAGGACACACATGGAAGTTTTGTAATGAATAAAGTGTACCCACATTTTTCACATTCCAAAAGGATCCAAAATGATTCATTATAGAACCATAAAGGTTATATTTCCTAATAGTTCCATCCAATTGGATTTGGAAAACTTTTATGCCATTTTTAACCCTAATCTTTTTAGTTTAACCCCCATGTAAACCATTTTTCACCTTAACAACTGTAATTATTTTTTAAATTTTCACTATTCATTATGTTGCAAAATTAAGTGAAACTTATTATATAATATATATTATTCTTATTCTAAATATGGAATCCATTTTTTTCAAAACCAATTCATATAAGTGGAAAAATCAATTTAAATGTAAACATGAAAATGTGTTAAAAAATTGTTTTTCCAAAGAAAAGATTTTATAATTTTTAAAAAATATTATATAATAATTCAATAAGAGATTTATTTAAATGACCTAAATTAGTAAAATTTAAATATATTTAAATTAATTTTTCTTTGAAATAAATTTAAAATAGAATTTATATTTGTAAATAATTTAAATTAAAAATAAGTTTTCAATAAAAATCAACATTTTTCTTATTCATCAAATAATTATTCTTTTGAAAAAATTATCAAAAATTCATACAAATATAATTTGGAAATGTAGATTTAAAAATTTATTTTTTATCAAAAATATATAATTTTTTAAAAAATTAACTTTAAATTGTTTGTGTAAATTGATTCTAAACCTCTTTTTAGAACAATATAGTTTTTTAAAAAAAGTTTTTTTTCTTCCAAATGATTATTATTTTATTTCTAATATATAAATAACCATTGAAATTATTTTATACATGTGTAAAACATATATTTTTAATAATTTATTTATTCATATTCATACCCTTAAAATTAATATCTAGGTTATAATGGTCTTGTTTAAATGATTATATTTTAATAGATATGAACTAACCCAGAACCCACAAAGGGTGTTGGTCGATTAAGACAACAATAAGGGTTGTGGCAGACTGCATTTTTCCCATGTCGGTATGGAATCCCCTGTGGTCGCATGTCTTCACTGACACTTAGATGGAGCAACACATATGACCCCATGTCACGTGGGATCACCCGCTGAGTTTAACCATATCAATGATCATAGGGAATGAAACTTACAAATATTCCCTTAGTAACGGTGAGCGAAAAAGATGTAGCCCATCTTGGTAATAGAATGACCCAGCCATTCAAATTATAGTCTGTAGAAGTTTCCTCAGTGGAGGACTAGGCTTATGTCCCTTGGAATGGGGCGCCAGAGAGGTTGAGAGACCCATAGATCCCGCACCCTACCACATCGTGAGGCACAGTCGGTGAGTCAGGTTGCTTATGAATGCATCCCAAATTTGATTGTAAGTTTTATCCAAGTATAAATATCGGAGGGATACTGATGTTGCGTCCATCATAAGATATGGAAGAGAATGAATTTATTTAAATGTATCATAAACTCTCAGGGAGTTACATTACGCTGTAATATTTATGTTTCTTGTCATATACTCTATTTAACTTGATGTTCCTCTTAAAATACTGGGGTGTCACACAAATAACCAAAATTTCTAAAGGGATCACAAAAAATTACCAACCCAATCCAACCACAAACAACTAGATCAACCCCAATAAAATAGAACTAATCCTAAAAACATCACAAATGATAACAATACCAGGTCACCCAAAAATAAAAAATCTAACAAAATATCAATAATGATATCTGTACATTGCTAAGAAATATCAGGTCTATAACCTGAGGTTCATAACTGAAATACAAGGGTGTTTAAATCCAACTCCTCAGAACACTTTCCCATGATAATTTTTATGAAAATCATAGCCTAATGGAATCCACTTCCAAACCAAAACAAAAGTGACACCCCATGTACCTGATTATGCACCCTAGGTATAACCCACATCCAAGGAAACAATTACAAGTCATCCCATGGTCTACACAACACAAGGGAAACAAAAACATCAAGTGATGATGAATGAATACATATCCAAAGGGAACACCACCCAAAACAAGAAAGAAAATGAAAACTCAAGAAACCCTATCCAAGGATTCCCCAATCCAAACAATACCAAAACTCACTGAGCATAAATCCAAAAATAGCTCTTCATCTAAAATAGAAACAACCAAACACCGAAAATATACATTAAATGATGGAAACTCATCCATTAAACCTCAAACAAGACATCTTACAAAAGTACCTAATAAAAAATAATCCTCACTAATATAACCATCAAGACAAGGCTCAAGAGTTTAATCCACTGGAACCAAAAATCTCTAAATTATATAACAAAGAAACACTATGTCAAATAAAAACAAATAACATTACCTCAAGAAGGAAACCACACATGCTACTCTATTTGGATACTGAGAAATTTAAATAGAAGAAGGTATGACATGAAAGAAAAACACTCTATTTTAAAAATAGAATTTTCTAGGTGCCACCACAATAAAAAACATGATGTATAAACCCACACATGGTTATTTCCCTAAAATCACACCAAATTTCCAAAAACACATAGGGGAAAAAAACAAAACAGTCTCTATTCCAAAAAATATGTGTTTTTAAAAAATCCCATTTTAAATTCCAAAGTACCCATAAAATTAGGCCATATATCATACAAAACCAATAGAAAACATTTTGAAAACTCAACCCTAAATCCCTCACTTATCTTGGATAATTCAAAAATGTTTCCAAAACTGATTTAAAAATAAGAACGTAATGTTTTAAAACCAAAAAACCATTTTACGTTTCACTAAATAATAAACCTGTTTAATTTGAAATAGTTTTCAAATCACTTTAAAATTTTGAAATACACACACCAAGAGTAAAAATATAATTTTTAAAACAATTTTTTACCTAAAAATTCGAAACACATATTTTTAAACACCATGTGCACTTTATTTCAATAAATTATCACATATAAAACATTTTACAAATCCCTAATGAAATCGATTGTTTTAAAAAATTGTATGAATCCAATATCACTTTACATAAAAGACCTATGACCTTGTTTTAAAGCTAAAAAATATTTTCTCATGAAATCTTTTTTCTACCCACACAAATGAATTTCACATCACATGAACACCATTATAAACATAGCATAAAATAATACTCAACCAAACACTTCATCCAAGGATTATAACATATCACTAGACTAACCATTGTTGGATCTAATATGTAGATTTATATGTATATTAGATGGAACAATACAAGAGGGGGGGTGAATTGTAGGTTTAAAAACTTAGAGTTTAAACACTTAAAGAGATTAGTTTAAAAGATCTTAAACTAATACAAATACAAACACCCACAATTGTATTGAGACTAAATGGTATGATGTAATGTAATACTAATGAAAAGTAAAACAATTGTATTCGAGATAAACACAATTATCAAAGTAATATAAAGATGAATGATTCTACCTTAAAGTGTATAGAATCCATCAATACAATATGTAATAGAATGAATGTAATTGAAACTATTACAATTTAATATGTAAAGAAGGAAATAATATAAATTCCTTTCTAATACAAGCTGCAACGGAAAAGTATAAGTATTAAAATTCTTTTGACCCATATAGAAGGTATATCCTTTCACCTAGGATAAGAGGTCTGTCTCACCAACACCTTGGTAAGCCTTCGATATGATGATCGGAACATCCGTCTGCCTATCCCCAGCAGCCCTCGATACGATGATCGGTACGTCAGTCTGCCTATCCTCGGAAGCCCTCGATACGATGATCGGTACGTCTCTCTGCCTATCCTGGATAGCCCTTGATTTTGTAGGTAATCGGCACCTCTGTCTTTCAATTACTTGAAAGCCCTCGATGCAATGATCGGACGCACAAAGTAGATGAGAGAAGTCACAGTGTCTCTCTCTAAAATTGATAGAAGTTGACTATCACAGTTGTTCCAAAAGTCTCTCAGTGGTCTCTTGTCTCTCAACATCAAATGACCTCCTATTTATAGACCTTGGGTTCTAACGGTCACATCTCCTCCAACGGTCATATTTTTTCAAAAAACTAGGAGGGACTTGGACACCTGGCATCATAACGGTCATATTGAGACAGAAAGCGTGACATCGTTTTGATTAGTTTGTAACTAACTCAATGACATCGTATTGGTTAATACAAGATATATGAACAAGATAATCATGAGTACGATTTATATGAAACATGTTTTTTTGACAAAGTACCAAAACAAGTATGTAATGAAAGATATGAGTAGCAGCGTCAATGCAATTTCTATATTCAGTACGATCAGTATTGTACGATTGGCATGGTCAGTATGATCAGTATTGTATGATTGTCATAGTCTGTACGATCAGCATTGTACTATTGTCATGGTCAATACGATCAGCATGATGAGTACAATCACCATGGTATGTACGATCAGCATGATCAGTATGATCATTATGGTCAGTACGATCAGCATGGTCAGTACGATACGACAAACATGAAAAAGGACATTTGTGATTTTCAAAACAAAATATAGAAGTCAAAAGAGGACTTTTGACTCAATAATATCACCCTCTTTGGAAAGCACAAATCACAAAATAAAAACTAAAAGAAATACTTATCTCCCCCTGAGTTATTGGGAACTCTTCTGAATAAGAAAATTGAATACAAATAACTCTCCCTTAGGTATGGACTTTCCAAAGGATTATATTCGAAGATTTTCCTTTAAGTGTTGTAAAGCATTCTCCCCCTTTATAAAACATTCTCCCCCATTATAAATCATTCTCCCCCTTTATAAAACATTCTCCCCCTTTGTGATTTACATAAAGAAAGGGGTAAACATTAATTGTCTGAAAGAGTTAGAAAATAAACACAAGACAATGTATAAAAGAAATTTCATTATGATATCAAACAATGCTAACCTTGAGAACAAATACAAGTCACTTGTTTTCTCTTTCCTTCTCTTTTTTGATCAACTCATGAAGAACCACCTTCATATTTTTGATCTCCTTATTATCTTCAGAAATAGCATCACCCTGAGATCTGAGTACGTCCTTTTGATCGGCAAAGAGTTGATCTTGATTTCTGATTTTCTCTTCATGAACAATGATTACTTTTTCAAGAGTATCAATTCTATCTTTCAAATTCTTGTTATATTTGGATAACCCAGAGTTTTGTTTCTTCAAGAGAACTATTTCATCTTTGAAAGATGTTACCTTTGAAAACTCGGCATGAAAGGCATTCATTCTCTCTTGTAAGTCTTTTACTGAAGGAACATCGGCTCTTTGGGAAGACAAAAGATTCAACCTTTCAATTTTTTCTCTATCAAGCTTATTGAAAGCAATTGCAAGCTCATTTGAAAACCTTCTTATATCTTCAATTTCTATCTCATGATCATTGACTGAGCTCTCTGTTTTGTACGACCACTTGGTCATCTTGTTGCAGGCCTTCTTATGGGCAGCCGAACATTCTGAAAGAACTTTCAAATCGGCTTCGACTGATAAAACTTTATTTCTTAATTATTTTACAAAACCAAAAATCTTTTTCTGATTGTCAGTAATAAAATCAATCTTCCCTTCCAGCCTAGGGAAATATGGAATGGTCTTCTCAACCCTTCTCAAAACATGGATAATGTAATCACTCTTCTTGAAAGAGATTGTGTGTTCTGAATCAGTATCATCATCGTACGAAGCCAGTTCATTTGATCAGCTTGAGTCTACAAGTGGCTGTTTTCCTTTTGCTTTTTCTTTCTGCTTTCTTTCTTCTTCCACTTTATCACTAATGACAATAACTTTATCAGTGTGAGAGGATTGAGAACCTTTATTTAGTTGAGACGAAATTCTATCCAGAGTTTCAAAAGACTGAAAAAGTACTCGATCGGCATGAGGAACTTGTTGAATACCTTCACATTGCTTTTGAACTGATTCCTCTCTACTCTTCTTCGAACTCTGAAGGAATTCTAAAAGAAAATCTCCTTCCTCTTCTTCAACTTCTTGTATCTCCTCTAACATTGGTTTTCATTTTTATTTTTTAGGAAGGTTCTGTACGATGGGTTCTTGATGCACTTCTTCTGTTAGTTTAGCACTTCCATCCTCAACCATTTTCAAGAATTTAGAGATATCAAAGTCTTGAGCCTTTATTTTCAAAACAGTTTTCTTTTTCTTTTCAGCTTTATGGGTTTCTTCTATCCTAATTCTTTCAGCAAACGCTTCGGCTGGATCAAGTCCAAAATTTGGATCACCTTCCTTTCTTTGTTCCTTATCCTTTCTCCATTTGGCAACAAGTTCATTACTATAATTTGGATTCTTCTTAGGCTTTGAGCTGTTTTGGGGATCAATCTTTTGAGTAATACCAGAAGATTGAATTTCTTTGGCTGGTATCGGTGCCGATTGATTCTGAGGAGATTCAACTTCTACATCCTTAACAGTAAGTTTTGAATTCTGATCAAAACAAACATTCAACTTCATCAAAGTACTTTTGCTAATCCAGGAGTTCTTCTAATCTATCATCTTTCCTTTAAAAGGAATTTTGCAAAACTTCATACTCTCGAGAATAAACTTTGTAAGGATGGTTGGATACATAATCATTTGGGACATAATTCCTCTTATTTTGACATTCTTTATAGTTTCAAAAACATATCCCATGAGATTTATTTTTCTTATATTTCCAAGGTAGTAAAGCATAGAAATTTTAGAAACTTTTAGAGTTTCTCTATCCCCTTTCCTTGGGATAGGAAAACCTTGCATCCATAAAGTCACAAACCGATTGTCCGGAGAAAGATGAGCCCCTTTTATCTTATCTTCATTTATAACAAACAAAGACTTCTCAGCACTTTCTCTATTAAACGTACAAACTTCCTCTGGTAGTTTATGATATGGACATAATGAATCCCCTTCTATTTGGACATTCAGAAAATGAGCCGCCTGTTTCACAGACATAGACAACTTTATATCATACACAACAAAATTTATAGTCATGTCTTTGTCGAAAGATACGGTTTTATAGAACTGACTGACTTCATAAAAGCGAACCGGATCTTGAGAAACAGGAATTTCAATACATAAATGTTCCCATCCTTGAAACAGAATGATTCTTCTGATTGTAGAATCATACGAATCCAAAAAGTCTAGAAAAACTATCCTTTCTCTGAAAAAGTCTTTCTCTAAAAAATTCTATGAAGACATTTCGGTGGGAGTATTAGCAGAGGACCGAGACATATAGGTGCGGCCAATAAAATATTGTATGATGATTTAAAAACAGTGGAGCAGAGCTTCGCCTCAAAACCTGAAAAACAAATGTCAGTTTGGGGTGGGGGGGCTATTTATAGGCGATATAGGGGTGACCGTTGATCTTCTATGGTCAATATTAGAGGAAAAAATATCAATGGTTAGGAATAAAATGAAATTTTTTAAAAAATAAAAATGGAAAGTACCTACCGGAGAACGTAAGGTTATTGTTGGTTTTAGTAAAGTCCAAATGAAAACACAAACGTACAAAAAAAACTATCAATCGTCATACCGATGAAAAAAAAGTCATTACCATTAACCGACAAGATGATGGAAAACAATCTTTTTACCATGAACTGACAAGCTGATGGAAAACAGTCACGTTACCATGAACTGACAAGATGATGGAAAAAAATCTTATTACCATTAACTGATAAGCTGATGGAAAACAATCTCGTTACCATGAAATGAAAAGTCGTTGGAAAACAATATCGTTACTATGAACTAACAAGCCGATGGAAAATAATCTTGCTACCATGATCTGACAAGCCGATGGAAAAGAAATTCATTACCCTGGTCGGTCGATATGATGGAAAAGAAATTCATTACAATGATCGATCAATATGATGGAAAAGAAATTCATTACCATGATTGGTCCATACGATGGAAAATAAATTCATTACCATGATCGGTCGATACGATGGAAAAGAAATTCATTACCATGATCGGTAGATACAATGGAAAAGAAATTCATTACCATGATCGGTCAATACGATGAACAGAAAAATAAATGATACTATAAAACTATCAATGTGATAAACAAAAAAGTAAATGATACGATAAAACAATCAATATGATAAACAGAAAAACAAAAATACATACCATGAGAGTAAATAATTAAATATCATATGATAACAAGAAAACATAGTAAGAAAAAAATAGTAAGAAATGTCCTCCCTCTTTCAAAGGGAGTTGTTTGATGTAAGGAGAAAAGTAAAACAGGAAGTGGATATGAATGATTATTTTAATATAATCATTCCTAGCTTCTATTTTATAAACTCAAACCTATCGGAAGATAATGGTTTTGTAAAAATGTCAGCAAGTTGTTCTTGCATTCCGATAAATTGTAGAATAATATCTCCTTTTTGTGTGTGATCCCTAAGAAAGTGATGCCTAACATCTATGTGTTTTTCACGAGAGTGATGTGTTGGGTTCTTACTAAGAGTTATGGCACTAGTATTATCACATAGAATTTGAGTTTTGGAGAAACACAATCCATAGTCAGTGAGTGTGTGTCGCATCCACAATAGTTGAGCACAACAACTTCCAGCTGCTACATATTAAGCTTCAGCAGTGGATAGTGCTACTGAGTGATGTTTCTTACAAGACCAAGAAACCAGAGAACCTCCTAAGAAATAACATGTTCCAGATGTAAGTTTTCTATCCATTCTACAACCACCAATGTCAGCATCTGAAAAACTTTTTAAAACAAAATCCTCTCCCGAAGAATAAAAGATACCTATATCCATAGTGCCTTTTAAATACCGAAAGATTCTCTTAACAACTTTTAAATGAGACTCTTTTGGATTAGATTGATATCTTGCACATAAGCATACAGAAAACATTAAGTCTGGTCGACTAGCTATCAAGTATAGAAATCTTCCTATCATACCTCTAAAGATTGTTTGATCTACTGGTTTCCCAGTTTCATCACGATCAAGTGAATTTGAGGTACCAATTGGAGTGCTAAAACTCTTAGTTTTGACATAACCATACATTTTGAGTAAATCTTTTATATACTTATGTTGAGATATATATGTTCCTTCTGGCTTTTGAGAAATTTGAAAACCAATAAAGAATGTTAACTCACCCATCATACTGATTTCAAACTCAGACTTCATGAAATTTGCAAAAGAATTAGTTAAATATTTCTGAGTTGATCCAAAAATGATGTCATCAACATAGATTTGAAAAATCAAAACATTTATGTTTTCCATTTTTATAAAAAGGGTTGGATCTGTTGTACCTTTTGTATAATTTTTTGTAAATGAAATTTTATAAGTCTATCATACCATGCTCTAGGGGCTTTCTTAGGACCATATAGAGCCTTGGTAATTTTGAAAACTTGATCAGGATGTTTTGAGTTTTGAAAACTAGGAGGTTGTTCGACAAAAACTTCTTCTTGAACAAAACCATTTAGAAAGGCACATTTTACATCCATTTGAAAATGTTTTAAATTAAAATATGCTGCAAAGGCTAATAGAATGCGAATAGATTCAAGCCTAGATACAGGAGCATATGTTTCTTCATAGTCTATTCCCTCTTGTTGATTATAGCCTTTAGCAACAAGTCTTGCTTTATTTCGAACAATGATTCCATTTTCATCACATTTATTTCTGAAAACCTATTTTACACCTATTACAGTTGTTTCTTTAGGTCTTTCAATGATAGTCCAGACTTGATTCCTCTCAAATTCATTTTTTCATCTTGCATTGATTTGATCCAATCATCATCACCTAAGGCCTTACTTGGACTTATAGGTTCAAATTAGGAAAGAAAAGAAAGATGTTCTATTTCATTTCTTAAGGAATTTCTGGTCCTTACAGGTTGATTTACGTCACCAATGATGTTATCACTGGGATGATTCCTAAGAAACAATTGATTTGGGTTTTGTAAAACCTGTTCATCAACATATGGTAGAAAATCTTATGTGGTAAAAGTTTCAGAAGTAACATCTTGAATATTTTCATTATTAGAAGGATCTACTACCAGGGGTTGATAATCAGTTTTTGAAAACACATCTTAGGATATAAGTTGGGATGATTTAAAAAGAAAAGGATCAGTTTCATCAAATATCACATGTACTATTTATTCAACAATACAAGTGTTTTTATTAAGAACTCTATAAGCCTTAAAAGTTGTGGAGTAACCTAGAAATATTCCTTCATCAAATTTTGGTGCGAATTTGTGTAGATTATCTTTTGTATTCAGAATGAATACTTTGAACCCAAAAACATTGAACTATGAAACATTAGGTTTTCAGCCAGTCCATAACTCATAAGGGGTTTTGTTAAGAAATGGTCTAGTTAAAACATGATTTATAGTATAACAGGCAGTACTAACAGCTTCAGCCCAAAAGTGATTAGAAATTGAGTATTCACTCAACATGGTTCTAGTCATTTCCTGAAGAATATGATTTCTTCTTTCAATAACACCATTTTGCTGAGGATTTCTTAGAGCAGAGAAATTGTGAGTAATACCTTTCTTAATACAAAAAGTTTCAAATTCTGAATTTTGAAATTCACCACCAAGATCACTATGAATAGTTATCAATGTTAGGTTTTTCTCATTTTTAACTTGGGCTCTAAAAGTTTTGAAATAGGAAAAGGCTTCAGATTTCTTTGTGAGAAAATAGACCCATGTAAATCTAGTAAAGTCATCAACTAAAACAAATACATAGTATTTTCCTCCAATGATTCCACTTTGTGTGGGACCAAAAAGATCCATATGCATTAGCTGTAATGCATTAGAAGTTGAAACTTCATTAATTGATATAATGCTAGTTTTATGTTGCTTGACAAATTGACAAGGATCACAGACATTTGAATAATCATATCTAAGGTCCGTTAGTCCCTTCACAATTCATTTCATTGAATGTTTACTAAGGTTTCTCAGATTACAGTGTCCTTGTCTTCTATGCCATAGCCATGAATGGTCTTCTATTGCACTTATGCAGGGTAAGTTTTGGCTCCTAAGGTCTTCTATGTTGATAGTGTAGACATTCTCTTGCCTATGAGCATATAGAATGAACTCATCCTTGGAATTTTGAACTAGACACTTATCATTTCTAAAATTCACAAGGTAACCTTCACCACATAATTGAATTATACTGAGAAGGTTATGTCTAATATCGTTAACAAACAAAATGTTTGAAATAAGAACTTTTCCACGAAAACGATATTAGCTATACCAACAATCTTTCCCTGAGCATTATCTCCAAAGGTAACTATTACACCTTTTGTTTTGATAACCTTTTCAAAAAGATATTTGTTTCCGGTCATGTGTCGAGAACAACCACTATCCATGTACCAAATACTCTTATTCGTACACATCTAATTTTCCTGAAAAAGAAACAATTAGTTTTTTGGAATCCAAACTTGTATGGATCCAGAAGGATTAGATAAAATAATTTTAGGAATTCACATTTTTTTGCAAAATGAGCTTTATGAAATCCTAAAGATTTAGTTCTGTTAAGGGAAAAATATCTTCTCCAGTGTCCTCCACATTGGCAGTTGGAACAAAAAAAAGTTTTTTGTGGAACAAAATAATTATTACTAAAAAACAGGTTTGGAATGAGAATAACCAAGACCAGAACGATTTCTCAAAGGTCTAATTTGAGAATACATCTTGTCAAAGTATTCCTTTCCATGAGTAAAGTTTGACAAACATTTATTTAAAGAAAAAATTTATGAATTTAGTTTTAAAACTAAATTTTTATTTTCCAAAACATTTGATTTTGAACTAGATTTAGAATCTAAAACATTTTTCTTTGAAAACACATTTTCAAGATCCTTAGAACGTTTATCATTATCTGATTTGACTTTCTCAAGGGTTTTTAAAATACATTCAAAATCAGAAGTTGTCATATCAATATCCTTAGAAAGATTTGACACTTCTTTAGTTAGAATTGTAATTCTAGAATTTTCTTTCTCAAGCTTCTTCTTGAGTTTAGAATTTTCATTTTCGAGTAATTTAGAAAATCTAGATACTTCTTCTAAAGAAGGTAATGTATCATATTCTGATGATGATGATTCATCATTTGAAGATTCATAATATCTATTATCAGTATAATTTGAATTTAATGAGACATTTGTAATAGCTTCAGTATTATGTACCTTATCCATGAGACAATGATCTTCAATTGATAATCTGGCTATAAGTCCAATATTCTTTCATCCTGAGGAGTCATATTCTGAATAATCATCTGAAGAATCACTACCACTTGCACTCCAAGTATCATTTTCCTTCATGAATTTCTTTATCTTTGTCTTATAAAACCTTTTCTTATTTCTTTCAGATTGTTTCTCATTTCTATCATTCCTCTTCAGTAAAGTAAAATCGAGCCTTATATGTTCTACTTTCTTACTTTCATAAAAAGTTACCTATGAATATTTCTTATCCTTCCTATCATTCTTTTTGAATCTATATTGGATGTCTTTCTTTCTCACAATCTTGTTCATTCTTCGAGCAAGATTGGCTAGCTCATTATCCGAAAGATCACAATCACTTGAATCAGATATAACAACTTTCTCGGCTTTGGATCATGTAAGCCTTTCAAGTGTTTTAGCTTTATATGTAAAGGCTACACTTCCATTCCCATTCTTCTTCTTATTGAAATAAGCATCTCTCTTCATTCTTGTCTCGTGCTGTAGAAGTGTTCCAAGAGTTCATCAAGTGTAATCTGGGAAACTTTCCTATTTTCATCAATAGCTTTCCTTTTTGACTCCCATTCATTTGGCATTATATCTATAATCTTATCTACTATAGATTCATCATCAAGTCCTTTTTCACCAATGGATTGTAGACTGTTAACAATTGTCATAAATATTTGTTGCACATTACATACTGGCTCTCCATAAGGAAAAACAAATCCATGATACTCTGCTCGAAGCATTTCTCTTCTTGTTTCTATAACCATGGATGTACCAAAATGAGTGACTTCTAATTTCTTCCAAATACAGTTGGCTGCTTCACATGAAGATATCTGACTATATATATTCCCGGTCATAGAGCATAATAAAGTATTACGTACCTTGTAATTCAGTTGATATTCTTGCTTCTCTTGGTTAGTAAAGGTACTGACTTCTTTGTCAGGAATTTTGTAACCTCCAGTAAGCATAATAAAATTGTCTACGCCAGTATTGATCACAAAAGTCTTCATACAATCTCTACAGTACTAATAATCATTCCCATCAAAGATAGGTGGTCTAGAAGGATTTAGATTGTCTATTGACCCAATATTCATTCCTGCCATCTAATAAAACAAAAATCTTTTCCACTCCACACGTTAGTGTAGTAAGAAAAAAATGAAAGAAACAAAACAAGTAATACAAATCAGTGGAAAACTTCCTCTGATACTAATTGTTGGATCGAATATGTAGATTTATATGTATATTAGATGGAACAATACAAGAGGGGGGTGAATTGTAGGTTTAAAAACATAGAGTTTAAACACTTAAAGATATTAGTTTAAAATATCTTAAACGAATACAAATACAAGCACCCACAATTGTATTAAGACTAAATGGTATGAAGTAATGTAATACTAATGAAAAGTAAAACAATTGTATTCAAGATGAACACAATAATCAGAGTAATATAAAGATGAATGGTTCTACCTTAAAGCGTATTGAATCAATCAATACAATATGTAATAGAATGATTGTAATTGAAATAATTACGATTGAATATGTAAAGAAGGAAACAATATAAATTCCTTTCTAATACAATCAGCAGTGGAAAAGTAAAAGTATTACAATTATTTTGACCCAAAGAGAAGGGTAATCCTTTCACCTAGGATAAAAGGTCTGTCTCACCAACACCTTGGTAAGCCCTCGATACGATGATCGGAACATCCGTCTGCCAATCACTGGCAGCCCTCGATACGATGATCGGCACGTCTGTCTGCCTATCCTCGGTAGCACTCGATACGATGATCAGTACGTCTGTCTCCCTATCCTCGGCAGCCCTCGATTTTTTAGGTAATCGGAACCTCTTTCTCTCAATTACTTGAAAGCCCTCAATACGTGATCGGATGCACAAATTAGATGAGAGAAGTCAAAGTGTCTCTCTCTAGAACTTGATAGAAGTAGAGTATCGCAGTTGTTCCAAAAGTCTCTCAGTGGTCTCTTGTCTCTCAGCTTCAAATGACCTCCTATTTATAGACCTCAGGTTCCAACGGTCACATCTCCTCCAACGGTCATATTTTTCTGAAAAACAAGGAGGGACATGGACACCTGGCATCATAACGGTCATATTGAAACAGAAAGCACGACATCGTTTGGATTAGTTTGTAACTAACTCAATGACATCGTATTGGATAAAACAAGATATATGAACAAGATAATAATGAGTACGATTTATATGAAACGTGTTTTTTTGACTAAGTACCAAAACAAGTATGTAATGAACGATATGAGTAGCAGAGTCAATGCAATTTCCATATTCAGTACGATCAGCATTGTACGATTGTCATGGTCAGCACGATCAGCATTGTACGATTGTCATGGTCAGTACGATTAGCCTGATCAGTACGATCAGCATGGTCAGTTGGATCAGAATGATCAGTACAATCATTATGGTCAGTACGATCAGCATGGTCAGTATGATATGATAAACATGAAAAAGGACATCTGTGATTTTCAAAACAAAATATAGAAGTCAAAATAGGACTTTTGACTCAACAACTATAACTCTTATCAAGTTACCTGAACACACACTAAGTACTTCATGGTTAAAGCAGACTAAATATAAAAATAAATGGGATATAGAATCATCCCTAAATTGGATACATTGTTGACGGACACATTCCAATTGAGAAATGGTTACTAAATCGTGACTAGAATCAAGAATTTGGTTGCGGAAAGTTTTGTTAGGTGCTATAAACCAACCTAATTTCATGACTTCCTTATTCATATCCATCCCAAAATCCAATATGGCCCATAAGGAAACTCAACTATATTGATGGGGATAAAAAAACCACTATCATAGGCATAAAACTACAATACATAAAAATCTCTAACACAAAAGACAAACCGACTTCCCATAGAAACTAGAGGCTTAAAGAATGAAATGGCTATCTAGACTCTCTATGCACCTACCTCTCAATTTACAATGAAAAAAATCTAACTCGATCTTACCATGAAATTCCAAATAACAAAAGGTTTCTCCAAAGTCTTATGATCCTATTGAAAAGAGGAACCCAAATCTCTAGTACCATTTGAAATGAACCAGTCTGGTACATCCCTCTAAAGGATGATCTAACCATCAATTTATTGGGCCAATAGGTGTTACTGATCCCCATGATCTGGAAACCAATGACTATGAATCATTAGAATCACACATGGGAATAGATTCACTTAATAATTAGAGTAAATGTTCTATAATGTTTATAATAAAAATATATAATGAAAAGTATCTATATCAGACATCCATTCTAAAATAAAAATGTAGGAATAAAAAATGAAAATAAGGAAACAAATAAATAAAAATGAGAACCAAAAACCTACCTCAACAACTTCGTCTTCCTCTCCTATAAGGAAAAAAATCCCACTAAAATTATTATCCTCATCCACTAGAATTTCACTACATCTCCAACCATATAAAGTAGTAAAGGTAAATTGGAAAAAGAAAATCATGTAAATTGAAACTTGTCAAACATTATAAGAAAAGTAATAGTATTGCATAATCAAATAGGTAATAGGAACAACCAATTAATTTAATGAAATAAATTAACCAACATTAATATAGAGATAAATCAATGCTCAAAGAGTGGTTAGATGGAGATCCAATAACCTACAACTAAGATAATAATATAGGCATGAGTGAAAAATCACATAGTAGGCCACCTCAACTAGCAATAACTAAGTAGTCTCTTTCATATTACATCCTACAATTTATAGTTTGAAATATAATAGAAAAATAATCATTTTTTATTTTTTAAAAAAAGTAATAATACATCAAATTATGTTAGAAATTATTTTCAAATATTTTTATTTAATAAAAACAATCACTTGTAAAATATATTTTCTTGACCTAAACCATTTGGAAGAAACATCATTTTAAAGTCCCTCTTTAAAACATTTCACAAACACCTCTTTTAGAAATATAAATTTTAAAAATCAGATTTTTTTCAAATTTTTCTACAATGTTTTATAAAATAATGTCTGAAAACAAACAATATATAAAACCAGGCACAATGACTTAAAACCCCATTTTGAAATATCATGGACACTTTGAATTCCAAAAAAACCATTTCCCACTTTTCTCATAACAGAAAACCTTCCAAACTCATTTATAAATATAGTTTAAAAATATGTTAAAAGTAATATTTCATTTTCCTTCTATTAAAGTATTTGGAGATCCCTTTTTAAAGAATTTGAAATGAAAATGACGCAAATAATGAATAAAGAACACAATAAAACACTATTATTTCATGACATACAACAATAAGAATCAAATTACAAGTACATATGTTCAATGAAATAATTCAAGAATCGGGGGATAAAATTGAATCAGAAATTAAGTACCATAAATGATTTAAAAAATTATAATAGTTTCATAGGATATATAATAGGTCCAAACATGAGACCATACAGGAATTTACTCATGAGACCAACATGCTAGCATATGTTGTGTCCCAATACCACCACCCAACAGGCCAATACCCAACCCCATTGGTTTGAAACACCCCATTTATCACTATCACTAACCATATTGGACACTATAAGTGTGTGTCTTCCTAGTGGAATTCTAAAATTTAACTTAACTACCTAGGTAGACATGACCAATAAAAATATAAGTGAGCTCAATCAATAAACGACATGAATCATATGAAAATATTTGAAAATAAAAAATTCCTAAACACTAAAACACTCACAATAAGAGATCCCAAAATCCAAAATCGTAAAAAATATATACAATGCATCAAAATAAACATCCCCATATGGGGTCACATGCCACAATGGGCCACTAAAATCACAAAGGAGGTCAATAAAGTCTCACACAATTTATGAAAACTCATTTCCAAAAAATTCCAAATGGGAAATCACTCTAAAACCAGATTTTAATGAAAATATATTAGAACCAAAAAAACATTTTAAACTCAAATTAGAACTTTATATTCTATTTTATTTTAAAATCACCACTAAAAAACTCAATTCCATAATGATTTTCAAAATAAATTCCACAAGAGATAACTCACCCAAGTAAAACCAAAAACCCACATTTAAAAATTTATATTCATTTAAATAAACAAAAAATGGTTTAAAATATAATATAATTCAAGAAAGAAAATTAATACTTCCAGACAGTTCTCACCACTTCTTTAAAAACCAAATTTTTTTTTCAAAATACAACATAACATTTTCAAAAGCACTTGGAATGGATTATCATCCCATTATAATGTTAAAAAAATTATCTGGTAATATCATGGTTCATATATATATTCATAATTTAAAATCTAAATCATTTAAAAACAGTAAGAAATTAATGTCACATAATAGAAAGAGATGAAAATGAAACACCTACCACAATTAAACAACAGGAAAACTAAAATGGTATGAAAAACATGGCCTTCAGTGGAATATGAAAAAAAATTCAAGTAAGTGACCATAAGACCCATGAAACACACTACAAATTTAGAAACCATAAAAATATGGTCAACCCACTTGACCTAGGGTTCTGCTAAACAAGGAGGGGTGATGGGGAGAGGGGAAATCACAAGAACATGGAGAAAATATGGAGTAGAGATATTACCTTGATGATTCATATGATAATCCCCAAGAAGTATGGGTTAAATTTAATGATAGGAGGATTACCCATTGGGTAGGAATCACACAATATAGTGGAGGGAGTCCTAGGGTGTAACGTGAGGGAGGTTGCTGACAGTGATAGGGGTCACAAGAGGTTTTCAACTTGTAATGAGAATGGGTTTCATGAGGGAGGACACTACTAAGGAGAGGGGTATTATGAGGGAGAGGAGGCAGTAAACCTAAGGGGTGTAGATCAATTAAAATTGGTGATGGAGTGAGGAGTTTTGTCTTAGGGGTAAAAAAGGAATTAAAAATAAAAACAAAAAACCCAAAGTTTTAGAAAACTAAATAAAATGCTTGGTTAGGCCTTCCAATTTTATTAGCCATGCTCCAACAATGCATAAAGAATTTCTTGGATAAAACCAAATCACATGGATTCTCCTATGATCCGTATGATTAGAAAACCCATGATTCAACCATTCTAAATGGAAATATCTTGTTGATAGACCACATGTACAATTTTTGTGTGGTTACTTATAACCATGCCTAACCCATGTGCAGTACCAAAACACTTAATTTTTTTAAAATATTAAACCTAAGACTTAAAAAACTAATTTTTACAAATTAAAATAAAATAAAATAAATCCTATAGTGACATGGTCGGTATCCCAAAGTCTATGGTGACTTTTCTTCATTCCAAACTTTATTGAAATATTTTTATCAGATATATATACACGCTATGGTGTTGAACTAAACATTAGAAAAAATAATTCAGTAACATTATTATAGAATGATTAATTATTAATAAAAATATGAAAAATGAATCGCTGAATTATGAATGATTTTTCTTAAAAATATTTTTTTAAAATGAAAAGTAATTGTAAAATTATTATTATGGAATGATCTTTATCATATGGCATTGAATACTTTAGAAGGTTTTGAATTATTTCTATGAATGATTATAGACATTGAATTATATATATTGAATAATTGATAGGTTAATAACACTTATCATTAAATTTATGGTTATATAAAATGAGGATATTTTATTAACATATGTTATCTAGAATCATTATGAATTTCAATTCTATGACATGAGTTTTTCCATGATGTTGAGGATTACTTGATGGTATAATGAACTAATTAATGAAATTATTAAAATTATAAAAGAATAATTAATGAATTAAAATTGTGAGAATAATGTGGGAATTGTATGTGTTTGAGTTAATCATATATTTATATATATTATTAATATTAATATGAGTTAATAGGGTGAATTATGAAAATATGAGGATGAATTATTGGAATGAGAGATGATATAGTCTTCTAATGGATATTATGAATAATTGATTTCTCATAGTTTGATTTATATTTATTTTCGATGATATGAGCTATCAATAAATTTTCTAAATAATTAATATCTCATATAATGAAAATGATGACAGTAAAAGTGAGTCATAAAGTGAAGAAGATTAATCTAAATAATGATATGATATCTTAGTGATCATCTTGTATCTCTTTAATGATGTTACGAATAATTTATTGGATGACATGTGATTTATTTAAAGTGAAAGAGGAATGATGACCCAAATTCCATCAAATTAGGTGATGAATTTCTTGAGGTAGTATATTAGATAAAATATGATAATGAATTGGGAGGTATTGTGATGATCCTTTGATACACTTTTAATGATTTTGATATGATCTTATGATATATATATTGATATTAATATGATGGAAATTTGGTAAACTGGATAATATAATAAATAAAAGTAAATTATCATTGGATCTTGATAAAAGAATGTTATAGAAGTTTTAAAAAAATAATGGAGTTTTAGATTATTTTATGAAGTTCTATTATGACTGGTAGATTAACCATTAATGAATAAGTGTGATTACTTCACTTATTAACGTTAATTTTTATATGTAATTCAATTTAGTGGTTGAAAGATATTGATCTTGATAATGGATTACTTACTCTGATACTGATTAACTACTATAGGATAGAGCTAATGATATATACATATATATACATTTTCATTATAACCCAAAACCTTGGATTGAGGCTGGAAATAATATACCAGAAATTATACCTATTCTCACCCACTAACCCTATAAAACTTCATATAGTTATGAGTTCTGAAATTCAAGGGAAATTTTAATTTTTGATCCCATAGTATGGAACATTTTGAGAACTGTTACTAGGATCTTTACATTGAGGATTAAAACATATCAAAGAGTTTTTTTGGAAAATATTTAAGTCCTAAGAGATGTTTTCTGGGCTCAAGTAAATTTCAGAGAAGTTTTGAGGCGCCCCTTAATCTAAATTTTTGTATGTGGGTCTCACATCACAACATGATAGTTGAGAATCATTTCATGATGAGGATAGATCAGGGACCATCTCACCCTGACAAGAGAGGTTTTATCCATGATGGGTTCTTGTAGTAGTTGTGGAAAAGAAAATGACATTTACATATTGGGTTGGAGACCCTTAGATTTTTTCTTTTATATTTCAAATAAGAAGTCGGTCACACCATGGCCCATTAGTCATTCCACGAAATCTTTCCATGAATGATATGTTATGGTGAGGGGTGTGATTATTGCTCCATGAGTGAGGAGGTAGCTCCAAATATTCTTAGGCCACACCATGTAAAGGTTCTTTAATCCAAAATCCAGAGGGTCAATCTAAGATGGTGTTTAGATGTGTGTTGAGACATTTATTTGGGATAGTCGCACTATGAACCATAGGGGTCACACCATGATGGAGTTTTAAAGCTGTTCCAAGACCTCTATTGAGGTATAGTCATTCCATGAACTTCTTACTTTCTTATTTTTTAATAGGGTTACTCTCATAATTTTGGGGATGACCCCCTTTGGTTTATGGGAAATAGAGGCATCATGGAGTGCAATTTTCATTCATCTCTCCCATTATTTTCCCCAATTCAATACCCCAGAGAGAGGAATAATTTTTAAGAGATTCATAAGTGTATTAGAGGTGAGACCTTTATCTATCCCATTTCCTTATTATTCCCCATTTTATCTATTATTTTTGATGATATGGAATATGGGTTCATTAAAATTATACTAGAAAGGTGGAATCAAGATGATATAGTAGATATTTTGATTAGATTAGTTGTTGGAGATATTAATAGGAGATTTAGTGTCATCATATATTTTTGATAAAAACATTCATGTGTGAGTTAAAGTGTAAATTGTCTACACATGGTTAATATTTGGTCATGAATTAGGGAGTGGTTGTGTATGGATTACGGACCAATGGATAGAAAAAAAATTCTTTCATGAATTGTTTTCCTCATATTTTATGAGAACGATAGGTGTCCGTACATTGTAAGAGGAGACATCGAAAATTTATTGAGGTACCATGGAATGGTCAAAAAAATTTATTACTAAACAACAGTTGTCATGATTTGTGAGTGTGGATCGAGAGGAGTAACAAACATGTATTTATGGTATCCATTTGGGTTGACACTCAAGCAGTGGTGTTAGATAATTCATATAGTGGGGATAAAACCGTTAGTTATTGGAGGGTGTGATCATCATTGTGAATGAATTTTGGAGATCATTGGAGATTATGTTTGTAGTAATCTGGTGATGGGTAGTGATTTGTGTTTTATTTTGGTGCTCAGGTATGAGTGAGATAGTCATTATCATTATTAAATTTAGTGATGGATAGGGAGTGGCCCAAAGATAATTGGTGTTTTTGTTTAATATAGTGGTGATATGGATAATACATTAGTATAGAGTGTTGAATCATTCACAAACAGACACAAAATACCATATATTTTATTTAAGTGGTTAGAAAAGGAGTATAAAAGGATCCATGGGGGATATTGAAGTGGAGAACTAGAGCTTCCCCAATGGAAATATCAACACCTCTGGGTAGTAGAGAAATTATTCTATTAAAAACCTTGAAGCGGGCCTTGTGGGAGGCCTTAGAGGATAAAAATTCATCCAACAAGATCCCTTTGTGCCATGTTTGGAAAATCTGAGAGCCAAATCGTAGGGTGAATTTTCATTTCAGAATCAAGTACATGATATTCAAGGGAGTAGAATAGAGGTCATCCATATAATTCCAAATAATAATTGGGTCCATCTCCACAAAAGCGAATGAGATACCATTAGAATGGAATAAGTTGTCATGGGTGTGAAATTAATAAAATAAATTAACATAAGAATTTATTTTATTTTGTTCATCTCAACAAACTGATTCTTATTTAAATATATGACTATGGATTTTGTCTCACAGTTGGCTGATAAACCCTGGAGAAGTAAGAGCCATTAGAGGAGAGAATTATTGGAGAATGATTAAGGGTCGGGAGCGGATCGTGGATCCCTACACCAACAAAGTATATGGATCTCTTCAATGATGGCAGTGCAATCTTTCTTCATCAATTATTAATCCAAACTATATATAGGACATTTTTATTGGATTTTTTTTCACCTTTCTTGATTTCTAGGATGAACATGAGTCAACCAATGAACATATTGATCTATGGTTTAGTTTTCCTATGTAATGGGTTAGATTAATTAGTTTATGGGAGAATTACTTTCAAATTGTTGATTTATTCATTATTATTCTCATGGAAAAGAATCTAGATCAACACGAACATCGATCGAGATTTGTTCCTCTTATTGTTTCTTGTACTTTCCTCCCCCAGTTATTTTTTCACCATGGGCATTATTCGTTTGGCCTGAGGATTGATATATCCTGATCAATCGATCATTACATACCTGTTTCTTGGTGAAAAAATATTAAATCATATATATATGATTATCTTAATATGATGGTGGAAAAATGATTAATGTAGAGGGAAATCAGATGGTTTTGGATACCTAATTTCTCATTCTTCAGAATTATTCATAACACAACTAATGACTACATGTAGATCTATTTTTAGAATATATTTGTCAGTGGAATGAATTACTGAATGATAGAGTGTATTGAAAAAGTTTAGATCTTTATTTTCTCGAAGAAACAGTTTCCAGATCAGTGGCTGAAGGATCAGCTTATGGTGCATGCAGTAGATATGTGTTTCTAGATTTTTCCATGCTACACAACCTGTAATCTGGATCTACACATAATGTGGGGCCCCCTGGCTATGGAACTAGGGTTCTGTCCATTGTTAAGGATCACACCATGTGTGGCCCCTATCAAAAACCATTTTATCCCTTATGTTTGAATTATCATGTACTTTAGAGAGTATATAGAAATGAGAAAACATACATGGAAAAATGGAACTCATTGAATAATTACATGGACAGAGATTGGTGTACACGGGCTGATACACATATATGGCATCGGTACATGGACATGGCTAGGTGACACGAGGGGGGTATCGTGTGTCTCTATTCATTGTTTACTCCATCTACATGTCGTGTATTTGTGGATTACATTTCATGCGAGGATATTTTATACAGGCATGCATGGGGATAGATGGACATGCCATGTACCCCCCTGTTACATGTCGTATACCCCTTTCAATAGTTCTTTTGGATCTTCATTTTCATATTTTGGACCATTATATATTGAGGGTGTTTCCCTTGGTGCTTTTTCTTGAGGTTAAAGCATGTAATTACATCCATATCACAGGAACGTGATCCCCTCTAGAGGTTGAGTCTCAAATAGAGTTGTGGTGTCCCTCTGGGAGACCAAAGTGTGATCCTATATCAATCTTTGTTCCCTGGGTGGAGTTTTTGGGAATGGAATAACCTCCCTAAGCTAGGAATTTTTCATCTATATATCATTCTGTATCAGTTGGGTTTATGGAATCATTGGCATATAATCCCTTTCATAGCGGGTTGATTTATATTGGGTTTGTGGTGTCCCGCAGTGGTTCTGGGTGTAACCCCCTATCTATGTATCAGGGTCTTCATAGACCAATAATATTTCTTTGGTTGGGGGCTAATGAGCTAGACCACTTTTTTCAATGTCTCCAATGATAGCATGGATAATGGAGTCAATTCTCTTGAAATGAGTGTTGATCTGAGCAGAATCCTGTGGATGAGGTTGGTTATAACATTCTGGTGGTGTGCTTTAATTCTTAAATATATTTGTCTATTTCTGTTATTCATTGATTATTATATATTTTATTGAGATTAATGAACTCAGTTATTCTTGTTTAGTGTTTTAGGGTGTCCTACTGAGTACTGTTACACTCATCCCTACATGGGATTTAATCTCACATGTCATTTCTTATACAGATTAATGACCTTTTGACATTATTCAGGGAGGACAAGGAGTGCGTGGAGCATAACTGGAGCATGATATACTATGGTGTTCTACTAGTAACATTCATTTGACTTATTATTTTCCGTTGTAGTAGGTTTTACTTTCATAGTTTTTGGTTGGTCTTATATTTGGCCTCTTTTTTAGCCTTCAGTACTTTTACCGTTGTACACTATTGTGGGATCTTAGATGTATGCATGAATTGTTTTAGTTTTTGACATTTCAAAATTCTGTGGGCTTAGAAATGTGTGCATGTGTATATATACTTTAGGATAATCCCTCCAATTTGTGGAGTATTCCTACTCATTGTTGGTTTTCATCCTCTTTACTATTGGAGGCGGGTTTAGGGTAGTCATGAGTCAGACCTTGGTGGGTCGAGTCAAGATAGAGTGGTATCAGTGTGGTCAGTTCTACCAGAGGACTAGATTCAGTGAAATTAGTTTGGGTTGACATTGTTTAGTGTTTTGAGTTCATCTTTTAGGTCAGAGAATCCAGTGCTGGTTTGCTGGTAGACATATCCATACACAAGAACTCTGATTAACTGCCTTTCAACTCCGTATAGGTTAACATTGGTTGTAGGTAATAAAAATTGTGCAAGAATCATATAGAAACGTTTGTGTATTCCATGTCATTCTTGGGTCAGCTCACTAGATATACACATTGAATATGGTTCATATTTTTTTAGGATTTCTATGCACAGAAATCTAGCCAAGATTACTCCATGTGATCACAAGTATGATATACCTCGTGATGAGGCATCAATACATGGACATGTGTCATAGATAGCACCTCTAGGTGGTTTTCCAGCTATACCACCACCCATTGAGATGTAGAATGAGCTAGAAGTAGTGGCTAAGGATGAATGTCAATTGAGTTTTCTTCATGAGTTTTAGAGGAAACAACCTTTCAAGTTTCGAGGTGATCTATACCCCTAGGTGGATGAGGAATGGCTAGAGGAAGTTACTCACATTTTCATCCTTGTCAGGACATCGGTCGATCAGATGGAAGTCCTCACGATGAGTCTTCTTAAGGAATCTACTGGATGGTGATGGATCTTGGTAAATCAGTCACATGATGAGACGTTTATCCCTTGAATAGACTTTGATCATCTATTTATAGTGGTTTTTTATCCAGCCATGTTATAATAAATGCGTATATAGAAGATTCTGCATCTTCAATAGGGTAGTATGACCATGGTGGAGTACACTGTAAGGTTCACTGACCCTTGGTATTACTCTTTGGATATGGTGTAGGACCAGTTCTTCATAGCTCTTACCTTTGATTTGGGCATATATTGGGACATTGGGGCTTCAGTAGTGTCCATTTCCATTCCAACCTATGTTGGGGTGCTTGATATGGCCTTATTAGTAGAGAAATTTATGGCATTGCATACACCAGTAGTTGGAGATTGAAGTGCGGACCCTGTATCTGAGACCTTTGCAGTAAGTAGGTGACGAAAGTAATAGGGATACAAGTGTGTTAGATGATTTAGAAGGAAATCCTAGGACTTTGGGCTAGCATTGTTGGGCTATTAGTGTGGTTCATATCATCTAAGGGAGATTTAGTGTTTCTCCTATGATGGTCAGAGACATCTGGCTCAAGATTGTTCAACATATCATAAAACAAATCATGATATGGTTGAGGGACCACTAATACAGAGACATAGGCAAGAGTGGGATGGTATGTAGAGTGTAAGATATTGAAAAGGATCCAGTTGGCTAGTAGGAGATGTTTGTAGGTTAGAACGATTACCACCACCACCCATAGGTGGTTCATGCCAGGGTCTTAGAGATAGTGGGAAGGGACGAGGCTAGATGCATGCTATATAGGACAATGAAATTATGGATCTAGGGATGATACAAGGTATGATATGTGTATTTTCTACTTTATTAGTAGTATTGATAGGCACAGGTGCAAGTCATTCCTTCATTTCCTCTTATCTAGTTTTGGTTTGACCCTTGAAGTTGGAGACTTTGACTGGTTGTGACTCATTGATTACGCACTTGTTATGATAGTGTGATTTGAGTCTTGGAGGTGATATTTTTTATGGGGACTCTTCATTTCACTAATGAGGCCTTATGAAATCATCTTAGTTAAGGACTAGATATCCACTAGTCATGCCCATATTGACTTTTTTAGTCAGAGGATGTGATGTCTCCACAATGAAGGAATAAGGTTTTCATTTATGGGTGAAAGGGAGTCTTTGACAGAGTAGGATGATCTCAAGAATATGATAGTGGGTTTGATTACTCATAATTTGGATAGTATGACTCTTGGAGCAGTGGATGTCTTAAGGCATAAATTATCTATAGTGGTGGTGGAGTACAAGGATGTCTTTCCTAAGGATGTACCAAGTTTACCTCCCTGATAAAATATGAAATTCTAAATGGACTTGAATCCTAGAATGGAACTGATATCTTAACCATCATATCATATAGATCCCATAGATCTTCAAGAGATGAGGGTTTAGTTGGAGGACTTGCATGAGAAGGGATTTGTGAGACCCATTATTTCCTCTTGGGTGACCCCATTATTATTTTCCAATAATCCAGGTGGGAGCTTGAGGTTATGTGTCGATTACTGACTCATGAATTATGTGACCGTGTGTAATAAGTATCCACATCCTATAATCGATGACCTCTTTGATCAGTTGATAGGGGTAATATGGTTCTCAAAGATTGACCTTATGTTAGTCTATCACTAGCTGCAATTAAGGGGTGGGGATATATCGAAGATGGAATTTAGATGTTTCTACTTTCACTATGAGTACTTTTTAATGTTTTTTTGTGTAAAGAGTTTCCCAGAAGTGTTCATGGGACTCATTAACCATATCTTCCAAACCGTCCTAGACTAGTTTGTACTAGCCTTTATCAGCAACATCCTAGTATATTCATTATCTGAAGAGGATCATGTGAGACATTTAAGGATGGTCCTAGACACACCCTGAGAGAACTAGCATTACAGGATTCTCTTGAAGTGTTAGTTTTGGATTTGAGATGTCCAATTTTTAGGACACATCATATCATAGGTTTTAGTATTGATGGTCCCAGTGATGGTTTAGTAAGTTCTTTCATGGGATCCAAACAAGAGTGTTATCAAGGGGTGGAGTTTCCTTGGGTCATAAAGGTATTATTTGAGGTTTTTACCTGACATCTATAGAGTCTTGGAACCCTTTATGGACTAGAATTAGAAGGGGAAGCCTTTTGTCTAGATAGAATGGTGTGACCAGTTCTTTCAAGAGCTGAGACAAAGGTTGAAGAGTGATCTCATCTTGAGATTTCTATAGGAGGGTGCTGAGTACATAGTGTTCTGTGCTGCATCAGGAACTAGACTAGATTTTGTGCTGATGAAAATGTGGGTATTAATTTCAAATGGTTCATGCTAGTTGAGAATGCATTATCATAACTAATAGACCCACGATCTTGGGTTAGTTGTGGCAGTCTTCACCTTATAGATATAGTGACACTACCTGATAAGAGAGTGGTGTATCATTTACTATGACCATATGAGTCTCAAGTATATCTTATCTCATAATGATCTTAACTTGAGATAGATAAAATAGATAAATTTCCACTAGGATTCTGACTTTGAGATTTTCTATACTCCTATTAATGGGAACATGGTGGTAGATTCTCTCTGCAAGAGATCTTGTTATTAGTTTTTGGATGAGGTATGAGAGCAGTTAGCCTTATTTCATTTTTCCTTCATACACATGGATACTGATTCAAATATTTAGTAGATAGTTTTCACCCAGCCTCTTTTATATCAGGTCAGGGATGATTAGTGTGGAGATTCCAACTGTGATACCATATATACTCAAATATCCACTAGACATTCTTATAATGGATATTCTAAAGGTGGAGAGCATGTTATCCTTTACAAAGGATGAATGATGGTACCTTTGATGTTACATAAGTATTAGTTTTGGGGGTTTCATACATCCCCTTTGGTGGTACATCTAGGTGAGGAAAATATATACTAGGACCTCTGACATCAGTTTTGGTGTCCATGTAAGAAGAATGGAGTTGAAGAGTTTGTGTCTCAATGACTTACTTTTCATCATGTGAAGGCCAAGCACCAAGTTCCAGCAGGTTTAGTTCAACCCCTTGATGTGTTAGGGTGTATGTGTGATGGGATATCCAAGGAATTCATGATGGGATCACCACATACATATAGGGGACACGATTCCATCTGGGAGATTATAGACCAAATCACCATGTCATCTTGCATCTGGTCAATCTGAGAGCAGAGTATATTATATATCTTGGGACACCTATTAATCCAAGAGATAGTTTTACTACATGGATTTCCCTTGATGATAGTATATGATCAGAATTCTCTCATCACATATAGGTTATGGAGGGTATTATAAGAGGCTTAAGAGACTCAATTGTGCTTGAGCATAGCGTTTCACACCCAAACTGATGTCCAGAGAGAGAGGATAATACAGGTTTGGAGGACATGTTGAAGGCTTTCATGTTGTAATTTTTCCATAGTTTGTAGGATCACCTACCTATGGTGGATTTTTAATACAAAAATAGCTACCATTCCACCATTGGTATGGGACCGTTCAAGGATTCTTACAAGAAACCCTACAGGTCACCATTTTATTGGATTGGTCAGAGGGAGTCAGCTCTAATGAGACCAGAGTTGGATTGAGAAACTACTGAGAAGGTGGGAATCATCTAGGAGAAGATGAAGACTATATAGAGTCATAATAAGTCTTTTATGGACTGATGATAAATACCTCTAGTGTTTGAGGATGGATACCATATATTCTTTAGATTCTCACCATGATGTGGACTGAATATATTTGGCTACATTGGTAAGTTATCTTTGATATTCATTGGTCCCTTCTAGATACATCATAGATTTAGAGTGGTGGAATACCAATTAGATCTACCACTATAGTTTTACCATGTAATTGAATTCTTCCTCAAGTCGTAGCTGAGGAGGTATGTATAACGACCCACACTTTACATACATTGTTAATACTTCAAAATTGAAGCACTCTTATTACAACATATGACAAATCCACAAAGGACCGTATAGGTATAGTGTCTTTAGAAACTGGGGAAACATAAACAACTGGTTCATAAATCTTCTACAGTGTCTCCCATTTATTTCATCATATCTAGGGTCCCTTTTAGCATATTCTACTTAATATCCATCTTCCTGACCTGGGGAAAAGAAAACATAAAAGGGTGAGCTCAAATGCTCAGCAAGGGAAAATAAAGGAAATAAAAATCACATCATATCTTTATGAAGATCAAAACCTGCAAAAGAGATCATAATATCTTTACATGGAATAAATCATAGAAGTGAAAATGAGATCCCCATAATCATAACATAAAACTTGAATCTTTGTGGCATGCACACATAATCATGGAAAATCATTTCTTGTTAGTCATGACTCATTGCCAAGACTATCTTAGTGGACAAAGTCCCTTTCTGAACCGAGTTCACTCCTCGTTTCAGTCCTGTATCACTGAACCGAAATAACCTTCCGTTCCAGCCATGTCTATCTCATGAGATATAAAATCTTTACCCAATGCATTGGAGGGAGATATAGGTCCCACCCATCTTATAATGAATCCTTTCTTATGTGTGCCACATAATCATAAAACATACATCATCACATAACACATATAACAAAAATGGGATTCTTGAAACATCATGACATCATAAATCAATTCATATATGATAAAGGAATTCATAAACATAATTCCATCACAACATAGTCAAACCAATGTAAAAATATGGATAGAAACAGAACCCTTTATTATCTTAGATGGAAAATAATTTTGATAAAACACTTGTATTGAATTCTTGAGGAAAATATCCTTTCTTCTTCAAAAACAATTTTCCTTTCATAACATGTCATACAACTTTAAAATAAAAGAAGTTGATTAAAAATAAACTTGAAAACTTGTAAAGGAAGCTTCTTGGAAATAATGTTTTAAAAATCCATTCATGCCGTATAAGTTAAAAAAAACATTCTTCGTACTTTTGTCGGAAAAGTCAAAAAGTACCTCGTACGGAAAAACGACAAAAGATTCCTTTCATATTCTTTACTAAAAACTCACCTAAGGGTAAAATTGGATTTAAACTATATCAAGTGGATGGAAACAATATTACATATTGAGGGAACATGGATGTGGATGATAAAATACACCCCAGTAAATACTTACGAATAAACAATCTCGGATAAAAATGAGATTGTGATATTTCCCTTACCTTAGGTCCAATTTGCTTTGTACGTGTCCGAAGCTCCTGTATAATGGTTTAAATAATGTTATTGACTTATTCCAGAATCATACATATTTATATGATATCATATATGGTCATATTATTAGCTTCTTGTTAGTAATATTTCATTGTTACTTGTTACTCGGGTCTTTATAACTTTTTGTTCTTATGCGTGTTTTGTCGAATAAATTCTTATTCTTATCTTTAGGTTATAGATAATTCATTTCCAGAATGGTATTAGTGTAGTATATACCATATTCATTCATTCAATTCATTTATATAATCATTATGAAATGAAGATCATGTAGAACGAGTCGCATCACATCGTGGAGACGGTATTCCGTACGTACGCACGAGTGATGATATCGTTCCTATGATCGTGGAATTGTATTGGAGTATATATATATATATTATTTCAGTATCAATATTACTTAATAATAATCATATATAGTTACTCATTACACCATTATACCCATCCTTGTAAGGTGATGGTGGAAAATAGATTACACCACGGCGTGGAGACGGTATTCCGTACGTACGCACGCGCGGTGATTTCATTTTTTCCGTAGGATGGATAGAAGGTGAATTAGGGTTGTTTCATATTTATAATAACATATCAGTATGTACGTAATACTGATGTTATTACTTTATCATGAAACAACTAAAGAAGAAGAAGTTGAAGAAGAATTAAATTGAAAAGATCGGTAATGGATATTACCTCTTCTTTGGAACGCCTCTTTGAATCCTCCACTTAAGGAACTAAGATTGGTCTTTGGAGAAGACCAGGACCTCTAGGATTATTCTAGGGAAGTGGAGAGGAGAAAATGGCAGGGGTTGGCCGAGCTTGAGTGCTCAAATTGGTGTGAGGAGGAGGGGGAGGAGGTGCCCTTTTATAAGGGAGGAGAGGGGCACCTTGGGAATATCTCAAAATATTATTTTATATTAAAGTCAAAATCGGTTTATAATGGTTCCAAAGGGTCTTATTTCGAAGATAAGGTGGGGATGGGTCGAAATCCTATCAACCAATAGGATTTAGACAAGTTTAGGGTATTATTTTAACCTTATCAATTAGATTTAACTCTAAGTTAATTAATTTAACTTTTACCGTGTCTTTTTGTTTTCTTTCACTATATGGTTAATACACTTACTATAACATGCCAAACGAACCCCAAATTGTTTATTATTAATATATATATCCTTATCTAAGTCATTTGGCCGAACCTTAGATTTTTAGGAATAAAATAACAATTAATAATATAATATTTGATTTAAAAACTATTTTGTGTCAATTTTGACACTATTTGATATATGATTTTTGTGAAAGTCATAACAGAGTTATATGTTCGAACCAAGTTGATTAAATCAATACTAATATATCATAGTAACCTAGAAAATCAGTGGAATTCATAAAAAGTCTCAAATTACATTTATTTTGGTATTTATATTATCAATTTTGTCAATATTTCATTAATAAGATAATTACTGCATCATCTTTGTGTCATAAATAAATTAAATTATTTGATGTCTAAAAATTACAAATAAAATACCATCATGTAGGAAATCTTTTTAGCTTTCTAATGAATATTTACAATCGAATTTATCTTATTTATAACCCTATTTTAAAAATGATTTACTTATTAAACTTTGATTTTAACTATTTTAACCCTTCTTTAAATAAATTAATAATAAATATCCTAATCTAATCCAAGTGGGCCTAAATGGTCATATTTTATTCCTAAGTTTGTTTTTGGTCGAATTACACTTGTCCAATAGAATTAGGACATGTGTTAGGGTAATATTAATATCATATTTACCCTTAGTTACCCTATTTACTATTAACCGCGGTAAAAATAGTAAAAAGTTACTATTCACCAAAAAATTATTTTCATCTCATTGAACCACATTTTAGTCCTTGATATTAACTGTGTCTCTCGGATTTTTGAAATTCCATTCACAGAAGCGGTAAAATTAAGTTTTATGCAAAATTCAGTTTTTAACCTACCACTTAGTGGTTTCACTATTCATCAAAAATTGAAAGTTTTCAGAAAAATACCAAAATTTCACCCTAGGCTAATTTCGATATTCTGAGTCCAAAAATGAAGTCCATTTTGAAAAATAAAATTTATAAAATTTCAAAAAGTGGTTATTACTATTCATAACGGCTAGTTTTAATAGCATATTGTTGTTTAGTGAAACTCGGTATTGCGTACGACGCAAGCTATCGAGGAAGGTCGCGATTGCGTGTAAAGCAAGCCAAGCAAGTGTTGTGTAGAAAAAGATTCCTTTGATGATAACATAAAAGTCTCGGGTGTTACATTCTACCCCCCTTAAAAAGAATTTCGCCCTCGAAATTCGTCACTTTGCAACAAACAAATGAGGATACTTCTCCCTCATCATATCCTCAAGCTCCCATGTAGCTTCTTCAAGTTGGTGGTTTCTCCATAAAACTTTCACCAAGCGAGTGGTCTTGTTTCGTAGGACTTTTTCACTACGATCCAGAATCTCTATCGGCTGTTCTTCATAAGAAAGATCTTTCTCCAGCGGTACAACTTCTGAGCTGAGTACATGTGAAGGATCTGGTATGTACTTTCTCAGGAGAGATACGTGGAACACATCGTGAACTTGAGAGAGATTCGGTGGAAGCGCCAATCGGTAAGCTACCTTCCCAACACGATCCAGTATTTCAAAAGGACCGATATATCTAGGGCTCAACTTCCCCTTTTTTCCAAATCTCATAACCCTCTTCCAGGGAGATATTTGTAAGAACACTTTATCGCCCACTTCAAACTCTAGGTCTTTTCTTCGGTTGTCGGCATAACTTTTCTGTCGACTCTGAGCTGCTCTTATGTGTTGTTGAATAGATCTGACCTTTTCTGCCATTTCATCAACGAGATCAGGTCCTAATAGCTTTCTTTCCCCAACTTCATCCCAGCAAGTTGGAGTCCTGCATTTCTTTCCATAGAGAGCTTCATAAGGAGCCATCTGAATACTGGAGTGAAAGCTATTATTATAAGAAAATTCCACCAAAGGTAGGTGTTGATCCCAACCTCCTTTGAAATCCATAGAGCAAGCTCTCAACATATCTTCTAGGGTTTGAATTGTTCTCTCAGACTGACCGTCTGTCTGGGGATGATAAGCAGTGCTGAAACTCAACTCTGTATCCAGAGTATGCTGAAGACTTCGCCAGAACTTCGAGGTAAATCTCGGATCTCGATCAGATATAATAGAAAGTGGTACTCCATGCAATCTTACCACTTCCTTTACATATATCCTGGCAAGCTGATCTAGAGAGAAATCCTCTCTAATAGCAATGAAGTGTGCAGACTTTGTAAGATGATCAACTATGACCCAGATAGCATTATTGCCTTTGGATGTTTTAGGAAGTCCTGTGACAAAGTCCATAGTGATGTTTTCCCATTTCCATTCGGGTATGGGTAATGGTTGTAACATCCCCTTAGACTTCTGTCTCTCAGCTTTAACTTGTTGACAAACCAAGCATCGAGAGACATATTCAGCAACATCTCTTTTCATGCCATCCCACCAGAAGTACTCTTTCAGGTCCCTATACATCTTCGTGCTTCCAGGATGAATAGAAAATGATGAACTATGAGCCTCATCCAGCAGCTCATTCTTTAATTCGGGGATGGGAGGAACGCAAACACGATTCCTGAACATTATTATCCCATCACAATCAAGGTTGAATTCAGGAACATTTCTCACCTTCTTTTGTAACTCGACATCTTCTTTCTGTGCCTCTTTAATCTTCACATGTATAGATGGTTGAACATTCATTTGGGAAAGATAAGATTTTTCCCTTTCCATTATAATTCCAAGATCCATCCTTTGTAAATCCATAAATATTGGATCTTTTGTGATCCTCATCATGGATAAACTGGCATGGTCTTGTCGACTTAATGCATCTGCCACCTTGTTTGCTTTCCCAGGGTGGTAATGGATTGAGCAGTCATAATCCTTAATCAGCTCCAACCATCTTCTTTGACGCATATTCAACTCCTTTTGTGTGAAAATATACTTTAAACTTTTATGATCAGTATAAATATCACACCTTTCACCATAAAGGTAATGCCTCCAAATCTTTAATGCAAAGATTACCGCAGCCAACTCCAAATCATGTGTTGGGTAATTTTGCTCATGGATTTTCAACTGTCGTGAGGCATAAGCTATCACCATATCATTTTGCATAAGAACACACCCCAATCCCTTCTTGGATGCATCACTGTAGATCACAAACCTTTCTCCACTACAAGGCAGTGTGAGCACAGGTGCACTGGATAACCTTCTTTTCAACTCCTTGAAATTCTCTTCACATTCCTCTGTCCAGACAAACTTAACTCCTTTCCGAGTCAACTTGGTGAGTGGATTAGATAATTGTGAAAAATCTTTTACAAAACGTCGATAATATCCAGCCAAACCAAGAAAACTTCGGATCTCAGTTACTGTTGTTGGTCTTGACCATCTTTCGATAACCTCTGTTTTTGCTGGATCCACAGATATCCCCTCTTTTGAGATTATATGACCCAAAAATGCAACTTTTTGAAGCCAAAATTCACACTTGGTAAATTTGGCATAAAGCTTCTCCTTTCTCAGGTTCTTCAATATAATTCTCAAGTGATCTTCATGCTCTTCCTTGCTCTTTGAATAGACAAGAATATCGTCTATAAAGACTACCACAAATTGATCAAGATAGTCTCTAAAGACTCTATTCATTAGATCCATGAAGATAGCAGGGGCATTAGTAAGACCAAATGGCATCACTATAAATTCATAGTGTCCATACCTTGTACGGAAAGCCGTCTTTTGTATATCCTCCCTTTTGACCCTTAATTGATGATACCCTGAACGAAGATCAATCTTGGAAAAGTATTGAGCTCCGCGTAGTTGGTCAAATAAGTCATCAATGCGTGGGAGAGGATATTTGTTCTTGATAGTGATCTTGTTAAGTTCTCGATAATCAATGAAGAGTCTCATTGATCCATCTTTCTTCTTAACAAATAGAACAGGTGCTCCCCAAGGTGACGCACTAGGGCGTATGAATCCCTTATCAAGATTCTCTTGGAGTTGCTTCTTCAATTCCTGCAACTCAATTGGGGCCATTCTATAAGGTGTCTTTGAAATAGGCAAAGCACCCGGTACGAGTTCTATTGAAAACTCAACTTCACGATTTGGTGGAAGACTCGGTAATTCCTCCGGAAAGACATCATCAAACTCCCGTACAATGGGTATATTCTTAATCGTGGGTTTCTCACCAACCATTTGAGATAAATAACCTTCATTTAGTGGAATCAATACCCATAAGATGGAAGAAATTTCCACTGGAAGGTTATGTTCATCCTTGCATTGATAGACGATCGTAGGTTGATCTGGAATATGAAATGTGACTTCCCTTCTTTGGCAATTGATATGAGCTCCATGTAGAGAAAGCCAATCCATGCCAAGAATCACATCAAATTCCACTAAAGGAAGGATCACAAGATTTGCAGGAAGCACTTTCCCACAAACTTCGATCGGAGAAGAATTATAAACTTCTGATGCGATTGATGTGCCATTAGGTGTTGTCACAGCTAACTCAACATCTAATTGTTGAGGTAATACGGTGATACCCTTAGAAAATTTTTCAGAAATAAAAGAGTGGGTGGATCCAGAATCAAATAAAACATTTGCTACATTAGAGTGGATGGTAAGTGTACCTTTCACCACATCGTTATCGTACTCCACATCGCTGATAGAAATTGCATGTGACTTTCCTTTTTCTTTAGCCTTAAGAGTTTGTTGACGTCGACCATCATCATCAACCCTTGGATTTGGGCATTGATTGGCATAATGCCCCATCTCCTTGCACTTGAAACATTGAAGTGTAGCAGGTTCATTCTGTGTATCCCTTCCTTTGTTTGCATCATTAGACATCTTCTTCCCATTATCACGGCATTCAAATGCCCGATGACCTTCCTTTCCACATTTAAAACATTTACTTGTCCCTTTAAGACAACTCCCTCCATGTTTCTTTCCACACTTTGAGCATAAGGGAAAGTTCATCTTCTTTTCCGTGTGCTCTTTAGATTTTTCTTTGAATTCCATCTTCCTCTTCTTATCAAACCCATGTGACTGATGGGTTACTCCAATCTCCATCTCGACTTTGAGAGCACATCGAACGATTTCCTCGTAGCTATTGAAGTCCCTTATGGCTAACGCCCTTCGAAGACTTGGTTTTAAGCCACTAAAGAATCGATCGATCTTACTCTCAGGTTGGATAATAATACCAGAAGCGTACCTTGCAAGTCTGGTAAAATTTGCTTCATAAGTACCAACAGATTCATCATCCCTTTGCTTCAGTTCAAGGAACTCTTTCTCCATCTTTGTTCGGAGAATACGAGGGAAGTACTTATTGAAAAATAAGTTCTTGAACTCGTCCCATTCCATAGACTCAATTTCATCCCTTTGCCTCGTATTCTTAACAAGATTCCACCATTGATCCGCATCTCCTTCCAAACGATACACTGCTAGGATGACTTTATCATGCTCAGAACATTGAAGAACTGAAAATATCTTTTCAGTAGTACTAATCCATTGTTCAGCAACTAATGGATCAGTAGACCCGCTGAAAGAAGGTGGACGCTGCCTCATGAAGGATTCAACAGAATGTTGCTCCCTCCTTTGCTCGTTTAAAAATCCTGCATGATTCATAGCTTGAGAAAGTTGTGTGAGCATGGCTACAAGATTTTGCATTCCAGCTCCCATATCGTTTGGTTGCTCAGGGGGACAATCATTGCATTTCCCATCGCATTCCGCATTAACACGGTTCCTTCGGGTTCCAGCCATTGACTAAAACCAAGAAGAATAGTGTGAGCAACACTAATTATAATAGGAAACCACATAATTCAAGAATAAAATTTTCATGCTTATGGTCTTATCCTAGGTTATTCAAGGCCATTTCTAAAACACTAAGATTGTGTTCTATGCTTAGACTTATCCTTAGGGTTCTTACTAAGGCTTTCACATCCTAGTTTCCAAAGGTTGACTATACCTTTCCTCTGATACCAACTATAACGACCCACACTTTACATACATTGTTAATACTTCAAAATTGAAGCACTCTTATTACAACATATGACAAAACCACAAAGGACCGTATAGGTATAGTGTCTTTAGAAACTGGGGAAACATAAACAACTGGTTCATAAATCTTCTACAGTGTCTCCCATTTATTTCATCATATCTAGGGTCCCTTTTAGCATATTCTACTTAATATCCATCTTCCTGACCTGGGGAAAAGAAAACATAAAAGGGTGAGCTCAAATGCTCAGCAAGGGAAAATAAAGGAAATAAAAATCACATCATATCTTTATGAAGATCAAAACCTGCAAAAGAGATCATAATATCTTTACATGGAATAAATCATAGAAGTGAAAATGAGATCCCCATAATCATAACATAAAACTTGAATCTTTGTGGCATGCACACATAATCATGGAAAATCATTTCTTGTTAGTCATGACTCATTGCCAAGACTATCTTAGTGGACAAAGTCCCTTTCTGAACCGAGTTCACTCCTCGTTTCAGTCCTGTATCACTGAACCGAAATAACCTTCCGTTCCAGCCATGTCTATCTCATGAGATATAAAATCTTTACCCAATGCATTGGAGGGAGATATAGGTCCCACCCATCTTATAATGAATCCTTTCTTATGTGTGCCACATAATCATAAAACATACATCATCGCATAACACATATAACAAAAATGGGATTCTTGAAACATCATGACATCATAAATCAATTCATATATGATAAAGGAATTCATAAACATAATTCCATCACAACATAGTCAAACCAATGTAAAAATATGGATAGAAACAGAACCCTTTATCATCTTAGATGGAAAATAATTTTGATAAAACACTTGTATTGAATTCTTGAGGAAAATATCCTTTCTTCTTCAAAAACAATTTTCCTTTCATAACATGTCATACAACTTTAAAATAAAAGAAGTTGATTAAAAATAAACTTGAAAACTTGTAAAGGAAGCTTCTTGGAAATAATGTTTTAAAAATCCATTCATGCCGTATAAGTTAAAAAAAACATTCTTCGTACTTTTGTCGGAAAAGTCAAAAAGTACCTCGTAAGGAAAAACGACAAAAGATTCCTTTCATATTCTTTACTAAAAACTCACCTAAGGGTAAAATTGGATTTAAACTATATCAAGTGGATGGAAACAATATTACATATTGAGGGAACATGGATGTGGATGATAAAATACACCCCAGTAAATACTTACGAATAAACAATCTCGGATAAAAATGAGATTGTGATATTTCCCTTACCTTAGGTCCAATTTGCTTTGTACGTGTCCGAAGCTCCTGTATAATGGTTTAAATAATGTTATTGACTTATTCCAGAATCATACATATTTATATGATATCATATATGGTCATATTATTAGCTTCTTGTTAGTAATATTTCATTGTTACTTGTTACTCGGGTCTTTATAACTTTTTGTTCTTATGCGTGTTTTGTCGAATAAATTCTTATTCTTATCTTTAGGTTATAGATAATTCATTTCCAGAATGGTATTAGTGTAGTATATACCATATTCATTCATTCAATTCATTTATATAATCATTATGAAATGAAGATCATGTAGAACGAGTCGCATCACATCGTGGAGACGGTATTCCGTACGTACGCACGAGTGATGATATCGTTCCTATGATCGTGGAATTGTATTGGAGTATATATATATATATATTATTTCAGTATCAATATTACTTAATAATAATCATATATAGTTACTCATTACACCATTATACCCATCCTTGTAAGGTGATGGTGGAAAATAGATTACACCACGGCGTGGAGACGGTATTCCGTACGTACGCACGCGCGGTGATTTCATTTTTTCCGTAGGATGGATAGAAGGTGAATTAGGGTTGTTTCATATTTATAATAACATATCAGTATGTAAGTAATACTGATGTTATTACTTTATCATGAAACAACTAAAGAAGAAGAAGTTGAAGAAGAATGAAATTGAAAAGATCGGTAATGGATATTACCTCTTCTTTGGAACGCCTCTTTGAATCCTCCACTTAAGGAACTAAGATTGGTCTTTGGAGAAGACCAGGACCTCTAGGATTATTCTAGGGAAGTGGAGAGGAGAAAATGGCAGGGGTTGGCCGAGCTTGAGTGCTCAAATTGGTGTGAGGAGGAGGGGGAGGAGGTGCCCTTTTATAAGGGAGGAGAGGGGCACCTTAGGAATATCTCAAAATATTATTTTATATTAAAGTCAAAATCGGTTTATAATGGTTCCAAAGGGTCTTATTTCGAAGATAAAGTGGGGATGGGTCGAAATCCTATCAACCAATAGGATTTAGACAAGTTTAGGGTATTATTTTAACCTTATCAATTAGATTTAACTCTAAGTTAATTAATTTAACTTTTACCGTGTCTTTTTGTTTTCTTTCACTGTATGGTTAATACACTTACTATAACATGCCAAAAGAACCCCAAATTGTTTATTATTAATATATATATCCTTATCTAAGTCATTTGGCCGAACCTTAGATTTTTAGGAATAAAATAACAATTAATAATATAATATTTGATTTAAAAACTATTTTGTGTCAATTTTGACACTATTTGATATATGATTTTTGTGAAAGTCATAACAGAATTATATGTTCGAACCAAGTTGATTAAATCAATACTAATATATCATAGTAACCTAGAAAATTAGTGGAATTCATAAAAAGTCTCAAATTACATTTATTTTGGTATTTATATTATCAATTTTGTCAATATTTCATTAATAAGATAATTACTGCATCATCTTTGTGTCATAAATAAATTAAATTATTTGATGTCTAAAAATTACAAATAAAATACCATCATGTAGGAAATCTTTTTAGCTTTCTAATGAATATTTACAATCGAATTTATCTTATGTATAACCCTATATTAAAAATGATTTACTTATTAAACTTTGATTTTAACTATTTTAACCCTTCTTTAAATAAATTAATAATAAATATCCTAATCTAATCCAAGTGGGCCTAAATGGTCATATTTTATTCCTAAGTTTGTTTTTGGTCGGTTTACACTTGTCCAATAGAATTAGGACATGTGTTAGGGTAATATTAATATCAGATTTACCCTTAGTTACCCTATTTACTATTAACCGCGGTAAAAATAGTAAAAAGTTACTATTCACCAAAAAATTATTTTCATCTCATTGAACCACATTTTAGTCCTTGATATTAACCGTGTCTCTCGGATTTTTGAAATTCCATTCACAGAAGCGGTAAAATTAAGTTTTATGCAAAATTCAGTTTTTAACCTACCACTTAGTGGTTTCACTATTCATCAAAAATTGAAAGTTTTCAGAAAAATACCAAAATTTCACCCTAGGCTAATTTCGATATTCTGAGTCCAAAAATGAAGTCCATTTTGAAAAATAAAATTTATAAAATTTCAAAAAGTGGTTATTACTATTCATAACGGCTAGTTTTAATAGCATATTGTTGTTTAGTGAAACTCGGTATTGCGTACGACGCAAGCTATCGAGGAAGGTCGCGATTGCGTGTAAAGCAAGCCAAGCAAGTGTTGTGTAGAAAAAGATTCCTTTGATGATAACATAAAAGTCTCGGGTGTTACAGTATGTGCACAACCACTCACATGTTATCAACTCATGTGAGCTAGACATCGAGGATGGAGATACCTTCACATTGTACCCATTATAGATCAGGTAATGGCAGTAGAGGATCCTTCATGGGTGTTTTAAACCCCATGTGTGTGTTTTATGGAGACACAGGAATCTTCAGGAAAGCACATGGGAGCGGGAGACCCAGATGCGAGTCCAATACCCACAACTCTTTATATAGTCATTTTTTGGTTTTTTAGGATGTAAAAACCTATGTTGGGGATAATTTAATGTACCATATTTTCCATGTATAATTTTTAGATATTATATAGATTATTTTCGAGACGCGGCGGTGAGATGCCATGCAATTTTGAGGCCCGATGTGCCTAGAATAAATGTTCGAAATATCTTAAATAGCATGCACACACGACTTTCTTGAAAAAGTGGAATAACTCTCAAATGGGGGTGTCTAGATTAGAAATATTATAGCACCATTGGGTTAGGAATGTAGGTTTTACCCTAGGTATGACGCAATCTTTGTCGGTGTGGTTCGTTTGTGAAAACATTTCCATTGGTACAAAATTAAAAAAAAAATTAGGTTTAGAACTTATTTTATTTTTTAAAACATTGCAGATTTCTTCCTCCTTAAATATATAGATATGGATTTTGTCTCGGTTTTCATAGCTAAACCCTAGTGACCTAGGAGTCATTGGAGGATAGTGTTCTTCACACATGATGATTGATCAGGATTAGATCAGGGATCATTATGCCAAAAGAGTATGTAGATATTGTTAAAAATGATATCAAAACCATTATTCATCAATCATAGATACAAAATTCATGTAGGAAATTTTTTTGATTAGATTTTTCCCTGTTGTTGAATTCTATGATGAACGTGAATCAACCAACAAACAGATTTTTCAGTGGTTTGTTCATATTTTGGGATAGGATAGATGAATTGATTTTTGGTAGAATTAATTTCTAATTGTTTATATAATCACTGTTATTATCATGAAGAAATTAAATATTGACACAAATATCGATTGAGATTCATTCCTCTTATGTGTTCTTGCACTTTTATCCTCAGGTTCTTTATTCCCCATAGGTGTTCTTGAATCTTCATGGGGTTCAACATATCCTGATCAATCGATCATTGTAGAACCATTTCATGGTGAAATAATATGAAATCATAGATATAAGATCATCATGACAGAAAGGTGGTGTGACGATTAAAGCAGAGGAGAATCCTCTAGTTTTAGATACCCTATTTTTCATTCTTCTACATTATTCAGCATGCAAAAAAATGACAGGTATATCTATTTTCTTAGTGGATTTGATGGAGAAATTAATTGTCCAATGATATAGAGTATCAAATTATATGGAATATTTATTTACTAGATGAAATTGTTGTCAGATTAGTGGATGAAGGATTAGTCAAATGTGCATGCAACAAATCTAAGTTTCTATAATTTTTTCTCTACACAACGTGTTATTTGGATCTACACACTGTTTGGGTCCCCTGTATGTGACTATATGATTTTATCTAGAGTTAAGGATTCCATGGTGTGTGAACCCTATCATAAAATGTTTGAACCCTTCCCTGTGACCCGGTGTGTACTTTAGAGATTACATATACTCAGGAAAAAGTACATGGCTAGATGGAATGTTGTTTACTAGTACATGAACACATCTTGGTGTACATGGGCCGGTACATGAACACAGCCTTGGTATACAGACACAACTAGGTGACACAGGAAGGATACTGTGTGTCTCTATATTCTGTGTAATCCTTCCACACATCATGTATTTGTAGACCTTATGTTTTTTTGAGTTACTTCCACACTGGCATCAATAGGGATAATTGGACACACTGTGTACCCCTAGAACTTATTTTGTACCCCTTTCAAGAGTATTTTTGGTGCTTAATTTACCTAGTTTGGACTAATATAGGTTGAGTGTGTTTCCCTTGGTTCTTTACCTCAAGGGTACATGGTGGAATTACATCTATATCAATGTATTGTGATCCCCTCTAGAGGTCGGGTCTCAGATAGAGTTATGATGTACCTTTGTGAGACTAGAGTGTGATCCTCTATCATCCTATTTTTCCTAGGTGGGTTTTGTGAAATCAGAGTGACCTCCCTGATAAAAGAATTTATCCTCCATCTATAAGGTCATATCCATAATGTTTATGGAATCGTTGGTATATGACCCCATATGAAGCAGGTTGATCTAGATTGGGTTCATGGTGCCCCTCAACAGTTCTAGGCATGACCCCTATCTATTTATCAGGGTCTTATTAGACTAGTAATATTTCATTAGGTGAGTCCCAATGAGGTAGACCTCTTCATCGAGTGTCTTAGATGATAACATTGCTCGTGGAGTGGATTCTCTCAGAAAAAGTGTTGTCTTGAGCAGAATTTTGTGGCTGGCAGTTGGTTATGACTGCTTGGTGGCGTGGTATCATTTTGGAGTATATCTAGGTGTTTTTATACATTTATTGTTATATATTGTATTTATATGACTGTACATGGTTATTTATGTTTAGTGATCTCAGAGTGTCCTACTTAGTATTTTTATACACACCCCTACATGATATTTTCCCACACATGGTTATCTTATACAGAGAAGAAACATTTTGACGATATCATGTGAGTATGTGGAGATGGTGGAGAATAGATAGTTCTTGAATAACTGATCTGTTTTACCAGGATCTTGCATTTGACTTAGTCCATTCCCTTGGAGCAGGTTAATCTTTTATAGTTTTTGGTTGGGTGTGTATTTTTCTCCTTTTATTCTATCAATACTTTTATTATCATACTCTATTTTGGGATCTTAGATGTATTCATGAATTGTTTTAGTTTTTTTATATTTCATTATTATGTGTCATTAGATATGTGTGTGTGTTTACATGAAATTGAGGATAAATTCTCTCATTTTTGGGGATATTCCTACTCGGAGATGATTGCCAGCCCCTAGCCTATTGGAGGTAGACTTGGGTTAGTCACAGTTCAGACCTCGGAGGGTTAGGTCATGATAAAGATTGGGAATTCCTATGGGAATTTTTCCAAAATAGGACCCATTGGGGTTTTATGAGAAAATTGGGTGCATTGAATCAATAATGTCAATGGACCACAAGAAGTATGTTGTTTTAAGTGATTCCTATAGTGTGGAACACCATGACCTGAAATCAGAATTTATAGGAAGAGTCTTATGGTTGGGATCACCATAATCCAAGAGATAAATCAGTTGATGATATCAGGTTTCTTGGGATATACATATGTTTTTGAGTTTTGTCTCAAGTTTTTGTGATGGTAATGAGTGGGTAGCTCATCTCTTGGCTCCCTATGTTCCCCTATGTTTGGATTTGTGTAGAGAAATCTCATTCAGTGTTTGGGGATAGAGCCTTTAGATTTTTTTTTGAAATGATGGACAAGGTGGGATAATATTGATTGATATGGGACACTGAGAATTGTCAGGGATGATAAGTGAAATTTTCGAGAGTTTATAATGACTAATGTAATTACAAGTTATAAAATTTAGTGGGAAACATAATTTTTGTCCCTGGGGTGAGGGTGCTATGAGAATTAATACTTAGGATAGGATTAAGATGGTTGAAAAATGTGAAGGATATTTATTTAATGTAATTCAAGGCATAATGGATTCTTTAGGTTATTAGTTTAATTTTAGAGAAAGTTCCAGATGGTCTTGAATTTTAATTTTCACTATAAGCATCTTATCATTTCGTGATAGATGAGCATCAAACTGTGACCTGGGTCAAGTCAGGGTTTTCAGTCTATGGAATGGGAGGTTCATTCCATGATGGTTTCTAAGAGAAGATGTGTTAATATGGAGGACTCTTATGTATGAGTTCAAGGACCCTTAAATTTTCCCTTTGATTTTTCATTGATTAATATGGGCAACTCACTACACATAGGTCACACTGAGAAGGCTTGGTATGAGTAACGTGTCACAACGAAGTGCATGAAGGTTTCACCGTATGGAAGGAGGTGTCACCAAGGAGTCTTAGGCCTCCCCTAGTAATAGTATATTGAATTGTGGGCCAGTGGGGTGACACCATGGTAGTTTTTTCTCGAGGATTGATCCTTATACCTAGGTAATTCATGTTTCATCCCATATGGGTTACACTACAATGGGGTTAGAAAATATTTTTTGGCCCTCTTCTTGCAGACAGTCATACCATGAACCAAAGGGTTTATGATGTGACCTAACTCTATCCATTTTTTAAAAGGGGGAGACTCATCATTTGTTGGCCATCCCATTTTGGTTTTTAGGGATGGAGAGGCATTGGGGGCCATTATTTTTAGACAAATCTTCCCATCTTCTTCCCCTATTCAAACCCCCAATGAGAGGGGGAATTTTGGGAAATTATTCAATGGATTAGATATGAGTTCATCCTATTTTCCACACTTATTCTTTCCTTTTTTAACCTGTTATTTTTGATAATGTGGTCTAGGTTTTGACACAGATTTCACCAAGGAATGGTGTGATCCTAGTAAATATAATGGTGCATTTTATTTTCATGGATATAAGATACACCAACAAGATGAAGGTATTATGTTTCTCACTACTTCATTAGAGGTTTGGCACTCTATACATTTTTTTGGGGTTTTCAATTTTCATTTTTTGAAATTAGTAAGTTATCCGGTTTTTTGTGATAGGGATTTTGTTCTTAGAAGTATCAAGATCATGCCACAAAACATTGGAAATTCATTGGTCAAGGTTCCAATGATTGGATGTCGATCAGGCTTCGTGATGATAGATGATGGTTGGTTGGGATAGGAAAGGAATCAATGACGATGACTAATCTCTAATTAAGCGGAATAACAATGTATAAGGTGTTTGCTTCCTAAACATCTCCGTAATGTATATTAATTCTCATTATGTGAATTTTATATGCAATCATTCCATGTGCTTGCAGTCAACATTCATTTAAAAACCCTTTAAAACGAACTTCTTGAATGGTAGTGCATCAAGACTTGATGGACCCTTGGATGCTAGTTTATGCCTCAACCCTTGATAGTCAATGATAAACTATAAATAAATTTAATGAGATATGTAGGCCCTATATTTTTGTAAATAAGTTGATAGAAACATGTTAAATCATGTGATAAGATCCCTTAGACCTCATCGTTTATGGGAGAGTGATAGATTGGAATGGTTTTCCTAGGGGTAAGCCACATGAGACCACAAAACACCTTGGATCCTTGGTATAGTTGGATAGAGGATGAGGTTAGTGTTTCTCTCCCAATTGAAAGACATTAACTAGCTGGGTATGCTCTGTGTAGAATTATGGAATGGTTGGGTGTGACTAGATTGACCTTGATTTTCATTAGAAGTGAGATGGGATTTACGCCATCTCCCAAGTGTGGAACCCATATTTTACTAACTATTAGGACAATGTTGTTATAGTGTGATCCTGATGGTTTTGAGGGACATTGTTTCCTCTATGTGATGGTCTTTTCCTGAGAGTTAGTGATGTTAGGGTGGATCCCAAGTAGGGTTTATGAACAATGATGTGACCAAGGGGACCATGTTGGGTGGGTAAATATTATATTAATCCCAGATAGGGTTAGTGTTGAAAGTCTAGAAGGGTTATATCCTAATGTGGGTTTGGTGACAAGAATGTGTTGATCACTTGAGAATATAAACTAGGAAATGTCTGATAAGATCAATTGAGTTTCCAACCCATGTGAGGATGATTCATGTTTTGTTGTGTGATTCCAAGATAAAGCACCATTCCCCACTCAATTGTTATGTGATTCCCGGGTATGGAGTCATCTCCCCTGATGTGACATATGTAATTCTAGGGTGGGTTACATTCTTCCCTTGGGTGATATGTGATTCTAGGGTGGTATCCATCCCCCTGATGGGACATATGTGATTCTAGGGTGAAAATCCATCCCCCATATGTAAAATATGTGATTCTACAGTAGAGAATACTTCTCCCTTAATGTGATATATATGATTCTAGGGTGGGGATACAATCCATCCAAATGTGATATATGATTCTAGGGTTGGGTTCTATTCCCAGTTAATGAGATGGTTCCATATAAGGGATGTAACCCCCCTGTTGGGTGGTATATGATTATTTTAGGCAGGGTATATGAACCCTGGTTGGGTAATGTGTGTACTAATTCTAGGTTATGGGTGTCATCACCTCCTTATATTCGATAATATTCTAGTGTGGGCAACCATTCCCCATGATGTACTAGATGATTCTATGGTGGGGAACCATTCCCTTAATATAACAACGGATTCTAGTGTGGGACTCTATCACCCTTGATGGGTATCAAATATTCTCATAGAAATATAATGTAGGTAAAAGATTATATGATCAACATCGAGGGTCTCTTTATAACCCTAGGATTAATGTTATTTTATTTATTATGTTTTTAGTTAATTATTTTATTATTCAAATCACATCAAATCATAGATACACAATATTTACTAGTTATGTTTTGGACAATGTTGGTGGTATTCTAATATGTTTTACTAACACCCTACTGAAGCATCCCTGAAACTTTGGTACCTAACAAGAACTCGTGATTGTGAGAAGGGAAGAGGCATAATATTTCTTGGTCGAGCTGGATAGCTTAATAGGAGTTAGGATATAAGTCTTGAGGATAGAAGTCAAGCCAATTTATATATATATATTTATTTTTTATATGTGATTATCCCCTTGGGTGATCGAGTGATGCAGCTTGTATGCTTAGTAATTCATTTGTAATATCATGTTTATGTTTACTTGACTCTTCCAATTATTATTATTTATATGGATATTTTTTAGTCATTTATGATGTTCATTTACTCCGATATGATGGAACAGTCTACCAATGAAAACACGTTAGATCCTCACCACTAGTCTGGAGCCTCTGGTATATAAGAGGCACAACTAAGGTCATTTGGCACTCCAGCATAAACACATATGAGTGATCTAAGAAGAGGTAGTCACAATTTTAAGATTGATGTAGATGATGATTGAATCTATCTTTTCACTCTTTCTCCCCCATGGCCATGGTATTGAGTTAGATGATGATGTACTATGTACTTATTCTTTTTTCATTTACAGTACTAGGTTTGAGGTAGAATAGATACAAATTTATTGTTCTAATATAAAATTTTTAGTAGTTATAATTCTCTATAATGAGATGGTGGTGAATCATGGGTGATTAATTAGACATGGAATATATTATAGGATGTGAAAGGATAACATTATTTTATGATATGATATTTTAATTCATAACTAATATTCCTATATATATTGTATGATAGTTTAGGGTAAATGGAAAGTGGGGGGTGAATTTCCCTTTAGAAAATAAATCTATAATTAAATTTCGTAAAGACAAAAAACCTATTTTTAGATTTTTATGATAATTAATATTATTTTAAGACTTTTAAAATAAAAATAGATAAAAGTAAATAAAACTATAAATTTTAATTGAATAACTAAATAAAATTATAAAACTGGAAGCATATAAGAATAAGTGAATCTTAGAATGAATGATTAGGCTTATTGATGTATAAAAGTATAAGAACGATGTTAATAAAAAAGATAAATAGAGAAAGCATAAAATAAATAACATGGTTTGATAAAGGATTTTGGTAAAGTTATATGATGAACCCCTATGTGTCTTACCACAATTTCTTGATGGTTTATTTTATTAGTCCATTTTATTTAACACTATCTAGGATACCAAGAATCCTTTAATTTTAAATATATTATAGAAATAAACTAGAATAAAATCAAACCAATATTTTTAATAGTTTTCGATAAAAGCCTCGGAGGGAATAAATTTATTTCCTTTTGGAAGTTTTGGAACGAAACTCGAGTCTCTCACTTTAAATGTAGTGAGAAGAAAAATAGAATAAAGATATGAAAAATGATAGGATTACATGAAGAAATATCCTTTAGGAATGTTCTCTATTATTTATAATAGATAAGAATAATAACTATGAGATAATGAAAAAGATATAAGAGTGAGAAAATTTTTATAATTTGATCAAACTCTTGATTGGAAATAGTGAAAACTTATGAATTAAAATCACTTAAGAGAAACTGGATAAATTTAAAGATAGTAACACATTTTCATTGTCAATTATATGATAGGTTGTTCTACCAATCCCCCCAAGGGATCTATTTATAGCCTTCATGAGTTTTGGAAACATATAGGATCAATTGGAAGCTTTAATGATTTGATTCAAGTATTTTTTTACCTCAATTTAATGCTCCTTGAAAGGTTTTCAATCATCACCACTTACTAGCTGCCCAAGAGCACTGACTAGTTGTTAGTGTTCTTGGGACTTTCTAAGAACTCCCTACTTCCACCGGGTAGTCATTTCCCTTCTATCGACTAGATGGTGGACTCTTATTGGTTAGATAATCCATTACCCTCACCACTAGTGGGATGGTAGCATTGAACTAGGTATTTGATGTCCTCCTACTGCTTCAGTCCTTTTGTTTACATGGAACCATATATCTTATTCCCTACAATGGATAACTAGTGTGACTTGAAGCCTTGAAAAAATCTCTATGTACCATTTATATTCCGTTAATGACCTCAACATTTCTAGTAACTTCACTCAATGAGTTCAAAAGTTCCATTAAAAGTTTAACAAGAATTCAAAAAATCAATTTGAAGACTCAATTAAATTGTCATCATGAACCTTGATACCAACCAATTAATTGAAATCATTAAACACTATAAAGAGTGTTTTTATCACTAAAACATAATAAGGTGATAGTAATGAAACTCTCCCCTTTTTGATGATCACGATCACTTCAAAAATAAGATAATAAAATATAAATATAACAAGTATAGTATGATAAGTTTTATAAAAATGTTTTCCTCACCATTATTAGTTTTATAAAAAAAATCCCTCTCTAAAATACATTTTATAAAAATATTTTCCTCCCCAATATAGTTTTTATAAAAATATTTTCTTCACCAAGATACTATTTATAAAAAGTTTATCCTCCCCAAAGTAAAACAACATCAATTCTCCCCCATAAGTAAAATTGTAACATTGAATATCATTTACCAGAGTTACATGAGATACGAACCAAAATAATTCTTAGAATTACCTTTACAAAATATCTATAATTACCATGATCTCCCCCACCCCCTTGTATTATCAAAAATAATTCATAGATGGGGATAGATTAAATATACTTTAAACCTATGTTTATCAACCTTAATGATCATTCGATAGAGACAAAAAAATTGTCAATTACACTTTTAAAAAGATATATTTTCATAAAAAATTATGACAAAATAACAAAATTATTTTTAAAAATTATTATCAATAGAGAAATAATTTTTTGAAACATGTTATGAAAAAACTCTAGAGTAAAATAAAATTTTGAAAAAAATAGAAAAAAGGAATATATGTTAGTATCATTTTAATATTTACAAGATTATGTGTCCCTTAAATAATAAATTGTAAATATGAAGATCCATTAAACGAAACTAAATAAATAAATAAAATAATTAATAATTAGAAAATTAAATACATGATTAATGTTTAGTAAAACTACCCTGACCCTAATAGCCTAGAGTCTGTGGTTTCGTTGTTATATTGGAACTATATATATAGAATCACTTCCTAAAGGTCCAAATAACATAGTATTCTTATAATACTAGATACATACTTGAAACTCACATTAAAGTTGATAAATTAAAATAAACTGTATAATTTTCATTGAGAACACACTTATTACCATTCAAATATCCCTACATATAAATCACAATACATTTCTTAAAATATTGGGGAAAATAAAAATAAGAAATGGGTGAGCTCTAATGCATGGTAAGGGTTATGTACAGTGTAATCTATCTTGAATAAAAAATTAATAAACAATATGGCTAGATAAAAAACTGAAAATCATTACATTTAATAAATATCGTGATCACAAAAAATAATATGGAAGGAATAAATAATGATATAATAATTCCATATAAATAGTAACATTATCTTGAAGCTAATCTGTGGAAAACATCAATTAAATAATTTCATGGATAATAATAACTAAATTCTCAATGAATTAAATGCTTAATATTGGACATCATAATATGTATAACATCAAGACATTTCACCACGATGGTTTAAAACTATGTTTAAAGACCCATTTAATGTTATATTAATGATTAATCTCATAAGGCATGTCTATGCATTGATGGGATATATAATTACAGTCCCCACTCATCACTACATCTCCAATGCATTCCTCATATATCAAATGATTGATTAAATTCATAAACAATATTCCTTATCAATAAATGTATTTATTAGATAAAGAATATGAATTATCAATAATTCCTCATTTGATCAAATAACATTCATACTAAAACACTATATTTTGAAATGATATATAGTTTAATCAATAATAATATCCATGAAAAAGAATATATATATTTAATAAAAATTTAATTTCCAATGATCATAATAAAGTGAATGTTTTTAGGGAAAGTTAATGACTAAAAAATGAATCAAGAAAGTGAATGTTAACACTTTCTTTGGTCAAATCGATCATAAACTATCCATATAAATATTAATAATGGTATCTTTACAACATACCCCCAGTTTTGTATAAGTATAATAACTGGTTATTGTTCTTTAAGAATAAAAATACCATAAAAAGATTACTAAAAACAATCTTAAGGAAAAAATTATTTTAACATTGAAAATTAATTTAAAAGACTAATTTTTTTTAGAATATTAGGAATAAACATTTTATATGAAAATAATAATGGAAACATATGATGTAATCATTAAATTAATGGGTGTTCAAGATGGAGAGGATGTTTTGATCATATAGAGTACATTAAAACAATGATTCCTGTCATGTTTTTCTAATAAAATTCAAAACATACCTTTTTGTTAAAAGAGAGGAATATTGCATTTAAAACATTTTTAAAAAATAAGATAATGGGTAAAAATTAATTTAAAAATTCATAGGAATAATATAAAAAACATTGTTGAGAACATTTTTATAAAACATTGATTTGGAAGAAAATGATTTTTGACTAAAGATAGAAATAAAGTTTCCTTGTCTTAAAAACAATGTCACATCCATTTTAAGTGCCAAAGAGAGAGAAATGTGAAATTTACTATAAAATTTCATGAATAACAAGAGGATAAGAAAATAGAATGGGGTTATTAGATATTTTTCAAATAAATTCCTTCATTATAAATTAATGCATTAATAATCTCTATTAAAATGGTAATGAATCATAAACTCATGCCTCTTTGGTATCTTTTAAATTATAAAACCTGTGAAAGAGATAAATTCTAATAAACCATTAAATACCCTGAATATTAATATATTCATGATATAAATTATGATATTTTAGGTAGATACACCTCATAAATAAACGGTGTATAATGCTAAATATATATCAATGGAGTGTAAATTCATAATAAATCCCTTAAAATAATCATACCATTGAAGTAAGGATTAATAAATGGATTGATTATGTGTATAAAATGTAAATCCAAAGAAAATTTGAAATAAAACAAAAAATAATCAAAATTTAAAAATACTATTGAGCATAATATGGAAATAATAAATTAAATAATTATATATAAATAATCACATGGATCTTCAACTAATAAAATAATCACATGGAATACTAATTTCTAATTTGATAATGAAGGAATATATAATGGTGGACATCATAAACATACGGTCAAGGCTTTGGCTAAGACACCATACATAAATAGATAACACACCAGCCAATACCCAAAATAGTTCGTCTCATGATACCTACTAATAAATCAAGGGGATATAGCAGGTCTCACCCATAACTTTTTAATTCCAATTCATTCCTTATATTAAAGGGGTGATGAAACATAATTAAAATAAACATTTGTATTAAAACTAGCATACAAAATGTGATTACTAAAACCATAAACCATGAATGATATCAAAATAGAACATACATGGTCAAACTAAATCATAATCCTTTCAATGAGATTTGTTAAATGATATCATAAGAGGGAAACCTCAATCAATCATAAGACCCAACAAATGATGTTTACATAGATGAAAATACTCTAACAAAATCATTAAAAATATCTTGAGTGAAATACCCATTTTTAATTTGAATTCATTTACTTAAAATACATTAAATAATAAAAGAGAAATTTTACTTTGAAAAAAAAACATTCTAATATTATTGGGTAATATTAAAAATGTTAAGGATTCAAATTAGTAGAAAATTTACTCATGTCGCTTAAGATAAAAAAACCTTCCTTCCATCAAAAAATCCATAAATTACCTCATTCAGAAAGTGAAAAAAAACTTCCTTTTAAACAATTTTATAAAACTTAAAACATGGTTAAAATATTTTCAAAATTTGTAGGATTATAGTAAAAACCATTTGGAAAATGTTTTCAAGAAACATGGACATGGATGATAAAAATTCCCCAGCAGATATTTACATATAAACAATCTCTAATTATAATGAGATTGTGAAATAACTCTTACCTTATACTTTCTTTAAGTTGAATGTGATTTAACCTCATATATAATGGTACAAATAATGTTATTAAATTATACCAGAATCATATATAAGTTTCTGATATCATATATTATCTTCTTATATCCCTTTTTAATAATATTTCGTTATTACCCTTATTTCAGGTGTTAACTGCTTCATTTTCCTACACATGTTTTTTTTCATGTAGGTCCTATTTATTATTCATACGATATATATATATTTAATTTAAATAATTATATTAAGTTCATTGATATTATATTTACTCATTATATACATTTTTATAATCATTATTAAATGGTTAATGTGCAAAAATTAATCTCATCAAGACGTGGAGATGGTAGGTCTTACATACGCACGAGTGATAGTATCATTCCCTTAATGGTGAAGAGGGGAAAGAATTTTGTGGTATGTTAATTATATAGAAACAATATAATTTCATAATTTCAATATATTTTCATTATTTCGATCATTATACCCATAAAAATAAAGTGGGGATGAAAATCAAATTACACCACGGCGTGGAGATGGTAAGTCGTACGTACGCACACGTGGTGATTTCATTTTTTGTAGGACGGATAAAATTTTGGATATTATTACACCATAAAAAAACCTAAAATATATAATATACCAGATTTCTGAATTTTAAATGGAAACAACAATAAAAAGTATAATTCTAAATAATCTTAAAGGAATCGGTAAAGATGATTAACTCTTCTTTAGATAACCACCTTTGGGTATCCTCTTAGGGACACTAGGGATGGTATTTTTTTTCTAAAAGAACCTATAGTATGTGTGTAGGGATGTTTATAAGATAAATGGGATGTTTTTTATTGAGATATAAGGTTCGAAGTGTTGAAATGAGATGAGGGAGTATGTGCCTTTTTATAATTTTGGTGAGGGGCTCTTTTGGAATTTCTAAAAATGTTAATTTATAATAAATTTAATATCAATAAAAATATGACAAAAATTTCATTTATTCGAATCTAATATGAGATAAGGTATTAATATCATAAACCAATATATGTTATAAAAATTTTGGTACCGTTTTAAACCTTATCATTTTTATTAAACCTTAGTTAACCTGTTTTAATTTAAACTAAGGTGACAACTTCTTCAATATTAAACTGCAGTAATTTTTAGATATTTGATGTCAATAAGACCTTAAATGAAATATTTATAACATTTTATATAATATAGTAAATATTTTTTATTTTTTAATATGTTTTAATACTTTTAAATAATTTAATAAAATATTATTTTGAAAAAATATCATTAGTGTCAATTTTGACACTATTCATTATTTATCTTTTTAAACATTTCATAAAAACATGATATCTTTGAAAAAATCTATATTAAATCATCTATAACATATAAAAATAATCCTTTAAATTAATTTATTACATTAATTATATCACATTATATTTATTTAATATTTTTAATATCATTTATTTTATATTTCCTTTAATCTGACCATTACTACATCATAATTTTATAAGCCTTTAAGATAATTGTTTATATCCTAAAAATTATAGATAAATTACCATGATAACGAAAAAAAATTATTTTTAAAATGAAAATTTTTAGTCAATTTTATATTTTTTATAACCTTATAATAAAATTTCTATAGTTATTAAAATATGATTATGACATCTTTAACTCTTCTTTAAATAAAATATAATAAATTTCCTATCCTAACATAAATACATAAAAAGTTTTATAATTTCATACCAAGGATACTTTTGTTGAGTAAAACTCGTCCAATTAAATTCGTACAAGTTTTAGTGTAATTTTATAGTCTTTATAATATTATTTTTACCCATAATTACATGATTTACCCTTAACTGTGGTAATTAAAATATTACTAAATGTTATTATTCATATTTCCTAAAATAAAAGAAGCCTATTTATAAAATTTGGAACCACTGATTAAACATATGGAATCCATTTTTTATAATTCAAAACATAGAATTTTTAGTGATTAATTAAAAATTTATCTCGTTGATGGGGTGAGAAAATGGATTGTTAAAGTTTAAACATGCAAAATATTGAAATGTTTTTATATCTAAAATAAATCTAAAGTTGTTGAAAATTACCTAAATTGGATTAAATGATAAAAAATAATTAATGTATACTTTAAAACCATTCAATAATATTATTTAACACTATAAATTATTTTTATGAAAAAAGTTATTTTCAATTAAAATTTAGTATTTTTTACGATTCATGAAAATATGAAACTTATCAGAAAAATACCCAAAATTTAACCAAAGTATATTTAAATATTAAAATATAAAAGAAGAAGTTTATTATGTAAAATATAGTACATAAAAGCTTCAAAAAAGGATTTAAAATTGGGTTTTCATTAAAAGGTGGTAAAACTATTTTGTAAATATAGGTTTTTATGTGTAATATTGGGTTTTGTTCTTATTTTGTGGCTATAAAATATATTGGATGAATGTAAAAATATTTTATTGGATATATAAAATATAAAATAAATATATAAATTCTCTATATGTGTTATAATCTAATTGGCTATGACAGGCATGACTAAATAATTTTTTGTTTAAACAAGGTGTTGCAAGCATTGTATGATATCACAAAAACATAAATTTATTGTAAAAGAAAAACATGGTAATTTCATTGATTGATACATAGATAATGATTTTGGGGATCGGTTTTTGTTGGATTTGGGTGATATAAATGTCCTAAGAGGTGTCAATAAGTGAGGGGAGGAGGTACCATTTAATAATTGAGGAGGGGGTATTCACCGAAACATCATATAAATTTTCCAAAATAATACAAAATTATAAATTCATTATCAAGAAAAAGTCTTAAAAATTATCTTATATTCTAAGTTTCTATAAGATAAGGTCTTAATATTGTCATAATATTCAATTTTGAGAAGTTAAATTGTAAAAATTACCCTTATCTTTTGTTTTAACCCCTGGTAAACATGTTTTAACCTTAACCGCGGTAATTAATATTTAATATTTTCACTACTCATTATTCCAAAAAAATACATTGAAAATATTATTTAGTAATATTAATTATTAAAATTCCAAATATGGAATCTATTTTACGAGATTTAGTGAACATAAGTGGATGAATTTAATTTAAAATTAAACATGCAGACAAGATGAAAAAACAGTATTCTAAAGAAAAAGTTTTCATAAGTATAAATAACATTATACATTAAAAATTCAACATATAATTGTATCAAATGAACTAAATTGGACTATATTTAAAATAACTGAAAAAATTTTTCTTTTAAAACAATTAAATAAAATTTACTTTGTAAATGCTTTATACAAAAAGAAAATTTTTAATAAAAAATTAGTATATTTTAGTATTCATCAAAAAATTAATCTTTTTAAAAAATTATAAAAAATTCACTCTAAGATAATTTTTAATTTTTAATTTAAAAATTTACATAATTTTTTAAAATAAATTTTATAAAAGTTTCAAAAATTAATTTAAAAAATATGTCTGGAAAAAGTATCAAAACCGCTTTTAGAAAAAAAACTAGGAAAACAATTCTTTTTCTTTCAAACTATATTTATATTCATTTATGATAAAATTTTATCCAATAGAATTATTTTATAAATGTTTAAAATATATACTTTTTATAATTTAGTTCTCATTATTTATACCCTCTAATTTAATGGCTAGGTCATAATAGTCATATTTAAATGGTAATATTTGAATGGTATATTGTCATTCATTTAAACCTGGTGTTGTGTGTATGTATGATATCGAATAAATAAAAATTGTTTAATGAGTAATCTATTTTAAAATATTTGGTTAATGTATTTATAAAATATTAAGTAAATAAAATATAATAAATCCTCCCAATTAAAGGCCCACTACTCATGCCTAGGGTAATGATCATATTAGAAATACATATAAACCTTTTAAAAGTAATAACATCTTCTTGATTATATACCAAAACCACATCCAATTTTTTTATCTTGATAGAAATTATTTTTTTAGTATAACACTCACTTGACATTAAAAAATGTAATAAAAGTTTGAAAACGTTTTTTAGTTTGAAGAACAATTATGAAATGTTTTATTTTGGAAAACAAATGGAAAATTTTGTTAAACTAAAAATTTATCAATCTTTTCGGGGTTAATATATATTTATCACAAGAAAATCATACCCAAATCACCTTTCATAAAGTTAAAGGGATCAATAGGAATAGGTTTAGTGAAGATATCATCAAGTTGAATGTTGTTGCAAATAAAGTCTAGAACAATATCAGCTTTTTGAAAGTGATCATAAAGAAACATATGTCTCAAATTAATGTGGTTGATGAGACATTATTATATATTATATTTAGAGATAACTATTACACTAGTTTTTCACACTTTATAGGTATGTGAACATATGTAATCTCAAATTATAATATAGTATGTTTCATCCTTATAATTTTTATAAAACAAATACCAAAAAATATGTATTCTATATTGGATATAGGAAGAGAAACAATGTTTGTATTTTTATTAATCCATCAAAAAAATTATTTTTCTATTATTTAGAAAATCCAAATAGTACATTAACTATATATTGATCATCCTCCAAAATCCACACTGAAAAAACAATTAAGTTTCATTTAGATAAAATAATCGAAGGTTTTAGTTCCTTTCAAATATATAAAAAATATTTTGATATCGTTCAAATGAGATTCCATTGGATGTAACTAAAATTATAAAAAATGAAACACTAACCATGATTTCTGACTAGGTTACAGTAAGGTAAAGTAGACTACTGATCAAAATTGTTTAAATATTGTTCTCAACTAGTTTACCAGCTTCACCCAGTGTGAACTTATAGGTGGTACTCATTGGTGTACTAATTTATATATCATTATCCATTCCAATTTTCTTTAAATATTTATTAGTTTAGTTAATCTAGTTATTAAAATTTCCATTATAAATTTAAGAAAATTTCAAACCATGGAATAATTAAACTTCTCCAATAAAACTCATTTCATACTCATTATTAATAAAATCATAAAATCAACAAAAAATAGTTTTTTAGTTTATCCGAAAATAAAATAATCAATATAAATGTGAAAAATTAATAAATAATTTGAAAAAAAATTCCGAAAAATAGTGGAATCATATTTTTCTATTTTAAAATCATTTGATAAAATGAATTTTTTAATCATTGATATCAATCCTGAGGGGATTGTTTTATTCTATATAGATATTTGGGTAACATCAAATAATGAATTTAAAATTTAGGTTTTTCAAAAATATGTGTTTAATTAACGAAAACATTTTCATAGATAAACCATTTAGAAAATAACTTTTCGCATCCATTTGAAAATGGTTGAAATTAAAATAATCAGTGAATTCCAAATACATTATTATAGATTATAGTAATGAAATAGGTGTAAATGTTTCACAATAATCAATACCTTCTTCTTGATTATATCATTTAGAAACAAATCAAGCCTTGTTATAGGTGATATTTCCATGTTCGTCTAGTTTGATTAAAAAACCCACTTAGTGGCAATAATTGGATTATTATCAAGTCATTAAATGAGAGTCCAAACATTATTCCTTTGAAATTTATTCTACTCCTCTTACATTTCATTTATAAAATTATCATTTTTTATATCATCATCATAGGATTGAGGTTCAAGGTGAGTTATAAAATCTTGATATTCCGCCTCATTTAAGACAAACCTTCTTGTATGAGTTCTGGGTTGTAATTCTCTGATAACATTATTAAGAGGGTGGTTTTTAGATTGAACTCATGCCTTGTTTAAATGATTATAAATGGGTTCTTTAACATCGTTAATTACTTTATATGATTTATATTTTGATAAGGTGAAACTATCGTATTCAAATTCACATCAATGTGAGGATAAGGTTTAGGGATATTCTCATCAAATTTGATGTGAATTGACACTTATGAGGTATTGAACCTGTTATTGAAGGATTGGTATTATTTACTTGAGTTTTATTACCCAATAAATATACCTTTAGTGGATTTGGGGTCCAAAAGTCCATGATTATTCTTAGTAATAATGATGGATCATTTACAACTGAAAACTATAAAGAATCCAACTTTTGGAATTGTTACTTTCCAAAGTTCATAGGGTTTTTTCTAAAGATAGATATTATGAGAACTCAATTAAAGATATTTACATAAGTATTAACCACCTAAAACCATTAACTATTGACCATTTTTAAACTCATTCAAGGAAGTCCTAGATATTTCTAGGAAGTTATTATTTTGTCTTTTGACAACCCCATTTTATTGAGTTGTTCTAAAACTAAATAGAGAATTAGATAACCATGAGAAGCACAAAAATCATCAATGTATTTGTAATAAAATACTTCACCATGATCACATTTTTTGGATGGAGTTTTGTATACTTTTTTATTTTTTACTTTCTTTGAAAAGTTGATAAATAATTTACAAGCCTTATTTTTATGAGATAAGAAGAAAATCCATGTAAATATTATTTAATAATCTACAATTAAAAAGGGTTGGTATTTACCTTCTATAATAGAAACATATGTTGGTACAAGAAGGTTAAGGTGGACTTTTTATTGGGATTTATTAGAAGAAATATACTTTTTATATTTTATGGAATATTTTTGTCTCTTTACAAGTTAGAAAGGTTCACAAACTCTGTTATATTTTGAAGAACATTTTTTTAAATATAGTCCTAGTAAGTTATGGTTGATCCTTAAAAGATATATAATATTAAAATTACCTGGTAATTGATTAAAAATCTAATATTAATTATCTTGTAAACTAAAACACTTAACATTTTATCTTTTAAGAGATTTTAAATCTATAGTATAAACATTTTTAAATGAGATTTAATAAATTAAATATATCCTTTAGAATAAAAAACTTTACAAAAAAATTAACAAAATTATAAATTTGATCTCACATAATTTAATAGTACATAGTAATTTATTCTTCAATATATTAATAAAAAAACATATTTAATTTATTTATATTTAAATAAACTGATCATGAAAATATTGGTGATTTAACTTTTTAAATCATCTCCATATGTGACATGTCCTCAATTGAAATCTTCCAAATGATTTAATTTGGATGGATTACCACACATAGGCCTCAATCACCCACTATCGATAAAAAATAATGTTCCCAAGTTTTTCACTTGAGACCCTCATCCTACAAAATATTAAGAGACTAATTCTTTTGATACCCATATTTTGGGTCTACTTAATTTAGCTAATAAGGAAATTATAATCCAAACATGTTTAGAAAAAGTTTTTCCATTATAAATTTGAGATGATTAATGAATGATATTTGGTATACCATAATTATTAAAATTTCATTCATAAACAAGACTCCTAAATTTATTACAATAATTAGAAAATTTATTTTGGGATGTTCCCAGGACAAAACTAGAAATTCTAGTATTTTTGGAAAAACTAAACTATTTTAAAAACCAATTCCAAAATTTATTTTAACAATATATGGATATCCCAAAACAATATTTTGATATTGATCACCATGGGTAAATTGAGAAATATTATTTTTCATATATTTTATTATTATATTCCAAATTCTGAATATTTGGTAGTTCTTTTAGTTTTAAAACAAAATCATATTTTTCTTTAAAATTTAAACTTTTTCAGAAAAATAAAATTTTATTTATTTTTAATATCATTAAATTTTGAAACAATTTTAAATAACCATTTTAAAGTTGATTTATTTAAAAAATAATATCTTCATAACTTAAATAAGTGTCTGAATAAGTAGACAATAAATAATTAGAATAATTATAATATACATTGTCACATACATTGATATAATCCTTGAGGAATAAAGCTTGTTTTTCAATTGATTTAGATAATGAAAATGAATCTTTACTAAAACCCATGTTGAATATTTTATTTATTTATTACATTTATTCTTTTTTTATACTTATTCTTGTTAAAGGAAAAGTTCATCTTGATGTGACCCTTCTTTTTGAAACTAAAGCAAGTAACATCAATTTCTTGATTTTCCTTTTTGAAATGAGGACATGCTCTTTTATTTTTTTATTTACTAGTTTATCTTCATGGCATGATGAGAAATATCAGTTTTTAGATGTTTCATAATTGATTTACTTCAAAGAAATTTCTTTTTTAGTTTCTTATTCCACCATTTATTCCTTTTTAGGTTGCCTTTTCATAATTATCACATATATCATGAGAGATCTGATGAGCTCCCAAACCACCATATTCTTTAAGAATTTATCTTATTAGATCATGGTAAATTTGGGTTCCCAATTTCATTTTAAGACCTCAAGGATTTTATTAACTAAATATTCCATATAAAGGGTATCATAAAGTATCATTCAACCATTAAAAATTACTATAAAGCAAGTAAACAATTCATAAATTGATTCGTTTGGATGCATATAAAAACTCTCAATGTCTTATATAAACATGTATAATCTAGTATCTTTGAATTTTTTTGTTCCTTAATAGATTTCTTCTAAGAATTTTTATATTTCATGTTTCTTTTTCCATTTATCAAATCTATTAAATTTATTCTTTTATAGACCACAATATATAGAATTCATTTCTTTTCCATCTAATTCAATGGTAGAAATATCTTCAAGGGTCTATTTTTCTAATTTTTCAGTGGTAGGAGTATAACCATGCATAAATATCTTTCATATGAGATTAATAATGTATATTATAATAGTATACTTGTGTTTTTTTAATAACCACAATTTAAACCATCGGAAAATGGGAGAACAACCCCTAGATTTCCCTTTGGGAGAACCTTGAGTGTTTCAAAAAACCACTCAGAAAAAGAACATTTCATGAAAAATTGATTAATGATTTTCAAATCTAATTTGTCTTTAAAATATTAAAAAAAATAAAGAAACAAATCAAGACCCCTATGATACCAAATGTACGTCTGAGTAGGGTAAATGGAAAGAGGGGGTTAATTTCCCTTTTAAAATAAATAAATGATTAAAATTATTAAAGAATAAATACCTATTTTTAGATTTTTATGACAATTAAAATGATTAAAAGACTTTAAAAATGAAAATTGATATAAATAAATCAAAATAAAATGTATAATGGAATAATTATATGAGTTTATAAAATAGGAATCATATAACAATAATTAATTCATAAATTGAATTATTATTCATATTGATTTATTAAAGTATAAGCACAAATAAAATAAAATGATAAAGTTATAAATATAAAATAAAGAACATTATTTGATAAATTATTATGAAAAAAGTTATTTTATGAACACCTATGTCTCTTACAGTGGTTTCTTGTGGGTTTAATATATTAGTCCCATGGATTTAATAGTACCTAAGATATCAAAACTCCCCTACTTTTTAATATGTTATAGCAATAAATCGGAATACAATCAAATCTAGATTTTTAACATTTGTAATAAGAAAATTCAAAGAGAATAAATACCATGTCTTTTTATAGTTTTTTGAAGAAACTTGAGTCCCTCAATATAAAGGTTTTGGTAACCAAAATAAAAAAAAAATATAGGAATAGGGATAGGATTTCTAGAAATAACCTCATTTAAGAACAAACTTGATTCAATCAAATAGATAAGAATAAGAACTATGAGAGGATGTGAAATATGTAAGAGTAAAATGATATTTAAATATGATCACACTGTTAATTAGAAATAGATATCACATATGAATTGAGATCTATATAGTGAAATAAGAGGATATTTATGATTGTATCATGTTGACATTTTCAACTGGATGAGAAGGTGTGATGAAAATCCCCCCAAGGGGTCTATTTATAGCCTTTATGAGTGTTGTAAAAGTATAGGAATTATATGGATCATTAATAATACAAGTAAAGACTTGTGTACCATCATTTAATGCTCCTTGAAAGGTTCTAGATTTCCACAACCAACAAGTCGGTAGGATGGTTTGGACTTTCTAGGAACTGCCTACTTCTTTTGGGTATTTGGTGCTCCTTAATTGTCTAGTTGGGGATTCCACTTCCTTACCACCTGCTAGCTGGCGGCACTTCACTAGGTAGTTGTTGGCCTCTTGCTACATCAGTAATTTTTTCCCCATTTCATTGGATGGTCGGTGCTTTTTATTGGGTAGTTTGGGTTTCCTTCATCCTTGAGAACATGTTCATATACCTTTTAGCTTCCTGTAATGAGTTCTAAAGATATGAAAATGTCACTAAATGAGTTCAAAAGGTCCATAAAAACATTAATGAGGATTCTAAAAAATATATTTTAAGATTATAACAATACGGAATCATGAAACTAACTACCAACCAATAAAATGAAATCATTAGAGACTTTAAAGAGTGTTTGTGATCATTAAAACATAATAAGGTGAGAAACGAAACATAGGATAGGTGATTTCCAATATATTTATAGGGAGGTGTATGATGATTCTATGGATACATATAGCATTAAAGCCATTACCCACCTATGTTATTCCAAGTAATGAGTTATGGAATGGGTTTTGGGTTTGGGTTCATGATGGCATATAGTAGGGCATAGATCACGGGGGAACTTATTATTCAAATATTTATAAATTTATTTATTACATAAACATATGAATATTTTGTTTTCTGTTGAGATTAATAATGGTGAGTTGTAGGTAGTGCGATAAGGAATGATAATGAATATTTTGTGATTGAATAGGATGTGTTATATTATTTATTTTTATTACAAATTAATTATTAATGATACACAATTAGATTTTTGAAATTTTAAGGAGGGAGGATTAAAGAAACATCTAAGTAGAGGTCGTTAGACATTCCCACTCATACGCTATAATAACCCAAAATTTTTATCAATGGAAATTACTTACCTACAATTATGTCATCATCACATAAAAACACATAAAGAACACAAAATACACTTTATAAATGAATAATTAATTAAATAATAGGTATTTTTATAATTTAAGGAACCTATATCGATGAAATTGTAACTTGACCATTGGAATAGTAATATGAACCTTATGAATAGTAAATCGAACAATAGAATAGTAACCTCACTGGTGAAGGTATAAATAAAATTTATTTATCTTATAAATGAAAATATGATATAATTATATCATCTTATATGTAAATAAATGTTTTAGAAATAACTAATTAAGTGTTGATATTTTTAAAAAACATAAGTGTTTAATTTTAATTTTATAACTAATATAATTTTTTAAAAGAAAATTTACTTCTCTAAAATGTATTTATAAATTAATATTTTGTTATCTTATGATTATAATATAATTTTATGATACCTTACTAAAATTTTCAAAGTATGATAAAATCAGTTATAATTTTAAATTTTGTATTTTATTAGTAAATGAATATTTTAATAAAAAATTAAATTTCTCATATTTAGATAATTGTTTTCATAAAATAGAGGAAAATTTTTAATTATACACATTTAAAATGGTTAGGGGGACTTTTTGGTTTTTTTGAAATACATGAATTTTTTTTGAGTAGTAAAATACGATAATTTATGGTATAAGCTGATTACATGACTTATTGATTAATAGATGGTATGTGGATGATGTATGCCCATAATCTCAAAATATCCTTCATTATTTTTAAATTTTTTCATGTAATACTCAAAATATTCATAGTCATGATCTAAAATAATAAACAAAGGAATAAAATATTGATAAAACACCACTCTCTCCTCCCCTATAAATGTCACCCCTCACCACCTCTTCTCATCACATAGTGCAAACAGGTTCAGGATCCGGGAAAGCCCAATCCTTAAAAATTTATTAAAAACCCAGAGAAAGTGGCAGAGTAGGGGGTTTACAAAGAATGGAATAATAAGCACCATGCACATACAAATCAACAAGATGAGAATAGAACTTAGGAATAACAGAAGACCGTCCCGAGGATACCACCAAAACTGCCCTCTTTAACAGATCATTCGCAACCTGATTGGCCTATTTGTAAACAAGAGTGACATCCAGGTGGAATTTATCTATCATATTAAGGAATTAAATCCATAAGGGAAGGATTTTCCATGGAATAGATCTCGAGAAAGCCTTGAGTATATGCACCATAGTGGTGGAGTCGGATTCCACCGAAGGATGTCTCCAGCCATAATGAGTGGAATACCTGATCGCTTTAATCATAGACCACAACTTATCTTCAATTGATGTACCTTAGCCAATGTAATGGAAGACACATCCCTTAACGAAGCCTCAGTAAGTTCGAAAGATTCCACCACATCCTGAGGAACTAGGCGCACCTAATGTCGCCCCATCCACATTCACCTTCAACCATCTTGGAATCAGTGGGATCCATCGGATTGACTTCAGGACAAGAGATTTCCTAGCTCGCCTTGTGACACCAAAGGCTTTCATAATAAGAAAATCAGACAGCTCATTTTTCATTGAACCATGGTTCCGCTTGGATGTTGTCAAAATAGCCCTATATATAGAGTGCAATCCATCTTGAAAAGAGGGCATTGGCCTTCAAAGGTAGCACCATTCTGTGCCTTCCATATAACCAATAAAGCATTAATAGTGGCGGTGAGAAGCATAACGCCAAATTTTTCACTCAACTGAGCACTTCAGATAGAATTTAGAAGATCCTAAATTTTGTTCATAGACATATGAATTTCAAACACATCCTGTATATGTAACCAAAACCTACAGGAAAAAACTACATGATATAAAGGTGTGAGTAACAGATTCTTCCTCCCGCAAGCATAGGTAGCAAACCAAAGCAAGATTTATTCCCAATTTTGGATGAAGCACTTGTGTTGATAATAGGCCCTTCCATATTCTCTATAGTAATTTGTAATAGAAAGGGGGGATAAAGGCAGTGGTGAACATTTTCATCCAAACATGAGTACTGGAAGTTCCATCACACAAATGCCTATAAAACTCTCTTAAAGAGAAGCATCCAATGGAGTTGGGGGGTCCAAAATAAAATGTCACAATCAGTGAACACATAGAACTATATTTTTAGTTTTATATCCACACGAATATGTAATGGCCTGGAACTCTCCGGCCCATTCCTTTTTCAAAAAGAAGGTCACGAAGTGTTCTGGAGGGTAAAATGGACATTTTCCACACTTTTCGATTTTTTGAAACTACACGCTGTGTAGTGTGAGTACACGCCGTGTACCCCCTCATCGGGTATACCCCGTGTTGAAGGTTGTGTCCTTTCCATGTAAAATAAGTGGTTACACGCCATGTGTCCATACTACATGCCGTGTACCACCTTGCCGGGTATACCCCATGTTGAAGGTCATGTCCTTGTTGTGTGAAATAATGGGTGCACGCCAAGTGTCCATTACTACACGCTATGTAGTCCTTCCCCACGTACGCATTACCAGTCAATGGTCATGTTCCGTGTTTAAGCTATGTGTTTGTCATGTGAAATAAATGGGTACACGTTGTGTGTCCAAACTACACGACGTGTAGTCCTTCCCCACGTATGTGATTCCCTCAAACCGTGTGTTGACCAGTCAATGGCCGCAGAGCCGTGTTGGAAGCCGCGTGGAGACCGTGTGAAATAACCGAGTACACATCGTGTACCATAACGTACACGTCGTGTACTTTTTCTTTTTTCTCCTATAAAAGGAGGGGTCCCCTCCACCTTTTAAACTCACCCCTCTCCTCCCCTTTCCTCTGAGCTGAGTTCTCCCAAGAGACTCGAAGGCCCTTTCTTCCATAACTTCTTCGTCCGTGCTCCGATTTACGATCCGTCAATGGCCACGAGATCGTAACGACGAGGCGGAACTTCCGAGATGGGGTCCATTGTATTTCTTTGGCCTTTCTTTTCCGAATTCCACCCGAGGAGGTTTTTCCGGGACCCGAAAGAAGTGAAGGACGCCGACGGACGTCTTCTAAAGTTGATCCGGGGGAGCGTTGAGATCAGAACCTTTTGAGGTAGGGATCTAACCTTTGTCTCTCTCTTTTGTGCATCATGCGTGGTGGGTATCCTCTTGTTTTCGTGATATACAGTTGAGCCAATAAATAAATATAATAAATGGATTATATAATGGGGATGGTAAGTTCGTGAATACAGTTAAATTATTTATATTCTGTGATATTATGTTGTGAATGAGGTGATGCCTACTAAAAATCATGGGCGTTGGGGGACTTTGATTACACAATTATATATTTCCCTCTCCTTCTGGATTTTCTTATGGATGGAATCTTTGTAGAATGTGGAATTTGGTTTATCACGTAAAGTTGGATGTTTAAAATATGGAACCCTTGTGTGATCACCCTAGTTAAACAAAAAAGAATAATAAACATGTGGGTGTTGGATTGGATACGTGGCATGTGATGGGGGTGTATTGTGGGTTGTTTTGAATAGGGTGAGTAGTGGGGCTGCGGTTGACTTGGTTGTGGGATGGGGTGACTGTTGTGTTGGTAATGGGCAGCGGGGCTGAGAGAAATGGTATTAAAGGGATATTGATGTATGGGTTTCAGTGTGTTGTGGTTATGTTGTTTGGCAGCGGGGCTGTAGGGAAGGGATTTTTTGTGAATGAACATTGGGTTGTGAATAATAAATAAAAAGTGGAAGAGTTAATAAATGGTGGGTCATGGTAATGTAACGGGATTAATAATCAATGGGTTGTTTGGTTGAAAAGAAGGACTTGGTTGTGTTTCTTGTGTTTTCCTAACTTGATTTGTGGATGGAAGGGATATGTTTTACAAATGATTGATGTGGTTGGTTGTGGATAGTTTCCCAGTAGTTAAAGAACTAAATAAACTAATTCTGCTGAAATGTGAACACCTAAATGGGATTGGGGTTGTTTGTTGTATGCGTGCTTCGTAGTAGCAGTGCCAAGGAACGTGCTCAGTTTCTCTTTTTGGAAGCCATAGGTTTGGCTGTGTGGTTAGTATATATATATCTGTATCTTTTGTGGTTTATCGCACCCCACCCATGTTGAGCATTTAGTGCCGAACACTCCCATTTCATGGGAGAGGGTGTTTTCCCCGTAATTACTAGCTCCTGATTACTCCTTCTCCCCTAGGATTTGATGTCTTGCGAAGACCTTAAACCTAAGACTCTTTTGTTAGGTTTTGATTGGGGTGGATTTAGCCCATGACTCTCCGGGCAGGTTCTATTGTTTCCCAAGAATCATAGGGATGAGGCCCAGGTGTGTGCGGGTGGGAAATGTGTTTGTGAGGCCTAGGTGTGTGCGGGCGGGATACGTGGTTGTGAGTCCCAGGAGTGTGGGGGCGGGATACGTGGTTGTGAGGCCCAGGTGTGTGCGGGAAGGATACGTGGTTGTGAGGCCCAGGTGTGTGCGGGCGGGATACGTGGTTGTGAGGCCCAGGTGTGTGCGGGCGGGATACGTGGTTGTGAGGACCAGGTGTGTGCGGGCGGGATATGTGGTTGTGAGGCCTAGGTGTGTGCGGGAGGGATACTTGATGGTGACGCCCAAGTGTGTGCGTGGGGGATACATGATGGTGACGCCCAGGTGTGTGCGGGCGGGATACATGATGGTGACGCCCAGGTGTGTGCGGGCAGGGAGAGTGTGGCAACGTCAGGACGTTTGCCGTCAGTAAGAGCAGCTAACTAAAGGGAAATGGTGCAGGGTACCCAATACTCTTGTTCTTATATACTACTACCTGTTGTGATTTTGTTTTTGGTGAGTGTGGCTGGTGAGGTTGGGTGGATAGAATTCCTTGCTAGGTTTCTTCTGTTGTTCTCACGGGACATTAGGATGTCTCCCCACTTGTGCATGAGAGCATTATGTTTCCCTACTTAGTATACTTGTATTCTCACCCTAGGTTTACTTTCAGGTTTCCAGGAGGACTACCAGGGCCGTGCGAGACCCTACTAGTCGGACAGTTGGAGTTGTTTCAGTTGTTGTACACTTTTTTCTTTTTGGTATTGTACATTGAACTTTCTTGTACTTGGATCTTGTTATAAAATTATTTAAACATTCATGCGGGCTTGGTTTGGGTTTATTTATATACACTTGTTCTTTTCCTTTTTGGTAGTTGACTTGTCCTATTTCCCGATCCTAAATAATAATAAAAAGGTTAATGCTTCCCATTTTTGTGAAAACTCATACCCTTGGTGCTAGTCGCCACCCCGGGACCTACTGGAGGCGGGACTCGGGGGTCATTATCTCCCTTTCAACATTTCTAGCTCAAGAGGGGAATCCTTGGTGCGAGTTGGTCATGATAGAATGGAATCAGAGGTGATGGTTGAGAGATAGGATGGAGTCTGGTGTTAGGCACAGTGAGGATTGCATGGGATGGTAGGGTGACTATGTTAGTTAATCTTGGTACGTGAGATAGGCCATGGAAGACCGGTTAGGACATGAGATTTTAGGGCCCCCCGTGATCCGATGCAAGGAATCTGAGCTTACCGAACAACCAAGTGAAACCACATTGATTGCTGGGTAGAGACCATAGGGAAGGTACATGCATCATCATGATTGTATTTTACTTGATTTGGGTGTTCTGGGAAATAAATTGAAATAAATTGATAAAATAAAACCTTGAGTTTTCCTTACTACTCGGGCTTAGGAGATCCTTGTTTACCATACAGCTATGGCACCTGGACGTCGTCCCCGGGTGGCTTAGATGGCCAAGGCCCAGTAGATTCAGACAGTCGATCAGTTAAGGATTGACTGAGAGGAGGAGGATATCCAGTGGCAGGAGACTCTCCGTTCTTTCCACCTGCAGACCCTTAAGAAGTACGAGGGTAGTACTTAGGATACGGAGACAGAGGGTTGGCTTGAGGAGCTAGGGATCGCTTTTACCTTGATCCGTGCTCCGAGGGAGTACTGGGTTCCCCTAGTAGTCAGTCATCTGAGAGGTTCGGCGCGACCGTGGTGGACACTCTACCTCGGAGAGAGGATAGAGGCAGAGTTTCCATGTTCTAACTTTGAGAAGGAATCCCGAGAGGAATTCCTTTCTTCCATGATCAAGGCGGAGAAGCGGTAGGAGTTACTCTCCCTTCATCATGGGAGTATGTTAGTACGAGAGACGGGGATCAAGTTCAAGGCTCTCCTGTTCTTTGCTCCGGATCTCTTTTTGGATGAGGAGTCTCGGGCGAGACGTTTGGAGGAGGTGCTTCGTCCTTCGCTCCAGTATGTTGTCACCCCCTTCACCCTTCCGACGTACTTGGCAGTACAGAAGAAGGTCGAGGTTGTATAAAGGATTCACTTGCTGGGAGGTGCACCCCAAGAGGGGAACCAACCAGGCTCTTCGAAGGGGAAGGCATTCAGTAGCAGGTCTCCTACGACGGGACCTTTCAGGTTCAGGCCAATGGGGAGCAGGTCCTAGCAGTTCCAGTTCAGATCTTCGAGTCCTCATCCCTTTTTCACGAACCCAGGACCGAGGTGTTTTTCTTGTGGAGGTTTCGGGCATCTTCAGAGTCGGTGCCCGACCCGAGCTCAGTACGGTGGAGTTGGTCAGGTTCAACACCCATCTCAGTAGCACTAGTTGCCAGCGAGGCCCTTCCAGCAGCAGCAGGACCATGCTCCTCCGAGGGCAGACTTTGCGGGAGGAGGCTGACCTCAGGGTTCCCCTCAGGGACCTCAACCAGGGCGTGGTCGGAGAGGTGGATGACATAAGAGAGGAAGAGGAGCTGGGTGTGGGCAGTTTCACGCAGCAGAGTTGACACCTTCGGCAGGACCAGAGGTGGTGCGAGGTACGAATTTTTTGTTCATCACTCTTGTTTCTGCTTTGTTTGATTCGGGTGCCTCGCACTCTTTTGTTGCACCTGTTCTAGACCATGCTTTGGGACAACACGTAGAGAGTCTTTCCGTACCACTGGTGCTGAGTACACTAGTTGGAGGTCAGACTAGCGTATCTTGTCTTTTCCTGGGATGTGGGCTGATGTTGGGACCACATTGATCTAGTGGGGACCTTCTTCTGTTACAGATGCAGCCATACGATGTCAATCTAGGCATCGACTGGTTGTTTTCTTTTAGTGCCATTATTGACTGCTTCCGGAGAAGAGTCATGTTATCCGACATAGATGGGCAGCACATATCTTTTATTGGAGAGAGGAGATATCAGGTGGGAAGCCGGGATGTGAAGCCTCTCTTTTCCTTGTTAGGTGGGTTATCAGTGGTTCCAGCTGATACAGAGATGATGGATATACCAGAAGTTGTTGGGGAGTTCCTTGATATTTTTACTGAGGAGGTTGTGACTATACCCCCCCCCCCCCTGACCTGACGTTGAGTACGAGATAGACTTACAGCCTGGTGCCGGTCTGATTTCGATGGCCCCTTATCGGATGACACCTTGGGAGTTGCGGGAGTTGCGGATTCAGATTGATGATCTGATGGAGAAGGGTTTTGTTGGACCCAGCATATCTCCACGGGGTGCTCCAGTTTTGTTTATGAAGAAGGCATATTGTGGTCTCAGTCTATACATAGACTACTGAAGGTTGAACCAAGTAACGGTCAAGAATCGTTACCCCCTTCCAAGAATAGATGATCTCTTTGACCAACTGAGGGGAGCATGTTGGTTTTCCAAGATTGATCTATGATCTGGATATCATCATCTGAGGGTAAAGGACAGTGACATCTCGAAGACGACTTTCAGGTGCAGGTATGGGTACTTCGAGTTTGTAGTGATGTCGTTTGGAGTTACGAATTCACAGGCTGTGTTCGTGGGACTTATGAACTTTGTATTCTGAGAGTTTCTGAACCGGTTCATCGTTGTGTTTATCGATGACACATTGATCTACTCAAGATTAGAGGAGGATCATGTTGATATTCTCAGAGCAGTCTTGGAAGTCCTTCGGCACCACCAGCTTTATGGGAAATTGTCGAGGTGTAAGTTCTTGACACAAGAAGTGCACTTCCTTGGGCACGTAGTGTCTCAACATGGAGAGTCAGTGGACCTGTTGAAGGTGGAGGTAGTTGTTTCTTGGGTGGAACCCAATAGCGTGGCGGAAGTTCGTAGTCTCCTGGGGTTGGCAGGTTACTATCACAGGTTCGTTTCAGACTTCTCAGGAGATTCTGCTCCACTGACAGCATTGACTAGGAAGAACCATGTCTCTCTATGGAGCGAGCAATTCCAGAAGGCTTTCGACTACCTGAAGGAGATGTTGGTCAGTGATCTCGTACTTAGGTTTCCAGAGGAGGGGTTGTTGTATGAGGTGTTTTGTGATGCTTCTGGCATTGGTCTGGGGTGCATGCTGATGCAGAAGAAGGGAGTGATCTATTATGGGTCTAGGCAGTTACGCCCTCTTGAGAGTAACTATGCAACCCATGACCTAGAGCTTGCAGCAGTAGTGTTCTCACTGAAGTTATGGCGACATTACCTCTTTGGGGAGCACTTTGTGGTCTTCTCAAATCACAATAGACAGCGTCATATCTTCTCCCAACATGACCTGAACCTGCGGCAGTGGAGATGGGTTGAGTTTCACCAAGACAATGACTTTGAGATCTCTTACACTGAAGGTAAGGGCGACATTGTGGCTGATTCCCCGAGCAGCAAGTCGCATAAGGAAGTGGTCCGGGAATCCACTGATGCTTGGAAGGCGATGGGAGAGTTAACTGCCTTGCACTAGGATTCCAAGGTAGAAGGTGTTAGAGGCTATTTGTTTCAGATGACGGTGCAGTCCCCTTTGTTGAAGTAGGTGGAAGACTCTCAATGGGGGGACTCCGAGGTGGAAGTGATGTGTGATCGTGTCGATCAGGGGAACACTCCAGAAGGATGGTCAAAGGACAGCCAACATCGGATGCTTTTCCATGGAAGGTTGTTTTTTCCAGAGACAATGTGTGAGGGAGTTCTCCCTGAGTTCCATAGCTCCGCATTGGCGGTAAATCCAGGAGTTTCAGAAATGTACCGAGGCCTAAGGGAACAGTTTTGGTGGCACGGGGTGAAACGGGCAGTGGCGGAGTTTGTGGTGAAATTCCTAGTGTGTCAACAAGTGAAGGCTGAACACCGTGTTCCCAGTGGTTTGTTTCATCCTTTAGATGTCCCTGAGTGGAAGTGGGATGACATCTCAATGGACTTCATCACAGTACTACCCAGATATCAGGGTGGTTATGATGATATCTGGGTGGTGGTGGATCAACTGATGAAATCAGCTCACTTCTTAGCAATTAAGGAGTCAGGCCCGGTGAGTACCTTAGCACAAAAGTACGTAGACGAGGTTGTGCATTTGCATGGAGACCCAAATACTATCATCTCAGATTGGGATACTAGGTTAAACTCACAAGTATAGAGGGGTTTACAACATTCTTTTGGAACCCAGCTACGCCTTAGCACTACTGTCCACCCCCAGACCGATGGGCAGACAGAGACGACTATCTAGACGTTGGAGGACATGCTGCGAGCATGCGTTCTGGATTTCATAGGATCATGGGTACGACACTTGACTTTAGTAGAGTTTGCCAACAAAAAAAACTTCCACTCTACTATTGGCATGGAACCACTTGAGGCTTTGAATGGAAGACCATGTCGTTCACCCATTTGCTAGGCAGAGGTTGGTGAGACAGGTGCTCCTGGGCCCGAGGTAGTGCAGAGCACCACAGAGAAAGTCCAGCTTGTACATGAGAGGATGAAAGAGGCTCAGGACCGACAGAATTCTTATGATGATCCTCGGAGGAGGCCCTTGGATTTTGATGCGGGATATCATGTGTTCTTGAAGGATTCCCCTCGACGGGGGCAGCAGAGGTTTTGGAAAGGGAGCAAGCTCTCACCTAGGTTCATCGGACCTTTTGAGGTGTTGAGGGGAGTTGGCGAGGAGGCATATCAGATAGCCCTGCCACCTCAGTTGGAGAAGGTTCATGACGTCTTCCACGTCTCCCAGCTTCGTCGGTATTTACACGACGACTCTCACGTTATCGACTGGGGAGAGTTAGATACGGGAGACAACACGACCTTCGAGGAACGACCAGTCAGAATCGAGGATCATAAGGAGAAGTTGCTCCGTGGATGAACCATTATGTTTGTTCATGTGTTGTGGAGGTGTGGAAGCCTCAAGGAGAGCACTTGGGAGTGGGAGACCCAGATGAATTCTCAGTAGCCGGTGTTGTTTTGACTTGTGTTTTCATTTGTTCTTCTGAGCTTTGTGTTGATGTTGTACTCTGTACCATTGATATTTATGGAATTCTTGGCTTGTTAGTTGTGAGACTTTTTGTTTCCTTGTTCTCTGGAAGTGTGTAGCATGTTCGGATGTGTGGGGAAAGGGAAAAACCTGATCCTTAATCGAGACGCATTAATGCGGATTCCATTTAACACGTGCGGGCGAGTCAGTACTGCCTAAATCGGATAATATCTCGACATAAGAGAAGTAATTTTTTCCTAAACCACATGTTCGGGCATTGTGTTGGTTATGTGGTGTTGGGGGTAGTGCAAGTTGGAAAATCCTAATATATGGAAGTGGGAAGGCCCAATCCATAATCAAGACGCATTAATGTAGATGTGATTAAACCTGTGCAGGTAAGTCAGTGCCACCTAAAGCGGATAATATCTTGACATAGGAGGGGTAATTCCAAACACCTATGATTAGGGTTGTTGGTTGGGTTCCTGTTATAACGAGAACCCTAAGAGGTATCTTGTTGGGCTCCTCTAGGTTGGTCATTGAATTCTTAGGGATGATAATGTTTTAATAGGTATATGATGTAATGGCCCAGACCTCTCCGGCCCATTCCTTTGTCAAAAAGAAGGTCATGAAGTGTTCTAAAGGGTAAAATGGACTTTTTCCACACTTTTCAGTTTTTTAAAACTACACGCCGTGTAGTGTGAGTACACGCCATGTACCCCCTCACCGGGTATACCCCTTGTTGAAGGTCGTGTCCTTGCCATGTGAAATAAGTGGGTATACTCCATGTGTCTATACTACATGCCGTGTACCACCTTGCCGGGTATACCCCGTGTTGAAGGCCGTGTCCTTGTTGTGTGAAATACTGGGTGCACGCCGTGTGTCCTGTACTACACGTCATGTATTCCTTCCCCGTGTACGCGTTACTAGTCAATGGCCATTTTCTGTGTTTGAGCCGTGTCTTTTCCATGTGAAATAAATGGGTACACACCATGTGTCCAAACTACATGTCGTGTAGTCCTTCCCCACGTATGTGATTCCCTCAAACCGTGTGTTGAACAGTCAACGGCCACGGAGCCATGTTGGAAGCAGCGTGGAGACCATGTGAAATAACTGAGTACACGCCATGTACCATAAAGTACATGTCGTGTACTTTTTCTTTTCTCACCTATAAAAGGAGGGGTCCCCTCCTCTTTTTCAACTCACCCCTCTCCTCCCCTTTTCTCTGAGCAGAGTTCTCCTAAGAGACTCGAAGGCTCTTTCTTCCATAACTTCTTCGTCCGAGCTCCGATTTACGATCTGTCAGCGGTCACGGGATCATAACAATGAGGCGGAACTTCTGAGCCTTGGTCCGTTGTCTATTCTTTGGCCTTTACTTTCCAACTTCCACCCAAGGAGGTTTTTCTGGGAACCGACAGAAGTGACGGACGCCGACGAACGTCTTCTAAAGTTGATCCGGGGGAGAGTTCCGATCAGAACCTGTTGAGGTAGGGATCTTACATTTGTCTCTCTCTTTTGTGCATCATGTGGGGTGGGTATCCTCTTGTTTTCGTGATATACAGTTGAACCCATAAATAAAGATAATAAATGGATTATATAACGGAGATGGGAAGTACATGAATGCAGTTACATTATTTATATCCTGTTATATTATGTTGTGAATGAGTTGTTGCCTACAAATAAACATGGTCGTTGGGGGCCTTTTCTTATGGAATTAAATGTTTCCCTCTCATTCTGGATTTTATTATGGATGGAAACTTTGTGGAATGTGGAATTTGGTTAATCACGTAAAGTTGGCTGTTTAAAATTTGGAACCCTTGTGTGATCAGCCCGGTTAAACAAAATGGAATAATGAACATGTGGGTGTTGGCTTGGATACGTGGCATGTGATGGGGGCATTTTGTGGGTTTTTGTGTATAGGGTGAGCAGTGGGATTGCAGTTAACACGGTTGTGGGTTGGTGTGAATGTTTGTTGGTACTGGGCAGCGGGGCTGTGAGAAATGGTATTAAAGAGATATTGATGTACGTGTTTCAGTGTGTTGTGGTTATGGTGTTTGGCAGCGGGGCTGCATGGATGGGCTTGCTTGTGAACGAATAGTGGGTTGTGAATAATAAATAAAAAGTGGAAGAGTTAATAAATGGTGGGTCATGGTAATGGAACGGGATTAATAATCAATGGGTCGGTTGGTTGATAAGAAGAACTTGGTTGTGTTGCTTGTGTTTTCCTAACTTGATTTGTGGATGGAAGGGATATGATTTACGAATGATTGATGTGGTTGGTTGTGGATAGTTGCCCAGTAGTAAAGGAACTAAATAAACTAATTCTGTTGAAATGTGAAAACCCAAATGGGGTTGGGGTTGTTTGTTGTATGCATGCTTCGTAGTAGCAGTGTCGAGGCACGTGCTCAGTTTCTTTGTTTAGAAGCCATAGGTTGGGCAGTGTGGTTGGTATATATATATATCTATGTCTTTTGTGTTTTATCGCACCCCACCAATGTTGAGCACTTAGTTCCAAACACTCCCACTTCATGGGAGAGGGTGTTTTTCCCTTAGTTACTAGCTCTTTCCTGCTCCTTCTCCCCTAGGCTGTGATGTCTTGAGGTGACCTTACACCTAAGACTCTTTGGGTAGGTTTCGATTGGGGTGGCTTTAGCCCAAGACTCTTCGGGAAGGTTCTAATGTTTCCCAAGAATCTTCGGGATGAGGCCAAGGTGTGTGGGGGAGGGATACGTGGTTGTGAGGCCCAGGTGTGTGCGGGCGGGATACGTGGTTGTGAGGCCCAGGTGTGTGCGGGCGGGATACGTTGTTGTGAGGCCCACGTGTGTGTGGGTGGGATACGTGGTTGTGAGGCCCAGGTGTGTCTGTGAAAGATATGTGGTTTTGAGGCCCAGGTGTGTGTGGGCGGGGAGTGTGTGGCAGCGTCAGGACGTTTGTCGTTTGGAAGAGCAGCTAACTAAACGTAAATGGTGTGGGGTACCCAATACTCTTGTTCATAAATACTACTACCTGTTGTGATTGTGTTTTTGGTTAGTGTTGCTGGTGAGGTTGGGTGGATAGAATTCCTTGCTAGGTTTCTTATGTTGTTCTCACCGGACATTAAGATGTCTCCCCACTTGTGCACGAGAGCTTTAGGTTTCCCTACTGAGTATACTTGTATGTTCACCCAACATTTACTTTCAGGTTTCCAGGAGGACTACCAGGGTCGTGCGTGACCCTACTAGTCGGACCGTTGGAGTTTTTGTAGTTGTTGTACACTTGTTTTTTTGGTATTTTACTTTGAGCATTCTTTTACTTTCACCTTATTATAAAATTGTTTAAACATGCATGTGAGAATGTTTTGGGTTTATTTCTATACACTTGTTCTATTCCTTTTTGGTGGTTGACTTGTCCTATTTCCAAATTCTAAATAATAAAAAAATGGTAATGCCTCCCATTTTAGTGAAAACTCATACCCTTGGTGCTAGTCGCCACCCCGGGGCCTACTGGAGGTGGGACTCAGGGGTCATTATCTCCCTTTCACCATTTCCTGCTCAGGATGGGCATCTTTGGTGGGAGGGGGTCATGACAGAAGATATCCATTTAACTCATCCAATACAAGTGCATCAGCAACAGTAAACTACTACATGGTAAGGGGCACATTCAACACAGTATTTAAGGGTCCACCAAGCCACGGATTGGACCAAACATTCAACATGGACTGTTTACAAACCAACCATTATGATAAGGTCATAATCTGATGGTATTAATTCCTGAGAGCATGCCAATTGGATGAGAATATGTTTAATGAATAACCACATTACAGCATGTAATGAATCCTATGATTGAGATATTCTATAGACATGACATCAAAACTCAAAAGTTTGCAAGTGAATTTACACAGCAGGGCATCATTAAAAGTCTTCAGATCCTTAATTCCCAATCTTCCTATATCATTGTGTTTTTTAAACTCTTTCCAAGCCATAGTGATCACTTCCATTCATAGATGGATCTTGTCCATATAATGTTCCTAATTAGCACTTATAACTCCTTAATTATATTTCTAGGATATATATAAATAGAGATGACAGTGATAAACTTCTATGTGACAATTGAATTAACAATTAAAACCCTCCCAGCTAGGGACATATTCTTCCATTTCCACATGGCAAGATGAGATGTATTTTTCGAGGATATCTTCTCAAGATGAATTCCATTCACCATAGCCCAGAATAAGGGTACCCCCAGATAGGTGAAAGGAAAAGTTCCTTTCTTGAATCCAAGTGTTCTGGAAATTTTTTTTGCATATGAAGAGTCATACTATTCCCAAAAAACAAAAAGGACTTATTCCAGCTTATCACATGACCCAATACCTCTTCACAGTGAATAGAAATCATTTGAACTGAAGAAATGGTGCCTCTATCATCCTGTCCAAACATGCAAATATCATCAGCATAGATCACATATATAAAGCTTTCATCCTTGTCCAAATTCTAAAAAAATATCTTACCAAGAACTCCCCCCCATGTCCATAATCCTTTTTTCTCAATAAAGGACAAAAACCAATCCCCCTGAGGATATTCTAAAGAAGAAGGATTCAAGATGTAAAATTCTCATTCTTTTCTTTTAATTTCTTTTCATGTTCTTTTCTTTTCTTATTCTATCCTCACATAACCTCATCCAAATTTTATTATAGCTCCATTACCTTACATATAATGTAATTTTATTTTTCTAATGGAATAATCCATCATCATTTATTTCCCATCCCCTTTTTTGTACTAAAAATGAAAACATCATCTGTTATGTATTAATTCATCACATTTAAAGACGAAAAAGTTTTCAATTTCCATTACCTCATTCAAGAATTCTCATAAATCCATTTTTATGGTTAAACTATATTATAATATATGTATTTAAGCCTATTTAATGTTCTATAACCATTATATATACATGATATTTATTAATAAAACAAAACTAGTTTCTGATGATCGAAAAACACCAAAATAATCAAAATGGTTATCATTAATGACTTGTATATTGATTCATCCTCAACCAAAATAAATGAAGGAATTTTATAACCATTTAAAATTATTTATGTTCATTAATAACATATAACTTAAATTTGGGACAACCATTCTCATTTTACATGGTTTTCTATACAATTCATACAAGTAAACTAATCAAGAAAACCAAGGAAACCAACACTCTCGAATGATGAAATTAAATATCATAACCCATCAAAAATACCATAAATGAACTTAATAAAATTATAATAAATAAAATACATGTATGAAATGTTATGGATTTATTAATTAATATACATAATTTAATTATCTAGGACATTAAGATCAAGTGTAGAACTGTTTCATATATAAGGTAGGGGATTCTACCAGAGGTCCCATTTTTCATTCGGGTTACTCTTTCCCTCTCTTTACTCTAATGTAATACTTATTTATTTTTTTTACATTTTAAAAATTCTATTTATATATTCCAAACACATATAACTAGATCATATCATCCTTATTTTATGGGTAAATCCATTTTTTAAAAATGTTTCCTCAAATCATTCCGAAAAGTATGTTTGATTAAAGAGAACTTTTTGATTTTCTTACCCATTTTTAATTACACTCCATAATTTGTTTTAAAATATATATTTTTTAAAATAACTAATTTTATCATTAATAATTATCTTGGTTCATTTTTGTTTTTATGAAAACAAATGTTCTTTTTCCCTTTTAAATTCTCTTTAATACTTTCTTTAAACCACAATAAAGTGTTTCATTTCTAATGACTCTTAAACACTCTTTAAAAATGTTTTCACTTTGGTTATAAAACATTTATCATTATATATCCCTATGTTCCTATATTAATTTCCATGTATGTTCTAAATCCATTAGTTCATGGACACTTTTATGATTCTTCTATTTGTAATTCTTTATGATATAATTACGGTACACATTTATTTCCATGGGTAACCCTTATGTTTGTGTTTGATTACTTATGTATGACTCTTCATGTGGAACACATGTTCATGAACATGTTATAATGGGTAAATAGAGATATATATATAATGAATTGGGTAATTTTAAGTCTCATGAGAATTCATGTTGGGATAGGAAGTGAACCAAGTTCCTTTATGGGACTTTTTCCACCATATCATGGAAGCTAGATTTGACTCATGTATTCCCTACGTTATCCTATGCAGATATAAGGGATGAAATAGGTTTAGATGGTCATTATGATGATTAAATGAAATATGTTTTCATTTTTGTTTCATGCTATTTAATTATGAACCTAATATTCCAAGAAACATGACATTATGATACATGGATTTTAATTTGAAGTTTAATTATGCTTAAAATTATGTAATAATATGTGTAAAAGGATGGATCTGTTATCGTTGTTATAAGAGAAAGGTCTAGTTATTTTTGGAAATTATGACTAAATCACTTTAATAAGAACACTAAGGATAATACTATCACTAGGGATAACCTATGTTAAAACATATGGAATCAAAAGTTAGGATATACTTTTCATTTATATGGTTATTCATCTATGCCCAAAATTTCCTCTTTATATACTTATTATCTAAGTATTCAAGAACCCTTACTGTGCTTTATTTTACTTAGTTAATAGATTAAAATAAAAGAACTCGTTACAAAAATAAATTTGATAGGAAACGTGATGATTTCCCTAATGATAATCTAAATATGATGGGAATGGGTTCTAAAAACATTATAATGATACTTGCTCAGTTGGATCAAGTTATGAATAATAACTTGAATCTTGTGGGATTCCCTTATTCTCTTAGGAAAGAGGAAATTTTCATATAATCATTCGTATGGAAAATTCATCCAATGTGTAGTGGATATTATGATTCCCTCGTCGCAGAATAAGGGATTAACTCTATTAGGAAGATATAATCTATCCTCTTATGCTCAAAAGAAGAGAAAATTGTACTGGCAGTATATCATTTTAATGGGGAATCCAATTAGTGGTGGAAACTGATCAAAAACACAAATTACAAAGATTAAATTTATTCCATGGATTGGGATGAATTCAACAAAATATTTTTTAATAAATATTTTCCCCAAACCCTTCATCTCAATATGGAAAGGAAATTCCTCAGACCGAAGTAGAAGGAAGATGAGTCTATTGGGGAATACAAGAAAAAAATCATAGGGATATAAATATACGACTCTTTATTTTTCATACACAATGAAATAATGGTGGATATCTTATTCACCGGACTAAATCCAGGTCTATAAAAAGTGTTGGATATTTGAGACTTTGGCAGTTATGAAGAGATTGTTGATTGTTCCCTTAAGGTTGAAATGTAGATCCAATATTCTAAGTGTTCTTGTGGGCCTAGTGTGTAACACCACAAGGATTTAAAAATAAATTTAATATATAATTCAAGAAACATTGAGTCTCATATAAACAAACACTTTGTTATTTAGAGGAGATAGTTATAAACTAGCCTTTATATATAATTTTGCTGCTTATGTGTTTTTAATTTTGAAAAACAGACATACACAGTTGCGATCAGTATGATATTTAGATTCTGATAAGATCAATTTACAATTTTGTGAATAGTAACTTTACCCTTATGAATAGTAATGTACCATTATGAATAGTAATATGAACCTTATAAATTGTTACCTCACCCATGTGAGTATAAATAAATTTTAGGCACCATATAAATGCAAGTGAATATTTTAAAAAATAATAATTAAGTTTTGGTATTTTTGTTTGTAATAAATATTTAATTACAATTTAAAAATATGAAATTTATTTAAAATAAAATTTATTGTCATAAAATGTATTCCTAAATAAATATTTTTTCCTATGATTTTAGAATAATTTTATGAGAACTCAATTAATTTTTGAAATTATCATAAAATTAGTTTTAAATTTAAAATATGTATTTTTAAATTAAATAATGATTTTATTTAAAAATTAAATTTTAAATATTTATAAAATTATTTTGATGAAATGGAGTCCATTTTTTAATTCTACACATCAAAAAATAGTTATGGTGAATTTTTGGGATTTTTCTAATATACTTGAATTTTCGTTAATAGTAAAATACAGAAATTTACAGTATGAATAAATTGGAAGATAAATACACCATTACATGAGTCATCAATTATGTAATAACACTTAGTTAGAATTGAAATTCATTTATTTATATTTTTTGTCACAATAATAAATATTATTCCACATCTTTAGCAAAATAATAAAATAATGAATAAGTTATTAAAAAATCACCCCTCTCTTAACTATAACCCCCCCCCCCCCGCCTCGTCAGTCCTCTAATCCATGAATATTCTGAAAGTCCTACCCAAATAATATTTCCTATTATCTCCCCAAATCTATTAGCTCTTGGCCTTTTCAAAAGACCAATACCCTTTCCCTTAAGAAGGTTCCCAAGGAGGATATTTCAAGTGGTAAACCCTCTTCCTTTTTCTTTTAATTCCATTTTTAATTTATTTCATTTTCTTATCATATACTCACCTCCTATGAAAAAATAATCATGATAAATCTAGAATATTCTATATTCTCTAATTATATCATGTTAATGGAATATCCCTCCTCAAAATACTATCTCTCTCTCTCTCTCTTTAAAAACAAAATCATTGTCCGAGAGGTGCCGATTTACAACCTTGTGGACAATGAACCCTTATTCATCAATTTATCCTTCAAGGATGGTCATGAAACCATTTTTATAGTTGAAACAGACTATAATATATTTATTATAACCTATTAAATGTTATGTAACAAATATATGTACAGAATACAAATTCATGTGACAAAACTAGTTTATAATAATCGAAATATTACCAAAATAATCTAAATTATTATCACTAATGTTCAATCTAATAACTCGTCCTACTACCATATAACTAAATGATTTATTTAAACATTTAATCTTAAATATGTTAATTATTAATATATAAATTCAATTATGGATAATTATATCCATCCAACAAGAACTTCTATACTAATTTGCAATTATACAGATCATGAAAACCAAGGAATCGAATGCTCCCGAGCGATAAACTTGTATCTTATAACTCATCAAAAAGTACATAAATGAACTTTTTAAAAATTAATAAATAAAATAATTATATATAGGGTTATTAATTAATCAATTAATTATTTAATTTGATTATCCAAGACGTTATGTTCAAGTACAAAACACGTTTGTACATAAGGTAAGGATTTTCTACCCAAACCTCCATTTTCATTCCGATTAAACTTTGCCTCTATTAATCAAAATTAAATTATTAATTATTTATATGAAATAATAATAAATTTGGTTTTAATGTTATATATATATGTACCAATCATAATCTACATTTATTTTATGGGGATTTAAATTGTTCATAAAGATCTTTCCCAACTCCTCTCGATAAACAAGCCTGATTCTAGGGAACTTCTCAAATTATTACCTATTTTCATGTGAACCCTACAATATATTTTAAGCCACCATTATTCTTATAAAAACACTAATTTTATCATGTAAATACTACCTTAGTTAATTTATAGATTTATGTAATGATATTTCCAAAATAACTCTTCTTTTCAAAGTAAAAGTGCATTTCTCTCAAAAATTCCTCGATGATTTTATTAGAGTATTTTTGTCTATTTCAACACCTCTTTTGAATTTTATGTATTATTGAAATTTATATATTAGGTTTATCATATACCATATTGTTTTAAATGTTTTATGATCAGTTTGATGGTGGATGTTATATCTTGACACCATTCACCATACTACTCAGAATGGTTAGTGTTTATGTGTACAGATTGGGGGAAGTTATTTCATATGTTCTTGTTGTTTATGTTAATGAAATTTAATATGAGGAGTTAATTTGACATATAAATTTACATTTGGGGCCCTTTATATTCCCTTTATGTATATTTAGTTCTCATGATACAAAATAGAATTTCTTTTTGGTTGAGGCCTTACCCTAGTATTTTCAGTCCTCTTGGCCGAGGCCTTGGAAATATGTTTCAGATGTCTGGCCTTATGCATTCTCTCATTATGGAATTAGTAATTGTTAAACCATGTTATTATTCTTGTAATATAATATCAATGTTTATGTTTCATTCTCTTATGATCATTTATATGTCCTTATTTAATCTTCGTTCATTCCTTTCATATTATAATCAAGTATATTTTTTTAAATGCATGTTTTTTTAGTTGTTCACCATGACTAGTGTTTCTTTTTATGATAACATACACTGTATTACATACCCTTAATAATAATATGATATCACCCCTTTATTATGATTTATTTTCACAAGGTTGTGAAGAAGAATATTATGAATTACTTTCAGGTATAATCTAGGAGTCATAGATGTTTCTATTGGAATTGTTATAATGTATTTCATTTCAAGTTGTGTTGTTGAACTTATGTTTGTATCCTGTTTTCCAAAACTACCAAATATTTTATTTCCTACTTGATAAAACTTAATTTTAATCATTTCAATAAAATAAATAATGAATCATATCTAAATAACTGGGGTTGTGGCATTACAGTTTGTATCATAGGATGTTTAGTAGAAACATGGAAACTAGATTTAAAAAATGTAGATTATCGAACAAAAACCTAAGATATATTTTGAGGATAAGTATACAAGAACATACTTGAATTTTGGTAAGGTATAGATTATGTGGATATTTCATGAAAATACATCCATTTCTGAATACTACAAGTGGGTGTGGTTCTGGAAAATATGTACCTAGGATTAACAACTCCGACAGAGTGTTCCGGGCTTGACTTGGGGTAACTTGGTAAATGACAAAAATCCCTACTGCAAACCTGGTTTGACATTCCCAATGGATACTCTTAGATAATTAACATTTTCCTTATAAACCATTCTGAAGTATTTATGTTTAAATATGTCCTCAAAGAAACCATTCTTATGATTATATGATTATACGTGCATAAAATTTCATTTTATGTTATCTGTTTTTCTAGTTCAACATTATACATTATGATTCATAACTTAATTTAGTGTATACCATTATATAGAAATGGAAACTACATGAACACATGTATCCCATTTAGGGATTTCCCACCTATTCATGAAAATGTTTTTGGTTCTAGATCATATTTAAAAGGAAAAATAGTCTGTTACAAATGTGGAGAAAGAGGCCACCAATCTCAAGATTGCATGGTAAATCAAGAAGATACAAATGTTCAATGTTAAAATTGTAAAGAAATGGTAAATTATGTCAATGATTTTCCTAAAAGTCCCGGAAACATTCCTCAGATAAGGTCATGGGAGAAATTCAAAGCTTATTCGATCACAACTACTGAAGATGATGTTCCTAATGATGTGGTGGAAGGTACTTTAATCATTCCCTCAAACATAACCAGTTATTTTTTTTATTTTGGATCGTCGCATTATTTTATATCTTCCTAGTTTGTTGAGAAAGTTATACATTTCTAATTTTATTTAATAAAGGAGTTTTCAGTCAAAACTCATAATGGAAGTATCATTTCAATAAAGATGTGTCAGGTAGTCCCCCTTATGACACGTAAAAATTCTTTAGTTTCTGACCTTATCATCATAAATGTGATTTAATTCGATATATTTCATTGTATGAATTGGATTTCAAGTTATGATGTGAAAATATATTATAAGAAGAAGGAAGTTACAATTTTTAAGAATGATTTAGAATCTCTTCTCTTTAGAGAAGAAACCTCATCATTTATCTCTTATCTTGATCCACCCCTAGTAGCTCTACTAACTGCAATTCTTGGGGAGTAAGATAAAACAGTATCTATGGGTGAAGAAATAAATCTTAAAATTGAGAATGAACCTATTTTATATGAATAAATTAATGTGTTTCCATAGGATTTACTTGGACATCCTCGGAAGAAAGAAATTGAATTTTCTATTGATTTAATTACTAGTGCAAGGATTATATAAAATATACCTTATAGAATGGCCATAGTAGAATTATTGGAGCTAAAGAAACAACTAGAGGATTTGAGTAATAAGGTGTTTTTCCACCGTATTTCTTATCTATGGGGATCCCCTCTTCTCTTGGTCAAGAAGAAATATGTGTCCATGAGGCTGTGTATTGGCTATAGAGAAATCAATGCTATAATAATAAATAACAAGTATCCCCTACCTCGGATTGATGATTTATTTAATCAAATTCACAGAGAAGATTGACCATCGGTCTGGATATCACCAGTTGTGTTTGAGGAAGGAAGACGTTCCAAATACATCATTTCAAACCATTTATGGGCATTAAGAGTTTAGAGTAATGCCTTCTAGACTGACTAATACACCCTCACTTTTCATGGATCAAACGAATAGAGTTTTCAAGGAATATCTTAATGACTTTTCTGTGGTATTTTTGATGACATCTTGGTATACTTTAAAAGATACAAAGATCGTCAGAATCGATATTTCATTATTCTGAAAACACTAAAAAGAAAAGAATTATATGGTTGGTTTATCAATTTTGAATTCGAGCTTCAAAAAATTTATTTCCTTGGACATATTTTTACTTAGTATAGAATATTATTTGATCCCATAAATATAAGGGATGTTCAAGACTATCCTACTCCAATGAACATAACCAAGGTATGTAGTTTTATTGGTTTAGCAGGTTATTATCAGTATTTCATTCATAAATTCACCCATTCATCCAACTCATTGACCACAATAACTCGTAAATGGGTTAAGTTCATATAGACAAAATAATCACTACTGGAAAATGGACCTATCCCCACGGTTTTCTCCAAAACTATGGGGATAGCTACCCCTATACCCACGGTTTTTGAAAATCGCGGGTATAGGTGACATTTCATGACCTATACCAACAGTTTTCCAAAACATTGGGTATAGGGTGTCTATCCCCACGGTTTTTGAAAACTGTGGGGATAGGTCCTGAAAAGTGACCTATACCCACGGTTTCCCAAAACTGTGGGTATAGGGGTACCTATACCCATGGTTTTTTGGAAAAACATGGGGATAAGCCTAGGCTAAAACACCTACACCCACGATTATGAAAAACTGTGGGTACAGGTTTTCCGTGTGTGCGTGGGAAATTTTTTTTCTGCAGGAAGGAAATTTTTTTTAGGGGGAATCCTATACCAACGGTTCATCCCTCTATACCCACGAGTTTTATAACTATATTTAACTTTATATATATATAAGTGAAGTTAGGGTAGTGGTTAGATGCGGTTCTTGCAGTGAAGAGGTTGTGAGATCGAAACTCGGCGCTGACATTATTTTAGGACCTATACCCACAGTTTTGAATCCATGGGTAAAAGCCTTTGACACCATGGCAATTGGCTATGTTTCAGTGACACGGTGGTAGGACACCTATGCCCACAGTTTTGGAAAACCATGGTTATAGGCTGTGGACCTATACCGATGATGTTCCAACCCAGAGTTCCCAAAACCATGGGTATAGTCCATTTTTCTAGTACTGAATGCGAAGAATGTTTTGAATAATTAAATAGGATACTAGTCAATGCTCTGATCCAAACTCTACCATCGAGAAATGGTGGATTTGTGATGTATAGTGATGCATCAAATAAAGGATTTGGTTGTGTCCTTATATAGAATGATAGAATTATTGGATATACATCAAGGCAGCTAAAAATTCATTAACAAAACTATGCAACCCATGATCATGAGTTAGCAGCTATAATCTTTTCTCTAAAGATATGGATACATTATCTCTATGGTAAAATAAGTGAGATATATATTTATTATAAGAGTTTGAAATATATCTTTTCACAGAAATAACTCAACATGTAGCAAAAGAGATGGATCAATCTACTCAAGGATTATGATTATTCCATACACTACTATCCAAGGAAGGAAAATAAGTTAGAATATGCATTGAGAAAGAAAGATCATGGAGTTCTGAACAAAATGATGATTGATAAGGATACTATGTAAATGGATCTAGCAAGTTTGTATATGGGAATTATCAAAAAAAGTAAAGCATCATTACTTTTTCTATTGTTTTCCTAACCATATTTATTATAAATAATTAAAATTTCTCAATGTAATGATGATAATATTCAAAAGAAAAATAAAGCTGTAAATGATGGGAAGTTTTTGGACTTCGTGTGTGAGGATGGAATTCTAAAATTTTGGGGATTTCTATGTATTCCCTCTATACCAAATCTAAAAATGAAGTTATTATATCATATCTATAGTTAAATTTTCTCTATACACCCTAGTAGTAATAAGATGTATAGATATTTGAAATAACATTTCTTGTGGGACGACAAGAAGTGTTAATTTTTTTATTATATATCAAGATTTTTAGTCTACAACAGGTGAAGCCTAAAAGAAAACATCCTAGAGGAGTCATGTAACCTCTACCTATTCTTACATGGAAATGGGATGACATCACCATGGATCTTTTCACTGGATTACCCAAAAATTCAAGAAAGAATGATACAATATGGTTACTTGTGGATCCTCTTACCAAATATGCACATTTCCTCGCTATGAGGGAGGATTTTACACTAGATAACCTTGCATGAATATATTTTAATGAAGTTGTAAGACATCATGGGGCACCTCTCTCAATTATTTTTGATCATGATCCAATATTAACATCAAAAGTTTAGAAAAGTCTCTAGAAATATTTGGATACTGAGCTTCATTTGAGTATTGTTTATAATCCTCAAAATGACGGGATGTCAGAATGGATGATCCAAACATTAGAATACATATTGAGATCATGTTCACTTGATTTTAAAGGTATGTGGGATCAGTATTTACCTTTGTTATATTTTTCCTACAACAATATTTTCCATTAATGTATTCAAATCGAACTATATAAAGCATTGTAAAGAAAGAGATGTCTCACACCAACATGTTGCGATGAAGTTGGTGAAAGGAATCTTGTAAGCCCATATCTTGTGGAGTTAACAATAGAAAAGGTAATGAATATTCAACACCATATCAAAAAGATCAAAACAAAAAAAAGATCTATGGTGATAATAAAATTAAGGATTTGAAATTTCAAGGGGGAGATCACATTTTCTTGAAAGTATCTCCATGGGAGGGTGTTATAAGATTTGGTAAGAAAGGGAAATTGATCTCCAGGTATATAGGATATTTTGAAATTATAGAGATAATTTGAGTTGTGGCTTGTTTTTTAGAAATTCTACTTGGCCTCTCTAAGGTTCACAATCTGTTTTATGCCTCATTATTGAGAAATTACATGCCAAACCCAACACATGTAGTCCCTTCTAAAGGTATAGAATTGGAACCTAACATATCTTATTATGAAGATCCTATTAGGATTCTAGAAACTAAAGATCAGGAGTTGGGGAATCATACAACTTGGCTGGAAAAGGTACTTTAGAAAAATCATAAAATTTAAGAGGCGATGTGGCAGCCTAAGAAACATATGATGAATACCTACCCAAATCATTTTATGAGGTAACATTTTAGAAATTTTGAGGGTAAAATTTTTTGTAAGGGGAGAAGAATATGACACCCCAAGGATTTATATACAAATTTAATATATAATTCTTACAACACTAAGTCTCTATGAAATAGAAACTTTTTAATTTATATGAGATACATATAACCTAGCAATTACACTTAATTTTTCAACTTCAATTTTTTGAGTTTTAAAAAACAATCATATATGGTTGCGATCAATAAGATGTTTTGAGTCTTATAGGATCAACTTACATTTTTGGGGAATAGTAACTTGACTTTTATGAATATTAATGTACCCTTACGAATATTAATGTGTCTCTTATGAATATTTACCTCACCCATGTAAGTATAAATTAAATTTAGGCACCCTATAAATGAGAGTGAGTAATTTTAAAATTAATAATTAAGTTTTTATATTTTTGTGAGTAATAAATATTAAATTAAAATTTTAAATTATTAAATTAATTTAAAATAAAATTAATTTTCATAAAATGTATTCCAAAATAAATATTTATTGTGTTATAATTTTAGGACTATTTTATGCGACCACAATTGATTTTTGAAAGTATTATAAAAAATGTTTAACATTTAAAACCTGTATTTTTAATTTAAATAATGATTTTATTTCAAAATTAAATTTCACATATTTATAAAATTATTTTGATAAAATGGAATCCATTTTCTCATTTCTACACAACAAAAAAATAGTTATGGTGAAATTTTGGGATTTTTCTAAAATACATGATTTTGTATGAATAGTAAAATAGGGTAGTTTAAGGTATAAATACATTAGAAGATAAATACACTATTTCTTGAGTCATAGCTGATGTAAGAACACCTGGTTCAAATTAAAATTCACTTATTACTATTTTGGATCATAAGAATCAATATTATTGCTTGTCTTGAGAAAAATAATAAAATAATGAATAAGATATTCAAAAATCACCCCTCTCCTCCAATATAAAAACCCCCCTCACTCTCTATTCTCTTCACCCCTATAATACTTTATGTTTATAAAATTTTTACCCAAATAATATCCCCTAGTATATCCTTATTTCAAAGACCTATTGTTCTTTCCAAAAGACCAATACCCCTTCGCTTAAGGAGGTTCTCAAGGAGGATATTTCAAGAGGTAAACCCTCTTCCTTTCTCTTTTAATTTTATTTTCAATTTATTTTGTTTTCTTATCATATCCTTACCTTCTATGTATAAATGATCATGATAAATCTGTTATCATATATATAATATAATTATATCATGTTAATGTAATATCCCTCCTTAAAATACTACCTCTCTCTCTTTTGTTTTAAAAATGAAATCATCATCCAGGATGTACTGATTTACAACCTTCATGGATGACGAACCTTCATTCTTCAATTTCTAATTCAAGGATATTCTTGAAACTATTTTTCTGGTGGAACTAGAATATAATATATGTATTATAACCTATTATTTTTTCGTAACCAATTTATATACATAATAAAAATTCATACGACAAAACTAGTTTACTATAATCGAAATATCGCCAAAATAATTTAAATGATTATCTCTATTGTTCTATCTAATAACTCATCCTCATAACATATAACCAAATTAATTATATCACCATTTAATCTTCTGTATTTTCATTATTAATATATAAATATAACTCTATAGAATTATATCCAGACCATAATAACTTTCATATTCATATACAAGTATATTGATCACGAAAACCTAGGAATTGAATGCTCCCGAGCGATAAAATTGTATTTTATAACTCATCAAAAAGGATATATATAAACATAATAAAATTTTACTAAATAATATACATACATATAAGGTTATTAATTAATTAATTTATGGATTTAATTTTATTTTCCATGATTTTAAGATCATATTCATAACACGTTTGGACATAAGGTAACGGTTTTCTACCCGACCCACCATTTTCATTCGGGTTAGTCTTTGTCTCTATTAATCCCAATTATATTATAAATTATACTTATTTTATCCTCATAAATTCTGATTTAATTTTATATATACCTGTATCGATCATAATTATCCTTTATTTTATGTGGAGTTATAATTATAAATTTTTTTCTCAATTCTTCATAATAAGTAGGCTCGATTTAAGGGAACTTCTAAAATTCTCACCAATTTTCAAGTGCATTATATAATTTTTTTTAGAATTTTTTTTATAAAACCACTAATTTTATCATCGAAAACAAAATTAGGTAATTGTTTTATGCAATTATTTATCCAAAAGAACTCTTCCTTTCAATGTAAAAGTGTATTTCTCTAAAATATTCCTTGATACTTTTATTAGAGTGTTTTTATCTATTTTAACACCTCTATTGAATTTTATGTCTTCATGAGGTTAATATCTTATATTTATCATATAACATATTGTGTTAAATGGTTTATGATTAGTTTTAATATGTATATTCTATCTCGATACCATTCACCATACTACTGAAAATGGTTAGTGTTTATGTGTACAGATTGGGGAAAGTTATTTCATATGTTCATGTTGTTTATGTTTAGCCCCTTTCATATGATGAATTTATTAGACATAAAAAGTGATGGGTGGGACCCGATAGCCCCTTGATACATCAGTAGGACTCATGAGACAAAAAATAATTGATTTTTGGTTGAGGCCTTATCATAGTATTTTTAGGCATCTTGACCGAGGCCTTGACAATATGTTTCAGATGTCCACCATTATGCATCCCCTCATTATGTTCGTAGTAATTGATAAACCATATGATTATTATACTGTTAGAATATAAATGGTTATTTTTCATTATCTTATGATCATTTATATAACCTTATTTAATTATCTTTCATTCCTATCATATTATGATCAGGTATATTTTTTAAAGGAATGTTGTTTTAGTTTTTTTACCAAGCCTAGTGTTTATCTTTATGATAACTTCCTCTTTGTTACTTGCCCTTACTGAGTATCTAAGATCAAACTTTTATTATGTTTTATTTTCCCCATGTTGTGAAGATAAATATTATGAATGACATGTCGGGATAATCTATATTAATAGATGTTTCCAATGGAATTTCTATTATGTATTTCACTTCAGGTTGTAATGTTGAACTTATGTTTGTATGTTGTTTTCCAAAACTACTAAACTATTTTTTCTTTTAGGATACACCTTTCTTGAAATCATTACAATGTAAAAAATAATGCCCAGACTTTAGGAAACTGTGGTAGGGGTGTTACATGGTGATTAAAAGAGAAAAATGGAGTAAAATATGGGTGGATAAATAGATAGATACCATGATGGAAATAATACCCAACATCCCACATGTAAAAAGTGTGGGATGAAGCATCTTGGAAATTGCTTTAAGGGAACTAATAGACGCTTCAAATACAGAAGAGAAGGGAATATGGCTAATAACTACCAAAAGAAAACAATTAATCCTACTAATGGGGAATGAGAAAGGAAGGTTCATATTAACACTCAGCCTGGAGTGTAATGTTCCAACTACAATGAACATGGGAATTATGAAATCCATTACCTTATGCCAAGGGTTTTTGATGGAAATCAACAAAAACGACTTCCAAGGAATCAAGTAAGGGAATATGAAATCACTACTACTGAGGTGGATCCTGATAATGATGTAGTCATAGGTACGCTGGTTATTTATTCTAGAATAGAGAACTTACTATTTAATTTAGGTTCTATTAATTCTTTCATACCTTTCGAGTTCAGTAGAACTGTTGAAATATCACCTCAAAATTTGGAGGTTGAGTTATCTATGAGAATAGAAAATGATGAAATTATTTCATACTAAGATTATAACTCCTCCCTAGTTAATTTTTATGGACTCAACCTTATAGAAAATCTTTTCATTATCTCTTTGGTAGAGTTTGATGCTATACTGAGAATGGATTGGATATCTTTTTATAAATACAAAATAAACTATTAGGAAAAGGATATCACTATTCACATCATGATGCATCCGCCAATTCTGTATAGGTGTAAAGAGGAAGATGAACCTCTTCCACAACCATCATCTCAATTGTGGATATTTTTTCCTTATAAGAAATCATATCTATCTCAAATTTTTGAGATAAATGATAGGATCATGCTCGAAGACATGCCCATCATAAGGGATTACACTAATGTGTTCCCTTAAGAGTTTCATGGACTTCCCCTTTGCTGTGAGGTTGAGTTCTCAACTGAACTTATTCTTGAATCTCCACCTATATCAAAATCATGTTATAGAATGTCCACAAATAAGCTAGAAGAACTAGAGAAATTGTTACAATAGAATCTGGACAAGGGTTTTATACGCCCGATTGCTTCACCATGGGGGGAACCATTCTTCTTCATCAATAAGAAGGATAGATCAATGCACCTATGAATTAATTAGTATGAGCTCAACAGAATCATTATAAAGAAAATGTGTCCCCTTCCATGGATAGATAACATTTTTGATCAACTATGTGGGGCCAGTTATTTATCTATGGTGGACCTCTAGTCGGTATATCAACAAATAAAGATGATGAAGGAAGATATCCTCAAGACGTCCTTTAGAATATAATATTGACACTATGAGCTCATAGTGATTCCCTTATAACACACTAATGACCCAAAAAATTCATGGACTTAATGAATAGAGTCTTTAGATATTACCTTGAATAATTTTTTGTAGTCATTATTGATGATTTTTTATATACTCTAAGAGAAAGGAGGAACAAAAAAATCATTTTAATACTATGATAAAAATTTATGAAGGGATAAACTATATGAAAATTGTATCAAATTTGAATTATGAATGGAGGAAATATCTGTATTGGGGAATTTAGTCTCTAGAAAAAGTATATTTATGGACCCTTACAAGATAAAATTAAATCTAAGAGTGACCTAGACTTATATCTATAATGAAGATCTGTAGTTTCCTTGGTCAAGATGGGTATTACTCGTGATTTTTGAAGAACTTATCATGATTTTAGAACACAATAACAAAGTTGACTCATAAGGGATAAAAGTTATTATGGTACATTGAATGTTAGGACTACTTTTAATAGTCTAATAAGAGGTTTATCACTACACCAGTTCTCACACTACCCACAAGTGGAGAACTCTTTGTTGTTTAAAATGATGATTCAAAGAAGGGATTATGATGCATATTGATGTAAAAAAGATAACTTGATAGAAAACACCTCAAGGAAGTTGAAAAATCGTGAGAAAAATATCCCACTCATGATCTGGAGTTGGAATCTATGATCTTAGCATTGAAAATATGGTGTCATTATCTATATAGGGAGAAGTGAGAAATATATACTTATCATAGGAGTATAAAATACATATTCACACAAAAGGACATTAATATGCACCATTTAATAGGGTTAGAGAGAATCAAGGATTATGACTGCTCAATCCATTGCCATCATGGTAAATAAAATAAGGTGGCAGATGCTCTATGTAGAAAGGATCCTACAACATTATCAATAATGATAATTGATTAGGATCCAATCTTCTTAGACCTTAAATGGATGAACATGGGAATTATTAAGGAAAGAACATCATCAATCTTTACTCAAATTAACCCTTAGCCATCCCTCATAGAGAAAATAAGGTACTCTCAAAGAAATGGTGTAGAAATTCATAAAAAGGTAGAAGCTATCAGAAATATGAAATACTTGGAGTTCAAAATGGATGAGTAAAGAGTTGTGAGATTTGGGTCATGATTATGTGTACCATCAAATTCAAAGATAAAGAAATATCTTCTAAATGAAACACATAGATCAACCTTCTATATTTACACAGGGAGAAAAAATATTTATTGAGATCTCTGAGGGCACTAATAGTGGGACAATATAAAGGTATATATGGATGAGAATACATCAAATTGTTTGGTATGTCATAAGTGAAGGTTGAAAGGATAAAGTATAAAGGTATGATGAAACCATTAGCTATACCAACATGGAAATAGAAAAACATCACCATGGACTTTGTCACCAGACATCCAAAGACATCCATAAGAAACAATGTTATATCGTTTGTTGTGTATAGTCTTACAAAGACAACTCAATTTATCACAATTTTAGAGGACTTCTCATTGGATCAACTTGAACGACTATACATCAGAGATATGTTAATGCTATATGGAGTACCATTATCGATAATATCTTATCATGATCTGATATTCACCTCCAAGTTATGGAAAACTCTTCCACATGCTTTAAACATTGATATAAACTTCAATATGGCATATCATCCTTAAACTAATGTATAATATTAGTGGACATTTGGACATTAAAAGATATGTTAAGGTCATGTCCTATGGAATTCAATGTAGGATGGGACCAACATCTTCCACTGGTCAAATTCTCCAAAAACAATAGTTTCAACACAAGCTTCCAAATGACCCCTTATGAAGACCTTTGTGGGAAAAGATGAACAACCTCGGAATGATGTGATGTGGTTGGCGAAATTAAGCTTCTATGACCTAGTTGAACAAATGGTAGAAAAGGTGAAAACCATTCAGCAACATATCAAGGATGCCCAAAGATGAAAGAAGAGCTATGTAGACAATTATCAATAGGAACTTGATTTTAAGGATAGAGACATGGTATTCCACCACATATCTCTATGGAATTGGAACATGATATTTGGAAAAAAGGTAATGCTAATTCACATGTACTTCAGTCCCTTCGACATTCTTGATAATGTTGGAGTCATAGCCTATCGACTAGCACTTCGACCAACCATGTCTCAAGTACATGATGTATTTCAAATATAACTCTTGAGTAAGTAAATACTATATTCTTCACATGTACTGAATTCAGAGGTGGTACAATTTGAAAATGATCTCTCATACGAGGTGTATTCAGTGATCATCTTATATTGTGGAGAAAAATTTCTATGCAATATCACTACTCAACTGGTCCAATTACTATGGTGTAACTATAATTATGAAGGTGAAACATGGGAACCTGAGGAATCAATTAAAGAGAATTACCCACACCAATTTTCAACTTAGAATGTAAAATCAACTTTTGAGGGTGAAATTTCATAAGGGGAGAAGACTGTAACGACCCAAAATTTTTATCAATGGAAATTCAATTCCTATAATTATATCAAAATTGCATAAAATCACATAAATAACACACACAAAAACTTTATAAATTATGAATGAATGAAATTATAGGTATTTATAGAAGTTAAGAAACCTTTATTGAGGAAATAGTAACTTGTCCTTTGAAATAGTAAAATTACCCTTATAAATAGTAAACTAGAAAATAGAATAGTGAAATAAACTATGAAGGTATAAAAAAAATTTATCCATCATATAAATGAAAAAATGATATAATTATATCATAGTATAAGTAAATAAATGTTTTGAAAATTATTAATTAAGAGTTGATATTTTAAAAAAACAAAAGTGTTTTTTTTAAATTTTGTAATTAATATAATGTTTTAAAATAAAATTTATTTTCATAAAAAGTATTCATAAATTAATATCTTGTAAACTTATGATTATTAGATAAAGTTATGAGACAATTATTAATTTTTCAATGTATTATTAAATCAGTTATAATTTAAAAATTGGTATTTTCCAAATAAATGATTATTTTAATTAAAAATTAAATTTCTCATATTTATAAAATTAATTTCATAAAATGGTGTTCATTTTTGAATTATATAATTAAATAAATGGTTAGGGTTAATTTTTGATATTTTTCTAAAATAGTGGAATTTTTAGTGAATAGTAAAATATGATAATTTACGATATAAGATAAATAATTGATTTATTGAGTCATATATTATGATTGAATGATACGAGACCATAATATCAAACTATACATAACTATTTTTATATTTTTTGTGATAATTATCAAATTATTCAGTCTTGAGATAAAATAATAAACTAAAGAATAAAATATTTAGAAAGCACGTGTCTTCTCCCATATAAATACCACCCCTCACTACCTCTTCTCCTCACAGCTCTCAAGATTTGATCCTTGTCGAAATTCTATTCAAATATATTCCCAATACCAAATCCCATGTCAATCATCCTTTATTATAAAAAAAATACCAAAACAAATTCCCCTAAGTTTGTTCCTAAGAAGAATGACTCAAGAGGTAAAATCTTATTTCTTTTCTTTTAATTTCTTTTCAAGTTATTTTCATTTACTATTATCTCCTAAACATACCTTATATAAATTGTATGATATCTCCATTACCATAAATATACTAGAATTTTATAATGCTAATATAATAATTTATCATCATTTATTTCCCCTTCCCTTTTTGTAATAAAAATGAAAACATCATATGTGATGTGTTTATTCATCACATTCAAGGACAACAATGTTTTAAATTTCCATTCCATCCTTAAATACTGCTTATAAAACCATTTTTATGGTTTAAAAAGATTATAATATATTTATTAGATCCTGTTTAATTTTCTATAACCCTTATATATACATGATATTAATTTATAATACTAAACTAGTTCGTGATGGTTAAAAAAACATCAAAATAATCTAAACAGTTATCATTAATGTATCATCTAATGATTCTTCCTCACCCCAAATTATCAAATGACATATATAACCATTAAATATTATATATTTCCATTAATAACATATAACTTTAATTCTATACAACCATTATCATTTTACATGATTTTTTTGTACATGTATACAAGTAACCCAATCCTGAAAACCAAGGAAACCAACGCTCTCGGATGACGAAATTGAATATCATAACCCATAAAAATTCATATAAATGAACATAATTAAATTATAATAAGTAAAATACATGTATAAAAGGTTGTGGATTAATTAAATAATTGATCTAATTTTATTATCTGGTACATTAATATCAATTTTTGATCTATTTCAAACATAAGGTAAGGGATTCTACCTAAACCCTCATTTTTCATTTGGGTTAGTCTTTCTCTCTATTTACACCAATGTAATTATTATTTATTTTTTAAATTATTGTATATTATATTTATATCTTCCAAAAACATATATATAGATTATATTATCCTTATTTTATGGTAAATTACATGTTTTAAAAAGGTTCCCTTCTCAAATCATTTGGAAACAAAAACCTGGTTGAAGAGAACATCCAAGTTTTCTTACCCATTTTCAATTGCACTCCATAATCTATTTTAAGCCACCTTTATTTTTATAAAATCGCTTATTTTTTCATTTATAACTATATTTTATCATTTCTTTTTTTATGAATACAAATATTCTTTTTTTATTTAAATTATATTTAATACGTTCCTTAAATCGTAATAAAATGTTTCATTTCTAATGACTCTTAAACACACTTTTAAAATATTTTCACTTAAGTTGGACTCCATTTATCATTATATATGCCTATTTTAATTTATTAATGTCCATGTATGTTATAAATTATTTATTTTATGGTCACTTTTATGATACGCTCGTTTCAAATACATTGTGACATGATTACGATACTCATTTCTTTCAATGGGTAACCCTTATGTTTGTGTCTGATTCCTTATGTATGATTATTAATGTCTCACACATATTCATGAAGATTTTATTATGGGTTCACCCATATATCACTCCAATTTATTGTGTAATTTTTAGTCTCATGATATTTCATGGTGGGACAGGGAGTGAACTTGATTCCTTTATGGGACTTTGTCCACCCTGTCTTGGTAGTTATCATTGGATCATGTTTATATCATGTTAAATATTGTTGCCAAATTTCTATGTTTCCATTACTATATGTTCATATTTTATATATTTTATTCTTTATTATCTCTATTCATGTTCTATTCCTTTATGTTATGATGTTATTTGTTCCTTCTAGGCCATGGGGTATGTTTTTTTCATATGTTTATTCCCTTATTGGTCTTTCTAGCTCATCCCTTTTGTTCATGTATTCCCCAGGTTATCCTATGAAAAAATACCAGATCAAATAGAGTTATCATCTAATTATAAAGATTAAATAATTTTTTTTTGATTCATGATGATTAATTATTTACCTAATCTTCCAAAACACTAGACTTTATGATCCTTGGCTTATAATTTGATATTTAATTATGCTTAAAATCATGTAATAATATGTATAAATGGATGGGGCCATCATATGTGCCTAATTTTTTCCAATACCTTATATAGCCCTACCACACATTCTCCCTCATTGGTCCCCCCTCTCCCACATCCACCTCAGATCATCAAACCTCCCATTTTCCAGCCTCCATCCCACCCACTCACCCCCACTATTTATCCGCCACCCCCCCCCCCCCCGTTGAGCCCCCTATGTGAAAACCCTCCCCTAATATTGATCCCACCCTACAAGTTGTTGACGCTCTATAAACATCGATCCCCCTAGACTCTGACCCTCCCCCTAGCCACCGACACCCCCACCCCCATGAGGTGCAACTCTTCATTTGGTTCCCCAAAACCCCTACCCCAGATCCAAATTTTGTGCACCAAACCCTACCACTCTACTCACAACATGACCTCCACTCAACATCCCCTACTCCCGAGAACAATTTTGACCCATTATCTATTGTCCATGTATAATTTTTATTTCTTACATTGGATAATTTTTCTGAAATAGGTTTTTGTAGGCAATTAAGAAGTGCTAAATTTATGGTAGAAAATTTAGGAAAATAGTGTTTTGAATGAAATAAAATAATACAGAACCTTTATCATTGAAAATTTTTATATATCCATTATTTTATATTTAAAATGTATTTTTCTTGTGAAGACATGTGTAATTCATGTTTTCTAGGTGATAAAATGTTACATTTCTAAATGTTAAATACAACTAATTAATTTATGGCTTTGAAGAAATACGGTTTATTAGTAAAATTGTTCTGTAGATATCTCAATATAAATATTTTATTAAAAAAAATATTATGTTAGAATTAATTTCATTCCACCGTTTTATAATTGTCATGGACCTAAAAATAAAAAATTTATTGTTGTTATATTAATGATTTTTTTATTTTTAACATGTTATATTTTATAAGAATGTATTTTCTTTTACAATGTATAAATGTTTCTTTCTTACACTAACATATTTTTTTTTAAATAGTTATTTGAAATATTTTATTAACTAAAAATAAGTTTTGATAAAATTATTTTTTTGCGTAAATTTTTTGCAATAATAAATTTTTTAAATATATCGTAAAATTAATCATATTTGTATAAATATAACTTTATATCATATTTTTCTAATTTCGAAGTCACATATCATGGGCATATTAATGAAAATTTTTGTGTATGATAATTTCTATTATCATACATGTATTAATTTATTATATTTGTATAGATGTAATATTATGCAATATTTTGTTTAATTAAAAATCACATATCATAGGCATAATTATTTAAACTTTTATAGAATAACATAATTTTTAATTTTATATGGTTTTTTAATTATATTTTTATATCTATAATTTTATGATAAATTTATTTTTAAAACATATTATAAAACAAATATTTTAAATTCTGATTTATTCAAATTGAGTAAAAATTATTTTTAGGTAATTTTATTTTAAAAAAATTATAATGGGTTTCAAGGGTTTAACATTTTATCATTGTTATATTTATTTTAATTACATAATACATTAATTTATTTAATAAAATATTTAGTAATTAATATTTTTAAAATGTGTAGTATGTTGTTTTCATACTAGTTTTGTTATTAAATATATCTATTAATTTTAAAGTCTTTATTAAAATACAGTTCATATATTTTAATTATTTGTTTTTTATTAAATACATATATGGATAAGAGCTGGATTGATATGATAAATACTTTTTCTACTAAATAATCTTTGGGTATTAATAATTTAATGATTTTACTTGGGAATTTCAATGAAATTTGATTATTTTTCTATGCAAAAAATGTTCAAACATATATTTATTCAAACAAAATATTATCAGGGAACATTTGTTTCTAAATGGGTTTTTGGAAAACTATATGACATGGAAACTTCATGGGGAATATTTTGTTCCTTACCACTAATAAAAAAGTATTAACATGGATATTAACTCAATAATAGTTGATCTAATTAACATAATTCTTAATAATATGATGTGTCGGTTTCAACCAGAAGACAGTAATGTCATAAAAGATGACATTGGAGGGAGTAATCCCCATTAAAACTCAATTCCTAAATTAAATTTTGGATGTACTAATTTCATTAAATTTTCAATAATCATTGAATTAACACAACTAAATACCTTGATTCATTGCATAGACTCCTCTATTAAAATGTTTTTGGTATGATTGAAGAAGGTACTTTCTACTTGACCAAATATTTAAGAGTCGTTATATTAAGCTCAAAAGTTGACTAACGACCTTAGTTTCACATATTATTCCATTGATATGTGTTTCAATAATTGTATTATTTTCAAAAAATATAATGTGTAGCTCAATACTTGTATTGTTTTCCAATCATATAGATGGAAGGAAAATGAGGCTAATCAAGGTAGTAAAATTCTTCCTGGTGGGGGCTTGAATAAAGGGGAATAGGTTTCCACTAAGAATATGTGTTACTTCCCAATGAAAATATGGGTCAAGATATTCTTCATGTTAGATAAATTCGTTAAACTGATGAATTTAAATTCATATAGAAATAAAAAGGTTTATAAATTAACTCATCGAGATGATTCTTTTGTATGGAAAGAGTTCGATCAAAGCACCCTAGACTTTTCCTAGGATGGTTGTAATGTCAGTATGGGTTTAGAATCAAATGTTTTTAACCCATTCAGGATTGTGGTTAGTGCAAGACATAGTATGTGGATAATTTTATTAGTTCAATACAAACTTCCTTTATGGTTATGTATAAAGAAATCATTTTTTTTACTTTCAACTCTTATCAATGGACCAAGAGGGCCTAGCGATAAAATCTATTTTTATATGAAACAATTGATTTATGTGATATAATAATTTTGGTCTAATGGTGTAATGAATTTTAACTTGGTATTTAATGAAATTTTTAGAATTTGGAATACATGGTTTTGTAAAATTAGTGACTTTTGATCATATACTAACTTATCAGGTTCGAGTACAAAAGGACAATTCCCCTACCCTTATAATAATAAATGTAATAAATTTTTATCGATTGATCACTATATAAAGTGGGAATACCATATTCGTAGATGATTTATTCCTCTACTGTACATGTTTATAAAATACAGTGTGTTATTTGATGAGAATAGGGAGTATGATGGAGCAGCATAAATAATTTTTGTGGTTCAAATTCTTACCCATGTAGACTAAGAAAACATTCCAACAATATATGATTTTTAGGATTTATTGGCTCTTTCATTTTCATACTTTCCTTATGGAAATATATAGTGTAGTCATTCTGGTAATAAGAAGAGTATTTTCTATTAATTTTCTTATTATAAATATAAAATTTTAGGGAATATTTTGGATGTGATTCACATTGAAAAAAATTTATGTGATAATATATTATACACCATTTTAGGTGTCAAGGGGATATCAAAAGACAGTGATAACACTTGATGTGATTGTAAAGAAATGGGTTTGATAAATCATCTACATTAATAATTGGGTGATGGTAATAGTAAATGCATGCCTATGTCATAGTACACAATGAGTAAAAAAGTGGAAAAAATATTTCTAGCATTTTTGAAGACCATCAAGGTGCCTGGTGGTAATTTCATGAATATTTCCAAGCATGTTGATGTGAAGAGCATGAAATTAAAGGGGTTAAAATGTCAAGATAAATATATCATACTTAAAAAGATAATCTAAATTTAAATTTATGATTTTTTTCTACTAATGTTATTGAGCTGTAGATTTAATTTTCTAATTTCTTTAGACAACTCTGTTCAAGGAAACATTGCATGAGTGATCTGAAAAATCTATTAAATAAGATTTTTATTTTAATATTTAACTTAGAGGAAATATTTCCACCATTTTGTTTGTTTTCATGGTGTACATGACCATGTATATAACTAGCAAATTCATTACCAGTGGTCTAATGCAATTCAGGTGGATGTATCTAATAGAGTGATACTTAAAAACATTAAAATGATTTGTGACTAATAAATCCCAACTAGAAGATTCAATTTCCAAGGGATATCTTATAGATGAGTTCATTAATTTATGTGATTTTTATATTCTTAAGGTTTAATCATAGTTATATAAACCCTCCTATATTGATGAAGGTCAAATTGGAGAAGGGATAAAATTTTATATGTGCATGATCAGTGGGTTTAAGATCATCGATATGTGTTGTTCAATACTCCATCAGTTATGAAATTTATTGATTAAGTTCTATAGTTGATCTGTTATGTCTTGTCTTTCTATATTTAATTTATTACATTACTTTTACTATGTTATAATTTAGCATGCATATCACTAACTTGAAATGGGAAAATTCCGGTAAAACTAACCATTATATCCAAAAACATCATTTCAAAATAGTTAATGAGTGGTTTAAGACTCATGTATGTATAAATAATTTATTTAATATTTTTATAATACAATTGAGGTTTATTTTCACAACCCTATATCCATTAACTTATGTGAAATTTAAAAATTTACAGATGTGTGAACCAAGTGCTCATATTGTGAGAAAAGAAATCAACCACCTAGTTGATAACCCTTTTATTACATCTCATCACTATAAATATTTAAATGCCTATGGATTCTGATTCCCCATTAGAGATTTTGACATTAATCGAGCAACACAGAATAGTTTTTTTGGTTTTCCATTTGATGATAAAGGTTATTATTGTCGTTTTTTAGGGATATTATTGTGGTTATTTTTAGTCATGGATTAGTTCATGTGTTCTTGAGGTGTGATTGTGTCGATATGGTTCATGGAATAAGAGTTTACCATTTCCAATTTATGATGGTAAACATTAAAAATATTGTATTTAAATATGACTGACTAATCAATGATCCCTTTATAATAGCATCATAGGAAAATATATTTTACTTTGTTATAATTAATTATAATTATAAAGTTATGGTAAAAATATCTAGAAGAGGAGTTTTAATGATTGACTAATAGGAACTAGATGAATTCACATTTCCAAAACAAACACTTGACCAAAGAAATATGGTTTTATATGAAAAATATATTTAATGGGTCATAGAGATGGTTGAAGGATATACGATAGAATTGAATGAGTAGGGAAACATTTCCTATAATTATTTTCTAGTAAAATTTTTTATAAATATTTATGAATTATATGTATAAAAAATTCTTGATTTAAATATATTTATTTATAAATTTAGATATATCACATGAAGATTACAGTGGTTCACATGATGTAATTGGTGTGTATGTTTTATTTTTTTAAAATAATTTATAAAAAGTGTTTATAAGTATATCCACCTATCTCTTTTGAATTTTTAATTAAAAATCTTTCTAACTACGTTATGAATTTATGATTAGTTAGATCTAGTTCATTTTTCAATAGATGTAGGGGTCTCTGTTGAGGGGTTTAATATTATAACTCTAGAGCCTGTTTTGATGTGTTATTTAATGAAACCTTTCATTCGGTTGGAGAGGGAGAAGTTTATTGATTCTTCAATTGGGAAATATAAAATTTGATGCAAATAGATTCCCTTTGATGACTCACAATTAGACTTAATTGCCTGAGTATATGATTGATGGCTTATGGAGGGAGGTTCAAGTAAATTTATTTTTTAAATTTTCATGAAATTATTTTTATTATTATCGTAGTCACAGATAAGGTTTTTTGATAGGATAATTTTAAATCCTTTCTAGATGATTTTTTGGGCTGTATTCATCACGAAATACCAAAGTTTATGGATGTTTTACAAGATAAGGTTAAAGAGAGATTGTTGTAAACTATTTACGGGTGTTCCAGACATTGTATAGAGACTCCCTCTTGACATTCTTCCAATGTAGTGGTAGGATTTGGTTTCATTTTGATTGAGTGTGTTGAAAATGGTAAAATTTATAGCTTGTAATTTATAATTGAATTTAATTTTTCATAATTATATTAACTGAATATATTTAATTCAAACTAATTATTCTCATCATTCATTTAATTAGGAGATGTAGGTCATGCCTCCAAGACATTTCACTCGATATGTGTCCCATATTAGTCATGACTTAAATTAACAATTAACCTTTCAATCATATATTAAAAATATTTTAGTATAACCTGAATATAAATATGTATTTTTTGGTCACCTTTATTGTAGGTTTACCATTGAAGTGAGCTAACCGATCGAAGTCAATATGGGTGAGAAATCATTGGTCTGGTGATCCTCATACTATTGATGTTATAGTAAGAAAATTATTTGGTAACAAATGTATTTTTATTTCACAGAAAATATATATATTTGTTAATTAATTCATTATCTATTCAATAGGCTTTGTTTGACAATGATATGGAATAACTTTCAGAGTAGTAATGTTATAGTATTGTGCATGCACTCATACACATATTCCCTTTAACATGGCACAAATAGGATTTTAACAGTGTTAAAAAATCATTGTTAATCGCAGCACTAATAAAGGCCACCCTTTATAAATGCTTTAAATAGAACTAATAAAAGGGACCCTTTATCAGTGCTAAAAAATGCTGATAAAGGACTAGTCGGCTGCAATGTGCTGTTAATATAAAAGCACACCTAGAAAAAACCTATAATTTCAAACAATTCTATATACAACCTATAATTTCAATCAAAGCTATATATAAACAATAATTTAAAACAATGATATATATAATTAAATGAAATCATTAATACAAAAATTTCCACTCATTTTATAAACAAAATACACCACTATTTATAAATAAATTAATTTTTTATATAATAATATTTACAATTATCGAGAAAACATTTTAAAAACAGAATATTTCGTCTTTTGATGCCCGTAATCCCCTATCAAAAATGTTTGTCCTTGGTATCAGTTATTGAATAAATCATCTCAACTCGAGAAAACGATTCTTCCAATATAATAAAAATATATTATGATTGTAATACTATAAATAAATAAATGAATCCTTTATATGAAATAATACATGAATAAAATGTCAATATTTAATAAAAAAGACATATTTTGTGTTATACTAGTCACACTGTGCATCCTATTGATATGGGGTTAATTAAAAAATTTCATAAAATAGTGATGGATCATTTTCATAAAATATCAAAATAATTTGAATGTGTTTTCTCACTTATGATTATGTCACTTGTTCTTTAATTAAAATTAATGTCAATTTTAAATAATTACACATTTGGAGTTATATCATTCAAACCATGTATTGGATTGAGGTATGGCTAATTCTTACCTATCACAAACAAATGATGGATCCTTTTCATAAATAATCAAAACAATCTGAATATGTTTTCCCATTTTTTAGTATATTGGTTGTGTTTTTTTACTAAAATGCCATTTCAAACTAGAAACATGAATTATGAGTCATACCGGTCGCACCATGTGTTAGTTTTATGTGATACTAATTCATACACATAAAAAATGACTTATGAATAATTTTCCTAAATTAACAAGACAATCAGATCATGTTTTCTTATTTTTCAGTGAGTGACACATTTTGAACTAAAATATAAATTTTATGCTGATAACAGACACTCTTAGTCATACTGGTCACATCATGAATTGGATTGAGGTGAATTTGATTCCTACTTGTCAAAAATTACTCATGGATCATTATCCTAAAGTATCAAACCTATTACCTTGTGAATTGTATTGAGGTTTTTATGACTTATACGCTTCCAAAATGACTCATTGATCATTTTCCTAAAATATCAAAACAATCTGAATGTGTTTGATAGGTTGTCAGTATATCACTTGTTCTTTTTATTTAAATTAATGTCAAATTTAAATAAAAATACACACTTGGAGACATATCGATCACACCGTGAATCTTATTGAGGTGTGGTTAACTCTTACATGTCAAAAATGACTCATTGATCATTTTCCAAAAATATCAAAATAATATGAATGTTTTTTCTCAGTTTTCAGTTTTTCACTTGTTACTTTTACTTAAATTAATGTCAATTTTCTATAAAAAGACACACTTGGAGTAATACTAGTCATATCGTGTGTCTTATTTAATTTAAACTGATTCCTACACATCGAAAATGACTTATAGATCATTTTATTAAAGCATAAAAACAATCCAAATGTGTTTTCTTAGTTTTTAGTATGTCTGTTGTGTTCTTTTACAAAAATGTCATTTCAAAGTGGAAACACACATTATGAGTCATACCAGTTACATCATGCATCGATTTTACATTATACTACTTCATAAACATCACAAATTACTTATTAATCACTTTCATAAATTATAAATACATTCAGAGTGCATTTTCATGGTTTCTTGTGGGTGACACATTTTGACCTAAAATGTCAATTTTAAACTAATAACAGACACTTTTAGTCATAATGGTCAAACTGAGCATCTTATTGAGATTAGGTTGTTTCCTACACATAAAAAATTACTTATAGATCATTTTCCTAAAGTATACAAACAATATTAATGTTTTTTCTCTGTTTTCAGTATGTCACTTTTTCTTTTTTACTTAAATTAATGTCAATTTTAAATAAAAAGACACACCTGAAGTCATACACGTCACACCGTATGTTTTAATTAGGATATGTTGACTCCTACACATCAAAAATGACCCATGGATCATTTTACTAAAATATAAAAACAATATGAATGTGTTTTCCTGGTTTTTAGTATGTCACTTGTTCTTTTTACTTTAATTAATGTCAATTTTAAATAAAAAACACAGTTCGAGTCATACTGATCACACTGTCCATCTTATTGAGGTAAGATTGACTCATAAATGTCCCAAATAACTCATGGAACATTTCCCTAAAATATAAAAACAATTTGAATGTGTTTTCGTAGTTTCCAGTATGTTAGTTATTGTTTTTACTTAAAATAATGTCAGTTTTAAATAAAAAGAGACACTTTGTGTTATACTGGCCACACCATGCATAATATTAAGATATAGTGGATTCATACACATCCAAAATAATTTATACATCATTTTACTAAATTTTAAAAACAATCCATATTCATTTTTTTATTTTTAGTGTGTTAGTTGTGTTTTTCTAATAAAATTTCATTGCATGCAGGAAACACACATTTTGAGTGATACCGATGGCATCGTGTGTTAGTTTGATATGAGATTACTTTCTATAAATAGGAATTAATTATATATATCTTACCTGAATTATGAATTTAATCAAAGTGTGTTTTCTCGGTTTTTAGTGAGTGACACATTTTTAATAAAAATTTCAATTTTAAACTGAAAACTGACACTTTTAATCTTACCGGTCACACAGTGTATTAAATTGAGGTGTGGTTGATTCCTAGACATCAAAAATTACTCATGGATAATTTTCCTAAAGTATTAAAAGAACAATTTTTTTCTTAGTTTCCAGTATGTCACTTGTTCTTTCTGCTCAATTTAATGTCAATTTAATATAAAAATTCTCAATTAAAGTCATACTGGCCATTTATTGAATTAGACTATGGTGCGGTTGATTACTAAACATCAAAAATAACTTGTGGATAATTTTCATAATCTATAAAATCAATCCAAATTCATTTTATCATATTTTAGTATGTCAATTGTTCTTTTTACTAAAAGTAATGTCAGTTTTAAATAAAATGATACACTTTGAGTGATACAAGTCACTTGCTCTTTTTTCTCGGTTTTGAGTATGAAGGCTGCTCTGATACCAACTATATTGTCCCCAGAAATTTCATAAATAAATATCACATATTTTAAGATTAATATTCCTTATATAACATAATGATCCATTCCAAAGTACTTTATATCTACTGTTTTTGGAAACATGGAAACATAATGATCTGGTTCATAAGAGTCTCTCAATATGTTATTATTTACCAAAAACCTTCTTAGACATATCATTTATAAAACAATTCTTAATAGTTTAAGGATATTAAACATAATAAAGGGTGATCATAGATTCTCAATAAGTGCAAACAAGAGATATATGAGTGATCATATAAGGATAACATGAGCATAAAGATGTTAGAAAGTGATATGAACATTAGAAATTAATACCCTGCATATCATAATATCATAATGATTATTCACGGATCAAATCATAGTAGTTTGGAATACATGAATCTAAAACGATCAAATAATCTTATAAAATAAAAACCTACACTTTTAGTCTTACCGAGCACACTATATAATAGATTGAGTTGCGGCTGATTAAGATGTGGTTGATTACTACACTATTTAGAAAAATGTTCATGATAGATCTTTTGGGAAGTCATACTTTGCATTCAACTACTAATAAAACACTTTATAAATGCATCCTTATAACTCACTTCACATTTCATGTAACATAGGTATTCCTATTCCACCCGAAAAGAATATGTTCTCTCTTTTCAGGCTTAGTGTAGATAGTTGAAAGGAAAGTATGACTTCCCAAATGATCTAAAAAAACTAAAGAAGTATTAGATGAAAATGATAAGGAAATTAACCTATAAAAAATAGATATTACTATAGAAAAATTAATTAATTAAATAATTATTAGGAATTAACCTTTATAGATTCTTGACCCCTTTTTCATTATCTAAGTTATACCCTCAAATTTCTATCTCTCATGAGCATGAGAATCTTTCAATAAACCATCCCGACTTGAACAAATGAATCCACCTGTATATGAAAAAAATTATTATATGAGTTGTACTAAAAAGAAATAAATTGATCATATATATTAAACAATCCACTACTTCTACAGATGTCACATCTTTATGCTATTTGTGTACATTCTTCTATTAGGAATGTTTCCCATTAGTTTCCGAGAACATCTATATCATCTTGTAAATAATATTCCTTTCGACAGTCATAATAGTACTATAAAAATTTAAATACACAAATTATTAATAATTATTTTAAATGAAATAGTAATTATCTTAGAAAATACCTTTTCAAGGATGCTAGTTTATTCATGGAATATGATCTCTCTCATAAATTTAAAAATGTAATAACCACAGTCTTTTCTATTGGTTTGTTTCAGACACTACAGAATCATTGAGTAGAACAATTAATTTGTTTTGATATGTGTTTCAATAGTGAAATCTTATTATATATACCCTAATAATTGTCCACTTGTAGAACTTGTCTTGGTCCTCATACTTATCTTCTAGCCTCATTCTTTTTTTATTTTATTGTTGTATTCCATTTCATAGAATAATCCTCATTAAAAGATAATATAAATTATATAAATTGATGTTTAGTTCTAAAACATTGGATCTAGTGTATAAAAAATTGACAAACTCTATCATATGTGGATGGTTTGTTGGAAATCCATGCATTGAATCCAGAAAATAAATCTTTGGAGTATCAAAATTTACCGTAATGAGCATCCAATGCTTCCAAAAAACACAAAAAGGAATAATTAATGAAAGAAATAAAAATATAATTGATATAATTAAATTGTATCATTTTAACCCTCCATCATTAGTATTAAATAGTCTGTCATCTGAAATTTTTATTTCATATGATTTGACTAAACTTGTCTATGTTTCATCTTTTTTTGTATATATTTTTTGTTGTTCTATTGAGGTGATGTGAGGACTAATGAGTCCAAATTTTTTCATGTGAAAATTCCTTTATTTTATTCATATATACACCTTCCAAAAAAATGAAATGTATTTAGTCATAATTAACATATTATATCATCTTTTAGAAAATAAAATCATCAAAACAAACCTCTTGTATACATTTATAATTGAGCCACCTATCCAATCATAGTTGAGGATTTCACAAACACTCTCAACACCAATGAAATATTGAATTTTCTCTTCATATATATTTTCTTAATAATCAACTATGTTACTACTACAATATTTTAACTGTGTATCCATAAGAATCTTCAATTCTAGTAAGCGCGAATATAGAATGGGTGGGTAGTGGTGTTTTCGGTTAATATTTTCAATCAGTTGGTCGATCCTTTATAATTTTTTGCATTGGTATTTAATTTCATCCACATACCTTTGTATTTCTATAAAAACAATAATCGGTCCAGACATTTTTTTAGATAGTTATTAAATATTTATCTTAAAAATAAATTGGAAATGGATACCACCTTGTCGACTTGATTTTTTACAAGATGTGACGACCAAGAGATGAATGTTGCACCATATTTTTTTATCATATGAATATCTTCCCCATCAAATTGGAATAGGTATATCAACGCCCAACTCATGGGATATGCTAATCAACACTCTCAAATGACCTGTTGGAAGTGAACTGTTCTGTAGTATATTTTTTTGGATATTGAACATTGTAGCCCTCACTACATGGTTATGGTTGGTTGTTGATAGATATAAATCACAGTCATTATAACCATGTAGAATATCAGTACATGAAAGGTATATGTGTCGGTCTTATTCACATTTCACAGAAACATTTATTATAACATTTATTACCTTGGTTAAGACATCTCTTTAAGGGGAATTGCTCACCGCATAGCTAAAGGGGGTGCGGAGGGATCTCCATACAGTGGTTGTTCTTGATTTTATTCTTCCCTTTTATTCCCCCTCAAAAAAGTTTCCATCATCTCTCTTTGCCGTTGGAATTTTTATTCAAGTTTATCTACTATTTCTCTCATATATTTCATATCTTCACTTTGATCCTCCTCTTGTTTTTTTAAAATATATCTGGGGTTTCACCCAAAAACTTGCACCTTTGATGCGGCAATAATATATGGACACTTAAAGGCCTTTGATAGTATGTTATCATACGGTATAGGTGTTTCTGATTCCTATGACTATGTTGGATATAAAATATAGGAAAGTATGTTATCATTATTATGTAATATCATTTTAAAGAAAGCCAAATTTTATTATGTAATACTTACACATGTTTCCCACACTTTTTTTATGTTTTTATATATTAGTATCCCATATTTATTTACACATACCTTCTTCTATATAACATGGCATGGGATGGTAGTGGATTTGGATTTTGAGTCATCAATCCGCATATAAACAATGAAACATAATTATGGTTTTGTTTCATGTCACATAAAACTGTTACAGAAGATTTAAAATATGTACCAACTTTTTTCAAGTGAATTATACCCCATCCTTGTTTTACAATATGGGTATTATGGATTTTCTAATCGTTCGTTATTTCTAGAACTCAATTTTTGTTTCATTAATAATAAATTATTAATCAAAGTGATGAATGCACATATCATCAACTAATGTATTATTGGCCACAATTTACCTAAAAAGACACAACTTCATGATGGCTAGTAAATGCATCCCATGCTTCTTGGGTTATCTAGTGTGCATAGATAAGTGGTGGGTTTTGGTTTATTTTCCCTTCAGTGTCAGTGAGATTATTTCTAGTTTGGATTGTGCAAATTCATTTATGAATCCTTCTAGAAAGAATTAATACATATTTCTTGTGGGATTAATCTAATATAAATGAACCCTGCAATGGATGATGAAGAATAAATCAATGTTTAATTATTTTATTTTTTAGTAAAATAAAGAAATGATATAATATTGTTACTATAATCTCATCCCACATGAGTGTCTTGAGTGCGAGAACAATAAGGTGCCAGGAATATACATCAATCGAAATACATTTCCAAGTGATAACTCCAATGTGACTACTGAACATGGCCTTGTTGGGGTAAACATGTTGTCCCCACACATTCCATCTAACCTTATACTTGATACCTTTTATTTTTTTCCATAATAATTTTTTCTAACACCATCAAACAACATTACTTCAATTTTTTCCATCATTGGCCCTTCATCGCCTAGCATTTTCTATAATTCGACAATGTGAATATGTTACTTTGGAGTGGTAGCATGGGAATGTACATTTGGTAATTTTACCTCTACACTATAATCATGATTAGGTTGAGAAACCAGTTGCTCCTCAGGATTTGTAGCACCAACATGTGTAGGAAAACATTTTTCTTCTACACTGCAAGTAGCATCAGGTTGAGAGACCTATCGTGCCTTGGAATTTGAAGCACCACCACCTACAGAAGTCATTATCTACATAAGTGGTTTAACATTTAATTTGTATTAAATAAATGGAGTAGTTTATGGATAATAACATGTGGTAACATGATGTATATTACAAAAAAATATAACATGGTTATTGAATTCCCTTTTTATTTTTTAATGGTTGAAGGGATTTAACCCCTCTATCGACAATAAAAATACCTTCATTGTGTTCTCCTCTGAAATAAAAAATTCCATCTATATTGGGACTACTATGAAATCACTTTGACTTCCCAATGAAAGGGGCATCCTCGGTTGAATTTTCATCTAACCATTCAGGGGTTTTGGTTGATAACAAAACAATTGACCACTTTTGGTTTGTAGGATCTGGAACATAGAATACTTGTCCTACATGTGATGCCATTCTAAATGGTTCTTCTTTAGACTGTTCCTTATAAAAATCAACTTTCATTAATCCCTATTCATCTATTTTAATATCACTCATGTTATCAACCCACTTGAGTTGAACAATTATCACATGTAATATTGTATAATCCAACTCCCATATTGTTTTGATTGTTCCAAAGTATGCCATATTCGCGTAAATTGGGTTTATATTATTAGGACTAGAAACATTAATCGCTTTAGCCACAAGTGTAACTCCACTATTTTTCATGTTAATATCTTTATCATGTCCATTTGTATATAACATATAACTGTTAATTACATAACCATTGTAAGATAATACATGAATACTGGGTCCTCCTTCAAGATATTGAAGTCATTCTGAAATTGAATCCAGATTTTTATATAACTCCTTAAAATGTGGTTTCAAAACCATCCTATAAACTGTTGATTATATGTATTTCATATCCATATTTCATCCATTGATAAATTTAAATGCCTAATAATTTCTTTTTGGGTTTCAACGTATAGGGAAACCTACAAACTATTATGCCAAACATAAAGGTGGGAATTCTCCCAATCTGTAATATTGATTGTGAAAACATCTCTTCTAGAAATTCCTTTACTCGTAATCCTCCTAGTGTGACAAGATTTTCGTAGACCAATTTTTTCCACACTAGAAATGTATTTTTTTATAATATTCAATGGGTTATTTAACAATATACCACTCCACAATACAACCCTATGGATGACTTCATTTTTTGACACACCCTTTCAAAATATTCATATACCATTCAAAGGGGTACATCCATATATTGTGTGAAAGACCACATAGTCGAATCTCTCTCACCAAGTGAACCATTAAATGAACCATCATATCAAATAATATTTTCAGGAAGAACATTTCCAATTCACATAATATGATGCTAATTTCTCTTTCTATAGTTGACAATTTTTCAAGATCTATAACATTGATGCATATAACTTTGAAGACAAAAATAGATCATTGTTAATGTATGATGAAAATTCTTGGAAAAAATTCAATGTAAAGCTATATGAATTAAATTTTACATATAAACATAGAATTCATGTGATTTAATACCCTTTAAATCGAAATCAGTCACTAACATGATGGTTTTCTTATTTGATGAACACCCAACTAACACCCTTATTTCATTCAAGAAGTTGAAAAACTGATATATATCTTACCTAGAAATATTGTATAAGATGGAGGAATAAAATTTCATTTTTCACCCTTTACTAGCATCAAATCTTCTTGTATTCCCAATTAAACCATGCTCAACCTAGCCATAATTCCATACATTTTTTGTCAGGTGAATTTAGCAACGTGTTAATGACAATATCACTTATATTTTTTTCAACATCCATAACATCAAAAAAATCTACATGTGTAGAAAACTATAGTATGGTAATTAAAAAATGATCGCTTTTTGCAACTAGATTTTGTAAGCTTTTTCAAAAATTGTTTACCAAAATTAGTGTCCACATATTTTAATTTATCAAAAATTTGATCACCTATTAGTGGATATGGTGTTGTAAACTCTCCTGAACTTCAATCGAATGATGTTTTCCAATATCAGTACTTATACCATCAGGGTAGAAATCTATGATTTCCTAGAAACATAGTTTTCAATTAATGATTCAACCTAATTGACTGTGTACCTTGTTCACAAATGAGACACCCTTGAGTTCCTTTAATAGTATATCCTAGAAAATTTCTATATGTAGAAAAGCCATTTATCATCCCATACAACATGGCTCACTGCAGGAAATCTTTATTTATATAAGCATCATACAATGTAACACTTGAATCCCACAATAATTTCAAATCCTCGATCAATGGAGCTAATTAAATATCAATATCATTAACCAGTTATTTTGGTCCTCATACAAGTATAGATAACATGATGTATTTTCATTTCATGCATAACCATGGTGGAAATTTATAATTTACCAACATAACAGGCCATGTACTATGAGTGGTACTTTGAAAACCAAAAGGATTCACTATGTTTGTAGATAACACAAGATGAAGGTTTCTCATCCCATTTCCAAATTAAAGACACACATTATTAATTCAATTCTACTAATGAGATTCTTTCCGGTGACATAGTTTTACATATTTTATTCGTGTATCTGTGTGCCACGTCAATTTCCTTAAATTCTTCTCAGTTCTATATAGGTGCCTAAAACTTGGAATGATTGCAAATTACCATTAAACATTAATAGGACTGGATTCATTTTTCTTGTATTGAGAAGAACCACACTTTGTGAATATTGTATATGATTTTTGGTTCTTTAAAAACATTATAAAGTCATTTGAAAATGTGTTTATTCTTTCAGAGATCATTCCAATCAAGTGTAGCATTAGTTTGGTATCATATGTTTGGATCAGGAGATTATTATCTTCTGGGAGCATGTCGTTCAAGATAAAAGTAGTTCTGTAAAACTGGCGTCACTCCATCTATGGCCTAATTTCAAATTATGCAACTTCAGTATGGCTAATAATGCTATATATGTAGTGAAATAATCATATAATAGCATCTTTTCTCATCTATTTAACTTCCCAAACAATTTTGGGCAATCACAATGTTCATATTCAATTGTCCTTTTCATTTCATCAATACGATCTTTATCAACATTCACATCTATAATCACATCTTAAATACATTTTTCTTCATTGTCCACACTTGTAATCATATCAGATGATCCATAAAATGAAGTGATATTCTAGGCACTAGCTACAATCACTTTTTAACTATGTTTATGTCAACATTTATAACTTCAATATATTCCGTAGAAAATCAAGTGTTCTTCCAGACCCTCTGGATTTTTTTTGAATAACATCAGTATAAACATGATCAAAGGATTTAAGAAGGGTCATATTCATGATCTTTTTCAAACTTGATAAACTCTTTCACTCCATATTAATAATATTTTATTATACGATTGGCATCTATCCATTATTTATTCATATCCATCCTATTTTATTCGATGAAATTAATATTTAACAAAATAAATAAGCAAAACATTGATAAAAAAATTAACTATGGAAAAAAAATTATATACTTTATGTCTCTTTCAATATTTATCCCTAATATCCACTTTCCTGAGCTATGGCCCTTTATTTGGGATATTCTAGATAAATCAATCCTCATCACTTCCAGCCTTTCTTTTATTGGTCCAACTTAGATAAATTCATCCACATAAAGAAGTAAAATGACAAAACTCCCATCATAAAACACCATAATATAGTAGAATTTATTTAAATTACACTACATTAACATTAATTCTACGATGAAATCGTTGAAATTAATGTCATACTATCTTGGTGCCTACTAAAGCCTACAAAAACTCCATTTTTGAGTAGAATTGAACCTTCTATTCCACATAGAATGAAACCTTCTAGTTGATCTATATATATCTCTTACATTGAATATTCATGAAAAAATTTTATCATAAAATCTATTTGTTCTAGAAATAAACCTTCAATGGAAACCAAGTTGAGAACCATCTAAATTATTATATGATTTACAACTGGAGAGAAAATCTAACTAAAATCTAATCCTACTAATTATTGAAATACATTTGCAACAAGAGTCACATTTCATTATTTATTATCATCCACTTTCTCCTTTAGATGATAAATCTAATTGTTCTTTAGGTCCCTATTTATTGCTTCCATTTTTATTATCTACAATGTATCTAAATAGTAGATGGAATTTAATTATTCCTTCATTTTGTACTAATAGAATAATGAGTCCAATAGTCGGCCTATGTTGAATCCTAAAAAAATAGAAAATTCACCCAACTTACCCACACATTCTTCTTTAGGGACACTCCTATAGACTAGGAAAAACATATAATTATTGGACACTAGCTAGTGTGTGAGCTAAAATTTATAGTATACATCTAGACTTATTTATTAATTCATAGAGTTCCCATGTAGCAAAACAAGTAAAAGTGAGAAATAAGAAGCCAATGACCATCACATGAATAAATATAATATATGTAGTAAATTGCATGTCATCTCTAACACCCTCATAAGAAATAGAACATTTTTATATCCATAAATAAGAATCAAGAATTTCATATTAATAATAAAATGCATCCCTTTTAGGGAAAAGGCCTAAAAAGACAAATCAAACAAGAGGCCCCTAATTTAAACCATGTAGGTGATATTATATGCAAAGTATGTTTAAGAGTTGCAATGGGGATAAAAATTAATTCACCTTTTGTGGGAGTGAGTTCATGATGGATATCCTCTGGGTTGGATAAGGTTAATGAAATTACCTTTCAATGGAGTTATAATCAATCTATTTGTCTTCCCTATATAATTTATTCATTTTCCTAATTATAAATAATTATAGATTTAGAAAATTATGGAAAATTATTAGTTCATAAATCATTTGAAAACTATTTATAAAATCAAATTTGAAGAACCATTAAAAAACAAACCATTTATACAAATTTCTCTTTAAAATAACATACCCTTTTTAAAATAAACCAATCAATTCCATGAACTCTTTATCAAAACCACATTTCCTTTTTTAAATCATTCAAAGAAACTTCATGACCTGACAGTATTAATCATTTAAAATGAGTGAAAACCCTCAATAATTTACAAATTTTCATTTAAAACATCACATACCCCTTGTTAAAATGAACCAGCATTAAATACACTTTGAAAACATTCACATCCATTTTTGAAATCCAATTGGGTGAGTTGACAAACACTTGACATACAACCTAAGTCCATGCTAATTGTTTAAATCATTTTAAAGATATGTAAAACCAAAAAAGGGTATATTGAACACATATAACTTTTTAAGAAACATTCCAAAACACTTAAATCATTTCAAAAGATCCTCTTAGGAATTTTCATAAAGACATAAATCCCAAGAGAGACACTTTATAAAAGATACATGAATCAAAAACAACCAACATTTTATGAAAATATAAAGTTATAAAAGGATTACAAATGATACAAAATATAATGATAAACCAAAAATGAATTTATTTTCAAGTGTGGCACTTTACACAAAATATCATAAAATAACACAAAATGATTATTGTCTCTTTATTCACTATGGTAACCTCTACATCCCCTTATCATTATATATTTAACAAGTGACTATGAAACAACACTATAAAAGTGTTTCCCTTTTATTTTACTTGTATCATAGGCATCTAAGTCTATATACGCACTAATGTATATATGTATGGTGTGAGAAAAGAACCTAGTAGGATATCGTCAAATATTTAATATCATTATTTTTTTAAGAAAAACAAAAAAAATAGTTTTAGGCAAAATAATCATTTTTTCATATGTTAAAATCACTTGAAAACATAAAACATGTGTAATTCCTATCAGTGGGTATATCCTTGCGACCAATCTTCTTTGAGATCACCAAGTGTGAACTTCATGTGAGGATGTATTGATTTCATATGAGACTCCATCACCTAATAGTCAACCATCATCTTTGTCTTGTAAGATATATATTTCTAGACTATACGATATATTTATTGAAGAATATATTAATGGAATATATATGTTCTCATTATAGTGGGACACTATTATAACCTATTAATGTGAATTATATTCCAAGTACATTAAAAAATTATTGTTAAACAGAATAATAATCACTATGTGATATAAATATATAGACATATTTTTTAAATTTAAAGTACAATATTTGTTAGATCTATAGTACCAACTCTAACAATAATTATTCCTATATCTTTATTTAAGAATTTAAAATGGGAATATTCCATCATTTTATAGTTCAGGTAATCTTATGGGTCACTCTACGGTGTAATATAAGGTCTTTGACTATAAATAAATTATGAAAAAAAAGATTTTATGGAGAATATGGAATGGAATGAAAAAGTGAGGTTGGAATAATGATAAAAATGTTTAACAGAATAAAAAAACATATTATGAAGGGATATCATGTTATTGAGTTTTGGATGAGTTTATGGAGAATGTTACAATATCAAATAAGTCGAATGAAGATCTGTTGTTAGTCATAGAAACTCAAAATAAATGAGGTATTAGAATTTCATAGGATGAAAATAGTTATAGTGGATCTCAATATGCTAGTTCCCTTTCATAAGAGATGGGCATGTTAATTTTCAACGATTGTTCAGTTTAGAAGGGTGAATAGCCTTTTTCTAAAACCTCTCATGTTAAGAATTCCAACAATGTTACTATAGAAAATATAGAATAAATATGTTTTAAAGGATTTGTATGATAGTACTAGCGTTTTTGAATTAATGACACTCTATTTGAAGGTATTCAAAGGAATTTCTTGCATATTAAATGTAATGTAAGAACATATCAAAACCAAGCCAAAATCTATATATATATTATAAATTCATAATGATGAGGAAAAAATGGAATCCCCCTTCCATTAGTAGTAGGGTACAGTGGCAATGGAGTCAAGAAAGGTCGTGGTAGCGATAGTCGAAGCTGTGGAGGGGTTCGTGACATAGGAGGGTTCGTTGCAAATGAGAGGTTCACGGCAGGAGGTGGGGTTTTGGAGCGTGGTAGAGGTGGGTTTGTGGGCTTGGTGGTTTTTCATTGGATGAGGTTTCAAGATGGAGGTGGGTTTATGGTGGAGGAGGGGTTCATAGTGACAGAGAAGGGATTCACAGAAATGGAGGGGATGGCGGCAGAGGAGGAGTCGGGGGTAGCGGAGGTGAGGTCAGCGCAGAGGAGGGGTCGGTAGTGTAGAGGTCAGCTTCTATGAGAGATTTAGGTGTGTGAAAGAAGAAGCCAACTGTTTGGGTTCATTTATAAAATTGGGTGAATCTTTTATCAGTTCTAGTTAAAAAACATTGATAAATGTATGTTTTATCAGTGCTAAAATAGAAAGTGTTGATAAAACATGCCTTTATCAATGCTTTTTTAGCACTGATAAAGACATGCCATTATCAGTGCTAAAAAGAACTAATGAAATGTGTCTTCATCGGCACTAAAATTATAGTGTTGATAAAGACATATTTTATCAGCATTGTTTTACCACTGATAAAGGTATATCTTTATCGACGTTAAAAAAACACTAGTAAAGATATAATGTAAATAATTTATTTATATTGTTATATATATTTGTAAAATTATATATATGATAAATATATATTTATTTATCTATAATATAAACTATAAATAAATAAATATTTATTTATATTTATAAAATTATAAAAAATATACTAATTATATATATTAATAAAATTATAAATATAATAAAAATATTTTTTATAATTTTATAATTATTTAAATAAATAAATCTTTATTTATTTAATGTTATAATTATAAATAAATATATATTTCAATTTGAATAATTGTAAAATTATACGAAGGATATTTATTATATCTGTAATCTTATAAATATATATAATTAATATATTTATTATATATATTTCTATGATTATAAATATAATAATATATTTCTTATAATTTTATAATTATTTAAATATATAATTTTAAAATTTATGAAATATACTTATAATACATATAATCTTTAAAATGAAAATAATAAATATATTTATTGTATACATTTATAAGATTATAGATATAATAAATATATTTCTTATAATTTTCTAATTATTTAAATGAATATATAAAATTATTTATATTTATTACTATAAAAAATAAATATTTATTTATTTAAATAATTATAAAATTATGACATATATATTTATTATATTTATAATTATATATAAATATAATTAATATATTTATTATAATTTTATAATTATTTAAATATATTTTTATTTATTTATAACTGTAATTATAAATATTTGTATTTATTTATCATTATTTTTATATATATTTTTAATTATATATAACATTATAATAATAATAAATATATTTATTTTTAAATATAACTATATGTAAATATATATTTATTTGTAATTAAAAATTATAATATATATATATATTTATTTATAGTTATAATTATATATATATATATTTATATATATATTCAGAAGGTTCTGGAGGTAGGCGAGCCTAATCATAAAAATTTTATTAAAAGATTAAAAGAAAAAATGGAACAAGGATGGATGGGGTCAAATAAGAACAAACCCTTATCCAAAAAAAGAAAGCAACAAAAACAAGATCATGATCAGTCCCCTAATCTTGAGCAAAGTCACTAGCATCATCAGTAGTATCCCACTCTGACTGTGAGGCCTTTCGACTGAAGAGCACAAAATGCTTCTCTCTAAGCGTTAGCTACTCTAGAGTGAGCCGGTTCCCAGATTCCTTAGAAGAAGGCCTGGTGGATTCACGACCACGTCCCTTGCCACGACCTTTTTGAAATCAACCATATCTCCATGTCCTATGAGGGATCTCAACTTCTTCTAAGTGTTGAATCATTGATAGATCCTCCGCTTCTTCTACATGATCATCTTGTTGAACAACCTCAGTATCACAAGCCTTAGGTCCAATGATAGGGAAAAGCATTCCCTCGGAAGGAAGAACCACATGCAGGAGTTTCTGAGCAGGGGATGTCTACACTTACTCCACTGGAGGAGGAGAATACATTGCCTTCTGAGAGTGAACCATTTGGAAAACCTCATTATCAATCACAACTTCATCTTCCAGATTCAACTACCCAAGGATCCTGTGCAGATGTGTCTTTTTCAGATTTTGAAACAAAGACTGAATCAATCACATCCCTTTTATTTTTACTACCACCTACTCCAATTAATAACCTCTCATACATGATATGAGCATCAACAACAACTATATTTATTTATTTATTTATTTATTTGAATAATTATATCAAATATATTTATAAATTTATAAATTTATATATTTAATATATTTATTATAATTTTATAATTTTATAATTATTTAATTATATATATTTATAACTTTATAAGTATAGTAAATATATTTATTAAAATTTTATAATTATTTACACATATATATATATATATTTATAATTATATTTATAAGTAAATATTATTATAAATATTTATATATAAATATATTTATAAAATTATAATAGATGTTTTTATTATAATTTTATAATCATTTAAATATATAGATATATAGTTATAATTATAATTAAAAATAAATATATTTACAAATTATTTATATATAAGTAAAATTTTATAATTATAAATATAATAAATATATCTATTGTAATTTTATAAGTATTTTTAGAACATAATAGATTCAAGGGTATAACATGAATGAATAATATACCTAGTAAAGTATAGATAATAATAAACGAGTCATCACATGTGGAAAACATGAATAATAAAAAGGGTGTAATGTATAAATGAATATTCATGATGATTACATAACATATATGCACATCAATTATACTCACACATCAATAAATTTATTGACGAAATTCATTAGAAACAATTATTTATTTATTTATAAATATAATTATTAATATATATATATATATATATATATATTTAAAAAGTATTTATATATAATTATAAATACAATGAATCTAATAAATCCAATAAATATATTTATTATTCAATAAAATTTATTATAATCTTATAATTTTTTAAATATATACTTATTTAATTATAATGTTAGAAAAAAAATTTAAACATTATAAATATATATATTCATTTTTAAAAAATATATTGATTTTGAAAATGAGTTTTTTATTTAATTTATAGAAATAAAAAAAATTCGTATATAAATATAATAATATTATATCAATTAGTAATATTTTTTATTAAATACTTTTATCAGCACTAATAATAACACTGATAAATCTTATTTTATTACTACTAAAAACAGTAATAAATAGTAAATTTATCAGATCTTTTATCTAGCACTGATAAAAGTCCCCCTTTTATTAGGACTTTCTATTTAGCGTTGATAAAATCTGGCGCATCCCTTACCCGAATTAGTGGTAGGGGTAGAGATAAAATATTTCAATATGTCATGGCGAGTGATGGTCATGGTTATTCATTAACTTATGAAAATGGCGTCCCACCCGGCAGAGGTATATGCTTCTATCCTGACTATGGAATGCAATATGGATGAGGGGTTTTAGTATATATGTGCATAGTATGAGGAGAGATTAACAGACATTTCATCACGTATATATGAAGATACTATGAATTATCATGTTGATGGTACGCAAGTAGTGTCACGGGGGAAAAAAGAAAATAAATTTTACACATATTGACTTTTATTGATATTCCTGAGATAAATCATAGTTATATAAGTTATACGTTGTAGATATTGATAGTGTAAATCATCAGGAGTTCATTGGGGATCCAGAGGAGTATTCACTTTATTCGTTATGTAATTTACACTATCATTTACATATTTAAAGTTTCATTTTAATTGAATAATTTAAATGTGTTTTGTATTTCTTAAATTGTTACAAGAAAGAAAAAAATGTTTCATACCTTATAGTGTCACAATCAAAACTCATTAGATTATCCAAAATTATCTTGATGTCATAAAAACAACCATAGTGTGATTTGTAAAATGTTTGAACTAATGAAATGTTAATCGGTGGTGACATTTTTTCAGGATGAACATAAACACACATTTAGTGTCATAAAATAGTATAAAATACATGTATCATTAAAAAAAATAGAAAAAAATTTCCAAATTACATGAAACAAATGATGAATTTCTTTGTATTATATATGATGTAAAAGAAAAGATGACATGACAATCAAACATGTATTTTTCTCAGAACGACGGAATAAGAAGTTAATAAAGGTTTAACACCCTTTAAAAACATGTATTATGGGGTCGAAACTAACCTAACAACCTCTAAATTCTCTAAAATAAAATGAAAATAATTATAGTGTGATTTTTGAAATGTCTGAATTGAAATAATTTAAATTTGAGTTTTCATGTGCTCATGATGACAAGAAACACACTTTTAGTGTCATAAAATACTAAATCATATATGTAACGGTCAAAACCATAGAAAATGATATCTAAATAATAAGAAATCGATGGAAGACCATATTTTTATTATTTTTGACATATATAAGTAGACGAAACATCAATCAAATGTCTGGTCTTCCAGAAATGACCGAATAAGAAGTTATTAAAGGTTTGACGCCCTTTAAAAACATATGTGAGGTGGTCAAAACCAACCGAACATACTTTGAACACTATTATATAAGAGAAAAACTACTATAAAGTTATTTCTAAGTGGATGATCATAAGAAACATCAGTCTAAGGTTTTGTTTTCCTATGATGACCAGAAACACACGTTTATTATTTTAAATAACTAACAACGTGCGTTTAACGGTCATATACATATAAAAAAATTGGAATGATATGAAATCATAGGAAATTCATATTTATAATATTTTGTATGTGTAAAAGTAAATGGAACATCAATCGGATGTGCAGTCTGCCTGGAACGACCAAATAAGTAGTTATTAAATATTTGATGCTCTTTAAAAATATGCTTAATGGGGTCAAAACCAACTGAATGACCTTTGAATTCCACGAAATTAGTTGAAAGAAACCATACATTAATTTGTGAAATATTTAATAAAAACAACATCAATATAAGGTTATGCTTTTTAGGGATTTTGGAAAACATAATTTTATTAGTTTAAAACTTTAAAACTTGTGTTTAAAGGTCATATGCATAGAAAAAAACCTCGTAATGATGTGAAATAATAGGAAAATAATATTTTCATTTTATTATATGTATGAGTGGAAAAAGCATTAATCAAACAAGAAGTCTTCCAAAAACGATCAAATAAGATTCTTTTAAAGTTTTTATGCTCTTTAAAAATAAGCTCCATGGGGTCAAAACCAATAGAATGACCTTCAAAATCCATAAAATCAGATGTTAATAATTGTATAGTGATATATAAAATGTGTGAGTAGACAGAATTTCGATATGAGGTGTCATTTTCCAAGGATGAATGGAAACATAATTTTATTTTTTAAAATGCCAAATCATGAGTTTAAAAATTAGATCAATATAAAACAACCTCAAAATTATGTGAAGTTATAAGGAAATCGTCTTTGTTTTATTTTTGACATGTATGATTAGACAGAACATCAATAATACCTATGGTCTCACCAAAATAAGAAGTTTGTAATGGTTTGAAAATCTTTAAAAACTTGTGTTTGGTGGTCAAAACCAATTTAGGAACCTCTTAATTATATGACCTATGATGACGAGAACTGTATACTGATTTTATAAATTGGGGAGTAAACATAATGTCAATAAGAGGTTCTATTTTCCTAGGATCACATTAAATACACTATTATTGTTTTAAAACAGCAATAATTTTATTTAACACTCAAATTTATAGTAAATAACCACATAATGATTTGAAATAATAGGAAAACTATCTGTATTGTTTTTAACATTTACAAGTAGAGGAAATGTCAATCAGACATATGGTCTACCCGAAACAACAGAATATATATTTATTAAAGGTTTGATTCCCTCTAAAAATGTACATAGGCGTGGGAGGTCAAAACTAACTAAATGACCTCAAAATGATATGAAATCAGATAAAAAACCATATAATAATTTTATAAATGGTTAAGTAGTGGAACATCAATATGACATTATTTTTTCTTGGGATGAGCATAAACTCACTTTTTATTTTTTAAAACACTAAAACATGTGTTCAATGGTAAGATCCCTAGAAAATTAACTCTAAATGACATGAAATAATAAAAAACTATTTTTTATTAATTATAACATGTATGAGTAGATGGAATGTCAATCAGATGTGTGTTCTGCCTATACCAACCAAATAAGTAGTTATTAAAGGATTTCCATCTTTTAAAACATGTGTTAGGGGGTTAAAAGAAAATAAAAAACATTAAAATGTCATGAAATAAAACTAAAAAAACCACAAAATAATATGTGAAATTGTTGAGTTGACAGAATATCAATCCATGGTTTTGTTTTCTTGAGATGAACGGAAATGCACTTTTGTTGTTTTAAACATACGGTTTATGGTTGGATTCATATAAAATAACTCCTTAATGATGTGAAGCGTAAGGATAAGCATATTTATATTATTTATGATGTGTATGAGTAGAAGAAACATCAATAAAACATGACGTCTACCATGAACTACAGATTAAGCAGTTTTTAGAGTTCTGATGCCCTTTGAAAATGTGTGTCAGGGGGTGAAATCCAACTGAATGACCTATAAATACCCTGAAAAAGACAAAAACAAAAAACAGAGAGTGGTTTGTAAAATTGTTTAGTAGACGGAACATCAATGCGTGGTAGTGATTTTCTAAGATGACCAAAAATGAAATTTTATAGTTTTATAACACCAAAAAATGCATATAAGGGTCAAAATCATAGAAAATGATCTCTAAATGATGTGATATCAAAGAATGAATGTATTGGTTTTTTTATCTGTACATATAGACGAAACATAAATTGAACATGTGGTATACTAGGAACAATTGAATAAAAAACTATTAAGGTTTTGATGCCCATTAAAAACATGTATAATGGGTTCAAAACCTACCAACTGGCCTCTATATACCATGAAATTAGATGAAAACAACCATACAATGGTTTCTATAATTATAGAGTAGATATAATTTCAATCCATATTTATATTTACATGGGATGACCAGAAAGGAACTTTAATTTTTTTAAGTACAAAACATGCATTTAACTATCAAATTCATATAAAATGGCCTTAGAAGGATGTGAAATCATCAAAAAAATATATGTGTTTTATTTTTGACATGTAAAAGTAGAATACATGTCAATTGGACATATAGTCTACTCAAAATTATAGAAAAATCAGTTTTTAAAGGTTTGATACCCAATAAAAAATTGTGTCAAAGGGTCAAACCCAAAAAAGGACGTTCAAATTCTGTGAAATCAGATAAAAACAACCATACAATGATTTTTGAAATTTTTGAACTAAAAGAACATCAATTTGAGGTGTCATTTTCTAAGGATTATTAGAAATGAAATTCTATTTTTTAAAAATAGAAAAAACATGTGTTTAATGTTCATATCACTAATAATGAAATTGGAATTATGTATAATATTGGTAAAACCATGTTTTTATTATTTTTGATGTGTACGAGTAGGAGGAACATCAATGATACATGTGTTATATCTAGAACAACCAAATAATTAGTCATTCAAGGTCTGGTACCCTTTAAAACATGTGTTAGAGGGTCAAAAACAACTTATTCACCTCTAAATATATTGAAATCAGATGAAGAAAACCATACAATGATTTTGGAAATTTTTATGTATATAAAATTTTAATCTTAGGTTTTTTTTCTATATGATCGGAAACACAATTTTATTTTTTTAAAACATCAAAATGTTTATTTAATGATCAAATAAATAAAAATTGACTTCATAATGACATGAAATCATATAAAATCCATATTTATAATATTTTTTATGTCCATGAGTAGATGAAACATCAATCCAATATGTGTTCTATCTAGAATTATTGAATAAGTAGTTTTTAAAGGTTTTATGCCTATTTAAAATGTATGGTAGGGGATCAGAACCAACTGAACGACTATCTAATGTTATTAAATCAAAAAAATCTATATATTTATTTATGAAATGGTGAAGTAGGTGGAATATCAATATGATATTTTTTTCTCGATGATGAGAAACAAACATTTATTGTTTTAAAACATAAAAACATGTCTTTAACAATAAAATACATAGAAAAAAAACTTAAAATGATGTAAAATCATGGGAAAATCATCTTTTTGGTATTTTTATTTCTGTGATAGAAAGAATGTGATTCATATTTTTGGCCTACCCAAAAAAATCGAATAAGAAATTATTAAAGGTTTTTAACCTTTAAAAATATGTGTTAGGAGGTTAAAACCAAATGAATTACTTATGAATACTATGAAATTAGATTAAAATAACCATATAGTGATTTTAAAATGGTTGAGTATACATAACATCAATTCAAGGTTCTTTTTGGATGGGATGATCAAAAATGCACTTTTTTATTTTTAAACACCAAAATGTGCATTTAGCTATCAGATTCAAAAAAAATCTCATATTGATATTAATTAATAGGATAACCATCTGTATTATTTTTAATGTATATGATAATATGAAACATCAATAAATTGTGAAATATTCCAAAAATGATTGAAGAACCAGTTTTAAATTAAAAAAATGATTAGGAACAATTAATAAATTCAAAATCAAATAACCTTGAGTTATGGTAATTTTTAATTGAAATATTGAACTCCATATCAACTATAATATTTTTTTTTATTTTTTACTACACTATTTTTTTTACATTTTTTCATATTTGGATCTATTAGATGATGGGTTCAGTGCTTGAAATATGATCTTAAACGGTTATTTATGAGCTTATGATTTTATATATCAAGGATACTTTTACTAAATATTCTTATGATGGTAGTTTTAGTGGGTTTTTAGTTATACTATGTTTTTAAAAATAAATTAAATTATTTACAGTGGTATCCATTGTACGATCACTCTACGGTCCCACCCCCTAAACTAGCCTACAATGACTATTGTCTGGCGGTTGCTGTAGGATAGTCTTGGGAGACCCTATAGAGACCTCCAAATGGATTCCCCTATAGGATACCTCTATAGTGACTACTAAATGTTGGCCACTGTAGGAAACCTTGGGTTGGTCTATGGGGACCACAAACTGTAGTCTTTATAAGTAATAGCAGCAGTCCAAAATCATCCATCATTTATGGGTCAATGTGTGTCAACTAATGGAAAATAGGGATGTCTTTTGACGGTTTCTAAAATTAATTTTTTTAATAATGATAAACGTAGAAACAAGTCATTTATTAGGTCAAATCATAGATTTTGATAATAATATTGGGTATTTGAATTGATTAATTTTATGTGTTTTTTAGGGGGAGCAAAGCCTTGGGGACTCACTACTCCAAAGTGGGAGATCATATCGCATTGCCCGGCCATAACAAGAAACAATGGTATGTGAGACTAAAATGAATACTACATAAAATAAAATAGATACAAAACATAAGAAAAACCCACAAGAACAATAGTATGTAATAATACCACAACAAGAAAGATAACAAATATAAGAAATATAAAGAACACATGATTTAATGTGTCTCAAAACCATTTGTTCAACTCCATGAAAATAACACCATCCATACCCATATTTTCTTATTAAAAATAAAATAAACAAACAATGGAATAATATAATCATAGAAAAAATAAAAGTGAAAACATAAAAAACTAGACCAAATTAGGGGATGATATAATGATGCTCGCCTAGGTAAAAATAACAATGTGTAAGAAACACATCAAAGAAAAAATAAAAAAAATGAAATGAAAAACCGGGTTGAAACCATCTTATTGTGGTTCAAACACACCTATGAAAATATATTGTAACTATTGCAGCCGCTTTCCTCTTCAAAAATTGTATAGTCGGGAGGTCACCACCAGAACCAAGTTATCAATGTCTATTATGATTATCATCACCAAAAAATCCAAATTAAACTATCCAAACCATAGATCATCTTTTTTCCATACATCTTGATCAATAGTATACTAATAATTTAAAATAATACTATGTTTGATAGCATACACAATATGTAACATTGATCTTAAAAAAACCATAAAGTATTATTATTTGAATATTACCATTATAACCTAGTCATATAATTGGTGGGTAAGAATAGAATTAACCAAATTATAAGATATATACATAAATTTAATATTCAATAAAGATTTATTGATTAATTATTAGATAATAATCACTTAATTTCTAGTAAAATCATTTTATTTTTCAAAAAATAAGTTTTCATCAAAAATTATTCTTATTAATTTTTGTGATAAAATATTATAATTAATTTTTTGAACATTTAGATATTTAATTTGATAAATTAAACTTAATTTCGGAAACCATAATATTAAATTTTTATTAGGTTTAATTTTTGGTATTTTTTTTGAAAATATTGTTTTCTAAAATAATAATAATAAATACAGATTTTTATTTGAAACTGTATTTTATTTTTAAGTTTTTACATATTAATTTTTTTTTTGAATTTTCATTAGTTAATTTGAATTAAAAATAATCCACTAATGGTATTTGGAATGAATTTTATACTAGAATTTGATATACAAACATTTTTATTCTTAAAAGGCATTTTTCTAAAAAACTATTTTTCATTGAAATTTTCCTCTATCATAAAAAAATTTATATTAGTTATATAAATCAAATATTAAAAAATTGACTCTATATTTTTAATTTATAGGTAAAAATTTTATAAATTGGACTCTTACATTTTTACATTATTAGTAGTAACCAGAGTAAATAATTGTCACCATAAAGAGTAAATCAGGTAATTAAGTTTAAAAATAATATGATAAGGACAAAAAAATTACCATAAGACTTGACATTATTTTATTGGATGAGTGTAGTTATACCATACCCGTAAAATTTTATAAAATATGGAATATTGGTTCCATATTTCTTTGATTTTGACCATTTTAATATTTATGTTAAAGATAAAGTCACAGATGTCACTTTCTTGCAATTAATTTCAATAATATTTTCTGATAAGAATAAAGAAAACTTGTGTTAGATAATAAATACTTCTTTGAAAGATAAATGATTTTTTATCATGGATATTTATTTTTAATTTTTAGGGATGAATTAATTACCTTAAATGATTACACAACGCCGATATAGTATTTAATCAATTAATATAAAAATAAAATAAATGATTCTAACAATTTTAGAAGTAATATAATTTGAATGAATTATTGTCTTCCCGGATTTTTTTATATAAAAATAACATTTGAGAGATATGTGAATGTATTATATTCAAATTCTATTATTATCATCTTATTTTTAAAGTCAAATTAAAGGAATAGTTCCAAAAATGACATTAATATTATTTTATAATAAATGATTTTTTTTAAATGAAGTAAAATTCCTAGAAATCCAATATTCAGAAAATTGTTTGGTATATGTTTTAAAATATTAACTATATTCCAATTATGGGTAAATTTCTATTTTCTAGTGAGTATATTGACCCCTAAAGAGTAAAAAATAATATTATTTTGGCAATTGAAAAAAAAGGGTTAACATGGGTTAAAACAAAGAGGTCAAGGTAAAAAACTAAAATAAACTTGTCCAAATTTTATTCGATGAGATAATTTTTACCAATCCTCATTGCATATTTTAAATATATTGTAACACCTCTAATTTTACCATGTATTAATTTAGAATATTATATGGATTTTTTTCCAAGCCAAGTGCAGAGTCAACGTGAGATTCGGAGGCCCTATATATCGGGAATTAATTTTTGAAATATATTAATTATATTAATATCATGTTTGTATAGTTTTCCTAAAATGTTGAATAACATCTGAACATGTGCTCAGATCAGAAATCTGAGGTCATTATTGAGTCTAGAGTATGTGTTTTACCCTAACTACGACATAATTTATTTTAGCGTCATGTGTTGGGCTTGAGCGCCTTCATGGGAGGATAATTAAATTCAATTAATTATCTTTATATATTTATTAAATTAAAATACTAACATAATAATCATATATATATACACAAATATGAAAATATTTCACGGTTATCCACATAACACTGAAAATTTAGAGAGAGTGTTGGAGGAGAACATGGAGAAAAACATCACATCAGATCGAATCAAGGATCATTATGCCATAAGAGTTCATGGGTCTCACCAATGACAGAAAAGCAAGATCATTCTTCATCAGTGATCGATCCATTATTTTGGTAGGATGTATGATTTTTTTAATATCATACTTATCAAATTCAATTCAATTCCAAAAATAAAAATTGATTCACACATCGACAATATATTTACTTGTAATGGATTAGTTTTTTTATTGTTGGTTGTTGTCCCTCTTTGTTCGTCTATTTCATCGACAACAGATCGAGTTAAAAAATGAAAAAAGGATTATTTTCATTACTCAAATTTTTTGGTTTACGGATTTCTCCCCCATTTATTTGTACATTCATCATTTGTATTTTCTTTAGATAATAGTTTGATGAATACTTGGTATTTGATCATTGAACGACTGATCTTCAGCACAAGTGATCAATACCAAAAGTTCGGTCCACAATGGAGGGTGTGATCAAGGTGAGACAACAATGGAGAAAGATGGGATGTGGAATAAAATGGTTTGGATGTTCCCATTCATCCTGGATTCAATACCATGACAATAGATGATGTGTGTGGTCATTTACCAAGTAGATTTTAAGTCTGGATTTTGATTTCTGATGATGGGAAGGTTATCTAACCCCGAATCCATAGTTTCTAGAAAGTACAATGATGGAGGTGACATGAAGGCTTATTTGGAAGAGGAACCAACAAGATCTATAAATACATGGTTACACAGTGTGTAATCCAAAATTACACACCATGTCCCCCCATGTGGTACTAGGTTTTCTGCAAAGAAAAGTATCACACATCATGAGAAACATATAACATGCCATGTGAAATAGGTTTCCATATCAATGTGTATCTCAAAGGATATATGGGCATGGGATGTTCGGGATACACGGGCATGGACAGGTGTACATGGGTTAGTACATGGGAAGTACCAGTAGTACACGAGCATAGAAAGACATCACATGTAGGGTGTCAGGCGATCTCTACATGCTATGAATGCTTAATTTCATGTCTTGTATTTAGAGGTTTACATTTCATGTGAGGAATCACAACAAAGTCATGCAAGGGTTTGACTAGACATGTATTTTACCCCTAGTACACACTGCATTTCCCCTTATAGGATGTTTAGATCCTTCTCTTCCTTAGTTTGGACCATTATCAGTTGATTGTGTCCCTTTGGTCGATCCCCTCGAGGGTACAGTGTGTCATTACATCCATATCTCTAGATTGTGATCCCCTCTTGAGGATGAGTCTCAAATAGAGTTTATGGTATCCCCCCATGAGAATACATTGTTATCCCCTATCATTTATTCTTATAATATAGGTGGGTATTGTGGAATCGGTGTGACCTTCATGTGTGAGGAATTTATCCTCCATCTAGAAGTCCATTTCAGTAGGGTCTATGATATTGTTGGTATAAGATCCCCTATATAGAGGCTTAACCCAGATTGATTTTGTAGTGTCCCCCATCAATCTCTCATGTGATCCCCTATCTAAGTATCCGGGTCTTCAGAGAACAGTGAGTATTCATGAGCAGGTCCCAATGAGCATGACCTCTTGGATGAGTGTCTCTAATGATAGCATGGTGCATACATTGGGTTCCCCTAGAATTCATAGGACCTAGAAGATTCAAGAAGAATCTTTTGGTTGGAATTTTTTTTGAGACAAACTAGAGGTGTGGTGTCCTTCTGGAGTATATATATATTTCTTTACTATCATTGTTATATCCTTGTTATGAGATAAATATTCCTGATGCTTTGTGTTTAGTTTTTTTGGGATGTCTTGCAAGGTATTTTTATACTCACACTTCCATGGGCTCTACTCAAACATGTCATATCTTATTCAGACAATGATTCATTTGATGATGTCCTCGGAGGATAGAAACATGGTGGAGCATAGCTTGAGGTAGATATACTGAGGTGTTTTCCATGTGGTTCCATTTGATCATATTGTTCACCTTATAATAAGGTTGGAATCTATGATGATTTTGGTTGGTCTTTCATTTTTCCCCTTTATCACATTATGTACTTTACTATTGTACTCGGATTTTGTGTTCACAGGTGTATGAATGTAATATTTTCTTTTGTTTTTCATTTCATTATTTTATGGGTCTAGAGATGTGTTCGTGATTACATCTACAATAGGATAATGACTCCCATTTGTGTGATATGCCTACCCAGAACTGGTCACTAGCCCCTAGCCTATTGGAGGTGAGCGTGGGGTAGTGAAGGTTTGAACCCCATCGGTCCAAGTCATTAAAGAATAGTATTAGAGGAATTGGTTCTACCATAAGACTGGATTCTGTGAGATTGGTTTGGATTTTACAGAAATAGTGTTAAGTGTTTTGAGTTTTGATCTTATTCTAAGGACTCTAGTGTTGGGGTGGTGCCAGACGTATCTATTTAATAGGGATCTAAAAACATCCTTATTGACTCAATACATGTAGACACTAGTTTCCAGGAAAAATTTGGTACATACATCATATAGGAATGGGTTGTGGTTTCCATTTCCTTCTTGAGTCAACTGCCCAGATATACTCTTTTTAGCCATGGTATAACATGTTTATTTTAAAATGCTTCTAGGAATATAGTCATCAAGGATTCCACTACATGATAACTAGGATGATCCACTGAGTGACTAGGCTTTAGTACAGGGGCTTGGGATAAAGATAGTGCCTCTAGGTGGTTTACTAACTATACCACCACCCATTGAGAAGAAGGTTGCACTGGATGTGATATATGAGGATTTATGTAGGATGACTGCACTTCATGAGTTCTAAAGGTAATGACCTCATAGTTTTTGGGGTGATCTAGACCCCCATGTGGATGAGGATAGGCTAGAGTCAATCACTCGAGTTTTTTTGTCTTGTGAGGATTCATTAATATTAGATGGAATTATTCACAATAAATCTTATTTAGGGATCCTCTTGGTGATGATGTAGTTTAGTGACTCAGTCATATGATGATACAGCTCTCTCCGAGTTAAACTTTGATTATCGCTTTATGAAGTAGATTTATCTAGCCATGTTGTGATTAGTGCACATCCAGGAGCTTCTGCATCTATAATAGGGTATTATGACTATGGTGGATTGTTCGATGTGGTTTAATAATATCTCACGATACTATATGGAAACGGTAAGTGATTCATTCTTAAAATATCAAACCTTAGAGAAGAGATTATTCCAGAATATCTAGGCTTTAATGACATCTCCCTACATTCCCACTTATACTGTGGTTCTTGAGTGGGCCTTGGTGGTAGAGAGATTTCTAGAATAGCAGGATCCAATAGTGGGTGTTGGTAGTGGGCACCCAGGAGGTAAGACCTCGACCGCAGGTAGTTGATGGTAGTAATAGAGATCCAATCATGTCATACACTTCAGGATATGATCCCGACATAGAGGATCAGTGGTGCAGGGATCTTAGGAAGGCTCATGTCAGCAAAGGGAGATGATTTATTTCTCTGGCTATAGTCAAGGACATCTGGCATGGGATTGTCGGACTAGTCATACCTCTGATCAATTGATGGTCAAAGGACCACTAACATAGAGACAGAGGTAGGAGAAGGGTGGTAAATAGGGTAGAAGATGAGGCAGAGGGGCTAGTAGAGTAGTAGGAGGTGCTCGTAGGTTTGGCCTATTACCACCACCACCTCCAGGTGGTCTATACTAGGCTTGGGGAGCTGGTGGTCAAGGATGAGGACTGCTGTAGGTTATTAAGTAATATAACTTCGAGGATCCGGGTATGATACGAGGTATGATATTTGTATTTTATACCATAGATACAGTCTTTAAACACATAGGTGTGATTCATTCCTTTCTTACCACTTCCCTTGTTTCAGACAAAGAGATTCTAGTAGAGCCTTTATCTCGAACCTTGCACATGGAGACTCCGACATGAGGTGACTCAGTGATTGTGCACTTCCACAGATAGTGGAATATGATTCTTGGATGTGAGATGTTTATGTGGGATATCTTTTTAGAAATGATGAGGCCTTACGATCTCATCTTAGTTATGGATTTTCTATCCACATTTCATTCATATATAGAATATTTTAGGTGAAGGATGTGATGTGTCTGCAGTAATGGGATAATGGTTCATTTTCATGGTGAAAAGGAAACATTGGTATAGAAGGATTATTCCAAGCATAAGAGAGTGTAGTTGATTACTCACCAATTAGAAAATGATGACTCTTAGAGCAGAGGATTTTATGTGTTATTAGTTCCCTATGGTGGTGTAAGGGTATGAGGATGTATTTCCTAAGGACATTCCATGATTACCTCACAGCTAGGATATGGACATCTAAATTTACATACACCATAGAATGACCTTTTTATCATCACAAGCATATCAAATTGATACCAAAGAGAATCATGATCTGAAATATGTGGTTATAGGACTTGAAGGGGAAGATATTTTAAGACCTAATATTTCTCCTAGGCATCTCCAATGGTATTCTCCAAGAAGACATATGGGAACATGTGGTTATATGCTAATTACATGACCTTGAACTAGGTGACTTTAAGGAATAATTATCAACTACGGAGGATTGATGACCTCTTTGATCAGAACATAGAAGTGTGATGGCTCTTGAAGATTGACCTATGATCTGGCTATCACCGGCTGTGAGTACGATAAAAGGATATACCAAAAGATGGAATTTATATTTTTCTATGGTCACTATTAGTACTTTTCGATTCCCTTCGGCATGAAGAATGCCCCAGAAGTGTTCATGGGACTCATGAACCGGATATTTCATCTCTTCTTAGACCAATTTTTGGAGGTTTTAATCAAATATTTCCTGGTGTACTCAACATATGAGGAGGATCATGTGAGACACGTGAGTATTGTAGTATAAACACTCTAAGAGAACCATATTTATGGGATTCTCTTGAAGTGTTGGTTTTGGATTCGAGACGTACACTTCCTAGGACATGTCTTATTAGATCCAGAAGTGGTAGTGGACCTGGAGAAGGATGAGGCAGTACAATATTGGTATCCATCTAAGATAATTACCAAGGTGCGTAATTTCCTTGGGTTTATAGGTATGTATCATAGGGTTTTACCTAATTTGTCTATATTGGCATCACACTTGACAGCGTTGACCTGAATGATGCATGCTTTCTTGTAGATGGAAAATTGTGAGTAGTTTTTTCAGAAGTTGAGGAAGAGGATGATGAGTTTCCCCATATTGAGATTATCAGAGGAGGTTTTAGAGTACATATTGTTTTTTCATGCCTCATGGACTAGACTTGGTTGTGTCTTGATGGAGAGGAAATTAGGGATTTCCTATGGGTCTAGGTAGTTGAGACCCCATGATCAGAACTACGTAACCCACAATATTGATCTAGTAGCAGTATTCTTCACCCTAATAATGCAGAAACACTACAAAATGGGTGAGTGGATTATCATCTACACTAACCACAATAATATCAAGTATATATTCTCTCAGAATGATATTAACTTGAGATAGAGGTGATGGACAGAGTTCCTCCAAGACTATGACTTTGATATTATTTATACTCCTAAGAAGGGGAATGTGGCGGTAGATGATCTCAGCAGGATATCTTGTTCTTAGTTTTTTTTATAAGGAGTCAGATCAATTAATCTTGCTACAATTTTCCTTAGTGGAAAAGGATGGTGCTTCATGCCCTCAGTTGATGGTTGTCATCACACCACTTTTACATCTTGTTAGGGAAGCTCATCATGGAGATACCGACTATGACACTATACATACTCAGATATCCACTAGCAATCACCTGATATATTTTCTGAAGGTAGGGAGTATATTATCCTTTCCAGAGGATAGAAAATGGTACTAGTGATGTTGTGATATGAGGTGATGGGGGATTTCAATACATCCCATTTTGTGTTACATCCAGGTGTGGAAAATATGTACCAGTACCTTTGAAGTTAGTTTTGTTGGCGATGAAAAAAGAGTTGTCTTATAGAGTTTGTATCTTGATGCATCACTTGTTAGCAAGTGAAGGATTATCACCAGGTTCTTGTGAATTTAGATAAACCCCTTGGGTTTCTAGAGTGGATGTGGGGTGGGATATCCATGTACTTCAGGGTTAGGATACCACATATTACTAGGGGACATGATTCCGTATGGGTGATTATATACTGACACACCAAGTTGGATCACTTCCTATCAATTCATGATCAGGGTTTAGTAGACAGCTTGGGAGGCTTGTATGTATATGAGACAGTCTAGCTCCATGGAGTCCCCTTAACAATCATTTCAAATTTTGATGATCACTACACATCATGATTATAGAGAGGATCACAGGAGGCCTTTGGGAATCAGTTGTGGTTGTGCACAACATTTCACCCTCAAACAGATGGCCAAAAAGATCAGACTATTCTAGTCTTAGAGTACATTCCACAAGCTTTCATGTTAGATTTTCTCCATAGTTGGGAGGATCATCTACCCTCAGTGTAGTTTTTTGTAAAATAACATCTACCATTATACCATCAATATGGAACCATTTGATGTATTTTATGGTAGATCATACTAGTCATTACATTGTTATACTGATATGGGTGACTCAACAATCATGCTCCCGTATTTGGTGTCAGCTACTATAGACAATTTGAAGATCATCCAGGATAGGATGAGCACTGTACAAAACTATCATAAGTCCTATACAGACCAACGATAGAGGCCTCTAGTGTACATGGAGGGATTCCATGTTTTTCTGATTGTCTCACCTTGAAGTGGATTATAGATATTGGATCAGGGTGGAAATCTATCTCTAAGATTAATTATCCCTTTCTAGATACTTTGAAGAGTTGTAGAGGTGTTGTACCACTTAGCTCTACCACCATAGTTGAATATGGTTCACGACATCTTCTATGTGTCGCAACTAGGGAAGTATGTGCTTAACACATCACAAGTTATCTATTGGGATAAGATAGACATTAATGATGGAGTTACCATTGTTGAGTACCCAATGGATATCAAGGATCGGTAGGAGAGGATCTTTCATGGGTGATCGATATCCCTAGTGCAGGTCCATTGGCATCATTGGAATTTTCAAGAGATAACATGGGAATAAGAGACCTAAATTTAAGCCCATTACCCTCATCTTTTTTAATATGTATTTCTATTTTTGGGTTTAAAATATATAAGGTGGTTAGAAAGAAAAAACTCTAATTTTTTTATTTATTAAATTAAAATATTATATGTATTATTTTTTAGACCCAGGCACTGATACAGTGTGAGATTCTGAGACCCTGTGCTTGATGAATTAGTTTTTTAAATATATTAATAAAACTTGTGAGAAGCTTTTCGGAAAAGTGTAATAACACCTGAACGAATGATTGGACAGGAAATATGAATTCATTTTTTTGTTCAAAACATGGGGTTTACCCTAGGTCTAATATAATCTATTTCGGTTTCGAGTGTTGGGCTTGAGAGCCTTTGTGGGTGAATAATTAAATAAAAATAATTATATTTTTTTAATTAATCAATTAAAATTCCATCCTAATGATCTCATAAATATGCAAAACTATGGATAATTTTTAGGGTTAGCCACAGAACCCTAAAAATTAAGAGAGAGCGTTGGAGGAGATCATGGAGGAAAATATCAGAACAAGGATTGTTGTGCCATCATAGTTTGTGAATCTCGCGAATGATGGCAACGAAGGAAAATTATTCATCAGTGATTTATCCAAGATCTAGGGAGGATGTTTGATTTATGTAATTCCATACTATTATTTTATCCCATTCAAACACAGATCAATCCCACAAATAAGAATTGATTCATTCATCGATGGTAGATTTATTTACAATGGGTTTATTTTGTTCATCTATTATTTTCTCTCTTCGTTCGTCTATATATTCAACAGTGGATCAAGGATAAAAATGAAAAAATGTTGAGGTTTATTCAACACATATTGTGGTTTATGGATTTATACCTTGTTTATTCCCATGTTCATCATTGATATTTTATTTGGACAACATTTTGACATATACTCTGTATTTGATCATTATGTGATTGTTATTCTGCACAATAGATCAAACTGTGGGTGTGGTTCATAATCAAGGGTGAGATCAAAGTGAAACAAAAATAAAGGACACTCACAGGTGGACTGGTGGTGCTTGTTCATCCCGGATTTGACAGAATGGCTACATATGGCATGTGTGGGAATTTCCCGAGTAGATTTAATGTCTGAATTCAGATCTCTAGTGATAGGAAGGTTAGCCAACCCCTGATCCATGATTTTTGAAAAGGAAAATGTTAGTTGTTACATGATGGATAAAACATAATATGAACTAGTAGGATCTATAAATCCCATGTCACAAGATGTGTAATCCAAAAATACACATCGTGTGAGACCCCCCCCCCCCCCCTCCCCCCATGTGGTGCGAGGGTTTCAATGCAGATAATAGTATCACAATTCATGTGAAAAATTTAACATAAAATGTGAGACATGATATAATATTAGCACGTATCTCAAGGGATACATAGTCACGATTAATCTGGATATATGGGCATGACCAAGAGTACATCGGCCGGTACACGAGCATGGCCAACAGTATACAGGAATATACAGATTGCATGGGTAGGGTGTCAAGAAATATTTGCACATTGTGTATGATTACTTGTATGTTGTGTATTTATAGGTTTACATGATGTTTGAGGTTGAACTACATGGGAAGACCAGTGGTTGGTTAGACACATTGTGTAGCCCCTAGTGCACATCTTTTATCCCCTCTTGGGATGTTTAGAGCCTTTGTTTCATCATTTTAGACCAGTATCGGTAGAGTTTTTCCTTTCTTCCATCCCCTAGAGGGTACAGTGCATCATTATGTCCATATCTCTAGATTCTTATACCCTCTATAAGATGGGTCATGGATAGAGTTTTTGGTTTCCCCCATGATATTGGAGTGTCATCCTTTGTTAGTTCTACTTTTAACCTAGGTGGGGTTTGTGCAATCGGCTTGAACTCCATGCGCGGGGAATTGATCCTTCATATAGTAGTCCATATCAGTAGGATTCATAGTTTCATTGGTATATAATCCCCTACATAGAATATTGATCTAGATTGGGTTTTTGGTATCCCCGAGTGGTCTTGGGTGTGATCCCAAATCTGAGTATCGAGGTCTTCAAAGACGAGTGAGTATTATTGGGTGGGACCCAATGATCATGACCAATTTTATGAGTTTGTCCGATGATATCATGTATCATGTAGTGGTTTCTCATGGAACAAGAATGGATTAGATGCTTCAAGTAGATTCTTGTGGCAGGTAGTTTGGTTAAGACAACCTAGAGGCATGGTTTCCTTCCTGAGTATATCTAGGTATTGTTTTATATTGATTTATATATCCTTGTTATGAGATAAATATTATTGATGGTTTTTGGTTAGTATTTTTGGGGTGTTATACTGGGTATTTTTATACCCACACCTGCATGGGCTCTTCCCACACCTTTTGATTAGGTGGGACTCTCCACAGTTTTTAGTTGGACTTATATTTGGCCCCTTTATCTCTTTCAACACTTTACTATCATACTCTGATTGAGAGAACATATATGTATACATGTACTAGTTTATTTTGTTTTATATTTCATCATTTTATGGTCCTAGATGTGTGTTCATGTGTATAGGTACATTAGGATGATGCCTCCCATGTATGTGATATGCCTACTCGATGTTGGTTGCCAACCCATGTCCTATTAGAGGTAGGATTAGGGTACCCACAGTTTGCTCCCTGTTATACCAGGTTATAAAAGATTGATATCATATGATTCGGTTATACCTTAGAACCAGATTCTATGAGATTGGACTAGGTTTTATAGCAATGTTGTTAAGTGTTTTGAGTATGGATCTCAGGACAGGGACTCTAGTGTTAGTGTGGCGGTCAATGTATTTATTCAATAGGATATTGAAAACATACTTGTTGACTCGTTTCATATAGAAAATAGTTGTATGGAAAAAAATCATGCATCATATAGTATTGGGTTTTGGTTTCCATGTCCTTCTTGAGTCATCTCCCCAGATATAATATTTTTGACCGTGGTATATCATGTTTATATCTAGATTCCTATGTGAAGATAGCCATCCAAAGTTCCACTCTGTGATAATGATTATGATCCACCACGTGAAGAGGCTTCAATGTAGGGGGGATATTCTAGAGATATTACCTTTGTGTGGTTTATTAGTTATACCACCACCCATTGAGTAGTTGTAATCACTGGCAGTGTCAGCTGATGATGCACATTGTCTGATTGTGCTCCATCAGTTCCAGAGGTGGCAAAATCCCAGGTTTTAGGGTGATCCAGAATCCCAGGTAGCTGAGGACTAGATAGAGGTAGTCACACAAGTCTTCCTACTTTTGAGGACGTCTTTAGATTATATGTAAGTCTTTATAGTGAGTCTTCTACAGGGCCCTATTGGGCAATGGTGGAGTTTAGTTACTCAATCACCGAACAAGATAGTTCTCTCCTAGTCATAATTCATGTGTCACTTCAAGGATAATTTTTATCCATCGACATTGTGATCAGTGCTCATCCAAGAGATTATGCATCAACATTAGGGAAGTATGACTATGGGAGAGCATTTAGTGAGATTTTGTGTTCTCTCATGATACTCCATGTATATAGTATAGAATCTAATATTCGTATATAAAACCTTGGAATAGGGATTACACCAAGATTTTAGGTCTTTATTTATATCTCTCTGCATTCCCACCTATGATTTGGTGCTTGAGCAGGACATGGTGGTAGAGAGTTTCCTAGTAGATAAGGCACCGCAAGTGGGTGCTGGTAGTGGGCATCCAGGAGCTGAGACCTCGTTAGCAGGCAGTTAATGGAAATATTGGGGATTCAAGCTTGTAAAATTATTTAGGAGATGATCCCAACATAAAGGATTAGTGGTATAGTAGTCTCAAGATTTCTTAGGTTAGTTGAGGGATAGGTAGTGTTTCTCCAGAAATGGTCGGGGACATCTAGCATGGGATTGTCTGACCTATCGTACAACTGATTAGGATGTGGTAGAGGGACTTCCAAGGTAGATATAAAGGAAGTATAATGGTTGTTTTTAGGGAGTATGATGTGAAAAAATTGTCTAATATGGTAAAAGGATATTGTTAGAGGTTTGACTTATTACCACCACCACCCCTGGTGGTCTAATCCAGGCATAGGGAGCTGGTGGAAAGGGACAAGGATAGCTGAAAGCTATGGAGGCCTACAACCGTGAGGCTCTATGCATAATACAATGTATGATATTTGTCTTTTCCACCATATCTATAGTACTAATAGACATTGCTTTGAGTCATTACTTCATTATAAATTCTCTAGATTGGGACATAGAGATTCCAGTTCATCCTTTGGCTCAACCCTTTCACTTAGAGACTCCAACAGGATGTAAATAAATGATTGCACACTTCTGCTGCCAGTGCTATTTGATGCTTGGTGGTGAGATCATTGTGTGGGATATATATATAGCACTGATGAGGCCATATGATGTCATATTATGTATGAAATATCTATCCACAGTCCACACCTAGATTGACTATTTTATGTAGAGGATGTGGTGTGTCTGTAGTGATGGGATAAGGTTTTCCTTTTTGGGCGAAAAAGAAAAACATAGAATAATGGTATGGGATCTGTCATAGAAGAGTGTTGAAAATTACTCACTAGTTTTCTATACTGAATATTGTAATAGTGAATGTTATAGACTATAAATTCCCTTTAGTAGTGGAAGAGTTTGCGGATGTCTTTACCAAAGACATGCTAGTCTTACCTCCCCCCTGAGAGCTAGATTTTTACATTGACACCCCGAGATGACCCTAAAATATAAACTATCATATCAGATTGATCCAATTGTGCTTTGTGAGATGAAGGTACATATAGAGGTCTTATATGAGAAGGTAATTGTAATACCCTATGTTTCCCCCAAGGAACCCCAAGTGTTGTTTTCGAAGAAGGTGGATGGGAGCGTGAGTTTATGTGTATATTACTAGTGCTTCAACTATGTGATCTTGAGAAATATGTATCCACTATTGAGGATCGATGTCCTCTATGATCAGTTGACATGGTAATAAATGTTCTTAAAGATTGATCTCAAATCTGGCCATCGCCAGCTATGAGTAAAATATGATGATATACCAAATATGACATTTATATGTCAATATGATCACCATAAGTACTTGTTTATACCATTTGGTGTGATGAATGCCACATAAGTGTTCATGGAACTCATGAAATGGATCTTTCAACATTTCCTAGAATGATTTGTGGTGGTTTTTATCAATGTTATCTTAGTTTTCTAAGCTTATGGATAGGATCACTTATGATTCTTTAGTATGGTCTTGGAAACACTATGAGAGATCCCAATTTATAAGAATCTCTTGAGCTATATGTTTTGGATTCAGGAATTCCACATCCTAGGACACTTCATCTCCAAGGTAGCAGTGGTAGTGGACCCAATGAAGGTTTAGGCAGTTATATCTTGGGATCCACCCAATATTTTTACCTAGGTGAGTAGTTTACTTGGGTTTCTAGGGTACTATTAGAGGTTTGTAACCAATTTCTCTAGAGTGGTAGCACCCTTTACAGCTTTGACCTAAAATGGGAAACCTTTCATGTGGATGGTAATGTTCCAGTAGTGTATTCAGGTGTTGAGGTAGAGGTTGATGGGAACCCCCATATTGAGATTATTAGAGGAGGGATTTTAAGTATTTAGTGTTTTGTGATGCCTCAAGAACCGAAAATAGTTTTGTCCTAATTTAGTAGTAGGCAGTGATTTCAAATGGGTCTAAGATGTTGAGACCACATGAGTAGAAAAATACAGCCCATGATCTTGATCTAGTAGTATTATTATTCACCCTAAGGATGTGGAGACACTACCTAATGGGATTGTATTTTATCATCTACTGTAACCACAAGTTTCTCAAGTATATCTTCTGTTATAAGAATCTTAACATGAGATAGAGGTGATTGTTGGAGTTTCTCAAAAATTATGACTTTTAGATTCTCGATACTCCTGGGAAGGGGAATGCGGTAAAAGATTCTATCAATTGGAGATCTTACTCTTAGTTGTTGGAAAAGGTGACAGAGCAGTTTGCCTCATTGCAGTTGTCCTTAGTGGAAAATGATGGTTCTCTATATCTTCAGTTGATGGGATTTACCCCACCACTTTTATAGCATGTTAGGGAATATTAGCATGGAGATACTAACTGTGAGATCTTACATACATTGATATCCATTTGGCATGCTCCTAATGGATTTTATGAAGTTAGGGAGCATGATATTATTTTTATAATATGGACGATGGTGCAAATGACATTACAAGAGGAGGTGATGAGGTAGTTTCATACATCCCCTTTTGTAATAAATTATGGTGTGGAAAATGTGTACCAAGACCTCTAAAATTAGTTTTAGTGGATAGGTAAGAAGAGTTGTGTTGCAGATTTTGCCTCCTAATACCTCACATGTTAGTAAGTGATGGATGAGAACCAGATTATAGTGGGTTTATCTCAACCCCTTGAGGTGATATATTGGAATTGGGATGTGATATCAATGGACTTCAGGATGGGGCTACAATGTACATCCAATGGATGTGATTCCATATGGGTGATCATAGTCTGAATCACCATGTAGGTCCACTTCCAATCCATTGATGAGCAGAGTTCAATAGATATCTTGGGACACTTGTATACGCAAGAGATATTCCAGCTCCATGGATTTTCCTCTATGATCATTTCATATTTTGATTCTCACATTACATAGTGATTATAGATAGTATTACAAGAGTCCTATGGGACTCAGTTGTGATTGATCATGGAATTTCACCCCCAAAATGATGCCCAGACTAAGTGGAATATTTTGGTATTAGAGGAAATGTTATGGGATTTCATGTTAGCTTTGGTTGCAATTTGGAGGATCACCTACTCTTGGTAAATTTTACGTAAAATAACAACAACCATTCCACCATCGGTATGGAACTATTCAAGGCCTTATACGGGTGACCCTGTAGGTCACCAATTTATTGGATTGATCCAAGATAGTGAGAACTAATGGGACCAAAGTTGGTGTGAACTACTATAGTGAAAGTTTAAATCTTCTAGGATTGGATAAGGAGTACAAAAATCTGTCAGAAGTTATATGAGGACCAACGACAGAGGCCTTTGGAGTTCGAGGAGTGAGACCATGTGTTCCTAAGGGTCTCACCTCGATTTAGATTGTGGTTATTTGGTTGGGGTGTGAAATGATCTCAAAGTTTCATTGGAATTTTTTGGATACTATATAGAGTTAGCGAGGTGGAATGCCACTTATCACTACTTCCATAGTTGTATCAGGTACATGATGTCTTCCATGTGTCATAGTTGAGGAGGTTTGTACATGACCCATCACATGTTATCGACTGGGGTGAGCGAGAAATCGAGGATAGAGATACATTTTTTAGTACCCATTGGATATCAAGGATTGGAAGGATAGGATCATTCATGGGTGATCGTTTTCCCTAATGAATTTCTAATTATAGCATAGGAATCTTTCGTAGAGAACCTGGGATAAGGAGACCCAGATGCAATCCCAGTAACCTCATCTTTTTTAGTTGGTTTTTCCCTATTCAAGATTAAAATCTCTAAGGTGGGGAGAATAAAACAATTTTTATTTTTTCCATATATTACCTTATAATACTATATAGATTATTTTCGAATCCAGACACTAAGACAACATGATATTATGAGGAATGATGTCCCTACAATTAAATATTGAAATATATTAAATATATTAGTATCACATGTGTTCATTTTTTCTAAAAAGGTATAAAAACTCTTGGACAGAGTCTTGAATCCAAAATTTGTGGTTGTTTTTGAGTTTGTAGAATGGGTTTTACCCTAAGTGCAACATAATATATGTCAACATCGGGCATTGGGCTTGAGAACCTTCATGGGTAGATAATTAAATAAATCTAATCATATTTATTTATTTAATAAATTAAAAGACTAACCTAATAATATCTTATATAAATTCCATTATGTACAATTTCTAGGTTTAGCTTCATAACACTAAAAATTAAGAGAGATCATTAGAGGAGATATTGGTGGATGACATCAGATCAGATAAGATTGAGGATCTTTGTGCCATCAGAGTTCATGGATATTTACAATGATGGAAATGCATAACCGTTATTCATTAGTGACCAATCCAAGCTTCAGGTAGGTTGTGTTATATTCTTAATTCCATATCGTTATTTTATTCCAGTTGAATGTGGATCAATTCCACAAACAAGAATTGATTCATGCATGGATGGTAGAATTATTTATGATAGATTTAATTTTTTTTGGTTATTTTCCATATTTGATCATATATTTCTTCGAAAATGGATCGAAGCCAAAAATGAACAAAGGTTGGGGTTTTTTATTCATATATTTTTGTTTATGGATTTCTCCCATGTTTCTTCGCACATTCATCATTGGTATTTTATTTTTCAAATGGTTCAATGAATACCTGGTACTTGATCATCGTGTGACTGGTCTTTGACATCATAGATCAATACCATGGGTGTAGTTCATGATTGAGGATGTGATCCAGGTGATATGCCAATGGTGGATGGTCGCATTTGTATGAAAAAGGAATATAGGCTACCATTCATCCTAGATTTGATGTTGTGGCTACTGATGGAGTGTGTGGGAATTTCCTGAGCAGATTCAAATTCTGGATTCCAATATCCGATGATGGGAATATTGTCTGAAACTAGATCCAAGATTTTCAGTAAACACATTGGTGGAGGCAACGTAAAGGATGACAAGAAAGATAAATCATAAAGATATTTAAATCTTGGGTTACACAGCATGTTATTCGTAATTACACACTATTTAGGACCCCCCATGTGATTATAGGGTTTCTAAGGACAAAAAAGTATGACACATTGTGTAACACATATCACACACCCTATGAACCATGATATCTAATCCACATGTATCTCAAAGGATTCATGGGAATGGGAAGGCTAGGATACATGGGTATGGTTAAGTGTACATGGGTTGGTACACAGGATCAGCTAAAAATACACAGGCAGGGATAGATGGCAGGGTCAGGGTTTTGGGAAATCTCTACACACCATGTATGAATACTTTCATGTTGTGTATTTATGGATTATATGTTATGTGAGAAATCACCACACTGATAGACTAGGGGTTGTATTGGCATGCCATATACCCCCCCCCCCCCATTATGTGTCATATATCCCCTTTGAGGGTGTTTCGAGCCTTTGTTTTTTTTATTTTTTACAAGTATAGGTTGAGTGTGTCCCTTTGTTTCATCCCCTCAAAGGTACAGTGTGGAATTATGTCCATATATTTGGATTTTAATACCCTCTAGAGGATGATTCTTAGAGAGATTTTGTAATTTCCCTCCATGATACCATATTTTCATCCTCTATCATTTCTTCTTATAAACTATGTGGGGTTTGTGGAATCATCATGACCTCCATGAGTGAGGCATTGATCCTCCATCTAGCAAGTTGTTTCAGTACGAGTTTGTTGTATCATTTTTATAGGATCCCCTACATAGAGGGTTGATCTATATTGGGTTATTGGTGTCCACTAGTGGTCTTGGGTATGATACCTTATCTAATTATTAGGGACATTAGAGACCAGTGAGTATTCTTTCAGAGGGCCTAATGATTATGACCACCTGGATGAGTTACTTCAATGATAGTGTGGCTCATAGAGTGGGTTCTCCTAGAACAAGAATGTCTGAGAATATTTGATTAGAATCCAATAGTTGGTAGTTTGGTTGAGATCACTTGAAAATTTGGTGTCCTTCCTAAGTATATTTGGGTTTTTTCCATTGATTTTTATATCCATCTTATGATATGACTATTACTGATGCTTCATGTTTAGTGATTTTGGGATTTCCTACTAGGTATTTTTATACTCACCCCTACATGGGATCTACCCTTACATGTTCTATGTTATATATATGATTAACCATTTGAATATTTCCTAAGAGTATAGAGAGATAATGAATCACATCTTGAGTAATTTAGACTGAGCTTTTTTGGGTGGTTTCATTTGATTGTAGCCCTCGCCTTCTAAGAAGGATGGACTCTATGTAGTTTTTGTTTGGGTTTGTATTTGGTACCTTTATCTCTTTCAATACGTTATTGTCATAATATAATTGTGGGATCATAAATTTATGCATGAATTGGTTTCTTTTGTATTAAATTTTATCATTTTATGGGCCTGCAGATGTGGTTGTGTGTACAGGTACATTAGGATAATGTCTCCTATGTGTATGATATGTCTACTCAACACTAGTTTCCTAACCAAACATATTGGTAGTAGGCTTGGGGTTTTCATAGTTTCTGTCCTATCAGTTCAGGTCATGAAATATATCATTTTTGATCCATTTTCCCCTGAAAATTAATTTATATTTATTTAATACTTCAAGAAATTACTTTAATTCCCTTCACCTGCATATAAAAAAGAACCCCATATCCTCTTCCCTACACACTTACAAAGCTATTTGGTTCATCAAATTCCTACCCAAAGTCATTTCTAAAATCCATCCCCATGTTCTGGAGGTATTATTGTGGACACAATCTCATCCTTAGAGGGATTAAGTTTTAAAGAAAAGGTGATTTTTCGAATAAGAGATATAACTTTTAACTAAATGTTTTAGTTTTATTTCTTCTTGTACCTGCATCCAATCTTCATCAACTATTATAAAATAATTAAATTATTACCTTAAATATAATTATATTTTAATATTTCAATTTCATAACTTATATCCATCTTCTTCTTCCATACAATGAGCAATGAATTCATCATTTATGTGTATGGCAGACTATCACCTCGCAAACCAACATTATTTGTTTTCCATCACCATCTCTCATGGATGGTTATAATTTTGGATTTAATATATATTTATGTGTGTGTGTGTGATATTAATGGGATAATTATAATTCTTAAATATATGATATCATCTATTTTCTTACTTTTCAATCCATTAAAAATGATAATGTCATTCATGCGTACGTGTACATTACCATATCCACAAAGCGATGTGATTCATTTTTCATAACCACATCACATTGATACTATATATAAGTGAAATTAAATAAATAGTAATATATTTATGATATAATAATAATTCTAAAAATATAAAATCATACATACTTTATTTCCTTCATGTTATTTGAAAAATAAAAACATTACTCATGTGTAGATATGGCCTAACATCTCCATGATTGTAACATTGTTCATTTTTCATAACCACATATCATATTTAATTTTATAAGTATAATTTATCTTTAAAAATGATTATTATTTCATAAATTTTATTCTGGATATGACGGAATAATGTCCCATTTGACAACGATCAATATGACAAAGCTGTTTTAAAGTTATGAACTAAATATACCTAAAACACCTGATGTGGACATAACTGATTAAGTAATTATATATGTCATTAAAATAAATGAAATAAATAGATTAATTATATGGTTTTAAACATGTAATTTTTTTAAAATAATAAATAATTGAAAAAGTATATTATATAGGAGTTACATACCTGGAAAGTCTATACTCGAGGTAAGGGATATCATTTCAATTTACATTCATTAAGGAATATTTTAATGTTATGAACCTAATTTATTTTATATATTGTATATGTTTTCACTTTTATATATTGTATCATGAATCCTTAGTAATTCATTTTATTTGAATTTAAAATTCAAATTGTTTCATCCAAGGGTATTTAACATGAAAGTTACTAAGTGGTAAGGGGTTTCATAACTCAATTTCCATTCATTGATTTATAACACTTAATAATTTAATTTTTTATTCCATGATTATGTTTTAATTGACCTGCAAATTTTTTTATGTTGTATTAATAAAATTTTATAGATTTAAATATTTTTACATAATCACTTCTTAGATTAATTATCACTTCAAAAGTTATGATATTTGCAAGGGATTTCTTTATCTTAATCTCATTTTCTTTTGACATGTTTCATTTAATGTACCTTTATTTACATGTATGGTTTACTTATTATCTCATGAATTAATTTTCACATATTACTTCGTAAAATACATGGGATTTATAGAGTTATTTAATAATATATGCCTCAATATCTATTGATTTGAAAGTTATAAAAAATGTAAACGATTTATTTTACAATCTCCTTTATTTTTTAGATTGTTTATGTTTAAGGTTCTTTTGGGGAAATAATATTATACATTTTTATTGAATGAAATATCTTTTCTTCTACTTTGGTTATAAATTTTGTTTACATTTTTAGTTTCTATTCCCTCCCTTGTTGACTAAACAAATATCAAGAAAGTTGGTTGAAATTGATGTCAATATTGTGTCTTCTTTACGATTGAGAATCTTTCTCTTTCATATCCATGTTTTTTAAAATTATTTCCATTGTATTCATTCCTAAAGATAAATTATCTACCAAATTTATTTAATATTATCTTCCACATTCTTTTAAAATGATTTGAAAAGGGTAATTTCTTAATTTTTTAAAAAAGGTTACTTTTGACTCCTTAAAAAATGTTTGAAAATAATATTTGTTTTTAAAATTTATTTAATTAATGGATTTTACCACCATCATAACCATTATTTTAATTTAAGCATCATTAAAAGTTTCGAAGGTTCTTTTTAATGAAACATATTTTCACAACATTTTGAGGATTTTTAGTTTTTCAAAGTAATTTTCCAAGTAGAAAGGGTAATTTTCTCAAGAATTATTTTAATGATTTTTAAATTGTATTTATATTCATCAATAAAAAAACATTTATGTCACTTATTCTCTAATAGGGATATATTTCAATTATAAAATTTTTATTCTTTACCTCGATGGATTATGATTGTTTCACAGAGATTTTCATGTAACTTATTCATTTTCCACAGGTTAATCAAATTATGAAAGTAATAATGGTTTTTTATATGAGTTTTAGAATGAAATGAAATCTATATGTACTTTTCTCATGCTATAGTACTTTGAAATTTATTATGTTGATCTGTGGTTTCATTATAAACCAAGGATGGGTGGTTTCATTATAAACTAATTATGGGTGGTTCTATTATAAATCAAGGATGGTTGGTAACATTGTAAAACAAGTATGGATGGGTCTCTTATATCCCTCCAATTCATTGGGTAGTGATTATGTTCTCTGGAGAATAATATTGGAATTAGACCATATTAGTTATTCCATTATTAAGAGTGATTGTAAGACTGATATGAATATGATGTTCTATGATACCAATATGTTTTCTTTATGCTTTTGTTGATTTTTAAATGGTTCCTTTGATAAATATTGATATCACATAGATTGTTATTAATGATTTTCATGACTCTTTCCTTTGATAATGTTTATTCATTATCATGGGTTTTATGATCTGAGTTTTGATAGGCATAAATTCCCTTATGTTATACACACGCACATTGATTATATCAGCATAACTTTATGTTCATCTTAATCTCACTGATGAAATTCAACTGTTAATTCTTATTATTACCCTTACCGAGCATTTTATCTCAGCCTTTTTATGTTTCTATTTCCTTGGGCTATGAATAAAGGTTTTAAATATGTTAGCCTAAGACAATTACTAGATGAGATTATGTAGATTTTTATGAACCAGTTATTTATGTATCCATTTTTACTTGTAAGAGTTTTTCTAAATTCTTTGAGACTCTATATGTAACACCCTAATATTTTATATTATTCTTTTCTATGAATAAACTTGATTTCTTAAATAGCATGTGTTACAAGTAACATCGAGTTTAAACGAACTGTGATATACTTTTAAAATATTTTTAAATATTATCATTATAACATATCTATTAAAATTATCGGTATGAATAGTAATAACCACTTTCTAAAAATTATGTATAAAAATTTTAGATAAATAAAATATATTTGTAAATAAGTACTAAATTTTTAGTAAAGTCTTTACATGCTTCAAAATTTTATTTTTTTTTTGTCAAAAATGTTTTTATTGCTTTTTATAAGAAAGTAATATAAATAATTTAAGCTAATTTTTTGAAATTATAACATATAAAATGAACTTATGTTTTTAAATAATCATGTTAAAATTAACTTTGGGTAAAATTTTGGGATTTTTCAAAAAATGTTGATTTTTTAGTGAATAGTGAAAAATAATGATTTTTTTAAAATTGTCATTTGTTTTCATTGAAAAATTCCAATAATATTCTTAATAAGATACTATATTAATATAATTAACCTTTATTTATACATAATATAACTAATTATTTATGAATCAACCTTATATGTGATCCGGGTTTAGAAATACATTTAGAATTATACATGCATTTTTTTAGAAAATAGTTTTGCGTCACGCTTTTCATAATAATTATAAAATGAATTTATGCCCCTTATATAGGTTGAATTTTAAAAAATTTTATCCATATTTTAAATAAAAATATATACTATTATTTAATGATGTTAACTTAATTTTTTTCATAATGAATAGTGAAAATGGTAAAAGAATTGTCACCGTAGAAAAAGGGTAAGTCTGGTTACCCCAGGTTAAAAATAAGTGATAAGCATGCCATTATTTATATTATATATTATTAGATGAAGTTATTTAAATGGTTATAACTATAGGGTAAATATTTAATCCCTATGGGACAATTTTCTATGAAAGTGACCTATATAATATTTTATGTGAAGAAAAATAAAAAATGTCACTTTATTACTTTTAAATATATATTACGAGTTCACGTAAATATAAAATAAGGTTTTTAATAAATACTAATTATTATTTTAATAATATTGAAATTATTTTCCTGATGTTAATTTAATTATAATTTTTAGTGACTATATAATTACATTAAATTCTTACGTAATGCCGAAAAAGTATTTCATTAATTAATAGAAAAAAAATGATTTCAAAAATATTAAAAATATTTTGATTTCAGTGATTTATAGTGTTCTATGATTTTTATAAATGAATAAATATATTAATTATTTGTTTAATTTCAATATTTTAATTTTATATTTGTCTTGATGTGTTTAAATTCAAATTAAATAAAGTTTCAAAAATGACAGTAATGTTATTTTATAATAAATAATATTTTATTAAATGATTTAAAATTCATAAAAACCCTTTATTAGTCCAAATGTTTTTTATATGTTTAAAAATATCATATATGGTCCATTTATAATACAAATACCCTTTTATAGTATCTATATTGACCCCTAAAGAGTAAAAACATCATTATCACAGTAATTATAAAAAATAGTTAATGTGGGTTAAAATAAAGAAATAAGGGTAAAAACATAATCTAAACTTATACAAATTTTATTTAATGATATGGTTCAAACCCATATGTATACTATATTATAATTTTATCATTTTTGATGCATTTTCAAATGAAAAATAGTTCATATTAATTTAATATTTTAAGAAATTCCAAAGGTGCCCCTCTACTCACTTACAAAAGGAAACCTCTACTTCTATTTAATACACACTTAAAAAACCTTTTGGTTTAGAAAATAACAACTAAAATCCCTTAATTATGTCCCTTACCACATCCTATATTCCTTGGTTTTATTATTAAACTCTCCTAGGAAGACCATAGTTTTAAACCAAAAGAGGTTGTCCAAAGAAGTGGCATCATTATTAACTGAGTGTATTTATTTTATTCCTTCTTCGATGAAATTAAAATATTATTCAACCATGATAAAATAATAAAATCAGTATCTCCCATATAATTAGTTTTAATTCTGTTAATTTAATAAACTAAATTTATCTCCCCTTCCATCAAATGCGAAACAAAATCATTGTTCGTGGGTACGGTAGACTACCAGCTTGCGAACTGATGTAATTCATTTTTCATCATCGCCTCTCATGAATGATTATGATGATTTATTTAATATATATATATATATATATATATATATTAATTTCATATTTATCATTGTATAAAATAAATTTATCATATATTTTTTAACCTTTTCATTCATTAAATGATGATAATGTCGCTCATGAATACGTGTGGATTACCACCTCCATGAATCGACATGATTCAGTTTTCATGACTGCATCACATGGATAGTATATATAAGTATATTGAAAGAAATAATATAATATTTATGATATAATTATCGTATTTTAATGACAAAATTACACTTACCTTCTTTCCGTTATGATAATTGAAAAATAGAAATGTTTCTAATGAGTATGTATGACATATAACCATATTTCATTCTTTGTTTTAAAAGTATAATTGATGTATAAAAATATTCATTATTATTATTCTAGATATGATGGAACAATGACCACTTTTACCATAGTCAACATATAGAAGTATTTTTGTATGAATTGAATATTGTCAAAACATATAACGTGAACTTAATTGATTATGTAATTTAATATAATATGGTAACAAATAAAATAAAAGGAATAATAAACAATAAAAAGTTTTTAATAAAGTAAATAATTAACATAAGTTTATTATTAATGAAGATAAAGAACATATTTTATGAGTTAGACCTAAGGTAAGGGGTTTCTTAACTTAATTCAATTCATTTTGTTATACAAAACTTCATTGATTATATTATGACGAGATTATATTTGAAATGAGCATATATTGATTTATGTTTTATTTACATTTTTTGTGGATGTTCAATTGTTATACATAATCTCTTCATTGACTAATTCCCACTACAATGATAATATCTTTGTAAATTATTTCATTTAAATATTCTTTCATTGAGTCATATTTTAAGGTTATGCACAAAATATATTTTATATGGTGTATATAATATAGAGACTAAAGCTTAATATACATGGATATTACATCATTTTAGATGAATATTCAGCACATTAAAATAATACATGTCCGGGGACTGTAATAGTTTACTGTCTTTGACACTTGGAAACATAATCTTCTAAATTAGTGAAAGATCTTCAATATCTCCATTAAATATCGTCCCCTTTATTACTCCTACATAAATCCTTTCTTCATAACCTGAGGAAAGGAACCATAATAAAGGGTTGATCTCATATGCTCAGTAAGGGTAAAAAATGGAGATATGTAAGAATAATATGAGCATAAAGGTTTGAGAACATGATGTTAGCATTAAAAGATCATACCCTCAATATCAATGATCGTAATCAAGAGTCATTCCATAAATATTGGTAGTTAATAAGACATGAATCAGAAGGAAATCAAGAGCATAATCCATGTGATCATAACATAATCATAATAGATATGATTTTTGCTAACTCATAAACATATATAATTATTTCCATTGTACTCAAGGATTAATTCCAATGCCATATTAGTGGAATGGGTTCACTCCCCAAATCATATTAGTTGTAAAGGATCACTCCCAAGACCATATTAGTGGACAATGTACTTTACTAAAATGGGTTCACTCACTATTCTGACCATGTATTAATAAATCAAATTCACCTACCATTCCATTCCTATATTACTAAACAAAGTTCACTCCTCATTTCAAGCCAATATTAATGAACTGAGTTCAGTCCTCATTCGAGCCATGTATTACTGAACCGAGTTCACTCCTTATTCAATCCCAGTATTACTGAACTGGTTCACCCCTTGTTCCAGCCCTGTATTACTGAACCAGGTTTGAATCATGTTCTAACCATGTATTAATAAATTGAGTTCACTCCTCGTTCCATACCTGTATTACTAAAATAGGTTCACTCCCTATTCTAGCCATGTATTACTGATCTGATTTCACTACTCATTCCAAACCTGTCATACTGAACCTATTGAACTCCTTGTTCCAGACATTTCTATCACATGATATATATAAATTTTTACCCAATGAATATGAGGGTGATATAGTTCCTACCCATTACAAAATGAAATCATATATACATGTGCCACAAGATAATATAACCTTCATCATATCATGGACCATAAAAATAAGATGGGTTTTATAAACATCATTTAATAACCCATGAAATGAAATGGGTATCATAAACATTTAATCATATCATAACCAAGAAAAGAGATAGGTTTCATAATCATTTCATCATAGAATAACCCATGAAAGATAATAGGTTTCATATGTGTTTTATCATGGAATAACTCTTGGAAGAGAAATGGGTTTCACAAAAAACATTATATATTATTCATAAACCATTAAAAGAAAAAATAAGAATGGTTTACATGGATAATAACCCTATTAAATTGTAAATTATATTAAAGGATGTCATCTTAGAAGGATAAGGATTTTGAAAGATCACTTGAAATATAAATTTTCTTTGAAAATCACTTATGAAAACATATAAAATTTTCAAAATCATTTTATTTGAAACCACTTTGAAAACATATAAAGTAATCATGAAAAATAATTTAAAAAAATTATTGAATAAAATATCCTTTCTTATTTGAAAAACACGTATAAAACATAAAATAGTTTGAAAACATTTTCTTTTGAAAATAACATTGAAAATATATAAAAAAGTATTTAAAACCCATTATCAAAAATGTTAAAAATATAAAAAATTACTGAAAATATTTTTCTTTGAAACTCACTTTAAAAAATGAATTTATAGAATATTAAGAAATAAAATTTCAAAAATATCCTTGTAAACTTGCAAAGGAAGCTTCAAGGAAATTATGGTGGGTAAATCTGTACATGATGAACATTCCTTTTGCACCATAAAAATTTTATTAAAGTTACTAGATCAAAAAATGACAAAAATATTACATTTAAAAAAATCATTAAAATGTTAAAACATGTAAAAATAATTTTTTACACATCATAGTAAAACATTTTTAGAAAACATGGTTTTTTGAATAAAAAATATTGACTGAAGACATAACTAAAGTTTGATTTTCATAAATAACATTATTAATTATCTTAGGGCCGAAAGAGTTTAAAAATGGTACCAATACATAGAGATGTCATGGATAACAAGCGAATAATAAAATTTATGAGATTTATTGATATTTGGATAAAAATATTTTACTAATGGAAACATAATCATAAAAAATATTGTTGAAATAAACTATTACCACTTTGTTAACATTGAATCATAATAATATTGAAATAATAACATTAAATTATGATTTCAATATCCTAAAAATAATATTATTCATGATATAAAATTTCAAATGGAAGTATATACACCTCATAGAAAAATTTAGGTGCATAACATGGCATGTGTCTCAAATAATTTAAATTGAGAAAATTTTTCTTAACCAATTAGGTAATTTTTGAACCATATACACAATGAAATAAATATTATAAAATGGATATGAAAATACCAATAAATTTAAGTATAATAATCATATAATATATTCATGGGAATTATATACACCACAAAAACAAAATGAGTGGTGAATAAGGCACAAATCTCACAGAAATAAAAGTTGGAGAGAAAACTCTTACCTTAAGCCTTGAATTTATTCATACATATTTAAAAATCCTCTATAATAAGTATAATATTATTATAAATCTAAATTAGAACCATATTATTATATATCATACCATATATTATTTTATTATGATTTTACATTACCCGTTTAATAAAAATTTCATGTTAATGTTACGTTTTGGGTAATATCTGATTTGTTTTCGTATATGTTATGAATTGTTATTAATTAGACACTTACTTAGATCGAGATTTAATTATTACCATAATTTAAAACATGATATAAATACAATATATATTCATTATATAAATATTTGTGATAATATATAAAATATAGGAATATGGAATGTAATGCACCGTTCATAGGAACCTTATAATACAAAAATTTAATTATATTAATTATATTAAAGTTATTATATAATCATGGAATAATAAAAATTGAGTTGGTAGAGAAAGAAAATAAAACAAAAGGTCATGTGGAAGGAGTTTTCCTCTTATTTAGGTAACTCCTCTTGGTTTTCACCAAAGGGCTTCCTTGGCTAGATTTCTCACCAAAGTATGAATTATAGGATGACGTTATTAGATTTTGGAGGATATTTTTTAGGTTTTTTTATCCAAATTTATCTATAGGTGTAGGGAAGTGAGGGGGGTGAGTTCTCTTTTATAGTGGAGGAGGAGTGGTGTTCATGTAAATATTAAAAAGGTAAACACTATTGAGTTTTTTCCCTAACATCATTTGCATCCAATAATTATAATTTTTTTATAAAATATGGTAATTGGTTTAAATATTTCCATGAAATGGATTTTTGACATGTTTCTAGGTTATTTGGACCCTTAAATTAATGTTAAACCACTAAGTAATATTATTTTTACCTTAATTGATGTAATTAAATTTAATTACTTTCACAAATATTTTTGGTAAAAAAATAGTTGAAAATATTATAAATTAAAATTTTTATTATTAAAAATAAGGAATCTATTTTTATAAATTATAATCATAGAAGTGGTAGAAATTAATTTAAATATATTCCCACAAAAGTGTCGCAATAGTGGGTTTTTAAGCGAAAAATTTCAAAAGATTTAATTATTCTTATATCCAGTTTCAATGTGAAATTGGTTCTAATTATCTAAATTGTATTAATTTATATATATTTTATCTAATTATTCATGAAACCCAAATTAAAATATAATTTAACTATATAAATAAATTATTATAAAAAATTGTTTTGAATTAAAATTCAGTATTTTTCATTATTCCTCATAAAATGAAACTTCTCTAAAAAATAGAAAAAATTCACCCAATGTAAATTTAGATATTATAATTTAAAAACTAAAGTTTATTTTGAAAAAAAATTATAAAAGTGTCAAAATATATATTTAAAATGGGTTCTCTTTTAAAAGGTGGTAAAATTATCTTACAGAAAAATACATCTTTTTATTCATAAAATTGGATTTATTCTTATCTTATACCTATCAAATATATTGGATGGGTATAAAACATATTTATTGAATATATAAAATCAAAATTTTATTGAATAAATTCATCAAAATTTGTATCTTTAATTTATTGAGATAAAATTCTGTTTGTATATTGGAAAATAGTTTTCTTAGAAAAGTAATTTCTTTATATTAAAATATTTATTATATTCATTTTTAACTAATTGGAAAAATATTATTAATTTTATATACATTTTTAAATCATATTTTCACAATTTATTTAATCTTTTTTATAACTTCCATTATAATGTCTAGTCCATAACTATGATAATATTATAATAATAGTATCAATAGTATACTGTAGTTCAGTAAAACCCAGTCTAGCGTGCAACACAAGCTATCAAAGGGACTCGGTACTGTGTGTACCACAATCCAAACATAGTGATGTATGTACCTTAAGCTAATCTAATTGTTGTTTGTAGTAAAATATTACCTTGGTGTTGCATATAACTCAAATCAAACTTAGTTCTTTCATATAAAAAAATCTATATTTATTGTTTTGTGAAATTAAAAAATTTAGAAAGATTAAATTAATTCAAAAAATATATTTCACAAAATCCTAGGGTGTTACATTCTATCCCACTTAAAATGAATTTCACCCTTGAAATTTTTCTGGGTTATCAAAGGATTAATACATGAAAGTTTCTTTCATAGAAACTCACATCATAAAAATGAATACTAAAACTTCCTTTAAAAAAAGAAACATAGAAACAGAATGACTACCCAAAGTAACTCATAACATTGTTTCTACATAGGATAAAATAGGTATAAACTGAAAATATGGACATGGAAGAAAATCGTAAATAATCATAGATATTGATAATGATCAATGATCACAAGAAAGTGGGTGATCCAATGAAAGTTAAAAATCATGAAACCATAATCTGAAGAAGCATGAAAGTTGTCATTAATATCATTAAAAATGATGATAATATGATATAATTTTGTTTCAAGACCATTTTTTCCTAAAGTTGAATAATTTTTATGCGAATATATACTTAAATGATTTTAGTAAAACCCACCCCCCCTTTGTTATGCCTTGATCAATTTCTGATTCTTCTATTCTTCTAAGAAATAAATGTGAATTTTCATTCCTAAAGCATTAGTAGATCATGATATCCATAAATAGAATGATAGGGTATTCCATATGTCTTTAGTTATCACAAAACAAAATTATCACATTTTATCCAACATTTAGAAATCCTCATATGGAAAGATAATACTTTAATCTCTAAAATTTCAACTAAAGTTTAACATAAATCATTCTATAAATGTTTAACCTTATAACCCTTCAAAAAAATGGAATTAAATAAATTTAGAAACCAGGTCACTAAATTTTTTGAAAATAGCTTAAAATTAATCCTATATATATCATAAAGTATCTCATTTTTTTCATGTACCAAACATGTGAATACCTTCATCATTTATTCTCTTGAAACATGGTAATAACCTGAATTACCATAAATCATTATTTATTGTATGCATGTTTCCATATTCCAAAGTTTATTGTATATATTCCTTAAATCCAAAAATTTTGTAAACTTCATCGATGATAGAATAAACAAATTTTCAATAAATCTTTACTTAGTTCCAAGGTAATCTGTATCATCTAATTTATTTATTCATATCCAACATATCATTATCCAAACATAATTATCTTAACCTAAGGAACATATTAAGGGTTAAATTTCCCTTAATCACATGTTTTCCATTAAAATCACCATTCCATTAAATCACTTTTCTATGTCTTCAGCACCATTGAACATATCCTTTTGAATCATTAATAAAAAACTTATACTGAAAATACATATATATTTCATGATTCATATAACATAATATTTGAATTCCAAAACATATACACTTCAATAATCCAAATTTATTCTTAAACCATTACATGGGATTCATAATCTTATTCCTTAATACTCCTTTCCTAGAATATTTAATATTAATCATGCCGTATAGTTTCTTAAACTAAATCTAATCAAGATTCTTATGTTTAATGTAAACGATAATGTAATAACATCCCATACCTTTCACATTTCATTTTTAATCCCTTTATCTTCAGTGGTACAATCAATATTCGTACCACCTTCCTTATTCTCTTTATGATATTTCAGCTTAGGAAATCTATTTTCATAATTCTCATACTTTCCGCATATAAAACATTCAATGTTAACTAAGTTCCTTCTAGTTCACACATTTGAATAAAACTAGTAAGCATAAAATGAGAAACAGTTATCATAATATAAAACCACATAATCATGAAAAATTACTTATATGATGCCTAAATCATGACACCTACATTTTAATATATGACACCATAGGCTTATTCTTATATAGATTCTAAGACATATCCTTAGAAATATCCCCAGGTATATCATTAATGTTTTCTCATCCTAGTTTTCAAAGGATGATGAAAAAATTCTATTTATACAAAATATAGAGAATATGGCTTAACATACATTGATATTACATCATTTTAAATGAATATTCATCCTATTACAAAAATACATTCCTAAGGATTGTAATATTTTAGTGTCTTTAGAAACATGAAAATGTGATCTTCTAACATGGAAAAATATATTCACCATCTCCCTTAAAGATCTTCCCCTTTAGTAATTCTAATTAAAACCTTTCTTAATAACCTAGGGAAAGAAAAAATAATAAAGGGGTGAGCTCAGATGTTTAGCAAGTGCAAACAAGAGATATATATTGGAATAACATGAGCATAAGGGTATGAGAACATGATCTTTACATTAGAACATAATACCCTGCATATGAAATATCATAATCAAGATCCATGGAATAAATATTATTAGTTCCTAAGACATGAATCAGGAGCTAATCTAAATAATAATCCATGATATCATAAGATAATCATAATACATTAGATTGTGGTAGACACATAAACATATAAAATGATTTCTAAAGTAGTCAAGACTTAATTCCAAAGCCACTTAATGGAATAGGTTCACTCCCCAATCCATCATAGTAGTCATGGTTCACTCCCAATACCATATTAGTGGAAAAAAGTTCTTTACTAAACTGGGTTCATGCCATGTTTTATCCCTATATTACAGAACTAGGTTCACCACCCATTCCATCCCTATATTAATGATCTGGGTTCACTCCTTGTTCCATCCCTGTATTACTAAACCAGGTTCACTCCTCGTTCCAGGCCTGTATTATTAAAATATGATCACTACTCATTCTAGCCCTGTATTACTGAATTGGTTTCACCTCCTGTTCCATCCCTGTATTACTGAAACAATTTCACTCCTTGTTCCAACCCTGGATTACTGAACTGAGTTCACTCCTCATTTCAGTCCTGTATTACTTAACCAAATTCACTCCTCATTCCAGACCTATCATACTGAACCGATTTAACTCCTCATTTCAACCATGTCTATCTCATGACATATATGAATCTTTACTTAAATAATTATATAGAGATATATGTTCCACCTATCACATAATTCAATCATACATACATGTTCTATAATATAATAAAACATTAATCATATCATGACCCCTAAAAGAGATGGGTTTCATACACAATATATTATAACCCATGAATTGAATTGGGTATCATAAAAATTTCATCATACCAAAACCTATAGAAAATAGAGAGGTTTCAAAATAATTTTATCATATAATATCCTGTGAAAGGAAGTAGGTTTCATAAGTGTTTTGTCATGATATAACTTGTCAAATAGAAATGAGTTTCATAAACAACATGTCATCATAACCATAAACCACTCAAAGAAATAATAGGAATGGTTTTTATGGATCATAACCCTAGTAAATTATAAAATATAACAAAGTATATCACCTTATATGGAGAAAGTTTTTGAAACATCACTTGGAACATAACCTTTATTTGAAAATCACTTTTTAAAAGATATAAAATTTTCAAAATCCTTTTCCTTGAAACCACTTTTGAAAACATATAAAGTAATCAGGAAAAATCATTTAAAACATTTGTTGAGGAAATTATTCTTTATGCTTTTAAAAAATATTTTTAAAACATAAAAAATTTTTAAAATATTTTCCTTTGAAAATAACATTGAAAAAATATAAATAATGATTTGAAAACCATTTTCAAAACCTTTTAAAATATAAAACCTTTTTCAAAAAAAAATCTTTGAAAACCACATTAAAATAATGAATTTATATAATATTAGGAAAAAATATTATTTTAAAAAATTCCTTGTAAATTTTTAATGTAAGCATCAAGGAAATGACGATGGGTAAATTCGTACATGCCAAACAATCCTTTTTCACCGTAAAAATTATAGAAAATTTACTTGAATGGAAAACGACCAAGAGATTACTTTTAGAACATTTTTTATTAAAAATTTAAAACATGTATAAAAATTTCATTTGCACATCATATTGAAATATTTCTGAAAATCATTTTCAAAAACATGGTTTTTTTGATAAAAAAATTACTAAACAAAGAGAGAAATAAAGTCATATTTTAATAAAAACACTATCTTTATTATTTGAAGTACCAAAGATAGGGAAAATGGTACCAATACATGGAGATATCATAGATAATAATATTATCATAAAATTAATAATATTTATTGAGATATTGATCATAATAGTTCATCAATGGAATTATAATCATAATCAATCTCAATAAATGATGTGATTTTAGAAATAAACTGTTACCAATTCGGTAACATTAAATCATAAAAATATGGAAATAATAACATTACATGAAGATTAAAATATCATTATAATAATTATATTCATTATATAACATGTAAAATTGTAGTAAATACACCTCATTGAAAAATATAGGTGCATAACACGGCATGTCTCTCAAAGAAATCAAATTTAGACAAAATTACTTTTCCAATTCGGTAACTTTTGAACCATAAACCCCATAAAATTAAGATCATAAAATAGATATTTAAATACCCATAAATTTAAAGACAATAATAATAGAATAAATTTATGGTCATTATATACACCACAAAAAATAAATTATTGGTCACTAAGGCATAAATCTCACAGAAATAAAAGTGATACGAGAAAACACATACCATAAGTCTTGACTTTCTTCGAACACATTCAAAACTCTTGTATAAAAATTATACATTTATTATAAATCTACAAAATAACCATATTATTATATATCATACCACATATTATTTTATCATGACTTTATATTACTATTTTTTTAACAATTTCATGTTAATGTTATGTTTTGTGTAATATCCTCTTTATTTTTCATTTATGTTTTGACTTGTTATTCTGGATTATCTTACTTAGATCAGGATTTACTTATTTATATAATGTAAAATTGATATAAATATCATATATGTTCATTATATAAATATTTATAATAATATATAAAATATATAAATATGAAATAGAATAAACTATTCATGGAGATGGTTGGTCATATGTACGCATGAATGTTGTTTTCGTTTTCTTATCGTATTGAAAGAAAGTATGTAAATGAAATATATGTATATATATATATTATAATTATAGTAGAATTATAATTTTATAAATATCATATAAAATTACTAAACCCATCCTTAATACATTTCATGTAAAGTGTGAACGAATCGCATCGCTTTAAGGAGGTGGTAGTCCCAATGTCCACAAACAAAATTATCATATTTACACAAAATGGAAAACATGAAGGTACGTTTTATATAATAATTAAATAAGAATAAATAGATCATAAATATCTTATATATCACATAAAATAGTATTTACAACATAATTCATAACCATGATAGGTTGTAAAGGAAAAAAATAAGAACATCATTTCGCGAGGTGGTAGTCCGACGTACACATGAATGATAAGTTCATTACCCATTTAGTGGAAGTGTGTGTAGTTTTAGGTTAAAACAATATAATATAATCATACTCGTATATTAATTATACTAAGGATATTTTATAAACTTATAATAATAACATATATTTTTTGGTGGAGAAAGAAAATAAAATAAAAGAGCTTATGGAAGGATGTTACCTCTTCTTTAGTTAAATACTCTTGGTTTAAACCAAAGGGATTCTTTAGTTGGATTAATTCACAAAGTTGGTATTATAGGGTGAAGGTAGGGTATTTGGGAGGATATTTGGGTAGATTTTATCTGAGCCAAATTTCTTGAGAAGTGTGATAAATTGATGGGCATGAGTTCCCTTTTATAATGGAGGAGTGTTATTCTTGTAAATATAAAAATATAAATAATATTGAGAGGACTCCCTTACATCCTGTGCCTCCAATAAATGTCCATTTTCTAGACAAGAGACTAATTTGTCAAAATATTTCAATCAAATGGATTTTTTACATGTTTCTAGCTTATTTTATCCCTTAAATTAATGTTTAACCACTAAGTAATTTTGTTTTTACCTTAATCATTGTAATTAAATTTAATTACTTTCACTAATATTTTTGGTAAAAAACTAAGTTGGAATTATTATAAATTATAAATTAATATAATTATAAATATTTAATATATTTTTCAAAATTGTAATCACATAAGTGTTATAAATTAATTTAAAAACAATCCCACAGATGTATTGTGACAACGGGTTATTAAATGAAAAAATTCAAAAGATTGAATTGTTCTCATATCCAATTTCAATATGAAGTTGGTTATAATGGCCTAAATTGAATTAATTAATTTTTATTTTATTTAATTTTACACTAAAACTAAATTATAAAATAATTTAACTATATAAATAAATTAGTAGAACAAGTAGTTTCGAATTAAAATTCAGTATTTTCACTATCCATCAAAAAATTAAACTTCTTATCAAAATTATAAAAATTCACCCAATGTAAATTTTCTTATTATGATTTAAAAAATAAATTTTATTTTGAAAAATAAAATTTTCAAATTTTAAACATTTATATTTAAAAAAAATCCACAAAAAGGAAATAAAATAGCCTTTTAGAAAAATACATCTTTTTATTCATAAAATTAGATTTATTCATATCTTATAAATATAAAATATATTATATGTGTATAAAAAATATTAATTTAATATATAATATATTAATTTTATTGAAAACATTTATCAAAAGTGGTTTGTTTAATTTATTGAGATAAAATTGTGTTTGTACATAGGAAATTAATTTTCTTATAAAAGTAATTTCTTTATTTTCAAATAGTTCTTACAGTAATTTATAACTAATTGATAACCAAACAATTAATTTTATATACATGTGTAAATAAAATTTTTACAATTTAGATAATATTATTCATAACTTCCATTCCAATATCTAGGTTGTAACTATAATAATATTTTAATGACAATATTTGTAGTATATTGTAGTTTGGTAAAACTCAATAATGTGTGTAACGAAAGCTATCGAAGGGAATAGATATTGTTTGTAACATAATAAAAATATAGTTTTTAGTGTAACTAAATCTAATATAACAATTTCATTAATTGAAATATTAACTTGGAATTACTTATAATGCAAGACAAACTTAGTTCTTTCATATAATAAAACCTATATTCAATGTTGTGTGGAAGAAAAATATCAAAAGATTAAATTAATTCAAAATATATATTTCCAAAATAATATGGGTTTTACATATTCTACCCCTTTACATTTTATATCATTAATACTTAATAACACATGTTATGTTATGTTTTAATTCAAATTATTTCAACCAAGGGGATTTGAATTTAATGTTTCCAAGTGCTAAGTGGTTTCATAACTCCGTTTCTTTTCATTAGATTATATTAATTATTAATTCTTATATATATTCTAATATTATGTGTTTAATGAATTTATATTATTTTATGTACTATTTACTCTTGTTTTATATGTATTTAAATTTTATAAACATAATAAATTCATTGATTAATTCTCACTTCAACGATATGATCTTTATAAGATATTTCATCTAAATTTCCACACCATTGAGATATATTTGGTATTATGCACCAATTTATTTTTATGAGGCACATATAATTTACCATTTATATTTTATATAAATAATATATTTATATTCATGTTAGTAAATTTTTCATTAGTAGTTTTTTCTTTCATGGGTGTTATGATTATAAGTTTTCAAATTGGTAATGGTTTACTTCACAATCACATCATTATTCAGAGTTTTTTATGTTTAAGTTTCCATTTGAGGAATTATTTAATATTTCTCTCTTTAACCCAATATATTTTCTTATCCTCTAGTTAATTTTGAAAATTATAATTCTTACTTTCATTTTCCTCTTTTAAGTACTCAGGAGATCGAAAAAAAAGTTTCAAGGAAAATAGACTTTATTTTCTAATCGATTAAGACTATTTTTATTACATGTCCATATTTTCCTCAAAAACTTATAAATAAATGTTTTTACTATTATCCAGTGAATTATTAAAAACATTTTTACCGAATTTTGAATTTTTTTTAAAATTTATTTAAAAGGAATCTCCTTTATATTTTCTGAACAAGGTAATTTCTGACTTTTTTATAAAATTCTAATGGGAATTTTTTTTAGCATATATGAAAAGAAAGGAATTTCATGCTATCATGACCACTAAATACTTTGAATATTACATTACAAGTTTACAAGGTTCTTTTAAAAGAAATTATTTTCTAATATTCTATAAATTTTTAGTTTTTTAAATAGATTTTTATAGTAAAAAGGTTATTTTCATCATATAATGTTGTTAATGATATTTATATGGTTATAATATTCATTAAAGATAATAATACATTATTTTAATTATGCTCCACTCAGTATATTTTGTAATTATACCATCATTATTCTTTATTTGGATGGTTTATAATCAATTTGACTGTATAAAGTGTTTACATTTTATATTGTAGTTCTTCCTATATGATTTTTTTTAATTATTAAGGAATATTGATTAAGTTGTATTTTTTATTCATATGATGAATGAATTTGACTTAGTAAGTGAAAGGAGGGTCTTATGTACCCACTCTATACATCAATAGGTCTCATCTAACAAACTTTTTTCGGTATTTGGCCAAGTCCTTACCCATTCGTGTAAGATGTATTGCCATAAGGCCTAAAATGTAAGTTTATGATTCTTGGTATTATACATTACATAATTATGAGATTATTTATTTATGTCCATGTTTTTATTTGAATTATTATGATATCTGTGGATCAGTTTCAATTTTATATGATTATTTATATGGAATTATTTGATCACCAATTATTTATTCCATATTATACTTCATGCTCAATTTACTAATTAAATGGAATGTGTTTTTAGTTATCTAAATTTACATATTTATTATTCCTTATTTACTCATGATATCTTGTGTTATATGTGACCCTTAATGATCCTTTTATATCAACCCTTATTTTGTTTCCATTCCCCATGATATGAAGAATTAATCTCTTAATGAGTTCAAGGATGGAAAAAATTTACATTCACTATGTTGTATCTTTATGTCTTCAAATGTAATGTGAGATTAAAGTATGTATGAAGATTACAAAGACTACTAAACTATTTAGACCATTAAGATGATATCTCTTATATATTATGCCAATGTAATAATGTAACCATCATTTTTGGGCTACTGGGGTCGAGGTCATTAGAGTTGTATCAGTGTAAGTTTAGTAGAAACCATGTGAAATAGATATCGGAAAACATTTATTTGGGAACATAGAAATTTTAATGACTTTGAGGATAAGTCTAAGTATAAGATAACATCATTAAAAAATTTACGATATAGATTTTTTGGTTTTCCTAGAAATATCTCTGTCAGGATACTATAAGTGCATGTGGTTTTGGAACACATGTATATAGGGTTAATAAACTCAAAAATATTTGGTCGTGTATATCTTGGACATAATTCTAGTGAACAGTGAGTGTGCACATACTCTGCAGCTAGTTTGAAACTCCCATAGTATATTTTTGGGGTAATTTACATTTTCTCTATGAACCATTATGAAGAATCAGAATATAGAACATATGGAAACCTGTGATATTCTATAGTGATATAGTATAAACCTAAAGTTTATTGGGATGATAAGTATATGGATGATCATATGTTTAATATAATAGATACCCCTTTTGATATTTTGCGTGATGGTAATGTAACATGATTAAGGATATTTTGGGAGGAATTTATGGGAATACAACCCTTTGGTTTAGTATTTTTTTAGTAAAAATTGTATTTGAGGAATAATGCTTTTTATTTAATGGCTGTAAGTTTAAAGGTATTGAAAAATTTTAGAGTTTATATGTTATTTGATGAGGAGGTGATCATGGGTTATTAAAACATGGGAACATGTGTTCTATCATACATATAACCATGGGATTGAAAAAAAATTAATTATTAATATGATTTTTGAGGACATTCATCATATTTTTGGGAACATTATAATAATTATATTAATATTGTTTTATAAAAAAGGAAAATCTATATATTAGGTGACTACTCATCACATCCAGAAAGGCTGTGGAGATTGAACCCATAACAAAAGGGAAAAAAGGGTGAATCACCTACCACTGACCTATGTTTTTTCTTGTTCAATATAAATTTTTTTACTTTAATGGTTTGATGGATAAATATTAATTTGATTTTGGAAAAAAAAATATAGGATGAGATCACTTTGAATTTTATGATTTTGAAATTATTAATGCTATTTCAAGAGAACTTTGTTTGAGTTGATGTATATATAATATTTAGGTTTAACATAAAGAGTTATTTGGAGAGAATGTTATTACGTTTTTTGATATGTAAGATGAAGGGTATGATATTACCATTGTGGTTAAAACATTATTTCATGTTGAAGTTATTGAGGTAATTTGCGATATAAGTTTAATTATTTAAGGATTGGTCTATGTTTAACATTTGGTTTTATTGGTTAAATTTGGATATTAATGTATTATTTCATCATTTGATTAATTTTGGGTATTATCATACATTATGCTAACAATTTTGGTTTTATTAAATATAGGAGTAATATCTTGTTATTATTTTATGGATTATATTATCTGTTAGAAGTTGATTTAAGCACTTTAGGCATAAAAAAATCATCTCTAATACTCAACTCTTTGATAAAAAATGAGATTGTAGTGGAAATTGATTAAAGGATGAAATTATACTTTTCACATATAAAATAACGTTATTTTAAAACAAAAGTTTTATCTTATTGCCATAATTTCTAAGTAATTGATGGTATTTCCAAACCTCACTAATTTATAGTTTTGTGGTCATTAACTTTATCATGACCATGTTATATATTAATATATATTAGTCCTTAGACATTATTCTTCTCTTTCATGTCTATATTTTAAATTCCCACTAATATTTTCCTTATCTAGGAACCCAACTTATAATATAATTTTTACCCCTAACTAATTTATAGTTTTGTGCTCATCAAATTTATCATGACCATGTTATGTATTAATATATATTATTCCTTAGAATTTAGTCTTCTCTTTGATATCTATATTTTAAATTCCAACTAATATTTTCCTTATCTAGGAACCCAAATACTTGATATTTCAGGTAACCTTTATGATTTCCACTTTCCTTTTTTAAAAGAAGTTTTAGTATCCCTATGTAAGATGTGGGTTTTCAACAATGATTTTACATTTGATGAACAAAATAGAATTTATAAGGTGTAATTTATTTGAGGGGGTATAATTGTATTCATAGATATTTTAGAATATATTTTTCTATTTAAATAAATTTGATTTCCTGGATAGCTTGTGTCACACGCAACATCGAGTTTAAGTGAACTGTGATATACTATTTTAATATTTAAACGTGATCGTTATAACCAATATGTTAAAATTAAAGGAATGATTAGTGATAACCATTTTTTAATATATATATATATATATATATCTATATATATATATTAGATAAATAAAATAGATTGGAAAATAAATACTCAATTTTTATTAAAGTCTTTACAAGCTTCAAAAATATATTTTTCATCAGAATTTTTTTTATTAATTTTTGTGAGAATATAATATAATTATTTTATTCCAATTTTATAAATTTTATTTTAGAAAATAAACTTAATTTTGGAAATTCTCATGTCAAAATTAACTTAGGGTGAGGTTTTTTAATTTTTCTGAAAAATATTGATTTTTTAGGGAATAGTTAAAAATACATATTATAGTAAAACTATCATTTTTTTCATTGAAAAATCCCCATAATATTTTTAATTTTATTATAAATTAATATAATTATTTTTTATTTAGAAATAATTTCATTAATTACATATAAATCAACAATATATGTGATCTCTATATAAAAATACTATCATAATTAAAAAGATATTTTTTTCAAAAAACCATTCTTCCCCATGCTATGTAGAATACATATAAAATGAATTTTCGCCAATATAGAGCTTCAATTTGGTAAAATAGATTCCATATTTAGAATAAAAATAATTAATATTATTTAATAAGTTTAAATTAATTTTCGTTCATAATGAATAGTAAAAAAGTAAAAAAATCACCATAGTAAGCGGGTAAATTGGGTTAACCTAGGTTAAAACTAAATGATAAGGACGCCATTTTTCAAATTTAAAATTATTTTATGAAGTTATTTTGATCCTTATCACTATATCCTCAATATTTATTTTTTAATGGGACACTTTTCTATGAAAGTTACCAGCACAGTATTTTATGTAAATAAAAATACAAAATGTCACTTTCTCATTTTTAAATATCTCGTATGTGTTCACATAGAGACAATATAAATTTTTTAAGGAATATTAATTATTATTTTTAGTTCATTGTATTTATTTTCCTTATGGTAATTTATTTATCATTTTTAGTGATTATATAATTATCTTAAATTCTTACATATCATCGACGTAGTATTTCATTAATTGAAAAATAATTTAATTTTTTTTGAAAATATTAAAAGTAAAATAATTTGACGGAATTATAGTGTTACAAATATTTTTTAGAAGAATATATCATATTAGTTATGTTTTAAAAGTATATATTCGAATTCATCCTTTTTTTATTTATTTAATGTCAAATTAAATTAATAGTGTCAAAAATGAATTTAATGTTATTTTATAACAAATAATATTTTATTAAATTATTTAAAATAACAAAAAAAAATTCTTTGTTTAATTTATTGGTATATATTTAAAAATATAATTTAATGTCTAATTATTACCCCATTTTATTTTTATAGTAACTATCTTGGGCCCTAAAGGGTAAAAACATCATTATCGCAGTAATTATCAAAAAGGGTTAAAGTGGGTTAAAACAAAGAGATAAGGGTAAAAACTTGATGAAAACATGTCCAAAATTTAATGGATGATATTATTTTAAACTATACTCCTCCTATATTCTAATTATATTAGTTTTGAGACATTTTAACATGAACATTAATTTATATTAATTTAATATTTTTTGAAATTCCGAAACTGCCCCTCCACTCACTTATAAAAGGGAACCTTCCGTCCTATTTTATTCATACCTAAAAATAATTATTTTAGAAAAACCCTACCCAAATACCTTAATTACTTCCCTTATCCTTATTAAATGTCTTGGTTTAATTAGAGGTTTCCATAGTAAGACTTTTGGTGTAAACTTAAAGAGGTAGTCCGAGGAAGAGGTATCGTTCTTAACCGAGCAATTTTGTTTTATTTATTCTTATACCCGCTTAAAATATTATTCAAACATTATTATATCATAAGTAACTAAAATATATTGAGATTTTATTATTTTTATATAATATCCAAAAAAATCTACTCTTCCATCAAATGGGAAACAAAACTATCATTCATGTGTATAGAGGACTACCGCCTCATGAGCCGATATAATTTATTTTCCATCATCACCTCTAATTGTTGTTTATAATGATAGATTTAATATATATTTTTTATATTAAAAAAATTATCATTATATTAAACTAATATATGATATATTTTTTTACCTTTTCATTCATTGAAATTTGATAGTGTTACTCATGCATACATATGGATTACCACATCAAAAAAGTGATTGATTAATTTATCATTAACAAATCAAAAAAAAGGTATATATAATTATATTTAAAGAAATAATATGATATTTATTATATAATTATAATTATTTCAATATAAAATAACACTTACCTTCTTTTTATCATGATCCTTTAAAAATGGAAACGTTACTCATGCGTTCATATGACCTACTACCTCAATAAATGTAACATAGTTCATTTTTCTTAACCACATTTAATGATATATTTTAAAAGTATAATTTATGTATAAAAAATATAACTATTTAATTATTATTATTTTGGAGGTGATTTAATAATTACCTCTCATAGCATAGTCAACATAACGATGTCATTTTGGACATATGAACCAAATATTTTCAAAACGTCAAATGTGAACTTAATTGATTAAGTAATTAAATATAAAATAGTAACAAATAAAATAAAAGGAATAATAAACTTCAAAAAAATTCTCAAATAAGTAAATAATTAACATAAGTTTATCATTTTATAATATAAATAACATATGTGATAATTCGGGCCTCAGGTAAGGGGTTTCTTTACTAAATTTTCGTTCAGTAGGTTATACCACTACTTCATTGATTATGTTATAAAAAGATTATATGTGTAATGAAAATATATTAATTTATGTTTTATTTATAATTATTTTTTTGTGGATATACATTGGTTACAAATAATCTCTTCATTGACTAATTATCACTACAACGATGTGATATTTGTAAGGAATTTTTTCTCAATTTCATTTTATTAAGGAATATTTTAATGTTATTCACCTAATTAATTGTAAATGGTGTATATAATGCCCATTTAAATTTTATTTCATGAATTATTCATAATTAATGGTATTTTAAGTTTCAATTAAAATTATTTCATCAAAGGGTATTTGACATGAAAGTTACCAAGTGATAAGGGATTTCATAACTCAATTTGTCTTAATTGAAGTATAACTTCTTAATTATAATTGATGTTCTATGATTATGTGTGTAATGAACTTTTATTATTTTATGTTTTATTTACAATTTTTTTTCTGTATTTACATTTGATACAAAAAATCAAATCCTTGATTAATTATCACATCAACGGCATGATCAGTGTACGATATTTTATCTCAATTTTCACTCTATTGGGACATATTTATTATTATAAACCTATTAATTTTTATAAGGTGTATATAAAACCCCTTTGATATTTTATATCATTAATATATTTATACTCATGCTATTTTATGTTTCATTTGAATTTATTTCTTTCATGGGGGTAATCATTCAAATGTTTCCAAAGTGGTAAGGGTTTATTTCATAGTCTTATCATTATTTGAGATTATTTGTGTTTAAGTCTCCGTTAGGGAAATTATTTGATATTTATATCTTAAAACAAATATATTTTATTCTCTTATATTTATTTTTAAAAATTATAAGTTTTTATTTCATTTTCATCTTTTATGTACTCAAGAGATCGAAATAATGTTTATAAGTAAAACTGACATTGTTTTCTATTCAATCTGGAATGTTGTTCTTCTATGTTCATATTTTACAAAACTTTTTTTAAATAAAAGTTTTTAATATTATCGAATAATTTATTGAAGACATTTTTAACCATGTTTTACTTTTTCATAATGGTTTAAAAGGAACCTTCTTATCATTTTCCAAATAATGTACTTTTTGGTTTTTTTTTTCAAAAGTGTGAAGGGAATGTTTTTTAACTTATACAACATGAACATAATTTTCCTACCATAATGTATACTAATTAATTTTAAGAATCCTATAAAAATTTAACATGTTATATTCAAATAATTGTGTTCCCTAATGTTCTTTAAATTTATAGTTTTTAAAAATTATTTTTAAATTGAAAAGGTGATTTTCCTCAAAGAATGATTTTAGTGATATTTTTATGTTATTTATATTATTCACTGATGAAAAACCTTTACTTTAATTATGATTCACTAGAGATATGTTGTAATTATACAATCCATATTATTTATCTACATGGTATTTGATTAATTTGACTATGGAAAGTGTTGAAATTACATATTCTTGTTCTTCTTATCCATAATGTTTTTTATTATTAAAGAATATTGATTAAGTTGTATTGTTTATTCATATGATGAATTTATTGGACTTAGTAAGTGATGGGCATGGACAACTATATCCCCTTGATGCATGGTTGGGTCTCATGTGATAAATTAGTTTGCATATTTGGCCGCGACCTTACCCATTTATGTTAGATGTCTTGGAATGAAGCCTTGACAATAAGTTTACGATTTCTAGAATTACGAAATCCATCATTATGATATTATTTATTGATTTACATGTGATTATTTGAATAGTTATGATATTTATTGATACGTTTCAATTGTATGTGATTATTTATATGTCATTATTTGATCATGATTTATTCTTTTCATGTTATTATTCATGCACAAGTTATTAATTAAATTGTATGTGTTTTAAGTTGTCTATCCTTATGTAATGATTATTACTTATTTACAAATGATAGATTACACTATATGTTACCATTATTGATAATTTTATCACACTACTTATTTTGTTTCATTCCTCAAGATATGAAGAGGGGATCTTTGAATGAGTTCAAAGATGCAAAATATATACTTTAACTTTGTTTTATTTTTATTTCATCAAATGTAATGCGAGGTTCAAGAATGATTCTAGTTTACCCAGGCTACTAAACTATTTGGTCTTTTATAATGTGATCACTTGTATCTTATGACAATGTAATAAAGTAACCATTGATTGTGGGATACTAGTGTCAGTTATGTTACATTTAACCTAAAAACGACCTTGGTTATTTAAGTGATCCAATATTTCCTTTGATATTGTAAGTTTTAAATAGTTTAAATTGGGTCACATTTATTGGTATCAAATCCATAAATGTAAAGATGGTGTTGTTGGCACTTAGTCCGAGAGTGTGGGTGTGGGGTTGTTACAGTTGGTATCAGAGTAGGTTTTATATAACTTTAGAGATTGTGATATTTTCATGTGAAATTTTATCGATCAATATTGATGGAAAATATGACTATAGGGGAGGTGAATAGTCATTTTAATAATTAATGAAAAAAAATCAGAGATTATAAAAATATTAAATGGTAGTGAGTACAATGTTCGTGAGGTGAGTTGCAGCGGAAATAAAAAGTAATGAACCCAAGGATTTATAGTGGTTCAAATCACCAAGATCCTAGTATACTCCTCAATCTCCTATACTCCTAGAGGATACTAGAACCCACTAAGAACCATACTATTAATGGTGTGAAATCCTTATTACAACCACCAGATGTTTTAACAACATGGAGGCACAACCTAGTCATTTTATAGGAGAATCAGCCTAGTCTATATCCGAAATTTTGATCAGGAGTCACCACACAAACTTATTTTTGGGTGGTAGAATAACGAAAGAAATGAAAGACCAGATTTTGATGGGGAAAATCATAAATAAGACACAAATAAATACAAACAGAAAGAAAAAATATTATACAAATAAGAAAATACAAGAAAAGTGTAAGATAATCAAAATTGCAAAGAATTTTAAGCTGGATAATAATTGATCACTTAGAAGGAAAAAATATTGACGATGAGTCCTTTTATGATCACAGCAATAGTGCAGAAGTCACAAAATGTCATGAATAATTTTCAAGAGTAGCAGTATATCAAAGATGAAGTAACAAATTTATTGAATGAATGACATGCATAGGAATGAGTTTTTATTACTTAAATCAATCTCTCATATCATTAAAATAATATAATTTAGGATTGTGTCTATGTCCAATATCATTACAACGATTTTTAGTTCATAATAATCAAAAAAAATTTTATTACATTTGTTTGATAAAGAATATCTGGAAAACATAGAATTATAATTAGGATTTATATTTATTCATGAAATATTAAAATAAATCATTTAATATTGTAAGTAAAATAATTTTAATCAATTTACAATTATAATAAAATTTAAGTAAAAAATAATCTTGTAGATTATACATACAGAAAAAACTATAATAAGTAGATCACGATATGAATATCAAATTGTATAAATATATGAAAATATAAAATGTTAAAATTATTTTTACATACTCTACAAATTTATTTCAACCTAAAATAATAAAAATTTTAACATTATAAATTATTTTAATAACATAAATTTAATTATGAATTAAAATTTTAGAAACATAAATATTTAACTAACCGTGAATCAATAACTATCCCTGAAAACAAGAGGTAGTGGCTTAGGACCTACCGTTGGAAATGTTCAATTGTGTATTAATAGAGTATAATCTACCATTGAAATTTCAATCATAAATAAAATCATCTGACTAAAAAATATTCCATGCTATTGAACAATCAAAGGCTTCATGAGAAACAATAAAAAATTTGTTGTCATTGGAAGTCCAACAGTGGCTCACTAAAAATAATACAGATGTTAACATATGAAATAAACTACTAAAACTAGATAATATATTAATATAAATAGAAGGATAAAAATAAATGAATATTTTTTGATAATAATAATAAAAACATATTCAAAAAAAATTCAAAATAGAAAAAAAAACTACGTCATGAAAATGAACTAAGAAGGAGGAGCTTAAAGGAGCTACTTCCAAGATCTATAAAGAAAAAACACAAACAACTTATGGGGAAAAATAACACTATATTGATGTCCAATGGTGAGTAAAAAGACTCACCATTTGAAATCTAGTGGTGGATCATAAACTCATCCAATATTGGGTTCCTCCAACGGTGACTCGAATCACTCATCGTTTTTATTTTCCAATAGTGACTCGACTCACCCACCATTGGTATTTTCTTATGGTGACTCGACTCACCCGTTATAGGTGTTTTCCAATGGTTACTTGTCGAGAAACCAATAGGTGAAGGCCGAAAAACCATCTAAACATCCCAAGGAATAAGATGAAGTGTTTACTTTTTAAAACTCTAAATAATATATATATATATATATATATTGAAACCAAACAAGATAAAACCAAAGTCTTTAATAAAATTCCAACCATTCACATGACTTCGAGAAGATTAAAAAAATAAAAAAAATATAATTGAACTTAAAAGGAAGAGAAGCACTAATGCAGAGAATCCTGTGAAATGGGAGTTAGCGGTCGGACCACTGAGGAAGAAGATAAAGGAAATTCAAACATTGTGGTATGGGAGTTCAAAAAATGAGTGCAGAATAAACACAAGGATTTGATGGAGGTGAAACATTTGATCAAATAGGTAATTGAATCACCACTTATGTCGGAGAATTCAAATAAGGGTGAACACTAATAAAAAAACATAGTCCCACATAGAAACCAAGATAAGATGAATGAGTGGTATATCAGATAGAGCACATTGATCCTTGGTTAGAACTGGATACCAGAGATCAGTAGTGGTTAACACCTTACACACACACGGGCCTATGGGCCCAATAGGTGAACTATACTATGCACTTGCAGGTGAGATTTTTAGGCCTTATATATGGGCATGCTCTTGTTAGGCATGTACAATGAACATTGGTCTCTAGCCTCCTTGTGCGTCCACCTTAGGTGGGCCTTCCCACAGGGCTATACCAATGGATCCCCTATGTGGTTGAGGGCTATCCAAGCTTCCTCACTAAGGATGGGCCATATTTTTTACTAAACAAAAAATTAGACTTAAGAAAAAGATATAATATCATGAAGTATAAATTTTAAAGCATTAACGTATACATTCTTAAAATCAAATACATAACTAATTTTATAATTTGTAATAAAAAATATTAATTAAGTAAAACAATTGAGAATTTATAAAGCCTAATAAATTCATAAAAGAATTTAAAACACTTGAGAATTTAATAAAATGTTGATTGAGTAATTTATCAAAGTAAATAAAACTGTTGAAGTATTTAAAAACAATATCAAATTTTAAAGAACTCCACTTTTTTTAAAATTACAAAACAAAACATATATTATATTTTCAAGAAAAATCTACCCCTATTTGGAATGTATCAAAAATTAAAAAAATATAAAATAGATTCTGCTTTTTAATCAAAAACAATTACTATAAATGTAACTGAGTAGTATTAAATTATAAGAGTAAACATTATGTTACAATATTCAATGATAGTAAAACTAAAATAGAGTAAGATTTTAATAATTCAAATGTAAATAGTATGATTTATCAAAGTGAATAATATTATTAAATCAGAACATTTACACAAAACACAAAAATTCAAGCTTCTTGATTGTTAAGTTCAAGAATTAGCCAAAAATAAATGTTATATTTAATGAACAAATATAACTAATTTCCATAAAAAGATAGATAAAATAATATGCTTCAAAAATAAATGAACAATTTATTTTCTTTAAGGGTTTTAAAAAAACTATCCCCGAGTTTAAGTATAAAAGTATTAAATTAGATGCATATCAAAAAATCTAATTTTCTTGTCAAAATTAAGTCAATTTTAGAGTCAGTATTCCAAACATATTTAAACAAAGAAATATGAAAAAATAAATTATAAATCAGATAAGATATTTTAAAGAGCATAAAATATTTCCCTAGATCAATAGTTGAAAATTTATTTCAAACAGATTAAAGAATTTTATATTTTCATAAATTGATTGTTTAACCACTTATTTAAACCCTACATACCAGTATATTGTTTTAATTTACAAACAAGGGGTAACTACCCCTAAATTTATACATCTTTATAGAAAGAGAAAACAATATTGTTAAAACAATTCATAAAAAAGTAAATATATAACATGTATATGCAGAACTAAAACTTTAACTATGTAAACTACAAAAATTTCACTTTGAAAACCAAAAATTAGACAAAAATAAATGTTCATCCCTTAAATCAAAATAAAATGATTATATAAAAGATATTAGATATATTGTATGTTATTATATCAAATTATATTAAAATATATATTATTTATGCGGGTTAAAAAAATACTTATCTAGGAATGGTGATCAGCTTAGGTTCAATAGGATTTAAATAAAATCATTTTGGTACCCATGTTTTCATAAGTTCATCAAAATTCATAGAAGTTATTTTGACCACCCACACATATTTCACACATTTGTATCATGGTGAATATGTATAAATTTTTTTAGATAAAACAATTCTAGTATGAACAAAATACTGAGTGAATCACATTGGGAATTCATTCGCATAATTCCCTTTCATTCTACATTTAAAGCAGGTTACAATAGAAATGATTCCTTTTGAACTTCTCATAAAAGTAGTCTTATCCATGTTTGGTGTAAAACTACTATAACCAAAACCTTTCTTGTTACTATTTGGTTTTATTATTTACATTCTTTTATCATATTTTTCATTACTTTTTACAAAAATTAATAAATCCTCTTTAAGATTAAAAAATTCATTTTTTAAAACCATATTCTCTGTTTGAATTGTTTCTAAATCTATATAAATCTTTTCATTGGATCCAAAAGTTGTGTTTATTAATTTTTTTATTTTATTTCTTTAATTTCTTACGCTAATTTTCTAGTTTAGTTATATCTTCCACAACTGAATTAAAACCTTTATCATGTTCTTTATCATTTATATCCAGAAAGTATTTAAGTCTTTCATTTTCATCTTTCTGTTTCAAAATCTCATAATCACAATTCTTTTTATATTCTTTATTTTAAAAAAAATATTATTCACGTTTTCACATTACCTTTTCAATTTTTCAATTTATTTGACTAACTTCATATTTTTACATTTAAATTATTGATATTTTTCAATAATTTTGAAACTTACATTTCCCAATTATTCATTCTCTTTAAGAAATTGTTTATCTTTATAATTTTTAGAATCGTAATCAGTATTTTTTCATTTTTGGATATTAAATATTGTTCAAATTTTTTAGGAGTTATCAACTGACTAAAAAAGAAAATAATTTACCTCACACTTCATACCCATTAGGGAAAGGTTACATGTATACTTTTCACTTCCATAGTCTCTGGTAGAGTCAAGACTGTATAAGAAGTCTCATCCCCCAAACATAGCTTGTTTTTCAGTCCTCCTTTTTTCTTTATACATCTTCGAGTGCTTGGGATTGGTGAAATCAGTTCCGATGTGACCTCATCCCTTCTCTCATAACATGTTAAATCTAAAACATCATTATTCTTACTTGAATTTACTTTCATGTAATCTTTTACATTATTCCTTCAAAACTGTCTCATCCCACTATTGGTTTTCATAAATTTGAAAAGTTTCTTACTAAAGTGATCTATTTCCATGTCACTTTCCTAGACCTTAGAATTAGAGTGATTAGAGGTATAAATTGATTTATATTTAAATGAAATAGCTTTTCTCTTTGTATAATCCTCATCAGTAATACTTTTCATTCCTAACACATAATGCAATTGAGATCCTACTAGTTCATCTAAAGTATAATCCTTAAAATTATTACTCTCCTCGATGACCACCTTCTTTTCATTCCATATTTTTGGAAGAACTCTCAATACTCTTTACACTTGAGAAGTGTTGTCCAATAATTCTAAAATTGAACTCATTACATCAGTTATACTTTTGAACTGATCGAATATCTGGTTTATAGATTCTTCATCTCCCATATCAAAGTCATGATCTTTTACATGGAGCATTCCCAACTTGGTTCTCTTCAGTCTTTCAGTACCATAATGAGTCACTCACAGTGTCCTATATATTTTATGGGATGTATTACAAGATGAAACATGACTATAGACACTTCTAATTATATCACAGTATAAAATATTTTTAACTTTATAATTCTAAACATATTTTATCATTTAATTTCCTACCAGAGTCTATGGATCAACCTTGGGTACCTTATATGGATTAACAGTGATGGTCCAATGATCCACACTCATTTGTTTCATGTAGGATTCAATTTTATATTTCTAGTATCAATAGTTACTCTCATAAAATAATGGGGGTTTCTATGATATTCATCTGTCATTGGCATTGACACCTTCCATCGTAAAATAAAACTTTTCCTTTTGTTCCCTAGACTATTAAGTAAAGGATACCAGGTCAGCAGAGAGTTTAAAAAAATAATCAGTGGAAATAATAACTTATTAGAGACAAGGGTTTTTATATCAACTTTTTGATTTCAGAACCATAGATTTATTGATAGGCTCTATTACCAAGATTCTGGTATCAGATTAGAGAAAAAAATGAAAATATAACTTATCATAGACTAACCTCTAACACCAATTGGTTGGTATATAATTAAAGAAAACAATGAGTAACCTATCATAGACCAACCCTCTGATACCAATTATTAGATCAATATTGATGGAAATATTACTAGAGGGTGTGAATAGTTGTTTTCAAAATTAATGAAAAAAATAATCAGAATTTAAAAAAACAAAATAGTAGTGAGTGCATTGTTCTTGAGTCGAGTTACAACAAATATAAAAATTGAAGAACACAATGATTTATAGTAGTTCAGATCACCAAGATCCTGTCAACTCCTCAATCTTCTCTACTCCTTGAGGATACAGGTACCCCCTAAGAACCTCACTTTTATGGGTGTGATAACCTTATTATAAAAACTATCTTTTTAAACAAACCAGAGGCACAACCCATTCAATTTATAGGAGACTCAACCTAATATGTATCATCAATTTTGATTAGGAATCACAACCTGAACATTCTTTGGGGTTGTAGAATAACCAGATAAATTAAAGACATGTTTTTTATGTGTAAAATCATAAACCAAACACAAATAAATATAATCATAAATAAATAATATTACGAAAATATATCAAACACTAATGGAAAAACACCCTATACCAATAGTTTGGAACCATTGGTATACGCCTCCAAACCATTGGTATAGGCTATACCAATGGTTTGGAGAACTGTTTCCAAGTAATCTATACGGATAATTCAATACCAATGGTTTTGGGAAAACCATTGGTATAGACCTATACCAACGGTTTTAAAAACCGTTGGTATAAGTAATAGGAAAATCTATACCAACGGTTCCATAAACCGTAGGTATATGTAATTTAAAAAATAATCATCTGGTTGGTTTTCATCCCAGCACATCATATTGGTGTTTGAACAACCTAACCACTAACCTCACTTACTTTTTTGAACATAATTTCACAAATATATAGATGTATTATCATTAGTATTTTAAATTTTGATTTATTTAATGTCCGTTGTATGAATAATCCATCAAAAATACATGTACCTATACCAACGGTTTTGAGAACCGTTGCTATAGGGTCTCTATAATGGACCTATACCAACTGTTTTGGCCAAACCATTGGTATAGGTCCAAATTAGTGAACCTATACCAATGATTTGGCCTAACCGTTGGTATAGGTCCATATAAGTGACATATACCAACGGTTTTGGACAAATCGTTGGTATAGGTCAAAATTAGTGAACCATACCAAAGGTTTTCCCAAAACCATTGGTATATATCATATTTCCAGTAGTAAAATACAAGAAAATTATAAGATGGTCGAAATGTTGAATAAGTTTAAGCTCGATGACCATTGATCACTTATAAGGATAAAATATCGATGATAGATTCCTTCTATGATCACAACAAGAGTACATAAGTTGCAGAAGATCGTGAAAAATTGTTGACAGTAGTGTAATATCAATGTTTAAGTCACAAGTTGTCTAAATGAATGATTTTCAAAGGTATAAGTTTTTATTACATTAATCAATCTCAAGAATCATTAAAACAAGATTATTTGGGAGTGTGTATGTGTCCAATATATGCATGACACTTGTTAGTGCACAAAAATCAAGAAAAATGATTGTTGCCTTTTTTTGATATTTCCAAGTTGAAAAACATAGAATTACAATCAGGATTTATATTTCTTGACGAAATATTAAAATAAAACATTTATTATTGTAATTAATACAATAATGATCAATTTATAATTAAAGAACAATTGAAATATAAAAAAAACTTGTATATTATCCATACAATAGAAACTATACTAAAATAGAGAATGATATGAATATCAAATGGCATGAATAAATGAACATCAAAAAAATGTTACAATTATTTTTACATACTCTACATATTTATTTCAACATGAAATAATAAAACTTTTAATAGAAGAATTTATATTAATAACATAAATTGTAATGAGAAATCAAATTTTAGAAACATAAAATTTTAACTAATGGTGGCTCATGACCTACCACTGAAAACAGTGAGTGGTGTCTTGTAACCTACCATTGGAAATATCCAATGGTAGTTTAAAAGATCATAATCAAACGTTGTAATTTCAAGCATGCATAAAATAATACAATCAAAACAAAAAATATTCCATTCTAGTGAACAATCAAAGGCTTCATAGGAAATAAAACAAATTCTACCATAGAAATTCCAACTATGACTCATGACTCATCATTGGATATGTCCAACGCTACCTCATAACCTGCTATTAGAAATGTCCAATGGTGGATCACTGAAAATAATTTATATGATAGTGGATGAAATAAACTAATCAAAACTAGATAAAAAATAATTATAAACATCAAGATAATAGTATATAAAAATTTTTCTAATAAGAATAAGAAAAAAAATCAGAACAACTTAAAAACAGAAATAAATAACTATTATAGAAAACGAACAAAGAAGGAGGAGCTTGATAGAGCTACTTCCAAGCTTTATAAATCAAAAACAAAAATAGTTGGTGGGTAAAAAATAACCCACCATTGATGTCTAATGATGAGTAAAAAGAATCACCATTTGATATCTGGTGATGGCTTACAAACTCACCCGCTGTTGGGTTCTTCAAACAGTGACTCGACTCGCCCAATGTCGGTATTTTCCAATGGTGAATCGAATCCCCCATAATTCGTATTTTCTAATAGTGACTCCACTCACCCACCATTTGTTTTTTCCAATGGTAACTCATCGGGAAACCAACATGGGATGTCAGAAGAACCAGTCAAACATCCTGAGGAAGAAGATGAAGTGTTTACTGTTTAAAACTTAAAAGAATGAGCATAAAGATATGTTGAAACCAAATGATATAAAACTATAGGATTGAAGAAAAATGGATCCAGCAACACGTGTTCAAGAAGATCATAAAATAGAAGAATATACAATTGAACTAGAAAGGAAGAGAAGCACTTGTGTAGTGACACAAATGAATTGGAAGTCGGTGGTCAGACCGCAAAGTAAGAATACATAGGAAATTTGAACAATGAGACTCAGGGGTTCAAAAAATAAGTGCAGGATAAACATAAGGTATAAGGCCCCAAACTTAAACCTTACTTAATCTTGAGTTATTACAAGATTACACATTGAGGATCTTTTCAGGTTTAGAGTTTTAGATAATTAGATCATGAAACTTTCATTACATTCCACATTTAAACAAAGTTGTTATATAAAAGATATTATTCATTTTTCCCATCAACGGAAACATATTTAAAATAAAACATGGAATCTTTCTTGACACTTCCTTGACACTATCATCATATCATGTACCCTTCCCTTGACCTGTGAAAAGCATTTCAAAAACTTGGGATGAGCATAAAAAGCTCAGTAAAAGATATAAAAATATGGAAAGGAAACATGAGTACATGTATACATAAGAATGAAATCATACTTTACCCATAAAAGATAAGAACTTTAACATACCTCATAAAATCATGAATAAATCATAAAAATCATAATACATAAAGGTAACTTGAGGCATTCATAACATTCTTACATAGGGAGTAACCCTCTTGGTTACGTTTGGAATACCCATCACATTATATTCCCTAAATATCTTCAGAGAAACCTTAACATTTAACCCCTTTGCGTTACCCAATGCAGTGGAGAGCTATATCGGGCTCGCCCGCCCTTAGTTTATCACGGAACCACCTGTCTTCATAATAATTCCCAATAACCATAACATAATCGTATCACATAACACATGCATAAAGGAAACATAACATTTCCACCTTTCTATCACAAGATATCAATACAACACATTGATATAAAAACATTATGAAAACAATTTTTAATACCAAAATAGAATAAAATTAAAACATGGTATTTATTTTTTCTTTAAAAAAAAGGTATGTCTTGTAGGGGAAGCTGAAACTCAAATAATGGTCACGGCGGCGGAGAAGTCGTTGTCGCCGCAGACGTACAACAAAAACATTCCCTTTTTTCTTTTAGTAAAACGCTTTGTATAAAAAAAAAGATTCCTTTCGGATAAACCAAAAATAAAAAGGGGTTTATACACCGCATAAAAAAGGTTGTGTATAAAACAAAATATTCCTCAATGAATGGATATTGAGACGAAGTACCATACAAAGACGGTATCCTTGGATTAAGGATAAATCAATTACATAATTATGTGTTAGAAACTGATACACCAAATATAAGTGGATATTAAGTGTAAAACAATCAGAGGTTATTCACACATATTCATAGAACGACATATTCAAGGAGTACAAGCTTATCCCAAAGAATCAAAATTGGGTTAAGAATTTCCCTTGCAAAAATTTGACAGCCTAACGGTGTCACTACAATATTCATAAAATGAGTTGATGAGAGATAAACAGGGTATCTCATCACATGGACATAAAATTTAAATCACTAAGGATATAGAAGAACATATCCCAACATAATGTTATGTGAATTAAAAGACATAACAAAATAAGCCTTTTAAAAAGGGGAGGGTGAAAGGTTCCCTTACCGACATGGGTATCTTTCGAAACATACACCCCGTGAAAGAAGGACAAAAAAAATAAATGTAAATACTCATAACTGAAAGTATATTACACAATGAGTAAAATAATAGGTAGTAAATACACCAATCAAAGGAAATTGTGGCAAATGTAGCATAAATCTCACGGGAATAAAAGTGAGATGAAAAATCCCTTACGAAAACTCGGCAGCCTAACGGTGCCACTTAAAACTTCCAAAAATGGATTGATGAGATCAAATAGGGTCTCTCATCATATTAAAATAAAATGTACAGAAAGAGGAATATAAAATAACATCCCCCATCATAACAAAGAGGATCTTAAAAGAAGTGACATAAAGGAGAGTACTTAAAAAGAAAGAGAGAGGTTAGATCTCTTACGAAAATTCGACAGCCTAACGGTGCCACTCAAAACTTCCAAAATGGATTGATGAGAGAGAATAGGGTCTCTCATAATATGAACATAAAAATTACAGTAAGAGTAATATAAAAGAACATCCCAATCACAAGAATGATGAGCTTAAAATGAATGACATAAATGAGTGTACATAAAAGAAAGAGAGGAGTAGGATCCCTTACCTCGGGTCCGACTTGACTCGATCGTTCTTTAACGTCCTGAATAATAAACTTGAGTTAATTTCTACTTTCTTAAGAACATTTTTCAAGTTCATTATTCCTTTTATATAACTTATTTCCATGTTATAAACATTATGTAATCATTTAAGTTAATAATGTTTATTTTGTCGATATTTGGTTCTTAAGTCGAAAGTGGACATCTTACAATTACATGTTGTTCGTGTGGTCAAAGGTTCATTATATCCAGAATGATATTCATGATTTGGATATCATATATATAATATATATCCAGAATATACATGTATTTATAATATTACATAATCATTTAGATGTAAGAAATGAAATGCACCGTTCATGGAGACGGTAAGCCGTACGTACGCTTGAACGCTACTTTCATTTCTATGTCATATTAATGGAATTAAAACAAAATGAGAGGTATGTATATTTTAATTCCAGAACTATATTCATAATTTATATGTAACATACATAATATATAATAACTTTAAATACATCCTTTATACATCCCACATATGGCATTAACGAATCAAATCACTTTGAGGGGGCGGTAGTCCACACTTCCGAAAATGAAATAATCGTGTTTACTCACAATGGAAACCATAAAGGTATTCCAAAAAAGAAAAATACAGAAACTTAAGTAAAACATAAACATATTATATATCATATATAAATATAGTGACTTCTTAATGGCCACCTTTTAAGGTGTTATATGAGTGTTGAACAATCATCATTTCGTGAGGAAGAAATTCCCAATCCACAGAAACAGTATGTTCTTTAACCATTTGATGTAGGTGTGTGTAAGTGTAGTGCGAATGCTTCTTATAACAACATCCTAGTATATTGAAGATACTGGATCCGTTACAAAAGAAATGAATAACAAGAGTTTAGGGGGTTGGAGAAGCAAAATAAAACAAAAGAACACAAGTGAAGACATTACCTTAAAATCGGGCAACTCTTTTTGATTTGAGCTCAAAGGCTTCCTTGGGAAGACTTATTCCCAAAGTGAGGCTTCTAGGAGTAAGATAGGGATTTGTAGAGGCAAAATGAGAAGGGGTTGCTTGTGCCAAAGGCTTGAGAGGTGTGGGTAAGGTGGTAGAGGTGGGGCCTTTTATAAGAGGAGAGGAGGGGCACTCTTGTAAAGTTATAAAATGTTACTTTATTTTCAAATGAGTTTCGGATTTTAAATGTCCCACATTTATTTATTTCAAGGATAAGGTGGTAAGTCTTCTAAATATACTCATACAATATGTTTTTGACAAGTGTAATTTATAGTTTTAACATTATCTTTTCATTTTATTTAAATCCTTTATTAATGAGGTAATCGCTACAACATCATGATGTCATAAATATTTTAATTTATTTAATGTATAAAAATTATAAAAAATATCATGATGTAGGAAATATTTTTATCTTTCTAATTAATATTTATAGTCAAAAATATGACTTGTATAACCCCATTTAAAAATTGGTTTAGTGAAACATCTCATGCTTGTGAAATTTTTATTTTAACTTTAAATAAAAAGTTGTTTATGTCATTTTCAACCAAAGTGGCTCCATGAGGTCCCCTAGTTGACCCATGGATTGTCTTGGTCGGCCATGAAACATCCAATAAGGGTAGGACATGTTTCTAGCTCATTTTACATTATTAAAACATTATTTTTACCTTAAATTACACTAATTACCTCTAATCGTGATTAGGAATATAAAAGTTACTATTCACCAAAAAAATTATTCTAATCCCACTGAACCACATTTTACATTCTAATAAAAACCATGTATTTCGGATTTTTGAAATTCAAAACACATAGGTGTCAATGTTTCATTTAAACGAAAAATCAATTTCTTTAACTACCACTTAGTGGTTTCACTATTCATCAGAAATTGAAGTTTTTTAAAAAAATACGAAAAATTCACCCTAAGCTATATTTGATATTCCGAACTCAAAAATGATGTCTATTTTACAAAATTCAAAACATATAAGTTGCATTAATTAATTTAATAATTAATTCCTGCTGTCAAAACAAATAGCGTTTTTTATGAAATAATATCTATTAAAAGATTAACACTAGTTTATGTCCAATTTCAAAGTAAAATTAATCCCAATGACCACTATTGGATTAAGTGGAAAAAATATATTCTAATTTTACTTCAAAAACAATTCAAAAGATAATCTAATCATATAAATAAATTAGATTAAAAAGAGGTTTTGAATTAAAATACAACATTTTTCACTATTCATTAAAAAATGAACTTTATCGGAAAGATACCAAAAATTTACACAAAGTAAATTTTGATGTCTCTATTCTAATGAATAATATTATTTTTTAAAATATAACACATAAAATTTTCAAAAAGTGAATTTAAAAGAGGTTCGCCATCAAAAGGTGGTTAATCGACCTTCTAAAGAACATTAGAATGTTTACCCTTAAAAATTGAATTCATTCACATTTTTAATCCTCTAACATTTATTATAAAAATTAAAAATATTTGGCAAACATATATAATCATTTTTTAGTTAGTTCTGTTCATTTCCTCCATTACAACGGCTAGGCATTAACTACCATTTAAAATAATATTATTTTATTATTAGAGTGCAACGTAAGATTCCCATGAAACTCGTTGTTGCGTATTGGGTACGCCATCGAGCATAGCGTCCCCTTTAAAGTAATATTAATATTTTATTCACAAATATGGATAAATATAAAAATATCATATTCTTTATTTACCTGGGGTGTTACATAAGGACCCAAAGAAGTATAAATATATGATCCAATGCTTGAGAGACTCATTGATTTTGTCATAGAATTTCAAATATGGATGACCAGTAATAATAAAACAGAGTCCTACATCAAAATTGAGATAAGGAAAATCAGCGGTATATCAAATAGAGCACATTGATACTCAGTTCAAGATGGATACTAGGGATCAGTACCAGTTAACACCTTGCACACACATGAGCCTATGATCCCAATGGGATAACTATTCCAAGAACCTTCAATCATTCTCTATGGGCCTTATACACGGGCCCACATGTGTTAGGCATGTACTATGCACTCTGGTCTCCAAACTCCTTATGTGACTTCCTTACGCATGCCTTCCCATAGGATTGATCCAATGATTCTTCTATGTGGTTGAGGTCTATCCAAGTTTCCTCACTACTAAACAAAAAAATAATATTAAAAAAATATATAATAACATGAAGTGTCAATTTTTAAACATTTACATATACATTCATAAAAACAATTACATAACTAATTTTAGAACATGTAATAAAAATATTAATTAATTAAAACACTTGAGAATTAATTAATCTTTGAGAAATTCATAAAATAATTTAAAATACTTGAAAATTTAATAAAAGGTTGATTGAGTAATTTATCAAAAAAAAATAAAACTGTTAAAGTATTAAAAAAATGCAAATAAAAACTAAGTTAACTTAAGAGTTATTGATACCATCAAGATTTTATGAGAATAAGGTTGAACATATGTTCAAAGTCATCGACACCCATTTTGAGCTTTTAAGTGATGGAATTCTAAGGTGATTAATGATATTTTGGGAGATGTTTTATTAGGTTGATATTTATGTAAACATTAGTTATAACATGAAGGATTATTTAAAAATAATTCTATTAAGATTGGGGGGATGTATGTTGAAGGGTATGAGATAACCTTTTAGGTTAAAAGTTTTTTTAATGTTGAGTTTATTTGGAATATAGAGTTGTTTATTTATCGAATGATCTATGATGAACCATTGGTGTTGTTGTTAAATTTTGGATATTAATATTTATTCATTTTTTTATTATCTTACCTCATACTAATAATTCCAATTTTGGTTTAATTAAATACATGTGGAATATCTTGTTATACTTTTGTGGACAATTTGATCTATTAGAAGTTGATTTTAGTACATCAGACAAGAAAAATTAATCTTAGTCATTGTTAGAAGAAAATATTGAGATTGTGGAAGAAATTGATTAAAGGATGAAATTTCACTTGTCAACTATGTATATTTCCCTATATTATTAGTCTTGGTGGAAAAGGAATTCCTCAACATTAGGAAAAATATCTTGAAATAAAATAAATTGTCTTATTACCATCATTTCTCATAAAAATATGGTCTTTTCACATCTTTTTGGTTTACAGTTTTGTGGTCATTGAATTTCTCATGATCATTCACCTTCTTTTGAAAAATGATCTTTTTCATTCTCCATAATTATCTCGAAATTACTTTTTTCTGTATATCCATATTTTCACTTCCCACTAATGTTATCCTATTTGGAAACATAGTTTTTTGTTATTCCAGATAACCTTCATATTTCCTGTTCTCTATTTTTAAGAGTAAGTTTTATTAACCCGTTATACGATATGAGATTTTAAAAAAAGAATTTTCAAATATCAAAACCTTGATTATCAATATCAAGCTAAAATTATGAGGATTATATTTTTTAAAGTATGAGAATGTAATATCCAAAAATATAAAAGAATATTGTGTTCGATAGTATATAAGATATGCAACACTCAACTTAAAAAAACCATGAAATATTATTATTTAAATATGACTATTATAACTTAGTCATTGAATCGTAGGGTATGAATAGAATTAAACATTTAATGAAATATATATAAAGGTTATAATCAGTACAAATTCATTGGTTAACTCTTAGTAAATAAGCATTCAATTTTTAGTAAAGTCATTTTATTCTTCAAAAAATTCATTTTCATAAAAAAATTATTTTTTCTTTTTAAAAGAAAATATTATAACTAATTTTTAACCTTTTAGAAAATATATGTGATAATATTAAATTCATTTTTTAAATCATTATATTAAAATTATTTTAGGGTGGTATTTTTTGATTTTTATGAAAATATTGGTTTTCAATGAATAATGAAAAATATTGATTTTTATTAGAGACTATATTTTTTTTCAAGTGTTTACAAAATAAAAATCTATTTTTTATTAATTTTAAAATTTCATTAGTTCATTTTGATTAAAAATAATCCAATTATGGTATTTGGAATGAATTTTATACTTTAATTCTGTATGAAACATTTTCTATACTTAAAATTCATTTATCTAAAAAACTATTTTTCGTTGAATTTTTCGTTTTTATCTTAAATTAATTTATACCACTTATATAAATTAAATATTAAAAAAATGGATGCAATATTTCTAATCAGTAGGAATTAATTTGATAAATGGGCCTCTCTTATATTTTTCATTATTAATAGTGACCATAGTAAATAATTGTCACCATAATAAGGGTAAATCGGGTAATTAAGGTTAAAAATAATATGATAAGGACTAAAAATGACCATAACTTTTATGTTATTGGATGAGTTTAGATCGGTCATTTCTATACAATATAAAAAATTATGTTAATTTGGTTTCCTATGTATTTGATTTTTACCATTATAATATTTAATTAAAAGTTAATGTCAAAAATTTCACTAACTTGCTTTTAATTTCTATAATATTTTGTAGCAGGGATAAAGAAAAAATATATTCAATTACAAATAATTATTTGAAATATAAATTATTTTTTATCATGGTAATTTGTATTTAATTTTTATAGATGAAACAATTACCTTAAATACTTGCATAATGTCGATGAAATATTTATTTAATTAATAGAAAAATAAAATAAATTATTTAAGAAATGGTAAAAATAATATAATTTGAATTAATTTTTGGGTTACATAAATTTTTTTAGAAAAAAATAACATATTAGAGAGGTTCTAATAGATTAGATTCTAATTTTGTTGTTTTCGTGTTGTTTTCAAACTCAAATTTAATGAATAGTTTCAAAAATGTCATTAATGTTATTTTAAAATAAATAATATTTTATTAAATGTTTTAAAATTCAAAAAAACTTCTCTTAAGCTAAGTGATTGGTATATGTTTTATAAGTGTGCCGCTATCCTTGCTTAAAGGTAACCCGCTACTCACGTAAGGGTACTCACCCCTTTCCACTGGTTACGTAAAGGTACCAAACTCTTGGATAAAGGTAACCAGATCCAAATAATTGTCATGTAATAGTAAGCTCGAGCCTACTTAGAGGTAGCTCATATAGAACCAATGTTACATAAGGGCATATCAAACCATACGTAAAGGTAACCCTACATCTTAGAAACATATGTATGAGTACAAACCAATCTGATAAGGGTAATCTCTACAAAAACATAGTTTCATAGGGGTTAAAGCGCCCCTATGTAAGGGTAACATACATTTTACGTACGGGTAACCAACACCTCACATAAAGGTAATCAGCCCCCATGTAAGGGTAAAATAACCTTACGTAAAGGTAAACAAACCATGTCAAAACACTACCAAATTAAATCATATCCTAATAAAACAAAAATAAAGGTAGAAAAACCATGAACAAGAGATTTTTTATGAAATCGAAAAATAAAAAACTATAAATTTTAATTGGTAACATCAAATCAAGATAAATTTAACATTTTACCACATTGATTTTATCCTTTTTAATCATTATTATTCTAAAATTGGGTGTTGATTAATCCTTTCAATCATGTGAAATGTCTCTTAATTTGGCACCTATCATTGAGCTTTGCAATCAATCCACGAAACAGTGGATCACTGGTGGATGAACAGATGGGGTCTGAAAATCTGAATCGGCGAAAGCGCTAGTGAATCCAATTTGATATCTATCGATACATGAGTGATATTGATTGAACAAGGGATTCACCAAAGGAAGAATTGATTTTCTAAGCTTCCACGAACTGAAGATGAGGCCAAGTGGAGTTGAATAGATTGATGTTGAGATGAAGAACTAATGATAATGCCACGGAAGGACTAAATCTGTGATCTTGAATGTGGCTGAAGGTGGGAAAACGAATAAATATTGGTTTCTGGTTGAAGATCTATTAATCGTGTGAAGAAGAAGAGCTTGAATGCTCAAAAGAATCTATATTGGATGAGCAACTGATCCGTTATGACCAGATTCGATCAGTGGAGTTTGGATCGGGACGGCCTCATTTAGCTCCTGTACAGGCTAAGTAGGGACAATGGATTGAAAAGATGGAAAACATCGAAGGTTAAGGGATCTGGAGAATAGCCAATTTACTATTGTGATTGAAATATTTTGGGAGGTTTATTTGTGTGTCCACCTATTGTTATAGAGTGCGTTACAGCTGAGTGGTGCGACCGAGTCAGAGTTCAATGTGGGGCATGTATTTGAATAATTTCCGGTGGGAAATATAAAATGGAATTGACTATTTATACACTACTTAAAACATCTCAAATCTTGATTAAGGCAGATGGTGTATTGTGTTTTCATTAAAACATAAAATTAACATTTTCTGAATTTATAATCTATTCTTATGAAAAAAGGGATTACCTACTGCTACTTCAATAAAAACTCTATACTTCTTTAATCATTTAAATTCCTGGTCCGTATTGAGATTCTTTCATTGAAATATTTTCTTAGAGAAATTGTTAAATAATGAGGTAAGTGTCACTAATAATTAAACATTGGTAAGGTACAAACTTTCAAATCATATTTCAATCATATGTTTTCAAATTAACTATATCTTTTAGTAAATAAACCCAACAAAGTGATGTATAAAGAGTACTGTGACTTAGTGTGTCTAACATATAGAGATTTTTATGTGATGGATTTTTTATTTATTTAATTTGATATCTTGTGTCGTATTCTACACCAAGATAAGTTTGTGCTACATGAATCACTGAATTAACTTGAGGTATATGAAACATTATGTTTGGCTTATATTACACACAATTTTAAGTTTTTTGATAGATTTCATTTCACAAAACATCAGGTTTAAGTGAACAACTAAATTTTATTCTGTTTCCTTATAAATCAGTCATTATAATGGTCGGTATGAACAATATTAATTGAATTATGAAAATGAGCTTTACACAAGATTATATAATTAATTCTTTAGAGGGAAATTAATTAAAAATGAAAATAATTTTTTTTAAATAAATGGAAATGTTTTTCTGAAGGACTATTTAAATGAAAATACGGGAGTTCATAAGATAAATTCACTATTGATGGATTTTATTCATGATATATATATATGTAATACATATTCAATATAATGTTTAAAATCCACATAGTTTTTTTCTCGATATTATATAAGAAGAAATTCAATTTTTCAGATAAAAAAAGTATTTTTCAAAAAATGCAGTTTTACCGCCTTTTGAGGGTGAATCCATTTTAAATTTATTTTTTAACACTTTTATACATTATATTTAACCAAATAAACATCTTATTTAAAAGAGAGATATAAAAATTTACTTTGGATGAATTTTTTATTTTTTTCTGATAACTTTCAAGTTTTGATGAATAGTAACAAATATACTAAACTTTAATAGAAAACAATTTTTTTTCATTGAAATAATCTATGTGGTTAAATTATATTATTGAATTGTTTTAAAGTATAAGGATATTTTATTTTTATCAGTTAATATCATGTAGGTCGTCGACATTAATTTTTCATTGAATTCAGGGGTAAAAGCATTTCAATCTTTTGCAATGTTTTAACTTTTAAAATAAATTTTCTCATTCTGACTTGGAGATTTACTTTAAATTAATTACTGAAACTTCTGTGTTTTAAATTTTTAGAAATTAATTCTATATTTGGAATCAATAAGTCCAAATTATGTACATAGAATTTTTGGACCATTATTAATAACAACTTCGGTAATTTTTATTAATACAGTAAAAAGGTAAATAAGGACATTAGGGTGAAAATAATATTATTATAAAATTACCCTAACACTTGTCATAATGTCATTAGATGAGTGTGTTTTGGCCAAAATATGTCTTACTAAAATTTTAATAATTATATCATTTTTAATATAAGGTTATATTGAAGATAAATTTGATGATAAATACTCATTTGAAAGATAATTTTCTTTATTTATCATGGTAATTTATTTGTAGTTTTTAGTAAATAAATAATTACCTTAAAATCTTATACATTGATGAGGCAGAAATTATTTAATTGATGAAAAACCAATAAAATAATTTTTATTAAAAGGATAATAACCATAAAAATAGAAAAACATTTTACCAAATCTTATTGGTCGAGTATATATCGACCATAATCATCCAACAATAGAGTTTTTGAAAATTTAAAGCCATATAGAAATTATTATAACACGTATAATATTTTATTTAAAGTGATGTTTAAGTTGTCAAATTCATGTTTTAATAAATATAATATTTTTAATGTAGGATTTTCCAGAAGATATATTCAGCTATAAGTAATCTAATGAAATGTAGGGGATTTATGTTCCTCAAAGTATTTTATTTTTATATTTTAATCAATAAATAATTATATTAAATAATTACACAAAACAGGTGTCGGAATTATTTTATTAATGGAGATAAAAAATTAATGTTTTTAAAAATAATAAAATAAATATAATTTGGGGCAATTAATATATCCAATGATGTTTATAGAAGAAATTTACCTCTTAGGAAGATAATAAAATATTTTTTTCAATTTTACCATTTTATACTTATATTTTTACTAATCAATGAATTGAATAGTTTTAAAATTGACACTATTAATTATTTATCAAAATAATATATTATTAAATTATATAAAAATAATAAAACAAATTATATAATTATATAATTATTATGATATGGTCTAAAATGTTCTAAAGTTTTCATTTATGGTCTAACTGATATCAAATAAGTAAATATTTTACCCTCTTAACATTGAAATATTTGTTACCTTAGTTAAAAATTAAATAGAATAACTAAGTGTTAATTAAAATTATATGGTTTAAATTGATAGAAAAAGTTGTTTAAAATGTATTGCTTGATGATATTAGAACCTTATGTCATCTCATATTCTAAACTAAGACATTTTGGATATTTTTGGATGTGTTTTGAATTTATTATTAATTATTATTTTTGAAAATTCTAAAGGTGCCCCCAACCTCAATTATAGAAAGGAATCTCTTCCCTCATTTCATCACAAATCATTAATCCTTCAAGATTATCCAACCCTACCTATTTCTCTTATCAACTTTTATAGTCGCATTCTAGAGGTGTTGGTTTTCTCAAAAGACCAAATCTAGTGCCTTTAAGAGGAGATCTAGAGGGAGTTCGCCCAAGAAGGGGTAATCTCTTTTACCGACTCTCTCAATATAATTTCTTCTTATAATTCCTATTCCTTTGTTTTATCCATTAAAAAGTAATAAATATACTATCAACTATATAATTAGATGTAATTATGGTTATGTAAAAACCTTATTCCACCTCTTATCCATCCTATGAAAAACAAAATCAACACATGTGCGTACGTACGACTTATTGTCTCCACACTGTGGTGTAATATTTTTTTCACCACCACTTTACATGGATGGGTATAATGATGAAATCAATAAAAATATATGATTATTATAACAATATATTTATTCTGGAACAATATATATACCATCCACTTCCATACCATTTCATAAATAAAGGAATGATATCATTGCTCATGCATAGGTACAACCTACCTTCTCCCTAACGTGATGTGATTCATTCTCCAAGATCTCATTTAAATAATGATTATATAAATGTATAGAATGAATAAATTTGATATATATTACATTATTATCATTATAGAAATTATATTATGGTAACCCATGAAGAATAACTGGGATTTATACGACAAAACCTGCAGTAAATAACGCCCTACAGAAGAGTAATAATGAAATATTATTAAAAGAGTGATAATATGATCACATATAATATCATAAATATAAATATTGTTTTGGATTAAGTTTATAACACTTTTTAATCCATTATAAATGTCTTCTTGATATATATGAAGTAACCCAAACCAAAGGTAAGGGATAATTTTTCAATCACATTGTCATCTAAGATTGTCTATATGTAAGTATTTACTAGGGTATAGTTATAATTCATGTCCATGATTCCTAAATATTTATTCCAAAATAATATTTCTATTCCCATAAAATATTTTTAAAGTTAATTTTACTCATTGGTGAATTTTTATTAAACAGTATGAAAGGTATCTTTTGAAATTTTTGATACGAGTTACTTTTTGACTTATCTAATTAAAGTATGAGAATGATGTTTTCTTTTAACTTATACGATATGAAACAGATTTTTATGTTTTCAAAATTCCTTATTTCAATGAAGCATCATTTATAATATTTCATGGTTATTTTCCAAGGAATTCTTTTGTTTTAAATTTTTGTGGCATTTTGAGAAAATAAAGTGTTTTTAAGAAGAAAGGATATTTTTCTCAAAAATTAATTCCAAGTGTTCTATAAAGATTATTTTTCATCTAAGATATAATACTTTAATAGGGTAATGTTTCAAGTATATTATCCCTATCATTCCTATGGTTTTATTTTTCTTATGATGGAATTTTATTTATGAAATCTATTTGTTTTACATGGATAATATTAAGATGGAAGGATGTTTAGGAAACCCATTTTATTCATTGGGTTATGTTATGATGAATAATTTATGTTTTTGTGGAACATGTATGAATGATTTCATTATGAGATGGGTGAGACCTATATCTCCCTCCAATTTATTGGGTCAAGATTTATATCTCATGATATAGACAGGACTTGAATGGGAAATAATTTTAGTTTAGTAATATAGGGTTGGAATGATAAGTAAACTTGGTTAAATACTACAATGCTGGAATGATGCGCAAACTCATTTCAGTATTTGACTTTTTCCACTACGATGGTCTTGGAAATGAGCCTTAGATAATATGAAAATGATTTTTTTATACTGATGTTTTTTCTACAATACCTGTTTTATGACAATTCTATTTTCTCATGTCTCGTGTTCTTTTATTATTTATACCATAGGAACTACTAATATTTATTTCATGACTCAAGATTTTGATATATGTTATATGTGGTATGATTTTCAAAAATTTATGTTCACATTTTTACGTTCTTATGTTCATGTTTTGTTTGATTTTTTCCTTGTTTACCCTTACTGTGCATCTGAGCTCATTCTTTTTATATGTTTTCTTTTCCCCATGATAAAAGGACAGGTTTTAGGTAGGAAAACAAAAGGAGAAGATCTTTATGGGAGATTTTTAAGATCTTTCACCAAATTAGAAGAATTTGTTCTATGTTTCTAAAGGCACTAAACTAATACGATCATCAGGCGTCTATTTTTCTAATGTATTAATTATTCTTCAAAAGTAATGTAATTTCCATGTACGTAAATCTTGGGTCATTACAGTTGGTATCAAAATGAAATTTTATTTAACTTTTGGAAACTATATGAGAAAACTTTAGTGAGATCCGAAGACATATTTCTAAGGATATATCTAGGGATGTCCCTTTGAATAAGTCAAAATATTGTTTACAATCCATGAATTTTTGTAATGATAATGGTTAACCTAGGATTAAACCTAAGGTTTTATAGATTGAAAGTACATCCTCTTGATTATGTTGTTTTCCTAGAATGATTTTTTCCTCTCACACAATTCTTTTTGGGTTTAAGAAAATGGTTGGAACTCGAAGGAACCCTGTTAATGATGAATGTAATGGGAAATGAAATGATTGCCATCCAAAATAATCATATGTTATGGGGGATGGAATGCAATATCTTATTTCTATACTTACACTAGCTATGATTCATTCTGGACATCCAAATGCGCAGATAAGGGAACAATATTCGGTTGATTCCTTTATAAGGTGATGTCCACCATTTTTTTGTGGGTCTTCTAATTCACTTATTGATAAAAAATGGATCAGTACCATAGAAAATATATATTATATACCTCGCTATTCGCAACATGAAAAATAAATTTTTGTTATTTATTGTTTAGAAGGAAAAGTGGGATAGTGGTGGACTCTAATCATGAATACGAGGCAGTAAGATGAAATTGAATCCATGGAATGGGATGGGTTCAAGAAATTATTTTCAATAAGTAATTTACTTGTATTCTTCGTAAAAATATGGAAAATGAGTTCCTTGAGATTAAGAAAATATATGATGAATCTGTTGGTTCATATGGGGAAAATTTTACAAGACTTTCAAGGGGCGCTTCCAACATTATCATTCAACCTAAAACTAAGGTTGATCAATTCCTTAGTGGCATAAAACCCATTATTTGAAGGGATTTATCCATATAAAGAATTTATTAGTTATGAAGATATTGTATGTTGTGATATCAAGGTAAAAATGGAAGATGGGGTTACATATCAATCACATGGTATTTATAAGAAAGGGAATATGGAGTTCAAGGGAAAATCTCACAACCATGGTGAAAAAAAGATGAGTGTTTCCTTATACTCAAAGTGTGGAAAAAGCATGGTGGTGATTGTCTTAAAAGGAATAGTAAATATTTTAAGTGTGGAAAATAATTTCATCATGTAGTTTAGTGCCGATGTAATGGGAAAAAGATAGTCAATGATTCAAATATAGAAATGCCTATACAAAATGCATCTCCCACAATTCAATGTAACAAGTTCAAGTAAATGGGTCATTATACTGACCAATAACCTAATACAAGGGTTATTGATGATGATTGATGTCAGAAACCTCTTAAGGCCAAATAAAAAGGTAAATCACATGTGATCACTATTAGCGATATAGATTATGACATTAAAGTGGTGGAATGATTGATTGTTTATGTCATGGGATTCCATAATAATCATGTAGAATTAATTTTATGGTGTTATGAAATAATTAAATATTTATGTATTGGACCACTATGGTTTTTCCATATATATTTAATATTATATGATGAGTGGTACTGGTGACCATGAAAAGTGATTCAGATATTTTTGGAAATCCCATTAAGTGAAGGATAACCCTTAATATGTGCATAATGTTGTGATAAGGAAATAAAAGATGTTTAATAGTATTAATGAACTCAAGACTGATATAATGATAATGTTATTTATGATATTATGGATAGAGAATATAGAATCATTGGGATCTTTGGTATATAGAAAGAGTTAATTTTTTAAAGCCTTCATGTTTTTACTAAGGTTCTATGGTAATTCAATTTATTACCATGTTTCAAGAAAATACATGATGAAGGCATTCAGAAGTATGGAATATGACCGACAAGATATACCTTATAATATTTGGGGGATAAATGTTAAGCTGAGTAAGTGCACCTATTTATAATGTTTTGAGTTTCTAGATTTTATAAGTACTGTAATGTTATTTATTTATGAATATTTTAAGTTAAACTTGGGATGATATTTGTTAGAATAAATTATTATCTCACAATAGGCAGAATTATCCATATTTTATAACTTCTTTTAACATTATTTTTTTGATAAATATAGATTGAATGGGAGATCATTCTATTTATGGATCTCATTAACTGTTAATTCTTGAGTAATGAAAAGTCCATTTTTATTTCTTAGAAATAAGAGATGAAGTGTAAATTGATCAAGGCACAATGAAACGATGAGATTATACATAATCAAGTAATTATCTCTTCTCATTCTTCAACTCCATGTAAGGGATCTTGAAACCAAAAATTTTATCCATGTAACTTTTTTACTGATGAATCATATGGTCCCTTAGATCATCACATTTTTATGTTTTTTGATTGCTAACTTTATCCTAATGATTTTCTCTATCACTCTCCATCATAACTTGATAGTTCGATTTCCCTTTCATGTCCATGTTTTCACTTTCCACCTATATTCTCCTAGAGGGAAACCGAATTATGAGTGAATTTGGGTAACTGTTATGTTTCTAACTTTAATTTTTGAAAATTAGTTTTAGTATTAATTTTTATGATGTGGGTTTCTATGAAATAAACTTGCAAGTATTAATCATTTTATAATATTGGTGAATTTAGAGGGTGAAATTAATTATAAGGGTGTAAAATGTAACACCTTGAGATTTTTATTAGATTATGTTTTTAAAAAATTATTTTATGACTTGTGTTTTATGCTAAACCATGATAATATTGTGCTATATGCTACACCAGCTTAGCATGCGATATATACAACACTTTGCATGGCTTGTGTTACGCACAATTTCAGGTTCTTTTGATAGAGTTCATTTCACCCAAGACTGAGTTTAAGAGAACAACTAAATATTAATATGTTACCTTTTAACATTGACATTATAATGGTGGGTATGAAAAATATTAACTAAATTATGAAAATACTCTTTACACATGATTATATAATTATTTATTTGGTGAGAAATTAATTATAAATGAAAATAAAAACTCTTTTTATATAAACGGAAATTTTTTTATGAAAGACTATTTAAATGCAAATAAATGAGTTTATAAAATAAATTCAATCATGATGGATTTTATTAAAAAAATATATATTTAATATATATTAAATATAACGTTTAATATACATCTTATATGTTTTTATAAATTACATAATAACAAATTCAATTTTTTAAATAAAAGAAGTATTTTTCCAAAAAAATGTAGTTTTACAGCCTTTTGATGGCGCACCCATTTTAAATCTAGTTTTTGAAAAATTATTATATTTTATTTAACAAAATCAAAATATTCATTGAAATTAGGGTATAAAAAATTTACTTTGGATGAATTTTTTATATTTTTTTGAGAACTTTTGAGTTTTTATGAATAGTAAAAATATAGTAAATTTTAATTGAAAACAACTTTTTTCATCAAAATAATTTATGTGGTTAAATTATATTATTGAATGGTTTTAAAGTATAAATAGGTTATATTTTTATCATTTAATATCATGTAGGTCAGTTGTGTTAATTTTGCACTGAATTTAGATATAAAAACATTTCAATCTTTGACAAAGTTTTATCTTTTAAATCATGCTTTCTCATTTTGACAATGAGATTTATTTTAAATTAAATACTAAAACATCTGTGTTTAGAATTTTGAAAAACGTATTAGATATTTGGAATCATTAGATCCAAATTATTTAAATATTTTTATTTCATTTTTGGTCATTATGAATAGTCACTTCGCTATTCTTGATTAATACGGTAAAAGGGTAAATCCGGTAATTAAGGGTAAAAAGATAATATTATAAAATTATCCTTACACTTGACCTAATATCATTGTATGGGTGTTTTTATACCTAAATCATCTTTGGGTTGAAATGATATCCTTTGGAATCTACTGGGATGAGATTAAGACATTTAATTTATTTTATTTAAAGAAAAGTTAAATGTCTTACTCAAATTTAATAATTATTTTATTTTTAATATAAGGTTATACCGTAGATAAATTAAACTATAAATACTCATTTTAAAGATAAAATATTCTTATTTATGATGTTAATTTATTGGTAATTTTTAGGATATAAATAATTTCCTTAAAAGCTTATATATTGATGATGTGAAAATAATTTAATTGATTAAAAATCAATAAAATAATTTTTATCAAAAAGATAATAACCATCAAAAGACAAAAAAACATGAAAAAATATTATTTTTAGAGTATTTCTCAACCATAATCATACAAGGGTTGAGTTATTATTCATTTGGATATATATGGAAAATATTATGACACGTATAATATTTTATTTAAAGTGATGTTTAAGTTGACGCATTCATGTTTTAATACTTATAACAATTTTAATGTTGGATTTTTTTGAATATGTATTAGACTATATATATTTTTATGATTGATAAATAACTTATCTTCATAATAGTTTCTTATTTTTAATTTTTTTTTTAAAAATAAGTATATTAAATAATACACAAAATTGATGTTTTAATTATTTTATTAATGGAGATAACAAATAAATGTTATTAAAAATTTTAAAATTAATATAATTTCGGAAAATTAATATATCCAATTAATTTTATATATTATATTGACCTCTTAGTAATATAATAAAATATTTTTTCAAAGTTAACTTTTTTTCATTATATTTTTAATAATCGGTGAATTAAATAGAGTCAAAATTGACACTATTGATTGTTTATAAAAATAATATATTATTAAATTATTTAAAAATAATGATTTTTTTAATATATAATAATTATCAAATGGTTTAAAATATTCTAAATTGTTTATTTATGGTCTAATTGACATGAAAGAATTAAATATTGCACCCTTTTAAAATTGAAATATTTGTTTACCTTAATTAAAAATTAAATAAAATAACTAAGTGTTAATTATAATGATAAGGATTAAATATATAGAAAAACTTGTCTAAAATTTATTGTTTTATGATATTAAAAACATATATCTTCTCATCTTTTGAAACTAATACAGTTTTGAGGTTTTTGGATTTTGTTAGAATTTATTATAAGTTTATATTTTTGAAAATTCCAAAGGTTCCCCAAACCTGAATAATAAAATGCAACATCCTCCCTCATTTATTCACTAATAATTGAGCCTTAAATCTCATCCATACCATTTCAGTTTCTATTATAAACCTCTCTAGTCACTTTCTAGAGGTGTTGGGCTTCTCAAAAGACTAACTCTAGTGCCTTTAAGAGGATATCTGGAGGGAGCTCACCGAAGAAGAGGTAATCTCCATTACCGACACTCTCATGATCATTTCTTCTTATAATTCATATTAATTTTTTGTTTCCATTATAAATTAATAAATCTAGTATCAAATATATACTAATATTTTATTATGTTTATGAAACAACCTTATTTTACCATTTATCCATCGTATGAAAAACCAAATCATTATGCATGTGTATGTATGGCTTACCGTCTCCATGTTGTGGTGTAATCTATTTTTCAACATCAGTTTGCTTGTATGGGTATAATGATGAAAATAATAACTATATATGATTATTATAATAATATATTTATTCTGAAACAATTTATATACCATCCACTTTCATACCATTTCATAATTAAAGGAATGATATCATCGCTCGTGTGTACGTACGGTCTACCGTCTCCACGATGCAATGCAATTAATTCTCCATGATATCATCTAAATAATGATTATATAAATGTATATTATAGATAAATGTGATATATATTACATTATTACCAATCTAAAATTTATATAAAGGTAACCCATTAAGAATATCTGGGATTTATATGGAAAAACATACAGTAAATAACACCGGAAAGAAGAGTACTAGTGAAATATTATTAAACAGGTGATAATATGATCACATATGATATCATAAATATAAATATGGTTCTGGATAAAGTTTATAAAACTCTTTAATCCATTATAAACAAGTTTCTGATATATACATAGGAACCTATACCTAAGGTAACAGATAATTTCACAATCTTGATATTATCTGTGATTATTTATACGTAAATATTTCGTGAGCTATATTTATAATACTTGACCATGCTTCCAAAATATGTATTCCTAAATATTATTTCTATTATTATAAAATTTTTAAATGTCGGATTTACCCATTGGTGAATTTTTATTAATTAGTATGAAAGGAATCATTTTTTGTTTTCGATATAAGGTACTTTTTGACTTATCTGGAAAACAAAATTACGAGAAGAATGTTTTATTTTAACTTATTTGGCATGAATGGATTTTTAGGTTTTCATAATGACTAATTTCTATGAAGTTTTCTTTATAATATTTCACGATTATTTTCAGAGAAATTATTTTCTTTTAAATTTTCATGGCATTTTGAAAAAAGAAAATGTTTTGGAAGAAGAAATGACATTTTCCCCAAGAATTAATTTCAAGTGTTCTATAAAAATTATTTTCCATATAAGATAGAATTATTTAATAGGGTTATGTTTCAGTTATACTACCCATATTATTCATATTATTTTATTTTGATTATTATGGATTGATATTTATGAAATCCATTTATTTTACATGGATTATGTTTTGATGGAGTGATGTTTAAGAAACTCATTTTATTCCTTGGGTTATATTATGATGAATTATTTATGTTTTTTGTGGAACACATAAGAATAGATTAATTATGAGATGGGTGAGACTTATATATACCTCCAATGCATTGGTTAAATATTAATATCTCATGAGATAGATAAGACTAGAACATGAAATGATCTTAGGTCATTAATACATGGCTGGAATGGTAAGTAAACCCAATTCAGTAATACAAGGCTGGAACAAGGAGAGAACTCGGCTCAGTAAAGGACTTTTTCCACTATGATGGTCTTGACAATGAGCCTTTGATAATATTAAAATGATTTTCTATACTTATATTTTTTCCACAATTCCATATTTTATGCCAATGCTATTTTCTCACGGCTTGTGTTCCTTTATGATTTATTCCTTATGAACTACTGATTTTTATTTCTTGACTCAATATTTAAATATATGTTATACATTGAATGATTTTCAAAATTTATGTTCATATTTTTACATTATTATTTTCATGTTTTGTTTGATATTTTCCTTGTTTACCCTTACTGATAATCTGATCTCACCCTTTTCATATGTTTTCTATTCCTCATGATATAAAGAATGGTTTTAGGTAGTAAAAATAAAGGTGAAGATCCTTATGGTAGATTTTGAAGATATTTTACCAAATTGGAAGAATGTGTTCCATGTTTCCAAAGGCACTAAACTAATATGGTATTTGGGAGTATGTTTATGTAATGTATTAAGTATTCTGTAAAAGTAATGTAATGTATATGTACATCAAACTTGGTTTTTTTGAGTTGGTATCAGAGTGAAGGTTTAGTTAAACTTTAGAAACTAGGATGAGAAAACATCAATGAGATCCCTATAAATATTTATAAGGATATGTCTAGGGATGTCCCTAAGGATAAGTCAAAAAACTTGTTAGAATCCTTTACTTTTGGTATTGATCATGGTTAACCTAAGATTAAACCTATGATGTTATAAATTGAAAGTACTTCCCCTTGATTATGTTGTTTTTCTATTATTATTTTTTCCTCTCACACTATTCTTTTTTGTTTTTAGACAATGGTTAGAACACTATGGAACTATGTTAATGATGAATTAAATGGGAAATGAAACAATTATCCTCCAGAACAACCAAATTTTATGAGATCCGAAATGAAAAATATTATTACTATACTTACACAAGCTATAAATCATTCCAAACTTTTAAATGAGCAGAAAATAGAACAAAATTATATTGAGTCCTTCATGAGGCAATGTCTACCTTCTTTTAAGGGGTCTTATGATCCACTTGTTGCTGAATAATGGATCAGTACCACTAAAAAGATATTTTCTATCCTTTAATATTTGGAACATGAAAAATTAATTTTGGTTGTTTATCATTTAGAAGGTGTAGTGGACCACTGGTGTACTCAAATGAAGAATTTGAGGAAGCAAGATTAAAATGAAACCATGGAATGATATGAGTTCAAGAACTTATTTTTTAATAAGTACATTCCTCATATTCTTTATATGATGATGAAAAATTAGTTCTTTGAGCTTAAGAAAAAGGATAATAAATTACTTGGTACATGTGAGGAAAATTTTATAATAATTTCAAGGTATGATTATAGAATTATCATTCAACCTAAAAGTAGGATTGATCTATTCTTCAGTGGCTTAAAACCAAGTCTTTGAAGGGAGTTATCCATAAGATACTTAGTAGTTTTGAAGATCTTATGCATTGTGTTATCAATGTAGAAATGGTAGTTGGCGTTACAAATCAATCACATAGTTTTGACAAGAGACAGAATGTGGAGTTCAATGGAAAATCTCAAAACCATAGTGAAAATAATATGAGCAATTCCTTTTTCTCAATGTGAGGAAAAATAATGGTGGTGATTTCATTAAAGGGATTTGTAAATGTTTTAAGTGTGGAAAATATGTCATCGAGCAGTTGAGTGTTGACGTGTAACACCCTAGGGTTTTCAAAATAAATATTGAATGCATGAGACACTGATTCCCTACAAACAAGACATTTTATAATCTATCCATTAAACACAACTCTGCCTCTATTATATTTTGAAATTTGAAAACGGTCATCTACAGTTACGATCACTAAGTAATTTGGAGTCTGATAGAACAAACATGATTTTGGGTGAATAGTAACATACCCTTATGAATAGTAATATGAAATGTAATATGACACTTATGAATATTAAATAATTATTTTTTTTTATTTTCATAAGGTAATAAGATAATAGGACCTTAATTATTTTTTCAATGTGATGTAAAACTAAATATACCTTTAAAATTGTTATTTTTCGAATTAATTATGATTTTAAAAATAATTAAATTAATAATATTTAAAAAACTATTTTCAAAAAATGGAGTTCATTTTTGGATTCTACATGTTGATAAATGGTTAGGGTGAATTTTTGGGATTTTTCTAAAATACTTGAATTTTTCATTAATAGTTAAAATACAGTTTTGAGTTCTCATTAGTTTAATGACAACATAATGACATAATAATTATAATAAAATTCTGGTAAACTTTTTTACAGTAAAATATGACATGAGGTTTCCCAAGTTGCTAAAACCATATACAAATACCATGGGAAAGCCCATGGTTTTGAAAAAAACACTAATGAGGTGTCTTTTTAAATTAATAAAACATTCTCTCTCTTTTACTATAAATACCCACTCATCCATTCGGTTTCATTCATTCCAAATCCGTCATCCTAAAATATTAAGAAGTTCTACCACCATAGGAGTCCTCCCAATTTTTCCCTAATCGACCATGGTCCCAACATTAATGTTCAAGGAGTTACTCTACAAGGTAAGGGAACCTTTCACCCTCCCCTTTTAGTCAACACTTATTTTATGTCATTTCATTGAATTTCCATTCTCATATGTTGGGATTTAATATTATTTATTATTTTTACTATAATTTTGATTTCCATATGATTAGATACCTTTTTTCTCTCATCAATTCATTTTATGAAATTTTCGGCAACGTCGTTAAGCTGTCGAATTTTCATACGGGATCTCTCAACTTTTCTTTTATTTTCTATTTCATCTATTTTCTTTTTCAATCCTCACATCCTATATCTAAATGACCATTATAATTCCAATATCATATATGTACTAGATTTATATCATGTTAATGGAAGAACCATCATCAACATTCTTACTCCCTCCCTTTTATTTTTATAAATGAAATCAATGTCCATGAGGTTCCAATTTATAACCTTCATGGACGACGATGTTTTGTTATTCAATTTCATCTTAATTATTCGTCATGAAACCATTTTTATAGTTTAAACTGACTATAATATATTTATTATAACGAATATAATATTCAATAACCAGTGTACGTACAGATTATTAAATCATAAGACCAAACTAGTTCATAATAATCAAAATACCCCTTAAATGATCTAAGTGAATGTCATTAATAATTAATCTAATTATTCATCCTATTTCCATGTTACAAAATTATATAAATGAACATTAAAACATATTTATGTTCCTAAATAATATGTTATTTTAATTATAGAAAATTGCATTCATGCCACATGAAATCCATTACTTAAAAAACAAGTGAACCGATTATGAAAATCAAGAAAAGGAACACTCTGTAACGACAAAATTCAACTTAATAACTTATCAATAAGAACATAAATGAACAAAACAGAATTATGATAAACTAAATAAACTTCCATTAGGTTCTTAAATAAGTTATTAATATGTCTAATTTCATATTCCAGGACCTGAATTTCAAGAGGGTAACACATTCAGACTTCAGGTAATAGTTTTCCACCTGAACTTCTATTTTCATTTGGGTTACTTTCATTGTCTAATTACCTCAATGAAATTTGTATGTATTATTATTTACTCCTCATAAATTATGTGTGAGTATTCTATATATTTACACCAACCATAATTCATCCCAATTTTATGGATAGCTACATGTTTTAAAAGATACTTTCAAAACAATTTCCAAAATACAAGCCTGATTCAAGGGATTTTCGCAAATTCTTATCTATTTTCAAGGGAACTCTATATTCTGTTTTTGGAAACCATTATCTTTCTAAAATAACTCATTTTTTTATGAAAATTATATCTTACTTAACTTTTGGTTTTATACAAATATTTTTCCAAAAGAACTCTTCTTTTCAAAATAAGAGTTTCTATCTCAAGAATTGCTTAATGATTTTATAAGATTTTTTTTGGCTGACTCAACACTCTTGTTGATTATTAGGTATTATTGGGTTTAATTATTTATGATTTAATCTAACATATTTAATTGTATGGTTTATGACTAGTTTTATTGAGTATGTGATGTCTTGAAACCATTCACCATATTACTTTGAATTGTTAGTGTTTGTGTTTAATGATTTGGCAAAGTTAGATACATTTCATATGTTAGTTTCCATATGAATGTATATGTTGATTATATTTATCCCCGCTCATATGATAAATGCATTGGACTTATTATGTGATTGGTGGGGCCCGCTATAGCCCCCCGATGCATCGGTAGGTCTCATGATACAAACTACGGTCTTGGCACAAGGCCTTGACAAAATGATTATTTATGGTCCTGGAATAAGGCCTAGACGGTATTGTTATGATGTCTATCATATGAACTTCCCTCATTATAGAGATATTAATTGAAATTTCTTGTGGTTATTTGACTAGTAGTATACCCATGATTACGATTTATTATGGAATTATTTACTCATCTCATATTCCTACCATATGATGTTCAAGTTTATTTTTTTAAAGGAATGTGTTTTCAATTATTCACCTTGTCTTACTTATCCTTACTATGAATTTGAGCTCACCCATTTCTTATGTTTCATCTTATTAGGACATGATGAGTTTTATTGTGAATGAATTGCTGAAATAACCTAGGAGTTATTAAATATGTATAAGGAGTTTCTATGTTGTGTTTCTTTTCAAGTTGCAGTGTTGAACTTGTGTGTGTATCTTGTTTCAAATAATACTAAACTACTTGGTCCTTTCGGATGATTATTCCTTATTTATATTCTAATTTAATCAAATAAGGCACCGACTCCAAGAAATTGGGATCGGGTCCTTACAGTTGGTATCAGAGGAAGTTTAGTAGAAAACATGGAAACTAGATTTATAAAACATAGATTGGGGAAGAGTCCCTAAGATAGTATTTGAGGATAAACATACAAGAACGTCCTGGTATTTTGGTAAGGAATATATTATGTGAATATTTTCAGAAATACATCCCTATCGGGATATGAGTAGGTAGAGGTAGCTCTGGAAAAGATGTACCTAGGAGTGAAATATCTGACAAGGAGTCTCGGGCTTGACTTCGGGTATCCTGGTACATGACAATGGGACTTACTGCACTCTTGGTTACGACATTCTCGGGGGATATTCTTAGGATAATTCCCATTTTCTAAAAAATCCATTATGAAGTTTTTAAATGTAAATTTTACTCAATGAAACCATTATTGTGATTATGGGATTATCCATGCGTAGGATTTCAATTTTTGTTAAGTATTTTGTTATGTTAAGATTATAAATTATGATTCATAGCCTAATAGATCATATTACATTATCTATAAATGGTTCCTAGTGGAAGAAATGGAAACTGCATGAATATGCATGTCCCCTATATGAATTTCCCTCTGATGAAAGATAATGATGTTGGATCTAGTGTTATGGTCAATGCTGAGCAACTTATAACAATACTGGGAAACCTTACTCAGGTTATTAATAATAACCTTACCTATATGGGGCATCCGGATCCACCATGTAGAGGAGTAATGTTTGATCGCATTGTGTGAAAACAACCCCCATTATTCAATGGGACTGCAAACCCATTTGTTGCTAAACAATGGATAAGTTCCCTAGAGAAGATATTTCTCGCATTGGGTTGTAATGAAAGAGAGAAGGTCATCATGGTAGTTTATCATCTATCAGGAGATGCAGATCAGTGGTGGTCATTAATCCAAAACAAAAAGGAGATGGATAAGATAGAAGATATGGAATGGAGGGATGATAAGGAAATATTCCAAGGTAAATACTTTCCTCATGAACAATAAGTGGATATGGAAAAGAAATTTCTGAATTTGAGGTAAAATGAATATGAGAACGTTGCAAAGTATGGAGCTAACTTCACAAGGATAGGAAGACATGTTGAAGACTACATACGAAATCCAAGGAGAAAAATTGATCGATTCTTTGATGGCCTAAATCCATTCCTCCAGTGGGCTCTGGTCTCCCAGAATTTCTCATCATATGAAGATATAGTTTCATGTGCTATCAAGAAATAAAATGAATTTTCTAATTATTATGATTTTAAAGGAAAACAAGAGAGGAAGTGGGTTGCAGAAAAATCTGGAAATGCAAATAATGAAATAGGGAAAAATGGAAGAGTTGAATTTCTACACTGTGATAATTGTGGGAAGAAACACCCTAGATATTGCCTGAAGGGAATGGGGGTCTGTTACAAATGTGGATAAAAAGGCCACCTAACTCAAGATTGTAACACACCACTATTTTTTCAAATGGGTGCCAAACCTTCTTTAATAGAAAGGAAAAAAAATTCTCAGGTTGATTATGAGGAGTTTCAAAAGAAAATTAATGCTATAAATGATGGTAAGTTGACTGACATTGCATATGAAGGTGGCATTTTGAAATTTGGAAAGAGGCTTTTTGTCCAACTAATCCTGAGATAAAGCGGGAACTATTGGATGATGCTCATGGCTCTAATTTCTCTATACACCCTGGTAGAAAATAGATTTATAGAGATCTAAAGAAACCTTTTTGGTGGGAAACATGAAAAGGGAGATTGCTGATTACGTGTCGACATGTTTGGTTTTTCAATAGGTGAAGGCTGGAAGACAACATCCTAGAGGAGTCGTGTAACCCCTTCCTATTCCTATGTGGAAATGGAATGATATTACAATGTACTTTTTCAGGAGGCTACAAAAGACTCCAAGAAAGAATGAGAGATATGAGTCATTGTTGATCGTCTTACTAAATTTGCACATTTTCTTGCTATAAGAGAAGATTTACCACTTGAAAGTTTAGCAAGACTATATATTAATGAAGTTTTAAGACTTCATGGTGTACCCTTATCAACTGTTTCTAATCCTGATCCCCATTTTACATCGCAATTCTGGAAATGTCTTCAGAAGGCCCTAATAATGATCTTAGTTTGGGAACATCCTACCACCCACAAACTGATGGACAATCAGAATATACTATTCAAACATTGGAAGACATGTTGAGGTCCTATTCAGTTGAATTTAAAGGGATGTGGGATCAGTATTTACCTCTCATAGAATTTTCCTACCACAATATCTTCCATTCAAGTATCTATATGGCACCCTATGAAGAATTATATGGGAAGAGATTTTGTACACCAACTTGCTGGGATGATGTTGTTGAAAGAAAGCTCATGGGCCCAGAAATTGTTGAAGAAATAACAGAAAAGGTAAATATTATCCAAAACCATATCAAAATAGATCAAAGTAGGCAAAAGATATATGATGATAACCGATGGAAGGGTTTGGAATTTCAAGAAGGTGATCACATTTTCATAAAGGTGTCTCCATGGAAGGGTATTATACAATTCGATAAGAATGGGAAATTAAGTCTTAGGTACATCGGACCTTTTGAAATTATGGATCTAATTGGAGGAGTAGCTTATCATTTGGAAATTCTGCCAAGTCTCTTCAACGTTGATAATGTGGTCCATGTATCAATGTTAAGAAAATATATGCTAGACCTAACACATGTACTCACCTATGAAAAAATATAACTTGATCCCATTATGTCTTATTGTAAAGAGCCTATCAATATTCTTGATACTAGAGATAAATTATTGAGAAATCATATGAATCATCTAGTAAAGGATCTTTGGAGGAACCATAAGATGGAGGAAGCAACATGGGATCTTTAGGAGCTTATGTTGAAAACATACCCGAATCATTTTAGGTAACATTTTGTGAATTTCGAGGATGAAATTTTCATAAGGAGGGGAGAATGTAACACCCCAAGGTTTTGAAAATTAATATTGAATGTATGAAACACTAATTACCTAAAAAACAATGAATTTTATAATCTATCCATTAAAAACAACTTTTCCTCTACTATGTTTTGAATTTTGAAAAACCGTCATCTAGAATTTCGATTAGTAAGTAATTTTGAGTCTGATAGAACAAACATGATTTTTTGTGAACAATAACATACCCTTATGAATAGAAATATGAATAGTAATATGACACTTATGAATAGTAAATAATGATATTATTTTATTCTCTTAATGTAAAAGATAATGATACCTTAATTAATTTTTCAATGTGATGTAAAACTTAATATACCTTTAAAATTGTTATTTTTTGAATTAATTGCGATTTTATTTAAAAGTTAAATTAATAATATTTAGAAAATTATTTTCAAAAAATAGTTTTCATTTTTGGATTCTACACGTCGATAAATGGTTAGGGTGAATTTTTGGGATTTTTCTAAAATACTTGATTTTTCATGAATAGTAAAAATATAGTTTTGAGTTTTCGACAGTTTAATGAAATCATAATGAAATAATAATTAAAATAAAATTTTGGTCAACTTGTGTGCAGTTAAATATGACATTAGTTTTCCCAAGTAGATAAAACCATGGGAAAATATCATGGTCAAGCCCATGGTTGTAAAAAACCACTAATGAGATGTCTTTTAAATCTAATAAAAAATTCTCTCTCTTTTACTATAAAGACCCACTCATACATTCGGTTTAATTCATTCCAAATCCCTCATTTTCGAAGTTCTGTTGGTTTTACCTCCCTAGGAGTCCTCCAAACGTCTCCCTAATCCCCCAATGTCCCAACCTTCATGTTCTAGGAGTTACTCTACAAGGTAATGGAACCATTCACCCTCCTCTTTTAGTCAACACTTCTTTTATGTCATCTCTTTGAATTCCCATTATAATATGTAGGGATTTGATATTATGTATTATTTTTTACTTTCATTTTTATTTCCATATGGTGAGATAAATTTTTCCTGTCATCAAATCTTTTTTTGAAATTTTAAGCGACATTGTTAGGCTGCTGAATTTTCATAAGGTATCTCTCAACTTTTCTTTTATTTTAATGTTCATCTATTTGATTTTTATCTCCTCAACTCATATATTCTAATGATAATGATAAATACATTATAAACTATACACTATATTTATATCAGGTTAATTTAAGAACCATCAACAATATTCTTACTTCCTCCTTTTTATTTTTATAAACGAAATCAACATCCATGAGGTTCCAATTTATAACCATTATTCACGATGATGATTCATTCTTCAATTTCATATTCATTATTCATCATGAAACCATTTGGATAGTTGATCCAGACTATAATATATATATTATAACCTATTAAATATTCAGGAACCAGTATATGTACATGTTATTAAATCATAAGATCGAACTAGTTCCTAATAATCAAAATACCCCTTAAATGATCTATGTGAATGTCAATAATAATTCATCAAATGATTCATCCAATTTCCATGTTACCAAATGATATAAAGGACCATTAACACTTATTAATGTTCATAAATAATATTTAATTTAAATTCTGGATATTTACATCCATTCCACATGAACTCCATTACTTAAAAAACAAGTGAACCGATTATGAAAATTATGAAAACGAACACTCCGTAATAACAGAATTCAACTTAATAACTTATGAATAAGAACATAAATGAACTAAAAAGAATTATTATCAACTAAATACATTTCTATTTTATTCTTATATAAGTTATTAATAAGTCTAATTTCATATTCTAGGACCTTAATTTCAATAGGGGAACACATTCAGAATTAAGGTATGGGTTTTCCACACGAACTTCCATTTTCATTCGGGTTACTTTCACTTCTAATTACCTAAATGAAATTCTTATGTATTATTATGTAATCCTCATAAATTCTGTTTGAGTATTATATATATTTACACCAACCATAATCTTTCCCAATTTTATGGATAGTTACACATTTTAAAAGATACTTTCAAAACTGTTTCCAAAATACAAGCCCTATTCAAGGGATTTTCTCAAATTCTTATCTTTTTTAGAGGGCACGATATACTATGTTTTTGGAAACCATTATATTAATAAAATCACTCATTTTATTATGAAAATTATATATTAATTAAATTTTGGTTTTATACAAATAATTTTCCAAAATAACTCTTCTTTTTAAAATAAGAGTATTTATCTCAAGAATTACTTAATGATTTTATAAGATTATTTTCATCTGATTCAACACTATTATTGATTTTTATGTATTATTGGGTTTAATTATTTATTATTTTATCTACCATATTTAATATTATGGTTTATAACTAGTTTTATTGTGTATGTGATGTCTTGAAACCATTCACCATATTACATCAAATGCATAGTGTTTAGGTGTAATGATTGGGGAAAGTTAGATACATTTCATATGTTAGTTTCATATGAATATATAGGTTGATTATGTTTATCCATGATCATATGAGGAATTAATTGGACTTATTAAGTGATGTTTGGGGCCCATTATATCCCCTTGATGCATCGGTAGGTCTCATGAGACAAACTATGGTCTTGGCACAAGTCCTTGACAAAATGATTATTTATGGTCCTAGCACGAGGCCTGGATGACATGGTTATTATGTCCAGCATATAAACTTACTTCATTATGAATATAGTAATTGAAATTTCATGTTTTTATTTTACTGATAGTATAACCATGATTAGTATTTGTTATGGAATTATTTACTCATCTCATATTCCTGCCATATGATGTTCAAGTTTAGTTTTTTAAAGGCATATGTTTTCAATTATTCTCCATGTACAACTTACCCTTACTAAGAATTTGAGCTCACCCATTTCTTATGTTTCATTTTCTAAGGACATGAAGATTTTTATTATGGATAACATGGAGAAATAACCTAGGTGTTATGGAAGTTTTTTAAGGAGTTTCTATGTTGTGTTTCTTTTCAAGTTGTAGTGTTGCACTTATGTATGTATACTTTTTCCAATAATACTAAACTACTTGGTCCTTAGGGATGCTTATTCCTTGTTTATAAGAAAATTTAATCAAATAAGGCACCGAATTTGGGAAACTGGGGTCATGTACATACATGAAGTAATGAAAAAAGATAGTTAATGATACAAATAGAGAAATGGCTACACAAAATACATCTCCCACACTTCATTGCTATAAGTGCTAGGAAATGGGGAATTATTCTAACCAATTCCCTAATACAAGGGTTATCGATGATGATAGATTTTAGAAACATTTAAGGCCACTGACAGAGGAAAATCACATGCGATCACTATTGGTGAGGTATAGTATGATAACGAAGTGGTGGAATGATCGAGTGTTTATGTAATGGGATTCCAGAATAATGTTATAGATTCACTTTTTTGGTACTATGGAATAATGAAATATCTATGTATTGGTCCACTATGTGTTTTAAATATGTATTTAAGATTATATACTTAGTGGTACTAGTAACCATGAAAAGTGATTCAGATATTTTTGGAAAACCTGTCAAGGGAAGGATAACCCTGAATATATGCATAATGTTGGGATAAGGAAATAAAGAGATGTTGAAAAGTATTAATGAACTCGAGACTGATATGGTGAAATAGTGATTTATGATATCATGGATGGGTAATATAGAATATTTGGGATTTATGGTATGTAAAAATATTTATTTTTGGAAAGTATGCATGTTTTCACTAAGGTTATACAGTAATTCAAGTTGTTACCATGTTTCAAGAAAATAAATGATGAAGGCATTCACATGTTTAGAATGTGAGCAACAAGATATAAATTATGATATATGGGGGATAAATGTTAAGTTGAGTTAGTTCACCTCTTTCTAATGTTTTTAATTTTCATATTTTATAAGAATTGAAAACATATCAATTTATGGATAGTTTAAGTTAAAATTAGGATAAAGATTGTTATAATAATGTATTACCTCACTATAGGTGTACTTATGCATATTTGATAACTTATACTAATCTTTTTCTTGTGATAAAGACAGATAAAATTACTTATAATTCTATTCATAGATATCATGATATGTTAATTCTTGAGGAATGACATGTTCACCATCATTTATTGGAATAATAGATGAATTGGAAATTGATCAAGGCACAACAAAAGGATGATATTATAATTAATCAAGTAAGTATTTATTCTCATTATTCAATTCTATAGATGGGATGTTGAAACCAAAAATGTTATCCTAAATCCTTCTTCACTGATGATTCAGATGGTCCCTCAGATCATCACGTATTTATGGCTATCGATTGTTAACTTTCTATTAATAATGTTATCTATCACTCTCCATCAGAACCTGATAGTTTGATTTCTCTTCCATGTAAAAGTTTTCACTTTTCACCTATGTTCTATTAGGTGGAAACCCATTTATTAGTAAATTAGGGTAACCGTTGTGTTTCTAACTTTACATTTTAAAAATAAGTTTTAGGATTCATTTTTATGATGTGGGATTCTATGAAATAAACTTTCCAGTATTAATCTGTTTATAACCGGGATGAATTTCGAGGGTGAAATTCATTATAAGGGGGGTAGAATGTAACACCCTATGATTTTTATGAGATATTTTTTTTTATTAATTTATTTTATGTCTTGGGTTGTATTATACACCAAGATAATATTTCTCTACATGCAATATCAGGTTATCTTGGGGTATAGACAACACTATTCTTGTATTTTTTACATACAATTTCACGTTCTTTTGATAGAGTTCATTTCATACAAGACCGAGTTTAAGCAAACAAAAAAATATTATTATGTTACCTGATAACATAGCCATTATAATGGAGGGTATGAAAAATATTAACTGAATTATGAAAATATGATTTACACATTATTATATAATAAATTATTTAATGAGTAATTAATTATAAATAAAAATAAAATCCTTTTTAAATAAAGATAAATGTCTTTCTGAAAGACTATTTAAACGAAAATAAGTGAGATTATAAAATAAAATCACTCTTAATGGATTTTATTAATGAAATATATATTAAATATATATTAAATATTTTGTTTAAAATTCATATTATATGTTTTCTAGACATTATATAGGAACAAATTCATTTTTTCGGATAAAAAATTAGTTTTCAAAAAATATAGTTTTACCGCCTTTTGATGGCGTACCCATTTTAAATCTGGGTTTTGACACTTTTATATAATATATATAATAAAATAAACTTATTATTTGAAATTGGGATAAATAAATTTTCTTTAGAAGAATTTTTGATATTTTTATGATAACATTCAAGTTTTGATGAATAGTAAAAATATTCTTAATCTTAATTGAAAACAACTTTTTTAATTAAAATAATTTCTATGCTTAAATTATATAATTGATTATTATTTAAAGTAGAAATAGATTATATTTTTATCATTTAATATAATTTAGTTCATTTTCATTAATTTTAAATTGAATTTATATGTAAAATCATTTCAATCTTTAAGAATATTTTAACTTTTAAAACCATTTTTCTCATTCTGACAATGAGATTTATTTTAAATTAATTACTGGAACTTATGAATTTTGATTTTTGAAAAATTGATTCCATATTTGGAATAATTATGTCCAAATTATGTAAATATCTTCCTTTTGTTTTTGGGCGTTATGAATAGTAACTTCAGTAATATATATTAATACGGTAAAAGGGTAAATCAGGTAATTAAGGGTAAAAAAATAATATTATAAAATTACCCTAACACGTGTCCTAATATCATTGGATGAGTGTTTTTTGACCTAAATCATTCTTAGGTCTAAATTATATCCGTTTAAATCCACTTGGATGAGATTAGGACATTCAATTTATTTTATTTAATGAAATGTTAAATATGTCTTACTCAAATTTTAAAAATTATAACATTTTTAATAAATGGTTATATGGAAGATAAATTTGACTATAAGTACTCATTTTAAATATTTTTTTGTCTTTACCATGGTTATTTTTTTAATTTTTAGGAAATAAATAATTACCTTAAAGGCTTATACATTGATGATGCATAAATTATTTATTTGATGAAAAATAAATAAAATATTTTTTATTAAAATTATAATAACAATAAAAATAAAAAAAACATAACCAAATAATATTGGTAGATTATATCTCAACCATAATAATCCACGGTTTGAGTTATTGACCATTTGGATCTATATGGAAAAGACTAAGACACTTATAATATTTTATTTAAAGTGTTGTTTAATTTTTCACATTCATGTTTTAATACATATAACCCTTTCAATGTTAGATTTTACAGAAGATATATTCAACTATAAGTATTATTATGTGATCTAGATGATTTATATTTGTCATAGTATTTTATTTTTAATTTTTATTCAACATATAATTATATTAAATAATTACACAAAATAGATGTTGTGATTATTTTAATAATATAGATAACAAATAAATATTATTAAAAATATTAAAATAAATATAATTTTTGATAATTAATATATCAAATTAATTTTATAGATTAAATTCACCTCTTAAAAATATAATAAAATATTTGGTTCGACGTTATCTTATTATCTTTATATTTTTAATAATCATTTAATTGAATAGTGTCAAAATTGACACTGCTGATTGTTTATCAAAATAATGTATCAGAAAATTATTTAAAAATAATTATTTTTTTCAAATATATAATAATTATGAGATGGTCTAAATTTTTTTAATAATTCATTTATGGTCTAATTTAAAACAAATAAGTAAATATTTCAGCCTTTTAATATTAAAATATTTGTTACCTTAGTGAAAACTTAAATAGTATAACTAATTGTAAATTAAAATGATAAGGTTTAAATTTATAGAAAAACTTATCTAAAATTTATTGGTTTATGATATTACAACCTTATATCATCTCATATTGGAAACTAATAAATTTTGGAGGTTTTTTAATGTGGTTTGAATTTATTATAAATTAATATTTTTGGAAATTCCAAAGGTTCCCCCAACCTAAATTGTAAAATTGAATCTCCTCCCTCATTTCATCACAAATAATTGAGCATTAAAGATCATCCATATCCTTAACATTTATATAATCAACTTCCCTAGTCACATTCAATAGGTTCTGGTCTATGACAGCCCAGCTTTTTATTACAACATAAACATGATTTATTACATAAAACTTCACTTGATACAACAAAGAAGATTGAGAGGCTTAGTGTCTTTGGGGCTTAGGATCAATACATAAAAAATTGAAACATGAAATGCAACATCTTTATTGAAAACTTTTTTTACATGACCACTACATTCCCTCATACATAGCATTGCATGGGATAACCTGAGGACATGCATAAGAAAAGGGTGAGCTATAAATCCCAGTAAGGGAACACACATGGAATAACAAGAGGAGTACAATACATGTTAGACATTAGGAATATCAATATAGCACAAGAGAAACATGAACATAAAGGCATGATAAAGCATGATAATCATAACATGGAAATGTGGCAACAATACTTAACATGGAATTAGCATGAGCCAAGGCTCATTGCAGATGGAGCATGAGTAACACCTCATTGAAAATAAAGTATGAGTAAACCCTCATTGAAGTTTAATACCATGATTCAACACTCATTGCACATGACGTATCATGATACCATACATTACCCAATGTATTAGAGTGCTATAAGGGAACACCCTTCTTAAACATTTCATTTCATACATAAGTGTGCCACATGGATCATAAAACATGGATTCATAAAACATAATCATTTGTTCCATGATAAATGAATGTGGAATTCATACACTAAAGTTTATAATCAATAAGTAAATGTTCATAAAGTTTAATGTGATTGATGGCGAAATGGGCATGGTATTCACTGCACAATGACATTGGTTTAGAAAATCGGTGCGATTTCGGCAGCGTAACGGCGTGACATAAGAATTCATAAAAATTATTGATGAGAGTGAAAGGGGTTGCTCATAAGATTTAACTTTAATGGACAATATTGAGGTTATATAAATACATGTCCCAACAATTGTAATGGAATTTAGATTCATGATACATAATTATTTCTTGAATGTAAAAGAGGAGAGATAAGTTCCTTTTAGAATTTTGGCATAGTAACGGGTGTACATGGGAGGAATTTAATGATAGAGAAAGGGGTCTCAAATCATTCAAACATAAATAGGGCAGTATGTGGGAGGTGTCAAACCAGACCCCAACATTCATAATTGAAATTAAAAGGGAAAAACAACTTAAATAAAATTGGACAAAATGAGAAAGGAAGAAAAAACCCTTACTTGTTAGTGTGCTTCCAATGGCTAGAGAGAGGCTTGTGAGAGGCTTCATGGGAGCATGAGGCACATTGGGAGGATTCTAGAGAGAGTAGGTCAGAGGTTGGACGAACTCCAAGGGCTTTGAGGGAGGAGGAAGTGGGATCTTGGGTGGGTTTATATAGTAAAGGTGAGGGAATTCTTTATTATTTAGGTTTGGGACACGTTATATTAAATTAATCCAAACCACAAACCATCCAATAGTTTTTGCCCATGTTTTTTAGCAATGGGAAGAGGAAAAAAATATTTTATAAGGCTAAAGTCCGAACTTCTTAAAATAATATGGTTGATTATGTGGAGGGGAGTCGCACTCCCATGGAAAACAATTTAAAAAGACAAGGTTTTTAATAAATCTTGAGGGGTCCATTAATGCTTTGAAAATAAGTCAAACAAACCCAAAATCGCATTATTTTAATTTTAATACATATATTGGCCGAACATAAAGATTATAGTATTTTATTACATCACTATTGGGTCCTTATGATGTCATAAAACACATTATATATTTAAACAGTATTTAATTTTTACAATAAAAATTTGACTGTCTCAGAAAATTATGAAAAATTTACCATTGGATAATTTCGACATCTTGATTCCAGAAATAAATTTTTTTTTCTAAATTACTATCAAAATATGTTAATTTTTACTTTTAAACTAAAAACTGACAGTTATCAAAAATTCACGGGTTTTGACAGAAATGGCTTTCAAAACTTAATATAAATTATAATTGTATTCATAAAATTATAAGATCATTTATATTTAATAAAAATTAATTTAATAATAATAATAATAATAATAATAATTTATTAAAATATTATTTATTTCAAAGATCCCTTAATTTAATAAAATATAATTATTAATTAAATAATAACTAAAAACATTATTTGTACATTAAATACTATTTAAAATGTATCAAAAATGAAAAGGAGGTATATTAATTATTATATAAAAAAATATACCTGAACATAGTACTATAAATTTGTTACATAACCCCTTATAACATCCACATAAGACCTAAGTGTAAGGTGTGTGATGGTGACAGACTCTTGCGGTGGCTTGGTTAACATCGCTCGAGTGGTAATTTATATCAACTTCCACTTTTCCTGTAGACGGTCCCATTCGAGATTTACATGATGAAGCTCAGCTTGGTCTTGGTCAAGAGCAAAGCCCAAAGATGCCACCACTTTTCCAAGCTCCGACAAATGGGCTTCGTATGAAGAAATTCTACTGGATGAGGCCATCGCTTCTTTTTATGAGTAAATTGGATTTGTTAAAGCCCTGTATTTATATTAATCATGTGATCACTGTTCAATGGATATATTAGCAACGGTAAAAAATTCATAACATAAAACCAAATAAGTTGACATTTTATATAAACATAAAGAGACATTTAATTAGATCAAGTGGGATTTCCATTAATGAAACTTTGGGTCATTACAATATTCCCCCCTTAAGAAATTTCACCCTTGAAATTTTCCTTTTCCCACACTAAAATAGATGTGGATAACTCAGCTTCATCATTTCCTCTGATTCCCAAGTCGCTTCTTCAAACATGTGGTTTCCCCACAACACCTTGATGAGGGGAATTGTCTTATTTCGTAGAACTTTTTATCTATGATTTAAGATCTTCACTGGTTGATCCTCATAAGAAAGATCATCCTCCAACTGTACCACCTCAGAAGAGAGTACATGTGAAGGGTATGGTATGTACTTCCTTAAGCGGGGTAAATGAAAGACATCATGTACTTTAGCCATTGCAGGTGGAAGTGCTAGTCTATAGGCCACAGCCCCGACATGATCAATAATCTTGAAGGGGATGATGTACCTTGGACTTAACTTCCCTTTCTTTCCAAACCTCAATACCTTCTTCCATGGAGATATGCGTAAAAAACCATGTATCCAAATTTAAACTCAAGGTCTCATCGACGATTATCTTCATAACTCTTTTGTCGACTCTAGGCTGCCATGATATGTTGCTGAATGGTTTTCACCTCCTCCACTATTTCTTGTACCATTTCTGGTCCAAGCAGCTTACGTTCACCGACCTCATCCCAACATGCCGGTGTTCATCACCTTTTCCCATACAGGGCTTTATATGGTGCCATTTGGATGCTCGAGTGGAACCTATTATTATAATAGAACTCAACCATAGGAAGATGTTAATCCCATCCTCCTTTAAATTCCATTGAGCAGGCTATCAACATGTCCTCAAGTGTTTGGATAGTCTGATCGGATTGGCCATCAGTTTGAGGATGATAGGCCGTACTGAACATCAGTTCAGTATTCAGAGCATGTTGAAGACTCTTCCCAAACATAGAAGTGAATCTTGGATCTCGGTCACACACTATAGATAGTGGTCTCCATGCAGCCTTACCACTTCCCCGATATATATCTGTGCCAGTTGATCCAATGAAAAATCCTACCGAATAGCAATGAAGGGTGCAGTCTTTGTAAGACGATCCAAAACAACCCAGAATTCATTTTTGCCTTTAGATGTCCTCGGAAGTCTGGTTACAAAGTCCATGGTTATGTTCTCCCATTTCCATTCTGGTATGGGCAATGGTTGCATCATCCGCTTAGACTTTTGCTTCTCTGCCTTCACTTACTGGCACACCAGGCACTTTGATGTATATTCAGCGATCTCCTTTTTCATATTATCCCACCAAAATTTTTCTCGGAGATCTCAATACATCTTTGTGCTCCCTGGGTGAAAAGAGAAATTTGAACTATGTGTATCATCCAAAAGTTCCTTCTTCAGCTCCGGACATGATGAAACACATAGTCTTTTCCCAAGCCGCACAATTCCTTTTTCATTAACATTAAACTTTGAGGATTTCCCTTTTCCAATAGCTTCCACTTTTCCTGATTTCCCACATTATCCTTTTGAGCATCCTTTAACCTTTCCAAAAGAGGTTGTTGAGCAATAATTTGTGAATGGATTGATGATGTTCCCTTCTTTATGATTCCCATGTCCATCTTCATCAAGTCTAAGAAGATTGGATCCTTCTCAATTATCATCATTGATAGAATCGCTGGGTCCTTTCTACTTAGGGCATCTGCCACCTTGTTCACTTTTCCAGGGTGGTAATGTATTGAATAGTCATAATCCTTGAGGAGATCTATCCATATTCTCTGGTGCATATTAATCTCTTTCTATGTGAATATATATTTATGACTCTTGTGGTCAGTATATATCTCACATTTATCCCCATAGAGATAATGCCACCAGATTTTCAAGGCAAAGATCACTACTTCCAACTCCAGATCATGCGTTGCATAGTTTCCCTCATGGATTTTCAACTACCATGAGGCATAGGATATAACCTTATCATTCTGCATCAGCACACAACCTAAACCCTTCTACGAAGCATCGCTGAAAACCACAAAAAGTTCCCCACTTGTGGGTAAAGTGAGCACGGGCGCAGTGATAAGCCTCCTTTTCAACTCCTTTTTGTTTCTTCGCATTCATCACTCCAATAAAACTTTACCCCCTATAGAGTTATCTTGGTAAGAGGGTTGTACAATCGTGAGTAATTTCTCACAAATCGTCGATAATATCCAGCTAACCCCAAGAAGCTACGAATATATGTTACCGATGTTGACCTCGCCCATCCCTCAATTGCATCTGTTTTGGAGGGATCCACAGATATCCCATTTCTTGTGATGATATGGCCCATGAATGAGACATCATTTTACTAGAACTCACACTTGATGTACTTTTCATAGAGCTTCTCCTTGCGCAAAGTCTCTAGTACAGTTCTTAAATGCTCCTCATGATCCTCGTTGGTTTTTGGAGTATATTAAAATATCATCTATAAAGACAACCACAAATTTGTCGAGGTAATATCTAATGACTTTATTCATTAAGTCCATGAAGATTTATTGAGCATTAGTGAGTCCGAAAGGCATTACTATGAATTCATAGTGCCCGTATCTTGTGCGAAAAGCAGTCTTGAGGATATCTTCATTCTTCACCCTTACTTGATAATATCCCGACCACAAGTCCACCTTGGAGAAGTATTGTGATGCACGCAGCTAATTGAAAAAGTCATCAATTCATGGGGGAGGATACCTGTTCTTTATCATGATTTTGATAAGTTCACGATAATCGATGTAAAGCCGCATTGACCCATCCTTCTTCTTGACGAAGAGGACTGGTGCACCCCATGGTGAAGCACTTGGGAATATAAACCCTTTGTCCAGATTCTCCTGTAATTGTTTCTTCAGCTCTTCAAGATCTAAAAAATCCATTCTATATGGAGTCTTGGATATTGGTAAAGCCTTGGGTATAAGTTCAATTGAGAATTAAACATCTCTTCTAAGAGGAAGACCAGGAAGTTCCTAGGGAAACACTTCAGTGAATTCCCTCACAATAAGAATTTCTTCAAGGATAGTTTCTTCCTTGGGCTCAATCATCTATGCCAGACACGCAGGCTCATAGGTCAGTAATATCCATGCTTGATATGATGAAGCTAAAGGAGATTCATCTTCCTCCTTACACTTGTAAAGAATAGGGGGTCAATTCTCCATATGGAGTTTGATTTCCCTATCCCGACAATTTATGTTGGCTCTATATAAGGAAAGACAATCCATGCCAAGAATTACATCAAATTCCACTAGAGGGAGTATGATGAGGTTCGCAGGGAAATTCAATCCATAGATTATAACAGGGGAGGACTTATACTCATGGGATGAAATGATTGCCCCATTTTCCGTACTCACCGACATCTTCACATCCATGATTTGTGGTGGTGTTGGTATTGTTCTACAAAACATTCGAGATATAAAAGAATGTGTAGAACCTGAATCAAAAAGTAAGTTTTCTATTCTTGAATGAATAACTAGAGTACCTGTCACCACTTCGTTGTCGGGGTTCACTTCGGCAGAAGTGATAGCAAAAGCTCTTCCTTGCTGCCTTGGAGGTTGTTGGTTGCCTCCGAAAACCCTTGGATTAGGGAACTGATTTAAAAAATGACCCTGTTCTTTGAATTTGTAGCATTGAACAACGCGTTGAGGATCGAACGGAGAATTCCTCTCCTCTGTCGCAGCTGTGGGCCTTTCTTGCCGATAGTTAACGGCTATGTGCCCCTCTCTTCCACACCTAAAGCATTTCCTCGTCCCCTTAAGGAAATTTCAAGGGTGCTTTTTTCTGCACTTTTGGAAAGAGGGGTGCTGGATATTCTTAGCACCATTGGATTTATCCATTGGACCGCTAGCATTAAATTCCACCTTACGCTTCTTGACCACATGATACCCCTGTGATTCCCCGATCTCCATTTCGACCTTGAGGGAACATCGGACAATTTCCTCAAAGCTATCGAAGTCACGGATTGCTAATACTTTCCGTAGGCTAGGCTTCAACCCACCAAAGAAGCAGTCAAATTTGTATTCGGGGGTAACGACAAAGCCGGAAGCGTATCGTGCAAGCCTTGTGAAGTTTTCCGCGTATGCTCCAATAGATTTTTCACCTTTTTTCTTGAGGGAAAAGAAGTCCCTTTCCATCTTAAGCCGGAGGGTGCGCGGAAAATATTTATCGAAAAACATCTCCAGGAAATCCTTCCATTCCAAAGCCTCGATCTCCTCCTCAGGATTTCTATTTTTGATCAACACCCACCATTGATCAGCTTCACCCTCCATATGATAAGCCGCTAGGAGAACCTTCTCTTGTTCAGAACATTGAAGGATGAACAAGATCTTTTCAATGGAGTTGATCCATTTTTCAGCGATGATGGGATCAGATGATCCACTAAAAGTAGGAGGCCTTTGTCTCATGAAGCTCTTGATAGCAACTTGTTCGTTCTTAGGGGGGTTGAACGTTCCTCTTGACCCGTGTTTCTATTAAAAACTTGAGTTAGCTGAGAGAGAAGCGTGACAAAGTTCGTGATTCCCGCTCCCATTGGATTGGTCATCTCATTAGTACAGTCACCACACTGTTCTTCACAACGGTTGATAGCCCGAGTCCTATTACCGTCCATTGGTTGGAGTAAAAGGAAAGTCAGGGGTAACACATAAAGGGTAATCCAAAGACAAAAGTTGATGACTTAAAAAATAAAATTTTATTTCCTTAACTCATGAGTCTATAGGCTTCAATCTAGGCTTTTCATGATCTACCTTCTAACATATATTCTTAGGGGCATTTTACAATTCCCATAATAAGGGTTCATACTAAGCTTGTGAATTTATCAAAACATATCCCCCGGGAGTGTCGTAACCAAGAGTGCAGTAAGGCCCATTGTTGTGCACCAATTCCCGTTCGAGTCTAGTTCAAGTCGGTGTTTTCGGGTTTTACCCCTAGGATACATATGTGCCAGAGCCTCCTCTACCTGCTCGTATCCAGATAGGGATGTATTTTCTTGATAGACCACTTACTCAGTACTTACCAAAACGTAGGGATGTCTTTATTATACTTAGTCTTGTCTCAAAGGCTTTACTAGGGTTTTCTAATCCTAATCCCAAAAATAACTAAACCTATCCTATGATACCAACTATGACAACCCTGCTTTTTATTACAACATAAACATTATTTATTACATAAAAATTTACTTGATACAACAATGAAGATCGAGAGGTTTAGTTTCATTGGGGATTAGGATCAATACATAAAAACCTGAAACATGAAATACAACATCTTTATTGAAAACTTCCTTTACATGACCACCACATTCCCTCGTACTTATCATTACATGGGATAACCTGGGGACATGCATAAGAAAAGGGTTAGCTATAAAGCCCAGTAAGGGAATACACATGGAATAGCATGAAGGGTAAAATACATGTTATACATTAGGCATATCAATAGAGCACAAGAGAAACATGAACATAAAGTCATGATAAAGCATGATAATCATAACATGGAAATGTGGCAACAATACTTAACAAGGAATTAGCATGAGCCAAGGCTCATTGCACGTGGAGCATGAGTAAATACTCATTGAACATAAAGCACGAGTAAACCCTCATTGCACTTGAATTATCATGAGTCAACAATCATTGCACATGACGTATCATGATACTATACTTTATCCAATGCATTGGAGCGCTACAAGGGCGCACCCTTCTTAAACATATCATTTCATGCATAAGTGTGCCACATGGATCATAAAACATGGATTCATAAAACATAATCATTTGTTCCATGATAAAGGAATGTGGAATTCATACATGAAACTTTATAATCAATAAGTAAATGTGCATAATGGTGAATACCCTTGATGGCAAAATGGGCGTGGTATTCACTACACAATGACATTGTCTTAGAAAATCGGTGTGATTTCGGTAGCGTAACAGTGTGACATAAGAATTCGTAAATATGGTTGATGAGAGAGAAAGGGGTTTCTCATCATATTTACATGTAATGGACAGTATGTAGGTTATATAGATACATTTCCCAACAATTTTAATGGTATTTAGATTCATGATACATAAGTATTTCTTGAATGTAAAAAAGGAGAGAGAAGTTTCTTTCGGAATTTCGGCATAGTAACGGGTGTACATGGGAGGGATTTAATGAGAGATAAAGGGGTCTCCCATAATTAAAACATAAAGAGAGATGTATTAGGGAGGTGAGAAACCATACCTCAACATTCATAATTGAAATTAAAATGGCAAAACAACTTAAAGAAAATTGGACAAAAATGAGAAAGGGAGAAAAAAACCATTACTTGGAAGTGTGCTTCCAAAGGCTACAGAGAGGCTTGTGAGAGGATTCTTGGGAGCTTGGGGAACATAGGGAGGATTCTAGAGTGAGTAGGGAAGATGTTGGACGGACTAAAAGGGCTTTGAGTGAGGAGTAAGTGGGAGCTTGGGTGGGTTTATATAGGAAAGGTGAGGGAATTCTTTGTTATTTAGGTTTGGGACCCCTTATATTAAATTAATCCAAACCACAAACCATACCATAGTTTTTGCCTATGGTTTTTGGAAACGGGAAGAGGAAAACAATATTTTATAAGGCCAAAGTCCAAACGTCTTAAAATAATAGGGTTGCTTATGTGGAGGTGAGTCACACTCCCATGGAAAACAATATAAAAAGACAAGGTGTTTAATATGTCTTGAGGGGTCCATTAATGCTTTGCAAAGTAAGTCAAAAAAACCCAAAATCACATTATTTTAATGGTAAAACATATATTGGCCGAACATAAATATTGTAGTATTTTATTATATCACTATTGGGTCATTATGATGTCATAAAACACATTATATATTTAAATGGTATTTAATTTTTACCCAAAAATTTGACTGTCTAATAAAATTATGAAAAATTTACCGTTGCATAATTTCGACGTTCTGATTCAAGAAATAACATTTATTTTATTTAAATAATTTTATAAATGTGTTAAGTTTCACTTTTAAAATAAAAAATAACATTTATCGAAAATTCACGGGTTTTGACAAAAATGGCTTTCAAACCTTAATGAAAATTATAATTGTATTCATAAAATTATAAGATCATTTATATTTAATAAAAATTAATTTAATAATAATAATAATATTTTATTAAAATAATATTTATTTCAAAAATCCCTTAATTTAATAAATTATAATTCTTAATTAAATAATAACTAAAAACACTATTTGTACTTTAAAAACTATTTACAATGTATCAAAAATGACAAGGAGGTATATTTATTATTATATTAAAAAATAAAAATAAACATATAACTAGCGATTTGTTACATAACCCCTTAAAACAGTTGCATAAGACGTAAGTGTAAGGTGTGTGATGGTGACAGACTCTTGGGGTGGCTCAGATAACATCGCTCGAGTGGTAATTTCTATCAACTTCCACTTTTCCCGTAGACGGTCCCGTTCGAGCTTGAAATGATGAAGCTCAGCTTAGGCTTGGTCAAGAGCGAAGCCCAAAGACGCCACCTCTTTTCAAAGCTGCGAAAAATGGGCTTTGTATGGATCAATTCTACTGGATGAGGTCATCTCTTATTTTTTCTGAGTAAATTGGATTTGTTAAAGCCCTATATTTATTCTAATCATGTTATCACTGTTCAACGGCTATATTAGGAATGGTCAAAAATTCTTAACATAAAACCAAAGAAGTTGACATTTTATATAAACATAAAGAGACATTTAATTAGATCAAGAGGAATTTCCAGTAATTAAACAATGGGTCGTTACATGGTCTTCTCAAAAGATCAACTCTAGTGTCTTTAAGAGGATATCTAGAGGGAGCTCATCGAAGAAGATGCAATCTCGTATTCCCACTCTCTCAAGATCATTACTTCTTATAATTCTTCTTCCTTTTTTATTTAATTTATAATTTAATAACTCCAACATCACCTATATACTGATATATTATTATGGTTATAGAATAACTTTATTCCACCTTTTATCCATCAAAAAAAATTAAATCACCATGCTTGTGTACATACAACTTACCATCTCCACATCGTGGTGTTATCTGTTTTTCACCACCACATTACTTGGAGGGTATAATGATGGAAATATTAAATATATACAATTATTATAAGAATATATTTATTTTGGAAAAATATATATACCATCCACTTCTATACCATTTCATAATTAATGGAATGATAGCATCGCTCTTGCGTAAGTACGACCTACCATCTCATGATGCGATGCGATTCATTATCCATTACCACATTTAAATAATGGTTATATAAATGTATATAATGAATAAATTTTATATATATTACATTATTATCATTCTATAAACGATATAAATGTAACCCATGAAGAATAACAGGGATTTATACGACAAAATATGCAGTAAATAACGCTCAAAATAAGAGCAATAATGATATATTTTTAAAAAATTGATAATATGGTCACATATGATATCATATTTATAAATATGGATCTAGATAAAGTTTATAACACTCTTTAATCCTTTATATATATGTTTATGATACATAAAAATCGACCCATACCTAAGGTAAGAGATAATTTTATAATCTTATTATTATTTGATATTATTTATACATAAGTATTTACTGGGGTATATTTATCATTAATGTCCATGTTTCCTAAATATGTATTCAAAAATATTTTTTTATTATTATAAAAAACTTAAATTTGATTTTATCTATTGATGAATTTTTATTAAATGGTATGAAAGGAATCTTTTTTCATTTTTGATACGATGTAATTTTTGAATTATCCGACAAAAGTATGAGAAGAATATTTTATTTTAACTTATATAACACGAAATGGATTTTTATGTTTTCATAATTCCTTGTTTCCATGAATCTTCATTTTAAATATTTCAATATTATTTTCAAATAAATTATTTTCTCCTAAATTTTCATGGAATTTTTAGAAAAGAAAACGTTTTCTAAGAAGAAAAGATAGTTTCCCCACAAATTAATTTCAAATGTTCTATAAAATTATTTCCCATATAAAATGGAATATTTTAATAGGGTTATGTTTCAATTATACTATCCCTATTATTACTATGGTTTGATTGTTTTTGTGACAGAATTCTATTTATAAAATCTATTTGTTTTACATGGATTATGTTATGATGGAATAATGTTTGAGAAAGCCATTTTATTACTTGGGTTATGTTAGGATGAATGATTTATATTTTTATGGATCATATAAGAAGGGTATCATTATAATATGGGTGGGACCTATATATCCCTCCAATTCATTTGGTAATGATTTATATCTCATGATATAGATGGGACTAGAATAGTAAATGATCTTATTTTAGTAATACAGGGATGAAATATTAAGTAAACCCGGTTCAGTAATACAGGTCTGAAATGAGGAGAAAAATCCATTAGGTAAAATACTTTGTACACTATGATGGTCTTCGTAATGAGCCTTGTCTAATATCAAAATGATTTACAATACTTATATGTTTTCCAAAATTCCATGTTTTATGCCAATTCTATTTTCTCATAGCTCGTATTCCATTATGATTTATGCCTTATGAACTGCCGATATTTATTTCATGACTCAAGATTTTGATATATGTTATACATGGTATGATTTTAAAATTTTATGTTCATGTTTTTACATTCTTATGTTCATGTTATTTTTGATTTTTTCCTTGTTTACCCTTACTAAGCATATGATCTTACCCTTTTCATATTTTTCTATTCTCCAAGATATAAAAAATATTTTAGGTAGAAACACTAAAGGGGAAGATCTTTATTGAAGATATTGAAGATATTTCACTAAAATAGAAGAATTTGTTCCATGTTTCCAAAGGCACTAAACCAATATAGTATTTGGGATTCTATTTGTGTAATATATTATGTTTTCCACAAAATTAATATAATGCCCATGTACGTCAATCTTGGGTTGTTAGAGTGTGCCTCCTTGAGATCGACATAGGGTGTAACCACCCAAAAAATTCTTTTTATTATTAATAAAGGATCTCATGTTTCACAATGACTATTTGATTATGTATTACAACAAAAGAAAATATAAGTACTTTTACAATTCACTACATATCATGAAATAAAGTTGACTACATCCAAAATAAATAACATTGGGAGATAAATAAAAAAAATCATGCACACACTAATGTAAACTGTATATAACCAAATTCTCCATTAAATATTTCTCATTATAGAAAAGCTGTAAAAATAAATATATGTTTCATGAATATAATTGATATTATCGAGTGATGTTTAAATCCTTCATGGTTAATGATGAAGTATGATAATGGTGGGGTATATATATAGTGTGTAATGAGAAATATGACTGCTAGGATCTAACATTGTTCAATATGTCAGTTGAAAATTATGACCATTGTTCATTATAACCATGGGGAATTATGACCGTTGTAATTAGTTTATATAATGGTTAACTATAAGATATAATTGATACATAAAGAGGAAAAAATGGCCTAAATCAGTAGTATCATTTCTTTTTAATCCCATTTATCAGAACCTGGGATGGAGGTAACGTCACTGGGATTTTCCCTTGACCAAGCCTTAGAATAGTTTCAACAATTAAGTCTTGAGAAAAAACAATTATGGTAGAAGTTTCAGTTAGTGAAGATCACCACTAGGTTAATGTAAGATGAGCCAATCCATGAAAGCACCACCCTCACATACCTTACTCTTAGGGTGTCTGCTAACGTAATAAGTGGTTATATATCTAGACCTTGATGTTAAAAATGTGTAACTTTTATTCTTAGAAATGAAATATTAGTTTCTTCAATACAATTTTCATTTGTATTTAATTTAAGAAAATAGACATGAATATAAGATGAATATGATAAATCTATTTTTTGATACAATGAAAACATAACAGTTTTATTGAAAATATATAATTTCAATTAAAATGAAATTTTATGATAAATTCAAGAATTTTAAATAATTTTTTTCTTCAAATAGTTTTATAAATAAGTATTTATTTAAATATAAATTATAATATAATTTTTTAACGTCATATTAAATTTTTACAATGGTTAGAATGTTTATTATGTCATAGAAACTATTATTTTTTCAATAAATAATTATTTTAGTTAAAAAATAAATTTATCATATTTATAGATTTTTTTGGATAAAATAGATGCCATTTTTGAAATCTGCATGTTGAAATTAGTAAATGGTGAATTTTTCATAATTTTATAAGGAAGTAAAAATTTTTGGTTAAAAGAAAAATATGATATAGATATATAGTAGGAATTATGATATCATTATGACATAAAAGTTATTTAATAAAAACATCAATGGATTTATCAACCAAAAATGTGTTTTATCATTTAAATAATTTATTTTAATGTGATAAGATTAACTTTACAAACCTAAATTGAAACATCCAAAACCTAAAGGATGTTTTAATATTTTAAAAACAATTCTTTATGAAAATAACTCACTTCCACATCATGAATGATATTATTTTAAGGCATTTGTTCATAAATAAATAAAATATTAAAAACCACTCCTCCTTGGAAAATACCACATGCAGAAAAAAGGTAAGGTCAATGATTTTTTATATTTTTTATTAACTAGATGTTCAAGTGCTATGTTTGGAAATTAATAAACAACCCCTTCTATTTTTCTATACAAACCCACCCATTGTCCCATTCATCTCCACTCCCAAACATTAGAGCATTCACTCTCTCTCTATAAAGTCTTTCTAATAATTTCTTAAGGTTCTAAGAAGCTCTTACCAATCGTTAAGAAGCAACCTCTCAAGATACGGAGTTCTCTCCCTCCTCTTTACAATTCAACCATTTCCTCTATTATAAGCCTTTTTATTTACAAATAATTATTTTTCCATATGTTAATAGACATATATTTCTACAGAAATAATTAATACTACCTTCCTCTCTCATTTAACCCTTCCATGAAATTTTATGAACACATATTATATTACCAAAATTATCCCTTGATTTCCAATGCCATATTTTTATTAATACCCAACCCTATTTTCAATTATGGGTATTCATATTGATATAAATATACTTTATTGATTGAGGAATTCTATTTATGAAACCCAAATTTATCACTCTTGGGTTAAAATGTTGAAAAATTTTCTTATGATATATGATCTATGTGGGACACATGAATTTAAACATATTAAGGGTGAACCCTCATAGTGCTCTAATGAATTTCGATAAAAAATTAATCTCTAGAGATAACATGTATATGATACCTTAGTGAATAACCTTGGTAATATTTTTTATGGTACCTTGGTGATAAACCTTGATGACATGCTTATGAATGTATCATTTTTATATTGTAGCCACATTTCCATCCTATGCCTCATGTACTTATGATCAGGATCTTATACTATGCTTTATGTATTTATGACCATGTTCTATTGGTATGCCTCGTTTTCAATCCATGATGACCTATCACATTATATATCTATTTTTTATCCCTTAATAGGATTTATGATCACCCTTTCCTACTGATGTATGTACTCGTAAAATAACATATAGTGAGGTGACATAACAAGGATTAATAAATGAGTCTTTAGAGAGGATTATATAAAATTAATGTTTATATTTCTTTATGTAATTTTTTTATTATTTACCTAGTTTAAAAGACACTAAACCTCAAAAATTCCTCAAAATTTATTAATGTAATATTATATTAAGGAACTATGCTAAAAAGTATGTATGAAAAAGGTGGGTCACCATAGTTGGTATAAAATTAATGTTTGGTTATTTTTGGAAATAGATAGTAGAAAAAATTATTAAGAACCATATGTATTAGACAAAATATATGAAAAACTCTTAAATTTAGGTACACTGTAGATTATATGATTTCCTAGGAATTACATTCCTATCTGGATACTAGTATGTGGATGCAGTTGTAGAATATATTCACCTAGGGTAAATCAACCCCAAAAAGGGTTAGTTAATAATTAACTCGATCTTTATTCGGTGGAAAAAGAGTTAGTTTAAGAATATACACTCGATTATACACTCTTAGTGGATATGATTTGGTTGATCACATGCCTTATATGAACCAATATGAAGGATGTATAACATAGTTAATTATTTTTTAGAAGTTAAGATTAAATTATAAGATCCTAGAATCATGATATTAGAAAATTTTATGAATAAAATTCAACTTTAGAACTATTATCAGAATATTTACAATAATAAAAAATTTCTCATTTGAGTTTTCTTATTTTAGAAAAATTGTGGAAAATAGAAGGATTTGAGTGAATAATGTATATGTTGGAAAATGAAATGATGGACTTCCAAATGTGATGAGAGGCATATTTTAAAACTTTATAAGGATGCTAACTCAGGTTATAAATAATTACCTTAACCACATGATGCATCTAAATTCACCTAGGAAGGAATAACTAGTATTTAAATCCTTCATGCATCAACCAACACCAATTTTTAGTGAAACCTCATTTCCATTGATCACATAATAATGGATAAATACTATAAAAAATATATTTTTTGTTCTCCATTTTCCTGAGATAGAGAAAGTGACTTTGGTAGTATACTACCTAGAGACAAAAACTGATCAGTGGTGAATAGTAATCAACAAAATGAAGCTAAATTATGAGTTTGAATCTATGGAGTGGGAAAAATTCAAAAGGACTTATTCAACAAGTATTTTCCTTACACGCACCAAACCAAGATGGAGAGGGAATTATTCGAGCTAAATTAAAAGGATAATGAATTGGTGGGAAGTTACGAGATGAAATTTACAAGGATTTTACAATAAAAATCAAACTTTATCATAGATTTTGATAAGAATATTGATCAATTATTTAGTGGGATAAGACCACATATAAATAAGGCATTGAAAATATTAGGCTTTGGGAGTTATGAGGAAATAGTACAGTGTGATTTAAAAGTGGAGTTAGAGTTTGGATATGTGAAGTGGTCTCATGTATAGAATGATGAGTAGATAAGGATAGAGGAAACCCATGGGAAGAATCATGAACTTTAAATAGAAGGGAAGAGACACCAATTACCCATGCACAATAAGTGTGAAAAGAATCATTAAGGTAATTTTCTATAAGGAATTGGAAAGTGTTACAAGTGTAGAAGAGATGGCCATATAGCTCAAAACTATCATGTAGGTGTAAAGCCTCGACAAAAGAATTTAAATAAAAAAGATAATATTGTTTATGCACAGTCAATAGTGCAATACTTCACGTGTTGGGATCATAAATATTTTTTAAAGTCACAAAAAGTTCGTGCATTGGAAGTTTAGAATATGGTAGTTTGCTTCATCCTTGTAAAAAAGGTAGCAAGAACCTTATACATATGGGTCAGACCACTTGGAGTTTATAAAATTCTAATTGATGTTGTGAAGACTGTTTTTTGGGAATGGTGAACAGTGTACCAACTGGGATGGTTTAGTTAGTGGAATCATTGGCTGAATATAGAAGTCAATAGATGGTTGACCACAAATATCAGAGGTTGGTGTTATAGTGAAGTAGGCTTAGCATACATGGATATTACATCATTTTAGATGAATATTCAGTACATTAAAAAAATTAGGACCATAATATTTTAGTGTCTTTTGAGACTTGGAAACAAAATATTTAATCCAGATGAAAGATATTAAACTACTCCCATAAATATCTCCAACTTTAGTACTTCTACCTAAAACCGTTCTTCATAACCTGGGTAAAGAAAACAACAGAAAGGGGTTAGATAAGATTCTTAGTAAGGGTAAATAAAGTAAATGCATAAGCATAACATGAACAAAACTGTATAGAACTTGTACATAACATTTTAAGATCATACCATGTATATTAGAGATCATAATAAAGATTGGAAGTTCATAATACATGGATCATAACAGAATTAAGATCAAAAGTCATGAAATCATAACATAGGAATAAGACATTGAATTTTTGAAATGCACATTTTTTTATAACATTTTAAACATTTATAAGTAGAAATAGGTTCACTCATCAAGTTAAAGAAATGAAATCAGGCCCTCGTATCAACTTATGGACATGAAACAAGGTCCATACAAAAAATTGTGAATGTGTAATCAGGTTCACACATAACATTATGGATATGAAACCAGATCATAGCATAATATTATTAAGATGTAATCAGGTTCACGCATAACATTATGAACATGTAATCATGTTCATACATAAATTTATGGACATGAAACCGGGGCCATGCATAATATTATGAAGATGTAATAAGGTTTACTCATAGCATTGTGAATATGTAATCAGGTTCACACATAAACTTATGGACATGCATCTAGGTCTATGCATAACATTGTGAACATGTAATTTGGTTCATGCATAACACTGTGAATATTAAATCAAGTTCATGTATAACATATATACTCATGATTAATCCATTGTAACTCAATGCATTTGAGAGAGATATAGGTCCCATGCATCTTGTAATAACACCATTCATATATGTGCCACAAAATAAAACTTTCAACATATCATGACCCATAAAAATACATAGGTTTTATAAACATAAAATCATAACCCATGAAATTAAATGGGTATCAATAATATTTCATCAAATCATAATCTATTAAAAGAGAGAGTTTTCTTAATCACTTCATGAAAGCATAACACATAGAAAGAAGCGGGTTTCAAAAGCATATAACACATAAAAGAGAAATGGGTTTCATAAATATCGTAACATCAAAGCATAAACCGTTCATAGAAATGATATGAATGAAACCATTAGATCATTTCCTAGAAATAAATGGGTAACATCAATGGATTTCATATTATATGTAAAATTATTTTGAAATATCTTTTGAAAAAACTTTTTATGAAAATTATCAAATCTTTTTTTGGAAAATGATTTTTATAATATAAAATATTTTTAAACCCATTTTTATGAAAATCAATAAAGTAATATTTGAAAACATTTTGAAAACATTTTCATTTTAAAAAATCTTGAAAACTTATAATGAAATATTTAAAACATTTTTAAAACTATTTCCTATAAAACTTTATAAAAGAAGCTCGAAAAAATTCTGAAAACAATTTTCCTTAAAAACATATAAAATAATCTTGAAAACCTTCTGAAAAACACTTTCCTTGAAAAATACTTTGAAAACGTATAATGAAATAATGAGAAAAATTTGAAAAACATTTCATTAAAAAAAATTTGTAAAAAAAATTTCTTAAAAATTTTCCTTTTAAACATTCAAGGTAAGCTTCACAGAAATGATGATGGGTAAATTTCTACATTTTATAAGAGGTAAGAAGATTATTCCTTTTGCACAGTAAAAGCTTAGAAAAATTCCATATTCAAAATTCGATATAAATATTTCTTTGAATACATTGGTAAAATTAAAAAAATTGAAAATTTATTTTAAAGTTTATATGAAAATAGGACAATATTCTTGGAATCCCTTTTTAGAAACCATGGTTTTTAAGGAATACCGATTTATGACTGAAGAGAGGGTAAAGTTGGAATTTCTTAAAAAACATTCTTAACTATATTTTGTACCAAAGAGTATAAAAATGGTACATATACATGAATATATCATGAATAACCTAAGTATATGAAAATTCATGAATTTTCTTGAGAGATGGAATATAATATTTCAACAAAGGAAGCATAATCATAAATTATCTCTAAAATAGATGAGATTGTTTCAATAAACTCTTATCAATTAGTAAATTTGAACCATACCCCCATGTAAGAAAGTGAAATAAAATGAAGCTTAAAATATCATTAAATTATGTAGATTAAAAATATAACATGTAAAATGGAAGTATATACACCTCAAAAAAGATTGTAGGTGCATAATAAAACATGTGTCTCAAAGAAAAAAAATTGAGGCAAAATTGTCTTACTAATTTAGTAGCTTTTGAAACATTAACCCCATGAAATAAATATCATATAATGGATATGAAAATACCCATAAATTTAATTATAATAATCATTGAATACATTCATTGTAGATATACACACCACATAAAATGAATGGGTGGTGAATAAATCATGTATCTCGTGGAAGTAAAAATTGAGATGATATCCACTTACATTGTGTCTTGACTATCATCATACATTTTCAAACCGCATATATAATAAATATAAATTTATTATAAAAATTTAAAAAACCATATTATTATATATAATACCATATATTGTTTGATTATGACCTTATATCACCTGTTTGTTAAGAATCCTATGTTAAGGTTTCACTTTGGGTAATATTCACTTTTTTCTTCGCATGTGTATTAATTTGTTATATCTTTTATCCTTATATTTATATCATTATTTAAATAATTTAAATCACTAAATAAATATTATGTATATTTAGTATATTTGTATTATAAAAATCAATAAAATATAGAAGTATGAAATTGAATATATTGTTCATGGAGATGGTAAGTCATACGTACACATGAACACAATTTTCAATTTTATTATTATATTCAAAGAAAGAATGAAAATGACTTATAAGTACCTATATATTTTTATATATTATTATTAAAGTATCATGATTATATCATATATATATATATATTATAAGTTCACCAAACCCATTCTAAATAAATTCTATGTAGTGTGTGAACGAATTAGATCGCTTTGAGGGAGCGGTGGTCCACACTTCCTAAAATGAAATTATCATATTTACACCAAATGGAAAGTAAAAAGGTATGTGTTGTAAAAAGAATAAATAAGATTAAATAAATAATAAATATAATATATGAAATAAATAAATAGTGTTTCCATCATAATGTCCACTATGAGAGGCGGTAAAGGAAAAATAAATAATCATCATTTATTCAGACGATAGTTTTCCTTACACATAAAAAATATATTTGTTTCCCATTAGATGGATGAGTGTGTAAGTATAGGATAATCCCTTATCAACAAAACATCCTAGTATATTTAATATACTTTTTTTGTTATAAAATAATGTAATAAAGAGAGTTGGGGGTGAAGAAAGGAAATAAATGAAATGAGTTTGACAGAAGGTGTCACCTCTTAATCAAATAATTCCTTTTGATTTGTACAAAAAGGATTACTTGGATTACTTTGTGACCAAATGGATGAATCAAGGAGTAAGTTAGGTATTTTAGAAATTAAATTGTTCAGATCATTCCCAAAAATAAGTGTTTTAGAGGTGTAAAGAAGAGGTAGAGGTGGTGGCCTTTTATAGGGAAGGGAAAGGACGCACTTGGCATTTTTGAAAACAAGTTAGGTGTACCCACATTTTTACCTAAAAAGTAATACAAAACTCTCCAAACTCAATAATGGAAGGGTAATGGAAAAATAATATCCAACAAATGGGTTTTTGATAAGTATATAGGATATTTTGGGTATTAAATTTAAGTTTTAGTACTTTATTAATTTAATTTTTCTCTTAACCATTGTAATTAATTTTAATCACTTTCACTAATGTTTTTGGTCAAAAAATAAGTTGAAATTAAAAGAAATTATGATTAATGATAATTAAAAATATTTAATCCAATTTGAAAAATTACAATCACAGAAGTAGCATAAATTAATTTAAAATTAATCCCACTGATGGGACAACACTGTAGGTTTTTAAAGTAAACACGTCCAAAAGTTTTCTATGTTTATATACCAAATTTTCAATTGAAATTGATTCATGTGACCCAAATTGGATTAATTGATAAAACTGTTATATAATTATACTTTGAAACTGAATTAAAATATAATTTAACCTTATAAATAAATTTGATAAAATTGTAGTTTTGAATTAAAATCCATTATTTTCCACTATTTGTCCAAAAATGAAGTTTCTCAAAAAAATACAAAAAATTCACCCTAAGATAATTTAAACATTCTAAATTCAAAATTTATTTTTATTTTATTAAATTAAATTTCTAAATTTGTTTAAAATTAATTTTATTATTTTTCGTAGAAGGACACAGAAAGTAGTTTATTTTAGACATTAGTGTTTTAACACATATAAGCACTTTACCCAAATAAATATATCATTCATTATCAATAAAACCATTATAAAAAACATCTTAAATTAAGTTATTATTTTTAATATTACTAGGATTAATTACTAGGTTTTAATATTCTCATTTAAATAATTATATCATTAAAATGATGTTTTGTAGAAACTCAGTGTTGTGTGTAATGTACGCTAAGTTGGTGTTCGTTGTAATGTATGCCAAGTCAATGTTGCATGTAGTGTACGCCAATTAAATATTCTATGTAACGTATTCCAAGTCGGTTTTGTGTGAAAGGAATGTTTGACTTAGTTATTTAATATAAAAAACTATTTTAAGTGTTTCATGAAATGAAAAATATCAAAATAAAAAAATTATTTGAAAAAAATATTTTTCAAAAAATCATGGGGTGATACAAGTGTTACCTATTTGAGTAAAAATGAACCTCTATAAAAGAATGCGGGGCCAGATAACATGTATGAAATCAGTTGCTTTTTACTCTATTGTACTGTATTAAATTATAAAATTTTAACTTTCGCTTACTAAGCTATAATGTTTTTAAATATCATACTTCTGATAATTCAATAGAGTTTGAAGTGTTCTCCTATGGATGTAGGGTGAAAATTTGAACCACATAGAAATAGTGAGAATTATTTGTTTTCTTTTTCTTTGTAAGTTTGTGTGTGTGTGTGATTCTCCTTTTTGAGCACTAATTATAGTGTTTCTTGAGTTCATAATTTTGGTTCTCTATCATAGAGGGGGAAGATCTTGTAGTTGTTTTCAACTATGTAGAACTAACACTAGATACAAACTTCCAATGAAATCAATGTTAAACTAGATTTTTCGTGTATTGAAATTTATGGAATCTACTTTACCAACAAGTTCTAGAAAAGGGATAATTTATTTAGACACACTCGATAATTTAGGTAATTTTCTCACTTGAATCAGAGTCATATTGAATTTTTGTTGGATATAATATCATTGGAAGATATGAAAATGGATGAAGGAAATGTTAATATCAATAAATTCAATGAATTTGACATTTATTTATGGAATATACAGATATAGGATTATATCTTTCATAATGATCTCAAACTTCCATTGGGTGAGAAACCTGACAATATAGAGAATGAAAAATGAGAGAAGTTGGTCAAAAATCATTGGTCTTGGTAAGTATGACGCTCACACAAAATGTTCACTTAAAAATTTAGATGAATAATACCACAACTGCACTTATGTAAGCCCTAAGAGAGATGTATGAAAAAAAATCTTTAAACAAAGTGTTCCTACTGAGGCGTTTGTTTTTATTGAGGCTATCAAAAGTGAGGTCAGAGGAAGATCATGTGAACAATTTCAACATAATCAAATGTTAGATCAAATTAGTGAAAGTGGCCTTCATAAATGATGTGTGGGCTATACCACTACTTTCATCTTTATCTGAATCTTTGTATAGCATGGTAACTATGGTAATATGTTCTTAGGGAAAATCTAATTTTGTGTTTGTATACATCTAAAATTTCCCACTTAATGAGGATCTCAAGAGAACATAGGTCCAAGAACCTTCTAGTAGTTCATTGAATAGCAATGAAAGGTGATGATCACCTCATCATAATAATCATAGACAATTGGAAGAGAATATCTGAGAGAAGAATCATGGAAATTATACTAGTCTTGGGATTAACTATAGGCATTTCTGGAAGTGAAAAAATGTTCATAGGAACTATATAAGCCTCAAGGTATACATCGAAAGAACAACTTACAGAAGTTCAAAATTAATTATCACAATAGAATATTATAGTGATCTATTTATCATGGTTCATAATTTGATGGATTCATGGGTGGTTGAATCTATTGAATAATTTTAATAATTGGATGAACATGGATTCATGAAAAGGTATGTATCTGGAAGCTTTCGGTAAGTTTTTCTGGTAAATGATGAAGCTTTGTATGTGGTTAGTAAGGGAGATATTGATCTCTGAATATAGAATAAGTGTATTATTAAGTTAAAAGGAGTGATATACATAACATATATTAGGAGTAATCTCATTTCAATGGGATAGCTATATGATTAGATCTTTGGTACTACTTTCAATAATAGATTCTAGAAAGTGAATCAAGGATCAATAGTTGTGGCGTGAAGAGTAAAGGAAAAAACCCTTTACCTGACTAGAAGTTGTTATGGGAGTGAAATGGCCAGAAAATCATCTTCTAAAAATATAAATGCGGGAATTGTATATTGGTTCACTTTAATGAGAAGAACATGAGGATTTTTGTAGGAATGATCATTATGAATCTTAATCACATAACTATCAAAAGTTATGAGAGCTGTGAACTTAGAAAGAAAACGTGGATCTCATTCAATCTAAATATCTAGAATCCCAAATCCCATAATCTAGAGCTACTTCACATATATTCTTTGGAATCTACATCAGTTTAGTCTTATGGAGGATCATGGAACTTTTTCACATTCATTGATGATACCATGAAGATTGTATGCATTTATTTTTTTACAAATAAATATGATGTGACTGATGCCTTCTTATAGTGTAAAGATGTGTTGGAGTTTTAATGTGGACTGAAATTGAAGTGATTAAGATCTGATAAAGGTGGTGAATACAACAATAGTAACTTTTAGAACTTCTCTCAGGATAAGGGGATCAAGCTTCATAGAACAATACCTAGAACTCCACAATAGAATGGAGTTTCAGAGAGGATGAACCAAACATTAACATAGAAGGATAGATGCATGTGTGTTCACTCTAGTATATCCAAAACATATGGGTAAAATCAATTACTAGGGTAGAAAACTTGGTCAATAGAACTCCATAATATGTAGCAGGACAAATTTTACCTGAAGAACTTTGGTGTGATAAGATAACATAAGTTTTAGATATCAAAATTTTTGATTTCATTGATTATTCCCTTGTTGATTCTAAGGACTAATATAAGTTGGAAGAAAATTCCAAATCATGCTATTTATAGGATATAGAACTGAAGATTTTGGAAACCAAATATGGAGGGATGATCAATGGAAGATCATCATAAGTAGAGATATAATCTTCATTGATAAAATCCTATTGAAGGATCAAAACATGGATGAATTTGAAGTTGAGTGAACGTGTTAACTAATAAAGTACAAGTTATTTAGGGTGAAAACATTTGAAATTCAAAAATACCAATGATATTACATTTTATTAGGAATTAATTATAAGTTCATGCATTAAAAAATGAAGTTCTAGAAAATACAGAAACTTCTCTAAAAAGATATTCTCGATTCATATGACTAGTCCAATAGTATGGGTTCAGCATGAATATCTTACTTCTAACAGATGATGGGGAACCCAAATGTATAGAATATCCAACAAAACTCAATGAATTAAATTAATGGAGTTATCCATGGCGGAAGAGATGAATTTGTAACAATTCAATGAAACTTATGAGCTGAATGAACTACCGATGGGGAAATGATCACATGAGAACAAATCGGTCTACCACTTGAAAGAAGAAGGTGATGGAAATAGAAGATATAAGGAACAATTTTTAGTTAAAGGATCCAAACATATGTAAGGAATAATTTTTTTATAAATATTTTCATTTTTAGTAAAACATACTATAACTTGAATAGTGTTTATAATTTTTTCCATCCAATTTTTTACACTTGAATTAGATAGATATGAAGTATGCCTTTCTCTATGGTGATTTAGAGGGGTAGATCTACATGATTCATCCCAAGTGGTTTCAAGACCATCATAAGGAGGTGGTTGTTTGAAAATTGAAGCGATGTCTATATGGATTGAAATAGACACCTTGATAGTGGAACTAGAAGTTCAATGCTTTCATGTATGAGGATGGTTTCAAAAAAAGTGAATCTAATCATTTTTTCTATCATAAGTCCTAGAGTGATGTAATATACATAATTCTTCTACTCTATATGGATGACATGTTTTTGGTTGGACTGTAAGCTCATCGGATCAAGGAGTTTATGATTAAGCTGTCTAAAATATTTGAAATGAATGATTTTGGTTGATATAAGAAAATCTTAGGGATGTGGATAGAGAGGGATCAGAAATATAATCCTTTAGTGTTATCCTAGAAATAGTACATCTGAAATACCATTGAAATATTTCAATTGATCGAATATAAATATATTGGAACTCCCCTCACTTGACACTTCGTGTTATCTAAGTCACATACACCTTCAAGCGAAGATGAATTCTAGTACATTGAAAAAGTATCATATGATTTAACTATTGAAAGATTGATATATGAAATAGCTTTTATATGGAAAGTCATTACCTTTATAGTGGAAAACGTAAGACGTTTCATGTCTAACCATAGGAATGAGCATTGGGAAGCTATGAAGTGGATCATATAATACTTGAAGGGATCAGAATATATGGCATTGTGCTTTGGGGAAGATTATCCTCAATAAGGTTTTATTGATGTGGATTTTTCTAGTGATTCTAACACCCAGAGAAGAACAATGGATTTTTGGGTTTACCTTTGGTGGAATTAAGATCAAATAGATGTCATGATTACAACCAGTGGTGAAATTCCTTATAAATGAAGCAGCATATGTTGAAGATACAAAAACAATAAAGGAGTTGAACTGGTTAATGCGCTTTCTAAATGAACATGTAAAATCATTGAAAGGTGGAATTTTTTTTTGAAAACCAGAGTACTATCCACCTTTTCAAGAATCTGGTATTTCATGAAAGAACAAAACAAATTGACATAAAATTCAAGTTAATTTTGAATCTTCTAGAAGAAAGTGTGTTTGAGATATGAAAGATTTCATGGAAGAAAAATTTGGCCAAAATTTTCAGGAAGGTGTTAGTCGATGAAAATCTAAGGCAACATTATGCCTTAGTGAGTCTTAAATTAATGAGATGGTGTTGGAAAATATTTCAAAAAATGAAAAAGAAGGAATTTTTTTCCCAAAGTGTTGGAGGATTCCCATGATATTCCTTGAATCAATATTTAAGTGGGAGATTTTTGGGATAATGATGTTTTTATTAAATCCCCAAAAGTTCATGCATCAGAAGTTTACTTTGGCCATTTTAGAACAATGATAGTAGGAAACGTCAGTATATGGGTAATACCACTAGAAGTTTGCAAAAATTTTAGGTATGTTGTGTTGACTGGTCTTTGGGCATTGGGAACTATGAACTAACAGGGATGGTTGAGATGGTGGAATCCTCTGTTGAATGGACTAGTCAATGGATGGCTAACCACAAATTTCAGAGGTAGGTGTTACCTGTTTGACAGGAAATGAACCTCTATAAAATAATGAGGGACAAGTTACTATGTATGAAATTATATGTATTGTATTGTACTGAATTATGAAATATTTAATGATGGATTTCTAAGCTATAGTGTTTATAATTCTTATACTTTTGGTAATTCAAAAAAGTTTGTAGTGTTATCCCATAGATGTAGGATGAAATATTAAACCATGTAAAATCATTGTTAATTATTTTCTTTCATATTCTTTATATGTTTGAGTGTGTGTGATTCATATTTTTTAGTGGTAATTAGGATGATACTTGACTTCCTAGTTCTGGTACACTACGATAGGGAGGGAAGATTTTGTAGTTGTTTTTCCATTGTACTAAACTACCGATGGATGCAAACTTCTCGTGAACTCAAGGTTTAACAAGATAGTATTTGTGTCATATTTTTAGGAATCTTCTTTCTGGAAACCAATTTTGGGGAATATGTACATTTCACTAAAAAATGAAAAACATAGAAGATAATAGAGGGAAACCACTATAAACCATACTAGAGGCCAAGGGAGCAGGGTCACACTTTTGCAATCAGGATGACTGAAGTCGAGGATCTGAATAATGTAGTGGAAAGTGCACTCATCATAAACTCAATGCTATAATATACATTATTTTACCCCAGTTATATGCATTCATTTATTTCATTTAAGTATACAATGAACATAAAATTAAACCTTGAACTTCTATTGGTAGAGATTTCAGGGAAAAATCATGGAGGAACTATTCAATTATCAAGGATATATAGATATTACCTTATTAACTTTGGAGAGTTCAATCTCTCCACAAATATGGTTGTCATTCCAATGATGGAATTTTACATATTCCCAGGGATAGATTGACTATGAAAATATAATTCCAAGATCAACTATAAAACTAAGGAAATTACAATTGTCTTAAAGAGGTAACCCGTTTAGTTTTTCAAAAGAGATATATATCTGCCTGAGTCTTATAAAGAACCAACTCCCATTTCCTTCATTATGGAAATGATTGGTAAAGAAGGGGAAGAAAGGGAAAGTATAAATATAGGATATGTGCCCACTGTTTAGGAGTATATTGATTTAATTCATGAATAATTACCTGGTCTTCCCCTAGAAATATAGGTAGAGTTTTAAAGTTAACTCATACTTAGATCCAAGATAACACCAATGACCCCATACAGAATGGAATATGTGGAGATAGAGGAAATAAAGAAGAAACTTCAAGATATTTTGGAGAAGGATTTCAATCAACCAAGTGTATCTTCTTGGGGATCACATTTTCTCCTTATAAAGGATAAAGTTTAATTTGGATATGAATTAATTATAGAGAACTTAATGGGATCGTAGTGAAGAACAAATACCATCTTCCAAGGATTATGGATTTATTTGACCAACTTCATGGGGATCGATCCAAGATCGATTTTCAATTGGGGTATCGTTAGCTGGGGGTGAAGAAAAATGATATTCCCAATACTATCTTCCAAAAAAGATATGGACACTACGGATTTTTTGTTATTCCCTTTGGTTTGAGTAATTCTCATACTATATTTATGGGTTTGATGAATAGTGTCTCTAGGGACTTCCATAATAAATTTGTGGTCGTATTTATTGATGATATTATGATATATTTCAAAATTCATGAAGAGGATTAGGATCATTTAAGTTTCATATTATAAACTATGAGGAAAGAGAATATTTTTGTTAAATTTAGTAAATGTGACTTTTAGTTACAAAAAGTATCATTTTTGAGGCACATTAGGACTAGTTAAGAGGAATCGATTAATCTAGCAAGAACAAAAGCTGCAGAGAAGTGGCCTCATCCACAATAATGACTATGATTGTAAGAGTGATATGAAGATTATGTTCCAAGATACCAACACATTTTCTTTATGCTTTCTATGTGATTTTAATGGTTCCTTTAATAAATATTGATATCACATGGATCATGATTTTTGATTATCGTGACTTTTTCCTTTCATTAAGCTTATGTAATGTCACATGTTTTATGATCCATGTTTTTATGGGTATGAATTTTTTATGTTATCCACATACACATTGACTATGTTATCATATCATCATTCTCATCATAAGCTCACTGATGAAATTTAATTGTTAACGCTAATGTTTACACTTACTGAACATTTGAGATCACCATTTTATGTTTCCTTTTACCTAGGTTGTAAATAAATTTTTTATGTTTGTTATCCGTAGAATATTACCGTATCAGATTATATAGATTTTTATGAACCAGTTGTTTATGTGTCCATGTTTCCATCAAGAGTTTATCATATTTCTCAAAAACACTAAACCTAAAAAGGTCCATGGGTATGTAATGGATCCAATATTTCCTTTGATGTTATAAGTTTCATATATTTGAAATTGAGTCAAATTTATTGCTAACAAATATAGAAATGTAAACATGGTGTTTTTAGCACCGTATCCAGGAGTGTGTGCATCGGGCTGTTACACGATCTCTCTCAACTTCAACCTTTTTTTATCTTTCTATATGTCTCTAGTGGCACAAGAACATATATAATGAACCTAAAAGAAGAAGAAAAACAATTCCTCAAACCACATTTAATATATTTGGGATGTGTGGTTGGTCAAGGATCATCTAGAAGAAGTCTCCATAACAAATACTAAATAGTCTGCTCTGTAGAAGGTTCATCAGCGGCTACATTGTGTAAGGATCACTCTAGATTTTTACGTATTGGTCCTATCCCATGCTGTAAAGGTAAACCAATGATACATAATGTTCAATAGACCACTACATGAGGATCCAAACCCACTATGTAAGTGTCCCTCTGTCATGACCTGACCTGGTGAGGTCCGACCCTGACTACCCCAAGCCCACCTCCAATAGGTCAGGGGCTAGCGACCAGTACCGAGTAGGAATATCCAAAACAGTGGGAGGAATTAACATAAAGTAACTATACACATTCACACATCTCCAAGCCCATAAAATGTTGAAATGTAAAATAATTGAAATAATACATTCATACATATAATATCCCACAATAGAGTACAACAAAAAACGCACTGAAATCCAAAAAATGGGAAAAGTACAAGACCAACCAAAAACTATAAAATTCAACCCTACTCGAAGGGAAAGGACTAAGTCAAATTCAAGCTCCCAATAAAACAAATCGTTCTGTCAAGATCCATATATACTCAACCCACTTCTTATCCTCTCAGCACACCATCAAAAGGGCCTTCGTCTTCATAAGATATGACACGTGCGGGCAAAGCCCATAGAGGGGTGAGTATAACAATACTCATTAAGACACCCCAAAAAAACTAAACACAATGAACCAAGTACATTCAGCTCAATAAAAGATATAACAATAAATTTATAACATAAAAACTCAGATATGCTCAGTAAAGACACCATCCCACCAAACGGTCATAACCATCTACCAGCCACAGGATTCTGCTCGAAGTAGTGATCATTCTAGGAGAATACACTCTAAGGACCATGCTATCATCGAAGAAACATAACAAAGAGGTCTATCTCATTAGTCCTTGTCCATAAAATTTTATCGGTCTAAGAAGACCCTGATACACAGATATGGGGTCACATCCAAAATTGTTGGGTGACACCATGAACCCAATCTAGATAAACACACTATATAAGGAATCAAATTCCAATGATACCACAAACCCTACCAATATGGCCTTCTTAATGTAGTATTAATTTCTTACTCAGGGAGGTCATAATGATTCCACAAACTCCAACTTGGGAACATAGGATGATAAAGGATCTCACTCCAGACTTATAGAGGGACACCTCAACTCTATCTAAGACTCAACCACTAATGGAGATCCCAATACAGTGATATGGATTTAATGATACATTATACCATTGATAGGAATGACCAAGTCAAAACACTCAACCTATAATGATCCAAACTAAAAAAATGAAGAGCCGTAAGCACTCATGAAGGATGTACACAGTGTATACCAGGGGGTACATGGCATGTCTAGTTATCCACTACATGTTCATGTGGAAGAGACTCACACGGTATGTAGTTTCCAAATACAATGAATGTATAGGTAATACATGATGTGTAGAGACACGGTATCCTGCCCGTGTTGTCTAGCCATGTCCATGGACCGAAGCTGTTTCCATGTACCAGTCTGTGTATGTCAAGATGTGTTTGTGTATAAGTACACGACGTTCCATCTGGTCGTGTACTTTTACCTTGTGTTCGTATACTCTCAGAAGTATACACCAAGTCACACGGAAGGGGTCACATGATGTGTGATAGGGGTCACACACCATGTGATCCTTAACTCAGACTGAAACCCTAGCACCACAGCTAGGGGGCCCACATGGTGTGTATCTTCAGATTACATGTTGTATTGCTCTCAATTTCTTAGATTCGCTATGCGCCATCTCACACCTCGCTAGAGCCTCCAACCATTATAGAACATAAAAATCGGGGTTCATTCGAACCTTTCCAAAATTGATCTATGGAAAATAAGGCTTGAATATACTCAGAAAATGGATCTACATTTAGTTCTTCATTTCACACTGATTAAAATTAAAGAACGTAAAATCATGTATAGAAAACCATCTGATTTGCCTCTACTTCAATTGTTGCAACATCTTCATGTTTTTTCGATCCCAAATCTATGATATCGGATCATTATGCTACGAAATGGGTTTAAAATGATCGATTGATTGGGATATGTCAAACCTAGATCCAAATGAAGAATGCTCATGGTGAACAATGAACCAGGGGAGAAAAGCACAAGAAAAAATGAGAGGAACAGACCTCGATCAATGTTTCTGTCGATCTTGATTCATTGTGTAACATCCCCTACCTAGAATCCCCAAAAGGAGCCCCAAGATGGGTCACCGCATGACTTCAAGTTCGCCTCCCCGTAGGCCAAAGGTTGTCGACTAGCGACGAGGGTCTAATTGGATACATAGAGAGACTATATCCTCTCTAACAGAGTATTCCACAACAGAAAATAGTTTAAATAGCGGAAAAAATAGAGAATAATCAATAACATGCATAAATAACCAATTCAAAAACTTGGTACAACCATATACAATAATAATTATTTCATGTCATGATATAGTGCCTAGTAAAAAAACCCCAAATGGAAGAGAAAATGCAGGATACCCAAAATGGTCTGGACTCAATGTCTGGAACCTCACCCATACATGTCCCATGTCCAACTCAACTCCCCAACATAGGTCCCTTTCCCTTGCCCTGACCTGAAAGCATGAAATCTGCTCAAGTACCCAAAGGCAGCTCAAGCAGGGTGTGAGTTTGAATCAGTAGGACACCACCAATGGTGTCTACAAAATATCCATAAAATGTAGATACTGAATGCAAGTGATAAATAATGGAAAATAAAAGGTAAACAGTTCAATAGGCCATTCTAGACTATGCTTCTTTAAATTATGCTACCATTGAATCCAGGTTCACTACTTCAACATTCCAAGGTTTAATCTACCTTTTTCATGTGTTAAATGGCTTAGTAATGTTCAATGTTCTCAAACATATGGGAATTAAATCAAGTCCTATCTCACTATGCATAACATTATAGCAACCTCATAATCCTCACCTCGAAGCCTCAGTCTGGGTGGAATGCAACTGTTAGGCGAATAGTTTTCCATCCCATTTATTAACACATTCATTTAGGGGAAGAACTAGAACCTCGGTCTAACTCAACTGGTAGACATAGAACCTCAAGTTGATACTTCACTGTATCGAGCCATGTGCACATGCTTATTTATCATTCACCACAATTAACCATATCACAACACGAAAATCCAATATCATTTGAAACATCACAAAAATATCAATAAATGGGAAATTAACATTATGACTCAATCTATTAACACATTCATAATTTATAGTACTTACCCCTTTAGTCCCATTTCCCATTACCCATGACTATCTCATGAAGCATATTCAAGTGTAAACATTATTCCTTATCATATTCCTATTAATCTCATTTAACCAATTTAAATTTCAACCGACAATAACTTATCCATTAACCACTCTAGTAAAAACTTTTCACCATCCATTATAACCCATTACCTAGACTAATTATCCTACTCGCTAAGTCTCTATATCATCATGTGTCAATTTCATGCCTTAAAGTTCTATTAGCCCCATTGAAAGGGGCAACACACCCCATGGGTGGCCCTATTTTGGTCAAGTCATCCTACATGCATCCCATGGGGATTAAGAGGGATTAAATTAATTGTTTAGACACCCAATACATCACATCATGCCAAAGGAACCAAGGACTCATCAAAAGAGGGAAAGAATTAAGACCCTACATGCAAATATCTACACAAAAACCAAGGGATATAACTTGTAGACCACCTAACTTGAATCCATTGGTGAATGCTCCCTCAATCATGGCCTTAGATCCAGATTCAACACACCTTTGAATCCTCAACCTATATATCATCGAAAAAAGAAAGGTTTTAGAGTTTTGGATGGATAGAAGAGAAAGATACCAACCCTAAAAAAGAAAAAGAAGCAAGGAGGGATTTAGCCTTACCCGGATCTTCATTTTGCAACAGACAACACTCCAAACGGCCTAGTATTGAAGGAGAATCTCCCTTGGGAGCTATTGGGGGATTTGGTTCATTCCTATGGTTGTAAGAGGTAAGGAGGAGGAAAATACCAAGTGGAGCATCAAAACCCCATAATGGAATTTTTTTAAATTTTTTAAAAGTTTGTGAATCGCACGGTTGTCCAAACCATGTGCAAACTGTGTAGATGCTACTATCCAAAATCATCCCCCCTTGCATGGTTTCTGTGATTTCTTCATGGTTTTCACTAATTGTGCGCAAATCCTGTCACATGCCCAGAAACCCCCTTTTTCTTCCTCTTTCATGCCCCAAACCCCCGAAATTCCCCAGGGTCTTCTCATTAACTTGGAAGACACTTATTTAACGAAAATAAGGGACATAACTGAAAATTAAACACCAAAATACGTTTTGGAGAAATCTGGGATCTTACAACCTCCTCATATTATAACAACTCATCCTCGAGCTACTCTTCTCGAGCATCACTAAATCCCTAAAGAAAAAAGATCGGGCCACTAAGCCGGTATATCATATTCCTGCTCCGATGTTTCCTCTTGAATGTTTCCATGCTGGCAAAGAACACGAACTAATGGCACAAATTTTCCCCGCATAACCTTTTCACTATGATCCATAATACGAACTGGGTTCTCCATAAAGGACACGTCAGGCTCATGCTCGATATCCTTAGCATTTAAGAAATGAGAAGGATCGGGGTGATACTATCAGAGTTGTGAAACATGGAAAAAATCATGCATCCCACTATACTGATGTAGAAGATCTAATCAGTATGCCATAGGTCTGACCCTCCTCACAATCTCAAATGGCCCCACATATCTAGGTGTCAGCTTTCCCTTCTTTTGAATTTGATGGTGACCCAACCTTGGAGACACCTGAAGAAATACACTATCACCCACCATGAATTCAAGAGGACTACGATGCCAATATTCGTACAAATTCTACCTACTCTGAGTTGTTTCCAAACACTTTTGAATCAAATTAACCTTCTATGACATCTCCTGTATAAGACTCGGTCCTAATAGTTCAGACTCCCTGGCCTCTAACAAAAACACTGAAGATCTATATGGTATCCCATAGAGTTCCTTGAAAGGTTTCGTTTAAATTGGAGCCTAAAAACTATTGTTGTAAGAAAACTCAACAAGTGACAAGTGTTTCTAGAACAAACAACCAAAATCCAGAACAAAAGATCTCATCATATCTTTTAAAACCTGAATCATACGTTCTGACTACCTGTCAGTCTATGGGTGGTAAACCATACATAGAAACACGTGAGTACTGATGGCCTTCTATAGTCCCTTCAAGAATTGTGAGGTGAAATTTGGATCACAATTCTAAGCTGTGGTTATCATCACACCATGCAATAATACTATTTCTTGAACATAGAATTCTTCTAACTGGTCGACTGTATAGGTTTCCTGGATCAACAAGAAATGATCCACTTTGGTCATCTGATCTACCACCACACAAATTACATCATTTATTTGAGGCATCCTCGGAATACCCACTATGAAGTCCATCATGACATCATTCCACTTCCACTCTATAATAGGCAAGGACTACAAAAACCCACCTAAACACTGATGTTCAGCCTTCACCTGTTGAACTGTAAGGCATCATGCCACAAAACTGGCAACTTATTTATTCATTCCCAACCACCAAAACTACCTATGAAGATCACCGTACATCTTAGTCAAGCCCATGTGCACTGCCCACTTTGATGCATGAAACTCGTGCATCAACTCCTCCCATACATCTATCGGCTTCAGAACATGACCAAGAATATAAGAAACTCCATCGGCACTAAATGTCCAACAATAAGGTGAATCCCCACCTTTAAGACATTCTTTTTTAGACAAACACTCTAGATCCACCAACTGAATCTCTTTAGCTCAGCTCAAAAGTGCATATCCAACTACTATAGTCGCAAGGGTAATCTGAATGTGCCCATACTGTACCTCCAAATGCATCTCAGAAAACAAGGTCATCATCTTCCATTCTAAACTGGATTTCTAAACCACCTGATTTTGAGTCTTCTAGCTCAGAGAATCATTCACACTATTTGTTTTCCCTGGAGTGTAGACCAACTCAAAATCAAAATACTATAGGCACTTGACCCACCGTCACTGTCAAAGATTCAAATCCCACAGAGCGAAGATGAAATTGACACTTTTATGGTCTGTAAATACCATCAAGGGAACTCCCAGCAAGTAATGACTCCGAAATTTCATGTAATGAAGCACATATTCGTGTTCCAAGTCATGAGTAGGATAATTCCTTTCATGTGGCTTCAACTATCTTGACCCATAAGCTACTACCCGATCATCCAGCTCAACAATGCCCCATGTCCAACATCGGACGCATCACAGAATAAAGTGTACTTTTCTCTTGGTTTGGGTAAGATCAGAATCGGTGTGGTAGTCAACCACTTCTTCAGTTCTTGAAAATAATTCACACAAGACTATGACCCATCCAACTGAACCCCCTTCTTTGTTAGTCCTATGAGCGGCTCTTCCAAATGAGATAAATCTATAATAATCCTTTAGTAATAACTGACCAAACCTATACAACTCTAGACCTTAGAGACGTTCTTGGGATGCTCCCAAGACACCACAACCTGCATCTTTTCTAGATCCCCTAACACACCTGGCTTAGAAGTGATGTGTCCTAAAAAGTGAACTTCACCAATCCAAAAATGACATTTTGAAATCTTGGTGTAAAGCCTATGCCCTCTTAGTGTACTCAATATGATTTCAAGATGTTTGTCATGATCATCATGAGATCCAGAGTACACCAAGATGTCATCAATGAATAAAACTAAAAACTAATCTAGATATGGGTGGAATATCTAGTTCATGAAGGCCATGAATACATCTAGTGAATTGGTTTGTCCAAACAGCATCACTAAAAACTCATACAACCCGTACCTACTTCGGAAAGATATCCAAGGTATGTCAGAAGGACTCACCCTCAACTGATTGTACCCTGATATCAATTAAATCTTATAAAACACAAAAGAACCTCTGAGATGATCAAATAGATCATCAATTCTAAGAAGAGTTTATCAGCTCTTAATCGTCATCTGGTTTAGCTTTCTATAATTGATACACAGCCTTAGTGATCTATCATCCTTCTCAACAAACAACATAGGAGATCCCCAAGGTGATGTACTAGGATATATAAACCCCTTACACTCTACTTCCTCTAACTAAACCATCAGTTGTTGGAGATCTGCTGGCGCCATTTGATAGGGTGGAATGGAAACTAGCTCCGCTCTTAGAGACAATTTGATTGTAAACTCAACATCTCTCTCAGGTGGTAACCCCGAGAAGTCCTTAGGAAACACATCCTGAAACTAGTCCAAAAAAAATGGATGACTGGTTTTCCATTATCCCCATCATCTAACAGAAGGCATCCCATTTGGGTTTTGATTTCTCTCAAATGTTTCCGTAGTGTACCGACATGGCCCGCTCAAGTATCCCACTCACCATAAAGGACATTAGTGCTCCCATCGAGAGATGTGAATGTTACCTGATGCCGGTAACAGTTGATATGAGCATGATATAACACCAACCAATCCATACCCAAGATTAGGTCAAAACCAAACATTTCTAGGAAAAACAAATCCCACAAAAAATGATATCCACCAACCACTAGAGCACAACCCTTACACTGCACAATGTCCTCAACTCGTACCCATAACAGAGTATCAAGTGACATTACCCTACATGCAGTCTCCACGGTTAAGCCCAACACAATTACCAACTGAGAAGAAATAAAGGAATGTGTAGAACCTGTATCAAATAAATCACTGGAAAGCATGAAAGATTCAATAATAATACCTCGAACAGTATATGGTCCTACCTCACCACCATCAGGTGTAGTCTGAACTGCATGGAGATAACCTACCCCTCAACCATGGGTTCTAGCTTGAGTACCCTACACTGCACGTCCCTGTTGGAAAGGATGATCTGGGTCCAGAATTCCACGTCCACCTCCCCTACCAATATGAACCGTGGAGCTCTAACTGCATATCTAATATGGGGTAACCAACCACCTTCCTACACTCAACATCTGCCTCTGAGCTCCATCATTCCCTGATTGTTGCATGTTTTTGAAGAACCTTTGTACGTGGCCCAGCCTGTCATACGCTCCACACTCAACTGGTGGGAGGGTACACTAGTCATTCTTTATCCCTAGCCTTCCAAAATGATAGCAGAAGACCTTGTCGCCACCCTGAAAATATGAACCCTTCTTCTGACTACTCTTCCCACTTCCACCCTACTAAAAATTTCGAAAACGGCGCTTCCTACTATCGAAATCCACCCCACTTTCTCACCTAGCTGGCCCCATGAGTTCACCACCTGAAGCTCTCTTCAGGTTCCCCTAAGAGATAAGGTATTGATCCACCACTTCAAAAAATATTTTCAAACAAAAGATATTCACCCGATACCTGATCTTGTGTATCAACCCATCTTTTAATCATTTCTCCACGGCTTCCTTGTCTTCTATCAAAATCAAAACAACGCATCTCAAATTGGTTAAATGACTAGCATAGTCCATTACCAACATTTTCCCCTGAGTTAACCTTATAAAATCTTCAGTGTTCTCCTACCTCATGGCTTCTGGGAAGATGTGCTCAAGGAACTTATCCTAAACATACTTCCACATCATTCCTTTAGCCTTCTCCATTTGGACCATGATGCCCCACCAATGTTTTTCCTGACCCCTCAGAATATAGGCTGCCAACTTGACTCTCTTCTCGATAGGTGTCTCTATATGGTTAGGAATAGTTTGAATAGACTCTATATAGAACTCTGCTGCTTCTGGCCCACACTCTCTGGTAAAGGTCGGAGGTTTCTGTAGCTGAAGCTCTCTAGTCATCTCAAACATACTCAGTGAAACCAGCCCTAATTCATACTCCATCATCTATATAAAACTATCTATGTTCTCAGAGAACTTCTCTTCTCGAATTTCTTGGATCACCATGTTCTCTTGATCCACTTATGTAGTAACGTTCTTGAAAGCATCCTCATGTCGCCCAACCAGCACACATCTTCGAGGTGGAATTTTTCTAGAATTCCAAACATGAGATTTAGAATGAAATTATAACACTTTTATTAAAGGAAAAAAGACATAAAGGTAGGATCATCACTTTCCATAACCAAACCACTTCGCATACACTACTCAAATGATCCCACTCACAGTCGGATCACTACCCATGGCCATCTCTCCTAAGGCCAGGGCTAACATGGGTATCTAATTTACATGATTATAAGCCTTATCTTTTACACTAATTTAAAACCATTTTCATATCTCAATTTACCCTTACAACAGGTTAATCCACTTTTATTTATTTTAAGAGAACAAACACATCTTAACCTTCATATCCCACACAACCATCCTGTGTGTGTGCCTATCATGATACATGTCACTTACATACATAGGTGCCTATAATGATGCATGAATGCAAAACCTCGTACCCATCCATCCAGGAGAGAAATATCACAAAACTGTCAAATCACAAAAAAAGTGAATCCCCCGATGGTGAAATAACATCAAATATAATAACACACAATAAGAACAACAATCCCCTCCCTTGGTAAATTCATTTTTCTCCTGTACATGGGTTATCTAATCCTAAGCACGAGATCATTAACAAGGCCCAACACTTTCCTAACCTTTTTTATACAATCCCTAAATAATAATAAAGAGAAAAGAACTCATCTGATACCACTTTGTAACATTCCCAACCCAGAATCCACTAACGGTGCCCCGAGTTGGGTCGCCACATGAACTAAAGCGTGCCTCCCTATACGCTAGAGGTTGCCGACTAGTGGAGAGGGTCTAATAGGATACGTGGGGAGACTGTACCCCCTCTACCAGAGTAATCCATAGCAGAAAATAGTTTAAATAGTGGAAAAATAGAGAACAATCAATAACATGCCTAAATAACCAATTCCCAAACCGATTACAACCATATACAACTGTAATTATGTCATGCCATGCAATAGTACCAAGTGAACAAAACTCCAAAAGGATAAAAAATTATGTATCCCCAAAATAGTCTAGACTCTATGTCTATAACCACACCTGTACATGTCCCATGTCCAACTCAACTCCCTAGAATATGGCCCTTTCCCTTGCCCTGACCTGCAGGCATGAAATCTGCTCAGGTACCCAAAGGAATCCAGAGTAGGGTGTGAGTATGACATAGTAGGCCACCACCAATGGTGTCTAAAAAATATCTAGAAAAATTATATAGTTCATTCAATTGATAAAAAATGGAAAATAAAATGTAAACAATTCTATATGGGATTCTAGACTATGCTCCTTTAAATTATACTACCATAGAATCTAGGTTCACTACATAGACATTCCATGGTTTAATCTAACTTTTTCATGTATTTAATAGATTAGGCAAGTTCAATGTTATCAAAAATATGAGAATTAAATCAAGTCTTATATCATTAGGCATCACATTATAATAACCACATAATCCTTACCTCAAAGCCTCAGTCCGAGTGGATTGAAACTGTTAGGGGAATAGAACATTGTCCCCTTTCCTAACCCATGTATTTAGGGGTAGATCTAGAACCTCGTTCCAACTCAACCGGTGGGTGTAGAACCTCAATTTGATACCCCACTCTACCAATCCATGTGCACATGCTTATTTATCATTCACCATAATTAACCATATCACAACAAGCTTAGCCATTATCATTTGTAACATCACAAAAATATCAATAAATGGGGAATTAACAATATGTCTCAATCCATTGACACGTTCATAATCTATATTACATACCCCATTAGCACCACTTCTCATTTCTCATTCTTATCTCACTAAGCATATTCAAGTGTAAACATTATTCCTTATCATATTCTCATTAATCCCATTTAACCAAATTAATTGTCAACCAAAAATCCCTTAGCCTTTAACCACTCTAGGAGAAAATTTTCAACAACCATTATAACCCATTACCTATACCAATTATCCTACTCTCTATGTATCTACATCATCATGTGTCTATTTCACACCTTATATTTCTATTACCTCCATCAGAAGGGTCAACACACCCCATAGTGGCCCTATTTGGGTCAAGTCATCCTCCTTGCATCCCATGGGAATCAATAGGGGTTCAATTAAATGTTTAGACACCTAATAAATCACATCATTCCAAAGCCACCAAGAAATCATCAAAAGAGGGTAATAATTAAGACCTACATGATAAAATCCACACAACAACAAAGGGATATAACTTGTAGACCACCCACCTTGAATCTTTTGGTGAACAAACCCTAAATAAAGGCCTTAAATATTGATTCAACACAAATTTGATGCCTCAACATAGATCTCACTGAAAAATAATGGTTTTAAAACTTTAGATGGGGGAAGAGAATGATACCAACCTTAAACAAGAAAAAGAATCATGGAGGGATTTATCTTTACCCGGATCTTCATTTCGCAATTGACGGCACTCCAAAACGCCTATGATTGAAAGATAATCACCCTTGGGAGCTCTTGGAAGCTTTGGTTTATTCCTAGGATTGTAAGAGGGAAGGAGGAGGAAAATCCCAAGTGGAATATAAAAACCCCTTAATGGTATTTTTGTTAATTGTAAAGGTTTCTGGACCGTATGATTTACCCACACGGTTTTCCAAACCGTGCCCAAACCGTGCAGATGCTACTGTCCAAAAGCAGCCCCCTTGCATGATTTTTTCGATTTCCACACTGTTTTCACTAACCATGTGAAAACCATACCACATGCCCCAAAACCCCTTTTTCTTCCTCTTTCATGTCTTGAACCCCCGAAACACCGCCAGGTCTTCCCATGACCTTGGGAAACCACTTATTTAACCAAAATAAGGGACTTAACTAAAATGTAAACATGAAAATACATTTTAGAGGAATCCCGTATCTTACACATTTCTATGAAAATAACAATGAAGAAATCAATAATTTAACATAATTATCCCGATAAAATCCTCGTAATAAAACTCATCCCATAGTACGTGTGATACGTGATTCAATCAGTGAGTTTCTTGATCCGCGTTTGTCGTAGGAATCAAGAACAGGGAACATATCCAAACAAAAAATTCCCTAACTAATGTTTGGATCGACCATTGATGAAGAACAATTGTGTTTTCATCGTTGACAAGATCCATGATCTGTATTGGCACGAAGATCCACGATCTGATCCCGATCTATCATTATTCACCAAGAAAATCTCTCCAATGGTTTGTCTGAAATCTCTAGTGTTTATGTGGCCAAACCTGTGGAATTTCTATAACCACATACTTAATGGATAAAATAGTTTTCTGCATAAAAACAATAAAAATCAATTAATTATTTCATTTGTTTCATTTAATTATGCCCATGATAACTTTTTCACAAACGGTCCATGCTGAAAAAGGTTATATCGTACCTTGGGTAAAACCCACATTTTGAACTCAATGATGCCCTCATATTTCTTATTCGGGCCCTTATTTAGGGGTTATTCCAGTTTCTCAAAAAAACTATATGCACGTTCCATTTAATATATTTCAAAAATATATTCTAGTCACACCCGACCTTAGAATAGAATGTCAGCTCATCACCTGGTCTCAAAAGTAATCCATATAATATCTAAATATAATAAATGGAAAATACGACAAGATATATTCTCCCCACTTTAAGGATTTACACTCGAAAGGCCAAAATAAGGGCTAATCAATGAGATATGGGTACTAAGCACGAATATGAGCCTCCTGTTATCATGTTCTCTCTTGAAGATAGTTGTGCTTCCATCAAACATGCACAAGGGGAATTGATCTCCCATGAAGGAACGTCTCTTACTGATCCTTGATCTAAAACGGGTATTCTGAAATGGTAGCTCCATCCTTGATGTCCATCTCACATCATTCTATGACATGCGATGGGTCTTGCATGTACTTTCTCAAATGCAACATGTGGAAGACATCGTGTACCCAGTCCAACTACAGCGGTAGAGCTAAGTGGTATTCCATATGGCCTACCCTATATAGTATTTAGAAGGTACCAATGAATCATGAAGATAAATTTTCATCACAAACAAACCTCCTAAATCCACGTCAAGGTGAGACTCTCATGTACAATTTCTCCCTCCTCAAATGCTAAAGGTCTTCATTGTCATCCCACATAATACGTATGATGGCTCTGTGTAGTCCTCATCTGCGTCTATATGTTTTTCACCTTCTCTGTAGTAGCCCACACCAACTTCGGGCATGTGAGTGCTGATTCTCCTTGATCAGTCCAACAAAGTGGTGACCTAAGGGTTTTTGCATACAAATACTCAAATAGTGTCATACCAATAGTGGAATGGTAGATTTTATTGTATGAAAACTCCACCAATGTTAGTTTATTCTCTCAACTATAGCCAAAGTCCAACATGCAAGCCCACAACATGTCATTGAAGGCCAAGATGGTCTGCTCTATCTGACTGCCAGTCTGGGGTTGAAACACCTTGATCAAGCATAACTGAGTTCCTCTCCATAACTAATATGTAATGTAATCATCATAGTTAGAGAAAATTTTCGATGGCACCCTATAGATTTAAACTATGTCCTATACATAGAGGCGCTCAAATCTCTCTAATTAACTCTACTCTCGAATAGATAGAAATTGAGCTGACATGGTGATTTGATCTATAATCACCCAAATGGAATTGTGTCCCCTAGACATATGTGGTAATACCATCACTAATTCTGTGGATATCCAATCCCACTTTAACTCTGGCACCTCAAGGGGTTGAGTTAAACTAGTTTGAACATGGTGTTCAGCCTTCACTTGCTGACAATTGAGGCATTAAGAGAGAAACTCCAAAACTCCCTTCATCATACCTAGACTCCAAAACTAACAACTAAGGTTATAGTACATCTTTTCTACACATGGATGTACTGTCAAAGGGTATTTATGAAACTCCTACAATGCCTCCGCCCACAACGTCAGAGGTACTATCATCCTCCCTTTGAAAAGAATATTATTATACCCACCTTCAGAATATCCATCAGGAGCATGTCCAGTGGATATATGAGTATGTAAGTTCTCATAGTTGGTATCTCTATGCTGAGAATCCCTGAAACACTATAAAAGCGGTGGGGTAACAACCATCAACTAAATATATGAAGAACTATCCTTTTCCAAGAAGGACAACTATAATGAGGATAACTACTCTGATGCTTTAGCTAACTACTGAGAACAAGATCTCTTATTGAGAGTGTCTGCCATCTTGGTCCCCTTCATGAGAGTAGAGAAAATATAGAAGTCATAATCCTATAGGAACTCTAGCCATTGCCTCTTTCTCATGTTATGATCCTTCTCTGAGAAGATATACCTGAGACTCTTGTGGTCAGAGTAGATGATAAATTTCTCTCCCAATAGGCAGTGTCTCTGCATATTCAAAGTGAAGACTACAATAGCTAACTCAAGATTTTGGGTCATGTAGTTCCTCTCATGTGGTCTCAATTGGTGTTAACTATAGGTAATAATGTCCTACCTCTATATCATCACACAACCAAGCCCGGTCCCTGATTCATCGCATAAGACTACATATTTGACACCCTCCTATGACAATCTCAATATGGGAGAACTCATAAACCACTATCTCAACTCTTGAAAGTACTGCTGGAACATTTCTAAGCACACAAAATTTTTTCCTTTCCATGTCAAATCTTTCAAAGGTGATGCAACTATAGAGAAGTCAGGTACAAACCTCTAATAGTACCCTACCAACGCAAGGAACTTTTTTCCTTGGTAACACTCTTGGGTGGCTCCAAAGCAAGCATTGCCTCAACATTCAATGGGTCCATAGCTACTCCATCCTATGAGATGATGTGTCCCATAAAGTGGACCTCATAAATCCAAAACCATGATTTGGAGAGTTTCTCGTAAAGCTGGTTGTCTCATAGTGTGTATAGGACCATCCTCAAGTGCCTCATGTGTCCCTGATCAGATACTGAATAAAAAATCATATCATAAAAAATGACTACCACTAACCGGTTTAAGAAGGGCTTAAAGATCTGGTTCCTGAGATCCATGAAAACTGTTGGGTCATTCGTCATACGGAAAACATCTACAAGTACTCATAGTGACCGTAGAAACATCTAAATTTCGTCTTCAGTATATCCTCATCCCATTGTCATAGCTGGTGATATCCTGGCATGATGTAAATCTTTTATAACCATCAAGACCCTATCAACTTGTTGAAGATATTTTCAGTCCTTGGTAGTGGATACTTATTCTTCATGATCATCTAATTCAAGTATTGTTAATCCACACATAGCCTCAAGTTCTCGTCTACTTTCTTGGAAAAAACACTGGGGATTACCAGGGGAAAACACTAGGTCACACAAAGGCCTTCTCCTGTAATCCCTCAAACAACATCCTCAAATCTTGAAGCTCCATGAGAGCCATCTGATATGTTGGTGCGTATATCAGTGTTGTCTCGGGATGAAAGTAGATGTAGAAATCCATCTCTTGGCGGGGAGATAAACTTGGTATGTCCTCTAGAAATATGTCCTTGTACTCTGCCGCCACTATAGGAAACTGATATCCCAAAACATCCACTGCTCCAAGAGTCATGTCATAAAACTGATGAGTAATCGGCTGCACTCTATAATGCTTGAGCTCATCCTTACCCACTAAGGTCTCCTTTTTACCCACAATGGAAAACCTCGTTCTGTCATTATGGACACACCGCATCCTCCACCTAAAGCAGTCAATTTGGGAATGAACTATGGATAGTCATTCCATACCTAATATGACTTCATAAAGACTCATTGATGCAACAAAGAGATCCCAAACAAAACTCTCACCTCCAAGTGTCAGATCACACTGTCTGTATAAGTGTGCAATCACTGGGTCACCGCCCGTATAAGTCTCCAACCATAAGGGTTGATCCAATGGATCAAGAGGAATCTCTATGTCTCAAACCAGAGAAGTGGAAAGGAATAAATGTCTAGAACCTATGTTTATCAATATTTTAGATAAAGTAAATGTGATCTAGATCGTAGTTCGCATCATACCTAGAGTCTCAGGGTTATAAGAATTCGTAGCCTCATCCCTGCCCACCATCTCCCAGAGCCTTTCGTGGACCACATGAGGGTCATAGTGGTGGTAAAAGGTCAAACCTCTAACCACCTTCTACTGCCATGTCGGTCTCTCTGCAACATTTTCCACCCTATGGACCAACCTTCTCCTTCCTATTTCTCTCCCTCAGTGGTCCCTCAACCTTCTCATGATCAGTTGTACGACGTTTCAAACAATCTGGAGCTAGATGTCCCTGATCGTTGCAGAAGAAACACCGCATATCCCTCGAATAATTTGTGCCATCTAGAGATCTCTGCACTACTGACCCTGATTCTTGGGATCACCTCCTAAAGCATTTGACACACATGGATCTCTATGACTATTTTTGAATACCTATTGCTGAGGTCTCAGCTACTGGCTACCCACTGCTATCTCTCACTATCGGTGTGTGCTTTTCTAGAAATATCTTTACCCACAAGGCCTGCTAAAGTACTCAATCATTGGTGGGAATGCAAAGATATACCTCTGATTCCCTAATTTCAAAATTCCATCCCTACTCAAAGGTCCATGTTCTAAAGAACTGGGTTTTTACTATATCCAAGGAGTGACGTGAGAGATCTATAAACCTCGCTGAATAATCTGCCATTGTCATATTTGCAGAATCTTCTATATACATACAAATCACAACATGGCTGGATATAACTGCTCCAAAAAGAGATGCTCAAAGTATGATCATAAGAGAGTTGTATCAACATGTGAATGAGTCACCAAGCTCCACCATCATCCAATAGATCCTTGAAGAAGGCTCACTCTAAGGACTTTTATATGATCTACTGGCATCCCCACAAGGTGGAAAATGCAAGTAACTACATCTATCCTATCCTAAGCCACTTGGGGATATGGCTCACCCTAAAACCTTGAAGGTTGATACCTCTGGAACTCGTGAAACATTCTCAACCTGCACACATCCTCAGCTGGTACTTCCAACTCCAGCTTCTTCTCAACAGGTAGTGTTGTGGCTTGTAAACCACCAGAAGGTGCTATCTATAGTACATGCCTCTGTACCGATGCCTCGTCACTAGGAAGATTATCTTCATGATCATGCTATGGAATCCAATATGGCTGTCTATGTGAAGGAATCCTTTAATTAATACTAGATATACCATGTTCAAAAGAATATATCTGGGGAGATTTCTCATGAAGCTAATGGAAAACACAACCATTACTATATGATGCATGTACTAAAATATTTCCTTGTAACCAATTTTTAAATGTACCAATTTAGAAGGTTAGTGATCAGAGTCCTAGTGTATGAATGTGCCAGTAGTTTCACCAATATTGGAGTATCTTTCCAAAAATCCGAACTCAAATCACTAAAAATTGTTTCCCCAAACCGAACTCACTAATTCCAGTCCTAAATTAGAACTGTGCTCTGATAGAACTATGTCACTAATCGACCCACTGAGGTATGACTCGTGACTAACCCAAGCTTATCTCCAATTGGCCAGGGGTTAGTGACCATCTTCGAGTAAGCATATCCTACAAATGAGAGGCATTAGCCTAAAGTACCTACACACACACACATCTCCATGACCGCACAATACTAAAATGTAAAACAACTAAATAGTGAATGAATACATCTAAGATATCAAAACAGAGTATACTAATAAAAGTACTAAAAATCAGAAAAAAGGGACAAACAAAAACCCAACCAGTAAAAGTACAACCTGCTCCAAGGGTGAGGACTAAGTCAAATGCAAGCACTCGGTAAGAAAACCTCGATATGTCAAGCTCCATCTATGCTCCACCCGCTCCATGTCCTGTTAAAACACTATAAAAAGGGTCATCATCTATATAATATAAGACACATGTAGGAAAAGAACATGTAAGGGTGAGTATAACAGTAATTAGCAGGACACCCCAAAAACACTAAACACGAATCATCAAGTACAGTCATCTCAATAAAATATATACCAATAAATGTACAATAGAAACACTCGGATATACTCATGAAATATACCACACCACTTGGAATTCATAACCATTTTCCATCCATATGATTCTACTTGAAGAAACGTTCATTCTAGGTGAATCCACTCCACATGCCATGCTATCATCGAAGACACTCAATGAGAGGTCTAGATCATTGGTCCCTACCCATGAAAGCTTACTGGTCTAAGAAGACATTGATACATAGATATGGGGTCATGTCTAGAACCGCTGGGGGACACCACAAACCCAATCTATATCAACCCACTACGTAGGGGATCATATGCCAATATTACTACAAGCCCTACTGATACGACCTATTAGATGGATGATCAGCATCCCACCCAGGGAGGTCATGATGATTCCAAAAACTCCAACTATAGAACAATGTATGATAGAGGATCTCACTCCAGTCTCACTGAGGGACACCACAACTATATATGAGACTCTACCTCTAGAGGGGATCACAATCCATTGATATGGATGTAATTTCGCACTGTACCCTCAAGGGAAAGGACCAAGAAAATGCACTCAACCTATAATGGTCGAAAGTAGGAAAACAATGATCCACAAGAACTCTTGAATGGGGTACATGGTGTGTACCAGGGGGTACATAACATGTCCAGCTATCCCCTTGCTTGCCCATGTGGAAGATCCTCACACGACATGTAGTCACAAAATACATAGTGTGTAGAGGGAGTATGCGATGTGTAGAGACACACAGTATCCTACTCATGTCATCTGGTTGTGTCTATGTACTGAAGTCGTGTCTATGTACCGACCCATTTACACCATGTCATGTCCGTGTACAAGTACACATCATGCCATTTGACTATGTACTTTTACCATGTGACCATGTACTCCATGAAAAACATACCGAGTCACATCGAATGGGTCACATACCATGTGTTAGGGGTCACATGCCGCATGATAGGGGACAAAATTTGATCCTTAAATTACACCAAAACCCAAGCGCCACAACAAGGGGGACCACATGGCGTGTAATGCTGAATTACACACCGTGTTTCTTTACATTTCCTAGATTTTCTCTGCATCAACTCATGCCTTGCCGAAGCCTCCTCCCTTTCGAATCCTACATATTGGGGTTCATTTGGACCTTTCCAATATAGATCTATGGAAAACTGGGCTTGCATATGCTAGGAAAATGGATCTACACATTGTTCTTCATTGTACACTGAAGAACCTTAAAGAACGCAAAATTGAGTATCCAAAACTGTTTGATTTTATTCCACTTCCATCTTCACAACACTGTTTTTTCCTTCTGATCCCATATCTATGATATCAGATTGTTACACAAAGACATGAGTTCACAATGATCAACTGATCGGGATATGTCGAACCTCGGTCCAAACAAAGAATGCCCATGGTGAACAATGAACCAAGGGAGAAAAGCATAAGTAAAATTAGGAAGAACATACCTAGATAAATATCTGTGTAGATCTTGATTTGTTTTCATGAGAATAACGACAAAGAAATCAATAATTTCAGAGAATTATCCTAATAAAATCCCTATAAGAAAACTTAAGAGTTTGGATCGATCGTTGAAGAAGAATTGTTGCATTGTTTTCATTGACGAGATCCATAGTGTTCGTTAGCACGAAAATCCACGATCTGATCCCAATTTGTCACCATTCAATAATAAATGATCTCTTATGGTTTGATTGAAATATAAAGGGATTGAGTGTCCAACCTTGATGAACTTCTATAACCACACACATAAAGGATAAAATAGGCCACTATGACAAAGAAAACGAAATAAATAAATTATCGAATTTATTTCATTTAGTTGCACCTGTGATAACTTTTTCATAAACGGAATATGTTAAAAAATGTAATGTTGAAACATGGGTAAAATCTTCATTCTAAATTAAACAGTGCTCTTAGATTTTTTATTTAGGCCCCCATTTTGGAGTTATTCATCTTTTTTCAGGAAAACTGCAAACAAGTGCTATTTAATATATTTCAAACATTTATTTTGGGCACATCGGGTCTCAGAATCACACGTTGTCTCAGTGCCTGGTCATGAAACTAATCCATATAATATATAAAAATAATAAATATAAAATATAATATGTTACATAGGGATCCTCGACCAAAATTGTAGTTGTATAAGTGTATTACTTCCCTTGTGTAATGGTAACCTGCTTCTTGTGTAAGGGTGCCCACTTCATTCCCCTAGTAACATAAAAGTACCTCAGAACTCACATAAAGGTACTGCACTCCCATTTAAGGGTGACCAGATCAAAACCACTACCACATAAAGGTAATACTAGGATTACATAAAGGTAGCCCGCACACAACCAAGGCTACATAAGGGTATACTAGCCCCTATGTAAAGTTTAACCTATAACTCAGAAAGTTACATAAGGGTACAAACCACATATGTAAGGGTAATCTATAAAAAAACACAGTCACGTAAAGGTAAAAGAACACCTACATAGGGGTATAATAAACTTCACATAAGGGTAACCAACAGTTCATGCAAAGGTAATGAGCCCTCGCATAAGGGTAAAATAACCTTACGTATACGTAAAAATACATTCCAAACCACTGCCAAAATAAATCTATGATTAATAAATCTAAAATAAATATATAGAGATACAATAAGAGATTTTTCATGGAATCAAAAAATCAAAAACTAAACATTTTATTTTGTAACATCAAATCATGTCAAATTTAGAAAATCTCATCCTTACAGAATAAAATGTAAACAACAAAAGTATAATGTTCTTTCAGGCCTATACAAGTCCAAACTATATGTTAGTTAGGAAAATATTCACTAAAAAAAGGCCCTAATCTCAATCCTAATCAGCACAGACTAACCAAATTCCTATCATTTACCACATTGTAAAATTTCAATCTGTACCAACACATATACTGCTAACAACTGTTAAAACATTCACAGAAAAAAATGATCCAAGAAACTAAATTAACCAGAACTCATACCTTCACTTTCCTGATCCCATCATCCATATACTTGAAAATAGTTTCACACATGCCATTAGAGTTCTCAATCAGATCTTTTGTACCTGTAGAAAACCCAAAGTAACCAAAGTAGTACCGAATTATTCAATCAGAAAATAACATGGATAAAAAAAATGATATGTATAAAAATATCAAAAAGTGAAATAGTTTAAGAATGTAGGCAATAGGAAAACAGAATATAACAAAAAGAAAAATATCAAACTGACATGAGATGGGTCTCCACTAGAACACGAATAGCTTAAAAAACATTCCCTTACCACACTCTCTCTTTCAATCGGGGGGCCCTGAAACTCACATGCAGATCCATTACTAGGCATGCATAAGAAAGAAAACATAGATTTTCACCTACTCTATACTAAGAGTAGAAAAACATACTTAGAGAACATTGACATTGTCAAAACCAGAGTATACCACATTGTTCTGTGTCATACTATCCCTAGACGGATCATGAGGACAGTATCACTTACTGTGGTTTGTTTTTTCAAACTGATGGCACTTTTACTTTTTAAACAAACTACCATCCTTCATATATTTTCTTTTACCATTAGATTGACTCTTTACACTGAATAACTCAGGACCAAAATTCACCCCACTTCTCTCCACCTTAAAACAATGAATTTGAAGATCCCTAGACAAGACATCTGATTTTACTTCCTCTGAAGTAATAGAATACCTACTGTACATCATATAATCTCTAATCACATTGAAAGATTCATCAAAGGAATAAAACAAGTAGTCTTTGTCCTCATCAATAATATCAGCATATACATTGGCTAAATATATCACCATCTTATTAAAATTGTCTAAATGAGTCCACATAAAGGTGTCTGGGACTATTTTGAAATTATAAAAACGAATTATCCTTTGTAACCTTCCAAGAAAGGATCTACTCATGTAAAGAATCTCTAACTTGAACCAAATTGAAATGATAGATGTTTTATGGAGAAAATCTCTCAAAACCTTGTCAGCTGGTGTCAACAACAATAGAGAATGAATTTTTTTTTAAAATATTAGGGTCAATTTCCTCAAGAGAAATAGAGGTTCTCTCCTGTAACTGATACAATGGTGATCTTCATCTTAGATCCCACCAAAGCCTCGTAATGTCCATTATGGACAAGAAGATCATGCATTTCCACTATCAATAAATTCAAATCATTCTCTCCATTGAACTTCATAACCTCTAATATAGTCGAAGAAATCCTTAGACTCGATGAACATAGATCTGATACAACATTTTGGGGGGGAAGCCTTGGCGACACCCTACTCTAAGGTGGGTGGTAGTATCCCACAACCCAACCACAACAAGAAACAATAGAATCTAAGAGAAATAATTTTCAAAAGAAAAGAGATAAAAAAAAGAATCAAACCCCAACGGGAACAATAACATGCAATAATACCACAACAAGAAAGACGAAAACAACACAAGAAATGGAAAAAACAAAAAATTCAATGTGGTTCAAACCCCTTTGTCCTACTCCATGGAAAGAACACCACCCACACCTCTTTTTTCTTAATAATAAGAAAAGAAAAAAACAAAAAAAGATTACCACTAGAGAAATATGAAGATAGACAACACAATAAATTAGACCGAACCATAGAACGATGCAATAATGCTTGCCTAGGCAGGAATAAAAAAATGAAAGCAACACACCAGGGAAAAAATCAATAAGAAAAATAAAAACCAGGTCAAAACCCTATTACCAGGGTTTGACCTCACCTATCAAAATCCCTCTGAACTATTGTGGCCACTTTCCTCCTTAGAACATGCGCAACCATGAGCTCACCATCAAAACCAACTTCCTATCATCAACCATGAGCATTGTTTCCAATAGACCTCGAAAAGATCCCTCCTCACTCTGGATCATGTCCTTCCCCTCTCTCTTGATCTCTCTCGGCTTCAACATTCTATGAGTTTTTGATCTGTCTTTGCCAGCACAAGCATTAACATCGAGCACTTAAAAAACAAAGAAGCATATTCCTCAAACCAACTTCAATGATTTAAGAAACATGGTTGGACGAGGATCTTCAGAAAGAATTCATTGCAACAAATCCTGAACAACTTGCTTCATGTAAGGGCCATCAGCAGCTACTCTATGTAAGGGTCACCCTCACGCGTAATGGCCATTAGAAGCTGCTCTGTAAAGACCCAGAATCTCCATGTAATATTTTTTAAATATAAGGGAATTTCATGAGTCCGTGAAAGTTGACGGTGTGTGATTCCAAGGCCCGTAGAACCCATAATGAATTTCTGAACTTTTGTTCGGGTAAATTCAGTAAACGTGTGAGCGGGTTTTTCTAACTTTTGAACCGGTACTCAGAATTGAAATCAGAGGACACCGTTGAACTCATAGCACTGGTATTCGCTTAAGGAGACCTTTACTTTGACTGTAGTGGGTTGAGAGTGAAATATAGAATTTGGGTTTTTCTTGAAGTAATAAAATAAAATAAAATGGTGTAAAATTTTATTTCTATTTTATTTTAAAACCACCCATGTGGATATTTCATAGGTGGGGACCACCTGAACTAAAACCTCCCATGAGAGGTTATGGAGGTGGGGGACCATCGACCCTAACCTCCCATGAGAGGTTATGGTGGTGGGGACCACCTGAGGCTTAAATACCCTTGAACCCCTTGAACTCCCTCATAAGTGTGGGGAAGCCTCTTAAACTTCCCCAACATAAATGGTCCCACCGCTTTAATTTATTATTCCATCCATTGTAATTACTTAAACCAACTTGAAAGTGTTCCAACAATTAAAATTGGGGAAACACAGCAGTTGGATATTTTTCATTTTGGGGAAAAAGTATTTGCAAAGGGGAGAGCTCTTGGAGGGTTACACTTATTCCAACGAAGAGCGCGGATGCACGACATCAACTTCATCTTCGGAACATCCTCCTATAAAGAATTTCATCGAAGAACGTTCTTTGGAAATCAAGGAAGAGGACGAAAAATGAGCCCGACATCGAAGCATGGTTTTAGAAGCGACGATCATAGGCACTCTCTTCGCCTTCTTTGACTTCATTCTCATGCCAACGTCATAAAACAATCCAAGGTAGGGTGGTTGTTTGAAATTATTCTTTATTTCCATTTTTGATTGTTCTTCATAATTCAAGATGGAATTATAGCCGCTTGCTACCGCTATAACGTGGAGAGTGCAGGCCAAGCAATCATGCAACATCCTCTCCGCAAACCTTGTTATTAATTTTTGATCATGATGGAGGAATGGCTACGAACCATGGTGGGGCACAAGAATGGCGGTCGGCACCACTGTCGGCCACGATGAAGGCGACGACGCAACGGCACCACCCCATGGGAACTACCACCCCGAGGCCACCGCGCCCCCACGGTACCGCAGCCTGCGACCTCTGCAACGCCCTGCGGCCGAGCCACCACCCTCCATAGCGAAGCCACCATTCGCGGCTATGCCGCTCGTGGCCTCTCGGAGCCATCCCGCGGCCTCTTCCCTCCCGACTGAGATGCCCCGGTTGTGCCATCTCGCGACCTCCGCCGTCCCAGCCGAGCCGCCCCACACCCTCACGGCACCCCCCGGCCAAGCCATCCTATGGCCTCCACCCTCCCGGCCAAGCCACCTGGGCCAGGCTGAGCCGCCCCGCATATTCACGGCACACCTACGGTCGTCCCACCATCTGTGGTCGAGCCGACCCACGGCACCTGCGGCCTTTCACGGCCCTCGCGGCCTCCCAAACCACCCAGCGGGCTAGGCCGCACCAAGGTCCGGGCTTGACGCACTAGGTCGGGACAGGTTTACCGGAACTGGGTCAACCCAAGCCAGGTCGGGTCGCATCAGTCCGACAGGGTCGGACTGGACCCAGACCTGATACGAACCTATACTTTACTTGGGCCATAACTTTCGCACCAGACGACTGTTTAAGGAACCGTCAGTGGTGTTGGAAATTGTGGAGTAGGATGGTCCCTTTGAGTACAACCCACTAGAGTTTTGGGTAATGTTCAGGTACGGTTGGGTTGGATCGAGCAGGAATCCAACCAGGTCCCTGTGACTAAATGGCTAATAACACACAGAATGGGCGTCTGATTGACGCACCGTCTGTTGCGTTGAGACTCCTATGACGTGGTGAACCATTGATATACATATTCACGGGACATAGTAGTATTTGGAGTATCAAATAGTGACTTGTGGAGAATATACTCTCGGAGACGAGCAGGCTTTGTGCGGGAACCCAGTAGCTGGCTGTGAAGAGAAGAATGAAGATTGATCCTATGTGGGTCAGCACCTAGCGATCATGTCTGGGTCAGCTCCTAGTGATCCTGTTTGGGTGAGATACTAGGGATCCTGTGTGGGTCAGATCCTAGAGATCCTGTGTGGGTGAGCTCCTAGTGATCCTGTGTGGGTCAGATCCTAGCAATCATGTTTGGGTCAGCTCCTAGCGATCCTGTATCGGTTAGCTCCTAGAGATCCTGTGTGGGTCAGCTTCTAGCGATCCTATGTGGGTTAGCTCCTAGAGATCATGTGTGGTTCATCTTCTTTATAGAGTAATATGATTCAGTAGTTACATCTAATCATCTCTACTACTGTACTTAAGTTATACCTGGTGTGAGCTGAGTTTATACCTGTGTTGTACTCTCCTTTATGGTAATACCTTGGTGGTATTCTTCTGTATTGCATACTTTTATGGTACTTGATTTTGTGGTTTTCCTTCCTTATGGAATAGTTGAGATTTGGGATTTTGGGATGGACCCCGTGTTTCCTCCTGATTGAGATGGGTATACTTGATAACTTAGGAGTATGTATGGGCATATACCTAAGTAGGGTTGACTGTTGACTCCATTCTTTGAGGTTTATCCTTTGTGAATTTCCTGAGACCTTTAGGGTCTCGATGTCCCTAATGATTATTTTTATACTCACCCATACATGGGCTATGCCCGCACCTTGTTGTGTTTGGTGTAGACGACGAACGACGTTGATCGAGACTGAGGGTACCAATAATGGATGGTGCTCGGAGGAGGACCTTACAATGAGTTGGTGCACGAAGGAGACAGACAGATGTGGAGTTCTAATGGGGTGATATGTACCTACCCTTCAGGTAGGAACCTCGGGGGACGACCCAACAGTTGTCTTCCTTTTTGCTTCAGGTTACTTGTACTTTCAGTTTCTTGTACTTTCCAGTTGGTCTTGTATTCTAGCGCCTTTTACTTAATTTACTCACTCTGTTTACTATTCAGTTTACTTGTGTTTGTAACTTTTTGTGTTCTTGGTTGCATGTGTTTATTGGTTCTAAAGTCAATGCCTTCCAGTTTTAGGGATTACGCCTTTCGATGCTAGTCACTAGCCCCTGGCCTATGGAAGCCGGGCTTGGGGTAGTCACAGCACAGACCCTGGGGGATGGGTCATGAAAAATTGGTATCATAGGAGTCGGTTCTACCGTAGAACATAGAACTCTGATCTTTCTTTTTAATAGTAATAGTGTTATGTGTAGTGAGTGTGGTTATCAGTTTAGGGAATTCAGTTTTGGTTCGGCGGCTGACGTATCCATACATTAGGACCATGACTTCTGATTTTCGTCATAGTGCATGAAAAAACTGATTATGTGTCTGTTTTCAAGAGTTTTATTTGTGATCTATTTGAGTTAGCTCATCAGGTATAACTTATTGACTGTTTCTATAGAATCCCACCTTTCTATCACATAAACTTTCATTACATTATACAAAACCGAGGATCTTTAAGGTTTATTGTCTTGGAAACCAATAAATTAATACATGAGAACATAAAATAATTCTTCTTAAACAATTGAAAGTCTTATTCATTTGTTCATCCTACGTTTATTACTACATCTCCTAACCTAGGAACATACATCAAAGGAAAGGGTGAGTAGAAGGCCCAGTAAGGGAAACAAGGGAAACATTTTACATGTGAACTTGAGATACATCAATAAAGTCATGATAAATAACCTTAAGGCTTGAGAAATAGATCATGAGGGATATCATAATGAAAAGAACAAGATTTATAACTTGAAGATCTGGCTAAAACATTTAACATGATAATCATGAACATATCACCAAGGTTCATCCCCAAGGTTTCATTTTAAAAAAATTACCAAGGTTGTTCCCCAAGGTATCATTAAAATTGTAATCCCAAGATATTTCATCATTACCCAATGCATTGGAGCGCTATCATGGACCACCCTTAAATTTGTCTTTATTATCATGTGAGACACATATATCATCATAAACAATTTCATATATAACCCATATATCATAAAATAAATGGGTTTCATTTCAAAATAATAACATTTTAGAAACTTCTTTTAAGACATGATCTTTATGTCATTTTAAACCCAAAAAAAAAGAAAGCGGGCTTCATGTATGTAAATCCGAGAATTAAAATAGATCATTTTGATATATATGTGAATACCCCTATATAATAAATACCTTTTATTATTCACTTAATTAAATAAAAGAATTTGAGAAAAAGAGAGAAACATGTTGAGATGAAAATTTTGTAGCATAACGGCTATATTACAGGGTTGTCGAAAACATTGAAAAGAGAGGGGACATGGGTTACCCACTCATAAATGATCGAAAAAAAAGTTGAGGTACAGAATATAAAGGATATATGAACACATAAATGAAATTTTATAGACATACCATATGAAATGAAAAACTTGAAAAGAAGATAAAAATATGATTTCTCTTATAAAAATTCATCAGCCTAACGACGCCACTTAAAAATTATTAAAATGAATTTAAGAGAGTAAGGGGGATATATCATCATATAAAAATAAAAATTACAGTAATGTGAATATAAAATAACATCCTAAAACATCAGAACATGGAGCCTAAAACAAATGACATAAAAGAGAGTACTTGAAAAGAAAGAGAGAGGTAGGATCCCTTACCTTAAAACGTAACTCTTAAAACTCAAAGGTCGGGACCTTGAGGGCATGGGGGAACCTTGGGAGGACTAATAGGGAAGTAATGAGACCATAGATTCATTGGGGTGGATTTGGGAGTGAAATTAATGAGGGGGAGGCTTGGTATTTATAGGAGAAGTGAGGGGACAAAGCATTAATTGGCAAGGGACACCTCATCGGTGGTAATGGCAAAACCATGGGCTTGCCCATGGTATTTTCCCATGGTAATGTCCACTTGGGACACCTAATACCTTATATTACTATTAATAAGTCGACCAAAATTATTTAATAAATATTACATCCTTAATAATGTCATTAAACACCCGAAACTCAAAAACTGTATTTTCACTATTCACCGAAAATTTAACTTTCTCAGAAAAATCCCAAAATATCACCTAAACCAAATATAAATGCTCTGATTTCAAAAATGAACTCTATTTTATGAAAATAATTTTCTAAATATTTTTAATTTAATTTTTCAACAAAAAAACACTATTCACCCGAAAAAAACTAATACTTAACCAATAATTTCTGAAATAGTTATTTACCTATTTTATTGAATCACATTACTTAATCAAGGTGCCTAAATTATATTAATACTTTCTTAAGTGATTTTAATTAATCCATTTGGTCACATTACTAATCATAAGCATAAAATCACTATTCATAATTTACTATTCATCAAAAATTAAGTTGATCTTATTAGACTCCAAATTTCTTACTGAACATAACTGTAGAGACCATTTTTTGAAAATCATTACACATTATTAATTATTTAAGGTTTAGATAAATATTTTTAAGATATCATTTTTCTAAAATTCATCAATAATATGCATACTATTTTTATCGAAACATTTGAAAATTCACAAACATAACAATAAGAAGAAATCAACTTTTTCTTCTTTAAATCAAAGGATCACACAAGGCAGATACGGTCTTGTTACAAATCCCCTTATAACTCCAGCATAGGACCTAAGAGTAAGGTGTGATAGGGTGATAGAATCATGGGGTGGCTCGACCAACATTGCCAGAGTAGTGATTTCTATCAGCTTGAACTTCTCATGAAGTCGATTCCATTACAACTTCACACGATGAAGTTCGGCTTGGGTTTGGTCCAGAGCAAAGCCCAAAGGTGATACTTCCTTCCCGAGTTCCATCATATGGGCTTCGATCGGCCCGAGACTACTGGAAGGGGCCATCGAATCTTTTTTCTATATTAATTCATCAATATTTCTTGTATTTATAGACGATAATTACAACATCTAGTTTTCAGTGGTCTTATTGACCAACGGTCATATAACAGTCGAAACCCAACGGTCTTATTTTAATTATACACATTTTATTAAATGAAATTGTTTTGTTGAGTATAAAATAAAATAACACACAATGTTAGGAAAAAAAATTATTCAAAATTTCGGGTCATTACAATCTTCCCCCATTATGAAATTACGTCCTCACAATTTTAAAATTGGGCTTGGAAATTTCATTGAAAGTCCCTCATCAGAAAAAGAGTCACTAAAACTATTACTTTAAAAGAACGAAAGGGTAGTAAAAAGGACACCTGATTTAACCCATACTAGGAATCCATGTAGGAAAACATGGATATGGAAGAGAAAACAAAGGGTCATGTTCTGATGGAGAGTGATATAAAACATGATTAGGAGAAAATTAACCACAATAAGATCACAATCTTAAGATGTGTTAAACGGTCTTTGATTACCCAGTAAGAAACGTAAACCAACAACGTTTTTTACGTTCCTTTTTATAATTTTGAGGGATTTATTTACTACATAGAATAAAAATATAAGGAAATATACTTACCTTCAATTAGATTTTCATCCCATAATAAGTTTCCACCAAGATGAATCGTTTCTCCAAACAATAAGCATTAAAAAAGACTTGGTCTCATAAAAAGCACAAGAATCATCTTCTAGAGAATCACGTAATCCAAAAAAGATTAACTATCTATTTCTTCTATCTTTAAACATTATTCCAAAAACATAAAGTGTATGATAAAACAACTCTTCAAAAATAAAGAACCCCATAGGAAGGGAAACTACTTTTAATATTCAAAATTCCACAGTACTACCCAAAGTTCATCATAGACCATTCCATAAATAACTGTCCTTAAAGTTCCTCAAAATACACCAAACTATGATTGAAACCCAAATATAAGAAGGGTTTGATAACATAGTCTTCCAAGATAAACTTTATCGTTCATCTTCAAACAACATCAACCACTATTAATGTCTTTTAACAAAAGTAACAAACCTAATCACATTTTCCCCAAGATAGGTTAATCATTACCATATGTAACCTAAATTACCAAAAGTTCACGTTAAATTTATCGATTCGTTAAAATATAAGTCAACTGTTACTTCTCAAAGAAAATACCGTAGTAATATATTTACCTTGATCATATAGTGTTCCCAAATTAGTGAATGTGTTCCAAAGTAATATTCATCATTTAATCCCCTGATCATTTTTTTCAAGAAGAATAGCTTCACAACATCAACATATGATACATAATAATAGATGTTTTCGTTAATGATATAAAACCATCTTAGGTAGTGACTCGATGTTCTTAGAAAACATTAATGATATTTTCCTAGAGCACGAACTAAAATACAACATGACATAGACAATTATTGCTAAGAAGTTACATGTACTACAGTCATTATAATCCATCTCAGCATAGGACTTGAATTGTTCCCTTGTCCTAGAATATTGTTGATGCTCATCATGCTTCTCATCCCATCTAAGAGAGAATTTCCTTGGATAGCGTCCAACTTCTCTACATTTGCGACATTGAATAGTATAAGGTACATTATATTGATCCTTATCTTCATTCATCACATTATCCATTTTTTAAAGCAATTGGCTACTTTATGCCCTATCATCCCACACATAAAGCATCTCTTGGTTCCTTTGTGACATTCTCCTTGGTGCCTCTTTCCACACTTTTTTCACAGAGGATATTGGGTCTTCTTTCCCTTATCACCTTTATCAGATGAACATCCTTGATAGTTCATATTTCTCTTCCTGGATGAATTTGGGCATTCAACTAGGTACCAATTATTAATTGTGATTTTTGATAGCTGGTTTGGCATAATCACAATATGTCTAACTTGATCTCTTTTCGTCTCTGTCATATTAATAGGGTAATCATCACATTTCCTATCACATTGGTTGTTGGGACATGTTCTTCTATTTCCAGCCATTAACTAAGAAAAGAAAGTATAATTAGTGGGCATAAATAAATAGCCAATAATCATGGAAAGGAATATATAAACAAAGAAGGATAAATTTGTAGAAGAAAAGTATATCCTAACTTTTGATCCCCTAGGTTCCAATCTAGGTTATCCATGATCATATATTTTTATGTGAATCTTTTTTTATTTTATCATTGTTCGTTTAATAATGGTTCATACTAAGCATATGAATTTACCAAATCATGTCCCCTGGGAGGGTCAAACCAAGAGTGGATCAAGGCTCGTTTTCATAAACCAAGTTACCCCAGGTCAAGCCCAAAACACCTTGTCAGATTTTTCACTCCTAGGTACATTTGTGCCAGAGACACCTCTAATTGTTCGTATCCAGATGGGGATTTATTTGTTTGGAAACCACTTACTCAATACTTCACCAAAATAATAGGATGTTTTCTTATATTTAATATTTTCATTAAGAACCCTTGTAATGTTTTCAAATACTAATTTCCACAAATAACTAAACCATCCATTGATACCAACTCTAGAATCCCGCCTTTTTATCACCTAAACTTTCATTAAATTATACAAAACTGAGGATTTTTAAGGATTAGTGTCTTCGAAACCAGGAACAAAATACATGAAAACATAAAAAAAATTATTCTTAAACACTTTAAAGGCTTATTCATTTGTTCATCTTAAGTACATTATTGCATCTCATAACCTGGGAACATACATCAAAGGAAAAGGTGAGTAGAAGACCCGGTAAGGGAAAGAAGGGAAACATTTTACATGTGAACTTGAGATACATAAATAAAGTCATGATAAATAACATTAAGGCTTGAGAAAGAGATCGTGAGGCATATCCTAAAGAAAATAACATGATTCATAACTTGAAGATGTGGCTACAAAATTTAACATAGAAAATCATAAACATATCACCAAGTTCAATCCCCAAGGTGTCATTTAAAAAAATTACCAAGGTTATTCACCAAGGTGTAATTAAAATTGTAATCCCAAGAGATTACATCATTACCCAATGCATTGGAGCACTATCAGGGCGGACCCTTAAATTTGTCTTTATTATCATGTGATACAGATATATAATAATCAAAAATTTCAAACATAACCCATATATCATAAAAGAAATTGGTTTCATTTCATAATCATAATGTTTAAAAAACTTTTTTTTAAGATATGATCTTTATGTCACTTCAAACCCACGGAAAAAGGAAAGAGGGTTTCATGTATGTAAATCACAGAATTAAAATAGAAAAATTTTATATATATGTGAATACCCCTTTAGAAGAATGTGAATTGAGTTTTCACTTAATAAAATAAAATAATTTGAGAAAAAGAGAGAGACATTTTGAGATGAAAATTCTGTTGCATAACGGCTATGTTACAGGGTTTTTGAAAACATTGAAAAGAGAGAGGACATGGGTTACCCACTCTTAAATGAACCAAAAAAACAGTATAGGGACAGAATATAAAGGATATAATAAAATGGTATGGAAATTTTGTAGACATACCATATGAAATGAAAAACATGAAATGAAGACAAAAATAAGATTTCTCTTATGAAAATTCGGCAGCCTAACGGCGTCAATTAAAACATCTAAAAAATGAATTGATGAGATCAAATAGGGTATCTCATCATATGATCATAAACAGAAAGTATTATGGATATATATATCATACCCCAATATAAGAAGAAGTAACTTGTATGACTTGACATCAAAATAGAACTTTGAAAATTAGAAGGCTAAAAGAATCCCTTATAAAAAATTCGGCAGCCTAACGACGCCACTTAAAAATTCTTAATTTGAATTGAAGAGAGTAAGGGGGTATCTAATCATATGAAAATAAAAATTAATTTAATGTGAATATAAAAGGAAATCCTCGAACATAAGAACATGGAGCATAAAATAAATGACATAAAATAGAGTACTTGAAAAGAAAGAGAGAGGTACGATTATTTACCTTAAAATGTTACTCTTAAAACTCAAAGGTCGGGAACATGAGGGCTTGGGGAACTTTGGGAGGAATCTTTGGGAGGTAATGATACCATACCATCATTTAGGGTCAGTTGGGGGTGAAATAAATTAGGCAAAGGCTTGGTATTTATAAGAGAAGTGAGGGGACAAAGCATTAATTGGCAAGGGACACCTCATCGGTGGTATTGGAAAAACCATTGGCTTGCCCTTGGTATTTTCCCATAGTATTGGCCACTTGGGAAACCTCATACCTTATATTACTATTCATAATTTGACCAAAATTATTTCATAATTATTACATCATTAATGATGTCATTAAACACCTGAAACTCTAAAATTGTATTTTCACTATTCACCGAAAATTCAACATTCTCGGAAAAATTCCAAAATTTTACCTTACCCAAATAACAATGCTCAGATTTTAAAAATGAACTCAATTTTATGAAAATAATTTTTTTAATTTTTTTTTAATTTTTAAATAAAAAAACATTATTCACCCGAAAAAACTAAAACTTCATCAATAATTTCCAAAATAGTTATTTTCTTAATTTAATGAATAGTATTACTTAATCAAGGTGCTTAAACTATATTAATACTTTCTTAAGTAAAGTTACTTAATCCATTTGGTCACATTACTAATCATTATCATAAAATCACTGTTCATAATTTACTATTCATCAAAAATTATGTTGATATTATTAGACTGTAAATTTAGTACTGAACATAACTGTAGAAGACCATTTTTTGAAAATCATTACACATTATTAATTATTTAAGGATTACATAAATATTTTTAAAATATCCTTTTTCTAAAATTCATCAATAATATGCATATTATATTTATCCAGACATTTAAAAATTCACAAACATCACCAAAAGAAGAAATCGCATTTTTTTTAAAACAAAGGATTACACATGGCAGTTACGGTCTCGTTACATAGCCCCTTATAACACCAGAATAAGACCTAAGAGTAAGGTGTACTAGGGTGATAGAATCTTGGGGCTGCTCGGCCAACATTTATTGAGTGGTGATTTCTATCAACTTGAACTTCTTTTGAAGGCAATTCCGTTTCAACTTCAGACGATGAAGTTCAGCTTGGTTTTGGTCCAGAGCAAAGCCCAAAGGTGCTGCCGTCTACCCGAGTTTCATCAGATGGGCTTCAATCGTCCCGAGTCTACTGGAAGGGGCCATCGAATCTTTTTTCTATATTAATTTATCATGATCACTTGTATTTATAGACAATAATCGCAACATCTATTTTCCAACGGTCTTATTGACCAATGATCATATAACAGTTGAAACCAAACGGTCTTATTTTAATTATAATAATTTTATTAAATGAAATAGTTTTGTTGAGTATAAAATAAAATAACACACAAAGCTAGGAAACAAAAAATTTATTCAAAATTTCGGGTCGTTATACTGGCGCACCTATTTCTTCTTAGGATGCCTCCATACAGACATCCATCTAGGGTTCCGAGAGTAGTACACACTGATATCCCGCCGAGCGATGAGACCTCAGTGCATGGCCCTCTTCCAGTAGAGGCACCAGTGGAGGAATCAGCGGTACCATTACCTATGGGCCACCGATGCCACTGTCCTCAGCAGCAGATGGTGCACGCCACTTGAGCACATTGCACGAGTTCCAGTGCCAGAGGCCACCCAGGTTCAGGGGAGAGACGGAACCACATATAGCTAAGGATTGGTTGGAGGCTTTAGTGAGAGTCTTCTGACATGTAGGGACACCATCTGATCTCATGGTGATCTGTGCTATCAGCCTTCTACAGGCAGTAGCAGGAAGATGGTAGAGCTTGATGCTCGAGGTTCACGATGAGGTGAAGCTTCTATGGGAAAACATTGAGAGCCTGTTTCGGGAAGTGTTTGTCCCAGTGACTCTTCACGCAGTGCGCATTCAGGAGCTACTTAATTTGTATCAGGGCATCATGATTGTGGATGAGGACTCAGTGAGGTTCACTGAGCTCTCATGTTACTCCACTTATATTGTGTGGGACCCATTCTTCAGGACCTGGACCTTCGATCAAGGGCTCAGGCGAGAGATCAGGACTTCGATGATCTCACTCATCATCCTAACGCAGGTGGGAGTGTTAGAGAGATCCCTCTTGGTGGAGAGTTTCCTTGTTGATCTGTCACCAGCAGCGAGACCCACCACCAGTCATCATGAAGCAGAGTCTTCTGCAGCTGACAGCAGACTGATGACGCAAAGGGCCAAGAGGACCAGACCTACAGTTGGACGACCGCAGGATTCAAGGTCGGTTGTGTGAGGCACCCTAGGTAGAGACAGTCATACCAGGAGTGGGAAATGTTACGCATGCGAAGGGCAGGGTCACACGGATCGTGACTGTCCGACCCATCAGACAGATGATCATCAGATGATCAATGGACCGCCCAAGAAGAGACAGAGGTTCGACCGAGGAGGTCTCTGGGGAGCAGGTAGACGTGGTGGAGGAGTTGGATGTGCAGCTGGCGTTAGGCGATAATTTGAGATGTTACTACCACTACCACCAGATGGTCCACCCCAACCAAAGGGAGTAGGTGGACCGGGGAAATCTTAGCTCCAGGCAGCTGAGACCTATGATCACGGCGCTCTAGAGATGATACGAGGTATTATTTGTGTCTACTCCACCTTAGTTGTAGTACTTATAGACACATGTTCTAGTCATTATTTTATTGCCACTGCCCTCGTTTAGATCTCAGAGATTCTGAAAGAGCCATTTGATTGATCCTTACATCTAGAGACTCCTACAGGAGAGGATTTAACGATTACGCACTGGTGCCAGCAGTGCGAGCGTAATCTAGGAGTCGAGTGCTTCGGCTGGGATCTCCTTGTAGCGGCGTCGAGGCATTATGACAACATCTTGGGTATGGACTAGTTATCTAAATTACATGCTTAGATTGAATATATTTGGCGCAAAGTATGGTGTTCCCGCTAGGATGGGATGAGGTTTACCTTAACTAGTGAGAATAAAGACTTTGCAGCACAGGATGGACTTACCCAGAGGAGATTTCAGCCGATCACTCATCAGTTGGCTAGCCTTACCCTCGAAGCAATTGATGTGGAGAGTCTGAGCTATCTTGTAATGGTGGACCAGCAGACGGATGTCTTCTTTGATGATGTTTCGGGTCTTCCTTCTCACAAAGAGGTGGAATTTTACATTGACATGTACCTTGGGACGACACTGATATTTGTACCAGCATATCGGACTGCTCCCACAGAGCTTCGTGAGCTGCGGGTATAGATAGAGGACTTTTAGGGGAAGGGATTCATTCAGGCTAGTGTTTCACCTTGGTAGCCCCAATTTTATTCCCCAATAAGGTGGATGGGAACTTGAGTCTTTGTGTTGACTATCGGTGCCTGGATCAGGTGACCGTGATGAAAAAGTACCCACTTCCGAGGATTGATGATCTCTTTGAACAGCTGAAGGGAGCACAGTGGTTCTCGAAGATAAACCTCAGATCAGACTATCACCACCTCATGGTGTGAGACGAGGATGTACAGAAGACAGCCTTCAGATGTTGGTACGACCATTATGAGTTCTTGGTTATTCCATTCGGTGTAACAAACACTCCAGTAGTGTTCATGGGACTCATGAATAGGATCTTTCAGTCATACCTTGATCGCTTTGTAGTAGTATTAATCGACGACATTCTGATCTACTCAGCTACTGAGGAGGATCATGCCTATCATTTGTAGGTAGTACTGAACACACTTCGAGAGAACCATCTTTATGATAAGCTCTCGAAGTACCAGTTTTGGATCCGAGAGGTTCACTTTCTGGGACATGTCATATCAGAGGCTGAAGTTGTAGTGGATCCAATCAAGATTGAGGTGGTTCTTGCTTGGGAACCACCTACGAGTGTGACAGAGGTACGGAGTTTCCTGGATTTTGCTGGATACTAAGGGAGATTTGTGCTAGATTTCTCTAGAGTTGCAGCACCAATTTCAGCATTTACGAAGAAGGGGAAACCCTTCGTGTGGTCGGAGAGATTCCAGAAGAGTTTTCATGAGCTGGGATAGAGGCTGACTAGTGCCCTCATCTTGAGGCTTCCAGAGGAAGACATAGGGTATTTAGTATATAATGATGCATTAGGGACCAGGCTAGGATGTGTTCTGATGCAGGAGCCATCGGTGATCACGCATGGTTCTCGATAGGTGAGACAACATGAAAAGAACTATGCTACCCATGACCTTGAGTTAGAAGAAGTGGTCTTTGCCTTGAAGATGTTGCGACACTACTTGTTGGGAAATCTCATTACAGTGTACTCTGATCACAAGAGTATTAGGTATATCTTCTCTCAGAAGGACCTGAACCTAAGACAGAAACATTGGCTTGAGTTCCTCCAGGACTATGACTTCGAGATAGTCTGTACTCCTAGGAAGGGGAACGTTGTAGCAGATGCACTCAGTAGGAGGTCTGGTATAGAGCTGTTAGGCGAGATGATGGAGCAGATGGCTGATTTGAAGATAATGTTTGTGGATATAGATGGAGAAAATTTTCTTCAATCTCTTACAATCACTCCCCTAATTCATCAACGAGTCAGGGAGGCTCAGTATGGGGGCGCTGACTACGAGGCACGACCTGCTCAGAAATCCATAGGACAGACACCTGATAGATTTTCTGGTGGGAAGCACGTTATCCTTTTTAGAGGATGTTATATGGTACCAGTGTCGCTTTGGGAAAAATTGTTGAGGGAGTTCCACACATCCCCTCTAGTGGTACATCCACGAGTGACGAATATGTACCAGGATCTTTGGTGACAACAGTAGTGGCTGGGGATGAAGAAAGCAGTAGCAGAGTTTGTCTCTCGGTGCCTCACTTGTTAACAAGTGAAGGCGGAGCATCAGGTACCAACAGGCTTGGTTCAGCCTTTCACTACTGGAAATGGATATTTTCCCAACACTTTTATCCCAACAGTTTATAAAAATTGTTGGGAAAGGGAAGCTATACCAACGGTTTAACAAAACTGCTGGTATAGGCCTGTTTGTAGGAGCTTTTACCAACGGTTCTAGAGAACCATTGGGAAAGGCTTGTTTGTAGGAGGCTTTACCAACGGTTCTATAGAACTGTTGGTTAGAGCCCGTTTTAGGGGATTTTACCAATGGTTCAATATAAACCGTTGGGATAGGCACTCTTTCCCAGCGGTTTTTAAAAACTGTTGGGAAAAGCTTTCCCCAATTAGCAGCCCCTCCTCATTCGCGAATAGAACTGAATGTGCAGCAGCCGCAGGGCATCCTCACTCGACTTCCCCCATACGAACTGGTAAATCTCCATCAGATCCTTCTCAAATTAGGTATTTTCTTCTTTCTAAACTTAAAATATTTAAGTTTTACCTTATTATTTTTGTTATTCATCTAATATTTTAGTTTTGTGTTTTAATTTTGATGTGTATCTTTTTTCTTTGTTTTTATTTAACCTAGATTTTCTCCATACCATTGGATCCATTTAATTAATTAAATCTTTAACCCTCCATTGAAGGTGAAATATCTTAGATTCATTGCGGTTGGATTCCATATTTTCTAAGTATGTGTTTTTATGTTTTTTCTTCATCTTGTAATTAATTGTTACTTGCGAATTCATTTATATGTTTTTATTAATTTTTAACTATGTTTCTATGAATGTTTTCCTTGAAATTCCTTGTGAAATATTATTTAATACTATTATCATTGAATTGAAAAAGTCATGAATTTGATGACTATAATTTTGACATCTTTCAACTGTTTATCAATTATTCAATTCCATGACTGTTTAGATTTATTTTTAATGAGTATTTAAAGAATGAATTGGTGAAATTGAGACTTTGTCTTGAATTTTTATTAAAATAATGAAATAAATTGATTTGAACAAAATGAGTTGAACTATTTAATGTTTTATAAGTAGTTTCAAATGATTGAATTTGTGAAATGACAATGAACCCTCTTGGAATGAGGGGGTGAGGGGAGTTGACTGGGGGTGAGGGGGGATGTCTGGGGGTGGGGGCTGTCTGGGGTGGGGGCTGTCCGAGGTGAGGGGGTGTCTGGGGGGTTGGGGGTTGGTCGGGATGAGGGGGGTGTCTAGGGGGTTGGGGGATGTCATGAGAGAGGGGGGTTGTCAGGGGGGTGGGGGCTGTCGAAGGGGTGGGGGGGGGCTGTCTGGGAGGTGGGGTTGTCTAGGGGTGGGGGTGTTGTCCGGCCGAGGGTGGGAGGTTGTCCGGGGTGTTGGGGGAATGTCCAGGGTGGGGGGGGGGGGGGGGGGGGTTGTCCGAGGGGTCGGGGGAGGTGTGCAGCCAGGGGGGGTTGTTCGGTGTGGGGAGATGTCCGGGGTTGGGGGGTGTCGTCCTTGGTGAGGGGAGTTGTCTGGGGGGTTGGGGGGGATGTCCGAGGGGTGGGGGCTATTCCGGTTGAGGGGGGATGTCTGGGGGTGGTTGGGCTATCTGGGTGGTGCAGGGGGCTATCTGGGTGGTGCGGGGGGATGTCCGGGGGTGGGGGGCTTTCTGAGGGTGGGAGATGTCCAATGTGGGGGGCTTTCTGGGGTGAGGGGGTTGTCCGGGGGGTGGGGGTTTTCCGGGGGTTGGGGGGATTTCCGGGGTGGGGGGGGATGTCCGGGGTGAGAGGGGGTTGTCCGGGGGTTGGGGTGTCCTGGTTGAAGGGGCGGTCTGGGGGTGGATGGGCTATCCGGGTGGTGCGGGGGGCTTTCCGGGTGGTGCGGGGGGCTGTCCGAGTGGTGGGGGGTTTCCGGGGGTGCGGTCTGTCTGGGGGTGCGGGGGGATGTCCGAGGGGTGGGGGTCTGTCTGGGGGGTGGGGGTCTGTCCGGGGGTTAGGGAGCATTCCAGGGGTGGGGCTATCCGAGGTGGGGGGGGGGGGCTGTCCGGGGTGGGGGGGGGGGCTATCCGTGGGGTGGGGGGATGTTCGGGGTGCGGGGGGTGTTCTGTCCGGGGGGGTAGTGAGCTTTCCAGGGGTGGGGGCTATGTGAGGTGGGGGGGGGGGTGTTCGGGGGTTGGGGGCTATCCGGTTTGGGGGGTGTCCAGGGGTGGTTGGGCTGTCCGGGTGGTGCGGGTGGGGGGGATTTATGAGGGTGGGGTTGTCCGATGTGCGGGCGGGGTTTGTCCGGGGTGGGGGGGGGGCTTTCTGGGGGTGGGGTTGTCTAGGGGTTGGGGGGATTTCCGGGGTGGGGGGGGGGGGTTATATGGGCGGTGGGGGGTTGTTCGTGGTGAGGGGGGTTGTCCAGGGGGTTAGGGGTTGTCCGCGGGGTGGGGGATATCCAAGTTTGGGGGGGGGGTTGTCTTACGGGTTGTTGGGCTGTCCGGGTGGTGCAGGGGCTGTCTGGGTGGTGCGGGGGCTGTCCGGGGGGTGGGGGGGATTTCCCAAGGTTGGGGCTGTCCGAGGTGGGGGGGTTTCCGGGGTGGGGGGGATATCCGTGGGGCTATCTGGGGTGAGGGGGGCTGTCCGGGGGTGGGGGTACTGTTTGAGGCACGGTGTGGCTGATAACACTCAAAGTGTATCACCTTTATTTTAAATGGACTAGATTTTGAGTGAACACAACAACTGATATACGGAAAACCGATCAAAAGAATTCATATTGTGTTGATACTTTAGGAAAATGTTACAATGGTCATTTATGATGGGTATGAGTCATATCCACCTCAATCCGAGACACGGTGTGGCCGGTATCACTCAAAGTGTCTATCTTTGGTTCGAAATGGACAACATTTTAAGTGAAAACAAGAACTGACATACGAAAAACCAACCAAACATATTTGGATTGTGTTGATACTATAGGACAATGATCTAATGGTCATTTGAGACATGTACAAGACAACCCAGCCTCAATCGATAGAATGGTGTGGTTGGTATTACTCTAAATGTCTCCCTTTTGTTTTAAATGGACACCATTTTATGTAAAAACAACTGGCATATGGAAAACCAAATAAATGTTTTCGAATTGTCTTGATACTTTAACCCAACGATCCATGGGTCATTTCTGAGGTGTACGAGGAGATGACACATCATTTGGATGCGCGGTTTGCGCGACAGAGCTGAATATGTAAATTTTAGGTGTTTAGCGTGCTTGAAAATCATGTGTGGGGTGGTTAAAACTGGAAGAATGACCTCGTAATTCCATGAAAGCAGACAAAAAACGGTGGGTAAATTTTGAAATGGTCGGCACGACGTCACGTCAATGGGAGGGGTCGTGTGACTGCGGTGGCTGAAAACGCACTCTGTATGTCTTAAATGGCCAAAACACCTGTTTAACAGTCAAATGCATGCCGAACGACATCAGAATGACTTGAAATCACACGAAAACACCCTAATTATTATTCGTGAGTAGTATGAGGAGACGACATGTCATTCGGACATGCAGTTTGCGTGTCATAGCTGAATATGTGTTTTTTACGTGTTTGGCATGCTTGAGAAGCTTCCGTGGGGATGTCAAAACCAGATGAACGATCTCAGAATGCCATGAAATCGGATGACAATAAAGGGTCGGTGAATTGTGAAATGTTCAGCCATACAGCACGTCAATCGGAAGTGTCGTGTGACCATGGTGGCTAAAAAGGAACTCTGCATGTCATAAATTTCCAAAACATGTGTTTTACGGTCAAATACATACCCAACGACATCGGAATGACTTGAAATCACACCAAAACACCCTAATTATTATTCGTGCGGTGTATGAAAAGACGACACGTCATTAAAATGTGTGGTTTGCATGGAACGACTGAATTTGTGTTTTTTAGGTGTTTGGCGCACTTGAAAAACGTGCATGGGGTGGTCAAAACCGGCCAAACAACACTGGAATGCCATGAAATCAGTCAAAAACAATTGGTGGGTGAATTATGAATTGTTCGGCCAGACGGCACGTCAATCAGAGGTGTTGTTTGACCGTGGTGGCCAAAAATGCACCTCGCATGTTGTAAATGGACAAAACATGTGTTTATCACTCAAATTCATACCGAACGACATCAGATTAACATGAAATCACTCAAAACACCCTAATTTTTATTCTTGAGGTGTACGAGGAGATGGAACATCATTCGGACATGCGGTTTGCACGAATCGACTGAATATGTGTTTTTTAGCTGTTTGGCGCATTTGAAAAGCGTGTGTGGGGTGTTCAAAACTAGCCGAACAACCTAAGAATGCCATAAAATCAGATGAAAACAATGGTTGGGTGAATTGTGAAATATTCATCTAGACGGCACATCAATCAGAGGTGTTGTGTGACCGTGGTGGCCGAAAATGCACTACGCGTGCCGTAAATGACCAAAACACGCATTTAACGGTCAAATGCATACCGAACGACATCAGAATGACTTGAAATCACACGAAAACACCCAAATTATTAATCGCGTTGTGTATAAGGAGATGGAACATCATTCGAATGCCCGTTTTTCACGGAACGACTGAATATGTGTTTTTTAGGTGTTTGGCGTGCTTGAAAAGCATGCATGGGGTGGTCAAAACTAGCCGAACGAAGTCGAAATGCAATGAAATCAGAAAAAAACAAAGGGTGGGTGAATTGTGAAATAATCGACCAGACAACATGTCAATTAAAGGTGTTGTGTGACTGCAGTGGCTGAAAATGCAATCCGCATGTCGTAAATAGCCAAAACATGCGCTTAACGCTCAAATTCATACCCAACGACATCAGAATGACTTAAAATCACACGAAAACACCTTTATTTTTATTCGTGAGGTGTAAAAAAATACGACATGTCATTTGGATGCATATTTTGCGAGGCACAGCTGAATATGTGTTTTTTAGTTGTTTGGCGTGCTTGAAAAGTGTGTGGGGGGTGGTCAAAACCAGCCGAACGACCTCGGAATTCCATAAAATCAGACGAAAACAAAGGGTTGGTGAATTGTAAAATGGTCCGCTAGACGAAAGGTCAATCAGAGGTTTCACGTGGCCGCAGTGCCCGAAAACGTACATTATGTGTCATAAATGGCCAAAACATGTGTTTAACGGTCAGATGCATACTTAACAAAATTGAAATGACTTGAAATCACACAAAACACCCTAATTTTTATTTTTTGGGTGTACGAGGAGACAGAACCTCATTCGGATGTGCGGTGTGCATGGCATGACCTAAAATGTGTTTTTAGGTGTTTTGAAAACTTGAAAAGAATGCGTGGGGTGGTCAAAACTGGCCGAATGACCTCAGAATGCCATGAAATCAAACAAAAACAAAGGTTGGGTGAATTATGAAATGGTCGTCCAGACAGCGCGTCAATCAGAGGTGTCGTGTGACCGCAGAGGCCGAAAATGCACTTCACGTGTCGTAAATGTCCAAAACATGCGTTTAACGTTCAAATGCATACTGAACGACATCATAATGACTTGAAATCACATGAAAACACCATAATTATTATTATTGAGGTGTATGAGGAAACGATGCGTCATTCGAACGTGTGGTTTGAGCGGTACGGTTGAATATGTGTTTTTTAGGTGTTTGGAGCGTTTGAAAAGCATGCGTGGGGTGGTCAAAACCAGCCGAATGACCTCAGAATGCCATGAAATCGGATGAAAATAATGGGTGGGTGAATTGTGAAATGGTCGGCCAGATGTCATGTCAATCAGAGGTGTTGTGTGACTGCGGTGGCTGAAAACGCACTCTGCGTGTGGTAAATGGCCAAAACATGCGTTTAACCGTCGAATGCATACCTAAAAACATCGGAATGACTTGAAATCACACTAAAACACCCTAATTATTATTCTTGATGTGTATGAGGAGTCGTCACGTCATTCAGATGTGTGGTTTGCGCGGCACGACTGAATATGTGTTTGTTAGGTGTTTGGCGTGCTTGAAAAGTGTGCGTAGTGTAGAGACCCAAAGCTTGACGTACATGGACATTACATTGCTTTTTCAGAATAATTAATAGATAACAAAAACAGACACAGAAGGACCGTAATAGCTTAGTGTCTTTGGAAACTCAGAATATAATCTTCTAATCGTGGTGAAAGATCTTCAACATCTCCCATAAAGTTCTCCTCCTTTTTTTTCTTACCTAAAACATTTCCTTATATCCTAGGGAAAAGAAAACATAAAAGGGGTGAGCTCAAATGCTTAGTAAGGTTAATCATAGAGAACATAAAATAATCCTTATACATTTGAATGTAAAAAAACATGAGAATAAAATCTAAACATCAAAATCTTGAGCAATGACATAAAATATGGCAGTACATAAGGCATAGATCATGAAGAAACATTAATCATGATAAATTAACATGGGAATAAAACATGTAATTATGGAAACCATTAAGTACATGATATGATTTCCATAGTAGCCAAGGAATTGCTTCCAAGACCATCTTAGTGGACAAAGTCACTTTCTGAATCGAGTTCACTCCTCGTTCCAGTCCTGTATTACTGAACCGGTTTCACTTTCCATTCCAGCCATGTCTATCTCATGAGATATAAATCTCTACCCAATACATTGGAGGGAGATATATGTCCCACCTATCTCATATTGAAATCATTCTTTCGTGTGCCACAATATAAACATAAATCATTCATCATAAACCAAGAATAAAATGGGGTTCATAAACATCATTCCATCATAACGTAATCCATACAAACAAATTGGATATCATTTCATCATTAGAAAAGTGAAACCATGTAAATCATAGAGACGTGATACTTTAATCCTACACATGTGAAATAATGTCATCTTAGATGAAAATGGTTTTGATAAAACACTTGAAATGAATTCTTGAGGAAAATATCCTTTTTTCTTAAAAATAATTTTCTTTTCACAAAATGTCATGAAATTTTAAAAGAAAACAATTTTGTTGAAAATAGTCATGAAATCTTTTAGAGGAAGATTCAAGAAAATAAGGCTTTATATAACCGTAAAAATCATTTCATGCTGTATACGTTAAAAATAACATACTTCTCGTACTTTTGTCGGAAAAGTCAAAAAGTACATTGTAGGGTAAATACAAGAATGATTCCTTCCATACCATGGGGTAAAAGTCAAATGGGTAAAAATTAAATTAAACATACATTAATACACTTCTATAAAACATGGACACATATGATAGCAATAACCCTAGTAAATACATACGAATAAGCAATCTTGGATAAAAATGAGATTTGCACAATTATCCCTTACCTTAGGTCCGATATGCTTTGTACGTTTCTGAACCTCTTGTATAATTATTTAAATAATGTCATTGACTTATTACAGAATCATATTCATTGTTATGATATCATATATGTTTTACCTGTGACTTTATATTACCCGTTCTTTTGTAAATTCCATGTTAAATCAGCGTTTTGGGTTAAATCATTTCATTTATCGTATGTGTTTCAACTTTTTGTTCTTGAAATTATTACTTATATCCTAATTTACATAATTCCAGAATGTAAAACATGATTTATATATAATATATATTCTTCATATACATATATATATTATAGATCGATAAACGGAATGAAATACATCGTTCATGGAGACGGTAGGCCGTACGTACGCATGAACACTGTTTTCGTTTCCTTGTTGAATTGAATGAAATTAAATAGATGACATAAATATATATATACATAAATATTGTAGAATTATTATGTCAAATATTTCATTATTATTCATTATATAAACTTTATGATCATTCATGTATGGTTAACATGGAGAATGAATCTCATCGCGTTGTGGAGACGGTAGTTCGTACGTACGCACGAGCGATGATATCGTTCCCATAATTATTTAATAGAATTGGAGTGGATGGTATAATATATTAGAATTAGTATGATGTTATAATAACCATATATATTTATTATTTACACCATTATACCCATCCATGTAAGGTGTTGGTGGAAAAAAAGATTTCACCATGGCGTGGAGACGGTATTCCGTACGTACGCACGCGTGGTGATTTCGTTTTCCGTAGGATGGATAGATGGTGAAATAGGGTTGTTTCATTCTTATAATAACATATCAGTATATGATTTATACTGATGTTACTACTTCATAATGAAACAACTAAAGAAGAAGAAGTGGAAGAAGAAATAATGTTGAATGAATCGGTAACGGACATTACCTCTTCTTTGAAACCCCTCTTGGAGACCTCCTCTTAGGGAACTAAAATTGGTCTTTGAAGAAGAAAATAACCTCTAGGATGTTTTAATGTAAGTGGAGAAGTGAATTTGGCAGGGGTTGGCCGAACATGAAGGCTCAATGTGGTGTGAGGAAGAGAGGGAGGAGGTGCCCTTTTATAAGGGAGGAAAGGGGCACCTTTGGAAAAACTAAAAATATTATTTTATTATAAAGTAATATTCGGTTTTTAATAGCTCAAAATTGATTTATTTAGAAGCTAATGTGGTTAAGGGTCTAAATCCTCTCCACCAATAGAATTTAGACAAGTTTCGGTTTCTATTTTAACCTAATCGTTTAGATTTAACCTTAAGTTAAATAATTTTACTTTTACCGTGTCTTCTTGTTTTCGTACCCTATAAGGTTAATAAACATACTATAACAAACCAAAAGAACCCGAAGTTGTTTATTATTAATATATATAACCTTATCTAAGTCATTTTTCGAACCGTAGATTTTTAGGAATAAAATAACAATTAATAATATAATATTTTTTAAAAAACTATTTTATGTCAATTTTGACGCTATTTGGTAATTGATTTTTGTGAAAATCATAACAGAATTATTATTTAGAAAAAAGTTAATTAAATAACAAATAACATGTCATATTAAAATATAAAATTATTGACATTCATAAAAAGTCTCAAATTACATTTATTTTGGTATTGATAACATCAATTATGTCAATATTTCATTAATAAGATAATTACTGCATCATCTTTGTGTCATAAATAAATTAAATTATATAATGTCTAAAAATTATAAATAAAATACCATTACGTAGGATATCTTTTTATATTTCTAATGAATATTTATAGTCGAATTTACCTTATGTATAACCCAATATTAAAAATTATTTACTTATTAAAATTTGATTTTAACTATTTTAACCATTCTTTAAATAAATTAATATTAAATGTCCTAATCTAATCCAAGTGGGCCTAAATGGTAATATGTTATTCATAAGGTTGTTTTTGGTCGAATTACACTTATCCAATAGAATTAGGACATGTTTTAGGATAATAATAATATCAGTTTTACCCTTAATTGTCCTATTTACTTTTAACCGTGGTAAATAAAAGTAAAAAGTTACTATTCACCAAAAATTATTTTCATCTCATTGAACCACATTTTAGTCCTTGATATTAACCGTGTCTCTCGGATTTTTAAAATTCAATTCACAGAAGTGGTAAAATTTAATTTTAATTAAAAAAGTCTATTTTTTAACTACCACTAAGTGGTTTCACTATTCATCGAAAATTGAAGTTTTTCAGAAAAAATACCAAAAATTCTGCCTAAGCATTATTCGATAATCCGAATTAAAAATTGATGTCTATTTTTCCAAATTCATAACATATAAGTGGCATTAATTAATTTTAAATTTAATTACCGTTACCAAACAAATAGCGTGTTTTTAAGAAACAAAAACAATCAAAAGATTGATACTTGTTTATATCCAATTTCAAAGTGAAATTAATTCCAATGAACAACATTGGATTAAATGGTAAAAATATATCCTAATTACACTTTAAAACCAATTAAAAATATAATCTTACCATATAAATTAATGCGATGAAAAAATTTGTTTTTAATTATAATATAGCGTGTTTTTACTATTCATTAAAATAGGAAAGTTATCAGAATAATATGACAAATTTATCCAAAGTAAATTCTTATATCATGATTCCAAAGAAGAATTTTATTTTTTCAAATTCAACTTATATACATGTCAAAAATAATGTTTAAGGTGGGTGTGTCATCAAAATGCGGGAAAACTACAATTTCTGAAAAATACATATTTTACACGAAAAATTTATTTTCTTCTCATACCATATTCTACAAAATGTGTAAGATGAATAATAATGTTATAAAATTCAAAATTTAGTTAATACTATTCATAACGTCTAGTCCATAATAATATTATAACAATATATCATTGTTAAGTGAAACGTGGTATTGCGTCCAACACACGCTATTAAGGAAGGTCGTGATTGCGTGTAATGCAAGCCAAGTCAGGGTTGCGTGTTGTGCAAGACTCTTCCATTGTTTCGTATAACGGAATCCAACCATAATTCATTTATAAATTGAATATATATATATATACAATCAATGTTTCGTAGAATAACTACTATCAAAATTGTGCGTAACATGATCCAAGATTAGTGTTGTGTATACTGCAAGCTCATACGGTGTTGCGTACGGCGCAAGGAAATCTTGTTGTAGCTTACAACACAAGACATCAATGAAATTAAAAGACTATTTTTCATAAAATCTCGGGGTGTTACATTCTACCACTCTTAAAATGAATTTCGCCCTCGAAATTCATTGGGGTTATAAATCATTTACTATTTATAGAAACCCACATTGTAAAAGGAATACTAAAACTTAATTTTAAAAACTAAAGTATGAAATTTAATGATTACCCAAAGAAACTCATCACTGCGTTTCCATATAAGAGAACATAGGTGAAAATATGGATATGGAAGAAAAATCTAACCATCAGGTTCTGATGGAGAGTGGTAGAGAACATGGCTATGAAAAATCAATCAATCACAAAGCCATAGATTTGTGATGATCTAAGGTACCATATGATTCATCAGATATAAGGTCACTAGGACAAAATTTTTGTTTTTCAAGATCATTTCCCTAAAGCTGATGAAATTGGAATTAGAATAAATACTTTCATGATTTTGGTACAGTCTCACCATTGGTCATTCTTTGGAAAATTTCCACTTCATCTCTTAAAGAAATGAAGATGAATTTGTCATTCGTGAAGTGTTAGCAGATCATGTGATAGAATGATGGGTCATTCCATCTGTCTCAAACAAAATGTTATAAAAGTTATCAAAAATACATAAGTCCATATATAGTGATATTAATCATATATGGTTCCTAAAATGGACTTATACTTCATATATCATACTTCTTAATATAATAAAACTAGTTTCTACTAAACAGGGACTTTCTGTAGGCCAGTGGTAGGTGATAAAGGCCAGTCGCACTTCGGTTGTGGGTTCGATTCCCACAGCCTTGTTCGACACGATGGGTTGTCGCCCGTCTAGTAGGTTGTCCTTTTTCTAAAACTACATTACTATAAAATCCCATCAATAATATCGAAAAAATTTCTATCCTTAAACAATACTAACTTATGTCCAACATAATCCATTCCAATCATTAGGCTTATCTAAAATACTTCTGTCCAAGCTCATAGTATAATGAAAATGATTACTTGAAATGTCACATAAAAATCACTTGAATTCCATCATTTATCCCCAACATATCATAAGATATATCTTGTTGGTCAAATTACAAACATGTGAATACCTTAATCATGTATTCTCTTGAAGAATGAATACCCATTAAACCTTAGTGAAAACATGAATGCTGTCAAAAGTTAACTCTTTCCACATACCGAAATCCAATAATTCTATATACTCAAACCATGATATAACCTTCTCCTTATATTATTCATGTGCTCATGAATACTATCAAACAATTAATTTTCTTCTTATCCCTTCATTATGTGCATATCATCTACTTTCCAAAAATATCTGAATAACATTTCATGGTCACTGGTACCATTCATCATATACTTTCAAAACATAAGGAAAGACAACAGTGTAACAATACTAAGATGTCTCTTTATTCCATAGTACCATGGGATTACTTATACAACATTACACTTGATAAACATGTAATCATTCCACTACCTTCTTAAACCATTGACCGAGCTTCAAAAATTCTTTCACTTGACATATCATTTGTAGTCTCTTCATCATCATCCACATAAATACTACCCATATGATCATGCTGATTCTCATTATGAGATTTTCCCTTAGGTCATTGGTTTTCATAATTCTCGTACATTCCACATTTAAAACACTTAACCATTGTTGATGTCGTATCAATACCATTATCTTCATCCATGGTGTTAACTGAACCTTTTCCTTTGCACTTAATGGATTTGTGTCCTTCTTTTCTGCACCCAAAGCATCTTCTAGTTCCTTTGAAACATTCTCCTTGATGCCTCTTCCCACATGATTTACATGAGGGGAATTGAGCTTTATTTCCTCTATGATCATCATGAAACTCCATATTTCTCTTATTAGATGAGTCCGGATACTTACCAAAGTTGAGATAATATTTATCATATTATGAGATTTCAGATTAGGCATAATAAAGATGTTTGGACTTCCAAATCCCATTTCATTTGGTTTCTCATGAAAAATATCATTCCCTTGTCCATCATATCCTCCATTATCGTGAATCTTTTTATTTCCATCCATTTTCTAAAACCCAAAAAGAATAGTGTGAGAGGCAAAAATCATGCTAGGGAAAACAACATAGTAAAGGGGGAGTACCCTCAATATCTAACAACTTAGGTTAAATTCTAAGATCGTTACCGTAGTTCTAGGACTATATCCTTTACGTATACTTATCCTTAGGGACATCCCTAGACATACCTTATAAATATCTCTAGGGATCTCAATAACGTTTTTCTATCCTAGTTTCCAAAGGTTGAATAAACCTTTCCTCTGATACCAACTGTAGAGACCCGAATCTTGACGTACATGGACATTACATTACTTTTTCGGAATACTTAATACATAACAAAAACAGACACCAAATGACCTTAATAGTTTGTGTCTTTGGAAACTCAGAATATAATCTTCTAATCGTGGTGAAAGATCTTCATCATCTCCCATAAAGATCTTCCCCTTTTTTTCTTACCTAAAACCTTTCTTTATATCCTGGGGAAAAGAAAACATAAAAGGGGTGAGCTCAAATTCTCACTAAGGGTAATCATAGAGAACATAAAACAATCCTTAGACATTTGAATGTAAAAAAACATGAGCATAAAATCTAAACATCAAAATCTTGAGCAATGACATAAAACATGGCAGTACGTAAGGCATAGATCATGAAGAAACATTAATCATGATAAATTAACATGGGAATAAAACATGTAATTGTGGCAACCATTAAGCACATGATATGATTTCCATAGTAGCCAAGGCATTTCTGCCAAGACCATCTTAGTGGACAAAGTCCCTTTCTGAATCGAGTTCACTCCTCGTTCCAGTCATGTATTACTGAACCGGTTTAACTTGCCGTTAAAGCCATGTCTATCTCATGAGATATAAATCTTTACCCAATTCATTTGAGGGAGATATAGGTCCCACCAATCTCATATTGAAATCATTCTTTCGTGTTCCACAATATAAACATAAATCATTCATCATAACCCAAGAATAAAATGTGTTTCATAAACATCATTCCATCATAACGTAATCCATACAAAAAAATTGGATATCATATAATCATTAGAAACGTAAAACCATGTAAATCATAGAGATATAATACTTGAAACTTTCACTTGTGAAATAATGTCATCTTAGATGAAAATGGTTTTGATAAAACACTTCAAATGAATTCTTGAGGAAAATAACCTTCTTTCTAAAACATCATTTTCTTTTCACAAAATGTCATGCAATTTTAAAAGAAAATGATTTTGTTGAAAATAGTAATGAAATCTCTTGGAGGAAGCTTCATGAAAATAAGGCTTTATAAAACCGTAAAAATCCTTTCTTGTCGTATACGTTAAAAAAACATTCTTCTCGTACTTTTGTCGGCAAAGTCAAAAAGTACCTTGTAGGGTAAATCAAAGAAAGATTCCTTCCATACCATGGGGTAAAACTCAAATCAGTAAAAAGGACATTAAACATACATGAATACACTTTTATAAAACATGGACATGGATGATAGCAATAACCTCAGTAAATACTTACGAATAAGCAATCTCGGATAAAAATGAGATTTGCACAATTATCCCTTACCTTAGGTCTGATATCATTCATATGTATCCGAACCTCCTGTATAATGATTTAAATAATGTCATTGACTTATTATAGAATCATATTCATTGTTATTATATCATATATGTTTCACTTATGACTTTATATTACCCGTTATTTTGTAAATTCCATGTTATAGCAGTGTTTTGGGTAAAATCATTTCATTTATCGTATGTGTTTCGACTTGTCGTTCTTGATATTATTACTTATATCCTGATTAAAATAATTCCAGAATGTAAAACATGATTTATATATAATATATATTCATCATATACATATATATATTATAGATCGATAAAAGGAATGAAACACACCATTCATGGAGACGGTAGGCCGTACGTACGCATGAACGCTATTTTCGTTTCCTTGTTGAATTGAATGAAATTAAATAGATGACATACATATATATATACATAAATAACTTAGCATTATTATGTCATATATTTCATTATTATTCATTATATAAACTTTATGATCATTCATGTATGGTTAACATGGAGAATGAATCTCATCAGGTCGTGGAGACGGTAGTCCGTATGTACGCACGAGCGATGATATCGTTCCCATAATTATTGAATAGAATTGGAGTGAATGGTATAATATCTCAGAATCAGTATGATGTTATAATAACCATATATAGTTATTATTTACACCATTATACCCATCCATGTAAGGTGTTTGTGGAAAAACAGATTTCACCATGGCGTGGAGACGGTATTCCGTACGTACGCACGCGTGGTGATTTCGTTTTCCGTAGGATGGATAGATGGTGAAATAGGGTTGTTTCATACTTATAATAACATATCCGTATATGATTTATACTGATTTTATTACTTCATAATGAAACAACTAAATAATAAGAAGTGGAAGAAGTAATAAAGTTGAAAGAATCGGTAACAGACATTACCTCTTCTTTGAAGCGCCTCTTTGAGACCTCCTCTTAGGGCACTAAAATTGGTCTTTGAAGAAGAAAAAAACCTATAGTATGTTTCTATGGAATTGAAGAAGAGAATTTGACAGGGTTTGGCCGAGCTTGAAGGCTCAAAGTGGTGTGAGGAAGAGAGGGAGGAGGTGCCCTTTTATAAGGGAGGAGAGGGGCACCATTGGAAAAACTAAAAATATTATTTTATTATAAAGTCATATTCGGTTTTTAATAGCTCAAAATTGATTTATTTATAATCTAATGTGGGTATGGGTCTAAATCCTCTCATCCAATAGAATTTAGACATGTTTAGGTTTCTATTTTAACCTCATCATTTAGATTTAACCTTAAGTTGAATAATTTTACTTTTACTGTGTCTTCTTGTTTTCATACACTATAAGGTTAATAAACTTACTATAGCAAGACAAAAGAACCCCAAGTTGGATATTATTAATATATATAACATTATCTAAGTCATTTGTTCGAAACATAGATTTTTAGGAATAAAATAACAATTAAGAATATAATATTTTTTTTAAAACTATTTTGTGTCAATTTTGACACTATATGGTAATTGATTTGTTTGAAAATCATAACAGAAGGATTAGTTTGAAAAAAGTTAATTAAATAAAAACTAACAGGTAATAGTAAACTATAAAATTAGGGAAATTCATAAAAAGTCTCAAATTACTTTTATTTGGGTATTTATAACATCAATTATGTCAATATTTCATTAATAAGATAATTAGTTCATCATCTTTGTGTCATAAATAAAATTAATTATTTAATGTCTAAAAATTATAAATAAAATACCTTTATGTAGGAAATATTTTTATATTTCTAATTAAAATTTATAGTTGATTTTCCCTTATGTATAACCCTATATTAAAAATGATTTACTTATTAAACATTGATTTTAACTATTTTAACCATTCTTTAAATAAATTAATATTAAATGTCCTAATCTAATCCAAGTGGGCCTAAATGGTCATATTTTATTCCTAAGGTTGTTCTTGGTCGAACTACACTTATCCAATAGAATTAGGACATGTGTTAGGGTAATAATAATATCATTTTTACCCTTAATTACCTTATTTACTTTTAACCGTGGTAAATAAAAGTAAAAAGTTACTATTCCCCAAAAATTATTTTTATCTCATTGAACCACATTTTAGTTCTTGATATTAACCGTGTCTCTTGAATTTTTGAAATTCAATTCACAGAAGTGGTAAAATTTAATTTAAATTAAAAAAAGTCAGTTTTTTAACTACCACTAAGTGGTTTCACAAGTCATCGAAAATTGAAGTTTTTCAGAAAAAATACCAAAAATTATTCCTAAGAATTATTTGATATTCCGAATTCAAAATTTGTGTCTATTTTTCCAAATTCATAACATATAAGTGTAATTAATTAATTTTAAATTTAATTCTCATTATCAAAACAATTAGCGTGTTTTTAAGAAACAAAAACAATCAAAAGATTGATACTTGTTTATATCCAATTTCAAAGTGAAATTAATTCCAATGAACAAAATTGGATTAAATGGTAAAAATATATTCTAATTACACTTTAAAACCAATTAAAAAGATAATATAACCATATAAATTATTGAGATGAAAAAAGTTGATTTTAATTAAAATATAGCGTGTTTTTACTATTGATTAAAATTTGAAGGTTATCAGAATAATATGAAAAATTTATCCAAAGTAAATTTTTATATCCTGATTCCAAAGAAGAATTTTATTTTTTCAAATTGAACTTATAGACATGTCAAAAACAAGGTTTAAGGTGGGTGCGTCATCAAAAGGCGGAAAAAATGCATGTTTTGAAAAATACACATTTTACACGAAAAATTTATTTTGTTCTTATACCATATTCTAGAAAATGGTTAAGATGAATAATAATGTTATAAAATTAAAAATGTAGTTAATACTATTCATAACAGCTAGTCCATAATAATATTATAACAATATATCATTGTTTAGTGAAACCTGGTATTGCATACAACACACGCTATCGAGGAAGGTCGTGATTGCGTGTAATGCAACCAAGTCAGGGTTGCGTGTTGTGCAAGAATCCTCCGTTGTTTCATATAACAGAATCCAACCATATTTCATTTATACATTGAATATATATAATACACCCAATGTTTCTTAGAATAACTAATATCAAAATTGTGTGTAACATGATCCAAAAATAGTTTTGTGTATACTGAAAGCTCATACGGTGTTGCATATGGCGCAAGGCAATCTTGTTGTAGCTTACAACACAAGACATCAATGAAATTAAAAGAATATTTTTTCATAAAATCACGGGGTGTTACACGTAGGGTGGTCAAATCCAGCCAAACGACCTCAGAATGGCATGAAATTGGACGAAAACAAAGGGTTGTTGAATTGTAAAATGGTCGGCTAGACGACACGTCCGTCAGAGCTGTCATGTGACCACGGTGGCTGAAAACGCACTCTGTATGTCATAAATGGCCAAAACATGCGTTTGACACTCAAATGCATACCGAATGGCATTATAATGACTTGAAATCACATGGAAACACCGTAATTTTTATTCGTGAGGTGTATGAAAAGACGACACATCATTCGGATGCGCGGTTTAAGAGGCACGACAAAATATGTGTTTTTTAGCTGTTTGACGCGCTTGAAAAGTGTGCGTGGGTTGTTCAAAACCGGCCAAACGACCTCAGAATTCCATGAAATCAGACGAAAACAAAGGGTGGGTGAATTTTGAAATGTTCGGCCAGACGACACGTTAATCAAAGGTGTCGTGTGACCGCAGTGGCTGAAAACACACTCTGAATGTCGTAAATGGCCCAAACATGCGTTTAACGGTCAAATGCATACCGAACAACATTGGAATGACTTAAATCACACAAAAAATCCCTAACGTTTATTCTTAAGGTGTACGAGGAGATGGAACTTCATTCAGACGCGTGGTTTGTGTGGCATGGCTAAATATGTGATTTTTAGGTGTTTGGCATGCTTGAAAAGCGTGCGTGGGGTAGTCAAAACCGGCCGAACGACATCAGAATGCCATGAAATCTGACGAAAACAAATTTTGGATGAATTTTGAAATGGTCGGCTAGAAGGAACATCAATCAGAGGTTTTGTGTGACCATAGTGGCCGAAAACGCACTCCGCGTGTCGTAAATGGCCAAAACATGGGTTTAATGCTCAAATGCATACCGAACGACACCATAATGACTTGAAATCACACGAAAACACCCTAATTATTATTTTTCAGGTGTATGAGGAGACGAAACGTCATTTGGACGTGCAGTTTTCATGGCACGACTGAATATGTGTTATTTTTTCTGTTTGTTGTGCTCGAAAAGCGTGCATGGGGTGGTCAAAATCGGTCGAACGACATTGGAAAGCCATTAAATCGGACACAAAAAATGGTGGTGAATTGTGAAATGTTCGGCCATATGACACATCAATCAGATGTGTCATATGACCGCGGTCACTGAAAATGCACTTTGCCAGTCGTAAATGGCCAAAATACGCATTTAACAGTCAAATGCATACCGAACGGCATCAGAATGACTATAAATCACATGAAAACACCCTAATTTTTATTTTTAATGTGTACGAGGAGACGACACATCATTTGGATGCGCGGTTTGAACGACACAACTGGATATGTGTTTTTAGGTATTTGGCGTGCTTCAAAAGCGTGCGTGGGGTGGTCAAAACCGGTCGAATGACCTCGGAATGCCATGAAATCAGACGACAAAAAACAGTGGGTGAATTGTGAAATAGTCGGTTAGACAACACATCAATCAAAGGGGTCATCTGACCGCGGTGGCTGAAAACACACTTCGGGTGTCGTAAATGGCCAAAACATGTATTTCACGGTCAAATGCATACCTAACGACATCAGAATGACTTTAAATCACAAGAAAACACCCTAATTATTTTTCGTAAGGTGAACGAAAAGACGACACATCATTTGGATGCGCGGTTTGCACGAGACGACTGAATATTTGTTTTTTAGGTGTTTGGTGTGCTTGAAAAGCGTGCGTTAGGTGGTGAAAACCCACTGAACAACCTCAGAATTCCATGAAATCGGACGAAAACAAAGTTTGGGTGAATTTTGAAATGGTCGGCCATATGGCACATCAATCAGAGGTGTCGTGTGACCGCGGTGGCCAAAAACTCACTCCGCGTGTCGTAAATGGCCAAAACATGCATTTAAAGGTCAAATTCATATCGAACGACATCAGAATGATGGGAAATTACACAAAACACCCTTATTTTTATTCTTGAGGAGTATGAGGAGACGACACATCATTCGGACGCACGGTTTGCGCGGCACGACTAAATATGTGTTTTTTAGGTGTTTGTCATGCTTTAAAAGCATGCATGGGGTGGAAAAACCATCTGAACGTTTCAGAATTCCATGAAATCGGAAAAAAACAAAGGGTGCGTGAATTGTGAAGTGGTCGGCTAGACAACACGTCAATCAAAGGTGGTGTGTGACCACTATGGCTGAAATCGCACTTCACGTGTCGTAAATGGCCCAAACATGCTTTCAACGCTAAAATTCATACCTAACGACATAATAAAGACTTAAAATCACACAAAAACACCTTAATTTTTATTCGTGTGGTGTATGAGGAGACGACACGTCATTCAGACGCACGGTTTGCGCGACACGGCTGAATATATGTTTTTTAGGTGTTTGGCGCGCTTGAAAAGTGTGCATGGGGTGGAAAAAACCGGTCTAAAAACCTAATAATTCCATGAAATCAGACAAAATCAATGGGTGGGTGAATTTTGAAATGGTCGGCTAGATGGAACGTCAATCAGAGGTGTCGTGTGACCTCGGTGGCCGAAAACACACTATGCATGTGGTAAATGGCCAAAACAAGCGGTTAACAATCAAATGCATACCGAACGACATAAAAATGACTTAAAATCACATTAAAACACCCTAATTATTATTCCTGACGTTTATGAGTCAACATCACCTCAATATGAGGCATGGTGGGGCCGGTACCACTCAAAATGTCTCACATTTATTTGAAATAGACAGGATTTTATGTGAAAACAACTTGCGTACGGAAAACCGACCAAATGATTTCATGTTGTCTTGATACATTGTGAAATCGACCCATCGGTCATTTTCGATGTGTTAGAGTCAACCTCACCTCAATAAAAGGCACGGTGTGGTCGGTATCACTCTTAGTGTCTCTCTTTTGTTTAAAATGGACAACATTTTACATCAAAACAACTGACATATGGAAAACTGACCAAACATATTCGTATCATGTTGAAACTATAGAACAATGATACATGAGTCATTTGTGACGTGTACGAGTCAAGCCCGGCTAGATCCAACACACGGTGTGACCGGTATCACTAAAAGTTTCTCTCTTTTATTTGAAATAGACATCATTTTAAGTGAAATCAACAACTGGCCTATGAAAAAACTGATCAAACACTTTCAGATTGTGTTGATACATAATTAAAACAATCCGTGGGTCATTTTTGATGTGTATGAGTCAACCCCACTTCAATCCGAGTCATGGTGTGGCCGAGACCACTCAAAGTGTCTCACATTTATTTGAAATGGATGGGATTTTAAGTGAAAACAACAAATGGCATACAAAAAACCGACCAAATGCATTCATATTGTGTTGATAATTTAGAACAATGATCCATGGATCATTTTTAAATTGTAAGAGTCAACCATGTCTCAATATAAGGTATGGTGTGACCGTTATCACTCAAAGTGTCTCACTTTTGTTTGAAATGGAAAACATTTTAAGTGAAAACCTTAAATGGCATACAGAAAATCAACCAAACGCATTCAGACTATGTTGATACTTTAAAGAAATGATCCATTGGTCGTTTTTAATATGTATGAGTCAACTCCGCCTCAATAAATGGCAAGGTGTGGCTGGTACCACTCAAAATGTCTCACTTTTGTTTAAAATGGACAATATTTTATGTCAAAACAACTGACATACAGAAAACCGACCAAACTTATTCGAATTGTGTTGATACTTTAGAACAACTATCCATGGGTCATTTTTGATGTGTACGAGTGAACCCTACCTCATTCTAAGTCACGGTGTGACTGGTATCACTCATAGTGTCTCTCTTTTATTTGAAATGGACCACATTTTATGTGAAATCAACAACTGGCATATGGATAACTGATCAAACACGTTCAGATTGTGTTGATACTTCAGGAAAAGGATCCATGGGTCATTTTTGATGAGTAAGATTCAACCCTACCTCATCCAAGGCATGGTGTGATGGGTACCACTCAAAGTGTCTCACTTTTGTTTGAAATGGATGGGATTGTAAGTGAAAACAACAATTGGAAAACAGAAAACCGACCAAACGCATTCGGATTGTGTTGATACTTTAGCATAATGATCCATTGATCATTTGTGATGGGTACGAGTCAACCCCGCCTCAATATGAGGTATGGTGTGACTGGTATCACTCAAAGTGTCTCACTTTTGTTTGAAATGGACAACATTTTAAGTGAAAACAACAACATGCATACGGAAAATCTTCATAAGGCGACACATATATTCTTGAAATTATGGGATAAAAAATAAAATATGGTCTATTGGTCATACATTATTAAAAAAAATATTCACAAGACATATATTGAAACACAATGGGTCATATTAGACATTAAAAACATGAATTATATTAGGAATGAGTCTCGACATCCCATCATGAACATGCACCAACACTCAGGTTCTAATTTTCAATCATGGGTCATTCATTCTATACAATAACATACAACAAATAAATATCATATAGTGATTTCATATGAAACCTATGAACACTCAAGAATACCATATAATAAATTTGTTCAACAGGGATACATAATGATTCTTGAAAAATAAGTTTCAATGTCTCATAAAAATACCCCAATGGTGAGGAATACATATGGTGACACCATAGCCCCATGGATAAACTCAATCCCATCATCAAACAGTGGGTTCTAGGACCAAACCAAAGTCCCTTTAGGAACCCAATACCAAATACTTAATTGAATATTCACACCCACTACTGAATATGGGGATTCATCTCATATCACATCTAGGAGAGAAAATTACAATTAGCCACATCCCCCTTATTCTAATTGAAATGTCTATGAAAAACAATTAGTCAATTCCGGTTACCAATCTCATATGTCGAGATTGGCCAAAGTTTCCCACTAACACAAAAGGAACCATTTATTTCATTTTAATTTCTGAATTTCTAAATTTCTAAATTCTGGAATGAATTCAATATTTTGAATACTTTGGATGGTGATTTTGTATTGGTGTTGTTGCAGGTCTAGAGAGGGCGAGGTGTGTTGTTGTTGAGCTATGTTGTTTCTGGTCTAGAGAGGGGGGAGAGGGGCCTGCAGCTTTCGAGTTGAGAAAATGTATACCAATGATTTTTAAAACCGTTGGTATAGATTCTATAATATAACTATACCAATGGTTATAACAGAACCATTGGTATAGCCTTATGGTTTGCCATATCCCCTCTATACCAACGGTTGTAAACCGTTGGTATAAGTGTAACACAAATATACCCAAGGTTTCACAAACTGTTGGTATATGTTATACTTTAACACACATATGCCAATGGTTTGTAGCAAACCATTGGTATTCCTTATATTTTGACACCTATACCAACGGTTTTCACATAACGAATGGTATAGGCCTATTTTCACGGCTTACTTGGCCATGGTTGTGGGAACCGTTGGTATACTATAAACCAATGGTTTTCAGGCCTTTACCAATGGTTGTGAACTGTTGGTAAAGTGTGAAATTCCAGTAGTGTTTAGAGGTCCCATAATGGAAGTGGGATGGGATATTCATGGAGTTCATGATAGGTCTTCCATGTACATCCAGGGGTCATGACTCGATTCGGGTGATTACCGACCGACTCACCAAGTCGACCCACTTCCTACCGATCAGAGAGAAGGGTTCAGTATAGAGCTTGGGACACCTCTATGTGTAATAGTTTGTGTGGTTACATGGAGTACCCTTGATGATTGTCTATAACCATGATGCACATTTTATTTCCCGGCAATGGAAGGGGTTGAAATAGGCTTTCGGGACACTGCTTTGTTTGAGCACCGCCTTCCATCCTCAAACGGATGGCCATACTGAGTGGACTATTCAGACCCTCAAGGACATACTACGTGCATGCGTCCTCGACTTCGGCTGCAGTTGGGAGAATCACTTACCTTTGGTGGAGTTTTCATACAACAATATTTTGCACTCCACCATTGGGATGAAACCTTTTGAGGCATTGTACGAGAGACCTTGCAGATCACCTTTGTATTGGACTGACCCAGGGGAGTCAGCACTAGTGAGACCAGAGATGGTACGGGCTACCACAGAGAAAGTGTAGATCATCCAAGAGCTGATTAAGACTACATGATGCAGGTAGAAGTCTTATGCCGGTAAGGGACGGAGACCTCTAGAGTTCGAGGATGGTGACCACGTCTTTCTATGGGTCTCAACCCAAAGTGGTTTGCGAATATTTGGCCGAATCGGCAAGTTGTCTCTGAGATTCATTGGAGCCTTCCAGGTCCTCAGTAGATTTGGTGAGGTGTCTTACTGCTTAGCTCTTCCACCTCAGTTGCACCAGGTGTGTGACATCTTCCACATATCTCAGCTGAGGAGATACATACACGACCCTTCCCACGTAATCAACCACGATGAGTTGGACGTCGATGATGGGGAGACTTTTGAGGAGGTTCCAATTGAGATTGAGGATCAACAGGAGTGGGTCCTTCATGGGCTGTCGATACCTATATTGTGCATTCATTGGAAGCACGAGAACCTCCTGGAGAGCACATAGGAGTGGGAGGCTCATATGCGTGCACAGTACCCCAACTTGTTTACCTAGTTTGAGTTGTAGCTTATGGGGACGTAGAGCCTTGAGGTGGGGAGAATGTAAAGACCCATAATTTCCATGTATAATTTTTTTTAAAATATTAGGGGATATCATGAGTCCGTGAAAATTGACGGTGCATGATTCAGATGCCCGATGTGCCCGGAATGAATTTATGAACTTTTGTTCGGGTACGTTCTGTAAACGTGTGAGTGGGTTTTAATAACATTTGAACTTTTTCTCATAATTTGAAATCTGAGTAAACCGTTGAACTCGTAGTGCAGGTATTCTCTTAAAGAGACCTTCACCTTGACCGTAGTGGGTTGAGAGTGAAAGATAGAATTTGGGTATTTCGTGAAGGAATAAAATAAAATAGAACGGTGTAACATTTTATTTTTATTTTATTTCTAAACCACCAATGTGGATATTTCACAGGTGGGGACCACCTGAACTAAATCCTCCTATGGGAGGTTATAGAGGTGGGGACCACCTAGCCTAACCTCCGATGAGAGGTTATGGTGGTGGGGACCACCCTAGGCTTAAAACCCGTTGAACCCCTTAAAGACCCTCATAAGTGTGGGGAAGCCTCTTAAACTTCTCCAACTTAAATGGTGTCACCACCTTTAAATTTTTATTCCAACCTATGTAATTAATTAAACCAATTCTAAATTATGCAAACAATAAAAATTAGGGAAACACAATAGTTGGCTATTTTTCATTTTGGGGGAAAGTATTGGTAAAGGGGAGAGCTCTTGGAGGCTTACACTTCTTCCAACAAAGAACGCAGATGCACGACTTTGACTTCTTCTTCAGAACATCCTCCAACAATGAACGTCATCAAAGAACGTTCTTCAGAAATCAAGGAAGAGGAAGATGAATGAGCCCGACATCGAAGAGTGGTTTCAGAAGCGATGATCGTAGGCACCCTCTTCACCTTCTTCGACTTCCTTCTCATGCCAATGTCAACGAAGAAATTGAGGTAGGCCGGTTGTTTGAAATTATTATCTCGTTTTGTTCTTGATAATTCTTTGTAATTCACCAAGGAATTATAGTTGCTTGCTACCGCTCTAACTTGGAGAGTGTGGTCCAATCAAACATGGATTTTCCTCTCTGCAACCCTTGTGATTAATTGTTGATTGCGATGGAGGAACGACTACAAACCATGGTGGGGCATGAGAATGGAAGCTGGCACCACCACCGGTCGCGAAGAAGGTGACGACGCAACGACACCGCCCCGCGACACCACCGCCTATGACCTCTGCGTCACCCTGATGTCGAGCCACCACCCTCTACGGTCGAGCCGTCGTCCGCGGCTACGCCGCCCGCGACCTCACTGAGCCGTCCTGCGGCCTCTGCCCTCCAGGACGAGCCGCCCCGACCGAGCCGTCCAGGGGTCTCCGCCCTCCCGGACGATCCGCCTCGAGTGGGGCCAAGCCGCCCCCCGCACCCTCGTGGAACCCCCCGGCCAAGCCACCCCTTGGCCTCCGCCCTCCCGGCTGAGCCGCCCCACGCCCTCGCGACACCCCAGCGGCCGAGTTGACATCTGCAGCCGAGCCGACCCGTGGCCTTCGCCGCCCTGTGGCCTCTCACGGTCCTCGTGGCCTGCCGGGCTGCCTAACAGGCTAGGCCTCACCACGGGCAGGGCCGCACCAGGGGTTGGGATTGACCCTGTACGTCAGGCCTTGTCAGGTTGGTCTGACCGGGTTGGACTGGACCTGGACCTGATATGAACTTATACTTTACTTGGGCCATAACATTGGCACCGGACGTCCCTTTGGTGAACCGTCTGTGGCGCGGGAAATCTTGGAGTTAGATAGTCCCTTTGAGTATACCCCACTATAGTTTTGGGTAATGTTGGGGTACAGTCGGGTTTGATCGAGCAGGAATCCAACCGGGCCCCCAGGACTAAAAGGCTAATAACTTACAGACAAGGCGTCCCATTGACGCGCCGTCTGTTGCGTTGAGACCCCTATGATGTGGCGGAACATTGAGATACTTCTTCATGGTACTTGGTAGGATTTCGAGTATCGACCAATGACTTGTGGAGAAAATCCTCCCAGAGATGATTAGGCTTAGTGAGGGAACCCAGTAGCTAGTTGTGACGAGAATAATAAAGAGCGATCATGTCTGGGTCAGCACCTAGAGATCATGTGTGGGTGAGCTCCTAGAAATCCTATGTGGGTTAGATCCGAGAGATCCTCTATGGGTCAGCTCCTAGCGATCCTACGTGGGTCAGATCCTAACGATCTTGTGTGGGTCTGCTTCTTTACAGAGTATGATGATTCTGTAGTTACATTTAATCATCTCTACTACTGTACTTAAGTTATACCTAGTGTGATATGAGTTCGTACATGTGTGGTACTCTCCTTTGTGGTAATACCTTGGTTGTACTCTTCTATGTGGCATACCTGCGTGGTACTTGCCTTCGTGGTTTTCCTTCCTTGTGGAACAATTGAGCTTTGGGATTTTGGGTTGGACCCTGTGTTTCCTAATGATTGAGTTGGGCATACTTGATAACTTAGTATATTTATGGACATATACCTAAGTAGGGTTGACAGTTGACTTCATGCATTGATGTTTATCATTTATGGATTTTGTGGGACATTGAGGGTCTCAGGATCCCTACTGAGTATCGTTATACTCACCCCTGCACGGGCTATTCCTGCACCTTATTGTGTTTGGTGCAGACGATAGATGGGGTTGATCGAGACTGAGGGTACCAAGACTGGATGGTGCCCGTAGAAGGACCTTATGATGAGTCGGTACACGGAGGAGACGGACGGACGTGGAGTGTAGAGGAGACAATCTGTACATACCATTCAGGTAGGAACCTCGGAGAATGACCCAGCAACTATCTTCCTTTTTGCTCCAGTTTACTTGTACTATCAATTTCTTGTACTTTCCAGTTGGGCTTGTATTCTGGCCCCTTTTAGTTACTGTACTCACTCTGTTTACTATTCTATTTACTTGTGTTCGTATCTTGTTGTGTGCTTGGTTGCGTATGTTTACAGGTTGTAAATGAAATCTCTTCCCAATTTTATGGATTACGCCTTTCGGTGCTAGTCATCAGCCCTTAGCCTATGGATGGCGGGCTTGGGGTATTCACAGCACGGGCCCTGGGGGACGTGTCGTGACATGATCCTTGTAAGGGTTTCCACTCATGGCATAAAGGTAAACTAGTTATACATAAGGATAAGTAGACTGATATATAAGGGTTGAACAAAACTGTGTCGCATAAGTGTATCGCTATCCTCACATAAAGGTTACTCGGTGCTCACGTAAGGGTACCCACTCCATTCCATTGGTTACATAAAGGTACCTCAGGCTTCACGTAAAGGTACCAAACTCTTACGTAAGGGTATCGAAATACAAATCATTGTTACGTAAAGGGAAGTGCGAGCCTACGTAAAGGTAGCCCGTATAGAACCAAGGCTACATAAGGGCATACCAACCCATGCGTAAAAGTAACCTTGCAACTCAAAAACTTACGTATGAGTTCAAAACCACTTTCATAAGGGTAATCTATACAAAGACATAGTCGTGTACGTGTAAAATCACACTTGTTTAATGGTAACATACATTTTATGTAGGGTAATCATCACCTCACGTAAAGGTGAAATAACATTACATGAAGGGAAACAAAATATGTCAGAATGCTTCCAAACTAAATCAAAGCCTAATAAAATAAAAATAAAAGTGAAAAAATCATGCAATTAAAAAATTTGCATGGCATCAACATATTAAAAACTAAATATTTTAATTTTTAATAACAAACCATGCCAAATTTAACATGTTTCCAAAAATTAATTTTACCCTTTTCTAATCATTTTTATTCTCGAATTGGGTGTTTATTGATTAATTATTTCAATTGTGAGAAATTTCTCCTTAATTTGAAATAGTTATATGTTTTATGAAATGAATGGTTTCCATGTGCAGATATTAATTCAAAAATATATTTTGAAGTTGAATTAGTTGGATGAAATTATTGAATTGATTTAACGATTTAATTGAACAAATATTGAAATATAATTGAAATAATCCCCTTTTATAAATTAGATTTAATCTCAATGATCTACCAATTTCTGAATGGTCCTTGATCAATTTCATTTTGAAGCTGTGTGGGGAGAGAATCATTTGGCACATGTCATGATGCTACAGAATCAATCCACAAAATAGTGGATCACTGGTGGAAGAACATTTGGGGTCTGAAAATCTAAATCAGCCAATGCGCCGGTGAAGACAATGTGAGATCTATCGATACAAGAGTGATATCGATTGAACAAGGGATTCTCCAAAGGAAGAATTAATCTGTAACATCAAATCATGCCAAATTTAATATGTTTCCACATTAATTTTACCCTTTTTAATCATTATTATTCTCAATTTGGGTGATGATTAATTCTTTCAATCATGTCAAATGTCTCCTTAATTTGGCACCTGCCATGGAGCTACGTAATCAATCCATGAAAGAGTGGATCACCGGTGGAAGAACAGTTAGGGTCTGAAAATCTGAATCAGCCGAAGCGCCGGTGAATCCATTGTGAGATCTATCGATACGGGAGTGATATCGATTGAACAAGGGATTCTCCAAAGGATGAATTAATTTGTAACATCAAATCATGCAAAATTTAACATGTTTCTACATTCATTTTACCCTTTTTTAATCATTATTACTCTCAAATTGGGTGTTGGTTAATTCTTTCAATCATGTGAAATGTCTCCTTTATTTGGCACCTATCATGGAGCTATACAATCAATCCACAAAATAGTGGATCGCTGGTGGAAGAACAGGTGGTGTCTGAAAATCTGAATCGTCCGAAGCACTGGTGAAGCTAATGTGAGATCTATCTATACAAGAGTGATATCGATTGAACAAGGGATTCTCCAAAGGAAGAATTAATTTGTAACATCAAATCATGCCAAATTTAACATGTTTCCACATTAATTTTACCCTTCATTATTATTCTCAAATTGGGTGTTGATTAATTCTTTCAATTGTGTGAAATGTCTCCCTAATTTGGAACCTGTCATGGTGCTACGCAATCAATCCACGAAATAGAAGATCACTGGTGGAAGAACATCTGGGGTCTAAAAATCTGAATCGGTCGAAGCGCCGGTGAAGCCAATGTGAGATCTATCGATACCGGAGTGATGTCGATTGAACAAGGGATTCTCCAGAGGAAGAATTAATTTGTACCATCAAATCATTCCAAATTTAACATGTTTCTACATTAATTTCACCCTTTTTTAATCATTATTATTCTCAAATTGGGTGTTGATTAATTCTTTCAATCGTGCGAAAGTTCTCCTTAATTTGGTACATGTCATGGAGCTATGCAATCAATCCACGGAACAGTGGATCGCTCGTGGAAGAACAGCTGGGGTCTAAAAATATTAATCGGCCGAAGAACCGATGAATCCAATGTTAGATCTATCAATAGAAGAGTCATATTGATTGAACAAGGGATTCTCCAAAGGAATAATTAATTTATAACATCAAATCATGCTAAATTTAACATATTTTCACATTAATTTTACCCTTTTTTAATCATTAATATTCTCAAATTGGGTGTTGAATAATTCTTTCAATCGTGTGAAATGTCTCCTTAATTTGGCACCTGTCATGGAGCTATGCAATCAATCCACGAAACAATGGATCACTGGTGGAAGGACAGCCGGGGTCTGAAAATATGAATCGGTCGAAGCGTCGGTGAAGCCAATGTGAGATCTATCGATGCAGGAGTGATATCGATCGAACTAGGGATTCGCCTAAGGATGAATTAATTTGTAACATCAAATCATGCCAAATTTAACATGTTTCCACAATAATTCTACCTTTTTTTAATCATTATTATTCTCAAATTGGTTGTTGATTAATTCTTTCAATCGTGTGAAATGTATCCTTAATTTGGAACCTATCATGTAGCTAGGCAATCAATCCATGAAACAGTGGATCACTGGTGGAAGATTAGCTGGGGTCTGAAAATCTGAATCGGTCGAAGCACCGGTGAAGCCAATGTGAGATCTATTAATGAAAAAGTGATATCGATTGAACAAGGGATTCACCGAATGAAGAGATGACGAACTGATGATAAAGCCATGGCAGGACTAAACCCGCGAGCTCGAATGAGGCTGGAGGTTCGAAAACAAAGAGAGCATGGGTTCTGGTTGAAGATCTGTGAATCGTATGAAGAAGATAAGCTAGAATGCTCAAACGGATCTGGAATGGACGAGCAACTGATCTCTTACGACCAGATTCGATCGGTGGAGCTTGGATCATAACCGCCTGATGTACCTCTTGTACACGTGGAAAATTTGGTTAAAAATGTTTTTTTCATTTTTAATTTAAAGAGTTAACTGTTTTTAGTTGGTAAAATGGATTTGTTGAGCTCCAATTCAATTCGCGCTCAACCATTTACCCTAAACCACCAATTGAATTGGAACTCAATCATTTTTTTCTTCTAAATCCCCATATCGTCTCTCCCCAACCCCTCTAATATATATATATATAAATATATATATTATATTATATTTATATAAATAGAATTATCACTATGGAAAAAAAAATTTTGCGACAGACTTTTCGCGACGGGAATAAATCTCGTCGCAAAAAGTCCATCCACGAGGTTTTTTGCGATGGGGTAATGACCTGTCACAAATAACGAATTATTTGCGACAAGATTTCATCTCCCGTCGCAAAAGTTTTCGCGCGGCTAACGCGCCAAACCACGGGAAGGCTATTTGCGACGGTGTGATCCGACTGTCGCAAATAGTGAAGTATTTGCAACGGGCCCCGTCGCAAACACCCGGCGGCGGTTAATAGCTTTTTGCGACGGGATGTCGTCCCATCGGAAATGGTGTGTCGGTAGGGACTATTTGTGATGAGACCCGTCGCATATAACTTTGTTACCGCCGACAGTAATTAATGCACGCGTAGATATTTTCTATGGGTCCCGTCGAAAAAGATACTATTTGGGACGGGTATCCCGTCGCAAATAATCTAACCTATATATACCCCCATCTATTTTCCTCTTATTTTTCTCAATTCTTAGATGTTGTTTCTTTCTGAACTATGATTTTAGAGGGAAAATTTTTCTAGGTTATTTTTTTTTGTTCACGAAAAAGTTGTGATGCTGTCTACATCAATAGAAAATCAAGCTTAAAGGTATTTATGATTTATTTAATTTATTATTTATTTCATTTTTATGTAAATTTTAATTATTGTTGATTAGTTGTAATTAAATTAAATTTAAATTGTTTTGTCATGAGTATTTATTTGTACTAATAAATTGAAATTTTTAGTACTAAATTTTAATAATTAGCAGTAATTAAAAATTATTAACTATAATTAGTAATTTATATAAATAATTTGTAGTAATTAAATAGAAATAGATTGTAATAATTATTAATAAATTGTAATAAATTGTAATATTTAGTAATAAATTGTAATAATTACTAATAAATTGTAATAATTAGTAATAAATTGAAATAATTAGTAATAAAATGTAATAACAGACAGTTCTGATCATGGATTTGGTGACCAAAATCCATGACCTCACAAAATTTTATTTAGTAATAAAATCTAATAATTAGTAATAAACTGTAATAATTACTAATATATTTTAATAATTAGTAATAATTAGTAATAATTAGAAATAAATTGTAATAATTAGTAATAAATTGTAACAATTAGTAATAAATTGTAATAATTAGTAATAAATTGCAATAATTAGAAACAAATTATAATAATTAGTAATAATTGGTAATTATTAGTAATACATTGTAATAATTAGTAATAATTATTAATAATTAGTAATAATTAGTAATAAATTGTAATAATTACTAATAAATTGTAATAATTCGTAATAAATTGTAATAATTAGTAATAAATTGTAATAATTAGTAATAAATACTAATAATTTGTAATAAATACTAATAATTAGTAATAAATACTAATAATTAGAAATAATTAGGAACAGTTAGAAATAATTCGTAATAATTAGAAATAATTCACCATAAATTTCAATAATTAGCAATAATTAGTAATAAATGGAAATAAATAGCAATAATTAGTAATAAATAAAAATAAATAGTAATAAATATGAATAATTAGTAATAAATATGAATAATTAGTAATAATTATTAATAATTAGGAATAATTAGGAATAATTTGTAATAAATTAGAATAATTAATAATAATTAGTAATAAATTGTAATAATTAGTAATAAATACTAGTAATTACTAACAATTACTAATAATTAGCAAAAATTAGCAAAAATTAGCAAAAATTAGCAAAAATTAGGAATAATTAGCAATAATTTGAAATAAATAGCAATAATTAGGAATAATTAGGAATAATTAGTAATAATTAGAAATAATTAGTAATAATTAGCACTAATTTGCAATAATTAGTAATAAATAGCAATAAATAGTAATAATTACGAATAATTCGTAATAATAAGGAGTAATTAATAATAATTAATAATAATTAGTAATAATTAGAAATAATTAGGAATAATTAGGAATAAATACAAATAATTAGTAATAAATACAAATAATTAGTAATAATTAGTAATAAATAGTAATAATTAGTAATAATTATTAATAATTTGTAATAAATAGTTATAATTAGTAATAATTAGTAATAATTAGTAGTAAATTCTAATGATTAGTAATAAATTGTCATAATTAGTAATAAATTGTAATAATTAGTAATAAATTGTAATAATTAGTTCTGAGCTAAGAATGACCTTAAAGAGAGTTTGCAGAAACTGCAAGAAGATATGTGTCAACAGTAGCAGCAGCAGAAGCAGTAGCACGAGGAGAAGATGCGTAGTTGGCAGATGTAGGGTCACGAGCAGATTGGGTACATGCGCCGTCTAACTCATAGTTTAGGGATGGAGTTTCCTCCACCATTTCCTTCAGCTCCTCCACCTCCTCCAGAAGACGACCCCCAGTGATTTATTTATGTTAAAAACATTTGAATTTAACATTTATTGTAATATGAACTATTTATAGTTTCTGTCTTTTATATCGGTTCGAATATTATATAATTTAATTTTTAATATTTTATGATTTTTTTTTGAATATTGAGAATTTTAATAATTTTTATTTTATTATTATTTTAATAATATTAATATTATTGTTTCATTAATCATAATTCTATTAAAAATATTTTTTCAGTATCATATTTTTTAATGTTTTTATATTTTAATAATAATAATAATAACAATATTTTATGATATTTTTATATTTTTTGTGAATATTGAGAATATTAATTTTTTTTTATTTTTTATTATTTTAATAATATTAATATTAATTTTTCAATAATCATATTTTTTAAAATTTTATTTTTTGTAAATTTTTATTTATTATTTGCGACGGGATCTATTGGGACGGGTTCCCGTCGCAAATAGCCTAAATAAATTTTTAAGAAAAAATATTTGTGACGGGATTATGGGCTCCTCGCAAAATGTATTTGCGATGAGCCCATTGAAAATAGTCTAAATAAATATTTTCAAAAAAGTATTTGAGACGGGATTACAGGCCCGTCGCAAAAAAGTATTTACGATGGGCCCATCGCAAAAAAGTTTATATATATAAAGTATAGAATCATAGACTTATTTGTGACTAGGAAGTTGCCCGTCGTATAAAATATTATTTGCGACGGGCCCGTCGGAATTAATATTATCTACGACGGGCCCGTCGTAGATAATATTGATTGCGACGACGTTTTCTACAACGGGCTATTTGTGACGGGACCCCATCGCTAAAGCTTATTTGCAACGGGATCCCGTCGTAAATAATCTTTTGCAAAAACCTAGAATTCTAGTAGTGTATAATTATAATAAATATATTTATAACAAATATAATCTCTAAAAAATATATAATTATAGTTATTATATTTATAACAATTATATAATTATAATAAATATATAATAATAAATATATTTATTATAATTATATAAATATAATAAATATATAATTACAATAATTATAAAATTATAAATATAATAAATATATAATTATAATAATTGTATATTTATAATAAATATATAATTATAAATATAATAATAATAATAACATATATAATAATAATAATAAATATATAATTATAATCAACATAGAATTATAAATATAATAATTATAATAATTATATAATTATAATAAATATAAAATTATAATTACAATAATTAAAAAATGTTAAATAAAATAAATATATATTTACAACAGTTATATAGTTATAATAAATCTATAATTATAAATATAATAATTATATAATTCTAATAAATATACAATTACCATAAATATATAAATATATTAATTATATATTTATTATTATAATAAATATATACTTATAATAAATATACTATTATAATAAATATACAATTAAAATAATTATATAATTATAATAAATATATAATTGCAAATATAATAAATATATAATTATAAATATAAAAAATATATAATTATAAATATGATAAATATATAATTATAATAAATATATAATTATAATAATTTTATATTTATAATAAATATATAATTACAATATAATAATAATAATAAATATATAATTAAAATAATTATATAATGTTAAATATAATAAATATATAATTACAATAATTATATAAATATATAATTACAAAAATTATATAAATATAAAATTATAACAATTAGATAATTATAATAAATATATAATTATAAATATAACAATTATAAATATATAATTATAATAATAAATCTAATAATATAATAGTTGTGTGTGTAATAAATATATAATTATAATTATTATATAATTATAAAATATATATAAATATAAATATAATAATTATATAATTATAATAAATATACAATTACAATAATTATAAATATATATGTGTTAATTTATAATAATTATATATTTATTATATTTATAATTATTGTAATTATAATTATCTAATTATTATAATTATCTAATCATCTAATTATAATAATTTTATTTATAATTATATAAATATAAATACAAATATATTAAAATATAATTATAATAATTGTAATAATTGTATATATAATTATAAATATAATAAATATATAATTATAAAATTATAATAATTATAATAATTATATAATTAAATATTTATTGTAATTATAATTAATATAATTATAATTATTAATATAATAAATATTTAATTATAACACTTAAATAATTATAATAATTATATAATTATATATTTATTATATTTATAATTACATTTATAATTGTATAATTATTGTAATTATTATAAATATAATAAATATGTAATTATTACTATCATAATAAAATATAAATATATAATTATTATATTTATAATAATTACAATTATATAATTATTATATTTATATATTTATTATAAATATACAATTATTGTAATTATGTATTTATTATAATTATATATTTCAAATATTTTTAATTATCTAATTGTTATATTTATAATTATATATTTATTATATTTATATTTATATATTTATTAATTTATTATAATTATATAAATTTTATAATTATGTAATTATTATAATTAAATATTTATTATAATTGTATATTTATTATAATTATATATTTATTATAATTATTATTGTATAATTATTATTGTTATATATTTATGGTAACTGTATATTTATTATAATTATAAAATTTTTATATTTATAATTATATAATTATATATTTATAATTATATAATTATATATTTATAATTATATATTTATTATAATTATATAATTATTGTAATTATATATTTATTATATTCAACATTATATAATTATTTTAATTATATATTTGTTATTTTTATTATATTTGTAATTATATATTTATTATAAATACACAATTATTATAATTATATATTTATTATAATTATATATTTATCATATTTATGATTATACATTTATTATATTTATAATTATATATTTATTATAATTATATAATTAGTATATTTATATTTTTATTATAATTGTATATTTTTTATAATTATTATTATATAATTATTATAGTGATATATTTATGGTAATTGTATATTTATTATAATTATATAATTATTGTAATTATATATTTATTATATTTAACATTAAATAATAATTTTAATTATAATTGTATATTTATTATAATTATACAATTATTATATTTGTAATTCTATATTGACTATAATTATAAATTTATTATTATTATTATATTTATAATTATGTATTTATTATATTTATAATTATATATTTATTGTAATTATATATTTATTGTATTTATATAATTATAATAATTATATTTATTATTATTATATATTTATTATTATTATATAATTGTTACAAATATAATAAATATAATTATAAATTTATTATAGTTTTTTAGTGATCATATTAATTATAAATATATTTATCATAATTCTAATTCTTATTATATAAATATATATAAGACATATATATATATAAGGGGGTTGGGGAGGGGCAGTATGGGGATTTAGAAAAAAATGGTTGAGTGCCAATTCAATTGGCGGTCAACAAACCCATTTTACTAAATAAAAAAAAGTTAACCCCTTAATTTTTTTTAAAAAAACTTTCTTTTAACCAAATTTGTTATAACGCCTCGACCCCAGTTACCCAATGCCGGTGCATTATTTTAATACATTGGCATGATTGCAAAGAATCATGTCTTGAAGGACTGATTGGTTTAACAGTCTTGGAAAATAGATTACATACATGAATGTTACATTACATATTCAAACATAACACATAACAAAAATAATCCTTTGAGAACATCATTATTCTCTAGAAAAACCCTGCATATCAATCATAATACACTTCTTGAAATATTGGGAAAACAAAACATAAGAAATGGGTGAGATCAGATGCTCAATAAGGGTAAACAATTTTGCCGAAGCTATAAGCTTTTAAGGAAAGATGTGTAATAAAAAACAGCCTTTTAAACATAAACTTGAACATAATATGGAAAAAATAAATCAAACATTACCATATAAACATGCACATGGATATCCTCCTAGTCGAGGAATCACATTTAACAACTAATTTCATAATGAGGGAATGCCGAATGTCGGACATCATTACAACATAGTCAAGGCCTCATGCCAAGACTTCAAATACAATTTTGTTAAGGCCTTGTCCCAAGACATTAGTTTGTCTCATGAGACCTACCGATGCATCGAGGGGCTATAGCAGTCCCCACCTATCACTTACTAAGTCCACTGCATTCCTCATATGAAAAAAGGGTGAAACATAACATAAACATTCATACTAAAACAAGCATTCGAAATATAAATACTTTAACCACTAATCATGAATGCTATAAAAATAGCACATCCACATTCAAACATATAATAACTCATTCAATACAATATGGAAGACTGTATTATAGTAAACCAACCTCAATCAAGAATAATATACAATAAAGGATATAGACATAGTTGAAAGTAATTAATACAACTCTTTGAGAGAAATACCCCTTTTCATGAAATCATTTAAAATACGCACAATTTATAACGGAATCTATTTAAAATAGATTTTTGAATCAAAGTGTCCCATACCACTTTGAAACTTTTGAAAGAAATTAACTCTTTAAAACAATCATGTCCACGTAAATAAATCCTTAAAATCATTTTAAAAACATGGACATTAATTGAAAAGATTTAGAGAAATAAATCTTTAAAAACATTTAAAATGATGATCTAGTTAAAGAGTCACTTCCATAAAACCATAAATGATTACTTTTTACAACATTTTAATGAAACATGGACATAGATAATAAATATGTCCTAGTAGATACTTATAGATAAACAATCTCGGATAATAACGAGATTGAGGAAATAACCCTTACCTAGTAATTTCCTTTAGTCAAGGGTACGTTTAACGTCCTGTATAATGACCATAGTATGTTATTAAATTATACTAGAACTATATTAATATTTATAATATCAAATATTATTTATTTATGGCTTTATATAACCCATTTAATAATAATTCAAATGTTAAAATAACATTTTGGTTAATAATCAATTTTTATATCATATATGATTTTACTTGTTATTCTTGATAGTATAAATTATATCATGATTTAATTGATTAAATAATATAAAACATTATTTATTTATCATATATATTTAGAAGATAATTAATTATAATAGATAGAGATATAAAATGGAAACACCGTTTATGGAGACGGTTGGTCGTACGTACGCATAAACGCCGTTTCTGTTTTCATATCGTATTGAACAAAGTGAAAGAGATATATGTATATATATATATATATATATATTTTACAATAGTATTATTATGTCATATATAACATACTTATTGATATAAAATATATATTTATAATCATCATTGAATGGTGAACGTGAAAATGAATCTCATCATATGTGAAGACGGTAAGCCGTACGTATGCACGAGCCATGATATCATTTTATTGATGGTGAAATTGTATGTAAATGGATGGTATATTATTTTTATAGAGAAATTATAATTTTATTTTCATTATTTATATACATATTACTCATCATTATATCCATTAGAACAATATATTGTTGAAAAACTAATTACACCATGGTGTGGAGATGGTAAGTCGTACATACGCACACATGGTGACATTATCATTGTTAGGATAGATTGAATAAGGAATATGGTTGTACCATATTTATAATAACATCACTGTATATATAAGTTATTGGATTTATTATTTTGGTATATAAATAACAAAGAAAGAGAAAGTGGAAGAAGAAAAGAACATTGAAATAGGTGATAAAATAATTACCTCTTCTTTGGGTGTATCCTTTTGATTTGAACAAAAGGGCTCATTAGGTAGGATTTCTGATCAAGGGAAGTCCCCTATGTTTAATTGAGGGAATTTTTTAGGAGATTTGGGTAGGTTTTGGCCGTGCCAAATGGCATTGGAGGTGTGATTTTTAGAGAAGGGGAAGTACCCTTTTATAAGAGAGGAGATAGTCACTTTTGGAAAAGTTTGAAATATTATTTTATTTTAAATTTATTTTTGAAACATAATGGCTAATAGTTGATTTATTTAAAATCTAAGGTGGGTATGGGTATAAATCCTCTCAACCAATAGGTTTTAGACAAGTTTAGGTCACCATATTATTCATATCATTTAGATTTAACACTTAGTTAAATATTTTAACTTTTACCATGTCATCTTGTATAGTATAATAAATGGTTAATAAACTAACTATAAAATGAAAATAAAACCTCAAGTGGTTCATTAATAATATATCTTTAAATGTATAAGTCCTTTGGTAGATCCTTATATTTTTAGGAATATTATATCATTTAATAATATAATATTTGTTTCAAAAACTCATTTATGTCAATTTTGACTCTATTTCGTATTTTGTTTTTTTTGAAAGTCATAACAGCATGATTACTTCATAAAAATTCATTTAATCAACCCTAAAAAGTCATATCAATCTATAAAATTTGTTTATGGCATAAAAAGTTTCAAATTTTATTTATTTTAACATTTATAATTCCATTTATTTTAATCTTTCACTAATAAGGTAATTAGTGCATCATCATTGTGCCATAAGTAAATTTAATTATTTAATGTATAAAAATTATAAATAAACTACCATCATGTAGGAAAACTTATTATCTTTCTAATGAATATTTATAGTTGAATTTATCTAATTTATAACTATATATTAAAAATTGTTTAGTTATTAAACATTGAATTTTACAATTTTAACTCTTCTTTAAATAAAATAATTATAAATGTCCTAATCAAATCCAAGTGGGCCAAAAATATCATATTTTATTACTAAGGTTGATTTTGGTAGAAATATACTTATACAATAGAGTTAGGACATGTGTTAGGGTAATTATAATATCATTTTTACCTTTAATTTCCATAATTACTTTTAATCGTGGTAAATAAAAATGAAAAGTTACTATTCACCAAAAAATATTTTCATCCTTTAAACCAAATTTTACTTATTGATGTCAATCGTGTCTCTCGGATTTTTGAAATTAAATTCATATAAGAGGTAAAATTACGTTTTATGCAAATTGGCTAACGTGCCTAGAAGGTCGGTAAATGACGTTAAAAAATTCAATAAAATATTATACATCTAATTTTATTATAAAATAACTCTAATGAATTATATTTAACTCATATAGGTTTTATATATCTATTTTGAATTAAAATAAATTCAAATAAAATAAATAATAACTTAAATAAAAAGTAGGTTTTAAACAATAACGTAGTGTTTTCCACTATTCATCAAAGATTTAAAGTTTTCAAAAAAGTACCAAAAATCCACCCTAAGCTAATTTTGATATTACTAATTAAAAAATGTATTCTATTTTACCAAATTCAAAAAATAGAAGTTTCATTAATTAATTTAAAATTAATTCCCGTTGTTAAAATAAAAAAAAATGGGTTTTTAAAAAGTAAAAACCATCAAAATATTGACATGTGATTATGTCATATTTAATTGTGAAATTACTCATAATGACCCACATTATATTAAATAATAAAAATATAATCTAATTATACTTTAAAACCACTCAAATGAATAATTTAACACTAGAAATTATTTCGATTAAAAAAGCTATTTTCAATTAAAATTCAGTATTTTCACTATTCATCAAAATATGAATGTTATCAGAAACATACCAAAAAATTATCCAAACTAAATTTTTTATGTCCTAATTCTGAATAAGAAGTCTATTTTGTCAAATTGAATATATAAAAGTGTCGAATATTGGATTTAAAAATCATTCACCATTAAGAGGTGGTAAAATTTCATTTTTTTAAAAAATACTTCCTTTTTCTGAAAAATTTAATTTTTTCTTATATTATGTCTAAAAAACACATAATATGGATGTTAAAATTATATGAAGTATATAAAATTGAAAATACAGTTAATACTATTCATTACTACATTTTGAACGGCTAATTGGTAAGTTGTGGTGTGCTCAGACTCGGTGTTGCGTGTAGGGCAAGCTATTGAATTACTTTAAAGAGATAACGTACTATGAAATCCTGGGGTGTTAAATTCCCCCCTCCTTCAATAAATTGCGTCCTCACAATTTTAAATTGTTCTTTGAAAATAAAAGTTTTAAAGAAGAAAAATACCTTTTTGGAAAACCCACATTGGAAATAGGTTTAATAAAATTTAGTCTTAATAAGAGGGAAATGAAAATGAAAAAGTCCCCACTAAATTAGGATTTTTAATAGGAGAAAATTAGTGGAAATTATAATTTTAGGGAAATGTAAATATTTATAGGGAGTGATTGAGGTCATTAATCACAAACAAGTAAATGGAAAATTCAGGGCCTCAAAGCCATAAATCTATGATGATTTAAAATATCGTCACTTTAACAAAAAATAAGGTATTTGGATAACACATTTTTTGTTTTAAGATCCTTTCCCTAAAGTTGAAGAATTAATTTGCTTATTCAATAAGAAAAAAAATAGTACCTGATAGGTAGAGTTCTATCCTTTAACTAATTTATACCACAAACTCATATTTCACCCCAAAAGTGAATAGAATTCAAAAATATTCTATTTATCTTAATCGTGTAGGGTTCCAAAAATAAAGAATTTATAATTAATTTGTCAAAATATTTAAAAAACTACATTATAAAAACTAGGACATCACGTAGACTAGTGGTAGGTGATGCACCCTTGTCGCCCTTCGGTTGCGGGTTCAAGTCTCACGGCCTTGCCAGACGCAATGGGTTGTCACCCAACCTCTAGGTTTTACTTTTTATAAAAATCCAAAAATAATATTAAGAAATAATTTAACCTTAAAATTTAGTATCCAATGTCCATCTTAATTAATTACAACTGTTAAACATATCCAAAATACTTCTGCCTAAACTCACAGTTCAAAATTTATAAGGAAGGTAAACATATTGAAGAACTCTTTTTCCACGTAATAACATGTGAATACCTTCGTCATGTATTCTCTTAAAACATGGTAACAAAATTAATTACCATATAACCTTATTGATTACATTCATGCTCCCTTATTCCTTATAGAATAATAGATATATTCCATATATGCAAAAAATTTAAATACTCCAATAATGATGGAATAAACAAACCATTAATCAGTTCCAAGGATGTCAATAATACCCAATATACTTTATCCAACTCAATTATCTCTTATTCCAAATTAACTACTTCTCTATCAAACCCATATTAAGGTTTATCTTTCTCTCAAAAATATATTTTCCAAAATTATTAACAGGAAATTGTTTCACTTTACTTGGTACCATACCATCTCAAATCTTTAATAAAATACTACTGCAGTACAATCCTTATGTACTTTATAATTCTTATAACTTGTACTCAAATGAAACAATTCTTTAATAACCTCTTAAGAACACTAATCATTCCTCTTCATCTGCGGTAGTATCATAACTTTATTATTATTGAATAACATCATTTGGGGTATATTATGATGACTGAGACATTAATTCGCATAGTGTCTCAACTTCTTACAGATAAAGCATTGTACATTTGAAACATTTTTCTTATCATTGAAATCACATAATTGGTGTCCTTTTTCTCCATACTTATAACAAACTTCCATTCCATTAAAGCATTTACCAAGGTGATTCTTTCCACAATTATCACATATGGGAAAATATTTCTTTCCCTTCTTCCCTTTATCCATATTTTTCTCTACCAACGTTTTCTTCTCTCGCTTCCCTTTAAAGCCATAGGACTCAGAGAATTATTTACTTATCTTATTAACACATGATACTATTTCTTCATATTATGAGAACACGTGGGAGAATATTTCCATTCTAAATGTTGTCTTAAGACCATGAAATATATGATCCTTCTTACTCTTTGGATCATGCGTATTGCTAGAGTTAACATTCCTTCTACTAGGTTCCATTTCTAAATGACGAAATATACTAGGTTAGATCATTTCATAATGTATAATCTAAAAACTAGAAAAATTCTCAATATTAATTGAATATTTTCACACATCAAGTCTCATAATCATAAAAATGATTTATTTTCAGACATATTTACTCCTAAATCCTTCATAAAGGTTTGTAAATAAAATTTTAATTATACTAAGCATATCCCCCAAGAGTGTCATAACCAAGAGTGCAACAAGACCCGTTGTCGTATACCGGGATACCCCGGGTCAAGCCCAAAACTCCTTGTCAGAGTTTTTTCTCCTAGGTACATCAGTTCCAGAGCCACCTCTACCTGCACATATCTAGACAGGGATGTTATTATTAGAAAATACACAAAATATCTACATTACCGAAATTCTCATAAGTTCTTCTATACTAATCCTCAAATCCTATCTTAGGGTAATTTTCTCTAATCAGAGTTTTTCTAAATCTATTTTCCAAGGTTATTGATAAAATTTCTCTGATACCAACTGTAACGCCCTGACCCCAGTTACCCAGAGCCAATGATTTATTTTAATACATTGGCATGATTATAAGTAATCAAGTCCTGAAGAACTGATCAATTTAGCAGTCTTGGAAAATAGATTACATACATGAATGTTACATTACACATTAAAATATAAAATACAAAAAAATAATCCTTTGATAACACCATTATTCCCTATATTAACCTTGAATATCAATCATAATACACTTCTTGTAATCCTGGGAAAACAAAACATAACAAATGGGTAAACTCAGATGCTCAGTAAGGGTGAACAATTTAGTAGAAGCTATAAAATTTTAAGGAAAGATGTGTAGTAAAAAACATCCTTTTAAACATAAAATTTAAAATAATATGGAAAAAATAAATCAAAAATTACCATATAAACATGTACATGGATATTTTACTAGTCGAATAATCACATTTAATAACTAATTTCATAATGAGGGAATGCCTAACACCAGACTTCGATACCACATAGTTAAGGCCTCATGCCAAGACTAAAAAAAAATTTGTCAAGGCCTTATGCCAAGACAATAGTTTGTCTTATTAGACCTACCAATGCATCGAGGGGCTGTAGTGGGCCCCACCCATCACATACTAAGTCCACTGCATTCCTCATATGAAAAAAATAGGTGAAACATAACATAAAAATTCGTACTAAAACTAGCATACAAAATGTCAATACTTTAACCAAAAACCATGAATGGTATAAAAATAGCACATCCATAGTCAAACATATAATAATGCCTTCAATACAATATGGAAGATTGTATTATATTAAACCAAACTCAGTCAAGAATAATATCTATTAATGTATGTTGACACAGTTAAAAATAATTAATAAAAATCCATGAGAAAAATACCCCTTTTCATGAAATCATTTAAAAGTCACACAATTTATAAAGAATCCATTTAAATAAAATTATTGAATCAAATATTCCCATACCACTTTGAAATTTTTTAATGAAATTAACACTTTAAAAAATCATATCCACATAAATAATTCCTTAAAATAATTATGAAAACATGGACATTAATTAAAAAGATTTTAGAAAAATAAATCTTTAAAAAAATTTAAAATGATGATCTAGTTAAAGATTAAATTCCATAAAACATTAGAAGATTCTTTTTTTAAAAAGTTTTGATGAAACATGGTCATATATAATAAATATATCCCAGTAGATACTAATAGATAAACAATCCCAAATAATAATGAGATTGAGGAAATAACCCTTACCCTGTACTTTCCTTTAGTCGAGGGTACGTTTAACCTCCTGTATAATGACCATAGTATGTTATTAAATTATAAAATAACCATATTTATATTTATAATATCTTATATTATTCATTTATGTCTTTATATTACCCATTTAATAATAATGTCTATGTTAAAATAACATTTTGTGTAATAATCACTTTTTTATCATACGTGTTTTTACTTTTTATTCTTGATCGTATAACTTATATCGCAATTTAATTGATTAAATAATATAGAAAATTATTCATGTATCATATATATTCATAAGATAAGTATGTACAATATATAGATATATGAAATGGAAAACACTATTTATGGGGACGGTAGACCCTACGTACGCATAAACGTGGTTTCCGTTTTTATATCGTATTGAACAAAAGTAAGTGTAAGAGATATATGTAAACACACACACAAACACACACACACATATATATATATATATATTTCCCTTATAATTACTATTTCATATATAACATACTTATTAATATAATATATTTATTTATTATCGCCATTGAATGGTGAACGTGGAAATAAATCTCATCGTATCGTGGAGACGGTAAGCCGTATGTACGCACGAGCAATGATATCATTCTATTGAGGGTGAAATAATATGTAAATGAATGGTATATTATTTTTACAGAGAAATTTTAATGTTATTTTCATTATTTATATACATATTACTCATCATTATATCCATCCAAAAAACATAGTGTTGTATAACAAATTACACCACGGCGTGGAGACGGTAAGCCGCACGTACGCACGCATGGTGACATTATCATCCATAGGTTAAATAGAATAATAAATATGGTTGTACCATATTTATAATAATAACACAGTATGTAGAAGGTACTGGAGTTATTATTTTGGTATGGAAATAACAAATAAAGATAAAGTCGAAGAAGAAAAGAACTTTAAAAGAGGTGATAAAATAATTACCTCTTCTTTGGGTGTTTCCTTTTGATTTGAACAGAAGGGCTCCTTAGGTTGGCTTTATACTCTAGGGAAGACCATTAGGTTTATGTTAGGGAAGTTGGGAGAGTATTTGGGTAGGGTCTGGCCGAGGCAAATAGATTTGGAGATGTGATTTTGAGAGTAGGGTAAGTACCCTTTTATAAGAGAGGTGAGAGTCACTTTACGAAACTTTTGAAATAAGATTTTATTATAAAATAATTTTCAGAATATAATGGATAAAAATTGATTTATTTAGATTCTAAGGAGGGGATGGGTCTAAATAATCTCAACCAATATGTTTTATACAAGTTTAGGTCACCATATTAACCCTATCATTTAGATTTAACCCTTAGTTAAATTGTTTATCTTTTACAATGTCCTATTGTATTATTATAATAAATGGTTAATAAACCTAAAATAAAATTCCAAAAACCCCAAGTGGTTCATTAATGATATATATATTATTATATAAGCCCTTTGTATGAACTTTATATTTTTAGAAATATTATATCATTTAATAATAAAATATTTGCTCCAAAAGCTCATTTATGTCAATTCTGGCACTATTTAGTATTTGGTTTTTTTGAAAGTCATAACACCATGATTACTTCAAAAAAAATTCATTTAGTCATCCCTAAAATGACTTATCAATCTATAAAATTCGTGTATGGCATAAAAACTTTCAAATTTTGTTTATTTTTATATTTATAATATTATTTATTTTAATCTTTCCATAATAAGGTAATTACTCCATCACCATTGTGTCATAAATAAATTTAATTATTTAATGTATAAAAATTATAAATAAAAGACCATTTTGTAGGAAATATTTTTAGATTTCTAATAAATATTTATAGTCGAATTTATCTTATGTATAACCCTATATTAAAAATGGGTTATTTATTAAACTTTGAATTTTTCACTTTTAGCTCTTCTTTAAATAAAATAATAATAAATGTTCTAATATAATCCAAGTGGACCAAAAAGATTATATTTTATTTCTAATTTTGATCTTGGTCGAAATAAACATCTCCAATAGAATTAGGACATGTGTTAGGGTAAATATAGTATCATTTTTACCTTTAATTACCCCATTTACTTTTAATCATGGTAAATAAAATGCAAACGTTACTATTCACCAAAAATATTTTCATCCTATTGAACCAAATTTTACTTATTCATGTCAACCGTGTCTCTTGGATTTTTCAAATTCAATTCACAGAAGTGGTAAAATTACATTTTATGCAAATTTTCTAACGTGCCTAGATGGTCGGTAAATGATGTTAAAAAATTCAATAAAATTTCATTCATCTATTTTTATTATAAAATTAATCTAATGAATTAAATTTACCTCATATAGGTATTATGTATCTATTTTGAACTAAAATAAATTTAAATATAATAAATAATTATTTAAATAAAAAGTATGTTTTAAACAATAACACATAGTTTTTCACTATTCATCAAGAATTGAAAATTTTAAGAAAAGTACCAAATATTTACCCTAAGATAATTTTGATATTACTTATTAAAAAATGAAGTATATTTTACAAAATTAAAAAAATATATGTTTCATTAATTAATTTAAAATTAATTTTTGTTTTCAAAACCAAAAAAGGGATTTTAAAAAAGTAAAAACCATCAAAAGATTGACATGTGTTTATGTGCAATTTATATGTGAAATTACTAATAATGACATAAATTATATTAAATGATAAAAATATAAACTAATTATACTTTAAAACCACTCAAATGAATAATTTAACCCTAAAAATTATTTTGATTAAAAAATGTATTTTCAATTAAAATTTAGTATTCTTTATTATTCATCAAAATATGAATGTTATCAGAAAAATACCAAAAATTTATCCATACTAAATTTTTGTGTTCTTATTCTAAATAAAGAGTTTAGTTTGTCAAATCGAATATATAAAAGTGTTAAATATTGGATTTAAAAAGAATTCACCTTTAAAAGGCGGTAAAATTGCATTTTTTTGAAAAATACATCCTTTATTTGAAAAATTGAATTTGTTCTTATATTATGTCTAAGAAACCCATAATATGGATGTTAAAATTATATAGAGTATATAAAATTCAAAATGTATTTAATACTATTCATAACCACTTTTTGAACGACTATTTGGTAAGTTGTGGTGTGCTCGAACTCGGTGTTGCATGTAGCGCAAGCTATTTAATTACTTTAAAGAGATAACATACTATGAAATCTTAGGGTGTTACATTTTCCCCTGTATACAAAATGCAATGAAAATGGTTTGAAAAGATGATAAACATCGAAAGTGGAGGGGATGAAGGCGACTGAACCTAAATCTAGAGGAGTGTCTATTTTTGTTGTGATTAAAATATGTTGGGATGTGCTTTTGTGTGTCCACCTTTGGTATGGAGTGCGTTGTAGCTGAGTGTTTCGACCGAGTTGGAGTTCCATGTAGGGAAGGTGTTTTAAGAATTTTTAGTGCGAAATAAGAATGGAATTGACTATTTATACACTACTTAAACATCCCAAATCTTGATTAAGGCAATTGGGGTATTGTGTTTTCATTTGAACATAAAATTAGCGGTTTCTGAATATATAATATATTCGTATGGAAAAGAAGATTACCTACTGCGATTGCAATGAGAAACTATCTACTTCTTTAATCATTTAAATGTTTGTTCATGATCCAGAAGAGTCACTATTGATTCAATATTGTTAAGGTACATTTCCAAATTTGATTTCTTTCATTCCTCAAAATTGAAAATCACTTTTGTTTTCTTTTTCATTGTGTCCATTAACACGCCCTTGTTTTCACATTCTACTATATATTTTAGTAAATAAACACAATAATGTGACATAAAATAGTAGTGTGATTTAGTGTGCCTCCTTGAGATCGATATAGGGTGTAATAGCCCAAATTTTTTCTTTTTTATTAATAAAAGAGATCATGTTTCACAATTACTATTTAATAGTGTATTAAAATATAAGCACATAGGGGGAATTTAAAATTTCATTACAGATCATGAAATAATGATGACTATAATAGATAGGAATAATATAGGGAGATAAATAAAAAAGAATAAAGCACATACTACTATAAACATCATAGGCTCGAATTCTCCATAAAAGATCTCTCATGCGATAAAATCAATAAAAATAAATAGAAGCATCAGGAATGTGATTGACATTATCGAGGGAAGTGTAGAACCTTATTAGAGAATGCTGATGTAAGAGAATTGTATAGTATATATATAGTGTGTAATGGGAAACATGTGTGTTAGGATATAACTGTTTCTCAATATGATAATTGATCAATATGACCATTTGGCATTATAACCGTTATGCATTATAACCATCAAGAATTGTGACCATTGGAATTAGTTTATATAATGGGTAATGATGAGAGATAATTGATCCAGAAAGAAGAAATGATGGGATCAACTAGTAGTATCATGCATTTTTAATCCCATTTATCAGAACATGGGAAGGAGGTAACGTCACTGGGATTCACCCTAGACCAATCTCAAGAAGAGTTTCAATAATTAAGGCTTGTGTAAAATCGACTATGGAAGAAGTTAACATTTGTGAAGATCACCTCTAGATTAATGTTATTTGAGCCACCCCATGAAAGAAACACCATTGTATACCTTACCCTTAGGGCACATGGTGATGAAATAAGAGGTTATATATTTAGTCCTTAGTATTATAAAGGTGTAACTTTTCTTTTTAGAAATGAAATAGTGGTTTCTTCATCACCATTTTCATTTTTATTTTATTTAATAAAATACACATGAATATAAGATGAATATGATAAACAATTTTTTGGATATAAAGGAAACATAATAGTTTTTTTGAATACATAATTACAATTAAAATACAATTTTATTATAAATTCAAGAATTTTAAATAAGAAATATTTTCATTAAATAGTCTTATAAAACATATTTATTTAAATATAAATGATAATGTAATTTTATAATGTCCTCAATAAATTTTATAAGGGTCATAAAATTGATTATGTCATAAAAGATATTATTTTTTTAACAAATAAGCATTTAATTTAAAAAAAATCTCATATTTAGAGTATTTTTAGATAAAATGGATGTCATTTTTGAAACTAGCACATTGAAATTAGACAATGATGATTTTTTCATAATTTTCTACGACAACCAAATTTTTGGATAAAAACTGAAATACGATATAAATATACGGTAGATATTATGACTTAATTATGACATAAAAGTGACTTAATACACATTAATGGATTGATCAACCAAAAATGAGTTTTCTCATTAAAATAATGAATTTTAATGTGATAAGATTAATTTTAAAAACCTATAATGAAGATTCTAAAACCTAGAGGATATTTTAATATTTTAAAAACAATTATTTATGAACATGACTCACTTATACATTATTAATGATAGTATTTTAAGGAGTTCATTTCTTAAACTAATAAAATATTAAAAAGCACTCCTCATTGGGAAATACCATGTACAAAAACAATGAGAAGGCCAATGGTTTTGTATTTCTTATTAACTACATGTTCAAAGACTAATTGTGGATGTTAATAAACAACCCCTCCTATGTTTCTATAAAAACTCACCCATTGTCCCATTAATATGCACTCCCAGCCCTTTGATCTTGAAGTTACTTTCACTTTATCTCTATAAAGTATTTACAAGAAGTTATTATGGTTCAAAGAAGCTCTTCCCAATCTTTAAGAAGAAACCTCTCAAGATAAGGGGTTATCACCCTCTACTTTTCAATTTCACCACTTCCATTATTATAAACCTTTTTTATTTACAAATAATTATGTTTCTATATGTTCACATGCATCCCTTACTGACCAAATAACGAGATACTACCTTCCCCTCTCATTAAACCCTTCCATGAGCTTTTATGAACACCAGTTATACTACTAAAATTATCCCTTGATTTTCTATGCCATATTCTGATGAACAACCAACCCTATTTTCAATTATGGTTATTCATCTAGATATAAATATACTTCATTGATTGGATAATTCTATTTAGAAAACACACATTCATCGCTCTTAGGTTAAAATGATGAATGATGTTTTTATGATATATGAAATGTGTGGCTCACATAAACTTAAACATATTAAGGGTGCACCCTAATATTGCTCTAATGCATTTGATTTGTAAGAACCAAATTCTTCCTTTGAGGTATGGGTCTTTCCTTTTTAGTTCATACTTAAGAAAATGGGTAGAAAAAGGTCAAGGGTTGGCTACATGCCTGTTACACGATGTGACTTGGAACTACACGTCGTGTACTTATGTCACGACCCGCCCTCGGGGCCCGTGCCGTGACTACCCCAAGCCCACCTTCCATAGGCCAGGGGCTGGCGACTAGCACCAAGGCGTAAATCCCAACAAAAAGGGAAGGCATTGCTTTTGAAAAGTAAAAAAGCACCACAGAGTAAGCAAGCGGAAAGTAAACACGAAGTAAAAACTGTACAAGCTGTGCTGAAAGTAAAAGGGGCCGGAAATACAAGCCCAACTGTAAAGTACAACTGAAAAGAACAACAACAACTAAAAAGGGAAAAATACAGCGTCGAGCCGTCCTATGGAAATCCAACCTGAAGGGTGGGTACAGATAGCCTCCACTGCTCCTCGGGTCCACCTGACCGCTCCGAGTACGTCCCGCCCAGTGGTCCACCTCCAGGTACCATCCTGCTCCGCACGCCTCCACCACGATCAGCGTTGTCCGTCATCTGCAACCAACACAACGTAGTGCGGGAAAATCCCGTGCAGGGGTGAGTATAAGCTACTCAGTAGGGACCCCGAGACCCCCGAAGGTCTCCCAAAATCCACAAAGGATAATCCACAAAGTAAAGATACAATCATGAAGTAACATCTGACATGGCTTAGGTATATGCCCATACATATACCTAAGTCATCAATTCCCGTTTGGCTCCAACGTTTGAGCCCAAGCACAACCCAGTCCACACAGGAAAGCAAACGTATACCCACACAGGATAGAACAACACAATCCACAAAGGAGAGTAAACAGTAAATCCACACAGGATAGCTGAAAACAATCCACAAATGAGAGAAACACAAGATTCAGCTCACACAGGTATACTTTTTCGGATGACGATAAAGGCGATTACTGATCCATCTAAGTCGTCGGACCCACGAAGGATCGATAGGTAACTAACCCCCGCAATGACCCACACACGATCGGGCCCACACAGGACCTGTAGGCGCTGGCTCACACAGAACCGCTGAGCGCGGATCCACACAGGATCGGACCCACACAGGATCGGGCCCACACAGGACTGGGCCCACACATGACCTGTAGCACTGATCCACGTCGGATCACTGAGTGCAGTAGTCGTCGCAGTCCACTGAGGATCTGTGCACAGTCGTCGCCGCAGTCCACTGAGGATCTCTGCACGGTCGTCGTCGGAGTCCATTGAGGATCTCTGCACAGTCGTCGCCGCAGTCCACTGAGGATCTCTGCACGGTCGTCACTATCGAAGAAGCAGTCGCAGCCAGCTCTAGGGTTCCCGCACACAACAAGCTCGTTCGGGAGGGTCCGCTCCACGAGCCGAGAGGCCGATACATCAACTAACACAAAGTATGAATTTGATGTATCCAAAAGTTCTGTATCGTCAACAGGAACTCCGTGTCGCAGACGGCGCGTCAATCGGACCCCCGGTCTGAGAGTTATTGTCCTTTTCGTCCTAGGGGCCCGGTTGGTTTTTAAGGAAAAACCAAACCGACCATACTCCACTTGCGTCCAAACCTCGGGAGGAGTATGCCAAAAGATCCGTCTCGCTTAGAGGAATTCAACATAGCTGACGGCACGTCAATCGGACGTCCGTGGCTCGAGATATGAGCGTTTCCGCTCTGAGGGCCCGGTTGGTTTTGTGTACGAACCAACCCAGCCAAACTCAAAGTATTCCGAAACCTTGAGTGAGATATACCGAAACGACCGTCTCGATCCAAGGATCGTGTTTCCGCTGACGACGAGTCGTTTGGAGGCCCGTAGATCAAGTTACGTGCGTTTGAGCAAAAACGTCCGAAGACGGGGGGTACTGGCCCGGGCCGACCCGACCCGACCCCCCCGGGAGTCGGCCGAACCGGGTCGACCTGACCCGGTCCGGTCCGGCCAGGGCGCGGCCCGACCGGTCGGACCGGCCTGGCCGGGATCGGCCGAGCGGCCGAACGGCCGAGGCGCGTGGCGCGCCGCCCCCGCGGCCTGGTGGTGCCGCGGCCCCCCGCGTGGGGCCGCGCTGTGTCATGGATGCGGCTTCAGCCACGTCCAAGGGCACCGGACCCGCGTGGTCGGGGGTCCGCGGGTGCCGCCGCCGCCGCGGCTTCAGCCGCGGCCGCCTGTCCGGCGGCACGCTAGGGCGCCGCCGCTCCCAGCTGCCGGCGTCGCCGCGCCGGCGACATGTGCCGCTGGCAAGTTTCGCGGGCCACCGGGATCGCTCCGGTTGTCCGATTCTCTTCCCGTCTGCGCCATTGCTCCTCCCGGGAATCGTTCTTCACTACGGGATCATCAAACATCCATTGCGTCATGTTCCTTCGTCGCCCACCAAATACACACAAAATGAAGAACAACGGAGGGTCGTCGGGCCGTGTTCGTTTGGCCCGCACCCTCCGCGTTAGAGATAAACAACCGGGAGAATTTTGTTCAACACATGAACCGAAAATCTTAATAAAATAAAATTGTTCATTTGAATCCGGTTCTTTAATTTTTAAAGAACGTTCACGGGAATAAAAATAGGGGTATTCCAAATCATAAAATCCCTACCTCGTTGGTCGTCGCGCGCGGGCGTTCTTCGCGGAAAAGCTCGTCACGGAAGAGGGGGATCATCGCGTCGTCGCGGGAATGCGTCGCGTCATCACGGGATCCGGCGTTGAGTCGGTGAGCTCAACAGACCAAGAACAACAGATTTAAAATTATAAATAATTAAATCTGTGTTTCGTTTAAAACCAAAAAGAACCTTTAGAGGAAACCCGAAATCACTCACCTCAAATGGTTGGTGATCGGAGATCAGACCGGGGAAGAACGTCTCGGACAGAAGCGCCGTCGATTTTCGGGTTCGACGTTCTTCGCGTTCTTCGCTTTCTTCGCGTTTTTCGCGTTCTTCGCAAAGGAGAAGAAGATACAAGGGTCCTCTCAAATATTTTCAACACGCAAATAACCAGAGGTCGAGCGTTGGCCTTATTTTATTATTACGCCAACGAATTTGAAAACTGGTTAAGAAAAGACAAATCAATTCGTTGAATAAATTCAACCAAAGAAACATCCCATTTAATTCACGAAATAAACCGCCCAATTAAATGGTCTATTATGATTTTAAGAAATGCGTCAGTTGACTTTCATAAAGACGGGTTCTCGCGGGTGCGTTTCTTAGCGGAAAGAAACGGCGGGGCTCGTGCGGGCCCCACCTCACAAATATCCTACCAAGGGGGTAGGATATTTTTGGATATCATCCTATCTGGTTCAACTCAGTTCAAGCCATCAATAAGTGGCTTCAAGTGGCTTCCAAGTGGCTTAAGTGAAATAAAATAAAGTTGTCGCAAAATTATTTTATTTCTTAACTTTAAGCCCGAAAATTAAAAACCACACCCGAGCGCATGCAACTCCGGAAGAGGCGTTCCTAAGAGAATACCAGCGCTGCGATTTCATCGGTGCCCTCAGAATTCGATTCTGGGCACCGGCTCAAAAGTTAGAAAAACCTGCTCGTCCGTTCACTGAACGTACCCGAGCCAAAACTTCGGAAAATGATTCCGGGCACACCGGGCCTCGGAATCAGGTGCCGTAAAAAACTGCACTCTTGTAAAATTCCAAAGAAAATTAAGAAAAAAAGTTCCTTGAAATTTACGGGTCTTTACATTACTCCCATCTCAGGACTTTACGTCCCCGTAAAGATACATCAAAAACTAGGGAAACAAATGTGGGTACTGAGCACGCATCTGAGCCTCCCGCTCCCAAGTGCTCTCCTGTAGGTTCCCGTGCTGCCATCTGATGCGCACAAGAGGAATCGATCGCCCACGTAGGACTCGCTCTTGTCGATCCTCTATCTCCACTGGGACCTCCGCAAAAGTCTCCCCATCATCGACGTCTACCTCCCCATAGTCAATAATGTGCGTCGGGTCGTCTACGTATCTCCTCAGCTGGGATACGTAGAAGACGTCATGCACCCGGTGCAACTGAGGTGGTAGAGCCAGGCGATAAGCCACCTCGCCAATCCTGCTGAGGACCTGGAAAGGCCTGATGAAGTGTGGAGACAACTTGCTGCCTCAGCCAAATCTCTGCAAACCACGTTGAGGTGAGACATGCAAGAAGACGTGGTCACCATCCTCGAACTCTAGTGGCCTCCGCCTCCTGTCAGCATATGACTTCTGCCGGCTCTGTGCTGTCCTCATCCGCTCCTGGATGACCTGGACCTTCTCTATCGTGGCTCGGACCATCTCTGGTCCCACAAGTGCTGACTCCCCAGGGTCTGTCCAGCACAAGGGAGATCTACAAGGCCTTCCGTACAACGCCTCATAGGGTGCCATCCCGATGGTGGAGTGGTAGCTGTTGTTGTACGAGAACTCCACCAAGGGTAGGTGGTCCTCCCAGCTGCGACCAAAGTCAAGGACACATGCACGGAGCATGTCCTCGAGAGTCTGAATGGTCCTCTCCATCTGACCATCCGTCTGAGGGTGAAAGGCGGTGCTCAAACGTAGCCGCGTCTCGAATTCCTCCTGCAATCCCTTCCAAAGCCGGGAGGTAAAGCGAGCGTCCCGATCGGAGACAATAGTCGATGGCACACCGTGAAGCCGTACAATCTCTTGAACGTAGAGATGTCCCAAGCTCTCCACTGAGCCCTGCTCTCGGATGGGTAAGAAGTGTGCCGACTTGGTGAGTCGGTCAACAATCACCCAAATGGAGTCGTGACCTCTAGAAGTGTGTGGAAGTCCAGTCACGAAGTCCATAGATATGCCATCCCACTTCATCTCCGGGACCTCCAAGGGATGTACCAAGCCTGCCGGTACCGGGTGCTCTGCCTTCACCTGCTGGCAGGTGAGGCACCGTGAAACGAACTCTGCCACAACCTTCTTCATGCCTGGCCACCAGTGCTGATGTCTGAGATCCTGGTACATCTTCGCCACTCCAGGATGTACCGCCAAAGTAGAAGTGTGGAACTCTCTCAGCACCTCCTCTCGTAAAGCGACTGGTACCAAGGAACGTCCTCTGAAAAGGACATCGTGCTCTGCTCCAAGGGAGAAACCATCAGGTGCCCGTCCCGAGGATATCTGTGCATGCCGTGTCTCACAGTCAGCCTCCCCACGCTGTGCCTCTCTGACCCGCTGTAGAAGTGGAGGAGAGACTGTGAGAGACTGAAGGAAGGTTGCTCCGTCTCTATCCACGAAGGATATCTGCAAGGTGGCTAGCTGCTCTGTCGCCTCCTCAAGTAGCTGGATTCCCGTCCTCCTGCTAAGGGCATCAGCTACCACGTTCCCCTTCCCGGTATTATAGACTATCTCAAAGACATAGTCCTGGAGGAACTCAAGCCATCACCGCTGTCTCAGGTTCAGGTCCTTCTGAGAGAAGATATACCTGAGACTCTGGTGGTCAGAAAAGACTGTGAAGCGCTCGCCCATCAGATAGTGTCGCCATGTCTTTAGGGAGAAGACCACTACTGCCAACTCCAAGTCATGGGTAGCGTAGTTCTGCTCATGCGGCCTCAACTGATGTGATCCGTAGGCAATCACAGCCCGCTCCTGCATCAGGACACACCCGAGTCCGGTCCCTGATGCATCGCAGTAGACTACGTATCCAACTCCCTCCTCAGGAAACCTCATGATAGGTGCGCTGGTCAACCTCTGCCTCAGCTCCAGGAAGCTTTGCTGACATCTGTCTGACCACACGAAGGGTTTACCCTTCTAAGTCAACACTGAGAGTGGGGCCGAAACTCTGGAGAAGTCCGGCACAAATCTCCGATAGTATCCGACTAGGCCCAAGAAACTCCGCACCTCTCTCACGCTCTTGGGTGGCTCCCAAGCTAGCACTGCCTCGATCTTCGCGGGATCCACTGCAACTCCCGCCTCAGAAATGACGTGCCCTAATAAGTGGACCTAACGTAACCAGAACTGACACTTCGAGAGCTTTCCATAAAGCTGGTGCTCTCGGAGTGTGTCTAGTATAACACGCAAGTGGTAGGCGTGATCTTCCTCCGTGGTCGAGTACACCAAGATGTCGTCGATGAAGACTACGACAAATCAATCGAGGTATGGCTGGAAGATCCTATTAATGAGGCTCATGAACACTGCTGGAGCGTTGGTCACGCCGAAAGGCATAACCAAGAACTCATAGTGGCCATACCGACACCTGAAGGTCGTCTTCTGCACATCCTCATCTCGAACTCTGAGATGATGATAGCCTGACCTGAGGTCTATCTTTGAGAACCACCGTGCTCCCTTGAGCTGATCGAAGAGGTCATCAATCCAGGGTAGCGGATACTTGTTCCTCACTGTCACCTGGTTCAGGTGACGATAATCGACACATATTCGCAAGCTCCCGTCCGTCTTCTTGGCGAACAATATCGGGGAAGCCCAGGGTGAAACACTGGGTCGGATGAACGCCTTGCCCTGCAAGTCCTCCAACTATACCCGCAGATCTAGAAGCTCAGCGGGGGCCATCCAATATGCTGGAGTGGATATCGGGGCTGTCCCGGGGAATAGGTCAATATAAAAGTCTACCTCTCTGCGAGGAGGTAGTCCTGGAACGTCGTCGGGAAAGACGTCCGCATACTGATCCACCACTGCAGGAAAACTGGGACTCCGCACGTCAACTGCTCCCAGGATGAGGCTAGCCAACTGATGACCGATTGGCTAACCTCTCCTTTGCGTGAGTCCATCCTATGCTGCTAAGGCTCCCTTATCGCCGGTGAAGGTGAACCTGCTCCCGTCGGTGCGCACACATCGCACCTTGCGCCTAATGCAGTCAATCTGAGCATGGACCGTAGATAACCAATCCATTCCCAAGATGACGTTGTAAGGCCTCGACGCCGCTACAAGAAGATCCCAGCCGAAGCTCTCGCCTCCTAGAGTAAGCTCGCACTGCCGGCACCAGTGCGTAATCGTCGAGTCTGCTCCCGTAGGAATCTCTAGCCGTAAGGATCGAGCCAATGGCTCTATTGGAATCTCCGAGCTCCGAACAAGGGCAGTGGCTATGAAAGAGTGACTCGCTCCTGTGTCTATCAGAACTGCAGCAAGGGTGGAATAGACACAGATCGTACCTCGAATCATCTTTGGCGCACCGTGGTCGTAGGCCTCTGCTGCCTGGAGCTGCGCCTGTCTCTGCCCACCAGCTCCCTGTGGTCGGGCCGGGCCTCCTGGTGGTGGTGGTGGCAGAGCCTCAAAGCGTCGCCCACCACCTGCTGCTCGGCCAACTCCTCTGCCTCGTCTGCCTCCTCCCCGCGGACCACCACGGTCGACCCTCTACCTCTGCCTGGGTGGCCCCTCCACCGTCTGCTGCCCCTCGGTACGGCGGGTCGGGCAGTCACGAGCCATGTGGCCTTGCCCGCCGCACTCGTAGCACTGCCTGCCTCTCGGAAGACTGGCTCCGCGCTGAGTGCCCTGCACTGCTGAGCCAGTGTCCCGAGGTCATCTTCCGGAGGGCCTGGTCTGCCTGGAACCCTGTGTCATCCGTCGGCTACCTGCTGCCGAAGACTCCGCTATCTGCCGCCCTGCGGTAGGTCTCGCTGTGGACTCATCCAGGAAGGTCTCGATCAGAAGGGCTCACTCTAGCACTCCTGCCTGGGTCGGGATGCTGAGGGAGATCAGCGATGCCCTGATCTCATGTCTCAATCCCTGCTCGAAGGTCCGGGCCCGGAAGAAGGGGTCCCGTACCATGTCGGTCGAGTAGTGAGATAGGTCGGTGAACCTCGCCGCATACTGGGCGTCCGTCAAGCTACCCTGCCGCAGCTGAAGAAGCTCCTGTATGCGCCCCGCACAGAGGGTGGCCGGGACGAACTCTGAGCGGAAGAGGCTCTCGAAGTCCGTCCAGATGAGGGAGGCCTCATCGTGTACCTGGAGCATCAGGCTCCACCATCGCCCTGCTTCTGCGTGCAATAGGCTCGCCGTGAGAATCACCATGAGGTCTGCTGGTGTCCTCACTAGCCTAAAAACTCGGACGACCGCCTCCAGCCAGTCCTCGGCTGCCTGGGGGTCCGACTCCCCACAGAACCTGGGTGGTCGCTGACACTGGAACTCGTGCAGAGCTCCGAGGCGTCGTGTGTCGTCAGCTGCCAGTGCAGGAAGCATCGGGGGCTCGGTGGGTAAAGGTACCGTCGGTGCCTCTGCTGTCAACGTGCCCTGTACCGAGGCTTCGTCGCTCGGCGGGCTGTCGTCGCGCTCTACTCTAGGAAACCTAGCTGGCTGCTATCGTCGTCCCATCCTGAAAAGGAAACAAGAATGCCATGGTCAGAACAGTATACCTGGTGAGCTGACACAAGTAATCACAGTGAAAACTTGAAACACACATGCAATCAATGTTTTCGTGCATTAAGTCGGAAATCAGAAGTCAGGGTCCTGGTGTATGGATACGTCGGCCGCCGCACCAACACTGGACTCCCTGGATTGATAACCACACTCAATACGCTAAACACTATTGCTCCACATAGAACAAAGATCAGAGTCTGCGGTAGAACCAACCACCTTTGATACCAATTTGTCACGACCCGCCCTCGGGGCCCGTGCCGTGACTACCCCAAACCCGCCTTCCATAGGCCAGGGGCTGGCGACTAGCACCAAGGCGTAAATCCCAACAAAAAGTGAAGGCATTGCCTTTGAAAAGTAACAAGCACCACATAGTAAACATGCGGAATGTAAACACTAAGTAAAAACTGTACAAGCTGTGCTGAAAGTAAAAGGGGCCAGAAATACAAGCCCTACTGTAAAGTACAACTTAAAAGAAGAACATCAACTAAAAAGGGAAAACTGCAGCGTCGAGCCGTCCTCTGGAAATCCCACCTGAAGGGTGGGTACAGATAGCCTCCACTGCTCCTTGGGTCCACCTGACCGGTCCGAGTACGTCTCGCCCAGTGGTCCACCTCCAGGTACCGTCCTGCTCCACACGCCTCCACCACAATCAGCGTTGTCCATCGTCTGCAACCAACACAACGTAGTGCGGGCAAAGCCCGTGGAGGGGTGAGTATAAGCTACTCAGTAGGGACCCCGAGACCGCCGAAGGTCTCCCGAAATCCACAAAGGATAATCCACAAAGGAAAGATACAATCACGACGTAACATCTGACGCAGCTTAGGTATATGCCCATATATATACCTAAGTCATCAATTCCCGTTTGGCTCCAACGTCTGAGCCCAAGCACAACCCAGTCCACATAGGAAAGCAAACGTATACCCACACAGGATAGAACAACACAATCCAAAAAGGAGAGTAAACAGTATATCCACACAGGATAGCTCAACACAATCCACAAAGGAGAGAAACACAAGATTCAGCTCACACAGGTATACTTCTTCGGATGATGATTAAGACGATCACTGATCCATCTAAGTCGTCGGACCCACGAAGGATCGATAGGTAACTAACCCCCGCAATGACCCACACATGATCGGGCCCACACAGGACCTGTAGGTGCTGGCTCACACAGAACCGATGAGCGTGGACCCACACAGGATCGGACCCACACATGATTGGGCCCACACAGGACCGGGCCCACACAGGACCTGTAGCACTGATCCACATAGGATCACTGAGTGCAGTAGTCGTCGCAGTCCACTGAGGATCTCTGCACAGTCGTCGCCACAATCCAATGAGGATCTCTGCACGGTCATCGTCGGAGTCCACTGAGGATCTCTGCACAGTCGTCGCTGCAGTCCACTGAGGATCTCTGCACGGTCGTCGCTGTCGAAAAAGCAGTCGCAGCCAGCTCTAGGGTTCCCGCACACAGCAAACTCGTTCGGGAGGGTCCGCTCCACGAGCCGAGAGGCCGATATATCAACTGACACAAAGTACTAAGTGGATGTATCCAAAAGTTCTGTATCGTCAACAGGATCTCAGTGTCGCAGACGGCACGTCAATCGGACGCCCGGTCTGAGAGTTATTGGCTTTTTCGTCCAAGGGGCCCGGTTGGTTTTTAAGGCAAAACCAACCCGAACCTACTCCACCTACGTCCAAACCTCTGGCGGAGTATGCCAAAAGATCCGTCTCACTTAGAGAAATTCAACGAAGCTGACGGCACGTCAATCGGACGTCCGTGGCTCGAGATATGAGCGTTTCCGCTCCGAGGGCCCGGTTGGTTTCGTGTACGAACCAACCCGGCCAAACTCAAAGTATTCCGAAACCTTAGTGCGATATACTGAAACGACCGTCTCGATCCAAGGATCGTGTTGCCACTGATGCCGAGTCGTTTGAAGGCCCGTAGCTCAAGTTACGGGCGTTTGAGCCAAAACGTCCGAAGATGGGGGGTACGGGCCCGGGCCGACCCGGCCCGACCCCCCCGGGAGTCGGCCGAACCGGGTCGCCCCGACCCGGTCCGGTCCGGCCATGGCGCGGCCCGGCCGGTCGGACCGGCCTGGCCCAGTTCGGTCGAGAGGCCGAAAGGCCGAGCGGCCGAACGGCCGAGGCGCGCGGGGCGCCGCCCCCGCGGCCTGGTGGTGCCGCGACCCCCCGCGTGGGGCCACGCTGTGTCATGGACGCGGCTTCAGCCGCATCCGAGGGCACCAGACCCGCGCGGCCGCGGGTCCGCGGGTGCCTCCGCCGCCGCGGCGGCTTGTCCGGCGGCGCGCTGGGGCGCTGCCGCTCCCGGCTGCCGGCGCCGCCGCGCCGGCGACCCGCGCCGCCGGCGAGTTCCGCGGGCCACCGGGATCGCTCCGGTGGTCCGATTCTCTTCCCGTCTGCGCCATTGCTCCTCCCAGGACTCGTTCTTCACTGCGGGATCGTCAAACATCCGTTGAGGCACGTTCCGTCGTCACCCTCCAAATCCACACAAAATGAAGAACGGCGGAGGGTCGTCAGGCCGTGTTCGTTTGGCCTGCACCCTCCGCGTTAGGGATAAACAACCGGGAGAATTTTGATCAACACATGAACTGAAAATCTTAATAAAATAAAATTGTTTATTTGAAACTGGTTCTTTAATTTTTAATGAACGTTCACGGGAATACAAAGAGGGGTATTCCAAATCATAAAATCCCTACCTCGTTGGTCGTCGCGCGCGGGCGTTCTTCGCGGAAAAGCTCGTCGCGGAAGAGGGGGATCATCGCGTCGTCGCGGGAAGGCGTCGCGTCATCACGGTATCCGGCGTTGAGTCGGAGAGCTCAACGGACCAAGAACAACAGATTTAAAATTATAAATAATTAAATATGTGTTTCGTTTAAAACCAAAAAAACCTTTAGAGGAAACTCGAAATCACTCACCTCAAATGGTTGGTGATCGGAGATCGAAGCGGGGAAGAACGTCTCGGACGGAAGCGTCGTCGATTTACGGGTTCGGCGTTCTTCGAGTTCTTCGCGTTCTTCGTGTTCTTCACGTTCTTCGCAAGGGAGAAGAAGATACAAGGGTCCTCTCAAATCTTCTCAACGCACAAATAACCAGAGGTCGAGCGTTGGCCTTATTTTATTATTACGCCAACGAATTTGAAAACTGGTTAAGAAAAGACTAATCAATTCGTTGAATTAATTCAACGAAAGAAACAGCCCATTTAATTCACGAAATAAACCCCCCAATTAAATGGTCTGTTATGATTTTAAGAAACGCGTCAGTTGACTTTCTTAAAGACGGGTTTTCACGGGTGCGTTTCATAGCAGAAAGAAACGGCGGGGCTCGTGCGGGCCCCACCTCACAAATATCCTACCAAGGGGGTAGGATATTTCTGGATAGCATCCTATCCGGTTAAACTCAGTTCAAGCCATCAATAAGTGGCTTCAAGTGGCTTCCAAATGGCTTAAGTGAAATAAAATATAGTTGTCGCAAAATTATTTTATTTCTTAACTTTAAACCCAAAAATTAAAAACCACACCCGAGCAAACGCAACTCCGGAAGAGGCGTTTCTAAGCGAATACCGGTGCTGCGATTTCATCGGTGCCCTCAGAATTCAATTCCGGGCACCGGTTCAAAAGTTAGAAAAACCCGCTCGTTCGTTCACTGAACGTACCCGAGCCAAAACTTCAGAAAATGATTCCGGGCACACCGGGTCTCGGAATCAGGTGCCGTCAGAAACTGCGCTCTTGTAAAATTCCAAAGAAAATTAGGAAAAAAATTTCCTTGAAATTTATGGGTCTTTACAACTTATAAGTACACTCTGTGTGTGGAAGGCTACACACCATATAATCCTGGTGTACGACCATGTAATGTTCTGAAAAAAAAACTCTATGAACATGATGTGTAGTCTCAAGTACATGCCGTGTACTTTTTTTATTGTTTAAATCAGACAGTAAAGTCATTTTTGTGAAAATGGATAGAGGATCTCCCGGGTTGGAAAACAAACAACGCCATACCTTCAATCCATTCCTGATTCATCATCCAAACCCTGATTCTATCGCTATCGATTGCATTTGAACCCAATCAGTAAGATACTGATTCCTCTTGATCCATTATTGGTGATTTTTTATCCTGATGAAGTTATTTAAGGTTGAGAATTTATCATCATTTTTTAGATCTACCTCATTATCACTTGAATTGAAGGATGAGGCTTGATGAGGAGAGTTCTACTATGACAAGGTAGGTGGTCTTGTGCCTTTCACTCAATGTTGAGTTGTTTATATGTGTTGTAGTGCCATTCACCCATTCTTAGGGTGTAGCATTGAATGGAAATTGGCCCTTATTGTTTTCTAATGATGATTAGGTTATGAATTAAATTAATCTAATCATGTTTGAGCTTGTTGGTTTGATTAAGGGCCACCCTGTGGGTGTCTTTCCCTTTGATGACCATTGTTTGGACATTTGGCCAAGGATGCCTATGAGAATGACTTTGTTTCCATTTTTGGGGTTTTTAAAATGTAATTGGTTAATTGAGTGTTTCCCATGCAAGACGACAATTGCTTAATCCTTGTGATAGTTTAATTCACATGTTTTACTATTATACATAAACTACCCATGTGTGTATATTTGTTTAAGCCTTGTAATTTTTAGATTACATATTAGTATTTTGATATGAACTACCCATGTGTTTAAGCTTTGTGATAGTTTAACTCAATTATTTCTTGTTTTGTATGATACCCATGTGAGTGGTTATTTTGTTAACCATGTAATAGTGTAATTTACATGTGTTTTATTTTATACTGAAATGATGATATACCGGCCTCAACCTTGTATATTTTTATGGTTGTGGGTGAGAATTTGTCATGCCTATGGGCGAGGATTTGTTATGCATGCGGGTGAGGATTTTTCATACCTGCGAGTGAGGTTTTTTATGCTTGAGGGTGGGGGTTTTCTATTCCTACGGGTGAGATTTTGAATTGAATATTGAAATGGAATGACTTATGACGCGTCTGCCAAGCCAAACAATAAGATTGGATTCAGTTTTCAGTTCATTTGTTTAGATAAAATTCTAAGGTATCTATTGAGAATTCTTTATACGAGGGATTAATAGGCTTAAGGTGGATCTTGAGACTTATATAATTCAATGTAACTGAATGGTTTAATTGAACATAATGAATGAAAATGGAAAACATGGATTATAGGATTGTTTACTTTTGAGTACTTCCAAGTTTATTGCTTTTCCCTTTTTGTACACTACCTATTGCATATGCTCACTGACAGATCGACACAGATCATGGGTGATCACCTACTAGGATTTATCTCTCACACCCAATATGGGTCATGCTTTTGATCCCAAATAGATTATATTGCTTCAGGTGTCGATAAGGGGAAATTCCCTTCTATAGGTACTTCAGATTCTATTTAAAATCCGCAGACCATGAGACCATGATGAGGCTTGCGATGCTTCTTAGTTTCCATTTCTTATTTTGATTTTAGAACATATATTTTGGATTCCTACAGTGCATCTGTTTTGGATGTTTTCTTAGAACATAACATGTTGCATCATCTTTTGTATGGAATGATGCTTAGTTATTTATCTTCTCATTCTTATGCTATTTATATCAGATGCATTCTATGACTACTTTCGCTATTGTATTATTATTTATTCTGCTATGTTAAACTCTTCCAATGAGGGCATAGTTTCCCAATATCACACCCTGGGCCCTCACTGCTAGTCGACATCCTCTGGAATTTGGGGAAATGCACATGAGGCCATGTGACCAACTTGTTATGGGGCACCAGTTGAGTGGCATCCGGATCCAGGATGTTACAAAGTGGTATCAGAAGATTTTGCTTTTATCATTTTCTTTATTGTTTGGAGACAATAGATTGAGATGGAAAGGTAATGGATTTGGTACTAATCTGTTCCTGAGTGTAGCTACGCCACATACAGGGTAAGGCCAAATTACCACAAATGAAATTGTAATTTTTTGGATTTTGAGCTATTACAGTTGATTCGATTTCACAGTTGAGTGATACACTTGTTTTGTGATGTTGTTATTGATATCATTGTTGTTATATTTTGTTTTAACCCAATGAGATGAGGGTATTCCATCTCATGCATCATATAGGCACTTATTAAAAATCTCATGTCATGTATTCTTGTCATGCCATTTATAGAGCATTACTGATTGCCTATTGTTGTGATAGATATTTTTCTAGATATGCATGCTGTTATGATATGTGTATTGGTATGTGTTATGGTTAAATTGGATGGATGCCAAAATTTGGTCCCTGAGGAGTATGGACCCTATGGGATTATAATTCTGTGGGTCATTTTTTATCAATGTGATATAGATTATATTTTTATGTGCTAAATGTGGATTCCAAGATTTGATTTGCAGGGAGTATGGCCCCCCATAGATAGGAATTTGGATCATTGTTGCATTATTTAAAAAAACAAGGGTTTCAAGGAAGTTTTTGAGGATTAATATTCAGAAACCTAGGCAAAACGACATGTGTTCCTATGAACACACACCTTGTTTTCTTATGTTCAGGAAGAAAAGAACCTTTTCAAGTACAGGGCATGTACTCTGAGTACACACTATATAGTAGATGGCCGTGTCACCGGCTGTGTGATAGAAAACATGGGTTTTTGAGTTTTGATCAGAACATGTCATGTACCTTATGTACACCCCGTGTAGTTTTATATAGAAATACCTGTATGGATCTGGCCATGTTAAAGTACCTAGGTAGGAGGGAATACTTGAGTACATGCCATGTTTCAACCCAACACACTATGTACCTATGACATTTACACAACCAAGGAAGGAGTAGTTACACACCCATGTGAGAGTTAAGGGGACACTCCATGTACCTAGGATGTTTACACTCCCAATCTAGTAGAAGTACACACCCGAGTAGGAACTTGAGGATACAAGTCATGTATCATTTCTACACGCCATGTACTCATCTTTTGTGAACTCCTGAGGCATTTATTCTCCTGTTTAGTTCTTTCATGCACATGAGCCTCATCCCAGTTGGTGAGGAATCTCCAAGTGCATCCATGAGACCCAGGTTTGAATCTAGGAAGAGACATATTTTTTTGGTATTGAAGAAGTACTGCAGCAGGTACAGTATCAGGCATTGTTCGGTAATCTAGTAACCGAAACTATTTTCCTTCAGGCCACTGGTTTGGGCATGGAGTCCCTAATGCCTTTGGGCCACTGAAGGCCTTTGGGCCAATTAAGGATTTCGAGCCACCTTAAGGCCTTCAGGCCACCTCATTTAGATCATGCAGTGCAGGTGCAACTAGACTGACCAAAGAAACTAGCTCCAGATGGGGACTCAGAGCAAGCGATTTCACCTGAACAAAGCTATAAAGATATGGAAGAATGGGAGGGTATGGGTAATGCCATCGGGACCAGTCCTGTGCACCTCTGCACATGTATTTCTTGTTGAACAAGCAATGTGAAGGTGGGAAGCTGACTTCACGATCTAGATGTTGGGGAGGAGCATTTCTAAGTAGTCATGTTTGGGATGAATTCCTCTGAGGCCTTTAGGTCATTTAATCCAATTAAGACTACATGCCTTGTAAGGGTTACCCCTCATCCCTTAAAAGGGGGTTATCAAAAATCAATAAAAAAGAAGTCCTTCGGGCCATTCGGGTAGTTCTTTCACTCTTGAACTGCGAACCTTGATCAACTTTATAACACCCGAAACATTTCATGGTAAGATTATCTTAAAAAATTTAAATTCATTAGATAGCCTATATTACCGAAATCATTGAGTCTCTATAAAAAAAAACTTGGTTATTATAGGAAATATTCATAACCTAGCCATTAAACTTCAATTTACAACTTCTGTGTTCTGAATTTCAAAAAACAAACATACACGATTGTGATGAGGGTGATATTTAGAGTCTGATAGAATCAACATAAATTTTTGGTGAATAGTAACTTACCATTATGAATAGTAACCTACCCTTATTAATAGTAAATTACCCTTATTAATAGTAATACGACCCTTATGAATCTTAACCTTAACCATGAATTTGTAAATAAAATTTACACACCTTAAAAACGAAGATGAATATTTTAAGTGTTGGTATTTTTTGATTAAATGATAAATTTAATTAAAAATTAAATTTCACATATTTAGAAAAATATTTTTGAAAAATGTAGTTAATTTTTAGATTCTAAACATTGAAAAATGGTTAGAGTGATTTTTTGGGATTTTTCTGAAATACATGAATTTTCGGTGAATAGTAAAATACGGTAATTACGGTATAAATACATTATGAGATAAATAAACAATTCCTCACATCATGGATGGTGTAAGAAACCATTAATTCGAACTCACATGAAATTATTACTTTTTTTGGTTATGGAATCATCACTAATTCTTGTCCCAGAGAAAAATAATAAACTAATGATTAAAATATTGAGAAAACCCTCCTCCCCTCCACTATATAAACCACCCCTCAGCCCCTCTTCCTCCCACACTGCTCAATATTTGAGCCTTACCTAATTTCTACCAGATACAATTTCCAAGACCACCCCCACCCCCACGTCCAAGACTTTCTGGTCTGACCAAAAGTCCAAAAACAAAGGCCTTAAGGAGATTCTAAAGGAGGAGTACTCAAGAGGTGAACCTCTCTACCATTTTCTTTCAACTTGTTTTACAAGTTCAATTATTTTCTTGATATCTCCTCACCTACCAACAACCAAATTCTAGGATAATTCCAGTACCTTATATGGACTGTAATTTTATTATGCTAATAGTATATTTCATCATCATCTCTCTTTTCCCCCTCCACTTACACAAAAAATAAAAATACCACCTGAGATGTGTTAATTTATCACATTCAAGGATGCTGGGTTTTGAATTTCTATTACCATATTCAACAATGGTCATGAAACCTTTTTAATAGTTAAACCAAATCGAAATATATGTATTTTAACTTATTAAATGTTCTATAATCCTTACACACTCATAATATAAAATAATAATACAAAACAAGTTCATTATGCACAAAACCACCAAGTCAATCCAGGCATTTAACATTAACTTTTAACTAATGAGTCTTCCTCATGGTATATAACAAAAATTTTTATAAGATAATTTATATATATTTAATGTCTCTAAAAATATATTTTAACAATTCTGAATGTTTAACCACATTTCAAACAAATTTTCATTCATGAATACAAGTAAACTGATCATGAAAACCAAGGAAGAAATTGCTTCTAAAACAATAAAATGTAACCTCTTAAACCCATATAAAGTCCATGAATGAACACAATAATGTTAAAATAAATAAATTAAATATACTTTAGGTTATTTATTTATTAACTATGTAATATAAATTTTATTATTCAGGTTATTAAGATCAATTGAAGTAAACATTCAGTCATAAGGTAAAGTGGTTTTCATCTAACTTTTACTTCCATGAGATTTCCATTGTTCACCAATTATTTCTTGTATGTGGTGTATGTTTACTGCCATCTGATATATAATGTCATGAATCTATTTTTATTAATGGTATTCAGTGATTCACTTGATGATTATTAACTCAATTGATTACAATATTGTATGGGGCTTTGTTTCAGTTTCCATTTCATTGTGATGTACTTGGTATTGTGCACCTAATCATTCTTATGTGGTGTAACTACTACACCTTTGAGATAATTTTTCATTTGAACATGTAAATATATTATATATCCATATTATGTTTCCATTAATATGATTATTTTCTTAATCTGTATACCCTTTTACATACGGTGTTTATTTGAGATGTTGTTTTAACTATAAACATATTGATGAATATGTATCCTCTACTCTGTACGGATACTGAGAAGGAATATTTTAATTGTATTATATATATGTATAAAAAATTATTTGGACTTTCAATGATGGTTGATTCCTACTATATCCCTTTGATGCATCGATAGGTCTCATGAGAAAAATCAGTTGGCAACAAACCCTTCGAGTTTGTTTCCAAAATAGAATCAGATGAGTATCTACCCACAGACTTAACCATTTCGATAGTATAGTCGTATAATTTTCTATATACATTATGTCCAATTAATAATCACTCTCATTATTCATTTTAAGTTATTACTATCCATGAGGTTTTCATTATGACAAAATATATGGATACAGTATCATTCTCAGTTTATTAATGGCGTGGGTTTTTCATTTATTCACCATGCCATATTGACTATACCAATTTTATTATGATTCAATTATTGTTGATTCATGATTCTTATATTTTTAACCCATACTAATCATTTTAGATAACCCTTTTCAATTGTTTACCATCAACAGGTTATGAAGAGGATACCATTTTTTGAGTTATCGTGGATGCAGTTTATTAGTTTTTGTTATGTATTGTATTTTTTTACCTTTCCCAATGTAATATGAGTTATATGTATGTGTCTAGAATCTTCAAGACAACTAAATGAATAGTTCCTTCTAGATTTCACTCCTTTTAATCATTCTAATGTAATAAGTAATGAACCGACTCTAGTTTTTGGGGTCGGGGCATTATAGTTGGTATTAGAGGAAGTTTAGTAGCAAGCATGAAAACTAGATTTAGGAAACATAGTTTATAGTAAATCACCCAAATATTGAGTTTGAGGATAATCATAGAAGAAAATCCTAGAATTTTGGTAAAGTAGAGATTATATGGGTCTTCCTAGAAAATACATCCCTGTCTGGATACTACAAGTGGACGTGGTTCTTGAAGAGATCTACCTGGGAGTAACAACTCTGACAAGGAGTTTCGGGCATGACCCGAGGTATCCTAGTATATGATAAAGGGCCTTACTGCACACCTGGTTTGACACTCCCATGGGATATGCTTAGGGTAATTAACATTTTCTTTAAAACCCATTATGATGTTTTTAAAAGTAAATAGAAACAATGTTTATGATTATGAGATTAGTTGTGCATAAATTTTCAAATTATGTTAAGTGTTTTCTAGTTAGAAATTATGAACTACGACCTAATTTAGTGTATTAATTGTTTAGTGATGGCACCTAATGGAAGAATGGGAATCAATACCCACAAACAATGTAGGGATTTCACCCCTGAGCAAGTCAAATCAGTCAGTGTTGGAGAAGATCAGATCATGAACATATTGGGACAACTTACTCAAGTAATGACAAATAACCATGCTATGCCTATACTGGACCATTTCATGTGGAAGAAGCGCCCTTATTTTAGTGTGAATACTAATCTAGTGGTAGCTGATTAGTGGATCACGTCCCTTGAAAAGATATTTCTATAATTAAGATGCAATTAAAATGAAGAGGTAGTATTGGAAGTATATTTGCTCAAGGGTGATGATGATCAATGGTGGTCCTTGATCTAGAATACTATGGAGGAAGAAAAAATAGATGATATGGAATGGGTAAATTTTAAAGAAATATTCATTGAAAAATATTTCCCTCATGAACAATGAACTGAAATGAAGAGAAACATGCTTAGCCTAAAGCAAAGGGAAGAAGAGAGTGTTGTAGAGTATGAGGTTACCTTCACAAGATTAGCTAGATATTCTACACAGTGTGGATGTGATTCAGAAGACAAGATTTATCATTTCATTTAAGGTCTTAATCCAATTCTTCGAAGGGCACTATCTTCTCAAAAAAATTCATTATACGATGAAATTATATTATGTTCCATCAAAACATAAAAGTAATTTTATAGATCAAATTTGTTCATGGGAAATAAAGATATTAAGGGGCATTCTAATAACCATGGAATATCTAAAGAACCAATGAATATTAAGGGAATAAGGAAATTTCCATTATGCGGGAAATGTGGATAGAATCATCCTAGGAAATGTATGAAAGGCATGTGGGTATTGTATAAGTGTGGAGAAAAGGGGCATCTATCTAGTGAATTCAAGAGGAAGATACTAGTCAACGTTGTTCAATGATATAATTTTATAGATATGGGACACTATAAAAATGATTTTACAAAGATCTAAAGAAACTTTCTTCATGAAAGGCCATGAGTACAATGAAAAGATTATGCAATTACAATAGTAGAGGTTGAAGTTCCTAAATCTGTGGTCGTGGGTACTTTAATTGTTTCCTCAAACATAGATAACTCTTTATTTGATTTTGGATCATTCCATTCATTTATATCATCCCAGTTTTCCAAGAAAATTATATGTTCCCAATTTGATTTAATAAAGGAGTTGCTAGTCAAAACTCCTAGGGGATGTATCATTTCAATAAAGATGTGTTGGTCAGTCCCCCTTATGACACATAATTATGATTTAGTTTCTAACCTTATCATCATACCAATGATTGAATTTGATATAATTCTCGATATGAATTGGCTGAAAAAATTATGATGCAAAGATCTATTGCAAGAATAAAGAAGATACAGTTTTTGAGAATGGTGTAGAATCCCTTATATTTAGAGTAGAAACCTCACCATATGATTATTCTCTAGATCCACCCTAGTAGTGCTAATAAATTAAATTATTGGAGAGGAAGAAAACACAATATATATGGTCGAGGAAAGAAATCTTATAATTTAAGATGTACCTATTGTGAAAGAATACAATGATGTATTTCCAGAGGATTTACCTTGACATCCTCTAGAGTGAGAAGTTGATCTCTCTATTGGTTTAATTCGGGGTGCAGGACCTATATCAAAGACTCCCTATAGAATGGACATTTTGGAATTAGTGGAGCCAGAGAAACAACTAGTGGAATTGAGTGACAAAGGATTTATTCGACCTTTTGTTTCTCCATGGAGAGCCCCAGTCCTCTTTGTCAAGAAGAAAGATGAATCCATGAGGCTATGCATTGATTATAAGTAAATCAATGAAATTACAATAAAAAAGATGTATGCTTTACCATGCATTGATGATTTATTTGATCAACTTTATAGAGCCCAATATTTTTCGAATATTGACCTTCAATCAAGATATCATCAGCTCAGTGTGAGAAAAGTAAATATTCCAAAGACAAAATTTTAAACCAGGTATGGGCATTATGAGTTTATAGTAATTCCTTTTGGACTGACTAATGAACCCTATGTTTTTATGGATCTTATGAAATGAGTTTTCAAGTAATATCATGATTAATATTTTGTGGTATTTATCAATGATATCCTGGTATACTTAAAAATCTACTAAGACCATGAGAATCAATTTTAGATTATTCAGAAAACACTTAGAAGAAATGAATTATATGATACGTTTAGAAAGTGAGAATTTTGGATTCAGTCAGTTTCTTTTCATGGACATATTTTCTCTAAGGATGGAATCTTAGTTGATCCTGTGAATACTATGGCAATCCATGAATTCCCATCGCCAACGAACATAACTGATGTACATAGTTTTATTTACTTATAAGGTTGTTATCGGTGTTTTGTTCAGAAATTCACCTGACTGGATAACCTGATAACCAAGATCACATGTAATGGGGTTAATTTTGTATAGACGAAAGAATGTAAAAAATGATTTGAATAATTGAAAAGAATATTTATCAATGATCCAATTTTGACTCTTCGATCTTGAAATGATGGATTTGTGATATAAATCAATGCATCAAAGAATGGAATGGATTGTTTACTTATGAAAAATGATAAAGTTATTGATTATGAATCAAGTCAGCTGAGGAATCATGAAAAACACTATCCAACTCATGATCTTGAGTTCGAAGCTGTAATATTTGCTCTGAAAATATTGATACACTATCTCTACGGTGGAAGATGTGAGATATATACAGATCACAAGATTTGGAAATAAATTTTTACATAGAAATAACTCAACATGAGGCAAAGGAGATGGCTAAAGTTACTCAAAGATTATGATTGTTTAATACACTACCATCTAGGAAAGGTAAATAAGGTGGAAGATGCATTAAGGAGAAAAGATCCTGGTCTTTTGACCCAAATGAGGATTGAGAGAGATACTATATTCATGGATCTACTAAATATGGATTTGAGAATTATTATGGAAGGGGAAACATATTTCTTGTTTAAAATTATTTCTAAACCATCTTTACTAGAGAAGATAAAAATATCTTAATCCGATGATGAGAATATACAAAAGAAAATTAAAACTGTTAAGGATGGAAGATTGGCAGACATTATATATGTAGATGGAGTTCTGAAATTTGGGAAGATTTTGTGCTTTACATTAGTACCTGAGTTGAAAAGGGAACTGTTAGATGATTATCATTTCTCAAATTTATCTATACACCCTGGTATCACTAAGATGTATAGAGATATGAAGGAACATTTTTGGTGGGATAACATGAAGTGAGAAATCGCTGACTACGTGTCAAGGTGGCTAGTTTTTTAACAAGTAAAGGCTGAGAGACAGCATCCTAGAGGGGTTATGAAACCTCTACGCATTCATATGTGTAAGTGGGATGGAATTATGATATAATTTGCCACAGGACTACCGAGGACACCAAGAAGTAATGATTAAATATGGTAATTTTTAATCATCTTACAAAATTAGTACATTTCCTTTCAATAAGAGAGGATTTACCACTTGAGTTCCTAACATGAATTTATATTAAGGATGTTGTAAGACTTTACAATTCACCCATATTGATTATATCCGATCGAGATCCCCAATTTACATCAAAATTATGGAAAAGTCTCTAGAAGGCTTTGGATACTGAGCTTTATATTAGTACTGCTTATCACCCCCAAACCGATAGATATTTTTAAAGGACTATTCAAACACTAGAATATATGTTGATATCCTACTATCTTGACTTTCAAGGTATATGAGATCAATACTTTCCTTTGGTGGAATTTCCCTACGATAATAGTTTCCATTATAGCATTCAAATGGTGCCATATGAAGCATTATATGGCAAGAGGTTCTGAATTAAAACTTGTTGGGATGAAGTTGGTGAGAGGAAACTTATAGGCCTAGATCTTATTGAAGAGATAACTGTAAAGTTAAAGAAAATTCAGGCCCAAGTTAAAGCATCCCAATGTAGGAAAAAGAGTTATGCTGACAACCGAAGAAAGTATTTTGAATATCAAGTGGGGGATCATGTATTTATAAAAGTATCACTATGGAAGGGTGTCTTATGGTTTTGTAATAAAGGGAAACTGAGCCCCAAGTACATTGGACCATTTGAAATTATGGAAATAATTGGAGTGGTAGCTTACCATTTAGCAATGCCACCATGTCTCTCCAAAGTTCATAATGTGTTCCGTGTGTCATTATTAAAGAAATACATTCCAAACCCAACGTATGTACTCACCTATGAAGAAATAGATCTGGAACATTATTTGTCATTCTTTGAAGAGCCTATGAAGATTCTTGATACTAGAGAGAAATTATTGAGAAATCGAATGACAGGTGTGGTAAATGTTCTTTGAAGAAACCATAAGATGAAGGAGGTAACATGGGAACCTAAAGATGTTATGAAGAATAACCATCCTCATAATTTTAAACGGACTTAATTTTTAGGCTGAAATTTATGATGATAGGAAGAATATAACACCATAACAATTTTATGGTATGTTTCTCTTAAATAATTCCAATTCATTAGATATCCTATATTTCATGATGCACTGAGTCTCTGCGAAAAAAAACTTTTTTATTATAGGAGATAGTCATAACCTAGCCATTAAACTTAAATTTTCCACTTCTGTGTTTTGAATTTCAAAAAATGGACATACAGAGTTGTGATTAGGGTGATATTTGTAGTCTGATAGAATCAAATTAAATTTTAAGTGAATAGTAACATACCCTTATGAATAGAAACTTAAACTTTTGAATAGTAACATACCCTTATGAATATTAATATAACCCTTATGAATTGTAACCTTACCCATGAAAGTGTAAATAAAATTTAGGCACCTTAAAAATGAAGATGAATATTTTAAGTGTTGCTATTTATCGATTAAATGAAGAATTTAATTAAAAATTAAATTTAGAATATTTAGAAATTTATTTTTGAAAATAATAAATATGTTTTGGATTCTAAATGTCAAAAAATGGTTAGGGTGAATTTTTGGGATTTTTCTGAAATACTTTAATTTTTTTGAATTGTAAAATACTGTAATTATGGTATAAATACATTATGAGATAAATACACTATTATTTGCATCATGGATGATGTAAGAAACCATTATTTCAATCCCACATGCACTTATTGCTATTTTTTCATTGAATAATCTCTATTTATTGTCTTAGGGATAAATAATAAACTAAGGATTAAAATATTAATTAAACCCTCCTCCCCTCTACTATATAAACCACCCCTCACCCCCACTTCTTACCACACCACTCAATATTTGAGCCTTACCTATGTTCTTACAAATACACTTTTAAAGACCACCCCCCGTGTACATTACCTACTGGTCTCACTAAAAGGAAAAAAGAATCCCTTAAGGAGATTCTCAAGGAGGAGTACTCAAGAGGTGAACCTCTCTTCCTTTTTCTTTCAACTTCTTTTACAAGTTCCATTATTTTGTTGATCTCAACTCACCTCCCAAAAAAATTCTATGAAAATTATATTACCTTAAATGTACTAGAAATTTATTATTCTAATGGAATATTTTATCACAATCTCTCTCTTCCCCCTCTTCTTCCATAAAAAATGAATAATGTTGTCCGAGATGTGTTAATTTATCACATTCAAAGACGACAGGTTTTCAATTTCTACTTCTATCTTCAAGACTAGTAATGAAACATTTTTAATGGATGAAATAGATCATAATATATGTATTTTACCTTATTCAAATTTTTGTAATCCTTACAGACTCATAATATAAAACAATAATACAAAACAAGTTCATTATACACAAAACTGCCAGGTTAATCCAAGTGTTTATCATTAACATTTAACTACAAAGTCATCCTCATGGTATATAAACAAAATAATTATATGATAATTTATATATATAATTTCACTAATAATATAAGTGAAAAATTATTTATGTTTAACCACATTTCAAACGAATTTCCATTCATGAATACAAGTAAACCGCTCATGAAAACCAAGAAAATGATTCTAAAACAATAAAATTGAACCTCTTAAACCAATAAAAAGGCCATGAATGAACATAATAAGATTAAAATAAATCAATTAAATGTATATTATGTTCTTTAATTATTAATTAATGAATCTAAATTTTATTATTTAGGTTATTAAGATCAATAGAAGAACACATTCAAGGATAAGGTAAGGGGTTTCTCATTTCACTTTTACTTCCCTAAGATTTCCATTTTCACAACTTATTTCTTATATGTGGTATATGTTTACTATAATTGGATATATAACATCATGATTCTATTTATATTCATGGTATTTAGTGATTCATTTGATGATTATGTTTTTCCTTCGTGGCGGCACATTTATAGGTTTGGGGAAAATGTAATGAATGGTCCAGCAGGTGATGAGCATTTGTTTGTTATTATAGAGAATTTCATGTAACCATATTTTTTTTGACCCTATCTACATAATTATACTTTAAGGGGGGATTTTATTTAACACATGTGTATTGGGAATTTTATCCCTTCCACATTATGAAGGAGGTTCTATAGTCAAATAGTCCCAGTGGGTGATTGCATGGGGTTAAGTATTTATGAAATAGGTCCTCTTAGGATATGAATTTATCAGATGGTCTCCATTAGGTTTATTCATGGAGAGAGAATCACCCAAAGGCCCTATTATCCATGATTCATGGACTTTATTTCCAAAGGAAGGTGCTCATTGGATAAAGATTTGGCCAACAACACATAAGGACTCCATTGGTCGAGAGGATGGAAGGTTGGGCTCATGACAAAATTTTTGGAGAAATTATTGCCTATTACAGGACTCTATTAAAGATTTAAGTGATGTTATTATGTTCATGATTCCAAGATTCATTCTCAAAGAGTGTATCCATAGGCTACCTCTAGTTTGCAGGATCATCATAGACATACATGGATTTGATGCTACGGAGGAAATGCTGACTTAAGACATTTAATAAGCCACTCTGGAGTTTATCATCATTCAAGGGGGATATAATTTGGCTTGATTTTGGGATCAGACCCATGAGATAGGATTCCTAAGTATCCTCAGGAGGGTAATAAAATCCAACGTAGTTCGGTGAACTTGTGGCTTATGCATGGAAGCTGCCCATTTGAGGGGACATGATTGGGTGAACCCTTTCGGAAGGGAACCTTTTTGAGCTCGGGCCCTCAAGAAGGCATTCTACAAATTCTAGTTTGAATATGAATCATAGTTTTTTTATATCAACATATGTTGGGGCTTACACATAGAAGCTACCCATTTGATGGGAACATGATTGGATGAACCCTTTCAGAAGGGAACCCTTTTGAGCTCAGGCCTTCAAGAAGGTGTCAGGCGTATCCTGTTTCGAATAGGAATTAGAGTTCTCATAGTTCTGGATGGGTTGGGGCTTACACATGGAATATTCCCATTTGAGGGGAATATCATTGGGTTAATTCTTTCAAAAGGGCACCCTTTTGAGCTCGGGCCTTCAAGAAGGTTCCCTACGTATCCTTGTTTGAACAAGAATCAGAGTTCTCATAATTCATGATTGGTTGGGGCTTACAAATGGAAGCCTCCCATTTGATGGGACACATGATTGGGTGAACCCTTTCATAAGGGAAACCTTTGGATCTCAGGACTTCAAGTAGATGTTCTAAATATCCCAGTTTGAATAGGAATCAGAGTTCTTTTAGTTCAGGATGGGTTTATTTTGTGGATATTATAATCGTCACAAATCTCTAAGCCCACACGAGTCATGGTAAGTGTGAGAAATAATAGGATTTGAGAGATTCAACCAAGCACACACTGTTTCTCCCGCTTATGGGAGAGGGTGATCCTATGGTATAAGAAGCCAAGGCGACAGTGGGTGAGGGCGCGGAGCAATAAACCCTTTAATGTGGGATGACATTGGGGGTCACGTGGCTTGGCTCTCGAAAGGTTGGGGACATACCTCTGTGGGAGTGCCCAAGAATGCACTTTAGGAAAGGGGAGGAATGTCACCTCTCATAAAAATGAGAAATGAATATGAGCCCTTCGACTGATCATCGTTCGTCATTGAATGGAAAATAAAGTGATAACCCTTAATCCCTAGAACATGTAGGTTTACATTATCATCCCAAGGTTGGACTTTGGGTTGCCATGAGAATGTAGACTTACATACATCCTTGGATTTTGAACCATTATGGGTACAACCTTCATGAATCCTCTTACCATGGGTATGTAGACTCTAAGGGGCATGATGATGCACCTGATGATCTAATCATATGGGTCCAACGACTTTGGAGGAGGCTTTGACCTGATGTTGGGGGACTAGTTTATAGAGGAGATTTGGAGAAATGGATAGTATTTGAGGGGTCAGATTGGAGCCAGAGGGAGGGACACCCAAATAAACCCCATTCGGTATACTATTTTTCTCTTGCGGGTGGGGGAGCTCCACATACCATAGTGGTATGCGAGTAGAGGGGTGATCCACATACCTAAACAGTATGCGGGCTTGGGCATGGACCACTGCACACCGAAGTGGTACACAGTCCTAGATACGGTCCACCACACCACTTCTGGGTCCATTTTCTTACTGATGTAGTACACGGTGTAGGGTTCAATACCTATAGTGATACACTATATAAAGAGACATCTTGAAGGAGGATCCTGGAACCTGTCATTCATGGGGAGTTCATCCACGAGGAATTTGTGGTTCATGATGACAAAAATTAGGTTTGTGGTTTACCCATTATTATTAAGTTTCTTATTTTTATGGTTCATGTCTAGTTATACCTAGAGAGACATGGTTTGAGGTTTGAACTTCATCGATGATTCAAAACTAAAGCTGGAATCATCTTCGAATTCTTTCTTCCAACCTATAGGGTCTCCTCTATTCTTTCATCGTGCATTCATATCTTCTCCCTCCTATGCTCCTTTTATAGAGCATTAGGGAAAGTAATATCTCTGGGAATGCAACACCATTTGTAGAAGCCCATGAAGAGATATCTCAATCCATAAAAGACTCGTTCAACCGGGGTTTTTGGAGGCTGTGATTCATGAGTCATGGTTCGTGGAACCCTACCGATTTTCCTCATATGTGAACTACCAAGTTTGTGGGATGGTATGAAGTTGGACATTGTGTGCTTGATTCTTATAATAATGTGGTTCGTAGGTTCCTAGGTTTGTTGGTCAACACTCTGTGGGCCATCACCTCATGGGTCCTTCCCGTGTACTGGTGGTTTGCGGTTTATGTGTTCCATTAACCCTTCCTAGTGTTGGTACACAAGTCACTTAGAAATATTAAGAAATTCAATTTCTTCAAGTTTCTTTTGATGTTTACAATTCAATTTTCATCCATTCCCTTTTCTGGACCTATTGAAATGCTTTCTTCTTTCTAAAAAGTTCTTATGGGAGTATTTTATTCCCTTTGCGAAGTTTTCAAGACCCTACAAAATCCCCCCATCGGAATGGGGTTTGCTCAGAAAAAAGAGGACAATATTGTGATATAGAAGTGGTCCTTAAATGAAGTGGTTTATAGTAGAAAAGATAGGTCTTATGGGAGTATTTTATTCCCTTTACTTTTTCTCACGGAAAAAAGTGCTCTAGACTCTCTCTCGACTTTCTCTGCATCCGTGTACCGTATCCTTTGCGAAATCCGTATTTGCGAACCTATTTGTAAATGCTAAGAACCAAAATCCTCACAATTTTCTTATACTCATGAACTAAATTATGGGTTTCATGAACTGCATTGTGCAATTTAAAACTAAAATTCAGAGATATGCATAAGAGAATGATACATGGTTTGTGTGTCCCGCACACCAAACATAAACTGGTGAACAAAACATTATGCCCTACTAATATGAAATTAAAGTTTTTAAAAACAACTTTGAATATTAGCATGGAGAAGCTTTGGTTTGCGATTTATTCTTTCCATAAACCCTTCTGTTTTATGGCCATGCTCTATGGGCCAGCGCCTCACGAGGCTTTCACATATCGTGGCTATACATGGTATAATTTCCGTGTATCACTACAGTATGTGGGGATTTCTTCCATGTATTGTGCAGTACGCAAGAAATTATTTCCACATACCATTTCTGGGAATAGTATGAAGAGGCTCATGAATACCCTCTTTTAATCCCCTAAGATATTTTTTTTGGCCTTTATGCAACAATTTTCTCCTTGGACTGACTTTTTGTGGGCTTTTGGATCTTTCTGTACAGGCTGCAATGACTCTTCCACAGATTTTGATGAAATCAACCAAGACAAGGGAAAACATGGTTGAGGACACTGAGGACCATCTTCGATCATACATTGTTCCTCATGAAAGCTTCTTAAAAGATCTCCTTATGCTAGAGCTCCTATAATACCCATTTTCTGTGTAGTTTCAACTTTATGGCTTTGGTCTTCCTAATGACATTCTTTTTCCATTGGCTGACCCCAGTACTCCTTCTATTCTCCTAGAATCATCATAGGGTCATGGTTGGGCCAATATTTCCTCAATATGATAAGTCATAGATACTTCGATTTTGGATAATGTGTTCATATTAGATGGATCAATGTGGACTCATGGAAATCATAGGTGCCGCAACACTACCTTGAGACTAGTCACCCAAGAGTACTAGTCTATTATCAGCCTTTCCCAAGAAAACCCTAATAGTGGGGGGGGAGCACCAAATGTGGCCTACGAGCCATATGATGCTTCTATGATGAATGGGCCTTGTAATTATGGGTACAACAAACATGTTTAGAGTCCCCCAATCAGTTGGAGGTGGTGAACTTGTGTCAGGCAACTTGGGTTTCCCAGTTCGTAGCTTTCTCTCCAAGAGAAATCCTTCCTAAGCAGCCAATCCATTGGTGTTCAAGCACCAACACCTTCCATTTGTCACATGGGGATGTGGGAATAATCATATGGGACATCCACTATCTTTGAGGGATCCCCATCCATGAAAATGTGTATGATGAATTTCTTATAGTATCTTCTACTCGGGGTGACAAAAACCATGTGTCCCCATTTATAAAGAGCCTACTGGTTATGGTAGAGGGATTACTTGATCACCCCCTATAGGATCGCTCTCTTATCTCATTTGAAGATTTGATAAGGTCATTGTGATAGGTAAATGAACCTATGTAGATATCCTTCCATATTTGAACTCATCCAACCTGTCAGTTTTGACAAATTATAGGGTCATATTGTGCCACCCTTGAAGCAGTATGATATACTACTTAGGGATTTGAGGTTCAACCGGACATGCCACCCCATGCTTAGATAAATAGGTTTCTTTTCCATTTTTTTAATAGATTGATCTTCCCATCCTATGATCTATATACTAGGGTCATGGATTTCACTATGATTATGGTGATTGTTCTGATAGAGGGTCATCTAATAAATATGGCCATTCCGACTCTTTCCTGAATTTATGAGTTGTTCGGGAAGATACAAGAAGGTAAACCTATGCATCATCTCAGCAGGATGTTTCAATTCCTATATGGGTGTATAGAAGTACACTTCCCTCACTATGAATATTGACACACTGTGAGGGTTCCTCGCTCCAACTTTCAATTTTCCCTTCTTAACATCGCCATTGTTCATCCTTTGACTTTAAGCATTAACGATGAAGTCAGGTTGCTAAATGATGCTTCTCACAACACATTTGCATTGTGCTCTACCCTCACGAGTAATTAGGGGTTTACATAGGCAGTTCTTCATTGGAGAACTCATACATTATCGCACTTCAAAATGGGATGATCATAGGTCACATAGATCAAGTGGCCATTTGTGATCCATACCTCCCTTACTACTTCTACATACAATTTGGGTGCCTTTAACAAATTTCGATTCTTCCTATCATTCAATTAAGGGGAAAATTTTATCCCATAATTCTTTGCCAGTTATGGCTTATGATGATGTGGGAAGGTTCCACTATGGAGGTTTTCATCCCTAATATGACAGGATCCACTTTTCTATCGTTGATATAATCCTAAATGTGGGTGGGATGTTACCCTGACAGGGTGCGGAGAAAACCAATTCGACGACTCCAAAAGCATTTAACCATCCTTCACCCTGTCTTAACCATGACATACACACCATCTATTCCTCCTTAGTTTGTGACTGTGACGACTACATCTTTTATTCCTGTCTCTACGGTGGCCACGATGGCTACACTATCTGTTCCTACTCCTGTGGTGAGAAGACGCTCGATATGCTGTCAGATGCATCTGGAAGGGGATTCATTGGTGTGACCTATCTTGGTGGGGAGTGATTCAGACTGATCCTCTCATGTGGATACTTCCTATGGCCCTAATGAGGCTAGCCCAAGTAGAGTGTCACTGGATAACCTAAAAGTTGCGGCTATTCCTTCGCATCTGGATCCAATGGTTGAACCATCCGAGGGTAAGAAGAGCCCCCTATCTTGGGTAACAAATCTTAGTCCAATTCTCACTACTGTAATGACGGCTCCTACCTATAGACCTATTTAGGAAGGGGAGGACCAAGGCCCTGGTGCCACGGGGTGGCATCAAGAAGTGCCAAAATATGCATGGTGTGAATTATGATCCCTTTCCATGGAAAAACCTCTGTCAATCTTTATTGACGATACTGACAACTTCTAGCGGTTATTTACCGAGTTGGGTTCTGGTAGCTTTGATTGCCAACAAATACATCTTCTTATAAACCAATTTTCATAGCCTGGGAAGACATTGATTATTGTGAGGATAAATTCAACAATTTAAATTCTTCCCATCATCAGGTAAAAACGTTCTGAGATGTTTCAGAAAAACTCAATCACTTGACAGATGAAGATGCAAAGACTCGTGATTTTGTGATCACACAAAAGAAAGACCTGTGAGAATGTGAAACTCATGTAGCATGGTTGAAGGCTCAACTAGCCTCTTCATGTGATAATTATGAAGATATCCAGAATAAGTGGAGGGACCTTAAAGTCATTATAGAATGTGTGCGCCTGACGATTAGATATAAAGAAGATGAGAGAGATTATTTAGAGAAAACTCTTAATGGACCATGACATTCACATTCCATATTTCTGGAAAGGGCGATCCAAGCATTATTGTAACTTTCCCAAATAATTATTTAATCATTTTCTTTTGACACTATGGTGGGAATCTGAAATGAGGATGTTCCTCTATTTTTTTATTGAACTTAATGGTTCTAATTTACCTTCTAATACTTATTCTTTTCCTTTTCTTATCATGTTAATTAATCACAATCAATCATATAAGAATTATTTCAAGAAGGTATTAATTTTAAACCATAATTGAAAACCAATAAAGTGAAATAGTTGAATTGGGCGCTAATTTGTTCCAAAGCCACAGGGCCTAGTGATCATAGTTCGACTATTGCTGGGGTTTTATGAAAACTCTCATGAACTTTTGTGTATTTTTCATTATCACCCTAATATTTACCTAATATCGTTTGATATGGGCTTAGCGGGTATAAATCTAATTTTTCCTAGGCCACCCTTTGTGGGTTTTCAACCTAACATGATTTATATATCTTTGGAGTATTTTATAGCTCAACATTTTTTCCCATGCCATACACAGTATAGGATTAATGATCTGGTACTTTACTTTTATCCAGGGTTTCCCTATTTAGGTTTTCACTCTGTTGAGTATTGCATATTTTTCACTAGTGGTTTATAGTCTCTCCACTCATAATTATTACTGATGTTTTAGGTCGAACAATTCTGACCAAACGTGACGGGGTAGAGGCCCCATTTTGGGGTTCATAATTTGGGAATGTCCTAATAAACTCAAAAATGAACGAGGGATTTTTCTTGATGCTGAATTTGTTAGTTTTTGATGCACATGAGGCTTGGGATCCATTTTTGGTGTATGGAGGTATGAGAGGACTCTCCTTAGGATGAATTTTCCTTTGATTGACGACCTTCTTGTGGTCATCATATGTAGAGAAATCGAGGCATGATATGTATAGTAAAATAAAGGTGTCTGCAGGACATTGGCCTTCCATCTCTGATGGCCTAGAAGGATTTATAACACATTTTATTTTGTTGTTGTTGGGGGACATAGTGAGTGGAATTTATGAGGAATGATGTACAAAAGTATTAGGGCATTTTTACTGACTTTGAATAGGAATCCACTCCGACACAAACATTACATATGTAAAGGAGGGATGGATAATGGTACAGTTTAACATCATAAAACCAAGACACTTGACACCTATTATGGGAGATCATTTTTCTCTAACCAAAGGAGAGTAAATGATTTATCAATTCAAATAGAATTTTTTTTCATGTCTGGGTGTTTGAAAATGAAAAGACATGTAAGCCGTAATCTAGGGGGTTTTCCAAATCCAGGGAGTGATATGGGATATAAATTTCATACGAGCATATGAAAACTATAAAGGATTCTCATGATAAGGAATTTACCATTAATTGATGGTCATTTTGTAGGAAACATATGAAGACCCACCAGGAAATGATGTGCATAATCAAACAAAGGTGTCCGCAAGACACTTGACTTCCATCTTTGATGGCTATGAAGGATTATAGAGATTGTCACCTTTCTGAACATTACATATAGACTCTGAAATGGGGTGCACCTAAGAAATAAAGGGTACATTTTGTTAGATGAACTTATCTGAGAAACCTGGAAATAAGTTGGGGCATTTTCTTTTCATGTGTGAATCAACTTCATGCATATGGATGGGGTATCCTTATTTTACAGAATCCTCAAGAGATACTAGGGGTAAACTGGACCAGGATGTTCTAATATATCGAGGATGTGGGTAAGAAGAAGAATGTAAACAATGACTCTAAGGGTTCTTGAATCAAGAGGGATTTCATGAGGCTTGAAAGCCATCAGGCATATAGAGGTAAGAGAGGACTCTCATAAGGATGAATTTTCCTTTTAGTGATGATTGTCTTGTGGGTATCATATATAGAGCCATCATGACATGATGCAAATAGTCAAAAAAAAAGGAGTCTGCATGACACTTACCTTAAATCTCCGATGGCCATGGAAGATTATGGAGATTCAAGATTACTCAATGCATGAAGTTTGAAGTATGTAAGAAGTGTATCCGAATACATTATAAATGTTTGGGTCATGATTCTCTCATAGTATCTGGTAATACCCTATATTGTTCTGGATTATATATAGGGTGAGGAATTCATCCCATATTTGAAGTACCCTGTAGTTTAACTTCATATAGCTAGGACCTAGAGTTCCTTATAGGGATGGGAACCGTAACATACCTTTTAGAGTCGTGCTACTAGGTCCAAAACTCATGGACTAATTATCCGTGATGTCATGGTGGATCCCCTACTGAGGTCCCTACGCTCATTTGATCTATGCTTGGTATGAGAAATAAGGGACTACGAGGATTATATATCAATATTTAAGAATACCATAATCAATTGTAGGGAAAACTTTACGCTTAAAGTAGTGTTATGAAGTTTAACGTCATACAGAAAGGAAAATTTCTACAGAATTTATTGTCATGTGGGGTGGATTTAGGGTAACCCCAGTGTGAAAGAGGGGAAATATTTCCACTCTTAAGAAGCCTTGTGGATATGAATTTTCTAGGGATTCACTGATTTGATTTAATTTGTCCATTTATAAAGGGGACATTTCAATATCTTTTGTGTCTGGGTCTGGATCATAGGGTCCGGGTCCACCACACATCTTCTCAGGGGGAAACCAAGTTATAAATGATTTCCAATAAACACTACCTATAGAGGTTTTTCCCACACACAGGAAGGGATGGTATTTTGTTTGAAGAGGAAAAAAAATATAGGAATCTCTATATTTCAATCAAGTGGTGAAGTTTAATTTCTTACCGTTGGGACACTTCTGGACTTTCAATTTAGCATCGTTCAGTAAGGAAGTTTTACTGTGCAGTTTATATTCTTGTTGTGAGGACATTATTCTATGCAATTTAGAGTCATGCAGCAAGAAAATTCTATCACAAAGACCATAAATAGATTTTAGTTAATCATGGTCAGGATATTCTTGAATTACTTATACATGAGTGATGTTAGAAGGTGTAAACCATATCCCTAGGGGGAACTTGGGTCAAGAGGAATGACATGGGGCTAGGAAACCATTGGGTGTATTGAGGTAGGAGAGGACTCTCCTGAAGAAAAATTTTCCTTTAGTTGACGACTATTTTGAAGGTGACATATGCAGAGCCACCAAGACATGATGTGCATAGTCAAACAAAGTTGTTCACAGGACACTGGCCTTCCATCTCTGTTGACCATGAAAGATTATGGGGACCTATGATTTTCTCTAAGTATTGAGTTTGAAAAATAGGAAAGATGTGTCTGGGAATGTGAGAAATATCCATACCAGGATTATCCATGGACTACTAAATCTTATACATAGATTTGACTCATATTTAAGGGGAATAATGATCTTTTGACTCCTTACGAGTGTCAAAATTCAAACTTGGAATTTCATTCATCTCTTTAAATTTTTTTGTGCAGGAAATTGGGGGTATGTGCAAGATCTTGTAACATTGAGAATCAGGACACACATGACTCTTGAGGAACCATTAATTTTAGCATTGTGCAATTAAGACCTTTCATGGATTCCTCTATACAAGTCTGATCTATGCACGGAGGAAGGGGCACCGTTTTTTTGTTTAGGAGGCTGGACTGGGATAAAGGATCTGGGAATCACTACGTATCCCACTAATAAATAGGAATCAAGCCATACGTAGTTTTGAATGTTCCCTACAAAAGTTAGTCCATGTGTAGGGACATAAGAGGGATTATTTTGTTTTTTGGCTAAGCCCAGATGTTAAATTCGAGCATCACAAAATATCATGTATGGTAAGTAATCAAGCCATACCTAGTTCTAAAACATCCCAATAACGATCTGACTCGGACATAAGAGTAGGGGAATTTTGGTTTCATCCTCCATGGGTGTCAGATCTATCATATTACTCTATAGTTTTTTTATGTAATGGAATCCTTACCACTGATCCAAAGCTCATGTGAGTTATACTCAATGTGAGAAACAAGGAGTGACAAGGATTAACCTCATTATATTGGGAGATTGAGGATATGATAGAAGAATTTTTGTGTGGTGGCTGGGCCAAGATTGAGGGTCGAGGTGTTACTACGTATCCCACTAATGAATGGTAATCAATATGTATGCAGTTATTTGGGGACCACATAGTTTATTGTCATGCAATTAGGATGATTTATGCTATTAGGTTTAATGTCTTGTAGCTAAGACACTATGTTGTACAGTTTAGAGTCATGCACCAAGGGTATTGGCATTATAGTTTAATGTCATGTTATAGGGACTAATACCATTCAGTTTAATTTAATGTGGTCAAGACAATGAATCATAGTTTAAGGTCATGGATTTTGGACTATATACATCACCGTTACACAAAGTACTTCAGAAATATTCAATTGGTGGGAGTCGTGATGAGTTGTCCACCCATTGATATCAAGGAACATGCTCCACAAGAATAGACCCTATGTTTAACATATGTTCCCTCCCACTTTGGGGGTTTATTCCTAAGTATCATCAGTGTTCCGAGTACCAACACCATCTCTCATTCAAGGAAAGACCAAAGGCAAACCTTTTTGTTGAAGGATCATGCGATCCGATTTTGTTAGACTTCAAAATGGTGAAAAATGTGTAGCCTTTTCAAATCCAGCTACTCCAACTCATCAAACCATTTATGTAATTGGTAATCCATGGATAATTGATCACAAATGTCCACACGAAGTGATGGTACTTGAATTTAAATAGGAAAAATTTCCTCTTCCCCATATACTAGTGAGTATAGGGTTGCCTGGGTGGCAGTACAGTTCGTGGTCTAGTAAGCCCATAAAGAATGAAGGAGATTTTCTGACTATGATTTATTATCCGTATCTACCATATTTTGGAGTATGTTGGACATATTCTTGTTGAAAGCCTATATCTTACCGTTGGATGCTACACGACTGTGGGATGAACGGTTGGCTATGATTCAATAATCCTTGTATAACTTGTCCAACTCATCAGAGAATAAGTTGGTTCCATTATCTGTCAGTATTATATGAGGGACATCAAATCTGGTAATGATGGTGGCCTTCAAAAATCTAACAATGCTTTTCGCCCTGACCTCTTTAAGGCCCATGGATTTGGTCCATTTGGAAAAGAATTTAGTTTCTTTGAAAATAAACTTGAATTTCATAGATGTGGTGGGGGGATATGGTCCCACAATATTTATCCACCATATGGATAATGGCTAGGAGTACTTAGTTGTGTGAATTGGATCTCAGGGTTGAGGAATAAAATTGGCATGATCTTGGTAGGAATGTCACATCTTGGTGAATGTGGTATAATCCTATCTCGTAGTGGGCCAATAGTATCCAGGCCTTCTAATTTTATGGGAGAGCTTTTTTGCTGATTAGTGTTCTCCACAAGCTCCGACATGCACTTCTCTCATGACAACAACAGTCTCTTCTGCATTGATTAACCTATGAAGGACTCCATCAAGGCCTCTTTTATAGAGAACCTTTTCTTGCTCTACACCATTGTAAAAGACAACGTTGACTACCCACCTCTGGATATGTTCCCTTCCGACCCTATCTGTTGGGATTTCCCCCATCCAGACGTAATCTACAATGGAGATCATCTAGCCAGTGGTGTGACCACAACGCCCAGAAATGGGGCTAATTTCGTTGATTTCCACTATATTGTTCTAAATAGTTGTAAAGAAAATCTGAGAGTGGGTAATTTTGATGACTACTTCATCCTGTTTTGAATCAGGTAGATTTGTAGCTACATTTTTCATTACATTGTCTTGAGCATTTTGTGACCGAGGGACATAGGTCAATATTGGTTCTGATGTGAATTCTACCATTATTTCTTGAACATGGTTCATCAAAGGTACCAACACGTATTTCTTAATTGAATAGTAACCATTTAACTGCTTGATGACCAGCTTTGAATCACTTTTTATCTTCAGGTGTTTAGCTTGTGCATGAATTTCCAGATCTAGGACTATAATGAGGGCCTGGTATTCTGCTTCGTTATTTATGTACCCCTTTGAATGCAGGAAGGAGTAAGGAAGGAAAACCATCTCGGGGGATATGAGTATAACTCCCAACCTTAATTTGTTGAGCTTGGGATCCTCTATCCTTTTCCCGGTTAGGCATCTGGAAGCACCGTCTAAGTACATTTCCCATGCCTGTGGTCCTTCTTGGATGGATAACACTTCTTCATCAAGAAGTTTAGCATCCAATGAGGTTTCTTCTTCTAAGGGGTTATCCTCTAGAAAGTTTTATAACGCCTAGCATTTGGTGACCTTCTAAGGAATGTACCATATGTCAAACTATTATAGTATGACTACCCACTATGATAGGCATCCAGTTATCATGGGATGGTTCAGGATATACTTGAGCGAGTTGTAGCAGGAGACCAGATGAACCTCATGGTGCTGAAGGTAATCCATGAATTTCCGAACCACAAAGATTAATGCTAGTTAGTTCTTTTTGATTCCTAAATATCAAGTCTCAATATATATCATTATTCATCTTAGGTAATTGATACTGTTCTTGCTGTTTACATCATTCTTCTTCATGAGGAAATCTCCTAATGACAATTCTAAGGTGGTTATGTAAAAAATGAGTGGTCTCCCCTCAATTGACAGCATCAGAACCGGTGGGATTAGGAGATATATTTTGATATTGTCTAATCATTCATGAAAATAATTATCTCACTAATATGTAACCCCTTTATTCAATAACCTGGTGAAATGTAAGCATTTACCCGTATGGCTGGCTATAAAACACCAGATGTAGGCTAGGTGACTCTAGAGACCCCTCATCTCTATGAGGTTGCAATGTGGAGACATGACAAAGATGGATTTTTTCTTTTCAATGTCGACTTTGATTCCACGCTGGCGTATGATGAAGATAAGGAATTTCCCAGAGGTAACTCCGAAACAACACTTTAGGGGATTCATCTTTAAACAATGTTGTACTAGTTTTTTGAAGACATTTTCATGATCTGTCAGGTGGTTTGAACGCAGTCATGATTTAACCACAAGATCATCGATGTAACACTCGACTAATTTTCCCCAGAAGGGCTTGAAAATGTGTTGCATGGTGCGCTGATATGTATCAAAAACATTTTTAGAGCAAAGGGAATCACCTTATAATAGAACACTCCCTGGGGGCCTCTGAAAGTATTAGATTCTTCATCTCCTCAGGCCATTCAGATCTAGTATTTTCCAGAATAACTAACCATGAAGAGAGGTCCTCATATCCAGTGGTTACAACAATAAAAAATTCTATGATCGGGACCACAAAATTAACTTTCTGGAAGTGCTGATTGAGGTCACTAAAGTCAATGATGACTCTAATATGTCCATTATTCCTTTTGACAGTGACTATGTTTTCCTGCCAGATTAGATATTGGACTTCCCAGATGAAGTTAGCTTTGATTATCTTGTCAACTTCTGCCTCTATTTTGGAAACATGTGTTAGGTGGCTCTTTCTGGCTTCCTTTTAATAGCCATGATGGTTTTTTGGCAGACCCATATGATGAGTGGTGACCTTAGAATCGAGGCCTAGCATTTTTTTCTAGTTCTAGGAAAATACATCTCGATTCTTCTTTAAGAATGAGGTATATGACTCTTACTCCTTGAAAGGTATAGCCACACTAATTAGAGTGGTATGCGAGTCATCTTCAGTGCCCAGGTTTATCTCTCTAATTTCATTTATTGTGGTGGAGAAACCTTCTTTGAGTGCGGGAGGGGCATCTTTGAGGCCATCATCATCATCATCATCATCATCATCTTATTCTTCTTCCACTTTTCTTGGACAGAGGATTCTTAATATGAAATCTCCAATGTTGGGGGAGAAATCATCTCCTGCCTTATTGAGTAAGGCGGGAACTATCCGGGGTCCCAAGGATGGGCTGCGAGCATCTTTGTTTGGGCTTTTTCTGATATCATAGGATCCAGCATGCTCTTCATCATCTTTAGACTTAGCGGCCATAATGGAAATCATGCAGGCGACTGAGTCTATATATAAGCTTGAACTTATGCATTCAACTTGTTTTATGGGTAATACATACTCTTCCCCAAGCTGTTGAAGGGGATCAGCAAGAGCCATTTCCAATCCATTTGGGGTGGTGATCTAATCAACATCGTCATCCATGTACCGCTTCTCCTTCGGTTCATATAACCTTATATCAATGTAACGTGACTCATAGGCTTCGAATGAGGATTTATCAACTTGCAATGTACCGCTTTTTCAATTAGCACAATATTTGATTCACTGGTAGTATGATGATGGAATTGTAGTGTGCTGATGCAGCCATGCCCCCCCCCCCCTAATAGGATGTTGTAGGCCATTCATTTCCACACTACCCAAAACATATAACCAGACACGAGATATCCATGACAAGTTCTAATCTTGATTCATCCCAATGGCTTCTGATCACTTTTTTTTAACATAATAGAGTTGTGGTGTATGGTGTTAGATTTTTCTCATCATAGCCTAACCAATGAAGTGTTCGCAATGGGAAGAAGTTGAATCCTGAGCCATTATCGATAAAAATTCCTTATAAATAAATGTCATTTATCTTTCCAGACACATATAATGGTTTTACCTTCCCTTTCATGACGGAGTATTCATCCTTGTATGTGAAGGAGATGACAGTGTGGCATTCTTCGGGATTTGTCTCCATCTGATAGACTTGAACCGCTACTACATCGACCGCGAATTTTTTGGGACTTAGTAAGGCTTCAATGAGTGCCTCTCTAAGGTCTACAGAAAGACTCAAGGTATACACGATCAATAGCTTTACCATTACTAAGCCTATCTTCATTAGAATATCATATTTTTTTCTCTAAAGGTCGGTGCTTCCCAGCTCGGGGATTCTCTTTCATGGGAACTTCAGGGGATTGAGCTTTGGATGTTGATTGTCCAGACTCTATAAAAGGAGCTGATGTCATTGATGTACTTTCTTCATTTGGCCAAATTGGTCCACCTACACACCTTGGAAAATTAGATATACGTTTCTCGTCCGAAGGATAATCTAAGATTACTGGGCTCATATTTATTTTGGAGGGTGTGGAGAAACATTTTGGTTCCTATTGTGTCTTCAAGAGGGTTCTTCTGTGATTTTCTGAATATTAATAGTTTGAGATAAGGTTTCGTTGGGAATTTGACTCCATCCATGATCATACCATCCAGGAAACCCTTGGCCTTTGTGGCCTCTTCCTCCAGCTCTCCAGTTGGATGCTGGAAATTTGGGTTTGTGTCCATAGTCTCCATCAGAGAAGGGGTACATCAAGTGAATGACATTGATGGAGCTAAAGACCAATTCTTGATCCGACAATACTTCTGTCTGACTGTCTTCTTCGGATGGTTCTATTTGGTGGGGTGGTGCCCGTTGTCCCAAGACTGCTGTCATGAAGTCTGAAAGTGTCAAGAATAGATTCGGATTTGGTGCATCTCATCTCCTTTCTCGTGATTTCTTCACTTTTGGACCTCATAGGACTGCGGGGACGAGGATGATGGCCGTATCAGATCCAGGGCTATTGAGGGAACAATTGGTTGCTTCAACTGTGCCTAGAGGATTCCATGAGCCCAGTTGACTATTTTTCAAGTCGTCCAACTATCAAATTTTCCCCTTTTTTATAGTGACTTCTTGTCATTCATCTTCCTCTCTTGGGTCTAAGGTGGATACATACACCACTTGTGTTGGCGGTGGACCCAACATGACTTGCCCCGAATCCACCAAATTTTGTAGAGATCTCGAAGATGAAGCACTCCTAGATGGTGTGCCTCAGTATTTGGTGATAACAACAATAATTTGTATGGTCATCAATAAGCACTTCATTGTCTCACTTTGGCTCTAGTAGCCAGAGGAAGTTGAAATTCATTGTGGCTATAAAGTATCCGCAAATGTGGTCATCTTGGTACAAGTAGAATTTATTTCTTAATTCCTCAAACTGATTTCTTTTAGCACCCCTTCACTCATCTTGCTATGTTGGGGGGTGGCTGTTGGAATCCAAGAGGCCCCGCATGGTTTTGTGGAGGCCTTGTGACTGAATCTAGTGCTGGGGTGGCTTAAGCATGAAAAAAGCTACTTCATCTTTTCCCATTATTTTTTCTTGGGGCTGATGGGGCATGTTGAGACTTGAGATTGGTCTGCTGTAAGGAGTCTTCTATCCTTTCGGAAATGACAGAGAAATCTCAAAATCAACTCACGTAAATTTCTTGGATGAGTGGTGTTCACAATTAACCATGGAGGTTATTGATGCACATAGTGAGAATTTAATCCTGGGGGAGCAGCCAGTTCAGAAATAATTTCAGGCCTTTCCATGTTGCAATGAAGTCTAAAACTCTTTCATTCTATCGTTGCTTGCAGTTCAAGATATCACTAAACATTGTATTAGACATTGGTGAACTGAACTGGAAGATAAACTATCACTGGAGGTCCTACCAAACTATTATTGAGATATATGGAAAGATAGTGTACCATACAAAGGATAAACCATGGAGGGTTCATGCAAAGCACCTATGTTTCACCTCTTCTTGCTGCTCCAGGGTTCCCATCATGGGATCACAATAAAAGGCATAGTAAATTAGGCGTTGTTCTGGGTCTCCTAAACCATTAAACACTTATAATATGGGGTTACTGAAGTCTGGAGATGGCAGAACATTGCTCACCCAATCAGGGTAAGGTTTAGGTTTTGGTTGTATTGGGGCGCCCACCCTTCCATAGTTTCTAGTCGAGCTGTTAATTACTTGAAGGTATTCAAGAGCCCTTGATTCATATTCTGTCGGACTTAAGCTTGGTAGGGTGTAGCAGGGGGCATAACTGGATGTGCCGACACTTCTGGTATTTGGGGTGTATACCTGGCCAGAGGTGTCTTTTTTAGGTTTTCCAGAATATACTATGGATTATTTATCAATGGAGGGAATTCTTGATGTCCTGACAGGGCAAGATTTAAGTAGGTTGATGGTCCCAGTGATGGATTGGATGGACATCTGAGCTTGACTTCATTTATTGGAATGAGGGCCTATGGAATGGAAACCTCTTATGGGAACACCCATTGATGTTCCTATTAAGGAACGCACCAAGAAAGATATCTCCCTCGATGAAGCTCTACATTGATTCTCCAATGATCCTTCATTTCTTCCTCTTTCTGGGTGAATTTTTCCTCGAGAGTGAGGGACACATTATCAGGGTGAGGAGAAGGTGAGTCATAGATGAACTGAGATATATTCTTATCCTTGTTGGAGATTCGTGAGGAGGGAATGAATAAATAACTGAGGGGGCTCACAAATTTAAGACAACTCTTTGGTTCCAGGTATACACACCATCAGGCTCGGTGTGGGAAGCCTCTAGAATGGAACAATCTTCTACTTCATCCTCTTCCATTATATAATTTTTTGTGAAATATATGGGGTTGACATTTACCATTTTCACAGATTCATACCATAGTGGAAGTGGTGTACCCAGTGTCAAATGGTAGTAAATCTTTCTACATCCTTTATTAGAATTTCTCCTTACATTTTGTGGTATTATTTGGATTTCTTGTAAAAAATGGACCTAAAGGGATACCTTTTCTCACCTCATAACATGGCTTTATCCTGGAGGGTATGAACCACAAGACGGGGTGGAATAGGTGACCTCTCTACTCATTATTCTTCCCGGACGGGAGAAGATAGACATTCGTTGTGTGGGAACATGAGGTAAAAATGACCCCATCCCTACGGACTGGGGTTTCTCCCATTCTTCCACTGATGAAATATAGCCTGAATTTTTTGGTATTACTAGGTAATTTTGAGTTAAAAATACCCACATGTAGAGACACGATGCTTAAAGTACATTGACATTACATTAATTTTGTAGAATACTTAGTACATAAAAAAAACACACACACACAAGGACCGTAATAGTTCAGTGTCTTTAGAAACTCGGAATATAATCTTCTAATCATGGTGAAAGATCTTCAATATCTCCCATAAAGACCTTATTTTTTTATACCTAAAACCTTTCTTTATATCCTAGGGAAAAGAAAACATAAAAGGGTGAGCTCAAATGCTAAGTAAGGGTAATGAAAATAAATATCAATCACATCATATTCATAAGAACATAACATTTTGGAAATTTTAACCTGCAAAAAAGATCATAATATCATAACATGGGATAAATCATAGTAGTGAAATGTAATCCCAATAATCATAACATAAAACATGAAACTTTGTGGCATACACACATAATCATAGAGAATCATTTATTATTAGTCAAGACTCATTGCCAAGACTATCTTAGTGGAGAAAGTTCATTTTTGAACCGAATTCACTCCTCGTTTCAGTCCTATTTCACTGAACCAGTTTAACCTGCCATTCCAGCCATGTCTATCTCATGAGATATAAAATCTATACCCAATGCATTGGAGGGAGATATAGGTCCCACCCATCTCATAATGATACCATTATTATGTGTCCAACAAAATCATAAACCATACATCATAGCATAACCCATGTAATAAAAATGGGATTCTTAAACATCATAAAATCAAAAAACAATTAATATAAGATAAAGGAATTCATAATCACAACATAATCAAATCAATGTAATAATAGGGATAGAAACATAACCCTTTATTATCTTAGATGGAAAATAATTTTGATAAAACACTTGAACTCCATTCTTGAGGAAAATATCCTTTCTATTAAAAAAACACTTTTCCTTTCTTAACATGTCATGCAATTTTAAACTAAAAGAAGTTGATTAAAAATAATATTGAAAACTTGTAAAGGAAGCTTCTTGGAAACAATGTTTAAAAAATCTATTCGTGTCGTGTAAGATAAAAAAACATTCTTGTCGTACTTTTGTCGGAAAAGTCAAAAAGTACCTCGTACGAAAAACGAAAAAAGATTCCTTTTATATCTTTTACTAAAAACTCACCGAAGTGTAAAATTGGATATAAACTATTGTAGAAGGATATAATTATTAAATATTGAGGAAACATGGATGTAGATGATAATATTACCCAGTAAATTCTGAAGTATAAACAATCTCGGATAAAAATTGAGATTGCGAGATTTTCCCTTACCTTAGGTCCGATTTTCTTCATAAGTGCCCGAACCTCCTCTTCTTTGAAGTGCCTCTTTGAGTCCCCCTCTTAGGGAACTAAAATTGGTCTTTGAAGAAGACCAGGACATCTAGGATGTTTCTAGGGAAGTGGAGAAAAGAATTTGGCAGGGGTTGGCTGAGATTTAAGGCTCAAAGTGATGTGAGGAAGAGAGGGAGGAGGTTCCCTTTTATAAGGGAGTAGAGGGGCACCTTTGGAAAACTAAAAATATTATTTTATTATAAAGTCGTATTCGGTTTTAAATAGATCCAAATTAATTTATTTATAAGCTAAGGTGGGTATGGCTCGAAATCCTATCATCCAATTGAATTTATACAAGTTTAGGTTCCTATTTTAACCTTATCATTTATATTTAACTTTAAGTTAGATAATTTTACTTTTACCGTGTCTTTTCGTGTTCCTACACTATAAGGTTAATAAACTTACTATAACAAGACAAAAGAACCCCAGGATGTTTATTCTTAATATATAAAACCTTATCTAAGTAATTTTTCCTAACCTATTATTTTTACGAATAAAATAACAATTAATAATATAATATTTATTTTAAAAACTATTTTATGTCAATTTTGACACTATTTAGTAATTGATTTTTATGAAACTTATAACAGAATTATTAGTTCGAAAAAGATACTTAAATCAATTTTATCATGTCATATTAACCTAAAAAATTAGTGTAATTCATAAAAAGTCTCAAATTACATTTATTTGGGTATTTATAACATCAACTATGTCAATATTTCATTAATAAGATAATTACTGCATCATCGTTGTGTCATAGATAAATTAAATTATTTAATGTCTAAAAATTACTAATAAAATACCATTATGTAGGAAATCCTTTTAGCTTTCTAATGAATATTTATAGTCAAATTTATCTTATGTATAACCCTATATTAAAAATTATCTACTTATTAAACTTTGATTTTAACTATTTTAACCATTCTTTGAATAAATTAATAATAAATTTCCTAATCTAATCCAAGTGGGCCTAAATGGTCATATTTTATTCCTAAGGTTGTTTTTGGTGTAATTAAACTTATCCAATAGAATTAGGACATGTGTTAGGGTAATAATAATATCATTTTTACCCTTAATTGCCCTATTTACTTTTAACCGTGGTAAAAAAAGTAAAAAGTTACTATTCACCAAAAATTATTTTCAACTTATTGAACCACATTTTAGTCCTTGATATTAACCGTGTCTCTTGGATTTTCGAAATTCCACTTACAGAAGTGGTAAAATTATGTTTTATGAGAAATTCGGTTTTTTTAACTACCACTTAGTGGTTTCACTATTTATCAAAAGATGAATGTTTCCAGAATAATACCAAAAATTAGGCCTAAGCTATATTTGATATTATGATTTCAAAAATGATTTCTATTTTATAAAATTTAAAACATATCAGTTACATTAACTAATTTAAAAATTAATTACCATCGTCAAAACAAATAGCGTGTTTTTAAGAGACAATAACTATCAAAAGATTAACACTTGTTTATAACTGGTTTAAATGTGAAATTACATCCAATGACCAACATTGTATTAAATTGTAAAAATATATTCTAAATATACTTTAAAACCACTCAAATTAATAATTTATCACTGTTAATTATTTCGATTAAAAAAGTTGTTTTTAACTAAAATTTAGTAATTTTTACTATTCATCAGAATATGAAAGTTATCCGAAAAGTACCAAAATATCACCCTAATCTAATTTCGATATTCCGAATCCAAAAATGAATTCCATTTTAAAAAATAAAATTTACAAAATTTCAAAAAGTGGTTATTACTATTCATAATAGCTAGTTTTAATAATATTTTAATAGCATATCGTTGTTTAGTGAAACTCGGTATTGCGTACTACACACACTATCGAGGAAGGTCGTGATTGTGTGCAATGCAAGGAATGTCAAGGATGCGTGTTGTGCAAGATCCTTTTTGTGTAGCATACCACACAAGAAATTAATGAAATTAAAAGAATATTTTTCAAAAAATATCGGGGTGTTACATTCTACCCCCCTTAAAATTAATTTCGCCCTCGAAATTTGTCGGGGTTATAAATGGTTTACTACTCAAAAGTTTTCTTAATAGAAACCCACATCGTAAAAAGGAATACCAAAACTTAGCTTTAAAAACTAAATTATGAAGGTAACGGTTACCCAAATAAACTAATCACTGGGTTTCCACATAGGTGAAAATATGGATATGGAAGAGAAATCTAACCATCATGTTCTGATGGAGAGTGGTAGAGAACATGGCTATGGAAATGCCAGCAATCACAAAAACATAAATTTGTGATGATTTAAGGTACCATCTTATTCATCAGATATAAGAGCACTAGGACAACATTTTTGGTTTTGAAGATCATTTCCCTAAAGTTGATGAAATTGGAATTAGAAGAAATACTTTCATGATTTTGGTACAGTCACACTGTTGTTCGTTTTTTGAACAATTTCCACTTCATCTCTTAAAGAAATGGAGTTGAATTTGTCATTCGTGAAGTGTTAGCAGCTCATGTGATAGAATGATGGGTCATTCTATCTGTCTCAAACAAAAGGTTATAAAAGATATCAAAAAATACATAAGTCCATCTATAGTGAGATTAGTCATATATGGTTCCAAAAATGGACTTATACTTCATGTATCATACTGCTTAATATAATGAAACAAGTTTCTACTAAACAGGGACTTCCTGTAGGCCAGTGGTAGGCGATAAAGGCCAGTCGCACTTCGGTTGTGGGTTTGATCCCCACAGCCTTGTCCGATGCGATGGGCTGTCACCCGTCCTGCAGGTTGTCCTTTTTGTAAAACTACATTACTATAACATCTCATCAATAATATCAAAAAAAGTTATATCCTTAAACAATACTAACTTATGTCCAACATAATCCATTCCAATATTTAGGCTTATCCAAAATACATCGGTCCAAGCTCATAGTATAAAAAAACGATTACTTGAAATGTCATCAACCAAGAATGTGAATACCATCATTTATCCCCCAGATATCTTGTTGGTCACATTCCAATCATGTGAATACCTTAATCATGTATTCTCTTGAAAAATGAATACCCATTAAACCTTAGTGAAAACATGAATGATGTCAAAAGTTAACTCTTTCCACATACCAGAATCCAAAAATTCTATATACTCAAACCATGATATAACCTTCTCTTTATACCAATCATGAGCTCATGAATACTATCAAACATTTAATTTTCTCCATATCCATTAATTATGCGCATATCATATACATTCCAAAAATATCTGAATAACCTTTCATGGATACTGATACCATTAATCATACACTTTCAAAACTCAAGGAAAGACAACAGTGTAACAATCCTTAGATGTCTCTTTATTCCATAGTACCATGAGATTACTTATACAACATTACACTTGATAAACATGTAATCATTCCACACTACCTTCTTAAACCATTGACCGAGCTTCAACAATTCTTTCATCTCACATATCATTTGTAGTCTCTTCATCATCATCAACATAAATATTACCCATACGACCATACTGATTCTCGTCATGAGACTTTCCCTTAGGGCATTGGTTTGCATAATGCCCGTACATTCCACATTTAAAACATTTAACCGTTTTTTATGTCGTAGCAATACCATTATCCTCATCCATGGTGTTAACTGAACCTTTTCCTTTGCACTTACTGGATTTATGTCCTTCTTTTCCACACCCAAAGAATCTTCCAGTTCATTTGAAACATTCTACTTGATGCCTCTTCCCACATGATTTACATAGGAGAAATTGAATTTTCTTTCCTCCATGATCACTATGAAACTCCATATTTCTCTTATTAGCCGAGTCAGGAATCATACCAAATTTGAGTTTATTGATCATATAATGAGATTGATGATACGGTATAATAATGATGTTTGGACTTCCAAATCCAATTTCATTTGTTTTCTCATGAAGAATATCATTCCATTGTCCATCATATCCTCCATTATCGTGAATCATCTTGTTTCCAGCCATTTTATAAAACCCAAAAAGAATAGTGTGAGAGGAAAAAATCATGCTAGGGAAAACAACATATTAAAGGGGGAGTACCCTCAATATCTAACATCTTAGGTTATGTTCTATGATCGTTATCGTAGTTCTAGGACTATATACTATACATATACTTATCCTTAGGGATATCCCTAGGCATACCTTATAAATATCTCTAGGGATCTCACTAACATTTTCGCATCCTAGTTTCCAAAGGTTGACTAAACCTTTCCTCTGATACCAACTGTAGAGATCCAAAAATTAACCTACATGGACATTACATTACTTTTTCAGAATACTTAGTACATAACAAAAATACACAAACATGGACTGTAATAGTTTAGTGTCTTTGGAAACACGGAATATAATCTTCTAATCATGGTGAAAGATCTTCAATATCTCCCATAAAGACCTTACTTTTTTTACCTAAAACCTTTCTTTATATCCTGGGGAAAAGAAAACATAAAAGGGTGAGCTCAAATGCTTAGTAAGGGTAAACAAAAGAAATATCAATCACATCATATTCATAAGAACATATCATTTTAAAAATCTTAACCTGCAAAAGAGATCATAATATCATAACATGGGATAAATCATAGTAGTGAAATGTAATCCCAATAATCATAACATAAAACATGAAACTTTGGGGCATACACACATAATCATAGAGAATCATTTTTTATTATTCAAGACTCATTTCCAAGACTATCTTAGTGGACAAAGTCCATTTCTGAACCGAGTTCACTCCTCGTTTCAGTCCTGTTTCACTGAACCGGTTTAACCTGTCGTTCCAGCCATGTCTATCTCATGAGATATAAAATCCTTACCCAATGCATTGGAGGGATATATAAATCCCACCCATCTCATAATTATACCATTCTAATGTGTGCCACAAAATTATAAACCATACATCATAGCATAACCCATGTAATAAAAATGGGATTCTTCAACATCATGAAATCATAAAACAATTCATATAAGATAAAGGAATTCATAATCACAACATAATCAAATCAATGTAATAATAGGGATAAAAATAGAACCCTTTATTATCTTAGACGGAAAATAATTTTGATGAAACACTTGAACTCCATTTTTGAGGAAAATATCCTTTCTACTAAAAAAACACTTTTCCTTTCTTAACATGTCATACAATTTTAAACTAAAAGAAGTTGATTAAAAATAAATTTGAAAACGTGTAAAGGAAGCTTCTTAGAAATAATGTTTTAAAAATCCATTCGTGCCATGTAAGTTAAAAAAAACATTCTTCTCCTACTTTTGTCAGAAAAGTCAAAAATTACCTTGTATGAAAATCGGCAAAAGATTCCTTTCATATCTTTTACTAAAAACACACCGAAGGGTAAAATTGGATATAAACTATTGTAGAAGGATATAAATATTACATTTTGAGGAAACATGGATGTGGATGATAAATATTCCCCAGTAAAATATGAAGTATAAACAATCTCGGATAAAAATTGAGATTGAGAGATTTTCCCTTACCTTAGTTCCGATTTGCTTCGTAAGTGTCCGAACCTCCTCTACTTTGAAGCGCCTCTTTGAGTCCTCCTCTTACGGCACTAAAATTGGTGTTTGAAGAAGACCAGGACCTCTAGGATTTTTCTAGGGAAGTGGAGAAGAGAATTTGGCTGGGTTTGGCCAAGATTTAAGGCACAATGTGGTGTGAGGAAGAGAGGGAGGAGGTGCCCTTTTATAAGGGAGGAGAGGGGCACCTTTGGAAAACTAAAAATATTATTTTATTATAAAGTCATATTCGGTTTTAAATAGCTATAAATTGATTTATTTCGAAGCTAAGGTGGGTATGGGTCGAAATCCTCTCATCCAATTGAATTTAGACAAGTTTATGTTCCTATTTTAACCTTATCATTTATATTTAACTTTAAGTTAGATAATTTTACTTTTACCGTGTCTTTTTATGTTCTTACACTATAAGGTTAATAAACTTACTATAACAAGCCAAATGAACCCCAAGTTGTTTATTATTAATATATATAACCTTATCTAAGTCATTTGGCAGAACCTTAGATTTTTAAGAATAAAATAACAATTAATAATATAATATTTGTTTTAAAAACTATTTTATGTCAATTTTGACACTATTTAGTAATTGATTTTTTTGAAACTCATAACAGAATTATTAGTTCGAAAACAGTTACTTAAATCAATTTTAACATGTCATATTAACCTAGAAAATTAGTGGAATTCATAAAAAGTCTCAAATTACATTTCTTTGGGTATTTATAACATCAATTATGTCAATATTTCATTAATAAGATAATTACTGCATCATCGTTGTGTCATAAATAAATTAAATTATTTAATGTCAAAAAATTACAAATAAAATACCATTATGTAGGAAATCTTTTTATCTTTCTAATGAATATTTATAGTTGAATTTATCTTATGTATGACCCTATATTAAAAATTATCTACTTATTAGACATTGATTTTACCTATTTTAACCCTTCTTTAAATAAATTAATAATAAATGTCCTAATCTAATCCGAGTGGGCCTAAATGGTCATATTTTATTCCTAAGTTTGATTTTGGTCGAATTAAACTTATCCAATAGAATTTGGACATGTGTTAGGGTAATAATAATATCATTTTTACCCTTAATTACCCTATTTACTTTTAACCATGGTAAAAAAAGTAAAAAGTTACTATTCACCAAAAATTATTTTCATCTTATTGAACCACATTTTAGTCCTTGATATTAACCGTGTCTCTCGAATTTTCGAAATTCTACTCATAGAAGCGGTAAAATTATGTTTTATGAAAAATTCAGTTTTTTTAACTACCACTGAGTGGTTTCACTATTCATCAAAAAATGAATGTTTCCAGAAAAATACCAAAAATTAGGCCTAAGCTATATTTGATATTATGAATTCAAAAATGATGTATATTTTATCAAATTCAAAACATATCAGTTACATTAACTAATTTAAAAATTAATTCCCATCGTCAAAACAAATAGCGTGTTTTTAAGAGATAATAACTATCAAAAGATTGACACTTGTTTATAACTGGTTTAAATGCGAAATTACATCCAATGACCAACATTGTATTAAATTTTAAAAATATATTCTAAATATACTTTAAAACCACTCAAATTAATAATTTATCACTATTAATTATTTCGATTAAAAAAGTTGTTTTTAATTAAAATTTAGTAATTTTCACTATTCATCAGAATATAAAAGTTATCCGAAAAGTACCAAAATTTCACCCGAATCTAATTTCGTTATTCTGAATCCAAAAATAAAGACCATTTTGAAAAATAAAATTTACAAAATTTCAAAAAGTGGTTATTACTATTCATAATGGCTAGTTTTAATAATATTTTAATAGCATATCATTGTTTAGTGAAACTCGGCATTGCGTACTACACACGCTATCGAGGAAGGTCGCGATTGCGTGTAATGCAAGGCAAGTCAAGGATGCGTTTTGTGCAAGATCCTTTTGGTGTAGCGTACAACACAAGACATTAATGAAATTAAAAGAATATTTTTCATAAAATCTCGGGGTGTTACACCCCAACCCCGCGGTATGGGGCTATTCCCGTATGGCAGCGGTAACCGCTGCTATTTCCACTTTTTTGATTTTGTGCTCTCCCGCGCAGGTGTGATCCAAGCATGAAGTTGGATCTGTATGAGATTTATTATCTTTAGAAGACATGAGAACTTCTTGATGGTTTTCTTCCCTTAGGTGGTAATTCTACTGGATGTTCTTGTTTACCTGGCTCGAACATTTTTTGATGGCTTCATATCTTCAGGCCAGACGCTTTGGAGACTTACATCGGGCCAATTTTTTTTGAGTATTCCATCAATCCTGAGAAACGATTTCATTTGATTGTTGTCTTTGGGTAATAAAATTACAAGATGTCATTTCCAATACGGCCTACTATATGGGAGTTGGGGTGAAGTGTAGAGCTCCATGTTCTCCCCATACCGGAATATAAATTCCAGAAGGGGCATTGATAATGAGGCAACATTACTTGTAAAGTGTGTGGAGGTAATCCAGTTCAAGGAATTTCTTTTGATTTTTTGATCATGGATGCTGTGAAGACGTGATGGGTTCTAGGTTTATTAAATGATGAATCTCTCCTAATATCTTGACATGGTCTGCATACACTTCATAGGAAAATAACTTTTCTGTTAGCAGGCGAAGAGTCATCTAGATATTGAGGTGAATATTTTGAATACATTCCTTAGAAAAATCAATCAGTATGATAAAGAGAGAAGTGGCCTTAGGCCAATACATCAATACTATATTATCCTTATCTAGTTTTCTTCTCATAAACAACATATCATTCTGATGTTATTTAGGGGACTCCTCTACTTGATATGCCCATATTTACTACTTTTTATAATTTTTTTCCAAGTAGCTGAGCTGGTGGGAGCCTCATTGATATGTGAATGGTGCAGGGGTGGCTCAGAAGATGGGTGTGGCCCCAAACCATCGTCTAGTTGAGAAATGACATATCTCTTCATAGACAGAGTGTCTGATATGTCAAAATCTATATTTCTGAGTGCCTCAGCATAGGAGGGTTTTTGAAAATTTGTCCTGGAAAGGGGAGGGCCTTATTGCCAGAAAAATTTTGATTGTGGGGAGGATCTTCGCAATTGGTACTAAAATGGAAAGGGATACCATTTCAACTTGATTCTCAACCATAGGGAGTGTCCTTATAGTTTATACCCAAGGGAGGACATTCAGAGTGGGCTACAGTGTGGGGAGAACCTTTTTGTTGTTTGATGTCACTTAGAGGAGGACCTTCTCATTGACTACTATGATGGAAAGGACTACAATCACAGCTTGATATCTGGTTGCAGGGATAATTTCTGCAGTGTACATCTTGGGGAGGGCCTTCAGGATGTACTGCAATGAGGGGATAACCTTCTTGTTTCTTAACGTTACTATGGGGAGGGCCTTCACAACAACTTTCATTGTGAGGATGTCCTTCACAATGACTTTCATCCTGGCAAGGACTACCATCATGACTCGACGCCCGACTAAAGGGAGAAGCATATCTATAGAATATACTCTAGGGAGGACCATCAGGGTGGATGATATCAAGGGGAGGACCTTCTTGCTGTCTGATATTCCGGTCAAGGGTAGGGCTACCTTGACATGCATCAAGAGATAACCTATTGTGACTGATAAATCTTTGCCCATAGAATAATCCCCAGTGGGTTCTATGGGGAGGAACTTCAATTTTGCTGGTACCAACATTGTGGGGAGGGCCTTCACAACTTCTATTGCCACTTCCATAATTTGGTAAAGGACTAATAGGGTCTTGATCCATTATTGATATATGTTCAAGGGAGTAAATAACCCCATATTCTAGTAGAGAATGATCATGTATATGCTCTTAATTTTATGGTTGCCTTTGGTGCATTTCATTCTTTGGATCTCTCTTGCAGGTAATCGTGGCCTCCTGCTATTGGTAACAGACTTCATACATGGGTCCCTATCTTATTGGTTCTGATGATTCCACTATGATATGCTGACATGCAACATGAGTTTTAGCAGGTGTATATTTCTACTCTGGAGTAGCCACCAGGTTGGACCGTCATCCCCAAGTCGGAATGAGTATTTGCTCCTGATCTGTTTGTCCGTGTATCACAGGATATTGTTGTCGACCCTCCTAGACTGAATCAGGGATGCATAACTACTCCAGAGTGACTAACCCATTTTGCGATTAAGTCATTTTATTCAAGTAAACCAGGCCATGGTCGTGGTTCCTCGCCTTTGCCGCCGATGCCATGGTATCTTGGCATGTTTGAAGGATATGGTCTGGAATTGACGTGTGATCTTCCATCATTGCTAGGAAGTGATGGGATATATCTTTAGTTGGAACGAGTATGAAGGCCCATTCTGATGTCGTAGTAGGAGTTTGTCCCTACTCTGGTCCACCATAAGTTTCCAGTAGATACTGATATTTCTCCTATGCTAGGACAGAGGAACGAGTCTACCACCAGTTGTCTTCTCCGGCTGGCACTGTATTTAACTAATGGGATTTATATTCACAAGCGGGAATTTTTATCTGCTCATTTTCTATTGTATTTTTCTCATGGAATTTCTATACATCTGCATGAATTTGACTATGCTCATATTTGTTTCCCACTCTATTTGGATGGTAGGCTCAATACACATCAGCATATATTTGTTCCTTCCTATAGCTAGTTTCCATCATATTTGGATGACAGGATTCTTGTTCACTTGCAGATATCTGCATCTGCCAATAATTTTCCACTCTGTCTACATGGTGGGACCAGCAAGCACAGGTAGGAATGTGAACGTGCTCATATTGTGCCACCCAATTTCTGTGTTGGGATTGAGTGGAGAGGGTAGAGTTGTATGTCTATCTATTTAATTCCATCACGTTTTTATGACATATTTTCTCCTTAGGAATCAAGGTGATAGCCTATTATTGATTATATATTTTCTACCCTCAACGGGCATCCTGAAGGGGCCCAAGTCTTTTAGAATTTAGAAGGTGCCCTCGATAAAAGATCCTCTTCAGAGTGAGGAGACTTGGTTTCCCGGTTTTGGCGACGATGCTCTCTAGAAGGGGATCATGAGTAGGACCCCTATTTTGTTGAGATGAAGCCTTTAACATTGAATCCATCTGCCTCTCTAAGATAAGTGAGGTACTTGTTGTCATGCTCTAGGGACAGGCTCCCGAAATGGTTTGAAATGACCACTGGGGCTGACTTGTGTTGGGGCACTAGTCACAATTGAGGAGGCGATTGGTGATATTTTTTAGACTGGAGGGATTTTCTTGCAGCCCCTACTATGGGGAGAGTACCATTTTGGTGGAAATCGTTGATCAGTGTGTTGGATACCCAGTGTTGAAGATGTTGGGCTGGTGAAAGGGTCCTTCTCTTCAGTGAGGTCCCAGATACCTATGGAATCATTGAGGAGTCTGTCTACATTGGTCATCGGGTTGTCATTTTGATTGATGGTTCCTATGTGGGACCCTCTAATATATATATATATATATAACATATACAGGAAACAAAACCCGATCAAAGTAGCATCCCTTGAACATATGCATATTTAATGATTCAGCATACCCCCTTACCTCCCTTCATTTTTTGAGGCGAAGGGGCTTGTGTGGGGTAGAACCGCCACCTTGGTTGAGGATTCATGTCAAGTTCACCATTTTTGTTTCAAATGCAAGGTGGCGCATTTAAAGGTTTTAGGAAAATGAAAATAATGGTCTGACTGGTGATGATCAGTCGTCCGTTATTATAAAGAATTTCACATCACCGTCTTTGTTTCTACCGGATCCACATCATTATCCTTTAAAGGGGAATTGGTTTGACCTAGTGGACACTTGGAAGTTTATCACTTCTTCATTATGAAGGAGGTTCCACAATCAAATGGTCCCAATGGGCAATTTCATGGGGTTAAGTATTTTTGAAATCAGTCTTATAAGGATATGACTTCCTTATATGGTCTCCAACAAGTTTATTTTTGGAGCCAGAAGCACGCAACAACCCTAGTATCCATGATTCCTAGACCTTATTTCCAAGGATATGTGTTCATTGGATGATGATTTGGCCAATTACACTCAAGTAATCCATCGGTCGAGATGATGGGAGGTCGGGCTCATCACACCCTTTTAAGGAAAATTATTTCATATTATGGGGCTCTCTTATAAATTTAAGTCGTATTCAGATGTTCATGAATCCTAGGTTCATTCCATAAAGAGTGTATCCATGGATACCCCTGGTTTGCAGGATCATCATAGACATACATGGATTTGATTCTATAGAGGCTATAATGACTTATGCCATGCAATAAGGTTCTCTAGAGTTTATCATCATCTAGGGGGTGAAAGATGGCTTGATGCTAGGATCAGACCCATGAGATGAGCTTCCTATATATCTTGGGGAGAGGAATCAAAGCCCATGTAGTTCGATGAACTTGGGGCTTATGCATGGAAGCATCCCATTTGAGGGGACATGATTAGGTGAACCCTTTCTAAAGGGAACCCTTTTGAGCTCGGGCCTTCAAGAAGGCATCCTATGTATTCTGGATTGAACATGAATCAGATTTTTTGTAGTTTATAATGGGTTGGGGCTTATGCATGGAAGCTTCCAATTTTAGGGGAACATGATTGGGTGAACCCTTTCAAAAGGGAACCATTTTGAGCTCGGGCCTTCAAGAAGGTGTCCCATGTATCATGTTTTGAATAGGAATTAGAGTTATCTTAGTTTAGGATGGGTTGGGGATTATGCATGGATGCTGCCCATTTGAGAGGAACATGATTTGGTGAACCCTTTCAGATGGGCACCTTTTTGAGCTCGGTCCTTCAAGAAATAATCCTACATATTCTGGTATGGATAGGAATTAGAGTTCTTGTAGTTCAGGATGTGTTGGGGCTTATGCATGGATGCTATCAATTTGAGGGGAACATAATTGGGTGAACCATTTTGTAAGGGAACCCTTTTGAGCTCGGGCCTTCAATAAAGCATCCTATATAACCTATTTTGAATAGGAATAAGAGTTGTTGTAGTTCAAGATGGGTTAATTTTGTGGATATTGTAATAGTCAAAAATCTCTATTCCCACATGGGTCATGCACGGTGTGAGAAACAAGAGGATGTGAGAGATTCAACCAACCACACACCTTTTCTCCCACTGATGGGAGATGGTGGGCCTATAATGGAATAAGCTAAGGTGATGGTGGGTGAGGGTGAGGATCAATGAACCCTTTAATATTGGATGACATTGGGGGTCATGCTGCTTAGTTCCTAGAAGGCTAGGAACTTATCTCAGTGGGAGTGCCTCAAAATGCACTCGGGGAAAATGAAGTAATGTCTCCTCTAATCAAAAGGAGAAGAGAATATGATTTTTTCAACTGATCACCATTCCTCATTGAATGGAAAATCAAGTGATCATCCTTAATCCCTAGAATAGGGAGGATCACGTCAGCATCCCAAGCTTGGACTCTGGGTTACCATTGGAATATAGATTTATATATATTCCTAGAGTACGAACCATTGTCGGGATAGCCTTCTTGAATCCGCTTACCATTGGGCATGTAGACTCAAAGGGGTGCACTGATGTGCCCGATGATTAGATCATAAGAGTCTGGTGGCATTGGAGAAGGATTCATCCTGATGTTGTGGGACTGGTTTGCGGAGGATATATGGAAGACTGGACGGTAATATAGGGGTGAGATTGGAACTGGAGGGAAGGACACATGAAGACACCCCATTCAACGAATTTTTTTTCTTATGTGGGATGAGGGGAGCTCCGCATACCACAATGGTATGTAGGTAGAGGGGTCATTTGTGACTGAAGTAGTACTAGGGCTTGGGCATGAACCACCATGCACCAAAGTGGTATTCAATCCTGGATGTGGTCCTTCACGCTGCTTCGGGTTCCATCCGTGTACTGATGTTGTACACGGTGCGAGGTTCAATCTAAATAGTGATACACTATGTGGAGTTCCATCTTGATGGAGGGTCATGGAAGCTATCATTCACGGGGAGTTCATCGGTGAGGAGTTCATGGTTCATGATGACACCAATTAGGATTTCAGTTTACCCGTTATTATTAAGTTACTTCTTCTTATGGTTCACGGCTGGTTATACATGCATAAACATGGTTCACAGTTTGAACTTCATCGATGATTTGAAACTGAAGCTGGAATCCACCCAGAATTATTTCTTCCAACCTCTAGGGCCCCCTCTTTTCTTTCTTCATCTATTTATTTCTTCTTCCTCCTATTCTCCTTTTATAAATCATTGGGTAGAATCATATATATAGGCATTGCGAACCATTTTTGGAAGCCAATGAAGAGATATCTCGATCTGTGACATTGTGGAGGCTATGGTTCACGAGTCATAATTTGCGGAACCCTGATTATTTACCTCATTCAAAAATTGCCAAGTTCATGAGATGGTATTCAGTTGTCCTTTGTTCACTTGATTATGCTAATGATGTGATTCAATGGTTCATGGGTTCTCTAGTTGTCGCTCTGCGGGCTAGCAACTTGCAAGTCCTTCTACATACTGGTGGTTCACATTTTTGCATTCCACGAACCCTTCCCAGTGATGGTACGTTGGTCCATTAAAACTCTTGAGAAATTCAATTTCTTCAAGTTTTTTTGATGTTTAAAATTCAACTTGAATACATTCACTTTACTGGGCCTGTAGGAATGATTTCCTCTTTCTGAAAAGTGCTTGTGGGAGTATTTTCTTCCCTCTATGAAGTTTTTAGTACCATATAGATTATTAACTAAATTTATTAAAATATTGTAAGGGACTTTGTTTTGGTTTCTATTTCGTTGTGGTTTACTTGGTATTGTGCACCTAATCATTCTTATGTGGTGTACATACTACCCATTTTAGATCATTTTTCATTTGAAATTGTAAATATATTATATCTCTATATTCTGGTTTAATGGATATGATTATTGTCTTAATCTGTATACCCTTTTACATACGGTGATTATTTGGGATGTTATTTTAACTATGGAAATATTGGTGAATCAATATCCTCTACTATATACAGATATTGAGAAGGCACATTTTACATGAATTAAATCTATGTATAAAAAACAATTTTGAATTGTAGTGATGGGAGGGGCCTGTTATAGCCCCTCGATGCATCAACAGGTCTAATGAGACAAATCAGTTGGCGACAAACCTTTCGAGTTTGTTTCCAAAACAGAATAAAATGGGTATCTACCCAGAGACATAAACCATTTTGACAGTATAATGTTATCATGTTCCAGATACATGATGTCCAATTAATATTAATTCTCATTATTCATTTTTTGTTATTACTATCCATGAATTATTCACTATGACAAAATCTATGGATGCAGTTTCATTTTCAGTTTATTAATGGCATGAATTCTTCATTTATTCACCATGCCATATTCAATATGACTATTTTATTATGATTCAATTATTTTTTATTCATGCTTATTCTATTTTTAACACTTACTGAGCATTTGAGATCACCCCTTTCAATTTTTTACCTTCAACAAGCTATAAAGAAGAGACCATTTATTGAGTTCTCGTGGATGATGTTTATTAGTTTTTGTTATTTATTGTATTTTGTTGACTTTCCCAATGTAATATGAATTACATGTATGTATCTAGTTTTTCAATACTAATAAACTGATCATTCCTTCAAGATTTTACTCCTTTTATTTTTTCCAATGTAATAAGTAATTCATCGGATATAGGTTTCTGGGGTCAGGGCATTACAAACATGAACTGAGGTGTGTGCTTGGCTATGGAGAGTCATGCCAACACCACGACTTTGACCTGTATGCCAGGAAAGTGGTGATGATCATACCCCGAAGGTGGTATGCCATGGGTTAACAGTAGATCCTCCAATCATACCAGTTGCGGCACGAGCTGTTATACCAGATGTAGGTGTTGATGCACAATTCTGTAATGGATTTATGAGGATTATGTAGACCTTCTAGGGAGTACCTCAACCAGCCACATTTATGGAAGAACTAAAGTGAGTATTCCAGTAGCAGCATCCATCTATGTTTTTGGGGATGGTGGACAATAGGATAAAGATTCATGGCTGAAGTCCATGATTACGATCTTAGAGCATCTGGATACACCGCCTAAGAGGAGGGTTAAGCTTGTGACTTATATGCTGTGTGATTTAGCCAAGATATGGTGGGATGTTATCACTCAGAGAGAGCATCATTGGGACATGGAATTGGGATATTTTCAGACAGTATTCTATGACTACTATTTTTCCGAGATGCTGAGTCCTGATTGAGCTCGTATGTTCATACATTTGGAGTAGGGTGCTATGTCAGTGTTGGACTACTCTACCCATTTCACTAAGCTTCAGAGATTCACACCTATTATAAAGGGTGATGATACATCAAGGGATAGGAGATTTGAGGATGGTATTAGGTATGAAATATAATCACAAGTGAATGTTTTCGTGTTTCCTTATGTATATGACGTTATGAATCAGGTGCTAATTACCGATCATAATTAGCGAGAAGTTAGAGGTGTGAACCTAGGCGGTTCGGCATCGAGATCTGTTATTGTCTCGACTGAGAGAAAGAAGCGTTATATGGAGCTTTCTTATGATGATATGAAAAGTGAAAATGATTCTTCTAGTAGCTAGGTGAGGTGATACCAGTGTGCTAGAGCTAGAAATATGAGACCTAAATGTCTGATGGACCCAATCGAGTGCTGAAATTTTGACAATATGGTCCATCTACAACATTATTGAAGGGAATTTCCCCCAAAAACTAGCGAGAGAGGTTCTGTATAGACTCCATGTTTAGGAGTAGGGTAAAAAACATATCACCAGTTCGGGAATTGGATTATGTTATGTTGTTCAGGCTGAGGTGGGGGTGGTGGCTGTGGTAGCAAGACCCCATAATCTCAGCGACAGTAGGGTGGGTCAGCTCAAGGTAGCCAGGCAGGGTCTCTGGGCCTCATTACAGGTCGGACTTATGTAGTGAAATAGACCTGATAAAAGCAGGATCCCATACCTTATACTATGAGATGTAATATTCTACTCACCTCTGTTTTATCTTCTACACTCTTTGATTTAGTTTCTTCACATAGTTTTATATCTGCGCCCATTTTATAGAGCATTGGGATCTGTGTTTTCTCTTCTAATGATTTTATGATGCTAGACACTCCGTTAGGGATAATAATGGCAGGTGCATATCAATGTAAGGCCTGATCCCTTGAGGATGGTGGGTGTCACTTCATGTAGATCTCTATGTCTTAGAGATGCCATGCTTTGATGTAATACTCGGAATGGATAGGTTAGTCTCTTTTCAAGCCTTTTTCCATTGCAATTTCCATAGGGTGAGTTTTACATCACTAGAAGGCAGATCATTTCTATATAAGGGAGAGTGGGATGTCCATGCAAGATGATCCAGACTTGAGCAACGTGGGTTGAGTTGGATGACAACACAAATTTATAGTTTATATTTGTATGACCAAGGAACACATCTGATGGATTTACCTCCAATGGTTGATTGTTTTAGGGATTTATTCCCAGACAAATTTTTAGGCTTACCTCTAGTAAGAGAGGTGGATTTCTCTATCAAGCTAATACCAGGAGCTGCACCAGTATCCATTCCTCCTTATAGGATGGCTAAGAATGAGTTTAAAGAGCCCAAGAGTCAGCTAGAGGATTTAGAGTTATAGGGGTTTATCCGACCTAGTACTTATTTGTGGGGTTCTCTGGTCCTTTTTTTAAAGAAGGCAAATGGCACCCTTAAGCTTTTCATGGACTATCAGAAACTAAACCAGCTGATGATTAAAAACCAATATCCCTTTCCACAGATATATGATCAGTTTGATCAGCTTCGAGGAGCCTGGGTGTTCTTAAAAATTGACTTAAGATCAAGATATCACCAAGTACGTGTTAAACCAACATATATACCTTGTACCACATTTCTTAGCAGTTATGGTCTATATGAGTATCTGATTATGCTATTCGGTCTCATGAATGCACCAATAGTTTTCATTGTTCCCATGAACCAAGTGTTCCATCCTTACTTGGATTATTTTATGGTGGTTTTTTGTGGATGAAATCCTGGAGTATTATCACAACTGACACAACCATACCAAACATCTTCAGATACTTTTTAGTACACAAATAGAGCATCAGTTATATGATAAGCTCAATAAGTGACACTTCTAGATGTATCAAATTCACTTCTTGGGTCACGTCATCTTAGAGACATGAGTATCAGTGGACCAAGAGAAGGTGATATCAGTTGTTACCTAAGGGAATCCCAAGAACTTCTTTGAGGTGCAGAGTTTTCTAGTGTTGGATAGTTACTATAGGAATTTCATACAAGACTTCTCACGCTTAGTAGAAATGATGATAGACTTAAAAAAGAAGGGTGTGAAGTATGTATGGTCAGATTCTTGTGAGATGACCTTTCAGGAGTTGAAAGGGAGATTAAAATCATCACAAATACTAATTTTTTCAGATCTAGTCAGGAGTTACACTATTTACTATGATGCATCAGGTATCAGGCTGGGAGAAATGGTTATACAGTGGGATTTTGTCGTTGTGTATGGGTCTCGGCAGTTACAGCCACATGAGAGGAACTATTGGATGCATGATCTCAAGTTAAATACTTTTGTTCATGCCTTATGTTATTGAAGACATTACTTATTGGGGGATCATTTTGTGGTGTACACAGACCAAAAAAGTCTCAAGTACATATTTACTCAGTGTAATCTGAATTTAAGGTAGTGCAGGTGGGTGGAACACATTTTGTATTTTGACTTTGATATTACCTACGCACCTAGGAAAGAAAATGAAGTGGCATATGTAATGAGAATAGAGACTCAGATACAGGTAGTGAAGCAGACCAGTAGTGATTGGTAGCTGATGGTGTTATTCTCTACGATACATCTGGAGTTATATGATAGGAATTGGCATACTTTTCGTACATCCATAGTTGTTACCTATACCCTACTAGATATAGTGAGGATGAGGTAGCTATCATATCCCAAAGGTCCGATTATACGAGAGAGTGTGGTAGGTGATAAAACTCCTCCTGGTTGGACTATAGTTGAGGATAAGGTTTTACTGTTATATGGTTATATATGTGTTTCGGCAGACATGTACAAGTGGATGATGTAGGATTTTTATACTTCATCTTGGGAGGTGGATCTAGGAATCCCCAAGATGTATCGATATTTACAACATCATTATTGTTGTCCAAGAATGAAGAGAGATGTAGCTGGTTTTGTTATGGGATGTTCCACCTGTCAGTAGGAGAAGGTGGAACACCAAAGACCATTAGAACTTTTACAATAGCTACCCATTCCTAAGTGGAAATGGAATGAAGTTGAAATGGATTTCATGATGGGTTTACCGAGGTCACCCCTAGCTAATGATGCAGTTTGAGTTGTGGTTATCAGGCTTATTAAGGTTGCACATTTTCTATAGATCAGGGAAACTTTCAATGTTCATGAGTTTGGAAGGTTGTACATCCAGGAGATTGTATGACTACACAGGGTTCCTTATTCTATAATTTTAGATAGGGATACTCATTTTAGATCTCATTTATAGAAAGGGATACAAATGTCTTTGGGTACACAGGTTCTTCTGAGCACGTCTTACCACCCCCAGATAGATCGTCAGTTAGAGGACACGATTCAGGTGCTGGAGGACATGCTTCTGGCATGAATCATGGATTTTGAGGGTTTCTAGGAGACAAACATACCCCTTGTTGATTTAACCTAAAAAAATATCTTCTAGTATAATATTCATATGGATCCATATGAGGCTTTTTATGGTAGACCATTCCGATCACCCCAATGTTGGTAGGAGGAGGGTGATGCAGATTTACTGGGACCACGTCTCATGCAAGAGACTTTTGAGTAGGTCCATTTGATTCAGAAGTGGATGGATACTTGGATGTCTCTTCAAAAATCATACATCAATCTCCGAAGACAACCTTTGGAGTTTGAGTACATGGATCATGTTTTCCTACGTGTCGCATTGAGGTTTGGACACAAGAGTATCAAAATATAGGGTAGGTTGTTATTGTGATATATCTATCCATTTCAGATTCTGGATAGGGTCGGCCCTGTTTCCTATTGATTAGAGTGACCTCAGAGGTACATGGATATGCAAAATGTCTTCCATGTTTCTCAGTTCTGATGGTACTTTTCAGACCCATATCACACCTTTCATCCTGAGGAAGTGGAGTTGCAGGAATATGCGTCCTTTGAGGAGCATCCCATTCGTATTGTGGATTATAGCATGAAGGTTCTCCGTGGATGATTTGTTCCTTTAGTATGAGTTCTATGGTAGTATAGATGAGTGTAGGATGAGACCTAGGATTGGGAGGACAATGTTTTATCACAATGATTGGATTTATTCTCTGATATTCCTTCACCCCCCTCAGAAGGGAAATTGGGGGATAAATTGCTTTAAGGGGGAAGTTTGTAAGAACATGATTCTTCCTTAAAGGTATATATCTTTATTTTCTAGTTCATACTTAATAAAATGGGGGCAAAGAGGTCAGGGGATGGCTATATGCCTTTTACATGATGTGACTGGGAACTAAACTTTGTGTACTTATTGGTACACACTGTGTATGGAAGGAAACACACCATGTAATCTCGGTGCACGACCATGTAATAGTCTGGCCAAAAATTATACGGACACAACATGTAGTCTCAAGTACATGTTGTGTACTTTTTTTATTTTTTAAATTTTGAAATAGCGTATTTTTCTTGTAAATGGACAGAGAATCTCTCGAGTTGACGAACAAGCAGTGCCAGACCTTCAATCCCTTCGAGATTCATCATCAAAACCCCAATTCCTTCACTGTCAGTTTTTTTAACCCAATTGGTAAGATCTCAATTCCTCTTGAGCTATTTTTCTTGATTTTTTTTCTCAAAAAAGTTATTTGAGGTTGAGTGTTTACCATCATTTTATAGATCTACATCATTCTAGCTTGAATTGGTTGTTGAGGCTGGATGAGGAGAGTTGTACTATTATGAGGATGGTGGTCTTGTGCCTTTTTCTCAATATCAAGTTGTTTATATGTGATGTAGTTCCATTCTACCATGTTTACGGTGTATCCTTGAATGTAAATTGACCCTTATTGTTACATAATAATGATTACATCATGAATTAAATTAATCTAAGTATGTTCGATCTTGTTGGATTGACTAAGGTGCGTGCTTCCCTCAGATAACCATTGTTTGGCCATTTGGACTAGGATGCCTATGGGATTTACTTTGTTTCCCTTTATGGGGTTTTTTAAAATGTAATTGGTTAATTGAATGTTGTTGATGTGATATGAAAATTTATTAAGAATTTTGATAGTTTAATTCACTTGGTTCCTTGTTATACATAAACTACCCATGTGAGTATATTTGTTTAAGCCTTGTAATTGTTAGATTACATATTAGTCTTGTGATATGAACTTCCCATGTGAGTATAATTGTATTAAGCATTGTGATAGTTTAATTCACTTGATTCTTGTTTTTTAAGATGACAACATGAGTGGTTATTATGTTAACCATGGAATACTGTAATTTACATGTGTTGTATTGTATATTGAAAAGCTGATATACTGGGATTGACCATGTTGATTGTTATGACTGTGTGCAAGGATTTGTTATGCATACATGCGAGGATTTGTTATTCTTGTGGGTGAGGATTTGTTATGCCTGTGGGTGAGGATTAATTATGCCTACGGGTGGGGTTTTTCTATGCGTGTGCGAGATGTTGAATTGAATATTGAAATGGAATTAATTATGACACATCTTCCAAGATAAAGCACAATCTTGGATCCAGTCTTCACATTATTTGTTTAGATAACCTTCTGAGGTATCTGTTGATAATTCTTTATACGTATTAACAGGCTTAGGCCATATTTTGAGACTTATATAATCTGATGTAATTTGAATGGTTTAATTTTAACATAATGAATTAACATGGAAAATAGTGCTTGTAGGATTGTTTATTTTTGAGTACATCCTAGTTTACTACTTTTCCTTTTTGTACACAACCTATTGCATATCCTCATTGACAGATAGGCACAGATCTTAGGTGGTCGCCTATTGGGATTTATCTCTCACACCCTGTTTGGGTCATGCTTTTTGGCCCAAATAGATTATATTGTTGTAGGTATCAATAAGGGAAAGTGTCGTTCTATAGGTACTTATGAGGCTGTTTAGAAGTTAGAGATCATGGGACCGAGCCAAGGCTTGGCATGCTTCTTAGTTCCCTTTTTTTATTTTTATTTTTGAACATATATTGTGGATTCCTGCAGTGTACCTATTTTGGTAGTTTTCTTATAACATAACATACTGCATCTTCTTTTGTATGGAATGATGATTTGTTATTTATCTTATCAGTCTTCCGCTATTTATCTCAGATGAATGTTATTACTTCTTATGATATTTTTTTATTATTTATTCCACTATGTTACACTCTATCAATGAGGGCATAATTTTCCCACTTTCACAGCCTATCCCGTCACTGGTAGTTTTCAACCTCTCGTATTTGGGGAAATTCACTTAAGGCCATGTGAGCAACTGGGTACGGGGAACCAGTTGAGTGGAATCCGGATTTGGGATGTTACATGGGTAAAGAACTAATCTCTAGAGATAACATGTTTATGATACATTGGTGAATAAACATGGTAATATTTTTTTATGATACCTTGGTGATGGAACTCAGTGACATTCTTATGAATTTCTCATATTTATATTTTGGACACATTTCCATGGTATGCCTCATGTACTTATGATCATGCACTTATATTATGATTCATTTATTTATGATTATGTTCTATTATCATTTCTCATTTTTAATCCATGAAGATATCTCATGTTCTATTTCCACTATTAATCCCATACTGGGATTTATTCCCACCCTTCTCTATTGATGTATGTCTTTAAAAAATCACTTGTAGTGAGGTGACTTAACGTGGATTAATAAAGCAGTATTTTTAGAGGATTAAATAAAATTGATGTTTATGTTTCTGTATGTACTTTTTGTATTATGTACCTAGTTTCCAAGGAAATAAACCTCAAATGATCCAAACAAGTTATTTATGTAATATTATATTAAGGAACTATGATTAAAATTATGTATGAAAAAGGTAGGTTTCATAGTTGGTATCAAAGTAAACTGTGGTTATTTGTGGAAATAACGACTAGAAAACATTAGTAAGAACCATAGAAATACATCTAAATATAGGAATCCATCCTAAATTTGGGTAATGTAGATATTATATAGTTTCCTAATAATTACATTACTATCTGGATAATAGAAATTGGATGCTGTTGTGGAACATATGTATATAGAGGTAATAACCCTCATAAAAGGGATGTTTGAGCATTGAATCGATCTTAATTTGGTTCCTAATGAGTGGGTCTAAGACCGCACACTTGACTAGAAACTCTCATGGTATATTCTTTGTTTGATCACATGACTTATTTGAACCAATATGAAGGATGTATGACTAAAGTAAATATTTGTTAGAAGTTAGGATTTAATTATATGATCCTAGAATCATGATATAAGAAAATTTTAGGAATAATATTCCCCTTTATAACTATTATCATATGATTTAAAATAAATTTTTTTCCCATTTATGTTTTATTATTTTAGAATAATTTAGTGAAATATAAGGATTCGGGAAAATAAAGGATGTGATGGAAAATGAAATGATAGACTTCCCAATATGATGGGATCCAGGGATGAAAAATTCATGAGGATGCTAACTCATGTTATAAATAATATCCTTAACCATATGGAGAATCCAAATTAACCTAGTAATAAAAAACTAGTAGGAAAATACTTCATGAATCAACCACGACCTATTTTTAGTGGAACCTCAAATTCATTGATCACAGAACAACGAATCAATACTATAGAAAATATTTTTTTTGTTCCCCATTATTTTGAGAATGAGAATGTTACTTTGGTAGTATACCATTTAGAGGGAAAATTTGATCATTGGTGAACACTGATCAAGAACATGAATCCAAAGGATGAGGTTGATTCCATGGAGTGGTAAGACTTCAAAAAGCTATTTTGCAATAATTATTTTCCTCACACCCTTTGAACCAAGATGGAGATGGAATTCCTTACGATAAAGTAATAGGATATTGAATTAATGGGATGTTATGAGATGACCTATACAATTATTTCATGATACAGTTAAATATTTGTAATTGATTTTTTGGGAATATTGACCAATTATTTGGTGATATAAGACCACATCTATGAAAGGAAGTAGGAATATAAAACTTTGGGAGTTTTGAGAAAATAATATGGTGTGATCTGAAAATGGATTTGGAGTTTGGAGATGTGAATTTGTCTCATGTACCGAATGATACAAAGTTAATTATAGAGGTAAACATTAGGAAGAATATTGACCTTGAAATATAAGGTACGAAACACCATTTACACATGTAAAAAAATTGTAAAAAGAAGCATTTAGTGAATTTTCTACAAGGAAGTGTAAATTGTTTTAAGTGCGAAACAGGTGGACATATATCTCAAAACAATTATGGAGATGTAAAGCCTTAATATATGAATGTAAATAAAAAAGGTAAGATGGTCCAAGAACAATATGTATTATAATGGTTTAAGTGTTGAGATTGTGATGTTTTCTTCAAGTCACTACCAGTTTGTGCATTGGATGTTCAGAAACTAGTAGTTCAATTCATCCTTGTCAAAACAAAGTTAGTAGAAACCTTAAACATACGGGTTAGATGACCAAAAGTTTATAAAATTATGATATATGTTGTGTAGACTGGTCTTTTGGCATGGTGAATAGTGTACCGACTGGGATGGTTGAGTCAGTGGAAGCCTCAGATAAATGGAGAATTCAATGGAAGTATGGCTATAAATATCAGAGTTTATTGTTACCTATTTTAAAAAAATTAACTTCAATAAAAGTATGTTAGAACAGAAACCATGTATGAAATAAGATGTATTGAAATGGACTAAATTAAACAAATTTTATCACTGGATTAATAAGATAAAATGTTTGTAAATATTGTACTTCAAATAATTCAAAAGCATTTTTAGTGTTCTCCTTTGGATGTAGGATGGAAATTTTAACGACGTAAAATTGGTGACCATTATTTGTTTTCTTGTTCTTTATATGTTTGAGTGTGTGTGATTTTATTTTTTAGTGGTGATTATGGTGTTTCTTGACTTGCTAATTTCATTGATCTAAGATAGATAAGGAAGATCTAGTATTTTTATTTCCTTTCTGTAGAACTACTGCTGGATACAGACTACCAATGAACTCAAGGTTCAACTAGATGATGATTGTATCATATTTTTAGATATGTACTATACCAACATGTTGTATCAAATGGTTACTTTATTTGGACACACTCAACAATTTAGGTAACTTACTCACTTTTCTTATATCCATATTAAATTTCTATTTGTTATAATCTGATCAAAAGATATTGAAATGGATGAAGTAAATCTTTGGTTTAGTCAGTTAAAAACAATGGAAATTGAATTATGGAAGATGAAGATAGAGAATTATCTCTTCTAAAATGATCTTGAACTTCCGTTGGATGAAAAACCCATAAATATGGAGAATGATGAATGTGAGGATTTAGGAAAAACACATTATACTTGGTATGGATGTCATTGGAACAAAATGTTTCCTTAAATATTTAAGAGAATAATACCATAAATGCACTTATGGATGCCCGAAAAAGTGATTTATGAAAAAATAACATCCTTAAAAAGTGTTCCTGATGGGGAATTTGTTTTTATTGACTTCATCATAAGTGAAGTTAGTGGAAGATCATGTAAAATATTTCAACATGATCAAAAGTTAGCTTGAATTAGTGAAAGTGACCTTCACATATGATGTATGGTATATAATACAACTATCATCATTATCAGAATCTTGGTATGGCATGGTTACCATGGTAAGAAATTCTTATGAAAAATCTAATATTGTGTTTGTAGACATCAGAAATTTGATCCTTAATGAGGATCTCAAGAGAAGATCGGTCCAGGAACCTTCCGGTAGTGTATTGAATACGAACTGAAGGGAAAACTCGCCTCATCATAAGAATCAAAGATAATTGGAAGAGAAGATTAGGGAGAAGAGTATTGTAATGTCTACTGGTCTAGGGATTACCTTTATGCATTGTGGTAATGTGAGTAAATGTTCAAATGAATTGTAAAAATATCATGGTATACATCAAAAGAACAAATTCTAGAAGTTAAAAATCCATTATTGTATTAAACTATGCTAGTGATCTATTGCTTATGGATCATAATCTGATTGAGTCCTGGGTGGTTGAATCATTGTTTCCTTCTACTCATTTGATGATCATAGATTTATTACAATATATGTATCTAGAAGATTTTGGATGTTTTTTTGTAGATGATAAATCATTATAAGTGGTTGGAAAGGGAGATGTCAATATCTTGATGCAGAATATGAGTATTCTTTGGTTGAAAAGAGTGAGATTCATAAAAATTATTTGGAGTAATATCATTTCATTGGGATAGTTATATGATGAAATCATCAATACTACTTTCAATAATAGAGTCTAGAAAGTGACTTAGGGATCCATAGTTGTGGCACGAGGAGTAAAGAACACAAATCTGTATCTAAATGGAAGTTAATATGGGAGTGTAATGGTTGTAAAATCATCCTAAAAAATATGGAGGTTTGGAATTATAGATTGGGTCACATTAGTGATAAAAGCACAAGGGTTCTAGTAGGAATGGGAATTCTGAAGCCCGATAACACAACTATTAGAGGTTATGAGAGATGTATACTTAGAAAAAGAGGGTCTCATTCAATATGAATAGCTGTAAGACCATATCATGAAATCTAGAGCTAGTTACCATGGTTGTTTGGGGATCTGTATTAGTTCAGTCTCATGGAGGATCATGATTCTTTTTCAAATTAATTGATGATTCCATGATGAAGGTACGAGATTAATTTATTAAAAATAAATATGATGTGATTAGTTCCTTAGTATATTGGAAATACATTGTGGAGTTTGAAAGTGGTTATAAATTGAAGGGATTAAGATATGATAATGGTGAAAATACAACAATTAAAACTTTCAAAACTTCTTCTAGAAGAAGGGGGTCATGATTTAGAGAATAACACCCAAAAGTCCACAATTGAATGAAGTTATAGAGAGGATGAACCAAACATTGAGAAAGAAGGATAGAATAATGTGTGCACACTCTAATACTCCCAAGGATATATGGGATAAATAAATTACCATGGAATCATACTTGTTCAATAGAAGTCCATCCTCCATAACAGGACAAATTTTACCTAAATAAAATTGGTTCGATAAGATATTGGAAGTTTCAAATCTCAAAATCGTCAATTTTGTTTCTTATGCGCTTGTTGATGATAAGGAAAGAGATTAGCCGAAGGTAATGTCTATATCCTGTTTCTTATAGGATATGTAAAATTATGATTTTGGAAACTGAATATGAAATGGTGATCAATTGAATATAATTAGAAGTTGAGATATAATATTCAAAGAGAAATTACTAGGGAATGATCAAAACATAGATGAGTCATAAGTTGAGGAAAATAGGTCAACTACTAAAGTAAAAAATATTTGGGATGAAAACATAAAAAATTCACAAATAATAGTGATAATGGATTTTATTATGAAAAAATTAGAAGTTCATGAACCTAAAAATGAAGTTATTACAAACACAAAATCTTTTCTAAGAAGATATTATAGATTCAGATGACTAGCCCAAGGGTATGGGTTCGACATGAATTTCTTACTTCAAATGGATAATGGGGAACCCAAATGTCTAGAAGGGCTAGAAAAACATAGTGACTTAATGTAGTGGGATTTAGGCATGGATGAATAGATGAATTACTTAAAGTTCAGTGAAACTTGGGAGCTAACTGATCTATCGAAGGAAAAATGAGAACTTGAGAAAAATGCCTCTACAACATGAAAGAAGAAAAAGATGAAAAAGATGTTATAAGGCATAGTTTGTGGTGAAAGTATCCCAACATAAGGAAGGAATCAATTCCTTATAAATATTTTCATTAGTGGTAAAGCATACTACAATCTGAGAAATGTTTAGCATTGCAGCAGTTGATTGTTTATACATGAATTATATGTATATTAAGTATTATTTTTTTATCTATGGTGATTTGGATTGGAAGATATACATGATTCATTTTAATTTTTTTAATTCCACCAGAAGGAGGGCCTTGATTTCAAACTGAAGTGAAGCATAAATGGATTTAAACAGACACCTTGATTTTAGATTTGTAATTTTGATGATTTCATATATGATAAAGGTTTCATTAAAAGTGACTCTAATCACCATTTCAATCATAATTCATAGAGTGGCGTGACTTCTATAATTATTCTACTCTATATGGATGAAATTTTTCTAGAAGGGCCATATATTCAGCGGACTAAGGAGATGATGAGTTAGTTGTCCAAAAGATTTAAAATGAAGTATCTTGGTTAAGCTAAGTCAATATCGAGGGCATGGATAGAGAGGGATAAAAAATATGGTACTTTGGTGTTATCCCAGAAAAAATACATCTGAAAGATCATTGAATGGTTTAAATCAATCAAATGTAAATTAGTCAGAAATACCCTCACTGGACAATTCATGATATCCAAGTCGCATGAAACTTCAATGGAAGATGCTGTCTAGTACATGGAGAAAGTACTATATGATTTATCTGTTAGAATATTCATGTATTTAATTGTTTGTATACAAAAAATAATTAACTTTATAGTTGGTCTGATAAGTTGTTTCATGTTTAACCCTAGGAAGGAGAACTAATAAGATATGAAGTAGATCATTAAATAATTTAAGGGATATGAAGATATGGAATTTTTCTTTGGGTAAAATGATTATCTATAAGTTTTTTTATGTGAAATTTTCTGGTGATTACAACACCCAGAAAATCAAAATGGGTTTTGTGTTTACATTTAGGGGAATGAAGATCAACTGGATGTCATGAACATATCCAGTGGTGACTTTGTATACAAATTAATCCAAGTATGTCTCTACTACATAAACAATATAGGAGTCGATCTGGTCAATACACTTGCTAAAGGGACATAAAAAATAAATTAAAGTAGGAACATTGTTTTTTGAAAATTATAGCACTATCCACCTTCCCAAGAATCTAGTATTTCATACAAGAATGAAACAAATTGACTTAAAATTAAATTTAATTCAGAATATTCTAGAGGAAAATTTGTTTGAACTATAAAAGATCCCATTGATGAAAAATCTATAAAACATGTTCACAAAGAAGTTAGTCTAAGAAATTTTAAGACAACATTGCACCACAATGAATCTTGAATGAATAAGAGGAGGTTGATAAACATTGAAACAACCACATAAGATAGAGTTAGATTTCAAAAACTATTAGAGTATTCTATTGAGGTTCCCTGAATCAATATTCAAGTGGGATATTGTTGGGATAATAATTTTTTCTTAAAATCACCAAAATTTCATGCATCAAAATTTTAGACTTTAGTAGTTCGCTTCGGCCATGTCAGAGTACTGATAGTAGGAACCTTTAAAATATTGGTTACACCACCAAATGTTTTCAAAATTTCAAAGGATTTTGTGAATACTAGTCTTTGATCATGGTGAACTATGCCCTAAATGGTATGGTTTATTTGGTGGAAGCCTCAAATAAATGGAAAACTCAATGGATGGCTGACCAAAAAATTCAGGGGTTGGTGTTACCTGTTTGACCGAAAAATGAACCTCCATAAAATCATTTGGATCCATATACTATGTATGAAACTATATGTACTATATTGAATTGAATTATGAAATTTTTAATGATGGATTATTAAGCTACAGTGTTTGTAAATATTATAATTCTTGTAATTCAAAAGTTTTTTTATTGTTCTCTCATGGTCATAGGAGGAAAATATGAACCATATAAAACTATTGTTCATTCATTTGTTTCCTATTCATTGTATGTTTGAGTGTTTGTGATTAATATTTTTGATTAGTGATTAGGGTGATACTTGAATTCCTAATTTTGGTTCTCTATAACAACGAGGGAAGATTTGTTATTTGTTTTTCCACTATACTAAACTACCAAGGGATACAAACTTCTAGTGAACTCAAGGTTCAACTAGCTAGTGTTTTTATCTGAATTTTTGGAATCTTCTTTCCCATCACCAATTGTGGGGAGTATGTACATTTCACTAACCAATGTAAAAATCATAATATAATATAGGTAAATCATCGTAAACCCAAGAAGTGGCCAATGGAGAAGGGTAATTCTTTTGAAATCATGATGACTGAAGTCAATGCTTTGAATAATGTAGTGACAAGTATACTCATCATACAATCAATTTTAGAATGTAAATTATTTGATCATAAACCTATGCATTCATTTATTTCATTTAATTATATTAGGAACATAAAATTAAAACCTGAACTGCAAGTGGTATAGTTTTCTGTTAAAAGTTTTAGTGTAACTATTCAAGCATCAAGGATATATAGAGATTCCCTTATTAGCTTTGGTGAGTTCTGACTCTCTATAAACATGGTTGTCATTCCAATGGTGTAATTTAACATAATATTAGAAATAGATCGAATATCAAAATATAATTCCAATATCAACTATAAAATAAAGGAAATTCAAGTTTTCTTAAAGGTACAACCTATTTTTTTCTTCAAAGGAAGGATATCCCAGCATGGGTCTTGTTAAGAACAACCTCCCATTGACTTCATTATAGAAATGTTTTTTGGAGAAGGGGAAGAAAGGAAAAGAATAAATATAAGAGATGTTCCCATTTTTTAGTAATAGATTGATGAATTTATTGAATAATTACCCATACCTCTCCCTGAAATAAAGGCATAGTTCTTAATTGAACTCATATCTAGATCCAAGCTAACACCAAAGGCCCCAAACAGAATAGCTTATGTGAATTTAATGGAAATAAAGAAGAAACATCAAGATATTTAGGATAAGGTTTTTATTTTATTGAGTGTGCATCCTTGTGGATCACATATTATTTTTATAATGAATAAAGATAGATCAATGTGGCTATACATTGATTACAAAGAACATAATGGGATCACATTTAAGAACAAATTCCATTTTCCAAGGATCAATGATTTATTTAACCATCTTCATTGGTCTAAATTCTTCTCCAAGATTGACCTTCGATTGGGGTATCATTATTTGAGGTATAAGAAACAAGACATTCCAAAAACTACATTCCAAAAACGATATAGACACCCTGAGTTTTTTGTTATAATATTTTAATTGACTAATGCTCCCTACATATTTATGGATTTGATGAATAGATTCTTTAGGGACAACCTCAATAATTTTGTGGTGGTATTTGTTAATGATATTTTTATATATTACAAAATTCATTAGGATCATTTAATGTTCTTATTTTATACTACTATGAAAGATAATATTTTTTTAAAATTTAGTAAATGTGAGTTATGGTTACAAAAGGTATTATTTTTGGGGTACATTGTGATGAGTGAGGGAATCTAAGCTGACATAGAAAAAAAAATCCACAGAGGAGTGGACTCATACTAAAATAATAATTTATATCTATATTTTCCTTATACTAGAAGGATATGATTGATGGATTGTGAAAAATATTTTATGATTTTATAATCCAAAAACCAAGTTAACTTGAATTAGAGTTAAATTTATTTGGAGAAAGGGTTGTGAAGAATGTTTCTGAGAGCTTGAGAAGAGGTTGGTTACTGCACATATTCTAACCTTAACCTACGATGGAAAAGGATTTTTCATTTACAATGATAGATCCTTGAATGGACTTTGATGCATTCTCATGCAAAATGAAATGGTGATTACCTATGCACGTCAATAGTTTAGGTCTCATGAACAGAAATATCCTAGGTATGATTTGGCACTAGTTGTAATTATATTTTCATTAAATATATGAACACACTATATTTATGTGGAGACATATGATATATACACAAACAAATAGTGTCTAAAGTATATTTTCAAACAAAAGGAACTGAACATGAGACAAAGGAGATGGTTGAAGATTATTGAAGACTATGATTTTTATATTCATTATAAACCAATAAAAAAACCAAGCTACTGATGCATTAAGTAAAAAAGACCTAGAGTTACAACAATGATGATGTTTTTAAGAGATCCATTGATTAAGGACTTGGTAAAGATAACAATTGTAGTCACAAGGGAAGGGAAATCATTGATCTTATCCTAAATGATTTCACAACTATCATGACTGGAGTAGATCAAGAAAGAACCAAGGGATGATCCTAAATTTTAAAAACAAGATAGAAGCTAAGAAAATGGGAAGTTTCACAAGTTTAATATTGAGAAAGAGGGATTAATGATGTTTTTACAAGGCCATGTATCTCATATTTTATAGATTTAATGAAAGTGATAATGGATGAGGCTCAAAAATTTGCGTTCTCTATACTTCCTGAAGGCACCAAAATGTATAAAGATCAATGATGTCATTTTTGACAAGATAACATGAAAATAGTTATTTATAATTATATTGTAAGATTCTGGTTATGTCCACAAGTGAAGGTGTAGAAAAAACTACTCAAAGGAGTGCTGCAACCACTACCCATACCTATATGAAAGTGAAACAAAATCACTATGGAATTTGTTCTTGGACTTCGAAAGATATCTAAGAGAAAAAATTATATATGGGTAATCATTCAAAAATTTAAAAAGTATCCTTATTTTATCACTACATGAGAGGACTTCTCCCTTGAGCACCTTACTCGTTTGTATATCCAGGAAGTTGTGAGACTTCATGGGGCACCACCATCAATAATTTCAGACTATGATCCAAGATTTACTTATATGTTTTAGAGTATCCTTCAAAAGGATGTTAATATTGATGTATACATTAGCACAACTTATATTCTACAAATTAATTCACAATCTAAGAGGAATATTCAAATATTGGGAGACATGTTGAGTGATAGATCACATGATTTTAAAGAGATTTGGGACCTACTTCTTCAACATGTTAAATTATCCCATAACAACAGTTTCACTTGAGTATTAAAATGTATCATTATGAATCACTATATGGGAATAGTTATATAACTCCAACATATTGAGACAAAGTTGGAGAAAGAAAGTAGTTTGATCCAAAGTTTTTGAAAGACACTACAAATATGATACAACTGATCTAGAAACATATTAAGGATACTCTTAGTCGACTAAATATACATAATGAAAACAGAAGGAAGGAATTGGAATTTCATGGTGGGGATCATGTATTCTTAAAATTCCAATATGGAAAGGATTCATGAGATTTGGAAATAATGGGAAACTAATTATATGTTGCATTAGACCATTAGAGATTTTAGAGTGTATTTGAGTAGTTTCATATCGGTTAGAACAACCTCCAATTTTTTCAGGGTTAATAAAGTCGTCCATGTGTCCCTATTAAGAAATTATATATCAAACATAACACATATAATAGACACACAAATTGTGTAATTGGAAATTGACCTATCATATAAAGAAGAAACAATCTAGATTCTTGATTAAGGGAAATAAGTGTTGAGGAACAAGACAACCAAACTTAGGAAAGTCTTGTGAAGGACTCAAAAGTTCAAAGAAGATACCAAGGATCCTGAAGAAGTGATGAAGGATAAATACACATATTTTTTTAGTAAATACATAAATTTTGAGGGAAAAAATTCTTCAGGGGGGGGGGATGTATTGACCCAATTATTTAATTATTAATAAAAGAACTCATGTTTCATAATGACTATTTTATTATGTTTTAAAATATCATCACCTAGAATGAATTTTAAATTTCATTACAAATCGAGAAATAATATTGACTATAGTAGCTATCAATAATACATGGTGATAAACAAAAATAATAATTCATCCATGAATGTAAACTCCATAGGATCAAATTATCTAATGAACGTCTCTCATGCTATAATAAAGTAAAAAGAAATAGAAGCGTTAGGAATATGATTGACACTATCAATGAAAGTATATAACATTCATAATGAATGATTAAATATAAGAATAAATGAGTATATATATATAGTGTATAATAGGAAATGTGACCATTAAGATCTAACTGTTTTCTAACTTTTGACCAATATGATCGTTGGTCAATATGACCATTGGTCATAATGATAATTTTACATTATAACCATTGAAATTAGTCTATATAATGGGTAATGGTGAGAGATAATTACTATATAAAGGAGAAATGATGAGATAAACATGTAGGATCATGCCTTTTGAATCACATTCATCAGAATTAGGGAGGGAAGGAGAATTATTGTGGCTCACCCATGACCAAGTCCAATTAGAGCTTAAATAAGTAATTGTTCGAGAAAACATTACTACCGAAGAAGTTCAAGTTAGTGCAGATCATGACTAGATCAATGTTTCCTAAGCCACCCTATGAAATTACCACTATTAAACACCTTATCCTTAGGGTGTATGCCAACATAAAAAAAGGTTATGCATCTAGACCTTAGTATTATAAAGGTGTAAACATTATTTTTAAAAATTAAATAGTTGTTTTTTCAATCCCATTTTCATTATTTTTTTATTTAATAAAATACACATGAATATAATATTAATATGATAAATATATTTTTTGGATAAAATGAAATCACAATAGTTTTTTTCTCAAAAATATTCGATTTCAATTAAAATATAATTGTCTGATAAATTTATATTTTTAAATGGAATTTATTTTCATGAAATAGTCTTATAAAATAATAATAATTTAAATATAAATGAAAATATAATTTTATAATGGCCCATGTAATTATTATAAGGGTCAGAAATTTCATTATGTCCAAAAAACAATTTTTTTCTATAAATAAGTAGTTTATTTTTAGAAATTATATTTTCAATATTTTTATTATTTTTTGGATAAAATGGATCTCATTTTTGAATTCACAACATTGAAATTATACAACAATGATTTTTTCATAAAATTTCTAAGACAATCAGTTTTTAGGTAAAAAGAAAAATACATTATAAATATTTGTTAAGTATCATGACATCATAATGGAATAAAAGTGATATAATAAATAATTTAATTTATTTATCAACCAAAAATGCATTTTTCATTAAAATAATGCATTTTAAAGTGATACAATTAATTTTACAAACCTATGAAGAAACATTCAAAACCTAAAGGATATTCTATGATTTTAAAAACAATTATTTATGAACATGACACATTTCTAAATTATGAATGATATTATTTTAAGAATTTGTTTTCATAAACTAATAAAATATTAAAATAATTCCACCTTGGAATATTCTAGGAGTAAAAACCATTATAACCCTAATTGTTATGTATTTTTGACAGGTGTCCAAAGCCTATGTTTGGAAATTAATGAACAATCCCCATATTTTTCTACAAAAACCCACTCTTTGTCTACTTAATTTGCAATCCCAAGACTTTTAGCATGAATTTACAATCAATTACTCTCTCCAGAGTCTTTCTATGGAGTTATTATGGTTCTACGAATATTTTTCCTAAACTTTAAAAAGTAATCTGTCAAGGTAAGGGTTCCTCTCCCTCCTATTTTCAATTAAAGAATTTATTTTTTTATAAGCCTTTTTTATTTATGAATTATTATGTTTCAATATTTTTATAGAAATCCATTACTACCCAAATAATGATATAATACCATCCTCATCAATTAAACCCATCTATGAACTTTTATGAATACCCATTATTCTAATGAAATTATCCATTTATTTTCCATGACATATTTTTGTGAATACCCAATCCTATTTTCATTAATGTTTATTCATATAGATATAACTATACTTCATTGATTAGGGATATCCACTTATAAAACCCACATTCCATAATCATGGGTTAAAAATATGAAAACAATTCTTATGATATATGATATATGTGGAACACATGAATATAAACATATGAACGGTGGACCTCGATAAAGCTTTAATGCATTCAGTAAGTAATTAATCTCTAGAGATACCAAATTTATGATAATTTAGTGAATAACCTTGCTAATACATTTTACAACACCATGGTGATGAAACATGGTGATATTTTTACAAATGATTCATTTTTTATTGTAGCCACATTTCCATGTTATGCCTCATTAACATATGATCATGATCTTATATTACACTTCATGTATTTATGATCATGTTCTATTGTTATGCATCATGTTTAATCCATGATTATAACTCACATTTAATTTTAATTTTTATCCCTTACTTGGATTTATTCTCACCCTTTTAAATTGATTTATGTGCCTAGAAAATCACTTGTAGTGAGGTGAATCAGGATGGATTAATAAAAGATTATTTTGAGAGGATTAAATAAAGTTTATGTTTATATTTTTTTATGTAATTTACATATTATATACCTATTTTATAAGACACTAAACATCAAAATATCATTTATGTTATTAATGTAATATTTTTTAAAGAACTATGCTAAAAATCTTATATGAAAAGGTAGATCTTCATATATGGTGTTCCACTATGGTGAATATTATTAAAAAATATTAATTGAAAGAGTTTATTAAAAAAGATCATTATCAGTATTATTACTCACACCAAAATTAATATTTATACATTTTATGCTCTTAAGTACATTCAAATTTTTATGTTTAGTTGGTGGATGAACATAGATGCTGGAGATTAACATGATATATTGTTGAATGTTACTTGGATTCCTCTAAGGGATGAACACATTGGTGTTGTTTATATATATATATATAATTTTTTAGGATTAAATATATGTATGTAGTGAACTATTTGATTACTTTAAATTATATTGTGGTTGTTATATGTGCATGTGTTATATTTCACTATTGGATATTCATTTATATTGGAAAAAATGATATAATGTCTTAGCTAGAGATAAGTGATTAGAGGTAATGTCCCCCATCATTTGAGTGGATAAATCAGCACTAGTCTTTAGTCCCTAGATTTTTAGAGGTGGTATTTGGGAGTCCACTTACTATAACGACATAGGGTTTTGTAAAAGTTCAAAATCCCAAAATGGTTTTAATTTTTCAATTAGTGGTTACGCTATTTTTTGATTCATTGTTTAGAACACAATTCTGAGAGTTCTGTTGGGCTTATTTTATGGTTTTGGGTTGGTTTAGAGGCTAGGAGAGTGTCTTGGGTGTTTGTATGGGTTTCAGGAGCATCAAAGGCCTGAAGGTCTGGTTTTTGGGAAGGAGGTGTAGACATACAGTTTAGGGAAACCATGCAAGTTATGGTGTACAACTATGAATATGCATCTGTAGAATTGCAGAGGGTTACCATACAATTTGTGCAAGATATAAAAAACCATGAGGGGTGGTCTTGCAGGTATGAAGACCCTAGTTAGTGGTTTCCACATAGTTTCTACATAGTTTGGGAAATTGTATGTCCTGTACAAGTTTTTTAATTTCTTTATTTTTTTTCTTTCCTCTCTCCCTCTTTCTTCCTTCTTGGTCACGCATAGTAGGGGAGAGTCTCCCCATTGCTCCTTTCTTTGGATTTGATCCTATATCTTCATCCAACCTCCGTTCTTCAATCCGTAAAAAGCAATAGGATCACCTCAGTAAGGCTAACCCCACTCATACATCTTCTTCTTTGATCCTTTGTCTTGTGGACCACCTTTTCTATCCGAGCCAATTTCATGGTTTAATACAAAAACTTAGATCTACATCGATCCAATTCGAAATGAACTTTAATATTGGATGTGCCTATGTATACGAGTCTAAAGTAGGTGGTGCATTCTTTTTTTTAGTTTTTGCAGACATTTGGGTGGCACACCCTATAGTAAGTTTTTGGTTGTTCTGAGAAAGACCCCGTTATACCTATTCTTATCAAAATGACCATGTGACCTTTGGGATACTTTTGGATATGCCCAATAACTTTTCCTCTTGAGAAAGGCTAGGTTAGTGGCCATTTCTATATGGGGTATTTTGGGCGTGGGTGCCAAAATTGTCTAAATTGAATTATTTTTCTTTAAATTAATTTGTTTGATTTAATCTATATTGATTAAACAAATTAGAGGCATTAAAGACCTCCAAATTATGTTATGATGTTTGTTAAGATATGTGATTCAATCATCTAGACTGAATTGATTGTTTAAAATATACTGTTTAAATTGTATATATGTAATTTCTTTAATTGCATGAGATGGGACCCAATGGGTTAGGACATTCTTGTTTGAGATGAGGTTGGGATGGCATGATCATCAGGATTTAGTGATGTTTATCACTAGTTGGGCTTGGACTAGATTTTGTTGAGTTGATTGGACAACTGGATTGGGTGTCATGGACATCGGTTTGAGGTAGTGTGACGATCTGGATGGGCAAGACTAAGAATACTTAGATAAAAAGACCATCAGATTTGAGTGATACGGTCACAAGGGAATGAGGTGTCAGAGATGTTGTGGATTTGGTTCTTGTTTGGTGATTGCCACTCCCCCATGATGGCCAAAGCACTAATTGAGTCATGTGCACAAAGGTTGACTCTGTAATGAGTTGTTATTGCCACCCATGTGGGTATAGGCCGATGATAGTTGCGGATTAGGTATTTCTGATTTAGGGTAATTACCGTAGAAAGCCACGTGGAAGGCGAGGAGCCTTCAGTTGATAGCAATGAGGCTATCGGGTTGGTGAATGAGGGTCATCACGATTGAGGATATGGGACTTGATTTATATTTGAGGACATGCATTGTTATTACTCTATTTGTCATGTCATGGGATGACTTGAGATTTCAAGCATAGGTCCATGGAATCGGGACACTATTTTTTGGGTGTGCCTTTAAGATGTTGATACTTTGAGACATGAGGTGTCAGGTTGCATGTGGTGCTGGGATATATGCTTGAGGTTGAACCTGAGGGGTCATCGGGACATTGTGACTATAGGGGTATATTGGGACATGGACCAAGGACTCTCTTTTCTTCTGAGATTATGGAGTCGACCGAAGAAGGTGACACTCCCTGGTGACTATTGAGAACCAGTGGAGGTTGTGTTTATCTATTGCATCATACTATTTACTTTAATTATAGATGCATATATTATTAAACACTTACAATAGGTACACACCATTGTGTGGTATCTTATAGATATTCATCTCACACCCTGCATAGGCCCTTCAGAACACATGTAGACTTAAAGGCTTTACGAACAGGTAGAGGATCAACTTTAGGATCTAGATCGTAGTGTTGTTGGGCATGGATATTGGAATGTACCTTTAGGTCATTCCTAGATGGAGTTTTTGTTCAGTTTTCCTTTAGTTTTAGCAAACTTATTTTTTATGTAGCTATATTGGTTATCCATGGGCACCCTTGTATATTGACAAGAATGACATGCCATGGAATGCATGCTTTGCTTTTTTTGTTTTGAGTGGCAATAAGTGATTTTCTAGCATTCTATTCTGTTTACTTTCCATTATTGCAGTTGTTTCTATATTTCTTCCACTGTTTACTGCTATTGGATGTGCTTCTGCTTCGCGGGTCTAGTTTGAGTATGCTAATTCATTTATTTCCACTTCATGTTACATTATTATACTCGTACAAATATATTATCTATTCCCATAGGGTATAGCCTCCCCACTATACCTATTAACACAATCAATTCTAGACGGCATCCTTTGGAATTCGGGGAGGTGCGCCTATGTCCAGTAGCACAAAGCCCTTTACCACTATTCAGGTGGCTATTTGGGTTGGGGATGCTATACTTATCTATATACAAGAATGCGATATTGGGTCTCTCCCTCATCATATAAGAGTGATCATTAATTCTCATAATTTATCTAAGGTGGTTAATTTTATGATTTATTCTCATTATTTTCATATAATATTTATTATATGAATCACTTAATATCAAAATTATTTATTATTAATTAATTGATTTATTATTATTTTTATCATTAAATACTTGTTTTTTGTTTTATGATTTATTATTGGGATGGAAATGGATTTGACTAAATAAAATCAAATTCAAAGAGTTCTTGAAAATATGTAATTTAATTTCAATGGAAGTGATTCTCTAGTAAATTAAAAGTTACATAGTAGTCGTAAAATCACAAAAAAATTATTTTCTAGAACCTTTATTATTCATAGTCATTGATTCTCATGTTTAGTGATTTATTATTTAGTTGATTAATAATTATATGCATTCAATTATAATTTGATTCATGATAACCCAATCGATACCTTTCCCATGGCTGGTGATATGACTAGGTAGGAGCCTCCCTAATTCCACCAATAATATAAACATGGTTAGTGACTTCAGTTGATGGTATAATTCACACACATAGGAGAAATTTTCCACTAATTATTAAGTTACATCCCATAAAAATTACATGAAAGATAAAATATTGAATGGGTGAGAGACCCACTAAAATGGATATTTTAGTAAGCTTTGTCCCCCTCTCGACATGGTATAAGTTATAGAGGAATGGGGTATTAACATGCGATATAAGTGAATAAGTTGTAGGAAAGGTATTGCGAGGGTGAAATTACAAATATAGTTTGTGATTATTTATATTTTATGAGTAACTCATAGTATCAATGTAATTATGAATTGTTCATTGAGATAAGTGTGTATAAAAAATCGGAATAAACAATGATAAGAATATTGAATGGTTTTGACATGAACAATTTCCTCCAAGACCCCACCTTCCACATCAAACTCAAAATACCATGCAATGAACACAAACAACCCCCTTTGTTGTTTCCCCAATATAACCTCTCACTGACCTTACTCATTAACTCAATCATGGATGGCTTTATAACACTCTGACAATCAAGATTTATTTGATCTACATGACCTATAAAGCTATGTTTCTTCTTAGTCAAGCCATGATAGAATGAGAGATGGTCAACCATTGTCTATTGATCAATTCAATTGCGATGAAAATTATGCAAAGAAATATTTAATAATAATTTATTGATTCTCCAATAATTATTCCATAAGATCAATTATAAATAAATAGAAATTAAATTGTTGTAATGAATTTAAATAGATAAAGGTGATCATAATTACCAAACACAAAGAGGGGCCTGATTTTATCTAGTTCTTTGAGATAATTTGTTGATATAGGGATACCACTACGAATGTGATAATAAGGGTTATTAATGTTTATTAAATATTTAATTAATACAAATGGTCCTGGATCAATCATAGTGACAAATAATAAATTCTGGTGATGTTATTTAAATCATCATGTCTCAAGAGCCACTACATTGATGAATTTTCAATTTGAGATACAATTAATAATATACCATATTTTATCTATAAAATTAAATGATCATGTGTATTCCATTTAATTTAATTAAATAATTAAATTAATTAAAATACTGAAAATCCAAACTACCCTTATTCACACTATATATTCACAAAATATTTAAAACAATTGTATGAAGTGAGATATTTTTTGGGGGAATATAATGTTTAAAAAGGTCTGCATGCTAATATTAAGACTCAATGCATTAAAAACTCAGACCTCATCATATGTAAAGCATAGTTTTTTTCATGTATTGAGAGGAAGGATTAACATTCACCAAGATAGAGGTTCGATACTTTCCTAGGTCACATCAAAGTGAACATGAAGCATTTTGTAATAAATAAACTATTTGTCTTACCTAACAAGAGAGAGAGGAATGAGATATGGAGAAATTAAAAAACTCACAACCCAAAATAAGAATAATTCGAGACAAATTAACCAAGAAACAATAGAAGAATAAACTATTGTGGGGAATTTAAAAATCAAAAGCTAAGGGAGAGAATCATTTGGAACCTGTCATGGAGGTTCACAATCAATCCATAAAGTAGTGGATCATTGGTCGAAGAACAACTAGGTCTAAAAATATGAATTTCCCAAAGTTCCAATGAGTAAAATGTGAGATCTATTGATACACATGTGACATATATTGAACAAGGTATTTTTTGATGTAAGAATTGATTTGAAGATCTTCCACAAACTGAAGATGAGGCTGAGTGGAGTTTAATCGACTGTGGTCGAGATGACGAACTGATGATAATGCCATGGAAGGATTGAATCTACGAAATCAAACATGGATGAAGGTGGGTAAATGAATACATCTTGGGTTCTGGTGGAATATTTTTTAATCATGTGTAGAAGATGATCTTGAATTCTCGATTGAATTTGGAATTATAGGGGCCACTCTTAATTAGGGGAGACTTTTTCAACAGAAAACGGAGTCTTTAGGCTACATCAGCTTTCCATGGTTGCAAACCACTACAATGGGTTTTTCATGGTGGGAAGTATGGTGGACGTAGTCACAACTGACAAGTAGTCATTGATGATGAAATTTCCCATGGGTATATGAACTACCCACCAAACCGAATGAGAAAATGTTTTTCCATTCCTCTATTTAAAAGTGATTTGAATCCCATAAACAATCATTTGTAATTTTTGATTCATTCAACGAGATCCTGAGAGATTGAATATAAATTGTCCCCCTTCTCTCATGGATGTAGGAAAACCTACCAACCCACATTAAAATTTTTGTGTTCATCCATTTTCCGGGTTTTTGTGTGATTTTTGTTTTCACACACCTCCATTGTGCCTAAACTAGTGGTATCAGAGGGAGATGGATGGAGGGAGTTCATAATGAAGAGGAGATGATTAGTTTTATGGTTACCATAAATTAAAAGTTGGTTGGGAAATTCTTACAAGGACAGATCTGTGAAGAGGATGATGAGATGATTCTAAGGGCATAAGCAGTGTTGAAAACAGAGTTGAAACGAGCCTTGTAGAGCCAGTCAAATTTTGGTCAAAATATGGGTGAAAATTAACCTCGTGCCAATGAAGATGGTATTATTCATGCTACCAGAGAAATTCCCAAAGAGATTCCAGTAGGTGCTCCAGCATTCCATGTTAGGGCCACATCATCGCCACGTCAGTAGGTGATCTGCACTGTTGAATTTGTTTTGGGATATATCGGCCAATCAAACTCGATTTTTGATGATCTAGGAGTTGATTTACACTATTTCAACCATTTTAGATTCATCAATATGGTTATTTTTTCAAAATTCACATTTCATTAGGTGGTGTAAAAGGGGTGTATCATCGATGGTGGTGATTTCATTTTGCATCATTGATAATAGCTGGTGGCGATGCACTGCCAAAATTTGATATCGAGAAGTTCGATGGTTATAACAAATTCAGATTATGGAAAATCATAGTGAAGGATCTTCTAGTGTAGAAGGGCATGATCAGACCATTGATCAGTGAAAAGACCGAGATAACTAATGACGATTATTGGAATGATATTGAGATGTGGGTCATCAACACAATGCGACTGTGTCTGGAGAATGATGTAAAATAATTGGTGTTAGATGAGACCTCATCGAAGGAGACATGGAAGAAGTTGGAGAAGTGGTATATGGTGAAGGAAAAAATTAATCTTGAAGAAAAAATTGTACCCGTTACAAATGGATGAGAGAACAAATTTATTGGATCACACCTACGAATTCAAAAAGATCCTGACACAATTATTGAAGCTTGGCATGAAGGATGAAGAGGAAGACAAGACACTTTTTATTTTTTCATCACTAACATGTTCATTTGATGGAATTGTGATTGCATTGATCGTGGGGAAGGAGACATTGATGCTGGAAGAGGTGGTGGTGTCACTTTAGGTTTCAAATCCATTTTGAAGACTTGCAACATATTTCGTCAATAAAATAATAGTGATGCAAGATGATAAATGTGGGAGGAGCCAATGTCGGAAGTCTGGAGGTAAAGAATGGGAACAAAAATCTAGGGGACGTGATTCTAGTGAAATAACATATTTTTGGTGTGAGTAAAAGGGCCACAATAAAAGTGAATGTGGATAATGAAAATGGTACATTGCTAGGAAAGAGAAATATGAAGAGAAGGTTACAAATATCACAAAATTATTGGCAGATGATGAAGTCTACATGACAAAATAAATCTTTTACTCAGATGAGAGAGTTGAATAGAGAGAAGTGTAGTGTCATTAATGCAAAATATATGGGCACATGAAGTGATAATGTTAATTTTTAAAAAGGAATAATGAGCGGGCTCAAAATCTAGAAGTCGATGGATGGGTTTTGGATTTGGGGACCTTAGTACACATATGTATTATGAAAGTTGAATTTCATACTTTTCAGTAGGTGAAAGATACGGTGAGACTCAGTGATGGGTCAACATGCAATGTTCAAGGAGTCGGGATAGTGAAATTGAAGACACTCGATGGTGGAGTACAAAAACTAGCTAACATGAAATTTTTTCTAAGGATGAGATAGATATTTTTATCATTATGTTGGCTTGATGTGAAAGTATACAATATTTTCATAGAGGGTGGAGTATTGTAACTCTCATGTGGGGATGAAGTGATGCTAATTGGGAAAGAGTCCCAAGGGTTGGATCATTTGATGGGGACCGTAGTCAACTTGAGATAGATTGAGTATAGTGGAAGTGACATGTCATCTAGTGAGAATAAGCGTGTTAAATTTCCAAATGAAGTTTATAACAATTAAAAAGAGACTATAGGTCTCGTTTCTACCCAAAATTGGCTGTGAGGGGGATATTTTTTGGGGGCACTCTCAATTAGAGGGATATTTTTTTCAGCAGAAAGAGGAGTCTTCAGGCTGTAGAAAATATCCATGGTCAGCAACCACTATAGTGGGTTTTCCATGGTGGGAATCATGGTGGATGCAGTCAAGGATGATGAGTAGCATACGGTGAGGAAATTTCCCATGGGTAGATGAACTACCCACCAAACCGAAGGAGAAAATGTTTTTCCATTCAATTATTTAACTAGATTTGAATCCCATAAAATGTCATGTATAATTTGAAATTCCTCCAACGAGATCTAGAGAGAGTGAATAGAAGTTTCCCCCCATTCTCTTATGGATGTAATAAAACCTGCCAAACCACATTAAAATTTGTGTGTGCATCCATTTTTTTCCATTTTTGTGTGATTTGTGTTAACACGCACCTCTGTTCCACCCCAATAGGAATGGATGAGCAGCCAATCTCTTACAACCAGATTCGATCAATGGTGTTTGTATTAGGACTGTTTGATGTAGTTCATGTACATGATAAGTAAGGAAAATGGTTTGAAAAGATGATAAACATCAAAGGAGAAGGGGATGAAGGCGACTTAACCAATATTTGGAGGAGATCCGATTTTCTGTTGTGATTAAAATCTGGTGGGATGTGTTTTTACATGTGCACCTATTTTTATGGAGTGATTTGTAGCTTAGTGTTTTGTACAAGTTGAATTTAAATGAGGGGTAGGTGTTTGATGATTTTCTAGATAGAAATTCAGTTTTGGATCTTGGGAGATGTTGAATATGATGGTAGACGATGGTTTCTATTTAACCTGGTGGAGTTGTTGGCATGGTGGTCGATCGAGCCGAGTATCACAAAAAAAGAGAAGGTGATTGAAGTTTAGATTCACCTATTAGATGTGGGAACCATTTAATAGATATAAATTGATTAATTTGAATCTCTATGAGGTCTAAAATCAAAGCAAAATACTCTGCAAGGATTCCTTAATCCTGTTTTAAACTTGGATTCAAATTCAGATGGTTCTGAATTTCTTTTGGTACTACACCAATAATCTATTACTGTAATAGTGTGATTACTATAACATTCATTTTAGAGGGGTACTGCAGTAGTCGAACTATCCATTTTGAATGGGATTTCCTGCTACAAAAATGATATTTCAAGCCATAGGGTCTTCGAACTATCATAGGCCTTCAGACCAGAAGACCTCTTGGCCATAGAGAATATCGGGTACTCTTATAATAGATAAACCACAAGATGATGGATCAGAGCCAAAATAGTCATCAAAAGTAACTAATAAGACACATGATTGAAGGATGGATATAAAAAACATTCCATCAGCCCATGTAGCACTACACAAGACACTACAAACTGATAACACCATCAGTTGGTGAGTTAGGCGCAAACTTGTAGAGGTGATACTGAGGAGTTGTTTCATTATAGCTGGTCCATAATAAAATTGGGTTTTATTAATCTAGGCTTATGGGTCATATAATTCAAAGGTCTCTATGATTCTATGAATTCGGGTCATTTAATAGTTTCTTCTTAACCTAGTTTAAAAAGAGATTATCTGAAATAAAAAATATGGAATTGTTAATCAAGAACTTATCCAAATGAGATTAGTGAATATTTATCTACTTGATTTGAATATGGAAGGATTAATCAAATCTTGAAAATAATTACATTAACCCTTTTGGTTTCTTTCAAATAAAATAGACTCACATTATTGGTGGGGTTGAGGTAGTTTAAGGGGGATGTGTTTGTTGGTAATATTTTGCTAAAATAATTGAAGGTCACTTAGTAATTGACAGAAGCCACACAATCCAGCCGTTAAAAGATTTGTGTTAATTCTATTTTATGTGTAAATACATTTACATATTGGGGGTATTGGGAGGATTCATACATTGTTCTGGCAGAGTCACGAGAGGGATTTCTAGCTGAGAGCATGGAGGGGGAATTCCTTTCTTGGCCTTAGAAAAGAGTCATGATCTGTTCAAACCTTACCCTTACAGCGTATGATGACGTAATAGATGTTATATATCTATACCTTGATATTATGAAGGTGAAAATATCTTTTTTATAAATGAAATATTGGTTTCATTAATCCCGTTTTCTTTTTTATTTTATTTAATAAAATAAACGTTAATATAACGTGAATATGACAAATTGATTTTTGGATACAAAGAAACCATAATAGTTTTTCTTGAAAATATATAATTTCAATTTAAATACACTTTTAGGATAAAATAAATAATTTTATATAAAATATATTTTCATGAAATAGTCTTGTAAAACACTATTTATTTAAATATAAGTGATAATATAATTTTATAATGTCCCAGATAATTTAATAAGGGTTTGAGAGTTTATTATGTCATATAAACTATTATTTTTCAATAAATAAATATCTTATTTAAAAATTAAAATTTTCATATTTAGATTATTTTTTGGATAAAATAGATTGCGTTTTTTAAATAATCATGTTGAAACTATAGAATGGTGATTTTTTCATAATTTTCTAAGACAATCGATTTTTTTGGGTAAAAAGTAAAATATGACATAAACATACAGTAGGTATTATTACATCATTATGACATAAAAGTAATTTAATAAATACTTTAATAAATTTTTCATCTAAATTTTTTTCTCATTTAAATAATATATTTTAAATTTATAAGATTAAATTTAAAAACCTATAAAGTAACTTCCAAAACCTAAAGGATATTTTAAGATTTTAAAAGCAATTATTCTTGTACACAAATCACTTCTACACCATGAATGATATTATTTTAATGATTATATTTATTAAAATAATAAAATATTTAAACCGACTCCACCATATAAGAATACCTTGTACAAAAACAATGGTAAATCCAATTATTTTGTATTTTTTATTAACTATATGTTCAAGTACTAAGTTTGGAGATTAGTAAACAACCCCTCTTCTTTTTCTATAAAAACCCACCCATTTTCCCAATCATCTCCACTCCCAAACCTTTTAGCATGAAGTTCCTTTCACTTTATCTCTATAAATTATTTCATAATATTTTTTATGGTCTTAATAATATCTTCTCATGCTTTAAGACATAACCTCTCAGGATTAGGGGTTCTCTCCCTCCTCTTTTCAATTCATCCATTTCCTTTATTATAAGCCTTTTGATTTCCAAATAATTATTCTTCCATATGTTCATATACACACCTTACTACCAAAATAATTAGATACTTCCTTCCTCTCTCATTAATCCCTTCCATGATCTTTTATGAAGACCTATTATACGACCAAAATTATCCCTTCACCTTATATGCCATATTTTTATGAATACCCAACAATATTTTCAATTATGTGAATTCATATTGATATAACTACACTTCATTGATTGTGGAACTCCATTTAAGAAACCCACATCATCAATTTTGGGTTAAAGTGTTGATTTTTTTCTTATCCTATGTGATCTATTTGGAACACATGAATTTAGACATATTAAGTGTACCCCCTGATTGCACTCCAATGCATTTGGGTAAGGAATTAATCTCAAGATATAAAATTTTTATGATACCTTTTTGAATAACCTTAATAATATATTTTATGACACCTTAGTGATAAAATTTGATGATATGATTATGAATGTATCATTTTTATATTGTAGCCACATTTCTATGCTATGCCTCAGGTACTTATGATCACATTCTTATATTATGATTCTCGTATTTATGATCATGTTATATTTTTATGCCTCATATTTAACTTATGATGACCTCTCACATTCCAATTACATTTTTTATCCCTTACTTGGCTTTATGGTCACCCTTTTCTATTGATGTATGTGTCTAATAAATCACTTTATGTGAGGTGACATAACACTGATTAATAAAGGAGCCTTTTGAGAGGATTAAATAAAATTAATTTTTATATTTATTTATATACTTTTTAAATTATGCACCTAGTTTCCAAGACATTAAGACTTAAAAGATCCTCAACATTAATTATTGTAATATTCTATTAAGGAATTACATTAAAAAATTCATGAAAAAGATGGGACTCCATAGTTGGTATCAAAGTAATGTTTTGTTATTTGTGGAAAGAAAGATAAGAAAACATTAGTAAGAACCATATTGATAAGTCTAAATACATGTAAACCTCCTAAATATAGGTAAAGTATAGATTGTATGGTTTCCTTGGAATTACATTCTTATCTGGATACTGGAATGTGGATGCAGTTGTGGAAAATATTCACCTAGGGTAAACCACCCAAAAAAAATTGATGGTTGAGCATTAACTTGATATTTATTCAAAGCATGATGAGTTATTCTAAGAATTCCAACATTACTATAAACTCTTTGGGGATATGCTTTGGTTGATCACATTCCTTATATGAACCAATATAAAGGATGTTTAAAAAATTTAATTAATTTTTTAGAAGTTAGGATTGAATTATATGTTCCTAGAAGCATGATATTAAAAAAAATTATGATTTAAATTCCACTATAGAACCATTTTATAAATATTTACAATAATAAAAATTTTCTCATTTAAATTAAATTAGTTTAGGAAAATTTCAGGCAATATAATTATTTATGTAAAGAATGGATGGGATGGAAAACAAAACAATGGACTTCCCAATATGATGGGGGCTATAGTTGAAAACTTCATAAGGATGATAACTCGGGTTATAATTAATAACCTCAATAACATGGAGTATCAAACCTCGCCTAGTAAGGAATAACTAGTAGTTAAATCCTTCATACATCAAGCACCACCCATTTTTAGGGGAACCTCATATACATTGATCTAGAACAATAGATCAATACTATAGAAAATATATTTTGTTTCTCCATTGTTCTGAGAAAGTGAAAATTACATTGGAAGTATACCACTTAGAGATAGAAACTGATCAGTGGTGAGCACTGATCAAGAAAATGGGGCCAAAGGATGAGTTTGAATCCATGGAGTGGGAAGACTTCAAAACGGACTTGTTCAATATGTATTTTCATTACACCCTTCGAACCAATTTGGAGAGGGAATTACTTGACCAAAAGTAAAAGGAGAATGAATCCGTGGGATGTTATGAGATGAAATTTACAAGTATTGAATGATACACTTAAACCTTTTTCATTGACTTGGATAAAAATATTGATCTATTTTTTGGTGGGATAAAACCACATCTACGGAAGTCACTGAAAATATGAGAATTTGGGAGTTATGGGAATATAATATGTTCTTTCAAAGTGGATTGATAATTTAGATATGTGAAGTGGTTTCATGGATAGAATGATAAAAATAAAAGGATAGAGGAAAATTTTTGGAATAACCTTGAACTTGGAAGAGAAGGGAAGAAACACCAATTACCCATGTACAATAAGTGTGAAAAGAAGCATTTAGTGAATTTTCAAAAAGGAAGTGGAAAGTGTTACAAGTTTGGAAGATATAACCATATAGATAAAAACCATTATGGAGATGTAAAACCTAGACATATGAATGTAAATAAAAAAGATAATATGGTTCATGCACAATCTATAGTGAAATGATTCAAGTGTTAGGATCATGATGTTTTTTTTCGTGTCACCAGATGTTCGTTCATTGGAAGTTACGAATCTGGTAGTTCGCTTTGGCCTTGTAAAAAAAAGGTTACATGAACCTTTTACATATGGGTTAGGACACCAAAAGCTTATATAATTCTAATGTATTTTGTGAAGACTGATGTTTTGGAATGGTGAAAAGTGTAACGACTAGGATGATTGAGTCAGTGGAAGCCTCAGCTGAACGAGGCAGTCAATGGATGGATAACCATAAATATCAGAGGTTAGTGTTACCCGTTTGACTGAAAATAAACCTCTATAAAAGTATGTGGGAATAGATATCATATTAGAAATCATATGTACTACACTATACTATAATGTACTGAATTATTAAAATTTTAACTCTGGATTACTAAGCTATAGTGTTTATAAATCTCCTACTTCTGATAATCTAAAAGAGTTTTCAGTGTTATCTTCTGGATTTAGGATGAAAATTTGAACCACATAAAACGAGTGATCATTCTTTGTTTTTAATTTTTTGTATGTTTGAGTTTGTGTGATTCATCTTTTTTAGTGGTGATTGTAGTGTTTCTTGAATTCCTAATTTCTGACCTCCTATGATGTAGGGGGAAGATACAATATTTTTTTTCCACTGTGTGGAACTACCAATGGATACAGACTTTTGATGAACTCAAGGTTCAACTAGATAGTGTTTTTATAGACTTTTTTGGAATCTTATTTACCAACAAGTAGTATCAAAGATATACTTGATTTAGAAACACTCTAAAATTTATGTAACTTTCTTACTTGAATAAGAGTCATATTGAATTTTAGTTGGTTATACTCACGTAGAAAGATATGGAAATGGACGAAGTAAATGTTAAGATTAGTCAATTCAGTAAAAATATCACTAATTTTTTGAAAATAAGGATATAGGATTATTTCCTCTAGAAGGATATAAAACTTCCATTGGTTGAGAAATTTGACAAGATAAAGAATCAAGAATGGGAGCAGTTGGACAAAAAATAATTAGGCTTGGTAAAGATGATGTTGGTACAAAATAATTCCTTTAAAATTAAGGAGGATAATACCACAACGACACATATGGAAGACCTAAAATAGATATATGAAAAAATGGAATACATAAACAATGTGTTCCTGATTAGGAATTTGTTTTTATTAAGTCTATCAGAAACATGGTCAGTTTAAGATCATGTGAATGATTTCAAAATTATCAAAAGTTATCTCAAATTAGGGAAATAGACCTTCATAGATGACATGTTGGCTATACTACAACTTTCATATTTATCTAAATCATGGTATGGAATTGTCACTATGATAAGATATTCCTATGGAAAATCTAATATTGTGTTTTTAGAGAACTAAAATTTATCCTTAATGAGGATCTCTAGAGAAAATAGGTCCACGAACCTTCTTGTAGTGCATGTAATACTAACGGAAGGGGACACTCACACCATCAGAAGAATCAAATAAAATTGGAAGAAAATACTAGAGACAAGAGTCTAAGATATTATATTAGTCTAGGGATTAACTATATGTATTGGAGAAGTGTGAAAATGTTCAAAGGAATAGTAGGAATATAAAGGTATACATCGAAAGAAAAACTTCCAAAATTTAAAAATCTGTTAATGCAATGGAATATGCTAGTGATATATTTCTCATGGTTTATAATCCAATAGAGCCATGGGTGGTTAAATCTATTGTATCATTTCCCTAACTGAATGATCATGGATGCATTAAAACCAATTTATCTAGAAGTTTTTGGTAAGTTTTTATAGTTAATAATGAAGCACTGTAAGTTGTTGGAAAGGGAGATTCTAGTCTCTAATTGTAGAAAAAGAGTATTCTTAGATTGAAAGGAGTAATGTACATACCAGATCTCAAGAAAAATCTCATTTAATAAATTTACTTAGGGATCCATAGTTATGACATGAGGAGTAAAGTAAAAAACCCTCTATATTATTGGAAGTTCAGATGGGAGTGAAATGGAAAAACACCCATCCTATGAAAATATGGATGTTTTCATTATAGATTGGGTCACCTTAGTTAGAATAACATGTGGGTTCTCACAAGAATGGGAATTCTAAAGCTTGATCATACAACTATCAGAAGTTAGGAGAGTTGTGTAATTATAAAGAAAAATATAATCCCATCCGATTTTATTGGCCAGAATCCCAGAGCCGAAAACCAAGTGTGAGTTCATTGGGATTTTAGGGCATCTGCTTCGATTCAGTCTCATGGAGGATCATGATACATTGTCACAATCACATATGATTCCCTTAGAAAGGTATGATTTTTTTATAAATAAATATGTTGTGATTAATGAATTTTTATAGTTGAAAGACATCGAGGAGTTTGAAAGTGGTTATAAATTGAAGTTCTTAAGATCTGATAATGGTGGAGAATACAACAATACTAACATTCGTAACATCTGTTAGAAGAAGGGGATAAATATTAGGATAACTTTACCAAGAAATCCAAAACTGAATGAAGTTTCATAGAGGATGAACCAAACTTTTACAGAGAAGGATAGATTCATGTGTGTATGATCTAGTATATCCAAGGCCATAAGGGTGGTATCAATTACCAGGGAAGCATAATTTGTCAAAAAACACCATACTATGTAGTAGAATTATTTTTACCTAATGAACTTTGTTCTGATAATATACCATAAGTTTTAGATCTCAAAATATTTAATTTCATTACATATTCCCTTTTTGATGCTATGGAAAGAGATAATCTGGAGGCAAATTCCAAATCCCATTTCTTATTAGCTATAGAAATGAAGATTTTGGAAACCGAATAAGGAGTGATGATTAATGGAAGATCATTAGAAGTTGAGGTATAACCATAAATGATAAAATCTTATTGAAGGATCAAAAATTGGATGAATAAGAAGTTGTGTAAAAGTGGTCAACTACTAAAGTACAAGTTAGTCAGGATGAAAACATCATAAATTCACAAATACCAATGATATAAGATTTTATTATGAAATAATTATATGTTCATGCATAGAAAAATGATGTTTTAGAAAATATTTAAACTTCTCTAAAAAATATATTTTCGATTTAGATGAATAGACTAATAATATGGCTTTAACATGAATTTCATACTTCTAACGGATGCTGGGGAACCCAAATGTGTAAAATATCCAGAAACACTCAATGAATTTAAGTAATGGGAGTTATCAATAGAGGAATATATGAATTCATTAATGTTAAATGAAACTTGGGAGTTGAATGAATTACCGAAGGGGAAGTGAACACTTAAGAATAAATGGTTCTGCCATTTGAAAGAAGAATTTAATTGAAATACAAGATATGAGGAATAGTTTTTGGTGAAAGGATCCCAATAAGAGGAAGAAATAAATTTCTTAGAAATATTTTCATTATTATTAAAACATACTATATTATGAATAATTCTTAGCATTGTTCTGTATGATTTTTAACACTTGAATCAGATATATGTAAAGTTTTTCTTTCTATATGGTGATTTAGATGGGGAAATCCACAAGATGAATCATAAGTGGTTTGAATACAAAAATATGGAAAACATCGTTTAAAAACTGATGTGATGTCTATAGAGCCTGAAATATATAACTTGACAGTTGAACCATAAGTTCGATGCTTTCATGTATGAGGAAGGTTTCACAAGGAGTGACTTCAATCATTATTTCTATCAACACTATTAGAGTAATGAAACATATATAATTCTTTTACTCCAAATAGATGAAATGTATTTTGTAGGACAATAAATTCATTAGATTAAGGATTTTATGCGTAATTTGTCAAAAATATATGAAATTAAGGGTCTTGGTTAAGATAAGAAAATATTTGGGATGTGGATAGAGTGGGATAAAAGATCTAGTAATTTGGTGTTTTCCCAGAAAAAGTACATCTGGAAAATAATTAAAAGGTTTCAATTGATATAATTTAAATTTTTTGTAAATACACTCACTATACACTTAAAGTTATCTAAGGAACATCCACATTTAACAAAAAAAGTATCATATGCTTCAGCTATTGGAAGCTTGATGTATGAGATAGTTTGGACTTGGAAAGGCGTTACCATTGTAGTGGGACTGGAAATAAATTTCGTGTCTAACCCTGGGAAGGAGCCCCTAGAAGATATGAAGTGGATCATATTATACTTGAAGGAATTAAAAGATATGACATTATTATTTGTGGAAGATTATTCTCTATAAATTTTTTTTGATGTGGATTTTTCTAGTGATTATAATAACTAGAGAAGCATAATGTATTTTTTGTTTACCTTTGGCGGAATGAAGATCAAATAGATGTCATGACTAAATATAGTGGTGAAATTTTCTAAAACTTAAGAAGATTATTTCATAGCTATATAAACTGGAATTTAGTTGATCTAGTTAATACACTAGCTAAATAAACTCGGAAAATCACTGAAAGGAGGAATTTTTTTTACAATCAGAGTATTATCCACCTTCCCAAAAATCTGTTATTTTTGGAAAGATGGAAATACATTGCTATACAATTTCATTTCATTTTTTATCTATAGTAGGACATGGTGTTTGAGATATTAAATCCTACATGAAATAAATTCTCCAAAAAATGTTTACAAAGATGTTAGTCTAAGAAATTTTTAAGCACCACTGTGTGTTAAAGAGTCTCAAATGAATGAGATGAGGTTGGAAATTTTTTCAACAAATGAAGAATAAGAGGTTGGTTTTCTCAAAGTGTTGTAGGATTATAATGATGTTACTTGAATCAATATTTAAGTGGGAGACTACTGGTATAATTATATTTTTTTTCAAATCACCAAAATTTCACACATTAGAAGTTCATACTTTGGTAGTTCACCTTGGCCATGTCAGAACAATTATAGTAGGAACCTTTAATATATGGCCAGACCACATGAAGTTTGATATTTTATTATGGTTGTTATGTAGACTATTCTTTGGGCATGGTGAACTATATACCATATGAAATGGTTGATTTAGTGGAAGCCTTAGTTGAATAGACAAGTCAATGGATGGCTAACCACGAATTTCAGAGGTAGGTGTTACCTGTTTGACAGACAATGAACATCTATAAAAGAAAGACGTACCAGTTACTATATATGAAATCATATGTACTATACTGTACTATGTTATTAAAGGTATAATAATGTCTCACTAATATATTTCTTTTTTAAATATTATACTTCATCTAATTCAAAAGAGTTTGTAATGTTCTCTCATGGACTATTGATGAAATTTTAAACCAAGTAAAACCAATGTTAATTATTTTATTTCTTATTATTTTTATGTTTGAGTGTTTTTTATTCACCCTTTTGAATAATGATTAGAGTGATACTTTATTTCTTAATTATAGTTCTCTAAGATATTGGGGTAATATTTGGTAGTTGTTTTTACACTGTACAAAACTATAAATGGATACAAACATCTGGAAAACTCAAGGTTAAACTAGAAAATATTTCTATAATCTTTTTAGGAATATTCTTTCCAAAAAAAATTGTAGGGAGCATGTACATTTCACTAACCAATGTAAATATTAGAATATAATAGAGGGAAACCACCGTAAACCCTAGCAGAGGCCAAGGGATAAAGGTTACACTTTTAGAATCATGATAACTAAAGTTGAGGCTCAGAATAATATAGTGGAAAGTACACTCACCACACACCAAAATATAGAATGTAAATTATTTTATCCCTTTTATGCGCATTCCATTATTTAATTTATGTTTATAAATAACATCAAATCAAGCCCTAAAATTCTAGTTGTATAGTTTTTAGTTATGGAGTAACTATTCAAGATTCAAGGATATATTTCCCTTATTAACTTTTTAGAGTTCAAGATATCCATAAAAATGGTGGTCATTCCAATGGTAGAATTATACATAATACTGGGGATAGATCGACTATAAAAATATAATTCCAAAATCAACTTTATAATAATAGAAATTCAAGGGATAACTAGTTTTTTTAAGGAGAGATATCAGTGTCAGAGTCTTGTCAAGAACCACCTCCCATTTCCTTCATTATGGAAATGATTGGTGAAGAAGGGTGTGAAAGGGAAAGTATAAATATAGTATAGATGCCCATTTTTTAGGAATATATTGATTTCTTTCTTGAGTAATTACCTGGACCTCCCCTAGAAATAGAGGTAGAGTCACCAATTTAACTCATACTTAGATCCAAGATAACACTGAAGGACCCATAAAAAATGGAATATATAGAGATAAAGGAATTAAATAATTAAATTAAAGATCTTTTGGTGAGGAGTTTTATTCAACCATATGTATCTCCTTGGGGATCACCTCTTCCATTGATAAATAAAAAAGACAGATCAATTTGGATATGCATTAATTATTGTGGACTTATTGGGATCCTAGTGAAGAAAAATTACCATCTTATAAGGATTGATGATTTATATGACCAACTTAATGGGGATAAATCCAAGATAAACCTTTGATTTGTGTATCATCAGTTGAGGGTGAAGAAAAAAATATTCCAAAGACTACCTTCAACACAAGATATGAACACTACAAGTTTGTGGTTACACATTTTGGATTGACTAATGTTCCTTCCATCTACCATGATAAATTTTCGGTTTTATTTATTGATTATTGTAATGAATTTGATTTTACTGATACTATTATTATAAAATTACTTGGAAAATTATGAGACTAGACGCTGAGACAATGTCTGATTCTAAGGCCCAAAGTGCTCAAAACGATCCATCGAAAAATGTTAAGTTTTTAAATAGTGAAGGTGGGAAGTTTTCTTGAAAAAGTGAAACAACTCTAAAATACATGCCCAAATCAGAAATCTAAGGACACAACTACATTCATAATGGCAGGTTTACCATAGGCATGACTTAACTTTAGTATGCGTTGGTCTCTAGTGAGAAAACCCAAAAATAGAATAACCACAACTAAAATAATTAAATTAATTTTTTTTCAAATCTTTATAACTCATGAATGGTGACTCAGATTGAAAATTTTATACCATCGTTGAGTTTTTAATGGTGTGTTTTCTTTAGGTTGGGCCTATTCACGACCGGTGCAGGTCTAGGGTGAAAGTTAGTTTTTGGACGTGAACGTCATTAAAAAAATTAATAAAAATGTTTTATTTGGACATTATGTGTTGAAATGGTGTTGTTTTCTTTTTTTAATAATCCTCATCAGAAATCCAGGGTTATTTTCATAACCTTGGAGTTTTCCTAAGGCAAGGAGTAGGTGGATCTCTTATCAGAGATGATGGATCAGAGGTTGGGATTTGATCAATCGACGACGAATTGATGAACGCCAGTGGAACAAGGATCGATGTGACGACGCAACATCAATCTATATCTTCAAGAATTCCAAACTCAAGGTAGGGGTTTTATTTCAATGTAATTTTCTTTCCCTATTATTTTTTCCAATGATTAATGTAGACTGACCTACAAACAGGTTGATCTGAGGTTTGATCGTTTATGCGGGATGGTTTAAAAAATTGTATTAATGTGGGAATTAGATTTTGTGATTTTAATTCATTCTTCATGATCATTATAATAAGAATGAATTTGTTCCAACACAAACAAAGTCCTAGACCATTCTAAAGGGAATTCTTGGTACCATTATTACCCTCATTCTTGCGTTCTTTGTCGACAGAACCCTGTGGTCACGTCAGGATTTTCCAGGAGTTTCCAAATGTGACTAGACCCAAAGAGCGATGAAAAGATAATATTGAGACCATGCAGTGAGGACTATGATCGAGGGACTATGAAGGTTCTCCCATCTTGAAAAACATGCCACCACAGCGATGGTGGTGGCCTGTGGAAGGTGAGCTGCCGCCAGGGGTGCACGGTGGTTCGACCACTTGGTGAGAGGAACCCATGGAAACTACCGCGGGTGGTGGAAAAGGCCTTCGGCTCGAAGGCATATGGAGGGGATCGGGTAGATGCGACAAGAGGCTGCATCATTGTGTGTAAGGCTGTGGTCCAGCGGGACTATTGTGGGACCCCACGACAACTGTCACGTGTCGGTTCACGAGGTGGCCGATCGCGTTGAACACGACAATAAGATGACCGTATTGAACATGGCGATCAGCCGCATTAACCAGGAAGGGATGTGACACCTTCCGCGTTTGGGAGGAGCAAACTAGCCTGCACTAGTAGGCCGGGGCCAGCTGGTCTGGGTTTGACCTAGTAGGTCGGGTCGACCTGGAGGGTCGGGTTAGTTCTGGTCAACCCGACCGGGTCAGACGGGATCCATACCCAACCAACCCCTTTCAATAAAATTCCCATAATTCTCAAACCGTGTGTTTGTTTGAGTATATGTTTGTAGTGTTGAGACCCCCATGATGTGACAATCATTTTGGGATACTCTAAGTGAGTTTTCGTAAAATTTGGTGTATGGAATTCTGTTTTGAGGTGTTCGTGCTCTCAGAACAAGCGTGCTAAGGATGGAATCCTTCAACTGGCTATGACCTAGAAGCTTTCTGATTACCCAGACTATGTGTCTTACCTATACTATGTGTGTTACCAATACTATGTGTCTTAACTAAACTGTGTGTCTTACCTAGACTTTGTGTCTTACTTAGACTGTGTTTCTTACCTCTAATGAGTTTGTACTCCCCTATCTCACTAGGGTATGAGTCCTCTAGTATTTTATGGCACTCTATGTGTTACTGACACTCTGTTTTTTAGCAATGATCCATGTTTTATCCACACTACGTGTGTTACCAACACTATGTGTGTTACCAACACTCCATGTTTTATCTACACTCCATGTGCTACCAACACTCCGTGTGTTACCAACTCTCCTTGTGTTACTAATTCAGGGTATTGTGGATTCTTACCACAATCCTTTTTACGTACCATAGACCTATATTTGGTGTGAGATGACTCTATTGACTCTCTTTACTGTACAACTTAGAGGATAAACTTCATGTGCATCTTTGGTAGTCTGTGTGTTATTCCTTAGTGTTGTTCCTTCGTGGTGTTCCTTAGTGGTGTTCCTTTATGGTGTTCCTTCGTGGTGTTCCTTCATGGTATTCCTTAGTGGTGTTCCTTCACGGTGTTACTTAGTGGTGTTCATTTATGGATTTCCTTCATGGTATTCCTTAGTGTTGTTCCTTTGTAGCGTTATTTCATGGTGTTTCTTCATTTTATTCCTTAGTGGTGTTCCTTCATGGTATTTCTTAGTGGTTTTCCATCGTGGTGTTCCATCCTGGGGTTCCTTAGTGGTTTTCCTTCGTGGTGTTCCTTTATGGTGTTCCTTCATGGTGTTCCTTCGTGGTGTTCTTTAGTGGTGTTTCTTTGTGGTGTTTCTTAGTTCTCTTATTTGTGGTATACTTTTTGTGATTCCTTATGGTTTAATTTTTGTAATTATTATGTGGTTTGTGGTCTCCACTAAGTATTGTTTTACTCACCCGTACATGGGCTTTGCCCGTACATGTCGTGTCTTGTGCAGATAATCGACAACTTTAATGGAGTCCTTGGTGGGCCAGAGATAGGGGTGCTTCAGGGCGACATGACAGATGTTGTACGCATTAGCGACATTCATACATAGTAATGTACTTACCCTTTAGGTAGAGATTCTTACAGACAAGATCCACGAGTTGTACTTTTCTATTTTAGTTGGGATTTTATTCTGACCTATTTACTTTTTAGTTGTATTGTTACTCTTAGTGGTTATCTTAGTGGCATGCATACAGGTTTACTCAGTGTTTTTAGTCGAGCACACTTGTTTGGAGATGTGTGCATGTGTATAAGGACTTAGTTAAATTCCCCCCCTTGGTAGGATACACCTACTGGATGCTAGTCTCCATCCCCTAGCCCATGGGAGGTGGGCTTGGGGTAGTCACGACACATGCCCTGGTGGATGTGTTGTGACAATGATATTATGATATATTCCAAAATTCATGATAAGAATGAAGGCCATCTAAGTTTCATATTATAAACTACTAGTAAAGATAATATTTTTGGTTAATTTAGTAAATGTGAATTCTCATTACAATAAATAGCATTTTTGGGGCACATTGTGACCAGTAGGGGAATATCAACTGATCTAACAAAGAAAATATCAATAGTAAAGTGGCCTTATCCTACAATAATAACTAATATTTGTTTTTTAATTTTTATAAAAGGATACTATAGAATGTTTGTGGAAAATATTTAAAGACTTTCTAATCCAATAACCAACGTATCTTAAAGGGGAGTTAAGTTTATCTGGGTAAAGGATTATGAATTTTTTTCCATGAACTGAAGAAGAGGTTGGTTGGTGGACCTATTCTAACCTTACCCTCTGATGGTGAAGGATTTTTAATTCATAATTATGTATCCTTTAAGGTACATGGATGTGTGGCCATAAAAAAAAGGACAAGTTGATTACCTATACATCTCAACAGTTGAGGTATCATGAAAAGAATAATCCTATCTATGATTTCGTGACAATTGTAGTTATATTTTGATTAAATATATAAAGACACTATCTTTATATGAAGAAGTGTGATATATACACTGAACAGTAGAGTCTCAACTATATATTCACACAAAGGTGATTGAACATGGGAAAAAGGATATGGTTGGAGCTTCTTAAAGACTATGATTTTTATATTCATTATCACCCTGGAATAGAAAATGAAGATTCTGATGCATTAAGTAGGGAATACCCCAGAGTTCTTTCAATGATGAGGATTGAAGAAAATCAATTTATTAAGTACTTGGTAAATATATAAATGATAGTCATAAGGGAAGGGATATCATTGATCTTATCCCAAAGGATTTCCCAACAATCATGAATAGTGTATATAAAGAAATCACCGAGATATGATCCTATATTTAAAAATAAGAAAAAATATGTAAAAAATAGGTAGTTTCCTATGTTTAATATTGATCATGAGGGATTACTAAGGTATTTACATGGCTATGTATCATATATTTAATATATTTAAATAAAGAGATGATGTATGAGGCACACAACTCTGCATTTTCCATACATAATGAAAACACTAAAATGTATAAAGATTAATGAGATAATTATTGATGGCAAAACATGAAATGAGAGATTTCTTATTACATTGTAAGATGTTTGGTATGTCAACAAGTGAAGGTGGAGTAAAAAATACCCAAATTATTTCTACAACCACTACCCATACCAGTATAGAACTGGGACAACATCATTATGGACTTCTTTACTAGCCTTCATAAGACATCTAAGGGAAACAAATTCCATATGGGTAATCATTGATAGATTAATAAATTATTCATATTTTATCAATATATGAGAGAATTTCTCCCTTTATCTTATTACTCATCATTATATTCAATAAGTGGTGAGACTTCCTAGGGAACCACTATCAACTATTTTAGATTGGGATCCATGATCTACTTATATATTTTAGAGGATCCTCTAAAAGGATATGAATACTAATGTTTTCATTAACACAATGTATCTTCTACAATCTAATGGATATTATAAGAGGAATATTCAAACATTGGAATAAATTTTGAGGGATATATCACTTTATTTTCAATAGAGTTGGGACCAATATATTCTACTTGTTAAATTAAATTATAACAATAATTTTCACTTGAGTATTCAAATGGATCATTATGAAGCATAATATATGAAGTGGAATATAACTCTAATAGGTTGAGAAAAAGTTAGGGAAGGAAAATATTTGGGAAATGACATTTTGAAAGAAACTATGGAGAATATACAACTGATACAAGAAACATATCAAGGTTTCTCATATTTATATAAATATTTATATTGAAAATATAATGAAAGACATTGGATTTCATGATAAGGATCATGTATTCCTAGAAATATCACTATGTAAAGGATTCATGAGATTTAGAAAAAAGGGGAACTAATTCCATGTTTCATCAGACCATTTTAGATTATAGAGTATGTTGGTGTAGTTTCATATCCTTTAACAATGCCTCTAAATTAGTCTAGGTCTTATAAAGTCTTCCATGAGTCCCTGTTAAGAGAGTATTTGACCCGACACATAGAGGACACATATGATGTGGAATTGGAACCTAACCTATCATTTATGAAAAGCTAATACAAATTCCCAATGAAATGGAACAAGTTTTTTGCAACTACACAACCCAACTTGTGAAATTCTTATGGATAAATCACATGTAACGTCCCTGACTCAGAAGCCACTAAAATTAGTGCCTAGTGATGAGTCATCACATGACCTCAAGCACACCTCCCCAAATTCTAGAGGTTGCCGACTAGCGGTGAGGGTCTAATAAATTACATGGGGATACTATTCCCTGATTACCAGAGTACGCCACAAAAGATAACCCTATAAATAAAAAAACAATAAGCATAAACAAAAATAATTCATAACCAACCACTTATCAAATAGGATAAAAAATATAGTCAATAGTGAAATATCTCATATCATTCTAAGAAGTGCTAAGTGAAAAAAACCCAAAATCAATTCAAACATCAAAATCCCCAAAATGGTATAACCACCATGTTTGGAATCTCATCCATACACATCCCAAGCCCGACTCAACTACCAAACACAGGGCCTTTTCCCCTATCCTGACCTGCAAGCATGAAATCACCTTGAGTACCTAATGGAACCCAAGCTTGGTATGAGTAAAACTTAGAAAGCCACCACCAACGGTGTCTACAAAATATTCTTTCTAAAATATAGTGCATTAAAATACTAAATAAACGTAAAAATAAACAAAATACAACTCAGGTTCCATTAGTTAACAATATTTACATTAACCATTTATAGCCTTAGAACAATTTTCATCATATGCATCATATTCATTACATATTTCATTATTAACATGTGTTCCATGGGTTAGGAATTTACATGATTCACATAGGGGTTTAAGGAATTCATTGATATGCATGAGGGAATATGTAAAGTCTCTATCTAACTAGGGATAATCACTTCACAACAAACAAATTATCATCACCTCAAAGCCTTAGTCCCGGTTGAATAAAACCATTAGGGGAATAGAGCTTCATCCCCTTCCCCAGCCTGTGCATTGTGGGGTAGAGTTTGGAGTCTCAGTACAACTCGACCCATGGGAATAATACTTTAGTCAATAACCCACACTACCAATCCATGTGCACATGCTTATATTTATCCATTCAACACACATTCCATATCAAAACTAAATACAACCATTAAAAATAGCAATAATAATCCAAAAAAAATCAACATGGGAATAAATATCATGCCACAACCCATTAAACACTTTTCCATTTACATTACATTTCCATTTATCCCAATTCACATTTCTTATTCCTAGACCATTAAGCATATTCACTCATTCCCATACATTAACCCATTTAACATATTCAACCATTCCCTTATGTTAACTCACATAACCCATTCATCATTTCCCATGTATAAACCCCCCTTTATGAATTTTAAGTACCAATCAAAATCAATTGGCATATTCACAAAAATACATTTAGACCAATTTCCTTGCCCGATACCATTCGACATCTTCAACATAATTCATAATCCATTTGACACAATCTCAATTAATTCAATTTATCCCACTACATTGTCATAAAAAACAACCACTTAAATCATTATGTAATATAATAACACTATCAATATTCCATTTCCAACTCAACTAGGTATATTAACATGATCAACACGGGCTCTAAGTTATCATACATCAATTCTACACTTGAATTTACTAATCTCTAGGTTTGTAAATGTCAAAACACTCCATGGGTGTCCCTAAAATGCTTTGTTCAACCTCAAAGAATTACATGGGGATGTTGAGGGGTTTCAATTCATCATTTAGACACCCATTTTACCAAATCTCACTATATTCATAAAATCCACGATAAGGGATAACCAATAACGTAACCAAACATGCAAAAATAAACACAACGACTATAAGATATAACTTGTAGACCACCAACCTCGAATGGAGATAAAACCCTAATCCAAAAAGAGAAGCAAGAGAGGTATTATACACACCCGGAGCTTCGATCCTCAACCAACGACACTCCAAATGGATTAGGATCGAAGGAGAATAAATTATTGTAAGCTTGGTTCACTAAGGTTCATCACTAGGTCTACAAGGGAGGAAATGGGGAAGTGAAACAAGTGGGAACTTAAAATCCTAAAGTGGAATGTTTTTAATTTTTTACTACTTTTACAGGGGAACATGGTTTACCTGTATAGTTTTCCAAACCATGTGCAAGAAAATTTCCAAGGGGATTTTGGTTGCATAGTCACCTGGTTAGGACACATGGTTTGGAAAACTATGTACCAACCGTGGATTATTCCATAATCCAAAATTTCACAATTTGGAATCCCACCTCGCATTGTTTACTTGACTGTGGGCCAACTGTGTGCCAACAGTGCGCCAACCATGCAACTTGCACAGGTTAGCCCATTTTTTACTTATTTCATGTTCTGAACACCTAGAACACCTCCAAGGCACCTCAAACTCTTGAGATGCACATCATTAATAATAAAAAGTGATTGAATCCAAAATTTAAACAAGTACATTCCTACAAAATTCTAGGATCTTACATCACAAGTTCAAAGAAGAAACCTAGGATCCTAAAGAAGTGATCAAGGATAAACAACCATATTATTTTGAGGAATAAAACTAATTTTTAGGGAAAAATTATTGGGGGGGGTGATGTAACGAACCAAAATTTATTTTAATTATTAATAAAAGTACTCATGTTTCACAATCAATATTTTATTGTATTTTAAAATGGAGTCACATAGAATTAATTTTAAATTTCATTATACAACATGAAATAATGTTGATTATAGAAATTAGGAATAATACAATATGACAAAAAAAAGAATAATGAATACAAAAATGTAAATTTCATAGATTCAAATTCACCAATGAATATTCCTCCTGCTATAAAAAAAGTATAAATAATTAGAAGTGTTAGGAATATGATTTACATTATCAAGGGAAGTGTAAAACCTTAATAGTGAATGATGATATATGAGAATATTGGAGTACATATATAGTGTGTAATGGTAAATTTGACTATTAAGATATGGTTGTTAGCTAGACATTGATCAATATGATTGTTGATCAATATGACCATTGTGAATTATGTTTATAAGGCATTATAACCATTAGAATTAGTATATTTAATGGGAAATGATGAGATATAATTGAAGAATAAAGAAGAAATTATGACCTAAACAAGTAGGATTATGCCTTTTGAAGCTCATTTATTAGAACATGGGAGGGAGGTAGCATTATTGGGGTTCACCCTTGACCAATCCTAATTATAGCTTCAACAAGTAATGATTAAGCATAATTGACATTGGGAGAAGTAAAAGTAAGTAGATATAGCCACTAGATAAATTTTAGTTGATCCAATCCATTAATGTACCATCATTTCAAAACATTCCCATAGGGAATATGTCAGTGTAATAAGAGGGAATGCATCTAGAATATAGTATTATAAAGGTGTAAATATTATTTTTTAAAATGAAATAGTGGTTTCTTCAATCACATTTTACATATTATTTTATATAATATAATACACATGTATATTAGATGAATATGATAAATATATTTTTGGATACAAAGAAAAAAATATTTTTTTCTCAAAAATATATAATTCGAAAAAAATACCCTTTTATAATAAATTTAATAATTTTAAATAAAATTTATTTTCATGAAATGTTCTTATAAAGTAATATTTATTTAAATATAAATAAAAATATAATTTTATAATGTCCTAGAAAATTTTTATACGAGTGAAAAGGATCATTATGTCATAAAAACTAATATTTTTTGACAAATAAGTATTTTATTAAAAAAAGTAAATTTCACATATTTAAATAATTTTTTTGGATAAAATGGATATAATTTTTGAAATTATTACATTGAAATTTTCTAAAGGTGTTTTTTTAATTATTTCTAAGATATTAAAATTTTTTAGGTAAAAAGTAAAATACGGTATAAATATATGGTAAGTGTTATGACATCATAATGACATAAAAGTGATTTAATAAAGACTTTGATGGATTTCTAGACCAAAAATGTATTTTGTCATTGAAATAATTTATTTTCAAGAGGTGTAATAAATTTTAAAAATCCACTTATATCCATCCAAATCATAAAGGATATAAAATGATTTTAAAAACAATTCTTTATGAACATGAATCACTTCCAAATTATGAATTAAATAATTTTAAGGAGTTCAGATCTCAAACTAATAAAATATTATAAACCACTCATCCTTGGAAAATAACATGGTAAAAAACCATGGGATGGATAATTGTTTGGTATTTTTTGACTAGGTGTCTAAAGTCTAAGTTTTGAAATTAATAAACAATTCACCTTATTTTACTATAAAAAACCACACATTTTCCCATTCCAATCCACTATCATGCATTTGAGCATGAATTTACAATCAATTTCTTTCTCTAAATCCTTTCAAAGAAGTTAATAGAGTTCCAAGAATCTCTTTCTAATATTTAAGTAGAAACCTCTTAAGGCAGGGGTTCTCTCCCACCTCTTTTCAATTCATGAATTTATTTTGTTATAAGCCTTTTTATTTCCAAATAATTATGTTTAAATATGTTTATAGACATCCTTTACAACCCAAATAATGAGATAATACCTTCCTCTCTCATTAAATGCTTCCATGAAATTTTATGGACACCCGTTATGCTACTGAAATTATCCCTTGATTTTCCATGCCATATTTTTGGGAATACATAACCATATTTCCCTTGGTTATTCATATTGGTATAACTAAACTAAATTTATTGTGGAAATCCATTTATAAAACATATATTCCCTAATCATGGGTTAAAATGATGAAAAAAATTCTTATGATATATTATCTATGTGGAACACATGAATTTAGATATATATAAGGTGCACCCTAACAACACTCAAATAAATTGGGTAAATAATTAATCTCAATAGATAACATGTTTATGATAACATAGTGAATAACCTTGGTAATATTTTTTACATCACCTTGGTGATATGATTATAGATGTCTCATTTTTTTTAATATTTCCACATTTCCTTGTTATTACTCATGCTCTTTTTATCACACTCTTATATTACTATTCATTCACTTATGATCATGTTCTATTGTTATTCTTCTTGTTTAATCCACGATGATGAATCAAATTTCATTTCATTTTTTATCCATTACCGGGATTTATTCTCACCCTTTTTATTGATGTATGTCCCTAGAAAATCACTTATAGTGAGGTGACCTAGGATAGATTAATAAAGGAGTATTCAAAGAGGATTAAATAAAGGTTATGTTTATGTTTATTTATATACTTCACATATTATATACCTAGTGTTTGAGACACAAAATCTCAAAATATCATTGTTAGTTAATAATGTAATATTTTGTTAAAGAACTATGCTAAAAATACTGCATAAAAAATGTGGTTCTCTATATAGGGAATGTAACTATGGTTAATTTTAGTTAAAAACATTAATTAAAAAAGTGTATTAACAATGATATTAATTATTATTATTTCATAGACCAAAATGCATGATTGTACATTTTTTGTTCATATGTTCTTGTAGATCTGTAAGTGTAGTTGGTGGATGAATATAAAAGACAAGGATTAACATGATATATGGTAGCATGTTACTTAGATTCCTATTAGGTATGACCACATTGGTGTTATATATATATATATATTTATATGCATTTTTTTAGGATTCTATCTATGTATGTGGATATATATATATATATATATATACATATTTACTGAATTTTATTGGTAGTTATTATATGTGGATGTGTTATATTGCATTGTTGTCTGCTCATTTATATAGGAATAAATGATATTTGTCTTAGCTAGAGATAAGTGATTATAGTTAATATATCCCATAATTTTAGTTGAAACCTCAGTTCTAGTCTCTAGTCCCTATATTTTTTATGGTACGATTAGGGAGTTCACTTAACTATATACCAAAATTTGAAATTGGGTATCTCCCTCATCATATAGATGTGATCATTTCATATCATAATTGATCTGAGGTAGGGTAATTTTATGACCCGTTTTCATTATTTTCCTGATATTTTTATTATATTATTCATTTAATATCAAAATTATTGATTATTCCATAATTTATTTATTTATTTATTATTATTATTGTTAAATACCTGTTTTTTTTATGATTTATTAACATGATGAAAATGGATTTGAACAAATAATATGAAATTAAAAGAGATATTTAGAATATGGAATACAATTCACTGAAATTGATTGTACTGTATATTAAAAGTTACACAGTGTTCCTAAAATCACAAAAAAACAATGTTTTGTTAGAACCTTTAGTATTCATACACATTTATTCCTATATTTAGTGATTTATTATTTGGTTGATTAATCATTATATATATCTATAGTTTTAATTTGATTATTTAGAGATCTATATATTCCTTCACCTAGGTTTATGATAATACTAGGTAGGATCCTTCTTAATTATACCAATAATATGAACATGATTATTGGTTGTAGTTGATGTAATAATTCACACACAAAAGAAAAATATTCCACTAAATATTTAGTCACATCACATACACATTTTATGAAAGATAAAATATTGAATATAATAGTGACACACTAAGATGGATATTTGAGTATGCTTTATTCCCATCCCCTCATGGTATAATTTATAGAGGAATGAGGTATGAACATGGGATATGAGTGAATAACTAGTGGAAAAGGTATTGCGGGGGTGAAATTACAATTTTTTTATATAATTGTTTCTATCGTACAAGTGACTCTAAGTATAATTGGAATAAGGAAGTTTTCATTGGGAAAGGCCTGTATAAAAAATGGGAATAAACCATGATAAGGATATTGAATGTTTTTGAAAAGACCCATTCTAGTCAAGAACCCTCCTTCCCTATCAAACTCTAAATACTATGCAAGGAACTCGACCAAACCACTTTTAATGCTTCCCCAATGCCACCTCTTACTGATTTTCATCATTGAATCAATCAAGGATGGCTTGATAGAACTCTGACTATCATGATTTTTTTGATCAACGTGACCAATTAGGCTGTTTTAGTTCTTATTCAAGACATGATATGATGAGAGATGGTTAACCATGGTTAATGGAATAATTCATCTAAGACAAAAAGTATGTGAACTAATTTTTAATAATAATAATTAATTAAACCTACAATAATTATAACATAGCATAAATTATCAATAAACCATAATTAAATTAGAGTCATGAATATAAATTGATGAATGTGATCAAAATTTATTAACTCAAAGGGGGTTCTCCATAGTTCTGGTTCTTTGGGATAAATCGTTGATAAAGGGATACCTCAAAGAATGTGATAATAAGGGTTAGTCATGTTTATTAAATATCTAATTAATTCCAACGATAATCAGTTAGTACCATAGGCAAATTATAAATTATAGTAATGTTATTTAAAATACCACATCTCAAGAAACAGTATGCCGATGAATTATTAATTTGATCTACAGTTAGTAATATATCATATTTTTTCTATAAAATTAAATTATCGTGGGTCTTACATTTGAATTAATTAAATAATTAATTTAATTAAAATATTTAAAATCCACACTACCCCTATTCTCACTATATATTCTCCAACTGTTCAACACAATTGTACAGAGTGAGAGATTTATTTTTGAAGAATATCAGGTTTAAAAAGGGTGGAATGTTAATCTTAAGGATCACTAAATTCCATACACAAGGATCAATATATTCCAAGCTAAATGTTTTTAACGGATTGAGATAAAATATTATAATGAACCAATATAGAGGCTCAAAAGTTTCCTAGGTCATATCAAAGTGAACACGAGGCCTTTTCCAATAAATAACCTATTTCCCCATGGAGAGATATAGGAAGGAGAGATGGAGGAATTTATAAACACATGACCCAAATAAGATAACATGAAAAAATCACCACACATTAACCAATAAAAAAGAAGAATAATAAATTATTGTAGGTGATTTAAAAATTAAAACCTAAGGGATTGGGATTAATAAGGGTGAATTTGTGTTATTTGATGGTTTAGTGTGTAATACCTTCACAGGAGACTATATCATCAAAGTATAAAATTCAAACCTCTTTGAAGGTCATTTTCACGATCCACCCCTATAGGGAATTCCTCCTAGGATGGAAGTGAAGGTGAGAGTAACCGTTGAATCCTACCTATAATAGTCAATGAGTTTGCAACTAGCACTAAGGGTTTAAAACACACAAATAAGATACATTACCCTCATAAACCAAGGAAATAATAAATTTAAACCACCAATCAACTTCAAATAATTTATATTCAACAAATAATTCCCATTAGCAAAATGTTACCTACATTTAATTGTATAGGAATACTATGAAAGAACATATAAAACAAGATCATAGGACTCTAAATTATCCTTCTAAATCTACTCTATATACCCAAAAAATACAATCCCTTTTAGACCTTCATATAAAAAATAATAATAATAACAACTACAGAGGGGTGAGAACTTAATATTACTCAACATGATCATCCTTATAAACAAATAAGCATCCATGTAAAATTAATATGAAATATTATGCACGTTTTGTATAAAATAAGAACAATGTAAACCACAAATAGAAGTATCATAATTACAAGAAATATAAATCACTGAACTTTTCATTCCACCTCGAACACTACAACTTCCTCCATTTCCTTATAATCATATACTTATTCCCTAAGAAAGAATACAAGACAAATCCCAATTCAAAAAATGATTACAAATACCATATATAATAATTAATAAATGAGAAATATAACAAACTCCATATATATCATCAAAATAAAATAAGAAAAGCGAATCTAAATTTGCCACTGCTATTACCTATTAGTTAAGAGCTATTCCACCTCAAACCAGTAGTGACTATGTAGGATTATGTATTCATATCTTACCATAAATATGATAATGTAACCACAACAACACCACATCATCTATAATATCTCCACACTACAAACCAACAAACATACCACATACCCACATACCACCACTTCCCACCCAAAACCATAAATCCCCTACTACACACCAAACCTCCATATAACCACTTATCAAAACCAAATATTGTCAAGGTAATGTAAAAACAATGTACATAAACCTTATTACCTCAGTAACAACCCAATAACATTAATTATATATTTTCCTTTAAAACATGTTTTCTTCAATATCTTTCTTTGCACACAGAACTCAACCAAAACGAACTGGATAACATTATGTAACTGCTAAAATGTAGTCATAGAAATTGTAGGTAAAAATATATGTAACAAAATTATGAGATATATTTAGAAATAAAAATAAATATCATTATTAGTACTATTATATTGATGAAAATTTAATTAGTGTTGCTAAATAATTAATAAGTCAATTTTATATTAAAATTGTATTTTACTAAAAATTGAAGTATTATGTAGGATGATAAATAGATTATGGATAAAATATATTATTTACATGCATAATATTTTAACACCAATTTTATTAGTAATTGAAAGGAAAAAAATAAAAATATCTAATATTTTAAAATGTTATTTTCCAAAGAAAATGGTTTTCATTAGATATTTATGTATTTATTTAAAAGTAAAATGATAAAATTTTTGAATTGTAATTTGAAAAAAAATAATTATTTTTTTATATTTAATAATAATATTATATTATGAGGAATTTTGGAGATTTTTCTAAAATAATTTATTTTTTTGTGAATGGTGAAAAAATATCGATATTTCTATAACCATCACTTTTATGATATTATGATAACACAAGAATGAATTAAATATTTTTGAAGCCTTTTTATATAGTATATACACATTTATATGTAATATAAATAATTAAAACTTAATATTTTATATTTATAAAACCCATATATATCATTTTGGAACCATATGCGATATTTTACTCTGAAAACCGAATCATTTTGTTATATTAAAAATTAGTTTTTATCACCTATAGAAATTAAATCCACTAAAATGGAATTCATATTTTAGATCAACATGATCATATTTTTTAATAAGGTTAATTTTGTTTTGTGTATAAATTATTATTAATAAGATTATAGTTAATGGTCATGATAATAGTAAAATGATTATTTTCAAAGAATGGTTTTATTAATATTATGAAATTTTTATCTAATAAAATTAAATAAACTCTTCTCAAAAGTGAATTTAATATAAATTTTAAGACAATATTTAAATAAATTATCACCCATTAAATTTTTAATCAATACTAAATAATATTAAGAATAATTAATGGTGAAAAAAACATTTTTTTACAAAATGGTTTCTCTATTAAAAAATTGTTTTAATTTAAAAGTTAATTTTATACGAATTATAAAATTAATTAGATTAAAATGATATTAAATTTAGGATAATTTTTTTAGGGTTATGTGTTATTTATATGTTTAGTAAAGCTTATATTACTTGGGTGAAAAATAGTTATGCCAGTAAAAATAAAATAAATAAAATTTAAAAATATAATTACAAATGAATTCGAATGTGTTTAAAATAATTTTTTGAGTAATTATCAACCCAAAATCCCCAAAATCCATTATTTATAACTTTAGGAGTCATTGACCCCTAAATAGTATAATGATATCATTGAAAAGAAATGGTATTCAAAAAATTTCCCTTTTCTTCACTTACAAAGGGGTACACTTACACCCCTTCATGACACCCCAATTAAATAAAATTAATTCCTTAAAATCGACTATTTTATCCTTCTATAATCCCATATCAGGTTAATAATTAACTTATATCAATTATTTAACCCAATCCCTACATTTATAAGGATTAATTTAAGCGATAGTTCAAGGTACTAGATTGAGTATTACTTACTCCTTTCCATTTCTTCTTAATATTTATCTTCAAAAAATAACAAAAAAATAGAAATATATTGACCTTAATATAATTATTATAGTTAAGTCTTATTATATTAATTTAAAAACCATTTTTTATTCCTTTCCATCCAGTTAGAAAAACAAAATATTGTCAACTGTGCATTGTGTAGACTACCGCCTCCATGAATTTACATTTTTCGTTTTTCATATTGATTTTAATTATTTATCCAAAAAACTTAAAATATGATTAAATAACTTAAAAATCAAAAAAAAAATCATTATTATTCTTTTATAATGATTTTATACACTTTCTTACCCATACTCACCCATCTTGATATAGCTTGTTCATGTTTGGGTTGGTTTAACCACCCACTTGAATAATGGTACAAAACTCTATCATGGAGGAGCATGGGAAATTAACTAAAAATGTTTTTATAAGTTAATTAGAAATAAATTATTGGGTTTTGGTTATATAATTTTTATATTAAATGTTTAAATCATTGTTAAAATATCATCTTCGATTGCTAAAATTACCAAAATAAGCCAACACTAATTCAATTTTCATGCAAACAGAAGACAAAACTTTATAATAAAAAATAAAATATTAAATTAAATATATAATAATAAGGTTATAAATAATGTATATAATAAACTTAATTTTATTTTTCAATAAATTAGGTGAATTTATATAATTAATCAGGAATAAGGTTAGGGATTGTTCTAACTAAATTTTCTTCTATTGATTTATAAAATTTCTTATTGAACTCCATTTTCCAAGTTTTATTTATTATAAATAATGAATAATTTTTGTTATGTTTCCTTATTATTTTCTAGGGTCTTTAAATTCTTTCTTAAATCCTCATCATCAAATTATTCTGACCTCAAATATTATGTTATTCGTAAGGGTTTATTGTCTCAATTTTCACCTTTTGGGACATATTTATTATTATGCACCATTTTTTGGAATGGTGTATCTACTACACAATTAATATTTTGTACCATTATTATATTACATATCATGATATTAAATGTTCTACTCAAGGTTAAAAATCTCTTGGGGTTTTGACTCAAACTTTTCAAAAAGCTATTAGGGTTTTTCTTAAATCAACTTCTTTCTCGAGTAATAATGATCCCTTTTTTACAATGGTTTCACAATATGGATTTATTATATTCTATAAATATATAATAATTAATCTATCTAGGGAAAGTGATATTTGGGATTAAAATCATTACCGTAATAAATTATTCTAAAACTTATATAATTATTAAGAATAATTCTTATCCTCTTTAATGATAGTTCCCCCTCCTTATCCATAATTTCAATACCCACCATTTTTCTAAATTTTAATAGGAAATCCAATTATGTGTTATATTATGTTAACTTATTATTAACTTTAAATATTTTTAGAATAAAATTTTAATATACTTTTTATGATGTGATATTTGAATGAATGTGTTTTTAAACATAGAAAGGGGTCTCTTGAGCCACCCTCATTACTTTTGGATTACAAATTCTCTATCCCCCAATTTTTATAAATATTATTCTCATTAATTTATTCTTTATACTATATATATATTTATTACTTACATATTTACCTAGTTTACTATACCTTTCATCATTAGGGTTAATATATGTTTTATATCCCCTTAAAAATTTCTACATTTATGTAAACTTGACTTAAGATAACTTTATGATTTATTCTATCATGTTAATAATCACCCATATAAAGTGTCTTTGAACCCTTATTAGATTAATAAAACCTAATTATATTATATATAACACTATTTTTTAAATTATGGTTTCATGGAAAACAATAATCTCTTTTCATTCTAAAAAATTTCCTTTACTTATTTCATAAATAATCACCCATGTAGTTTATTTTTATTCTTTCTTCATCAGATACTTCCCATAAATTTTATACATTGGATGTCTATATTCAATATCTCTTTCTCTTTTTCAATTAATAATTTCCAAAAAAAATTATTTCCTTCTTCTCATGGGAATCTTTCTAATTTATCAATCAGTTATTCCTTGAATCAAAATTATTAAACCCACATCCTTCTAATGGGTTTGATCATTATTATGATTTATATATCCTTACACGGTATACATGTTTATGATTTTAATTATGTAATGGGTGGACCAATATTTATATATCGCTTCAATTTTTTGTTAAATGTTTCCATCCACAAAACACACTATTTTATGTGATGGTTATACCATAATTATATATCCGACTAATTAATTAGACAATGATTTATATCTTATTAGATGTTATACATGGGTATAGTGAATAAAACTAATTCACTATGGTATTTTTTTACCCTATTTATATGGGGAATAAGAGTGGAACTAATCCACCATGGTACTTTTTACACTATATTAATGGGAATGGTGAGTGATCCTAAAACACACGGCCGATTGTCGCCTATCGACCGGTCAAGGTTCCGGTGCTCTGCTAATGTGTATAACAACACTTGAGTCGAATCCTTGGTGATGATACTTTTTAATAGTCGCTTGTTTTTAGATAATTGTATTTTGATTGGGGGGTTTGTTTGTAGAGCTTATGAAATAATTTATGGATGATGTTTGATTTAAAAAATTGATAAATATTGGGGTGAGTTCATCATTAGGTAGTTAAGCTTGTTATATCCTTGAGATTTGATTTATAGTGCATTAAATTAACACCCATGTCACAAGATGATGTTGATTAGAATTCCTAAGTGTTAAGGATTTAATCCAAGCCTTAACTTAACTTAATGTTCTAATCTAAATCAGAGATTATTGAGGGTGGTATATTTATGGTTCCAATAATCCATGTAAACTACATGTTAAACAAAAAAAGTCATTAATCCATGACATGTTAAGTCCAACATACACAATGTTAATTCAAAGAATATTCATTGAGAAAAAGCTCTCAATCACTTAAGATACCTAAATTAAAACTAACCCAAATGAGATATTTACTCAGCCATTTGGGTGTTTAATAATCTGGTTATAATTATTATGATTATAATTTAAGAAGATAATAAAAATAAAGGGATAAGAAAAGAGTGGTGCGTCAGACACACACACGAACAATGATGATAATTAAAAAACAGAAATTTGATTGAATGAGGAAGCAAATGAAGGGAAGGGGATTCAACTGAATTTAAACTATTTTAAGAACATTAATATTAAAATACAGAAGGTGGATGAGAATAAGAGATATTGAAGAAGAAATTTTCATTAAAACGGAATTACAAAAGAAAGGACTTAAAAAATTACAACAATGAAGAACCTAAAAGTAAATGAAAACAAATAGAGGAGGAAAGGTCTCTCAAGTGAAAACTTGAGTATGGAAGGTCCTCCCAAACCTTTGTAAAGGCTTTGGTCGTTCCAATAGTATATCCTCTCTTCTGAAATGCCATCCCCTCTCAAGGAGATAAGGTGAGAGTATTTATAGCCCAAGGAGTGGACTGTTTGCATTTCCAATCTGTCCCTCAAATTACATCGCCACGTTAGCTATCCAGACAGCCGAATCTCGAGAAATATACTGCTTCAAAGTTGTAGATAATACAGTTGGTCAACGACTCTAAAAATTAGGAGTAATTTGGACCTATGTATCCAATGTTATGGCCGGCTGATTAAACAATTTTAATCTGCCCATTTCAATCTAGTCTTTTTGAAGTCCAACATGTGAAAGGGTTTTTGAATAGTAATATGCCTTTAAAGCCGAATTATTTCTTCAACAAAGTCAGCCTCCTATATTGCTTATTTCACACTGCAAAATCTCAGCTCTATTAGATTCTTACATCATGAGATATGTCATGAATACAATACTGATTTTATTTCTTGTCCAGAATGGTGGGCTGGACTTCGAAGCTTCATTTGGGCCGCTTGTTTTTAGATTTGGGCCCTGAAATGTTTACCCATGATTATTTTGGATAATCACGAACACATGGTGGAGTTTGAAAAAAATATGGGCTTCGGGAGTGAGACCAGTAACTCAATCATCATGACTGGTCCAATTTATTCATAAATTCTTTAGGTCATCTTGTGTGGTCCATATGAGCTTTCAAATGGCAGAATTGGCCTATTATTCCTTCTAATGATATGTTAAAAATTGAATAAGGAATCCTAAAAAAGAATAACCACGCAATTTTAATCAATATGGTGAGAGTTATTAATAAAATATTAAACTGACTCAATTGGACTACTTCTAAAAATGCTCAAAAATTATACTTAGTATTAAAATATTAATATTTCACACACATTATGCACATTTCATATACAATAAGTAAAGAGAGTATATAATAAGTCATGAAAATATTAATAAAATAAACTCCCCCACATATAGTCTTGTGCAAGTCTTCATGGTCAACAAATATAAAAACATAACAAAAACATTTTCACTCACCAACAAATATTAAAATCTTATTTTCTCCAATCAGGGGAGGTTTAGACTATTTAACTCGTCCATTTTGAATTCCACCACTAGTTGTTATAGAAAAAAATTTCCAAAACGAATTCATTTTTTTCATGCTCAAATTTATAAATGGAAAATGTGGACACTCAAAACTCACACCACTCAAGATGATAAAATTCATTTGTGGAGGTTCTCTCTTTCACCAACAAAAAGTGAAAATCTTAGAGTTTGAAAGAGCTCTTAGCTTCCAATAACTATCCAAAGTGAACAATAATCAAGTGGTCTTCTTAAGGAGTTTTTCTGTGGCTATGTTATGGTAGGAATATAATGTCTAAGAGAGAGAAGAAGAGGGTTAAAAACCCAACATAGAAAAAGTAATGCACATTTTTTTGAAATAAAACATGGAAAGAAATGAAAACACATATTTACAAGGGAATTATTGTGCGAAGAAAGACACAATAGAGGAAGAAAATATGAAGGTAATGAGAATATGGAATATTTAAAAAACATAAAACTTCTCCCAATAAGAATATAATGCACGTGTTTTTTTCTTTGTTTTTCGAAAGTTGACCTTGAACCAGATCTCACACTAATATCCCAACCCATGTTTGATCTCATCACGACACTAATTGTAATAGTTATAACAAGATCAAAGGTTGAGGAGGAGTGATTTTTGACCTACCCAAGACACAACCCATTTTTTCAATTTTTTTTGATTATTTTTCATCATTTTTTTTGAACACTTGTCATTAACATTTACAAAATTACATAAATGGAGGTACATTACATTCCCAAATACAAACTGAATGACAACCTCTCCCCCAAAATGAAATGGATTCTTGCCCTCAAGTAGATGATAACTCATTGAAAATAAATAATAGGGTACCCAAACAATGAAATCCATTCCTCCCACACTTAAAGTTCAAAAAATTATTCAATTAAAATCCATGTTGATATTGGGTGGGAAAAGGTATTAGGTCTGTAATGTGGCTATCAAAGAAAAGGTTTTCATAGGCTCTAAGGGGCTTTCAATAGGGGGATTAATTTAAGGGAAATGAGAGGCTATTTGGGTATTGTGATTGTTATGCAGTTCAAAAAATGCATCTATCATATTAATTCACAATAAGGTAGGAAATTCAACTCGAAGGTCCACAAACTCAAGACTCACAAATGGGTGTGAAAACACACATTTTGAAAATATGGGCATAGGTGGCCTTGGTATGAAATAAAATATTGTTCCTCACGGTTTAGGAAAATAATTATCCAAGTCAAAAATTGAGCATTCAATTTTTTTTTAAATTTTGACACAAAATTCTTTATCCAAATTCATGATGAAAACACAAAATTTTTGAGATGAAAACATTCTTGTTAACTCCCCAAAATGGTTGGACAAAATTTCAAAACTCGATGGTGAGTAAGCATGACTCTTGATTTTTTTGTATTTTTTTAATGATTGTTTTTTTTTTGTTTTTTTTTTGCTTTTTAGGTTTTTTTTTTTTTTTTTGTTTTTTAAAAAGATACACCCACACAAAAGGGAAAGTGAAAAAGATAGGTTTTGATAAATAAAGTGGTAAAAAATGAAAGAGAGAGGAAAAAGAATAATGAGGTAGAGAGAGGAAGATATAGAGAGAGAGTTAAAGGGAAAGAGGTGCCCCTAGTTTGGATTTGGCGGGTCACCATATCCATCTAGTGGTTGGTCGACTAAAGAAGTTGGGGATCCAGTGGAAGTTGATGATGATCTAGGATTGTGTGTCCTCTCATGGTGATGATTTAACCGATGTCCATTAACCGTGAATGTCCATTTGGAAGATGGGTCTTGGACTTTCACTTCACCAGATGGGTAAACATTAGTAATAACAAAAGAACCTTCGCAACGAGAATTAAGCTTACCTGGGTGAAGCCAAAATCAAGAATTGAAGAGCATTACCTTTTCACCTTCATGAAATACCTTTCTTCGGATGTGTTTATCATGGAGTTCCTTGTATTTTTCTTTGTAGAGATTAGAATTCTCATAAGAATCAAGTCGAAGCTCCTCTAGTTTAGCCAATTGCAACAATCTTTCTTCACCAGATTTTTCAAGTTCAAAATTACATGTTTTCACTACCCAAAATGACTTATGTTGAATTTCAACTGGAAAAAGACATGCTTTACCAAAAACTAGCATAAAAGAAAAAATCCCAATGGGTTTTTTATAGGCAGTTCGAAAATCCCAAAGTGCTTTACTATGGCTTTCAGGCCAGTCTTTTCTGGTGGGTTTTACAATTCTATCAAGAACTAATTTAACTTCTATATTTAAAAGTTCATCCATGCCATTTGTTTGGGGGTGATATGAAATTGATGTTTTATGTATAACCCCATTCTTTTTCAAAATATATTCCATGGTTTTATTACAAAAATGGGTTCCTAAATAACTTATCAAGGCACGAGGTGTGCCAAATCGGTGGAAGATGTGTGTCTCTAGAAACTCACTAACAGTATGTGAATCATCCTTTCTAGTTGGTTTGGCCTAGACCCACATAGAAACATAATCAACTACAAGACAGATGTATGTGAATCCATTGGAAGGGGGAAATGGTCCCATGAAATCGATACCCCAAACATCGAAGACCTCACAGAAAATTAAAGGCTTTTGATGCATTTCATTTCTCTTTGAAATTGTGCCAAACTTTTGGCAAGTGGGACATGATTGAAAGAAATCATGTGAGTACTTGAAGAGTGAAGGCCAGAAAAATCAAGAGTATAGGACCATTCAGGAGGTCCTTTGTTGTCCAATGTGGCCACCACCAGGCATTGAGTGACAAAATTCTAAGATGGAAGAATGCTCATTTTCATCGACACATATCCTTATTACCATGTCATCCCCAGTTTTCCAAAGTTTATTTTCTTCCTAAAAATAGTATTTTGAATCACTATTCAACTTCATTTTTTATTGTTTTGAAAAATTTTCAGGAAAAACACCAGAAACCAAGTAATTTACAATTAGGACATATCATGGTATTTTTGGAGTGAGAGACGAAAGGTGATCAGTGTGTAATTCAGGATCAATGATTTCAGAATGAGAAGAATTATAAATTCTACTTAAGTGATCAGCCAGAAGGTTTTCTTTTCCTGGTATTTCTTTTATTTCAAGGTCAAACTCTTGGAGCATTAGGATCCATCTTATTATCCTCGAGTTGGAATCACTTTTCTTGAGTAATAACTTTATAGAAGAATTGTATGTGAAGATGATGATTTTGGCACCTAAGAGATAGGCCCAGAATTTATCTAAGGCATAAATCACTACAAAAAGTTCCTTTTCAGTGACAGTGTAGTGAGATTGAGTTTCAGCCAATGTTTTTGAGGCATAATAGATGACATGAAGAAGTTTTTCTCTTCTTTGACCAAGAATATCCCCAACAGCTCTTTTAGAATTATCACACATCAATTCAAAGGGTAAGGACCAATATGGGGGTTGGATTATTGGGGCAGATGTAAGAGAAGTTTTGAGTTCAATGAAGGTTCTCTTGAAAACCTCATCAAAATGGAATGTGAAAACATTTTGGAGTAAATGAGTGAGTGGGAGGGAAATTTTACTGAATATATGGATGAATCTCTGATAAATACGGGCATGACCGAGAAATGAACGGATGTCTCGAACAGAAGTGGGTGGAGGAAGTGATTGGATCACTTCAATTTTGGAAGGATCGACTTCAATACCATGTTTTGAAACTATGTTCCCTAGAACAATCCCATTTATAACCATGAAGTGACATTTTTAAAAATTTAACCCAAGGTTTCACTTGACACACTTTTGAAGGACTAGAGAGAGTGAATTCAAACATGATTAAAATGGCTCACCAAAAATGGTGAAGTCGTCCATGAAGACTTCCAGGCAGTGTTCAATGAATTCGGAAAAGATACTCGTCATACACCTCTGAAATGTTGCAGGAGCATTGAAAAGTACAAAAGGCATTCTTCTATATATATATGTTCCAAAGGGGCATCTGGAAGTAGTCTTTTCTTGGTCCTGAGGTGCGATTGGGATTTGTAAGTAGCTAGTGTATCCATCAAGAATGCAATAGTTTGACTTTTAGGCTAGTCATTCCAGTATTTGATCATGGAATGGGATAGGGTAGTGATCTTTTCTTGTTTCAACATTCAATTTCCTATTGTCGATGCACACACGCCATTTGTTATTCACTCTAGTTGTGACTACCTATCCATGTTAATTGTGACAACATTTATCCCACCCTTCTTAGGTACAACATGAATTGGAATAAACCATTCAATATCAGAAATTGGGTAGATAATACCATCTTGAAGAAGCTTGGTGATCTCTTCCCTAACTACCTCAAGTGTGAGTGGATTGAGTCTCATTTGTGGTTGTCTAATTGGTCTGGATAACTCCTCAAGATGGATGTGATGCATGCAAATGGAAGAGTTGATTCCTGGTATATCATATAGGGTCCAACCTAGGGCCTTTTTGTTTTCCTCTAACACCTGAATAAGTTTGGACTCTTCAGTTTCAGTATGTGAATCAGAGATAAAGACAGGATATGAGTGATCATGGAAAAATAATTCATATTTTAGGTGTTCAGGATGAGGTTTTAGATCAGTCTCATCTTTCATTTTTGGGTTAGACAGCTCAGGAATGGAAGAAGGGACTTCCGTTTCTTCAGATTCATTTTCCTTAATACTGACCAAGGTGGAGCAGTAGAGATCAGAGTTGATGTGGTATTCAATAGATTTTTCAAGATCCTCTAGATTGATAGAGTCTATGAATGAATGGTCCACATCAACATCACCATTTATGACTTGGATAATCATGGTGCATATTTCACAAGACCCTTTGTAATTAGAACATGTCGAACAAGGTGGATTGGGCTTCGATTTACTCTTAGATGTGTCATCAGAAGCATGGATTGAGAATTCAGAGTGATCCTCAGATGGGTATCGCGTGGCTTGGAAAATGTTGAACTTGACCAGTTGGTCACCGAATTCCATGGATAAGATGCCTGAAAGGACATCAATCTTGGTTCTTGCTGTCATGTGGAATGGTCTTCCAAGAATTAGGGGAGATCGAGAAGAGGTCATCTCACCTTCCATGTCAAGGACATAGAAATCAGCAGGGAAGATAAGATCATTGACTCGGACAAGGACATCCTCAATTATTCACTCCGGACTGGTTGTGCTTCGATTGGATAACTGAATGACAAAGCCTGTTGGGTGCAAGGAACCTTGACCAAGGTTAGATAATATGGATTTGGGCATTACATTAACTGAGGATCCTAGGTCTATGATTTCGTCATCAATGATGGAACTTTCAATTTGGCATAGAACTGTAAAGGTCCCTGGATCTTTGCACTTAATGGGTATGGACTCTTGGTTTGAATCATTTTCGAAGGCCCTAAGTTTCCTCTTGTGGGTGAATGACTCTTTAAGAAACATGGCATACATAGGGATTTGTTTTATGGAATCTAAGAGAGGAATGTTGACTTAAACAGGTCTAAACATGTCAAGCATTTCAGGATCAGGTTCAAAGGACTTACTTGGTTTAGAAACAGCTTGAGGAAAAGGAATTGGATTCCTAAGTGGAATGGAAGTATACGAGGGAATGGTTTTAGGTTCCTTTTCAAGTTTCTTTTTCTTTTCATTTTCTAGGTCAATATTCAAAGGGGGGTTGGAGGAATTATCTTGAGGCATATCAATTTGATTTCCCGATCTAAGTGCAATTGAACTTACATTACCTTTGGGGTTGGGTAATGGTTGAGCTGGAAGTTGGAAAGAATTAGATTGTTGTTGCTGACTATGTTGGGATTCTAGTGGACTAATTTGGATTTCAATGTTCTTGAGGATAGAATGGGTGAAAGAGGCAAGATCTTCCACTTCACTTTACCATGGTTACTTAGAAAAAGAGGCTTGTCCCGAATTGGGATTACCTTGATTTTGGTTCTTGGGAAAGTGATTTTATTGGTTTTGGAATTATGAAGGCTCACTAAGATAATGGAATCCAGGAGGAGGATTGTTCCTTTGAGGTTGAGGAAGAAAAGGATAAGGTTGTTGGAGTTTACCAACACCTTGACCATATTGAATCCGGTTTGGATTTTGAGGAGGGAATTGAGGGGGATGAGATATGGGATTACCATACCTCAGGCCTTGGTTATAGGAAGAAGAGAAGGACTCAAAGTGAGGTTGGTGGAAGTGTCTAACAAACTGACCTGATAGTTGAGGGTTGGTGTTCCGCTAAGTATATGATGCATTACGCTTCATTGGTCTAGATGAATCGGATTGATCCTCCTGAATTTGTGGGCATGTGTCAGTTGGATAAGATGGAGAGTTGCAGATTCCACAGTTCTTGACAGGTCTAGCAAACATTGATTGCGGAGAAGATGAGGTCGGGGATTTGGTAGCCACAACTAGTTGTCGCACAAGACCTGTAAGTTCACTCATCCACTCAGTCATCTTGTTCGGCTCAATTGATTGATTATCTTGGGCTTGTTTGACTTGAGAATGTGCTCGAGTATGGAATTGTTGTTTGTTTTCATCCATGTTACTTTTGAGATCTCTTGCTGTTGTAGGAGTCTTATCAATAATACCACCGCCACTTATGGCATATATGAGAGTTCTATCCATATCCAATAACCCCTCATAGAAGTATCAGATCAAGAGTTGTTCAGGGATTTGGTGGTGTGGGAAGTTTGAAAAAATCTTTTGGAACCTCTCCCAGTATTCATGGAGTGATTCACTTGGGAACTGATGGATACCACTTATTTCCTTTCAGATAGAAGTAGTATGAGAATCAGGAAAGGATTTTTCTAAGAAAAGTCGCTTCATGTCATTCCATGTGGTTATCAAACCAGGAGGTAGGTAGTAAATCCATGACATGGCCGTGTCATCTAGGGAGAAAGGGAATTATTGGAGTTTGATTTGTTCTTCATAATCCCCTTGAGGCTTCATGGTAGAGCACACTACTTGGAACTCTTTAAGGTGCAGATGTGGATCCTCACCGGCTAGCCCGTGGAAATGAGGGAGGAGATGAATCAAACCCGATTTGAGTTCAAAGTCAGCCTCTATGTTTGGATATTTAATACCAAGAGGTTGGTAATTCATAGCATGGGAAGCAAGTTCTTTAAGTGCTTGTTCCCTAAGATTGGCCATATCTAATTCAATTGGTTGGACAAGGACTAGTTCTTTAATTATTTGATTATCTCTTATGTTCCTCCTAAGTTGGTGAAGTGTTCGCTCAATTTCAGGGTCAAACAAATCCGAGGGATTGTTTGGGAGGATACGTGGAATTTAGAGTGATTTTGTAAGAAAGAGGAAAATGGGGTTTTCTTTGTATTTTTCCTGTTTATGATTTTTATGAGAAGACGGTTTTTCTTTGTGTTTTCTTTTTCAATTTTTTTTAAATTTTATTTTTTTTGGTTTTTATTACAATAACCAGAAACTAATGACTACTTAAAGCACCATCCCCAGTAACGACACTATTTGAAATGCACAGCCGATTGTCGCCTATAGACCAGTCAAGGTTCCGGTGCTCTGCTAATGTGTATAGCAGCACTCGAGTCGAATCCTCGGTGATGACACTTTTTAATAGTCGTTTGTTTTTTGTTAATTGTATTCATATTGGAGGGGTTTGTTTATAGAGATTATGAAATAATTTATGGATGATGTTTGATTTAACAAATTGATAAATATTGGGGTGAGTTCATCATTAGTTATTTAAGCCTGTGATATCCTTGATCTTTGCTTTATAATGCATTAAATTAACACCCATGTCACATGATGATGTTGATTAGAATTCCTAAGTGTTAATGCTTTAATCCAAGAGTTATCTAAACTTAATGCTCTAATCTCAATCTGAGCTTATTGATGGTAGAGTATATATGGTTCCAATAATCCATGGAAAACAAATGTTAAACAAAACATGTCATTAATCCATGACATGTTAAGTCCAACATACAAAATGTTAATTCAAAGAATATTCATCGAGCAAAATCTCTCAATCAATTAACATACCTAAACTATAACTCACCCCAATAAGATATTTACTCATCCATTTGGGCGTTTAATATTCTGGTTATAATTATTATGATTATAATTTAAGAAGAGAATAAAAAGAAAGGGATCCGAAAAGATTGGTGCCTCAGACACACACACACAAACAATGATGATAATTAAAAAAATGGACTTTCGATTGAATGAGAAAGAAAAAGAAGGGAAGGGGATTCAACTGAATTTAAACTATTTTAAGGATGTTAATATTAAACTACATAAGGTGGATGATAATAAGAGATATTGAAGAAGATATTTTCATTAAAACATAATTACAAAAGAAAGGACTTACAAATTTACAACAATGAAGAACATAAAAGTAAATGAAAACAAAGAGAGGAGGAAAGGACTCTCAAGTGAAAACTTGAGTATGGAAGGTCCTCCCAAGACTTTGTAAAGGATTTGGTCGTTCCAATATGATATCCTCTCTTCTTAAATTCCAACCCCTCTCATGGAGAGAAGGGGTGAGTATTTATAGCCCAAGGAGTGGACTGTTTTCATTCCCAATATGTCCCTACAGTTTCATTGCCATGTTAGCTATTCAGAAAGCCGACTCTCGAGAAATATCCTTATTAAAAGTTTTAGATAATAAAGTTTTTCGACTACTATCAAAATTTGGAGGAATTTGGACCTATGTAGGAAAAGTTATGTCCGGTTGATTAAACAATTTTAATATGTCCATTTCAATCCAGTCTTTTTGAAGTTCAAAATGTGAAAGGGTTTTTGAATAAGATTATGCCTTCCAAACCGAACGATTTCTTCAAAAACGTCGTCCACCTATATATACTATTTCAAACTGGAAAATATCAACTCTATTAAATTCTTACATCATGTTATATGTCATGAATACTATAATGATTTTATTTCTCGGCCAGAATGGTGGGCTGGACTTCAGAGATTCATTTGGGCCCCTTTTTCTTATATTTGGGCCCTGAAAGTTTTACCCATGATTCATTTCGATAATCAAGAACATATGGTAAAGTTTCAAAAAATATGGGCTTTGGGAGTGAGACCAGCAACTCAATCATCATGGCTAGTCCTGTTTCTTCACAAATTCTTTGGGTCATCTTGTGTAGTCCATATGAGCTTTCAAATGGCAGAATTGCCAATGATTCCTTCTACTGATATGTGAGAAATTGAATAAAGAATCCTAAAAAACAAGAACCACACAATTTTAATTAGTAGGGTGAGTGTTATTAATAATATAGTAAAATGAATCAATTGGACTACTTCTAAAAATGCTAAAAAATTATACTTAGTATTAAAATGTTAATATTTCACACACATTATGCACATTTAATATAAAATAAGTAAAGGGAGTATATAATAAGTCATGAAAGTATTAATAACATCAGATCCCAATACACCATGGGACATTTTCCACTATAATATTTTTTCTAGTAAGACTTGACTTATGATCATTATGTCACATTTTATGATATTTACACACATTAATAAACCTATGATATAATCTCCTTATGTTATGTTTCTATGCTTATCTCACACTATTATGTCAAGGTACATTCTTTTTCTTTTGATATCATTTGTTCTACCTCCATAATTTATGGACAACTCTTATTGCCCAATGATCTTTTTTAATAATAAATTTCTCCATTATCATTTTTCATATCATTGTGATCTTCACCTTGATGAAATGTAGATAGTTTTTCCCTTATTGAGTGTTTGAAATTTCCCATTTATTATGTTTCAATTCGATAGGTTATAAATATCAGTAAAACATATGATACGTATAAGAGTCTAGTGTGGCTAAAATATGGGCAAATGTTCACCATTATTATAAAATAATGTTCTTATATAGCTTTTCCTCAAATACACTGAATCATCTCTTCATGGGATTATGAGATTATTTTGTAAGATATAATGCTTAAATTGTGAAAATGATTCAAAATAAAGATATGTTTAGCTTGGGTCACTATATTTGGTATCACAGTAGGGTTTAGTTATTTTTTAGGATTAATATAGTTATTTTTTTATATTAGGATGAGGGAGCTTTAGTAAAAACTAAAAGTATAAGTCTAAGAGATAAGTCTATATGTTGGATATCATCCCCATGTTTTGGTAATGTAGAGATTTTATGGTTCTCCAAGAAATTAAATCCATATTAGGATACTAGAAATTGGATGTGGTTTTTTCATAGATGAACCTATGGGTAGTATTACTAAAAGGGGATGATTTTTTATTAACTCAATCGTCACCAGGTGCATGATCCAAAAACTAAATACTTGGATAGAAAATACAATGAGATATTCTTTGGTAAATCAAGTTATATTTATAGTCCATTATGAAGGATTTATTATGTTAATTAATTAAGTTATTTAATATTAGGGAACCCAACCTAAAGAAACTTATATTAACATAAGTGTGACATATGTTGAATTAAAATCCAATGACGTGGTTTTAAAGGGTAATTAATTTTAAGGTTGAGTTTTTCAAAAGACCATTTATGATATTTATCTTATGATTTTAATTATTCATCACTCATATAACCCTATTTTATTTTTAATAATGGATGAAGCCAGAAGGAACCACATTAACAATGTATTCCATGGATAATGCAGAGATTATACCAATGAAAAACTTAATGGGATACGATATGAAGTAAGAAATATTATGATTATTCCAAATAATTTATAAATAATTATGATTAGTAATATAATAATTGTTAAAATCTCAAAAAAAACCAAATAAGATATTGATGGAGTCTCATGAATGTTTGGGTGACAATGGTGATGAAGGAAATAATGTTCAATTTCCATTGTGTAAAAAATATTGAAACAGTAACCCATGGAAATATCTCAAAGAAACTAAAAGAAATTTTATCTATTGTAAATGAGGAAAAAGAGAAATTAATTTTTGAAGACAAATGACAAGATCAATGGAAAATGTGAAAGGAAAAATAGTTCACCATGAGATACCACTAATAGTTAAATATAATAAATGTGGGGAACTTAACCATTATCCAAGATAATTACCAAATCTATTGGCCCAAGGCCAGGGGAATAATGGAAAGACTATACAACCACAACTACTGAATTATGTTTCGAAAATGATGTGGAGTGAGGAACACCGATCACCAACCCAAGATACTATGAGTGTTGTATTATTATCTTAATTCAACCCACATATATGTACCTAGAATTTTTTCTAAGGGTATCAAATCATCAACACAATTACGAGATGTTGAGTTATTAATAAAAAATTATAGTGGCATGATTATTTTATTCCAATTATATAAATCCTCTCTAGTATATGTTTTTAGGGGTTTTCTTCCAATATAATAATTTTATCCTACCTTTAGTCAAATTTCATGTGATATTTAGCATGAATTGGTTGTCTCTATATAGAGGCCATGATAACTGAAAAGATAGGAAACAAAATTTATAATCTTAAATCAACCCATGATCACGTATTGGTATAAGGCAGATTATATACACTCTATGAAAAATTAATCCCATTATATTAAGGTATTTGGCATAAATGGTTATAGAAAAACTCAATGTCTATTATTTTCCTATTATAAGGGTAAAAATTATTTCTCTAATTGAATATAAGATAGTAAGGATGAATCCTCATTAGAAATAAGATCATGAGTCACTAATATATTTTAGATACCCATAGATATTTTCATTAGTGGGTAGTAATTAAAATTATAAGGACTCAATTTATATAGGGGGAGAAAGTAACACCCATAGAATTTAAATAATATATTTTCCATTAAAACATAATGTGTTCAATTGCTTGCTTCACATGAAACCCCAAACCAAAATGATCCAGATAAAGTTATATAATCATTAAAATGTATATGAAGAATTTAAAAGTAAAAATAGAGGTAAACAAATTATGAAATATATGTAGAAATAAAAAGAAAGGCCATTATTGATACTAAGGAATTGATGAATATTCAATTAATGCAACATTATAATGAATAATTCCATTTTATTCTAAAAATGTATTTTCCAAGAAATTGGATTTTTATGTAAGATTTTAAATGATTTATGGATAAAATATACTATTTATATGAATAATATATGAACAAAAACTTTAATAGTAATTGATAAGAAATATGAATAATAACAGTCAATATTTTAAAATGTTATTTTACTATGAAAATAATTTTCATTATATATTTATGTTTTTATTTAACAGTTAAATTAATTGTTTTAGAATTTTATTTTTAAAAAAAAGTGATTTTTTTTAGATTTATAAAAATATTATTAGTTTAGGGTGATTTTTTATATTTTTATAAAATAATTTATTTTTAGGTGAATAGTGAAAAATACAGATATTGCTAAAACCATCATATTTATGACATTATCATAATACAATAACGACATAATTTTTTTTGAAACATTTTATTATGATATATATATAAGTAAAATAAATCATTTAAAATTACTATTTTGTAATTATAAAATTCATGTATATCATTCTCGAAACATAAGTAATATTTTACTCTAAAAACTCAGTTATTCGCTTATATTAAAAATTATTTTTCATAACTTATAAAAAATAAATCCAAAAATTGTATTTCATATTCTAGATCAAAATTATCATATTATGTAATAATCTTAATTTTATTTTTTTCCATAAAATTATGATTACTAATATTAAAGTTAATGAATTTTATAATGGTAAAGCTATTATTTTCAAAGAATTATTTTATAATATTGTGTAATTTTCATCTAATTAATAAATTATTATATTGTCAAAATTGAATTTAATATATTTTTAATCATATATTTATATAAATTATCACTCATTCAACAGGTAATCATTTCTAAATAATATTAATAACACTTAATGGATAAAATAACATTTTTTCCACCAAAAAGTTTTCTAATTCACAAAAGGTTTTAATTTAAATGTTAATTTTATAATAATCAAAAAATTAATTATATTAAATTTAGATTAAATTTAGATTCATACACCACAATTTTGAAAGATGTTTTATTTTATGTGTTTATTAAAACATATGTTACTTGGGTAAAAACTAGTTACCCTGATAAATAAATGTAAAATTAATAACGTAGGAACAAATAACATAAATAATGTTTAAAACATGTGTGAAAACATTTTTGAGGATTAATATACCTAATGTAACATAAAAATCTACCATTTAAACCATTTAGATCCATTGAAACTTGAATAGTGCATTGATACCATTGAAAAGTAAAGGGTATTCACAGAAGTTCCATTTTTGCATATATAAAAGTGAACAATTCCAACCCATCACAACACACCAATTAATTCGAATTTTTTATAAAAAATATACCAATTTTCACTTCTTATAAAACCATTTCAATCTTATAAGCCTTTAGTCTCAAATATTTAACCTATTCTATTCATTTCCAAAGACTCTTTTAAGAGAAAGTTAAAGTTACTAGAGTGAGTATTACTTACTCCTCAAATTTTGTCTGAATTTTTCTTTCCCAAACCATCCCAAACCATAATAATATAATGACTTTAGTAACATTAGTATAAATAAGTGTTATTATCTTATTTCAAAAAACATTATTTATTACTTTCCATCTAATCATAAATACAAAATAACATTAACTGTTTGTTTTGTGGACTACCACATCCACGAAGTAACATTTTTTTATTTTTCATCTAGATTTTAATTATTTATCCAAACCACTTCAAATAAGATTAACTAAGATTAAAATATAAAAAATATCACTATTATTATATTATAAAAATATTATATACTTCCTTAACCATACCATCCCATTGATATATATAATTTTTTTGTTGGGGTTGGTTTAACCACCTACTTGTATAATGTTATAAAACTCTATCACGAATAACTATAGGTTTAATGATTCACATCCATACAACCATGAATTTTTTTTGATATAAATTTTAATCCTTCAATTAGTGGATGGATTATTGTTTTAGTTGTGATTTAGAATGGAATTTTGAGAGTTATCACCCCTCAAATATGTGCTTTTAGACATATATGGGGGTTTGGAAGAGTGATCAGGAGGCCTAGCCGAGTAGCGGGACCATCCTGCGGGCTAACTAGGTTAAAAAAAATAAACCACCACTAACTAGCTAGTGGATGGCCTGTGGAACCCCCTTGAGTAGGGATTCCACAGACTAGCCAATAGGGTATTTTAAGGGGGTAGAATTACCATTCTACCCCTCATATATTGAATCGGGGAGACCCTATTTTCCTCATACTTTTGGGATATGAGCCAGTTGAGAACTCCCATTTGGATCCCCCTAATCCCTTGGTAAATGGGTGTATTCCAAGCCAATATTCTACAATTTAAGGTACATTATTATCTCTGGTGACCCCCATTGATCTCCTTCCCCATCATTCTTGTATTTTGGTTACTCTCGATTAGGGAATTGATGCTGACTCCATTGGCTCCTTGATAATTTTCCAAGCATCAATGGGATTTCATGATACTTGCATAGAGGGAATCCTAATATGACTTCCACATGTCTCTATGTCACATTTCATTTAGTTATGTATCCATGGTTATTTTTCAAATTTTTGAGCTTAAATTGAATTAAATTAATGTTTTTTTTCATCACTTGTTATGGATTTTTATCTGAATGAAGAAGGGGGTATTCATGGGTTATTGGAGATAATTTATTCATGGACCTGGTATGATGTGATTGACTAGTTAGGTTATATTCATTTATTATTTTTTAATTTAATATGTAAAATTTTTGTAGCTAATTAATTAATTATAATTTCATTTTAATTTATTATTTGTGTGATTTGGATATGAGTTAGGGGACTCACATGGTTGGGAAAATGCCGGTTGGGCATGGAATGCCTCCATATGAGCTGCCAAGATTCTTTGGAAAGCTATTTTTCTTCATAAAATGGTAAGTGGTCCTTATACATCTTCACTTTAGTATTATTCATTTACTTATATCCATGTGGTGAGTCTGTCCCCTCTACTATAAATGGTGCACCTATTTTAATTATTTGTGTCATTTAATAAAAATAAAAGCCAATGTTTTAATTGAATAAGGTATTGGTGGCCCTGATGGATCCTCAAGTTCCAATAAGAAATCTTGGCCACTGATGGGTAGAATTTAAATTGGAATGGATAGAGTGTAGAGGTCCTTGTGGAAGGTGAATTAGCGACCTTTAGTTAAAGAGGGGTGATGAACCAAGATGCATGGATAAGGGGTTATACATGTTCGATAGTCCAATGATGATGATATTATTGTGGTAAAAATTTTGTTTGAGCTACTCTCATAGAAGTATGTAACTACTTGTGTGGATAGAACCTTTAGAGACTAGCGGACAGTCGAGCATTTAGGTCGGCCTAAGACGTCTTTGAAAGGAAATCGGCTTCAGGACACCTCCCTAGTGTTTCCTTCCATGAAGGAAAAGGATTCATCTATGAGATCCAATGGGATCTAGTAGTTTACTAGTGAATTAGGTCCCAAATTATAGGAATTAATTTGGAATGGGTATGGATGGTAGAAGGTGCCACCTTAGAACCCATACTAATGATGTAAGTCTGAGAGGATATAGATAAAAAGGTTTGGATTGGGAATTCAGCCATCCCATAATATATATTTTTTATTATGATATGGGATTATCCATGATGATTTGGAGTTCGCTTCAGGGTCTAGCCCTGATGTGATTGCCTGGGATGCTTGAGAATCACCAATTTACATGGATGAGACCCTAAGATGCCCTATAGTTTGGCATCCAATCTCACAATATATTAAAGAAGTATACCATTCCAAGATAATATCTAGTGATTGGGTTGATATAGAAGTGTATAATTATATTTGTTACTAAGTATCCAACATCATATCACTTGTGGCCATGTAAATATGAATTTCTGATTTGATAGGGATTCCATTAATTTTGTGATACCATTGTGAATTACGAGGTTCCATGATTTGAATGGAGATTCTAGAAGACCATTGAGAATGTCGTAGATGACCCAGAGTTAATGGAGGTAATTTGTGGGTGGGTGTATAACCCTAATAATGGATGACATAAATCCTAAGGGTAGCTATTTGGTACCCATGATTTATGCCAAGGATACCCCCAACGACTGAGTGGACTCGCCAGTGAAAGTTTGGTTGAGGTACCATGAGAAGTTGGATTAATATGAGATGGACCATGGGATATAGGGATAGTATTCAATATTATTTCGTAGGTTTCTCAAGAATTAGTCATGCATTGAGGTATAGGATTTCCGAGGCCCCCTCTAATGAATCAATCATTATCATAATATTGAGAATTCCAAGGTATTACCATTGGGTTCAGCCTGAGGGATTGAGGTTGAGGGACATCAGGTGAAACCCCAAGATCCACTAATCATTAGTGTAAGTGTGTGAATGGGATATCCATGACATGGATATAGGTTCCCTTGTGGTGATATTCATGCTCATAGAGGCTCCAACACAAGCCGAAGCAGGTATAGTTGACTGAGGTCATGCACATGAGGATCAAAGATGGTTATTGGGATTGGGATGAATTATGTGTGTATACCCCTAGGGTGGTGGTGACATTATGGTTCAAATAGTCTACATGACATAATCGATGAAATTATGGAATAGGGTCATAAAATCTATTGTTTAGGGTTTATTTATTTGTTATGTTCTGATTTTTATTTATTATTTATTATTGATCATGTCACATGAATATATAGAAACACATAATGGTTATGTATGGAACCACATTGGTGGTTTCTTATCAAGTTATATACTCAAACCCTACATGGGATGCCATAACACTTGGGTACCTACGTATAACTCTAACTTTTCATAGGCATATGTTAGGGAAAGTACTAATATGATGTTGGTGACTAAACCGAGAAGAATGATCAGAAGTAGAGATTGGGTTTGAGTAGAGGTTTGAGGTTGTAGTAGAGCCTTTATTACTTTTGTTTTATCCTGTATTTATTTGTATATATGATCATACTGGTGGGAAATCATTATCTTATTGCCTCACTACATCCCCATGGAACATTATTATGGATCAATGTTTTATTTATCCCTTGCAATATAATGTTTATTGAAGATGTATGTGGTTTGGTTATTTTTTGTGATTGTTCACTCTAATACATAGGGTATAGCCTCCCTATGGTACCTCTTGGGATCCCTACTCATGGACAACATCTTATGGAATTCTAAGAGGTGCACCTTAGGTCACTTGATGAATTAGCATAGTTACTATTCTTAGAGTGAGATGGGATGGAATGTTAAAATGTGGTATCATAGATTGTTTTTTATCTTATAGTTTTGGGATGTGATATATAGGAAACATATGTATGTTTTGGAGCTTGTGATGGATATTATACTAGTGTGTTGAGAAAACATGTTATGGTAATAATTCCAGACTACCAAATTTATTGGATTCCCATTTTTTTCATGTTATAGTTGTATATTATTTTCACTTTGATTAACTCACATGGATGTTTGAGGTTCTCAGTATATTATTGGTTTTTTCTCATTAGATCATTGGAAAGAGGATAGTGATTTGGATTCGACTCTTGGCCTATAGAGGCAAGAGGAATCTCATACATTATATCAAGAACATAGGATTCACATGATATATAGGTTTTCTATTGTGTGATTTTATTCACAATTGAGGCTCAATTATTTAAATTTTTAATAACATCCCATAAAATGTTTTCCCATATAATAAATTTATGTAATTCTAATCAAATAGGATGGAAGGAATTCATATTCTTTTCGGATAGAAGGTTATGTGGATCTATGACATGAGTCATCTTGAAGTTAATGACATTGTCCTTTAGTGAAAGTGACATGTCGTGATCTAGAAGGTCAGAGAGGCACATGATTTTATATTGGGAATCCGCTAGTGGGATTCTATTATTTGGTTTTGATTATTTAAACTTATAATAACAACCTATATGGTGGTTTCTCATTTATCATGAACGAAACTCTTCATGATTAAACTATGTGACAATGTTTCACTGGATACAGATTTACATAGGGTGATTCTGGTTGAATGTATCTTGTAGGTTCTATTTTTTAAAGTGCCAATAACAACCTCTATGGTGTTTTCCCATATATCATGGAATATAAGTATATCTAATTGAACCTTTTTTATGGTCCCTTGATACAGATTGTTTAGAGAGATACTATTGTGTGCCTATGATAGTGGATGAGTTGGGATTGTTGAGGGATCAATCCTTCAGGTAGATGATCCAATGTTTATTCTAGGGAGGGGGGGACATAGAGACCCTTGATATGTGAATCCTCATCTTAGTGATTCAGTGGATTTTATGATTGAGGGAGACCCATTAGTGGGGTTAGCCTGGGTTGGGGTTTTCCATAGAGTTGGAAGCATAGGTAGGTGCTTTAATGGTATAATAGTTGAATGAGAGGTGATATTATATATGTTTTCTAGGATTGGTGATACCATAGGTTTTTATGTTGATGAGAACCTTGAGTTATAGTGCCTGAAGTATTCAGGTGTGGTTTTGAGGAAAAAACTAGTGGGACTTCTATCACAATGTGTTTTGGAAGCACTTTTAGCGGTGTGTTTTGTGTGTGGGTGAAAAATCATGATTGAAACTACACGAAGTAGAAGATGAGAATTCATATGAGACTTTAAATTAATGGATCATGGAAACCTAATGGATTAGGTATACAAACTTTTTATTTAAAAATTTATTTATGTGATACAAACTATTTATGCATGGAAGAGGTTGAGTTTTAATTTGGTGATAGCAATGAGAAGGATGAAGTCTGATGGGTAATAGTAAGTTATTTGTGGGACTATTATCTTGAGAACCTATTTATAATGTCTTGGGATTAGAGACATGCATATGTTTGATCTATCAATGTCTATCTTGAGGATCCATTTTATAATATTAACCCTTATTGGTGAGAAATTTTGATGGTATCCATGGATGATGTTTCCATGAGTCAAGAATAGGCGATAATCTAATATTCTTGTTAGATATCAAGTATGAGTATTTTGGAAATCTCTATTCATCATGTTTGGATATATATGGGGCATGTGATGTGATATTTTAGAGTTTATATTTGGAAAAAATGAAAATAGACCTCTTGTGGTGGTGAGTGTGATATCGGTTGTGGGTGATATGACCCCCATGTGGTTGGGGTTGTGGTTCCACGAAGGGATTTATCATTATACAATCATTTTATAATTTTAAAAGCCAATGATATATATATTCAAACTCAATTGAATTCCATTTAAAATATTAAATGTAAATATTAATGTGATATCAGGTGGAGTTCGAGCATTGACTTTAGGCTTTGGGTATTTTTGAAATGGTTCGAACATGATCGTGTGGGGAATGTGTTAGTTCTTGTGTTTAGATCATGATGATAAAATTTATCAATTAGGTTTTTGAACATGTAGTCACACCATAATTCAGGTTGATACATAGATGGATATATTATCATGATCAAAATATACCTCTAGGAATAAAGGCATCATGATTGGGTTTTGGTGATGTGTTATTGTCTATAACTGATGATTTTTTAAGAAGGTTTATCATGTATGAGATGAATTGTATTTTCTCGTACAATTGTATGTATTTAGTTAATAACTGCATTGATCACATCATAGAGGATGTGGCAAGATCATTTTAAGGATTGGATAAGGATTAAAAAAAGATGATGCAACTAGAATTTGAGCTTGGTCAGTTGGAATTCAACTAATTTGGACCATAGTTTTGAATTTTGAGTGGAATAATTTTGTGAGAATGGGTGTGGTGGGTTAGAGACTACCTCAGTCACATAATTGTAATGTAGGTTTGTAGTTTCAGTAAGTGATTATGGTTAAGGGAAGCATTGTGGATCAAAATAAACAATTTTAAGATGAGTCATATAGTGGGGATCCCTTCGGCTGGATGTATAATTGGATGGGGTCATGTGGGTGTCTTGGGATAGAGAAGAGTCGTGGGGTGTCATTGTTATGCTTCAAGGGGAATGTTAAATTTGGATCAGGCATTGGAAATTCAATGCCTTTAGATTAAATTAGTGCTACGAGAGTGCTTTGGGAATACCAAGATGGAATATGTCTATTTGAATGAGAATTAATGACCAAGGTACGACAGGTTTTGTGTTTTTACATCCACAAAAACTTTTTGGTGATGAGAAGTGTTATGGTGGGGAGTCTTTAATTCCTTGTGTCTGTATGACCAGGATTTTTTTCAAAATGAATGAAAATGTTGTAATTAGTGTACATGTTGGTTTTTGAGTCAGAATTTGGAATGGTATTTGAAGAGTGAGGACCCCTTAGATTTTTTTTATACATGTATGGGGGTTTGGAAGAGGGATAGGGTGGATCGATTGAGCAGAGTAACTAGACTAGGGGATGACTGGCGGCACCCCCTTAAGCTAAGGTGCCACTGGCTAGAATGTGGACCCACAACATCTAGTTGGTGGGGGTATTTTAAAGTTGATGAATTACCGTTTCCCCTAGTGTTTTTAAGAGGGGAGGCCATATTTTCCCCTTTATTTTGTATGTATGATTCAACCAACCCCTACACTTTGGATGCCTATCCTCTATTTGTAAAGGGGTACATTTCAAGTAATTCATCTAAAATTTAAGTTATGTTGTTCTCTCTGGTAAGCCCCATTGATATCCTCCCTTATTGTTCTTTGATTTTGGATTCTACTAGTTTTGGATTTGATTCTGATTCTCCTGAAGCATGGTGGAATCATTCGACCATCAAGGGGATTTCATGATACTTATGTAGAGGTAATCTCAAGATGATATATGCACATTTCCTCATGGTGTTTCATTAAGGTATGTCACAAGGTGTTTTTTTAAATCTTTTGTATTAAAATAAATTAAATTAATTATTGTTTCATTAAGGTATGTCACAATGCTGTTTCATTTATGTCTTTTTATAATAATTTTTAAATTTTTTAAAAATTGTTTTAGTAAATTAGTTATTTATAATTTTATATTAATTAATTAATTTAGCAGTGGGTATATGAGATAATGGAATTGGGTGTTTGGACGAAGGTCGGTCGGGCCTTTAAAGCCTTGTTGAGAGATGTTTAGTTTCTTTGGAAATGGATTTCTCTTCAAAATATTAAATATGTTCCTGATAAATATACCCTTTGGTATTGTACATTTACTTATATGCATTTGGTGTGTGTGTCCTTTCCACTTTAGTAATTAGGGATCTTTTTAATTGTTTAAGTTGTTTGATTAAAACAAAATCCTAATTTTGAATTGCACAAGGTTCCAAGTTTCCCAAGGGACCCTCAATTAACAAAAGGACAACTCGACTATCGATGTATTATTATTTAAATTGGAATGTATAGGTTATATTATCCCTAGTGGTAGGTGAATTAGTGACCTTTAGGTAAAGAGGGATAATGTTTAGGGATTCAGGGCTAATGGGTTGTCCATGAGGGATAATCTTGAGTTGATGGGATTATTTTAATGACTATGGGGATTTTGTTCCCACCCTAATGGGACATGAATACATGGGTGATTAGACTCTATAGAAAATGGAAGACGATTGAGAATTTTTAAAAACCAAAGACACCTTGGAAATTAAATGGGATTAAGTCCATCTCCCTATTGTGAATTTTATAGGAGTCCAATGATGCCTCGATGATACCTAAGGGGACCATAGTATGTTCATAGTGACTTTTCAAACTAGCAAGAGGATAGAGTCGAGAATATTTAGGGATGGTAGCAGGTGTCACCTTAGAACCCATACCAATGATGTACGTTTGAGGGGATATCAATGATGAGGATTTGGATTGGATGTTTATCCATCCCCTGGTATGTTTTTTTATGATATGTGGTTTTATAGGATACCTAGTAATTCTCCACTGGTCTTGGCACTAATGTGAATACCCGATATTCCCACGAATCACCTATTGACATGGATGAAAACTTGGGATGCCTACTATGTAGGGACCTAGTCTCATTGTATTTTGGTAAAAGATTTCTATCTCTTCTATCATCAAATGATTAGGTTTATGTGGAAGTAGATTTATAGAGTTGTTACTTAGGATCCAATATTATAGTGTGTGTGACCGTGTAAACAAGTATGTCTTGGATGGTATGTAATCCTATGATTTTATGATACCATTGTAAATTCATGGGTGTTAGGATTCGAATGGAGATACTATTATACAATTTTAATACCAATGATGTCATGTATTTGAATTGAGGTATGAGGTTCTGGGTGGGTGTATATCCTTGTGTATAAATATTGGGCATCCTAAGGGTGATAGTTGGATCCCTTCGATTAATACTAAGGATGTACCCTATAACTGAGTGGATGTACCAATGGTGGTTTGGTTGAGGATATTTGAGTAGTTGGATGACTAGTATATTGACTATAATTTCTATATAATGTATTCCCTTTTATTTACCAGTTCACTTAGGAATCATTCACACCTAGATGTATAAGATTTATTAAGGACTCCCACTCTCAGGAAATTGTTTTTGACCTGACATCGAGAACACCCAAGTAATATTGTGGGGTTCAACATGAGGGATTGAGGATCATAGATTTTTTATGATTCCACATGATCTATTACTCATTGTTAGATTCATTTTCAGGGGATCCCAAGGGTATGAAAAAAGGTTCCCCTGAGGCGACACTCATTCCCATAGACACTATGATATATTCTGAAGAAGATATGGTTGACTAGGGTTGTGAACCTAAAGATCGATGATGATTATTAGGATTAACTGGGTTTTTATGTGTAATATATTGGGGTGGTGGTGAAACTGTGGTTTAAATGGTCTACATTACCTGCTCAATGACATTCCAACAATAGGATGAAGCATGTATTGTTGTGGTTTTATTTATTTTCTATGTTATGTTTTTTATTTATTATTTATAGTTGAAAATTTCACATGTGCATATAATAACATGTACTGGTTATGTATGAGACCACATTGGTGGTTACCTATCCACTTATGTACTCACACCCTATTTTAGTGGCCATGAAACAAGGGTACCTGAGCATACCTATTAATTTTCATAGGCACAGGTTGGGAAAAGACCCAAAATAATGTTGTTGGCCGATATGAGAAACTCAATTGGGACTAGAGAATAGGTTTGAGTAGAGTCGTTTCATTAAATTAGAGCCTGTGAAAAAAATATACCCTATATTTATTTGTATATGTGATTGGAATGATGGGAGATCTTTTTTTTACATTAGTATTACTTCTGAATGGAACTTTATTATGGTTGGATGTTTTATTTATCGTTCATACTCTGATGATTACTACTGATGGAAGATGTTTGGTTATTTAATGTGATTACACACTCTGATGCATGGGTTATATTCTCCCCATGGTACCTCCTAAGACCCCCACTACTAGTTGTAAGCCTCTATAATTCAGGGATCTGGGTATGAAGTCACATAGAGAACCGGACCGGTTACTTTTCATAGTGTGATCTGAGTCAGGATGTTACAATTGGAACTTAAATAATAATATTATTATAAATTAATAAAAAAATTAATGATTGGTTTTTGGTTATCAAATTTTTATATTAAGAATTTATTTATTTTTAATATGTCATCTTTCGTCGGTAAAATTACCAAAGTGAATTGAAATCGATTAAATTTTCACACAGACAAAATTAAAAAATAGATGAAAATAAAATAAAATATGATAATAAAAATAGAACATATTAAATTAAATATAAAATAATTATGTTAATAAAAAGGTATCAGATAAACTTTATTTTATTGTTCATGTTGTTAAGTCCATGAACATAATGAATCTGAAACAAGGTAAGGGTTTGTGCTAACTCAATTTTCTTCCATTGAGTTACAAACTTATTTATTTAACTCTATTGTTTCATGTTTGATTTATTCAAACTAATAAATATTTTATATTGTATTTACTCATTTTTTTGGTTTTTTTAAATTTTTCATTATAACCACATCATCAAATGATTCTTACCTCTAACATTATGTTACTCATAATGGTTTCTTGTATCAATTTTCACCCCTTGAAATATATTTCTTATTATTCACTGTGTTTTATTTATAATGGTGTATCTACTGACCATTTAATATTTTTTTCCATGATTGTCCTATATTTCATGATATTCATTGTTCTAATTAATGATCATTCTCTTATGGGATTCTGACTAAAAAAATTTAAAAGCTATAATGGGTTCTATTGACTCGATTTCTTTCATGAGTCCTAATGATTACTTATTGACTGCCATTTTACAAGTTAGATTTATTATATTATATAATGACATTATAATTCCCCTCTATATGGAATGTGAAAATTTTGATTCAAATCATTATCTTATAGAATTTATTTCTCGAAAATTATATCATTGTTAAGAATAATTCTCATCCTCTTATACAACGAGTTCCCACACGTATCCATAATTTCCCATCCCAAAAATGTTTTCATTTTTAACTAGAAATATAATTATTTGTTATATTATGATACCTTCGTATTTACCTTATCCAATTTACAATGTAATGATTTACTATCCTTTTTAAAATGTGGGATTTCAAAAAATGTGTTTTTAAACATAGAAAGTGGTCCCTTGAACCACCCTCATTACTTTTTGTTACACATTCTCATTTTTTTCATTTTCAATATCTTATTCAAATGTATTTATTTCATATTTTTTATATATTTCCTTATATATGTAACTATTTAACAATACCTTTTTTCATTGGGGTTAATACATGTTTTATGTTCACTTAAAAATCACCACTTTTAAATAAACCAATTTTAAGGGAAATTTTCAATTACTTTTCTCATGTCAAGAACCTCCCCAATAAAATATTTCTTAAACCATGCTTAGATTTTAAAAGACCTCCAATTTTTTATGTACAACCATATTTGTTAAATTTATTTTCATGTAAAATAATAATTTCATTCATTTTTAAAAATGTATTCTTTAATTATTTCATAAATCACATCCCAAGTAGTTCATTTTTATTCTTTCTTGTCCAAACAATTCACATTAATTTTATACATTGGAATTCCATGTTGAAGTACTCTGCCCCATTTTCAATTATGAATGTATAAAAAAATAATTTCTTTTTATCTTGGGAATTCAAAGTATTTAGGATTCAATTATTCCTTGAATTATAATTTTGAAACCCACTTCCTTATCATGGGTATAATAATTCTTGTGATTTATATATTGAATATTTTCTTCACTCAATATGAATATGTATTATTTTCATTATGCAATGTCTAGGAAAAAATATACATCCCTTTAATGCATTGGGAAATGTTTCCATCTCATGAGAAACCATGTATGGTTCACGATTTGTTATCATAAGAAAACCATGTGATGTGATGGGTGGGCCCAAAATTATATAGCCATCCAATGCATTGTGTGAAGATTTATATCACATGATATGTAATTTATGGGATTAGAGATTGAACCTAATCAACTATAGGGATTTTTACACTATGTTTATGTGAATGATGAGTGAACTCAATATACTACGGGACTTTTAATCTATATTTATGGGAATGGAGAGGGAACCCAATCTCCCCTGGGACTTTTTCCACTATGATCGTCTTAGAATTTAGCCATGAATTCTATTTATAGTGACATGTTTTATGTTGTTTCCTTATATTTATGAGATTATGATATCATTTTTATATTCCATGTTTCTTTGATGATCTCACACTATTATGTCACCATACATGTTTGCCTTTTGAGATCACATGTCCTTACTTCATAATATATAGAAAATTCTTATTTACACATATTATTTTTTATAATAAATTTCTCCTTGCTCATATTTTCTCATATGATTATCTTCCACCCCTTAATGGTATTTTGATATGATTTTCTATTTCTGATTTTTTGAAAACACCCCTTTTCTTATGTTTCTATTCCCTAGGATATTAATATGATTATAATTTATGAGAAGTACAGAAGGTGTCTAGAGTGGCTCTATTATAGGGGAATGTTCAACAATATTGTAAAATTAATTGATTTTATACGTAGTCCTCAATGAAACTATTCCATACATTCTTCGGATTATGATATTACTTTGTGAGATGTAATATTTAAATTATGTAAATGCTATATAATTAAGATAAGTTTATCTTAGGTCACTATAGGCTATTTCTTCCATATAGTTTCCCATTCCATTTCCACATATTCACATCCTTCACATCATAGTAGGGTATCGTTAACATAATGGAAATCAACCTCATGCCCTCCTCCCATCATGCATAACCCCTGTGCATCTATATCACAACTGCATAACTATGTCAAATAGTATATATACATATAAATATTAATACCCACACACACACACAGAGATATATATATACAACAAAACTAGAATCCATTACAACCCCCCACACACAATAAGCCATAAATTCTTATGCATCATAATATTGAGTTGTTATAGACAATGAAATTCAACATGTTATCCTTATTTACCATGTTATATGTAACAACATGATTTTTTATGAAGATAAAAATCATTTTTTTCCATTTTAATTCTTTGTTTTTACCATTAAATGAATAACCAGTGGGGTCACAGAGGAAACAAGGGTGTTCAGGGACTGCACGAGCCCAAAGATAGAAAATATAGAGGAATATTTTGATTCACTTAATTAGTAGTAACTGTGCTACCAAGTCCACACAGTTAGATGAAACCATAAGGGGTGGTCCATTTCACTTTCTAGGGCCTCAATGTTTGATGAAACCATGCAAACCAAGCTGCACACCAATATGTCAGTTGCATAATATTTAATAGGGGGAACACATGTTCAGTGCATTGTTTGTCTAACCATGTTCCATGACCATGTGAGGGATCTCTTGAGAAATATATGGGAACATTATTGGTCTATAGTTTGTCCAACCATGTGGTAAAACATGAAAACTTTTATAGTTGGGTAAAATGACTATTTAACCTTAAAATTCTTATAACCTAAACCCCATTTATTTATTCTTCTCCAGCAGACAACCCCTCCATCAAATTGAATACTTAATCAATCCTGAGCTATGATTTGGTTCTATTTCACCATACGACATCTGATTCGATTAAAATTCATCATGTTGGATGACCATTAATGAGTTATTTTTAATTATGATCATTTCAGAATTTTTCTTTCTATCAATGAAATTATTTTGGTGTAGGGTCTTATTACCTATTTTTAGGGAGCTCGTCTATTCTACCATTTTATTTTGATCGGGTCCAAATCAGTGGCTGATATTGGATGAGTGTTCCTTGAAAGGAATAATGTATGTGTTTTATACTATTTACCTCAATGTTTTGTTGTTTATACCATTTTTATAAGGTTCCACACACTGGACTTTCTGACATTGCGTCCGAAATCAATGAACCATTGAGTTAAATATTAAATTCATGTTTAAGACATGTCTTTACACCCTTATATGAGGTTCTAGGTTGTTGAACTCAACCTGAAACACCCATGGGGTGGGTTCTTTCCATTGATTTTGAATATTCTTCCCTTATTGTGTGTTGATATCACTTTACATTATTGGGATTTGATTATTATAATAAAGTGGATTGTTAAAGGTTGTAAGAACCTCGAATAACCATGTAAATTTTATATAAGTCATGAAATGGATAATCCATTGGTTTTTATATGATGGAGGGATTAATGAAATTATTAATGAAATGGTTTATGAAATTTTGAAAAAATTTGTTATGATGATAATGAAGGGTTATTGGTATGGCACTGAAGACTCACTAGGATTCCTTGGACATTTCTAATCCATGGATCTGATAACCCGCTAGAATACCTTAGACATTTCTACTCCTTAGATCCGAAAACACACTAAGATTATTTGTAAATTTCTACTAATTAGCTCTGATGACCCTCTAGTATACCTTATTAATTTTTACTCCTTGGATATGATGACCCACTAGGATGCATTGGAAATTTTTTCTCCTTGGATCTGGTTTTCTTATCTCAATTGGATGACTTGGAAATTTTTAATCCAAGGAATCAACTTACACAGATTCCTTGTACGTTTCTACTCCTTGTATCTTGGATCATGTTGGTCTAATACTTGATTATAAGGAATAGGACATTGATGAAACTTACAATTCTTTAAAATTATCCCTTTTTATATGGTTTCTTGATCAGAGTGTTCCTTGATATACTGGACTACAACAGTTCTACTTTTATTAATTTTATTCCTATTATACATGAAAAATATATAAGATTATATGAAATGATTTTACATGTTATAAACACCGTTGGTGGTGGCCAAATAAGTGTTATCTCACACCATGTTCGGACCGTTTTTGGGTACCCAGATAGACTTCATGGATGCAGGTAGGTTAGGGAAAAATTCCCACTTGGTGATGCTTGATAGTTTTTTTCATAGGAGCTGGGGAGCACAATACAAGAATATGGTCCATGATGATATATGGAGATAGTTCATATTTGGTATTTTTGTAGTTATGATACATGTATAGTACAATATTTCAATTACCATGTATTTCCAGTCTTATATATAGCTCCATGACATACTCATCATTTTATATATGATGCAATATTTGGCTATGAATATTAGTATTATTGTCTGGACGATTTATCTTCTATTACTGGTTTATATTATGCTACTACATCTTATTTCAGTTTTTATACCATTATGTTACTCTAATCATGATGGTATAGTATCCCTATCATACCACTATGGACCCTTAATACTAGTTGGAAGTCGCTAGCATATGGGGCGGAAACTCTTGAGACCATGTGATCCACTACCTCAAGGACCCATTTAGTGGCTCCCGTGTTTTGATGCTACAAAGTGGTATTAGAGCGGGTTTTTCTTATATTTTTTCCTTTCTATCTAGGATAGGTAGATAAGATACTAGGAAAGTGTTGAGATTTAGTAATGAGACATAACTAGGAGTATCTAATTTCACCTATAAAGAAAAACCAAATGACCATGGAAATGGGATATGATGTTCTGGTTTATTCTTGTTACATTTGATTTGATTCCACAATTGGGTGATGCACGTGTTATGGGATATTATCATTATTCTGGTGTCATATTAACTTTTCTCCTTGTATTGTTATGGAATAGAATAATTTATCATGCATTATTCTAGGCACATAAGAAATAAATATGTTAGGAATTTTTCCATGCCATGAAGGATGCATTTCTTGACTTCTTGATATCTATTATATGTGCCTTGAGTGATATATATTTTATTTGACAATTTTTTTGCAAGGAACATAGAAACATAATTGATTACTTAAAGATCATACACCAACCAAATAATGTTTTACTACATAAATTAATGTAAACATCCTATGTTTTAAATTATAAACCATTGAGTCATGGACCATTGGTTGAATGGGATGGAACATGTTATAGTTGTGATTAGATGGATTTCCTTGTTGAATTTATAATTTTTATGGGCCCTTATAAACAGGAAATGGTAATCTGTATAATTCAAACATTTAATAAGATTCATAATATAAATAATTATGAATTTAAATGTCTTTAAATTATCGAATTAAATGGCTTCAATTAAATAGAGGTTTCAATTGAAACATAAAATGAGTTTTCCATCATAACTTTCAATTGACCCTCTATATATTGGAACCCCTATCTTATAGAAGATAACTTGACCCTGAAATGACTTTAGTAGTGGGAAGTGGGTCGTATCTCTTATACTCTTTTGATATGTATATCTCCAAGAACTATATTTAGGATTAGGAAGAGGGGTTTGTATTATTTATAATAAGGATTTCATATGAAATATTCATATGTCTGTGACCTTATCATTACCAAATTGTTTGACTGAGGCCTATTCTTGAAATTTTTAGAGACATTAAAACATGAAGGCCTACAGTTGTATACCATGAGAGTGGAAATGACCATGCTATGAATGTGGTGGGACCTGGTCAATTCATAGAGCCTCCCATAGTGCCACTTTTGGCACCGTCTATTATACCTGATATGGGTGATGATGTTTAGTTCAGAGAAGGTTTCATAGGATTTATGTAGATTGTTAAGGGAGATCCATGACCTACCTTGACTATGGATGAGTTGAAATGTGTGTTTTAGTATCAGAATAAACCCATGGTTTTGAGGGATGGTGGACCATAGGCTATAGAGTCATGGCTAGAGGCCATGATATTGATTTTCAAGCTTCTCAAGACACCTCCTAAGAAGAGAGTGATGTTTGATATATATATGTTAGAAGATTCTTCCAAAAGAAGGTGGGATATTATTACTCAGGTGTATCATCATCAGGATAGAGACTATATGGATTTTCAGACAGCCCTCTATGATTATTTTATCCCAAAATATTGATGGTTAATAGATCAAGGGAGTTTATGCACTTAGAGTAGGGAACATCATCATCCATGGACTATTCTTCCCATTTAATGAAACTATGACATGTTTCACTTATTATATTAGGTGAAGAGTAATCTATAGATCATCGATTTGAGGATGGTATTAGGTATGGAATATGATTGTTGGTGAATGTATTTCAGCTTACAACCATAACTAAAATAAAAAATCATGTGTAGATTACTGAACGTATCTTGAGAGAAGCTTGGGGTGCAGAGCAGTGAAATTCAGCTTCTCTACCCAGTGGTGGAGTGTCAATATGTTTCCTTAAGATATAAATAGCCCTCTTTTAACCATTATACAAGTGTTTTAAAAACGATTTTAAGTAATAAGAACCCGAGGTAAGGGACTTCTTGACCCAATTTCCATTCTTTGGTTTAACCTTATTATTTCTTAATCATGTGGTATTAAGATTATTAGTGTGGTGATTTTTTGTATATATTATGTTTAAATATGTTTATTTATTATTTATACACATATCCATTCCATTCTATTAATTCTCACTCCATTTATATTTTATGGGATTTTATTTTTAAAATCTTTTTAAACCTCCCTTTAATAAATTTCAAAAGAATTATTTTTTTATATATTTGTAATTAGTGGTTTCTTCTGATTTTCGAGATAAATTATTACCATGATATGTTTCTTGGAAAATATTTATGTTGGTTTGATCCAATTATAGCTCATGATATGTAGGGTGGAGCCCATTATAGCTCAAGATATGTTGGGTTAATCCCATTATAGCTCAAGATATGATAGGTGATCCCCATTATAGCTCTGAAATGCATTGGGTACTCCAGATATGGAAGTTATCCAAAATATTATTCCATGTGTAATGGTTAATGTAAGAGTGATATGGTAAATTTTTCCCAAGGAAACTACATGATTTTTTTATGCATATGAGTTTTTATGATTATGAGTTTTAATGGTTTTTATGTTTTCACTTGACTAATGATTTCTTTCTTTATATCCCTTATGGATTTTTATACTCATCCCATGTTTTTAAAATGTTTTTCAAATGATATAAGGATGGGTAAGAGGAAGAAGGGAGTCGTGATGAAGGATATAAAGGGTTGTCAATGAAATCATGTTTTAATATTTAATTTTTTATAAAAAATGGATACAATTTTTAGTAGTATCCTCTTGTATAAAATCAATATGTTATTTATGTATGGTATCCTAATTCTCTATAAATATAAACCCAAAAAGATTCTCACTGTGTAATAATGTATATTCTTGACTAAAATTAAATATTAAGTAATTTTTTATGGCTGGGTCCGTATAGTGACCAATATTTAATTAGGCATCAATCCTCTACCCAAGATGTGGTTGTTCCAGTAGGGTATGGATCCCTCAGAGAGCCCTGGGTGCAGAATCCCTTTATGAGTATTGAGATGCGTTTCTTCCTTCTATGATCTACGATGATGTTTTTGACCGGTATGGTTAAGTGAGTCCCCTTGGTTCTTCTTCATGATTTTTCCATGGAAGAGTCAGAATCGGTGTGACCAAGTATACATGGGAGATGATCCTCTTCAAGGAAGGTTTTTCTGGATTTGGGTTGTTGCATGATTCCCCTTTTTATGATAGGTGTTTCCAGCTAGGGTGAACCTCAATGGATATTGGGTGGAATCCCCTACCTGAGAAAATGTAGTTAGTTTATTCATTGGGTAAATTATTTCATGATGATTTTTTATTAAGCATTCCCTCATGGATAGCTATCATGAGGGTTGATTGGGTTATTCTGTTAGCTTGTTTTCACTATATAGTGGCATCTCTCAGTTGAGTGAATTTGGGTATGGTGAGGCGGTATCATCTACTACGATTTTTTAGTGCTTGTCCCCTCTTGATATATGTGCTATTAGGGATGGATAGGTTCTTTGTGTGTGCTCTGAGGGGGGATTCTATCTTTGATCCCTATATAGGATCCTATTGATGTCTATGAGGTCGGTACCTCATGAGACTATTGTGACTGTTGCATTGGACCTTCGAGTTGGATATAATTGGAAGTATATGGTTTGGACCATGAAACTTAGAGCTAAGTATATCTGGGTATGTTTTGGCAGTCCTCATGGCATGTGTTGTTTCATTTACATGCTAGGGAAGTTGATCTGACTAGTTATGTATAGACAAGGATGGTCTTGAGATGGAGTTTCTCTCTTATTTGGGTTCCCTTAGGCTGGATCGAGTTAAATGTTGGCTATCAGTTACTCCCTTTTCATTTTGGTTTTTTGGGGCACCTATTGAGTATTTTTATACTCACCCCAGGATAGGATTTTCCGATCCATGTTTTTTCTTGTGCATACCACAAGTCCTTCGATGGAGTCATAGTAGGATCTGAAGCAGGAAGAGCACAACAGTTGGACTGACAAGGGTTTTTTCCAGAGCAGTACCATGGAGCTTACCTATGGGATTTTGATAGAAATCCCCTCTATCTAATCAGGTTGGATGCTTTTTCATATTTATTTTGGTGGGACTATATTTTCTTTTCCTGTACTTATGATATACTCTGGTTGGGATATATATATACATGAATTTCTTTTCATTTTTTATATATCTCTTCACCGTTTCATGGATGTTTATGTGGGTACATGTGTACAAGTATGATAGGATAAGGCTTACTATGTGTGTGATAGCCTACTCGGTGCTAGTCGCCAGCCCCTGACCTATTGGAGGCGGGCATGGGGATTCACGACTCAATCCCCATTGGGTCAGGTTGTGACACATTATCTCCTTCTTCCATGTACATCCCCCACCCATAATAATATATTCACAACCTTTTCATCACAGTTGGGTATCATTAACATTAATTACAACAACCCCATTCCCTACTCCTACCATGTGTGACCCCCACTATGCATCCACATGATAAACAAATACCTAAGTTTACTAATACACACACATATACAAAATCGTAATCCATTGCAACCCATATAAATATATACCTATAATGATCCATCATGGCCCATGCATCATAATGTTGATCAATTATAACCTATGAAATTCTATGAATCATTCTCCTTTATCTCATTATATTCCCAAAACCACTTTCACAATTTCAAAAATAAAAACACACAAAACACTACTTCTCAAAAAAATATCATCATTAATATAATAGAAACTATAGAAAAGAGGAAGCCACACCATAATAACTTTACATAATTTTCACATAATTTCCAATCCCACTTTTTCCCATTTTCCTAGTAAGGTATGTTCTTTATACTATAATTTGTTTCCATCCATTCATTGTATATATATGATGATCCAAAAACATAGTATTCTAAATGACATGACATAAATAAAATATTACAATGCATATATTAAAAATATCTTTTAGGTTTAGAGTTTAGAGTGTTGGGGAAAAAATTAACTAACAAAACCCTTGTATATTTCAACTAACGATCATTTTTTCCACTATATAACTACTGTTTAATCCATAACAACTATTAAAAATCTCCCAAATATTATTCATGCTAGAAATTCTTCTAGGCACATCTTATGTATTATATTTCTTCATAATCTTGGGAAATGAAAAAATAGGAAAAGGGTGAGCTCAAGTGCACAATAATAGATAAATAATGAAATTAGAGTATTTCATGGGTAAGATATGGGGTATAACATTAGAATTTAAATATAATAACATTAATATAACTATATTAATAATAATATAATAATTATTTCTTGAATTAAAACATGGAAATATGTCTAAAACATAAACAAGTGACATTTAGAAGCTATCATTAATGTTCAACCCTGAGGTTTCATAAAATAATATTTCCAAGGTTATTCATTAAGGTATGATAAACCATTACCAAGTCATACTGACAAGCCATCATGGGAATGTACTTTATAGATATTAATTTGTTACCCAATTCATTGGGGGTGCTATCAGGTCACTCCCTTTATATTCCCATCATATCTCACACTTCATATATATAACATTATGTGTGAAACATAAAGAAATCATATATAATTCAATCAATGAAAAATTAACACAAGAAGGAAATGAGTTACATGATAATAAAAAACATAATAATAGGATATCCCAATAAATAGGGTGGATTAAATCATAACATAATGTCATAGGAATGAATAAAAGGTTTTAAAATAGATGGAAAATACTCTTTTTAGCAGCCTTAAGAAAATATCTATAGAAACAAGAATTATCCGTGATCATTTGAACACATATATTTATAAAATTTGGAGGGAATGAATTTATTTGAGAAAACATGAAATCATAGAGAAAAACTTTCATCTAAAAATACAAAGATGGGGGAAATATGCGTTCACACAGATGAAAAATGTAAAAAGAGTTTTTAGAAACATTTTAAACATTTTTATAAAAGGAAAATGTTACGGGTCACATTAAAAGGTTATTTTCAAAAAGGTGAATTTATTTTTTTGAAAAATTTTACTTTTTAGAATAACATAAATAATGGATCCTTGAAAATACCTAAAGTATATCCCATAGAAGTATGCATTGGAATATAGAATAAGCGATCATGATAGGACAACCAATTTATTATTTTAAAATATCTTTTGGGAAATCCAAAATCAAAAAAATGCGTATTGAAACTTCCATTTAAAAATAGATAAGAGAAATATAAAGGTTATATGAGATAACAAATAATTGGGATTACAAATATAAAGGATAAAAATAGTGGGAAGGAAAATATGGACAAGGATTGGAATCATTGAAGAGGATGCGAATTATTATTAATAATGATATACTTTTCAAGGAAGAATTTAATCAAGGAAAAAAATTTAAATTTAAAATGAATTATCCTTATAGATATAGATAAATTACCTTTAAATAAAATATTTGGGTGGAATAAAACAAGAAAATATGAAACAGGTTTAAGAATAGTCAATAGAACTAAATGAAGGGAGTTGAGTTAACAAAAACACATAAAAAACTTGGGAATATTTGGAATCAAGGAGCATTTTAAGAAAGAAAAGGATATGTATATCCAAACCTCATTAATTTCATGAATATTTAAAAATTCATTCAATAGTAATAATCACACCACATCAATGATATCATGGTGCATAATAAGACATGTGTCTCCAGGAATTAAATTTGAGACAAAGAACACCTTACCTTAATTATTGACTCCCACAAAAGTGATTGAATCCCTTTTATAAAAAATAAATATATTAATCACCTATTCGATAAATTTATTCATATATATAACATTTTATAAAATCTATTTATAATTATTCTATATATGTATATTAGTTTTTTATTATATATTTTCAATATTCGTTGTGCGTAATATTGATCGTTATCAACTAGTTTCATAATAGTGTTTTTGCCCTTAATTATTACCCAAAAGTTCATAATTAACATATCATAAAAGGTAATTGAATTTAATTTTTTATAATTATTTCTCATGCTATAATTTCATTTCAGTAGTATTATAGTTATTATCTGTGACAAAGAAATTGGAGATGGGCTTGTTTTGGTAATTTATAATGAAAAAACACTGTTATATTAATTAATGAGATAAATTTTTACATTACCTATCCAAAAAAAATAATTATTTACTTCTTAATATTCAATATTTATTTTTAAAATCCATCCTATATATAAATTTTTATCATTTTACATGTAGGTGGTCAAACTGAACTAATAAGAACATGTTACAATCTTTTTGTGAGTATGGTTGCGGAAGAAATTATTTTTTTGAATATCACTATCAAAAAAGCATAATAACCTTATTTATATGTTATTAAGTTGATTAATTATAATTTCTAACAGTTATAAGAATAAGGTAAATGAAAACATGTTTTTATTTATAAATAAATCACTTCTTCTCTTGGTAAGTTCGTTTTAGGTGGTAAGTTTTAAAATAAATATTTATTACTAATATTAATTTTATAATTCCTAATTTATATATTGAAAAACTAAATCATGAAAACAATGACATTTATATTCCCTAAAAACATTTATAGAACCATCCTTAAAATGTGGTGATGAAAAAAGAAATGTGTCGTTCATGGATACAGTAGCCCACAAATGTGTGTGATAAACATTTTAATTTTTTGATTGAATGATAGGGGAATAGATAATGGTTATATATGGATTTATTTATATACATAAGTTATGAATGATTTTGTTGGAGGTTGGATAATAATGATAAATAAAACAATTTAAATGGAAAGTAATACTTATGTTGAGAATTTAGATCTTCCCTTAAAGTATTCATTGTAAATGAAGGACTTGAGTCACTTTATTGAGAATAGATGATTAAAAATATATATATTGTCTGTAGAAGGAGTAAATTTTTTATATTTTAATTATAATTTAGCACTATAGGTGTGGCTTGAAATGGGTGGAATTGATATCCTTTTACAAGCAAAAAAGAGGGAAAAATATTTGGGAAGGAATGTTAGTTAAGGGTTAAGAATGGAATTTCATGAGAATTGGGTGAGTTTGGTGATATATGTTGGTATGAATATAAAATATAAAAAATATCTTATATCCTATATAAGTTTCAAATTGATTTATTAAAAATTGATCCGCATTAGATTACCCATTTTAAAACTTATTAATATTGATTAAAAATTAACCATGGTAATATTTTATTACTAAAATTATAATATGAAACTTATTACCAAATTTCAACATGATGAATATGACATTTTACTTTATTTAATATAATTCAATTTCTAAATATAATAAATTTAACTTTTTAATAAAAAAATATAATTTGGTAAAAAAATATTTTCCTAAAAAATGTCTTTTTCAAAATTATGTTTTCTTTATATTATATAACATTTAATACTATGTAAATGAGTTTAAATTTATTTTTATATATGTTTTGACATCATATTATAGTATTTATTTTAAAATATATCAATTTAATTTAAAATCAAAATGTTTAGTAAAGTTTCACTCCTTGATAAATAATTGTTTTACCATAATAAATAATTTTTTCCTTAATAACATAATTTTAGGGCTAAAAATGAAATAAACCCACTAAATAATTCGATATAGATTATTAAAAGAGTGGAAATAATTTTAACATTTTTTAATTTATAAAATTTAATAAATCTAATTTAAATAATATTGCTGATATCGCCTAATACAATTTTATTATAAAAGTTTCTTCAAAGCATAAAATAAATTTATCATTTACCTTTTAATAACGATTAGATGGATGATGAATTATTTTATTGTGTATATTACAACAAATTTCTATTTAAATAACTGTTTAATCAAAATATAATAATATTCAATTAACATGAATTTTTAATTTTTATGAAAATATATTTTTAGAGATAAAATGATTTAATTTGATATTTAGATACACTAATTGAATTTTATCAATGAATTAGTATTAAAAACGTATTTTATTTTTTATTTATACATATATTTCATAAGTTAGTTACCTCAATATGTACCCACCAATTGAAATTCTATATTTTAATGGTTATATAATGTTTGATGATTCATTTTGGTTCAGTGTTTCATATGAATAAAGCTATTGAATACATTCAATTTTGAACGAAAATATAGATTTTAAAATCTTAAGGTGTTAAAACATCAAACATTTTCACATTCATTTCAATTTTTTTCAATGAAATTCTATAAATAATCATATCGATAATATATATATATTCAATTTCTATTTTACGTTAAACCCATCACATTTACTTTTAACACCACCCATCGACCCAAAAATTAAATGCATAAGACACATCCCAATTTTACTCATAAACAATACAAAAAACATCCCCAATCCAAATTCAAACACAATTAAAAAAGGAAAAAGGAACATGAACCCTTGTTGACTATCATTTCATTAACTACTATCTCGTCACCTCTTAAAACACCTAACACCCCTTCCTATAATACTCTCATATAGTTCCTATTTATTTAAAACAATATCACACCTCCCGAAACATGAAAAAAAACCCATGAAAGAAATAATAAAATAAATAATACAATGATATAACCCTACAACTCATCACCCAAATGAACCCACCACAACATAAACCTAATCATACTAACTAGAACCTAACTCCTACAACCTTCCAAATGATGTCAAATCCCTTATCTAAATCTTCCAAAAATACCTAAAAAAGGAAGAACCAAAACCCAACTTTGAAATATATAAATTCCATCCATACTAATACCTTTACTAAGTTCACAATAAGATTAAAACACACCCCAAACATGAAAACAAACCATAAATTTCCATAACCCATGAATCATTTCAAATTTAATTTTCCATGTTTATCAAAACTATACCCAAAATCCACCATTCCATTCCCATTATCATTGTCACTTTTTACTCATTTATCAAGTATTCAATATCAATGAAGAAGAAAAAAATAAAAAACTCAGAAAAACACTCACAAAAAATATATCCAACCAAGTTTACCTTAACCAAAATAATAAGAAACAATAAATAAATACAACATCAATATAAATAGAAAATACTTGAATAATAACACAATAGATTATAGATTAAATATATCTGTTTTTATTTCTATCTTTAAGTGCTAATCCTATTATGAATGTGATAAGGTTCATCATGGAAATATCCAGGAAGAAATTATAATGTAAAGTATTAATTAAAAATAGTCAACACATTGAAATATAACTTATAAAGCATAAAAAACCAGATCTCCCCTTCCAATTCAACATACCGAATTTATTATCTTCTTTCAACTCATTCTTCTCAAATACAATTCCCCATGATTTCCCCTTCCGTAAAAATTTTTTTAGTATTACATAACCAAAATATTATAGTATAAAGAATATAATATCCTAAGAAGAAATTATAACAATCTATTCAAGAATTTCAATACAAAATATATAAGAAGAGATAAATATCCCCTACCTCAATAAATCCTGTGAACACAAAACCAATATAAGAATACTAAATTCAACATATAATAAACTCACAACAATCTTTTGAAAGCCTCAATTTTAATAAGAATTTATCACATGAATCCAGGGTCTAAGGGTCAACCTTAGGCATCTAAAACTACTAAGAAGAGTACCCAGGATATCCTAGGGTTTGGGAGGGGTCGAAGGAATAAAAGAAAATTCTAGGGGCCTCCAAAATTTATAATAGAATTATAAAACATATAAATAAGGTTATAATTTAAATTATAATTATGTAATGTTTTGGAGTCAAAAATACCTTTGCAAATAATTTTGTGGTCTCCCCTATATCTCCTTGAAATATCTTAATCAAATTTCATTAAAAGTGAAATTAAAGGATTGAATCCCCACAACCAAGGAGGTCACTCTACAATTATTGATCACCCAATGATCATAATAAAATTCCCAACCTCCTATTCTCATATCTATCATGACTGAAACATGATCATGGGGTAATAAACACCCCCACAATGTAAGAGACCTAGGATAGACAGAGTTAAGGAAATCAGTCACCGAGGTCTCCATGATGCAACAAGGAGCGTCACACCAAAAAATCCCTCATGTCATAATAACTGAAGGATCTTGCATAATATTATAATATAGGGGCTCTCTATGATTTAATAACATAAGAACAAATATCTCATAATTGAAACCCATCACACTATAAGAAACTCATGGAAGATGAAGCCAAGAACTTATTGAGACCCTGCATGTTGAAACATGACACACCACACCAAAACCATCCAGTCACTCCTGAGCAACATAAGATATAAATATAATAACACACACCCCACACTAAAATGTATTACTCAAGATAAAATAATAACTCCCATGGCACAACCCACCAATTTTTAAAAACTCCACTTATCCCAATAATTGACCCCACCAAAACACATATCATTATAACTTTGTTATTTCTCTTTACTAAAAAAACTTTAAAACTACACCTATCCTCTTCCACTAACTTAAAAAACATCTCTCGATCCCTTAATCACCATAAAATCATGAAGTAAAGTACTGGTAAAATCTAACCTATTACATTAGATACATATTAAATGATTATCATCCTTAAGATTCAACACCAAACCCAGACAAGGAGAAACCATGTCCTATTCACTAAGGGGATATGCCTATAAAATAGGATGAAATATATACCAACACCCTCAAGAAAATGGTATAGTCATAATAAAAACTCTCCTCCAACAATAATAATACCCATAAAACCTCACAACCATGGACAATTCTTCTCAAACAAGAACATTTCCATTTAGAAAAACCAACTGAATCACTAACAAACCAAATTCAAAATTGAATCCTCCCTAAAACTCCATTCACATCAACCATGTTTTGAAATAAAAACCCTTTAAAATAACTTTTCAAATCGAAACCATTTTGAAGAAAAACACCAAAAGATTCACAAGGAAAACACATTCAATTTAACTTTTAAATATCAGTCAACAAACTCTTTTTAACTGGGGTAAAAAATCCACCATATATATTTTAATTAATAGAGTAGGATTACAATCCTAATAAATACCTCACTTACTAATACATAGATAACCACCCACCAAAGACTGTGAAGCATATTGAACCTTGAGGTAGTGATAATGATGATACCCCCACAATATTATAATGGAAGTATATCAACTCTCCATACACATGACACCAGGAGCTACTCGAACCTAGGACTCAAATACAATCTCTAACTGTAGAAGATATCCCCACTCTCAGATTCCATGGACCTCAAGAGAAACAACTCATAACATTAATATCATTCATCCCAACATCTCTATAAGGGACATCATATATATATATATATATATATCACCAGGGGTAATCCTTTCTGCACAATCTATTCTTTATCACTTACCAATATCCAAGAATTAAACTAAAAACCCATGATGGATTAATGAATCCTTATACTCAAAGTGAACTCAAAGTGCTACACTCACTCTTCCTAATATGTTAGAAAATATAGAAACAAACTTATGAGATCTATAAAGTAATTCCAAGATCTATACATGGTCTTATATGCCATTTAATCTCCTTATGTTCATTAATATGATCACCTATATGCACTTGGGAAAAGAAATCTCTGCTAAAAAATTCAAGAAATTCCTCCCAAGACATCCATTCTATGTTTCCATGATTTATCTTACATCATATTCGATCCACTTTGTAAAATAAGAAAACTTGATAAGAAACTTATAATTGTTCCAGAGTGCTCACTAATTCAAAGGAAACTTAAATATATTCTTAAAATTCCCCATTCACATGGATAGGTAGTCCCTCAAGGAACTTAGATACTCCATATCTCTAAAAAATCAATAATTCTCTCCCCCATGATTCTTATTTCTTTTTAACTTTCCTATCATATAGAAAATGTTTTAAGGGAATATATCTAATTCAATAACAATCACAAACCACCCTTGATACCCAAGTACCCTAATACATGAACTATAACTAACATTTCTCAAAGGGTGTTCTCGATCCCCACCAGTTGATCACTATCACCTGTCATCATATAATATAAAAGTGGGAATGAATTTTCCACAAACACAATAGAAGAAACATATACATATCATTATTCCAAAATAAAGTCACTAATGAGATAATATAATAAGAATAATAAGGTACATCAAAACAATAATAGTACGTCATCATGTACTCAAAACAAACAAGATAAAACTCAAATATCTCAAAGGTATCAACATTCAAAGCCCAAATGGTCAAAAGCATCCAGCTCTTCCAAGAGGAACTTCTCCCTTCACCTAAACCTATAATCACACAATATATAATTTCCTAAAAGAAATGTTATGGTGTGAGCTAAAATCCCAGTAGTTTCTAACAATGTGTTCCATAATAAGATGACCTAATAAATATACCCAATAATTCATTAACATAGAAATTAAATTTTCATGGTATTATAATTTCATATTTAAAGAAAAAAATTTTATCATTTGAAATGATGTAATCATTTCAAACAATGTCTTAAGTAAACAATTTATATAAAATAATTTATATAAATCACTAGGAATTAGTAAAGTAGTTTCTCACTCAATGGAATATATATATATCCATGTAATCAAAATATCAAACATGGTCATCTTCGCTATAGTATGATAGTTTCTGGTTATAGGATCCTCACACCCTCATGTAAATCATCATTGAAATACTCACTCCCAGTTAAGGGAAAATTACATTCATCCACTCCCACTTAGGGGAAAATTACTAATTGAATAAGGTTTAGTTAGTAATTACATCTTCAATCTGTTTCTAAGGAATTACCCTCCAAACATTATTTTTCAAAATAACCCACTAACCACCCAATATCACATGTGATCAATCAATCAATCAATAATGGGGAAATTATTTCAAATCAGTTTAAAATAAAATCTCCCCCTTTTCAAGTTTCAATATTCCAAATTTAATTTAAAAATAAAAACAAAGGTTTTTAATAAATTAATGAATTTTTCATGATAAAACCAATCATAGGTCCTTATAAAATCACATTAATCCATTTTTTCTCAAAATTAAATTTCAAAAATCAATTTAAAAAATTCCATCAAATTCTAATTAGATCCCAATATTTAATTTCATTAGAATTGAGGGTTTTCCCCCAAAGTCAGGCCAATCTAATTTCAAATTAAAATTCCTAGGAATTGTTTCTTTATAATTTAATTGAAAAAAATCTTATTCAATCATTGAAATCAAGGTTTTATAAAATAAAAAATCTCAATGGAACTACCTACCTCTTTCATGTTATCACGAAACTCAAAAACCATAGTGGGGATTGCCAATGATGAACGAACACAATGGAGATCAAGAAATCCAACCTATATTCAAGATCCAAAAAGAGGGATTTTAGATCTATCAAACACATGATGATCCTAAAAACCCTATATAAAAAATAAAGATACAGTGGGAGAGATGTAACTAAAGATGAATTACTCACTGAAGAGGGATCAAATAATATTCTTCACTCTTTGATCTACCTAGAAATGGTTTTATTGGATCAAAAAATTATTCTTGATAGCCTAAAAGACCTAGTATTTCAAGAAATACCAAGTTAGGGTCAAGAGGGTGAAGAAATGGGGATTCAAAAAATGTTAAAATAATGTTCAGAATAAAACATCACCATCTACAGGGTTAGCTGGGTAAGGCCACACTTTTTTTCAATCCATGCACCCTCACCATGCATCAATATAATGGGGTTCATGGTTTCTAATAGGTGGGAAAACCATTTTTTAAACTGTGTACCAATCGTACAAACCCCCACCATTTGGGTTTTCATGGTTTACATTTGGTGGGTACACCGTTTGGTCAAAATTTGTGCCAAATGTGCGCAATTCAAAGTTTTCCATTATTTTCAAAGTTCCTCCCCAAACCACCTAAGACAAACCCCTACTAGTGTATGATAAAAAAGGAGGGTTGAGAAGTATTCAAAGATAATAATTGGATATTAAAACCTTCCCATAGAAATCCTAACAAGAAGTTTCCATATGAAAATGATGAGACCATTGCACTCTCATCCGTTCCACTATCTCCCAAATCCCCTATGTATGAGAACCGTGATGTGATAACACTGAAACCAAAGCTACCATCCTCCCACAAAGTACCTTGGTTTTATAATCAACAGTCCTAACTGTATGCTTAATCAAAAATAAACAAGGATCAATATTATGACCATTATATCTTTGAATATGAGATGGATTAGATGGATACCTTGATATCTGCAATACATGAATCACATTATGTATCGATGTAAACTATAAAACAAGTGATAAATGGTAAGAAACTTTTCCCTCCTACTCAAAAACCTCAAAATTTCTCTCAAAACAAGGAGAAATATTTCCTAGACTCCAATGTATCTGATGAAAAAAATGAGGTGAAACATTCAAGAACACCTGGTCACCCAGTAAAAACTTCAACATTATATAGTGAAGATCAATACAAGATTTATATCAACTCTATGCTGTGAACATCATTTGAAGAATAAACTAAATATTTGCTACCATCTCTTAAACTGAGATCTATCCAACCAAGTAAACTTCAACAATCTTCAACCAAAACAACCTAGATATATAGGGTTAACCATATAAGGCCTCAAAATGATCCATTCTAATCAAGGATTGGTAAAATTGTAATTAGATAACTCAACCATTCCCAAATAGTTATACCAATCCCCACAAAAAAATTAGGTTGAAGGTATAAATAATAACCAAAATAATCTGTATAGATCCCTCAATCTAGACATAATTCTACTTATGGTATGTCGTACTCAATAGAAATTGATATCCCATTGCTTCTTAAAGTCCTCTCCAAAATAGATAAGTAGAATGGGGATCCCTATTAGAGACTATAGCATATAGAACTCCATGAAAATTTAAAATCTCTCTCACATAGATATTTCTTGACTCCTCAACTTTAGTTGAATCAAAAAGGAGTATGAATTGATCATATTTGGTTAGCCTATTGATCATAACCCATATCACATTTTTCTTTGTTTGAGTATGTGGAAACCCAAAAAAAAACTCCATATAAATATCATCCCACTTCCAAGTCAAGAGTATAAGTGGCTGAAGTAATCTCAAAGGTCTATGGTTCTTAGCCTCATCCTATTAGCAAGTATAAAAATGAGAGAAAAAAACAACAATGCATCATCTTATGCCAAGACACCAGAATAGTCACTACATGTCATAGAACATATTTGTGGTTCAGGGGTAAAAATCCACATATGAATTATGAGAATCCCCTACTATAGCTTTCCTCACAGATAATGCCACAAAAAATGATTCTAAAAACATTGAATACCCTTTATGGAGAAAGACCACTAAACTTTGGTCTCCCCACCAGAAATACAATCTCTAATGAAATGGAATTCATCATAAAGTTTCAATCCATAAATAATTATCTCCACAAAACCAGTGGTCTATCAAACATTGGACAAAACAACCTTGGTCCCTAGTTCCCATACTACTATATGTGACTATGTAAAAAGAGCCATCAAGTTTCACTCTTTCTGTAATTCTATCATAGTCTTGGTTGGATGTTTCCTAATCAAAGAATCAAGGATGACATTCCCACTCCCCAGGGTATAGGAAATAGTGAAATAAAAATACTATAGGTATTTCACCCAACTCCTCCAGTAGAGATTCAAATCTTTTTTAGGGAAGATATAAATCAATAACATTTGGTCAAAAAACGCAAAAAAAACCTTTTTATCAAAAGGTGATGTTGAAAAATATTGAGAGAATACATCACAGATGTGAGTTCAAGGTCATAGATTGGGTAATTCTTATAGTGTGTCCTAAGATACTAACACCCATAGGATATCACATGATCACCCTACATACCAACATATCCCAAACCTAAACCTAATGTGTCACAGAAGACCACATAGCCTTGCTCAGCCTCTGGAAGATTCAACACTGGTTCAGTACTAAAAAACATTTCAAATCAATAAAAGAACTCATAAATTTCTCATCCCAACTAAAATCTACTACTTTTCGAGTTAGAGTATTCATCAGAGATACCGACTCTGATAAATCTTTTGTGAACCAGTGATAATATCTAGCTAAACCCTAGATGCATCAAATCTCGAAAACATTATACAACTCACTTACCATAACAACTTTCTCCTTCTTAGGATCAAATAAAATACCATGTTATTACATCACGTGTCCCAAGATATTCACTTAACTGATATAGAAATATCATTTTGATATCTTGGCATAAAGTTTGTGATTTTTCAACAAATCCATAACTTCTCTCAAATGATGCACATGATCCTCCTCATACATAGAGTAAACTAGTATGTCATCCACAAAGAACACCACATACATATCAAGATACTCCTGCAAGATAGTATTCATCAAATCAATAAAGACTAAAGTATCATTATTTAGACCAAATGGTATAAAAATTTACTCATAATTTTTAAACCTACTTTTTAAGACGGTTGTCTAAATGTCAGATTCTTTTATTCTCAACTGATGATAACTCGACCGAAGATCAATACTGGAAAACCTATTCACCCATTACGACTCTTCAAATAGATAAAAAATACATTTAATTAGATACTTCGTATTTTCCATAACTCAATTTAGCTTCTAGTAATCAACACCAAGGAGGAGTGACACATCAAATTTCTTATCCAAGAAAACAGTCGACAGCCAAGGTGACACACTTGGGAATATAATGACTTTCTCTAAAATATAATCCAACATTGTATTAAAATATTTCATTTCAGATGGTTTCATGTAGTAAAAATGAATAGATACTAGATGATTACCTAGACCTAAATCAATAGAGAACTTCACCTCTTCTACGAGTGGAAAACTGGAGAAGTCAAAAAGAAAAAATTTGGGAAACTACACAATAATTGGAGGTAGATCACCACTCCAAGATTACCTCTCCAAATAAATAGTAAAAACTAATATTAGTTTCCCCAAATATAGATAAGAAATTCTAGTTATATATGAAATTGTGTCCCATTATCCCTGAAATATATAGCACACCCCGTCGTGCGCAATAATAGATACCCATTACTGATAACAATCAATTCAGGATTTATTTGCAAAGAGACAATCCATCTCGAAAATGATTTCGAGAGGTTTCATGTCGAGAACCAAAAAATACCAAGTAAGATCAATCTCTAATAAATATAAAATGAATGCAATACCCTAAAGACCCTCCTCTCTCTTCATTTCAAAAGGTTTAGTAATATCCATCACATAAGATAAAATCTCTGTAGGAAGATTTAGAATATTCACAATATGGTTCAAAATGAATGAATGAGATGCACCAATATTAAATAAAGGAGTCACTAAGGATGAAACAATAGTGAGGATAGCTATCAAATTCACTATAATAATATTTAATTCCTATAGTTACTCTTACACAGTTTAAAGAAGCTTAGTTCTAGATTACTGTGGCTAGAACCCCTTATATCTTGATGTATTTCATTACACCATAGTAATTTTTGTTGGTCATGATCCTGTGACACTACATAGAGAATAATAGATATGATTTTTTTATATGACATGAGCATCCACAGGAACCATATTTTTTGGGTGCCTTAGTGAAAAATCATTTCAAATGCCGGGGCTTACCACATTAGAAGAATGGAAAAGGGACTTTTCTAGGTATTACATGCGGTCTATAAGAACCCTAATTTTGATGACCACTATGAGACTCATCATTCTTCCTCTTCCCTTTATAAAAAATCACATAATTTCTACTAGTAGAAAAGGTAACTACCATCAACCCTGGCTTACCAGCCAGATCAAGCTCAACCATCAATACTCTATCCACCATATCTGCATAAGAAGATAGATTCATCGAGAAAAACTTAGAAAAAATATCATATCAAAGTACCATATATAACTATTGAGTCTTCAAAATATCATTTGATATAATCTTAGGTGAAAACTACACAATATTAGTGTATCAGTTTTCATATTTTTTCACGGTCCTTTCAGCCATCTTGAGATTGAAATACTAGATAGCCTTAGATAGAACTATTGACTCTAGATTTAAATGGTCAGTGAAATGAACTTTAAATTTCTTCCACTCTATTACTTCATGATTCTTCATCTTCAAAATTGTGTCCCACCATATCCTACTAGGTTCCTCCATCTTGAAATTGGTAGATTCCACTTTGATATCATCAAGTGTTTCCAAGAACTCAAACAAAATCTCAATCCCGATGAACCAATCTTTACCGTCTTAAGGACTATTAGTTAATTTGAACGATGGTGGATTATGGAGAAGTAACTACTTCACAAGATTCCAAAATCCATACCTATGAGGTTCCAAAATTGGATTCGAGATGGTAACAAGTGTAGGTGCCTTCCCTAGAACTTGGGCAACACACATAATAACCTCTATCAGATTCTGGACTATGAGAAGATTTTATCACTATGGTTCATCAGTAGCTTCTTCATAGATCCTATCCACATGTCTTATCAGACGAATGATGATATTAAACATTAGAAAAAAATATTAAATTCATCAAAATATTACTCAGATCAACAACTCAACAAGATAAATAGGGAAATCAATCCCATCAGAGAGATAAACAAGTTTTGGATTTCAACCCATTCAAATAAAATGTACGGAAGAGACTAGAAATAATCCTCAATATGCCTTTACGAAACTACCCCTGATGACTTAAGGCTCATTACGATGAGATCTGTCTATGTAATCACTCAAAACTACCTACTAATTCAAGATAATATCTTTCAACAACATACTAACATCATGGAAAGATGCATAACTTACATTTCTGATACCACTTTTTCAAGAACCAGCCTAGATAACCTGGTACCCTGATACTTGAGCTGACACCAACATAGATCGAAGGAAATTCCCAATCCCCATCGGTTGGAGACTAGCACCCAGAATCCTACAATATAAAATTGGGAATTAATTTTACACAAACACAACAAAAGAAATGGATACATATCAGTTATCTTGAAGAAAACTACTAAAGGAGACAGAACCAGAAGAACATGAAAGTACATCAAAACCTAAATAGTACATCATCAAGTACTAAAAATAAATGAGAAAAAACTCATACATCCTGAAGGTATCATCACTCCAAGACCAAAGGGTAAAAACCATCCACTTACTCTAAGAGGTGATTTCCCTTCAATTGAACCGGGTAGTAGAAAATCTAAAAGTTCCCAATGGAAAAGGTAAGGTATGAGCTAAAATCCCCGCAGGGTCTCAAAAATTGTTCCATAATAAGATTAATAAATAAATAGGCCAAATAATGATTTCAATTACAAATATAAAAGTCATGGTATTACAATTACATATTCAAAAAATCATTGTTTTCATTTCGAAGGATAGAAATATTTAAAATAATGGATTTAGTAAACATTTTATATAAAATAGTTTATATAAATCAATATAAATGAGTAAAAATATATTAAAATTAATGGAATATATATATCAAAGTAATCATAACATGTAACATGGTTATGTGACGTACATTATGATAGTTCCTAGTTATAGGATACTCAAACTCCATTTAATTGATTATGATAATAAACACTCCCACTTAAGGGAGAATTAAAATCATCAACTCCCACTTAATGGGAAATTACTATCCGAACAAGATTTATTTAAAGTTTTCATCATCAATCCATTGATAGGTAATTAACCTTATATAATTCTTATCTTAAATAACCCACTAACTACACAGGATCACATGTTCTCAACAAATCAATCAATAATGGGAAAATTATTTCAAATTAGTTTAAAATAAAATCACCACATTTCCAAGTATCAGTATTCCAAATTCACATTAAAAAAATGGGTTTTTAAAAAATTAAAGTTTTTTTTTCAAAATAAAACAAATAATATAACCTTATAAAATAACTGTAAGACATTTTTCTCAAATTTAAAATTCATAAATTCTACCAAATTCAAACCACACCATAATTTCTAATTCCATTGGAATTTCGGGTTTCCCAAAAATTTCAGGAAATTATACTTTCAAATTATAATTCACATGAATTAAATTTTCATAATTTAATTTAAAGAAATATAAATCAATCAATAAAATCAAGGGTTTATTAAATGGAAAATATCAACAGAACCACCTATCTTTTTCACACTATTACGAAACTCAATACCCATAGTGGGAATTTCCAATGCTGAAGAATGAAAATGAAGATCAATAAATCCAACCTATACTTATGATAAAAAACAAGAGTTTATATCCATAAAAATGATGATATAAAAAACCTTATGGAGGAAATAATGATAGAGTATGAGATATGTAATGGGAGAATAATTACTCTCAAGAGAGGGATCAAATGAGATTATTGGCACATCGATACACCTATAACGAGGTATGGATGACAAAAAAATGGTTCTTAAGAGCCTCTATGACCTAATATTTTTAGTAAACAATTGTTATGGTACAGTGGTTGAATAAATAGTGTTTTAAAATTTTTAAAGTAATTTTTTAAATAAAAAATCATTATTCGCATGGTTAGCTGAGTAGGGCCTCCCAGTTTGTCAAACTGTTCTCCCTAACCTTGAACCCCTTTAATGGTGTGCACAATTTATACTAGGTGAGCACACAGTTTTTCAAATTGTGAACCATCTAAGATAACCACCACTGTCTAGGAATAAATTGTTTACACTATGTGGATGCACAATTTGTAATAATCATGCACGAATCGTGGACAACCCATAATTTTCCACAATTTTCAAATTTCTTCCAAGAACCACCTGAGACACACAAAAACCAAATTATGATAAAAATGAGGTTTGCGGAGTACATTAATATAGTTAAATGATGTTACAAAACCAAATAAAAATAGATTTAATATGAACTAAAAAATGCAAATAAATATCATAGAGGATAGAAATAATTCATATAAATAAATATGTTCATACACTACTCTCATTAACCCACTAATCCAAAAAAGATCTTCTTTTTACATAATTATAAAATTATAACATTCCAATTCATCAATCCACACTCCATATAATATAAGAAAACATACACTATAATACCATTCCTTTTCTTCCAACCACATCCATCACACAAAAAACACATCAATATTTCATTAGGGAATACCATCATCAATACTTTTAAATAAACCATGCAACTCAAAAAATATTATCACAAAAACATAAATCTTATGGGAATAAATTTATTATCAGATTTATTTATATTAGATAAATTTTATATTGTCAATCTATGGTTTTAAAAATAGGTTATTAGTAAAAGATATCAACAATTTCAGTTAGTAGTTATCAAACAAAACATAATAAAAAGTATAAATTTATTTAAAATAAATTACCCTGAAATTATAATACCCCGCACTTTAATAATATAACTAAGACATGATTTTGAATTGCTAATTAAAAACTACACATGATTTATTCTCATTATCAATGATAGACATGCTCAAAAAATATTCTTTAAACATTTTATCATTAATGAAACATAATTAAATATTATCTAAGGGGTGATATAATTTTTCTTTCATGTATTAGGTGAAACTGGATCAACAAAAAATATGATTGAGGAGATATGTATCATTTATGCATATTAAAATATATATAAAATAATATATAACATTCATTTAAACTAGTTTTTACAATAATTGATGAACACATTCTTCCATATTTATACATGATCTCTATAAGAATCAATCCATAATTTACCCTTTTATTACCACATGATTATTTCAAAAATTAAACTATTTAATTTTAAGAATTTTAAGTATTATTTTAATAAACCACACAAGGCACGATAATTAGTTAATATAATTTAAAATCTTATATAAGATTATAAACAATTTCTCTCTATTTATAAACATGAAATTTATTACTAAGGGTACACTTTTACTCATAAGGCTCCTATAAGTTTTCAATTAGGTACAACATGGTTTTCTTTGACATGATTTACTAAAAACTATAAACATCATGAGAGTGTGTTTATATGATATGAATTTTTACAATGATAATGAAATCAATTAAAATTTATCTAGTATTTATATAATACATTTTGTCTAGTTAACATAATGTTTAATTAACCAGTGAAAACACAATCAATTTAATAAGGGAGATATAAATTTTCAAAAAATGCAGAAAGTATAAAAATATAAATAATGATAAAATATATAATTTCAATTTCAATGAAACAAATGATAATGATAAATGTATCTCTTTAAGAAATATACCTAGACACAACTATACTTTCACCTAAACTTTTTCAATAGGCAATAAAGGTCCGTTTTTCATTTAAAAAGTGACACCAAAGGTTTTTTTCCTAGATAGTATCCATGGCCTATGTCAAATGCTAATATCAAGTTTCACCAATTAACTACCAATCCCATGGAATCATCACCCTATCCTAACTTCAAAATTTATCTTAAATCTCTGAAAAATCTTAGATATCAATCTTTCAAGACCCACTTTCATTGGGAACTAGTCCAAGGATGAATGAGAAGGAAAATGTGACCCATGATGCCCACATTTAATAGTTCATCGGTTTGTGACTATCATTGAGGGTTTAAATCACACAAATGGGACTCACTACCCTCATAAAACTAGGAAATAATAAAACAATACCAAAAATCAACCTCAATGAAGTTCCATTAAAAAAAGAATTTTTAAAACCAAAATGTTTTCTACATGTCAATGTATACAATAATTAGTAAAGAGAATGAAAAAAACTCTTTCAAATATAAATTATCTTATAAACTCTACGAAATACACCTGAACGACAACTAATGTCTCCTTCAAACTATCGCCCAAAAAATATAGCAACTATTAAGGGATTCATAGTTGGGAGTACTTAGTTGAATAATCATTCCAAAAAAATCAATATTCATGTGAAAGAAATATGAAATAGTATAAATATGTGATATCAACTAAGAAAATTATAAAACACAATTAGAAATAGGACAACAATAACAAATATAAATAACTAAACTCAGTATTCCACCTTGACTTCCATAACTTCCTTAATTTCTTGTAGCTTCCTCTACCACTTCCCTAATAAATAATCCAAGAGAATTCCAAGTCCAACCATAGACTATAAATATCACATAAAATTATAAATAAATGAGAAATATAATCAACTCCTTATATATCCTCAAAATCAAATATGAAAAGGTCTATGAAATTTACCACCTCCTTTACAGTCAGTTTAGAGACATTCCATCTCAAACTGATATTTCTCCAATAGGATGACCACTCGTTATCTGATTAGGAATGTGATAATATAACTAAAATAACACCACATCATCATCCATCACATTTAACTAAAAACCAATCACCATACCATAAATCCACATATTGTAAATTCTCATCCATAACAAAAAACCCACCCACACACTGCACCACCACATATCTGCTTATCACAACTATATATTGGTTGGGTAACGTAAACATGAAGGACTTAAACCACATTCCATCCTCCTTCTATGTACTTCCCTCAGCCATATCTATATATTTGCATCATTCTTGTTAAATTTGTGTATCATGAACATACATAACATTAACCACATTATCTCTTCCTACCATTCATAACCCCCACTATGAATTCATACTATAACCACATAACCAAGTCAACTAGAATATATATACATATATATAAACCAAACTCAGATCCCATTATATTATATATGTATATATATATATTTTTTGTGGACCATCACAACCCACACATCATAACCTTGATCCATTATAGTCAATGAAATTACAATCAGCCTCTTATTTTACCATATAATATTCCAAAATTCACTTTCAAAATATAAAAATAAAAACACAAAAAAACACCACTTTTTATGAAAAAACAACATCAATATAATAACCAAAAACTATAGGAAAGATGAACCAATAAAATATATTTAAATATTTTCCACATTATTTCCAATCCCACAATTTACTATTTACCAACCGCATCAAAATATTTATTATATAATTTACTTCCAACATTTCATCCCACATTAGTATTTTCCCCTTCATTTCAATTTATTTATCAAAATCCATTAACCATAATATTAATAATAGATATATTTAGTTTCCAACTATATTTTAACACATCACTTTTACATTTAAGACCTCCCCAAACAGAAAACTAAACACACAAGACGCCCCCCATTTAATCCTATAAGCATACACACAATACAGCCAAACAATAGTTTAATATCGATAAAAAAAGCAACAAAAAAATTCATTATCATTATCACTTCAAATAAAAATTCATTTCTTCCTAAAATATCCAACACTTTCTTCCTACAATAATCCCATAAAATACCTCTATATTTCCATAAATATCACAATTCATCACTCACACACATCCCATGAAAATACTCAGACAATATATAATACATGGATACACCCCACAACTCATCACCCAACACAATATGTCACAAAAAAACCCCAACTGTAGCAACAAAATACCAACTCCTACATTCTTCCAAATGATTTATATGTCCTTAACTAAACCATACCAAAAATAAAAGAAAATTTAATAACATAATACCATCTCTAAAATATCATAATTAAATCCAGTCTAATACCTTTATCAAGTTCACAATAATATGAAAACACCTCCAAAACAAGAAGAAAACCCAATAATTTCTTCCAGTCATGGTCTATTCCATATTTAATTTATCATATTCATCAATACCTAACACAAAATTACAACTTCTATTCCCATTATCAATATTAATTATAATTTATTAATTAGGTAATAAATATAATAAAATAATAATAAACAATACCATTTCTCATAAACAAACTTATAAAAAATAAATCCATTTATGATTACTTTAACTAAAAAAATAATTAATAATAATCAAAAACAACATCGACACAAACTATCAATACATGAATAAGAACACATCAAATTACAGATTCAATATATCCCTTTTCATAATATTCATTAAGTATTTGTCTAATCAAAAAAGGTGAAATGGTTCAACAACAATAATAGGTAGTGTGAAATCATATTATAAAATATGAATTAATTAGATTCAAAACATAGCATGATAAATTATAAATCATAAGTGACCATCTATCCCATTCCAATTTCTCATACCCAGTTTATTATATTCTTTCAATTAATCCTTCTTAAAAATAATTTCTCATATGTTTCCAATTTGTCATAAACCATGGATATTTCTATAATCTATTACCAAGTAATACATCATAAATAGTATAAGATCATAGGAATAAATTGTAGCAAGAAATTCAATCTTATCATTCAAGGAGATAAAATAAGTGTTTAGAAACCCCCTACATCAACAAATCTTGAGAAAAATTATTACAATGGAATAAAATAGAAGTCAGTATTCAATGAACCCATAAGAAAAACCCTCTAACATTATTTTTAAAGAGAAATTCATCACATGATTTCAATGAATAAGGGCCATCCTTAATCATCTAAAACCACTAAAAATCACTTAATATCAGATAGGGTTAAATACGTGTCAATAGAATAGAATGGAATCTTAGGGGATGTCCAAATTTATAATATAATTGCTAAAAATATAAATAATGAAGAAAAAATAATGATTATGGTGAAATTGTGTCAAATCTTTAAAATATATGAAAATTAGGTTGCAATATATCCCTTATATCTCCCATAAATTTATCAATAAAAATTCTTTAAAAATGACATCAATTGAATGTTATAGAGTGACCAAGGTGGTCATGACACAATTCTAAGAAACATAAGTATTAGGAAAAAATCCATATCCTATTGTACTCTAATATATCACACCCCAAACATAATCATAACACAATGAATACCCCTAAATCACAATAGTCTTATGACAGGTGGAACCAAAAAAATGGTAACCCAAATCTTTAAAACATAACAAGGTGTGGTACACCGAAACATCCCTTGAATTAGATTAACTCATTAGGATAACATCATATTATCCCTCAAAGTCTCTCTATGTAATTATAACCCAATAATCCTCATGGAATAATTAAAACCAATCACACCACAAAAACCATATGGAATATTAAACTAATAATTTCTTAAGGCCTTAAATGATGAAACGTGATACACGTTTTCAAAAAATTCCATCTAATTATAAATAGAAATACATATAAATCTCATGGATCAGACCCCACACCATAATGTATTCCTATCACACTAGTAATAACTCTCATGGTGTATCCCAAAAATATATAGAAACCCCCCTTTATAGGTAAATGACTATTCCATAACACATATCACTATAGAATTATCCTTTCTATGAACTGAAAAAAAATTCAAAACTACACTCTTAAAAACTCTATAATCCCTCTTAATACCCCAATAACCCTATGAATATGAATTAAATGTCCAGGAAAACTTAAATTATTACATTCACCATTTTAGGAATATTATAAAATAGGCATAGAGAGGTACATAATTACCACGCCATTTAATCTAATGTAGTCTGACCAGTCCCTCAACCTTTTCTAAGGCCAAACAGATTGGAGAAGTCTAATTATATCAAAAAATTGTCCCTATTGACAATATTGACCATGTTTTTCTAAGGTCTTTCTAACAAGAGGGTAGCTTTTATAAAGTCCTTAACATCCTCCAACTATATTTAGCCATTATATCTTTATTTAATAAGTCCATATGACTTAAATGTTATAAGATTGAATATATAGTAGAGTTTCATGAACTATTTATCCAAGGGAACTTAACTTTTTCAATTTTATTGGTAGGACATAAAACTATTGGTTTTTTATGTTTATTCCCCATTCATATTATAACTTTCTTTATTATACTGACACTCAACAATGTTATGTGGAATGGTTCAGAATACAATATTGGATTTTTATATGTAAGTCCTAATCATATTACACACACCCACGTAATCTTAACACCTATATTGGTGGAACTCTAACACCTTATGCTAGTCTGTTGGTGTACTTCCATATCCAGGGCTACTTTAGTGTATGTTCCACCACACTCCTTCTAGTATCAACCTTCTATGGGTCAAAGAATATCATGGGATACACTTAAGAAAGTCCCAACTAGTAACTTATCCTTTTTACACATCCTACAGTGTTGAGTTCTTTCAAGGGATATCCTAACACAAGTCACACATCAGTTCCTAGTCATATGAGGTAAAAATACATGCCATTTTTTCTTTATCACACAAGAATAAAATCCCAAAAATAGTCTACCCAACATGACCTCAATCATTATAGATTATTACTTATAATTTGAACTAAAACCACATGATACCCACCCTTACCATATTATATTAAAATAAATTATAATCCTATATACATTGCCTTAACTATGTGGCTCATTTTCAGGGATGCGTTTTTTGAATTTCTCATATGGATTTAAATTGAATGTCATTCATTATTGATTGAACTAAAATTATAAAACTCTTTTATAAAGGATGGTTATAGATAATTATCACAAGGTTTTAAATAATGATTTCGAAAAATATCAATCTTTATCCCCTTAATAGGGATACATAGGAATATTTATGGATGTTAAATCCCAATATCATTGTAACACATCTCTCCTTACACCATACCGGATGAAATTATATTCTAAAATAAATTTTTATGAAGTTTTAAATAGTATCATAACAAATATTCCTCATGAGATAAACATGAGATGTTATATTCATTTAGCACATGATGAATTATGTTTCCTTATTAATACATAGGTGTTTTTCAGTCCCTTTTATTGATGGTAACTTGTGTTGTTACTGGAAATGATTTTAATAAAATGATTAAATTTATAAGAGAGTCATAGATTATATAGAAATATCCTTCATATAATTAGTGAACCTATTATCCTCTCAATATATATATTTGTATCCACACCATATTAAAATGGATGGTTGGAGAAATACCTGAAACAAAAAATTACACCAAAGTTGATTTCCTTTACCATTGAAAGGTATTAGTTGACCATGCATTCTATTTATGATATTATAATGATGGGGTTATTTTTTTATTTCCTTTAAAAAATTGAAAATGGTAGAAAAACATGATGAATGGAAATGTTTCATGGTCCCCAACTAGATTTAGGTAGTTTGATGGTGACCAAAGTTATTCAGATTGGGAATCATTTCATGATAATTCTATGTACCTATGACACTATTTAATTTACAACAAATTTATCTTTGAGGAACTGACATCTAGTCTCCTCAATGAAGCACCTCCAATGCTATATGGTGAGTATCTTGGTATGATAGTACACTGATAATGGTATAATTTTGGACCTAATTTCATCCCATGTGAACCTTGAATTGATGAATCCATAAAGTGTGGTTATACATTAATAGGGATGTCAATAATTTATGGCCCTGATCATGACATAAAAATTCTATAAGAGTATATATCTCTCTCTATCTCAATCAATAATGAAACCACTCTCCTACTTTAATTATAGGAAGTAGATAGGTATGTTCTCCTTTTCCAAATTGTATCCTAAGAATCACTTAGGATTCCCCCTTTTATTCATGGTCATCACCAATATACCAAAACATCGACGAATCCTAATGGTGACAATATTATTCATCCACACTTCGACACTAATAAAGAGTATCCTCTAGGGGAAGCCTGCAAATACCACCCAAGAGATAGTTGATTAGAATTAATGTTTTGAGGCATCATCCCACATTTTTATATGAATTCTCCCCCCAAAAAACTTATATGTTTCATAGTTATATTATAATATGAACCTAATAGAAATGTAAAAAACATTTCATTACATTACATAATATTATAACCAAATAATGAATGTATTATATAATATTCGTATAAGTATAACAGTATAATAAAAAATAATTTAAAAAAAATGGAAATCCAATGGGTCAGGGTCTCCTAAAAATATGATAATCATGAACAATACTAACAACGAAAATAAACCATTAAAAAATATTTGAATTTTATAAATGTAATGTAATGAAATTTGATAGAAAAAACAAGTGAATAAATATCAAAAGAAATAAGTGATATTTCTAGGAAGTATAATAATTACCTGACTATTAAAATAATTATCTAACCATTGAAATAATAACTGACAATTGGAATAGTAAACTAACCATTGAGTAGTAAAATTCCTAAAAGTTAATATATATAAACATAGAAATATATAAAAAAAATATTAGAATAAAATTTAATTATTTCAAAAAATTATATTATATAAATCATCTATAAGTATAAATTTTTATAATTTATGTTTTAACTTATTTAGTAAAATATTAAAATTTATATAAAAATTCAAATATATTATAATTAAACAATTTATATATTTATTTTGATAAATGGATCTCATTTTTATAAATATTATGTTGAAATTATCTTCGAGTGTTTTTTTTATTTTTCTAAAAAATATAAATTTTAGTTGAATAAAAAAAATATTTTTTATGTAAAGAGTAAGTTATATGACATCATTATGATGAAAATATGAATTAATAAATCATAAAAAATATTAATGACCTAAAATCAATATAATAAATAAACTAATTTTTTTAAAAAAATAAAATTAATTTCTAAACCTATAAATCTATTTTCAAATCCTATGATATATTTTATTCTAAAGAAAAACTATATTTGATTATTTAAATTTAATAACGTATTTCCAATATTTCATTCTATTTGAGTGTATTTAAACATTAAAAAATATGTATTTTTTAATAAAAAACATCAATTCTGAAAATAATGAACACTATTCATAGTCTTGATCCTAAATAATTAATTGATCAATATTTTATTCCAATATTCCCCCTAGATATATAAACACCCCTCCTCTACCCGTTTCTCCTCAATTATAGAGCATCTTCATTTTTCAAAGACATTCTTAGATCTATCTTTAAACACTCTGATCTATGTTCCTAATGTAAGAACCCATTTTTCACTCAGGTAAAGATCCTTTTCATATTGGTCTAATTATTTATTTTGGTCCTATTATGGATTCCCAATGTGTTAGCGAAGATCGTGGGGGTTTCTAGGGCTTGTTAGTAGCCCGAAACCGAGTTTTTGGGAGAATTTGTCATGTCACGTGGTTAGAAATAATCATACGAGGAATGAGGAATGGTTAAATTTTACCGTGAAAGGCTAGATAGTGTGCTGGAGTAGGGCACACAATTTTTCCTAACCATCCGCCGGGGGCCGTACAATAGTGCTAAATACTGCTGACAAATTGTAGAGGTGATTCGAACGATTGGAACAATGTTTTCCTAACCATAAAAACTAACAATGCTGGTGCACCTTATTATAGTCGACCATGTTAAGGAAAAGTTTTGGTGATTTTATAGTTTTCCGTTAGAAACCAAATTAAACCTCACCCTCATTTATTTTTTCTTATCCAATATACATCCACCTTTATTTTCTTCCTTTTGAATCCTAAATGCCCTCTATTCATGGAATTGACGTCAAGCATCCATATAGAGTCTGATTTGATATCTATACATCTCATTGGATCTGCACTGATAAGTAATCGACTTCTTTTTAATATTTCATCCTTATTCTTCTTATCAACGAATATATTTAGATAAAGGCTCATATGAATTATTTTCAAAGAATTTATCCATTCTTTAGATATATTCAAATCATGGAATAACTAGGGGATGATACTGGATGAGGAGAGGCATAAAAATATGAGGTAGGTGGTCTATAACTCATCCCTCATGTTTCTTCATTTTATAAATTGTCATGTGGTTGTGCTAATTTCCTCGAGTGTCACATATTTAGTTAATATGTATTAATTGTAGTAATTATAACCATGTTTTAATACCCATGAAATATTTGTTATTCATCACCGATGGTTAATTCCATAACTCAGACCACCCCAAGTACGGTGTTATCCATAATTGGATTTTTAGAGCTTTGAATTGTGCATCAGCACCACCATATAGGTGTTCCTTAAAATGAACTTGATAAAGGTAATAATTACATGTTAAATTACTTTTGAATTGATAAATTTCAAGCACCATGTATTCTAATCACTTTACCCGCCTATGTTATGTTATTTAACTTGATTAATCAATATGAAATGGTAAATTGGAAAGTATATTGTATATATATGACTTTGCCTTGTTTTTATAAAAATAATTATATGTGGTTTCTTATCCTTATCCTAGCATTGTCATGTTATGAAAGTAGAAGCATAAAACCATGTAATTAAATATGAAATGACATACATGGTTGCATGCCCCTTGGAATTTTCACAATAATGAAAGGAAAGTATTTTACCAAGGGAACTTAATAAAATTAATGATTAATTACATGAACATAACTATTAACTGAAGAAATTTTAAGGTTCTTAATTTTATATTGAACTTGAAATAATTATAGGAATGTTTTTACTCATTTTATATTTTTTTATTTCTTAGGGAATGTCTTGAACACTCATGGATGCAATTCTAATTCAAGGACACCGATTTCCTTGGTTGAGGCCCACCTTGGAGGTTGATTCTCATATATCATTGGATTCCTAGAATGAAACCATATGATCCCTTATATATCTTTTATAGGAATATTTGGATACACTCCTTGGATCCAACATGACTTCTATGGACACAAGGCACCTTGGTTACATCCTTGAGCCTAGTCACTTGTTATCTCATTTTATCTTGGATAATTCATTGGACTCGATTAGATTATATATTTTCTAATTAATTGGATGATGATCATTTTATTATACTCTTATCTCATATCTAGTATGTAATTACTACCGAGTTAGTGACCCTTGAGGTCTAGGTTTCCTTGGTTATAACCTTGGTACCTCTTCATTATAAATAACTGCATGAAAGACTTGTTCTCCTTAGATCCATTATTATTATCATTATCAATAATGGATTTACCTCACATGACTTAATTACATAAATTGTAACTAATTATTTAATTAATTGGTTACATATTCAGATTCCATATAAGGGATGAATTAGGTACTTGGGTAATGACCATAATGTACTACTTTACTTTTATATATGCATCCATGCACACTATTTAAGTTTATATTACACTGACTAGATGTTATAGAATACATTGGTGGTGGCCTATTGTTAATTAACTCATACCCTATATGGGATTCCATTGGTACTCCAGAGAACTATGTTCATTCAAGTGTTGACAAAGGGAAGTGTATCTCTTTAGAAACATGATTTCTGGATTTCTTAGGATGGAGCTGGTAGTAGATGACCAAGCTAGAGTTCCAGACACTGGGGATAGTTTTGGATTATTTTTTCTACTTTTGGAAAAAATTTATTATCTACATAATTGTATACATGGTTTACATATTATTAGATACATGACATATCATCATCAACTTATTTATATGTGTATCAATTGTTTCAGTTATTTATTACATCAGTCTGCTTCTACTATTCTGTCTATTTACTTATATTGCTTCTTCTACTTACCTTCTGTTATTATATCTATCTCTTATTCTACACTTTGGTAATGAGGTCATAGTCTCCCCATAGAAACACCCTTAGCCCTTATGGCTAGTCAGAAGCCTTTAGTATTTGGGGAAATGCTCTTGAGGCAATGTGACCGACTTGGATCGGGGAACCTTCAGTGGTATCTAGGTCTAGGAGGTCACAATGTGGTATCAGAGTATTTACTTTATTTATTTACTATTTTGAGACAATAGATTGAAGATTTTGAATTCATGGAACTTGGTTATAATCCATGCTTGGGAGTCGAAAACCCATGTTCAGGATAAATGATGAGTTGCCTAAATTATAATTATTGTTGTGTTTTTTTCTTGCTACTGTTGATATCATTTCACTATTAGGTGACACACATGCTATATGGTGTTGTTGATTATTATTTTTACATAGGATCTTGTTTCTTCCTTCTCTTAATGATATGAGGGAAATGATCATTATTACATGCATCATCATAGGCACCTAGAATACAGATGCCACTCACTTTCCATTCCATATAGGTACATTTCCCTGATTACATTGATTGATATGCCTGTGATGGTTAAGTGATGCTATGGTAGTTATATTATGCATGTGATTTTCTTTGGATTTAGGTTAGTGATTTCTAGTTTCAATTCATCAGGTGTTATAGGAATTCATGGGTTGGAATGGGTAATTTACTGAGTTAATCCATTAGAATTTAATTCAACAGGTGTCATTTTTGGTGATAACGTGTATGTGACCTAATTCAATATATATACAAATCATTTTAAATGAACCTTGGTACGTGGAAATTATAAAATGAAAACATAAAAGTGAAAATTAACTTATTAAAGGAAATTGTTTCTAGTATATGATTAGGAACTATATAGTTGACCCTTTATCTCCTATAAAACCTGTAATATATAATTGGGAAATTACTAATACATAGACTTCAAAATGGCTAGTTGGGGTGGTATACCAATTTTAGTGAACTATATCCTACATTCATTTTTATCTAATGTTGTTATCGATCTACAAAAAGCTTGTTCTAAGTTGTGTTCTTGGAATTGTTAGACCAATTCTTCCATGATGTCATCATGTATGCACCAAGAGGATGGCAATGAACATGCTTTAGTTGTGGTGGGCCATAAGCCTACAGTCTTACTGCCAAGAGTTCCACATGAGGAACCACTAATTATATCTTTTCTGGGCACTGATGCTCACCTGCATGATAGTTTCATACATCTAATTAAGTCCATGAAAGGTGCTCCATGAATTAAACCTATGATAACTAATTTGAATCGTGAGTTTTAACAAAATCATCCTCATACCTTCTAAGGGGATGGTAGTCCATTGGATGATGAGTCTTAGATAGAGGCCATACAATCTATTTTTTAAAATTTAGAGATGCGTCAAGAGGAGAGGGTCAAGCTTGTAATGTACATGCTTCATGATGTGGCCATGTGATGGTGGGATGTGATTACACAAGATGGATTCCATCAAGGAATGGTATCATATAACTTTCAGATTCCCTTTTATTATTAGTTCATTCCTCAGACGTTGATAGATGACCGATCTAGAGAGAACATGATTCTAAAGTAGGGTTCTATCTTAGTTATGGAGTATTCAACACGTTTCACTAAGTTACAGCGTTCATTACTTCTAGTTGGTGATGAGATTTAGTGTGCTAGATGATTTGAGGATGGGATCAGGTATACCATCCAGACTTAGGTGAATGTCATCCGAAAACCTACCTTCTCTGAGATACTTAATTAGGCTCATATCCCTGAGTGAAACCTGGGGTAAGGTGATGACATCTGGCATAGAGGACCAGTGTTGTAGAAGTATAGTCGTTCTTCCAATACAAGAAAGTGATCTATCAAGGATTATTGTCAGGGTAGTAGTAGTTAGAGTACCCATACTATTATCTCTATGGTGTGTCACTAGTATGGATGACAGGGGAACCTGAAGCCTCACTACGATAGAAACTCTCTAGAGTTCCAGGATTGTGGTCGTATGGGGTATCTTCATAGATTCTGTGAGAACATTCAATTTGATTTAAGTGGAAGAGATTCTGCACCAGCTCCACCTTCAAGGGAATGTTATTTTTACGCCGAATTAGGTTGGGAGTCAGAGTAGCACTAGTAGGACTGGACAAAAGGGAGGTCGTGGACATGGTACCCAGAGTCTTAATCACCAGTAACACCCATGGAGAATTTTTCGTCGTGGTAATATAACCATTGCAGAGAGTCATGGATCTGGTTATTTTCATGTACTATAACCAATAATTGAGGATCAGGCTAAAGGACTATCTACAGTATGAGGTACTATTCTAGTAGCCTCCACTATAGTATCTACTTTATTTGATACAGGTGCTTTATACCCCTTAATCTCTTCATCTATAGTAGAAATACTTGGGTTTGGAATATAGTTTTACTTGGTTTTAATGACCCTTGATACACCATTGGTAGTACGATCATAGGGTATACACCAATGTAGGGACAGTACCCTTTAGGTAGGTATTTACCCTCTATCGTGTGTCCTCCTTTTTATCGAGATGACATGCTTTAATGTCATTCTCATGAAGGATCATTTGGTTCCATATCACAGCTTTGTAGACTGTTATCATTGTAGGGTGTTGTTTACATCATGAAAGGGTAATGGTTATCTATATAAGGGTGAGTGAGATGTCCAAGCTAGAAGAGCTAGACCATAAAATCATGGGATAGGTGAGGCGAATTCCCAAAATGAAAGTCTATTCATATAAAATTTGGTTTTATATCATGTTGAATTCCCACCAGTAGTATATCATTTCATGTATATATTTCTTGAATTTTTTTCTGTATTACCTCTCAAGAGAGAGGTAGGGTTTATGATTGGGCTCATTCAAGGTGTAGATCCAGTTTCCATCTTCTATATAGGATGGAATCTACTGAGCTCCAGAATCTCAAGCAGTAGTTAGAGGATCTAGAGGTCAAGGGTTTTATATGACCTAAAACATCGTCTTGGGGTTCGCCCATGTTATTCTCCAATAATAAAAATGGGATCCATCATCTATGCATGGATTATAGTTTTTTGAATCATCTAACCATCACGAAACAGTATCCACCACCATAAATAGATTATATCTTTGACCAGCTCCAAGGAGAGAGGGTCTTTTATAAGATCAACCTAAGATCTGGTTATCATTAGGTGTGAGTTAGGACATCAGACACACCTTGTACAACTTTCTATAGTAGTTATGGTCTATATGAGTACCTCTTTATATCATTTGGTATTACGAAAATCACAACCCTTTTCATGGCTATGATGCATATGGCGTTCCACCCATATCTGTAATTTTTTTCCATGGTCGTTGTGGTTGAAATCTTGTTGTATTCTCACACTCGTAGCAACCATGCTAAGCACCTTGAGATCGTTCTGAGTACACTAAGAGAGAATCAACATTATTCTAAGATTACTAAGATCAAATTATTAATATACAAATTTAACATATTGGGTCTTATTATCTTGGAGTCAAGATTCTCTATTAACCTAGAGAAGGTTAGTAGCATGGTTTCCTTGGATAATCCCATGAATGTGTTTGTTATATGAAGTTTCTTGGGAATAGTTGGATATTAAAGGAATATCATATAGGAATTATCACTCTTTTATTCACCTCTTACTCATCTTAAAAAGAAGTGTGTTAATTTCATGCATTCAGAAGAGTGTGAGAAATCCTTTTAAGAGTTTTAAGGAAGGCTTGTTTCGAACCTATTCTGATTCTTTCAGAGCCTAGTATAGGCTATAAAATATTCTGTGATGCATCATGAATTTTATTTGGAGAATTTATGATATAGAAGGAAAGAGTTGTTGCATATGGATATCAGCAGTTGAGGCCTCATGAGAGAAATTACCCAACGTACGACCTCGAGCTAGTAGCAGTTGTCCATGCCTTATGTTGTTGGATACACTATATGATGGGTGAATTATTTTTGGTGTATATTTACCGAATGAGAATTAGATATATATTTACATAGTGGTACTTCAATATTAGAGAGGGAGTATGTGTGGAATATCTTTAGTCTTTTGATTTTGAGCTTGCCTATACGTTTGGAAAGGGAAATATAGTAGTGAATGTGATGAGTTGAAAAAATCTAGCATATGCCTTATGGAAGACAATGATGAATGGAAATTAATGGAATAATTATTTTAGATATATTTGGAGTTTCATGATAGTTATAGGAAGTCTTATCTCTTATCCTTGATAGTCACCTCTTCCCTCCTCAAGAAGGGGAAGAGTAGAAAATTTTTAGATCTTGATGGATTGGTTATCTGTGAGAGAATTGTTAGTGATGAAACACCTCCGAATTGGCCTATGGATAGAGAAGATATCTTGGGAATAAATGGACATGTATTTGTTCCTACAGATATGAGAGCGAAAATGATACGAGAGTCTCAAACTTCTCAGTGGAAAGTTCATCCGGGAATATCTAAGATGTATCGAGATATACGATGCCAGTATTGGTGTCCTGGGATGAAATGTCAGATAATAGGATTTATTAATAGGTTTTCCACCTATCAGCTGGTGAAGGTGGAGAACCAGAGACCTGATGGCCTGTTATAGGTTCTTCCAGTCCTAGAATAGAAATGAGAAGATATTTCCCTGGACTTTTAGTTATCTTACCAGGGTCTCCTAGAGGTAGAGACAATGTTTGGGTAGTTATTGACCGATTAAAGAAAGTATCCCATTTACTTCCTATCTAAGATAATTTCTTATCTAATGATATAGAAAGATTATATATCTATGAGATCATCCAATTATACAGGTCCCTTGTACCATTGTTTCAGATAGGGATGCTCATTTTACATCACAATTCTGGAAGGGGTTGCTGAAATATTTGGGTACACAAGTACTTTTGAGCATAAAGTTTCACCCTCAGATCTATGGATAGTTGGAATGGACAAAACATGTTATAGAGAAAATTCTCCAGGCATGTTTCCTTGAATTCAATGGTTATTTGGAGAAGCATATCCCTCTCATTGAGTTTTCCTATAATAATAGATTTCAGGAAACAATTCAGATGGATTCTTTTGAGGACTTGTATGGTAGGCAGTGTCGATCACCCCTATCCTAGTTATAGGAAGGTGAGGCTGCCCTACTAGGTCATCATCTAATGAAGGAGACTTAAGATAAGGTTCAGTTAATCAGGAATCATATGGATATTTCACAGTATATACAGAAGTTGTATAATGATTACCATCGATGACCTTTAGAGTTTGAGGTTGGGGATCATGTTTTCTTACGAGTATCACCCAGGCTAGGTCATAGACATATATAGAAGAAATAGAATCTATTTTCACACTATATCGGCCTGATTGCGATTCTAAAGAGAGTCTGGATGGTATCCTATCGATTTTTACTACCTCTGATGTACCATTCCATGCACAACATCTTCTATGTTTCATACCTTCTCTGGTATCATGCCAACACATCTCATACTTTTGATTCTAAGAAAGTTGATCTAGATACCTATGTTTCTTTTTACAAGTATCCTATATGCACCATTGACCAAAGAATGAAGGCTCTCCAAGGATGGTCTATCCCTCTACTATGGGTACTACTTTAGGAAGACCATGTACAAGTCGAGACCTGGGAGCAGGAGGCCAGAGTATGTGCTCAATGGATAATTTTTTTTATACAGTGTTTCACCACCATGTTAAGATGAACTCAGGGATGAGTTTCTTTAAGGGGGATGATGGTAAGAACTCAGTTTTTCACTTAGATATGGATTATTTTAATTTTTTCCAAATTTTTTTAATTTTGATTTACTGTGGATTCCCAATGTGTTAAAAAAGGTCTCAGGGGTGTCTGAGGTGTGTTCAGAACCCAGAACCAAGGTTTTGGGAGAATTTTCCCTATTTCATGATTATAATAAACCATACGAGGTGGAAACATTGTTAGTTTCAAACATGTGAGGATAGAAAACGGGTTAGAGTAGGGTACACGGATTTCCCTAACCGTGCACATTGGGCCATAGGGCCAAGATAAATACTATAGAAAAATTTTATAGGTGATTCACATAGTTGGCACATGGGTTCCATAACCGTGCATCCTAACTATGTGGGTGCCCCATTCAAACAGTTAACTGTGCACGGTTGGTGCACAGCTTTTCAAACCATGTGGCCAAACCATCCAAAAGAAATTTTTTTGGGTGATTTTATGATTATTCCCTTAAAAATTAAATTAAAACTCACCCTCCATTCTTTTTTATTATCAAAAAAATCCACCCTTCTTTTATCCCTTTTCAAGCCTAAAATCCATCTATTATAGGATTTGATCACAATCATCCATCCAGAGTCTGATTCGTTCGCCATTCATCTTTTTGGATTCGCATCAGTAAGTACGTGATTAACTTTTAATCATTAATCCTTATTCTTCATATCAATGACACTTTTTCAATGAAGTCTCATATGTACTATTTAAAGTGTGTTGAACCATTCTTCAGATATATTCAAATATATGACAAACTAGAGGCTGATACTAGATGAGGATTGTCATATGAGTATGAGGTATGGGGGTCTATAACTCATCCATAAAGTTGTATCTTTTCATAAATTTCCAAGTGGTCACAGAAATTTCCTCAAGCATCACCTATTTAGTTAATATATATTTCTTTTAGTCATTAGAACTGTTCTCTAAGACCTATTACTTATATTTTATTCATCTCCTGTGGTTACGTCCAAAATTCTAACTACCCCAACTAACATGTTATTCATAATTGTGTTTTTATAGCTTTGAATTGAATGTCAGTTCCACCATTCGGGTGTGTCTTAGCTTGACCATTCTAAAGGTAATAAATCAATGTTAAATAACTATTGAATTGATAAATGGAAAGTACCAAGTATTCTAATCACTTGACCCGCCTAAGGTAAGTGCTTCAACAAAATTAATCAATGTTAAGTAGTAAATTGGAAAGTATATTGTATATATATTACTTGGCCTAGTTTATATTAAATTAATTGAATATGGTTTCTCATCCTTAGCCCACCCATTTCATGTTATGAATGGAAAATGATAGAACCAACTAATTTAATATGAAATGACTTAAATGGTTGCAAGCCCTTATCCTTGTCACTCTAATTAGAATAAAGTATTGAACCAAGTGAACTTAATAAAAGGTATGATTAATTACATGACCTTAACTATTAAATAAATAAATTATAAGGCACATAATTATATACAGACCTTGACATAATTATAGGAGTAGTCATACTCGATTTAGCTTTTGTATTTCCAAGGTAATTCCTTAAGCACTCGTGGACACCATTCCAATTCAAGGAAGCCAGTTTCCTTGGTTGAGAACCACCTAGAAACATGATCCTCATATATTAGAGGATTCCTGGTATGACACCACATGATCCCTTCTCTATATTTTATAGGATTCCTTAGATAAAATCCTTGGATCTAGTGTAACTTCTATGGATATGAGGAACATTGGTTACATCCTTGGGCCTATTCACTACTAATCTTGTTTTACCTTGAATGATTCCTTGAACTCAGTTAGATCATCTATTTTGGAATTAGTTGGATGATGCTTCTTGGGTTACACACTTAAACCCTATCCAGGATACCATTACTACTGATTTTTTGACCCTTAAGGTCTATATTTCCTTGGTTATCACCTTGGAACCTATTCATTATAAATAACATCATGGAATCCTTGTTCACTTTGTAACCTTTATTATTATCATTTTTAGTTCTGGATTTAACTCGCATGAATTAATTAGATAAACTGGATGTAATTAATTAATAAATTGGTTACATGTTCAGAAACCAGCCAAGGGTAGAATTAGGTACTTAGGTATTTACATTACTATGCTAATTTAATCTTATATATGTATTCTTTCACAGTATTTTAGTTTATATTGGATAAATAGCATGTTATATACCCCATTGCTGGTGGAATACATAGATTTATCTCACACCATATATGAGCCTTCATTGGTACTCAAACATACTATATTTATGAAGGTGTTGAAAAAGGGAAGTGTTTCACTTCAGACAGTTGGTTGATTAATTTATTTGGATGGAGCTGGTGGAAGATGATTGAGTTAGAGGTTGGGATGATGGGGATCGTTTCAAATTCCCTTTTGTTATTTTTATTACATGTATTGTTTTCTACTTTGTATCCATGGTTTCCATCTTATTAGATACATGAAATATCATCATCATCATTATATGTGACTATTAGTTGTTTTAGTTATTTATAACTTTAGTCTTCCTCTAATGTGTTATCTGTTTATATATATTTCTTATACTACTTACCATATATCATTATATCTATCCATTTTGAAACACTCTAGTAATAAGGGAATAATCTCCCCATGGATACACCCTAGTCCCTCACTAATAGTCGCAAGCCTCTGGCATTTGAGGAGATGTGCTGAAGGCCATGTGCCCAACTAAGCTTGAGTGTCACGACCCGTCCTCGGGGCCCGTGTCATGACTTCCCTAAGCCAACATTCCATAGGCCAGGGGCTGGCGACTAGCACCAAAGGCGTAAAACCCAAAAGAAAAGGGAAGACATTGCCTTTATAAAGTAAACAGACACAATAGAGTATGCAAGAGAAGTAAGCACTAAGTAAAACTGAGTACAAAAGTAAGTGATGAGAAGTAAATGGGAAAGTATACAAACCCAACTGAAAACATAGTACAACTGAAAATAAAGTATAACAGCAGTAGTTAAAACTGCAGCACCGAGTCATCCTCCAGAAACCCCACCTGAAGGGTGGATACAGATAGTCTCCATAGCTTCTTGGGTCCAGCCGTCCGCTCCGTGTACGTCCCGCCAAGTGGTCCACCTTCGGGTACCATCCATCTCTACAAGCCTCCACCTCAATCAGTGTTGTCAGTTGTCTGCATCCAACAAAACATCGTGCAGGCATAGCCCGTGCATGGGTGAGTATACGATACTCAGTAGGGACCCCGAGATCCCCAAAGGTCTCTCAGAATCCATGAAGGATAAACCCCAGAGGAATGGTACAATCACGAAGTATCAACCTAAATTACTTAGGAATATTCCCATACATATACCCAAGACATCAATTACAAACTACTCCAACTCTCGAGCCAAGCACATCCCAGTACACACAGGAAAAGACCACCCAGTCCTCATAAGAATAGAAAACCCAGTCCATACAGGAAAACACAACCCAGTCCACACAGGAAGCAAGTCAATCATATCGATGATAATGATTGAAAATCAAGACTCAGCTCAAATAGGTATACATATTTCGTATAGAGATATAGATGATCATATGTAGCCACTAAATCATCTAAGCTATCAAACCCACATATGATAAAAGACCAGCTAAGCTGTCGGACCCACATAGGATACAAGACCAGCTACTCTGCCGGACCCACTCAAGATACAAGAACAAAGGTCAATACTGTCGGACCCATGTAGGATACAGGAATAGTAGTCATCGTTGTAAAACCCACAGAGGATCCCAGTACGGCCTTCATCGCTATTGAATCCACGAAGGATTTAAGTACAATCGTCCTCGCCACAGAACCCATGGAGGATCCAAGTGCAGTCGTCATCTTCGCATCGCAACCAGCTCTAGGGTTCCCACACACAACATGCTCGATTCCAGGAGGGTCCGCTCCTCCAGCAAGAGAGTTGACACATCTACTGTCACGAAGTCTAGAGTTTATGTATCCCAATGTTCCGTCTCGTCAAAAGAAACCCAATGTGACAGACGGAGTGTCAATCGGACACCCGGTGTGAGAGTTATTGGCTTTTCTGTCCCAGAGGATCGGGTGGTTTTTTTAAGCAAAAACCAAACCGACCATACTTCATCTGTGTCCAAACCTCAAGTTGAGTAAGCCCAAAGAACCGCCTCAAAAAAAAGATTTTAACTAAGTTGATGGCATGTCAATCGGACGTCCGGTCCTTAAGTTATAAGCGTTTCTACTCCAAGGGCCTGGTTGTTTTCGGGTTCGAACCAACTAGACCATACCCAAAATTTACCAAAACCTCGAGTGTAATATTCATAAAAGACCATCTAGATCCAAGAATTCCTATGCAACTGACGGTGCATCGATCTTAGGTCTGTAGATCATGTTATGGGAAAAAGACCGTAAACGGTCCGAAGAGGGGGGTCAGGGCCCGGTCCGACCCAGCCCCACCCGCCCTGGGTCGGCCCGAACCGGGTCTGGGCCCGACCCGGCGGGGCGCGGCCCAGTCCACGGGATCTGCCCTGGCCCGGATGGGGGGCACGCTGGCTCGGCCAGCGTGCTTAGCAGGGGGGGGTGGGGGTGGGGGTGGGGGCTCTGCTCCGCGGACGCGGTGTAAGGTTGGTGTCGCGGTTTCCCCCTAGATCTCGCGCGGCTACGGAATACCACCCTCGTGGCCCCGGAATCCCACCCTCTCCACCGCGGCTTCAGCCGGTAGCATGCCGGGGCGCCGCCGCCTCCAGGTGGCCGGCCCGCACTAAACATCGGCTCCGGCCGCCGGCGCCACTGCGGGCCGCCAGAGTCATTCAGGTGGTCCGATTTTATTCCTGTCTGCGCCTGCGGTGGTCTCGGGACCATACATCACTACGAAAGCCTCCAATCGCCATTGTGTTCCCGCTTCATTGTCTCCAAATATTCCTCTAATGAAGAACAAAAATAGAAGTGGGTTCTGACTTGTTCGTTAGTCCGTACCCACCGCGTTAGTGGTTCAAAACATCACCCAACAATTGCATGCCATGCCAAGGGTATAAATCACATAATGAAAAAATATATAAATTCCCCTACCTCAACAAATGAAGACGAACATTTTCGTCATGGTAGACGATGTCGCGATAGACAGCGTCCCGAGGAAAGGGTTCATAGGCATCGTCGGAATGCGCCGAGGAGGAAGCGGTGTCTCCTCTCTTGTCGTGGAGAAGTGGATTGGTGGCGCGTCGTTGTTCTACAAGGAATAGAAGTTCTTCATCATTCTTTGTCGGAGGCCAGAATTCTTCCAAAACCTAAAGAGTTCCCTCGATCTTCCTCACACAACGAATGCTCTCCCCCTTAATATAATAATAGGTGCCTCCTATTATTTTATTACACCCGCAAAGAAACTCTCCCAAAATTAAATCACCGCATTAAATAAAACGTTTTGACAATCAATGATGGAAGGGAGAGGGAAGGTCCCCATTTATTAAACGTGTTGGCAATTAAATAAAAAGGGGAGAAAAAGGAAATATCATCATTAATTTGCAGGTTGACATTAATTAATGGAGTGAGTTGGAGAGATTGGCATTTAATGGGGGGTTTCCAATTTAATGAGGGGGTTTTAAAATGTTTAGAGGAAATTAAATATTTGGGGCTCGTGTGGGCCCCACCTCCATAACATCCACACTTGGGTAGTTAGGTGGCTGTGGGCCCCACCCTTAACTACCCATGGGAGGGTATAACCTCTTTACAAAATAAAAATTGTTCCAACAATTTTTATTCACTTCATAAATAAACCCCAATTAATTAACTTTTCCTCCAGTGCGATCGCAACTACAGTAAGGGTCACGTTAAGAAATTACCAGCATTACGAGTTCACGGTGCCCTTGGATTTTAATTCCGAGCACCAGTTCAAAAGATAGAAAAATCCCGCTCCTTCATTCACTGAACGTACCCGAGCTAAACATCGGAAATTGATCTTGGGCACACCGGGCCTGGAAATCAAGTGCCGTCAGAAGACATAGACTCGTAAAATTCCAATGTATTTTAGAAAAAAAAAATCCTTGAAATTTTCGGGACTTTACATTACTCCAACCTCAGGTATTTGTGTCCTCGTAAAGCTACAACATAAACTAGGGAAACAAATGGGGGTACTGAGCACGCATCTGAGCCTCCCTCTCCCATGTGCTCTCCTGGAGGTTCCCATGCTGCCAACGAATGCGCACCAGATGAATCAACCATCCACATAGGACCTGCTCTTGTAGATCCTCGATCTCCATCGGGACCACCGCAAAAGTTGCCCCGTCATCGATGTACAGCTCCTCGTGGTTGATGATATGTGTCGGGTCATGCACTTATCTCCTCAGTTGAGATACGTGGAAGACGTCGTGCACCCATTGCAACTGAGGTGGAAGGGCTAGGTGGTAAGCCACCTCGCCTACCCTGTTGAGGACCAGGAATAGTCCGATGAATTGTGGAGATAACTGGCCCCCCAGCCAAATATCTGTAATCCACGCCGAGGTGAGACCCGTAAGAAAACATGGTCTCCATTCTCAAACTCCAGTGGCCTCCATCTCCTATCAGCAAAGGGCTTTTGTCTGCTCTGTGCAGTACTCATCCACTCTTGGATGATTTGCACCTTCTTTGTTGTAGCCAGAACCATCTTTGGTCCCACGAGTGCTGACTCCCCAGGGTTAGTCCATCATAGAGGTGATCTGCATGGTCGGCCGTATAGTGCCTCGTATGGTGCCATTCCGATGGTTGAGTGGTAGTTGTTGTTGTACGCAAACTCCACCAAGGGTAGGTGATCCTCCCAGCTGCGACCAAAGTCAAGGACACATTCACTGAGCATATCCTTGAGTGTCTGAATGTTCCTCTCTATCTGGCAATCCCTATGAGGGTGAAAGGTAGTGCTCAGGCGTAGCTGCATCCCAAAAGACTCCTGTAACCCCTTCCAAAGCCGGGAAGTAAAGTGAGCGTATCGATCGGAGATGATAGATGATGTCACACAATGAATTCGCACGATCTCTTGGATGTAGAGGCATCCTAGGCTCTCCACTGAGACCTTCTCCCTGATTGGTAGTAAGTGGTTCGACTTGGTTAGTTGGTCTACGATCACCGAGATGGTGTCATGTCCTCTGGAAGTGCGTGTGAGCCCCATCAGAAATTCCATGTATATCCCGTCCCACATCCACTCCGGGTCCTCTAAGGGTTGTACCAAGCCTCCAGGTACCTGGTGCTCTGCCTTCACCTACTGACATGTGAGGCATCGAGAAAGAAACTCTGCTATAGCCTTCTTCATACCCGGCCACCAGTGCTGTCATCTGAGGTCTTGATACATCTTTGCTACTCTTGGATGTACCGCTAGAGTGGAAGTGTGGAACTCCCTCAGCACCACCTCCTACAATGCAATTGGTACCATGGTACGTCCCCTGAAGGTGATGACTGCTCCCTACCTTCAGAAAACCCATCGGGTGCCAGCCTTGAGGATATCTGAGCACGTTGCGCCTCACAATCAATGTCCCCACACTGTGCCTCTCTGACCCACTGAAGTAGTGGAAGAGTGACTATGAGGGACTATAGATAGGATGCCTCATCTCGATCCATGAAGGATATTTCCCAAGTGGCTAACTTATCTGTTTCCTCTCCAAGTAGTTGAATTCCCTATCTCCGGCTGAGAGCATCAGCCACAACGTTACCCTTCCCAGGAGTATCAACAATCTCAAAGTCAAAATCCTGGAGGAACTTGAGCCATCACCGCTATCTCAGGTTTAGGTCCTTCTGTGATAAAATTTTCCTAAGACTCTGGTGGTCAGAGTATATGGTAAAGCGCTCTCCCATTAGATAGTGTCGCCACATCTTCAGGGCGAAGACCACTGCTGCTAACTCCATGTCATGGGTAGAATAGTTCTGCTCATGCTGCCTCAACTACTGTGAACCGTAAGATATCACTGCTCGCTCTTGCAACAGGACACACCCAAGTCCGGTCCCCGATGTTTCGTAGTAAACTACATACCCTATGCCCTCCTCTGGCAGCCTCAAGATGGGCTCACTGGTTAATCTCCGCCTCAACTCCTAAAAACTCTGTTGACACCTATCTGTCCATAGGAAGGGTTTCCCCTTCTTCTTCAAAGCTGTAAGTGGTGCTACAACTCTGGAGAAGTCTGGAAAAAATCTCTGATTGTACCCAACCAGACCTAGGAAACTCTGCACCTCTGTCACGCTCCTTGGTGGCTCCCAAGAAAGTACCGCCTCGACCATCGCGGGATCCACTACAACTCCCGCATCTGAGATGGCATGCCCTAAGAATTGAACCTATCTAAACCAGAACTAGCACTTCGAGAGATTAACAAAAAGCTGGTAATCTTAGAGTGTATCCAGTACAACCCACAAGTGGTAGCCATGCTCCTCCTTAGTGGTCGAGTAAATCTGTATGTCGTCAATCAAAACTACAACAAACCGATCAAGGTAGGGATGGAAGATCATATTCGTGAGACTAATGAACACTGATGGAGCATTGGTCACACCGAAGGGCATGACCAAGAACTCATAGTGGTCATACCGACACCTGAAGGCCGTCTTCTGCACATCCTCATCCCGAACTCGGAGCTGATGATAGCCTGACCTAAGGTCTATCTTCGAGAACCACTGTGCACCCTTGAGCTGATCGAAGAGGTCATCAATTCTCGGAAGGGGGTACTTTTTCCTCACGGTCACCTGGTTCAGGGGTTGGTAGTCGACACACAGTCACAAGATCCCATCCGCCTTCTTGGTGAACAGAATCGGAGAAGCCCAGGGTGAAACACTGGGGCAGATGAAGCCTTTCCCCTGTATGTCCTCTAGTTGTACCTGCAGCTCACGAAGCTCGGCGGGATCCATCTGATATGATGGAGTAAATATCAGTGATGTCTCGGGGTACATGACTATGTAGAAATCTACCTCCCTAAGAGGAGTTAATCCTGGAACGTCATCAGGGAAAACGTCCACATACTGATCCGCCACAACAGGAAAACTCAGACTCCGCACATAAACTGCTCTGAGGATGGGACTAGCCAACTGATGTGTGATCGGCTGCCCTCTCCTTTGCATCAGTCCATCCTGTGGTGTGAAGGTTACCTTCTCGCCGGTGAAGTTGAACCTAGTCCCATCCGTGCAGACACTCCGCACTTTGCGCATAATATAGTCGATTTGAGCATGGACTGTAGATAACCAGTCCATACCCAAGATGAAGTCATAAGGCCTCAACGCCACTACAAGAAGATCCCAGCCAAAGCTCTTACCTCCTAGAGTATTCTCACACTGCTGGCACTAGTGTGTGATCGTCGAGTCTGCTTCCGTAGGAGTCTCTAACCATAAGGATCGACCCAACGTCTCCGTCGGAATCTCCAAGCTTCGAACAATGGTAGCGTAAATAAAAGAATGACTTGCACCTGTGTCTATAAGAACTGCAGAAAGGTTAGAGTAGACACAGATAGTACCTCGAATAATCTCTGGTGCGCCGTGGTCGTATTCCACTGCAGCCTGGAGCTGAGCTTGCCTCTGCCCGCCAGATCCTTGTGGTCGGGGTGGAACTCCTGGAGGTGGTGGTTGTAGAGCCTCGAAGCATCGTCCACCACTCGCTGCTCGGCTAGCTCATCGGCCTCGTCCGCCTGCTCCATGCAGACCGCCATGGTCCGACCTCTACCATTGCATAGGAGGTCCCTCCACTGTCTTCTTATTGTCTACTTGGTGGGTCGGGCAGTCACAAGCAATGTGGCCCTACCCGCAACATGCATAGCTTTGTATGATCCTCGTAAGGCTGGCTCTATGTCGTGTGCCCCGCACAACGGAACAAGTATCCTGAGGTTTCCCACCTGACGGCCTAGTCCGCTTGGACCCCTGGGACATCTGTCGACTACCAGCTACAGAAGACTCCTCTCCGTGCCGTCCTGCGGTGGGTCTCGCTACTGATGGCTGCTCGGCGAGAAAGCTCTCCACTAAAAGGGCTCGCTCTAGCATTCCCTCCTACTTCAGGATGATGAGAGGAATCATCGAAGCTCTGATCTCATGCCTCAGTCCCTTCTCAAACGTCCAGGCCCGGATGAATGGGACACATACCATGTCCGTGGAGTAGCTCGAGAGGTTGGTAAATCTCCCCGAGTACTGGGCAACTGTCATGCTTCCCTGCCGCAGCTATAGTAACTCTTGGATGCGCATTGCACAGAGGGTGGCTAGAAAAAACTCTTAACGGAAGATGCTCTCGATGTCCGTACAAAGTATTGATGCCTCGTCGTCCACCTGGATCATCAAGCTCCACCATCTACCTGCTGCCGTGTGTAGAAGACTCATGGAAAAGATCACCATGAGGTCTGCTAGTGTCCCTACCAATCTGAAGACTCCGACGATAGCCTCCAACCAATCCTTGGATGCCTGAGGATCTGTTTATCTGTAGAACTTGGGCGGTCTCTACATCTGAAACTCATGCAACGCACTCAGGAGGCGTGCACTCTCCACCACTGGGGTTGGTAGCATCAGTGGATCAGCGGGTAGTGGTACCATTGGTGCCTCCACTGTAATGGGGCCCTACAACGAGGCCACATCGCTGGGTGGGCTGCCATCCCGCACGTAACTAGGAACCCTGGCAGTCTGCCTTCGTGGGGCCATCCTGAAAAGAAAAAGGTGTGCCACGGTCAAACAATATACCTGTTGAGCTGACACAAAGTAATCACAAATAAAACTTGTGAAGGAAACACAAACTCAATCAGTGTCTTCATGCACTGTGTCGGAAATCAGAGGTCAGGGTCCTGGTGTATGGATATGTCAGCCGCCGCACCAACACTGGACTCCCTGGACTGAAAATCCACACTCAATACTCTTAACACTATTGCTTCACATAAAGGAAGGGTCGGAGTCCTGAGTTTTTCGGTAGAACTGACTCCTCTGATACCAATTTGTCATGACCCGTCCTCAGAGCCCGTTCCGTGACTACCCCAAGCCAGCCTTCCTTAGGATAGGGGCTGGAGACTAGCACCAAAGGCATAAAACCCAAAAGAAAAGGGAATTAATTGTCTTTAGAAAGTAAAAAAACACAACAGAGTACGCAAGCAATGTAAGCACTAAGTAAAACTGAGTACAAAAGTATGTGCTGAAAAGTAAATGGGCCAGTATACAAACCCAACTAAAAACACAGTACAACTGAAATGAAAGTACAACAATAGTAGGTAAAACAACAGCACCGAGTCTTCCTCTAGAAACCCCACCTAAATGGTGGGTACAGATAGTCTCCTCAGCTCCTCGGGTCTGGCCATCCACTCCGTGTACGTCCCGCCAAGTGGTCCACCTCAAAGTACCGTCCAGCTCTACAAGCCTCCACCTCGACTAGTGTTGTCTGTCGTCTGCATCCAACACAACGTAGTGCAGGCATAGCCCGTGCAGGGGTGAGTATACGATACTCAGTAGGGACCCCGAGACCCCCGAAGGTCTCTCACAATCCATGAAGGATAAACCCCAAAGGAATGGTAAAATCACAAAGTATCAACCAACTTGACTTAGGTATATTCCAATACATATACCCAAGTCATCAATTAAAAATGGATCCAACTCTCGATCCAAGAACATCCCAATCCATACAGAAAAAGGCAACCTAGTCCACACAGGAATAGACAACCCAGTCCACACAGAAAAGCACAACCCAGTCCACACAGGAAGCAAGTCAATCACATCGATGATAATGATTGAAAATCAAGACTCAACTAACACAGGTATACATCTTTTTTATAGGGATAGAGATGATCAGATGTATCCACTGAATCATCTAATCTATTAGACCCACATAGGATACAAGACCAGCTAAGCTGTCGGACCCACATAGGATACAAGACCATCTACTCTGCCGGACCCACTCAGGATACAAGTACGATGGTCAATACTGCCGGACCCACGTAGGATACAAGAACAGTAGTCATCGTCGTCAAACCCATAGAGGATCCTAGTATGGTCGTCATCGCTATCAATCCCATGAAGTATCCAAGTACAGTCGTCCTCGCTGCCGAACCCATGGAGGATCCAAGTGCAGTCGTCATCGTCGCATCGCAGCTAGCTCTAGGGTTCCCGCACACAGCATGCTCGATTTTGGGAGGGTCCGCTCCTAAATAAAGATATTATATACATCAAGTATCACTGAGTCCAGAGTTGATGTACCCCAAAGTTCTGTCTCGTCAAAATAAACCCAACACGGAAAACGGTGCGTCAATCGGACGCCTGGTCTGAGAGTTAGTGTCCTTTTCATCCCAGGGGATTGGTTGGTTTTTTAAGATACAACCAACCCGACCATACACCAACTAAATCTAATACTCAAGTACAATAATCCAAAAGAACCGTCTCAACAAAAGGATTTCAATGCAATTGACGGCATGTCAATCAGACGTCTGGTCCATAAGTTATAAGCTTTTCTGCTCCAAGGGCCCGGTTGGTTTTGAGTTCGAACAACCTGACTATACCCAAAAATTTCCAAAAACTCAAGTGCAATATACTGAAAATACCATCTCAATCCAAGGATTCCTATGCAACTGGAGGTGCATCGAACTGAGGTCTGTAGCTCAAGTTATAGGCGATAGACTGTAAACGGTCCGAAGTGGGGGGTCTGGGCACGGTCCGACTCGACCCAACCCCCCTGGGTCAGCCTGAACCGGGTTGACCCAACCTGGCTGGGCGTGGCCCGGCCCGACCGGCGCGGCCCGGTACACGTGACCCACTTTGGCCTGGCCGGGGGGCATGCTGGCTCGGCCTATGAGCCGCGCGAGGGGGCGGGGCCCTCTGTTCCGCAGACGTGGCCCCAGGCTGGCGCCGCAGTTTCCGCCTGGATCCCGCGCGGCCACGGGATCCCACCCTCAATGCCGCGGCTGTAGCTGTAGAAGGCTTTTTCTGGCAGTGCACTAGGGCATCACCGCCTCTAGGAGGCTAGCGGGCATCGGCCGCCGCCTCCGGACGTCGGCACCGCTACAGCAGTGACCCGCGCCGCCGGGGGCTTCCGCGGGCCACGGGAGTCATTCCGGTGGTCCGATTTTATTCCTGTATGTGTATGCGGTCGTCTTGGGACCCATACATCATTGCGAAGGCCTCCAATCGCCATTGAATTCCTGCTTCATTGTCACCAAATATTCTGCGCATCAAGATCAAAAATAGATGTGGGTTCAGACTTGCTTGTTAGTCCGCGCCCACCGTGTTAGTGGTTAAAAACATCACCCAAAAATTACACGCCATGTCGAGTGTATAAATCACATAATGAAAAAAATATAAAAATTACCCTACCTCAACAAATGAATACAAATGTCAGTGTTGCAGTAGATGGTGTTGCGTTAGACGTCGTCGTGGTAGACAACATCACGGGGAAAGGGTTCGTAGGTGTCGTCGGAGTGCGCCAAGGAGGAAGCATCATCTCCTCTCTTGTCGCAGAGAAGAGGATCTCTGGTGCGTCGTTGTTCTACGAGGAATCAGCATTCTTCTTCGTTCTTCATCGGAGGCTGGCGTTCTTCCAAAACCTCAAGAGTTCTCTCGATCTTCCTCACACAATGAAAGCTCCCCCCCCCCTTAATAAAATAATAGGCTACTCCTATTATTTTATTACACACACAAAGCATCACTCCCAAAATTAAATCACCACATTAAGTAAAACGTGTTGACAATAAATTAAGGAAGGGAGAGGGAGGGTCCCCATTTATTAACCATGTAGGAAATTAAATAAAAAGGGTAGGAAGGGGAAATATCATCATTAATTTGCGGGTTGACATGAATTAATGGAGTGAGGTGGAGAGATTGGCATTTAATGGGGTGTTGCCAATTTGATGAGGGGTTTTTGAATTGTTTAGAGGAAATTAAATAGTTGGGGCTTGTGTGGGACCCACCACTCTAACATCCACACTTGGGAAGTTAGGTGATTGTGGGCCCCACCCTTAACTACCCATTGGAGGGTATAACCTCCTTACAATATAAAAATTGTTCTGACAATTTTTTTTCACTTCTTAAATAAACCCCCATTAATTAACTTATCCTCCATTGCGAACGCAACTATAGTAAGGGTCACATTAAGCAATTACCGACATTGTGAGTTCATTGGTTCCCTTGGATTTTAATTCCGAGCACCGGTTCAAAAGATAGAAAAACCTGCTCGTTCGTTCATTGAACGTACCTGATCTAAACTTCAGAAATTGATTCCGGGCACACCGAGCCTCAGAATCAAGTGTCGTCAGAAGTCACAGACTCGTAAAATTTCAAAGTATTTAAGAAAAAAAAGTTCCTTGAAATTTCCAAGTCTTTACATTGAGTCACCATTATTATAACACAAGCCTAGAAAGTCACACATAAGGATTGGTTTTAACCAAAAGATCCTCCTATAATGGTTTTAATTGCAATCCATTGTAGGTGATTAAATGAATAAGGTATGGATTTCAAGAACCATCACTTTTTTAATGACATGAATACTATAACATGAATATTTTGGAGCTTATGGAAGCATTGGAGAATGATCATTGACCATAAAATTTATATTAAATCTTAATTTAAATCATGAACCAAACTACCTCAAAAAAATAAAAATAAACAATATTAGTATAATAAGTGAAAAAAATTATTATAAGAGATGAAAAATATTTACAAAACGATATGTTGAACATATTTAATTAACCTAAATTCATTATTTAGGATTTTATATGAATTTATTTTGTGATTAATGACTTGATCTAAGAGTTCTCTCCTATTCTTTTTTGTTATTATAGTTGTGTTATCTATCACTCTCAATCTCTGTATGTTATTTTTTTAACATTTCATTTATTATACATCTATATTATTTTCACATATTTCTTTAATGTATACTATCTAATTTTCCATTTGTTTTTTTAGGTTATTCAGGTCCCTCTAGTCCCCTTTCTATCATTTTCTTTAAATTTAACTTGATATAGAGAACATTTTTATTTCTTCTTCATTTTCAAGTTTAAATATTATAAATATTATAATATTTATATTGTTTAAAAACACATCTTATTTTTGTACAAGATATCCTAATTCATATCTATTTTTGGGTAAACCCTATGATCTTATCTATTTTAATAACTATGTCAACCATTTTGTAAAAGATGGATAAATGAATTCAACTCTTCAACTACTTCTTCGTATTTTCTTATGATTTTTTACTTCACTTTGAGAATTATTTTTATAAACAATGGTTATTTTTATAAAAAATATTATAAAATATTCCTTAATAATTTCTTTTATTGGCATTCTATATGATACCTCTATGGTTAAATATTTATGGTTTTATTGTGTTTTTGATTTCATTATACTGTATTTATTTCATGATTTTGATTTATGTATGTTTATTTTATATGTGGTAAAATTATGATTTAAATAATATAAATTTATGGGTGGTATTAAAATTATAGATCCCCCTAATTCATTGGGTAATTATTCATATCTCTTGTGATCATTATTTGTGTGAATAATGTGGTTAGCATTGTCTATCATGTTTTTCTCTCTCAACAGTGAGCCTTGACTTATTTCTATAATGAAATGCCTTGTGTATAATAAATATTGTTACGATTCTCAAGTTTACAAAGATCCTATGATACTTTTCCCATTATTTCATGTTTCCATGTGACAATTTATAATATTTTTCTTTATGATCTTAGGTTATGATAATTGAAATTTTGATAACTCCCCTATGATTAACTTTATTTATCCCCTTATAGAGACTTTTGTCTCATCCATTTATTTTATGTATGTTTCTATGATATTACATAAAATTATAGGAGTATGAATATATCTTGGAGAAAATTATTAATATTTAAATAAAAAATTCCATAGTTTCTTTAAGACTATTTTATTATATAATTAATTTTCTGAGGGAACCCGACCTCTACATTTTTGGGTTTTTGTTATATATATTTTATGAGAAAAATACCATAAAATTATGTGTATGAAATGTGATTTTTTATATATTGTATTAGATAAATGTTTTGTTTTTTTGGATATTGGTTTGGTAAACATAATAGGATATACACTATAAATACCCTAGATTGAGAATTAAGAAGCCTTGAGTGAGGACACACATGGGAATTGTTAGCTTTTATTTCTATATTCATAATTTTCATTTTGTATTCTTGTTAATTTGAGTATTAAGATACATAATTTTCCATCCTTTTAGTAAATTATTCGAAGTAGGAGGAATCCTATCAATAAAAAATGTGAAGGGAGATGTAATGATTTAAAAATTGAGATGCCAAATATAACGGGAGTGGGAGTCAAAAACCTTATGATGGTACTTTCTCCATTGAATCATGTTATGAATAATAAATTGAACCTGGTGGAGAAGAAAACTTCTTCAAAATATGACCAAATTATTGTTGAGTCCTTTATGTGATAATAACCAATATATTTTACTAGATATTTTAATCCTTTAATAATGGAGTGATGTATAAATTCAATTGAAAAAATAATTTTCATGCTCTAATTATCTAATAAAGAGAATGTTTTCATGACCACATATCACTTAAATAGAGAATATGAAAAATAGTAGACATTGATTAATAATAAAAATCCTAATAAATAAATCTAATAAATGGAATGAGATGAATTCTTCAAAATATTTATTTGATAAATATTTTACTCACACAGTTTGTGTTAAAATAGAGAGGAAATTTCCTAGACATATGAAAAGGAAGTAATAATCAATTAGGTCATATGATGTTAGATTCAAAATACTTGAAATGTATACTTATATATTTTTCATTGAACCTAAAAGTATGTTTAGACACATTTAGTGGCTCAAATAAAATCCATTAAAAATATTTAGTGATTTAAGACTTTGATAGATATGAAGAAATAATTAAATTTTCTTTTAATATGGAAAACATTATTGGTGAATCTCAATAATCTCACAGGACTATAGAAAAGAATATGCTAATGGAGTTTAATTATTAATATTTAATTGATAATCTTCATGGAGGAAAAAATATTAATCTTCCCACATATTTAAAGTATGGGAAGAAGAACCCTGGAAATTACCTCAATGGAATGATTAAATGTCAAAACAATTGAAAAGAGGCGAATCAATCTTAGTAAAATAAAAGTTATATGAATAAAATAATTAATATTATAATTTAAATAAAGGTTCCACTAAACCCTCCCATATGGACCAATGATTCAACTATAGGGAGCATAAGCATTATGAAAATCAATGCCCTAAACCAAAAGTTATAGAGGATAACCAACACCCATAAACTCTAAATTCAAGGGAATAAGGGAGATATTATAAAATTTCAACTATTGAGGTGGGTTATGAAAATGAAGTGGTGCCAGGTACACTTTTTATTCATTCAATAATAGAAAATTTTCACTTTCATTTTGGTTATACATATTTTTTTGTATCATAAAAGTTAGGTAGAAATATTCAATCACCTCATTGTGATATAATGTTTCAGTTATCAGTGAAAATAAAAAGTAGAGTAATGATTGTATCTAAAATATATCACTCTTCCTTAATTAAAATTTATAATAAAAATATTCAAACTAATCTAGTTATTCACCCTTTCGAATAATTTGATGTTATATTGGGCATAGAATAGTTTTCATTATATAGAGATAACATCAAATTTGGATAGGGGGAAATTAATTTCCATATCCCAAATAATCATTTTTATTCAATTAAAGAGAAAATATAATTATTGATATCATTTAGAAAATCCTTCACATATATATATATTATTTCTATATGACTAACAATTTTTGACTCAAATGATTGAGACAAAGAAAAAGACCATCCTGGAAGACATTCCAATTGTAGGGGAATATATTAGTGTATTCCCTTAAGTATTTCATATAATTCATATAGATTTATAAGTTAAGCTCTACATATATGGTATACTTGTAACACTACCCATATCCAAGAGTCTCTACCAAATTGAACTAATTGAAATGGAAACGTTAATGAATAAACAACAATAGAACCTCAAAGAAGGTTTTATATCCATATTTATTCTTCAAAAGGTACCCCAATATTCTTCATCAAGAATAATTATGGGTCAATGTCATGATCTTATCAAGATAAAAATAAGGAAATATTATTTGATGAAAAATTGATGAAATGTTAAATAAAATACATTGGGCTCATGACATGACCCAACCCACTGGTACCCCTCATGGGTAGGCTATTAGCCTGAGTGTACCACCCCAAGACCATCTATAATTGTCCATGGCTAGGTGAGTAGAAAAGAGTAAACATATCAAAAAAATGTAATACCTTATCCTAAAGTACATATACTCAAAACATTCCCACATTAAGAATATAATAGCATGAAAAATTAAAAAAATCATCATGAATATATCAAAATTAATATGAAACATGATAAATTTAAATATGGTTTAACCAATACAGACTATAAAGTAGGGTAAAAACAAAATCCCAATATAAAAATAAAATAAAACCTAGGAAAATTTGGAAATAAAGGATACTCCTTAATGGACATTTCTAGAAATGAATATTGACTGTGTTTGTCACCTCTGAACACCACTAGTCTCTTACTGAACCAACATTGTGACCATCATGATTGTAAGAAATAGTGCATTTCAACCTTCCACATCACACATGCCATCACACCACAACATTAAGGCACATTCTTGATCACCATAGGTTAGAGAAAATAATTGTGGAATCAAAATAATAACAAGTGGGAATGGTTTCACCCTAATATAATAAAAATCTTATAGAAAAATCCAATTGAGAATCTTAAAGGGTGCATTCATACATTGTAATTCCATGAATATAAAATAAAAAGTCCCAAATAAAAAAGGAAAACCAAAAAATGGAATAAGTAACATATAACAATCATCAAAAATTTTTAATATAAACAACAACATCTATTATAAATAATTAATTCCTGATGTAGAGTAAACTATATAGAAATATATACACAACAGCTAGTCAAATTGGTCGATACAAGATCATATAGATATAAACCATAAAATAAAAAAGTGATATACCACATGAAACCTCCATCTGACCATTGGTCAATAGTCGTATCCACAAAATACATCAATAGAACTCACAAACAACACCTAATCAAATAACACACCTTAAGAACCTATATGAAAAACATAAGAGTTATATACACACATTCATGTGCGTTTTCAGGGTATGGGTAAAATAATCCCAGTAGATTTTCACCAAAGAGTATATACAATTCATTTTAAAATAAAATTCATAAATTATAGTCTGAACAACATTTATTTTCTTACATTTGACTAGGGTGTATCTGTGAGTCTTCGGCAGCTGGTAGCCGACGGATGACTCACGGGTCCAGGCAGACCAGACCCCCACGCAGACGGCCTCAGGACACCGGCTCAGCAGTACGAGGCACACAGCGGAGTGCCAGCCTTTCGAGAGGCAGGCTGTGCTACTCTTGCGGCGGGCAGGGTCACATGGCTCGTGACTGCCCGACTCGCCGATCAGAGGAGCAGCAGACGGTGGAGGGGCCACCCAGGCAGAGGCAGAGGGTCGACCGTGGCGGTCCGCAGGGAGGAGGCGGACGAGGCAAAGGAGCTGGCCGAGCAGCGGGTGGTGGGCGACGCTTCCAGGCTCTACCCCCACCACCACCAGGAGGGCCACCTCGACCACATGGAGCTGGCGGGCAGGGACAGGCCCAGCTCCAGGCAGTGGAGGCCTACGACCCTGACTTGCCAGAGATGATTCGAGGTACGATATGTGTCTATTCCACCCTTGCTGCAGTACTTATAGACACAGGAGCGAGTCACTCTTTCATAGCCTCTGCCCTTGTTCGGAGCTCGGAGATTCCGACTGAGCCGTTGGCTCGACCCTTACGGCTAGAGACTCCTACGGGAGCAGACTCGACGATTACGCACTGGTGCCGGCAGTGTGAGCTTACTCTAGGAGGCGAGAGCTTCGGCTGGGATCTCCTTGTAGCGTCGTCGAGGCCTTACGACGTCATCTTGGGCATGGATTGGCTATCCACGGTTCATGCCCAGATCGACTGTTTTAGGCGCAAGGTGCGATGTGTTCGCACCGACTGGAGCAGGTTTACCTTCACCGGCGAGAAGGGAACCTTTGCAGCACAGGATGGACTTCCGCGGAGGAGAGTGCAGCCCATCTCTCATCAGTTGGCTAGCCTCATCCTAGGAGCAGTGGACGTGCGGAGTCCGGCTTTTCCTGCAGTGGTGGACCAGTACGTGGACGTCTTTCCCGATGACGTTCCAGGGCTACCTCCTCGTAGAGAGGTAGACTTTTACATCGACTTGTACCCCGGGACAGCCCCGATATCTTCTCCAGCATATCGGATGGCCCCCGCCGAGCTTCGAGAGCTGCGGGTACAGTTGGAGGACTTGCAGAGCAAGGGGTTTATCCGACCCAGTGTTTCACCCTGGGCTTCCCCGATTTTGTTCGCCAAGAAGGCGGACGGGAGCTTGCGACTGTGTGTCGACTATCGTCGCCTGAACCAGGTGACAGTGAGGAACAAGTATCCGCTGCCACGGATTGATGACCTCTTCGATCAGATCAAGGGAGCGTGGTGGTTCTCGAAGATAGACCTCCGGTCAGGCTATCATCAGCTCAGAGTTCGAGACAAGGACGTGCAGAAGACGGCCTTCAGGTGTCGGTATGGCCATTATGAGTTCTTGGTTATGCCGTTCGGCGTAACCAATGCTCCAGCAGTGTTCATGAGCCTCATGAACAGGATCTTCCAGCCATACCTCGACCGATTTGTCGTTGTCTTCATTGACGGCATCTTGGTATACTCGACGACTGAGGAGGAGCATGCCTACCACCTGCGAGTTGTGCTAGACACACTCCGAGAGCACCAGCTTTATGGCAAGCTCTCAAAATGCCAGTTCTGGTTACGTGAGGTCCATTTCTTGGGGCACGTCATTTCTGAGGCGGGAGTTGTAGTGGATCCCGCGAAGATCGAGGCAGTGCTAGCTTGGGAGCCACCCAGGAGCGTGACAGAGGTGAGGAGCTTCTTGGGCTTAGCCGGATACTATCGGAGATTTGTGCCGGACTTCTCCAGAGTTGCGGCACCACTCTCAGCCTTGACGAAAAAGGGGAAACCCTTCGTGTGGTCAGACAGATGTCAGCAGAGCTTCCAGGAGCTGAGACAGAGATTGACCAGCGCACCTATCTTGAGGTTGCCTGAGGAGGGAGTTGGGTACGTAGTTTACTGCGACGCATCAGGGACTGGACTCGGGTGCGTCCTGATGCAGGAGCGGGCCGTGATCGCCTACGGATAACGTCAGTTGAGGCCGCATGAGCAGAACTACGCCACTCATGACCTGGAGCTAGCAGCAGTGGTCTTCGCTCTGAAGACTTGGCGGCACTATCTGATGGGCGAGCGCTTCACAGTCTTTTCTGACCACCAGAGTCTCAGCTATATCTTCTCTCAGAAGGACCTGAACCTGAGACAGCGGAGATGGCTTGAGTTCCTCCAGGACTATGACTTTGAGATAGTCTATACTCCTGGGAAGGGGAACGTGGTAGCCGATGCCCTCAGCAGGAGGACGGGCATTCAGCTACTTGAGGAGGCGACGGAGCAGCTAGCCTCCTTGCAGATATCCTTCGTGGATAGAGACGGAGCAGCCTTTCTTCAGTCTCTCACAGTCTCTCCTCCACTTCTACAGCGGGTCAGAGAGGCTCAGCGTGGGGACGCTGATTGTGAGACCCGGCATGCACTGATATCCTCAGGTCAGGCGCCTGATGGCTTCTCCCTTGGAGCAGAGCACGACATCCTTTTCAGAGGACGTACCTTCGTACCAGTAGCTTTACGAGAGGAGGTGCTGAGAGAGTTTCACACTTCTCCCTTGGCGGTACATCCCGGAGTGGCAAAGATGTACCAGGATCTCAGACGGCAGCACTGGTGGCCGGGCATGAAGAAAGCTGTGGCAGAGTTCGTTTCACGATGCCTCACCTGCCAGCAGGTGAAGGCAGAGCATCAGGTACCAGCAGGCTTGGTACAACCCTTGGAGGTCCCGGAGTGGAAGTGGGACAGCATATCTATGGATTTCGTGACTGGACTTCCACGCACTTCCAGAGGTCACGACTCCATTTGGGTGATTGTCGACCGACTTACCAAGTCGGCACACTTCTTACCCATCAGAGAGCAGGGCTCAGTGGAGAGCTTGGGACGTCTTTACGTCCAGGAGATCGTACGGCTTCACGGTGTGCCATCATCTATCGTCTCCGATCGAGATGCTCGTTTCACTTCCCGGCTTTGGAAGGGGTTGCAGGAGGCGTTCGGGACGCGGCTCCATCTGAGCACAGCCTTCCACCCTCAGACGGATGGTCAGACGGAGAGGACCATACAGACACTCGAGGACATGCTCCGTGCATGTGTTCTCGACTTTGGTCGCAGCTGGGAGGACCACCTACCCTTGGTGGAGTTCGCGTACAACAACAGCTACCACTCCACCATCGGGATGGCACCATACGAGGCGTTGTACGGCAGACCCTGCAGATCACCGTTGTGCTGGACAGACCCTGGGGAGTCAGCACTCGTGGGACCAGAGATGGTCCGAGCCACGACATAGAAGGTCCAGATCATCCAGGAGAGAATGAGGACAGCTCAGAGCCGGCAGAAGTCATATGCTGACAGGAGGCGGAGGCCACTAGAGTTCGAGGATGGCGACCACGTCTTTTTGCGTGTCTCACCTCGACGTAGTTTACGGAGATTTGGCCGAGGAGGCAAGTTGTCTCCACGCTTCATCGGGCCTTTCCAGGTCCTCAGCAGGATAGGAGAGGTGGCTTATCGCCTGGCTCTACCACCTCAGTTGCACCGGGTGCACGACGTCTTCCACGTGTCTCAGCTGAGGAGATACGTGCACGACCCGACGCACATCATCGACTTTGGGGAGCTGGACGTGGACGATGGGGCGACTTTTGCGGAGGTCCCAGTGGCGATCGAGGATCGACAGGAGCGGGTCCTACGTGGGCGGTCGATTCCTCTTGTGCGCATCAGATGGCAGCACGTGAACCTCCAGGAGAGCACTTGGGAGCGGGAGGCTCAGATGCGTGCTCAGTACCCCCATTTGTTCCCCTAGTTTTTGATGTATCTTTACGGGGACGTAAAGCCCTGAGGTGGGAGTAATGTAAAGACCCGCAAATTTCAAGGAAATTTTTTTTCTTAATTTTCTTTGGAATTTTACAAGAGCGCAGCTTCAGACGGCACCTGATTCCGAGGCCCGGTGTGCCCGGAATCAATTTCCGAAGTTTGGCTCGGGTACGTTCAGTGAACGGACGAGCGGGTTTTTCTATCTTTTGAACCGGTGCCCGGAATCGAATTCTGAGGGCACCGATGAAATCGCAGCGCCAGTATTTGCTTAGAAACGCCTCTTCCGGAGTTGCGTTTGCTCAGACGTGGTTTTTAAATTTTGCGGCTTTAAGTCAGAAATAAAATAAAGTTTGTGCGACAAATTTATTTTAATTCACTTAAGCTGCTTGGAAGCCACTTGAAGTCGCTTAAAGACGGCTTGAACTGAGTTGAACTGGATAGGATGCTATCCAGAAATATCCTACCCCTTGGTAGGATATTTGTGAGGCAGGGCCCGCACGAGCCCCGCCGTTTCTTTCGCTAAGTAACGCACCCGCGAAAACCCGTCAAAGTAACTGAAAAGTCAACCGACGCATTTTCTTTAATTCTTAACAGACCATTTAATTGGGCTGTTTCTTTCGTAAATTAAATGGGCTGTTTCGCTCGTTGAAATAATTCAACGAATTAATTGGGTCGTTACTTATGCGTTTTACGTTTGTTGGCAAAATAATAAAATAGACAAACTTGTCTATTTTGGAGGATTGCTATCGTTGTGCAATTCCTCTGAGCCTCCACCCTCTCCGCGAAGAACGCGAAGAACGCGAAGAACGCGAAGAACGCGAAGAACGCGAAGAACGCCGGCGACCGGAATTCGACGATGCACGCCGAGATCTGCGACGTCAACGAGCTTTACCCGCGACGTTCTTCGGCGACGCTCTTCTTCCACGGCCGATCCTCGTTCGGCAACTAAGGTGAGAATCGGACCTTAATTCTCCCTTTCTTCTTTTAAAATTTCATGACAACGGATTTAATTAATTAAATCTGTTTGTTCTTGATCCGGAGATTGGCGACGCGACGCCGGATACCGCGACGACGCGACGATCTCCTTCTTCCGCGACGAGCGATTCCGCGACGAGCGATTCCGCGACGACCTCTCGTCCGACGACGACTTCGAGGTAGGGTTTTTGTTTTGGAAAAGTTACCCCTTTTAAATTTTCTCGTGAACGTTCTTGAAAATTTAAAAAGCCGGTTTCAAACAAACAATTTTATCTTTAAATAAAATTGTTGGATCATGTGTTGATCATCCTATTCTTTTCTCCCGTTGTTTATGGCTAACGCGGAGGGTGCGGGTCTAACGAACAAGACCCGGCAACCCTCCGCCGATCTCTTTTGTTGTGCGGATACGGCGGACGACGACAAACCGTGCGGCAGGGGCGATCCTTTGATCCCGCAGTGAAGGTCGGCATCCGGGAGGGGCAACGGCGCAGACGGGAGGCAAATCGGGCCGCCGGAGCATCTCCGGCGGCCCGCGGAAGGAGGCGGCGGCGCCGGCGACCGGGGGCGGCGGCACCCGGCGCGCCGCCGGAGGAATCCGCCGCGGCTCGGCCGCGGCGGCGGCGAACCAGCGGACCCGCGGTCCGCGGGTCCGGTCCACCCGGACGGGACGCGGCAAAGCGCCGCGTCCGCTGACCACCCGCGCGGCCCGCACGCGGGCCGCGGCTCCCTCGACCGCGGGCTGCACCCGCGGCCTTCCACCCGCGCGGCTGGCCAAGCCGCGCCGGCCGAGCCGGCCGGTCCGGTCGGCCGGGCCGCGCCCAGGCCGGACCGGACCCGGCCTCGCCGGGTCGGGCCGGGTCGGGCCGACCCGGTTCGGCCGACCCAGGGGGGGTTCGGGCCGGGTCGCCCCGGGCCCAGAACCCCCGTTTCGGGCCCTCTTCGGTCTTTCGCCCATATCTTGGGCCTGGGACCTCCGATTGACGAACCGTCAGCGGCTATGCGATCCTTGGATCGAGACGGTCGTTTCGGTATATTATAATCAAGGTTTCGGAAGACTTTGGGTTCGGCCGAGTTGGTTCGTACACGAAACCAACCGGGCCCTCGGAGCGGAAACGCTCATAACTTGAGCTACGGACGTCCGATCGACGTACCGTCAGCTGTGGTAGTTTCCTCTAAGTGAGACGGAACTTTTGGCATACTCCGCCCGAGGATCGGATACAGGCGGAGTACGGTCGGGTTGGTTTTGCCCTAAAAACCAACCGGGCCCCTGGGACGAAAATGCCAATAACTCTCAGACCGGGCGTCCGATTGACGCGCCGTCTGTTGCGTTGAGATCCTGTTGTCGATACGGAACTTTTGGATACATCAACTTCGGACTACGTATCAGTTGATGTATCAGCCCCTCGGCTCGTGGAGCGGACCCTCCTAAACGAGCTCGCTATGTGCGGGAACCCTAGCGCTGGCTGTGACTTCGACGACAGAGCAGAGATCCTCCGTGGACTGCGACGACGACAGAGCAGAGATCCTCCGTGGACTGCGACGACGGCAGAGAAGAGATCCTCAGTGGACTGCGACGACGGCAGAGCAGAGATCCTCAGTGGACTGCGACGACGGCAGAGCAGAGATCCTTCGTGGACTGCGGCGACGACTGTGCAGAGATCCTCAGTGGACTGCGTCGACTACTGCACTCAGCGATCCCACGTGGATCAGTGCCCGATCCTGTGTGGGTCCTACTACCGGTTCTGTGTGAGCCACTGCCTACCGGTTCTGTGGGAGCCACTGCCTACAGGTTCTGTGTGAGCCCGATCCTGTGTGGGTCTTTTGCGGGGGTTAGTACCTATCGATCCTTCGTGGGTCCGACGACTTAGATGGATCAGTGATCATCTTTGACGTCATCTGAAAAAGTATACCTGGTTGAGCTGAATCTTATGTTACTCTCCTTTGTGGATTGTGTTGAACTATCCTATGTGGATTTACTATTTACTCTCCTTTGTGGATTGTGTTGAACTATCCTATGTGGATTTACTGTTTACTCTCCTTGTGGATTTGAGTCTTGCTTTCCTTTGTGGATTGAGTTGTTCTTGAGCTCGTGAGTAGAGCTAGAATTGGGGACTTAGGTATATGTATGGGCATATGCCTAAGTCGAGTCAGATGTTACTTCGTGATTGCATCTTTCCTTTGTGCTATATCCTTTGTGGATTTCGGGAGACCTTCGGGGGTCTCGGGGTCCTTACTGAGTAGTTGTACTCACCCCTGCACGGGCTATGCCCGCACCTTGTCGTGTTGGTTGCAGACGACGGACAGCGCTGATCACAGTTGGGGCGTGGAGCAGGACGGTACCTGGAGGTGGACCACTGGGCGGGACGTGCTCGGAGCGGACGTGGGACCCGAGGAGCCTGGAGGCTATCTGTACCCACCCTTCAGGTGGGATTGCCAGTGGACGACACGAGGCCGCCGTCTTTTCTTCAGTTGCAATACTTTACATTTTCAGTTGTACTTTACAGTTGGGCTTGTATTTCCGGCCCCTTTTACTTTTCTGCACTTTACTTTCCGCTTGCTGACTCTGTGTGGTTGTTACTTATAAAGGCAATGCCTTCCCTGTGTACTGGGATTTTACGCCTTGGTGCTAGTCGCCAGCCCCTGGCCTATGGAAGGCGGGCTTGGGGTAGTCACGGCACGGGCCCCGAGGACGGGTCGTGACAAATTGGTATCAGAGGTGGTCGGTTCTACCGCAGACTCTGATCGTCCTTTCTTTCTATGTGAAGCAATAGTGTTTAGTGTATTGAGTGTGGTTATCAGTTCAGGGAGCCCAGTGTTGGTGCGGCGGCCGACGTATCCGTACACCAGGACCCCGACTCCTGATTTCCGACTTAATGCATGAAAACATTGATTGCGTGTGTGTTTCAAGTTTTCTTTGTGATTACTTGTGTCAGCTCACCGGGTATACTGATCTGCTTTATGAAAGTCTCAAGTTTTCCTTGTGATTACTTGTGCCAGCTCACCAGGTATACTGTTCTGACTGTGGTGCTCTTGTTCTCCTTTTCAGGATGGCCCCGCGACGACTGCCAGCTAGGGTTCCGAGTGTAGGGCGCGACGACAGCCCACCGAGCGACGAGGCCTCGGTGCAGGGCCCTTTGCCAGTAGTGGCACCGGCGGTAGCCTTACCCGCCGAGCCACCGATGCTTCCAGTACCAGATGCTGACGATGCACGTCGCCTTAGGGCACTGCATGAGTTTCAGAGCCAGCGACCGCCCAGGTTTCGCGGTGAGGCGGACCCCCAGGCCGCCGAGGACTGGCTAGAGGCGGTGGTACGGATCTTTAGGCTAGTGAGGACACCAGCGGATCTCATGGTGATTCTCGCAGCGAGCCTCCTGCAGGCGGCGGCAGGACGATGGTGGAGCCTGATGCTCCAGGTTCACGATGAGGCATCCCTGCTCTGGGCGGACTTCGAGAGCCTCTTCCGCTCTGAGTTCGTCCCGGCCACCCTCCGAGCAGTGCGCATCCAGGAGCTTCTCCAGCTGCGCCAGGGCAGCATGACGGTCGCTCAGTACGCGGCGAGGTTCACTGACCTATCCCGCTACTCGACCGACATGGTACGGGACCCCTTCTTCCGGGCCCGGACCTTCGAGCAGGGCTTGCGACAGGAGATTCGGGCGTCGCTGATCTCCCTCAGCATTCCGACCCAGGAGGGAGTGCTGGAGCGAGCCCTCCTGATCGAGAGCTTCCTGGCAGAGCCTTCTTCAGCGGCGAGACCTAGCGCAGGGCGGCAGGTAGCTGAGTCTTCGGCAGCTGGTAGCCGACGGATGACTCACGGGTCCAGGCAGACCAGACCCCCACGCAGACGGCCTCAGGACACCGGCTCAGCAGTACGAGGCACACAGCGGAGTGCCAGCCTTTCGAGAGGCAGGCTGTGCTACTCTTGCGGCGGGCAGGGTCACATGGCTCGTGACTGCCCGACTCGCCGATCAGAGGAGCAGCAGACGGTGGAGGGGCCACCCAGGCAGAGGCAGAGGGTCGACCGTGGCGGTCCGCAGGGAGGAGGCGGACGAGGCAGAGGAGCTGGCCGAGCAGCGGGTGGTGGGCGACGCTTCCAGGCTCTACCCCCACCACCACCAGGAGGGCCACCTCGACCACATGGAGCTGGCGGGTAGGGACAGGCCCAGCTCCAGGCAGTGGAGGCCTACGACCCCGACTTGCCAGAGATGATTCGAGGTACGATCTGTGTCTATTCCACCCTTGCTGCAGTACTTATAGACACAGGAGCGAGTCACTCTTTCATAGCCTCTGCCCTTGTTCGGAGCTCGGAGATTCCGACTGAGCCGTTGGCTCGATCCTTACGGCTAGAGACTCCTACGGGAGCAGACTCGACGATTACGCACTGGTTCCGGCAGTGTGAGCTTACTCTAGGAGGCGAGAGCTTCGGCTGGGATCTCCTTGTAGCGGCGTCGAGGCCTTACGACGTCATCTTGGGCATGGATTGGCTATCCACGGTTCATGCCCAGATCGACTGTTTTAGGCGCAAGGTGCGATGTGTTCGCACCGACGGGAGCAGGTTTACCTTCACCGGCGAGAAGGGAACCTTTGCAGCACAGGATGGACTTCCGCGGAGGAGAGTGCAGCCCATCTCTCATCAGTTGGCTAGCCTCATCCTAGGAGCAGTGGACGTGCGGAGTCCGGCTTTTCCTGCAGTGGTGGACCAGTACGTGGACGTCTTTCCCGATGACGTTCCAGGGCTACCTCCTCGTAGAGAGGTAGACTTTTACATCGACTTGTACCCCGGGACAGCCCCGATATCTTCTCCAGCATATCGGATGGCCCCCGCCGAGCTTCGAGAGCTGCGGGTACAGTTGGAGGACTTGCAGAGCAAGGGGTTTATCCGACCCAGTGTTTCACCCTGGGCTTCCCCGATTTTGTTCGCCAAGAAGGCGGACGGGAGCTTGCGACTGTGTGTCGACTATCGTCGCCTGAACCAGGTGACAGTGAGGAACAAGTATCCGCTGCCACGGATTGATGACCTCTTCGATCAGCTCAAGGGAGCGCGGTGGTTCTCGAAGATAGACCTCCGGTCAGGCTATCATCAGCTCAGAGTTCGAGACGAGGACGTGCAGAAGACGGCCTTCAGGTGTCGGTATGGCCATTATGAGTTCTTGGTTATGCCGTTCGGCGTAACCAATTCTCCAGCAGTGTTCATGAGCCTCATGAACAGGATCTTCCAGCCATACCTCGACCGATTTGTCGTTGTCTTCATTGACGACATCTTGGTATACTCGACGACTGAGGAGGAGCATGCCTACCACCTGCGAGTTGTGCTAGACACACTCCGAGAGCACCAGCTTTATGGCAAGCTCTCAAAATGCCAGTTCTGGTTACGTGAGGTCCATTTCTTGGGGCACGTCATTTCTGAGGCGGGAGTTGTAGTGGATCCCGCGAAGATCGAGGCAGTGCTAGCTTGGGAGCCACCCAGGAGCGTGACAGAGGTGAGGAGCTTCTTGGGCTTAGCCGGATACTATCGGAGATTTGTGCCGGACTTCTCCAGAGTTGCGGCACCACTCTCAGCCTTGACGAAAAAGGGGAAACCCTTCGTGTGGTCAGACAGATGTCAGCAGAGCTTCCAGGAGCTGAGACAGAGATTGACCAGCGCACCTATCTTGAGGTTGCTTGAGGAGGGAGTTGGGTACGTAGTTTACTGCGACGCATCAGGGACTGGACTCGGGTGCGTCCTGATGCAGGAGCGGGCCGTGATCGCCTACGGATCACGTCAGTTGAGGCCGCATGAGCAGAACTACGACACTCATGACCTGGAGCTAGCAGCAGTGGTCTTCGCTCTGAAGACTTGGCGGCACTATCTGATGGGCGAGCGCTTCACAGTCTTTTCTGACCACCAGAGTCTCAGGTATATCTTCTCTCAGAAGGACCTGAACCTGAGACATCGGAGATGGCTTGAGTTCCTCCAGGAATATGACTTTGAGATAGTCTATACTCCTGGGAAGGGGAACGTGGTAGCCGATGCCCTCAGCAGGAGGACGGGCATTCAGCTACTTGAGGAGGCGACGGAGCAGCTAGCCTCCTTGCAGATATCCTTCGTGGATAGAGACGGAGCAGCCTTTCTTCAGTCTCTCACAGTCTCTCCTCCACTTCTACAGCGGGTCAGAGAGGCTCAGCGTGGGGACGCTGACCGTGAGACCCGGCGTGCACTGATATCCTCAGGTCAGGCGCCTGATGGCTTCTCCCTTGGAGCAGAGCACGACATCCTTTTCAGAGGACGTACCTTCGTACCAGTATCTTTACGAGAGGAGGTGCTGAGAGAGTTTCACACTTCTCCCTTGGCGGTACATCCCGGAGTGGCGAAGATGTACCAGGATCTCAGACGGCAGCACTGGTGGCCGGGCATGAAGAAAGCTGTGGCAGAGTTCGTTTCACGATGCCTCACCTGCCAGCAGGTGAAGGCAGAGCATCAGGTACCAGCAGGCTTGGTACAGCCCTTGGAGGTCCCGGAGTGGAAGTGGGATAGCATATCTATGGATTTCGTGACTGGACTTCCACGCACTTCCAGAGGTCACGACTCTATTTGGGTGATTGTCGACCGACTTACCAAGTCGGCACACTTCTTACCCATCAGAGAGCAGGGCTCAGTGGAGAGCTTGGGACGTCTTTACGTCCAGGAGATCGTACGGCTTCACGGTGTGCCATCATCTATCGTCTCTGATCGAGATGCTCGTTTCACTTCCCGGCTTTGGAAGGGGTTGCAGGAGGCGTTCGGGACGTGGCTCCATCTGAGCACAGCCTTCCACCCTCAGACGGATGGTCAGACGGAGAGGACCATACAGACACTCGAGGACATGCTCCGTGCATGTGTTCTCGACTTTGGTCACAGCTGGGAGGACCACCTACCCTTGGTGGAGTTCGCGTACAACAACAGCTACCACTCCACCATCGGGATGGCACCATACGAGGCGTTGTACGGCAGACCCTGCAGATCACCGTTGTGCTGGACAGACCCTGGGGAGTCAGCACTCGTGGGACCAGAGATGGTCCGAGCCACGACAGAGAAGGTCCAGATCATCCAGGAGAGGATGAGGACAGCTCAGAGCCGGCAGAAGTCATATGCTGACAGGAGGCGGAGGCCACTAGAGTTCGAGGATGGCGACCACGTCTTTTTGCGTGTCTCACCTCGACGTGGTTTACGGAGATTTGGCCGAGGAGGCAAGTTGGCTCCACGCTTCATCGGGCCTTTCCAGGTCCTCAGCAGGATAGGAGAGGTGGCTTATCGCCTGGCTCTACCACCTCAGTTGCACCGGGTGCACGACGTCTTCCACGTGTCTCAGCTGAGGAGATACGTGCACGACCCGACGCACATCATCGACTTTGGGGAGCTGGACGTGGACGATGGGGCGACTTTTGCGGAGGTCCCAGTGGCGATCGAGGATCGACAGGAGCGGGTCCTACGTGGGCGGTCGATTCCTCTTGTGCGCATCAGATGGCAGCACGGGAACCTCCAGGAGAGCACTTGGGAGCGGGAGGCTCAGATGCGTGCTCAGTACCCCCATTTGTTCCCCTAGTTTTTGATGTATCTTTACGGGGACGTAAAGCCCTGAGGTGGGAGTAATGTAAAGACCCGCAAATTTCAAGGAAATTTTTTTTCTTAATTTTCTTTGAAATTTTACAAGAGCGCAGCTTCAGACGGCACCTGATTCCGAGGCCCGGTGTGCCCGGAATCAATTTCCGAAGTTTGGCTCGGGTACGTTCAGTGAACGGACGAGCGGGTTTTTCTATCTTTTGAACCGGTGCCCGGAATCGAATTCTGAGGGCACCGATGAAATCGCAGCGCCGGTATTTGCTTAGAAACGCCTCTTCCGGAGTTGCGTTTGCTCAGACGTGGTTTTTAAATTTTGCGGCTTTAAGTCAGAAATAAAATAAAGTTTGTGCGACAACTTTATTTTAATTCACTTAAGCTGCTTGGAAGCCACTTGAAGTCTCTTAAAGACGGCTTGAACTGAGTTGAACTGGATAGGATGCTATCCAGAAATATCCTACCCCTTGGTAGGATATTTGTGAGTCAGGGCCCGCACGAGCCCCGCCGTTTCTTTCGCTAAGTAACGCACCCGCGAAAACCCGTCAAAGTAACTGAAAAGTCAACCGACGCGTTTTCTTTAATTCTTAACAGACCATTTAATTGGGCTGTTTCTTTCGTAAATTAAATGGGCTGTTTCGCTCGTTGAATTAATTCAACGAATTAATTGGGTCGTTACTTATGCGTTTTACGTTTGTTGGCAAAATAATAAAATAGACAAACTTGTCTATTTTGGAGGATTGCTATCGTTGTGCAATTCCTCTGAGCCTCCACCCTCTCCGCGAAAAACGCGAAGAACGCGAAGAACGCGAAGAACGCGAAGAACGCCGGCGACCGGAATTCGACGACGCACGCCGAGATCTGCGACGTCGACGAGCTTTACCCGCGACGTTCTTCGGCGACGCTCTTCTTCCACGGCCGATCCTCGTTCGACAACTAAGGTGAGAATCGGACCTTAATTCTCCCTTTCTTCTTTTAAAATTTCATGACAACGGATTTAATTAATTAAATCCGTTTGTTCTTGATCCGGAGATTGGCGACGCGACGCCGGATACCGCGACGACGCGACGATCTCCTTCTTCCGCGACGAGCGATTCCGCGACGACCTCTCGTCCGACGACGACTTCGAGGTAGGGTTTTTGTTTTGGAAAAGTTACCCCTTTTAAATTTTCTCGTGAACGTTCTTGAAAATTTAAAAAGCCGGTTTCAAACGAACAATTTTATCTTTAAATAAAATTGTTGGATCATGTGTTGATCATCCTATTCTTTTCTCCCGTTGTTTATGGCTAACGCGGAGGGTGCGGGTCTAACGAACAAGACCCGGCAACCCTCCGCCGATCACTTTTGTTGTGCGGATACGGCGGACGACGACAAACCGCGCGGCAGGGGCGATCCTTTGATCCCGCAGTGAAGGTCGGCATCCGGGAGGGGCAACGGCGCAGACCGGAGGCAAATCGGGCCACCGGAGCAGCTCCGGCGGCCCGCGGAAGGAGGCGGCGGCGCGGGTCGCCGGCGCGGCGGCGCCGGCGACCGGGGGCGGCGGCGCCCGGCGGGCCGCCGGAGGAATCCGCCGCGGCTCGGCCGCGGCGGCGGTGAACCAGCGGACCCGCGGTCCGCGGGTCCGGTCCACCCGGATGGGACGCGGCAAAGCGCCGCGTCCGCTGACCACCCGCGCGGCCCGCACGCGGGCCGCGGCTCCCTCGACCGCGGGCTGCACCCGCGGCCTTCCACCCGCGCGGCTGGCCAAGCCGCGCCGGCCGGTCCGGTCGGCCGGGCCGCACCCCGGCCGGACCGGACCCGGCCTAGCCGGGTCGGGCCGACCCGGTTCGGGCCGACCCGGTTCGGCCGACCCAGGGGGGGGGGTTCGGGCCGGGTCGCCCCGGGCCCAGAACCCCCGTTTCGGGCCCTCTTCGGTCTTTCACCCATATCTTGGGCCTGGGACCTCCGATTGACGAACCGTCAGCGGCTATGCGATCCTTGGATCGAGACGGTCGTTTCGGTATATTATACTCAAGGTTTCGGAAGACTTTGGGTTCGGCCGAGTTGGTTCGTACACGAAACCAACCGGGCCCTCGGAGCGGAAACGCTCATAACTTGAGCTACGGACGTCCGATCGACGTACCGTCAGCTGTGGTAGTTTCCTCTAAGTGAGACGGAACTTTTGGCATACTCCGCCCGAGGATCGGATACAGGCAGAGTATGGTCGGGTTGGTTTTGCCCTAAAAACCAACCGGGCCCCTGGGACGAAAATGCCAATAACTCTCAGACCGGGCGTCCGATTGACGCGCCGTCTGTTGCGTTGAGATCCTGTTGTCGATACGGAACTTTTGGATACATCAACTTCGGACTACGTGTCAGTTGATGTATCAGCCCCTCGGCTCGTGGAGCGGACCCTCCTAAACGAGCTCGCTATGTGCGGGAACCCTAGCGCTGGCTGTGACTTCGACGACAGAGCAGAGATCCTCCGTGGACTGCGACGACGACAGAGCAGAGATCCTCCGTGGACTGCGACGACGGCAGAGCAGAGATCCTCAGTGGACTGCGATGACGGCAGAGCAGAGATCCTTCGTGGACTGCGGCGACGACTGTGCAGAGATCCTCAGTGGACTGCGTCGACTACTGCACTCAGCGATCCCACGTGGATCAGTGCCCGATCCTGTGTGGGTCCTACTACCGGTTCTGTGTGAGCCACTGCCTACCGGTTCTGTGGGAGCCACTGCCTACAGGTTCTGTGTGAGCCCGATCCTGTGTAGGTCTTTTGCGGGGGTTAGTACCTATCGATCCTTCGTGGGTCCGACGACTTAGATGGATCAGTGATCATCTTTGACGTCATCTGAAAAAGTATACCTGGTTGAGCTGAATCTTATGTTACTCTCCTTTGTGGATTGTGTTGAACTATCCTATGTGGATTTACTATTTACTCTCCTTTGTGGATTGAGTTGAACTATCCTATGTGGATTTACTGTTTACTCTCCTTGTGGATTTGAGTCTTGCTTTCCTTTGTGGATTGAGTTGTTCTTGAGCTCGTGAGCAGAGCTAGAATTGGGGACTTAGGTATATGTATGGGCATATACCTAAGTCGAGTCAGATGTTACTTCGTGATTGCATCTTTCCTTTGTGCTATATCCTTTGTGGATTTCGGGAGACCTTCGGGGGTCTCGGGGTCCTTACTGAGTAGTTGTACTCACCCCTGCACGGGCTATGCCCGCACCTTGTCGTGTTGGTTGCAGACGACGGACAGCGCTGATCACAGTTGGGGTGTGGAGCAGGACGGTACCTGGAGGTGGACCACTGGGCGGGACGTGCTCGGAGCGGACGTGGGACCCGAGGAGCCTGGAGGCTATCTGTACCCACCCTTCAGGTGGGATTGCCAGTGGACGACACGAGGCCGCCGTCTTTTCTTCAGTTGCTGTACTTTACCTTTTCAGTTGTACTTTACAGTTGGGCTTGTATTTCCGGCCCCTTTTACTTTTCTGCACTTTACTTTCCGCTTGCTGACTCTGTGTGGTTGTTACTTATAAAGGCAATGCCTTCCCTGTGTACTGGGATTTTACGCCTTGGTGCTAGTCTCCAGCCCCTGGCCTATGGAAGGCGGGCTTGGGGTAGTCACAGCACGGGCCCCGAGGACGGGTCGTGACACAAACACACCCCTTTCTAATAAAAAATATTTTTCAAAACCAGAAATATCCTTTTTGAAAATTAAATGGTGTCAACCACCCCCTTTTCAAAATTCATTTGAAAAATTATTCTAAAAAATTTATAAAAACACTTATCATGGATATAAATTTATTTTGGAATTCATTAACTAGAAATAATTGTAATACCCTTTTATGAAAATTGTATAAAATTATGGAAACAAATTAAAAACCCCTCAAGAGGATTATATATGGGCAGAACTTGTTAGGAAAAGATAATATAAATCCCAATCATCTCATTGAATTTCAAATAAATGGTTTCACAAAAATATAAACCTCATCTAAGATGAAACCAAACACCTTCAATGATAACAACCAAACCATGAAATATGAAAACCTCTATAAGCCCAAGAGAACTAAAACACTAAGGTTAGATCAACCAAAACCCTAGATCTGATCCTTATAGCCATTATTTTCCTTGATAAAGATGGAAATATATTTAAAATTGAAGTAGGGAGTATAATATATACAGAGAAAATGAAATAAGAAGCATTTACCTTCCAAATCCACATAGAATTTATGAATAACAAGGCTTGGATGCAATGTAGATAATAGGAGATACCTTCTATATGGACAGATGAGAATGAGAAAAGGGGATGTATAGAAGATATTAAATCAAATATAGGTAAAAGAGGAAATATACAACATAAAATTATGGGCGTAACACATGTTTTGGATACACGGTTTACCAAACCATCAACCTACCATGCTGCATCCACTAGAATCAAGTTGTACCCCTCACATGGTTGCCTCACATGGTTCTCCCAATGATGTGAAATCTGTGTGAAATACACTGAGAAAAAACCCCATACATAAAATTTACCATAATGGATTCCCCTTGAACATAACGTTTTCTACATGTTTTTCCACAAACTGTGTATAATTACCATACACCAATGAAATAAAATACAATCCCCAAAGTTAAGAAATTATTCATGGTTTCTATTAATCCTCACGCAATCATGTGTTAAACATTCAATTTAAATAAAACCATATGTAATAATATTATATATGTTCTACCATTAAAAATAATTTTTTCTTCATGATTTATCCTAACCATCAGGTAACCATGAAATGGATAAAAATTCTAAATATATTCAGAGTTAAAATTTACAAGACTCAAATATTTAAAAATAACCTATAATTATATAATATTTAATAAAACTATGCTAAGGGATTGTAATAATTATCTCTACCATACCCATTTATACACCCAAAAACTCATTATATAAAATTAGAGTAGAAATTAATGAATAATGAAACAACCCACCCACATACGGTTTTAGCGGTTCGCCAAGAAAATGAACCATGTAAGTTGATATATATGATATACCTCATGGGAGAACATTATATCAATTTTTGTCTTAATATTTGATATAGAAAATGATCAAGGACTAAAAATACCTTTATCTAGATATATATGGTGGCAGGGTCATAAAAAATCAAAAAGGTCATGTGGGAAAAGTGCACTAAAAAACAACAAAACTCCTCAAAAACCATATAAATAATCCTCAAACATCATTTGATAACCTCAAGTATAACCAAAATCACCTTTAAAGAACTAAAATATCAAGGATCAAAGAGAATTGTGATAAATCTCCACACCATTTAGAATTCATCTTAAAATAGATATATAAAAAATAAATACTCCCATGAGAAAGATATCACTAAAACAAACACATTTCATCAAATCACTAAGGGAAATGATAATTCTACACCAATCAAAAACAAAAACTCAAGAAACTAGATCAAAAGTTAATAAAGGAATAAAAACCCAAAAATGATATCCTAAAAGACCATAATATAAGTTTGAAAACTCCTTCAATATACCATAACATATTAATAGAAAATAGAAAACAATAAAAAAACATTCCTCAATATGAAATGACATGGGAACTAACCTATGTCCATGAATTTTAAGGAAAAATACCTTGGGCCCTAGTCATAGAACCCTGTCACATAGTGCACCCAACCACAAACCCAAATTGGGATTAATGTAAACTATAGGTATTATATTGTGCATAATATATACTTGTATAGCACTTATCATAGTTTCGAAAGAATCTTACCAAGGATTTCTGTTATAAAATCATTAAAAATAATCTAATCACATGATAAAAATCATTGATAAACATCAAGAGGAATAATAATTTAACAAGGAATGAGCATAACTACCCATAACCGGCATCAACCTATGATAATCATATACTCAAGGGATTCCTCGAAAAGGGTAAAACAAGGAGACCGCAAAGAAATAAACCAAAGAATATATTAACTAAGAAGTAACTAAATGATAAATCTACTCTAAACTCATTAAAAAAAAATCCCAAGAAAACCAATAATACTATGGATTTTAATGGCCACGATGAAGATAGGTCCATAAAGATTGCAATAAAGAGGGATTATAACTCCCATGGTGTTTCAACTATGAATACATGAGAGATATCTTCTTCTTATGAAAATCAACATGTATTTGAGAAAACCATCACCATCAACCATACTAAGTGGAATAAAAGAATCAACCCTTATCATTTATAACATTTTTTTAACTTCCACCAACAATACAATTTTAGACACTTTCTTATAAGATGTTAGTATAGATTAAAACACAACTAATCTGAGGTATGATTGGAGATATTTTTTTTGAAGAAATGATATTTCATTGATAAATTTATGTCTACCTCCAGAGAAAAGAACATCAACTTCAAAAAATGATCAGTATACTCCATAAATGTTCACTATATAGGTTTTGGGAATAACATAAGTGTTGGTGGTGGGAGATAAATTAAAATTTATTTTAATTTAGAGTATCCTGAAACCCCAATAAAGAATCTGGCATGTCAAATTTATAATTAATTTATATTTATTTGAGTAAATTATTACCTTTAATTATGATCATATCTTCAATGACAGTGTAAATCTTCCAAAAACCCTTTCAAATTACCTTTTTTGTAATGTAAGGATACAAGTATAGAATCCCTCTAGTGGTCATCCAGACGTGCTTCTTTGATCTCTGAGTAATGGAAATTTATTTTCATGTGCTATCATTGAGAATAAATTATCTTTCACCGTTCGTATTGATCTCTCTTAGATCATTTGATCTTGAAGGAGTTTTTATCATTATTGAGAGGAAAAGAGGATGAATTTGAGAGATAGAAAGAGAGAAAAGTACATTTTGAACAATGATACCCTATTATTAATTTTTTATTATCCCTATAAAATAGAAATAAACATCTTCTTATAGAGTTATATTTTATGTTAAAATATTATTTAATTGCATATCAAACCTTAAATAATATTTTAATATTTATTAAAAAACATGACACATAATAATGATAGTTGTATTATTATTATTTTATGGCATGTGCGATAACTTGTGTGATGAAAAATATTATTTTACCAGCTTTTAAATTAATATTTATCACCATATTTGGTCTTGGTCCATTCAGAATCCTCAACATTTATTAAATAACTAAATAAATATTCAATTAAATAATTCATTATTCAAAAAATATATTTAATTGATAAAACATGAATAAATTTATTCCCCAGTCTTAAGAATAATATTTATTCTAATAATTAATTTCAAGTAATATTTATTCTAGATAAATTAAAATACTTAGTGTGTGATCCTCTAGGATTCTTTCTCATTATTATTTGGTGTGATTTCCTAAATTCAAATATTATTACCTAACAATGGGTCAAGGAACCCAAGGGAAATAACTTAAGGTCGCAACATCGAAAACCATATACAAATTCTCACCATGTAATATAATACCTCTATCAGAATATCTCTTCAAGAAGGTTTCACAAATGTGTCATCAACCAATATGATTGATATGTATTTATCTGACTCTCTGAAATAAACACGTCAATACACCATGACCATGGAATTTAATTTGAAAATTTTATTCCAATAAATGGGTCAAGATGACATCTTTCGTAAATATGGAAGGAAAAAAACCTTCATTGAATTATCTATCAATAACATGACACATGTGATGCACCAAACGTATCCAACTTCGTTGTTAACTATTATCATCATGGTTTACAAAATACATCTAAGTGAGCGAGTCACGGAATACATCAATGATACTATAGGAAATTATTATATTAAATTTATATAGAAAAATGAAACTATATAATAATAAATTTCATTAATATTCAAATCATAAAATATACATGTAATAAAAGTACAAATAGTTGGTCCTAGGAAATCAACTACAAAAAACCTCTCGCTTGGACTAGGCCCAACTACCTACAACATTCAGGCTCATAGAACTCACATGATAATAATGTTTCTTCTGAGTCAAGGATATAGTCATGGGGTTTACCACATTGTATTACATGTAAATTATTATCATTTTGATTTCAACTAATTGAGAAAAACCCCTCACGTGGTGATATTTCTAAATTATATGCTTCATCTGTTGATGTGACCTTTGATCCTTTGGAAGAACCACCACTGTAGTATTATCACAGCAGAGTATGATAAGATATTTAATTATAGGTACCACTTTGAGATCTTGGACCAGGTTTTATATCTATACTAATTATTTATCTTCCTCAAAATCCATAATATACTCGAAATATACTATAGAATTAATGACCACAACTTTCTTTGATCACTTTCATCTCATAACGCCTCTATTAAACGTAAATATGCATCTTCTATGTGATTTTAAATCATCTTAATCAATTCTGAAACTAGAATATTCATATCCTATGATAAAAAGTTTCTTATATCCTCCATAGACAAGGAACATATCATTAGTATGCCTTATATACTTAAGGATACTCTAAAATACCATCCAATGGATATCACTTGGGTCATCTTGATATCTACCAACCACACTAAGGCATAAGAGATATCTATAATAGTAAATAACATAACATACATGATTTATCCAATCACCAACATTTATCGAATCATTTCCATTATTTATCTTTTATCATGTTCCTGAGGACACATTTTAATAAAAATATGAATGTAAGATGACATTGGAAACGATTATCTCTAGTATTGTTCTATAACTAATCTCTTCATTGTATTTTAAAAGTATGAACCTTCACTTAGGACGATCAGTCTTTTAGATCTATCATGATAGATCTTAATCCAAATAATTTATTCCACATCAACTGAGTCCTTTATAGAGAAAAATTTATCCAACCATTCATTAATATATTGTAATATTGGTATTTCATTTACAACAAGTAATATATTATCGAAAAAAACTATTATAAAAATGATAGCACTCCCACTAAACTACTTATAGACACAAGTCTCACATTCATTATTTATGAAACCAAATTATATTATATCCTCATTAAAATGAATGTTTCACGACTTGGATGCTTATATTAATCCATAAATGTGTCTTTTCAATTTAAAAATTTTATTAGCATTCGTTGGAGTCACAAAACCATCTATTTGTGTCATATAAACAACTTCACGAAGGTTCCCATTAAGGAAATCTATTTTGAAATCCATTTCTAGAATTTTATATTCATGGAAAACCATAATGGTAAGTAGAATTATTATGAATTTCAATATTTAAACTCATGGAAAGTTTTTTCGTATTCAATTCATTGACACTGTTTAAACCCATTTGTAAAAAAAATCTCCTTATAGATAATGAATTTCCCATCCTTGACCAGTTTCTTCTTGAATACCCATTTACAACAAAAAATAATTACATCCACTAGGGGATCTATAGAAATCAAAGATTGGTTTTAGTATATGAAATCCATTTCATAATTCATAGACTCTTTCCCCTTGAAAAAATCTATGCAACTTACTTATTCCTTATAGGTTATAAGATCATTATTTTATACTAATAAAGATTCACCATCCCTGATTACTAGAAAACCATAATATTATGGTTCTCTAACATCTTTTATACTCTTACATAGTACTTGTGTCTCTAAAACATCTTCTTCCTTAGGGATTTGTGGAATCTGTTCCTGTGCCAACTCTTGTGTGTCATGAGCCAATACTTCATCAAATTCTATCTCACTCGCACTATATATTTTGGAGTTATGATCCTTCTCATAGAATCTGAGATTTCATTCAACCAATAAATTTTTTTCTAAAGGATTATATATTTATTATTTCTTCGTTTCCTTGGGATATCCTGTAAAAATACACTTTGTGTCTCAGGGTGAATGTTTATTATCTAAAGAGGCCTTAACAAACACTTCACATCCCAAGAAATTTAAGTACAAAAACATAGGCTTCTTTCCATTACACAATTAAAAAGGAATAAAATATACTACTTTAGTTGGAACTTGGTTTAATAAATATGTTTTTGTTTGTAATTCATATCTCTAAATGGATAATGTAAGAATCTCATGAATCATCATTGATATCACCATGTCCCATAAGGTGTGGTTCCTCCATTAGCTTACATTATTCCACGAAGGTGTATAAAGAGGAGTGAGTAGCGATAAGATCCCAAATTCTCATAAAAAACAATGAAGATTTGATTTGGATATTCTCCATCGTGGTCTAAGATAAGTTTCATAATCTTCTTGAAATTATAATTCTCAACTTCATTTTTATATTACTTTAATATCTCAATGGAATATGACTTAAAACAAATCAATTATACATATCCATATCTACTAAAATCATTAGTAAATGTCATGAAGTATGAGTACCCACCACTTTCTTCAATAGGTTATTGTCAACACACATTGGTATGAACTAATTCAGGAATCTATTTTGCCTATCACTTTTTTCACTAAATGGTGATTTGGATATTTTTTTATAAACATGAATAACATCCACCTAGTGGTTTTAGTTCAAAAGAATCTAAATATCCATATTTTCATAGTTTAGTCAAATTATTTTCATTTACATGACCTAGCAAGTTATTACAAAGTTGGGTCTGGTATGTGTCATGTGAATTAGTTTCATTATTGATTTAAAATACTTGGATTTTTTAATCTAGCACATAAAAACCATTATTTAAATGTGTATCACCATAAAAATGTTATCTTTATAAAAAAAGAATAATTTATTCCAAAAAATGAAAATAAATCCATCCATATCATTTTTGAATAAAAAAAATAATGTATGTGGTAACATATGTAACATAATAACAATCTCTTAAAACCACAATCATTTCAGTTGGCAATGTGAGGTGGTAGTCACCGATAGCTACAACATCAAATTTAGCTTTATTAGATGATTATAGATCTACCTCCCCTTAGTCAATATTTCTTAATCTACTTGGTTATTTTATTTGAATACATATATGGACAACAAATTTTTTATCTAATACCTAATTTTTTGAAATAGGGAAATTTAACTCTATAACAAACATACCTTAAAGATCCCATTTCTTCTAAGGATGGGTGTATTTTTTATTATAGTGGCCCTTATTTCCATATAAAATATAAATAGAAAATTATTCCATTAATTTACTCATGATCATAATCTTCTTGGAAGGGAATTAAGAAAGAATATTTGGTCTTGGAGATATTTTCTTGGCCCTTCCATTTGTTAACTATAAGGGAGAAGGATATTCTTCTTCTTATTCTCCTTATCTACTTGGGGAAGAAGTGTAAGAAGATCTAGGAGAGTGTTATTAAATTTTTTTATATTAACATTTTAAAAAATAATGATACTCTTTGAGGGAGTAATGCAAGAATGAGATCTATGCATAAATAATTTTTAATTATAAACCGTAGAACCTCTAGGTGCTCGATGTTGATAATAAGATTGACTACATGAGGCCTAGATGTTTCACCCTCTCCAGGATTTCTATGAAAAAAGAGCCTTAGAGATCTCAACCCATTCTTATCTATCTCTCTCATGGTATATACCATGCGTATTCATGATTATGATATAAGTAAACATGTTTTCATGAGATTTCATGAGTTCAGTAGACATAGATGACAACGTAAAACATTGAAAGTTGGATGTAATGTTCATATATTTTTCATAAACACGAAATTATTCATCTATCACCTCCTTGGTAGGCGGATCAGGAATTGAGGATTCATGAATGTGATATTTCCTTTCATGGAATAAAACCACCAAACAATATCTAAACCACTCCTGGAAAATATTGAATGTGAGGATATAGTCTTTCTCTAATATGTATCATAGGGATAGTTTGGATGATTAAGTTTCCATTTTATTCTTTTATTTAAAAGAACATATTATTAGTAAATTTTTTGATTAGAAATTATGTGAGAAATATTTATAATTACATTTTAATTAAATATACCACTACTTTATCAAGCCGCAATGGCCCTCACCATTAAACTCATAATTTACCATCACATAAGAAATTCTAGTAGAAAGGATCCATATATAGTTTTCTCTATGATCTACAATTTTTCCAGCAAAACCATAAGAATTTATTTAGGTAGGTGATTTTCCCAAATGTGTGATTGAAACTCCTAGATCCATTGAGTAGACTCCACAATCCAAAAATCTTAAATTGGGTTTCCTCAACAATTGCCTCCAAATTTTTATTAAACAAAATTTTTCCATTAAATTGAATACAAGTTTGATTATGTTAACCCAAAACTCTCCTGAAATCTCCCGGATAAAATTAAGTGTCCATACATTGGATATGTAAACACTTAATTATATGGTTTCATTCCAAATCACTCAATGAAAGGTTTAGTTTGATGTAATATTAAGTTTATGTATTTTAATTTATTATGATTAAATTTTACATTTTTTATCCTTTACTTGATATGTTAATATTAAGATTCATTTACTTAATTAATTAATAGTGTTGGATAAAAAATTTACACAAAATCCATTTATTTAAATACCATCTTTGCACATTAATTCATTTATTTATGTGATCATGGTCTTGCATATATAAATTATATAATGCATAAATATAAATAAATAAATAATTCAATGACTTGATCATGAGGTTATCTAATAGTTTATTTATTGAATGAAAAATAAATCAACTTATGACTAAGAGGAATAACTCCTAGATACAATTTAGCATGAGTTATAATATTCTATGTGTCCACCTGTGTTTCACTAGGGTTGGAATCTGTATGGTCCCATCATGAACCACCTCCATATACCTTGAGATAATCCATTAATTACGTGTATTTATAAATCACACACAAGTTAGGGGAACAAAAGGATTGATTAAAAATAATTACAATAATAACATTGGACACCCATGTCCTACATAATAATTGGGAGAGGAATGAAATGCCTTCCAACATTTGAATTTAATAATAAAAAATTTCAAACCCAATAAATAAATTAAATTAACTAAAGAAAACTCATATGTAGATCTTGGAAAATCTCACGACTAGTTATACAAATGAAAAAAATATGAAAAACTAAATCTGGTTAATATTCATTTCTTATTCATTCTTTATTATTGAGGTAAATGTGATGGAATTTATTATTTAATAAAATAATTAATTAATTCCATTTCATCTTATTGATCCTCCAAATTCTATTAAAGATACCCATCATAACTGAATTCATGGAAAATAAAATATAGAACTAATAATTACTAATAATTACAATAAATTAATTATTCATTTAATAATTCTTTAAAACCATTATTAAATTGTCAAACAAAATAGATTCCAATCAATATAATAATATTTTAATATTGAAATTATCAATTTAATATAATTTGATTTTTTATTTATTACGATACTACACAATGTGTACTTACGAGCTATATGCCATGTACCTTGGCTTCCACGTATTAAGGGTTCATGCTTGGGGCTTCAGTGTGTTCCTTGGAGAGACTACAGGAAATGTTATAACCATATAAAAACCATGTGTTCTTCTTAATGTGTCACTATAAAAAAACTAATTAGCGATGTATTAAAATGTTGTTAACTCATTAACTGATGTTTATGAAAGTCTTTATTAAATGAGGTGTTGTGAATTTAGAGACCTTTATAATCATCTTGAATTTAGTGGTGTTTAAAAAAGTTTCTAATTGGTGATGATTATAAACATCACAAAATTGAAGATGTTAACAAACATATCTAATTTAATGATGTTTATAAATGTTTCTATTTAGTGAAACCTCATATACCGACATTTTTTTTCAAAATATCTCTAAATAAACATTGCTAAATTAGCTACATTTATAAATGTAACTATTTAGAAACACCAAATTTACTGATGATTTTTAGAAATGTTCGTAATTATTTTTGATTTTTTTATGTTTATAGTTTTTTATAAAATTGAAATTGCATATTTTTAATTTCTGGTGGAACTGTTTAAAAAAACTTATTGGTTTTTTATTTTTCGTGCATAGGTGCTCCTCTACCCTTCCCATCCCACCTAACTCAAGTGGCGCACACTCCCATTTCCCTTCCCCTCCTGCCTCTTGCTCCCATGCACACACCCAATGAATAGGAAACCAGCGACATCATGTGGCATCTCCACTTCCCTACTACCCCATACATGCCCAAGAAACTGCCTCCCTCATGGATCAAACACTGTACCTCCTCCCCCACCTCCTCCCCTCAATCCAAAACACCCAACCAACTCACCAATTATAATTATAATTATTTAGTTTTACTATTATATATATATATATGTATAAATATTTAAGTATTTAAAAATTGATTATTATATATATATTAATATACATATATTAATATATATTTGTTTATATATTTATATTTTATGTTTATATATATATGATTATATTATATGTCTGTATTATATATATATATTATATGTTTATATTATATATATGTTTATGTGTATATATTATATATATAAGTTTATATTATATATATATGTGCTTATTATATATATATATATATATATCTATTTATATATATGTGTGTGTGTGTGTGTAAATATATATGTGTATGTATACATTTATATAATTATAATCCTAATTATATATATATATATATATATATATATAATTAGACGCATTTTAAAACACTAGTAAAAATGTTACTAAAATAGCCATGTTTTCTTAAACACGTGACTAAATTTAAAATATATACTTGTTTATAAATATAAATATATGTATATATATTTATATATTCATATATATATGTGTGTGTGTGTGTGTTTATATATATGTTTACATATATGTGTTTGTGTTTATATATATTATTATATATATCTATATATATGTTTCTGTGTTTATATATGTTTATATATATCTGTCTATATTTAAAAAAATTATATAATATATATATATATAATTTTATATGTTCATATACATATATTATTATATATATATATTTGTTTATATTTTATATTTTTTGTTATACATTTTATGTTTATATAAACATATATAAGGTTATATATATATATATGTTTATATTTTACATATATGTTTATATTTTATATTACATATATATGTTTATATTATATATATATATATATATTTATTTATATATCTATATGTTTATATTTTATATTATATATATATGACTATATTTTATATTTATATATATACATGTTTATATATTATATTATATATATGTTTATATTTTATGTTTATATATGTGTTTATAATATATATATTTATGTTTATATTATATATATATATGTGTATATTGTATATATATTATATGTTTATTTTATATATATATCATATGTTTATATCAATATATTAATGTTTATATATATGTTTGTGTGTATAAATATATTCGTGTATTCATGTGTGTGTATATATATATAATTATGTATATAATTAGCCATGTTTTAAAACAATGGTAAAAATGACATCAAAATAGCAACATTTTCTTAAAAACCTCACTATATTTAAAATATATATATGTGTGTGTGTGTATTTATATATAAATATATATATATATATATTTATATATATGGGTGTGTTTGTGTTTATATATATAAAGACATATATTTTTATATATATGTATATATATATGTGTGTGTTTGTGTTAATATATATATATATATATATATATTTCCAAATATATATTTACAATGATGTGGGGAAAATGTTCTATATAAATATATATGTCTTTAACAACATTTCCTAAAAATAATTGATAATTTTGGGATGTTTCTTAAAAAACATGGCAAAATTAATGATGTTTTTGAAAAATGTCCCCAATTCAGTGATGTTTTTCAAAAAACGTGGCTAATTTTGGGAGACTTTTCACAAAATGATTCTAATTTGGTGATGTTTTTCAGGAATCTTTGTTAACATAGCAACGTTTTCACCAAACATTGATAATTTAGTGACGTTTTCAAATAACATCGCTAGATTTTAAAATTAGTAACATTTTTAGAAAACATCGCAAAAGATGTTACTAACTTATAATTTTTTGAAGTTTGTATCCACACAACCTATCGAAAAAAACATCATGGTCATTAGATATGGGACTACACGATGTGTAATATCCAATTACATGTCTTGTATATTGCATTCCATGTGTCTGGATAACTTGCTGAGGAAGTTAAAATGTATTTCCATTGTAGAAATTAATGAAATCTACATCATGTACACCAGCTAAATGTCATTTACATTATTAATGCTCCATGATGTTAGTCTCACTTGATTTTGACTATATATTTGACCACAATGTTTGCGTGAATCTCAATACTAAACAATGTAAATTACACATCATGTACAACTGCTGGATTCCATTTAATGCAGCATTCCATGTTCCAGGTTGGCCTAGTCTACATGTGTTTTGAAATAAATGCACCACATTTTATTATTGCTCAGTGCATCATGTGTCCCACAACATGGCCAGGTGCAGAGAACTTGGGTACATGGTGTGTAATCCATCTACAAACTTTGTAATCCCGTGATTTCCAACCTATTTTCTTGACACTTCCCGATGGAATCTCCATTCATTATTTATTTGTTCTTAAACATAAGAAATTATGATTCTTGAACAATTAAATTAATATGTTGAAGGTATTTTAAATTAAATAATTGGATTTATAAAATGAATAATTCCTGAAATGAAAACTTAACAACTATTTCACATATAGATCACAAATAAAATAAATAATTTTAAATTTTAAAGGTGATGTCTTTGATTCAACTAGTAGGTTTTTGGTCTAGAGAAATCACCAGTGGTGGGTAATAAATTAAATTTTCATGTAATTTATAGTTTTCCTAAAACCACAATAGAGGATCTCTCATGATAAATTTATAATTAATTTATTTATATCTAAACAAATGATTACCTTATCTCAATATCCTTTCTTATATGATGTTATTGATCTTCTGAAAAGCCTTTTTATTACCTTTTTTTAACTTTATGGATTCAAGTGTATAATCACTAAAGCGACGATCCACAAGTTCTACTTTTATCTTTGTGAAGTGCCAATTGATTTATGGATGCTAGTATGACAAATAAATTATCATACAGTGTCATCTTGATCACTCCAAGATCCTCTGAGTTTGAAGTAATTCTTCTTGTTCTTGAGAGGAAGAAGGGATGAAATCAAGAGAATTATAGAAGTCTGTTGTGCATAATAATCACCTATTCTCACTTTTCAATTAAGTCTATAAAATAGACATAAAAATCTATTTATTGACCTCAGGTTTAGGTTAAAAAAAGTTTAATTGTGTACCAACCCTTAAATAATATTATAATATTTATTAAACCCCATTCCACATAATAATAATAATAATACTTTTTTGTGGAACATGAACTAACTTTCATAATAACCAATATTATTTTACTGGATTATAAATTTAAATTTATTACTTTATGTGGTCTGGTCCGTTCAAACTCCTTTACATCTATTTAATACCTATATAAATATTTAATTAAATATTTCATTCCTCAACAAATATTTTGGATCCATAGATATTAGATAAAAATATTCCCCAGTATTGAGAATGATATTTATTCTTAATAATTAATTTCAAATATAATTTAATTTAGATCAATTGAGACACGTAGTTTGTGAATCTCTAGGATTATTTCTCATTAGATTTATGTGGGTTCTCCTAATGCACAATATTATAATCTAGAAACTATTTAAGGAACCCAAGAGAAAGAAAATAATGGAAAAACATTGAAAATCACATATAAATGCTCATCGTGAAATATAATCCTTTTGTCTCAATATCTCATCAAGTAGGATGCACATATGTGTCATTAACCCATATTATCATCATGTATTTATTAGAATATTTTAAATAAAAATGTCCTTAAAACATGAACATGGGATTTAATGTGATGTTTCTATTCCAATCAAAGGGACATGATATCAACATTAAAAAAGATGGATGGGAGAAATCCTTTCTTGCTTATTCATTAATAACTTGTCACCCATGACACGCACAACATATAAAGCTTCACCATGAACTATTATATTCATGGTTTATGAAATAAATATAAGTAAATGAGTCATGAACTATACAATGATAATCTTAAAGTATAAGGACCATTACACACACTTTAAATATGAATATATGATGAAACCAAAACAAATAGAATTCCTACTGGAAGGTCTATTCTCATAATCTCCCAACTTGGAGATTAACAAGTGAAAACATTATGAAAATAAGTATCATCATCTTATGAGAACTCACACTTGACAGTTGCATTATATATGTCCCATCATAGAATATTATCTGACCATATAACTATATTTAAGAACATAGTCATATCATTTCAATGTTCTCATAATATTATGGAGCTTCTATGACCTTATTATTGAGAGGATAATCTATGAAATTATTATATTAAATTATTGCAGAATGATGAGAAAAATATAATAGTATGTTTTATTAATATTCAAATAATCTATTATACATGTAATCAAAGTACAAACATTTAGTCCCAAGACAATAACTCCAACAAACTCTCCCAAATGTAAACTCATGAATTAATTGGATCTCTCCACATTCACATCATTGGGGTAATTAAAAAAAATAAAAAATCGTCTTGAAAAATTACCATGATGCATCTTCATGCCACTGAGAAAGGACAATGATCTTCCACCACAATTGTTCATTCCGGAAATCCTACCACAACATTCAATTTTAATGTTTTAGAAGTTTCAAGATAATTAAATATTCCCTCAATCATTTATAACCACTCCATCACATAAATAAATCCATGATCCCCATGGGAAGAAAATAATAAATGATTAAATAAGTCTAGGATGGGTTCTAAGAGAAAATAATATTATTTTTACACCATTATATTCAATGTTTAGGCAGAGTTAACAAATCAAAGGGACACACCCATACAACGAGTGGAACCACCTTGAGGATTATCCATAGAGATTCACATTCCATATTCCGTTAATAATTATCTAAGAGGTATAATATAAGCACATGAAACAAGAACATAATGAATTCATAATTTAAAAAATTAAATCAAATAATCCAATGAATCTAAAAAACCAATGGATCATCCCAAAAACACCATTCACTAGAGAAAACTATGCTATCAAAAATATTTTTCTCTTAAAACATAAAAAATTAAAAAAGATTCTAAAAAGTAATTTTACATAACACACATAATTTGAAAACACTCTACCTCATTTGAATAACCAAATAATATTATATTTTATAACTCCATGATGAGTTTAAAACAAAAACCTCCTTACCATAGAATTGAAAATATTTTCATAAAAATACCTTTTTATTTCAAAAAACATTTCTATGTTCCTTTATGAATTAGATCACTTAATAAAAAACATTATATAAGTAAAAAATAAATTTCTAAATATTATAGTAAAACTAGTTTTGAAATAAAAACTGTTCATGAAATTCTATATAAGATACGAAATAATATTTTAAAACATAAACCCAATCAACATTCACAAAACATAAATCCCGTTTGACCCATATACAAAAAATGATAACCATTTTAGGATAAATTGTAAAATAAAGTAGCTCTAAGAAAATAGATCAAAAGTTACTTAAAATCATGAATTGTTTGGATTCATTGTTTGGATCGTCATGCGCTAATGTGTGTCATCCTCTACGAAGTTATTAGAACTATTTGTATGAGCTATACACAACTTTCCAAACCAAGTGAGCTAATTATGCCACTGTATTTATCTTCCACTTTCACTTGTAAACTCAAATAAAATCTCAATGTGTCTGATGTAACTCAATGGTGATTGAAATACCATCATCTAATTTCAAAATATATAAAAAATAATCACAATGGAATTCAAATTCTTGACTCGAATCCTAAATGTGAATAGTAAATCATGTTTTTTTGATGAATGGTGGTGATAAATACACTAATAATAATATAACTCATGAGTTTTAATAATCATATATTTATATTTCTACACTCCCAAAACAAAAAGTGATTTCAGATACCATTTTGTAACGAACCAATCTGGATCTACCTACCACACCACATAGGTCAGCCAAACAGAAGGACTAAAGTTCATTATCAATCACTATGGTATGAGGAAAATCACCAAAGAATCAAAATAATTACCAGGGGGAATGGTTTCATCCTTAGATAATGTCAATCAAGTAGTAAAATCCAACAAATAATCCAATATGGCGAATTTATATGTTGTACATTCATGCATACAAAATAAAAAGTTCTAAAGAAATAGGACAAAAATAAATAAGGGATAATAAATATAAATCAAACAAATCAACTTTAAAATATAGAAAGCATCATCCAAATTAAATATTTAGGACCCACCATAAAGGAAACCAAATAAAAATAAAATCAGAGTAGATTTCCATATCTTAAAATTTAATATGATCCTCAAATAAAGCATGAAATTAAATCTATGATAACAAATAATATCTCCATGAATATATTTCTCACAAACCATATCCAAAACACCCACCAATTGAAAAATGACACTTAATACAAGAAAACAACCTAAGAACCTGTATGATAAATACAAGATCTACATACATATAAATAGGTGTGTCTGTGGGGTGTGAGAAAAATTGGCCTAGTAGGATTTCACAAAAGATTTTCTGAAATTTATTTTAAATGGAATTTCATAAATTCAAGTTTTAAAAATATATAAAAATTTATATCTTTACATGAGAGAGAGTAAATAAAATAAGTATCATATTGTTTTCATTAATAAATACCTTTAAAATGCATTTTTCTATTAGAATCAAAAGTATAACTACTACATAGATTAGAAAAATAAATTGAAACCTTAAAATGAGGTCCTTGAGTTTATGAAACATAAAACAAGGTTATTTTCCTTATTTTAGAAATTTTCACAGAACCTTACAAACAACCCTTATGGTAAAATAAATCATTTAAATAAAACACTTGTGGAGCTAGAAAATAATGATTTTATACATATGAAGATGAAATGAAAGATCATATTTCATATTAAATATTTATTTAAAATTCATATTTGAAAACTATTTATAAGTTAAACCAATCCATCAAAGAAATAAAAGAAACCACAAGATGCCACTATAATACCACTGAATAATAACATAGGTATATAATGATAATATAAGTGGTGTTGTGAAACCAAACAAGAAAAAGGGATAAAAATGAAGTATAGATTAGATATCTAAAAGATAATATCTTTAATTAATGGGAAATCATTATGGGAAACTCACAAGTTTCTCATGTCAAATAATCATGGAATTAACTCATAGAACACTTAATAATCAGACGACGTGCGATAAACTTAATAGAAACCAACACTGAATTTCCCTCATGGCCTTATTGAGTGACATTACCTATCCAAAGAAAAATATAAATAGGAAACTGGTTTGAGAACAATATAAAATAATTTATCCATCATATAGGACACCCCCATAGATATCCAAGGATCCCATGACATATAAAATGTGGAGTTGAGTAAAACAATCGATACATTTTATCCTCAAACAAATCAATAATATAATATAATAAATAAATATAATCTCACCAAAACACCCTCACATGAAATAGACACCTTATCCTTATCATAAGCATCACATAATAATTTAACTCATCCTTTATAAGGAGAAAACATATACAATAAATAATACCATGGGGATAACAACAACGGTTTATCACAACCATCAGGAAATCTCTTTTATACGGTTCCAATTAGGCCTTCATAACTAACTTGGAAAACCAAGTATGTTTAGAATCCTTGAAAAAATAAATAATGAAAATGTACTTTATAAATACTTTATAATTTTACCATTCACTTTATAAACATAAAAAAAACCACAAGAATCTAATGTCTTAAAAACTATTCACTAACATCTATACAAACCAATTTTCAATCGATCAACTCTTTGAAAACACAAAACTATTGGTTAGATTAGAATACTCAAGAGGGGGTTCAATTGAGTATTTATAAAAATTTATGTTATAAAATTGGATCTTTGAAAACATCCCCCAGTTAAAAATGAATACAACTCAGTTAATCATGGTAATACAATTATAATTGTTTAGATGTATAAATAATTTCTCAGAATATTGATTAATTCTCAGTAATATCAATATGAGTTATCTATAAAACCTTTTAAGCAATTCTAATAAGGAAAAAATATTATAACAAATATCTAGGACTAACTATCATAGTAATATCTTGTGTTATATGAACTATATGGAAAATCAATGAAAAACTAATTCAAAATACACAGTAGATAAAACAAGTGGTTCAGTCTCAAGTTGATGCCTAATCCACTCCACTTGGTGATCACTTATCACCAAGAAGTTTATATTAATAAACTTTATCCACACCCTAGATTAGGGTAAAAAACATTGCGCAATATTTTCCAAGTCAAACAAACTCTTTCACAGTTCATTGTGAGTAAAAACTACATGGTCACACAAGGACCTCTTCCACACTTATCCGTGGGAGTAAAAAAATGTAAAAAGATATGGGAGGAAGAATATCTTGTATATTTAAATTTAGTGAAGGACATAGTGTGTGTTTTAATACCGACAAAAAAACATTGATCGAAATCTAAAAATAATAAAAAATAGAGAAAATATGATGCGAAAAGGTTAGAAGTTCTCTGAGTTTTATTCTTTGTTGCTCTGGACAGGGAGGATGAAGCATACGCAAGTATCGAGTCCTCTTGTGAAAAACAGAGTATCAAAAGTCTGCTTGTTCGAAGGTGTAAGCAGTCTAGCTCGTGTACTTCATGAATGTTATACTCTGAAGATGTTTTTAGATTTGATCTACAATATTCTATATTTTGGAATCGAGAGAGATTCGTGTGCTCTTCAGTTATTTATTGTTGCATGCATCAGTTCACTTTTCAAGATTCTCATGCTTCTACTACACACTACTGCATGCCCCCTTGTTCTACTTCCATGATTTTCTTTTTATTTTAGAGTGCATGTATTGGAGCTAACCTGATTCATGTATTCTATAACTCGTACATTATACTATCAGGAGAAATGTCTAGAAAGAAACATTAATTATGTCAGTGCCTTTAAATGACTCAAATATGACCATTATAAATTAAATTGAAAATTAAAAAACAGATTTAAGAACGATGTCACTATTTTTCTTGAAACGGTATCACTTGGAAATGGTGTCACCATGAAACGATGTCTTCTTTTTTTCTTTTGAGCAGTGAGACAGCCATGATGACATAGTCTTATTGAGATCAAGAACTAATAGCATAGATACAGTGTTATAATCATAGTGTCTGGTGATATGAGAAACTTCGAACGCTATCTTAGTAATGGTAGCAAGGATCCAATGTCACAGACTTCATAAGATCTGAAACTGGTTACAGTTTTTGGATCATTTTGTCTGGGTCACGGTGTTTGGATCATGATATCTGGGTCACGTTGTCTGGTTCACAGTGTCTGGGTTATGGTGTCTAGGTCACGGTGTCTAGGTGATGGTGTCTGGGTCACGGTGTCTGGGTCACGGTGTCAAGGTCCTTTTCTAGAAAACCAGAACCACCAGCAGTCTCATAGATTCTTAAAATTAACCAAATATTTGTAAAAAATCCTAAGCAGTATTATTTATAGAATGAATTAGACCCAATCAATCATATAATAAATCATTATAGAACAAAGTTAAATATAGATTACAATAATCACACGTGATTTAGGATTAATAGGATTTTGTGGATCTTTATTTAAAGCATAAGAAAATAAACCATCTCTACACATGATTTGAGATAGATTAAACACGATTAACATGATTTATAGGATTTATAGGATTTACATGATTTGTGATCATTAAAAAATTATTAAAACATGAGGAGTCCAAAAATATACCCCTTTTGATGATGACACATCATATGAAATAGATATTTTTTCTTAGTGTGATTTCTAGTGCCTAGTGTGCAGTTCCCCCACTTTGGGGATTATCAAAAAGAGTACAAGAAAAAGAAAGAATGAAAGTAAATAAGAGAGTAGACTAAAATAGTTCACACTACATTAAATGGAAAGATATGTGACATTACAAGCAATGAAAAAAGTTCCAAACACCCCTATCAAGATACAATTTCACTTTTCTTCAGAACTAGCTATCTTCTTTTTTCCCATGGAAGCATAATCAGAAGGATCCACAGGAGAAGAAGTATAAGTTGAAGAAGGATGTGAGCCAACTGTCTGAGATGAAAGAGGCAGTCCTTCAAAAACAGAGGGAACCAAAGTGAGTTTTTTGGAAGACCGAGGCATGTTTTGGTCAGGTATAATAGGCCTAATTTAGCTCAGAGCTTAATATACCTACATTGAGGTAGATGAAAAGGTAGTGGATGAGGAAGGAGGTAAACCGGACCATAAGGGTGCAGCTGCAGGAGCCACAATAGCATTGCTCTGCAAATAAAGATAAGGCTTCAACAACTGAATGATGTTATTAATAATCTCACCATAATACTACATTGATTTCTCAAAATCATCTTTGTTATCCATAAATATTTGCAATAAAATAGTAAAATATTTCATCATTTGAACCTGAGTCTTGAAAGCATGAGTGATAGGAAAAATTTTCAAATTCTCTATAAGATACTCGAAATGATGGGTCGTATAATTCTTAGATAAAATCATATTAAAGTAGAAATCAAATTTTATAGTAATTTATTCTGAAGAATATTTATAAATTTTTGAATTAATCCTCACTAGTTCATGGACTCTATCACTATTATTAAAAACCATAGAAAGAATCTCCTTGTAAAATCCACTTAACACTGAATGGATTTCCTCCTTAATAACAGTTCCGAGAAGATCACTTTCAAAGGGATGAGATGACTGTCCATAGGCACTTGAGGCTGTAACGGCTGAAGTGAGGGACTTGCACTGATTGAGAAATTTCTGTAAACAACCCTTGTACTCATGAGTCATATTGTTTTGAGATCTGTAAACAACCCTTGTACTCAAAGTATCTAGGGAACTTATACCAGGTATCCACAATTCTTTGATCAATAGGATTAGGAACTTCAACACTTTATAGACTAGCGTGCTTCTCCCCCTCAACAAGTGAATCTCTTACAGGACTAAGATAATCACTAATACTCTCACCCATTTCTTTTCTAGGAACCTAGAAGGGTTGTTCCATTCTTTCCCTAGTATATAGGATAACATCAGGATTAACTTGTTCCTCTAAATGTTTTTCAACCGTTGCTCTTTTCCCAAGAGAATGTTATTATTCTAGATGCCCCTTAGGAACAACCTTTTCTTTTACACTAATAATAAATTCTTTTCCAAAAGTAGGTTCTTCATCTAAATCAATACGTATTTTAGTAACAGGTTCTTCCTTATCAACTATGTTTTGTGGAACAGATAACTTACTATCTTCCTTATCCAAGATAGTTTCATATATAGGTGAAACAACTGCTTCTTCTTCTTCTTCCTAAACAGGATAGTCAATAATTTCATCTGATTCCAAACCTAGATCAGATATGTTATTAGGTCTTGAAGGATGCTGAACCAGATTACACATTTCAAATAACCTTTCATTATCCTCCACCCAAGTCATTTTCCACGGATTCCAACTAATTTTCATCCTTTTGTCTATAACCATTGAGGTATAGAATTCACAGTATTTGATGAATTATTCATTTGGTACAACCACTCCTTTCACATACAATATTGCAGAGATCAACCTTGAATAGAACAATGAGGTAGACTTTGAAGTTGTCTTAATCAACTCACACCTGTGAAGTATAACATACTTACACAGATTGATCTTGTGTCCATTTTTCATAAGATGTATCCATAATATATTAGGATATGTGAGGGTAGAAAAATATCCTTTCCTCAGAATAATCAGATTCGGAATGAACTTAAACAACAACCTTGATTCACCATCCAATTCAGCAATAATTTCTCTTCTTTTTTTATTTCCAGTCAAGCTTCCCAAGGATTATTCTAAGATAGAAATAACACTTGGAGGATGAGGACCACTATGGTAGTCCTCAAAAATTCCATCATGGGGTATCCCTATGCAAGAATCCCTTATCCTTGAGGAAAAAGTGCATTTCTATCCATTAATCTAGCTTTTTACATTAAAACCATCATCTATATCAATTGAAAACTGAAAAAACTGATAAAACTAAGCAACAAGATTTAGATAAATTAGCCTTGCCTCTTTTGTAAAACAGTTCATCCATCCCTACTCTTTCAGTACTTTCACGACTAAATACTTACTTGACAATAACCACTTAGGGAAGATTTCTATTTCTGGACGACTATTCTATCAACAAAATTCGGGTAAAATGGTCTTTTGAGCACTACCTTTGGTGCACTTTTCATTTTCTTTTGAGATCTGTGCTTCTCATGAGTTGATGAAGATGAGTACTACATCTTAGGAATTCAATTATTGTTTTAGATAGATAGATAAAGGGATTAATGAGGCCTTATATTTTGAGAGATAAAGATATCAGTTTTGAGAGAAGATAGCTTGACTGAAGAAAATAGTGAAAGACATTTGGTTTTTATAATTTAGGGATTTCAAGAATCAAAAATTAAAAAGTTCAGGATGAATATAATAAAATAATTAACACATCCTTACAGTTAATAAAATACAAATAAAATGTAAAAGTGTTATTACGATGATACCGAAATAGGTTGTCATGGTTTCACCTTTACGATGTGACTCCAAACAGTGCGACCATATCATTTAAAATATTAAGTTCAAGATAATAAAAAAGTGAGAGTAACTATGACACCATAAGCATAGGATGGTAACTTCAAGATAGTAACCCATAGAACTTTGATTGTGAGATAGTAATTCAAAGACAGTGACTCGTAAAACCGTAAACTGTGGAACATTATGCTGTGAGTCAGTATGTTTTTGATAACAATATACTTTTAACCTAAGTTTTATCATTCCTAATTCTTATATGATGTAATCTATAATTTTATAACTTAATGTTTTGGTGAATATATCAGAAATATGATATTCAGTTCCAATTAATTCCAAATTGATATCACCTTTTTCATAATGGTCTCTCAAAAAGTGATGTCTTACATTAATATGTTTTGACCTGGAGCGTGAAACATGATTTTTTGAGATTTTAATAGAACTTATATTGTCACAATTTATAGGTACATTCCTAAATTGATATCCATAATCTAGTAATGTGTATTTCAACCCCAAAATTTGTGCACAACAACTACCAGCAGCTATGTATTGAGCTTCTACAGTAGATAATGCAAAAGAGTTTTGTTTCTTACTACACCATGATGCTAGAGACTTTCCTAAAAGGTAACATTTTATAGAAGTACATTTTCTATCTAACTTACAACCACTAAAATCTACATCAGAATAAATAACTAACTCAAATGATTGTCCTCTGTGATAGAATAGTCCTAGATTGGTTGTATGCTTGAGGTATTTGAAAATCCTTTTAACATCATTTAAATGAGATTCCTTTGGGTTTTCTTGAAAATGATCACACATACATACACTAAACATAATTTATGGTCAGCTAGTAGTTAAGTAGAGTAATATTCCATACATTCATCTATAAGTGGTTTGATCAACTAATTTTCCATCTTCATCAACATCCAATATATAAGTAGTACTCATTGTAGTATCACTACATTTAGTGCTATCCATTCCAAGAAGTTTTAAAATATATTTGGTATATTTTCTTTGATTTAAAATAATTCCATTTTTATTTTGAAATATTTTAAACCCAAGAAAAAAATTTAGTTCACCAATTACATTCATTTCAAATTCACTTTTTAACGTTTTAGAAAATTCAATACATAAAGTTTTTTTAATATCCAAAAATAATATCATCTATATATATTTTAACTACTAAAAAATTATTGGAAATTCGTTTTATAAAAAGGTTAGGATCATCTATACCTTTTTTAAAACCTCTGTAAATAATAAAAGTACATAATTTTTCTTACCAAGCTCTTGGAGCTTGTTTTAAACCATACAGAGCTTTTTATAATTTGAAAACATGATTTGGAAAGTTAGGATTTGTGAAACCAAGGGGTTTTTTCAAAAAAAGACATCCTCAGATATATTATCATTCAGGAATACACTCTCGACATCCATTTGATATAGTTTAAAATTCATAAGTGTTGCATAAACAAGTAGGATTCTAATAGCTTCAAGTCTATCTACTAGTTCAAATGTCTCCTCATAGTCAATTCCTTATTTTTTACTATAGCCTTTTGCAACCAATATATCCTTGTTTCTAACTATATTACCTACTTCATCTACCATATTTCGAAACACCAACTTACTGACTATGGTAAATATTTCTTTGGGTCTGTCAAAAACATTCCAAACTTTGTTCCTTTCAAACTGTTTTAGTTATTATTACATAGACATCACCCAAAATTCATCATTAATAGAATCATTAATATTTTTATGTTGAAGTTGTGATCTTCATCCTAATTTCTAAGAGAAGCTATTTTTTTAGTTTATTTATCTAAATTTCCTATAAAAACATCTAAAGGGCGGTTCTTAAAGGTTATAACAGCTCATGAAAAAGAGGTCCCAGTGATTTCAGGTTCCTCAATCGGTTTGGGTTCATTATGAATTGAATTTGGATAATGTACAGAACTAGAAGTTTGCAAAGATTCCTTTATCGGATTGTTAGAGGCCTTTTCATTTATTTCTAGATTTGACATGTCATCCTCATGATTTTCTAGAGAGGTCTTAGGCTCATGTGGATCTGTCTCATCAAACTTGACATAGACAGATTCCTCCACACATTTAGTTCTTTTGTAAAAAACCCAATCGGCTTTAAGAGAGATTGAATATACTAGAAAAATTCCTTCATCACTCTCGGATGCAAACTTTTCAAGATTTTACTTAGTATTAAGGATATAAACATTGTAACCAAAATCATTGAAGTATATTAATTTGGGTTTTCTATTGTTCCATAACACATATGGAGTTATTTTGAGAATAGGTCTAATATACACTTTATTAACAATATAGCATGCTATATTTACATCTTCAACCAAAAATAAATAGGTATTTTATATTCACTAAGTATGGTTCTCAAAGTTTCTTGCAAGGTCATATTTATTCTTTCAACAACTCCATTTTTTTGAGGTGTTCTAGGTGCAGAGAAATTGGGACTATATCCATTTTGTGAGAAAATGGATACAAACTATTGATTTTCAAACTCACATCCTTGATCAATTCTTAAGGATTTAATTCTAAGTCCACTATGGTTTTCAATAGTTTTAGGATATTTGGTTAAATGAGAGAAGGCTTCACTTTTGTAAGCCAAAAAGAAAGTACAAGTATATCTTGAAAAGTCATCTACAAAAACAAAAACATAGTGATTCCCATTTAAACTAGAAAATATAGATGGTCCAAAAAAATCCATGAGAACTAACTCGAGAGGTTGAGAAGTTGACACTTCTTTCTTTGTTTTGAAGTAAATTTTGTTTTGCTTTACCTTTTGACAAGTATTACACACATTATCATTTGAAAACTCGTGTTTGGGTAGGTCTTTGAATATTTTTTTTATTATCTTTCTAAGGGAGTGAATATTGTAGTGTCCAAGTCTTTTACTCCAAAACCAACACTCTTTGTGAAATAAACTTAAACATGAGTCATTTTTATAAAGTTAAGAATCTATGTTAACAGAGTATACATTTTCATTTGTAAATGCAGAAAATACCAATTAATTTTTAGAATTAAAAACATTCCAAGCATAATATTCAAATTTAACATGAAATCAATCATCATATAGTTGTGAAATAATAAGAAGATTATATTTCAGTCCATCAAGAAAAAGTAATTTGGAAACTAAAATTGAGTTAAAGTTACCGATTTTGCTAAGGCCAATGATTTTTCTTTTGGAATTGTCATAAAAGGTGACATAACCACCATTAATTTTTATTAAGTTCATGAAGAATGAATAGTCTCCTATCATGTGCCTTGAACAACCACTGTCCAAGTTCCATAAGATTTTATAAGAGCTCTTTAAATAATTTCACTACAAAATACTCAAATAAAAATAGTCTTTGGTACCCATATTTGTTTGGGTCCAGTAATATTAGTAAATAATGGTTTAGGAACCCACATCTTCCTCATAGGTTTCCTATAATAATTATGTAAAGTATTTGAGAAATAAAATCTATTTGTTCTAGAATAAATCCAAACAGTAGAGAGTGTATCATAATTTGAACTAGAAGAATGTTTTCCTGAACTTGGAGTAAAGCTGTATATTTTGGATTTAGAATCAAAGTTGGTTTTTCCAAACTTTTTTACTAGGTTGATAGCCAATACCAGTAGTGTATTTAGGGGAAATTTGTTTACCTAGCATTTATACTAAGGTATCTTTACCATTAGGAATCCCTTCAAGGTCCTTTTTCAATTGATCATTAGATATCTTTAGTTCATTGTTTACTTTGAGTAATTGAACATTTTTCTATATTTCTACAGTAAGTTCCTATTTAACAGTAGAGGTAAGAGAATAATATTTCTGTAAAGACTTATATTTATCTTTTTGTTCATTACATGTCTCTTCAAGAATATTTCAATACTCAAACATATCTTCTTTAGACATATTTTTAGAATCAATTTAATCTCAATAATAAGAGTAATTTTTTATATTAGATTCTAGTGTTACCTCAGATGTGTTTGCAATGAGACACATATTGGCTTTGTAAGCCTATTTATCAGGTGAAGACTTTGAGTCACTTAAACTATCTTCAGAGGCACTCCATGTTTATTACATTTCCTTTTTATACTTTCTATATTTGTCATCATATTTCTTTTTATACTTGAGCTTGGGATAATCAGCCTTTACATGACCCTTTCAGTTACATTCATAATATACTATATCATCAGACTGGCCATTTCTTTTCTAATATTACTTTCATATTCCCTTTTTATCATGTCTTCCTTTGAAGTTAGGATTTCTGAAAAATTTCTTCCTTTTGTAAAATTTCATAAACCTTCGGGATAATTGAGCTATCTCCTCATCACTTCATGTGATGATGATTCACTGCCGGAACTTTCTATAGAGACTTTCTATTTCTCCATTTATTTGTGTTTTGAGGTGGTGGTCTTAAATGCCACATATTTTCTTTTGTGTTCATCCTCTTCATACTAGATGAATTTTACCTCCTCTTCATACATCATTAGTTTCCCAATTAGTTATTTTACAGGTAATTTTCTGATGTCAAATGATTCTCTAATTGAGACAGAGGTTAGGCATATGAGAATCCTCATAATTTTTCCTTTAGCTGCAACTTCTCTTCCAAGAGAGATCATTGTGTTGAAAATTTCATTGAACCTGAGATACATGTCAAAAATAGGATCATTAGGATTCATTTTAATGTTAACATATTTAATAGTATAAGTACTAGGTATCATTTTTTCACACTAGAAGTCTCTTCATGAGAAACCGATAAAGTATCCCAAATTTAATTGGTAGTTTTACAAGAAGAAAATCTATTAAATTACTCATCTCCCTACGAGAAATATAAGGATTTCATGGATTTTCAATTGTTATTATAAGAAGTGTTGGTTGGGTAATCCCAAGTAATTCTATCAGTAGTAGGAATATTATACTCATCTATAATTGAAGGCCAAATTTAAAATCCCATACTTTCTTAAAACATTTTTATTTTAATTTTATATTGGGCATAATAAGTTCCATTAATGTATGGTGGTCTATTTGTTGCAAAACCTTCTAGTCTATTATACATAATAATGAAATAATTTTAAAGAGTTATAAATTTAGAATTAATAGAAATTTACTGATCTTTAAAGTACAACTAAAATCACAGTTGAACATATTTTAAAAATAGAGTCTTAATAGGAATAAACTCCATTGATACCAAACGTTGGTCAAAGTAGAGTACTCAAGAGGGTCGTGAATTGAGTATCTATGAAAATTTGTGTCATAAGATTGGTTCTTTGAAAACTTCCCCTAGTTAAAATAGAATACAACCTAGTAAATCATGGTAATAAAGTTATAATAGTTTAACTATTCAAATAACTTCTCATAAGATTTATTAATTCTCAGTAATATCAATATGAGTTATTGATACAACTTTTGAAGTTATTCTAATAAGGAAAAACCGTTATAACTTATATCCAAGACTAATTATCAAATTAAAATCTAGTGTTTTTTGAACTATATGCTAAAGTAGAGAAAAACTAAACTAAAGGACACAGTGGATAGAACAAGTTGTTCAGTCTCAAGATGATACCTAATTCACTCTACTTGGTGATCACTTTACACCAAGATATTTATATTAATAAACATTATCCACACCCTGGACTGGGGTAAACAATAGTGAACAAGACTATCCAGGTCACACAACCTCTTCCATAGTTATTCTTGGGTAAAAACTAACAGTTCACACAAGGACCACTTCCACAATTATCCATGGGAGTAGAAAAATTTAAAAAGATATGAGAGGAAGGATATATTGTATCGTTCATTTTAGTATAGGAGATAGTGTGTGTTTTAATACAGACATATACACACTAATTGAAATCTAAAAATAATAAACAATATAGAAAAGATAATGAGAAATGGTTAGATGTTCTCTATGTGTTATTATATGAATCTCTGGATTTGCAGGATGTAGAAGATTCAAGTATCAAGTCCTCTTGTAAAAAAATAGAGTATCTCAAGTCTACCATTTCAAAGGTGTATGTTTTCTAGATCATGTTCTTCTTGAATGTGGTACTGGGAATATGTTTTTGACTCTGATCTATGGTATTCCAGATTTCAGTATAGAGAGTGCTTCATGTGTTCTTCAGTTGTTTCTTGTTTCATGTATCAGTTCACTTTTCAAAATGCTCGTGCTTCTGCTACAAACAGCATCACATCGCCTTGTTCCAGTGCCACACTTTTTTTCATTTTAGAGTGCATGTGTTGGAGCAGACAAGATGCATGTATTATTTACCTCGTACCTCGTACAATCAAGTGACATGTCTATAAAAAACATTATTTATTTCAATTCCATTAAATGACTCAAATATGGCTGTTAGATATTAAATTGAAAACGAAGGAACTGATTTATGAACGGTGTCATAGTTTGTCTTGAAATGGTATCACATAGAAATGGTGTCACCCTGAAACAATATCTACTTCTTTGACATTGAGCAGTGAGACAGTCATGATGGCATATCTGTGTTGAGATCGGGAACTGGTAGCACATATGTGGTGTTATAATCACGGTGTCTGGTGATTTTCCAAACTCCGAATGGTGTCTTCGTGTAGGTAGCAGTGAACCAGTGTCACAAACATTATAAGATCTGAAACAAGTTATGTTGTCTCGATCATGGTGTCTGGGTCACGGTGTCTAGCTCACGGTGTCTAGGTAATGATGTCTGGGTCACGGTGTCTGGGTCACGGTTTCTTGGTCATGGTGTCTGGGTCCTTTTCCAGAAAACCAGAATCGGTGGCAGACTCATGGTTTCTCAGACTTATACAAATATATGTAAACAATCCTAAGTAGTAATATTCATAGAATTAATTATACTTAATCATTCATATAACAAATAATTATTGAACAATTTTAAATATAGTTTCCAATAATAACCCATGATTTAGGATTAACAGGATTTATTGGAAGTTTTTTTAAAGCCAAAAGAAACCAACCATATCTACACATGACATTAGATTGATTAAACGTAATTAACAATATTTATAGGATTTATGGGATTTACAAGATTTTTGATCATTATTACAAGATTAAAACATGAGGGGTCCAATAGATACATCTTCATTGAATTCTAAAAAATGTCAAACACACTTTTTTATTTATGTTGTTCCTAGAAGATGGTCCAACGAATAGAGGGTGGGGGTGAATAAATGGTCTATTTTTATGAATTCTCATGTTTAATTCAACTTATTAAAATTTTTATGGTTCTTGAATGACTTAGTAGAAAACTAAAATCCCAAACTCATGTGCATAAATGATTATAGAAAGATAAACATACAGTATTTACAAGGTTCTACATATAATACCAATCCTTTTCGTAGTTGGTTAGACACCCTAACCAATTGTTTCTATAAAAGAATCTTGGTATCATTTATTATGGACTCTTGGGTCATGTAAGATGGTGATTGGGTATGCCCCTCAATCACAAGACTCCAAAAACAACTATTTATACACCTTAGTTGTTCATTTTCTAGTTTTTTTGGTTATACAACCAATCAAAAAATTCTTCAACCATAATTGGTTATATATACCTATTGAAAATCCTCCCTCCTTGATTGGTTATATTCCCTAATCCGCAGTAATTGGTTAAACACCCTAGTTACTATTCTTATCTTTGACATTGATCCAATGGTAGAATGATATCCTATAGATCTAGGATGCTTTTAAAAAACTTGATATGATCTTTATCCTTGGGAATATGAATCATAATGTAAAACCATGTACATTTATCTATGTATTGAATACCCATGCCTTATTCATGTCAAAAATATCTAATCCTTACTGAACTTCAAATATTCAAACGATTTGATTCTTCTTAGCTACTTGAATACTCAGGAACTAAAAGTCTTATTATTCGTAGAATGGCTCCCAACTTCAAATCGTTTTCTTTCATCAATAAAGTATTGTTTTGAGGTCTCAGTTATTCTAATTCATCTAGAGTTATATAATTTTTATATTTATAGAAATAATATCAATAATGATAGTTTCCAAAATAGAATTATGAAAACTCCTTAATCTTTAGATGAAAGTGATATTTTCATTTTAAATTATCAAAATATAATATAATTTTATCCTCTTACTCAAACTCAATAGAATATAAGTTAGTTTTTTGTATTTAAATCACCAAAATAATTAATTTTTTCATTCTTCTGAATCCTTCATAGAATCCACATCCATAAATCATTTGAAATCTCTATGTGTATAGAATCATGCATCATTTCCATGTGGAAAGATTCATTTATGTCATGGAGATCACTATGTAGGACCTTTAACCACATACAACCATAAGGGATTCTCAAAAATTTCATAAGGAATATACAAAAGTGTGTTCCATGCCATTTTGATCCTCATTATTTCAATTAAGACACCATAAACACCTATATAGTGAGTTCAAATAACCATTTCTCATAGGAGATGTAATATATCACCATGATCACCAAAATTTACAATGGTAACACACCATATAATAGAAGTATATTAATTTCATTATTCGGTATGGCGTGGTTTCCATTTTATCAATGTGGAGTATCTCAAACTCTATCATATTATTCATCTGATTCTCCCTTTATCTTCACTTGAATCAAAATCTATAATTGATTATGATTCTTCATTCATGAAGATAGGTTTAAAAACATCATTTTTATTTTCTCCATTTATCTAGAATAGTTTATATTCAAGAATCTTAACTTTTCTCTCCAAAATATTTTGATAATATTATAAGATTCAATGTCATATAAAGCATTAGGGAATTTATATAAAACTCAAAATGTATTACAAAACTTCATGAAGTAATATAAAAAATTTAGGTGAAGTAATAAGAAATCCTTCTTTCTTGACTTTGAGGTTATATGATAATTACTTTTCAAATTTCCTTTTCCATACCAAAGTTATATGAAACTGTATGAAGTCATACAGAAATAAAAAAATCAAATGAAATTACTTTTGAAATTATATGAAAAAATAAAATTAATACAAATTCATGCATTTTTTAAATTATTTTCTCCATACTCAATGACATATGATGAACCTGAATTCATATGACCCCACCAAAGACATATGATCAAGGACCAATCCAGTTTCTAATTTAATATTAGATCCGGATCAATAATTATAGACTTATGAAAATGACCATAAGATTTATTTTGTTCATCTCTATTGTAGCTCAACCATTCCAAAACCACTTATAAATTATTGGGGACAACATTTCCACATCAAAAAAAAATTTCCACTCATTTCTTTGAAAATAATTAGACCAATTATCACATTTAAACTTATTATTTGGATTTTTTAGCCATGTTCTTCAAATAAATAACGTATTCATCCTTAGAAAACTTCAAGACCTTTTTGAAAAAATTCAACAAAAAAAAATTAACAAAAAATTCTTCCCATTTTAATTTACTGTCAATACACCTTCCAACATTCTCAATCAAGGGTTTTCATCTCCCACTTTTTTTCTCCTCATTAATAATGAATACAAAGATAATATAGAGGAATACTCATGTGAAACACTTATTCTCCCTCTTAAAATCATAATGGTCAGCATCTATGATCTTATTGAGAGAAGGATAACACTACATACACACTTATCTAAAAGTATTTAGCTTATCTATAGTACGTATACATAGTAAAAACTGGTGTATAAAATAATAGAGACTTTCCACTGAATTATATTTATCTATAATTTTTTTACTTGTGATATGAAATTATATTATCATTTTAGGGATACTCAATAAAGAATTATCAAGTGATATTTATCATTTACATATCCTTATAAACACAAAAATAAAATTAAAGTTAAAGATATGTAAGATATAAATTTTTTTATACTTTAATCAACAAAAACACAACCTTTTTAAACAAATTGATATAATAAAAAATAAATGTTATAAGAGAGATTTAACACCTCAATATCTATTTTTCACACATCTATCTATAAATGATATATTTACATAGCTTGTGGATTATTGACAGATACACTTCATGTTTACCGCCAAAAGTCACGAACTCATTTCCTTCACCTAATTCTAATTAAGATATTTCATGAAGAATATATTCTTTCTATTAAATAGTAAAAATAATCAAATTTTTCCATTTAATTCTTATAATGATAGTATAAATTAAAAAACATATATGGAATAAGTAGGGATATCTTAGTTCACCATATGTAACACAAAGGATGAGAGATTTTTGGCATCCTTGGTGTATATTTCCTTCCAAACATAGTATGGGAAGATTTATTTAAACTCATTTTTTGAGTCTTAATAATTTTCTTAATTTTTTTCCCCTAATATTCTTCTTTGTGTGGATTATATTTTCTCCACCTCAGTATTTATTTTTCGTAAAACTATCTTTTCTACACCATCTATTAGATAATTTGAATCTTTAGGTTCTTTTATATTATTGTTAAACAAATATAACTATCTATGTATCCACATTAAGAATTTACAAGCTATATATCTCAGAATCTTGATCCATACACATAAACACTGAGTATCCTATATATTTTAATGATGAGATATTTATAATTCTTTTTTATCTAGGTGATGATACCCCCTTAGACTATCATATTTGACATCTTGGGAGCAGTTTTTATAATAATTATCTTCTATTTTCAACTTAATGAATAATCATGTTATTTTTAATTGAACACATTTTTTACCCATGGGTTATATCATTTATTTATAATTACTCTCCATTTCTTATGGACTTCTATGATTCTCATAAATTTTCATGTTAGTACAACATTTTAATTTCTTGATCCCAAACCAATAACAACACCAATAATTCTATATAAATCTAGATCATTTTCGCTAAATTACACATTTTACAAACATAAAAGATTACTATTTTGAGAACTATTCTCAAATATTTTTTCACCTTTTATTGAAGTATATTTCATAAACACTGTTCAATGCATCAGAGACATAATTTTAGAATTCTGATCATTTTAATCATGTGAGTATTACTGAGGCTATAAACTTAAAAGGATGTTTTTGGAATGTTTTTTCTTCCCAAAAACCTTGGATGGTCCATCTTTTGAGGACTACTTATTTCTACACCATAATTCAAGATCATGTAACTTCATGTTAATGGAGTACTTCTCAATCTAATGTAATCTTACATTTTATTCCCAATTATATATTATTTTATTTATTGTTTCCCTTTATGAAATTTTCTTCATTATTGTAAATAATTATAAATAAATTTTATTATTTTTAATGTAACATTAATATGAGAATTTATAATATTAATAGAGTATTTTTCAATTTTTTTAAGTTCATGGAATGATAAAAAAATATTATTTTAGATACTAATTTCTAAAAAAAATTCTAAATTATTATTCAATAAGAAGTCATCTTCTATCATAATTTGTTATATATTTATTCCTTGAATCCATTATATATATGAGATAAAATAACATTTTTAATCTTGTAATTTGTGCATTATCCATTTATTAATCTTATTCTCCTATTTGTGTTTTTTATTTAAGAATTACCTTCATTATATCCTATATACATGTGATCACTTCTTTTGGAACAGTATTTAGTTTATCTTTAATTTAAAAATGAAAATCCCTAAGTAACACATCACCATTTAAATATATAAAAGGTTAATTAGAAGAATTATAATCCAAATAATTATTACAACTTATAACACTATAATTTCATTTAGTAAGTAATGTTTATCCCTTTAATTTTATATAGTTCTCCATCATTTTTTCAGGTATTTTCCTCTTATTTTTTAGTCTTGTATGAAATATCAAAATTAGTGCCATAATGAGTATCTTCCTTTATTTATATTTTAGGCATCTCAAAAAATCCATAAAATCTAAACTTGACTAATTATATTAAAAAATAGGGAAAGCATTTATCTTTTCCTAGGGAACCCAGAATACACTGATTCCACTAGTATTTCCCAGGCTCGGTGGACCATTAAAAAGGATAAGGGGTGAATCTATGGTTTTTTATATTAATTTTAATATTTAATTTATTCATATTGATCTTTTTAATATCCTCATCCCACTCATTAAAAAATTAACAGCCTCAAAAATAAAAATTGATAGAGAGAAACAGATGGTACTTACCAGGCCTGACATAAAATCCAACTCTTTAACATAGTTGGTTAAAATCCCCAACCTATTTTTTATCCACAATAATATTGTAATAAATTATAGTGGTATATTGAGTTAAAAAATAGTATGATTAGTAATATGACCATTCACCAAAAATTAATAGAAACTTTTTGTACACCTCAATAATCAATCCTCTAGTTGTGTTGGTTATATAAAACAACCACTAACTCTCCTAACATTATTATTTATACACCCCAACCAAAAAATAATATATACTTGATTGGTTATACAACCTAATCAATAGTAACAAGTTATACACCTCAACCCTATTTTTATCTTCAACATTGATCCAAATGTATTAAAATTTTAAAAAAACTAGGATGCTTCTACAAAAATTGATGTGATCCTTCTCCAGATGACGATAAATTAGTAAGAATACCACTATATAGTTATTCAAGTATTATACACCCAAGTATTATTCAAAATATGAACCTATGGATTTCTATCAACACCAGATATTAAAATTATATGATATTTAATATCTCTTCAAATACTATGGAACTATAGGTTTTATTCTTCTTATTTAAATAACACCCAACTTTTACCCCTTCTCATTCATTAATAAAATACTATATTGGAGTCTCATTTATTCTCCCTTTTATTCAATTATTAAATTATAATATTTACATAAATACTAATTTTAATGATAATGTCCAAAATGGAATTTGGAAACTCCTTGATCTTTAGGTGTATGTGATATTCTTATTTTAAATTATTCAAGAATAATATGATTTTACATTTTTAATCAACCTCACATGAATCTTGATCAATTATCCTTACTTAAATCACCCAAATAATAACCTATTTCCCTATTTAAAATCATCCACAACTATACTTTTTTAAATAATTTGAAATCTCTATGTTTATGTAATCATGAATTTTTTACACATTGAAAGCATCCATTGTGGCATAAATATCCCCCATTCTATACCTCAAACCACATCCAACCCTAAGATACAATGAAAAAATTTACTAAATATAGACGATAACATGGTTCATTCCATTTTTATACTTTTTAATTTTGTTGAGACACCAAAACCATCTGCATGGTGAGTTGAAATAACCATTTCTTATATGTGGAGTAAGATCTCACCATAGTCACCAAAATTACCAATAAAAATACACATTGAAATAATTGTGTCTTCATTTTAAAAATCCTTGTGGTGTGGTCTCCATTTATTTACTAAATAGCATCATATAATTCAACTTGTAATTTAGGTGATTATTCTTTTATCTATTCTTGAAACATGATCCACATGTTATTATGATGTTTCATTCATAAATATAATCTTAACTATATCATCAGAATTTTATTTATTTATCTAGAATATTTTATATTATATAATCTTAAAATTTCAAATCATAAAAATTCTTATATACTCTTAGGGTTAAAATTTTACTAAAAATAATTACAGTCAAATGATATTCATGAATTCATATAAAAATTTATAAAGTAAAATGAAAATTTAGGTGAATTCATAAAAAATCCATTTTTCATAACTTTTATGTCATAGAATCATTAATTTTATATTTTCTTACCTTAGAAAAAAGTCATGTATAAAATAAATAAGTCATACTGAAACCAAAAATCTATATGAAATTCTTTATAATTCAATATTAAAATTTCTATGTAATTTATATTCATGCCATTGTGAAATTCATGCTTTGGCACTGAAAGTAATATGCTCAACCTGGAGTCATATGAACCCACTAAAGTATTACTATAAAGTAATTCTCTAATTTTCTAGTTTTAGATTATGTATTATAGACATATGTAAATGACTCCAAGAATTCTTAAATTTATATCCAAAACATTTAAACAACTATAAAACTACTTCCACAATATTGTGGATATGTTTTCTACACTCACTAACACTTTCCTTGACATAGTTAATTATCTCACCTATCATCATATTTAAATGGATTCCTTGAATCTATCGATTCATGTTCTTCAAGGTAGAATGTCACTCATACTTATGAAACCTTACAAAATTATTGATAAAAAATAAAATTAAATAAAAATTGTGCACACAAATTTGTAAATTCATGAAAAATGTTCCTTTAATAAATTTATACAAACACTTGACATGCATAAAAATTAATTTGGTAAATAAAGAACTAGAAATACATGAAATTGTTTTTATTTCAAGTGAAAAAATTAATGAATTTACATTAAAACCCCATAAGGAATTATATATATGCATCAATATTTATGAAAATAACATAGAAAACCAAACCATATCTTGGAATTTTGAATAAATCAAATTTCAAAAAAATACTTACCTCATCTATGTATAAACCACTCACCTTAAAATAAAAAATACAAACCAAAAAAGTGATAGATTATATAGGACCTATACAATATAAAACCTATGTTTAGATTAACCCAAATTCTAGATTTTACCCTCACATCTATTAAGGTTCATTGGATAAAAGGAAACCAATAGTAAATGGAAGTAGAGAGAAGATGAGAAAAATAACCAAGGAAAAAATGGGACTTACCTTTAAAAACTAATTGGAATCCCAAAATAAAAATGCTTGGATGGATAAGGGATAGGAACAGGAGTTCCCTTGATTTTCATATCAGTTAACCATGTGAGAATGAGAAAAGGGGAGATAAAAATCTATCAAATATAATATGGGTAAAAGAAAAAATACTCAACTTAAAATTTTGGACAACTCGCATGCTTTAGCTACATGGTTTACCAAACTATGCACCAACTGTATAACCAACACTATAGTAAATATTTACCACTTTCATGGTTCTAAAAATAGTGAATGATCTATGAGTAATCCTATGATAAATCACCCCATACATAAATGTAACCCATATGATTTTTCATTGAACAAAAGGTTTTCCACATGGTTAGCCATAAATTGTGCTCCCTAACCAAGCACTAAAAAATTTTCTAGAATAATCATATGTATGAATTTATGAATTGTTACTATTAAACCATACATGAACATGAACTATCTGTGAACTAAAAAGAAGACCATATGTACAAATATCATTCATGGTTTAACCTTAAATTTATGGGTTTCTACACATTTAATCCTAACTATATGGTAACCATTAAAAAATAAAAATTCCAAAAAATAACAAAGTTCAAATCTAAAACTCACAAAAAATTCAAAATAATATGTAAGTAAAAAATATTTAATATATAGGTTTCATTGGGGTGTCAACAAATTCACCACAAAACTTCCCATCATCGATATATAATATGACAAGTGTGTGTAAGATTCCCAAGAATGGGTCTGTGTAAAAATACCCAGTAGGATGACATGAAAAATTCGAAGGGATAATATAAAAACAAAACTAATAACCATATAAAAAGGTAAAGGTAACACATATATTCTTAAAGAAGTGGGTATTATAGATGTAGTAATGTCCCACTCTTTATATCCCAACTAATTGAGGACCGACCACTATGATCAACCCATGAAATCCAAACTACCCAGCAATAACGAACTTGTGTCACCAATCATAATCTATAATTGGGTACTCACTCCTTAGCAAGGAATTCTAATTAGTTTAGAGTGTACTAAACCTGAAGGATTACACATACCTTGTCAAGAAAATCATGTTGATCGAGGGAGTACCAGAATCTATAGATATAGATTTCTCACCCTATTAATGGGGGAGTTTCTAAATTCAATAATTATATTGGAAACCCCATCCTTGTCATGATCAAGAGAGTACTCACCCAATTAATAAATTCTGAGGACACCTTCATCAATTTTTTAGGGGATTTCTAATCACTTTGAATAATGAGGTGGAATTATTCCCTTTCACTATCACACAAACATGGGAGTACCGAATTACATGCATTATTCAGTCATCACACCTGATCCTCATTGTTAGTCATATAGATATAAGAAATAAATATTCCAAAATTTCATTACAAATGGACCCAACATTTCAAAATAGTTCAAACCACCAAATTCTATTTGAAAAATTATTAGGATTTGATATTTATTTTCCCAAAATAGACACACTATGAGAACGGTGGGAAAACTCTATGTATGAGAGAACCAAGCCATCTAGTGGAATCTAGGAGACTGGAAATTGAATGGAATGGGAGGGTGTACACAACTAGTGGTGTGAATGACCATTCCAGATACAAGGTAGTTTGTTTTTGTGGCATTGTGCATGTCAATCCCTTGATGGCCTGCTTTGGGAAGACATGACTTGGTCCACCGCTCTTCTTTAAAGGGATATTTCCCACGTACCACCTTAGATGTGTCAATATATTGATCCAAAATCATAGGAATCATGAAACTCACTACTTGGGATGGAAATGTACCAGTCTATCTGAGGAAATTCCTAGCTTAATATGGTGTTGGACCAAACCCACTCATTGATTGGCTGGGTTAGCTCAACCCTTTAGGGGACCAAGACCACCAACACACTACATAATGCCTACCACATGGAGTTAAATTCTATATTATATCCTAATGATTCATATTATAGTGGCAGAAACCCAATACACCCCTTATTTTACTAATAACTATAATTGTGTCCACTGCACCTACTTCCATGATTGGGTAACTACCTCCAAACTCTTGATCACCAACCAACCTTATGCTTACCTCACTTCCATCCGACCATTCCAATTCCAATTGATCCATACCCTAGATTCCTCCCACTATTTAAAAATTCTATCATGACCACTGACAGGCACTGCTAGGGCTGATGACCATTAAACATAAGAAAGTGAGAAAGAGAGGGAGGGAGAGAATGAGGGGAATGAGAGATAGGTGATTTCGGTGACCAGGGATCCAAACACCTGTGTAGAATCACCGACAGTGAGTGGAGACCAATTCCATGCAAATTATGTGTGCATGGAAAACTAATGGGAGGGTTAGGGGTGTCTGATGGCCATGCCTTAGTTATCCACCCACCTTTGACTCACCATAAAAAATATGATTAGTCACCCGACAAACATGAACAAAATTATTATAAAAATAAATTTAAAATAATGATTTATGGGAATCCAGAAATCAATAATAGAGGAAATTTAAAAATTATAAAAAATAGACTATAATAAAATTAATTAACCCCACCATTATACGTTATCCTTTTTATCTGGTTTCTATGTTTTCACAATGCACCATCAGTGATTTCTCAATGAATGTACATGAATATTCAATCACTAAGGCTCTCCTATCAATTTTGGTTTATGGTGGATAACCCTAACTAAGAAAATTAAATATGAAGAAATGTTTTATTTATAGGATTTGATGGTATTTTAAGTGAAACACCAAAAATAGGCCTGGTCATGGGTTTCATAATGAAAAATCAAGTTATACCCCCCCTATGCTAAGCTCTACATGACATGAAAAACTTTGATGACATTTTTCCCATCCAAGATAGTATTTAGGATATATCATTTTTCTCAATGATCATGTGTACAATAAATAAATATTAATATATTATTTTTAATATAATAATCTCTAGAATTTATGTTTTAATTTAATTAAAATTACACAGTGACGTACTCGTAAAATATTATTCAAAACATTAAGAATGTTCAATGAAATTTTTTGGAAATGACATACTATCGAAATTAAAGTATTTTAATGTCTAAATTATTATATCACTCAAAACGGTGAGGCTAATAAGATCAAATATGATTATCATATTCGCATGAGCTACTCTAAATGTTCCCATGGTTTTATAAAACATGCACCAATGGTATCACATGACCCCATAGGTCCTCTCTTACTGATCCCTAATGACCACCGAGTAATCTAATATGGTAGTGTCATATTTTTTGTCCTAATCAATCTAGTCAATAATATTAAATGGATCATGCACATATATCCTCATTTGCAGCATGTAAAACACATTGTGCACCCAGTCTAATTGTGGAGGTAAATATACGAGTTAAGAATCCTCGCTTACCCATCATAGAATATAGATAGGTCGAATGAGGCTTGGGTATATCTTTATTCCTTGAATATACATTTTTTAAACATCATTATAGAGAAAGCTTCATGAATACGCCATCTATCTCTTTGAACTCTGAAGGCCTCTATCTTTAATCCACCAACTACTTCTGACTGCTCTGAACTGTATTTATCTTCTCCTGGATCACTGGAACCTTCTCCATCATCATATAAATCATAGTGACTCACCTTTTCACACATTATTTTTAACATAATTAATTACAAAATATAACATTTATAACTTTTATGTACCTTTTGAAGGTTTAGTCTCCGGGAAACAAGGTGCATAATACATGAAATATAAAAACAATATTCTATACTCTTGAGGGAATCCATTAATCCCATCCTATTTTACATCACTTTATAATATTTCTTGGGGACATATATCAAAATAAAGGTTGTTTATAAATACTAATAAGGGACACCGAATGAAATATTAAATGCCTGTAAAAGGATAAATCAAGAGGCATAACAACAGAATATTATCATAAATACATGAGGCATAATATAAGAGATTGATCATAAGTACATGATTCATAACAAAATACCATGATCATTTGTACATTAGTCATTATTTGGAAATCTAGTTACAATATAAATATGATACATTCATAGTAATATCACTATGATTCATCACCATGGTTTTGTAAAACCTATTACCGCTCTAATTCACCATAGAATCATAAATGTGTAATATATAGAGATTAACTATTTACCCAATGCATTAGAGGGATATCAGGGTTCACAATTCATATCTATTAATTCATATGCACCAAAAAGATCAATTATCATAGGAAAACATTTCAAAAATAATCCATGTAAAATAAAAAAAGTGTTTCATATTAAAGACACAAATATTTCTTACTTTTAAATCCATGACAGGGGAATGTGGGTTTCATATATGGAAATCCATAATTAATAATTTATAGTTTCCTATCTGAATACCCTTAAATGAAAAATGGTATGGGTATTCACAAAAAATGTGGCATGTAAAATAAAGGGATAATTTCAGTAGTGAAATAGGTTTACATAAAAGTTCATGGAAGAGTTTAATTACAGATGAAGGTTGTATCTTATTATTTGGGAAGTAAGGGATAACTATAAACATATGGAAACATAATTATTTGGACATAAAAAGGATTATATAAAAGGAAATCCATGAATTAAAAAAGATGTAGAGAACCCCTTAACTTGATATGTTTCTTCTTAATGCTTGGGAAGAACTTCTTGGAACAATAAAAATTACTTTGAAAAGACAAGATAGAGAGATTAATTTTATTCTCAAAAGGTTTAAGAGTGGAGATGAATAGGAGAAAGGGTGGTTTTGTTTATAGAATAATAAGGGTATTGTTTATTAATTTCCAAAATTAGTCCTTGGAAACATAGTTCATAAAAAATTCAAAAAAATGGATGTCCTGTTGTTCTTGTAAAACCCCAATCCCACACTCTTGGATCTGGTGCTCATAAACACACAGTTTACACTCTTTATTTGATACCAGCTATAAAATACTAGATGTAGCCATCTTTAATTAAAAACTAAATAATAATTATTTCTTCTCCTACAACTAGATAATCCTTTTAGGTTTAGGATTTTAGAAAACTAGGACACAAAATAAATTGATTAGTACCATGTTATTTGAATCAAAGGGAATTTTTTTATTACATATAAAACTAATTAATCAATGAAAAGTGTTCAATGAATCTCACAAATTCATTAACATGTATTATCCTTTATAACATGTTACAATTACCACTTTTCTCCATATCATTGGGGGAATGGAAACATAAGAGGGGGTGATCTAAAACACTCAATTAGTGAAAGCATATAATTAAAAAATTAATGGAATAAACATGACTTAAATATTGTGCATGGAACAGGTAATCAATATGAAGGAATAATAAACATGAAATTATGAGCATTATATATCCAAGAATATTGAGTTGAAACTATTATTTCAACACTTTCTAACCTTAATTATCAAAATAAAATTCAATTTCGTATACATTTACATTTCAAACTTTTATGATTCATAATTTTATTAAACAATTTTTTATAGGAAATTTAAATATTTTACCAGATGGTGAAAATACTTTTCAAAGGATGTAGCTTTTATAAAATTTTATACAATGAGAAAATATGACCAAACTTTCTTACCCAATAGACACATACAATGTATATTCGACTGATGGGCACAAAGTTCACCTTGTAGAGGTTTATAAAGTACAATAGATGAAGTATAAAAATGTCCCACTGGATTTTGTTTTACAAAGTCTACTGGATAAACATTATTAGATGGACACATACATGCTTTCCAAAATAACTTTTATAAATTCTATAAAATGGAAGAAATTAAAACATTATTCAAGATAAATATTTCCAATTATACATGATTGATCGTTTATACACTATAGTGGTTTATATTATAAAAACTATCATATGAAGATGATGTTATGGAATTTTCAATTAACGGAGATCTTACATAATTTTTCAAAAAATTATAAGATATAAAGAATATGGGAATTGGGACTATGACAATAAATAAATTTTCATTCAAGGGGGAGTAATTTTTAACATCATTGACTTTATAATGTTTCTGTAACGAATTTGTAACATCTTGTTACTTGAGTGTTATCAATTTCAACTTTTATAGAGTATTTATATTAATGAATTCATTATGAGGTTTAATATTGTAAATCAACTATGAACATTTTATTTTTTAACACATGTGTCTATTATGGTTTGATTAAGGTATTTCAATTTGAAAGAAGATAGAGGTTATTCTAATATTCTGATTAAGGGTTCCAAGGTATAAGGAAATAGAGATTTGTTTGATCTTTTTATCAGAGGATTTCTTGGTGTAATGAAGATGGAACGTTATGGTAAGGTTAATATCATGGATTCCTTATGTTTGGTTAAATATTTCATTAAAACACAAGGATAATGTGTCTATATTCTTATAATAGTTTATTTAATTTTATATTACATACTTTGTATATGTTTTTTATATTTTTTTACAAGTTCCATATTTCATTGTGCATGTTTTATGAAATATTTATATAGTTTGTTATAAACTATTTCATATTATGATTATAAAGTGACTTATTAATAATATTCATTCGATATAATTTATTAAATAGTTTTACTAAAATTGTATGTTTTACTTTATAAAATACAATTCACCCCACCATCATTTAGGAAAACTCATATTCTTTCAATCCTACATTTGGTTTCAAAGTTTCTACCATTATAAACATTTTTACAATAATATTTTTTTGTAGAAAGGTTAGTATTTTTTTAAGATGGAAGGTTTATCCATTATGACACATGAAAATTTAAATCCACTCAAACCACTTATATTTGATGGTGCTTATTATGAATATTTGATATATCATATAAAGACTTCTTTTATAAAGACTGAAGTTGACCAAATTTTCATGTGGAATATAAATTATCAAATTCCTGATAAGGAATTTACATCTTTTTCAAGAGAATCCACGTTTGAATATAAACTTAACTATCAATTGAAAAATAATATGATATTTTCTATGAATAAAAATATACACATTATGTTTTTATTATGTGAGACTACAAATAGTATTTAAAATAAATTTGAGGTTACAGACTTTGGGACCCATAATGTAGTAGAAACTAGAAGATATAAAATTTAAGAAAATTATAGGTATTTTGATTTGTCACATTGAGAATCTATTACATAGAAGTATCAATGTTTTAAGGAAATTTTAAATTGTATAAAATCTTTTTGAGACAAAGACTTGACTGCTGATAAGTCAGTTGAAAATTGTATTTCTATTATTTTGAATGATTGAAAATCTAATAAAATATCTCTGGATGATATGAAACATATAACTAAGTTGATATTAGATAATCTTATTGTAAATCTCATAATGTATGAGGTCAAATTAAAAACAAATGATGAAAAATAAAAGAATAAAAATGAGGTATGTTTTTATTTTATATCTACAGTTTATAATAATGTTATATCACATGAAAATGTTTCTAAATATTCTAAGAAGAAGAAATTAAAGGTTTATATTGACTATAGTTCATCTAATGAGAGTGAAAATGAACTTGCTAATCTTTCCAAAATGATGAACAAAATAGTTGGGAAAAAATATTCATTATAGATACAAAACGAATTCGAAAGATAAATGTGATAAAAAAGACACTTATGAGTTGATATGTTATGAATGTAAAAAATCAAGGTCATATCAGACCATATTTCCTTATATTGAAAAACAAGGATAGGAAGGATACAAGTTTAAGAAGTTCTATAAGAACAAAAATAAGATTTACGAAACCCTCTGACACTTGAAGTGATAGTGGAGGATATAGTTCTTCAGAGAACAATTCCAAAAAAATTTGTAGTTGATAGAATGTTATGGGTTTATATGAAAATAATAAAATTTCCAATCAATGATGGATATATAATGTTTTTTATAAATCCTAAACAAATTTAACTTTGAATTAAATTATCCACATTTAGACGATGTATTTTCAAATTTTTTGATAATGAAAACAATATTACATATGATTATAAGGATAATTTACCACATTTTGAATAAGTATCTTGATATGCTAATTTTATTGAAAATAATTATGTTGAAAAAATATACTAAAATAATAAGGCAAAAATTTCCAATGAATATTGAAAAATTTCAAAACATTCCACATAAATTTCAAATTTAACATCTGAATTATATAAAAAATTTAGTTTTACACCATATATTTAATATAAGGATTTATTTTTAAAACTAAATTATGAAATTTTTATTCTAAAAAATATTTTATAAGATTTTACATTTGGAAAGAATAATTTTGATCATTTGTATAGATATATGATACCTCATAGAAATAAATGATATATTATTTTTACTAAAGAAGAATCAAATTTACAAAAAAAATTATACCTTTTATAATTATTCTCCCAAAAACATATTTAAAAATTGTTTCTTAGGCAACAATACATACCTTTTATAAATATTTTTTAAAATACCAAAGAGAAATAAAGTATCTTAAATTCTAGAAGAAATTTTTGGGATAATGTTTCTAAACATTTGGTGAAAGGGGAAGAAATAAAAAGGGGGGAAATTATGTAAGGAAGGGGGAGTAAGTTTATTTAATGTTTTAACTTTATGTTTCTATTTTAAAAGTTCTGTTTTTTTATTTTCAAAATGGGCATATTTTTGAGTTGAAAGTATTCTTTTAACACTTTATGACCTTTATTTTGATAATTAAAATCCACTTCTTTAAACTTTTAAATTTATAACTTTTATAATCCCTATGTTTCTTAAGAATTATTTTTTATGAATGTTAAACATTTTACCAGAAAAAAAAATTACTTTGTACATAGAAAATATGGACAAATATTTTACTAGATAAAGGTTTATAATGTCTAATAGATTAATTATAAAAATTCCCACCATATGAAAAATTTTAAATACTACTAAATGGTATTTATAGGATAGATGCAGACATGATTTATAGATTAAATTTTATAAATCATACTAGATGGAATAAATATATATATTCTACTATATGGATATTTTATATTCTATTGAACATAACATTTATACACTATAGTGGTTTATGTCATAATGAATATAAGATATAGATGAAGGGCTGAACATTCCAATTGAATAAGGAGTTTGTCTGATGCCATTGCAACGAGATTTGAGATATATATAATATAACCATTTGGAGTATGACTATAAATAATTCTATAATCAAGGGGGAGGAAACTTTAACATATTTTATGTAAAGATAATATATCATCATGATACTTGATTACATTATATTGTAATTTTTTGAGAGACTTTTTCTTAAGGAATCTATTGTGTGGTTTAATATTTAAAATGCCTTAAGAAATTTTGATGTTGTAATCCCTATTTCTGATCTAGTTTGATTGGGTGATTCATTATAGAAGGAATACATAGGTTATTCCAATCTCTTATCTGATGGATCCTAGGGCTAGAGAAACAAATCTATGTCTGATCCTTGTATCTAATGATTTATCGGTGTAAGGAAGGCATACCTATATTGTAAGGTTAATACTGCATATACATTAAGTCTCATTAAATACATTCTTAACAATAACAGATAATGTGTGGATATTATAATAATAGTTTATCTAATTTATTATTATATAATTTTTATAAGTTTTGGTATATATATTTTAATAAACTATTTCTTAATATTATTATAAAGTGAATTGGTATGAATCATCATCTGATATAAATTCTTAAAGAGGTTGTATAAAATTGTAAGGTTTATTTTATAAACTAAAATTCACCCCCCTTTTGTATTAAAACACATACTCTTTCAATACTATAGTGAACATAAATGAAAACAAGGATATAACTAATATGGATCTCATAATAATGGGAATCATAATGAAAAAAATATGAAATATTATATCAAGACATTTTTATAATAAAATTTACTTGTATTCTAAACTACTATTAAGATAGATTACTAAATTGGGAAGGCATAAAAAACCCAAACCTATTTTGTCTCATGACACCTACCAATTCATCGAGGGGATATATAATATAGGGCACTTCCCATTACATGAATTATTCCAATGAATTCATATAAAGAATAAAAAATTATTTTCTGAACATTCCCTAAGGAACCACTTGCTGAACAAAAAATTACTATATATACGATGAATAATACCAAAATATCGATACATGATCAATCAATGTTATTATTAAATAATAATCTATTATAGAAATACCTATCTCTACCTAATCATAATCCATCCTAATAAATATGTTGGATGGTCAAAAAAATATTAAATATACGAATAGTCATCCATATTTTAATAATAACATATAGAACACCAATACATACCCCTATGTATAAGGACCCAGCCTTAAAACATTACTTATTCTTGAATTAAATGAATAATTCACATTGAGGATCTTTTCAGGTTTAGAGTTTTAGAGAATTAATCTATAACTATTACATCTCAAAAGTTACAATGTAAACACTTCTACTCAGTTTCCATTTTTTTTTCAAAAAATAAAAAGTCTTGAAAATAAGAGTCATGTCCAGTTCCATGTTTTTGACAACATGACTTTACATGATCCAATCCTTGACCCTATTCCACTTTATGTCCTGTGATAACCATTTAAAAAACGTGGGATGAGCATAAAAATCTCAGTAAGGAATACACAAAGAAGGAAACTAGTAGTTTTTCAAAACAACAAGTAAACCCTGAATACTTTAACATAAGTAAGACTTTTCACCTTTATAAAGTAGTAAATACTCTTAACTGAATAAAATATCAATACCTACCATTTTCTAACCAAAATATTACCCATAAAAAGAACACATATCATATAAAGGTAACATGGAACATAAACATACATAAATGGAATAACCATACGGTCAACTTTCACACATGTCACTAAATGGAATAGCCATACGGCCCATTGTAGGTTATAACGTAACCACCTGTCCTGTTATTCACGGAACCACATTTCATTTGGTTTATCTCATAACCACCCGTCAAATGTCCAAGTACCATTATAAAATCATAAGACATAAAACAAATATAAAAGAAAAAAAACATTTCCACATTTCAATAACAATATATCACTTAAATATATTGCTATAAAAAATCCACTACCAAAACCATTTTCAATACCAAAATACATAATAGATTATATGGTATTTATTTCTTTTAAAAATATTACGACATGTTGAGAAACCCAAAGATCAAATAATACTCGCGGCGGTGGAAAGGTCATTGTCACCACGTACGTTAAAAGAATCATTCCTTTTTGTCGTTTAGTAAAAAAATTCATAGAAAAAGATTCCATTTTAATGAAATGAAATTTAAAAGGTGTTTAGAAAACCTATAAAATAAAGTCTTGTATTAAAACAAAATATGCCTCAATGAAAGGAGAATGAGACGAAGTCCCTTATCTCGTGTCCGACAAGACTCGATCGTTCTTTAATCTCCGGAATAATAAACTACAGTTAATTTGTACTTTCTTAAGAACATTTTTCAAGTTTATTATTCCTTTTATATCACGTATTTCCATGTTATAAACATTATGTAATCATTTAAGTTAATAATGTTCATTTTTGTCAATATTTGGTACTTTAGTCAAAAACGGACTTCTTATAATTACATGTTGTTCATGTGGTCAATGGTTGATTATATCTAGAAATATATTCATGATTTGGATATCATATATATTATATATATGCAGAATATACATGTATTTATAATAGTACATAACATTTATAGGTAAGAAATGAAATGCACCGTTCATTGAGATGGTAAGTTGTACATACCCATGAATGCTACTTCCATTTCTATATAATATTTAATGGGATTAAAACATAATGAGACATAGTAGTATTATAATTCCATATTTTTATCATATATAATATCATTAAACCTATCCTTTATACGTACCACTTATGATATGAACGATTCATATCACTTTGAGGGGGCGGTATTCCGCTCTTCCTCAAAGGAAATTATCGTGTTTACACATAATGGAAACCATAAAGGTTTGATATATAAAAAAAATACAGAAGCATAAAGAAAACATAAAGAAAATATATATCATATATAAATACAGTGACATATTAATGGCCACCATGAACGGTGTAAAATGAATATTGAACAATCATCGTTTCGTGAGGCAGTAATTCACCACCCACAGAAACAATACGTTCTTTAACCATTAGACGAAGGTGTGTATAAGTGTATGTTGAATCCTTTTCACAAAAAAATACTAGTATATTGAGGATACTGGTGTTATTATGAGATAAAATAATAAGAATATAGTGTTGAGTGAAGAAGTAAAATAAAAGGAAGAAACTCGAGGGAAGACATTACCTCTAAATCGGGTAACTCTTTTTGATTTGAGCCAAACGCTTCATTGAAAAGACTTCTGCCCAAAGTGAGGCTTCTAGGAGTAAGAGAGAGATGTGGAGAGATAATATGAGGAGAGTTTGGATGATCCAATGGCTTGAGAGGTGTGGGTAAGGGGGTAGAAGTGGGGGCCTTTTATAAGAGGGAGGAGAGTCACTTTCGGAAAGTCTTGAAATGTTACTTTATTATAATTTTTTTCAGATTTTAAAGGTCCCACAATGATATATTTCTAGGATAAGGTGATAAGGGTTTGAAATCCACCCACACAATAGGATTTAGACAAGTTTATGTCTTATATTTTACATTTTATTTTCATTTTATTTAAATTGTTCATTAATGAGGTAATCACTTAATCATCATTGTGTCATAAATAAATTTATTTATTTAATGTATAAAAATTATAAAAAAATACCATCATGTCGAAAATAATATTATCATTCCAATGACTATTTATAGTCTAAGATATAATTTATTTAAACAAAATTAAAATTGTTTTACTTAGGTGTTACATAGTTGGTTATATTTTCCTTTCTTTAAAAATAATATGATAAAAGGTCACTATCACACAAAAGTCATTCCATGGGGTCCCTAAGTTCGCACAAGGCATCCCATGGATAGACATGACACCACCAATAAAATTAGGACACATGTTGTGGTCATTTTAATTTATTATGATATTATTTTATTACCCTTAACTACACGATTACAAATTAAACATGATAATTAAAGACAATTGATGTCGTTACTATTCATAATGTCCAAAAACAAAAGAGTCTTAATTACATAATTTAGACCTTATAATTCCAAATATGGAATCTATTTTACAAAATTAAAAACACACAAATTGTAGTAATTAATTTAAAAATAATTCCCATTGTCAAAACAAATAGCATGTTTTTAAGAAACAATATCTATCAAAAGATTGATAATTGTTTATGTCCAATTTCAAAGTGAAATTAATTATAATGACCACCATTGGACTAAATGGTAAAAATATATTCTAATTACACTTTAAAACCAATTAAAAAGATAATCTAAACATATAATTAAATTAGATGAAAAATCAGTTTTGAAGTAAAATGCAGTATTTTTCACTATTCATTAAAAAATGAACATTGTCAGAAAAATACCCAAAATTCATCCAAACTAAATTTAAATTTCCCAATTATAAAGAAGAAGTTTATTTTGAAATATATAGCGTAAAAATTGTCAAAATATAGATTTAAAAATGGTTTTCCATCAAAAGGTGGTAAAACAATCTTTTAAAAATATTAGAGTATTCTATGCTTAAGATTGGATTTTTTTTCATTTTAAGCCTCTAAAACACTATCTAATTCATAAATAAACATATATATTTAAAAATTTTATTATTTACTTACCTGGGATGTTACATCCTTCCCCCCAGTAGGAAATTGCATCCCCACAATTTATTTACTTATCGAATAAGTGGGCGTATTTATCCCTCAATGTATTTTCAGATTCCCATGTTGCCTCTTCAACTATATGGTTTTTTCATAGAACCTTCACCTAGTGAATTACCTTATTCGGTTACACTTTCTCTCTACGGTCAAGAATCTAGACTGGTTTTTTCTCAAAAGATAGATTCTCTTCCAACTGAACTACCTCTGGACTCAAAACATGAGATGGATCTGGCATATATTTTCTCACCATTGAATCATGAAAAACATTGTGTACTGGGGAAAAACTTGGAAGTAATTCCACTCTATATGCAACTGATCCAACTTTCTCTAGGATTTCATAATTTCTAATGACCCTTGGACTCAACTTTCCTTTCTTTCCAAAATACATCAAACTTTTACATAGAGAAACATTGAGAAAAACATGATCACCTACCTCAAAAGAAAGATCCTTTCTCCGATTATCCGCATAATGTTTCAGCAGACTTTGAGCTGTTCACATGTGTTTCTGTATCAGCTGAACTTTTTCTTCCATCTCTTCTACCAATTCTGGTCCCATCAGCTTCCTTTCCCCTAATACATCCCAAAAATATGGAGTTCGACACTGCATTCCATATAATGCCTCAAATGGAGCCATCTGTATACTGGAATGAAAATTGTTATTATAAAAATATTCAACCAAAGATTGATGTTGGTCAAAACTTCCATGGTAATCCATCGAACAACCATGTAGAATATCCTCCAATGTCTGAATTGTTCATTTTGACTTCCCATCTGATTCAAGATGAAAAGCTATACTAAAATTTCATTCAATACCCAATGACTTCTAAAGGCCTTTCCAAAAGTTAGAAGTACACCTCAGATCACGATCAGATACAATGGAGAAGGGAACTACATGTAACATGACTATCTTTTTAACATACAACTGAGAAAGTTGATCTAGAGATAAAGTATCTCGAATATGAAGAAAATGAGAAGATTTATTTAATCGATCAACAATAACCCAGATTGCATTATTACCTCAAAATGTCTTTGGTAATCCCACAATTAAGTCCATGGATATATTCTCACATTTCTATACTGCCACTGGTAAAGACTGAAGCATCCCTTTTGGTAACTGTCACTCTGCTTTACCTTGTTGACAAGTCAAATACTTCAGAGTAAAATCAGCAATATCTATTTTCCTTCCATCCCACTAGTAATACTCCCGCAGATCTCTGTACATCATAGTACTGCCTGGATGAACTGAAAACAGGGAACTATGAGCCTCACATAACAACTCATTCTTCAATTGTGAATCACAAGGCACACATAATCTGTTCCCAAACCTCAAAACACAATCATTATCAATATTGAATTCAGGAAACTTACCCTTTTGAACCAGCTATACCTTTTTCTACAACTCACTGTCTTTCTTCTGTGCTTGCTAAGTTCTGTCTAATAGAGATGATCTCACTGACACCTGAAACAAAATAGAAGAACTTCCTACACCAAAAACTTCTATGTAAAAGTTCATCAAATCAAAAACCAAAGGATCTTGTTCCAAACGTAGCATGGTTAATGAAGCATTACTTTTTTGACTAAAAGCATCAACCAGTTTATTTGATTTTCCCGGATGGTAATTAATTGTACAATCATAATCCTTGATTAATTCCAGACATCTCCTCTATCTCATGTTCAATTATTTATAAGTGAATATATACTTTAAACTTTTTTTATCGGTATATATTTCAAAATTTACTCCATAAAAATGATTCCTCCAAATTTTTAAAGCAATAACAACAACAACTAATTATAAATCATGTGTAGGGTAATTTAACTCATGAGTTTTCAACTGACGTGAAGCATAAGCAATTACCTGATCATTCTAAATAAGGACACAACCAATTTAGTTCAACTAAGAATCATTATAGATAACAAAGTCACCATTTCTGGAAGGTAGTTCCAATACTAGAGCTTTCAAAAATCTTCTTTTCAATTCCTAAAAACAATCATCACATTCTTTTGTCCAGATAAACTTAACACCCTTTCGAGTTAGGTTAGTCAATGGGCTGGAAACCGTGAAATGTTTTTAACGAACCTTCAGTAATAGCCTGCCAAACCAAGAAAACTACGAATCTTGGTTATATTTGTGGGTCTTGGCCATTATTCAACAACTTTTGTTTTAGCAAGATCAAAAATTATGCCATCTTTTGAAACATTGTGACCAAGGAAAAAAATTTGTTGCAACCAAAACTCACACATGATGAATTTCCCATACATTTTATTTACTTTTATTGTTTGAAAAATAACCCTTAAATGACTTTCATGATCCTATTTAATTTTAGAAAACACCAAAATATCATCAATGAACACAACTAAAAAATTATCCAAGAACTCATAAAAAATTCTATTCATTAGATACATGAATACATCAGGTGCATTGGTTAACCCAAAACGTATAACTACACATTCATAATGGCCTTATCTAGTATGAAACACGGTCTTCGGAATGTCTACTTCTTTTACTTTAAACTGATGGTACCCCGACCTCAAGTAAATCTTTGAAAAATACTGATCCCCCTGGAGCTGATCAAACAAATCATCGATACGAGGCAAAGGATACTTGTTCTTAACAATGTTGTTATTAAATGCTCTGTAATCAATGTAAAGTCTCATTCAACCATATTTCTTTTTAACAAACAAGACAGGGCACCCCATGGTGATGTTCTAGGTCTAATAAACCTTTATCTAATAACTCTATTAATTTCTTCTTTAACTCTAAAAGTTCAACTTGAGCCATTCGATAAGGGGGTTTTGAAATTGGCTTAGAATCATGAAATAATTCAATAGTAAATTCAACTTCTCGATCATGTATAATAATAGGAAAATCATCAGGAAAAACATAAAGATACTCATTTACCACAATCACATCATTAATCCGAATAGTTCTTTTGTTTTCAACAATATGTGCAAGGTAACATTCATTTCCATCGTTTATTAGTTTCTCAGCTTCCTGATATGTTATCAAAAGTAAGGGTTCATTCTTGTACACAAAAATAAAATATTTCTGAAATGAAACCTCTTTAGCTCTGCAGTCAATCTTAGCATGATAAATATAAAGCCAATTCATGCCCAAAATAACATCAAACTCTAATAGAGGCAATACAATAAGGTTCGCTGGTAGATTATTTCCACACACAAGGATAGGAAGGTTCTTATAATTTCTTTTTGTCTCAATGTTTCCCCCTAGTGTTTTTACCATAGGTTCTAGATTCATATATTGAGGTGGAATTCCCAATTTATTAGAAAACATATCAGAAATGAAATAATGTGTATACCCTGAATCAAACAACACATTGGCATAATCTGAAAAAACAAACAATGTACTGGATACTACTTCATTCGATGGCCCAACATCTTCTGAAGTAGTTTCAAAGGATTTCACCACCACTTTTTTCTTGTAGTCTGGCTGATTTCCCTCATTTTAGTTCTTCGTTAGACACTAATTTTCATAATAACCTATTTCATTACACTTAAAACATCCTACTGCTGGCTTTTCATTCCCTTCTTGACCATCTTTTTTACAGTTACGAGCAATATGACCAGACTTACCACACCTAAAGCACTTTCCAGACATGGATAAACATTTTCCAGGATTAATTTTACCACACTTCTCAGATGATGGATATATGGTTTTCTTACCACTAGGCTTTATTGATGAATTATTTCCCTTTTCCTACCAACTAGAACTCTTATTATGTTGTTTGTCAAAGAACACCTGATCATCGTCAAACTCCATTTCCACCTTCTCCGCACATCGAACAAGTTTTTCATAAATTTTGAACTCACGAGAAGCTAATTCCCTTCTATATTTTTTCTTTAATCTTGAGTAAAAATGATTGATTTTACTATCAAGGTCTCGGATAAAATTTAGAGCATACCTTTCCAATCGAGTGAACATTGTTTCATAAGAAGCCCCTGATTCATCCTCCTACCTCAATTCTAGGAATTTTTTTCCATCCTAAGACGAACCACCTTAGGAAAACATTTCTCCAAAAACATACCTTTGAATTCATCCCAGTCAAGATCATCAATCGATTCACTATCCCTGATATTTTTCACCATCGAATACCACAGATCAGCTTCACCTTCAAAACGGAAAATAGAGAGACTATCCTTTTGATGTTATGAATACCCCATGACATCAAAAATCTTCTCCAGTGCTTTAATCCAACCTTCAGCTAGTAAAAGGTCAGATGTTCCTCTGAATGATTGCAGATTCTGCCTCATTATATGTTCCACCACTGGCATGTTCCTCTATGGTTGATCTGGCTGATCTCGTGGATGGATACCACCACTATTTATCACCTCAGTCAACTTTTCCATTACTTCATAAAACAGTTCAGTTCCAATTCTGACCATCTTAGGAGGCAGATTTGGAAGGTCATTTCCTTTTGTATGCCTTACTTGCACTGCTTCCCTATTTCCTCTACGGAAAACCATTCTGAACAAACATGTCTTAGATGATGCAACAAGGTAATCATTAAATGCTATATCATTTCAATTTGGCCATAATGTGTAAACAAAAATATTTTTATATAATCATTTAATATAATTCTAACTCCTAATGTTATCTAAACTAACCTCTAACACCAACTATAAGGACCCTGCCTTAAACCATTACGTAATCATGAATTAAATGAATAATTCACATTGAGGATCTTTTTAGGTTTAGATTTTTATAGAATTAAGCCATAACTATTACATCTCAAAAGTTTTAAAGTAGACACTTCTACTCAGTTTCCATTTTTTTATAAAATAGAAACTCTTAAAAAAAGGAGTCATGTCCAGTTCCATGTTTAAGATAGTATGACTTTCCTTGATCCCATCCTTGACCCTATTCCACTTTATGTCCTATGAAAAACATTTCAAAAACTTGGGATGAGCATAAAAATCTCAGTAAGGAATACACAAAGAAGAAATATCGTTGTTTTTCAAAACAATAAGTAAACCATGAATACTTTAACATAAGTAAGACTTTTAACCTTTATGAAGTAGTAAATACTCTTCACTGAATAAAATATCACTACTTACCCTTTTTTAACCATAATATTACCCATATAAATAACTCATATCACATAAATGTGACTTGGAACATAAAAATGCTTAAATGGAATAACCATACGGCCGACTTCCACACATGTCACTAAATGGAATAGCCATACGGCTAACTTTCATACCCAATGCATTAGAGGTTATAATGTAACCACCCATCCTGGTATTCACATCACCACCCTTCATTTGGTTTATCACGTAACCACCCATCAAATGGCCAAGTACCATTATAAAATCATAAGACATAAAACAAATATAAAGGAAACAAAACATTTCCACATTTCAATAACAATATATCACTTAAATATATTGCAATAACAAATACATTACCAAAACCATTTTCAATACCAAAATACATAATAGATTATAAGGTATTTATTTTCTTTTAAAAACATTATGGATTGTTGAGGAATCGAAATATCACATAATACTTGCAGTCGCAGAAAGGTCGTTGTCACCGCGTACGTTAAAAGAAACATTCCTTTTTGTTGTTTAGTAAAATGATTCATAGGAAAAGATTAAATTTGAATGAAATGAAAAGTAAAAGCTGTTTATACAATGTATAAAAGAAAGTTTTGTATTAAAACAAAATATGCCTCATTGAAAGAAGATTGAGACGAAGTCTCTTACCTCATGTCCGACTTGACTCGATCGTTTTTTAATGTCCTAAATAATAAACTAAAGTTGATTTATACTTGATTAAGATCCCTTTTCATGTTTATTATTCTTTTATATAACTTATTTCCATGTTATAAACATTATGTAATCATTTAAGTTAATAATGATCATTTTGTCGATATTCAGTACTTAAGTCAAAAATGGACTTCTTATAATTACATGTTGTTCATGTGGTCAAAGGTTCATTAAATCCAGAATGATATTCATGATTTTGATATCATATATATTATATATATCCAGAATATATATTTATTTATAATAGTAAATAACATGTAGTGGTAATAAATGAAATTCACCGTTCCTGGAAACGGTAAGCTGTACGTACGCATGAACGCTACTTCCACTTCTATTTCATATTTAATGGAATTAAAAAATAATGATACATAGTAGTATAATAATTCCAATATTCTATCATATATAATATTGTTTAACCTATCCTTTATACGTACTACATATGGTATGAACGAGTCATATCACTTTGAGGGGACGATATTCTTGCACTTCATCAAAGGAAATTATCATATTTACACATAATGGAAACCATAAAGGTTTGCTATATAAAAAAATAGAGAAGCATAAAGAAAAAATAAACATAATAAATATCATATTTAAATACAATGACATCTGAATGGCTACCGTGAAAGGTGTTAAAAGAAGATTGAACAATCATCATTACATGATGGAGTAATTCGCCACCCACAGAAACAGTGCGTTCTTTAACCATTAGACGGAGGTGTGTGTAAGTGTAGGTAGAATCCTTTTCATAACAACATACTAGTATATTGAGGATATGTGTGTTATTATGGGATCAACTAATAAGAAGATAGTTGTGAGTTAAGAAGGAAAATAAAAGGAAGAAACTCGAGAGAAGACATTACCTCTAAATTGGGTAACACTTTTTAATTTGAGCCAAAGGCTTCCTTGGGAAAACGTTTTGCCAATGTGAGGCTTCTATAAGTAAGAGAGGGATGTGGAGAGATAATATGAGTAGAGTTTGGACGAGAAAAGGGCCTGAGAGGTGAGGGTAAGGGGGTAGAGGTGGGGGCCTTTTATAAGAGGGAGGAGGGTCACTTTTGGAAAGTATTGAAATGTTACTTTATTATAAACTGGTTTTCGGATTTTAAAGGCCCCACAATTATATATTTAGAGGATAAGGCGATAAGGGTTATAAATCCACCCATACAATAGGTTTTTGACCAGTTTAAGTCTTATATTTTACATTATCGTTTCATTTTATTTAAATCGTTCATTAATGAGGTAATCACTGCATCATCATGGTGTCGTAAATAAATTTATTTATTTAATGTCTAAAAATTATAAAAAAAATACCATGATGTAGGAAATATTTATTTCTCTCTAATTACTATTTATATTCTAAGAGATAATTTATGTAAACAAAATTAAAATTGTTTTACTTAGGTTTTACATAGTTTGGTTATATTTTCCTTTCATTAAAAATAATTTGATAAAAGGTCACTATGACACAAAAGTGATTCCATGGGGTCCCTAAGTTGGAACAAGTCAACCCATAGTTGCCACTGACACCACAAATAAAATTAGGACACATTTTGGTGTCATTTTATATTATTATGATATTATTTTTTTACCCTTAACTACCCGATTACTAATAAAACATGATAATTAAAGATAATTGATGTCGTTACTATTCATAATGTCCAAAAACAAAAGTCTTTTAATAACATAATTTGGAGCTTCTGATTAAAAATATGGAAGCCATTTTACCAAATTCCAAACACAGAAATTGCAGTAATTAATTTAAAAATTATTCTCGTTGTCAAAACAAATAGCGTGTTTTTAAGAAACAATATCTATCAAAAGATTGATAATTGTTTCTGTACAATTTTAAATTAAATTTAATTCTAATTACCACCATTGGATTAATTGGTAAAAATATATTCTAATTACACTTTAAAACCAATTAAAAAGATAATCTATCCATATAATTAAATTAGGTGAAAAAGCTGTTTTGAAGTAAAATGCAGTATTTTTCACTATTCATTAAAAAAATGAACATTGTCAGAAAAATAGAAAAATTTTATCCAAAGTAAATTTCAATGTCACAATTGTATATCAAAAGTTTATTTTTACATATCGACCTTATAAAATATACAAAAGTTAGAATTTAAAATGGTTTTCTATCAAAAGGTGATAAAACAATCTTTTAAAAATATTAGAGTATTTTATTCTTAAGATTGGAATTATTATCATTTTAAGCCTCGAAAACAATATATAATTCATAAATAGACAATTATATGAAAATATTATTATTCTTTACTTACCTGGGATGTTACACTATGTCTATAGAATAACATTCATTCTAGGTGAACATCATCCAACCTAAATTATGTAAAATGTATTGTTCATGTCATTTATAGGAATGACTATATTGGTAAGTCAATACACAAAAAAAATGATTATAACCCCAAAATGGGAATGAGGTGGAAGGATTTTAAATAATATATTCCCAATGAAACCAAGGATACCTTGATGGATATTGACATATATAAAAAACACCCTTATAAAATAATTCTTGAATGATACCGCCCAAGAAGTGGTCATGAATTGGATCATTTGGTATCATGAGTTAATTAACTCATTATATATATATATATTAGAGTATATAAAATTAAGAATACTCTTTATTTTGGTAAATCCTTTTGAAAATTAAAATGAAAATGGAAGTGAAAACTTAAAATTTATTTTAGAAAACATTTTTATAATTTATGAAAAATAAAAAGCTATAGGTCACTAACAAAAGTCTTTTTCAATTGGTGAATTAAAAAATCATTGAAAAAAATTTACTTTTAAAATAATCTCAAATATCTAATCCTTGAAAATAAAATTTATTTTTCAATATAAGATATGGGTCAAAATCATTTCATTATGCAAAGGACATTTTTAATACTTGAAAATAAAATTATTGAAAATACACTTTTTAAAAAAGATTAATAAAATTATCTTTGTATGAAAACTTAATTTCAAAACATAGGGTTATAAAATACTATATAATTAAATATTTTGGTGGGTGAACCCAATAATTGGAGAATGGTGTTCAAGATAAAACATTATAACTCAAAGAAGAGGATTTGAGTTAACAATATCCCTCATGAGAATCATATCTCAAGAAGTGAGAAATAATTTTAAAAGGATTTATGTGGCAGTAATGTATATCCTGATTAAAACAATTATAGGATACCACAAAATAAAATTCTATGTAAGAATGTTCTAAACATATAAATTCAATAGAACGATCATAACACTATGAATGAAAGTTGAGTTATGCAAATCCCTTACTACCATGGAAATAAATGAATAAATAGGCACATGAACATGGGAACTTATTTGGATAGAAAATATAATTAAATAAAATTATTATGGTAAAAATATATCCATTGTTAATGAATAAACATTACAAAGTCAATATGGTTCCCAAAATGTATTATGTCTCAAATAATTCAAATTGAGTCCAAGAAATCCCTTATATATTGAGTAACACTTTAATCAAATCCATTGTGAAATTGAACTTAAAATAACATTATTTATAGATAATTCATGATATTGTATCTCAAATAATGATTATATACAACACAGAATGTTAAATTTGGTGCATAATACCAAACATGTGCTAAAGAGAGGAATTTGAGACAAAACCCCCTATAATCATTGTAACATTGAAACCAAAATTCCATTTGAAAGTAAAAAAGAAATGGTATATTAAATATAATGAAAATTAATAGAATAATTACATAAATATTACTATGGGGTGGTTAATTACACCATACAAAAGAAAACAGGGTTTATAACATAAATATGTCGCAATAAAAAGAAATTGTGACTGAAACCCTTACCTTGTTCTAGAATTTTTTTCATAAGTGTTTAACATCTAGAATAATCAAGTTATATTTATTATATTCCTTATTAAGAACCTTATTATTAGTTAATTAATTTAATAAGAACCATTTATTATTATATTTATTTATTTATTATATTGTCCTCTTACATATGTTCGTTACATAAGGTTATTTCATCAACTTTTTTTAACTCCTTATGTATGATGACCATGGTAGAAAGTTTCATAAAATAGTTTACTAGTATCCAAAATATAAATAGTTTTTTTTTGGAAATGTTTTTTATATATTTAATATATTTTAAATACAACCATGTTGGGTGTTGATGAAAAATGAATCTTATTGCTGTGGAGGTGATCGTTTGTACATACGCACGATTAATGATTCCATTTCTCACTGAATGAGAGGAAAATATGGTAAATGATAATTTGAAATTTCAAAATCGTATTTATATTACAGATATAATACTTATTCATCCATCATATTATTTTTATTATCCATTATTGGCTCTTTTGAAAAAAGGAAGACGTCTCTTTGTGAAGGTGGTAGTCTGCACAATGCACTGAAGATGATTTTGTATTTATTATAGGATGGAGTGAAATAAATAATGGTGATTACAATAATAAAAAATAATATAAATATCATAATTATAGTAAATTAATCATATAATTATGTTTATTATGTAATTTTAAGTGTAATATAAAGAATAAAATCTTAAGAAGGAGGCGATACTTACATTGGAAACATGATCATTATTGGAAAAATCCTTGGAATTGAAGGGAATAGGATTAATTAGTGTGACTAGGTAAAGAATGAAGTGTGAGGGACCTATATTATTGGAAATTATGGAATATTTTAAAGAAAAATAATAATGTGATGTTCATGTTTGAAATGGTTTAGGTGATCCCCTTTTATAAGAGAGGTAAATGATACTTTTTGAAACACCGTTAATATTTTAATAATTTCCTAACACTATTCCAAAGTTAATTTATCTAATGTTTCCATATAATGGATTGTGGGGTTTATTTGGGGAAAAAATGACTCAAAAAATTCATTACACATAGCATTTAAAAAAGTAATATTTTATTACAATTACGTTTTTACATTTTACTCTTTTATATTTAAAACTCATAACATGTTTTTAAGTAAGTTATTCCATGTTTTATTAAAAATATTAAATAATATATATAACCAAATTTGGTTTTGATATAATTTTTTACCAAAATTTAATCCAAATAAATTTATATATACTATAAAATTTAGTTTTAAATTAAAAGAGATAATAAATGAAAAAATATGTTTTGGTAGAAAAAAAGACATTATGGCCATTATGTATTATTATTCTTAATTATATTTATTATCAATTAAATGTGTATTGATATATTAATTTATGTGTTTATACATAATATTATATTAATTATTTAAATTAATTTCAATTTAATTGGTTTGATTTAAATTCCATGATAATAATAAAATAATAGTTTTTAAATAATTATTTCACAATTATTGAGGTAATTAAAATTAATCCTAATAATATAGATTTTATAAAATTAAATGAAAGAGAACCTATTAAATAATATTGAAATTATTATCTCAAAAAATAAGCACCATTTTATCAAATTAACATTTAATGTGTAACGAATTTAATCTTAACATTAGTGTAAGAACCTGGTTCTTGTTCTTGAGGTACGAGTTTCTTCTCTTCCTTTTTCCTTAAGCATTTTTTAAAAAATAAGGAAAACAGGGAAAATTCCAATACTTCTTCGGTACACGCCGTGTACTTTGGCCGTATGGGATTATTACACAAGGTGTGTGGCCATGCTAGTGATGAAAGGTGTAAAAACCAACTACACGCTGTGTAGTGGGTATTTACACGCCGTATAGTCAGTCGGTAGGCATATAGTAAGGCGGTGGCTAGCTGAACGATAGTATATGTTGTGTACTCAGGTATTACACGATGTATACTCATGTCGACAGATGAACAGTGTCGCGCGGGCGAGAAGCCGCCAGCGGAAGAATTAAAAAATGAAATGTACACGCCGTGCACCCAATAGTACACACCATGTTGTTTGTTTTTCACTTAAAATGGACAGTATCTTCCTCTGTTCACAGAGGAAGAATAGAATCGGAGGAGATCTTGGGAGAGATGGCCAGAGCTTGGAGGACCTCCCGACCGCACACCGGGAAACCGTTTTCTGCACTATCGATCTCCTTGAAACCGCACGGGTGAGATCTTCCTTCTTCTTGAATAGCTCTTTCCAATTATTCTTCTAAAGGAAGTTATTTGAGTTTGAAAGAGTTTATGTTCACCTAATATCTACCTTGTTCTCGGGTGTTTCGAGGAGCGTCATTCACGTATATCGATCAGGGGCGATCGAGGTAGGTGGTCTGGTGTTCAAATTCGAACTACTGTGTGTTTTTGTGTTCCATTGTGCTACAAACCCATGTTGGGGTGTCGTATGGATGAGGCCTTGGCTGTTTAAATAACTATAGTTTAATAGGTAACTTAATGTAAGTGTAAAACTGTTGATTGGGATCATTGCTTGGGTTCAGGACCACCCCAGGGGTACGTTCCTCAATTTAGCCATTTGGCTCGAATACCCGAGTGTATGAGATGTCTATATTTAGCATTACTTTTTCCTTGAAAGGAATTGTATATATAATTGCTTGTTATGCTTTGGGATCGGCCTAGTTACTTGCGCCTGAGGGCAGTGTTTTACTTTAGCCTAAGGGAGTTGGTTTCTTAGCCCGAGGGTAGTACTTGTTTAGCCTGAGGGAAACGCATCTTATGGTTGAGGGCAGTAACTTCTATGCCTGAGGGAAATATTCGGTATGCCTGAAGGCGTGATTCCATACGCCTGAGGGCACTATTCATTATTCCTGAGAGTAAGCCTTATGGAATGGTTATATTAGCCCGAGGGAAATATTCTGATTAGCCAGAGGGCTTAGTTTGGAGGAACATTGAATGTTATTAAATTAAACTGTTAAATGTATATTTAAATGTCAATGAAACTGGTAATGTTTGTAACTTTTGAGTGCTTACTAGTTTACTTCATTTATTGCACACTGTTGTTGCACATTTTTCACTGATAGTTGGGCACGGGCCTTTGGTGGGTGCCTATTGGGACTTATTTCTCACACCCTGTTTGGGCCATGTCTTCAGCCCAAAGAGACTTTATTGTTGTTGGTGTGGATAAGGGAAAGGTTCCCTATATAGGTACATGAGTGTTGTTGAGGTGTAGGGGGGCATGGGACCAAGCCCAGGCTCGCGATACTGCCAGCTATTCTGTTTTGTTATATTGTACATCTACATTCCATTGTGTCATATTATACTATTGTGTAACATATTCTGGTTATTTTCTTAGGACTATATACATGTTTCATCATTATCTATACAACATTTGGTTATCTTTTACTGCAGTTGTTCATATCAGTTGTGTATGGGTCATTACTTCTGTTGTTGTTGTTTGCTATTTTTTTTATTTTCCGCTGTGCTACACTTTGACAAATGAGAGCATAGTTTTCCCACTATCAGTCCTGGGCCCTCATGGATAGTCGACATCTTTTGGCGTTTGGGGAAATGCACTTGAGGTTATGTGACCAACTGGGTTTGGGGCACCCGTGGTGTGGCTTCCGGATCAGGGATGTTACAAAGTTATATCAGAGGGGTTCTTTTCATTGACTTACTATTTGGATCTTTAATCAAGGATAGGATGGAAATATAGTTGGTAATAAGCTATGCCCCGGAGTATCTAACTCGTGTATAGGGAAAAGCCAATTTACCTCGTGTTTCAATTTAATTGACTTTGATATTTACAGTTGATCTCATTTTCACCATTGGGTGACACACTTGTGGTGTGCTATTTATATGTTATATTTGGGTTCTATTAAGTTGCAACCCAATGAGATGAGGGTATTCCATCTCATGCATCATTTAGGGACATGCTAGAAATCACGTGCCATGCATAGTTCCAATCCATGTAAGTGCATTAGAAATTTGCATGTTGTTGTGATAGATGTTGTATTTGAAGGGCATGCTATTATGATAGCTACTTTGATAAATACCTACTATGTGATAGGGTATTTTTTTTGTGAATAGCATGTTGATAAAAATGAATGCCAATCTTTAGTTCTTGAGGAGTATTGTCCCACAATGACTGGAATTTGGGGGATCATTGACTTGTTTATTTGGTTATAACATGCGTAAGATGCCAAACTTTGATTCACGGGGAGTATGGTCCCTCACGAATCAAAATTTGGCACTTAGGTGTTGTTTTTTCAGTATTTTTTGGGTTCCAGAGTAGTACCTGAGGATTACTGTCTGGAAAACCCCGGATACCAGCCGTGTAGTTCTATGGACACACGTCGTGTGTTCTTATGTTCGGGAAGAAATGAAAAAAAATTAAGTACACGCTGTGTAGTCTCTTCCCGTGTCATAGAACATGTGGGTGTGGACACAGGGTAGTTAATTGTTTTGGGAAAACACACTGTAAATTAGTTGTACACGGCATGTAGTAGGGACCCAGTGTCTACCTGTGTAGCGAACAACACAGATGGAGGAAACCTTAAGACATACATGTCACGTCTTCCTTGAACATGTCGTGTATCCTGAACCTAGTACCCGACCGTGTAACTAACAACACAGGTCAATTTTATGTTTCCTAGTACACTCCGTGTCTGCTTGGAACATGCCGTGTGGTGTCATCTGTGTACCCAGTCGTGTAGTGAGCAACACGGGTTAGTCTAGGGGCTTCCTTGTACACACCGTGTCTTTTTAGAAACATGTCGTGTAGTGTGGCCTGGGTACACAGGCCGTGTCACGAATGACACAGGCAGTTGGAAATTAAACCATTCACATCGTGTAGATGTTATACACACCGTGTAGTCTTGTTCAAGTGAACCATGTGGCTTCAACCATGTTGAAGGACCTGGGTAGGGAAGGAGGATTCAAGTATACGCCGTGTAGACCGAGGACACATCGTGTGTTTATGGTGTTACAAGACCAATTTTAGCTGGAGTATACGCCCATGTGAATGGCTTATGAGAAAACGCCATGTAGTTTTATACAAGCCATGTAGTCACGTTTTGTAAATCTTGAATTCTTTATTTCTCATGTTCCCTACTTGGTGTCCTTGTTTTTTGTCTTTGTTAATCTTGATCAAAGGCGAGCGTTTGACCTTGTAGAGTCATGCCGCTGAGACGACCACCAGTTGTTTTCCAAGAGAGCGGTGATGTTTATATTCCTAAGATGGTAATCCATGGGCTTCCAGTTGATCCTCCAACGGTGCTAGATGTGACACCAGCCGTTATACTGGACACAGGCTTAGTTCCATGAAGGTTTCATGAGGTTTATGCAGACCTTCCAGGGAGCAACACAGGTCGCCACATCTATCGTAGAGCTGACACATATCTTCCAGTAGAAGCATCCACCTACATTTTCAGGGGATGGAAGACCACAGGCTACGAAGCCTTGGCTAGATTCATTGAAGACTATTTTCGAACACCTTGAGACTCCACCAGGGTGGAGGGTCAATATCGCTACATAAATGCTGCGTGATTCCACCAAGAGGTGGTGGGATGTTACCACTCAGTCTGATCATCACAGAGATATGGCATGGGAATATTTTCAGACAGCTTTCTATGACTTCTTCTTACCATAGTCGCTGAGGTTAGATCGAGCTCAAGAGTTCATGAATCTGCAACACGGCGGTATGTCGGTGATGGATTATTCTAATTGCTTTACCATCCTTCATCGTTTTGCACCCATTCTGGTGAGTGATGAGACGTTGAGGGATAGAAGCTTTGAGGATGGTCTTCGATATGATATTCAATCACTGGTGAATGTTTTCAGGTTTCCTACTATGCATTCTATTGTGAACCAGTCATTGATTACTGAGAGGAACTTTCGGGAAGCTAGTGGTGTGGGACAGGGTAGTTCGACACTAATTTCTACTACTATTTCTATTGGTAAGAGGAAGAGACAAATGGAGTTCTCTCACAGTGGTAGTACCACCCAGAGGAATGCTTCAGGTGGCTCGATCATGTGCTACCAGTGTGTTAGAGAGGTTCACAAGAGACCGTAGAGTCCACGTGACCTAGTGGAGTGCCGAGCTTGCGGGAATATGGGTCATCTCTAGCATTATTGGGGGGAGTTTCCATCAGTGGCTAGTGAGAGGGGGTCTGTGCAGACTCCATGTGTGGGACCAGGACAAGCAGCTTCTTACCAGTCGGGAAACTGGAATATGTTAGGGTGTGCTTGCTGAGATTGTGGTCATGGAAATGGTAGCCAGACACCAGGATATCAGAGGCAGTAGGGAGGGATAGTTTAGGGTAGCCAGGCAGTGTCACAGGGCCGCGACACTTGGCAGGCATATGTAGTATAACAGACCCAACAGGAGCAGGATCCCAGAACTTCTACTATCAGAGGTACTATTCTAGTAGCTTCTGTTTTATCTTCAGTAGTTTTCGATAGGGGTGTTACACATACCTTTATATATGTACCTATTGTGGAGAGCCTTGGGCTCTTTGTTTCTTCTTCTTCTGATGTTATGATGCTAGACAGTCCTTTGTGGACTAGAATGGATAGTGTGCATCAGTGTAAGGAGTTCCCCCTTGAGGATAGGGGTGTCACTTTCATTGGGACCTCTATGTCTTGAAGATGATGAGATATGATGTCATTCTTGGGAAGGACTAGTTGGCACCCTTTCGAGCCTTTGTAGACTGCTATCGTCGCAGGTTGTGTTTCATGTCACCAGTGGGCGGAGAGTTTCTATATAAGGGAGAGTGTGATGTTTAGGCGAGTCGAGCTGGACCAGAGCATCGTGGGAAAGGTGGAGTCATAGCCTAGATTGAGAGCTTATATCTGGATGACTAGGGAACTTTCCAGAAAGACTTCCCTACTGTAGTTGATCGTTTCAGGGATGACTTCCTGGATGAATTTTCAGGACTACCTACGAAGCGTGAGCTGGATTTCTATATTGAGCTTGTGCCAGGAGAGGAACCAGTGTCCATTAATCCTTATAGGATGGCTAAACCTATGATGCAGGAGCTCAAGAGACAGTTATAAGAATTACAGGCAAAAGGTTTCATCCGACCTAGTACTTCTCCTGGGAGTTCTCCAGTACTTTTTTCAAAGAAGGCGGATGGTAACCTCAGACTCTGTGTGAATTATCGGAAGCTGAACCAGCTGACAGTCAAGAACTGATATCCCTTGACGAGGATTTATGATATTTTTTATCAACATAGAGGTGCATGCGTGTTCTCGAAGATTGACTTAAGATCCAGATATCATCAGTTGCGCATTATACCATCTAATATACCTCTCACTGCCTTCAAGAGTAGGTATGGTCTATATGAGTACTTGGTTATGTCGTTCAGACTCACGAACGTACCAACAATTTTCATGGCTCTGATGAATCATGTGTTCCATTCTTATCGGGATTCTTTTGTGGTAGTCTTCATGGACGACATCTTGGTGTACTCTCACACTTGACACGACCATGCCACCCATCTTGTGATCATATTGAGTACACTGAGAGATCATAATCTATATGCTAAGCACTCAAAGTTCCACTTTTGGATGGGCCATATACACATATTGGGCCATTTTATCTCTGAGGCAGGAGTTGAAGTAGTCCCATAGAAGATGATAGCAGTAGTTTATTGGGAATAACCAAAGAACATGTCTGGAATACCGAGTTTCTTAGTTCTGGATGGTTACTAAAGGAGCTTCATCCAGGACTTTTCCCGCTTAGCAGCACCGTTGATGGGTTTGAATAAGAAGGGTGTGAAGTTCGTTTGGACCAAATCTTGCGAGACAACCATTCAGAAGCTGAAGCGAAGGTTGACATCAGCACCAATCCTGATACTCCCAGAGCAGGGGAAGAGCTATACAGTTTACTGTGATGCATCAGGTATTAGGCAGGCAGCTGTGTTGATGCAGAGAAATCAATTTGTTGCGTACGAGTCTCAGCAGTTGAGACCACATGAGAGTAATTACCTGACGTATGACCTCGAGTTGGCTGTAGTTGTGCATGAATTGCGCTTTTGGAGACATTATCTATTGGGAGAGAATTTTTTGGTTTTCACCAACCACAAAAGTCTCAAGTACATATTTACCCAGCGTGAATTGAATTTGAGACAGCAAAGGTGGGTTGAGTACCTATAGTCCTTTGATTTTAAACTTTCATTGTAACACCCCAAGCTTCCTCGGTATGTTTGCTTTCGAATAATGCAATGACGTGCATTGTACGCAACTTCGAGATTTTAACACACCACAACCAATCAAACTAGCCGTTATGAATAGTAATACCTACTTTTTGAAATTATATATATTTTATATTTCAAAATGGACTTCATTTTTGGATTCGGAATATCGAAATTAGCCTAGGGTGAAATTTTGGTACTTTTCGGATAACTTTTGTATTTTGATGAATAGTGAAAATTACTAAATTTTAATTAAAAACAACTTTTTTAATCAAAATAATTAATAGTGATAAATTGTGAATTTGAGTGGTTTTAAAGTATATTTAGAATATATTTTTACCATTTAATATAATGTTGATCATTGGACATAATTTTACAATTAAACCAAACATAAACAAGTGTCAATCTTTTGATAGTTATTATCTCTTAAAAACACGCTTTTTGTTTTGACAGCGGGAATTAATTTTAAATTAATTTCTGCCACTTCTGTGTTTTGAATTTAGAAAAATGGATTCCATATTTGGAATCAGGATGTTCAAATTGTGTAAATAGGTAACTTTTATTTTTAGACATTTTGAATAATTACTGCGGTAAATATTTTATTTACCATGGTTAAGGGTAAATCCGGTAAATAAGGGTTAAAAAAAATAATATTATAATAATACAAAATTACCCTAAAACGTGTCTTAACCCAATTGGTTGATACATGGTCGACCATGGGCATCTTTGGGTCAATTTTGGGACCCCATGGATCCACTTGTAAGTGATAATGACACTTTATATTAATTAAGTTAAAATGAATACAAAAATGACACAAGCATATATCTTTTAGCAAAACAATTGTTACATAGGGTTATATATGCTGGATTTTAGATTATAAATATTCATTAGAAAGATAAAAAGATTTCCTACATAATGATATTTTATTTATAATTTTTAGACATTAAATAATTTATTTTATTTATGACACAATGATGATGCAGTAATTACTATAATAGTGAAAAATTAAAATAAGTGATATTATAAATACCCAAATAAATATAATATGAAAATTTTAATGAATTAAACTAATTTTATAGGATAATATATTAGGATTGATTTAATTGACTTTGTTCGAAGTAATAAATCTGTTATGAGTTTCACAAAAATCAACTATTGAATAGTGTCAAAATTGACATAAAAGATTTCTTAAAACAAATATTATATTATTAATTGATATTAAATTCCTAAAAATCTAAGTTTCGGCCAAGAGACTTATATTATGATAGTTTAATCATTAATGGACCACTTGGGGGTCTCTTGTATGTATATAGTAAGTTTATTAACCATATTATATAAAAATACAAAGAGACATTGTAAAAGTGAAACTAATTAACTTAGAGTTAATACTTAAAGATAAGGTTAATATAAGTACCCAAACCTGTCTAAATTCTATTGGATGAGTTGTTTTCGACCTATCCCCACCTCAACCTTTGAATAGTCAACTTTGGAGCCATTGGAAACCGAATATGAATTTATTATAAATTAATATTTCTAGCTTTTCCAAAGGTGCCCCTCACCCCTCTTATAAAAGGGCACTCCTCCTTCTCATTTCCTCACACCTCTCAAGCCACTTGGCTCGTCCAAACTCTGCCCAACTAAGCTCCCCACATCCCTCTCCTCCTCCTTGAAGCTTCCCCTTAGGCAGAAAGCATTTCAACAAGTCCTTTGGTTCCAACCAAAGTGAGTTACCTAAATTAAAGGTAACGATTTCTCTTAAATTATTTTCATTTATTTTGCTTCTTCAACCCCCAAACTCTTTTTATTTCCCTTCTTTTGTAACAACACAAGTATCATCAATATACTAGGATGTTGTTATAAGAAGTATTCAAACTACACATACACACAACTCCATCTAATGGATGATGAACATAATGTTTCTGTGGATGGCAAACTAACGCCTCACGAAACGATGATTGTTCAAAAACATCTTACCGCCTCTCATGGTGGCCATTATGATGGCACTGTAATTAAATATGATATTAATGATATATATTTTATATATAAGCTTCTGTAATTCCATTTTATTTCATACCATTATTCGTTTCATGTCGTATATACATACGATAATTTCATTTGAGGAAGTGCGGACTACCGCCCCCTTAAAATGATATGACTCGTTCATACCACACATGGAACGTATAAAGGATGGTGTTAATGAACTTAAGTAACATATATAAAATATTATATTATACTGTAATAGTAATATACCTATGTATCATTTGGATTCGATTCTTTTAAAATAAAAAATTAAATGGAAGTAGCGTTCGTGCGTACGTACGGACTACCGTCTCCACGAACGCGATGAGATTCATTATCCATCGTATCCATTCAAGTATAATTATCATTTAATGATTTAAAAATGATGTTTAAGGACTTGATATCATTCTGGATATGAATAAGATACAACAAACATGACTTATGTAACAAAACATATAAAAGAAAATGAGTAAGTTAACACCCGAAACGGCATTAATACTAAGATATTATTAACAAATCAATGTTAAAAGATCATATATGATATCATATTAAATTAAATGATTCTTGTATTATTCAATAACAATTATTTCACCATTATACAGGAGGTAAACCTACCATCGACCAAGGAAAAAGTACAAAGTAAGGGATTTTCTTATCTCACTTTCAATTCCGTGAGATTTCCATTTTTCGCCACTAAATTATTGAGAGTGGTGTATTGTGTACTGCCATTTGATATATATTCATGATTCTATTTATATTCATGTTATTCTGTAAATCATTTGGTGGTTATTAACTTTTGGCCATACGAATCAGTTGATTAACGTGGTAAGGGGTTTCTTATCTCACTTTTAATTTCGTGAGATTTCCATTGATCACCACTTAATTATTGCATGTGGTGTATGTGTACTGCCCATGATTGTATTCATTGTGTAATATACTTTAATTTATGGGTATTTACATCATCATGGTATGATACTTCTTTCATGGGTGTATGTTTCTTATGTTACCTAATCGATAAGGGAATTTGAGATTTCAATTCCCACTCATTTGGCTTTACGCATATTTCATTGATTATATTACCCCAAGATTATGTGTGGAATCACTATTCATTTGATTATGTCATAATTTCCACTCCCCTTCCTGTGGATATAAGTTTGATACACATAATCACTCCATTGATAATTCTCAAGTCATTGATATGAATTTGATAAGAGTAATTTTAACTCATTCTCCATTTGTTGAGTTAAACATCCAATTCGTTGGTATTGTTTTTACAAGAATATGTGTGAATATCCTTTGATTGAATTACACTGAATATCCAATCATATTTAGTGTTTTTATATTTGTCACACATAATTATGTCGTTGATTTATCCTTAACCTAAGGATACAACCTTTATGAGAGATTTCATCTCAATTTACATTCCATTGAGACTTCTTTGATGATATACACCAAATCACTTTTATGTGGTGTATATAATGTACTTTGACATAGTATATCATGAATTCCTTTATTCTCATGATATTACAATGTTTTGATTACCTCAATTGTTTGTATTCAAGTGTCTCTCTTTTGGTTAGAAACTCTAACCAAAATACCATTTCAAAACGTTTTAAAGAATTATTCTTCTAAATCATGCTCATTAATGTCCATATTTTAAAAATGGTTTTAAGGATTTATTTATATGGACATTAAAGTTTTAAAATTAAAAATCCTTTTAAAAGTTTCAATGTGGTATGGGACACTTTGATTCAAAAATCTATTTTTGAATGTCTTCTTGACAAATAGTGTGACTTTTAAGAAAAGGGGGATATTTCTCTCAAATAGTTTTGATGATTATTTTCATCTATGTCAACATCCTTTATTATTCATGATTGAGGTTAATGTGATACAATACAATCTTCCATATTGTATCAAATGAGTTATGTTTGACTGTGGATGTTCTATTTTTATACCATTCATGGTTTGTGGTTAAAGTATTGACATTTCGTATGCTAGTTTTAATACGAATGTTTATTTTATGCTTAAACCTATTCATATGAGGAATGCATTGGACTTAATAAGTGACGGGTGGAGCCCTCTATAGCTCCTCGATGCATCGGTAGGTCTCATGAGACAAACTAGTGTCTTGGCACAAGGCCTTGGCAAAATCTTATTTGTAGTCTTGGCACGAGGCCTTGGCTATGTGGTTATGATAGTCTGGCATTATGCATTCCATCATTATGAAAGTGGTTATTGATATTGCATGTGATCATTCGACTAGTAGAATATCCATGTGAGTAAGTAAATGGCATTATTTCATTTTACCTTCGCCATTTTATGCTGAAGTTTAAATTTAAAAGGCTTTTGTTTTAGTTATAAATTGCCTGAAGTGTTTATGCTTATTTATGAAAGCTTCTGCTATAATGTTATCCTTACTGAGCATCCGAGCTCACCCCTTTCAATGTTTTATTTTTCCCAGGATTATGAAGAAGTAATTTATGAATGACCTGCAGGGATAGTATGAGGGGATATGAAGACAAGATGTTTTTTTTATGATGTAATGTAAAAAAATTTATGGATGTATCTGGTTATTCCAAGGCTACTAAACTAATCGGTCTTTCGAGACTTGATCTTTCTCATGATCATGCCAATGTTATTTAATAATGCACCGACTCTAGGTAATTAGGGTCGGGGCGTTACAGTTGGTATCAGAGGAAGTTTAGTACAAACCTTGGAAGCTAGATTTAGATAAACTCTGATTAGAGCACGTAGACCTAAGATGAACTTTGAGGATTAGTATAAAAGAACTTCCTAGAATTTTGGTATTGTAGAGATTTTGTGAGTTTTCCGAGCAATACATCCCTGTCTGGATACGAGCAGGTAGAGGCGGCTCTGGCACAGATGTACCTAGGGGTAAAACCCGAAAACACCGCTTTGAGCTAGACTCGAACGGGAACTGGTGCACGACAACGGGCCTTGCTGCACTCTTGGTTACGACACTCCCGGGGGATATGCTTAGGATAATTTACATTTTCTTTACAAACCAATTTAAGTAATATATATATAAGATGAGAGTAAATGACCTTGGTTAATCTTAATATGTTTCAAATTGAGAATATGGTGACATTTTAATCTCTAAATGATTTTACGACTATTATTACTCACACAATGCTTTATGGTTTTAGTCAATGGCTGGATTCCAAGGAAGTCATAGTGACTTTGAGAATGATGTACAAGGTGGGAACGGTGGTGGAAATGAGCAACAAAATGGAATGTTGATAGGCGTAAAAGATATCGTCTTTATGCCAAATCAGTTTTCCAAAAATATGATCAACAACATATATATTAACCAACTCCCAGACTCAACAAGGAAGAGAAAGGTGATAAATGATAAGAGCTCCAGCAATGGAGACCATGGAGAAAAGAACCCTCAATTTTCATCATGCAGGAAATGTGGAAAGAGACACCCAGGAAAGTGTCTCAATGGGACAACGAAATGTTTTACGTGCGGGAAGGAAGGACATAAAGTAAAGAATTGCCGAAGAAAAATGAAGAGTACTATGGAAGAAGATAATAATGGTCCCAAGAGTCCATTTACAGTCATTTGCCGTAAATGTAGGGGACCTGGCCATTACCCGAGTGAATGTCCAATTATATAGGATATTTTCTTGGTCAAAGAAGAAGCTATGTGGGAATAAATGGTTGGAGAAATGTTTAAAAAGTATTAGCACTCCTTGTTGATGGGTTTACTATGGAATAATTTTCTCTTGTATTTGTAACCCCGCAGTTTGCCATGTGAGAATGATATTTGAGGAAGAATTGTCTCTTCTCTTGTGGATATGGGTATAAATAACCATTTGGATTTATATGATCATTGGGGTTTCAGAGAATTATAAGTTATTCTAATTTGGGATGAAGATTCAAGGTATGATATAACATTTGTGGTTAAATTTATGATATAGTATTTTGAGGAATTTATCTCATTTTGGCAATATTATAAAATATAGTTTTTGAAAAAGGACAACACGTAGACCGTGTGAAAACCCGTCGCGTCGGACAAAGTTATGGGAATCGAACCCACAACCAAAGTGCGATTGGGATTTATCGCCTACCACTGGACTACGTGAAGTCCCTGGTTAGTGTGACTTTTTTTTAGTTAAATGATTTTATTGATCAATAATAAGTTTATTTGGGTTCTTATTTCATATCAAAAGAATACCCTTGGTATAGGAAAATGATTTGGTGATTAAGTGATAAATGTTATTTTGGAAGATGTTCGCTTTGTTGGGAACACTATATACCCAAGGAAAATAGAATACTATGGGGTTTCATTTGTGGAGTAATGATATATTTTTATCTACGTTTTTATTGTGGATTTATAGTGATTTGGGTTATTTATGGAAATGATTAACCTATAATAGAGAATATGTGATTAGGTTAATTACTTTTGAGTATGTGACTTTAAGAGTATCTGATGTCATTTGGAGATACAATTTAACATGGGAGACTACATAATCAAATTCTTCTATGTTTTGGGTTTCAATATTAGTTTGGATTATATTAAAGGATTTTAAGGACAATTGGTTATTGAATGGTATCTATTTAACTTTGGGGTCTTGTTGGTTTAATTTTAGAAATTAAGATTAGTGCATATTTATCTCAATGAATATCCTTTTGGGGAATCATTAGATCATTCACTGACCATTTTGGTTTTGATTAATCTTCAAAGACAATGTAAATATAGGGTTTATCCTTCATGGATCATGTAATTCTATATAAGTTTATTCTATCTCTTCCGGTGTGACCAAGTCTTCTTGAATACTCATCGTTTAAAAAAAATGAGTTAGTGGTGGAAATTTATTAAAGAATGAAAATCTACTTAAAATGTAAGTATATCTCATAATGTTCTTAGTCAATATCATAAATGAATTCCTCTTCCTTATGTAATGTAACTTAAAAAAAATGTTGTCCGTTTACTTTCCTACTAGGAGACTAATGGTCGTTTGTCCCAACACAAGTTTGTGGTTTTCTCATTGTTATCTTTCTCCTGATCATAATTTCTATCCCTCTCCATCAGAACTTGACACTTATTTTATCATCCATATCCATGTTTTCTTACATGGAATCCTAGTATGGGTTTTCTTGGATTACCCTTATACCTCTCTTTCTTTCTTTTAAAGTGATAGTTTTATTGACTCTTTTTTCGATGAGGGACTTTCCATTATATTCCCAAGAAAAATTTTAAAAATTGCGAGGACGCAATATATTGAAGGAGGGGAGAATGTAACACCCCAAGCTTCCTCGGTATGTTTCCTTTCGAATAATTCAATGACGTGCATTGTACGCAACTTCGAGATTTTAACACACCACAACCAATCAAACTAGCCGTTATGAATAGTAATACCTACTTTTTGAAATTATATATATTTTATATTTCAAAATGGACTTCATTTTTGGATTCGGAATATCGAAATTAGCCTAGGGTGAAATTTTGGTACTTTTCGGATAACTTTTGTATTTTGATGAATAGTGAAAATTACTAAATTATAATTAAAAACAACTTTTTTAATCAAAATAATTTATAGTGATAAATTGTGAATTTGAGTGGTTTTAAAGTATATTTAGAATATATTTTTACCATTTAATATAATGTTGGTCATTGGACATAATTTTACAATTAAACCAAACATAAACAAGTGTCAATCTTTTGATAGTTATTATCTCTTAAAAACACGCTTTTTGTTTTGACAGCGGGAATTAATTTTAAATTAATTTCTGCCACTTCTGTGTTTTGAATTTAGAAAAATGGATTCCATATTTGGAATCAGGATGTTCAAATTGTGTAAATAGGTAACTGTTATTTTTAGACATTTTGAATAATTACTGCGGTAAATATTTTATTTACCATGGTTAAGGGTAAATCCGGTAAATAAGGGTTAAAAAAAATAATATTATAATAATACTAAATTACCCTAAAACGTGTCTTAACCCTATTGGTTGATACATGGTCGACCATGGGCATCTTTGGGTCAATTTTGGGACCCCATGGATCCACTTGTAAGTGATAATGACAATTTATATTAATTAAGTTAAAATGAATACAAAAATGACACAAGCATATATCTTTTAGCAAAACAATTGTTACATAGGGTTATATATTCTGGATTTTAGATTATAAATATTCATTAGAAAGCTAAAAAGATTTCCTACATAATGATATTTTATTTATAATTTTTAGACATTAAATAATTTATTTTATTTATGACACAATGATGATGCAGTAATTACTATAATAGTGAAAAATTAAAATAAGTGATATTATAAATACCCAAATAAATATAATATGAAACTTTTAATGAATTAAACTAATTTTATAGGATAATATATTAGGATTGATTTAATTGACTTTGTTCGAAGTAATCAATCTGTTATGAGTTTCACAAAAATCAACTATTGAATAGTGTCAAAATTGACATAAAAGAGTTCTTAAAACAAATATTATATTATTAATTGATATTAAATTCCTAAAAATCTAAGGATCGGCCAAGCGACTTATATTATGATAGGTTAAACATTAATGGACCACTTGGGGGTCGCTTGGATGTATATAGTAAGTTTATTAACCATATTATATAAAAATACAAAGAGACATTGTAAAAGTGAAACTAATTAACTTAGAGTTAATACTTAAAGATAAGGTTAATATAAGTACCCAAACCTGTCTAAATTCTATTGGATGAGTTGTTTTCGACCTATCCCCACCTCAACCTTTGAATAGTCAACTTTGGAGCCATTGGAAACCGAATATGAATTTATTATAAATTAATATTTCTAGCTTTTCCAAAGGTGCCCCTCACCCCTCTTATAAAAGGGCACTCCTCCTTCTCATTTCCTCACACCTCTCAAGCCACTTGGCTCGTCCAAACTCTGCCCAACTAAGCTCCCCACATCCCTCTCCTCCTCCTTGAAGCTTCCCCTTAGGCAGAAAGCATTTCAACAAGTCCTTTGGTTCCAACAAAAGTGAGTTACCTAAATTAAAGGTAACGATTTCTCTTAAATTATTTTCATTTATTTTGCTTCTTCAACCCCCAAACTCTTTTTATTTCCCTTCTTTTGTAACAACACAAGTATCATCAATATACTAGGATGTTGTTATAAGAAGTATTCAAACTACACATACACACAACTCCATCTAATGGATGATGAACATAATGTTTCTGTGGATGGCAAACTAACGCCTCACGAAACGATGATTGTTCAAAAACATCTTACCGCCTCTCATGGTGGCCATTATGATGGCACTGTAATTAAATATGATATTAATGATATATATTTTATATATAAGCTTCTGTAATTCCATTTTATTTCATACCATTATTCGTTTCATGTCGTATATACATACGATAATTTCATTTGAGGAAGTGCGGACTACCGCCCCCTTAAAATGATATGACTCGTTCATACCACACATGGAACGTATAAAGGATGGTGTTAATGAACTTAAGTAACATATATAAAATATTATATTATACTGTAATAGTAATATACCTATGTATCATTTGGATTCGATTCTTTTAAAATAAAAAATTAAATGGAAGTAGCATTCGTGCGTACGTACGGACTACCGTCTCCACGAACGCGATGAGATTCATTATCCATCGTATCCATTCAAGTATAATTATCATTTAATGATTTAAAAATGATGTTTAAGGACTTGATATCATTCTGGATATGAATAAGATACAACAAACATGACTTATGTAACAAAACATATAAAAGAAAATGAGTAAGTTAACACCCGAAACGGCATTAATTATTAGATATTATTAACAAATCAATGTTAAAAGATCATATATGATATCATATTAAATTAAATGATTCTTGTATTATTCAATAACAATTATTTCACCATTATACAGGAGGTAAACCTACCATCGACCAAGGAAAAAGTACAAAGTAAGGGATTTTCTTATCTCACTTTCAATTCCGTGAGATTTCCATTTTTCGCCACTAAATTATTGAGAGTGGTGTATTGTGTACTGCCATTTGATATATATTCATGATTCTATTTATATTCATGTTATTCTTTAAATCATTTGGTGGTTATTAACTTTTGGCCATACGAATCAGTTGATTAACGTGGTAAGGGGTTTCTTATCTCAGTTTTAATTTCGTTAGATTTCCATTGATCACCACTTAATTATTGCATGTGGTGTATGTGTACTGCCCATGATTGTATTCATTGTGTAATATACTTTAATTTATGGGTATTTACATCATCATGGTATGATACTTCTTTCATGGGTGTATGTTTCTTATGTTACCTAATCGATAAGGGAATTTGAGATTTCAATTCCCACTCATTTGGCTTTACGCATATTTCATTGATTATATTACCCCAAGATTATGTGTGGAATCACTATTCATTTGATTATGTCATAATTTCCACTCCCCTTCCTGTGGATATAAGTTTGATACACATAATCACTCCATTGATAATTCTCAAGTCATTGATATGAATTTGATAAGAGTAATTTTAACTCATTCTCCATTTGTTGAGTTAAACATCCAATTCGTTGGTATTGTTTTTACAAGAATATGTGTGAATATCCTTTGATTGAATTACACTGAATATCCAATCATATTTAGTGTATTTATATTTGTCACACATAATTATGTCGTTGATTTATCCTTAACCTAAGTATACAACCTTTATGAGAGATTTCATCTCAATTTACATTCCATTGAGACTTCTTTGATGATATACACCAAATCACTTTTATGTGGTGTATATAATGTACTTTGACATAGTATATCATGAATTCCTTTATTCTCATGATATTACAATGTTTTGATTACCTCAATTGTTTGTATTCAAGTGTCTCTCTTTTGGTTAGAAACTCTAACCAAAATACCATTTCAAAACGTTTTAAAGAATTATTCTTCTAAATCATGCTCATTAATGTCCATATTTTAAAAATGGTTTTAAGGATTTATTTATATGGACATTAAAGTTTTAAAATTAAAAATCCTTTTAAAAGTTTCAAAGTGGTACGGGACACTTTGATTCAAAAATCTATTTTTGAATGTCTTCTTGACAAATAGTGTGACTTTTAAGAAAAGGGGGATATTTCTCTCAAATAGTTTTGATGATTATTTTCATCTATGTCAACATCCTTTATTATTCATGATTGAGGTTAATGTGATACAATACAATCTTCCATATTGTATCAAATGAGTTATGTTTGACTGTGGATGTTCTATTTTTATACCATTCATGGTTTGTGGTTAAAGTATTGACATTTCGTATGCTAGTTTTAATACGAATGTTTATTTTATGCTTAAACCTATTCATATGAGGAATGCATTGGACTTAATAAGTGACGGGTGGAGCCCGCTATAGCTCCTCGATGCATCGGTAGGTCTCATGAGACAAACTAGTGTCTTGGCACAAGGCCTTGGCAAAATCTTATTTGTAGTCTTGGCACGAGGCCTTGGCTATGTGGTTATGATAGTCTGGCATTATGCATTCCATCATTATGAAAGTGGTTATTGATATTGCATGTGATCATTCGACTAGTAGAATATCCATGTGAGTAAGTAAATGGCATTATTTCATTTTACCTTCGCCATTTTATGCTGAAGTTTAAATTTAAAAGGCTTTTGTTTTAGTTATAAATTGCCTGAAGTGTTTATGCTTATTTATGAAAGCTTCTGCTATAATGTTATCCTTACTGAGCATCCGAGCTCACCCCTTTCAATGTTTTATTTTTCCCAGGATTATGAAGAAGTAATTTATGAATGACCTGCAGGGATAGTATGAGGGGATATGAAGACAAGATGTTTTTTTTATGATGTAATGTAAAAAAATTTATGGATGTATCTGGTTATTCCAAGGCTACTAAACTAATCGGTCTTTCGAGACTTGATCTTTCTCATGATCATGCCAATGTTATTTAATAATGCACCGACTCTAGGTAATTAGGGTCGGGGCGTTACAGTTGGTATCAGAGGAAGTTTAGTACAAACCTTGGAAGCTAGATTTAGATATGCTCTGATTAGAGCACGTAGACCTAAGATGAACTTTGAGGATTAGTATAAAAGAACTTCCTAGAATTTTGGTATTGTAGAGATTTTGTGAGTTTTCCGAGCAATACATCCCTGTCTGGATACGAGCAGGTAGAGGCGGCTCTGGCACAGATGTACCTAGGGGTAAAACCCGAAAACACCGCTTTGAGCTAGACTCGAACGGGAACTGGTGCACGACAACGGGCCTTGCTGCACTCTTGGTTACGACACTCCCGGGGGATATGCTTAGGATAATTTACATTTTCTTTACAAACCAATTTAAGTAATATATATATAAGATGAGAGTAAATGACCTTGGTTAATCTTAATATGTTTCAAATTGAGAATATGGTGACATTTTAATCTCTAAATGATTTTACGACTATTATTACTCACACAATGCTTTATGGTTTTAGTCAATGGCTGGATTCCAAGGAAGTCATAGTGACTTTGAGAATGATGTACAAGGTGGGAACGATGGTGGCAATGAGCAACAAAATGGAATGTTGATAGGCGTAAAAGATATCGTCTTTATGCCAAATCAGTTTTCCAAAAATATGATCAACAACATATATATTAACCAACTCCCAGACTCAACAAGGAAGAGAAAGGTGATAAATGATAAGAGCTCCAGCAATGGAGACCATGGAGAAAAGAACCCTCAATTTTCATCATGCAGGAAATGTGGAAAGAGACACCCAGGAAAGTGTCTCAATGGGACAACGAAATGTTTTACGTGCGGGAAGGAAGGACATAAAGTAAAGAATTGCCGAAGAAAAATGAAGAGTACTATGGAAGAAGATAAGAATGGTCCCAAGAGTCCATTTACAGTCATTTGCCGTAAATGTAGGGGACCTGGCCATTACCCGAGTGAATGTCCAATTCTATAGGATATTTTCTTGGTCAAAGAAGAAGCTATGTGGGAATAAATGGTTGGAGAAATGTTTAAAAACTATTAGCACTCCTTGTTGATGGGTTTACTATGGAATAATTTTCTCTTGTATTTGTAACCCCGCAGTTTGCCATGTGAGAATGATATTTGAGGAAGAATTGTCTCTTCTCTTGTGGATATGGGTATAAATAACCATTTGGATTTATATGATCATTGGGGTTTCAGAGAATTATAAGTTATTCTAATTTGGGATGAAGATTCAAGGTATGATATAACATTTGTGGTTAAATTTATGATATAGTATTTTGAGGAATTTATCTCATTTTGGCAATATTATAAAATATAGTTTTTGAAAAAGGACAACACGTAGACCGTGTGACAACCCGTCGCGTCGGACAAAGTTATGGGAATCGAACCCACAACCAAAGTGCGATTGGGATTTATCGCCTACCACTGGACTACGTGAAGTCCCTGGTTAGTGTGACTTTTTTTTAGTTAAATGATTTTATTGATCAATAATAAGTTTATTTGGGTTCTTATTTCATATCAAAAGAATACCCTTGGTATAGGAAAATGATTTGGTGATTAAGTGATAAATGTTATTTTGGAAGATGTTCGCTTTGTTGGGAACACTATATACCCAAGGAAAATAGAATACTATGGGGTTTCATTTGTGGAGTAATGATATATTTTTATCTACGTTTTTATTGTGGATTTATAGTGATTTGGGTTATTTATGGAAATGATTAACCTATAATAGAGAATATGTGATTAGGTTAATTACTTTTGAGTATGTGACTTTAAGAGTATCTGATGTCATTTGGAGATACAATTTAACATGGGAGACTACATAATCAAATTCTTCTATGTTTTGGGTTTCAATATTAGTTTGGATTATATTAAAGGATTTTAAGGACAATTGGTTATTGAATGGTATCTATTTAACTTTGGGGTCTTGTTGGTTTAATTTTAGAAATTAAGATTAGTGCATATTTATCTCAATGAATATCCTTTTGGGGAATCATTAGATCATTCACTGACCATTTTGGTTTTGATTAATCTTCAAAGACAATGTAAATATAGGGTTTATCCTTCATGGATCATGTAATTCTATAGAAGTTTATTCTATCTCTTCCGGTGTGACCAAGTCTTCTTGAGTACTCATCGTTTAAAAAAAATGAGTTAGTGGTGGAAATTTATTAAAGAATGAAAATCTACTTAAAATGTAAGTATATCTCATAATGTTCTTAGTCAATATCATAAATGAATTCCTCTTCCTTATGTAATGTAACTTAAAAAAAAATGTTGTCCGTTTACTTTCCTACTAGGAGACTAATGGTCGTTTGTCCCAACACAAGTTTGTGGTTTTCTCATTGTTAACTTTCTCCTGATCATAATTTCTATCCCTCTCCATCAGAACTTGACACTTATTTTATCATCCATATCCATGTTTTCTTACATGGAATCCTAGTATGGGTTTTCTTGGATGACCCTTATACCTCTCTTTCTTTCTTTTAAAGTGATAGTTTTATTGACTCTTTTTTCGATGAGGGACTTTCCATTATATTCCCAAGCAAAATTTTAAAAATTGCGAGGATGCAATTTATTGAAGGAGGGGAGAATGTAACACCCCAAGCTTCCTCGGTATGTTTCCTTTCGAATAATTCAATGACGTGCATTGTACGCAACTTCGAGATTTTAACACACCACAACCAATCAAACTAGCCGTTATGAATAGTAATACCTACTTTTTGAAATTATATATATTTTATATTTCAAAATGGACTTCATTTTTGGATTCGGAATATCGAAATTAGCCTAGGGTGAAATTTTGGTACTTTTCGGATAACTTTTGTATTTTGATGAATAGTGAAAATTACTAAATTATAATTAAAAACAACTTTTTTAATCAAAATAATTAATAGTGATAAATTGTTAATTTGAGTGGTTTTAAAGTATATTTAGAATATATTTTTACCATTTAATATAATGTTGGTCATTGGACATAATTTTACAATTAAACCAAACATAAACAAGTGTCAATCTTTTGATAGTTATTATCTCTTAAAAACACGCTTTTTGTTTTGACAGCGGGAATTAATTTTAAATTAATTTCTGCCACTTCTGTGTTTTGAATTTAGAAAAATGGATTCCATATTTGGAATCAGGATGTTCAAATTGTGTAAATAGGTAACTGTTATTTTTAGACATTTTGAATAATTACTGCGGTAAATATTTTATTTACCATGGTTAAGGGTAAATCCGGTAAATAAGGGATAAACAAAATAATATTATAATAATACTAAATTACCCTAAAACGTGTCTTAACCCTATTGTTTGATACATGGTCGACCATGGGCATCTTTGGGTCAATTTTGGGACCCCATGGATCCACTTGTAAGTGATAATGACAATTTATATTAATTAAGTTAAAATGAATACAAAAATGACACAAGCATATATATTTTAGCAAAACAATTGTTACATAGGGTTATATATTCTGGATTTTAGATTATAAATATTCATTAGAAAGCTAAAAAGATTTCCTACATAATGATATTTTATTTATAATTTTTAGACATTAAATAATTTATTTTATTTATGACACAATGATGATGCAGTAATTACTATAATAGTGAAAAATTAAAATAAGTGATATTATAAATACCCAAATAAATATAATATGAAACTTTTAATGAATTAAACTAATTTTATAGGATAATATATTAGGATTGATTTAATTGACTTTGTTCGAAGTAATCAATCTGTTATGAGTTTCACAAAAATCAACTATTGAATAGTGTCAAAATTGACATAAAAGAGTTCTTAAAACAAATATTATATTATTAATTGATATTAAATTCCTAAAAATCTAAGGTTCGGCCAAGAGACTTATATTATGATAGGTTAAACATTAATGGACCACTTGGGGGTCGCTTGGATGTATATAGTAAGTTTATTAACCATATTATATAAAAATACAAAGAGACATTGTAAAAGTGAAACTAATTAACTTAGAGTTAATACTTAAAGATAAGGTTAATATAAGTACCCAAACCTGTCTAAATTCTATTGGATGAGTTGTTTTCGACCTATCCCCACCTCAACCTTTGAATAGTCAACTTTGGAGCCATTGGAAACCGAATATGAATTTATTATAAATTAATATTTCTAGCTTTTCCAAAGGTGCCCCTCACCCCTCTTATAAAAGGGCACTCCTCCTTCTCATTTCCTCACACCTCTCAAGCCACTTGGCTCGTCCAAACTCTGCCCAACTAAGCTCCCCACATCCCTCTCCTCCTCCTTGAAGCTTCCCCTTAGGCAGAAAGCATTTCAACAAGTCCTTTGGTTCCAACAAAAGTGAGTTACCTAAATTAAAGGTAACGATTTCTCTTAAATTATTTTCATTTATTTTGCTTCTTCAACCCCCAAACTCTTTTTATTTCCCTTCTTTTGTAACAACACAAGTATCATCAATATACTAGGATGTTGTTATAAGAAGTATTCAAACTACACATACACACAACTCCATCTAATGGATGATGAACATAATGTTTCTGTGGATGGCAAACTAACGCCTCACGAAACGATGATTGTTCAAAAACATCTTACCGCCTCTCATGGTGGCCATTATGATGGCACTGTAATTAAATATGATATTAATGATATATATTTTATATATAAGCTTCTGTAATTCCATTTTATTTCATACCATTATTCGTTTCATGTCGTATATACATACGATAATTTCATTTGAGGAAGTGCGGACTACCGCCCCCTTAAAATGATATGACTCGTTCATACCACACATGGAACGTATAAAGGATGGTGTTAATGAACTTAAGTAACATATATAAAATATTATATTATACTGTAATAGTAATATACCTATGTATCATTTGGATTCGATTCTTTTAAAATAAAAAATTAAATGGAAGTAGCGTTCGTGCGTACGTACGGACTACCGTCTCCACGAACGCGATGAGATTCATTATCCATCGTATCCATTCAAGTATAATTATCATTTAATGATTTAAAAATGATGTATAAGGACTTGATATCATTCTGGATATGAATAAGATACAACAAACATGACTTATGTAACAAAACATATAAAAGAAAATGAGTAAGTTAACACCCGAAACGGCATTAATACTAAGATATTATTAACAAATCAATGTTAAAAGATCATATATGATATCATATTAAATTAAATGATTCTTGTATTATTCAATAAAAATTATTTCACCATTATACAGGAGGTAAACCTACCATCGACCAAGGAAAAAGTACAAAGTAAGGGATTTTCTTATCTCACTTTCAATTCCGTGAGATTTCCATTTTTCGCCACTAAATTATTGAGAGTGGTGTATTGTGTACTGCCATTTGATATATATTCATGATTCTATTTATATTCATGTTATTCTGTAAATCATTTGGTGGTTATTAACTTTTGGCCATACGAATCAGTTGATTAACGTGGTAAGGGGTTTCTTATCTCACTTTTAATTTCGTTAGATTTCCATTGATCACCACTTAATTATTGCATGTGGTGTATGTGTACTGCCCATGATTGTATTCATTGTGTAATATACTTTAATTTATGGGTATTTACATCATCATGGTATGATACTTCTTTCATGGGTGTATGTTTCTTATGTTACCTAATCGATAAGGGAATTTGAGATTTCAATTCCCACTCATTTGGCTTTACGCATATTTCATTGATTATATTACCCCAAGATTATGTGTGGAATCACTATTCATTTGATTATGTCATAATTTCCACTCCCCTTCCTGTGGATATAAGTTTGATACACATAATCACTCCATTGATAATTCTCAAGTCATTGATATGAATTTGATAAGAGTAATTTTAACTCATTCTCCATTTGTTGAGTTAAACATCCAATTCGTTGGTATTGTTTTTACAAGAATATGTGTGAATATCCTTTGATTGAATTACACTGAATATCCAATCATATTTAGTGTATTTATATTTGTCACACATAATTATGTCGTTGATTTATCCTTAACCTAAGTATACAACCTTTATGAGAGATTTCATCTCAATTTACATTCCATTGAGACTTCTTTGATGATATACACCAAATCACTTTTATGTGGTGTATATAATGTACTTTGACATAGTATATCATGAATTCCTTTATTCTCATGATATTACAATGTTTTGATTACCTCAATTGTTTGTATTCAAGTGTCTCTCTTTTGGTTAGAAACTCTAACCAAAATACCATTTCAAAACGTTTTAAAGAATTATTCTTCTAAATCATGCTCATTAATGTCCATATTTTAAAAATGGTTTTAAGGATTTATTTATATGGACATTAAAGTTTTAAAATTAAAAATCCTTTTAAAAGTTTCAAAGTGGTACGGGACACTTTGATTCAAAAATCTATTTTTGAATGTCTTCTTGACAAATAGTGTGACTTTTAAGAAAAGGGGGATATTTCTCTCAAATAGTTTTGATGATTATTTTCATCTATGTCAACATCCTTTATTATTCATGATTGAGGTTAATGTGATACAATACAATCTTCCATATTGTATCAAATGAGTTATGTTTGACTGTGGATGTTCTATTTTTATACCATTCATGGTTTGTGGTTAAAGTATTGACATTTCGTATGCTAGTTTTAATACGAATGTTTATTTTATGCTTAAACCTATTCATATGAGGAATGCATTGGACTTAATAAGTGACGGGTGGAGCCCGCTATAGCTCCTCGATGCATCGGTAGGTCTCATGAGACAAACTAGTGTCTTGGCACAAGGCCTTGGCAAAATCTTATTTGTAGTCTTGGCACGAGGCCTTGGCTATGTGGTTATGATAGTCTGGCTTTATGCATTCCATCATTATGAAAGTGGTTATTGATATTGCATGTGATCATTCGACTAGTAGAATATCCATGTGAGTAAGTAAATGGCATTATTTCATTTTACCTTCGCCATTTTATGCTGAAGTTTAAATTTAAAAGGCTTTTGTTTTAGTTATAAATTGCCTGAAGTGTTTATGCTTATTTATGAAAGCTTCTGCTATAATGTTATCCTTACTGAGCATCCGAGCTCACCCCTTTCAATGTTTTATTTTTCCCAGGATTATGAAGAAGTAATTTATGAATGACCTGCAGGGATAGTATGAGGGGATATGAAGACAAGATGTTTTTTTTATGATGTAATGTAAAAAAATTTATGGATGTATCTGGTTATTCCAAGGCTACTAAACTAATCGGTCTTTCGAGACTTGATCTTTCTCATGATCATGCCAATGTTATTTAATAATGAACCGACTCTAGGTAATTAGGGTCGGGGCGTTACATTCATATACACCTGGTAAGGGTAACACAGTTCCTAATGCATTGAGAATGAAGACTCAGATACATGCAGTTCATGAGGCCAGTTGTGAGTGGATGCTTATGGCTTTGTTCTCTAAGATGCATTTAAAGGTGCACGAAAGTCTAGGGAAAACCTATCATTCATCTTTAGCTGTGACTTATACCATCCTAGATAGAGTGAGAATGAGACAACTATTCGATTCATAAGGCCTAGTTCTCTGGGAGTCGGTGGAAAGTGAGGAATCTCTTTTGGGGTTGACGATAGGAGATGATGATGTAATGTGTTTCCATGGAATAATGTGGGTTCCAGGGGATATACGTGAGGAGATGATGCGGGAGTTTCATGCTTCAGCTTGGGAAGTTCATCCCAGAGTGACCAAGATGTACCGTGACTTGAGACGTCAGTATTGGTTTCCAGTTATGAAGAGAAAAGTAGCTAGTTTTGTTACGAGATGTTACACTTGTCAGCAGGTGAAGCCGGAGCATTCGAGGCCAATCATATTGTTACAACAGTTACCCATTCCATAATGGAAATGGGATGATGTCGCGATGGAATTTGTGACTGGGTTGCCAAGGTAACCTAGAGGCAATGATACCGTGGGGGTTGTTGTGGAGAAACTCATGAAGGTATCTCACTTTTTTCCGATCAAGGATACCTTGAGTGATGACGAGCTTAGAAATTTGTATATCCGAGAGGTTGTACGTCTTCATGGGGTTCCTCGATCTATCTTTTCGGATAGGGACGCCCGTTACACATCTCGTTTCTGGCAGAGTTTTCAGAGGGAACTAGGTACACATGTGCTTCTGAGCATAGCTTACCACCCTCAGACCGATGGCCAATCAGAGCGTACGATACGGGTGCTAGAGGACATGATGCGTGCCTGTGTCCTGGACTTTGGGGGCTCTTGGGAGAAGCATATACCCCTAGTCGATTTTTCATAAAGTAACAGTTTTTAGGCAACTATTGAGATGGAACCTTATGAGGCTTTATATGGTCGACCATGCCGATCACCCTTGTGCTGGATAGAGGCAAGTGAGGCAGCTCTACTAGGACCACGCCTCATACAGAAGACTTTTGAGCATGTCCAGTTGATTTAGAAGCGGATGGCTACCGCACAGTCCCGTCAGAAATCTTATGTTGATCGCCGTAGACAACCCTTGGTGTTCGTGGTTGGGGATCAGGTGTTCTTGCATGTTTCACCATGGTTGGGACACAGACGAATCAGGAGACAGGGTAAACATTCACCGAGGTATGTGGGGCTATTCGATATTCTGGAGAGTATTGGGCTGTTTTCCTATCGGTTGCAGTTACCACAAGGGTATCAGGCCATGCACGACATATTCCATGTATCTCAATTGTGATGTTATCATTCAGACTCGTCTCACATCTTTCAGCACGAGGAGGTTGAGCTTAATGTCGATGAATCCTTTCAGGATCAACCAATTTGTATCGTTGATAGGAGCACAAATGTTCTCTGAGGCCAGTCAGTTCCTCTCGTACGGGTATTATGGAATCATGGCCGAGTGCAGGACGAAACCTGGGAGCGGGAGACCAACATACGTGCTCAGTTTCTAGAGTTGTTCTAAGCTTTATCTTTACCAACCTTGGAAGCGAAATTCGGGGACGAATTGATTTATGGGTGGAAGTTTGTAAGAACTAGGTTCTTGTTCCTGAGGAACAAGTTTCTTCTCTTCCTTTTTCCTTAAGTGATTTTGGGAAAATAACGAAAATGGGGAAAAATCCAAAACATTGTGGGTACACGCTGTGTACCTGTCCACACGCCATGTAATTTGTCCGTGTGGGATGAGTACACAAGGCGTGTAGCAATGCTGGCGAAAAAAGGTGTAAAAACCGACTACACGCCGTGTAGTGGGTATTCACACGCTGTGTAGTCAGTCGGCAGGCAAATAGTATGGTGGTGGCCAGCTAAGCGATAGTACATGCCGTGTACTGAGGTATTACACTCTGTGTACTCATGTCAACAGATGCACAGTGCCGCGCTGGCGAGAAGCCGCCAGCGGAACAGTTAAAAAATGAAAAGTACATGTTGTGTACCCAATAGTACATGCCGTGTAGTTTGTTTTTTCGCTTAAAATGGGTAGTAGACTCCTCTATACACAGAGGAAGCTTATAACTAGAGGAGAGATTGGGAGATATGTCTGGATATTAGAGGAACTCCCGGACGCACACCAGGAAACTGTTTTCTACACCGTCGATCTCCTTGAAACCGCACGGGTGAGATCTTCCTTCTCCTCTAATAGATCTTTCCAATTCTTACTCTAAAGGAATTTATTTGAGTTCGAATGAGGTTATGTTCACCTTAGATCAATGTAGTTCTCAGGCGTTTTGAGGAGCGTCATGCACGTATATCGACCAGGGGCGACCGAGGTAGGTGGCCTGGTGTTTAAATTCCAACTTCGATGTGTTTTTGGGTACCATTGTGCTATGAAGCTACGTTGGGGTGCCGTATGGCTGAGGCCTTGGCTATTTAAATATCAATAATTTCATAGGTAACTTAATGTAAGTGTAAAACTTCTGATTGGGATCACTGCTTGGATCCATGACCACGCGAGGGGTGCGTTCCTCTGTTTATCCATTTGGCCTGGATACCCGAGGGTATGCAATGCCTATATTGAGCATTAATTTTTTCCTTAAGAGTAATTGTATATAAAATTGCATGTTATTCTTTGGGCTCGGCCCAGTTACTTGCGCCTGAAGGCATTGTTTTACTTTACCCTAAGGGCGTTGTTTTCTTAGCCCGAGGTCAGTAGTTGTTTAGCATGAGGGCAACACATCTTTTGCCTGAGGGCAGTAACTTATGTTCCGAAGGGAAATATTCGGTATGCCTGAGGGCGAGATTCCATACGCCTGAGGGCAATATTCGTTATGCCTGAGGGTAATCCTGAGGGTGTGGTTATATTAGCCTGAGGGAAAGGTTTTGATTAGCCTGATGGATTAGTTATAAGGAACATTGAATTTTATTAACTTGAGCTGATAAATCAATATTTAAATGGCAATGAAATTGGTAATGTTTGTTAGTTTTGAGTGCTTACTAGTTTACTGCATTTATTGCACACTGTTGTTGAATATTTTTCACTGACATTTGGGAAAAACACTATAGTGGGTGCTTACTGGGATTTATTTCTCACACCCTGTTGGGTCATGTCTTCGGCCCAAATAGACATTATTGCTACAAGTGTGGATAAGGGAAAGGGTCACTATACTGGTAATTGAGTTTTTCTGAGGTGTAGGGGAGCATGGGACCGAGGTCATGCTCGCGATGCTGCCGGCTGTTTTGTTTTGTTCTGATGTACCTGTACTTTCCATTGTATCATATTGTACTGATGTGTAACATGTTCTGGCTGTTTTCTTAAAACTAGAGACATGTTTCATCATTATCTATATTGCAGTTGGTTATATTTTACTACAGTTTTTCATATCAGTTGTGTATGTGTTTTTTCTTCTGTTGTTATTGTTTGTTATTTTATTAATTTTCCACTACGCTACACTTTGACAAATGAGGGAATAGTTTCCCCACTATCAGTCTTGGGACCTCGTTGCTAGTCTGTAGCCTCTGCCATTTGGAGAAATTCACTTGAGGTAATGTGACCAACCGGGTTTGGAGCAACCGTGGTGTGGCTTCTAGATCCGAGACGTTACAATTAGCATATATATAGTGGAAACACACATTTTTTTTAAAAAGTATATTTTAAGCATAATTTTTAAAATTTTAATTTTTATTATTATAATGATATTAAAAATATTATTATTAATAAAATAGTATTTATTTAAATATAAAATAAATATATAACCTAATTTTCCCCATGATTAAACATAATTAAATAAATGGACGAAAAATAGCCTCCATAAAATTTGAATTGATTCTATAAAATGATATTCATGGGTTTTGTAAATTGATATAGTATTTTTAAACAATTTATTTTATTTTATAAATAAATATATATATATATATTATAAAAAGTTTCATAGTCTTCTAAATCATATAAAAGTGACGATATTAGAAAAATAGTTATTTTTTACTATTCACCTAAAAATTTATTATTTTAGAAGAATATAAAAAGTATATCCTATGCTAATTCTATTGTGAGGAACTCAAGAATGAATTTTACTTTATAAAGATTAAATTATACAATTTGTAATTTTATATTTTTAAAAGAAAAAATATAATATAAAGAGAATGAATTTTATTGAAAATAACCTTTTTCAATATTAACTCATAATAATTATTTACCATATAATGTTAATAACTATTAATGATGTACCATATTAGAGTTTATTATAAATTTATTAATAATTTATTATTAATATTTTGTGGTTTGTTAACACTAGGTGTATCATTAAAGGAAATTTATCAAATAGATCGACTTGTTTGAAGGTATTTAGAGTTATAGGGTGTTACATTCTCTCCCTCTTAAATAAATTGCATCCCCACAATTTGGATCTTAAGATAATAGTAATTTATATAGGAAACCCATAAATAACCATAAATCGCTATAAGATCACGGGTTTATTTCAGATGTGGAATGATATTTATCTATATGAAAAATCAATAAAATTTATTTATAAGGAGATCTAACCTGTTTCTAATTTCACATAGAATTATACTAATGTATTTGGATCTAGACCCATAAGAAATAAAATACCATAAAACCTAAAAAATATTCATATTATAATTATTCCACTATGGAGTTAGTTTTACAATTAAATATATATTAGTTGATATAAAAATACATGAAAAAAGACACTAGTAAATATAGATTGAAAATCCCCATCAAGTTCTTTAGTAGTAGTTTCATAGGATTTTCCTTGTTCACAATGTTGTTGGCGATGATTTCCCTCATTTTCCCTTAGGTTGAGACATTGAGTCACATAATACCCAAATCTCTTGTAATTGAAGCAACATATTTTTTTTGAAGATGATATATTATCCTTAAACTTGTGAGTATGATAACCTTCTTCATCTTCACCCCTTGACGTTTCATGAGACTCGTTTTTTTTTCTTTGGTATATTTTGGATTTCAACAATGTTCATATAGTTAATAAAATTTCATGATATCTAGTTTTGAATAATCACAGGGTCCCTCACTCCAAATCTCATTCTAATGGGTTTTTCATTGTGGTAATCTCTTTATTGTCCCTCATACTAACAATTACATCCAGTTCCGTCCATTACTAAAACCAAAATATTTGACATGAACGATGATAAATTAAAAATATAGAGGAATTAATATAATTAATATCATAAATGGATTCATCCTTAAAACCTTTTACACGTATCATCATGTTACCCTATAATTCCTTTAGTTCAACCTACATCAGTCTTATTTTAACCTATATCATTATTTATTAAACATAAGTTACTTTAAGTTGGTTTCTATTTTTTTATTATCCCAATTTTCAAAATTGAGATAAAAATTTACCCTAAACTTTCTTAAAATACTATAAATCCTATAATAATTGAAATATTTGATTTAAAAATATAACTAATCCATCATAAAATGACATTAATAATTCCTATAGTCATATACTCATGTATTTATATACCTTGATCATATACTCTCAATAAAATACTTATCCCAAAACCTACTTGAATCTCAAAAAAATTAAACCACAATAGGATTATACATTCCTCGAAAAAAACAACTCTATATTTAGCACGCAAATTATATGAACCTCTATTTTATAAGGTCATAAAATAATCAATATATATCATAATTAAAAAAGAGATGAACATTTCAAAAAATATCATGAATAAATTATCAATCCTATGGTTACCAAATACAGTATTACTTAATTTATCAAAATGAAATATACATTTATTATCTCAATATTACATGTATATTAAACTTAAGAGTTATCCAAACCATAATAAAATGATCTCCAATATTTATCCCTAAAAATATTAAATATTCATAATTTTTTTTAATGGTTATTAATAACATTTATTAAATTATGTCATACATTTAAAGTAAAAAAACTAAAAAATAATCCTTAAATGTTTCACATAATCTACCAAACATTTAGAATGTACTAAAATATCATTGATCAATATCTCTCACAAATAAAAATAAATGGTAATTTCAAAAAAAATATCATTCTCACAGACTGAGGTAAGAATAAAAAACTCATATTTTCCATCATAATTAGAATATAAAAATATTATCAACTATTTAAGTATAATTCTTTATTCTTTTATAAGACTTAATAGTTTCAAAGTTCATATCTTTCTCAACTTCATTTCTAATATCCTATTTCAACCAAATACTATAACCAATATTTTTATGATAATATCCAATATATATATATATATATGAAAACATTTATTCAAAGAGTTCTTCCCTTATGAAAACAGTTATTTCAACACATGATACATACAAATGAACTTATGACTCTTATTTATTTAATCCTTGGTCATCCATGTTCATTTTTTATTATTCCATATAACCTAATTAGTTAACATCATTATTATACAATTTATAATGGTTAATAAATACAATGTGATTGAATAGAGAATATCCCCCAAGAGCATCTCATCAGATGTGTTGTCTTTGGCCAAATCATCTTGCATTAGAGTTATGATTGTGTCAATGGTCAACTAACTCTTTTCCAAGTAATTATACCAATGTTCATATGTTCCATAATCGCATCCACTTTTGAATATCGATATAGGAATTTATTTTTAGATAAATAAATATAATCTCTATTTTACCTAAGCATCCAAATGTTATCCAATATTTAATCTTATTCTAACAGATTTCATGAAAAATTTCATATCTTAATACTCAAATAAATTTTTGGTTATTACCTTAACATTAAATCATATATTATTACATAGGGTAATCTATAAATTTTAAATTATGATCAACCTCCACATATTAGTCCATAAATTATCCTAAAAAATGTATTAGTCTCTGTAGTTATTTAAAAAGCTTATTTAATACCAATTGTGATACCCCAGACCCACAATCCTAGATCCAATGCAATTAGACAGAAAATTTAGATTATTACTTTGATACCATTTCTAAAAGATTTTATATAACCATCCTTAATCAAAAAATAAATAAAAATTACTTCATCTCTTACGTATGACAAATATTTTTAGGTTTAGAGATTTAGAAAATTAAGATGCAATATAAACTGATAAATCCCACGTTCATTTTATAAAATGAACAATTGTTTCATTATAAATGAAACTACATAATCTATGACAAGTCTTCTATTTCTCTCATAAGTTATTTCCAATGTATTAACCTTATAAACATGTCACATGTACTACTTTTATCCACAACCTTTAGAAATGGAAACAAAATAAGGTCAAGCTCACATTCTTAGTAAAGGAAACCATATAAAGGATACCATCATGGAATAAATATGGAATAAATATTATGGTAGGAATAGGTAAAAAATATGAATTCCTAAGGAACATTAAACTTGGAGCATTCTATATCCATGATAATAAATGAAACCATGAATATTAATAATACTAATCTCATATTGATGGAAAACATAATGATTAACATAAAAAACCTTTTAGTAATTCATTATGACAAGAACATTTACTTTTTACTGAGACTAAATTCAAGACATATTTTTGAATTATGTAGGAATACAGTAAATACCTAAGGCTATTTTATCTCATGAAACCTTTTTATTCATAAAAGGGATGTATATTGTTGGTCACCACTCATCACATGATTAAGTAAAATTCATTCACCATAAGATTTAATAAAAACATAATTATTTCTTCCTAAGTAACCACATATAGAATTAAAAACTGGATATCCATATGATGAAGAATACGGAAGATCCATACATGATAAACCTATGTTAGTAGTAAATAATCGTCCATAATGTCAATACTAATATCCATATAATTAGAACACATCCTAATAAAGAAGGTGTAAATTCAATGAGTACATATTCAACTTTATAATAATCATATGTATTTGAATAATAATATATATATCACCAAAAAAATTTCCCATGTCAATAGAGTACCATTATTTCATGGTGAACATCATCCAATCTGAATTATGTAAAATGCGATGTTCATGCTGTACAAATCAATGATTATATGGATAATTTAATACTAGATTTTTTTTTCATAATCCAACCATGGGAATGAGAAAGATGGTTTCAAAATAAAAAATCCCTAATGCAACAATGTATACGTAGAATTATTTTTACATAGATGAAAAAATACTTACAGATGAATAATTTAATGATACCACCCATGAAGAGATCATGAATTAGATTTTTTGGTAACGTGAGTTTATTCCCCCAAATGATATATATATATATATATCATAGTATAAATAGTGAAACGTAATCCCTATTAAGGTAAATCCTTTTGAAAATTAAAATATAAATTTAAGTGAAAACCTAAAAGTGATTTTCGAAAACATTTTAATTATTGGTGTAAAAAAAGAAGTTATATGTTACGTACAAAAGTTTTATCAAAAGGAGGATTGAAAACTCATTAAAAATATTTAATTTTAAAATAATCTCCAATAATGGATCCATGAAAATGAAATAAATTTTCCTATAGTAAATGTGGATCTAAAAAATTTTATTTTTAAATAAAAAATTATAATACTTGAAATTAAATATATTGAAAATCCACTTGGAAAAAAGAGTAATGAAACCTTTTTTTATTTAAAATTAATTTTCCTATATAAAATTAGAAAAATTTAAATAAAAAATAATAGGGTGGGGGAACCCAATCATGGGATAATGATGTTCAAGATAAAACATATAACTTAACGAAGTAGATTTGAGTTACCAATATGCCTTACAGGAAAACTATACAAAGATGTAAGAAATACAGGTCAAAGTGTTTATGTGGTAAGAATTTTTATATCCATAAAAACAATGATATAATACCATATAACAATATCAAATTTAGGACTATTGAAAACATATAAATTTAAGAGAATGATTAAAATACCATGTACAAAATCCGAGTTACCAAAAGAACCCTTATTACTGGGGAAACAACAGAAACAAATGACACTTGAATAACGGAATATGATTTAACTAGTAAATCCCATGAAATAAAAATATTAGGTTAAAAATACATCCATACGAATTTAATATATCATACAATGGAAACATAGTGCACAAAATTTCTTATGTATCAAAGAATCAAAATTGAGACAAAGAAAACCCTAATACCTTGAGTAACAACTTAATAAAAACCCATTGAAATAGTGGAAATTGAACAAAAAATACCATGATAAAAATATAATTCATGATATTATAGATTAAATTTTTAGCTTATAAACCCTATAAATAAAATTATATATATAATACTAAACATGTCTAACAGAGAGGAATTTGAGATAAAAATAATGAAAATATCTTGAACATTGGAACCAAATTCAAAGGAGAAAGTAAACATGAAAAGGGAAATTGAATATCATGAAATATTATATAATAATGGTAAAAATATTACTATGGGGAGGTAAATACACCATAAAAAAATAAAACATGGTGTATAACATAAATATGTCTCAATAAAATGAAATTGAGGCTAAAACTCTTACCTTATTCTAGATTTGTTCTATGCACGTGCTTAACTTATTGAAGAATCATGTTATGTTTATCAGTTGACTTCTTATTGACCTTATTATAATTTATTTAATTTAATATTGACTATTTATTATCTTATTCTATTTATTTAGTATATAGTTTTCTTAACTATATTAGTTACTTTAGGTTATTCTCTCAATTTTTTCATAACACCTTATGTTTGGTGACCATGATAGACAAAATCATAAAATAGTTTCAAAATATACATAATCTTAATAGTGTTATGGAAATATTTTTTTGTTAAATATATTCTTAAATCCCACCTTGATGGGTGCTCTTGACAAATGAAACTCATTACCTGTGGGGGGGATAATTTGTACCTACACATGCTTATTATTTCCATTTCGCAACACCTTAGAGGGAATTAAGGTTGATGATAATTTTAAATTTTAAAATCATATTTATATTAAATATATAATATTTATTAATTAATTACATGCTTTTGATCAACCATGAATTGTGGTTTTGAAAAAAAGAAGACATTGCTTTGAGGAGGCTGTAGTCCGCAAAACACACTAACGACAATTTTGTTTTTCCTAGAGGATTTAGAGGGATAAATAATGTTAATTACATTAATATGAAAACATATAAGTACAATAATACAATTGAATTAATCTTATTATTATAGAGATAAGGTATTTGTATGAGTACGAATGGGAAGAAGAACATAAAATAGAGATAATACTTATGTGGGAGACTTGATATTTTCTTGAAAAAATCCTTGGAATTCAGAGGAATATGCTAACTTAGTTTGAGAAAGGGATTATGAAAGTGTGATATAAATATATTATATGATATTATGGAATATTTTAATGGTAAATAAAATTGTGAGATTCATGTTTTATATGGTTTAAGTCATTCCCTTTTATAAGAGATGAAAAGGAACCCTTTGGAAACACCCTTTACATTTTAACAGTACCATTTCACTATTCCATGTTATATAGATCTAATGCTTATAAATAATAAATACTAAGTTGAATTTGGTCAATATATATTAAACCAATTTTTTTAAGACATTTTTAAAAAATTTATAGGGTTTTAACTATTATGTTTTTCCATTTTAGTCTTTTAGTTTTAAGCCTGGTAACAAGTTTTTAACTATGTCATTTTATGTTTTATTAAAATATATAAAAAAACCCAAATAACCATGATTAGGTGTGTTGTAACTGAATATAAAATTTATTTATTTAATTTAATTTTTAAATATTATAATATTGACTTTTAAATTAAAGTATATAATGTGTAAAAAAACTATTTTAGTAGAAAAAATGACATTTTGAAAATTATGGTTTCTTAATATTATTTAATAATGATTAACAGGTAAATGCGTGTTAATAGTTTTTATACATAACATTATATTCATTATTTGACTAATTTAAATTTAATTTATTTTATATAAATTCCTTACCATTAATTAAACAATAATTTATAAATAATTGTTTCACAATTATCATGGTTGTTAGCATTAATCCTAATAATCCTAATTCGATACACACAAATGAAAATTTTCATATTAAATAATATTAAAATTATTATCAAAAAAATAATAATCATTTTATCATATTAAATTTATAGGTTTAGGAAAATTAATCTTAATGTCAACATATGTAATGTGTCAAAGATAATTTTTTTAGAAATGTGTATTTTTAAGCATAAAATTTAGTTATAGGAAACATTTTCCAATTTTATTATTTCTAATTATATTAAATATATTTATGTGTAAAAAATGAGATTATTTTAAAATTGAAGTAAATATTTAACCTGATTTTCCCCATGTTTAATCTTAATTAAAGAAATAGATGAATTATAGTTTCTATAAAATATTATTTGATTTCATAAAATAATATTCATGAGTTTTCTAAATGCAAATATTATTTATTTTATTTATAAATATTTTTTTATGTTGAAAAGGTTTCAAAAGAATCTATGTCTTATAAAATTGATGGTATTAGATCAGTCATTATTTTTACTATATATATAAATATCTACTATTTTTGAAAAATATCAAAAAAAAATATTTCCTAAACTCATTTTGTTGTGAAAAATTGAAAATTAATATCAATTTATCAAATTTAAATAACATTTTTAAATATTAAATCATATTAATTATTTAATTTTTTAAGGTAATAGCTATTAATAGTTTATAATGTTAGTGTTAATTATATATTTTTTACTAACGTATTTTTAATATGCATTGTTTTATTTATGTTGGGTGTAGCCTAAAAGACATGATATAGATAACATTTACTTATTTATAGTTAATCATATTTTTTGGGTGTTAAATTTTTTTCCATCGTATTTTCCAAGGAGGAGTGGTTTTTAATATTTTTAGGAACCAAACTTCTTAATATAACATCATTAATGACATGAAAGTGAGTTTTGTTTAAAAAGAATTGTTTTGAAAACCTCAAAATATCCTTTATATTTTGGAAGGTTCCTTATATGATTCAAAATGTATCTTATCACATTAAAATACATTATTTTATTTAGAACACAGTTTTTTGGTTGCGAAATCCATCAAACTATTTATCTCATTACTTTTATGTGATTATTATTTCATAATACCTACAAAATTTTACTCTTTACTAAAAAATTGATTAGATCAGAAAATTATGAAATATTCACTATTGTGTAATTTCAAAATTTTGATTTAAAAAATTGAATTCATTTTATCTAAAATATTCCCTGAATAAAATATATTTAACTATTTTTCTTTATTTTTTTTAAAATTATAGTATTTATAACATAATAAAATTTTAGCATATTATAAAAATTATCTAGGATATTATATAATTATATTATCATTTATATTTAAATAAATATTTTATTACAATAATATTTTTTAAAAAATATATTTTATTTTAAATACCTAATTTTTTTCATAAAAGTGTATTTTAATTGAAATTATATATTTTCAAAAAATACAATTATCTTTTATTTGTTTCTAAAATTATTTTTTATCATATTCATCTTATAATTTTTCAAATAAAGTAATAATGAAAATGGGATTGAAGAAACCACTATTTTATCTCTAAAAATAACATTATACCTTTATAATACTAAGATATAGATGCATAATACATTATTAAATCTACATACTCCCTAAGAATAAGGCATGTGATGGTGGTAATTTTATGGGGTGACTTATATAACATTGATCTAGTGATGATTTATACTAACTTAAACTTATACTATAGTAGATTCAGCTCAATTTTTACCTGTGGAATCTCTTATTGGGCTTGGTCAAGGTTGAACCTTAGGGATGCTACCTCCCTCCCATGTTTTGATAAGTGGGCTTCAAAATGAATGATCTAAATGTTGATTCCATCATTTATACCTTTTTTATCAATTATCTCTCATCATAACCGATTATATAAATAAATTCTGTTGGTAATAATGCCCAACAGTCATATTATTCAATGATCAGATTAGTCAATGATCATATTAACACATAGTTAGGTAATGTTCAAATCAAAATGACCATTTTCCAATTACACACTATATATACTCCACTATTCTCATAATTCCTTTTTATATACCTCACTTATAAAGCTTCCATACTTATAATGATAATTTTTATCATATTATTTACTCTTCTAGAAATTTTTACAATTTCTATAACAGGAGTAATATTTATTAGATAATTATATCATATAATGTTTAAATTAGTGTGTGAATTGTTCTTTTCCATTCATCTTCCTATATTATTTCTAGCTGTTATAGTCAATATTAATTGATAATGTGAATTTTTATGTAAAAATCCTTCTATGGAATCTATTTTAATATATAATAATATATTCACTATGTGGAATAAAATCCTTTATTAATAATAAAAGGTAAATTTTTTCTTTTTCATGCTTTCAACTAAAGAAATTTCACCCTTGAGATTTGTGTCCTACCACAAAATAAATGAGGGTATTTATCATTTATTTCGTATTTATATGCCTAGATTGATTCATAAAACTTTTTATTTATGAAAAAATCCTTCATGAGTTGGTTTTTCTTATTACTCCACACTTATTCCCATTCATCAAGAATCTAGATCTATTTTTCTTAATATAATAGGTCACGTTCTAATTCGACACCATATGTTTCTAGTATATGCATTGGCTATGACATATAATTTATTAATATGGACATGCATAATACTTCATAAACCTGGTAAATATATTGACGTAATTCTTATTGATAGGAAACTACACCAACACAATATAGAATATCAATTATTCTAAAGTAACATGGACTTAATTTCTCTTTCTATTTAAATTCCATGAATCTTTTCCATGTTGATATTTTTAGGAATAGTTTATCCCCAACAATAAATTCCAAATCCTTCATTCCATTTTCAACATAACACTTTTTTTACTCTAATAATCCTTGACATAATTTTTATCAGTTGTATATTTTTTATAGTGTCTTTTACAATGTCTCTTACCAAATGTTTTCCTTCTTCATCATTATCCCAATATATTGTATTTCATCACCACTTCCGATAAAATTCTTTATAAGGACCCATTTGAATACTATATTTAAATTTTTTGTTATATGAGAATTTGACAATTGGATGATATTGGCCCCAACTCCCATAAAAACCAAGAGATAAATCCCTCAACATGTCTTCTAATGTTTAAATTGTCTTCATAGACTACCCATCTGTTTTCAGATGATAGGTTATTCTATTGTTTTCTATAGTATTCATAGATTTTGGAATGGTCCTCCATTAAATAAGAGTAAATATTATATCACGGTATAAAACAGTTGATATTTCTACCACATGAAGTATCACAACTTCACAAATATATAGATGAGAAAGGTTCTCAAGAGATAAATCCTTTTATATAGAAAAAAATGAGCAAACTTTGTTAATTTATCAATTATTAAATATATGTAATTGTTTCCCTTAGATGATTTAGGAAGGCCAAGAAAAAAATAATAGTGATGTTATCCCAATTCTATACATGTATTTCTAGTGGTTTAATTATTCTTTTGGGTATTGTGACTCTATCATCACTTACAAACATACTAGAAATATTTTAGTATAATTAGTAATCTTTTTTTCATGTTATACCAATAATAGTGATTTTGTAGATACCTAAAATGTTTTGTGCTTCTAAGATGTATATTGAACTCAAAGATGTGATCTTAATCCATCAGATCATTCATTAACTCTATAATATATATAATATATAGCCATGTAACACACATCAGTACTCCCTCATAATGAACATTTAAGTCATTAAACTTTCTATTATTTAATACTACTATTTTTTTGTAACATTGAATTATCTATTTTCACTTTCTTGATCCTATATAGTAATGATGGTTGGGAAATATTTTTCTACAAGAATAATGTTTCTCATTCCCTTATGACTTCCATGTCCATATTTACCTAGTCCTTGTTCAATTGATCTCTTTCAATCCTTATTATCACAATAAATCTGGGGTCATTCCTACTCAATCAATCAGTGGATTTGTTTTCTTTTCCAAGGTGTTAATGAATAGAGGAATAATATTCCTTAATAAGCTCCAACCATATCCGTTGTCCCATTTTCAATTCCTTTTTTTGAATATATACTTCAATCTCTGGTGGTTAGTGTATATATGAATCAACCCCCCAAAAAGACAATGTCTCTATTTCTTCAATGAAAATGTTATTACAACTAACTCAAAATAATGGATAGTATAGATCCACTCATGATTATTAAACTATCAAGATGCATAAGAAAAAACATTGTCATTCTGTATTAATATACATCCAAGTTCATTTAAGGATTCAATACCATAAATTTAAAATTCATCCCCATTATAGGGTAATTTTAGAACAAGTGTACTAACCAACCTCTTATTCACTTCATGAAATCTTTCCTCACACTACTTCGTTATGATAAACATAAATCCCTTTCTAGTTAACATGGTTAGTTGATTAAATTTCCATGATTTTTTTCCAAACCTTTTATAGTATCCCACTAGACCAAGGAAATAAATATCAATTACTATTTTAGGTTGAGTTCACTCCTCAATAACCTTAAATTTTTTTGATCAGTTAGGATTCTATCAGTAGTCACAATGTTTCCCTATATTATGACATTTTGTAACCAGATCTCATATTTTATAAATTTACCAAAAAAAATATCCTTCCTCAAGGTTTTTAATATGACTTTAGATTATGCTCATAGTCCTCAATTTTTTTATATATCAGAATATATTTAATATAAAACACAAAAAATTTATCAATGTAGTCCTTAAATATTCTTAAAATAAAATATATAAATATTGAAGGAGAAATATTAAATAAAAATAATAAAAAAACTCTTAGTGTCCAATTCTTAATCAGAAGGAAGTATTTGGAATATCTTTTTTATTGAATGTTAGATTATGATACCCTGATCAAAGTTCTTTATTGGAAAATAATTGCGCCATATGAAGTTGGTCAAATAAATCATCAATCGTTAGAAGAAGGTATCTTTTCTTCATTTTGATCCCATTTTTTCCTTTATAATCAAATCATAGACTCATTTATATGTCCTTTTTTTATAAAAAGAATAAGTTATCCTAAAGGGGACATATTTGGTCAGATAAAAGCATTATATAAATGATATTATAGTTGTTTTTTTATTCATCTAACTCCACTTATTTCATTCTATATGAGGTCTCTAATATTTGCTGGGATCTAGGTATGATTCTAATTGAGAACTCTACCTCTCTTTATTTCTGTGTTATTGGTAAATCATCAGTAAATAAATCATTATATTCCCTAAAAATTGGTAAATATCCTATATTTATACTTTCATTATATTATCCTTCTTCACCAATAATTTCCATAAATAAATTAACAGGATTTGGTTCATGACAAAACTCAAGCGGGGATACCTATCCTTTTAAAAAAATATGTTGTCCCTTAAGGATAATTGAAATTTTCTTTCTTCTATAATTGATCATGGAATTATATTTTAACATCCAATCCACACCCAGTATGATGTCAAATTACAGAATCTCAATAACCACCATGTTTGCAATGATATTAGACTTGCCAATGTTAATAGGAAAATATCTAGATATCCTTAATACTTGAATATTTTCTCCCAGAGTTCTAACTAAAAAATACACATCTAGAAGTTCATGGTTTAATTTGATGTTCCTAGGAAACATCAATAAAATAATGGAATGTGAAGAACATGTTTCAAACAATGCACTTTATAGCTTTGATTTCATGCTGATAGTACCTGAAACAACATCATTTAGAGCCTTGATTTAATCTATCATTTTTAAAGGAGTAATATCTTTCCATAGGTATCTTCTAGGGTTGATGGTAGTTTCCCTCAATTATCTTCTCATTTGGACATTGATTAAAGAAATGTGTATACTCACTGAACTTGAATAATTATAATTCAAGTTGTACAGGAACCATATTCCCTCTTCCATTATAATTCAAATGTGGAGAATTTACATATCCATTGTAGTTTTCAAGATAAATATCCATCTTATCGACACTCGTAACACTTTATACTTCCTTACAAATAATTCCTGTAATGATTCATCCCACACCTATTTCACAAAGATAGTTTTTGTTTATTTACTTTTATTTCATGGAAAAAATTGTTTCTGAAATTTGGCTTCATCATCCTCTCCTTATCTTTTAATAAATGTGACCAATGTGCATTTATAAACTCCATATGTACATTCCAATCACACCACACTATCTTCTCATAACCCCCAAAGTTTTGGATTTTAATGGATTTCCATATATGAGGTCTTATCCCATTTATGAATTAGTCAATATTCCCATCAAAGTCAATGATAAATCTTGAAGTGTATCAGGAAAGCCTTATAAAGTTCATCTCATAAATTTGTAACGATTCATTCTCGTTTTTCTTTATCAAAAGGATTACCCTCTCCATAATAATTTAGAGGATTTGAGGAAAATAATTGTTGAAAAAGATTTTTTTGAAGTCTTACCACTATATAGATTTAACATCATCCTTTACCTTCATGTTCATGATCAGTGCCAACCATCGATTAGCTTCTCCCTCTAGGATGTATACTTATACAGTTACTTACCCTTTTATATAAAAACAGAGAACATAAAATATATATTCTATATTCTTAATTTATTTTTATAAAATAATTGGATTATAGTTTCTACTATAAACATATAGTCATTGATATATGAAGGATTAATATTCCAATAGTTTGTTATTTGCTGAATTTGGGATTTTTTGCATGGTTAAGGTTATTATTCATAACCTGATTTAGTATCCTCATGATGTTTTCAACAATAGATTCCATCACATTGGGAAGGCCATCATTACATTACCCGTTGCATCCATTATTCACACAATATCTTCTATTTCATTCCATTTTTGAAAATAATAAAACTTAAATGAGACATTTTCTACTATTGTAAATCTTATGATAATAGTTATAAATAGAAATTTTAATCAAAATTTTTTCTAATATCATTTTTCTAAGGTGTTATTATATCCTTTATATTTTCTTTTAAAATCATGTGATTGACCAAATCATAGTCACTAATAGTTTCGAAATAGGCGTGAAATAAGGTCTCTTTGTAATACACCCTATAAATGTCAATTTAACACCCAAAGATACATTTTTTAGTTATTACCCCTATGTAAATTCATTATAGATCTACATCCACTTGTAGTCTCCAAACAATAACATCATTTCTTGGAAACCACTTTAATTATACTTTACCAAAATTTCAGTAGGTTTTCCTATATTTAAACTTACCTATAGGGTTCTTTCAAAAGTTTTATAGTCCTAATTTCTATAAATATCTAAACCCTGTCATTGATACCAACTATGGAAACCCTCCTTTTTCATACATGATTTTGAACATAATTATTTTAAAAAAAATTACATTAATAACATTGAAGGACCTTTTATTGTTTAGTGTTTTGTAATCTAGGTGAATAATACATGAAGTACATAAATTTATTTTAATCCCCTTAAAATACTCCTTTAATACTATACAAGATAACATTACAGCATAATATTTTATATGTACATACATCAAAGAAATGGGTGAGCATAAATCATAGTAAGGGATAATAAAAGAAATATGAAGTATGTGACCATGGTTAATTTGTGATGAACAAAAATAAAGCATGATTATAAATACACAAGTCATAACATAATAGAAAGATCATAATTACATTAAACATAACAAAATACCATGATCATAAGTACATGATACATAATATGGAAATGTTACTATAACATAATGATAAATAATTTATAATAATATCAACAAGGTTCATCACCAAGGTATAGTAAAATGTATTTACAAGGTGTTAACCATGTTTTCATAAAAAAATTATCTCTATAGATTAATTTATTTCCCATTGAATGAGTTCACTATCAGGTAACACCCATCACATGCCTTAATTCATGTGTTCCTCATAGGTCAATTATCATAGGAAAACATTTCCTCAATAAGACATGGGAAATAACGAATGAGTTTTATATTAAATACCTAGATGTTTTATTATTTTAAACCCATTATAAGAGAATATGGTTTTCATATATGGAAATTCCCAATAAATAATGTATATTTATCTCTATGTGAATACCCTTGAATGAAAATTAGTTTGGGTATTCACAAAAATATTTCTTCTAAAATTATGAGATAATTTTAGTAGTTAAAAATGTGTACATAAATGTTTGTGGAAGGGTTTAATTAGAGAAGAATGTAGTATCTCATTATTTGGATATTAAAGTATGAATATGAACATATGGAAATATAAAAAAAATTATATAAAAAATCTTATAACAAAGGAAATTATTGAATTGAAAACAGGAGGGAGAGAACCCCTTACATTGGGAGGTTGCTTATTGATGATTGAGAAGAGCTTCTTAGAACCTTATGAATTCTTATTGAAATACTATAGATAAGGAGGTTAACTTTGTGATCAATGTATCTGGAGTGTAGAGGAATGAGGTAATGGGTAGGTTTTATATCGAGGGTGTGTTTTATATCAAGTTGGGGGGGGGGATAGTTTATTAATTTTTAAACTTTTTTCCTTCGACACCTAATTAATAAATAATGAAAAACCATTGGCCTTAGCATGGATTTCCCATGGTATTTTACAAGGAGGGATGGTTTTTAATATTTTATTAGTTTAGGAACCTAAATCTTTAAAATAATATTATTAATGTTGTGGAAGTGATTCTTATTCATTAAAAATTGTTTTTAAAATATTATAATATTCATTAGGTTCTATAAGGATCTTTACATATTTGGAAAATTGACCTTATCATTTTAAAATTAATCATTTTAATGAGAAAGAATTTTTTGGTTGATTAATACATTATAGTTTTTATTTAATCACCTTTATTTCATTTTGATTTCATAATACCAACCATATATTTATACAATATTTTACATTTTACCCAAAATTTCAGTTGTCGTAGAAAATTTTGAAAAATTAATCATTGGATAATTTTGACATTCTGATTTAAAAAACAACATCAATTTTACCCAAAATACTCTCTAAATATAATATTGTTTATTTTTTTAATAAAATACTTGTTTATTGAAAAGTAATAGTAGTTATAATATAATCATATTTCTTAACATTATAAAAAATTGTATGAGAAATTATATAATTATATTACCATTTGTATTTAAATAAATAATTATTTATAAGAATATTTCCTGAAACTAAATTTTATTTAAATTACGTGTATTTGTCATAAAATAGTAATTTAATTGAAATTATCTATTTTCCATAAATATAGATATGTTTTATTTGTATCCAAAAATCTATTAATCATATCAATCGTATATTTATTTGTATTTTATTAAACGATATAATAATGAAAATGAGATTGGAGAAATCAATATTTTATTTCTAAATAAAATTACACCTTTATAAAACTATGCTAAAGATATATAACCCATTATTACACCAAAATACAATATAACAATAATGTGTCTGATCATTGTATATTCTTGTGGTGGCTCAGATCAATTTTTTCTTGTGATGATCTCCACTAACATGAACTTCTCCCACCACTCCAGACTAAAATTTTGAATCTATGCTTGGGCTTGGTCAAGGTACGACCCTAGTGATGCTAAATCCCACCCATGTTCTGATAAATGGGAACCGAAATGCATGATTCTATTGGTTATGTCCATCGTTTCTTCCTTCTACATAATTATCTCTTAAAATTTGAAATTATATAATATAATTACAATATTCATAATTCCTAATATTTATATTAACTAGTAATAATATTAGAGAAAGGTCATATTGACCTGTGACTAGGTAATGGTCTGGTCCTAATATTAATTTTTACAATGACACGCAATATATAAGCCACTATTATCATACTTAATTATTCACTAATTCACATATAAAGGTTCTATACCATTCTTTATAATGTCTATAATATTTTTTACTCTAATATTTCTTTTTTACTATTTTTATACCAAGAGAAACATTCATTGAAGAATTCAAGTCTATAGAATTTACATTAGTGTGTTCATTATTCCTTTGTTGTTTATCTCTGAATATTTTTTATATCTTTTACAGTGAATAATAATTCAAAATATGTAATAACTATAATATTACTTCTATATATTCTATTATAAAACATAATAAAAGAGTGATTCTGATAGATAGTATCATTTAATAATAATAAAATTAAATTTCGGGTCATTACATAAACTAAAATCAAACCCATAAGTAAAGAATCTCCAATAACCATTCAGCATATGGGTGACCTATAAGGTATCCTGTATATGGCCTTTAAAGGTTTCATTCTAATACTAGACTGGTGCTATTATTTTATGGTAACTACACAAATGGTAGAAGATGTTCTTAGATCTAGATAAAATTAAGCACACAAGCCCTCAAAATCCTTGAGAAACTAAATATTCCTCCCAAAATGGACATCTGTATAAGGGTAGAATGCCATACTCAACCAAAAATGACTCATGAAATCATCCTATAAGATCCTCCATAACTGAAATGGGAATTTATCATCTCACTCATAAATGATCATCAAAAGTATCCTCTAAAATTTGATGATCTTATCCATGTACAAGCATCCCATGATTTCTATGAAACTATACTCTTTAATAGTAAGGAATTGATCCAACTTACTCAGTTGGTTAATGATCACCCAAATAATATCATGAACCTTCGAGGAAAATAGAATACTTTTCTTGAAGTCCATCGATATGTCGTACCACTTTAACTTTTGAACCTCAAGGGGTTGAGCCAAGCCCGCTAGAACCTGTTACTCTTCCTTTAACTTATATTAGTTGAGACATCATAATATGAACTTAGAAACACTCTTTTATATACATAGATACCATTAATAATGCTTGGTATTGTGATAAATCTTGGTCACACATGGACAAACCACCAAATGGGGAAGTGTGAAACTCTATCAAACCTCCTCACATGGTATGATTGGATTCACTATCCACCCCTAAAATGATATGATATTCTCCACACATTTAGAAAATACATTAAGTGCATCACCTAACTATATCCTCTCTCAAAAGAACTCAAAATATATATCTATTTTGTAAAAATTCCTGACTCACTAAATAATTGAATGGGTCACCATTATTGATCAAATATAATAGTAATCTTCCCCCTCCACTGAGGAAAATTTAATTGAGCGTAACTATACTGATGCGTCCTCCACCAACAAAGCTCAATATTTTCTTTTATGGTAATAATCCACCTTGTTTAACATTACTAGAGTATAGAAAACCTCTAAGTCATTGTCTTATAATTACCTAAACTAACACCTATATCTCAAGTTGGGATCTCACTAGATGAATATATACCTGAGACTCAGGTGCTTTGTATAGATTATGAACTATTCTTCAAGGAGGTAATTTCTCTCTGTCTTCAAGGAAAAAACTAAAAAATTTAGATCTAATTCATGTGTTACATAATTATTCTCATTTGGTTTTAGTTTTCTATACCCATAAGTAGTAATTACCTACCTTTATATCAGAACACATCCAATCAAGGATCTGGAGGACTCTCAAAAAACAATATACACAATTACTTCCTTTAGAAACCTGGGCACTCGTCAACCTCCCCTTGAACTCCTAGAAATATAACTCACACTGATTAACCCATATAAAAGCGATATTCATTTCATTTAAGGGTCTTCATGGGTACTAAAATTCTAAAATAGTCCACCATAAATATTTAGTAATATTCCTCAAATCCAAGGAATCTACAAACCCTTAACTCATTCATGAGTGGGTTTTAATCAAGAACTGATTTTATATTCATGAGGTCCATATATAATCCACCATATGAGATAAAATTCCCTATAAATTTGATATCCTAAATCAATATATTACACTTTGAGAGATTATCGTAAAGCTATTTTTCATGTTTTAAATATAAGATAGTTCTATGGTAGTCCACGTGAACTCTCTCTTATGAAAAAAAAGATGAGGATTAATTCAATGAATATTATAAAAAAATATTCAAGGAAAAAATAGACAGTATGGTGGCCCATAATGCTCAAAGTGAAAACTCAACATAGTCTTCAAGATATCCCCATAACGCACCAAAATATGGTGATTGATAGCCCTAAAATTGATCTTTAATAATCACATTACCCCCTAAATCTAGTTAAATAAGTCATGGAACCTCGGAAGGGTGTATATTTTCTTTACTGTCACTAAATTAACGTATTAATAATTAATATAAATACTTTTTCTCCCACATGAGTTCTTCCTAGAAAAAAACAGGAAATGTCCTAGAATATACATTGAGTATAAGAAAATATTTCCCTATAAGGTTCTCTAACCACACCTTCAACTCAATGAGCTCAATTGGGGATATTTAATATTATTTAAAAGAAATTTTTATGGTCCTTGTGTGTAAATAAATACAATAGTCAATCTCTTAATAAAGAGGTAATCTTGGAATATCCTCTGTAAAGAAATCTATATACTCCTCTATTACTGAATGAAGTAAATCATCAAAAATTTCCACAGAAAATTGATACAGACTCAATAAATAATGTGTGTCTAGATGTAGTTTTTGGTAGATGTGTCTCACTTATCTTGATTGACTTTCCTATTCACCCATGAAGTAAAACATCAGTCCCTTAACATGATAGATTTACAACCTATGATGATAGTAGAATATCCAAGAACAAAATGGGGAGATTTAATACATAACAAGGATCATCATAGGGTTTTATCCCAAGAACTATAAGTTCACATCTAAATCATTCTTCACTAAGTGAAATATTTCATCATCTACAGACATGGGTGAGCATGTGATCACTTTTATAGGGATTCATTAGGCACATATATTGGGTCAGGGGTACTACAAATATTTCTATAACTCTAAAAATTTTCATAAAAAAATGACTCAATATCTTTGGTATCATTGATTATGGGTGAAAGTGTAGAGAATAAATAGAACATACCTCAAACCATGTCATGTGATTCTAGGTCATATACCTTCATTTCCTACCACTACTCACCACCCATGTTTCTAGCTCCCTAATTATGGAGTGGACTACATGGAGGTGGAATTGGTGGAATTGTATCATAGGATTATCCATATATATCTATTACTAGTGCACCACTATCTTCTTTTCATGAAAAACTTCTCAAGGTATTTACCTGCCTACTGTGGGGAGGCCCCTGATTGAATCACAACCTCTATCTAGGAGTTTCATCCATTATATTATCCTTGATACCCATTACTCACTTGGTTGGTTAATTTCAACATATATATCCTTTATATGAAAATGGTTTGTTTTGAACCACTATTCAGTTTAATTATTATTTTCTTAATAATATACCATAGTTTCACAACCTAGTGTTGATCTCAAGGAGGCCGGTTAGATGCACTGAATTTCTATTATCACTATTTATATTCAAACTTATATAATACCAAATAATAAATGGGGGGGGGGTTTACATATTCATGAAATATAAATTTTATATTTATAAATTCAATTTAAAATAGAATGATGTTAGAATAAATAATTAACAAAAATTTTCTTGGGAGATCATATCTATTGATATCATTATTTAAAAAAATCTCAATATTTTTCTCAATGAGGTGATCAAGACTTATCAGACCTCACATTCTCATTTGAATTGTGATTAACCCATTTTGATACCTCTGTATATAGTGAAATCCAAAATTTAACATTATTAGGGAGATCTCTTAACCAACCATAACAATATATTCCTTGCTCCACCATATTGATGACAAAAATAGTGGATGAAAGGATAAATGACCAATGAGAAGAACTCAATGATAGGGAAAATTGGGAAACCTAATTTCAAAATTAATTTAACCAATATCAATATTCATAGAATTTAAAAATCTGATTGGAATTTAAACACATTGAAACTCAATGAATCCCCCATTATCTCCCTTGAACAAACACCGAAGTTAGTGCCCCATTTTCAGGGAGTTAAAAGGTAAAATAGAGGGAGAACACATAAAAATAATATAAATAGAATAATTAGAGGAATACAAAATTTATATTTTAAATTTTTATAATATAATAAAAAAATTATAAATATATTGAAAAAATTCGAAATAAACCTGCTAACCATTTAAAATGGAGGCATAGTACAAATTTATAGGGAGAGGGGTTCAAATTTTCACTCAAAATATGTCATCCATAAATTATCACATAGTATCCAAAATAAATGACTAAATTTGAAAACAATATTCATTTAAATTATTCACCTCTTTATTGAGAATTTTCACACAAAAATGTACCTCAATTTTCCAAATATTGAAGGATTTTTTAAATAATTACATCCAAAAATAAGTCTACAATGATGACTTTTTGAATTAAAATGATCCAAATTATCATGAATTTATGTACATGATGGAGGAATAATTTTATGTGTTAAAAGTTAAGGAAATTGTCCCCCATCTCTATTTTATATCTTCATCTAAAATTTCAAATCCATTGGGCTGGTACTTTGTGAGATATGACCCCATATTTTAATGTAAACCTTTTTGTGCACAGATTTCGAATCCTGAATTGTGAGAAAGTTTTCGACCTCAAGATGTTAGATATATATCTTTCTGTAGAAGAATAAAATAAATCTCAATATTTTTGGAAGCCTAAAAAATGGAATTCAACAATTTTAATTCGGTTACAAAATGTTCTTCACAAAATTCACAAGTAAATTAAAATTGTATAAAATCTAAAATTATGAGATTTTAGAAATTAAGCTAAAATTAATACTAAAATCAAAAATTGTGTCAAATTTACCATAAAATAATACTATTTTAGGATTATAAATATTTAATTATAGTATAAAATCTATGAAAATTTTAACATTATCACTCTCCATGCTTAACCATTTATGTTCTGGGAAATCATCAAAAATATAAATCTAAATCCACACCGGAATTCAAAATGAGAAAAAATCCATAATATTTTCAAAAATAATAATTTGATAATGAAACCCATATGAATGAAATTTATATTTTATTTTAATCCCTAACATTTAGATACATTCATCCTAAAAAATCCATTCATGGCATATTTACTACTTACCTAAAATTTAATTTCATGTCACTCTTCACTCAAGAGTTATGAAATATTTAGTTATGGTACTTATTCGAAATTTCATGTATAACCACAGGATTTTGAAAATTATCATATCTCCACACCATGATACATGAAAATATTTTCAATCAAAAGGTACTTTACATGAAATTTATATGGCTAAGGGTTTTTTAGTATAATAATTTAAAAATTTAGGGCTCAAAAGGGGAGGATGAACACTTATGTACAATGCGTTAATATTAAAGTAAAACCCCAAAAAAATTTCTCTATAAATTCCATTTAAAGACATGAAACAAAACTACAATCCATATTTTGATATGGTATATGAGTCATGTAGTGATTACAATGAATCGTTTCATCCAAATTATCTACATTTTCTCATTTTCTTTTTTTTCTTTTTTCTTTTTTATGGGGGATGATATTAAAATTGAATAAAATTTATAAATGAAAATTAATTACCATGATTTTTTAGATTTAAATGAACAAAAAAAAGTAATCATAATTAATAATTAAAGCTCATCTAAATTTTTATCTTTTATTTTTTTCTCTGTTTTTTTCAATTTTATTTGAAGGCGAATTAGATGCTACAAATAAAGAACACGAAAATGGTGTATAATTCCAAATTCTATCTATCCACATATTAAAATGATAACATGAATCTCAAATTACACTAAAATGAATAATATCCAAAATAAAATATATTAAATTCCTTCCTCCATAATCGCACTTGAAATATTATCAAAAATACTAAATGTGTAGGTAGGTAAGAAAAAATTGTCCTGAAATGTGGATTAAACATATAAGGAAATTCATAGATTATAAGGTATAAAAAGGGTACATGTAAAGGTAGGTATTAGTTTAAAATGTTTCTACGCAAAAAAAATTTCTCAATCATGCAAAAAACTGACCATGAAGTCCAATGCATTCGAAGAGAAAAATAATAAGTTCTTGTTCTCACAGAAAACCCATGTTTCTCTCAAGAATGTGTAGGTATTAAGAAGAATAATTTGAAAATGGTTTAGAAAACATCACAATACTATAAAAATATTTTGAGTTAGTGTTTCATGGGTGAATATTTCAAAAATTAGTCAAACTCATAAAAATGGTTAAAAATCATATTCTAGTGAAAAGTTTTCACATAAAAAATCATTTAAAATACATATTTTTTTTCAAAATTTTAGTTCACACTCAAAAATAAATTGAATTTTTAAAAATCATCTAAATATTATTTTAATATCAATTTTTCTTAAAATATAAAAACAACAAGAAAAAACACACAAAAAAACTATACATTTTGACACACCTCCCCCATTTTTAAATTTAACTACCCCTCATTTCAGATCAATAAAATAAATATAAGGGTAAAAAAACAAGAGGTAAAGAATGCAAAACATGAGTTTATTTTCTAATAGTTTCCATGAGTTAAGCTTATATATACTTCCACGAATAACTAAAAATAGATAACAAAAAATAACATTTGAAAAATAGAAAAATATAATGTTAAATGGAAAAGAATAAAGAACATGGTTTAAACACCAATGATAGTGTTAGGGTTTTAATTCCCATAGTATGAAAATTATTTTCAATCATCCCTAATCGAAAAGAGGGTGTGGTTTATTTATTATTAACCAAAAAGTACGATTTATCTCAATATCCAATGGTATATTCTAAGATCAAGGACCCCTAAATAATTTAAAAATATCCATAACCCCCAAATGAGATGAAAGAGTGAATTTGAGGTGCATTGGGGGAGGTAAAAGAATACAGGGTAGATCCCTATAATTTTTTTAATTAGATGAGTGGTGCCTATTAGTGGTGAATATTATCTAATAGTATTATGATACAATTTTAGTTTTGGTTCATCAAATGATTCCATAATTATTTCTTATTTTTCCCATTTTCCTCATTTTCTCACGTGTACAACTCAACTAGATCCTTTATTATATCCTCAACAAAAGAAACTTCTTCATATTCTTAAACCAGGCCTTGTTTTAGTGGTACTAAATATACAAATTCAACATAAAGGAGATTAGTTTTCAATTAAAAATTAATAATGTTTGAATAAAAATAATGATCCAAAATTAAATACTATAAAAATATTCTATACAAATCTATATTTCATTATATAGTGATGTGGGTAATTTATTTGAGGGAAGAGGAAGTGGATTTTAAAGTATTGGTTCAACCTCAAAAATATCTTATTTAAATTTAGGTTGAAAATGAATTTCATTCTCTTTAGCTTTACGATATTTTTTCCATCCATATAAATTTAACTACTTTAACAGTAGTGGAAATGTTATTCTTGTGGTTTCTTAATTCTTTAAAAATCTTAAAATTCCCTTGAAACATTAAGACATTTTATTTCATTTGACGATAATGTTTCTCCATATGATATTATTTTTTTAGTATTTTAATCCTACAAGATTCTTACCATCTAGAAAATTTAGTACTAGGATATTCATATGAAAAATCACTAAATTAATCTATGTTAAGCTAAGGAAATAAAAATACGCAATAAATAACTTTTTTGTGTTTAAAATATATAATTTTTTGGGTTTTTTGTAATAAACAATTCTTTGAGTAGTCTCTTAGACTCCACTATTAATGGATCCAAATTCATGTAAGTGGATTGTCATAAACTACTATTCAATTTTATTCTTATTTTTCTTTTAATGTACCATATTTTCAAAATCGAGGGTCGATGTCATGGAAGATTCTTACCTACATTAAATTTATATCATAATTATTTATATTCTAACTAATATAATACTAAATTATATATAGGGGTGGGTATTTAAATATACATTTAATATAAATATATATATTAATTCAATGAAAAATGCGATAAAGATATAATATATAAGATAAATGTTATTTGGAGATCATGGAGAATGATATAATTATTCAAAAAGAATCTCTATATTCGATTAAATGAGGTGATCAAAATATATCACACATCACCTTCTCATTTTAATTGTTATTACCCCATAATGATACCATAATCAATTTAACCACAAATGGAATTAATATAATTAAATAAAAATATTTAAATTGTAGTTCAATGAATCCAATAAAACCACATTCTCTCCCTCAAACAAAATTTGAGTTCAGTGCCCCATTTTCATTGAGTTATATGAGGACATGGTGGGAAAACACATAGAATTAAAATAAATGGGTGAATGGGAGGAATAAGAACATGTATATATAAAATATATTGAAGAATATTTTTTTAAAAAAAACTTTACAATGCTATTGTGAAATGGAAAACTAAAGTTTCAAACCCATTGAAATGGAGGTGGAGTATAAATTTACTAGGATGGGTGTTCATTTTCACTCCAAATATTTCTACCAAAAGCCCACAAATAGTATACCTATAAAATGAATGACTTTTAAAAAAAATTATTCCTAAAATTTATTAAAATATATGTTGAAATTTTATGCAATTTATTTACCTAAATTGAATATGTAATGAAAGAGGTTTTAAATATTTACTTTGGAAAAAAACTGTGTCTTAGTTACTTTTTCATTTCTGATTCTCCAACTAACCATGTATTTATGTATTTTATGTAGGGAAAATTTAATATAGACATAATTAATGATGTTGTTACCTAGAATCTTTGATATATCCATATAAAATTTAAGCTCCCTTATCCATTAATTTTTGATATGTTGGTCGATCATTATGAGTGATCCATTCTGTGCACATATTTCAGGGCCTGAATTTTGAAATGGTTTTGGGCCTCAATATGTTTGATTTAGATTTGAATATAGTTTAATAAAATTAATCTAAAAATATATTTAATCCTAAAATAATAATTTTCTTAATTACAATCATCATATTAAAAGTTAAGGATTAAATAAAAATGTAAATTAAATAATTAAGAATCCAAAATTAGGCCATTTTAGAAATTAATCTCATATTACTACAAAAACCGAAAAATGTAACAATTACCCATAAAATTACACAATGGTGAGATTAAAAACATTTATTTATTGTATAAAATGTGTGAAAGGGTTATTTTTATCACTTCACCACACATAACCATTGTACTTTCAGGAGATCGGTAAATATCAAAATCAAAATCCAGAAAAGAATAAAAAATTAGAAAACATAGCTGATTTTTTCAAAATAGAAATCCATTATATCACTCTTAAATCAAGAAGGATTAAATCTAGAGTCATTCTCAATCATTGGAAAATTTATGTATCACCATAGACTTCTGAAAATTCTAATCTCTCTATATCATGATACGTGAAAATATATTCAATTATGAGGTCTTTACAATGGAATTTATTTGTATTAGGGTTGTTGGGTAATATTATTTAGAAACTGAAATATAAAAAGTGGATGTTAAACACTTAAGTAAAATTTATGAATATTAAAGGAAAAACCTAGAAAATTCCTCACCTAATTCCCCTTACAAATTTGAAACAATGTAATATCCGCTTTTGTGACATGAAACATGAGTAATTAAATGATTATAATGAGTGGTTTCATCAAAATTCTCCCCCTATTTTTCATTTTTATTTATTTTTTTTCATGGAGGACGAGATAAAAATTTGATATAATTAATTAATGAAAATTGATTATTTTTATTTTTGAGTGAAAAGTTATCAAAATATTAAACATAATTAATAAATCAATCTCCTATACATTTTTTATTTTCAAATTTTTTTATATTTTTGAAGGAGAACCAGATGATACAAATAACGAATAATTATGTGATCAATAATTACATATTATCACTCTCTCTCTATAACCCAAAATGATTAAAACACCATACAGAACCCAAAAGTTAATTTCATCACAAATAAAACTCATGAAATTTCATTCCCTCACTCTCAAACATGAAATATCCTTGAAAAAATAATAAAAACGTAGGTAGGTAAACAAAAATAAACTTGTAATTTGGATTAAACCAATGAGGAAATTCATAGATTGTAAGGGATGATAAGGGTAGATGTAAAATTTTATCTTAAGACATATTTTTTCAAGAAATATTTGTTCCTCAATCTTGTCATAATCATTCCATGAAGTCTAAATATTTGAAAGATAAGGATATTAATTTCTGTTTCTCACACAAAATACAAGTTTATCTCAAGAATGTGGGAGTATTAAGAAGAATATTTTAAAAGAGTTTAGAATAACTCAAATTAATGGGAAAATATTTTAAGTCAATGTTTTATGTTAATATATTTAAAAAATCAGGTGAACATATAAAATTTTTTGAAAATCAGATTCCTGGAAAAATTTCTAACATCAGAAATATTTTAAAATCCATTTATTCAAAAATCATGTAAACTCTGTAAAAATAAATTGAAGTATACAAAATGATATGAATATTAATTTTAATATTATTTTTCTTAAAAATATATAAAATAAAAATAAAATTCACAAAATTACTAAGAATGTTGACACTCCCCCACAATTAAATTTAACTACCCCACATTTCAACTGAAAAAATTAAAATAATGGAAAAAAATTGAGTAAAGGAAACACACAACCTAAGTTTATTTTCTAGTGGAATCCTTGAGATAATCTCTTAGATACTTCCATATATACATTGAAATAATGAAAAAATTAGAACATAATAAAAATAAAGAAAAAGAAATTGAAATGTAAAATAGGATTTAAAATGGCTTCGACCCTATGTGTGTTTTGCGGTTTTACTTTCCCTAGTTGGGAAATTAGAGTTTTTCATCCCTTATATAAGGAAAGTTATAATTTATTTTTCATGAGTCATCAGATATCATTTGTCCCAATATCCATTATTAGATTTAGGACCCCAAAAAAATATACATAACCCAAATAATTTATGAATGTTGGTATTTAAGGTGCATAGGGGGAGAGAGAAGAATATAGGGATGCTCCCTGTTTTGTTTAGATAGAGGAGTGATATACACTAGTTGAGAATATAGTGTAATATTATGTTTCTTCTCTTCTAGTTTGGATTTAAAAAACTAATTCATAAGGATTTTTATTTTGTGCCATCGTCCTCCATATGATCCATTATAAAACATTACTAGATACTCAATTCTCTCCTCAACATATGAAACTTCTGAATCTTCTTCAAAAAGGTAATGAAATAGTGGTACTAAATCATTTAAATAAATATAAGGGATATTATTTTTTATATTCAAATTTAATAACATTTCAATAAAAATAATTCTTAGAAATTGAATCTCCTCCAAAATTTTCAACTTCAAACTCTTTTTTATTAAGAAGGGTTGTTGGAAATTTCTTTATTGGAGACAAATGTGGATCTTCAATTATATATTCTCCCCCACAAAATTATTCTTAAAATTTAGGTAAAATAATCATTTCATTCTATTTAGTTTTTTATGTCTTTTTATTTTATCTCTATAACATTATCTTTCTTAGAAACAGTGGAAAAGATCTTTATTTGGTTTCTCACTTCTCCTATAATCTTGAAATTATCTTAAAGAATAAAGGTATTTTATACCATTTGATGAAAATATAATTCCATTTTTTTTCAATTTTGTTGAATTTTAAAATTCAAATATTCCTCCCTCGTAGATAAGTCATCGCTAATATATATTGAAGAAAAAACACTAAAGTAGTCCATCTTGTCCTAAGGAAATAATAATATGCAATATGGTTTTATTAAAAATTTATTATTATTTTCGTTTTTATATAAAAATTAGTGTGCATAAGTTCTAGGAATCCCTATAAATAGTTCCGAGTTAATGGTAATTTTTTTACATGAATCAGTTTTTAATTAAAATTTCATTTTCTTAATAATTTTACATAGTTTCCCAACATAGGGCTAATCTCATAGGGGAGGCTTACATGAGATAAATCTCTACTATCCCTATTTATATTATAACTATTAAAATACTATGTAATACATATATTTTGGAGTGGGATGATGTATTCATGCAATATATATCTTATATATAAATGCAATGTAAAATTGAATTAATATTGAAGAATGAATACGGTGACTGGTATCTTTATTCTGATTGAATCATCATATTCAATTCAATGAGGTGATAAATACCTATTATAGATCACTATTTCATTTTATGTTTAATTAACCCATACTGAGACCTCAACATATAGGTAAATATTGTTTGAACCATCAAATAGGAGACTACTTTATTGACCATCACAATCTATACCATTCTCCACCGTATGCATGAAACAATTAGGGAAGGTAATGATAAATGATAAATGATCTAAAGAAACAAATGGTATAGAAAGTGGGGATATGACCCACAAAAACTTATTTAACCACCATAAAAATTACCAGAATTGAATAAACTGATTGAAATTGAAGTTAAATTAAACTCATTAAAACCACTTTTTTCTCCCTCAAACAAGTGCATAATTTCGTGCCCCATTTTCACTGATTTATCATAGAACACCGTTGTAGAACAAATAAAATAAAAATTAATTGGTGGATTATAGGAAGAATAACGTGAAAGTATTAAATATTTTGAATAATATTGCAAAAAAATACAAATCTACTAGAGAAAGGCCAACTAAAGTTTCACATCATTTAAACTGGATCTGGAGTATGAATTTATTTGGAGAGGGGCTATAATTTTTGATTCAAATATTTCTAACTAAATTCTACACATATTAGCCTTAAAAATTAATTAATTTGAAAATAATATCCAAGAAAATTATTCTTCCTTTTCTTTCACATGAACCCAAAAAATTTCACTTCAATTTTCAATTTAATCAAGGAGTTATATAAATTTTTATTGTGGAAAATAATTCTTTCTTGATGACTATTTGAATCAAATGCTCCACATTCCCATGAATTTATGTCCTTAATGGGTGAATTTTTTTCATGAACATAATTAATGATGTTTTCCCTATACATATTTTATATCTCTGTGTAAAATTTATTCTCAATAGGGCCAATACATTTTGTGATATGATATCATCTTTAAAAGAGATCCATTATGTTCATAGATTTAGAGGATCATATTGTGAGAAAGTTTTGTTCCTAAATATGTTGGATTGTTCTTTGGATACAATTTGATGAAATGAATCCTAATATGTATATAACAATAAACAATTAAATTAATAATTTTAATTAGTGTAGAAAAATTTCTAACTGAAATTTGAAATTAAATTTAAATAGTATAAATTCTAAAATTATCCCATTTTAGAAATGAAGATAAAATTTATACTAAACATAAAAATTTAACAACTTACAATAAAATAATATTATGGTGGGATTAAAAAAATAATATTTTTAATGTAATATTTTTGAAAATGTTAGCTTAATCACTCCCCCAGACATACCTATTTCCATCATAGATAATCATTATATATCCAAATCAAAATCCACATAAGAATAAAAAACTAAAAACATCAATGATATTGTCAAAAATATAATTTTTTCATGAATCCTCTATGAAAAATGATTCCCTTTTATTTTCATCCCTTACATAATGTTGGAAAAAATCCCTCAAGGTAACATTTTAGTGTTTTTGGGTTGATTTGTTTATTGAAAAAAAGGGTTCCATGATTAGATTTGGAGTTCTTGAGATATTTTTTAGAAGATATATTGAATAAGATATAGGACAAAGGAATGGGTGCTTTGGAGGAAACACAAAAAGTTCATATACAAGTGGTTCCATTTTTCAATGTTTGTCAAAATTTTGGGTCCAAAATCTAGAGAATGGAGAAAGGTGTATTTGGAAAAGGATGTTGTTCACAAGAGTGAATGTATGTTACAATGTTGTGCACAAATTGAGATTCAAGATTATCACATAAAACAATGAAAAAAAAGAAGTGTGCCGAATATTTGGATGTGTTGGAAAGATGTGTTTATGTGAAAGATACTTGCATGCCCAATGCATTGTTAAATCAGTTTTTCAGTGCTCATGGAAATTTTGTGTATAAGGAAATCAGTGGGAAAAATCTTTCACCAAGGATCTTAAATGAATATAAATATATGGATACACCTATCATTTCAGTAGCTCAATCCTTAGAGAAATTAGAAGCTCAAAATCGTGTATGAATTGCGTACAAATGGAGTTGTGTGTAAGAATGGTATTGCACATAAGAGGGGAGTTGCGTTTAAGTGTTTGTTCTGAAATAGTGATCATAAATTGGGCTTTTCTACCCAAAAGCATAAATGTTTCCTAGAAATTAAAAAATTTTTGCACAAGACAATCAAAAGTTGCGCAAAAGATTGATGTTTCCTGATAATACTGTGGTAAAGGGGTATTCATCAAGAGGATGAAGGTGGGACACAATGATACAGTAAATGATGTTTAAATAATATTTATTCAAGAGATCAAATAATTTTTTTCAAAAGTAATAGTGCTAACACTTCATTTGAGGGAGTAGTGAGATTTCATATTGTGATTGGATACAAACCATGGAGGACAGTGAGTCCGCTCCAAACATTGTAAAGGTAGTGAAACATGGAATAGAAGTGATCTAGCCCAAAACCCCTTTTTTAAGTGAATCATATTGGATTTGATACATCTTCAAATTCTCGTTGTATGGTCCTTGGACGTATCCCAGTGAGGGTGAACTAAGTAAAATTGTTGTGTCTCCTGCATTCTTTCATTTTTGTTCATACATTTCTAGGATAATGAGAGAGAAAAATGTTTTGTTTAACAAAAAAACAAGATCCTAAGGGGTGGTTGTTTTAATCTATCATATCCTGATTCACCCCCCTATCAGAGTATTTATCATATTTGGGATAACACATTTAATTATTTTCATCCTCAAAAATCCATCCATGTGCAATAAAAACCTACCTCACATTGAAATTTATGAATCTCTTTAATCAAGAGATATTAAATATAGATATATTTTCATACTTGGAAAATTCATGTATCAACCTAGGATTTTGATAATTCACATCTGTCCACACTATGATACATGAAAATATTTTCAATCATGAGGTCTTTTCTAAGGAATTTCTCTAAATTAGGGTTCGTGGGTAAAATCAATTAAAAATTTAATGACAAAAATAAGAGTTTTATCTCTTATATAAAATTCATGAATATTAATATTAAGACATAGGGACTCCCTAATATATTCCCCTAACTAATGTGAAACATTACACTACACCCTTTTGAGATATGGGTTATGAGTCATTAAGTGATTTTAATGGCCAATTTCTTGCAAATTCACCTCTTTTGTAATTTTCATATAGTTTCTTTTTTTTCAAAGAGAATTAGATGATAGTTGAATACAATGAATAAATGAGAATTCATTCCATTTATTTTTTATACGTATATGATTCACAAAATAGAAAAAAAGAATAATTAAAGATCATCTCTATTTTTTTATTTTAAACTTTTTCCTTTTTTTCGATTTTGTTGAGGGAGAACCAGATGATTCATATAAAGCATAATTAAATGAGGAATCATAACAAATTATATCTCTCTTTATTTCCAAAAATTATTCCACACCTAAAATCACCGAAAACTAAACTAAATAAAAAGGGAAAACACACTAAAGGAACTTTGTTGGGACCACTTTTTGTCTGAAGATTGTATTTGTTGTGAATAGTTGTCAATACTGGTCAAAATAAAGAAGGAGATGAAGAAAGACTCCAAAGTTAATGAAGATCAGTTGAAGTGATGATGCCTAGAGAATTGTTATGAAATCATATCACTAATGTCATTCTTGGGAAATTTCCCTGAAGTAAAAATCAGATGATTGTGGAGCTGATCTTAAGTTCAACGAACGTGTATCAAAGGCGATAAATTGTCTACAATAATGAAGAATTGTGTTAATTTAGAAGATTCCTTCCTGATTTGTATTTCACAGATATCATAAGTTAGAAAAACTTGTGATGCAAGCCTTATGAAGGAAAGGGGAGTAAAAGGTGATGCTAGTCATATTATGTTTTGATTGGAATGGAAGATGCTAGTGGAAGACTGAGAAGTTGTAGTAAATTTCGTTGAAAATCAAACGATGCTAAAGGTGCTTGATTAAAGTCTATAAATCATGATAGATATGGTTCATGATGTAAGTAGTTGTTTTTTTGAATAATCCAAACTATTATAAAGTAGTATTGGTGATTTTTCCAAAAAAGATTTTTAGGTGGTGTTGTTTCCCAGTGTTTTCCAAATTTTTAGGCCTGAAAATCGGAAGATAGAGAAATGAGTTTTTGAAAAATGATGTTTTGTGCATGTTTGAATATCAATTATAATTTTGTATTAAAGGCATGATTCAAGGTCAAGACATCAAAAAATAGAAAAGGCATGAAGTGCGCAAAAAATTGGTAAAAGTGCTCCAAAAATGAGGCTGCGCGAAAGATTTTTTTGTGCACAATATGAAATGTGGTTAAGAATTTTGTACACAAGATAAGTTCCAAGACAGGAACAAGAAAATATAGCAAAGACATGGACTATGTGAAAAATTGGGCAGAGTTCATGAAAAAAAGGTTGCATGAAATATTGGTTTTGCGCACAATATGGAACACTGTGTGAAATTTTTCACGCAATTGGTGTATCGTGATTAGAAAGTCAAAAAATGAAAAAGGCATGAAGTTCCTGAAAAATTATATTGTTTTCCTGGGAATTTTTTGTATGCTGTGGAAAAGAAATTTGGCGCAATGGTCAGTGACACCTGTAAATAAGAGGTGACCCCCTTGTTTTTTGAATGCTCGACACATAGAGAAATCTAGTGCTCTCGTGCACAAAAAAGAGAAGTTGCATGGAAAAATAAGTGTGCACATAAAAAGGTGGGGTATCACGTAAAAATTACGTTGCACATAAAAAGGATGTTGTGCATAAAATTTTACACCGCAAAAGTGGATTTTTTTCACACAAGTAAAAAAATGTGCACAATACACTCAAAAGGCTGCACAAAAGATTAGAGTCATGCTTGCCTTTAACAAGTGCAATTAACTCTTGAAGTGTCTCGTGAAGAAGGAGAACCACACCCTATGTGTGAAGAAGAAATCAAAAACAAGTAAATAGTTTTTCCAAACCCTCACTGTGTTTTATAAAGGAGATCATGTGAGTACCCAACCGGGGAATACTCACCCTTATAGTGATTCACAAAGACGGATCCACAAACTATCCCTGGTTCTATGAAGAAGAATCATGCGTCCTCTGCGTGAAGAAGAAGACTTGTGGAGTGCTATGCTTACACGAAGGCAAACACTCTCTGGTTTCATGATTTATATACACTATTTTCAAGGGTGTTGTTTCTTGTGTGATGAGGCACTTTATGTGAAACTAAACTCATTTCCGCACAAAGGAAGTAGAAATTATACTGATACACTATTGTGTTGGTATTAAGAATTTAATAAAGAGTATCAGACACTGCTTCACTATTCCATGTTATATTGTGTCAATTAAAAGGATGTGAAAAAGAAGAAGAGAGTGGCCAATCTATATTCAGTTATTCATTCCATATCGACTATGATGATGCTAAGCTGATATAGACTTCATTGATTTAAAAATCACAAATAGAACTTGTGATTCTAGTATGAATAAGAAGAAGAGTTCAGTGCAGTTGGTTTTGCATTGAAATAGTAATAGTAAAGTAGGGCAGGTTTCTGTGTAGCTAGTTTTTCATTGATGAAATAGAAGAATAATAGTGTGAAGCATACAAGTTTTCTACATTGAAATAATATGTTGCTTACCTTCATGCTACTAAGAAAGTAACAAGGAGAAGAAAAAAGTTGTGGAAGAACCAAGTAGCATGGTATCAACCAACATGTCTCAACAGGTGGAATACTCGATTGGTGTTGCAAACCCTTTTCAATAGGGAGAAGACCGTCTTCAGAGTCAGTATAAAGAACCAGCAAGAGGCTAAAAGTTGCAATAGTCTATCACCAGTCTAGGGAAGAGGATTGTTTCCCACCACCATCAAAGTGTATGGACTCACACTGGCTAGAGGATTATTTTTCCTAGCCACACCACTGTAACAAAATATAACATTGTAGTGGAGAATCCATGCACAGGTCATTCCCATGCATGGAAAGGATGTAGATGTTTCTATTGAGTGGTGAACCTTTAAAAATATCATGTGCATATTTTTACTGCTTTATATTATTGCATGTGACATGGATATGAGAATAAGAGAATCAAGATCCTAATAGGTCAAGAGGTACAAGGATAAAAATTTGGCATTAGTTTAAAAATTTCCCAACACTGATTCACCCCCCTCTTAGTGTTAGGTATATCCCAAAATTGTCCTCTCAATTAGTATCGTAGGGATAGGTTCACCTCGATTAGATTCTCCACACTAATTTTATTATCTTTTGAAGATTTGAGTTTCTTTCCTAAGTTATCTATGAAGTGCAGTTTCAATGAAGATTTAGTGATCTATTAGAGTAATTAAATATATACCAAGACAATAATGAATAGGAAGAAGAAGGATAATAGAAAGATGAAAAAGAAGAACCTTTTATCTAAATAAGAGGAGGAATCTTGTTCTCCATATCCAGATGACATTGAAGACACACTAGACATGGAATGTAATGAGAAGGTGGCTGAAGTACCCACCAAGAAGATGGACAACCAGCCTACCTCAACTGATCAAGAGGAATGTGTTAGTACTTTTGGAAATTATTCTCATAATGAAAATGCTAGCACAAGAGGTGATGAGAAATCTACAACATATCAAGAATTATCAGTTGATATATTAAGAGCTATTATGCATGATATCCCTAATAATGTAAATAACTTTTGTGGAGTATTTCAATGTGTGCAGGATGATGTCACCCAATTGGAAGAAAAAAAATGATGTTTTATAGAAGGCCTTACATGTAAATTTTATTGAATGTCTAAAGCTCTCTAGACAGGCTATAGAGTTTGAAGAAACAAATAGGTAATTTTGAAATATGATCCTCAAAATGGATAAAAGAAGTTGAGGAGAAAGGGGTAGTGAATAAGACTCTGGAAGATAAGATTCACGTACTTGAAGATGAGCTGAAAAGGAGCACTTAAGTAAAAAATTTATACCTGGAAGGAAATTTCATGAAGATCAAGGAACTTGACTCTTTGTTAGAAAACAAATTAAATATGCTTGAAGAGAAAGTTGAAAGATTGAAGAAGGATTTTAAAGATAAGATGACTAGTATTGAAGAGAAAAAATTCATAGTCAATATGAGATGTCTAGAGTTGGAAGCTCGGTTGACCAATCTTGAGAAGACACATATCAAGTCTGCACAAGATAAGGAAAGAGTATCTACTAGCACTCAATTTTATTTGTAGGATTATACTATCAGAAGAACTCAAAAATGTGATAATAAGATCAAGGCTTCACTCATTGATTTATCACAAGTAGCAGAAATGAAGGTACCATCAATACCAACTTGTACTAATGTTTCTAAAATCATTTCTACAAAAACTGCAGGTTGGAAGAAAAATTCTAAACAATTATGGATGAAGAAAAGTAAGGAGGAATCTATCACCATGGCTAGGGTGAATATGAAGAATAACGTGGAATATTTCTCCCTTAAGAAAGCACAATATAACAAAAAGAATATTCTGCAACCTTATAAAGAAGACGACAATAAGTCAAGGATTGTTGGTCATTGCTGGTGTTTTAATAGATTTTGGCATTATTCATTGGATTGTTGGTACAATCCCTTAAGTATAAAATCATAGATAAATCCCATATCAAGGGGGATAAATCCATAGAAGAGGAATAAATATCCACATATCCATAAGTATCTCTATACTACAAACAGATTTTTAATGTCAAATAACATCTGTGATGTATGAAACAAGAGTGGTCACATGAATGGTGCATGTTCATTTTAATAGGTACCCAATGATGATAAAAATATATATATCCTTGGAGCTAGATAAGAAAGAAGAAGCATCCTTGTGAAGTATTCGTAATAATATTGGAACATAAAACACTCCAAATAGGGCTCTAAGGAGGAAAGTTCATAAGAACATTGATTATAAATCCATGAAGTTGAAGGGTAGTGAATCTAAAAGAACTAAAAAGATGAATGACACTCAGAAGATATCAGGATAAAGATCAAACCATGATTACTCAACCCCTATGGATATAATGGTGGGTTGGGTAGATGATTTGGAAAGAATGAGAAAGAAGGAATATTCACAAGATAAGGATAGTGCTAAAAACAAAAAGAAGATTCTATATGAAGATAGAGAAGTTCTGTGTGTGAGGTGCAACAAGGAAGGTCACACTATTAAAAGATTCTTTGAATTTACTCCATCCCAATAAGAATTCCCCAAGAAGATGAATTTTTCACCTGGATATTCTAGTGCTTTGAAATTCCTTCAAGAGAGAAGACTCACACACAAATAAATGGAAGATATACTGAGATCTACACAATCACAGTCAGCAATGAAGATCAGTTGTGAAAGTGTGAAGAATTGAGCATCTAGGTTTAGAAAATAATCTCAACCTTGTTGCTCACATTGATGGAGCAAATAGGATCCACATTATTCCATCAAATCATTGTGTATTGTATTTTCTCTTATCAAACATGGAATTTAAGGAGAAACAAGATCTCAGGGGGAGAACCTGGGATACAGTGGGATGAATTTTTCCCCTAAGGGGGAGACACATGAAGAAGCTTCTAGAGTCATTATCTCAATCAGTATCAACATCAGTTCGTATAAAATTCAATTAATCTGAATATTTTTTGAAGATCATATCATTCGAAAAGATATTTTATTTCTAAATCTCTCATCCTTTGTTACTAAAAATAATTATAATTCTACAAAGGGGGAGTAACAAAGTTAATCAGTGATATAAGATGAGTAAACATTCCCCAAGGTCACTTATCCTACCAATTTCACTTGAATGAATTTGATCCATTTTTTTAAGTAAGTGTATGAGTTTCAGGTTGATTATTTTATATCAAACTTATTATCCTAATCCTGGAATGAACATGGAAACACCATGAAGTCTAGTGTATGAGTTCTCATCTCAGGAGGTGTCATGATTCAGTGGATAATAGACAGATCTGTTGTCTAAATCAAATCCTCTTGTTTTCTACACCGAGAATTTATCAAGTAGACTTAGAGTTAAATGATTGATGGAACACTAATTAAGTATTGATGGATACCCTATCTACTATAAATATTGTATTTCTTGTCAATAAGGGGGAGATAAAGTGAAATGAAAGTTTCAAAAGTAATGGGGAGAGAAAGATTTAAAAGAGAGTGAAATATTCTCATTTTGACATTGACACATTCATTTGAGGATAAGGTTAAGGCATTGACAAAAAATATAAAGGGGGAGATTTTTGGGACCACTTTGTGTATGAAGATTGTATTTGTTGTCAATAGTTGTCAATGATGTTCAAAATGAAGAAGGAGATAAAGAAGGACTCCAAAGTTAGTGGGGATCGGTTGAAGTGATGATGCCTGGATAATTGTGATGAAATCATAGCATTGAATGTCATGATTGGGAAATTCTCCATAAAGTAATATTCTGACGATTGTTGAGATGATCCAAAGTTCAAATAACATATATCAAAGGGGATACATTGTCTACAATAATGAAGAATGGTGATAAACCAGACGATGCTTTGCTGAATTGTGTTTCCAAAATATCATAAGGTAGAAGAACATGTGATGAAATCCTTATGAATAAAAGGGGGAGTAAAAGGTGATGCTAGTAATATTATGTTTTGATTAGAATGAAAGATGCTCGAGGAAGACAGGAAAGTTGTAGTACTTTCCATTGAAAATCTGACGATGCTAAATGTGTTCAATTAATGTCTATATATCACGATAGATATGGTTCATGATAAAAGCAGTTGTTTTTTGAATACGCCAGATGATAATAAAGTAGTATTGGTGTTCTTGCCGAAACAGATTTTATAGTGGTGTCATTTCCCAGTGTTTTCCAAATTTTTAGGCCTGAAAATCAGGAGATAGAGAAATGTGTTTTTGGAAAAGGATATTACGTGAAAGTTTTAATATGGCTTAGAATTTTTCACGCAAGGCTTGATTCAAGGCCAGAACATTGAAAATGAAAAAGGCATGAAGTTTGTGGAAAATTGGGCAAAGTGCGTGAAAAATGAAGCTGGGCGAAAGATTGTTTTTTCACACAATATGGGACGTGGTGTAAAATTTTGCGTAGAATTGGTGTATCATGATTAGAAATTCGAAAAATTACAAAGGCATCAAGTGCCTGAAAAATTCTATGGTTTGCGCATAAAAGGTTTGCGGACTGCGGAAAGGTTTTTCGCATAAGGTTTGAGGACTCCTATAAATAAGAGGTGACCCCATTGTATTTTAAAGTCTCAACACATAGAGAAATATTGAGCTCTAGTGCACGAAAAAGAGAAGTTGTGCGGAAAAATAAGGGTGCGTGTTAAAAGGTGGGGTTGCACGTAAAAATTTGGCTGCACATAAAAAGAAATTTGCATGTAAAATTTTACCCGCCAAAAGTGGATTTTCTTGTGCAAGAAAAGAAAATTGTGAAAAATACAACCAAAATGTTGCATGAAAAATTAGAGTACCACAGACCTTTACCAAGTGCTATGTAGTCTTGAAGTGTATAACGAAGAAGGAGAACTGCACCCTCACTACTGGAAAAATAACATATACCAACAGTTTGGAACCTTTGGTATAGGCCTCTAAACCGCTGGTATAGGCTATACCAATGGTTTGGAGAACCGTAGGCAAGTAAGCCGTTGGTATAAGTAATATGAAAATCTATACCAACGGTTCCTTAAAACCGTTGGTATATGTATTTCCAAAAAAAACATTCACCGGGATTTGATCCGAGGACCTCCGGTTTATCATTGAATGACCTAACCACTAACCTAAGATGACTTTTGTGAACATAATTTCATAAATATATATATGTATTATCATAATTATTTTATGTTTTGATTTATAGAATGTTCTGGTTAAGAGGATCTGATAAAAAATCAAAGGACCTATACCAACGGTTTTGACAACCATTGGTATAGGTCCCTGGAATCATGGAAGAAATATTGGGGACCTTTCCCAACGGTTTGGCCAAACCGTTGGGAAAAGTGGCCACAAATTGGACCTTTCCCAACAGTTTTTCCAAACCGTTGGGAAATCCTACCCTTTCCCAACGTTTTGGCAAAACCGTTGGGAAAAGTGGCCACAACTGGACTTTTCCCAACGGTGTGGCCATACCGTTGGGAAAGCCTACCCTTTCCAAACAGTTTTGGGAAAACGTTGGGAAAAGTGGCCACAAAGTGGTCTTTCCCAACGGTTTGGCCAAACTGTTGGGAAATGGGGTATAGAAGTGTTGGGAAAGGTCACATTTCCAGTAGTGCCTCTATGCGAAAAAGAAATCAAAAACGGGAAACTCGTTTTCTAAAACCCTTGTTGTGGTTCGTGAAGGAGATCATGTGAGTACACAACATGTGAATACTCAACCTTATAGTAGTTCATGAAGATAGATCCGTGAACCATCCCTGGTTCTATGAAGAATAATCATGCATCTTCTTCGTGAAGAAGAAGACATATGGAGCTCTCTTCTTACACGATGGTGAACACACTCTGGTTGCACGATTTATATACACTGTTTGTAGGGGTGTTGTTTCTTGTGTGATGGGGAGAAAGATGTGCAACAAAACTCATATCTGTAAAATGGATGTAGGAAGTATAACGATACACTATTGTGTTGGTACTGATAATTTAATAAAGAATATAATACACTGATTCACTATTCCATATTATACTGTGTCAATTAGAAGGAAGAGAAGAAGAAGAAGAGAGTGGTAAATATATATTTAGTTATTCATTCCATATCAACTATGATGATGCTAAGCTGAGCTGGACTTCATTGATTTAACAATCACAAAGAGAACATGTGATTTAAGTAAGAAGAAGAAGAAGAGTTTAGTGCAGTTGCTTTCACACTGAAAGAGAAAGTGTGAAGAACAAAAGGTTTTAGTGAAAATGGTTTTGTACTGATGAAATATAAGAATAAGAGTGTGCAGATTACAAGTTTACTATAGAGGAAGAATAAGTTGGTTACTTACATGCTACTAAGAAAGTAACAAAGAGAAGAAGAAAGTGATGGAAGAACAAAGTAGTGACGTAGTAGCCAACAAGTCTGAATAGGTGGAGGACTCGATTGGTGTGGAAAACCATTTTCAATAGGGAGAAGACTATCTTCATATGCAGTATAAAGAACTAGCTTAAGGATTCATGTTTGACTTGGCTATCACCAGTCCAGGGAATAGGATTATTTCCCACCGCCTCCAAAGTGTAGGGACTCACACTGGCAAGAGGATTGTTTTTCCAAGCGACTCCACTGTAACAACATATCACATCATAGTGGAGAATCCATGCACTAGTTATTCCCATGCATGGCAAGGATGTAGCTGCTCTTATTGAGTGGAGAACCTTGTAAACATATCATGTGCATATTTTTTCTACTTTTTATTATTGAATGCAACATGGATAAGAGAATAAGAGAATTAGGATCCAAATAGGTCAAGAGTTATAGGGATAATAAGTTGGAATTAGAATAAAAAATCCCCAACACTAATTCACACCACCTATCATTGTTAGATATATCCCAAACTAGTCGTCTCACACTTCCCCATACTCAAAATTTAAATATAGATGAAAAAATATAAAGAGAGTAAGTAAGTAAGAAAAAAATATCACATAATGTGGATTTAACCAATAATGAAATTCATGTATTATAAGGGTAAAAAAGGTATATGTAAAGGTATTTCCTTGGTTAAAATGCATCTTTTCAAATAAATTTTTCAATAATGTTAAAAAAAATTCAGGATGTCAAAATATTTGATATAGAAAAATCATAAGTTTTGGTCTCATGAAAAACACAGTTTCTATCAAGAAAGTGTGTGTAATAGGAATAATATTTCAAAATGGTTCATAATAACTAATAGTAATGGAAAATTATTTTTGACTAAGTATTTCATGTTCATATATTTGAAAAAGTAGTCAAAATCATAAAAATTATTAAAAATCAAATTCCAGGAAAAAGTTCTCACATCAACAATCATTAAAATCAACTTTTTCAATAATCATGTCTACTCTCTCAAAATCAATTGAAGTGAAAAAATGATAAAGATATATATTTAAACTCAATATTTATGAAAATATAAAAAATAAACAAAACAAATAAGAAGGATGATACTCCCACTACACATAAATTTTACCACCCCTAATTTCTACTCAAAAAAATAAAAAAGGGTAAAAAGCCAGAGAGAAAGAAAGACACAACCTGAGTTTATTTTCCATTGTTGTAATTTAGATAAGATCCAAGATAATTCAAATTAAACCTATAAAACATGAAAATATATATATAAGGAAAATAAATAAAAATAAATATAAAAGGAAATGAGGATAGAGTTTGGTTTGGACCCTCATGTGGGTGCTAGTGTTTTACTTCCCATAGTCATGAAATTAAAACCAGTCATCCATAATCTGAAGGATGATGTGGTTTCATCCTTAGGAAACAAATTATATGGGTTCTCTAAAAAACCACTAGTATATTTTAAGAGTGAATAACACTAAAGAAAATAAAAATACTCCAAATCCCCAGAAGAGATAAAAGATATAATTTGACATGCATTGTTAGAGGGAAAAGAATATAGGGGTGCTCTCTATTTTTTTCAGCTGGATGTGTGGTTTCCACTTGTAAAAAAGACCCTCCTAAAAGGATAAAAATTTGGGGAGAGAGATAGTGACTTCCTAAGTCCCTCCTTTAATAGGCCCCATGAATGAAACTAGCACCAAGGGTATATTAATCATGAATATGGAAGGTATTACCCTCTAACTGAAACATTCATAAAAGAGAGATAATAAGGATAAAACAACCAAAACATAAATAGACATACATAAATACACACATACACATATACATATAAATATATCTATATATGTAAAGGAAAACCCAAGTGAAAACACACAATTCCATACAATACAAATAACTGAATGTAAAAACACAAGTACCAAGTAGGTTAAGACAGACCATGAATCCTAAAAAGCTCCTACAAAACCCCACACTTGTAATATCCAACCCTATCTCCAACATACTCTGGTTTAACTAATCATTTTTATATATACATAGGGTGAGTATAATAGTATAATTAGTAGGATCCTACCTGGAGCCTCTTGTGAACAATAAAAAGAAATCATGCTAAAGAATAATGAAAAATAGTGAAACTAACTCGTCACCTAAATAGGTATACAAGGTTCCCAACATCACCATGGATAACTCTAACCAAGTATTTCATACAAGAGAGAATATAATATAATAATGGATCCTCAAGGGTACCCCACTCCCACTTTCCAACTAGTTTTCTACTCATCCCCAACATTACACGTCCTGAGCATCTCTCTCTAAAAGTAAGATGGCCCGAAACACCTAGGCAAGGCATCACATAATGTACCACATGCATCACATCGTCACATCATTCCATATAAATATCCAAATATAGAAACCAAGTAGTTTCCAGGAGCCACCATTCCCCATATCACAGATATCAAATATTAGTTATTATAACTGTCTCTATTATAACCCATACACCAAGTATGTTCCTCAATCCATCCCAACCTATAAACATCATACCTATAAAAATAATTTGGAAACTATAACTAGTAATAAGTATAAAATAACCACAATCCATCACATCCCTCTACACACATATATAAGAAAACTAACTACTATTCACACAAGTATAAGTAACCACCAAAAGAAGAGAGCAGGTCCAAAGTGGGTATGTCACGACCCATCCCCTAGGGAACATGCCTTGAATACCCTAATCCCACCATCTGTATGCCAAGGACAAGAGACTAGCACCAAAAGGCATATCCCCAAAAAGGGAAGTCCTTGCCTTTAAACCTGTACACACCCACATAACCCATACTGCAGAAAGTAATATTGAAACTGCGATACCAACAATAAGTACGTCACAAAATGAAAAAACCACACAGGTAAAGGTGAAACTGAAAGAAAAAATGGGCTAGAATACAAACCCAACTGAAAAGGAAATTACAGTAAAATTAAGTACAAGATTCAGAGGTTGTCTGCCAAGGATCCTACCTAAAGGGTAGGTACAACTCACTATCAGATGTCTCTGAAGTGTACTACATCTTTAGATCCAAATTCAACCACCACCTGAACCTATCCTTCCAAGATCCCAATCAATGTTGTCCATTATCTACAAAAGATAAAATCGGTGCGAGAAATGACCATATAGGGGTGAGCATAACAATACTCAGTAGGTACCTCAAATCCTACTCAGGTTTCCCAGAATTCCTCAAAGGAAATCACAAAATAATGAAAAAATAATAGAGTCACTAGAGTCAACTCAACACAACTATAACTTAATGTTTTGATAGAAAAACCCATGGTTGGAAACACAGAAAGTCAATCACTAAAAAGGAAATCTTCTTTGATGAGTTATTTAGTATAGCTAGGTCACCTAAACATATGAAATAGCTAAGTTACAAAGTCCCACTGATAGATGAGTCATGATGCATTACTAGGTAGTTGAGTCCTAGTGTCTCACTAGTAGATGAGTCACAGAGTATCTCTAGGTAGCTAAGTCATGAATTATTGTTGATAGTTGAGTCATAGTGTCATGCTAGGTAGCTGAGTCACAATGTCTCACTCATATATGAGTCACGAAGTCACGCTTGGTAGCTGAGTCATGATGTCTCGCTGATAGGTGAGTCACATAGTCTCTCTAGGTAGCTGAGTCATAAATCCTTGTTTGGTCAAATTCCATAAAATCTTACTTATAGAATTTCATAAGTAATACCCTATTACGTGGGTCCCAACACCGCAGATGACACGTCAATGAGATTCCCGGTCTGGGAGACACCTTACTTTTTGTAAACGGGGATTAGTTGCATCCGAGACTGGTCTGACTGGTTCAAATTGACCTGACCAACCCAACAAGGGATCCCGCATGACCTGATCCTATCCATCTGGCCCATTGGACTAGCCCATCAGGCCTTACTAGACCCGATCAAGGTTGGACATGGGTCTACTCTGCTTGGTCACCCATTGACTAGAAATTAATATGGCCTGGCCCGCATTGGCAGGCCGGTCACTTTTCATAGATATGGACGTCATACAGACTGACTTTATCCTATCATCCTAGTCCGCTTGCGTTTCCCAATTCACATTCATGGATTAGCCTGGTGGGTTGGCCAGTTTATCCCTGACTAACTCGGCCGGTCCGATTGGGGCATGCGTGGACAGTCAGCCTACCGCCCCCTTTAACAGCGTGCGACCCACAAGGAGTAGGCCGCTCCTCCAAAGTAGCGCCAGGCTTGTGCCGCGTTCAGCCAGCCATCATGGCTAATGGGTCTTGTCCTCCTCCTTCACCATAGTATGCATCGAGCATGTCGCCTCATCCATCATGGTCTGCACGAGCTGGTCGCTCGTCCTGCGCAAAACACCCAGGGTGGAGTCTCCTACTTCCAGCGACCTCCTCCACGCCAACACCACCTTCCAAGGGCCACCGTTTCTATTCCAGTGGTTCAATCACTAATCCATTTACACCTAAGGACCTCTCGGTTCACAACCATAACCTCCATGACTTCAGATTCACCTTGAATCCATTTTGAGGATGCAACCATGAAGAACGCACAAGTGAGGGGGCTCAGGTGTTGTTCGTGTCAGCTCACACCCTCCGCGTTCGATGTTTAAAAACAAAGGGGAGGTTTGAGATCATAGTTCCATCAATAATAATTTAATCCCAGTATAGGATACCCTAGAAGAACAACCTCTTGTAAGAACATAGGATTCGTGGATCAACCTGTTTTTGGGGTGATCTGTGTTCGTTGTTTTAGAATGAATAACAAGAAAATCAAAACAACAAAAATCCCTACATGGATTGAGGATCCATCTCTAACAAGGTACAAAGATTTGAGCCATCACTAATCCTTGATCCATTAGTGGTTTTTTCATTCTTTGTTTGTTGAATATGTACCACCAGTGTTTGTTGATCCCCGATTCGACAACATTCATCGATGGTGTTTGTCTTCAGAGAGAGAGAGAGAGAGGTACGTTCATCAAATAATTTTTCTGTGTTGTTTACCAACTCTAGATCTTTGTCTAATTAAAGGAAGAAGATGCATTGTGTGTCACAAAAATCTCTCATTAATGAGATAAATTAATGATTCAACAATGCCTTGTCACTTGAATGCAACGTTCACTGGTCGTTGTGTCATAGTGGAAATCGTTTGAATAAAATAAACATTTAAGTTTACTTTATTTTATTTTTTTTACTAAAGGTATGAAATTTATATTATTCGGTCGACCTATTCCTATTAGGTTTATGGCCTTTTAGGTGAATCCTGACAATCTAAATTCAACGGTTCCCTCGGATTTTCGTTCCGGGCACCAATTCAATAGTTAGAAAAACCCGCTTGCATGATAAATTAACTTACTTTAAAAACAGTTATTAAATACGTTTTAGCCTCTCTAGGCCTGAAAATCATGTGCCTTCTCAGATGTGTTTTTTGAAATAATTCCATGTAATTAAAAAAAATTACATGGAAAATCTGGGACATTACACTATTCCCACCCTTTTGGGCTTCACATCCTCAAAATCGAAAATATAGTAAAACAAAAAATGGGGGTGCTAAGTATGAATCTGAGCCTCCCACTCCCATTTTCTCTATTGGAGATTCTCATTATTCCATAGAACACACACAAAAGGAATCAACCATCTATGAGAAACCTCTCCTATCGATCCTATATCTCCACTGGAAACTCCGTAAACGTCACCCCATCATTGATGTATATCTTGCCTCAGTAGATCACGTGAAATAGATCATGCACTTACCTCCTCAGCTGCAGCATGTGGAAAACATCATGCACCTAGTGCATCTATGGGGGAAGAGCTATGCAGTTCACCACCTCACCAACTATTCTTAGAGTCTGAAAAGGTCTGATAAACCTCAGAGATAACTTACCGCCCCGAGAAAATATCCATAATCCCCACTAGGGTGAAACCCAAATGAAAACATGGTCTCCCTTATCCAACTCCAAGGGTCTCCATCTTCTATCAAAATACAATTTTTGCCTACTTTGTGTAGTCCTCATATGCTACTAGATGATCTTCACCTTCTTAGTGGTAGCTCGTACGAACTCTAGACCCATTAGTGTTGACTCGCCAAGGCTTGTCCAGCATAGATGTGATCTAAAAGACCACCTATAAAGGCCTCAAATCGCTCCATGTCAATGGTGGAGTGGTATTTGTTGTTGTATGAAAACTCAACCAATGGTAGTTTGTCCTCCCATGTGTGAAAAAAATCCAGGACACAAGAACAAATCATGTCCTCTAAGGTCTGAATGGTCTGCTCTGTCTGACCATCCATCTGGGGGATAAAGGCTATGCTCAAGAGCATATGAGTCCCAAAATCCTCCTACAATCCCTTCCACAATTGGTATCTAATGTATTCATCATGGTCTTAGATTATTGTTGAAGGCACCTCATGTAGTCACACTATTTCATAGACACAGAGGCGTCCTAGGCCCTCTACTGATACCTGCTCTCGGATGGGTAGGAAGTGAGCTAATATAATGAGTTGGTAAACGATCAGCCAAAAAGAATTCTGGTCCCTAGACATGCTTGTTAACCCTATCAATAAGTCTATCGAGATAGCATCCCACATCCATTTTTTACCTAAAGAGGCTGTGCAAATCCTTATGGGACCTAATGCTCAACCTTCACTTGCTGACAAGTGAAGCATCATGAAATGAACTCTACCACCTCTTTATTCATTCCTGGACACCATTACTGATGTTAGAGGTTTTAGTACATCTTCTCCACACTAGGGTGTACCACCAAAGTGGATTTGTGGAACTCCCTCAATACCTCCTCCCACAACGTCAAGGGTTGCACTGTACGTTCACTGAAAAGGCTGACATGCTCCCCACTTATCAAAAATCCATTTGGAGTTTTTCTTGTGGATAACTAAGAATTTTGGGCCTCAGAGTCAACATCCACAAGATGTGCCTCTCTAAATCACTATAATATCAGAGTAATGACATTCATCAATTTAAGGTAATATACTCCAACATCATCCACAAAATATATCTGCTTCGTGGCTAGCTACTCTGTCGCCTCACTCAGCAGCTATAAACCATACCTTCTTACTAGGCACATTTGTCACCACATTCCCCTTCCCATAAGTACAGAATATTTCAAAGGCATAGTCCTAGAGGAACTGCATCCATCATCGTTGTCTCATGTTCATGTCCTTATGTGAGAAAAAATATCTGAGACTCTTGTGGTCAGAGTAGATGGTAAATCGTTCACCCATCAAGCAGTTCTGCCACATCTTCATGGTAAAATCCACTACTGCAAACTCTTTGTCATGGGACACATAGTTCTTCTCATGCTCTCTAAACTTCTATAAGTTGTAGGTGATCACTGCTTTCTCTTTCATTAACAAACAACCTGGTCTTGTCCGTGATGCCTCATAGAAGACTACATACCCAATGCCCTCTTTTGGTAGACTTAATATGGGGGGCACTCATAAGTCCCAGCCTCAGCTCTTGGAAACTCTACTCACACTTCTCCATCTATATTTAGGGATTTATTTTATTTTTCAAAGCTGAAAAGGGTGATGTTACTTTGTAAAAGTTGGGTACGAACCTCTGGTAGAATCCAGCCTACCCTAAGAAACTCCGCTCCTCAGTCACGCTCTTGGGTGGATACCAAGAAAGAATTGCATCTATCCTTACCATATCCATTGCAACTCCAACCTTCAAGATGATGTGTCCCAGAATGTGGACCTCCTGAATCCAGAGTTGGAACTTTGAGAGATTACCATAAAGGTGTTGCTTTCGGAGTGTATCCCGAACTATCTGCTAGTGTGTAACATTCTCCTCTTCTGATGATGAGTACACAAAGATTTCTTCAAGAAATATCACCACAAAACGATCAAGGTAAGGCTGGAAGATCATGTTCCTGAGTCCCATGATCACCTCTGTGTAATTGTTCATGATGAAGGGCATCACCAAGAATTTTTAGTGGACATACCGGCATCTAAAGGAGGTCTTTTCTATGTCCTGATTCTATACCCAAATATGATGATATCTAGACCTGATGTATATCTTTTAGAACCATATTTTCCCCCTTCAGCTAATCAAAGAGGTCATTATTCCTTGGAAGTGGTTACTCTTTCTTAAAGGTCACCTGGTTAAGGCGCCGGAAGTCCACACATAGCCTCAAGCTCTCGTCTTCATTCTTGTAAAACAACATTGGGGTTTACCATGTTGAAATGATGGGCCTTAAGAACCAATTCATTTGCAAGTCCTCTGGTTGAACCCTCTATTTAGGAAGATCCACGAGAGCCATATAATATGCCGGTGTTGATATCGGTGTCATTCCCAAGTACAGATCGATGTAGAATTCTACCTCCGTATAAGGAGATAGTCCCAGAATATCCTCAATAAAGTCGTCCTCATACTTGTCCACCACTACAGGAAAGATCAGAATCCTCTCATACACCACAATGAGGGTGAGTATAGTCAACTGGAGAGTGATAAGATGCAACCTCATCTGAAAAATTCCATCTTCTGCTGCAAAACTTTCCCTTTCATTGGTGAAGGAAAGCCTGGTCCCATCCTCATGGACACACCACCCTTTGCGCCAAATATAGTCGATATGAGAATGGGAAGTAGATAACCAGTTCATACCCAAGATGACGTCGTAAGGCCTTGAATCCACTACTTTGAGATCTTAGATAAATCTCTCGGCTCTAATATTAATCTCAAATTGCTGACACTAGTGTGTAATAATCAAATCCCCTCCTGCAGAAGTCTCTAATTGTAAGGATCGATCCAACGACTCCACCTGAATCTCTAATCCTCTAACAAGTTCTGTGTCAAGGAAAGAGTGATTGGAACCTATGTCTATAATAACTCTAGATAATGTGGAGTAGACATATATCATTCCTCTAATCATATTTGGAGCGCCATGGTTGTAGGCCTCCATTTCTAGAAGATGGCCCCTCCCCTATCCACCTGCTCCCAGAGCATGTGGTGTTTCGCCTATGGGTGGTGGTGGCTGCAGTACCTCATATCTCCTTCAACATTATACTACTCATCCTACCCCCTAGACATGTCCAACTCTCTTTGGACTGCCCTATTAGATTATATGTCTCTACCTTGGTGGTCCCTTGACCACCTGTGGATCATCTATATGGTGGGTCAGGTAGTCTCGAGCTACGTTACCCTACCCGCTGCACGTGAAGAACAACCCAATCCTCTGCTGATTTCCACTACATGCAGGGCCTCGCACTACCGATCCCGTATCACAGCGTCATGCCCTAGATGGTATGGTTCTCTTGGACCCCTATGTCTGCTGTCGGCTGTCCGCTGTTGAGGACTCTTCTACCTGTCATCCGATGGATGATCTCATTGTTAGTGCAGGTTCTTCCAGCAAGTTCTCACCTAGTAAGGCTCACCCCAGCACCCCAACAACATAGGTATGGTGAGAGAGATAATAGATTCTCTGATCTCCCATATGAGCCCCTGATCAAAGGTTCAGTCTCTGAAGAAAGGCCCCCACACCATATTATAATAGTACTAGGAGAGGTATGTGAACCTCGTAGAGTACTCAACCATGGTCAGGATACCCTACCATAAGTGGATCAACTCTTATATAAATATTGAGCCCAATGTCATAGGGAAGAAATCCTCTCTGATGGATTCTCAGACCACCATCTAGTCTAAGGTGTCCTCACAAGGAAAAAAACTCATGTCCCCACCTCTATCCAGTCCTCAACTGCCTGAGGATCTGTCTCGCCTCAAAACCACAGAGGCCTCTTCCTAAATAAATCATGTAATGTGCTTAGTCAGTGTGCATCCTATACTGGTATGAATGGTAGAAAATTCTGCTCTTTGGGTGGTGGTGCCTTTGGTACACCACATGGGGTTTCCATCTCAGGAACCAATCCTTGCACAGATGCCATGTTGCTATGTGGAACATCATCTTGATCCTATACTGGGATCCTTGATGGCACTCTACATGGAGGCATCCTGAGAGAAGTCCAGATGAGCCACATTCAGTTAATTATACATGGTGAATAGTCATTGACTCAAAGATTTCATTAATAACATTTTACAGACAGAAGAAATATGTTTTTCCATGCACCAAGTGAGAAAGAAGAATTCAGGGTCCTGGTGTATGGATATGTCGGCTACCACACCAACACTAGACACCCCGAATCAGAAAGTTGAACTCGAAACATTTAACATTGTTGCCCAAATAAAACAACTGACTCTCTTATTTTGAGGTAGAACTAAACACCTCTGATACCATTCTCTCATGACCCATCCCCTAGGTCCCATGCTGCGACTACCCAAAGCCCGCCTTCCATATGTTAGGGGCTGGCGACTAGCACCAAAAGATGTTTTCTCAAAAAGGAAAGGAATTTCATTTAAACTTGTACACACACAAAAAATTTGTACTATGGAATATAATGATAAAAATATGATACCAACAAAAATCATGTCACGTGAGGAAGAAACCACACAAGTAAAGGTGAAACTAAAAGGAAAAAAGGGCCAGAATACAAAATCAATTGAAAAGGAATGTTTAGTAAAATGAAGTAAAAGCTCTGGAGGTCTTTCTCCAAGCATCCTACCAAAATTTTCGGTAAAACTCTCTGTCGGGTGTCGCTGAAGCGTACTGGATCTATTGATCCACCTCCGAGAACCACCTAGCCCTATCTCTCTAAGATCCCAGTCAAATCCTTCCATTGTCTGCACAAGACACAATAGGTGCAGGAGAAACCCATACAGAGGTAAGCATAAAAATACTTAGTAGGGACCCCAAAACCAACTTTGAAGTCACAAAATTTCATAAATGAAATAAAAAAAGAATTCACAAAGAATATATCCTCTAGAGTCATATAGACATATGTATAACATAAAGCGTTGAAAAAAAACCAATAGTTTCAAACACTGAACATCAATTACTACAATGGAAATCATCCCCGATTAGTCCTTTATCCTAGAAAGGCCACCTAGAACTATTCAGTATATGAGTCATGAAGTCTAACTAATAGATGATTCACAAAGGCTTCCTCTATAGATATGTCACAGAGTCTTGCTAGTAGCTGAGTGACGAAGTCTCACTGGGTAGATGAGTCACAAAGTATTGCGGATAATTGAGTCATGGAGTCTTACTGGGTAGCTAAGTCACAATGTATCTTTGATAGCTGAGTCACAGAGTCTCATTGTGTAGCTGAGTCACAAAGTCTCACTGATAGATGAGTTACAGAGACTCGCTAGGTAGCGGAGTCATGAATCCTTGCTGGGTCAACATCCATGAAATCATAATTAGATAATTTTATAAGGACCTCCCCATAATGTCTGTCCCAATGTTGCAGACGGTGCATCAATGAGACACACGGTTTGGGACAAATGTACCTTTTTGTAAACATGGTCCGGTTGTGTCTCGGCCCAGTCCGACTAGTTCAGACTGACCTGACCAACCCGAACCGGGGTCCCGCGTGACCTGATCATCTCCAAATAGCCCACCGGGTCATGCTGGACCTAACAAAAGTTGGTCATGGGAGCAGTCTGCTTGGTCACCGAGTGACCCAAAATTTATCTGTCTCATCCTGCACTGGTGGGCTGGTCCCTTTTTCTAGCTCAGGCTAACGCATGGCCAAACATTATCATGTTATCCTGGTCATCTAATGCTAACTGGATCAAAAATTTAGTTGGGTCTCTTGGGAATCTCATTCCACTAGTAAGGCTTGGCCCAGTGGTCTAGCTCAGCTGGTCCAATTCAGTCTGACTGGTTCAGCATGTCTGGTTGGGGCATGCGCGACCGGTCGGTCTCCCGCCCCCATGGACAGCATGTGGGCCCCAGGGAGTGAGCCACTCCTCATTTGTGGTACCATGATATCTTCGTATCCGGAACTCCCCCACGACCAATGGGTTATGGCCTCCCACTTCACCGCGGCATGCACTGAGCACACCGCCTCTACCAGTGCAGCCAGTAAGAGACGACCGCTCATCACACACGTGACTCCCGATTCCGTTCCGGTAGACCTATCACAGATCCTTCTTGGCCTCTTGGATCTCCTCCATCACTTCTACGGATTCAGATTCACCTTAATTCCATTTTGAGCATGCGGCCATGAAGAACACACAAGAGGAGGGTCTCGATGTAGGGACCCTAATCTTGACGTACATGGACATTACATTACTTTTGCTGAATACATAGTACATAACAAGAACACACACACAAGGACCATAAGAGTTTAGTGTCTTTGGAAACTCGTAATATAATCTTCTAATCGTGGTGAAAGATCTTCAACATCTCCCATAAAGATCTTCCTTTTTTTTACCTAAAACCATTCTTTATATCCTGGGGAAAAGAAATCATAAAAGGGTGAGCTCCAATGCTCAGTAAGGGTAAACAAAAGAAATATCAATCACATCATATTCATAAGAACATAACATTTGGGAAATCTTAACCTGCAAAAGAGATCATAATATCATAACATGGGATAAATCATTGTAGTGAAATGTAATCACAATAATCATAACTTAAAACATGAAGCTTTGTGGCATACACACATAATCACAGAGAATCATTTCTTATTAGTCAAGACTCATTGCCCAGACTTTCTTAGTGGACAAAGTCCATTTCTGAACCCAGTTCATTCCTCATTTCAGTCCTGTTTCACTGAACCGGTTTAACCTTCCGTTCTAGCTATGTATATCTCATGATATATAAAATCATTACCCAATGCATTAGAGGGAGATATAGGTCCCACCAATCTCATAATGATACCATTCTTATGTGTGCCACAAAATCATAAACCATACATCATAGCATAACCCATTAATAAAAATGGGAATCTTAAACATCATGACATCATAACACAATTCATACAAGATAAAGGAATTCAAAAAAGTATTTTCATCACAACATAATCATATAAATGTAATAATAGGGATATAAACAGAACCCTATATTATCTTAGATGGAAAATAATTTTGATAAAACACTTGAACTCCATTCTTGAGGAAAATATCCTTTCTACTTCAAAAACAGTTTTCCTTTTGTAACATGTCATACAATTCTAAACTAAAAGAAGTTGATTAAAAATAAAATTGAAAAATTGTAAAAGAAGCTTCTTGGAAATAATGTTTTAAAAATCCATTCATGTCGTATAAGTTAAAAAAACACTCTTCTCATACTTTTGTCGGAAAAGTCAAAAAAGTACCTCGTGACGTAATCAAAAGAAAGATTCCTTACATACCATATAGTAAAAGTCAAAAATGGGTAAAAAGGACTTTAACCATACATGAAATCACTTTTATAAAACATGTACATGGATGATATCAATAACCCCAGTAAATACATATGAATAAGCAATCTCGGATAAAAATGAGATTTGCCAAATTTTCTCTTACCTTAGGTCTGATATGCTTCGTACGTATCCGAACCACCTATATAATGATTTAAATAATGTCATTGACTTATTACAGAATCATATTCATTGTTATGATATCATATATGTTTCACTTATGACTTTATATTACCCGTTCTTTTGTAAATTCCATGTTAAAGCAGCGTTTTGTGTAAAATCATTTTATTTATCGTATGTATTTCGACTTGTCATTCTTGATATTATTACTTATATTCTGATTTACATAATTCCAGAATTTAATACATGATTTATATATATATTCATCATATACATATATATTATAGATCGATAAAAGGAATGAAATACACCATTCATGGAGACGGTAGTCCGTACGTACGCATGAACACTGTTTTCTTTTCCCTTTTGAATTGAATGGAATTAAGTAAATGACATACATATATACATACAAAAATATAGTATCATTATTATGTCATATATTTCATTTTTATTTATTATATATACTTTATAATCATTCATGAATGGTTAACATGGAGAGTGAATCTCATCGCGTCGTGGAGACGGTAGTCCATACGTATGCACGAGCGATGATATCATTCCCAAGATCGTGGAATTGTATTGGAGTGTATGTATACTATTTCAGAATCAATATCAAATTAAAATAATCATATATAGTTATTTATTTGAACCATTATACCCATCCAAGTAAGGTGGTGATGGAAAATAGATTACACCACGGCGTGGAGACAGAATTCCGTACGTACACACGCGTGGTGATTTCATTTTCCGTAGGATGGATAGATGGTGAAATAGGGCTGTTTCATACTTATAATAACATATCAGTATATTAGTGATACTGATGTTATTACTTCATAATGAAAAAACCTAAGAAGAAGAAGTGGAAGAAGAAATAAAGTTGAAAGAATTGGTAACAGACATTACCTCTTCTTTGAAGCGCCTCTTTGAGTTATCCTCTTAGGGCACTAAAATTGGTCTTTGAAGAATACCAGGACCTCTAGGATGTTTCTAGGTAAGTTTAGAAGAGAATTTGGCAGGGGTTGGCCGAGCTTGAAGGCTCAAAGTGGTGTGAGGAAGAGAGGGAGGAGGTGCCCTTTTATAAGGGAGGAGAGGGGCACCTTTGGAAAAACTAAAAATATTATTTTATTATAAAGCCATATTCGGTTTTAAATAGCTCCAAATTGATTTATTTCGAAGATAAGGTGGGGATGGGTCTAAATCCTCTAATACAATATAATTTTTCCAACTTTAGTTTACTATTTTAACCTTATCATTTAGTTTTAACTTTAAGTTAGATAATTTTACTTTTACCGTGTCTTTTTGTGTTCTTACGCTATAAGGTTCATAAACTTACTATAACAAGACAAACGAACCCCAAGTTGTTTATTATTAATATATATAACCTTAACTAAGTCATTTGGCTGAACCTTAGATTTTTATGAATAAAATAACAATTAATAATATAATATTTGTTTTAAAAACTATTTTATGTCAATTTTGACACTATTTAGTAATTGATTTTTGTGAAAATCATAACAGAATGATTAGTTCAAAAAAAGTTACTTAAATCATTACTAACATGTCATATTAACCTATAAAATTAGTGGAATTCATAAAAAGTCTCAAATTACATTTATTTGGGTATTTATAACATCAATTATGTCAATATTTCATTAATAAGATTATTACTGCATCATCATAGTGTCATAAATAAATTAAATTATTTAATGTCTAAAAATTAAAAATAAAATACCATTATTTAGAAAAAAAATTTTGTATTTCTAATTAATATTTATAGTTTAATTTATCTTATGTATAACCCTATATTAAAATTTATCAACTTATTAAACTTTGATTTTAACTATTTTAACCCTTCTTTAAATAAATTAATAATAAATGTCCTAATCTAATCCAAGTGGGACTAAATGGTCATATTTTATTCCTAAGGTTGTTTTTGGTCGAATTACACTTATCAAATAGAATTAGGACATGTGTTAGGGTAATAATAATAACACTTTTACCCTTAATTACCCTATTTACTTTTAACCGTGGTAAAAAAAAGTAAAAAGATACTATTCACCAAAAATTATTTTCATCTCATTGAACCACATTTTAGTCCTTGATATTAACTGTGTCTCTCAAATTTTTGAAATTCCACTCACAGAAGCGGTAAAATTATGTTTTATAAAAAATTCAGTTTTTTAACTAACACTTAGTGGTTTCACTATTCATCAAAAAATGAAAGTTTCCAGAAAAACACCAAAAATTAGGCCTAAGATATATTTGATATTATGAACTCAAAAATGATGTCTATTTTAACAAATTAAAAACATATCAGTTGCATTAATTAATTTAAAAATTAATTCTCGTCGTCAAAACAAGTAGCATTTTCTTAAGAGATAATAACTATCAAAAGATTGACACTTGTTTATGTCTGGTTTAAATGTAAAATTATTTCCAATGACCAAAATTGTATTAAATTGTAAAAATATATTCTAAATATACTTTAAAACCACACAAATTAATAATTTATCACTATTAATTATTTCGATTAAAAAGTTTGTTTTTCATTAAAATTTAGTAATTTTCACTATTCATCAGAAAATGAAAGTTATCCGAAAAGTACCAAAATTTCACCCTAAGATAATTTAAATATTCCGAATCCAAAAATGAAGTCCATTTTGAATGATAAAGTTTATAAAATTTTCAATAGTGGTTATTACTATTCATAATGGCTAGTTTTAAAAATATTTTAATAGCATATCATTGTTTAGTGAAACTCGGTATTGCGTACTACACACGCTATCGAGGAAGGTCGCGATTGCGTGTAATGAAAGGCAAGTAAAGGATGTGTGTTGTGAAAGCTTATTTTGGTGTAGCGTACAACACATGACATTAATGAAATTATAAGAATATTTTTCATAAAATCTCGGGGTGTTACATTCTACACCCCTTAAAATGAATTTCGCCCATGAAATTCGTCGGGGTTATAAATGGTTTACTACTAAAAAGTTTCTTTAATAGAAACTGACATCGTAAAAAGGAATACCAAAACCAATCTTTAAAAACAAAAGTATGAAACGTAACGGTTACCCAAATAATCTAATCACTGGGTTTCCACATAGGTGAAAATATGGATATAGAAGAACCATCATGTTCTGATGGAGAGTGGTAGAGAACATGGCTATGGAAAATCCAACAATCACAAAGCCATAAATTTGTGACGATCTAAGGTACCATCTAATTCATCAGATATAAGAGCACTAGGACAACATTTTTGGTTTTCAAGATCATTTCCCTAAAGTTGATGAAATTGGAATTAGAAGAAATAGTTTTGTGATTTTGGTATAGTCTCACCGTTGGTCGTTCTTTGGACAATTTCCACTTCATATCATAAAGAAATGAAGTTGAATTTGTCATTCGTGATGTGTTAGCAGATCATGTGATAGAATGATGGGTCATTCCATCTGTCTCAAACAAAAGGTTAGAAAAGTTATCAAAAAATACATAAGTCCATATATAGTGAGATTAATCATATATGGATCCTAAAATTGACTTATACTTCTTATATCATACTGCTTAATATAATAAAACTAGTTTCTACCAAACAGGGACTTCCTGTAGGCCAGTGGTAGGCGATAAAGGCCAGTCGCACTTCGGTTGTGGGTTTGATTCCCACAGCCTTTTCTGACGCGATGGGCTGTCGCCCATCCTGCAGGTTGTCCTTTTTCTAAAACTACATTACTATAACATCCCATAAATAATATCGAAAAAACTTATATCCTTAAACAATACTAACTTATGTCCAACATAATCCATTCCAATCTTTAGGCATATCCAAAATAATACTGTCTAATCTCATATTATAGTGAAAATGATTACCAAAGAGTTCATACAACTAGCATGTTAATACCATTGTTGATCCCCATATATCATGAGATATGTCTTGTTGGTCACATTCCAAACATTCGAAGGCTGTAATCATGTATTCTCTTGAAAAAAATGAATACCCATTAAACCATATTGAAAACATGAATGCTGTTAAAAGTTAACTCTTTCCACATACCAAAATCCTCAAAATTCTATATACTCAAACCATGATATCACTTATTCCTTATATCAATCATGAGCTCATGAATACTATCAAACATTTCATTTTCCCATTTTCCCTTCATTATGCGCATATCATCTTTTTTTCCAAAAATATCTCAATCACTTTCCATGGTTACCGGTACCATTGAAAACCACAATAAACCAATACATAAATATTCCAATATTCCACGATACTATATACAACATTATTTTGAAATCCCATTACATAAACACTTAATCATTCCAGCACATTGTTGTCATATTCAACATCGCCAATAGTGATCGCATGTCACTTCCCTTTGTCCTTTGCCTTAAGTGGTTGCTCATGTCGATCATCACTAACCCTTGGATTAGGGAATTTATTATCATAATGCCCCATTTCCTTTCACTTGAAGCATTGAAGTGTTGGTGGTGCGTTCTCTACCGTCTTTTCTTTATTCACATCATTAGAAACCCTTTTTCCGTTACTTCAAAACTCAGCTTCTCGATGACCTTCTTTTCCACACTTAAAACATTTTCTAGTCCCATTAAGACAATCTCCACCATGCTTCTTTCCACACTTTGAGCATAAGGAAACATTCAACTTTTTTTCACCATTATTATGAGATATCTCCTTGAACTCCATCTTTCATTTCTTGTCAAAACCATGAGATAGATATGTAACACCAAATTCTATTTCTACCTTAATAGCACAACGCACAATTTCTTCATATCTACTGAAGTCTATTATAGCTAATGCCCATCGAAGATTTGGTTTTAAGCCACTGAAGAATCGATCAACTTTACTTTCAGGTTGGATGATAAAGCCAGATGCATACCTTGCAAGCCTTGTAAAATTTGCTTCGTATATACCAACATATTCATCATCCCTTTACTTTAATTCAAGAAACTCCTTATCCATCTTTGTTAGAAGAATAAGAGAGATGTAATTATTGAAAAATAAGTTCTCGAACTCGTCCCATTCCATGGACTCAATTTCATCTCTTGGCCTCGTATTCTCGATAAGATTCCACCATTGATCAGCTTCACCTTCCAAATGATATACTGCTAAGATGACTTTATCATGTTCAGAACATTGAAGAACTGAAAATATCTTTTCAGTAGTACTGATTCATTATTCAGAAACAAGTGGATCAGAAGACCCACTGAAAGAAGGTGGACGTTGTCTCATGAAGGACTCAATAGAATATTGTTCCCTTCTCTGCTCATTTGGAAGTCCAGAATGATTCATAGCTTGTGTAAGTATAGAAATATTATTTTGCACTCCATCTCCCATAACATTTGTTTGTTCAGGAGGACAATCATTGCATTGTCCATTACATTGATCAACACGGTACCTTCGGGTTCCAGCCATCGTCTAAAACCCAAAAAGAATAGTGTGAGAGGAAAAAATCATCCTAGGGAAAACAACATAATAAAGGGGGAGTACCATCAATATCTAACATATTACGTTTAATTATAAGATTGTTACCGTAATTCTAGGACTATAACCTATACGTATACTAATCCTTAGGGGCATCCCTAGACATACCTTAGAAATATCTCTAGGGATTTCACTAAAGTTTTCGCATCCTAGTTTCCAAAGGTTGACTAAACCTTTCCTCTGATACCAACTGTAGGGACCCTAAGCTTAACGTACATGGACATTACATTACTTTTGTGGAATACTTAGTACATAACAAGAACACACACACAAGAACTGTAATAGTTTAGTGTTTTTGGAAACTCGGAATATAATCTTCTAATCTTGGTGAAAGATCTTCAAAATCTCCCATAAAGATCTTCCTTTTTTTACCAAAAACAATTATTTATATCCTGGGGAAAAGAAAACATAAAAGGGTGAACTCGAATGCTCAGTAAGGGTAAACAAAAGAAATATCAATCACATCATATTCATAAGAACGTAACATTTTGGAAATCTTAACCTGCAAAAGAGATCATAATATCATAACATGGGATAAATCATCATAGTTAAATGTAATCACAATAATCATAACTTAAAACATGAAGCTCTGTGTCATACACACATAATCAAAGAGAATCATTTCTTATTTGTCAATACTCATTGCCAAGACTATCTTAGTGGACAAAGTCCATTTCTAAACCGAGTTCATTCTTCGTTTCAGTCCTGTTTCACTGAACAGGTTTAACCTACCGTTCCAGCCATGTATATCTCATGAGATATAAAATCATTACCCAATGCATTGGAGGGAGATATAGGTCCCACCCATATCATAATGATACCATTCTTATGTGTGACACAAAATTATAAACCATTAATCATAGCATAACCCATGTAATAAAAATGGGAATCTTAAACATCATGACATCATAAAACAATTCATACAAGATAGAGGAATTCATAAAAATATTTTCATCACAACATAATCATATCAATGAAATAATAGGGATATAAACAGAACCCTATACTATCTTAGATGGAAAATAATTTTGATAAAACACTTGAACTCCATTCTTGAGGAAAATATCCTTTCTACTTTAAAAATAGTTTTCCTTTCTTAACATGTCATACAATTCTAAACTAAAAGAAGTTGATTAAAAATAAACTTGAAAACTTGTAAAAGAATCTTCTTGGAAATAATTTTTTAAAAATCCATTCATGCCGTATAAGTTAAAAAAACATTCTTCTCGTACTTTTGTTGGAAAAGTCAAAAAAATACCTTGTAATGTAATCAAAAGAATGATTCCTTACATACCATATAGTAAAAGTCAAAAATGGGTAAAAAGGACTTTAACCATACATGAAAGCACTTTTATAAAACATGGACATGGATGATAGCAATAACCCCAGTAAATACATATGAATAAGCAATCTCAGATAAAAATGAGATTTGCCAACTTTTCCCTTACCTTAGATCCGATATGCTTCGTAAGTATCCAAACCTCCTGTATAATGATTTAAATAATGTCATTGACTTATTACAGAATCATATTCATTGTTATGATATCATATATGTTTCACTTATGACTTTATATTACCCGTTCTTTTGTAAATTCCATGTTAAAGCAGCGTTTTGGGTAAAATCATTTTATTTATCGTATGTGTTTCGACTTGTCATTCTTGATATTAATGACTATATTCTTATTTACATAATTCCAGAATGTAAAACATGATTTATATATATATTCATCATATACATATATATTATAGATCGATAAAAGGAATGAAATACACCGTTCATGGAGACGATAAGCCTTATATATGCATGAACGTTGTTTTTGTTTCCCTTTTGAATTGAATGGAATTAAGTAAATGACATACATATATATATATACATAAACCCAGTATCATTATTATGTAATATATTTCATTATTATTCATTATATATTCTTTATAATCATTCATGAATGGTTAACATGGAGAGTTAACCTCATCGCGTCGTGGAGACGATAGTCCGTACGTACGCACGAGCGATGATATCATTCCCAAGATCGTGGAATTGTATTGGAGTGTATGTATACTATTTCATAATCAATATCACTTTACAATAATAAAATATAGTTATTTATTTGAACCATTACACCCATCCAAGTAAGGTGGTTAAGGAAAATAGATTACACCACGGCGTGGAGACGGTATTCCGTACGTACACACGCGTGGTGATTTAATTTTCCGTAGGATTGATAGATGGTGAAATATGGTTGTTTCATACTTATAATAACATATCAGTATATGAGTAATACTGATGTTATTACTTCATAATGAAACAACCTAATAAGATGAAGTGGAAGAAGAAATAATGTTGAATGAATCGGTAACAGACATTACCTCTTCTTTGAAGTGCCTCTTCGAGTCCTCCTCTTAGGGCACTAAAATTGGTCTTTGAAGAAGACCAAGACCTCTAGTATGTTTCCAGGGAATTGGAGAAGAGAATTTGGCAGGGTTTGGCCGAGCTTGAACACTCAATGTGGTGTGAGGAAGAGAGGGAGGAGGTTCCCTTTTATAAGGGAGGATAGGGCACCTTTGGAAAAACTAAAAATATTACTTTATTATAAAGCCATATTTGGTTTTAAATAGCTCCAAATTGATTTATTTCAACGCTAAGGTGGGGGTGGGTCGAAATACTCTCATCCAATATAATTTTGACAACTTTAGTTTACTATTTCAACCTTATCATATAGTTTTAACTTTAAGTTAGATAATTTTACTTTTACCATGTCTTTTTGTGTTCTTACAATATAAGGGTAATAAACTAACTATAACAAGTCAAAAGAACCCCAAGTTGTTTATTATTAATATATATAACCTTATCTAAGTCATCTGGCCGAACATTAGATTTTTAGGAATAAAATAACAATTAATAATATAATATTTGTTTTAAAAACTATTTTATGTCAATTTTGACACTATTTAGTAATTGATTTTTGTGAAAATCATAGAAGAATGATTAGTTCGAAAAAAGTTACTTAAATCAATACTAGCATGTAATATTAACCTAAAGAATTATTGGAATTCATAAAAAGAGTCAAATTAAATTTATTTGGGTATTTATAACATCAATTATGTCAATATTTCATTAATAAGATAATTACTGCATCATCGTTGTGTCATAAATAAATTATATTATTTAATGTCTAAAAATTAAAAATAAAATACCATTATGTAGGAAATCTTTTTAGATTTATAAGGAATATTTATAATCGAATTTATCTTATGTATAACCCTATATTGAAAATTATCTACTTATTAAACTTTGATTTTAACTATTTTAACCCTTCTTAAAATAAATTAATAATAAATGTCCTAATCTAATCCAAGTGGGCCTAAATGGTCATATATTATTCCTAAGGTTGTTTTTGGTCGAATTACACTTATCCAATAAAATTTGGACATGTGTTAGTGTAATAATAATTACACTTTTACCCTTAATTACCCTATTTACTTTTAACAGTGGGAAAAAAAGTAAAAAGATACTATTCACCAAAAAATATTTTCATCTCATCGAACCATATTTTAGTCCTTGATATTAACCGTGTCTCTTGGATATTCGAAATTCCACTCACAGAAGCGGTAAAATTAAGTTTTATAAAAAATTCAGTTTTTTAACTACCACTTAGTGGTTTCACTATTCATCAAAAAATGAAAGTTTCCAGAAAAATACAAAAAATTAGTCCTAAGGTATATTTGATATTATGAACTCAAAAATGATGTCTATTTTAACAAATTAAAAACATATCAGTTGAATTATTTAATTTAAAAATTAATTACCGTCATCAAAACAAATAGCGTGTTTTTAAGAGATAATAACTATCAAAATATTGACACTTGTTTATGTCTAGTTTAAATGTGAAATTTCATCCAATGACCAAAATTGTATTAAATTGTAAAAATATATTCTAAATATACTTTAAAACCACTCAAATTAATAATTTATCACTATTAATTATTTCGATTAAACATGTTGTTTTTAATTAAAATTTAGTAATTTTCACTATTTATCAGAAAATGAATGTTATCCGAAAAGTACCAAAATTTCACCCTAAGGTAATTTCAATATTCCAAATCCAAAAAAGAAGTCCATTTTTAAAGATAAAATTTATAAAATTTTCAAAAGTGATTATTACTATTCATAACGGCTAGTTTTAATAATATTTTAATAGCATATCGTTGTTTAATGAAACTCGGTATTGCGTACTACACACGCTATCGAGGATGGTCGCGATTGCGTGTAATGAAAATCAATTCAAGGATGCGTGTAGTGAAATCTTCTTTTGGTGTAGCATACAACACAAGACATTAATGAAATTAAAAGAATATTTTTCATAAAATCTCGGGGTGTTACACTCGAGCCTTGTTCATGTCGGCCCACTACCTCCACAATAGAAGTTTAAAACCCTAGGGGATGTTTGGGATCATAGTTCAATTGAAAATAATTTAATACCACTATAGAAAACCCTAGAAGAACACCCTACCGAAATAATACATGATCCATGGATCAACCTGTTCGTGGGATGATCCATGTTCATTGTTTTTAGAATGAAGAACAGGAAAATCAAAACAACAAAAACCCCTACATGGATTGAGGATCCATCATTGATGAGGGATAAATCTTTATTCAATTGTCAATCCTTAATCCATTAGATCTCTTCAGCATTTTTCATCTCTCGAAGTCATCCCACCAGTGTTCGTTGATCCTCGATTCGATGGCGTCCGTCGATGGTGTTCATCATCGGAGGGAGAGGGATGTTCTAGGTTCGTCAGAGAATTTCCCTGTGTGGTTTTAGAACTCTGGATCCTTGTTTAATTAAAGGAATAAAATATGTTGTGCATCACCACACTATATCATTAATGAGGTTCACTAATGATCCAACATCACGTCGTCACTGCACTACATCGTTGACTGGTCGTTGCATCGCAACGGAAATAGTTTGATTAAAATAAACTTTTATGTTTATGTTTATTTTATTTATCTTTACTAAATGTCTGAAATTTATCTTTTATTCTCAACCCATTTTGGTCAATTTTAGTCCCTATTTAGGAAAATCATGGCGTTCTATATTCGAAAGTGCACTCATATTTTTGAACTGGGCACTGGTTCAAAAGATAGAAAAAACCGCTCGCATGATTCCTTAACATACTTTGAAAAAAGTTCTAAAATACGTTCTGACCTCTATAGGCCTCAGAATCACATTCCATCTCAGATCCTATTTTTGAAATAATTCCATGTAATTAAAAAAATTACAATAAAAATCTAGGACATTACAGGGTAGACTTCCATCCATCCTCCCATTGGAATATTGGGAAGAAAACCATCCTAAAGTCCACTGGGTGTTAGTCACCCAAACCCACATGGGTGGGGTAGCATATGAAATCAAATAATATACATGATTTAATATACCTCACAACTAAGCTATTAGTATAACCTAGTCTTATAATCAAATACATCTAATTTCACCCAGACTCTATTCTTCCATAGCTAATAACAGATATCCTATAAGTACATGAGAATATAAAGGAGATACATTAATAATTTTTTTTAATTTCCTTTTATTTATTAATTAATTATAAATTAGTTAAATATTAATATTATTCCATAGTATATTATATTTCATTTCATTGAATTAATAATCATAGAAATGTCTATGCCCTCCAAGCATAATAGAACTGTGTCCATGTTTTACCAAGATTAACATCTTTTAAGCTTTTTCATTACATCATCAACTGACTCTATGGGTTTAGAATTATTCAGTTCATTATTTTTATTATTCCATATATATGTACTCTAGGAAAACCATACCATGCTACCACCAAGAAGAAAAGGCAACTATAAAACACCATATTCCCAACTAGTGGGGAAAGGAAAGAAGATAAAGCAAGATACTCATCCGTCATCCATTTAATAGATTCATAAGGGAGCATACACACTCTCTACATCTCATCAATGGGTGAGCCCACATTTAAAACATTAAATCACCTATAGTACAATCCTCAAAACCCACATACATGTACAAATTCATATTTCCACCACATACATAATCTGCTGGCACATTATCTAGGCCTCCCTTCTGAAATATCAAAATAGGCATAACATGCTCCAGCATCCCAGGCTCACATTACATTCAGTCCTCCCTACCCCATATCACACCTCATCCCTCTAGGCTCAACCATATCGGGCTCATATCATAAGGGTCATATATAGAGAATATAAAAAAGAAATTGGAAACAAATAAGAATAGTAAAATAGGAAATTGGTCCCTCAAAATTAGGGATTCAACCTTCTTATACAAATAAGGTCTCACATATCGAAAATAAAGCACTCGTCCTTCTCAAGAAAATAGGTTACCCAGGCCTTAGAAAAGTTTCTTTATCACAAAAACGGTTCTTATTCTATCTTGAATTAACCAATTAATTTATTTACAGGTTCCAACTATAGCCTATGGCATCAAGCTATATCAAGTTAGCGAAGGTGAAACATGCTCTTATCATTTATTCTTGTTTCAAAAAATCTAGATAGGTACCATTCCCAATTAACATTCCTTTTCAATTATTATCATCTTGTGTAAACATAATTCACATTATTTATCTATTCCATTAATAACATGGAAGATAAATTTCAATTAAAGATGAACATTGCATTTATTTTATTATCATCAAATTACATGAACCACCAAATTAAAAACATGACACTTAATTAATTTCTCAATCCAATTAATTATCATGTATTTATGAAATTACATTATTTACCAATTTACATCAATAACAACGTGATAATACATATCTTAAATAAACATGATAATAATACTAAAGCATAAAAAAACAATATCTATAAAATCAAGAGGCAAACGGTATCATAGTACAAAGAAACAACATCTCTATCATGTGATCTCAACCAATTTATATAATCCAGTTTAATAACTATTAGATAAAATTTATTTCCTCACAATGGGAAAAACCTTGATTATAAAATCACGGTTCCGGGTTCCACCCAAAGGTTCCACGTACCCTGTTTGTCACATGACGTCAAGCGCATTTCCCCATATGCCAGAGGTTGCCGACTAGCAGCGAGGGCCTTGGGTGTGATAGTGGGGGAACTATTCCCTCATTAGAAGAGTAATGTAGTAGAATAGAAATAATATACAACAATGGAAGTAGTAAAACTATACAATAAGTAAATAATGGAAGACTAAAAGTAAATAAACAACTAGAGATATTATATAAATGATGCATGTCACATATGTCTAGGAATGCATCCAAAAAAGCCACAATTATGGAGTAAAAAATAGATCCCAAAGTACTTAAAAGTAAATAAACTCCAATAGCATTTCAAGACACAACTTTGTCCCATTCTCTCCAGGTCCACAATAATCAAGTACCTAAAGTATAAGGGATCTTTCCCTTATCTATACCTGCAATAATATAATCTATTTGGGCCCAAAAGCATAAAACAAATAGGGTGTGTGATGAATCTCAGTAGGCATCCACGCAAAGATCTGCTCCTAACTATCAGTGAGTATATATAGAAGGAAAAATGTAAAATGATGTAATAAACAAGGAAGTACTAAAAAGTAAACAATCCCATAGTCTCAAACTACATTCATGTACATTTATCAATTATTCAACCAATCATTCACAAGAAACCCTATGGGAAAATTATCATAGCTTAATCCCTCTAGTTCAAGTTATCATTTAACAATAAAGATATAACAACACCATAGGATAGCTTACACAGTCTAACCCCTTTGGTCTCATGAAAATGAAGATTCTCTGAGGAATCACTCACCGTCAATTCCTACTGCAGTTTTTTAACAATAAACTATAGAATATATGAGGAAGAAATCAACGCTAATTCCTCATATGGTCTCATAATTGTATACTATATACACTCTAAGGGATCACTAAACGTCAATCCCCCCTATGGTCTCGCAATGTGAAAATTATATCAGACACTCTGGGGAAGCCCTCAACATCAATTCCCCCTATGGTCTAACTATAGTAGGTTCTCACCACCCTATGAAATACAATCGTGCACAAATGAAATCAAGCAGCCAAAGTAAATCTCAAATAAAACTTGTCTGAACCACTACAATTCATATCACAAGCATGTCATATAATGTCAACTCCATCCTAACAACACAAGGCGTGGAAAATAAAACAGCTTAACAGGCAGTTCTAGACCCAAGGGACAATATAAACAAAACGGGAGACACATATATATGAAAGGTAATAAACCTAATTTATAATTAAGAACCCTTAATCAAGAATGAAAACCATTTCAGGAATCAAGAAGGTTAAATATACAAAACACGCAATACCCTAAACTAGGGTATTGATCACTTTTTGAAAATAAAATCCAAAGAAAAACTACAGAAAGGAACAAAACACCTACCTCAATGTTGTAAGATCAATATAATTGAACTTTAGCCTTTGAATCGACCTAGAACATCATAGATCTACAAAAACATCAAAAATTATAAAGCTCGAATATCTCACAAAAGAAGAGAAAATAAGAGGAGAGGCTCTAGAAGAATGAAGAACTCACTAAGGAAATTCTAATGCAATTAATGGTGTTTGATTCGGAGAATGGATGGAATGTTGGTGGCTTGGAGAAGAATCATCTCCCTAGGTCACTCCTAGATGAGACAACCTTAGAAGAAGAGGTTTCTGGGAATGAGACATAACCCTGATGAGGCCTATCAAATAAAAGAAAAAGTACACGGTGTGTTCTATAAATGTACATGCCATGTACATGCGTTAAACGGTCCCCGCTTTAGGTGATCTCCAGGTCACCCCACATGTCCATGTACTAGCCATTACATGGCCAGTAAATGACTACTCACGACAACTAGAGACACGACCTGTACTCCTTAAAATTCCAAAACTCTCATTTTTCTCAAAAGCACCCGAAATCAAGAACCATATGTGAAATGAAGATTATGGTTCTTTCAAACTTCCCATCTTAAATAAAATTTTCCCCTAATTTCCCTAAGAATGTGGTAAATAATAATCCTCGAATAGCTCAACCCACTGTGATCGCACCTCGGTATCCCTCTCCCAAGTATCGTCCTATAATTTCTCATGATGCCATAACACCTATACCAAAAGAACATACCAACCATGGGGAACCCTCGCACTTTGATCAACAATTCGGATAATAGGTTCCTTGAATGATGAATCCACCTCCAACTCAACCTCCTCGGGTTGGAAAACATGAGATGAGTATGAGAAGTAACGCCATAGCTGAGAAATTTGGAAGACATCCTGCATAACCTAATACCTTGGAGGTAACTGCAAACAATAGGCAACTGGCCCAACTCTCTCCAAAACCATAAATGGCCCAACATATCTCCGTTAAAGCTTAACATATCTCTTAATCATCCTTTTTCACAACCTTAGTGTGACATGTAGGAAAACCAAATCTTCAACCTCAAACTCCAGAGGTCATCTCCATCTATTAGAATAAGACTTATTCCGTGACTATGGAGTAGTAATCCTCTTCTAAATCAACTCTGCATGTTCTGTGGTCTCCTAGACAAGACGAGGTCCCAGCATAGCTTCCTCTCCTACCTCTAGCCAACATAGGGGTGATCGACCTGGCCTACACCACAAGGCCCCATAAGGTTTCATCTGAATAGTTTCTTGGAAACTATTATTGTAGGTAAACTACACAAGTGTTATGTGCTTCTCAAAAGAACCTCTAAAATCTAGGAAACATGATTGAAGCAAGTCCTTCAGCACTTGAATCACACACTCGGACTGTCCATCTATCTGAGGATGGTAATATGTACTCAGAAGTACCTGTATTCCCAAATCCCTCTATAGTCCCTACCAGACCCGAGAAGAAAAATGTGCATACCTATTTGAAATGATGTAGTCTAGAACCCCATTTAAACGTACAATCTCTCAGATGTACCACCTTCCTAGATTATCAATGATGAAGTTCTCCTTGATTAGTAAGTAGTGTGAAAACTTCATAATTTTATCAATGACAACCCAAACTGTATCATTACCTCGAGGAAACCTCAGTAAACCTGTCACGAAATCCATCGCAACATCATTCCACTTCCAAAAGGGAATGTGTAACTTCTCCAAAATCCCTACAAGTCGTTGATGCTCCACCATCACATACAGACAGGTAAAACACCTCATCACAAAACCAACAACATCTCTCTTCGTACCAGGCCACCAGTAATGATGGTGTATATCTCGACACATCTTGGTGACACCAGGATGAATTGCCCAAACTGAGGAATGAAAATCCCGCAAAATCTCATCATGTATGTCCGCCGACACCCACACGCGCCCCTGAAAATGAAATATCTCAACCTTGCCTAATGTCCATCTAAGAATAGGGTCCACTCCTAAAACACTCTCCCATAGAACTAGGCCTTCATAATTTCATAGCTACCTCATTCGAACTCGATCAAGTAGAGTAGAGGTAACATCTACAGAAGAAATAAACATCTTCCCCTATCTGTCGTGCACCTCCAAATGCATATCAGAGAACAGAGCCATAATATTCCACTAACTGTTGGTCTCCTAAACCATCTCTATCTGATTCCTCCTGCTCAATGCATTAGCCATTGTGTTTCCTTTCCTAGGCATGTAGGGAAGCTCAATGTCAAAGGACTGAAGGTTTGAAACCCACCTTCACTATCTCAAATTAAGATCACGCTGAGTAGAGATATTATTGAGACTATTGTGGTCCGTGAAGACCACAAAATTCTCTCCCAATAGATAATGTATCAAACAGTATAAAGCATGAACAACATTAGTTATCTAATATCATGCGACCTGTATTTCATCTTTTGAGGCATCAATTGTCGAGAACCTTATGCAATGACTCCTTCACCCAAAATAAGTACTACTACCACCCTGATACCTAATGCATCAAAGAAAACAACATAGATCTCACCCGGCTCCAAAAAAACTAGTATTGGTGCGGAAGTCAACCTCCCTTTTTGCTCTTAGAATGTTGAATCATAGGAATCTGTCCACAAGTACATCACACCCTTCTTAGTCAGGCCCTTTAGTGGTGCTTCCAAGCATGAAAAGTTATATATAAAACACCTTATGTAACCAGACAGCCCTAGAAAACTCTTTAACTCAAAGACGTTCTTCGGATTCTCCTAGGATACAACTTCTCTCACTTTCTCCAGGTCCAATGATACTCTTGAATTTAAGATAAAATGACCCATGAAGTGAATCTGGTCAATCCAAAAGTGGAATTTGGAGAGCTTAGCATATAACTGATGCTCTCTCTGTGTACTCAAAATGATCTCAAGATGGGTAGCTTGGTTGTGTCGAGTGTGAGAGAACACCAAGATATCGTCCATGAAAACAACTAAAAAGGATTACAAGTATGGATGGAACACTTGGTTCATCAGTGCCCTAAAAACTATAAGGGTGTTCGTGAGACCGAACAACATATCCACACACTCGTATAGACCATAGCTACTCCGAAAAATCTGTAATAGGTATATCTAATGGTCTAACACACAAAATATGATAACTAGATCTCAAATAAATCGTAGAGAACACCTTGGATCCTCGAATCTGATCAAAGAGATCATCAATCCTTAGAAAGGGAAATCAGTTCCTTACCATCAACGAGTTTACCTTATGATAATCCACATAATGTCCGAGTGTACTGTCTGACTTCTTCACAAACAAGATAGAAGAACCCCAAGGATAAGTACTGGGTCAAATATAACCCTTTGTCTGTAACTCCTCTAACTACTTCTTGAGCTCTTGTAACTCTGGTGTAGCAATCCTATAAGGAGAAATGGACATGGGTTCCGCCCCTGGCACAATCTCAATAGAAAATTATACCTCTCGATCTGGAGGAAAACCTGAATAGACCTCTGGAAAGACATCCCAGAAATGATCCACCGCTAGAGGAAAGTACATCTGTGAAGGTTCCTGGTCATCTAGATAGCAACTATAAATGTGGTGTGTAACTCTTCCCAACCCATGATGCTCGGGTCCTGCTCTACTCACTTGGACATCCCATTCACCCTTGTGTAGAAACAATCCAACCTCTGGTGATGTGGAACTCACTCTACGATGATAGAAATCGATAATATCCTGGTAGGGAACTAAGAAATCCATTCCTAGAATGATGTCATAGCACATCATCTCTAAGAAATTAAGGATCCATAAGAAGTGACACCCACCAACCTCAAGAGGGAACTGCTTGCAGTAATGTACATTGGCCATCCTTAGTCCCAACAAAGTGTCTTGCATCATAACATGCTTAAGAAGCAAAGGAACAGATCCCAAGGCTCTCCACAATATAAATAGATATGAAACTATGGGAAACCCATGTATCGAAAAGAGAAAAAACTAAAAATGAGGTAAACAAAATCATACCTCTAATTTGAGCGGGTCCATGATCCTACTCCTGACGGGTCTACTCTAGAGTAGAATCCTGACCTAGCTGTGGCCAAGTGAAGCCCTCTATGACCCCTGAGGTGATCCACCCTGTGGCTGTCGAAAACCTTGATTCTAACCACTACGTCCACAACCTCCACCTCAGCTTGAATGGCCAGACGAACTCTAGTTCCCTGACTAATGAGAAATTGGTGGTCCTACTTCTGAATGTGGAGTTATAGCAGAACCCCTTTCACTAGCTGCTGCTGAGAAAGACTGACAGAAACGCTGAAGATGACCCATCTTGCCATAAGATCCACACTCAACTGGGTCTCTCAAGAAATTTATCTTCATATGCCTTCTCTTTGTGTACTGGTAGCATACCAATTGTATACCTAAAAGAGTATATCGCCTACTCGGATCTCCATGTGTAGACTCCCTACGACACTTCCTACTCTCTATCGGAAGGGTACCATCTCTGGATGCTGAACCACCCTGGCCCATAGATACAAAATCCCACAGGTTGTGCTCAATGATCAACGCCTGGTTGACTATAGATGATATAGAAGTCAACCTGAATATGTTCACCTAACATCAGATGTCATACTTGAGACCATACTCAACCTTCCTCTCCAGAAATAACTCTTCACACCCAAAATGGGTGTGAAGCACTGCAGCCCTATGAAACTATAAGAACACTCCATAAATGAGAGAGTACCCTTCTCCGACCTCAAGAACTCTCAGGCTCAGTCAGTCCTCAAAGTATCTAGATAGAAGTAGTCATAGAAGGTACTCTAGAACTCATCCCAATCTATAAACTACTGGCATCCTACCTGTGATATCACATCCGAGCATCTCTTGGAAGAACCACGAAGCATATACGTCGTGGGCTTCACCCTCTCCTCTGAAGGCATATCCAGATGATTGAATATCGACAACATGGATTCTAAAAATGAATCTATAGCCTAAGGTCCTCCATCTCCTAATAAAGTGGGAGGATGCTGCTATAGAAAAACTTCCGTCAACTCTACAATTGACTGGGCAAGATGCAATTCTCCTTGAGAAGTCTGCATAAACCTCATGAAGCCTTCTTGGATCTGTGCATCGACAGCTGTATCCACAATAATGGATGGTTCCAAGACATGAACAATGGTAAGATCTGTTGGTAGTCCCTAAATTACCATTTATTTTGTCTGATCGTTGACCTATATCTGGTGTAAAAATAGAGGACGTCGCATGGGCATGACTTTGGAAGGTCAAACACATGCCTTAGTTCAAGATATCAAGGTCTAAAACTTATATGTTCATGAAAGGATCCAAACAAGGAAAAATAATGTTTGTTTTCAAAACTAGGTTACACAGCATGTATAACCCCTACATAGTGTGTCCCCTTAACCTTTCAGATGGGCGTGCACTTTTGAAAAAACTGGTCATGTAATTCCCCATACACACGATGTGTTCTCCTTGAAACATGATGTGTACCATAGTCTTCCCTCTTTCCCAAGTCATTCTGCATGGATAAACCAAGAAGTTATCTCCTGGGTAACACTACATGGAGTGTCCACCCTACACACATCGTGTTCCACTAATGTTTCAACCACCCGTGTCGTTAGTCACATGGTCTAAGACATGGTCGACAATACACGGCGTGTAAGGAAGGGATACAATGTGTACAAACTAAAATTTCATCCACCCATGTCATTGGTCACACAGTTGGATACTCAGATCACCAGAACACAATGTGTACGCCTAGTACATGGTGTGTTTAAGAAAGGATTTTCCAACCCATTTCTCTAACCACCCAGTTGGTCACATGGTCTAGGACTACACAGAGTGTACATACAGTACCCAGCATGTACTTAAGAAAAAACATTTTCATTCTGAAAAGAATAATACATGGCTTGTACGCATCATCAAATGTTGGCTATTCTGGGTTTTTCTAGAAATTAAGCCTCAAAAACTACTTCAGAACCCCATAAAAACACTAAAACAAATATTAAAGTGCCAAATTCCAATTCTTGGCGGACCATACTCCACACGAATCAAATATTGGCATCATATTCATGTCATATAATAGTATAAAAGTTATATAAATCACATGATCAACCAAATTCCAATCTATGAGGGCCCATAACACCTTAGGGAACAAAGTTTGGAACTCATTAAAAAGAAACTTTACATATCAGCAATACCCAATCAAATAACATGTATTCTATTAAGACATCTATCACAACAACATTCATATCTAGCACAACATCTTTTACAACAACATGAAATCAATAATGCCTCCAAAATATCATGACAAGAATGCATGTAATGTGATCCCTATCAAGTTCCTATATGATGCATGAGATGGAATACCCTCATCTCATTAGGTTGTAACAAAAATAGAACCTCGATGATATAAATCATAATGGCACAAAACATGTATATCAACCAATGGTGAAATAAAATCAACTATAACAATTGAAAACCAAAAAAAATAAAATATTCGAGGTTACATGGATTTTCCCTATACATGTGTTAGATACTCCTGGTAAAAACTTATTACCAACTACATATTACTTGTAATCCATATCTGTAGGCCCCAAGTAATAATTCAAAGAATATAATAATCCTCTGATACCACTTTATAATGTCCTGGTTCTAGGTGCCGCCTAAAGGTGCCTTGTACCCGGTTGATCTAATGGAATCAAGCATATTTCTCCAAATTCCAGAGGCTACTGACTAGCAGTGAAGTACTTGGGTGTGATAGTGGGGAACCTATCCCATCATTGGCAGAGTAACATAGTGGAATAACAATAATATACAACAAAGGAAGAAGTAAAACCATACAATAAGTAAACATCAGAAGAGTAAAAGTAAATAAAAGCTAGAGAACATATATAAATGTTTCATGTCACATATTTCTAGGAAAGAATCCAAACAATTCACAATTCTGGAGTATGAAATTAAACCCAAAGTACTGAAAAGTAAATAAACTCTAACAACATCGTAAGTGGAAGCTTGGTCCCATGCTCTCTGGCTCCACAACAATCATGTACCTGATGTATAAGGGTGCTTGCCCTTATCTATACCTGCAACAATATAATCTGTTCAGGCATAAAAGCATGACCCAAATAAGGTATGAGATGAATCCTAGTATGAAACCACCAAAATATCTATGCCTAAATGTCAGTGAGTATATATAGCAGGAAAAATTCAAAATGATGTAATAAACAAGGAAGTACTAAAAAGTAAACAATCATAAAGTCTCAAACTACATTCATTTAAATTTTACAATTATTCAACCAATCATTCTCAAGAAACCCTCTATGAAATTTCTCACATCCTAACGCCGCTGGTTTAAGTTATCATTTAAAAATAAAGATATAATTTCCCCCTTGGATAACTCATATAGTCTAACCCCTTTGGTCTAAAGCAAACAAAGACTCTTTGAGGAAGCAATCACCGTCAATTCTTCTAGCAGTCTTCTAGCAATAAACTACATAGTCTTTGAGTAATAACTCAATGTCCAATACCCTAGTGATCTCATAATGTTATACTATAGTCACACTAAGGGAGAACTCAACTTCAATCCCCCCCTATGGTCTCACAACGTAAAAAGTATAACAGACACTCTAGGGAAGCCCTCAATGTCAATTCCCCTGATGGGATAACTAAATCAGGTTCTCATAGACCTGTGTAATACAATTGTGCACAAATAAATCCATTAGCCAAAGTAAATCTCAAATACTACTTGGATGAACAACTATAATGCATATTACAGGCATGTCATACAACGTCAACTCCATCCTAACAGTACTATGCATGGAAAACAAAATAGCCTAACAGGTAGTTCTAGACCCAAAAAACAATATCAAACAACATGGGAAACCTATCCATAATCAATGTAATAAACATAATTAATAATAAATAACCCTTAATAAAGAAATAAAACCATAGTAGGTATCAACAAGGTGAAATATCCAAAACAAGATATACCCTAAACTTGGGTATTCATCACTTTTTGCACATAGAATCCAAAGAAAAACTACGATAGGAAAAACCACCTACCTCGATGTTGTACACTCGATATAGTTGAACCTAAACCTTTGAATTGACCTAGAACATCTTAGATATACCAAAACATCAAAAAATCTCAACATCGAATATCTGACAAAAAGGGAAATTAGGAGGAGAGGCTCTAGAAGAAAGAAGAACTCGCCGAGGTGATTCCAACGTAATCAACACTGTTTGATTTAGAGAGCGAACGACGGGTCAGTGGATCAGAGAAGAATCATCGCCTTTAGTCTCTCCTCGACTAGAAGAGGTTAGAAATATATGCTTCTAGGTATGAGACATGACCCCGGTCCGAGATATCAAATAAAATAAAAAGAACATGGCATGTTATTTAAATATATACACTGTGTATATGCCTTAACTGGACCCTGATTTACGAAGTCTCCAAGTAAACCCACATGTCCATTTTATGGCCATTACACGGCTAGTATATGGATAACTCTAACAACCAGATACATGACCTGTACTACTAAGTACACAGTGTGTACTTATAAGTACATGGCGTGCACTCATTAAAATTTTAAAACTCTCATTTTTCTCAAAAACACTCGAAATCAAGATTCATACCTGAAATGAAGATTTAGTTTCTTAAAATTTTCAATTTACTTTTTCACATTAATAAAATAAGAAAACAAAAAAATCACCAACCTCAAAATCCATCAATGTTCATTGCATGATAATGGATCACGTTACAGATCTCTCATCACCTTTCCTACAAGAATCACATCCATCCAAGGATGCCGTGACACAACCATGATAACAATAATCAATAAATCTACATTAGAAAAATGGTGGATCATATTTCATCACATTTAAATAATAAAAATGAGTAAATGAGATCAAAACGGGATAAATTGAATGAAAAAAAGGAAGTAATGCACCTTGGATCAACTATGGTCACCACAGATCAAGGAAAGAATCCTAAGGATTGATCCTCATTGAAGGAATATCAAAACTTCTTTGAATTGGGCCTATAGTCTCCTAGAATGAGAGAGAGGAATGGATTTACATAGGGATTGCGAAACCGGAGTGCATTAAAACATTTTTAAAAGTGCTAAAAATGAGATTTACATGGAATGTATACCATTTGCACATTATGTAGACGTTGAGGGTAAAATATCACCAGAAACAACACTATTTTTTATTATTTAACACCCAAAATATACATATAACTTATTATCCTATGAACCACCATTAACAACTATGTGATCCATTCATACACATTATGTAATCTTGTCACGTTGTGTATTCACCCTTCTTCCAGTATTTAATAGCCAAACCACTCCATACGACTTCCAAGACACCTCCGAGAACCATGAGCCTTACAAACATGAAAAAGGGCCAGACCAAATGGATTTGGGGCATTACATCGGGCACCTATAAAAATATTATAGTCCTTAAAAATCTAAACCAGATCAGAGACAAATGCAAAGGAGGCACAAAAGTATCCATCCCGTGAGAAACCACTCAACGGTCTCTCCATCACAAAAGAACAACCACCTCACTAGGAGGAAAGATCACAAAACCACACAACCACTTCAATTAGCTCTTAAACACTCTCTCGATATAGATACCTATGAGAAATAGTAAATCTAAAACAAGAAACAAGAGGAAACCATATTATAAAAATGAAAAATAAACGTAAAAAAAACAATGTTACAAGAGAAGATATAAACATCAAACATCTTAGGGTACTGATCGTGAATCTAGAAATCACATTCCTCGGTATTGTCCTCCTTGCAACCATGACACCACAAGACTCTAAGAAAGGGAATAGAATTCCCATGAAATATCTTCTTCTGTAGGACATGAATCTCTAGAGGATGCTCCTCGAATGTCACATCATCATCAACATCGATATCTCCCCAATCAATGACATTAGAGTAATTGTGAAGATAAAAACAGATATTCGACATGTGAAAAACATCATGTATCCTTCTTATCTATGGGGTAAGTGGTATCTGATACACCATAACTCCAACTAAATCTAATAACTCAAAAGGCCCAATAAACCATGGTGAAAGCTTACTCCCATGACCAAACCTTCACCGCCTATGGTGATTAGTCACCTTGACCAACATGTGATCTCCAGTGTCAAACTCTATAGGTCTGCTCCTATGACTTGTAAATAATTCAAGATGATCATGTGTTACTTTTATCCTCCCAATAATTACCTAAACTATCTCTATAATATTCTGTACCAGTTTTTGCTTGAGAAATTATTCTTCTCTAACCCTAGTCTAGCATAAAAAATAATGGAAAGGTTGGTCATAAAAATATATAAATGACACCATACCAGTGGTGGAGTATAAAATATTATTTTATGAAAACTAAACAAAGGGAAGGTGCTTCACTAAAAAATCTCAAAAATCCCATACATAAGAGCACAACATATCTTCCAAAGTCTGGAAGGCCCATATTTTCTGGACATCTGTCTGTGGATAAAAATTAGTGCTAAGAATAAATAAGAACGAATATAATTATGGATACCTCTCCATTCCCAAAAGGTAAAATGAGTATCTTGACCAGAAAAGATCATCCTCGAGACTCTGTGGAGATGAACCACCTCCTCCAAATACTACCTCAAAAAACTACCACCAATATTGACTCCCTGATCATGATAAAGGTAGATTATTTCACCAAATTATCTAATATCACGTATATAGAATCATAACCTATCTAAACTCAACATAATCCAATAATCAAGTCCATAAATATATCATCCCACTTCTACTAGAGAATATCTAACAGATGGAGAAAACCATCAAGAACATGATGCTCGACCTTCACCTTATGGAAGAAAAAACATCAAGAAACAAACTCTTCAACTTTAGGATTCTACCGAGGACACCAAAATTGACATCTCAATGCTTGTTAAATCATTTTTACGATCGGATGTACTAATAAAGGAAAACCATGGATCTCACAGAGAACAATCTCCCTAATCATCGAAGGAATAGAATGCCTTCCCTGAATCAACACAAGGTGTTATCCATCCTCATTAGAACCATATAGGGAATAAAAAAACAACTTCATCTCCTAGGGCCTCCACCTCAGAATCACACATCTAGGATTCTACCACCTACTACACCATATATTACTATACTGTCATCTGGAAAAGGAAACCTCCACCTCCAACTTATCTCATATCAATATACATCACCAATATCTCTATAATATCCCACTAATAATCCATAGATTCATGCAAAACATTACCACATTACTTCTTTCTCATCGCATTAGCTATTACATTTACCTTAACTGGTGTATAAGAAATCTAAAATTTATAATCCTATAATAATTCCATCCACTGATGCTGGAACAAGTTCAAGTCACACTGAGAGAAGATGTATCTCAGGCTTTTATGATCATTAAAAGCAACAAAACTCACACTAATGAGGTTATTTTTCCATAACTTCAAATTGAAAACTATTTCTACAAACTCAATATCATGTGTTTCATAATTACACTCATGGGGATGTAATTATTGAGACCCATGAGAAACAACCAATATCTAATTCATCAAAACATAACCTAGTATAAGACACAAAGAATCATATAAAACCTCAAACTAAACTCCATTTTCGGTAAAAAGGGACTGGATCACGTAACAACTCTCCTTTAGGTACTCAAAATCTTCCGAAAACATGTCAGTTCATAAGAATTATTAATCCTTTCTAATGAAATCTGTTAGCGGAGTCGTAACCTGAGAGAAAGTGCCTACGAAAAATCCTGCAATAGCTCAAAAGAACAAGTGAAATATGCACCTCTCATACTATCATGGGGGCTGCCTAAGACACAAAATACTCTATTTTGGAAGGTTCCTGAGCTACTACTCACTAGGACACAACATGCCCTAGGAAAAAAAATTCACGTGTCCATAACTCACACTTTGAAAAATTCCAAAATAGTGACTCATAGTGAAGAACATATTACTTGAATATGCTAGGTATGTTCCACCTCCGACATAGAGTATACAATGATTTAATTGATTAAAACGACCATGAACATATCTAGGAACTCTCTGAACATGATGTTCATCAACCCCATGAACAGAATTGGAGCATTACTCATACTAAACGACATCACAAAGAACTCATAATGCCCATGAAAAAATGGAATGATGTCTTCAAAATATCATCATCCTTCACCCACATATGAGGATATCTATACCAAAAATTGATCTATGAGAACCAACTTGATCCCTTTATCTAATCAAATAAACCATCAATCTGTGAAAGAGGATATCAGTTCTTGACTCTCACTCGGTTAATGTAATGTTAATTCATACAAAGGAACAATCTAACATCAAAATTATTCATGAACAAATCCGGGGTACCCCAAGGTAACAAAATAGGCCAAACAAAACCTCACTACAACAAATCATCATGATGTACTCACAAATACTACAACTCAAAATTTACCATCCTTTATAGATACATAGAGATATGAGACATTCTTGGATATATCATGATACCAAACATGATCTCCCATCAAGAGGTTAATGATAAAAACTCTTCTAGAAATATATCAGGATCCTATTTCCGATCCCTCATAAAAACCAACTACCAAAACTCTGATGATATCATAATTAACTCATCCATAAATTATGATAAATATGGAGCACACCTCTAACTCATATGAGGGTATCACTTTCCAAGAAATGTCGATGGCTCTACATTAAAATCACAAAACACAACCTGACTTCAAATACAATCCATGATATCCTATATTGAATATAACTAATACTTATTGAGGATGATGATATATGGATGTATCCACAAAAAAGGAAGTATTATCAAGAGTGGGGCTACACCAACACTAGATCACTATACCAAAATACATTATATAAGACAGCTTAACATCTAACTTTCATAGTCAAAGCCAAGGGAACTGAAATCATCTCTACCTCAAGTGCCAAATCATAGATGATGGTAGGTGATATAAAATAGTGCATCACTCTGGAACCCAAAAAGGATGCACCCATATAGAAAAAAATCAATGAGTACCTCGAATTATGTCTAGAAAACTAGGTAATAGCAATACTAATGAATGAAGCTGACCACAAACTGCTCTACGATATCTTTGTTCGTACTAACAACCACCTCCAAGGCTTCACATTTCTCCTTCAGGATGAGGAGAATCTCTTGTTATTCCTCTTACTTCTCCATCTCCTCTCTACTAATATAAACATGGAGCACCCTACTACTACTAACATGACTGAAACTACCTCAATGGTGGAAGCTAAAGTGGAACATCTAGAACACACTGACTTATAAGAAAGGTTGGGAATTATTTCCATTGATTAACTCATGATCAAAAATAAAAACATATGTATAATCCCATGGAATATGTATGAGATCCACTTATTCTAGATAAATGAGATGATGAGGGTTGGGAGATACCCCTGAATTACTAAAAACTCTTCTGTCTTTAAAATTGGAAAATCTGGATCATAGATATACGTCATAAAGTATCCTAATGACTCCCCTCTCAAAATGACCCGATTATAGATAGTGTCCTCTTTATAATATCTTCTAATTATAGCACCTCTATATATATCTTTAGTATAAACGGGTTGACCTGGAAATATATATTTGGATGTAAAGCCTCTTAAAAATGCATCACCCAATCCGCCTCATCTAGAAATAGGTCTAAATCCTATCTTAAAAGGGTACTGAAATGAATCCTGAAATCTTGCATACTGAAGATCCCATACCGAAGGGTAAGAATATTTTAAAGACTATCCACCTTCATGGTTCATGAAAGAAACATTTCTCTAAACTGGTCTCAGAACTCCTCCCAGGAGACTATCAACTCCTTGTGATCCCTGAGGAACAAGAACCATCATTTATTCACTACTCCATACTTCATTGTCACAACCAACAAAAACCCATGCTAATTCTGAGCACAAATTGAAATGAAATATATGTCAACCTTCTCCAACTAGTCGTCTATAAATTAATATGAAACAGAGCCCTCATATTTCTGTAGACTATGAAACTAAAAATCTGAGAGCATCCTCCAAGTGTCATTTTCATCCACCTATACCTGTGGTGATCTACTAGCACATCTTACTAAACATATTTGGTGCAAAACTGATGAGTACATTGACCTGGAAGCACACCTCAAAAAACAAAAAAATATTAGAGATCCCCAACCTAGAATATAGAATACTTAACATTAATTAATTAATTATGTTTTTAGGGTTTTAACCTATACCAAGGTCAACCCATTTCAAACACATGCCCAAATTAGAATGATACATGATCATTTTGAAGGTATCTACCTTGAAAACAATATCAATTCATTTAGTAGGCTTAGTTAACATTAACGTATATTCATTAGATTATATGGGGCCCTAAGTACCCATGTCTCAATTGGTCTATCATGATTAAATCACTTAATAATTTAGCTAATTTTTTTTATCTACAACCCTATACAACCTCACCAATGCCTAACTCCAAAATCCATCCTATCTATCAAACATGAACAACTGATACCACTCTATCATGACCCCCTCACCACAATGAAACCAATAACGGGAGAGAGATGGTGACTACCCATGTCCCACCTCCAGTAGGCCCCCGAATCACGACCAACACTAAGGGTATAATAAAAATGCATATGGGAGGAATTGCACTGTATGAGAAACAAGAAGAAGAGAGAGATAAGAAGGATACAAAGACCAAAACCTACTCAGATATATATTAATAAAATAAAACCCAACTAAAAAAATGAAATTCCATATAATAGTAAAAAAATAAATGAAAAATTGAAATTACCAAGAAGGTAAAGGTAGCATTGACTACAAATCCCCAATAGATCCTTTAAAACCCCAAGATAGTAATACCCAGTCAAATCACCAACCTACTCTAGATGACCTAAAAAACAATATATATATATGTTTGGTGAGCATAAAAGTATACATAATAAGATCTTCCCCAAATCCTCTCATTAAATAGATAAATAAATCATTCTAAATGACTATGAATAATAGAGAAACTAACTCATCACATAAACAAGTATACTCGATTCCCAGATTCACTAGGGATAACTCTCAACAAGTTCCCATACAAGAGAGAATATAATATAATAATGAAACATCAAGGGTACCTCGCTCCCTCTTCCCCACCAGTTTTTCACTTTTCCCCAACATCACAGATCCTGAGAATATCTCTCCAAAATAATTCCATCCTAAAAATACATAGTAAAGGCATCACAACATTCACCCTATGAATCACATCATTAAATCATCCCATACAGATATCCAAATATAGTAACCAAGTAGTTTCCTGGTGCCACCATATATTTTATGACAGTTATAAAACATCAGGTATTATACCTTAAGCAATAACACCCATACACTGAGTAAGTACCGCAAATCATCATATCCTAAACATGTCATACTGACAATAATCCTTTCAAAACTATAGCTGGTAATACATGTGTGTGTAATAACCACAGTCCATAACATCCCTCTACACATGTATATGGGAAAACTAACCACCATGCACACTTGAAAAAGTAACTACCAAGAGAATATTGTAGGGATATAGGGGGTAATCATCCATCCATCCTCCCACATGGATGTTGGGTAAAATACCCTCCCAGCTTCCACTAGGTGTCAATCGCCCTAACAGAAATGGGTGGAGAATAATATGAAATCACATAATATACATGATATAATATAGCTCACAAAAAATGATAGAGTTATTATTTTAATTCTTTTAAATATGTGTTTAAATGATTTAATCCCCCCCCCAATTATTGAATATTAGTATATTTCCATCATAAGAGTGTTTTTGATGAATTTTGGGTGTAATTGTGAAAATTCCATAATTCTGAAAAAATTGATAGTTTTCTAGGGTTTTTATTTTTTAGACATAACTTTTACAATTATTATAAAATTTATGTTATTAATTTTTTTAAGATTTACTTACTCATTGGATTCATCATTTTCTTCTATACCCAGACATAATAATACAAAAAATGGTCGTAAAAATTAATCAATTGGAGAAATATTTGGGACCAATAGAATGAACCCCACCATCATAAATAAGGAATATATCATATTACAAAAAAAATGATGTGACTAGATATTTTTTTGATAGGGAACTAAAAATTAAGGGTTCAAATAAAATTTTATAAATTAATGATCTAATTAAGGCATCTTTTGGGATCTTCTTAGTGGAGTCAGTGAAACAGTGTTTGGGGCCCTAAAAAAGTCACGTTCATTGATTCGACCACATATTAATTTACAGAAGTCCAAATAATTTGAAATTTTCTTGTTTGATATAAAAATAAATTCCAAACATATTTTAAGAAGATACAATTATGATTTTATATAGGCTTGAGGGTAGAAATAAATAAAACTTCTGGCATGTATATTCTGGAGGAGAAAAATTTCTATTATTCGTTTTCTCTCTTTTGTTTTTAATAGTATTATAATGAGTTCTCCCCCCCCCCCCTTATTAAAAATTACCCTGACCATGGTGGGGGTAAACATATGTGTTATTGGGGAAGGATAGGTTTTCTATTTTACAAATCATGAGTTCTTTCATTTAATGTTTTATGATCCTTTTCTCTCTTCTGCAAAATTGGATTCAATTTCTTATAACGATTTTTATTATCATATATGATTGTATTATATTTTTTATTTCATTATTTTAATAACTTTGGTCAATTATCAATTTCTCCCTTCACTAGGATATGATCTATGTATGATGTAATAGATAAGTTATTAGTGGTGAATTACTCGGTGATCTCGGATATGTGTGTGAGGAGCAGTGAATGTTCTTGATTGGTAAGGATAAACAAGACCTGATTGGGATTTTCACAAGTAAATTAGAGATATTCACTAAAAAATATTACACATTGGCAATAAAGTAGAAAAATATGCGATTTTAGTAATGTTTCTTCCCACCATTACTATTTGAATATGGCAGTGAGAAGAAGAGATTGTGGATTCTAACTTCTATCAACTTAACATAAAATAATTCGATAAGTTGATCTATGATAGAATTATAATTGGAAAACTGACCCTAAAAACATCACCAACACATATAATAGTTTCAATCACCTGTTTTATTAATTTTATATGAAATTTTTTTTTAATTAATTTTCTTTTTTAGTATCTTTATTTTCTTTTCAAAATCACAAAATTTCAAAAAAAACCTCACATCTTTCTCTAATTTTAAGGTGAGAGCTTTATTTTTGTGTGCTCCTCTATGAACAAAACTTAGGTTAATTACAATAAAACATTTTAACTTAGTAAAAAATTTTTTTTCCCACTCCCCACTATAGGCATGTGTCAAAACATGGTGCCATTTCTGGGGAGGCTTTTCCAACTATCTAATTATAACATTTAATAAATATTTTTCTTTACTTCCATAAAAAAACTATAAAATAATTTACACAATGTATTCCAAATGAATTAATTCTTATTGGATTAATTACTCATAGTTATAGGGACAAATTGTTCATAATGATGAGGAATCCCTCTTTCAAAAGCTTTATGAACTCTTTATTTTTTCCAAGAAAATGATGAATGGACTTGTCATAGATAAATCGCTTCAGGAACTGATATACATGGTTAATCAAGTTAAAACCTATTATCAAAGATTAAATTACAAGAAGGATGTTACTTTAGATAAAATACCTCAACCTAAACAAAAATTAGAACCAGTGGTGAAAGTGAATTCTCCACTCATATTTCAAACAAAGGAGCCTGACTACCTACCTCTTCCTTGTGAAATTCAACTCAAAGAGTAACATCCCACTGAAGAAACAATTGAAACTGATCTAATTAATGGAGATTATTTTATATTGACCCCATTATCTTATGATTTAATTGATTCTAAATTGATTATCACCTCCCCTTTTTTAAATATTTAGAATCTACTAACACTTATTTTTCCTTGTAAGAATATGATGAATGGGATGATGTACCTGAGGAGGAACATATGAAGCTCCCCAATCATGTTGATCATTTATTGGAGGGAGTTAGAGATGATATCCTGTTGGTTTTCCTAAGGAAAAGGAGAAACAATCTTATTACTTTTAAAGGGAATAATTTGATATTGATTCATCAAATTTAAATTTTATTCAAATAGAATTAAACTTTGATTTTCCCTTTGACTATTCTTTTGATGTAGAACACCTTAACCAACCACTGGAGAATGATGAAGAGGATGTGAAAGTGGAAAACAAGAAAGAGGGGGACTCATTGTTTTCCATAAACCCACCATTGAAGATGAATAAAATTTTAATAGGGGAGGATTTTGAATATTATATCCAGGTAGTCCTCAATAATAATGAAGAATTAAAATATAGAAAGAAGAATATGTGTTCGTTCAAGAGAAAGAAAATTCACCAACCATCAGATTGGGGATAACCAACTAAAACTACCCATCTTGGGGCAGTCAAATCCCAAGGCTGACTTGGGGTATTAAAATAATATATATCCTTGTTTTCTCATCAAATTTATATATTTTGTTCAATAAATATCTTATGATTTCTTTTGTTCTTATGATTGTAGGTTTTTAGTGAGCAACACTTTGGATGTTAACTCAATGTTGCCCTACTAATAAGTTAGGTTTTATCTATCCTTTACACTTTGTTTCTTGTTGTGATTATATAAAAAAAACTTACTTAAATGTTAAATACATTTTACTGCATTGTGGACACTACATCATTTATGTGTGGGGGAGGGAACCTCTGTTGTTTAAGGTTTTTATTTGTTGTTTGTTTTCTTATTTTCAAGAAAATATTATGTTCTTCGAATTTTGTGTGATTTTGAAACTTTTGAGTAGAAATGATTATATTTGACATTTTCAAAAACCATGTCCATGAGTGAAATGATTTATTCTGTTAAACTAATCTTAAATTAATGCTAAAAATGACTTTATTTCAAGTTCAAATCGTTATGAATTTCATGAAATGAAATTTGTTTTTTAAATCTTGTGCCACATATCACTGTCTATATCTTTGAAATCAATTTCATGTGAGGATTATAAACAATTGTTTTCATATTATTTACATTAACCTAACTTCTTGAGAGAGCCTAATCATGATTTATTTAACAAGAATTTAATTTATTCGTATCAAAACATGAGGGTTTTAGGTACATTTGTTTTAAATTATTGAGGCATTTTTTTTTGAAATCCCCATTTTAATAGAATAATTTTTTTTATAATGGCCTGCCTTGAACGTTTAATCCTTCTATTCCTTAGAATCTACGAACAAACAGTTAGGTTAGCCACATTACAAGCCAATTTTCTTTATACAACAAGATCTTGAAGTGATATTTCATGATCTAGTTGAACTTAAGTGTGGGGGAATCTATGTTGTATTTTGATACCTTTTTAGTGATACATTGGGAGGAAAATAAAATACTAAAGAGAAGATATTTCTATTGAAAAAAAAAATCTATTGAACTATGTGCCTTTTTAAAGCTTTCACGATAAGAGAAGCTGTGCCTTTTTGGAGCTTCTAATAGAGGAAGAAAGTTGTTCCTTTCTGTAGCATTAAAATAAATTATGTCTGAGAAGATTGAAATGATTATTACTAAAATACAGAACTATGTAAACATTAAATGAGTTTTCATGACGAAGGAGATTGTTTTTACTAAGGGGAGTGATGAGGATACCATACATGAGTGACAATTAGAATAATGTAATTTTGGTTAAAAATAGCCAATGCATCCTCATTCAGCCTCAGAACTTTTTACATCTTAATTATAACAACTAGAAGCCACCGAGAAACCCCAAAAATTTCTCATGATAAACATACGTCATTAAATCACATCGAGTTGAGATGTAAGAATATACCAAGCCTATGGTGACCTTTGTATGAGTTTGAATGAGAAATACATTGATGAAAAAGAATTGAAATTTTCATGATGATAGAAAATGTATGTTAGGAAAGTGTTGTGTGTGCATTGTAGGAGAAAGGAAGAGGAAATATATTTAATAGTCTGGTTTGAGAACTTTGAATAATTTTTTTTAAGATTCATGATATATTTTGTTTCTTGTTTCGAAATTGGTAGATCTCATGGATATGTGTATTAAATTTTCCTAGGTTTGATTTTGATGTTCTCTTTCCCAGGAGTCCAAGTACTATGAAGGGGGGAATTGATATAGCTAATATTTTCATTATTTCTCATATTATTTTCAATGATTTACTCCCTCCTAGTTAGTTAATTTTAGTATATTTTCATCATTTTAGTGTTTTTGATGAATTTTGGGATTAATTGTAAAAATACATTAATTCTGTAAAATTGATAGATTTCCAGGGTTTATGTTTTTTAGAAATAACTTTTAAAATTTAGATCCAATTTAAGTGATTCCTTTTTTTAGTATTTACTTGATCATGGGATTTATCATTTTCTTCTAGAACCAGACCCAATTATATACAAAATGGCCCAGAAAAATTAATCAACTGGAGAAATATTTCTAACCAGCAGAATGGACCCCACCATATTAAATCAGGAATATCTCATATTACCAACCTTTAAATGATTATATTATATCTTGTTTCTAAATATAGCTAAACGTGGATTATTCACATTAAAATTCATAATTTAATGAGCTCATTAAGGAATATTTTAGGTGATTCCATGTGGAGTGGGTGAAATAGTGTTTGGCACCCAGAAAAAGTCATTCTCATTGATTCAGCCATATCTTATTTTAAAAATATCCAAAGTTTTTTATATTTTAAGGGTATATATCCAAATTAAATCCAAACATCTTTTAAGAAGATAGCTATATGTGTTTCAGCTTGCTGGTTTAAAGAACAAAAGAAAATTTCTGGTGGATAGATTCTGGACGAGCAAAAGTTTTGTTCCTTGATTTCCCTCTTTTTTTCTTCTTAGTTTTGTAATGAGTTCGTATTCTCAATTATTAAAAATTAAAATTAACATTTTGGGGTAGAATTTTGAGTGGTTAGAGAAGAATTGGTTTTTTATTTTGTAATTCATGAGTTCTTTCACTTAATTTTTTAAGATCCTTTTCACTCTTCTATGAAATTCGTTTCAATTTCTTATAACGAGTTTTATTATCTTATACGATTTTAATAGATATTAAATTCTATTATTTTTATTTCTTTATTCAATGAAAAATTTCTCCCTCCATAGGGATCAGGTTTATATATGATGTAATAGATCAGTTCTTAGTGGTGATGTACTCAGTGATCGATAGTATGTGTGTGAGGAGTAGTGAATGTTCTTGATTGTTTAGGATAAACAAGACTCGATTTGGAATTGTTTAAGTCAATTGGGGGTATTAGCTACAAATATATTACACATTATTAATAGAGTAGACCAATATGATATTGTAGTAAGGCTTATTCTCACTATTACAATTTTACAAAGGGAGTGAGAAGAAGAAGTTGCGGATTCTAATTTTTATCGATATAACAGAATAGAATTGAATAAGTTGAACTGTGATAGAATTGCAATGGGAAAACTGACCCTGAATCAATCAATGTCTCATATTATTGATTTCAATCACTTACTTTTATCAATTTTATTGGAATATTTTTCTTAAATACTATCTTTTTTCCTAGCTTCCTTCTTGTCTTTTCAAAATCAAACAATTTTAAAAAATAAATAACATCACTTCTTTCATTAATTTTAAGGTGGTAGATTTATTTTTGTTCTCTTATATCTTGAGAAAACATAGGTTAATTACTATAATAAATTATAACTTATAAAATTTTTTTTTTACAAACCACATGACAGACACGTATCAAACATACTATGGGAATAACCAAGTATTAGACTCAAAAACAAATAACATCGCATGCTTAAAAGATGTGTTCTAAGAAAACCATCGTATACATCCACTAAGATGAAACATGCCACAAAGAACCTTCTGATGATAAACTAGTGTGTAAAATAAGGAAGATCAAATAAGAAACTCATCCATCAGTCAATAAATAGATTGATAAGTGATCATACCAGCTCTCAGCATCTCATCAAAGGGTAATCCCCTCTTTAGCTTGTTCCGTCACCTCTGATCTCACCCCCGATACACACATTCATACATAGACACAATGTTGCTTTATAGGAATCATCTTTTTCCACATCATTTAGGACTCCCTGTCCAAATATCACAATAGCTAACCAAGGCTCATCCATCCCAGACTCAAATCCCATTCAGGCCACCCCACCAATATCACATCTTATCCCCTCATTATCATCCATACCATTCTCAAATCACAAAGCTCATATCCATAGAACAAAAAAAAGAAACAAAAAACATGCATAGTCAACTATAAAATGGGGCCTTCAAAATAGGGCATTTATCCATCTCATGCAAATGATCTCTCACATCTCTAAAAAAGTCACTCATCCTTCTAAAAAGAACGAACTACTCAAGTCCAAGAAAATTATCATTATCACAAAACCAGTTCTTATTCCATATTGAGTTAACCTATTAATTTATTAAAAGGATCTAACTATGGGAAACCTAAGGAATCAATCTTTATCAAACTATTAAAGAAAAAACATGCTATTAACATTTAATTCAGTTTCAACAAAACTAGAGAAGTACATTCTCAATTAACATAAATATTAAATTATTATCATCATGTGTAAAAATCCTTTACATTATTTATCCATTACATTAATCACATGTAAGATAAAACCAAATTAATCATGAACGTTTCAACAATTTTATTATCATCAAATTACATTAACCATTATATTATGGACATGATTCTTCTTAAATTTCTCAATCCATTTAATTATAAAATAATTTAGGATTTATGTTTTTTTACCAATTTCAATCATGAAAAATATGCTAATCCAAATCATAACAAATTTTTCTAACAAATCAAGGCATAAATGTTAAACAATCAAGAAAATAAAGAGGCAAACCACTATCATGGTATAAAGAAACAAGATTTACACTATGTTATCACAACTAATTTTTTTAATATAGATGAATAATTATTTTTCCAATTTCATTGACTTAAAAAAGGATAATCCGTGATTAATTTATGATTTCATGTAAATGAAATAAGATAAAAAAAGAATACCCTACTTCAAAATCCATCAATGCTATTTTCATGAGAACTATACATGTTACAAATGTCTAATATTCTTCTTTGTAAGAATTGAAACCATCTGTGGACACTAAAACTCAAAAAAAAACCAAAACCAACAAAGAAACCCCCATTAGAAACATGGGATATCATCCTCCATTGTATTGAAATAATAAACATGAGGAAATGGAATAAAATTGGGTGAAACTGCTAGAAAAAAATAGGGAAGACACCATGGATCAACTAGGGTCACCACAGATCAAAGAAAAAATACCAAGGATTTATCCCCATAGAATGAGTCCCCAAAACACCTATAACGGAGCTTTTAGAAGCCTAGAATGTGAGAGAGGCACAACTGAACATAGGGTTTGAGAAACCCATATGGCTGAAAACATTTATAAAAGTACTACATAGGAGATGTACATGCCGTGAAAACAATTTACACACCGTGTAAATGTTGGTGGTCCAATGTCATTGAATAGTGCATCAATTTTTATTATTTCAAATAAAAAATATACACGTCATGTAGAATCCTGTGAAAATCCATTAACAAGATGTGAAGAAAACCTACAAGGCATGTATGATTTACACTTTTTATAGTCAACCTGTTTCTAGAATTTAGCTGCGAAACCCCTCCAAACCATTTCTAAGCCTCCTCTGAGCACTATGGGCCTCAAAAAAATGAAAAAAGGATAGTCCACATAGATCCAAGACCTTACAAAATTGGTGGTTAAGATAGAATAAATTGATGTGTATTATCTTCTAGTTTTGTTTTAGTAAATTATTCCAAATTATTTATTATTTTGTTCCATCATCCTTATATGCTCTTGTGTGAAACTATACTTTCCCCTAAATTATTTCCTAAATATAAGAAACTTATTCATCTTATATAACCAGGTCCTATAGTAATGTTAAAAAATATACAAAATCAGAATATGATAGATCAAATTTTAATTTAGAATTATTAATTTTTTTAATAAACTTAATTCCTATAAATTTAAACTCGCTCAAAACTTTTAGCATCAAACACTTTTTTCCTTAATCATGGGTGATTCGAAATTACTTTTAGAGAGGTATTTATATATTTGAGTTGTTATTAAACCTCAACAATGTCTTCTTGAAATGTAGGTATAACAAGAATCCCATTCTCTTCACCTAGAATTTTTTTTCATTCCAACTATTTAACTTTAACTTCCTCAAATTTAGGGGAAGTGATCATTAATAGGTTTCCCCGTTATTTAAGAATCTTGAAATTATCTTGAAGTGTTAGGTAATTTTGTTCCATTTGATAATAACATTTTTCCATTTGATGTGTATTTTATATCATTAAAACCTTAAAATATTCATCCATTTTAGACAATATTGTACTACCACATGTATATAAAAATCACTTAAGTAATCCATGTTGACATAAAAATGAAAGATATACAATAAATCAATTTTTTATTTTTTTTCTTTTCTTTTATATAAAATATAGTCCCCAAAAATGACACCAAATTGATAACAACACTTTTTAAGGAACTACCATAAAATTAAACTATTATTTTCCTAAGAATTTACCATAATGGCACAACCTTTGTTCAATCCCCTAGAGGCTACTTACACGCACTAAATTTCCACTGTCACTATTTATATTCTAGATGATATAATAATAACTTATATATAGAGGGATTAAATATGTATGTGAGATAAGTATTATATATATAAATTCAAAGAAAAATATAATAACGTTAAAAGAAACAAGTAATGAAAATGTTATTTGGATATCATAGTGATTGGCATCATTGTTCAAAAGGAAGATCAATATTTGATTAAGTGAGGTGATAGAGACCTATAAAACCTTAACATATCATTCTTAATGTGATTATACTATACTAAGACCTAAAAATACAAGAAAATACTCTTTCTAATATCATTTGGGATACATCTTGTTCAACCATCACTATCTATGCCATGCTTCATTGTATACATGAAACAAATAGTGAAGGAAATAATAAATGATAAATGAGAAGAAGAACTCGATGTAAGAGAAGATGGGGTGACCTCACAATGTAATCAATTTTACCACCACAAAAATTACTAGAATATAATAATGTGATTTATGTTAAAGAATTATGAAACTCAATCAAACCTACATTCTCTCCCTTAAAAAATTTTTGAGGTTAATTTCCCATTTTCATGAAGTTAGTAGGGAACAAGGTGGGAGAAAACATTAAATAAAATGATATGGGAGTATGATAGGAATAAGTACATGTATTTATTAAATATTTCGAATAATATTATACAAAAATAAAACACTAAAAATATACCGAAAATGGCCAACTAAATTTTCTTTCCCTTTGAAATGGAAATAGAGTAAAAATTTATAAGGGAGGGGTGCTCATTTCCACTCCTTATATAACCATTAGAACATTATTTATAGTATCTATAATAAATTACTGAATTTAAAGAAAATATTATTCATTAAACTTATTTATATTTTTTATATACATTTACTGATTTTTTTTTCACAATATGGCCATGTTTTGAAGGATTTATGGAAGTCTAACTTCAGAAAATAATTCTACAACAAAGACTATTGGAATTCCAATGATCCTACCTACCATTCATTTATAACCTTAAAATATATATAATTTAATGTGAACATAGTAATATAATTTTTTAGATATCTATTATCTATCTCCATGTAAATTTTTATCTCCATTGGTCTTTTACTACATGAGATATGGGACTATGTTTAAAAGTGACCCATTCCATGAACATATTTTGAAGCACAGATTGTGGATGGTTTGGACGTAAAGATACTAGATTAGATTTTCTCTGCAGTTTAATGATGTGAATTCCAACATGTATGTATTATTAAAAAATGTAATTTCTCAATATCAATCTATTTAGAAAATGTTTTGGAAAAAACAATAAATTAAATTAAAACAATTTAAATTCCAAATTTTGGAAATTCTAGAAATTAAGATCAAATATGTACTAAAACATATAAATGTGACCATGTCCCATAAAATAACACTATGATCGAAATAATGAAATTGAATTATATTATTAAATGTTTTACAATGTTAGCTTCATCACTCTCTCACACTTAAACATTTTTCTCTCAGGAAATCAACAAATATGCACATTAAAATCCGTACAGGAATCAAAAGGGAATAATATCCATGAAATTTAAAAAAAAATTCATATTGTATCATATATAAAAAAAATTCTCTTTTATTTTATTCCCTCATATTTAAATTTTTTTCAACCTCAATAATCCATCTATGGCCCGATAACAACCTACCTCACTTTTAATTTCATGTAACTCTTCACTCAAGAGAGATTGAATGTGGAGATATGCTCATACTTGGAAAATGAATGTATAACTGTAGGATTATTAAAATTATCATCTCTCCACACCACAACACATGAAGCTATTTAAAATAATTATTTCTTTTCCAAGTAATATTTATTTCATAGGGTTAGTGGGTAATTTTTTTTAAAACTTTATGGGTGAAAATGGGATTTTGAACACTCAAGCACAATAGATGAATATTAAATTGAAAACCTAGAGAATTTCTTCACTCAATTACCCTTACCAATTTGAATCACAATACCAACACCTATTGTGAAATGGTACATGATTCATAAAATTATTAAAATGAATGAATGAAAATTAATTCCCTTGGTCTTTTAGATCTTCATTTATCACAAAAGTAATCACAGTGAATTATTCAAGCTTATCCCATTCTTTTTTATTTTAATTTTTTTAAATTTTTTGAAGGACAATTGGATGATACAAATAAATAATAATGAAATGGAGAACCTATCCAATTATCTCTATCTATACATCCCAAAATAATTAAAAAAACTCAAAACACCAAAAAAAATTATGTGCATTATAAATAACACACATGGAAGGCCCCTCCCCCACCCTAAAACATTAAATATCTAAGATAAAATACTAAGAGTGTAGGTACTAAAGGAAAATTCATAGATTATAAAAAATAATAAGGGAACATGTAAATTTGGGAATAAAATTAAAATTATATTATCCAAATATGTTCTTCAATCATGTCAATAAAACTCTCTGATGTCCAAATATTTTTATAAACAAAATCCAAAGATCGGGTTCTAAACAAAAATCTAATTTTCACTCAAGAAAGTATGGGCACTATGAATAATATTTCAAAATTTTCCATAATACCTCAAAAGACTATAAAAATACCATGAGTTAGTTTTTCATGAAGTTATATTTTCGAAATTATCCAAACACATAATAATTATTGAAAATCAGATTCTAAGAAAAATTTCTCACATCAATATTCATTGAAAATCCATTTTTTCAAAAATCACGTCTACTCTTTAAAAATAAATTATAGTGTAAAAAACTATATTAATATTAATTTAAGTTAAAATTTCTAAAAATTTGAAAAAGAAAAAGAAAAAGAACACTGAAAAACTAAGTAGGTTGGCACCCCCTATACTTAAATTTAACTGCCCCTCATTTCAACTAAACAAAAAATAATGAAAAACTAGTGATAAGAAAAGACACTACTTGGGTTTATTTTATTATGTAAGCATTGAGTTACTATGATATACATTACCACATATATATTGAAATCAATTAGAAAAAATATATTAAAAAATAGGGAAAGGGAATAGATGGAAGAACATTGTTTGGACCCGGTGTTGGTGATAGGGTTTTATTACCCTATCTAGGAAATTACATATAGCTATCCCCAATCGGTTTGAGGGTATGGTTTCATAATCAAAAACCACAATATATTAGTACTCACAATTTTCATGAGTATACTACAAGAGTGAGGACCACAAAATAAATGGAAAATATACAGAATCCCTCAAAGAGATGAAAGAGATAATTTGAGGTTCATGTTGGGGGGGAATATAGTGGTGATACATGTCTTGTTCATATAGATGGGAGGTTTACAATGGTGGTGAAGATTATATAATAGTATATATCTTCTCTTATTATATGGGTTTAACAATTAATTCAGAAATTGTTTCTTATTCTCTACTATCATACTCACATTCCCGGGTGTATGACTCGATTGGCTCCTCCATTCTCTCCCTAACAAATGATATTTCTTCACCTTCTTCAATAAGGACCTATAGTAGTGACACTAAATATAGAAAATAATTATAAGGGAGATTAGTTTTATATTCAAAATTAATAATGTTTCAATAAATATAATGATTATAAATCGAATCTCCCTATAAACTTTCATCTTAAAACTCTTTTTCCATAATAAAGGTTTTTGGAATTTATTTATTGGAGAGGGAAATAGTTCTTTGAGTATTACTTCAACCTCAACAATGTCTTCTTGAAATATAGATAAAATATAAATTTAATTCTCTTCAAATTTTCATTTTTTTGTTTACATCTATATAAATTTGACTTCCTTGACAATAGTGGAGTTAATCTTTTTTTGGTTTCTCACTTATTCAAGAATAATGAAATTCCCTTGAAGCATCATGGAATTTTGTTCCATTTAATGAGAATTTTGTTTCAATTGATGTTTGTTTTTTATTATTTTAATCATTAAAGATTATTCCTTATTATAAAATTTAGTACTAGTCCATGCATATTAAAAATAAATAAAGTAATCCATATTGACCTAAGGTAAGAAAAATATTCAATTAATCTCTTTTTTTTAGTTTTTGAAATTTATGGTTTTTGGTTATATTATATAAAAAATAGTGTGCGTATGATCTTGGGCACCCCAAAAATAATTCCAAATTTATGACCATGGTTTTTTAACCATTATTATATTAAATTATTATTTACCTAAAAACATACCATAGTGTCACAACCAAGGGTTGAAGTCATGGAGGCCTCTTAGTCGCAATGAATTTCTATAGTCACTGTTTATGATATATATAATAAAATATTAACATTTATATATGGGGGTGGGACGTGGGGGGGGGGGTTAATGATAAATTTAACATAAATATTATATATATATATATATATATTAGAAATAGAAATATCTATTGATAAATAATGAAGGAAAATCTTATTGGGAAATCACAATGATTGATATCAATGTTAAAAAAGAATTTAAATATTCAATTAAATGAGGTTATCAAGACCTATCAAACATCAAATTCTTTTTTGAATTTAAGTTAATCCATACTAATACCTCTACATGTAGGGAAATAATTTTCTAAATTTCAACTAAGATACCCCATTTCAAACTATCATGATCTAGTCCATACTTTTCCATGTGCATGACAAAAAAAAATTAAAGGGAAGGATAAATGGTAAATGAGATAAAGTTCTAAATGGGAGAGAAAATGTGGTGAACAAAAAATATAATCGATTTAACCACCACTAAAATTCCTATAAATTAATAAATATATTGAAATTTAATCATAATTAAACTCAATTAAACTACCATTATTTCTATCAAACAAACATCAGGGTCAGTGCCCCATTTTCATGGAGTTATAAGGGAACAAGATGGGAGAGAACTGATAATAAAAATAAAGTGTAGATATATATTAAGAAAACAATGTATATACTGAATATGTAGAATAAATAATTGGAAAAATAAAACACTAAAAAATGGAAAACTAATTTTTCCTACCATTTGAAATAAATGTGGCGTACAAATTTATTAAGGGGGTGCTCATTTTCATTCCAAACATGTCTGCAATACATTATTGTATAGTATCCCTATTAAATCATAGAACCTGAAAAATCACAATACATATAAGTTTTGTTAATTAATCTTAACCATGAACCCATAAAAATTCACCACAATATTCCAGGTATTTAATGAGTTAATGAAGAATTACATTTGAAAATAATTCTAGACTAACAACTGTTTGAATTAAAATGCTCCATTAACATGAATTTATAACCCTAATGGAGGCCATATTTCACATGGATAGTGTTTTAAACCCTATTCCCAACCTCTTATATGTATCTATGTAAAATTTCATATCCATTGTACTGTTATGTTTTAATACATGGACCCATATAAAAAAGTGAATCATTCTATACACAAATTTTGAGGCCTAGATTGTGAGATGGTTTTGGGCCTCAAGATGTTGAATTTATATTTGTATATAGTTGAATTAAATGAATCCTAACAAATATTGAATCCTATGAAAACAAAATTTTCAATTTCAATCATTTAATAAAAATTTATGGCAAAAATTTTAATGATAAGTAAATAGTTTAAAATCTTAAATTAGGCCATTTTAGCAATTAACTCGAATTTCCACTAAAACCAAAAAAAAATTACAAGTGACATCGGAGGTATTTCCCATGTTGTTATTTTTTTCTTCTTATAAAGAGGTTGTATCTTCTATTATTTTGGTAGTTGGTCCCCCCTCCTTTATTAATGTCGATTCTCGCACAAAATCTCCTACTATCCTAGAAGGAAATCAAGTTCTTTATCCCTAATAAGATACGAACAGAGGATCTATAGGGGTTCTTTTGTCCCCATTATTTCCTTTTATTTCAAATAAAACTAATCCTAAAAATCTATTTATTCAAGTTCATGTGGATATTGTTTTCTCTCACGTAGAATAGCCTTCCATTGAACCCACATCAAGTTTGGCAGATGAAGCAAGAGACAACACACCCTTAGTGTTAGGAGATTCCAAAGAAAAAGAAAAACCTTATATATATTCCCATGAGATAATTGGTTTCTAAGGAACCTCAAGGATGCACATAGTCGTGCCCAAGGGATAAAATACCTTTCCAATGCAGTAACCAAATGAGTCGTAGACAGAAAAGATCACTCCAAAGGTGAAATCTCAACACCCTGTTACTGAAGATGATGATTTTGATGACTCTCGATAGTGTTATACCTCTTGGAAGTGTGGAATAAATGCTAGAAGTCATGCAATAGTATGTGGAAGGGATTAAATAATTTTAAGGAAATATGAGGCCCCTTCAAATGTCTCAAACTTGAAAGACACAGACATTAAAACTCTGATTCAGTAAGCATGCAATTTTGAGGCTCTTCACTATAGAGGACAGAGATGAAATCAAGGTCAGGGAATTGATTGGGGAGCCTTGCGTGATAAATAACAAAGGATAACCAAGAAAATAAGAATAATTCTTGGGACCTCATGATGGAGGGATTGATCTACTGTTTGAACATCCGCTTCTATCTTTGTTTCTCAATGCACACTTTTTTATGATTCAATAAAAACGGGCTTTCCCCCATCATAAAAAAACACTATAGTGGGATTAATTATTTTTTAATTATGGTATAAAATGTGTGATAATGTTATATTCTTTACCTCCTCCTACATAAACATAAAAAGGTTTGTATAATTGCTGATTAAACCCGATGTAAAACTCTCTTATCACTAATACTTATGACTAAGATCACATATTCATATACATATGATATTGATAAATCTATGTGTAATTTTTCTAACCACAGATGATGAATATGATCCTGTAAAACTAACACAACCAATAATGTTGGATGTTCCTCCTCTAAAAACAGCTTAATCCCTATGTTCCATTCAAAAACTCTAATGTATGTGGGGATTCAATGAGGAATAACCCCAACCGAGCTCTCTCTGTGGAGGACACAATCTATCTCCCATGAATAAATGAATCTATTATAAACAAATGTTTAGAGGGTGACTTGTTGTGGACATTGAACCTCAATGTGTATTATAAAATGGATATAATACCCCATTAAAGGTATAATAACTCTTAGACACGCACCATCCATAGCGATTATTAGTAATTATCTTTTCAAAATTTACACTTGAACATTGACCAAGGGAGATATTCCTAGTCATGGGTATGAATGATCATGGTCCACCATAAAATTTTTGTTATATAAACAATTCCAATTTCTAGAGCCACTATCATATTTTTAATTTTTTGAATCATGTAGAATAGCTAATTTTCCACCTAAAGCAGGTCATATTATTTTTTTAGGGTCAGTTCTTCCTAATAAAATGGATGATCGCAACCACTAAAACTCATGAAACACACATAGCCTTTGTGAATATTCAACATGAACAATCAGAATCATATTCAACTTAGTAGGTGGATGATATTAGCCCTATATTATAGGTGGATGATCTTCTTTCTAAAATACAGACTGAGGATCTTATCTATGCTCTCCCTGTGGGGATATCTCATAACCTGGTCTTTGAGTATAATTATTTTGACTCAGATGGTTAGTTATATGAGTCACTTGATCTAGAACGAGCATTTCACGACTCTTCTTATATATCATAGATAGCTATTGGCAACATTAAATCATATAGTTTACCTGATAAACCCATGATTCTAAAATTATATATGGGGAGATAACTCAAGGATATGAGGGAACAAAATAATCGACAACTACATGATTCAAGTACTATTATTTTCATACCATATCATTAATGCCTAATAGATTCACGTCTATCATCAAATTATTAGTTCATGGAAAACAGACACACTATACATAACACTAACCCTAGGTTCCATGGTCAAAAGACTGAGCTCGAGACCCCTTGAAATAATTTCTCTTAATTCATAAACCAACCTCACAAGGCCTACAACTCTAGACTCCAACCTTATGACAAACCCAATATGATACCACTCTGACATGACCCAACCAACAAATACATTACCAGGTTTTGTGATTTGGTAGAGTGTGCACGCCAATCCCAACATAATAGGATGATGGAAGGTGACTAGACTAAATAGTCTTATAAAACAATATAGGATTCTATATCCTAAATTACCTACTATAAAAACATTTCTCCACATAAGAAATAATAATACAAAAACTATATAAATCATACCACATGTATTATATAAAAACGCATGTGACACACACTAAACATCCCCATGGAATGACCAATGAAAACTATAAAATAGGAAAACATAGAAACCCAAAATCTAGAGCAAAGAATAATAGAGAAAAATTTTTAAATTAAGGAGACTCCATGTTACACAACTCCCAACATGAACATCGACTTCACCCATAAACTTTGGGCACCACTATACTTCTTTTCCACTAACACCATATCCACCACAATCACCACCAAACTACCAATCATCTATATATTACATAACAAATGCAGGAGAGACACCCATGAAAGTGTGATTATGGGATAACCCTTAAAAACACAAAGGGATAATATTAAAACTAGACTTATCATAACCATATACAAAGAAAAAGGTAACCAGAATATGGTTAATGGAGAGAGAATGAGGGGAATAGGGGAGTACCACTCTGTATAGCCTAGATAATCAAGGATTGATCATCATGGTCAACAAAAAAATCCAAAACCATATCACCACATGGAATCTATAATAGGGGACCCATGACTCAAAATGGAATGTGCATATTTTGAGGGAGCAGAAAACCCAATAGGGGAACTAGGCTCACCTAGAAAATTACATCATATGAGTGAGTAAAAAAATCTATAGCTAGAAAACTCATGCCCTATCAGTTGGGGAGTTCCTAACTACATCCATCATTTCATGACACGACATATCATGGCCCTATTGACTGGTGATAAGATGAGTGTGATTACCCAAAACCCTTCTATAATAGGATAGGGGTTGGAAACTATCATTCAGTAGGCATATCACACTCATGGTAGGAATTAACCTATGGTACTTTAATTCACACACACATCTCCAAGAATATATAATTCTAATAATGTAAAAAAAACATATACCAATGCATGTATAACATCTATCCAACATTAGAGTACAATAATAAGCACTATGAATCAAAACATGGTCCAAATACAAGACAAATGAAAACTAAAAAGAGTCAACCATTTGTAGGAGGGAACTAATTGAAAATTCAACAGCAGTTTACACCTCGGTATGTCCTGCCCAGAACTACAGTTCACCTAGTCCCAGTCCTCCCAAGACTCTTTAAAAGGGTCTATCATATGCATAAGAAATGAAACATATAGGAAGAGACCATACAAGGGAGAGTATAAGAATACCCATAAGGAATACATGAAATAATATAACATATAGGATCAAGATTAGTTAGATAATAACTACAATATAATAAAAAAACCCAAATATACACCTAACAGACAACTGTTCTCAAGTGGCCTCACACAATACATCTAGCTATATGATATTTCATGAAGATTATAGGTGATTCTAATTCTAGGAGTACTCACATCATGAACCATGTAATGATCAATGACGCTAATACAAGAGGTCATGATCATTGGGCACCACATGAGAAGTGTTGTCTGGATCATTGAAGATATCATCTTCCAAGTAGGTGATCACACTCAGGGCCTCTAGGGGACACCAAAAACCCTAATGGATCACCCTATTAGATATGGGATTCATTCCCTATACATGGTGGTCATATTGATACAATGAACCCCACCTAGGAATGATAAAAAATCCCACCATGGCCCCATAGAGTTTAAATTAAACCAATCGTGGGGATCATGATATTCTACTATGGATGTAATTCCACACTACACCCTCTTGGAAAGGGACCAAGGAATCACACTCAATGGATCCTAGTGTAAAATGAGGGAAACAATTGTTCCAAATAGCCATTTATAAAGTAAATGACATGTACTAGGGGTTCACACTATGTCGTTACAACCTATGGTCTGCCCATTTATCACTGTCTCATAGGGAATGTAAACCTCAAAATGCATAGCATTACCTCTTAGGGTACATGGTGTATAGAGGTCATTCGAAACTCTACATGTGCCATCTGTTTTTTAGTGTACTTCAAGATATGCATGTGTACACCTAACCATGTATGAGTACCCTTCTCAGCCCATGTTCTCTGAATGTATTAGGGGACACATCTTAGCCAGTGTACTTTGACCGTATCCATGTTCCCAAGTGTGTAAAATGAGTTTCCGAGTGAGGTCACATGATGTATAACATATTTTACATAGTGTGCGACATGTATTTCATAGTGTGTGAATTTTTTTACAATATTTTTGATTTTTTTTCTTCTCCATGGAAATCCTATAACCATACTTAGGGCCCCACATGTCATGTAACTCTGGATTACATATAATGTAATGTGGGTTTTCAAGAAACTCGTGGTTTCTTATCTATATTCTATCACACCACCACCACCTCTAAATTTTCCTCTGATCTCGCTCAGGTAATGGAAATGTCATCTATCCAAGCCCCAATATCACTGGATATCTAATTCTGACTATAAGATTCAATCAAAAAACACCACCAATGCCTATTCCATTATCACACACCAAACCATGAATAAAAAATCTATAAATCGGTTCGATATACCTCTATTTATCCTCTAATTTCATCAATAATTGATTAAAAAATTGATATATGTTCCCATGGTATGGATGTTTTTCACCAAATAAGGGTCTTGTAACAATTGAATAATTGGTATTTTATAAAACTATTGGCCAAATAAAATGTCTGATATGAACATTTGAAGAAACGAGGGAAGAAACCATAAACCATTAACTTGAGAAATGAATCCCAACCTTTTAATTACTTTTTCCTAAATCCATTTTTTTGAATAAATGAACAAAGAGGAATAAATAACAACAAAAAAATAAATTAGACATAAAAAAATCAATAATTGATGTGATAATCAATTCTTATTTTTGGTGTTGTTCAAAATTAAAAATATGGTAAAAATGGGATGAATCCATAAGTATCAAATGTACTACCTTGAGTTTAAATTAGTTGCTGAAGAAGAATGATATTTCATAATAGTCATTGTTGAAATCCATGGTCTTTGTTATAGAAAATAATGACTTCGACATCGATCCAATCCTCGAATCCATTTCCATATACCAATGATCCTCTCTAAGATCTCCACTCAATTATCAGGGTTATGTGGATAACAGTGAAAATTATTTATGTTGGGGTTTAAATTGGTGTGGGATAATTGAATGCACCAACTCATGAAAAAATAAATAAATTTAATAAATTTAATTAATAATTTTATAATTTGGGCCTACAATGACACTTTTCGAAAACGTCTGACGTGGAAAAAATTTATGTTGATACTAGGGTAAAACTGACATTCTAAAATCAACAAAAACCATATATTTCCGATCTAATCCCACCTATTGGAGTGACTCCACTTTTTTATGAATTTTTTTGGAACATGATATTTATATATTTAATATAAAAAACCTATTTCAGGATCAATGACACTTGGAATCATGCTCCATTTTAGTACTTGTACTTGAAAATATTACAATATATAATGAAATTCCATACATAAGAAAAAAATAGATGTTACATTCTCTCCTATTTAGGGGTTTATTTTATAAAAAGTTAAAAAGGATGCTAAAATGTATGTGGGTATTGAGATCACATCTAGGTATCCCATTCCTAGGTAATCTGTTGAATGCTCTCGTGATTCCATTAGGCACACACCAAGGGAATAACTTTACCAAGTAGGATCTGATCCTACAGATGCTCTATATCCACTGGGTTCTCCACAAAAGTGTATCAATACTTGATTTCTAGCTCACCCTAGTCGATAATGCGTGATGGGTTGTGTAAATAACACTAAATATGTGACATTTGGATTTTTTTCATTTATCCTATTTAACTTTGGTTGTAGAGCCAAGTGGTATGATTCCTTACTAACTTTTCATAGAGACAACTTTCCACCCTAGCAAAATATCCCCTAATAAATTTTGAGGTGAGACCCTTAGGTACAATTTGTATTCATCATATAACTACAAAGGCCTCCATTATGATTCCATATTGAACTTCTGATGGATCTATGCAGTCCTCATCTACACATTGATGATCTGCACCTTCTTTGTTGTAACTCACACAAACTTTAGGCCCATTAGTGATGATGCTCTTAGGTTAGTCAAATATAATGGCGTCCTTCATGGTAACCCATACAATGCATTGAATAGTAATATATGTATTGTTTAATGGAAGATTCTATCTAATTAAAACTTCACCAAAGGCAGGTGATACTCCCAAGTATGACCAAAGTCTATCATTCTCACCCACATCTTGTCTTCCAGAACCTAGCTATGTTTCTCAGTATGGCTGCTAGCCTAGGGAGAAACAATATGATCAAACACAAATTATTCCAAAAGTCCTCATACAATAGTCTATATAATATTGACATAAAGAGAGAATCACAGTTTGAAATGATAATCAAGGGAGCTCCATGGATCTAGAAAATCTCGTTCATGTAAAGCAGTCTTAAGCTATCTATTGAACCCTTCGAACAGATATGTAGGAAGTGGGAAAACTTGGTGAGTTAGTCTACAATCATCCATATGGAATTGTTTCCTCTATATGTACATGGTAACCACATCCTGATGTTCATAGATCATCAATCCCACTTTCACTCTAGCACCTCAAGGGGTGAGATAAACTCATAGGAACATGGTGGTTAGCCTTAAATTGCTGAAAAGTGAAGAATAAATTGCACTACTTTTTTTTCATACCTATCCACCAAAACTGACATCAATGGTCCTGGTACATTTTTCCCACAATAGGATGTAACTTCAATGGGGTTGTATGAAACTCCCTCATCACCTCCTACCACAACGTTAGTAGTACCATAGTTCATCCGCTGAAATGATGATGTGCTCCCCACCTTTAGAAACTGCTCAGGAGAATTAATAGTGGGTATTTGAGTATGTAGGGTCTCATACTAAATATATCCCTACTAGTCATCCTAAAAACTCTATAGAAGTGGTGTCTTAACAACCATTGACTTGAGGTATGTTACACCATCCTTGTCCACTAAGGACAATTTCAATGAGGCTAAATGCTATGAATCCTTGGTCAATAACTATGAACAGGATCAATAATTAGTAGTATCTTCTACCATTTCCCCCTTCTCAGGGGTATAGAATATATTAAAGTAAAAATACTTGAAAAAATATAGGCAACACATATGTCTCAAGTTAAGGTTCTTCTGAGAGAATATATATTTGGGGCTCTTGTGGTCAAAGTATATGAAAAATTGATTTTCGATAAGATAGTGTCCCCACATCTTCTGGGAAAATACTACCAATACAAACACAATATCATGTTTTATATAGTTCTATTCACGTGGTCTCAACTATCAAGAACCCTAGACAATCAATTACTTCTTCAAAATTAGATTAGAACCATGTCCAGTCCCCGAGGCATCAGAAAACACTACACACTCAACTCTATTCTATAGAAACCTCAAGGCGGGGGAACTCATCAACCTCTACCTCCGCTAATGAAATTCCTTATGGAACCTCTATATCTAAAAAAATGTTTACCCCTTATGGGAAAACGTTGTAAGACATGCTGATAACTTGGAGAAATCGGGAAAAAATATCTAATAGTAGCCTACCAACACTAGGAAACTCTGCACCTATGTCACGATCATTAGTGCAACCCATGCTAAAAATTCCTTGAGCATTACTAGGACTTCTCCAACACCTTCATATGAGATTACATTTCCCAAAAATTGGAACTGTTGGATCTAGAACTGCCACTTTAAGAGATTCCCTTAAATTTGGTTCTCTTAGTGTGTGTCTAGAACTATCTCTAAGTATCTCCCTTGATCCTCCTTGGACACTGAGTACACTAGGAATTCATCAATGAAGACCCCTAAAAACCAAGTTGTCCCACATCACTCACCTTACACTGAGGGATTTTTCTAGTGTATTAAAAGGATACATATCAAGACCCTATAAATTCAAATATGTAATTTTTTATAAAATAATGAATATATTTCCCTCTTATATTTTTAGTTTTTAATTTTTATTATTTTGGGTACAATAAACAGAACATTGTATTTTTGGATAATATTAAAATTAAATTAATTAATTTTTGAATTAATGTATTATTGAAATAATTAATATTTTTATGAAATATTTTTTTGAAATATTTTTTATCAAATATAAATTATCATATAATTTTTATGATGTCAAATGAAATTTTTTATAATTGGTCAAAATATATTATTATCAAAAAACCATCATTTCTTAATAAATGCTTATTTTATTTTAAAAATGAAATGTAAAATATTTACAAAATTATTTAGATAAAATGAAAAAAAAATTGAATCAAAACATCAAAATTATCCAATAATGATTTTTTTTGAGATAGTCAAAATTTCAGGTAAAAATTAAACATTTTATAAATATACCTTGTGTTTTATGACATCATAATGCCCAAAAATGATGAATTAATTTCTCTTAATGGAGTACATGACCAAATATATGTTTTCCATTTAAAATAATTTGATTTTAAGTTTATTTAATTTATTTTGTAAATCCATTATGAATCCTAAAAAACATATAATAAAATTTGACATTTTAAAACCCATTCTTTAAGAGTGTGGCACACCTCCACATAAGAAATAGAATTATTTTAATGAATTATTACCTAGGACTTATAAAATTATAAAAACTAGTACCATTTGGAATAAACCATGGGAAAAACCATTATATGGTTTGTAGTTTTTATTTTTTTTTTAAATGTAGACTCGAAAACCTAAATAATAAAGAAATCTACCCCTTTTCTTATATAAACCCACCTAAGATCCCATTTATGTTCAATAAAGATCTTTTGAGCCTGAAAATACCTAATGATATACTCTCCTAAGTCCTCCCAAGACACCCCAAGCTCTCAATAATCCCCTCCCAATCTTTTTAAGTAATACACTAAAGTATGGGACACCCCCCCCCCACTTTTCAAATTCAAGCACCTTTTTTGAAATTAGTTATTTTAATTTCAATTGGTTATATTTTAATTGATTTATAATCATTATCTTAATTTAAAATTGATATTATTTTAATGATGGTTCATTTAACCTCCCCCATTTGGACAATTACCAAAGCCATTACTATGCCCAAATTCCATAAGGGATCCTTACCTTCCTCTCCTCCTTTCAAATTCAACCACCTTATTTTAAATTAGTTCTTATAATTTAAATTGGTTATATTTTTATTCATTTATAATCTTTAAATTACCACCCTATTGATGTTATTTGAATGAGGTATCATTTATCCTCCCTCATTTAGAACGTTACCTAACCTATTACTATGTTGAAATTTTGTAAGGTATCATCACCTTCTCTTATTTATTCATGTTTCTTTATGAACTTATGCATTCTATTTTTATTTAATAATGTTGGGAAATGTATTTCCATTTCACTATTACTTCCAATTTTATTTCCAAATTATGAGAGACCCCTTTAACTATCATCATCCATTTTTATGAATTTTTATGTAATGGCATTATGCTGCCGAAATTTCAATGTGATTTTCCATGCCAAAACAATTATATAGTGAATACCATACCCATTATCTATCAAGGGTATTGAACTTTATGCACAAATACTTATTTTTTGGAGACTTATATGTATTTATTGCACATTACATGATCGACTAATAAATTATAATGATGACTCAATCTATGTTGTATGATATATGTGGAACACTTAAGCATGGGAATGAAACAGATATGATGGGTTCACACAGATAGAGCTCCAATGCATTGGTTAATGTCTAGTATCATGATATTTCACACTAGGATAGGCATTGAACTTAATTACATTATGGGAATTGTTTCCACCATGATGTATTTGAAGCTTTATCCTTGTCTTATGTTTATGAATCATTGTTTTAGGTAGTTGAGACATTTCCCATGTTAGGATTATCATGATATATCATGTATTATTATTCCAGTTCCTTTTATTCCTAATTTATATGCCTATTGTATAATAGGTATCACTTATGTCATTTTTATTCTGTTAATGGGATTTATAGATCAACCCTTTATTATGTATTTCCCCATGTTATCCCATAAAAATTTAAGTTCAAAGGATTATTTTGAGCCTGTTAAATAAGTTTTCAATAAAGATATGGCATTCCTTGTTTTATGTTGTTATGTAATGTACCTAATTCCAAAAGAGATTACACTTTTAAATCATGAGGGTTGTATTAATTTTAGTATTATATAATAAATCAAGTATTAATTTAAAATAAACTGATGGGTTTTTATAGTTGGCATCAGTGGAAATGTTTAGTTATTATTGGGATTAGGATTAGAAGTCTATAAGAAATCCTTAAGGATAAGACTAAGTATAATAAAACATCCCTAAACTATGGTTATAATATATTAAGTGGTTTATCAAGTAATACATACATGTATGTAAATAAAAGTGGGTGTAGTTCTGGAAAAGACGTACCTAAGTGTAATAACTCTAACAAGGTTTTTTGGGCTTTACTTTGGGAAAACCGGTACATCACAATGAGCCTTATGACACACCTTGTTTGAAAATCCTGGGGGATATGATTTGTTAAATTTATAAGATCCTTACAAACCATTATTAAGGGAACAAAAAAATTCCCATAAGAATATATGTCAGTAAATAGATCATGGATATCATAGATTAAATCCTATAGATTCATAAGTTAATGAAGTAGAATAAATTTATAATTATTCCCTTTAATGTCATTGGATTTTCTTTTATGTGTTTAACAGTTCAAAAAAACACATCCATAACCCTGTATGGGACAAACTGAAACAAGAATAAAAAAGTGAAATGTAGGTTTATCATCCATAGTTCCACTCATTCTTTCATATCATTAATGTTTATCAAACCTTTTTAAACAGCACCACAAATCATGTAAGTAGATCTATCGGTGAAAACGGGAAATGGGGAAATTATTGAATCCAAATTATATAACTTCTCTCATGTTTGATTTTGTGGGATGAAATTCCTAGTGAAACTTTCTATAATTCCTTTAGTGTAATTTTACTCAATTCGTGTCATGGATTTGATTTAAATATATTGAGCCAACATAAATTTCCAATGAGAAGAAAATCACTATCCATATTGTGAATCAACCCCAGATTTTGTACAAGTGAAAGAATGATGATGAATATTTTTTAGCACCATCATCTCATGCATAGATATTATTTCCCTATGAGCATGCATATCCATGTCAAATGAAATATCCTAAGGAAAGAACCATCCTTGAAGACATGCCTATTTTGAGGGAATATGATGTTGTGTTTCCCAAGGAATTTCCTGGTCTTCCTCAAAGACAATAAGATAAATTTTCAATTGAGATTATACCAGGGGAGTTTCCAATATACAAGACTCCATATAGAAGGTTGTTGTGTAACATCAGGAGATGAATAAATAACTACAGGATAATCTAGATATAGGGTTTATACACCCAAGTGATTCACCATGGGGTGAAAGAGTCTTCTTCATCAAGAATAAGGTTGGTTCAATGCACCTTTTCATTTATTATCATGATATTAACAAGATCTTGATAAAGAACAAGTACCCACTATCACAAATTGATGACTTGTTTGATCAGATATGTGGAGCACAATACTTCTCCAAGGTTGATCTTCTATTGGGATATTATCACATAAGTGTAAATAAGGAAGATATCCTCAAGACCTATTTTCATACAAGGTGCAAGAACTATGAGTTTCAGACTCAATAATGCACTATAAATCATCCTGGATTTGATGAATAGAATCTTTAGATATTGCCTCAACAAATTTGTGGTATTATTTATATATGGTATCCTAATATAATCCAAATGAAGTGATGAGCCTAAGGAGCATATGGGAACTATGTAAAAGACCATACAGAAGGAAAAGATTTATTACAACTTCAAAAAATGTGAGTTTTGGTCAAAGTTATTCTCTTTCTTGGGAAATATAATCAAAAGTAATGGAATATCTATCAACCCTTCAAAGATGAAAGAAATTTAAGGATGGAATATTCTAATATTTATGACATATATCTATAGTTTCTTGGGTTAACTAGGTATTATAACTAATTTTTATGAAAATTATTTTTATTGTCAAACACTCTTACCAAGATAACTTAGAAGGGATTAATGTTTTCATGTAAGGATTAATGTGAAGAAAGATTCACGGAGTTAAAAAAAGGATCATCATTGTGCCTATGCTCACACTACCCACAAGTCTTTAACTTTTTATAGTATTCCACAATGATTTGATGAAGGTATTGGGCTGTGTGTTAATGTAGAATGACAAAGTCATATCCTTTTTCTTCAAGGAAGATGAATGTTCACAAATTAAACTACTCAACACAAGATTTGGAGTTGGCTGTAGTGATATTCTCTTTGAAAATATGGAAGCATTATCTATTTTGGGAGAAGTTTGAAATATATATGGATCAAAATATCCTCAAGTATATAATCACATAGAAAGAGATGAATATAATCCAATGAATATGGTTATAGATAATCATGGAATCTAACTGCTCGATCTAGTACCATCATGGTAATGATAATAATGTTACATATGCTCTATGTAGAAAGGATCCTGCATCTTTATCAATGATGAGAATTAAGAAGGATCAAATCTTCGCAGAACTAAAATGGATAGAGATGGAGGTCATAAAAGAAGGAACATCATCAATAATTTCACAAATGATAGCTCAAACATCTTATTTGGAAATTTTAAAGGATGATCAAAGAAATGATGTGAAAATTCAGAAGAATGTGGAATCCATGAGAAATGGGAAGTCCTTTCGGTTTAAAATTTATGAACAATGAATTTTGAGATTTGAGTCAAGACTACATGTTCCATCAAATCTTTAGTTAAGCAAGGAACTATTGTATTATGCATATAGTTCTACATTATCTATTCACATAAGAAGCACAAAGATGCATCAAGATCTCCATGGGAATTATTGGTGGTATAATATAAAGAAGAATATTTTTGAATATACATTAATGTTCCTGATATTCTAGTAAGTGAAGGCTGAAAGTAATAACTCTAAGGGTATGATGCAACCATTACCCATACTTACATAGAAATGGGATAACATCACCATGGAATTTTCCATTAGTCTTCTGAAGACATCCAAGGAAAATAATTCAATATGGGTTTTTATAGATCGTCTTACAAAGACAACTAACTTTATCACAATTCAATAGGACTTCTCATTGGATCAACTTGCATGGATATACATAAGATAAGCGGTATATGTAAAGACCCAGCTTTTTACATGTAATTAATTTTAATTAAATGGTAATTTTACGAATCTGTGAAATTCGACGGTGCATAATTCTGAAGCCCGGAGTGCTCAGAATGAATTTCTAAACTTTATTTCGGGTATGTTCAGTAAAAGTGAGAGCATGTTTTTCATACTTTTGAACCGGTGCTCAGAATTGAAATATGAGGGTACCGTTGAACTCGCAGCATTGGTATTCACTTAAGGAGACCTTCACCTCTACCGCAGTAGGTTGAGGGTGGAAGTTAGCTTATAACATATTCATGAAAGAATAAAATAAAAATAAAATTGTGTAGATTTTATTTTTATTTTTATTCGATTTGGATGTTGAGAAGTGGTGACCACCAGACATAAAGCTCCCATGAGAGGTTATGATGGTGGGGACTACCTGAACTAACCTCCAATGAGAGGTTATGATAGTGGGGACCACTCGAGGTATAAACCCCCTTGAACTCCCCATTAATGGTAAACCCTGAAACATTCTATTAAATATAGGGGAGCCTCTACAACTCCTCAAACATTTATTAAGAAAACTCAATTTAATTAAATTATCCTCTTTTTAATTTGTGACAATAAACTAAATAATAGATATCATAATCTATTATCTTGGGATACCTTTTCATTTTGGTGGAATTAGAGAAAAGTCTTGGAAATGGAGAGAGCTTTGGGGAACTTGGGAGAAATCTCTCCAACGAAGAATGCCAATGAAGAACGCCAATGAAGAACACAGACTTCGACATTGAGTTTCTTCCTCGGGACATCATCCAACATGGGGTGTCTTCAATCGATGATCATTCCCCCCCCCAATGATGTCATCTTCTCCCTCATGATCTCTGTCGATGACTCAAAGGAGGTAGGGGGTTATTATTAAATTATTGAATTCTCTTGATTAACTTCCTCATTCTTGGAATTCATGGAGAACATGGATCAACAAAAATGATTTGATCTATGATTTCTATTTAAATTGAAGATTTTTTCATTCTTGACTCTTGTTTTTGTTGAGCCACTAGCTACCTCTCTAACGCGGAGAGTGCGGGCCAAAGAAACATGGAACGACACCTCCTCCCTTCTTCCTTATTGTGTTCTTTGAAATGGAAGAAAGTGTCTTACACCACGAAGATGAACGAAGAGATAGGCAGGCTAAACCGGTCGGCAACGAAGGCACGACGCCCCACCACCCTGTGGCCTCCACGCCTTGTGGTGCTCCGCTGTCCACAGAAACCAACACCCCTTGGACATCGCCACCCCGCGGCCTCTACCGCTTCGTGCCGCCACCGCCATCTGGGCCAGGGCGCCGCCACAATCACCATTCCGGCCGAGCCGCCGCCACCGTCTGGGCCAAGCCACGGTCGAGCCACCACCGCTTGGCCAAGCCGCCATCTGGGTCGAGCCTCTGCTCGAGCCGCCACTGCCCTTCCGGCTGAACTGTTCCGACCAAGCCGCCATGCGGCCTTGCACCCTCGTGGCACCCTCTGTGGCCACGTGGCCCTCCGAGGCCCCTCGCGGCATACCAGGCTGGACCCCACGGGCTGGGCCTGACCCAGCAGGTGAGGCCGGGTCAACCCAAACCGGGTCGGCCTAGCCCTATTATAACTCATTTACATTCTATTGACAATAACATTGAAATTGGACGTCCGTTTGACGAACATTCAGTGGCGCTGGAAATCATGGAGCGAGATGGTCCCTTTGAATATACCACCCTAGAGATTTGGCATAAGATGGGGTATGGTCGGGTTAGATCAATAACTAATCCAACTGGGCCCCTGGAAAAAATATGATAATAATTCACAGACCAGGCATCCAATTGATGCGCTGTCTGTTGCATTGAGACCCCTATGACGTGGCCATTCTTTGAGATACATCTTCGTGGGACATCGTGGTAGTTGGAGAATAGAGGAGTCAGTTCTACCACAGAACATAGGACTCTGGTCTTTCTTTTTAACGAAAGTAGTGTTAAGTGTAGTGAGTGTGGTTATTAGTTTAGGGAATCTAGTGTTGGTGCGGTGGCCGATGTATCCATACACCAGGACCCTGACTTCTAATTTCGGACTCAGTGCATGAAAACACATATTGAGATTGTGTTTTAAAGAGTTTTCTTTATGATCTCTTAAGTCATATCATCAGGTATAACTTATTGATCGTGGTGCACCTGTTTTTTTTTTCAGGATGCCTCTACGCAGACAACCATCTAGGGTTCCGAGAGTAGCACGCACTGATAGCCCACTGACCGATGAGGCCTCGGTGTAGGGCCCTTTTCCAGCAGAGGCACTAGCGGTACCATTCCCCATTGGGCCACCAATTCCACAATCCCAGTAGCAGACAACACGTGCCGCATGACCGCGTTGCACGAGTTCCAACGGCAGAGGCCACCAATGTTCAGCGGAGAGAGGGACCCACAGGCAGCTAAGGATTGGTTGGAGGATGAAGTGAGAGTCTTCCGAATTGTAGGGACACTAGAAGATCTCATGGTGATCCTTGCCTCCAGCCTTCTACAGGAGGTAGTGGGCAGATGGTGCTGCTTGATGCTCTAGGTTCACGATGTGGGGACGCTTCTCTGGGCAGACTTTGAGAGCCTGTTTCGGGAAGAGTTTGTCCCAGTGGCTCTTCACCCAATGCGCATATAAGAGCTTCTTTGTCTACAGTATGACTGTATCTTAGTACTCAGTGAGGTTCACTATCCACTCACGCTACTCCACTGATTTGGTGCGAGACCATTTCTTCAGGGCCCGAAACTTCGAGTAGGGACTCAGGTAGGAGATCAGGGCTTTGATGATCTCACTAAGCATACCAACGTATGTGGGGTGTTAGAGAGAGACCTATTATTATAGAGTTTACTTGCTGAGTAGTCACCAGTAGCGAGACCCACTACCGGTCATCACGTAGTAGAGTCTTCTGCAGATGGCATTAAACAGATGACATAGAGGTCCAAAAGGACCAGACCATCAGGTGAATGACCGCATGATTTAGGGTCGGCTGTGGGAGGCACACGAGGCAGATCCAGTAATTCTAGGAGGGGTCATTGTTACGCATGCAGTAGGAAGGTTCACATGGATCGTTACTATCCAACCCGCCATACGGATGATCAACAGACAGTCGAAGGAATGTCCAAGAAGAGATAGAGATTCGACCAAGGAGGTCTGTAGGGAGCAGGAGGATGTGACAGAGGAGTTGGTCATGGAGCTGGTGGTGGAAGATGATTTGAGATGTTACCGCCACCATGACCAAGAGGTCCACCCCGATCACATGGAGCTGGTGGAAAACAGAGAACTCATCTCCCGGAAGCTGAGGCCTATGATCACGATGCTCTAGAGATGATATGAGGTATGATCTATGTATACTCTACCTTAGCTGCAGTACTTATTGACACATGTTACAGTCATTAATTTATTGTGACTGTGCTCATTCTGATCTTGGAGAATCCGAGAGAGCCGTTGGCTCGATCCTTATGGCTAGAGACTCCTACGGTAGCAGATTTGATGATTACTAACCAGTTTTGGTAGTGCGAGCTTACTCTAGGAGGTGAGAGCTTTGGCTGGGATCTCCTAGTTTCACTGTCGAGGCCTTACGATGTCATCTTTGGTATGGACTGGTTATCTACAGTCCATGCTCATATTCACTGTATTAGGCGCAAAGTGCGGTATGTCCACACAAATGGGACCATGTTTACCTTCACTGGAAAGAAGGGAGCCTTTTCAACGTAGGATGGACTTACTTAGAGGAGGGTGCAGCCGATTTCATATTAGTTATCTAGCCTTACCCTCATAGCGGTTGATGTGGAGAGTCCAAATTATTTTTTAGTGGTGGACCAGTACATGAATTGTTTCCCTGATGATGTTCCAGGCCTACCACCACACATAGAGGTGGACTTTTACATTGACTTGTACCGCATGATTGAACCGATATCTACACCAACATATCGGATGGCTCCTGTGGAGCTTTGTGAGCTGCAGGTACAGCTAGAGGACTTACAGGGGAAGGGATTCATTCGGCCTAGTGTTTCTTCTTGGACATCCCTGATTCTGTTCTCCAAGAAGGCATATGGGATCTTATGGCATTATTTTGACTATCAACGCCTAAACTAGGTGACTGTGAAGAACAAGTACCCACTTCCGAGGAATGCTGACCTCTTTGACTAGTTGAAGGGAGCACAATGGTTCTCAAAGATAGACCACAAAACAGGCTATTACCAGCTCAGAGTACGAGATGAGGATGTGCAGTATGACCATTATGAGTTCTTGGTTATGCCATTCAGTGTAACCAACACTCCAGAAGTGTTCATGGGACTCATTAATAGGATCTTTCAACCATACCTTGATCTCTTTGTAGTTGTCTTAATCGATGACATTATGATCTACTCAACTACCGAGGAGGAGCATGCCATTCATTTTAAGGTAGTACTGGACACACTCTGAGAGCACCAGCTTTATAGTAAGATCTTGAAGTGCCAGTTTTGGATCTGAGAGGCTCACTTTCTAGGACATGTCAGATTGGAGGCTGGAGTTGCAGTGGATCCAGCAATGATTTAGGTGGTACATTCTTGGGAGCCACCCAGGAGTGTGACTGTGGTACGAAGTTTCTTGGGTTTGGATGGATACTACTGGGGGTTTTTGCTAGATTTCTCCTAAGTTGCAGCACCTCTATCAGCATTGACGGAGAAGGGGAAACCCATCATGCGGTCGAAGAGATGCCAATAGACTTTTCAGTAGATGAGGTTGAGTCTAACTAGTGACCCCATCTTGAGGCTACCAGAGGAGGGAATAGGGTATGTAGTCTACTACAGAGCATCAGGGAATGGACACAGATGTGTCCTAATGCAGGAGTGAGTAGTTATCGCATATGTTTCTTGATAGCTGAGACAACATGACTAGAACTACGCTAACCATGTCCTTGAGTTAGTAGCAGTGGTCTTAGACATGAATATGTGGCGACACTATCTGATGGGAGATCGTTTTACAGTGTACCCTGATCATAAGAGTCTCAGGTATATCTTCTCTCATAAGGACCTGAACCTAAGAGAATGAAGTTAGTTTGAGTTCCTCCCGTACTATGACTTCGAGATAGTCTATACTCCTGGGAAGGGGAATGTTGTAGCAGATACACTCAGCAGGAGGACTGGTATAAAACTACTAGGAGAGGCGATAGAGTAGTTGTCCGCTTCACAGATATCCTTTGTCGATTGGGATAAATTAGTTTTTATTTATTCTCTTACAGTCACTCCCCCAATTCATCAATGAGTCAGATAGGCACACCATGGGGATGCTGACTACAAGGAATGACGTGATCAGATATCCACCAGATAGGCACCTGATAGATTTTATGAAGGTGGGGAGCACATCATCCCTTTCAGAGGGCGTAACATGGTACTAGTGGAACTTTAAGAGGAATTGTTGAGGGAGTTCGACACTTACCCTCTATAATTACATCTAGGAGTGGAAAAGATGTACCAAGATCTCCAGCTACAGCACTGGTGGCCGAGAATAAAAAATCTGTAGCAGATTTTGTCTCTCAGTGCCTTACTTGTAAGCAAGTGAAGGCGGAGTATCAGGTATTAGAAGACTTGGATCATCCTTTAGAGGTCCCAGAGTGGATGTGGGATGGGATATCCATAGACTTAATGATAGGCCTTCCACATACATCCAAGGGTCATGACTCAATTTGGGTGATCGTCGACCGAATCACCATGTTGGCCCACTTCCTACTGATTAGAGAGCAGGGTTCAATAGAGAACTTGGGACGCCTCTATGTGCACGAGATTGTGCGGCAACATGGAGTACCTTAGACGATTGTCTCTGATCATGATGCACATTTTACTTCCTGGCTATGGAAGGGGTTACATGAGGCTTTCAGGACACAACATATTTTGAGCACTGCCTTCCATCCACAGACGGATGGCCAGACTGAGCGGACCATTCAGACCCTCGAGGACATTCTACATAATTGTGTCCTCAACTTCAGTCACAGATGGGAGGATCACTTGTCTTTTGATGAGTTTGCATACAACAATAGATATCACTCCACCATTGGGATGGCACCTTTTGAGGCATTTTATGGTAGACCTTGAGGATCAACTTTATATTGGACTGACCCAGGGGAGTCTGCACTAGTGGGACCATAGATGGTACGGGCTACCACAAAAAAGGTGAAAAACATCCAAGAATGGATGAAGAATGCACATAGCAGGAAAACGTCATATGCCGATATGATATGGATACCTCTGGAGTTCGAGGATGGAGACCACATCTTTCTACTGGTCTCACCCAGACGAAGTTCACCGAGATATGGCAGAGGCGGAAAGTTATCTCCAAGATTCATTGGACCCTTACAGGTCCTCAGTCGAGTTGACGAGGTTGCTTACCACTTATCTCTTCTACCTCAGTTGAATTGGGTGTATAACGTCTTCCACGTATACCAGCTAAGGAGATACGTGGAGGACCCTTCCCACGTTATCGACCCTAGAGAGCTGGATGTCGATGATGGGGTGAATTTTGTGGAGGTTCCAATTGAGATTGAGGATTGATAGGTGTGGGTCCATCATGGGTGGTCGATATCTCTGGTGTGCGTTCGTTGGCCGCACTATAACCTCAAGGAGAGCACATGGGAGCGGGAAGCTCAGATGTGTGCTAAGTACCTCCACCTGTTTACCTAGTTTTAGTTGTGGCTTATGGGGACGTAGATCCCTGAGGTGGGGATAATGTAAAGACCCGGATTTTTCCATGTATTTTTATGATTAAATGGGAATTTTATGAGTCTGCGAAAATTGACGGCGCGTCATTCCAAAGCTCAGAGCACCCAAAATTAATTTCTGAACATTATGTTTGGTAAATTCAGTAAACATGGGAGTGATTTTTATAGCTTTTGAACCGGTGCTCGAAATTGAAGTCTGAGGGCACCGTTGGACTCGCAGCGTTGTTATTCGCTTAATGAGACCTTCACCTCGACCGCAGTAGGTCGATGGTGGAAGATATCTTTTCACATATTCGTGAAATAACAAAATAAAAATAAAATTGTTTAATTTTTTTTTTATTTTTATTCCATGTGGATGTTAAGAATTGGGCACCACCAGACCTAAACCTCCCATTGGAGGTTATGATGGTGGGGACCACCTGAACTAACCTCCCATGACAGGTTATATTAGTGGGGAAAACCTAAGGTATAAACCCCCTTGAATTCCCCTTTAATGGGAAACCCTAAAACTTCCTATTAAATGTGAGGGAGCCTCTACAACTCCTCCAACATTTATTATGCCAAATCAATTTAATTAAATTAGGCTATTTTGAATTTGTTCCAACAGACTAAATAATAGATATCAGAATCTATTATCTTGGGCTACATTTTCATTTTGTTGGAATTAGAGAAAAGGCTTGGAAAAGGAGAGAGCTTTGGGGAACTTGGGAGAAAGATCTCCAACGAAGAACGCCAATGAAGAACGCTAACCTCGACTTCAAATTTCTTCATCAGTACATCCTCCAAATGGGATGTCTTCAATCCATGATTGTTTTTCCCTCCCCACCGACGTTGTCTTCTCCCTCGTGAACTTCGTCAACGAATCAAATGAGGTAGGGGGTTATTTTTAAATTCTTGAATTCTCTAGATTAAATTCCTCATTCTTGGAAAGAATGACGAATGTGGATCAACCAAAACGAGTTGACCCATGATTCGTATTTAAATTGAAGATTTGGTCGTTTTTTAATCCAGTTTTTGTTGTTCCGCTTGCTAACACTCAAACATGGAGGGTGCGGGCCAAACAAACATGGCCCGACCTGTAACACCCCTGAGATTTTATGAGATATATTATTATTAATTTCTTTGATGAATTCTGTTATACACTACACCAAGATTAGATTGTACTATACGCAACATCATATTATCTTGCAGTATAGGTAAAACTATTCTTGGCTCGTGTTAAACACAATTTCAAGTTAATTTTGTGGAAATTATTCTATGAAACATTAAGTATAGATTTTGTTTAATGTAAAATGAAATAAGTTTTGATTATGTTATACGCAACACCAAACAGAGCATTCACTACATGCAGCCCCGACTTGGCTTGCAGTACATGCAATCAAGACCTTCTTCTATAGCGTGTGTAGTATTCAATACCGAGTTTTACTAAATGATATATTATTATAATATTATTATGAACTTGCCGTTATGAATAGTAATACCCAATTTTTGAAATTTTATAAGTTTTATCTTCCAAAATGGACTTTATTTTTGGATTCGGAATATCGAAGTTAGCCTAGGGTGAATTTTTGGTATTTTTCTGAAAATTTTCAATTTTTGATAAATAGTGAAAACACTCAGTTACTATTTAAAAACCAACTTTTTATTTAAATAATTATTTATTTTATTTAAATTTATTTTAAGTCAAAATTGATACATAATACCTATATAAGTTCATTGTAATAAATTTGAGTCATTTTATAATAATTTTAGATATATAAAAATTTTATTGAACTTTTAACCGTCTTTTACCCACCTATTAGGAGAATTTGAAAATTTACATAAAACATAATTTTACCATTTCTGTGAGTGGAATTTAGAAAATACAAGAGACAAGATTAATATCCAGGAGTAAAATGTGGTTCAATATGTTAAAAATAATTTTTGGTGAATAGAAACTTTTGACTTTTATTTACCACGGTTAAAAGTAAATAGGGTAATTAAGGGTACAAATGAAATTATTATTACCCAAAAACATGTCCTAATTATATTGGATTAGTGTAATTCGACCAAAAACAACCTTAGGAATAAAATATTACCCTTTAGGCCCACTTGGATTAGATTAAGACACTTATTATTATTATATTTCACGAAGAGTTAAAATAGTTAAACTCAAAGTTTAATAACTATTATTTTTTAATATAGGGTTATAAATAAGATAAATTCGACTTTAAATATTAGTTAAAAAGATATAAATATTTCCTACATAATGGTATTTTATTTATAATTTTTATACATTAAATAATTTAATTTATTTCTGACAGAATGGTGATGCAGTAATTACCTTATTAATGAAATATTAACTTAATTGATGTTATAAATACCCAAATAAATGTAAGTTTAGATTTTTATAGATTACACTAATTTTATAGGTTAATATGACATGTTTTTATTGATTTAAATAACTTTTTTAGAACTAATAATGCTATTATGATTTTCAAAAAAATCAATTACCAAATAGTGTCATAATTGACATAAAATAGTTTTCAAAACAAATATTATATTATTAGTTGTTATTATATTCCTAAAAATATAAGGTTTGGCCAAATGAATTATATAATGTTATATATATTAATAATTAACCACTTGGGGATCGTTTGACTTGTTATAGTATGTTTATTAACCGTATAATGTAAGAAAACTAGAAGACATGGAAAAAGTTAAATTATTTAACTTAGAGTTAAATCTAAATGATAAGGTTAAAATAGTAACCTAAACTTGTATGAAACCTATTGGTTGAAATTATTTCGACCCATAACCACATTATCTTTGAAACAAATCAATTTGGAGCTATTATAAACTGAATATGACTTTATTATGAAATAATATTTTAAGTTTTTCCAAAGGTTCCCCTCTCCTCCATTATAAAAAGGGAACCCCTTCCCTCTTCTCATAACAACATTTTGAGCCTTGAAGCTCAGAAAAACCCTGGAAATTCATGTTCCCAACCTCTCTAGTTTTATCATATAGGTTTTGGTCTTCTCAAAAGACCAACTCTAGTTCCCTAAAAAGAAGTTTAATGGAGGTGTATCGAGGAAGAGGAAATCTCTTCAACCGATTCTTTCAAGTTTCTTTCTTCTTAAACTTCTTTTTCTCTAGTTGTTTCATCATAAAGTAATAAAATCAGTATCAATAATATAATAATATGTTATTATAATTATGAAACAACCCCATTTCACCTTCTATCCATCCTACCGAAAACAAAATCACCGCGCGTGCGTTCGTACGGAATACTGTCTCCACGCCGTGGTGTAATCTGTTTTTCCACCACCACCTTACTTGGATGGGTATAATGGTGTAAAGAATAATTTTATATGATTATTATAAAATCATACTGATTTTGAGATATTATATCATCCACTCTAATTAAATTCAATAACTATGGGAACGATATCATCGCTCGTGCGTATGTAAGGATTACCGTCTCCACGATGCAATGAGATTCATTCTCTATGTTAACCACTCAATAATTATTATAAAGTATATATAATGAATAATAATGAAATATATGACATGATCAAGATAAATTATTTATGTATATATATATATGTCATCTACTTACTTCTATTCAAGTCAATAAGGAAAAGAAAATAGCGTTCATGCATACGTACGACCTACCGTCTCCATGAACGGTGTATGACATTTCATTTATCTATCTATTATATATATATATACTGAATATGTATGATATATAAATCATTATTTACATTATAGATGTAAGTAAATCATGCTATAAGTAATAATAATATCAAGAACAACAAGTCCAAACACGTATGATAAATAAAATGATTTTACCCAAAACGATTCTTTAACCTGGAATTTACAAAAGAACGGGTAATATAAAGTCGTAAGTGAATCATATATGATATCATAAATATTACTATGATTCTTTTAAAAGTTAATAATATGTTTAAACCCACTATACAGGAGTCTCGGACACACACTAAGGAAATTTGACATAAGGTAAGGGATAATTTTTCAATCTAATTTTTATCCGAGATTGTTTATACATAAGTATTTACTAGGGTTATATTTTTCATCCATGTACATAAAATGTTTTTAATAAAGTGGTTAATATTCTTACATGTATGTTTAAAGTCATGTTTACCCCTATTTTACTTTTACATTGTGTTATGGAAGAAATTGTTCTTTTTTTACCATACGTTGTACTTTTTGACTTTTCCGTTAAAAGCAAGAGGTGAAATTTTTTAAACTTATTCGGCATGAATGGATTTTTATGGTTTCATAACGTCTTTTATTAATGAAGATTACTATACAATATTTCATGACTATTTTCAACAAAATCCTTTTCTTTTAAAATGGCATGGCATTTTTTGAAAAGAAAATGATTTTGAAGAAGAATGGATATTTTCCTCAAGAATTCATTTCAAGTGTTTTGTCAAAACCATTTTTCATCTAAGATGACATTATTTCATATGTGTATGTTTCAAGTATAATGTCTCTATGATTTAAATGGTTTCACTTTTCTTATGATTAAATGATATCCATTTTTTTATATGGATTATGTTATGATGGGATGATGTTTATGAAACCCATTTTATTATTTGGGTTACGATGAATGATTTATGTTTATGTTGTGGCACACGTAAGAAGGATTTCATTATGAGATGGGTGGGACCTATATCTCCCTCCAATTCATTGGGAAAAGATTTATATCTCATGAGATAGACATGGATGGAATGTTAAGTTAATCTGGTTCAGTGATACAGGACTGGAATGAGGAGTGAACTCGATTCAGAAAGGGACTTTGTCCACTAAGATAGTCTTGGTAGCAATGCCTTGGCTACTATAGAAATCATAACATGTGATTAATGGTTGCCACAATTACATGTTTTATTCCCATGATATTTCAACATGATTAATATTTCTTATGATCTATGCCTTATGGACTGCCAAAATTTATTTCACATCTCAAGTTTTTGATGTTTAAACTTTATGTTCATGTTTTGAAGTTAAAATGTATATGGTTTGTTTTATTTTTTCATTGCTTACCCTTACTGAGAATTTGAGCTCACCCTTTATTTTTTTTCTTTTCCCCAGGATATAAAGAATGGTTTTAGGTAAGAAAACAAAAGGGGAAGATCTTTATGGGAGATGTTGAATATCTTTCACCACGATTAGAAGATTATATTCCGAGTTTCCAATGATACTAAACTATTACGGTCCTTGTGTTTTTGTTTTTATTATATATTATGTATTCCAAAAAAATTAATATATCGTCCATGTACGTCAAGATTTGGGTCTCTACAGTTGGTATCAGAGGAAAGGTTTAGTTCACCTTTGGAAACTAAGATGCGAAAACTTTATTTAAATCCTTGGAGATATTTCTAAGGAATGTCTAGGGATGTCCCTAAGGATAAGTATACATGTAGGTTATAGTCCTAGAATTACGGTAATGATCTTAGAATTTAACCTAAGATGTTAGATATTTATGGGAATCCCCCTTGATTATGATTTTTTCCTCTCACACTATTCTTTTTTGGGTTTTAGAAAATGGCTGGAAATGTGAAGATTCACGATAATAGAGGATATGATGGACAATGGAATGATATTCTTCATGAGACACCAAATGAAATGGGATTTGGAATTCCAAACATAGTTATTATGCATAATCATAAATCTCATAATATAATCAATAATCACAACTTTGGTAAATTTTCTGACTCACTTAATAAGAGAAAGAAGAAGTTTCATGATGATCATAGAGGAAAGAAAGTTCAATTTTCATCATGTGAATCATGTGGGAAGCGACATCAAGGAGAATGTTTCAAAGGAACTGGAAGATTCTTTGGGTGTGGAAAAGAAGGGCACAAAGGAAGTAATTGCAAAGAAAAAGGATCAGTTAACACCATGGACAAAGATAATGGTATTGCTAAGACATCAACAACAGTTAAATGTTTTAAATGTGGAATGTACAGGCATTATGAAAAACAATTCTCTAAGGGAAAATCTCATGAAGAGAATCAGCATGATCGTATGGGTAGCCTTTATATTGATGATGATGAAGAGACTACGAATGATATGTGAGATGAAAGAATTTTTCAAGATCGGTCAATGGGTTAAGATGGTAGTGGAATGATTACATGTTTATCAAGAGTAATGTTGTATAAGTAATCTCATGGTACTACAGAATAAAGAGACATCTAAGGATTGTTACACTAATGTTTTTCCTTATGTTTTTTATAGTATATATTGAATGGTACTGGTAACCATGAAAGGTTATTCAGATATTTTTTGGAATGTAGATGATATGCGCATAATGAAAGGATATATAAATAAATGAAATGTGCTTAAGACTAATATAAGGACAAAGTAATATCATGGTATGAGTATATAAAATTTTTGGGATTTTGGTAAGTGGAAAGAGTTACCTTTTGACAGCATTCAAGTTTTCACTAAGGTTCTATGGTAATTTCAGTTTCAAGAGAATACATGATTATGGAATCCATATATTTGGAATGTGACCAACATGATATATCGTATGATAAGTGATGGTATTCATGTTCTTCTTAGGTGACCCTTCCGGTAATAGTTTTCTTTATACAATGAGATTTGACAGATGTATTTTTGATAAGTCTAAAGATTGGAGAGGGTTATGTCAGACATCAGATAGTTTTATTTAAGGATAGAACTTGTTTTTAGATATTATTTCTGGAATGTTATAATATTATAGTTTTAGAAAAAAGACCACCCATAGGACGAGCGACAACCCGTCGCGTCAGACAAGGCTGTGGGAATCGATCCCACAACTGAAGTGCAACGGGCCTTTATTTCCTACCACTGGCCTACAGGAATTCTCTGGTTAGTAGAAACTAGTTTTATTATATTAAGAAGTATGATATATGAATTATAATCCCATTTTAGGAACCATATATGATTAATCTCACTATAGATGGATTTATGTATTTTTGATAATTTTTTCTAACCTTTTGTTTGAGACAGATGGAATGACCCATCATTCTATCAGATAATCTGCAAACACTTCACTAATGACAAATTCAACAATATTTCTTTAAGAGATGAAGTGGAAATTGTCCAAGGAATGACCAACAGTGATATTGTACCAAAATCAAGAAAGTACTTCTCATAATTCCATTTTCTTCAACTTTAGGGAAATGATCTTGAAAACCAAAAATGTTTTCTTAGCACCCTTATGTCTAATGAATTATATGGTGCCTTATATCATCTCAAATTTATGGATTTATGATTGTTGGGTTTTTCATAGCCATGTCCGCTACCACTCTTCATCAGAAGTTGATGGTTATATTTCTCTTCTATATCCAAATTTTCACCTATGTGGTCCTATGTGGAAACCCTGTGCTGAGTTACTTTGGGTGACTGTTATTATTCTAAATTCCATTTTTAAAATGAAGTATTAGTATTCCTTTTTACTATTTGGGTTTCTATGAAAGAAACTTTCAAGTAGTAAACCATTTATAACCCCGAGGAATTTTGAGGGCGAAATTTATATTAAGAGGGATAGAATGTAACACCCCGAGATTTTATGAGATATATTATTATTAATTTCTTTGATGTCTTCTATTATACACTACACCAAGATTAACATTTACTATACGCAACACCGTATTAGCTTTCTGTATACGCAATACTATTCTTGGCTCCTGTTACACACAATTTCAAATTCATTTTGTGGAAATTATTGTACGCAACATTAAGTATAGATTTTGTTTAATGTATAAATGAAATAAGTTTTGATTATGTTATACGCAACACCAAACAGATCTTTCACTACACGCAACCCTGACTTGGCTTGCATTACACGCAATCAAGAACTTCTTCGATAGCGTGTGTAGTACGCAATACCGAGTTTCACTAAACGAGATATTTTTATAATATTATTATGAACTAGCCGTTATGAATAGTAATACCCAATTTTTTAAATTTTATAAATTTTATCTTTCAAAATAGACTTCATTTTTGGATTCAGAATATCGAAATTATCCTAGGGTGAATTTTTGGTATTTTTCTGAAAACTTTCAATTTTTGATGAACAGTGAAAACACTAGGTTACTATTTAAAAACCGACTTTTTATTTAAATAATTATTTATTTTATTTAAATTTATTTTAGGTCAAAATTAATACATAATACCTATATAAGTTCAATTTAATTCATTTGAGTCATTTTATAATAATTTTAGATATATAAAAATTTTATAGAACGTTTCACCGTCTTTTACCCACCTCCTAGGAGAATTTGAAGATTTACATAAAACATAATTTTACCGCTTCTGTGAGTGGAATTTCCAAAATCCAAGAGACACGGTTAATATCAACGATTAAAATGTGGTTCAATAAGGTAAAAATTATTTTTGGTGAATAGTAACATTTTACTTTTATTTACCACGGTTAAAAGTAAATAGGGTAATTAAGGGTAAAAATGATATTATTATTACCCTAAAACATGTCGTAATTCTACTGGATAAGTGTAATTCGATCAAAAAAACCTTGGGAATAAAATATTACCCTTTAGGTCCACTTGGATTAGATTAGGACACTTATTATTATTTTATTTAAAGAAGTGTTAAAATAGTTAAAATCAAAGTTTAAAAACTAAAACATTTTTAATATAGGGTTATACATAAGATAAATTCAACTATAAATATTAATTAGAAAGATAAAAATATTTACTAAATAATGGTAATTTATTTATAATTTTTAGACATTATATAATTTAATTTATTTATGACACAATAATGATGCAGTAATTTCCATATTAATGAAATATTAACATAATTGATGTTAAAAATACCCAAATAAATGTAATTTTATACTTTTTATGAATTCAACTAATTTTATAGGTTAATATGACATGTTAGTATTTTTTAATTAACTTTGTTCGAACTAATAATTCTATTATGATTTTCACAAAAATCAATTACCAAATAGTGTCAAAATTGACATAAAATAGTTTTAAAAAAAAAATATTATACTATTAATTGTTATCATATTCCTAAAAATATAATGTTCGTCCAAATGACTCATATAAGGTTATATATATTAATAATGAACCACTTGGTGTTCGTTTGTCTTGTTATAGTATGTTTATTAACCATATAGTGTAAAAATACAAGAAGACACGGTAAAAGTTAAATTATTTAACTTACAGTTAAATCTAAATGATAAGGTTAAAATAGTAACCTAAACTTGTCTAAAACCTATTGTTTGAGAGGATTTAGAGCCAAAACCACTTTAGATTCTAAATAAATCAATTTGGAGCTATTATAAACCGAATATGACTTTATTATAAAATAATATTTTAATTTTTTCCAATGGTGCCCCTCTCCTCCCCTATAAAAAGGGCACCCCTTCCTTCTTCTCTTCACACACTTTTGAGCCTTGAAGCTCCGACAAACCCTAAAAATTCCTCTTCTAAACCTATTTAGTTATATCATAGAGGTTCTGGTCTTCTCATAAGACAAACTCTATGGCCCTAAGAAGAAGTTTAAAAAAGGTACGTCGAGGAAGAGGTAATCTCTTCTACCGATTCTTTCAAGTTTCTTTCTTCTTCAACATCTTCTTCTATAGTTGTTTCATCATAAAGTAATAGCATCAGTATCAATAATATACTAATATTTTATTATAAATATAAAACAACCACATTTCACCTTCTATCCATCCTACGGAAAACGAAATCCACGCGCGTGCGTACGTACGGAATACCGTCTCCACGCTGTGGTGTAATATGTTTTTCCACCACCACCTTACTTGGATGAGTATAATGGTGTCAAGAATAAATATATAGGATTATTATAACATCATAATGATTCTGAGATATTATATCATCCACTCCAATTCAATTCAATAATTATGGGAACGATATCATCACCCGTGCGTACGTACAGATTACCGTCTCCACGACGCGATGAGATTCATTATCCATGTTAACCACTCAAGAATTATTATAAATATATATAATGAATAATAATGAAATATATGACATGATCAAGCTACTGTATTTATGTATATATATATATATATATATATGTCATCTACTTATTTCCATTCAAGTCAATAAGGAAAAGAAAACAGCGTTCATGCATAAGTACGACCTACCGTCTCCATGAATGGTGTATTTCATTTCACTTATCTATCTATTATATATATATATACTGAATATATATGATTTATAAATCATTATTTACATTATGGAATTATGTAAATCATGATATAAGTAATAATAAAATCAAGAACAACATGTACAAACACGCAAGATAAATAAAATGATTTTACCCAAAACGATGATTTAACCAAGAATTTACAAAATAACAGGTAATATAAAGTCGTAAGTGAATCATATATGATATAATAAATATTATTATGGTTCTTTTTCAAGTTAATAATATTTTTAAAAACACTATACAGTAGTCTCAGACACACATGAAAGAAATTGGACATAAGGTAAGGGATAATTTTGCAATCTCATTTTTATCCGAGATTGCTTATACATAAGTATTTACTGGGGTAATATTTCTCATCCATGTCCATAAATGTTTTTTCATAAAGTGTTTAATATTATTCCATGTATATTTAAAGTCATTTTTACCCATATTTTAATTTTACTTCGTGTTATGGAATGAATTTTTCTTCTGTTTACTATACGTGGTACTTTTGGACTTTTCTGTTAAAAGAAAGAGGGGAATGTTTTTTTAACTTATTTGGAATGAATGGATTTTTACGGTTTCATAACGTCTTTTCTTAATGAATATTACTCTAAAATATTTCATAACTATTTTCAACAAAATCATTTTCTTTTAAAATTTCATGGCATTTTTTGAAAAGAAAATGATTTTGAAGAAGAAAGGATATTTTCCTCAAGAATTCATTTCAAGTGATTTGTCAAAACTATTTTCCATCTAAGATGACATTATTTCATATGTGTATGTTTCAATGATAATGTCTCTATGAATCACATGGTTTCACTTTTCTTATGATGAAATGATATCCATTTGTTTTATATGGATTATGTTATGATGGGATGATGTTTTTGAAACCCATTTTATTCATTGGGTTATGATGAATGATTTATGTTTATGTTGTGGAACACGTAAGAATGTTTTCATTATGAGATGGGTGGGACCTATATCTCCCTCTAATGCATTGGGTAAAGATTTATATCTCATGATATAGACTTGGCTGGAATGGTAAGTTAATCTGGTTCAGTGATAGAGGACTAAAATGAGGAGTGAACTCAATTCAGAAAGGGACTTTGTCCACTAAGATAGTCTTGGCAGCAATGCCTTGGCTAATATGGAAATCATAACATTACTTAATGATTTCCACAATTACATGTTTTATTCCCATGCTATTTCATCATGATTAATGTTTCTTTATGATCTATGCCTTATGTACTGCCAATATTTATTTCACATCTCATGTTTTTTATGTTTAAACTTTATGTTCATGTTTTGAAGTTCAAATGTATATGATTTGTTTTATTTTATCCATACATACCCTTACTGAGCATTTGATCTCACCCTTTACATGTTTTCTTTTCCCCAAGATTTAATGAAAGGTTTTAGGTAAGAAAACAAAAGGGGAAGATCTTTATGGGAGTTGTTCAAGATCTTTCACCACAATTAGAAGTTTATATTCCGAGTTTCCAAAGAAACTAAACTATTACGGTCCTTGTGTGTCTGTTTTTTGTTATGTATTAAGTATTTTGAAAAAAGTAATTTAATGTATATGTACGTCAAGATTTGGGTCTCTATACTACCCCTCTTCTATTTTTTCTTATTGTGTTCTTTAAGATGGACTGAAGTGCCTTACACCACGACGATGAACGAAGAGAGAGGACGGCTCAACCGGCTGCCAGAGAAGGCACGATGCCCTGCCATCGTTCAGCTATCATGCCTCGTGGTGCTCTGCCATCTACGGCCACCGCCACCTCGTGGCCATCACCGCCACACGACCTCCACCGCTCCACGTCCTCATCGCCGTCCGGGTAGAGTCACTACCACCGTTCGGACCAAGCCCCCACCGTCGTCCTGGCTGAACCGCCGCTCGAGCCGCCAATACCCTTCTAGCTAATCCAGATCGACCAAGACGTACCACGACCTCATGCCCTAGTGGTACACTCCATGGCCTCATGGCCCCAGACGACCCTCCACGACCCATCACGGCCTGCCAGGCGGGACCCAGCGGGTCCGGCCGGGTCGGGTTGGGTCGGTTCGATCGGGTCAGACCAGACCCGGGCCCACTATGACCCATTTACAGCATTTTGACCGTAACTTTGGCACCATAAGTCCGTTTGATGAACTATCAGCGGTGCTAGAAATCTTGGAGTGAGATGGTCCCTTTAAGTATACCCCACGAGAGATTTGGGTTAAGATGGGGTATTGTTGGGTTGGAACGAGCACGAATCCAATCATGACCCTAGGACTAAAAAACTAATAACTCACAGACTCGGCGTCTGATTGATGTGCCATATATTGCATTGAGACCCCTACTACACGGCAGTCCTTCGATATACATCTTTGTGGGACATTGTGGTAGTTGGAGAATCTAGGAGTTGGTTCTACCGTAGAACATAAGAATTTGATCTTTCTTTTTAACAGAAATAATGTTAACTATAGTGAGTGTGGTTATTAGTTTAGGGAATCGAGTGTTGGTGTGGCAGCCGACGTATCCATACATCAGGACCCCGAATTCTGATTTCTGACTCCGTGCACGAAAACACTTATTACGAGTGTGTTTTCAAGAGATGTCTTTGTGATATCTTATTTCATCTCACCAGGTATAAATTATTGACCATGGCAGACCTTTTTCTTTTCAGTATGCCTCCACGCAGACAGCTAGTTGGGGTTCTGATAGTAGCACACACTAATAGCCCACCAAGCGACGAGGCCTTAGTGTAGGGCCCTTTTTTAGTAGAGGCACTAGCAGAGACCCCAGTGGTACCATTCCCCATTGGGCCACCGTTGCCACCAGCCCCGACAGCAGACGATGCATGCCAGTTGAGCACACTGCATGAGTTCTAGCACCATAGGCCACCTAGGTTTAGAGGAGAGACATACCCACAGGCAGCTAAGGATTGGTTGGAGGCTGTAGTGAGAGTCTTCTGACTGGTTGGGACACCAGCTGAGCTCAGGGTGATCCTTGCCACATGCCTTCTATAGGAGACAATGGTAAGATGGTGGATATTGATGCTCTAGGTTCACGATAAGGTGATACTTTCTTGGGAAGACATCAAGAACATGTTTCAGTCAGAGTTTGTCCTAGCGACTATTCGCATAGTGTGCATACAAGAGTTTATTCATCTGCAATAGCGCAACATGACTGCAGATCAATACTCAGCGAGGTTCACTATCCTCTCATGCTACTCCACTGATATGGTGCAGGACCCTATCTTCAGTGCCTGAAACTTTGAGCAGGGACACAGGTGGGAGATCAACGCTTCGATGATCTCACTCAGTATCCAGACGCAGGCGGTGGTGGTAGAGAGAGCCCTCTTACTGGAGAGTTTCTTTTCTGAGTAGTCACCATCAGCGAGATCCACTACCAGTCATCACATATAAGAGTCTTCAGCAGCTGGTAGTAGAAATATGACACAGAGGTCCAAAAGGACCAGGCCTTCAGGTGTACGACCATCGGATTCAAGGTCAGTTGTGTGAGGCACACAAGGTAGAGCCAGTTATGCCAGGAGCAGGCGGTGTTACGCATGTGGAGGGTAGGGTTACATGGCTTGTGACTGTCCAACCCACCATACGGATGATTAGAATATGGTCGAAAGACCTCCCAAGTAGAGACAGAGATTCGACTGATGAGGTCCGCAGGGAGCATGAGGACATGGCAGAGGAGCTGGTCATGTAGCTGACGGGGGAAGACAATTCAAGATGTTTCCACCACCACCATCAGGAGGTCCACTCCAACCACAGGGAGAAGGCGGACATGGGAGAGAGCAGCTCCAGGCAACTAATTCCTATAATCCGAGAGCTTTGGATATGATACGAGGTACGATCTAAGTATACTCCACCTTAGCCACAAAACTTATAGACAGAGGTTCCAGTCATTCTTTTATTGCCACTGCCCTCATTCAGAGCTCAGAGATTCCTACAGAGTCATTTCTTCGATCCTTACGACTAGAGACTCATATGGGAGCGGATTTTATGATTACTCACTAGTTTCGGCAGTGCGAGCTTACTCTAGGAGGCGAGAGCTTCAGCTGGGATATCCTAGATGCCGTGTCGAGGCCTTACAAGGTCATATTTTGTATGTACTGGTTATCTACAGTCCATGCTCAGATTAACTATATTAGGCACAAAGTGTGGTGTGTTTTCATGGATGGGACCAGTTTAAGCTTCACCAGCAAGAATGGAGCCTTTGCAGTGCAGGATGGACTTACCTGAAAGAGGGTGCAACCGATTGCACATCAGTTTTCTAGCCTTACCCTAGGAGCGGTTGATGTGAAGAGTCCAAGTTATCCAGTAGTGGTAGACCAGTACACAGCTGTCTTCCCTAATGATGTTCCAAGTCTACCTCCTTGTAGAGGGGTGGACTTTAACATTGACTTGTACCCCGGGATGACACCGATATCTACACCAGTATATCGGATGAATCTTGTGGAGCGTCGTGAGCTACGGGTAGAGCTAGAGGACTTACAGGGGAAGGGATTCATTCGGCCCGGTGTTTCTCCTTGGGAATTCCTGATTCTGTTCACCAAGAAGGAGGATGGGAGCTTGAGGCTTTGTGTTGACTATCGGCACCTGAACTAGGTGACTGTGAAGAACAAGTACCCAATTCCGAGGATTGATGACCACTTTGGTCACCTGAAGGGAGCATGGTGGTTATCAAAGATAGACCTCAGATCAGGCCATGAATAGCTTAGAGTACAGGACAAGGATGTGCAGAAGACGACCTTTACATGTTATTACTACCATCATGAGTTCTTAGTTATGCCATTCGGTGTAACAAACTCTCCATCACTATTCAAAGGACTCATGAACAGGATATTTAAGCCATACATTGATCGATTTGTAGTAGTCTTCATCGATGAAATTCTGATCTACTCAGCTACCAAGGAGGAGCATGCATATCATTTGAAGGTAGTAGTTGACACACTCTGAAAGTACCACCGTTATGGTAAGCTCTCGAAGTTCCAGTATTGGATCCACGAGGTTCACTTTCTAGGACATGTCATATCGGAGGATCGAGTTGCAGTGGATCTAGAAAATATTAAGGCAGTACATTCTTGGGAGCCACCTAAGTGTGTGGCAGAGGTACAAAGATTACTAGGTTGGGCTGGATACCACCGGAGGTTAGTGACTGAGTTCTCCAGATTTGCAGCACCTTTGTCAGTGTTGATGAAAAAGGGGAAACCCTTCATGTGGTCGGAGAGATAAAAGCGGATTTTTCAGGAGCTGAGGCAGAGGTTGACTAGTGCTCCCATATTGAGGCTACCTGACGAGGGTGTAGGGTACATAGTCTTCTGCGATGCATCAGGGACCAGAATCGGATGTGATCTAATATAGGAGGGAGAATTTATCACATATAGTTCTTGATAGATAAGAACACATGTGTAGAACTACTCTAACCATGTCTTAGAGTTTTCAACAGTGGTCTTCTCTTTGAAGATGCAGCGACACTATCTGATGGGTGAAAATTTTACTATGTACTCTGATCACAAGATTCTCAGGTATATCTTCTCTCAGAGGGACCTAAACAAAAGAAAATGGCACTGGTTTGAGTTTCTCCATGAATATGACTTTGAGATAGTCTATACTCTTGGTAAGGGGAACATTTTAGCAGATTCACTTAGTAGGAGGACTTGTATACAACTTCATGAAGAGGAGACAAAGCCGGTAGCCGCTTTTTAGATATCCTTTATGGATCAGGATGGAGCAATTTTTCTTCAGTCTCTTACAGTCACTCACCCACTTTTTCACTGATTTAGGGAGGCATAGCGTGGGGCCGCTAACTATGAGGCACAACATGCTCAGATATCCACAGTACAGGCACCTGATTGATTTTCGGAAGGTGGGGAGCATGTCATCCTCTTCTGAGGATGTACCATGATACTAGTGTCACTTCAGGAGAAAGTGTTGAGGGAGTTCTACACATCCCCTAGCGGAACATCCCAGAGTGGTGAAGATGTACCAAGATCCCCAGCGACAGCACTGGTAGCCAGGAATGAAGAAAGTAGTTGTAGCGTTTGTGTCTCAGTGCCTCAATATTCAGCAAGTGATGGCTGAGCATTAGGTACCAGCAGTGTTGGATCAGCCTTTAGAGGTGCTAGAGTGGGAGTGGGATGGGATATACATGGACTTTGTTATGGGTCTTCCACGTACATCCAGGGTTCATGACTCGATTTGGGTGATCATCGACCGACTCACCAAGTCGGCCCACTTCCTACTGATCAGAGAGCAGGGTTCAATAGGGACTTTGGATGCCTCTTTGTGTAGGAGATTGTGCGGCTACATGGAGTACCTTAGATGATTGTATCTGATCGTGATGCAAATTTTACTTCCCATTTATGGAAGGGGTTGTATGACGCTTTCAGGAAGCATCTTCGTTTGAGCAACACCTTCCATCCTCAAATGGATTTCCAGACTGAGCGAACCATTCAGGCCCTCAAGGACATGATGTGTGCTTATGTCCTTGAATACATTCGTAACTGGGAGGATCACATTCCTTTTGAGGATTTTGCGCACAACAACAGAAATCACTCCATTGGGATGGCACCTTTTTGAGGCATTGTATGGGAGACCTAGCAGATCACCTTTGTGCTGGACTGACCCATGGGAGCCAGCACTAGTAGAGCCAGAGATGGTACGGGCTACTATAAAAAAGTTACAGATCATCCAGAAATAGATGAAGACTGCACATAGTATGCAATAGTCGTATGCCGACAGGAGACCAAGACCTCTGGAGTTCAAGGATGGTTACCACGTCTTTCTACGGGTCTCACCCGGATGAGGTTTATAGAGGTTTGGACAAGGTATGAAGTTATCTCAGATATTCATTGGACCCTTTCTTGTCCTTATTAGAGTTGGTGAGGTGGCTTACTTCTTAGCTCTTCCACCTTAGTTGCAGAGTGTGCATGAAGTCTTCAACATATCCCGCCTGAGGAGATATGTTCACGACCCTTCCCATGTCATCGACCACAGAGAGTTGGATGTCGACAAGGGGAAGCGTTTTGCGGAGGTTCTAGTTGAGATTGAGGATCGATAGGAGCGTGTCCATCATGGGCGGTCGATACCTCTGATGCACATTTGTTGGTAGCATGAGAGCCTCTCGGAGAGCACATGGGAGCAGGAGGCTTAGATGAATGCTCAATACCCCTACTTGTTTACAAAGTCTGAGTTGTGGCTTACGGGGACGTAGAGCCCTGAGGTGGGGAGAATGTAAATACCCATATTTTTTCATGTATTTTTTTAATTAAATCGGAATTTTAAGAGAATGCAAATATTAACGGTGCATAATTCTGAAGCCTAGAGTGGTCGGAATGAAGTTCTGAACTTTATTTTGGATACGTTCTGTAAACGTGTGAGCGGGTTTTTATAAATTTTTAAAACGGTGCTTGCAATTGAAATACAATGGCACCGTTGAACTCACAGCACTGATATTCACTTAAGGATACCTTCAACTCAACCGTAGTAGGCTGAGGGTGGAAGTTAGCTTTTCACATATTCGTGAAAGAATAAAATAAAAATAAATTTGTGTAGCATTTATTTTTATTTTTATTCCATGTGGATGTTGAGAAGTGAGGACCACCATACCTAAACCTTTCCAGTTAGGCTTGTATTCTAGCCCCTTTTTACTTACTGTACTCACTCTATTTACTATTAAGTTTACCTGTGTTCGTATCTTTCTGTGTGCTTGGTTGTGTGTGCTTACAGGTTATAAAGGTAATGACTTTCCAGTTTTAGGGAATACGCCTTCGGTGATAGTCACCATCCCCTATCATATGGAAGGAAGACATGGGGTAGTCACGGAACGGGCCGTGGGGGACAGGTCGTGATAGTAAGACTAAATGGTGTACCACTATCAATTGTATCTGATTGAGATCTGAGATTCACCTCCAATTTCTGTAAAAGTCTCAAACATGATATAAATTTTGTTCTATACTTCAGTATGACCTATCATCCTCAAAACTAATGGCCAATATAAGTAGACTATTCTGACAACATAAGACATTTTGCGAGCATGTTCTATGAAATTCAATGTATAATGGGACCAATATCTTCCTTTGGTTGAGTTCTCATACAAAAATAGTTTCCAATCAAGCATCAAAATGGCTCCCTATGAAGCCCTTTATGGAAGAGGTGTAGAACACTGTCATGTTGGGATGAAGTTGGGTAGAAAACTTATGGGTCCTTAAATGATCAATTAAATGATGGAGAAGGTTAATACTATTCATTAGTACATCAAGGATACGTAGTGTTGACAAAAGAGCTATGCTAATAGTTATTGATGTGACCTGTAGTTTGATGTAGGAGACCCGGTATTCCCCTGCATATCTATAAGGATAAATGTGATGAAATTTGAGAATGTTAGGTCCACAAGGATGAATAACCTGAAAGGGGGGTGAATCAGGGTATGAATAATTTAAGACTAAAGCCTGTTATGATCTTGTTTCAATGTTAATCAAATCACTCTTCTCTCCCTTTCCTGTTTCATAGTATAAATAGAACATAAAGCAAGCATACGACAAAACAATTTTTACTTGGTTTGCGGCTAATGGCTACGTCCAAGGAGCATACGCCGACTGGTTGTTGGTCGTACCAAATTCCACTAAACTTCACTAGTTGTGGATTACAAGGTTCGGGCATAGTCACTATGTCCCAGGCTAATTGCCTTTACAAGGTTTAGGGTCAGCTCACTACTTTTACAAGGTTCACTCCCTATTTTTCTCTCTATCTCTGGCTCATTACCGTTGGAGAGGATCACTGTCTCCCTCTTCCTTCACTCATTGCTCGGGAAAGGATCCACTCATAGTTTATAGACTTGTAGATCTCTTCATTTGAATGAAATAATGCATCTTCCTCTGTAAGTAGATGCCATGTTTTAGTATAGCTTTCAACCGTAGATGAATCTAACTTTTCCCCAAAGGTATCGGGCTATCTTCCAACTTTCACGCATCCCGGAATAACCGTCGTGAATCAACCATTACTTGGCGCATAGGTCTAACCCGATGTGCAAGTCTCGATGCACAAGTCACAATTGGCGCACAAGTCCACATCAGACACTTGTGCGACACAAGCTTCATCAACTTCAAACTTCCACGACGCACTTTCCTTTACGCCCAAACCAATATTGGCGCACAACAAACAACAATCACCCTTCTTCAAATCTGGAATGCAAGTCCCACTTGCGCGACACCCCACCACTTGCGCGACCACCACACCTGCGTGATGGGAGATTTGATTTTCAAAAGTGTTGAACTCCGTTGAAAAATCATGAGGGGTGGTCCAGTATTTATAGGCAATTTGACCACCCTACAGGGTGGCGCGCCAGTCAACCCTCGGTGCACAAGTCTCGGCGCATAGGTCTCTTCCCCTGCAAGTCACTTGCACAACCCACTTCCAAACTTGCGCGAACATCTTTCCTTTTCCATATTTTGAAGTTTTGATCTTGAAAAACAACAGGCGCACAAGTTTCCAATCCTCGTAGGCACCGATGTGCAAGTTTCCAATCCTCCTAGAAACTGGTGCACAAGTCCTTTCTCTTGGCGCGCAAGTCTCCTACACGACCAACTCAAAACATGTGCGGTCCTTATTCATTTTCCATATTTTTATGATATGATCTTGAAAAATATATGGCACGCAAGTTTTGAAGCCATCAAGAACACGGCGCGCAAGTACCTTTTCCAAAAACCACTTTTCTTCATTTCTTGATTTTCAGGCCCAAAAATATGGAAAACACTAGAAAACGGAGCGACCTTGTATCTATCCTTTTTGTATCGCCTCCAGATCATCCATTCCATTGACAAAGTTCTTGAATCAAACATAGATCTTTGAACACAGCTCTTGAACTTGACATTCCACCATGTAATCCCATTTGTCAACAAATTTGTATGTCATTGTTTTTCTTTGCCAATAGCCACCACACAGATATCCAATTTGTCAACAAAAACAATCACCTCAAAAATGCTTCAATGATACCCTGAGGGATTTTTCCCAATAGAGAATAAGGGATATCATAGTCTATGATACATCATTCCCTTTGATATCCTTGATCACATTAAAGAGGTGGCCCATCGACTAAAACTCCCACCGAACCTATCTTAATTACATGATGTATTCCATGAATACCTCATGAGGAAGTACATACCATACCCCTCACATGCACTCAATCTAGAAGTGGTACCATTGGAGAATGACATTTTCTTTGAGGAGTAGCCTAGTGTAGAAGTTAGATCATAGGGAAAAATTTCTATGAAATCAGACAATTCACCATGTCAAAGTACTGCAGAGAAACCTAATGATTGAAGAAGCAATGTGGGAACTGGAGGATGTGATAAAGTAAAGTTACCATCATCTGTTTTAGTGTGGGAAATGAAAATATTGAGGAAAAAATTTCTTTATGGGGAATATTGTAATGACCCAAACTTATATATAAAAAATTCACCTTTTTCGTTTTTTTAAATTTCTCAACATGAAATATGGTTATAGAAACACATGAACTTATTTTGTTTTATCGCATCAAATTGGATTTAAAAGACCGTTAGTTATTGTTACCATTGATAATATAGACATTACACAGTGATTAGATAATTAGTACAAATACAGGGTTTTAAAAAATCCAATTGATAGAGAAAAGGAAGTGATGGACTCCACAAGTATGATCATAACCTATGAAGCCCATTTATTGAAGATTTAAAGGGAGATAGAATTTTTGGGTGTTTCCACTGACCAATACCAAGTTGTGATCCAACAATTTAAGCATTATATAAACCATTTACAGTGGATGTTCAAGCTCATTGAAATCACAACCCAAACCATGTTCACCAAACCGCCCAATGAAATTCCCAACATTGCACACCTTACTCGTAAGGAATTTTATATGTTATTAAAGGTATTTTTATTGGACCCTATAAATATGAATGTTAACTTTTTATAGAATAATGAATATATTTTCATCCTATTATTATTACTTTGTAAATTTTTTTATTTTGAATATAATAAATCAAAAATTATCTTTTTGAATAATATTAAAATTCAATTAATCAATTTATCAATTAATGAATTTTTGAAAAAATAATATTTTAATAAAATATTATATTTTAATAAAATATTATTTTTATAATATTTTTTATCAAATATAAGTGATCATATATTTTTTAGGATGCCAAATGTAACTTTTTATAAGGGTTTAAAAACTGTTCTTATCATAAAACCTAACATTTATTAATAAATTTAGATTTTATATTAAAAGTGAAAATTCAAATATTTGGAAAAATATTTTGATAAAACGAATATTATTTTTGGAATAAGTGCATCAAAATTATCCAACGGTGATTTATTCATAATTTTCTGAGACAGTCAAATTTATTGGTAAAAATTAAATATCATATAAATATACCTTGTGTTTTATGACATCATAATGCCCTCAAAGTGATGAAATAATTACTAAAAATGGGATCCACGACGAAATATATGTTTTCCTTTAAAATAATTTGATTTTAAGTATATTTTATTTATTTTTAAATGCATTATGAATCCTCTAAAGCATATAATATATTTTATGATTTTAAAATCCTTTATTTAATAGTGTGACTCACTTCCACATAAGAAAGGGAATTATTTTAAATATTTCGTCCCTCGGTATTATAAAATAAAAAAACACTTCCATTTTTCACAAAAGAATAGGAAAAAACATGGATGGTTTTGTGGTTTTGTATATTTTATTCGGTGGATTCCAAAAACTAAATAATAAAGAGATCCCCCTATTTTCTGATATAAACCCACCCACAATCCCATTTATCTTAACTCAATATCCACGTAGCATGAACATACACTTTCATCCACTATATAGAGTCATCCAAAGGTCCACCAATCTCTCAAGAAACCCATCCCAATCTTTTTAAGTAACACACTCAAGTAAGGGACCTTCATTTCCTCCTTTCAAATTCAAGAACCTTATTTGAAATTTGTTCTTTCAAATTCAAATGGATATATTATAATTAATTTATAATCATTCCCTTATATTCCAATTGATGTTATTTTAATGGGGGATCATTTATCCTCCCTCACTTAAACCCTTACATAATCCTTTACTATGCCGAAATTCTATAAGGGATCCCCACCTTCCTCCCCTCCTTTCAAATTCAAGCACCTTCATTGAAATTAGATCTTTTAATTTAAATTGGTTATATTTTAAATATTTTAAAATCATTAAATTACTGTAAAATCTATGTTATTTGAATGAGGGATAATTTATCCTTCCTCGTTAAGACCCTTACCTAAGCCATTACTATACTGAAATTCCATAAGGGATCCTCACCATATCTTCTTTATTGATGTTTCCTTATGAACTTATGCATTATATTTCCATTTAAAAAATTAGGAAAATGTATTTACATGTACCTATTAATTACCATTATATTTTCAAATTATTAGAGACCCATTTCTCTCTCATAATCCATTTTTATTAATTTTTAAGACACATCGTTATGCTGCCGAAATTTCAACACAATTTTCCATGACAAAACAATTGTATAGTGAATCACATAACCATTTTCAATCAAGGTTATAAACCATTGGGAAAATATACTTCTTTAATAGGGACATACATACATACATATATATATATATATTCTATATTCATTGATCCTAGAATAAATTATGAAGACAATTGAATCAGTGTTTTTTGATCTTTGTGGCAATAAAAAGCATGATAATGAAATGAATATGATGGTTGAAATCTGATATCATCCTATACAATGGGTAATGTTGAGTATCATGATATGTCACATTGGTATATAGAGTGAAAATGATTCATTTATGTGGATTTTTTCCACCACGATGTACCGAAATCTTTATCCTTGACCTATGTTTATGATTTTGTGTTTTAAGTTGATGCCGCATTTCTCATGTTATGATTATCAAGCTATATCATGTCCTAATACTCATGATCCTTTTATTCCTCATTTTTATTCCTATCTTATAACATGTATAACGTATTCCATGTTTATTCCCTTACATGGATTTATACCTAACCCATTTCTTATGAATGTCCCTTGGCTATCCCGTGCAATTTTATGTTTGAAAAAGTATTTTGAGAATGTTAAAGAAGTTTTCAATAAAGATGTTGTATTTCTTTATTTTAGGTTATTATGTAATGGAACTAATTTTGAAAGGCGCTAGACTTATTGATCATACAATTTTTATTAACCGTGGTCTTATGAAATAAATCAAGTATTAATGTAAATTAAAGATCATGGTTATTATAATAAGTTCATCTCTCAATTTGGAGGCAAACCTAGAAAGTCCTCATGAAGGATGTCCTCATACTCGACCAAAAATACATTGAAATTAAATCCCATAGAATCCACTTATAAAAGGGATAAACTATATAGTTGGTTAATAATTAGTTGTATCCTCAAACACATGAGTCCTTCCTTCTATGCCTCGGTTTTTTCTCACCCATAATGGAATCCTCAATCAGTCTCTGTGGGTACACCACATCCCCCACATAAAAAAATCAATCTAGGAGAGAATTGTGGATAGATAGTATATACCTATGATGGTGTCATAAGGCCTCATTATTTCTATAAATAGATCTAATATGATGTTTTTGCCTCCAAGTGTTAGGTCACACTATTGGTTGAAGTGTGGGATCATTGAGTCACCTCTGTTTAGAGTCTCTAAGTATAAGGGTCAATCCTAGGTCTCAAACAGAATCTCCAAGTCTCAAACCATATAAGTTGAAAAGAAAGAGTGGATCAGACCTTCGTCATTACATACTACATATGAAGTAGAGAAGAAACTAATCATACCTCTAATCAATCTTGTAGACTCTAGGTTATAGGCCTACACTACCTCTAGTTATCACCTCCCATGGACACCATCTCCTTGTGACTAGCATTGAACACGTGAGGGAGGTGGTGGAAATAAGTCAAACAAACTACCACCTTGGAATAATCCACCTACTCCTCTTCTATTTCCATCACCCTATAAACCTACCTACTCCTACCTCTATCAGTTTCTAGGTGGCCCATTTACTATATCCTAGTCAGCTATATGATGGGTCAAACAATCTCTAGCAAGGATTCCTTGACTGTCACATGAGAATCCCCACTTCCCTCTCAAATGATTTCATATATCCTTAGGTTCTTCAACCACCAATCCTCTATCCATGAAATTTATCTTGAATTATCTCACACACACCAATCCTTGTGACTATCATCAAATACCAGTTACAAATGTAACTACAATAGTGTTCCCACTACCAGCACTTGTTATCAGTATCTTCACTTCTAGGAATCTCTCTACTAAAAAATAGTACCCAGGCACTAAATAATTAGTGGGAATTAATAGATTAATCAATAGATACCTTATCTATTAATTTAGGAATTTCTTGAAGGTCCATTCCTTGATGAATGGATCTCACGCCATATCTAGGGAGTATCAGGAGAGATCAACAAACCTTACCCAATAATCTTCCACACTCATACTACCTTACTATATATGTAGAATCTCTTGGATTCACAATAATAATAATGTGATAATGTAAAAATCCTCCCTAGATAGACTCTTAAAGTTTGAATAGAAGAGAGTTATCTCATTATGTGAGTGATTCACAAAATTCTTTAATAACCTAAAAGATCCCTAAAGAAGACACACTATGAAGACTACCATAAGATCTATAGGAATACATACAAAGAGATAAACATGGGTAAATTACTCTATCCAGTCCTCATCTACCTATTGGTATGGCTCAACCTGATTCATGGGAGGTCGCTACCTCAGAAACTCATGTAGTGCACTCATCTTTTCACATCCTTGGCCGATACTACCTGTATTTTTTTCTTCCCAAAAGGTGGTGGAATAACAGGAAAACAAGACATTGGTAATATCTCCTATAATATCCCATGTACTAAGGCCTCACTAATTGGAAGATCATCCTCATAATCAACTAGTGGACTCTTAGCTTGCTATCTTCATGGAGGCATCCTAAAATAAACAAGATGCACCACAGTTAGTCTCTATATATGGGGATGTGACTCAAGATGAACATAGAAAACCACAACCCATTCATATATGATGCGTGTAACGATGTTTTTCCTAGAAACTCGTGCCTATATGTACTGCAAAGATAAATCAGGTTATTAGAGGCTTGGCGATTGGATACGTCAGCCACTACACCAATATTGGACACCCTAACCTACAATCCAATCTTGGAACACGTTAATACTATTTATATAAATCCTAAACCAATATGATAGCTAGATAATATCCAAACTCTTATCCAAAGGAATAAACTACTCCTCTAATAACACTTTTTCAGGACTCGATCCACTAGATCTCTCTTGGAAGACGATAATCCTAAAGTGATTACCTATAACCCACCTCTAATAGGCCAAGGGATGGTGACCGACACCATGTAAACATATCACTCACATGAGAGGAATTATCCAATGGTACCTGTATGTATGGACACATCTCAATGACCATATAATAATGAGAATGTAAATAAAAACGATACTAATACATGCATAACGAATTTCTCAAATCAAAGTATAACAATAAGTGCTAGAAAGAAATAAAGGGTCCAAATAAAAGAAAAAAACAAAAAAATCTACTAAAAGGGAGGGTACTACTTCCAAATGAAACACCGACATACACCTTGGTCTGTATAGACCAGAATGATGACTTTCTAACTCTTGGTCCTCTCAAGACTCTATCAAAAGGTTTCTCATATGTATAGGACAAAAAAATATCTAGAACCCATGAATGGGTGATTATAACTATACAGAGTAGGAAAACATGAATAAGAATACATAAATCATTAAGAGTACACATCTCATAACAAAAATAAAATTAATAAAAATAGATATACTAATTACAAACAACTAGTATCATGTGGTATCAAATGATACTTCTAGACACAATTAACTTCTCAAGGATTCTAGGTAATGCTCATTCTTGGAGTACTCACTCCATGATCCATGTCATCATTGATGAAAATCATCCCAATGGTCAGGATCATCGGGCCCTTCCCAAGAAGTACTAATTGGATCCTTGAATATCTCATAGTTCATGTAGGTGATCACACATTGGTCCATTGGGTGAAACCATTAAACCTACTAGATTATCCTATTAGACAAGGGTTTAATTACCTATGCATGGTAGTCACAATGATTCCATGAAACCCATATAGAAATGATATAGGATCCCACCCCGGTCCCATAGGGTGATACAATGAACTTTATCTAAAAATGAACCTGTCAAGGGGATCACAATACCATGACAAGGGAAAAATGAAACAATATACCCTCATGGTAAGGGACTAGAAACTCACACTCAACTGATCTGGGTCTAAAATAAGTGAATGAGGGGTTCTAAAATATATTAGAGGGAGTACACAGTCTATACTAGGGGTAAATGGAATGTCTTTACAACCTCTACTATGTCCATGTATCATCATATAACATGGAATATATACCTCAAAATACACGACATGTCCTGTCATGTTACCCAGTTTTTAGTGGGTGACCAACACTCTACTCATGCTATCTATCCATACTCTTGTACTTCAAAATGTTCCTATGTATTCCTGGACATTTTAGAGTACATGACTCAACCCATGTACTCTGGGCTTATCCAAGTACATGGATCCGCTCATGTAATTTGACTGTACTCAGGTTTCCATGGGAGCATGGAGAGTTTCCAAGTTGAGTAACATCGTGTGTGAAATGTTTCATATGGCGTGTGATCTTTTTTTCCCACAAAACCCCATCACCACATCTAGGGCTTCCATGATATGTAACTCCAAATTATTCGCCATGTAAAGTGGATTTTTCTAAAACATATAGTTCCTTCAATAGATAATCTAGCAATATAATCACCTATGGATCGGCCAAAAAACTCACCTAGGTATTTTGAATCTCATAAAACCAAGCCTTTCCATCACTGAAGAATATATTTCGACCTTCCAATTAAATTTAGAAACAAAACCATCACTCGTGTGGTTATCGTACACCAAACCGGGAATGGGTAACCTTTGAACTAGTCCAATATACCTTCATTACTCTTCTACTATCATGTATACTTTATTATAGATTTTTATCACAATCTATACCCATGGAATTAATCAATTTCACTTAAGAATAGTTCATAAATGATCTAATACAATGTATTTCATCAAACCACTATCGAATGAAATTACTAGCGATGTTTGTGTGAAGAAATGGGGGAGGAAACCATAAAAAAATAAACATAAGGAATGGTCCTAGAACTTTTTTTTGTTTTTTATTGATCTATTCTCATATAATAGACAAATAAATAGAAATAGGAAACAATAAAAAAATCAACCTAAAAATATGTCAACTATTGATGCACAAATCAAATCTTGTTTATAGAATTGATCTATGTTCGACATGGGATAAACATGTGGGGTGAATCCAAAGAAATACAAAATCTTGAATAGAGTTCATTTTTTCAGTGATGTAGAACAATGTTGCATCATTGTCATTGGTGAAATACACAAACATCATTATCATATAGTATGTATTTGTAATTGATCCAATCTTTTTATCTTTGGTTTTCCACCAATAATCCACTATAAGATCTCCTATCAATTTTTAGGGATATGTGGATGAAATTGCGAGTTGCAAATAATGGGGACTAAATAAGAGAGGGCTAGGTCACTGTTCTGACTAACAAAAAATATTTTTTTTGTGCCTGTGATGACACTTTAAAGAAACATTTGATGCTGAAAATTATTATGTTGCATAAAGGGTAAAATATATATTTTTAACTAAATGGTAGATTCTGATTTCTAATAAGAGAAACTATTCAAGAGTTACTCTAACTTTTTAGAAAAAATACAAGTGAATTATAATTATATATTTAATATTTTTAAAGCATCAACTATGGCTTCATCGGGCTTGGAAATCCCAGTCCATCTTAGTGCTTAACTATGAGAATATTACTAGATATATTTCAAATTTTTACATGGAAAAATATAGATGTAAAAAATCATATAGGAAAGCCAAAAATTGTTAAGACCATGGGATTATTGACCAGATTCTTGAATTTATAGGATCCATACCTCACATATGTGGTGAAGTACCAAGATATATAAAATATTCTTAGGACTCATACCTTATCAATAACACATAGCCAGGAGAGAATTAAACCTCATGCTCTCTCATATTGTAACAATTAATCATTGTCATAAGATTTATTATATAAACTAATTCTACAATAATTACGTTGATAAAAATTTTATATGGATAAAAAGATAACACCACCATGTTTTACATGGAGAAAATATCAGGATAGGTTATTTATTTTTAGGAAACGTACACACTATAAACAATTTGTGTAAAAATCAATGCTGGTAAGAATTGGGCCATGTGAAAATCTCTAGGGCCCTTCCCATGATATTAAAGGGGTTATATTCATAGAGGCGATCATTTACATGGCATGTAAAGGGACCTATGTTGTGAATGTAACCCCCCCACAACCATTCCACCACAAATCATGTTAAGGTAGACCAAATAAAATATACCACATCACTTGACTAGGTGGTTAGACCACCCCTTGAGGGAGATGACCAGATTGGCTAGAATATGGCATCTGTCTTTTTTATTACATAAATTTTCATTACATGGTACAAACATAAGTTTTTTTAATGTTCAATTTCATGGAAATAATGTACACAATACATGAAAACATAAAAGAGTCTTCTAAATACACTTGGGAGACATCTTTATGGGAGGAAACTATGTTACTTTTACTACATCTCATATCATGGGTACATAAATCAAAGTAAATGGGTGATCATGAAGCCTATTAAGGTAATAAACAAGGGAGACAAAAAACATGTGATCCTGAGACATAATTATAAGAACATGAAGCATAATAAAAAGGATTGAACAAGGGCCATTTTATAATAATAATAACATGAATAATAACATAGAAATGTGTCTACAACATATAAATGATACATTTATAATAATATCACCAATTTTTATCCCCAAGGTGTTATAAATGTAGGTTAACAAGGTTATTAATCAAGGTATCATAAAACAGGCCATATCCATAGATTAAATTCACTAACCAATGCTTTGGAGTGATATAAAGTCATACCCTTCATATGTATTAATTTTATGAGTTCTACATGTATCATAATAAATAATTTCATTAATTACCCTTAGATAATAAATAACATATTTCTTATCTAGATCTTGGTAATAAAAGACCTTAAAAACATGTTAATTACATCATTTTTAAACCATAAAAGAAAAATGTGTGTTTCATATATATAAATAATTGAATAAAAGGTTGTTTTTAAATCTAGTTGAATACCTTGGGAAAATAAAATAGGTTTGGGTATTCAAATAAAAAGGAAATGAAAATTTATCTTGTAAAGGGGAGAAATTTGAGAACTAAGTTTGGAATCATGATGGGTATAACACATGGTTTTAGAAAAGGGTAAAATTAGGGGTCTAAGTGTCTCTAATTCATAAAAGAATATTCTTATAGTAATGGGACAATATAAATTGGATAAAAATAACTGGTTTGGCAATTATAATACATACCATATAAAAAAGGGAACTTAAATGAAAAGAGAAGTAGAGGTTTCCCTTACCTTGATGTGTTTTTTCATGAACTTGTGAATGGAACCTTGGGGGCTCGATGAAACCTTGGGGGAGTCCTTGGGAGGAAAAATCACCAAACAATTGTGTAGGATGGATTGATTTTGAAAGGGAATTGTAAAACAGGTGGATATTTATAGGAAAAGAAGGGTATTTGTTTAATAATTTCCAAATATAGGTCTTAATAATCTACGTTGTGGAAAATGGAAACACATTGCCGCACCCATGGTTTTTTATCTTGGCTGTGGACATATAGACCAAATTTTATGATAATTCATTCCACCTAAAATGAAAACCATTTTAACACATCTTTTGACAAGGAAAAGTAAATATTCCACAATGTAATGTTTTTAAAAATCAAAATTTCATTTTTAGACTTTGGAAAGTCAATTATAATTTTAAAAATTGTTAAAGTATATTAAAATATGTAATATTAATAAAATAATTTTTTTTTTGATTTTTGATTTTTATTAATCAATTATTACATTATTATGAAATAAGTATGAAGTCATAAAATATATCGAAAACTATAAACTTTATTTTTATCTATTCATAGAAAAAACAAAGTATCTGAGAAAATTATCATAAATTCACCCTAACATATTTTTTATATGATGATTTCAAATATAATGTTTATTTTTCCTGAATAATCCCCCATATATCAAAATTTTAGCTTTTAAATATAATAATCCTTATTTATTTAAAAATATTAGTTTTTAAGGAACAATCTAATTTCTAACACTTATAAAAAACATCCATGGTCATTTTAAAATTATTTTATGATTTATATTTAGGTTGGGGTGTTTTAAAATACTTTTTTGTTAAATAAAATATTATTCAAAATACTTCAGTTTATTATAAAATTGTATATATTTTATAGAAAAATACAATTATGTTTTATTGGTGACTAAAAAACAATTTATCAAATTAATCTCAATGAGACATATTTTTTTAAACAAAAAATATTCTCAAAATAGAATTGAAAGAGTAAATGTTATATTTTTAAAAAATGAAATTATAATTTACAAAACTAAGGCATAGACATGTAACCCCTTATTACTCTCATGTCATCCCTAAGGTTTATGTGTGCGATGGCTGTAATTTCATGGGGTGGCTCAGCTAACATTGATTGAGTTATAATATACACAATCTTAAACATCTCCCACAGTGTCTTTCATTTAAGATTAAATTATTGAATCTCATCTTGGGTTTGGTCTAGGGAGAACCCTAGTGATGATACCTCACTCATATGCTCTAAAAAAGGGCTTCAAACAACACAACTCTATTGGTTTAGGCCATGGATCCTCCTTTATGTATTAAGTATCCTCTGTCTTTACTACTAATAAAAACTAATTATAATAGAAAATTTATCAACAAATGGTAAAATTTCCAATGGTAATTTTTAATAATGGTCATATTGACCAACATTCATATAATGTTCAAATTCCAATGGTCACATTTCCCTTTATACCCTATAAATACAACTTCCTTCTTTCAAAAAAAAATTCACTTCAATTCTACTTAAGGTTAAATTTACATTTTCTTAAAATATGGATTGGGTTACTAGTATTCTGTTTAATTTATATTGATTTTTCTATGGGGTGATGATTCTAGAAAATTGGGGGATCCTTATTTTTTTATTTTATCTTTTAAATTATATATTTTTTGTCCAATTGTAATGTTTGGAATTTTAATTTGGTTCATAGCTAACTAATGTAATTATATTTATCAATGTAATAAAATTTTGACAGTTTCTCTATATTTTTTATGTGTATGATATTATATAATATATATAACACACATTTATTTAGGAAATAAATATTATTTTTAAATTATGGGTTTTTACATTGTTACCCCTATAAGAAATTTCATCCTTAAAAATTCAACTCATTCTCTAAGTTGAGAAATGGTGAGGGTAATTATGTCACATTGCCACCTCCAGTTCCCACATCACTTCTTTATATTAATGGTTACTCCACAATACTTTGATGAGGTGGGTATTCATATTTCATAGAACCTTATCTCTATAGTCAAAGATATCCACTAGCTACTCCTCAAAAGAGAGGTCACATTCCAATTGTTCCACCTATAAAAATAATTAATATTACGAATCATGTATGAACTTGCTAAGATATGAAAAATAATTCATGTACATGAGAATGATTTTGTGGAAGTTCCATCCTATAGGCCACTGATCCTATGTGATCAATGATTTCAACTGCTCTAAGGGAAAAGCTTCCCTTTATTTTCAAATCATATGGCTCTCTTCCATGGTGATATCTTGGGGAAATTTTTTTATCCATCGTCAAACTCGAAGTCCCTTCAATGGTTTTATTCATAGATCTTCTACCGACTCAAAGTATCCTTTATATGTTGTCAAAAGGCTTGAGCCTTTTATATCATATCTTGTATAATATCAGGCCCAAGAAATATCCTCACACCAAATTCATCCCCACAAGTAGGATTTATACATCGCTTCCCATATATAGCTTCATATGGTTATATTTTAATACTCGATTGTAATTTTTTGTTGGATGAGAACTAAACTAATGAGAGTTGTTGATCCCATGCACCATTAAATTCCATTAAGCATATTACTATAATGTCCTCAAGTGTTCTAATTGTTCTTTTAGATTGTCTATCAGTTTGGGGGTGATATGTCATATTGAAATTCAATTCATTATTCATATCATATTGAAGAATTCTCCCCCATTTAGATGTGAACCTTAGATCATAATTAAGAATGATAGAATTTGGAAGCCCGTGAACCCTCACCACTTCTTTTATATATATCATGGAATGTTGGTCAAGACAGAAACCTTCCCAAATAGTGATGAAATGGGTAGTCTTGGAGAGTCAATCGACTATAACCCATATCAGATTGTTTCCTTTGGATGTTGTTCGGAGACCAGTGATAAAGACCATAGTTATATTATACAGCTTCCATGTTGGTATGGGTAGTGGTTACAATACCCCTTTAAGATGTTGTCACTCTTCCATCACTTGTTGACACACCAATCATCTTATTGTGTAGTTGAAAATCTCACTTTTCATATTATCCCACCAATAATGATCACAAAGGGACCTATACATTTTATTGATTACAGGATATATAGAGAATGTATATCAATGAGATTCATCCAACTGTTCTTTCTTTATCTTCAGGATAGATGTCACACATATCCTTGTATGAAATTTAAATACATCTTCTTGATCAATATTGAACTTAGGAAACTTTCCATTATTCACTGCCTCTATCTTATTTTGTAATAAATGATCTTCTATTTGAAATTTTTTAATCTTCTTTAGTAATGATGGTTAGGAAATGATATCCCTTCCCTTACGATTCCCATGTCCGATTTCCCTTGGTAATTAATAAGAGGATATCCTTGAAACCTAACCATTTCCAACGCAACAAGGTATTTCATACTTAATGCATGAATGAATTTGTTTTCTCTTTTGGGGTGATCCTTAATTGAATAATAATAGTCGTTAAAAAGTTCCAACCATTTACTATGTATCATGATCCATTACTCATGCATGAAAAAGTACTTCAAACATTTTTGTTCTATGTATATATCACATTTCTCCACATAAATATTGTACCTCCATATTTTCCGAGCAATAATAACCACAACTGGATTCATGTCCTGTGTAGGTTAATTCTGCTTGTGATGATTTAACTATTGATAATAATAATAAATCACTTAGTCATTTTACATGAGGACTCACCCAATAACTTTAAGATTTGAATGAATATAAATAACAAAACCTTCTCCGATAGAGGGTAGAGTTAACACAGGTGCAGTAACCAATCTATTCTTCATTTCGTAGAAACATTATTCACAATCCTTTTTCTAGATGAAGATATCTCCTTTTAGAGTTAACTTGGTAAGTGGATTTTAAAGTCATGAAAAGTTTTCAAAAATCATCCTATAGTATCCTGCTAAACCAAGGAAACTATGAATCTTAGTTACCATTGTAGGATGAAGCCACTCCTCTACAACCTTTATCTTCATAGGTTCAATTGAGATTCCTTCAATGGCTACAATTTTCCCCACGAATTAATATTTCTATAACCATAATACACATATTCTGAATTTCCCAAATAGATAAGTTTTCCTCAATATTCCCAATACGACCCTTATATAATCCCCACACTCTTCGGGACTTTTAGAATATATCATTATTTCATGAAAAAAAACAACTTGGAATTTATCAATGTAGTCCTTAAAGACTCTATTTATCAAATCCATAAATTTAATAGGAGCATTATTCAAGATAACGTGTATAAAAAAAGATCATAATGATGATATCTTGTTCAGAATGAAATATTTGTAATATATTATTTCTTCCCCCTCAATTGATGATACACATATTAAAGGTCAATCTTGAAGAATAATTGAGCCCCACGAATCTAGTCGAATAAATCATAAATCTTTTGGAGAGGGTATTTTTTCTTCAATGTGATCCCATTAAGGTATCTATAATCCATGCATAGCTAAATTAATCTATACTTATTATTTAAAAATATAATAGGTTCCCCCCAAGGAGACACAGTTGTTTGGATAAATCCCTTCTCCAAAATATATTTAAGTTGTTTCTTTAATCCATCTAACTCCATATCTTTTATTTTATATGGTGTATTTCATATCATCCTGGCTCTAGGTATATGTTTAAGGGATAACTCTACATCTCTTTCTTGGGGTTCTCTTTGTAACACCCCAAGATTTTATGAAAAATATTCTTTTTAATTTTATGTCTTGTGTTGTACGCTACACCAAAAGGACCTTGCACAACACACATCCTTGACTTGCCTTGCATTACACGCAATCGCGACCTTCCTTGATAGCGTGTGTAGTACGCAATACCGAGTTTCACTAAACAACGATATGCTATTAAAATATTATCTAAACTAGCCGTTATGAATAGCAATAACCACTTTTTGAAATTTTGTAAATTTTATTTTTAAAAATGGACTTCATTTTTGGATTCGGAATATTAAAATTAGCTTAGGGTAAAATTTTGGTACTTTTCAGATAAATTTCATATTATGATGAATAGTGAAAATTACTAAATTTTAATTAAAAACAACTTTTTTATAGAAATAATTAATAGTGATAAATTATTAATTTGAGAGGTTTTAAAGTATATTTAGAATATATTTTTACAATTTAATACAATGTTGGTCATTGGATGTAATTTCACATTTAAACGAGACATAAACAAGTGTCAATCTTTTGATAGTTATTATCTCTCAAAAACACGCTATTTGTTTTGACGACGAGAATTAATTTTTAAATTAATTAATGTAACTGATAAGTTTTGAATTTGGTAAAATAGACATCATTTTTGAATTCTTAATATCAAATATATCTTAGGCTGAATATTTTGTATTTTTCTGGAAACGTTCATTTTTTGATGAATAGTGAAACCACTAAGTGGTAGTTATAAAAACTGAATTTTTAATAAAACATAATTTTACCACTTCTATGAGTGGAATTTCGAAAATCTGAGAGACACTGTTAATATCAAGGTCTAAAATGTGGTTCAATGAGATGAAAATATGTTTTGTTGAATAGTAACTTTTGACTTTTTTTACCACGGTTAAAAGTAAATAGAGTAATTAAGGGTAAAAATGATATTATTATTACCCTAACACATTTCCTAATTCTATTGGATAAGTTTAATTTGACCAAAAACAATGTTAGGAATCAAATATGACCATTTAAGCCCATTTAGATTAGATTAGGACATTTATTATTAATTTATTTAAAGAAGGGTTAAAATAGTTAAAATCAATGTTTAATAAGTAATTCATTTTTAATATAGGGTTATACATAAGATACATTAGACTATAAATATTCATTAGAAAGCTAAAACTATTTCCTACATAATGATAGTTTATTTGTAATTTTTAGACATTAAATAATTTAGTTTATTTATGACACAACGATGATGCAGTAATTACCTTTTTAAGAAAATATTAACATAATTGATGTTATAAATGCCCAAATAAATGTAATTTGAGACTTTTTATGACTTACACTAATTTTCTAGGTTAATATGACATGTTATTGTTGATTTAAGTAACTTGGTTCGAACTTATCATTCTGTTATGAATTTCATAAAAATCATGTACCAAATAGTGTCAAAATTGACATAAATTAGTTTTTAAAACAAATATTATATTATTAATTGTTATTTTATTCCTAAAAATCTAAGGTTCGGAAAAATGACTTAGATAAGGTTTTATATATTAATAATAAACAACTTGGGGTTCGTTTGGCTTGTTATAGTATGTTTATTAACCTTATCGTGTAAGAACACAAGAAGAACGGTAAAAGTAAAATTATTTAACTTAATGTTAAATCTAAATGATAAGGTTAAAATAGGAACCTAAACTTGTCTAAATTCTATTGGATGAGAGGATTTCGATCAATCCCCACCTTAGCTTTAAAATAAATCAATTTGGAGCTATTTAAAACCGAATATGACTTTATAATAAAATAATATTTTTAGTTTTCCAAAGGAGCCCCTCTCCTCCCTTATAAAAGGGAACCTCCTCCCTCTCCTCCTCACACCAATTTGAGCATTCAAGCTCTTCCAACCCCTGCCAAAATCTATTCTCCACTTCCCTAGTATCATCCTAGATGTCCTGGTCTTCTTAAAAGACCATCTTTAGTTCTTTAAGTGGAAGTTAAGAAAAGGCGCGTCAAAAAGAGGTAATATCCATTACCGATCTTTTTCAATTTCTTTCTTCGTCAACTTCTTTTCTTTAGTTGTTTCATCATAAAGTAATAACATCAATATTTCTTATATACTGATATGTTATTATAAATATGAAACAACTCTAATTAACCTTCTATCCATCCTACAGAAAAAGGAAATCACCTCGCGTGCGTACGTACGGAATACCATCTCCACACAGTGGTGTAATCTATTTTCCGCAACCACCTTAATTGGATGGGTATAATGGTGTAATGAGTAACTATATATGATTATTATAAAGTGATACTGAAATAGTATACATACACTTCAACAAAATTTCACGATCATGAGAACGATATCATCGCTTGTGCGTACGTACAGACTACCGTCTCCACGACGCGATGAGATTCATTCTCCACATTAACCATTCATGAATTATTATAATCTATATATAATGAATAATAATGAAATATATGACATGTTAAATCTACTGGATTTATGTATATATATATATATATATGTATGTCATCTACTTACTTCCATTCAAGTCAATAAGGAAAGGAAAACAGCGTTCATGCGTACGTACGGACTACCGTCTCCATGAATGGTGTGTTTCATTTCCTTAATCTATCTATTATATATATATATACTGAATATATATGATATATAAATCATGTTTTATATTCTGGAAGTAATTAAATCATGATATAAGTAATAATAATGTCAAGAACAACAAGTCCAAACACCTACGATAAATGAAACGATTTTACCCAAAACGCTTCTTTAACATGGAATTTACAAACGAACAGGTAATATAAAGTCATAAGTGAACCATATATGATATCATAACAATGAATATGATTCTGTAATAAGTTAATGACATTATTTACCTCATTATACAGGAGGTTCGGATACGTACATAGCATATCGGACATAAGGTAAGGGAAAATATCACAATCTCATTTTTATCCGAGATTGTTTATACTTTGGTATTTATTGGGGTGTATTTTATCATCCAAATCTATGTTCCCTCAATATGTAATATTATTTCCATCCACCTACAATTGTTTAAATCCTATTTTACCCTTCGGTGAGTTTTTAGTAAAAGATATGAAAGGAATCTTTTGTCATTTTTCGTACGGGGTACTTTTTGACTTTTCCGACAAAAGTACGAGAAAAATGTTTTTTTAACTTATACGGCATGAATGGATTTTTAAAAGATTATTTCCAAGAATATTCCTTTACAAGTTTTCATGTTTATTTTTAATCAAATTCTTTTAGTTTAAAATTTTATGGCATGTTAAGAGAGGAAAATGTTTTTTTTGAATTTGAAAGTATATTTTCCTCAAGAATGGAGTTCAAGTGTTTTATCAAAATTATTTTCCATATAAGATAATATAGGGTTATGTTTATATCCCTATTATTACATTGATTTGATTATGTTGTGATGGAATTATTTTTATGAATTCCTTTATCTTATATGAATTTTTTTATGATGTCACGATGTTTATGATTCCCATTTTTATTACATGGGTTATGCTATGATGTATGGTTTATGATTTTGTGGCAAACATAAGAATGGTATCATTATGAGATGGGTGGGACCTATATCTCCCTCCAATGCATTGGGTAAAGATTTTATGTCTCATGAGATAGACATGGCTGGAACAGTAGGTTATACCGGTTCAGTGAAACAGGACTGAAACGAGGAGTGAACTCGGTTCAGAAAGGGACTTTGTCCACTAAGATAGTCTTGGCAATGAGTATTGACTAATAAGAAATGATTCTCTATGATTATGTGTGTATGCCACAAAGTTTCATGTTTTAAGTTATGATTATTGGGATTACATTTCACTACTATGATTTATCCCATGTTATGAAATTATGATCTCTTTTGCAGGTTAAGATTTCCAAAAGATATGTTCTTATGAATATGATGTGATTGATATTTCTTTTGTTTTCCCTTACTGAGCATTTGAGCTCACCCTTTTATGTTTTCTTTTCCCCAGGATATAAATAAAGGATTTAGGTTTAACAAAAAGAAGATCTTTATGGGAGATGTTGAAGATCTTTCACCACGATTAGAAGATTATATTCCGAGTTTCCAAAGACACTAAACTATTACGGTCCTTGTGTGTGTGTTTTTTGTTATGTATTAAGTATTCCGCAAAAGTAATGTAATGTTCATGTATGTCAAGCTTAGGGTCTCTACAGTTTGTATCAGAGGAAAGGTTTAGTCAACCTTTGGAAACTAGGATGCGAGAACTTTAGAGAGATCCCTAGAGATATTTCTAAGGTATGTCTAGGGATGTCCCTAAGGTTAAGTATAAGTATAGGTTATAGTACTAGAATTACGGTAATCTAAGATGTTAGATATTGAATGTACTCCCCCTTTATTATATTGTTTTCCCTAGCGTAATTTTTTCCTCTCACACTATTCTTTTTGGGTTTTAGAAAATGGCTGGAAACAAGATGATTCACGATAATGGAGAATATGATGGACAATGGAATGATGAGAAACCAAATGAAATGGGATTTGGAAGTCCAAAAATCATTATTATGCCGAATCAGAAATCTCATAATATGATCAATAAAGTAAAATATGGTAAGTTTCCTGACTGGGCTAATAAGAGAAAGATGGAGTTTCATGATGATCATAGAGGAAAGAAAGGTCAATTTCCCCTATGTAAATCATTTTGGAAGAGGCATCAAGGAGACTGTTTCAAAGGAACTAGAAGATGCTTTGGGTGTGGAAAAGAAGGACACAAAGCTAGTAAGTGCAAAGGAAAAGGTTCAGTTAACACCAGGGATGAGGATAATGGTATTGCTACGACATCAACAATGGTTAAATGTTTTAAATGTGGAATGTACGGGCATTATGCAAACCAATTCCCTAAGGGAAAGTCTCATGAAGAGAATCAGTATAGTCGTATGGGTAGTATTTATGTTGATGATGATGAAGAGACTACAAATGATATGTGAGATGAAAGAATTGTTGAAGCTCGGTCAATGGTTTATGAATGTAGTGGAATGATTACCTGTTTATCATGTGTAATGTTGTATAAGTAATCTCATGGTACTATGGAATAAAGAGACATATAAGGATTGTTACACTGTTCTATTTCCTTGAGTTTTGTAAGTGTATGATTAATGGTACCAGTATCCATGAAAAGTTATTCAGATATTTTTGGAATGTAGATGATATGCGCATAATCAAGGGATAAGGAGAGAATTAAATGTTTGATAGTATTCATGAGCTCATGACTGATAAAAGGAGAAGGTGATATCATGGTTTGAGTATATAGAATTTTTGGATTTTGGTATGTGGAAAGAGGTAACTTTTGACAGCATTCATGTTTTCACTAAGGGTTAATGGGTATTCATTTTTCAAGAGAATACATGCTTAAGGTATTCACATGATTGGAATGTGACCAACAGGATATATGGGGGATAAATGATGGTATTCACATGCTTGGTTGATGACATTTCAATTAATCATTTTCTTTATATTATAAGCTTGGACCAAAGTATTCTAGATAAGCCTAAAGATTGGAATGGATTATGTTGGACATAAGTTAGTATTATTTAAGGATAGAACTTTTGATATTATATAGTTTTAGAAAAAGGACAACCCGTAGGACGGGCGACAGCCCATCGCGTCGGACAAGGCTGTGGGAATCGAACCCACAACTGAAGTGCGACTGGCCTTTATCACCTACCACTGGCCTACAAGAAGTCCCTGTTTATTAAAACTAGTTTTATTTTATTAAGCGGTATGATATATGAAGTATAAGTTCATTTTTGGAACCATATACGATTAATCTAAGCATAAGATGGAATTATAACTTTTGCTAACCTTTTGTTTGAAAGATATGGAATGACCCATCATTCTATCACATGATCTGCTAACACATCATGAATAACAAATTCAACTTCATTTCTTTAATATATGAAGTGGAAATTGTTCAATTCACGAACAACAGTGAGATTTTACCAAAATCATGCAAGTATTTCTTTTAATTCATCAACTTTAGGGAAATGATCTTGAAAACCAAAAATGTTGTCCTAGTTCCCTTATATCCGATGAATCAGATGGTACCTTAGATCATCACAAATCAATAGCTTTGTCATTGTTGGATTTTTCATAGCCATGTTCTCTACCACTCTCCATCAGAACTTGATGGTTATATTTTTCTTCCATATCCATATTTTCACCTATGTTCTCCTATGTGTAAACCCAGTGATGAGTTAATTTGGGTAACCGTTACATTTCATACTTTAGTTTTTAAAGCCGTGTTTTGGTATTCCTTTTTACGATGTGGTTTTATATTATATAAACTTTCGAGTAGTAAACCATTTATAACCCCGACGAATTTCGAGGGCGAAATTCATTTTAAGGGGGGTAGAATGTAACACCCCAAGATTTTATGAAAAATATTCTTTTTAATTTCATGTCTTGTGTTATACGCTACACCAAAAGGAGCTTGGACAACACGCATCCTTGACTTGCCTTGCCTTACACGCAATCGCGACCTTCCTCGATAGCATGTGTAGTACGCAATACCGAGTTTCACTAAACAACGATATGCTATTAAAATATTATTAAAACTAGCCATTATGAATAGTAATAACCACTTTTTGAAATTTTGTAAATTTTATTTTTCAAAATTTACTTCATTTTTGGATTCGAAATATTAAAATTAGGTTAGGGTGATATTTTGGTACTTTTTGGATAACATTCATATTCTGATGAATAGTGAAAATTACTAAATTTTCATTAAAAACAACTTTTTTAATAGAAATAATTAATAGTGATAAATTATTAATTTGAGTGGTTTTAATGTATATTTAGAATATATTTTTACAATTTAATACAATGTTGGTCATTGGATGTAATTTCAAATTTAAACCAGACATAAACAAGTGTCAATCTTTTGATAGTTATTATCTCTCAAAAACATGCTATTTATTTTGACGATGGGAATTAATTTTTAAATTAATTAATGTAACTGATATGTTTTGAATTTGGTAAAATAGACATCATTTTTGAATTCATAATATCAAATATAGCTTAGGCCTAATTTTTTGTATTTTTCTGGAAACGTTCATTTTTTGATGAATAGTGAAACCACTAAGTGGTAGTTAAAAAAACTGAATTTTTCATAAAACATAATTTTACCACTTCTGTGAGTGGAATTTTGAAAATCCGAGAGACACGTTTAATATCAAAGGCTAAAATGTGGTTCAATGAGATGAAAATAATTTTTGGCGAATAGTAACTTTTGACTTTTTTTTAGTACGGTTAAAAGTAAATAGAGTAATTAAGGGTAAAAATGATATTATTATTACCCTAAAACATGTCCTAATTCTATTGGATAAGTGTAATTCGACCAAAAAAACCATAGGAATACAATATGACCATTTATGCCCACTTGAATATGATTAGGACAATTATTATTAATTTATTTAAAGAAGGGTAAAAATAGTTAAAATCAATGTTTAATAAGTAATGCATTTTTAATATAGGGTTATACATAAGATAAATTCGACTATAAATATTCATTAGAAAGATAAAAATATTTCCTACATAATGATATTTTATTTGTAATTTTTAGACATTAAATAATTTAGTTTATTTATGACAAAACGATGATGCAGTAATTACCTTTTTAAGAAAATATTAACATAATTGATGTAATAAATGCCCAAATAAATGTAATTTGAGACTTTTTATGACATACAATAAATTTCTAGGTTAATAGGACATGTTATTGTTGATTTAAGTAACTTGGATTGAACTTATAATTATGTTATAAATTTCATAAAAATCATGTACCAAATAGTGTCAAAATTGACATAAATTAGTTTTTAAAACAAATGTTATATTATTAATTGTTATTTTACTCCTAAAAATCTAAGGTTCGTCCAAATGACATAGATAAGGTTATATATATTAATAATAAACAACTTGGGGTTCTTTTGGCTTGTTATTGTATGTTTATTAACCTTATAGTGTAAGAACACAAGAAGACACGATAAAAATAAAATTATTTAACTTAATGTTAAATCTAAATGATAAGGTTAAAATAGGAACCTAAACTTGTCTAAATTCTATTGGATGAGAGTATTTCGATCAATCCCCACCTTAGCTTCGAAATAAATCAATTTATTGCTATTTAAAACCGAATATGACTTTATAATAAAATAATATTTTTAGTTTTCCAAAGGAGCCCCTCTGCTCCCTTATAAAAAGGCACCTCCTCCCTCTCCTCCTCACACCAATTTGAGCATTCATGCTCGGACAAACCCTGCCAAAATCTCTTCTCCACTTCCCTAGTATCATCCAAGAGGTCCTGGTCTTCTTCAAAAACCATCCTTAGTTCTTTATGTGGAGTTTAAGAAAAGGCGCGTCAAAAAGAGGTAATATCCATTAGCGATCTTTTTCAATTTCTTTCTTCTTAAACTTCTTCTTATTTAGTTGTTTCAAGATAAATTAATAACATCAGTATTTCTTATATACTGATATGTTATTATAAATATGAAACAACTCTAATTAACCTTCTATCCATCCTACAGAAAATGGAAATCACCGCGCGTGCGTACGTACGGAATACGGTCTCCACGCCGTGGTGTATTATATTTTCCGCCACCACCTTAATTGGATGGGTATAATGGTGTAATGAGTAACTATAAATGATTATTATAAATTGATACTGAAATAGTATACATACACTTCAACACAAGTTCACGATCATGATAACGATATCATCGCTTGTGCGTACGTACGGACTACCGTCTCCAAGACGCGATGAGATTCATTCTCCACATTAACCATTCATGAATGATTATAAAGTATATATAATGAATAATAATGAAATATATGACATGTTAAATCTACTTGATTTATGTATATATATATATGTATGTCATCTACTTACTTCCATTCAAGACAATAATTAAAGGAAAACAACGTTCATGCGTACGTACGGACTACCGTCTCCATGAACGGTGTGTTTCATTTCATTTATCTATCTATTATAAATATATACTGAATATATATGATATATAAATCATGTTTTATATTCTGGAATTAAGTAAATAATGATATAAGTAATAATAATGTCAAGAACAACAAGTCCAAACACCTGCGATAAATGAAACGATTTTACCCAAAACGCTTCTTTAACATGGAATTTACAAAAGAATGGGTAATATAAAGTCATAAGTGAACCATATATGATATCATAACAATGAATATGATTCTGTAATAAGTTAATGACATTATTTAAATCATTATACCGGAGGTTCGGATACGTACAAAGCATATCGGACATAAGGTAAGGGAAAATATCACAATCTCATTTTTATCCGAGATTGTTTATACTTTGTATTTATTGGGGTGTATTTTATCATCCAAATCTTTGTTTCCTCAATATGTAATATTATTTCCATCCACCTACAATTGTTTAAATCCTATTTTACCCTTCGGTGAGTTTTTATTAAAAAATATGAAAGAAATCTTTTGTCATTTTTCGTACGAGGTACTTTTTGACTTTTCCGACAAATGTACGAGAAGAATGTTTTTTTATCTTATATGGCATAAATGGATTTTTAAAAGATTATTTCCAAGAATCTTCCTTTACAAGTTTTCATGTTTATTTTTAATCAACTTTATTTAGTTTAAAATTGTATAACATGTTAAGAGAGGAAAATGTTTTTTTTGAATTTGAAAGGATATTTTCCTCAAGAATGGAGTTCAAGTGTTTTATCAATATTATTTTCCGTCTAAGATAATATAGGGTTCTGTTTATATCTCTATTATTACATTGATTTAATTATGATGTGATGGAATTATTTTTATGAATTCCTTTATCTTATATGAATTGTTTGATGATGTCACGATGTTTAAGATTCCCATTTTTATTACATGGGTTATGCTATGATGTATGGTTTATGATTTTGTGGAACACATAAGAATGGTATCATTATGAGATGGGTTGTCCCTATATCTCCCTCCAATGCATTGGGTAATGATTTTATATCTCACGAGATAGACATGGCTGGAACGGTAGGTTATATCGGTTCAGTGAAATAGGACTGAAACGAGGAGTGAACTCGGTTCAGAAAGGGACTTTGTCCACTAAGATAGTCTTGGCAATGAGTCTTGACTAATAAGAAATGATTCTATATGATTATCTCTGTATTCCACAAAGTTTCATGTTTTAAGTTATGATTATTGGGATTACATTTAACTACTATGATTTATCCCATGTTATGAAATTATGATCTCTTTTGCAGGTTAAGATTTACAAAAGATATGTTCTTATGAATATGATGTGATTGATATTTCTTTTGTTTACCCTTAGTGAGCATTTGAGCTCACCCTTTTATGTTTTCTTTTCCCCAGGATATAAAGAAAGGATTTAAGTTTTAAAAAAAGAAGATCTTTATGGGAGATGTTGAAGATCTTTCACCACAATTAGAAGATTATATTCCTTGTTTCGAAAGACACTAAACTATTACGGTCCTTGTGTGTGTGTTTTTTGTTATGTATTAAGTATTCCGCAAAAGTAATGTAATGTTCATGTACGTCAATCTTAGGGTCTCTACACTCTTGATAACCCTTCTTGAAATATTTCAATGTATTATGGAATGATGGGAACATTATAAATCTTTAAACATTTATCTACTTCTCCCTATTGAATGATTAACTCCATAAACAAGGCTATGATAGGTTCTTCTAGAAAATCTATAGGTTGGGATATCTCTTCAATGAATATAACTGTAGGTTTTACATTCCATAATACTGAAATTTCATTCCTTATACATTTTATATTAGAATTATACCTTTAGGTATAGTCCATATCTAGTATAGTATTGAAATACACCATGGGAATGAATAGTAGATTTGCGATGGGATTTTATTCACCAAAACCAATACTATATTTTATATACATTTTTTATGCTTGGATAATCCCTCAAGGAGTCTTTATTTTTAACTCTACTTCAAGATGTTAAGGGAATGATTATATATTCATTGAAAACATGGATGAAATAATGGAATGTGTAGAACCAGACTCAAAACAATGTTATTTCTAGTTTTGAGAGCACGACGAGTGTGCCTGCTACCGCATCATTTAGAGACTCAAATTTATCTTTAAAGATAGAAAATTCCCAACTTTTATACCTTGGACTAGGTTGATGTTTATGGTCGTTCACCTCCATTATCTTTTGATGTAGACATTGATCAAAAATGTTTCCAAGCTTTCCAAGCTTGAATCATTGAACTTCATAATGGTCCTACACTATCTTCCCTTTGTTATTAATGTTGATAAGTTGAGGATTCCCTTCACCATGAGAGTTTGGAGCTATGTGGACATCTCTTCTTCACTTGTATCACCTTCCAATCCCAAGAAAAATGTTCCCCAAATGCTTCTTACAAAATTTTTTCACATGGGAAGTTTCTCTTTATTTCTTAATCATTCGTGATAAACATTATTCATTGAGTTGGGATCCATTGGTCTATTATTTTAATTCAATATATTTTACCATTGCATCTCTCCAAACTATAATTAAACCTTAATATCACTCCAAACTATATCCTCATAGATTTTATGGTCCCAATTTTTTACATTCCTACGGAGATGGGGCCTCAATCCACCAAATAATCTATCAACCTTTCCCTAAGGATCCCTAGAAATGCTAGAAGTGTAGCAAGAATGTATTTTGATGTTGATCTCATAGATTCCCAACGATTCATTTTACTTCTACTTGATCTCTAGTAATTACATATCTATATTAATTCACATCGAACGAGGGAAATATTTTTTGAAAAATGTTCCCTTGATCTCTTCTCAATCCATAGCGTCAATCTCTCTTATTGGCATTGTGTTTTTAATCAGTTTCCACCCCTGATCAGCTTATCCTTTTATGTGGGATACTACTAGAGTGGATTTCTCTTTCTCTAAAAAATGGAGTCCAAAAAATATATTTCAATAGAGGTTATCCATGTTTTAGAAATCAATGGGCTGGTAAATCCACTGAAAGTATGTGGGTGTTGATGCATAATGGACTAAATGGACAGTTTTTCCCTTCAAGGTGAATCTGATCTCTCTTCTTGATTCAAGTTATCTTTCATTACTTGAGTTATTTGATTCATCATCCTCGTAAAGTATTACATTACATATTTAATTGATAAACCCTTAGTGCATCATCCATTGCACTCATCATTTACATTATTCCTCTTATTTCCTTCTATTCTCTCTAAAATAAGAAAACCAAAGTGAGAGACATGTTACTTTTAAGAATATAATAATTCTAAAGGTAATTTATAACTTAAAGAATCATTCTTAAATATGTTATTAATATCCTCTAATAATAATTAAACTTTATATATATACTTTACGATGGTTAAAAAAACATGATTAACCAAATAGATCCCCTGAGAGTATAAAAATAGATGTGTGGAAAAGTCTATTGTCATTCACCAGTTCTCATTAGAGTCTATCTCAAAGAGGTATTTTAAGGTGTTACCCCTAACTATATCTAGAGTAGAGCCAAATCCTCTTGTAGAATTCATATTAGGTTATATTTTATTGGACACCACTTAATTAAAACTTACCAAAAACCAGGATGTTTTTTATATCTAAACTTCTCCCTAGGGTTCTTCCTAAAGTTTTCAAGGCCAGATTTTTACAGAAAAAAATCCTTTGATACTAAATATGGAATCCCACCTTCTTTTTACATGAATTTTTATTACATGTTTCAAACATGGGATCTTTTAAAGTTTAGTTTCCAAGAAATAAGGTAAATTACACATGAAAATATAATTTTTATTCTAAATTCAATTTAAATACGTATTCATGGTTTCAACCTAAGTTTATTTTACTCTATCTCATATCCTAGGGACATAAATCAAAGGAAAGGAGTGATCATGTAGTCCAATAAGGGAATAATCATGGGAGACAAAAGGCATGTGATAATGAGACATATCGATAAAAACATGAGGCCTAAAAATAAGACATGAACAAGATACATTACATAATAATAAGAATATAAATCATAAATCAGAAATTTGGATACAATTTTTAAATGATACATTCAAAATAATATCACTTAGTCTTATCATTATGGTGACATAAATGTAAATTACCAAGGTTATTCACCAAAGTACCATAAAACAACTCATCTATAAAGATAAAATTATTTACCCAATTCATTAGAGAACTATTATGGAAGACCTTTCATATGAATAAATTTCACATGATACAAATAGATTATAATAAATAATTTCATTAATAACCTATAGATAATGAATAATGAGTTTCTAATCAAAATCTTGGCACAATAAAGAGATCATTACATAATTTTTAACCCGTGAAAGTAAATGCGGGTTTCGTATATATGAATAACTATATAAAAAATTAATTTTTAAATCTATTTGAATAACCATTTAAAATAAAATATATTTGGGTATTCATATAAAAATAAAAATAGAATTTCTCATGTAAACAAGAGAAATTTGGGAAGGAAACTCGACAGTATAACGAATATAATAATGGGTTTTAATAAAAGGTAAAGTGAGAGGAGAAAAGGGTATCCCATTTATAAAATACTTTTATTATTATAATGGAATAATATAAAGTGTAAAAAAGGAACATGGTTTGGAAATTAGAAGAAATACCTCATAAAAATGGTACATTAATGGAAAGAGATGCAGAGATTTCCCTAACCATAATGATTTGTTCCTAAAACATGAGGATGAAACCATGGGGGCTTGAGGAAACCTTAGGGAGGACTTTTTTGAAAGAAATATAAATAGAAATTTATGAATTATTTATTAAGAGAAAATGAGAACGGTGAAATGTGTGGGTATTAATAGGAAAAGTGGAGGATTTATTTAATAATTTCCAAAATGAAAATGTAAGGGGCACAGTGACCTAGGTTTTTCCTCACCGCCTCCTTCTCCCTCAGTCTAGGGTTGCACCATTTCCTTCCCTCTTAATATTCTCTCATTTTTTTCCAGCAGAATGGTTATTTCTCACTGCAGTGAAGAGGGTTTCAGGATATTTGTTGTCTAGTGTTTCGGTGAAGGCGTTGGTCGCGATCAATCTCATGTTTCGTCTTCGGGCTTGGATGTCTAGCAACAAGAAAAATGAGATGTTCAAGATCTGGTCCTCTGTAGTTGGGTAGTTGGGTTCCTAGTCTTCCTTATTGCACTTTGACATGGTGGAAGGGATTTGGGTCTTACGCGGTGGGATTAGGGCCTCCCATGAATTTGTGGTCAGGATACTGATCTTTAGCAGTGGATTCCTGGACCTCCGGCTGTTGGGGTCTATTGAATGGTGGTATGGACGTGTTCCAAAACTACGAAGGATTCAGACTTTTGTGATGTTGTGGTCTGTTTCTATAGTCTTTCGTTCTCTAGTGGGTGGTTGAATTCCTGGTGGTATTTGGTGGTTTTCAAGTCTTCTGCAGTGAAGGATGGTCTAGTTACGATCTTTTGTGGTGTTGTTGAGATCATGGTCTTCCATTTTGTTGTATGGATGGGTGAGTGGTCTGGTTGGTATATTACAGTTCTGGTGTGTTTTTTATGGAGACAGTGGGATTTGAGGTGATTTGTGTCATCATTGTTGTCGAGATGGACCTGTGTTCTAGCGAGTGTATCATTCAACAATGATTCTGGTGTCCTGGTTGTTGTCTTAGTTGTTGTTGATTTTCTAAAAGGTTTATTTCTGGATTTGTGAATGTTTATTTGGTGGTTCATCTCATTCTGTGGCCTACGATCAAGAGGCTTTGGATCCAAAATTTCTTCCAAGGGTGGATTCATATGGGGATAGATAATGGAGTTTTTACCATCACATAGATATCGAAATTTGGACGGTTGATAGGTTATGACTTTTTTCATCGGTACGAGTCCAGTGCAACCATGCACGAGACAACTAGATGAGTGGCGTTGAGTTGGTGGAATATAGATGTAATGATTTTGATGATATTGAGGAGTTGTTCTTGTTGGATTGTTCTAATTGTTTATTGGTTTTAGGTTTTTATGTCAGAGTTTAATTTTTTTTAGTTCATTAAGTCCTATTGTTCCCCCCCAATCCATTAAAATGTGATTATGCTTATAATAAATAAAATAGTTTTTAGTTAGTTAGTCAAAAAATAAGTCTTGGAAATATAGGTTGTGGAAGATGAAAAATCATTAGGTTGCCCATGGGGTTTTCCCATTTTGCATACATTTAGGTCTCATTTTAATCTAATTTAATCTACTAGAACTAAAAAAAAATTATCACATATTTCTCCATTAAAAAGTAAATATTCCTTAAAGTAATGTTTTTAAAAATGAAAATTTTCTTTTTAGACTTTGGAATGTCACTTATAATTTCAAAAATTTATTAAAATCTGTTATAATAACTAATATTAATAAAATAAAACATTTTAGGTTGTGTATTGTGTTTAATTAAGTATTACTTAATTATGACATAAGTATGTAGTTGTAAAATATACCAAAAACCCAAAACTGTATTTTTAACATTCATGAAAAAATAAAGTGTTTTAGAAAATTATCATAAATTCACCATAACATAATTTCTATGTGATGATTTCAAATATAATATTTATTTTTCTTTAACAATCCTCTAAATATGATAATTTTAACCTATAAATATAAAAATTCTTATTTATTTAAAAATCATAGTTTTTAAGGTAAAATAAAATTTCTAAAACTAATAAAAAAAATTTTTTGGCCACTATAAAATTATTTTATCAATTATATTTTGGTGAGAGTGTTTTAAAAGAATAATTTTTTAAAAATATTTTTAATAATAATTGATTTAATTATAAAATTTTATATATTTTCTAGAAAAATAAAATTATATTTAAAACATAGACTTTTTAAGAAAAACAAATCTTAAAATGGAATTGAATGAATAATAATTTTATTAATACAAAGGGAGCTACACTTTAGGATACTAAGGTCCATACATGTGAACCCTTATTACTCTCACATAAGCCCTAATTTTGAGATGTGTGAGGTAATATTTTCATGGGGTGGATTAGATAACATTGACTGAGTGTTATTCTCCAATAACTTGAACTTCTCCCATAGTGAATTTCATTCAAGATAATCTTGTTGAATCTTAGACTGGGCTTGGCCAAGGATGAAACCCAGTGAAGATACCACCCTCCCAAATTCTGATAAAAGGGCATCAAATGACAAAACTCTACTATTGAGGCCTTTGATCCTCATTTCAGTTTCAATTATCATTTTTCATTACTAATTTTAAACATTAGTTTTAATGATAAAAATATCAACCAAGAGTATATTTTCTAGCATTCATATTAACCAATGGTCATATAATGGTAGAATCCCAATGGTCAAATTTTCTTCATACCATATAAATATCACTTCATTCATTCAATCAAAATTTACTTCAATTCCACATATGGTTATATTTTAATTTTCATTAATTTTTTATTAGTTTATTATTATTTTTTATTTCTATAGTGTTCTCTATGGGAGTGATAATTCTAGTAGATTAGGGTGATCAATATTTTCCCATTTTAGCTTTTCTATTCTATATTTCTTGTCTAGTTGGAATGTTTTGAATTTCAATTGGTTTTATAGCCAATAAATGTAATGGTATTTTTTATTGTAATAAAATTTTGTCGATTTATTTATATTTTTTACATGTATGATAGAATATAATATATATATAAAACATTTATTATGGAAAAAATGATTTAAAATGCCTAGTTCTTACACAACCCATACCATACGAGCTGTCTAGAAGGAAGGATATTTGGTAGGACATCTTATATGCCTACTAGGCTGATGATCATGGTCTTTTAACACTTCCCAACTCAATTTTGGGGTGAGTTCCCTTTAAGGTTAGTATGTGTGCTACCTATACTGAAATAGGGTTGGGCCTACTTAGCCAACTAGTGGGAGGGGTGCACCGACAAACAACCCACCAAACTTCAATCCTAGTAGATAGGTTGATCAAGAGGGAAACCATATACACATATACTTGTCTTCTAACAAGCTACAATAGTCACTTAATTTACCTCACTAATCTAGACACAACCTTTACACTGCTAGTTATAGCCTAGAGATTCACTTCCCTCACCATTGTCAATCCCTTCCATATATGGATGAGTCATTTCAATCTCCCTACAACCATTGAAATTCACCTCTATTACAAAAACAAACATCATATTCGTATACTAGGGTTGGCATGAATCACCCCTGATTAGGGGAGATAAAAAAAATATAACTCAAGACAGCTAAGGGAGAGAGGGATAGTCTACGGCAAAGGATCCAACCCCAATGTAATTGTGACTACCATGTATGTTGGTGAGTTTATCACCAGATTGGGGTGTATATAATGAAAATGGAAGGGTAGGAGGAGTCTGATGGCTAGGCCTTGGATGCATATCTTCCTTCAATTCACCATTGAAAACACTATCAGTTATCCCAAAAACATGAATAAAATTATAATAATAAATTAAAAATTAATATTTATAGAGATCAAGAAATAAATAATGAATAACACTTTGAATTTTATGAAAAATGGAGGAATTATAAATTTAACGAGCTTACCTCAAGATTAGATCATCGTTTATTGGATTTTACATCCACATAGTGCTTTATTGAAGGTCCCTTGAGGAACATGAAGGAATATTAAAAATTTGTGCGTATATTTTTAAATAGGGTTTATATAATCTAACCCTAATTAAGAAAATTAAAATTTATTAAATAGGGTCTTTCTAGGGATCTGTGATTTTTTTATTAAAACAAATGAATTGGTACTGATCTTGATGTCCGAAACATGAACTCCCATATTATACACCACTAAGGTAAACCCCCTATATTAGGGAGAACTATGATGGATTTTTTATGATTTTAGGATCCATTTAAGATATATAAATTACTATCCATAATCAAACACACACACACTGATTAAATAATAATATTTTATTTTAATATAATATTCTTCAACATCATTTTTTAAATGAAACGAGAAAAACTCAATGAAGAACTAAGAAAATATTATTTAAAACAATACAAAGTTTCAATGAAAATTTATGGGTTTATCTAGCTTAGTAATTATAAAAAGGTAATCTTGGGTAAGGATATCATAATGTGGATTCAAAAAAAGAATACATTTTTAATACATCATTTTATGCATGATATGGACACTACGAGTTCATGGTAATGCTATTTGAACTCACTAATGTTGTAGTAATTTTAATGGACGTAAATAACATAGTATTTAGGGATTAGATTTACAAATTTTTGGTGGTATTTATAGAATATATTCACATATATTCCCAAATTATGGAATGAAATGAATTGACTATGAGTATTGGATTAAAAACTTTATAAAGGGATATGTTTTATGATATTTATTTAAGTGTGATTTTAGATAGATAAATTCACAGCCTTTGGTATGGTATCACAAGAGAAAGGATATATATGGATCCTTTAAAGTCTAGTGAAGTTTATGAATAGACCATAACAATATTTTAAATAAATAACTATAGTTTTCTAATACTAGTTTGAAAACTTCAAAAAATTTTGTGAAATTTCTCATGCATGTAAATCCTACTAAACAAGATAACATAGAGTCATGAAATATTTTTATGGATAGATTAATGTAAAGAGAGGTTCATGGATCTGTATATGATTCTATCTATGACATCATTACATGCACTACCCTCAAGTGGGAAAAAATCTGTAATATATATAGATTATTCAAATATGGGATTATTTTGTTTACTTACACAAAATGATAAATTGATTACCTATGCCTTAATATAGTTAATAGTGCATGAGAATAATTACATGATACATGAAATAGAATTTTTATCCATACTATTTTCCTTCAATATTTGTAGGCATTATCACTAATGATAAATGTGAGAAAAATTTACTAATTATAAAAGTATAAAGTATATATTCATAGATAAGGACATAAATATAAACCAATAATGTTGGTTAGAAATGATCAAATAATATGATTTTTTAATACATTACAATACTAGAAAAGAAAATATAGTATAATATTCTTTATGTGGAAGAGATATTGAAGACTTATCCATGATTAGGACTAAAAAAGATCTAATCTTCTCAAGTAGAAAATAGATAGACATGGGAAACATAAAAGAAGGAATAACACCCTCTCTTGATCAGATGTTTTATCAAACATATATCTTATAAAAAATTTAGATTTCACAAAGGGATGACATGGATATAAAAATATGGTTAAAGAAATATAAATGGGTAAAATATTATAATTCAAACATGGTTTATATAGAGTTATAAGATTTGGGACCAGATTATGCGTCCCATTATATCTTTAGATAAAGAAATAGGTATTAAAATATTCTCATAGCCTAATAGTTCCTATCCATCCAAAGAGAACAAATATGTGTAGATATATGAAATAATACTTCTATTGAGATATTATAATGAAATTTATTTTTTAATATAGATGAAATTGTTTAGTATATCAATTGGTTAATCCAGAATGATATAAGTACAAGGGGATGATGCAACCATTACCCATAAAAACATAGCAATGGGGGAACATTACCATGGAATTTTTTCATAGATCATTCAATGAAATAAAAAAAGAACAATTTCATATGCGTTATGGTGAATTGTATTACAACGACTACCTTCTTAATTTCTATTTTATAAGGCTTATTACTCGATCAAATTTCTATTATATAAATCATATAAGTGTTAATTATTCATGTAAAACCATAATAGATTATATCTAATTTAGATCAGTGGTTCACTTAAAAGTTATTGATTATCCCTACAAAAGAATTTAACATGTATTTTAACTTCAACACAATATTTTAACCTCACACATATGGTAAATTTGATAGGACCATTGAAACATTGGAGGAAATTCATAGAGTTACTTTATAAACATAAATAGAGATCATGTGTTAGTGTTTGTGTCTTAAAATCAATCAATTGTTACTAGCTTAATGACTTATGGTATCCTGTAATGTTTATTAATGGAAATAAATTTTCATTCATTTATGTATGTTTCATGGAATATAGTAGATGATATGTTAAAACCACATGGAATATATGTATTACTAGTTTATACCTAATAAATTATCATCATATTGGGTTTGATGACTTGTTAAGATCAGTATGAGTAGGATTTTTTGTATATATATAAACATGACTACTCATAGTATACAAGTTGGTGAACTTGAATTTTGATTGACTCACTTAAATTACAGCACACAGATTGTCATATGTTTATCATTTGTTTTGAAGTACAGAATGGATCATGATAATGGTTATATTTATTTTCAATAAGTCAAAAAATTTAATATATATTTGGTGATGAATATTAAAGAAGTTGAATATTAGTTCAAATGATTAATAATAGTTTGAGAAACAAAATATTTGATGATTTAGTGCTGTATTTAACAGAAATTAATGATATGTTTTGATGAATGAACAATATACTATATCTTCTTGATGATTTTGAGATGCAGGTTGAGATTTAAGAATTGAAAATTTGGATTTATAATTGAGGATCCATCCTTGGTCTTTTAGCATGAAGAAATATTCATGAAGTGAAATGCATACATAGATGAATATTGAAACTGAGATTTAAATTTATAACATTGGTTCTATTTTTATTGGAGATTAATTATTAATAAGAGTTGAGAAATATAATGGTTATGTAAATACTTTGAAATAATGAAATATAGTTTTTTTTCAAATGAATTGGAATTAATTTTAAAATCAATAAAAATATTCTCATTAATTATTTGAAGTTTTTTTGATGTTTTTTTGATAATTTGAGATTACTAAGTTTGATTAGAGAATTTTTAATAATCATGGATATGAGTTATAAAAATTATGAAGTTTAAAACCTTTGATAATTTTTAAAATAAACACTTGTGTATTATTCATCTTAAAATTCTTCTCTATATATCATATTAATTGATAATTTATGAAGAACATGTAAGATATTGTAGTTGGTGTTTCAAAATATAATAAGAGGAAGAAAAAAGTACTTAAATTCACTAAGATATATAATATCCCATAGATAATATTTAAGAAAATATTATAATCAAACCGAGTAATGTGACATATTTTAAATGGTACATATGTTTTTATTTATGATATAAAATATTATTTAGATGATTCTTATGGTGAATTAAAAATTTCCATGTGATAGAAATGATGAATTTTGAAAGACATGTTGATAATAATGAAAAATTGAAAATTCATTAGAATATAAAACCTATAATTATTATAGATAAGCATTAAAGATTCATATGAATTATGTTTATATAAGAATAAAATTAAAAACTACAATGCTATATCAGATTAGAAGAGGAGGAAACTGGCTACATGAGATTAACTAGTTCTAAATTTCTTGTAAAATAAGATTAACTTTATTTTATGTAATATTATTTATAGGTTGAATAAAAATATTTTAATGCTCCTGAAATATATGTCATAACAACATGAAGACATAAAATATTAGAATCAATCTTATAGAAGAATAATCTATATCAAATGCAGAATTATTTTTTGTAGTAGGATTCAAATGTACAATTAAATTTTGATAATACTGAGTTATTTTTGAAATATATAAATATCGCAATACTTATAGGAATTATAAATTTATTAGTGACTATAATTTTAGAGAATAAATTATGAGAATTTGACAATATCTTCACACAATAAATCTGGAATATCAAATATGATTATTTGAAATTGATTTATGATGATTATAGATGGAGTCATTTTCTAAAGAATATTTGACCATCATAAATGAGAGATATTTGTTTGAAAATAACATAGAAATATAGAGTAAATATTTTGGTGATAATTATGGGGTTTCACATACAAATATTTCAAACCATTATTTAAGATATACAAAGGAGGTATTCCCAATAATTATTTAATCAGTGAAAAATTAGAATATCATGAGGTTGAAGATCAAAGAATTTTCATATTCAAAAGAGTGAAATGATATCCACTTTATATTATTTTGAGTTTAAAAATAGAAAAATTGAATAATAGAAGTGTGATTGAGAGACATCCAATGACTATATTATAAAAATATCTTTTGTGTTGATGAAAGGGAAAAGGGTGGAGATACCAACCTGCTTCAATTGAAGATATGAAATTTTAAGTGTAAGGAAGAAGAAATGAGAGAGTTAATGATATAATTTTTTTTTGAATTTGTTATACATAAATAATATTGATGAATAGAGGACTTATATGAATAGGAGATTACTAGACGTATCAAATAAGATCAATGAGGAAGAATACAATTTATGTTTTCATGTTCTCATTCTTACATCGATTATTCTAAAAGTGAGAGGAAGAAGACTAATTTCAGGTTGATTATTCTAAACATCCATTACCTATCTAAGACATAAGTTTTTGTAATAAGAAAAATTATTTTGATATAGTAACATCTCAAATTTCAATGAGGATCTTGTTGAAGAAGGGAAAATTGTAACACTTCTGTAAACTGGTGTGACCAGTATAATGAACGAATCTGGAGATTATAAATGGTTTTAGGATGATAGACTCAGGGGGGATGAAACCTTACCCATTTTTATGGAATTTTTATTTTTTTTATTAAATAATATAAATCTCATATATTAATTAAACATAGAAAAGAATACGTAACCATATTGAGACCAAACCTTATTAAAAAATACTATTTATCATGCCTCTTTTACTTTTTGTCTTACATGTTGAGTGAATGAATTGAATGAAACATACATGATCCATACTAAATGAGTTGTTACCAAATAATTTTATGTTTACATATGATATATATATATACATAGAAAATTTCTTATTTCAGGAGAATAATAATTTTCATGCATGGTATATCATTCCATGAAACATATAGAAAAATGAAAAAATGTCATCAATTTTTTTTTTATTTTCATATAATGTATTATATAAAGAAACCTTTTTATGATATTTAAATTAAATGGGTTATATATATTCATTAATATGATGCTTAAGTTTGATGAAGCAATATTTACTTAGGAAATATAAATGAATGAGTAAATTAAACAGACTAATGAGCATCCTTTAGGCTTATAAATAATGCATCAATATGATGGATTTGTGTGTGGATTATTTATTAAGGCTTGGACATACTTCTTGACACGGTAATATCTCTTTTTATTACCTACTTTACTACATGAGATGATAGCACATCATAATGATTGGTGAGTCTCGCATGTATGACACATAATTTAGGCAAGCCTATGGATACCTTTGGTGGTGGGACATAATTCAGATGATACTTTGTTCTATTTATCAAACAAATTTGAAGTTTCCAGAAGGTGGGGATGATAAAATAGTGTCACTTCAGTGTATATTTCATACATTTATATCGGTTCTTATTTTTTATTTATCATGTTTTCATTTATCATCCATGAGAGATCCTGAGAGAAATGTTTTAATTACTTCCACTTTATTTATTATTATTATTTTTTGTAACCCTTAAATAATATCAAATACATTCCATCATTTAAACATGTGAAAAAATTAATTTAAATGAAGAATAATTTAAAATAGAATGTGATTTTTTAGGTTTCAATAAAATATGGTGAACTAGTTTACCATTATATAGAAAGTCTATCTAATGGTAACCTAGAAATTTCATTCATACATTTAGGTTTCATAAAGGTGACCAATGAATTACATATACATGAGAGGCTATATAAAAGTCGTCGATGTTTTCATATGGCTATGTATAGGTAGCCAAGGACTTACCTTTATAGAAAAGAGTTCATATACAGGTAATTCCATGGTTTTAGGGATCACATAAATGTAAATAAGGTACTTCATAATGGTATTTAATGTTTACCTTTATGTAGAATAAGTAATATTACGTTTAACTTTACATAGAAGAGTTTTATGTAAGGGTCACCTGATCAACCATTATGAAATGGGTTTCGATTGAATTACATAAAGGTGGAACTGCATTTTTAAATTCTTGTGTAAAAGAAAATGACGTGTTACGTTGATGAAATTAGATGTCTACCATTATGAATCATTAAAAAATCTTGTTATACCTTAAAGTAAGAGTTATAGATTAGGATTACACTTACATAGAGTTTCTTTATTAGGGTGGAATAGGTATACACTTATGTAGAAAATGGAATCTATATAAAGGTAAACATTTTTTAATAATGTATTTTAAAAATCTTAAATTGTTCATAAAGTGTTTATATATAACATTAAATGGTATTTAGGGGATATTTATTTTAAAAGGAATTAATTAATTAATTAACTAATTATAAAAGTTTTATAAATAATTAAATATTTATTAAACTTTTATATTAAAAAAATATAAATGTTAATATTTGAAATAAATTTTAATGAAATTACATGGAATGTCTTATGATCTAGAAATAAAAGTGTGTATCTAGAAATCCAAAGAAAAAATATATAAAGGGTTATAAATTATGTAAGGAGGTCAAAATATCTATTTTTTATCATTAAATTATTAATTGTATATAAATATTATTTTGAATTGTTTAAATTAAAATGGGTTATTTAGAATATTATTTAATTCAAATTAAAAAGGTTTTGTTGACTCATTTGATCAAATTATAAATAATGATTAAATATAGGAAATTAGATTTTGTAAAATGTTCACATAATATAAAATTTGATTATAAAAATGATTATAATTCAAAAATACCATGTATTTGAAATAATAATACACAAAATGATTAATATGAAATTATTCATATTGGAATGGATATAAATTCTTTTATGTTCATATTTATTAAATTTCCACAATATAAATATAAAATTTTAAATTATTTATAATTATATTTGATTTTTTAATACCCCATTAATGTATATGTCATGTTTAAACATTTTAATTGTTCATTTATTCTAATATTATTCTCTATTTTATTCACAGTTATAAAATGTTTATATGATGAATGTTGTATAATTTAGTACAAATTGTTAATTTTATTCTAGATACAACCTTAATTTATATGTTAGGTATGATAATAAATTAAGATTTTCATATACCTTGACCTAAATTTGTTGGTGAGGTTATGAGCATGAATTTAGCTATTGAGTATAATTATTCATTTTTGGTTTTAGAGATATGATTAATTGTATTCAATCTTGAGAAAAGTATCCCTGGGTAAAGGGACATGGGATTGGACTACCAACCTATCTAGAGGATTATTTTTTATCTAGGATGGTGAATGGGGTTGGATAGATGTCACTCCTATCTTACTCATGTAAAGATTTTGAATCTAATATAATTTTATTCCTTTACATTTAGAGTTGATATACATTATTGATATGATGAATTTGGATATGTATGAGTATGTTTGACTTCTATTATTAGGCGAGTAATACAAACATGTGGGTTGTGTAAAGAGATACCCATCAATATGGTTGACACATATTGGTTTGGTAGAGATAATTTCATTTCGAACTAAATTACTTGAAGAATGCATACATATAAGATAATGTTATGAGATAATATGGTGAGATGAAAATTTCTATAAAACGCTAAGTGTTATATTCTTTCCAAAATGGAACTTTTCAAGACATTGATCATCCAACCAAGTAGGTAATTACATATATTGGTTCCCCTAGATTATATTTTACAAGGAAATCAAGGCCTTTTGACACTAGATCATCCATGTCTATGCAATGTCATAGATCGAAACCCCTGAATTTTATTTTGTTTTCTTGATCTTTGTGTCTGTTTGTATTACATTGCACGAGAGACCCTAATAGACTTAGTTTAGCAGATAAAAAGAGTTGGGTTTATCCATAAAAAATATTGGAGAAATATTTTTCAATTAAACTATCCATGAGTCACATTTTTTATGATTAGGATGATTCCCTACCTATATAACTAAGTGGTTATAGAAAATCCATATAAGACTCATTATTAAGGGAAATATGGATCTTTTCCTTTTAATGGATATTTTTTTAAAGATAATATAATTTTCGTGGGAACACATTTAATAAAAGTCTATATCATATAAATAAAAATACATGATAATCATCTGATAAAATATTCAATTGTATATAATATCATCATTATCACTAAGATAAAATATTTGATTAATCCTTTAAGTAGAATATTAATGTACGCTACTCCTAGGACTGGTAACTTAATAAATGTTCTCAAAGAAAAATTTATTATTTAATAAAAGTTCTTAATGAAAATTCTATGTGTCAAAATAGTTAATTCATAGGTAAATCAGTATATAAATTGTTCAATTAGTGAAATTATATACCTATGGAAGCATATTGTGATTAATTAAATGTTTCAAAGGAATTAGATGAGAATAATGAATAAATGAATCTTATTGTCCAATCATATACTCAACATGATGAGGAATTTCAATGATTTCAGAAATTTTATTCTAATATATCTAATAAAAATTGGTATATAAAATGATATTCAATATTATTGAATATATTGATGAGTTGATGAGTCTAAAATATTCCTTAAAAGTTTTCTACTTATAGAAATAAATTCTATTATTCTGATAGATATATGATATAAAATTTATGTTTTACAACTTTTTTAAAAATATAAAAGGCCTTAAGATGAAAATAATTAAATCCTAAAGATATATATAAATTAATGGAGTAATGGAGTTGCTTCGTTGATTACTTTGATGCTTCAAGATTGAATAAAATTTCCATAAGATGTGTATTTTTATCTCATTTATCTCATTAGAAGAGTATGTTAAAAATAATTGATTAAATGAAATGAGATGGGTGTTCTTAATATATATGGTTTAAATTTTTTTTAGTTTTATAAAATTCTATAAGGGGAGACTAAAATTGGCTTTTTATAGTTAAGAAATATTTTATATTATCATCTATGGAAATTTTTGACAATAGGATTGAATTTAAAATACATTTAAGTGATATTTTCATAGTGTTGGGAACTTATATGAACTTGTAATATGATGTATAGGTTCTAAATTAATATATAGACAATATAAGTAGGTAAAATTTTAAACTAGATGAAAAATATTTGTTGAAAATGTTAACAATGTTTCATTAAGTAGCCAATCAAGGTCATTGAAAACTATATTTTTTAGTAAGTAATAGTAATTATCCAATATAATTGGATTATCCAAGATATAATTAAAGGGGTTTGGTAAATTAATTAAATTCTCATTATCATATATGGATATCATAAAAATTAATTTTCTAATTTTTAAGTGTATGTAATATTAAATGTATGTTCCAGAAAGTGTTGTAAATACACAAGATTTCAAAATTGAAGAAATTGTTGATTAAGATTGTAGTTTATATTCATGAGTTGAAGTAAATAGTTACTACATCATAGATTTTAATGTAAATAATTTTATCAATATTAGATGAATCTAAGTAAAATATGTCCAGATTAATCTCATTTATCTTATGTGTTAAGAGAATATGTTTGATAATAGTGAGTTTTTATGAATAACATGAGGTGATTAATTATATATATATGATTAAAGATTTAACATAATCTGTTTCATTTTAAGAGATGATTATTTTTATAAAACTGTTTATTTATGTTAAAAGGGTTTATCCATATATTTTTTAAAATATGAGGGAAGGTTTTTTCACCACCCAACATCAGTAAATTTTTAAAAAGGATTCATCTGAAAGGGAAAATGATCTAAACACACAGAATATCACATATGGAAATAATATTTTATTTTTTAAATTCTCCTACTAAAAAGTAAATTAATTTTAATTCATAAAAAAATTATATTATTAGGATATTTTTAAAAGAATACAATTTTAATGAGGAAAGTAAGAATATGTTTGAACTTAAATATGTTCAGAGTTAATAAAAAAAGATTACACATATCTTAATTTTAGTTAATTTCCACTTAATATCAAAAAATATTTAGGTCATGTAATGGTAAACAAACATTATGGTGTTATATTTAGTGAAAATTTAGAGAGTGAAGAACATGTTTTCTTTAAGGATTATACTTGTATATGATTAAACTGTTTTTCAATCAATATACTAAAAGTATTTCAATTATGTGATGATGAATAAAAAATGTAAATAGTTAAATTTTATTGTCATCAAAAGTGAAAGAAACCATTTTTTAAAGGATTTAATTATTCAAAATGAAAGGATAATTTCTCTAGATAACCTAAAAGAGTATAGGGTATGTAAAGATAAATTTAACAGTTACATTTAGTTTCCATCTTAAATTAACTATCACTTTATCCATAACGAGTTTAGGAGGACTGTTGAACAATAATTTATATAGATACACTATTTCAAGAAAAATTATAATTGAATAGGGTACTAAGGATGATGATGATGAATTCAAAAGGTTCCAAGTAGAAAATAGAAGATGACATCATAAAATTTGATGCTGTGGAGTTAAGAGGTTTGAATTTTTTCAAGTAGTTGAACAATCAAGAATATGATTCCTAATTCTCACCATTATAACAACTAAATTAATTCATATTTATCTATCCATAAAGAGTTTAGTGTGAGGGTTTTATCAAATAGTCAAATAGATATGTTATTTGAATTATATATAATGAAATAAGTTTATAAAATCCAGTAAGTGAAACAAAAAATATTGAGAGTTTGGAAGTTTTCTATATATTCTATGTTAAACAGGTGCTTATGTTGGGCCAGTTAAGTATTATTAAATTTTTTTTCATAGTATGAAATGTTTCCTATTAAATTTAAATCTCTTCATTTTCATTATTTTACATTAGTTTAATATATATATATATATGTATATTTTTCGAACTACAATGATAACTGCCCTCTCAATGTGTAGATTTGATTTTATACCTAACCAATGTTTTTTATGGAATATTATAGGTTATGTGGAATGATTATTGTTAACATGAGTAGGATTATTGAATATAGATAAAAAATACACTCATAAGGAACAAAAAATAATAGGATTTTTTGTGAGTGTGGGATGACCTACTAAGTATGTTATATAGAGTGTAATACTGATGTATTTTGTATACTAGGGGGCACAGATTATAGGTGAGTCCCCATTACCTATGATTGGTGAGATACCTAACATGAGAACCTTCATATATTTATACCCTACTTATGAAAGTATAAATATTTTCTTATCAAATATGGGTGTGGTTGGGTATGTTGTTGATTATGTAATCGGTTAGAGATTAACTAAAATGTGATTTTTCCTCTTATATGATGATTATGATACTTGGTCCCATGATTTAGATAGACTGTGGTAGAGTGAAGAAACAACTATATATAGTTTATCTATCTAGATAAGAGATATTTAATGTACTTATCATTAAAGATGAATGACATGTAATGTAATTATTGATCAAATCATTATACACTCAGATAATCGAGTATATAAGAGTTGGATATAAGGTATTAACATTATCCATGTCCCATGGTCACTTAATTTAATGTAAAAAGGGTAAATATGAGAATTCACATTCTTATAGGATGCTGACATTTGGAAACAGGTATAGAGATACATGTGTTTGATGGAGATCACTCAAGATCCCATTGTAGCTTGAATAAGCTTCGTGCTTTTCTAGGGGCCTTTTTTTTACATATACGAATCATGAGATTAATATTATTCATCAATTCTATAAATTCCCATGGGGTCATACTTTTTGGTTGACAGAATTGGGATCGATTACAACATATAAAGATACTCTAAACATGTTTTAGATTTAATATGGATGTTTTATTGATGGTTTTTTCACATGGTATTTCATATGATGTGATACAAGGGGAAATTAATAATAGTCTTCCAAAAGTGTTTTGGAAAAATATTGGAAAAATTGTTTTGAATATGGATTTACAAGTTATTCTATATGATATAATATAAGGTTATATGCCGCAAAGTCTTTTAGGATTCTGTGCAATTGGTATATAGAAGGATATTCTCCCTAAATCATTATATAAACTTATATGTTATATACATATATATGAGGTTTTTTATTACATGAAAATTATAATTTTCATTTATGATATATCATTCCATGAAACTTGTAGTGAAATGATAAACTATTATAATGTATTTTTCGTCCCATGTATACTGTCATTTAAAAAAATTGTTTCACAAGATGAATCATGTTAAATTTTTATATATTCATTCATATGATGCTTGAGTTGGCCGAAGCAGTATTCACTCATGAGTTATAAACACGTGAATAAATTCAATATCATATGGATCATCATTTAGGATTGTAAATAATACATCCATATGATGGTTTTGTGTGTGCATGATCACATGATTATTTGAAACATTTCCTAAAAACAAAAGATTTGTTTCTCAAAACTTCTTTTCATTAAGTGATCCCAGCACATTAGGGATGATAGAGATTCCAACATGTGAATCATTAAATTCTAATTTACATATGGATACCTATTAAGGTGGGATATCATTTGGATACCACTTTTTGATATTTATCAAGAACCTTCAATGTTTTTCAAAGGTTGTTAAGACAGAGTTATGGCTATTCTATATAAGGTATAGAGGTTTATAGTAGTTATTCAATTCTATGTATCATGCATACATTTATCCTTCATATGAGATCCTAAAAAAGGGTTTTAATCCATTTTTCGTGATCTTATATTTTTTATTACCATAGTTAAAAATAATTAACATACATCATAACACATATATATGTTTGAATACAAATGAATAACATAAATTCATTAAAATTAAGTTCACACAGATTCACCAAACCACTTCCTAGTGTGATTTCACTATCCTACTAGGAACCTCAATTGGTATCGGGGTATAATTTCCTACCATTGATTTGATTTAATTATTATTTATTATAGTGTTTACATGATATATCTGAATCTTTAATTTGAATATGCTCTTGAGTTACATGATACGAAGAATAAACTTTTTATCCTTTTTTACAATAACATAGAAGTATCATCTAAAACATTAAATAACATTTATAATAAAGAGGACAATTTATTTAGAAATATATCATAAGTGATAAAACATAATGAGTATTTACTAGTCATATAAGTAATCAATGCGGTGATTTATTTTTATATATATTGATAATATTTTTTTTAAATAATCAGGACCATATTATGAAATGTATCAACCTATTGAATCAATTTTCTATGTTTACTTTAAAATAAATTATTATTTCAAAAATATCATGGTTGGGTTATCAAATATATATATATGTGTTTATCAAAGTTATATAGAATGATAAAACATGGAAATTGAAGTAGATGAAATGAACAAAAAATTGGTAGAAAATTATAAAATATGAAACACTCTCATAAAACTCACTGAAGATAAAGAGTAGACTTTAATATTATATAAATCGAGTTTTTCCATTGCCAAATAATAATTAGAAAAAATCAAAAAATAAGAATGTTGAGTTTAATAAATTATTTAAAGAAAATATTAATGTATTGGATAAAGTCGTTAGTGTCAAGAAATCTTATTTAAGAATCGAATCAAAAAATAATATAATAGTTTGAAAATTATTTAAAAGATCAAAAAATAATGTTGGAAAATCATTTTGAGGAGAGGATGAGATAATTAGAAAAAAGAGTAAAATTAGTTGTGGATGAGAAAATTTCTCTTACCATGATGTGTCTTGAGTTGGAAGTAAAATTAATAAATATACAAGTGAAATAAGAAGAGTATTCCATAACTATTGAGAAAATATGAAATTCCATATATGTTTCTAATAATATTATAATTTATTTAAATAATCAATATAATGTAAAAATGACTCCAAATAATCTGGAGATAAATTCATTATATGATCATAGAAATAGTTAACCCTTCCTCTATGAATTTTTTTTCACTAATGTTGTTTACCTAAATATCATAGTTTATAAGGAAAATTGTTGATATATATATGTGTGGATAAAAATATTTAGAAACCCACTACTACATCAATGGTGGATGTGAGCACAATGAGGAATTTTTGTTTCTTAAAAGACGCTCCAATAAAGTTTTTGTAAGTCTAAGAATATCAATGTGCCAAAGAAGTATAGAATGTGATGAAAATAAATAAAACATGATTAATTGGACAATATAGGTGATGTGGAACGTTCATACAGATGACCATTTATTTTTTAAAAAAATATCCAATCCTTGGAAGATAAATAAATCCAATATCAATGTATAGTATACTTAAAGTTAAGAGAGATCCTGTGGAGTTGATGTAATGAACATAGAAGAAGGTAAATGCAACTATGAAAAATAGATTTGAATATATAAAAAATTCAATGGAAATTTAAACACAGGTTAATAAAATTATTAAAATTGTTATTATACATCAACAAATCTTATACTATAAGTTTTTAAAGATAAAATAATACAAGTGATGATAAGGAAGAAACAAAAAGGAAACGTTGAGATGACCTTAGGGTATAAACAATAGAAAAATAATAAATAAAATACCCCCAATAAATATTTTAATAAATATGTTACATGAATGTGTATATTCCGCTACTATGGAAGGAATGGACACATCATATATAATTTTACGCAATACACAAATATAAATGATAAAGGAAGAAATCTAGAACAATAGAAATAATCAATCAGAGAAAAAAATAGAATGATTGGTTTATTGGGTGACATTTATGAAGAATAATTTAAATTTTATGGGTGGTTTTTGAAGAATTGTTTAAAAATTATTCTTGATATTTTGTGTGGAATATCTGGAAAATATGAGTATAATGTAATGGAATTCATGATCATACAACGAATATAATTAGAGAATGTAAAAAACACAGGCCAATAAAAAATGGTGTGTGTGACTTTTTAAATGATATCAAATGTCTATTTAGGAATGATAAGAATGATTAAGATATAAATAATACCATTTTCCCAAAGGAGATTCATGTCATGAAAATAGAAGGATTCGAAATTATAAAGCATTATCACAAATATGGAGTAAATTTTAATGAGGTTTTTGGTTGGGGAAGTAAGTATAATCATCATTTATGTCACTAAGAAGAAGTATGTAAGACACACTATCCACATATATTTATTTTTATATGGTTATTTATGTAATAAATTTAAGGTGATGCATGTATGAGAGATCTTGATGCATGTTGTGATGATTATGCACTAGGAAGAGAAGTTCATCTTTGAGTGTTCTATCTATTATTACATCATTTCTTGAAGAACACTTGCTAAAGGTATTATTGGATTTAATTTAAATATGGTAAATACATTGAAGATTTTTTGGAGTGCATCTCTTCATGGTGATTTTTGTTACATAGTTTCTATAAATTTATAATTTCTTGTAAAAATTTGAATTTATGGAAAAGTAATAGAGAAATTTAAAGTTTTCAATATTGATGAAAATTGGAAAATTATTCTATGGGAATGGGTAATCTTGTATCTATATGAGATACATAATGGAAACTATAAAAGAACTTTAAAAATTTATCTATGTCCCGAATATGTAAGATTCATTTTCGATGGCTTGTAAAAGTCACCCTATATTGACAAAAAAATTGTGCACTTCCATAGTACATAAAAATCATTCAGAGAATAAAAAAAAGAAGTTCAAAAAATAAATTTAAAATATAAAAGGTTTTTGAAACACATTGTAATTTATAAATTTTAATTACGTAATATGTAAGATTCACTTGAAAAGTGATTTGAAGGTAGAATTGGAAATTTCTTAGTGGAAATTGAGATACATAAATTTCATTTAACTCATAAATATGAGTCAACATGTTAAAAATATAAAGGTACTAAGTGATTTGGATGAATTTTAGCTATGACTTGTACATCAATGGATTGTGTAAGTCCCATTAGGAAAATCTGTAAGATGAATAATTTTTACATAATAAAAACCGATTAATGTGATAAGTAGGAAAAGGAATGGAATTATAGAGAAATATAAGATTCATTTGTAGTTATGTGAGGGATATTCTCTAAATTTTTTAAAAGTCATGGATCACTCTATATATATATATAAGTTAGCAGATTTATATGTTAATGTTTATCAATTAGATTTTTTTTAAACATGAATATGTTCTAGAAGATACTTTAAAAATATAAATTAGTTATTGTTGAAGTAATTCTCCATTGTATTAAAAAAATTTATTTAATGGATATTATAATTTAAGGATAATTTGAGAAGCTGATTTTCATTCCATATAGAATGAAATCAAATCAAGGAGAAGTCTATGGAATATGATCTGAATACTTCACCGTGTATCAAATAACAAAACATCATAAGGAAATAGATATATTAGAATTATAATGGTATTTTTAAAGTAATTTAATAAGAACTAATTTTATATGATAATTAATGAAACTCATTAACATCGTGGTTGAAGGCATGGTGGCTAGAGCATGATTTAATTAAATAAATTCACACCATAATATGATCTTCTATGTCGTGATGATATTAATACATTAAAAATAGAATGAATGGATTTATTTTTTATAAAAATGAGATTGAGGATCATAGGTGACAAACCCACATGATAATTTAAGGACATGTTTATAGGGAACTAATATGAGAATATTACTTGAGAGAATATTCTAGAATCCTTTGATCAATTAAATTTTCAAGAAACTAGAAAATTATGAATTATTTACTAATTCATGAGACTTAAAAAAAATAATTCAATGTAAAAGATAAAGACTCAGTAGATTGAGTGAGAAGTGTTTTGATACAATATTATAATGATTATCAAAATTATCAGATAGAGATAAAATTGTATGTGAAAAAGTATCATATCAATAAGGTGGAAGGATGAGTATAAATTTATAGTGGTTAACAAGAAACTATTTTTCCTAGATTTCATATTTGTCGAGAACAATAAGAATATAGTTCTTCATATCTCATTCTAGTAGTCGAAGTCCTTAATGGTGTATAATGAGATATTATATGGTGATTCAATGATATCATAGAGTTCATTTGAAGATATTTTTTATTGTTGTAATGGATCATAATTATTAACATGTGGTAACAAGTATAAAAATTTTCAAGAGATAAAAGTGTTGGGAAACAGTATTGGGTCAAGGTTGATACTTTTATATACTACATGTATTCAAATAAGATATTAGATAAAAATTTTGTGTCTTAGAATTGTCTGAAACAAAATTAGGATATGGTCACCCAAATTGGTGGAGAATAATGTAGAATTATTGGGTTCCATATATTGATTTATATTTCAATATTTATTAGATAGAGGTTTGTTTTAATGGTTGAGAGTATTAGACTCAAACAAGTCAGAGGGTGTATTTCTATAAAATAAATTATCAAACAATACCACTAATTTAGACCCCCTTTGTCAATGGTACATAACATTCTAATGCTCTTGAACAAGTATCAAAGTAAGTTAAGTTTTGTATATTATATCATATATCTATTGGAAGATGAAGAATCTAAATTTAGATTATTATATATTCATTGTTACATTTTATTGAGAATATTATCAGGGATGAAAGAATATAATTATTATTTAACTTATTTCACTTGTCTTGGAAGTGGTTAATGTTTATAATTTGGACTTTCCACTAATTGAGAACGGTGAACATATGAATTGTTTTGTTAATAGAAATATTTAGGTGGATGGATATGCTATAAATGAAATTTTGATGTCCCTTTTTGACAAAGTGTACGAAATAGTAATAGGAATTCAAAATACTAACATGATATGGCATATACATGAAATCTTATTTGAAGGGAATGTCAAAGGTAATTTAAAAAATATGTATATTTAGATAAGTATGTTTTAAAATGTGAGGATTGTTGAGGAAGAAACCATGGATTATTAATTCACTAGGGAGAATATAATTTTTAGCAACAAAATTGGTTTTATAGATACTGTATAAAATTATAATTTTGTTAATAAACTAATGATAAACTTTAAAGGTAGGGTTGATGAAAAAAATTCACTTGAAGGTATTTATGATTTCAATATTTATTATTTATATAATATAGTTATTTTTTATGATATTTGGAAATATATAATTTTTAAGAATAAGATAAAGGAGATTATTGGATTTGAATCTGTGAGTAAAATCAAAATCAAGTGTGAAAGATGATTACTTAATTGAATTTGAAGATGATGAATAATATAAGATTATTATATATCTTATCATAAAAAACATGAAAAATGGAAATGGAAAGTAGAATGTTAAACTCACAATAAAATTATTTAAATGTAGAGGAATTGGGAATTTTTCAATTAACTATACAAAGAAGAAATTTTATGAGTATGATGACGATGAGAAAGAAGAAAGGCCTTAGGAAAAGAAATGGGATCAAAGCTCAAAGTATGTGAAAAAGCTAGCGAGATTAAGGATCAATTTTATACAAGTAATAGGAAAAGTATCTTAAAAAAATAAAAGGAAGACTACTCCACTTAAATTATTCATTCTAAAGAAGTGATTCCTAAAATATTTATGATATTCATAGATAATGCTGAAAATTTTAAAGAAACATCCAACAGTGAAGAAGAAGGTGAGAAGACATATGTGGAAAATTTATTGAAATTTAAACTACATTCCTGTATTGTGAATAAAACTAAACTCAATAAGTTAAATTTTTAAATAGACATGATGGAAATACTAATAAATAAGTAATATATATTATTGAAAGGAAAGTTGGTTAAATTTATGAAATTAAAAAGATCAGGATGATGGTTATAGAGTGAGAAAAAATGATGAAATATATTGAGGAAAATATTAAATTAAAGTATGAACCGTCATGTGAGAACCAATAAAGGTGTCTTGAAGTTGAAAATAATTTAAAAATAATAATATAAGATTTCAATAATTTTTTGTAAGTTAAATTTGAATCATATTTATGTTCTGAGAATGATATCTCTAAAAGGTAGGTTAAATGTACTCCTACTAAAGTTGAAAGAAATTGTTTTTACAAATATTCTATGTTATAATACAAGAATCTGAAAAATAAAGGCTCATAAAAGTGATGATAAATTTTTTTATACATCATGGGAGGATAATATTATATCAAGAATAATTACCTACCTAAGTCAAAATAAATCACAATATATTATAGGAAAACAATATTTTTTGGATATAAATTTTATCCATATAGAATATCATGATTTAGATATTACTTATAGTGATATTCAATATTTCGGTTCAAAGACAATTCATTATTGTATAACATGTCACTATATTGTAAAATGAATTAATCAAGGGGGTTAAATATTGACAAGGAATGAGTCACTTCTTATAATATGAGAAAAAATAATAATGATGACGGTGCTATTCATGATGAGAAATTGAAATATCTGAGACTGAAGAAGCATATATAACTAAAAACACCATTGAGAATTAGTATGTTTGTGTTCCAATTAGAATAAGTATGTGAATTTAAAATAAAATAGCTCTTATTTTATAAGTTGAACTAAAAATAGTCCTCAATGGTTGTGTGGCCCATAGAGTGGCTAAATTCTATGAATGAAGATCTAGATAATATTGAGAATAATTAATCTTGGTATCTTTTCCCTGTACATAAAGGAGAGATTTTTTTGAATTAAGTGGGCATTATGAAACTAACTCAATTGAAAGGGTGTGGTTTTAATATAAATTTCTATATTTGTTTAAAATAATAATTCCCAAGAAGAAGTAATAGGATTTGAAGAAACTTTTTCACTATTTAAAATACATGGAGTTATTAGAATGTTTATAGATATTGTATCTCATAGACATTACCTGATTTATCAAATGAATGTGAAATATTCATTCTTAAATGAATTTATAGAATAACTTTTTATAATGAAACTGGATGGATTTACCCTAATATTGAGGTAACTAAGGATAAAAAATTGGATAAAGCTTTATATGATTTAAATAAGGCCCATAAAGTTTGGTACTAGCTTGATAGATTCCTGAAATGATTTAACTATTCTAAAGTAAAAGTTGATAATGACTTATTTGTGAAGGAAATGATCATAGGTACTATTATTGTCATTGTTTATGTTGATTTCATCATTTTATCATGAGTCAAATAGTATAATTGTGAATAATTTTCCAGAATAAGGAATAAGTATTTTTAAATTTCAATGCTAGGAGAAATGAGTTTCTTCTTAAGATAGTAATTCATTCAAAAAAAATATTTCATAATTCAATCCTAAGATAAATATTACAATGAAATATTGAAGAAAAATTCCATGGAAAAATTGAAGAAAGTATCCTCCCAAGATAGTTGGTGTCAAGAAGAGTAAATATGAGTTTGGAAAAAGTTAGAATCAAAAATACATTTATAAAATAATCGGAAGCTCGATTTATCTTACAGTATCAAGTACTAGAAACATTATCCAATAAATATATGTTCTAGATATCAAATGGATCTTAAAAAACACATATTTGAGAATCCAATAGAATATTTATATATTTTATAGGATGCTTTAACATTGGGATACTATATATAAGAAGTGAGAAGTTGAATCTATTTGGGTACAATGATACTAACTGAGATGGAAGCTATGATAAAAGAAAATCAATATTAGTTGGAACATTATTTATGCGAGAAATTGGAGTAATATTAAATTAAAGGATTTATAACTCTACGAATTTAAGAACCATATTGTAAGAATATGTATACCTTATAAATTCATGCACACAGATGATCTGGCTGAAAGAAAAACTAAGTGACATGAGGTTAAAGTTGAGAAGCCCTTGATAATTTCATTTTATAATAAAAGTAATGTTTACGTACCCAAGAAAATATTTCAAAATTAAATATCAAAACATATTGATAAAAATATTGTCCTATAAGGGAGAATTTTTTTAATTGATTTGTGATTCCAGTGTATATTTCTAACAAGTATCAAATTTTTAATGTTTTAAAAAAATCTATGAAAAAGTATATATTTGAAGGGTTAATTATGAAAATGAATGTTCATAACTTCCCCCTCACCTAATGTATTATCATTAATACCCATATTGCTTTGGATTATATAATAAAAAAAAGAAAGGTACACAAATTTCATTTCATTATATTGAATCAAAAGTTGTTATTATTATAAAAAGGTGTGAGATATAGAGTCTTTTAATTGAGTGAGAGAACCTCAATGTCACCAAAGAAACATTTATTATCAGCAAGGTGTGGAATTGTCTTAAAATAATCACTTTATCCAATAGTGTGGTTTGTAGAAACTTCTCTTAGAAGAAGATAGTAATTTTATGACATTCAATGTTAATTTTTTTATATTAACAAAAATAACAAATGGGGGTAATTAACAAAATAATAAAATTTTTAAATTATTGAATTGTTTTCAATTTTGGGTTAATATAATTATAATCTATTGAGAATTTTTTTTGTAATTTGTTTGTAATGTTATTTAGATAATATTGGGTGACTAGAGTAGTCTGGAGAATGTGTTGAAGAGTTTCTGGAGAAATTATGAGTTTCAAAATATTAAATAAAATTGGACGTGTTATTTTTTCATAAGTATAGTCTTGAATATATAAGGGATTTATAAAGGTAATTATGTAAGAACTTTTAAAATATGGATAATTCTACAATATGTAATAGATATTTTTATTAGTATGTAAAATTAACCATAAAAAAATATTAAAAAATAGGCCAAGTCCATAATAAGTATGAGCCATTCTGAGTATATGTAAAACTAGTTTTTTCAGATGACTAGAAATATAAAAAAGTTTTGGAGAAACACTATAATACATAAGGTTAAAATATTAGATATGTTAGAGTTACTTCTAGATTAATCTAAATTTGAAAAAAAAATCTTAAGGGAAACGGAGATACATAAGAGTTATTGAACTCTTGCGTAAGAGTAAACATGATAAATATCAAACGATACTCAGTGAGAATCCAGAATTTTGGCTCATTTTCGAGCAATAATGAACCAACCCTAGTTACCCTCAAACTTAAAACCCAAATTGATCTGTCACATACCTTAAGGGTGTCCCCGATCCCCATGGGATGGCAAAAAGCAACCAAACATCAAACAACACAATAGGGGGAATGATTTATTCCAACATAAACAAACACATGATTTTTATATATATATATATTCCACAACTGTAATAAAATAGTAGAAACAAACAACTAAAAAAATTAGCTAAAAAATCCAAGAAAAGTCTAACTCTAAAGGACTAAAAACCAAACAACTACTTCTAATGATGGTAGGGAGATACTCCCACCATCTCACCACCAGCTACCCAACTAGCTGACAAGAACCTCTACGCCTCACTGGGGATCCTTTCCATTCCCTACACAAGAATACAAACAATGGTCTACACACCATAGAAGAGGTGTGTAGGGTGTGAGCTAAGAGTCTTAGTAAGATCCCACCTAGGTGTTCCATATCAAGTATCTTTATAAAAATCCCAATATGCTCATTTTAAATAAAACATGTCATGATAAGAGGTAAATAAATTTTATAGAGAACATGTTAAATATTTCCATTTCTCCATAGTTTTAAAAAAAATTAGGTATATCAATTTCAAATCACATTTTCTATATCATATTCCAAAATAAACAACATGCATATCAAGTCTAACTTTAAAAGCCAAGAAATACAAAATAAAAGCACCGGTATTAAAACACAATGGAATACAATAGTTCTAGGTTACAAACCACTCCCACCATAATCAATCAAGTGCTCAAATTCAAATCCTTGAATAACAAGCCTAGGAAGAAGAGGAATACCCCATGATTAAACCCCCCTAAATGTCAATATCAACCCCCTAGAACAATAGTCCTAGTAAACAGAGGAAAGAACTAAAAAAACCCCCTAAATAATCCCAAAATAGTGGATGATGGCCCGAAGATAACCCTTCCACAAATGTTCCCAAGGTAACCCATGTGATCTTTCCCACAATTAATTTTAAGGCTTTGAAAACCTTTAAAAACCCTTTCACGATTAACATTTCAATGCTTTGAAATTACCCATTTTCTTTTAATTTATCAATAACCAGGGGAAAAACAATTTCACTAAAAAACCTTTCAAGACACAAAAAAATAATGTGAATTTCATTATGAAAAACAATTTATACAACAAAATAATTAGGATAATCAATTTAGGCTATAAATAGAACCACAAACCTCAAAAGTTGGATCATACACACCCGCTACATAGTCCAAAATCAAAAAAACCCAACAACTTCAATAAAGGTCCTAGAATAAAATACTCATCAATATTGATTCAATTTAGATGAAATGGGGTCAGAAGAAGACAGAAAACCTACATACCTCAAAGATGAATGCCCACCACACTACGAAAAACGGATGAAAAGGCCTCTGAAATGAGCTCACTTAATAGAAAGATACTAGAAAGAATCACCAACCATAGACCAATGAATCCAAACACTCAACCTAATGATGATACCATGATCAAAGGAAAAAAGTAATGGAAAGATAATTGCATAGAGAGATTCACCACAACCGCAATGGAGATCCAACACCAAATATATCAATCTAGGAAAAGCGTGTCTCCAAAAATCTCATAGGAAGTCCTCAGTTTGAGAGCCATGAGGCCCAGAGAAAGATCAACAAGGAAAAAACCGCTCACCCACTTTAAAATCTAGATGTGGACTATTTCACAACATGTAATATGGTTACATGACGTGAGATCCATGGTGTAGAAATATCCCAAAAATCTGTCACCATGAATTTAAAATCAATTATTTAAATAAGTCATGACCTGAATCCCCCTTTCACTATGTGTAACATTCAAAGAATGAATCTCCTTTCAAAACACACATCTGTTAACCATTACACAGTGTGTAATATAGTTACATTGTGTGTAACTACTCTGCAGCCAGCAGAAACAAATGATTATTAGTGAAAGTACAATAAATATTTGACTTCACCATTATTGGTATCCTCCCCATATCAAATAAGGGAAAACAATGATGTGGTTAATGGATTACCTGATAAAATGGTAACGAGATGTCAAAAATTCCCCACCATAAAGACATTCCATCAATGAGAAGTCATATAGAAGATGTAATACTGAGAAAATGATGAGGCCACTGTGCCTTCCTCAATGATCCACCTTCCCACATATCATGAGAATTCGATCCTTGTTTCCATAGAACTCAGACCAATAGAATTGACTTCCCATGCCAGAATTTCTCTTGAGAGTCAAAGATCTCAACCAGTTTCTCTAGAATAGTAGCATCCAGTTCTAGCCCATTTCCTTCACAACTAAGAATGTTAGTAGGGCCAGGGAGATATTTCCACAGCTGAGATATATGGAAAACATCATGAATACACATCAACTAAACCAGAAATGAAAACTGATAAGAAATTTGTCTGAGCTTCTTAGTGACCTCAAACGGTCCAACATATCTCAAATCCAAATTTCCTTTTTTTCAAATACAATGGTGACCCAACCAAGGATAAACTTTCAAGAGGAACTAGTCACCTACATAAAACTCTAGAGGTCAACCTCCTAATCCACATTCAAATTATTTCAACTCTATGCCTTAACCAATCATTGATGTAAATCCTGAATCTTTGCAGATGTTTCTTGAACCAAACATGGTCCAACTAAATATACTTCACCCACCTCAACCAAAAAAAGAGGTGATCTAAATAGGCGACCATACAACACCTCAAACGGATCAATTCTTACCAATGACTCATAACTATTACTGTAAACAAACTCAACCATCCCTAGATGGATATCCATGATCCTCTAAAATCAAAGACACAGTCACAAAGAATATCTTCTAGAATCTGAATTACACACTTCTTTTTAAAATCTATCTCTAGATAGTAATCTGTGCTCAACTTGACATGTCTTCCCATCTTGTCTTTGAGACTAATCTAGAACCTCGGGGTAAACATAGGATCCCTATCCAAAAAAATGTAATAAGGACTCCATTGTAACCTCACAATCTTTTAAAAATTCAGCTTATTCTGCTATTCAACCTTAGTGGCGTCTTTGATGAGAATGAAATGAGAACACTTTTTTAATCGATCAACAACAACCCATATAGAATTCATCCCTCGGGGAGTCCATGGTATTCCAAAAAAAATCCATGGATAACTCACCCCATTTCCATGTTAGAATTACAAGTGGAGGAAACAAACTAGAAGGTTTAAAGTGCTTTGACTTTGTCTATTGGTAGCTGTAATAGTGAGACACAAACTCTGTGAAGTCACACTTCATACCCACCCACCATAATCACTGCCTCATGACATAAAACATCTTCATAGTTCCTAGATGTACATATAATGAATAGCTATGAAAATAGAAAAAGACTAAATTCCTCATAGATACATGGATGAAATATTTTTCCCAAAGTGAAGTATACCATCTGAAGAAAGAGACCAACCAAAAATGGTCTCCTCTCCATAATGCTTTCTCAAGTAATCTAAAACTCATCATCTTGCTGGTGAATCTGAAAAATAAACTTCATGAGAAATGATGATGACTAAAAATTGGATAGAACCATGCTTGAAACATCCACTAGATCATCCAGATGTAACAGAGAGAAAAAAACCCTTAAGGTTCTACTCTTCCTTCGATTTCAGAACAGCCTATGATGGTACATTCTTAATAAGAGCTTCTGGAACAATGTTTTCCTTCCCTGTGGTGTAGTTGATATATATTTCAAATGTTTTAAGGTATTCTACCCATCACCTCTATATGATATTAAATTATTTATGAGAAAAGATATTACTCAGACTCTTATGATCAGAGAAGACCATGAAATTCTTCCCAAAAAGATTATGATACCAACACCTAAAGTGCATCCATGACTGGTGAAAGTTATAAATCACGAGTGAGGTAATTGTCCTCATGAGATCAAAGATAAAGAGATATATAAGCTAACTCATGGATATCTTGCATAAGAACACATCCCAAACCATCACCTAAAGCATCGAAAAATACCACGTACCCCTTACCAGGATCAGGTAAAATCATAATAGGAGCTGATGTCATATGCCTTTTCAGTTCTTCATAAGAAGTCTAAAACTTTGCAACCCAGGTGAATTTCAATGCTTTCTGGGTTAGATAAGTCAAAGGTGACACCATATTAGAAAATTCTAGGAAAAAATATTGTCAGTATCTAGAAATAACAAGGAAGATTCAAATCTCAAAGCCATTTTTTAGTTTCTTCCATGACAAAAACAACCCTTACCTTATTTAGATCAACTTTTAAGATAGGATCAAAAAATTTGTGCCCCAAGAACATCAATTCATGAATATAGTAACTACAAAACAAATTATTTCCATATAAATAGTGACTTATCAAAATTTCTAGAACCAAACTCAGATGGTGCTCGTTCTCATGCACAGATTTCGAATAAACTATAATATCATCCACAAACACTACCATAGTAGTGTCAAGAAAAGGGTGGAATATCCAATTCATTAAAGCCATGAAAACTACATGATTTTTAATCAAACCAAAAGGCATCACAATATATTTATATTTGCCATACCTAATCCTGAAAGCTGTCTTTAATATATCAGACTCCCGAATTCTGAGATGATGATAACCTAACAAAACATCAATCTTTGAAAACAACTTTTCTTTCATTAATAGGTCAACTGATCACTCACACGAGGCGATGGATATTTGTTCTTAATTGTTACGCAATTCATCTTCCAATAGTCAACATATAAAAGAAGTGAACCATCTGTTTTCTTAGCAAAGAGCACATGGGATGCCCAAGGAGAAAATCTTGTGAAAAAATAACCTTTTTGTAATAGGTCGTCCAACTGATTCTGGAGCTATTTCATCTCTGCAAGTGAAATACGATAAGTAGGTATTGATATCAGCTATGTACCTGGAACTAGGTCAATTGTAAACTCTACCCATCTATCTATAGGAATACTAAGGAAATAATCTGAAAACATCAGGAAAGTATTGAACAAAAAGAAGAAGATCATCAACAGAAGAAACATAATTAGGCTCAAATGAATCAAAATCCAATGAAAAATTGATCTCTTGGTAGAAATGTCTTGCACAACCTATCCTCAGGTCCCAATCCCCCTAAAATACACAAGATCCCCATTAGAACCAAGAGAAAACACGATGATGATAACAATCAACTTCAGCTCAATGAGAGAAATTCCAATCCATACCAATGATGATGTGAAATAGGTCTGAATAAAAATGAAAATATGAAAACAAAAAAATGTATCAGCTATCATTAATGAATAAGAAGGACACTTGAACCCCTGGTATTTCCACTTACCAAGAGGTGTTGGTAACTACATTTTAAAGGACATAAGTTCCATTGGTAGTTCAAGAACATAAAAAAATGTTCATATATAGATGTGTTGGAGGCACCAGTATCAAATAAAGCAATTGATACTATTGATGCAATAGGGATAGTACCTCTCACTATTTCTGGGCCTGCATCAACTTCCACATGATACTCATCTACTACGTCAAAATTCTTCACTCCTATGGCTTGTGGCTAGAGTCCTGTAGTATTTGAAGCTTCTAAATGCACCGTAGTATCCTCAGGAGCTGACAAACCCTGACCGTAACTAGGTGTATTCAAAGCTTGACATAAGTGATGTAAGTGACTAATGTGTCCATATCTATTGCATTTCTTTGAGGTTATAGGAAAATAATGTCTGGTGTTTCCTCTATTGACACACTAATAGAATTTTAGAGGTACATTACCTGCTATAATGAATGGTGCTAAAGAGGCTCACTGGTGAGACCCACCTACACTATTATTATGAAGATCTTGCCACTTCATCTTCTTCCCATGTACTTCACAGAAGGTGACACCTAATAGAAGAAAAGAGGTTGAAAATATAAACTTCCCTAACATATTCATTTATTTAATTTTGTCTCTCTCTACCATCTACGTATAGGTAGAAAACTTCAGTAGGAAAACCTATAATCTGATATCTGGTCGCAAAACCAATAGGTACTTTTATGCCATTAGCTGGTCATTCTTCACCACATTTGGGAAAAATGGACCAGTTTAGCAAAATGATTAGTGATGCCGACACTGAACACTCTCCATGTTGGAAATACATTAACTCTAGAGACATCACCAGTATCAGTGACTGTAGCTAAAACTTCTAAAATAATAAGGTTTTGAAACCCTTCCAATCCAGTTCCACGTGCCTATCTACTTGGACTATATAATCCCATCATTGCTTTCCAGACCACTCAAGTATAAACAATGCACACATTACCCTGATATTCTAAGGTGTCTCCAAAAATTTGAAGATTTGATTGATCCTATACTTGAATTTCTTCTTCTATTGTGGTTTAATCATCCCTCTAATGGATGAAAACTTCTCACGCAAGAATTGACATGATCGATCTCGCTCTCCTCAAGCTCCTAGTTGTACCTCAAAAATAATATTCTGAACTCATGGTACATTCAAATCGACAATATGAACTTCCCATGCAATCATCTTGATGATACAATTATCTATAGATGGGTTCCCTTGAATAGAATAAGCTGCATCTTCCTAAAAAACAAGTGAAAGATGTATCAGAGGCATACTACTACACACCGAAACATAAGAACGATCCAATAACAAAAAAATCTCAGATCAAACTAGAAAACCCATAAGTAAAAACTATGATTTTTAAAACAAAAAACCATACTGGAGACACACATCCCAACATCCCCTGGAAACATGAGTCTCATTAATATAAGAGTTGGCCATGCCCTTATCACAACATACCTTCTAAGTCTGACAATCCAATCTCCAATCTAACAAATATCCCAAGGCAAGGACTCTGGAGGATAGACATCCTTTGATACCAAATTGTAATGAACCCAACCATGTTACCCTCAAATAGGACACTCGAACCAATCCATCACATACCCAAAGGGCATTCTCGATACCGACGGGCTGGTGACAAGCACCTGGGCATCAAACAACACAATAGAGGGAAGGATTTCACCCAAACTGAATAACCAAAAGGAATATATATATATACAAAAATAAAGAAGAAATATTAGAATAATGATAATATATATATATATATATGAAAAAACAATTTGTAAACACTGGAAACAAAGAACGATAAATGTCGCTAAAAATTTCAAGACAAGTTCAACTGCAAAGGACTAAAAACCAAAAAGCTACTCCAAACGATGGTAGGGATGGACTCTCACCATCTCACAACCAGCTACCCAACTAGCTAACATGAACCTCACCAACTCACATCAGTGTGTTACCTATACCTACACTGGAATACAAATAAAGGTTTACACACCACTGAAGAGGTGTGTAGGGTGTAAGCTAACAGGCTTAGTAGGATCCCACCCAGGTGTTCCATATAAAGCCTCTATATAAAAATCCCCATATACTCATTTTAAACCAAACAATGCATGATAAGAGGTATAGTAGTTTTATATAAAACATGGTAAACATTTCCCTTTTTCAGCAGTTTTAAACAAAAGTGTGTATATAAATTTCAAAGCATATTTTCTATATCATTTTCCCCATGTATAAACATGCATATCAATGGTAACTCAAAAATAGACGAAATATAAAACAAAATCACAGGTATCAAAACACCGAGGAATACTATTGGTCCAACTCGAAGACTACTCATACCAGAAGAAATCAACTGTAGAAATTCGAATCCTAGAACAACAGGCCTAGGAAGAAGAGGAATACCCCCTGAGTAACCCCCCCCCAAATGACAATATCGGTCTCCCCGAACAACATGCTTAGAAAAAATAGGAAATATTTAAGACAAACCTACTTGATAATCACAAAACAATAGATAAAGGGCCCAAGAAAAACCTTCCACCTAATTACCCATGGTTACCCATTTCTTTTTTGTCACAATTCATTTCAATTCATTGAAAACCATTTCAAAACATTATCACAATTTCCATTTCAATTCTTAGAAAATACCAATTTTCTCTTAATTTATCAATAATTATGGAGTTTATTTTTCAATAAAAACCCTTTTAAACACACCCAAAACAATAATTCCCATTTTAATATAAAAAAATCTTAATAAAGAAAAACTATTAGGTTCATTAACTTAGGCTAGAGACTGAATCCCCTACCTAAAAAAATATGATTGCACACCCCCGTAATAGAATCCAAAATCAATAAAACCCAAACAAATAAATAAAGTACCTATAATTAAATCCACATCATGATTGATTCAATTTAAAAGACACGGGGTCGGTGGAAGATTGGAAACCTACATACCTCAAAGACAAATGTCTGCCACACTACAACCAATAAAAGAAAATGAATCTAGAATGAGATCACACAATAGATCTTGGAAACCAAGAAGAATTAACAACCATAGTCAAATGAGTCCAAATATTCCACCCAATAGTGATATTGTGATCAAAGTAAATGAAGGAATGGAAAGTTTTCTTACCTATAGAGATGCACCATAGCTTCAACAGAGATCCATTTCCAAAATAATCGATCTAGGAGTAGTGGTGTCTCCAAAAAATTACCTAGGAAGAGCCTCGGTTTGATAGCCAAGCGGTCCTGAGAAAGATCCGTGACAAAATAACCAATCTAACACTTTAAAATATGGATTTTGTTCACTTCATGATGTGTAATATTGTTACATGCCCTGAAATACACAGTGTAAAAGAACTCTTATAAATTTGTTTCCTCAGATTTAAAACCCTTTATTTAAAGCAGTCACATCATGAACCCCCCTATAATGATGTGTAACTTTTGAGACATGAATCCAATTTGAAAAATTAAATCCAAAAAATATTACATGATGTTTAATATAGTTACATGGCTTATAACTACTATGCAGCCTGTAGAAACAAACAATTATTAGTAAAATTCCAACGAATCTATGACTTCACAATTATAGGTATCCTCCCAATCTAAAAGATGGGGTAAACCATGATAAGGTTAAGGGTATACATAATAAAATGGAAATGGGATGTTACATGATCTTCATGGGAGTGTATTAGGATTCTAATGAAAATACATAAGATTATTATGTTTTTTTATTAGGATAACTAGTAAAATTTAATAATTAGAGAAGGCATGGACCTATATAGACACATATGAGTAATTTAATTTTATACTAGGGTTATTCTCCTAAATTTTTAAAAATATTAGATAATTCTTTATACATAATGGTTAGATAGTTGATATGTAAAATTTTTCTAGTTAAAAAAATTGAATTAAAATTTTTTCTAGATGATACTTATAGAAGTTAAATTAGTCAAATATAGAGATATATTTCATTTCTTTAAAAATCACAATGATTCATAGTAGTTTTTGATTCGAGAAGAATTTTATAATATGATCTTCACTCAATGAAGAAAAGACCACATCGTGGATCAATATTACAAAACATAACTATCACATCTTGATTCAATAAAGAGCAGGGTATAGTAAGGAATTAGAGAGATTATATTTGTAACCATGTTTCATAATGTTTTTAATTTGATACAATTACCTATGAGAAATAGTGATATCCATTAACATTGTGCTCGATGTTGTGTTGGTTCACACACGATTTTCATGGAGAAATCTATATTGTGGTACGATTTACCCCATCATAATGATATTATTTCATGAAAACATGAATTTAAGACTTTTTTATGGAAATAATGTTGAGAATCATGTGGGAAATCCCATGTGAACATTTAAGAAGGAGAAGTTCATAGGGAACTAATTATATAAGATTATTTGATAGAATATTATGAAATTTCATAAATGACTAATTTTTCATGAAATTATAGAACTATGAATTATTAATTACTTCATAAGACTAAAAAATATATAATGTAGATTAGATGAATAATAATGAGTGAATTTATATGGAACATATGTGATACACTATTATGTAAAATATCTAGAGTATATATGAGAGATAAAAACAAACGTTGTGGAATTGTTGTATGGAAATCCCAGAAGAAGATAGATAAAGTTAGGGAGATGAACTAAAATATGTTGTTTCTAGTGTCTCATATGTATCTAGATTAATGAGTATTCAGTGCTTCTAATAATATTTCAACATTTTAGGTTCTTAATGTCTAAGAAGGATATATTAAATGGTTATTATATGAAATTTTATAGATCCTTTCAATATCTTTTTCACAATTTTGGATGATCCCAATTATTAACCTGTGGGAAGTAGTATAAAAATTTTCAATAGGAAAAAGTATTGGTAAACACTATTGGTTCATCGATGAAACCTTTCCATACAACATACATTAAAATTTGACATTAGTTTAAAATATTTATCAAAGACTTTATTAAAATATATCAAGGACATAATCACTCTCATTGGGGGGAAACCTTGAAAAAAATATTGTGTTCATAGTCTTGATTTATATTTACACTTCATTCGAGCAAAAATAAGTTTTAATAGTTGGGAGGATTAGAATCTAAAAAGTAATACAGGTTTATTTCTAGAAAGGAAATTGTAAAATAATACAAATAATTCAAGGCCCCTCCCCCACCTCTCAATAGTACATCACATTATTAGGATCTTCAAAAATTGAGAAGATAAGTAACCAAAAAATAAGAGAAATTTGTTTGTGCATGAAATTTTAATGTGTTTTTAGTTGAATATTGGAAATAATTTAAAAATATACCTGAAGAACCCTAGGAATAGGGTGTCTAAGTTGGAATCACATGTTGAGCTGTTTATGTACAACTTTGATATCAAGATTAATCTAACGTGTTTTCTAATCTCTAAAAGCTCACATTGTCTTCAATTTTGTTAATTTATTAATCACTTATTAAGTGAAGTGTGATACCACCAATATGAAAAGGGATTTTATTATTATTATGAATATGGGTGATGAATTTTCTATCATGGTGGTCTTAAAAAACAAAATTTTAACCCATGATAAAAGTATAAATTAGTGGGAATATGGTTTTCTCCAATGAGTTAGAGTTCCTAATGTGTTTTTATTTTTTTGTGTGGGTTTAGTGTGTGAATTTTAAATAATAATTAATTTTAATTGAGAATAATATTTATATGTTATTTAAATTCATTTTTTAAAGATAGTGATCTTATCTCAGATATATGTTTCACATAATTGCAAAATCATAATTAACGTTTTACTCTCATGAAGTCTCTCTCTAATTAGGTGAAAACTCACAAATCACTCTCAAATATTTTTTGGAATTAATATTTAACTTAAAAGACCAATTCATCTAATATACTTTCCTTGAATCATAATAAAATATAAAAGATAACTCATAAACCAATCAACTATTCACCACCCTAGATAATGAATAAGGTCTAGATGTCCCATGTGTTCAAAACATAGAATGAGAGATAAACGATTTAAATTAAAATAACAATGAAAATATATTATATTATAATTAAATCAAGAAAATACAGACAAAATGAGTAGAATATATTTAATTTTTTAGAGCATAATTCAATAATTGTGGAACATGGAAGTCTCCTTGGACCATTTACTATAGTTCTAGTGTACAATCACAAGAGTAACTACAAAAAAACAAATAAATATAGTAGTATGAGGGATCCCAACTCAATAGATCAATAAATTCCCTCCATGTGTGAAAAACCATCCTCTATAAATAATTATCCATGGATCCTCATGTGCTTTAACAACTCCAAGTGCCATATGAGCCACATGATCTTCTCTTTGATTGATTGGGTGAAGTTAAATTAAATTCTTCTTGAAATTTAGAGACAAATTACATTTTATTTGATTTCATTAACATGTTAAATACAGGGGTCTATATTCCATTAGTTGATAATCTCTCTCAAATTCCTATAATCTTTATCTTATCCCTTGATCTCCCACTTCTTTATCTTGGTGGAAAATTACCACGCTGAATCTCCAGATATGTTCTTCTCGATTAAGAAAAATAGTAGAAATGGGAATTTGATTTTAGGATATTCTTAACATAAATCTGGAAATTCATATTTTAATTACTGTGGTTCAAAAGAAAGAAAATTTCCAAAACAATTTCCAACTGGGATGTCATATATGGGTGTTAAAGAATTATAATGTGGTCAGAGAAAATTCTTATGATTTTTTGGGGTCATATACACCTATATAAAAATTCATAAGAAATAAATAAATACATACATAAATCATTGAGTAGTTTTCAATGGCCATGATAAATTATTATAATATTCTAAAGTACTATTTTTCCTAGAAGCATTATTCATCCAATGTCTTATGTGATCTGGGAGTCCAATGATCTATCATAGATAATATTTTATTCTCTTTGAAAGTCATATAATTTTCCCAAGGAAATTCCCAAAAAATATTAAATAAATAAGTCTTGAAGTCCGAAATTGTTTCTAGCCTTACATGAAATTTGGTTGAAGTCATGCATGATCTGTTAATGACATAAGTGCTAGCAGAGAATGTTTTATAAAAATTGGATTCCAAATTCATATCCATCCAACACATGTTACCAATGAAATATTTATATAAAAAATTGTTTAGGAATATTCCATTTCAATAAAAATATCTTTTAGAATAATTAAAAATAGAATTTAAAACATGCTATCAATTTTATTCCATAATTTACAAATCCAATTTATGTATTTATAGTAAATTATAAAATGAATAATACTGGTAAAAAATGATATTTAATACATTTAATAATTTAATTCCATATTTACAATTAGAACAAATTTGAATGAATTTCCTTAGTCATAAATCAATTATGGGGTAAATTTTCTTTGAAAAGCAGATATATATTTTTGAAAATCTTTTCTATAATCACTCATCCTCAATTAAATTATTTTACTCCTTATAAATAAAAATATTTCATGTAATAAAAAATTATTATCCTAAAAAATTACAAACTCACATACCAGAATATAAGAAAATAAATATTAATCCATCATTGAAATTATCATGCCTCTTCTATGAATACAATCTACCACCCTCACTTCCATTTAAGTAAATTCCCAAGTTTAAATAGTGAAGAGTAAATGGATTTTATTGCGATTATGATTCTAATAATGAGATTTTTAATTTATTCATCTTTTTTAAGTTCCTTATATAGAAGTCCCAATTTCCATTTACATGGTACATCTTAGATGACATTTTTATAAGTCCATTTCCACGTTCATTATATGGGTTAAATATTACCCTCACTTATATTTTTTTCATTATTTATAATGACTCACTTATTTAACATTTCCCAACCAATTTTTTGGTAAATAATTTATTCCATTTATAGTGGATTTTATTACTCACATACCCATGGCCTAATTATTTTAGAACTTCATATGAGTTCCCAATTTACAATTTTACACTAGTTTGAATGGACTTATATGAATGAAACTTGAGATAGCTCCCTATTTTTTCACAACGGTAAATTTACCACAAATCAAGTTAAAAAATTATGTTTAATCTTGTCATAATTTTTATTTCATTTAATTATTTACCATTACAGTCATTTTCCATTTTATAATGAAAAAGCATCCTTGAAAACAAATGAAAATCTCTCTCAACAATAATATAATTTCAACAATTTTGAAACACATGAATCTCTGAAAACCAGTATTCATCATTCAATAGGAAAGAAAACCTTAACTCTCAATTTTACTATCCTAAAATCATACTGTAAATAAAAAAAGTAAAATAAGAACAATTAGAAATTTATTTATTGATTTATCATTATTATCTTCTTTATATTTAATCTCAAGCCATAAACATTGAAAAAAAATAAAAATAAACCCCTCATAATTTTTAAATCATAATCAATTTTTCCTCTTCCACAAGAGAAACTCATACATTAAATTTATTAATTATATAATGTATTTATTAAGGAATTATAAGATAAAAAATTTGGTATCAATACTAGTATGAAGGAAATACTGACTGACTAAAAATTACCTTTTTTTATTTTACAAACAGTTTTGATGAAATGTGATGACGCGTGAAGGTAAAAAATAAAAAGCTTCAAATACAAAAATATCTAAAATAACCACTGATATTTAATTTATGTATATTAGAGGAATTATTCCTATGTAATTTCCCATAAATCCCATTAGCCTTTTAATTTGAATCATTCTTGATAATGTCTTCAAACTAATAATACATATTGTCCCATGTTTGAATGTACTCATCCATTTTATATTCTCTGAATTGAATCCTTTTACCAAAATATGATTTTTCTTATTTATCCACTCTATCTACATCTTATTAGTGTCCACATGTATCAGTATCTCAAACATCTTATCAGTATACGTTTTAGAGTCATTAATCAGGAGAATTTCCTCTATAATTTCTTCCTCATATTGAATAATAATTTCCCATAACTACCCATTTCCTACTACCTCAGCCCGGCCAGTCTTGACAATGCTGTAGGATAGGTTCCTCACAACAAAACCTTTCTAATTTTCCTTGAAATCTTTCAACATATATCCTTGCATCTCATACTCCTTGTAATAACTAGGAACAATTAAATTGTTAACAATAACATTGAGATCACGATCTATCTCATTGGGCATACAATATTGGGTTGATATTTTCTCCATTGGTTGGGGTAAATAAGATTATTTCTTGAAATGTTTCTATTTTTGTTGTTTAAATAGGACAAAGCACCAAGAGTCCTAATTTTATCTTTAGACATTCCTTCTATTCAGAATGGGTATCCCCTTTCCCTATATTTCTTCTGCACTATCTTCTGAAAAATGGAAAGAATACTCATCACTATACTGTAGAATTTGTAATCCCAACTCTTTTTTTAGGTTCTCTTACTAAGATGCATCACGATCCTGATTAATCAATTCACTTTCAAAACCATCAAATCAGTAGTCTAACTTAATATTTATCCCTTCCCTTCTAGAGCTTGACTTGATAATCTACCCACACCTATCTCTTGTAACTCTTGAACCATGTCACAAGTTTCACCTCCCTCCAATTCCCCACAAGAAACATTTTCATGGCCATCTAACCTAGGAAATGCCTCCTTTGTCCCCTCTATTCTAATGATTTCATTTCCTGACCTCACTACCTCTACATATGAAGAAGTATTGGGAGAATTGTTTCTCTATCCAAAGATCCATGTATTGCACACCCTATCAAAATATCATAACAAAGACAAGACATTCATGTATAGATTTATCTCCACCAGGTCACACCATAGTCTTCCATAGATTTCCACAAATTTTGGATCAAGATTCACATGTCATACCTTTTCTAAAGTGATAAAATCATTGGATGCTCCAAAAACCCCAACCTATTTAGTTGTTCCCATAGTGAACGATGACTGTATATTGAGTATGATTCTGTCACTTGAACCCTTAAACCAAACATGTTAATTTGGGAAATTATACCTAGGAACAATAGGACCTGACTATAGTACCATGTCACAATTTTGATGACTGACCATGAGCATTCTACAACCCACTGATAGCTGATGTCCCAATTTGTTCCATAAAGAACAAAAATCCACCTATTATTAGAAAAAAATTGGTTTTTTATACCACAATTATTTTCCAACCATATTCCAAATGAAATCGACTATAATCCTTGAAACATTTATTTCAATGCATATATGAGGGGAAACTAGATGAAAAAATAAACTAGTTCTAATATTAGTACAATGTAAGTGACCAATAATATAACATGACATCTATATTATCAAAGGGTCTCTTAATGTGAGAGGAAGATCTAGAAAACTAACCTAAATTTCCATTATTAGAGAATCATGATTCATATGGAAATCATAGGACCATTGGAAATGAAATAAACAAGATCTGTTGTAGACATAGGTGTATTTGTACCAGGACTTGATCAAATTAGACTAAAAAACCATTATATGCATATTATTGATAAGTTTTACTATAGTTCATTCATGTAAATTAAAATCATCAAAGATAAACATATCAAATAAATACACCAATGTTCGATGATTGCTGAATCAATCAAAGCAATGCCAAATCCAGAAGGGATAAGGCATTGGTGATTAGGGATTAGTATAGACTCATCTATTAGTTCCATTAAAAAATATTCATAAAACATACTTATTTATTTTTTCTACGCCTTAAAAGGTTGTAATATTTTATTTGAATTGATCTCAGCTAAACCCAATATAAATGTATCAATCACTATAAAGGCTCTATTCCATTTGTAAGGAAGATTTCCAGACATAAGTTTTATTATAGACGAAATAAGTTGCATGCTATCTCTAACTTCAAATATTTTTTATGGAATCATTCATGATAAGATATTTATTTTTCATCATATAGATGGTAATTTTCATATGTCTATCTTCTTAGATCATCTATTTCTATAATCTAGAACTTCATATACTCCCCAACCATGCCTAATTTCAAGTTTTCTTTCTGCAGAGACTTGTATAACTTATGATGAAGATTAACCTGATAGTTATTTTTCTTCATAAATCATTATATAAGGGGACATTCCAATGATTTTTTTGTTGTTTGTTATATATGACCACATTGAGTCCTCCAATTTCTTTCTCCAATTATTCTAGTTAGGTTTCACTATCTTTTCTAAATACAAATTAGTTTTTTTGTTGGAGACCTTGGGTCTCCCATTTTTCTATGGGTGGTAGGTAGTTGAGCTTTTACAATGAACTCCATATATTTTTAAAAAGGATTTTATACAATTATTTTAAAATATTTGTTCCTTGATCACAAATTATATATTGAGGCACTCCAAATCTATAAAAAATATTTGATCTTAAAAACAGAAATACAGCTTTTTCATCATCATTTTAGGTTACTTATACCTCAATCCACTTAGAAATAATGTATAATACAAGTGGGATATAGGAAAATAAAAAATACATAGAAAATGGAACCATAAAATCTAATCCACATGAATAAAATATTTCATAAAAAATCACCTGTTTTAGGGTATTTATTATCTTTTTGACAATCCTCATGTATATTGCTAGTTTTTTCACATTTCAAAAACAATTATGCGAGTATTTAATGTTTTTGGCAACATAAAACTAGATTATTATCACCATTTTTATTGATTGAGAATCATAGTGGTCTCTATATATAATTGCATAATAAAATGAAATCAAATAATATACCTTTTCTATGGGAATGCGACTCCTAATCACTTGGTCTCCAAAATTTTTCAACATATAAGGGTTTTCCTAAGCATTGCATTTGGACTTTTTTTTTCAACTAATGAGTTTTATTCTTAGAAAATAAGCAAGGTATGTAATGCCCCGACCCCAGTTACCCAGAGTCGGTGCATTAATTACATAACATTGGCATGATCATAAGAAAGATCAAATCTCGAAAGACCGATTGGTTTAGTAGCCTTGGAAACACTAGATATATTCATAAGTTTTACATTACATCATAAAATGAAAAACTAATACAACAACATAATGTTTCCACAATCCACACTATTATCCCCTCATAATATCCCTGTAGGTCATTCATAACTTACTTCTTCACATCCTGGAAAAAATAAAACATAAAAAAGGGGTGAGCTCAAATGCCCAGTAAGGATAACAATATAGCGGAACATTCAAAAATAAGCATAAACATTTAAGGCAATGAATTACTAAAACAAAAGCCTTTTAAACTTGAACTTCAACATAGTATGGCAAAAGTAAAATGAAATAATGCCATTTACTTGTTCACATGGATATTCTACTAATCAAATAATCACATGCAAAATCAATAACCACTTTCATAATGTTGGAATGCATAATGCCAGACTATCATAACCACATAGCCAAGGCCTCGTGCCAAGACTACAAATAAGATTTTGCCAAGGCCTTGTGCCAAGACACTAGTTTGTCTCATGAGACCTACCGATGCATCGAGGAGCTATAGCGGGCTCCACCCGTCACATATTAAGTCCAATGCATTCCCATATGAAAAGGTTTAAATATAACATAAACATTCGTATTAAAACTAGCATACGAAATTTCAATACTTTCACCATAAACTATGAATGGTATAAAAATAGCACATCCACAGTCAAACATATCACAAAACCTTCAATACAATAGAGAAGTTTTGTATCATAATAAATCAACTTCAAATAATCCTAAAATCCATCAAAGGATGTTGACATAGATAAAATCAAAATTCTTTTTAAAGAAATATCTCCTTTTATTTTGAAATCATTTAAGTTCCATATAAAATAAAACATTTTCTTTGAAAACAATCTTATAAGCTTGTAAGGGAAGCTTTGAAGATTTTATAATGGCGGAAAATAGCCGCACCCGCCGTATAAGTTAAAAAAAGCATTCTTACCTTAATTCTGTCAAAAAGGTTAAAAGGGACCTTGTTTTGAAAACGACGGAAAAATTCCTTTATAAACCACTTATAAAAGTCAAAAGGGGTATAAATGACTTTAACTCATATTCTAGTAAATAGTAAATTTTTTTTGAAATACATTTTTAAGAAACATGGATGTGGATGATAAAGAGATCCCAATAGATTATTACATATAAACAACCTCGGATAATGAAGAGATTGTGAAATAACCCTTACCTTGTACTTTTCCTTTGTTGGGGTCGGTTAACCTCCTGTATAATGGTGAAATAATTGTTATTAAATTATACAATAATCATATACATTAATATGATATCATATATGATCTTTTAACATTGCTTTATTAATAATATCTTAGTATTATCGTCGTTTCAGGTGATAATCGATTCGTTCTTCTTAAATGTTTGGTTACGTAAGACATGTTTGTAATGGATAGATTAAATCTTATTCATAATCAGAATGATATTAACATTATTTTTAACCCTAAAATGAGAATAATACTTGAATGGATACGATGGAGGAGGGATCTCACCGCGTTCGTGGAGACGGTAGTCTGTACGTACGCACAAACGCTACTTCCATTTAATTTTTATTTTAAAAGAATTGAATCCAAATGATACATAGGTATATTACTATTCCAGTATAATATAATATTTTATATATGTTACTTAAGTTCATTAACACCATCCTTTATACGTTCCATGTGTGGTATGAACGAGTCATATCATTTTAAGGGGGCGGTAGTCCGCACTTCCTCAAATGAAATTATCGTATGTATATACAACATGAAACGAATAATGGTATGAAATAAAATGGAATTACAGAAGCTTATATATTAAATATATATCATTAATATCATATTTAATTACAGTGCCATCATAATGGCCACCATGAGAGGTGGTAAGATGTATTTGAACAATCATCGTTTCGTGAGGCGTTAGTTTGCCATCCACAGAAACATTATGTTCATCATCCATTAGATGGAGTTGTGTATATGTGTAGTTTGAATCCTTCTTATAAAAACATCCTAGTATATTTAGGATACTGGTGTTGTTACAAAAGAAAGGAAATAAAAAGAGTTTGGGGATTGGAGAAGCAAAATAAATGAAAATAATTTAAGAGAAATCGTTACCTTTAATTTAGGTAACTCACTTTGTATGGAACCAAAGGACTTCTTGAAATGCTTTCTGCCTAAGGGGAAGCTTCAAGGAGGAGGAGAGGGATGTGGGGAGCTTATTTGGGTAGAGTTTGGACGAGCCAAGTGGCTTGAGAGGTGTGAGGAATGAGTAGAAGTGGTCTCCTTTTATAAGGGAGAGGAGGGGCTCTTTAGGAAAGAGTGAAAGTATTACTTTATAATATAATTATATTCGGTTTATAATGGTCCAAAAATCATTGAGGGCGAAGATAAGATGACTCATATTCTAAATAACATCAACCAATAAGAATTGGACAGGTTTTAGATAATATATTATTCATTATAATCTTATTTATTTAAATGATTTATTAATGAGGTAAACATTGCATCATTATTGTGTCATTAATAATTTAAATTATTTGATATCTAAAAATTATAAATAAAATATCATTATGTAGGAAATCTCTTTATCTTTCTAATAAATATTTATAATCGAAAATCCAACATGTATAACCCTATGTAAAAATTGTTCTTCTAAAAGATGTAAGCTTATGCCATTTTTATTTTTATTTTAACTTTATTAATATAAAGTGTCCCTACCACATACAAGTGGCTCCAAGGGGTCCCCAAATTGACCCAAGGATGCTCATGGTCGGGTATGTGTCCACCAATAAGGTTAGGACACGTTTTAGGGTAATTTTGTATTATTATAATATTATTTTTTAACCCTTATTTACCGGATTTACCCTTAACCATGGTAAATAAAATATTTACCACAATAATTATTCAAAATGTCTAAAAATAAAAGTTACCTATTTACACAATTTGGACATCCTGATTCCAAATATGGAATCCATTTTTCTAAATTCAAAACACAGAAGTGGCAGAAATTAATTTAAAATTAATTCCCGCTGTCAAAACAAAAAGCGTGTTTTTAAGAGGTAATAAGTATCAAAAGATTGACACTTGTTTATGTTCGGTTTAATTGTAAAATTATGTCTAATGACCAACATTATATTAAATAGTAAAAATATATTCTAAATATACTTTAAAACCACTCAAATTCATAATTTATCACTATTAATTATTTTGATTAAAAAAGTTGTTTTTAATTAAATTTTAGTAATTTTCACTATTCATCAAAATATGAAAGTTATCCGAAAAGTACCAAAATTTCACCTTAGGATAAATTAGATATTCCGAATCCAAAAATGAAGTCCATTTCAAAATATAAAATATATATAATTTCAAAATTTAGGTATTACTATTCATAACAGCTACTTTGATCGGTTGTGGTGTGTGTTAAAACTCAAGGTTGCGTATAACACACGCTACTGTATTATTCAAAGAAAGCGTACCGTGGAAGCTTGGGATGTTTCATTTTAAATTTTTGATGTCCCCATTTAGTCAAAAAGTTTAAAATATTGTATTTATAAAGGGTTTACTCTTAAAAGTTGATAAAAGTGCAATACTGAAAATGAATTTGTTCTTGCATTATGTCTAAGATACTCATAATATGAAAAAATTATAAGGATTATATAAAGTTTAAAATTTAGTTAATACTATTCATGACCTCTTTTAATAGCTTTTTTTTTGGTAAGTCATGGTGCAATTGAACTCGGTGTTGCGTGTAGTGCATGTTATTGAATTATTTTGAAGAAATAACACACTATGAAATCTTGGGGTGTTACAAGGTACCTTTTTTGTGACCAAATAATTCACTAGTTCAAAAAACCATAGAACATGGGTGACATAATATATCTACTTAATAGGGATAGAGTCAAACATGGGTGTCTTTATTGGTGTTTCTACTTTAGAAGTGTGGGAAGGTCTTCTTGTGTAGTCATAAATTGAATTTATACGGACAATATTTCACTTGACCTATAATTTTAATTCTGAAAAAAATTATTATCAACCTCACTAATCATGGATTTCAATTATCATTATTTATAAAATAATTAAGAGAATACTAATCATATTAATTGGTCAGTTTTCTTCCCCTACAAATATGTACAAAATTTCAAAAAATCGTCAATAATAGCTAAAAACACTTTCACTGTTATTTTTTAATTGATTTTTTTTCAAAATTATAAGATGCATAAATTATCACATGTGAGTGAAAAATAAAATTCTTATAAATTAAATCCCCCAATGATTTATTAAAATCATCACACAATACATAAAAATTTTTATCCCAAGCTTGTGAAAATATTTTAAGATCTATGGTTAGGCTTCCCTTGAGCTTTTGAGAAGATATCCAACATGATTCATCCCAAAAAAAATCATTATTTTTCTTAAGTAGGTATGTCAATGATAAATAAATTATTCTTAATTTTTTTAAATCTTCTATAGAGTCCCACATGGCATATACATGATCTAATATATTTCATAATAGTGGCGTAAGGTACTATGGAAATAATTTCAACCTTGAACTTATCCACTTCAAATCCTAAAAAGTTATATAACCTAACACATTTCCATTTTCCACCCTAAAAGGGAATTTTTGAAATATTAAATAAGACTTGTTCTCAATTAATTTAATTAAATACTTTTATATATATTTAAGATAGATTTCAAATTATGTTCCATTAATAATAAAGTCTTTGGGAAATACCCATAAGAATCATTAAAACATGTTTGAAAAGATTCTTATAATTAATTTTGGAATGTATTTTGGGAATTTCATAACAAAAATGTATCCTTTAGTATGAAAACGTTCGCAAGGGATAAGTGATTGGGATATAATTTTGGTCTTCTGGAGTTATCGGAAACTAAAAATAACTAGTAAATCCATAAGAAAATCACAGATCACTTTACCAGTTAAATGCTCTAAAATTTTGTCTATCAAAGGATGGTTAAATGGTCTTTTGGTTCATGTGATTCCATTTCTTATAATCAATTCAAACCCTCAATTTATTTTGATTCCTAGTGGGAACCGTCTCATTATTTTCATCTTTAAAAATGGAGAATCTAGTATTTTGCGGAATGATCTGTATAGATATTACCCATTGAGAATTGGAACTGTGATATATGATTCATGCACTTAACATTCAATCAATAAATTTTTTCATAAAAAATATAAGGGTCATATTGAGTCTTATTTAGGGTTATCTTATATGTTTTCGCTAAATTTGTAGAATAATATAGTACACATAGGTTATTGGGATAATCCTTGATATTTCTCCTAATGAATATCATATTTACTTAGAATTGTATTTTAAATATCTATAAATTAGTGTTCTTTAGGTTTTAAATAGTTTGAAATTATTACTGGTAGTTTTTAATTTTATTTAAGAAATATATATTTCAATGTAAAGGGCAACATCTTTAGTTCCAGTTCATGAGTTTTTTCAAAATATGCATTGAAATCAGCATTTTCCATTCTTGAGACTAACATTTTTAAATCATATGCATCAGTATAATATTGAAATAGTGCATCAAAATCATCTTCATATAACTTATCAATTTTTTCTCCATAAAAAACACATTAAATTTTTAATGAATTTTTCAAAATAGAACTATAATAAAGATAATGCAATAATAAGGATTATACTAAGTCTATTATTTTATCTAACATTTTAATTTATTCATTAGAACAATAAGTATTTTCAGAGTAAAAAATGTAAAAATTTATTTCTCATCATCCAAATACTTCATTGAATCCAAAATACTAAAATTTATAATTTATTTCTTAATATTAAAAGAAAATGTTCCTTCATGAATTTGTTTTGTGGTTATAGAATTCGTAACAAAGTGTTATCCTAAAATTATAGGATAATGGGTTTCACCTATATTTTCATCTATATTTAATATGTAAAAAATAGATTCAAATATCAACCCTTTAACTCTTACTTGTATACCTTCCTAGACCCCTTCTGGGTAGAAAATGGCTTAGTTCACCTATTATAGAACCCCTATTGTTACCTTTAGTCCAAAAATTTGAATGGAATAATAAATTCATTAAGGCATAACATTAATTAAATCTCTATAATCAAATCATGATTTTTTAAAGTCATGATCTCATATGCAGAAAGTGGCAGTGAATGTAATTGGGTCATTACATTTCATAGATCATCAAGGGTTATTAGTGAAGAAAAATTTCAACATAAACATACTTATATCTCTCCTTGATTTTTAACTTATTATTACACATCACCTTGAAAAATCTAGCATAACATTGGATTTAATTCTCTCTCTACACTATAATATTATTATCTAGTGCACTATTCTAGTTATATATTTTTTGAAATTATTAAGAGTTTTATTTAATGCTCTCTCTACACTATATAGATTTATTAGGTGACAAGTTTCTTAGTTTCCCTATAGAATAAGAATCCATGAAAATTCATTATTTAGCTGTCTTTGGTAAAAGAACACCATGAATTCATGGTATTAAAAGTATTGATTAGTTAAAGATGATCCAATAATTTTGAACCCCTCCCAAAAATAATATATATCTTCTCCACATTCTTTTTTTGTTATGTAGATATCCTTTCTCAGTCAGGTGATCCTAGAATTAGGGAAGAACATTCGGAGGAAGCCTATCCAGAGTTCATCCTTGGTAGTGAATTCTCTATGCTAAAGGTTATATATACAATACATGAACAATATTTTCATTGAGAATGGAATTTCATTCAGAATTATCTTATACTTGATTAATCATTTAGGATTTATACGATTGCATACATCTTCAAATTATTTCAAAATCCTATTGGAATCCTTTTATGAAAAACTTTTAAATTTAGGTAATTATAATACCATTCCAATTTTATGCTCAAAATCATGTTGATTATTTAATTATGAAAAATTATAGTTTTTTATATAATTTAACTATATATAACTCTCGAAAAATCATATTCAGTTGATCCAGATTATCATCCGTGTTTTCACTTCCTAATATGGCTCAAATAAAATAATTAGATGATGATGAAGAGTCTATCAGTTGGTTTATGAAAAAATATATTCCTAATTTATCAATAACCCCTAAATTTATAAATCATTATAGTAAATATATTTCAACCTCTTGATCAAATCTGAAGAGGTTATCTAAATATGAATTTTTCATGTATTAAGTGCGATTCAATTTTAAGAGAAACTAAAAGAAAAGAAAGAACACAAAAATGGATAGCTTCCTTGAAAAATGGCACCAATTTGAGGAAGAACATAACATGGGAATCATTTAAAAAACAATTAATTCCAAGTTAAATGTAGAAATTAGTGGTACTATACTTTTCTTCAGAGAGGAACGAGATTCTAATGTGTTTTTATTTTGTCGTGTTGGTTTAGTGTAATTACAATAAATTTGGATCAAATTTAATTTATAATTAAATTTAAAATTTATTTTAGATGTAGATTTTTAATCTAGTTGTCAAATCACTTATATTCCCCTTACATAATAGTGAAATAATATTATATTTTTTACTATCATTCTCTATCTATAATCATCTGAAACATCATTGATAACTCTCAATTAGTATTTTTGAATTGAATAGGTATGTACAATGACAAATACATCCCCATACTCATATATATTAGTGATATAATTTCCCCAATAACATATAAATAAATATAAAACTCACCTCTATTGTATGTGAATAAGGTCCATGTGACCTATATATGAAGAAAATTGATGAGAGAAGAAATTTATTAATTGAAAGAATAATGAAAAAAAATCATATTATCTAATGTAATTGAGAACTTATAGGTTAAACAAATCGAGGTTATCTAATATTAACGAGTGAATTTATTAGTAGGGTAGTGAGGAGAGTATCCTTGTATCAACCATACAATCTTTAGTTTGAAATCACTAGAGAGATTTTAAAAAACAAAAAAAATAATTAAATATAGTAGAAACAGATCCCTATTCCCAATTGATCGATTATCCTCATACTAGAGTAAACAATCATTCTATTTAAGGAATGATATCACGAACCTTTTTCACTTAAATAACTATAATTACCACATGAGTAGCATGTTCCTCTATTTCATTTATTTAATGTATTTCCTTTATAATATTCTTCAAATTCATGGCCCAACACACATTTCTTCTATTGTTGTTATGTATAGAGGCTGAGGGTCTAGATTACATTAAGTGGAATATCTCAAATACTTTTACCATTTGTGTTACTTAACTTGATCCCCTATCATATATATAGTTGTATGACACCTTATTGTATGATTGATAAAAGTTATTCTTGATTTAGAAAAATAGTGTAAATGAGAAGTTGTTTTATGTCATTCCCAGCTTAAACCAAGAATTTAATATTTTAGTTATTGTGTTCCAAAAATCAACATTGTCTCAATGTCATACTACACTGGGAATTTATAAAAGGTTGATGAAGTGTTACAAATAGGTTGGGGAAATTTATTTTTATGTTTTAGAAGTCATACATGCCTCTACAAAATTACATACGAAATAGATAATGCCACACACATGATGTTGGGATGTTATATGTGACCATGGTGATGTATTATGAAATAATGAAGTTCTACAAGGCCTAGAAGTTGAACATAGACAAAGTATTGTAAGATTTTGACGTCCTAAACTATATAAAAGACAGTGACATACACTCTATGAAAGTCATATGGGCTACCCAAGTGAAGTAATATGAAATGACAGAAGTTATACAGCTTAAAGTCCAACAACACTCTACTTTCATTTCTTTTTTTCATTTTTATGGAAGGAAAACAAAATAATAAATAGGTATATTATAATTAGAGTATAATATCATATTTTATATATGTTATGTATTTTCATTAACACCATCCTTTATACGTTCCATGTATGGTATGAAAGAGTCATATCACTTTGAGGTGGTGGTAGTCCACACTTCCTCAAATGAAATTATCATGTTTACCCATTATAGATACCAAAAAGGTATGATATAAATGAAAAATATCAAAGTATAGAGATAATATAAATATAATATATATCACCTATAAATATATTTCCGTCATAATGGACACCATAAGATGTGTTAGGAGAAGATTGAGCAATCATCGTTTCGTGAGGCAGCAGTTCGCCGTCCATAGAAACAATATGTTCTTCACCCATTAGATGGAGGTGTGTGTAAGTGTTGTTACATTAACTCTCATAAAAACAAACTATTATATTATGTATACTGGTGTTGTTATAAAATTAAGGAATAAAAGAGTTTAGGGGGTTGGAGAAGTAATATAAAAGAAAATAACTTAAGATAAAATGTAACCTTTAAATTGGACAACTCCATTTGCTTTGAACCAAAAGGATTTCTTGAAGTGCATTATCCATAAGATAAGGTTTATAGGTTTAATATAGGGATTTTCGGAGCTTAATTTGGTAGATTATGGATGATCCAAGGGTGTTTGAGTGGTGTAAGTAATGGGTTAGAGGTGATGTATTTTTATAAGGGAGTGGAGGGGCTCTTTTGGAATATTTGAAAATAATATTTTATTATATAATTATTTTCAGTTTATAAATGTCAAAAACACATTTAATTAGAAGATAAGATGACTCTTGTTTGAAATAAAATCATCCAATAGGAATTGGACAGGTTTTGTATTTTTGTTTTATAATTTATAATCCCAATCATTTAAATCATTCATTAATAATGTAATCACTGCATTATCATTATGTCATAATTAAATTTACTTATTTAATGTATAAAAATTACAAATAAAATACCATGATTGAGGAAATATTTTTAGCTCTCAAATGAATATTTATAGTCTAAGATATAACTTATATAACCCTATATAAAAATTGATATACTAAAAATATATGTTTATGAAATTTTTGTCTTTACATTAAATTAATTAATATAAAGTGTCATTGTTACTTTTAAGTGGATCTATGGAGTCCCAAAATCAACCCAAAGATGAATATGGTCGGACATGTATCAAAAAACTAGATTAAGACACATGTTAGGGTAATTTAATATTATAATAATAATATTTGTTTACCCTTATTTACTAGATTTACCCATTTAACCATGGTAAATAAAATATTTTCTAAGTAAATATTCTTAATGTCTAAAAATAAATGTTAACTATTTACAAAATTTGTACCTCCTGATTCCAAATATGCAATCCATTTTTCCAAATTCAAAACACATAATTGGAAGAAATTAATTTAAAATTAATTCTTGTTGTCAAAACAAAAAGAGTGTTTTTTTAAGAAATAATAACTATCAAAATATTGACACATGTTTATTTCCAATTCCAAAGTGAAATTACATCCTATGGAAAAAATTAGATTAATTGGTAAAAATATAATCCAATTAAACTTTAAAACTAATTAAAAATATAATATAACCATATAAATAAATTTGATTAAAAGGTAGTTTAGAATTAAAATACTTTATTTTTTCACAATTCATTTAAGAACCATCTTTATCAGAAAAATACCAAAAATTTACCCAATGTAAATTTTGATGTCCCGATTCTAAAAAAGAATTTTATTTTGTCAAATAGAGAATATAAAAGTGAAAAAAACTATATTTAAATATTTTTCTCCATCAAAAGGCGGTAAATTGATCTTTTAAATAATATTAGACTGTTTGTGCTTAATATTGGATTCGTTCACATTTTATGCCTCTAAATTGTATTACATAAATTTAAAAATATTTGACAAGCATTTATAATCATATTTTAGTTAGTTATATTCATTCCCTCCATTATAATGGCTAGGTGTTAACTACTATGTAAAATAATAATATTATATTATTATTTTTCAGTATAACTCAACGTTGTGTGAAACGTAAGATTTCAAAGATACTCATTGTTGTGTGCTTGGTACACCATCGAACATAGCATTCCCTTTAAAGTAAAATCATCATTTAATTAATAAATATTAATAAATATGAAAATTCCATATTCTTTTTTTATGTGGGAGGTTACATCCTTCCCTCTTTGGGAAATTGCATCCTCGCAATTTTATTCACTTATCAAATAAATGAGGGTATTTATCGCTCATAGAATTTTCAGATTCCCACGTTTCCTCTTCAACCATATCGTTTCTAAAAAAAACTAGTACATGATGAATTAAATTATTTTTCAACACTTTCCATCTACGATCAAGAATCAAGATAGGTTGTCCCTTATAAGAAATATTCTCTTCCAATGGAACCACCTCTGGACTCAAAAATGAGATATATCCGGCATATACTTTCTCAACATTGAAAAATGAAAAAAAACTGTGTACTTGGGATGAACTTGGAGGTAAATACACTTTTTAGGAAATTTCTCCAACTTTCTCTAGGATTTAATAGGTTCAATGATCCTCGGACTCTGCTTTCCCTTATTACCAAAAGACATCACACTTTTCCATGGAGAAACATTAAGAAAGGCATGATCACCTACCTCGAATGAACGATCCTTCCACTAGTTATCCGCATAAGTTTTCTACCTGCTCTGAGCTATTCTCAAGTTCTTCTAAATCAGCTGAACTTTTTCTAACATCCCTTCTACAAATTATGGTTCCATCACTACCTTTATCCTACTTCATCCCAAAAAGTTGGAGTTCGACACCACTTCCCATATAATTTCTCAAATGGAGACATTTGTATACTGGAATGAAAACTGTTATTATATGAAAATTCATCCAAAGAATGATATTGGTCCCAACATCCCTGGTAATACATCAAGAAATCACGTAACATATCCTCTAAGGTCTGAATTCTTCGTTCTGACTGCCCATCTGATTGAGAGTGAAAAGTTGTACTAAAATGTAATTTAGTACCCAATGACTTCTGAATGCCTTTTCAAAAGTTATAAGTGAACCTCAGATCATGATCAGACACAATTTAGAGGGTAACTCGATGAAACCTGACTATCTCTTTAACATAAAACAACGAAAGTTGATCTAGAGATAGAGTATCTTAAGTATGATGGAAATGAGAAGATTTAGTCATTTTATCAACAATAACCCAAATTGCATCGTTACTTCATGATGTCTTTGGTAATCCCATAAATAAGTCCATGGATATATTTTTACATTTCCACTTTGGCACTGGTAAAGACTAAAGGATCCTTTTTCTATAACTTCTACTCTTCTTTAACCTGTTGACAAGTCAAACACTTCATAGTAAAGTCAGCAATATCTCTTTTTATTCAATCCCACCAGTAATACTTCCGAAGATCTCTTTACATCTTGGTACTTCCCGGATGAACTAAAAATGGAGAGCTATGATCTTTACCTAACAACTCATTCTTCCACTGTGAATCACAAGGATTTCATAATCTCTTCCCAAATCTAATAATACAAACATTATCAATGTTAAATTCAGGAAACTTACCCTTCCTGACCAAGTCTACCTTTTTCTGCATTGGCTATCTTCCTTCTGCATTTTCTTAATTCTGTCTGATAAATATTATTTCACTGACACCTAAAACAAAATAGATTAAATTTCTTCACCAAAAAATTCTATTAGAAAATTCATCAAATCGTTAATAAAAGTATATTGTTCCAAAAAAACATGGTTAATGTAGAATTACTTTTTTTATCAAAGAATCAACCACTCTATTTTTCTTTCCCCTGATGGTAATGGATTGTGCAATCATACTCAATGATTTATTTCTTCCATATCCTTTGTCTCTTGTTCAATTATTTCTTAGTGAATATATTCTTTAAACTTTTTTGATCAGTATATATTTCACACTTAACTCCATAAAAATGATTCCTCTAAATTAAAAAAAAGCATCTAATTCCAAATCATGTGTAGGGTAATTTAACTCATGAGGTATCAACTGATGTGAAGCATGAGGAATTACCTGATCATTCTACAGAAGGACACAACTAAGTCCTTTCAACGAAGAAACCATGTATATAAGAAACCCACCATTTCTGGAAGGTAGGGACAAAACTGAAGGATTCGCCAATCTTTTTTTCAATTCCTGAAAACATTCATCACATTCTTTTTTCCAGATGAACAGACCACATTTTCATGTTAATTTAGTCAGTGGGCTAGATAACCATGTAAAATGTTCAACAAACCTTCGGTAATAACCTTTCAAACCAAGAAAAATATGGTTCGTTGTTATATTTGTGGTTCTTGGCCATTCCTAAAAAACTTTTGTTTTATTAGGATAAACAAATATTCCATTTTTTGAAACAATGTGACCAAGGAATGAAATTTGTGGTAACAAAAACTCACACTTTCTTAATTTCCCATACAGTTTTTTTAAGGTTTTCAAGAAAACCCCTAAATTACATTCATGTTTCTACTTACTTTTTGAATATACGAAAATATCATCCTTAAACAAAAACACCATTTATCACCTGATTCAACTGAGCCATCAGTACAAAAAAACTTTTGAATTATGATTCTGACCATCTTAGGAAGCTAATTTGGAAGTTCATATTCCACTATATGCCTTCCCAACACAGCTTCCCCATTTCCTCTGGGGAAAAACATTCTGAATATAGAAATATATTAGGCGATGCAACATGGTAATATGTAAATTCTATATCATTTCAATCGTACAATAAATTAATTTATGGATATTAATTTAATAATATCCTAACTCATAAAGTTATCTTAAATGACCTCTGATACCAACTATAAGGACCCATCCTTAAACATTACATAATCATTAATTTTGTTAATAATTCACATTGAGGATCTTTTTAGGTTTATATTTTTAGAGAATTAGGCAATAACTATTACATTACATCTCAAAAATTACAAATTATACAATTCTAATCAGTTTACATTTTTTCATATAATAAAAACTAATGAAAAAAGTGTCTTGTCTAGTTCCATGTTTTAGGCAGTATGACTTTTTTGTAATCGCATCCCTATCCTTATTCATCTTTAACACATAAGAAAATTTTTCAAAACTTGGAATGAGCATAAAAAGCTCAGTAAGGGTTATAAAATAAATAAAGAAAACATTATAACATCAAAACATAAGATTTTTAATATACCTCATGAAATAATTATATATATGAATAACACATAGAAATCATAAATCCTAATGGTAACTTGGGGCATCCATATCATACTTACATTGTAGCTATCACATCTACGTAGAGAGAAACGTTGGAATACCCATCATATTATATTCCCTAAATCTCTTAAGGTAAACATTAACATTTTCCATCGTTATGTTACCCTTTTCATTAGAGATCAATCTCAGGTTCACCCGACCTAAGTTTATCATGGAACCAAACATATACATAAACAACGCATAAGAACCATAACATAGTCAGAATACAAAACATAATCATAATGGAAAGATAACATTCCCAAATTGCAATCACAATATATCATTTCAATATATTGAAATAATCAATCCATTTACAAAACCATTTTCAATAACAAAATACATAAAAAGAGTATATGATATTTATTTTTCATTTAAAAACATTATGGATTGTTATGGAAGCCAAAGATCAAATAATACTCATGACGGCAGAAAAGGTCATTGTCACCGCATACATTAAAAAGAAACATTATTTTTTATCGTTTAGTAAAAAACATTATATAAAAATATTCTCTTTGAATGAAATAAAAATCAAAGGTTTTTTTACACCATATAAAAGAGAGTCATGTATAAATCAAAATATGCATAAATGAAAGGAGATTGAGATAAAGTCCCTTACAAAGATCATTTTGTAAATAAAATAGATCGATTATGTATATTAAAAAAGCACAAATTAATAAAATATAAATACAATATATTATATCAATAGTTATATCTCACATAATCACAGCACGACACAATCAAGAAGTAGATGTTTTACAAAAGGAATAGATATTGGATTATGAAGTTCCCTTCCCTCATGTCCGACTTGACCCGTTTGTTCTTTAATATCCTAAATAATAAATTAATGTTAATTTATACTTACTTCAGAAACATTTTTAGGTTTATAATTCTTTTTATGTCACTTATTTAAAAGTTATAAATATTATATAATCATTTTTGTAAATATCATTCATTTTTTTTCATATTTGGAACTTAAGTCAAAAATGAACTTCTTATAATTACAAGTTGTCCATGTGGTCAAAATTCCATTATCTCCAGAATGATATTCATGATTTAAATATAATTTGAATCATATATATCCAGTATATATTTATTTATAACAGTTCATATCATTTGTATATATGAAAATGAAATCCACCATTCATGGAGATGGTAAGGCGTACGTAAGCTTGAACGCTACTTTCATTTCTAATTTTTATTCATTTTTAATGGAATAAAAACCAAATGATACATAGGTATATTATAATTCTATTATAATATCATATTTTATATAAATTACATAATTTCATTAACATAATATTTTATATGTTCCATGTATGGTATGAACATGTCATATCACTTTGTGGGGTGTTAGTCTGCACTTCCTCAAATGAAATTATTGTGTTTACCCATTATGGAAATCATTAAGGTATGTTATAAATGAAAAATACAGAAGTATATAGATAATATAAATATAATATATATCAAATATAAATACAGTTCCATTATAATGGCCACTATAAGAGGTGGTAGGAGAAGATTGAACAATCATCATTTCTTGGGGCCTTAGTTCGTCATCCACATAAATAATATATTCATTACACATTAGATAGAGGTGTGTGTAATTATTATTCAAATACATCTCATAAAAAACCTTTTATATTGTGGATAATTTTTTGATATAAAATAATGTAATAAAAAGAGTTTAGGGTTTAGAGAAGTAAAATAAAAGAAAATAACTTATGAGAAGATAGTACCTTTAAATATGGTAACTTCCTTTGGTTTGAACCAAAAGGATTTCGTAAAGTACCTTATGCCTAAGGTAAGACAAATGGAAGAGATGGATTTGGGGATCTTATTTGGGCAGATGTTGTATGAGCCAATGGGGCCTGATTGGTCTGAGTAATGGGTTAGAGGTCATGCCTTTTTATATGGGGAGGTGGGGCTCTTTAGGAATGTTTTAAAATATTATATTATTATATAATTATTTTTAGTTTCTAAATGTCAAAAACTTAATTAATTCAAATATAAGATTACTCATTTTTGAAATAAAATCATCTAATAATAATTGGACTTGTTTTGGATATTTTTTTTAAATTTTATAATCTCATTTATTTAAATCATTCGTTAATTATGTAATCACTGCATCATCATTATGTCATAATTAAATTAATTTTTTAAATGTTTAAAAATTATAAATAAAATACCATGATGTAGGAAATATTTATATATTTCAAATGAATATTTATATTCTAAGAGATAACATATATAACTCCATATAAGAATTTATTTACTAATAGATATATGTTTATGTCATTTGTGTCTTTACTTTAAATTAATAAATATAATGTGACATTATTACTCCAAAGTAGATCTATGGGGTACCAAAATCGACCCAAAGATGCCTATTGTCGGAAACGTATCAACCAATAGTACTAGGTCACATTTTTGGGTAATTTAAAATTATTATAATAATATTTTTTTACCCCTATTTAGCAGATTTACCCTTTTAACCCTGATAAATAAAATATTTACTGAAGTTAATATTCATAATGTCAAAAAATAAAGTTACTAATTTACAAAATTTGGACCTAATGATTCCAAATATGGAATCCATTTTTCCAAATTCAAATCACAGAAGTGGTGGAAATTAATATAAAATTAATTTCCATTTTCAAAACAAAAATATTGATTTTTAAGAAATAATAACTATCATAAGATTGAAATTTTTTTATGTCCAATTTCGAAGTGAAATTACTTACAATGACTAAAATTAGATTAAATGATAAAAATATAATATAATTAAACTTTAAAACCAATTAAAAAGTTAATATAACCATAAAATTACTTAGATTAAAAGGTAGTTTTGAATTAAAATACAATATTTTTCTCTATTCATTAAAAATGAACTTTATCAGAAAAATACCAAAAATTAACCCAAAGTAAATTTTGATGACCCGATTATAAATAAGAATTTTATATTTTTCAAATAAATCATATTAATGTAAAAAAACTATATTTAAAAATGGTTCTCCATCAAATGGCTGAAAATAGAACTTTTATAGAATATTGGACTATTTGTGCTTAAAATTGGATTCATTCAAATTTTAAGACTCTAACTTTTATTGGATAAATTTAGAAACATTTAAAAAACATGTATAATCATATAGTAGTTAGTTATGTTCATTTATAACATTAAAATGGATAGTCTTTAACTACCATTTAAAATAATAATATTAAATTATTTTTTTAGTATAATTCTACGTTGTGTGCAATGTATGATTTCAAATAATCCCATTGTTTTGGGTAGGGTAAGTCATCGAACATAGAATACACTATAAAGTAAAATTAATATTTAATTAAAAAATATTAATAAATATGAAAATTTCATATTCTTTTATTACTTGGGATGTTACACTTATTCCATTTTCATAATCATGTAATTATAATAATTTATTCTAATACCTCAATTCAAAATGGACCTTTCTTGAGGGAACAGAAGCTCTCATCATGATTATTATCCACTCCCAATAATTATTTTATATATCTTTCATATCCACCCTCATAGGAAAAAATAATAACCATTTGAATATAATGGAATAATTATTTCTGTTATAGTGAAATTTTATTATATTAATGGTGAAACAATTATCTATTACACACAAATCCTTTAAAAAAATTAAAATGTCATCCTTGTGCACATGTGGACTACTACCTCCATGAGTGATGTGTTCTATTTTTAATAACCACATTAAATGTTTTTTAAAGAATTTATTTAATAAAATATTATATTGATATAATTTTTTTATTTTTAAAAGATATAATATTTTATAACTTTCTCCTATTCTAGGGAAAATTAAACCGCCATCTTTGTGTATGTGTGAACTTCCACCTTGACAAAATGATGTACTTCTTTTTCCCCACCACCCTGAATAAATGGTACTAAAATTTTAATTAATTAAAATATATAATAATATTATTTAAATGATTTTTTTTCATTGTAAGAGTTATATTAATCTTTACTGTGCTATTAATATACTAGATTTTGTTCACAAAATATTATTAAAACACACTCATCATGCATTCTATCATTACGAATCCTGACTAAAATTATCATGTAATGGAATTAGATATTAAAAAATAATTTATAAGAATATATTCTAGTACCTTGTATACTCTATAATATATGATCCTAGTATCAATGAATTAGGATCAACATCTACATTTTAAATCAAGCCCAAAACTATCAAAATCACAAACATCCAATAATTAAAATGTGATATTACTAAATAATAAATGTATAATAAATTATTACCATTGAATAAAATAAAATTTAATAGATATTAATATATTTTTATTAAATAATTAATTAAGAGTTTTATATTAATTATGAATAAGTTAAAAGTACTTTTGTTAAATTTGAGAGATAAATTAAGGATTCTGGCCTCAATTTCGACTCATTTTGAAAAGTTTTATATTATGCACATGGTTTATTTCACAAGAGTTAGATACATCCTATTTGGTAAGTAATATAATGATGTTTATTTAATCTGATGTTATCTTTCAATATATCATTTTCAAGAGAATTTGACTTAAAATTCTATGAATGTTATAACAACCCTATCCTAACTTACATTGAAATTACAAAATATTTGTGGAACATTTCATTCATCAGAAAAAAAAATTACCAAAATACCATTTTAGTTTAGTTCCTTTGTAAACTTGAAAACATAAAATACTAGCTCATAACACATCTACTTCTTCTCCTACAAACATCATTATAACCAGAACCTGTTTTTGTATATCAGACAATACCTTTCATCATATCCTAGGGAACATAAAAAAAAGAATGGATGAGATCAGATGCTTAGTAAGGTTAAAAAAGGTATAGATCAATATTATAATAATAATAAGGAACATGTACATAATAAAATTTGAAAATCATATCCTTTATATCAAAACAATCCTTATATATTTCACAAAACTATCCTTATATATTTCACATAATTATTGAATCCAAATATATAAACACTTTAATTATTTCACTTTAATATTAATCCATTAATAAGGTAGCCTAATCATATTACTTAATTCTTTTTTACTTTAAAATTTTGAAAATAGTATCACAATCATCTGAAAAAACCATTACATGTACCACCTTGCTGATTAACTTCATGAGAATTATACTTAGGACATTGCTTTAAAAATGACCATTATTTCCAAATTTGATGAATTGATCAATTGGTAGTACCTTAGTTAGGCCAATATTCACATCCATTAAGTTAATTGAACTTTCCATTTCCCTTTGAAGTTAATTTCTTTGTGTTAATATTTTCCATAGTCAAAACATAATATTTTACTCTAAGATATCAATTTGAGTGTTTATTCTAATAATATTGGAATAAAAGATAATTAATCTTTTTTCCACCATGGTATCCATTACTAGAATTCTCAGAAAACTCATTCCTATTATTCTTAGGTGAGTCTAAGATCTGATTAAAATATATGTTTTTAATATTGTTATGTGAAAACTGATTAGTCAAGATCATAGTGTTCTTCACTTCGATGACTATCCCTTTTGTCTTCTCATCAGGAATTTGTTCTTCACATTCAATGTTAACCCAGTACCTTCTGGTTCACTCTATTCTCTAAAACCATAAATAAAAACATGAGTAACAAATATAATTGAGGAAAACCACATAACTATGACAACTCACATATATAATGTCAAAATTATGACACATATTTTAATCTATGATAGCTCATGTTTAATCATATTTTATTCTTAATTATTTTGAAAACTCTAGGATTGTAACCAATACATAAACATATCCTTATAGATATCGCAAGACACATCCCTATAAATATCTCTATAAATCTCACTAAAATTTTATCATTCTAGTTTCAAAAGGATGAATTCTTTTTCTCTGATACCAACTATAACAACCATGTCTTAACATAAATTGGATTTACATCATTTTTGTAGAATATATTATTCATTATAAAAAACACATTCCCAAATACCATATTAGTTCACTACCTTTGGAAACTAGGAAACATAAACAACTGGTTCATAACACATATACTTCTTATCCTGTGTAATTCTATATAACTAGAACCATTTCTGACTTATCATACTTAATACCTTTGTTCATATATAGGGGAAAGAAATCATAAGAAAAAATGAGCTTAGATTCTCAGTAAAGATAAACAAGGGAGAGATCAATCATATCATAATCATAAAAAATAAGTACAAAAACAAAAAATTTGGAAATTATATCTTTTATATCAAAGAGCTTGATATATTTTCCTGGAATAAATCATAGATGTTCTTAATGAGTAAAATAATATATTATATGAGAGAATAACATAAGACATGGAATTTTTGCATACACAAAAGCATAAAAAATGATTTCGATAGTATTCAAGGAATCACTTCCAATTATATCATAGTAGTATGAGTTCACTCCCCATACCAACATGGTAGACGTTATTCACTCCCATGATCATATTAATAGTTAGGGTTCCCTCAAAAGAACATCTTATCTAACAGAGCCCTTTACTGATCCGAGTTCACTCCCCATTACAGCCATTTCTACATCATTAACAATGAATTGGAGGGAGATATAGGTCCCATTCATAACATAAATAAAAACAGACATCTTTGTGCTACAAGGATATAAATCATTCATCATATCAAAACCTGTAAAAATTTGGTTTCATAAAAATTTCATCATAGCATATCCCATGGAAAAAATGTATTAATAAATATAAACATAAACAAACAATAAAATAATAAGGATTAAATACTCAAATAATATCCACAGTAAATCATAAGTAACATCAAATAATATTATATTATATGGAAATTAATTTTGAGGGATCACTTGAAATAATTATTTATGAAAATATCCTTTCCATATTGAAAATCAAACACTTTTTAAATCATAAAATATTGAAACAAATATCTGTTTAAAATAACCACTAAAACATATAATGGAATACTTGAAAACCAATTTAAAAAAACATTTAAATTTTCTTCCATGAAAACGCTTAAAATATCTTTTAAAACACCTTTAGTACATTTTTAGAAAACACTATTCTGAAGGAATAAATATTTCTAAATGAAGGCAGAATAGAATTACATGAAACTTATAATATCATGGAAATAAGAATATTAATTATAAAAAATTTAAAAGGATAGTATATTAACCTTGATAATTAATGTATTTTTTTAATATAACATGTGTCTCAAAGATGGAAAATTGAGAAAAAAATATTTTTTATCGATTTAGTAACTTTTGCAATGTAAACCCCATAAAAAAGAGATAATAGAATTGATTTGAAAATACCATTAAATTTTAATAATAATACTCATAAAATAAATTTATGGACCATATATACACCACAAAAAAGAAATGAGTAGTGTATAAGTTATGTGTCCTATAGAAATAAAAGCAAGACAAAAAACCCTTACCTTGTGTCTTGACTGTCAGAATACTCATGAAAATATTTAGTAAAATAAATAGAAATTTATTATAAAAAAATTAAATAAATTTATTCAATAATATCAGACAATATATGAATTAATTATGGCATTTTATTACCCATTTATGAACAATTTCATGTTAAAGTTACATTTCGGGTAATAACCGCTTTGTTTCTCACATGTGTTTTGATTTGCTATATTTTTTTTTCTAAAATATATATCATGATTTAAGATTTATATAATGATAAAAATGAAATAAATATCATATATATTAATTATATATGTTTTTATTAAAATATAAAAAATATATATGTATAAAATGAAATACACAATTCATGGAGACGGTAGGTCGTGCGTACACATTAATGATGTTTCCATTTTCATGTCGTATTGAAAGAAATAAAGTAAATAACATATATTTATATTTATAATGTAATTATATATAAACTATTATTTTTATATATCATATAATTTCACTAAAACAATTTTGAATACATTACGTTTAAAGAGTAAAGAAATCACATCTCTTTGAGGTGGCGATAGTCAACACGTCAACAAATGAAGTAATCAGATTTCTACAAACTGGAAACCATGGAGGTATTCTTTTATATAATAATTATAAAATCTTAAATGAATAATAAATGACATGTATATCATATAAAAATAGAGTTTCAATTGTAATTCCCAACTATGAGAGGTGGTAAATGAAAGGCGATCCATATCATTTCATAAGGCATTAGTTCACCGTACACAAGAACAGTAAGTTCGTTACCCATTAAACTGATGTGTGTGTAAGTGTAGGTCGAACAGTTATAATGAAAACATATAAGTATATTAATTATACTTTTGTAATTATATAATAATTTAATAAGAATAATTGAGGGGGTTCAAGAAAGAAAGAATATGAAAACGTTTATTGATGAATGTTACAACTTCTTTGGGTATCTTCTTTTGATGTGCACAAAAGGAACATTTTGGATGGATTTCTGACCAAATTAAGGAATCTATTATGAATTGAGGGAAGTTTTAAAATATTTGGATAGATTTTTTCTGAACATAATTAGTTATTTGGTGTTATTAAAAGATAAAAAGAGGCACCCTTTTATAAGAGAGGGGTAGGCACTTTTGTAATTTATCAAAAGATTAATTTATATTAAATTTAATCTCAATAAAAATACAAATGAAAAAATATTGATTCAAATATAAGCTATTATGAGGTTGTAATATCACGAAAAAATATATTTTAGACATGTTTTTGTGTTCTTTTAATCATTATCATTTTGATTAACCCTTAATTAACCCATTTTAAACTTAAATATGGTGATCGATTTTTCTATACTAAGAGGATGTAATATTTATTTATAAAGTGTTAATTAAACCATAAATGGATATTTTATAATATTTTAGACCATATATAATCAATCTTTTATTTATTTAATATTTTTATTATTTCATAATAATTTAATAAAATAGGGTTTTCATAAAATATTAGAAATGTGAATTTTTACACTATTCATTACATTGACTTTAAGAAAATCAATAAAATTAAATAACATAAAAAAAATTCTCTTAATAAACCCCTAAAATTTAATATTTATCTTTAAAATTCATGGATAAACTTAATTAATTCACATTACATTTCTTTTAATAATTATAATATAATATAATTGACTGTTTCATTAATCGAACAATTACTACATCATAATTTTGTAATTATTGATGATACTTATTTATTCAATAAAAATTGAAAAAAAAATTATATGATGTAGATAGTGATTTTATATTTTATAATAATGTATATATTTTCAGACATATCTTATATTTATCCAAATATAAAAATATTTATACATATAAAAATTAAGATGGTAAAATTTTATCACTCCCTTTGAGGTTAATAATAATTAAATCATCATGGAAACGTTTCAATTAAATTATTAAATTTATTACCCTATGTTTTTAAGTTTAAATAAAATTTTCAAATGAAATTTTGGGATGTTCAGGGTTGTTTTATAATATTTATAATATTTTTTACCTATAATTACATGTTTTACCCTTAATTGTTGTAATAAATAGAACTAAAGTTACTATTCATAATGTCCAAAAATAAAAGGGATATATTTAATAGATTTATAACTTATGATAAAAAATATGTCAAACAACTTTCATAATTTAAATGAAATAATTTTCAAAAATTAATTAAAAACTAATCCCATTAATAGACAATAAAATGGGTTTTAAATGTAAAAACAACCAAAAGATTAACATGTTTTTATTTGAAAATTAAATGTGAAATTGATTCAAATGACCTAACCTAGATTAAATGGAAAATATATAATTATAATTTGAAACCAATAAAATATATAATTAAATACTATATATATTTATGAGGAAAAAGATGTTTTTAATTAAAATTTTGTATTTCCAATATTCATCAAAACATGAAACATATCAAAAAAATACATAAAAATAAACCAAAGTAAACTTTGATATCATTGTTTCAAATAAAAATTTTATTTTTTCATATAAAAATTATAGAAGTGTTTAAAATTATATTTAAAATGGGTTTTCCATTAAAAAGTGTCAAAACTTCCTTTCTTGAAAAATAGTTCTTTTATTCATAAAATTGGATTTGTTCTTCTATCATTTTTAGTTAACACATAAGATGAATTTAAAAACATAAGGTGAATATTATATATATATATATTTCATTAATATAATACAATAATAGTGGTTTATTTATTTATTTTTATAAAAAAACCTTTGTATATTTAAATAGTTTTCATAAAAACATTTTTCTTATTTTTAATGGTTTTACATGTGTGAAACAAACATTCATAATTCAGTTAATCCTATTAATATCCTTCATTATATTGGATTGATTATATTTTTATTGTTTAAATAGTTATTATAATAAAATGATGCTTCATTGAAACTCACTATAGCCTAAAATGAAAGCTAAGTCGGGGTTTTGTGTCGAACAAGCTTTACTTTGTGTATCATATAACACAAGACATCAAATTAGTTTATTTTATTCAAACCAATGTATTTTAAAAACTTGTAGTGTTACACAAGTCACAAGGGGTTTTTGTATTAATTTTCTTTCTTTCAGATGTATATCACATTTACCATTGGTTTTATTTTTTGTGGTGTATATACTACCTTATGGATTCCTTTAATTATAAATTTCAAAAAATTCAAGGGATTTAGAAATTTTTTACTAGTTATCATTTGAAGGGAATTTGATCAAACTGTTATAAAAAATTTAAGGTCATTTCATAGCAAAGTTTCCATTATTTTTATTATAAGGAATATTATTAAACCCCATTCATCTATGATAGATTTATGTTGTCCTGTGAATGTATTTAAATATATTTAATTTTTAATTTATATATATTTTCAATTATTTATCATGAACACCTTTTTTAAGGATTTCCTCTTCAATGATTATGATATTTTGTAAGGGTTTTGATCTTAATTCCTCTTCGTTGAGGCATGTTTGTATAATATTCAACTATTATCATTCTATATGATTTTACAAACTACCCTGTTGGATTCGATTATTTATATTAATGTTTTTTTCTTGGGATTTTCATTCCTTTTTAAGAATCAATCCTTCACACACTTTTGATTTAGTCGTTACCAAATTCATAAAGTGTTCTTATCATCTCAATTTCTGTACATTGAGTTATGATTGTTCTTGTAGAATTATATTATTATAATTTGGGTAAAACCTATTTAATGATTGAATTATGTTTTAATTTATCATAAATTACAAGGATATTATATAATAATATCATCCACTTACATTCTATAGATGTATTATGATCATGTTATTCCATTTATCGACTGAGAAAGTATTGATATCTTGTATGTTTATTATTTCAAAGACAAATGTTTATTAATACTTAGTCAAGATGATTATTCATTTTATTATTATTCATTTATTTTATATTTTTAATAAATACTAATTATTATGTAGTTGTTTGGGGCCCCAATATCCCTGTGATGTATTGGTAGGTTATACGAGAAAAACTAGTTTGGGTATTTTTCATATGACTACCCATTTATTTTTATGACTTGGTAATGGTCTTAACTTCAAGTAGATGTCCTAGTTAGGGCCTTAAGGGTAATATTATGACGTTTAGAATTATTAATTCTACCACTATGGAGATATTTATTATTTTACATGTTTTTATTAATGTTTTTATTTCACACATGGACTTATTTTAATCTAATGTGCCTAGTTATATAGAATTATTTAATTCTTATTTATTCCTTCAATATTATTCAGGAATGTTTTGTAACATGATATCTTCTGAGGTATGATTTCTCTTACTGATCATATGAAATCACCCCTCTTATGATTCAATTTCAAATAGTTATAAAGAAAAATATTACACATTATCTTTCAATAAGAGTATCATGTGAGGAGAAATTTATGGGAGATATTAAAGATGTATTTTATAATACGAGACACTTTGTATAGTCAAAAAATGACCATTAAATGAGAATGATATACATTTTTTAGTTATATGTTTTTCCGAACACTCAAAAAATATAAACCAAAAAGGTGTTTAGATTATAACAAAATTAATATTTATTATTGATATTGTATTAGTGAATGGTTATGTATGATTCTGTTTAATTGGTTTCAAAGAAAATATGTAAAGGAATATATTTTTTCACACCGAATTTTTAGATATCTGCTATGAGACATCATAGTTTCTATCAAATCAAGGATTTGAAAAACATGGAGGTTATGAATAGTATTCGATCAAGGTATGGATTCTATTTCAATGAGATTAATGTTATTTTCAATAGTGGAAATACTGGATTAAATGTGGACGTAATGACATTTTTTTATAAACCCATGCCAATATTATGTGTGGGAACTTCTTGGAATCGTTTTTTAGTAAAACTGACACCAAAACCCATTTATTGATGATTTTGGCGTTGGGTTTTGTTAAAACTAATGCGAAAAATAAAAAAATAATGTTTTGGTATCAGTTTTAGAGAAAACCGATGCCGAAAATCAAAAAACAAATCTTTAGGCGTCGTTTTTAGAGAAAACTGACACAATATGATTAATTTTAGGCGTTGGTATTCAAAAAAACAGACTCTGAAATCAAAAAAACGAAGACTTTCGGCGTTAGTATTTACCGAGGCCAATGCCGAAAGTCTTTTAAAAATGTCGGGATCACGAAACCCTCATTTTTCTATGATCTTCGAAATCGAAACCCACAGCGGCACACCCGACTCACGACGACTTTAAAGCCATATTTTTTACCCTCGATTGCCATTATTAATGTTTTTCTACCATTTTCATGTTTTACGGTTTGCGTTCTTCGTTATCGTACCTTGATTTGTCTTCCACGATTTATTTCTTCTTCTGTAACCCTATTTTTTCGCAGTTTTTAATTGTGTTTTGATTTCTATTGTTTGTCATTATTTTTCATTTGTATCAACAATGTTGGTATAGATTATGTAGTGTTTTTTCCAAGTTATTATACAGACAATGTTTGGATTGAGGATCTCTATATGGGTTAAACTTTAAATTTTGTATGTTTTTTTAAAATTTCTAGAAAAATTATTTATATTTTAATTTTTTTATTGATTTTCTTATATTATTAGGTCATATTTTATTTTAAGTGTGTTGGGACATGGTTCAATATTTTCCATCAAATATTCTTAAATATCCTGTCAAAAAATTTAATCTTTTTACATTGACTCCAACTTACTACACCTAACACATGTGAGAATTCTAATAAAACACTAGTACCCACCCCCATATCATTTTCCAATCCCAAATAGATGTGCCTCTATAGTGTAAGAAAATCACAAGCATGTTAGTATCTGAAATGACATAGTCAATGGATTATAAATGTGTTTCATATCTGATGTTTTCTATCTGATTATCAATAGTTTTTATTAAATGTGTTTTTGTTTAAATTTATCTGATATATATGTAAATATTTATATGTTTTAATATATTATCCAATTATATTGTGATATCAGGTATCTAATGGATCGTAATTGAATTCATTTATGAAGAACCACTAGTGAATATAAAAAAGGAGTTGATGAATTTTTGAAATTTTCTAAATCTAATCTTTAAAAAATTGATTTTCTTTCACTCCATGTGTGAAGTGTGTAAATATGAGAAAGTTAAAATTCATAGAAATAATAGATCACTTCATTTGTTATAGTTTTAACCTTAATTATACATGTTTGATCTGGAATGGTGAAATAACAGCAAATTCAACATCCAATGTTGATGAAAATATTCATTATGAGGTCGAGGATTGTATTGAATAATTAATTCATTATTTACGTGTTGAAACCATCGAAAAAACACCAACTGTTGAACGATTGTATGGATATTTTGAGAAAACATTATTCCCAGGTTTCAGTAAATATACAGTGTTGTCCGTAGTTTTCAGATTAGTTATCATAAAATAAAAAAATGGATGGGGTGATAAAAGTTTCTCCATCTTACTTGATCATTTAAAAGAGCTACTTTCAAAAGGCAATGAGCTTCCAAATTCCAATTTTGATGTGGAGAAAATATTACGCCCATTGAGATTAGGGTATATAAAGATACATGCTTTCCCCAATAATTGTGTACTGTATAGGAATGAAAATGAATATTTATCAATTTGTCTAACATTTGGGACATTAGGCTATAAGATAGATGGGAAAGTCAACTCAGATTCATTCCCAAGTGATGTCATCTAACGTTATAAAAAATCAGTTTTGTACTTTCCAATGATATAATCCAATATTTTTTACATACAATTTTGATAATTCAATTTTGAATCATTTTTAGTTACCAAAATCTAAACTCCTGCTAAAGAAATTTGGTACCATATAATAATTCCTTGTTTGAAGCCTTTATTTGAAAATTCAATTGATGAAAAAAGGTTAAGATGGAATTCAGATGAAAGAATCTCTGATGGTAAATTACGTCACCATGCGTATTTACCATAGTGTAAGAGTTTTGATAAAAAAAATCATCATTTTGGAAGTGAAGTTAGAAATATCAGAATGGGATTGTGTAATTATGGAATGAATCCATATCGGAGCCTCAGTAGCCAACATAGTTCTTGGCCTATTTTTCTAGTAGTTTAAAACTTGTCTCCACATCTATGCCTGATGAAAAAATTTGTTATGATGAGGTTGATGATTTTTGGACCAAAACAACTGAAAAATGATATTGATGTGTATTTTTCACCATTGATTGATGATTTGAAACTACTATGGGAGGACGGTGTTAATGTTTTTGATGCATACATGAATTAATATTTTTTTGCATGATATGATAATGTTCAGTATAAACAAATTTCCTGCAAATGGAAACATATCTACATATAGTGTTAAGGGACATAAAGTATTTCCAATTTGTGAAGAACAAACATCATATTATCAATTGTATAATAGAAGAAAGAAAATGTACATGGGACATCGAAGATTTTTGCGAATTGATCATCCTTATCATAGATTGAAAAAAGCAGTTAACGGTTCACAATAGTACGACCTCCCACCTCGACCATTTTTAGCTGAAGAATATTATAATAGGGTGAAAGATATAGATTTTACATTTGGAAAGAGTAAATGTTCTAGTTTTCAAAGAAATATCTGCAAGAAGAAGTATATTTTATTTTCGAACTACCTTATTGATGATTTTTAGAGATAAAACATAACGTTGATGTTATGAATATTGAGAAAAACTTATGTGACAGTTTTATTGGAACTTTGTTAGACATAAAAGGAAAGGAAAAATATAGATTTATTGACATATTGGACTTGATATTATTGAGAATACATCGGGAGTTCGCTCCCACTGTGAAAGGAAGCTGAACATATTTACCTCCGGCTTGTCACATATCAAGAAAGATTGAAAAGATGAATTTTTTAGTGTCTTCTTGGAATAAAGGTACCTAGTGTTTTTCCTAAAATGTGAATAATATGGTGTCATTAAATGATTATAAATTATTAGTTATGAAATCTCATGGTTTTCATGTGGTGATGCAATAACTTCTATCGGTAGCAGTGCATGTTATATTGCTGACAGCTGTCAGAAAGAATACCATAAGGTTATGAAATTTATTCAAATAAATTTGTATCAAAGTCATTTATCCAAATTTGGTAGATGTTTTGGATAATGAATCAACTCTTATTCTTTGTCAACTAGAAATGTCTTTCCCACCAACTTTTTATTTTCATTTAATGGTTAATCTGCTGATTCATTTCGTGCGTGGGATAATAATATGTGGGCCTGTTTATTTAAGATGAATGTATCCTTTCGAAAGATATATGAATATTTTTGAAGGATGTATTAAAAATCATAATCGAACATAGGCCTCTATTGTTTAAAAATATGTATCAGAATAGGTGATTGAGTTATGTACTGATTATTTTTATGAGGTGGAGCATATTGGTCTCCTGGTATCTCAACATATGAAAGTTGATATAGAAGGTATAGGGGTTCAAGGATTAAAGGTAATGTTCGTTCCACATGATGATGTGATGCAAGCACATTTATACATTTTAAACAACATAGATTTGGTTCAATCATATATATCCTCCCATATTTCTGAATTAATGTTATGATATCAGAAAAGAAGTGAAAAATGGTTGATGATTGAGCATAAGAAGACATTTGTTTCATGGTTTAAAGAGAAAGTCACCCAATATATATCTACATCAGAAACAATGAAGTGGTTAGTAGGGGGACCATCTCTTAATGTGATCACATGGTCTAGTTTTGATATCAATGGCTACACAGTTTAAAAAAAATAGGATGACAAGATTACTATTCAAAATAGTGGTGTGATGGTTTTCACTAAAGGAGTGAATTTTTTGACTGCCAAAGATAAAAACCCAATTTCTACATCAACTTTATATTTTGGAGTTCATTAAGACATATGAGAAATTGATTATATTAAATTTCAATTCATTGTTGTTAAGTGTAATTGGGTTGATAGTAATAGTGGTGTGAAACATGATGAATATGGGTTTAAACTGGTTGATTTGAAAAGATATAATTACAATGAGGAACCATTTATCATGGAGAGACATACAAAACAATTATTCTATATCACTAATATGTCGACTGATCAGTTTTCAGTTGTTTTGCAAGGAAAAAGATTCCATATGGGTAATGAGGACGATGCTGACGACGTTAGTGATTTAAATGAACCTTATTCATCTATTATGCAATTTTCAAATGATTACAATGATTATAAGACAGACATAGTGCATGAAGTATGTAATGATCACGATAAAGGAATGTTGGAAAACAATAAGTTAGTCTCCTATTTTTTCTGGTAAATATTTATATTTTGTTTCCTTTTTTCAAAATTACAAATTCATGCCACTTTTGTTACTTACTTATTATTGTCACCATTGTTTGTAATTATTCAATTTTCTAATGATATGAAGGTACACAAAATTTCATTACACTTTCTAGAAGAAACTTCATATAGAGATAGAGGGGATTAGTTAACGAGCTATATCTATGTTGACATATTATTATATATTAAGTAATATTATTATTTAATTTAATAAAACTATTAATTTACAAAAAACATTCACAGGACTACTGATGCATCCTCAACAGAGGCGACATCCCCTGTTACTACTAAAAAAAAATTCTCAAGTTGGTAATTGTGGTATTACAAGTTTACCAAAGCTATCACTTTCTCATGATGATGACAGCGTACACATCCATTTTGATGATGATAACAATGCAGTTGGCCGTTCTGCAGTTCAGTTTTTCAGTTATAAAGCGATGCAGAGCTGTTGTAGGATCAATATTCTATATCCTGATTAGAAGTCAGTGGACAGGATGGTGAAGCAACAACATTGGGAGACCGTGACGGTAAAATATATTAATTTATTTATTTTATCACATTTTTTAAATATTATATATTTTAAACGACATATTTATTTAATTCAATATCAGATGACATTCAATTTTGAGGAAACCAAAGAAATTAATAAAATACATCTCTCTTTAATGGTGATTCGATGGAGATATATTAAACCAAATTGTTAAAAATTTATGTTTTTGGAAACAGAAGGTTTGAAAGTACATGCCTTAAGTATTCGTTTATAGATGAATATACTTGGAAGTGATTTGTTGATAGTCATCAGGAAAAAAATTCCATGAATGATAATTATTTTATATTTGAAAATTTATGATATATTATTCTTATTACTTAGTAGTTTATTTTTCTATAACATGACTCTAGGAGATCTCATCAGGTGATCCTATTGAAAAATGTAAACCCTTATACTTTATCATATGGAGGGTATTCGTATTTGTAGTAGAAAATGATTGAAGAAAAATTTGAAGCATTAAGATCTTGATCAAGCAGTGGTTCAGAAGTTGTCCAGTTTGGTCCTCCATATCCTACCACTCACCAAGAGAAATGGAAATGATCAAGAAGAAGGAAAAATGAACAATATCTTACAGAGGAAGCTAAACAAGCAACTGAAAGAATTGTAAGTAAATATTACTTATTTATTAACAGTTTTTCTATTTTATAAATTATAAAACTAATATACCTTTTTTTCATTTTAGGATGAACTTCAGAAGGAAAAGACATAGGGCTTATTTATCTGTGAGGGTAGGATTGACATCCTAGCCACTGCTTTGGGAAAGGAAGAAAACCTCGACCGTGTTAGAGGATATTAGGCGGGTGTTTGTATTCCAAAGGTTTTTTGGAATGAGTATGCAATCAAAAGACCTAGAGATAGAATCATTAAAAGAATATATGAAAGATATGAAAGAGTCTATGGGTGATCAAATTAAAGCAGCAGTGTAGAAGGATCTGTTATAACACTTGGAAAGACAGTCATAGTTTCCCCAACCTTCTCATGTATATTATTTATATGTCATAAATTTTTTTATTTTATAAATTATATTAACTAATATAACTGTTTCATTTTTCATCCTTCCCAGTCTACTCACCCAGACTACCCTTCCCTATCTTCTTACCTAGCCCCATCTGCGCAGCCTTCCCAGGTATATTATTTATATGTCATCAATTTTTCTATTTTATAAATTTTAAACACTAATATAAATTATTCATTTTTCATCCTTCTCAGCCTACTCACCTGGACTACCCTACCCCATCTTCTTACCCAACCCTGTCTGTGTAGCCTTTCGAGGCATATTATTTTATTTTCACCAATTTTTCTATTTTATTAATTATAATCACTAATATACCATTTTCATTTTTCTACCCTCTCATCTTAATCACCCAAACTAACCTGCCCCATCTTCTTACCATGCCCAGTATGCATAGCCTTTCATGGTATACTATTTTATTTTCATCAATTATTCTATTTTTTAAATTATAAACACTAATATACTGATTTCATTTTTCTTCCTTCTCAGCCTACTCACCCAGACTAACGTTCCCCATCTGCTTACCCTTCCCCGTCTGCGTAGCATTTCGAGGTATATTATATTATTTTCATCAGTTTTTCAATTTTATAAATTATAAACACTAATATAGCTTTTTCATTTTTCTGCCTTCTCAGCATGAACACCTAGACTACCATGCCCAATCTACTTACTTTGAGCTTCCACCTCCTCACTCGGATCAAGCCTTATATTGTGAGTTTTTTGCGGGAGATCCTCATGTACATATTGTTGCGTTAGGAAAGGTGCGTTTTTTAGGGGACTCGATACATCATCAGCCTATACATATGGGTCAGGTTAGAGTATCAGTACTTGATATTATAAATCCTAATGCGCTACTACTGTTTCCTACTATAGAGTTCACCTGTGTTGGAGGATGTCTGATCCATTTTTTACTTTGGCCAACTGGTCTTCTATGTTATATTTCATATCAGGTATGTGTTTTTTTAAATATTAATTACAAATGACTCAAAATCACATATAATGTTTTCAAACATTTAACTTTTATAAGAATATCTGAAAGCAAAATAAACTAACCAAATTCAATAAAATGTTCAGTAATAATCGGCTTTAAAACCTTCAAATATTTCTTCTCGGTTACAAAGATTATCTTAGGTTTCTGGTTCTTTGAATTGTATTTATGAGTTTCGGATGACGCCTGATATATTTGGAAGAATTTATCCATTGAGAATAATGAAATAAGATATCATGTATTTATTTGATTATGAAGATCTCAGGTTGAGTGTGGTGCAGTTGTTTTCCATGTAAGTAAATTGACGTTTGAATTATTATTTCTTTAATAAAAGATGGTTTTAAATTGACTAACTATATTTTGTTTTTAATTTAGGTATCTACACAAGATTATTTTTCAAAATTAATGTACATGCATTTAAAATTTTATAGATCTAGAGTATATTTACTTGGAAGTCATACATGTGAAGAATGATGATAAAGATCAATATATATCATAGAGATTATCATAGACAGAGATTAAATGCTAGTTTTTTCCATTTCTTGAAAAGTAAGAACATAAATATAATTATAAACTATTGATCATTATAAATTCATTAATTGTGAAATTCATTGTATTGTAGGCGACATTAGATGTTAGCTGTATTTTTCCCAAGTGAATGCCCCTTTTATTGGGTTTTCTCTATATTAGGAACAGTTCCTAAACCATTTTCCACCTTTTTAAACATGTATGTTTTTTCTATTTTTTATAATCTCATGATGTTTAATTTTCATTATTTAGACATGTATTATTAGTTTATATATATGAAAATTAAGTTCATGGAAATAATTTAACATGGAATACATTTTAGTAAAAAAAACCAAAGAAAATCAAATATGTGGAAGTACAGGTAATTAGTATTTATATTATTTTTTTCTGAATTTATTGTTATATATTGTATTTATTATCAGTTTACTATTTTATAACTGCAGTATCATCATCAAAATGGAAATGTTGAATGTGGTTATTATATATTAATTTTCACACACGAGATAATCACAATTGGGGAAACTATTGATTTTCATAAGGATAGTTGTATTAATTTTTTTCATATTTTCTGGCATATTATTTTATTTTTTAATATCATATCATTCAATATTATTGTAAGTATTCAATGATTCACTGTCTTATTTCTAATCTGATATGTCCCATATTAAACTTACTTTTTTGAACTATTTGTTATATCTGATTAGGATTTGAGGTATGTATATTCTAATATTTATAATACATATTGGTTCAAAATACTAACTATTTTGAAATATTAGGTGTTTGAACCTACAAATAATCAAATGACTTCTTCAACAATAACCAACAATGAGCCTCCTATAAATTTTATGTACGTGTATTATAATTTTTTTATTTTCAATGTCGATTTTTTTATGCTTGGAATATATAAGTTATTGGTTTTTATTGAATGATAAATTTTGTTTGACTTTTTTTTTTGTATATTGTGTTTTTTATATGGCTTTCGATATTTTTGAAAGTGTAATTATATGAATTTTCTAATTTTTTTAATTTAAAGTGATAGTTATTTTAAAAACCGACCCCAAATTGTTTTATAAAAAATTGGGGTTTCAGCGTCGGTTATAGAAAAAACTGATGTCGCAACCCCATGGAAATTGACCTTAGGCGTCGGTTTTACAAAAAAATGATGCCTAACCCTCAATTTTGATTGGGATTTGGTGTCGGTTTTAGATAAAACTGATGCCAAAACCCTTCATGAAAATAATTTTCGGCGTCAGTTTTCTAATAACCGACAATGAAAATCATATTTTTTTAAGTCAGCTTTATAGATGTCGGTAAACAATTGACGTCAAAAATAAAAAACCAAAATTAAAATGTGTTTTTTCACAAGTGTTTGGGTAAATATTAAATACCATTTCAGAGTATACATGATTAAGGAATATATTTATTAGTAATATATTTTATGTTTTTTATGGATAAAGATTAATTTTAATTCTAATAGCATAGTTTTCAACGAATTTTTTGGTTTAGGATATAATGAAGAATATATTTATTTAATTTTTATAGATAATTATGAGTAGAATACACTAAAATAAATTCTAAATAAAAGTATAAATAATGGAAAACATCAAAAATTTTGGTAAGTTATAATGCTTATGGATTCCTAGAAATGAAATCCATGTATTTATATAGACAAGTGAATGTAGGATCCAGTACAAATTTACTTAGAAATAAGTACCATAAATGGATGGTTGGGTATTAACTAAATCCTCACCTAGTGAAAAATAAAGAGGCCTAACTAAACACCTCACTTGAAACTACTTGGGGATATTCTTTAGTGATTTATATACACTTTCTAGAAAACCATGAAATATTTAAATAGAATTTGATGATGAATTTTATAAATAGTTAGGTTAGGGAACCAAATAGGAATATGAAAATGAATAACATATATTAAAACTCAGTGATTTATATGTTAAGTTATTCAAATCATTTCTGAGTTACTTCTTCTATGTTTGTTTTGTTCGTTTTTATAATTTTATTCATCTATGTATTATCACACCTTAAATTTCTTTTTTTAGAGTAATGGTTGAATCATAGGGGAATCAATTAAACAATGGGTGTAAAGGATAATGTATTTATTTCTCTAAAAAACAATCAAACGAGATAGTAACTGACGTGAGAAACATTTTTGTTATTCTTAAATAACTATATATAGTTATGAATATCTATTTAAACCGAATTGAATTTATAAATTCACTAAATAAGATAAATTAGAGTTTCAATGAAGTTTATCTGATGATGACTATGATGGAAAGAAGATTCAATTCCCCATGTGTTTTGAATATGGGAAGAAGCGCATGGGGAAGTGCCTATAAGAATAAAAAATTTATTTTATTTGTGATAAAGGCCTTCATCATGTAACCAATCATCAAGAAAAAATAATCAGTTTCATTAAAAATATGGTGGAAAATAATTTTCTTCTTAAGTCACCACTAATAATTCAATGTTTTAAATGTAATGAGATTTGAAATTATGAAAAACACTACCCTTAACCATGATGACAAGTGAAATCCAATCTGAGCATCACTACTAAATATAATCATGATAATTAAGTTACAATTAATCTATACTCTATAGTTGTGGATGTACTATTGGATTTTTATTCTAGTCACTCCAACATATCTAAAATTTATCTTATAATTACTAAAATAACCACCCATAATATTTAATATTGAATTATCAAAAAAAAATCAAGTTTATGACTATTCAATACCCATTTTATGTCTGTGGGAATGTGCCTCACTAAAATATTATTATTATTTCTTTATACAAATTTAATATAATTTGGTAATTGGATTGGATTTATTTACACCAAATATATATTAAATACCAAAATAAGGATGTTACATTTCGTATCCTCAATAAATTCATGACCATATATCAAAAAATGTTTTCTTTAATCACTCTATGAAGATTAAATCTAATATATGTGTCTTAGTGCCCAATGAAGATATGATTTTCCAAGTATTACCCAAATTAGTATGGTTGATATCTCACTTGAAATTACATCTATTGTAATGTCTATATTTTAAAAAACACTTACTGATTTTCATTAGTGATTGATAAATAAAAAATAATGATACAATTAACTTAAGGGGTGAGGGGGTATTGATCCTCATATTTTAAAAGAGGAAAATCATTTTTGATAGCATGTGTGACATGAAACACCAATATTAGAAGAGAATTCAAGACCCTAATACTTTATGATAAATTTATTATTATACAAATTCAACCTCTTAGATATCATTAAATTCATGCAACACCATGTTTGAATAAAATGAAATACTGTAAGAAAATATTATAATTTAAACATAACCTTTATAACCTAGCCATTAAAAAGAATATTATGAATAATAATAACTAAATTAGGAAAATAATATGGTTTATAGATGTATGAAATAAATTCAATGGTTATCAATTTATTACAAATAAAATAATAATCACTTGAAATGAAATGAAAAGTTTTCTAAAAAAACTGTATTTTTTGAAAAGGTATTTTATTCATGATTTTTGGAAATAATTTAAAATAAATATTTTCCACTTTTAGAAAATGATTTTGAAAAAATAAAATTAATTTTTTAAAACTAAATGAAAAAATTATCTTTGGGTGAATTTTGGGTATTTTTCTGGAAATATTATTTTTTGATGACTATAAAAAAATACAAATTTTTATTGAAAACTGCCTCTTTGTAAAAATTATTTATGATGTGAATTAATATTTTAAATTAGTTGTTAAGAAAAATTATTCCAATTATTTTAAAATTTTACTAATTTATGTCATTATAATCAATTTAATAATGAATTGTGATATTAAAACATTCTGTACATGTGAGAATTTTCTATTCCGAAAACGACCCTTTATCGTCTCTGTGGTTTAATTTTAAATTAAAATCTTCTACTTCAATGAATTGAATTGGGAAAATAGATTAAATATTTCTAATAATAATATATATTATCTAATAAGTTCATATTAATTTGTGACCATAATGAATAGTGAAAATAGTAAAAATTAATTACCGTAATTAAGATAAAAATGGATTCATCAGAGGTTAAACTATTAATATGAAGGTTTAAAATGATGTAAAACATGTCAAAAATGAATTATATGGTCATATATAAACACTATAATATTTAAGGTTATAAAATTATCCATTTTAGAGGCGTTTTTAAGAAAAATAACATGGGTATCAATTTATATTTTAAAAAATTCCATATGTTCCCTCTCCCATGCTTATAAAAGGTCACCCATATCCTCCCTTGTTGATGATTCCAAAAAAAATTGATTCAAAAAATTCCTACAAAAATAAATTAATTTAATCCTAAGAAAAATCCTAGATAAATTTTTTAGATTGTAAATCAAATTTATAAAGGATATTGGATAAAACGAACGAGCTTTCTTAAAGAAGAAGTAAAAGTTTTAACAATGCATTTTCATTTCCTTTATTCTAATAAATATTTATAATATTCTTAAAATTTTATAATAAAATATAAAAACTATCACCTATATGTAGATATGTTATTATGTTAATATAATAAACTAGATTTATCTCCACTGTAATAAATTGGGAATTAAAATTATTGATCGTGCGTACAACAGACTACGACCTCACGAACTGATGTAATTAATTTTCCACTACCACTATTCAAGAATGGATATAATTATTTATTTTACATATGTATATGATACTTATGAAATTATTATAATTCATTAATTATCATATCACATATACCATATTACATTATATTTCATGAGGGATATGATAATGTCGCTTGTGTGTATAGAGGACTACCACCTCGCGTGGTGGTATGATTCATTTTTCACATACACATTACATTTAAGGTATTAAGGTTTAAATTAAATAATATATATGATATATATGACTTACAAATACTTCTCTAAATATATTATCTCATAAAACTTCTTATGTTACAAGCTATTGGAAAACAAAAACATCGCTCGTGCATACGTCTGGACAATCGTCTCCTTGAAGAGATGTGAAATATTTTTCATTTTATTGTTACATGGATGGTTATAATGGTGTATTTTATTAATATAAATTTTTATATTACATATTAATGATTATGGAAGATTGAATTAATATTTATTTTATATTTTCTATATTTGTCAAGAAAAAAAGAAACAATGTTCATGCGTATATATAACCCACTGTCTCTATTAATGGTGTAATCTGTTTTCTATCTACAACTTCAATAGAGTTTGTTATTATTTCATGTATTATGCTCTTTATTTCCTTATTATTCATGACTTATGAAGTTTCAAGATTTATTCCTTGATTAATGTTTATGATCTTTGATATGCAATGTGAAATATTCTAATGGTATGATCACACTGCCATATCCCAATGATTATGTTTATGATTACATGAATCCCCTATATACCCTTACTATAAATATGAGTTCACCCCAGTTTATGTTTACTTCCAAAGGTTATGAAGATTTTTATTAAGTATGTTTTTTAGAAGAAGGGTGATACTCATAATGAACCAAGTGGGAGATAATGTAGCTCACTTATGTACCAGTGTTTATGTTTCCATGTTTCTAAATGCACTAAACTAGTACGGTATTTGGAGTGTCACTTTTTTTAATGTTTTATGTATTCCAAAAAAGTGATGTAATGTCTATATTTTTAATTACTGGGTCTTTATAGTGGGTATCAGAGAAATGGGTTTTTTAACCTTTGGAGAACTATAATGATAAAAAAAATTTATGATACCTAGGTATATTTCTAAAGATATATCTAGTGATGTCTCTAAGGATGAGTATAATGGTGGGTAAACATTTAAGAACATTTATTAGAATTTTGGAAAATGATAGAGTGATTTTTTTCCTAGAAATAAATCTATGTCTAGATACTACAAGTGGATGTGTATATGGAAAAAATGTTCCTAGGAGTAATAACTCCAATAAGACATTTCAATCCTCACTCAGTGTAATCTGGAACATAACAACGGGCCCTACTGCACACCTAGTTTTAAAGTCCTAGAGGATATGCTTTAGAAACTAAAAGAGTCTTCATGAACCATTAGTAAGGTTTGTAATAAATTATTATTATGAATAAACTATTATAATCATAAGGTGATTTCGATTAAATGGTAGGTGTCATGATTTAGACATCTTATAAGTAATTTTTCATGATTTTGTGGTTTTCTTCTATAATATGTGTTTCTCACCCAATGATTTTTTGTTCTACTTATTGGAGGAAACCATAATAAATTAAGTTAACATTTATTTGGGGGGAAAATATGGTGATTATGAGAAAAGAAATTGGATAACAACTAGAGATAAAGATGTTGCGATTAGGCAGAATCAGTTATCACGATATATGATTAATAATGTAAAATTTGGTCATCTTCCGAACACATTGAAAAAAAGGAATGTGGAAATTTATAAAATCTAAAATTATAAGGAGCATATAGAAAACAAGATTCATCTTTTTACATGTGAAGAATAATGGAAGAAGAAATGTAAATAATATATAAAAAGGAGGGTAAAATGGTATCTTTGTGGGGAAAATGGTTATATAGTGATGAATTGTCATGGAGTTCAATGTCTCAACTATGGAGAACATGGGAATTACCCAAATAAATTCCTAGAAATAAAAATAAACTTTTTAACCAAGGAACACTATTGCAGAAAACGTTATTTACGTCGGTTATTTTTAATTTTTTCGTCTGTTTATAGCCGACGTTAATACGGACGATGTTATAAATAACGTTTTTACGTCAGTTATTTAAAAACCGACATAACAAACATAACATCGTGGGGTTTATCACGTCGGTTAATTAATAACCAACGTTAAAAAATAGGTGGGGCAGGGTTTATAACTTCAGTTATTATACAGCCGTCGTGATAATTCGGGGGGGGGGGGGGTTTATCACGTCGGTTATATAATAACTGATGTCATAAACACGTGTGGGGGAGTTTATCACGTCGGTTATTAAATAACCGACGTGCTAAACTTTTCCAGGGGGGTTTTATCATTTCGATTAATAAAAAACCGACGTGATAAATCATTTCCTAGGTCCTTTATCACGTCGGTTATTAAATAACCAACGTGATAAACCATTCCATAGGTGTTTATCACGTCGGTTATGAAAGAATCAATGTGATAAACCCTTCTTGATTTTTTTTCACATTGGTTATAAAATAACCGAAGTGGAAGACAAATTTTTTAAAAATAATTCGACTGCAGTCCTCTGCTCTCCCCAAGAATCAACCAGAAATCAAATCAACAATTCGTACCACAAAAACAGAAGGAGATCAAAACATGAACTAAAGAAAATTTAATCATTTACATTGATAACATATAAAACATACCCCACCTGATAGCCCCCACCCTCATGTATACCCCCTGGACAGCCCTCCCCCACCCCATTGGAGCCCCGACCACACCCCTGGATTGCCCCCGACCCCCTGGACAGCCCCAAACACCCCTCGACAACCCCCCCCCCCCCCCACCCTCCTGAACAGCACCCCCTCATCACCCCACTTGACATCCCCCACCACACCCCTGGACTTCCCCCCGACCCCCTGGACAGCCCCAAAAACCCCTCGACAACCACCCCACCCACCCACCCTTCGGAACAACACCCCCTCACCCCACTTGACAGCCCCCACCACACCCCTGGACTGTCCCCCGACCCCCTGGACAGCTCCAAACACCCTGGGACAACCCCCCACCCTCATGTATACCCCCCACACCCTGGACATCCCTCCCCCACCCCATTGGAGCCCCCACCACATCGCTGGACTGCCCCCCCCCCCCACCCTCCTGAACAACACCCCTCACCCCCTCACCCCACTTGACATCCCCCACCCCATTGGAGCCCCCACCACACCCCTGGACTGCCCCGCGACCCCCTATACAGCTCCAAACACCCCGGGACAACCCCCCCCCCCCCCACCCCCACCCTCATGTATACCCCCCCCACACCCGGGGCAGCCCTCCCCCACCCCATTAGAGCCACCACCAAACCACTGGACTGCCCCCGACCCCCTGGACAGCCCCAAACACCCCTGGACAACCCCCCCCCCCCCAACCCTCATGTATACCCCCCACACCCTAGACAACACTTCCACACCCCTGGAAAGCCCTGCCACGCCCCCAGGAAGCCCTCCCACCCCCCGGACTGCCCCCCCACCCCACCGAACAGCCCTCCCATACCCTTGGACACCCCCAACCCCACTGAACACCCCCCACACCCTTGGATCCCCCCCAGACCAGAATCCATACCAGAAAAACCATCATAAGTAGAACAAAACTAGAAGTATAGAAAAATTAAACATTCACATATATGACATTAAAAACTTACACTGTCAACTTCAATAAAAACTACACCCAACCTAAACGATTGCCAAATACACAATTACAATGACAATATTCAAAATTACATTTTACATTACAAGCAAATAAAATTTAATCAAACCTGTAAAATAATTTGACCACTCCACTTGTAGGTGTTTTATGTCTTCAGCCGTATAGTGTTGAGGGTCATCAAAAAGCTACAAATTAAAAGGATAGTAGTTAACGTGTATAATGAATAAATCAAATTAAAATATTATGGAAAATTTTAAGAGGAAATATTACCATGTCAAAATCCACAACTGTCAAAGTTGTTATTATTTCATACATAAATCTTAACATATAATATCGGCATTCAATAATGCCTTGTTGTTCATGACAATTATATTTGAATGAGTGTAAATTCAATATATTGTTTTTATATAATAAATCAAAAAGTACAAATTATAAATGGATATTTACCGTCGCATTTACATATTTGATCGTTGCACTCCTCTTCTTTGTGTTTTTTCAAAAGTAGGCCCATTCCCTGTTAGAAAACAATATGAATGGGGTAAATATAAAATTCATTATAATATATAAAACATTTGAGAAATTGAAACTTAATTTTCCAATATATTCTTAAAACTTTCCCACACATCATCATGGACATAGCATATCCAATAAATTTCTTTATCCCTTGGGAAAAACCCCCCTAACATCAAATGATCACTGATAAAAGGAAATTTAACATTAGTGGTTTTTATGTTAAAAGATAATTAACTCTTTGAGAGAGATGTGTTTCATACCTCTCACAAAAAGGAATCATCCAACATTGTGTGACTATATTCTTTTCAAGTCTTTCAGCAATATAAAGAATTATTTGTTCCTCATCCAATGCACATGCTTTAAGGGAAATCAATTGCAGGACCATGAATCCATATACATCTGTCAGCTCATTCCTATCACATATTTTATAAATATACCTATTACAAAACAGACATAAGTATACATTTTTAATAAATATAACGCAGGGAAAAGGTGTTAAGACATACATGGATAAAATTTGCACCATGTTGATGCCCAACTTATCTCTAGTAACAAGCTCAATGATATCATTTTTCATAATCCCTACATTTATTTCACGTCCACAAACATGATCTTCCATTCGAAACTCATAATGACCTGCCAACAAATTTGAATATCTTGACAATCTGTCAAGAATACTAGAATCTGTATCTGATGTCATAGCCATTTTTATTTGTTGTTGTCTATATAGTATTTCATTACCTTTGAAGTATTCCTGTAAAAATAAATTGAAAAATATATTAGTTTTCAAATGATAAAACAACTTTAAAAAAAAAAGATAAAAGATATAACATTCATACCTCTATTGTAATGATTCGAAGAAGTCTTGATGGCCAAATTAATAAATGGCCGATAATATGTCCAACCATCCCTACCTCATCTATAAGTAATGGTACCCGAGCTGATCTATCTATAATATCTTGTACAGTGACCCTCTGATTCTCTACCTCTAATTGTTGATGATGAAATGTGTCTCTTATACAATATACCAACCCATATGCTACTATATGATGTTGAGAATCATCAACATGCAACTCACAATAAGTAGGAAGATATGGAGGAGGAGTAGGATAAAAAATGGGGTTCACAGGCTAAGGTGGGGGAGTGGGAGCTACTGGCGGAGGTGGAGGATAAATAATGGGGTCTGTAGGGGGATGTGGAGGAGTGGGAGCTACAGTCTGAAATTTTCTTTGCATGTCTGCAAACATAGAATGAACCGACGCTCTAATCTTTTCCTCCATCGTCACATTAATATTATGAACTTCAGCCTCCAAGGATTCTATTTTTTTATAAACCCCCTCAAAATTAGAAGTTGACGAACATGGCAACACTTTTCTTACATATACACCCGCTGGATATCCTCTTACACAACTAGGATGTTCAGGACTTCCCAATGCTACAGATAAAATATCTTCCCTCCCAGTAGCTGTAAATGTCCCATGTGATCTCTACTCCTCAAGAGAGTCCTGTATTAATTAATTGAACATTTCTGTAATGATTGAAATTATATGAAGAAAATGGTTAACTTAAATAAGTAAAATTGATATCTTACAATCCTGTCAGTTACGATTCTCGATTCTTCCAAAAGATATTGCCCTTTTTTCCCTTCCGATATCTCTTCCATTTTTCATGTCAAGATGGAAGGGATGGAGGGGCCACCTCTCCAATGCTTGAAGACTTAGCTCTTAGTTGTTGAAATTTTTCCGCCATCATTTGATTTCCAAAAATGCATACCCTCCCCGAGATAACCTATGAGGGTATACATTTTTATATTGGATCTTTTGATGAGCTTTCCTTGTTTTCTGTAAATTAAGAATAATAAATAATTAACAAAATGTTAATAAGATCATTTATATAATAAAGCTTATAAAAGTTTACATTGCCCTTACCAAAAATGACTGTTTTCTTCTACTTTCAAAAAAACTATCTCCATGTGTCTTCATCTATGAAAGGATATATACGAGATGGATTGTCATGACTCCTATGACCATAAATGAAATCAGATGAGAGGGTTTATTTGAAATCCCACTATCTCCTGGAAGCCAACGGTAAGCATTTTTTCCTGACTCTTCTAGTGTCAGGAATATAAAATGTCACTTGATAAAGAAGAGATTAAACATATTATATATACAAGAAACATTTAAATAATAGTCAAACAATAGCAAAATCTCTTACCATAATCGTCTCCCACAACTGAGAGATTGTGGCTTTATCCACACTTCTCCAGTCATCATACAGAATGATTACTTTCCTCTTAACTTGAGTTGCTAAAAAAATCCTTAAATATTTTTCATTTGGATCTCTAGGAATATCATCATCATCAAACTCAACGACAATCCTCTAATCCTACGTGCGAGCAAGTGATAATTTTGTTAAACGTGTGCACCCATGTTTACCAACCTTTGAACTCTTTGTCGTAACAGTAGCGTGTGAATGTTCCTCCCTAGATGTATGACCAATATTCTCATCTCCAGAATCATGTGGTTGATCAACTAAATGAACTGTCATTATCCTTCAAATAAAAAAAACAAACTTTAGTTCAAAAATATAAAAATTCAAATGTTTTACTACTGCTGTAATCAGAAAATAGAAAATTGGAATAAGTTATGTAATATTAAACATTGGTAATATGGTAATCATATTAAACAATGGTCAAGATGGTCAAGATGGTAAACATCGTAAACATGGTAAACCTGGAAAACATGGTAAAGTAATTGCCACTAAACAAAAACAACAGATATATAATTCATGTAATGGTAAACATGATAAAGTAAACTAAATAAACATAAAGCAAACCAAAACTTATACTTATTTTGTTTTAAAACATGTTTTAATAAATAAGAAACTTACAATATCTAAAATTTATGAAAAATATAAATGTAAACAAGAAATAAACATATGTTACCTGTAATTTTAGGAATATACAAATGGATTGTTTTCCTAAATTCCTTCGTCGTGATCGTTCCTTATGGCACAAACCATGTCTTTAACATGCTCATCATTATGTTATGTTAATCTTTCCATGGAAGTAGGGATCTCACATAAATCAGAATCTTCATCAACTTCATCCTCACCAACATATTATTTTTTCCATTGTAAAATAATAGCCCACTGCATATCTGGTTGATCTACAATATAGAAAATTTGTTTTGCATGTGTTTCCATTATAAAAGAATCAGCTGTGTCTTCCAATCTATTCATATTAACAAGTGTCATTCCAAATTCATCGTGTCTGACACTGTTGGTACAGATAAACCATTTACAGTTAAAAATATGAACATTAATTCTAAATTAATCAACCTCCCATATGTCTTCAATCACTCCATAATATGCACATGATGAATAAATTGGTTTTTTGTCCTTAGCACTCGAAAAATGATTTGATTCTGCAAACACCAATACAACACTATTATGAACTGCACTTCTATTCTCCTGATCTTTCATATGAAATGTATATCCATTAATGTCATAACGGGACCATGTTATCACATTTAAACATGGACCACCCACTATCCATTTTAATGCCTCTGATACACCTGATCTACCAAGCAATGTCTTTTTAATCCATGAAAAAAAATTGTTGTGCTCATTCAAAATCCACATTTCTTTCTTCTTTGGATGAAATTGTTTCAACTCATTAATATGAAATGTGATAAACGATTGAGTAGCAGTTATGTTATTCAAGATGTATGATTCTAACTTATTCATCTGTTCCGCTGACAATGATTTGACTTTCAAGCCACTAATCCTCTTTCCCTCATTATTAACTCGTTCGTGGAGAGATAGAGGCAAACCTATGTGTTGCACTGCATCCAAGTAGCTCGTACGAAACTCTGCTACCTCCTCAGAAATATACTTTTCAATAATGGAGGCTTCAGGTCGATATGGATTTTTAACATACCCCTTAAATATTTTCATATACCTTTCAAAAGGATACATCCAACGAAGATATACCGGTCCATAAAGCTTTATTTCTCGAACCAGATGATTCATTAAATGGACCATTATATCAAAAAAAGTTGGAGGAAAATACATTTCCATTTGAAAAAGTATAAAAATTGCATCCTTTTCCAAAATGTTCAAAGAATTCACATAAATATCCTTGTTACAAATTGAATTGAAAAAATAACACAACTTCATTATAGTCTTTCTGACATGAATGGGAAATATTCCACGCAATGCAACCGGTATAATTTGTTGCATCATGACATGACAATCATGTGATTTCATACCTATCAACTTCAAGTCCTTAAATGAGACAAAATGTTTTAAATTTGAAGAATAACCTTGAGGAACTTTGATATCATGAAGACACTGAAAAATGATAATCTTCTCCCTCTTCGATAATGTATGACAAGCCGGGGGAATAAATTTTCGTCTTCCTTAAGGAGTGGGAGAAAACTCCAAACGTATTCCCATTGATAGTAAGTCTAATCTTGCATTCAACCCATATTTTGTCTTTCCTTCAATATCTGAAAATGTTCCAATCAAACAATCACAGATATTATTCTCTACGTGCATGACATCAATATTATGTTTAACTTCATGATACCTCCAATATGGTAGCTCAAAAAATATTGGCCTTTTCTTTCAAATATGCCTATCATTACCAAATTTCTGTGTCTTTCCTAATGTCACATCATGGTTTTTCACCCTCTCAAAATAAAGATCAGTGGATAAAGGTTTTAGAGCAGTATCAAATTCTTGTGAGCCATTGAATGCCTTTATTAGTCTTCTATAAGGGTGATCCATAGGCAAAAATGTTCGATGACCCATGTACACTGTTTTCCTCCCATGATGCAATTGACAATATGACGTCTGTTGTTCGCAAATTGGGCATGCTTTATGCCCATTAACACTGTATCCAGAAAAATTTCCATATGCTGGGAAGTCATTTATAGTGAAGAGAAGCACTGCATGCAGTTCAAAATATTCCATTTTATAAGAATCATACACCCTAATATCATCACCCCATAACATTTTCAATTCATCAATCAACAGTGAAAAGTAAACATCAATATCATTGCTGGGTTGCTTTGAACCAGAGATCATTATACTCAACATGAAATATTTGCGCTTCATACAAACATCAGGAGAGAGGTTGTAAATTACCAATAAAAAAGGACAAGAACTATGTGTGCTACTGAGGGTTCGGTATGGATTCATTCCATCTATGCACAACCCGAGTCTGAGATTTATAATTTAATTTCCAAATGTAGAATACTCCGCATCAATTTTCTTACATTGTGAAAAATCAGCTGGATGCCGTATTTTTCAATCACATACCCTCTCATCATCATGCCATATTAACCTTTTTTATCATGTGAATTAGCAAATAAACGTTTGAAACGATGAATTATAGGAAGATACCAAAATACCGTTGAATGGAGCTTTGTAATGTCTACAAAAGCCTATGAATTTTCATTCACCTTATATCGTGATGTCCCACATTTAGGACACTCCGACAGGAATTCATTTTCCTTCCTATATATAATGCAGTCATTCGGACAGGCATGTATCTTCTTGTATCCCAATCCCATCGAGCATAATATTTTCTTGTCCTTGTAATGTGAATCTGGAATATTCTTATCTTTTGGAAGAATGTATTTCATCAATTGTAGTAGCTCTGTAAAACATCTGTCACTCCATCCATGTTTTGCATTTAGGTTAATCAATCTTAACACCACTGAAAAAACCGTAAATTCTGTAAAACCAGGATATAATGGTTTTTCAGCATCACCATATAGACGTGCAACTGTCGGTTCTATCTTAATTTGTTCTGCTACAATATCGTGAATCATTTCTTCAATTCCATCGGAGTTACCATCTTGTGAATCATCATCATCAGTAATATTCTGTCCAGTTTCACCATGCTAAATCCAAGGGCTATAACTCGGATTAAAACAATGACAAATTAGAAGATCTTTTATCTCTATACTTTTCAACTTCTTCATATTCAAACATTTCAGGAATGGACAGAAAAAAATGTCACTACATGGAACATTTATTTTAGAAAATTCCTAAAAGGAATCAACACCTTCCTCATATTAATTTTTCATTCGATGTGCCGTAATCCAACTTCGACTCGTTATTACATATAAAAAATATCAAATATATATATATTTTTAAGATTAGACAAATATAATTTTATCTGAAAAAAATCAGAATTTGAATGTAAAACAATTTTGAAATATAAAACAAATCTATGCGTATTTAAAATAATATGCTTGAATATTATTATTATATTAAATATAGTTAGATATAAAAGTTTTAAATTAAATTGAATAAAAGAAAACCATGGCGCCTACATGGTTGATAGAAAATTGGAGAAAATAGAGTAAACCTGAGAATCAAATCATATTTAAAATAAAAATTCAGTTGGAGAAAATCACAATGTAAAGCTAATCATCACAGGACAATCATTGTGTCATAATATCAGAAACCACGATGCAGTAGTCAATCCCCCCTAGACACCCCCAACCCTCTGCACAGCCCCCCCCCCCCACCGAAAAACCGCCAAAACCCTCTGGACATGACCCCACCCTCATGGACAGCCACCCACACCCACACACCCCCTTGGACACCCCCCGGTCACCCCCAACCCTCTGGACAGCACCCCCCCCCCCCCCACACCCCCTGGACAACCCCCCACCCCTCTATACAGCACCCCCACCCCTTTTGGACACCACCCCCACCCCCTACCCCCTTGGACACCCCCCCTGAACACCCCCAACCCTCTGGACAGCCCCCACCCCCGGACACCCCCCAAAACCCTCTGGACAGGACCCCATCCCCTTGGACACCCCCCCCCCCCCCCACACCCACCCCCTTGGACACCCCCCCTGGACACCCCCAACCCTCTGGACAGCCCCCCCCCGGCCAACCCCTAAAACCCTATGGACAGGCCCCCACCCCTTGGACAGCCCCACCCCTCTAGACAGCACCCCCACCCCCTCCTAGACACCACCCCACCCCTACCCCCATGGACACCATGTTGGACACCCCTAACCCTTTGGACAGTCCCCCCCCCCCACCCCATGGACAGCACCCCACCCCTCCAGACAGCACCCCCCCACCCCTCCTGGACACCACCCCCCACCCCTGACCCCCTTGGACACCCCCTGGACACCCCAAACCCTCTGGACAGCCCCCCACCTCCCAGGACAACCCCCAAAACCCTCTGGACAAGCCTCTACCCCCTTGGATAGCACCCCACACCCATGCACCCCCTTGGACACCCCCAACCCTCTGGACATCCCCCCCTGGACAACCCCCCAAACAATGGTTTACATATAAAAACTAGGCATGGTGAACAACTAAAAACACATGCATTTAATATATACTTCATCATGAAATAGATGGAATTAAATATTATTAAATATGGCTACTTAAATGATCGTATGATAATTAAAAATCACCATTGATATTAAACTAGTCAAATGATCACAAGTTTTCTCGATAACTAATATCATAATGAGGTAATGGATAATTCTAGAAATCTTAAACATATTGTCAAGTCCTTGGGAAAGGCCTCAAAAAATACTAGGGTAAGCCCTTAGTAGAACCCATTTTTATTTGAAATCATGAGACATAGCGATGCATCGAAGGGCCATAGAGGTCAACAGCCAATACATTATATGTCTAATAGATTCTCATATAAAAGAGGATAAACATAATCAGAAACAACACATGAAATATCATTTCTGAATTCGTAAATTTAATCAATAATCATTATATATAGTAATATAGGTGAATGAGATCATTATTTTTCAATGACAAAAAAAATTTCCATCAATGTCGGGCATTCGCGAAACAGAAACAAACTAAATAGAAGTAGTAGAGGCTTACATGAATATTGGGAGTCGATCTAATAGATCTGGGGATGATAAATAAGATGATGATGGGAAAAGGAGGTAATAGCGTTTGAAATCAAAGAATCTTACCTAGTTTAAACACAATAATTGCAAAACATAAATATAGACTATCCGAAAAAAACGAATGAAATAAATTCGTGGAAGGCTTACTTGAGTGATGCGAGTTGAGATGATAGATCCGAGGAGTGTAAATATGATAAATGATGAAGGAAAAATGAGTGTAACACAACGAGATTGACGAGCCGATTAGGGTTTACCGTACGAGAGAGATGAGTCGTCGGACTGTCGATCGAAAAATCGTAAATGACAATCCATGGGGCCTATTAATTTGTTAAATTTTTTATAACGTCTGTTATTTAATAACCGACATTATAAACTGTTTTTTACATTAATAACATCGATTAATATTATAACCGAAGTTATAAATGTATCATATATGACTTTTTTAAGTCGGTTATTTTATAACCGACGTAAAAAAATCCGCATGTTGGTTTTTTATGTCAGTTAGAGAATAACCGACGTAAAAAAGAAATCATAAATCACAGTTTTTTACATCGGTTATTGTATAACCGACGTAAAAAACTTATGCGGCTTGTTTTGTTACGTCGGTTATCAAATAACCAACGTCAAAAAGGCCTCAAAATCCATGTTTTTTATGTTGGTTATTTTTTAACCAGTGTAAAAAACTTGTATATATCTCATTTTTTATGTCAGCTATAAAATAACCGACGTAAAAAACCCCGAGCATTGGTTTTTTACGTCGGTTATCTGATAACCGACGTAAAAAACGCGTAGATATCTCGTTTTTTATGTCGGTTATCAAATAACCGATGTAAAAGACCCCGCGCTTTGGTTTTTTACATCGGTTAATTTATAACTGACGTAAAAAACGAACGCGCGCGATTTGTAAAGTCTGTTATTAAAATAACCGACGTTAAAAATCTACTCGCCTTATATTTTACGTTGGTTATATATAACCGACATAAAAAATGCTGACATAAATAATGTTTTCTGCACTAGTGGAAGTACATATTATAGGAAGGACTACGATATTTATGTAATTGGATCCAAGAATTATGAATAGTGAATTATGTAAGGATTGTTCAGTTTATGTTTTTCGCTTAGAATTTTCAAGAATACTTTGAATAGTTAAAATAAATAAAAAATTGATTTAATAACAAGGTGATATTTATGGTAATAAAAATATTAAGTTAAATATAAACCTTAATGTGTTCCTAATGATTATATCATGATTTTTGGATAAGATACATGATGGATATAAATAATTTAATTGGATGATACCGATTAACCTGGATATAATTATTGTTTGGTTGAAAATGTTATTTTATGTCATCGTGGATGATGTTTTAAACTTATTAGATTCAATGAATATATCCAGTAACCTTTGGAATATGTAAGCATGCGTGTTTTTAAAATGTACTTATGGTAATTCAGGTCGTTACCATTTTCAAGAGAATATCCAACGAGGGTACTCACATATTTGGAATGTGACAACCAAGAGCTATTTTGTGATATATGGGGGATCAATATTAATTTTATTTCATGAAATTAGTTATAGTGTTTTGTATTTTTATATTTCAGAAGGGTTATAAGGTTAATTATTCATGAAATGATTACGTTCTACATATGATGAACTATTTGTGTACAAAGTCTCTATAGATGACCCAAGTTAAAAGGTTGATTAGTGATTAACATTAATTCAATGATGTCCATATTATTTATTTTGAGAATTATTTTAATGTGGTTATAAAAAAGGATTCCACGAATGTCAAGTGATAACCAATCATGTCTGCAATGCCCACAGGTCTTAAAACCATGACTGAAAGATGATAAGGGTTTCACACCTACAATTGTTCTACATGATTTCTTAGTTAATGTGTAATTATTTTTAATGAATAATTATTAATGGAGAACCATAATTGTAACATTTTAAGAATAGATATTAATTTATTAACTATTTTGATTTTGAGAATTATTTTGAGATAAATAGTTACCCTTTTTATGTTTTATAGGAATTCTGATCCAATAAAATGTATTTTAGTGCTTTCAACATTGAATTTAATTTCTAGACATCCATTACCTGAAGTAATGGATGAATTATAAATTGATAAAAGTACAAACAAAAAAGAAAATTTCATTTATATAAATATAACAAGTAATCACATTTCCTTATATTCTGGGTCAATAAAAGGATTACTCAAATTCTGAAAAATGATAAAAAAAAATGTTGTCAAAATACATTAATTTTTGTTGATCCAATGTCACTCTAAATCATCACAGATTTAGGACATTGAGGCCCTCAACATTTTATTGACCATTCAATTATTTGGGATTAATAAACTCAATCACTCACTATTTATATTTACACCTTTCATCCATGTCAATTCTTTCATTTTCCACATATGTTCTCCCATGTGTAAACCTAGTTATGAGTTACTTTGGGTAACCATCATGTTTCAAAAATTTATTTTTCTAAATAAAGTTTTAGTGTTTATTATTTAAATGTGTGTTTCTATTAAAGGAAATATCAAGTATTAAATCTTTGATAACCTAGGATAATTATGAGGATGAAAATCATTTTATGGGTGGAACAATGTAACATCCATATATTTTGTAAAATATTTTTCTCCTCCATTAATTTAATCTTCTTGATAATTTTCATTTCACGTAACACTGGAAATAATTATTATATATATATTAAAGCACCAATTCGGATTGTGTTATACACAATTACCATTTAATCATGAACATGATGAAATATAATGGTTATATTCCTATATATATAACATTGATATAAGCTTACGTTTCACATAAGACTTAATTTCTTTGATGGTTTATGTAACAGGCAAGACATAGTTTTACTAAATAATTATATAATATTTTAAAAAATATAATAATATATATATAATATGTTAAATTAGATATTTGTAATATTATTAACTAAATTATATAAATATATGTTTATCACGAAATATAAAATTAATTAATTAGTTAAAAATTATTTCTAATTTCATATAAGAACCAATTGAATATAAATGTAGTGCTTTTATAGAGAACTACTATTATGCTCACATAGATGTTTTAATCCTAATAAATTAAATTAATTGCAATTAATTAGAAATTTTATTGTAATATACATGTTATATATCCAACTAAATATTTTTTATATTTATACAATATATTTTATAACTATAAGATGCGAATAAAACCAATTTAACACATAAAACCCTATATGTTTGTTAAGGAAAATTTATCGCCTTTTAATGGAGAGTCCATTTAAAATAAAATTAATGGAAATTTTATAAATTTAATATGTAAAAATAAACTTCATATTTGAAATATAATAATAAAACTATGTCATGGAATTTTTTTGTATTTTTCTATGATGTTTTTTTACTGAACAGTAAAAAATACTGTATTTTAGTTGAAAACTGTTTTTTTATCTAATTTATTGATAAGGTTAAATAAAATTTTAAAATAGTTTAAAAGTTTAATTTTATAGTATTTTAAACAATTAATCCAACATAGGTCATTAAAAACAATTTTACATTGAAATTGGACATAAAAGCAAAGCAAATTATTGGTCATTTTTTTTAAAACCCGCATTGGTGACCCGACTACAGGATTAAATTAAAATTAATTTCTACCACTTCTGTGATTTTAATTTAGAAAAATGGATTCCATATTTTGAATAATAATAATTTATAATTTATAATATGGTCAAATTTATTTTTGAGAAAAAATTAAAATTGAAATTAATTAAAATTCACTACAATGATTAAGGTTAAATTAGTATTAATAGGGACAAAACCATAACATTAAGGACTAAAACATCCAATACACTGTCACAAAATAAATTTTATGTATATATGTCAACCCTGTTCTCTAGTTTCTCCACTTGGGAACATTTTTGATCCACTTTCACTAAAACAATGTGGGTGGGGTTCCTTTCTTTAAAAATAATACAAGAGTACCACTCCTCATCCATTATAAAAGGCCTTCGCTCCTCTCACATTTTCACACCTCTAAAGCCACTTTTGATTGACCAAAATCTACCAAAAAAGCACGAAATAATCTCTCACTTTCTCCATGAATCCTCCCTAGGTATTAATTCTTTCCAAGTAATCCCTTTGGTGCAAAACAAAAGGAGTTACCCGATTAAAAGGTAACTCACTTCATCAAACTCCATTCTTTTATTTTCTTTCTCAACTCCCTAAAATATTCTTATTAAATTTATTATATAAAAATAAAGTCTTCAATATACAAGTATGTTTTTATTATAATAATTATACCTACTCTTACACACACTCCCATCCAATGGGTAACAGGCATACTGTTTATCTGTACGATGGACTGCTGCCTCACTAAATGATGACTTTTCATTTTTCAGTTATCACTTATCATGGTGGAAATAGTGATAAAAAATAAATTAATATATGTTATATATAATATTTATTATTTAATTAATATTATTTTTTTATAATAAATATCTATATACTTTTCATTTTGTATTAATATGATAATTTTGTCTGAGGAAGTGTGGACTACCGTCCTCTCAAAGTGATGTGATTCGTTCATACACTACATAGATTGTATTAAGGTTATTTTTATTACATATACAGTATAAATATTTTATATCAAATCTACTGTAAAAATGATATATATATATATATATTACATTATTATTTTCAACATGACAATCAAATTAAAATAGCATTCATGTGTAGTATGACTTACCGTCTCCATGAATAGTGTATTCTGTTTTATTCTTCTATATTATAAAGGATATTATAATACACATATACTGAATATAAATTAATTTCAAATCATCCTTCACATTATGTAAGTTATGATATAAATAAAATGACCAAAGATATTACAAATTAAGATACATGTTAAAAACAAAGAATATATTACCTGAAGTAAATCCGTAACATATAATTGATAAAAAGTTGGTAATATGAAGCCATAATAAAAAAATTAATGGTATTAAAATTAATCATATGGTTTTATCATTTATTTATAATAAATTTATAAAACTAAATTTTTATATGAGGAGTATATAATTACATCTAGATTTTCTATCTTGAATCTAATTCCTTTTATTATATTTGAAACGTCATGTAATTTCATTTTCATTCATGGGAAGTGTGGTTCAAAGTTACCATGATATTAGAGTTTATTGAAATAATATCATCATTTTCAAGATGGTTTAAGATTATGCTTTCATTGATGAAATATTTCGATCCATATGTCAAGAAAACATTTGAATTTTATTCTTATCTAGTTATTTATGATATATTCATTTATTGGTACCATTTTTACCACTATTTGGTATAAAATATAGTTATTAAAGTGTTTTTAATATGTTTCAACTTTACCACTCTCTTCGGTTGGGAATCTATGTTCATTCAAAACCATGTCTTCAAAAAGGATTCCAAAAATGATATTTTATTATCCTATAATATTTAAAATAAATATTTACCCATGTTTTTCATTTTTAAAAATAGGTTTTTTAATAATGAATATTCTTGTCATTTTCTGGTCTAGGCACATTTCTAAACCTTTTACAGTGTAAAAGGAAAGTTCGGCATGTTCAGGTCTATCCTCTATCATGAAAGAGATTCCCTTGAAGACTCGTTTACAAGATTAAAAATTCATTTTTTTGAAACGAATTTTTTTCCTTATATTCTATAAATTAATTATTTCAATGTATTTTCAAATAAAAATGTTTTCAAAACCTTTACAATCTATTTTATAAGTTTTCAAGGAAAATAGTTTCAAAAAAAATTCAAGATTCATTTTTAAGTAATCCAGTAAAATGGGTTTCAATTTTTTTAAGATCTATTCATTAGTTTTATTCTCTAGAAAATGGTCTTCAAAAGTTTTTATGTTTTCTAAAATTATATTTGGAATAATAAAGAATATTTTTCCTCAAGAAATGTTTTTGAAAGATAATTCAAAATCATTTTCTATTTATGATGACATCCTTTAATGTTAGTCATTACATTCATGAAAACAATCTAAAAGATCCATTCATATTCTTTATCTGAATATTTTATTATTTATGTAATGGAATTTATGAAACACATTTCTATTTTAGGGGTTATATGTTTATAAAATCCATTTTTCTTTCATGGGTTATTCTTTTTATGAAATAATTATGAAACATGTATTTTTTTCATAGGTTATGACATGATTACATGTTTATGATACCCATTTCCTTTCATAGGGTAATGATATGATTGTTTATGATTTTTTTCACATGTTTGTATGATTTCATTATGAGATGGTAGGGACATATATATTCTTCCAATGCATTGGGTAAAGATTTATATCACATGAGATACACTAAGATGGTCTTTGGAGTGAACATTGACTACTAAGATGGCCATGGGAGTGAACCATGACCACCAATATGGTATGAGGAGTGAACTCATTCTACTAAGATGGTAATGGGAATGAACCATTACTACCAAGATAGTATGGGGAGTGAACCCATAATACCAAGATAGTCTAAGTATCAAAGCCCCGGATACTATATAAATCATATTATATTATTATATGTTTTCCACAATTCCACGTTTTATACTTGTGGTATGATTTCATGGATTATTTTCTTTATTTCTTTATTTTCCATGTCTTATAAAATGTCAAGGGTTATTCCTTGATTCATTTTTATGATCTTTGATATGCAGGGTGAGATATTTTAATGTTATGATCACATTATCCAACCCCTATGTTTATTTTAATGTTTAGTTGTCTCTTTATATACACTTATTGAGCATCTAAGATCACCCCCTTTGTGTTTCATTACTTAGGTGATGAAGATTTTTATTAATTATGATTTGTCTATGAAAGGTTATAGTCATGATGAACCTAGTGGGAGATAAAATATCTCCCTTATGAACCAGTGTTTATGTTTCTAAATTCCCAAAGGCACTACACTATTATGGACTTTGGGGTGTCTTTTTTTGTAATGTTTTAAGTATTTAGGAAAAGTGATTTTATGTCTATGTATTTCAATAAAGGGTATATATACTCATCTTGGTTGTAATATTTATATAAAATTCCCTCAAATGGTGTTTATATTGTTTGAAATGAAAAAAACCATAAGGGTGTCTATGAAAACCTCCTTTGGGGAGGTCATGAAAACTCTCTTCTAGGAGGTTATGATTTTAATGAAAACACGTCTTTTTGGATGGTCTTGATACTACTGGTCTATTTACAGTGTATTTTTATAGAGGATTATAGTATTATGGAAGGGGAGGGAATTATTGGTATGTGCTAGCTGTCCGGGGCATATAGGGAATTCGATGGGTGAGGATGAGTCTCTTTCAAGATAGAGTTTCTATTATCGAGAAGCATTGTATTATAGGATAGAGAATTCCACAGGTGGTGATAATGAGATTTATAATTAACCAATTCATTATACTATAGACTAGGGTGAGTTTATCCCATAGTTCATTATCACTAAATACCGTGGTGAAAGACACCAAGGTCATTATTATGGTTGGAATAGTCATCATGATGTGATTAGAGACACTCTAACACTATCTGAAGTTGGTATGGTTTATTAGGATTGCATACATGAGGATATATGGTGTATTTTATTTTTAAGAGTATGTTATTTATTCAGATATTGTAACATTGACATATCATTACATTTTTAGTATGTACAAGACCTCGTTTGTGGTTCCCTATTATGTTTTGTACTCACACCCTGCTCATGTATCCATTGAACTTGGGTACCCAATAAGTCGCTCAATTTTTTTTTGGTATACATTTGGTTGGGTATTAGGATTGGATTATCGATCATGATGACTTCGAATCTGAATACTATGATGTGGTGAGGCTTGATGTTGGGAGTAGGGTCTTATTAGATTTTATTTATTTGTTTATTCTGAATATGTGATTATTCATGTGGGATATTGGTCTTGTGTGATTTTATGTCTATATTTCATTTGTTATTTCATGTTTTGGTAATTTATTTTCTTCATACTTTGATGGTGTTCAGTTGCTTATATGATACTTTTTTATTAATTTTTTTATTTTGAACTCTGATATAAGTGGTATATTCTTCCCATGGAACTCCATTAGACTCATATTGTTGGAAGGTAGTCTTTGACATATGGAGAGGTGTTCCTTAGGTCACTTATAGTGATCTATGATGGGATGTTATAACTCCAACTTTACTATCTTTCATTTTTTGGGAAATTAAATTGATTACCACAAGTTGTCCGGACAACCACCTACAAAAATTAAAACAAATTCAACTATATTTTTATTCTTTATCTAAAAATATTTATATTTGATTTAATACCATTATAATTCTAAATTATATCATTATTCTTTTACTATAATAATATTATTTCAAAGTAAATAATTTCTTAACCATACCCCCATCGAATTATTGCATATTTCTGTTTGGGTTAGTTTTACCACCAATATGGACAGTACTATAAAAAATATCATGAATGAATTCTTGGAATTTAAGTTATAATATTATAATAATTAAATAAGATATTCATGATTTTATTATATTTTTTTATGGTTTATATTAATTAATTTATATATTATTAAAATGTCATATTCGATCTCTAATATCGCCAAAATAATTTGACCATGATTCTATTTTCATGTAAATTAACTAAATCACTCTTGGAATGAGACTACAGATTTATAAATAAATATAATTTTTCTATTAAAGTATCTTAAATGATATTTTAATGATGAATTTTTTTATAATAATTAATAATATCACCACTATTTTGAAAATATGTCAAAGCGATCAAGATTAATCACACTTGATATCGGAAATAGGTATCAACTAAGTAACATGCATGTAGAAAATAATTATAAAATTTGTTTATAAATTTTAAAGATATTAATATTGTCTTGAAATACGTTACTATGATATTTATGTTTTTTGTTTAGTATGTTAGGTGCATGCACAAAGCGAATCAGGACCAAGGTAATGGTGCTTCATCTCAGTTTACATTTATTGAGACGTGTTTTGTTTATACACCTAATTCCATTTAAATGTTCTGTATACTTTCTACTAGATATATCATATCATTAGTAATCTTTAATACATCATATTTGATGTTTAATTTTAATTTCCCAATTACAAGGATTTTTTATTATAACATAACCTAAGTCATAATGGATAATGATATCTTAAAAATTATTTATTTGTGTTATAATATTTCTTCATGAACCTATTTCTTCTATTATTTGTTTAGTCCATCCAAATATTTTATATAAAAAATTTTACTTATAATTTTTGGAAAATAATTTGTTTATTTAAATATCCCACCTCAAGTAATTTCTTCCTCATTTATGTATGAAATTATTAAGAATAATTCACATTCACTTTAATAATAATTTTGCATCCATGAAAAGTTTTTCATTTCCCACCAATGATCTCCTTTATATTTATAAACCTAATTATCTGTTATCTTCTATAGCATTCATTTATTCAATTTACCTATTTTTAAAAATAAATTTTATTAATCATTTTTACGATGTGGGTTTTTATAGAGACCCCAAACATGAACATACATGGACATTACATTACTTTTTTAGAATACTTAATACATAACAAAAACCAACACACAAGGACCGTAATATTTTAGTGTGTTTGGAATCTTGGAACATAATCTTCTAATCATGGCGAAAGATCTTCAACATCTCCCATAAAGATCTTCCCCCTTTTGATTTCTTACCTAAAACCTTTCTTTATATACTGGGGAAAAGAAAACATATAAATTGTTAGCTCAAATGCCCAGTAAGGGTAAGCATGGAGAAAATAAAAAAAACCGTATACATTTGAACTTAAAAACTTGAACATAATGTTTAAACATCAAAATCTTGTGAATAACATAAAACATGGCATTATAAATGGCATAGATCATAATAGATCATCAATCAGGATAAAATAGCATGGGAAAAAACATGTAATTGTGGAAAACCATAAATCACTTGATTTGATTTCCATAGTAGCCAAGGCATTGCTGGCAAGACCATGTTAGTGGACAAAGTCTCTTACTGAATCGAGTTCACTCTTCGTTCTAGTCCTGTATCACTAAACCAGATTAACTTTCCATTCCAGCCATGTCTATCTAATGAGATATAAATCTTTACCGAATTCATTGGTGGAAGATATAGGTCACAACCATCTCATAATTAAATCATTATTTTTTGTGCCACAAAATAAACATACATCATTCATAATAACCCAACGAATAAAATGTGTTTCATAAACATCATCACATCCTAAAACAATCCATATAAAATAAATGGATATCATTTCATCATAAGAAAAATCAAACCATGTAAATAATAGAGACATTATACTTGAAAAATAAACATACTAAATAATGTCATCTTATATGGAAAATAGTTTTGATAAAACACTTGAAATGAATTCTTGAGGAAAATATCCTTTCTTCTTCAAAATCATTTTCTTTTCTCAAAATTCCATGAAATTTTAAAATAATATGATTTGGCTGAAAATAATCATGTATTTTTTTAGAGAAATCATCATTAAAATAAGTAATTATGAAATCTTAAAAATCCATTCATGTTGGATAAGTTAAAAAAACATTCTTCTCGTACTTTTGCCGGAAAAGTCAAAAAGTACCTTATATGGTAACCAAAGGAAAGATTCCTTCCGTACAATGTGGTAAAAAGTCAACAAAGGGTAAAAATGAATTTAAAAATACATGGAGGAATAATAAACATTTTATGAAAACATTTTTAGAAAACAATGACATGGATGATAAACTTTACCCCAGTAAATACTTATGTATAAGCAATCTCGGATAAAAATGATATTTGCAAAATTATCCCTTACCATATGTCTGATATGCTTCTTATGTATACTAAAATCATTTATAATGATTTAGATAATGTCATTTACTTATTACAGAATCATATTAATTGTTTTGATATCATATATGGTTCATATATGACTTTATATTACCTGTTCTTTTGTAAATTCCATGTTAAAACAACATTTTGGGTAAAATCGTTTCATTTATCGTATGTGTTTCGACTTGTTGTTCATGATATTATTACTTATATCCCGATTTAATTACTTCCATAATTTAAAACATGATTTATATATAATATTTATTCAGCATATAAATATATATGATAGATCGATAAATGGAATGAAATACACCGTTCATGGAGACGGTAGGCCGTACGTACGCATGAACGCTATTTTCGTTTCCTTATTTAATTTAATAGAATTAAGTAAATGAAAAATATATGTACATAAATACAGAATATTTATTATGTAATATATTTCATTATTATTTAGTATATATCCTTTATAATCATACTTGAATGGTTAATCAGGGAAAATGAATCTCATCGCGTTCGTGGAGACGGTAGTCCGTACGTACGCACTAGCGATGATATCGTTCCCATAATTATTTAATAGAATTATACTGGATGATATAATGTCTCAGAATCAGTATGATATTATAATAACCATATATTGTTATTATTTACACCATTATACCCATCCAAGTAAGGTGGTGGTGGAAAAACTGATTACACCACGACGTGGAGACGGTATTCCTCACGTACGGACGTGGGGTGATTTCGTTTTCCATTGGATGGATAGAAGGTAAAATGGGGTTGTTTTATTTTTTTAATATCATATCAGTATATTAGTGATAATTATTTTATTACTTTAAAATGAAAAACCTAAATAAGAGGAAGATGAAGAACAAATAAACTTGAAAGAATCGGTAGAAGAGATTACCTCTTCTTCGACGCATCTCCTTTAAGCTTTCTCTTAAGGGACAAGAGTTGGTCTTATGAGAATACCATAACCTCCAGAATTATTCTAGGGAAGTGGAGAAGATAAATGCGAAGGTTTTGTATGAGCTTAAAGGGTCAATGTGTTGTGAAGATGAGAGGGAGGAGGTGCCCTTTTATATGGGAAGAGAGGAGCACTTTTGGAAACCTCAAAAATATTAATTTATAATAATCTCAAAACCCACATAAAAACTTCCAAAGTGAATCAAATTAGGATATGAGGTAATATAGGGTTGTAATATCAACAAACAATAAAATTCAGAATTGTTGGGAAATTATTTGAAACCTTATCAACTTGATTTATCCTTATTTAATCAATTTAATTTTATTTGTGGTAATAAGATTCTAAATTTTTAAATTGTTATAAATAATTACTTATGTGTTGTTAATTGTTCATAATTGCATAATATATGACATTTTAGAACATATAAATTTTATTTTATAATTTTTATATTTTTTTGTGATTTTTAAACAATTTTATATTATGTTATTTTTATAAAATAACAATATTGTCAATTTTTACACTATTCATTTATTAGAATTTAAATAAAATCCAAAAAAGAGATATGTTCGAAATCAAAATTTTTAAAAGATTCATAACATGTCATAGTTATCTATAAAATTCGTGTAACATATTAAATAGTTCATATAATATTTATTTTAATATTTTTAAAACAATTTATTTGATGTTTCAATCAATAAAATAATTTCAGCATCACTATTGTGTCATCTTAAATGATAATTATTTAATCCCTAAAAATTCTATATAAAATCCAATGATGTATATAATTTTATTATATTTTTGGGGACTATTAATTTTCGAATTTTCATGAAGGTTATCACTAAATTAGAATTATTATACTTATAATATTTAAGAGAGTGACATGTTGTCACTTTCTTAGGTTTTAAAAATAATTAAATAATTTTCATGTTCATAATTCCATAAAATGGATCTATTCTGACCCTTAGGTGATATGGGTCTACTTTTAGTCATCTAATAGAATTTTCGTAGGTTTTAGGGTAATTTTATAATCTTATATTGACCCTTAATTACCCGATTTACCTTTTACTACAGTAAATAAAAATTACAGAAGTTACTATTCATAATATAAAAAAAATAAAATTAACCTACTAACATATTCTGGACCCATTAAATTCAAATATAGAATCCATTTTCCAAAATTCATAACATATAAGTTGCAGTAATTAATTTAAAATTAATCCCATTGTTGAAAAATTGGGTTTTTGTTTAAAACATTGTAAAATATTGAATTGATTTAACCTATTAATTCAATGTAAAATCAATGCTAATTACATAAATTATATTAAATTGTAAAATTATATTCTATTTATACTTTAAAACAATTTACTATTATAATTTAACCATATAAATTATCTCGATGAAAAAAGTTTTTTTAAGTAAAGTTTAGCGTGTTTTTACTATTCATCCAAATAAGAACATTGTCATAAAAATATCAAAACTTTATCCAATGTAAATTTTTATATCCTGATTCAAAATAAGAAGTTTATTTTGTAAAAATTATTTTATAAACTTGTCAAAAATTATATTTAAAATGGGTGCGCCATTAAAAGGTGACAAAACTGCATTTTTTTAAAAAATACTTATTTTACTCGAAATATTTATTTTGTTCTCATACCATGTTATAGAAAATGTGTAAGATGAATAGTAATGTTATAAAATAAAAAATGTAGTTAAAAATATTCATAAAGACTACTTTATAATAATATTATAAACATATATCGTTGTTTAGTGAAACTCGGTATTGCGTACAACACACACTATCGATGAAGGTCGTGATTGCATGTAATGTAAGCGAAGTCAAGGTTTTGTGCGTTGCAAGGCTCATTTGTTTTTTCATATAACAAAATCCAACCATATTTCATTTATACATTGAATATATATATATATATATACAATCAATGTTTCGTAGAATAACTACTATCAAACAAACTTGAAATTGTGTGTAACACGATCCAAGATTAGTGTTGCGTATAATTCAAGCTAATACGGTGTTGCGTATATCGCAAGATAATCTTGGTGTAGATTACAACAGAAGATATGAAAGAAATTAAAAGGAATATATCTTATAAAATCTCGGGGTGTTACATTCTACCCCCCTTAAAATAAATTTCTCCGTCGAAATTCGTCGGGGTTATTAATGGTTTATTACATGAGAGTTTCTTTCATAGAAACCCACATCATAAAAAGGAATACCAAAAATTATCTTTAAAAACTGAAGTATGAAACATAACGGTTACCCAAATTATCTAATCACTGGGTTTCCACATAGGAGAACATAGGTGAAAATATGGATATAAAAGAGAAATCTATCTATCATGTTCTGATGGAGAGTGGTAGAGAACATGGCTATGAAAAAGCCAACAATCACAAAGCCATAAATTTGTGATGATCTACGGTACCATCTGATTCATTGTATATGAAGACACTTGGACAACACTTTTTTGTTTTCAAGATCATTTCCATAATGTTGAAGAATTTGAATTAGAATAAATACTTACTTTATTTTTTTACAATATCACAATTGGTCGTGCCTCGAACAATTTCCACTTCATATCTTAATGAAATGAAGTTGAATTTGTCATTCTTAAAGTGTTAGCAGATCATGTGATAGAATGATGGGTCATTCCATCTGTCTCAAACAAAAGGTTATCAAAAGTTATCAAATATACATAAGTCCATCTATGGCGAGGTTAATCATATATGATTCCAAAAATGGACTTATTTTTCATCTATCATACTGATTAATAAAATAAAACTAGTTTCTACTGACCAGGGACTTCATGTAGGTAAGAGGTAGGCGATAAAAGCCTGTCACACTCCGGTTGTGGGTTCGATTCTCACAACCTTGTCTGATGCGATGAGTTGTCACCCATCCTGGAGGTTATCCCTTTTTCTAAAACTACATTATTATAACATTCCTATAGTAATATTGAAAAAAGCTATAGCCTTAAACAATACTATATTATTTCTAACTTAATTCATTCCAATCTTTAGTCTTAACCAAAATACATCACTCCAAGCTCATAGTATAAAGAAAATTATTATTTGAAAGTTCACATAACAAGCACGTGAATACCATCATTTATCTCCCATATATCATAAGATATATCTTTTTGGTCACATTACAAATATGTGAATACCTTAATCATGTATTCTTATAAAAAATGAATACCCATTGAACATTAGTGAAAACAAGAATGCTGTCAAATGTTAACACTTTCCACAAACAAAAAATCCAAAAATTCTTTATACTCAAACCATGATGTCACTTTGTCCTTATATCAGTCATGATCTCATTTCATTTTCTCTTTATCCCTTTATTATGTGCATATCATCTTCTTTCCAGAAATATTTCAATCACTTTTCATGGTTACCGGTACCATATAATTATTGAAAACCAATACATAGATATTCCAAAATTCCACAATACCATAAATGAGATTCCACGATACTATATTGAAATCCCATTACATAAACACTTAATCATTCCACAACTTCCTTTTCATACTCAACATCACAAATAGTGATATAATGTGACATCCCTTTATCCTTTTCCTTAAGAGGTTTCTCACTTAAATCATCATTAACCCTTGGATTAGGGAATTTATTAGAATAATGCCCCAATTCCTTGCACTTGAAGCATTGAAGTGTTGGTGGAGCGTTCTCTGTAGTCTTTTCTCTAGTCACATTATTAGCTACCTTTTTTTCCATTACATCGTCACTCAACTGCTCGATGACCTTCTTTTCCACACGTAATACATTTTCTAGTACCTTTTAGACAATCTCCACTATGCTTATTTCCACGCTTTGATCATAAAGAAACATTCATCTTCTTTTCACCAATGTTCTGAGTTTTCTCCCTGAACTCTATCTTTCGTTTCTTATCAAAACTATGACATGGATATGTAACACCAACTTCCATTTCTACCTTGATAGCACAACACACAACTTCTTCATAGCTACTGAAGTATCTTATAGCTAATTCCTTCCAAAGACTTGGTTTTAGGCCACTAAATAATCGATCAACATTACATTCTGGTTGGATGATAAATCCAAATGCATACCTTGAATGCCTTGTAAAATTCACTTCGTACATACCAACAGATTCATCATCATGTTGCTTAATCTCAAGTAACTCCTTTTCCATATTTGTTTGAAGAATACGAGGGAATTACTTATTGAAAAACATGTTCTTGAACTCGTCCCATCCCATTGATTCAATTTCATCTTGGGGCCTTATATTCTTAATTAGAGTCCACCACTGGTCTATTTCACCTTCTAAATGGTAAATAGCTAGAATGACTTTTTCATGTTCTGAACTGTGAAGTATGGAAAATATCTTTTCAATGGTATTGATCCATTGTTCAGCAACAAGTGGATTAGAAGACACACTTAAAGAAGGTGGATGTTTCCTAATGAAGGACTCAATAGAATATTGTTCCCTTATCTGCTCATTTGGAAGTCCAGAATGATTCATAGCTTGTGTAAGTTTGAAAATAAGATTTTGTACTCCATCTCCCATAACATTGGTTTGTTCAGAAGGACAATCATTGCCTTGTCCATTACATTGATCAACACGGTGCCTTCGGGTTCCAGCCATCATCTAAAACCCAAAATGAATAGTGTGAGAGGAAAAAATCATTCTAGGTAAAACAACATGATAAAGGGGGAGTACCTTCAATATCTAACATCTTAGGTTTAATTCAAATATCATTACTATAATACTAGGACTATAACCTATACTTATACATAAACTTAGGGACATCCCTAGACATACCTTAGAAATATATCTAGGGATTTCACTAAAGTTTTCACATCCTAGTTTCCAATGTTTAACTAAACAATTGCTCTGATACCAACTGTAGAGACCCCAAACTTGAACGTACATGGATATTGCATTACTTTGGCAGAATACTTAATACATAACAAAAACCAACACAAAAGGACCATAATAGTTTAGTGTCTTTGGAAATGTGGAACATAATATTCTAATCATGGTGAAAGATCATCAACATATCCCATACTGATCTTACCCATTTTGTTTTCTTTCCTAAAACCATTATTTATATCCTGGGGAAAAGAAAACATATAAAGGGTGATCTCAAATGCTCAGAAAGGGTATGCATGGAGAAAATAAAACAAACCATATACATTTGAACTTAAAAACATGAACATAATGTTTAAACATCAAAATCTTGTGCAATGACATAAAACATGGCAGTATGTAAGGCATGGATCATAATGGAACTTCAATAATGATAAAATATCATGGGAATAAAACATGTAATTGTGGAAAACCATTAACCACTTGATATGATTTCCATAGTATCCAAGGTATTGCTTCCAAGACCATCTTAGTGGAAAAAGTCCCTTAATGAATCGAGTTCACTGCTCGTTCCAGTCCTGTATCACTAAACCGGATTAACATGCCATTCCAGCCATGTCTATCTCATGAGATATAAATCTTTACCCAATTAATTGGAAGGAGATATAGGTCACACCAATCTCATAATGAAATCATTCTTTCATGTGCCACAAACTAAATATACATCTTTCATAATAACCCAACAGATAAAATGGGTTTCATAAACATCATCCCATACTAAAATAATCTATATAAAAGAAATGGATATCATTTCATCATAAGAAAAATCAAACCATTTAAATAATAGAGACATTATACTTGAAAAATAAACATACTAAATAATTTCATTTTAGATACAAAATAGTTTTGATAAAACACTTGAAATGAATTCTTGAGGAAAATATCCTTTCTTCTTCAAAATCATTTTCTTTTCTCAAAATTCCATGAAATTTTAAAAGAAAGGGATTTGGTTGAAAATAATCAAGTAATTTTGTAGAGGAATCTTCATTGAAATAAGTCATTATGAAACAGTAAAAATCCTTTCATACCCGATAAGTTAAAAAACATTCTTCTCATATTTTTCCGGAAAAGTCAAAAAGTACCTTATATGGTAACAAAAGGAATGATTACTTCCATATAATGTGGAAAAAAATAAAAAATAAGGGTAAAAATGAATTTAAAAATACATGGAAGAATAGTAAACATTTTATGATTTTTTTTAGAAAACATGGACATGGATGATAAACATACCCCTAATAACACTTACATATAAGCAATCTCGGATAAAAATGAGATTTGCAAAATTATCCCTTACCTTATGTATGATATTCATTGTATGTATTTGAACCTCCTGTATAATGATTTAAATAATGTCATTGAATTATTAAAGAATCATATTCATTATTATGATATCATATATGGTTCACATATGACTTTATATTACCCGTTCTTTTGTAAATTCCATTTTAAAGCAACGTTTTGGGTAAAATCGTTTCATTTACCATATGTGTTTCGACTTGTTGTTCTTTATATTATTACCTATAACCTGATTTATTTAATTCCATAATGTAAATCATGATTTATATATAATATATATTCAGCATATAAATATATATGATAGATCGATAAATGGAATGAAATACACCGTTCATGGAGACGGTAGATCGTACGTACGCATGAACGATGTTTTCGTTTTCTTATTTAATTGAATGGAATTATGAAAATGAAATTTATATGTAAATAAATATAGTATCATTTTTATTTAATACATTTCATGATTATTTATTATATGTACTTTATAATCATACTTGAATAGTTAATCATGGAAATTGAATCTCATCACGTTCGTGGAGACGGTAGTTCGTACGTACGCATGAGCGATGATATCATTCCCATAATTATTAAATATAATTGGAGTGGATGATATAATGTATCATACACAGTATGATGTTATAATAACCATATATAGTTATTATTTACACCAATATACCCATCCATGTAATGTGGTGGTGGAAAAAATGATTACACCCTGGCGTGGAGACGGTATTCGGTACGTACGCACGCGCAATGATTCCATTTTCCGTAGGATGGATAGAATGTGAAATGAGGTTTTTTAATATTTATAATATCATATCACTATATTAGTGATACTTATTTTATTACTTTACAATGAAACAACTAAATAAGAGGAAGATGAAGAAGAAAGAATGTTGAATGAATCGGTAGAAGAGACTACCTCTTCTTCGACGCACCTCTTTTAAGATTCTTCTTAAGGGACTAGAGTTGGTCTTTTGAGAAGACCAGAACCTACATAATGTTTATAGGGAAGTGTAGAAGATAAATTGGATGGGTTTGGATGATCTTGAATTCTCAATGTGTTGTAAAGAGGAGAGGGAGGAGGTGCCCTTTTATATGGGAACAGAGATGCACTTTTGGAAACCTCAAAAATATTAATTTATAATAAACTCAAACCCCACAAAAAAACTTCCAAAGTGACTCAAATTCAGATATAAGGTAAGATAGGGTTGTAATATCATCAACCAATCAAATTTATACATGTTGGGAAATTATTTTAATTCTTATCAACATGATTTATCCTTATTTAATCTATTTAATTTTATTTGTGGTAATAAGATTATAAATTTTTAAATTGTAATAAATAATTACTTATGTGTTGTGAATTGTCCATAATTGGATAATTTATATTTTAGACCATATAAATTTTAATTTAATTTTTTTAAATATTTTTGTTATTTTTAAACAATTTTATATTATGTTATTTTTATAAAATAACAATAGTGTCAATTTTTACAATATTCATTTATTTGAATTTAAATAAAATCCACACAAGAGATATGTTCGAACTAAAATATTTAATAGATTAATAAAATGTAATAGTTATCTATAAAATTAATGGAGAATATTAAATAGTTCATATAATATTTATTTTAATAATTTTAAAACCATTTGTTTGATATTTTAATCAATAAAATAATTTCAACATCACTATTGTGTCACCTTAAATGATAACAATTTAATCCCTAAAAATTATAAATAAATTCAAATGATTTAGATACGTTTATTATCTTTCTGGAGACTCTTTATTTTATATGTTTCATGAATTTTATCACTAAATTAAAATTATTATACTTATAAGATTTAAGAGAGTGACATGTTGTCACTTTTTTTAGATTTAATAATAATTTAATTATTTTCATGGTAAAAAGTTCATAAAATGAATCAAATACTACCCTTAGGTGATATGGGTAGACATTTAGTCGTCCAATAGAATTTTGGTAGGTGTTATGGTAATTTTATAATTTTATTTTTACCCTTAATTACCCGATTTACCTTTTACTATAGTAAATAAAAATTACCGTATTTACTATTCATAAAATCAAATAAATAAAAGTAACCTACTATCATAATTGGGACACACTGAATTCAAATATGGATTCAATTTTTCAAAATTCCAAACAAATTATTTTCAGTAATTAATTTAAAATTAATCCCATTGTCCAAAAAAATGGGTTTTTGTTTAAAACATTGCAAATGATTGAACTGATTTAACATACAAATTCAACGTAAAATCAATGATAATGACATACATTATATTGAATGGTAAAAATATATTCTATTTATACAGTAAAACAATTTACTATTATAATTTAACCATGTAAATTTTCACTATGAAAAAAGTTGTTTTTAAGTAAAGTTTAGCGTGTTTTTAATATTCATCAAAATAAGAATGTTGTCAGAAAAATATCAAAACATTATCCAATGTAAATTTTTATATCCTGATTCAAAAAAATAAATTTATTTTTTAAAATTGAACTAATAAAATTGTCAAAAATTATATTTTAAATGGGTGCGCCATTAAAAGGCGAAAAACAACATTTTTTTAAAAATACTTATTTTACCCGAAAAATTTATTTTGTTCACATACCATGTTCTAGAAAATGTGTAAAATTAATAATAATGTTATAAAATTCAAAATGTAGTTAATATTATTCATAACGGCTAGTTTATAATAATATTCTAACCATATATCATTGTTTAGTGAAACCCGAAATTGCGTACAACACACGATATCGAGGATGGTCGTGATTGCGTGTAATGCAAGCCAAGTTAGGGTTGCGGGTGGTGAAAGACTCCTTTGTTGTTGCGTATAACAAAATCCAACCATATTTCATTTATACATTAAATATATATATATATATACACTCAATGTGGCGTAGAATATCTACTATCAAACAAACTTGAAATTCTATGTAACACGATCCAAGATTAGTGTTGCGTATTCTACATGCTAATATGTTGTTGCGTATAGTGCAAGATAATCTTGGGGTAGTGTACAACAGAAGATATAAAAGAAATAAAAAGGAATACTTCTTATGAAATTTCAGGGTGTTGCAGTTTTCAATGATGATATTTTAAAATATTAAAAGGTTATTCATTCTTTCAAAATAAAATGTTTTATCTTCTACTCTACATTATTTTTAGAAATCCTATAGGTATCTCCAAATATATATTATTGAATATTCTATTTAAATTATAATTTTTGCTTCCAATATTTTCAATTTACCATTAAAAAATCACATTTTAAAGTGATGGTATATTCTTCATTTATACCAATGATAAAGGTTTTTTAAAAAATATTTTACGACCTCTCTCATTATATAAACATTATTTATTATAAATCTTCATTTCCATGTTTCTAATTCGGTTTTCTATTTTTTTAACTATGGATAGTTTTGAAATGAAAAGGAAATTTTCTTATATTTTCCCAAATAATTTTTTTTTATTTTCAATGAAATTATTTATTATCTAAAAGTCATTTTATTGGCATGTGTTTTTATGAATTAATTCTTCAGTGTTTTCCATAAAATATTATTTTATAAAAATTTTCTTTTGAAAACCCATTTTTTAACAGCCTTTATTTAAAATACTTTATCAAGAACAATGTATTTAGTTTTAAAGAAAATATTCTTATGAGTTTTCAATCAATTAAAATAGGGATGTTTCTTTATTTTTTCAAAGTTCAATGTATTAGTTTTAATGGAATTATTAATTTTTTTAAAAGGAATTTTAATGGCATGTGTTTTTAAGAAAGTATTTTTTAGTGTTTTTCAAATAAATATTCTCTTATAAAATTTTTATTTGAAACTTTTTCTAAAGGATTATATTTACAATATTTTATCAACATCATTGTATTCATTTTTGATGAAAATAATTTGATGGGATTCTAATCATTTATAATATGGATGTTTATTCATGATTTTTCAAGTGATTTTTCCAATAACCTAAAAATAGTGTTTTATATCTACGTTAATATCCTTTGATGTTCCTTTTGTTATATCATAGTTATGTTTTATAACACCATCCACATTATTTCTCTAGATGGATTATAGAAGGTTCTATGGAAGTTTTTTATAAAACCCATCTATTTTCCATGGGTTAATTAAGTGTTTTTTGATATATAAATGATTAATTTCTTGAAGAACATATATGTATGGATGATTAACGGGTGGGTCTAATATAGACCTCCAATGAATTGGTTAACAATTTATATCTCATGCGATAAGGATATTAATTGTGGATATTGTTTTATCCATAATCAGTTGCATGGAAATTTTATTTATTCATAATAAGAAGAACAGAATTTTTCTTTATTCACAATATAAATCATGGTTATATTATATATTCATAATATAAAGCATGTACATTTTGTTTTTTAACAATATGAATTATGAACATTTTTTATTAAAAATCTATTAATTTTAATATGATGATGTTTATAATAGAGCTCCTTATTATGTTATATTTCTATTTCATGTTATATGTCCATGTCATATTCCTAAAATTATCCTCCATGGTTCATGTTTATTATCTCTTGATTATACAGCCTTTTTATATGGTATATATTTCTTCAATTGAGATCAAATTTTCATCAATCATGAATTGTGAAAAACCGATTTTCTTCTGTATCCTTTTTAATAATAAATTTCTCCATGGTCTTGTTTTCTACCATTCTTTTTGTCTAACCCATGATTACATTTTCATTATTAATTTTACATTACCTTGAAATCAAAATCACCCATTTATTATGTTTTGATTCCCTAAGTATTGAAGATGAGTGTAACTTATGAGAGATCTAGGAGGTTCAGTATTGTTTAATTATAGATAAATGTTCATAGAATTTATAAAATCATTTTCCTACGTAACTGGTCATTCATGACACTAAACTAAAAATATCATTGACATCTGTGCGATTATTATGAGATATAATAGTAATATGAAATTTTTACAAGTTTATCTTGGATCATCTCACCTGGTATCAAAGTTAATTAGTAACTATTTTTGTTATTTTCACTATATATAAGACTATGGGTATGGGGTTCCTCAAAACTTAATTTAAATACATTTTATTTCAATTTTATTGAAAATTAACTGAAATAAAATAATCTATTTTTTCAAAGTGTATATTTCTTTACACTTTTGAGTGGATTAGTTTGTGGTTGATTAGTACTCAAGACGTGACCACCACATAATAAGGACCAGGGTTCAAATCTTTGATAGTGTAGGAACTATAGTGGAACTATAGAGGTATTTTAGTATAAATTGTAGACGTGATATATAAATATATAATGCTACTATAATATGTAGTTTTATTCACTAGATAAGGGATTTTAGGCCGTTGGATTGGGTAATTTGATCATAAGGCCTCCAGAAAATCACAGGCCTTCAAATCACAGTGCCTGTGAGACATCGTAGGCCTTTAGGAATTTGAAAATATGGGACAAACATTATAAAAACTAGGTGAAATTGAAGTAAAAGGAAAAATGAATTAACATAACAGGAAGGGAGTGTAGCATGGTGACATGTAGGGGTCATCGGGTGGGTACCCATGACAGGGAGATTAACACACTTGAACATATCTTTTATCCACTCATCCCCATGGATTTACAATGTGGGATTGATGGTTCTCCTACCATTATAATTCAAATAAATGATACAAGACATATGATGTGGGATGTTAGGCTAGTAATGGAGTGGGGTTCCAAATAAGGCATCACTAGGTGGGAGCCTGAAAAAAGAAATGGTTGTACTAACAACTGTCATCCAACCCTCTACCCGTAAGGTTTTATGCTACGGTTAGAAGGGAAACTTTCTACGGTATATTAAATGGTATCATGATAAATCATTTCTTAGTGTGGTGGGAGGGGTAATTCTAAATTCATACCGGTGACAATGTTTTATGACATCAACAGGGGGAGAAAATCCATTATATTGTCATCATGACATGATGCGTGTAGATTTGTTAGTCCTTAGGGCCACATAATAGGCCTTTGGGACACAATAAATATAGGGAATATAATTTTCATTGGCCCAATAGGCCTTTTAAGAACACTTATAGGATCTATTAAGTTATCCTACATTAACATATTTTCTAAAGGCACTGATTTATGAAATTACAACACCATCTATAATAAAAGAGGTTGAAAATTCTATTTTAAAATAATCTAATTTTATTGAAAATTATTGGCACTCTAATATAATTTTCACTAATACTATATATTTATCTCAACTATATCTTTCCTTGGGTTTGGAAAAAGAATAATCCATTGATAAGGAAGAGATTTTTTTATAAAAGAGTATAAAAGAACCAATTTTGATAGTACATGATTATCATGAAGATAACCCAAGTCAATATCTGGTGACCAACATGGTACCTCATATTTAAGATTAGGGGGATCCCAAAATCAACCCTTTAACCCCATTGAACTTGAATCCTACTATTAATCAATAAAGGGGGTGGAGACACTATAGTGTGTTTTCAAAGGGTGACTTCAAAATAAGGTCATGATGAGAAATGGAAGGAATAATATGTATTTATTTAAATCACACAATTATAATCCACGCTCATATTAGGGAAGACCCAAATATAGTACAATAATATATTACCATGATATAGTACCACTTTGGGTTTAACTAATATTTGTATTATTATTTTTTAATTTTTAGTTGTTTAGTATTTACCATTATTTTTAACAAATGAATTTTTTATATTTGTTATCCTATATAGAATCCATGTTAGAAAATAACTTAAGGACCACAATGATGATCAATTAAGTCTAAAAAAAGTTGAATAACTTCCTGCATATGTTGTGCACTACCATGGAATAATAGTATTTAGGTTTTAAATTTCCTATATGATTATTTTTATAATCATATTATTATATGTTTTAAATCTATATCATCAATCTGAATTTAATTAAATATAAAATGAAATTTGATTGTGGGGGAATGGGGAAACTACTATGTGTCTTTACTTATTTCTTCAATATCTCTATTTTTTTCTTATTTAGTGTGTTTTAATGTCATTATATTTTATAAATTTATTATTAAAAATCTGTTAATAAAAATATTTTTTTATTTTTAATAGAAAATTCCTTAAGGAGATATTAATGCTCAAAATTCATTTTGAAAACCAAGTCATTTTTGGGAATCATTATAATATTATTGAAAAATCAAGTCTATATTATTACTAATATGTTCTTATTGACACTATTTTTAATCATTTAAAATTTTTTAACTAATTATTTAAATTGATTCCCACTTCTGACTGGCCAAAAATAATATTCCCACCTTGAGAGATGATCAATAAATTTTATATACCATCATTGAAATACAATTATTTTATTTAGTAAAATTTAGATATTTATAATGAGATACAACATGGTTTTATTATTTTTAAGAGATCTATTGAGATCATAAATTGTATGAAAAATGATTTAGGAACATTATTTTTCATATATCCCATTTTCTATAAACTATCATCAAAACTACCATTTAAAATAGATATTTATTTTTAACCGCTAAAATCAATGAATGATTATTTTATGTATCCAAATTATAGGATAAAATTCTTAATAATTCTACATTGAATGAAAATTTATGATCACTATTGAAATCAAGTAGGTGGGGGGTGTTATTGTGTGAATTAAAATGGAGTAATACCATATAGTAAAAAAAAGGGGTTTAAATTCATTCATTTCAAAGAGTTAACATGTTTTATTTGAAATTCATATATCCCTATCAATATCCATAGAAAACAATATATATATATATATTGAAAGATGATGTATATAAGAAAAAAATATAGAGAAGTGGGGGAATTTATTTCTATTCATAAATTCATAAACTGTCAATATCTAAAGGAATTTAGAATAGGGGTTATGGGTGATTAATTATAAAGATATTTAGTGAGAGTACACAAATTTATTATTACATATAAATCATGTATTTTTCCTTGAAATGAGATAAACCTCATAATTCTTCCTATTTTTTCACACAACATCCTGTCAACCCTTTAACCAGAAAAAATACATGCAATGACCATATTTTTTATATACTCACTTAAATAATGAGAGGTTAAATTATAATTTTAGAAATTTTGTTAAAAACATTCATGTATTTTGAATAATAAATCATTTAAAATATATATCACTTGGGTGAAGACTGCTAATGAATTCCTTGGAAGGTAAGTCGCAAAATATTTTATAGATGAAAATTATAGGTTTAAATAATTGTGGATAAGAGATTTATTTTCATGGGAATTATGTTTATATATTAAGCGTTATGAATTCAATTTAAAATAAATTTAAAAACTCAATCACTTTTGACAAATATTTTGTAATTGTTTTATGATTAAATATTTTTATTTAATTAATTTATTGATTTCTAAAATTGATCTATTTGAACTTAATCTATTAAGTTTTATTTTTAATATATTATCCAATAAAATCTTCCAATTATTGATGGTAAAATATCTTTTGGGTGATAGATTTGAGGAAATTTAATAATAATTAGCTGCACTAGATGAGCTGTTTGAATTTGTTTGATTGGTAAGTACATTATAAAATTTTATAAATATGTTAATATTTAATTAATGGTTGGTTATTTCAAATTAATAATTTTAATTATATAATTTTCACTTAATATTTGGAATATATCAACAAAATATGGTTCAGGTTGTGTTGTATATAAACGATTTGACTATTTTTAGGATTATTTGCTGAAATAGTTAATTAAATCGATTAATCTTCATTGTGGATTTTTATTAGTCAACTTGAAATGAATTTACTAAATATGTATTGGTAGCATTGACTTTAATATTATAAAATATTATTTAAACTATCGTAATTATGATGTTTAACTATTATGGTATGAATTTTAAAATTTATATGTATTTTTGAAATGAGTTAATTCAATTTGAGTAGAATGTAATTAGAAAGCACTAGATGTTACTCGGTTTAGTCATGGCCTATTCTATAGAATAAAAAAAATTCTATAAATTCTTAATGACAATGTTTCATTTGTATTAGTTCTAAGATAATGTTTTTACTAAATTAAATTTTATTTTTAGGAAATATTGACTTACTATTCCAATTTTTGATTTACACAATGACATGTCCATTCAAAATATATATCTTATTTCTGAATTGAACTTTTTTTAAACTATACTAGTTTTTAATTTTGTAATTTTTATAATGATGAATTTTTATCTAGTTTTGTTAATTTATTTGGTTTTTTATAGAATTAAGATATGATTTGGGTAAGAATTTAATTCATAATTTAAAAATTGATGATTTTGATTTTCTTGGAGTGAAAATGCTAATTATGGAGTAATTGATAAAATATATGTTTTTCTTATATTTCCCTTATTATTCATGTTATATATTCCCCCACTAATATCATAAAACCTATAATTAATCACATTTCTTTTTTTATGTGTAACTCATTATTAAATATTAAATTAATATTAATATCAAGTTTTAATAGATAAATATTTATTCATAATGTTTTCATTAAAAATAGATGTACACATTTATATCTTTCTTCTAAAAATATTTATGATATTTTATATTTTTTTAGGATACAGATTGACCTGGAAAAATTCCACCAAGAAGGTGCTACCCAAAACCCTACAACTTAGTACCAAACTAAGGAACTCCAGATCAGTCCTAAGAAAAGCACTACTTGAAAATGCCAAAAAGCTAGTCTCAAAACATCCTGAGTACACCCATGTTGTGCCAAACTAGAACCATTAAAATCCATATTTCTTGAAGGATTAGTACATTTTATGATCTAATTAGGTATCTATGTACCATGTAGCTACCCCACTTCTAAATTCATCCTTATTCTAGGAAATTCCAAACCCGAGCCTTACACTAGTTTGGTCAAAAACCAGCCTCCCCATTAAACTTTTGTATCAATATCACTAATCACTAAATCCATATTATTGTGCATATATCTACCTTAGCCTCAATGTATATCATAATAAATAACTCAACACAAACGTTTAATCCGCATGTAATAAGAATAATTTAATTTCCAAGCCAATACTGTTATAGTATAGAGTTTCCCAATATTTGATCAACACTTATGGCACTATATTTTCCTTTCCAGGTTCCCCACACAAATTTGATCTTGAAACCACACCTAAAAAAGACTCCTGTTTGAATATAAAATAGAAAATGATGGATAAAAATCATTAGTATCCTACTTAATGCTCAATAACATTAAACATTGATCTAATTTGAAGTTGTTTCTTCTACATAAAACAAGTTACCAAAAGAATTTTTATCAGACTTCTCATTCTATCATAAGAGTTATATTTATACATAATTCCTACCAAATTTTATCTATTACATTATGAGAGAATGTTAGGTCCATTCCAGTTAATCCCATAAAATTTCAGTTTATAATTCATTCATACCTTTTCGATCCAATTAAAATTTGATCTAATTATCAGTAAGGGTTATCACATATATAGTTACACCACTCAATTCTATAAAAAAAATAAAAAATGTGTCTCACTATAACAGAATAAATTCTAATAATTAAATACTTATCTATTATTTAAAGATATAAATCTTTAGATAAATCACTATTTTTACATATTATTTATAAGGAAATGTAACCAACTTTTTAGTGTGGGAGAAAATTTTTCAACGTGGTATAATTTAGTGATGAAGACGATTATATTAATTTGGTATTATATTTATCCCTTTTTTTAGTGTGAAAAAAATCATTCCTTTGATTTTAAGGGAGGGGATAAAAGATACTTAAACAATGGAAATGTTGTACAATATAGAAATCTATTCTTGAATTTTGGAATTCTTTTTTTCATAGTTTAATTTAATTATCTATGTACTAGATTCTTTTTATTTGTTGTTATTTATTTTAAATAATATATATAATGTTTTATCCCCCCATGATCATGGACTCCATGTAATTAGAGAACTAACAAATTAGTGGTGAACCCAAGATAGAATAACCATGAATTCTTATTAATTTTTATATATGAATTTCACCATTATTTTTTTATATTGGTATTTTGATATGACTATGATTAGTGGGGGTGAGAGGATTGAGGAATGTTTACCTTAATTATATTTTCTCAACCAATTTTTCTATTATTCTTGATCATTTGCATTGGATTATTTTTTTCCCTTCACACAGAGGATTTGAATGGGGTGTAGAGAGTGGATAATCATTTCAAATTTATGTCAATTAGAGTGATCTTACCTACTTATCCATATGAGTTGACTATGTCAAGTGATATCTAGTTTGGAGAGGAATATGTATAAACACTATACAAATAATAATAAGAGGGGTGTTAACATGAAGTTATAATAATTCTTTTCTTTAAAATATATAGAGTGGGTGATAATTAATAGAATTAAATTGATAATGATTATTGAGTGAGTATTATATAAGAGTAGTTAATTTTAAAAAAACAATAAAGTTCTCTTCATTGTAATTCTCCCAAGGAACAACCACTATTATTTATTAACATGTCTCTAAATATTAATTTAATTTAATTTTTTTCCTTATTTTATTATATAAATTTTAATAGAAAAACCAATCTTTGTATATTTAATTTATTTACATTAAGAAATAAGAGTACAGAAAGAAAAAATATGTGACAACCCAAAGAAGAAGTAGTGAGTAATTACATTCTTGAGGGAATCTAGGGCCAACCATTATACGATAACATTATGATGAAAATAATATTGATTAGGTCACAAAAATAATTCATTCTGTAATCATAGATAATTCATATAAACAAACCATCTATTATATAATAATCAGGAAAAATAGGTCCTAGAGATTACATACTTTCACAGGAGGACCACCCTAAAAAGTTTCTAAGATTAGATGATGATGTTCCATGAATGCTGGAATTACTAGGTGCTTGTAGTATAAATATAAATTAGTATAGTATTATGTGTAATGAAATAAAACTAGATGATAATTTCAATGAGGAAAATATTCCTACTAACTAAGAAAAAAACACAGTTTCCTTGATTTAGGGGGAAACTCATATGAAATGAGTAAGTTAATTAGTGTGGATACCTTAATTAATTTAAAAAAAATTTGGATTGTAAACTTATTAATGCCTCACATATCATATCATAGTCTTAGAACACATAAATGAGGTGGTAATTTTGATATAAGTAAAAAATATTATTATTTCTCTAACTCACCATAGTAGATGAGAGGGGTCTCGACATGGTAAAATTCTTACGTTTATCAAATTTTCTAGAATTTGATTAATTATTACGATGATATATAATCAAAAACATTTTCTAAGTGTTTACCTATGAATAATACACCTCTTACAGAATTACAAAATAACGCTACACATGAAACAATTACAAAATATATATTACTAGTTACATCAATTGTCAAGGGGAATCCTTCTATGAGAGATCCTCTCTCTAGCCATATTTTTTTTGAAGAATGAGTCTAATTATGACCTTGAAGCTAATGTTTATAATTATTTTTTGATGAAGAGGGTCTAAAATAATATTCATACCTTGATTATTTACAACCCTTTAGGGTACATTAAGAAAATGATATATTTCCTTCACTGACTCTTTACAAGTTAGGGTACGAGAAGGATTGATTATGGGGAACTCAAAACCATTGTACTTTTGATTATTATTATATAAAATAAATTTTTATACTATTAATAAAATATCTTTGAATAAAATTCTATTGGATATTATATCAAAATCACATAAAAAGATAAACATGAGCTATATTGGAAAGGGGAGATGACATCTTGACACCAAGCATGGGTTATTAACTAGAAAGATGGAATATAGAAATTTAAAATATTATTTTTGATGGCTATAAAAGAGATCATGGAGCTAGAAATTATGATTTAGGATGTCTATAAAGAGTGTAAGTGGTTAACTCTAGAGGTAGAACAACTTTACACATTTTAAAGATTATAATTCTCTAGGCTAATCGATTTACATCAAATGTTTAAATAATTATACAGAATGTTTACTAACTTAGAGAGCTTAGTGAACATAATTTTGTGATCAGAATTTTATCCTTATGAACTTCCACATCCCACTATTTGAAACTATTAAGTAGAGGACCCATGATATGGATTCCCTTTCTATTTTTATGCTTGATCAATAAGATGCTATCCCTCTAGAATAATATATATTTAATAAAATAACTGTACACACATGAATTTATTATGAAGAAAAGAGTCCAAATTATCTTTTTTTAGAGGTTAGATTAATATTCTTCTAATCTAGTTTCTTCTAAAAAACTAATCTCTTAAAATTATAGATGTAAATTTCCCATAACAACATTCAAAATGAATAGAAAGTAACACAAAAAATAATTGAATCTACCTGAAAAAAGGGGGAATATATTTCTTAAATGACGATTTAATATTTTTATCCAATTATAGAAGTGTTTTGAGGATAAAATATATTTCAATTATGTTATCACATATGGGTTTAGACAAGAAATTTCTGGGGATTATATGCCTTCATCGTAAGTAAGCCTTGTGTACAATGAAAAAGTATAAAGGTGTGATTTAATCTAGACATGTGAACATGGATGGTTGTAGGGATATATGAGGTTGTGCAGTTCATCACTAAAATTTTAGTTTAGTTATTTTGGAAAAGGGATGAATAGAGGATGATCTTCTTCAGTACATCTGAACTTATTCTTTTGGTTGTACCATTTTTCCTTTATAAATCCATCATAGTAAATATATTTAAGGAATAATGGGGTGTTGTAATTTTTTATTAGATATATATACATAGAAATAATATATTAATCCTTTATAAGGATAAATATTGAAACTCTAATATTTTTTCATAATTTATTTAATTATTTAATTTGTACCTATGTTATAACTATTCAGGCCTAGCAAAAAGATACTTGACTTTTTCCAAGATTCCCCTTTATGGGTTTTCAATAAAATAAGTTTTTTTCATTTTATTTATAATTTATATTATTTAAAATAAAACAAAATTTTGGATTATTGTTTATAAAATTTATGTTTGTGAGAAAGTGGTTTATTTAGTTTTAGGGTTATGAAACTTGGACTGAAGTATCATAATTTTTTTACTCTAGTGACATAAGTCCTAGTTTCAATGGTTGGATACAACTATAATGTGAACAAAGTGTGGACCCAATAATGACATAAATGATTAAAGAATGGGTTTTTATAAATTTTAAGTTCATTAAACTAGGAAAAAAATTTAATGTAGTTTATGCTCTTGTGAATGGGAGTAATTATAAGAATAATTAAGAATCTTTGGATTGAGGTAGTCCACAAAATAATGATAAACCCAAAGAAAATGACAAACAGGGACAGTTATAGTATAATAAATTTGTTTTTTAGGCTAGTACACTTATATTTTAATTTAATAGAACATAAACCAAAGCCAGAATCCATGTTTAATGTTACTAAGACTACAAAAAATTATAAAAAACATTATACTCTTACAACATGGATCAAGAATTAAAATAATTGGATCAATAATCTAATAAGAATGAGGATAGACTATTATAAATGAAGAGTGAATATAATGCCCGATTGAATGAAAAAAAGCAGGAAATGGATTAAATAAACATAGATATACGATGATGAAGATGATATTAACCTCAGTACAGATCAGATGCTAATTTGTTTTTATTTCATGTGTAACAAATTATGTTGAAAAATATAGACTCATTTACCATATGTATAAACATGGGAATATTGGATGAAGTAAATTATGGCTTGAAATGTTAGAATCATATAAAATGAAATAAAATAGATAATATAGAACAATAGTTGTCCATGTTCTAGTGAAGATACCTTTACCATAAAATTAGATGATTATATTATGGATTCATACATACAAAATTCCAATATCGAGTTCTATTATAATTATTGTAAAAAATTGATACTATAGGATGTTTTATTTAGTTTAAGAACATTCCCTTGTATAAGTATTGGTGGGAAGTATTTTGGGTGCATATGCCAACAATGTTTTGATGGGAAATCTTTTAGATCAGATGCACTTGTTAACAAAATATATTAGGATACTATGGTGGTCTAATAATTAAATATATGTTGTTTGTTATATGATGAAATAAATTTTGAAAGGGATTAAAATTAATACAGGGTTATAAAATCATATAATTCAAAGGAAAAAAATTGTCCTGGCACACTAAGAATTCATTAAAAAGGGATGATATGTACAAAGGTACACCCTTTCCTAATATAGGACATTAAAGTATCATTATATATCTTATAATGGTATGAATATATCCACATAATATTCTTAAAAAAGATAAAACTCATTATAGAATTTCTAAATCAAACCTGATAATAATTAAATTCAAATAAAATATTTTATTGTAATATAGGAAATCAAATAGAGTAGAAATATGTGGTTTGTCCCAACATGAAATATCTATAAATTTTTGTGTATCATATGATGATAATATTCAATCCATAAAAAGGTTTTTAAATAAGTCTCATTGAAAAATAGGAAGAAACTCTATAGAGGATGAAATAGAATAGACCCAACAAGAATGAGTGAAAGTATAGTTACTAAATGATATATAGAGTTATATTGAGAAGGTAGTTATAGTTGGAATTGAGATAGATGATCCAAAATATAAATTAAGCGGATGAATTGTATATACAAGTTGTTTTTCCATAAAATTTATATATATATTATAATCATATACATAAAGAGTAGGGTTGCATAGTGTAATATTATAGACTGAGAGAAAATGAATAATGTTTCAGGTCATGTAGGATATAACACTCTAAGAAATTTAAAGTCATACAATATAGACCATATGTTGTATAGTTTATTTTTTTGTGATAAGGACCACTACAATCCATCTTGTATTTTATAGGAGGGACCATTTGTTATGTTGTTTAGAGTCTTGTGATAAGTATTATTGCAAGTAGTTTAAAGTTATATGGAATGGACCATATGTCTTGGTGTTGATGGTCTTGTGACAAGGAATACTCAAAAAAGTTTAGGGTCATGTAGGATAGACTGTATGTCATGACATTTTTACATGTAATCAGGAATCCTGAATATTATTTTAATTATTTTTTGAATTATTTTTTATTTATACTCACTTTGGTAGGGGCTTAATTCACCCTATATCCTAGGTAATTAGATAAAATACTATGTTACATTAGAGTCTATGTTTGGTTTAGTATCCTTTTTACATGGTTTATATTTTGGGGTGCTTATTTTATAGTATCACTGATGTCCTCAAGGTGAGAACTAAATCTAATTAAGTAAACATGTGATAAAAAACATTGTCACTAAATTCTCAGGTCATATGTTTTTGTATAATATAAATGTTATAAAGTGTATATATCCTCTTCATATCAATATACTCTTGTCAATTTGAATAATTTTTTTCCATTCATCATTTATTTAATTAATTATTATTATCCATTTACAATGACGGTAATTGGACCTCAATAGGTAGTGCCACATTGGTACCACACACTAATAAATATCTATTCAATTGGGTTGAGGTATACATTGTTGTATGATAGACCCATAAAGAGTTATTATTTTGATAGAATAAAAACTCTAGTCCTTATCCACCATTTACTATAATTTTTTTTATAAATTCTTATAAAAGGCCTACATTTATCGATTTATAGTTTGATGATTGTGGTAAGAGTGTTTGGATTGGTTATTGTATTTAGAATAAAACTTTTTCAAATTTTACACATATAAATTTTTTTCCATTATGTATTAGGATATTATGTTGAACATTAAATCAAGTGATAATATTATATTTCACAAAATTGATCTCTACTTATGCTTTAATGAAATTTAAGGGTACATATATGGGGGCTTATTATTCCTCATATTTATTGGTAAAACTTTCTAAAAAAATAAAATATTATTGAAATATTGTCTTTATAAGAGAGAAAACAATTTCTCCTAAAATAAAATTGTTAATCTTTGGATCCTTGATCCTATTCTTGGATAGAAATTAATATGATCCATTAATGTTCATCTACCATCTTTAGGAGGATCCATTAATAGAAAAAAATTCTTTATCCAAATGATCTATATCTAATAAAAATTTCTCTAGAGTTGGGTGTTATACTAAAAAGTATACTTGTTCCTTAACTTTATAATAGAAAACCTATTTTGAACTGATTGGGAACAAAAAATCATCTAATTGGCCATTAATAATTTGTATACTGAGGATGTACTTCAATGGGTCAATGTGGTAAACCACATTGACTTCATGTTTTTAGGTAATAATGGATCTTTTTTAATCACGAATTTGAAGGTGACATAATTATAAATATACACCTAAACTTATCCTACAACATTATTCCACTAAGATAACACATACTATTCCTATTACCCTAATCACTATTCAGGTAATGGAAGGAACTAGTATATTATTATGAGATTGTCACAAAAATAATGAGTGTATTTCCTTCCATAGATTTCATTAATACAAGAGGATGTGAAAAATACTACTTCAGGATATTAAAAATTCATTGATAGTCTTCTTCCCACTAGTAATTAACACCTTTTTTCCACTTTATAAAAATAAAACATTTTACATTAGGATTTACTATAAAACTTATGATATATCCAATGCTTCCTTAGATCCCTCGTAATCCTCATATATTTATATGTGGAGGCATTCCAAGGATCATCATGGTTTCCTCTAGTCCATCCTCGATTCCTTAGTAATAGAGTTTAAATAAGATAAATTTCTTAAAAGATTATCCAAATTCTTAATTCTATTGGATTATCTTCATATTATGCTAATAAAGTTAATAAAACCCAGTTTAATATTATAAAACTGGTCAGGACATGGGCATGACTTGAATAGTATATTGTCAAGATAATATTCAAAAGTTTTCCCTAGTAGGAGTATAAATATATGGGGAATATCCCAATAGTAAGTATATCCATAATTTTTTAAATAAAATGGCATAAACTAGTAGTAGTACACTATTTAATGATCCCTAAATTTTTTGTTTTTCTCAACCTTAGTGGTTATATAAAAAAATTTATACTCAAAGTACCCATCCACGAGATATTTTTATTGAAATATTATTGCTGTATTTACCACTAATTCAATTATTGAGATTATAAAATCATACTTTATTAAATAATTTTTATGGTATTAAATTCAATAAAATATCTAATCTATCTATTATTATTTTTGATATGTATAGTTTCTTTAACTACTTTGGGGACTGGACATCTCAACTGAAGTGAGATTTTATTAGATTATACATATTAACTTCCAACATAGAAAAATGATATTGATGAATACTTCTCACTCCAAGTTTTTACGCATAATGTTTATCTAGTAGACCCATGTTATGAGAGACCATTTGTGGATCCAATCCCTAAATATCCATGCAACCCTATATAAAAAGAACTCTGTGTTTATTGAGAAATTTTATGTATTTACCTTTTCCTTTAAGACTTATGGTTGAACTAATTCACATAGGTTTTAGATCATCTTTAGTTCCTAGATTCACATTCATGATCTTATTAAAAATGGTATAGAAACGTTCATTAAATTTGTAAGTGGTATCTTAAAACTCTTCCACATTACTATTACTAGAGGAATAAGATTGATCAGACACAAAAAGCCCAAATGTTTTTAGAGGTTTATCATCCAATCTATTTAAGGAAAAATTTCAAGAGACATAGAAATCATCTTTGAAGCCTATTAAAACAAGATTAATTCTAATGGAAGTACCTAATACTTATTTTCTCAAATTTTGATATAATATTATTTCATTAAGATTATTGGTAATTTTATATTGTTTTTTTTTAAACTATTTTTTGGTAAATACTTTGTATGACATGGTGAATTTAAATTTGTTAAACAAGGTTAAACATAATTTATTATATATATTAATATGGTTTAAATTATATTTCTACTTTTCTATAATTGTTTAATAATTTATTTTGGTCATCGTTATGTTTTGAAAAAAAAATTGACTTCTTATGTTCATATTGGTTTCCTTAATGTGATAAATAGAGAGAAATAAACCCTCCTTCAAATTATTCCTGGGACTAGCTGTTATGAACTAGATCTGGTGACCATCCTAATGGCACCATACCTAGCCTATGACAAGGCCTTTAGGTCATTCTAGATCACCATGGGAAAGTATAAATTATCAGGTATCATAAAAAGGAATTGGGAACAATTTACCTAAATTTATAAACATAAAACAATAAACGAAACCAAGAAACCAAATCTGGATTTTTCAAAACATAACATATTTTAATAAATTAAAAACTGAATTACACAATTTTAAACAATGTTTAAATACCATTAAAAAATTATAAAACCAAGAAATGACATCCTAAGAACCTCCAACTGGCAAGAGGCACCACCCTCAATCTATCTCCAAAACACCGCATCACGATGGACCACTAAAAACCCAACCACTAGTACAAAGTTGTACCCAAACCTACGACAAAAATAACCGAGTATACTTACACTAAAATGTTTAAGTAGGGAGTTAGCCTAATCCCAGTAGGATACTGCCACTAATATATTCCATGTGATAAACATTTAAAGATAAAAAGCATGCAAGTTCTCATAAACATGAAATGCTAGTTATAATTATTAAAAGACACAAATTTAAGTAAAAATAGTTTTCAAGTGCGATAATTTAAAGAATAAACACTTTTAAAATAAATTCCAAAGATACATTATTTTCCTTACAAACATACCATATAATTATGGTAAGAACAAATCATCTACTGAACTTAAGAAACAAGAAATAATCCCTAGGCACTAGCTCGTTGTGGGTCTCAAGTACCTGATATCTCAATGAAAGTAACCATAAAAATATTTTTCTCTCGTGCATGATACATTAGTAGGTAACATAACCATAACCTAGTGGTCCCCCATCTTCATCATAATAGTTTAGTTAGTGTTCTAAGCATTAATATTGCTAGTTGAAACAGAACCAAAACCCCCTGAGATCACTATCATATAGTACGCGTCCACCCACCTAGATACCCAGGTTTCCCTCTTGTTCTCAAACAAGTTCAAAAAGAAAAGAAATATAATTTGATCATGAAAATATAACTTCCACTTCACAAATTCACCAAAAAACCCACATTTACAATACACAATCCCTAAAATCAACTTTTCATTCAAATTCATTTTGAAATCATACTCAGACCAAAATAGCCCAAAACACATTTAACATTTCATTAACACTTACACAAATCCTATAATTTTTTTTTAAATCATTCCATTGTTTTCCAACTCACATAACATCGTAAGCCCATATCAAATTATACTATTCTAACCTTTGAAATTCATTTTGTCAACAAACTCACACGAAACATCCCACAACAATGTTTTGCACACACTAAACAATTTAGTAAAACATTTTAGCAATTTATAAAAAATTATAGAAATGTTTTGAATATGAAATAATCAATTTACCATTTAGAAACCCATATTTTTTTAACATAATGAACCAAATCTTACATATACACCCTTGTTCTACTTTTTTTAACCAAACAAAACATTTACAATTTTCATAAAACAAATCCAAGAGGTATAACCTTGGATTGCCCACAAAACCCATTTCAAAACCCACATTCAAGAACATAATCAAACCAATAACAATAAAACAAGAATTTTAATCCCTAAAAAAATTTATTAAACCACCCCCAAGGGTTATAAAAATACATAAAATAATACCACAAAAGATATACATGAAAAACACATGTTTTCCTAAATCACTTTCAAGAAGTACAACAAGGTTTTACACCTTAAACCTATTCAAAACACATCATTCAAACCCAATAGAACACCAAGACCATACCAAAGTATAATTTTAATCCCAAAAAATATTTATTAAACCAATTTCATATGTTATAAAATACACCCAAATAATACCCCAAGAGTTATACATGAAAAACACCAAAGTTCAAGCTAAAATGAAACTATAAAATTAATCACTTAACCAAATCAATCATAAATAGTATTCACACAAAAAAACACATATGAGGAATTTTAAAAAATTATTAAATACACAAAACTGACTCATCAATAATTTTTTACCCATGGAACCACTTACCTTTTGTGTCAAAACCCTCAAAACTTGGTGCATAACATAAAACGCACCACCACCGCACCTTTATAAAGGTAAAAGAAACATAAAACCTAACGATTTCACCAAAAAGACAAGAATCTAAACCATAGGTACGAACCGTTATATAAAGAAAATTTAGAACTCAATAAAGGGTGATATAAACCCTAAGGTAAGGGAAGAAATCAAAGACAGGAATACTTACTTTCATAATTTTGATGTTTCCCCTCATCGAATATCCATTTAAATTTGACTTCCAAGATAAGGTGAGAGAATATGGAGTCTGGAAATGGAGGCAGGGAACAAAATAGGGATTTAATGGGTGGCTCTAGTTGATTTATAGAAGTGTAAACTTGGAATTTCAAAACATTTTTGTTTGAGATGGACACTCTTGCAAAGTTTGGCTGCACGGTTTGGAACTCTGCTGCCAAACCATATGGCCTATTCTAGCCACCCAAAAAGTGATTCCCTTCCTCCAATTTTAAAGGGATATATGGGTGAAACCAAGGGATAAATATATTCCAAGTATAGGGGAAACATACCTAAAATAAACCATACTTTTCACAACAAAACTCATCCAACTCAGGGGTACAAACCACCTCAACAACTTACCCCACAAGTGGTGCCACTAGGAGTGTCAAAAAACCAACTCCAAAAAACCAAAACCTCATGCCATCCCTTTGAAAAAAGGGGAGGCCTATTATCTTCCAAGATCCTCAAGACTAAGGTCATACATCAATAATATAAGAGACACAAAAATTTTAAACCCAGAACACCCAGAAAATAAGAGAAATCTATGAACCGAAAGAGGATTTGATCCAAAGCATGGAATTGAAAATTCGGCTGTGAAAATTCTCCCCACCATAAATCTTTCCTCCCTAGGAAAGACACATCAATCCCAAAATCAAAAAATGAACCAAAATGATAAACCAAGATGCACTCCCTTTCTATGTTTTACCCCCAAATGTCTAGACACCTCCAGGGATCAATTAAAGACATAATAATCTCACAAAAAAACATACACCACATTCAGGAAATGAGCAAACACATTGATACTTCATTCCTAAATTAAAATTCTCAAACAATATCTGAAAAATACTCAATAAACCTACCTAAATGAACCATATCAACATAAAAGGTTAAACTTACCTTGCTTTAACCAAACCATTGGGAATTCTCTAATCCCAACGTTTACCCAAGGAAGATGTTGGTAGTTATATAGCTCCAAAAAAGACTACCTACCACCATGCCACGACCAAGGACCAAACTGAGTTACAAGTATGAGGAGACACAAATGGGCTCCCCACCATAAGAGTCAACTTCATTTTTCCCAATATAGGATCTTGGCACTAACCGGGGGAGGCCCAAATGGACTCCCCTGTACAAGGGCTAATAACCCATTAGACATTTCCAAAATAAATTACATAAAATTCATAGAGGGTCTCAGCACCATAATAACCAACTATCATAACCGACCAGTAGGTTCCAGAACACGAAGACCCCAGAATTTATAGGATTGGCATGGATGCATGGTTAGTCTACATAGTTTGTGAAACCATGCGGATCCTTATACTTGCATGGTTTCCTAGAACAAGGTTACTAATAATAGAGAACAAACGGTGTGCTCAACCTATCTAGAAAAATCCCAAACCATACTCCAAAAACCCAAGGGAAACCAAATGGGGAGGGAATGGAATTGGGTGATAATAGAGACATGCGGTCCTCCCACCTATTACCATCAAACAATAATAACAAAATCAAGATGGAAAAATTAGAGGTTTAAACTATTCCCCATATTTCATAATGAGGATAGGAAATTGTACAAGGTTTTAAATGACCCTAGTACTTCTCCTAACTACACCACAAATCTTCTCTAGGACCTATGCCTGGAGCTCAAAAGATTAAATCATCTTCGGCCATGCATCTCGGCATTGAAAACCCATAAACTGATCTTTTCCTTTCGATTCCATGAAAACATACCCTAATCCCCAATGGGTTCACTAAGAAAAAAGATACTTAAAAACTCACATTACCAAAACATGACATTTCATTGAAACAAAGTCTTAGAAGATGCACACCCATCACACCTTATTTCATTGGGTGAGAACAAATATAAGGAAAGAAAACATATAAACACATTCCTCTAAAATAATGGATGTCAAGATCTCCCAAAGGGATAGAAACTTTTGAAAAAAAATACTCACAAAAGATTTTACGCCTTAACCTTTACATTCAAATGAGAATGGGACATCACAATGCATCACCTAACATGACTAAAGCGATTGAGAAAAACAATACATAGAGAGAGACCTAATGAACCATCCCTAAACAAAACAAAATTATAGAAAGTTTCCAAATTAGCCTCTCATGAACATATTCCCAAAACTGGTGGTTCAACCTAAACCCCTTCATTGAAGAGACTACGAAGGACCCATAATCCATCTTAAACACTATCCAGACGTATGACCCTAAAACACTTCAACCTTCGACGAATTAGTTAACTTATGAAACTAAGGTTTCTATCAACCTTCCACAATAACTCTCCAACTAAAAGAGGATACAAAAATCCAAGAAAGGAAATGGTGTAGACTTATTCTACGAATCTCAATAAAATATTACTTACATTGATCAACTGGAGGATTTTCCAACATTGAAACAATTCGGGTTCCACTTCAGTTGTTTACTAACCCTTAATAGGGGAGTACCTCATCCAACGAAAGAACCTAAGGACCCAACCAATCGGGTTAATTGGTCAAAAATTACCAACAATCATATCCAAAAACATGAAGGGAACCACCATAAAGTCATCTCGAAACATTTCTCAAAAGAGACCAACAATAGTCTCTTCATCCCAGCATACAGACCAAACACAAACCCAAAACATGGTTCAAACAGAAGGAGTTCTTGGACTCAAAACATCCCACAACATAAACATTTTCAAAAATAATAATACATACTATCCCAAACTAGACATCAAGACATCTTGTTTTCCATTAAAAACATTTCTTTGAAAATAAACAGTTCAATGGTTAGTGTATCCACAAATGGTACCCCACGAGCCTCACACATGCATGTTTCCATGCCACACCAGGACCCTCCTCATATCCATCCTGGAACTCATCCGGTCATGCCATTGACCATCCATTATCCCATATAACCCCATGCATGTGGTCTCTCACAAAAATACCAAAGGATAAAGAAAAAATTCAATCCACTTTTCAAAACCAAAATAGTCAACCAATACATCCTTTTTCTCAATACCGCTAACCATGGAATCAAACCAAAATTATGGCTTACAAAACATTTCAGAAAGGAAAAATAATTCAAATGAAAAATCACTTTCAATTCAAACACATTAATTTAAATACATCTCATCCCATTAAAAGACCTTTATACAGTTTTGAAAACTTTATTGGAAGCACTTTTTCAAAACCAACTTTATCACAGTTCCTGCTTTCAAAAGAGGTTTAAACACACCATGTTCCCATTCAAAACAATTCTAAAATTATAGTTCCACCAGTTCAAAAATCAAACCCTTCCCGATTTATTATAAAATACTTTCACAGAAACATTACGCTTCTTAAAACCATGTCATTTTTTCTTTTAAACAGAACCTCCAAGATTTCAAAACCAAAAGACACAATAAAATGTGAGGGAAAACTAGATTCAGTGGGTGGCTTGGACATATGTATGGAGGCCACATGCCAGTCACTTCACTGTCATAGAGAGTTTTCTAGGGAAATATCCCCATCCTCAAATGGATTTCTAGGACCTGCAAGCTCACTAAGACTAGTACCCAACTCTCTTTTCAGTTCCCATATTCATTATTAAAGCATGAAAACCAAAAGACTCTGAAAAATCATGAAATTCGCTAGAGACATGAATCCTATCATGAGGTTTGGTGATCAGGCACACTACCCATAACCAGAATTCGATGTCCCGACAATCCTAACTCCACACTGTCCTAAGTGTTCCTAAAATAACAAGACCCAAGTAGTTTACAAGACCCTCATCTAATACCATATTGTCAGGAACCAGATCTATTATCCATCAAACCGGCACCATAAATAGACAGTGACAAGACCCAAAGGGAATTCTCGATACCCAGGGGCTGAAAAAAGTGCTTGGGTATCCTAAAAATAAATTTGTGAATGGTTTACCTGATTTTAGAAACATTAAACAATAAACAAGACCAAGAAAAAAATCTGGTTTTTTGAAACCAAAACATCTTTTATAAAAATTCATCACTCAATTACACAATTTTAAACAATTTTTAAGGACCATTAAAAAGTTATAATACATTAAAATATAGATCATGTACCTCCACATGGAAATATTCACCTCCCTCTAGCCATCTCCGTAACACCGCATCACGATGGAATCCTAAAAACCAAAACCACTGGCACAAAGTACAACCCAAACCTGCGACAAAAATAACCAAGTATACATACACCAAAATGTGTAAGTTTGGTTTAAGACTAAGCCCATTAGGATACCACCACTAAGATATTCCATGTTATAAACATTAAAAGATGAAAATCATGCATGTTTTCATAAACATGAAATGCTAGTTACAATTTCTAAAAGATGCAATTTTAGGTAAAAATTGTTTTCAAGTGGGATAATTTGAAGAATAAATAATTTTAAAATAAGTTTCAAAGTTACATAATTTCCCATCCAAATATAACATATGAGGAAGGTAAGTGAAAATCACATAATGAACACAAGCAACCGGAAGTTACCCATAGGCACATGCTTGTTGTGGGACCCAGGTACCTCGTATCTCGGTGAAAGTAACCATCTCAAATTTCTGTTCTCGTGCACGATCCACTAGTAGTAAACATACCCCTAACCTAGTGGTCCCCCATCATTATCATCATAGTTTATTTTGTGTTTTAAGAGTCAATTTTGTTACATGAAACCGAGGGAAAACCCTATGGGATCACTATCATACTGTTACACATCCACCAACCTGGATACCTGGGTTTCCTTCTTGTCTTCTAACAAGTTCAACAATACAATAAATTTATTTTTCACATGAAAATATCACTGCCACATCAGATATTCACCAAAAATATCACATGTACATCAAAAAATTCAAAGAATCCACTTTTCATTCTAATGAATTTTGAAATCATACTCACACCAAAATAGCCCACAACACTTTTCTCATTTCTCTAACACTTCCACAAATCATTTAAAAATATTTATACTACAATTCCTAGATGCTCCGACTCACATAACAGCCCAAAAATATATAAAATAATACCCTTCTAACCTTTAAAATTCATTTTGTCCTCAAACTGGCACGAAACATCCCACAACCATGTTTCATACACACACCACAAATTAGTAAAACATTTTAGGAATTTATAAAACATTCTAGAAATGTTTGGCATCTAAAATCACCACTTTACCGAAAAAACCCATATTAGGTGAAATAACTCAGCCAAAAGTACATATACACCCCTTTTACACTTTTTTTATCCAAAAAAACATTTTCAGTTTTCATAAAACAAACCGAAGATGTATAACCATGGTTGGCACAAAAAACCAATTTCAAAACCCTCATTCAAGACCATAATAATACCTAGACCAGTCCAAAACAGAATTATAATCCCTAAATACATTTATTAAACAACCCCGAGTGCTATAAAAATACCTCAAATAGTACCACAAAAGATATACATGAAAAACACACGTTTTCATAAATCATTGTCAAGAAGTACGACATGGTCTTACAACTTAAACCCATTAAAAACCCATCTTTCAAACCTAATGTCACACAAAAAACCTAAAAAGAAGAATTGGAATCCCAAAAAAGATTTACGTAACCAATTTCACATGTTATAAAATACACCCAAATAATACCCCAAGAGTTACTCATGAAAGACACCCAATTACAAGCTAAAATGCAACTATAAAATTAAACGCTTAACCAAATATATTATAAATAGTTTTCACACCACACACCACATATTGGTAATATGAAAAATGAGTAAATTCCACAATATCACTCTTCAATAATTATTTACACCCATAACCACTTACCTTTTATGCCAAAACCCGCAAAAGATGGTGTTAAACATCAACCGCACCACTGCCACACCACAAGGAAGGTAAAAGCAGCCTAAAACCTCAAGATTTAAAACAAAAGACAAGAAGTTAAACCCTAGGTACGAACCCTATCTTCTGGAGAATTTATAACTCAATAAAGTGTGAAATAAACCCTAAGGAACGGGAAGAAATTAAAGAGAGGAGGACTTACTTTCATAATTTTGATGTCTCCCCCATAAAATCTCCCTTCAAGGTTGAGGTCCAAGGAAGGGTAAGTGACCTTGGAGGCTCTCCACAGAGGTAGGGAACAAAATGGTCCAGGAATTGGTGGATTTAATTTATTTTAGGATGGGAAAACATGGAATTTCAAAACATTTTTTTAGATGGACACCCTTGCACGGTTTGGCTGCACAGGTTGGAACTGTGCAGCCAAACCGTGAGACCTGTTCATTATACCTAGAAAGTGACGATATTCCTCCAATTTCAAGGAGTTACAAGGGGGACACCAAGGTGAAAATATATTAGGAGGATAAGGGATAAAATTTCCCAAAATAAACCATCCTTTTCCCCCAAATACTAATCCAAATCATTGGTACAAAACACCTAAAAAACATACCCCACAAGTGGCGCCATTAGAAGTGTCAAAAAACCAACTCAAAAAAACCACAACCTCATACCATTCCTTTGAAAAAATAGGAGGCCAATTAACATCGAAGACCCCCAATACTAAGGTAATATATCAATACCTCAATAGAATCCAAAATTTCAAACTCAGAACACCTGAAAATTGTGAGAAAACATATAACTGCAAGAGGATTTGAACCAAAGAATGGAATGAAAAATCTATATGTGAAACTAGTGGGGGAAACCTAAAGTATATTTGGGCTTGGATGTATTATCATATTTTCCTTTTTTTAATATTTCTCCTACCACTTGTAGTATCTATCATCAATATATTATGTTTCACATAAATTTTAAAGGGAATTATTTCCATAAATAATTAAATTTTCCTAGTGAAAAATTGATTCATGGTATTATGTTATAAAGTGGGTACCACTGCATCAAATCCATTTCAGACAACAGATCCACAAATTATGTTTTTTATATAATCATTTACAATGTGTTTTTCTCTCCCTTATCAAAACCATAAATTATCATATTAAATAATCAAAATTAACACCCATGTATCTCAAGTAGTGGATGGTAAAACCTATAGTAAGGTTAATCCCAAATCAATAATCTACTTTGTCTTGATGAATGACAATTCCATTAAGATTTCTAGATATATATATAGGTGTAAAATTTGTCATATTTTAATTTTTCTCTGTTTTTATCCATGTTGGAGATGATTTCATTAAAATATTTAAATCTAGTCTTAGAATAATAAACCTCATTAGATGAGAATTTAATATTTAACTCCCATCGATTTGATAAGGATTTAATAATGAACACAACAATATTGTTATATTGGTTAAGGGAATATAAAATTGGAAATCATGTTAGGACTATGTATGGTTTCATAACCCATCATGCTTTTGGGCCAAGGGCTTATACTTTCCACATCATTTAAACTTCTAGTATTGTGTCATAAAAGATCAGGATTAAATAATAATTTTTTTGTGTTTTTAATATGATGGATGCACTATTTCTTGTTACTAATTATAATCTATGAATAATTAGGTGACTACCTTTTAACTAATATATATACTTATTGGATTGAATCAAGAAGGATATTGGATAGTCCTAAATCATTCTTTCACTCATGTAATACCAGTGGTATCAATTTTAATATAGTTTTAATAGAATGTATGCAATTATTAGAAAATGGATTATGATTATAGTTTGATCCTCTAGTGTATATTTATTTAACCTTGACACTTTCATTAAAATTTTCATGAGATCCATGTTCAAAATTCTACCACTCTATGTGTACAAGTGTACCTGTTGAATGGTATTGATAATGGTGAGATGGAACTCTTCATGTGTATAGGGTAATGTTTAGAGGTATTGTATCTAACCACTTAATACTAGGGGTGTAGGGTCTTAGAGAGTCTAGAATAGTTTGGGATTCCATAATAGGTCCTCTTTCTATTCCCTAATTTTAAAATATTTATTAAGATGTCCTTTAAAAGGATTGGAATAAGAGGATGTCATAATAGGGGTTTCAGAATGAATTGCGGTCTAGTTGATTAAATAATTCCCAAATAATTTTATAGGCACGATTCACTAATTTTTTGAGCCCTTGATTTATCAAATATAAATGCATTTTTATTTGATACTTATTTACATTCTCATTAATTTTAGCAAGATTAATAGATTCTAAAGCCACCTTTTAATTGAACTCTCTAACTCTACAAAGAATTCATCTATAATTATTTGGATAAAATACAAAAAGAATAAAATTGTTTGGGATTAATTTCTTTAATATATATTGGTAGGGAACATAATTTGGATGGTCACTCATCCCTACCATTTTAAACTTCTTGATCTCTTATAGATTTATCAAGTTATTCTTTAGGGAAAAGAAGAAACAACACAGAACATTATCAGGACAAAAAGAGTATGATTCCACCCTATAAAAATTTCACAGTTCATATACTCCTTCCACTTTTCTTGATTAATTATATTTTTTCATTAATTCTATTATTTTTGAGGTATAGGTGGAGGGACTATATAAAAATGATTGGATTTAGGGGAAAAGGTGGTACCACTACTAATTTAAGAGTGACCGTTACTACCTATACCATTATAGACCTTATTGGTTCTGATAAAGTTTTCTACCAAGACTTCATTCACATTTTATGAGTAGAATTATTTAGATGATATTCCATTTTATAAAACTCCATGAATCCAAGTACTTATGTTGGATTAACACGGTATCCAACTCATCTTTCTTGTTTTCTATAAAAAAAATTATAATAGCAACCCTTGTGTGAATTGTATCTCTAGGAAATGATTTAAACCCTTACACTTTGAAATAAAATTAATATATCTATTACATTCCCATTTATATAGTAGAATAGTTAACATATAATAACTTCCTTTAATGTATATCAAAATTAGAAGATTAATTGTCGGTATAGATCTTCCTTAAATATGACAGATCTGTTTGTTAAGTTACTGTCACAGGTGAAAAAGATGACTTGTAGGGTCTATATAAAAAATTTAAGTTTAGCTTCCTCCTATTATTTAGGTATGGCTAATATAAAACTATATTATGAGTCAATGTTGTTTTTATACTATATGTTTCTTATGATATTAAATAACAAGAATTTGAGATTACTGAAGTTTGATGGTGGAGGGTTCAAATACATCACATTAGGGTATAGATTCTTATCCAATTATACCAAATCAAATTGAGATTTAATTAAATCTAGTAAATTTGAAATGTTATAATATACCTTTTATTGTAATGTAATTACTTGAATCAATATTTTTATTAATTACATTTATATGATTTATATTGATGAAAACCTAATTGGGGATACTCTTAAAAATTTATCAGAGAAGTGATTAGTTAGATAGAAGAATGTGGAATTTGATCAACTGGATAAATTTATTCTAACTCTGTGGGATAAAAAACTATCCTTTTTTATTATGGTAAATAAAAAAAAGATATTTTTTTACAAGATTATATTTTATGAAATATTTTATTTCAAATAAATTTAATTTCCTTCATATCCTACAACACATGAACACAATGTTTAAACGAATGGAGATATTCTATTAAAATATTAGTATTTGTTGACACTCTTTTCCATCACAGAGTACAAATGAATGGAAAAGGGGAATACCATAAGCATAAAGAGAGTCATCCTTTGAAGAACATAAAAAAGTGACAAAGGCATGAACAAGTAACCCATTAAGAATGATTCGCTTAAGTTTTTTTCTCGTCGTGCAGGTCACTTGCGTTCCACATATGGGTCGCGCAAGTCACTTGTGCGCCCTATTACTTTTTTTGCCCAAGGTTCCCGGTGGCCAATAAATAGCCCCTGTTGGCCCCCCCATTTCGTGGACAAATTTTCCAAAAATCAGATTCAATCTCTGGTCACCCAAGTCTTTGTCTAACATCTTCCGAATACTTATAGGGTAATTATTTACCTACAATAGAAGATCTAAAGAGGAAGAATAAGGCCTAAGTGTCGGAACTCATCAATACATGCATGCTTAAGTGTCCACCCTTTAAGGGAAATGAAGGCACTTGCACGCTGCCTTTCCCTCCCAAGGTAACTTACGTGCCATCCTTATAGAAGCCTCTAGGGATGATACTAAGGGATTGAGTTCAAAGACACCCAAGAATTACCCTATGGATTATTCGTCTCCCAAGGTGAATCATGTCGCGCAAGTCTACTTTCACGACTACGACTTGTGTGCCAGAGAAATACTTGCACACTTCCTTCCTAGTCACCTCCATTCCTCAAATCCAATTTTCCTCATCAAGACATAGCCTTCAAAACCCTCTTCAAAGCCATTTATGGCATGGTTCCTTTATTGGATTCTTTATCTGAAAGGAATTATGGGAGAACCTCTCCCAAAACCTCATGACTTACAATATTTATGTCACCATGGTGTGGGGTTTCCTATATAACTTCATCCTTTCAGATGAGAAGATCCTTTGACCTGGGCCTCCTTCTTAGGAGTAATCCCCAATCATAATTTCATTGGATTTGGGCCTCCCTCTCAAGAGTAATCCCCAAGTCTCAAGTACCCTTAACCTGGGCTTCCTTCTTAGAAGTAATCCCTCGTCATAATTTCCTTTAACATTGGGCCTCCTTCTCAAGAGTAAACCCCAATCACAATTTCTTTTGATTTTGGCCTCCCTCTCAAGAGTAAGCCCCGTGTATCAAGTCCCCTTAACATGGGATTCCTTCTCAAGAGTATGACTCAGTCATAATTCCCTTTAACATTGGGCCTCCTTCTCAGGAATAAACCCCAATCATAAGTAACTTTTAATTTGGGTCTCCTTCTCAGGAGTAATCCTCATGTTAAAACTCAAAATCACCATAAAGTACAAATACCTTTATGGACCCTCCTCCTGGGCTTCTTCCCTGAAGTAAGTCATGGTCTTCATTTAGTTGGGCAGTCATACGTATGTAAGCCCCATATCATTTCTCATAACTGCATCTTTCATGGAACCATCATCGAGTTTATTGATACCTCTTGATTCCCACACCGAGCATGACTCACATGAGCTTAGAGTGTAAAAATAATCACGACATCTCATCTTGGGCCATTAACCGTGCATAAACCCCATATTTCTTTACCCGAACTACATGGACATTGATCTATACCTTAAAATTAGATTACGTAGGAAGCCTTTAAAAGGTTCAAGCCCATATATCGTTAATTATTTTCCATCCCATATGATGTTAAACTATATCCTTCTAATCGAACTACATGGGTTCTAATTCCTTTTTAATGAGGATACGTAGGTATCCCTAATGTGGGTATGATCCCAACTCAGAAATAATCCATGTCTTTCTTAATGATAATAAACTTCAAGTGTCCCACTGAGTGTCTTTAAAACTAATATGGTCATCATAATGACTAAGAGATTTCTATATAATATATTGAAGGATACCATTGACTAAGAGTCTCCAATAATTATGGATGATTCTCTATCGATGAGGAACCTCAAATACATATAAAATATTCTCTAAAATCCATACATATTAATCATTCATTGACAAGTCTAAAACTCATTTCATGATTGGTGAATTAATAAGGATTCATGAACATAACTTAAATATATAAGAGAGTCTAGGAGTATGCAATAATTCCCCCCAAAAAGGTGTGATGAGCCTGACCTCCAATCCTCTCGACCAATGAAAATTCATAAGCCTCATCGGACCACAAATAATGAGCACCTAGCTTTGGAAAGTAGGTCCAAATGGATATAGAATCATTGGATGTTTCCTGTACTACGAATAAACCTATTAGAAATATATTTTAAAGTTTGAACCTTAAACAAATAAGGTTATCCTAATTTCATGAAGAAACAAAAAATGGTGAACCTGAAGTGAATACATAACAATGTTGAATGATGTTTTTCTTATTTGTTTGGCCCCTATTAAACTCAAAATGAGGGTAAACAAAGCAATGAAACACATATGTGTTCATCCAAAAGATATTGTCTGGCCAAACCTATCTTGATTATGTCTGGTATATCAAATTGGCACTCTTTTCCAAGATCTCTCTGCAACACGGAATGGATTCTTTGAAGGTCACTCTTGTGAATACCTCAGCCGCTGCTCCTGTTCGAACATCATCCACTATGAGGATGACATCACCTATTCTATGTCTTCAAAATTGGGTCTCGAATGCATTGGTGAGGGAATAACATCAACATGGTACCGTCCCGACTCTAGATGCTGCTCAACAAGCCCTCTATGTTAACAACTCACACTGGTTGTCCGCACAGCAATGACCAGTGGTCAAGAAGTAGGTGGTTCCAACCACCGTCTCTAACCGTTTTGGGTCGTTATCCCTGGAACACAGCCACTAGTCCCTCCCATATTATAGGGAGGTGAATGAAGAGGTCACTCAATTCCTCAGTTCAAGAAGAGAGGAGTCATTTTTGAGGACTCCCACCAAAAATTTCCGCCAGACTCATGCGATAGTGCACCCTCAACATGATGAGGGTTTCACCTCTAGATGTTCGGATCAGGTCCCTCAGACCCGAGAACACAGGATGAATCTTTAGAGGTAAAATTCGGAAAATATGGAGCGAGTTATTACCTCTTCCCCCTCCGGAGAAGTCCATCAACCTAACTTGATGGCAAGCAATGAGAAGGCACACACACCCATCTGTTTTAATCCTATTATCATGCAGTCTCGTCTAGCAGCAACCCTCTAATCCCACCAGGTAATTCCGTGGAGTACTATAGGCAGGTACATACACCTGTTTATAATTAATCCGCCACTCATCAAGCTCTTCTGACTACATCCAAAGGAGCTCTCCAATCAAATGTGGTGACCACCTGTAAACAGGCACATACACCTGCTTACACTCATCAATTCTCCCAATAGTCTCGTCTTCTAGTCTTGAAAGAAGTTCATCAATAATATTTGGTGAAAAAAATAAGCAGGCACATACACCTGCGATTCATCAAGCTAACCAACCGTCTCGTTTGGTAGCACCCAGAGATGTCAATTGGAAATATCCAATGACAAATATGAGGCAGACACAACTTTCTGTCCCCACACATGAGTACTGTCAGAATTCACTTACAGAAAAATGAGGAAAAGAGCAGGAATAGACACCTACTCCAAACACGAAATAGACTTATATTCCTATTATGAAAGCTGAAGTCACCAAGAACATTCTGAAAATGGTGAAAGAGCAGAAGAAAATCTCTGCCCATATTTTGGATACATTTCAAAATATTTTAATAGCTTCAATAGCATCACAGGGAAAGAATCATAAATCTATCCCTATCAGTGGAGTGACTCATCAACAGGTCACTTCGGAGTAGATACGCACCTCTATTCCAGTCCAGTTGGGTTGTGGGGCATACTCCTCCATGTTATACGGACAATCATGTCGGGCACATACACCCGATTTAAATGGAGATAATCAGCATAACCTGACCGTTTCTCCTAAGTAGGCACATAAATGTTCCAATAACAACCACATTCATTAACAAGTGATTTCCAAAGTGAGTAAAAATGTGTCCAAGAAAAATACCCATCCACCACAGTTAAAAAATCAAGATCCAATCTTCAATAAGGCCTTGCTCATTGATAGAGTTATTGAAGCCCTCAGACAATTTTCTATTGCAACTCAAGATTCTACTCTCTCATTTCAAGATTCCGGATGTAACAACAATAATTCTTAAGTTCTTCATTATACAATTCCTCATGAAGGCTTGCTTCATGAAAATTTGGTCAATCGTGATGTATCATCTTCAGATGAGATCCACGATAACCTTTTGTGTGGCCAAAAGACAAAGAAGCAAGAGGTCTCATCTTTTGTTGTAACCCACCATGGTGGTCCTCCCCATGATGATTATTTAGCTGTGAAAGTCCTCTCCGTAGTAGTAATTCGCTTTTCTTGGAAAATTCATTAATGGAAAATGTAGTAATGATAAATACCTCTTATCTTGAGGCACTTTCAATTGCGAAGCTAGTGATTTCTGTTGCCTTACTGCTAGCAGGTTAAATAATTTATCAATCAGAAGATATCCTGGGGTGTAGGTCATTCTCTGAACCACCCATGGTTCATTCATCTTCTAATTTGACAAATGAATTCTCTACTAATATTGTTGAATCTGATAAAGAAACAACGAAGAACCATATTTGGTCCAATTAGGTAGAATAATCTTCATCAAATGATAAAGTGGAAGTGTTGAATATGAGAAAACAACTGGAGAAAGGTGAAATACCAGTCATTTTTTGGCCTTTGGCTGACTCTCAGAATAATATTCTAGAAACATTGATAGAATATTGTATTCACGATATTCATCTCAACATATGGAAAACTATTGGTTACTTAGAAGATAAAATATTATCTTATTATGAATATTAAAATCATGTCAAGAAAATAAAAGGGTTGCAAAGCCAAATTTACTTGGCATCTCTCTCAGTTTCCCGACACCCAAAGGTTGAAAAGCAACAGATATCCCTTCAGCGTTCATGCCTTGGCGCGTTGAAAAGGTTGTTCCAATTAATTACCAATGCCCCATCTGGTATTCATATTAGGGGATGGGGTGTTCATGGAAAATTGCATTTCACTATTCTATCTATTCAACAAATCCCACCAAAAGTGGTTTCATGCAATGTTATTTCCCATGGCCGGCCATATTTATCTTCTTTTGTGTGTAATCAAAGGCTTTCCCATGAACAGGCATCATCTAGTTCTTCCCAAAGTTAGTCATATAAAGAAGAAGTTTTCGAATTACTCTTACATCAAGAAAATAGGAAATTTTGAATATTATTCTCATTTATAGCATGCACATCATTAGGTGATAGGAGTGTCAGAAATAATACAATGGTCATTTGAGCCAGGTGACTTGAGTGGATGTCAGATGATGCATCCGGTCAATTTCCGAACTAAAGTTCACAGAATGAAGGGAGATTTTAAGAAATTTTTAGATGTAGCAGCTCAAGAGCCACCTCAGCTTGCCAAAATGGGTACTCTTTTAATCCAACCCTTTAGATCAACTGGCATGATTCGAGGAGTTGAACAGAAAAAATAGGAACAGCCCCAGTCCACCGAACTGGGGACTTTTTCAAATTCTTAATCTCTTCCTCTGTGAAATTATGTCTTCTCTCTATTAGGGAAGAATACACAAGTGGAACTTAGGGACCAATTATTAGGATATTCCCTCTAAATTATAGTTCATCAAGAAGTTATTAAGAGATCGACAAAACAAAAGGAAATTTCTCATAAATGACATAGAAAAGACAGTATCGTAGAAGCACTAACAGAAGGGCTGCAATGCATTATGCATCGATAAATGTCATCAATTCCACTATCTCTAATCCCCCAGAACATGAGGCTCACTCAAAGGAATAAAATGGAGAAGTTCATGTTCAATAATATGTACACACAGAAACAAATGAAGAAGGTCTATGTACCAGAAGACATAGGGTTTCCTAGAGGAAAGACATTCCTTTGGGAAATGTCATTCCATACTCTAGAAAGGCACATGCCAAGGAAAAGGTTAAAAGTTAGGTTACATTCCACACTACCTTTGGAGTAGAACAATCACTCTCATTAGAGGAAATGTTCTCATAGTAAGAAGAATAAATAAAGGAATTAAGGATGTTAAATGCAGAACTACTTTCAGGTAGTCATCCTCCTAATCATGCTCGAGTTAATCAATCAAGGGATTTTTTTACAACTACTTTGATAGATCAATAATATCCCCCTTTACAAGTACACCCGCATAGGTCCAATACTATGGGTCATGCGTGATAGCAACCGGCAATACCACCATCAATGGCAGTACCGGTCGCCACACCCATACAAACTCCAGTTATTGCACCTGCTCAGGCCCAAGCTCAACCAGATGTTTCAGAAAAATTAATGACTACCATTTAGTCATTAACAGCTCGGTTAGAAGCTATGGAAGGAAATTGTGCAAAAGTTCATCCAGAAAAAATATCTTACCCTGAATTGGTAGATGCAATCCCTCCCCCACCAAATTTTTTGAATACCACATTCCCAGTTTTTAATGGTTTGGGAGATCCAGAACAACACATAACACATTATGTTTCTCGTTGTGATCCTATGATGGAAACTTCTCGACAATAAGAAGCAGTTAAGCTCAGGTGTTTTGTGTAGTCATTACAAGGACCTTATTTTATCTGGTATACATTTTTTCAATCACGGTCAATTACTGGGTGGGAAGATCTCCGTCAAATATTTCTTCTTCAATTTAGCTCAATGTTGCCAAAGAAGACAGTTTTTTATCTTACCAATTGTAAGAAAAGGGGAAATGAATTCATTTCATATTTCATTGCTCTATAGAAGGGATTAAAATATTCATTAAGTTTAGCACTCCCTCATGAAACATTGTTGCCAATCTGTTTGGAAAATCTGCGTGATGAATTATGCACACCGTTGATCCCTGTACAATATGCATGAGGGTTTCGAGACCTTACTCCCATCGCTCAGCAGATAGAATATTTTATTAAAAATACTATGTCTAACACTCATGTAATTCTATCAGTTCCAGGAAGGAGAATAGGAAAAGCAAAGACTTCAATAGTTACACTTTAACAAGAACTTTTACTTTCTTCAACTTCAAAACCTTCATGATATCAAAGGGCTCCACCTCCTGATCGTCAAAAACAACAGCTGCCTCTTCAATATGATCAAAAAGTTAAAAGGTAGACAGAGTTTGAAGATTTTAATAACAAATTTTATTCTTTCCAGAATTGAAAAAATCCTGGCTACTTCAACTCAACTCTGGAAAACAATCTGGTTCAGTTGACAAGGCCCAAAAGGTCATACAAGGAAGGAGATGAAGACCTCCCAAACTATTTCTCGTTTCATTAGATGTTGGGGCATCCCATTCAAGAGTGTTTTGTCTTCAAATACCTCCTACAAAAGATGGTGGAATCTGGACAAGTAAAGTCGAAATGTTCTTCAGCCCAGGTAGCATGTGTTACTGCTACTGATCCAGAGGAATAAGGCGAGTGGCATGAAGTACAAAGAAAAAATTCACAGAAATATGATGATTGGATTGTCAGGAAAATGATCAACCGAACTCATGCCATTTTACGAACAGAATCAAATCAACCAATTGTGTCTTCTGTTATGAATTTCATAGAAAATCCCCCTTCATCAGAAGGAAAATCCTCAAAGAAGAGGCATAATTTGATGGAAGAATAGAAGTCAGAAGAAGACGATCTCATGTCAAAGCCTAAGTTTTATTTGACTATGGCATATTTTATGTCATTTTCTTCAATAGCACAGGCACCGCCCCACCAAACGGTACAACCTGAACTGGTTAATTAGGAAGAATCTTCATCATATGAACAATTGATCTTTGGTTTGGTTAACATGATTCATTTAACAGATTTTTTTGCCAATGACAGTTTCAATTATGATGAGCCTAAGTTCCCTATATCTAACAGAAGAATTAGAGGAATAGACAGAGGTCTAGGATACAGGGGAAGACATGGATTTTACAGAAGCCACTATTTTAATCTTACTCCTTCTAGAACTGTAAATGCCGCAAAAACTAGTTGAAAAACCCTTCAGCGAGATCAACAGTAACAAGAATGTTATTCCACACATAGTAGATTCAGTCCTCATGTAGTTATTTTGGAAGATCGGTTAGAGGTAACACATTCTTCATCTTATCAAATAAATAGACCTAGTCGGTCTAATTTACATGAAGTGAGGAGTGTTTCCAACTCCTACCCTAATACGAGATGCGTCTACTTCCAAATTATCAACTTCCATGGCACCTCAAAAACCAAATTTTCTTAATGGGAAACACAGTCCTTTGGACAAAAAGTACGATGTCTTGAAATATTTGTCCCATGTACCAGCCATGTTATCAATTCTGGATTCCTTGAATTTATCAAAATATCTTCAAGAGGCGCTTATTGAGGTTTTTTCAAGTCCTCAAGAATTCAAAACTAAAATTATTGCGGCTGAAGTATACCATATACAGAATGATCCTATAGAGTGGCATGTTGTGATATCTTTTACAGATGAATATGAAGATGATGTTGTACATGGACATATCAGACCATTTTATCTATCTGGTAAAGTCAATGATATAGACATCTAACAATTATTCATTGATAATGGCTCATGATTCAATCTCATTCTTATTCATACAATCCGTCGATTAGGCCCCACTGAATCTGATTTATCTCCTTCTACATTGATGTTGCAAGGATATGATAAGAATGAACAAGAACCTCTGGGTGAGATTACACTCAAAATTCAGTTTGGAGACCTTTTATCTAATTCAGATTTCATGGATGTTCATCAGGACACAGCCTTCTACATTTTTCTTGGAAGACCTGCTACATCTACATGTGGTCGTACCTTCTTCATACCATCAATGTCTCAAATATTGTCTCAATGGTCAAATTGGGGCATTTTATGTTGACAAAGCCCCATTTAAAACTTGTGAATCTTAATACATTGAGGGAAAATTTTATCACATGGAGGGAAAGGGAAAATCCACTGAAAATAAGGTTACCAGGATTAATGCTCCATGTGGTCTGGAAAAGATTCCAATAAACCCATTCTTACATATGAGTACAGATTATGTGTTTCCTATTATTCAAATTGAGAGGATAGACCTAAATCCAAACACTCTTATGGAAACTTCCATAATGTCAGTTATGGAAATCAAGCCAGTCAGTATGGGAGAAATTGTTGATTCACCAAGAAATGATGAAATCTTAGATGGAGATGTCTTCATTTCATCCGCTGAAATCCAGAAATTCTATACTTCATCATCCAGATCAGAATAAGTTATAGCAATACTAGAGGAAAATAATGATCTCGATTCTCAATCCATCATCTTCTCTCTATCACCCCAGAAAGAGCCTTCATTATCAATAGGGTTAGAGATGGTAGCCTATTCTCCAAGACGTTCAAATTTTAACTTCTCCCCTGACCATAGAAGTTATTCTTCGTCATAAACTATGCAAGTAGAAATTGAGAAAGTAACACATGTTGAATAAGAAGAGGAAGATCTCTAAGATGCTCCTACAGCATTTGAAGAGGGTATCTATACCACTGTGGATGAACTAAGAGAAATAAATCTGGGTACAAAATAGGATCCACGCCCCACTTTAATTAGTGTGGACATGACTCTTAAAGAGAAAGAAATGTATACAACATTTTTAAATCAAAATATAGATGTATTTTCTTGGAACTATATAGAAATTCTAGGTCTGGATTCTGATGTTCCCACTCATCATTTGGGTTTTTAGAAGAACATCGGGGATTCAAGAAAGCTGTAAGAACAACACACCCAACTTATGCCTCCAAAATCGAAGCTGAAGTTGGTAAGATTATCAAGGATAACTTTGTCAAGAAATTTTCAATATCCCAAATGGCTAGATAATATTTTCCCAATGAAAAAGAAGAATGGAAAAATTAGAGTTTCCATTTACTTCAGAGATCATAATCGACATTGTCCCAAGGATGATTCTCCAGTTCCGATCACAAAATTCTTAATTGATGCAACAGCTAGATATGAAGCACTTTCCTTCCGGGATGGATATTTTGGGTATAATGAAATATGAATGGCTCTTGAAGATGAAGAATCTACAGCCTTCACAGCCCCTCAAGGTGTGTTTTGCTATCGGGTAAGGCCCTTTGGCCTAAAGAATGCAGGTGCAACGTATCAAAGTTCCATGCACCATATCTTCAAACCCTTTTTTGGGAAATTTGTTAAATGTTATGTGGATGATTTGGTGGTTAAATACAGACAACTTTTTAATCAATTGGCCAATCTGGAAATCATATTCAACAAACTTTGTCAACGCAATTTGAAGATGAACCCCTTGAGATGTGATTTCGGGGTAACCTCAGTAAAGTTTCATGGATTTTTTGTATTCCATCGTGTTATTGAAGTTGATCATGAGAAGAGAAAGTCAATCCTTGGTATGTCAACTGCTCGAAATTTGAAAAAATTATGAGGAATTCAAGGACACTTGACCTATATTCGGTGTTTCATTGCAAATTTGGCAAGCAAGTGTTTACCCTTCACCAAATTAATGAAGAGGGGATTCACCTACAAGTGGACCAAATATTTCATAGATGCATTTGATACCCTAAAAAATATCTCTTGAGTCCATAGATTTTAATTCCAACTGTTGATGGAAGACCACTTATTCTCTATGTGACAGCTTTAGAACGATCATTAGGTGCCTTCCTTGTCCAAAAGAATGATGCTGGTAATGAAAATAGCCTTTACTATCCCAGTCGGACTATTATTGAGGTAGAAACTTGATATTCAAGTATTGAAAAGTTCTTTATATCATTAATCTATGAAGTTCAGAAATTGAAACTACCGGCAACATCATGAGGTCCAATTGGTATCTCGCAATAACCCTATCAAATTTATCCTTAGTCATCGAATGCTTATAGGATGTCTGACAAGGTGGGAAGTTATTTTGCAGTAGTTTGATATCCAGTACGTGTCTCATAATGCAATAAACAGCCAAGCTATGGCCGATTTCCTTACTAAACACCCATCTGTAGAAGATACATCTTAAAATATTGAATTTCCTGAGGAGAAAATCTTCTTTATTCAAGATAATCCTCAAATGGGAAATGTACATTGATGGTGCCTCTAGAAGTCCAATATGAATGAAAATGGAAGATCCTAAATTCAATAAAGTTGGGTTAGGAATCGTGCTTATTTACCCAGAAAAGGCAGTGCTACCCTATTCCTTCTTATTGTTAGAAGGTGGTACAAACAATGAAGCAGAATATCAAGCTCTCATCGCATGCTTGAAATTGGCCCTTTAGGCACATGTGAATCACTTGAAAGTAATAGGTGATTCAGATTTGGTAATAAAACATATCAATGGGGATTATTCCATCATAAAGGAAGAGTTAATCCCTTTATGTGATTACGTTAGAGAGTTAATGGCAAAATTTCCTTCATAACTGACATTTTATTATGTCCCGCGATCACAAAATGCCAAAGCTGATGCACTAGATAATGTAGCAACAGCCCCGGAAGATCCAAAACAGGATGAAACAATCATAATTATTGCCCATCGTTGTGTAGTTTCACCTTTTTTTCAAATAAGAATAGTGGAAATCAATGAAATCAGTCCCATTTCTAAACCATATGGTCATACTATAAGATGGATGACACCTATCAGGGAATACCTTCAAAATGGAACACCCTCACCTCATAGAGCCAAGAAAAAACAAGTATGGTGACGTGTGGTCAATTTTACTCTTTATGATAGCCCAGATCACCAAAAAATTCTCTACAAGTGCGGTTTTGATGGAATTATCTTCGGATGTATTGATGGTGAAGAGACAAAGGCGGTCATGAGTGAAGTTAATGCAGGAGTTTATGGTGCTCACCAGTCTGGACATAGAATTTCTGGTCAAATTTGAAGTCATGGAATTTTGGCCTTCAATTGTGGAAGATTGTGTTGATTTCACTAAGAAGTGTCATTCTTTCCAAATATGGGCCAACATCATTCATCAACCCTCAGATTTTCTTCATACAGCTAAATACTCATGGCCATTTTCCACATGGGGAATGGATGTAGTGGGACCTTATCCTCTGGCTACATCCAAGCAGTTTAAGTATATTCTTAGTGCTACCGACTTCTTTTCCAAATGGGTAGAGGCAATACCTCTCAAAGAATTTATTTCAAAAATCATTGTTAGCTTCTTCAAGTCTAACATCATTACCAGATTTGGTGTCCCTCATACCATATTAACGAACAATGGAACCAACTTCTGTTCATCCGAGGCGAGAAAGTTGTATCAATAATACAACATCAAATCCAACCATTCATCTCAGTATCATGCAGCGGCCAATGGCCAAATAGAGGACTTCAATAAGATTCTTTCAAAAATACTACAAAAGAAGGTGGATAAAGATAAGAAATCTTTTCCTGATAAACTTTTTCATGCTTTATGGGATTATTGGACAACCACCCGCACTACTACACGATCAACACCATATTCATTGGTATATGGAACAGAAGAAGTCTTGCCCATTGTGGTTCAATTACCTTCTCTTAGTGTATCCATTTGTGATCAGTCAACCATAGATGAGCAATCTCAGAAGAAATTTGATGAAAAAGATTTTTCTCCCTGCACCACTTGGAAGCCTATCAGAATCGAACAGCATGGGATTTCAATAAAAAAGTTCATCTTCATTCATTAATTCAAGGAGAATTGGTATCGGTCCTCATAAATCCATTGATACTAAGAAAGAAACCTCCAAATCATGAGCCACTGTGGGAAGAACCATACTCAATACATAGGGGCTACTCCAATGAAGATTATTCTTTAATCTCAATGGATGGAGAACTCATTACAACTCCAACCAATGCCAGATTCTTGAAGAAGTATTTTGTGTAACCCAAATACACCCTTTAGTACTCACTACAAGACTTTAAACTGCACGGTCTCTATTGTCCTTACTGCAGGTCATTAAACTGCATAGCTCCCTCCATCGTCCAACATGACATTAAACTGTGGCCCCCTTTATCATCCATGCATGATGTTAAACTGTAAACAGTCCCCTATACATCCTACATGATGTAATACTCTTCATATGTCCTTCAAGACATTAAAATTCACAATAATATGTCCTATCTACAATATGATAAACTATTCAGCACCCTTTGTCCCACATGAAGTTAAACTGTGCATCGTTAGGGTTGTTGCTACCTGTTGTTTCTCACACCGAACATGACTGACATGAGCTTTGAGTAAGATTCAACTATAAAAACCTCTCTGGGCTGCTAAGCATGTGTAAGTCCCAAAACCTTCTTCGGGTCGTTGTCCTCAAGTACAACTTGATCACCAATTATTTCTCAATCGAATGACGCAAACTTCTATCCTTGCCTTCTACTCTGGCTACGTAGGCAACCTCCCAAGGTTCAATCCAAAAACCAATATCTTCACATCGGTTCACCTCCATCTCATACGATGTTGATCCATGAAGCCCCCCCCCCCCCAAAACAAATATCATCATATTGTTTCACCATCGTCCTACATGACGTTATACTATGTACATCCCTTTCATCACTTCTACATGACATTAAACTGTGCAGCACCATCATCCTTGCTATATGATGTTAAACTTTACAGTCCCCCATTGTCCTTGTTGCGAGACATTAAACCGCATAGCAATACGTTCTAGCTATATGACGCTAAACTGTGTAGCATCGTTCCATGCATATGACCTTAAACTATTCACAGATTAGTTCTGTATGACAATAAACTACAACAGTCTCTTACACACTCACCTGAGAGGGAATTGTTATTGACATTAATCTCCAATCATGTCATATTCCAAGGACAACGTGCATACATGGCAATGACTGATCCTTTAATCTTGGGTCCAACCATCATTACACTAAATTCCCCTTTCACCCTTCACATGTACGAAGCAAATCTGTACAGTGGGAATTTCAATAACTACATATGGCTTGATTCCCATCTTTATGGGATATGTAGGAATGTTCAAGCATCCCTTGAATCTAGCCCCAAGTCTTTGGGCCTAACCCCAAACTCCACTTTCAGTCCCTTGGCTGAAAATTCCCCCTACTAGCACATAAATGTGGTATGAATACCCTGGTCTTTATTCACATCAGGTTTTCAACAAACACACAATGTGTCTCCCTCATTATAGTTTGATCTCTATGACCCTAAACTATGATATCCTACTCTCTTGTCCCACATGATGTTAAAATTTATTTCAAGAACTATATATGACTTTATTCTCATCCGAATGAGATATGTAGTGGAGTCCATCATCTCAATTTAGGACCCATACCCAACATGATTATGGTCAGCATTGGTCTATATATCTCCTTCATGCATTGGAAAATACCCAATTTTATCTGTCATAATCCTAACCTTAAATGCATCCAGATCTCCATAACCCTTTTCTTTAATTTTGGTCAAAAAATTTTTGATACCTGGGAATTCTGTTTCTTGACTATGCAGCACTTTCCCTTAGGAGGCCTTGCATAAATATTCTACATAATGGACTTGTCAGCCAAAAGGTGTTGTTATTTGACTATCCATCCAATACCCTTAGGTGGCCCTGTATAATTCAACCCCACTAATGGGTTTTTCAAATAGTGGTAACTTCATTCTTGGGGGAAAACCCACTTTTTTCCTTATTGGTCTTCACAACTATATGTAGGGATCCACAAAAATAGCCATCCTTAACATATTTTTCCCATACTCTTTTTTCATGATCTGAAAGTATTCGAGTCTATGGTTTATGTTTCCCTTCCCTATGTTTGGGTCAGACCTTCATAAGAGTGACATTAATCCAATTCATTCACAATCTTGATTGGGAATATCCTCTCCATATTCAATTACCTCTCTCCATAAATAAAACTCTATGCTTTGGGAAATTTGAATCTCCATAAAATTTCACTGGATTTTAGCCATATAAAAGTAAAATTTCTAAGAGTTTTTTTGCTTGACTATACAGCATGTTTCCTTAGGTGGACTTGCATAAGTAGTATACATAGTAGACCTATCAGCCAAAAGATGCGATTATTTGACTCTGTAGCCAATGCCCTTAAGTGGCCCTGGATAATTCAACCCCCTAATGGGTTTGTCAAATCATGGTAACTTCACTCTTAGAAAATACTTCCTCTAATTACTTTTATCCCTCTTTTCATATCATCCCTCATATTCAAAATTTCTTAAGTCACAGTTTACATGTTTTCCCCCATACATGAATGTGGTAATATGTTTTCAAATAAATTATCAAGAAATTGAGTCAATTTTAATCTATTCGGTCAAATCTATTTGACCTGAAACATTAGCCTTTTTTATGTCTGACATGTATGACTTTAAACTGCCAACAAGAGATAGGGTACTCATTAAATTGGGAACATGTAAAAGTAACTCTAAACAAAAGTCAAGTCACAGTTCGCTAAACGTACATTTTGTATGATTTAGGCAATATTAAGCAACAAAAAGATGCAGATTTTGTGGGGTTGTTTATATAATCCTTGAAAAAATCAAACTATGCTTACTAGGCCCATTGGTTGAGGTAAAAATTAATTAAGTAATTAGTAAGAGAGTGCAGGTATAAATGATTGAAGATGAAATGTATTTTTCATTGATGCACATGATTAGAAGAACATCCACAGATTAGTGTGTCTTCTCTTTTTCAAAAATTACAAGAGGATTTCAACATAACTTTTCATTTGATTTATGACATCCCGAGCTTCATCAGCAGCCAAATGAAGTTCATTAACTCGACAAACATCAATCTTTTTAGCTAGATGGAGTGATTTCGTGGCATCTGTGATGGCTTTCATACCATCCATTTGGACTCCTTCTAATGAACTGTTAAGCTGGTCATGTTCCCCAGTAACGACATCTAGCTGTTGCAGAAGGTTCATCTACTAGACATCTTTATCCTTGATCTTATGCTTCAGCTCCATCAGATTTGTAGCATTATCAGCCTCAGATCAGGACACCACAGCCTCAAATTCGGCGATATTGGTCAGCAGCCTTGCTCTATCAGATCTTGATGGCACTTTTTCTCCTTCTCCCTCTTTAAGATGACTTGTTTCACCGCAGTATAGATCTCTTGATATCCAAAACCTCCAAGTCCCAGCATGACAAAAAAGGATGTTAGTACCAATATCTTTGAAGACATCTCTTCAAGAGACACTTCAGATATGATCTTTCGTATATTCTTCCATGCCTTGCGGCATGAGAATTGGATCTCCTTTTTCACCTCTGGGTCTGATTCAGCATCGCTATCACAGGGGGAATATAGTCCGAGATTAATGCACTTAAGGAAGTGCAATGTTCTACTGCTTTCACCCTGACCCTTGGTACTTCACTTTATACTCTCGTTGGGGCTGAGGCTGAGGCTTCACCCTTGAATCTAGCCACTAAAGTTGACGGCCCTATATATTCAATTGAGAGATTTGGTTAGTTTTGATGGTTAAAAAAAGTTGATCAACTATCTTGCAAATTATGTACAGCCACAAATATTATTATCTTATACCCAACGGTATATTAGTATCATGAGAAGGCTCATCCCTATATTTTTTAGTTTCAATAGGATTTTCAAGACGGGTTTAAGGAAGCTCTATCGGGTTAATCCCCACTTGATCTAGTGTCTCTGCAATGATAGGGTTGTCTCTACCCCCTTCAGGCATCAGAAGATCAGCAGCTTACTCAGACGGAACAACACATTTCAACCAATCATGGTCATATATGTAACAAATTTTTTTAACAGGATGAAGGATAACACTCACGGCCAAAATCATCTAAATCACATGGTAATTTAACATGATCTAAAATTTCTTCAAAAGATGGTCCAAGTTTCATCATTTTATCAAGTGATATCCCAGATTCCTGGTTAGTCTCACCATTGGGAGAATTTGTCATTTCTTCTTGGCAACCATCCTCCTACGACCTCTGACCTCGGATAGCTTCCTCAGAGAAAATTACGGAGTCAGTTCAGTGATCTCCAAATGTTCTGGTGCAGGTGTTGAACCTAAAGCATCCTAGAATGGAATTCAGTTTATGTCTTCATTCAACATTCTACTAAGTATTGTTAATTTACCAGAAGCAGGCTCTTCTCTCCTTGTAGATGCAAAAGGAGTAGTACTTGGAGCAGACGCTGGCTCTTCTTCTCTCCTCGTTTCTTTAGGAGTAGCCAAGTCAGCATGAATTTGTGACTGTTTTCCAGAACCCTCTATTTTCCTCAAAGGAGGTTCAGCCCTCTCCCTCAAAGGGGAAATTGAAGAAACCCCTGAAATCCCAAGAAGTATGAGAAACTTGTCATCAGTTAGGATTCATGACTTTTTGAAGGACTTACCACTACTGATGAAATGTTTGGTTGTGGTCTTCATCCTTCGATGCATTTTCTTCTTGGACTTTTTCGGTGTGTTGACATCGTCACCTACAAATATAGGAATTAGAGAGTGAAAATCCTTGTTTAACTCCTCGTCCATGGTTTCTTTGCCTGGATATACCACACCCGGCTTAAGAGGATTTTTATTTGCTCCACGAGTAGTGCCACCAGGGCTATACCATGGTTAAGGGACCTCAGTAGTTCTTTCCTCAACAAGCTGCAAAATGGGGAAAGTAATTTCCTTGAGTAACAAATATTTGATTGAAATCAAGTAGCATATAAAATAAGTAAAAACAATTACATATTCACGAGCCACGTAATCATGCCACTCCTCATCTACTGATGCACTATTCCCCTCAGTGGTTCCACAATCCATCATTTCCTTCAACTGAATGGTGATAGGAAAGGAATCATCAATGGAATATATGAGCATTTCCAGCTCTATGATGCAAGCCCGCACTTCATCGGGGTTATCCTTGAAGCGGATATCAGCAGAATCTTAGAGATTCCCCACTCTATGGATATATATCCCTTCACATATATCCATCCAGGTGTTTTCAACATCATAATATAAACTCCTCCATGTCTGGACAACCTCTAATCGTAAATATTCAGAATGTGCACCAGAAGGCCGTGAGGAGGGTCCTACAATCTGGGACTTCAACTTCTTCCCAGCTCCTGCAATCACAGATAAAGGATAATAAAATGAAACTTGTTTCTCTATAAAATAATGGCTACTAAATTTCCTCAATGATATAACTCACCTTGAGTTGATGGAGTAGTCCACTTGACTCTGGCAGGATGATTATATCTGGCACGAGGCCATTTTGACGCATGTCGTGCCTCATCATCCCCATCCTAGGAATCTGGTGAATTAGCCTCGGGTGGAGAACCTGGTGAATCAGCTCTGGGTGAGGAAGACTAACCTTCAAGATGAAAGGATTATTTCCTGACACTTCTTTTTTTTACTCCCCACCCGATAGACAGGAAGATTCATACCCCTACTAGGTATGATGCTACCCAGTTCTTGGCATACCATGTAGTCAATTGACTCCTCGCTCCAGCAACTGGTAGATCAAACACTGCACTGGTATTCTCCATATATGTCAGCAACCATAGATTTCGGGCAACCATAGGATGCTAATCCGACCTGAAATGCATGAGAGGGGATACAAAAATCTGCTGCAAATAGTTGATTGGCGTGAAAATCTATATGGATCATAGGCCTCATGTATAATATCTCCGTTAATTCTAGTGGCCAATACATCATCTCTACAAGATAGAATATATGACCTCAACTCTAGGCTATCTATTCCATCATCAAAAAACCACCCGGTTCGCGGGTTTCCAAAAGGAACGAAATGAAATTCCTTGAACATGCTCAGCCTCACCTTCAGATCATAAGGATTAAGGGACAATGGAGAAATTCCAGAAAATGCCTGCACTGATGGACTAAAAGAACTTCCAGGAACCTGTACTCCGCTCTGTACAACATATGTCCTGAAGTGTGTGGCGATCCATCCCCACAAAACTTATAATGGTCCCACTATTCTCAACGGAGGCTTACCCATATAGGCATTGAGAAAGCTCTAGTGAATCTTTGCCAAAACCAGGGTGCCAAACCCAACCATTTTTCTCTCAGCCAACTTGGCTGCAACAACGAAGGTCCCTGGCCTGACGCCTCCCTTCGAATACCTAACTGTCAGAAGATAAAAATTGAGCCACAAGGATAAAAATCCCGCCAGATGGGTCTTCTATTAGATTCTTTGATCCACTTCATAACCCCACTTTTCAAACTCTCCCGCTTCCAGAGTTGGCCAGAATGTGCCAAGAGCACCCCTCTTTTCTACTCTAGGGCAGCTGGTAGGATGATTACAGGAGGGATCCTTCTCCTTCTTCTTGATTATGAACATATCCATCCACTCCTCTGGATGAATATCCTTTCAAGAATGAGTTTTGGTGGACTTTGAATTCTTGAGCTTCTGGAAAATTTTCAATAACTCTCGAGCCAAATCCGGAGTCTTCTCCGAATCATTCCAGGTCACCTTGGGGGGGGGCTGAATTCATCATACATATCTCAAAGAATTGGAGCCCCCATGATCTTGTAGGCATCCCACAACCTATTTCCTACTTCTCCATGAGTCAGATGGAATGAATTTTTTTTTGGGTTGCAGAAACTGATTAGCTCCAGCAAAAAATTATCATTCCTGTAGACATATGTCTACCCAGCCCAGACTACTTCATATATTGTAGCTCCTTTCAGATCCTTGACAAAATCTTCATAGTTTTGTCGCACCCAATATTCCCACATCCATGTTGGCTTCACACCTCCTCCAGGACAGAAATACCAACTCTTCTTCCATCCCTTAGATTGATCCATCTGAGAATTTCAGAAAATAGAGTGATAACAATGCGGCTGCAGATCAAGCATGTGAGGCTTCAGATCTAGAGAACATGGTCTATGATACATTATGTATGCCTTCTCTACTCTTCCAGCATAGAAAAATGATCATGCAACTGAGACATTTTCCGAAGAGAAATTGGTGTTAGTCTGAAACCAGGAATGAGGAACATAATTCTTTTCCTCTGGAACATTGACTCATGGATGATGACTGTGGCCATATAAATGAAAGTAAATGCTCTGTTGGAAATTGGAATGTTATTTCTTCATGTACTTATCCAAATCCAGGAGAGTTATTCTGCAGATATCATAATAGTCATAGCCGATTATGTTCATCATATCATCTATTCTCTTGATGCCCAACTCATCAGTCGATCCAATTCTTTTGGGAGCCATTGAATCTGCACAAAGATCATACAGTTAACATTTTAGAAAGTCTTTTTTTAAGAAATATTTGTGAAGAAAACAAAAAAATGGAAAAGGCATGAAGGCACTCAAGTTTTTCCGCGTAAGTGTTGTCGTGCAAGTTTTTACGCACATGTATTTCCGCGCAAGTATTGTCGCGCAAGTCAAAATCCTTACTGGGGAAGCATGACACAAAGAAGAGAAATCGACCGAGGAAAGAAAAACACTTTTGAAACGAGAGCTCAAAATATTTGAAGGGCAGATAGTTTGCATGAATTGACGCCCATATATATAGGCGATCCTGTAACCCTGTGCGCCACAACCTGTGCGCCTAAAACTCACGCCCCGCTGAACCCTGGTGTATCTTTTTCCTCAGAGTCAAATACTCTTTCATTTTTCAGATCCAAATCTGAGGGGGGACTTTTTTTATTCCCTTTTCTGTCACAGAGTCCAAATTAATGGCGAAGGGGAGTACCTAAATCAAAAAGAGAGTCATCCGTTGAAGAACATCAAAAATTGACAAAGGCATGAACAAGGAACCCATTAATAAGGAGCCGTGCAAGTTTTCTTCTCTCCGTGAAAGTCACTTGCATGCCATATATGGGTCTATCAAGTCACTTGCACGCCCTATTCCTTTTTTCTCCCAAGGTGCCCAGTGTCCTATAAATATCCCCTGTTTTCCCCCATTTAAACGATGAATATTCCAAAACTCAGATTCAAGCTCTAGTCACCCTAGTCTTTGTCTAGAGTCTTCCAAACACTTATAAGGTAATTATTTACCTAAAATGTATGCTCTAAAGAGGAAGAATAAGGCCTAAATGTTGGAACTCATAAATACTTGTGCACCTAAGTTTCCACCCTTTAAGGGAAATGAAGACACTTGCGCGCCACCTTGCCCTCTCAAGGGAACTTACACACCATCCTTCTGGAAGCCTCTAGGGAAGATACTAAGGGCTTTATTTCAAAGTCCCCCATGTATTAACCTATGGATTATTCGTCACCCAAGGTGACTAATGTCGCGCAAGTCTACTTGCATGACCAGGACTTGCGTGCCTGAACAATACTTGCACACTTCCTTCCTAGTCACCTTCTTTCTACAAATCCACCTCCACTCTTCAAGGAATAGCCTTCAAAACCCTCTTCAAAGACATTTATGGCATGGTTCCTTTTTTGGATTCTATATCTGAAAGGAATTCTGTAAGAACCTCTCCCAAAAAATCATTACTTACAATCTTTAGGTCACCATGGTTAGGGGTTTCCCACATAACCTCATCCTTTGAGATGAGAAGATCCTTTGATATCGCCGTCCTTCTCAGGAGTAAGCCCCAGTCATAATTTCTTTTGATTTGGGCCTCCTTGTAAGGAGTAATACCCAAGTATCAAGTCCCCTTAACCTAGGCTTCCTTTCAGGAGAAATCCCCAGTCTTAATTTCTTCTGATTCGTGCCTCCCTCTTGGGAGTAAGCACTAAGTCTCAAGTCCACTTAACCTGGGCTTCCTTCTCAGGAGTAAGTCCCAGTCATATTTTCCTTTAACATTGGGCCTCCTTCTCAGGAATAAACTCTAATCCTAAGTCCCTTTTAATTTGGGTCTCATTCCCAAGAGTAATCCTCAAGTTAAAACTCCAAATCTCCATAAAGTAAAAATACCTTTATAGACCCTGTTCCTAGGCTTCTTTCCTAAAGTAAGCCCCAATCTTCATTTACTTGGGTAGTCATACATACGTAAGCCCCACATCATTTATTATAACTGAATCTTTCATGGGACCATCTTCAATTTTAAAGATATCTCTTATTTCTCACACTGAGCATGACTCACGTGAGCTTAGAGTGTAAAAATAATCAAGACATCTCTTCTTGTGCCATTAACCATGCATAAACCCAATATTTATTTACATGAACTACATGGACTTTGATATCTTCTTTAAAAGTATATTATGTAGGAAGCCTTTATAATGGTCAATCCCATATCTCATTAATTCTTTTCTGTCCAATATGACATTAAACTAAATCATTATAATCGAACTATGTGGGTTCTGATTCCCTTTTAATAAGGATACGTAAGTAGCCCATCTGTGGGTATGATCCCAACTCTGAAATAATCCCTATATTCCTGAATGAAAATAAACTTCAATTGTCCCACTGAGTGGCTTTAAAACCAGTATGGTCATCATAATGACCAAGATATTTCTATATAATATATTTAATGATACCATTGACTAAGAGTATCCAATACATATGGATGATTCTCTGTCGATGAAGAACCTAAAATACATAGAAAATATTCTCTAAATTCCATACATATCAATCATTGATTACCATGTCTAAAACTAGTTTCATTCTTTCTGAATTAATAAGGATTCGTGAACATAACATAAATCTATAAGAGAGTCCCAGAGTATGAAATAATTCCCCCCAAAATTCTGTGAAGATTCTAACCTTCCATCCTCTCGACCAAAGCAAATTATTAAGCCTCATCTGTCCACAAATAATGAGCACCTACCTTTGTAAAGTAGTTCCAAATGGATATAGAATTATTGGATATTTTCGGTTCTATGAATAAACCAGTTATAAATTGATTGGAATGTTTGAACCTTAAACAAACAAGGTCATCCCCATTTACAGAAGAAACAATATTCAATGTGATAGTTATAACCATACCATTACATTTGGTGTTATGAATTGTTATAACCTCATGTTGATAATTAAGTATGAAGGTTTTATATAAATAAAATATACCAATAAATATGAACTTAAATTTTTTTAAGGTCTTTATATGATTTGATAATACATTATTTTCAAAAAATTATTTTTATTTCTTTTCAATAAAAAATCGATTTTTTTTAAAGTTTTAAAAAATTTATTTGATATAATTAAACAAAATTTTAATTTAAACATTTAAAAATTATATTAGAGTGAATATTTGAATTTTTTTTGAAAATATTAATTTTTTGCTGAATAAAAAAAATATTGATTATTATTAAAAATTCCCTTTTAATTTAAAAAATTTACAAAGTTTCGTATTTTTTTGAAATTGTATAATAGTAAAATTATTTCAATTATATTATTATAAATCCAATTTAGATCACCTTAATTAAGTTAATTATGAACTTTTATATTAAAACCTTTCATACTTATGAAAACGTTTTTGTTTGGAAAATCACTTTTTCATCGCATTTGTTTGTTTAATCATATATTAACTTCTTACACATATTTGAATTTAACTTGGTAAAATAGATATCATATTTGGAATAAAAATTATAAATAATATATAAAAAATCAAGTAAATTTTTGGTTATAATGAATGTGAAAAAAGTAAAAAATAAATACAATGGATAAGGTTAAGGCAAGTTTACCTGAGGGTTAAATCAAAAGATAAAGGTAATTGTGCTAATTAAACCTGTCTAAATCCAATTTTATGGAAATATATTTAACTTCTCCAATACAAAAATATTATATGTGGTCATTTAGTTTCATTATGATTGGTAAATAATTTATTATTTTTTATTATTTTGGGATATTTCTAAAGGGTTTTCAAGTGGTTTCCAAGTGTGTTCCCTCTTCCACATATAAAAGGACATATCCAAAAATATCCACTTAACTTTTAAAAATCTTTTGGGTTCACAAAATACCAAAATAGAACCCTTATTTATGCTTAATACCACATCCTAGGGTCCTTTGTTTTATTAGGAAACCCTCATAATAAGGCTTTAGGTGTAAACCTAATTAGGTTATCCGAAGAAGAGGTATAGTCATTAACCATGAATTTACATTTTATTTATTCATATAACTCAATAAAATATTCTTTATCCATGATTATATTATTAGATAATCATCTTCCATAAAATAAAATTTTATTATATTAATGTAATGGACTATATAAATATCTGCTTCCATCAAATGGGAAATGAAACTATCGATCGTGTGTATTCTGGACTACCTCCTTACGAACTGATGTAATTAATTTTCCATCACCACTTATCATGCATGGATATAATGATGTATTTAAATTATATTTATTAGATCTATAATATAATTATACTTATTTAATTATAATACTACATTTACCTTCCAACATTCCAATTCATTGAAATATGACATTGTCGCTCATTAGTATGTGTCAACTACCACTTCAACAAAGCAATGTGATATGTTTTACACTTTATTTTAAAATTATTAATAATAATGACTGATTTAATTAATATATATGATATAAAAATTATTCTATAAAAATTATTTTTTATTTCTTTCTTTCGTTCCATCCACCAAGAAATGGAAACATTGTTCATGCGTACGTATGACCTAACGTATCCATGAATTATGTAATTTATTTTTCTATATCTACTTTTATAGAAGAATATAAATATGTATATAATAAATTTATATGATATTTATATAATTATTAATATTCTATAGATTATTGTTCCATAATAAAATAACGAGGACCAAAACTACCAAACAAAAACATACATGGAAAACAAAGAAGTTATCACCTAGAACATTGATTTCGATAAAGAATTGTTAATAAATGGGAGGTAAAAGGTAATAATTAAATTATATATGGAATTATATATATCTTTAAGGTTATATACTATATTAATAATAAACTTATATTTATTATATAGTATATCTGAATGTGCACTGAGTAATTCAAGACTTGAGGTAAGGCTTTCTCGCTTCACTTTTACTTTTGTGGGTCATATGTCATATTTACCACATTTACATTATTGCGGTGTATATACTAACACTTTGAAATTTTATTTAACGAAATTATTTATTTTCATTATATTTTAATTTTCATATTATTTTATTCATTAATGGGGAGTATGATTAAAAAGTTACTAAAGTGGTAAGAGGTTTTTATCCCACAAGTATTTCAATGGTACACATTCCCTATTCACCACATATTTCTTTTGTATTGTGTATATATTAACCATAAATGTATTCTATGATTATTATCATGAAAATTATAGGATATACATTTCCATATTTTTTTCCTTCTTTCATGAGGATTATGATTCAAATGTTTCCAAATTTTTGTAGGTTTTATGACACAATATCATTATTTATCAAGATTTTCAATGATTATGCTTCTGATGATGAAATATTTGGATCAATCTTTTAATAACCTGATGAATTTTATTATACTATGGTAATTTATATAAATTATTTGTTTTCCTTTAATTTTATTCTCTTTTTGTACTCAGGAGTTTAAAATAATGTTTTTAAGGAAAACAAACATTATTTCTCCATTCGGTTGAAGATCCTTTCTCTTTCATATCCATGTTTTCTATAAATATTTTAAATAATTACATTAGTATTCTCTATGGGTTGAATAAATTAATTTTTTCCCATTCATTAATATCTAAAAAAATTTAAATTAATATTATTTTCAGTTTTTAAATGAGGAACTCTTTTACTATTTTTTGATAAGGTGAAAAGAATATTTTTAAACATGTATGGAATGGATGCAATTTTCTTTTATCATAGATGCTAAATGATTTTTAAATTTCATTAAAAATTTCCAATGTAAATTAGAAATATTTTTTTCTTTAATATGTTTTTAATTTTTATATTTTAAATAATTTATTTAAAAATCGATTGGATTATTTCTTCATGAATGTTTTAATTATCTTTTTATGGAATTTATATTCATCAATGACAACAATCATATGTGTTACATATATTTTACTACAGATATAATCCAATGCTACAATCCTTATAATTTTTTAGTATGTTTTATGATTATTATAAGAACATTTTTATGGAACCCTTTTTGTTTCTATGTGTTATACTTATGGAACACATTTTTTCCACGAGTTATTCTATGATGAAATGTTTATGAAACTAGTTTCATTCCAATGAGTTATACTATGATGAAATGTTTATGAAACCCATATTATTTTCATGAGTTATGATATGATGAATATTTTATTATCTTATTTCATATAAATTTAGGGATTATATAATGGTTCATACCTATATCTTTATCCAATTAATTATTAAAATGTGGATAACTCGTGCATTAATTATGATATGTGTAAACCAGATTTAATGTTCACAATGTTATCTCTGGACTTAGTTTCATGTGCATAAGGTTTTGTTCAGACATGATTTTATGTATATAATATTAGGCATGAATCTGGTTTTATAACCATAAATTTATATGAGGTCATGATTTCAGGACCCTAACTTATTGTGTAAATTCATTTATATTTATACATGTTCACAATGTTTTAAGATTGTGTTTTTCTATATTCTTATGTCTAGGTTATGCTCTAATGGATCATGTTAATTTATTTATATTCTGATTCACATATTATGAACATCCAATATTTGTATCATGACTCACTTTTAAGATCTATGATATGTAGGGTGTTGTTTTGAAATTTTAGTCTTATGTTCTCATACCCTTATACTTATATTATATTGGTATACCCATTGATTATCCTTATTGAGAATTTGACCTCACCATTTCTTATGTTTCCTTACCCTAGGCTATAAAGAAAGTTATTATGTATAACATGTCTTATAAGGGTTATTTCTATTAAATACTTAGTGAGAGATGATGTAGTTCACTTATTGACAAGTTGTTTAAGTAAATGTGTTTCTAAATATACAAAACTTATATGAATCTAGCATGTATCATTATGTTATGTAATTCATATTCATCTATTAATATGTTATATCTATGTATGAAAATTATAGGTCATCATATTTGGTATGAGATAACGGTTTTTTGACCTTTGTAAATTAGGATGAGAAAAAATTAGTGATAACCCTTGGGATAAGTAATGAGTAGAAAAATGTAATAGAGTTTTGGTGAATGATAAAGCAAGTTGTTCTATGAAATTAAATCACTGTATGGATACTAGAAATGGATAAGGCTAGGAAATAGTTGAACTTAGGATTAATAAATCCAAAAAGGGCGATTTGGGATTTTACTCGATTGTCACTTGGTACATGAAAATGACCTTGTTGCACAATTGGTTTGACAGTCTTGGAGTATTTGTTTCTAAAATTCATAAACTCATTACAAACCATCATGTAGGATTTGAATAAATGATGACCATGAAAATCCTTGGATAGACCTAAGTTTTTATATTTTTTAAAAAAGATTCATTATTTGTACAAGTTATAAATTATATTTCAGGATTATGTGGTTTAACACTGTGATTATTGTTGCTCACACTATGATTTCTGGTTTTAGTTTCTAGATAGAAACTGAAATAATCATTTTGATTCTAAATTTGAAGGACATCACAGTGATTGTCCTCAAGAGAAACAAATGTTATAGGATATGGTGAAACAACCCCCTACCCCCAAGGTGTACCCCTACAAAGCCGACACTAAGGGAAGGGAGATGGTGACTTCCCTAGTCCCACTTCCAATAATCCCTGAGTTGGAAACTAGTACTGAGAGTAAAATAAAACATACACATTGGAGGCATTTCCCTCTAAGAGAACATGAAGAAGAGAGATATAATATAGATACACCAATCAACACCCATTTAGAAAAATATATATATTAATAAATCCCAAGTGAAAACATTAAATTTCATATATTACTATAATAACTGAAAGGAAACTACAAGTACCAAAAGATAAAGACGAGAAAAACCCTGATGCCCCAATTGCTACCGAAAACCCAAGTGATAGTAATATTCTCCTCAATCTCTAACTTAATCTAGGTGACCTGTAAAATAGTATATATATTTGTTGGGTGATTGTAACATTATAATAAGTGGGATCATCCTCAGATCCTATCATGGTATGGATAATGAAAGCATGTTGAAGCATGGTGAACAACATTGATACTAACTCATGACCTAAATAGGTATACTATGCTCCCCACCTCACCAATGAAAACTATCTTTATGTATCACATACAAGAGATCATATAATATAGTAATTAAATATCAAGGGTACCCATATCATTCTTCCCCACTATTTTTCTACTCTTCCACAATGTCACACATCATGTGCCATCTCTCTCCAAAATAGGCTAACCTGAAGACACCTAGGCAAGGAATAACAACATGATCATCATACATCACCTCATCACATCATCCCATATAAAATCACCACATATTGTAACCAAGTAGTTTTGGGTGATATCATATCCCATAAGACATATATCTTTCATCGGTTATTATACCTCAAGCTGTTATAACATATACACTAAGTAAGTACTTTAAGCAATCATGACCTATGCACATCATACATATAAAAATACTTTGGATACTAAATCAAAAGATTCATGTGTTTAAATAACAACATGACATCAAATACATATACATATATATATGATAAATATAAAATTCATGAAAACCAAAAAAACTAACTACCATGAGAAGAGATCGGGGCTATAGGGGGTAGTTATCCATCTAGCCACCCATAGGGTTTCTGGGGAAACGCCCTTCTATATTCTAATGGGTGTCAGATTCCCTACCCGGCATGGTTGGGTAGCATATGAAATCATGTAAAATGAATGATATATTATAGATCATGACAACACTATGCCAATAACCTAGTATTATTCTAAACTACAGCAAACATCGCTTGAACTCCGAGTAGCCACAACTAATACCAGATATCCTATAAACACACAAGTATTTAAAAATATCTACATTAATTACTTATTTTCTTTTTATCATTTATTCTAGTTAATTAATATATTATCCATTGATTAACCATTAAAATTATTCCAAATTTCAATACATTAGTAATCAAAGAAAATTACTTTCCCTCCATGTATAATCCAAACTGATTCTATGGTTTATCAAGGTTAACATCTTTTTAACATTTTCATTCCAATAAAACCAAACTTAGGGGTTAATAAATAAATATTTATTATTTAAATCATTACATACACTAGGTACTATAGGAAACCCATAATTAGACACCACAAAGATGAAACATACAAAAAATGAACATATAGTGGCCTCAAACAATGGGGAAAGAAATAAAAATAAAACAAGCATCCAAAACATGGTCCATTAAACCGATTCTCAAGAAAGCATCCCATATATCAACAACACATCAAAGGGTAAGACCAAAAAAAAATTATTCTATCATATTCGGTTCTATCCCCATCACACACATGAATATCCTGATGCGTCTCTCCATTATATGTGTCCACTTTTTCCCCATCATATGGGCCTCCCCACCCACATCACATCATCCATCCAAGCACGACAAAGCCAGGATTATATCACATATAGACCTATTATCCCCATATCAAATCATATAGTGAAGGTCACATACATAGGACATCACAAGGTAGTATGGAAAAATAGTTAACAGGGAAATCTTGGACATAAAACAAGGCATCCAACCTTCACATATAAGCGAGCTCTCATGGCTCTATATTCAAGATACTCTACCTTCTTAAGATGCTGAACTCGTTACCAATCAATTATCACTTCCAAACAACTGGTTTTTATTCTATCTTTAATTTTCTAATTCATTATTCATATGTTCTAATTATGGTAAACCAAAGGTATCAAGTTATAAAAAGCTATCAAAATCTTAACAGGCTCTCTATCATTTAAATTGTAACATCAAACTCTGAGAAGAACTATTTTCCATTAACAAGATTTTTATTATCATCAACCAGTACAAGCTTGCTTCAAATCATATATATAACAACTGAGAATTCTATCATTGATACTTCTTTTCTTTTGTTTATTTTATATACTATAAATAACATAAAATAACATAGAGAACAAAATAAAAACTTTATAAATTAATAATGAATGAAATATTAGGTATTTCTAGATTTTAAGGAACCTATATACCGATGAAATAGTGACATAAACAAAATAATTGTATAAGAACCTTATCAATAGTGAATTGGACCAATAAATAGAAAACCCATCCATGAAATTATACATAAAATTTATTCATCTCATAAATGAAAGTATGATATAATTATATCATAGTATAAGTAAATGAATATTAAAAAAATTAATTAAGTGTTAGTATTATTGTGAGTCATAATTATTTGATTAAAATTTTACTATTAATAAAATTATTTAAAAAAAATCAAAATTTGAAAATGGATTCATAAATCAATATTTTATTATCTACTGATTTTAGGATAATTTAATGATTCCTTAGTTAATTTGTAAACAATTTATAAAATATTTTTTAATTTTAAAAGAATATATTTTTCTAGTACGTGAATATTTTAATTAAATAATAAATTTATAATACATAGAAAAATATTTTCATAAAACAGAGATAATTTTTGAATTATACATGTCAAAAAATGGTTTAGGTGAACTTTTTGGATTTTTCTAAAATACGTGAATTTTTGGTGAATAGTAAAATATGATAATTTACGATAAATGGTGAATACTTGAATTATTGAGTATTAGATGATGTATGGATGATGTAAAACCATAATTTTGTACTCTCATTCATAATTATAATATATTTATTGAAAATTGTCAATTTATTCATATTCTTGATCATAATTAATAAACAAAATAAAAACATATTAAAAAAAAAACTCTTCTCCTCCACTATAAATACCACCCCTCACCAACTCTTCCTCTCACATATTCCAAGATTTGTCCTTATAAATATTATTAAAAACAATATCCCCAAACCCCTAACCCACATATAGGCAATCTTTGTCTTAAAATAGACCAAAACTAATCCATTTAAGGAGGTTCTCATGGAGAAGTATTCAAGAGGTTAAATCTTCTCCCTTTTCCTTTTAATTTCTTTTCAAGTTTTTTTATTTTATTATTCTATCCTAACCTAAACTCATAAAAATATCATTATGACTCTATAACCATTCATATACTGTAATTTTGTTATTCTAATGGAATAATCGATCATCAATCCCCTACTCCTCTCCATTTTATTCTAAAAATGGAAACATTGTCTAGGAGATGTTGCTTCATCAGCATCAAGGACGATAAGTTTTAATTTTCTTACACCATCTTAGAGGTTTTTCATGAAACCATTTTAATAGTTTAAAAATATTTTAATATTTATATTATAACAATTTTTATGTTTTGGATGGAATATATTTATATAATACTAAATGATAAAACAAAATGGGTTCATTATGACCAATAATGGCTACAATAATCAAAACGATTATCACTAAATGTATTATCTAATGATTCCTCTTCATACCATATAACTAAATGATATTTATAACCATTTACACTTATTTATTATCATTAATAACATGTAATTCCAATTCTAAATAATTATACACATTTTAAGTGAACTCTATTACTTATAAACAGGAGAACTGATCACGAAAACCAAGAAAACGAATACTTCCAAACAATGAAAATAAACTATATAACTCGTCAATAAGGATATAAATGAACTTAATAAAACTATAATTAATATAATACATGTATATAATTTTATCTATTAATTAATTAATTGATTTAATTTCATTATTCAGGAAATTAAGGTCAAGTAAAGAACACATTCAGACACAAACTAAGGGTTTTCATCCCAAAACTTAATTTTTATTCGGGCTATACTTTCTTCCACAGTACATAAATTTAATTATTTATTATTTTTATATAATTATTATAAATTAAATTATATATATATATATATGTTACAAAATCATATATCTATATCAGTTAATCATTCTTCTATGGGAGTATAAACGTTTTACAAGGTTTCCTTGTCATGTTTTTCTAATACACAAGCCCAGTTAAATGGAACATCTTAATTTCATACCAATTTCAGGTATCATCCATAATATATTTTATGAAACCATTATTTTTCTTTAATAAAATATTTTTTCAGGGAAAAAATAGTTTTTTGTTTTTTGTTTTATAAAAACAATCATGAGAAATACAAGTTATTTTTTCAAAATAACACTTCTTTGCAACCCAAATGGCAGTATTTCTATCAAGAATTACTAGATGATTTTGTTAGACTATTTTAATATATTTCAAAACATATATTGAATTTTATTATTTATTGTGATTTATAACTTATTTTTATCATCCATCATATTTCATTAAATGGTTTATGATCAGTTTGACTATGTATCTGCTATCTTGATACCATTCACTATACCAATCAAAATGGTTAGTAATTATAATTATAGATTAGGGAAAGTTATTTACATTTAATTTGTATATGTTTTTTATGTTTATACATATTTATATGAGGAATTCAATGGACTTAGTAAGTGATATGTGGGGCCCACTATACCCCTTCGATGCATTAGCAAGTCTCATGAGAAAAACTAGACTGGGTTTTTACTCAATTATATATGGTGTGTTGGCTGAGGAATTGACAATACGGTTATGATTACCAAAATTATGAACTCCATCCTTATGAAACTTTTAATTTATATTCCATGTGATTATTAATCTAGTATAATATCCATGGTTATGTTTTATTGTGGAATTATTTAGGAATCTTTTATTCCTGCTATTTTATGCTCAAGCTTATGTTTTAATGACTTGTGTTTTTAGTTATTCACCATGACTTATTGTTTATTCTTATGATAGTTTCTTTTCTGTTCCTTACCTTTATTGGGAATTTGAGCTCACCCCTTTCCTATGTTTCATTTTTCCATAGGACGAAAGGATTTATATTTTGAATGACTTGCAGGAATAATCTAGAAGTTTATGGGTTCATCCAATGAAATGGCTATGTTATATTTCCTTTCAAAGTTGTAATGTAATGTTCATGTATTTAATCTAGTTTAAAAAACAAATTAATAGATCAATACCATGGGATTCATTTCTTTTATCAATTCCAATGTAATAAAGTAAGGCATCGACCTTAGGCTACTAGGGTTAGGTTCATTACAGTTGGTATCAACATAAGTTTAGTATAATCCTTCGAAAATAGATTTACAAAATATATATAAGGGAACATAACCCAAAGATAGACATTGAGAAGAATAATAGAAGAACATCCTATAATTTTGTTAAGGTAGATATTATATAGACATTCCATAAAATGCATCCTTGTCTGGACACTACAAGTGAACGTGGTTCTGACATAGAAGTACCTAGGGGTTACAAATTTAACAAGGTGTCCCAGACCGAACTCAGGGTAACCTGGTACATGAAAATGAGCCTTATTACGCACCATGTTTGACACTCTTAGAGTATTTGCTTTGGAAAATTCAAATTTTCTTTACAAACAATTATAATGGACTTCAAAGTAAATATATACCCAAAGAAACCTTTTTTATTATTATGCAATTATCTATGTATAAAATTTCAATTTATAATAATTATTTTTTTAGTTTGAGATTATAAATTATGATTCATAACCTAATCTAATGTATTCCATTATTTATAAATGGATCTTATTTGAAATAATGTGAACTGTATCAATGCATGTATCCCATGTAGGGATTACCATTATATGCAAGATAATGATTTGGGAATTAGTGTTGTGACTAGTGATGAGAAACGTATAACTATATATGGATGACTTAATTTGGTTTTGACCAGTAACCTTAAATATATGGGTAATCCTAATCCACAAAATGTAGAAGTAATGTTTGACCACTTTATGGAAAAATATTCACCATCATTTAATGGGACTACAAACCCATTTTTTGTAGATAAGTGGATAAGTTCTTGAGAGAAGATATTCCTCGCTTTGGAAAGTAATGAAAGAGATAAGGTAGTTATGGAAGTTTATAGTTTATCTATAGATGATGATAAATGGTGGTTATTGATTAAAAACAAAAAGGATAAAGAAGAAATTAAAAATATGGAATGGAGGTATTTTAAAGAAATTTTCCTAGAAATTTATTTTCCCCATGAATAGAGAGTAGATATGGAGAAGAAAATTTTGAGTCTAAGACAAAAAGAAGATGAGAAAATTGAGAAGTGTGAATCTGACTTTACAAGTTTAGAAAAGAATTCCATGGAATAAATATATAATCTAAGGAGAATGATATGTCGATTCACTGATGGTTTAAAACCATTCCTTCAAAGGGAACTGGTCTCCAAAAATTTCTATGAAAATGAAGATATAGTATTATGTGCTATGGAGACAGAAAAAGAATTCTCTATGTCTTATTAATTTAAAGTAAATAAAGTGAAGAAGAGGGATTCAGAATACTTTGTAAAATGAAATAAGCAAAATTTAAATAAGGGAAGGGTTTATTTTTCATCCTTTAATAATTGTTTGAAGAAACACCCTGATACTTTCTAGAAGGGAATGGGTGTTTGTTACAAGTGTGGAGAAAAAGGCCACATAGCCTTTGATTGTAAGGGGAAGAAATAATCTACCAATGTTCAATGATATATTTTTAACGAGATGGGAAATTATTTAAATTATATTCCTAATAATCAAGGAAACATTTTCCAAAGAAGGATAAGAGATCAAGGACAAGCTTATGTAGTCACAACTGTTAAAGTTTAAGTTCAAAATTAATTGGTGGAAGCTGGTTTAATCATTTCCTCAAACATAGCTAATGATTTAATTGATTTTGGATCATCAAATTCTTTTATATATTCCATGTTTTTCAATAAAAATAGACATTTACCTTATCATTTAATAATAGAGTTGTTAGTCAAAACTTTTAATGGAATTATCATTATAACAAAGATGTGTCAGTTAGCCCCCTTTTTGACACATAAACATGCTCAAGTTAGTAACCTTTTCATCAAAATTATGATCAACATTGATATAATCCTTAGTATGGATTTCCTTTCAAAATATGTTGCAAAAATATATTGTGAAAAGAACGAAATTATGATTAGTGGGGAAGATGTAGAATCCCTTATCATTAGAGTAGAAACATCATCATCTGGTTCATATCTAGATCCACCAAATGTGTCTCTACTAAATGAAATTATTTTGGAAGAATAGAAAAAATCATTTATAGATGATGAATGAAATCTTAAAATTGAAAATGTATCTATTTTGAAACAATATATTGATATATTTACAGCATATTTACCTATACAAGCTCAAGAATAGAAAGTTGAGTTCTATATTGATTTAATTCATGGTGAAAGACCTATATCAAAGACTTCAGATAGAATGACCACTGTGGAATTAGTATAACTGACAAAACAACAAGATAAACTGAGTGATAAAGGATTTATTCACCCTATTTTTTCTCAATGGGGTGCCGGTATTCTATTTTTCAAGAATAAAGATGGTTCCATGAGGCTTTTCATTATTTATAGAGAAATGAATGCTATAAAAATAAATAAAAAGTATCCCCTCACACCCATTAATGATTTGTTTGGTAATAATCATGGAGATAAAATCATTTTAAAGATTTTCCTTTGATCTAAAAATCATTAGTTGTGTGAGAGGAAGGAAGATATTCCAAAGAAAACATTTTAAACTAGTTATAGACATTATGATTTTATAGTAATGCCTTTTGGACAGACTAATTATCCCTTGGTCTTTATTGATATAACTAAAAGAGTGTTCTAGGAATATCGTGATGAATTTTGTTTTTGTATTTATTTTTTATATCATGGCATACATCAAGAGATTGGATGATCATGAGAATAACTTGCAGATTGTTTTGAAGACTCTCAGATGAAATGAATTATATGGGTAGTTAAGAATGTGTGAATTTTATCTTCAATCAGTTTATTTTCATGGGAATATTGTCTCTAAGGATGGAATATTAGTTTATCCTATGCAAACCATGGTGGTTATGGAATAGAAAACACCAACAAACATAACTGAGATACATAGTTTTATTGTTTAGTAGGTTATTATCATTATTTAATTAAAAACATTACCTTATTGGCTAACCCGTTAAATATGATTTCTCGTAAATGTGTCAAGTTCATATGGAAAAAAACGTGAAGAATATTTTGTATAATTGAATAGGAGATTAGTGAATTCTTTGATCTTGACTCTACTATTGAGAAATGGTCCATTTTTTATTTATAGTGACGTGTCAAAGAAAGAACTCAGGTGTGTCATTATGCCGAATGATAGAGTTATTCCTTATAAATCAAAGTTGTTAAAAATTCATGAAAAGAACTATCTGAATCATGATCTTGAGTTAATAGCTATAATATTTATTCTGACAATATGGAAACACTATCTCTATAGAGAAATATGTGAGATATATACAGATCACAAGATCATGAAATATATCTTCTCATAGAAATAACTCAACATGAGGAAAATGATATGGCTGAAGCTACTTTAGGATTATGATTAATTAATACACTATCACCCAGGAAAGGAAAATAAGTTTGCAGATGCATTGATTAGAAAGGATTGTAGGATTTTAAATAAACTAATGATTGACAAGCACCATGTGTTCATAGACCGAGAAAAGATGCATATGGGAATTATCAAGGAAGGTAAAAATCATTACTTTTTCAATTGGTTACGCTACCATATTTATTGGAAAGGATTAAAAGATATGCATCTAATGATGAGAATCATTAAAAGAAAATTAAAGGTGTTAATGATGGTATGTTACCAAAAAGATTTGTGTGAGGGTGGAATTCTGAAATTTGGGAGAAGAATATGTGTCCCCTCTATACGAGAGCTAGAAAATGGAGTTATTAGATGATTACCATAGTTCAAATTTCATTATACACTATAGTCGAACATACATTTATAGATATTTTATGTAACATTTCAGGTGGGATAACATGAAGAGGGAAATTTCTAATTATGTATCAAGATGTTTAGTTTGTCAATAGGTGAAGGCTAAAAGACATCATCATAGAGGAGTCACACAAACTTTACCAATTCCTACATGGAAATGGGATGACATCACTATGGATTTTGTAACTGTATTACTAAAAACTATAATAAAGAATTCTAAAATATGTGTGATTGTTTTTCGACTTACCAAATATGCCCATTTCCACTATATAGGGGAGACTTTTCCACTAGATCACCTTGCACAACTCAATATTAATGATGTTGTAAGACTTCATGGAGAACCTCTATCAATTGTTTAGGATCATGATCCACAATTTACATCAAAATTTTAGAAAATCATCTAGAAATCATTGGATTTTGAGCTTTATTTATGAAATTCTTATCTCCCTCAAATTGAACAACAGTCAGAAAGTGTGATCCAAAATTTAAAAGACATGTTGAGAAGATGCTCAGTTCATTTTCATGGTATGTGGGATCATTATTTACCTCTGTTAAATATTTCTTATAACAATATTTTACATTATAGTATTCAAATGGCTCCATATAAATCTGTGTACAAAAATAGTTTTCGTACACCAAAATATTTGGATGATGCTGGTGAAAGGAACCTTGTAGGCCCAATGCTTTTGGAGGAAACAATAGAAAAGGTAAAGACTATTCAAGCTTGTATCAAAGAAGATCAAAGAAATAAAAATATCTATGCCTCCAATCAATGTTACGATTTGTAATTTCATGTGGGATATCACCTTTTCTTAAAAGAATATCCATAGAAGGGAGTTATAAGATTTGGGATGATAGGGAAATTGAGCCCCCTGTACGTTGATCCTTTTGAAATATGGAAGAGAATAGGAGTTGTGTCTTATCATTTGAAAATTCCTCCTAGACTTTATAAAGTACACAATTTTCTCCACATTTCATTGTGAAGAAATTATATTCCAGACCAATTCATGTCCTTACTTCTGAACGAATAGATTTGGAACCTTATTTATCATACTGTAAAGAGCCTATCTAGATTCTTGAAACTAAGGAATAGGTGTTGAGGAATCAGATTACTTGGCTAGTAAAGTTAATTTTAAATAAATCATAAAACTAAAGAGGTGATGTGGGAAGCTTAGGAACATAACATAAAGAACTACCCAAATATTTTTATGAGGTGACATTTTGAAATGAGAGGTATTTATAAAAGTTAAGAAACTTATACCAATGAATTAGTAACATGAACTTAGGAATAGAATATGAACATTATGAATAGTAAATCTACAAAATATATTATAACCTATCCAATTATAGTATAAATAAAATATATTCACTCATAAATGATTTTATGATAAAATTATATCATATTATATATAAATAAATATTTCAAAAATTATTAAATAAGTGTTCTTATTTTTAGGCGTCATAAATATTTAATTACAATTTTATAATTAATAAAATGATTTAAGAGAAAAATATTTTTCATAAAATGGATTCATAATTAATTTTTTTAAGATTTTAGGATAATTTAGTGAGACCTTAATTGATTTTTTAGAGTGTTATAAAATTAGTTTTAATTTAAAAAAACTATTTTTCAAGTAAATGATGATTTTAATTTAAAATTAAATTTATCATATATAAAAAATTAGTTTAATAAAATTGAATATATTTTTTAATTTAATACATTCAATAATGGTTATGGATAATATTTTTAATTTTTCTAAAATACTTGAATTTTTTTTGAATAGTAAAATACAATAATTTACAATAACCGTTAAATACATGAATTATGGAGTCATACAGGTAGAATGGGTGATGTAAGCCCATAATATAGATATATATTTCATTATTTTTTTATATTTAGTGATAATTCTAAAACTATTTATAGTCTTGGCCAAAATAATAAATAAATGAATAAAATATTAAAAAAACACACCTCTCCTCCACTATAAATACCATCCCTCACCACCTCTTTTCCTATCACCTTCCAAGATTCAAGCATTAGCAAATTTCTTCTCAATACACATCTATATCCCCTACCCCACTTCCAAGAGCTCTTGGTATTAACAAAATACCAAAACCAATCCCCTTAAAGTGGTTCTCAAGGAGGTCTAGTCAAGATGTAAAATCCTCTTTCTTTTCCTTGTAATTTCATTTCAAGTTATTTTCTTTTAATATTCTATCATCACCCACTATCATCCAAATAGAATAATAAATATAGTAACTTAAATATACTGGATTGTTATTATTCTAATAGAATAATTCATCATCGATACCCTTATCCTCTCCCATTAATTTTAAAAATGAAAACAGCATAAGGACGATAATTTTTCAATTTCCTACACCATGTTCATGATTGTTCATGAAACCATTTTAATTGTTGAAATGGATTGTAAAATTTATATTAATACCCTTTTATATTTTTTATGTAACATATTAATATAATACTAAATGATAAAACAAAATGAGTTTAGTAAGATCAATAATCACTATAATAATCTAAATGATTATGACTGAATGTATTATATAATGATTCATCCTCATACCATATAAAAACTTGATATGTATAAAAATTTACACATATAGATTCTAATTAATAACATTTAATTAAAATTATATAGAATTATTCTCATTTTACATGATCTTCATCACTTATAATCAAGTGAATCGATCATGAAAACCAAGAAAATGAATGCTCCCAAATAATGAAATTAAACACTATAACTCATCAATAAGGCCATAAATGAACTTAATAAAACTATAATGAATATAATACATGTATAGGAGGATATTAATTAATTAATTAATTGATTTAATTTGATTATACAAGAAATTTAGATCATGTGAAGAACATATCCAGAAATAAGGTAAGAGTTTTCATTCTGAACCTTTATTTTCATTCAAGTTCCGCTTTCATCCTCTATACACCAATAAAATTATTCATTATTTTTATATAACACTTCTGAATTATATTTATAAATTAAAAAAATCATATATCCATATTATTTCATCATTCTTTTATGGGATAATTAATTTTTTACTAGGTTCCTTTCTTATTCCTTCCGGATACACAAAACCTAGTCTAAGGGAACATCTTGATTTCTTACCCACTTTCATATAACATCTATAATATGTTTTAAGACACCATTTTTTTTAAATCACTAATTTTTCATGAAAATTTATATTTTTTTTCTAGTTTTATTCAAACAATCATGAAAAAATAATAATTTCTCCAAGAGAACTCTTCTTCGCAATGTGAAATGGGGTATTTCACTCATGAATTCCATGACGATTTTATTAGAATATTTTCATCCATTAAAACAAATATATTGAATTTTATTATTTTTCAAGGATTATATATTATTTTTATCATTATAAATATTTTATTAAATGGTTTATGATCAGTTTGATTATGGATGTTCTATCTTGATACCATTCACCATACCACTTAGAATAGTTACAGATTATGTTTACAGATTGGGTAAAGTTATTTATATTTAATATGTATGTGTTGTTTATGTTTATAACTATTCATATGAGAAATTAACTGGACATATTTACTGATGGGTGGGGACTTATATATCCCTTGTATTCATCAGTAGGTCTCACTAGACAAACTAGACAGGGTTATTACCTGTTGTGTATGGTGTCTTGGCTGAGGCCTTGAGGATGTGTTTATGATGTCTGTAATTATGTATTATCTCATTATTAAACATTTAATTAATAGTCCATGTAATTATTCAACTATTATAATATCCATGTTTATGATTTATTATGGAATTTTTAGTCATATTTTATTCTTTCCATTTTATGCTCAAGATTATGTTTTAATGACGTGTTTTAGTTATTCATCATGCCTTACTATTTATGATTATAATACCTTCCATCGTATTTATTATCCTTAATAAGCATCTGTAATGGTTCAGAAATCCCTGGTCCATTACTTTGTCAACATCCAGTGTTGGGGGTGCTCTGAGAGACAATAATAGCTCATTTCAAGAGGTTTTTAGAATTCCATTTTTTTCATTAGTAAGACTCATCAGTGACTCAATGTTGGTATCTTAGCATTAGTATGATAGAGAGTTAGTGGGTCAGGGAGTCTGTAGGTTGATGGGGTCAGTAGGTCAAGGCATCAGTAGGTCCGGGCATTGATGAGTCATGGAATTAGTAGGTCTAGTCATCGTTAGTTCGAGGCATCGATTAGTCAGAGCGTCGATGAGCCAAGGTGATGGTAGGTTGAGGCATCATTATGTTGGGGAGTTGGTGAGTTAGGGCATCGATAGGTCAAACATCGGTGATTCAGGGCGTCGGTGATTCATGGCATTGGTAGGTTGGGTTTCATTGATTTAGGCATCAATGACTCACTATCGGTGACTCACCAATCAGTGAGTCATTTCCAGTTTTTTTCTAGTTTTTCCAGTTTCTCCCCTATTAAGTTTTAATTGAAATAATATAAGTTTAATTCCTTATTTGATAATTTCTAAATGAATTTAAAAGGATATTAATTATATCTTTAATATCCTAGCACTCTAAGTACATTGAAATAGCCAAACCATGTGGTGTTGACCACAATATGACTTTAATAGCCCTCAAAACTATTCCCTTCAATTGATATATGATCTGGCTCTTCTAAGATGATATCTCTTCCTTATGTGCTTAATTTTTTGGATACCGAGAATCCCCAAAACATTTTTCCATATAAAATCACAAGTTTTGTTGTGGCCTTTGGATTCTAGTTTCCCTTGGATTTCTTCTTACTACTCATGTAACCCCCTGTTTTTTTCACAAGGAGGAATTGATTATCATCTATTTTTCAACATAGGTATTCCATTATCTCTCCATTATTTTTGTATCATGTGGGGTGGGTATGCTCGTGTACCCTTTTGAAAATGTATGAATTTAAATTTAATAAAGTAATAAATGAGTTTTTGGGAAGATGACGATAATGGTTGTGTTGTTTTTATCTATTATCTTTGATCCATGTTGTGAATTGTATTGGGAGTATACATTATGAAAATCATGGTTGTTGGTGGTATCTATTTTCTCAATGTAACCATGAATGAATTATTTTAATATTTTTTTGAGTGTCCGTGTGTAACACCCCAATATTTCATAGTACGTTATCTCTTCAAAGAAATTCAATAACTTGCGTTACACGCAACCCTGAGATCGAGTGCACCACGACATACCAAACTAGCGGTTCAAAAAGAAGTTATGAATAGTATTAACTGAATTTTGAATTTTATATAATCCATATTATTTGTTTTTTAGACATAATAAAAGAACAAATTCATTTTTTCATATAAAAGAAGTATTTTTCAAAAAAAAAGTAATTTTACCGCCTCTTAATGGAGGAACTTTTTTAAAACAAATATTTGAAACTTTTATATATTTAAATTAATGAAATAAAATTTTTTTATACAATTGGAACATAAAAATTTAGTCTGGATAAATTTTTGGTACTTTTCTGATATCTTTCATATTTTGATGAATAGTGAAAACACAAAATTTTAATTAAAAACTACTTTTTTAATTGAAATAATTTATAGTATTAAAATATACATTTGAGTGGTTTTAAATTATAATTATATTATATTTTTACAATTTAATATAATTTAGCTCATTGGATGTAATTTCACATTTAAACTGGACATAAACTATTGTCAGTCTTTTGATAGTTATTATTTCTTAAAAATACGCTTTTTGTTTTGATAACCAGAATTAATTTCAAAATAATTTCTGCCACTTTTGTGTTTTGAATTTGGAAAAATGGATTCCATATTTGGAATCATGATTTTCAAATTGGTTAAATAGTTAACTTTTATTTTTAGATATTATTAATATTTACTTCATTAAATATTTTATTTACCATAGTTAAAGAGTAAATCTAGTAAATAAGGGTAAACAAATATTATTATAATAATATTAAATTATCCTAAAATGTGTCCTATTACTATTGTTTGACACATGTCGGACCATGGGAATCTATGGGACAATTTTTGGGACCCCATAGAGCCACTTGAGATTGATAATGACCCTTTATATTGATTAATTTAAAGTAAATACAAAAATGACATAAACATATATCTTTTAGTAAAATAATTTTTACAAGGGGATATAAATATTATATTTTTTACTATAAATATTATATTTAAAGATAAAAATATTATCTACATAATAGTATTTTGTTTTATATTTTTTAGATGTCAAATAAATAAAATTATTTAAGTCATAGCATTGATGCAGTGTTTACCTCAAAAAAGAATTATTTAAATAAATGAGATTATAAAAATTAAAACAATATCCAGAACCTATCCAATTATTATTCGATGATTATAATTCAAACATGAGTCATATTATCTTCGACTTTAATTATTTTTTTACCTTTATAAACTGAAAATCATTATATAATAAAATAATATTTTCAAACATTCCTAAAAAGCCCCTCCTCCACCTTGTAAAATGCCCAAACCTCTAACCCCTTTCTCACATCTCTCAAGACTATTGAATCATCCAAACTCTACCCAATTAATCTCCCAACATCCTTGTATTCATTTTATTATCCTTACTGTATGTTGAAGGCACTTCAAGGAAGCCTTTTTGTTCAAATAAAGGGAGTTTCCCAATTTAAAGGTAACTTCCCCTCTTAAGTTCTTTTCTTTTATTTTACTTCTCCAACCCACTAAAATCTCTATATTACTTTATTTTATAACAACACCAGTATCCAAAATATACTAGGTTTTCTTATGATAATTTTTCAACAACACTTACACAAACTTCCATCTAATTGGTATAGAACATAATGTTTCGGTGGACGGTGAACTACTGCCTCACAAAATGATGATTGTTCAATATTTTACTACCTCCTCTTATGGAGGCCATTATGATGGAAGTGTAATTATATATGATATTTATGATATTTATTTTATCTATAATCTCCTTTAATTCTCTTTTATATAATACCTTTATTCTTTTCAAGTTGTATATATACGATAATTTCATTTGAGGAAGTGGGGACTACCGTCCCCTCAAAGTGATATGACTCGTTCATAGCATACATGGAATGTATAAAGGATAGTTCTAATGAACATAAGTTACATATATAAAATATAATATTATACTGGAATAAAAATATACCTTTGTATCATTTGGTCTTCTTTCCTTTTAAAATAAATAAATGAAATTGAAGTAGTTTTCGTGCGTACATATGGATTACTGTCTCCACGAACGTGATGAGATTCATTCCCCATCGAAACCATTTATGAATAAATTTCATTTAATTAATAAGACATATATATGAACATTATATAATTATGGATATCATTCAAATACATCATATCCATAATAAAAAAGACTTACGTAACAAAACATGCAAAGGAAAACAAATCAATTAACACCTGCAACAATGATACTTCTATAATATTATTAACAATGTAATATTTGAAGATAATACATGATATCATATTTATGTATTTGGTTCTTGTATAATTTAATAACAATGATTTAACTATTATACAAGATTTTAACTTACCCTCAACCATGGAAAAGTACAAGGTAAGGGTTAATTCATCAATCTCATTATTATTCGAGATTGTTTTTGTGTAAGTTTTTACTGGGAAATATTTATTTTTGATGTCCATGTATCATAAAAGAGGTTTCAAAGGGATTATTTTAAGCGAAACTTTTACTAAAACATCATTTTAAATGTTTTAAAGATTTATTCTTCTAAACCTTTCCCATTAATGTCCATGTTTTCAAAATGATTTTGAGGAATTATTTATATGTACATGAATGTTTTAAAATGTTAATTCCTTTAAAGTGACACAATTTGGTATGTGACACTTTTATTGAAAACTATCATTTAAATGAATTCCCTTATAATTTTTTTGACTTTTAAATGATTTCAAAATAGAAGTATATATTTCTCTAAAATACTTTGGATTTAAACTATATCAACATCCTTTAGAGGATATTATTCTTGATCGAGGTTAATTTTTTATAATAAAATATTTCATATTGTATTGAATGAGTTATGATATTTTTTACTATGGATGTGTTTTTTATACCATTTATGTTATATAGTTAATTTATTAACATTTCTTATACTAATTTTAATACAAATGTTTATGTTATGTTTCAACCTTTTCATATGAGGAATGAATTGGACATAGTAAGTGATGGGTGGTGCCTGCTACAACTCCTTGATGCATCGGTAGGTCTCATAAGGCAAACTAATGTCTTATCGCAAGGCATTGATAAGATATTATTTGAAGTATTTGCACAACGAATTGAATACGTTGTTATGAGGTCTGATATTATGCATTCTATCATTATGAAATTATCTATTGATATTAAATGTGATTATTCGACTAATAGAATATCCATGTGAATAACTAAATGGTATTATTTGATTTATCTTTGCTTTATAATGACGAAGTTTATGTTTAAAAAGATTTTGTTTACTTTTTATACATTTACTTAAATGTTAATACTTATTTATGAAATTTTCTACTATATTGTTATCCTTACTAAGTATCTTAGCTCATCCCATTCTAAGTTTTATTTTTCCTAGGATATGAAGAAGTATATTATTACTGACCTACAGGGATAGTCTAAGGGATATTAATGTGTTCAATAGAGACAATGTTGTTGTTGGTTTTTATTTTATAATGTAATGTAACATTCATGTATGTAATATTTTTTCCAAGACTGGTAAACTGATTGGTCCTTCAAGACTTGATTCCCTGTAATTATGCCAATTATTAAATTAATTCACCGACTCTGGGTAACTGGTGTTGGGGTGTTACAGTTGGTATCATTGGAATATTAAAAATAACCTTTGAAACTAGATTTAAAAAAACTCTATTTAGAAAACATTACCATAAGATAGACTTTGAGGATTAGTATAGACTAACATCCTAGAATTTTGGTAATGTAGAGATTTTGTGAATTTCCATGAAATACATATTTGTCTACATATGAGAAAGTAGAGGCAGCTCTGTCACATAGGTTTCTAGGACTGAAAACTTTGACAAGGAGTTTCGATCTTGACCTGGGGTATCCTGGTACATGACAACGGGCCTTGATGCACTCTTAGTTATGACACTCCTAGGGATATGCTTAAGATAATTCACATTTTCATTACAATCAATTATGAAGTATTTAGAAGTAAATACTTCCTTAAAGAATTTTTTTATGATTATAGATTATATGAATAATCATTTCAATTTATGTTTGGTATTTTACAACTTTGGAATTATGAATTTCGATTCATAAAACTAACTTAGTGTATTCCATTTTTTAGAAATGGACCCTAGTAGATGGAATGAGAACTCCAGCAATACGCATGATCCACAAAGTAAGAAGGATCATAAATTTAATGATATTAATCTATAATTTAGAAAGGATGTAGTCTCCCATGTATTATCATTATATGAAGAAATATTATCATTTTATATAAGTAGAGAATTCTCTGAGTCTGATGGCTTTGAATGGAATCCAGAGAAGAAAAGGATGGTAGAGAGAAATATGGATAAAGGGAATAAGGGGAAAAAAGGATTTCTCTCATATGTGATAACTGTGGAATGAATAACCTTGGTAAATAGTTGAAGGTAATGTGAGTTTTTTATAAGTGTGGAGAAAAATGACACCGGGTACATGATTGCAAGGGCATAAAAAAGGTTTCAAATGTACAATACTTCATCTGCAAGGAGTTGGGACACTACGTGTATCAATGTCCCAATCATCAGGGTATACTACAAATAATGATGTTGGATAATAAGAAAGATATCATATTACCACAGATAAAGAGTAATGACTAGTTTATTTATTTTTATATAGAAGAATTATATAATTTGAGTGTTGTATCAATGATGTAATAGTAATAATAATTATGAAGTATATAAGGATTTTACTACAATACTATTTCATTAAGGATTTGAGTTTGTGTGGTATCAAGAAAAGTGACTCAATAGTAAGCTAAACATTTTTGAAAATAAATGGTTGAAGGGGAAAACATTAATATGGTCTTGATACTGTGGATTGATTTTTGAATAAGAGATTATTGATTTCGATAAATTATATTGGATATTATTTAATAAATTGGAACTAATTAATGGCTTTTTATTTAGTCATTGATGGTGATTACAAAAGTTTTGGATTTTAGGAGTATATCCAGTATTCAATGATTTACAGAAGGAATAAAGAATTATATACCTATTCGAAGATGGTTTTTTAGAAATTCATTTTTTTACCACATTTTAAGAGAATACAGGATGAAGGTATTCACATGTATATTATGTGACCTTCCTTATAAAATTTGGATAGTGAGTTCGGACAGACGTATTGTGGATAAGTCTAAAGGATGGAATAGATAAATTTTGATATTGGTTACTATTATTAAGGTCAAATAATTTCTAGAAATTATTTTTGGATGGTCATAAAAATTACAACCCGGAGGTCATGCGACAACCCATCACGTCCAACAAGGCCACCAGACTTGAACCCGCAACCGAAGGGCGACAAGGGTAATCACCTACAACTGGCTTACATGATGTCCTAGTTTGTATATTGTAGTTTTTTTAAATAGTCTAACAAATGAATTATAAATTCATTATTTTTGGAACCCTATATGATTAGGATAAATAGAATATTATAGAATTCAACTATATTTTGGATTGAAAGGTGAGTTTGTGGTGGGATTTAGATGAAATATGGAAATCTATTTGTCAAGTATTTTTTTTGTATTATTTAATGAATAAATAAATTATTATACTTTAGGTAAGGGATCTTAAAACAAATAATAAGTTATCCTAATACATTATGTTATGTTTAACTGATGATATTTTAATTCATCATAGATTGATGTCAGTGGGGCCCTCGATTTTAAACTTGTTTGTGATTGATAACCTCAATCACTCCTTATTAATATTTACGTTTTTCCTCCAATTATGTGTCTCTAATATCCACCAATTTTCTGCTAATCGAGATCATATTTTGGTGGTGACTTTTTCATTTCTCTTTCCCTCTTATTAAGAATAAATTTCATTAACCCAATTTCTGATATGGGTTTTCCATAAAGGTATTTTCCTATTTTTAACCTCTTATTTTCAAAGAAAAATTTCAAATTGTGGGGATGAAATTTATTGAATGAGGGGAGAATGTAACACCCCAATATTTCATAGGACATTATCTCTTCAAAGAAATCAAATAACTTGTGTTACATGCAACACCGAGTTTGAGCGCACCACGCCTTATCAAAATAGCCATTAAAAAAATTTGTTATGAATAGTATTAACTAAATTTTAAATTTCATATAATCCATATAATTTAAGAATCTATATTATGTGTTTCTTAGACATAATATAAGAACAATTTCATTTTCTTCATATAAATGAATTATTTTTCAAAAAATGCAATTTTACCGCCTTTTAATGGAGAAACTTTTTAAAAATAAATATTCGAAACATTTATATATTCGATTTAATGAAATTAAATTATTATTTAGAATCGAGATAGAAAAATTCAGTTTGCATAAATTTTTGGTACTTTTCTAATAACTTTCATATTTTGATGGACAATGAAAATACTAAATTTTAATTGAAAACAAATTTTTTAATAAAAATAACTTATAGTGTTAAATTATACATTTGAGTGGTTTTAAAGTATAATTAGAATATATTTTTATAATTTAATATAATTTAGTTCATTTTATGTAATTACACATTTAAACTGGACATGAAAAAGTCTCAATCTTCTGATATGTTATTATTTCTTTAAAACACGCTTTTTTTTATTTGACAACATGAATTAATTTTAAATTAATTTCTTCCACTTCTATAATTTTGAATTTGTAAAAATTTATCCTATGTTTGGAAACAGGAGGTCCAAATTGTGTAAATAGTTAACTTTTATTTTTAGACATTATGAATATTTACTTTTGTAAATATTTTATTTACCATTGTTAAAAGGTAAATCTAGTAAATAAGAGTAAAACAATATTATTGTAATAATATTAAATTACTCTAACTTGTGTCTTATTTCTATTAGTTGATACATTTCCATCCACGGTCTTCCGTGGGTCGATTTTGGGACCCCATGCAACCACATGAGAGTAATAATGACACTATATATTAATTAATTTAAAGTAAAGACAAAAATGACATAAACATATATCTTTTATTAATATAATTTTTACAAGAGGTTATACAAGTTATAATATATAATATTAATATTAATTTTAAATATAAAAATATTTCTTACATCATGGTATTTTTTTATAATTTTTAGACATCATATAAATAAAATTATTTATGACACAGTCCTGATGCACTGTTTACCTCATTAAAGAATGATTTAAATAAATGAGATTATAAATTTTAAAACAGTATCCAAAACCTATAAATTCTTATTGGATTATTTTATTTCGAACATGACTCATCTTATCTTGGACTTTAATGACTTTTGGTCCTTTAGAAACTGAAAATCATTATATAATAAAATAATATTTTCAAACATTCTTCAAGAGCCCCTCCTCCCCCTTATAAAAATCCCCCATCTCTAACCCATTTCTAAAACCTCTCATGTCCCTTGGCTCATCCAACCTCTATCAAATTAATCTCCCTAAATCCCTATCTTCATCTTAGAAGCCTTACCTTAGGCAGAAGTCACTTAAAGGAAGCCTTTTGGTCCAAACCAAAGAGAGTTACCTTATTTAAAGGTAACTTCTCCTCTTAAGTTCTTTTATATTATTTTACTTCTCCAACCCCCTAAACTCCTTGTATTCCTCTCTTTTATAACAAAAAGGTATCCTAAATATACTAGGTTATTTTTATGAGAATAATTTTAACTACACTTACACACACCTCCATCTAATGGGTATAGAACATAATATATCTGTGGACAGTTAACTACTGCCTCACGAAACGATGATTGTTCAATCTTCTACTACAACCACTTTTGGTGGCCATTATGATTGAACTATAATTATATATGATATATATGATATTTATTTTGTCTCTAAGATTTTTTAATTCTCATTTATATATACCTTTATTCTTTTCATGTTATATATATACGATAATTTCATTTGAGGAAGTGCGGACTATTGCCCCCTCAATGTGATATGACTCATTCATACCATACATGGAACATATATAGGATGGTGTTAATGAACCTACGTAACACATATAAAATATAATATTATACTGGAATAATAATATACATATGTATCATTTGGTATTATTTCGTTTTAAAATAAAAAAATGAAATGGAAGTAGCATTCGTGCGTACGTACGGATTACCATCTCCATGAATGCAATGAGATTCATTCCCCATCATAACCATATAAGAATAATTTTCATTTGATTATTAAAAATAATATTTAATAACATTATATCATTCAGGATATGAATCAAATACATCTTATCTATATCAAACATGACTTACGTAACAAAACATATAAAGGAAATTGAATTAGTTAACACCCGAAAAACTGATACTACTAAAATATTATTAACAAATAAATATTAGAAGATCATATATGATATCATAATTATGTATGTTGTTCTTTTATAATTTAATAATAATGATATAACTATTATACATGAGTTTAACATACTATAGACTAAGGAAAAGTAAAAGGTATGGGTTAATTCATCAATCTCATTTTTATTCGAGATTATTTATGTGTATATTTTTACTAAGACATATTTATTATCCATGTCCAAATTTCATAAGAGTTTTCAAAGGTATTATTTTAAGGGACTCCTTTACTAAGCATCATTTTAAATGTTTTAAATATTTATTCTTCTAAACCATTATCATTGATGTCCATGTTTTCAAAAATGTTTTTTAAGATTTATTTATATGGACGTGAATGTTTTAAAAATGTTAATTCATTTAAAAAGTTTCAAAATTGTATGGGAAGATTTTATTTAAAACTATATTTTAAATGACTTCCTTTATAAATTTTGTTACTTTTTAATGATTACAAAATATAATGATAAATTTCTCTCAAAAAATTTTGATTTCAACTATGTCAACATACGTTACGAGATATTATTCATGATCAAGGTTGATTTATTATAATAAAATATTCCATATTGTATTGAATGAGTTATTATATGTTTTATTATGGATGTGATATTTTTATACCATTCATGGTTTATAGTTAATGTATTAAAATTTCGTATGCTAGTTTTAATAAGAATGTTTATGTTATGTTTCAACCTTTTCATATGAGGAATACATTGGACATAGTAAGTGATGTGTGGAACCCACTATGGCTCCTTGATTGATCGGTAAGTCTCATGAGAAAGACTAGTGTCTTGGAACAAGGCCTTGAAAAAATCTTATTTGTAGTCTTGGCATGAGGCCTTGACTATGTGATTATGATATATCACATTATGCATTCCATCATTATAAACTTAGCTATTGATATTACATGTGATTATTCAACTATTAGAATATCCATGTGAGTAAATAAATGGAATTATTTGATTTATATTTTTTATATTATGCAAAATATTATGTTTAAAAGGCTTTTGTTTTAGTTTTATACTTTTCCTTAAATGTTTATGCTAATTTATGAATGTTTCCACTATATTGTTATACTTACTGAGCATCTAAGCTCACACAATTCTATGTTTTAATTTTCCTAGGATGTGAATAAGTATATTATGACTGACCAGCATAGATAGTCTAAGGGATATGAATGTGGTCAATGGATATAGTGTTGTTGTTGTTTTTCATTTTATAATATTATGTAATGTTCATGTATTTAATCTATTTTCTAAGACTGCTAAACTGATCAGTCCTTCGGTACATTATTCCATGTAATCATGCCAATGAATTAAAATAATGCACCGACTCTAGGTAACTGGGGTCGGGGTGTTACACTATGAACATGAAAAGCATGATTAATCACGTATATCAGGTTCAATATATGGATTCCCCTAGATCGAAATGGTTATTTGATCACCCATGTATTATCAAAGTTGAATTAAATAACCAATGTGGTTAAATCTGAATATGCCTTTCTTGTTGGTGTGGAAATGTTCTATGTGTGGTTTTGTCGACCTTGAGTTTCATGCTGGTCATCTGGTGGTGTGGTTGGGAATGTGTCGGTGTGTGTGGGGTGGTGCAGGTTGTGTAATGGAATCTCAGGTTGAGGGATTGGTTGATTGTGGAATGTATGAACTTGTTATATAGTGGGACTGCATCTGGGTAGTTGTTGGGAAGCATGGATACAGTTTCAGGTTGTTCTATGTTTATGTTACTAGCAGTACTGGGTGTGGTGTTGTTATTATGCAATGGGGCTGCTGAGTGTGGTTGAGATTAGGTGTGTTTGGGTTTTTCTTGTTGAGATGATGGACATGACAGCATTACATTGAATAATAATGATGGCAGTGGTTGGACGGGTTTCTAGTAAAGGGGAGTGTGTAGTAGGTTTTTTTAGCTTGGTCTTTCTTCTAGGTGTGTTATGGTTGATTATGTGGCTATTACTTTAGTTGTGTTTGGTAGTTTCATGAGTAGGGTTGGAATAAATGGATGGGTTGTTAAATAAACAATGAAAGTTGGTTAAATCTAATATATGGGGGCTTTGAATTGGGTTTAAAGATTTATGTGTGGTTGTGCATTTAGAGGTAGCAGCAAAGGTATATTTGTGTGGGCTGTTTATTGTTTTAAAAACCCATAGGTTGGGCTAAGTGTTTTGTACCAGTATATATACATGTTGTTCCTTGTGTTTTCTATAGGCAACTCATCCTTGTAAAAAATTCTTTTTGAACACCTGTATTTTTATAGGGGATGGTGTCATTTCCCAACATCCTGATGGGAAGATGGTTGGAAGTTATTTTATATTCTCTACCCTCTCTACCCAAGTGTCTAAAGAAAAGGTGTGCTTCCCATGTGTCTTCGAGATGTGATATGTTGTACATTTCCAAGTGTATTTGGGATATGGTCATGGCTTTTTCCTAGGTATCTATAGGTAGTGTGTGATGTGGTAATGGCCTAGGTATTTGTAGGTGGGATGTGATATGTGACCCAGGTGTATGCGGGAAGGATTTGATGGTGGGGCTTGCGAAAGTGCGTGATAGCCTTTGGACATTCACCCTTAGGGATGAGAAGATAATTTGTGGTAAGTTGTATGGGGTACCCAAATATCAATGTTCTTACTACTTTACTTATCTTGACTTGCATTATTTGAATAACATTCCTTGGTGATGTTGGTGGTTCATTGTAAACCTGGTTAAGTGCTTTTGAGTTTCTATTGTTTTCTCAGAGAGGCATTGTTATGCTTCTCCCACATGTTCATGGGTGAGTTTGGATTTTCTTACTGGGCGTACATGTATGATCAACCTAGGTATGTAAAACTATTTTCAGGTTTGCAGGGAGATTACACAGACCATGACGGACCTTTCTAGCTTGAATTTTTGGGAAAATGTCCATCAGTTCTTAATTATTGTTCTTTCTGTGTTTACTTTGTAGACTATTGTTTTTGTATCATTTACGTTTTTAAACATTCATGTGTGGTGGTTTTGGTTTTCATTCATATATATATTTGTCTTGGAGTTGTTTAATGTTGATACATATTATCTACTGATCATTTTTACTATAAAAAGGGTAATGGCTCTCCTATTTTTATACCCTTGGTGCTGGTTGCAACCTCAAAGACTATTGGAGGGAGGACTCGGTGGTCATTATCTCTATTTATTCATTTCCAGCCTACGAGGGGTATCTTTGGAGGGAGGGAGTCCTGACAGAATGGTATCAGAGGTGATGTTTGAGAGATAGGAAGGAGTTTGGAGTTAGTATAAGTTAGAATTTCATCGGTTGGTAAGGATATAATATTAGGTGATCTTAGTGCATGTCAGAGGCCAGGGAAGACCGTTTAGGACATGGGATTTTATCCCCACCCTCCCATTATCTAATGTATGGACTATAAACATACCAAACGACCAAGTAATACTACACCAATTGTGGGGAAAGGAACCTTGGAAAGGTACATTCATCATAATGACTTGTGTTCTAGTTTGTTTTTTACATTTTTGGGAAATTAAAATAAAAAATGAGTTAAAATAAATCCTACATAAATTCCATACTACATGATCTTAGGATTCCATTATTTACCTATCAACTATGGCACCTGGTCATCATCTGCGAATGGCTCAGGCAGTTGAGGCTTAATAGGCCAATCCATCTAATCAGTGGAGTGTTGATATATGGTAGAAGTAAAATCAGTGGTAGAAGATGATTCATGCTTTCTAGTAATAAAATATGGTAAAGTATGATGGTAGTGTCTAAAATATGGAGATAGGGAGCTGGATCGATTAGCTCGAGATCACCTTCAGCCTAGTCCGGGATCCAAAAAAGTATCGAGTTCCATTGGAAGTTAGCTAGATGAAGGGAGAAGAGTGTCAGTGGTGGTTTCTTTACCTCAGGGAGAGGAAGGAGACCAATGTTCTTTGTTTCAACATTGAGAAGGAGTTCCAAGTGGAATTTCATTCTTCAACAATGATGGCCGAGATGAGGCAGGAACTACTCTCTATCCATCAGGGGAGTATGTCGGTACAAGAACATGGGATAATGTTCAAGGATCTACTTCACTTTTCTCTGAACCTCTTTTTAGATGAGGGGTCTCAGGTGAGACGTTTATAGGAGGCACTCCATCCTTCCCTCCAGTATTCAGTCACACCCTTCATCCTACTGAAATACATAGAGGTTTAGAAGAAGGCTGAGGTGGTGGAAAGGACGCACTCATGAGGAGGTCTACCATGAGAGGGGATCCAACAGGGTTCTATGAAGGTAAAGTCTTCCAACTACATGTTTTAAGTGCTAGGGCCTTTGAGGTTTCTTCTGGTGGGGAGTCGAACTCAATTGTTTCCATTTCATCCATATGGTCTTCATGATTTCCCCATAGGCTTGGGATTGAGGAGTTTCACTTGGGGTGGCCACAAGAACCTTCCGAGTCAGTGCTCAGTTCGAAATTTGTATGGTAGTGGTGGGAAGATTCAATTCCCACCTCAGTAGTAATTTTCGGCTAGGTAATTTCAGTAGTAGGGACAGTAGTCTCCTACTTCACCAAGGGGAGACAGAGTTGGTGGAGGCCGACCTTAGGGAATTTTATAGGGACCTCAAATCAAGTATTTTTAGGGATGCGGCTGACATCTTATGGGAAGAGGATCTGGGCATGGATAGTTTTACACCACAGTGCCATCTGTTCAAGTAGGGTCAGAGATCGCTTTAGGTACGATTAGTTTTTTTAGCACTCTTAATTGTGACTAGTTTGATTTAGGAGCTTCACAATCCTTTGTTTCACCCAGTCTATCCAATTCTATAGGACTGTACATTGAAAGACTTCTCATGCCTGTGGTGTTGAGTACACCAGTAATAGGTTAGACCATCTTGTTTGATGTTTTCTTGGGGTTGTAGACTCATGTTGGGGTCCCATCAGTCTACTGAGGATCTATTTCTTCTATATATACAACTATATGGTGTTATCCTTAGCATATAATGGTTGTAATATATGTGTTTTTTTATCAAATACTTCCAAAGAAGTGTCATATTTTCAAAAGTGGGTGGACAACATGTGGATTTGGTTGGTGATTGGAGTTATTTGATGGGCAATCAATGTGTGGAGTATTTTCTTTCTTTGTTGACTGAGATACTAGTGGAGTCAGTAGATTCTGAGATTGTGGAGGTTTCAAGAGTTGTTAGAGAGTTCCAAGATGTTTTAACCAAGGAGGTTGCGACTCTAACCCCTCAACATGACACTGATTTCGGGACATACTTACAACCTGGTGCTAGTCTGATTTTATTGGATCCTTATATGATGGTTCCTTCTGAGCAACGAGAGTTGTGGATTCAGATTGAAAATTGGATGAAGAGGGGATTTATCTAGCATTTTGTGTCATCATGGGGTGCTCCGATCTTGTTTGCGAAGAAGGAAGATGGTGGCCTGAGGCTATATATAGACTAATAGAGGTTGAATAAGTTAATTTTCAAGAACTGTTACCCTCTAATGATGATAGAAGATCTTATCGACCAGCTAATGGGAGAAAGTGTGTTTTCTAAGACTAATCTGTGGTCTGGTTATCACCAGTTTAATAGTGATTACATGGCCAGTATAAATATAGGATTTTTACAAAACCTTTTGACATAGGCAAAGGAAGTGATTGACTTGACCAGTAGGAGCGTTCCCTTTGAATCCCATTTATTGGATCTTTCCAAGGAGATAACATTTCTAGGCCATTCCCTAGACCAAGACCTAGCCGAGATCCAACAAATAAAGAATGAGTGAAACTGTTTATGGTAGAAATTTCAACCTCATCGAGATCATGACCAAAACCATGTTCTCGGAACAACCCTAAGAAAGCCCCTCCATCGCACACCATACTCTTAGGGCATAAGCTGGTGTAATAATGGGATATGTAACAAGACCCTATAATTATGAATGTGTGAATTATTTTTGTATATAATAAATAATATACATACATTTTATTATTGTTACTTTGAAAATCGGGTTTAAAGCACAAATAATACTTTTAGTTAATCATAAAATTAAATTCAGAAATCTATTTTGATTAATTAATTCATTTTTTAAATAAAAAATATTTGAATAAAATATTATTACTAAATTACTTATTATTAAATATAAATAATTGTACAATTTTTAATAATGTGATTTTTATTAATGTCAAACCCGTGAATTTTAAATAAATGTAGGTTTTCATTTTAAAAGTGAAAATTCACATATTTAGAAAATTATTTAGATAAAATTAATATTAAATTTGTATTCAAAACATCTAAATTATCTAACCGTAAATTTTACATAATTTTCTAAGACAATAAATTATTTTGGTAAAAAGTAAATATCGTATAAATATATAATGTGTTCTATGACATCATAATGACCCAATAGCGATGTAATAAAATACTATAAAATGTAAATTCGGAAAATATAAGTTTTATCTTTAAAATAATGCGATTTTATATCAGTTTGATTAGTCTTATAATGCCTTAGTGGAGCCTCTATGATTTATAAAATATTTTAACATTTTCAAAAGATTTCCATGAGAGTGTGAAACACCTCCACATAAGCAAGCCTAATATTATAATATGTTTGGAAATTTTCCTTATAAAATATTATATTCCACTACCCTTTTCTATAAACCATGGGAAAAACCCCTGAAATGGTTTTTGGTTTTGAATAGTTTAGTGTGTAGGATCCAAAACCAAAATAATAAAGAATTCCCCCAACTTTCCTATATAAACCCATGCAATCGCTCATTTATCTTAACTCCAAATATTTGGAGGACAAAACCCTCTAAAATCAACTCTCTATAATCACCCCAATGTTCACCAACCTCCCAAGAAGCCTCTCTCAAGTGTCTCTTAAGCCTTTGGGATCACACATCCAAGTAAGGGATCTTCCACCCTCCTCTTTTATCAAGAATTATTTTCAAGTTATGTATTTTAATTTCATTTATTAATATGTTAGGATATATTATTAAATTTTATCCTTAATTCCCATTTTATTTATGTTTGATGATATCCCCATTCAGTCTCATTTATCCCTCTTATGTACCCTTATGCACACCTGTTACCATGTTGAATTTTTGGAAAGGGATCCTCACATTCCCCTCCTCCTTTCAAATTCAAACATCTTATTTGAAAGTAGTTCATGTAATATCTAATGATTATATAGTAATTATTTTATAATATTTTTATTAATGTAAATTTTAAGTTATTTTAATGAGTAATTATTTATCCTCCCTTATTTTGACCCTTACCTAATCTGTTACTATGCCAAAATTTCATAAGGGATCTTCCACACTCCTCTTTTATCAAGCATTCTTTTCATGTTATGTATTTTAATTTATTTTATTACTATGTAGAGATATGTTATTAAATAGAATTATTACTTTATATTTTATTTATTAATCATGATATCTCCTTTCACAATCATTTATCCTTCTTATGAACCCTTATGTACACATGTTACCATGCTGAATTTCCCTGAGGGATTCCTTCCTTTCTCATTTTTATCCAAGTTTTTTTATGTTTTAATACTATTTTAATTTCAATTAAAAAATTTGGTGTATGATTTAGAACATCTACAATACTTACCTTCTTATGTTTGAATTATTATAAACCACTTTCGCTCTCACTAATGCATTCCGTGTACACCAGTTACCATGCTGAAATTCCATAAGGGATTTCTCTCTTCTTATTTCCATTCAAGTATTTATTCTATATTATGCATCCAAATTCTATTTAATATATTGGTATATTATGTTACATGATCCCATTACTGTCTATTTCGTGTATAAATTATAGGAGACCCATTTTCTCTCTCATCAACCCATCTTAAGAATTTCCATAAGATGACATTATGTTGCTGAAATTGTAGAGCGATTTTCCAAGTCAAAATCATCATGTAGTGAATACCATACCCATTTATATATCAAGGGTATTCAAATTTATGAGCATATATATATTTAAGGGTAGTTACATGTTTTTATTACATATTCCTTAATCATGGAATAACTTATGATGTTCAATGATTCCATGTTATATGATCCATGGGGCACACTTATGCATAAAATGAAATGTTTATAAAGGGCATGCCCTGATTGCTCTCAAATGCATTGGGTAATTTTTAATATCATGATAATCCATGTGAAATGTGGCTTTAATCATTATAATTCATGTGAAATGAGGGTTTAATCATGTTAATTCATGTGCAATGTGGGTTTACTCAAGCTAATCTATGTGTAATAAGGGTTTACTCATACTAATTCATGTGCAATGAGGGATTACTAATGCTAATCCTTGTTCAATGATCCATGGATCACAATAATATCATGTTGTGGTTTTTTTCCACATTTCCATGTTATGATAATCATGTTACATCATTCATTTTTTCATGTTTCTCTTATGCTCCATTTGTATAACTATTTACTAACATGTATTGTATTCTTAATGTTATTCCTTATTTACTTCCCTACTGAGATTTATAGCTCACCCTTTTCTTATATTAGTCCTCAAGATATCCCATGAAATTCTAAGAATGAAGGAATTTTGTGGTTACACAATAGAAGTTTCCAATATAGATTTTGTATTCTATGTCTTTGTTAGAGATGTAATGTTCCAAATCCCCAAGGACACTAGACCTCTCAATCTTATGGGTTGTATGAAGTGCAAGTGTGTAATAAATCAAGTTTAATTATGTAATAAATAATAGGGTTGTGATAATCTGTATTATAGGATTCGTTTAGTTATTTTTGGGATTAGGGTTATAATCATTAGTGAAAGCCTTATGTATAAGACCAAGTATAAGAAAAACACCCCTAAATTTTTGTCAGTATATATTATGTGGTTTATCAAGAAAATAAATCGTTTCCTAGATAAGAACAAGTATAGGTGGATCTGGCACATATGTATTTAGGTGTAAAACCCGAAGACCCCACTTTGACTTAGACTCGAACGAGATATAGTGCATGATGATGGTCCTTCTTACACTCTTGGTTTGACACTCCAGGGGATATTATTTGGTAAATTCAAAAGTTAGTATGAACCATTATTAAGGGAATAAAAAAATTCCCTTGAGAATATATTTTGGTAAGTAGATCATGGATAACATAGATTAAAGCCTATAAATTCATATGATAATTAAATTAATGTAATTTATAAGTTAACCCCTTTGGTCATTGGATTCCCCTTATGTGTTTAATAGTTTATAATAATTACCCATAATTTTCCTTTTATTATAGATGATGGCCGGTAATAAGAGGAATCGAGCTAATAACCGATGCGAAGGGAAATGTGACGAATGTCTAAACGAGATTCCCAATCAAATGGGAGCTCAAGTAGGACATATCAAGATTATGCCAAACCATCTATCAAAAATCATGATTAACAATTAGTACTTTTTTTAATGCCTCTAAACAAAAAGGAAGAGAAACATGACATCTTATGAATGTCCATTTGATAAAGGTGATAAGGGAATGAAGACCCAATTTCCATCAGGCAATAAATGTGGAAAGAGGCACTAAGGGAAATTTCACAAATTGTCTCGGAGATGTTTTAAGAGTGGAAATGAGGAAAAAAGTATCCAATTTAAATGAAATAATGGATATAATGTTCCATCAATAGTGTAACGTCCTGACCCGGATCACCATCGACCTGGTGGCCGGACCGGTCGCCACATGGCCTCAAGCGCATCTCCCCATATGGAAGAGGCTACCGAATAGCAGCGAGGGTCTCGGGAGGTGATAGTGGGGAGACTATACCCTCTTATCAGAGTTTCACAAAGGTATCTCAGAGTAAATAACAATATTAGGATATGTAGTAATAGATAAACAATGAAAAAATGGAAGCGGAAGACAAATAGTGATCATTTTTATAAAAGGTGTCCAAAGCCTGTTTACACGATACAGGGATGATGAATGATACAAGATAAAAACAAGAAAAAATAAAGCATGATTACTAAACAATGAAAAAGAATAAAGAAAAGACATCAAGGCCCGACGAAAATATCCTGAGCATCTCGAGCTCCTGCTCAGTCCTTTTCTCTTATCTCCAGGTACGTGCAACACAACAATTCAACCTAGGTCCTACAAACAAGAAGGTCTACTCAGGTACCCCAGTGCAATGGCGGCCCGTGTAGGGTGTGAGATATAAATATCAGCAGGCCATCACCACCAGTGTCTAACCCAAACCAGACAGTTTAATATTAATTAAAGCAGTAAGCAGGTATAGTAGGATTCAATAAGCAGAACAACATAGATAAACAACACCCGCCTAGGTTCCCTAAGGACTCCCGACGTCTATACCAGCTTCGGCTCATTGCTGATGAAGTAACCTGATCATGTCACCATATATATATACAAATATAAATTCATTTATATGATAGATGGAGTGGGGTAAGAATTTCTCCCACCCATTAATCTAGATTAGCGGGCACGAGGTAAGAATGCCTCTTGTCCCTATAGGTCAACTGGAAGGGGGTAAGAATGCCTCCCTTCCATACACATATATAGAAACAGCGGGCACGAGGTAAGAATGCCTCTCGTCCCTAAAGGTCAATTGGAAAGGGGTAAGAATGCCTCCCTTCCATACACATATATAGATCACATCTGGTGTGGGGTAGACATGCCTCCCACCCATACTCAAAATAAGCTGTCATGGGGTATGCACGCCTCCCATCCATAATCGTTCATTGTAGATGGAATGGGGTATAATTGCCCCCCATCGAAACAGGTATCTCATCTCTATAAGTCACTAGAAATGGTAAGAATTCCTCCCTTCCATACATGTACTATCACACCGGCATGGGGTATAACTACCTCCCATCCAAACACGTATCTCATCACTAGGTGGCATCAGCATGTGCGCACTCACATTAAAACCATGTTTATAGTATACCACTTATGTCATTACCTCAAAAGCAATTCAAAAGTAATATCACAATCACAATCAATCATATAACCCATATCCACATAAAAAGGTTGTAATCACATTCGTCCAAAAATATAGCTAAGGCAAACCATATAAAGTATCATTATCACATTTATACTTAAGGAAACTTCTCTTAAGTATCCATTTCAAGACATTAACATATTCATAACATTTATAAAATGTACATGAGGAAACCCACTCATGTACGGTATTGGCTAACCCCTATTAATTCTTGATTCTTTTTATGTCATTTCAAGGACATATAGGGATTTACAAAGCATAAAGAGGTTCTATGAACTACCCCTCCTAAGTATGACCCATTCACTAGATCCATTCCATTAACATAAGTCGTGCTTATTCCATTATCCTAAGTCATGGCCTTACCACCCTAATCCATTTCATTTAAAAGGGCATATCTGTCATACCATAACAATTTAGTACAATTCAGAGGGAACATGACATCAGCGCAACAAGAGTTTAGTAGGCAACCATACGGATCTAATTTCTACTTTTATCTTGAAGATAGTGCACCTATAATTGAGAGGTTTTATTATTAAATCATGAGTTTAGTTAGCAGGAAACCATTTTTATCTTATTCTTTCAATTCACACTATTTCCACATAAGCATTTATTCAAGGCTAACTTGCATAATTAACATACTCAAGCAGTGCCGAAATAACTCACGAATATATCACATTAAATTTAATGGAAAGAAGAGGGACCCTACCTCTAGGTGGATCTATCCGTCCACTCCGGACCTTAGAGGTTTCTAACTAAAAGCCACTGATGCTCCCCCACGATGCATATGTTATTTCACATACGACCTATGCCTACACAGGAGAGCCACCTAAGCTCTGATAAAGCGAAACCAACCCGAAACCACCAACGCACTAAGAAAAACAAACTTGGAATCAAAATGGCGGATCGAAACAACTGCGATCTGCCTCACCTTCAGCGGCGGATGTCGTACGCACAAAAATAAGGTCCCAAGGAAACTACCGCACCACCATAGAACAAGTAGAAAAAGAAAGAAAACGGAATCAAGATCTAACCCCAACCTAGGGTTCAACCGAACAAGATTAGGGCATGGGGAGAAGCCGAAACCAGACAAGAATGAGAGGAGAGGAGATGAAAAGGCTTGCTGCGACGATTCGGAGAAGAAACCAAAAGAGATCAGAGAATAAAAATGGAGGGAGCCGAGAAGGCTGGTGCGTCACGCTGCTCCAAGGGGATGGGGCCCGAGCAGGTATGCTGAGTGAAGGAGATGGGAGAGGGTTAGTTAATTATGTTTTAGTTTTTATATTTCATTTAATTTTAAATCCATTTAAAATATCCCAAAAACCCAAACAAGAGGGCCGCACATGGTTTGACCCGCATGGTTTGACAAACCGTGAGGATGCTGTGTGGCCTCTACTGGACACCCAAGGCGCCCCGCATGGGCTAGTCGCATGGTTTGGGGAAACCGTGTGCAGGCCATGCAGACTCCCCTGCCTCTATATTCTAAGCCACACGGTTTGGGCTGCACGGTTTGGGAAACCGTGCGCCAACCGTGCACCTTCTGTTGTCGCTTAAAAACCAGGTATCTTTTGTTCCAAAGACCGGTCATAGATTTGACACTCTCAAAAATTTAAAAGGTTCAATTTCCCAGACTTTTTAACCTGGTTCAAAATGCGGGTCATTACAACCATCCCACCATAGAACTTCCCGTCCCTGAGAAGCCTTTGGGAGAAATGCACCTCACTCGACCTAAAAGGGTCGTGAATCTCCATTCCAGCTACCGCGTTTCGTCTCCAACATCCCATGCACGAAAGAACATTCACCTAAGCACACGGCGCTTAAGCCGTCAACACCAGATCCAATGCTCATTTTCCAACAGAAACACAAAGACGGCTCTCACCTGAGCCCATCAACTCAAAGGGATGATCACATCGTCGTCTCATCAAGCAACCAATCAAATGTACTTCCCACCTTATATTTTTAACGTTATGTGATCAAAACCCAAACCAAAACATCTCCTTTTTTACTTGGATTTCAGAAGCACGCTCCAAAAATTCCAACGACGCACCTAGCGTGATTTTGAAAAGATCAACCAGTAGATTTCCCCATCAACCTCAGGACCCAAGTCGAGCCCATTTTTCATGAACACCCCTGGCTGACTTCAAGAAAGGAAAGCTTCAAGACACCCCAGCTAACTATTCAAGAAGAGGCATGGCTTAGATGACCTTCATTTTATAAGCTGAACAACTATGCCTTCTCTCAAGGCATCTCACACTAACCACGAGAACGTTCACCGAAGCTCATACCTGACTCCCAGTGACGTCTCAACGATCAACCACGAACGAAGCCACACATTTAGCGCGCAACGCCGAAAGTGAACAACCAAACTGGCTCAACAACTTTTAAATCTTCAGTGTGGTGTAAGTACAACGCTCTCTTAGCACATCCTAGACGAAATCAAGATTGGAGACATGATCGTCGCGTAGTAGAGTACACTAAGAGGAATTAGATGGATTCTAGTTAACCTTTTCTAAAAACTGGAAAAGAAGAAGGGTCGAACCAACACCGATCGACTATCAAGAAGATACTCAACCTAACTACCCGACGCATCAAGTTTTCAAACTGACGACAATGCCTTTTCCCATATGAGGCATTCTGTCGATCAACCATACCACCAAAACCCAAAGGAATTCGAGCAGAACTAGAACATTTCCAAAATGGTCCTTCCTGGTGTGTTCCTTCTTCTCAGAAGGACACTGTTAACTAAATTGGCACTACACTTCCCAACTCGGAAGTGCCAGTGTCATCAGAAGAAGAAAAGATTAGCTCCTCATCAGCGAACTAGTTCATCACGACTAGATGAACGTATGTTTCCCCTCTAACCACAGTCACCATATCACAACGTATGAAGAATCCATAACAACAAGACCGGCGTGTCATCACTACCGAGTCCTCTGAAAATCACCCCGAGTATTGGGATAACTTGATCCTCAAATGCTCTAGTCACTCTAACACAGAGATGACCTGAGACCGTAGTCAACATCATTAGAGATTTATCCAAATGTCTTATTACCTCATACAACCATTCACATGGATGAAGACTTACCAATAGTCCATTACATAAGGAGTCAATCAACCAACAAGTAACCAACCACGCTCGAGGCATGTCTACAGAGCATTACCCTATGCTCAATCCCATAAAAAAATCAAAAGAAGCATGACAACCCATCTGAACAGGGGTGTTATAAGAAAGCACAAGTCATACGAGGGACTACGGTAGCCGAACGGTACCCAATGTCAAAAAGGACACCTTAAAAACCAAGAAGATACGCCCTAAGGCCGCTACCTACCACAGGCTAGCCCCTCCCGAAGAACAAGCATCGACTCAGACATTTGGTCACGCCAAAAAAAATTCATCAGGCTGAAGCCTAACATTAAAGTCATTTTCCAAAAGAAAACAAATTCCCAAGGAAAACACCTAGGGTTCCATATCAAGGCACTCGCAATAAAGACTTAACATACCCTCACATGAGGTTTCAACAGAGGACACCACTACATGTTGCTTTTCCAAGCCCTTTATATTTAATCACATTCATTCTTTTAATGACTTTGAAATATTCAATTCAAAACATCAAGTAACATTTCCAAACCAAAACAATCACTAGGCACTTGATAATTTTAAACAAATAGCTCAAAGCAAAGAAAAAAAGTCTCGAAAAACTTCATTTTAACCACTAAAGATTTATCAGACATCCCATCTCTCTTTAGGCATTTTATCATAATAAATTCCTTTTAAACAATTCAAGAGTCCTATGAGGGTTCCAACAAGCCAAACCACCTTAGGTTAAAATCAAACTACTTTTACACTAAGAAACATCTCACAAAGAATCCTGCCATACATTCATTATGGGTTGACATTTCTCAACTCCTAAAGCTCCCATACACTCCATGGGTTGAAAATAGGCTCTCAACAGACAAAACAAAACAAATTTCAGAATTTAACATGTTCAAAACATTCACCCAGCCATACAAGTGGCCACCTACCAACCTGTAAAGATCAAATACAATTTACAATTTGGCATTTGGCTCCCTTCATTCAAAACCAATTTCAATTCATTTTACAATTTAAACTTTATCATCCCTTTTTCCGAAATATGATTACACAGGTTAACCATTCATAACCATAAGGCGCTCATACACATTACAACTGAAAATTGGCTCATGTCATAATTGCAATCATAAAGTTTGGTTAAAGCAACCAATTCCATATTAACTGAACCTAGAATGTTATCGAATGCAGTAACACAGAAACATGCTATATCACAGAAGCACGGAATAAATACCACCACATCTATCAAAACAGCAGGCATCAACTAATGCATCATAGATGGAATGGAATAATGCATGGCATGTGATTTCTAACAAAGTGCCTATATGATTCATGAAATTGAATACCCTTGTATCATCAGGTTGCAATAGAAATTGAACCCCCAATTTCATCTATAGTATCCAAAAAAACCATGTGTGTCACCCAATGGTGAAATCACATCAACTGTAATAATCAAAATCCTTAAAACAACAATTTCATTTGAGGCAATTTGGCTTTTCCCTGTACACAGATTAGATACACCCAAGCACATCTTATTACCAAATTCCATCTCCTTCCTATCCCTGTCTATTGTTTCTAAATAGTAAAACAAACCAGAAAAAAGAAACTCCTTTGATACCACTTTGTAACATCCCGACCCAGCTCACCATCAACCTAGTGGCCAGACTGTTCTCCACATGGCCGCAAGCGCGTCTCACCGTACGCCAGAGGCTGCCAACTAGTAGTGAGGGTCTTGAGAGGTGATAGTGGAAACACTATACCCTATTATCAGAGTTGAACAGCGGTATCTAAGAGTAAATTACACTAGTAGAAGATGCAGTAATAGACTAACAATGAACAAATAGCAGCGGAAGACAAATAGTGATCATTTTTATAAAAGGTTGCCAAAGCCAGTTTACACGATACAGGGATGATGAATAGTACAAGATGAAAACAAGAAACAGTACAACATGCTTACAGAACAATGAAACGAATAAAGAAAAGGAACCAAGTCCCAATGGTGATCTCGTGAGTATCCTGAGCTCATGCTCGGTCCTTCGCTCCTATCTCCAGGTACGTGCAACACAACAATTCAACCTAGGTCCTATAAACAAGAAGGTCTACTCTGGTACCCCAGTGAAATGGTGGCCCAAGTAGGGTATGAGATATAAATCTCAGCAGGCCAGAACCACCAGTGTCTAACCCAAACCAGACAATGTAATATTAATTAAAGTAGTAAATAGTTATAGCTGGATTCAATAAGTAGGACAACATAGATAAACAACACCTGTCCAGTTCCCTAAGGACACCCGACGACTATACCAACTTCGGCTCATTTCCAATGAAGTAACTTGATCATGTCACTATATATATATATATATGCATTTAGATAATTGATTTCATGGGGTAAGAATGCCTCCCACCCATTAATCAGGATTAGTGAGCACGAGGTAAGAATTCCTCTCGTCCCTATAGATCAACTTGAAAAGAGTAAGAATGCCTCCCTTCCATAAATGTATAGAGAAATAGTGGGCACGAGGTAAGAATGATTCTCATCCCTAAAGGTCAATTGCAAAGGGATAAGAATTCCTCCCTTCCATACATGTATATAGATCACATCTGGCATGGGGTAGACATGCCTCCCACCCATACTCAAAATAAGCTAGCATGGGGTATGAATTCCTCCCATCCATAATCGTTCAATGTAGATGGCATGGGTTATAAATTTCTCCCATCCAAACACGTATCTCATCACTAAATGGAACTGGCAAGGGGTATGAATGCCTCCCTTCCATACATGTACTGTCACACTAGCATGGGGTATAACTGCATCCCATCCAAATACATATCTCAACACTAGGATTCATTCTCATGTGCGCACTCACATTACAACTAGGTTTATAATATACTACTTATGGAATTACCTCATAAGATTTCAAAAGTCATATCACAATCACAATCAATCATATAGCCCATATCCACATAAAAGGTTGTAATCACGTTCATGCAAAAATATACCTAAGTAAAACCATCTCAAGTATCATTATCACATTTATACTTAAGGCAACTCTTCTTCAGTATCCATTTCAAGACACTAACATATTCATCACATTTATAAATGGTACATGAGGCATCCCGCTCATGAACGCTGTTGGATAACCCCTTATTCAATGTTCATTCCTTTTATATAATTTCAAGGAAATATAGGGATTTAAATAACATAAAGAGGTTTTATGGACTACCCATCCTAGGTAAGTGCCATTCACTAGATCCATTCCATTAACATAAGCCGTGGTTATTCTATTATCCTAAGACATGGTCTTACCACCCTAATCCATTTCATTTAAAAGATCACAACAGTCATGCCTTAACCATTTTGTATAATTTAGAGGAAACATGACATCATCAATTATCACCCAGTGCAACAAGAGTTTAGCAGGAAAGCATAAGGATCTACTTCCTACTTTTATCGTGAAGACATCACACCTCTGATTGAGGGGTTTTATTATTAAAGTGTGAGTTTAGTTAGTAGGCAAACATTCCTATCTTATTCATGCAATTCAAACTATTTTCACAGAAGCATTTAATCAAGACTAACTTGCATAATTAACATACTCAAGCAGTGCTGAAATAACTCACTAATACTTCACTTTAAATTTAAGGGCAAGGAGAGGGACCCTACCTCAAGGTGGATCCATCCGTCCACTCCGGCCCTTGGCACTTTCTAACTATAAGCCGATGCTGCTCCCCCATGAGCCATATGTGATTTCACATACGACCTAAGCCTACACAAGCGAGCCACCTATGCTCCAGCAAAGCGAAACAAACCTGAACCCACCAACGCACTACTCAAATCACACTCGGAATCAAACCGGCAGATCAAAAAAACCGCAATCCACCTCACCTTCGGTGGAGGATGTCGTAAGCACACCAACAAGGTATCGAGGGACATTCTGCACCACCGTAGAACAAGAGGAATAAGAAAGAAATGGAATAAAGATCTAACTCCAACCTAGGTTTCAACAGAATGGGATTAGGACAGGGGAGAAGAGAAAACCAGAGAAGAATGAGAGGAGAGGAGAAGAAAAGGATTACCGCGATGATTCAGAGAAGAAACCTCAACAGATCAAAGAATAAAAATTAAGGAGGGAGCCGAGAAGGCTGCTGCGTCACGTGACACCAAGGGGAGGGGGCTCGAGCGGGTCTACCGAGTGAAGGAGAGGGGAGAGGTTTAGTTAATTAGGTTTTACTTTCTATTTTAATTTTAATTTTAAAACCATTTAAAATATCAAAATTACCCAAACAGGAGATCCATGCATGGTTTGACCCACACAGTTTTCCAAACGTTGCGCAATCCTTGAAACCCTTACTGGACACCCTAGGCACTCCACACGAGCTAGTCACATGGTTTGGGGAAACCGTGCGCAGGCCATGCGGACTCCCCTGCCTCCCTATTCTAAGCCGCACGGTTTGGGCCACACAGTTTGGGAAACCGTACGCCAACTGTGCGCCTTCTGTTGTCGCTTAAAAACCATCCGTCTTTGGTTCTGATGCCCAGTCTTAGATTCGACATGCTCATAAATTGAAAAAGTTAAATTTCCCCCACTTTTTAACCTAGTTCAAAATGCAGGTCATTACAAATGGAATCTTACACATTTCTATGTCATAAATGTGGAGAAGTCAGGAATTATCCAAGTCAATGCTATATTACAAGTGCTGACAAGCATGATGAGCATCAACAATATCCATGATCAAGGGAGCATGAGAAGTCCTATTCTAATATGGATAATCATAAATTAATTACAAGTTACCACTACTACCTATTATTATATGTCTTAATGTATTCCAGTTGATGTACTATTAGAATATATCTTATGATTTCTAAGAACATTTAGTCCCCAGTAGAAATGATATTAAATAATTAGGGGAAAACATCTATAAGTTTTGTATCACATGTTGAAATTTGTGGGAATGTTCTTCTTGAAAATTTTATAAGAATCCATTTGATGTAATTTGAGTAAAAAAGGACATAGTCATTGCTTATGCTTCCAAGGTATCTGCATTTTCATGAGATAAAATATCCAACAAAATATTTGGAGTTGGTTGTAGTAATATTCTTCTTGAATATTTGGCAACATTACCTATTTGGGGAGAAGAGTGAAAAATATAGGGATTAAAAAAATACTCAAGTATATATTCTTATAGAAAGAGTTTAATACGAACTAAGGAAGATTGTTAAATATGATCAAAGACTATGACTTATCAATCCATTACCACCCTAGGAAGGAGAACATGGTGGAAGATGCTCTATGTAGAAAGGACCTAGCGATTCTATCATTGATGAGAATTGAAAAGAATCCAATATTTTTAGATTTGATGAAGATAGACATGGGAATCATAAAAAGGGAAAATCATCAATCCTTTCACAAATGATTTCTCAAATATCTATTTTGGAAAGGGTAAAGGAAGTTCAAAAGGATGATATGGGAATTAAAAAGAAAGTGAAAACTATAATAAAGAGGAAAATCCTTGAAGTTCAATGTTAATGAAGAAGGAATTGTGAGATTTGGGTCAAGAATATTTGTTCCATAAATTCCAGAGTTAAAGAAATCAATTTTGGATGATTGAAATAGTTCGATTTTCTCAATTCACCAAGGGAACACAAAGATGTGTTGAGATCTTCGAGAGCATTATTGGTGCGATAACATGAAGAAGGAGATCGCCGAATATATGTCACAGTGCCTCGTATGTTAGAAAGTGTAAGTAGAGAGGCAGAAGTCTATGTGAATGATGAAACCATTCCCCATACAAAAATGGAAATCGGAGAAAATTACTATAGAATTTGTCTCCAGACATTTGAAGAAGTCCAATGGAAGAAATACTATATGGGTTTTTGTGGGTCATCTTACAAAGACTGAACACTTCATTGCAATTAAAGAGGATTTCTCAATGGATCAACTGGAATAGATATACATCAAAGAAATGGTAAAGATTAATGTAGTACCATAATCAATTATATCAAATCGAGATCCAAGATTCATCCATATGTTCTGAAAGAGTCTCCAACATGCTCTGAATGTTGATATAAACTTCAGTACGACTTATCATCCTCAAACTGATGACCAATATGAGGGTATTATACAAACACTTGAGGATATGTTGAGATCATGCTCAATGGAATTAAATGGAGGATGAGATTAACATCTTCCTCAGGTTGAGTTCTCTTATAACAATAGTTTCCAATCAAATCATCCAAAAGGATCTTTATAAAGCCCTTTTATTGGAAGAGGTGCAGAACACCGGCATGTTGGGATGAAGTTGGGGAGAGAAAACTTATAGGTTCAGAAATGTTTGATGAAATGGAAGAGATGGTTAAGACCATCTAGAAGCACATTAATGAATCATTGAGTCGACAAATAAGATACGATCATAATCATCGATAAGACCAACATTTTGACATCTGAGACATGGTATTTGTCTACATATAACCTTAGAAAGGAATTATGGGATATAGGAGGAAGGGAGATCTTACTAAAAGGTACATCAGCCCTTTTGAGACCCTTAATCGCATCGGAGTAGTGACCTATCGACTAGATCTCTAGAGGAACTTTTCTTAAGAACATGATGTATTCTATGTATCACTTTTGAGGAAGTACACACCTAACCCATCACATGTACCCAATCCATAGGTGGTACCATTGGATAATGACCTCTCTTATGAAGAAAATCTAGTTAAGATATTATATCATAGATAAAAAGTTATATGAGATAAGACAATGTCTACCATCAAGGTAATATGAAAAAACAACAAGTTTGAAGAAGCTGTGTGGGAACCAAAGAAAGTGATGAGGTAGAGTTACCCACATCTGTTTTAGTATGGGAAAAGGAAATTTTGAGGGTGTTATTTCTGAATGGGGGAATGTTGTAATGACTCAAACATTTATGAATTAAATTCTCTTTATTTTAATGTCTTATGAGCATAGAAAACACATGCAATATTTATTTTTTTATTGGGTTTAAATAAAATTCAAGTATCATTATCGTTGATAATATATCTATTGGACAATGATTACATGAATAGTATAATTATCTGGTTTTAAAAAACATTTGGACGCAGGCAAAGGATATGATGGCCTCAACCAGTAGGATTGTTCCTTTTGAAGCCCATTTATCAGATCTTTAGAGGGAGATAGAATTTTTAGGCATTTCCCTAGATCAAGAACAAGCCAAGATCCAAAATCTCAAGCCTGAGTGAAATTTTTTATGGGAGAAGTTCCAGCTCATCGAGATCATAACCCAAACAATGTTCACCAAACGGCCCCTAGAAATCCCCACCATCACACAACATACTCTTAGGGCATATGATGGTGTAATAAAGGGATGTGTAAAAGGACCCTAACATTATTAATATGTGCATTATTTTTTTATATAATAGATAATATACATTCATTTTATTATTGTTACTTTGTAAATGGGTTTTAAAGAACAAATAGCATTTTTAGTTAATTTTAAAATTCAAATCAGAAATCTATTTTGATGAATTAAATGATTTTTGAATTGAATAATATTTCAATAAAATATTATTACTAAATTAATTGTTATTAAATATAAATGATTGTATACTTTTTATGAATGCAATTATAATTTTTATCTGGGTTTGAAAACTATTTTATCAAACCCATGAATTGTTAATAAATGTCGGGTTTCATTTTAAAACTGAAAATTCACATATTTAGAAAATTATTTAAATAAAATGAATATTATATTTGGATTCAAGATGAATAAATTATCTAATGGTGAATTTTTCATAATTTTCTGAGAGAGTCGAATGTTTGGGTAAAAATTAAATACCATATAAATATATAATGTGTTTTATGAAATCATAAGGACCCGGTAGTGATGTAATAAAATATTATAAAAGCTATATTCGACCAATATATGTTTTACCTTTAAAATTATTTGATTTATATTTATTTCATCAATTATAGAATGCCTTAATGGACCCTCCAAGTCTTGTAAAATATTTTAACATTCAAAAAAATATTTCCTTGAGAGTGTGACTCACCTCTACATAAGCAAGCCTAATATTTTAATATGTTCAGCCCTTGTACTTATAAAATATTTTTATACCACTGCCTTTTTCCAAAAACCCTTGGTAAAACCATGGTATGGTTTTTTGGTTTTGAAAATTATATTGTGTACGGTCCAAAACCAAAATATTAAAGAATATCCCCAAATTTCCTACATAAATCCACCCAATCTCTCATTCCTCATCACTCTAACCATTTGGAGATTGATGAACATATACTATAAAATCCCTAAAATCTTTCCCAATCACCCCAAGCTCCTAAAAATCATATCACTAGACACTCTCAAGCCTTTGGGATTACACATCCAAGTAAGGGATCTTCCACCCCCATCCTTTATCAAGCGTTCTTTTCATGTTATGTATATTAATTTTTTTTAATTCATTTGTAAGGATATGTTATTAAATATCTTTCCTACTTGCTATTCAATTTATACATTATTATATCCCCTTTCTCTCTCATTTATCCCTCTTATGAACCCTTATGTACACCCGTTTCCATACTGAATTTACGTAAAGGATCCTCACTTTCCTTTCCTTTCAAATGGAAGAATCTTATTTTAAAGTAGTTAGTGTACTTTTGAATGGATATAATTTAATTATTTTATAATCATTCTATTACTATCCATTTGATGTTATTTAAATGAGGGGTCATTTATCCTACCTCATTTTGACCCTTACCTAAGTGATTACTGTGCCAAAATTTTGTAAGAGATCTTCCACCCTCCTCTTTTCTCAAGCATTAGTTTCATGTTATGTCTTTTAAATTTTTTATTAATATGTTTGGATTTGTAATTAAATAAAATAATTCCTTCCCATTTTAATTTTAAATCATTATATCCCCTTTCAATCTCATTTATCCCTCTTATGACCCCTTATTTACACCTGTTACCTTGCCAAATTTCCATAAGGGATTCCATCCTTTCTCATTTTTATCATAGTTTATTTATGTTGTAATACCCTTTTAATTTCAAATAAAAATTTGGGGGTCTTATTTCACACCTCTTACATACTTCCCTATTTATTTTTGAATGATGAATACCACTTCCTCTCCCATTAATGAATTCCGTGTACAGTTGTTACCATGCTGAAATTTCGAGAGGGATTTATCTCTTCTTATTTCCATTCAAGTATTTCTCCCATATTATGTATCTAAATTCCATTTAATATTTTGGGATATTATGTTCCATTATCCACTTAATACCTATTTAATGTTTAAATGAGGATATACCCCTTTCTCTCTTATCATCACAACATGTGAATTTACATGTGATGAGGTTATGCTGCTGAAATTGCTCTGTAATTTTCCAAGTCAAAATCATCGTGTAGTGAATACCATACCCATTTCTCTATGAAGGGTATTCAAATTTATTTATATATACATATTTAATGGTGCCTATAAGTTTTTATTACACACTCCTTAATCTTGGAATAACTTATGATGTTTAATGATTCCATGTTATATGATCTGTGTGGCACACTTCTTCATGTAATGAAATGTTTATAAAGGGTGCACCCTGATAGAACTCCAATGCATTGGGTAATGTTTAGTATCATGATAAATCATGTTCATTGAGTGTTTACTCGTGGTAATTCATGTTCAATGAGGGATTACTCATTATAATTCATGTACAAAGAGGGTTTACTAATGTTAATCCATGTGCAATGAGGGTTTACTCATGCTAATTCACGTGCAATGAAGGTTTACTCATGCTAATCCATGTGTAATGATCCTTGGATCATGCTAATATCATGTTGGGTCTTATTAACACATTTCCATGTTATGATAATAATGTTATATCGTGACATTATGTTCATGTTTCTCTTATGATCCATTAATATACTTATTTCCTAACCATAATTGTATTCTTTATGTTATGACTTATTTAATCCCTTACTGGGATTTACAGCTCAACCTTTTCTTTTGTATGTCCTCAATATATCCCATGTAAAGATAAGTATGAAGGAATGTTGTAGTAATGTTAAATAAGTTTTCAATAAAGATGTTCTATATTATGTCTTAAGATTCCATGTAATTATCCTAATCCCCAATGACACTAGACCTATCTATATTCTCAGTTGTATTAAGTTCAAGTGTATGTAATAAATAATATTTAAGTGTGTAACAAAGATAATGGTAGTTATAGTTTGTGTAATAGGATAGGTTTATTTATTTTTGGGATTAGGGTTATAAAACATTAGAGAAATCCTTAGGGATAAGACTATGTTTAAGAAAAACATCTCTAATTTTTTGTTAGTATAGAGTATGTGGTTTATCATGAAAATACATCCTTGTATGGATATAATCAAGTAGAGGTGTCTCTAGAACAGTTGTATCTATGGTTAAAACCCAAAAACACTACTTTGAGATAGACTCTAATAGGAATTGCGGCACAACTACAAGCCTTTCTACACTCTTGGTTTGACACTCATGTTGAATACGCTATGGTAAATTCATAAGCTTATTATGAACCATTATTAAGGTAATAATAAAAATTCCCATAAGAATATATGTTGGGATGTAGATCATGGATAACATAGATTGAAGCCTATAAATTCATAAGTTAAGAAAATCAATGTAATTTATAAGTTACCCCTTGTGGTTATTGGATTCTCCTTTTGTGTTTAATAGTTTAAAATATTTATCCCTAATTTTCCTTTTATTCTATACTATAATTGGTAATATGTGTAATCGAGCTAAAAACTGATGTGAAGGGAAATGTGATGAAAGTCCCAATGATATTCCCAATCAAATGGGATCTCAAGTAGGAAATATTGTGATTATTATATGCAAGATTAAAAAAATAACGATTATCAATTCGTAATTTTTTTAATGAACATGGAAAAAAGGTAGGGGAAGATGACATCACATGAAATTCCATATGATAAAAGTGATAAGGTAAAGAAGACCAAATTTCCTTTTTGCAACAAAATTGGAAGGAGGAACCAAGGGAAATTTCACACAGAGACTTGGAGATGTTTTATGTGTGGAAAGGAATGGAAAAAAGTATCCAATTGCAATGAAATAATGGATAATGTGATGGATGGAAACAAAGTTCAATCTAATTAATCTTACACGACTCTATGTCCTAAATGTTGATAAGTTTGACATTATCCAATATGATGATCTATTATAAGTTATCAAAAGCATGAAGAACATTAAAAATATCCATGATCAAGGGAGAATGAGAATTGTTATGATAATATTGATAATAATGAATGAATTACATGTAACAACTAATACATAGTAGTATATTTTGAAATTTATTTAAATTCTTTTTCTATTAGTATATCTTTTATGTTTTCTAAGAACATTGAGTTACCAACAGAAATGATATTAAATCATGAGGGAAATACTTATATAAGTGTTGTATCACATGTTGATGTTTGTGGGAATGCTCTTCTTGAAAATTTTATAAGTCTACCTTTGATGGATTTTGTGAAACAAAATGATAAATTCATTTCCTATGCCTCATGGTAGTTTATTGTTCATGAGAAAAAATATCCAACACATGATATGGAGTTGGAAACAATAATCTTCACTTTAATAATTTGAAAACATTACCACTATGGGGAGAGAGTGTGAAATATATTTGGATCACAAAATCCTCAAGAATATATTCACACAGAAAGAGTTGAATATGCACCAATGAAGAGGGTTAGATCTGATCAAAGACTATGACTGCTCAATCCATTACCATCATAGGAAAGCGAACAAGGTGGAAGATACTCTATGTAGAAAGGACCCAAAGAATCTATTATTGATGAGAATTGAAAAGCATCTAATATTCATAGATTTTATGAAGATAGACATGAGAATCATACATAAGGGAACATCATCAATCCTTTCACAAATGGTTTCTCAACCATCTCTTTTAGAAAGGTTAAAGGATTCTCAAAAGTATTATATGAGAATTTAGAAGAAACTGTAAACTATCAGAAGAGGTAATTCCTCGGAGTTCAATTTTAATGAAGAAGGAATTGTGAGATTTTGGTCAATACTATGTGTTTAGTCAAATATAGAGTCAAAGAAAGAACATTTGGATGATACACATAGTTTGAATTTCTCTATTCACCCAGAGAACAAAAATATGTATCAAGATCTCCAAGAGAATTATTGGTGGGATAACATAAAGAAGAATATTGTCAAATATACGTCAAAGTGCCTGGTATGTCATCAAGAAAAGGATTAGTGGTAGACGTCTAATGGGATGATGAAACCATTACCCATAAAAAATGAAAATGGAAGAACATCACCATGGTCTATTTCATGGAAATTCTAAAGACATCCAAAAGAAAAAAATGCTATTTGGGTTGTTGTGGATCATTTTACAAAGACTACACACTTCATTTAAATTCAAAAGTATTTCTCATTGGATCAAATGGAACATATATACATCAGAGAAGTGGTAAGGGTGCATGAAGTACCACTATCAACTGTATCCGATCGAGATCCAATATTCACATATAGGTTTCGGAAGAGCCTTAAACACAATATGAATATTGATATGAACTTCACAACGATGTATCATCCTCAAACAGATGGAAAATATCAACAGACTATTGAAACACTTGATATAATTTTGATAGCATGCTCAATGGACTTCAGAGGATGATGTGATCAATATATTCCACTAGTTGAGTTACCTTACAATAACAGTTTCCACTCAAGCATCCAAATGGCTCCTTATGAATCCCTTTATGGGAAGAGGTTTAGAACAATAGAATTTTTGGATGAAGTTGTGAAGACAAAACTTCTAGGTCCATAAATGGTCGTTGAAATGTTGGAGAAGGTTAAGACTATCCAGATGAAAATTAATGCTGCTTAAAGTCAATAAAAACTATGGTAACAATCATCGATGGGATCTAGAGTTTGATGTTGGAGACATGGTATTACTTCTCATATCACCATGGATGACAGTTATGAGATTTGGGAAGAAGGGAGAGATTAGTCTAAGTTATATCGTCCATTTTGGGATCCTTGATCACATCAGAGCAGTGGCTTATCGACTAACACTCCAACCGAACCTGTCATAAGTATATGATGTATTCCATTTATCACTCTTGAGGAATTACATACCTAACCCATAGCATGTACTCCCCATTGGATAATGAACTCTCTCATGAATAGAAACCGGTGAAGATCTTTGTTCAAAAAGAAAAAATTATATGAAATAAGATGATGTATGTCACCATGGTATTGTGAAAAAACAACAATTTTGAAGAAGCGACATGGGAACCAGAATAAGTGATGAGGAAGAGTTACCCTCTTCTATATTAGTGTGGGAAAAGGAAATTTTGAGGGTGAAATTTCTGAAGGGGGGAATCTTGTAAAGACCTGAAAATTTTTGAATAAAATTCCATTTATTTTAATGGCTTATGGGTATAGAAAACACATCCACTATTTTTTTATTATTATTTGGTTTAAATGACCTTTAAGTATTATTACCATTGATAATATAGTTATTTAATAGTGACTACTTGACTAGAATAAATATAGGGTTTTACAAAAAACTTTTGAAACAGGAAAAGGAAGTGATTGCCTCGACTAGTAGGATCATTCCCTTTGAATCCCATTTATAGGATATTTCATGCGAGATATCATTTTTTGGGATTTTACCTAGACTAATAACAAGCCGATATACAACAACTCAACCATGAGTGAAGCCGTTTGTGGGAGAAGTTCATGCTCATCGAGATCAAGAGCCAAACCATGTTCACCGAACGACCCCAACAAAACACCACCATCGCACACCAAACTCTTAGGGAATATTCTTTTGTAATAAATGGATATGTGAAAAGTCCCTAGAATTATGATTATGTGAATTATTTTTTTATAAATTAAATAAAATACATTCATTTTATTTTTGTTTCATTGTAAATGGGGTTTAAAGCATAAATAGTATTTTTTATTAATTTTAAAATTAAATTAAGAAATATATTTTGATAAATTAATGGATTTTTGAATAAAATATTATTTTAATAAAATATTATTACTAAATTACTTTTTATTAAATATAAATTATCTTGTAATTTTTTTCAATGAAATTGTAATTTTTGTTAAGGGTTGAAAATTGTTTTGTCAAACTCATAAATTTTCAATAAATGATGGTTTTTATTTTAAAAGTAAAAATTCACATAATTAGAAAATTATTTATATAAAATGAATATTATTTTTGGAATCAGGACATCTAAATTATATAAAGGGTATTTTCACTGAATTTCCAGAGATAATCAAATTTTTGGGTAAAAATTAAATACCGTATAAATATATAATGTGTTTTATGACATCATAATGACCCAATAGTGATGTAATAATATACTATAAAAGGTATATTTAGACAATATATGTTGTAAAATTAAAATAATGTGGTTTTAGATTTGTATTATTAATTTTATAATTCCTTATTGGACCCTTCAAGACTTATAAAATATTTTATCATTTTAAAAAGATTTCCTTGAGAGTGTGATTTTTCTCCACATAAGAAATCCTGATATTTTAATATTTTCGGCCCTTGGCCTTATAAAATATTTTATACCAATCCCATTTCCTAGAAACAATTGGAAAAACGATGGGATGGTTAGTGGTTTTGAATATTTTAGTGTGTAGGGTCCAAAACCAAAATAATAATGAATTCTCCCACCTTTCCTATATAATCCCACCCGATCTATCCTTACTCTTCACTCCAACCATTTTAATCTCGACCATAATATACCCTCCGCATTCAATAATCTTCACAAGGAACCCCAAGCTCCCAATAAACCTCTCCCAAGCCTTTTGGATCACACATCCATGTAAGGGATCTTCCACCCTCCTCTTTTATCAATCTTTTTTTTCATGTTATGTCTTTTAATTTCATTAATTCCCATGTTAGGGTATGTTATTAAATATCCTCTGTATTTACCATTGGATGTATACATTTTTATATTTCCTTTCAATCCCATTTATTCATCTTATTAACCCTTAGGTACACATGTTACCATGCCGAATTTTCTTAAGGGATCCTCACTTTCCTCTCCTCCTTTCAAATTCAAGCATCTTATTTTATAGTAGTTCATGTAATTTTGAGTGGTTATAAATTAATTATTTTTTAATAATTCCATTAATTTCCATTTTATTTTATTTTAATATGGTATTATTTATCCTCCCTCCTTTTTATCATTACCTAAGATGTTACTATGCCAAAATTTCATAAGGGATCTTCCACCATCCTATTTTATCAATCATTATTTTCCTATTATGTCTTTTAATTTAATTTATTCTTATGTTGGGATATGTTATTAAATAAAACAATTACTTATAATTTTATTTATAAATCATGATATCCATTTTAACTCTTATTTATCCCCTTTATAAACCCTTTTGTACACCCATTACCATGCCGATTTTCCACAAGGGATTCCATCCTTTCTCATTTTAATCCAAGTTTCTTAATGTTGTAATACCCTATTAAATTCAATTAAAAATGTTGTCGTATGATTTATAACATCTCCCATACTACCCTACTTATGTTTTAATGATGATATACCACTTTCTATCTCATTAATTCTTTTCTTGTACACCCGTTACCATGATGAAATTTCCTATGGGATTTCCCTCTTCTTATTTCCATTCATGTATTTCTTCCGTATTATGCATCTAAATTCCATTTAATATGTTTGGATATTATGTTACATGATACCCTTACATTATATTTCATGTATAAAAGATTATATACCATTTTATCTCTCTTCAACCAAACTTATTGATTTACATATGATGATGTTGTGCTGTGGAAATTGCACCACGATTTTCCGAGTCAAAATCATCGTTTAGTGAATACCATACCCATTTCTCTATCAAGGTTGTTCAGCTTTATAAAAATATACATATTTACTGGTACTTACATGTTTTTATTCCCAATTATTTAATCTTGGAATAACTTATGATGTTGAATGATTCCATGTTATATGATCCATGTGGCACACAAATTCATGGAATGAATTGTTTATAAAGGGTGCACCTTAATAGTGCTTCAATGAATTGGGTAATGTTTAGTATCATGATACACCATGTGCAATGAGGGTTTACTCATGATAATCCTTGTGCAATGAGGGTTTACTAATGATAATTCATGTACAATAAGGTTTTAATCATTCTAATCCATGTGTAATGAGCCTTGGATCATTCTAATACCATGTTCTATATTTTTTTCCACATTTTCATGTTATGATAATCATGTTATATCATGCATTTATGTTCAGGTTTCTCTTATGCTCCATTGATATACCTATTTGCCAACATGGATTTTATTTTTCATTTTATTACTTATATACTCCCTTACTAGGATATATAGCTCCCACTTTTCTTATGTAAGACCTCAGGATATCCCATTAAATCATATGTACAAAGTAATGTTGTGGTCTTGTAAAGTAATTTTTCAATAAAGATGTTTTATTTTATATCTTATGATTCCATGTAATTTTTTTAATCCCCAAAGAACCTAGACCTCTCCATCTTCTACGTTGTTTATATTGCAAGTGTGTGTAATAAATCATGTTTAAGTGTATAATATAGAGAAGGGTTGTTGTAGTTGGTACCGTATGATAGGTTTAGTTATTTTATGGACTAGTGTTATAAAACATTAGTAAAATACTTAGGAATAATACTAAGTATAGGAAAAACTTCCCTTAATTTTGGTGAGTATAGTATAAGTGGTTTATCAGAAAAATACATCTTTGTCAAGATATGAAAAAGTAGAGGTGGATTTGGCACATATTTATCTTGGGGAAAAACCTAAAAACACATCTTTGAGCAAGACTCTAACGAGAACTGGTAAACAAAAATGAGCCTTTTTCCACTCTTGGTTCGACACTCCTAGTGGATATGCTTTGGTAAATTCATAATAATCATATGAACCATTATTAAGGGAATAAAGAAATGCCCCTATGATTATATGTTGGGATGAATATCATGGATAACATAAACTAAAGCCTATAAATTCATAATTTAAGGAAATAAATTTAATTTATAAGTTACCCACTTTTGTCATTGGACCCCTTATGTGATTACTAGTTTAAAATACTTAACATAATTTTCCTTTTATTCTAGATGATGGCTAGTAATATGAGGAATTGAGCTAATAACCAATGTGAAATGCAATGTGATGAATATCCGAATAAGATTTTAAATAAAATGGGAGCTCATATAAGACATATCGTGATTATGGGAAACCAACTATCAAAAATAAAGGTTCAGAATTGGTACTTTTTTGAACTCCCAAGGACATTAAGGAAGAGGAAGATGACATCTCATGAAATTCCATCTGATAAAAGTGATAAGGGAAAGAAGACCCAATTTCCCTCATGCAACAAATGTGAATAGATTAACCAAGGGAAATGTCACAAAGGGACTATGAGATGTTTTAATTGTGTAAAGGAAGGGGAAAAAGTATCCTATTTCCATTAAATAATGGATAATTTGATGGATGGAAAAAAATTCCATCCAAGGAACCTTACACAGTTCTATGTCATAAATGTGGATAAGTAGGGAATTATCAAAGATGATGCTATATGGAAAGTGTTGAGAAGCATGATGAGCATCAACAATCTCCACGATCAAAGGAGCTTGATAAGTCCAATGATAAGATGGATAATCATGAATTAATTGCATGTAACAACTACTAAATATTAGTGTATATTGAAATTTATTTCAATTCATGTCTGATTAATATATCTTTTTTTCAAGAACATTTAGACCCCAGTAGAAGTGATGTTAAATCATTAGGGAAAAACTTATTTAAGTGTTGTATCGCATGTTGATGTTTGTGGTAATTTTTTTATTGAAAATATTATATGTCTCCCCTTATTGTAATTTGAGGAAAAAAGGAAAAATTCATTGTCTATGCCTCAAGGTTGTTGAATGTTCATTGGAAAAACTATCCAATACATGATCTAAATTTGGCTACAATAATATTTAGTTTGATAATTTGGAATAATTACCTATTAGGTGGGAAGTATGAAATATATACAGACCAAAAAATCCTCCAATATATATTCAAATATAAAGAGATTAATATGCACCAACAAAGATGGTTAGAGAAGATTAAATACTATGACTACTCAATCCCTTACCACCCTGGGAAAGCTAACGTGGAGGGAGATTCTCTATGTATTAAGGACCCAGAAATTCAATCATTTATGAGAAATTAAAAGCATCCAATCTTCTTATATTTGATGAAGATGGACATGGGAATCATAAATAATCTAACATCACTAATACATTCACAAATTATTACTCAACATTCTCTTTTGGAAAGGTTAAAGGTTGCTCAAAAGGAGGATATGGGAATTTACAATAAATCAGAAACTATCAGAAAAGTGAAATCCTTATAATTCAATTTTAATGATGAAGGAATTGTGATATTTGGGTCAAGACTATATGCTCCATAAAATACGGAGTTAATGAAGGAAAATTTGGATGATAAACATAGTTTGAATTTCTCCATTCACCCAGGTAACACAAAGATGTATCGAGATCTCCGAGTGTATTATTGGTGGGATAACATGAAGAAGGAGATGACTGAATATATGTCAATGTAGCAGGTATGTCAACAAGTGAAGGATGAGAAGAAAATGTATAAGGGATGATGAAACCATTATCCAAACCAACGTTGAAATGGTAGAACATGACCATAGAATATGTCACCAGACTTCTGAAGAAATTCAAAGGAAACAATGCTATCTAAGTTGTTGTGGGTCGTCTTACAAAGACTGCACACTTCATTGAAATTTGAGAGGATATCTCACTAGATCAACTAACATGGATATACATCAGGGAAGTGGTAAGGATGCATAGAGTACAACTATAAATTGTATTTGATTGAGATTAAATATTCACCTCTACGTTTTGGAAGAGTCTCCAACATGATCTGAATACTGATATGAACTTCAGTATGGCTTATCATCCTCAAACTGACGGCCAATATGAGCAGACTATCCAAACACGTGAGTACATGTTCATAGAATTCTCAATGCATTTTAAATGAGGATTGGATCAATATCTTCCTATGGTTGAGTTCTTTTACAACAACTGTTTCCGCTTAAGCATCCAAATGGATCCTATGAATCCCTTTATGGGAATAGGTGTAGAATATTGGCATGTTGGAATGAATTTGGGGATTTAATACTTATAGGTTAAGAAATTGTTAAAGAAATGGAAGAGAAGTTTAAGACAATCTAGTAGAACATTAAAGCTGCTCGGAGTCGACCAAAGATATATGCTGACAATCATTGACAAGAATAAGATTTTGATGTTATAGACATGGTATTCCTCTACATATCACCATGGAAGAGAGTTATGTAATTTGGGAATAAGGTAGAGCTTATTCCAACGTACATTGACCCTTTTGAGATCCTTGATCGCATCAGAGCAGTATCCTGTCAACTGACACTCCAACCGAACCTGTCTCAAGTACATGATGTATTCCATGTATCACTCTTGAAGAAGTACATAACTGACCCATCACATGTACACAATCTAGAGCTTTAAACATTAGAGAATTACCTCTCATACAAAGATAATCCAGTTAAGATCATAGATCGTAGAGAAATATTTCTATGAAATAAGAAGATGTCCCTTATCGTCGTACTATGGGAAAATAACAAGTTTGATTAAGCGATGTGGGAACCAGAGGATGTGATGAGGTATAGATTCCCTCATCTATTTTATTTTGGTAAAAGGAATTTTTGAGGGAGAAATTTATAAATGGGGGGAACGTTCTAACAACCCAAACATTTATAAATAAAATTCCAGTTATTTTAATGTCTTATGTGTATAGAAAACACATGAACACTTATTATTATTATTATTAGGTTTAAATGACCATTAAATATCATTACCCTTGATAATATAGTTGTTTAATAGTAATTACATGAGTAGTATAATTATAGAGCTTTAAAAAACCATTTGACATAAACAAAGGGAGTGATGGCCTCGACCAGTAGGATTGTTCCCTTGGAAGCCCATTTATCAGATCTTTTGAGGGAGATATTATTTCAGGGATTTTACCAATACAAAGCCCAATCTGAGCTCCACAACTCAATGACGAGAGAACCCATTTACAGGAGAAGTTTAAGCTCATTGAGATCACGACCCAAACCATGTTCACCGAACGGCCCCAAGAAATCCTGACCACCGCTTACTGTACTCTTAGGGCATATGATGGTGTAATAAATTGATATGTAATGAGACCCTATAATTATGATTATGTGCATTATTTTTTTATATAATAATGAATATACACACATTTTATTATTGTTACTTTTTAAATGATTTTTAAAGCACAACAATAATTTTTAGTTAATCTTCAATTTCAATTAAGAAATATAATTTCGTGAATTAATGTATTTTTTATTTAAATAATATTTTAATAAAATATTATTACTATGTTAATTTTTATGAAATATAAATTTTCATATAATTTTTTTGAATGCAATTGGGATTTTTATTAAGGTTTGAAAACTATTTTGTCAAACTCGTGAATTTCAAATATATGTACGTTTTCATTTTAAAAGTAAGAATTCAAATATTTAGAAACTTATTTATAGAAAATTAATATTATTTTTGGATTCAAAAAATCTAAATTTTCAAGTGGGTATTTTTTTATAATTTTCTGAGATTGTCTTATATTTGGGTGAAAATTAAATAATGTATAAATTTATAATGTGTTTTATGGCATTATAATTACCCAATAGTGATGTCATAAAATGAAATAAAAGGTATATTCCCAAAATATATGTTTTAACTCTAAAATAATGTTATTTTATATTTATTTTATTAATTTCATAACTATTTACTGTACACTACAAGACTTATAAAATATTTTAACATTTTAAAATGATTCCCTTGAGAGTTTGACTCACCTCAAAATAAGAAAGACCAATATTTTAATATGTTCGGCCCTTGGAAATATAAAATATTTTATACAACTCCCTTTTTATATAAAACAATGGAAAAAACCATGGTATGGTTTGGGGTTCGGAATGTCTTAGTGTGTATGGTCCAAAACCAAAGTAATAAATAATTCTACCACCATTCCTATACAAACCCACCCAATCTCTCATCCCTCTTCACTAAAACCATGTGGAGCTCTAAAAACCTATATATTTATCTATATGTAATCCTCCAAAGGTGTCCCAATCATTCATTAATCCTATCTCAAGCCTCTCCCAAGCCTTTGGGATCACACATCCGAGTAAGGGATCTTCTAGCCTCCTCTTTTATCTAGAATTATTTTTATGTTATGTCTTTTAATTTTTTAATTACTATTTTATGATTTGTTATTAAATATCCTAATTACGTTAAATTTGATGTAAAAATTATTAAATATCCTTTAAATACTAGTTATATTTCTTATGAACCCTTATGCACACACGTTACTAGGCCGAATATTCGTAAGGGGTCCTCACTTTCCTCCCCTCCTTTCAAATTCAAGCATCTTATTTGAAAGTAGTTCATTTAATTTCAAATGTTTATAATGTAATTATTTTAAATAATTTAATTTATAAGAATTTGATTTTATTTTAACGAGGTACTGCCTATCCTCCCTCATCGTTACCCTTAACTACGCCGTTACTATGCCAAAATTTCATAAGGGATCTTCCACCCTCCTCTTTTATCAAGATTTTTTTGATGTTATGTCATTTTATTTATTTTATTACTATGTTGGGATATGTTACTAAATATATCCTTTAATTATCATTTGATTTATAAATAATTATATCCCCTTTCACTCTCATTCATCCCTCTTATAATCCCTTAAGTACACCTGTTACCATACCGAATTTCTGTAATGGATTCCATAATTTCTCATTTTTATCAAAGTTTCTTTATATTGTAATACCCTTTTAAATTAAATTAAAAATGTTGTGTTATGATTTTTCACCACTCCCATACTGACCTCCTTATGTTTGAATGATAATATACCAATTTCTCTCTCATTAATGCCTTTTGTGTACAACTGTTACCATGCTGAAATTCAGTAAGGGATTTCTCTGTTCTTATTTCCATTTATGTATTTATAACATATTATGCAAATAAATTATATATTATATGTCAAGATATTATGTTCCATGATCTACTTACTATCTATTTAATGTATAAATTATGATATACCCCTTTCAATCTCATCAACTCAACTTATGAATTTTCATATGATGATGTTATATTGCCAAAATTGCACTGCGATTTCCGAAGTCAAAATCATCGTGTAGTGAATACCATACCCATTTATTTATAAAGGGTATTAACATTTATTCACATATACAAATTTTATGCTACTTACATGTTTTTATTCCTCATTTATTAATCATGGAATAACTTATGACGTTGATTGATTCCATGTAATATGATCCATGTGGCACAGTTATGCATGAGATGAAATGATTATAAAGGGTGATCCCTAATAGAAGTCCAATGCTTTGGGTAACAATTATTATCATGATAAACCTTGTGTAGTGAGGGTTTAATCATGATAATTCATGGGCAATGAGCGTTTACTAATGCTAATTCATGTGCAATGAGGGTTTACTCATGCTAATAATTGTGTAATTAGGGTTTAGCCATAGTAATTCATGTGTAATGAGGGTTCAATCATGCTAATCCTTGTGAAATAAGCCTCGGATCGTGCTAATATCATATTGTATGTTGTTTCCACATTTCCATGTTATGATAATCATGATATATCATGCATTTATGTTCATGTATCTCTTATGCTCCACTGATATACTAGTTACCTAACCTATATTGTATTATTCATGTTATGGATTATTTACTCTCTTAATAGGCATTATATATCACCATTTTCTAATGTATTTCCTCAGGCTATCCCTTTCAAATCTAAGTATGGAGGAATTTTATTGTCATGTAAAATAAATTTTCAGTAAATATGCTATATTTTTCGTCTTATGTTTTTATGTAATGTTATTAATACCCTAAGACACAAGTCCTCTCAGTATTATAGGTTTTATTAAGTGTTTGTTTATGTAATAAATCATTTTTAAGTGTGTAATAAAGAGAAGGGTTGTTATAGGATAACATCTTGAATAAATATTTTAAGTGAAGGTATGGGAAATTTGAGTTCTTGGTTATGTCGTTCTGTGTTACGAATGCACCAGCCATGTTCATTGGGCACAAGAATTAGGTCTTCACTGATTTCCTTGACTGGTTTTTCTTCATATTTATCAATGAAATCCGGATCTACTCAATGTAAGATGAGGAGAATATTGAACATCTCAGGACTATCCTAGAGGTCATTCGACACCACCATAGATACGAAAAGATATCTAAGTGCACGTTTTGGACACAAGAGGTCTAATTACATGGAGATGTGGTGTCTCATAAGGGTGTAGTAGTGGATCCATCGTAGGTCAAGGTAGTTGTTTCCTAGGAAGCACCCAATAATGTGGCCGAGGCTCATCATTTTCTCAGTCTGGTAGGCTATTATCGGGGATTTCTACATGATTTCTATTTACTAGAAGCTCTGTTGATGTCTCGGACCAGAAAGGACATGATTTTTTTGTGGAGTGAGAATTACAAACAACATTTAACTATCTGAAGGGGAAGTTCATCAGTTCTCTAGTGCTCAGGTTTCCAGAGGAAGGGGTGATGTTCGAGGATTTTTATGATGTGTCCCATCTAGGATTGGGGTGTGTGCTGATGCAGTAATTGGGAGTGTTCACTTATTGGTCTAAGAAGTTATGTCCCCATGAACATAACTATGCCACTCATGATATAGATTTTTAGTGGTCGTGTTCACACTAAATTTGTGGAGACATTACCTCATTGGTGAGTGCTTTGTGGTCTTCATGGACAACAATTTCTTGAGTTATATCTTTTCCCAGTGAGATTTGAACTAGTGACTACAAAGGTGGATGAACATTCTTTAGGACTATGATTTTGATATCTCCTAAAACTCAAGAAAACAGAATATTGTGTCTAATGCTTTGAGAAGGAAGTCATAGAAGGAGGTGGTTTGAGGATATGCAGACACATGGAAGATAATGGAGGAGTTTTAAACCATGCAAATAAGCACATGAATATATAATGGTAGTGGCCATCTATTATAGATGAAAGTGTAGTAATCTATGAGGTATTAGGTGGAGGAGTCTTAGTGGAAGGACTCCAAGTAAGATGAAATTTATGATCTCTTTGATCAGGGTGATGCTTTGAAGGGATGGCCGGAGGACAGTTAGAATCAGATGATGTTCCATGGGAAGCTATTTTTCTAGTGGTGTTGTGGAAGGTAGTTATCCATGAGTTTCATAGATCACCTGTAGTATTACACCTTTGTAACACCCCGAGCTTCCACAGTACACTTCTATTTGAATAATACAGTAGCGTGTGTTATACGCAACTTCGAGTTCTAACAAACACCACGATCAATCAAAGTAGCTGTTATGAATAGAAATACCTATTTTTTAAAATTTAAAGATATTTTTTCTCTCAAAATGGACTTCATTTTTGGATTCGGAGTATCGAATTTAGCCTAAGGTGAAATTTTGGTACTTTTCGGATAACATTAATATTTTGATGAATAGTGAAAATTACTAAATTTTAATTAAAAACGACTTTTTTAATAAAAATAATTAATAGTGATAAATTATGAATTTGAGTGGTTTTAAAGTATAATTATAATTTATTTTTACAATTTTATCCAATGGTGTTCATTATAATTAATTTCACTTTGAAATTGGACATAAACAATGGTCAATATTTTGATATATATTGTTTCGTAAAAACACGATATTTGTTGTGACAGCGGGAATTAATTATACAATTAATTAATGAAACATATATGTTTGGAATTTTGTAAAATAGACATCATTTTTGAATTTGGAATATCAATTATAGCTTAGGGTGAAATTTTGGCATTGTTTGGAAAAACTTCAATTTTTGATGAATAGTAAAACTACTACGTGGTAGTTAAAAAACTGAATTTTTCATAAAACTTAATTTTACCACTTCTGTGATTGGAATTTAGAATATCTGAGAGACACTGTTAATATCAAGGAGTAAAATCGGGTTCAATGAGATGAAAATAATTTTTGGTGAATAGTAACTTTCTACTTTTATTTACCACGGTTGAAAGTAAATAGGGTAATTAAGGGTAACAATGATATTAATATTACCTTAACACATGTCCTAATTCTATTGGACAAATTTATATCGACCAAAAACAACCTTAGGAATAAAATATTATCATTTAGGTCCACTTGGATTAGATTAGGACATTTATTATTATTTAATTCAAAGAAGAGTTAAAAGAGTTAAAATCAATGTTTTTTTACTAAAACATTTTTAATATAGGGTTATACATAAGATAAATTAGATCGTAAATATTAATTAGAAAGATAAAATGATTTCCTACATAATGATATTTTATTTATAATTTTTAGACATTAAATAAGTTAATTTATTTATGACACAATGATGATGCAGTAATTACCATAATAGTGAAACAATTAAAATAATTGATATTATAAATACCCAAATAAATATAATTTGACACTTTTTATGAATTAAACTAATTTTATAGGTTAATATGACATGTTAGGATTGACTTAATTAACCTTTTTCTAAGTAATCATTCTGTTATGATTTTCACAAAAATCAATTATTGAATAGTGTCAAAATTTACATAAAAGAGTTTTTAAAACAAATATTATATTATTAATTGATATTCAATTCATAAAAATCCACGGTTTGGCCAAGAGACATATATCAGGATAGGTTTATAATTAATGGACCACTTGGGGGTCTCTTAGATGTATATAGTAAGTTTATTAACCATATAATATAAAAATAAAAAGAGAAACTGTAAAAGTGAAATTAATTAACTAAGAATTAATACTTAAAGATAAGGTTAATATAGTGAACCAAACAAGTCTAAATTCTATTGGTTGAGTGGTTTTAGACCCATACCCACCTTAAAATTTAAATAATCCACTTTGGAGCCATTAGAAACCGAATATGAATTTATTATAAAATAATATTTATAGCTTTTCCAAAGGTGCCCCTCACCCCTCTGATAAAAAAAAACTCCCCCTTCTCACTAATTCACACATTCAAAGCCTTTTGGTTCGGCCAAACCCTGCCCCAATACTCTCTCAACTTCACTCACTTCATCCTAGAGGCCTTACTTTTGTCATAAAGCCATCGTAATGAGCCCTTTTGATTAAATCAAAAGCAAGAACCCGAAGAGGAGGTAATGATTTCACCACCCTTTTTCAAGTTCCTTTCTTCTTCCACTAATTATTTCTTTGTTATTACCATTATAAAATAATAACTCCAGTATATTATTTAAACTTTGATGTTATTATAAACATGGTACAACCATATTTCAGTATTCTATCCATCCTTTGAATGACATGTCACCATACGTGCATACGTACGGCTTACCGTCTCCACGTCGTGGTGTAATTGTTATTCAAAACATTATTATTTGGATGGGTATAATAATTATGCCTAATTCATGTAAATAATAAATATAACATGATAATTATTCTGTATATATGATATACCATCCAATTATATATTATTTTAATATCAAAAGAATGATATTTTCGCTCGTGCGTACGTACGGATTACCGTCTCCACGACGCGATGAGATTCATTTCCAAGTTCACCATTCATCGAAGATTATAAAAATATATATTACTAATAAGTATGTAATATATGAAATAATAATGCTGCTGGAGATATATATATATATATATATATATATATATAAGGATTTATTTACTTACATATATCCTGTTCATTTACTTCCGTTCAATACTATATGAAAATAGAAACAGCGTTTATGCGTACGTACGGACTACCGTCTCCATAAATGGTGTTTTCATTTCATATATATGTCTATTATACATATTTATATTCTAAATATATATGATATATTTATCATGTTTTATATTATGGAAGTATTTAAATCATGATCTAAGTGATACAACCAAGAGTGACATGTTAAAACATGTACGATAAAGAAAGTGATTATTACCCAAAATGTTAACATAACATGGAAATTATTATTAAATGGGTAATATAAAGTCAAAAATGAATCTGGTATGACATCATAAATATTAATATGGTTCTGGTATAATTTAATAACATAATACGATCTTCGTACAGGAGGTTAAACGTACCCTCGACTAAAGGAAAGTGCAAGGTAAGGGGTTTTCATCTCACTCCTTATTCCCGTGAGATTCATGCCACATTGCCACTATTACCTTTTGTGTGGTGTATGTACTTCCCATAATTGTATTCTTTGTGTAATACACTTTAATTTATGTGTATTTACATATTCATTGAATGATACCTCTTTCATGGGTTGTATGTTTCGTAAGTTACCAAATTGGTAAGGGTTAATTCCTCAATCTCATCATTATCCGAGATTGTTTATGTGTAAGTATTTACTGGGACATTTTTATCATACTTGTCCATTTTTTATAAAAATTATTTCAAAATGAAGATTTTAAGGATTTTTAAATGTACTCTTTATCAAGATCATAATTTCAAATGTTTTAATGATTTATCTTTCTAAATCTTTTTAATTAATGTCCATGTTTTCAAAATGATTTTAAGGATTTATTTATATGGAAATGAATGTTTTGAAATGATAATTCTTTTCAAAAGTTTCAAAGTTGTATGGGACACTTTGATTCAAAAATATCTTTTAAAATTACTTCCTTTTTAAATGTGCGACTTTTAAATGATTTTACAAAAAGTATATTTCTCTCAAAAAAATTTACTCATCATTTTCATCTATGTCAACATCCTTTGATGGATTTTAATCTCATTTGAAGTTGATTTATTATAAAAAACATCCATTGAAGGTTTTGTGATATGTTTTACTGTGGATGTGTTATTTTTATACCATTCATGGTTTATGGAGAAAGTATTGACATTTCGTATGATAGTTTTAATACGAATGTTTATGTTATATTTAAACATATTCATATGAGAAATGAATTGGACATAGTAAGTGACGGGTGGAGCCCGCCATAGCTCCTCGATGCATCGGTAGGTCTCATGAGACAAACTAGTGTCTTGGCACAAGGCCTTGACAAAATCTTATTTTTAGTCTTGGCACGAGGCCTTGGCTATGTGGTTATGATAGTATGGCATTATGCATTCCATAATTATGAAAGTGGTTATTGATATTGTACGTGATTATTCGATTAGTAGAATATCCATGTGAATAAGTAAATGGAAATTATTTCATTTTATTTTTTCCATGATATGTTGATTTTCAAGTTTAAAAGGCTTTTTTTAGTTATACATTGCCTTAAATGTTTATTCTTATTTATGAAAGTTGCCACTATGTTTCTTACCCTTACGGAGCATTTGAGCTCACCCATTTCTATGTTTTCTTTTTTTCCCAGGATTCCAAGAAGTATATTGTGATTGATATGCAGGGTTAAGACAAGGGAATAATGGCATTCAGAAAAGATTATTTATGTTGTTTTTTATGTTATGAAGTGTAATGTAACATTCATGTATGTAATCTATTTTTCAAGACTGCTAAACTAATCTGTCCTTCGGGACTTGATTCCTTGTAATCATGCCAATGTATTAAAATAATGCACCGACTCTGGGTAACTGGGGTCGGGGTGTTACAGTTGGTATCAGAGGAAGTTTAGCAATAACCTTGGAAACTATATTTTGATAAACTCTGATTAGAGCACATAGCCCTAAGATAGACTTTGAGGATTAGTATAGAAGAACTTCCTAGAATTTTGGTATTGTAGAGATTTTGAGAGTTTTCCGAGCAATACATCCTTGTCTGGATATGAGTAGGTAGAGGCGGCTCTGGCACAGATGTACCTAGGGGTAAAACCCGAAAACACCACTTTGAGCTAGACTCAAAGGGGAACTGGTGCACGACAACGGGCCTTGTTGCACTATTGGTTACGACACTCCCGGGGGATATGCTTCGGATAATTCTCATTTTCTTTACAAACCATTATGAAGGGCTCATGAGTATATACTTACTCAAAGAAAACATTTTTATGATTATGGATTATATCCATAAACTGTTCAATTTGTGTTAGGAATTATTCATTGCAATTCATAAACTGACCTAGTTTATGCTATTGTATATAAATGGCACCCAATAGAAGGAATGTGAAGTCCAGTAATACGTATGATCCAAAGAGTAAGAAGGATCATATCTTTCATGGTATTAAGCCATCATTTAGAAGGGAAATAGTCTCCCATGTATTATCATCATATGAAGAAATAGTATCATGTGTGGATAAGATAACTAAAGAGTTTACTGAGTCCTATGGCTTTGAAGGGAAGCAAGAGAAGAAAATGATGGAAGGGAGAATGATGGATAAAGGGAAGAGGGAAAAGAAGAATTTCCCCATATGTGATAATTGTGGGAAGAAACACCTTGGAACATGCCTGGATGGAAGGGAGTTTATTATAAGTGTGTAGGAAAAGGGCACAAAGTACGTGACTTCAAGGGTAAGAAAATGGTTTCAAATGTACAATGATTTATTTGCAAGGATTTTGGACACTACGTGAACCAATGTCCCAGTCGTCAGACACTACCGCAAATGATGCTATTGGATAATAATCAAGTTATGATACTACCACAAATGAAGAGGAATGACTAGTGTTACTATGTTGTTATTTTAGAATTATTTCATTTAAGTGTTGTATCAATGATATTCTGGAAATAAATAAGGATTGTACTGCAGTACTATTTAATTAAGGATTTGAGATTTTATGGTACTAAGAAAAGTGACCCTACAGTGAGTTAAATTTTTTTTTGGAAATTACATGGTTGAAGGAAAGATAAACCTTAATATTGACCTAATATTGAGGTAGTGATTTTGGAATAAGAGATAGTTGATTTTGGTAATTCAGGATGTTGTGGTGTTGTAAAAGAATATATGAGGAAGGCATTCACATGTTATTACCTGGAAAAAAGGATCCTCATTATGTTTAACTTCCTTGTAAATTTCAGACTATGAGTTTGGATAATAGTATTTTGGATAAGACTAATGGTTGGAATGGATTAAGTTTGAAAGGTTATTTTTTTGGATTTTTATAAAAAGAAAACACGCAGACCGTGTGCTGGCCCATCATGTCGGACAAAGCTGCGGGAATCGAACCCACAACCATAGTGAAATTGGGATTTATCGCTTACCATTGTGCTACAAGAAGTTCCTGGGTGGTATAATGTAGTTTCTTTACATAAATGGTCTGATATGTGAATTATAAATTCATTATATTTGGTACCCTATACGATTAGGATAAATAAGTTATTTTTGAGTTATATTATGTTTTTAGGTGAAAGATGAGTTTGTTGTAGAAATTTATTAATGGATTAAACTCTAATTATAAAGTAAGTATATCTCCTTATGATCTTATCCAATCTTATAAATATATTCCTTAGCATTAAGAAAAGGAACTTAGAACAAAAATGTGGTCCTAGATGGTACCTTAGATCATCACTAATTTATGGCTTTGGTATTGTTGGCCTTTTCATAGCCATGTTCTCTTCAACTCTCCATCAGATAATTGATGGTTAGATTTCTCTTCCATATCCATATTTTAATACATGGAACCCTAGTATGTGTTATTTTCGGTAATCTTCATACTTTCCACACTTTATTTTAAATAGAGGCCTCATTAATTCATTTTTCCGATGTGGGATTTCAACTAATATATTTTGAAACGTCAAAAATGTGTTTTCCTAATACCTTATGTTTTGTTGAACCGATAGAATTTTAAATCATCATAGATTGATGAAATTAAGGACCTCAATTTTAAACTTTTTAGTGATTGATGACTTCAATCGCTACCTATAAATATTTACGTTTTTCCTCCAATTATATGTCAATAATTGCCACCAATTCCCTCCTAATCGAGATCATAATTTTTTGGTGACCCTTTTATTTCTCTTTTCATCTTGTTAAGACTAAATTTTATTAACCAAATTTCTGATGTGGGTTTTTCCACAAAGATATTTTATATTTTCAACCTTTATTTTCAGAGAACAATATCAAATTTCGAGGACGCAATTTATTGAAGGATGGGAGAATGTAACACCCCGAGCTTCAACGGTACACTTCACTTTGAATAATACAGTAGCGTGTGTTGTACGCAACTTCGAGTTCTAACACACGCCATGACCAATCAAAGTAGCCGTTATGAATAGTAATACATAATTTGTAAATTTTAGAAATTTTATCTCTCCAAATGGACTTAATTTTTGGATTCGCAGTATCGAATTTAGCCTAAGTTGAAATTTTGGTACTTTTCGGATAACTTTTATATTTTAATGAATAGTGAAATTACTAATTTTTAATTAAAAATAAATTTTTTAATAAAAATAATTAATAGTGATAAATTATGAATTTGAGTGGTTTTAAATTATAATTAGAATGTATTTTTACCATTTTATCCAATGGTGTTCATGAGAATTAATTTTACTTTGAAATTGGACAAAAACAATTGTCAATCTTTTGATATATATTATTTCTTAAAAACAGGCTATTTGTTGTGACAGCGGGAATTAATTATAAAATTAATTAATGCAACTTATATGTTTGGAATTTTTTAAAATAGACATCATTTTTTAATTCGAAATATCAATTATAGTCAGAGTGAAATTTTGGCATTGTTCTGAAAAACTTCAATTTTTGATGAATAGTGAAACTACAAAGTGGTAGTTAAAAAACTGAATTTTTCATAAAACTTAATTTTACCACTTCTGTGATTGGAATTTCAAAAATCCGAGAGACACGGTTAATATCAAGGAGTAAAATGTGGTTCAATGAGATGAAAATATTTTTTTGTGAATAGTAAATTTCTACATTTATTTACCACGGTTGAAAGTAAATAGGGCAATTAAGGGTAAAATTGATATTAATATTACACTAAAACATGTCCTGGTTCTATTTGACAAGTGTATCTCGACCAAAAACAACTTTAAGAATAAAATATTATCATTTAGGTCCACTTGGATTAGATTCAGACATTTATTATTATTTAAATCAAAGAAGATTTAAAAGAGTTCAAATCAAAGTTTATTTACTAAAATATTTTTAATATAGGGTTATACATAAGATAAATTCGATTGTAAATATTCATTATAAAGATAAAATTATTTCCTACATAATGATATTTTATTTATAATTTTTAGACATTAAATAATTTAATTTATTTATGACACAATGATGATGCAATAATTACCATAATAGTGAAACAATTAAAATAATTGATATTATAAATACCCAAATAAATGTAATTTGAGACTTTTTATGAATTATACTAATTTTCTAGGTCAATATTACATGTTAGTATTGACTTAATTAACATTTTTTGAAGTAATCATTATGTTATGATTTTCACAAAAATCATTTATTGAATAGTGTCAAAATTGACATAAAAGAGTTTTTAAAACAAATATTATATTATTAATTGATATTCAATTCCTAAACATCTAAGGTTCGGCCAAAAGACTTATTTCATGACATTTGTATCATTAATGGACTACTTTGGGGTCTCTTGGATGTATATAGTAAGTTTATTAACCATATAATATAGAAATACAAAGAGACATTGTAAAAGTGAAATTAATTAACTAAGAGTTAATACTTAAAGATAAGGTTAATATAGTGAACCAAACCTATCTAAATTATATTGGTTGAGTGGTTTGCGACCCATACCCACCTTACCCTTTAAATAATCCACTTTTGAGCCATTAGAAACCGAATATGAATTTATTATAAAATAATATTTCTAGCTTTTCCAAAGGTTCCCCTCACCCCTCTTATAAAAGGGAACTCCCCCTTCTCACTAATTCACACATTCAAAGCCTTTTGGTTCGGCCAACCCCTTCCCAAATACTCTCTCAATTCCCTCAATTCATCCTAGAGGCCTTCCATTAGTCAAAAAGCCATCCTAAGGATCCCTTTTTATCAAATCAAATGGAAGAACCTGAAGAAGAGGTAATGATTTCACCACCCTTTTTCAAGTTCCTTTCTTCTTCCACTTATTATTTCTTTGTTATTACCATTATAAAATAATAACTCAAGTATATTATATATAATTTGATGTTATTATAAACATGGTACAACCATATTTCAGTATTCTATCCAACCTTTTAATGACATATCACTATACGTGCGTACGTACGGCTTACCGTCTCCACGTCGTGGTTTAATTGTTATTCAAAACATTATTATTTGGATTGGTAAAATAATGATGTGTAATTCATGTAAATAATAAATATAAAATGATAATTATTCTGTATATATGATATAACATCCAATTATATATTATTTTAATCTCAAAAGAATGATATTTTCGCTCGTGCGTACGTACAGATTACCGTCTCCGCGAGGCGATGAGATTCATTTCCAAGTTCACCATTCATCGACGATTATAAAAATATATATTACTAATAAGTATGTAATATATGAAATAATAATGCTACTGGAGATATATATATATATATAAGGATTTATTTACTTACATATATCTTATTCATTTACTTCTGTTCAATACTATATGAAAACAGAAACAGCGTTTATGCGTATGTACGGACTACCGTCTCCATAAACAGTGTTTTCCATTTCATATATATGTCTATTATAAATATTTATATTCTAAACATATATGATATATTTAAAAAAAATTTATATTCTGGATGTATTTAAATCATGACTTAAGTGATACAACCAAGAGTGACAAGTTAAAACACGTACGATAAAGAAAGTGATTATTACCCAAAATGTTAACTTAACATGGAAATTATTATTAAATGGGTAATATAAAGTCATAAATGAATCTGTTATGACATCATAAATATTAATATGGTTCTGGTATAATTTAATAACATAATACGATCTTCGTACAAGAGGTTAAACGTACCCTCGACTAAAGGAAAGTGCAAGGTAAGGGGTTTTAATCTCACTCCTTATTCCCGTGAGATTCATGCCATATTGCCACTATTACCTTTTGTGTGGTGTATTTACTACCCATAATTGTATTCTTTGTGTAATAGACTTTTATTTATGTGTATTTACATATTCATTGTATGATAACTCTTTCATGGGTTTTATGTTTAGTAAGATACCAAATTGGTAAGGGTTAATTCCTCAATCTCATCATTATCTGATATTGTTTATGTGTAAGTATTTAGAGGGAAATTTTTATCATCCTTGTCCATTTTTCATAAAAATTATTTCAAAATAAAGATTTTAAGGATTTTGAAAGGTACTCTTTATCAAGATCAGAATTTCAAATGTTTTAATGATTTATCATACAAAATCTTTTCAATTAATGTCCATGTTTTCAAAATGATTTTAAGGATTTATTTATATGGACATGAATGTTTTGAAATGATAATTCTTTTCCAAAGTTTCAAAGTGGTATGGGACACTTTGATTCAAAAATAATTTTTAAAATTACTTACTTTATAAATGTGTGACTTTTAAATAATTTTACAAAAAGGATATTTCTCTCAAAAAAATTTACTCATCATTTTAATCTATGTAAACATCCTTTGATGGATTTTAAGCTGATTTGAAGTTGATTTATTTTACAAAACATCCATTGAAGGTTTTGTGATATGTTTGACTGTGGATGTGTTATTTTTATACCATTCATGGTTTATGGAGAAAGTAATGACATTTCGTATGCAAGTTTTAATACGAATGTTTATGTTATGTTTAAACCTATTCATATGAGGAATGAATTGGACTTAGTAAGTGACGGGTGGAGCCCGCTACAGCTCCTCGATGCATCGGTAGGTATCATGAGACAAACTAGTGTCTTGGCACAAGGCCTTGACCAAGTTTTATTTGTAGTCTTGGCACGAGGCCTTGGCTATGCGGTTATGATAGTATGGCAGTATGCATTCTATAATTATGAAAGTGGTTATTGATATTGCATGTGATTATTCGATTAGTAGAATATCCATGTGAAAAAGTAAATGGAAATTATTTCATTTTATTTTTTCCATGCTATGTTGATGTTCAAGTTTAAAAGGCTTTTTTTTAGTTATACATTGCCTTAAATGTTTATGCTTATTTATGAAAGTTTCCACTGTATTTCTTACCCTTACAGAGTATTTGAGCTCACCCCTTTCTATGTTTTATTTTTTTCCCAGGATTCTAAGAAGTATATTGTGATTGATATGCAGGGTTAAGACAAGGGAATAATGGCATTCATAAAGGATTATTTTTGTTGTTTTGTATGTTATGAAGTGTAATGTAACATTCATGTATGTAATCTATTTTCCAATACTGCTAAACTAATCAGTCCTTTGGGACTTGATTCCTTGTAATCATGCCAATGTATTAAAATAATGCACTGACTCTGGGTAACTGTGGTCGGGGTGTTACGACCTTGGAGTTTACAAGATGTACCATGGATAGAGAGAATATTTATGGTGTCCTTGGATGAAGCATACAATGGTGGAGTTTCTGGAAAAGTGCTTAGTGATACAGTAGTTGATGTCTGAGCACCATGTTCTTGGTGGTCTTTCCCCAATTATAAATCCTATACTGGAAGTGAGATGATATCTCAATGGATTTTAACATTGGATTTCACAGGGCCTAGAAAGGATGCGATACAATCGGGGTAGTAGTGGATCAATAGACAAAATTTGATCCCTTATTAGCGATCAAGGAGTCGAGATTTGAGGATGCCTTAATGCAGTGGTATATAGATGAGGTGGTGTAGATGCCTGAGGCTCTAATATCCATTGTCTCGGATTGGGATACATGTTTTACCTCATGATTCTACAAGGGATTACAACCTGATTTTTGCTTTTTGTTATGCCTCAACACTACTTTTCACCCTCAAATAAATGGTAAAATAGAGAGGACCATCCATACATTTGAAATCATGTTTCAAGCATGTGTCATGGACTTTGGTAGATCATGGGTACAACACTTTACCTTAGTAGAGTTCTCTTACAATAATATTTATCACTCCTACATCGGCATGGATTCATTTGACGCTTTATATAGATGTTCGTGGAATTCATATTTGTGATGGATGAATGTTGGGGAGGCAATTGTTCTTGGTCTAAACGTAGTGAAGAGTATAACAAAGAAGGTGCATCTTGTCTATGAAATGATAAAGGAAACAAATGACTTGGATAATTCATATACTGATTGTACGAGGAGGCCTTTTGAGTTCTAGGTTGGGGACCACGTGTTCTTGAACATTTCTCCTGGACATGATGAATAGATGTTTGGTAGAGGGGGAAATTTTTCTCCCATGCTCATTGGACATCTCATGGTATTTGGGCGAGTTGGTGAGATGTCATACCGGTTGGTGTTTCCACTACAGTTGAGGAGGATTCATGATTTCTTTTATGTCTCCCATCTTTTTCAGTTTCTTCACATTGACTCTCATAACATTGACTGGGGATACTTGGATATTGAGGATGATACAACATTCCTAGAGTGGCCAATAGAGATCTAGAATCATTGAGAGAATGTGTTTTATGGATGGTACATTCTGTTGGTTTTTGTGTTATGGAGGTATAGTGGCATGGAGTAGAGTACTTGGGAATGAGAGACACAAATGTGTTCCCAGTACTCTGAGTTGTTTTGAGTTTTTCTTCTGTGTTTTAATTTTTTATGTAGTGACTAAAACGTTTTTGTTATAAGATTGGTTTCTTCCTTATTCCATATAGTGTAATGAAGACATTACATGTGGAAAGGGGGATACCTGATTCCTAATTGTGATGCATTAATTGTGATTAAATTCAACCCATACGAGAGAGTCAGTGCTGCCTATAGTAGATAGTATCTTGACATGGAAGATGTAATTACCTAATTCATGTGTCTATATATTTTGTGATCTCCAGGGGTATCTTTTAGATGTTTGGGTTAGAATATGTGGGGGGATTTGTTCTTTGATGTTGAGGTATCACTCCATCATTCAAAAAAAAGTTGGATTATCATTGAGAGGTATCTGATGAGGTTTCTGTTCGGACCCCTATTTATTCTAGGTTTGGTTTTGAATTCTCAAAGGATAGAATATTTTGATAGGTATCTAATGTAATGGCCCATATCTCACCAGTCCATTACTTTGACAAAATCCTATGTTTGGGTTTTTTTGGGAGTCCATGATAGCTCATTTCAAGAGTTTTCCAACATTCTAGTATTTTCATCAGTAGGATTAATCAGTGACTCAATGTCGGTGCTCAGCATTGGTAGTTTGGGGAATCATTGAGTCAGGGCATCGTAAGGTCGAGGTATCAGTAGGTTGAGGCATTGGGAGGTTAGGGCATTAGTGAGTCAGGGAATTAGATGGTCAGGGTGTTAGTGAGTTAGTGCGTCGGTAGGTCAAGGCATCAGCAGGTCGAGGCATCGATAGGTCGGGGCATCGGTTAGTTAGGGCATCTATAGGTCGGGCATGAGTTAGTAAGGGCATCGGTGTGTTAGGGCGTCAGTTGGTCGGGCGTCAGTGAGTAAAGCGTCAGTGACTCATTGTCGGTGACTCATGTTGGTGATTCACCCATCCGTGAGTCATTTCCACTTTTTAAAAGTTCACCCCTATTATGTGTTATGTGATGTAAACCAAGTTTAATGCCTTGTTTCAGTATATATAAAGGAATTTAAAAGGATATTAATTATATCTTTAACACCCTAATGCTCTAAAGACTTTGAAAATAGTCAAACCACATGGTCTTGACCACAATTTGAATTTAATGGAACTTGAAACTGTTCCCTTCTTTTAATATAGGATATGGCTCTTCTAAGCCGATATCTCATCCTTATGTGTTTCCCTAGATACTGAGAATCCCCAAAACCTTTCTTCACCAAGGAATTTCAGGTTGTACTATGGCCTTCTGATTCAGTTTTCCCTTAGAGTCCTTCCTGATGCCCATGTAACCCAGTGTTTTTGTTGAAAGTAGGAATTATTGATCGTCTATTGTTCTGAGTATGGGTTTATTCATATCTATTTTTTTTGTATCCTGTGGGGTGGGTGTTCTCATGTCCCCCTGTTAAAATGGTTGAAACAAAATTTAATAAAGCATTAAAATAGGGACTTGGAAGGCGATGATAATGGTTGCATTGTTTTTATCTGTTATCATTGATTCATGTTGTGAATTGTGTTGCGAGTATGCCTTCTAAAAATCATGGCCATTGGTGGTCTTTATTTGTGCACCGGAACCATGAATTCTTGTTTTTAATATTTTGTTGGGCATTTGTGAACATGAAAAACATGATTAATCATGTATATCTGGTTAAATATATTAATGCCCTCAGATCAAACTTGTTCTATGATAACCCATGAATTATGAAAGGTGAATTAAATAATGGGTGTGGGTAAATCTAAATATGCTTTACTTATTGGTGTGGCAATGTGTTATATGTGGTTCTGTCGACCTTGTGTTTCATGTTGGTCCTCTAGTGCTATATATGGGTGTGTGGAAGTGTGTGTGGGGTGGTTTAGGTGGGGTAATTAAATCTCAGGTTGATAGATTGGTTTATTGTGGAAGGGATGAACTTGTTATACAATGGGACTACATCTGGGCAGTGGTTGGGTAGTGGGGCTATAGTTTTGGGTTGTGCTATGTTTATGTTACTGAGAGTACTGGGTTTGGTGTTGTTTTCATGAAGCGGGGCTGCTGAGTGTGGTTTCTATGAGGTTTGTTGTCAGTTTTATTGTTGAGAGGAAGGACATGATGACATTAATTTGAATAATTATGATGGAATTGGTCAGATGGGTGTCCAGGGAAGGGGAGTGTGTAGTGGGTTTTTTTTACCTTGGTCCTTCTTCCTGGTGTGTTATGGCTGTCTATGTAGCTATTTCTTGTGCTATGTTCGGTAGTTTTCCAGGTAGGGGAGAAATAAACATATGGGTTGTGAAATAAATAATTACAATTGGTTAAATTCATTATCTGGTTGTTGTGAATTAGGTTTAAAGTTGTTCATGTAGTTGTCAATTTAGAGGTAGCAACAAAGGATGTTTTCTGTGGGATAGTTTTTTTGAAAACCCATAGGTTGGGATCAGTGTTTGGTACCTATATATATACATGTAGTTTATTTTTTTTTCTATACGTACCCCACTTGTGTTGAGCAGTATGAGACGAACGCTCCCATTGTTATGGGGGATGGTGTCATTTCCTAACATCCTGGTGGGAGGATGAAGGGTTAGTTATTGGATCTTATCTTCTCACTCTTCTAGGCATGGGTAGCCCAAAAATATTTGGGGAGGTTATGGTAAGGTTGTGAGGCCTATGTGTCTGCGGGCAAGGTGTGCTTCCCATGTGTCTTCGGGATGAGATGTGTTGTACTTTACTAGGTGTATTTAGTATGAGGTTGTGGTTTTTTGGCATAGGTGTCGAGGGGAAGGATGTGATGTGGTTTTATCCCAGATGTTTGCAAATGGGATGTGTTATGTGGCCCAGGTGTTTACAAGTAGTTTGTGATAGTGGAGCGTGTTGAAGAGTGTGGTAGCATCAAGATGTTCACCAATATGTATGAGTAGTTAACAGGTGGAAAGTGGTATGGGGTACCCAAATATCGATGTGATTACTACTTTACATTACTTGAATTGTGTTATTTGGTGAGAATTATTTTGTGAGGTTGGGGTGGATAGTATACCTAGTTATGTTATTTTGAGTTATTGTTTTTTTATCATTGGGGAATTAGTATGCTTCTCCCAACTATTCACAGGTGACTTTGGCTTTTCTTAATGAGTATACATTAATTCTCACCATACGTATATAAAACTATTTTAAGGTTTCTAGGGAGATTACTTAGAACCTACTTAACCTTACTAGCTTGAACGTTGGGATAGCTTTTATCGTTGCTTAGTTTTTTACATTTGGTATTTAACTTAGAGACTCTTGTTTTTGTCTCAATTACATTTTGAAACATGTATGTGGGATGGTTTTTGATTTCTTTCACACACATATATATCTGTGTGTGTGTGTGTGTGTTGGAGTTGTTTGAGGTTGATACATATTATCTCTTGATCTTGGTTACAATAAAAAGGGTAATTGCACCCACATATCTATACCCTTAGTGTTGGTCTCCACCCTGTGACTTATTGGAGGTGGGGCTCAGGGGTCATTACCAACCATTCTTCATTGTAATCCTAGGATGGGTATCTTTGGAGGGAGGGGGCCGTGATAAAATCTGAGATCACCCATTTCGTATGTTGTACCTTTCACCAGGATGTAAAGATGTATATTATCACTAAATTTTAGGAATAATAAAAGAGTTTATGGGTGTTCTTAATGAAATTGTTGTGTTGTATTTACTTTTGATTTTGTAATGTAAATATCATCTGTGCAATCTGGTTCCAAAACTACCAAACTGATCAATTTTTTGGGATTTGTGTCTTGTATCTATGCTAATGTAATAATGTAAGGCAACATAACAAGGATACTATGGTCAAGGTATTTACAAAATATCAATTCCATTAATCACATGGAATATCAATTTCAATTAAACATGTGAATTACATCTATTTGATTATCATCAAATTATAAAAATACTAGATTCAAACATACCTATTCTTTCATTATTCTTAATAAAATTATTTATCAATTAATTTTGGATTTATATTCTTTGATAATTTATAACAAGAACAGAATGCTAATATGTAGCATTAGAATACATGCTAACAAGAATAACATATTTTTCACACTATCGAGAAAATCAAGAGGATCCCCACTTTCATGGATAAAAGAATCAACATCGACATGTGATCACTATCCTACTATTAATAATGCAGTTAAATTTTTATTAGGTTTATTTCACTACCATAAAAATGGATAAACCCTGATCAATTTACAATTGTATGTTTATAAATAGAGAAGAAACTGATCTCATACCTCAAAGGCCTCATCATTCTAATCTTTATAACAAACAAATGTTGCAGATCTAGATAACCTCTCTTGTAAAAAGATGCATCCCTATAATAAATCTATGGAACAACAACACCAAAAAACAACCAAGAACGACTCCATTAAGAACATTGAGATGATCCTACATTAAATTGAGACAAGAACATTGAGGAACAAGGTCAAATGACCACTTGAGAAGAGGTAGAATGTCCCTTAGATCATCACAAGTCATAGATGGAAATCCAAGGATTGATCCTAGCCAAAGGAATCCCCAAACATGTAGATAGAGGGTTGTTGGATACACATGAAGATAAGATATATTTAGGGTTTTATGAAAACCCAAGGCACTAAAACATTTATAGGTGCATTATATAAGATATTTACATGATGTGAACCCTGTTTTTATGTTTTGTAAGTGTTGGGATTTATATCTCACAGAAAAACACGTCACCTTGAATGATACATTCTCAAAAATTTAAATGTTGTGTAACACAATGTGAATTGGACTCACAAGATATGAGTAGATTTTAGGACATGAACTGACCCTACACACGATTTTAACTACGAATACACGATATGAAAAATACTTACCCATCGTGTATTCTTCTGGATTCTATATTTTAGTACTTAGACCCCTCCAGACTCACTCTAGGCCTCCTACAAGAATAAAAAGATTTATAAACATGCAAAGGTTTGGACTACATGGATGAAAGGACTAAATTATATACCTCTAAAAAATTTCTCAACCTCAAGAATCCAAAACCAAACCCATAGAGGAAATGAAAAGGTGTCATCTAAATGACCAACCTATGAGATACATATCCAAGATATATCCATTACATGACTTTAACCACCTCATCCAAGAAACAACACGAAACCTTGAAACAAAAATATTTAGCTCCTATGCACTCTCCTAGGTGAGATACCTCTCAAATAAGATTTAAGTCGAAACATGAAATAGGAGGAAACAATCTCATACCCAAAAAGGAAAACATCATCAAAAGAAGTGATATTATAAGAGCATAGGTAAACATCAAATAGCCTGGGGTACTAAGTGTTCATCTAAGAATCACATTCCTTGGTTCTCTATATTATCTTACCATGCTATAGAAGGACACAAACCAAGGGAATAGTATTTTTGCACAACAACTTCTACCGATTGTCCTGGATCTCCATAGGCTGCTCCTCGAAGGTCACATCATCGTCAAAACTTCTCTCACACAAATTTATGACATGAGAGTAATAAATGAAATAATGAAGGAGCTAAGATACATGAAAAAAATCATGTATCTATCTCATCTGTGAGCTAAGTTATATCTGATACACCACAACTCCAACATGATCCAACACCTAAAAATTCCCAAAAAATAGGGGAGAAATCAAAATTCCATGACCAAACTTCTACTACCCACAAATATGATTCTCCATTAAGAACACATTATTTCCAATTTCAAAATCTAGATGTATCCTTCGATAACCGACATATGATTTTGGATGATCCTATATTACCTTCATCCTGTCAAGAATTACATGTACAATCTATGTTGTATTCTATTTTAGATCTAACCTGAGAATTTCTACCACTCTAACCCCATTCCATCATAGTAGATAAAGAAAAGGTCAGTTGAAAAAAGATTCAAATAGTTCTATACTAATGGTGGAGTGGGAAATATTACTTCAAGAAAAATAATTCCAAGTTAGGTGCCTCAACCACAAACCACCAAAATCTAGGACATAAGAGCATAACATGTCTTCAAGAGTCTGAATTCTTCACTCAGTTTGACCATTCATGTATCGATGAACACCAGAAAAAAGTAATAACTTAGATACAATAGAATACTGGAGACCTCTCTACACCCAAGATGGAAAAAAGGATCTGAATCATATATTATTATCCTTAGGAATCTGTGGAGTCACCCCACATTCTCAAGATACTACATCAAAAATACCTCCACTGATCTCAACTCCCTAACCACTCTAAAGTGGGATGATTTTTTCAAATGATCCAGTATCACCCATATAGTATCATAGCCTCCCTATGCTCAAGGTAAACCTGTTAAAAATTCCATTTTGATGTCCTCCCACTTCCACTGTGGGGACATGTAATGGCTGGAGCAACCAACCTAGAATACGGTGCTTGACCTTCACCTTATTGATGACCAATCATGGATAAACAAACTCTATAACTTCATGATTTAACCAAAACCACGAAAAATTACCTTACAAAACTCAGAAAAGATTTTTCATATAGGGATGTACTACCAATGGTGAGCAATAAAACTCATAGAGAACCATTCCATGTATCCACAAAGGAAAAAATAGCCTTCCCTATAACAAATCCCAATATTTTCCTTCCCCAGAACAACCATCAGGGGAATCAAAAAAAAATTTGTCTTTAGGCCTCCACCTCAGGATCCCCTTGATGGGACCCATCCACATACTACACCAAATATGATTGCACCATCATCTATAAAAGAAAAACTATTCCTCCAACTTCTCTCATATCTAGATGCATTGCTATGAATTTATATCACTCTCCATGATTATCCAAGTTGAAAAACAAGACTTTACTATGTGACTTCCATCTTATCACACCAGCTACAAAATTTCCCAAGAAATTTGTACATGAAATATTAAATAATATTCCTATAATTATTATATACACCGATGTTGACACAAGTTCCAGTCACACTTATAGAAGATATAAATCTGGCTCTTATGGTTGTAAAAAACCAAAAAACCCCTCATCCGTGATGTAATGTCTCCACATATTTCAAGAAAATACTACTTACTATAACTCAAAATCATGGGTGGAATATGTATTCTCTTGCGAATGTATCTATCGAGACCTATATGAAACAATTTATCTACATGGAATTCGAAGACTGCCCAATCCATGACATGAAGCGTCACAAAAACCCTGAAAATTAACTTCCTTTTCTGAAAAAAGTATTGGAGCACTGATCAACTTCTCCTTGAAACACTCAAAATATGTCTAACACTAGCTATTCCAGAATATTTACTTATCCTTCCTAGTCAAGGTTGTTAGATGACCTGTTACCTAAGGTAAATAGGCTATGAACCTCTTCTAATATCCTTCATGACTAAAGATGGTCCACACCTCTAACACTATATTGGGGGATTACCAAGACAAAACTACCTCTATCATGGAATAATCTATAGATACATCTTATTGTGAGACAAAATTCCGTAACAAACTAACATCATTTTCCCAAAACCCACAAATGGATAACTTCCCAAATAGCATTTTATGATGAAGAAATCCCAAAACTATATGCAGATGAACTGAATTCTCCACCTCTTGTATGGAGTACACAAAGATTTTATTAATGAGAAACACCATGAAATTATCTAAGAACTCTCTAAATATTATGTTCATTAACCCCATAAACATGTCCAGAGTATTTTTTATTCCAAACATTGTCACAAAGATCTCATAATTCCCATGAAAGAAAAAAAATCAGTCCTATGAATATCCACATCCTTCACCCACATCTGATGATTTCCTGGCCATATATCAATTTTCTAGAACCAAATTTCTCCCCTTAGCTGATCAAGTAAATCATTAATACATAGAAGAGGGTAGTGGTTCTTTACTATCACTTGTTTTGAGAAATGATAATCAATACAAATCCAAAAACATTCATCTCCATTACATAAGAACAAAATTGGTTCACCATAAGGCGACACACATAGATGAACAGAACCTCATTGAAACTGATAATTAAGCTGTAATAATATCTCTCACAACTCATAAGAATTTATCCTATAAAGATAAACTGAGATAGGATGCACACCTAGATATGGATTGATCCCAAACTGAATCCCTTGTCAAGGGGGTAACGCTACAACCTCTTATTGAAATACATTGTGGTACTCTTCTAAAACCATAAGAAACATTGATTAATGAATATCTGATGATATCATCATCAAATCAACCATAAATATGAAAAATAAAAAACAATAATCAGACCCATCTGTGGGTCTCACTTGCTGACAAACACTGTTGGGACTTTATCAGTATCATAAAAACAATCTACCTTCTAAAGCAATCCACGAAATAATGCACTGAATATAAACAATACATGTCATTGAGGATGTAATATGGATACATTCAGAAACATAGGAAGTATCCCCAAGAGTATTTCTTGAGACATCCTAGTCAGGGTTCCATACACCAATGGCTATGTGACCTCCGGTGCACCTCCCCATATGTCAGAGGCTATCGACTAGTTGTGACAGTATATTATCATTCATGGGGAGAATATAACCCATTTATCAGACTAATACCATAGAGGAAATAAATAAACAATAACCCAAATTTCATATAATCATAATGAGAATAATTCATGAACCACATGATAAATAAAACATGACTATACAATATCAAAAATTAACTGTAGATGTGTCATGCTAATATGTGTCAAGTGTCAAAAATAAAACCCAAAAGTATGGCCACTAACAACTCCCATGTGGGTCCTGAACCCCATCTAGTTCCCTATACCATGCTCCACCCCAAATCAGCCATCTATAATAGGGACTTTTCCCTTATCCAATCCTGTAAACATGAAGTCTATTCAGGTACCAATCAGGCAATTTGAGTTGGGAGTGAGTACAACTTAGTAGGCCACCCCTAATGGTGGATAAAGTAATATCCAGTCAAAATAGTGTATTCAGTTTTATAAATAATAAATACGAGAAATAAACTAAATTGTTTTAATTTATTCAATTACTCTTTATTTAACCACATAACACCCTATGTTTTGGAGGACACCCAAACACTTAATACCTGCATCAACCTGTGTTCGAGTCTGAACTATCCCGAAAGAATATAATATAATCAAATTACATTATTATGATTTACTGTCTCATTTCATACTCTGGGATTTTGATAAGACTTACCTAGTCCCGTGCATGATTATACTAAATGAATTCCATTTTTTTCCATTTATCATTTCAATTCACACTATGAAATTTTGAAGTTATATATCCTTTCCCACACATGATTATCACATGTTAATTCCATTCTTACCATTCATAATTTCTTACAACCCTATGGGATTTTGATATAGAAGACCATTTATCACACACAATTATCACATTAATTAATTCACCAATTAATTATTGAAATTAAAAAAAATTCTCATATCATCTAATTAATCAATTGAACAATTTATTAATCACATCAAACAATTTCTTAATCAAATAAATCACCAACAATTTACTCTAAAACTAATAATTTAATTCAGAAACTTCAATATAACAATAATTAATTCAAAAATTAATTATTGAAAATCATAATTTCTTAATCCCCACCATTCATATTCATTAATTCTGAAATTAATGAATCATGTTCAATAATCACAATAACTATGAAATTTATTCATTAATTTATTTTCATACTTCCAAAAGCCAAATTCACAATTTCACAATTCCCTCAATTAGTTAATTCATTAAATTCATTAATTTAATCAATAACTCTCTTTCTAAACATCCAATAGAAATTCCACAAGTACATACATGTAATTGAAATATAGACTTTGGGATTTGAATTATAGACCACCTACCTCAAAATTGATGTAGAAAAATTTCCAATGGAATACCCAATCTATGTAAGATGGTCAAATCCACAAAGACAGAAGAGATCTAGACCAAAACCTTGGATCAAGATTAAAACTCAAACCACAACAATCATAGGTTCCTTTACTTCATCAGAAAAAGGAGGAATGTAAGGGAACAAAATTAAAAAAAAAGTCGTATTAGGTATGAAACACAAATATGCAATGATTAGATATGAAGAAATCAATTCAAATCATCTTAGAGTTTCCATAGGGTTAGGGGAGGAGAGGTGTAGCAAAAAACAATTGATAATTTACTCTACAATATGTTTAAAAAAATAGATTGGGAACTTATATATCATTTAATGTTATTACATGTTGTTTAAATGTTTTTAGTGAAATTCTGTAAAAAACCATTACCTCATTTTTATTTTTATAAAACACTAAAAAAATTACAAGATGTGTAATTCATTCATACAATGTGAAATTCATTCACACATCATGTATATGTTATATAGTTTATTTTTAAGCCCAATTTTATTTTTAACCATCTGAACCAATTTTAACTTTTCTCATATCACCCTGAACCCATGAAACACATAACACATTTAAACCCAGACTCAAAACATAGAGATAGATGCACCAGAATAAAGACGGGCTCTTACAATCTACCCCCTTATAATAGCTCATCTGTGAGCTATACTCCCACGTATCCCTAAAATCCCGAGTCAATAAATATCGATCCAATGAACCGTCATTTATTATTTTCTCTCTCTTTATTTGACCTAAACTCATCCCTATTTTCATAATACCAAAACTATTGGCACAATATTTTACCACAAACCTTTATCACTATGATCCATCACACTTATCATATTCTCCTCAAAGGAAGCATCAAGATAATGATCAACATCATCCACATAGATTTAATGGAAGGGTTTGGGTGATACCAATGAAGTTGTGACAAATTTAAAATGACATGTACATCATTGTATCTCTATGAAAGATCCAATTAGTATACCACCAACCCAATTCTCTCAACAATGTCAACTATTCTGATGAACCTAAGTTCTAGGTTTCCTTGCTTCTGTATCCTATAGTGACCCAATCCTAGGGACAGCTAAAGGAATACAAAGTCACCCATTGTAAACTTAAGGGTTCTTTGACATCTATTTTCATATGACTTATGTTTACTTTGATCCATGGCTTTATAGTTCCAAATAATTTGAACGTGCTACGACGTCTCTAATATGAGACTCTATCCCAATAGTACTGACTGACCTACCTCCACCCAATATAGAGGTGACCTGCATGGCCTATCGTAAAGTGCCTCATATAGTTCCATGTATATCATCACTTGATAATTATTGTTATAGGATAATTCCACTAATTTTTTGTGTGTCTCCTAAGACACAAAAATCCAAGAACACATGCTCTCAGCATATCCAAAATAACCTTTATAGTATTCTACATCAACCCATCTGTCTGTGGGTGAATGTCATACTCAGAAAAACCTATGTACTGAGAACCTTTTATAAGCCCCCACAAAAGTGTAAAGTTAATCACAAGTCACAGTCTGAAATAATAGTCCATGGAACCCGATGGAGAAATAAAATTTCTCAAACATACAAATATCCCATATCCTCCATTGATAAAGTCTCACATGTTAGTAAGAAATGTGCTACATTCATCATTCAGTCCATGATCCCCAAAATGGAGTCATTCTTCCAATCAATCCTTGGGAGACCCACCAAAAAGCCCTTAGATATGTCTTCCCAGTTCCATTACAAAATGGGAAATGATTGTAGAAAACCATTAGGTCATTGATGATCAGCATGAAACATATAACATATGTAGAATCATATCATAAACTTTTCAATATCCTCTTCTATCACCAGAAACAAAAACTCTCATCATTGGTTACAATACATTTTGGTCACACATTGATGTACTGGACACTTAAAAGCATGAAATTCGTGAATCAACTCCTCCCATATACTATTTGGAATAATAACATGATTCCTAACATAGATTATGTCATCAATATCTATGATCACATTAGAAGGTGAATCCCCACCTTCAAGGCCTCCATCAAGGTTCTGCGCTCTAGATCCTCATACTTTCCATCTCTAATATGGATAAAAAGTGAATAATACCCTGCAAATGTCAAGAGATTCATATTATCCTGACTCTCCTAAACAAAAATGCGTATCTCAGCTATCAAATTCATTATTTTCCACTCAACGCTAGATTCTTGAGTAGCCTGAGTTTGAATTCTCTTGCTCATGGATTCAGCTACAGAGTTTCCCTTCTTGAGAAAATATACTAACTCAAAATAAAAAGAGTGAAAATACTCACCCATTCTCCACTTCTAAAGATTCAAATATAGTTTCAAAAATATATAATCCATGCCCTTGTGATATGTATACATAGTATTTTTTTTCCTAATAGATAATGTTGCCAACACTTCAATGTATAAACCATTGCTACCCAATTAAGGTCATTTTTAGGGTAGTTGCATTCATGTAGCCTCAACTTTTGAGACCCATATGCTATGACTCGATCTCCATGGATCAACACTACTTCAAGGCCTATCCCAAAACAATAAAAAATATTGTATACTCCTCGCCTAGATTGGGTATGATCAAGATTGGTGTCGACGCCAAGCGCTTCTGCAAATATTATAAATAATTATTGCATTCTATATACCATAAAAAGTTTACCCACAATTAATCAAGCCATAAAGTGGTGATTTAAAATGGGAAAAGTCCAGAATGAACCTATGGTAGTATCCAACTAATCCTAGAAAGCTATGGATATCGAATATGTTCATAGGATACTCCCAAGAAACAACTTCCTGAACATTATTTGGGTCTATAGACACACCTTCCACTGAGATGATGTGACCCAAGATGTGTACCTAATCATTCCAAAACTGATAATTAGATATATTGGAGTATAAATTATACTCTCTAAGTTTACATAAAATGATTTTAAGATGTTGTCCATGACCATCATGAGTCTTGGAGTACGCTAAGATATCATCCACAAACACCACCTCAAACTGATTTCGATACAAATAGAAGATTATTTAAATTAATTCCACAAATAATTTAGATTAATTAATAAACTCAAACAACATTACAGTGAAATCAGATAGGATATACCTTTTTCCGAAGACAGTTCTAAATATATCATATTGCTAAAATCTCAACTAATGATAACCTAATCACAATTCAATAATTGGGAAGATGAAATCTCCCAAAAATGTTTAAAGAGATCCTTGATAGATTGAAGAGGATACTGGTTCCTTATATTCATTTGTTTCATATTTCTGTAATCAATACACGTGCACATTGTCTCATTGGACTTCTTAGAAAACAACACTAGATTACCCTAGGGCGAGGTACTCATCTGAATAAACACCTTATCCTATAACTCATTTACGTGAGTCTTGAGCTCTTGAATTATATATAGTGTCATTTTGTATGTTGTAACTGAAACTGTATCAACTCCAGAAATCACCTCAATAGTAAACTCCACATCTCTCTTAGGTGGAATCCTGGAGAATTAATCAAGGAACACATCCTAAATCCTTTCAACCATGGGTGGAAAGAAACCATGCTTCACTACTCCATCATCTATCAATGGACTAGAATCATAGCCTATGAGCTCTCCCAATTTCTAAGTAATTAGTCCTACTCAAATTTCCTAGATATCCCATTCTTTACATTGAATATACTTGTCACCCTCAGGAGACATAAATTCCACTCTCATATGTTAACAAACTACATGGGATCAGTATGCTACTAGCTAGTACATACACATAATTAGGTCAAAACATATCTTTTAAAAGATGTAAATATCCCACAAAGATAGATACTCCCCAACTTTGAGAGGACACCCCTTGCATAGATAGATATCTCTTGACTATACTCCCATCTGTGTATCTATATTCAACACCTCTCTCACAAACTCCACCACTAGTCTCAAACCATTAATATGTTTTGTAGAAATAAAGGAATGAGGGGAACCAGTATAGAATAATTCACTAGCTAATATATAAGCTATAAGAATAGTACCTCTCACTATTGATGGTCTCAACTCATTATCTAAAAGTGTATGCTGAAGGACATGTAACTGTCAAGTCCAACTTCCATGTGATGCAGTCTAGTTCCTCTGAGCTGAAAAACTATGCTTATTTGAGTGATCTTTCCCAAAGGTACCTCATCCATTGCCTCTACCACTTCATCTAGTATAACTCCAGCTACCACACTGATATAGTGTAAAATATCCCCTTCCCGCACTCTGATTCTGTCTAGTGAATCCATCATTACCCATATGTTGTAGGTTCCTATAGAACATCTTTAGATGGCTCACCTTACCATAACCTCAACACTCTACTAGTGATTGGTGGAACTATCCATGAAAGAGTCTCAACATACCATAATGGTGAAAGATCACTTCAGTATGATCTTGAGATATGGATCACTCTGTCTGAGAACTCTACTTCCCACTATTGTGGCTAAAGTTTTGGTAGTTATGCTTCTTGCTTTCAAAATTTTTACATCTTGAAAGTTAACTTGGAACCACCTATGATGAACTGGAATCCTCCCTCTGGTTCCTCTCATCTATGGGATAAAAATCCACTAGCTCAACAAACTTATTTAACCAAAAGAGTTTAACCATATACTAAATCTCATATTAATTTCTGTCATTGAAACATCTCACAGTAATTGTCTCATACCCTTCCAAAAATAGAGAAAACTGTTGAAAATCTATAAAGTGGCCATCATTGTCCATAATAGACATGATCCACTGAGTCAACCACATGAACTCGACATCTCTCTCATACCTCAACATCTTTGGATAGAAATTCTCTAGGAACATATCCAAGATGTCCTTCCATAACATACCATCATCATGTCTAGTCTGAGCCTAATTGTCCCACCATCAGTTTAATGATCCTAAAAGAATATAAGTAGATAACTTGACCCTCTTATTAGCAGAAGTCTACAAATGGTCAGGTTTATTCTTGATGTATTAAATCTAGAACTCATATCACTAAGGTCTAACCTCTCCCATTAAAATATGAGGGCGCTGTAATGGAAATGCCCTCGTTAGATAAAAAAGGATTTTAAAAACATTCCAGGGGTATCTTTCCAAGTATCTCATATAGAGGGAAAAGTTTTCTATGAACATCTCTCTTGCTTCCTCACTCGGCACGACGAGTGCCTCAGGTTCCACTATAATAGGAACATCTCCCGCTATGTCCTCATGCCATCCTCTCAACAAGGGTTATCATGGAGACATATCTCTACAATGCCAAACACATGTCACAGGCACATAACATTACATTATCATGTTTATGTAAGAGGAAAATACAACAGGGACAAACAATCCTTTTTCCACCAAACCCCATGACATGGTGAAAACCACGACACTCTCATTACCCTTAACCATTCTATGTCTAGGTAAGGGTTAACAATGGGTAAACCCATTTTAAATTTTCTCATATAGACAACCATTCATTCACAATTTTCATAATTTTTTCTAATTTAAACCTTATATTATGAATCATTTTTAATTCAATTACACAATCAATGAAATACATTTCATGTTCAGCAACTTACCCAAAATCTATTTTCTTGTGCGTGTCTAAAATTATGCATCTCAAAAAATAACCATGAGTCCCTAGAATTATGCATGGATACTCATCTCTCATGCCATATTGGGCCATGATTTAAATCTCAGAATATATCAACAACAATTATCACATCACACATCAAGTGAATCACCCAAGGCGAAATAACATTCAACTGTAACAAAGTGCATCAATAACAAATATCCCAACTTGGGTAATTGGGTTTTACCCCATGCAAGGGTTTGTAACTCCAATGCATGAGATCATGGACAAGGCCCGACTCTTTCATGTGTTCTATCTACCTTTCCCCAATATAAATAAAAAAGGAAAATAAAGATCATATTATACCACTTTGTAACATCCTAGGCTAGGTTCCATGGGCTCGTGCCCCAATCCAGTGTCCCCATGACCTCAATCGCGCCTCCCTATATGTTATAGGTTGCCGACTAACAGTGAGGGTGAATTATCCATCACGGGGAGACTATACCCTCCTTATTAGAGTAATATCACCACATATATAATTAAATAATACCTAAATAAGTTATAATAATAACTAGAACGATTCCATAATCCCATGATAAATAAAATAGAAAACAAAAACAACACCAATGTTGTATATTTGATACGTCATGCTAAAACGTGTCAAGTGTCAAAAAAGAAAACACAAATTTAATGACACTAACAACAATCAAGTAGGTCCCAAACTATGTTCAGTTCCCTTGACCAATCTCAATCCCAAATCAACCATCATACATAACACCCTTTCCATTTATCCTCTTCTACAAACATGGCATTTATTTGGATACTGATTAGGCCACCCAAGTAGGGTGTGAATACAACTCAGTAGGCCCCCACCAATGGTGTCTAAAACAATTTCCTATCAAAACAATGTATAAAATTTTATAAAGAATAAATACTGGGATTAAATTAAATAGTTCATATCTATTTAATTACTCTTTATTTATCCACATAAATCCCTAAGTTGCTGAGGACACATGAACTCTAAATACATCCTTAGGATCATGCAGAAGTATAAAATATCCCCAAGGAATATCCTATAATTTAATTCCATTACTAACATTTTTTATCAAATTTTACACTATGGTATTTTGATATGTTGGATCTTGTCCCGCACATGGTTATCACATATGAATGTTAGTGTTACTATTCATGATGTCAATTCACACTATGGGATTTCAGTGTAGTATATCCTGTCCCAAATACCATTATCACATGTGAATTCACTCTTACCACTTATCATTTCTTATCACACTATGGGATTTTGATATAGTAGACCAGGTCCCACAGACGATTATTACATTAAAGAATTCACCAATTAATTATTCAAATTTAACAATTTCATTCTCATATCATCTCATTAGTTAATTCAACAATTAATTAATCACATAAAACATTTTCATAATCACAAAAATATACAATAATTAATACAACAATTAATTATCCAATTCAATAAATTCAATATAACAACAATTAATTCTATAAATAAGAACATGAGGAATTTCATAAAAGAATGAGAAAGAGGCATATCATAATAATAAGAACTTGAATCATAACTTGAAAATGTGGAGGTACATTTAATTTAAAAATTCATAAGCATATCACCAAGGTCCATCCCTTTTGTGTCATAAGAATTTCCAATGTTATTTACCAAGGAATCATAAAACATGTAATCTATAGAGATTAATTTCATTACACAATGCATTGATTCACTATCCGGGAGCACCCTTAATATTTATTTACTATCTTGTGATCCAAATATATCATAATCAAACATTTCATAAATAACCCATAGATAATAAAATAAATGTTTTTCATATCAAAATTATGGCATTTTGAAAAGCACTTAAAAACATGATAATTATGTCATTTATAACCCATGGAAAGGGAATGAAGGTTTTCTATATGTCAATTATGGAATAGAATAAATCCTATTTATGTTATTCTGAATAACCCTAGAAATGAAAGAGGTTTTTGTATTTATATTGATAAAATAAAACAATTTCTTGATAAAAAGATAGAGATTTGGAGACGAACATTTTATAGCATAATGTCTATGAAACATGGTTTTATAAATCCTTGAAAAGAGAGGAGGAAAGGGTATCCCATCCATAAATGACTCATAATATAGTGGAGGGACATAATAAAAAGGAAATAAGAACCTGGTATGGAAATTTTAAAAACATACCACATAAAAGAGAATGCGAAAGGGAAAGAGAATTTGAGAATTCCCTTAAAAAATTTCGACACCCTAACAACATCACTTAAAATTTCATAAAATTATTTAATAAAGAGAAAATGGGTATCTCACCATTTTTAGATAATATGTACAGTAAGAGGGATATGGAATGACATATCTAAACATAATAAAATGGAAATTAAAATGGCATAACAAAAAAGGAGTTCTTGAAAAGAGAATGGTGGTAGATTCCTTTACCTTGAAGAGTAACTTAGAAAACTCTATGATCAGGATCTTGGGGGACTAAGGGAATATTGGGAGGATTTATTTTGAGGTATTAAAATCAGAACATAATGGAGAATGATTTTGGAATGAATGAAATCAATGAAATGGGTGTGTATTTATAGCTAAAGTGAGGGAATATTTTATTAATTTTAAAAGGATACTTCATCAGTTGTATTTGAAAAACCATGGTGTTTCCCATGGTGTTGGCCACTCGGGACACATTATATCATATTTTAATCCTTAAGAGTCAACCAACTTTTTTAAATCTTGAATACATCATTACTACATAATTATGATGTCATTAAACATACAGAAACTCAAAACTGTATTTTTACTATTCAATGAAAAATCAACCGTTTCAGAAAAATCCCAAATTCACCCTAACAAATTTTGAACATATAAAATTCAAAATTGAACTCCATTTTATAAAAATTAATTTCATTTCAAATTAAATTAAATAAATTAAATATAAATACTAAACTAATAATTTCTAAAACATTTATTTACTTATACTATGATATAATTCTATCACATTACCGGCTAAGATGACTAAAACATGTTTATACTTCTTTATGTGTGATTACTATTACATTAGTCAAATTACCATTCAAAAGAGTGAAATTAATATTCCAATGGGTAATGTTACTATTCAATAAAAAAATATTTTGATCTTATTGAACCACATTTTTTACCCTAATTACAACCATGTATGTCTAATTTTTGAAATTCATTTCACGGAAAAATTTGTTCAATAATAATTTTTTTACTATTAATAAAAAAACACTAGTCACCAAACACTATTTATCAAAAAAACACTAAAAATTTGAAACTTGTTAGAAAACTTATAAAATTCAGCCTAGATTAATTTTGATATTTTAAATTAAAAGATGATTTATATATTACTATAATAATTCTCTAAGTATGAGAAATTTAAATTTTAAATATAAAAATCCATAGTCATTAATAGTAATAGTGGATGGAAAATGCATAGTGAAATTACATAGTGAAATTTCTGAAACTTAAAAAAATAAAATTATTTTATCATTAACATTTAAAAAGGGGTGTTTTAATCATAATATTTCATTGAAACAATCATTATTCATAATACCGTGATTTATTATAATAATTATATCATTTCTAAAAAGTACATTTTGTGTCCAAAAAGTCAATTTATCAAATTTGTCTCAGATTAACATATTTATTATTAAGCAAAACTATTCTTAAATGTGTATATCCCATTATTATTTATAGTTGTACTAATTTAAATTTATGCATGATGTATACTGTTCTCATGAAATAAAATGTAATTCAATTTTATTCTATTGTAAATCATAATAAAAAGTTATTGGGAGGAATGGGATCCACACAAAAAAAGAATTACGTTTTCTAGGTCGTTACACCAAATCATAATTTCATAATCCCCACCACTCAAATTAATTAATTCTATAATTAATTATAAATGTTCAACAATCTCAACAACTCCATAATTAATTCAAAAGTTCAGTATCCCAATTCAAAAACCCCACTTCAAAATTTCACGATTCCCTTAATAAATTAATTTACAAGATTAATTAATTTAATTAAGATCTCAATTCTTAAAATCTAATAGAAATTATATAATTACATACAAATAATTGAAATATATAATTTTGTATGTGAATTATATAAAACATACCCCAAAATTGATGAATAAAAACTTCAAATAGAAAACCCCAATTGATATAAGATGGTTAAATCAATAATCACCGAAGAGATCTAAACGAAAACCTATGATCAATATTAACCCACAAACATACTACTATCAAATCTTCCACCGCTTCATCAAAAGAAGATAGAATGAAAAGGAACAAATGAAAAAGGTCTTACCAGGTATCCAAAACCAATCCACAATGATCAAAGTTGAATAAATCACTCAAAATCTACTAAGATACACCATACGGTTAGAGGATGGGAGATGTAGAAGAAAATAATTGATAATTATGTCACACAACATGTTTAGAATAGAAGGTTGGGAATTTTCGAGACATGTATTGTGATTACCTATGATGTAAATATTTTTAATGGAATCATTGAAAAAAACATCACCATGGATTTATTTTATTAAAATACTCTCACAATTACATGAAGTGTAATTCAATTACAGGACATGTAAATATTCTGCATTTGATTTTTCAGGCTATTTTCTTTTTTAACAATCTGAACCAATATTCATGTTTATCATCTCACTAAGCACCCATGAAACACATAACCCATTTATACCTAGACTGAAAACTCAGAGAGAGAAGCACCAAGAGAAATATGTGGTCTTATTTTTCTACCCTAGCACTAGCCAATTGATTCTACATAATTCATACAAGTCATCATGACCACCAACTAGTGTAGTAAATGCCAAGAGAACTATGAGTCTCATTAACTCAAATCTAAAATCATGGATGAGGGTAGGTGATATAAAGGAGTCTGTCTCTCCCAAATCAGAGAAAGCATTCACCCATGTAGAAAATAAGAAATGGGTACCTCGAATAGTGTCTGGCTCATCTGGAACTGGATACTATTAAGCCTGAAGCTGATTAAAACCAACTCCATGACCTATTTGACATTATTATAGACCACCTCCAAGACTATGATCTACTCCCTGAGGATGATGATCATATCATGGATGTACCTTTCCTACACCATCTTCTCTCTATTGAACCCATACTAGAACACCCTATTAATGATGCATCATATAAAGCTATCTCATTGGAGTAACCTGAAGCAGAAAACCTGGGGTACATTGACTACTCAAAATGTTCATAAACTCTCACCACTGATGAACACATCATTCATAATAAAAACATTCGTATAATACCTTTATATAGTTATGAGAGCCACCACCCCTAGAGAAACAAGATGATAAGGGTTGGTACCTACCCTCAGCTAATTTAAAACTCTTCTATCTAAAAAAATTGGAACCACATACCACAAATGTTCTTCATGAGGAATCCCAATGAATACAATCTCATGAAGACCCTATTCAGGACAACATCATATTGATAACATATATTCTTGATAGAATCTCAAGATATGTCATTAGTATAATTGTAGAGTTTTATCTATCGATTCAAACTACCCTCAAAATGCCTCACCCGAGCCTACTCATCAGAAAAAAAAGTATAAAGAATATCAAATAAGGGTACTTATCTAATGAGAATAATGACTCCTTAAAACCCCTAAGGAATAATAACTACATATACCTCACTACTCAATACATAATTGTCATAACCAATGAAACCAAGTGCTCCATCTAAGCATTTATCGAACTAAAATCAATCTTAACCTCCTCCAACCAGTCTTTGATTTTTGAATCAGAAATAGATCCACAATACTTTTGAGGAATCTGGTACAAAAAATCGTAGAGTGTACTCCTCTATGTGTGATCATCACCAACCTCCACTCTACGACGATCTACTAGAACATCCCACTGAGCATCTTTGGTGTGAACATGATGAAGATGGAAAAATGGAGCCATACCTAAAAAAATAAAAAATTTCTAGACCTCTTTAACAAAGAATATGGGATATTTAACATTAATTAATTAATTTGTTATCTTGAAAAGTTCTTAAACTATTACAAGGTCTACCCATTTCAAACACATGTACAAAAAAGAATGGTAAATGATCCACTCCTAGGTTTCTACCTTGAAACTAGTATAACGTAATTTAGTAGGCTCATTATACATAACATTCTATATATTAGATCATATGGGGATGTAAATTCCTCTTTCTTATCATGTATCCCACATTTACATTGGTTACTAAACTTATCTGACAATGTATCCCTACCAACCCTTTCTACCTCACATGTGCCTAACTCCAAACTTTACACAATCCCTCAAACTTATCCTTTGATACCACTCTAATGAGACCCCTCCCACCGAAATAGGCCTTCCGAATGGCACCCATGCAAGTAATCAAAACATGCACCCCATGTATCTTATCATCAATTCTTCAAATTACCCCATATCAAATCAACACATATAGTTACCAAGTAATTTATGGGAGCCACCATATCCCATATGATATGTATTACACATCGCGTATTATACCACATGTCATTACAGCCTATACATCTAGTAATCACCTCATTCTATTATAACATATACACATTATACATATAGTAATTATTTGGATACTATGTCACAACCCGGAATTCTATCAATGTAAATTCCTTTCTTATAATAATTTTATATATTATAAATCATATAAAACCACATTGATAACACAATACAAACTTTATAAATGAAGAATGAATGAAATAGGAAGTATTTATAGAATTAGGTATATACATCAATGTAATTGTAACATGCCCTTTAGAATAGTAATGTGACCATTATGAATACTAAACCATCCAATAAAATTTTATCCTCACCTATGAAAGTAAAAAATAAATGTGGTATCTTATAAATGAAAATATGATATATTTAGAACTTTTTCTAAGTAAATAAATGATTTAAAAATGAAAAATTAAGTGTTTTTATTTTTATCAGTAAAAAATATTTATTAAAAAAAATTAATTAATATAAATATATAAAATAAAATATACCTTCATTAAATAGACCCATAAATTAGTATTATTTTTCATATGATTATAAGATAATTTTATGAGACCTTAATTAAATTTTAAAGGTGTCATAAAATAAGTTATAATTTTGAAATTAGTATTTTTTTAATAAATCATTATTTTAATTTAAAAGAGAATTTCTTCAATTTAGAAAAAAAATTCCTAAATTGAAGCTCATTTTTTCATTCAAAATATTCAAAAAAAAATAGGGCAATTTTTTGAGATTTTTCTAAAATAGTTGACTGATTAGTGAATAGTAAAATATGGTAATTTACAATATATAAACATTATAAGTTTAATACACTATTCCATAACTAATGAGTATTACAAGAACCATAATATTAAATTATCATTCACTCTTTAAAATATTTAATCATGTAATCATCATTATTTCTCATCTTAATCCAAAATCATATACTAATGAATAAAATGATCAAAAAACACCCATCTCCTCCACTATAAATACCATCAGTCATAGCATCTTATCATCACACCTCTTAAGAAATTAAAATATTCCAATTTGTACCTAATAATATTATAAATCCTCTTCCCCACATCTAGGAGGTTCTGATGTAAAAAAAAATACAGAAACAAATTTTTATAAGGAGGTTCTCAAGCTGAGTAATTCAATAGGTAAAATCCTCTTTTGCTTTCTTTTTTTTTCTTTTCACTTTATTTCATTTTCTTATACTCTCATCATGTAATTTGTCCAAACATTCATGATAACTTTATTATCTTATATATACTATAATGTTATTATTATAATGTAAAATTCACCATTATGTCTCTTCTCCTCTTCCTTTTACTCTAAAAATGAAAATATCATCCATGTGGTGTCGATTTATCACCTTCAAGGATGATACATTTTCCTTTTCTTTTACTGCCTTAAACAATGGACATAATACAATTTATATGGTTTAAAAATATTATAATATATTTATTATATATTTTTAAATTTTTTGGAACTATTATATATATATTATAATAATTAATAAAACTAAAGTAGTTCGTGATGATCGAAAAAAATAAAAAATTATCTAAAAGAGCATAAATAAAGTTATCTAATTATTCTTCCTCATAACATATAACAGAATGACATAGATAACCATTTATAATTATGTAATTTAATTAATAAAATACAAATTATATTATGGAAAACTATTATCATTTACATTATCTTTCTTACATTTATACAAGTGAACCAACGATGAAGCCCAAGGAAATGAACACTCATGAATAATGAAATGGTATCTTATAACTCATCAAAAAGGCCATAAATAAATATAATAAAATTATATTAAATAAAATAAATGTATAAAAGTATCTGTATTAATTAATTAATGGATTTAGTTTTATTATTAAGGACATTAAGATCATGTGTAGAACACTTTCGAACCGAAGGTAAGGGAGTCTTTCCAAACCTCCATTTTTTTCTTCAAGTTACACTTTTTCTTTCTTTACACCATTTTAATTCATATTTATTTTTATTTAATTTTTATAAATTATATTTATAAGTTATAAAATCATGTATCCATATAATTTAATCCTTATTTTATGTGGAAATACACATTTAAAGATATTTCCTCCTTAAATATTCTCGATAAACATGGTCGATTAAACGAAAAACCCCAATTTCTTACCCATTTTTATTTTCACACCATAATCAGTTTAAAGACACAATTTTTTTTATAAAATCCTTCATTTTGTCATGAAATACTAAATTAGTTCATTTTCTGTTTTTTAAAAACAAATATTCATTTTCCTCTTTAAACGGTCCTTAATATTTTCTTTAAAACGCACAAAAATATTTCAATTATAATGCCTCTTAAACACTATTTTTACATGTTTTCACTTCATTTGTACATCACTTATCAAGATCTATTCCTATTTATTCTTATTAATTTACATTTATGATTTAAATAAATTCTTTTCTTGTACACCATTATGATATTCGCTTTTGTTATGCCTTATGACATGATTATGAAACCTAATTCTTCCCCTGGGTAACCCTTATACATGATTCCTCATGTAACACACATATAGATGGAAATGTTATTATGGGTGCACCTAGATATTTTTTCCATGCATTGGTAAATTTTTAGTCTCTTGATATGTCTTGTTGGGGAATGGAGTAAACCTCATTCCTTTGTGGGACGTTGACCGCCATGTGCAATGGTCTTGTCATTTAGCATTGATTCATGCTTATGTCATGTTGTGTGTTATTTATACATTCCTACGATGACAGGATTATATTTACCCATTCCCTACTTTTCATTATTATATTTATTAATCTTTCATGGATTTTTATGTCATCATTTTATGCCTTTTAACCCATGTTCTTTACATTATTCTTATGTTTATACCCTTATAGGGATTTTCACTCATCCATTTTGTGGATGTATTCCCAAGGTTATCCTATGGCGATTTAGGATATCAATGTAATTTAGGATCTCTTTATGGATGATTAAAATAACTATATTTTATTCTATTTCCATGTTTTCAGTTTTATGTACCTAATCATCTAAAGACACTAGACTTTATGATCCTTGGCATGAAATATGATGGTTAATTATGCTTAAATCATATAAGGATATGTTTAAAAGGCTAGGGTATCTATATAATATATCCATATACATATATGTGTGAAATAACAACTAGCCATCATATCTCTCCACACACATATATGAGAAAAATAACCACCATGCATACCTTCACAAGTAACTACCAACATAAGAACATGGTGCCTGAGGGGGTAGTTAGTTATCTATCATCCCACCAAGAGTTTGTGGAAAATAATTCCCTATAGTACAGTAGGTGTCAGTTTTCCTAACTTACATGGGTTGGTTAGTGTATAAATCAAATAATATATGAGATATAAAATTACTCACAACCACACTATGGGAACAATTTACTGTTACACTCAATAACAGCTAATGTTTCTCGGAATACCGACTACCATGACTAAGACTAGATATTATATAAGCACACACACATTTATAAAGAGATACATTAATTACTTCTTTCTTTTTTATCATTTCCTTTACTAATTGAATCCTTATCCATTAATTAACCATTAACATCATGACACATTTCTTTAAATTAGTCATTAGGGTAAAGATCATTCAATCTTTGTATAATCAAAACCAAGCCAATAGTATATTAATATTATCATATTTTTAAAATATTCATTCCAACAACATGAACCCCATGGGTTAAAAATTATTTATTTATTATTAGAATCATTCCATAAACCAAGTAATCTTGGAAAACCATCCTAATATATGCCCTAGAGGAAACATGCAATCAAGAATATCTATCATTCTCAAGCAGTGGGGAAATTAATTACGATAAAACATGAAACCTATCCATTGAACATTAAAAAAATACATAAGTGAGCATCCCAGATCTCAGCATCATTTCAATGGGTAATCCCATATTCAACCCATTCCATCTTCTTTGGTGTTGTCCCCAACATCCACATGCATCTCCCAATGCATCTCTTTATCAGAGAAATCGAATGTTGCCACATCATCCAGACCTCCCTACCCACATCACATTAGAAATCCTAGACTCATATCACATATGGTCATTCCTACCCCATATCAAATCTCATAGTGAAGTTCACATCTCGAGCACATCATATGTTTTTCCTTCTCAAGAAGACTGGGAACTCAGGCCCACAAAATTATCTTTATCAAAAAACCAATTTTTCTTCCATGTCTAATTAACCAATTCATTATTTTGAGATTATAACTATGTGAAACCAAAGGAATCAAGCTATAATGATCTATCACAATCTAAACATACTCAAGATAATTTAAACCAGTTTCATCAAACTTTGATAAGAACCATTCTCAATCATCATGTATTTTATTATTATCTACCAACATAAAAATTATTTACAGCATATCTCAATTCCATTAATCATATGGATGATAATTTTAAATAAAAAATGCACATTTCATCAATTTTATTAACATAAAATTATAAAAAAGACCAGATTCAAACATGAATCATTGTTAATTATTTGTAAGATAATTAATTATCAATTAATTCTAGTTTTATTTTCATTTCCAATTTTCATCTAGAACAACTTAATACAATATTTTATAAAATGACATGATAACGAGCATAACATAGATATCACACTATCTAAAAAAATCTAGAGGCAACCCTCTATCATGGAAAATAGAATCAACATCAACATGAGATATATAATAAATTATTTATTAATTTAGTTAAATCTATGTTAGGTTAATTTCAATATCATATAAAGGGATAAACCATGATCAAATTATTTTTACATGTAAATAAATAGCGAATCAATGAATCCCCTCCCTTAAAGGTGTTGATGTTCTTTTCAAGAGAATGGACCAACTTTTCAGATCTCGATAACTTCAACTGCAAGAAGCTACATCCACCATGGATGCCACGACCCAACCACAAACAAAAAACAACCAAGAAATGCTCAATTAGAAACATAGAGATGATTACTATTCATATATAAAAAATAAATGAGAGGAACTTGGTCAAATAATCATAATAGAAGAGGTATAATGTCAGTTAGATCACCATTAATCAAAAATGGGATGCCAGGGATTGATTCCTATCAAAGGAATCCCCAAACATCAAGAAAGAGCACCACCAGATCACGTGGAATTTGGGATATCTATAGGGTTTGGGGAAACCCAAAGGTGCCACAACATTTATAGGCACACTGCATAGTTAATTTACATGTTGAGAAACCCCTTTTAGCATTGTGTAAATGTCGGTCTTTAGATATCACAGATATATACCTCACCTCAAATGATTTATTCCTAAAAAATTGCATGTTGTGTAATGACCCATGAATTGGACTCACAAGCGACAAATATCTTTCATGCCATAAACTAGCCATATATAGACCGTGAACTCTGAATAAATGATATTAAAAAAACTTACACTCCATGCATTCCCCATAATTATAGTTTTTAGTAGCTTAACACCACTAGACTAAATCTTGTACTCCTCTAAGAACCACAAGCTTCAAAAAAACACAATGTGTTTGACTTCTAGAATTCATGACATTATTAATAAAATTACAAATATAGTTTCAATTCCTAGAAAACATTCTCATGTTCTAAATCATAACAAAATTCAAAATGAGAAAGAGTGGTAACAATGATCTATTAGATCCATCATGAAGAAGCATCCATCATCTTTTAGTGTTTTAACTAATCCATTAGTTTTTATGTAATGGATCGGTATAGTTGAAAATTTATTTTCCATTCTCTAGTGTTTAGAGCATGAAAAATTGAATTTTTATTTCCATCATTTGGAAGGAGAAGCAGATCAATGGTGGAATCTAATCAATAATATGGGTTAACTTGATTAAATTAAATCCATGGGGTGGGTGGAGTTTAATATAAAATTATTCAATAAGTCGTTCCCTTATATTCTTTATATGAAAGGAAAGAAGGATTTCCTGGAGATAAATCCTAAAGATGGTGAATCTGTTGGTACCTATGTGTAAAATTATACTGGACTCAGACGGTACACTCAATGTGTTATCATCCTACATGAATTTAAGGTTGCTCAATTTTTTAGTTTCTTAAAAACAAGTCTTCAAAAGGTTTTATCCATAAGGCACTTCAGTATCTATGAATGAATCATTTGATGTGCTATAAATGTGTAATTGGATATTGGAGTTACCCATAAATATCATTGTTTTTATAATAAATGAAATACGAAGTCCAATGTAAACTCTAAAAATAATGTATAAAAATAGATGATATTTCCTTCTTTCTCGAAGTGTGGAAGTAAACATGGGGGAAATTTTCTTAAGTTTAATAGAAAAAACAATTATGTGTGTAAAGGAAGGTAATTGAGTGGATAAATTTTCAAATTATAAGAAGAAGTTAATAAATGATGTGAATGTAGAGAAATCTCTAGAAAATACACTACCCACACTCTAGTGTGTCGAATTCAAGGATTATGGGCACTATTCTAACCAAAAATCAAATCTGTAGGTTAATTATTATGATCCAAATTAGTAACCTATTAAGTCAAGAGATAAATGGAAATCTCATGTGCTCGCTAATTATTATGAGGGGTATGAAAATGACATGGTTAAAGGTACACTTATCAACCACTCTAGAACTGCTATAGTCTTATTTGAATTAGTATCTACTAAATATTTAATATCTAAAAAATTTTCTAAGGGTCTGACAATTCCACTTCAATTATTTGATGATTAATTATAATTTTAAACGCCTTAGGGAATTATGACCTCATATCAATTCAATGATTCTTCCTAAATTCATGTTTGTGAGGATTTTCTTAATAAAAATCGTTTTATCCTCCTTATGGTTGAATTTGATATTATATTAGGCATGGATTATATTTCTCCGCATAAATACAACCTCAATTTCCAAGGAGGGGAAGTTATGTTTGATCTTCCAAACCAACCTATGAATGTATATGAGAGTGATGATAAATGTGAAATTTCAATGGAAATTACATCCATTGTATGAGTATTGATTCATATATATAATGATTTTTTATCTCATATAGTCGGGGAGAAACTTGACATTGATGATATGCATATTTTTCAAGAAGATTTTATATATTTATAGAAATTTTTCTAGGTCTTACACTATATTATGAATTTCAATTGTCAATAGAACTCATACATGGAGCCACACCTTTTTCAAATACTCCTTATATATTGGACCCAATTGAGTTGTATTTATTAAAGAAGAAACTCTAGAATAATATTAAAATGTATTTGTTTGGACAAGTGTGTCAGGTTTGGGTGCACCTATTTTTTTAAGAATAAGGATAGATCGAGGTGGCCCTGTATTAATTATAAAAATGTAATGAAGATCAAAATAAATAAAAAGTATACTCTACAACATATTGATGACTCTTTTGATCAAATCTGTAGAGCTCAAAACATATTCTAGGCTGAACTTTATTCTAGATATCACAAATTAAGGTTTAAGAATGATGATATACCAAAGAAAAAATACAATACACATTATATACACTATGAATATACATTTATGTCATTTTATCATACGAATTATCATTCTATCACTATGTATTTAATTAATAGAGACTTTAGATATTACCCTGATCTATTTTTGGAAGTATTTAAGGAAGATGTTCTGATATATTCAAATGGAAAGGAGGATCAGGAAGATCACTTTAGAGTTGTTCTGAAGGCCCTAAGGAAGAATTTTTTTTTTCAAAATTGTACCATGTGAAAAAAAAGTTAAAAAAGTTTTTTAGGCTATATAATCTCAATAGAGGGTATATATGTGGATCTATCAAGGACCAAAATTATTTAACATTGTCTCAGAAAAACCACTATGATTGAGATCCATTGTTTTCTTTGTTTGGATAGAAATTATCGTTGGTTTTTTTATTATTTATTATGAATATATTATACACTCACCATGTTTTCTCATAATGGAGCCATGTTCATCTGAAAAAATCAATGCGAGAAAAATTTCAAGGAATTGAAAATAAGATTTGTCAGCACACTTATTCTTACAATACCCATCAATGGATAATGTGATTAATATATAATGATGAATTAATGAAGACATTGAGATTCATATTAATTATAAATGATATGGTGATAGCTTATCTCTCATGAAAATCGAATTATTATGAGAAAAATTACGCAACTCATGATTCATATATTCATAGATTATTTTTTGGATTGGTAATATAGATTAAATGTCTTTATTGGGGAAGTCATGATATATATTATAATCATAATGGTTTAATGTATATATTCACAAATAATGATTTTAATATGCACTAGAGAATATAGTTAGAATTTATTAAGGATTATGGCTTCTTAATTCATTACTACCCCTGGAAAGTGAACAATGTGGATGATGCTTTTATTTGAAAGGATCATGCAGGATTATCTATGATGGGGATCACAAGATATCTAATATTTATGGATTTTAAATGTATGGATCTTGAAATCTTGAAAAAATGGGATAAATAATATCCTTATCAATTTAATGTTAAACCATCTATCTAATTAAAAATTAATGAGGGGAAAATTAAAGATGTAGAGTGGCAGAATAAGGTCAGAAATGTTTCTTAGGTTAACCTTTATTATGATGGAATGATAAGGTTTGGAAAATTTTTATTTGTTCCATACATACATTATTTTAAAAAAGATATATTCATGGAAGCTCGTAGTTCATAATTTTATATTCATCATAAAATTACAAAGATGCATAGAGATCATGAAGAATATTTCTGGTGGGATGGACTGAAGAGAGAAATTTCAAAGTTTATATCTTGGTGCAAGGTATGTCAAAAAGATAATAATGAGAGACAAAAGTATAAGGTGATATCACAACCACTACATACACTAAGATATAAATGGGACAATGTCACCATGGGTTTTTTCATCAGACTCCCCAAAACATATAAAGGGAACAATGTTATATGGGTTGTATTTAATCACCTTACAATGTTTACACAATACATTTCTAAAAAATAATATTTATATATTAATCAACATTCAATAATTTGAATTAAATATGTTGTAAGGTTGAACTTAGTACCACATTTTATTGTATCATATCAGTGTATTATTTTTACCTTGATGTTAGGAAAATGTATTCTAGAATCTCTAGATATGGAGTTATGTTTCAGCACATCTTATCATCCTCAGGTAGATGGTCAGCCTGAGAGAACAATTCAAACCCTAGAGGATATACTAAGATCCTTTTATATATTTTTTTCAAATGTGGTTGGGATCATCACCTACATCTATTTGATATTTTCACAACAATATCTTTCAATTGAGTATTGAGATGGATTTTAATGAAGCCTTATATGGAACGTAGTATAGAACTCAAACATGATGGGATAAAGTTAGTGAAATAAAAATATTAAAAACCTAAACCTACTGAGGAAATGAAAAATAAATTCAAATCCATTCAACCGCATATCATTTAAGGTAAGATATGATAGATATTTTAGGCTGACAATCATTAGTGTGATCTAGAATTCGAATTTATTGAGAAGGTATTTCTAAAAATTCTCCACAAAATAATTTTATGAGATTTGGAAGAAAGAAAACATAATCCCTAGTTATATTTTCCCTTCTATATTCTTAATTTATTAGGAATAATATCTTATCGATTGGCGCTCCCACCGAACCTCTCTCATCTTCATGATGTGTTGAAATTATTTTTCTTAAGGAAGTGCATACATAATCATTCACATGTACTAAACTCAGAGGTTATACCACTAGAGAAAGATATTTTCTATGAAGAATAATCAGTGGATATTCTGAATCATATAGAGTAAGTGATACAAAACAAGACCACTCATAAGGTTATATTTTTTTGGGGGAAATCAAAAATTTAAGGATGTTTCATGGGAACATGAGATATGTTGTGGTAGAAGTACCCCCACCATTTTGTATTAGGGTGACCAAATTTCAAGGTAGAAATTAATTTTAGGGGGTATAATGGTACCATAATTTATTTTATTACATATATATTTTTGAAAAATCGATTTCCTCCATAAATTGTGTTTCATGTAATAATGAGTTTAAATGAACCATGATATCTATTAAAATATTTTTATTTAATATAAAAGTTATAAACTAGATGTTAAATTTGGTGGTATGAATATAAATAATCACATTTTGAAATTTATGCATAATGGTCTTAGATAAAAAAAATATATCTGTAAATAAGTACTTATTTTTTGGTATGACCTTCATATGCATCAAAAATATATTTTTATAAAAAAAATATTTTTATTTGTTTTTCTAAACATATAAAAATATTATTTTTTCAATTTTAGAAATTTTATTTTAAAAAATTGACTCAATTTTTTAAATCAATATTTCAAATTTATATTAGGGAGTGTTTTTTCTGAAAGGATTAATTTTTCAAAAAATATTGAAAACACTAGTTTTTATTAAAAACTACCATTTTATTGAAAACATGTACAATATTACATATGATTTAAAAATGTTTTAAAAGTAATGTTTGTTCTATTAAAAAATGATTAATCCAACTTTGTCCATTTTAATAGATTTCATATGAAATTTTGATATAATTTATTTATACTTATAAATAGTTATTTCTAGAAAACCCATTTTTTAATAGTGTCAACTCAATTGATTTTAAATTAAATACCACCACGTATATTAAATTAATTTAGTAAAATTGATTATATATTTGGAATTAGATTAATTAATATTATATAAAATTTTCAACTTAATTTTTTGTCCTAATAAATAATACAGTCATTATTTTTTAATTACTACAGTTATGGTTAAAATAAGTTTATCTGGGGTTAACAAAAATATAATGGTTATTTTGACATTTAAAATCGTATAGATCCTATTTTAAGCTATATTTTGACCTCATAATTTCCCAAATATTAATAGATGATCATATGGAATCTTTTTTTCTAGTTAATGACTATCGTTTTTTATTTTTTGGGAATTTTCCAAGGGGGTTCTTAGTGGGTTTCCTCTCCAACATCTAAAAGAACGTATCTTCTACGCTCCATTACACTATTAAAAACCATTTCTGTTTGTTCATGACCAACCCAAACTCTTTCCTTACACCCCTTACTATTTTATAGAGTCCTCAATTTGAATAGTAAACTCTCCAAGGATGGCTTTATGTGTAAAATTTTCGAGGTTTCTTGAAGAAGATGTATAGTCCATAACCATGAATTTTCCATTTATTTATTCTTATAAATCCATCAAATATTCTTAAAAAATGTTGATATAAAAACATCTTTATTTTACATATAATTATATTTTATTATCCTATTGTAATGAACAATATCCATCTCCTCTTCCACCAAATGGGAAATGAAACTATTGATCGTGTGTGCAATGGATTATTGCCTTTCGAACCAATGTAATTCGTTTTCCATCCCTGATTCTCATGGAATGATATAATAATGGATTTTAATTATATATATGACATTTAAGTCATAATTATACATTTTTAATTATAATATCACATCTACCTTCCCACCATTAAATCCATTAAAAAATGATAACATCGATCCTGTGTACATATGGACTACCACCTCCACGAAGCAATGGGATATGCTTGTCATTTTATTTTTACATAGATGGTAATAAGGATAGATTAAATGAATATATAAGATAAATTTTATATAAAAATTATTCTTTAAATCTGAATTATCATTTACCTTTATTTTGTTCCATCTATCAAAAAATGGAAGAAGTGTTCATCAGTACGTACAACCTACCATCTCCATGAATGTTGTAATTAATTTTTATGTCTATAATATTTATGATGAATATAAATATTTATATAATGAATTTATATGATATTAATTTAATTATTATAATTCTTGAGACTATGTAACCATAAAAAAATACAAGGACCAAAACTACCAAACCAAAACAAACCTGTAAAATGAAGCAGTTATCACTCATAATAGTGGTTTTAATAATGCATTGTTAATAAATAGTTGGTAAATAATTATTAATTAAATATATATGGAATTACATATATAATTATAGTTCTACAGTTTATTCATTTTAAATTCATATTTATTATATAAAAGGTTTTCATGTGTTTGAAGTATGTTGATACTTGAGTTAAGGGATCCTCGTATCACTTTTACTTTTGTGGGGGCATATGCCATATTCACCATTTATTCTTTTGTGTGGTGTATATATTTACCATTTAACATGAAATATCATGAAATTATTTCTTTTCATGTTATTTAATGTTTCATTTAAATTTATTCTTTCACCAGGATTTTTATTCAAAAGTAACCAATATGGTTGGGGGTTTTCGTCACACCTGTGTTTTTGTGGGACACATGACATATTCACCACTTGTTTATTTTTGGTAATGTATAGACATCCCATTAAATTATTTTATGATTATTTTCATGAAATTAATGCGATATAAATATATATCTTAAGTTATTTTTTCGTGGGGCTTATGGTTTAAAAAGTTTCCAAAGTGGTTAAGGTTTTATGATATAATCGTATTGTTTATCATGATTGTCTATGATTATGGATCCGAAGATGGCATATTATGAATGAACTCTTAATAAATTAATGAATTTTCTTTCCATATAGTTATTTATAAAAATTATATGTTTTCATTTCATTTTCCTCCCAATATGTAAGTGTCTAATAAAATGTTTTTAACGAAAACCAACTTTATTTCCCACTTTAGTCAAAAATCCATTCTCTTCCATGTGCATGTATTCTAAAAAACATTTCATGAAATTTTTTTATTATTCTTAAAATATTTTTTTATGTAATTTTAACCAATTTTTTACTTTATAATAAATGTTTTAAAAGGAATCTCATTTTTTTCTAAACTATGAACTTTTAAATTTTTACAGAAAATGTGAAAGGAATAATTATTTTAAAATTACTGGCATGAATGATATTGTCCACCATCATGAACACAAAATGATTTGAATATTAAATTAAATTTTAAAAATTTATTTTTAAAGAAAAACATTTCTTTAAAATCTTGGATATTTTTATATTTTAGATAAGTGATTTCAAAATGGAACGTATATTTTCCTAAATAAAATTTTAATGATCTTTTTACAGAATTTCTATTTATCAATCAAGTTTTTGTTGTTGTTTCTTATGATTTACTATGTATACGATCCAATTGTAGGATAATTATTATTTCTATTTATGGTTTATGATTATTATGAAAAGATGTTTATGGAACCCATTTCTTTTCCATGGGTTATTCTCATGGAAACCCATTTTTTCCATAGGTTGTACTATGATGAAATTTTAATTATTATCATTTATTTTCCATATGTTATCCTATGATGAAATGTTTTGAAATATATTTACATCTCATGGGTAGTTATATGATGAATATTTTATGATATTATGGAACAAAAATTTATAGATTATGTGATATTTGGGATATATATCCCCATCTAATTCATTTGGAAAGGATGGAAAATCAAGATATAATTTTGTGATGTGCGGAATAGATTTCATATTCATAGTGTTATGAATGGACCTGGTTATATGTCGATAATTATATGTGTGGACTTTCTTTCATGTCCAAGAGGTTATTCATGGACCTGGTTTTATTTCCAAAAGTTTATAAAAGGGAATTATTTGATGTCCTTAACATAATTAGTGAACCTGTTTATATTTATACATGTTGAAAATGTTATAATATTATGTTTTTTCAACATTATGATGTTTATGTGATGCTCTGATGGATCTTGTTCATTGATTTCCTTTACGGTTCATGTCTTATGTACTACCAATATTTATTCCATTACTCAATTTTATGATCTATTATATTTATGGTATTGTTTTAAAATGTTATTATCTTGTTCTCAAACCCTTATGATTCTGTTATATTGATATATCCTTTTCATACCCTTAATTATCATCTGAGATCATCGTTTATAATGTTTTATTTCCCTGGGATATGAATAATGGTTTTATTTCTGATATTTCCAAAAAGTGTGCTTATTATGAATAACTTATTAGGTGGTGATTTAATTTAATCATGAACCAGTTGTTTATGTTTCCATGTTTCTAAAGATACTAGAGCTATACTATTATGGAATAATTTTTATGATATGTAATGAATATTAATCTATTAAGATGTTATATCCTTGTAGAAAAATAATGGTTTATTATATATTTCCCCCAAAAAACCATCCTCAATGGGTATATTCCCTATTAGTAACTCAATGTTAATTTGTTAGAGGTTTTTTATTAATTTATTTAAATGTGGAATTTTGATTATTTAGAATAAATTATATCTACGTCATTGAGTGGATATTGGGAAGAATATGTGGAAATTATTTTTCATTTTTCAATTTTACATTTAGTATCTTGCTATATAATTTTTGTTGGGGACCTTAATTTTCTGGTCTATCTACAATTTCAGGTATGCATTTCTTCTATCTATATTTAATGTGAGTGACATTTTCTACTAATACCCCAACATAGTACAACTATTTATCCATAAAAATTATTATTCAAAAAATATATTATGTAAATGAAACTTTTTAATTTAGATACCATGAGAACAAATTCATCATCTGTATCTATGAAACACAAGGCTTAATCAGCTTTAAAATATCCATAAATGGTGTTATTATAATCCCATGTGGTGAATATGTATATGGGACTTATATATTTATGGCCATTATGATACATAAACTTTTTATTCACATTAATTTTTTTAAAATAAGTAGGAGGGTCCCCATAGAAATTAATTCAAAGTGAATTATCATTGACTTATACAAAAGATGGACTTGGAGGAGGTTTATATTCACTCATTACCAATAGAGCTACCCCAACCTCAGGAATAATTAATTTCAAGAAGGATCAATAATTGTGATATTTATATCCTTTTACCAAATAGAAAACATATGAGAATATGGTGGTTTTAATAAAACAACCAATTTAAATACAAGTATTTCCTCTATATTGTTGTATCAATGTCTCTTAATGATTATTGGGTTGTCATTATAATGAGTGTTGGATGTGGTTTATTTTTTCTAATACTAACAAAGGATCACATATTATTGGTACTTTATTTTCCTTAATAATTTTTGAAAACCCCAATATTTGTATCACTTTTAATATTTCATTTGATTCATGGAAGAGCCTACCAAGTTCTCGATCCGACCAGGAACATCTCTTTTGGGTACTAGAGATAATGTAGTCTCATGAAGTAAACTGATTTGTATGTACAATATTCTAATTCATGGATTAATGGGTATTAATAATTTTTTATAATGTCTCATGTAATCAATAGAAACAAGACACCATTTTTTATCCCTCGAGTTCCCCTTGTGATATGTAGTAGTACTAAAATTTAGCGTGAAAGAAATCCCCAAATTATAATTCATACATGGGGAGAAACATCTTAAATGATTTGGAAAATTTTCTTATGGATATCTAATTGAGATAAATTAATTGGATTACATTTACTTCCATACTTTGGGTTCCATGCAACTAGGAGGGAAATGAGGTCAACATGCTAGATTTTCTTATTGAGATTCTTCTTATGACCATCATACCCATTATAAAGAGAAAACTAAAATCAAATCTAATTTAATTTCTCCCATATTCTATAGTGAAGAATTAATATATTATAATCTTCAATGAGATTATAAATAATATACTGAGAGGTGGTGAAAGGATAGTATATTAATGGTATTTTACCACAAGACCATTCTATATATATATCATTAGTATCCAACACATCTCTTATATAATTCTCATGAAATTGTTTTTCATGGATGGGTTATTTTCTAGAGGGATTTTTAAATGGGTTCTTTTCATCCTTTGCATCTTCAACTACACCCACGTTTAAGTGCTCTAATAATGGTATTGGTGACAACCACCATCTTATGATATCAAACAATTAAAATAAGTTGTCATTATCTAATAATGTGTCTTCTAGTATAAATAGTTCTATATTTAAGATAATATCTCAATACATGGCTATTCTCACCACAACTGTGATATAAACCAGTTTAAATCACAACTACACAACCTGAAAATAAAATTTAGAATAAAATTATTTTACAATTTTCAAGGAAATAATAATGGAAAGGGTATTATATATGGAATAAATCTATTACTTTGATATGATTAGATCAATAAATTAGGGGATCTGGTTGAATGTCACAGAGATGAACCCTGGTTAAAACTATTAAATTACATTTTATAGAATACCTCAATGGAAGTTACCATGGGTATAACCTATTTGATTTTTTTATTCTCTATCAGAATAGAGAGGACCTTCATATTTTTTTGACATAACATCACACAGAGGACCTTTCAAGTGATTACCATGGAATGAACATCCATAAATTCTAGATTCTTCATCAGTATGGGGAGGAAATTGGTGTTGGATTGATATATAATAATGGGGAGAACATTTATAGTGGTTATCAAGGAGAGGAAATCCATGTATTCTTTATTGCTCATTGATATTGGGAAGACCTCCATTATAGCTTCATGTGTCATCATAGGGAGGAAATCTTTGGATATTATTATAGGGAGGACCTCAATGGTGGTGGGATTAATCAATGAAATGGAAGAAAATCTCTATTGTCTTGGCATGTAATCATGTGGAGAACCCCTATTATAATTATAGTTGATTGGAACCTCATGGTGGTTTATATCATCTTTATAATGAGGAGGCTATCTGACTCAATCTTACTCATTTTCATATGGATGAACTCAATAATAGTTTTAAATTTACCTCATAGGGTGTAAATCAGTTAAATTAGGCCTCTAACATGCCATTAAATAACCCATAGTGTACTTATTAAGTGGAAGTAATCCAATAATGAAACCACAAGCCCACCAACAATAGTATATGGCTGGAGGCTAGCTCTGAGTAGGAATATTACAAACCGGGGTGGCATTATCCTAATGTACCTAAGCACATGCACACATCCCGATACACCAATATAATGTGGGAAGAAAAAAAACCAATAATGTAAATGAATTTAAAACTTATATCCCACATCAAATTACATCAAGAAATACATCATAAGTGAAAAGTTCCAAATCAAAATCCCACCAAATTACAAAATTACCCAACCTTTTTACAACAAGGGAGAATCTACCCAAAAGAAAAAAGTTGATCCATATGAGGTCTATATTTTATAACTAATATCCACATGATCTTAGTCCACCTAAGACTCTAATGAAATTATTTTAATCTTCATAATACTTGACATTTGTGGGAATATCCACTAAAGGGGTGAGTATAAACACCCAACGGGACATCCAAAAATTGACAAACATAAAAAATAAAAAGAGTATTCAGATTATCCTCATGACGATATATTAATTTGAATATAGTAAATAAATCATATATATGATCAAAATAAGACACATAGTCTCAAGATTAGGCAACAACTTTAATTCCAACCATGGATTATACTATAGGCTCTTAAGGTAACAACCATCAAAGAGAACTCAATCCTCAGGTTTGACTATATTGATGGAACTCATCTAAAATGATGTGATCATTAAGTATTTCCATAAATTAGCACCATATAAACCCTGAGGGATCATATGATATAATCACATGATGAGAATATTACTCACTGTAAGACAACATATGTCAATACATATAAAGGGAATCACACAAAGGACCAATGTGGTATACTTGACCTTAATGAGAAAATCCAAAAAGATAGATGATCAATGCGCATATATATTGGTCACATGATTCCTAACCCAACATTAGTAAGAATATATTTGGAATGATCTTATAACCCTTGGGCCTCCCAAAGGGATCCTAACTCTATTACACTACTAATCTCTCTGTAAATATTAGATTGGGGTTGACTACCTTTAATGGTAGGATTGAAGTAAAATTCAGGTTGTTATCATATGGAAAATCATCTTTTATTGCCATTTTAATCACACATACATCTGAGTCCATGGGAACCACAATGATCGGTGTAAAAATGAATCATTGTCATCCATAGTGCCTAGATTCCATCAACCCGATGATTGAAAACACCCTTTATTTTTCCACATGAGAGATTTTATCAATCGAGATCACAGATCTACCATTACCCACACCACGTTTTGATTCCAATCATTATCTCCACAACTCAATCATGTATCCAAAAACCCAAAGAAAAACCAATGATTCCTTTTTTGTACTAAATGATGAATACACAGTGATCAGTCCTCTTGAGAATAATTGAATCATTATCTAACCAAAATGTTGTTAATGAACATATAATAGTATAGGGAGAAAGGAATATATTGTAGAATAAGATTTTATTAATGTTCGTGTTCATATGATTTTCATAAAATGAATCCTATAATGTGTTATTACCAATTCAACATTAATCAATGTGAAAAAAATCTCAAATTCTAATATATTGGAAGAGAAAATAAACTGTTGGAAAATATAATGAAGAATGATACATGAATTATTTTTTTTATAAAATTAATTATTATTTTTCTCAAATTAATAAAATTAATTTAAACCCAGGAACAAATTACCTACCTCAGGTTTGGATTGATTGCTGATGAAGAAAATTTCTACATCATTGTCATTGATGAGATCCAAGAGTTCCTTCATTGATGAAGATCCTCATAATACCTGATCCTCAATACCATGATAATCCCCCAATTCACTCTCCATCCGATCTCTACATCATCTTATTACCTATAGTTTTATGTATTTAAACCTACAGAATTCACCATAATAGGGTTTAAATTGAGAGGATCAGGTTTTAGTCCAGTTAATCAATTATAAATTTATTTATTTCTTTATTTATCAATCCACCAAGGACAATCGTTAAACCAAAAAACCTGATATAAATAAGAGTGGTGTCACGCCTAAGGAAAAACACACACATCATATTTAATGGACAGCTTATATTTTTTTCATCCAAAAAAAATATTGGGATATATTACATTATTTCAATACAGCTACCTGTAAGTGATATATTATATTTAATATTTTTAATATATTAGCATTGAGGATATTCAAGACTGAGAATTACCCAAAGACTCTATAAACTACACCAGAATTATTCTTCACAGTATTCCAAATTGTTTCAGAGAAATTTGAAGTCATTGTATTCTCCCCACCTTCATGGTTTTTTTTAAAAAAAATAGAAAACCCACTCAAACATGAGATGATACAGAGCTCGCATCTAGATTTCCCACTCTGAAGAGTTCTCATGGAGGTTCCAATTTTTTTAATAAACACACACCAAAGGGAAACACTTTACTATAAAGGGTATTCTATTGCTGGTTCTCAATAATCGCCAAGAACATAAAAAGGTAACTCCACCCTCAATCTCCACCACACCCTATTATGTGCCATAAAATAATTTTTCCACACATATCCTTAGCTATGACATATGAAATATGTACTTGACCCAGTCTAACTGTGTTGGTAGTGCTATGTGGTAAGTCACATCTCTATCCTAGTTCAATAATTGGAGAAAGGGTTTATGAATGTCAAATATTTCCTCCCTCCCCATCCAAATCCCTAAAATCCTCAATTATGAGAGATCTCTCAAAACACATGATCTCTCATTGATATCCAAATGCCACTATAAATAGTAAACATTGGACTTATGAACTCTATGGAAAGTCATTATACACCAATGGATGAACATCACCTTTTATAACCATCGGTCACACCAACTCTTGACCAATAAATTTTCTTCCTCTGGCCCTGACTTGTATAGTGGTGACCTGTAAGGTCTCCCATATATTACCTCAAGTGGTGTTATACCAATGGTGGAGTGGTAAATATTGTGATGTGAAAACTTTACTGATGGTTGATAATTCACCCTATTATGACCAAAATTAACATGATAAATCAAAGATCGTTCTTCATATCCAAAAATGTTCACTTTTCCTGGCTATCTATTTAGGAGTAGAAGAGTCACACACAACCACAACTGAGTAATAAATGCATCATGTATCCTCTCTATAACCATGTCTTGATGTGATCATTATAGTATAACAAGATATATCAGTGAAATTTGTGAATCCACACTAGCGCTAGCATGCACATGATTCCCAAAAATTCCAATAAAATATTCAATTTGATGGCTAGGAAGCGGGATTATTTTGTCACGACCTGTCTAACGGGGCCCGTGCCGTGACTACCCCAATCCCGCCTTCTATAGGCCAGGGGCTGGCGACTAGTACCGAATGTAATATTCTCTAAAACCAGAAAGGCATTTCCTTTACAACCTATAACCACACAAAACCAAGTACACAAAAAGATTCAAACACAAGCAAAGTGTTTAGTAAGAGAATGTGTACAGTAGAAAAAGGGGCCAGAATACAAGCCCGGATGGAATGTAAAGAAAACTGAAAAGTACCAAGAAATTGAAAAGTACCCGTAAACTGAAACAACTCATGTGAACACCATCAAAGGACCCTACCTGAAGGGTAGGTACGGTTCTCAAATATTCGTCTCTATGGTACGCCTCATCTAATGTCCTCCTCCAAGCTACCTCCTGTCCTAGTACCCTCATCCCAAGTCAGCGTTGTCCATCGTCTACACCTAACACAACAAGGTGCGGGCGTATCCTATGCAGGGGTGAGTATAACAACCCTTAGAAGGGACCCTGAGACACCCAAAGGTCTCACAAAATCCACAAAGGATAATCCACTATGCATGGAAACAATAGTCAACCCTACATAGATATATGCCCATACATATACCTAAGTTATCAAGTATACCCATCTCATTCATGATGAAACACAAGGCCCAACTCAAAAGCCCAAATCTCAACTGTTATATAAATGAAGGAATACCATGAAGGTAACACCACAAAGATAAGTACCAAAAAGGTAACGCCACATAGAAGAATACCACAAAGGTATCACCACGAAGGTAAGTGCCACAAAGGTATGCCACTCAGAATAATTCCACAATGGTATCACAATGAAGGTAAGTACCACAAAGGTACACCACATGGAAGATTACCACAAGGGTATAGACTAATCTCAGACCAGGTATAACTTTGGTATGGTAGCAAAGATGATCATATATAATTACTGAATCATCTTACTTTGTTAAGAGGCATACCCACAAAAGATCCTAAATCATCAGACCCACATAGGATCCTAGTACTATAGACCCACATAAGATCCTAGAGTAGCCCCACGTGGATTCTTAGAGTGGATCCAAGGGAGACTCTCAAACACAGACCCACGTAGAATACGAAATTATAGACCCACATATGATCCCAAAGTAGAGACCCATATATGATCCTAATGCACATACCCACATAGGATTCTTTTATCATGTTACAGCCAGCTACAGGGTTCCCGCACTAAGCTCGCCTGATTTCCGGAGGGTCCGCTACTCAAGCCACAGGTCGATAGTACAACTTCCATAATGTCCCACAAAGAAGTATCCCAAAGGATCACTATGTAAAAGTGGTCTTAACACAATAGATGGTGCATCAATCAAACACCCAGTCTATAAGTTATTGGCCTTTTAGTCCTGAGGGCTTGGTTGGATTCGTGTTCGATCCTTCCCATCCGTACCCCAAAATTAACCAAAACACAGTTGGGGTATACTAAAAGGGCCTTCTCGATCCAAGATTTCTGGTTTCATAGATGGTTTGTCAAAAAGATGCATGTAGCTCAAGATATGTCTAAAAGAGAGAAAAGGGGTCAAAGTTGGCCCGAGTCCAGTTCGACCCTGACGGACCGACCCGGCCTTGGCCGACCGGACCGATTCGGGTTGACCTGGCCCAACCCGAGTCCAGCCCTGGGTCCGACCCGGCCCGACCCTAGTCCGGAACTGGGTTTGACTCGGCCCGACCTGGGTCTGAACCTTGGTCGGACCTGGACTACAGGGCATCCCGCGCTGGGTGTCTCACGGTGCGGCGGCCCGTAGTGCGGTAGCCCATAGTGTGGTGGCCTATGATGTGGCGGCCCGCGGTGTGGTGGCCCGGTCGGCACACAATTGGAAAGTTGACAACCCTCCTCATCTGTGCGGTGTGGTCGCCTACTAAGACATCACCGGTGGCCAGTAGTGAGTCAGTAATCCTCCCCTCACCATCACGGCACAAGGCCATGACTCTTCTCTGCCAGGGAGTGCGGACGCACGGTGCCTCCCCTCCGTGCAGTCGGTCGCCGAATTTTCTCCACCACAGTTGACGGGCCACGTCCCTTCTCTGGCAGCACGGTTGGGCCGTAGCCATAATCATGGTTGTCCATGGTGCCAACCACCACCCCCGAGTCCAAACTATTCCAATCACAGGCACCGGTCGCCGTCCTCCTCCATCGTGAAAATCGCATCAAAACCACAAATTTTGTAGAGAGGTCGGGCCATGGTCATTTGGCCCACAACCTATGCGTTAGAACAGTAGAAAGCGGCTCATGGGGAGAGGTTCGACATAAAAGAAAATTAACGAAGGTAAATAAAAATCACACCCCTACCTTGAAGGTTCTATTAGTGATCAACCATAGTTGAATATGGATTGGCATTTGTCGATCCTGAAGCAAGCCTCCTCTAATGACACCGCTTATTTGACGATCCTCCGTTCTTCAGTTCCTCCTTAGGAAGAACTGTTCTTCCTCAAGAGGCTCCACCAAGAACACCCTTTTCCAAAGATTCCCCAAAAACCTAGGAGGTGAAATTCCAACTTAAATTAAAATAGGTTTATACAGTTAATTTATGTTGGCACAATAATTAAATGGCTCAATTAAATGGAACTATTTATTAATTAGAGAGTTGGCACAATTAATTGGGGAATTATAAGGGTCTTCCCCTACATTAATAAAGGGTTCAAGTGGTCCCCACCATTGAATTAAAATTGGGAGGATTAAAGCTCTTGTGGTCCCCACCCTCAAGCATTCAATTGGGAAGTTAAAAATAAAATAAAAGTTGTTCTTTATTTAATTTTTATTTCTACGAAAAACTTGAAAACTAACTTTCACCCTTGACCAACTGTGGTCGAGGTGAAAGTATCCTTAAGAGAATATCAGCCCTCCAAGTTCAACAGTGACCTCGAATTTCAATTCTGAGCACCGGTTCAGAAGTTACAAAACCCCGCTTGCATGTTTATAGAATATGCCTAAAAAATGTTAAGAAATTCATTCTTAGCACACCAGGCCTCAGAATCAAGTGCTATCAATTTTCATGGGCTCATAAAATTCCCATATCATTAAAAAATTACATGGAAGTTTCCCGATCATTACATTCTCCCTACCTCAGGGCTTTGCTTCCCCAAAAGCCACATCACAAAAACTCAGAAAACAAGTGGGGGTACTGAGCCCGAATCCGGGCCTCCCGCTCCCATTTGCTCTCTTGGAGGTTCCTGGGCTGCAAACATATACACACTAAAAGTATCGACTGCCCATGAAGGACATGCTCCTGTCGATCCTCAATCTCCACGGTAACCTCCGTAAATGTCACCCCATCATCGATTTCCAACTCGCCATGGATGATGATGTGTGATGGGTCATGCACGTATCTCCTTAGCTCGGATACGTGGAAACTGTCATGCACCCGGTGCAACTGATGTGGAAGAGCTAACCGGTAATCCACCTTGTCAACTCTGCTTAGGACCTTAAGGGGTCTAACGAACATCGGAGATAACTTTGCACCCCTGTCAAATCTATGCATACATCATCAAAGTGAGACCCGTAGAAAGAGGTGATCACCATCCTCGAACTCCAGAGGTCTCCGTTTCCTATTGGCATAAGACTTTTTCCTGCTTTGTACAGTCTTCATACACTGCTGGATGATCTGCACCATCTCCATGGTAGCCCGTACTGTATCTGTTCTCATGAGTGCGAACTCCCCTTGGTCAGTCCAGCACAAAGGCGATCATCAAGGTTGGTCGTATAGAGCCTCAAAAGGTGCCATCCCAATGGTGGAGTGATAGCTATTATTGTTTGAAAACTCCACCAAGGGAAAGTAATCCTCCCAGCTATGACCGAATTCGAGGACGTAAGCACGCAGCATGTCTTCGAGGGTCTGAATGGTCCACTCTTTCTTGCCATCTATGTAAGGATGGAAGGCGGTGCTCAAAAAAAGCTGCATCCCGAAAACCTCCTGTAACCCCTTCCATAGTCAGGAAGAGAAACGTGCATCATGATCGGAAAAAATCAATGAGGGTACTCCATGTAGTCTCACAATCTCTTGCACATAGAGGTGTCCCAAGCTATCTTATGAACCCTACTCTCTGAATGGTAGTAAGTGGGCCGACATGGTGAGTCGGTCGATGATCACCTTACTAAAATCATGACCCCTATATGTACATGGATGTTCTATCACGATGTCCATGGATATCCCATCCCACTTCCACTCTGGGACCTCTAAAGGATGAATTAAGCCTGCTGGTACCTAATTCTCTGCTTTCAATTGTGGGCAAGTGAGTCACTGAGAGACAAACTATGCAACTACTTTCTTCAATCCTGGCCACCAGTGTTATCATGGTAGGTCATGGTACATCTTCGCCACTCCTGGATGTACAGCTAGAGGGGATGTGTGGAACTCCATCAATACATCCTCCCAAAGTGAGACTGGTACCATGGTACGTCCTCTGTAGAGGATGACGTGCTCCCCACCTTAAGAAAATTTATCAGGAGCCTATCCTGTAGATATCTGAGCAAGTCAAGCATCATAGTCAGTGTCCCCATGTTGTGCCTCCCTGACTCGCTGAAGAAGTGGTGGAGTGACTGTAAGAGAGAGACTGAAGATAAGCTGCTCCATCCCGATCCACAAAGGATATCTATAAAGTGGCCAGCGGCTTCATCGCCTCACCTAGCAGTTGTATACCAGATCTTCTACTGAGTGCATCTGCTATAACGTTCCCCTTTCCAGGAGCATAGACTATCTCGAAGTCATTGTCCTGGGGTAACTCAAGCCAACATCGTTGCCTCAGGTTCAAGTTCTTCTCCGAGAATATATACTTAAGACTCTTGAGATCATTGTAGACTATAAAATGTTCGCCCATAAGATAGTGTATCCACATCTTCAAAGCAAAGACCACTGTTTCTAACTTCAAGTTATGGGTAGAAAATTTCTTCTCAAGTTGTCTCAGCTATCAAGAACCATATTTGATAACTTCTTGCTCATGCATTAAGACACATCTAAGCCCAGTCCCTGATGTGTCGTAGTAGACTACGTACCCAACATCTTCCTCCAAAATATTCTAGATGAGGGCACTAGTTATCCTCAGCCTCATCTCCTGAAAACTCTAATGGCATCTCTCCGACCACACGAAAGGTTCCCCTTTCTTCATCAATGCTAATAAAGGTGTTGCAACTCTAGAGAAATCTAGGGAAAACCTCTGATATAATCAAGAAAAACCCAGGAAACTCCATACCTCTGTCACACTCATGGGTGGCTCCCAAGAAAGTACCACCTCAATCTTCACTAGATCCAGCGAAACTCCATCCTCTAAGATAACGTGTCTCAAAAAGAGAACATATCAGATCCAGAACTGGAACATCGAGAGATTACCATAACATTGGTACTCTCAGAGTGTGTCCAAAACTATTTGTAAGTGATAGGAAAGCTCCTCCTCAGTAGCCGTGTAGATTAGTGTGTCATCTATGAAGACTACTACAAAGTGATCAAGGTATGGCTAAAATAACCTGTTCATGAGTCCCATGAACATTGTTAAAGCATTGGCCATGCTGAATGGCATAACCAATAACTTGTAGTGGTCGAATAGACATATGAAAACCGTCTTCTGCACATCATCATCTCGCACTCTGAGATGGTGATATCTAGATCTAAGGTCTATCTTCGAGAACCACTGTTCTTCCTTCAGTTGATCAAAGAGGTCGTCAATCCTTAAAAGTGGGTACTTGTTCTTCATGGTCACCTGGTTTAGGCGCTGATAGTCAACACAAAGCCTCAATCTCCCATCCGCCTTCTTGGTGAACAAAATCAGGGATGCCCAAGGAGAAACACTGGGACAGATGGACCCATTTCACTGTAAGTCCTCTAGCTATACCCGCAGCTCACGAAGATCCATGTGAGCCATACGATATGCTGGTGTAGATATCGGTTTCATCCTGGGGTACAATTCAATTTCAAATTCCACCACTCTGTGAGGAGTTAGACCTGAAACATCATCCCGGAAGAAATCCACATACTGGTCCACCACTAAAGGATAGCTCAGACTCTCCATATCAACGGATCTGAGGGTAAGGCTAGCCAACTGATTAGTGATTGGTTACACTCTCTTCTGGGTAATTCCATTCTATGTTTCAAAGAATCCCTTCTCACTAGTGAAGTTAAACATTGTCCCATCAGTGTGGACACACCTCACTTTGCACTTAATACAGTCAATCTAAGCATGTACTTTAGATAACCATTCCATACCCAAGATGACATCGTAAGGCCTTGACACCACTACTAGGATATCCGAGATGAAGCTCTCGCCTCTAAGAGTAAGATCACACTACCGGAACCAGTTCATAATAATATAATCCTCTCGCGTAGGGGTCTCTAGCTGTAATGACCAAGATAAAGAATTCATCGGAATCTATGAGCTCCGAACGAGGTCCGTGGAAATAAAATATGACTGAAACTTATGTCTATAAGTACGGCAGCTAAGGTGGAGTAGATGCATAATATACCTCGTATCATCTCCGAAGCGCCATGGTCATAAGCCTCAGATGCCTGGAGATGAGATCACCCTTGTCCACCTGCTCCCTATGGTCGGGTTGGACCACCTGGTGGTGGTGGCGGTAACATATCGAATCGTTGCTCATAGACAGCTGCACGGACAACTCCTCTGCCACATCCGCCTACTCCCTGTGGACCTCCTCGGTCGAACCTCTGTCTCTTTCAGGGCGGTCCTTTGACCATCTACTGATCATTCGTATGTCGGGTGGTCACGATCCATGTGACCCTGCCCTTTGCATGTGTAACACTTCATTCTTCTCACATGATTAGCTCTATATCTGGTGCCCTGCATGACCGACCCGGAATCCAACGGTCATCCTTATATAGTTTTGGTCTTCTTAGACCTCTGTGACATATGTCTGCTACCAACTACTGAAGACTCCACTATATGATGCTTGATGGTGGGTATAACTGCTAGTGACTGCTCAGTAAGAAAACTCTCTACTAAGAGGGCTCTCTCTAACACCCCCGCCTACGATGGGATGCTGAGAGAAATGATCAAATCTCTGATCTCCTGCCTGAGTCCCAACTCGATAGTCCAAGCCCTGAATAATGGGTCTCACACCATATTAGTGGAGTAGCTTGAGAGGACGATGAACCTCGTTGAGTACTGATCCACAATCATGTTTCCCTACTACAGATGAAGATGTTCATGTATGTGTACTGTGTGAAAGGACGTTGGAATGAACTCTTCTCGAAAGAGGCTCTCAAAGTCTGCCCAGAGAAGTGTAACCTCATCGTGAACCTTAAGCATCAAGCTCCACCATCTACCTGATTCTACCTATAGAGGACTGGAAGCAAGGATCACAATGATATTTCCAGGTGTCCCTACCAGTCAGAATACTCTCACCACAGTCTCCAACAAATCCACAACCGCCTGTGGGTCCATCTCACCCGTGAACTGGGGTGGCCTCTGGCGCTAGAACTCGTGAAATGTACTCAATCATCGTGCACCCTCTATTTCTAGGGGTGGTGGAATTAGTGGCCCAATGGGTAATGGTATAGTTGGGGCCTCTGCTGGTGCCCCTACTGATAAAGGTCCCTGCACCGTGGCCTCGTCGCTCAGTGGTCCATCATTGCGTACTATACCCGGAACCCTAGATGGCTTTCTCTATGTAGGCATCCTGAAGAGAAACAGGTGTGCCACAGTAAATAAGTTATTCCTAGTGAGTTGACTCAAAGATATCACAAAGAAAACTTTTTGAAATACACACTCAATCAGTGTTTTCATGCACTGAGTCAGAAATCAGAAGTCAGGGTCCTAATGTATGGATATGTCGGCCGCCACACCAACAATGGATTCCCAAAATTGACAACCACACTCACTACACATAACACTATTTCAATTAAAAATAGAGATCATATTACAATGTTATACACTATAATCGACTGCTCTGAAACCAATTTTTTCACGACCCATCCCCCGAGGCTAGTTTCGTGATTACCCCAAGCTCGTCTTCCATAGGCTAGGGGCTGGCGACTAGCACCAGAAGGTATATTCTATAAAATTGAGAAGGAATTGCCTTTACAACCTATAAACACACACAACCTAACACACAGCAAGATACAAACACAAGTAGACTATATAGTAAAATAGTGTGTATAGTAGAAAAAGGGGCTAGAATACCAGCCCGACTGTAAAGTACAAGAAAACTAAAAAGTAAAAGAAAACTTAAAAATACAAGTTGACTGAAACATCTCCTATAAACAGCCACCAAGGACCCAACCTGAAGGGTATGTACAACTCTCAAATGGTCATCTATGTGGTACGCCTCGTGTAATTTCCTCCTCTGAGCTACCTTTAGTCCTAGTACCCTCATCCTCAGTCAGCGATGTCTGTTGTCTGCACCAAACAGAACTAGGTGCGGGCATAGCCCGTGTAAGGGTGAGTATAATGATACTCAATAGGGACCCCAAGGCCATTAAAGGTCTCACAAAATCCACAAAGTATAAACCTCCACGCATGGAAACAATAGTCAACCCTACTTAGGTATATGCCCATACATATACCTAAGTGATCAATTATACCCATCTCATTAATGAGGAAACACAAGGTCCAAATCAAAAGCCCAAAGATCAACTGTTCTACAAAGGAAGGAATACCATGAAGGTAACACCACAAAGGTAAGTACCAAAAAGGTAACGCCACACAGAATAATACCACAAAGGAATCACCACAGAGGTAAGTACCACAATGGTACGCCACACAGAAGAATGCCACAAAGGTATCACTATGATGGTAAGTACCACAAAGGTACGCCGCACAGAAGAATGCCACCAAGGGGTAGACTCAGCTCACATGTGGTATAACTTAGGTACGGTGGAAAAGATGATCAAATATAATTACTGAATCATCTTACTTTGTTAAGATTCAGACCCACAAAGAATCCTAAATCATCAAACCCATGTATAATCCTAGTACATTAGACCAACTTAGGATCCAATAGTATTCCCACGTGGATTCCTAGAGCGGATCCAAGTGAGACTCTCAAACATAGACCCACGTAGGATCCCAAAGCACATACACACATAGGATACCAAAGTACATACCCACATTGGATTCTAAAGCACATACCCACATAGGATCCTTTTCTTATGTTACACCCAGCTACAGGGTTCCCGCACTAAGCTCACTTGATTCCGGGAGGGTTCGCTCCTCAACCAACAGGTCGATACTCCAACTACCACCAAGTCCCATGAAGAAGTATCCCAAATTATTGTCACCTAAAATGGGTCACAATGCAATATAAAGAGCGTCAATCCGATGCTTCGTCTGTAATTTATTGGCCTTTTACTCCAGAGGGCCCGATTGGATTCATGTTCAATCCAACCCGTCCATACCCAACATTTATCCAAAACTCAGATGGGTTATATCAAATGGACCTTCTCTATACAATTTTTACGGCGCCAAAGACGGTTCATCAAATAGAAACCTGTAGCTCAAGATATGGTCGAAAGAGAAAAAAGGGGTCAAAGTTGGCCCAGGTTTGGTTTGACCCGACCCGCACGGCCTGGGCCGACCCGACCGGTTTGGTCCGACCCGGCCCGACACATCTGAAATCCCCCCTGGACCGACCCAGGTCCAGTCCTGGGTTTGGTCCGGCCCACTGGGTCTGGCCCACGCTGGGCAGCCCACGGTACGACATCCAGTTGTGTGGCGGCCAACGGTGCGGCAGCTTGCGGTGGCGGCCCATGGTGGCATCTCGGCTGACACGCGTCTGGACGGTTAGCCAGCCTTCCTCTTCCACACGGTGTGGTCATGCGTCGCTCCCTCCCTGGCTTCTAGTATCAAGCCTCATGCCCTCCCATCACCGTCACTGCAATAGACTATAACTCTTCTCCATCGGGTGGCACAGACGCGCACCACCAATGGCCATTGCCCTTGATCTGCCGTGGCCGATAGGCCACGACCCTTCTTCAGCAGCACGATTGCACCGTTTCCATATTCGCAGCCGCCCATGGTGCTAGCCGGCACTCCCTATTCCCACCAGTTCCAATCGCCGGCACTGGTCTTCGTCCTCCTCCATCGTGAAGATCGCATCAAAACCACAATGGTTGTGGAGAGGTCGTGCCATGTTTGTTTGTTCCACACCCTCCACATTAAAGAAGTAGCAAGCAGATCACGGGGAGAGGTTAAACATAATAAAAAATTAATGAAGGTAAAACAAAATCACACCCCTACCTTAAAGGTTCTATTGGAGATCATCCACGGTTGAAGATAGATTGGTGTTTGTAGATCCCAAAGCAAGCCTCCTCCAATGACGTCGCTTGTTTGACAATCCTCCATTCTTCGGTTCCTCCTTGGTGAGAAATGTTCTTCCTCAAGAAGCTCCTCCAGGAACACCATTTTCCAACGATTCCCCCAAAACCCAAGAGTTAAAATTCCAACTTAAATTAAAATAGGTTTATACAGTTAATTTACATTGGCACAATAATTAAATGGATCAATTAAATGGAACTATTAATTAATTGGAGAGTTTCCACAATTTATTAGGGAATTATAAGGGTCTTACCCTACATTAATGAAGGGTTCGGGTGGTCACCACCATTGAATTCAAATTGGGAGGGTTAAATCTCTTGTCATCCACACGTCTAAGAATTCAATTGGGAGGTTAAAAATAAAATAAAATGTTTTTCTTTATTTTATTTTTATTTACTAGAAAAACACAAAAACCTACTTCCACCCTCAACCAACTGTGGTCGAGGTGAATGTCTCTTTAAGAGAATACCAGCACTATGAGTTCAACAGTTCTCTCAGATTTCCATTCCAAGCACCAGTTCAAAAGTTACAAAAACCCCCTCGCACGTTTACTGAACATACCCGAAATGAGTTTATAAATTCATTCCGGCCACACCAGGCCTTGGAATTATGCACCGTCAATTTTCAAAAACTCATAAAACTACCATATAATTAAAAAATACATGGAAATTTCTAGGTCTTTACATATATAGTGAGTTGGTGTATTATTACTCAGATAGTGTTGTGGTCTCTCACTAATTGTTGATGCCTCGTCATGGAAACCACAATGATACCATTTCATTTTCACTCCCATCTAGGAACCTCAAATATTGCCGGTAGATAAGTGAGGCATTGATATATAAACATAATAACACGATGAAACATCCTAGGATACCTAACCTGGTGAAAAAGGATCCTAGTACATCCTCACCTCTCCTGAATGTAATATAAATGGAAATCATGAAGCCACTTCAACCCAACCACTCATAGTATGACTGGTCCCCATAATTTTTAAATCCATTAGGAAGAAGTCATGTGGATATCTAGTCATACAAAATCTCACAATCGATATATTTGTGTTATGTATCCCAAACATGGTTCAGAAGATGATGGGTGATGACCATCCACTATGGGTATTCTTCCCCAAAATGATCTTTGATGTTCAAATGCAAAGAGGTAAACACTTTAATCCCAAAATGAAAGTGGACAACCTTACTTTGGGGATATTCTACTATGACGACACTTATGGGTAGTTACCGAGAAAACATTACCTTAACATTTATAAGGCCCACTATCACTCGCACATCCGAGATGACATAAATCAATAAGTAGACCCCCTAAATCCATAATTGATAATTATAGAATCTACCATAAACTCAGTACTGTCAATGAATTTCTAGAACCATCCTCAAATTTATTAACTAATCCTACCATGATACCAATTACACGAGGTTGCCATTGATGAATAGCACCACAGACCGATCAATAAAGGACTAAAATTTATGATTTATGAGCCCCATACAAATTTCTATGGTGCTAAACATGATGAAACATATCACCATGATCTCAAATAAAACATAGTAATTTTAGAAATCAATATTTTATACATCCTCCTCTTAAACCATGAGATGGAGTTAAACTGTTCCTATGCCAAACATTGAGAACCACTTTACCCTCAACCACTTGTTGAAGAATCCATCAATTCTTCATGTTGGATATTACATCCTGATAGTAGCCTGGTTTAGTTGATTTTAATCCACACTTAACCCAAAACTCAAAAAAAACCTCATTGGATAATAATAATGTTCTTCCTAGAGGAACACACTAGGTTTAACAAATCCCTTACTCCAAAGATTACTCTAATTTAAAGTTCATCTATCACAAATAAATGGACTTATCTAATATTCTAGTAGAAATATTGGGCCACCCCTGGGTGTAGGTCTATGTAAAAAAACGTTTTATGGAGTGATAAGATTAGAACATACCTAGGAAGGATTTCCTTAAACTCCTCCAATATCACAGAAACTAAAATCTAATAGTATATATTTATCCATGATTAATAGCATCCCACTAATAAGAAATTGACTGTATCCTCTAGCACACAAGCTCATCCTACTTTTCCCAATATTCCTTACCACATAATAAGTAAAATTCTAGCACACTAACATTTATAAACTACAACTATCAATGGTAATACTAATATGAGTATAGATGGTAGAAACAAGTACATATTGAGGAAAAATCATAGGTTCCCACTTCTGCTATGGAAATATTCCACATGAGGCTCTCTCTCCTCCAAGAGTTAGGTCACATGGTCGGTAGAAGTGTATAATCACATAATCCCCTCTACAAGATCTTCTAAACAAAAGGTTTAAGCTGAAAGGATATACTTGCATTACTAGGTCATAAAAACGGGATTAATTTATGGGAATTATTGTAATTATGTCCCTAAAATATAATTATAAAAGAGAAGGCACATGTCACACCTCAAATGAATCTAGAACCTCTAGGTCACTAACCCATGCTGCAAGAAGCTATCCTTCCCCTTGTGTACTTATTATCTAATACCGGGGATCTATCTGACACCATTAAACATCAAAATGGAATTAAAAATATAATTAAAATTAACTAACTAACCACAAACTAACACCACATACTTTGGGTGGAACTGACTCTCCTTCACAGTATTAAATTGTGTCATAAGAACACATCTCAATGGGGGGAATTCTCAAGCTTGTATATATGACTAAATCCACATCAAACATCACTGACATAGGGATCCACCAATTACCTAGGTCACTCGATATAAGTTTCTTCACCCAAACCACTACCAATAGGGGTCTTATCCAAGAATAACACTCACACCATTTTCTCAAGCCAATCCTTTACCATCCAAGGTAGGGAGTTTGGCTCACCGGGAAACCCAGGCATTCTCTATCTCAGAAACTCGTAAAGAGCACTTATAATTCTTGTAGAATTTATCAGTACTTACAAAAATAACTACTACACAACCTACTGGGGAGCATCCACATGAATTATCGGAGGTGGGTAAGATTTTTTTTGAATGGGTGGAGACACCGCTTGTAATCCACCTAGAGGAACCACCTATTATATAGGTCTCTTGACCAAAGCCTCATCACTAAGAAGATCATAACCATGATCTGATTGTGGAATCATAGATAGTTATAATTATGGAGGCATCCTATAATAGTCAATACAAACCAAGTTAAAAAGACAATATCTATGGATTAGAATCAAGAATGGCATGAAAACCACAACATATTCCATTATGACTCATGTACCAATGTTTTCCCTGCAAACAATGCCTATATTTTCCAAGATAACAAGTAGGTGATCAGATTCTTGATAAATGGATAGATAATATTCTAAAGAACCACTAGATTATTTGTCTTGAGAGAAAGACTTGATAAACATTAACATTAGTTTCATAATTCACAAATCAAACCTCATAGCTAGAAAATGTCCAAACTCTGGTCCTAAAATGGAATCCTTTGATACCATTATTTCATGATCTGATCCACTAGAGACCACCTATCTAGTGGTAATATGATAATGAAACCCATGTTTCCCTTTAATAGGACTTGTGATAATGACTAGCACCGATTAGGCATGACACACACATGGGAGGCCATAGACTGAAGTATTGGTATACATGCACACATCTCCATACACCGATATAATGTGGAAAAATATAAAAAATAAAACTATAAATGAGTGTATAACATCTATCCCACTTTATATTACACCAATATGTATAAAATAAGTAAATGGGGCCAAATTCAATCTCACTAATAAGTAAAAAACCCAACCTTCCACTAAAAAGGGTGAAGATACCATAATGGAAACTCCAAGATCCAAATGAGGTCTATATATAACAACTAATATCCACTTACTCATGGTCCACCTAAGACTCTATATAACGGAATGTTGTATGCATAATACATGACATGCTTGGGTAGATCCCATATAGGGGTGAGTAAAAACACTCCTATTTTGAAACCCCTAAATTACCAAAAACCCATTAAGGGAGTAGTCAGATCATATCATGAATATATGTCAATCATAAAATGATACATAATAATAATAATAGTAGCCCAAAAATTATCAAAACTAGACACTAAGTCTCCAAATGAGGTCTTTCCCTCAATTCCATCCTACGATTCTCCTAGAGGCTAATATGGTAACAACCACCTAATAGAACCCACCCATTGAGTTTCACTATACCGATGGCACTCATCTGAGAGGTAATGTTCATCATGTATTTCTAGAAAAATCAGCAAGAAAACCACCAGGGATCATCCATGATACTCACTCGATATGACTAGAACTCACTAGAAGACAACATATGTTAATACAGAGATAGGGGATCACACCAAGGTTCCATGGGGTATGTTAGAACATAACTAGAAAAAATACTAGATAGGAGATCAATTATCACGTATGTCAGTCACATGATTTAAGAAACTTCCTAGGGATGAAGATTATGGAAATGATGATACAATCCCTTCGAATAAGAGGTGGATTATTTCACTAGACATCATGAAATCTCATAATAAAGCCTATATATTTTTTGAACACCCTCAATAAATTAACAGAATTAATATTCTAGTAAATATCTATTGGAAAATCATACATCATAGGAATTTAAAGCACACACACACATCTCATTTCATGGGAACCGAACTGATCAACCCAACACCATATCACCATCATCATTGGTGGTCAGATTCGGACCTCCCATTTCATTAAAATACACATAATTTCCCCTCCATATAGATATACGGAATCAAGATAAAAGATTTAACATTAACCACACTCTCATCAGATTCCCTTCATCATTGAAAAAATAGTATCACATCCCCAAAACCAAAATCAAAACCAATGGCGATGATCTTCTGTTCCAAAATATAAACACACGATGATCGGTCCTCCTAAGTATTATCAAATTATCATCCAGTTAAAAATTACATTGAAAAACCTTACAGAATGTAGGGATAATGGCACATATCAAAAATTATTATTCGATTGATGGCCATGTTCATTTGTCCATCATCGATAGAATCCAATAATGGTGAATTGTCAAATAAATATGTATCAATGGGAAATAAATTTGAGTTTTCAAGTATATGATGATAACATAAAACATTTGTCAATCTAAAAAATAATGATCCATGAATTAATTTAATATTAATTAATTTATATTCCTGAAAAACTAAAACTATTTATTAACCCATAAAATAAAACACCCTACCTCAGGTTTGGGTCGATTTCTAATGAATAATGTTTCTACATCATTTTCATTGGTCAGATCGGTGATCTCCATTAATGGTGATGATCCTCATGGTACCTGATCTCTGATCATGTAATCATCCACCAATGAAATCTCTACCCAATCACTCTATCCTCTACTTCACTTTTGGGTTATGAGGCAAACCTTAGAGTATTATCTATAACAAGGTTTAAATATAAAGGATTAATTTTTTTTAATATATTAATAAAAAAAATTATTTATTTATCTATCCTCCCATGACAACATTTAAAACAAAAAATGTATTTTCATAAGGAATATTTCATTCATAGGTAAAAACAAGAATTTTAGATTTAATAGAGGTCCCATATTTCCCATTTGAAACAATGTTCAAGAGATATTCTATTACATTTTAAAAACAATATGTACGCATGATACATTATATTTAATATTTTTAATATGTCAACACAGATGATCTCCAAGACCTATAATTCCATGCCAACTCTATACCAAAACCTCTAATTATTCATTAAAATATTTGAAACTTTTACATCAAACATTCACAGGTGTCATATAACTTTTATCCATAGGATAGTCAGGGATTATATATTTTATGATGTTGTTATATCCTTTAGTTGTCCTCATGATTTGGAAGTGAACCTTGTTGATTTGTACTATAACAACCCACATATCATACACATAATATTATGATTTTTTAATCATAAAATCCAAATAAAACACACCCTAAAATATATCAGTCCAATGTCTTTAAGAAATTTGGTTCATAATAAAATGAACTACAAAATCTATTATTTATATCATAAAAAATTTTCATGAAGATCTAATTGTACTCATATCACGATATAAGATATCATGTGGGTATTAAAAAAAGTAAGGGGTTATCAAAAATTCTATTAAGAAAATAAATAGAGGTAAATAATAGATGGTACATCAAACGATCAATAATAATATCATATTATGATAATGATAATTATTATAAACAATCTTATAGAAACATAACATAAGGGAAAAAATATACTAAAGCATGGTAGACAATATAATAATAAAAATTTGGTACATACATAATTCATATCATTATAAACATATGTTGAGGAACACCACCAAGATAATAAAATGCAATGTAGAAAGCTAACTACAACATGTCCATACATAAAATTGTGGACAAAGATAAATATATCATGCCCATGCAAAATGATATCATGAGATTTAAATCATTACCTAATTAATGGGTAGGATGTATAATTAAAGACCACCCTTATTATCATTATATATCATTCATATGGGATTGATATAGAAAAAACATACGTAAAGTCTAAAAATAAAGTAAAATCATGAAAAAGACATGGGAAAAATAATAAATACATAAATCATCTACCATAGAGGTATTATATAGGATCCTAAGAAAATAAAATATTAAAGAATATTAGACATTAATTTTCAATTAGATAAGAATGGTTTGTGGAAATATTTCTTAAATTAATGAAAAATTTGAAAGAAAATATGATAAAGAACTTGAGAAATTAAACTCCTTTATCAATATTTTATGAAATGGATTAAAAAATATTTAAAACAAATATGAACATATGGTTTCACAAAACTATAAATGAACCAAATAATTTTATGTTAATATATATAGGTTTTTTAAATCGTAGAATGATAATATTTTTATAAGAACAAATCATGAAAAGTAAGAAGAAATTTAAATGTTTCTCTTTTTCGTGTTTAATTTAAATAAAGGATTTGGCAAGGAACTAGAGAGACCTGAATACAGTGAGAAACTAAAGGGAAATTGAAATAGTATACAAAAGGGAAAGATATATAAATAATATATAATAAATATAAATTAAAGTGGGAATGGAATATAGATAGGGGTAGATAATGATAGATAATATAACTATAAGAAATAAAAATGGATGTATAGAAATCTTACCTAATATCATGGCCTACTGAGTTTATTAATATTATTTGCATCGATTATCTCTAGGTTTTTTAGATTATCATTCTTATTTTTATTTAATGTAATGGTAAGGGACACAGATTACTATCCAATCGGTCTATAAGAATCAAAAGTGATATGGAATAGTGTTCATGATATTCAAAAAGCATGGGAGTTCAATAGTTCATTAAATATATATTTTAGTTTCTTTGAGTTACAATTACATTAAAAAACACAAACAAATGACACAAACACACCAGAATGGCAGGCCATAGTCCTCCCAATTGATATCCCACCCATCAAGCCTTGTTTATATAATACATGAATCATAGGCCTAGTGGGATTTAAGCCAATAACATGACCCAAAATCACATTACAGCATAATGCCTACATCATCCTTCCTACGTTCACTGAAATGGTATTAAACTACATTGGGTGAATGATGTTTTTTAAGTTACCCTCAGATAAGTAAAAATTAAAAAAAAATATTAGTTTCAAAAAAATAATATATTATTATTATAATATTATTATAACATTTTTTTAATATTAGTTATATAATGGAAAGGGTAAATGACGAATTAAAATTGAAAACCATATTATTTCAAAACTCATGCCTTGATTTTTGAGCCTCATTCTTTGTATTACATATAAATACCTTCAGAGTAGGGTATTTTGGTAAGAAAATATACTTGATAACATGGATAAGTGATTGTAGAGATAGATTTGTGAAGATATTTTTAATTGGAATATATTTAAAAAGTATGGAGAAATGGGTGGTGGATAGGTTTCTATATAGCCAATAGAGAGGGGTATTATTGAATTATATGTCGATTAATTTCTTATTTATGCTCAAGAATAAAGATTATATTTATTCATTGAATATTAATGTTGTTTGATTAATAAATACATATTTTATTAACATTTAAACACACCCCAAAGAAATGTCATATTGGATGTAAATTAGTCAATGTAAAGAATAAAATATAGTTTTTATTAGAATAAAATATAATATAGAATTTGAAAATTGATTTATAGGTTTAAAAATAAATTTTATTAACATTAAAATCAATTATCTACTCATTAAATATATTTTAATCCATTCAATGGTTTTTCATATAATAAGTCATATTTTCATCAAAATAAGCAATATGACTCACTATATACATAAAAACATTATTTTTTTCTATTCATCTATATATTACCTATTTTATAAAAATAGACAACCCTTAAATTATTTTTCAATGATGATTCAAATAAATTGACTTATTTTTTCATAAATAATTAATAAATTTAACTAATTTTAATATTTAAATTTTAATGTTAAAATTAATATTTTACTAAATAAGTTAAAACATTTTTTACTAAAAAAATTTCTTATACATACATTTGGTTTCCTAATTTGAGGAATCATTTAACAGAATTGTAATATTTGTATTGTAATATTTAAATATTTGTAAATATTAATGTTGATAAATTTTACTACTCTCAACTATCAGGATTCTATTCTAATGGACAATTACTATTCCAGAAATAAGATACATATTCTAATGATCAAAAAATTCTTACACATCTGATAAATACCTATAATTCCTTTAATTATTCATTATCACAATTTTCTCTAAAATTTATTTACATTTCATTTTATAAATATGTATATTGTTTCTAATAGTTTGTATTTTTTGATTGTGTTGTTTATAGATGTGGTATTTCTAAGAGACCATGGCCGATTAGATTTTTAATTTTTAGTAGAATTATTCATTGGTTTTTATTGTCAAATTATATTTATTTTTGTCCTATCAACTATATCAATTATTTTGTTTTAATTTTATGCTATGAAATAAAATGATGATCAAGAATAAACCTTGTGTATAAGATAATATAGCTATGAAACATATATGTTTTATTGAAAATAAATTTATATAAAAAATGTGGGATATAACATTATTACCCCTTAAAATTTAAATCCAAATTTTTTAAGTTAATACCTAATATATATATATATATATGAGGGTACTTTTCTTAAATTACATTATTTGGTTCCACTGTTGCCTCTTCATTCATTGGATTTTTCCATATTAATTTGACAAGATGTGTGGTCTTATTTCATTTCACTTTGTCTCTATGAACTAAAATTTACACAATATTCTACTTATAATAGAGATCATGTTTCAACTATACTACATCAAGATTAAATACATAACTCATAGAAATATTGAATTTAACATCATAGTTATAACATCAGCTTTCTATAACTCAGTGTTAAAAGATAAATGGCACTATTTGAAAACTGTATTCATAAAAATGATAATAAAATATTATTTTTATGACCATTAATGTGGTTTTTTTAAAATAATGTTAAATATTCTATAAAGTATTTTTTAATGTTGGTTTTAATAAAAAATAATTTTAAAGATATAAAAACATGTCAGCATCAGTTTTTCAAAGCCCAATATCAAATTCAAAATTTTTATACATTTAAATGTAATTTTTGTTCAAAATAGATGTTGAAATAGTTTGAGAAATCACTAATCCCAAACCCTCATTCAATATTATCCAAATCATGATTTCCTTCTGACCTTTGAAGGCATTGACATGGCCCACTCTTCATCGATCTCAACTTTCTTCACTTTAATCACATTTAATCATATTTTTACTCTCATTGATCCTTGATCTATCCCCCTTTTTAATTTTTTTAATGTTCCATGGAATGGTTTTTAACGAAATCCCCAATTCGATTGATCAACAAAACCTCAGTCACCTGAAGATCTTATAAGAAATTTTAGTCTATTTTAGTAATCTATTAACCATCATTGAAAATTAATCTTTCAACCTTCTTCATTTTTCAGGATCCACAGGGATATTAAGTTTCTCTAAACATTATTCTTGTAAACCAACAACCTCAGTTGAAGGTTTTTGTTTGTTCTTTTTTAAATATTCATTTTTAAAAATGTGTTTCTTCAATCATGTAGTGTTTATCATGTCACCGGCATTGACAGACTACATCTATTGTTAGTATAAATTTTTCATTATCAAAATAAAATATTTCTAAGTTATTATTTTAGTTTTCAATTATATCTTTTGTTAATTAGATGTATTATATTTTAGTTATGTACTGGAATATCCCCAAATCTCATTGTAATTCCAATGATTATAGATCCTTTTTATTTTATGATCACTATGATTCCCTAATTTTCATGATCATTGATTTAGGATTATTTTATGGTTGATACTTCATTAATTTTTTGTGTATTATGGTTGTTATAAATTACCATTGATGATATTCTTAAAATAATAAATTCATATGTTATTCCTTCCTCAAAAAGTATTATACATTTCCTATATTTTTCTAATACATGGTTAGTTTCAATGGGACATTTTCAAATTAATTGTTATATGAATGATTTTTTAATTTAATATCATATAGGGTCATCCTATTTTTAAATATGTAACATGGATGCTTTAAATTAATATATTTCAATATATTATGATATTTTACTGGGTTTTAATAAAAGTGAAAATATATCCTTTATAGTTCTATTTTAAATTTTCATCAAATAGATTTACTTTTAAATGATATGAATGAGATATTTCAATTGATACCAATGGGTAATTTTATCTCATGAATATAATATTTGAGTTTTATCATTGGTTCCACTTAAATTTAGTGCATATTACCATTAGGTAATAGTTTTCCAGAATATTTTTTGGAAATAAATATGTTTTATAAAATTTTGGGATTAGTATATTAGAAAAGTCAAAATTTTCTAAATGAATATGAATTATGTTCCAGTGAAAATAAATTTTTACTTGATTTATCTCCCCTGTTATTACATTGTGTTTGGGGATTTCAGTCAAGGTGTTATTTCTATTTTCTTCCTATTGTAGTCAATTCTTCAATTGATCTTGATTTTTTACACTCTTAAATTTAAAATTTTTTTCATAATGAAAATTTTTAATTAAAGACTAATGTTATTTATTCTATGTTAACTAAATAAGAATATTTATGTCTATATTGATGGATATAAGTATAACAGAAGTAGTTTTGTGTGATAATAGTTTAATAAAATAGAAATCTAAACTTGAATAATGTTTTTTTATTCCTTTACTAATATCATCAGACAAAGTTTATAATTATAGAGTTAAATAAAATAAATTCTTATAGTAATTTATTTTTTAATTGATTCCTAATAATCATTGATATTTACCACCATATCACCGATCATTTTGATTATATCTCTATATGTTTAAAATTTATCTATTTATAAATATTCTTAAATGTTCATATGTTATAATATACTTATCTTTTTTATTGATATCGTAAATATTTTATGGATATTAATTGGATTAATTTATTAAGAACCACTTATGAATATGAAAAAGGAGTTTAAGATTAAATTGATTTTTCTAAATGTAATCTAAAAAATGTAGATTTGATATTCTATACTTTCATGATGTGTTTTAATATGATCAATTAAAATTCTAGTGAAATCACAGATCATCTCAATTTATATGGTTTTATCCATAATTATACACATTACATATAGGTTGGTTATTGAATGTAAAATTCAACATCTAAGGTTGATGGAAATATTCATAATGAGATAGAGGATTGTATTGAAGTACAAATTCATTATATAGGCATTTAAACCATCCTAAACAAATAAATTATTCAATGATTTTATAGAGATTTTGAGAAACCATTATTCTCTTGTTTCATAAAATATGTTTTGATATCAATAGTTCTGAGATTAGATAACTTGAAAGAAATAAATGGGTGGAGTGATAAAAGATTATCTAAGTTTCTTTAACATTTAAAATATCTACTTCTGGATTTAAATGAGCCTCTAGATTCCAATTATGAGGAAAATAAAATATTATTCCAAATTAGATAGGGTTATAAAATGATACATTATTTCTCAATTGATTTTTTATAGGAAGGAATATGTATATTTATCAAAATGATCCAAATGTGGGCCATCATGCTATAATATGGATGAGAAATTCAACAATGATTATTTCTTAGGTACTCGAATATAACCACCACCTAATACTATTTAGTATCTTTCAATAATTTCATTAAAATTTTAAAATAATTCAACTATAATCCATTACCATGTATCGAAATAAAACCTCATGTTAAATCAATTTAGAACCTTCCAATGATTCCTTACATGAAGCGTCTATTTGATTTTTCAATTGATGAAAAAAATATACGATGGAATAAAAATGAGCACCTATTTGGTAGTAACTTACATCACCCTGCTGATTCACCATATTGGATGAGATTTGATAAACAATTTCTAGATTTTGGAAGTTAAGATAAAAAAATAGTTTGGGTCTATGCATAGATGGAATGAATCCACATCTGATCCTAAGTAGCCAATATAGTTCATGTATTATTTTGCTGGTAGCTTACAACATGTCCCCCCACCCACACACACACACACACACACACATATATATATATAAGAAATAATTTATGACATGATTGATGATTTTTGTACCAAAATATTTGGGAAATGGTATTGATGTGTATATTTCACCATTGATTGATTATTCAAGACTTCTATGGGAGACATGTTTTATAGGTCATGATGCATACAAGAAAGTGAATTTTCTTTTCCATGCTATGATAATGTACACTAGAAAATACTTTCTGACATATGGAAACATATTTGGATATATTGTTAAGGGAAATAAATAATTTCCAATTTGTAAATAAGAGTCCTAATATTCTCAATTTGAAAAATAGAAGGAAAATAGTGTACATCGGATGTTGAATATTTTTAAAAATTGATCATCATTACTGTAGATTTAAAAAAGCATTTAACGGTCTATAGGAATATAATATTTCCCCAAACCACATTCTATTGAAGAATTTTTTGACGAGGTGAAAAATATTGATTCCACATTTGGAAAGAAAGGATGTTCTAGTCATCAAAAAATATTCAGAAGAAAAATTTTGTCTTCTTTGAAAAAACATATTAAATATTTTTAGAGTTAAAACATAACATTGACATTATTAATGTTGAGTAAGACATATGTGATATATTTATTGAAACTTTGTTAGATTTAAAAGGAAAGAAAAACAAGATTGATTTCATGCAAGAATGAACTTTATATCAATGGGAATACGTTTGGAGTTAGCTCCCACTATGAAAGGAAACAAAATATATTATCCTTTGTCTTGTCACACAATAAAAAAGGGTGATAAGATTAAATTTTTTCATTTCCATCATTGTATTAAATTACCCAATGAATATTATAAAAATTTGAATAATTTGGTGTCATTGGAGAATTATAAATTAATAGGAATGAAATCTTATGATTGTCATGTATTGATGAAACAAATCCTATCAATCGCACTACATGGAAAATTGAAAACAAATATAAGAAAGACTATCATCATGTTGTGTAATTTTTTTCAAATAAATTTTTAGTAAAGTCATTAATCAAAATTTTTAAAGATGTGTTGGGAAATGAATCTAATCTGATACCTTTTCAACTAGAAATGTAATTAGCAACTAATTCTTTTTTTTATATAATGGTTATTCTAGTGATTAATTTGTTGTGTGAGATAAGAATATCTGGACCTGTTTTTTTACATTTGATGTATCATTTTCAAAGATATATGAAATTTTTTAAAAGAGATGTTAAAATTCCTCATTGATCATAGGTCGTTATTATTACAAATACTATGTATCAGAAGAGGAGATTGAGTTTTGTACGAATTATTTTTATGAAGTTTATCATGTTGGTCTTTACATATCTTGACATATTACACTTGAATGTGATTGTAGAGGGATTTGAGGCTTAAAGGTAAATTTCATTCCATGTGACAAAGTGAAGAAGGCACATTGATAAATTATGAAAAAATAGATGTGGTTCAACCATATATATCATCACATATTTTAGATTTAAAGTTATGATATCCTAAAAGAAATGAAAAGTGATTGATTATTGAGTATATAAGGACATTTTTTCAGAGTTTAAATGAAAATTCAATAAAGGTATATTTTCATCAAAAACATTAAAATGGTTGGAAGGTGGGTTGTATCTCAATGTGATATGAAGGTCTGGTTTTGATATTAATGGTTACACATTTTATACAAAAATTTAGGATAAAAACATCACCCTTATAAATAGTACGTTAATGGTCAACACTGAAGAACTTTATTTTCCAAGTGAAAAAATTTAAAAAACCATTTTTTCATCAATTACAAATTTTTTGAGATCTTAAGAAAATATGGGAAATTAATTATACTAAATTTGGAGTCATAGTGTTTAAGTATAACTGGATTTGTAACATCCCAAGAAAATAAATAATATTACTTTTTCATATTTATTAATATTTTTAAATTAAATATTAATTGTACTTTAAAGAAGATGTTATGTTCAACGGCGTACTCGATATGTAACAATGAGTTTCTTTGATATCTTACGTTGCACACTAATTATATAATTATTTTAAATGGTAGATAACGACTAGTCGTTATATTGGAATGAATGAATAGAACTAACTAAAATATGATGATTCGTGTTTTTTTGACCATTTTTACATTTATCCAATGAAATTTAGAGGCTTAAAATAAGTAAAAAATTCGATTTTAAGCATAAATACTCTAATATTCACTAAAAGGTCGATTTACCACCTTTTAATGGAAAACCAACATTAAATCTAATTTTTGACACTTTTATATGTTCTTTTTGAAAAAGTAAAATTATTCTTTAGAATCGGGAAACCTAAATTTACTTTGTATGAATCTTTTGTATTTTTCTAATAAAGATCAGTTTTTAATGAATAGTGAAAAATACTTTATTTTAATTCAAAAGTGCATTTTAATATAATTTATTTATATGGTTATATTATCCTTTTAATTGGTTTTATAGTGTAATTAGAATATATTTTTTATCATTTAATCTAATTTTTGTCATTGGAAGTAATTTCATCTCTTAATTTGACATAAATATGAGTCAATATTTTGATAGATATTATTTCTTAAAAACACGCTATTTGTTTTAACAGTAGGAATTAATTTTTAATTAATTTCTGCCACTTCTGTGCTTCAAATATGGAAAAATGGATTCCATATTTGGAATCAGTAGGTACAAATTTTTTAAATAGTTATGTTTTATTTTTTAGTCATTGTAAATATTTACTTTAGTAAATATTTTATTTACCATGATTAAAAGGTAAAAATAATAAATAAGGGTAAAATATAATATTATAAAAATATTAAATTACCGTAAAATGTGTCATAATCCTATTAGAAGATACATATCCGTCCATGGGAATCCTTGGGTATAATTTGGGACCCCATGTAGCCACATGGGAGTAATAATGACATTTTATATTAATTAATTTAATGTAAAGAAAAAAATGACAAAAACAAATATCTTTTAGTAAATAAATTTTTACATGGGATTATATAAGATATCTATTCGACTATAAATATTAGTTTGAAAGCTAAAAAGATTTCATACATCATGGTATATGTTTTATAATTTTTGGAAATCAAATAAATTAAATTATTTATGACACAATAATGATACAATATTTACCTCATTGATAAATTATTTAAATAATCATGATTTTAAATATTAAAAAAATATCCAAAACCAGTCCAATTATTATTCGACTATTTTAATTTTACCATGAGTCATCTGAAAATTAATATTAATAAATATTGATTTTTTGACACTGAAAATGAGGTTATAATAAAATAATTGTTTCAAAAGTTCCTAAAGAGCCCCTCCTCTACCTTATAAAAATCCTTCTCTTCTAACCTACTTCTCACACTTCTCAAGCTTTTGAATAGTGAAAACTGTGCTCAAATAAGCTCCCAAGATCCCTCTCTTCATCCTATAAGCCTTATGTTAGGCAGAAAACACTTCAAGAAAAAACTTTGGTTCAATTCAAGGGTAGTTACTCAATTTAAAGGTTGCATCTTCTCTTAAGTTCTTTTGTTTTATTTTACTTCTCCAACACCTAAAAACGTTTTAATCCTTTCTTTTATAAGAACACCAGTATACTAAATATACTAGAAATGTATTATGAGAATTATTTGAACTAAACCTACCTACACCTCCATCTAATGGGTGAAGAACATACTGTTTCTGTGTATGGCGAACTAACGCGCCACGAGGCGATGATTTTTCAATTATCTCCTACCGCCTCTCATGGTGTCCATTACGATGAAACATTATTTATATATGATATATATTATGTTTTCTCCTGTATTATTATTTATGTTTTATTTACAAACATACCTTTTTGCCTTAAAATATGTTTAAACACGATAATTTCATTTGAGGAAGTGCGGACTACCGCCCCCTCAAGGTGATATGATTCGTTCATGACATACATGGAATGTAGAAATATGGAGTTAATGAAATTATTTAAAATATATATCATATTATATTATACTGTAATTATAATATACCTATGTATCATTATGTTTTCATTCCATTAAATATTTAATTGAAATGAATGTAGCGTTCATGCATACGTAAGGCTTACCATCTCCATGAATGGTGCATTTCATTTCTTATCTATAAATGTTATGTGCTATTATGAATATGTATATATATATATACTGGATATATATAATATATATTATATCTAAATCATTAATATAATTCTGGATATAATGGATTTTTGACCACATGGACAAATTGTAATTAGAAAAAGTTCATTTTTAACTCAAATTCTGAACATCGACAAAATGTCTGATAGGAACACAAATAATTAACTAACTATTATTGCAAGGTAATAAGTGATATAAAAGTAAAAATAAAAATTAAAAAGGTTATGAATCAATTAAAAATGTACTTAAGTTTATTATTCAGGAATAACAAGGAACATACGAGTCAAGTCAGACACAAGGTAAGGGATTTCTTATCTCACTTTTAATTCCTTGAGATTTCCATTGTTCACCGCTTATTTATTGCATGAAGTGTATTGTGTACCGCCATTTGATATATATTATCATTATTATATTTATATTCATGGTATTCTGTGATTAATTTGGTGGTTATTAACTTTTTCTCATATGACTCGATTGATTACAACGTGGTAAGGGTTTTTCATCTCACTTTTTATTCTCGTGAGATTCATGCTATATTAGTCACTATTTCCTTTTTTGTGGTGGATATATACTACCCATTATTGTATTATTTGTGTAATGTAATTTAATTTATGGGTATTTACATATTAAATGTGTGATCATTCTTTCATGGGATGTATGTTTCATATGATACCAAATTAGTAAGGGAACCTTTCACCATCCTCTTTTTAAATGGATTATTTTTTATGTGTTTTAATTTACACTTTATTATGTTGGGATATGTTATGATATATCCTTATTGATGTAAATTTTATTTCCAAGTGATGAGATATCTTTTTACCTCTCATGAACTTATTTTTCTGAATTTTAAAGTGACGTCGTTAGGCAGTCAAATTTCTGTAAGAAAACTTCTTAACCCAATTTCAATTTTTGGGTTAAACATCTACTTCTTGATTATGTTGTGCTATGAATATGTTTGAGTAACCCTTCATTGTTTTACACATAATATCCACTTATATTGGGTGTATTTATATTTTTCACACACAATTTTTTAATTGATTTATCCTTAATCTAAGGATACCATCTTTATAAGGGATTTCATCTCAATTTCCATTTCCATTGAGACTTCACTGACGATATGCACCAATTATGTATTATAGGGTGTATATACTATCATTTTTCATTTTATATCATGAATAACATTATTCTAATTATATTAATAAGTTCTGATTAAATTGTATTCTTCATTTTTTTGTATTCTAGGAACTCTCATTTTGTTAAAAACTCTTTAACTAAAATATCATTTCAAATGTTTTAATGGGTTATTCTTGTAAATCATTCACATTAATGTCCATGTTTTAAAAATGGTTTTAAGGATTTATCCATATGGACATGAATATTTTGAAATTGAAATTTATTTCAAGAGCCTCAAAGTTTTATGGGACACTTTGATTCAAAAGTCTCTTTATTTAATATTTTAAAAGGTTTTGAAAATGGTTTGATAAAAGCATTGATTTTGTCAATATTTTGAAATGATATATTGTGATTGCAATGTGGAAATTTTATTTCTACATTCCTTTATCATGGAATAAATGATAATGTTTTACGAATCCATGTTATATGATCCATGTGGCACACTTATGCATGGAATGAAATGTTTACGAAGGGTGCGCCATTATAGAGCTCCAATGCATTGGGTTAAGAATAGTATCATGATATGTCATGTGAAATGCGTGTTTACTCATGCTAATTCAAGTGAAACAAGGTTTTACTCATGCTTCATGTGCAATGAGGATTTACTCATTCTCCATGTGCAATGAGCCTTAGCTAATGCTAATTCCTTATTAAGTGTTGTCGTCACGTTTCCATGTTAGGATTATCATGTTTTATCATGCCTTTATGTTTATGATTTTCTTATGCACTATTTACATGCCTATTGTGTGACATGAATTATATTGATCATGTTATTCTAGGATTATTTTTTTACTGGTCTTTATAGCTCACCCTCTTCTTGTGCATGTCCTCAGATTATCCCATGCAATGCCAAGTCTGATGGAATTTAGTGGTCATGTAAAGGAAGTTTGGAATAAAGATGTTTTATTTCCTGATCTTAAGCCCCAAAGACACTAGACCTCTCAATACTCTTTATTGTATCAAGTGAATTTTATGTAGTAAATTATGTTAATTTTGTAATAAAATATCTGGGTTTTCATAGTTGGTATCAGAGGATGGGATTAGTTATTTTTGGGATTGGGATTAGAAAACACTAGTGAAGCCTTAGAGACAAGACGAAGTATAATAAAAACATCCCTAAGTTTTGGTGAGTATTGATTAAGTGGAGTATCAAGAAAATACATCCTTTTCTTGATATGAGCAGAACTATCTTAATGTGTTGGGATGAAAATAAAAGGTATAAGAAAACCTTTAAGGTTAAAACATGTTAGGGCTATTTTTTTATAAAAAGGATAGCATGCAGACCATGTGACAACCCTTCGTGTCCGACAAAGCTATGAGAATCAAACCCACAACCAAAATGCCATTGGTTTTTATCACCTACCACTAGTCTACGTGAAGTCCCTGGTAATTATGACTTATTTATTTTAGTTAAATGATTGTATGGATCAAGAATAAGTTGGTTTTGGGAACTTATGTTTTTTCAAATAGATATCCTTAGTATAGGAAAATGATTTTGTGATTAAATGATAAAGGTTATTTTGGATGATGTTTTCTCTTTTGGAATACTATATGCCAATGGAAAATAAAATACTACAGGATTTTAATTATGGAGGAATGGTTGAAATTTTTTTATAAGAATCTATGTATTTATTGTGGACATATGGTGATTTGGGTTATTTTTGAAAAAGGATTAACCTACCATAGAGAATATGTGATTAGGTTAATTATACTTTAGTATGTGACATTAAGATTAGTCGATGATATTTAGAGATAAATATTAAGATTTATTGTGGAAGACTATCTGATTAAATCATTTTGAGTTTTGGGTTTCAATCATAGTTTGGAGTATTTTTAAAAAATTTAAGGACGATTGTGTATTGAATGGTCTTTCTGGAACTTTGGGTATTTTTTGTTGAATTTTTGAAATTAATAGTAGTATTTATTTTTATAAAGGATTATCCATTTTGGGGATTATATGATCTCATACTAACCATTTTGGTTTTAGTTGATGTCTAAATACAAGGGAAATAAATAGTTATTCTTTTGTGGATTATTTTATTCTCTAGAAGAAGATTCTTGTGCTTTGATGTGACCAAGTATTTAGGAATTTTCATTGTTTAGAGAAAAGATTAGTTTTTTGGTAGAAACTTATTAAAGGAGGAAACTCTACATGAAGGTAAGTATATTTCATTATGTTTTAATTCTATGTAGTAAATAAATTCCTAAAAATAATGAAATGGAACGTAAAACAAAAATGTCATTGGTATACGTTTCCAACTGGGCAATCAAAGACCGTTTAACACATCACAAGTTTGCGATTTTCTTGTGGTTAACTATATCCTAATCATGGTTTCTATCACTCTCCATCAGAACATGATCGTTTGTTTTCTATTCCATATACATGTTTTCCTACATGGAATCCTAGTATCGGTTAACTCGGGTAACCTTTTTACATATCTTTCTTTATTATAAAGTGATATTTTTACTGACTCTTTTTCCGACGTGGGACTTTCAATGAAGTTTCCAAGACCAATTTTAAAATTGCAAGGATGCGATTTCCAAAATGGGGGAAGAATGTAACATCCCAAAAAAATAAAGAATATTAATTTTTCATATTTATTAATATTTGTGAATTAAATATTAATAATACTTTAAAGGGGATGCTATGTTCGACGGCGTACCTGATACACAATAATGGGTTACTTTGAAATCTTATATTGCACACTAATAATATAATTATTTTAAATGGTAGTTAATGCCTATCTGTTGTATTGGCTGGAATGAATGGATCTTACTAAAATATGATGATACATGTTTGTTGAACATTTTTACATTTATCCAATAAAAGTTAGAGGCTAAAAATAAGTAAATAATTCTATTTTAAGCATAAATACTCTAATATTCACTAAAAGGTCGATTTACCGCCTTTTAATGGGGAACCCACTTTAAATATAGTTTTATCACTTTTATATATTCTATTTGACAAAATAAAGTTCTTGTTTAGAATCGTGACACCAAAATTTACTTTGGATGAGATTATGGTATTTTCCTAATAAAATTCATTTTTTAATGAATAGTGAAAAATAGTGTTTTTTAATTCAAAAGTGCCTTTTAATATAATATATTTATATCATTATATTAGATTTTTAATTGGTTTTAAAGTGTAATTATAATAAATTTTTACCATTTAATCTAATTTTGGTCATCGGAAGTAATTTCATTTTTAAATTGGACATAAACAGCTGTCAATCTTTTGATAGTTTTTATTTCTTAAAACAAGCTATTTGTTTTAACAGTGAGAAGTAATTTTAAATTAATTTAGGCCGCTTATGTGTTTGGAATTTATAAAAATGGATTCCATATTTTTAATCAGTATATACATATTTTATAAATAGGTAACTTTTATTTTTTAGTCATTTTAAATATTTACTTTAGTAAATATTTAATTTACCATGATTAAAAGGTAAAAATAATAAATAAGGGTAAAATATAATATTATAATAATATTAAATTACCCTAAAAAGTGTCATAATCCTATTTGATGATACATATCCATCCATGGTCATCGTTGGGTCGAATTTGGGGCCCCATGGAGCCACATGGGAGTAATAATGACATTTTATATTAATTAATTTAAAGTAAAGACAAAAACGACAAAAACAAATATCTTTTAGTAAATAAATTTTTACATGGGGTTACATAAGATATATATTCGACTATAAATATTATTTAAAAATCTAAAAAGATTTACTACATCATGTTTTTTTTATAAATTTTTTACATCAAATAAATTAAATTATTAATGACACGATAATGATAAAATATTTACCTCATTAATAAATTATTTAAATAAACATGATTATAAATATTAAAATAATATCCAAAACTAGTCAAATTCTTATTGGATTCTATTAATTTGACCATGAGTCGTCTTAACATTGATATTAATGAATATTTGACCATTTGAATCCGAAAATGGGGTTATAATAAAATAATTGTTTCAAACATTCCTAAAGAGCCCCTCCTCTACCTTATAAAAAACCCTCACTTCTAATCTATTTCCCACAATTCTCAAGATTTTTTCTCATAAAACCTCTACTCAAATTAGGTCCCAAGATCCCTCTATTAATTATAGATGCCTTACCTTTGGCATGAAACACTTCAAGAAACCAATTTGGTTCAATCCAAGGGGAGTTACCCGATTTAAAGGAAACATCTTCTCTTATGTTCTTTTTTTATATTTTACTTGTCCAACCCCTAAACAATTTTTATTCCTTTATTTTATAACAAAACCATTATCCTAAATATACTAGGATATTGTAATGAGAATTATTTTAACTACACTTACACACACCTCTGTTCAATGGGTGAAGAACATAGTGTTTCTCTGGATGGCGAACTAAGGCCTCACGAAGCGATGATTGTTTAATTATCTTCTACCGCCTATCATGGTGGCCATTACGATGAAACGTTATTTATATATGATATATATTATGTTTTTTCTATATGATTCTGTAATTTTTATTTACAAACATATCTTTATGCCTTACAATATGTTTAAACACGATAATTTCATTTGAGGAATTGTGGACTACCGCCCCCTCAAGGTGATATTATTCGTTCATAACATACATGGAATTTATAAAGATGGAGTTAATGAAATTATGTAACATATATATCATATGATATTATATGGTAATTATAATATACCATTTTATCATTATGTTTTCCTTCCATTAATGATTCAATAAAAATGAATGTAGTGTTCATGTGCACGTACGGCTTACTGTCTCCTTGAACGGTGCATTTCATTTCTTATCTCCAAATGTTATATACTATTATAAATATGTATATATATATATAATGGATATATATAATATATATTATAACTAAGTCATTAATACAGTTCTGGAGATAATGGAGTTTTGACCACATTGACAAATTGTAATTACAAAAAGTTCATTTTTAACTCAAATTTTGAACATTGACCAAATGTCCAATATGAACTCAAATAATTAACTAACTATTATTGAAAGGTAATAAGTGATATAAAAGTAAAAATAAACATTAAAAATTTTATGAATCATGTATAAATTAACTTAAGTTTATTACTCAGGAAGAACAGGGAACATATGAGTCAAGTCAGACATAAGGGAAGAGATTCATTATCTCACTTTTAATTCCGTGAGATTTCCATTATTCACCACTTATTTATTGCTTGTGGTTTATTGTGTACTGAAATTTGATATATATTATCATGATTATATTTATATTCATGGTATTTTGTGATTAATTTGGTTGTCATTAACTTTTTCTCATATGACTCGATTGATTACAACGTGGTAAGGGTCTTTCATCTCACTTTTTATTCCCGTGAGATTCATGCTATATTATCCACTATTTCCATTTGTGTGGTGGATATACTGACCATTATTTTATTAATTATGTAATATAATTTAGTTTATGGGTATTTACATAATCATTGTGTGATCATTCTTTCATGGGATGTATGTTTCATAAGTTACCAAATCTGTAAGGGAACCTTTCACCCTCCTCTTTTTAAAAGAATTATTTTGTATGTATTTTAATTTACATATTATTATGTTGGGATATGTTCTTATATATAATTATTGATGTAAATTTTATGTCCAAGTGATGAGATATTCATTTCACTCTCATCAACTTATTTTTTTGAATTTTAAAGTGACGTCGTTATGCTGTCTAATTTCTGTAAGAAAACTTCTTAACCAAATTTCAATTTTTGGGTTAAACACATACTTCTTGATTATGTCATGATATGAATATGTGTGAGTAACCTATGATAGTTTACACTTAATATAAACTAATATTGGGTGTATTTATATTTTTCACACATAATTTTTTAATTTATAAATCCTTAATCTAAGGATACTGTCTTTATAAGGTATTTCGTCTCAATTTACATTTCCATTGAGACTTTATTATTTATATTCAACAATTCACTCTTATATAGTGTATATACTGTCCTTTGTAATATTATATCATGAATACCTTTATTCTCATGATGTTTTTATGTTCTGATTAAATGTTATTCCTCAATTATTTGTATTCTAGGAACTCTCATTTTGTTCAAAACTCTTAAACTAAGATATCATTTTAAATGTTTTGAAGGTTTATTCTTCTAAATATTTCACATTAATGTACATGTTTTAAAAATGGTTTTAAAGATTTATTCATATGGAAATTAATGTTTTGAAATTTAAATTTCTTTCAAGAGCTTCAAAGTGGAATGGGACACTTTGATTCAAAAATTTCTTTATTTAAAATTTTATACGGTTTTGAAAATTGTTTGATAAAAGCTTTGATTTTGTCAATATTTTGAAATGATATATTGTGATTGCAATGTGGAAATGTTATTTCCACATTCCTTTATCGTGGAATAAATGATTATGTTTTATGAATCCATGTTATATGATCCATGTGGCACACTTATGCATAAAATGAACTGTTTAAGAAGGGTGCACCCTTATTGCGCTCCAATGCATTGGGTTAAGAATAGTATCATGATACGTCATGTGAAAAGGGTGTTTAATCATGATAATTCAAGTGCAATGAGGTTTTACTCATGCTTCATGTGTAATGAGGATTTTCTCATGCTCCATTTGAATTAGCCTTGGCTCATGGTAATTCCATATTAAGTGTTGTTGCCACGTTTCCATGTTATGATTATCATGTTTTATCATGACTTTATATTTATACTTATCTTGTGCTCTATTGAAATTCCTATTGTCTAACATGTATTTTATTCTTCATGTTATTCCATTATTATTTCTTTACTGGGCTTTATATCTCACCCTTTTCTTTTGCATGTCCTCAGGTTATCCCATGCAATTCTAAGTACGAGGGAATGTAGTGGTCATGTAAAGGAAGTTTTCAATAGAGATGTTGTATTTCATGATCCCAAGCCCCAAGGACACTAGACCTATCAATCTTCTATGATGTATCAAGTGAAGTTTATGTAGTAAATTATTTTTAATTGTGTAATAAAAGAACGGGGTCGTTAAAGGATTTATAGAAATATTGATGTGAAACGTGATTATTATGGGTTAACATTAGTTGATATGGAGAGATTTATTTGAAAAGAAGAACTATTTATCATGGAGAAACATGGAAAGAAATATTTTATGTAATTGATTCATCGAATAGTCAGTGGTCTATAATTTTTTATGGGAAATAAATTCATTTGGGTGTTGAGGGTGATGATGATGTTATGGATTTATATAAGACTTTTTCATATAATATGTGATTTCCAGATGATAATAATGACTAAAATGTAGAAATATTCCATGCCATATGAAATGATCATACTGAACGGAAATGGAAAAACACTAAATTACTCTCCCAATTTTGAGATGATTTTTTATATTGTATTTATTTTTTGAAATTTACATATGTAAAATAAATTTTTTAATTATTGGATGTCTAATTTTATATATTATACTATTTATATGATTTTTGTTTTAAATTTTATTTTTAACAGTTAAGGATAAAAAAATTATATTTGAAAACATGATGTATATCATTATGTTTTAGTTAAATTTATAAATATAAAAACACTTTTTTATGACATTGATATTTAAACTTATAAATATTTATTTCAATTTTGGTTTAATGTTTATATATAATAGTTTAGATTGCATATTTTTTTGGTTAAGAGTCATAACATCATTTTTTTGAAACTTACACATGTGTGACACTATTTTTTATATAAATATTTTTATAACAGTTGTTTTTAAATATTCACTTCTTCAATAATATGTAGGTACACAGAATTTCATTATGTTTTCCTATTTTAATTACATAAATAGTGGGATAGGAATAATTATCAAGGTATGTATTTTTAAATTTTATTAAATATTTAGTAATATAATTACTTAATAAAATAAAACTATAAACTTAGAAAAAAATAATGGAAATCCTACTGATGCGCCTCCTACTAATGTGACACATACTGATGAGCCTAATAATAAGGAGTTTTCTTCTTCGAATTCTGATAAATTTATTTCTATAGTTGGGTAACGTGGAATTAAATATTTACCAAAACTGTCAATTTTTCCTTTAGACTAAAGAATACCTATGAAATTTTATGATTATAATAACTGAACTAGAAAAAATTCAACATAGTTTACTAGTAATACTGCCATGAAAAGCCATTTCAGGATTAACATTTTATATCATGAAAAGATATTCATCAACAGTATAGAGAAATATATTTTGTGGGAGTATATAAGAGAAAATATCCCAATTGATTTATTTTAATCTAATTTTTCATATATTATATATTTTAAATTACGAATATTTAATTTATTCAATTAAAATATGACATTCAATTTTGAAGAAACAAAATAAATGAAGAAAATATTTATATCATTAACAATGGTTTTATGGAGTGATTTTAAAGCAAAATTAACAAAAAAATTGTGTTTTTAGGGAGTTATAGAATGAAAACGCATGCCTCAAGTATGAGTTTTTTGATGTAGATACATGGAATACATTTTTCACTAGCTAACGTGATGAAGAATTTATGATTTGATAATTATTTTATAAATTATTATTTATTTTATGTTATTGGATTAGTTATTAGTTTATGTATATTTAATTGTCCTTCAGAAGATCTCATCAAGATATTCAGTTCTAGAATGTATACCCTCATACATTATCACATTGAGGGTATCATTTTTTGGGGGGATGATTAAAGAAAAATTTGATGCATTAGGAGCTCATTATATTAGTGGTTTGGAAGAGGACAAGTTCAGTCCTCTATATCCTCCCACTCACCCTAAAAAAATTGTAAAGAGAGAGAAAAAAATGAATAGAATCTTATAGACAAATATAAAGAAAGTAGATGAAAAAATTGGGAGATTTTTTTATTTTTACAGTATGTTTATATCTATTAAATTAACTACACTAATATAAAATCTTCATTTTTCATTTCATGGTGATCTTCAATAGAATGAAATACAAGGTACCTTTATCCTTGATGGTAGTATGGGTATCCTATATACTACATTAAGAAAGTGAGGACACCCTGGCTGTGTAAGAGTATATGAGGTGGTTGTTTGTGTTAAGAGTGTTTTTGGTCATCAAAGTAAGAAATGAAGACTCTCAAAAATAGATTAATTAAAAGTAAAGATGAAATACATGAAACATTATATAGATTATTAAATTAATTTAGTTTTGCATGATATGTTTGAAGAATTGAAGAAATAATCACATCATGAACATCCTTCCCAGAGTGCCTATCATTCCCAACATGCATACTCAAATCCTTCACTTCCTCATTCAGACTCGATCATATACGGTGATTTTATATGTTGTAGATTCACATGTAAATATTGTAGCATATAAAGTCATATATATATATGTTTATATTATTTAAATTTCCAACATATGAATCAAGGTCTAGTAATAATTTCAGTACATATATTATTGATCTAAATAGTCTATTTCCATTTCCAATCAACAAGGACACCAGAGTTGGGGATTTTATGAGTCAATTATTACTTTGTCCATCAAACCTTCTTTGTTATCTGGAATAAGATTCATGCATTGTTTTTTAAGTATTATTTACATTTTATTAAAAATTATTTGAAAGGTTTTTTGTCATTATATTTATATTGAATTATAGAATACCCAAAGAATTATTATAAAGGGAAAAAAATTAGGCCCCAAAAACTGAAGATACTTCTAGGATTTTTGATGGACTTTAAAAATTATCACATATTTATTTTCATTGGATAATATTTATGAATCTTAAATAACATCTGATATATATGGAAGAGACTATCCATTGAAAATATTTGAAAAAAATATCAATGATCTGGTTATTTTGGGTGAGATCATTATTCATGTGTTTCAATTTTTTCCCAAGTAAATTTATATTCCATTTTTTCATTCTTTAAATAAATATGTTTTCTAGTGACTTAATATATTACTTATTTTATTAGGTATATACATAGGCTTAATATTAAAAATGATACCACTAGTTTTTATGGTCTTATTGATCTAGAATTCATTTGAATATCTGTGTAAAATTTAAAAACTCCTTCTAGTGTTTCATATATATAGGTGAGAGATTATCAAATATCGAGATTGAGTGCTAGTTTTTCTATTCCATGATTGGAATGATCACTGAGTTTATTATTATGTAATACTCACTGTAGTTTTATTAATTTTGATCTTATTATATGATAGAGTTCATTGTTTGTTAGGTGTATTCTTCGAAAAAGAATGAATTTTTTTTTGTTTTTTCTCTTTATTAGGCGGTGTTTGTAAAATATTTATCCACTTATTGGGGAAGTAAGTTTTATTAGTTTTTATTAGTCTATTTTAAATTATTATTATTTATATATGTTTTTTTAGTTGATAAATATGAAAATGAAGGTCATGGGAAACGTTTACCAAAGATCACTTATTGATAAAACATCAAAATTCAATCCAATAAAATAAAATAATGGTATATATGTTTTTTATTTCATAATATTTGGTTTTATATATATATATTGGTCTTTATTTTCGTTTAAATTTCTTATAACCACAATGTCATCATCAAAAAGTAAGTGTGGAATGTGATTATTTCGTTTTAGGATTTAAGTTTGAGATTATTACAATCGAGTCAACGATAGAAGTCGATAAGGTTAGTCATACTAATTATTTTATATTTTATATCAAAATATTCTATTTTTAATCATATAATATTCATTTTTGTTATATAATTTCAATGATACTAATTTATATACAAATGATGAATATACCAATCTTCACAGATTATTTGTAAACTATTTATTAATTATGATTTCGATTTAAATTATCAGTTATATCCCTCTTAATAAAATAAAAAAAATGAGTATTTAGATATTAATTTCATACTTTATGTTTGTACATTATGTTTCTTTTTATAGGATTTTTATCTAATATATAAACAGTTATAGATTTATAAAAAAATCTCCACGCTACACAAGCCTATAGATTATCATATATGTATATTCTCGTTAAAGTTTAAGAAATGAGTAATTATACAATCTATTATTTATTACATAATGTATAATTTATTTGATTTTATTAGTTTCATATGTTTCAAGTATTTCTCATTTTTCTTATGTTAGTATATTAGGTAGAGTATGTAAATATTTTTTAAAATTGTTATATAAGAACATTTTGTTGTTTTTTAAAAGTTCAATCTTCTTAATTATTGTTTTTTATACATATTTTGATAAATGATATATTAAAATAAAGGTCATTGAAGGATTTGATGATAATAAATCATGAATATTTATAATGATTATTCCTTTCATTCTATATTAAGTGAACGAAAAATAAATTTTACATGTTTATTCTCATTGGCATTTTCTTTGAAAAATGAATTATTAATGTTATTCCATTCATGATAATTAGGAAAATAGTGGTTACATATAATAATGAATTCAACTCTATTTTCTTCACATGTCATGTAGAAAATGTTCATGAAGTGTGATATTTTTATTTAGGTGATTTTATGATTCGATTGGTTTTTTATTGGACCTATATTTTCTAAAAATATTTTATTTTCTAATTTCATTGATTTTTTTCCTACCATCAATGAAATCTCATTCATTACACTTTTTCCCCTGAAAAATTTCTATCAAAATTTAGTGGACATTCTATGTGAGAAAAATATTCCAACACAACACAAGTGACCTTATTATCCTTCCAAAATGATCAATGTAATTTTTTATTTCCAATTTCCACCATTTTAGGAATTCAAAGGTAAGTGTTATTTCAAAAGTAACAAAGGAAATTTATTTATATAACATAATTTTATAATTGTAAAATTATGCCTATTTGTTTTAATTAAGTGTTGTTAAATGGAGGCTTACACAAAAATTCAATAAAACACCATTTAAATACTTGTGGGATTCTTGTATTCTATATTTTTTGATTGAAAGACCATTGTTGGGACTACTTTTCTCTGTTAGATACACTGATATTCTAAATTTACTAATTTTTTGTTTTCTGTCACATGATGGAAATTGATGTCTAGTTAAATTTTCTCACTTGTAAGCCATAAAATCAATTTATTTTCTTTCATGAATAGAATCTTATGTTTTTAAGTAAATAATTCTTTTAATAATTTTTTGATGTTAATAGGAAACATGTTTTTTATGTATAAAATTATCATGTGAGATATAAAATTACTTCAATATTATTTTTAGTTTTCTACTACAATAGAAAAATTATAAATCATATTATTTCATCGCATACAGGTTGTTTAACTGTAGAAAGAAAATCACTTACACATGGTATTGTGAATAATTTGACACATGCATGAAGAAAGATGACAATTCTTATGGAAATATTTAGTGTCACAATTTCTATTCATCAAGTGTATGCACAATAAGGTTTTCATTTAATTTTCTCAATACTATTTACAATTTCTCTTGGAATCTTATATTATTGGAATTAATTATTTTACACATATGGTTTTCTATGATAATTAATAAATCAAAACAATATAGGGTACCAATACTAGTGATTGATCACAAAGACTCAATCTAATCAATTCTATATGAAAAGTATGTTCGATAATATATAACTAAAAAAGTTTCACATCTATGAGATTCTTTGATGCAAGCACAAATATATAATTATTTACATTTTCTCAAAACAATATTTTTCTATATTTAATTTTTAAATTACGTTTTATTTTTTAGGTATCTATGAAGTATATTCTATTTATCTTTTTTGTATATTTTTTTACATGTGTTTATATTTTTAGGCATGTAATATATATATATTTTTAAAAAAAATATACATTCAAAGTTTTTTTAAACGGACATGAAAACTCTCCACAATGAATCTAAACACCATATTTTAAGAAAACCAATATCTAAAGACTCATTGATGGAAATTCCATATAGATTTTTAAAATGATCGATGTTAAAAGACTTTTACAGATAATTTCCATGTCAAATATTACATAAAACTGATATAAAATTTCTTATCAATAGAATTTATAAATTGGTTTTATGTAATAACTAACATCAAATATCTCAAAAAAATACTTTTGATGTCAGTTATCAAATAAAAAAATCATTGAAAGTCTTAGTGATAAGATTTCAATGTCAGTTTTTATAAACCATGGACTTGAAAAGCCTGCTAAATTCAATTTTAATTAGTTTTTGGATGTCATTTTTAATAAAAAAGACATGAAAACTATAATTTATAACATATACTATATAAAAAATTGTTACAAAACAGTGTTAAATGGGAAAAATTACATGAAATTATATATTTCCACTAGTGAATTGGGTGTATCTTGTATGTACTTCCTTAAGAGGGATACATAGAAACAATTATGCATTTCAGACAGATTTAGTGGAATGGTATATTGATTGGCCACAACACAAATGTAATTAAGAATATCAAAGTGGTTAGTGTATCAAGGACTGAGCTTTTTTATCATTCCAAACCTCATAACTCTATTATATGATGATATTCTAAGAAATACTTTTTCCCCATCCTCAAACACAAAGTCATGTCATTGATTGTTAACTAAAAAAAATTTGACTATGTGTTGATATAATGTAATGTTAAATGACTTAGACCTTATATGATATTTCCTAAATATTTGTTGTTCCCAATTACTTCATTTTTTAAACTCCATCATTGTATGTTGTAGTTTTGTATTTCTACCTATAAAGAGTTCCTTTTTGGGCAAACTGAATTTTTGTGTGTAAGATATTGTTGTATGATAACTCAATTAGAAGAAGTTTTTTATCCTAGTGTAGGTTTTAATAAAAATTTTATCCTAATTATAAAACATAAGTACTAACAAAACCAAAAAATGACATAACAAGTAAATAATAAATACAAGAATAAAACAATAAATAGAAAATTAATTTTTTTACAAATGGATTGGGTTGTTTAGATCAAAATTTAATTGATAAATTCAAGTCTACTTTGATATCCATGGATAATTATTTTCACTAAAACATTTATAGGATTAAGTTCTTATTTAAATGGTGTTTTTCACTCTATAGAGGTCAACGACAAAAGAATGAGTGACAAATACTTAAAGAAACATCTCTAATCAGTAAAAATATAGAACTCTCTATGATAAGAAAAACTAGAGTAACTATAAGCACCATATTTTCTTTCTCAATTCAATGATCCCTACCCCCTAATGTTTGATATTTATAGGAATGAGACCATTCAATACCCTCTAAGGAAACTAAACCTAAATAAATCCTAATACGGTGAAATAAAAGGCCTCCAAAAAACATTTGGTATATTTAGTAACACCCAAAAGTGGATTATGATCCAAACCACATTGTTATATTCCTTAATCGTCCTCCAAATATGTTAAATTTGGTAAAGGAGGTTCCTAAATGGTTTATTTCAGAAATACTACAAATTTTCTTTTATGTAATAGGCCTTGAATGTCAATCAATCCAAGCCTGATCCTAAGTCCAATTTAGGATTTTTTTTATTTCCTCATGTTTACATATCGATATGATAAATAATTTAGTATTTATGTTATAATGAAAAATTATTTATTTAATTAAATATTTTAAATTCATAAATCAAAAATCAAAATTGTGTTTATAATAAAAGTAAACATTTTTAAACATAACATAATTCTATTAGTCAAAAAAATCCGATTTAGAATTATTTTCTTTGTGACCCCAATAGCCCTCTGTAATTTTTTTAATAATTATCAAATATCATTATAATTATAATTATGGATATATATTTAATAATTCATCATTTATACCCAATTTACAATGTGAATTGGTTTTATATAATCCACAACATGTCCATTAGCAATGTTCTTTTGTACATGACATAATGATTAAACAAGATACATGGTTAATATCAATCCTGTGTAGCTTATCTTATTTACTATATTTCCAAGTTCATTAAATGTTATATAATTTCATCACATTTAATTATATTTGGGTGGATATGATATTACTTAGTCATAACTCAACTGAGGGCATTAATGTCATAACCCATCAAATGGGTGGACACATCTCGTCTTGGTTAATCAAATTCATTTATTTGAATGGTGTCATACCCAATTAATTTATATTAATCTAAATTATAAAATGACCTTAGATAGGTATCAATATATGAAACTTCACACATAGGGAACCTATTTTAAAACCTCAATTAAAATGATACATAACCAATATTCAGTTAAGTAATTCCATTTAAACATGTATGAAAATATATGTGGTGTGCATTAGGAGGTTCAATCCATATATGTTCACCAACTTATACTCTATAAGGGTTTAGATTTATCACATTTAAAGTTATCTTACTCAGATATATCTTAACCTATCATCAAAACCCAATAAAATGATCATCTATTAGGGATAACCTAATTGTAAATATATTACATTCATTTTTGACATATCATCTATATTTTTTTATGAAAAAACATAAATAAATTATATAATGAATTGCCATTAATATACATTAAATGATACAGTCCATCTTTAATCCCCCAACACATGATTAACATTTGGGAAAAATCTAACAATGTTCTACATTCATAAAATCTATTCACCCCATGTATCTAATTGTATGAGAAATGGTTTGGATTGCTAGATTTTATTATGGAAGTAAATTTGTTATGGGGTTTGTGATATTATTCTCTATAATAACTCAACATGTAAGATATATGATTTCTCCGTAAGGTATTTTTTGTTTATGTTTCATTTTAAGTACCTTCACTTGTTTAAATAAGTGTTTTTCCAAGTTCATGTGATGATTATGGGGTGTTTTGGGGGATCGGGATATGAAAAAGGGAAGAAAAAATAGTTTCTGGGTTGTTTCACAGTTTTCGCACAGTTACAGCTAACTATGCAGATCTGCCAAGGTAACCTTAAAAAGGGGTTTTTTTAGACAGTAGCATTTTCACGGCTTTTCAAACCATGTAGGTAAACCGTGCGGCCCAGTAACATTGATAAAGTCACAAAAATTCCATTACGTTATTTTTTATGTTCCACTCAAGATTTATCTTCTTCTTTCTCCTTTGAACCTTGGTGATGAAAAAAGATTCCAAGATCTTCTAATAGGTGATACTCCTTCGATCCTAGGTCATTTGTAGTTCCATCAGTTGAGGATTGAAGATCCAGGAAAGGATAACCCCCTCCTTGCTTCCTTTTCTTGATTAGGATTTGTATATTTCTCCTCTCTCAATCTGGAGCTCTAAAACCCTTATTTTTCAGTGAGATTTGGGGTAAATAATTGAAGGGGGTTTAGATCAGGATCTAAGGAATTCATTATGGGTGAGTTCACTATTGGATTTGAGGTAGGTGGTCTACAAGTTATATCCCAAATTTTTCATTTAGATTTTTTCATGTAGGGTTTTATTATTTCTCTCTTATTGATGTGTTATTGAATCTGTTGGAAGAATGTGATGTATTGAGTGTAAAAATACCCAAAATAATTCCTCGTGATTCATTTGAGATCCATGAAGTATATTGTGACTTATTTTAGGGCCGCCCATGGGGTGCGCTGACCCTTTAGAATGGGGTAACAGAAATTTAAGGTATGAATTTGATTCAAAATGTTGTAAATCCTTAGAGAATCATTTACTTGGGCTATGTAATGAGTTATAAGGTTTTCATTTAGTTGTTTCTAATGTGGTTAAAGGATAAGGGATTGTTTGGTTGGCATGTAATGGTGATAAATTCGATTAATGAGAATATGTTAAGAGAATATGTTGTTCTTGAATATTCCTAGTGAGATAGGCATGGGAAAAAGGAAATGGGGATAAATGGTTATGGGGAATAAATTATGAATGTGTTAATGGATTGTGTAATATGGTTAATTTTACCATTTTTTGATATTATTGTGATGTTTCCAATGGTATTTGAAATGCTTGGTTTTAATGTGGTTATTGTGGAAATTGATAAATAAGAATGTGCACATGTCCTGGTAGAGTGGGGTATAGACATGGGGTTCTATTCCCATCGGTCAAGTTTGAATAAGGTTTGGGTTCTTTGCTTTTTTAGTGTAGGCCTTTTGTGATAGGGGACACCTATGGGTTGCATCACTTTCAGCCTCCTTGAGGATCCCCAAGTATATGTTCCTGGCTCCTCGCTTATTCTATTTTTTATAAAAAGAAATTCAATGTCAGTCATAGTTTGACTGAGGTTCTATTATTCACCCTCTAAATGCATGGGTTGGAGAAGGGGACAATATTTTATTCCCCAAACAGATTCATTCAACCCTGATAGAGGCTTCTAGGTGAGGATAATATGGTTTTTCTGATGTGATGCCTAGTAAGATAAGATGTGATTTTTCCCATATTCCTTGATAATATTGAACATCCCTAATCTATTAAATACATGATAAAATAGTGAACTAAACTTTGAGATACTTAAGTTATGAACATGGATTAAATGGTATAATTACATAAAAGATCATAATCTATAATGTATTATTGAGTTGTTTCCTTTTCCTTCCATTATTTACCAATTTCATGAACTATCGATTTGATTGGATATTTTGTAGACACTATTTGTGATTTCCTATTGAGTTGTACTCACACCTTTATCGTGCTGTCGTTGGGTACCTAACTAGATTTCATGATTACAAGTTCGGAAAGAGGTAAGGGTTGTGTGATAGAGAAGTTAGTCATGTTTGGTATGTTCATAGAGGAGGTCTGAGACATGGATCCATGACCTTTTTTTTCCTCTATTTACCTTTCTTTTAGGGTTGTTCGCTTGGCACTATAGAATGACATGGAATATTTACTATTGGATATGGTTTATACACAGTTGTTGGAAGGTTATTTATGTTTTTTCATAGTTTTTTATATATTGATTTTTCTATTGTTCATATCTTCCACTATGTCTTACTCTGAAAGAATGGGTATAGCCTCCCCACATGACTCTTAGACCCTCATCACTAGCCGACAACCACTGGTGTATTGGGGGGCATGCTTGAGGTCATTTCATGACCTGAGTCGGGGCACCCATTAGTGGCTCCTGGGTCGGGGGTGTTACAAAGTGGTATCATAGGAGTTCTTTTCTCTTACTTACTATTTGAGGATTGTAGACGAGAGATTGGGATAGAGTCGGGACATGTTAATGAACTCATTCATGGGAGTAGCCATGCCATGTATGATGGAAACCCCATGTCACCCTAGGTGGGAATTGTTATTCTTGTTGTGTGTTGTTACATTTGATGATATTTCACCATTGGGTGACACACATGTGGGGTGATATGAAAGTTTCATGATATTTTTCTCGTGGCTAGAATGGCATGAAGTTGTGAATTCATGCATCGTTCTAGGAACCTGTGTAAATAAGTGAAATGAATCTTATTAGGCACACACATGTGATGGGTGTGTGGGGAATAGTGAATATGATGCATTAAATTTCTTGAAAATGAGGGAAATTGGTTATAATAAAATTGTTAGAATGATGTGTAATGTAAGGTTTGTAACCGTTTGAGTTATTTTTGAGTTAACTCTAACCTTGGTGGGGTTTCTAGGGGTAGTGTTCTAGTTGTGACCTGGCTCATTTTGTTATTGTGTGAGAAGTGGTTTGTTTGTGGATAGTGATGATCGTTCCTTTATAATTTCTTAAAGGCTTTATGGTATGTGTTTTAAAGATCATGTTTGGAATTGTAGAGAAATGCCACCATGAAGACGTGTTTCAGTTGGCTGACAGGAGGATGTTTCCAAGAATGATACCCGAGTAGTGGATAAATGGGACTTAGTGTTTCAAGATGATAGGGAATGCAAGTTCCATGAGAACCTCGCTCGTTTTATACAGATTATGGAATTGGAACCAAGGTGGGTTGCACTGAGTATGTTTGAGATGAATGGGTAGTTTCAACAACAGCACCCTTCGAACATTACCAGAGAGAGTGGGTCAGAGGCATTGGATTTCTAGATAGAGTCAATCCAGACTATTCTAGAACATTTGGAGAGTCCTCTAGATAAGCGAGTCAAGTTAAAAGCCTATATACTGAGAGACCAATAAAATCGTTCGGGGGGCATCCTGGTTCAAAGAGAGTAGGCTGCAGGAATGATAGTGAAGGATTATCAAGAGAAGTTTCTCAAACACTTTTAACTAGAAACCTTGATTCAGAAGAATGATGAATATTTTATTAACTTGAACCAAGGGAAAATGTTATTAATGGACTATGCTAGTCACTTCACTGATTTTTGACACATTATTCTGATGTTGATAGAAGCGAGGCATCTGCAGAGAAACGTTTCTAGAATGGGATGATACACGAGATCATGTTTCAAGTGAATATATTTTGCTTGAAAAGGTTTTATAATGTAGTGGATAAAACCCTTATCTCATAGAGGAACCTGAAGGGTTCTTTGGGTAGTGAACATGTGTTGCTATCTAGGCATGAAATTGATGCATCTTCTGATAGTAAGAAGCATTTTTCTGGAAATTTTCAGTATGGTGGAAACATGGAGAGCTGACAAAAGAGGGGTTATCCTTTTAGGGTTGTTATCAGGTGTTTTATAATTAGTGTGGTAGTATGGAGTGCATGTGTGGCTTGTGTCCCCTACTACCAGTTGAGCATCCTGTGTGCTCTAGGCTAGATAAAGTGCAGAGGTTCTACAAGAACCCACGATAGTTAATAAATGATGGAAGTTAGAGGCATTTGTTGAGTATAGGCATGGGGTCTGTTACCCTGTATCAGGTAGGCATTTGGACTCCATGGATCACACTATTAGGGGTGGTGGATGTGGAACTCCAAGAGGATATCATCCATAGCAATAGGGAAATGAAGTACCGGGTACTCAGGCTGGAGCCCAGGGTAAAGGAGAAGGTTATCTCCATGAAGTTTTGACTATATATAAAGGTGGCAAGGTAGGACTGTCTACTGTTTGAGGTACTATCCTTGTAGCTTCTGCACTCTCTAGTGCTTCATTTGATATTGGTTTTATTCATTCTTTTATTTCTGCTCATTCTGTAGTTGTGTAGGGATTAACCATGGAATGTGTGTATGGGTTAATGTCACTTTATACTCAATTGGGGGTACTAGACAATAACATTAGGTAGTGTAGGGGTTTTAAACTAAAGGTTGGTGGATATCATTTTATGTGGGATCTTATTGTTCTAGAGATTTCATGTTTGGACCTAATATTGGGTATGGATTGGATGGTGTTGTATCAAGGCCATATCCACTATTACTAACATTATTTAACATTCAAATCTCTCGATGGAGACACTTATATCCTTTATGGTTGTGGGATACTCGAGCGATCTACATAGGCTACTATGCCAGTAGTTGGGAGAACTCATATCCCAAGTAGAATGTCTTATGCTAGATGATGTGGAGAAAGAGTAGTCAGTATTCCCTCCGATTATGAATCTATTTCGGGATGTGTTTTGGAAGTTCTTATAAGGACTACCACCTAAGAGATATGTAATGTTTACAATTGATTTGTTACTAGGGGAATATCCAATTTCCATTCCTCCATATTTAATAGAACCAATAGAGCTACAAGAACTGAAGGTTCATCTATAGGAGTTGGGGCGTAAGTGGTTTATTTATCCCTGTACATCACCATGGGAATCTCATATATGATTTTTTAAGAATCCTGACTAGTCACTAAGGCTATGTTTCAATTATAGGATGTTGAACCATAATAAAGGGAAGAACTGATACCCTCTTCCTAGAATCAATGACCTATTTGACCATCCTATTGGTGCATTAATGTTTTCTATTATCAATTTGAGATCAGCAGACCATCAGTTTAGGGTGATACCTTTTGATGTACCCTAAATAGATTTCTGAAGTAGGTAAGGGTTTAATGGATTTTTGGTGATGAAATTTGGGGTGACCAATGCACTAGTTGTGTTCATAGATTTGATGAACTAGATATTTCTCCCATATCTGGATCAGTTTTTGGTTATCTTTGTTGAAGAAATCTTGGTGTACTTCATAACTCATGATGATCATGACAAACACCAGGACATCATCTTGATTACACTAATAGAGCATAGATTTATGACATGATATCAAAATTTTAGTTTTGGTTTTATGAGGTCCACTTTTTTGGACATATCATATCTTATATAGGTGTGTTGGTGGATCCATAGAAGGTTCAGGTTGTGGTGACTTCGTAGTATCCAATGAATATTTCTAATGTCCATATTTTTCTGGGTTTGGTCAGTTATTACAAGAGGTTCATAAGATAATTTTATCATTTGGAAGTGTTGATAATAGTCTTAACAAAGTAGGGGATAATTTTGAATGGTTATAAGCTTATGAGAATTCTTTTCAAGAGTTAAAGAAGATTTTGACTACCAAACATATTTTGACCTTAACCAAACTGGGTAAAAATTACACCTTATTCTGTGATTTATCTAGTGATGGACTTTTGGAAATGTTAATGTAGGATGACCAGGTTGCAGCTTTAAAATCTAGGCAATTGGGACCACATGAAAAAAATTACCCTAATAATTACCTTGAGCTAGCTATTGTGGTTCATTACATTATGTGATTGAGTAATTATTTTTCTGGATAACCCTTGATAGTGTTTACCAACTATAAATGTATCAAATACATATTATCTTAGCGGGGCATGAATCTTCAACAATGAAGGTAAGTCGGTTACCTATAATCCTTTGATATTGAATTGGTCTATACATCATCGAAGGGGAATACTGTGGCTAATGATATAAGCTGGAACACTCAGTTTTAGGTGGTTCAAAATCTAGTTCATAGTGGAAGATAATGGCCTTGTTTTTTAAGATTCATTTGGAGGTATAGGATTGGCATGGGTGGATGGATCTCACATCCATAGTAGATGAATTTGTGCTTTTTAATTGTGTCTAGGAGAGTCAGCTATTGGATCCAAAGTGTTTGGTTATAAAGTAAAGTCTTAAAGGTGGGGAGTCACATTCTCCTTGGGATTTTGGTGCTGATGGAGTTTCTTATGTTCATTTTTGTGTTGTAGTACCAACAAGTTTATAGGAAGAGTTGATTCATGAGTTCAATACATCGAGGTGGGCATTGCATTATGTTTTAACCAAGATGTATCGTGATCTCTGTAGGAAGTATTGGTGATCAGGAATGAAGAAAGAGTTTGTGAGTTTCGTGTCATGATGCCTTACCTGTCAGTAGGTGAAGGCTGAACATTAGAGTCCATGTGGGTTGTTGTGTTCATTTTCCATTCCAGAGTGGAAGTGGAATGACATAATGATAGACTTTCTAGTTTATCTATTGAGGATTCCTCAAATTAATAATGGAATCTAGTTAGTTATGGACCAGTTTATAAAATTATCTTATTTCTTTCAGATCGAGTAGACTTATACAGTAGACTAGTTGGGTGATTTATATGTTTGATAGATAGTGTGGTTGTATGGTGTGATGAGAACCAAAGTTTCATATTGTGATGCATGTTTCACTTTGCATTTCTAGTAGGGATTGTAGAATTCATTTGGTACCTAAGTGTTTTTGAGTATGACTTATCACCCACAGACTGACGGGCATTCAGAACATATGATCTAGGTATTAGAGGACATGTTGAGATCTTGTGTGATGGATTTCAGTGGTTTGTGGTAAAGGCACTTGTCGCTCATTGATATTTCTTACAACAACAGTTTCATGCCACAATTTAGATGGATCATTTTGAGGCTCTGTACGGGAGACAACGTAGATCTATGATGTGTTTTTTAGAGGCTGAGGAGTATGATATGTTAGGATTGAGTCTCATGTAGGAGACGTCAGAGAAGGGTCAATTGATTCAAAAGAATATGGAAACGGCCATGAGCAGGTAGAATTCATATGTAGATCGGCGTCTTAAACCTATCAATTTTATGGTGAGTGATAGTGTGTTTCTTTAGTTGTCACCAAGGATGGTTCACCATCAAATTTGGAAGTAGGGAAAGTAAGTGCCTTGGTACGCGGGTAAATTTGACATTAAGGAGAGGATCAGACTGGTGGCTTATCGATTAGCTCTTCCATAGTGGTATAGTGGGATGCATGATATTTTCCATGTTTCAAAGCTCTAAAAATATCACCCTGATCCATCTCATGCGATAAATTCCGATGATGTTGAGATTGAGGTTGATGCATCCTTTAAGAAGCATCTGATTATTATTGTGGATCATAGTGAGAAGGTATTGTGGGGAAAAGTTATACCTTCGGTTCATGTTCTATAGTAGCATGGAAAATTCCAAGAGGGGACTTCGAACCGATAATCAGATATATGGGCTCAATGGTCCAAAATATTTTCCTTGGGAACTCAATGATTCTCAGTAGTAGAAACTCAAGGACAAGCCGTTATACCATGGGGAGGTTGTAATATCCCAGATTTCTCCAAAATGTATGTTTTGTTTACGCCTCAGTCTAAGTATCTTCCCCCGTTTAAATAAGTGTTTTCCTAGATTCATGTGAATATTTGGGGGTGTTTTGTGGGTTTAGGACATGAAAAAGGAAATAAAAATGAGTTTTTAGGCTATTGAATGGATTGTGTACGGCTAGTGCTAATAGTACAGATCATCCCAGGTAACCGTGCAAAGGGGCTATTTTTAGAAAAAATCATCTTCATGGTTTGAGAAAGATTTTTCAAACTGTGCATCCTAGTAACTTTGAGAAATTTTAAAAAAACTTTATGGGTTTTTTATTTTCCATTCGTGGTTTCACTCCTTCTTCCTATGAATCCTTGTGACGATCCAAGATTCCAAGATCTTCTAAGAGGTTATAATCCTTTGATATTAAACCATTTAAAGTGCTGTTAGTTGAAGATTGATGATCTAAGTAATTATAATCCCTTCCTTACCTCATTTCCTTGATTAGGTTTTGTATCATTATCCTCTCTCTATCCAAAACTTTAAAACCCTTATTTTTCAGTGAGATATTGGGTAAATCATTGAATGGTCTATAAATCGGGATATATTGCCTCGATTAACGGTGTGTGTTTCTCCTGTAAATGGAGATTACCTTGTTTGTTTAAGGTTTAAAGTTCTTAATCGGTTTCTAACGGTTTTATTCATAGAACCTGAAACATACAATGATTCTATATCCATTTGGACATACTTTCCAAAGGTAGGTTCTCATTAGTTGTGGACTGATGAGGCTTAAGAACTTGCATTGGTTGAGATGATGGGAGGTCAGATTCATCACACCTTTTTGGGGGAAATTATTATCTACTCTAGGACTCTCTTACAGATTTAAGTTATGTCCATGAATTCTTATTAATTTTCCAAGCATGAAAATGAGTTTCTCCTTTAGACCTTGAAATCAATGAATGATATGTATGGGGTTTTGAGAATCATTTATATGTATTTTAGGTTCTTCATCAATAGAAAATCATCTATATGAATTAGAGATTCTTAGTCAATGGTATCCTTCAATACATTATATAGAAATCTCTTGGTCACTATGATGACCATACTGGTTTTAAGGCCACTCAGTGGGGCACTTGAAGTTTATTGTCATTCATAAAGACATGGATTATTTTAGAGGTGGGATCGAACCCACAGATGGGTTACCTACGTATCCTCATTGGAAAAGGAATCAAAACCCACGTAGTTCAATAAGAAAGATATAGTTTAACATCATATGGGACATACAATAATTAATGAAATATGGGCTTGAACCTTAAAAAGGGTTCCTATGTACTCTACTTTTAAGGCAGAGATCAAAGTCCACATAGTTCGGGTGAAGAAGTATGATGTTTATGCATGATTAAGGGACCAAAGAGAGATGTTGTAATTACTTTTACACTCTAAGCTCACATGAGTCATGCTCGGTGTGAGAAAAAAGATTTCTCAGTAAAATCGACGATTGTGACATGAAAGATGCAATCATAATAAATGATGTGGGGCTTACGTATTTATGACTTCCCAAGAGAAGGGTCCATAAAGGTATTTATACTTTATGAAGATTTGGGATTTTAACTTAGGACTTACTCTTGAAAAGGAAGCCAAAAATTTAATAGGGACTTATGATTGGGTTTTCTTCCTGAGAAGGAAGCACAAATAAAAAGAAATTAAGACCGGGGATTACTCCTGAGGAGAATTCCCATATTAAAGGGATTTGTAATTTCGGGCTTACTCCTAAGAAAGAGTCCCAATTAAGGGACATTATGATTGGGACTTATTCCATATAAGGAGGACCATATTAAGAGGACTTGTAATTTGGGGCTTACTGTTGAGAAGGAGGCCCAATTAATTCTTATCAAATTAGGGAACCAAAAAAAGAACCATGCCACAAATATCTTTGAAGGGGGTTTTGAAGGCTATCTTTGAAGGGGAGTGGTGGATTTGAGGAAAGGAGGTGACTAGGAAGGAGGCGCGCAAGTATTGTTCTGGCACACAAGTCCTGGTTGCGCAAGTATACTTGCGCGACATCAGTCACCTTGGGTGACTAAGAATATATAAGGTAATACTTGGGAGAATTTGAACTCAAGCCCTTACTATCATCCCTAGAGGCTTCCATAAGAGTGGCGCGCAAGTTCCCTTGACAGGGAAAGGCGGCGCGCAAGATCCGTCACTTACCTTAAGGGCTGGACACGTAGGCACGCAAGTATTGATGAGTTACAATACGTAGGCCTTATTCTTCCTATTTAGAGCTTCCGTTATAGCTAAATAATTACCTTAGAAGTGTTCGAAAGATGCTAGAAAAAGACTTGGGCGACCAGAGCTTGAATCTGAGTTTCGGAAAAAACGTCCGCAGAATAGGGGGCCCACAAGGGCTATTTATAGGCCACCTGATTTTGGGAGAAAAGACACGTTGGGCATGCAAGTGGCATACGAGCCTCATGTCTGGCACACAAGTTACTTGCATGCCCAAGGCTGGTGCGTAGGTAGACTTGCACGCCTTAATGGCTTTGCAATTTTTGAGGAATATTCCTTTTTCTTTACTTGATGTACTCTCCTTAGTTAATCTTTGGACTATGTGATGGAACATAGAATCATAAAAATTCCCCCCTTAGAGTTGGATCTGAAAAAGTAAAGTGGGTTTGACTCTGAGGAAAATGAGAAACCAAGATCTAGCGGCTCGCAGGTATGAGGCTCGCAGGTTGTGGCGCACAAGTTTCTGGATCACCTATAAATATAGGCGTCACTTCGTGCAAAGAATCTAGCTTTCGAACGCTTCTCACTCTCGTTGCGCAAGTGAGCTCTCATCGCGCAGGTGTCTTGGATTTTCACTCATATACGCTTTTGTTCGTTGTGTTGCGCTTCCTCAGTCTTTTTCTGACTTGCACGCCAGTACTAGCATGGCAAAACTTGCGTGACCGGCATAGACTTGCGTGCCTTAATGCCTTAGACATTTTTATAAATTTATTCACAAATTTTATAAATAAATAACATACATAAAAGTTATTTATCTGATCTTTTTGCAGATTCAATGGCTCCCAAAAGAATTAGATCGGCTAATGAGCTGGCTAGCAAGTAGATTGATGACATGATGAACATCATTGGCCATGATTACTATGATATCTGCGACAACACTCTCCCAGATTTGGACAAGTACTTGATGAAATATCATGTCAATTTCCCACATAGTATATACCTGACTTTATAGGACCATGGTCATCTGCAAGGAGTCAACATTCTAGATGCAAAGAACTATATTCATCATTCATGGTTTCAGACTTACACCAATTTCTCTCCGGCAAATGTCTCAGTTTCAGGATCAATTTTCAATGCTGGCACAGTGGAGAGGGCGTTCATAATTCATCATAGCCCTTGTGCCCCAGATCTGAAACCTCATATGCTCAAGATGCTGTCGCACTATTATCCCTCTATTTCGGTTATGCTGTCCATTAAGAGCAGCAACAATTGTGTGAACATTCAAATTTTTTCTCCATGCCATTTCCTTAAAGAAATGAAAATAGAAATCCCATGGGCTGATGTTTTTTCCTCTTTCGGTTGGTGGAGAGAAGACTATCATGACATTAGAACAATATCTGAAATGATTACTCTCTCCAAATGGCTCTTTACTTCAAATTCTCCATTCTCAAATCCATATATCCATCTTCCAAGTCTCTTGGACAGAAACAGAGTCACTATTTGATCAACAAAAAATCTTCTCAAACCGCACTTAGGAACATTATTTTACAATTGTTCCAAGAAGAACTGGTATCAATGCGTCTCTTATTTTATCCAATTGAATGAATGAATTCTAGGTGGCTGCTGATGAAGTTCGAGATGCTGTAAATCAAATGAAGAGTTATGTTGAAAGCCTCTTGTGATTCATGAAAAACGGAAGAGACTCCAGTCTATGGATTTCCTTCGAACTCTTGTGCATCAATAAAAAAGACATTTCACCTTCAATCATTTGAACGTACATTCTTTTTTAACCTGCTTTAAATTTTTACCTAAGGCAATGGGCTTAGTATGCATAGTTTGATTTTTGATAGGGTGATACAAAAAACCCCACAAACTTTGCATCTTTAAATTTCTCAATATTACCTAAATCATACAAAAATGTACATTTAGTTATCTGGGACTTAACTTTTGTCAGATTTTCCTTGTATTTTGTGGGCAGTTTATATTCATGGACATCGGACATAAAAAGGCTAATGTTTAAGGTCAAATAGCTTTGACCGAATGGATTAAAATTTAGTCAATTCCTTAATAATTTATCTGAAAACATATTACCAAATACAATTATGGGAAAAAACATGTAAACTATGACTTAAAAAATTCTGAATCTGAGGAATGATATGAGAAAAAGGGCTAAATGGAATTAAAGTATTTTCTAAGAGTGAAGTTACCACTATTTGAAAACACAGTTAAGGGGTTGAATTATGCAGGGCCACTTAAGGGAATTGGCTACATAGTCAAATAATATCATCTTTTGGCTGACATGTCCGTTATTAAGACTACTTATGAAATCCCACCTAGGGGCATGTATTTCATAGTCAGGCAAAAGAACTCTCAAAAATTTTACTTTTCTATTGCTAAAAAGCCAATGAATGTTTATGGAGATTCAAATTATCCAAAGCATAGATTCTACTGTATGGAGAGAGGTACATGAATATGGAGAGGATATTTCCAATCAAGATTGTCAAAAAAAATTGGATGAATGTCACTCCTGTGAAGGTTTGACCCAAACGTTGGGAAGTGAAATATAAACCACAGACATAAATACTTTTAGATCATAAAAAAGTGTATGGGACAAATATGTTAAGGATGGCTATTTTTTCAGATCTGTACATATTGTTTTTAAGACAAATAAGGACAAAATAGGTTTTTCTCCCAAGAATGAAGTTACCACTATTTAACAAACCCGTTAGGGGGTTGAATTATGTAGGGCCACTTAAGGGCATTGGCTACATAGTCAAATAATATCATATTTGGGATAATAGGTCCATTATGTAGACTACATATGCAAGGCCACCTAGGGGCACATGCTGCATAGTCAGGCAAAAGAATTCTCGGGAATCAGAAATTGTGTGACAAGAAGTTAAAAAAATGGTTATGAAGATCTGGAAGTATTTATGTTTAGGAGTATGAGACATAAAAAACAGGCATTTTCCAATGCATGAAGGCGATACACAGACCAATGCTAACCATAATCATGTTGTGGATGGGTCCTGAATTGAGGTGCTAGACTTCACTACACATCCCATTAGAATGGGAATCAAGCCATACGTAGTTCTTGAAATAGAGTTTAACATCATGTGGGATGAGAGTGTAGGAGATCATAGTTTAGGGTCATAGAGCTCAGACCATAATGAGGAATACACATTTTGTGTTTTATAAACCTAATGTGAATCAAGACTAGGGTTTTCATACCACATTCATGTTTTCACAGGGGGACTTTTCAGCCAAGGGACTGAAAGTGGAATTTGGGGTTAGGCCCAAAGACTTGGGGATGGATTCGAGGGATGCTCGAACATTGCTATGTATCCCATAAATATGGGTATCAAGACAAGTTCTTGAAATACCCTCTATACAAATTTGGTTCATACAAATGAAGGGTGAAAGGGGACTTTAATGCAATGATGGTTTGACCCAAGATTAAAGGTTTGGGCATTCCCATGTATGCACATAGTCCTTGGAATATGACATGGTTGTAGATCAATGTTAATAATGATTCCCTCTCAAGTGAGGGTGTCGAAGACAGTGGTAACTTATTTTCATAAAGGACAAAAGTACGAATAGTTTAGGGTCATATACATGGATCGGTGCTGCATCGTTTAGCGTCATGTCGCTAAGACGTATTGCTATGCAGTTTAATGTCTTGTAGTAAGGGAAATGGGGGACTGTATAGTTTAACGTCATATTGCAAGGACGATGGTGAACCAATGTGATGATATTGCTTTTGGGCATGAACCTTAGGAGGTTGCCTACATACCCAGCCTAGAAGGCAAGGGTCATAGTTTGCATAGTTAAATTGAAAATGAATTGTTGATCAAGTTTTACTTGAGGAAAACAACCTAAAAATTCTGTTGGGACATACGCATGGTTAGCAGCCCAGAGAGGGTATTATGGTTGAAGTTTACTCTAATCTCATGTGAGTCATACTCGGTATGAGAATCAAGAGGTAGAAACAACCATAATGATGCACAGTTTAAAGTCATGTAGGACATATAAGGGACTGGACACAGTTTAACGTCATGTTGGACAACAGAGGGACCATGTAGTTTAAAGTATTGCAGTAAGGACTAAAGGGACTATGCAGTTTAAAGTCTTGCAGTAAGTTCTAAAGGGACTATGTAGTTTAAAGTCTTACTGTAAGGACTAAAAGGACTATGCCATTTAAAGTCTTGTAGTAAGGACTAAAGGGACTATGTAGTTTAAATTTTTGCAGTAAAGACTAAAGGGACTATGTAGTTTAAAGACTTCCAGTAAGGACTAAAGGGACTATGCAGTTTAAATTCGTGTAGTAAGGACTAAAGGGACTATGTAGCTTAAAGAATTTCAGTAAGGACTAAAGGGACTATGCAGTTTAAAGTCTTATAGTAATGACTAAAGGGACTATGTAGTTTAAAGTCTTATAGTAAGGACTAAAGGGACTATGTTGTTTAAAGTCTTGCAGTAAGGACTAAAGGGACTATGTAGTTTATAGTCTTGCAGTAAGGACTAAAGGTACTATGTAGTTTAAATTCTTGTAGTAAGGACTAAAGATGTATTTGTGTTACACAAAATACTTCATCAGAAATCTGGCATTGGTTTGAGTCGTGATGGGTTCTCCAACCATTGAGATTAAATAATAAGCTCCATTGGAGTAGACCTTATGTATTGAGTAAGGTACTTCCCACATTGAATCAAGCATTAGAGGTTTCATTCCTTGTATCATTGGAATTCGGAGGACCAATACTAATTCTCATTGAATGAAAGAACAAAGACAGACTTTTTGTTGAAATCTCATGCTATTCGATTATGATAGACTTCCAAGTGGTGCAGGGTGCACAATATTTTTTCATCTAATAATTCCAATTCGTCCAATTTCATTTGAGATTGTTCATATATAGATGACTGATCACAAATGGTTACTCTGAGAAAGGTAATTTAACCTCAGTGGGAAAGACTTCTTCTATTCCATATACCAATGAATATGGAGTTGACCACGTAAGAGTGCGGGTGGTGGTCCGATAAGCCCATAAAGCATGAAAATTTTTATCAGGCCATGATTTCTAATCTTTATCCACCTTTTTTTGAAGTATGTTTGAAAGATTATTATTGAAGGCTTCTATTTGGCCACTTCCTACTGCATGATACCAAGATGAATGGTTGGATTTGATGTTGTATTCTTGATACAACTTCCATACCTCGGATGAACAGATTTTGGTGCCATTGTCCGTCAATATGTTATGAGGGACACCAAATCTGGTAATAATGTTAAACTTGATGAAGATAACAATGCTTTTAGAAATAACTTATTTGAGAGGTATTTCCTCTTCCCATTTGGAGAAGAAGTCAGTAGCAGTAAGAATATACTTAAACTGCTTGGATGTAGCCGAAGGGTAAGGTCTGACTACATCCATTCCCCATGTGGCAAATGGCCATGAGTATTTAGCTATATGAAGAAAATTTGGGGGTTGATGAATGAAATTAGAATATAATTGGAAATAATGACACTTTTTAGTGAAATAAACACAATATTGTATCATTGAAGGCCAGAAGTGTCCAAGTCTTCGAATTTGATCAGACAGTGTATGTCCAGACTGGTGGGCACCACAGACTCCTACATGTACTTCTTTCATGAAATCTATTATCTCTTCACCATCAATACATCTGAAGATAATTCCATCAAAACCTCTCTTGTATAGAATTTTTTCTAGCTGATCTGGGCTATCATAAAGAGTAAAATTGACCACACGTTGCCAGACTTGTTTTTTCTCAGCTCTATTAGGTGGGAGTGTTCAATTTTTAAGGTATTCTCTGATAGTTTTCATTCATCCTGTCTTATGAAAATATGGTTCAGAAATGGGACTAATTTCATTGATTTCCTCTATTCTGATTTGAACATAAGGTGAAACTGTACGATGGTTGGAAATACTGATGATTGTTTCGTCCCGATTTGGATCTTCCTGAGTTGTGGCTACATTATCCATTGCATCAGCTTGAGTATTTTTTGATCGCAAGACATAAGAAAATGTCAGTTTTGAAGGAAATTCCTCCATTAACTCTCTGACGTAACAATACAAAGGTATTAACTCTTCTTTTCTGATGAAGACTCTGCCTAATGAACGATTTCAGGTTGTACTGTTTGGTGGGACGGTGCCCGTGCTTTTAAAGTAGATGGCATAAAATCTGAAAGAGTCAAAGGAAACTTAGGCTTTTATGGGAGCTCATCCTCTTCTGACTGCTCTTATTTCTTCAAATTATGCCGCCTCATTTAGGATTTTCCTTCTGATGAAGGGGGGTTTGCTGTGATATTCATATCAGAAGACACAATTGGTTGATTAAATTGTGTTCGTAAAATGTCTTGATTTTGGTTGATCATTTCCCTAACCATCCAATCATCATATTTTTATTCATTTTTACTTTTTACTTCATTCCACTTTACTTCTTCCTCTAGATCAGTAGTAGTAACACATGCTACTAGGGATGAAGAACCTTTTTGTTTTACCTATCTAGAGTCCACCATCTTTTGCCGGAGGTCTTTGAAGACAAAACACTCCTGAGTGGGATGCTCCAACATCTGATGAAAAGGGAAATAGTTGGGAAGGTCTTCATCTCCTTCTATGTTCAGTATTTTAGGCCTTGGAAACGGAAACAAATTATTTTCCAGATCTGAAATGAAGTAACCAAGAACTTGTTCATTTCGGAAATAATGAACTTTGTTCTTTAACTCCTCAAATTGTTTCAATATTTGATCTCTTTGATCATCTTGAAGAGACGGCCTCCATTGTTGACACTCAGGAGGTGGATCCCTTCGATAAGATGAAGGTTTTGAAGTGGAAGTAGGTATAGGTGCTTGTTTAAGTGTAAATGTAGCAGTCCATGCTCTCCCCATTATCCTTCTTAGAGCTGATGGTATTACACAAATTTTGCCTTAGTCTCTATAGCAAAATCTTCGATCTGTTGAGCGATTAAAGTAAGGTCTCGAAACCCTCCTATGTATTTCACAAGAATCAACGGGGTGCGTAATTCATCACACAATGTTTCCACAGAGATTGGAAACAACTCTTCTAGAGGGAGTGCAAAGCTTAAAGAATATGTTAATCCCTTCCAACGAGCAATGAAATCTGAAACTCTTTCATTTTCCCTTTTCATACAATTATTAAGATCAAAAACTGTTGTCCTTGGTAATGTTGAGCTAAATTGAATAAAGAATCGCTGACGGAGATCTTCGCTCCCGGTAATTGACCGAGACTGCAAACATGTATACCAGACAAAAGCAAGCCCTTGTAATGACTGCACAAAACATCTGAGCTTAACTGCTTCTTGTTGTTGAGGAGTTCCCATCATAGGATGACAATGAGAAAAAAAATGTGTTAAGTATTGTTATGGGTCTTCCGAACCCTTAAAAATTGGGAATGTGGTATTCGAAAAATTTTATGGGGGAGAAATTTCATCAACCCATTCAGGATAAGCTTTCTTTTCTGGTTGAACATGTGCATGTTTTCCCTCCATAGCTTACAACCAAGCTATTAATGACTCAATGGTAGTTATTAACATTTGAGAAACCTCTGGTTGAGCTTGGACCAGAGTAGGTTCAATAACTTGAGTTTGGACAGGTGTGGTACTGGTACTGCAACTGATGGTAGCACTACTGGTTGTTGTTACGCATAACCCATAAGATTAGACCTGTGAGGGTGTACTTGTAAAGGAGGATATTCTTGATCTATCCCAGTAACATTAATGAATTCCTTTGACTGACTGACTCTAGCACGCGTAGGAGGAAGACTACCTTGAAGTAGTTCTCCATTCAACCTCCTTAACTTCTTCATTTCTTCCTCTTGTTGTGCGAACCTTTCCTCTAATGATAGTGACTAGCCTTCTCCAAAGGTAGGGTGGGACGTAACCTGAATTTTACCATTTTTATTGGCATGTGCCTTTTTGGGGTATGGAAGGGCATTGCCCGAAGGAATATCTTGCCTCTGGGCAGCCCTTTGGATTCTGGTACACACACCTTATTCATTTATTTCTGTGTGTATAGATTCTGGAAAATGAACTTCTTCATCTGATTCCTCTGAGTGAACCTCATGTTCTAGGGTATTAGTGACAACGGTATTGATGACATTTATCAATGAGTAACACATTTCATTCCTTCTATAGGCATTTCTGTGATACTGTCTTTTTTCATGTCCATTATGAGACATTGTCTTTCATTGAGTTGATCCGTCAGAAACATCTTGACGGACAGTAATTTGGAGGGAATCTTTTGATAATTCACCTCTGCGTTCCTCTTGTGGATTCTTCCCTAACCGAGAGTAAACTGACTTTCACTGAGGAAGAGACTGAGGATATGAAAAAGTCCCCAGTCCGGTGAACTGGGGATGTTCCTGCTTTCCCTGCTCAACTCCTTGAATCTCATCTAATGATCCCAAGGGTTGAACTAAAAGAGTCCTCAGTCTGGAAAGATGAGGTGGTTATTGAGCTACTACATCTGAGAATTTCTTAAAATCTCTCCTGATTTTGTGGATCTTAGTCCGAAAAATGGCTAGATGCATCAACCAACATCCAATCAAATCACTAGGCTTAGATGACCGTTGGATGATTTCTGACACTTCGGTCACCTAATGATTTGCATTCTCTAAAATAGAAGCATGTTCGATATTCTCATTTTCATGATGCAAGAGTAATTCAACAACGTGTTCTTTGTATGCCTGAATTTGGGAAGAACTAGTTGAGGCCGGTTCCTGACCATGCCTTTAACTACACACAAAACCAGTTGGCAGTGGCTGGACATGGGAAATAACATTGCATGAGACCACATTTGGCGGGCATTGTTGACTAGAGAGTAAAGTGAAATATAGTGCTCCATGAACACCCAATCATCTGATATGAATACTAGATAGGGAATTGGAAATTAATGGGTGTAACCTTTTTAGTGTGCCAAAGTATGCACGTTGAAGGGATCCCTACTTCTTTTCAACCTTTGGATATCAAGAAAATGAGAGAGATGCCAAATCAATTTGGTGTTGTAACCCTTCTATTATCTTAACATGGTTTTCATATTCATCATAAGATAATATTATCACTTTTAAGTGAAAAATATTTTTCCACATATTGAGTCAAATATCGTGAATACATTATTCCAGGAAAATTTCTGGAATATCATAATGAGAGTCAACCAAAGGCCAAAACATGACTGGTACTTCACCATTTTCCAGTTGTTTTCTCATATTCAGCACTTCCTTTTTATCATTCGAAGAAGATTCTTCTACCTGATTAGACCAAAGATGGTGCTTCTTTGTTGCTTCATCAAATTCAACAAGATTAGTAGAGAATTCATTTATCAAATTAGAATATGAATGACCCAGGGGTAGTTTGGAGAATGACCTACACCTCGGGCTAACTTCTGATAGAGAAATTATTTCACCTTCTAGCGGTAAAGCATCGAACATGACTGGATTCACATTTTCAAGTGCCTCAAGATAAGAGGGATTTATCGTTACTTCTTTGTCTTTTAAAGAATTTTCTAGGCACTGCGAATTACTACTGCAGAGAGGGATTTTGAAGCTAAATTCATCATCATAGGGAGGACCACCATGGTGGGTTACAGAAAAAGATGAAACCCTTTTCTCCTTGATCTTTTGGCCACGCAGAGGGTTAGCGTGGCTCTCATCTGAAGATGATACTTTGAGATCGACCAAACTGTCATGAAGAAAGACTTCATGAGGAAGTTTCTGATGAAGACCTTCAGAATTATTGTTGTTATTTTCATAATTTGAAAATGAAAGAGTATAATCTTGAGTTAGAACAGATAATTGTATGAGGGCTCCAAGAACTATAGCATCAAGCAAGGCCTTATTACAGATTGGCTCTTGATTTCTCGACTGTGTTGGACGGTTCTTTTTCTTAGACGCCTTCTTACTCACATTGGAAACCACTTGTTGAATAAAGTGGTTATTATGGGAAGGTGTATGTGACTGCTCAGGAGAAATGGTCAGGTTTTTCTGATGATCTCCATTCAAATCGAGTGTATGTGCATGACTTGATTATTCGTATGACATGGGGGAGTATGCCATACAACCCTCATGGACTGGGACAGAGGTGTGTATCTGTTTCGGAGTGATATGTTTATGAGTCACTCCAATGATAGGGATCGATTTATGATTCATTCCCTATGATGCTGGTGAAGTTATTATAATATTTTGACAGGATTTAATAATATGGGCATGGATTTTCTTCTGCTCTTTAACCATTTTCAGAATGTTCTTGGTGACTTCAGCTACCAGAATGAGAATATATGTCCATTCTGTGCTTGGAGTAGGTGTGTATTCCTTCTCCTGTCCTCTCTTTCCTGTCAGTGAATTTTTACAGTACTCATGTGTGGGGGCAGAAAATTGTGTCTGCCTCCTGCTTGTCATTGGAGCTTTCCAATTGACATCTCTGGGTGCTACCAAACAAGACTGTTGGATAGCCTGATGAATTACAGGTGTATGTGCCTACTGATTGTTCCCCACCACATTTGATTGGCGTGTTTTGTTGGTTGCATTCAGAAGAGCCCGGTGACTAGCTGATGAATTATAAACAGGTGTATATGTCTTCCTATAATACTCTGCCGGAATTGCCTGGCGGGATTGGCGTGTTACTGCCAAACGAGTTTCCTTGGCAGTAATATCAGGACGGACAGGTGTATATGCCTGTTCATTATTTTCCATCAAGTTGGATTGATGGACTTCTCCAGATGGGGAAAAAGTAAGAACCAGCTCCCTGTTGAACGGATTTCACCTCTGACGGTTCTTCTTGCATTCTCGGGTCTGAGGAACCTGATCCGAACCCCTAAAGGCAATATTATCATCATGTTGAGGGTGCACTACTGCATGAGTCTAGTGGAGATTGTTGATGGGAGCCCTTGTTAATGACGCTTGTCTTCTTGAATTAAGGCCTTGAGTGACCTTCTCATTCACCTCCATATAATATCACTACTGGAAAACTGCCCTATACCCACAGTTCAAAACCGAGGGTGTAGCCCCCAAAACCGTGGGTATAGGCTATACCCACGGTTTTGGGAACCGTGGGCTGGAATGGCATCGGGATAGGGGGGTCGAGATATACCCACGGTTTGGAGAAACCGTGGGGATAAGATTTCCACAGCATGGTAGGTGTGTGGCCACGCTGGCAAACTATTGACCCCACGGTTTGAGAACCGTGGGGATTTAATTTTCAAAAAATTCTGCCAGCGGGATTCAAACTCAGGGCCCGCGTAGCGCCTGGCAATGGCACGCCACTGACAAACCAACCGATCAGTATATTTTATTTGTTATATATAAATATATCTACACATATATATTAATCCAATGTATTTAAATTCTAAAAAAAGTGCACAGCGGGGTTCGAACCCACGACTCGCGCTAAGTCACGCAGTAGCACGACCAACTAAGTTGGAATTTTTATATGTTATTTATGCTTATATCTCATTATATATATTAATATTCTGTATTTAAATTCAAAAAAGCTCTCGCTGGGTTTTGAACCCTCACCTCCCAAAGATCCTCACGACTGCGGCTAACCAATGAACCAACTGAGCTATATGACTTTTGAAAGATTATTTTTATATGTATATAAATATATCAATGTAAACCGTGAAAAAATTTTCTTCCCGCCAAATATTTTCCGTCTCCCGCCTAATTTTATTTCCAAGCCATAATGCGGGAAAGCTATACCCACGGTTTTGGAGAACCGTGGGTATAGGTCTTCAAAAAAAACTGCAATGCCTATGGTTTTCAAAAACCGTTGGTATAGGTCTTCGGAAAATACCCTATACCCACAGTTTTATTCAAAACCATGGGTATAGGTCTTAAAATAAAACTACACCCATGGTTTTTGGCACAATCGTGGGTATAGGTTCACCTAGGACCCCTATACCCACGGTTTTTTGAAAAACCGTGGGTATAGACCTATTTTCCAGTAGTATATGGGAGGGACTGGTGATTGCGTTCTAGGGATAACGACTCGAAAAGGTTGGAGACGGTTTTTGGCACCACCTGCTTCATGACCACTGGTCGTTGCTGTCCAAACAACTAGGGTGAGTTGTTAACTTGGAGGGATTGTCGAGCGGCCTCTAGAGTTGGAATGGTACCATGTTGACGGTATTCCTTAACCAATGAATTTGAGACCCAGTGTTGAAGATGCTGAGTAGGTGATGTCGTCCTTAGAGCAGATGAGGATCTAGCAGGAGTAGTGGCTGAGGCATTCACAGGTGTAAACGTTAAAGAAACCTTTTCTATAATGAAGAGAGATATTGGAAAAGAGTGCCTGTTTGATATAATAGACATAATCAGGATAAGTTTGGCCAGACTACATCTTTTGGATGAGCACATATGTTATTGATTGCTTTGTTGGCCCTCAAATTAAGTTAAATAGGGTCCTAACAAATAAGTAAAACATCATTTAACTTGGTTAAGGATTCATGTCGGGTTCACCATTTTTTGTTTCTCCTGAAAATGGGGATGACCTTGTTTGTTTAAGGTTCAAACTTTCCAATCGGATTCTAAGGGGTTTATTCATAGGACCAGAAACATCCAATGATTCTATTCCATTTGGATCTACATTAAAAAGGTAGGTGCTCATTAGTTTTGTATTGATGAGGCTTAAGAATTTTCTTTGGTCGAGAGGATGGGAGGTCAGACTCATCACACCTTTTTGGGGGGAATTAGTGTCTACTCTGGGACTCTCTTATAGATTTAAGTTATGTTCATGAATCCTTATTAATTTACCAAGCATGAAAATGAATTTTTCCTTTAGACTTTGCAATCAATGATTGATATGTATGGGATTTAGAGAATCATGTATATGTATTTGAGGTTCTTCATCATTAGAGAATCATCTATATTAATTTAATATTATTAGTCAACGGTATCCTTCAATACATTATATAGAAATATCTTGGTCACTATGATGACCATACTAGTTTTAAATACACTCAGTGGGGAACTTGAAGTTTATTGTCATTCAGAAAGATAGGGATTATTTTAGAGTTGGGATCGTACCCACAGATGTGCTACCTATATATCCTCATTGGAAAAGGAATCAGAACCCACGTAGTTTGATAATAAACATATATTTTAACATCATATAGGATGGAAAATAATTAATGAATGATGGACTTGAACCTTAAAAATGATTCCTATGTACTCTACTTTTAAGGTAGAGATCAAATTCCACATAGTTCGGGGGAAAAAGTTTGATGTTTATGCATGATTAATGTCCCAAAGAGAGATTCCATAATTTATTTTACACTCTAAGCTCATGTCATTCATGCTTGGTGTGATAAACAAGAGGTATTAGTAAAAATGACAATTGTTCCACGAATGATGCAATCATAAGAATTGATTTGGGGCTTACGTATGTATCACTGCCCTAGAGCAGGGTCCATAAAGGTATTTTTACTTTATGGAGATTTGGGATTTTAACCTGAGACTTACTCATGAAAAGGAAGCCAAAAATTTAAGAGAGACTTATGATTGGGTTTTATTCATGAGAAGGAATCCCAAATCAAAAGAAATTAAGACTGGGGCTTACTTTTGAGGAGGATGCCCATATTAAGGGGATTAGTAATTTGGGGCTTACTCTTGAGAAGGAGGCCTAATTAAGGGAAATTATGATTGGGACTTATTCCCAAGAAGGAGGCCCATATTAAGAGGACTTGTAATTTGGGGCTTACTCCTAAGAAGGAGGCACAATGAATTCCTCTCAAATAAGGAATCCAACAAATGAACAATGCCACAAATGGATTTGAAAAGGGTTTTGAAGGCTATCGTTGAATAAGAGAAGTGGATTTGAGGAAAAGAGGTTACTAGGAAGGAGGCACACAAGTATTGTTCTGGAGCGCAAGTCCTAGTTGCGCAAGTATACTTGTGTTACATGAGTAACCATGGGAGACAAAGAATCCAAAAGTACTACTTGGGATACTTTCAACTCAATCCCTTAGTGTCATCCCTAGAGGCTTCCAAAAGAGTGGAGTGCAATTTCCCTTGAGAGGAAAAGGCGATGCACAAGTATATTCACTAACCTTAAGCATTGGACACTTAAGCATGCAAGTATTGATGAGTTCCAATACATAGGCCTTATTCTTCCTCTTTAGAGCTTCCATTCTAGGTAAATAATTACCTTATAAGTGTTCGGAAGATGTCAGAAAAAGACTTGGGAGGCCAGAGCTTGAATCTATGTTTTCGAAAAAATCAACCCTGGAGTAGGGGGGCCACAGGGGCTATTTATAGGCCACCTGAGTTTGGGCGGAAAAACACTTTGGGCATGCAAGTGACATGTGTGCCTCATGTCTGGCGTGCAAGTTACGTCTGTGCCCAAGGCTGGCATGCAGGTATACCTGTGCGCCTTAATGCCTTTGAAATTTTTGAGGAATCTTCCCTCTTCTTTGCTTGAGGTACTCTCCTTAGTCAATCTTTGGACTATGTGAAGGAACAGAACGTAAACAGTGTGTTCACCAACGAATTTGAGGAAGACGGTTTACATGTTATATCCCATAGTTTGTATTTAGATTTGTGCATGTAAGGTTTTTTTCTTTATCTCTTATTGATGTGTTCTTGGTGTTGTTTGAAGAATGTGATGTATTGAGTGTCTAAGTACCCAAATTAATTTCTCGTGATCCACATGGGATGTATAGTGGATGTTGTGACTTATTTTAGCACCACCCATGGGGTGTGAAGACCCTTCTGAATGGGATAACATAAATGTAAGGTATGAATTTGACTCATGATGTTATGAAGCCTTAGAGAATGTGTTAATTGAGTTATTTAATGAGTTACAAGAGTTGTGGATAGTTGTGTCTAATGTGGTTAAAGGCTAAGGAAATGTTTGGTTGACATGTAAAGGGGCTAAATGGGATTAATGAGAATATGTTAATAGACTATTTTATTCTTGAATATGCTTAGTGGGATTGGCATGGGAAATGGGAAATGGGGCTAAAAGGATATTGGGTATAAAAGAGTGAACTAAACCACGAGATGCTGAAGTAGTTAACTTGTCTTAAATGGAAGCATAACTTAAAGTATCATAATATAGAATGAATTATTGAACTATATCAACTAAATTCCATTATTTACCACTTCCATTCACTATCTTTTTGATAGGATATTTTGTAGAAACTGTTGGTGGTGGCCTACTAAGTTGTACTCATACCCTTCTCTGGCTTTCGTTGGGTTTTCGAGTAGATTTCATGATTGCAGGTCAGGAAAGAGGAAAGGGCCATGTGATAGAGAAGTGATTAAGGTTAGGTGTGTGCATAAAAGAGGTTTGAGACTTGGATCTAGTAATATTTTGGGGATTTTTCTATTTTCTTTTCTTTTGGGTCATTCACAAGTCACTATAGCCTGACATGGAATATTTACTATGGGATATGGTTTGTACCCAGATGGGGGTTGGTTATTTATGAATTTTCATCATTTTATTTATATTTATTACTCTATCATTCATATTTTACACTATGTATTACTATTAAAAAGGGTATAGTCTCCCTATATAACACTTAGACCCTCTCCACTATTTGACAACCTTAGGCATACGGGGAGGAACACTTTAGGTCATGTTGCGACCCATATCAGGGCATCACTTTAGTGGATCCTAGGTTGGGGAAATTACACAACACATCTTAATTTCACCTCAATTAATTATATGTTAAATGAGATGAAATCTATGTAGATTTTTTTTTTGGAAAATTTTGTGAGACATGGATTCAATTTCTCGTGAAATCGCTCCATTATTATCACAGAGGACTTTAGTTGTATACATAATGCTTAGGTTACCCACTAGTTAAGTAATGATATTATTTATACAAATAGTTTCATTATACACATCAAATGTTTTGGTAAATTTAATGTCTATTTTACAATCAACAAATGTCAATTTCTAATATCTTTTCCAGCTAACCACACAACTATTTTTTAAAAAATATAAATCCTGATAGAGAACTAAAGTCATATTTCTTAGTTTGGAAACTAGAATCAATGTGACACTTTACTATGAGCTCTTCATAACCACAAAAGGATAATAATATGTACATAGTTATTCTAAAGTACTGAATGATATTCTTAATAGCTACCCAATTAATTTCACTCATATTTTGTTTTTATCTACTATTTATACTTAATGTGAAAGCTACATTAGGATGAGTACATAAAAAGACATACATGATTGATCCAACTATCAATGCTTGTGGAATCTTATTTATGCATTCTTATTCTCTAAAAATTGAAAGATACTACATCTTCTTATGAATCTTTCCATGTCACATTGGTATAGAACCATTTTAATTTTTTCCATGTCAATTTTTTTACCACTTTACCTATGTATGTGTTTTAGCTGATGTGAAGCATTAGTTTATATCATATTTATATATTTCCATACCTAGTACATGTGGTTCTTTATCAAGATACTTCATTTAGAAGAAATATACCAACAAATGATTCACATATTGTGAAATTGGGAAGTCATTTCTAACAAGAAGTACATTATTAATGTACAATACAATAAATACAACCATTCTCCCGATGAAATGTTTATATACACATGGTTCATATTTTTATTTCATAATGTTGGACTCTTTAATAGATTTATCAAAACAAATATTCAAATAGTAATAATATTTCTGCAGCCTATTAATGGCTCATTATAGCTTAAAAATCATAGATTCATTTCTTAGATCCTCAAAAACTTCTATTTATATCATATATACACCCTCAAAAAACATCCCATATAGGGCCATTGTTTTAATATCCACCTGATATATCTCATAATAATTGTACACTTTTATAGCTAAAAGAAATCTAACAGATTCGATCATAGCTAGTAGATAAATTGTTTCTTCATAGTAAATACTATGATTTTTAAATCCATTATCTACAAAGAGAGCATTATAAATAGACACTCAACTATCCATCAGAGTCTTATTAAAAAAGACCCACTTACACAAAATGGTTTTTACCCATTCAAATAGATCTTCAAAGATATAGATCTAATCAGTGACATGGATTCTATTTAAGAATCCATTTATTTTATCTATTTAATAGATTTATAACTCATGATGGCCTCTTTTAATGATTTTGAATCATCTTCTATGACCATTACAGTACCCATATCAGAATTGATCAATAAATGCCTCTTATATTGTTGTTGAAATCTACCTGAACTCTATGGTTTTTATGTAAACCAAGTCAGTTCATTTTCTATAAAATCTTATGTTTCTAACTCATCCATATCACGAATAACAAAATATTTTTGGTATTTAACTACATAAAGAAGAAATTATCTACCACTAATTATTTTCTAAATAAATTACCTTTATTTTGAACAAAAAACTCTTCATTTTCTAAATGATTATAGAAATAATAACCCAAAATCTCTATAGGATAACAAATAAGTAAAAAATTATTTGATTCGTGCTCTAGTTTTTTTGAGGTAATACATCTCACATATCCATCACAACCTTAAATCATCATAAATCAATATTTGGGATAATTCCCAACCCTCACATATTGTAGTTTATTTTTAATTTCCTTTGGTGGAACACTGTTTAGTGTAAACGAAGTATTTTGAATAGAATAACCTAAATAAGATATTACAAATTCTTTATGAATCCTCATTAACTAAAAAATATAACACAAAGCTTGATCCCTCTTTTTAGATTTTCCATTTTACTATGGTGTTTCAGGTGGGGTGAGTACTGATATTATATCATAATCCTGAATATAATCACAAAATTCTTAACATAAATATTCTCCATTATCATATTGAACTATTTTAATTTTTTTCATGGGTTATTTTATACACATTTTTTGAACCCTTTTATCATTTCAAAAGATTAATTTTTCTTGTTTAAAAGACACATTTTCCCACACCTTCTGAATTCATCAATTAAGGTAATGAAATAATGAAATCCAACTTTATTTATTTTCCCTACATGACTACAAACATTAGTATATATGAGTTCTACTAATTGATTTTCTCATTTAACAATACCATTAAAAGGTGACTTGGGCATTGTTTTCAAATAAATAAGATTCACATATGCTAATTGATATATAATCATTATAATCTAGTAATCTATTATTATTGATTCATTATTTGTGGATATTTTTTATATGGCCTGTGAAACAATTCCAAAGATAAGTGGAATTAATTTAATTTATTTTTACATTCTTATTATTTATATTATAGATAAGACAATTGAGATACAATATATATAGGCTATTGAATAAGTTAACAAAAAATAAATCATATAATTCTTATAAATATAAAAATATTTTCTATCTATTTAAAAAAAATCCATCCCCCACTAGGAAATATAAATAAATAATAACTCTATTTATTGATGTTAAATGACAATATTCTTATAAAAACAATGGAAATCCACTGGGAGGAATTAAATTCACTATCCCCATTTATGATTTAGCAACACTTTCCTTTTTCCCAAATCGTACACCCACTTCTCCCTTAATCAATTTTCACCCTTCATTGAGATGTTGCGCATTAATACAAATATGTGATGCACATACTTTATCAAATACCCATGATTCAGACTTAGAGATATCTATCTCTATAACATATTATTCTTCACACCAATTAATATTTAATTCATTCATAATCCACTCAATTAAATTGAATTATTCAACTTGTTCATCTATATTTGGAAGTTTGAAAAACATTTTTGATAGAATAAGAGATATTATTGCATATGAATCCTTCTAATAATTTTCCTACAAATATTTTCCCTCTTTTTAGGTAGAAGAAAAGTTTTCTTATGTTGTGGGTTTCTCTAGAATATAATTTTTTTCTTGTATGAGAATATTTATAAAATTAAGATAAAAATTGAGGAAATTATTACCATTGCATTCTTACATCTCAAGGAATGATCTCATTGATAAATTTTATTTTGTGTTTAATTCCATGAATATCTAAAACAAAATATATATGTAATAAAATTTATAAAACCATCACACTATGTTTTTATGAGGCTTCGAGTTTCCAATAGGGTGCCTAGACCCTTTTTACATATTAATTTATATGTTTATTTATAGAGAATTCACATTTTTTTAAATTATATCTAAACTTATTTAAATACCATCTCATAGGTTTGGGTATGTCTAATTACCCATACATAGATTTCCTACCTCACATGAAGGTAGGTGTTGTCTCATGTATAGGTATTTCCTTCATCATGTGTAAGACAACTAGTTTTTTTCAACCTTCACATAAGGGTAATTCTAAATTCACATGACCTACATGAAGGATAACTATAATTTTCAAAACCTCGTGTAAGGTTCATTCCTTCCTCTCATAGGGGTAGTTTCCCAACTATGTAAAGGTGTTTTCTACTTCCTTAAGCACTTGTAACGATAAATTATGTTTCTCTAATTCAAGAAGGATAATTCACATAAGGTTTGTGTAAAGTTTACCTAGTCCTAAAAGTAGGGTAAACTCGGTTTTTTGGTTCTTGGGTGTGGGTAACCCATCAAGTATTGTTCATTGATATTACTATACTGAAAATGCCCCTATTATAAATTGGTAGAATTATTTTCCAAGAATAATTTTTATTCCCACATTCATACTACATGTAATTTTAATAAAAAAATAAAGGAAAAAATAAAAATGTAATGGGTTGGGCCTCTCTGGTCTATTAATTTTTCAAATTTCGATGTTTGAAGTGTTTAGGGAGGTCACAATGTCCCATTTCAAGAGTTTCCCAAAAATACATCTTTCCAACAGTAGCTCATCTAACTGTGAGTCCTCCATGGATAGCTCGCGATGCTGAGTTGAAATGCTGACTCACAATGGTGGGAAATCCACCAATAGCTCAGACTAATAACCCATGCAATGGTGGGTTAGGACTGGTGAGTCGGAGTGGTGAGTCACAACATAGGTCTCAACTGCAACTCGTGATGGTGGCTTTTTCAATGGTGAGTTACTAACAGTAGCTTACAACGGTGACTCGCACTAGTGAATTACACTTGTAGCTCATACTGGTAGCTAACTGAATGTTGACTCCCATCGGTAGCTCATATCAGTAGCTCATAGACTAATGAATCACGCTATTATATTGTCATAATTAGCTCATTAACAAATATCTTGCACTAGTTACTCATCCACGGTGACTCCTTTTTCAATTCTTTTCCAAAATTATAGAATTCACCAATTTTCCTCCTTAATGTTTTTTATATGAAATGATTTTAATACAATATTTAATGGTTTTAGGATCCATTTAAAATCATATATATCTTGTAAAAACCCAAATATTCTTTTGATTTCCAAGCCACATGGTCTTGGTCAAGATTTACCTTTAATGGACATCAAAAAACCGTTCATTCAATAGATTTAGGACATATCCTTTCTAATGATGATATCTTATCTTCCTTGGGATCTCTCAATTTATCTTGGTGTTCCTAGAACCCTTCTTCCCCAAGGAGTCTTGTGTTGTATTATAGCCTTTGGATCACATTTTCTTTAGAGGTTCTTCTTGATGTCTGTGCACCCTTATTTTAGCGCAATGAGGAAGTGCTGATCAAATATTATTCAAGGTAAGGATTCATTAATCTCTCTTTTATTTGTGTATCATTCAATGTGGGTTTATAAATTTCTCCTTATGATGATATAAAAATAAATAATTTAATAAAGGTAATTCAATTGGTTTAAAACCAACATGTGGGGATGGAAAAATTGACTTTTTTTCTTATTTGTTATCTATTGATATTGTGAATTGTATAGGTTGTGTGCCGCTTGAAAATCATGTCCATTTTGGGTATTTTTTGTGCACCTTATATATTGTGGGTTAGATGTTGTTTGTTTCCAGTTGAACCACTGTTATCAAAAACCTGTTATCTACATACAATCAGATAATAAATGGATTCCCCCTACTTGAACTATTTCTAAGATAACCGCTAAATTAACAGGAGGAAATTGAATGAGAAATTCCTTGATAAATATGAATATGATTTTTCATAGTCTGTACAGTGGTGTGATGTGTGTGGAAATGTTCTGAGTTGTATTGTAGTTGGGTTGTGGACTTGGTTGTGTGATGTAAGGGGGTATGGGTGGTTTAATGGAATCTCAGGTTGAGAGATTGGTTTATTGTAGAATGGAAGGGCAGTGTTGTGCAGCGGGACTGCGATTGGGTTGTGCAATGTTGTGTTTCTGGGTGTGATGGTTGTAGTGTGGTTATTCAGTAAGAATACCAAGAATGGTTGTGATGGGAGGGTTGTAGATGTAATGAGATGTGTTACTGGGTGTGGCTGTGAGTTGGTGGTTTTCTATATTGATAGAATGGATTGGGCAGAGTGTCTTTGAAGAATGATGATGGCACCAATGGGTTTGGATAATTTTCTCAATGTTTATCCCAATGTAGACTACCCAAATCATCACTCAATGTCACAATATCGGGTTTTTATGACATGAATGTGTGTTAAAAGGAGTGTAAATATGAGGTGGGTTAATTTAACGCGGTTCTTCTTCCTCCATGTGAATTTTTCTATGTGTCTTGTTATGTACTATTCTAGGTATTTTCCAAGATATTGATGGAATAAATTAATTATTTAATAAAGAGTGATACTTTGTTAAATTAATTGGATAGGGGTATGACTCAAGTCATGACTAGTGGTGTGTTTGTGCCTTTAGAAGTTGCAACAAGGTTGGCAGTGTTTTGGGATGGTTGTTGGTTGAGAACCAATAGGATGGGCTAAGTTTTTGGAATCTATATGTATTACTTTTATGATTTCATTTTGATTTGTATACACGCCCACTATAATTGATCACTATGTGCATAACACTCCCATTATCATGGGAAAGGGTGTATTTATGAAACATCCTAGTGGGAGGATGGATGGCTGGCCAAACCCTTTTCCATGCTCCCTCTACTAGGCAGTGATAGCAAAAGATTCTTCAGGAAGGTTGTGGTTTGTGGGGCCCATGTGTGTGCGAGTGAGTTGTGTTTTCCCTATTGTCTTTAGGGTGAGATGCGTTGTGTTTTCACAGGTGTCCTTGTGATGAGAGATGTTGTTATTCCCATGTGTTTTTGAGATGTGATGTAGTATGGGACGAAGTGTCTGCCGGTGGGATTTGATGTGGTGTGAGGATCAGGTGTCTACGGGTTGGATATGATGAGCATCATTTTACCATGTTAAGGGATTAGCAGTGAGGCCCAAGTGTGTGAAGGCAGGTTGTGACGTGGTGCTTTTAGAATAGGTGGAAGTTCCATGACAGTTTCCTTTAGTATGTGAGAGTATCTAGTTAGAGGGAAAGTGGTGTGGGGTACCCTATCATTGATGTGCTTACTATATTACATTACTTCAATTATGTTATTTCATAAGCATGTCTTGGTGTGGTTGGGATGGTTAGTTTGACTTATTTAATGTTGTTGGTTCTGCTATTTTCTCATGAAGAATTAGTATGCCTCTCTCACTTGTGCATGAGAGACTTTGGGTTTTCCTATTGAGTATACTTGTATAATCACCATACTTATAAAAAACTAATTTTAGGTTTCCAAGAGGAATAATAGGACGGTGCTATCCATTACTAGCTCATAATTTTGGATAGTTGTTGTGTTGATACATAGATTTTCTCTTGGTAATTACCTTGTAGTTTTTTCTAATTTCTAATAGTTTGATTTCTAAACATACATTTGGGATGTATTTTTTCTTTATTTTATATATGTATTGGAGTTTTTTAGAGGTTTATATGTCTTATCTTATGATATAGTCTTCTTAAAAGGGTAATTCCCCCTATATTGTGAGATATGAATACCCTAAGTGCTAGTTTCAACCTTGGGGCCTACTAGAGGTGGGACAAAGGGGTCATTAACTCTATTTATTCCTTGCTAGCATAGGAGGGACGTCTTTGGAGGTAGGGGTCATGATTGAATGGTATCAAGGTGATGGTTGAGAGATAGGATGACATTTTAGGTTAGGCACAATGAATATTGCAAGGTTTGGTAGGGAAACAGTGTCAGGTGACCTTGGTGTGTGACATAATCCATAGAAGACTGACTAGGACATGATATTTTAGCCCCCCCCCCCATGATCCAATGTAAGGAATCAGAGCCTACTGAACAACCAAGTTAGGCCACACCATTTTTTGGGTAGAGATCCTAGGAAAGGTACATGCATCATAATGACTTGTTTTATTGTCTAAATTAAGTTTTTTTATGAATTTTAAATGGATAATCAAATAAGATAAATGAGTTAAAATGAATCTTAAATAAAATTCCACATCACTCGGGCTTAGGAATTCCTTGTTCAGATTTTTTAGCTATGGGACCCAATCATCGCCCATGTGTAGCTCAGGATGTTGAGGCTCAGCAGGCTGGCCTGGCTGATTGGAATAGGTTTGATCGAGTGGGGGATGATGAACAGTAGTAAAGGATGTTACATTCTTTCTAGAAAAATACCTTGTGAAATTATGAAGGTATTATTTCAAACATGGAAATGCAGGGCTGGATCAAGAATCTTGAGATCACCTTCAGCTTGAAGTGGGCTTCAGTGAAGTACTCAGTTCCATTAGTGGTGAGCTAGATATAGGGAGCTTCGCATTAGTGTTTGACACTATACCTTGGGAAGAGGAAGGATGTTTACGTTCAATGAGTCATTTTTAATAAGTATTTCTTTCATCGACCATGAAGGATGAGAAAAGGTGGAAGTTAATCTCTCTCCAACATTTGAGTATGTTATTAAGAGATATGGGGAGTAATTTTAAGTATCTCCTTCATTTTGGCCTAGATTTATTTCTGGATGAGTATTCTCATGCGATAGGCCTAGAGGAGGAACTTGGTTCTTCTATCCTATATGTAGTTACCCCGTATACATTATCAATGTACTTGGAGCCATCAGAGTTCTTTGAGAGTAAGGGTCGTCTATGGCAGATCTATGGAACTGGGTACATTGAGGTTTCGACCAGTAGGGAAGCGACCTCAATAATGTACCTTTTGAACTTATAGTCCCCATTCCATTCCTATGGGATTCTTGATGATGTGTTTCTTTAGTGGGGTTCAAATTCATCTTCTAAACTAGTGCCTGGAGTCTATTCATGTTTAGTTTGGTGGAGGTGGGAAGTTTTTGTGCCAGCCTTAGTAGCAGTTGTCGGCTAGGCCATTTCAACAGTAGGGATAACATGATCATTCTCCCCCATGGGGAGATGGAGAATGTAGAGGTTAACCTCAGGGTGTTCCTCAATGACCTCAACACAGGTATGGTCATGGAGCTGTTCTAAAGCAGTGTTGTAGAAAAGTTGGGTGTGGTCAGTTAAACGCCACAGAGGTGGAGGTTCCAACAGGTCCATAGATTGTTAAAGGTATGATCATCTTTTTTAGTACCCCTTGTTGTTTTTTTATTCAAGATATTCACACTCCTTTTTTTAACCTAGCCTATCCCATGCTCTGGGACTAGACATAGAGAGGCTTCTTGTGCCCTTGGTGTTGAGTACATCAGTCAGAGGTTAGACTATATTGTTTGATGTGTGTAGGGGATGTAGACTAATGATGGGGACACATCAATCCTTTGGAGATCTCTTCTTAATACATATTAAACCATACTATTTTATTCTTGACATCTAATGGTTGTATTAAATGGATGTTTTTATCGACTGATTCCATAGAGGAGTCATGTTTTTAGATATGGATAGCCAGTGTGTGGCTTTCGATGGTGATCAGAGTTTTCAAGTGGTTAGTCACCATGTAATGAATATTATTTCTTTGTTGGACGATATGTCGTTGGAATTAGTATATGTTGAGATGGTGGAGGTTCTAGGAGTTTTTTGGGAGTTCTTGGATGTTTTCTCTTATGAGGTTGTGATACTACCCCCTCAACGTGATGTCAAGTTCAGGATAGGCCTACATCCTGGTGCTTCTCGGATTTAGATGGATCTATATTTGATGGAACCTTATGAGTTGAGGGAGCTGAGGATTCATATTTATTACTTGAGAAAAATGTATTTATATAGCCCATTATTTCACTATGGGGTGCTCTGATGTTTTTTGTAAAAAAGGCAGATGGACGTATGAGGTTGTGCATAGACTACCAGAGGATGAATCAAGGTATGGTTTATAACTGTTACCCTCTAATGAGGACATACAATCATTTCAACCAAGTAAGACGAGAAAGTTGGTTTTCTAATATTGATCTATGGTCTGGTTATCACCAGCTAAGGGTGAAGAAGGTCAATATCTCGATGACTACTTTCAGATGTAGGTATGAGAACTTTGATTTCAAAGTAATTTCATTTTGTGTTATGAATCCCCAAACCATGTTCATGGAGCTTATTAACTCCATATTATATGAGATCCTAGACCAGTTCATTATTGTATTCATCGATGACATCTTAATCTACTCCAAGTCAGAGGAGGAGCATACCGAGCATCTCAAGACTATCTTGGAGGTCCTTTGATACCACCAGCTCTACATAAAGCTATCCAAGTGAAAAATGTGGACACGGGAGGTTAATTTCATTATACATGTAGTGTTACAGAAGGGTTTAGTGTTTAAACCATTGAAGGTCAAGGAAGTGGTCTTTTTTTAATCATGTAAGAATGTTGTATAGGTTCACAGTTCTCTCAGTCTCGTTGTCTATTACTGAATATCTGTACCTAATTTCTCTTGATTTACAAATTCCTTGATATATTTGACTAGAAAGGACCAAGATTTTGTGTGGATTGAGCAGTTCAAGACAATGTTCAACTATTTTAAGGGGAATTGGGTCAGTGATCAAGTACTCCAGTTTCCAGAGGAAGGGGTGATGTTTAAGGTGTTTTCTGATTCTTTATTTTTGGGATTGGGATGTGTGCTGATGTAGTGCATGGAGTTATGTTTTATGGGACTAGGAAGGTACATCTCCATGAGTGTAACTATGAAACCCATGATCTGGAGTAGACAGTGGTTGTGTTCACACTGAAGCTATGGAAACATTACCTCATTGGGGAGTGCTTTGTGGTTTTCACAGATCATAATTGTTTGGGGTATATCATTTCCCAATGAGATCTGAAATTGCGATAGCAATGGTGGATGGAGTTTCTTTAGGACTATGATTTTGAGATCTCTTACAACTCATGAAAGGATAATTTCGTGGCTGACGCCTTAAGTATAAATTTTTAGAATGAAGTTGTTGAAGAATCTATGGATTCTTGGAAGGTGATAGAAAAGGTGGCATTATTTCACCTAGATGCAGGAATAGATGGCGGCAGAGGTTGTTTGTTTCAAATGATGGAGTAGTATTATCTAATGTAACAGGTTGAGGAGTCTTAGTGGGGAAACATAGAGGAAGAGGAGTTCTGCAATAGTGTTAACCATGGTGATGCTGATGGTCAAGGGTTGGACAGAACCAGATGTTATTCTATGGAAGGATGTTTATTCCAGTGTCTATGCATGATTGTTTGCTCCCTGATTTTCACATCTCACCATTAGTGGTGAACTTGCGAGTATACAATATGTATCGTTGATTGAGGGAGTAGTTTTTGTATCCTAAGATGAAACAGGTAGTAGCGGAGTTTGAGGAAAAGTTTTTAGAGTGACAGTTGTTGATTGATGGGCATGATGTTCTTGTTGGTTTATTATATCCTTTAAATGTCACCGAGTAGAATTTGTAATAAATAATTATGGATTTTATCAAAGGGTTATCCTGTTATGAGGGAGGCTATGATGGTATCTGGGTAGTAGTGGATCGGCTGACAAAATTGGATCACTTTTAAGCAATTAAGGAGTCAATCATAGTGGATTCCCTAGAAAAGAGGTATGCGGATGAGGTGGTGTGGCTACATGGTATTATGATATCCATTATCTCAGATCGGGATACACATTTTACCTCGTGATTTTAGAGAGAATTGTAGCATGATTTTGGAAGTCATTTACGCCCCAGCACTACCTTCCACCCTCAGATTGATAGTCAGACAGGACTGCCTATGGAGACACTGGAAGACATGTCGCGGGCATGCATCTTGGATTTAGGCTGATCTTGGGTATAAAACATTCCCTTGGTAGAGTTTTATTACAATAATATCTATCACTCTTCCATTGGAATGGATCCATTCACATCCTTGTATGGAAGACCATGTTGTTCATCTTTGTTCTAGACAGAGGTTGGGGAGACAAATTTTGTTGGCTTTAAAGTTGTGCAGAGCATGACAGATAAGGTTTACCTTTTTAATGAGAGCATGATAGTGGAATAGGACCGGAATAAGTCATATACCGATTAGAGGATAATAAAGTTGGATTTGGATTTTGGGGACTACATATTCTTGAAGGTTTTACCACAACGTGGGCAGTGGTGGTTTGGCAAAGGGAGCAAGCACTCTCCTAAGTTTTTCATACCCTTTGCGGTGTTGGTGAGAGTTGGCACGGTGGCATACTAGTTAGCACTTCCACTACAATTGGATAGGATCGATGAAGTCTTACACAACTCCCAACTTCATTGGTATCTTCATAATTACTCCCATGTCATTGATTGGGGATAGTTCGATATCTAAGACAATGTGACGTAAATAGAGCTGCTAGTAGAGATACAATATCATCAGGAGAAGGTGCTACATCGGTGAACCATTCCTTTGGTTCACGTGTTGTAGAGGCATGGTGTCCAGGATGAGAGTACTTGGGAGTGGGAAATGAATATGTGGACCTAGTAACTAGAGATGCTTTGAGTTTTTTCATGTTATGTTTTTATTTGGAGTGTGATGTTAGAACCTTGTTTATTATCAGATGAGTTGTTTTGTTTTCCATAATATGGGATGAAGTCCTGGAATTTCAGAAAAAGGAGGACCTGGTTTGAAATCATGAAACATTAATTTAGATGTGATTAAACTTGTGTGGGTGAGTTAGTTCTACACAGAGAAGATAATATCTTGACATGGAGGACGGATTACTTGGTTAACAAGTATAGATAGTGTGGTTGTTGTGATTGTGTGGTGTTCCCTCTAGTCATTTGGGTTAGAAGATGTTAGAGGAGGTGTTGTAGGATGTTTAAGTCTTACTCCATCTTTTGAATAACCTAAGGTAGTTTATTATCAAACTTTGATGTTTTTTTATTAGTGGTGCTCCAAGCGTAGAGAGGTTATTGAGCGGTATCTCATAGGGTATTCTTTTGAACCAATTTTCCTTTTGGGTTGGGTTTTAAATTCATTAGGGAGATAATAGTTAGTAAGGTATCTGATGTAATGGATCAGCCCTCTCTAGTCCATTATTTTTGAAAATTTATTGTTTGAAGTGTTTGGGGAGGTCACAGTGACTCATTTCAAAAGTTTTCTAAAAATTATATATTCTAGTGGTAGCTCATCGAATGGTGAGTCGTCCACTAATAGCTCATGATATTTATCCACAATGGTGACTCACGATAGTGAGTCATACACTAGTAGCATGGACCATTCATTCATCCAATATCGGGTTAGGACCGGTGATTCAAAGTGGTGATTCACAATGATACGTTTCAACCATGGCTTTCATCAGTGGATCACAATGGTGGCTTTTCTTATGGTGAGTCACTAATGGTAGACTCTATTGGTGACTCACACCGATGAGTCGTACTAGTAGATCATATCGGTAGATCATATTGGTATCTCACCAAATAGTGACTCACACTGGTACGTCATACCATTAGCTCACCGAATATTGAATTGGATAGATAGCTCATTACATGTTTCTCATCAACCAGTAGCTCGCATTTGTGACTCCATTTTCAAAAAAAAAATCAAAATTCCCAAAATATCAGGTTTTTTTCAGTTTCGCCCCCTTAACATTTTATTTGACATGAAATGAGTTTAATACCATATTTAATGGTTTTAAGATCTGTTTCAAATCATATCTATCTTATAAAAACCTAAAGCTACCTATGACTGCTAAACTGTGTGGTCCTTGTCAAGATCTGCCTTTAATGGCCATAAAAAACTTTTCCTTATGCTGATTTTCGATCAGGCCTTTCTAAAATTGAGATCCTCTCTTGCTTGTGCACTCTTATTTTTTCTTATTGTGCCCCGAACCATTATTACATGAAGATTCGTGTGTTGTGTTTCATCCTTTGGATTACATTTTCCCTTTAGTTTCATCCTGCTTCCAACGCACCCCCTATTTTAGTGCATTAAGGTAGTGTTGATCGTCTGTTCTTTGAGGTAGGGATTCCTTCGTCTTTCTTTTATTTGTGTATCATTTGTGGTAGTTGTATAAATTTCTCCATTATTAGCATGTTTAAAGATTTAATACATGTCTCAAGATCAGTTTTGTTCCGACATGAATGGTTGTTAAAGAGAGTGGAAATATGATGTGGGTTAATTTACCATGGTTATTCTTCCTCTGTTTGACTTTTTATATGTGGATTGTTCCGTGTTGTACATGGTAGTTTACTGGATAGTAATGGAATAAATGACTTGTTTAGTAAATAATGTGAATTGGTAAAATGAATTAGATGGGGTTATGATTTGAGTTGTGACTTATGTTGTGGTTGTGCATTTAGAGGTTCCAGTAAGGTAGGTAGTGTTGTGGGATGGTTATTGGTTGAGAACCAATATGTTAGGATAAGTGTTTTACTTTAATTTTTTTACTTATGATTTCTATACACACCCCACCCTAGTTGAGAACTATGTTATGAACACCCCCATTGTCATGGGGGAGGGTGTACATCCCAAAAAACCCAGAGGGAGGATGGATGGCTGGACACCCACTCTTCCCTTCTCCCACATCTAGGTGGTGATAGCCCAAGATTATCCGGGCATGTTGTGGTTTGTGGGGCCCAAGTGTGTGTGGTAGAGTTATGTTTTCCCAGGTGTCTTCGGGATGAGATATGTTTTGTTTCCCTAGGGGTCTTCAGGATGAGAGGTCTTATTCTTCCTATGTGTTTTTGGGATGTGTTGTGGTATGAGGCCTAGGTGTATTATGGAAGGATGTGATATGGTGTGTGGCCCAGGTTTCTATGGGCGGGTTGTGATGAACTTCATTTCCCTAGGTTCTGGGACTAGCTGTAAAGCCCAGGTGTGTGCGGGTGGGTTGTGAAGTGGTACTTTTGGAAGAGGTGGAAGCACAATGACATTTTTCATTAGGCTGTGAGAGTGGCTAATCAGTGGGAAAGTGGTGCAGGGCACCCTATCATCGATGTGCTTACTATATTAATTTACTATACTTGTGTTATTTGGTGAGAGTGCCTTGGTGAGGTGGGGATGGTTAGTATGCCATATTAGGTGTTGTTGGTTCTAGTATTTTCTCATAAGAGCATTAGTATGCCTCTCTCACTTGTGCATGAGAGACTTTGGTTTTCCCTACCGAGTGTACTTGTACACTCACCCTATGTATATAAAACAAATTTTAGGTTTCTAGGAGGATTACATGGACCGTGTTGGGAATTACTAACTCAGAATTTAAGACAGTTTCTGTGTCACTGCTTTTCTTTTCATTTTCTACATATCTTGGAGTTTTGTTACATTTTTAATAGTTTTATTTATTAACATGCATGTGGGGTGGATTTTATCTGTCTTTTATAAATGTCTTGGAGTTATTTTGAGGTTGATACATCTTATCTTTTGATCTCTATCTCTTATAATGGTAATTTCCTCCTATATTTTGAGATCTCCATACCATTGGTGCTAGTCACCACCTTGGGTCCTATTGAAGGTAGGACTCAGGGGGGTCATTATCTCTCATTCTTCATTACCAGCTTATGAGGGGCATCTTTGGAGGAGGGGGTCATGACACAAAATCAATGGATTCAATAATTTATGATGAAAATAGATTATTTATTTGACTCCATTTAATCATGCTAAATTGTAGGAGTCTTAAAATTGATGATTAAGGGACTATTAAAGCGAAATGAATTAAATATGAATTAAAATAAAAAATTTAATGTATTTTTTTAGATATATTAGTGGTGATTAGTTTTTTAAGAAAGATATTATTTTTTCCTCCATAAATTTTCCTTCTTTTCTCTATGATCCTAGGAGATCCAATCTTCAGTATTTGTGTCTTGGGAGGCTTCTGAAAATCATTCAAGGCCTTCTCAGGATTTCCAACCTATGTGGATCTTTCTATCTCTCTCTCTTGTTCTTTAACATCAATTCATGTAAATCTTCTCTTCCAGTAGGGGATCTGAGTCTTCTCTTTTGTTTTCTGTTCAATTATTATTGTATCATGATTTAGTTAATTTGTTTAACTAGATGGGATTGACCAAAAATAGATAATAATCTATAATTAGATTCAAATGAAGACTTATTATTAGATATTGTAAAAAAATTAAAGGAAAAAAGAAATAGATGAATCCATATAAAGTATATTTTTATTGTTGTTATTATTAATATGTCAATAATTGAAATATAATGGAATATTATATGATTATATTTTTTTTATTTTGATTAATTAAAAAACATGTTGTATATAATTTTTATAATTATTCCATTATTATAAAATTATCTATAAGGTAGAAGAGAGTAATTTCAAGCTGCTATTTTAATTATTAATATTTTTGGGATAAGAATTATTTTTATAATTCTGTAGTTGGAGAATTGAAATGGGATAATTATCGAATGATAATAATTATAATTAATATTTTGTGTTACATAGTTTAAATAAATTGAAGGATTTTTTATCACATGGGTTTCAATTTTTTATTAATAATTCGCTTTTGTTATTTTATAAATACTGTAATCTATATTACATTTTCTTTTTTTTTTGTTTTTTTACCATAGTTAGTTTCTTGAAATTAGTAAAAAATTTAATGATGTTAACGTTAAAATTTAATAGTTAAAAAAATTATAATTAATTATTCTTTCTTTTTGGGAACATTTGAGCATCAGAATAATGTTTAAATATAGTTAATGTTGTTTTCTAGTCATTTTGAGTTGCATACTATTGGTTTATTGATGTGGAGATCCTATTCAAATTAAACTGCTTAATCCAAAATAGAACTAAAATGGTTATTTTCTAAAGAACATTTTTTGGTGATGAAAAATGAAATTATTTATTACTAGTGGTATGAATAACACAAAGATGAGGTGATAGTGATAACATTTGTGTGCTGAAAAATGTTTGTAGGCCTTATATAAAAGATATAGGGTAACTTGAAATGTTTTTTGATAAATTTGATATTTTTGGGAACCTTTATTGTCAAATGGGATGGGATTATGAAGATGCACCAATGGTCTATGTTGGTGATAGTGGTACATATTTTACTATAAACAATGGTGTGGGAATGGCACTGAGTGGTTGGGAAAATTTTAATGTGGGGGGTTTTTAGTTGATATATTTATTCTTTATTGATTCTTGTATGATGGACTATTGATCAGGATGTTATTTATATAATTATTTTTCAATTCTCAGAGTAGTTTGAAACTATCCACAATATCTATATATTTGGCATGGTAGATTAGGATGGGTGCTATAGTACTCAGATAATTACAAAATGATAAATGAATTAATAAATGAATGAAGATAGTTCATGGTATCACAGATGATTATTACATACTTAAGAATATAATAATTGATTATGGAATCGAAGGAAATTTATGAGAATATTAAAATGATAATCATGGAAATTAATTTGGAATAATATTAATTAATGGATAATGTATTTATTAATAATAAATTTATTATTGTGTTTTTATTTTATATCTTGACCTTAGTGGTGGAAGTTAATTGTCTTGTGAGATAGTAGAGGTAGATCAGACTATGGATTGGTATTTTCCCATAATATGCTCAAGAATGCTATTATTTTATATTTTTTTATTTGATATGATTTACCAATAACTTAGATAAGGAAAATATACCCAAATGTTCTAGGGGTTTCTCTGACATCCAGGATAGTTTGGGAATAGATGGATGACATATCCCTCTCCTAAACTCACCCCTCAGACATAGTTATGAGTAGCCATATCCAAATCAATATGGATTACAGTATAAGGTGATTTTTAACCTAGTGTCTGATGGTTCAATGTTTTACGATATATTTAATTGTGGGTTGTAATGGATTGAGGTTATAACACATAATTTTATCTGGATATGGTTGTTATAGCATCCCAAGGGTGTGATTACATGGGATGTGATGGCTTGAGTTACAATTCATTCTAATGGGTTGTAATGTCTTATGGTTATACATTTGGTTACTACTAGGTATGGTAATATTTTTGAGGTTTCGGGATACATAGGATGTATAATGGCTATGAAATGATTATACTAGGTTCATGATGACTTATGGAAGGGATGAACATACTATGTGTATAATTGAGGATTGAGTGAGATAAAAAGTGTGGAAGTTGATGTAGGGTACCCTTATATATATCTTTGTGTGTGTGTGTTATTTTAATAAATATTGACCTATATGAATTACTTGGTGAGTGGCCTATTGTGGGGAGGGGGAAATAGTTTTATCAGTATAAGTAATTAGTTAGTTTCATTTGTTTATTCACTAGGCTTACGTATAATTATTTATCATATTACATGAGAGGTTTCTAGGATGATCCTATTGAGTATAAATTCTAGGATTGGACAACATATATATATAATATTTATCAGGACCACATGAGTTGGTTGGTGATTGATCTGGGTGTAACTAGTTCATGAGAGTTTTTCAAGAGCTTCTGGAGCTTTGTTTTCCATATCAAGGATTGGTTTTGTTACTTCTTATGCTCTCTTTAGTTATTTTAGTTTTTTATAGAATTACATGTATTTTTATTTCTTATTTTATATAGGAAATTTATTGGTTTGGGGTTTTTCATATTATATATTACTCTTTAAATCTATATATAGGGTAATGCCTCTCATGCATGTGATTTATATTCCCTCGATTTTAGCCACAAAACCGTGTCCAATTAGATGTAGGATCCAGGGATTATTTTATCTCCTTATTCCTTTCCATCCCATGACCAAAACCTTTGGATGGAGGGGGTTGTGAAAGAGTGGTATTAGAGTTGATAGTTGGGATATAGGATGGAGCTTGTAGTTATGGAGTAGTGAGGATTCATGGTTTGGTATGGAAACATTGTTAGTTGGTCTTATTATTTGCAGTAGATAGGGGATAACATCCCATACATGTAATTCTATAACCACTAAACGTAAGGATTTTAATAGTGCTGAAATAGGCTTTATTAGAACAAAAATGTGCTAATAGTCAAATAATGGTTAAAATCCTTCTTCCTTTATTAGTTATTTTAGTAGCACTAAAAAAGGGGAATATTGTTGTTGTGTTCTGCTAAAATGACAACGCACTATAGAAGTAAATGAAGAAAATAAAGGAGAAAATATATTAGAAAATAAATTATTTAATTGTAAAAAAATTACTGAATAAATAAAATAAAAACACTATATTATAGATATTTCAATCATTGGGTTGTATAATTACATGAGTAAGTAACAATTAACAAAAACATTCAAAAACATAATTTTCATTTTCCTTGGGCCCTAACCATTGGTCATGAAATTAGTTATTGAAAAATACACTAGATTGAGAAAAATAATACACCAGAATAAGAAAACAATTCTTTTGTCAGTAATCATATAGAAAAATAAATTAAGCACAAAATATCAATTTCAAACTATAAACATATACTTTGAGTCATGACAGGAACACTGTGTATCAAATTTAGGTGTGGTTTATTATTAAACATCACACCATTTCCTATTGTTCTCAAAAGTAGTTTCCCTTGAATTGTCTCTCATCTATGGTGATAAAAAACTAACTACGGATGGGACCCAATTCAAGAAGAAATTCTTTTGGAAAACAATCCTTCAACGGTCACACCATTTCTTGATTGTCTTTGAGTATTATTGTAACATCCCAGGTAAATAAAGAATAAATAATTTTCATCTTTATTAATATTTACGAATTAAATATTAATTTTATTTTAAAGGGGTTGCTATGTTGGATAGCGTACCCGATACGCAACGATGAGTTTCTTTGAAACTTACGTAGCACACTAGTAATAAAATAATATTATTTTAAATGTTAGTTAACAAGTAGCCATTGTACTGGCGGGAACGGATAGAAATAACTAAAATATGATTAGATATGTTTTTAAATGTTTTTACATTTACCCAATAAAAGATAAAGGCTTAAAATACGGAAAGAGTTCAATTTTATGCATATATACTCTAATTTTCACTAAAGGTTCACTTATCACCTTTTAATGGTGAACCGTCATTAAATATAGTTTTGATCACTCTTATACTTTATTTTGGACCAAATAAAACTCTTATTAAGAATCGGGACATCAAAATTTACTTTGTGTAAATTTTTGGTACCTTTCTGATAAAGTTCATTTTTTTTTGAATAGTGTAAAATGTTGTATTTTAATTCAAAACCTCTTTTTAATCTAAATTATTTATATGATTAGATTATTATTTTAATTGGTTTTAAAGTGAAATTAGAAAATATTTTTACCAGTTATTCCAATGGTGGTCATTGGAATCAATTTCACTTTGAAATTGGACTTAAACTGGTGTCAATCTTTTGATACTTATTGTTTCACAAAAACACGCTATTTGTCATGACAGCGGGAATTAATTATTAAATTAATTAATTTGACTTATATGTTTTGAATTTTGTAAAATGGACTTCATTTTTGAATTCGGAATATCAAATATAGATTAGGGTGAATTTTTGGTAATTTTCTGAAAAACTTCAATTTTTGATGAATAGTGAAACCACTAAGTGGTAATCAAGCAAACTGATTTTTCAGTTAAATGAAAGTTTACCACTAATGTGTATTGAATTTTGAAAATCCGACATACATGGTTGTCATTAAGAAGTAAAATGTGGTTCAATGAGATTATAATAATTTTTTGGTGAATAGTAACTTATTAAGTTCTTAATCGTGATTAGAGGTAATTAGTGTAATTTAATGTAAAAATGATATTATAAAAATGTGAAAACACCATGACACTTGTCCTACACCTATTGGGTGAGTCGTGGCCGACCAAGACAAGCCATGGGCCAACTTGGGGACCCCATGGAGCCACTTTAGTTGGAAAATGACATTAATATATTTTTATTTAATGTTAAAGTGAAAATGACACTAACATAAATTGTTTTAATAAAACAATTTTTAAGTAGGGTTATACAAGTCCAAATTTTGATTATAAATAATCATTAGAAAGCTAAAAATATTTCCTATATCATAGTATTTGTTTTATAATTTTTAGACATTAAATAAATTTAATTATTTATGACATAATAATGATGCAGCGATGACATCATTATTTGACGATTTAAATAAAATGGAAAGATAATGGAAAATCTAAAACCTACACATGTCCAAAACCAATTGGATTCGTGGATTTCGAACCCTTATCACCTTATCCACGAATTATACCAATGTGGGACCTTTTAAAACCGAAACAAATTTTCAAATAAAGTAATATTTCTTTACTTTCAAAAAGTGCCCCTCCTCTCCTCTTATAAAAGGCCCCCACCTCTACCACCTTTCACACACTTCTCAAGCCTTTGGCTCGGCCAAACCCTGCCCAATTACTCTCTCCACATCCCTCTCCTCATCCTAGAGGATTCCCTTTGGGCAGAATCCTTTCAAAGGAAGCCTTTAGGCTCAAATCAAAAGGGAGTTACACTTTTAAAGGTAATTCATTCTCTCTTGTTCATTTGTTTTATTTTGCTTCTCCAACCCTCTAAACTCTTTTTATTTACTTCTTTTGAAACAACACCAGTATCTTCAATATACTAGGATGTTGTTATAATATTTATTTGAGCTACACTCTCACACAACTACATCAAATGGTTAAAGAACATACGGTTTCCGTGGATGGCGAAATTCTGCCTCCCGAAACGATGATTGTTCAATACTCATTTAACACCTTCAAGGGTGGCCATTATGATGTCACTATTTTTATATATGATATATAATATGTTTATGTTTTCTTTAAGCTTCTGTATTTTTCATTTTTGGCATACCTTTATGGTTTCCATTATGGGTAAACACGATATCTTCATTTAAGGAAGTGCGGACTACCGCCCCCTCAAAGTGATGTGATTCATTAATGCCATATGTGGGACGTGTAAAGGATGGATTTAAAGTTATTATATATGATGTTATACTGGAATTATAATATACCTCTATATCATTATTATTTCTTTCCATTAAAGTTTGAGATAGAAATGAAAGTAGCGTTCATGCGTACGTACGGCTTACCGTCTCCATGAACGGTGCATTTCATTTATTATCCCCAAATATAATATACTATTAAAAGTACATGTATATAATGGATATATATAATAAATGATATATATAAATGATGAATATAATTCTGGAATTAAAATATACATACCTCTCATTTAGTTTTAATTCCATTAATATGACAAAGAAATGAAAGTAGCGTTCATGCGTACGTACGGCTTACCGTCTCCATGAACGGTGCATTTAATTTCTTACCTCTAAATGATTATGTAATATTATAAATACATGTATATGCTGGATATATATGATATATATGATATCCAAATCAGGAATTTCATTCTGGATATAAAGAAATTTTGACCACACGAACAACATGTAAATTGTAAGAAGTCAACTTTCGACTTAAGAACCAACTATTGACAAAACCAACATTATTAACTTAAATGGTTACATAATGTTTATAACATGGAAATAAGTGATATAAAAAGAATAATTAACTTTAAAAAGGTTCTTAATCAAGTATAAATTAAATCAAGTTTATTATTCAGGACGTTAAAGAACGACCGAGTCAAGTCGGACCCAAGGTAAGGGACTTCGTCTCAATCTCCTTTCATTGAGTCATATTTCGTTTTATACACAACTTTCTTTTATACGGTGTATAAACCCCTTTGACTTTTACTTTTATACAAAATGAATCTTTTTCTACGAAGCGTTTTACTAAACGACAAAAAGGAATGTTTTTTTAACGTACGCGGTGACAACGACTTTTTCCGCCGCCGCGAGTATTATTTGGTCTTTGGCTTTCTCAACAAGCCATAATGTTTTTAGAATAAAATAAATACCATATAATATTTTATGTATTTTTCTATTGAAAATGGTTTTGAAAAAGGATTCTATTATGTCAATATATTTATGATATATTGTGATTGAAATGTGGAAATATTATCATTCCTTTATATTGGTTTTATGTTTTATGATTTTATATTGGTACTTGGACATTTTAACGGGTGGTTACGTTATAAACCATATGACGGGTGGTGCCGTGAATACCAGGACGGGTGGTTACATTATAACCTCCAATGCATTGTTTATGGAAGTCGGTCGTATGGCTATTCCATTAAGTATGTATGGAAATTGGCCGTATGGCTATTCCATTAAGTGATATGTGTGGAAGTCGACCGTATGGTTCTTCCACTTAAGTATGTTTATGTCCCAAGTTACCTTTATATATGTTATGTGTTCTTTTTATGGATTTTATGGTAATCCTTTGGTTACAAAAAGGTAAGTAATGATACTTTATTCAGTAAAGAGTTTTTACTACTTCATGAAGGTGAAGGTATTACTTTGATAGAATATATATGGTTTATTTGATGTTTGAAAAACTAACAGTTTTCATTCTTTCTGTATCCCTTACTGAGCTTTTTATGCTCACCCCAAGTTTTTTTGAAATGATTTTCATAGGACTTAAAGTGGAATAAGGTCAAGGATGGGATCAAGGGAATTTCATGTTATCTAAAACATGGAATCTAGACATCGTTCTTTTTAAGAGTTTTTATTTTATGGAGACTTAGTAGAAGTGTCTACTTTGTAATCTTTTAAGATGTAATAGTTATGTTCTAATTCTCTAAAACTCTAAACCTGAAAAGATCCTCAATGTGAATTATTCATTTAATTCAATATTAAGTAAGGTTTAAGGCTGGGGCCTTATAGTTGGTATCAAAGGTCAGTTTAGACAACTTTAGGAGTTAGAAAATTGTTAAATTATAAGTTAATTTATGATATGATTGAAATGATATAGCATTTACAGATTACCATGTTGCTTCGCCTAAGATATTTCTGTGTTCATGATGGTTTTCCGCAGAGGAAACAAAGCAGCTATGTTAGGACGACATCAAGAGGAAGATAACCTTCCAAATCAGCAACTTGAGATGGTCGGAATCAGAACTGAACAGTTTGTTGCAGTGATGGCACAGTTGACTTAGGCTATAAATGGTGGTGGTATCCATGCACGAGATCAGCCAGATCAACTGCAGAGGAACATGTCAGTGGTGGAACATTTCATGAGGCAACATCCCCCATCATACAGAGGATCATCTGACCCTGTGCAAGCTGAAGGGTGGATTAAAGCACTGGAGAAGATTTTTGATGTCATGGGGTGTTCAGAACATCAAAAGGTTAGTCTTGATGTTTACTGTTTTGAAGGTGAAGCTGATCAGTGGTGGTCGATGGTGAAAAATATAAGGGATAGTGATGAGATTGAGGATCTTCACTGGGACGAATTCAAAGGTATGTTTCTTGAGAAATATTTTCCTAAGGTGGTTCGTCTTAGGATGGAAAAACAGTTCCTAGAATTGAGGCAGGAGGATGATTCAGTGGCTGCTTATGAAGAAAAGTTCACTCGATTGGCAAGGTATGCTCCAAACATCATACGAGATCTTGATAGTAAAATAAACCGTTTTTACTCAGGGTTAAAGCCAAAGTATCGAAGGGCTTTAGCTTCTCGTGAATTCAAAAGTTATGAAAAACTTGTTTGATGTGCGGAGAAGGTAGAAATGGAGTTTGCCGATGATCAGGTGTTCTATGAAAAACAACAGAATAAGAGGTCTAGTTGGCAGGAAAAGGGGAAGAATTCATCAAAGAAGCAAGGAGGTAAGAAAACCAAATATCCATCCTGTGAGAAGTGTGGTAAAATGCATCCTGGAGAATGTTTATCCAAGTCTGGTAAGTGCTTTCGGTGTGGTAAGTCTGGTCATATTGCTCGTAACTGTAAGAAAGATGATCAAGCAGGAAATGAAAAGCCAACGGTAAGATGTTTTAAGTGTAATGAAATGGGTCATTATGCAGACGAGTGTCCGACAAGGAGCTTGAGTGATGGGAAGCAGTTAGACTACAAGCAGAAAGGGGTGGTAAAATCATTTGCAACAACTTCAGCAGATGTTGGGCCATCGAATGAAGTGGTATCAGCTCCAGGGAGCTCAGTATTTTTCGAAGATTGACTTGAGGTCAGGGTACCATTAGTTGAAAGTAAAAGAAGCAGACGTTCCGAAGACTGCGTTCCGTACTAGAAATGGCCATTATGAATTTGTTGTTATGCCTTTTGGGTTAACCAATGCACCTTCTATATTCATGGACCTTATGAATAAAATTTTCAATGAGTTCTTGGATAAGATTGAATTTGTGTTTTGAAGTTTGGGAAGAGGTTATGTGTGCCTTGTGATTCACAGTTGAAGAATGAGTTGTTATGTGAAGCTCATAGTTCCCCGTTATCAGTTCATCCTAGCAGTACTAAGATGTACAGAGATCTGCAGGAGTATTACTGGTGGGATGGAATGAAAAGACATATTGCTGATTTTACTGTGAAGTGTTTGACATGTCAACAGGTTAAAGCAGAGCGGCAGTTACCGAAAGGGATGCTTCAGCCTTTACCAGTGCCAGAGTGGAAATGGGAGAATATATCCATGGACTTTGTTGTTGGATTACCGAAGACATCTCGAGGTAATAATGAAATCTGTGTTATTGTTGATCGCTTGACTAAATCTGCTCATTTCCTTTCTATACAAGATACTTTCTCTCTAGATCAACTTTCCCGTCTGTATCTTAAAGAGATAGTCAGGTTACATGGAGTTCCTCTCTCAATTGTATCTGATCATGATCCCAGGTTTACTTCTAACTTTTGGAAAGGCCTTCAGAAGTCGTTGGGTACTGAATTAAATTTTAGTACAACTTTTCATCCTCAATCAGATGGGCAGTCAGAACGAACAATTAAGACATTGGAGGATATTCTACGAGCTTGTTTGATGGATTATCAGGGAAGTTGGGACCAACAACATTCTTTGGTTGAGTTTTCTTATAATAATAGTTTTCATTCCAGTATACAGATGGAACCATTTGAGGCATTATATGGGAAGCGGTGTCGAACTCCAGCATTTTGGAATGAAGTGGGTGAAAGGAAGTTGATGGGACCAGAATTTGTAGAAGAGATGGCAGAAAAAAATTCAGTTGATTCAGAAAACACATGAGAACAGCTCAGAGTAGGCAGAAGAGTTATGCGGATAACCGAAGGAAGGATCTATCTTTTGAGGTAGGTGATCATGCTTTTCTCAAGGTTTCTCCTTGGAAAAGTGTGATGAGATTTGGTAAGAAAGGAAAGTTGAGTCCAAGGTTCGTTGGACCATACAAAATTCTGGAAAGAGTTGGATCAGTAGCATACCGAGTGGCTTTACCTCCGAGTTTATCTCAGGTACACAATGTTTTTCATGTTTCAATGTTGAGGAAGTATATGCCAGATCCATATCATGTTTTGAGTCCAGAGGTAGTTCAGCTGGAAGAGAACCTATCTTATGAGGAACAACCGGTCCAGATTCTTGACCAGAGGGAGCAGGTTTTACGGAATAAGGTGATTCATCAGGTAAAGGTTTTGTGGAAAAACCACATGATTGAAGAGGCAACGTGGGAATCTGAAAATGCTATGAGGGATAAATACCCCCACTTATTTTGATAAGTGAATAAAATTGTGAGGACGCAATTCCAAAAAGGGGGGAAGGATGTAACATCCTAGGTAAATAAAGAATAAATAATTTTCATATTTATTAATATTTACGAAGTAAATATTACTTTTATTTTAAAGGGGTTGCTATGTTCGATAGCGTACCCGATACGCAACGATGAGTTTCTTTGAAACTAACGTAGTACACTAGTAATAAAAAAATATTATTTTAAATGTTAGTTAACAAGTAGCCGTTGTACTGGCGGGAATGGATAGAAATAACTAAAATATGATTAGATATGTTTTTAAATGTTTTTATATTTACCCAATAAAAGATAAAGGCTTAAAATACGGAAAGAGTTCAATTTTATGCATATATACTCTAATTTTCACTAAAGGTTCACTTATCACCTTTTAATGGTGAACCGTCATTAAATATAGTTTTGATCACTCTTATACTTTATTTTGGACCAAATAAAACTCTTATTAAGAATCGGGACATCAAAATTTACTTTGTGAAAATTTTTGGTACCTTTCTGATAAAGTTCTTTTTTTTGAATAGTGTAAAATGTTGTATTTTAATTCAAAACCTCTTTTTAATCTAAATTATTTATATGATTAGATTATTATTTTGGTGAATAGTAACTTATTAAGTTCTTAATCGTGATTAGAGTTAATTAGTGTAATTTAATGTAAAAATGATATTATAAAAATGTGAAAACACCATGACACTTGTCCTACACCTATTGGGTGAGTCGTGGCCGACCCAGACAAGCCATGGGCCAACTTGGGGACCCCATGGAGCCACTTTAGTTGGAAAATGACATTAATATATTTTTATTTAATGTTAAAGTGAAAACGACACTAACATAAATTGTTTTAATAAAACAATTTTTAAGTGGGGTTATACAAGTCCAAATTTTGATTATAAATAGTCATTGGAAAGCTAAAAATATTTACTATATCATAGTATTTGTTTTATAATTTTTAGACATTAAATAAATTTAATTATTTATGACATAATAATGATGCAGCGATGACATCATTATTTGACGATTTAAATAAAATGGAAAGATAATGGAAAATCTAAAACCTACACATGTCCAAAACCAATTGGATGAGTGGATTTCGAACCCTTATCACCTTATCCACGAATTATACCAATGTGGGACCTTTTAAAACCGAAACACATTTTCAAATAAAGTAATATTTCTTTACTTTCCAAAAGTGCCCCTCCTCTTCTCTTATAAAAGGCCCCCACCTCTACCACCTTTCACACACTTCTCAAGCCTTTGGCTCGGCCAACCCCTACCCAATTACTCTCTCCACATCCCTCTCCTCATCCTAGAGGATTCCCTTTGGGCAGAATCCTTTCAAAGGAAGCCTTTAGGCTCAAATCAAAAGGGAGTTACACTTTTAAAGGTAATTCATTCTCTCTTGTTCATTTGTTTTATTTTGCTTCTCCAACCCTATAAACTCTTTTTATTTACTTCTTTTGTAACAACACCAGTATCTTCAATATACTAGGATGCTGTTATAATATTTATTTGAGCTACACTCTCACACAACAACATCAAATGGTTAAATAACATACGGTTTCCGTGGATGGCGAAATTCTGCCTCCCGAAACGATGATTGTTCAATACTCATTTAACACCTTCAAGGGTGGCCATTATGATGTCACTATTTTTATATATGATATATAATATGTTTATGTTTTCTTTAAGCTTCTGTATTTTTCATTTTTGGCATATTTTTATGGTTTCCATTATGGGTAAACACGATATCTTCATTTAAGGAAGTGCGGACTACCGCCCCCTCAAAGTGATGTGATTCGTTAATGCCATATGTGGGACGTGTAAAGGATGGATTTAAAGTTATTATATATGATGTTATACTGGAATTATAATATACCTCTATATCATTATTATTTCTTTCCATTAAAGTTTGAGATAGAAATGAAAGTAGCGTTCATGCGTACGTACGGCTTACCGTCTCCATGAACGGTGCATTTCATTTCTTATCCCCAAATGTAATATACTATTAAAAGTACATGTATATAATGGATATATATAATAAATGATATATCTAAATGATGAATATAATTCTGGAATTAAAATATACATACCTTTCATTTAGTTTTAATTCCATTAATATGACAAAGAAATGAAAGTAGCGTTCATGCGTACGTACGGCTTACCGTCTCCATGAACGGTGCATTTCATTTCTTACCTCTAAATGATTATGTAATATTATAAATACATGTATATGCTGGATATATATGATATATATGATATCCAAATCAGGAATTTCATTCTGGATATAAAGAACTTTTGACCACACGAACAACATGTAAATTGTAAGAAGTCAACTTTCGACTTAAGAACCAAATATTGACAAAACCAACATTATTAACTTAAATGGTTATATAATGTTTATAACATGGCAATAAGTGATATAAAAAGAATAATTAACTTTAAAAAGGTTCTTAATCAAGTATACATTAACTCAAGTTTATTATTCAGGACGTTAAAGAACGATCGAGTCAAGTCGGACCCAAGGTAAGGGACTTCGTCTCAATCTCCTTTCATTAAGGCATATTTCGTTTTATACACAACATTCTTTTATACGGTGTATAAACCCCTTTGACTTTTACTTTTATACAAAAGTAATCTTTTTCTATGAAGCGTTTTACTAAACGACAAAAAGGAATGTTTTTTTAACGTACGCGGTGACAACGACTTTTTCCGCCGCCGCGAGTATTATTTGGTCTTTGGCTTTCTCAACAAGCCGTAATGTTTTTAGAATAAAATAAATACCATATAATCTTTTATGTATTTTGCTATTGAAAATGGTTTTGAAAAAGGATTCTATTATGTCAATATATTTATGATATATGGTGATTGAAATGTGGAAATATTATCATTCCTTTATATTGGTTTTATGTTTTATGATTTTATATTGGTACTTGGACATTTTAACGGGTGGTTACGTTATAAACCATATGACGGGTGGTGCCGTGAATACCAGGACGGGTGGTTACGTTATAACCTCCAATGCATTGGGTATGGAAGTCGGCCGTATGGCTATTCCATTAAGTATGTATGGAAATTGGCCGTATGGCTATTCCATTAAGTGATATGTGTGGAAGTCGACCGTATGGTTATTCCACTTAAGTATGTTTATGTCCCAAGTTACCTTTATATATGTTATGTGTTCTTTTTATGGATTTTATGGTAATACTTTGGTTACAAAAATGTAAGTAATGATACTTTATTCAGTAAAGAGCTTTTACTACCTCATGAAGGTGAAGGTATTACTTTGATAGATTGTATATGGTTTATTTGATGTTTGAAAAACTAACAGTTTTCATTCTTTCTGTATCCCTTACTGAGCTTTTTATGCTCACCCCAAGTTTTTTCGAAATGTTTTTCACAGGACTTAAAGTGGAATAAGGTCAAGGATGGGATCAAGGGAATTTCATGCTATCTAAAACATGGAATCTAGACATCTTTCTTTTTAAGAGTTTTTATTTTATGGAGACTTAGTAGAAGTGTCTACTTTGTAATCTTTTAAGATGTAATAGTTATGTTCTAATTCTCTAAAACTCTAAACCTGAAAAGATTCTCAATGTGAATTATTCATTTAATTCAATATTAAGTAAGATTTAAGGCTGGGGCCTTATAATTATATCGATGGAAATGAAAAAATATGTTTCAAATAAAAGAGATAATGACATTAATTAGCAGTAGATAAAATTATTAGAAAACATCATGGTATTTTTTGCTCGATTTTGGCGATGTGATGTGTGATTTAAACGAAAATGGTACTTAGAAATTGAAAGCACGCAATTTGACTCATATCAACCACATCATGTGTCAGATAGATGTGAGATAAAAATCTATATTTTACAAATGGATTCTAGATAATTTTCCTAAATTTCCGAAATATTCCCAGATCATTTTCTTTGTTTTGTCAAGTGAAATGTTTTTTAATCTAAAATGACAGCTTTATATTAAAAAACAATAATTGAGCCATAATAGTCACATCACATGTCAAATTGATGTGAGATAAATTCTTACATGTCAAAAATTAATTATTGACCATTATCTAAATATTTTAAAATTATGTGATCTCATTTTCATTGTTTTTATATTTAATGTGCATTTTAAACTAAAATGACAATTTTATATTGAAATCATGTGATTTGATTCATCTCAACCACATCATGTGTTATATTGGAATAAATTCATTTCCTACACAAGAAAAATAAATTAAGGATCATTTTTCTAAATATTGAAAATAATTTTATCCCATTTACATAGTTCTGGTGACGTTACACTTATTTTATGCAGAAAAATCTACTTGTTATTGAAAACTCGCACTTTGAGACATATCAATCATATTGTTCATCAGATTGATGTGTAGTCAATTCATACACATAAAAAAATGAGTTATGGACTATTTTACCATTGTTTTAAAATAATACAAGCTCATTTTAATAATTTTAGCTATTTGATTAGTTTTTTAATATAAAATGGCATTGTTTTAATGAATACACAGACTTTTTTTCATACCCACCACATCAGTTGTCAGATTTATGTGTGGTTGATTCATATAAGTCATAACTAAATTATGGACTATTTTCAAATGTTTTAAAACAACGTGAGATCATTTTTCCGTTTTGTCTATGTGAATAATTTTGAACTAATATAACAGTTTTATATTAAAACATGTACTTTTAAGTCATATCGCCAAATCATGTGTCAGATTGGTGTTCAGTCAACTAGTAAATCTGAAAAATGAATTATGTGTATTTTTATTAATGGTTGAAAGTAATATATGTTCGTTTTCATAGTTTTAGTGATGTGACATTCATTTTAAAACAAAATGACACCTTTCTCTTGAAAACAAGATCTTTGAGTGATATCAATCACATCATTTTTCAGATTGATGTGTGATTAATTGTTACATTTTAAAAATAAAGAATAGACTATTTCTTAAATTTTTAAATTAATATGATTTTGTTTTCTCAATTCTAGATATATGATGTGTGTTTTAAAATAAAATGACACTTTTGGAATGAAAATACATACTTTGAGTTATTTTGGCCACATCAAGTATCATATTTACATATATAATCAATTCCTATGGGTTAATAATGAATTACGAACCATTATATTAATGTTAAAAAAATCGAAGCTCATTTTGTCAGTTTTGGATATGTGATGCATTTTACACAAAAATGACACATTTATATTGAAAACATATACATCAGGTCAAAGCAAAAAAATTGTAGTCAAAATGGAATATGGTAAATTCCAACATGAGAAAAATTAATGATGGAGTGTTTCCTAAATTTTCAAAATAATCCGTCTATTTTTCATAGTTTGGGAAACGTAATAAATGTTTTAAACTAAAATGATACAATTCTATTGAAAATTCACACTATAAGTAATATCAATCACATCATGTTGTAGATTAAAGTATAGCTGATTAATACACATAAAAATTTAATTTTGGAAAATTTACCTATGTTTTGGAAACAATCTATGCTCAATATCTTAGTTTTGTCTATTTGATGCATGTTTGAAACTAAAATGACACTTTTTTTGAAAACTCACACTTCGAGTCATATTGACCACATCGGGTGTCATATTGATGTGTTCTCAATTCTTATAGGTTACTAATAATATATGGCCCATTTTCCTAATATTTGAAATCAATTAGTGATTTTTTTCTTTTATTTTATCAATTTGATGAGTTTTAAAGTAAAATGACTCTTTTACATTGAAAAAATGAATTTTGGGTTATATCGACCACATCTTCTTTCATATTGACATGCATTCAATCCACAAACATAAAATATGAATTATATATCTTTCTTCTAAAATTTTAAAACTTGGACCATTTTCTCATTTTTGGAAATTTGATATGTGTTTTAAACTAAAATTAATCCCTTCTATTGAAAACATGCACTTTGAGTTATATCAATCGCATTTTGTCTTGGATTAATGAGTCATCAATTCATACACATCGAAAATTAATATTAAAACATTATCCTAATTCTTGGAAACAATCTATGCTCATTTTAAAAATTTTATTTATTTGATAATTCTTCTAAACTAAACTTACAATTTCTCATTCAAAATAGACACTTCATGTCATACCGACCACATAAGGAGTTGAATTAAAGTTTTTTTCATTCCTACAGGTCACAAGTAAATTATAAACTATATTCCTAATTTTTTAAAACAATTTGAGATATTTTTAGTGGTTCTTTCCTTGTGATACGTTTTAAACCACAAAGTCACTTTTATATTGAAAAAGTATACTTTGGGCCATATCGACCACATCATGTGTCTGAATGGAGTACCATCAATTCCAACAGATGAAAAAAGAATTATAGATCATCTTCAAAACATTTGAAAACAATATGATCTTTTTTTCATTATTATGGAGATGTGACATGTGTTTTAAACTAAAATGTCACTATTATATTGGAAACATACACTTTGAGTATTACCAAACAAGATGGGTGTAAGGTTGACATACGAAATATTCACACACATCACAAATGAATTATCAATAATTTTACTAATTTTTTAAAACAATTAGAGATCGTTTTCTTGGTTTTGGTGATGTGAAACACATTTTAAATAAAAATGGAACTTTAATATTGAAAACATGCACTTCAAGTAATGTTGAACACTACAGGTCATTGATTGATGTGTGGTCAATTCACACACATCACAATTTAAATATAGAGTTTTATCCTAAAAATTGGAAAAAATTATCATTTTTCAAGGTTTTGGTGATGTGACACGCATTTAAACTAAAATGAAACTTTTTTTGAAAACGTAAACTTTGAGTCATACCGACCATATTATGTGTCATATTGGAGTGCAGTCAATTCTGACACATAAAAAATAAATTATGGATCTTTTTAATAAATTATTAAAACAATACGATATCTTATCATTGGTATTGAGTGTGTGATGGGTGTTATAAACTTAAATGAAACTTTTATATTGAAAAAAATACTTAAAGTCCTATTGAGCATATCATATGTCTGATTGATGTGCGGTCGATTCTTACAAATCACAAAGGAATTATAGATCAAATTCATAATGTTTTAAAATAATTTGATCTTTTCTTCATTGTATTTATTATGTGAATTACCTTTTAAACTAAAATGACAAATATATTGAAAACACAAACTTCAATTCATCACAACCACATCATGTGTTAGATAGGGGTGTAGTCAATTCCTACATGTGAGAAATAAATTATGAATTATTGTCCTAAACACTGCATACAATATTATGTTTTTTTAGGGTTCTGATCATATAACACGTGTTTTAAACTGAAATGGAACTTTTATATTGAAAAATTACAATTTGAGTAATATTGACCACATCCGTTGTTATATTGATGAGAAATCAATTTTTTCATGTTATAAATGAAGTAAGGATCATTGTACTAAAGTTTCAAACCAATATGATCTCATTTTCATGATTTTGGATTTTTTTAAAATAAAATGACACTTTTTTATTGAAAACACACACTTAGAGTAATAATGACCATATTGGGTGTCATATTTATGTGAATTCAATTCCTATAGATCAAAAATTAAATATAGATTTTTTTCCTAATGTATAAAAACAATCTGATTTTTTTCTAGGTTTTGATCATGTGACGAATTTTTTAAAATAATGTGACAATTTAACAAAAATAAGTATCAGATGAATATGATAATGAAATTAACTGAAAAAGTAGATAAAATTATGATAAAAATTAAAAAATATAAGTTTTTAGAATTTATATGATTATGATGTATGTAAAAATTCTTACATGGTGTATGATTCCCATTCATTTCTAAACAAATAGATTTCCTCTATTATAATTATCCTTGAGAAACACATCAAAAATAATATATAGGAATTTTGATACTAATGATTCACATCCCATGTGTATCTCTAAGGCCATAGACCGTACTATATCACAAAAATAGTAGGTAATCACATTAAATTTATATTGATTTTTTTTTGACACCATGTACACTGCTTACTCATATCTAAATAAATTACTTATTCTTTTGAGTATGTAGATAGTAGGAAATCATGGTAGTATTGTGAAAGTATATAAAAATCAATTAAAAAATATTTTCAATGAAATTCTAATTACCATAAAAATTAACTATTTGAGGATGCTAGTCTTATGATTGTATATGATATCTTTCCTAAATTCAAAAACATAATATACATAATAATTGTTGTTATCTTTCATTTAAAAATTTAGAAACATTGACCATGATATGTAATTTTTTTTAAAATATGTTTTGATAGCTAAATATTTCTATATATACCTAAATATATTTCCATTTTAAGTAATCTATAGGCTTCTTATTTTTAGTCTCTAACTTTATACCATGATGTATTAAATATATAATGATCACCCTATCATGAAAACATTATTGTTAAAACAAAAAATGAAACATATAATTCAAATTTTATCTATAAAATGTTGATTTCAGTGCATTAAAAATTCACAATACACCTCATGTGTGGTCAGTCAAATAGAAATCCATACATTGGATCCAAAAAATAAATATTTTGGGTATCTAAATTGATTTTTATATGAATTTAGTGCTTCCTAAAAAATAAAAACAAATAAGTATGAAAAAAAATGAAAATATATATTTTATATGATTAGATGGAAGAGATTTTCCCCTGAATTATTGGCATCAAGAAGTGTTTATCGTCTACTATTTTCTTCTCAAACAACACATTTAGCTCATTTTTTCTTATCAATTTCAATAAACTCATAAGAAATTTCATCCATAGAAATAATATAGAAATTAATGAATCCAAAATCACATTTCATAGGGTTTTACCTTTTTATAGTATTAATATAAATAGATGTAGAACATATGAATAGTTATTAACATTAATGAACACATTATATCATTTTTGGATAGTTTTATGATTAAAATATTCCTTAGGTATGTATTAACAATTGAGACTACTAGACATTAATACTTGAGAATATCATTGATACTCTTGAGAAGAACTATGTCTATAATGACATTTCCAAATATTTTTTCTTCATATTGAATATAGGATATATCTCTATCAATGAATGTGGTTTCTAATTTTATAATGATAATATATTTTGCAGTTCAACTGGTGTGGAGAAGGTACTCCCAGAAGTTCTTTTTAGTTTTTATTGTTGACTCACAAGATTATCTTGATCTGAATTTTCATTTCCCATTATTTATCCATCTATAATATTATACCTCACTTTATACCATTTTTAAATAACTGTTACAAGGTTTTTATTTTAATTTTTTTTAAGGCTATACCTCTTGTGTATTTATAAACAAATATAGTCATTATATGAAATTTCCAATAGCATCATTTACCATTTTCATATCAAGATCATAAAGTAGAACAAAAATCCTATCACTCATCTCTTGATCTACTTTATCCCCCACTCTCATGTGATATTTTGGGAGTTAATTGTTGTGTATCTGGTCTCCTGGGATATTATACACCATACCACTCAAGACAAGATAGTGTGTGGGTGTTGATAGTTATAAATCACATAAAATTTTACCCTATATAATATCAATAATATAATGTTATCATAATTTATTTTACTCACATTTTGGAGAAAGAATAATTAAAAAGATGATATCCTCATGTAAGGTATTCAATTAAGGGAAATGACTAGCCTCAATGCAACTGTATTCATTTAGTTTTTCATGTGCTAGTATTTGTTCCACAGTCAGATCTCTTTGATCCTTTCACATATATTTTTCTACTAAACCAAACTGATTAATAATATATTTAAAACATTTATTTGATCCTACTATCCTTTCATCACCTAATATGTATATTCTTGTTGTTTTCTTCTCAAAATATGTTCAAGGTGACATTACAAAACCTACACCTCTAACACAACCATATTGTCCTTACCACTTAAAGTATAATGAATGTATTATTTACTTAGGTATGTTCACTAATGATTCCATATCCTAAACTGCATAAAAAATATATAAGCATTAATAGATATTTTTATATAATACTGTTATAAATAACAAGAAATTTCTATTATTTCATACTTACACATGTTTTCCATTATTATTTTTTGTCTTCATCTACTAGTTTACCCTATTTATTTACATGAGAATTTATCAATAGCACATGAAGTGGGATGGAAGTGGCTTCATATTGTGATTCATCAATCTACATAAAAAATGAACAAACATTGATTCATATCACATAAAACTATTATTGTAGATTTAATATATATAAACCACTTTCTTCTTAAGTGAATCATGACAATATTTTAATATCTTCAAAAATGATTTTTTCATTACAGGTTCAACATTGAACCTCAAATCAATATCAATTGGCATATACAATCTAATTATGACCCCAAAAAAATAGTAAACATTGAATTGTTGGGGCCAACAGATTGGCCTCGTTGATTCCTTCCATCCTAGAATATTATACCCTTAATTCTTTCCTTGATAATTTTAGTCAATAAAATGATTCTACATCATTCTTGTTTTTAATCAAAATGTGGTTTAGCCCATAATAATTCTATAGTTTCAATATAAACTATTTTTCCATTAGATTTTTAGCATCATCAAGAGTAGAAGTCATTTTATTCTAGAGTATTCAAAAATTTAATTTATGTTATGTAAATATAGTATATAACACATAATATTAGGAACAAAATGATAATTTATTAATAAAATATTTTACCATCTCATTGAGTTGTCTTTATTTTATTTAAAGATTTAAGGGATTCTGTTCCTCTATTAAGAATCCAAATCCCCTATTTTTGGTTTCTTCTAACATATAAGATATTGTATACATTGGGATATCCATGAAATTATTGTCATATCCTAATTAATGGGGCTTACTCGACTGAATTTTTATCTGGACCTAATGTTTTTTTAGTCACCAATAGAACAACTGACCAATTATTGTTTGCTGTATCTGAGACAAAAATTATCTACACGTCTTGTGATGCCATTTTGAATGCAACATCCTTTCCCCATTTGAAACTAAAATTCACCTTCTTGAATTTCATTTTATTAACTTTCAATGCACTCATGTCATAAAACCATTTGGAATAGAAAATTGGAACTTGAAAGGTTGTATATCACAACTCTTGTATCATTTTGATGATGCTGAAATAGGATATACAAGAAAAAATTTTATTTATATCCTTCGAACAAGATATGTGCATCACTTTTTTCAAAAATATAAGTCTATTATTTTTCATTATATAGTGGTCATAATTTTCGATTGTATATAATGTATAACCATTAATTAAAAAATATGGAAAGCTATAACATTTGAATCAGGTCCCCTAGATAGCCATCTAAGTTGTTCTACAATTGAATTCATATTTCCAGATAACTACTTATAAATGTAAACTCTTAACAATCCTATAATCTATTGATTAAATTTATTTTATATCTATCCTTCATACATCAAGGTATTCAAATGTCTAAGAATATATTTATTGGATTTAACATAAGCAACAATATCATTAATATTATGTAAAATGTAATGGTGAACTTTCTCAAACTCTATGATGTTAATTGTAACAACATGTCCTTTTCAAAACCCATCAAACAAAAGGAATTAACTATGAAAAAACTTTTGTAGATTGATTTTATCAATAAATTATAGGTAATTGGTATAGAATTAAATATTTTCTTCAACAATATATCATTATTCAATACAAATTTATGGCTGACCTCGATTATTGACATACCCTTTCAAAATTTTCATTTACCATTCAATATGGAACCTCTATTTATAATGTATAGGACGACATATTTTAACCTCTATAACCAAGTGAAACCTCAGGTGGACCATCATATTTAAGAATTATGATGGGAAGGACATCTATAATTCACTTAATGTGTCTTTAACCTCCTTATTAATTTTGGATAACTTCTTCAGATATATAACATTAATATATATAGATTTGAAAAAAAACTGGAGTATGGTTAGTGAATGTTGTGAATTTTTAGGTAGAATACATTGTAAAGAGACACACATAAAATCATGTATGAAAACATGAAATTAATGTTGTTTCATACCACATATCTTCCAATTATTCATTGACACAGAATTATTAATATTCAATAAATACCACTATGGAAATCTTATACCATTAAATAAAATAAATAATTATAATTTTTTATGCCTATAGAGAGTGTAATCTACTGGAGGAAAAAAATTATGCATTTTAGCCAACAATGGTGACAACTCTTCACTTATCCCTTTGTCAATCACATCTAACCTAGTCCTGGTGCCATGTTTTTTTCAGGGAAAATTCATTAACATGCCATGAAAACTATCAAATAAAATTTTTATACATGAATGACATCAATAAAATAGATCAATTTTTGAAACATTATTGCATAAGGTTTTCCCAAAATAGTTTACCAAAAATAGTGCCAAAATTTTTAACATTATAGAATAGTTGATCACCCATAAGTGGAAATGGTGTTTTACATTGTTCTATATTCCCTGAGAATGTTTTCATCCAAGATCAGTATTTATGTTGTCGAGGTAAAAACATTTGATGTCCAAAAAACACAGTCATCGAGAAATACTTCTACTGAACTGAGTGTGTGCATTCTTCAAAAATGGAACACCCTAACATTCATTTAATGTTATAGCCTAACAATTTTTCATAAGTAGTGAAGTCATTTATCCAACCATAAAATATAGAACTCAATGGGAATTATTCACTTCTATGAGCATCAAACATTATAACACATGTATACCACGTCAATTTTAGATCTTCAATCTATGGATCCAAATAGAAAAAAATATCATTACTAGATTTTTTTGGTTCAAATATAAGAAGATACAAAAAAATGTATTTTTGATTCATGAATAACCATGATAGAGAGTTATAATTTACCAATATAACTGGCCATATACTATGAATAATACATTGTACAAAAAAAGGATTTATTATATTTTTAGATAATGAAATACAAAATATTCTCGAATCATTTACAACTTTAGGATACTCATAATCAATTTTCTTCCACTGAGGAGAGTTTTTGGATGATATATTTTCTGATCTTTAATTCTTGAATCAGTGTTCAATGTCAATTATCTAATGGTTTACAGACATCTATATAGTATTATAAATAGTGGAATAATATGAAAGTACCATAGATCATTTGAAGGACTTGATTCAATATTTTTGTATCGATTAACGCCACACTTAGGGAATCTATGATTGATTCATAGTCCTTTCATAATAATATGATATCATTTAGACAAGTATGTTATTTAGAGATCATTATCATAGAAAATAGAATACATTTAGCATAATATGATTGATAAGGAAGTTCATTTTTTTCTGGTATCATATCATTCAAGAGACCAATTGGTTTTTTAAAGCTAGTGTTACTCCGACTATTTCTATATTTAAAAATATATAAATTATATACAGCTCAAAATGTTGTGTGTTAAGTAAACCTGGTATATAATGCAATATCGTAATAGAGATTTAACTTCCCAAACAAAATTTAAAAATCACAATGTTATCTTCAATTTCAATTACTATTTCTTTCATTCGATCCCCAAAATCATTTACACATGTATTCATATCAAATGATCCATAAATCGTAGTATAATTCGAATGAATGTGAACATTCATATTTTCCTCATATTTTTTCCATCATTTGTTGATCTAATCTATTATATGGAAAATAAAATTTTCTTCTAACTCTTGTAGACTAATTTTTCTTGAATAACAACAACATTAACATGTAAAAAGGATCTAAGAAGGGTCATATGCATGATCTATTACAAAACTGATGAACTCTTTAACTCTATATTCATACTCTTTTTCCTTAAAAATTGCATTAATTGATTTTCAATTTATATTCATCCTAATTGGTTTTTAAAATATTTATTTTTTAAAATAAATAAATAAATACACATAAGATATTAATAATTAAAGTATAAAGTTTTAGATAATTCTAATAAAGGGAACCCAACATTTGAATGTTATCAGTTATGATTCTTAGAAATATATCATTTTACAAAAGGGTGACATAAAAAAGAAATAACAAGGTGTAAACTTGTGTTTGTTGGTCTAGCTTTGAGATTTGATGGTGCTTGGGACAAAAATATGGAAATAAATATGTCAGTAATAAATTATTTGTTATTGGACAATAGAAATCCCTTAGAAATTCTTCTTCTTTCATGTCATTTAATTATGACATGAATTTTTAAATTTGTGTACAAATATATTTAATCATAAAATACAAGTTCATGTAATCATAAGAGTTTAAAGATAGTCAAGGAGCATGGAATATCATGAAGCAAAGGGATGAAACTGTTATTGATGATTGAATTGAAGTTATATTATTTGTAACATTCTTTTTCTATTGATTTTTCTAGACCATGTATTGTAGTAATACCAACAAATATATTTCTAACATTACCCACTGATGAACCCATATTTCAATAATATTAGAGTTATAAATATTATTTATATTTAAAATTCCCTATAATATCTGAAAAATCTATTCAATTTCCTTAAAAACAGAAAAATAAAATCCAATAAAAAAAAATCTAAAAAAATGGTTAACATGGATTTCACATCAATGATATCCAAAACATTCAGATTCCACCTCTAACAATGATCCGAATCACTATAAGCTATCTCTCACATCTATTATTTAAAAAATTCACATGTATATCCAAAAGAGTACACTCATTATTAATAAAAATAAATTCCAAATTTATGGTTAGATGAGATAGTAATAAAATTTGTAAAATTCTTCAACTGTAATCTAATTCTATATGTGTCTTAGAATAATGTGTTTTATATTAGAACTTTTTTGGAGTGACACTAAAATCATTCCTAATGATACACGATATATAAAAATAATAATAATATTGTGTACTTGGATTAATCAATATTAATAATGTAATAAATAATAAGATGAAACTTATACATACCCACGCACCTCTAACCATGTCTAATTTGTTCCTTATATACCCCTCATATTTAAGCTAACTAAATAAGAAAATGAATTAATAATCAAATGACATAAAAAACAAAAATAAATAAAAATGACATAAAAAACAAAAATAAATAAAAATGTATCACCTCACTACTACTAAACTAATCTCTTATACTTAAGACAAACTTTCCCTCATTAAAATGAAGCTAAAAATAAGAACCCACATCCCTAATCATCAATTTATGATTAAGTAAAAATAATTTATTATAATGATGGATTTTGACTTTAGGATAAATGATTTACATAATCAACTAAAAAGGTTTGTTAATATCACATGGCGGTAAACAATGATAATAATGTTATTCAAAGGGATTATTTCATCAAAACAATAAAAAATCAAATCCCAAAATAGGTCCTCTATTATTTGAGTGAAATAATGTAATGCAGTATCAATAATTATCCTTGAAATACTTTGATTCAAAAACACCAAAATATATAAAATTCAATCAATATTGACTTATGTTCAAATGAAAACATTTAATACATGTAGGAATAGTTCTCACAGTTATGAGACTAAAATAAAAATATATATACCAATGATAATAAAAATAAACTTATATCATTCAAATTCAACACTCTAAAAATTAATTAATATGAAAAATAAAATTTTAAAGTAAGAGATTTTATTTTTTTATGAAATGTTTTTTTTCATATGTCACCTTATTAAAATTTAATTTAAAAACAAAGGTTACATAACCTAAAAAAATAAAAAGTATATAGAATTTGTAAATATATTAATATATATATATATTATTTATTTAGATACAAAATAGTATATATACAAAAATGAATTGTATATTGCAAAAATACCTATCAGAATATATTGCATGAGGATTTTCTATAATTTAAAAATTAGTTAATTATCTCTAAAAAGTCATTTTCTATACCAAAAACTAAACTATTAATAAATATATTTTAAAAATATAATTAAATAATTTAAAAAATTAATAGAAAAAAATTTAAACAAAAAATTTTAAAACTTAATAATGAATAGAACATTTCTCAAAAGATCTCGTTTCATAAAAAAATTCCCACAGAACATATTTTTTAACTAATAAAATATAAGTTTTCATTTAATAAGATAGAATATAATAAATTCAAGAAATATAATTCCAAAAAATATAATAATGAATAAAATATTAATATAAAATTAATTCATATAATATTGATAATGATATTACAAAATTAATAGAATCACTAAAAAATAAATAAGAAGACCCCCTTTATTAAGGAATCATCAAATAATTGTTCCACCAATATCAAAATAAAATTGATTTCATAATGAAACCAAATTTCACTATATTTTTGCTTCCTAAAAAGAAATAAATAATGAAATATGATACTCCAATGTTAACAAAAAATAAAATAAACAAGATAATGAAATGTTTTAAAAAGAAATTTTGGTTTTTTCTAGTTGAATTTTAGTTTGATGATTGTATAATGTAGTCCTCTTGAACTATTAACACATTACATTATATAGCCCTCTCAAACAAATTGATTTTAAATTTAGAATCAATGAATGTATAATGGTTTATAGAATTACATGTAATGATAAAATTTTATTGATGTATATCATACTGATGTATTTTAAGAAAAAACAACTCTTTGTTTGGGAAGGAAACGAGACCATGAACTGCTCGATAAATATTCTGAAACAACATTGATAACCAAAATGAACAATCCATTATGTAATACAAAGAGACCAAGGATGTGGAAAACATTAAGGTATGGGATGGTAACCAGACCATGAAATTTGGATGATAATCTACCTTGATTCATCCAAAAAAAGATCTTCATCTGAGATATTCAATTCATTTGAAAAAAATGAAAACTATCAAATATACTTGAGGGGGAGAAATTAATCACAAGTGATCACATACCTTGTCTTTTGAATGTGCCCACTCAACAAAAATCATTGATAGAATGTGATAAAAAGTATTCATTTCTACAAGAACATGAATGACATGAGTGAGGAGTACTATTTAAGAGTTCTATTTAAATGATATGGAAGGATTTTATCAACACTTTAAAAAATCACTGGAAAATAGTAGTTCTCTATACACTAAAATAGTGAGAACTCATAAAATGGATCTTTATCATTGATTTTTTATCACTGACAATGATATATATATTTATCTTTTCTAAAAAGGCACTAGAAAAATGTGTCATTATCATCGCTAAAATTCTAATGCTGATAAAGATATGTTTTAGGAGTACTTTTTTAGTGATAGTAAAAGAAATTATTTATCAGTGCTAACAAATCACTAATAAATGCCTTATTTTAATAATATAATTAATATATCTAAAATTAAATGCTTATAATTATAAAAACTATTTAAATAATGAAAAATATTTATTATCTATATAATTATAAATAAATATATTTACTATTTAAATAAATTTATTAAAATGTTGTAATTATTTAAATATATATAATTAAATTTATTTAAAATTATTTTTATATAATTAGAAATAAATTTATATAATTATATCTATTTATATACTCAAATAGACACAAGTGTGGTTTAGAGACCTAGACCACACCCTTGAATTTTTTTGGAAAAAGTAGAGTGAAAGTACTTGGGGTGGCAATGACAAAACAAAGTGGTGAGGCCTCTATCGAAAATGTGAAAACCAAGAGAAAAAGAGAGTATAAAAAACAAGACAATGCATGTTACCCCTATTTTGCGACCCAGAAAATCATCTTTTGGAATGAGATCAACCACAACCCCTACCTATCGGATAAAGACCCCTCCTTGAGGTTTTTGGTTTTCTACATATCATGTCATCATAATCTTAAGATTAAATTTTTGGAATTAGGTAGGGTGTGATCCTTTGGATATCAAGGATCCTTTTCTCTAGTCAGACTAGAACCCTCTAATAAAATTTTCATAATAGAGGCACTCATTGAATTAATAGTGTCATTAAACATTCCAAGGGCAGTGAAAAATTCCTAAAAGAAAACCTCCATATTATTTCATCTATTTAAAATTTTAATATGAATAAGTGAGTAATCCATTATCTATAGATTAACCTAGATAAATGGTGTCCTTATACTAGTTGGATCTGTTTTTTGGAAGAGTGACTTGAACAACCTCTAGAAAAGACTATAGCATTCACTACTTTGGTACCTATATTGGTGTCATTCTTGTGAGAGGGATCAACATCATGTTTTTATTCTTCCTTAGTAGAATACTACTTCTATATAGATACCACAAACATATTGGGACATTGAGTTAATGACTAGATAGAACATATAGTCATTATGTGAGTTGTTGTGGCTATAGAATCCATGCCCACAATGTCATCTAGAGGAATACCAACATCATCTTTGAGAACCATCTCATTTTCATACAGTTCTAGTTATAATGCTGAAGCCTGCCTAGGAATAGGTGGATAATTCTTGGATTTTCTAGGTATGACCAATGTAAGTCCCTCCTCATACACTAAAATATTCTTATTCTAAGGAAAAGAATATTGTAACACCCCCAAATTCTAAAGTAATAACATTGTATTTAATTGTGTGAATGAAATGAAACACCATGTGTAGAAAGGAATATAACATACCTTGACATTAAAATATATTTAATGTTTAGATTAAATGTATTCTATATATTTTAATTCATGAAAAACTGAGTCAGCCTGTGACTTTTTTCAGTAGTTTGTGTTACATGCAAGATCAAGTTTTACCTAACAATAATATATTATTAAGATACTGATTATTGTATATAATATGATACAAAAAATAATTAAATTTATGGTTATTAATTTAATTTATTAACTTATGAAATTATATTCTTCATTTCATTAGTTAACAACTAAATCTAAATGAATAACAAAACTAATTGAATATATAAGAAATATATTTATAAAAAACTTTTTTTATGCTTCAAAAGGTGTTTTATCATAAAAAATTAAATAAGTTCCTATTAGTGAATTATATTATTGAAATATATATTATATATCTAGTAAATTATTTTTTATATTCTTACAATTGATTTTATGGGTATAATATAATAATATATACAATTTAATTCTTATAGATTGTATTTTTCTAAAAAGTTAGATTTACGGCCTTTTAATGGAGAATGTATATTAAATATATATTTTGGAACATTTATAAATTTTATATTTTAAAATAATATTAATTTCTTAAAATAAAACATCAAAATTATGTTAGGGTGAATTTTAATTATTTTTCTAACATGTTTTATTTTTTGATGAATAGTGAAAATGATGAATTCTTATTGAAAACTATTTTTTCAAATAATTTATTAATAAGGTTAAATTATATATTAAATTAACTCTAAAGTAACATTAAATCAATAATATATCAATTAATATAATTTACTTCATTAGAATCAATATTACATTGGATTTGGATATGAAAATAGAGCAAACTTTTGAACATTGTTACTTTAAAAACCGGTATTTTCAACCCTTCTGCAGTATTAATTTAAAATTAATTTATTCCACTCATGTGATTTGAATTTATAAAAAATAGTTTCATATTTGGAATCAAAATAATTTAAAATTTCTAATAAGTTTAATTTTTTTCAAAAAATATCAGTTAAAGTGATTAAATTTACTTACAGTGATTAAGAGAAAAAATTGCCTAACAAATGACTAAAACATAAACTTAAGGCCCAAAATGACTGTTAAACTTGCAAAAAAATACATTTTAATTACATATATACAATATTTAATCACTTTTATATAATTTGGACTATTATTGAAGCCACATGTAATGGTTAAAACTTTGGTGGAATTCCCTTTTCCAAAATTTATAAGAATGTCACTCCTCTATCACTATAAAATAGAACTCAACCCTCCAACTTATTCACAACTCTAAACCCCTAAGCCTCACTAATAAAATTCTCAAATAATCTCCCAAAATACCTTACATCATCATAAGATCCTCACCATGGTAAAATAGGAAACCAAATAAGTCTTTTGGTATAAACCAAAAGAAGTAACCTGATTAAGAGGTAACATTTTCCAACTATCAATTTTCTTTCATTTACTCCTCATCTACATAAATTATTTTTATATAATTCTTAAATAATAACCTATTTATATTAAATGTTATGATATATTTTACTCTATGATTTATACCTACACTTTCTCACACATCCATCAATTGGGGTATACAATCAGCGTTCGTGTGTACGGCAAACAACTGCCTCACGAACTGATGTAATTCATTCATCCATTTACAAAATTTCACGATTGTAATAATGATGCCTTTATAGATTATATATGATATATATAGTATTTATAATTTATTTAACATTATTTATTTTCTATACAATAGATACCATTGCGTACACCATATGTGGGAATATGATAACATCATTTGTGGGTGTGTGCAATACCACCTCCTCAAAGCGATGTGATTCGGTCATGCTAAACAGGGAATGTATTAGGGACGGTTTAAAAAAAATATGATGTATATGAAATAAATATGATACTAGGATTATAATATACATATATATCATTTAGTTTTCATTTTTTTAATAGGACAAAGAAATGGAAGTAGTGTTCATCCATGTGTATGACCTACTGCCTCCATGAACAGTGCATTTTATTTCCTATTTCCATATATAATGGATTATTATCAGTACAAATATACTATATATGTGATATCTAAATTATTTATTAAATTATTATTATTTTAAAATCATTTTATATTTAATAATATCAACAAGTAATAATTCAAAATATACACGAAAAACATGAAAATTAACACCCTAAATAGTGAAAAAATGAAGGATTGTTAACAGATGGGTGATAGTAAATTATAAAAAGATAATATATGATATTATAAATATTATTATGGTAATTTTATTAGTTATTAACATTTTTAATACCCTCATAAAAGAGGTTAAATTATGTTAAACCAAAAGTAAATGCCAGGTAAGGGATTATTGTCACACTTTTTCTTCTATGAGGCATACACCATTTCACCTATTATTTATTTTATGTGGTGTAAATAACCCTATTTTACATTAAATCATGAATACATCTATCATATCGGTATTTAAATATTCATTTTATGTTATTTATTTCATGGGGTTTGTGATTTAAAAGTTACCAAGTGGTAAAAGTTATCTTTGTAATCTCACTTTATTTTGTGATTTTTAAATTTCTCTTCAAAGAATATATTTATTATAATAATTTAAATATCCACACTATTGGGTGATGGATATTATTATTTCCTAAACAGTATACCATTTTTATATATGGGTTTTAAATTGATAGTTATTATATTAACTAGGGAATTTTTGATAAATTGGTATCTTTTACTCAATACAGATATTTGATAAGGGATAATGCCTATTAATTAAATTGATTACTCAATATATAAGAAATGATTTAGAAAGGCAGTGATGGGTGGGTTCCAAAATCTATATATATCCCCTTGATGAATCGAGAGATTCTCATGATACATTTAAGTTTTCAAAATTAAATGGGTTTCTACACATAGTTTTAAACAGCCTCGTGAACAGTCTTGATGGTATAGGTGTGCCTTAGACATGATGTCAAATAATTAATCATTTTCTTCATATATATTTCAGTTATTTTTATTTTTATATATTATATTTTCATATGATAAAATATTTTGATTCATTTAATTCTTATTTTATCAGTTAAATCTAATGTTTTTTAGTTCTTTACCTTTCCAAATTGATTATGTTGTATCTAGTTATTTTAGTGGCATGTGTTTTTAGTTATTTACCAATACATATTTATTATTATTATTGATTAATTATTGCTTATGATGTACTTACCCTTACTGAGAATTTGAGATCACCCATATTATCTTTCCTTCCCTCAGGTTATGAAGAGGAATACTTTGAATGAGTATCATGGATGTTTAGCTTTTATTTTCATTATGGTCTATCTTCATTTACCTATGTAATATGGGTATAATGTATGTAATATAGTTTACCAAAACAACTAAAATGTTCAGTCCTTTATAATTTTGATCATTTATCTATTCAAATTTAATAAATTAATGCACTGGCTACAGGATTCTAGGGTCTGGGCATTACTTTTGGTATCAGAGAATGTTTAGTAGATAACCTGGAAACTGGATTTAGAAAACATAGATTAGGAAACATAACCCTAAGATAGCCTTTAAGGATAATTAAAGAAGTAAATCCTAGAATTTTTGTAAGGTAGATATTATTTGGGTCTTCGTTGCAATACATCCATGTCTGGATACTAGAAGTGGATGTGGTTCTAGAACAGATGTAGATAGGGGTGAAAAATCTAAAAAGGTGTGTTAGGCCTAACTCAAGAATAACTCAGGACAGGACAACATGTATTACATTCCACCTATTTTGACACTACTAGGGTAAATACTTAGGATAATTTTCAATTTCTATACAAACCATTATAAATGATTTTAATGTAATGATATCCCCATGGGAACCATATTTATGATTCTGATATTAGATAAACATAAATTTTTTAATTTATGTTATGTATTTTACTTGTTTTGGGATTATAAATTATGTTAAATAATTTTATGATGTAATCAAGTATATGTAATTATTTTTAAATGGTTCCTAGATGGAAGAATGGTATCAATACTGATGGAAAATGTAGAGGTTACCCTACTAAGAAATTCGATATAGCTAGTTTCAAAACTAAGCAAGGTATGTATATATTAGGGCAGCATAATCAAGTTATGACACATAACCTCAACCAAATTGAATAACCAGTTCTATAATGAGATTATTTGATGTTGTATTGCATTTTGGTACAAAGGACCCCATCATTTAGTGGGACAAGTGAACCAATGGCAGTTGAGTAATGGATTATGCCTTTGGGGAAGATATTCTTGAAATTCGGATGTGGTGAAAAGTAAAATAGTACACTTTTATTGTATTGTCTCAATCGTGATTAATTTTAATGGTGGGTTTTGGTTCATAATACTATAGAGGAAGATGAAATACAACTCATTGAATGTGGAACTTTTAAAGAGACATTCTTTGATAAATACCACCCTCATGATCAACAATCTAAGATGAAAAGAAAGTACCTTCGTTTAAATCAAAAGGAGGAAGAAGTAATTATAGAGTATGAAGATACATTTACCAACTTATCAAGGTAAGCAACAGATTTCATATGAAACAAGGAATATAATTTTTATCATTTCATTGAAGGTCATAAGAAAATATTTTAAGGGCACTATTCTCCCAATAATTTTTTATATAATGAAATAGTTTTATATGCCATCAAGGAAGAGAAATACTTTTTGAGAATCAAAATATTCAAAGGAAACCAAGATAATAAGAGGCCATTTGATCACTATGAAAAATGGAATGAGTCAAAGAATAAGAATGGAAAGAAGTATTTTCTAACATGTGATAACTGTGGAAGAAACAAACATGGAAAATACATGAAAGTATTAAGATTTTGTTATAAGTGAAAAGAAAAGGGCCTTTAAGAAAAAAGAATGAAAAAGGAAGAAGGAAAATGTGTATATTTAGTGTTTCAAATAAAAGGAGATGGGTAACTTTGAAAACGAATTCCCCCATCATCAAGGGAATATACCTCATAAAAAGCTAAGGGATCAAGGTCAAGAATATGTTAATGACACATCTGAGGTGTAATGATTAATTTTATTATGTATTATGATCAAATAAATATATTCTAAAAGTATTTTATTTATAATGTTCTCATAATATGATTTATGATAAATATAAGGATTATACTATTGTAATATTTCAATAAATATTTGACATAATATGTTTAATGTTATAAAGGAATATGATTCAATAGAAATTAAACCTTTTATGGAAAACACATGGTTGAAGTAAATATAACCCTTAACATGTTTTTTATGTTGAGATGATGATTTTTAGACAAATATATGATTGATATGGATAGAGTATATTAGATATTGCTGACATCCTTGGATCTAATTAATAATTTGTGGAAATTATGGTTTATTATATAATTTATGGAGTTCACAACATTTTTGTATTTATGGATTATATCCAATAATCACTGTTATATTTTAAGAATAAGGAAGCATACATTTTTTCAATAAATTTTTTGGTAATTCAAGTTATTATCGTAATCATATGTTTGGTATGTAATGATTATAATCCACTTAATATTATATGATAAGTTGATTTTGGAAATTCAGGGACCTTATTTCTAATGTGTTGGATTATAATCTTTTGGTAAATTTAACTATTTAGGAAATGGTGTAAGTTAATATTTTAATGAGGTTGCAGAGATTATGATGTTAATTCACCATATGATGCTACATGTTCTAACAATAAAAGTATAAATATTTCAAGGAACAAAAAAAGGATACTATTTTTCCTACTAAAAAGAAACATATCATGTAAATATGTTTACTTATATTCTTAGAGAGTGAAATATTTACTCAACTCTAGTTAAAAAAGGGGTCTTGAAACAAAAATGTTGTCCTATTATCCTAATTTTTTATGATATCTATGGCCTTTATTCACACCACTATTTTATGGTACTATTATCAAAAAAATTTAATCTGAACATGTTATCTATCAAACTATATCAGAACATGATATTTAGATTTTTGATCCATGTCCACATTTTCACTATCGTTCTCCTATTTGAAGGCATAGTTTTATGGTGAACTTTACATTTTAATTTCGTTTTTATTAAGAAGGTGTCTTATTAACCCTATTTACAGTGTTTGTTTTTCCAAAATATTATTTTAAAAAATCAAACCCTCGATTACTAAGATCACAATTAAATTACGAGGCTGGAATTTAATTAAGATGGGTAGAATTTAACACCCCAAAATTTCAATGTAATAACACTGTATTTAACAACGTGCATGACATGAAACACCAAGAATATAATGGAATATAACATCCCAAGACTTTATCATACATTTAGTTTTTTAAATAAATCTATTATATATCTTGTAATGCACAAAACACTAAGTCAACTTGCAACTTTGTTCGGTAGTTTGCGTTACACCCAAGAATGAGTTTTATCGAACAATAATATATCATAAAGATATTAATTATTTTATATAATAAGGTAAAATGTATCTATTAAATTTATGTTCATGAATATTATTTAATAACATAGGGAAATATATTTTTGAATTCATTAATTAACAAATAAATACAAATGAATATCAAAACCAATAGAATATATAAGAAATGATTATATAAATAACTATTTTTATGCTTCCAAAGGCATTTTATCATGAAAAATTAAATAAGTTACTATTATTTAATGATATTACTGAAATATTTATATTATATATTAAACAAAATATTTTTTATATTCATCCAATATAGTTCTCAGGCATAAGATAAGAATAAATACATTTTTATGCTTAAAAATTATATTGTAACACCCCAAGATTTTATAGTGTGTTATTGCTTCAAAATAATTCAATAACATTCACTACACGCAACACCAAGTTCAATCGCACCATGACTTACCAAACAAGCTGTTCAAAAGAGGTTATGAATAGTGTTAACTAAATTTTAAACTTTATATAATCCTTATAATTTTAGAATCCACATTATGAGTTTCTTAGACATAATGTAAGAACAAATTCATTTTTAGTATTTCAATTTTACCAAATTTTAATAGTGAACCCTTTTTAGATACTATATTGTAAACTTTTTGACTAAATGGGTACATCAAAAATTTAAAATGAAACATCCCAAGCTTCCACGGTACGCTAGCGTGTGTTGTACGCAACACCGAGTTCTAACACACCGTAACCAATCAAACTAGCCGTTATGAATAGTAATACCTACTTTTTGAAATTATATATATTTTATATTTTAAAATGGACTTCATTTTTGGATTTGGAATATCGAATTTAGCCAAACATGAAATTTTGGTACATTTCGGATAACTTTCATATTTTGATGAATAGTGAAAATTACTAAATTTTAATTAAAAACAACTTTTTTAATCAAATTAATTACTAGTGATAAATTATGAATTTGAGTGGTTTTAAAGTATATTTAGAATATATTTTTACCATTTAATATAATTTTGGTCATTGGACATAATTTTACAATTAAACCGAACATAAACAAGTGTCAATCTTTTGATAGTTATTATCTCTTAAAAACACGCTTTTTGTTTTGACAGCGGGAATTAATTTTAAATTAATTTCTGCCACTTCTGTGTTTTGAATTTAGAAAAATCGATTCCATATTTGGAATCAGGATGTTCAAATTGTGTAAATAGGTAACTTTTATTTTTAGACATTTTGAATAATTACTGTGGTAAATATTTTATTTACCATGGTTAAGGGTAAATCCGGTAAATAAGGGTTAAAAAATAATATTATAATAATACAAAATTACCCTAAAACGTATCCTAACCTTATTGGTGGACACATACCCGACCATGAGCATCCTTGGGTCAATTTGGGGACCCTTTGGAGCCACTTGTATGTGGTAGGGACACTTTATATTAATAAAGTTAAAATAAAAATAAAAATCGCATAAGCTTACATCTTTTAGAAGAAAAATTTTTACATAGGGTTATACATGTTGGATTTTCGATTATAAATATTCATTAGAAAGCTAAAAAGATTTCCTACATAATGATATTTTATTTATAATTTTTAGACATCAAATAATTTAAATTATTAATGACACAATAATGATGCAATGTTTACCTCATTAATAAATCATTTAAATAAATAAGATTATAATGATTAAAATATTATCTAAAACCTGTCCAATTCTTATTGGTTTATGTTATTTAGAATATGAGTCATCTTATCTTCGACCTCAATGATTTTTGGACCATTATAAACCGAATATAATTATATTATAAAGTAATACTTTCACTCTTTCCTAAAGAGCCCCTCTTCTCCCTTATAAAAGGAGACCAATTCTACTCATTCCTCACACCTCTGAAGCCACTTGTATCGTCCAAAATCTGCCCAACTAAGCTCCCCACATCCCTCTCCTCCTCCTTGAAGCTTCCCCTTAGGCAGAAAGCATTTCAAGAAGTCCTTTGGTTCCAACCAAAGTGAGTTACCTAAATTAAAGGAAATGATTTCTCTTAAATTATTTTCATTTATTTTGCTTCTCCAACCCCCAAACTCTTTTTATTTCCTTTCTTTTGTAACAACACCAGTATTCTCAATATACTAAGATGTTGTTATAAGAAGGATTCAAACTACACATACACAAAACTCCATCAAATGGATGATGAACATAATGTTTCTGTGGATGGCAAACTAACGCCTCACGAAACGATGATTGTTCAAATACATCTTACCACCTCTCATGGTGGCCATTATGATGGAACTGTAATTAAATATGATATTAATGATATATATTTTATATATAAGCTTCTATAATTCCATTTTATTTCATACCATTATTCGTTTCATGTTGTATATACATACGATAATTTCATTTGAGGAAGTGCGGACTACCGCCCCCTTAAAATGATATGACTCGTTCATACCACACATGGAACGTATAAAGGAGGGTGTTAATGAAATTAAGTAACATATATAAAATATTATATTATACTGGAATAGTAATATACCTATGTATCATTTGGATTCAATTCTTTTAAAATAAAAATTAAATGGAAGTAGCGTTCGTGCGTACGTACGGACTACCGTCTCCACGAACGCGGTGAGATCCATCCTCCATCGTATCCATTCAAGTCTTATTCTCATTTTAGGGTTAAAAATAATTTTAATATCATTCTGATTATGAATAAGATATAATCTATCCATTACCAACATGTCTTACGTAACCAAACATTTAAGAAGAACGAATCGATTATCACCTGAAACGATGATAATACTAAGATATTATTAATAAAGCAATGTTAAAAGATCATATATGATATCATATTAATGTATATGATTCTTGTATAATTTAATAACAATTATTTCACCATTATAGAGGAGGTTAACCTACCCTAACAAAGGAAAAGTACAAGGTAAGGGGTTTTCATCTCACTCCTTATTCCAGTGAGATTCATGTCATATTGCCACCATCACCTTTTGTGTGGTGTATGTACTGCCCATAATTATATTCTTTGTGTAATACACTCTAATTTATGTGTATTTACATATTCATTGTATGATACCTCTTTCATGGGTTGTATGTTTCATAAGATACCAAATTGGTAAGGGTTTATTTCACAATCTGTTCATTATCCGAGGTTGTTTATACGTAATAATCTACTGGGATATCTTTATCATCCACATCCATGTTTCTTAAAAATGTATTTCAAAACATTTTCATTATTTACCAGAATATGTGTTAAAGTCATTTATACCCTTGTTTGACTTTTTATAAGAGGAATCTTTCCGTCGTTTTCAAAACAAGGTCCTTTTTAACCTTTTCGACAGAATTGAGGTAAGAATGTTTTTTTAACTTATACGGCAAGTGCGGTTATTTTACGCCGTTATAAAATCTTCAAAGCTTTCCTTACAAGATTATAAGAATATTTTCAAAGAAAATGTTTTATTTTATATGGATCTTAAATGATTTCAAAATAAAAGGAGATATTTCTTTAAAAAGAATTTTGATTTCATCTATGTCAACATCCTTTGATGGATTTTAAGATTATTTGAAGTTGATTTATTATGATACAAAACTTCTATATTGTATTGAAGGTTTTGTGATATGTTTGACTATGGATGTGCTATTTTTATACCATTCATAGTTTATGGTGAAATTATTGACATTTCGTATGCTAGTTTTAATACGAATGTTTATGTTATGTTTAAACCTTTTCATATGGGAATGCATTGGACTTAATAAGTGACGGGTGGAGCCCGCTATAGCTCCTCGATGCATCGGTAGGTCTCATGAGACAAACTAGTGTCTTGGCACAAGGCCTTGACAAAATCTTATTTGTAGTCTTGGCACGAGGCCTTGGCTATGTGGTTATGATAGTCTGGCATTATGCATTCCAACATTATGAAAGTGGTTATTGATTTTTTCATGTGATTATTCGATTTGTAGAATATCCATGTGAATAAGTAAATGGAATTATTTCATTTTATTTATGCCATACCATGTTGAAAGTTCATGTTTAAAAGGCTTTTGTTTTAGTTATACATTTCCTTAAATGTTTATTCTTATTGATGAAAGTTTCCGCTATATTGTTATCCTTACTGGGCATTTGAGCTCACCCCTTTTCTATGTTTTATTTTTCCCAGGAAGTGAAGAAGTAAGTTATGAATGACCTGCAGGGATATTATGTGGGGATATGAGTGTGGATTATGGATAAAATATGTTGTTTTAGTAGTTTTTCGTTTAATGATGTAATGTAAAACTTATGAATATATCTAGTGTTTCCAAGGCTACTAAACCAATCGGTCTTTCGAGATTTGATCTTTCTTGTGATCATGCCAATGTTATGTAATAATGCACCGACTCTGGGCAACTAGGGTCGGGACGTTACAGTTGGTATCAGAGGAAGTTTAGTATAAACCTTGGAAGCTAGATTTAGATAAACTCTGATTAGAGCACGTAGACCTAAGATGAACTTTGAGGATAAGTATAGAAGAACTTCCTAGAATTTTGGTGTTGTAGAGATTTTGTGAGTTTTCCGAGCAATACATCCCTGTGTGGATACGAGCAGGTAGAGGAGGCTCTGGCACAGATGTACCTAGGGGTAAAACCCGAAAACACCGCTTTGAGCTAGACTCGAACGGGAACTGGTGCACGACAACGGGCCTTGCTGCACTCTTGGTTACGACACTCCCGGGGGATATGCTTAGGATAACTCTCATTTTCTTTACAAATCATTATGAAGGGTTTATGAGTATATACTTCCTCAAAGAAAACATTTTTATGATTATGGATTATATCCATAAATAGTTCAATTTATGTTATGTGTTTTATAAGTATGGGATTATGTATTTTGATTCATAAACTGATCTAGTTTATGCCATTGTTTAGAAATGGCGCCCAGTGGAAGGAATGAGAACTCCAGAAATGCACATGATCCAAAGAGAAGGAAGGATCATATCTTTCATGGTCTTAAGCTAGAATTGATAAGAGAAATAGTCTCCCATGTATTATCATCGTATGATGAAATAATATCATGTGTTGATAAGATAAGTAAAGAGTTTACTGAGTCCTATGGCTTTGAAGGGAAGCAAGAGAAGAAAAGGATGGAAGAGAGAAAAATGGATAAAGGGAAGAGGGAAAAGAAGAATTTTCCCATATGTGGTAACTGTGGAAAGAAACACCCTGGAAATTGCCTGAAAGGAATGGGAGTTTGTTATAAGTGTGGAGGAAAAGGGCACAAAGTACATGGCTGCAAGGGTAAGAAAATGGTTTCAAATGTACAATGCTTCATTTGCAAGGAGTTTGGACACTACGCGAACCTATGTTCCAGTCATCAGACTATGCCGCAAATGATGCTATTGGATAATAATCAAGTTATGATACTACCACAGATGAAGAGGAATGATTAGAGTTCTTATGTTGATTATGTCAATTGAGTGTTGTATCAACAATGTACTTGTTATAATGATTATGGAGTATATAAGGATTGTACTGCAGTACTATTTCATTAAGGACTTGAGATCATGTGGAACAAAGAAAGGTGACTCAATAGCAGGATAAATTTTTTGAAAATATATGGTTGAGAGAATGATAAACCATAATATAGTTCTGATACCGAAGTAGTGATTTTGGAATAATACATGATTGTTTTGGATAAATTATATTGGATATTCTTGACTACCTTCAAACTGATTAATGATCTGTATATTCCATTATTGTTGGGGTTTAAAACATTTTTGGATTGATGAAGTATATCCATCATTCTATATGGAATAGGGGAGCATGAATGTAATCAATAAGGAATATGGTAATTTAGGATGTTTCAATGTATTAAAAGAATACAAGATGAAGGTATTCATATGCTATTATGGGGTAAAAAGGATCTACATTATTCTTACCTTCCTTATAAATGTTGGACTGTGAGTTTGGATAGAAGTATTTTGGATAGTTCCAGTTTGGATTATTTTGGATTGCCATAAAAGGACAACCCGGAGGTCGGGCGGCAACCCGTCGCGTCCGGCAAGGCTGCGAGACTTGAACCGGCAACCGAAGGGCGACAAGGGTGTATCACCTACCACTGGCCCACGAGATGTCTTGGATTAAATAATGTAGTTTTTTTAAAAAGATCTGGTAGATGAATTATAAATTCATTTATTTTGGAACCCTGTACGAATAGTATAAATAGAAATTTTTTTACGTTCTATTATCTTTTAGAGTGAAAGATGAGTTTGTGGTAGAAATTTATTAATGGATAAAACTCTAATTATAATGTAAGTATATCTCCTTATGATCTTAGCCAATCACATAAATAAATTCCTCAACATTAATAAAAGGATCTTAGAACAAAAATGTTGTCCTAGATGGTACCTTAAATCATCACTAATTTATGGCTTTGGGATTGTTGGCCTTTTCATAGCCATGTTCTCTACCACTCTCCATCATATAATTGATGGTTAGATTTCTCTTCCATATCCATATTTTCCTACATGGTACCCTAGTATGTGTTATTTTCGGTAATCTTCATACTTTCCACTCTTTATTTTAAATAGAGGCCTCGTTAATTCATTTTTCCGATGTGGGTTTTCCCACAAATATATTTTCTACTTTCAACCTTTTATTTTTGAAGAACAATTTCAAATTGCGAGGACGCAATTTATTGAAGGAGGGGAGAATATAACACCCCAAGATTTTATAGTGTGTTATTTCTTCAAAATAATTCAATAACTTTCACTACACGCAACACCAAGTTCAATCGCACCATGACTTACCAAACAAGCTGTTCAAAAGAGGTTATGAATAGTGTTAACTAAATTTTAAACTTTATATAATCCTTATAATTTTAGAATCCATATTATGAGTTTCTTAGACATAATGTAAGAACAAATTCATTTTCAGTATTTCACTTTTACCAAATTTTAATAGTGAACCCTTTTTAGATACTATATTTTAAACTTTTTGACTTAATGGGGACATCAAAAATTTAAAATGAAACATCCCAAGCTTCCACGGTACGATAGCGTGTGTTGTACGCAACACCGAGTTCTAACACACCGTAACAAATCAAACTAGCCGTTATGAATAGTAATACCTACTTTTGAAATTATATATATTTTATATTTTAAAATGGACTTCATTTTTGGATTCGGAATATCGAATTTACCCTAAGGTGAAATTTTGGTACATTTCGGATAACTTTCATATTTTGATGAATAGTGAAAATTACTAAATTTTAATTAAAAACAACTTTTTTAATCAAATTAATTACTAGTGATAAATTATGAATTTGAGTTGTTTTAAAGTATATTTAGAATATATTTTTACCATTTAATATAATTTTGGTCATTGGACATAATTTTACAATTAAACCGAACATAAACAAGTGTCAATCTTTTGATGGTTATTATCTCTTAAAAACACGCTTTTTGTTTTGACAGCGGGAATTAATTTTAAATTAATTTCTGCCACTTCTGTGTTTTGAATTTAGAAAAATGGATTCCATATTTGGAATCAGGATGTTCAAATTGTGTAAATAGGTAACTTTTATTTTTAGACATTTTGAATAATTACTGTGGTAAATATTTTATTTACCATGGTTAAGGGTAAATCCGGTAAATAAGGGTTAAAAAATAATATTATAATAATACAAAATTACCCTAAAACGTGTCCTAACCTTATTGGTGGACACATACCCGACCATTAGCATCCTTGGGTCAATTTGGGGACCCCTTGGAGCCACTTGTATGTGGTAGGGTCACTTTATATTAATAAAGTTAAAATAAAAATAAAAATCGCATAAGCTTACATCTTTTAGAAGAACAATTTTTACATAGGGTTATACATGTTGGATTTTAGATTATAAATATTCATTATAAAGCTAAAACGATTTCCTACATAATGATATTTTATTTATAATTTTTAGACATCAAATAATTTAAATTATTAATGACACAATAATGATGCAATGTTTACCTCATTAATAAATCATTTAAATAAATAAGATTATAATGATTAAAATATTATCTAAAACCTATCCAATTCTTATTGGTTGATGTTATTTAGAATATGAGTCATCGTATCTTCGACCTCAATGATTTTTGGACCATTATAAACCGAATATAATTATATTATAAAGTAATACTTTCACTCTTTCCTAAAGAGCCCCTCTTCTCCCTTATAAAAGGAGACCACTTCTACTCATTCCTCACACCTATCAAGCCACTTGGCTCGTCCAAACTCTGCCCAACTAAGCTCCCCACATCCCTCTCCTCCTCCTTGAAGCTTTCCCTTAGGCAGAAAGCATTTCAAGAAGTCCTTTGGTTCCAACCAAAGTGAGTTACCTAAATTAAAGGTAACGATTTCTCTTAAATTATTTTCATTTATTTTGCTTCTCCAACCCCCAAACTCTTTCTATTTACTTTCTTTTGTAACAACACCAGTATCCTCAATATACTAGGATGTTGTTATAAGAAGGATTCAAACTACACATACACACAACTCCATTTAATGGATGATGATCATAATGTTTCTGTGGATGGCAAACTAACGCCTCACGAACCGATGATTGTTCAAATACATCTTACCACCTCTCATGGTGGCCATTGTGATGGAAATGTAATTAAATATTATATTAATGATATATATTTTATATATAAGCTTCTGTAATTCCATTTTATTTCATACCATTATTCGTTTCATGTTGTATATACATACGATAATTTCATTTGAGGAAGTGCGGACTACCGCCCCCTTAAAATGATATGACTCGTTCATACCACACATGGAACGTATAAAGGAGGGTGTTAATGAACTTAAGTAACATATATAAAATATTATATTATACTGGAATAGTAATATACCTATGTATCATTTGGATTCAATTCTTTTAAAATAAAAATTAAATGGAAGTAGCGTTCGTGCGTACGTACGGACTACCGTCTCCACGAACGCGGTGAGATTCATCCTCCATCGTATCCATTAAAGACTTATTCTCATTTTAGGGTTAAAAATAATTTTAATATCATTCTGATTATGAATAAGATATAATCTATCCATTACAAACATGTCTTACGTAACCAAACATTTAAGAAGAACGAATCGATTATCACCTGAAACGACGATAATACTAAGATATTATTAATAAAGCAATGTTAAAAGATCATATATGATATCATATTAATGTATATGATTCTTGTATAATTTAATAACAATTATTTCACCATTATACAGGAGGTTAACCTACCCCAACAAAGGAAAAGTACAAGGTAAGGGGTTTTCATCTCACTCCTTATTCCAGTGAGATTCATGTCATATTGCCACCATCACCTTTTGTGTGGTGTATGTACTGCCCATAATTATATTCTTTGTGTAATACACTCTAATTTATGTGTATTTACATATTCATTGTATGATACCTCTTTCATGGGTTGTATGTTTCATAAGATACCAAATTGGTAAGGGTTTATTTCACAATCTCTTCATTATCCGAGGTTGTTTATACGTAATAATCTACTGGGATATCTTTATCATCCACATCCATGTTTCTTAAAAATGTATTTCAAAACATTTTCATTATTTACAAGAATATGTGTTAAAGTCATTTATACCCTTGTTTTACTTTTTATAAGAGGAATCTTTCCGTCGTTTTCAAAACAAGGTCCTTTTTAACCTTTTCGACAGAATTGAGGTAAGAATGTTTTTTTTAACTTATACGGAAAGTGCGGTTATTTTACGCCGTTATAAAATCTTCAAAGCTTTCCTTACAATCTTATAAGAATATTTTCAAAGAAAATGTTTTATTTTATATGGATCTTTAATGATTTCAAAATAAAAGGAGATATTTCTTTAAAAAGAATTTTGATTTCATCTATGTCAACATCCTTTGATGGATTTTAAGATTATTTGAAGTTGATTTATTATGATACAAAACTTCTATATTGTATTGAAGGTTTTGTGATATGTTTGACTATGGATGTGCTATTTTTATACCATTCATAGTTTATGGTGAAATTATTGACATTTCGTATGCTAGTTTTAATACGAATGTTTATGTTATGTTTAAACCTTTTCATATGGGAATGCATTGGACTTAATAAGTGACGGGTGGAGCCCGCTATAGCTCCTCGATGCATCGGTAGGTCTCATGAGACAAACTAGTTTCTTGGCACAAGGCCTTGACAAAATCTTATTTGTAGTCTTGGCACGAGGCCTTGGCTATGTGGTTATGATAGTCTGGCATTATGCATTCCAACATTATGAAAGTGGTTATTGATTTTTGCATGTGATTATTCGATTAGTAGAATATCCATGTGAATAAGTAAATGGAATTATTTCATTTTATTTATGCCATACCATGTTGAAAGTTCATGTTTAAAAGGCTTTTGTTTTAGTTATACATTTCCTTAAATGTTTATTCTTATTGATGAAAGTTTCCGCTATATTGTTATCCTTACTGGGCATTTGAGCTCACCCCTTTTCTATGTTTTATTTTTCCCAGGAAGTGAAGAAGTAAGTTATGAATGACCTGTAGGGATACTATGTGGGGATATGAGTGTGGATTATGGAGAAAATATGTTGTTTTAGTAGTTTTTTCGTTTAATGATGTAATGTAAAACTTATGAATATATCTAGTGTTTCCAAGGCTACTAAACCAATCGGTCTTTCGAGATTTGATCTTTCTTGTGATCATGCCAATGTTACGAAGTAACGCACCGACTCTGGGTAGCTGGGGTCGGGATGTTACATATATTTTTAAAAAAAATAACATGTTACCACCTTTTAATGGAGAACCTTTTTGAAATGTAAATATTTGAACATTTATAACTTTTAAATATAAAAATAAACCTATTTTTGAAATAAAAACATAAATATTATGTTAGGGTGAAATTTTTAGTATTTTCTAAGAAGTTTGACTTATCGATTAATAGTGACAAATACTAAACTTTAATTGAAATATGTTTTGTTCATATAATTTATTTAAAAGGTTAAATTATATTTTAAATTTATTATAAAGTAAAATTATATAAATTATATATCAATTAATATAATTTATTTTTTTGGAATCAATTTCACTTTTTAATTTTAAATAAAATCATAGAAAACTTATGGACATATTTACTTTTAAATCCATCATTGTCATCTCGTTTGTAGGGTTAATTTTAAATTAATTTATCCAAATTCTATGATTGGAATTTGAAAAAATAGATTCCATATTTAAAATAATAATAATTTACAATGTTTAATGGGGTCATATTATTTTTTACCAAATGTATTAGTGAAAGTGATTAAAATTAATTAAAGGGATAAGAGAAAAAATAGCTTACCAAAGAACTAATCCTTACACATAAGGCCCAAAATGAACTATAAACTCGTCTAAAGTCTATTTTATGGAAACATTTATACTATACCATTTATTTTATTTTATTTTAACAATTATTTGATCCACTTGATAAGGCCAAATGTGGGTGGAATTCCATTTTACATGAATGCCACTCCTCCACTATAAAACATCAACCACACCTCCCACTTATTCACACCTATAAAGCTCTTTATATCAACAAATATCATCTAAAATATTTTCTAGAAATCCCTAACCTCATCCTATAATCCTCACCTTGGGCTGAAATATAATCAAGGAAGTCTGTTGGTATAAACCAAAAGGAGTTACCTGATTAAGAGGTAACATTTTCCAATGATGACTTTTCTTTCATTTACTCTTCCACACCTTAAATTTTTTATATATAATCCTTATATAATAAAATCAGTGTCTTAAATATTTTTATATGTTATGATGAATATATTTTTACCAACACTTTCACATACATCCCACAAATGGGATACATAATCCTTATTCGTGTGTACGGCAGACTACAGCCACACGAACCGATGTCATTCGTTCGTCCATTTACCACCTTTAATGGTTGGAATAATTATGGATCTATATTTTATATATGATATATATAGTAATTATAATGTTCTTATGATTTTTTAATTTTTATAAAACACATACCATTATTCACTCCACTTGTGTGAATACGATAACGTCGTTTGTGGAAGTGTGGAATTTTGCCTCCTCAAAACGTTGTGATTCATCCACGCTATACATGGAACGTATTAGGAATAGTTTTCATAATGATATGTTCCATATATGAAATAAATATGATACATTAACTATAATATACTTATATATTATTTATTTATCATTTTTTAAATATGAAAAATAAATGGAAGTAGCATTCATGTATAGCTACTGCCTACCATCTCTATAAACGGTGCATTCTATTTCCTAAATCAAAATATTATTAATTATTATAAATAAAAATATAATTTATATATATGATTTTTAAATAATTTTTTACATTCTGGATATGTTTTAATCATGATCTAATTAATAAAAGCAATAAGTAACAAGTCAAAATGCACTAACAAACTATACAATTAACACATGAAATAGTAAAAATAATGAAAGATTGTTAACAAATGGGTAATAAGAAATAATAAAAAGATAATATATTATATTATAAATATGATTATGGTTTTGTTTTAAATTATTAAAATTTTAAAACCCTTATAATGTAGGGTTAATTATGTTCACCCAAAATGAAATTCAAGGTTAGGGATTATTATCTCATTTTTTCTTCTATGAGGCATACACCATTTTAGAAAATTATTTATTTTATGTGGTGTTTATAATGAAACAATTTATTTTATTTAATTAATAAATTATTATTAATGTTATTCATGTTTCATTTTATGTCATTTATTTCATTAGGTTTATGATTTAAAAGTTACCAAGTGGTAAAATTTATCATTATAATCTCACTTTCTTTTGTGATTGTTATCATTCTTTTAAAATAGTGAAATTATTGTAATCATTTAAATATCCACATTATGGAGTTATGGAAATTATTATTTCCTAAAATTTAAACCATTTTTGAAAATGGTGTTCAATTTGACAATTATTTTATTAACTAGGGAATAATTGATAAATATGTATCTTTAATTCAATACGAATATTTGATATGGTATATTGTCTATTAATTAAATTTGTTACTTGATATATGGAGAATGATTTTCAATGGGGGTTATGGGTGGGGCCGGAAAATTATATATCCCTTTATTTCATCAATATTTTCTAATGATAAAAATAAGTTGGATAAATTAAACTGGTTTCAACCCATAGTTTTAAACAATCTTCTGAAAGGTCTTGACAGTATAGGTTTTCTTTTGCCTCTAACATGATGTCCAAAAATAAGAATTTCCTTCATAGAGAATTCAGTATTGTTGTTATTATCCATGATATTTTAAGATGATTAAATAGTTGGATGCATTTAGTTATTAGTTTATTGATTAAATGGAATGTGTTTCAGTTGTTTAACTTTCCATGTTGATTTTGTGTAATCTAGTTATTTTTGTGGATTGTGTTCTCAGTTATTTACCATTCCATTTTTTTATACTTATTGATTAATTATTTTTTCTTTTTTACTAACCCTTACTAAGAATTTGAGCTCACCCTTATTATGGTTACCTTTTTCTTTTTATAAAGAGGAATTATGTGAATGAGTTTCAAGGATTTTGGGATTTTATTTTTCATTATGCTTTATTTTCCTTTCCCAATGTAATATGGCTATAATTTTTGTAATTTGATTTCCCAAAACTATTTATTTTTTCAGTCCTTTTTTGTTTAAATCTTTCAACTATTCCATTGTAATAAAGTAATACATCGGATCTAGGATTTTGGAGTTTGGTAATTAAAATGATTTCATTCCATGTTTGGAGTGTATCCAAATGTTGAATAATAATGAGGTTGAGAACAATTCTTCTTAGATTTTTGAGGGGAAGAATCCATCATTATTGGTTTTCCCGTTCCTTTGGTAGAGATTTGATATTTGTTCCATAGGATAGGATTTAATTCTCCTTTTAAATAAGCCTCTCGGTCAGACTTTTCAATGAAATCCTCAATCTCTAGTACAACTCATGTTCTCTTATTAAGAGTATATTTAAAAATTATATTGACATGTGCTACTTGTTCCTTGTATTATTATATTTCAATATCATCCCATGAATTATTCATATTCTACAATGAGTCACAACCTTTACCTTTGCCATCTGCATTGCTAGATTCCTAGTGGCAATCACAACCAGGGTATCCAAATCAGAATGGGTCTTCCCCATGCCAATGTACAGATCCTCAAATCTGACATAATGAACAAACATTCCAAGAGTATAATTTGAATGGATAATTGGAACCTCTTTGAAATTATCCCCAATTCCATTTTCTAATCCATATTCTAGACCTTCTACCTCTTCCATATATCATTTAATATTTCCTCTTTTTCAATCTTTTACAGCATGACCTCCTAGAAAAAAAAATGAAAATAAAAGGCCTATGGTATTGTATTTGGAATACCCCATCAAGATCCATTTAGTAAAAAATGAAGGGATTTTTTCATAAACAATTTTGGGATCTAACTCCTTAATGTCCGTAGTTATAATTTATTGGTTAATATTAGTGGATCTCAAGTCAAATTCAATAATGATTCTAGGAAAGTGGTTGGATATGGGTTGTTTACTCTATTCATCAATTTTATTAGGTAATTTAATTTTCAAAGAAATATAATTAAATAGAAATGGATTTGAAAGGATCAATCACAATATAAGGATTTTTACCCACACCTAGACACAAATATTTCGAATTCCAAAGGGATTAAAACCTTGTGATCATTCCTGAAGATGCAGGATACCTAGTTTTAGGGAAACTATTTCAAATACCCAACCCTTCATTTTGAGATCAGTATTTTGGAATAGTAGATGATAATATCCACTCCCTAATGTAATGCATATATATTCATAGAATACCCAAAAAATATATTTACATTTGACTAGAACATCCAAACTCCGTGATTTATCCTCTTTTGGAAGCACAATATGCATTAAAATGGTTTTCATTCACATCCCCCATCACTCCTTGATTGCATCACGATTTTCAAATACTCAAAAATTAAATAAATTCATTATATATTGAATAGAGTTCACATATTGTGAATATATGAATAATATATTACATAAGTCCTCCAAAAATTTACAATTCTACGTGTTGATATCCCTACCATCTTGCTTCGAAGCTGAAGAATCCACAAAGGGTGGGTTACACTTCTTAAGGGTAATACTTGAAGGTGTTGGGTTATTATTCACCCCTCTACCCAGAATATCAAATCCAAGAATGTATGGAAAATACATTTCAAAGAAGAAAACCTAATAACTATTTTGGACTCATACAAGAATTATACTTCTGGGATATAAAGTTGAAGGATTTTTTGTTATAGGATTTATCTGACTGGTTTTCCCTTACAACACTAGCAGTCGTTCTTTCTCTCTATAAAAAGAATCTTGGGTTAGTGTTATTCCTCAAAAGATTAAGTTTTCTAATGTAAATAGTGATTCTGATATGATCTTAAAATTCCTAAAAATTAGTATGCATTCCATTATTCTGAAAATTGTATTTTTGAGGGGTTCTAAGTCATAGAGAGTTGGAGACTTGGGACCGCAACATTCAGATGATTATAGTTTTTATAATTGTAAATATGCCTTGATGGGTTGTAGATTATTTCATATCCTTTCCCCAATATAATAACTTAAAATGTGGGGTTGGGGTACTAGAATGATTACCCTTAGTTATGGAATATTTCACATCCATGAATGGTACCGAAGAGTCAATCCACTATATGTACGAAATTCATATATTCAATTGTGAATCAAATTAATTTTAATTAATTAGATTATGTGGCATCTGAAGATCTCGTATGACATTTAAATGGTAATTATAATCCCTATAAAAATGTACAATGAAATGGAATTGGAATGATTTTAGAATTACACCAATTTTTTATTAGAGGTAGATTTATGTTCTATATTGATTGATGGAGTTATTCTCTCTACTAACATAGATAAATTTTATTTGAAAATTGAGTATGAAAAAGATCCACCATTTTGTATGGATTTCAATATTATTGGTTATAAATTTTTTAATTGCATGTGAGATTTATCTTTTTCCTTCTATTCATCTCATGGGCAGGAGGAAAAATCATGAATTAAGAAGTAAACAAAGGTGAAATATATTCCTAAAGGTCTATATGAGAATGCTACACAAGGTAAAATGTTATGTGGAGGAACACCTCCTAAAATAAATACAGAGGGGATAGTGATGGGTAGTAAACATGGCCAATCACCAAATATGTAATAGAAACCCGCTTGTATAGTTATATACTCTGGGACTGGGATTGATGAATTACAAGTGAAGATGTCACCAAAAAGGTTGGTTCTATAGATAATTTAATTCCTCTATAGAGGGAGTACAATAGTAATTTATCTGTTTTAGGAACTCATGGTATACCCAGCTCTTTATCTATAAGAATTTAGGCAGTGGTTCTTGTTGAGAAACATACTACTATCTATCTATGGTCTATAAAAGACAAATAATTTGTTTTTCATGTCTATTTTTTGGATGTCCTTGTTGAAAATGTTGAAGATCACATACTGACAATATTGGTAAATCTTAATTTGAGAGAGAGGCTCAATAACAAGTTGATTCTTATATTTGGAATTAACTAAAATATTATAGAATTAGGAAAGGGAAAATTAAAGTGGATTCTATGTTTATAGTTAAGAAGATATGAACTAAACCAATGATTACCTATCAAGGTACTAATTAAGTATTCCCCTCTAGGTCCTCATTTTTGAGAAAGGAATAGGATGTGGGTGCTGATGGCATAGGTGATGTCGATGGAATTAGAGTAGATTTTGTTGATCATAATGGCGAGTCTCTCTAGATCCAAGTTTAACTAAAGGTAAGGAATCACTTATTCAGTTTTCATAACATTTTAAATAGATCTAATAAATGGGATATCTTCCTTGATATATTTTGAAATTCTCATGTAATTTTCTAATTTGATGAAAACTCCCAATCACTAAGAATGTCACTCGAAAGAGAGGTTTTGATCTAAAGATGTTATCATAGGGTTCAGGTCTAGATGCAGATCAAGATAATCAAACTCTTGATGATCCCAATCCATGAGATGAAAACCTTCAACATCAATGTGGCGATGATAAAACATGAAAAAATCCAAAACCCTAGAAGGGGTGTTGTTATCTGAGAGGAAGGGGTGGTGGTCGATCACAATCCATAGGATGAATTCTCTTATTTTGTTTGGCCTGGTGTCTACATTGATTTTTGGCAGTGTTTTTGTAACAGTTTCCCACATTCTATCACCCTTTGAACTTTTTATTTACTTTACTTTTAATAAATTTGTGGATCATGGGATATAACTCATGGTGTATGCCATTTTTTATATATAATTATTAATATAAAATTATATAAAATTGTAGATAAAATAAATATATTTATTATTTTAATATATTTATTATAAATTTATAATTAATTAAATATATATTTCTTTATTAATAATTATAATTATTAATAAATATAATGAAAAAATTTTGTATATAATTATAAATATATTTAGATAATTAAATATTTTTATTAATACATTAATATATATAATTATAATTATATTAAAGTAATTTATTATTTAAATATTTTTATTTATATTTTATAATTAACAAAACATTATTTATTTATTTGTAATTTTAATTTTAAATAAATATATTTAAACATGTTAATATATATTTAGAAATATATTTATATAATTATATATTTTATTATGTATATATATATATTAATATATAAATTTATATAATTATAAATCTAATAAAGATATTTATTATTTAAATATATTTACTATAATTGTATAATTATTTAAATATATTTATAAGTATTTGTATTCAATTAATAATATATTTATATAATTATATATATTTCATTATAAATATATATAATTATATATATATATATATATATTTGGTGCTTGGGGGTACAATTACATCAAACACTCGCACATTTCACGCATAGGCTAGAATGACAGACCATAACCCCCCCCCCCCTCCCTAAGGGGATAACTCACCCATCAAGCCTTATTTATTTTATATAGATGGCCTGAAGACCTAGTGGGTATGAAGCTCATTACATGGCTCAAATGTCCAATTATTGGCCTGAAGCCCCAATGCAGCATCATGTATGCATCATCCTACCTGCATTACCCGGCATTTATCATGTCCACTTTACATGAAGCCCACATCATGTATCTGTCTTCGCCTAACTACATCATGTCTCCATCACCATCTGTTTTATGTCATCGTCTGTATCATAAAAACCCAAACGGGCATAGCAGGATTCGAACCATTGGTCTCTTGGAATTATAATTACTGGTTTTAAAAATATTTATTTATAATTATAAATATATTTATCGATTTATATATATATAGTTGAATATATTTATATAATTATACACATATTTATTAATAAATAAATATAAATAAATATAAATATTAAAAATATATTTATTATTACAATATATTTATTATATTGTTAGAATTATTTAAATATATACCTATTTATTTATAATTTAATACATACTTTTGAAAAAGAATTATACATATTTATAATTATAAAATTAACTAGATAAATTGAAAAATTATTAAAAAATTCATTTAAATAGATTAATTTTATAAATCTCAAATATATTTTAAATGTTAAAACATAATAAAAAAAATGAATAAATATTATTCTGATAAATTACAAACATATTGAAAATATAAAATGTATAGTAAATTAATATATATATATATATAAATATATTTCAAAATTATTAAATATATTTTAACAGTATTAATGAATATAAAATAATAAATTAAAAAATTAAAATTAAATAAATTACATAATAATTAACAAGTGAATTCATTACATTTATGTGAATTACTAACACATAAAAATAGAAGTAAAATGAATAAATAGTTGATACTAATTATATAAATAACAAAATTATTAAAAATTAATTATATTTATTATACAAGAAATATTTATAATTACATTAAATCGAATTACATTAAACTATATTAAATTAAACATGCACACATATATTCGTGATGAATATATTAAAATAAATATTTATTAAAAATGAATAAATTTTACAAATGAATAAATATATAAAATACTAAAAATTGAGAGATTAAAAAAGAATAAATAATAATATATCAACAAACCAATTTATTCACACACATACATGTACACATGACTGACATATATATGTATATTTATATACACACACATAAAAATCTACACACACACATATACATACACACATATACACATGTAGACATATATACATACAATTATACAAGCACAAATATTTTAAATTATTTAATATTAATTTGAATATATATTTAAATTAATATATTCCTTTAAATATTATATAAATTTTTAAATAAAATACTAATATATTATGTTTATATATGTAATAAGAAATTATTTATAAAAAAGGAATAAATTTAAATATATTTAAAAAATGAATAGTTTTTAAAAAATATTAAACAAATAAAAATTAAAAAAATAAATAATTATAATATATATATTAAATATATATATATAAATATATTTATATTTATATATTTATATTTATATTTGAAATAATAATTTTATTATAAAAACATTAATAAATATAACAAAATATAACAAAATAATATATATGCATATTATTATTTAATATAATCATGTATACCAATATATATTTTTATATATGAAATAAGAATTTATTTGTAAAAAAATTATTAAGTAAGATAGCCCCTAACCTGAAGGGCTAGCTATTTAGGAAGCCTAACAGGGAAGGCTTGTTAAATAGAGGGTGGGGAAATGCCCAGAAAAAGCATAGGGTGGGCCAATGCCCATGGAGGTTCATGCCTATAGGAACATTCCAATATAGATTTGTGTTGAATCATATACAGGGGTTCATCCCCAATGCAGGATTCTTACGTAGATATGTTCATGAATGATATAAAAATAACCAGCCGACCTTCGTTATTTTCAATGTGGGACACACATGTTAGATTTATCGACACTTTATCTTACACTGATAAACAAAAAAATTACCATCACTTAAAAATGTGATGACGAATGGTTCCCCTAATTAGTGCTTTAAAAAAGTACTCTTAAAATCTGTAACTGAATAAACCCAAATTTTAGTAGTGTTTGAAATCATGTGATAATGTTTTCGAGGTAGAGAACCAGGTAAGGATATTGTAAAGTGATTTTCTGTAACTGTGTTTGAATTAGGGTAGAAAACAGGAAATAGTTTAAAATGAATTAAATTAATTAACTTTAAAATTTTATTTATCCTTGTTTTCTATGTTCTTAATGTTTTTTATTTTATATGTATTCCTCCAAGACAAAATACCTATTAGGTGAATGCCGAAGATGTTCAATAGGATATTCTGATTGATCTTCATAGAGTGGATGACAATGACCATGACATGTGGAGGAGGATAATATGAGAGTTATAGTACTATTTTTTTTAAATATGAATGATATATTTTAGATTGAGAGATTGAGGATTTGATGGAGGAGGTGAAGGTAGTCTTTATTTTGAATCATGCTCAGAAGGAACACTAGGTTTTATTAACTGTTATGATGTTGTGTAGATCATCTTGGAAATGGTTGATTTTATTTTACAGGATCATGGGGAGACATCTTTTGAGTGGGAGATATTTTGGGATCCATTTTAGTTTGAGTTTATATCATCTAATGCTAGAGAGTATTGTGGTAGATGATTCCTACCATTTGATAGGGGATATCTAATGTGTGAGTATAATGGCCCAATATTGATATATATATATATACTAAATCAAATTAGTAAAATATATAAAACATTACAAAAATAGATGCCCCAAAGACCATACTTGATTTGTGCCTTTGTAAACTTTGAAACATAAATACTAGTGCATAAGTGGGCTACATTATCTCCCACTAGGTTTAGCATGGATATCACCCTTCTTAGATAAATCATACTTAATACAAATCTTCATAACTTGGGAAAGGAAACATAAAAAGGGGTGAGCTCAGATGCTCAGTAAGGGTATATAGGGAGACATGTAAGCATAAACGTAATCCTAGTGGTATGATAATGTGATCATAACATTAGAATATGTCACCCCACATATTGAAGATCATAAACATGAATCAAGGAATAAATGCTGATTGTTCATAAGACATGAATCATAAGTATATAAAGAACAGAATCCATGAAAGCATAAGATCGAAATAAAACATGGAAATATGGAAAAAACGTAATCATATAATATGATATCTATAGTATCCAAGGCATTGTTACCAAGACCATCTTGGTAGTCCTGATTCACTCCAATGGCCATCTTAGTAGCATGAGTTCACTCACCATACCATCTTGGTAGTCATGGTTCACTCCCATTATCATATTATTAGTCAAGGTTCACTCCCAAAACTATCTTAGTCTATATCATGAGATATATATATTTACCCAATTCATTGGAGAATGATATAAGTCCCATCAATAACATAATTAAATCATACATAAATGTGCCAAAAAATAAAAAAAAAATTATAACCTGTTAAATTAAATGGGTATCATAAGCCAGTAATCATATCATAACCTATACAAAAAGATACATGTTTTATAGTCATTTCATCAAAATAAATCCGTGTGAAAGAAAAACAAATTTCATAAACATACACCCTGTGAAAGAGAAATAGGTTTCATAAATACCATTACATCATGTATAAACCATTCTGATAAAGAATATTAATGGAACCTTTAAAAAATTTCTATGAAAGTAGTGATTTATATCAAAGGATGTCATATTAGATGGAAAATAATTTTTAAATATATTTCAAAAAAAGTTCTTCGGAAAAATATCCTTTATTATTTAAAAATGAATTTTGAAAATTATAAAACATTTTGAAAATAATTTTCTTGGGAATAAAACTTATTAATATATTCTGAAAACATTTCGACAACCATTTTTCATGAATTCCTATAAAATAATATTGAAAATATTTTGAAATACATTTTCATTGAAAACATATAAAAAAGACTATAATTATTTGAAAACCTTTTTCTTTGAAATTAATTTGAAACAAGAAATTTACATAATATTATAAAAAACATTTATTTTTTAAAATAAAATAACCTTTTTAATCTTGTAAATGAAACTTCAGGGGAATTTCAGTCATGATGGCGGATAAACCCAAACATGTTGAACATTCCTTTTAGACTGTAAAAAGATTAGAAAGGTGCTTCAACCTGAAAATGAAAAGAATATTCCTTTTTTAAAAACCATTTTTTAAAATATATAAAACATGGGTAAAAATATATTTTAAAGATAATAGGAAAATAATAGAAAATTTTTGGAATCCTTTTTGAAGACATGGTTTTTGAATTAACACAGATATCTAACCGAAGAGATAGTTCAAGTCAGATATTATTAAAAAACATAACTATCTTATAAACTGAAGAGTGGAAAATAAATTGTACAAATACATGAATATATATGGAATAAAAAATTTGAATAAGATTAATGAGTGTTCTTGATATATGGATAATAATATTTCATCAATGAAATCATAATCATAAACAATCTCTAAAATGATGAGATTATTTCAACAAAATCTTATAACTTGGTAACATTGAACCATACTCCCCAGGTAAGAAATTTAAATTAAATCAAGATTAAAATAAAATTAAACGAATTAGATTCATGATATAACAATTCAAAGTCATTATATTCACCTCATATGAAAATATAGATACATAACATGGCATGTGTCTCAAAAAAAGGAAAATTGAGACAGAAATTACATTATTGATTTGGTAACTTTTGAAACATAAAATACTTAATTTGAATATCATAAAATGGATATCTAAATACCAAAATATTTAAGTATAATAGGAATACAATAAAATAATGGTTATTTTATACACCACACAAAATAATTGAGGGGTGAATAATGTATGCATCTTAAATAAATAAAGAGTCAGATGAAGCTCCCCTACATTGTGTCTTAACTCTGGTCGTACTAATTCAAAAATCCTACAGAATAAATATAAATTTGTGATAAATCTATCACATAACAATATTCTTACTTCTAATACCATTCATGATTTTATTATGGATTTATATAACCCACTTGTTAACAGTTCTATGTTAAGGATTCACTTTTGGTAATATCTGCATTGTTTTTCTCATATGCCTTAATTTGTTATATATTCTATCCTTTTATTTATATCATGATTTCCAGAATTTAAACCATGATTTAAATTTAATTTATATACAATACATTTTCATTATAATAATCCTTATTATATTTAATTATCAAATTCAATACACCGTTCATGGAGATGGTAAGATGTTTGTACGCATGAACACTATTTTCGTTTAATTTTCTTGTTGAAAGAAAGAAAGTAAAATACATACATACATATATATATATAATTATTAGCAAAGATTTATTATATCATATATATTCACTAAACCCATCCTTAATACATGCCATGTAGTCTATGAATGGATCAAATCACTTTGAGGGGGTGGTATTCAACACTTCCTCAAACGAAATTATCGTATTAACACAAAAAGGAAAGTATAAATATATGTGTTGTAAAATAAATAAATAATATTAAAAATATTAATAAATAATATATATATATATATTATATAAATATATTTTACATAATCTATTCCACCATGAAATATGATAAAGGAAAAATGAACAATCATCATTTTGTGAGGTGATAGTTCGTCGTACATGGAAAGAGTATGTTCATTACCCATTATATAGAAGTGTGTGTAAGTTTAGGTAGACTAATTATAATAATAACAACCTAATTTATTTAAGATACTAGAGATTTTATACATGTATGTAATAATTATATTTGAGGGAGTGGAGAAATAAAATAAATGAATGGAATTTTAGTGATGGTGTTACCTCTAAATCAGGTAACTCTTTTGGGTTTACACCAAAGGGATTCCTTGGAAATATTTCTTCTAATGGTAGGATTAAAGGAGTAAGTGAGGGTTTTGGGGGAGATATTTTTGAATATTTTTTTACCCAATTGTTCTTGATATGTTTGAGGATGTGGGAGGACATGTAGCCTTTTAAAATGGAGGAGGAGTGACACTCTTGAAATATTTTAAAAGAAGGGAACTTCACCCATGGTTTTTTATTGAAGGTGGATAAAGAATGTTTCAAAGTATATAAAAGGGAGAATAATTTATTAATTTGTACATAAAATGTATTAGGGACATTTTTATAGGTTTTTTTGGTCCATAATGTAATGGTTCATCCCCTTATTAAGCTTAATTTAACCTCAATCGTTGTAATTAATTTTAATTACTTTCATTAATTATTTTGGTAACAAACTATGTTGAAATTAAGACATTATAAATTATTATTATTCAAAATATGGAATCCATTTTATTAAATCAAAATCACATAAGTGGTAGAAATTAATTTAAATTTAATCTCGTAGTCGGGTCGATGATGCGGGTTTTTAAGGTAAAAATTATCAAATATTTGTTATGATTTTGTATCTTATTTCAATGTGAAATTTGTTCTAATAACCAAAATTGGATTAATTTATAAAAAAATATCTAATTAAACTTTTAAGCCAATTTAAAATGTAAAATAACCTTAAATATAAATGATATGAAAATTCAATTCTAAACTAAAATGCAGTATTATTCACTATTCATTAAAAAATAAAACATTACATAAAAATACCACAAATTCACCAAATCTAGGTTATTATTATTATTATTAAAATATTAAGTTTTTTTTATATTAAATATATAAAAGTTACAAAAAATGTATTTTAAGTGGTTTCTTCATTAAAAGGCAGTGAAGTTGCCTTAATAAAAGTATTGGGATTTGTGTGTTAAATTTGTTTTATTCTTATGTAATGATTATAAAACATATTGGATGAATATAAAAAATATTTCCATTATATTAAAATTACATAATAATTGTAATTAATTTAATTTATTGTCATTAAAGAAACTTTGTGAGCATTATAATATTTTAAATAAAAATACTCCATTTATATTTAATTGGTTCTTATATTCATCTCTAAAAATTTTAGATAATTAATAAATTTTATATTTTTTAAGACCAAATATTTACTTAAGTTAGTTAACAATATTCATAAAATCTGATTTAATGTCTTGTTTATATATTATTATATTTTTTAAAATAATATATTATTGTTTAGTAACACTCAGTCTTGTATGTTAAAAAATCCATCGGGGAAAGAAAATCATCCGTGAAATGTAGGCTTACCTCAGTGTTCCGTATAGAGAAAGATAACCATTATATTGCATGTAGTGCACTATTAACATAGAATTATGTATAACACAACCCAAAATATTGCTTTACTAAATATAAAATAAATATTTTTAGAGTTGTGTGAAATGAAACATATCAAAAAGAGTAAATTAATTTGAAAAAAAATATTTCACAAAATCATAGGGTGTTAAAATGAGGCTACCGGTTTTCTCACGTCATAACTTCCTCCAAGTAATATTATATAGGTTTATGACCAACCCATATTAATTTTACAATCCTTTTATAAATTAAACTAAACAAGGGTTGGATGAATGAAAAAACCCATCATCACAATCCGCAACCCACCAGCTCACATTCAAGGTATAAGTTATATGTTGACAACTGTAACACCCCGAGATTTTATGAAAAATATTCTATTTAATTTCATTGATGTCTTGTGTTGTACGCTACACCAAAAGGAGTTTTCACTACACGCATCCCTTACTTGGCTTGCATTACACGCAATCAAGACCTTCTTTGATAGCGTGTGTAGTACGCAATACTGAGTTTCACTAAACGAGATATTATTGTAATATTTCTATGAACTAGCCGTTATGAATAGTAATACCCACTTTTTGGAATTTTATAAATTTTATCTTTCAAAATGGACTTCATTTTTGGATTCGGATTATCGAAATTAGCCTAGGGTGAATTTTTGGTATTTTTCTAAAAACTTTCAATTTTTGATGAATAGTGAAAACACTGGGTTACTATTGAAAAACTGACTTTTTATTTAAAGAATTATTTATTTTATTTAAATTTATTTTAGGTCAAAATTGATACATAATTCCTATATAAGTTCAATTTAATTCATTGGAGTCATTTTATAATAATTTTAGATATATAAAAAATTTATTGATCTTTTCACCGTCTTTTACCTACCTCCTAGGAGAATTTGCAAATTCACATAAAACATAATTTTACCACTTCTCTGAGTGGAATTTAAAAAATACAAGAGACACAGTTAATATCATGGACTAAAATGTGCTTCAATGAGATGAAAATAATTTTTGGTGAATAGTAACTTTTTACTTTTTTTTACCATGGTTAAAAGTAAATAGGGTAATTACGGATAAAAATGATATTATTATTACACTAAAACATGTCCTAATTCTATTTGATAAGTTTAATTCGACCAAAAACAAGCTTAGGAATAAAATATCACCATTTAGGCCCACTTGGATTAGATTAGGACATTTATTATTAATTTATTTAAAGAGGGGTTAAAATAGTTAAAATCAATGTTTAATAACTAAATAATTTTTAATATAGGGTTATACATAAGATAAATTTTACTATAAATATTCATTATAAAGCTAACAAGATTTCCTACATAATGGTACTTTATTTATAATTTTTAGACATTATATAATTTAATTTATTTATGACACAATGATGATACAGTAATTATCTTATTAATGAAATATTGACATAATTGATGTTATAAATACCCAAATAAATGAAATTTGAGACTTTTTATTAATTAAACTAATTTTATAGGTTAATATGACATGTTATTATTGATTTAAGTAACTTTTTTAGAACTAATCATTCTGTTATGATTTTCAAACAAATCAAGTACCATATAGTGTCAAAATTGACATAAAATAGTTTTTAAAACAAATATTATATTATTAATTGTTATTTTATTACTAAAAATCTAAGGATAGGCCAAATGACTTAGATAAGGATATATATGTTAAGAATGAACCACTTGGTGTTCTTGTTTCTTGTTATAGTAAGTTTATTAACCATATAGTGTAAGAAAAAAAAGACACGGTAAAAGTTAAATTATTTAACTTAGAGTTAAATCTAAATTATAAGGTTAAAATAGTAACCAAAACTTGTCCAAATTCTATTGGATGGGAGAGTTTCAACACATAACCACATTATCTTTGAAATAAATCAATTCTTATCTATTAAAAGGGGAATATGACTTTATAATAAAATAATATTTTTAGTTTTTCCAAAGGTGCCCCTCTCCTCCCTTATAAAAGGGCACCTCCTCCCTCTCTTCCTCACACCACTTTGAGCCTTCATGCTCGGCCAAACCCTACCAAATTCTATTCTCCACTTCCCTAGAAACATACTAGAGGTTTTTCTATTCTTAAAAAACCAATCTTAGTGCCCTAAGATGAGGTTTCAAAAAGGCGTGTCGAAAGAAGAGGTAATATCCATTAACCGATTCTTTCAACTTTATTTCTTCTTCTACTTCTTCTTATTTATTTGTTTCATTAGGAAGTAATAACATAGGTATCACTCATATAATGATATGTTATTATAAGTATGAAACAAACCTATTTCACCATCTATCCGTCTTACGAAAAATGAAATCACCGCGCGTGCGTACGTACGGAATACCGTCTCTACGCCGTGGTGTAATCAATTTTCAACCACCACCTTACTTGGATGGATATAATGGTGTAAATAAATAACTATATATGATTATTGAAAATTGATATATATTATTAAATATTATACATACACTTAAATGAAATTCCATGATCATGGGAATGATATCATCGCTCGTGCGTACGTACAGACTACCGTCTCCACGACGTGATGAGATTCATTCTCCATGTTAACCATTCATGAATGATTATAAAGTATATATAATAAGTAATCATGAAATATATGACATATTAATGATACAGGAATTATGTGTATATATACGTATTTCATCTACTTAATTTCATTCAATTCAATAAGGAAACGAAAATAGCGTTCGTGCGTACGTATGGCCTACCGTCTCCATGAACGGTGTATTTCATTCCATTTAATCGATCTATCATATATATATGTGTATATACTGAATATATATTATATATAAATCATGTTTTACATTCTGTAATTAAGTAAATCAGGATATAAGTAATAATATCAAGAACAAAAATTCCAGACACGTACGATAAATAAAATGATTTAACCCAAAACGCTGCTTTAACATGGAACTTACAAAAGAACGGGTAATATAAAGTCATAAGTCAACCATATATGATATCATAACAATGAATATGATTCTGTAATAAGTCAATGACATTATTTAAATCATTATACTGGTGGTTCAAAAATGTACGAAGCATATCGGACCTAAGGTAAGGGATAATTTTTAAAATCTCATTTTTATCCGAGATTGCTTATACGTAACTATTTACAGGGGGTTATGTTTATTACACATGTCCATATGCTCTCAAAATGTTTTCATAAAATCTTTACCTTCCTTCCATGTATGTTTAAGTCATTTTTTCCCTTTTCTTACTTTTACCACATCATATGGAAGGAATATTTCTTTTGTTTACCATACGCGGTACTTCTTGACTTTTCCGAAAAAAAAGTACAAGGAGAATGTTATTTTTAACTTATACGGCGTGAACAGATTTTTACAGTTTTATAAATCCTTATTTTCATGAAGCTTCTTCCAAAATATTTCATGACTATTTTCAACAAAATCTTTTTCTTTTAAAATTGCATGATGTTTTGTGGAAAGAAATTGATTTTGATGAAGAAAGGATATTTTCCTCAAGAATTCATTTCAAGTGTTTTATCAAAACCATTTTCCATATAAGATGACATTATTTCATATGTGTATGTTTCAAGTATAAAGTCTCTATGATTTACAAGGTTTCAATTTTCTTATTATGAAATGATATCCATTTCTTTTATATGGATTATGTGATGATGGGATAATGTTTATGAAACCAATTTTATTCGTCGGGTTATTATGAATGGTGTATGTTTATTTTGTGGCACAAGAAAGAATGATTTCATTATGAGATTGGTGGGACCTATATCTCCCTATAATGCATTGGGTAAATATTTATATCTCATGATATAGACATGGATGGAACGGTAAGTTAATCTGATTCAGTGTTATAGGACTGAAATGAGGAGTGAACTCGATTCAGAAAAGGACTTTTCCACTAAGATGGTCATGGCAGCAGTGCCTTGGTTACTATGGAAATCATGACATGTGCTGAATGGTTTCCACAATTACATGTTTTCTTCCCATTATATTTTATCATCGTTGATGTTCCATTATGTTATATGCCTTACGTACTTCCACGATTTATGTCTTTGCTCAATATTTTGATGTTTAAATTTCATGTTCAAGATTTTGCTTTCAAATGTATATGGATTGTTTTATGTTCTCTATGTTTTCCCTTACTGAGCATTTAAGCTCACCCTTTTTATGTTTTATTTGCCCAGGAAATAAGGAATGGTTTTAGGTAAGGAAACAAAAAGGGGAATATCGTTATGGGAGTTGTGGAAGATCTTTAAACATGATTAGAAGTTTATATTCCAAGTTTCCAAAGACACTAAACTATTACGATCCTTGTGTGTCTGTTTTTGTTATGTATTAAGTATTCCGCAAAAGTAATGTAATGTCCATGTACGTCAAACATCGGGTCTCTACAACAACTATAAACATTTATACCCATATCTAATTAACTCTCTAAGGTACATTCCATCACTGGGGAACTAACTAGGGTCACCTAGGTTATACAATATAGATGAATACCACTGGGGTCACTATTTTCATTCAAGTGTCAGGTCATCTCCAATATCTAAGAGTAAATAAATATTCTTAATAGTTTCATAAACATAACACAACCTCAGGGTCCAAATTTGTAAGCCTCGCCAACTATGGTATAGGGAGAAGGATTATAATCCCTATCAAGGCCCATGGTTATCTTGGTAAGTCTACTTAGTCATCCTATTCATCCTTCCGAAGGTCCAACCACTTAGGGAAAACATCTCAATGTACAGATCTTTCCAAAGCAATCTCACTGATCCTAATGAATCCAAGGCTACATAAAGGTCAAGATAAAACATACTAATTCAAATTCATATCAAGGGAACCTAATAAAGGGATAATAAGTATTATCAATATCAATTCATATAATTAACACCCCTTAAGGTATTCAAGTATGAAGGCATGCCATTGGTCTGAGCCTTGGACATCAATGATTTTGGTTTCAAGAAAGTGAACTAAGTCCATAATTTCCATGGTAATTCGTTCATTTTTTATTCATAGGTTTCATGTTATTTAAAATTTTAATTTCAATTAATCTATTTAAATTAAATGGAATAATCCTGTAAATAAAATGGCTATGTCACCATAGTGTAAATCTCACACATGCACATGTATCTGAACATAATGTATAACGAAATATTGACAATACTAGGACTTATTACCGTGTTATATGATTCCTCCCACATCAAAAAATATCCATATTACTAATTCCAAGCCTTAACAATGCCTCATCCAAACCCAATATCTCACTCAAGAATATATCACCTGCCAGAACATCCCAATATATTAATTTGAAACAAAACATATTTAATTTAACAATTTATAATTTAATTATAAATTATAAAATTCAATATAGTCACCAAGAAATATAAAGATTGTTCTCATTGAACCTAAGTCACAAAAGACACATATGGGAGGTTCATTCCATTCTCTTGGTACCATCCCAGGTAAATTCCCAATCAACTAGACTCATTTCAGAAATTAAATTAATTAAAACCCAAGGAAACCCCTTATAAAAATAACCATATGAGGTACCTCCCTAAAATTGTATTTAATTTTTATATAGATCTTGTCCCAAATGGAATCGATTTTCTATGAGTGAAATCCCCTTTAAAATGAGTGTTTTTCTATTATTTAATGAAATCGTCATTAAATACCTAAACCAAGACAGTACCGATTTAGTTTGAGGGGGATAAAAAGAGGATTGGAATAAGAATATTGATTTCTTAACCTTTAATTTTATCCAAAATCACAAACAAAAAACACACAAACTATAGAACAAGCAATGTGGTAAGAGGTGAAGAACCTACAGGTTAGCAGGCCAAAATAAGAGGGGGATAAAGGATACCTCCTCTAAAACCTGAGAGGGTAAAGTGTAAATTTTCCCCTTTAAAGGAAATTAGATAGCTAGTGCACCCATATAGATATTTATCCCATGGGATAGACCACCATTTTTCCTAATACAGATCCCCTGACTAGCAAGTGGACCCTACAAGCTAAAATGGGAAATGGATTTGTCATCAGCTAGCCATTGGTTGTAGGCTACAACCCCATCCACCCATCCTTACATTGATTCTCTCCCACTCTTACTAGTCTCCCTCTAAACCTTATTCACCATCCAAAAAATCAACCTTTAAGAGGTTCTAATATTTAAAATTATATTTTGAACACTGGTTTATGATCCATCCACTCAACCAATAAAAACACAAATTTCGACTAGATTTTTTCAACTTATACAAACATTGGATCTTAAAACGTCCCCGCTATAATTGTTCTCATCATAGAGAGGTCTTGGGATTCGTCAAATCAAAAACTCTGACAACACTTAATTTTCAATTAACCATCCACTCATTTTTTCCCTAATTCCAAATGTCGCATGAGCTTCCACAACCCAACTCCAATCACTTAGAACCTAATACACCATAAGCTTAGAAACAACATGCCACCATTAGAAAACTACCAACAAGATTCAAAATTGCATCCATCCCTCTTTATGAAGCACAATACCACCAATGATTCATCAATCTAGTCTATGGTTCTCTCCCCGTATAATTCAACATATAATGGTCAATTTTGACCCATGATTACCTCTACATTGGAAATACTAACCAAAACTTAATTTTTTTATTATCATAAACCCCCTTTTAAGGGATGAGCGGGAACCCAACATGACATCAACAAAAAAAACAACAAAACCACTATGGTCCAAGAGTTCATGGCTAAAGGAAACTCATTCAAGACTGTAGAAAAATACCATACCCAGCATCAAAAAACATTACGATCATCTTCCATATTCTCATCACAGCTCAGCAAGGTATCCTATGCATGGAATCGTGGACCCAGTACCGATGAAAATTGCATACCCCCTCAACCGTAAAAATTCAAATAGCAATGACATGGTGAAACCTCGGTGTCATGAACCTCTTCTACAGCATCCCCTTGTAGGTGAATTCATTGCATAATCCCTTAAATGCGAACCATAGGGACACAAAGAAAGAACCACCACAAAAATCAAACCACAATGTCAAAAAATTAAACAAAATCACACATGAAACCTTTAAAACCAGCATCCAATTCACCATGAATTATTCACGATTCAGTTGCAGCACCACTGAAGACAGCATTCAGGATGAACCCCGCTATGCTTCACATGGCTCCCAACTCCACCACAACTGCATAACCAAACGGAATATGATCAAATGAATATGAATCCAAGTTATTCTTACCTATGACTAAATGACCAAACACCACACCGAAGAAACATCACTGATGAGGTGGACTGAGCTGCTATAAAAACATACTCCCGTCGAAATTACATATCAATATATTCTCCTAGTAGATCAACAGTATTCTTGGCATAGTCACCATCACTACATGTCCAATTATATAAAAACCCACATCTCATACATCATTCAATAAACTTACCTTGAAAATGATTAGACGTAAAAATTGGCACACCAGAAAAACACTATATCATGATTCGTTAAACATAGAATTATTATTATTATCATAATAACATGAGCATTTAAGTTAGTACCAAAATTATCGTGAGTTCCCATGGTTGGATTCTCAACTATTTATAAAGTCATCATCACGATTTGTCTCAACATGAGAAATGGTGCACAACCTACACTATCCATGACCAGATATCCTTAATTTATTCTAAACTTGTAGTCAACACTCATAATCGCTCTAAAATCTCATCTTAATAAGAGTGTCCTTATTATCACTCCACTAGGTCAAAACCCCGATCCACATAGAATTTATCCTATCTATAATTAAACATAACAACTAGAAGTAAAATAATTTTCACATGCATGAGCATCACTCAAAAAAACTAATAATACTTATTCCCAAATCATGGAAATATCATTCATGAAATTTATCAGAATTGCATTCATTGAAAATGATGTTAAAACCCATAATTACTTGATGGTTCACTCCCCTATATCTATATTTCCTTACACCAATCCTCTAGAATCACCTCAAGAGGTCACACTAACCCAACATGCTTGTCTTTCTCCTTTAATGCCATGCTCAACACATTCATTATCCTCTAATTATTTTTTGGGGGTAACCAAGATCAGTCAATCCGCTATCCTGATCTATTCGTAATACCATCATCTAACACAGGGATGTCCCAAATTATCCTTTGGTGCACTGTGCCATCATTCCTGTAAGTTTCTTATCAACTTCACAAGTCATCGGTTCACACACAGTCACTCAGTGATCCACAATTAAATAGTGCCACACATACCTAGAAGGTATTGTCTTAATTTCTTGTAAAATAAAATTGTAAAGACCTCAAGGCTTCCAACTTTTCAAGACCCAAATCATGATCCCATGAGTCACACATTATCAACAATAGGTTTACATTCCTAAACCACTAATAGTCCTCCTATTACATGTTAGTTTCATCAATCCAAGTGCACCCTTGATCATCCTATTCAAAACTGGTCACCTCACTAATACCATAGTTTATCTCCTAACCATCATTAATCAATATAGTAAAAAAAATATAAGTGTATACCTAATATTTTACCTCACTCATAAGTACATTGTAAATAATTATGTCTAGGAATCTGATGATCATTCCCTTTACAACTAACTTGAAACCATAGCTATATCACTCAGGTGATTTTCTCTTAAAAACCAAACACATCCAATGTGCCCCCTTTCTAAAAACCCTCTAATGGTTTTCACAATCCCAATATAACCCCTCTTCTGTGATTCCATCAAAAATCACAGAGAACCACATCACTAAAGTTTGAGCCAAATATAAGGGTCTCTAGGTCTCCCACATAATATGACAAGTTTAGTCTCTCATAACTCATAAACTCTGGGGTGTCAAATGTGATTTCATATAAAAAATTCCCTAACAGACCACATTAATAACTAACCCCTATATGGTTTCATGTCAACATATAGGGCATAAAATTTAAAAATTAGCACTAAATCTTAGGGAACCAACCCTTTCAAAACATCCACTCTTCAAAATACTCCCTTGAATATCTACTCACATCCACATGATTATACATATATAGTCACTAACTCCATAGGATTACTTATACCAAAAATAACACATAAATTAGTTTGGTTAAGTAAAATTTTATTCCAAGTTATATGGGAAAACACCATATTGGTTTTACAAACACTTCAAATAACAAAACCATAACAGAAGTAATGCACACAAGGTTTAATAAAAGGCATAATGATCATGTACTAACCCACTAGGGCCACTTCACTTCTTGTAAACATAGAACTTCATAATTATTATCATCATGGAACATATCACTCTATATCCACATAAACTTCTATCAAAATAATATATATATATATATACATTCAAATCCAGTTGAGTAGAATTACACCATGAACTTATAAAAGAAATTGTCATATTAGCTGTTGTTGACACTATAAACAGCTAAACATCCAATTTAATTGATAATAATCACTCATGGTAGGAATATATGTCATGCAGATCCTAGGTTCCTGATCATGATGCATGACAAACATATTTCCTCTAGAAGGCAATATCTAAATCTATAATAATTCATAAATCATAAATATAAACACCATGTGCATCACATGATGTTAAAAACATATAACCATAATATAAAACACTAAGATTAGAAATATAAATAACCTAGTAACAAATATTTCTCATCAAAACGAGTTTTCATGATTCAATAACCCCTGTTACATCAGATGCACTGACACATTCCTATATCAACTTGAAACCATATACAAAATATTAAGGTAAATGAAAACACGTTTGAAAAAACATTATAAAATCCTTTCCCACATCACAAAGAACAATAACTAGCTCAATGGTTTTATATGAAATAGAGAACATTCTCATATATTACAGGCTCTTGACCAGTAAAGGGTGTCTAAGGAGGTAGCATGTGAAGAATATACCCCCTATACCAGAGTGCACAATCAAAAAATAAATGACTAACTATCCTAAAAACTAGTCGCGATCAGTTTATCAAGGTAATAAATTATTAAAATAGTTAATAACAAATTAAATGTAGACATACAAGCTTACAAGACTAATCACCCACTAGGAAAATCAAATAAAAAATTTAAATAAAGAAATAAAATAAAATGATCCCCTGCCCCCAAAATCCAGCCTCACCTCATCACAATATTTAAAATTCATCCCATCTTGATCAATGTTTAGATCCCTATCCTTGGTCTAATCTATATCGACAACCATGTTAGAGTCTACATTGCTAAGCAAGTGTAATGGTAGCCCGAGTGGGGATTGAGTAAAAAGCTCTGTAGGGAACCACCAATGTTGTTATGTACATAACATTAATTTAGTGACATGTGTATGTGACATGATTAGAATAAATAAATAACAGGTGGAAAGAAAATAAAACTACAAAATTAATCCTTAGGTTCATGACCCAGATTGGCCTTACATTCTTTAGATCAGGTTGAGGTGTCTCAGACAACTACATGATTATCATGATAACCATAATAACAACTTAAGGGTCTTTCACACCGGTATATATTATTAATGACATAGGGAATAAACTCTACCTGGTATATAGTGTAAAGACCCAGGTAATTATATATCCCATTATCACAACCATAAGAATGCTTTTTCCTAATATATAGTAGTTCACATTTTTAGAGTTTCCACATTGTGGGAGACTCTACCGTGAACATTGAAGACCCCACAAGCCCCTAGAAGAAATTATATGGAAGTAAATCCCTCCTCTATCCTGAATAAATAATCCTAGCTCTAAATCCCTGGCATCACCCCCAAATAAATATTAATTCCACCTGAAAAGGGTATTTTCTAGAGTATCAAGACCTCCTTGAAGGGAGTTTTCACAACATACTCAAATGAAGTTTTCACTAACACCCATAAGTGTGATTTTCATTATAAAGGTTATAACACCTTCTAAAGGGGGATTGAAAAAACATAACAACAATCAAGAGGGTGTAGATCATTTCATATCCTAACCACCTCTATGGAATATACTATAGGGTCACTACCACCTCATAACCATTTTCCAAGCCTTTTATAGAGACAAAAAAAAGGATGGTGGAATGCTAGAACCTTTCATTTCTATCCCCAGCCCATCTACTCATATGAAAGGTATGAGGTTAAATGTTAAACCCATAACTATCTCTACCCATTTACAATTCACCCACTCATTGTCGGTCCATCACTAAGAAACCAAAATGGGAGCCCTTTATCATACAAATCATAGGAACCGAACTTGGGTTCCTTAGTATCAGTCAAGTCTCAGGTAATCACATGTATCTCTAAAGACATCAAATTCATTGATAATTTCATAAACATATCATGGACTCTTGGTCGACACGGGTAATCATAAATAGATATAGTCTAGGTAGACAACTTATAATCTATCTCAAGGTATAGGGTCATCTAAGTAGGTATTCTCAATCAGCATGTTCACCCTACCCATGGTATAAACACTTACTAAAATTATATGAAGGGATCACTGACCCAAATCCAATATCATAATGACTATAAGCTATAAGGTATTATAATGGTCAATATACAACTTATAAAGGCCAATCGATATCAGGGGAACCTAATAAAAGATTGATATGTCTTATCTATTTCAATTCATCTTATTTACACCCCTCAAGTGGTTTATGTGTCAAGGCAGCCCATTGGTCCAAGACTTGAGCCTCGGTGGATAAGGAATCAAACAAGGGCACTATTTCCATCAAGGCTTAGGCATTTTGTATATTTTTATTCTTAGATGATTACGCATGTTAACAATATAATTTAAATTAAAATGTTTTTAATTACATTAAACAATTCCTAAAATAAAAAAGGGTTCATCACCACAGTGGAGACACCATACATACACATTAATATGATAATTATTCATAAATACATAGGGATAGTACCAAGAAAACCCACCCCTAAAAGATTCCTCCCACTTTAAACCATAGCTTAGTAACTGTTACCCAGCCTCAACCATGCCCCTTCCAAGCATGATTCGTTACTCAAGAATCTATCTAAGACAGAATAGACCAATTAATTAATTAAAATTAAAACACATTTAATTTTAAAAAATATAAATTAATTCCAAAATATACAATTAATTTTAACCAATAAAACACATATTTAGTTCCCTTATCACACCAAAACTGTAACCAATACATACGGTAGGTAAATGCCATGCTCTTACCACCGTCCCGGGGGAATTACTTATCAAACAAAATCATATAAACAATTAATTAACTATAATCCATTTGGAACCCTAATAAATATTTATATATGATGTACCTTCCTCAAATATCCATGTAAAAACAAATAGATGGTGTCATGGGATACCCTCAATGTCGGTTGATTCAATGCCCCATTGAAAATGATTGAATATACTATTCTCTAATAAAATATTAGTCAAATAAACAAACAAAGAAAAAAATAATTAGCATTTGGGAGAGTGTTAGATGAATATAAGAAGGATATGACTTTTTTCCCTGGAATTAGAACTAAAATCTCCATTAAACGATGCTCACACTGGAGAAGAATAACGGGGAGAAGAGGGGAAGACCCTATAGGCCATTTGAAAAGAGAATAAGATTGAGAGAGGGGATGAATCCCAAAAATGAATAACGTGTGGAAATTTAATTCTAACCCATTTTAATTCTATCTAATATCCATAATTGGTCCACCATCTAGCTGATGACCCCTAATGGCCTTCATTGCCACTTGTCTGGCCATCGGCTTGCTTGTGTCTTTAGGCAACACCCTTATCCTTCCAACATTCTTTTGAAGCTCTCAAACTACTCCCATTGAATCTAAAAACTCCATTAATGATACAATATATCCCCCTTTAAGAGTTTCCAACCATTATAATTTTATTCCTACGATCAGTTTAAGATCCAGTCCATTGACCTATAGAAAACTAAAATTCCTTTTGAAAATTTCATCCCCTATGGACATGGTATCTTATAGGATTATAATTTCAATATTTCATAAAAATAATTATATTATAAATTTTAAATTTATTATTAAATCTAATCCAAATAACCAATGAAGGTATATGGTGGTGAAAAACAAAATATGTTTCTTTATGAGGTGGTAGTCCACACAAATGTGCGATCAATGTCCTTTTGTTTTTTCTAAGTGGATCGAAATGAATAAATAAAAGATTTTATATTAATATAATAAAAAATTTATATAATAATTATAATGAGGTAACTATGTTTTTATTTATAGGGTATTTTTAGAAGATAAATATTGAGAAATAAAATATAAGGATTAATTAATACTCACATTGGGAAAATGAACTTTCTCTTGAAAGTATCCTTGGTAATTAAGGTATTAAGAAAAAAATAAAATTATAGGCTTATAAACATGAGAGAGGTTTCCTGGTGGTAAGAAATGGTAGTTTTTGAGTTCAAAATTCAATTTTAAATTTATTACATGAAGTAGTGGAAGTGATCCACTTTAATAAGTAAATAATATGGATCTTTTGTGAATGCCCATTAATTTTCAATTATGTAATGACACTATTCAAGGGTCAATGGTCCTAAAAGTGATAAAAAATATATATTAGGGTAATATTTCGTCGTTAAATTCTCATCCAAATATTTTTAAACATGTTTTCAGTAATTATCTCTTATATTTTTTATTTTACTTTTTTTTGTTTTTAACTGGGTAACGAGTTTTTTTCAAAGTAACTTGTGTTTTGAAAAAAATATAAAATAAAACGTATTAAAAAAAGTGAGTGTTTAAACTAAATTTAATATATATTTAAAATAATTCAGTTTTCAAATAATATAAATTTATTTTTTAAATTAAAAAATAATAATATAAAGAAAAATTATTTTTTTTAGAAAAGGGATGTTTTAACCATTTTGAGATCATAATATTATTTTGAATTGATTAGAAATTAAATTTTTGTTAATATAAAAATATTTCTTTAAACACCATATTAGTGTCATTAATTGAAATAAATTAATTTTCTTCAGTAGATAAAAATTACACAATATTAATAAAATAAATCTTTCAAAATAATATTTTCACAATTATCACTATAATTGACTACAATCTTTGTAATCCCATTTTCATGATAAAAATGAAATTAAATTTTAAAAATAATATGAGAATTATGATCTGAAATATAAAATATATTTTTTAAAAATTTAATTTCTAAAAGAGAAAAATATCTAATTTTTATTTTAGGTGCATAAAATTTTTTCTTAGTGTGAAATATTACTTGAGTTTCCAAAACATTAAACATATATTTTATAAATTCAACATAGTATTTTTAAGTGATTTATATGAATTATATATTTTATAGAAAAAAATTTTATGAAAATTTTATTCATTTTTATGTTAAGATAATTTCATAAAAGTTTTAGTTATTAGAAGAATTGATATCTTTCACTATTCACCAAAAAATCAATTATTTTATAAAATCTCAAAAAATCATACAAAAACATTCTAGTTCTGAACATTAAGAATTTTTAAAATTATTTCACACTAATATCAAAATTGAGTAATGTTAACATATTATTTTATATATTTATATATCATATATTATTAAAACAATCATTTAAAAGTGCTAAATTTAATTTATTTTAGTAAATCACATAACGCATATTAAAAAACAATCTTTTTTAATATTAATTATTTATCTTAAAAATATAAAAATTTAAATTTATTGATATATTTTTATTTACTATATGTTTTATTATCCTTATAGTTTTCTTATTAATAATCATCTAATATGTCGTGAATTATTTTAATTCAGTGTTGTGTGTAGAAAATTCTAATAAATTAATATTTATTTAATGGAAATACAAAGAGAAATATGAGGTTGTTACATTATACCCCCTCCCCTACAAAATAAATTGCACCTTCCTAATTTTAATTATTTCTCACTATTGAAAGTAGGTGAGGGAATTCTTAACATATTTATCACTTGTGATATAACATCTAATATGACTTCTATATTAGTATCTTAGGATATATTTAGTTACTTGTATTTTTTTAGAAACAATTAATCTGCATACAATAATATACCAATTGTGTATATAACCTTATCATATATTCTATATAACATACTTTTACCGAAACCATTATAATTTCCAATACATTGTATTATTATGAAATAATATATTATTCTACAAATTAACTCTACCTTTAACCCTAATATGTTATTAACCATTAGTTCATAAGGTAGCACACCAGTAAATATATATCAAAATCCTAAAAATAAGATAAAATCCACCCAAAATATCATGGAAAAATTTGATATAAAATAAATAATAAATTTAATTGTTATTAATATTATCTAACTCATTTTTATTCAAAATAAATCTTCATTTTAAACCTAAGCATTATCCACCTGTCAATCATGTGTTCTTCAATAGTTATCCCCTAAAGTAATTTTTTTCATAAAATCACTATTCAAGGGTACTAATATCATTTAATATATTTTTCTAGGCTTCTAAAGTAATCCCATTGAAGACAAGTCCTTATAAGTTTCAACTAATCCTTATAATATTTGGGAATACCAAATTATCATCAATAAATATGACTCATTGTTGAAAATAACTAAGAGTATCAAGATTTAGTTTCTATTAAGATATCAACCTCACAAACATAGGTTGAACTATGAAACTTACCTTCTCTATAATAATAGGTATATACTATGATTCCAAACTATTTAACTATACTCCCTTAGTTGGTTATAATACATAATTGTTCTTATATAAATACATTTATCAACTTCATTTTCATGATCCCATTTCAACCAAATTCTAAAACCATATCAGTTATAATAATATCCAAAATATGAATGTAAAAACATAAATATGAATATGTATTCCCCTATGAAACATTCTATTTTAACATATGATGCTTTCAGTTCAACCTATGACTCTATTTTTCCAATGTTTAGTTATATATGGTCATTTTCCTATTATGTTCTCTAACCAATTTAGTTATCATCATACTCTAATACATTAAAATGTTTCATTAAATAGAATTTAAATTAACTATATCATTTCCCATGGTAGTTTCAAACCAAGTGTTCAGTTAGACCTCTTCATCATGCACCAGGTGATGATTGTCTTAATAGAAAATCCACTATTTTTAGTGTTATTACCCCAATTTTCATCTTTGTTAGAGCCTACACCTACCTTTAGTATCCAAACAGTGATATAATTGTTAGGTGAACCATAAAATATATACTTTTATAAATCTTTTGAATGTTATCCTATACCTATAATTCTACATTATTCGTATCCCAAGGGTTTTCACAAATTTTTTATTATCTTAAATAACTAAATGAATACTCAAAAATAAATAAAAAACTCACCATTGATACCAACTGAGGTTCCCCAGACCCACACTCTTGGGTCTGGTTCTAAAAAGAAAAATTTTTATAAATTTACATTGATTCCAAGTGAGATAATCTAGGATAAACATTTAAAATCTTATAATTGGTATTACATATTATAATAATCTCACATAACTCAAATAATCTCTAGCATTAGTGTCATGGAGGACCAGTTACATAAACAACTTATTTTACAGTACTTGTGAACATTTCTCCATAAACAAAATATACACGAATCACTTCTATAATTTATATATGTTACACTCTTATTTATAACCAAGGGGAAAATTAGAAATGGGTGTTTTCAAATGACCAGTAAGGTAAAACAACTCATCAACATGTAATAATGGGTTGGAAAATAGGCATGAGAGAAAACATGACCAAAGATATTTCTTATTAAAAACAACACGAAACAATATTAGTTTTTTTAGTCTTGATATAAGTACATGTGATTTAAAAAAGAACAAGCATATACCATGTAAAAATGGTGTTGAATCAGAAGATAATAAACATGATCTGTGGATCATAATAATAAACACATTTCATGGATCTTCACTTGAAATATAGCATAACAAGGGACTCTGGAACAAATAATAGAAAATGGAAATTATAACATTATGAACAAATAAAATTTACACTCTTCATATATGGAATGATCAAAATTCATGCACTTGCTATTGTGAACAAAAAATGATCAACCTTCTCATTGTCAAAATAAAAAATCTTCACACTACCTTTTTGGAAAAAATATTTACACACTTTTTACAATGAATAAAAAAAATCATTACTTATGGTTGTGAAAAAACAATTATCCATACTCAAAACCCTTGTCTTGTGATATATAAATCCATAACCAATGCATTATTAGGCTTTATAGGACCCCACCCTTCATTCATATAACATATATGTTCCCCTATAAATCAATCATTCGTATATAAAACCTCAAATAATTAAGTCATGGAAAAGAGATGGGTATCATTAAAAACTTCTACAGAACATTCTTTAATCCATCCTATGAATGAAAAAGGATAGTGGCTTAAAAAATATCCCCATTTTAAGAAATGTAATTCTATAAGATCTTGATAAATATGAAAAATAACCTTTTAGACTATTGTATAAATCACTTTGTAAAACATGAAGAAATAACCATTTCTCAAATACTTGAAAACTCTTCAAAATTATTTATCTAAAAATAAATAAATTAATCTTGATAAAAAATTTAAATATTAACATTTGGAAATGAAAAAGTGTTTTAGAATTAAAATGTTATTAATGAATTGTGTTTCAAAAAAAATTAACAATAATTTCTTAAAAACATAGGACATTAAAATCACTTCTTAAAAATATACAACTCCTTTAAAAATCAATCATTTAATTTTTAAAAACATATTTAGTATTTAATTTTCATTTAAAAATAACAAAAAATTAAACAACATTTTAAGACAATTAAATATATTTTAAAAAATATATATATTTGGTTTAAAAGAAGAATTTTTTATCACATTAGGATGTCCTTTTAGAAAAGTTAATGTATAAACATTGGAAAAAATTTAATAATAATGAATCCTAGATTATAGATCTTTTAAAATAAATAAAATATTTCAAATGATGATTCTGAGTGCAAGATAAAATTTTTGTTTTCTAATGGATGAATAATAATTTGAATATTTTAAAATACCATTGTTGAAATCTCGCATCATACAAATGGTTAATTGAACAAAATTTTCATAATAGGATATTGGAAAAAAAATAAACGTTCAATGAGATAACGCATAATTAGGTTTCCAAATACAAAATAAATCATTAGTGGGAAGGGGAAATATATTTAAGGAAAAAAATGTCATTAAAGGGAATGATAATTATTCTTAATAATATAATCCTTTTATAGGGAATAAATTAATTGAGGTGGAATATTTTAGTAAAAAAATTCATTTTACTTTGTTTATATGTATAATTTCAAATATAAAATCTTTTGGGTATAATTAATTAATTATATAACAAATAAATTTAATAAAAAGCATTATAACCCAAATGAATTTTCTTTGAGTAATCAATATCATTTATAGCTAAAGAAGCATTTTAATAAAATCTATTTGTTAAAAATAGAGTTAAATTGGACTTAAAATACCATGAATAAAATATAATTCATGGAATTTTATATACAATAGACGGTATACATTCAATTTAAATGAAATTATGTGTATAAAAAATCATGACTCAAATTAAGGAAATTGAGACTAATCACCCTTACCTTGGTCCAAATTTGCTTAGCACATTCACCTAACTTCCTAAAAAACAAGAATAAATATCTTAATAAATTATTTATGAACCTTATTCATAAAAATAATATTTATAAACTAGATTTTTAATTATTATATGTGTGTATATTTTTTATTTATTATATTTCTTCAACATAGGGGGTGAGTAATCTTGATCGTTTTGAACTAGTTTCAAAATTACAGTATTGTTTTTAATTATTTTCCCAGAGTTCATATTTTATAGAGAATTTTTGATAATTTTATAGATAAAATATATTAATTTATAATTATATTTCCCCATTAAAATATTATATTTAGTTATTTTTCATGATAATGGAATCATTATTGACTTATTTCAGTAATTTTAGTGATCGAAGATAATATTTCAATAATAAGGTAAATATTTAATATAACCCCTCCAGAAACATAAAAAAATCATTTAATTATTTAGTTATAATTATAATAGTATTTAATTTCTCATAATTAGTCATGTTGTATTTTTATAGAACATTTCAAATGGGTGGTTAAACTAACCCAAATAAGAACACGTTGTAATTCAATGGGTGGTTATTATTAAAAAATGTTTATTTTGACATAATATCATTATAAAATATGAGTAATGGTATAATTTTTTTTATTTTTTTCAACCATATTTTAAGATGTTTGTAAAGAATAAAAATACATATGAAAAATGAAAAAACATAATTTTGTGGAGAAGCTACTCTGCAAAATGCATGGTTAACATTTTCATTTCGCAACAAAAGAGAGGGAATAAAAGTGAATTATAATTTTTATCTTTAATAATATTTATTATAATATATATGTAATATTTATTCATATATCACATCCTTATAACCAAAAACATTGGTGGTTTGAAAATGAAATATGTTGCTTCACGAAGATAGTAGTCTACACAAACACATGATCGATATACTATCATTTTTAATATGTGCATGAAAAGAAATAAAAAATGGTTTATTAATTAATAAAAAAATATAATTAAACTAATTATACATGGAAAATTATATTATTATATTTATGGTAGGTTTTGAATAAATTATTAAGAATAAAATGACAAGGATTATGTAATACTCTCGTTTAAAACACGGACATTCTTAGGAAAGTCTCGTAAGAAAAAAGGTCTTGGGAAAACTAATTGAGACCAAATAAATATAAAAATTATGTAGATTTATTATAGGGCAAAAATTATATATTTTTTAATAAATAAAAACTAATACATGTGGCATTAATTCATGGAAGTGATCCTCTTTTATAAGTGAAGGAAATGACACTTTTGTGAATGCCCATTATTTTTCAATAATAGAATGACATTATCCAACAGTTAGTGGTTATAAAAGTGGGAAATAATGGATTTTTGAGTTCTATTGGATTCATAAATCCTCAAAAATGTATCTATAGACATGTTTTTACTCAATTAATTTTATATGTTTACTTTTACTTTTTTTTGTTTTAACCAGGGTTACTAGTTTTTACCAAAGTAACTTATTTGCTAATAAAAAATAACCATTATTAATAAATTTGGATGTTATAAACCAGTATTTAATCTCAATTTAATCTAATTAAATATGTAAATAATATAAAATTAACTTTTCAATTAAAACATTATATATATCTAAATTGTTTCTTATACAAAACTGGATATTTTAACCATTATGTGTTTTAATATTATATAGAATTAATTTCTAGACCAAAGTGTGTCAATAAAATTATATATCTGTTACAACACAACAATATATTAATTATTTAAAATAAATTATTTTACATCATTAGATAAAAATTACGTAATATTAACAAAATAAATCGTTGAAAAAAACAGTTTTACCATTATAATGAAAATTATCTTTAATCTTAGTAATATAATTTTTATGAATAAAAATAAATTTTTATTTATAAAATAATATGAAATTGTATGATTGAAAATTGAAAATATATTTTTTTATAATTAATTTTTAATAGTTATAAAAATTTAATTTTTAATGTAAGTTCATAAAAATTATTTTTAGTGTTAAAAATTACACGAGTTTCCAAAATGTTAAACATAGATTTAATCAATTCAATATATTATTTTTAAATGATTTATATTAGTTATATATTTTATATTAAAATGTTTTTATAAAGCATTAATCCATTCAAGTGTAATGATAATTTTATAAAAGTAACCATTTATAGAAAAACATGTTTTTTCATTATTCACATAAAACTAATTATTTTAAAAAAAATATCACAAATTAATACTAACATAATTCTAACATTGTAAATAAAAATATTATGTTAATTTCATCTAATTATAATAATAAATATTATATATATATATATCTTTTGAATGAAAATAAAAAAAATATAAAGATAAACAACTTTTATTTAAAAATGTTATTTTTTAATATTAATTGTTTTTTATATTATTTAATACCAATCTATAAATTATATAATATTAATATATTAGTTTCTATATTGGTAAATCATACATTATTATCATAATTTTTTAAAAGTGTTGAATTTAATTTATTATTGTAAATTACACAACACTTTTGAAAACACTTATTTGAAGAAAAAAATCCTTTTTAGTATTAATTTTTTTATAAATATAAAATTATTAAATTGATTGATATATTTTTATTTAATATTGGTTTTATTGTTCATATATATTTATTAGTAATAATCATCAAACATGCCATGACTCCTTTCATTTTTGTGTTTCATGTAGAACAATATATTAAAATAATATTTATTTAAAGAAAATATGTTGTAAAATCTTAGGTCATTATAAGTTTATCTCACTCAATTGAATCAATATATATCTTCATTGGCACTTGTAAATCCAATAAGATTTTACTTATAATGGGTATATGCAATGGGTCTTCTAAATTCCCTCTAAAGCTCACCACCTCTAATAATGTAATTTCTTTATCTTCCAATGAATGTATGAAAGTAGTTTGTTCTTCCATATTGAGTATAGGGGGTTCTATTTGTTCCTATTTTTTTATGTAATCTTATAAAAATTTATTGAATGTTTATTTTTGTCCCTTAGACATCTCACATGTTGAATGGTTATTTTCTTCAACTCCCAGGAATGTTCAGAATTTATAGGCAATGAAGGATTCTTCGGTTTCTCCTTTACTTCCATCATAACTTTGTAAAACCCTCTGGTAATTAAGCTCTATAAGAAAATTTATTTCAATATATAATTCTTGGAGTTTGGTGATTCCATGTGTTTTATGTTCCTCCACTATTTACATGTTTTTAGATTGTTTTTCTTCCCACATCCTATGATTATTGGGATCAAATTTATCTTGATTGTATGATGTAAATTGGAATTTTTATTTTAATGAGTTCACTTTTTCACATATATTGTAGTTCATTAGTCATTTTGGGTATTGTGGATATTGATCTCACTGGTAATTCACAAAAAATACATATAATACCATCATTTGTGGACAAATTTTTTGGTTATTATATTACTTCTTTAACCTTTGGTTGGCCTTAGAAATTAGTATATCATCTCTTTATAACTATAAGAGAATATGGTAATCTAATATGAAGTGAGTGTATTAGATAACATGCTTTACACAATATTAGAAAATAAATATAAAATGAAATTATTGAAAATTAAAAATAAGGAATGTATTTAGAATGTTTCAAAAATAATGAAATTCAAGATTTACCTCCCGAAAAATGGTTTAAAATTCATATTAGGGCCTTTTGTGAGGTACTAATCAATAATAATTGTAATCCCAAAGGTAGAGCCTAGTGGCGACCCTGGGTTGTATCTGAAGTATTTCATTACTCGATACTTATTCATTGGGTTGTAACTTATTAATATTTTTGTTTTCTAATTTTATAATATAAATTTATTATGATTAGTTTATAATTAAATAAATTAAAATTTAAAAAGTAATAAAAATAACTGAAATTGAAATACCTATGTTAATGAGGAATGGTGGTTGTTCCTTATGTGAATTTCTATTAGTGAAAATTCATTATTTTATTAAAATAATGTTATTTTATATTGTACTAAGTAAATTATCAAGATAAATATTTTTCACTTAATTATATCCCATTATCTTTATTTTAAGGAAACCAATGCATTATAATTTCATGTACACATCCCATTTTTCATTCTTCATATAGTAGTGCAGTGGATATACCTATAATGTAGAATTATCTTGTCATAATCAGCCCATTTAATTGAATAAGTAAGTTCACCTTATTGCACATGGGCCTCAAATATGTATGTATAATTTACACCCTACTTGACTCCACCAAATGAAGGACAAAAAGTATAATAAAGTTGAAGCCCTATAATAAGAGAAAAAAATACGAAATAATGTTGGATATAACTGTATATGTTCATCAAACATCTCATCCCCACTACTCAAAGTTGTATCCCATTTTGATAATAGGAATTGAATAGTGAAATATATATATTTAAACATATCAACATTACTTGATTATTCCCCATTTTATTCACCACCAATGTCTTAGTTATCCAATAATATAGAGTTTGATATCTTGGAGGGAGAACACTTTAAATATAAGAATTAAAATAAATAAAGAGAAATAAAAATAAAATAATAAATTGAGAAATAAATAAAATGAAAACAATAGTCCTAGGTTTGGGAATTGATTTATATAGTTTTTCCCATTCTCATTTTATACTAAAACTCTATCTCATCCCATAAAATAATAATAATAACAAATTCACACTAAAAATTTTAATAAATACCATAGCAAGTTGAGATAATCATCTCTATCACTTGATTATCCCTCATAGTGAAATATAATATAAATTGGATAGTTTGGTTTTGATTCCTTTCAATGAAAATATATTAATTGTTCATCACCCCATGATTAATCAATGTACACCGTTGAGAAGGATTGGATGGAAAAACATTAATTCTTCATATTGATAAGGATTTGGTTCTTAACATTTGTGGAACATTGATCAGTGTAGTCGAATATATAATAGCCATATCTAGTTCATAGATCGAATAAATGTAAACTCCTAAAGGGAGTTGTTGATTGGTAACTAAATTTGGATGGGTTAAACTATAAGGGGTTGAACCATGACTCCTAAATTGATGGGTCAGATCTAGAAAAAAGGCTGGATTGCTGGACCTCCTACTCTAGTTTGATCTGGTCGATAGTATATTATTGTGGAAAATGTGATTTGTGTTGATATTGGAACAATAAAAAAATTTTATTCTGGTTTTTATCATGTTTAGAAAGGGATTCTTTTGATGTTAACCCTTCACAAGTCATTTCATATCCAAACTTGGATCTTGAATAGGTGTTGCAACAAGTTCTTCTTCATGTTGGGAAAATTGAAATAGGAGATGAAGTTATGACAGTTGGGCTTAGACACTAGGAAATTATAGACTAAAATAGTATAGTATTTAATGTTAAAATATTCATACTGATTATATAGAAACAAGTGTGTTGGTAACTTTAGGGATGATTTATATTTAAGCTTAGGTTACTTTAGGCACTACAAAGCGGAAATGGTGTAAAGTGGTATTGATGTAGAATTTATGTGTATGGGATAATGTTTTGCTAAAATGGATTAAGGCTCATAAAAACTAGATAGTTAAGGGATTTTTCTTAATGTGGAGTTATTATATAATCATGGGATACTATAATAGAACACCATAATTGTTAGTATTTCTCATTCTAATAGTTTTCCCAGTGTTGGTTATGTTCAATAGGAGTGGACTCTAACTATATTAAAGATATATTTTTGGATTGTTTAGTATTTCATAATCTATAAATAAACTGGATTTATTAAATTTAATATTGGGTAGATGGGTTTTCATAGCTCCAAATTGGTGGACTTCATATTAGGGTAGCTGTATCTTAAAAAATTCGCAAGCTTATAAAGTTTTAGATTAAACATATAAAAGGTTCTCCCAAATTTTCTTACTAAAATCTATGAAAAAATATTTATCTATCTAACAAAATTAAATTAATCCAAATTTAATATTTAATTTCAAATAGCATCCAAAAATTAAAAAATCTATGTATTCCCAATTTTAATATAAAATTAGGTGAATAATGAGCATAAATAAAACCTGAAAAATAATATTTTTTTGTTTTATAGGATACCTTTAATATTTTATAATGGATACACTTAATATTTTTCTTGTAATATTTATGGGATTTATATTCAAGATAATTAATTGGTGTGAAATGTTTTTTAAATTTTTATCTATATGTTCCATCATTATCCAAAATTAGTGCATAACCACATGATATTTCTATATGAAAACAGTATGGTATTGTGATGAGTTTAATCTCGATATATACATGAACTATCTCAAAAACTAATTTGGAAAATATGGATCATATATTATTATATTTATGGTTTGATCACAAGAAACCCATATTTGAATGAAATTATGTAAGAAAATACCTCATAGGGGCCGCTGAAGTTATCTATAATCACCCCAATAAGAACATTTTACAAAATAATATTTAATTTTTTGTAACAAAAAAGATGATAGAAATATAATTGGTGTCTATTTTCATTGGTCATATTCTAGATATATTCAACAATATATGTCAGTGCATATAAATGAGAACCGATATAGTGTTTTGGGACTCATAATCTCCAAATCATGTTTTCACCCAATAGAAAAAAATTTAGATTGTATTTAATTTTTGGTATAGATACTAATTTTGTTGAGTATTCACTATAACATGGTAGATCCAATCAAAAAAAATTATGGAAATTTTAATCATTCTTTCAAACATTGATCATGTGACCATAGAAAAGGTCATTGTCTTGACTCTTGTGTGAGCATTGCTTTTAATTAACAACCATCCACTATAGAATATTTATAATAAAACCATGAATTTATTATTTTGTTACACTTTAATCCTAATCCAATAACCCCATATCATGTATCATTATTCTCTAATGTTAACCAATATCTGACCTCGACCCTATGGGTGCGTTGATTCGAATAGGTCTTCAGACTCTTAAACATTAGAATTGGTCACTACAGAAATATAAATATGTTAATAAACTTATTTGAGGAGATATTTGAATAGATATGGATATTCATCACTAGTGGGTCCTTAGATAACCTCTGTATCCCCCTTAATTAAAATTTGTGATATTCATGATCTCCCCAAACATAGAGTGATGGTAGAAACTCACTATAAAACTTTCTTAGAATCGTAGAGTCACCAATAAAATATATATCTCACATACTAATCCAAATATCTCTATATAATAGATAGAATGTGTTAGTATCTTGTAAAAAAATATTATATACTCTGTAATGGTTTCATCATTTTTGTAGATTGAAAACTGGATTGCTTCATAAATCATGACTTCGTTTATCTATGTCTCCAACTCTACTCAAATTTGGTGGACACCATAAACCCATGACCATTCCACCATAAATTTCCAACAAAATTAAGATATCAATGAAATATCCACCCTTTCCCTGATTATTTAACATGGAATCAAGGGTGTTCATGTAATTTATATTAACAAGATCATATGTATGATCTCAATTTCCATCACCAGTGGGGAGTGCCATAAGTTATATTCTTCTCTTTAATTTCCATAATAGAAGAGTTTCCCATTAAAATGGATGTTTTCCTAGAAATTCCATGATGACTACATGAACCAAATTAATGAAAATGTATAATTTTTATTCATAATCTAAATTTCTTCAAGAATGAAAATTTTATAAAAAGGAAACCTATCGGACAATGAGAAATTATAAATCAATGGTACAAAGATAATTTATAGTGATTATTGATGATTTTGAATCCATAATTATAGTTTAACATAAAAATTTTTGGCTATGGGTTTACTTTTATTATTAGTATCTCTGATATTATGATAGGAGTAACTTACAAAAATTTTCTTTTAGAAAAGTAAGACAATATAGATTTCAAATTTTGATACAAAATGTGTTAAAACTTTAACGTGGGGGACAAAAAACATGAAATATTATAAATGTAAAACAATTAATTAACTAACCCATGTTCTAATATGTGAAGGTTTTGTTTGATAAATATTTGGAGAATTAGGAATTTTACTAACACTAACAAAAATATTCAATTCACAAAAGTCATACAATAGAAAAAAATAGACCATCATCTTCAAAATTTGATGAAGTGCTTGAGGCATTATTTCAGTAGGCGTTTACCAATTTATTTAGATGAATTTACATTTCAACTACCAGTTTAGCATAAATCTTCAAGAATAAGACAAATTATTTAATTTTTCCTCAAAATTATTTCATTTTATTCCTAACTGGATCTAATTATATGTGGGCCATATTTAGGTCCATATAATTTTTAAATTTATTATATGAATACTCAAAAAAACAATTAGTCAATTTATGGTTTATATAGGGTGGTTTTCCAATCTTAAGTCATAGAAATTACCCAAATAAAATCATATAATTAACCAAGTTCAATTTTGATCATAAAGAATTAGTAAATATCAGCATATAAAAAGATTAAGGTGTAGTTCATTTAAATGTCAATGATAAAACACATGGATCTGTATCCTTCAAATTCACCATTTGGCTTCCTCATTGAGTGACAAATGAAGAATAGAAGGAGAAATTCAATGATTCATATCCCGAATGAGGTCATAATATTATGTAATCACACCTTAACCATGTTCTAGAAAGATAATAAAATCTCACAAGTGATTTATGAAACAAAAACTAAGGGACAAAGAAAATAATGGGAGAATTTGTGTCATCCAAAGGTTTCATCTATAAAACCTCCATGAGATACCACTTCACCAATATCAATAATTATATCATTGTTAAAGGTCACTCATTGAATAATATTTTAAAATAGTCTTAGTAAGGGGAATTTTCATCAAGACGTATTCAATCCAAATAATATTATTTAAGACCAAAACATTCACCAAGGTCACATACTTTGGTGAAGTGTGCTTATTTAGTCCAAGTGGGCATTTACACCATAATATAAATGTTTTACCAAGGTCATATCTCTATGTGGGTAGATTCACCATGGTCTTTTCCTTCATAACTCCCCTTACACTGGAAATTTTCATCCCCTGCCTCTAATAAAACTATGTATCTTTAGACAACTAGGTTTTCCATTTTGTTAGGGTACCATCACCCATTTAGCCAAGGTTTGGTAAATTCATCAAGTTCATATGTTATCCCATCACCCTAGGATTCTTTTGTGTTAAAATTATTCATATTATTTATATTCCTCATATGATTGATACTCAGTCTCATTATGTTTCTTACATCCAAAATCAATATAATCATCTTCCCATTAATCGTGGTTGAACTCCCACACCATAGTATAATCCACTAATTGGTTTCCTTATCTTAAGACACATCAATGTAATTACCACCTCACCCTCACTAGTATCCTCCTTTATTTGGATCAATAATCCCCACCCCAACAATCACCCTTACTTTACACTTATCTTCTCTATAGACATGGGTGCCTTCCTAGACCATCATAACATAATCCTAGTACTTGTTCCTAGTAATATGACCTTAAAAGAAAATTATTTTTCTCTAAGTCATGTGACCTTAAAATGAAAGGAAATTATAAATCCTTATGACCTTAAATAGTTTGGAGAATTCAATATCATTTTATTTTAAACTACATGATACTTTTACTTTCTACACAAAATTAAATAGTATGATACTCCTGGTTATATGGACTTAAACTATAATGATCAATTTCAAGGATGATTTTCATTTAGTATTCACATATATTTAAACTATATTTTGTTGTTTCTTACTTGATCCAAAATTTGAAGTTTCTTTTTCTTGGATGAAGTGTGTTTTTTGTGTGTGAACCTCAATTTATATTTTTCCTCAATTGGTTTTAAATATATTAATAATTCATTGTGTGATAAAGAATTATTTATTTATGTTTGGTATTGTGAACTCGTATTAGGGAGCTTAAATAATCTATAATTAATTTTTTGCAACTGGTTTAAAGTGTTTGAGAAATCTACTGTGAATAATAGAGAAACTAGCCATTGATTGATTCAAAGAAGACCTATTGATTATAATGGGTGATACATATAGTGTCTAACTTCACTATGATGATTCATTGAAAAATCCAAAGGTGATTTACAGAATCCCTTTGAGTCAATTTAGGATGTCTGGAATTTTTAGAAGAAATGAAGAAATCTAGATAAGTCATATCGCATGTGACTTTTTAAGACCAGACATATGACTTTTAGAATATGTGTAAATGAATTATCTATCAGAGTTTAAGACTTGACATGAGGCATCATAAGACTTTGTATATTTGTAAATGACTTTTAGACACCTCTAATGTAGTGTATATGACTTATAATGTTGGTGTAAGTCTTTTATGTCATGTATGACTTCTTAATTCTTCGAAATTTTAAGTGTCTTAGTACTTTTGAGTAATCCTTAAGACTTTGAAATTATTGAGAAAAATAGAGCTTTATAATACTTGACTGACTGAAAATTAATTTCTTATTTCAAAAGGAATTTTTTGTAAAAGTGGGAAAACTAAAAAGGGAATGACATAAGATCATTTAAAATAGAAATAAATATAAATATACTAAAATTTATGGATGAGATTGTTAAAACCATTCACTCAATATAATCTCCATTATAATGTATTTACCTTGGTTTTCGAGTCTTCCTTGATGATTTCATCAAAATGGTGGTCTAACTGATCCCATGTTTGAATGTATTCCTTTATATTGGTCTTCATTCCATTTAATCCCCATGACAAAATGTGATCTTGTTTGTTGATCCATACACTTTCATGATCATTAAGTTCAAATTGGATCATTATTTTAAATATTCATTTAGCCTCATAATTTGTATCATTTATGAGGAAGGATCATTCCAGAATTTCTTCATTCAAGTAGAGTATGAGATACATGCATTTATATTTTTTGGGTTACACAATTTTAGACATTCTATTCAAGTATATTATTGGTACTGCTTCATGTGACACTAAGTTATTGGAAAATTCTTTCTACGCTTTTTGATAAGAAAACACACCCCCTGCAAAATGATTCACCTCATAGATATTAATGTAAAGCTAATGAGTCTGATCCAATACAATGACTCTAAATTTGGGTGCCTTGTTGTCGCCACCTTTTTTTGTGAACCTTATCTCCAATGAATATAGAAAATAATAGTAGTCCTTACACCCATTAGATCTTTTCCCCTTAAGCACTGTGTGCCCCTCTAAGTCTCGGGTTCCATTTTCCCCTTTCTCTTCTTTAGGATATAACAACTTCTACCATGAATATGCTCTATATTATTTGCTGAAAAACTAAATTGATGTTTCATCGCCAGTCATGTGACTATCCTACTCTTTATCTGAGACTGTTAAAGAATTAGTTTCTCATACACCATCCACCACATCTACCAGATTATTGAAACCATTGAGCTTCATTTTCCAATAATATATCAACATCTTCTATATTCTATTATATGACTCACTGACCTCCAGTTCATCCAAGATATGAAAGTAGTTCAAAATATAGGAAAAGTAAGGGGTTCCTGCTGGTTAGGAGGCTCCTGAATTGGAGCCACTCCTTTATCTACTTGTATGAGAACATGTTAAACTGGTGTTGAGTGGGTGAAATCAGATGAATAATATTCACATACTTCTACATTATACACCCCCAACCAACAAAAATTTATAAAAGAAAAATTCATTAGTATAAGATATGAGATGATCCTCCCCTTCCACCAGCACTAATTTCTTAGTCTCACTCAACTTTCACCTCAAATAAGAAGAATTATTAGCCCCATTTAAATCAGAAGTAATAATCAAGGTCTCCATCCAAATACGAAGACCAAGACCCACATTATCTTGAATACCAACAGAGAGGATTAAATTTGGTATCGAGCTGTGAGACAAGTGGTAATAATTATGTTGGTGTCCTAGATGATAACATGACATGCATAAATCCAACAAGTTCTCAAAAACCACTGATTGATGGAAACGAATCTCTTCAAAATCCTTGATCCAAATAGATTCAACATGGGGATTTGATATGTAAACTTCTACACATAAACAGGATGTGATGGGATGGAAAAATGCCCTCTAGTTCTCATTGAAGGCAAGAAATATCGCAACGATATTACCCAGCATCTGAAGAATTTTGGGATTTGGAAAATTATGGGGAATACCCAAAAAAGATAGAGAAATATTTGTGGCAGGGGATCAGGTTTTTTGTGTAAATAATACCTCCATATGGGAATTATGAACCGGGAACATTAGAAAAATAAAATCCCCTTAAATAATGAAGTAGTGAGATGATCAATGCAAGAAAAACACCTAAAAATATCATGGATCCAAAATTCCAAACACAACTCATTCTTATAGAAAATCGACACCTTTTATGAATATGTTGAAGTTGTTCAAGTGATGTAAGGTTGGGAGTTTACTCAATCCTTAAAATAATATCTTCCATATTTATAAAATATAAAAATAAAAAAAAAATCATGTAAGGAATGTTCTCAAAACTTCATAAATGGATTATAATTCATGTAGGGGATTGAGGAATAAGGGTTGAGTAGTTATATAGTATATATAGGTTCAATAAGGATGTTGTATTAGTTCCCTGAGAATCTCTCACCCTAAAATAGAAAGCTCCAAACTATTATCTATATATTTTATAAATCCATTAGAAAATATTTAAATGTGGAATTTGGGAAAATGTTTTGAGGAAAATGAGAAATAAAGGGAAATTAATTTTTGTATACTGAGCCTTTTTTGTAAAAATAATTTTCACATGGAAAACATTATAAGTTCACAAAATATCATTAAAACCTAAAATATGTCGATTTATTAGGGTTATTTTCAGTTTTAAAATAAAAATTAAGAAATTGTTCCACTCATTGATACTAAAAAGGATGGAATAGTTTAATGTTACCATATTAAAAAGTGTTGATATTAAACAAGAAGAAAATAATGAAGAATGGGGAACTACTATTAAGATTATGTGTTATAGTAATGCGAGTGTTCTATGAGAATAATATTTCTAAGTGATGAATCTATATAAGAAAAAAAACTAAAATATTAAGGTCTATGTAAGGAGAAGTGTTTTTTAACTTATATTGGAGTATAGAAATTATTATGTTTTAAAGAATAATGAGAAAAAAGATAAGTAATGGAATAAGATAACTAGGTCTGCCTATACATAACTAGTGAGTACTAGTTTAATGATGACTAGTAGGGATTGATTTTAGATGTGTTTTATAATCCAAGTTATTTAAGTTTTGAGATGATTTTCTACACAAACAGACTCTTAAAAAACTGGGGAGTTTAAGACAATAATAGATTCTGAGTTTCATGAGTATATCTTAAATAATTTCAAGCGGTTTATGACTCTATGGTTTTTGAGTAATATGATCACTTTATTGGGGTAGTGAAATACATATAAATCATTATAATCTACATCAAAATGAATAATATCATAGAAGAACTAGTGGTGTTTTGTGTAAACAAGTGCGGTGAGATGTTTTCTCATTCACAAGTATAATATTTTGAATGATTGATAACCTATGTAACATGGTGATCCCTTAACTATTTAATATAGTAGAAAGGGTTAAAATATCATACCTACCCACTTCACTTGTGTTAATTATAAAATTATAGTCGATAATTTGTGACTGGTTCATTTTAATCAAAATAAGGAGTTGGCTTCCTATATCAGGGATAGAACCTATAGAAACAGTAATTCCAACTTTACTTCTTTACTTTTCTTCCATACAGGTATATTCTAGGTAAATAAAAAATATTCATTTTTATTAACTTCATAATTTCCTTAAATATAAAAGGGGTAAACCCTTAAAAATAATATCATGAATTTTTTAAAATTTTAGAAACACATGATTCACCATACTATTAGGTGTCTGCATAGATCCTAAAGAAATAATAATTAGTATACGAGAAAATGTTCCCTCTGGTTGGATCTATTTTTTTTATTTTCATGGTGTTTATTCATTAATAATATTAAGTTCATAATTAAATTTTTCAACGAATATAATTGGATGGAATAAATAGTCTCTATTTTTATTCCTACTAAAATAGAGCTTCTAACCAATACTTTAAAAAGTGGAAAAAATAAGAAGGTTAAAAATCTAATGAAATCCTCTTGGAATGAATAGGAATAACCACTAGATATTTTTTTTATATTGGTACATGTATTCTTTAATACTTCAAAAATGACTCCTCTAGTGATTCAAAATCATATAGTGATAATGGTTACATTAAATCTGCTTAATAAGTCTTACTTTAGGTTATGTGTTGTATGAATATTGTTACTATCGAGGTAGTAACCTATATATTAAAATTAATTAAGGGAATAAATAATAAAAATAATAGTTTCAATAAGATTTTAATTCAATAGGAATTCATTACGTCAAAATATGAATAATTTTTGTATTCTCACAAAATAAGTTAATGGTAAGGATGGATCTATCTCACTTTTAAAGGAGAAAATTTAATTTTTAGATTTTTAATTTTAAATATTTTTTTGTTAAGAAATAATTTTTTACACCTATTTTTAATTAATTGATCTATGAAATGAAAAAAAACATTAAGACTCTATAAAATTCAATGATTCATAACTATAAGTCAAAATTAAGAGAATAAATGAGTTTGATAACTTTTTATAAGAGATAAATAAAATTCATGGGGATAATATTCAAAATCTAAAAAAATATTCTGAATAATGGTCTAAAATATTTTAAGGACAAAAGTACTTGGTTAAAATTAAATGTCCTTATTTTTTTATGAAACGGAAAACTCTAGAAAACATCGAAGATGGGAATCGAGAACCTATGGAGAAAATAAGTGTTGTCATAATAATTTTAGAGAAGTTGATTTCTTATGAAAATAATTTTAATGGTGAAAAAATAAATATAAGTCATCTCAAGAACATCCCACAACTATATAATTCAAGATGGTAACCATCGATCTATTTAATTTAGTTTTCACTCAATCTATTTTTCTGATAAGTGAAGGGAAAAGATTAAAAATTAAAATGATAATAGGTAGAAAAAATATTTATATAGCCCCTAATATTTTAAGTATATATGTATTCATTCCAAATAAAATTTTCAACCCAAAATAATCCCATATATTTTGGGTTCCCACCAAAAAACAACAAGAAAACAGATCTGGATAGACTGCACCTCCTTTAAAAAAATGTTTCTTAGAGGATATTGATCCTGGTAAAGGATTGGGAACAAGTTCATGGATTTCAATAACAATATATCAGTATCTAAAAGTCAAATAATTCTTGAATTCATGGGTGAAAATTTCAACTTACAAGAAAACATAATGGTCTAAAATCGACTTCACAAATAAAGAAGAGTCTATCCACAAGTAATAAAATTTAATAATTTGATAACCTCTGTGTGTTTTGTAACAAATTCTATAACTATTATAAGGATTGTTACAACTTACTAGCATAAAATAGATTTTAATATAATGATAGGAAAAGGACCTAATAATAGGTTAACAAAAAATGTTAAGATAAAAATCATTCTAGGTAAAATCAAAAGAAGGGTATTGAATCAATTTCACCAAATAAGTCAATGAATAGAGATGAAAAGGAAGTTCATATAAGGATAATATGATTATACTATAGAAACAATGTTTACATCATGGGACATTTCCATATTTCCATGGATATCAATTTTAAAAAGATTATGTTGAAAATAATTTAATATTAAATATAAGAAAGAGATAAGGGGATTGGTACAGTTGTTAACCCTTTTTATGAGGAGGTTGAGAGGTTGTCCAAAAAGGGATACTCAAATGTAAATGAAGAGGTGTGTTGAAGGTGAAAAAAAAGTACATGTGGCTATCAGATGTATGACATTATTTCTCAGATAAATGATATATAAAATGAGGGATCAAATGAATCATAGTACTAAGTAGTCATGTTCAAAAAAATGGATTTCACATATTAGGACATTCAAGCATGTACCTAATGATTTGTTAGTCCTATGTCTAGAATTGTTGGAAATGTTTTAGAAACTGGAGGAGGAATAAAATATTAAAAGGCCATTGATTAATGAAGTAGAGAAGACCATTCTGTATATGAATGAAGTTTAAATAGTCAAAATGGCCATGATTACCAAAGCTGAATCGATTTGGAAAATCAATGGTGCACAAAACATAAAGAGTTGTAGTTAATTTAAATATCAAAAGAAAATATTTTTTGGATTGGTCAAAAGTATTAGACCTATTTTTCTTAGATAATTTCTGATGGAAACCCCACCTTATTCTCAATTCTACTTTATTTTGTAATAAAGGTTGTAATTAATGTTGAATAAGTGATAAGAGTGGTCGTTTAGCAGGGGATTTCAAAATCAGGAAGCAATATAAAATCTATTAACTCTTGATAAATCAAGAATTATGAATGGTCCCTATAAAAAAATTATGGTTGAGTAAAAATTTTCACTATAATAATTCAATTTTGGTTCATATTTAACAATTTAATTAATTAGGAGGGATTTTCTAACCAAATGGTTGGAAATACCATGCACTTGAATTTTTTTATGTGGTTGTATTAATGAGTTTATATTCTTGAAATTTATTTAAAATAAATTTGAAAATCCCCTTAAAGGATAATTTATAATTGGTATTAAATTGAGTTGTTAATCGATATCTTTGTTGTCATAATTAGTCAGTTGTATTTTCTATAAAGGGTTATCCCTTGTATACATAAAGTTGATTATTTTATGGATCCCTGATAAGATGAAATGTAATGAAACCATTCTAACCTATAATTAAAAGAAAACTGAGAATATATCATATTGAGATAAGGATTAAAAGAACCTTCTTTTAATTTAAATAAGGGTGAAAATCTTATTATCATTTCATTTTTTTTTTTGAAATTTGGGTAAAAAATTCATTGGATTTGGAAGAAAATTTAAAATTGAAAAAAAAAATCAAAGGGGGATTGAAGTTCCTATTAGATGGGTAAATATCAAGGTATATTTTTTGTCAATTGGTTATCCATATAATTGAAAGTAAATCGGTGATAAATAAAAATGAAGTGATGTGTTGGCTATTGAAATTATACTAGATGGATTGAATAAGAAAGGATTATATGTTTAAATATATTTAAAGTGTTTTTAAAATCTATCTTGAATAATAGTGAATCAATACATTTAATGATTTCAAGAATCCATATTGAGAATTAAGGGTTCATCATGTAGTGTCTAATATCTCTTGGATGAGTGTTTGAGAAGGGAATAGGTTACTTAAAGAATCCATTTAAGTCATTTTAGGAAGTCTAGTTTTTTTGGAAAGAAATGATAATATCTTACTCGGTCACAACACATATGAATTTTGAATACCATTCATATAACATTATAAATCTATACATATCAATTATATATCATCATATATGATTTTTTTTGAATTTTCATAAGACTTTTTAAATCGATATATGATTTTAACACGCTCATCATTTGAATTTTCTAAGAAGCTTGTAAGAATTTTAGTATTATGTTGGACTTTTCCTAGTGCATGAAAATTTATTTTTTGAAATTTTTTCAAAGTAAATGTTGGTACTACTTTATTGAAGTAGCCTCTATAATTTATGAAACTGACCTGGGACATTGATAGAAATTATAACCATAAACATAGCTAAAATTTTAATCATTTTAAGAATTTATAGGAAAATATAGGTCTAAGAAATTATTATGGAAATGTTTATCTTTTCAATACTTATTAGAAAGTCTTAAAAATGTTTTCATACTGTCTTTTTATGACTTTATACATAAATTTTCATGAGAATACTATATACTAAAAAATGTAACTTTTCAAGAATTTAATATTTTGAAGAGAATTGTATATGGGTTGATGAAATAGTATTTTTATCACTTTAAAAACAACATTATTCTCAGCTAATATATGATCTAATACAGTTTTGAGTAATGTAAAATGAGATATAGATGGATAATATCAAGAGAATGGGTTTTATGATAGTGAAAAAGAAACTTTTTTTTAATTAATGTAGATAAATTTGAATCGATGCATGGGTTTGTTATAAGTGATTAAATACTTGAAATTAACCACTAATTAGTTAAAAATAAATATATTTGAAAATTACATTAGTTTCCTTATAAAATATCATTTTTTAAGAGAAATACACACATTGCAATATGTGTATTTTAAATAGCCATTGAAAAATAAAAATTGTGTATTTTTTGGTATATATATTGAGTAAGAATAAGCTCAAAAATACTATGGAAAATTCATAGGGGATATACTTATCTGATATTAAAAAAATACAAATAGAAGTGAATTTTTTCTACTAGTATTTGAGTCATGAAATGAGGTTTCATGTAGGATACCTTTTAGAGAAGTTCCTAAATATAATAGGAACCCAAAAGTGGATAATTTATATTGTTTAGTTTTGAATGAGAACTAAAAATCTATAAATTATTCTATTATTTGATACTGGAATGGATCAGATAATTTAATTTTTTCTCCATGATAAATTTATGTTCTTAATGAATAAGAAGATATAGAGTAATTCTGAGTCATTGTTGTTGCTGGTGTGTAGTGGGTGTGTTAGTGTGTTGAGAGAAGAATCACTCTTTAGAAAGATGTTTTCTGAGAAAATAAAACTAGTTCATTGATGTATATGGACTAATTTGAGGTGTCAAACTTGTAATAAAGTATAAAACATACTAGGTTTATATGAATAATGTGGTAAAGAGAAGAAAGGAAATAAGTTGAACATAATATCCTTTGAAAACTGTTGAGTACTAAGTCAAGGATTACTAGTAGGAGGTCATTTTGAACATACAGTGACAGGGATTTTCTTGGTGGTTTGAGTTGATATTATCCAAAAAATGAATTATAAAAAGATCCTGGAAGCTAAATACAACCACATAGGATGAGTTTTATGTGTGTTATTCCCACTAGGTTAAATACCCTATAAGGGTGGGGTGGATTAGGGTATGATATATTAAAACAACTGCTCTGTTAGATCTTGTTTTGTTATTAAAAAAACAATATGCTCTCCCTTTCCCAAAGAAATGTACGAATAGAAATGAAATCATGCATGAGACATAGATATTCATACTTTGTTCACCCTCACTGGGTTATGTCCAAGGAGCATACAATGGTAATGTGCTGATGTAATGAAATTACTATGTCTCACTCCAAAATCAAGGTTCATGCAAGATCACTTATAGGAACAGGCTCACTACCTATATAATGTTTAGGGTCAACTCACTACTTTCTCAAAGGTCGTTGCCTAAATTTCTTTCAATGTCCCACTACTGATTGAAAGGATCAGCTTCTCCCTCTTCCCTTTCTCACTACTCTACAAAGGGTCTACACATAGTTTATGGAAAAGTAGATCCCTTCATTATCAATAATGAATGCATCCTCAACTATAGGTAGATGCTCTATTGAAGTACTACTTTCACCCAATAGATGAAATCCACATTGTCCGCATACTATTAGTTTGAATAAATTTCATTATCAATTTGTTTTAGTCCCTTTGAAAACATCCTAGCACTCACTGTAAATAGTCTTTCATCCTCTACAAACTGCATTTCACCATGTGGTGTGAGTTATTTGTAAAAAACCCTTTTCTATACAGAACTCCAATTCTGTTTGGATGGATGATGACTCATGATCTATAAATAATTTTTTAACCTCCTTTTCTTCATGGTCTCTTTTCGTATGTGAGTTACCAAGGTATTCAATACTGCTTCCATGGTCTGCCTTCACAAACTTCCACCTTTGGGTAATTTCTTCGTTGTGAAACTCTTCACCTTCTTGGAATCATCCCTTACAAACTACTTCAGACTCCCCCAAATTATTCTAGTAGTGATGATATTTTTCTAATGAAATTAAATCTATATAATCATTTTAAAATGGGTATTTATACAGTCAAATAGATCCTCAAAACCCACTAATCAAAATTATATAAAACTATGATGTGGTATATCCATCACCTTGAACATTATATATGGTCCACATAGTTACTTTAATCATTCAAATCACCCATGAATCACTTCTTTCTGTACAAAAATGATGAGCCTATCATGAATCATGAGCCTCCCAATAACAACGGGACTCCCTCAAACTGATTTTTCTACATGGTTAATGTTGTTCTCATTATAGTTTTAATACCTCTAATTTGGTCAACATAGTACAGCTTCTGTACAATAAGTTCTTGGAACTATTTTCTACAAACTCATTCTTGAAAAAAATTCATTTTCCATTAAACAATCTCCTGATTTTGAGGCCCAATATTTTGGTAAACAATATAAAACTAGACCACCATAATCATCTACTTTGGTAACACCAACCATACTATAATGCAGTTATCTAGATTTTTCAACAAACACAATCACCAGAAAAACACTGACACAAAACCTTGAAGAATTTTTCCCCACAATGAGTATCTCCTGAAGACATTAAGATAGTCTAAGAATTTATGGTTTTAAGTAACTATATCAATTTATGGGTGTAGTGACATCTTTTTATATCACTATGATATAATTATAAGTGAAGAATAAATGGGAAGAAATAGAGGGATTCTAATATAAAGATGTTTTGTGTGATTTTTTACTCATTCACATTTGAAATACTATAAATGATCAATCAACTATTAAATATTTTGATCCATTTCATGTGAAACATGGTAAGAAGGGTTCTAGTATAATACTCAACCTACTCCATTTGTATTGATAATAAATTAGTAGATGAGAATCTGTGACTCTGAAATCCCAATAACTACAAGGAGTAGGTTTCCAATATCACGGTTTAACCTTGTAAAAACACATATGCCAACCTTACTACTTTAACTTCATTGAATAAATGTGTATACTAGTTTAAGTAAAAAAAGTTCGACTTTCCTTAATCAAAATAAGATTTAAAAATATCAATGGGGTAAAAGTATTAAAATTATATCATGAATTTGGTATAATTTTAGAAACAATCGATTCACCCAACCCACTCAAGTGTTTATACAGATCATGTAGTACTTATAAAGGATAAGTTAAATTCCCTTTTACATGGTGTTAAACTATGACTCTGAACTATGTGGTTTTTTGTGTTCCCTAAAAAGGGTTGTGTTGAAATCATTATAGATGTTTAATCCTAATATCATTGTAACAACCATCTTTTTACGCCTTCCAATATAGCTTTATATTCCATAGAATATTACTATTCTACTTTCAACTATAATGTTACCACCCTTAATCATGAAATAAATATGATATGCCATTTACACCGAGTAAAGTATTTGTTAATATTATGTTGTGTCCTTTTAAATTAATTTGTTCTAGTTAGGCTTTTTTATCTAAGGTTATTTAAATTATTATTGAGACGTTTTAAATTAATATAAATAAACATATAAGTGATTTCTAAATTAAAAATATGATCCTTAATGGGATGATTCATCTTCCCATTATCTTAACCAATCAATTTATGACTATGCCAACTAAAAATTGATCTTTTGAGAAACATTGGAAACATTCAACAAGAACCTCAAACCACATTTCATTGGAATATATATGAAATCATAATCACTAACTAAAAACTCAAAATGTCTTCCCTCCTCAAACCCACATATGAATTTTTTCATCTCTACATCATATGAACTCTCCTTATAATCAGTTTCACCGACAATCTCATACCATACACCACATCAGGTCTACGAATTTATAGATATGAAATATCTACCAATATCAATAGAGAATGGAAAGTATGTCATCACATTTCCCCATATGGGCCCATCTTGATAGATTAATAGTGTTTAATATTTTAAGAAACCTTGACCAAGGGAATATGCCTCACCCATGAGCTATAAATATATATAATACACACCCTTAACATATCCTAATGTGTCAAAATGTTCTTATATTATTTCCCATAATTTGGTGGGTAAAATACACTTTATAGAAATTAAATGGTACCAAAATAATGATTCAAACCTTTTATTTCCTTGATGAAAATGGTGCATCATAATCGGATACGGTTGATTGAGGTGTTCCCAGAAACTTCACCAACTATGATACAAACTAATATATCAGCTAAACCACTGAGATCTTCTCCCTAATGATAATAAACACTAGAGTAATCTATCGATCCACAAATACCAAGATAGAATCATAACCCTTAGGTGCATGAGATAACCTACTCATCTACTCTATAGATATGTTATTACACTTCCACTCAGGAACTTCTAGTCACTATAATAACCATAGAGGAAGCTAATACTAAATCGTTACCTATTTAAAAGTAAATAATGTCATAAAAACTACATAATGGGAAATTTATACACATATTCTAAAATAGTCACCTCAAATCATGACACATCTTCTTAATCCCTAGATGTACAACTAAAGTGGAATGATGAAACTCATGACACCCCCCCCCCCCTAAAACCACGTATTTAATAAATTTATGGCCTTCAAATATAGAATTATGTCATATATCCTTTGACTTATCACCTAGTTCATCTCCTTGAATAATTTTATCATTCCATACCAGTAACTATAAATCACCCAACTAAGACTTAGACACCCTATCAACCATAAAAGAGGAAACTAAAATTTGAAATAACAAATATTAACTAATAACTAGCTCCAAACGTTGATAAAATGATTCTAGATACTCTATAATATTATACTTTTCATTAGACTCCCACGAAACATAACTATATGTCTTCTTACCCAAGTCATCAATAATTAAATTTGGGTATAAATGGTCTTAAATTCATTTCTCTAGTGAAACTCAATCCATATCTTTTTTTGAATGATCAATTAATTTTTGGAAAATGTATTTCCTAAGATTTTATTATTTTTGAAGACTATAAATCCTTAACATAGAAAGTAATTCCTTGGTAACATCAATGAATAAACTACTAAGGATGTCTTTAAAAGAAGAGTAGTGTAGTTATGATCACATGAGAGTTACTCGATAGATTCATAGAAAATAAATGGTTTGTTTTGTATCAATAAACAACCTAAAACATAATGATAGGTGTCACTATATACCTCAGAAGAGAATATTTTCTCTGGTATGTGTATAATTGGTGTGTTGGTTAACCATCACTTCAGAAATTAGATGGCTCATAAAGACTTCTTAGACCAAATATAATCCTAAACATTCAACATCAAAGCTAATAAAGGGGTATATTTCGAAGATATTTTATATGTGAACCTATGATAATAACATAACAACCCTAGAATGATTATAACCTAAAACATATTATTTAGCTACCTTCAAGATACATTGCCTATACCTTCACTAAATACCCAATAACACAACTATTTAAAACAACCTATACTAGAATGTGAACCACTCATGCTGAATATCAATACTTTAACAATTTTTTGAATACATTTTTCTCAAACAACAACTATATGATAAATATAAAGTATATAACATGATACTCCTAATACCTTCAATATATCAATATATCATTGATGAAAAAAATGATGACTAGTAAAAATATCATTATAAAAATTGATGCATTTGTCCCGTGCAGATGGAATGAGATTTGTTCAATAACATCATAACATAATTGTAGTGTCCATATTTTTTTGAAAAACTATCTTCATAATGTACATTTCATAACTCCTTAATTTATGATAACCAGAAAGAAAATTATTTTTTGATAACTATCTTGAACCACTCAATTAATTTAATTGATAATTGATCCAAAATAAATGGTAATAATACCTCACCATTATCAAAAACCAATTGTAAAGTTTATTCATTATTACCCAGTTTAGTTACCTGTATTCATCTAAATGGATTAGGATGTCATTCACCTTCTTAGATAATAATACTACTTCTACCGATGGGGAAATTGTAGGATTGATGAGTCCCCTCTTTAGAAAATCATTTATTTGAATCCTTGACTCAATGATTTTAAAGAAACTATCATGTACATGGAAAATGAGATAAACAATATACCTATATGAAACTTTATACTAAAATTTTCCTAATTCCATGAAGGATAAGTTTTTTTACTTTATTTGATAAATATAGAAAATATACCTAAAAATATGTAGAGGATTATATTTATATTACTCTCTCAAACATAACAATATTCTCACCAACTATGAGGAAAACTAATGATTCTTGATCCCATAATAGATAAATTATAGATTCTTTACACTAATGAAATAAGAGTAATATCTGCTTCAAATTAAATAAATAAATAAATATCAATATTAATTGATTAAATATCAAATTGATAATAAAAAATCCATTCCATTAATGACATCATATGGATACATCATTAGTAATATCAAATCCCAAAACATAATATCCTTCCAAATAATAAACTCACAACTACAATAGATCTCAATAATCTTCAGATATTACTCTAGGGGTGTTAATATCTCAAAGGGTATTTAAAAACTCTAAAATATAAGATCAAAAACATAAAAAAGATATTGAGTTATGAAAAATAATATTCCCATATATCTACTAATAATGATGAAATTTTATATTCAATATATATTTTACATCAAACCACCTCTAACAATTTTTTATTTGTTACCTATGCTACACCAAATTTTTCTCACTCAACTCACACCACTATAATACCTCGATTTATAACATATCTCTAACCATAATAAGGTTGTGGAGAAATTGGTCACTCAAAAATCTATTGTACTTGACCATCTATATTATACATCATTAGTTATAAAGGTCTCTGATAATGTGACCACTACTAATAGATTTTATGGCACTACTATTTATTAAGAGGTAATGACAGATTCTTGATGGGATTTCACTGCTAAAACTATTCTGAATTTCTAAAAAAATTGAGGATCATTTACTACCGCACTATAATTTGGCCTCCTATAATCACATAGGATATCTAGACACATACTCTAGATATTTCCCCTAAAACTACATACAAAAAATGGGGTTAATACCATAACGATATGTCAAAAAACATTCAAATATAGAACATTGAGGTTACATTGTAAACTAACATGCATGTTCACATAAGAAACACAATACTCTAGTGAAGATAAACCTTTGACATCATCACTCTTATCAATGATTTGATATAAACTTTATCGATGACCATTGATCCTGTAAATAAAGATATTAATCATGAATTATATCAATAATACCATAGTATAACTACATTATTTAGTATTCAACTCCCCCTATTAATCTCTAGTTAAAATTCCAACTGAAAGTGGCATGAGCTCTTTTCATCATTGGATGATGTGACCATGAAATAATTTAATAAGACCATGAATATTTCCTTAAACATTCTAATATTTAAAATACTCCGTTAAATAATAAACAATTCCTTTCTATTCTTTACTGTTCGGTTCAATGTGAGAAAATCAACCCTATAATATTCCCTGAACAAAATCCAAAAAATCATAAACTTTTTTTAACAAAAAATATAAATCTCCCAGCATTGTCGAGCTTTACCATATAATAATCTCACTTATGGTGGTATTTAGTACTCATATGGTATCTAAACTAGTAATAATTTAATATATATACCCCAATTATTTATAATTTAATCTCTATATATGACATCAATAACTCATACCATAGTAAGATCTATAATTGAAAATTCAATAGCATGATATTTTATTTTCTTCCCTCAGCTGAAACCTCTACCTCAAGATATTTATTCACCATAGGTTTCATCTAATCCTCCTCCCCAAATATATTAAAATATCATGATGTCATATATATATATATATAGGCAATGAAGAGAAATTCAATCTGCCTAATCTTAAGGATTGGAGTGTAGATGAAAGCATAAGCATTATTCCCTCATATCACCCCCTGTGAACAATTATTCCCAACATATAACTCACAACCATAACGAACTAAGGTAATTATATGATACATAATATAAGACCTAAAAATAAAATACATCAATTATAATCATCACCTAATCAATATCAATATATGAACAATGTCCATTCACAAGAGTGTGTCAGTTATCCATATCTATAAATGGGTTCTCTATTAAAGTTGTTTTCCTTTGATTACAAGGTATCTATACATCACATATATTTTAATGACATCATATATGCCTACTGTAAATTCTCACCTAGGCCTAAACTAGTTGTTGTCATTCCCACACACATAACCCATCCCCACTATGATCCCTCATATCACTAGTGATGAGAATGTGGGTTTCATATTAGGCCCACATTCAATAAGAAATGGGTTGAAAAGTATAATTTAAGGTATTAAACATTAAAATGTATGTAATTACACTCTAGGGGATATATAATAAAGATATAATAAAAATATAAAAACTCAATACCATTAACAATAATAAAACTCCATTATTAACTAATATCATAAAAATGTAAAATGCACGAATTTCATGAAACAAAAAAAAATGATTATTTTAGTCATGGAAGAAACATAGAATAAGAATATTGAAAAAAACCCTAATATAACATGGTGGTAATTAAAATAATACTCCAACACACAACTCAAAATAATACTTGTAAAATTGAACTAATTTTTTTTTCTCATTCACAAACTCCTTATTGAAAACTTGAATATTAAATCAGGGATATATATATTCACAAACACTACAGTTTACATGATAAACAAAAGTTTTAATTAATATTTTATTAGTAATAAAATATTTAATTTCCCCAAATTGAACTTTAAGTGAATATTTATTCGAAATTTTTATTTTTAACATGGGTGTTGAAATACCCTGAAAAATATTCTTTGAAACATTAATATTCACTCTAGTAACTTTCCAAAAAAATTAATTGGGATATATTTTCACTAAAATTCCTTTAATTTAGTTTCATTATGATAAAATTTCTATTTTGACTATTGTAGTTAGATATCATTTTTGATAGAATGAAATTATCACTGATGTCAAAGTTATACTAGGCTCATCAACATGGACATCTACTCCCCATTTAGGACATCAATTTTTAATCCAATCATGGATTGTTAAAACTTTTGGACAGATGTTAGAGTAATCCATGATAAACATATCCTTAAATTCATTCAATAGTAGTTTCACATGTCAAGTTAGTTAACAATGTGGTGGAAATGGGGAATTATTCATTGATAAGAATTCCCCATTTACCCTTATTTATTTTTTAAGCCCTAACCCCCATACACTATATATTATTTTATCTTCCACTCTTGGAGTGGTCTCAACATGGATTAAAAAGTTTGTATCTAAATTGAGGGGTTTTGATTCCATGTTTTTAACCATTTAGATGAATTAAAACTTGTAGTTAAAGATATCTTCCAATAATTCTTTCATCTTCTTATTCTATATCTTATAGTTTAGATTTTATACTTGTGATATATTTTTATATTCAATAAAATTATTTTTTATTTATATAAAATCAATAAATTTTTTTATTTAGGATAGAATCTAATAGTTTAGGTGATATTATGTTTTACCATTCTAAACTGTTTCTTTTCTAAAACATTTTTTGAATGACAAGTCTACCTATTGAAGAATATCTCATTTGATAATCAATGTAATTCTTACATCTTTAATTAGTTTTTTTAATCCATGATTTAATGGAAATTCATAATATTATAGTCTATGTGATATTTTTACATACTAAATCAAATAATAAATTTACACCTATAACATGTGGTTATGATTGTGTGATTTTTAAGAGTGTCATCTTAATCATCCAAGAAAATCAACATGGGATTGATTTTTAGGTTTAAAATCTAACCCAAAAATCTCAACCCATTATCATTAAAAAAGTGTAAATTATTATTTAATTGACTACTACCCTTGAATTATATTTTTAATGTAAATTAAAGTAGGTTGTTATCAATAAAAGTCATAAAGATAACATTTTTATTATTTCATCCTATCATTGTTTCCATGTTAATTTTAGTAGGGTTTGGGGGTTAAAAAAGTAGGTGATAATAGTTTAATGGATCTAAATATTAGATATGATAATGAATAAATAATTAAGTTATATATTAAATAAATTATGCACCATCTTATAGTTGTTCTAATGAATCAATTTAGTTACTTTCATTTTCCTAATAAACTTGCAACACCCCCCCCCCATAACTCTTATGTTTTATAGTTTATTTTATTTATTTTTTAGATCTATTAAGGTTTTTTAATTAAATTGATCCTCAAGTGAATGTAAAAGGTTATAAAAAATGATATTCATATACAAAATCATATATCATTATAGTGTTACCATGATAACTCACATAAAATTGATATAATTTTCTAGGATGAAAGTGTTTTCTTTTACCTTCTTTAGGGAAGCTTATATTTTCTATTTTATTTTTCTTATTATTCTTACAGTTTTTTATCCCTTCCATTATTCTTCTTCATGAATCATTAATTGAAGAATATTTTATGGATATTATAGTGACCCATCCTTTTCTTATATTACTATTACATCATTTTAAAGATAAATAACATAATATTATTACACATAGAGGATTAAATGGTTTAGTTTCTTTGGAAAACTAGGAGCATACATAAGAATTACAACATCGAGCATAAACATTTATTAAATTTTTTTTTCTCTAGCTTTTTACTGGCACTTGACCTCTCCTTAGTACATGTATTCACCGAAATATATACATCAAAAGGGGTGAGACAGATGCCCAGTAAGTGGATAAATAAGAACAATATAGAATGGGGTGAGCATAATCACAACATAGGCAAAGGATCATGAACATAAGAGGAAGCATAAATATAAGACTTGAAATGTGGCAATGCATAAAAATGAAACATCGTGCCTTAGTGGTTAACTACCACACATACTTGTGAAAAAATATAGCATCATTTTCACACATAATTTGACATTTACACCTGAGATTAATCACTTTACCCAATGCATTGGAGTGTTTTATAATTCTGGGCACACCCGTCACATTTAAACATTCATATTGTGCTATATAATTCTGGGCGCACCAATCACATCATAACATTATCATTTATAATGAATGCCACAATGAACATATAAAAAAATGAACATAACTAACCCATGAAAATTAATTCTTTTCATCTCATAAGAACACAGTCATAAACATTGTGTTCCCAAAATAAAGAGGGAATAACATACATGTTACAAGAACCGTCAATCTGGAATGAGAAGTAAGAAGGGTGTTCTTAAAAGAGGAGTTCTTTTGGAAAACATTTGGTCTGACATAAATACCAGTGAAAACATTTATATCCCAGAAAAAGAAAATAAAATGATGAAAAAAATATTTTTAAGAAGTAACTATACCAAAAGTACTGAAAGAGGGAGAACCCGAAGGATGAATGTTGGGTTCGAGAATTTCCCCTTACCTTATATCTGAATGCTTCCTTCACTTTAATGTCTTTTATAATGACATTATATACATTAATTATAAATTTAAGAAACTTTTATACATTAATAGGGATCATTTAAGTTTCATTTTGTTATTTTATGGGTCGTTTTCTAAGTTAAAGAGTTTAACAACATTGTTCGGGAATATTCGTTTTTATGGTTTTCTTGAGTGTTTCACATATATTCAAAAATTTATGCTCGGGTAGAACATGGGTAAACATACAGAGTGTATATTACATGATATTAATGATATTCCAGGAGTTTAAATGATTTTATAATGAATTAAGTTAGATACCATATGGATGATTCATTAGATAAAAATATTATGATGATCGTTTGGGTTAATTTGGGTGGTTTTACGACCACAACAAACTTGTTTTGATTAATCATTTAGTAATATGTTCATAGGTTAGTTCACGAACATTAAATAGGACTTAATACACATAAAATATTCTATTTAAACCATAAAAATGGTTTCATGACCAGAATTGAAGGTAGAAATGAAAAAAAAACTTGTTGCTCTCAAAGGTGATAGATTAACACCTGACGAACAACGTTTTATTTTATAAAATAAATGGTAGGACAGAATGGTGTTGGATGATATAATATCCCATTAGTATCATGAAATTATATTATATTTATGATACTTTAGTTATAATTATATTTGGACAAAGTTAGGTTGGTATATAATTAAAAAAGAACTTGAAATTGAAAGGGAATTAAAGGAAAAGAAAGAGAGAAATTACCACTTGAATCCTCCTCTTGAGATCCTCCTTAAGGGGCCTAAGCTTGGCCTTTTTATGAAACTAGAAGCTTTTCGACATGTGGGAGGGGATAGGGAAGATCGGGAAGAGTTTAGACATGTCTTGAAGTTAGAGAGGTGTGTGGGAATGAGGGAGTGAAGGGTGGTATTTATATTGGAGTGGAGAGGGGTTTTTTAATATAAAATTCATTAATTTATTATTTCTCCACAAGACTGGGAATAGTGAGACTTCCATGAACAAGAATAGTAATTTTATAATTTAATCCTGATCAAAATGGGCTTACATCATCAGAACATCATACATGACTCTATAATTAACTTATATATATTATTTTGTAAATTATGGTATTTCACTATTCATCAAAAATTCATGTATTTTATAAAAATCCCAAAATTTCACCCCAACCATTTTCGACATGTATAATCGAAAAATCAATTCCATTTTTCAAAAATATTTTCATAAATATGATTAATTTAATATTTAATTAACATCATAATTAACATGAAAAATAAAGTTTTTAAAACTAAAAATGATTTTATAATGCTTACATAAAATTACATAGGGTTATATAAAATAAACTAAAAACTATAAAACAAAGATTTTTTAATTTATAAACACATTTTAAGAAAATGCATTTTTTAAAAAATTAATTTATTTATTATAATTTATTATTTATGACTTAAAAAAATTCCAAAACGCATACTATAGTAAAATTGTCAATTTCTAAGATGCCTAGATTTTATTTAATTATTCATGGGTAGGGTTAATATTATTTTTCATTATTTACTATTCATAAGGGTCATACTACTATTCATAAGGGTAGGTTACTATTCTACAAAAATTAATTTTTTCTTATTTGACCCCAAAACTCATCTTAAACACAACCGTGTATATTAGATTTTCAAAATTCCAAACACATAAGTGACAAAATTATGTTTCAAGGTCACGTTGTTATTTATAGTTCATTATTTTGTGTTTTCCTATGATTTTATGACGTATTTATAAGAAGGGAATTTCCATTGAAAACTTTGGGTCGTTACATTCTTCCCCCCGATATGAAATTTCGCCCCTGAAATTTCAATTTACACAAATAGGTGAGCGTACTTCTCCTACCTTGCCTCCTCTGGTTCTCAAGTAGATTCTTGAAACATATGGTTCCTCCACAACACATTGACAAGGTGGGTTGTCTTTTTGCGTAGAAACTTATCTCTCTGGTCCAAAAACTCTATTGGTTTCTCCTTATAGGAGAGATCATATTCCAGCTATACCACCTCTGATTTTAGTACATGTGAGGGGTCCGGTATGTACTTCCTCAGGAGTGACATGGTAAAAACATCTTGAACATGAGCCATATTTGGTGGAAGCGCAAGTTGATAGGCCACGGCTCCTATACGGTCAAGGATATCAAAGGGACCAATGTACCTTGGGATTAGCTTCCCTTTCTTCCAACATCACAATACTCTCTTCCATGGTGATATTCGAAGGAAGACATTATCTCCAACGTCGAACTCTAAGTCCCTTCAACAGTTGTCATCATAGAACTTTTGCCGACTCTGAGCAGCTTTGATGTGTTTCTGGATGACTTGAACCTTCTTTGTCATCTCTTGAACAAGATCGGGTCCAAGTATCTTTCTTTATCCATCTTTATCCCAATAGGTTGGAGTTCTACATCACTTTCCATACTGAGCTTCATATAGAGCAATCAGAATACTCTAGTGAAAGCTATTGTTGTATGAGAACTCAACCAATGGGGGATACTGATCTCATCCACCTTTGAATTCTAGAGAGCAGGCTCTTAGCATATATTCAAGCGTCTGAATAGTCCTTTCAGATTGGCCATCGGTTCGGGGGTGATAGGTCATGTTGAAATTTAATTCAGTACTCAAAGCATGTTGAAGGCTCTTCTAGAATATAGATGTGAACCTTGGTTCACAGTCAGAGAAAATTGAGAGTGGAACACCATTCAGTCTCACCACTTCCTTCACATATATCTTTGTAAGTTGTTCAGGTGAAAGATCTTCCCAAATAGCAATAAAATGGTTAGTCTTGGTGAGTTGATCAACCACAACCCATATTTCATTTTTTCCCTTCGACGTCTTCGGGAGACCAGTGACAAAGTCCATAGTAAACTTTTCCCATTTCTACATGGGTATAGGCAATGGATGCATCATCCCTTTGGACTTTTTCACACGACTTTAACTTTCTGACATACCAAGCACCTTGGTACATATTCTGCAATCTCCTTCTTCATGTTATCCCACCAAAAGTGTTCTCAGAGATCACGGTACATCTTGGTGCTACCAGGATGGATAAAGAACGTTGAGATATGTGCATTGTCCAATATTTCCTTCTTTATCCCAGGTGATGAAGGCACACAAAGCTGCATTCCAAACAGAATCACACCATCATCGTCGATATGGAACTTGTGTAGCTTCCCTTCCTTTACTGCATTCACCCTCTTTTGTATCTTCACATCATCCCTTTGTGCTTCCTTAATATTATATTGTATGGATGGTTGCGAAATCATTTGGGAAAGGTAAGATGTATACCCTACCATTATGATATCTAAATCCATTATTTTCATCTCCAAGAATATAGGGTCTTTCTCAATCCGTAACATGGATAGAGTAGCAGGTTCTTTTCGGTATAGAGCATCAGCTACATTGTTCACCTTTCCAGGATGGTAGTGAATAGAGAAATCGTAATCCTTCATCAGCTCTAACCATATCCTTTGATGCATGTTGAGATCTTTTTGTGTGAATATATACATTAGGATCTTGTGGTCATTGTATATGTCACACTTCTCACCATAAATGTAGTTCCGCCAGATTTTCAAGGCAAAACTTATGGATCTTCAACTGTTGTGAGGTATAGGCTATTAAATTGTAATTTTTCATGAGTACACAACCCAATAATTTCTTTGATACATCACTGTATATCATAAAAATTTCTCCACTTTTTGGAAGTGTGAGTTCAGGTGCAATGATCAGCCTTCTCTTTAGCTCCTTGGAGCTTCCGTCACATCCTTCCTTCCAGACATACTTTACCCCTTTCCTTGTTAACTTAGTTAGTGTGATTGACAATCATTAGAAGTTTCTAACAAAACATCGGTAGTACCCAGCTAATCCAAGAAAACTAAATTTTTTGGTGAAACTAGAGGGTCTGGTCCATTCCTCAATTGCCTTTTTTAAGGACACACATAAATTCCCTCACTTGTGATCACATGTCCCAATAATGTGACTTGCTTCATCAAAAAGTCACACTTCCTGAACTTGGCTTACAACTTCTCCTTTCCCAATGTCGCCAACACAAGTCTAAGATGTTCTTCATCTTCCTCATTGATCTTGGAGTAGATGATAATATCATCAATAAACACAACCAAATTTTTTTTGAGGTAATGTATAAAGGCTCTATTCATCAAATCCATATGGATTGTAGGGGCATTAGTAGGTCTGAAGGGCATAACTAGAAACTCATAGTGCCCATACCATGTATGGAAGACAGTTTTCTGAATATCTTCTTTCTTCACCTTTAGCTGATGATATCCAGAATGAAGATCCACCTTTGAGAAGTATTGAGCTCCTCTTAACTGATCGAACAAGTCATCAATCCTTGGAAGGGGATACTTGTTCTTTATGGTGATCTTGTTGTGTTCCTGATAATCGATACACAACTGCATTGTTCCATCCTTCTTCTTCACAAAGAGCACCGGTGCACCCCAAGGTGATTCACAATGGTGTATTAAACCATTGTCCAGATGATCGTGTAGCTAATTATTTAAATCCTCTAGTTTGATCGGAGCCATCCTATAGGGACACATTGAGAGAGGAGTAGCTTCAAGTATGAGTTATATTGAGAACACTACCTCACGATCTGAGGGAATTCTAGGTAACTCTTCAGGAAATACATCATTGCATTCACTCATGATCGGAATTTCATCATGGTTGGACGTTTCCTTTGACTCATCCATTTGGTGAGTTATGCTTCTTCACAGGGAATCAACACCCACACAGATGAAGGATTTTTCAATGGAGATTCATGATCTTCCTTGAATTTGTAGAGGAGCATGGGATGGTTCAGAATATGAAATGATATTTAATTTTCTCAACATTTGATATGTGCTCTATATAACGAGATCCAATCCATTCCCATTATAGTATTTAATTCTACCAAGGGAAGTATTACAAGATTCGCTGGAATAATCATCCCACATACGCCAATAGGAGAAGAGTCAAACACTTTGGTTATAATGATTGAACCACATGGTTTTTTACAGGTATATCTACTTCAAGGTTTCCAGGCTTCGATTATATAGTTCTAGAAAACATTCAAGATATAAAGTAATGCGTAGAACAAGAATCAAATAAAACTTTTTCTATTATTGAGTGAATAGGAAGTGTTCCTTTTATGACTTCATTAACTTGCTCCACTTCTATAGTAGTGATGGTATAAGCCTTCCCTTGTTCATTTGGATTTTGTGGATGATGAAGCTGATTACCCTTGAGAACTCAAGGTTTAGTGCACTAGCTTTCATAGTTCCATAACTCCCTATAGATGTAGCATTGAACCATGGGTGGTTATCTCATTTCTTCGGCTACATACTCCTTCTATTTCATGTCTCTTAAATACTCTTGAGCATGGTGTCCTTATTTCCTACACTTGAAGCACTTCCCCATACCATTGAGGTAGTTCCCATGGTGCAATGTCCCAAATTTTTGGCATGTGGGTCGTTGAGTTTTCTTCCCACCTTTGTCATTAGATCCACCGGCTTAAACTCCATCTTTCTTTTCTTATCACCAAAGACATGGGACGATTCTCCAAACTCTATCTCGACTTTGAGAGCACACCAAACAACTTCTTCATTACCCCCAAAGTCTCAAATTGCAAGATCCTTTTGAAGGTGTGGTTTTAATCCACTAAATAATCTATCAATTTTGATATCATTGTTGATAAAATACCAAAAAGTGTACCTTTCAAGCCTTGTGAAATTCACTTCGTAGCTTGTGATAGATTCTCCTTCTTTTTTCTTGAGCTCTATGAATTCTCCCTCCATCTTCGTGTGAATAGTTATTAGGAAATACTTGTTAAGAAACATTATCTTAAAGTCTTCTCATTTTATCTCATCAATTTACTCCCTTGTATTAGGGTTCTTAATCAAATCCCACCATTGATAAGCCTCCCCATCTAGACGATAAACAACTAGTGTCACCTTCTCCATCACAGAACAGTGAAGAATAGAAAAGATCTTCTCCAGGGAGTTGACCCACTATTCCGCAACTAGTGGATCGGAAGATCCACTAAAGGTCGATGGTTGTTGCCTCATGAAACATTCGATAGCCAGTTTCTCCCTCTTTGGTGAAGGAGGAGGTTCACCATTATTATGGTTATTGTTCATAACCTAAGATAATTGGGTAAGAATTTCTAGGAAGATTTGAACTCCACCCCCCAAATCATTGGGGATTTCATTCGGGAAATCTTTCCATTGGCCCTCGCATGAGTTGTTGGCCTGGTGTCTCCCAATTCCCACCATTTTCGAAAATAGAAAATGTTAGAACAAAACATAAGTCAACAATTCATGAATAATTTATTCAATTAAACAATTTATACTAAAATAATAACATCTGGGATCCCTATGTAAAAATGTGTGTGTGTATATTTTTACTTAATCTCATGCTAGAGGTTTTATCTAGGGTTCACTAATCCTAATTCCCAAATTAACTAAGCCCCCTATAATACCAAATATAGTAACCCAACCTTTGCTTAAATTACTATTACATCATTTTAAAGATAAATAACATAATAGTATTACACATAGAGGATCCAAAGGTTTATTTTCTTGGGAAAACCCGGACAATACATAACAATTGCAACATGGATCATAATCATTTATTCAATTTCTTCTTCTCTAGCTTCTTTCTCGCACTTGAACTCTCCTTAGAACATGTAGTCACCTGAGGATATACATAAAAAGTTGTGAGATAGAATCCCAAAAAGGGGTAAAAAAAAGAACAATATAGCATGGGGTGAGCATAATCATTACATAGGCAAAGGATCATGAACATAAGAGGAAGCATAAATATAAGACATGAAATGTAGAAATGCATAAAAATGAAACATCATGTATTAGTGGTTAACTACCACACGTACTTGTGAAAAAATCTAGAATTTTGTTCACGCATAATTTTACATTTACTAATTAGATTAATAACTTTACCCAATGCATTGGATTCTGTATAATTCTGGGCACACCCATCACATTTAAACATTCATATTGCGCTATATAATTCCAGGCGCACCCGTCACATCATAACATTATCATTTATCGTGAATGCCACAATGAACATATAAAACAATTAACTTAACTAACCCATTAAAAGGAATGGGTTTCATCTCATAAAAACACATTCATAAACACTGGGTTCCCAAAATAAAGAGGTAATAACATACGTGTTACAAGAACTGTCAATCTTGAATGAGAAGTAAAAGGGGTGTTCTTAAAATAAGAGCTCTTTTAGAAAAAATTTGGTTCGACATAAATACCCGTTAAAAACATTTATATATCTGAAAAGTATCAAAAATAAGGAATAAAATACTTTTAAGGAGTAACCATATCTAAAGGAGTGAAATAGGGAGAACCCGAAGGATGAAAGTTTGGTTCGAGAATTTCCCCTTACCTTATATCTGAATGATTACTTAGCTTTAATGTCCTAAATAATGACATTATATAAATTAATTATAAATTTAAGAAACTTTTATACATTAATAGTGGTAATTTTTGTTATATTATGTTATTTTATGGGCCTTTTGATGAGATAAAGAGTTTAAAAACATTGTTCAGGATCGTTCATTTTTATGGTTCTCTCGAGCGTTTCCCATGTATTCATAAATTGATGTTCGGGTTAAACATGGGTAAATATTTCAAACTGATATTACATGTTATTAATGATATTACAGGAGTTTAAATTATTTTATAATGAATTATGTTATATAACATGTAGATGAATTATTAGATAAGAATTTAATGATGATCATTTGGGTTAATTTGGGCGGTTTTTCGACCAAAACAAACTTGTTTTGATTAATCATTTAGTAATATGTACATAATTTATTTCCATAACTTGAAATAGGACATAATACAAATAAACTATTCTGATTAAACCTTAAAAATGGTTTCAAGACCAGATCTGAAGGTATAAATGACAAAAAAAACATGTCATACTCGAAGGTGATAGAGTAACACCTCACAAACAACATTTTCTTTTATAAAATAAAAGGAAGAGGAGAAGAGGTTTGGATGGTATAATATCCAATGAGTATAATAAAATTCCAGTATATGTACGATACTGGAGTTACCATACCATTTTGACAAAGATTGGTGGGGAAAGAATAAAAAAAGAACGTGAAATTGAAACGCATTAAAGGAAAAGAAGGAGAGAAATTACCTCTTGAATCCTCCTCTTGAGACCCTCCTTAAGGGGCCTAAGCTTGGTCATTTGATGAGACCAGAAGACTTTGGATTTGGGGGATGGGATATGGAAGTTGATTGGGAAGAGTTTAGAAAAGGCTTGAATCTTGAGATGTGTGAGGGAATGAGGGAGTGAAGGGTTGTATTTATGGTGGAGGGGAGAGGGGTTTTCTTAATATAAAATTCATTAATTTATTATTTCTCCACAACACAATGAATAGTGAGTCTTCCATGACAAAGAATAGTAATTTTATAATTTAATCCCGAACCAAGTTTTCATACATCATCATAACATCATACATTACTCTATAATTAACTTATTTTGCTTATTTTGTAAATTATGGCATTTCACTATTCATCAGAAATTCAAGTATTTCAGAAAAATCACAAAATTTCACCCCAACCATTTTATGATGTGTAGAATCCAAAAATGAAATACATTTTTAAAAAATTATTTTATAAATATGATTAATTTTATATTTGATTAGAATCATAATTTACTTGAAAAATACGGTTTTTAAAATTAAAACTAATTTTATAATGCTTTCAAAAATTATGTAGGGTCTTATAAATTGATATAAAAACTAAAAGACATATATTTGTTAATTTATGAACAAATTTTAAGAAAATAAATTTTCTTTTAAATTAATTAATTAATTATAATAATTTATTTATGACTTAAAAAAATACCAAAATGTTTACTATGGTCAAATTGTCACTTTATAAGATGCCAAAAAAAATTTAATTATTCATGGGTAAGGCTACTCTTATTTTGGAAGATTTACTATTAATAAGAGTCATAATACTATTCATAAGGGTAGGTTACTATTCATAAGGGTTGGTTACTATTCACCAAAAATTATGTTTTTCTTATTGGACCCCAAAAATCAACTTGAACATAAACGTGTATGTCGGATTTTCGAATTTCCAAACAAAAAAGTGACAAACTTATGTTTAAAGATCACATAAAAATTAGCAGTTCATTATGTTGTGTTTTCATGTGATTTTATGACATATTTATAAGAGGTGAATTTCCATTGAAAAAATTTGGGTCATTACAGATAGTATGGTTTAACCTTCTTTTTCATTTTTTATATATTTGATGATATAGTCCAACACTAAATTTTGCTTTAAAAATGGACATGAAATTGAATAGTTACTTAGGGATCAAATCAAATAATCTAGATCTTTAAGAAGTGTGAAAAATTATCCATTTCATTCATTCCATTATTTTAACAGTAATGACTATAGTGTGTCTTCTAAAACCAAGAATTAATCTCATAAAATTTCTAAAAGGATAAATTAGATTGATGAAAAATATTTTAAGATTATTTTAGAGTAATGTTTGTTACCAATCCACATGAATTATACATCCAGCACTCAAATTTAGAATTGACAGAAAATCTATGATAATATATCTTCTACCTAAATTTCATGGATGTAATGGTGAAGATCCAAAAAAATATCTAAATGATTCAATGTCATTTGTTTAACAAATAAACTTGTAAATGTCACTGAAGAAAAAATAAAATATATAAATTATCCTTCTCACTTGATAGGGTGGGGAAATGTTAGATATTGTATTTATAATATAAATATGTAACATGTTGGAATGATATGAACAATATTCTCTTACAAAATTCTTTGTAGTATTAAGGACCACATTGATTTTAAATGAGATCTCTATAATTAAGTAAGATCCTATAGAGGCATTGTACTAGTAATATGAGTGATTCAAGAATTTATTTTCAATATAACCATGTCATAAAATACATGAAAAATTCTATGACAAACTGGTCCAAGATATCCATATGATGAACACCCTAACTAGCATTCTACTAGGTTAAATGGAATTATCAATCCCCAAAATATCACACATGTGCTTGAGAATTACGGAATCTCCATTTAGGAATGGGTTTTTGCAAGAAAAAACAAATTAATTAAGGATTAAAAAGTAAATCGAATTATAAAATAAACCACCAATATGTTTTATGTTCAAACTAGAGAAAAAAACTTAATATCAAAACTAGGGAATTAGTGGAATAGTAATGAGCACTAAAAACCTCCCTCACCCTCCATACACCTTCACCTATAAGGAAAAGACACCTTCCACCAATGTCTATTCCTCTCTAACTAGTGATTATAGACACCCTCCATTTTTTGAAAGCTGTAAATGCCCGGATGTACAAGATAAATCAACTAAATAGAAACTAATTAAACATTATAGAAAATTAAGGAATGTACTTCTAAATTATAGAATATAAAACATAGGCTGAATGGAATTAAAATATAACCATAATAAATTGATGCTCAATGATTAGGTTAAATAAGAGCCATGAACCTACAACTAAGATAATAAACTAAGCATGATCATATAAGCACTCAGTAGGCCACTAAAACTTGATTAATTAGGAAGTTGCATTCCTATTACACAGTAAGAATTATATTTTGATATAAAATAGAAATGTAAATATTTTCAATACATCTATATAAAATAATAAACAACACATCACTAGTGTTTGAAAAACTCTTTCCTAATATTTTTCTTAAATGAAAATAATCACATAGAAAATATCTTTTTCTTAGTCCAAAGAAATTAGAAAAAATACTAATTTAGAGACACACATTAAATCCATTTCATGAACACATCTTTTAGAAATATCCATTTCATAACTCAAAGAGGTTTAATTTTTTCACATAGTTTTCCAAAACAAGTTTTAAAACTAAATATTTCCATGAAACCAGGATAAACGACCTCAAAACCTATTTTTAATAACAAAACATACAAGGAGTTCCAAAAAACCATTTTCTAATTGTATCATTGGTTAAAAACTATAACACCATATCTAAAAATATCATTAAATCAATTTTAAAAAACCATTCTTTCTATTTACTTCTTTAAAAAAAATTCACTAACCCATTTGAAACATTTGATAAGTAAACCATGCAGTGAAAGGTGAAAGAACTGAAGCAGGCACCACTATATCAACTCAAGAAATAAGGGGAAAAATTGGAAGTATCATATGTGATAGTTATTAAAAAATAGATGATGAAATAGATATAAAAATTATTAATACCAAAATGATCCTAAAAAGGATCCTAGTGTCAAGGGATCAACCCTAGTTCCTATAGTGAGATCTCCCTAGACATCACTCAATTGGCCAACCAGCTAGAATACATTGCATCCCAGACATAATACACCCAACTAGCCTATGTCCAACCTATTCAAAATGGGACACCCCATCTAGACCTATATCATGCTTTATGGGTCACTCATACTGTGTGGATCCTGAGTGTATCATAAGCCTATACTCCCTCATAGCTACCCGAGTCCCCTTGACCAATCAAAAATGAGGAGAGAATAATCAATAATTTCATTGCACACTAATAAAATATTTTAAACCAACAAAAAAATAAACTTCTACCACAAAAAAATATCCCCAAAATCAACCAATACAAACAACATGCACAATGCATCAAATTAAATATTCCTTCATGGGATCACAAGCCATCACAGGTACACAATTATCACAAGGAGCTTAAGAGGGTGTCACATCATTTATTAGAACACATTTTCCATAAAAGGAAAAATAGTGAATCTACCAGATACATTAATGTAATTCCATGCCATTTTATCAATCAATTTTAAAAATCAATGGGTTAATAACCCTATCCTTTAAAAAAAATTAAAACAGTTAAATCCTAACATGCATCGAAATAAAATCCACATGGGATATCACACACTTTTAAGTTAACCAAAAATATTAAAATGTCATAAGAAATTTAAAACTATGAGAATCCTCATTTCAATATCTTTTCAATTAAATAACACTTTTGAAAACTTTAATTATGTTCTCAGCATCACTTTTTAGAATAAAAATCATTTTTTAAATCCAATTGATAATTTTTTAAAACACATGGATTGGATTCACATCCCATTGAAATGTTTAAAAATTAATTTTATATAAAACTCCCCTCATGGGTTATATATATACATACTTGGAAAATAAGCCATTTAAAAAAATAATAAATCAAATTCATGTAATTGAAAGTGAGGTAAATAAAAAACTACTTCAAAATAGTGGTGGGCAAGAATAAAACTTATGATATGAAACACCTTTGAAAGAGTTTATTTATAAAACATTAAATCAAATATAAAATGACCATTGTATATCCTCAAAAAACAAATTACAAAAAATTAGGTCAACCCTTTGACTGAGGGTTTAACTGAGAAAGGAGGGGTGACGAGAAATAGAGAAACACCAGAACAAAGGAATATGATATATTACCTCAATGATTCAACCAAGAACCAGTGAGAGATTTTGGTGGAACAAAAAGTTGGGAGGAGGCTAATAGAATAGGAGGATTCACATCATGGAAGGATGAGAATTATGTCACACATTAAGTCCCTCCTGGTTATTGGCACTATGATATTACAATGGGAGAAGAGGAGGGAGCGGCACGTATGAGGGAGCTTCTCCCAAGGGGTGGTGAAATCATGAGAAGATAATAAGAGGGTGGTCGTCAGGGGGTTAATAGATGAGGGAGTATATATGAGAGTGGGATCAAAATAATAATGGGAGATAAGTAATAAGGATTAAAAATAAAATAAATAATCAAAATAAAAAATTTAACACACATGGTGTTTTTCATAGTAAACCATGCGCTAATGTTGTTTCCCATACTAGACAAGTATGAGGCACTCACACGATTTCTCCTAAGCCCTGAATTCTTGTAATAACCATAATCAAATAGTTAAAAATGAAATTATCTAATTTATAGGCCCCGACACATGGTTTTTATGTGGTTACTCTTAACTGTATTCACCCCATTCACTATACAAAATGACATAAAAAATATAAAAGATAAGTTTAGAAATTCAAAACATTTTAATTTTCCATTTAGAAATTCAAAACATTTTAATTTTCCAAATTTTAATTAAAAAATATATAATTAACGTCAATGTGATCTAGTAGGTGTCACAAATTTTCAAACATGCCACTTTCTACTCCCAAAAAAGGTTCAGGTCTATATAGAGGTAAAAAAGGGATTGAATATCCAGAACAATTCCAAATAAAAACAAGAATCCTTAAGAAAATGAGCATCCTAAAAAACATGAATAAAATATGATAAAAAACTCAAGGAGGAACTCTTGGTAAATATAGACTAAAAATTGTTCTCCTCACCATTTAAAATTATTCTAATATTATGGAAAAACTAAAAACTTATTTCCAAAAGAAATAAATGCAATTCACCGAGAAAACACTTTATAGAAATATAAAAATGAAATGAAAAAAATCCCACTAGCTAAATATAACCACAAGAAATGGATTTTAAACAATCAAATAGTAGAACAAACCTTAAACATCCCATAGAACAACAAAAAATAGGATCACAAAAACCGGTTTTTCTAAACCTGAAAGTCAATAATAGATACAATTCCTCGATAATGAACGATGAAACATTAAGAAAAGGGTTACTACTTTCATGTTATGGTGATTATATCACACCCCCTGGAATACCATCCCATGGACATTCTAGTGGAAATAAAAACTAGTGGGAATCCATAGCCCACCCAGAAATAAATCTATTTCTTATGTATCCAAGCATGCACCGTAGGTCCTACCAGTGGCAAAAAAATCCAATCCCAAACGGATCATGGTGTACAATAAACTAGGGTAAAATATCAAACATAAAATGCCAATAAGTAATAAAAAAATTCCAAAGGAAAAAACCTCTCATAATGGACACCCTAAGAATAACCTAAGAGACACTGGGACAAGTCTTCATCAAGACCAAATCACTCTAAAACTAAATGACCATATTTCACAAAATGATTCATCATCAAGAAGGATACACAAAAAAATATTGAAATGTCACCTAGATGATATTTACACTCACATAAAAACATCAAAAACGTCCTTCTATGACCATGGAGACATTCCAAAACAAAAGTCACACAAGAGTCTCCAAAAAACTAATCCTCGTTAATCCATCCATCAAGTCAAGGTTCACAAGTCAAAATATCAGGACCAAAAAATATTCAATGAAACTTATATATAAAACCATAATATCACACTCCAAAAAATAAACAACACATTCCACTGCATTTAGAATATGATAAGTGTTAAAAAAGGGTGGAAGGACCCCTAAGATGAATACTCTGCTTTTCAACTAGACCGTTTTAGGAGGCGAGGATCATGTACAGAAGTATGAGACATATACCCTTATAAAAACATGAACCCAAAATTACAACAATATATCTCAAAACCCACATGGGACAAAAATAACACAATATTTGTTAAAAAAACAAGTCATTTTCCCAAATCCTATTTTGAACCCCAAGGAACCCTTAAAATTGACACCTTCTTATTTCAAAAACAACAGAAACCATTTTTAAAATTGAAACCCAAATCCCTCACTTGGATCATCTAATTTTGGAACTTTCCAAAACTAATTTCAAAACATCACCACTTTCTTTAAAACTAAACCACTATTCTAAGTTTCTAAATAAATCAAATACCTTTATTTTTTAAACTATTTTCAAATAAACCATACATTTAAAATACACACACCATGGAAAAATTCACACTTTAAAAAACACTATATTATATTAAAAATGAAAATTTCCTTTAAAACATCATTCACTTGACTATATAATAAATCAAATGAATTTTTAAAAAAACATTGAATTAAATCAAATTTTTTCATATTATTATATGAAATAAACCTCATTCTGTATTCAATATCCAAGGCATTTCTTTAAAATAAAATACATCTTTCATGTGAAATTCCTTTTTCATACACCCAAAATGAACTCTGCATACTATTCACAAGAACATAAACAAATGAAAAACTCAAGACTTAACCAAAAAAATTATCCAAAAATTCCAACACATCAAAAGACCAACCATAAACACTATCCAACAACCCTTGTACCTGAGGAAATCCAAGAGTAAATTAGTCTAAATAAAAATAAAAATCAAGATGAAAAAATTTTTCCAGACTAAGCCATAAGTTATATGGCCACATTTATAAACATGTTTTGGTCCTAAAAGAGTCTATAAAATTAATTTTTTTGTTGGTCTCGTGGTTTTTCAAACCCCATTAACCACCTGAATCTTCAATTAATTATTCATCGCCATACCAAAATTAAATCCAAACACAAGGAAACTCAACTATGATAATTAGGATCAACACATCACCAATGATAAATATGAATATTTTTTATTGAAAATTTCAAACCACCATCCAAATGAAAATTTAGGCCCAAGGAAGGAAAGAACTAGCTAGACTCTCCATAAACAAGCCTATTGAGTTCTAAGAAAAGTAAATCAATCTTTCCCTAACACCCAAAATAATAAAAATTCTTATCTAAAGGTTTAATCTCATATGGAAATTTATAACCTTATATCTTGATACCATTTGTAACAATCTAGTTTTGGAAATCAATCTAAAATATTCCCAAACTAGCCTAACAATATTTTGAAGGGAGTTCCCAATCCCCATAGCCTAGCACAAGTTCCTGGGAATTAAGATATTCCCACTTGGGAACAGTTTTTACCAATAGAAAATCAATTAATTATGTTGAATAATGAAATTAAATTAACAACCTAACTCTTCCAAATGTCATACATCCACATGAGAGAGAAACAAATTGTATTCTAATATCAAAACTATAAATATAGTGAATTTCTTTTCAAGCCCAAAAACCTCCCCCATTATCTAAACACCTTCTCCTGTAAGGTAAATACGCCCTACTTAATGGATCTGCTTCACCCCCACCACCACTATATTTACCCTCCATTCATAGAAAGTAGTAAATGCATAGATGGATAAGATAAATCAAATAAAGGGAAACATTATAGAAATTCCATAAAAGTAAGGGGATGTCCAAATAAATCATGGAATGGGAACAATAGGCTGAATTTGATAAATAAACTAACCTTAGTAAATTAATTCTCAATGAGTGGTTAGAAGAAGAACCAAAAACTGAAAACTAAGATAATAAAATAAGTTTGAGCACATAAGAACTCAATATTCCACAATAACCCTCAAAAATAATTAAATTTTATGTTTGATCCTAAGCATGCTAGTATGAAATAAAATAGAAAACAAATGTTTCTATATATCTATCAAAAATAGGAAACAACACAATACAATTTTTCTAAAAAAAATTCAAAAGATTTTTCGTAAATAAAAAAATTTAAAACACCTTTTTTAAGGCCCAAATTATCTTGAAAAAATAAGACTTTGATTCAAACGTTAAATCCATTTTATAAACATATCTTTTTTAAATGTTCGTTTAAAAAATCAGAGAGGTTTAATTTTTTCACATGGTCTTTCAAAAAATTGAAAATAAAAAAATTTCTATAAAACTAGGATCAATGGCCTAAAACCCATTGAAATCCACACACACTATGAGTTCTAGAAGAACCATTTTCCATTTTTTCTCATTAGATAAATCCCTTCAAATGCATTTTCTAAAAAAATTAAAACACTTTTTAAAAACCCATCCTTTCCATTTACTTAGTTTAAAAAAATTTAAATAACCTTTTAAAACATTGGAAAATTAAACCACACAAAGAAGGTAGAAATAACTCAGGTACACATCATTTTTTCAAGTTATGTAATAATGGAAAAAATAAAAAGTGTATATATGGAAAGAGGTAAAATAATAATAGAGGATTCAATCGATACAGAAAGTAAAATTACCAAAATGATCCTATTAAGGATCCTAGTTTCATGGAATCTACCCTAGGTCCTACAATTATATCATCCTCGAATAAAACACCTTGATATTTTTATGAAATATTTCTCTTTAATAATTTTATTTCTTTGATACTATAAGATTCACGCAATAGTGAGTTTAGAGGAACGGAGAAATATTTTAAAATTTTTATGGGCCTATTATCACCTTAACCATTTGTTAGAGGGTATGAATATAAATAAATAAATCCTAAAAAATATTTGTTCTCTAAATTTATAAAATTAATTTATTAGTTATCAAATTGTTATCATTATAATACAAAAACTGAAAATTAAATTATGTTTTTCATGAAAAAAAATTATGTGTGCAATGTATTTTATATCAATAAATTAAATTAATCACTATTGAGAAATTATTTAATTTCTAGAAAAAATAAATTTAAATAAATAATTTTCTAAAAATTGGATAAGAATAAATTTATTTTTAGGGTTAAAAGTTTATTCTGTATAAAAATAACTAGTACATCGCTTGTGCATACGCACGACGTCATAAATGAAATCTGAACTACAAATGCATTAGAAATATGAGAAGTGAACAATAGAAATTAATAAAAATGTATTGAAATTATAAATCTATTAATAGAAATGAAGTATAAAAATCTAATATCTAGATACTTGAAATAGGTAAACAGTAAAACAGAATCATGGTAAGAGAACATTAAATTGGAAACAGACATTAGATGTCATTTTCATGTCACCTTTGAAATAGAACTATGGAATGTTATTTAACCATGATAAGAGAACATAAATACAATTTAAGTAGTAGATACATGTTTTGAAAACATTTACAGGAACCATGATTTTTCAACAACAGCGATTGTGTAGATCAGATTACAATTCATTCCATCAGAATGTGCAGTCAATATCCTCCCAATACTACCATGTATCATTGATGTAGAGTAGCAGTTTTCAAGTTTTTTGAAAGTTATATTAATCCATAAAATATATAATAATTTAATGTGAGTAAACGAGACATATTACTATGAAAGGAAACTGGGCAATGTAGTGAAGTGAAAAAAAATTATTAATATGAAAAATCACAACTAATTGAAATAATAGAAAAATTGGTACTAACTAAAAATGAAATAGTGGTTAGTCTGGCTAGCTTGTCACCCCCCCCCCAATTTCCCAACAGGTCCTCCAACCCCCTACCCAACTCTACCCCTGTCCTCCCCCCTCCTCTGCTTGTCTCCCACCCAATCCCAACAGCTCCCACTCCCCACCTCAGCATCCCCCCTGCCCAGCCGCTTCCCCCACCACTCCCCCACCACTACCCAACCTATTCCCCCAGCAGCCAAATCCCCCTCCCCTCATCCTCCCCTCCCCTCCCCTCCCCTCCCCTCCCCTCCAACCTGCCCAGCCCGTCCCCTCCCCTCCCCCCTGCCCACCCGCTTCCCCCTGCCCAACATGTTCCCCCAGCAGCCCCCTCCCCCCTGCCCTCATCCTCCCCTCTCCTCCCCTGCAACCTGACTAGCTCCTCCACTCCCCTCCCCCCTGCCCATCCATTTCCCCCACCACTTCCCCCCTGCCTAACCTGTTCCCCCAGCAGCCCCCTCCCCCTACCCTCATCCTCCCCTCTACTCCCCCCTTCCCAACCTGTTCCCCCACCAGCCCCCCCCCCCCCACCCTCATCTTCCCCTCAGCTCCCCTCCCCCCCTCCCATCCAACTTTCCTAGCCCATTTATATTTCTATGTAAAAAATTGAAACCATTTATTAGGAATTATAAATCTATATACTAAATTAAAAAAACTATAGAAGTAAGTATTTTAGCACAGAGTATTTAACAGTGTATAAGTTTTTACCTTTTAATAACAATAACACACTATAATACCTTATTTAAAATATGAAATATGAATAATAGAATATCACCAATAACCTCACAGGATTGGTTTTTGAAGTCAAAAAATCAAGTCTAAAATAACTAATCTTCTTGTGTTGTGTAATTTCATTCATATAAACCATCCAATGAGCCAATAAAAATGTAATGAATTACATTACATAAGCACGTACCATGAATATCTGTATGGAGTTACTTGCAATACACCCCCACCCCAAGTTGCTATTGAACCTGCACCGAAAAGTTAAAATTAGGGAATCCTAAACATAATGGATAAGTGAACATCTTTCACTATTAATGAACAAAAAACCTATATATAACAACCACCATAAGAATATGCATGTTTACCATCAATATATTTAAGTCACCAAGGTAATAAGCAGAAACTTAATTAAAAAACATTACACAGGCCCGTCCCCCATGCCCAGCTCCACCCCCCACCTGGACTGTACCCCCTTCCAACTCCTCCTCCCTCCTTCCCATCACCACCCCCACCCATGCCCAGGCCCTCCCCTCCACCCCCTAACCAACCCCTTGCCTCCCCTACCCCCTTAACAGCATCTACTGCCACCGCATCCCATCACCTCCCCCTTCCAAATCATCCTCCCTCCGCCCAGCACCAACCCAACCAGGACCCTCCTCCCTACCCATCCCCTTTCCCACCAGCCCCCACCAGGCCCCCCTCCCGGCCCTGCCCCTTCTCCCACCAGCACTGAAATACATCAAGTGATAGTTGATATATAATACAAGAAGAATAAACTAACTTGCATGAAAGAAAATAAATTAAAAGATACAATCACCTGATATCGCATTACCTTTCATATCTGCTGAACATATCAGTCATTCTTTTCTGTCTTGTATTTTAATTTATCCTTCATTCGGATTGCCATATTTTTTTCCTGACTTGTTCTAACAACACTTTCAGGTGGATATTTTTACATTTCTCAATAACATCTTCATTAAGAAATTCAGTCAGTTGGTTTTTCTACATATAGAACATAGTTAAAATTAGCATCAGATGTAGGATCAATTACAATATAGGAATAAAATAAAAGATTGTAAAGAAAATTCTAAGAGACAAAATATATATATACCAGAATACTTGATGATATTGCAAACGATTTTTTCAAATATAGATTATGCCTTTGCACTGAGTCAAAATGATTTAACACTTTCATGATCCTATGATAGAACAATAAAGCATTAATCTAGATGCATGTTCTTTATATACAGGGAAGTAAAAAATGATGATAATGGATTATATTATACCTGACTATGTTCATGCACACTACTTACATTTGTACAGTCACTACTTTGACGATTCTGTATGTAAATAATAACACAAATAACAATTTTCAATCTATCCATATTAATGAAAATAGGAATATCTAGTAGAGTCTTCCTGAAATTATATGAAGATATCATTGAAATTGGTAATGTATTTTTCGTTGTCAGTAATGAATATTACCTTGTATGAGTTTTGTTCTTGTGAACAGTGATGATTTTGAATATTATAATTTAACCCTTCAACTGACAGTAGAACCTCTTTTTATTTGAAAACATTCAATTCAGTATGAAAACTGTACTCATCGTAAAGCTTATTTAAGAATAAATAGTAAATGTTAGTTTAATTGAAGTGAACATATTTTGTCATCATGATAGTTTATTATATAGTAGTATCTGAATCAAATAATCTCAGAGATCTGAATCTGTTTTTCTCACAAATTGCATTACTTGTTTATCAAATAGGACAAGTGATAAAGAGTTCATGGAATCACTCACAAGCAGCTGAAAACGTCTTACATCCACATGAGGGAGAAAAAAATTTTATTCTAATATCAAAATGATGACTATAGTGAAATTTTTTCAATCCCCAAAAACCTCACCTATTCTCTAAACACCCTATCCTGAAAAGTAAATACGCCCACCTCTAATGGATCTGCTTCGCCCACCAACAACTATATTTACCCTCCATTCCTAGAATGTAGTGAACGTCTAGATGGATGAGATAAATCAAATAAAGGGAAACATTCTAGACATTCAATAAAATTAAGAGGACGTCCAAATAAATCATGGAAAGATAACAATAGGTTGAATTCAATAAAAAAGCTAACCTCAGTAAATCAATTCTCAATGAGTGGTCATAAGAAGAACAAAAAACTCAAAACTAAGAAAATAAAATAAGTGTGATCACATAAGCACTCAATTTTCCACAACAACCTTCCAAAACTAATAATTTACTTTTATGTTTCATCCTAATCATGATAGTTTTGAATAAAATAGAAAAAAACGTTTCTATACATCTATCAAAAATAGGAAACAACATAATACAATTGTTCTAAAAATTTTATCAGAAGATTTTTCATAAATAAAAAAAAGGAAAACACCTTTTTTATGGCACAAATTATCTTGAAAAAATAATAATTTTGATTCAAACATTAAATCAATTTCATACACATATCTTGTAGAAATTTTCATTTAAAAACTCAAAGTGGTTTAATTTTTTCACACGGTCTTCGAAAAAAAACTAATAATTAAAAATTTCCATAAAACTAGGCACAATGGCCTAAAACCCACACACACTAGGAGTTATAGAAGAACAATATTCCATTTTTCTCATTAGATAAATCCCTTCAAACTCATTTCTAAAAAAAGGGTGAAAACACTTTTTAAAAACACATGATTTCCATTTACTTATTTTAAAAAAGAAATTAAAAATACTTTTCAAACATTGTAAAATTACACCACACAAAGAAGGTAGAAAGAACTCAGTTATACACCATTTTTTCAAGTTAAGTAAAAAGGTAAAAAATAAAAAGAGTTTATATAGAAAGAAGTAAAATAATAATAGAGGATTCAATCGATACAGAAATTAAAATTACCTAAATGATCCTACAAATGATCCCAATTTCATGGAATCTACCCTAGGTCCTAAAATTATATCATCCTAGAATAAAACCCCTTGATATTTTTATGAAATATTTCCCTTTAATAATTTTATTTCTTTGATACCATAAGTTTCACGCAAAAGTGAGTTTAGAGGAAAGGAGAAACATTATAAAAATTTTATGTGTCTGTTATCACCTTAACCATTGGTTGGAGGGTATGAATATAAATAAATAAATCCTAAAAAATAAATTTTCTCCAATTTTATGAAGTTTATTTATTAGTTATCAAGTTTTTATCATTAAAATACAAAAACTGAAAATAAAATTGAATTTTTCATGAAAAACAAAATTATATGCGCATTGTATTTTATATCAATAAATTAAATTAATCACTATTGAGGAATTATTTTAATTTATAGAAAAAATAAAAATTAAATAAATAATATTCTAAACATTGGATAATAATAAATATAATAATAATTCTACTTTTATGGTTAAAAGTGTATTCTTTATAAAAATAATTTTTTATTGTATTTTTGTGAACTTACATTAAAAATAATTTCTCTTATTTATAATTATTGAATTATATTAAATTGAATACATATTTTGAATCATAAGGATAAATTATTTTAATTAGGACACTTAGTTTTTGTTAATATGAATATTAACGAGGGCAAATTTTATCATCTCGGTAAAAAGGGTGAATCACGTTAATCTAGGTAATAAATAAGTGATAAGACTATAATTATTCAACCTAATTATTATTGGATGAATCTAATTATACTATTATCACCTTAAATTATAATATTATTAGTTTAATTGACACATTTTCATGAAAGTGGCTAATATATTTTCTAAATCAAATAAAGTTACAAAATGTCACCCTCTTTTTTTAATATCTCTTATGTGTTCACATAGGAATAAAAGAATGTTATGAATGAATCTAAGATTAAATATTGATATTTATAAAAAAATCACAATATAGAATTAGTTTTAATTTTTAGTAGATATATAATATCATTAATTACTGATAAAATATCGATGCATTATTTCTCCATTTAATAAAAAATATTTAAATTATTTTAAAAATTGATAGTGATAAAATTTGAATGAGTTATTTTGAAAAATTAATTATATATATATATATAATATTATGGAGGTTATAAATCATTAAATTATAATTCTTCTTTTTTCTTGATGTAGTTAAAGTCAAATTAATTGAATAATTTAAAAATTGACAGTAATGATATCTAATAAAATTAATATTTTATTAAATTATTTTTAAATAAAATAAATATTAAAATAACACATGGAGATTTTTATATGGTCTATAATTTCATTAATGTTTCATTTATGACCCAATTTTCACCTTATAAGTAAAAATCACAACCTTTTAGTATTGAACTAGTAATTACCATAGTAACAATTAAAATATAATCACGGGGATTAATCAAAATGATTGGGTTTAAATTTAAACCAAAACATATGTAAAGTATATTATATGATAGGAATATAACCCTATACCACCTTATCTTCTAATCCATTCCAGGTTTTGTTTATTTTACTTGAGAATGAATATATTATAATTTTTATCTTTTGAGAAATTTCAAAAGTTCCCCTCGCCTAAATTATATAAGGGTACCTCCTCCCTCACTTTATGTCACTAATTTGATCCTTATATCACGACCATACTATGAAAAATTATCTTCTAAAATTCCTTAAAAACATTACATTGGTTCTTTTCTTCAAGAAATTCCAACCCCATGTCCCTTTAGAGGTGATCTAAAGGTGTTGTTTCGAAGAAGAGTTAATCACCTTAACCGATCAATTTCCTTTTCTACTCATCTTTAGCTCCTCTAAATATATGATATTAATCCTAAAGTAATAAATTTAATATCCTAAATATGAATAAATTTTATTATTATTAAAAGACCCTTATACACCCTCCTTCCGATCAAACAATATCTAAAAGTATCACTCGTGTGTTTGTACGACTTACCGTCTCCACATAGCGATAAAATTTAGTTGTCTGCGCCATATTTTATTAATGGGTATTATTGTGATTTTAATTTATATATATGATATTTATGACCTAATTATACTACTTTAATTATATTATATTTTCTTCCTTCTTACCATCCAATCATTTTGGAAATGATAATGTCGCTCATGCTTATATATGGACTACCATCTCCACGATCTAACATGATTAATTTTTAATTTATATTTAACCTAGATAGTGATTAGGATGAATTTAGGAGATATATATGATATATATCATATAATAATTATTTTTTAAAAGGTAACTATTATTTACCTTTCTTTCATTCCATTATTTGAATAATGGAAAAAGCGTTCATGGGTACGTAGGGCCTACCATCACCATGAATGGTATAATTCTTTTTTCTACCACTAATTTTTATGAATGATTGAAAATATGTGACTATAATGAATATATATTATGTTTATACCATGATTAAAAATTTAAAATTAAGGTACCATGGTCAAAGAATATTGGTCAGGACTGCTGAACCAAAACATCCTTAGGAAATGAAGTAGTTATCCCTTAGAATAGTGATTTTAATAAAAAATTATTGATAAACAGGTGAAAATATTTTATAAATAAATCATAAATATTATCATAGATATTAATATTTTTTAATATATGTATTATAAATTTATATTTATTATACAAGATTTCTTAAAATGAATTAAGAAAGGTGGGACTTAGGGGAAGGGTTCATTTCACAATCTCATCCTTATTCATAATTTTTTGTGTTTACATATCTACTAGGGAATATTAATCTTATATTAAATTATTTATAAAAATGTTCTCAAAAGGGTTTTACGATTCTCCTAAAAAAATTTAAAATCATTTTTACCCATGTTTTACTTTTTAAAAAAACTATTTGAAAGGAATATTTTTGTGATTTTTCAAACTATGTAATTTTTGAATTTACCAAAAAAATATAGAGGAATGATTTCTTAACTTATAATACATGAATTAAATTTTACACCACTATTAATACACTATTATTTTCATCATAATTTAAAAAATTTCAATTCTATTTTCAAATAAAATGGTTTTTTATTATGTGCATAGTTTTTATATTTTAAAATGTTATTTTAAAATTTTTAATAATATTTTCCTCAATAATGTTTTAATAATAATTTATTGGTATCTCTATTCATCAATGAAAACATCCTTTGATTATACACATGATTTAATATAGTAGTGATCTGTTGATACCATCCTTATTCTTTCTCAAGATTTATTATGATAACAAATTGTTATGAAACTCATTTCTTTTCCATGGGTTATTCTATGATGAAATGTTAATGAAACCCATTTCTTTTCATGAGTTCTGATATGATGAATGTTGTAAGATTTTTTTTCATAAATATGTATGGTTTTTATTATGTAATGGTTTGGGCCTATATCTCCCACCAATCCGTTAGGTATGGTATTATATCTAATGATATAGTTATGGGAAACTAGTTGATATGCTTGATCCATTATGGGAAACAAGTCGATGTGCTTGATCTGTTTTGGGAAAAAAGTGGATGAGATTGATTTATTTTAAGTAAAAAAATTTATTCTGAATGTCATTTTCTTGGTTTTTATACTTAAAATATTAAACGTTTTCTATACTTATGATGTTTCCACACAAATTTATGACGTAAAATTATTGTTCATGATTGATTTATGTTGAATTATAATTCTTATGATACATGTATTTTAAAATGATTATTTTTTATGACATAACTCATGATTATATTATTTTTTAGATTGGGTATGAACATTTTAGGTTATGTTCATGATCACATACCCTTACACATATCTTATTATTTCATAGATCGTTGATTTATATATCCCAGGTTTACTTATATTGACCATATGAGATCACCCTTTTATAATGTTTCCTTTCCCTAGGTGATAAAGAAAATTTTTACCGATTTTATCTTATAAAGACTACTATGTGGGAGGATCTTTATGGGAGGTTATAATGATCTATCATAAAAAAACGATTGTATATCTAATCTCCTAATACTTTAAACCTATATGGTTTTTGCATGGATTATATTATTATGTATTGAATATTTCATCTAAATAGATGTAATATATATTTAAGAAAAATATCAATCCATTATAGACGGTATCTAATTAGGTTTTAATAGATATTTTTAGATTAGGGTTAGAAACCTTTTATAAAATCCCCGGTATTCGTTTAAGTATAGATAAAATAAAAAAGTTTTTGTAATGATCATGATTGACCTAATTTAAACCTAATGTATCATAGAAGAAGGTGTTTCAGTTTATATATTCCATAAATGATTTATTATTATTACGTGGTTTTATAATATAATTAGTTTCTCTCATGCTATGAATTTTAGTTTTAGTAAATGGTCAAAAAATGAAAATAGTGTGTTATTGTTGAATTTGAAGGTAAATGTAATGATTTTATACCTAATAAACCAAGTGCTATAGGATATGGAATGAATAATCTTGTTTCTATGATCATGAAAATTTCTCATGCCATGAATAATGTCTAATTTACTAATGATCAAATGAGGGAACAATATATTGTTTCATATTTTCTGAGGAGTCATCCATTATCTTTTAGTGGATCTTCAAATCCACTGGTGGCTGATCAATTGATCAAAACCATTGATAAAATATTTTCTACCCTTCAAATATAGGTACATGAAAATGTTTTCCTAGATATATGATATCTAGATGGAGAAGAAAATAAATTGTGGAATACCATTAAGAATATGACTTAATTGGAAGGAATTGAATCCATGGAATTAGATGAGTTCAATTGGATAATATTCAGTATATAATTTTCAGATATTCTATATACAAATATAGAGAATTAATTTCTTGAATATAAGAAAAATTATTATGAATCCATTAATACATATGTTTGAAATTTTACATTTTTGGAATTGTATGCCTCTAGTTTTATTATCTTCCCTAAAAGTAGAATTGATTGATTCTTTGGTGGATTAATACCAAGTCTCTCAAAGGAATCTTCTATAATAGACATTAGTAGTAATGAATAATTTTTTCAATGTTAAATTAATGTATAAATGTAAATATGAGATTCCCACCATTCCCATGGTTTGATAAGAAAAGAAAGATATAGTCTTATTAAAACTCAAACAAATCACACAGTGGAAAGATATTCTGTCTATCTACATGCCAGAAATGTGGGATGAAACATCAATGAGAGTGTGTGAATAGAACTAAGAGGTTCTTTAAATGTGTAAATGTGGGCTATAAATCCCATAAATTTCAAAATTTGATTAATAGGATGGTTAACAAAATGGAGGAAAAGAAGACATAAATCGATGTACTATACATGCTCTAATGCTTCTAAGGAAATGACTATGGATGTCTTGACAACCAATGCATGAAATTAATTGGTTTTTATGATTATCATAAACAAAAAAAATAATCACAAATGCAAAGGGAAATCTTAAGTGATCATGATTTATGAACAGGGTTTTAAGAATTATGTGATGAAAGGTACACTTATCATTCATTTTAAAATAGATAATTTTTTATTAGATTCTTGATCCACCCACTCTTTTATTTCTGAATAATTGGCTAAATTTATCACTAATTCACCACCACCATTAGATATTGAGATATATTTTAAAACTTATAATATCACAATTTCACAATAGTCACATTTCAATTTTATAGTTTTTCAACGATTTATTTTTTTTGTAAATTGCTTCTTTAAGATCATAAGATTCTCCCTTTAGCTAAATTGAATATGATTCTTTTCATGGATTTTCTTTTTATATATGGATACCATATAAATTTATAAGAAACGGATGTAACATTTTATATTTTTAATGAACCTAAAATCATTTATTGTTGCAAGGATTAATATGTACTTCTTGATGGAAATAACATCCATCGTATGGATCACAATTCGAAATCAAAAAGGAAAACTAAGTAATATGGTTTGGGAGAAACTCAAAATTTATGATATTCCTATTCTGTGGGATTTTATTGATGTATTTTAGTAAGAGTTATCTATAATTACACTAAATTGTGAATTTGAGTTTTCAATTTAACTCATACCTGGTGTTATGTCAATTTCCAAGATTCCTTATAGAATAGTCCCAATAAAGTTGTAGGAATTGAAGAATAAACTTTAGGAGAATATTGAAAACCGATTCATTAGTCCCAAGTGTGTCACCCTGGGGTGAACCTATTCTATTATTTGAGAAAAAATATTTATCAATGCAACTCAATATTAATTATCTAGAACATAATAACATCACTATAAATAAAAATTAGTATCTACCTCATATTTATTACTTATTTGATAAACTATATGTGGCTTAATACTTTTCCAATATTTATCTTCATTTTGGATATCATCAATTGAGGGTCAAGAAATAGGATATACCAAGGATGACATTTTTCACAAGGTATGTAATCTATTGATTTATAATGATGCCTTTTTTCCTACTAATCCCCCCATTATCTTCATAAACATAATGAATAGAGTATTTATATACTACCTCGATCATTTTTTGGAAGTATTTGTAGATTATATTGTTATATTTTGAAAAATAAATTAAGGTAATAAGGATCACTGGAGGGTTGTGTTGAAGACTAGAGAAAGGGAAAGATTTATGAAAAATATACCAAGTTAGAATTTTAGATTTATAATGTTTCATTTTTGTGTAATATAATCTCATGTGCGAGTATATCAGTAGATCCTTCAAAGAGATAATTTATTGAGAAATTTCTTAGACCAACCACAATAATTTAAATCCATAGTTTTATTGGAGTGATTTGAAGTGAATTTTTAGGAACAGAATACAAGTTTGGTCAGTGAACTTGTACTCACACTACCTTGTGTTGGAGAAAGGTTTGTGAACTATAGTGATGAAAATAAGAAGGGAATAGGCTGTGTTATCATGGAAAATGATATTTTTATAGCTTATTCCTCACACCAATTAATGGTCCATGAGAAAAATTAGTCAACTCGTGATTTAGAGTTAGATGTGGTAATTTTTACATTAAACATGTGGAGGCATTATCTCTATGGGGAAAGGTGTGAATTATATACTGATAAAAAACTTAAAGTATATTTTCACTCAAAAAGATATGAACATGTACAAAAAACTGATGTCTAGACATTATTAATGATTATGGATGTAACATACCATGATATGGAACTCTCTCATGGGGTATAAATGGGTTGGTTATGAGACCTCAAGTGCACCTCACACTGTGCTAAAGGCTAGTGACTTGTAGCAGGGGTGTGATATATATATTGGGGAGACTATTACCATAGTTATAGGGTTTCAACATAGAGAAATAATCATATAACAATATTAAATAAATATCATAGTTTATAAATAATGGAAATAATACAATCAAATATAAAATCCCACAATAAAAGACAATAGAATAATAGAATAACTAATAAATGAATAATGAAACATTGTGCTGCAATGTAACTAAATTTCATGCTTGAAGTAATATAAATAAAATAATATCATACTCAAAAAAAGTCTTTAAATTCCCTAGCCTCAAACCCCATGTTGTTCCCATATCAAAACTCTAGTTCATTCTATAAGAAACAATCAATAACATGGTCTTTTTCCCTTGTCCAATATTGAAAATATATAATATTCCTAAGTACCAAATGGAAGCCTAAATAATGTGTGAGTATAACTTAGTAGGTCGACAGCACTATTTATAAACAGAAACAGACAGCTAATAAGTGCATGAAAAAAATACAATAAGAAGGTTTATTAATTATATATAAAAGTAAATTAATTCTATATAAACTAGGTTCATCACAATGTAAGAATTTCTATTAGCATATGTCACAACAAAGATAACCATAACCATATAAATTTGGTAAAACTTAACCTACCTCAGTGTCATTCCATGATGTATCTAAGCATATCTTACATCCACTAAAACCATAACCTTATATACAAGGTATCAATCCCACAAACCTAGGTCAAAAAATTTTATATAGTCATTTCATCATTTAATCCAGGTTGAGCCCGGTATATAAGAATTTGAGCATGTATCTGGGCCAACACCAAAACAAAATAATTTCAACATGTATCACTGGGGATACCCCACTATATAAGCATTTCAGCATGCCTCGAGGCATAGTTTTTTATATAATCATTTTGGCATGTATGAGGGAATAACACAGTATATAATCATTTCTTCATGTAAAATAGGCCAACACACTATATAAGCATTACAACATAGAAATAACAACACCTTTCATAGAAATAATTATATAAAAAATCATATCATAGGGATCAATGGTTAATTATGAAAATTACCATTTTTTTAATTACACATTTCATTTTTCATTTGGTTTTAAACCAATAACAAGCTAGTAATTTTAATAATCAAACCAAGCCAAGGTGAATGTATATGAAGAAATATCTCAAAACCCTTGTCGTGTTAAACACACTTTAATCCATTAATCAATTTAATTAAAATCATGGTTTCTCTCACCACAACAGTATCCCCAAGCCAAGTTAATAACCATTTGAATCTAAAGGGACTCCATGGAATAATCCAATTCATCATTTAATTAATTCAGGTCCACGCTATGTTGGCACAATCACAATATTGTACATACATGAAGTTAAAAAAGACCATAGGGTTAAGGTTTAGACCCCCTTACTTTAATCAATGATCAAACAACACTTCCATTGCAAAATGTCCATGAGGAAGAAAGTTCAGATAACATCAATATAGATCCCATGTCAAAACTAATCAATATCAAAGCCAACAATGGTCACGGTTAAGACAATACACTATAATATATAGAGAACAAAACATAGGAGAGAAAACTGAAGAAACCCCACATACCATGGATTATATTCATGATTAGGATGTTCTAAATCAACATATTCACTCCAAAATTACTTGGATTCTTCTTATTGGTTGATAGTATAAAGCTACACATGAGGGAATGAGGTAATCTCACGCATAGAAAATTTTAAAAACCTACTCAAAAAATTAAACGGCATGTAATTCAGTTACATTTCAAATAATTATTTTTAGAGGGATAGACAGAAAAATGTGTTGCCTTAGGTGATTATTAACACTTCCCAAACATTACAAGACATTTAATTTTTTTCATGGAGGGTATTCATTTCACATCATGAATGAGACTCATGGATTGTTCCTGAAAATAGTTACATGTCATGAAACATCATTAAACAATGTGTAATTTCTTTTCAGATTGAATTTATCCTATTTATGATAAAAATAACCTGAACTACCTCTAAATCCATCCAAAGAATGGGAACCCATCATAAACCCATTTGACACAAATATAACTAGGGTCCATTAATTGAAACAAATATATATCCCAAGTCATCAGGTAATTTTCCCCAACAACAACTCTCTGTATCCAAACAGGACTTGTCCGCCAAGGATCAAAAAAAAACAAAGAGGCATGCACCTAGAAAAAATGATGGGATCTTAATACCACTTCATCATATAATAGATCCCCCTCTAATCTACTCCAATCATCACTGTGGGGTCTCTGTAAACAAGCTCAACCATTTTTCTCACATATCAGACTCCCTCTATAAGGTATCCTCTTGAACCTGACCATGCTTCCACTAAAATCAAAACAAAGGAATATCTCTACCTCGAAGATACTTCTCACTAATGTCCAAAAATCCGTATCAGATACTTATCAAAGCACACACCATACCTAAGCTCAAGGAATATAACATCTATATCAAGAGAAGGGTCTAAATAATATCTCAGAAGCTGTAACAAGTTTAACACATCATGCATGAAATTGAATCAATGTGTATGGTCTAATCATTACTCCACTAAACTAACATAATCAACTATCTCAAATGGACCAACAAACTAGGGTAATATATTTCCCTATTTTCTGGTACGACATTTCCACATCCTAGGAGACACCTAATGAAAAACATGATGACCAACCTCAAACTCTAGAGTTCATCTCTGATGGTCACCATAAGATTTTAGCCTTCATTGCATAGTAACCAACCACTATATGATGAACTAAAGTCACTCAAAATCCTCATGCACAAGATTAGGATAAATAATGATGACTCACCTACCTCTTGCTAATAAAGAGATCAATGGAGTGACCTTCTATAAAAATTCTCAAAATGCGTAATTGGGATTTATGTATTGAAGCTGTTATTATATAAAAACTATTTGAGTGTCATATGATGCTCCCATTAACCACTAAAATCTAAAAAAGAGGCTCATAAAATATCATCTTGACCCTGAGTAGTCCTCTCAGATTGGCTGTTAGACTGAGGATGATAGGTCATACTAAATATAACCTGTAATCTTAGAACCTTATAAAGACCCTACCAGAAATGCAATATTAAATGATGATATTTTTATTAAACTATACACCTATAAATACCATGTAGTATAAATACCTCTCCCACATATATAATACCTTAATCATCACCAATGAATATCTCCCAAATAAGAAAAAAGTGGGTTGCCTTCACCAGTCGATCCATGATCACCCATAAAACATCATTCCTATAGGTTGTCCTGTGTAATCCTGTCACAAAATCCATAGTGACATAATCCCAATTCCACTTAGGAATTGAAAAGGCTGAAAAAACCTAGTTGGACTCAATTCATGCCTTTAACCTACTGATAAGTGAAATATTCTCCCCAAATTCTGCAACATTTTTCTACATTCTTGACCACTAGTACTATCTATAGAGATCATGATACATCTCTATAAAACAAGAATGTACTGCCAATCTTGATTCATGAAACTCTGTCATTACATTTTCACTCAATCCCATATAAACCCATACTCATCCATGGAAAATAAGAGATGTTACACTGCCATGTGACCGTCGTGATGGTGTCTCCCCACAATATAAATTGTATCTCAGAAGTAAGTCCTCTAAATCAAATAGTTTCTCAGTCTTGATTTAGTCTGAAATCACAAGTATAACATAAGTATAAGTAATATATACTTGACCATAAGACTTCTAAACATTTAGATGCATGTTTAATAGGGGTAAATCACTTTCCAATCATCGCAAGACTCCCACACTGCCTATATCTGTAGCTTTTAACTCAAATAATCTGCAGAAACATTTCCCTTTCTTGGTGTATATGAAAAATCCAAGTCAAAATGCTATAGATACACAAACCACCTCCTCTTCCGATGGTTCAGGTCCCACTGAGAAAATATGTACCTAAGGATCTTATGGTCTATATATACAACAAACCTCTCACCTATGAGATAATTTATTAAATATCTCAAGGAATGTACCACTACCGCTAACTCCAAATCTTGAGTAAGATAATTCCTCTCATACAGTCTTAGCTGTTTTCAACCATAAGAAACCACTCAATCCTCCTACATCAGAAATGATCTGAGTCCAACTCTAGATGTGTCATAGTAAAAATAATATTTTTTACCTAGAACATGTAAATTGAGGATTAGGTTTTTTAGGTTAGCATTCCTTTTAGTTCCTTAAAAGCACTCTCACAAGATTCTAACCAAGAAAATTTCACCCTTCTCATGGTCACCCCTTACATCGGTGCTTCTATATGCGAGAATTCATATATAATCCACTGATAATGACTAGGTAAACCTAGAAATATATTAATTCTAAATAAATTATTCAGATACAACTAAGATACCCCAACTGCAACTTTCTCTGGTTCAACTGACAGTCTTGAATCTGAGATTAAATAGCCCAAGAAGTGTACTTTATCAAACCATAAACTATATTTAATTAGCTTGGTATATAGAGGATTCTCTATTAATGTACATAGGATGAAGTCAATATTTTGGTCCTAATAATCTACTAACTATGAGTATACTAAGATATCACTGAAAAAAGCACCACAAAATGGCCCAAAAGTGGATGAAGGGTCCTATTCATCATACCATGAATACCTCCAATGTATTAGTAAAACCAAATGATATCACTACAAACTCATAAAATCCATAATTTCTCCTAAAAGAAGAACAAGATAATTTTGATGGTTTCAACCTCAACTAATGGAATCTTGGTCTCAAATCAATCATGGAAAAGATCTTATCACCTCTAAGATAATAAAAGAGATCATCATTTCATGGAATAAGAATCCAATTCTTAACCAACATCTGGTTCAATCCCTAATAATCTACACATAAGCACAAACACACATCATCCTTCCTAGAAAAGAGAAAATGAGACCTGAAAAGAGATATACTAGGCCATATGAAACCTTTAGATTCTAGATCTTACAACTAAACTTTCAACTTCCAATGCTCCTCTGGTTCCATTCTAAAAATTAGAAAATAGAGTATCTCTATTAACAGTACCAAATCAATCTCTCACTTAGGACCTAATGTTTATTACTTCTCAGGAATGAAACTATGAAAATATTTTACCGCTATAGGAAAAGAATCTCGATGTATTTCATCATTATCTAAAGCTAGACTGGATATCTTAGCAAGCAACAATCCAACCTGTATTGAATTGGTTGTGCATGACCAGCATGAAGATACCACTAACCTTGCTAAGAATAGTTTCATCCCTCTAAAGAAAAAATGGTAAATCTCCTCCAGTAATAGTAGATATGATCCTAATATAGAACTGACAAATCCATACCAAGAATCAAATCAAAACCTACCATTTCTATCAAAAAAAGGTTCCCAAAATAAATGGAAACCACCCATCTCAAAATAAAACATCTTGAAACATTTTTTATTCTCAACTTCACTCCCAAAAGTGTATCAATGGTCAAAACACCATCCCTGATTTCGACATTCATTCCCCAACCATTTTAAAAATATTTAATACAAAGGAATGTGATTCTCATATATCAATGAAAATGAAAGAAAGGGTATATGAAACAATATTTGTACCTCTGATAGTAGATGGTCATGCGTCCACGATTTTTGAAGTAGTCTACATAACATGTAGGTGACCAAACCCTCTTCCCTTGGTTCTAGCATGACTCCTTTGAGCTATACCCTCTGCCAAATACTAATATTCATGTACTATGGTACCACATCCCTTGCCTCAACTAGAACTTTTGGTGGAACTCCAGATGCCTATCTGCGGAGGAGTAGTGGAGTCCTTCTCAGAAAATTGTACTTGTCATGTTCCCCCACCACTTATATTCTTCTACATTCCCCTACAAATCCTCTGTAGGTGGCCCAATATACTGCAAGCATAGCACTATAATACAGGGAAAGGACACTAATTCCATGTGTGGCCCATCTTTCCAAACCGATAGCACTACAAAATAGCATGGCCCTGAGATAGATACCAAATACCCTGACTGCTCTGAACACTTCTTGCAAGGGGAGAATAGTCATAGCGATCCTTCTTTCCACCAGAAGAAGAGTTAATAGTTTTCCCTATTGAAACTGCTTGGTCACTGATTGGGGCCTCTCTCTAGTTCCCTTCCATGATGAGTTTCCGATTCATCAAATCTGCAAAACTAATATGATAGAATATGTTCACAAGTGACCTAATATTATATCGGAGACCATCCTAAAATATACTCACCATAGAGATTTCATCAACTTCCAAGGATGTCGCAAAGCATTGTACTTCGGTGAAACGTTTAGCATAGTCCAACACTGACATGTCCTCCTGAGAAAGATTCATGAACTCATGATCCTTCTAATCCCTTAATGTCTTGGGATATAAATGTATTAGGAACTAATTCATGAATTAATACCATGATAACACATAGTTCTACCCTTCTTGCTCCAAAATTTTTCACCGATGCTTGGACGGTCCACAAAACATATATGAAGCAAGAATCACCCTACATTATATGAGTTTTTCAAGATTCATAAAATCATATGGACTAATGAAATCTAGAATAAAAATTCCCAGCGGCCTCCCTCCCCAGTGAATGTATTTATATTATTACAACCCATACTTTACGTAAAAGGTTAATAATTCAAAATTGAAGCATACTTATTACAACATATAACAAAACCATGAAAGGACCGTATAGGTATAGTGTCTTTAAAAACTGGGAAACATAAACAACTGGTTCATAAAGAATCTACACTGTCTCTCATTTATTTCATCATATCTATAGTCTCTTTTTGGAATATCTTACTTAATACCCTTCTTCCTGACCTGGGGAAAGAAAACATACAAAAGGGTGAGCTCAAATGATCAGTAAGGGTAAACAAAAGAAATATCAATCACATCAAAATAAGAACATAACATTTTGGAAATCTTACCCTGCAAAAGAGATCATAATTTCATAATATGGGATAAATCATGGTAGTGAAATGTAATCCCAATAATCATAACATAAAACATGAAACCTTGTGGCATTCACACATAATCATAGAGAATCATTTCTTATTAGTCAAGACTCATTTACAAGACTATCTTAGTGGACAAAGTCCATTTCTGAACTGAGTTCACTCCTTGTTTCAGTCCTGTTTTACTGAACCGGTTTAACCTGTCATTCCAGCCATGTCTATCTCATGAGATATAAAATCTTTACCCAATTCATTGGAGGGAGATATAGGTCCTACCCATCTCAAAATTATACCATTCTTATGTGTGCCACAAAATCATAAATCATACATCATTGCATAACCCATGTAATAAAAATGGTATTCTTAACATCATGACATCATAAAAAAATTCATATAAGATAAAGAAACTCATAAAAATAATTTCATCCCAACATAATCAAATCAATTTAATAATAGGGATAGAAACAGAACCCTATATTGTTATAGATGGAAAATAATTTTGATAAAACACTTGAAATCCATTCTTGAGGAAAATATCCTTTCAAAAACATTTTCCTTTCTTAACATGTCATAAAATTTTAAACTAAAAGAAGTTGACTAAAAATAAACTTGAAAACTTGTAAAGGAATCTTCTAGTAAATAATGTTTTAAAAATCCCTTCATGCCGTATAAGTTAAAAAAACATTCTTCTCGTACTTTTTTCAGAAAAGTCAAAAAGTAACTCGTACGAAAAACGACAAAAGATTCTTTTCATATCTTTTACTAAAAACTCTGTGAAGGGTAAAATTGGATATAAACTATTGTAGAAGGACATAAATATTACATATTGAGGAAACATGGATGTGGATGATAAAATACACCCCAGTAAATTCCAAAGTATAAACAATCTCAGATAAAAATGAGATTGTGATATTTCCCTTACCTTAGGTCTGATTTGCTTCGTAAGTGTCCGAACCTCCTGTATAATAATTTTAATAATGTTATTGAAATATTACAGAATCATAATTATTTTTATTATATCATATATGGTCATATTCTTATCTTCTTATTAGTAATATTTCATTACTACTTGTTATCTGGGTGTTTATTACTTTTTGTTCTTATGCATGTTTTGTCGAATAAATTCTTATTCCTCTTTATAGGATATAGATACATCATTTACAGAATGGTATTAGTGTAATAAATATCATATTCATTCATTCAATTCATTTATATAATCATTATTCAATGAAGATCATATAGATTGAGTCGCATCACATCGTGGAGACGGTAGGCCGTACGTACGCACGAGCGATGATATCGTTCCCATGATCGTGGAATTGTATTGAAGTGTATGTATACTATTTCATAATCAATATCACTTTACAATAATAATATATAGTTATTCTTTACACCATTATACCCATCCAAGTAAGGAGGTGGTGGAAAACAGATTACACCACGGCGTGGAGACGGTATTCCGTACGTACGCACGCGCGGTGATTTCGTTTTCTGTAGGATGGATAAGAGGTGAAATAGGGTTGTTTCATATTTATAATAACATATCAGTATATGAGGGATACATATGTTATTACCTCATAATGAAACAACTAAAGAAGAGGGAGTAGAAGAATAATGGAACTTGAAGAAAACGGTAGAAGGTATTACCTCTTTCTTGAAGTGCCTCCTTTAAACTTTCTCTTAAGGCCCTAGAGTTGGTCTTTTGATAAGACCAGTACCTCTAGTAGGTTTCTAAGGAAGTGGGGAAGTGAAATTGGCAGGGTTTGGCTAAGCTTTAAGGCTCAAATTGGTGTGAGGAAGAGAGGGAGAAGGTTCCCTTTTATAAGGGAGGGGAGGGGCACCTTTGGAATAACTAAAAATATTATTTTATTATAAAGTCAAATTCGGTTTTTAATAGCTATAAATTAATATATTTATAAGATAAGGTGGGGATGGGTCGAAATCCTCTCATCCAATAGAATTTATACATGTTTAGGTATCAATTTTAACCTTATCATTTAGATTTAACTTTAAGTTAGATAATTTAACTTTTAACGTGTCTTCTTGTTTTCTTACACTATAAGATTAATAAACATACGATATCAAGCCAAACGAACCCCACGTTGTTTATTATTAATATATATAACCTTATATAAGTTATTTGGACGAAACTTAGATTTTTAGGAATAAAATAACAATTAATAATATAGTATTTGTTTTAAAAACAATTTTATGTCAATTTTGACACTATTTGGTAATTGATTATTGTGAAAATCATAACAGAATGATTAGTTAGAAAATATTTAATTAAATCAATACTAACATGTCATATTAACATATAAAATTATTGTAATTCATAAAAATTCTCAAATTAAATTTATTTGGGTATTTATAACATCAATTATGTCAATATTTCATTAATAAGATAATTACTGCATCATCATTGTGTCATAAATAAATTAAATTATTTAATGTATAAAATTATAAATAAAATAACATTATGTTGGAAATATTTTTATCTTTATAATAAATATTTATAGTCTAATTTATCTTATGTATAACTCTATATTAAAATTGATTTAGTTATTAAACTTTGATTTTAACTATTTTAACCCTTCTTTAAATAAACTGATAATAAATGTCCTAATCTAATCCATGTGGGCCTAAATGGTCATATTTTATTCCAAAGGTTGTTTTTGGTCGAATTAAACTTATCCAATAGCATTAGGACATGTGTTATGGTAATAATAATAACACTTTTACCCTTAATTGCCCTATTTACTTTTAACCGTGGTAAAAAAAAGTAAAAAGTTACTATTCACTAAAAATTATTTTCATCTCATTGAACCACATTTTAGTCCTTGATATTAACCGTTTCTCTCGGATTTTTGAAATTCTACTCATAGAAGCGGTAAAATTAAGTTTTATGAAAAATTTAGTTTTTTTAACTACCACTTAGTGGTTTCACTATTCATCAAAAAATGAATGTTTCCAGATAAATACCAAAAAATAGGCCTAAGCTATATTTGATATTATGAATTCAAAAATCATGTTTATTTTACCAAATTCAAAACGTATCAGTTACATTAACTAATTTAAAAATTAATTCCCATCGTCAAAACAAATAGCGTGTTTTTAAAAGATAATAACTATCAAAAGATTGACAATTGTTTATGTCTGGTTTAAATGTGAAATTACATCCAATGAACAACATTGTATTAAATTTTAAAAATATATTCTAAATATACTTTAAAATCACCCAAATTAATAATTTATCACTATTAATTATTTCTATTAAAAAGTTGTTTTTAATTAAAATTTAGTAATTTTCACTATTCATCTGAATATGAAAGTTATCCGAAAAGTACCAAAATTTCACCCTAAACTAATTTCGATATTCCAAATCCAAAAATGAAGTCCATTTTGAAAAATGAAATTTACAAAATTTCAAAAAGTGGTTATTACTATTCATAACGGCTAGTTTTAATAATATTGTAATAGCATATCGTTGTTTAGTGAAACTCAGTATTGCGTATGATGCATGCTATCGAGGAAGGTCACGGTTGCGTGTAAAGAAAGCCAAGATAGTGTTGCGTGTATTGAAAGATTCCTTTGATGATTTATATAACACAAAAACAAAATATTTCTCATAAAAGTCTCGGGTGTTACATTCTACCCCCCTTAAAATGAATTTCACCCTCAAAATTCGTCACTTGTAACAAACAGATGAGGATACCTCTCCCTCAACATATCCTCAAGATCCCATGTAGCTTCTTCTAATTGGTGGTTCCTCCATAAAACTTTCACCAAGCGAGTGGTCTTGTTTCGTCGGACTTTTTAGCTACGATCCAGAATCTATATCAGCTGTTCTTCATAAGAAAGATCTTGCTCCAGCGGTACAACTTCTGAGCTGAGTACATATGAAGGATCAGGTATGTACTTTCTCAGGAGAGATACATGGAACACATCATGAACTTGAGAGAGATTCGGTGTAATCTCCAATCGGTAAGCTACCTTTCCAACACGATCCAGTATTTCGAAAGGACCAATATATCTAGGGGTCAACTTCCCCTTCATTCCAAATCTCATGACCCTCTTCCAAGGAGATATTTGTAAGAACACTTTATCACCCACTTCAAACTCTTGGTCTTTTCTTCGGTTTTTGGCATAACTTTTCTGTCGACTCTGAGCGGCTCTTATGTGTTGTTGAATAGATCGGACCTTTTCTACCATCTCATCAACAAGATCAGGTCCTAATAGCTTTCTTTCCCCAACTTCATCCCAGCAATTTAGAGTCCCGCATTTCCTTCCATAGAGAGCTTCATAAGGAGCCATATGAGTACTGGAGTGAAAGATATTATTATAAGAAAATTCCACCAAAGGTAGCTGTTGATCCCAACCACCTTTGAAATACATAGAGCTACCTCTCAACATATCTTCTAGAGTTTGAATTGTTTTCTTAGACTGCCCGTCTGTTTGAGGATGATAAGCAGTGCTGAAACTCAACTCTGTATCCAGATTATGATGAAGACTTCGCTAGAACATCGATGTAAATCTCGAATCCTGATCAGATATAATAGAAAGTGGTACTCCATGAAATCTTACCACTTCCTTTACATATATCCTGACAAGCTGATCCAGAGAGAAATCCTCTCTAATAGCAATGAAGTGTGCAGACTTTGTAAGATGATCAACTATGACCCAAATAGCATTATTGCCTTTGGATGTTTTAGGAAGTCCTGTGACAAAGTCCATAGTGATGTTTTCCCATTTCCATTCGGGTATGGGTAATGGTTGTAACATCCCCATAGACTTCTGTCTCTCATCTTTAACTTGCTGACAAACCGAGCATCGAGAGACATTTTTAGCAACATCTCTTTTCATGTCATCCCACCAGAAGTACTCTTTCAGGTCCATATACATCTTCGTGCTTCTAGGATGAATGGAGAATGAAGAACTATAACCCTCATCCAGCAGCTCCTTCATTAATTCTGGGATGGGAGGAACACAAACTCAATTAATGAACTTTATTATCCCATCACAATCAAGGTTGAATTCAGGAACATTTCTCGCCTTCTTTTGTAACTCGACATCTTCTTTCTGTGCCTCTTGAATCTTCACATGTATAGATGGTTGAACATTCATTTAAGAAAGATAATATTTCTCCCCTTCCATTAAAATTCCAAGATCCATCCTTTGTAAATCCATAAATATTGGATCTTTTGTGATCCTCATCATGGATAAGCTAGCATGGTCTTATCGACTTAATGCATCTGCCATCTTGTTTGCTTTCCCAGGGTGGTAATGAATTGAGCAGTCGTAATCCTTAATCAGCTCTAACCATCTTCATTGGTGCATATTCAGCTCCTTTTGTGTGAAAATATACTTTAAACATTTATGATCAGTATAAATGTCACACCTTTCTCCATAAAGATAATGCCTCCAAATAATTAATGCAAAGATTACCGCAGCTAAATCCAAATCATGAGTTGGGTAATTTTGCTCATGTATTTTCAACTATCGTGAGGAATAAGCTATCACCATATCATTTTTCATAAGAACACACCCCAATACCTTCTTGGATGCATCAATATAGATCACAAACCTTTATCTACTACAAGGCAGTGTGAGAACAAGTGCACTGGATAACCTTGTTTTCAACTCCTTGAAATTCTCTTCACATTCCTTCGTCCAAACAAACTTAACTCCTTTCCGAGTCAACCTGGTGAGTGGATTAGATAATCATGAAAAACCTTTCACAAAATGTCGATAATATCCATCCAAACCAAGAAAACTTTGGATCTCAGTTACTGTTGTTGGTCTCGACCATATTTTGATAACCTCTGTTTTTTCTGGATCTACAGATATCCCCTCTTTTGAGATTATGTGACCCAAAAATGCAACTTTTTGAAGCCAAAATTCACACGTGGTAAATTTGGAATAAAGCTTCTCCTTTCTTAGGGTCTTCATCATAATTCTCAATGGATCTTGATGTTATTCCTTACTCTTTGAATAAACAAGAATATCATCTATAAAGACTACCACAAACTGATCAAGATAGTCTCTAAAGACTCTATTCATCAGATCCATGAAGATAGCGGGGGCATTAGTAAGACCAAATGGAATCACTATAAATTCATAGTGTCCATACCTTGTACGGAAAGTTGTCTTTGGTATATCCTCCCTTTTGACCCTTAATAGATGATACCTTGAACGAAGAGCAATCTTGGAAAAGTATTGAGCTCCTCGTAGTTGGTCAAATAAGCCATCAATGCGCGGGAGAGGATATTTGTTCTTGATAGTGATCTTGTTAAGTTCTCGATAATCAATGCAGAGTCTCATTGATCCATCTTTCTTCTAAACAAACAGAACAGGTGCTCCCCAAGGTGACGCACTAGGGCGTATGAATCCCTTATCAAGATTCTCTTGGAGTTGCTTCTTCAATTCCTGCAACTCAATTGGGGCCATTCTATAAGGTGTCTTTGAAATAGGCAAAGAACCCGGTACAAGTTCTATTGAAAACTCAACTTCACGATTTGGTGGAAGACCTGGAAATTCCTCCAGAAAGACATCATCAAACTCCCGTACAATGGGCATATTATTAATCGTGAGTTTCTCACCAACCATTTGAGATAAATAACCTTCATTCAGTGGAATCAAGACCCATAAGATGGAAGAAATTTCCACGGGAAGGTTATGTTCATCCTTGCATCGATAGACGATCAAAGATTGATCTGGAATATGAAATGTGACTTCCCTTCTTTGGAAATTTATATGAGCTCCATATAGAGAAATCTAATCCATGCCAAGAATCACATAAAATTCCACTACAGAAAGGATCACAAGATTTGAAGGAAGCACTTTCCCACAAACTTCAATCGGAGAAGAATTATAAACTTTTGATGCGACTGTTGTGCCATTAGGTGTTGTCACAGCTAACTCAACATCTAATTGTTGAGGTAATTCAGTGATACTCTTAGAAAATTCTTCAGAAATAAAAGAGTTGGTGGATCCATAATCAAATGAAACATTTTCTACTTTACAGTGGATGGTAAGTGTACCTTTCACCACATCGTTATCATACTCTACATCGCTGATAGAAATTGCATGTGACTTTCCTTTGTCTTTAGCCTTAAGATTTTGTTGATGTCGATCATCATCAACAACCCTTGGATTAGGGAATTTATTGTCACAATGCCCCCATCTCCTTGCACTTTAAACATTGAAGTGTAGTAGGTTCATTCTATGTGTCCCTTCCTTTGTTTGCATCATTAGACATCTTCTTCCCATCATTGCGGCATTCAAATGCCTGATGACCTTCCTTTCCACATTTGATACATTTACTTGTCCCTTTAAGGCAACTCCTTCCATGTTTCTTTCCACACTTTGAGCATAAGGGAAAGCCCATCTTCTTTTCAGTGTGCTCTTCAGATTTTCCTTTGAATTACATTTTCCTCTTCTTATCAAACCCATATGACTGATGGGTTACTCCAATATCCATGTCAACATTGAGAGCACATCGAATGATTTCCTCATATCTATTGAAGTCCCTTATGGCTAAGGCCCTTCGAAGACTTGGTTTTAATCCACTAAAGAATCGATCAATCTTACTCTTAGGTTGGATAATAATACTAGAAGCTTACTTTGAAAGTCTTGTAAAATTCGCTTCATAGGTACCAATAGATTCATCATCCTTTTTCTTCAGTTCAAGAAACTCTTTCTCCATCTTTGTTTAGAGAATATGAGGGAAGTACTTGTTGAAAAATAAGTTCATGAACTCGTCCCATTCCATGGACTCAATTTCATCCCTTTGCCTCATATTCTTAATAAGATTCCACCATTGATCAGCATCTACTTCCAAACGATACACAGCTAGGATGACTTTATCATGTTCAGAACATTGAAAAACTGAAAATATCTTTTCATTAGTACTAATCCATTGTTCAGCAACTAATGGATCAGTAGACCTGCTGAATAAAGGAGGATGTTGCCTCATGAAGGATTCAACAGAATGTTGCTCCTTCATTTGCTCGTTTGGAAGTCCTGCATGATTCATAGCTTGAGAAAGTTGTGTGAGCATGGCTACAAGATTTTTCATTCCAGCTCCCATAACGTTTGGTTGCTCAGGGGGACAATAATTGCATTGCCCGTCACATTCCTCATTAACACGGTTCCTTTGAGTTCCAGCCATTGACTAAAACCAAGAAGAATAGTGTGAGAAACACTAATTGTAATAGGAAAATCACATAATCAAGAATAAAATTTCACACTTAAGGTCTTATCCTAGGTTATTCGTGGTCATTTCTAAAACACTAAGATTATGTTCTATGCTTAAACTTATCCTTAGGATTCTTACTAAGGCTTTCACATCTAGTTTCCAAAGGTTGACTGTACCTTTCCTCTGATACCAACTATAACAACACATACATTATATACATGGTTAATACTTCAAAATTGAAGCATACTTATTACAACATATAACAAAACCATGAAAGGACCGTATAGTTACAGTGTCTTTAGAAAATGGGAAACATAAATAACTAGTTCATAAAGCATCTACACTATCTCCCATTTATTTCATCATATCTATAGTCCCTTTTTTGCATATATTACTTAATACCCTTCTTCCTGACCTGGGGAAAGAAAACATACAAAAGGGTGAGCTCTAATGCTCAGAAAGGGTAAACAAAATAAATATCAATCACATCAAAATAAGAACATAACATTTTGGAAATCTTACCCTGCAAAAGAGATCATAATTTCGTAACATGGGATAAATCATGGTAGTGAAATGTAATCCCAATAATCATAACATAAAACATGAAACTTTGTGGCATGCACACATAATCATAGAAAATCATTTCTTATTAGTCAATACTCATTGCCAAGACTATCTTAGTGGACAAAGTCCATTTCTGAACCGAGTTCACTCCTCGTTTCAGTCCTGTTTTACTGAACCGGTTTAACCTGTCGTTCCAGCCATGTCTATCTCATGAGATATAAAATCTTTAACCAATGCATTGGAGGGAGATATAGTTCCCACCCATCTCATAATGATACCATTATTATGTGTGCCACAAAATCAAAAAACATACATCATTGCATAACCCATGTAATAAAAATGGGATTCTTAACAACATGACATCATAACACAATTCATATAAGATAAAGAAATTCATAAAAATAATTCCATCACAACATAATCAAATCAATGTAATAATAGGGATAGAAACAGAACCCTATATTATCTTAGATGGAAAATAATTTTGATAAAACACTTGAAATCCATTCTTGAGGAAAATATCCTTTCAAAAACATTTTCCTTTCTTGACATGTCATACAATTTTAAACTAAAAGAAGTTGATTAAAAATAAGCTTGAAAACAAGTAAAGGAAGCTTCTTGGAAATGATGTTTTAAAAATCCATTCTTGCCGTATAAGTTTTAAAAAACATTCTTCACGTACTTTTGTCGAAAAAGTCAAAAAGTACCTCGTATGAAAAACGACAAAAGATTCCTTTCATATCTTTTACTAAAAACTCACTGAAGGGTAAAATTGTATATAAACTATTGTATAAGGATATAAATATTACATATTTAGGAAACATGGATGTGGATGATAAAATAAACCCCAGTAAATTCCAAAGTATAAACAATCTCGGATAAAAATGAGATTGTGATATTTCCCTTACCTTAGGTCGGATTTGCTTCGTAAGTATCTGAACTGCCTGTATAATGATTTAAATAATGTTATTGACTTATTCCAGAATCATAATTATTTTTATGATATCATATATGGTCATATTCATAGCTTCTTATTAGTAATATTTCATTACTACTTGTTATTCGGCTGCTTATTACTTTTTGTTCTTATGCGTGTTTTGTCGAATAAATTCTTATTCCTATTTATAGGATATAGATACATCATTTACATAATTTTATTAGTGTAATATATATCATATTCATTCTTTAAATTCATTTATATAATCATTATTCAATGAAGATCATATAGAACGAGTCGCATCACATCGTGGAGACAGTAGGTCGTACGTACGCACGAGCGATGATATCGTTCCCATGATCATGGAATTGTATTGAAGTGTATGTATACTATTTAATAATCAATATAACTTTAAAATAATCCTATATATTTATTCTTTACACCATTATACCCATCCAAGTAAGGTGGTGGTGGAAAACTGATTACACCACGGCGTGGAGACGGTATTCTGTACGTACGCACACACGGTGATTTGGTTTTCCGTAGGATGGATAAGAGATGAAATAGGGTTGTTTAATATTCATAATAACATATGAGTATATTAGGGATACTGATGTTATTACCTCATAATGAAACAACTAAAGAAGAGGGATTAGAAGAAGAATGGAACTTGATGAAAACGGTAGATGGTATTACCTCTTTCTCGAAGTGCCTCCTTTAAACTTTCTCTTAAGGCCCTAGAGTTGGTCTTTTGATAATACCAGTACCTCTAGTAGGTTTCTAAGGAAGTGGGGAAGTGAAATGGGTTGGGTTTGGCCGATCTTGAAGGCTCAAATTGGTGTGAGGAAGAGAGGGAGGAGGTGCCCTTTTATAAGGGAGGAGAGGGGCACCTTTGGAATAACTAAAAATATTATTTTATTATAAAGTCAAATTCGGTTTTTAATAGCTCCAAATTGATATATTTCGAAGATAAGGTGGGTAATGGTAGAAATACTCTCATCCAATATAATTTAGAAAAGTTTAGGTATCAATATTAACCTTATCATTTAGATTTAACTTTAAGTTAGATAATTTAACTTTTACTGTGTCTTCTTGTTTTCTTACACTATAAGGTTAATAAACTTCCTATATCAAGCCAAACGAACCCCAAGTTTTTTATTATTAATATATATAACTGTATCTATGTCATTTTTCAGAACCTTAGATTTTTAGGAATAAAATAACAATTAATAATATAGTATTTGTTTTAAAAACAATTTGATTTCAGTTTTGACACTATTTGGAAATTGATTTTTGTGAAACTCATAACATAATGATTTGATAGAAAAAATTTAATTAAATAAATACTAACATGTCATATTAACATATAAAATTATTGTAATTCATAAGAAGTCTCAAATTACATTTATTTGGGTATATATAACATCAATTATGTCAATATTTCATTAATAAGATAATTATTGCATCATCATTGTGTCATAAATAAATTATATTATTTAATGTCTAAAATTATAAATAAAATACCATTATGTTGGAAATAGTTTTAGCTTTCTAATTAATATTTATAGTCGAATTTATCTTATGTATAACTCTATATTAAAAATTATTTTGTTATTAAACTTTGATTTTTACTATTTTAACCCTTCTTTAAATAAATTGATAATAAATGTCCTAATCTAATCCAAGTGGGCCTAAATGGTCATATCTTATTCCTAAGGTTGTTTTTGGTCGAATTACACTTATCCAATAGAATTATTACATGTGTTAGGGTAATAATAATAACACTTTTACCCTTAATTACCCTATTTACTTTTAACCGTGGTAAAAAAAGTAAAAAGTAACTATTCACCAAAAATTATTTTCATCTCATTGAACCACAATTTAGTCCTTGATATTAACCTTGTCTCTTGGATTTTCTAAATTCTACTCACATAGGTGGTAAAATTATGTTTTATGAAAAATTCAGTTTTTTTAACTACCACTTAGTGGTTTCACTATTCATCAAAAAATGAAAGTTTCCAGAAAAACACCAAAAATTAGGCCTAAGCTATATTTGATAATATGAATTCAAAAATGATGTTTATTTTACCAAATTAAAAACATATTAGTTACATTAACTAATTTAAAAATTAATTCCCATCGTCAAAACAAATAGCGTGTTTTTAAAAGATAATAACTATCAAAAGATTGACACTTGTTTATGTCTGGTTTAAATGTGAAATTACATCCAATGAACAACATTGTATTAAATTGTAAAAATATATTATAAATATACTTTAAAACCACTCAAATTAATAATTTATCACTATTAATTATTTCGATTAAAAAATATGTTTTTAATTAAAATTTAGTAGTTTTCACTATTCATCAGAATATGAAAGTTATCCGAAAAGTACCAAAATTTCACCATAAGCTAATTTCTTTATTCCAAATCCAAAAATGAATTCCATTTTGAAAAATAAAATTCAAAAAATTTCAAAAAGTGTTTATTACTATTCATAATGGTAGTTTTAATAACATTTTAATAGCATGTCGTTGTTTAGTGAAACTCGGTATTGTGTACGACGCAAGCTATCGAGGAAGGTCGCGGTTGCGTGTAAAGCAAGCCAAGCTAGTGTTGCGTGTAGTGAAAGATTCCATTGATAATTTATATAACATAAAAACAAAATATTTCTCATAAAAGTCTCGGGTGTTACACATATTCTACATCTGGAACTCTCTCGTCAACTCAGAAATCAAAGGCATGGTGTTAAATGTTTCTCTTTCCATGGATTTCATGGCCCTCAAGAAGTTTCTATCAATTTGAACATCCATCGAATCCTCAGTAACTATGGGAATCTATGGCTTAGCTGTGTTAGGATTGTGCTGATTTCTACTCTCCTAACACTCAACTGGATAATTAAAAGGAGGAATTTTCTCTACAAGACAAACACACTCCTTATAAAACTGGCTATAATAATAAGTTCGACCTCAATAAGTGACAACAACATAGAACCACTAACTTCTAGCCTCTCAAAACATGGAATTAAAGTGTTTTAGAATGACATAACAATTTATTTATTTTATTTCTCACATATAAAATGTATTTATATCAGAGTTAAAATATTAATGTATTTATCTCATGTAATAAAAATGTCCATTTCATGAATAATTCATATCAATATATATCCCAATATTCCTATCATGATGCATGCATACTAATCATGTTCCATAATAGGCCACTAGTATAAACAAAAGTTAACAATAAGTTTTATTAAATAGTATCCTCACAAAACATGAAAATCACCCAAGGTGGTATAACATCAACTATAATAATAAAACTTTATAAACAACAATCCACCCGTGAGCACTTGTATTTTTTCCCATACACGGGTTAGTTACTGCTTTGAATAAGCTTATTATCATGTCTTGAACTATACTAGTTTCATCTTTACCTTTAACAAATTGTAAAGATATTAAAGGATAAAAATTGGTGTGCTCTGAAACCACTTTGTAATGTTTCGCGATTCAGCACTCTCTCACGTGGTCAAAATAGGTATGTTACAAGACCTCAACCATGCCTCCCCTATTAAAAAGGCTAGAAACTAGAAGTGGGAGTATGATATTTATTTTGGGATAGTGTACCTCCTGGTTAAAGAGTTACAACATAGTGGAATAATTATATAACAATAATAAATAAGTATCAGAGTGGGGAAATGATGAAAAAATACCATACAATATAAAAGAAAATAATAAAAGACAACTGAATTAAGGAATAATGTAATGTTGTGCAGAAATGTTACTAAATGTAATGCTATAAGTAATAAAAATAAAATACTATAAGATTCAAACAAAGACTCAAAATCCCTGGTCCAAAACCCATTATCAGTCTCATCTCAAAACTCCATCCCATCCAGCATGTAACAATCAACAACAATGCCTTTTTCCCTTGTTCGGTCTCATGTCCATATAATTTGGTCGAGTATCAAACGACGACCTAAATAGTGTGTGATTATAACTTAGTAGCTCAACGCCACCATGTCTAAACAAAATAGTCTAATAATAAGTTCATGCAATAATGTAATAAATAGGTGTATTAATTAGTTGAAAAATTAAATCAATACCATAGAAACCTACTTCAACACCATGACAGAATGTCTCTAATTAGGTCTCACAACCATATTAACCATGACCATATAAACATGATAAAACATAACCTACCTCAGTGCCATTCTGAAATTATTTTGAGCATGTCTCACAACCATTCCAACCATAACCTTATAGCCAAGGTATCAATCACACAAACCTGATTCAAGAAATGATATATAATCATTTCAGAATTTAATCAGGGACAATATCGATATATAAGTATTCCAACATGTATTAGGTCCAAGTTTGGTATATAATCATTTCATCATGTGTCACTAGGTATAGCCTAATATATAATCATTTCATCATGTCTTAGGGAATATCCTAGTATTTAATAATTTTAGCATGTCTTGGGAAATTGCCCAATATATAATCATTTTAGTCTATAAACTAGGCTAATACCCTATCTAAGCATTGTTACATAGAAATCACAACACTTTTCATAGCGATGGTGATTTCACAATACAACATCATAAATATCAACGATTAATTTTTCAAATTACCAGTCATCTCTAAATTACACATTTCATTTATCATTTGGTTTTAATCTAATAATTGTCCCATAATTTCAATAATCATGTCAAGAAAACGTGAATCTATGTTAATAAATCACCAAAAACCAAATTCATTCTAAACAAACATTAATACATTAATCAATTAATTTATAATCAATTGTTCCCTCACCTGAATGGTAGCCAAATGTTAGTTCAATAACCATTTTGATATAAAGGGACTAAAAAAAATAATACAATTCATCATTTAATTTTTTTAGGAACATGCTATGTTAGTGGAATTTTAATATTTCAAATACATTCCATTATACAAACCCTAAGGTTAGGGTTTAGACCACCTAACTTTAACCAATGATCCAACAATGCTTCCAATGGTGAATGACCAGGAGGAAGAAGGTGAAGATGATGGAAAGATATAACCTTGAACACAAACATTCATGACCATAACTAATAATTATAATGTTAAAAAGGTTAAACCACAACATCTACTGAACAAAGGGGATGAGGTAAAACTTAAGAAAAACCACTTACCAGAGATTGGGTGCATGATCGGGATGTTCGTAATCAAGATAGGTACTTTTAATTCACTTGGGAGATTCCCTAGGGTTGAGAGGATAAAGTTTCTTGTGAGGGAATGAAACAATATCTCTAGAGACCCCAATCTTGAAGTACATGGACATTACATTACTTTTGCAGAATACTTAATACATAACAAAAACCAACACTCAAGGACCGTTATAGTTTAGTGTCTTTGGAAACTTTGAACAAAATCTTTTAATCATAGTGAAAGATCTTCAACATTTCCCATAAAGATCTTCCCCTTTTGTTTTCTTACTTAAAACATTTCTTTATATCCTGGGGAAAAGAAAACATAAAAGGGTGAGCTCAAATTCTCAGTAGGGGTAAGCATGGAGAAAATTAAACAAACCATATACATTTGAACTTAAAAACATGAACATAATGTTTAAACATCAAAACCTTGAGGAATGACATAAAACATGGAAGTATGTAACACATAGATCATAATGGAACATCAATCATGATAAAATAGAATGGGAATAAAACATGTAATTTTGGAAACCATTAAGCACATGATATGATTTCCATAGTACCCAAGGCATTGCTTCCAAGACCATCTTAGTGGATAAAGTCCCTTTCTGAATCGAGTTTACTCCTCATTTCAGTCCTGTATTACTGAACCGGATTAACTTACCATTCCAGCCATGTCTATCTCATGAGATATAAATATTTACCCAATGCATTGTAGGGAGATATAGGTCACACCCATCTCATAATTAAATCATTATTTTGTGTGCCACAAAACCATAAATCATACATCATAGCATAACCCATGTAATAGAATGGGATTCTAAAACATCATGCCATCATAACATAATCCAAATATAAAAAATGGATATCATTTCATCATAAGAAAAATCAAACCATGTAAATAATTGAGACATTATACTTGAAACATAAACATATTAAATAATGTAATTTTAGATGGAAAATATTTTTGATAAAACACATGAAAAGAAATCTTGAGGAAAATATCCTTTCTTCTTCAAAATCATTTTCTTTTCACAAAATGCCATAAAATTTTATAATAAAAGGGTTTTGATGAAAATAATCATGAAATCTTGTATAGGAAGTTTCATAAAAATGAGGTGTTATGAAACCGTAAAAATCCGTTCACGTTGTATAAGTTAAAAATAACATTCTCCTTGTACTTTTGTCGGAAAAGTCAAAAAGTACCTCGTATGGTAAAAAAAAGATTCCTTACATACCATGTAGTAAAATTAAAAAATGGTTAAAAATTAATTTAAACATACATGAAATCTTTTTCATAAAATTTGGACATGGATGATAAATATAACCCAAGTAAATACTTACGTATAAGCAATCTCGGATAGAAAACAATTGAGATTGCAACATTATCCCTTACCTTAGGTTCGATATGCTTCGTACGTATCCGAACCTCTGGTATAATGATTTAAATAATGTAATTGACTTATTATAGAATCATATTCATTGTTATGATATCATATATGGTTCACTTATGACTTTATATTACCCGTTCTTTTGTAAATTCCATGTTAAAGCAGCGTTTTGGGTAAAATCGTTTTATTTATCGTATGTGTTTGGACTTGTTGTTATTGATATTATTATTACTTATATCTTGATTTACTTACTTCCAGAATGTAAATCATGATTTATATATCATATTTATATTTATTACATATATATATTCATATAATAGATAGATAAAAGAAATGAAATACACTGTTCATGGAGACGGTAGGTTGTACGTACGCGTTAACGTTGTTTTTTTGTTTCTTTATTGAATTAAGTAGATGAAATACATATATATATATACATAAATCTAGTAGCATTATTATGTCATATATTTCATGATTACTTATTATATATACTTTATAATCATTCTGGAATTGTTAACATGAAAAATGAATCTCATCGTGCCGTGGAGACGGTAATCCGTACGTACGTACGAGCGATGATATCATTCCTATATTTATTGAATGGAATTAAATGGGATGATATAATATCTTAGAATCACTATGATGTTATAATAATCATATATAGTTATTCTTCACACCATTATACCCATCCAAGTAAGGTGGTGGTGGAAAAACATATTACACCACGGCGTGGAGACGGTATTCCGTACGTACGCACGCGCGGTGATTTCATTTTCTGTAGGATGGATAGAAGGTGAAATAGGGCTGTTTAATATTTATAATAACATATAAGTATATTATATATACTTATCTTAATACTTTATAATGAAACAACTAAATACGAAGAAGTTGAAGAAGAAAGAAACATGAGAGAATCATTAGAAGAGATTACCACTTCTTCGACGCACCTCCTTTAAGCTTCCTCTTAAGGAAGTAGAGTTGGTATTTTGAGAGTACCAGAACCTCCAGAATGTTTCTAGGAAAGTGGAGAAGAGAAATGGGCAGGGTTTGGCCGAGATTCAACGCTCAAAAGGGTTTTAATAGAAAAGTGAAGGGGTGCCCTTTTTATAAGGGAGGAGAGGGGCACCTTTGGAAAAACTTAAAATATTAATTTATAATAAAGTCATATTAGGTTCTTAATAGCTCCAATTTGATTTATTTCGAAGCTATGGTGGGGATGGGTCGAAATCCTCTCAACCAATATATTTTAGACAGGTTTGGGTCATTATATTAACCTTATCTTCTAGTTTTAACTCTTAGTTAATTAGATTGACATTTACCATGTCACTTTGTATTTTTATATTATATAGTTAATAAACATACCATATACATCCAAGAGACCCCCAAGTGGTCCATTAATGATACACCTATCATGATATATGTATCTTCACCGAACCTTAGATTTTTAGGAATATAATAACAATTAATAATATAATATTTGTTTTAAAAACTATTTTATGTAAATTTATACACTATTTGGTAAATGATTTTTTTGAAAATCATAACAGAAATATTAGTTCAAAGAAAGTTAATTAAATCAATACTAACATCTCATATTAACCTATACAATTAGTTTAATTCATAAAAAGTCTCACATTACATTTATTTGGGTATTTATAACATCATTTATGTTAATATTATATTAATAAGATAATTAATGCATCATCATTGTGTCATAAATAATTTAAATTATTTAATGTATAAAAATTATAAATAAAATACCATTATGTAGAAAATATTTTTATATTTCTAATTAATATTTATAGTCTAATTTATCTTATGTATAACCCTATATAAAAAATGATTTAGTTATTAAACTTTGATTTTAACTATTTTAACCCTTCTTTAAATAAATAAATAATAAATGTCGTAATCTAATCCAAGTGGGCCTAAATGGTCATATTTTATTCCTAATGTTGTTTTTGGTCGAATTAAACTTATCTAATAGAATTATGAAATGTGTTGGGGTAATAATAATATCATTTTTACCCGTTAATTACCCTATTTACTTTTAACCGTGGTAAATAAAAGTAAAAAGTTACTATTCACCAAAAATTATTTTCATCTCATTGAACCACATTTTAGACCTTGATATTAACCGTTTCTCTCGGATTTTTGAAATTCCACCCATAGAAGTGGTAAAATTATGTTTTATGTGAATTTCCAAATTCTCCTAGAAGGTCAGTAAAAGTCGGTGAAAAGTTCAATAAAATTTTTATATATCTAAAATTTTTATAAAAAGACTCCAATTAATTACATTGAATTTATATAGGTATTATGTATCAATTTTGACCTAAAATAAATTTAAATAAAATAAATAATTATTTAAATAAAAAGTCGGTTTTTGAATAGTAACCCAGTGTTTTCACTATTCATCAAAAATTGAAAGTTTTCAGAAAGATACCAAAAATTCACCCTAGGCTAATTTCGTTATTCCGAATCCAAAAATGATGTCCATTTCGAAAGGAAAAATTTATAAAATTTCAAAAAGTGGGTATTACTATTCATAACAGCTAGTTTATATAACATATCGTTGTTTAGCGAAACTCGGTATTGCGTACAACACACGCTATCGTGAATGTTCGTGATTGCATGTAATGCAAGCCAAGTCAGGGATGCGTGTTGTGCAAGCTCCTTTTGTTGTAGCGTACAACACAAGACATTAATTAAATTAAAAATAATATTTTTCATAAAATCTCGGGGTGTTACATTCTACCCCCCTTAAAAGGAATTTCTCCCTCGAAATTCTTGTGGTTATAAATGGTTTAATACTCGAAAGTTTCTTTAATAGAAACCCACATCATAAAAAGGAATACCAAAACTTGACTTTAAAAACTAAAGTATGAAACATAACGGTTACCCAAATTAACTAATCAATGGGTTTCCACATAGAAGAACATAGGTGAAAATATGGATATGGAAGAGAAATCTAACTGTCATGTTCTGATGGAGAGTGGTAGAGAACACGGCTATAAAAAATCCAACAATAACAAATCTATAAATTTGTGATGATCTAAGGTACCATCTGATTCATCGGATATAAGGACACTAGGACAACATTTTTTGTTTTCAAGATCATTTCCCTAAATTTGAATAATTTGAACTAGAAGAAATACTTACTTTATTTTGGTACAATCTCACTGTTGTTCCTACTTTGAACAATTTCCACTTCATCTATTAAATAAATGAAGTTGAATTTGTCATTATTAAAGTGTTATCAGATCATGTGATAGAATGATAGGTCATTCCATCTGTCTCAAACATAAGGTTAGAAAAAGTTATATACATAAGTCTTTCTGTGGTGAGATTAATCGTATACAGTTCCTAAAATAGACTTATACTTCATCTATCATACCGTTTATTAAAATAAAACTACTTTCTATGTACCAGGGTCTTCTTGTAGGCCAGTGGTAGGTGATAAAGGCCCGTCACACATCGGTTGTGGGTTCGATTCCCATAGCCTTGTCCGACACGACGGGTTGTTGTCCGTCCTGCAGGTTGTCCTTTTTCTAAATATACATTATTATAGCATCCCATCAATAATATCGAAAAACATTCTATCCTTAAACAATAATAACTTATGTCCAACATAATCCATTCCAATCTTTAGAAATATCTAAAATACTTCTGTCCAAGATCATAGTATAAAGAAAACAATTACTAGAAATGTCATCTACCGAGCATGTGAATACCATCATTTATCCCCCATATATCTTACGATATGTCTTTTTGGTCACATTCCAAACATGTGAATACCTTAATCGTGTATTCTCTTGAAAAAAAAATACCCATTGAACCTTAGTGAAAACATGAATGCTGTAAAAAGTTATCTGTTTCCACATACCAAAATCCCAAAATTTCCATTTAATCAAACCATGATATCACTTTTTCCTTATATTAGTCATGAGCTCATTAATACTATTAAAATTTTCATTTTATCTTTATTATGCATATCATCTACTTTCCAAAAAATATTTCAATCACTTTTCATGGTTACCGATGCCATATTCTTATGGAAAACCACAATGGACCAATACATAGATATTCAAATATACCATAAAAGTATCTCAACAACATCATTATTTAATTCTAATACATAAACCATTCAAACCATCCTCTTCAATGATTGGCATAGAATAGGTCCTTCTACGATTTATAAGTAACCTCTTAGGTCAGGGCATTGAGTTGAGTAATGCCCATGTTCTCCACAGATAAGACTTTGAACTCCATAACAGTCTGTCACTCTATGACCCTTTTCCCCACATAGATAACATCTTCCCCTCCATTTGAGGTACTTCTCAAGGTTCTAATTCCCTTATTTATAAATCTCAATATTCCTTTGTCTATGCTCCTCACCATGCGAACATGCATAAAATTCCATCTTCATCTTATTTGATGACTTGGGAATACAGCTAAAGTTTACCTTGTTAATCATATATCGAGATGACTGATTCGGAATAATCGCGATATCTTTCTCTTCAGGCGTTACATAATTTCATTTATCATTGTCACCAATTTTTCCATTGGAATCAATGTTAACTGAATTCCTTCTCATTACCTCCATTGACTAAGATCAGAAACAATAGTGTAAGAAATAGTTAAAATAATGAGGAACAACATAATCATAAAAAGTCACTTATGGGATGTCTAACTTATCAAAAATTCTTTAATCCATGACACCTTAGGTTCACCCTAGTTTATTCATGATTGTCAACATAATTCTAGGACTCTAACATTTACGTATACTTAACATTAGGGACATCCCTAGACATACCTTAGAAATATCTTCTGGGATTTCACTAAAGTATTCACATCCTAGTTTCCAAAGGTTAACTAAACCTTTCCTCTGATACCAACTATAGAGACCCCAAGAATGACGTACATTGACATTACATTACTTTTTCATAATAATTAATACATAACAAAAACCAACACTCAAGTACTTTAATAGTTTAATGTCTTTGGAAACTTGGAACAAAATCTTCTAATCGTGGTGAAAGATCTTCAACATCTCCCATAAAGATCTTCCCCTTTTTTTCTTACCTAAAACCTTTCTTTATATCCTGGGGAAAAGAAAACATAAAAAGGGTGATCCCAAATTCTCAGTAAGGGTATGCATGTAGAAAATTAAACAAACCATATACATTTGAACATAAAAACATGAACATAATGTTTAAACATCAAAACATTGAGAAATGACATAAAACATGGCAGTACGTAAGGCATATATCATAATGGAACATCAATCATGATAAAATATCATGGGAATAAAAATTGTAATTGTGGAAACCATTAATCACATGATATGATTTCCATAGTACCCAAGGCATTGCTTCCAATACCATCTTAGTGGACAAAGTCCCTTTCTAAATCGAGTTCACTCCTCGTTCCAGTCCTGAATTACCGAACCGGATTAACTTACCATTCCAGCCATGTCTATGAAATGATATATAAATCCTTACCCAATGCATTGGAGGGAGATAAAGGTACCACACATCTCATAATGAAATCATTATTTCGTGTGCCACAAAATCATAAATCATACATCATAGCATAACCCATGTAATAGAATCGGATTCTTAAACATCATGCCATCATATCATAATCCATATATAAAAAAATGGATATCATTTAATCATAAGAAGAATAAAACCATGTAAATAATGGAGACATTATACTTGAAACATAAACATATTAAATAATGTCATTTTAGATGGAAAATATATTTGATAAAACACTTGAAATGAAATCTTGAGGAAAATATCCTTTCTTCTTCAAAATAAATTTCTTTTCACAAAATGCCATGCAATTTTAAAAGAAAATGTTTTTGTTGAAAATAATATTGCAATATTGTATAAGAAGTTTCATGAAACTGAGGCTTTATGAAACCGTAAAAATCTGTTCACGCTGTATAAGTTAAAAATAACATTCTCCTCGTACTTTTGTCGGAAAATTAAAAAAGTACCTCGTATTGTAAACAAAAAAAATATTCCTTACATACCATGTATTAAAAGTAAAAAATGGGTAAAAAGGACTTTAAACATACATGAAAACATTTTTATAAAACTTGGACATGGAGGATAAATATAACCCCAGTAAATACTTACGTATAAGCAATCTCGGATAGAAAACAATTGAGATTGAAACATTATCCCTTACCATAGATCTCATATGCTTTGTACATATCCGGACCTCCTGTATAATGATTTAAATAATGTCATTGAATTATTATAGAATCATATTCATTGTTAAGATATCATAATGGTTCACTTATGACTTTATATTACCCATTTTTTTGTAAATTCCATGTTAAAGCAGCGTTTTGGGGGAAATCGTTTTATTTATCATACGTGTTTGGACTTGTTGTTCTTGATATTATTATTACTTATATCTTGATTTACTTACTTTAATAATTTAAATCATTATTTATATATCGTATATATATTCAGTACATATATATATATATATACATATAATAGATAGATAAATGAAATGAAATACACTGTTCATGGAGACGGTAGGCCGTACGTATGCATGAACGCTGTTTTTTGGTTTCCTTAATGAATTAAGTAGATGAAATACATATATATATATACATAAATACAGTAGAATTATTATGTCATATATTTAATGATTACTTATTATATATACTTTATAATCATTCTTGAATTGTTAACATGGAAAATAAATCTCATCGCGTCGTGGAGACGGTAATCCGTACGTACGCATGAGTGATGATATCGTTCCCATATTTATTGAATGGAATTAGAGGGAATGATATAATATTTTAAAATAAGTATGATGCTATAAAAATCATATATAGTTATTCTTTACACCATTATACCCATACAAGTAAGGTGGTGGTGGAAAACAGATTACACCACGGCGTGGAGACGGTATTACGTACGTACGCACGCGCGATGATTTCTTTTTCCGTAGGATGGATAGAAGGTGAAATAGGGTTGTTTCATATTTATAATAACATATCAGTATATTATAGATACTGATTTTATTACTTTATAATGAAACAACTAAATAAGAAGAAGTTGAAGAAGAAAGAAACTTGATAGAATCGTTAGAAGAGATTACCTCTTCTTTGACGCACCTCCTTTAAGCTTCCTCTTAAGGAAGTAGAGTTGGTATTTTGAGAAGACAAGAACCTCCATAATGTTTATAGTGAATTGGAGAAGAGAAATGGTCAGGTTTTGGCCGAGCTTCAAGGCTCAAAAGGGTGTGAAGAGAAGAGGGAAGGGTTTCCCTTTTTATAAGGGAGGAGAGAGACACCTTTGGAAAAACTTAAAATATTAATTTATAATAAAGTAATATTTGGTTTTTAATAGATCAAAATTGATTTATTTCAAAGATAAGGTGGTTATGGGTATAAATCCTCTCAAACAATAGTTTTTAGAAAGGATTGGGTCATTATATTAACCTTATCCTTTAGTTTTAACTCTCAGTTAATTAGATTGACATTTACCATGTCACTTTGTATTTTTATATTATATAGTTAATAAACTTACCATATACATCCATGAGACCCCCAATTGGTCCATTAATGATACACCTATCTTGATATAAGTATCTTTGAAGAACCTTATATTTTTAGGAATATAATAACAATTAGTAATATAATATTTTTTTAAAAAAACTATTTTATGTCAATTTAGACACTATTTGGAAATTCAATTTTGTGAAAATCATAACAGCACGATTAGTTCGAAAAAAGTTAATTAAATCAATAATAACATGTCCTATTAACCTATAAAATTAGTTTATTTCATAAAAAGTCTCAAATTACATTTATTTGGGTATTTATAACATCAATTATGTTTATATTTCATTAATAATATAATTACTGCATCATCATTGTGTCATAAATAAATTAATTTATTTAATGTCTAAAAATTATAAATAAAATACCATTATGTAGGAAATAATTTTATCTTTCTAATTAATATTTATAGTCTAATTTATCTTATGTATAACCCCTATTAAAAATTATTTAGTTATTAAACTTTGATTTTAACTATTTTAACCCTTCTTTAAATAAATTAATAATAAATGTCCTAATCTAATCAATGTGGACCTAAATAGTCATATTTTATTCCTAAGGTTGTTTTTGGTCGAATAACACTTATCCAATAGAATTAGGACATGTGTTAGGGTAATAAGAATATCTTTTTTACCCTTAATTACCCTATTTACTTTTAACCGTGGTAAATAAAAGTAAAGAGTTACTATTCACCAAAAATTATTTTCATCTCATTGAACAACATTTTAGTCCTTGATATTAACCCTATCTCTTGGATTTTCGAAATTCCACTCATAGAAGCGGAAAAATTATGTTTTATGTGAATTTCCAAATTCTCCTAGGAGGTGGGTAAAAGACAGTGAAAAGTTCAATAAAAATTTTATATATCTAAAATTATTATAAAATGACTCCAATGAATTACATTGAACTTATATTGGTATTATGTAACAATTTTGACCTAAAATAAATTAAAATAAAATAAATAATTATTTAAATAAAAAGTTGGTTTTTGAATAGTAACCTAGTGTTTTCACTATTCATCAAAAATTGAAAGTTTTCAGAAAAATACCAAAACTTCACCCTAGGATAATTTCGATATTCCGAATCTAAAAATGAAGTCCATTTCAAAAGGTAAAATTTATAAAATTTTAAAAAGTGGGTATTACTGTTCATAACGGCTAGTTTATATAACATATCGTTGTTTAGCGAAACTCGGTATTGCGTACAACAGACACTATCGTGGAAGGTCACGATTGCGTGTAATGCAAGCCAAGTCAGGGATGCATGTTGTGCAAGCTCATATTGGTGTAGCGTACAACACAAGACATTAATGAAATTAAAAATAATATTTTTCATAAAATCTCGGGGTGTTACAATATCACGCACAATTCATTTTAAAAACAATCTCATGAAATTACATGATGTGTAATTCAGTTACTCTTCGTGTATTTCTTTTTATAGAGATACACTAAAAAATTGGTTACATCAAGTAATTTTTAATACATCCCAATCATTACACAATGTGTAATTATTTCATGATGATTATTCATTTCATGTCATAATCCAAGCTCATGTCTTCTGGCTAGAAACAGTTATAAGTCATGTAACTTCATAAAACGTTGTGTAATTATTCTACAGAAACCCTTCACCCTGTTTCCCATGGAATGAACCCAAACAATCTATAAATTCATCCAAAGAGTGGAAACCCATTATAAACCCATTTAACACATTTATAACTGGGCTATTTTAATTCAAAGAAACATATATACCCAAGCATAGGTCATTTTCCCCAAAAAAAGTCTCTCCATCTCTGAACATGACTCAGCCACCGAGGCTCAACCAAAAACTCAAAGAGGGATATATCAGAAAAAAATAAGGTATTTTACAATGTCTGCTTAATGAATTACCACCTTGGGAAAATGAACATAGTGGAAAATACATTAATCCAAAAAGTTACTTGTTGTATTATCAATTATGAGGATCATAATGGATCCAATAATTATGTATTTACAAAGGATGGGTCTGGAAATATTAGAGGAAGGATAGATATATTATCTTGCTAAAATGAATGTTTAACCATCTATCCAAGTAAAGATTAAAGAGGCTCATAAAGAGGATGTAGATATTTAAAAAAATGTGAGAAATGTTCCTACGTACAACATTGATTATAATGGAATAATAAGGTTTATGAATCGTGTATGTGTTCTTTATAAACAACATTTCAAGAAGGATTTGTTGGATGAGGCTCATAGATCATCGTATTCTTTTCATCATGGAAGTAAAAAATATTTATAAAGACCAAAAGGACTATTTACGGTGGGATAGGATAAAGAGAGATAATAAAGAGTAAGTTTCATGGTTCTTGGTTCCTTAGAAAGTTAAGGCTGGGAAATGGAAGACTTTGGGGCTATTACAACCATTTACCATACCTGAATGGAAATGGGAAAACATCACCATGTATTTTTTTTCCAGAATCCCCAAATAACTAAAGGCTATAATTCTATATTAGTTATAGTTGATCAACTTATAAAGTTGGCACACTTAATTGCTATCATATAAGATTTATCTCTTGATTTTCATTCCAGAATATATATTAGGGTAATGGTAATATTTCATAGAGTACCACTTTACATTATATCTAATCGGTATCTAAGGATCACCACATAGTTATAGTGAAGTATTCTGCAAGATTTGGATAAAGATTTATGTTATAGCAGTTCTTATAATCTTCATAAATATGGTCAGTTTGATAGGATCATAGAAACTCTTTAATAAAATTTGAGATCATCAAATATGTATTTCAAAGGTGTTTGGGATCAACACCTTCAATTGGTATAATTTTCATACAATAACTCCTTTCACTCCAGCATTTAGATGGATCTTTATGAATCCCTCTATGTTAAGAAGTGAAAAACTCAAACATACTAAAATGAAGTTGGAGAAGTAAATATATTGGGACCTAATCTAATTGAGGAAATTTTATATAAGGTTAGATCCATTAAATATAACATCATATTACTTGATGTTGAAAAAAAATATTCTAACAATTAACAGAAAGATTTATATTTTTATATTGGTAACAAGGTATTCCTACAAATATCTCCCTGGAAGAGGGTAATGAGATATAGAAATAAGGTAAAGATAATCCCTAGGTATATCAGTCATTTGAAAATTCTTGATCATATCGATACGGTAGCTTATCAGTTGTCTCTTCCACAAAATCTCTCTCAAACTCATGATGTGTTCTATTTATCTCTCTCGATGAAGTAAATACCTAACCCTTCACATGTACGAAACATAGAGGTGATATCGCTGGAGAAATATTTTTCTCATAAAGAACAACTGGTAGACATTGTAGATCATAGAGAGAAATTCCTACATAATAAGATCACTCTCTTGGTCATACTTTTATGGTGAAACCACCAATTTGAGGAAGTTATATGGGAATCTGAGGATGTGATGAGGTAGAAGTTTCTTCATTTGTTTTTATTTGAGTGATGAATTTTATGGGAGGAATTCATTTTAAGGGGGTTAGAATGTAACACCCTAATATTTTTATGAAATATTTCTCCTTAATAATTTTATTTCTTTGAATTTGTTTCATGTAACCATAAGTTTAGAATAACCAAAATAACATTATTAAAATATTATGTGACTTTTATCACCTAGAATATAGGTTAGAGAGTATGAATAGTAATAATTAAATTATGAAAAATAATGGTCTACACATTTATAGAATGAATTCATTAGTTATGAAATGATTATAATAAAATGAAAAAATACAATTTGAAAATAAAATTTTTTTAAAAAAAAATTTCTTTTCACGCATGAAATGTATTTTATATCAATATATTTTTTTAGTACATATTAGTAGATGATTTTAGTGAAATTTATATACTATCTACTTGAATAAATTTTTTAAACATTCAACAAATAGTTTTCTAAATATATGATAAGAATAAATCCAATATTAGGCATAAAAATGTATTCATTCTAAAAAGCAATTACTATTATATTTTTTGCACTTCATTTAAAAATAATTTCTTCCATTTATAAGTACTTAATTAGATAAAATTAATTATATATTGACAACAACTTGGTTGAAATATGGTAAACATACCCCTTTTATTTTTGGTCAGTATGAATAGTAACCATGATGAAATTTATTACCTCGTAAAAAAGCATAAATCAGGTTATTATAGGTAAAACATAAGTGATAAGACCATAATTTTTCTTCCCAATTCTTAGTTTATGAATTTAATTCGACCCGTATCACTTTAAGTAAGAATTTTATTAGTTTAATGGGACGTTTTCCATGAAAATTGATTATATATTATTTCTTTTAAATAAAGTAATAAAATGTCACTCCTTTTATTTTTAATATCTCTTATGTGTCCAAATAAGGAAAAAAGTGTGTTAGGAAGAAATATAAGTGTCTATTTTTATATTAATAAAATTATTTTCATTATCAAATTTTAATTTTAGTTTTTATTGTAAAAAAAACAATGTTTTATCAATGGAGATTACCTTCTTATTATTAGTCATATATAATAATCCACATAAAATTTTTTTGAACACAATAAAAACATTATAAATGAGGAATGACTGAAATAGGAAGTATTTATATATGTTAAGGAACCTATACAGATTATATAGTAACTTAAAATTTGGATTATTAATGTGACCTTTATGAATAGTATACTGAAAAATTGAATGGTAACCTCACAAATGAAAGTATAAATAAAATTTCTCCATCTTATAGGAGACAATATGATATAATTATATCATAGTATAAGTAAATATATATTTTAAAAATTATTAATTAAGGGTTGGTATTTCTGTAAGTCAAAAAAATTATTTCTAATTTTATGATTAATTTAAAAACTTAAATGAAAATTTATTTTCATAAATTCTATTCATAAGTTAATATTTTATTTTCTTGGGATTGTGAGATTATTTTATGAGACCGTAGTTAATTTTTAAAAGTGTTAAAAAATAAGTTACAATTTTAAAATCAGTATTTTTCTAGTAAATTATCATATTAATTATAAATTAAATTTATCATATTTATAAAATTATTTTCATAAAATGGAGTTCATTTTTTAATTCTACATGTCAAAAAATGGTTAGGGTGAATTTTTGGGATTTTTCTAAAATACATAAATTTTTAGTTAATAGTAAAATACGATAATTTATGATAAATGATAAATACATGAATAATGAAGTCATTGATCATGTATGGCTGATGTAAGCCCAAAATATAAAACTATACATCATTAATTTAATTTTTTGGGGGATAATTGTCAAACTATTCATATCATTGCTCCAAAATAATAAACTAATTATTAGAATAATGAGAAAAACACCAATATCCTCCATAATAAATACCACCACAAGCTCTTTTCCCCACACCTATCAAGCCTTAAAATTTGCTAAATTATACTAAAATATTCTCCCAAAACTCTTCCCCATGTCCAGTATATTTCTTTAATAAAATACCAAAACCAATCCCCTAAGGAGTTTCACAATTAGAAGGAATCAAGAGGTAAAACCCTCTTCCTTTTCTTTTGATTTCTTGTTAAATCCCTTCTATTCTTTTTATAACTTCACCTAACCACATCAAAATGATATGATAACTCTATTAGATTACATATACATGAATTTAATTATACTAATGGAATATTTCATCATCGTCCCTATTTCCCTCTCATTTTGTTCAAAAAATATAAAACATCATCTATGCTGTGTTAATTTATCACATTCAAGGATGAAGGGTTTTCAATTTTTATTACCATATTCAAGGCTGGTCATGAAGCAATTTTTATGGTTGAAAAATATTATAATATATATATATGTATGTATATGTATATGTATATGTATCTATATTCTTATATTTAATGTTATGGAATCATTTTATACACATGATATTAATTTATAAAACAAAATGATTTCGTTGTGATCGAAAACCGCCAAAATAAACACAATCAATAATTATTAACTATTTGTCTAATGATTCATCTTAATTCCTTAAAAAATGATATATAAGAAACAATTTTCCTCTATAAGATCATTAATAACATATAAGTTCAATTATGGATAATTACCCCCATATTACACAACCTTTCATGCATGTATACAAGTAAGCAAATCATGAAAACCATGGAAACCAACACTCCCAAACGTTGACATTGAATCTCTTAACCCATTAAAAAGGCCATAAATGAACTTAGTAAAGTTATAAAAAATAAAATATATGTATAAATGGTTATTTAATTACTAATTATTGAATCAAATTTGATTATTCAGTATATTAAGATCAAGTGAAAAACACCTTCAGACTTAATATAAGGGATTCTACCCGAACATCCATTATTCTTTTAGGAAGCTCTTTCTCTCTTAATACCCAAATTTAATTCTATTTTGTTTATATTTTAATCTTTTACAGTCTGTTTATATGATCCAAAATCATGTATTAAGATCCTTTCATCAATATTTTTTGGGGGTATACTTGTTTTTAAAAGGTTCCCTACTCAATTCTTCCCATTAAGAAAGCCTGATTTAAGGGAGCTTCCCAAATTCTTACACCTTTTAAAGTGCACACCATAATATATTTTAATCCAACTTAATTATTATCATTTTATTTTGAAACGTTCTTGTTTCAATTATGTTTTTTTATAATCTATTATTCCCTTTCCTTCTTTAAAGTATCTTTATTATTTTCCTTAAACCACGCTAAAATGTTTTATTTCTAGAGTTTATTAAATAGTTTTTTACGTGTTATCAATTCTTTTTGACATCACCTATCATGATATATTCATATTTTCCATTATTAATGTCCATGTGTGATTTATATCCTTTCTTTCATAGAAACCTTTATGATACTTCCATTCACTACTGGAAATCATTGTTTTACCAACACTTTTATACCAACGGTTCTTTTGAACCGTTGGTATAGGTATTATTTACCAATGGTTTGCATGAACTATTGGTAAAGATGGAATTTAAATGATTTTGACCAACGTTTTGATAAAACAGTTGGGAAAGAATTTTTCTTTACCAACGGTTCATGAAAACCGTTGGAAAAGATCGAGTTTAGATGAGGTTTTCCAACATTTTCATAAAACTATTGGGAAAGCATTGTTTTACCAATGGTTTTTAATTACCGTTGGAAAAAAACCCAATTTCGACTAAGGCAGGAAACCCCCCCCCCCCCCCATTCCAGAAGCAGATTGCAGAAGGTGTGTGACTCTCCCAGAAGTGATTCCTAACTCCCAGAAGCCCTTGAGAAGCCCCAACACAAGTGCACCTCTTCCATCTGATCATCTGCTAGGTTAGACTCCTTTCACCTCTTCTCAAGGATATCATTCCACCTCTTCTTAATGATATCCTTCTATTCTCAAGAATATCATTATTCCATATTTCTAGGGTTTTTGGAAAATTTTATGATTCACTACTCCATGTGTACTCAAATCACTAAATCTACGAATTGTGTACTCAAATCACTACATCGGTGTACAAATTTTCTAATTAATGTTTTCATTACACATATACATTTATAAGGGCATGGTGTTTCTTTATTGTGTTCTAATTTTGAATATTCATAGTTTTTTTAATCTCAATGCTTAAAATATTACAGCTTCATGTATATGAACTCATAAGAAATTTTTTGTAATATTTATTTATAGTATTTCATGAAAATCACTCCTCTCATTAAGATCATGTCAAACATGAAGATCTTATTCATCTTAATTTTTGTACAATATGTGTATTACCTAACAAGTATGTATCATTTTTCTATCAATATATATATATATATATAAAATGACACATTGTTCACTTATCCTTTTCACAATAGAACATATGGAGTATCTTCTTGAACTTTGAAAAATATTATGTGGTCCCAAATTATTATTTACAGAAGAAATAAGAAATACTTAAACCGTATAATCCAATGTTCTTTATGAATAAAATATCTACAAAGGTAACTCTCGGTGGGACCTCTCCTTTTACCATGTAGTACTTCTTCCTTCTTCATGAAACTAATTCACATAATGTCAAATTCGCAATATTAATGAATATTAGTTTTGCTAATATAACCATTAATTATTTTTCCTTCAACATCATACATGAGTTATTCAATCACCTTTTTAAAACACAATGACCATTTTCACTGATTTGGGGTTCCTCAAAATACTTGGTAAAATCAAAAAATACACTTGTATTGAATCGTTTTTCTCATATGGTTTCATGGATAAAAGTTCATCTTGAAAATCATGACTCTGTGGTTCAGATATCAAGAGGACCATGGGATTATTATTATTCACACAAATGAAGTTGTTTTATTCAACAATGTGTTTTTGTTTTCACTTTTGATTTGGCTAAAAGGGGAGCTTTGTGGTCATTAATCATGGTTGTGGGTGATTATTTAGGATATAAGATAGTATGACTTAATTTTACTTGATATATCCAATATTATTATTGATTTATGTTCAATTTGATTATCTTTGAAAAGTGATGTTGTTTAATAATTTTTTATTAATGGTTGTAATAAGGATGATATGGTATAAGGGTTCACATGATGTGTATAACGGTTGACATGGTGACTACGATAATCTAGTGTCCTAGGAATGTACATGGGAATGTATTCACAGTACATGACTTCTTTAGCCATGTAAATATACAAGGCCAATCCCTTAGGGTGAAAAGTATGTTTGGACAAATTGGGTGCTGAAAACGTCCCATTTACACAAGGATTTGTTTCATGGGTATGCCCACATGATGTGTTGGCCATAATATAGAGTAGGTAGTAATTATCTCAGTCAAAACACTTTCATTCCTGAAATATAAGACTATATGGTTAAATAGAAGAACCCATGTTCTAATGACATGCCTAACATGGTTTCTAACTCACCTCACTGAAAAATAAACTACAACACTGGTTAAATGAATACACCCTACCAACCTATGATCTATGGCCCCAAAACTAGGATCCTTTAATCCACGTTTAAGGTGAAACTTGATGAGGACATAACTACTTTTGATGTGATCCTCATCCTACTCCTCATCCTGATCTCCTTGAAGAAGTTAAAGTATAAATCTCATGTACTCCCAAAAAGACCCTTAAGGATTATGTATTCCTTGATCCACTTCCAATATCTTGCTGGGAAATCCTTGAATATAGGAATTAGAAATTCTGTATCAAATTTTCTTATATACACTGTATTTTTTGTATTTCTTAATATGATTCTCATATAGAGTCATGTGTCAGTTATGTTTTTATTTAAAGTAAAAAAAATTCATTTACCTAAATATTATTTTGATTGAACTTAAATATTATTGAATTTCTTTGAAATTAATTTTTTAAAAAAATTTATAGAATGGATAGAATTTGGATGTACGAAACTGATCAGACTTCAACTGATTTTCAAAATAATTTGAACCGCTTTTTAGATTTTGTATTTTACAAGGATTCAGGTAGTGGTCACATACACTACCAATGTTCTTATTGTGTTGGCAGACCATGGTTGAGTCGTGAAGCAGTTAGCTATTATATAACCAAATATGGTTTCCAAACAAACTATTATGTGTGTTATCACAATTCAGAGAAAATGAAATCTTAAAATGTTGATGATCCAAATGATATGACTAAATTGGAGAGTTTGATATATGATTGGTTTCCATTTGTTCGGTATCATGAGAAGGAAAGGATGTCCAACCAACAATATTTCGATAAAAGCACACATGATGAGTCCAATGAAAATGATGATGTTGATAGGGTGAAAAAATTGAATGATACTGTGACGACTCCAGTATATCGGCAACGTGGTAAAATAAAAAAGTTGGAATTTTTAATCTGATTGTTTCATGGGAAAACTATGTATGGGATTTCAAATACTGCAATTGATTAAATTCTTACCTTCTTGATGTAATTACTTCCAGATGATACAGATATTCCCTCAAACCACTATATGGCATGGAAGTTAATTTATGAAATTCGATTCACAAAAAAAAATTCTTGCTTGCCAGAATGATTGCAGCTTATTTTGGGAGGAAACTGCAGAAAGAAATGATTTTATCAAATGTGGAACCTCCTGATGGAAGCCAATAGATGATAGAACACCATCTGGTGTGCCAAAAAATGTAATGTAGAAATTTCCATTGATCCCCAGATTATGAACCTTTTCATGTCTGATGAAATATCAGTAAAAATGTGATGGAATGACACCGAGAGAAAAAAGAATAATGAAGAGTTGGTTCACCCTGCAGATGAATTTTCATGGCAGAGATTTGATTCTTGGTATCCTGAATTTGCAGCCAATGTGCGTAATGTGAGACTGGGTCTTTCATGTGACAGTTTTAATCCATTTGGGCAGATGCTTACTTTTCACAGCACATGGCCGGTTTTCATACACATTTAAAACCTTTCCCCATGGTTGTGTATGAAAAATCCTTATACATTCTTGAGTATACTGATATTTGGCCCTTATGATCCCAGAAATGATATATATGTATAAATTAAACCTTTAATAAAAGAGTTGAAACTTCTTTGGGATGTGGGTGTGCCCACATACGATGCATGTTATAAAGACATATTTCAGATGCGTGATGTGCTTATGTGGATGATCAATTATTTTCCTTTTTATGTAATGATGTCTGGATGGAGAACAAAAGGAAAATTTTCATTTCCTGTTTGTAGGAAGAATACTCAATCGGGAAGACTAAAATATCTTCGTAGTTTTAGTTTTATGGGACATCGATGATTCTTTACAATGAACCATCCATATAGAAACAATCATCAAAGATTTAAAAATACCATGGAGACTGACGATCCACCTCAGCATATGTCTGAAACTAATGTGCTTAATGAATTGAATGATTTCAGTTATTCATTTGGGAAGGGTGTAATGAAATATAGAAAGAGAGAAACAAATTACACTGATACCAATTACAATTGGAAGAAGAATAGTATATTCTTGGATTTGTCGTATTGGTCGACTAACTTGTTACGTCATTTCTTAGACGTAATGCACATTGAAAATAATATATGTGAAATGTTGATTTCGATTCTTCAAAATGTCAAGGGGAAGACAAAAGATGATTTATGATCTCGGTGTGTCTTGGTAGATTAGGGGATCAGACCAGAATTGAATCTTGTCTGTATCAGTGAAAATAAATGGCAAGTTCCATGTTCTTCTTCTATGATGACGCCTGCTGAAAAAAATCAATTTCTGGAAGTGCTATAGACTATTAAAGTTCCTGATGGGGATTCAAGAAAAATATCAAAACGGGTCAATAGAAAATAGTTGTAGCTTAAATCTTTGAAGACTCATGATTATCACGTCCTTTTTCATGAGTTGATTCTAATAGCAATATGTCATCTCTTGTGCAATAATGTAAGAGTCTTAGTTATTTGGTTATTCTATTTGTTTAGAGATATTTGTGCTAAGAGGTTCTCCAAATACTTATTGCAAAAACTGTTGGCAGAGACACCATTAATTTTGTGTGATTTATAGAAAATATTCCCTCCATCTTTTTTTACATGCATGTTGCATCTGACTGTCCATCTTCTGACCGAAATACTTCTTGGATGACCCGTTTTTTCTGTTGAATGTATCCAACTGAAAGAAACATGTACACATTGAAGTCATATGTTTAGAATGGGAATTATCTCGAAGGTTCTATTGGGAATGGTTACTTGGCTCAAGAATGTATGGATCTATGCTCAATGTATTTGTCTGATCTTACTGTGAGAATAAACAGACCAATGAGAAATGAAGAACAGTATGGGAAAATGGAACCCAATTTTCCATCACTTCCTCAGACTAGAGGGATTCCGGGATCATATACATTGCTAACATTAAGTCTTAAAGAGCGAGAGATGGCACATCGCATAGTGTTGTCCAATTGTGATTTGTTTGATGTGTATATCAAGTATGTAAATTGTACATGTATCTCTTATCTTATCTCTAGTCATTTTAAATATTTGTTAAAATATTATTATTTTTATCTACAGGGAACATAAAGAATTGATATATAGAAAGCATCGTTCTTTATCTTTGAGAAGGAAAGAGACTTTTCATAGCAAAGGGTTTTCTGCTTGGTTGAAATTGAAGGTAAAAATATTTCTGAAATAACTAAATAAAAATAATATTTAATTAAGTTTACTATTTGATTATATTTCAGGTATTGATTTTTCCTGCAGAATCTGTTTTTGAGGAAATAAGAGCTTTGTCTTTTGTTCCTAATACTATGGTTCTTGCTTGTAAATCACTTGTGATCAATGGATACAAATTTATTATCACTGAACGAGTAAGAAAAATGAGAACACAACATGATGGTGTTATGTTAACTTCCAAAATAGACTGTTATTCCAGTTCATCGGATAATATACCTCATTCTTAAAATGTTTCTTATTATGGAGTCATGGAGAAAAATAATAATTCTGGATTATTACTCGCATGGTCCTGTCACGATGATGAAATGTCAATGGTTTGATTCAATGACAAGGCATGGAACATTTATTGATGATTGTGGATTTCGAGTTATTGACATAACTCACACTCTTTCCACTGATGAAAAATATGTATTAGAATCAATGGTAAAACAAATTTTTTATGTCAAAGATCATTATCATCCTAAATTTGGTGTAATTATTTAAGTAAATCCTAGACATGTTTTTGATGATGGTGATGATGAATTTAACGTTATCCCTACTGTAATTAGAAGAAATCTGTTTATTACTTATGATGAATCCAATAGCTCAATTGTCAAAGATGATTGTCAACCCGAAGTTGTGGTGGGAAATATATAGAATCATATAGTCGTTTTCTCACCTACATGTTTCACCTGCATCATTTAGAGTGTGTATCCTATTAATTACCTTCAAACCACCATAAATATTATGTTTCTTTGTGTTTTTTTATCAGAATGGGTTTTCTATATTTTGTTTTTTGGGTTACACATTAGTTATCTATTTCTAATTACTTAAATATTTTTTGCACTGTAGGAAATGACACCCATTGAAGGGAGGCGGTGGAAAAAGTTGAAAGAAAATAATCATCACATGACACCGATGGGAGTTCCTCCACTCATACCTGTTGTGAGTATTTTATTTCAAATATATATATTTCAATAACTTATAATATCATGTGTTTACTTTTGTGTTAAACTTTTTTTCATGATCCACCCACTAGACAAAAGATATCTGATAAGGAGCCGGATATTGATCCCAGTATAGAGGCTGGTGGTGGGAGGGGGTGGTGTCAGAGTTAGACGATCACCTAGTGGTCCCGGTACTGAGGCTGGTGGTATGAGGGATCGTGGTGCGAGAGTTAGATGATCCACTTGTCGTACCCAATTGGACTATTCCCCAACCACAGACGTATATTCTACACCCAATTTTGATCCTGGTGTGTCTTTAGGGACACACAGGATATTTAGGCCTCCGATGTTTACACTACCATTTGGCCAGACATCTGTGCCATCATCTTTTGCTTCTGTTTCATCATCTCTGAGCTATTATATTCCACCTTATTTGACTCCTGCTCCGACACAGTATGTGGCTGAGGAGCATACACTAAGGGACCCTCCACCTGTACATGATATTCCTTCAGCTTCTGCACATCCAGTGACGCCCATTGTTCCGACTACCACAGGTATATTTATATAACTCTAAAAAAATTATACAAAAATTTATTTTTATTATAACTTGTACTGATATTTTTTTCATTAATAATAGATTCATCTATTGATAGGAGGCGAGTAAGGAGGCATACTCGCTTGTGTATGGTATGGAACCACCAGAAACAGTTTATGGTTGAATACAATGATAATGGATATATTATTGATAAATCTGGGTAGGAATGTTGGGGGTTTTTGGCGATGCTAGCCAAATACTCTGACATCATTCCGGTCATCCCTCTCTCTTGGAGACATCTACCACATGAAGTCAAGGATAATGCATGGGCACAAATATGTGTAAAAAATATATTGGATTTAATTTATTTTTTTTATTTATATGAATTAATCTGTTGGGTGTCAGCTTCGGTATAACTTCCCTAATGGCGAAGGTGCATGACCAGCTCATTTAAAGGAGCTAAGAGAGCTTTAGAGAGCTTATAAGAATGATTTGTATGTTGGCTGGTGTGATCTGGTGGGCACGGAGTTAGAGGCATTACCTATTGTGGATGACTTCCTGATAAAACAATATCGCCAAATGACTACCCATTGGGCCACTGCCAAATTTAAGGTATTAATCCCATTTGAGGTATTTAAATTACAGTTTTCATATTTTTCATTAATATTATCTAATTTATTATTAAACATTATTTAGGAATCTTCTGAAGAAAACAAAAAAAAACCTTGATTCAATGAAATATCTCCACTCTTTGGGGAGCACTACTATGTTAGATCATGAGAGGCAGTTGGTACGATATAGTTGTTTATAGTTTTTCATTAGGAATTTCCCTTTTTATTGTTTTCTACTTAAATTATGTGATTTATTGAATATTGAATATATGATTATACTTGCACTTTATATTGTTTCAATGATATTACAGAAGCACAAATTTAATATTGAAGGATGTATCCCTCGAGGAAAATTGTTTTGCTCGGGTAGGAGGAAAAAATATGGAACTAAAGTTAATGAACCGACCCAAGAATAGATTGTAAGTTTTAATTTGTTTATTTAAAAGTTTAATATCTATTTTGAAATTTAATAATCTATTAATATTTTTAACAAGAAGCTTTAGAGGCCCTTGATTCCCAGGATCCAGACAATTTAGGGCCACATGATCATTTATATCAGGGTTTGGGAGATGAGGACTCTGGTCCAGTATGCTGCCGACCTGGTAAGAATATAGTCCCGACGAGGTATTAGTCCTCTCCAGGTATCCATTCTAGTACCACCGATTTGGAACAGGTCAAGGAGTATGCAAGACAGTCTAATAAATGGGTCACAGAGTTGGAAGTACAAGTTCAAACGAGGGACAAAGAATTTATGAAACTGATGAAAGCTTTATCTTCATCACTTCCACCAGAGGCCATCATGGCTTGTCAGACATATATGTCATCGATGGGTGCATTATCCAATGAACCAGGAAAGATTTCTAGTGGTGGTCGAGATGATGACGTTCCTGGTGATGACGAGGATGCTGAAGAGGATGAGGGAGAGGATGAGGATGAGGACGAGGGCGAGGATGGGGCCGAGAGTGAGGATGGGACCAAGGGATAGGATAGGGCTGAGGATGAGCATGGGTACGATGACGAGGACGACGATGAGGACGGAGATGGTGGCGAGGATGAGGTCGATGATGACAGTGGTGATGGTGATGGTGATCAGGGGCATATTGATCCATTACATTTTTGAATTCTGTATAACTCTTTATTTTTGAACCTGGAATTCACTCTGGTATGGATATTTTTTAATTCAGTATAACTCTTTAGTTTTTACCAAATATGAAAGCCTCTTTAATTTAAGAATTCTTTAAATTTAATTTAGCTTCTTTCTTAATTCTTCTTAATTATATTGAATTTCATATATTGAATAAGTTTTCTTTAATATAATTCTTTCATTTCATAAATAAAGTCATGTTTTTATAATAAAACCCCTCCAACGGAGATGCGATGTCTGTGAAAACTCATAGTGATAGTTTAGGGTGTGATAATTTGACTCTCAATTAGTAGTTTCAACAACCTAGTACCACTTTTAAAAACAAGGAATATAAAATATACATCTTTATCATACCAAAATCCTAAATCAAGAGCCGATTTTTTATAACATAAGATCAGTTTCTATAATGTGAAGGAAAAATACATAGGATTTATTTGGAATCCTGGCTGGAAGATGCTGCCCCACGGATGTCGCTGGACCAATCCAACATGTCGCGGTAACGCCTCGGTCACCTCGTGGTCACGCCACGGTCACGCCGCAGTCACGCTGTAGTAATGTCTTGATTTGGACCTGCTCCAGGATGACACCCCATGATGGTTCACAGTTCTGTCATAATTCAATGTATGATAACTAGATAGAGATTTAGATACATTACCCACCCTCTTTCCTGGACCCTGGACAGCCCCCCACCTTCCTCCCTGGAACCCAGACAGCCCCCCCTCCCTCCCGCCTCAATCTGAGCCACGGTGTGGCCGGTACCACTCAAAGTGTCTTTCTTTTGTTTAAAATGGATACTCTTTTAAGTAAAAACAACTGCAATACATAAAATCAACCAAACGCATTCGGATTGTGTTGATACTTTAGGAAAATGATCCATTGGTCATTTGTGATGTGTACGAGTCAACCCGACCTCAATCTGAGGCATGGTGTTTCCGGAACCACTCAAAGTGTCTCACTTTTATTTGAAATGGACAACATTTTAAGTGAAAACAACAACTAGCATACGGAAAACCGACCAAACGCATTCGGATTGTGTTGATACTTCAACACAACGGTCCATGGGTCATTTTTGGCATGTACGAGCCAACATATCCTCAATATGAGGTGCGGTGTGGCCAGCACCACTCAAAGTACCTCTTTTCTTTCAAAAGGATGTCATCTTAAGTGAATACAACAACTGACATACGTAAAACCGAGCAAAGTCATTCGGATTCTGTTGAAACTTTAGGACAACGATCCATGGGTCATATGTGATGTGTACAAGTCAACCCTGCCTCAATCCGAGGGTCGGTGTAGCTAGCACCACTCAAGATGTCTCACTTTTATTTGAAATGGACAAGATTTTAAGTGAAAACAAGAACTTTCATACTAAAAACCGACCAAACGCATTCGGACGTGTGGTTTTCATGGCACTATTGAAAATGTGTTTTTTAGGTGTTAGACGCGCTTGTAAAGCGTCCATAGGGTGGTCGAAACTGGACAAATGACCTCAGAATGCCCATAAATTGGATGACAATAAAGGGTGGGTGAACTGTGAAATGGTCGGCCAGACGACACATCAATCGGTGGTGTCGTGTGACCACGCTGGCCGAAAATGCACTCCGGGTGTCGTAAATGGCCAAAACATGGGTTTTACGGTAAAATTCATACCTAATAACATCAGAATGACTTGAAATCACACAAAAACACCATAATTATTATTATTGAGGTGTAAGAGGAGACGACACGTCATTCGGACGTGTGGTTTGCACGGAACAGCTGAATATGTGTTTTTTAGGTGTTTAGCGCATTTGAAAAGCATGTATGGGGTGGTCAAAACCCTCCGAACAACCTCGGAATGCCCTGAAATTGGACCAAAATATAGGGGGAGTAAATCATAAAATGTTCGGCCAGACGACATGTCAATCGGAGGTGTCGTGTGACCGTGCTGGCCGAAAACGCATTTCGCGTGTCGTAAATGGCCAAAACATGGGGTTTACTGTCAAATGCATGCCGAATGACATCAGAATGACTTGAAATCACACTAAAACACCCTAATTATTATTCTAGAGGTGTACGAGGATATATCACATCATTCGGATGCACGTTTTGCGTGGTACAACTGAATATGTGTTTTTTAGGTGTTTGTCGCACTTGAAAAGCGTGCGTGGGGTGGTCGAAACTGGCCGAATGACCTCGGAATGCCATGAAATAAAACGATGACAAAGGGTGGGTGAATTGTGAAATTTTTGGCTAGACGGAATGTCAATCGGAGGTTTCGTGTGACTACACGGTCCAAAAACGCACTATGTGGGCCGTGAATGGACAAAACATGCGTTTAACAGTAAAATGAATGCCGAATGACATCAGAATGACTTGAAATCACATGAAAACACCCTAATAATTATTATTTAAGTGTACGAGGAGACAACACATCATTCAGACATGTGGTTTGCGCAACACGACTGAATATGTGTTTTTTAGGTGATTGGCGTGCTTGAAAAGCATGCGTGAGGTGGTCGAAATCGGCCGAAGGACCTCAGAATGCCATGAAATTGGACAAAAACAAAGGGTGGGTGAATTGTGAAATGTTTGGCTAGATGGAACGTCAAACGGAGGTGTCATGTGACCGCACTGGCCGAAAACACACTCTGTGTGTCGTAAATGGCCAAAACAAGCATTTAACAGTCAAATGCATGAAGAACGACATCGAATGACTTGAAATTACACAAAAACACCCTAATTATTATTATTGAGGTGTACGAGGAGACGTCATGTCATTCGGATGTGCGATTTGCGCAGCACGGTTGAATATGTGTTTTTAGGTGTTTGGCACGCTTGAAAAGAGTGTGTAGGGTGGTTGAAACCGGCTGAATGACCTCGGAATGCCATGAAATTGGACGACAACAAAGTGTGGGTGAATTGTGAAACAGTTGGCCAGACAACACATCAATAGGAGGTGTCGTGTGACCGTGCTGGTAGAAAACGCACCCCGCGTGTCGTAAATGGCCAAAACATGTGTTTAACAGTCAAATGCATGCCAAACGACATCGAAATGACTTTAAATCACATGAAAGCACCCTAATTATTATTCGTGAGGTGTATCAGGAGATGGAACGTCATTCGTATGGGCGGTTTTCACAGCACGGATGAATATGTGTTTTTTAGGTGTTTGGCGTGCTAGAAAAGCATGTGTGGGGTGGTCGAAACTGGTCGAACAACCTCCAAATGCCTTGAAATCAGACGACAACAATGGGTGGGTGAATTGTGAAATGTTCGGACAGAATACACATCAATTGGAGGTGTCGTGTGACTGCGCTGGTCTAAAACGCACTCTGCATGTTGTAAATGGCCAAAACATGGGTTTTACAGTCAAATGCATGCCGAACGACATCATAATGACTTGAAATCACACAAAACACCCTAATTATTATTAGTGAGGTGTACAAGGAGACGACACATCATTTGGACGTGCGGTTTGCATGGAACGGCAGAATATGTGTTTTCTACGTGTTTGGCGTGCTTGAAAAGCATGCGTGGAATGGTCGAAACCGGACGAACAACCTCGGAATGCCATGAAATCAGACGACAACAAACGTTGAATGAATTTTGAAATGTTCGGCCAGAGGTCACATCAATCGGAGGTGTCGTGTGACCACGCTGGCCGAAAATGCACTTCATGTGTCGTAAATGTCAAAAACATGCGTTTAACGGTAAAATGCATGTCGGACAACATAGGAATGACTTGAAATCACACAAAAACACCCTAATTATTATTCGTGAGGTGTACGAGGAGACGAAACGTCATTCGGACGCGTGGTTTGCGATTCATGGCTGAATATGTGTTTTTAGGTGTTTGGCGTGCTTCAAAAGCGTGCATGGGGTAGTCGAAACTGGCCGAACGACCTCAGAATGCCATGAAATCGGACGACAACAAAGGGTGGGTGAATTGTGAAATGGTATGCTAGACGGAACATCAATCGGAGGTGTCATGTGACCGCGCTGTCTGAAAACACACTCTGCGTGTTGTAAATGGCCAAAACATGGGTTTTACAGTCAAATGCATACTGTACGACATAGGAATGACTTGAAATCACACGAAAACACCCTAATTATTATTCGTGAGGTGTAAGAGGAGAGGAAACGTCATTCGGAAGCGCAGTTTTCCTGACACGGCTGAATATGTGTTTTTACGTGTTTGGCGCACTTGAAAAGCATGCATGGGGTGGTCAAAACTGGCCGAACGGCCTCAGAATGCCATGTAATTGGACGACATCAAAGGGTTGGTGAATTGTGAAATGGTCAACCAGAAGGCACGTCAATCGAAGGTGTCATGTGACCGCGCTGGCCGAAAATGCACTCTGGATGTCGTAAATGGCCAAAACATGGGTTTTGCAGTCAAATGCATGCCGAAAAAAATTGGAATGACTTGAAATCAAACGAAAACACCCAAATTATTATTCGTGTGGTGTGCGAGAATACGACATGTCATTTGAACGCGTGGTTTGCCCGGTACGGCTAAATATGTGTTTTTTAGGTGTTTTGTGCACTTGAAAAGCAAGCGTGGTGTGGTCGAAACTAGCCAAACAACCACTGAATTCCATGAAATCATAAAACAACAAAGTGTGAGTGAATTTTAAAATGGTCAGCCAGATGAAACGTCAATCGGAGGTGTCGTGTGACCGAGCTGGCCGAAAACACACTCTGCGTGTCGTAAATGGGAAAAACATGGGTTTTACAGTCAAATGCATGCTGAAACACATCCGAATTACTTGAAATAAAACCAAAACACCCTAATTTATATTCTTGAGGTTAAAAGGGATATGGGATGTCATTCAGATGTGCGGTTTACGTGGCACGGCTGAATATGTGTTTTTTAGGTGTTTGGCGCGCTTGAAAATCATGCGTGGGGTGGTCGAAACCGGCCGAACGACCTTAGAATTCCATGAAATTGGACGACATCAAAGGATGGATGAATTGTGAAATGGTTGGCTAGACGGCACGTCAGTCAGAGGTGTCGTGTGACTGCGCTATCTGAAAACGCACTCCGTGTGTCGTAAATGGCCAAAACATGGGTTTTACGGTCAAAGGCATGTCAAACGACATCAGAATGACTTGAAATCAGACGAAAAAACCCTAATTATTATTCTTGATGTGTTCAAAGAGACGACGTATCATTTGGACATGCGGTTTGCGCAGCATGGATGAATATGTGTTTTTTAGGTGTTTTGTGTGCTTGAAAAGCATGCGTGGGGTGGTCGAAATTGGCCAAACGAACTAGGAATTCCATGAAATCGGACGACAACAAACTGTGGGTGAATTGATAAATGGTCCGCTAGACGACACATCAATCGGAGGTGTCTTGTGACTGCGTTAGCTGAAAACGCACTCCGCGTGTCGTAAATGGTCAGAACATGGGTTTTATGGTCAAATGCAAGCCGAACAACATCGGAATAAATTGAAATCACATGAAAACACCCTAATTATTATTCGTGAGGCATACGAGAGGAAGACACAACATTTGGACATGTGGTTTTCACGGCACGACTGAATATGTGTTTTTAGGTGTTTGGCGCACTTGAAAAGCTTGCGTGGGGTGGTCGAAACCAGTCGAACGACCTCAGAATTCCATGAAATCAGACGACAACAAAGGGTGGGTAAATTTTGAAATGGTCGGCTAGACGGAACATTAATCGGAGGTGTCGTGTGACCGCGCTGGCCGAAAACGCACTCCAGGTGTCATAAATGGCCAAAACAAGCGTTTAACAGTCAAATGCATTCCGAACGACATCAGAATGACTTCAAATCACATGCAACCACCCTAATTATTATTCATGAGGTGTACGATGAGAATTCACATCATTTAGATGTTTGGTTTGCCTGGCACCACTGAATATGTGTTTTTTAGGTGTTTGGAACGCTTGAAAAGCGTGCGTGGGGTTGTCAAAATCAGCCGAACGACCTTGGAATGCCATGAAATTGGACGAAAACAAAGGGTGGGTGAATTGTGAAATGGTCGGCTAGGCAGAACGTCAATCAGAGGTGTCGTGTGACCGCTGTTTCGGTGCGGATGTGCGTCGGGTTACGCTGTTCCGCCAGGACGCGTTCGCGCGTGCACCCGTCGACCCGGGGGGATGGGCGCGCGGCTTGTGGCCCCGCAGTCCCGCTTTCCAAAGGCGGGTGGCATCCGTCCCTTATTCAAGGGCGTCTGCTCCTTGATCGAAACCGGGATGATGGGACGTCGGCTCCTCCTTCCGTGGACGTCTCCTCGGAACTCGTCGCCTAATCCGGGTCTCCCTCATAGATTTAAGAATGTTCGTGAATCTCGTTCCCAGCGCCATATCTGCATGGACACCGGTTAATTACGCTGCTTCCACCCGGACGTTCCAAGGAGTCTGGTCGGGGCAGCAACCTGCGGTGAGGAGACCGGGTGGCTCCGGGTGTTGGGGGCGTGTCTTAGCACTGCGACTCTACATGTCTGCCTTCCGTCCCTAATAGGGCTTCTCGAAGGCGTGACGGCCTGAGGCGTCCTGCGCTGGGCGCGGGGAACTGTGGTACCTGAGGTTTTCCTCAGCTTCCCATGTTTAACACGGGGTATGCCGCGAGTTTAACGTCCAGCGGGGACGACATCGGACTGATCAACACGAAGAGTGGATCAGATGACAGAACCCCTTACGGGGAACCTCCGACGCTGGGGCCAGCACATGGGCGGCTTCCCGAGTGAAGTGGAGTGGAATGAAGTGGCGTGACCCCACCGGGATGTGGCGGCCCGGTTAAGGATCAGGATGGATGATGGAGTGAAGATCTTGGACCCCGTAGGGGCTTCCTACGTACCGCGCGTTAGCGTGGATCAAAGTCAGCGTAGTTCGGATATACAGTTTAGCGTCATGCTGGACGTTGGCAAGCCGACTCACGAAGAGATCGAGGCCGCCGGGCGGAGGATTGAACCGAACCACCTCGCACAGAGGGGGATGGAACGGCCGGGTGAATCACAGTTTTACGTCATGCTGGACGTTGAAGGGAGAAATAGGAAAAGGCAGTGGGGAAGTGCAATGGAGATACACATGTGCAGTCCCCCACAAGAGCGGATTCATAGGTGAATCGACGCGAATGTGAACCCAGGAGGGGTCCACGGATGGACGAACCGACGTAAATACGACCGGGACGACCAGGTGGTGGGCTTGAACCTCGGAGAGGCTTCCTACGTACCCTGTTTAGAAGACAGGGATCAAAGTTCACGTAGTTCGTTCTGCTTGTAACACTCTACCCCCGTGGGCGAAGGCCACTCCAATCCCGACATCCCTACAGAGACGAGCGGGTGGGGGCCACATCCAAACCGGGAGGACCCTGCGTGCGAGGCACGGGATCGGGTGATGCGGACGGTTTAACGTCTTGCCGGACGAAGTACAGTTTAACGTCGTGTGTTGAGGATGAAGCGGACGGTTTAACGTCTTGCCGGACGAAGTACAGTTTAACGTCGTGTGTTGAGGACGAAGATGCTTGGCAGTTTAACGTCTTGCAGCACATACGATGGGGGCTAGGCAGTTTAACGTCATGCAGCTTGGACGTATTACAGTTTAACGTCATGCTGGACGAATGCGAGCCGACTCACGAGGAGGTCGAGGCTGTCGGTGGGTCCGTGTCACTTCGCGCGAGCCTGGAGGGCCGTACGGGAAGACAACGCACGGCGCGGGCACTCGGGATGAAGATCATCGGGCACCACGCAGGCGGGTACCCTCAGGGGGTCAAAGGGGGAGACCCTGGCGGTTTGCGCGCAAAAAAGATGCTTTGCGTTCAAAACAGCGGGTCGACGCGCAAAATGGCGGACTGGCGCGCAATCGGGCCAGCCCTTTGCGCGCGAATGATAGAGATTGCGCGCACTGGGCTTCGGATAGCGCACGGGGGTAACGGCTCATTCTTTAATTAATGGCCACTTTTAAAATGGGGGGTGCGCGCAACCGGGCTGGATTGCGCGCACCCGGGGGCAATTGCGCGCAAGAGGCTTCTTTTGCGCGCAAATGCCTTTGAGTGAAGGGTTATTCAAAGGAAATGAGCCAAAGGGATTACGCGCGAAGGCGAACCCCGAGGCTTTCTTGCGCGAAAGAAAGGAGGTTACCTGAAGATCGGCATTGCGCGCGGAAGGGGTTGGATTGCGCGAACGAGCGACGCTTCGGATTCCGGACACCCTCAAAACGTCGGGGGTCGCCTTATATTTATAGGCCACCCCGGGCGCGGAATTCGCTTCGCGGGCGCGGAATTCCCTTCGCGGGCGCAGAATCCGGACTCGGCCCGCAAGGGAGTCGCGGGAGCTCGGGGCGCGCAAACTTGCGCGCTGGCCCTGTGGATTGCGCGCATCCCGGGAGGATTGCGCGCCGCGACTCAACTTTGCGCGCGGGACTCTAAAATTCCGCGCAAGACCTCCGGGCCCTCCGGAACAGGCTTCTGACTCCAAATATCACTTCGCTTTCCGCATCCGGAACTTCGTTTGGGGATCAACGGACTTTTCCGGCGTCTACAAAAGCCCCCCCTCGGAATCTGATCGGCGAGAGGTCGCAACGATCGGGTTCCAAGGGAGACGCCGGAATGTCGAAGTCCTGGGCGGCGCGGGATTGTGGCGCGCAAAAAAGGGCGTCGGGCGCGACATTCGCCGCTGCGGTCACGCAAAGCACTTTCCGCGCAGCGTGGACCCCGGCCTCGCCTATAAATAGGGGTCCAGGGTCCCGCGTTCCGTACACAGGCCTTCCGCGCGATAAGCTCCAACGCTCTCGTGCGCGAAATTGCCTTTTCCGGCGCGAAATTCGCCCGATCGGCGCGCAAAACCGTCCGGATTTCGCCCTGTCCTTACGCGAAAACCCGGAACTTTACGCGCCATTCTTTCCGATTGCGCGCCGTCCACTTGGATTGCGCGCTAACCTTCAAACTTTTCTACCAGCCTCGTCTGATCCCGCACGCTTCATCCCTTTACCCGCACGACCCCCGGAGCTTCTGAGATGGCCGCGAATCAAGGAAATGAGGGGGATGCCGCCATTCGCAGAGCAGAGATGGCGGCGAACGAGGAGGTTTACGGAGCCAAGGAGATTGTTTCCAACAATCAATCCTTGTTCGACTTGCTGGCGCCGGCCCAGAAGACATGTCCACTGTCGGACAACCTGCCGCTCTGGAACTTCGGCATCCTAGATGAGGTTCCGGTGCCAGGGTTCGAGGTTGATGCGCCACGGACCTGGGTGACTCGGAAGGAAGAGCTTCCCCACTATAACATCACCAACAATGGGCATCCTGCCAGGGAGACCAGACACTTAGATGTCTATGTCCTGAACCCGAGGACGTGAACCATCGTCGGAAGTGAGCCTACTGTGGAGAACTCTCCAGCCCTCTACTCGAGCATATATCGCCAGAGTGTCACTGACGACACCAAGGGCTGGATGAAGGACTGGGACTTGCGGTCTGGGGGCAACTTCACCAGTGAGTGGGCCTGGGCGTTCTGGGTACGCCACACTTGCGATCACTTCGCGGAGGAGCTGCGGTACATCGGCCTGTTTGAGGCGGTGTGGACGTCGCAGTTCCACTTCTACCAGCAGTCCGAGCTCGGGCCGGAGCTGTTCACCCGCTGGTCCCCGGACACCAACACCTTCCATCTTCACCATGGGGAGGTCGGCATCAGTCTCTGGGACATCCACTGCATCGGAGGTATCCCGCTGGAGGGTTACCAGTACGATGAGTTCCTGCCTCTGAGGAACACCTGGGGAGACAGGTCACGGACTCCCATCCTGACGTGGCATCTGCTGGACCTGGCTACAGAGCGGCTCGGGGTCAAGGACTTCCAGAAGGACATAGCCTACAAGGAGTGGTTCGGCCAGTTCTTGGAGCATGACCCGGCGGTCAAGATGCCAGGCAGGGGAAGCGGTGCCCGACTGCGGCTCAGAGGAGCCGGAACGGGTCGTACTGGCGGGTCCTGTAGATGGGCGACTACCGCTCATGGGGGTATCGCGTCATCGAGGCCCGGGACCCAAATGTCCGGTACGCGGCGTTCCTGGCCGCCTTCCTGAGTGGGTGGCTCCTGCCAGTGCGGGACGCGAGAATGGGCATTCGCCCGGCGACACTGGCGATGGCGGGCGCTATGGCCGCCAACAAAAGATACAACCTCGGGGTCCCAGTGTTGGCGAAGCTGTATGCCATCCTGGGACGCATCTCACGAGGGGGGTCGCCACGAAGGATCGGTGGGCCCTTCCAATTCTTCCACGGCTGGGTGGCTTCTCACCTTGGTGGGTACACGTTTCTGAACGCCATCGTTCCTCCGGGCAACGGCCTGCGACCCTCCCTGCTGAACATTGCGGGGGTCGCTCCGATGACCCTAAGTGAGGAGGGCGTGAGGATTCGGATTGTCAATCACGCCAATTTCAACTTCAGCCCGTTCCCCACTCCCGTTGGCCAGATGATCGACAACGGGCAGGGTCCGCTGGAGCAGCACGAGTACTTCCTGAACATGCGGGGCGGGGTGCTCGTGGCTCGGATCGACGGGAAGGTGATCTGCGAGCCTTACATGCCAACCCGGTTCGCCAGGCAGTTCGGGTGCCTTCAACGGATGCCGAAGAGGGTATTCACTGCTGTCCGGGAGGAGACGAACCCTGGCGTCCTTCGCCAGATGTGGCTGATGTTCGTCACCTTTGGCTCTGGCGACGTCATCACTCTCCCTCCTACCGGAGTCGACGCAGGCTTGGCAACCGAGTACGCCGAACACTGGGCCATCGCGTACCCCGAGGGGCTCCTACGGAAGCCAGTTCGGTGGCTCGAGGTCACCCGTGCGGAGACCGGGCGTCAAGGAAGGAGGCGAAGCGCCGCCACACGGGGGAGAACGGAGGCGCGCCAAGCAGCGGAGCCGGCGCGGGCAGGGACTTCGGCGGCGGGCACATCGCAAGCTGCCGCCACGACTTCAGCGCCCGGAGAGGGGGCACAGGCGGCGGTCGGGGAGTGGCCCGGGAAGCAGGTAAGGCGTCTGCTCGAACCCTCCCATGATGCGGTCTTCCCGGCGCTGTGGTCGGCCTGGATGACCCTGCGGCAATCACTGAGGACCGACACCATCTGGCGAAAGCTACTCAGAGAAGGAATCCATCTGCCAGAGGTCGGGCGCCTCCAGATCGCCGACAGGGTGGACTTCAACCGGCAGTATGCGTATCTGACGGCCATGGACGAGTACGCACGCCAATGTGGTCAGCGTGCGGAGCCATCCCTTCTGGTGAAGGTGATGCTCGGTCTAGAACCCGCTCCAGAACGGATGCCGCCGGCGGAAGATGACAGTAGCAACGACTCCGAGGAGGAAGAGGAGGAAATGGGGGAGGATGAAGGCTCCGAGGGAAGATCCCACCAGGGGAGCCCACGGGAGAGCGGCGAGGTGGCCGGCTCTGACAATGTTGATGTCACTGAGCTCCTCGAGGTCCGCTTCTATCCCTACTCAACCTGCTTCATCCATTCTCTTATACAGCTTCTAACCCATTTCTCCACCTTTCTCAGGAGCACACGGATGTTGGTCAGGCGTCCTCAGCGGGAGTAGGAGAGACGCCAGCAGGACAAGGCGGGGGCCAGGCACCCATCATCGAATTGACAAGCGCGGCCGGGTCCCCTGCTGCAACTGTTCCTGCGGCGGCCGGGATAGCGGAAGATGACGCTCTGAACTCCCGTAAGTCTCCTTACTTTACTGCTGGTGCTTGCCGTTGACGATCCGTGACTAACCACGGCATGCCCTGCGCAGTGATCTCAACACTGGAGGCTCGTCGGGTTGCCGAACCCGGGCCATCCACGAGTGGACCGGTGGCAGACATGCCGCCTGCTCCGGAACAGACTTCCCACACCGAGCCGGACCCACCAACTGCTGATCAAGGGGCTACGGACGTCGGCGGTGCTGCCATCGGAGAGAGATCGGGGGCTGACGAGGGTGTCAGCGCCGCTGGGGCGAGAGAAGAAGGTTGCCCAGGTGTTGGGGAACCTATCCCTCCTGAGGACATCCCAGAGGCGGACCCTGCAGCAGACCTGCTGGCTGCCTTCCCTGCCTACCGGCCTGCCGACCCCGAGGAGATGGACGACTCGGACGCGGAGGCGGTCGAGGAGAGCCGGATAGCGCGCCGAAGGGGGTGGAAGTGCATCCAGCGCTTCCTCAAGCGAGACCCATCGGAGTGGATGGGGCGCATGGGGTCACTCCAAACCTGGCTGCGCTTCCTGTGTGCCGGGGGAGCTGATGCTCAACGCCTACATCTGACGGTCAGTGATTTCATGGCCGAAAAGATGCGCGAGAGCCGCCGGCGTGCCGACGTCGCACAATGTCGGGACACGTCGGAGAGCACGCGGGCGCTCCTTGTGGCGGAGCAGGAAGTCCGGCGTCTCGAAGGGCAGGCGGCAGAGAAGGAGGCCTTCGTCGCAGCGTGTACTGAGCTTGTGGAGCAACTAGCAGCCCAGCTGGTTGACGCCCAGGTACAGCTGACGGAGGCGGGCCAATAGATGGTCACAATTCAAGTCGAGCGGGAGCGTGCACAGGACAGAATCGACGAACTGCGTGCTGCGACCGCCGACGAGGAGAGGGCACGCAGAGAGCGAGAAGCAGCTCTGGAGGCCGCCAGCCAAAGGGTAGCGGCATTAGAAAGACTTATTCAGCACGCTAATTCCTAGGGGCTTTGTTTTTTTCCACTCCCAAAACATTTTCTTTCGCTACTCAATATTTTGATCCATCTGTATGAATCACCATATTTATCTGCATCTTTTGGCTTAACATGCTCGACCACAATTCATTGTCTCGCGGGAGCGTTAGCCAAGCTTCAGGCATCCACAATTGGGCCTGGATTTCTAGAGAAAAGAGGGAGGTCATTCATAGGAAAGGAGACCTCAAGCCTAATCAATGCATCATCCCCCCAACTTGTTCCGACACACGAGCGGGACAATGCTAGGGGCGTTGAGATTTTATCCGAACATAGGGAAATGAGAAAGGGTGAATCGCGTGTCCCGAATTCAGAAACCCACAACGGTTGGCCTTCCAGGAAATGCCCAAGACGGCAAGCGGACAATGGATCAATCGACCATACTACTGCGATAGACGGACCAAAGGTCATCATCCATATTACAGGAGGCGGATCACATGTCATCATCAATGCCGCTTTAGGGTTCCTTCAGGCACAAGGGTGGAAATCCAGATCAACAGGGCATACGAAGCGTGGGGCAAAGTGACGATTTGTTCGGATAGAATCCAACGCTCTCAAAATTGCGCCACCGTGGGGAAAGCGTATTAGGCGGATGCACTAATCTGGCCGTGAATCACCCCAATTCTCAGACAGAACCTTTTTAACGAGGAAACTGTCGCTTCCCATCATTGCAATGGGGCATCCCGAGCTGGATCGGGGAAAATATCACAACTGCACCACTCTACCCGAAGTCAGGCCAGACAGCCGGCGACGAGGAGGGGCGGGACTTAGCGATCCCTGAGGCTGGACCCGAGTCGAAGTGCCCGGGCGTTCCTACGTACTCCATCAGGCTGGAGATCAAGCCACACGTAGTTCTGAGAGTGCAGTTTAATGTCATGCAGGACGTAGAATCCCATTTGGGGAGATCTTAGTTTAGGGTCGTAGAGCTCGGACCATAAGAGTAGATCTTAGTTTAAGGTCTTAGAGCTCGGACCATAGGAGTAGATCTTAGTTTAAGGTCTTAGAGCTCGGACCATAGGAACCTCAAAGTACACCACATCGTGGTCCTATCCCCTGGATATGCAAAGATGCACTGAGGGATAGTGTCAAGAGTGTCGAGATTTTGCCTGGTCAGAATGGGGGGTGGAAAACGTGAATCATGCGGCCATTCACTCAAGGACTGGGGGCACCGGCGTAACGATATGGGAGTACTACCGACCGTGGCGGAAAAGCAGCATCAATATCGCACTAACCGTTGATGGAATGAGGCAACAAACGAGCATCGACCGCTCAATTGCAGGATTCATATCGATTTGCTGCCCGAGGCCATTGGGGGCACCAGCCCGAGTCGGTGGGAGAGCACTGAGGCATTGTGTCCAAACCGTTCACGGGGGCTCCACCCAGGGCATAGGCGATGGGTCCGAATGAAAGGGAGCACGGAGCCTGAAAATGGAAGGAACCTGACCAAGCTGAATCTGATCCTCCTGGCAATAAACCAGAGTACTCTTGACACCAGTGGACCACTGCAAGGGGTCGAGGGACACGCCTTGAGGGTGGCCTGAAGGCGGCGGATTCCCCAGAGACGGGGGGAATCTTTAAGAGGTGGGGGGCTGGACCCGGAGTTTCAAACATCCGGGGGTTCCTACGTATCCCATGAGGATGGGAATCAAGCCACACGTAGTTCTTGAAGCGCGGCGCAACACAATCGGGCACCAGCGCGGGGAAGGGTGCGGGTCTGACCCTCGCACATAGAAGAAGCGGTATTTGATATTTCTTGTTTGTCCTTAAAGATTGATGGTTTTTCGTGCAGCGACATGCCTGTGATTAAGGAATCCATGGCGTCGCCACAATAATCAAGCCATGAAAGGCATTGATGAATGGCGTGGTTATTAACCAGTGCCCAACGTGAGTGTCCCCTGAGGAGAACACCACGATGCAGTGCCGTTTCTCGTCGGGCGGCCAAGACGATCACAGTTTACGGTCGTGTGGTAGGACCAGACAACACAGTTTAAGGTCGTGTGGTTCGGACCATGGAGGAATCCGCTTATCGCGATACGGCGGACTCAGCGGAGGCGGGAACATACCCAGCCCTGCGGTCACGCACGATTCCAGGAGAAGGATCCTGGGATAGGGGCCTGCGTATGTCCATCACCCGAGGGGCAGAGATGCTAGCCTCCAGATATACTGGGCCCAAAACGCGATTGTCCGGGCGACTCCTTCCTCCTTATGGGGACGAGGTTCCAACTACACATGGCCCTTAGGGAGTACATCAGCATATATCCTTGGTGCTCAGATCGTGGGAGCCTCGACAGACACCATTACCCTGGTTGGCCTGCCTAACGTGTAAAGGTGTACTGAAGGTCAGTATGAAGAGAGTGTCGAGATTCCACTACAACGCACAAAGGCGGAGTGTGATGAGGATCGCGCAACCAATGTTCGGAGCCTAAAAGAGCCGACATGGCGATCAAGGATGTCGCTGACCATATTCGCAACACAGCATCCGATCGCGTCAGCCTAGAACGGGGCAAGCAAACGAGCATCAACCGCTCAATCGCAGGATTCATATCGATTTGCGGCCCAGGACCCGCCGGTAAATCGACCCAGAGCGGTAGGAGAGCACTGAGGCATCATACCCAAACTGCTAACGAGGATCCCTTTGAGTGAAGGCTCGAACAAGAGGAAGCGCGCGGCCCGACAAGCAACACAAGACTTGCCGGGATTGCATCTGACACTACGGGTCATAGACCAAAGTACCCAAAACGTGTTAACAGATTACCGGAAAGGGTCGGAGGACTCGCCCTGAGAGCAACCAAAAGACAGCAGATCCCCGTGATCAACCAAGAGACGGGGCTGGACCTGAAACACAAGCGTCCAGGCGGTCCTACGTATCCCATAAGGATGGGAATCAAGCCGTACGTAGTTCTTGAGAGGCAGTTTAACGTCATGCAGGACGAAGAGGGTGTGAGGTAGTTCCACACACACGGGGGGAGGCGTACGGCGCGGCCAGCAGGCCAACGTGAATGAGGACATAATCCCCCGCTCACGCCACACGCCTCGCACAAAAAGGAGGGGAACTGGGGCCAGAGGCCCAACGCGGGATATAGATTCCCGAGAAATGGGGCTGGGCCTGAAACATGAATGTCTAGGCGGTCCTACGTATCCCATAAGGATGGGAATCAAGCCGCACGTAGTTCTTGAAGTGAAGTTTAACGTCATGCAGGACGAAAAGAGAAAGAAAGGGGGGAGCAGAAGGCATCCCCAAACGTGGGGGGCGTACAGCGTGGCGAGAAAACCGACGTGAATGAGGGCGTAGCCCCGCGTCCACACCGTACGCCACATACCCAGAGGCAACTGGGCCAAGGGCCCGAGGTGGGATGGAAATTCCCGAAGGATGGGGCTGGGCCTGAAACATGAATGTTCAGGCGGTCCTACGTATCCCATAAGGATGGGAATCAAGCCGCACGTAGTTCTCGAGAGGCAGTTTAACGTCATGCAGGACGAATGCTGAACAGTTTAACGTCTTGTAGCTCGGACGTGGTACAGTTTAACGTCATGTTGGACGAAACACTTGGCAGTTTAACGTCTTGCAGCGCGGACGATGTGCTAGGCAGTTTAACGTCGTGCAGCTTGGACGTATGCAGTTTAACGTCGTGCAGGACGTGGTACCCTCAGACAAAGTACTGCTTGAGGAACCTAGCGTTGGTGGGAGGAGTGACACGCTCACCATCCATAGTTGCTAGGGAGTACGCGCCATTGGGATAGACTTTGTGGACGACAAGAGGTCCCTCCCACTTGGGCTCCAACTTGGGCGGCTTCCTGCCGGGGATCATTGGCGCTCTTAGGGCTAGCACTAGGTCACCCTGCAGGAAGGAGCGGAGGCGAACCTTCTTATTGAAAGCTCGATCCATTCTGCTTTGATGCCTCTCCAAGTTGTGCAAGGCGCGAAGTCTATTCTCATCCAGTGCTTCCAACTCGACTAGACGGGCTTCAGCAGCTCTGTCCGGCGCTTGTTGGTCGTAGACCGCAGTGCGCAAGGACGGTAACTGGATCTCGATGGGCAGGACGGCCTCAGCTCCATACACCAGGGAATAAGGGGTCATCTGGGTGGAATTGAGAGTCGTCGTCCGATAAGCCCAGAGGGCATTGGGGAGCTTGTCCGGCCAACTCTTCTTGTTCTGACCAACCATCTTTTGCAGAATATTAGAGAGAGTTTTGTTAAACACCTCGATCTGTCCATTCGCCTGCGCATGATAGCGAGATGTATGGTTCGAGCGAATGTTATACTTGGCGTACAACTTCTTCAACTCGGCTGCTCGTAAATTGGCTCCGTTATCCGTGAGGATAGCGTGAGGCACCCCAAATCGATGAATGATGTTGGAGGTCACGAAGTCAGCGATCGAACAGGATTTGACCTCTCTAAGCGGAATCGCCTCTGCCCATTTGGAGAAGAAGTCCGTGGCGGTCAGAATGAACCGGCACTGGGGGAGCCGTCGCCGGCAGGTAGGGTCCCACAACGTCCATCCCCCAGACTGCAAAGGGCCAAGAATACCTGGTGGTATGGAGAGGCTCCGGCGGCCGATGCACAAAGTTCGCATGAACCTGGCACGCATGGAACCTCCTGGCATACTCGATGCAGTCATGGATCATGGAGGTCCAGAAGTATCCCAACCTCCGAATCTGGTGGGACAGCTTCGGCCCAGTCTGATGGGCACCGCATGAATCAGCATGAACCTCTTGCATGACTTGTGGGATCTCAACTCCCTGAAGGCAACGGAGGAGAACAACATCGAATCCGCGTCTGTAGAGGATCTGCTCCAGGCCGGGACCGCTCTGGAGGACAAACTGCGATGCGCGGCGTCGAACTCGCTCGCGCTCGGCCCGATCCGGCGGGATAATGCCATGTTGGAGGTACTCAACCAAAGGCGTCCTCCAATCAGGGGCTGGTTCGACTGCCATATCTGGGGTACTCGGGGCTCCGGGAACAGGGGCAACCGTGGTGAGATTACTTACCGACGGGCCGCGATCTCCCTCCGGGACAACGGGAGCGATGAGCCTGCGGCGCGTCACGCGGACGGTCAGGCTATCCTGTTCAGGCTCCGCAAGTGACGCAGCCAGGCTGGCCAAAGCATCTGCTCGACCGTTCTGCGACCGGGGAATGTGGAAAATTTCTGGCCGAGACGGGAACCGGGCCATCAGAAGGAGGGTGCACTCCAGTAATGGCACAAGTTCCGGATTCCTGACAACATAGTCGCCATTGATCTGCTTAACGACCAGCTCTGAATCCCCTTTCACGCACAGATGGGGCACGTCGATCTCGAGAGCTAACTCGAGGCCGGTGATGAGGGCATGGTATTCCGCCTCATTGTTGGTACAGCCCTCTGACAATAGGAAAGAGTATGGCAGTACGGCCTGCTCCGGGGTAATGAAGACGATACCCAAGCCCACTCTGTTGAGCCTAGGATTATCGAGTCTTCTACCGGTGGGGCTCCAGGAGGCACCGTCAAAGTGCATCTGCCAGCATGGACCGGCTCGATCGACCGAGAGGATGGCCTCATCAGGAAAGCCTAGATCCAGCGGCTGATCCGCGGAGGTTGGGTGAGCAGCCAGAAAGTCTGCCAATGCTTGCCCTTTCATGGCCTTCTGAGACACATACCTGATGTCGAACTGCTGGAGAATCACAGCCCACCGTGCTAGACGGCCAGTCAACATAGGCCGGCTCAGGATATATTTCAACGGGTCTACCCGAGAGACCAACTGTACCTCACGGTGCTGCAAGTAGTGCCGTAATTTCTGTACGGCAAATACGAGCGCCAGGCAGCTCTTCTCGATGGGTGAAAACCTAACTTCCACATCGAGGAGCATGCGACTGAGGTAATAGAGGCTATTCTCTGTTCCCTCATTGTTCTTCTGGGCGATAAGGGCACCCAGGGACCGTTCCAGGGCGGTCACATAGAGGACCAGCGGCTTCCCGGACACAGGCGGCATCAGAACCGGACGTTGCAGCAGGTACTGCTTGATTTCCTCGAAAGCGGTCTGACACTCTTTATCCCATACATAGGTGGCACCTTTCTTCATGAGCCGAGAAAAGGGCTTACACTTGCCGGCCAGATTCGCGATGAATCGGCGTATATAGGCTAAGTGGCCTTGGAACCCTTGCAGTTCCCGGATGTTACCTGGGGGAGGCATCCGGCTAATCGCCCTGATCTTCTCTGGGTTGATCTCAATACCTCGGTATCTTACCACAAATCCAAGGAACTTTCCGGAGGTGACCCCGAAGGCACACTTCAACGGGTTCATCTTCAGGCAGCGAGACCGGAGGAAGCCGAACACTTTCTCAAGATCTTTGAGATGGTCCTGACGCTGGCACGATTTGACCACCAAGTCGTCGACGTAGCATTCCACCAGTGTGCCGAGGATTGGATTGAATATGCGGTGCATTGCCCGTTGATAGGTGGCACCTGCATTCTTCAGGCCGAAGGGCATGACCTGGTAACAAAAGGTACCTTGGGGGGCCCTGAAGGCAGTGAACTCCTCATCCTCAGGGGCCATCCGGATTTGGTTGTATCCGGAGTATCCATCCATAATGGAGAGGGCTTGTAACCCTGCCGTGGCGTCAATCAACAGCTCGGTCACTGGAAGGGGAAAATCATCCTTCGGACAGTGGCGGTTGAGATCGCGGAAGTCGATGCAGACTCTGATCTGCCCGTTCTTCTTCTTGACCGACACAATGTTGGCCAGCCATTTGGGGTACTGAACTTCCCTCACGAAGTTGGCTTTGATAAGATTATCAACTTCGGCCGCAACCATGGCACCGTGGAATGGGTGCATCTTCCTGGGAGGCTGCTTGAACCCGCGATGGTTCGCCGGGAGACCAAGGCGGTGGACGGCTACCTGAGGATCTAGCCCCGACATCTCGTCATAGCCCCAAGCGAACACATCACGGTGCTGCCTGAGAAAGTCCACGTACTGATGCCGCTCCTCAGAGGGCATGGCGGCACTGACCAATGTGGGTCTTGGATCTGCCTCGGTTCCAAGGTTCACTTGTACTAACTCACCGACCGTGGCGGGGACGCCCTCCTCAAAGGCTGGGGGTGCATCTTCCACGTCCTCTCCACTCGGGGAGGGATCTTCCACGGGAGAGACTGCGTTGGCAACTGCATTGGGGCTACCAGATCCTGCTGGGCCGCTGGTGCTGGCATGGGCGGTTGCGGTCATCTCATCAGGAGACTCACAAGCCGTCGAGACCATGGCTACGTCCAACCGATGGATCGGGAGGACGTAAGCGTCATCCAAACTTGCCCAGGGATCACTTGCAACAGCGACAGGCTCGACCTCACCTGCCAGGATCTGCTTATCCCTGCTCTTGTAATAGTCCGCGTCCAGATAGCGGGCTTCAAATGAGGCGAAAGGAGAGGCATCTCCCTGAAGCACGCCTACTCGACCATTAAGGGAGTATTTGAGGCATTGGTGGTATGACGAGGGAACCACTGCATGAAGGTGGAGCCATGGCCTGCCCATCAATGCGTTATATGCAGTGTCCTGAGAGACCACCATGAATTCGGTGTTGGAAACCAAGTCACCGAACTGGGTCTTCAAACGTATCTTGCCGACCGGAGTTTGCTCGGTGCGGCCGTACCCCTGGATCCTGAGGTCGGAGGGGGTCAAGTCATCCTCAGACAACCCCAATCTCCGGAGCGTCCAAGTTGGAATCAAGTTAATCCCGGACCCCGTGTCGACAAGACAGCGTCGGACTTCAAGGCCATTGAACTGGCCGGTAACATACAGCGGACGAATGTGCCCCTGTATAGGAGGGCCTTCATCCTTACCAGAGAACGAGATAACTGCCTGGCATTCGGCGTCCTCAATCGTTTCGACGTGAAAGGCCTCTGCAGCCGCAACCTCTGTCTCAAACTGGAGGGGGCTCTTCAGGGCTTCAGCGAGTGCCTCGCGCATCTCAGATGACATGCGCAGAGCCTCAAGGATGGAGAGTCTCGCTGGGATGTCGGCCAAGTGCTTCAGGACATCATACTTTTTGGCCAAGCGTGAGCCCCTGGTTGCAGGAGGTTGCTCTGCGGTTGGAAGCATGACGGGCCTTGCCGGTTGGGCCGGCGGCCGACTGGTGCTTGGCGCATCTCGCTGTTCATTGGTTGAAGCCCCGGAAGTAGTCACCGTACTGGGGCCAGGAGGCCGGGATGGACTCGTGGCAGGGCGGAGCTGATCGTGACGCGGCTGAGGCGGTTCTGCCTGGTCCCACACCACAAACAGTGGCGGAGGCGAATCCGTCATCCCCGGATGGGGGGGCTGCGCACGCTGAGCTCGATTTTGAGCCTGCCGCCTAGTCTCAGTGGCGTGCACGGCCTGGCTGGAGGTACCAACTGCTGTGCCCCGGCGACTCCTGTTGCTGCGGTCCCTCCGATGGTGGCGACGACCGGGGACACTAGGGAGGTCCACCTGGTGTTCTTCAACGTCGGGAACCGAAAAGGGATTTACCAGCTCGACGGTATTAACCGAAGCGTACCCAATACTGTCATCGGACGAATCATTCACCACTGGGTGGATCCGAGGAGGGATCCCCGTCTTCGGGGGCATGAAATCGCCGAGAGTGCGGGATAGCGGCGGAACTGGCGGGGCGCGCTCTCCCTTCTTGCGCCGCCACCGTTTGCTCTTCTTGGAAGAGGCAGGGGCTGGGATGACGATGCCGAAGCAGCACCCGCGGATTCTGGGGGCTCAGGCTGATTCAAGCGCGCACGGATGATTCCATGGGCGCGAACGATCGTCTTGCGGGCCATCCAGTTTTCATAGTTCTGGGATCCGCGGTCGGAGACCAGCTGCCATTCGTCCTCATTGCCGCTATCGTCATCTGATCCCACGAACACGCCCGCCACTTGTGCCGGAGCTGGGCCCAACCTGATTACATTGTTGTTAATCTGGTCTTGGAGCCAATCCTTAAACACATAGCACCGCTGGATGGTGTGTCCCAGGGCCCGATGGTAAGGGCAGTAGCGGGGATTATCCGTGAGATGTGCCTCCTCTGGCCTCCAACACTCAGGCAGTCGCACAATCCTCTGCTCCAGGGCGCTCCGGAAATAACCGGGGACCTGATCCTCGTGAAATGAGTACGTCAGGTATCGCGGGCCCCTGGGAGCGTGGTCTTGACGAGGGGCTGGAGGGGCCTGCCGAGGAGGTGGACCCTGATTATCTCGCCTGGGTTGTGGCGGTACATTACGCGGAGGGGCCGGCCGGTTCTGAGGCTGCCGCTGCTGGGCCGGGAACTGAGCCCGTGGAGGCGGATTCCTGTGAGGCTGTGGAGCTAGTCTCGCCGGCAGCAGCTCCAACGGCCTGGGGGCCTCTATCTGGGCAACAGCAGCGGGCTCAGCCCTGCTGGCTCTCCTTGCAGGAATCATAGGAGGCAGCGGGTGTGCCTGGCTGGCCTGTTGCAGGGCTTCCTCAAGACGTTGAGCTTTGTCTGAGAAGTTCCTGAACCCTCCGGGGTAATTCTGAGTGATCAAGGAAGGGACTAGCTCGGTCTTGACGTTCCTGACGCACATTGTCAGCAACTGCTCCTGAGTCAATGGCATGTCAAGGGAATACGTGAGACCCTTCCATCGGGCGACGAAGTCCGCGACTCGCTCATCAGGCCTCTGCTTGCACTTGAAGAGGTCTGCGATACTCGTCTTCCGGGTCGTGGAACTGAACTGGTAGAGGAATTGTCTACGAAGGTCCTCCCAGCTAGTTATCGACCCGACGGGAAGCTGGCTGTACCAGACAAATGCTGGCCCTTCCAGCGTCTGGACAAAGCAGCGAAGCTTAGCGGCCTCTTGCTACGCCGGAGTCCCCAACATAGGCCCGCACCTCGAGTTGAAATGGTCCAAATGTTGTGGTGGATCTCCAGTCCCGTTGAAGGGGGCGAAAGTGGGATTCCCAAATCCCGGAGGCGCCGGCATGTCATCCACCCATGCTGGGTATGGCTTGCCGTCCGGTGGGATCGCCACTTGCCGAGTCTCCAAGGCTTCCAAGCGGGCGATGAGTGCCGCCATCGGATCGTCCGGACATGGGTTCCAGTCCTGGCGAGGATCTCTTACCACGAGCGCATTGCATGGCCCTTCAATCGGGTCGTCGACCGGGTCGTCGAACTCGGCAGCTCGTGGGATGGCGGGCGGAGCGGCCCTTGGGGCAGCGGGAGGAATCCGAGCGGGGTCTCTCAGGTAGTCACGCCGCTCGGGAGGGTGTGGTGAAACATACCACGCCCTCTTGCCATAGGCGATGACCTCTCTCCTGTCGGCGAACACGGCATAATCACGGCTGCCCGGGAGAGCCTCATCGAGGGGTGGTTGCTCCTGTCCCTGCTGTCCTGGCTTAGGATCACCGTAGTCAGGCCGCCGTTCTGCAGCGCGCTCGGCGAGGAGCTGGTCAACCAGCTTCTTCTGCTCGGCGAGCTGTTGACGTAGCGTAGCCTTCTCGGGATCCTCGTCCGCCCTCTGCATGGAGGTGGATGGGTCGGCGGGCGTTATAACCCCGCCGTGCTCTTTACCTTTGCTGACGTTTCGGCTCAACGTCAGCGCTTCAGTGGGTGCGGGGAGTCCCAGGAGGTTCCTCTGATGACGAGTAACTCTCGCCGATGGATCCAACGATGGCTTGTCTTTGGGGGAAGAGCCCCCGTTGAGAAGTTCCAAGTCGTTCCCCTCTCCCGACAGGTCAGCCATATTGACCGTTTCCGTCCCTGGGGATATACCCTCGGGGCCACCCAGTGAATCGGGCTGTCGGTGAATCGCACTGAAGCGTAGGGCAGCGTACTGCCCCCATCCACGTATATACACGTGGGGAGTGGCTTCCTCGATAACCTTGCGGAGTACTTGAAAACACTCAACGCATCGTTGTTGGAGGGCCTTGTGGTGCTCAAATGACCCGGGGTGCCGAACCGCAGGGAGCGTGGCCAGGTCAATTTGACGGCACTGCTCACCAATATCCTCCAGGTGCACTTGACTCCCGGGATATGGCATTTGTAAGCGGTGAAGACGGGACTGAGTCTCCCGGAGAGTTCGGCGTAAGCATTCGAACTCATCCGGGGTGAGCGATTCGGGTGCATCAAAGTCTGGTCCTGCGACTGGCCAAAACTTCTCAGGGAAGTGGCCCTCTGCAAGGACGGTCCAGAAGCTCCACGACTCAAACTCAGGACTCAGGTCTCCTCGGTCCTCTTCAACAACTGGGAATGGACGGGGAACCGGCAGTGGTGCCGAGGCGGGCCGCCGGGCCGACGGGCTGGCCGGCGGTGAATACGGTGAGCAGGCCGATTGGCCTCCATATCTCGGGCCGCCCTCTGAGGGTGGCGGTGCCCCACCTACCACATCACGATAGGACGGGCCGATGAGCGAACATCCTGCCATAGCGTCGGTGCTCGCCAAGGGTGCACTAGATCGTGGTTCGACCGTCGGTCCCCAGAAAAAGTCTCCGGGTTCTCCGATCGAGGCAGAAGGCGCTTCCAGAGGGGCCGGTACCAAACGCAAGCTTGATCCTTGGGGGTCTACCAGGCCCTCGCTACTCCGGATATACCTTCGGAAAGAAGCAGGGATCATATCGATCTCGCTCTCGGGAAGTACGAGGCTGACGTGCCGCATTCCTACCCCCGCCCCTGATTGGCGGGATTGGGGAGAGGGCTCTGTCGCCGAATCATACTCCGCCTCTGTATCGGAGAAACGAACCGGTCGGATCTCTGTCCGGAATTGCCTAACATTCTTCCCTCGGCGTCGACGCCTCGCCCTCCTGCCCCTGGGCGGTTCTTCGGGGCATGGATGATCTCTATCCAGGCGTCCTCCGGCCGCACTGGTGCTGGGGCCAAGAGGACTGGAAACCAAGGTGCGAGGGGCACCGGGACAGATATCAAAGGGGACGCGGGGAGAGATGATTCCGGGCAGGCCTCCGAGCCGGGATCGGAAGGTGGGGTGACCCATGCCTCTTGGATCGGCCGCACGGAGTAGACCCTGTCGGTGAATAGCGCTACCGCGAGGTGGTCCGCGGTGGCTATTGTCTGTACCAGCAACCGGGAGAGTCAACCCAACCTGCCTTAGGGGCGGTCGGGGCCTCGATCCAGGTCGGGCATAGAAGTGCCCCCGCTCAGGATGCGCAGGGGCCTGGTGACTGGAGCCAGCAGTGGCTTGAGCCAACGCGGCCACTGTTGCTAGGGCCCCAAGGTGGGCATCCTCTTCCGCTCGTTCCTGACGTTGGCGTCGGGACAAACGAGTCGGAATGAGCGGCGTGGGCAGGTGGAGCGCCCGTTCTTCGACTTGAGGGGCCTGGCGACGGTGTCGCCGTGGCCTGGCGGGAGCCCCTATCGTGGATCCCTGGAGCGGATCTCGGATAGGGTAGTCCCGGGCATCTTCCACCTCATCCGCATAGGGGAAGGAACTGTCGGAGCGTTCCGGGGATAAACTCCCGAAACGGTTGGACGTCGAGGTAGGCAGCGGTGCCTCCCTGCGCGGCCCTCGGGGGCGGCGTTGGTGGCGAGGTGCAGCTTCCTCGAGGTCTAGGCGAGCCATGTCCCTGGTGGGGATGACTCCCTCTTCCTCATATCTCCGCACCAAGTTTTTGATCACCCTTCTTTGGATGACCTCCGAGGGGGAGAGAGGGCGTGGTTGCCCCGCAGCTGCGGCTGCTGGGACGGCCGTGGAACGGGCGGGACCGCGCGGAGTAGCCGCGTCGGTGTTTCCCCTACCCCTGTGCCAGTGGGCGGGTGGCGATCGGGCACTGGATTGGGCGACTCGACTTCTGAAAGCAGGGAGAAAATCCCATTAATACTGACAGGAAAAGGAATCGAAAACCAACCATTAGTGCCACGACGCCTCCCATGGGGGGAACCCAGGCCCTCGACGTCGTGAGACGGAGTGCCCGATTTCCCTTCCCCAGCCCCTGGCGGGTTCCGGGCCCCGGTGCTGAATGCTCGGTCGAGCAGCATGCTGGTCTTCCAACACCTCTGAAAGCCATCGGTCTTCGTATCGAGGAGAAGAGATTCACGTCGGGTTCACCATTTTTCTGTTTCGGTGCGGATGTGCGTCGGGTTACGCTGTTCCGCCAGGACGCGTTCGCGCGTGCACCCGTCGACCCGCGGGGATGGGCGCGCGGCTTGTGGCCCCGCAGTCCCACTTTCCAAAGGCGGGCGGCATCCGTCCCTTATTCAGGGGCGTCTGCTCCTTGATCGAAACCGGGATGATGGGACGTCGGCTCCTCCTTCCGTGGACGTCTCCTCGGAACTCGTCGCCTAATCCGGGTCTCCCTCATAGATTTAAGAATGTTCGTGAATCTCGTTCCCAGCGCCATATCTGCATGGACACCGGTTAATTACGCTGCTTCCGCCCGGACGTTCCAAGGAGTCTGGTCGGGCCAGCAACCTGCGGTGAGGAGACCGGGTGGCTCCGGGTGTTGGGGGCGTGTCTTAGCACTGCGACTCTACATGTCTGCCTTCCGTCCCTAATAGGGCTTCTCGAAGGCGTGACGGCCTGAGGCGTCCTGCGCTGGGCGCGGGGAACTGTGTTACCTGAGGTTTTCCTCAGCTTCCCATGTTTAACACGGGGTATGCCGCGAGTTTAACGTCCAGCGGGGAGGGCATCGGACTGATCAACACGAAGAGTGGATCAGATGAAAGAACCCCTTATGGGGAACCTCCGACGCTGGGGCCAGCACATGGGCGGCTTCCCGAGTGAAGTGGAGTGGAATGAAGTGGCGTGACCCCACCGGGATGTGGCGGCCCGGGTAAGGATCAGGATGGATGATGGAGTGAAGAGCTTGGACCCCGTAGGGGCTTCCTACGTACCGCGTGTTAGCGCGGATCAAAGTCAGCGTAGTTCGGATATACAGTTTAACGTCATGATGGACGTTGGCAAGCCGACTCACGAAGAGATCGAGGCCGCCGGGCGGAGGATTGAACCGAACCACCTCGCACAGAGGGGGATGGAACGGCCGGGTGAATCACAGTTTTACGTCATGCTGGACGTTGAAGGGAGAAATAGGAAAAGGCAGTGGGGAAGTGCAATGGAGATACACATGTGCAGTCCCCCACAAGAGCGGATTCATAGGTGAATCGACGCGAATGTGAACCCAGGAGGGGTCCACGGATGGACGAACCGACGTAAATACGACCGGGACGACCAGGTGGTGGGCTTGAACCTCGGAGAGGCTTCCTACGTACCCTGTTTAGAAGACAGGGATCAAAGTCCATGTAGTTCGTTCTGCTTGTAACACTCTACCCCCATGGGAGAAGGCTACTCCAATCCCGACATCCCTGCAGAGACGAGCGGGTGGGGGCCACATCCAAACCGGGAGGACCCTGCGTGTGAGGCACGGGATCGGGTGATGCGGACGGTTTAACGTCTTGCCGGACGAAGTACAGTTTAACGTCGTGTGTTGAGGACGAAGCGGACGGTTTAACGTCTTTCCGGACGAAGTACAGTTTAACGTCATGTGTTGAGGACGAAGATGCTTGGCAGTTTAACGTCTTGCAGCACAGACGATGGGGGCTAGGCAGTTTAACGTCATGCAGCTTGGACGTATTACAGTTTAACGTCATGCTGGACGCATGCGAGCCGACTGACGAGGAGGTCGAGGCTGTCGGTGGGTCCGTGTCACTTCGCGCGTGCCTGGAGGGCCGTACGGGAAGACAACGCACGGCGCGGGCACCCGGGATGAAGATCATCGGGCACCATGCAGGCGGGTACCCTCAGGGGGTCAAAGGGGGTGACCCTGGCGGTTTGCGCGCAAAAAAGATGCTTTGCGCGCAAAACAGCGGGTCGGCGTGCAAAATGGCGGACTGGCGCGCAATCGGGCCAGCCCTTTGCGCGCGAATGATAGAGATTGCGCGCACCGGGCTTCGGATAGCGCATGGGGGAAACGACTCATTCTTTAATGAATGGCCACTTTTAAAATGGGGGGTGCGCGCAACCGGGCTGGATTGCGCGCACCCGGGGGCAATTGCGCGCAAGAGGCTTCTTTTGCGCGCAAATGCCTTTGAGTGAAGGGTTATTCAAAGGAAATGAGCCAAAGGGATTACGCGCGAAGGCGAACCCCGAGGCTTTCTTGCACGAAAGAAAGGAGGTTACCTGAAGATCGGCATTGCGCGCGGAAGGGGTTGGATTGCGCGAACGAGCGACGCTTCGGATTCCAGCCACCCTCAAAACGTCGGGGGTCGCCTTATATTTATAGGCCACCCCGGGCGCGGAATTCGCTTCGCGGGCGCGGAATTCCCTTCGCGGGCGCAGAATCCGGACCCGGCCCACAAGGGAGTCGCGGGAGCTCGGGGCGCGCAAACTTGCGCGTCGGCCCTACGGATTGCGCGCATCCCGGGAGGATTGTGCGCCGCGACTCAACTTTGCGCGCGGGACTCTAAAATTCCGCGCAAGACCTCCGGGCCCTCCGGAACAGGCTTCTGACTCCAAATATCACTTCGCTTTCCGCATCCGGAACTTCGTTTGGGGATCAACGGACTTTTCCGGTGTCTACAACTGCGCCGACTGAAAACGCACTCAGCATGTTGTAAATGGCCAAAACATGCGTTTAACAGTCAAATTCCTGCTAAACGACATCAAAATGACTTGAAATTACACTAAAACACCCTAATTGTTATTTTTGAGGTGTACGAGGAGGCAACATGTCATTCGGATGTGAGGTTTGTGGGGCATAGTGGAATTTGTGTTTTTTAGGTGTTTGGCGCACTTGAAAAGCGTGCGTGGGGTGGTCGAAACCGGCCGAACAACCTCGGAATGCCATGAAATCAGACAACAACAAATATTGGGTGTATTGTGAAATGGTTGGCTAGAAAGCACACCAATCAGAGGTGTCGTGTGACCGCCCTGTCTGAAAACGCACCCAACATGACGTAAATGGCCAAAACATGCATTTAATGGTCAAATACATGTAGAAAGACATCAGAATGACTTCAAATCAAACTAAAACACCCTAATTATTATTCTTGAGGTGTACGAGGAGACAACGCATCATTTATACGTGTGGTTTGCGTGGCAGAGCTGAATATGTGTTTTTTAGTTGTTTGGAGTGCTTGAAAAGTGTGTGTGGGGTGGTCGAAACCGGCCAAATGACCACAGAATGCCATGAAATCAGATGCCAGCAATGGGTGGGTAAATTGTGAAATGGGCGGCCAGACGACACGTCAATCGAAAATGTCATGTGATCGCGCTATCCAAAAATGCACTCTGCGTGTCATAAATGGCCAAAACATGCATTTAACGGTCAAATGAATGCTGAACGACATCGGAATGACTTCAAATCACATGAAAACACTTTAATTATTATTCTTGAGGTGTACGAGGAGACGACACATCATTCAGACGCGCGGTTTGCGCGACACTGCTTAATATGTGTTTTCTAGGTGTTTGGCGCGCTTGAAAAGCGTGTGTGGGGTGGTCGAACCAGCTAAATGACCTCAGAATGCCATGAAATTGGATGATAACAAAGGGTGGGTGAATTGTGAAATGTTCGGCTGGACGGCATGTCAATCGGAGGTGTCGTGTGACAGCGCTGGCTAAAAACGCACTCCGCGTGTTGTAAGTGGCCAAAACATGTATTTAATGGTCAAATTCATGCCAAACAACATCAAAATAATCTGAAATCACACGAAAACACCGTAATTATTATTTTTGAGGTGTACTAGGAGACGACACATCATTCGGACATGCGGTTTGCGCGACACGGCTGAATATGTGTTTTTTAGGTGTTTGGCACGGTTGAAAAACGTGCGTGGGGTGGTCCAAACCGGCCGAACGACCTCGAAATGCCATGAAATCGAAAAACAACAAAAGGTGGGTGAATTTTGAAATGGTCAGCCAGAAGGCACATAAATCGGAGGTGTCTTGTGACCGCGCTGGCCGAAAGCACACTCCATGTGTCGTAAAGGGCCAAAACATTGGTTTTACAGTCAAATGCATGCCGAATGACATCGGAATGACTTGAAATCACACAGAAACACCCTAATTATTATTCGTGAGGTGTACGAGGATATGAAACATCATTCAGACGTGCGGTTTGTGCGTAAAGGCTGAATATGTGTTTTTTAGGTGTTTGACGGGCCTGAAAAGCATGCGTGGGGTGGTCGAAACCGGCCTAACGACCTCGGAATGACATGAAATCAGACGACAACAAAGGGTGGGTGAAATTTGAAATGTTTGGCTATATATAACATCAATTGGAGGTGTTGTGTGATCATGCTGGCCGAAAACACAGTCTGCGTGCTGTAAATGGTCAAAACATGCGTTTAACGGTCAAATGCATTCAGAATGACATCAGAATGACTTGAAATCACACGAAAACACCCTAATTATTATTCGTGAGGTGTACGAGGATACGGAACGTCATTCGGACGCGCGGTTTGCAATTCACGGCTGAATATGTGTTTTTAGGTGTTTGGTGCACTCGAAAAGCGTGCGTGGGGTGGTCGAAACCTGCCGAACGACCTTGGAATGCCATACAATTGGACGACAACAAAGGATGGGTGAATTGTGAAATTTTCGGCTAGACGGTAGATCAATCGGGGGTGTTGTGTGACCGCATCAGCCGAAAACACACTCTACTTGTCGTAAATGGCCAAAACATGTGTTTAATAGTCAAATGCATGTCGAATGATATCAGAATGACTTGAACTCACACGAAAACACCGTAATTATTATTTTGAGGTGTATGAGGAGACGACACGTCATCTGGATGTGTGGTTTGTGTGGCATGACTGAATATATGTTTTTTAGGTGTTTGGTGTGCTTGAAAAGCAAGTGTGGGGTGGTCAAAACCAGCCGAACAACCTCAGAATTCCATGACTTCAGATAACAACAAATAGTGGGTGAATTGTAAAATTTTTTGCTAGAAATCACATCAATCAGAGATGTCGTGTGACTGCGTTGGCCGAAAACATACTCTGCTTATCGTAAATGGCCAAAACTTGTGTTTAATGGTCAAATGCTAGAAGAACAACATCATAATGACTTGAAATCACACGAAAACACCCTAATTATTATTCGTGAGGTGTACGAGGAGACGGTACGTCTTTCGGACGCACGGTTTTCACATCACGACTAAATATGTGTTTTTAAGGTGTTTGGTGTGCTTGAAAAGCGTGCGTGGGGTGGTCGAAACCGTCCGAACGACCTCGGAATGCCATGAAATAAGCTTCCAACAAAGGTGGGTAAATTTTGAAATGGTCGGCCATACGACACGTCAATCGGAGGTGTCGTCTGACCGTGCTGGCAGAAAACGCACTTCAAGTGTTGTAAATGGCCAAAACATGCGTTTAATGGTCAAATGCATGCCGAACGACATCAGAATGACTTGAAATCACACAAAAACTCCCTAATTATTATTCTTGAGGTGTATGAGGAGACGACACGTCATTTGGACGCGCGGTTTGCACGACACTACTGAATATGTGTTTTTTAGGTGTTTGGCGCGCTTGAAAAGCGTACGTTGGGTCGTCAAAACCGGCCGAACGACCTCAGAATGCAATGAAATAGGATGATAACAAAGGGGGGGTGAATTGTGAAATGGTCCGCCAGACTGCACATCAATCGAAGGTGTCGTGTGACCGTGCTGGCCGAAAACGCACTATGCGTGTCCTAAATGGCCAAAACATGCGTTTAACGGTCAAACGCATGCTGAATGACATCAGAATGACTTAAAATCACATGAAAACACCATAATTGTTATTCTTGAGGTGTACGAGAATACAACACATCTTTCGGACACGCGGTTTACGCGACACGACTGAATATGTGTTTTTTAGGTGTTTGGCGCGCTTGAAAATCATGCATGGGGTGGTTGAAATCGGGCAAAAGACCTCGGAATGCCATGAAATCGAATGACAAAAAAGTGTGGGAGAATTTTGAAATGTTCGGCCAGACGGAATGTTATTCGGAGGTGTTGTGTGACCGAACTGGCGAAAAGCGCACTCCGCCTGTCGTAAATGGCCAAAACATGGCTTTTACGGTCAAATGCATGACGAACGACATTGAAATGACTTTAAATCACACGAAAAAACCCAAATTATTATTCATGAGGTGTACAAGGAGACGACACATCATTCGGACGTCCGGTTTGCGTGGCACGACTGAATATGTGTTTTTTATGTGTTTGGCACGCTTGAAAAGCGTGCGTGGGGTGAGCGAAATCATCTGAACGACCTCGAAATTCCATGAAATCAGACGAAAACAAATGGTGGGTGAATTGTGAAATGATTAGCTGTACGTCATGTCAATCTGAGGTGTTGTGTGACCGCGCTGGCCGAAAACGCACTCTACATGTCGAAAATGGCCAAAACATGGGTTTTACGGTCAAATGCATGCCGAACGACATCAGAATGACTTGAAATCACATTGAAACATCCTAATTATTATTCTTGATGTGTACGAGGATATGGAAAGTCATTCAAATGTGTGGTTTGTGTGGTTAAAAAGCGTGCGTGGGGTGGTCGAAACTGACCGAATGACTTTGGAATTCCATGAAATTGAACGACAACAAAGGGTGGGCGAATTGTGAAATGGTCAGCCAGACGGCACGTCAATCGAAGGTGTAATGTTACCGCGCTGGCTGAAAACGCACTCCACATCTCTTAAATGGCCAAAACATGGGTTTTATGGTCAAATTCATGCCGAACAACATTGGAATGACTTGAAATCACACGAAAACAACCTAATTATTTTTCGTGTGGTGTGTGAGGAGATGACATGACATTCGAACGTGTGGTTTGCTCAGTACGGATTAATATGTGTTTATAGGTGGTTGGTGCACTGGAAAAGCATGTGTGGGGTTGTCAAAACCGGCTGAAAATCCACGGAATGCCATGAATTCAGACAAAACAAGTGTGAGTGAATTGTAAAATGGTCGGCCAGACGGCACGTCAATCAGAGGTGTTGTGTGACCGCGCTGGCCGAAAACGCACTCCGCGTGTCGTAAATGGGAAAAGCATGGGCTTTACAGTCAAATGTATGCCAAAAAACATCATAATGTCTTGAAATCACACTAAAACACCCTAATTATTATTCTTGTGGTGAACAGGGAAATGAGACGTCATTCAGACGTGCGGTTTGTGCGGCACGATTGAATATGTGTTTTTTATGTGTTTGGCTTGCTTGAAAAGCATGCATGGGGTGGTCGAAACCGGCCGAACGACCTTATAATGCCATGAAATTGGAATACGACAAAGTTTGGATGAATTATGAAATGGTTGGCTAGATGTCACGTCAGTCGGAGGTGTCGTGTGACCGCGCTGGCCAAAAACGCACTCCGTGTGTCGTAAATGGCCAAAACATGGGTTTTACGGTCAAATGCAAGCCAAACGACATCAGAATGACTTGAAATCACAGGAAAACACCCTAATTATTATTATTTAGGTGTAAGAAGAGACAACACATCATTCGGACGGGCGGTTTGTGTGGCATGTCTGAATATGTGTTTTTTAGCTGTTTGGCGTGCTTGAAAAGCATGCGTGCGGTGGTCAAAACTGGCCGAACAACCTCAGAATGCCATGAAATCGGACGAAAACAAAGTGTGGGTAAATTGTTAAATGGTCAGCTAGACATAATGTCAATCGGAGGTGTTGTGTGACTGCATTGGCCGAAAACGCACACCGCGTGTGGTAAATGGCCAGAACATGGGTTTTACGGTCAAATGCAAGCCGAACGACATCAGAATAAATTTAAATCACACGAAAACACCATAATTATTATTCATGAGGTGTATGAGGAGAGAACACATCATTTGGACGTGTGGGTTTCACGGCACAGCTGAATATGTGTTTTTTAGGTGTTTGGCGCGCTTGAAAAGATTGTGTGGGGTGCTCGAAACCAGCCGAACGACCTCGGAATTCCATGAAATCGGACGACAACAAAGGGTGGGTAAATTGTGAAATGGTCGGCTAGATGGAACATCAATCGGAGGTACCATGTGACCGCGCTGGCCAAAAGCGCACTCCACGTGTCGTAAATGGCCAAAACAACAGTTTAACGGTCAAATGCATTCCGAACGACATCAGAATGACTTGAAATCACACGAAAACACCCAAATCATTATTATTGAGGTGTAATATTATACTACACGTCATTCAAATGTTCGGTTGCGTGGCACGACTGAATATGTGTTTTTAGGTGTTTTGTGCGCTTGAAAAGAATGCGTGGGGTTGTCAAACCAGCCGAACGACCTTGGAATGACATGAAATTGGACGACAACAAAGGGTGGGTGAATTGTGAAATGGTCGGCTAGACGGCATGTCAATCGGAGGTGTCGTGTAACTGCGCTGGCCAAAAACACACTCGGCGTGTTGTAAATGGCCAAAACATGTGTTTAAAGGTCAAATTCATGCCGAACGACCTCAGAATGACTTTAAATCACACTAAAACACCCTAATTATTATTCGTGAGATGTACGAGGAGGTAGAATGTCATTCGAATACAAGGTTTGAGCGGTACAGCAGAATTTGTGTTTTTTAGGTGTTTGGCGCGCTTGAAAAGCATGCGAGGGGTGGTCGAAACCAGCCGAACAACCTCGGAATTCCATGAAATCAGACAACAACAAATATTGGGTGAATTTTGAAATGGTTGGCTAGACAACACATCAATCAGAGCTGTTGTTTGACCGCGCTGGCCGAAAACGCACTCTGCGTGTCGTAAATGGACAAAACATGCATTTAATGGTCAAATACATGTAATTCGACATCAAAGTGACTATAAATCACAGGAAAACACCCTAATTATTATTCTTGAGCTGTGCGAGGAGACGGTACGTTATTTGGATGTGTAGTTTGCGCGGCACAGCTGAATATGTGTTTTTTAGGTGTTTGGCGTGCTTGAAAAGCGTGTGTGGGGTGTTTGAAACCGGCCGAACGACCTCAGAATGCCATGAAATCAGATTCCAACAAAGGGATGGTAAATTGTGAAATGGTTGACCAGACGACACATTAATCGGAGGTGTCGTGTGACCGCGCTATCCAAAAACGCACTTCGCATGTCATAAATGGCCAAAACATGTGTTTAACGGTCAAATGAATGCCAAAAGACATCGGATTGACTTCAAATCACATGAATACACCCTAATTATTATTCTTGAGGTGTACGAGGAGAAGACACATCATTCGGACACATGGTTTCCGTGGCACTGCTAAATATGAGTTTTTTAGGTGTTTGGTGCGCTTGAAAAGTGTGCGTGGGGTGGTCAAAACCAGCTGAATGACCTCAGAATTCCATAAAATCAGATGATAACAAAGGTTGGGTGAGTTTTGAAATGTTCGGCTAGATGACACATCAATTGGAGGTGTTGTGTGACCGCACAGGCTAAAACTCACTCCGCGTGTCGTAAATGGCCAAAACATGCATTTAACGGTCAAATTCATGTCGAACGACATCATAATGATATGAAATCACACGAAAACACCATAATTATTATTTTTGAGGTGTAAGAGGAGACGACACATCATTCGGACGCGTGGTTTGCGCGGCACGGCTGAATATGTGTTTTTTAGGTGTTTGGCACGGTTGAAAAGTGTGCGTGGGGTGGTCCAAACCGGCCGAACGACCTTGAAATGCCATGAAATCGAATGACAACAAAGGGTGGGTAAATTTTGAAATGGTCGGCCAGAAGGCACATCAATCAGAGATGTCGTGTGATCGCACTGGCCGAAGGCACACTCCATGTGTCGTAAATGGCCAAAAATGGGTTTTACGGTCAAATTCATGCCGAATGACATCGAAATGACTTGAAATCACACAAAAACACCCTAATTGTTATTCATGAGTTGTACGAAGAAAGGACATGTCATTCGGATGTGCAGTTTGCGCGTCACGACTGAATATGTGTTTTTTAGGTGTTTGGCAGGCCTAAAAAGAGTGTGTGGGGTGGTCGAAACCAGCCTAACAACCTCAGAATGCCATGAAATCGAGCGAAAAAAAGCATGGGTGAACTTTGAAATGTTCGGCCTGATGGAATATCAATCAGAGGTGTTGTGTGATCATGCTAGCTGAAAACGCACTTCGCGTGTCGTAAATGGCCAAAACATGCGTTTAACGGTCAAATGCATTCTGAACGACATCAGAATGACTTGAAATCACACGAAAAGACCCTAATTATCATTCGTGAGGTGTATGAGGATACGACACGTCATTAGGACGTGTGGTTTTCATGGCACAGCTGAATATATTTATTTAGGTGTTTGGAACGCTTGAAAAGCATGCGTGGGGTGGTCGAAACCTGCCGAACGACCTTGGAATTCCATAACATTGGATGACAAAAAAGGGTGGGTGAATTTTGAAATGGTCGGCTAGATGGTACATCAATCGGAGGTGTCGTGTGACCGCTTCGGCCAAAAACGCACTCTGTGTGTCGTAAATGGCCAAAACATGCGTTTAACGGTCAAATGCATGCCGAACGACATCGGAATGACTTTAAATCACACAAAAACATCCTAATTATTATTTTTAAGGTGTACGAGGAGACGGAACATCATATGGATGTGCGGTTTGTGTGGCACGACTGAATATGTATTTTTTAGGTGTTTGGCATGCTTGAAAAGCATGCATGGGGTGGTCAAAACCAGCCGAACAACCTCGGAATGCCATGAAATCAGACAACAACAAAGAGTGTGTGAATTGTAAAATGGTCAGCTAGACAACACATCAATCAGAGGTGTCGTGTGATCGCACTGGCTGAAAACTTACTTCGCGTGTCGTAAATGGCCAAAACATGCGTTTAATGGTCAAATGCATGCAGAACAACATCGGAATAACTTGAAATCACACGAAAACACCCTAATTATTATTCGTGAGGTGTACGAGGATATGGGACGTCATTCGGACGCGCGGTTTGCACGGCACGACTGAATATGTGTTTTTAAAGTGTTTGGTGTGCTTGAAAAGCGTGCGTGCGGTGGTTGAAACCGGCCGAATGACCTCGGAATGCCATGAAATAAGATTCCAACAAAGTTGGATAAATTTTGAAATGGTCAGCCAACCGACACGTCAATCGGAGGTGTCATGTGACCGCGCTGGAAGAAAACGCACTTCGTGTGTTGTAAATGGACAAAACATGCGTTTAATGGTCAAATGCATACCGAACGACATCAGAATGACTTGAAATCACATGAAAACACCCAAATTATTATTCGTGAGGTGTAAGAGGAGACGACACATCATTTAGACGCGCGGTTTGCACAACACTACTGAATATGTGTTTTAAGGTGTTTGGTGCGCTTGAAAAGTGTATGTTGGGTGGTCGAAACTGGCTGAACGGCCTCTGAATGCAATGAAATAGGATTATAAAAAAGGGTGGGTGAATTATAAAATGGTTGGCGAGACGGCACGTCAGTCAGAGGTGTCGTGTGACCGCGCTGGCCGAAAACGCACTCTACGTGTCGTAAATGGCCAAAACATGCATTTAATGCTCAAATGCATGCTGAATGACATCAGAATGACATGAAATCACACTAAAACACCATAATTGTTATTTTTGCGGTGTACGAGGAGACAACACATCAGTCGGACACGCGGTTTGCGTGGCACCGCTGAATATGTGTTTTTTAGGTGTTTGGCGCGCTTGAAAAGCGTGCGTGGGGTGGTCTAAATCGGCCGAACGTCCTCAGAATTCCATGAAATCGAACGAAAATATAGAGTGGGTGAATTTTGAAATGGTTGTCCAGACGGAATGTCAATCGCATGTGTCATGTGACAGCGCTGGCCAAAAGCGCACTCCGCGTGTCGTAAATAGCCAAAACATGGGTTTTATAGTCAAATGCATGCCTAACGACATTTAAATGACTTTAAATCACACGAAAACACCCTAATTATTATTCGTGATGTGTACGAGGAGAAAACACGTCATTCGGACGTCCGGTTTGCGTGGAATGACTGAATATGTGTTTTTTATGTGTTTGGTGCGCTTGAAAAGTGTGCTTGGGGTGGTCGAAACTAGCCTAACGACCTCAAAATGCCATTAAATCGGATGACAACAAATGGTGGGTGAATTGTGAAATGTTCAGGTAGACATCATGTCATTCGGAGGTGTTGTGTGACCGCGCTGGCCGAAAACACACTCCGCGTGTCGTAAATGGCCAAAACATGGGTTTTACGGTCAAATGCATTCCGAACAACATCAGAATGACTTGAAATCACACTAAAACATCCTAATTATTCTTGAGGTGTACGAGGAGACGACAAGTCATTCAGATGCACGATTTGCACCGCATGGCTGAATATGTGTTTTTTAAGTGTTTGGCATGCTTGAAAAGCGTGTGTGGGGTGGTCGAAACCAAATGAACGACCTTGTAATGCCGTGAAATCGAATGACAACAAAGTGTGGCTGAATTGTGAAATGGTCGGCTAGACGGCATGTCAATCGGAGGTGTCGTGTGACCACGCTGGCTGAAAACGCACTTCGCGTGTCGTAAATGGACAAAACATGCGTTTAATGGTCAAATGCATGCAGAAAAACATCGGAATGACTTGAAATCACACAAAAACACCCTAATTATTATTCATGAGGTGTATGAGGAGACGGTACATCATTCGGACGCGCAGTTTGCACGACATGACTAAGTATGTGTTTTTAAAGTGTTTGGTGTGCTTGAAAAGTGTGCATGAGGTGGTTGAAACCGGGCGAATGACCTCAGAATGCCGTGAAATAAGATTCCAACAAATGTGGGTAAATTTTGAAATGGTCGGCCAAACAACACGTCAATCGGAGGTGTCATGTGACCGCGCTGGAAGAAAACGCACTTCGCGTGTTGTAAATGGACAAAACATGTGTTTAATGGTCAAATGCATGCCGAACGACATCATAATGACTTGAAATCACACGAAAACACCCTCATTATTATTTTTGAGGTGTACAAAGAGACGACACGTCATTTGGATGCGCGTTTTTCACGACACTGTTGAATATGTGTTTTTAGGTGTTTGGCGCACTTGAAAAGCGTACGTTGGGTGGTCAAAACTGGCCGAACGACCTAGGAATGCAATGAAATAGGATTATAACAAAGGGTGGATGAATTTTAAAATGGTCGGCCAGACGGCACGTCAATTGGAGGTGTTGTGTGATCGCGCTGGCCGAAAACGCACCATGTGTGTCGTAAATGGCCAAAACATGCGTTTAATGGTCAAATTCATGCTGAATGACATCAAAATGACTTGAAATCACACTAAGACTCCATAATTGTTATTTTTGAGGTGTATGAGGAGACAACACATCAGTTGGACATGCGGTTTGTGTGGCACTGCTGAATATGTGTTTTTTAGGTGTTTGGCGCGCTTGAAAAGCGTGTGTGGGGTGGTCGAAATCAGCCGAACGACCTCAGAATTCCATGAAATCGAACGACAACAGAGAGTGGGTGAATTTTGAAATGGTCGGCCAGACGGAATGTCAATTGGAGGTGTCGTGTGACCGTGCTGGCCAAAAGCGCACTCTGTGTGTCATAAATGGCCAAAACATGGGTTTTACAGTCAAATGCATGCCAAAAGACATTGAAATGACTTTAAATCACACGAAAACAACCTAATTATTATTCGTGAGCTGTACGAGGAGACGACACGTCATTCGGACGTCCGGTATGCGTGGAACGACTGAATATGTGTTTTTTATGAGTTTGGCGCGCTTGAAAAGCGTGCGTGGGGAGGTCGAAACTAGCCGAACGACCTCAAAATGCCATTAAATCTGACGACAACAAATGGTGGGTGAGTTGTAAAATGTTCAGCTAGACATCATGTCAATCGGTGGTGTTGTGTGACCGCGCTGGCCTAAAACACACTCCACGTGTCGTAAATGGCCAAAACATGGGTTTTACGGTCAAATGCATGCCGAACGACATCAGAATGACTTGAAATCACACTAAAACATCCTAGTTATTATTCTAGAGGTGTACGAGGAGACAACAAGTCATTCGGATTCGTGGTTTGCATGACACGGCTGAATATGTGTTTTTTAGGTGTTTGGCATGCTTGAAAAGCATGTGTGTGGTGGTCGAAACTGACCGAACGACCTCAGAATGCCGTGAAATATAACGACAACTATGACAACCCTGCTTTTTATTACAACTTAAACATGCTTTATTACATAAAACATCACTTGATATAACAAAGAAGATCGATAGGTTTAGTGTCTTTGGGGCATAGGATCATTACATAAAAACTTAAACTTGAAATACAACATCTTTATTGAAAACTTCCTTTACATGACCGCTACATTCCTTCATACTTAGCATTGCATGGGATAACCTGAGGACATGCATAAGAAAAGGGTGAGCTATAAAGCCCAGTAAGGGAGTACACAATGAATAACATGAGGAGTTCAATACATGTTAGGCAATAGGAATATCAATAGAGCATAAGAGTAACATGAACATAAAGGCATGATAATGCATGATAATCATAACATGGAAATGTGGCAACAACACTTAACATTGAAATAGCATGAGCCAAGGCTCATTGCACATGGAGCATGAGTAAACCCTCATTGCACTTGAAGCACGAGTAAACCCTCGTTGCACTTGAATTAGCATGAGTCAACACTCATTTCACATGGCGTATCATTATACTATACTTTACCCAATGCATTGGAGAGCTATATGGGCGCACCCTTCTTAAACATTTCATTTCATGCATAAGTGTGCCACATGGATCATAAAACATGGATTCATAAAACATAATCATTTATTAAATGATAAAGGAATGTGGAATTAATACATGAAACTTTATAATAAATAAGTAAATATGCATAATGGTGAATACGCTTGATGGAGAAATGGGCATGGTATTCACTACACAATGACATTGGCTTAGAAAATCGGTGCGATTTCAGCAGCGTAACGGTGTGACATAAGAATCCATAAAAAGGGTTGATGAGAGAGAAAGGGGTTACTCATAATATTTTCATGTAATGGACAGTAAGGAGGTCATATAGATACATGTCCCAACAATTGAAATGGAATTTATATTCATGATACAAAAGTATTGCTTGAATGTAAAATAAGAGAGAGAAGTTCCTTTTGGAATTTCAGCATAGCAACGGGTGTACATGGGAGGCATTAAATGAGAAAGAAAGGGGTCTCCCATCATTCAAACAATAATAGGGAAGTATGAGGGAGGTGAAAAACCATACCCCAACATTCATAATTGAAATTAAAAGGCCAAAACAACTTAAAGAAAATTGACAAAAATGAGAAAGGAAGAAAAAAATCCTTACTTGGATGTGTGCTTCCAAAGGCTAGAGAGAGGCTTGTGAGAGGATTCTTGGGAGCTTGGGGCACCTTGAGAGGATTCTACAGAGAGTAGGGCAGAGGTTGGACGAACTCCAAGGGCTTTGAGTGAGGAGGAAGTGGGATCTTGGGTGGGTTTATATAGGAAAGGTGAGGGAATTATTTATTATTTAGGTTTGGGACCCCTTATATTAAAATAATCCAAAACACAAACCATCCCATGGTATTTGCCCATGGTTTCTAGAAAAGGAAAGAGGAAAACAATATTTTACAAGTCCAAGGTCCGAACTTATTAAAAAAATTAGGGTTGCTTATGTGGAGGTGAATCACACTCCCATGGAAATTAATTTAAAAAGGCAAAGTGTTGAATAAGTATTGAGGGATCCATTAATGCTTTGAAAAGTAAGTCAAACAAACCCAAAACCTCATTATTTTAATGATAAAACATATATTGGCCGAACATAAGGATTATGGTATTTTATTACATCACCATTGGGTCATTATGATGTCATAAAACACATTATATATTTAAATGGTATTTAATTTTTACCCAAAAATTTGACTGTCTCAGAAAATTATGAAAAATTCACCGTTGGATAATTTCGACATCCTGATTCCAAAAATAATATTTATTTTATCTAAATAATTTTCTAAATATGTGAATTTTCACTTTAAAAATAAAAACCGACATTTATAAAAAAAATCACGGGTTTTGACAGAAATGGCTTTCAAACCTTAATAAAACATTTAATTGCATTCATAAAATTATATGATCATTTATATTTAATAAAAATTAATTTAATATTAATAATAATATTTTATTAAAATATTATTTAATTCAAAAATCCTTTAATTTAATAAAATATAATTCTTAATTAAATAATAACTAAAAACACCATTTGTACTTTAAAAACTATTTACAATGTATCAAAAAAGACTAGAAATTATATTCATTATTATATACAAAAGTAATGTGCATGAACATGGTACTACTTATTTGTTACATAACCCCTCAAAATAGCCGCATAAGACCTAAGGGTATGATGTGCGATGGTGACAGACTCTTGGGGTGGCTCGGATAACATCGCTCGAGTGGTAATCTCTATCAACTTCCACTTTTCCCGTAAACGGTCCCGTTCGAGCTTGACATAATGAAGCTCAGCTTGGGCTTGGTCAAGGGAGAAGCCCAAAGACGCCACCTCTCTTCCGAGCTCCGACAAATGGGCTTTGTATGGGGCAATTCTACTGGATGAGGCCATCGCTTCCTTTGTCTGAGTAGAAATGGGTTGATTAAAGCCTTATATTTATTCTACTCAGATGATCACTCTTCAACGGCTATAAAAGTAATGGTCACAAATCATAACGTAAAACTAAAGAAGTTGACATCTTATAAAAACATTTTTCATAAAGAATCATTTAACTGGATCAAGACGGATTTTCCATTAATGAAACTTTGGGTCGTTACAATATTCCCCCCTTAAGAAATTTCGCCCTCGAAATTTTCCGTTTCCCACACTAAAACAAATGTGGGTAACTCAGCTTCATCATATCCTCCGACTCCCAAGTTGCTTCTTCAAACTTGTGGTTTCTCCAGAACACCTTGACGAGGGGCATTGTCTTATTTCATAGAACTTTTTCTCTACGATCTAAGATCTTCGCTGGTTTCTCCTCATAAGAAAGATCATCTTCCAATTGTACCACCTCGGAAGAGAGTACATGTGAAGGGTTCAGTATGTACTTCCTTAAGAGGGATACATGAAAGACATCATGCACCTTGGCCATAGTAGGTGGAAGTGCTAGTCGATAGGCCACAGCTCCAACACGATCAAGAATCTCGAAGGGGCCAATGTACCTTGGACTTAACTTCCCTTTCTTTCCAAACCTCATGACCTTCTTCCACAGAGATATGCGTAAAAACACCATGTCTCCGACTTTAAACTCAAGGTCTCGTCGACGATTATCTGCATAACTCTTCTGTTGACTTTGGGCTGCCTTGATATGCTGCTGAATGGTTTTCACCTTCTCCACCATTTCTTCGACCATTTCTGGTCCAAGAAGCTTACGTTCACCGACCTCATCCTAACATGTCGGGGTTCTACACCTTTTCCCATACATGGCTTCATATGGTGCCATTTGGATGCTCGAGTGGAAACTATTATTATAAGAGAACTCAACCAGAGGAAGATGTTGATCCCATCCTCATTTAAAGTCCATTGAGAACGCTCTCAACATATCCTCAAGTGTTTGGATAGTCCGCTCAGATTGGCCATTAGTTTGAGGATGATAGGCCGTACTGAAGTTCAGTTCAGTATTCAGAGCTTGTTGAAGACTCTTCCAAAACATAGAGGTGAATCTTGGATCTCAGTCAGAAACAATAGATTGTGGTACTCCATGCAACTATACCACATCCCTGATATATATCTGTGCCAGTTTATCCAAAGAGAAATCCTCTCGAATAGCAATGAAGTGTGAAATCTTTGTAAGATGATCCACAACAACCCAGATTGCATTGTTGCCTTTGGATGTCCTTGGAAGTCCAGTGACAAATTCCATGGTGATGTTCTCCCATTTCCATTCTGGTATGGGCAATGGTTGCATCATCCCCTTATACTTCTGCCTCTATACCTTCACTTGCTGACACACCAGGCACTTTGATGTATATTCAGCGATCTCCTTCTTCATATTATCCCAGCAAAAGTTTTCTCAGAGATCTCGATACATCTTTGTGCTCCCTGGGTGAATAGAGAAATTTGAACTATGTGCATCATCCAAAAGTTCCTTCTTCAGCTCTGAACTTGATGGAACACATAGTCTTTTCCCAAACCACACAATTCCTTCTTCATTAACATTAATCTCTGAGGATTTTCCCTTTTTGATAGCTTCCACTTTTTCTTGGATTCCCGCATCATCCTTTTGAGCATACTTTAAACTTTCCAAAAGAGATGGCTGAGCAATCATTTGTGAAAGGATTGATGATGTTCCCTTCTTTATGATTCAAACATCTATCTTCATTAAGTCTAAGAAGATTGGATCCTTCTCAATTCTCATCATTGATAGAATCGCTGGATCCTTTCTACTTAGGGCATCTGCCACCTTGTTCGCTTTCCCAGGGTGGTAATGTATTGAACAGTCATAATCATTGATGAGCTCTATCCATCTTCTCTGGCGCATATTAAGCTCTTTCTGTGTGAATATATATTTAAGACTCTTGTGGTCAGTATATATCTCACATTTCTCTCCATAGAGATAATGTCGCCAGATTTTCAAGGCAAAGATCACCGCCGCCAACTCCAGATCATGCGTTGGATAGTTTTTCTCATGGATTTTCAACTGCCTTGAGGCATAGGATATCACTTTATCATTCTGCATCAGCACACATCCTAAGCCCTTCATCGAAGCATCACTGAATACCACAAAAATCTCCCCACTTGTGGGTAAAGTGAGCACGGGTGCAGTGATAAGTCTCCTTTTCAACTCCTCGAAGCTTTCTTCGCATTCATCACTCCAAGAAAACTTTACTCCATTTCGAGTTAGCTTGGTAAGAGGGTTGGAAAATCGTGAGGAATTTCTCACAAATCGTCGATAATATCCAGCTAACCCCAAGAAGCTACGAATATCAGTTATCGATGTTGGCCTCGGCCATCCCTCAATTTGCATCTGTTTTGGAGGGGTCCACAGATATCCCATTGCTTGTGATGATATGGCCCAAGAATGAGACCTCCTTCAACTAGAACTCACACTTGTTGTACTTGGCATAGAGCTTCTCCTTGCGCAAAGTCTCCAGTACAGTTCTTAAATGCTCCTCATGATCCTCCTTGGTTTTGGAGTATATTAGAATATCATCTATAAAGACTACCACAAATTTGTCTAGGTAATCTCTAAAGACTCTATTCATCAAGTCCATGAATATTGTTGGAGCATTGGTGAGTCCGAAAGGCATTACTATGAATTCATAGTGCTCATACCTTGTACGAAAAGCAGTCATGGGGATATCTTCCTTCTTCACCCTTAATTGATAATATCCCGACCGCAAGTCCACCTTCGAGAAGTATTATGATCCACGCAGTTGATCAAAAAATTCATCGATTCTTGGGAGAGGATACTTGTTCTTTATCGTGATTTTGTTAAGTTCACGATAATCGATGCAAAGCCGCATTGACCCATCCTTCTTCTTGATGAAGAAGACTGGTGCACCCCATGGTGATGCACTTGGGCGTATAAACCCTTTATCCAGATTCTCCTGTAGTTGTTTCTTCATCTCTTCAAGCTCAACAACAACCATTCTATATGGAGTCTTGGATATTGGTAGCGCCCCAGGTATAAGTTCAATTGAGAACTCAACATCTCTTCTTGGAGGAAGACCGGGAAGTTCCTCGAGAAATACTTCAACGAATTCCCTCACAATAGGCATTTCTTCAATGGTGGTTTCTTCCTTGGACTCAATCATCTAAGCCAGATATGCGTTCTCATAAGGCAGTAATATCCATGCTTGAGATGATGGAGCTAAAGGAGATTCATTTTCCTCCTGACACTTGTAAAGAATCGGGGGTCGATTCTCCATATGGAGTGTGATTTCCCTCTCCCAACAATTTATGTTGGCTCTATATAAGGAAAGCCAATCCATGACAAGAATTGCATCAAATTCCACCAAAGGGAGTATGATGAGGTTCTCCTGGAAATTCAATCCACAGATTATAACAGGGGAGGACTTATACTCATGGGATGCAATGATTGCCCCATTTGCCGTACTCACCGACATCTTTACTTCCATGATTTTTGGTGGTGCAGGGATTGTTCTACTAAACTTTTGAGATATAAAATAATGTGTTGAACTTGAATCAAAAATAAAATTCGCTATTCTTGAATGAATAACTAGCGTACCTGTCACCACTTCGTTTTCGGGGTTCACTTCGGCAGAAGTGATGGCAAAAGTTCTTCCTTGCTGTCTTGGAGGTTGCTGGTTGCCTCCGATAACCCTTGGATTAGAGCACTGATTTGCAAAATGACCCGATTCTTTACATTTGTAGCATTGAACAACGCGTTGAGGTTCGAACGGAGCGTTCCTCTCCCAGTCACAGTCTCGAGTCCTGTTTCTGACAGTTAACAGCTAGGTGCCCTTCTCTTCCACACCTGAAGCATTTTCTTGTCCCCCTAAGGCAATTTCCAGGGTGCTTCTTTCCACACTTTTGGCAAGTGGGGTGCTGGAACTTCTTAGCGCCGTTGGATTTATCCATCGGACCACCAGCATTGAATTCCACCTTACACTTCTTGTCCCCATGATACCCCTGTGATTCTCCGATCTCCATTTCAACCTTGAGGGCACATCGGACAATTTCCTCATAGTTTTCGAAGTCACGGACCGCTAATGCTTTCCGCAAGCTCGGCTTCAGCCCACCAAAGAAGCGGTCAACCTTGCATTCGGGGGTAACGACAAAGCCGGAAGCGTATCTTGCAAGCCTTGTGAACTTTGCCTCGTACGCTCCCACAGATTCTTCATCTTTCTGCTTGAGGGAAAGGAAGTCCCTTTCCATCTTAAGACGGAGGGTGCGCGGAAAATATTTATCGAAAAACATCTTCCAGAATTCCTTCCATTTCAAAGGCTCGATCTCCTCCTCAGGCTTCGTATTTTTGATCAACGTCCACCATTGATCAGCTTCACCCTCCATACGATAATCCGCCAGGAGAACCTTCTCTTGTTAAGAACATTGAAGGATAGAGAAGATCTTTTCAATGGATTTGATCCATTGCTCAGCGATCGTGGGATCAGATGGTCCACTAAAACTAGGAGGCCTTTGTCTCGTGAAGCTCTCGATAGCGACATGTTCTTTCTTAGGGGGGGGTTGAACGTTCCTCTTGAATCGTGTTTCTATTCAATACTTGAGTTAGCTGAGAGAGAAGCATGAAAAAGTTCGCGATTCCCACTCCCATTGGATTGGGCATCTCATTAGTACAATCATCACACTGATCTTCACAACGGTTGTTAGCCCGAGTTCTCCTATTACTAGTCATTGGCTGGAATAAAAGGAAAGTTAGGGGTAAAAAATAAAGGGTAATCCAAAGTCAAAAGTTGATGACTTATATATAAACTTTAATCTCTTTAACTCATGAGTCTATAGGATTCAATCCAGGCTTTTCATGATATTCCTTCTAACATATATTCTTAGGGGCATTTTTCCCTTAATAAGGGTTCATATTAAGATTGTGAATTTATCAAAACATATCCCTCGGGAGTGTCGTAACCAAGAGTGTAGCAAGGCCCATTTTCGTGCACCAATTCTCGTTCGAGTCTAGCTCAAAGCAGTGTTTTCGGGTTTTACCCCTAGGATACATCTGTGCCAGAGCCGCCTCTACCTGCTCGTATCCAGACAGGGATGTATTTGTTTGATAAACCACTTACTTAGTATTTACCAAAACTTAGGGATGTTTTTATTATACTTAGTCTTGTATCTAAGGCTTTACTAGGGTTTCCTAATCCCAAAAATAACTAAACCTATCCTCTGATACCAACTATGACAACCCTGCTTTTTATTACAACTTAAACATGCTTTATTACATAAAACTTCACTTGATACAACAAAGAAGATCGAGAGGTTTAGTGTCTTTGGGGCTTAGGATCATTACATAAAAACTTAAACTTGAAATACAATATCTTTATTGAAAACTTCCTTTACATGACCGCTACATTCCTTCGTACTTAGCATTGCATGGGATAACCTGAGGACATGCATAAGAAAAGGGTGAGCTATAAAGCCCAGTAAGGGAGTACACAATGAATAACATGAGGAGTTCAATACATGTTAGGCAATAGGAATATCAATAGAGCATAAGAGTAACATGAACATAAAGGCATGATAAAAATGATAATCATAACATGGAAATGTGGCCACAACACTTAACATTGAATTAGCATGAGCCAAGGCTCATTGCACATGGAGCATGAGTAAACCCTCATTGAACTTGAAGCACGAGTAAACCCTCATTGCACTTGAATTATCATGAGTCAACACTCATTGCACATGACGTATCATGATACTATACTTTACCCAATGCATTGGAGCGCTATAAGGGCACACCCTTTTTAAACATTTCATTTCATGCATAAGTGTGCCACATGGATCATAAAACATGGATTCATAAAACATAATCATTTATTCCACGATAAAGGAATGTGCAATTAATACATGAAACTTTATAATCAATAAGTAAATGTGCATAATGGTGAATACCCTTGATGGAGAAATGGGCATGGTATTCACTACACAATGACATTGGCTTAGAAAATCGGTGCGATTTCGACAGTGTAACGACGTGACATAGGAATCCATAAAAAGGGTTGATGAGAGAGAAAGGGGTTCCTCATCATATTTACATGTAATGGACAGTAAGGAGGTCATATAGATACATGTCCCAACAATTGAAATAAAATTTATATTCATGATACAAAAATATTGCTTGAATGTAAAAGAAGAGAGAGAAGTTCCTTTTGGAATTTCGGCATAGTAACGGGTGTACATGGGAGGCATTTAATGAGAGATAAAGGGGTATCCCATCATTCAAACAATAAGAGGGAAGTATGGGGAGGTTCTAAACCATACTCCAACATTCATAATTGAAATTAAAAGGGCAAAACAACTTAAAGAAAATTGACAAAAATGAGAAAGGAAGAAAAAAACCTTTACTTTGAAGTGTGCTTCCAAAGGCTAGAGAGAGGCTTGTGAGAGGATTCATGGGAGCTTGGGGAACCTTGAGAGGATTCTAGAGAGAGTAGGACAGAGGTTGGACGAACTCCAAGGGCTTTGAGTGAGGAGGAAGTGGGAGCTTGGGTGGGTTTATATAGGAAAGGAGAGGGAATTCTTTATTATTTAGGTTTGGGACCCCTTATATTAAAATAATCCAAACCAAAAACCATACCATGGTATTTTCCCATGGTTTTTGGAAAAGGAAAGAGTAAAACAATATTTTACAAGTCCAAGGTCCGAACGTATTAAAAAAATTAGGGTTGCTTATGTGGAGGTGAGTCACACTCCCATGGAAATTAATTTAAAAAGGCAAAGTGTTGAATAAGTCTTGAGGGCTCCATTAATGCTTTGAAAAGTAAGTCAAACAAACCCAAAACCTCATTATTTTAATGATAAAACATATATTGGCCGAACATAAGAATTATGGTATTTTATTACATCACCATTAGGTCATTATGATGTCATAAAACACATTATATATTTAAATGGTATTTAATTTTTACCCAAAAATTTGACTGTCTCAGAAAATTATGAAAAATTCACCGTTGGATAATTTTGACGCCCTGATTGCTAAAATAATATTTATTTTATCTAAATAATTTTCTAAATATGTGAATTTTCACTTTAAAAATAAAAACTGACATTTATAAAAAAAATCACGGGTTTTGACAGAAATGCCTTTCAAACCTTAATAAAAATTTTAATTGCATTCATAAAATTATAAGAACATTTATATTTAATAAAATTTAATTTAATATTATTAATAATATTTTATTAAAATATTATTTAATTCAAAAATCCTTTAATTTAATAAAATATAATTCTTAATTAAATAATAACTAAAAACAACATTTGTACTTTAAAAACTCTTTACAATGTATCAAAAATGACTAGAAATTATATTCATTATTATATACAAAAGTAATGTGCATGAACATGGTACTACTTATTTGTTACATAACCCCTTAAAATAGCTGCATAAGACCTAAGGGTAAGGTGTGCGATGGTGACAGACTCTTGGGGCGGCTCGGATAACATTGCTCGAGTGGTAATCTCTGTCAACTTCCACTTTTCCCGTAGACGGTACCGTTCGAGATTGACATAATGAAGCTCAGCTTGGGATTGGTCAAGGGCGAAGCCCAAAGACGCCACCTCTCTTCCGAGCTCCGACAAATGGGCTTCGTATGGGGCAATTCTACTGGATGAGGACATCGCTTCCTTTTTCTGAGTAGAAATGGGTTCGTTAAAGTCTTATATTTATACTACTCAGATGATTACTGTTCAACGACTATAAAAGTAACGGTCACAAATCTTAACGTAAAACTAAAGAAGTTGACATCTTATAAAAACATTTTTCATAAATAAACATTTAACTGGATCAAGAGGGATTTTCCATTAATGAAACTTTGGGTCGTTACAACAACAATGGGTGGGTGAATTGTGAAATGGTCGGCTAGACGACACATCAATCAGAGTTGTCGTGTGACCGCGCTGGCCGAAAACGCACTCCGCGTGTCGTAAATGGCCAAAACATGCATTTAACGGTCAAATGCATGCCGAACCACATCAGAATGACTTGAAATCACACAAAAACACTCTAATTATTATTCGTGAGGTGTACGAGGATACATCATGTCATTCAGACGTGCGGTTTGCGAGGCACGGATGAATATGTGTTTTTTAGGTGTTTGGCGCACTTGAAAAGCGTGCATGGGGTGGTCAAAATTGGCTAAACGACCTCAGAATTCAATGAAATCGGATGAAAACATAGGGTGGGTGAATTGAGAAATGGTCGGCTAGACGTCACGTCAGTCAGAGGTGTCGTGTGACCGCGCTGGCCGAAAATGCACTACGCATGTCGTAAATGGCCAAAACATGCATTTAACGGTCAAATTCATGCCGAACGACATCGTAATGATTTGAAATCACACAAAAACACCATAATTATTATTCATGAGGTGTACGAGGAGACAGAACATTATTCGGATGCGCGGTTTGCACGGCATGGCTGAATATGTGTTTTTGAGGTGTTTGGTGCGCTTGAAAAGCCTGTGTGGGTTGGTCGAAATCGTCTGAATGACCTCATAATTCCATTAAACCGGAAAACAACAAAGGGTAGATGAATTGTGAAATGGTTGGCCATACGACACATCAATCGGAGGTGTCGTGTGACCGCGACGGCCGAAAACACACTCTGCGTGTCGTAAATGGCCAAAACATGTGTTTAACTGTCAAATGCATGCCGAACGACATCAGAATGACTTGAAATCACACTAAAACACATTAATTATTATTTTTGAGGTTGAAAACGATACGGAATGTCATTCGGACGCATGGTTTTTACGGCACAACTAAATATGTGTTTTTATGGTGTTTGGCGCGCTTGAAAAGCGTGCGTGAGGTGGTCAAAACCGGATGAACGCATTCTGATTGTGTTGATACATTATAAAAATTATCCATGAGTAATTTTTGACATGTACGTGTCAACCCCACCTCAATCCAAGGTGCGGTGTGGCCGGAACCACTCAAAGTGTCTCTCTTTTATTTCAAAAGGACATCATTTTAAGTGAATACAACAACTAACATACGGAAAATCAACCAAATGCTTTCATATTCTGTTTAAACATTAGGAAAAATATCCATGGGTCATATTTGACATGTAAGAGTCAACCATGCCTCAATCCAATGGCCGGTGTGGTCGAAACCACTCATAGTGTTTCTCTTTTGTTTGAAATGGACATGATTTTAAGTGAAAATAACAACTGGCATACTTAAAACTGACCAAACACATTCAGATTATGTTTATATTTTAAGAAAAAGATCCATGGGGTCATTTGTGATGTGTATGAGTCAACCCTTCCTCAATCCGAGGCACGGTGTGGCTGACACCACTCAAAATGTCTCTCTTTTGTTTAAAATGGGCATCATTTTTAGTGAAAACAACAACTGACATACGGAAAACCGATCAAATGCATTCAGATTATTTTGAAACTTTAGAAAAACGATCCATGGTTCATTTTTGACATGTACGATTTAACCCCGTCTCAATCCGAGGTGCTTTGTGGCCGGCACCACTCAAAGTGTCTCACGTTTCTTTGAAATGGACAACATTTTAAGTGAAAACAACAATTGACATACGGAAAATGGACCAAACACATTCGGATTTGTTGACACTTTAACAAAAAGGGTCCATGGGTAATTTCTGATGTGTAAGAGTCAACCTCGCCTCAATCTGAGCTACGGTGTGGCCAGTACCACACAAAGTGTCTTTCTTTTATTTAAAATGGATACAATTTTATGTAAAAACAACCAGCATATGGAAAACCAACCAAACTCATTCGGATTGTGTTTATACTTTAGGAAAATGATCCATAGGTCATTTGTGACATGTACGAGTCAACCCTACATCAATCTGAGGTGTGTTGTGGCTGGCACCACTCAAAGTGTCTTCTTTTGTTTCAAAGGGACATCATTTTAAGTGAATACAACAACTGAAATTTGCACTCATCAACGATAGTCGCAAACTATTTTTCATGATTTGGGTAGTTTCACTAAAGGGTTCATAAGTGAAGAGACTCCTAAAAAAATAAATGTTCACCATATATTATAAAAAATACAAGTTCAATGAAAAATGCATCACAAATCATTACATACCCAAATCCAGGATCAGAAAAAAAAAGTAATTTGAGCCAATTTCGAACTCTTATTCAACTCTAATAACTATTTCTCAGACTATTATTCCTATTAGAATTTGATGTGGATTTGGGGGGGTTGTGCTGGTTGGGGGGGGGGTGTGCAGGGGTGAGGTGAATTACTACTGGAGAGTGGTTGTCATATAGAGATTGAAATGGGTGTAAATAATGTTTGAGTTATTGAAACTATTATTAACTCTAATGTATTATTGTTGTCATATGAAGATTGAAATAGGGAATTATAGTACGTGACATGGTTGGGAGATTTTGATGGTTTTATGTGTTTTTTGTGCTATTTTAGGTGTTTTTTATACTATTTTAAGTCTGTTTGTATGTGGTTTTTGTGTTATTTTTTATTCAGGTGTATACTGGAGGGGCTACTGGAGGGGATGTTGTGCAGTCAGTCTGAAAAAACCCAATACCAATGGTTTTACACCATTAGTATACTTTGATAGAAATTTAAAAACAATCCCAATGGTTTTAAAACCATTAGTATAGTGTTTTGTATTCAATATATACCAACGGTTTCTTGAAACCATGGGTAAAAATGTTATACAAACATATACCAACGGTTAGTCTACAACCATTGGTAAATCATAAATACAGTGGGATATACCAACGGTTTAGATCAAACTGTTGGTATAGGGCTTTCCTCACGGCTTACTACCCTATGGTTTGGAAAATCGTTGGTATAGGCTATACCAACGGTTTAAAATAGTTGGTATAACATTCTTTTCTAGTAGTGATTTATTATTATTTATAATAGGATTATAATACCCATTTATTTCCATGACTAACCCATGTGTTTTTTTATATGCTATACATATTCATGGTTATGTTATGATGGGTGTTCCAAAATAGAACTCCAATGAATTGGGTAATATTTAGTTTTATGAGAGGTTATGTGCAATGGTCTTGGTGGTTATCCCTGACTCGTGCTCCATGTGCAATGATCTTGGTGGTTAATCTCAAATCATGATCTTTATATACATTGATCTTTGACTCATGTTTATTTCATGTTGCATGTTGTTTCCACATCTCCTATACAACCATGATTACATATTTGATGTTTCTTTGTGTGTATCCATTCCTTTTATGTCATCTTATTATTCCTTCTAACCCATGTTCTATGCTTTATTCTTATGTTTATTCCCTTACTAGAAATTTTAGATCATCCATTTGTTAATGTTATCCCCAGGTCATCCTATGAAAGTTTATGGGCTCAAAAGAAATTTCGGAGCTCACAATGGATGATAAATAAATAAATGTTTTATTTAGCCCCATGTTTTAAGTTTTATGTACCTTTTCTTCTAAGGACACTAGACCTTACTATCCTTACCTTGTAACATGATAATTAATTATGTTTTAAATCATGTAATAATATGAGAAAAGGATAGGGTCTCTATAGTTGGTATTAGAGTAAAGGTCTAGTTTTTTTTTGAAATTAGGAATAGATCACTATAGTAAGAAGCTTTGGGATAAAACTAAGTCTATTAAAAAATCATCAAATTTTATTATGTATAGATTAAGTGGTTTATCGAGAAAATACATCTCTTTCTAGATACTACAAGTCGACGTGGTGCTAGCACATATTTACCTAGGAGTAAAAACTCTGACAAGGTATTCTAGGCCTGACTCGGGGTAACCTAGTACATGAAAATGGGACTTACTATGCACCTAGTCTGACACTCTTGGGGGATATGCATTGGTAAATTCATAAGCTCATTAAAAACCATTATTAAGGGATAAAATCCCATAATATTATATGTTATGAAAAAATCCTTGGATAACCTAGATTGAAACCAAGGAATTACAGGTTAGGATGTTCTTTTACTTTAAAATTTTATAATTTTTACGTTTAATGATTCTTTCTTACATGGTTATAATCTATGTATTTAAGCCCGATATTTTAACTTTATTTTCTTAGTTAATGGTGGGAAATAGAATAACACGATCCAACAGTCAATGTGATATGCAATGTGATGATTTAACTAATGATATGCCAGATATAATCGGAATACGTGATCACAACTTCATCAAATTACTTCCTAAACTGGCTCAAGTTATGAATAATAATTTGAATTGTGTGAAATTCCCACTAGTGTAGAAAACATTTTTAACATCAACATTTTTTACGTCGGTTATATATAACCAACGTGAAAATATGTGATATGTGATTTTTTACGTCGGATATATTATAAATGACATAAAACACAAACACACGACAGTTTTTACGTCAGTTATTTTATAACTGACGTAAAAACTATGGTTTCTGATGTGTTTTTTACGTCGGTTATAGAATAACCGACGTAAATAACCAACACGCGTCTTTTTTATGTCGGTTATAAAATAACCGATGTAAAAAAGCCATATCTGATACATTTATAATGCCGGTTATTAAAATAAACAATGTTATAAATGTAATAAAATAGTTTATAACGTCAGTTATTAAATAAAAAACGTTATAAAACATTTAATAATTTTATCACGCCTTGTGGATTGTCTTTTCTAATTTTTTGATCAACAGACCTATGACTCGTCTCTCTCGCGCGGAAAACCCAGAATCAACTCTTCAATTTCATTTCATTAAACTCGTTTTCCATCATATTTTATCATATTTACTCTCCTCGGATCTCTCATCTCCACTTGCAACACTCAGGTAAGCCTCCCACGACTTTATTTCATTTGTTTTTTTTTTCAGATAGTCTATATTTAAGTTTTTCACTTTTTTGTTTAAAATAGGTAATATTATTCAATTTTGAACCCTCTTACCTCATTTTCCATTATCATCTTATTTATTATCACTATATCTATTAGATCGACTCACAATATTCAAGTAATCCTCACTTAATTCTATTTTGTTTGTTTTTGTTTCACGGATGCCCTACATTTATGGTAATATTTGTTGTCATTGACAAATAATGATCTCATTCACCTATATTTCTGAAATTTATATCTAAACCATTGTGATACATCCATTTCGTATACCAGTGTGATTTATTTTATAAGTATATATGGTTTTCATGGTGGAATGTTTGTTTTGGATCCTTGGTTGTTTCTATTTTGGGTATCACTTTTTGTTGTTCCATAAACTATTTATGTCACTTATTCTCATGGACTATTATAAGTCTTCATATGCTATTTAAACCCGATTTATTGAACAATAGATAATTTTAGACTATTAGGAGATACAGTTCATGGTTCTCATTTTGAATAATGGCATGATACCAAAACTAGTAGCTTGAGGTTAAAATCCCTAGATATGCCAAAACTAGTAGCTTGAGGTTAAAATTCCATGGTTCTGGGGGGGGATGTCCAGAGGGTTGGGGGCTGTCCAGGGGGTTGGGGGATGTCCAGAGGGTTGGGGTCTATCCAGGGTGTCCATGGAGGTGGGGGGGGGGGGGGGGGGCAGTCCAGGGGTGTGTGGGGGGGGGGGGGGGTCCAAGGGGTGGGGGTGTCGAAGGCATGGGGGGGGGGGGGGGGGGGCTGTAAAATGGGGTGGGGGGGGAGCGGCTGTCCAAGGGGGTGGGGCCTGTCTAGAGGGTTTGGGGGGTTGTCCGGGTGGTGGGGGCTATCCAGGGGGTGTCCAAGGGGTAGGGGTGGGGGTGGTGTCCAGGAGGGGTGGGGTGTCCAAGGGGATGGGGGTGCTGTCTAGAGGGGTGGGGGGCTGTCCAGGGGGTCAGGGGCTGTCCAGAGGGGTGGGGGGTTTTCTAAGTGGTGGTGGTGTCCAGGGGGTGTCCAAGGGGGTGGGGGTGGTGTCCAGAGGGTTCGGGGGGCTGTCTAGAGGGTTGGGGGGGGGGTGTCCAGGGTGTCCATGGAGGCAGGGGGGGTCCAAGGGGTGGGGTGTCTAAGGGGGTGGGGGGCTGTCCAAGGGGGTGGGGGGGGGGGGGCTGTCCAAGGGGGTTGGGGCTTGTCCAGAGGGTTTGGGGGGTTTTCCAGGGAGTAGGGGCTGTCCAGAGGGTTGGGGGTGTCCAGGGGGGTGTCCAAGGGGGTAGGGGGTGGGGGTGGTTTCCAGGAGGGGTGGGGGTGTCCAAGGGGGTGGGGGTGCTATCTAGAGGGTTGGGGGCTATCTAGGGGGTGGGGGGATGTCCAAAGGGGTGAGGGTTTTCCAATGGGGTGCTGGTGTCCAAGGGGTGTCCAAGGGGGTGGGGGTGGTGTCCAGAGGGTTTGGGGGGCTGTCCACAGGGTTGGGGGTGTCCATGGAAGTTGGGGGGGGGGATTACAGGGGTGTGTGGGGGGGGGGGGGGGGTCCAAGTGGGTGGGGGTTGTCTAATGGGGTGGGGGGCTGTCCAAGGGGGTGGGTCCTATCCAGAGGTTTTAGGGGTTGTTTGGGGGGGTGTCCATAGGGTTGGGGGGTGTCCAGGGGGGGTCCAATGGGGTAAGAGGTGGCTGGTGGTGTCCAGGGGGTGTGTGGGTGTCCAGAACGGGTGGGGGTGTCCAAGGGGTGGGGGTGGGGGTGTCCTGAGGGGTGGGGGTGGTGTCTTGAGGGGTGTGGGGGGGGGGCTTTCCAAGGCGGTGGTGGTGTCCAGGGGGTGGGGGCTATCCAAGGGGGTGGTGGTGTCCAGGGGGTGTCCAAGGGGGTGGGGGATAAGTGTCAGTTGGGATTGACTATTGGATCGTGGTTTGTGAGATTATGACATGATGATTATACTGTTTCATGGATATTAGTGTTGCAATATGATTCTATTTGGTTATATATATTTTGACTATTCATCGAATATGAGAAAATTATGGGTTATGGGGGAGACCATGTCGTGGTTTTCAAATATGCGTAGTTACCCTGGCCCCATTGTGCTGTGATGATTGGATTTACATTGTGATTTTCTCCATCTGAGTTTTTGTTTTAAATTTGATTTGATTCTTAGGTTTACTCCATTTTCTCCAATTTTCAATCAACCATTGGAGGCCCTATGGTTTTCTTTGATTCCATGGAATTTAAAACTGTTATATCTAACTATATTTTCTTTTTAAAATCATATTCAAACATATTTTTTTTAAATACTCATAGTTTTGTTTTATATTTCAAAATTGTATTTCAAAATTGTTTTACATTCAAATTATTATTATTTTCATAATCATATATTTGTCTTATCTTAAAAAGATGTATAATTTTGATATTTGTTATAGGTAATAATGAGTCAAAGTTGGATTATGGTACATTGAATGAGCAATGAATATGAGGAAGGTGTTGAGGACTTTTTGGAATTTTCCAAATGAAATGTTCCAAGTAGTGACAATTCTTTCTGTCCATGCCTGAAATGTTTGAATATGAAGAAATTGAAAAGTAGAGAGATAAAAGATCATCTGATTTTTCATGGTTTTAATCCAAGTTACATCCCTTGGATTTGGCATGGTGAAACTAGACGGAATGTCACTAACGATGATGATTTGCAAGATGGTGACTCCGATGGAATTGAAGAAATGATTCGCGATATTTTAGCAGAACAAATTGAGATAGAACCGATAGTTTTGCGTCGATATGGTGATGCCAAAAAACCATTATATCTTGGTTGTACAAATTTTATGGTTTTGTTGGTGGTGTTAAGATTGATTAACCTGAAGGAGAAACATGTACGGATTGACAAAAGTTTTACAGAGCTACTACAATTGATGAAAGACATTCTTCAAAAAGATAATAATCTTCCAGATTCACATTATAAGGCCAAGAAAATATTATGCCCGATGGGATTGGGATACAAGAAAATAAATGCCTGTCTGAATGACTGTATTATATATAGTAAGGAATATGAATTTCTGTCAGAGTGTCCTAAATGTGGGAAATCACTGTATAAGGTGAAAGAAAAATCATAGGCTGATGTAGCGATTACAAAGATCCCTTTAAAGGTATTTTTGTATCTTCCTATAATTCATCATTTCAAACGTTTAATTTATAATTCACATGATGCAAAAAGGTTAAGATGGCATGCTGATGAGTGATTATGTGATGAAAAAATACGGCATCCAACTGATTGTACACAATGGAAGAAAATTGATGAGCAGTATCCTACATTTGGAAATGAAATTAGAAATCTCAGACTAGGGTTCTGCACAGATGAAATGAATCCATATCGGACCCTCAGTAGCACTCATAGTTCATGGCTTGTTTTATTGGTAATTTACAACCTCTCTATTGAATTTTGTATGAATTGCAAATATGTCATGTTGAGTATAATGATCTATGTTCTAAAGCAACCTGGCAATGATATTGATGTTTTCTTGTCACCCTTGATTGTTGATTTGAGACTTTTATGGGAGGATGGTATTAGGGTTTATGATTCTTATAAAATGGAATATTTTCAACTACATGCAGTGCTTTTGTTCACTATAAATGAATTCCCATCATATGGAAATTTTTTTGAATACAGTGTTAAAGGGCATAAAGCACGTCCAATTTTCTAACAACAGACGTCATATTATCAATTGCATCATGGGAAGAAAATAGTGTACATGGGTCATCAAAAGTTTTTGCCTATGGATCACTCTTATAGAAGACTAAAAAAGGCATTCAATGGCCTAAAAGAATTTGATATTGCTCCAAAACCTTTATCCCTTGATCTGTATTTTGAGAGGGTGAAACACCTTGATGTGACATTGGGAAAGACACAGAAATCTGGTAATGATAGACATATTTAGAAGAAAAGGTGAATATTTTTTGAGCTACCATATTAGAGATATCATGAAGTTAAAGATAATATTTATGTCATGCACGTGGAGAATAATATTTGTGATAGTTTGATTGGAACATTGTTAGATATTATTGGAAAGACAAAAGATGGGTTGAAAGCAAGATTGGACTTACTATCAATGGGAATACGTTTAGAGTTAACTCTCACTCCTAATGGAAGATGAACATTTCTTCCCCCGACTTGTCATACATTATCGAAGAGGGAGAAAATTATCTTTTTTCAGTGTCTTCATGATATCAAAGTGCCTCAATTTTATTCATCAAATGTAAAAAAAATTCTCATTGAAGGACTTTAAGTTGATTGGTATGAAATCTCATGATTGTCACGTCATGATGCAGCAAATTCTACCCGTTTCATTGCATAGAATATTGCCCATCCCTGTCAGAACGACTATAATAAAGTTGAGTTATTTTTTCAATTCAATTTGTAATACAGTGATTGATGTGAATGCTTTTAACATTTTGGAAAATTATGCAATTTTTATACTTTGTCAATTGGAAATGTATTTTCCTCAAACTTTTTTTGATATAATGGTGCATTTAATGATTCATCTGGTTTGAGAAATAAAGCATTATGGACTTGTATATCTTTGTTGGATGTATCCTTTTGAAAGGTATATGAAAATATTTAAGGGGTATGTTAAGAATCCATATCGACCTGAAACCTCCATTATTGAAAAGTATATTTCTGAGGAGGTTGTAGAGTTTTATACGAACTACTTGGATGTGGAGCAACACATATGTTTGCCTCCATCTCACCATGAATGAGTTAATAATGAGGGAAAGGGGATTCGTGGCTTGAAAGTAAAATCTTTGTCAGCTGAATAGAAGAAGAAGTTATAATCATACATCTTGAATAACATAGCTGATGCTCAACCGTATATCACATTGCATATTAATGAGTTGAAACAATGTCATCCAAAGTTGAATGAAATGTGTATTTTGAATGAGCACAACAAAAAGTTTTTGTCATGTTTTAAAAAGACCTTGCTTGGTAGATCAGATGTATCAGAGACATTAAAATGGATAGTGGGTTGTCCATATATAAATGTGATAACATGGTCCGGTTATGACATTAATGGCTATACATTTCATACGAAAGCTCAGGACAACAGAAGTGAAGTTCAGAATGGTGGTTTATTGGTGTTTGCAGAAGCAATGCATTTTTCGAGTGCTAAGGGAAAACCCCCAATTTCTGCTTCAAGTGCATATTATGAAGTGATTTAAGACATATGGGATGTGGATTACTTTAAAATTAAAGTTCCTGTTTTTAACTCTAAATGGTTTATCGGTAACAACAGTGTCAAACACGGTGAATTTGGAATGATAGTTGTTAATATGAATATATTGGAAGACACAACTGATTCTTTTATAATGGAAACACGTGAAAAACAAATTTTATATGTAGTAGATCAATCAGATATGCAGTGGGTTGTTGTTTTATAAAGGAAAAACAATATGTTGGTGAGGATGAACTTGATGAAGATGCTGATTTATGTGAGATCTGTACTTCCATGGAACGATTAACAGAACATAATGATGAGCATGTTGAAGACATGGTTTTTTCCATAAGGAACAATCACGACAAAGGAAATTGGGAAAACAATCCATTTGTACATTCCTAAAATTACAGGTAACATTTGTTTATTTCTTTTTTACATTTATTATTTTCATAAAATGGTAGATATTATAAGTTTTTTATTTATTAAAACATGTATTAAAAGAAAATAAGTATAAGTTTTTTTTGTTTTTTTGTTTAGTTTAATATATCATGTTTACCATTAAATTAATTATACATCTATTGTTTTTGTTCAGTGATAATTATTTTACCATATTTACGAGGTTTACCAGGTTTACCATGTTTTAATTTTGTTTATTTTACTTTATCATGTTTACCATTACTTAAATTATATATCTATTATTTTTTTTAGTTACAATTACTTTACCATGTTTACCATTTTTACCAGGTTTACCATGTTTACCAGGTTTACCATCTTGACTATCTTTACCATCTTTACCATTGTTTAACATAATTACCATATTAACCATGTTTACTATTACGTAACTTAGTACATTTTTCTATTTTCTGATTACAGTAGTATTAAAATATTTGAATTTGTATATTTTTGAACTAATGTTTGTTTTTTTTATTTAAAGGATAATGAAATATCAATAAGTTGATCAACCACATGATTCTGGAGATGAGCATATTGGTCATACCTCTAGGGAGGAACATTCACATGATCCTCTTGATGTTCCCAAATCTTCCTCATGTACTCCCATTACTATAAAGAGTTCAAGAGTTGGTAAACGTGGGTGCACACGTTTACCAAAATTATCAATTGCCCGTACGCAGGACCAGAGGATACTCATTGATTTTGATGAGGATGATATTCCTAGAGGTTCAAATGAAAAAGATTTTTAAGTGTTTTGTATCCACTCATGGTAAGAGAAAAGTAAGCATTTTGTATGATGACTGGAGAAGTGTAGACAAAGCGATAATCTCTCAGTTGTGGGAGATGATTTAGGTAAGATCTTTTTCTATTGTTTGACTATTCTTTAAATGATTCTAGTATATATAATATGTTTAACCTCTTCTTTATTAGATTACATTTTATATTCCTGACACTAGAGGAGTCAGGAAGAAATGCTTATCGATGGCTGCTAGGAGATGGATAGATTTTAAATCAACCCTCACCTCAGATTTCATTTTTGGTCATAGGAGTCATGGCAATACATGTCGTATATATCCTTTCATAGATGAAGACACATAGAGACAGTTTTCTGAAAGTATATGAAAAGAATCATTTTTGGTAAGGGAAATGTAAAATTTTATAATATTTCTTATATAAATGATCTTATTACTGTTTTGTTAATGATTTCTTATTCTTAATTTATAGAAAACAAGGAAATATCATCAGGAGATCTAATCTAAAGATGTATACCCTCACAGTTTATCTTAGGGAGCGTATAAATTATTGGAAGAAAAAATGATGGTGGAAAAATTACAAAAACTAAGAGCTGGGTCTTCAAGATCTAGAGTGGTGGTCCCTCCATCCCCTACATCTGGACATGAAAAATGGAAGATACCTCAGAAGGGAAAAAAATGGAAATATCTTTCGGAAGATTTGAGAATCGTAGCTGAGAGGATTGTAATATATCTATTTTATTTATTTAAGTTAGTTTTTCCTTCATATAATGTCAATCATTACAGAAATGATCAATTAATTAATACATGATTCTCTTGAGGAGAAGAGCTCACATAGGGTATTTACAGCTGCTGGGAGACAAGATATTTTATCTGCGGCATTGGGAAAGCCTGAAAATCCTGGTCGTGTACGAGGATATCCGGCAGGTGTATCGGTATGAAAAGTGTTTCCACATTCCTCAACTACTTATGTTGAGGGTATTATAAAAAAATTGAATCCTTGGAAGCTGATGTTTATAATATTAATGCGATGATCGAGGAAATCATTAGAGCGTCGGTACATTATATGTTTGTAGACATGCAAATACAATTTTAGACTGCAACTCCCACTCCTCCACCTCCCCTTACAGACCCCGTTATTTATCCTCCACCTCCGCCAGTATCTCCCACTCCCCCACCTCAGCCTGTAGACCCCATTTTTTATCCTACTCTTCCACCGCAGCTTCCTACTTATTGTGAGTTGTATGTTGATGATCCTCAACATAATATAGTTGCATATAGATTGGTATATTTTATAGGAGATATTGTTCATCATCAACAATTAGAGGTAGAGAATCAGAGGGTCACTGTATAGGATATTATAGATAGATCATCTCAAGTACCATTACCTACAGATGATGTGACACCAGTTGGACATAGTATCGGCCATTTTTTAATTTGGCCATCCAGACTTGTTCGACTCATTACCATATAGGTATATATGTTATATCTTATATTTTTTTAATTAAAGTTGTTTTATCATTTAAAAACTAATATATTTTTCTATTTATTTTTATAAGAATACTTCAAAGGTAAATAAATAATGCATAGAAAACAACAAAGACAAATGGTTATGACATCAGATACAAATTCAAGTGGTTTTGACAGATTTTCAAGATATTCAAATTTTTTGGTGGATCATTATGAGTTTTCAATGGAAGCTCATGTTTGTGGATGTGCAATAACTGTGTGGATTATGAAAGCTGATATCATGGATCTTGTTCCTGGAGATAAGTTGGGCATCAACGTGGTGCATATTTTTTCCATGTAAGTATTAACACCTTTTCCCTACATTATATTTATTAAAAATATACACTTATGTCTTTTTTGTATTAGGTATCTTTATAACATTTGTGAGAATAATGATCGGACATATGTATATGGGTTCATGGACCGGCATTTGATTTCCCCTGAAGCTTGTGCATTGGATGAGAAACAAAGAATGGTTTATATTGCTGAAAGACTTGAATAGAATATAGTCACACAATGTTGGATGATTCCTTTTTGTGAGAGGTATGAAACACATATCTCTCAATGAGTTCATTATCTTTTAACATAAAAACCCACTAACCTTAATTTTTTTTATCAGTGATCATTGGATGTCAGGGGTTTTTCGCCCAAGGGAGAAGACACTTTATTGGATATGTTCTATCCATGGTGATGTGTGGTAAAGTTTTATGAAAATGTTGGAAAATTAAGTTTCAATTTATCAATAGTTTTCTATATTATAATGAATTTTAAATTTATCCTATTCGTATTATTTTGTAACAGGGGATGTGTCTACATTAAAAAAAACAAAGAAAATGAGTGCGAAGATCAAATATGTGAATGTAAATGTAAATATCCATTTATAATTTGTACTATTTGATTTATTTCATACAACTAATATATTTAATTTACACCCATTCAAACAGAATTTTCATGAACAACAAGGCCTCATCGAATTTGGATATTATATGTTAAGATTTATGTATGAAATAATAACAACTGGGACAGTTGTGTACTATGACCTGGTAAGATTTCCTTTTAAAATTTTCCATAATATTTCATTTGATTTATTCACTATGCATGTTAACTACTATCCTTTTAATTTGTATCTATTTGATGACCCTCAACCCTATAGTGCTGAAGACGTCAAACACTTACAAGTGGAATGGTCGAATTATTTTACAGGTTTGATTGATTTTTAGTTGTTTGTAGTGTAAAATGTAATTTTAAATACTATGACTTTAATTGTGTATTTGGTAGTCATTTAGGCTGGATTTAGTTTTTTTAAGATGACATTGTAAGTTTTGATTGTTATATATATGAATGTTTAATTTTTCTATACTTCTTGTTTTGGTCTACTTATGATGGTTTTTCTGGTATGGATTCTGATCTGCGGGGAGGGGTTCCAAGGGTGTGTGGGGTGTTTAATGAGGTGGGGGGTATCCAGGGGTGTGGGAGGGCTATTCGGTGGGGTGGGGGGTATCCCGAGTGTCCATGAGAGTGGGGGGGGGGCAGTCCAGGGGGTGGGAGCCCTTCCAAGTGGGTGGAAGGGCTGTCCAAGGGAGTGGGGGGATGTCTAGGGGGTGTCCAGGGGTGTGGAAGGGTTGTCCAGTGGGTTGGGGGGGGGGGGGGGTCCAGGGTGTCCATGGGGATTGGGGGGGGGAGTTCAGGGGGTGGGAGAAGAGGTGCTGCCATCCCTCGGGGGGCTGAACGCCGCTGGAAGGTACTCATAACTCCCACATGTGAAACATTTTGAGATCTCAAGCTTCACATGTGGGAGTGATGAGTACCTTCCAGCGGCATGCACCCCGAGGGATAGCAGCGCCTCCTCTCCCAACACCAGTTGTTTGGGGGCTGTCCAGGGGGAGGGGGAATTCCAAGGGTGTCCAAGGGGTGGTGGGGAAGTCCAGGGGTGTGGGGGGGGAGGGGGGGGGTGTCCAGGAGGGTTGGGGGGGGGGGGGGGGTTGTCCAGGGGTGTTGGGGGCTTCCCAGGGGGTGGGGGCAGTCCAGGGGTGTGGGGGTGTGGTGGGTATCCAGTGGGATGAGGGGGTTCTGGTATGTTTTTGGTAACTTTTTTGTCTATTTCAGGGGTGTGTGAGGATTGTCCAGGGGTGTGGGAGTGATTTCCAGGGGTGGGGGGAAACAAGAGGGTGGGGGATGTCCAGGGGTGGTGGTGATGTCTAGGGGTGTGGGAGGGCCAGTTCAAGGGTGTGGGGGTGTGGTGGGGGATGTCCAGTGGGGTGGGGGGTTCTGTTCTATTTTTGGTAACTTTTTGGTCTGTTTTAGGGGTGTGGGAGGGCTGTCCAGGGGTGTGGGAGTGTTGTCTAGGGGGAGGGGGTATAGAGGAATGTGGGGGATGTCCAGGGGTGGCGGTGATATCCAGGGGTGTGGGGGTGTCCAGGGGTGTGGTGGGGGCAGTCCAGTGGGGTGAGGGGGCTGGGCTCTGTTTTTGGTAACTCTTTGGTCATGCTTCAGGGGTGTGGGAGGGTTGTCCAGGGGTGTGGGAGTGCTGTCTAGGGGTGGGGGTATACATGACGGTGGGGGGGGGGGGGTCTTCCAAGTTTTTGGGGGGATGTCCAGGGGGTGGTGGGGATGTTCAAGGGTGTTTGAGGCTATCCAGGGGGTCGGGGGCAGTCCAAGGGTGTGTGGGGTGTCCAGGGGTGTGGTGGGGGCTGTCCAGGGGTGTGGTGGGGGGCTATCTAGTGGGGTTAGGGGGGATTTCCAGGGGGTGGGGGGGGGGATTTCCTGTGGGGTAAGTTTAAACTTTTGTCAATGTAAATGCTTAATTTTGCTTTGGTTCATGTTTTGGTCTACTTCTATTTTTCTGGTATGAATTCTTGGTTTGGTTTCTGGTTGTTTTTGAGGAGAGCAGAAGAATTCTTTCTATTTTTTTTTAAAAAAAATTGATTTTTCACATCGTTTATTTAATAACCGACGTTATAGAAACCTGGGAAATGGTTTATCACATCGGTTATTATATAACTGACGTGATAAACAATTTTCCAAGGGTTTATCACGTCCGTTATTTAATAACTGACATGATAAACACCCCCCGAACTGGTTTATCATGTCGGTTATTAAATAACCTATGTGATAAACCATTTCCAAGGTTTCTATCATGTCGGTTACTAAATAACCGATGTGATAAACACCCACCCCACTGGTTTATCACATCGGTTATTAAATAACAAATGTTATAAACCACCCCCCCTGGTTTATCATGTCAGTTATTAAATAACTGACGTGATAAACACCCCCCGCACTGGTTTATCACGTCGGTTATGTAATAACCGACCTGATAAACCCTCCCCCCTTGGGTTTTCACGTTGATTATTTAATAACTGATGTGATAAAAGCCTGGGAAATGGTTTATCACGTCGGTTATTTAATATCCCGATGTGATAAACACCGTGATGTTATGTTTTTTACGTCGTTTTTTAAATAACTGACGTAAAAAACAATATTTATAACATCGTCCATATTAACATTGGCTAAAAACTGACGTAAAAAATAAAAAATAACCGACGTAAATGACGTTTTTTTCACTAGTGTCATCCCCTTTCCAGGTGATCTTTTGTTTGTATAAACACCCATCCTAACCATAATCATGATATAGATTACCCACCTAGGATATTATGTCTCTATGGGGGAGAAAAAAATTCCCTATGGTTATCTCACGAGCCCCAAGACCTTAAAACATTTCATGGCTTGCACATAACAGATCCCTAGGTCATCTATTCCATGTCTTTACTCACATTTACTCAAAGTTCACTTGGGGAACCTATCACTGGTTTTTCTACATCTTGTTATTTTATTTCCTACCTTTTAGTGTCTAAGTGTTGGAAAGAATGCATAATCATAATCAAGGCCTCGACCATTAGTGGTCATGGAAACCATTCTAATGCATGAGGGTCTATTGTGTCCCTTGTAACTTTGTTCAGACCGTGTTAATTTCATTATAAATCGAACAATTTTTTTCAATAGAATTTCAAATACCCTTTTTAGTTAGGCTATATATCAAATTTTATAAAATTAAATCACAATAAAACATGGAATATATGAGGGACCACCAACCGTAAAAATATATTTACTCACTTTTGATCAGTACCAAGAAAATCTCGCTTGTGCTCATCCAAGTCCAACCAACCACCGACAATTACTCTGAGGCCATAACTAAAGAGAATAAATCTAAAAAAATTAATTACAACCATTTATAATTAATTGTTCAATAAATTTAAAAATATAAATAAATTCATATATACTCATGGATCCATCTCATCATACTAAAAATGTTACCAACTGTGCATGGGAGGTCCGCAGTGTACCCCCTGATGCCATCCCATCCAAAAATAAATATCTTTTAGTTCCTAGTAAATCACTAAATAATTTTTTTTATCTTAAAAAATCCTAAAAAATCTATTGAGTGACATATCATAGATAAAATAACATGTGATAGTGTGTAAACATCGTCTCAGGTCCTCCTATATGCAAGCTGAATAAAATTCTTATTGAACTCGGTCGAGTCCACTATGATCTGATAGAATTAGAACCAAAACTATTAACAAAATGGTCTAAAATCTATAAGGGTAAAGGGAAAATAAAATTGGATATATAAAAAGAGAATATCGTACCTCAAATATAGAAAAAAAATCAATACCTAAACCACACTAGAACAAAGGGGAAATGAGATAGGAGGATAGGGGAGGATCAACGACCAAAAATGGCACATCCGGATATCTCTACTATTTGAAACAAAGGGCGATCAAACCTAGGAAAAATATGGGTTTTCCACCTTCTATATAAACTCAAAAAACTATGTCATAGCATGAACATACTGTTCACACCATTAATTTTTTGGTAGTTCCCATTTTACCTAGTCAACTCCTTGTCACATCATGTGCTCATCCTATGAAACCCTTTCACTGTGTGAAAGGACCTTTCATATCGTGAAAGTTCAATTCTTTCAATTTTTAATATATTAGGCCCTTTTACACCTTTAAAACATTCACCAAAACTGTAAATACATTAATTGAACCTTTAACCATGTCCAAAAAACACGTTTTATAGTCTTTATAATGATCAGACCCATATTCTAAGTTTCAGTTCCTAGAGTAAACCATCCACCACAATAAAAAATTTGGTTTCCTTTTGAAATTAATAACTCATCTCAACACGAGATATTACAATATCCCCAACATAACACTTTGCATCCATGAGAATTATTTTCATGAATATAATCAATAAACCCAACCCATGTTTAAAACCAATTCAAAATCAAATCATTTTGTTCCATATCTAAATATAAAACACATTTTAGTTGTGAAATTTCAAAAAAGATGAATAATATCCATCAAAAGTTGAGCCATCATTCACTACCATCACTAAAACTCAAATATGAGGACTACCCATGACCATTTATAGCAAGAAGATAATTTTTTTTAATTGAATCATCAAATGGATTATTGAACTCCTCAATATAAGACTCATCTCACACAATCCAACTTTGATCCATAGTCTCCCCACTATTAGAATTGACTATGAAAACACATCCTTGATTGGTTCAATGACCCTCTGAATGTGGTTTCCATATCATCGAACCCATATATTCATGAAAAACATCAATAAAAAGTTATATTCACTTCTCATATTTGATTTTTAATCAAATAAAATTATTATCCACCGCTCATGCATAGGTCCCGTATACGAAAACATTTCCACGAAAGGTCTCATCCAAACATAAAAATACCCCCATCACACTAGCTATGATGTAAAAAATACAGTATATAACCTAACACATCAAATATCATGGAAAAACATCATCACTATGTTTCACTGCATGATTCAGCCCTTAAATCATGTGAAAAATAGGTTTTACCCCATGAATCATATGACGAATCTAGTTCATCCCTTGAACAATGTCACGAATTGAATTTTACCCCCTGAAATATGTCCTAAACTTTTTCCACCTCATGAACCACATTTCAATCACACTAAAACTATATCGAGACTGATTTCAATTCACAGACTCTATCTAATATCGTATTCGAATCTCAAATCTGGTATTGTCATGAGATCAGATAAATTGGATTTATTTTCTTACTAGTATCAAAATTTCATCTCAATTATCCAATGACTAGTCCCAAAATACATGACCATTCTGTCACAGGGATTTTCATCCAAGGATAACTCACTATCCTTTACAACATGTAATGATTGGACATGGAAATCTTATTTATAATTGAGTGCTTACATGAACGTAGAACATCACCCATTCTTGGTTCATGGAAACATTATCCTTGTCTCTAAAAAAATTCTAAATAACAATGAGGTTTACACCCTTTATATCTAATGGTTCACTCCCCACCATATGACTTAAAATACACCACTCCTCAAGAACCACCTCAATAAAATCCATCATCATTTGTATGTCTCTCCAATCGAGCGATTAACATCTCATCCAAGAAAACACATACCTCTAAACAATTCTTGAATTGACTATTACATTACACCTAATCTTTTTCCATAATTTACCTCATAATAAGGGGAACTTATCATTTTCTAAAATACGTGAGAAACTAACCCTTATAATATCACTTATTCCATGAGTACTTGGATCGCACATGGACTTTCACCAATTCACAATTCAATAGCATCATGTGTATCTAGAATTCACTACCCTGATATCATCTGAATCCAACTATATATGCTCACATACCCCCATATTGCATCAATTCACTCATGCTTCAATGAGTTGTGTCTCATCGTATCTTGATTTACAGACATATACCACTAACCATGCTCCATGAAATGTGAATCTCATCTAACCCAAATCACCTTCATTGCTCCTTTTTAAAATCAGATATATCACCTACGTCAAATTCTATCTCATGACCACATACCATTCATGAATGATTCTCTAAGACCAAGAACCCATATACATTGTAACCACTATTCCACATTGAAACAAATCTAAAATCAATAGGGATAGGTGTCACTATGATCCTACCCTCCAAAACCCATCCTCAATACCAAAGAAATAATACTCAAGGTAAACTATCAAAAAAGTTAAAGATATTTTCATACATACACCATATACAATAGCACATCCTATGAGATGATCATAATGAAATAAACCTACCCATTCCTTCCACATTTACAATATCTAAGGCATTTCCATGAATATACCAAATATTTTATAGAACATCTCATAAACCAAATTCAAAACCTAAAGCACACATCCATGATTTCCTCTCTAAGGTAACTCACAAACCTAGAATTACCCCTCTCTCTTAGGTTACACCTAAACATATGAAAACCCATATCATTAATGACACTTAAATCTATAACATCCTGATCCACATCTTAAACTATAGAGACCTGAAGCTTGACGTACATAGACATTACATTACTTTTGCAAAATACTTAGTACACAACAAAAACAGACACACAAGGACCGTAATAGTTTAGTGTCTTTGGAAACTTGGAACGTAATCTTCTAATCGTGGTGAAAGATCTTCAATATCTCCCATAAAGATCTTCCCATTTTTGTTTCCTTACCTAAAATCTTTCTTTTAATCCTAGGGGAAAAGAAAACATAAAAAGGGTGAGCTCAAATGCTCAATAAGGGTAAGCATGGATAAAATAAAACATACCATATACATTTGAACTTAAACAAAACATGGACATTAAAAATATTGAGCAACGACATAAAACATGGAAGTACATAAGGCATATATCATAATGGAACATAAATCATGATAAAATAGCATGGAAATAAAACATGTAATTTTGGAATCCATTAAGCACATGTTATGATTTCCATAGTAGCCAAGGCATTGCTGCCAAGACCATCTTAGTGGACAAAGTCCCTTTCTGAAATCGAGTTCACTCCTCGTTCCAGTCCTGTAATATTGAACCGGATTAACTTACCGTTCCAGCCATGTCTATCTCATGAGATAAAAATCTTTACCCAATGCATTGGAGGGAGATATAGGTCCCACCCATCTCATAATGTAATCATTCTTACTTGTGTCGCAAAATAAACATACATCATTCAAAATAACCCAACGAATAAAAATGGGTTTCATAAACATCAACCAATCATAACATAATCCATATAAACGTAATTGATATCGTTTCATAATAATAAAAGTGATACCGTGTAAATCATATAGACATTATACTTGAAACATACACATATGAAATAATGTCATCTTAGATGGAAAAATGGTTTTGATAAAACACTTGAAATGAATTCTTGAGGAAAATATCCTTTCTTCTTTAAAATCATTTTATTTTCACAAAATGTCATGAATTTTTAAAAGAAAAGGATTTTCCTGAAAATATTCATGAAATATTTTTGAGGAAGCTTCATGAAAATAAATCTTTATAAAACCATAAAAATTCATTCATGCTGTATAAGATAAAAAAACATTCTTCTCGTACTTTTGTCAGAAAAGTCAAAAAGTACCTTGTAGGGTAAATAAAAGAAAGATTCCTTCCATACCATGGGGTAAAAGTCAAAATGCGTAAAAAGGAATTTAAACATACATGAATACACTTTTATAAAACATGGACATGGATGATATTAATAACCCCAGTAAATACTTACGAATAAGCAATCTCGGATAAAAATGAGATTTGAAAAATTATCCCTTACCTTATGTCCAATATGCTTTGTATGTATCCGAAACTCCTGTATAATGATTTAAATAATGTCATTGACTTATTACAGAATCATATTCATTGTTATGATATCATATATGGTTCACTTATGACTTTATATTACCCGTTCTTTTGTAAATTCCATGTTAAAGAGCATTTTGGGTAAAATCGTTTCATTTGTCGTTCATGTTTTAACTTATAATTATTAGTATGATTGCTTAGATCATAATTAATTACATACATAATGTAAAACATGATTTATATATAATATATATTCAGAATATATATATAATGGATCGATAAATGGAAATAAATACACCGTTCATGGAGACGGTAGGACGTACGTACGCATTAACGCTGTTTTTGTTTCCTTATTGAATTGAATGGAATTAAGTAGATGACATAAATATATATATACATATATCCAGTAGCATTATTATGTCATATATTTCATTATTACTTATTATATATGCTTTATAATCATTTATTAATGGTTAATCATTGAGAGTGAATCTCATCGCGTCGGGGAGACGGTATTTCGTACGTACGCACGAGCGATGATATCGTTCCCATGATCGTGGAATTTTATTGGAGTGTATGTATACTATTACAGAATAAATATCACTTTACAATAATTATATATAGTTATTATTTACACCATTATACCCATCCAAGTAAAGTGGTGGTGGAAAATAGATTACACCACGGCGTGGAGACGGTATTCCGTACGTACGCACGCGCGGTGATTTCGTTTTCCGTAGGATGGATAGATGGTGAAATAGGGTTGTTTCATAATTATAATAACATATCAGTATATGAGTGATACTGATGTTATTACTTAATAATTAAACAACCTATGAAGAAGAAGTGGGAGAAGAAATAAAGTTGAAAGAATTGGTAACGGACATTACCTCTTCTTTGAAGCGCCTCTTTGAGACCTCCTCTTATGGAACTAAAATTGGTTTTTGAAGAAGACCAGGACCTCTAGGATGTTTCTAAGGAAGTGGTAAAGTTAAATGGGCTGGTTTGGCCGAGCTTGAAGGCTCAAAGTGGTGTGAGGAAGAGAGGGAGGAGGTGCCCTTTTATAAGGGAGGAGAGGGGCAACTTTGGAAATCTTAAAAATATTAATTTATAATAAAACTAACCCCACTTAAAAACCTCCAAAAATGAATCATATTAAAATATTAGATGAGATATGGTTTTAATCTCATCAAAAAATAAAATTTAGACATGTTAGGAATTTATTTTAATCATTATCAACTTGATTTATCCTTATTTAATCAATTTAATTTTATTTGTGGTAATAACATTCTAAATTTTAAATTATAACAAATAATTACTTATTTTTTGTGAATTTTCCATAATTGGATAATTTATAACATTTTATATCATATAAATTTAAATTTATAATTTTTAAATATTTTTGTGATTTTTAAACAATTTAATAATATGTTATTTTTATACAATAACAATAGTGTCAATTTTGACACTATTCATTTATTTGAATTTAAATAAAATATATATAGAAGATCTGTTCGAACTAAAAACATTAATAGATTCATAAAAAGTAATATGTATATATAAAATTAGTGGATCATATTAAATAGTTCATATAATATTTATTTTATTATTTTTAAAACCATTTATTTGGTTTATCTCTTAATAAAATAATTACTACATCATTTTTGTATAATTATTTAATATACATATTTGTTGCAAAAAAATTAAAAATAAAATCCTATAATGAATATAAATATATTAAATTTCACAATTATACTTTTACTCTAATTTATCATCTTAAAATCACAAAATTTTAATTGTTATATTTATTAAATTATGAATGTGACAACTTTGGCATCATTTAAAATAAAATAATATAAGTATCATAATCACTTTTATAAGGCTCCAAATGGACAAATATTCAACCATTGGATGATTATGGTTTGAATTTACATTACAAATAAGTTTTGGTCAGGGTTTTGTTCATTTCATGGTCACTATTAGTTTAATAAAAACAATATTTTTGATTTTTCACTAGAAAAAAACTTTCTGCATCACTATTGTGTCATAATTAATGATAATTATTTAATCCCTAAAAATTATAAATAAATTCATATGATGTAGATAATTTAATTATATTTCTGGAGACTATTCATGTTTGAAGTTTCATGAAGTTTATCATTAAATTAAAATTATTATACTTATAATATTTAAGAGAGTGATATGTTGTCACTTTCTTTGGATTTAATAATAATTAAGTTATTTTCATGGACAAAAGTCCATTAAATGATTCTAATCTGAACCTTAGGTGATATGGGTCTACTTTTAGTCATCCAATAGGATTTTTCCAAGTGTTAGGGAAATTTTATAATATTATTTTTACCATTAATTGCACGATTTACCTTTTACTATGGTAAACAAAATTTACCGTAGTTACTATTCATAATGCCCAAAAATAAAAAATTAGTCTATTAATAAAATTTGGACCCACTTATTCCAAATATAGAATCCATTTTTCCAAATTCAATACACAGAAGTTTCAGATATTAAATTAAAATTAATCCCGTTGTCGAAAGAAAATAAGTTTTTTATAAAACATTGCAAAAGATTGAATTGGTTTAACCTGCGGATTCAAGGTAAAATCAATGATAATGACATACATTATATTAAATGGTAAAAATATATTATATTTATAATTTAAAACCATTCAATATAATAATTTAACCATATAAATTATTATGATGAAAAAAGTTGTTTTTAATTAAAATATAGTGTGTTTTTACTATTCATTAAAATATGAAAGTTATCAGAAAAATATCAAAACTTTATCCAATGTAAATTTTTATATCCTGATTCAAAAAAAGATGTTTATTTTGTAAAATTGATCTTATAAACATGTCAAAAACTAGATTTAATGTGGGTGCGCCATCAAAAGGTAGCAAAACTGCATTTTTTGAAAAATACTTATTTTACCCGAAAAATTTATTTTGTTCACATAAAATGTTTTAGAAAATTTATAAGATGAATAATAATGTTATAAAATCTAAAATGTGGTTAATTCTATTCATAGTGGATATTTCGTGATAATATTATAACCATGTATCGTTGTTTAGTGAAACCCGGTATTGCGTACGACACACGCTATCGAGGAAGGTCGTGATTGCGTGTAGTGAAAGCCAAGTCAGGGTTGCGTGTAGTGCAAGACTCCTTTGATGTTGCGTAAAACAATCCAACCATTTATTATTTATAGATTGAATATATATATATATATATATACACACTCAATGTTGCGTAGAATAACTTCTATCAAATGAACTTGAAATTTTTTATAACACGATCCAAGAATTGTGTTGTGTAAACTCCAAGATAATTCGGTGTTGCGTATAGCACAAGATAATAATGGTGTATCATAAAACACATGAAATCAAATAAATTAAAAAGAATACTTATCATAAAATCTCAGGGTGTTACATTCTACCGCCCTTAAAATGAATTTCACCCTCGAAATTCGTTGGGGTTATAAATGGTTTGTTACTTGATAATTTCTATCATAGAAACCCACATCGTAAAAAGGAATGACAAAACTTAATTTTAAAAAGTTAAGTATGAAACATAATGGTTACCCATATTAACTCATCACTAGTTTTCCACATAGGAGATCATAGGTGAAAATATGGATATGAAGGAGAAATATAACCATCATGTTCTGATGGAGAGTGGTAGAGAACATGGCTATGAAAAAGCCAACAATCACAAATCCATATATTTGTGATGATCTAAGGTACCATCTGATTCATTGGATATAAGAGAACTAGGACAACATTTTTGGTTTTCAATATTATTTCCCTAAAGTTGATGAATTTGAATTAGAATAAATACTTACTTTATTTTGGTATAATATCACCATTGTTCGTGCCTTGAACAATTTCCACTTCATCTCTTTAAGAAATGAAGTTGAATTTTTCTTTCGCAATGTTTTAGCAGATCATGTGATAGAATGATAGGTCATTCCATCTATCTCAAACAAAAGGTTAGTAAAAGTTATCAAATGTACATAAGTCCATCTATAGTGAGATTAATCATATATGGTTCCTAAAATGGATGTATACTTCATATATCATACCACTTAATAAATTAAAACACATATATACTAACTGGGGACTTCCTGTAGGCCAGTGGTAGGCGATAAAGGCCCGTCGCACTTCGGTCGTGGGTTCGATTCCTGTAACCTTGTCCGACGCGACGGGTTGTCGCCCATCCTGCAGGTTGTCCTTTTTCTAAAACTACATTATTATAACTTTCCATAAATAATATCGAAAAATTTCTATCCTTAAACAATACTAACTTATGTCCAACATAATCCATTCCAATCTTTAGGCTTATCCAAAATACTACTGTCCAATATCACATTATAGTGAAAACGATTACCAGAGAGTTCATATAACAAGCATGTTAATACCATCGTTGATCCCCATATATAATAAGATATGTCTTGTTGGTCACATTCCAAACATTCAAAGGCCTTAATCATGTATTATCTTGAAAAATGAATACCCATTGAATCTTAGTGAAAACATGAATGCTATCAAAAGTTAACTCTTTCCACATACCAAAATCCAAAAATTCTATATACTCAAACAATTATATAACCTTCTCTTTATATCATTTATGAGCTCATGAATACTATCAAACATTTAATTTTCTCCTTATCTCTTCATTATGCACATATCATCTACTTTCCAAAAATACTGGTACCATTCATCACACACTTTCAAAACTTAAGGAAAGACAACAGTGTAACAATCCTTAGATGTCTCTTTATTCCATAGTACCATGAGATTAATTATACAACATTACACTTGATAAACATGTAATCATTCCACTACCTTCTTAAACGATTGACCAAGCTTCAACAATTCTTTCATCTCACATATCATTTGTAGTCTCTTCATCATCATCAACATAAATACTACCCATACGACCATACTGATTCTCTTCATGAGACTTTCCCTTAGGGAATTGGTTTTCATAATGCCCGTACATTCCACATTTAAAACATTTAACCATTGTTGATGTTGTAGCAATACCATTATCCATGTCCATGGTGTTAACTGAACCTTTTCCTTTGCACTTATTGGCTTTGTGTCCTTATTTTCCACACCCAAAGCATCTTCCAGTTCCTTTGAAACATTCTCCTTGATGCCTCTTCCCACATTATTTACATAGGGGAAATTGAACTTTCTTTCCTCTATTATCATCATGAAACTCTATCTTTCTCTTATTAGCCGAGTCAAGAAACTTACCAAATTTGAGTTTATTGATCATATTATGAGATTGCTGATTTGGCATAATAATGATGTTTGGACTTCCAAATACCATTTCATTTGGTTGCTCATTAATAATATCATTACATTGTCCATCATATCCTCCATTATCATGAATCATCTTGTTTCCAGCCATTTTCAAAAACCCAAAAAGAATAGTGAGAGAGGCAAAAATCATGCTAGGGAAAAAAACATAGTAAAGGGGAAGTGCACTCAATATCTAACATCTTATGTTAAATTCTAATATCGTTACCGTAGTTCTAGGACTATATCCTATACGTATACTTGTCCTTAGGGACATCCCTAGACATGCCTTAGAAATATCTCTAGGGATCTCACTAACATTTTTGCATCCTAGTTTCCAAAGGTTAACTAAACCTTTACTCTGATACCAACTGTAGAGACCCAAAGATTTACGTACATAGAAATTACATTACTTTTGTGGAATACTTAGTACACAACAAAAACAGATACACAAGTACCGTAATAGTTTAGTGTCTTTGGAAACTTGGAACATAATCTTCTAATCGTGGTGAAAGATCTTCGATATCTCCTATAAAGATCTTCCCTTTTTTGTTTCCTTACCTAAAATCATTCTTTTAATCCTGGGGGAAAAGAAAATATAAAAATGGTGATCTCAAATGCTCAGTAAGGGTAAGCATGAATAAAATAAAACATACCATATACACTTGAACTTAAAAAAACATGAACATTAAAAATATTGAGCAACGACATAAAACATGGAAGTACATAAGGCATAGATCATAGTGGAACATAAATCATGTTAAAATATCATGGAAATAAAACATGTAATTGTGGAATCCATTAAGCACATGTAATGATTTCCATAGTAGCCAAGGCATTGCTACCAAGACCATCTTAGTGGACAAAGTCCCTTTCTGAAATCGAGTTCACTCCTCGTTCCAGTCCTGTAATACTGAACCGGATTAACTTACCATTCCAGCCATGTCTGTCTCATGAGATATAAATCTCTACCCAATGAATTTGATGGAGATATATCTCCCACCCATCTCATAATGAAATCATTCTTACTTGTGCCACAAAATAAACATACATCATTCATAATAACCCAATGAATAAAAATGGGTTTCATAAACATCATCCAATCATCACATAATCCATATAAAAGTAATGGATATCATTTCATAATAATAAAAGTGATACCTTGCAAATCATGGAGACATTATACTTGAAACATACACATATGAAATAATGTCATAATAGATGGAAAAAGTGGTTTTGGTAAAACACTTGAAATGAATTTTTGAGGAAAATATCCTCTCTTCTTTAAAATCATTTTCTTTTCACAAAATGTCATGCATTTTTAAAAGAAAGGGATTTTCATGAAAATAGTCATGAAATATTTTTGAGGAAGCTTCATGAAAATCAAGCTTTTTAAAACCGTAAAAATCCGTTCGTGCCGTATAAGTTTAAAAAAACATTCTTCTCGTACTTTTGTCGAAAAAGTCAAAAAGTACCTTGTAGGGTAAATAAAAGAAAGATTCCTTCCATACCATGGGGTAAATGTCAAAATGGGTAAAAAGGACTTTAAACATACATGAATACACTTTTATAAAACATGGAAATGGATGATATCAATAACCCCAATAAATCCTTACGAATAAGCAATGTCAGATAAAAATGAGATTTTCAAAATTATCCATTACCTTATGTCCAATATGCTACATATGTATCCTAACCTCCTGTATAATGATTTAAATAATGTCATTGACTTATTAAATAATCATATTCATTGTTATGATATCATATATGGTTCACTTATTACTTTATGTTACCCGTTCTTTTGTAAATTCCATGTTAAAGAGCGTTTTGGCTAAAATCATTTCATTTGTCGTTTGTGTTTTAATTTGTAATTATTCATATGATTACTTAGATCATGATTAAATACATCCATAATGTAAAACATGATTTATATATAACATATATTCAGAATATATATATAATGGATCGATAAATGGAAAGAAATACACCGTTCATGGAGACGGCAGGTCGTACGTACTCATGAACGCTATTTTCGTTTCCTTATTTAATTGAATGGAATTAAGTAGATGACATAAATATATATATACATAAATATAGTAGAATTATTTTGTCATATATTTCATTATTACTTATTATATATACTTTATAATCATTTATGAATGGTTAATCATTGAGAATGAATCTCATCGTGTCGTGGAGATGGTATTCCATACGTACGCACGAGCGATGATATCGTTCCCATGATCGTGGAATTTTATTTGAGTCTATTTATACTATTACAGAATCAATATCACTTTACAATAATCATATATAGTTATTATTTAAACCATTATACCCATCCAATTAAAGTGATGGTGGAAAATAGATTACACCACGGCGTGGAGATGGTATTCTGTACGTACGCATGCGCGGTGATTTCGTTTTCCGTAGGACGAATAGATGGTGAAATAGGGTTGTTTCATACTTATAATAACATATCAGTATATTAGTGATACTGATGTTATTACTTCATAATGAAACATCCTAAGAAGAAGAAGTGGTAGAAGAAATAAAGTTGAAAGAATCGGTAACGGACATTACCTCTTCTTTGAAGCGCCTCTTTGAGACCTCCTCTTAGGGAACTAAAAATTTTCTTTGAAGAAAACCAGGACCTCTAGGATGTTTCTATGGAAGTGGGGAAGTAAAATGGGTAGGTTTTGGCCGATATTTAAGGCTCAAAGTGGTGTGAGGAAGTGTGGGATGAGGTTCCTTTTTTTAAGGGAGGAGAGGGGCACCTTTGGAAATCTTAAAAATATTAATTTATAATAAAACTAACCCCAATTAAAAACCTCCAAAAATGAATCATATTAGAATATTAGATTATATAGGTTTGTAATATCATCAAACAATAAAATTTATACATGTTAGGAATTTATTTTAAACATTATCAACTTGATTTATCCTTATTTAATCAATTTAATTTTAATTGTGGTAATAACATTCTAAATTTTAAATTAAAACAAATAATTACTTATTTGTTGTGAATTGTCCATAATTGGGTACTTTATAACATTTTATACCATATAAATTTAAATTTATAATTTTTAAATATTTTTGTGATTTTTAAACAATTTTACAATATGTTATTTTTATAAAATAACAATAGTGTCAATTTTGACATTATTCATTTATTGGAATTTAAATAAAATATATACAGAAGATATGTTCAAAATAGAAGCTTTAATAGATTAAAAAAAAGTCATATGTATCTAGAAAATTAGTGGATCATATTAAATAGTTCATATAATATTTATTTTATTATTTGTATAACCATTTATTTGGTTTATCTCTTAATAAAATAATTACTTCATCATTTTTGAAAATTTATTTAATATACTTATTTGTTTTATAAAAATTACAAATAAAATCCTATGATGACGATAAATCTATTACCTTTCACAATAATACTTTTACTCGAATATATCATCTTAAAATCACAAAATATTAATTGTTATATTTATTAAATTATGAATGTGACAACTTTGGCATCATTTAAAATAAAATAATATAAGTGTCATAATCGCTTTTATAAGGCTTCAAATGGTCAAATTTTAGACCATTGGATGATTATGGTTTACATTTAAATGACCAATAAGTTTTGGTCAGGGTTTTGTGCATTTTATGGTCACTATTAGTTTAATAAAAACTATATTCTTGATTTTTCACTAGATAAACAATTTCTGCATCACTATTGTGTCATAATTAATGATAATTATTTAATACCTAAAAATTAAAAATAAATTCATATGATGTAGATAATTTAATTATATTTCTTTAGACTCTTCATGTTCGAATTTTCATGAAGTTTATCACTAAATTAAAATTAATATACTTATAAGATTTAAGAGAGTGACATGTTGTCACTTTCTTTGGTTTTAATAATAATTAAGTTATTTTCATGGAAAAAAATCCATTAAATGATTCTAATACGACCCTTATGTGATATGGTTCTACTTTTAGTCATGCAATAGGATTTTTTCAAGTGTTAGGGTAATTTTATAATATTATTTTTACCCTTAATTGCCCGATTTACCTTTAACTATGGTAAATAAAATTTACTGTAGTTACTATTCATAATACCAAAAAATAAAAAAAGTAGTCTATTAATATAATTTGGACCCAATTATTCCAAATATGGAATCCATTTTTCCAAACTCAATACATAGAAGTTGCATAAATTAAATTAAAATTAATCTCGTTGTCGAAAGAAAACGGGTTTTTTATAAAACATTGCAAAAGATTGAATTGGTTTAACCTACGAATTCAAGGTAAAATCAATGCTAATGACATAAATTATATTAAATGGTAAAAATATATTCTATTTATACTTTAAAACCATTAAATATAAAAATTTATCCATATAAATTATTACGATGAAAAAGTTGTTTTTAATTAAAATATAGCATGTTTTTACTATTCATTAAAATATGAATGTTATCAGAAAAATATCAAAACATTATCCAATGTAAATTTTTATATCCTGATTCAAAAGAAGATGTTTATTTTGTAAAATTAAACTTATAAACCTGTCAAAAACTAGATTTAATGTGGGTGCGCCATCAAAAGGCGGCAAAACTGCATTTTTTGAAAAATACTTATTTTACCCGAAAAATTTATTTTGTTCACATAAAATGTTTTAGAAAATTTATAAGATGAATAATAATGTTATAAAATCTAAAACGTGGTTAATTCTATTCATGGTGTCTAGTTCGTGATAATATTATAACCATGTATCGTTGTTTAGTGAAACCCGGTATTGCGTACGACACACGCTATCGAGGAAGGTCGCGATTGCGTGTAATGAAAGCCAAGTCAGGATTGCATGTAGTTCAAGACTCATTTGTTTTTGAATAAAAAAATCCAACCATTTTTTATTTATAGATTGAATATATATATATATATATATACACTCAATGTTGCGTAGAATAACTTCTATCAAATGAACTTGAAATTGTGTATAACACGATCCAAGAATTGTGTTGCGTAAACTGCAAGCTAATACGGTGTTGCGTATAGCACAAGATAATCTTGGTGTAGCATAAAACACATGAAATAAAATAAATTAAAAAGAATAATTATCATAAAATCTCAGGGTGTTACATAAAAAGTAGGCACTCTAACCTAACCCAAAGGTCTTATCTCATGTAGGTCAAAACTCACGGGAGAAATCTCTTTATCTGTTCTCAAAAAACACCCAAAGACTCACATTATCAATAAACTCTCTATGGTCCTCATATATATGTCAATAATCATATTCCAACTCATTTTCCTTCAAGGGAACTAATTCTCATTGGTCACCCACATATGAGATTACCCCTTGAGAATATACAATCTCATGATGATCCTCACTAAGAATCAACATATTGAGAGTCACCCCCTCGAGGGTAAAATTCTCATATGTTAGTATATACTCGTATATAATGGTATATCCCTACCATGATCTATATCAGGAATACCATAGTCATACATTTAAATTCATTTTAATTCCACCAAGAATCTATATGGTAAAAATAAATTATAGGTTATTATTGATTCATTAAATAACTAAACCTATTTTTTCTTCAACCAATATCATAATGAACTACTAGGGACTCATCACTATGGAATCATATGATTTTACTGACCTACAAGGGTCACTATATATCCAAAACATTGAGGGAAAATATAATATTTATCGAGAAGAATATCATCATAGATCAACATGACCTTTCATCAAAAGAAACCTATATTGTGGTCCCGTTGAGAAAAATGTCACTCCAAGTTATATGGTAAAACAACGTATAAGTTGTTACTCAAATAATAAAAAATTAAAACATTTTTCGTCACTAATAAAATTAATATATATTCATGAATTTTATGTGAATACTAGGTGAAAAATACAATTTATGTACACAAGCCTCCAGCCATTAGTCCAAGAATAAAAAATACAATAACATCCCCCTTTCTAATGGTACAATAGACAAAAATCATAAATGATAAATCTCAGATCCCATGTGTGTCATGCTTGGTGAAATCATCCAACCGTAACATCAAAAACCAATAATAGAAATCCCATATCCATGGAAAATTGGAATTATAAAGAAGATAATGGTCACGACGCACTGGTCTGATATCTATCACAAGCTCTAACACATCCATATGTCACCTATATATCTTCTCCCCAAATAGTAAGACAAAATAATACTATGATATACCTATCATTTAATTCACCTAGAAGCTTCGATACTACTTTGTAATGTCCATCCATCCAATATTATTTTTTTATTTAACACAAAATCAGTTTTAAGGGGAAAGTGGGAAGCCTCACATTTCAATAGGTTCAGGACCAAAGGACACAAAAGAATTTTTAAAGAAGAGAGTGAGTTGTTAGGAAACATTTTCCCTACACAAAACCCAGGGAATAGAATTCACCTATGTGTCAGGGGAATCATTCAAGGTGTTCTCGAGATGAATTTCCATGTTATCCCATGGTTCCTTGTATTCCTCCAAGATAATCTTCCCCACATTGAGGCCTCTACACAGGATGCGAGCCTGCTTATCAGCCCACTCACCTTGCTCCTTTGTAGTGGCTTCCTGGATCGGTCTCATCTTCTTCAGTTCCTTAATATCCAAATTAGCGTCAACCATTTCTTCATCTGAATGCAAGAGTAAATCTCTATGTTCCATCACTGAATCCATACAGCACTGAGAGCCAGCTTTGGGAGCACCTTTGCACTGCTCCCCCTATCCACCCAATTTCACACCACCTGTAGGAGGATCAGGAGAAGCATCAACACATCCTTCCCTAGTCAAGTCCTTGGTGATGGAAGACATCTCCTTTTGGCTGGGGGATTTGGGTTTGTTCTAGGTTGTGGGGCCAACGTTTGTAGAGTCCATTGGGGATAGCTTTCCTTTGCACGGAGATCTTGTGATGGGAGGACTAGGGAGGTTGGAGTAATCCTACATTCTGTGTGCCCTTTGATTGTTGGAAATGAAACTGTCTGAATCCATGGTTTTGTTCTTGCCCTTCCGTATAGAGTATCTAAAATATTCCTCCTCTAAGGCTAGTTATTTGGGCTCATCATGGTCTGAAGTCTCAACCATTTCCTCTTGCAATGATTATGATCCAATTTGAGTATCTTGTACATGAACCCTCTCTATTGGTTCCCTATTAATGTAGTGAACTTCATCCAGCATAGCAAAACGATTATGTGATATCCCGGTAGTCCCCCCTACTTTGAGCTTCTCAGCATAAAAGGATCCCAGCAGGACCTGCTCAGGCTAGACTGAAAATTAAATTCTCTCCAGACCCTAGCCCATGAATTGGAGATGAATAGGTCTGATGCTTGAGTCCAAATTTTGTACATCCTCACTGGTGCCTATACCTTGGGTATCATCCTTCAGAACAGCAACCTCAGCTACTGGTGGAGTGACCACCGATAAAGTTTCAGAAGGGTCCCAAAAGGGATTCCCTAATAGCCTTCCCTTCCCTTTGACAGTCCTACTCAGTATCCACAGGTGAGGTACCCTCGACATGCCGAACCCCACTCACCAACAAGTCCTCACCTGAACTACTTGGCAAGGAGTTTCCACCCAAATCACTATGCAAACGGGCAAAAACCTCTGAAACAAGAGGACCAGCTGCCTCTGAAACTCCTTTCACAACTGCAGCCAAAGCGCCTTCCCAGCCTGGATTAGCGTGACCAGGGCATGCTTCATCGATTGCTGAAGTCCCTTTAGCCAGAATAGGAGGTTCAACCAAACCCTCCTCCCAAGCCCTTTTGCAGCACTCAGAATAACTGTGACCCTTCCTAGAACAGTAAGAGCAGAAATACGACCATGACTCATAAGCAACGTTTTGCGCATACCTGTATTCCCCCTCAATCACAATCTAGACCACCTACAGAGGGGGTCGGGCATTGTCCATTTCGACACAAATGCGCGCAACAATGGGGTGCATCATGGAAGCGGTCCGTCGATCGGCACACAAGAAACGGCCGATGGAGTTTCCAATAGACTGAAGGAGAGCCGGGTTCTGAAAAGGAAGTAGTAGACCAGGTAGCTGAAGACAAATCGCCGAAGTTGAAGGGTCTCAATTCATATGCAGATCTAATGACCAATGAAGGATGTGGAATCGAAAAACTTGAATGGATCGACTAGATCTGGACCATGCCCGAGCCAAATCATCCTCGTCAGTGAAGAAAATGAGGATTTGTTGCGACCCCAGGAGACCGACGACCACACGTTGACCTAAGCCCCATTCCTCATTCACATACCTGTCAAACAACTCCACCGGATGACGGTGCCGAATGAATGTCCCAACCAGAGCCGTAAATAGAAGCGATGAAGCTTCAAAGAATTCTTGTAGAGAGATCGGGACCACTGGATGTCCATTGACAATTCTAGGAACCTTCAGAGATACGTTGATTCTGGGAAATCGAGGGAAACCCTCATGCCGGAAAGACGGAGGATGAACACCGTTACCCTGAGATTGAGGCCCCTCGTCAGGAGGAGGAGGGGCTGCCGAGGCTTCCATCAAGGTTTGGGCATCGCCCAGCCGCCAGGGAGGAGAAGAGTCATGACTACTTTGTAATGTCCCTTCCCTGATCTACAACCACTGAAGAGTTCCTAGATAGGGGTGTTCTACATTTCAACACAGGTGAACCTACCCATATTTCAGAGGTTGTAGACTAGTATCAGGGGTCTAGGATAATATCGGGGAGAGAATATACCTCCATATTAGAGTGCTCAATAATTAGAAAATAAACAAAACATCATCTACAGTAATGAACATCATAGTAAGAAGATGTAATAACATATCCATAAATACATAATAAATGAATGTGGAAGTAGACATCCATATAGACTCATGTTTATACATTTCATACAAAAAATATTGTCCGACCACTCAGATAGTCGCATGTATAAGTTAATAATAATAATAATACATGGAATATCTACTGTAATATATGAGCCTAACCTCATAAAAATCTTTAATCCCATATAATACATCCAGCAGGACAATCCATTCTTATGCCTCCAACCAATATATATATGAAATCAACAAATTTAACTTAGGTATCCAAGTGTCACGGTCACCTAGGTAGGGTGTGAATATAAATAAGTAGAGAACCACTAAATATATCTTGCACATAACCATTAAATTCAATGTACATGCATATGACCTGATTAAAATAATAACTAAATATATCTTTGAAATCATAAATAAGAAACCATTATCGATCATTGGGTTCTTCTACATAACCATAGATCGACATAAACCTACTTGGTCTAGTTTTGGAGTGTCTCTGAGCATTTCATTGAACCATGATATCCAAATACATTCTAGGTCCCAAGGAACTAGTACAGGTCAACCTCTACCCATGGGGGGATCTAGGTCCAACCTAGGAACTAGTGTATCCTTTAGACTCTAAGGAAAGAATCCAAGGAAACCCAAATCATAGAATCCGAAATCTGAATTTATGGAGACCCAAATCGTGGCATATAATATCAACTTCAAGGATGAAATAAAAGTATAAAAAATCGTGGTTTTATATACTCTAACCCATGGAAACAGAAATTGCAGAATATCATCTTTACTATGATGATCAAATCCAAGTCATCCTTAATCATGGCACTCTTACTCCAAATCCATGGTAGCCCAAAACACACCCATAGGCCTCATCTGACTCATGGGATCATATCATAGTTATCTCTAACCAATATTAATCCTTACTCAATGTATCAATCCATGGAATCACAAATCATCTGACTCATGGAATTTTAAAATGGTCGGCCAGACGACACATCAATCGGAGGTGTTGTGTGACCTTGTTGGCTGAAAATGCACTTCACGTGTCGTAAATGGCCAAAACATGGTTTTTACGGTCAAATGCATTCCGAACGACATCGTAATGACTTTAAATCACACTAAAACACCCTGATTATTATTTTTGAGGGTTACGAGGAGACGACACGTTATTCGGGCACACAGTTTGCACGGTATGGCTGAATATGTGTTTTTTAGGTGTTTGGTGCGCTTGAAAAGCGTGTGTGGGGTGGTCAAAACTGACCTAAAGACCTCAGAATGCCATGAAATGGGATGAAAACAAATGGTGGGTGAATTTTGAAATGGTCGATCAGACGGCACATCAATCAGAGGTGTCGTGTGACCGCGCTGGCTGAAAATGCACTCTGCGTGTCGTAGATGGCCAAAACATGCGTTTAACATACAAATGCATGCCGAACGACATAATAATGACTTTAAATCACATGAAAACATCCTAAATATTATTCTTGATGTGTACGAGGGGACTTCACATCATTCATACATGTGGTTTGCGCATCACGGCTGAATATGTGTTTTTTAAGGGTTTGGCGCGCTTGAAAAGTGTGCGTAGGGGTGGTCGAAACTGGCCGAAAGACCTTATAATTCCATGAAATCGGACGACAACAAAGGTTGGGTGAATTGTGAAATGTTTGGTCAGACGGCACATCAATCAGTAGTCTCGTGTGACCGTGCTGGCCAAAAACGCACTCCGCGTGTCGTAAATGGCCAAAACATCTATTTAACAGTCAAATACTTGCCGAACGACATCGGAATTCTTGAAATTACACAAAACCACCCTAATTATTATTATTCTGGTTTAAGAGGAGATGACACATAATTTGGATGTGCGGTTTGCGCGACATGGCTGAATATGTGTTTTTTATGTGTTTGGCCCGCTTGAAAAGCATGCGTGGGGTGGTCGAAACCGGCCGAACGACCTCGAAATGCCATGAAATCATATGATAATAAAGGGTGGGTGAATTTTGAAATGGTCATCCATATGGAACGTCAATCAGAGGTGTCGTGTGACCGCGATGGCCAAAAATTCACTCCGCGTGTCGTAAATGACCAAAACATGTGTTTAACGGTCAAATGCATGACAAACGACATTGGAATGACTTTAAATCAGACGAAAAAACCCTAATTATTATACTTGAGGTGTACGAGGAGACTACACATCATTAAGATGCGTGGTTTGTGCATGATGGATGAATATGTGTTTTTTAGGTGTTTGGCGCACTTGAAAAGCGTGCGTGGGGTGGTCGAAACTGACCGAACGACCTCGGAATTCCATGAAATCGGATGACAAAAAAGGTTGGGTGAATTGTGAAATGTTTGGCCAGACGACACATCAATTAGAGGTTTCATGTAACCGTGCTGGTCAAAAACGCACTTCGCATGTCCTAAATATCCAAAACATGGCTTTTACTGTCAAATTCATGCCGAATGACGTCATAATGACTAGAATTCACACTTAAATATCCTAATTATTATTCGGGAGGTGTACGATGAGATGACACATCATTAGGATATGCGGTTGCACGACATGGCTGAATATGTGTTTTTTAGGTGTTTGGCATGCTTGAAAAAAGTGTGTGGAATGGTTGAAACCGGCCGTACAACCTCGGAATGCCATGAAATTTGATGAAAAGAAAGGATGCGTGAATTGTAAAATAGTCGGCCAGACGGCACATCAATCAGAGGTGTCGTGTGACCGCGCTAGCCGAAAATGCACTTCGCGTGTCGTAAATGGTCAAAACATGCATCTAACGGTAAAATGCATGTCAAATGACATCGAAATTACTTGAAATCACATGAAAACACCCTAATTATTATTCTTGAGGTGTACGAGGAGACGACACGTCATTCGGACTCGCAGTTTGCGATGCACGGCTGAATATGTGTTTTTTAGGTGTTTGTCGCGCTTGAAAAGTGTGTGTGGGGTGGTCAAAACCAGCCGAATGACCTCTTAATGCCAGGAAATCGGACGAAAACAAAGGGTGGGTGAATTTTGAAATGGTCGGCTAGACGGAACGTCGATTGGAGGTGTCGTGTGACCGCACTGGCCGAAAACGAACTTTGCGTGTCATAAATGGACAAAACATGGGTTTTACGGTCAAAAGCATACCGAACGACATAGGAATGACTTGAAATCACACAAAAACACACTAATTATTATTAATGAGGTGTACGAGGATACAGAACGTCATTCGGACACGCGGTTTTCACGGCACGACTGAATATGTGTTTTTAGGTGTTTGGCGCGCTTGAAAAGCGTGCGTGGGGTGGTCGAAACTGGCCGAACAACCTCAGACTTCCACGAAATCGGACGACGACAAAGGGTGGGTGATTGTGAAATGGTCGTCCAAATGACACATCAATCGAAGGTGTCGGGTGACCGCATTGGCCGAAAACGTACTCCGCGTGTCGAAAATGGCCAAAACATGGGTTTTGCGGTTAAATGCATGCCAAACTACATTATAATGACTTAAAATCACACAAAAACACCCTAATTGTTATTCGTGTCGTGTCTGAGGAGACGACATGTCATTAGAATGCGCGGTTTGTGCGGTACGGCTGAATATGGGTTTTTAGGTGTTTGGCGCACTTGAAAAGCGTGCGTGGGGTGGTCGAAAACAGCCGAACAACCTCAGAATGCCCTGAAATTAGACAAAAATAATGGGTGGGTTAATTGTAAAATGTTCAGCTAGACGGCATGTCAATCGGAGGGGTCGTGTGACCGCGCTGGGCAAAAACTCAGTCTGTGTGTTGTAAATGGGAAAAACGTCGGTTTTACAGTCAAATGCATGCCAAACGACATCAGAATGACTTGAAATCACACGAAAACACCCTAATTATTATTTGTGAGGTTAATGAGTAGACGACACGTCATTCGGATGCGCGGTTTGCACGGCACGGCTAAATATGTGTTTCTTAGTTGTTTGGCACGCTTGAAAAGCGTGCGTGGGGTGGTCGAAAATGGTCGAACGACCTCAGAATGCCATGAAATCGGACAAAAATAAAGGGTGGGTGAATTTTGGAATGGTTGGCTAGACGGCACGTCAGTCGAAGGTGTCGTGTGACCGTGCTGGCCGAAAATGCACTCCGTGTGTCGTAAATGGCCAAACATGGGTTTTACAGTCAAATGCATGCCGAACAACATCGGAATGACTTGAAATCACACGAAAACACCCTAATTATTATTTGTGAGGTGTAAGAGGACACATCACTTTATTCAGACGTGTGGTTTGCGTGGAAAAACTGAATATGTGTTTTTAGGTGTTTATCGTTCTTGAAAAGCGTGCATGGGGTGGTCGAAACTGGCCAAACGACCTCGGAATTCCATGAAATCAGACGACAACAAAGGGTGGGTGAATTTTGAAATGGTAGGCTAGACGGAACATCAATTAGAGGTATTGTGTGACTGTGTTCGCCGAAAACGCACTCCGTGTGTCGTAAATGGCCAGAATATGGATTTTACAGTCAAATGCAAGCCGAACAACATCAGAATGACTTGAAATCACACAAAAACACCCAAATTATTATTCTTCAGGTGTGTGAGGAGACGACACATCATTCAGAGATGTGGTTTGAACGGAACAGCTGAATATGTGTTTTTTAGGTGCTTAGCGCGCTTGAAAAGCTTGCGTGCGGTGGTCGAAACTGGCCGAATGACCTCAGAATTCCATGAAATCAGACAAAAACAAAGGGTGGGTCAATTGTAAAATGGTTGGCCAGACGGAACATAAATCGGAGGTGTCGTGTGATCATGCTGGCCGAAAACGCACTCTGCGTGTCTTAAATGGCCAAAACATGCGTTTAACGGTCAAATGCCTGCCGAACGACATCATAATAACTTGAAATTACAATAAAACACCCTAATTATTATTTGTGAGGTGTACTATAGATGACACGTCATTCAGACACGCGGTTTGCGTGACACTACTGAATTTGTGTTTTTTAGGTGTTTGGCATGTTTGAAAAGCATGTGTGCTGTGTTCGAAACCAGATGAATGACCATGGAATTCCATGAAATTTGACGACAAAAAAGGGTGGGTGAATTTTGAAATGGCCGGCTACACGACTCATCAATCGGTGGTGTCGTGTGACCACGCTGGTCGAAAACGCACTCCGCGAGTCGTAAAAGGACAAAACATGCGTTTAACTGTCAAATGCATGCCGAACAACATTAGAATGACTTGAAATCATACAAAAGACCCTTATTATTATTCTTGAGGTGTATGAGGAGACGGAACATCATTTAGATGTGTGGTTTGTGTGGCATGATAGAATATGTGTTTTTAGGTGTTTGGCGCGCTAGAAAAGCGTGCGTGGGGTGGTCGAAATCAGCCGAAAAAACATCGTAATGACATGAAATCGGACAACTACAAAGAGTGGGTGAATTTTGAAATGGTCGGCCAGACAGCACGTTAATCGAAGGTGTCGTGTGAGCGCACTGGCTGAAAACGCACTCCGCGTGTCGTAAACGGCCAAAACATGCATTTAATGGTCAAATGCATGCAAAAAGACATCGTAATGATTTAAAATCACACGAAAACACCCTAATTATTTTTCTGTATGTGTAAGAGGAGACGGTACGTCATTCGGACGTGCGGTTTGCACGACACGAGTGAATATGTGTTTTTTAGGTGTTTGGCGCGCTTGAAAAGCGTGCGTGGGGTGGTCGTAACTGGCTGAACAACCCCGGAATGCCATGAAATAAGATGCCAACAAAGGGTGGGTAAATTGTGAAAAGGTTGGCTAGACGACAGGCCAATCGGAGGTGTCGTGTGACCGCGCTGGCCAAAAACGAACTCCCCGTGTCGTAAATGGCCAAAAATGCGTTTAACAGTCAAATGAATGGCGAAAAACATCGGAATGACTTCAAATCACGCGAAAACACCCTAATTATTATTCGTGAGGTGTAAGAGGTGATGACACATCATTCGGATGTGTGGTTTGCGTGGTACTGCTGAATATGCATTTTTAAGGTGTTTGGTGCACTTTAAAAGCATGCATGGGGTGGTTGAAACCGGCCGAATGACCTCGGAATGCCATGAAGTCAGATTATAACAATGGGTGGGTGAATTGTGAAATGGTCGGCCAAACGACACATCAATCGGAGGTTTCGTGTGACCGCGCTGGCTGAAAACGCACTCTGCATGTCGTAAATGGCCAAAACATGCGTTTAACGGTCAAATGCATGCCGAATGACATCAAAATGAAATGAAATCATATGAAAACATCGTAATTATTATTTTTGAGGTGTACGAGGAGACGACACATCATTCGGACGTGCGGTTTGCACAGCACGACTGAATATGTGTTTTTTAGGTGTTTGGCACGTTTGAAAAGCATCCATGGGGTGGTCCAAACCAGCCGAATGACCTCAGAATGCCATTAAATCGAACGACAACAAATGGTGGGTGAATTTTGAAATAGTCGGCCAGAAGGGACGACAATTGGAGGTTTCGTGTGACCGCACTGGCCGAAAGCGCACTCAGCGTGTCATAAATGGCCAAAACATGGTTTTTACGATCAAATGCATTCCAAACGACATCAGAATGACTTAAAATCACATGAAAACACCCTAATTATTATTCATGAGGTCTACAAGGATACTACATGTCATTCGGACGTGCGGTTTTCACGGTACGACTGAATATGTGTTTTTTTAGGTGTTTGATGGGCTTAAAAAGCGTGCATGGGGTGGTCGAAACCGGCCTAACGACCACGGAATGCCATGAAATCGGATGAAAACAAAGTGTGGGCGAATTGTGAAATGGTTGACTAGACAGCACATCAATCGGTGGTGTCGTGTGATCACACTGGCTGAAAACGCACTCCACGTGTCGTAAATGGCCAAAACATATGTTTAATGGTCAAATTCATGCCAAACGACATCATAATGACTTAAAATCACATGAAAACCCCTAATTATTATTCGTGATGTGTACGAAGAGACAACACATCATTCAGATTCACAGTTTGCACGGCACGACTGAATATGTGTTATTTAGGTGTGTGGCGCGCTTGAAAAGCGTGTGTGGGGTGGTCGAAACCAGCCGAAAAACCTTGGAATGCCATGAAATTGGACAACAACAAATGGTGGGTGAATTGTGAAACGGTCGGCTAGACGGAACATCAATCGGAGGTGACGTGTGACCACACCGGCTGAAAACGCACTCTGCATGTTGTAAATGGCCAAAATATGCGTTTTACGGTCAAATGCAAGCCGAACGACATCGGAATGACTTTAAATCACAAGAAAATACCTTAATTATTATTTTGAGGTGTAAGAGGGGACGGCACGACATCCGGATTCGCGGTTTGTGTGGCACGACCGAATATGTGTTTTTTTTTTGTGTTTGGCACGTTTGAAAAGCATGTGTGGGGTGGTCAAAACCAGCCGAACAACCTCGAAATTCCATGATATCAGACAACAACAAAGAGTGGGTGAATTGTAAAATGGTCAGCTAGACAGCACATCAATCGGAGGTGTCGTGTGACTGTGCTGGATGAAAACGCACTCCGCGTGTCGTAAATGGCCAAAACATACGTTTAAAGGTCAAATGCATGTAGAACGACATCATAATGACTTGAAATCAGACAAGAACACCCTAATTATTATTCGTGAGGTGTTGAGGATACGGTATGTCATTCGGATGAGCGGTTTGCGCGGCACGAATGAATATGTGTTTTTTAGGTGTTTGGTGTGCTTGAAAAGCATGTGTGGGGTGGTCGAAACTGGACAAACGACCTCGGAATTCCATGAAATAAAATGCCAACAAAGGTTGGGTAAATTTTGAAATGGCCAGCCAGATTACACGTCAATCAGAGGTGTCGTGTGACCGCGCTGTCTGAAAATGCACTCCGCGTGTTGTAAATGGCCAAAACATCCATTTAACGGTCAAATGCATGCCGAACAACATTAGAATGACTTGAAATCACACTAAAACACCCTAATTATTATTCGTGAGGTTTACGAGGAGACGACACATCAATTGGACGCACTGTTTGCACGGAACTGCTGAATATGTGTTTTTAGGTGTTTGGCGCACTTGAAAAGTGTGCGTGGGGTGGTCGAAACTGGCCGAATGACCTCGGAATTCCATGAAATCAGATGATAACAAAAGGTGGGTGAATTGTAAAATGGTCGGCTAAAAACGGCACGTGAATCGGAGGTGTCGTGTGACCGCGCTGGCCGAAAACGCACTCCGCGTGTCGTAAATGGCTAAAACATGCGTTTAACGGTCAATTGCATGCCAAATTACATCAGGATGACTTGAAATCACAAAAAACACCGTAATTATTATTTTTGATGTGTACGAGGAGACATCACGTCATTCAGACGTGCGTTTTGCACGGCACGACTGAATATGTGTTTTTAGGTGTTTGGTGTGCTTGAAAAGCATGCATGGGGTGGTTCAAATCGTCCGAACGACCTCGGAATGCCATGAAATAGAAAGAAAACAAAGGGTGGGTGAATTGTGAAATGTTAGGCTAGACGGCACATCAATTGGAGGTGTCGTGTGACTGAACTGTCCAAAAGCGCACTCTATGTGTCGTAAATGGCCAAAACATGGGTTTTACGGTCAAATACATGCCGAATGACATTGGAATGACTTGAAATCACATATAAACACCCTAATTATTCTTCTTGTGGTGCAAGAGGAGAGATCACGTCATTTGGACGTCCGGTTTGTGTGGCACGGCTGAATATGATTTTTTAGGTGTTTGGCGCACTTTAAAAGCATGCGTGGGGTGGTCGAAACCAGCCAAACAGCCTTGGAATGCCATGAAATTAGATGATAACAAAGGGTGGGTGAATTGTGAAATTTTCAGCTAGACGTCACGTCAATCGAAGGTGTTGTGTGACCGCGCTGGCCAAAAGCGCACTCTGTGTGTCGTAAATGGCCAAAACATGGGTTTTACGGTCAAATGTTTGCTGAACGACATCAGAATGACTTAAAATCACACTAAAACAGCCTAATTATTATTTGAGAGGTGTATGGGGAGAAAGAACGTCATTCGGACGCTCGGTTTCCACGACACGACTGAATATGTGTTTTTAGGTGTTTGGCACGCTTGAAAAGCATGCATGGGGTGGTTGAAACCGGCCGACCGACCTCATAATTCCATGAAATCGAATGACAACAAAGGTTGGGTGAGTTGAAAAATGGTCGATGAGACGGCACATCAATCGGAGGTGTCGTGTGACCGCGCTGGCCGAAAACGCACTCCGTATGTCGTAAATGGAAAAACATGCGTTTAACCGTCAAATGCATGTCGAACGACATCAGAATGAGTTGACATCACACGAAAACACCCTAATTATTATTCATGAGGTGTACAAGGAGACGACAAGTCATTTGGACATGCTGTTTGCGCGGCACGGCTAAATATGTGTTTTTAGGTGTTTGGCACGCTTGAAAAGTATGCGTGGGGTGGTCGAAACCGGCCAATCAACATCGGAATTCCATGAAATCGGACGACAACAAAGGGTGGGTGAATTGTGAAATGGTCGGCCATACAGAACATCAATCAGAGGTGTCGTGTGACCGTGCAGGCCAGAAACGTACTACCCATGTCGTAAATGGCCAAAACATGCGTTTAACGGTCAAATGCATGTCGAACGACACCAGAATGACTTGAAATCACACAAAAGAACCCTGATTATAATCTTTGAGGTCTATGAGGGGACATCACGTCATTCGGATGCCTGGTTTGCGCGGCATGGCTGAATATGTGTTTTTTAGGTGTTTGGCGTGCTTGAAAAGCGTGCATGGGGTGGTCAAAACTGGCCGAACAACCTCAGAATGCTATGAAATCGGATGAAAACAAAGGGTGGGTGAATTGTGAAATGATCGGTAAGACTTCATGTCAATCGGAGGTGTCGTGTGACCGCGATGGCTGAAAACACACTCTGCATGTCGTAAATGGCCAAAACATGCATTTAACGATCAAATTCATGCCGAACGACATCGTAATGACTTGAAATAACACAAAAACACTTTAATTATTACTAGTGAGGTGGAAGAGGAGACGGAATGTCATTAGGATGCGCGGTTTGCACAGCACGAATGAATATGTGTTTTTAAGGTGTTTGGCGCGTTTGAAAAGCGTGCATGAGGTGGTCGAAATCAGTTGAATGCATTCAAATTGAGTTGATAATTTAGGAAAACGATCCATGAGTCATTTTTGATATGTACGAGTCTACCCCACCTCAATCTGAGGTGCGGTGTTGCTGGAACCACTCATAGTGTCTCTCTTTTGTTTCAAAAGGACATCATTTTAAGTGAATACAACAATTGACATACGGAAAACAGACCAAATGCATTCATATTTTGTTGAAACATTAGGACAATGATAAATGGGTCATATTTGACATGTAAGAGCCAACCCTGCCTCAATCCGAGGGTCGGAGTGGTCAAAACCACTCAAAGTGTTTCTCTTTTGTTTGAAATGGACATGATTTTAAGTGAAAATAACAACTGGAATACTTAAAACCGACCAAACACATTCATATAATGTCGATATTTTAGGACAATGATCTATGGGTCATTTTTTATGTGTACGAGTCAACCCTGCTTCAATCTGAGGCACAGTGTGGCCGACACCACTCAAAATGTCTCTCTTTTGTTTAAAATGGACATCATTTTTAGTGAAAATGTCACACCCCGACACGTGCTTTTATTTTATTTTATGATTTCTTTGGATTTAAATTATTTTTTTTGTTGTGGTTCACGTTCAGTCTCGGATGAACGTTTTGAGTTTTGATAAAAAAAATACGCATCCTGAGTTCGACGTCGTCAGACGCGCGGGCGGAGCGCGACACCGCGCGGCTTCGCCCATGCAACTGTGTGTCCTTTTCGGCTTAGAGGAATTAAAAATAAATTAGAAAATGTCAATTTAGATTGTCTTAATATTTTTATGGCTATTAATAATTATTTTTATTATTTAAGACGAAATGAATATTTTTATGATTTGTATTTTTATCACTATGATTATTATGATCATTATTATTTTTATCATTATGTTATAAATAAATATTTAATGAAATTGTTAATGTTGCGGATAATAGTATAATCGTTATTAAATATGCTTTGTTATTAATCTTTATTATTGTTATTATTATTATTGTAATTTATTATTATTATGATTTTGATTTGTTTTATTTAATTTTATTTTTCTTTTATCTTTTCGTTTCTTTTTCTTCTAACCCTAGCGGGCCGCCCCTCTGTTTTTTTACCCCTACCTTCACTCTTGGCCTCCCCCCCCCACCATCTCTCTCTCTCTCTCTTTTTCTCTCTTCTTCTTTCCCCCTGGCCTGCCTCGCGCTGATCGCGTCCAGCCGCGTAGCAGCGGCCCTCCGCCTCCTTCCTCTTGTCCTTCGCAATAGCAGCAACCACTTCCCCTCCTCCCGCGCTCAACCCGGCGCCTCAGCTCCCAGCCCCTGCTTCCGCCAAGCCGCACCTCCCCTCGTCTGCAGCACCGGCCTCGCCCCCGTCATGACAACCTTCCGCCGCGCCTCCGGCCTGCCCTCCTGCATCCAGCAACCCCCGACATATCCGCAACCTCCACTACCCCACACCCATCCCGGCCTCCCTGCCCTGCACCAGCGATCCAGCCTGCTCCCTCCATCCTCAATCCAACTATCCTCTGTGTCCGCTGCTGATGCCCGGTGTCCTCTCAGTCCGACGCAGCTGCCCACCAGCTCCCTCCTTCCCTGCTACCTCCAGAGGTCGCGACTCACCTCGGCTCCCCTCTTCTCCCGCATAACCCACACACCCATCCGGTCCCTCCTTGCGACCCCCCCTACATGGTTCCACCCTGTTCACTCCTCCGGATGCGCAACACAGCAGCAGAACCCGACCGCCAGCCCTCCTTTGCTCCCTACTCAAGCCCGTAGCACCCCTCGGCATCCCGTTTCCCCTTTCCAGGTTGCCCCGCCGCACAGCCGACCCCCGCAGCCCCTACCACTTCCCCGACGCGGCTCCAGCTCCCTACGGTAGAGCCATCTCAAGCGGCACACCCCCCTTGTCATCTGCTCCATTTCTGCCTCGCGTGGAAGCCCGCCGTCGGCGCCCCTGCTTGCGGTGCGTCCTCCCTCCCTCAGCACACACACCTACTGTCCAGCGTCTCGACTCCCCTGCTGCGCAGTACCCTGCTAGTGCAGGACCCCCCCTTGCCTCCTATTCTGCTCCCCTGAAAGGTTTGTTTGTTTTTTTTGTTTTTTTTATTTTTACTTTTATTGTTATTATTATTATTACTACAATTATTATTAGTATTATTCTTATTATTATTATTTTTATTATTATTATTATTTATTATTTATTATTATTATTATTATTATTGTTGTTATTATTATTATTATTATTATTGTTATTATTATTATTATTATTCTTATTATTAGTTATTATTATTATTGTTGTTATTATTATTATTATTATTATTCCTATTATGATTGTTATTATTATTATTATTATTATTATTTTTATTATTATTTTTATTTCCATTATTATTATTTTTATCATCGTACTCTTGTTGGATTATGGGTTTTAATTGATGAGAGTTGTTATTTGTTAGTTTAGGATTTTTGGGACCCGCGCAGGGTGTTTTCGAGTGAGCTCCATCGCCGCGCCTTGTTTCCGAGGTCCCGTCGTCGCCGCGCCTCAGTTTCGAGGTGAGAGTTACTCCCCGACGCTTCGTTTCGCATGCTCTAGTGAGTTTTTGTATGTGTCTGAGTCCTTGATATCTATTATGCAGATTGCTGGACTTTATCACGTGGTTTCGGACACACGTTGTGTCATCACGCATTGGTTCCAAAGTTGTTTTGTCGTCGCGCTTGATCTTGAGGTAGGTTCCCTTTGCAATGCTTTTAAAATTTATGTTATATTATCTCATGCTGCTTGCGTACCCTAATTGTTCAACATAAATATTTTATTAAGTTTAATAAACATGAGATAATATACGATAATTAAATTTTCATATAAGGTTGTTAATTTTTAAATGGTTACTTAGTGTAAAAAGAGCCGTTTATTTTATACACGACACATGAAACATCCTTTTGAAGAGCGGACACCCAATAATGAAAGAATGCCCATTTGTCTTTTAAACATAATTTACGGAATATAAAATAGAGTTCTGGTTTAATGAGAAATGATTTCTTTTGAAGCGTGAACAAGTACTTTGGTTCTTTTAAGAAGTTGTCTGGTTGGCTTTTAAAGGTTATTTGGAAAAATAAAAATATTTTGTTTTGGGTTTGGTTTATAAAAATATTGTCAGCCTGTGACATAGTTTTTTTTGGGGTTCTTTAAATGGTTTTAAACTAGGTTTTGTCTCATAAAGAAGTTGTACCTTTCGTTGAGTGGTGTTTATGAAATGCATTAAATGCCCATTTGGCACTTTATGGAAAGAGATGAAAATGTTTTGATAAAAACCCTCCTAGGACAACTCTCATGCCTTGGTTCCAATTGATTGTTTGGGAGGCCACGCTTAGTAGCTCCTAGGTACGTGAGTAGTTTAAAGGTATGAGGTTGTTCCACGGAGTGGCTCAGGGGGATGCTTGTTGCGCTTTATATATATATGTATATGATTGGATGCTCGGTTGGCATCAGTTGGCTCACCCCTTTTTCAAACACTTGAGACATGGGAATCTGGCATATTGAGAGAATATTCTAAGAATGATTGCTGCACTGGTAGGTTATGGTACTGACCAGTGGCCCATAATAGGTGGATATATTGGGTTTATTACTATGGGATTTTCCCTCGACCTGCCTGAGAGAGGATGGTTGAGCGTATTGTGTGTTTTGATTTCATCGTGACATATCGATAAGGATGATTTCTCACGTATTGCTGTCTTCTAGTTTATTCTCGATCTCCTAGGTTCACCCATGTCTATTCATCTTTTATTGCTTGCAGTACTGATTATGATTCTCACATGTATACCTACATTGCCCTTGCTTTGTGTTTTACTTTGTGCATTCTGGTGTATTGTTTTCCTTGGAAAGTGATAAATTCCTTTTGATTAGATTTCAAAAAAAATTTTTTCAAAAGAAAGTGTTTAATCCCCTTTGTAAAAATTTGAAAATTTAAACATCACTTTCCCCTTTCCTGAAATGTCATTGACACTAATGAAATGAACCCAAATTTGGAAATGGCTAAGGGCAATGGTTCGTACTTTGTTTTTAAGTAGAATATTTATAAAAACATACTTTTATAAATTGTAGTTCAAACTTGAAATGATGTTTCTTTTATTTTAAAGGTAGTGCATTGGGAATAGATATCGGTCTAGCCTACTGAATTTTAATACTCACGCCTATAGTTCTTTTCTGTTTTTAGTGTTTGTGCAGGCTATAGCTTGAGTGCTCTCGCCTAGGGCGGCGCTTGATCGTTGAGTCGGAGAGCGACCCGCGAGGTCGCACGGAGTTGTTCGGACGTTGTGTTTGGTTTGTTTGATTCCTGTTTGTTCCTGTTTAGTCACTTTATTTGGTTTATCTTTTCTGTGCTGCTCTGTATTATTTTCGCTGTATTATTTATTTATATTGGGAGAAATCGTTCCCACAGCCTCTATTGATGCCCTGGCGCTTATCGCCAGCCCGAGAGGATCGGGAACACCTCTCGGGCCATGTCGCGGACCAGCTTGGGTGACCGCTTCAGGGTTGACCCGGGTTGGTTCGTGAAAAAATGGTATCAGAGGAGGTTTTCTCTTAGCAGACCTCATTTTTCAGAGCGCCCTTTGTTATTTGGGACGTCAAGGTAGATGGAGTAGGATTTTCAGGACTTGAGGGGTAGTTGCGAGAAGAGCGTTGCGAACTCTTGCCCGTACTGATCCTCAGGTTTCCATGGGAAGTCCGGTTTAATTGGTTTGTTTGGGTTTTTATGGAAATGTTTTGCGATTGGGGTACGAAAAATGGAGTTGGGCTAATAGTCCTAAGCCGCATGGCCTGGAAAGCCATGTGGAGCTAGGGGCATGGTCCAAGAAGGCTCTCTGTGTCAATGACGTGTTTGGCATATGGCCGCCAACCATATGGTCAAGTCACCCACTGACACTAGTCCCCTATTTTATTTGTTTTGGGTTTCCCTTGATTTTTGAAAGTGGTTTGAATTAGAAAAGTTGGTTTTGAGAAAAAAAATGTTGTTTGAAATGACATGTTTAATTTGTAGTTTGTTTTAAAATAAGAGGTATGAATAAATTGTTTTTGGAAAATGGAGTTTCTTTGTTTTGGCCTTGGTGTTCCGATGAGTACTCACATGCATTGTGGTATGTTCGAAATGTGGATGGATCTCTAGTATGGTGGATGGATGCCTGAGGTGGCACAAATACATGCATGTGAGTGAGACTCTAAGGGATACCAATGGCGAGGGTTTAACTCACCAATTTTGTTTTTAATTAAAGATGTTTTCAAAGAGAAAAGTTTTGATGTTATGATAACTTTCTTCCTTATGTTTTGAACTTACCACCTATGCAATGTTCGATTTTGAGGTTTTTATTCACTCATTGAGTTGGACTTGATTGGGTTTTTGACTTTTCCTTGTCCAGCGGTTATCCTTTTGAAATATCGATGGGTGATCGTAGAACGGTTGGTCAACCTAAGGATTTTATGCTTGAGTTTCAAAAGTTGGATCCGCCTCTCTTTTATGGTCAAGCAGAAACATCTGTGGCAGAGGAGTGGATGCGGAAGATTGAAAGGGACTTTAACCTCATTGAGTTGCCAGAGTCATTGAAGGTCAAGTTTGCGACCTTCATGCTTGAAAGTTCACCGTGGATGTGGTGGAAGTCAGTGTCTCGAAACCAGCCCCGTCAATAGATTACATGGGAGTTCTTCAAGTCTTTGTTCATTCGCCAATATTTCTCTGAGGAAGAAAGGGTGAGAAAGGGGATGGAAATGTGTTTTCTGCAGCTGGGCGACAAATCCGTGTTGGAATATTTCCAGCGTTTTGTAGAGCTAGTACCTTATGATTCAGAGTATGCCACAAATGACCCCGTGAAGGCTCGACGCTTCGAGGCGGGTCTCCGCCCTGATCTACAGTCGAAGGTTTCAGAGTCCAACCTGACTTCTTTTGTCGATGTGGTGAGACAAGCTTTTCATTTCGAAGCCGCGATGGTAGGAGAGCTCGAAGTAGTCCTCCCTCCTTCGATCCCTAAGAGCAGTGGTGAAGATTCTGGAAAGGAGATGAGTAAGCAAATGAATGTGAATGGAGCAGGTCGTGGAATCAAGAGGCCTTGGGATCTTTCATCAACCTCTTCGGAGCGAGAGATTATTGTGTGTTATCAGTGTGGAAAGAGGGGTCACAAGAAGTCATCGTTCCCAAGCACTCCGAAGCCCTGCCCGGCATGTGGACGCTTGGGTCACCTGCGATGATTTTGTCGGGGCATTGCAAGGAAGCGTCGCAGAGGAAGTTCTCGGAAGTAATGTGATGTAGGGTTTATGTTCAAAGTTTCCGGTGTAAGTTTCCTTTCAGTTTAAGTAATCTATTGTCGTGGCCTTTGTATGAGTGTTGTTATAGGTTTGAAATGTATGGGAACTTCATGGGTCTTTTGACGAACCTCGTCTTTCAATGCTGGTATGTTTTTAAATTTTAAAATCTTGTCCTTTCTTTTTGTTAAATCAAAAGATGTATGTATCTCATTGGGATTATCAGAACCTGGCTGCGAGGCAGAAGATGCTTCATCCATCAGAGCTCCAGCCAAAAGGTCTCGGAGTGAAGCCGGCGCGTAGTCAGGAACCCCCGGGGGAAATTTTAAAGAGTCTGGTTAACGTCATGCCTCTATCGTCGTGGTGAGATAGTTTTGGTGTTGTTGCTCTGGTTTCTCTATCTTTGTAGTTTTCCTCTTGTCGCAAAGCGCACGATGGACTTATCCCTCGCGTAGTGTTGGGAATCGTGCCTTTTGGATGTAAGTCGCTGATCAATGACTTTGTGTGGGCCACTGATGTAAATCAGTTGCGGCCCTGGTTTGTGTCCATCCCGAAGTGATGGGTCGTGAGTAGTCCTCCATCGTAGTTTTAGTGATCCGATCCTTGGGCCCTCCCTCCCCGCCCATGGGGTAAGAGGCTTTTGGTTTGCGCAGACTTTTTGGATCAATTATTATCCCATTCAGACGGGAGTGGGTGGTTTAAATGGTTTGCTGTGATTTTTATATATAGCTTGGGAAAGGCCCCGACCTAGACTAATTTGGATTTCTGGTTGGTCGCTAAGAGGTCAATCCTTTTATGGTGGGGAGACCCACCATGAGTCTCGTTGGGTTTTCTCATAAATTGTTATCGAATGCTAGTCGAGTTCTTATGGTGGGGAGCCCGTTCAGGCCTCCCCTCTGTTGGTGATTTATTTCGGTCAATGAGGTTCAGTCCCACTGGTAGTCGTTGTGAGGTCCTTGGGTTAAGAGGTTGGATGGTGTTGTGTGGAATCCTTATGTGTTGATCGATCTACTGGATGGTGTTGTGGCTTTCCGGGGGCGGAAAGCTTTATGGTGAGGAGAATTGTCACACCCCGACACATGCGTTTATTTTATTTTATGATTTCTTTGGCTTTAAATTATTTTTTTGTTGTGGTTCACGTTCAGTCTCGGATGAAAGTTTTGAGTGTTGACAAAAAAAATACGCATCTTGGGTTCAACGTCGTCGGATGCGCGGGCAGAGCGCAACAGCGCGGCTTCGCCCATGCAACTGTGTGGCCTTTTTGGCTTAGAGGAATTAAAAATAAATTTGAAAATGTCAATTTAGATTGTCTTAATATTTTTATGGCTATTAATAATTATTTTTATTATTTAAGACGAAATGAATATTTTTATCATTTGTATTTTTATCACTATGATTATTATGATCATTATTATTTTTATCATTATGTTATAAATAAATAAATAATGAAGTTGTTAATGTTGCGGATAATAGTATAATCGTTATTAAATATTCATTGCTATTAATCTTTATTATTGTTATTATTATTATTGTAATTTATTATTATTATTATTTTGATTTGTTTTATTTAATTTTATTTTTCTTTTATCTTATCTTTTCTTTTTCTTCTAACCCTAGTGGGCCGCCCCTCTGTTTTTTTACCCCTCCCTTCACTCTCGGCTGCCACCCCCCATCTCTCTCTCTCTCTCTCTCTCTTTCTCTCTTCTTCTTTCCCCCTGGCTTGCCTCGCGCTGATCGCGTCTAGCCGCGTATCAGCGGCCCTCCGCCTCCTTCCTCTTGTCCTCCCAAAAGAGCAGCAACCACTTCCCCTCCTCCCGCGCTTAACCCGGCGCCTCAGCTCCCAGCCCCTGCTTCCGCCAAGCAGCACCTCCCCTCGTCTGCAGCACCGGCCTCGCCCCCGTCACGACAACCTTCCGCCTCGCCTCCGGCCTGCCCTCCTGCAGCCAGCAACCCCCGACCTATCCGCAACCTCCAGCACCCCACACCCATCCCGGCCTCCCTGCCCTGCACCGGCGATCCAGCCTGCTCCCTCCATCCTCGATCCAACTGGCCTCCGTGTCCGCTGTTGCTGCCCAGTGTCCTCTCAGTCTGACGCAGCAGCCCACCACTGCCCTCCTTCCCTGCTACCTCCAGAGGTCGCGACTCACCTAGGCTCCCCTCTTCTCCCGCACAACCCACGCACCCATTCGGTCCCTCCTTGCAACCCCCCCCCTACACGGCTCCCCCCTGTTAACTCCTCCGGACGCGCAACACAGCAGCAGCGCCCGACCGCCAGCCCTCCTTTGCTCCCTGCTCAAGCTCGCAGCACCCCTCGGCCTCCCGTTTCCCCTTTCCGGGTTGCCCCGCCACACAGCCGACCCCCTCAGCCCCTACCGCTTCCCTGACGCGGCTCCTGCTCCCTACGGCAGAGCCATCTCAAGTGACACACCCCCCTTGTCATCCGCTCCAGATCTGCCTCGCGCGGAAGCCCGCCATCGGTGCCCCTGCTTGCGGTGCGTCCTCCCTCCCTCAGCACACACACCTGTTGTCCAGCGTCTCGACTCCCCTGCTGCGCAGCACCCTGCCAGCGCAGGACCCCCCCTTGCCTCCTATTCTGCTCCCCTGAAAGGTTTGTTTGTTTTTTTATTTTTTTTTATTTTTACTTTTATTGTTATTATTATTATTACTAAAATTATTATTATTATTCTTATTATTATGATTGTTATTATTATTATTATTTATTATTATTTATTATTATTATTGTTATTATTATTATTATTATTGTTATTATTACTATTATTACTATTATTATTATTATTGTTATTATTATTATTATTATTATTATTCTTATTATTATTTATTATTGTTATTTTTATTATTATTATTATTATTATTATTCCTATTATGATTTTTATTATTATTATTATTATTATTTTTATTATTTTTATTATTATTTCCATTATTATTATTTTTATCATCGTACTCTTGTTGGATTATGGGTTTTAATTGATGAGAGTTGTTATTTGTTAGTTTAGGATTTTTGGGACCCGCGCAGGGTGTTTTCGAGTGAGCGCCATTGTCGCGCCTTGTTTCCGAGGTCCCATCGTCGCTGCGCCTCAGTTTTGAGGTGAGCGTTTCTCCCCGACACTTGGTTTCACATGCTCTAGTGAGTTTTTGTATGTGTCTGAGTCCTTGATATCTATTATGCAGATTGCTGGACTTTATCACGTGGTTTCGGACACACGTTGTGTCATCACGCATTGGTTCCAAAGTTGTTTTGTCGTCGTGCTTGATCTTGAGGTAGGTTCCCATTGCACTTCTTTTAAAATTTAAGTTATATTATCTCATGCTGCTTGCGCACCTTAATTGTTCAACATAAATATTTTATTAATTTTAATAAACATGAGATAATATACGATAATTAAATTTTCATATAAGGTTGTTAATTTTTAAATTGTTACTTAGTGTAAAAAGAGCCGTTTATTTTATACACGACACATGAAACATCTTTTTGACGAGCGGACACCCAATAATGAAATAATGCCCGTTTGGATTTTAAACATAATTTACGGAATATAAAATAGAGTTTTGGTTTAATGAGAAATGATTTCTTTTGAATCGTGAACAAGTACTTTGGTTCTTTTAATAAGTTGTTTGGTTGGATTTTAAAGGTTATTTGGAAAAATAAAAATGTTTTGTTTTGGGTTTGGTTTATAAAAATATTGTCATCCTGTGACATAGTTTTTTTTGGGGTTCTTTAAATGGTTTTAAACTGGGTTTTGTCTCAAAAAAAAGTTGTACCTTTCGTTGAGTGGTGTTTGTGAAATGTATTAAATTCCCGTTTGGCACTTTATGGAAAGAGATGAAAATGTTTTGATAAAAACCCTCTTAGGACAACTCTCATTCCTTGGTTCCAATTGATTGTTTGGGAGGCCGCGCTTAGTGGCTCCCAGGTACGTGAGTAGTTTAAAGTCATGAGGTTGTTCCACGGAGTGGCTTAGGGTGATGCTTGTTGCGGTTTATATATATATGTATATGATTGGATGCTCGGTTGGCATCAGTTGGATCACCCCTTTTTCAAACACTTGAGACATGGGAATCTGGCATATTGAGAGAATATTCTAAGAATGATTGCTGCACTGGTAGGTTATGGTACTGACTAGTGGCCCATAGTAGGTGGATATATTGGGTTTATTACTATGGGATTTTCCCTCGACCTGCCTGAGAGTGGATGGTTTAGCGTATTGTGTGTTTTGATTTCATCGTGACATGTCGATAAGGATGATTTCTCATGTATTGGTGTCTTCTGGTTTATTCTCGATCTCCTAGGTTCACCCATGTCTATTCAGCTTTTGTTGCCTGCAGTACTGATTACGATGCTCACATGTATACCTACATTGCCCTTGCTGTGTGTTTTACTTTGTGCATTCTGATGTATTGTTTTCCTTGGAATGTAATAAATTGCTTTTGATTAGATTTCAAAAAAATTGTTTTCAAAAGAAAGTGTTTAATCCCCTTTGTACAAATTTGAAAATTTAAACATCACTTTCCCCTTTCCTGAAATGTCATTGACACTAATGAAATGAACCCGAATTTGGAAATGGCTAAGGGCAATGGTTAGTACTTTGTTTTTAAGTAGAATATTTATAAAAACATACTTTTATAAATTGTAGTTCAAAATTAAAATGATGTTTCTTTTATTTTAAAGGTAGTGCATTTGGAATAGATATCGGGCTAGACTACTGAGTTTTAATACTCACGCCTATAGTTCTTTTCTATTTTTAGTGTTTGTGCAGGCTATAACTTGAGTGCGCTCGCCTAGGGCGACGCTTGATCGTTGAGTCGGAGAGCGACCCGCGAGGTCGCACGGAGTTGTTCGGACATCGTGTTTGGTTAGTTTGATTGCTATTTGTTCCTGTTTAGTCACTTTATTTGGTTTATCTTCTCTGCGCTGCTTTGTATTATTTTCGCTGTATTATTTATTTATATTGGGAGAAATCGTTCCCACAGCCTCTATTGATGCCCTGGCGCTTGTCGCCAGCCCGAGAGGATTGGGAACGCCTCTCAGGCCATGTCGCGGACCAGCTCGGGTGACCTGTTTAGAGTTGACCCGAGTTGGTTCGTGATAGAAAACAACAACTGACATACATAAAACTGACCAAATGCATTCGGATTCTATTTAAACTTTAGGACAACGATCCATGGTTCATTTTTTATGTGTACGAGTCAACCCCGTCTCGATACGAAGTGCTGTGTGGCCGGCACCACTCAAAGTGTCTCATGTTTCTTTGAAATGGACAACATTTTAAGTGAAAAAAACAACTGACATATGGAAAATGGACCAAACGCATTCAGATTCTATTGATACTTTAGGAGAAGTATCCATGGGTCATTTTTGACAAGTTTGAGTCAACCCTGCCTCAATCCAAGGTACGTTGTGGTCGGTACCACTCAAAGTTTCTTTCTTTTATTTAAAATGGATACACTTTTATGTAAAAACAATCGGCATTTTGAAAACTGACCAAACGCATTCGGATTGAACTGATACTTTAGGAAAATGATCCATGGGTCATTTGTGACGTGTACGAGTCAATCCCGCCTCAATACGAGGTGTGTTTTGACTAGCACCACTCAAAGTTTATCTCTTTTGTTTCGAAGGGACAACATTTTAAGTGAATACAACAACTAAAATTTACATTCATCAACGATAGTCGCAAACTCTTTTCATTAGTTGGTTAGTTTCACTCATGGGGTCATAAGTTAAGAGGCTCCTAAATAAATACCTTTTCACCATATATTATAAAAAATACATGTTAAATGAAAAACGCATCACAAATCATTACATACCCAAATCTAGGATCAGAAAGAAAATTGGGATTTGAGCCAATTTGAATCTCTTATTCAAATATAATAACTATTTATCAGACTATTCTGCCTATTAGAATTTGATGGGGAGGTGGGGGGTTGTGCTGGTTGGGGGGTTGTGGAGGGGAGAAGTGAATTACTACTGGAAGAGTGGTTGTCATATGATGATTGAAATGGGTGTAAATAATGTTTGAGTTATTTAAAATGTTATTAACTCTATTGGATTATTGTTGTCATATGAATATTTAAATAGGGAATTGTAGTACATGACATTGTTAGAAGAGTTTGATGATTTTATGTGTTTTTTTTTCTATTTTAGGTGTTTTTATGCTGTTTTAAGTCTGTTTGTATGTGGTTTTTGTGCTATTTTTTATGTAGGTGTATACTGGAGGGGCTACTAGAGGGGATGTTGTGTAGTAGGTCTGAAAAAACACAATACTAATGGTTTTAAACCGTTGGTATACTTTGAGAGAAATTTAAAAACTATCCCAATGGTTTTAAATCCATTGGTATAGTGATTTTTATTCAATATATACCGACAGTTGCTTGAAACCGTTGGTAAAAATGTTATACAAACATATACCAACGGTTAGTCTACAACCGTTGGTAAATCATAAATACAGTGGGCTATACCAATGGTTTAGATCAAACTTTTGGTATAGGGATTTTTTCATGGCTTACTACCCTATAGTTTGGAAAACCATTGGTTTAGGCTATACCAATGGTTTTACAGCCTATACCAACGGTTTAAAACCATTGGTATAACATTCTTTTCTAGTAGAGATTTATTATCAATTATAACAAGATAATAATACCCATTTATTTCCATGACTAACCCTTGTGTTTATTTTTCATATGCTATACATATTCATGGTTATGTTATGATGGGTGTTAGAAAATAGAACACTAATGAATTGGGTAATATTTAGTTTCATTAGAGGTTATGTGCAATGGTCTTGGTGGTTATCCCTAACTCGTGCTCCATGTGCAAGAGTCTTGGTGGTTAATCTCAAATCATACTCCTTCATATACATTGATCCTTGACTCATGTTTATTTCATGTTCATATTGCTTCCACATCTCCTATGCTACAATTATTACATATTCTATGTAGACTTGTGTGTATCCATTCCTTTTATGTCATCTTATTATTCCTTCTAACCCATGTTCTATGCTTTATTCTTATGTTTATTCCCTTACTATAAATTTTAGCTCATCCATTTGTTCATGTTATCCCCAGGTTATCCTATGAAAATTTATGTCCTCAAAGGAATTTAGGAGCACACAATGGATGATAAATAAATAAATGTTTTATCTAGCCCCATGTTTTAAGTTTTATGTACCTTCTCTTCTATGTACACTATACTTTATTATCCTTAACTTGTAACATGATAATTAATTATGTTTTAAATCATGTAATAATATGTGAAATGGATAGGGTCTCTATAGTTGGTATTAGTATAAAGGTCTAGTTTTTTTTGAAGTTAGGAATAGATCACTATAGTAAGAACCTTAGGGATAAAACTATGTCTATTAAAAAATCATCAAATTTTATTATGTAAAGATTAAGTGGTTTATCAAGAAAATACATCTCTTTCTAGATACTACAAGTGGACGTGGTGCTAGCACAGATTTACCTAGGAGTAGCAACTCTGACAAGGTGTTCTAGGCCTGACTCGGGGTAACTTGGTACATGAAAATGGGACTTACTATGCACCTAGTATGACACTCTTGAGGGATAAGCATTGGTAAAGTCATAAGCTCATTACAAACCTTTATTAAGGGAAAATTCCCATAATATTATATGTTATGTAATAATCCTTGGATAACCTAGATTAAAACCAAGGAATCACAAGTTAGGATGTTCTTTTACTTTAAAATTTTATAATTTTTACGTTTAATGATTCTTTCTTACATGGTTATTATCTATGTATTCAAGCCCCATATTTTAACTTTATTTTCTTAGTTAATGGTGGTAAATAGAAGAACATAATACAACATTCAATGTGATATGAAATGTGATGATTTACCTAATGATATGCCAGATATAATGGGAATAGGTGATCACAACTTCATCAAAATACTTTCTCAACAGGCACAAGTTATTAATAATAATTTGAATTGTGTGGAATTTCATCCTTCACTAAATAAAGAGAAATTTTTCCTCAAATCCTTCATACAGAAATTCCCCTTGGTTTAGTGGCTCTTCTGATCCCCTTCTTAAAAAATAGTAGATTAACTCCATTGAAAAATATATTCTATATCCTACAATTCTCAAAAGAGTAGAAAGTTGTGCTTGGGGTGTATCGTTTTGATCAGTAAGAAAATTCGTGGTGGAAATTGATCAAAAATATGAATTCTAAATAGGAAATTTATTCCAAGGATTGGGATGGATTCAAGAAAAATAAATTCAATAAATATTTTCCCCAACCCCTCTATCTCAAAATAGAAAGAGAGTTCCTCGGATATAAGTAGATGGAATATTATTCTATCAAGGAGTATGAAGAATACTTTACAAAGCTTGAAATATATACATAAATCATTTTCATGAACACAAAAAGCAAGGTGGATCACATCTTTAGAGGAATAAATCTAAGTCTACCAAAAGAATTGGTGAGTTGATACTTCGACAGTTATGAAGATATTTTATGTTGTTCCCTTAAGGTTGAAATAAATATCAGAGACTCTTAGTGTTATCATGGCCCTAGTGAAAAAAATAAGAAAATGTTGTCTAATATGGGTGGATCAATAAATAAATCCCATAATAGAAAGAATAACTAATATCTCATGAGTCAAAAGTTTTATATGAAGTATCCTAGGAACAGTCTATATGAAACCAAGAAATGATTCTAATTTGGAAGAATGGGGCATCTGGATAAGAATTTATAAATGGATATGAATAATTATACTAATTTGGAAGAAGAATGAAAGGTCCAGATAAACACCCATCCTAGAGTGTAGTGTTTCAACTATAAGAAACAAGGGAATTTTTCAAACCAGTTCCCTTAGACCAGGGTTTTTAGAGATAATCAACAACAACCTCCAATTAAAAAAGGAAGGAAATATGATATCACTACTATTGAGGTGGATTCGGAAAATGATATGTTGAAAGGTACACTGCTTATTCATTCAATAATAGAAAATGTACTATTTTATTCTAGTTCTAAAAATTCATTAATATCTGGAAAGTTTTGAAAAAATATTAAAACACCGCATTGAAATATGGTAGTTTAGTTATCTATACGAATATAAAAATAAGAAATTATTGCATCCAAATTATATAACTCCTCCCTAGTTAAGGATTGTGGACTGCACCTCCCTGAAAATCCTATCATACTTCCTTTGGTGGAGTTTGATGCAATACATTTGATAGATTGGTTATCCTTATACAAATCCAACATAAACTGTTAGGAATGGGATATGACTATTCAAATACTGAAGCTTCCTCCAATTATATACAAGTGTAATGAAGAGGATGAATCTCATTTAGAATCATTGTCTTAAGTGTATATATTATTTCCTTATGAGAAATCATATATCTCTCAAATGATTGAGATAAATGATAGAATCATGATCGAAGACATGCTCATTGTAAGGGACTACATAGATGTGTTCTTCGATGATTTTACTGGTCTAGCTCCTGATCGAGAAATTGAGTTCTCATTTGAACCTATTTTTAGATCTCTTTCTATATCAATGAAAACTTATAGAATGTCCACTACTTACCTTGATGATCTAAAGAAGAAATTATAAGAGAATCTGAAAAAGGTTTTTATATTCCCAAGTGCTTCACCATGGGGTGAACCAGTCATCTTCATTAATAATAAGTATAAATCAGTGATCCTTATCATTTATTATCATGATCTAAATAAAATCACAATTAAGAACAAGTATAACCTACCTCAGATAGATGACTTGTTTGATCAGCTATGTGGGGCCAATTATTTCTCTATGATGGAGCCTTGGTCATAATTTCACCATTTAAAGGTGAGGAAGGAAGATATTCCCAAGATTTCTTTTTGAATGATGTATGAACATGATGAGTTCTTAGTGATTCCATTAGGACTCCCTAATTCTCTAGAAATATTAATTAATTTAATGAATGGAGTCTTTAGCGATTACCTCAAAAAATTTGTGGTAGTCTTTATTGATGATATTCTGATATTCTCTAAAAGAAAGGAGGAAGATGATGAGCATTATAATACAATGTTGAAGACTTTGAGAAAGGAAAAAATATATGCAAATTACAGTAAATGTGATTTTTTTATGAAGGAATTATCGTTCTTGGTGCATGTAATCACTAGAAAAGGGATATATGTGGTCCCTTCAAAGACAAAGGTAATCAAATTGTGGCCCATGCCAATACCTGTAATGGATATGCCTTATTTACTTGTACTTGATGGGTATTACTGATGATTTCATAAGAACTTATCATGATTTTCGAACATGGTAACGAAGCTAACATGGTAGGTAGTGATGTTTTTCTGGACTCCTGAATATTAGGAAAGCTTTAAGGATATTGAAAAGAGACTTATCCCTATGCCAGTACTCACACACCCAATAAGTGGATAATTCTTTGTGGTGTACAAAAATGCTTAAAAAGGCATAGTTTGTGTGATAATGCAAAATTTTAATGTGATAGACGATGCCTCAGGGTGGGAAAAAATTCATGAGAAAAACTATCCTACCCATCATCTGAAGTTGGTGGTTGTGATCTTCAGGGTGAAAATCTGGTGGCACTATCTCTATAGGGAGAAGTGTTAGATATATATAGATCTCAAGAGTATCAAATATATATTCACATAGAAAGATATTAATATGCATCAGTGAAGATTTTTTGAGCTCAAAAAATATTATAAATGCTCAATCCACTACCATACAGATAAATAAAATAAGGAGTCAGATGCTCTGAGTAGAAAGGATCCTACATCTTTATCAACGATGAGAATTGTGAAGGATCCAATCTTCTTATAAATTCAAAGGATGGACATGGGAATAATTAAGGGAAGAAAATCATCAATCCTTTCTAAGATGATTACTCAACAATTCCTCATGTTGAAAATAAAGGATTCTCAACGAAATGATGTGGAAATTCAGAATAATGTGGAAGCCATAAAAATGGAAATACATAGAATTAAAAATAGATCAGTAAGGAGTTGTGGGATTTGGGAAATGATTAATTTTACAATCTAATATTTAGATAAATGAGAGGATTCTAAATGATGCACAAATCTCAACATTCTCAATTCTCCAAAGATGTACAAATATGTATCAATATATCTGAGAGAACTATTGGTGGGACAATATGAAGAAGGATATTTTTGAATATATATCAAAGTTCTTGGTATGTCACTAAGTGAAGGTTGAAAGGAAAATGACTAAAGGGTTGATTCAAACATTACCCATACCAAAATGGAATTGTGAAAATATCACCATGGACTTTGTCACGAGACTTATCAAAACATCTAGAGTGAAAAATGCTACATGTGTAATTGTGTACCATATTATAAAGATTGGTCACTATATCACAATTCTAGAGGACTCCCTATTGGATCAAATTTCACGGGTATATATCAAAGAGGTGGTAAGGTAGTATGTAGTACCATTGTCGATTGTAGCCGATTGAGATATAAGATTCACCTAGAAGTTCTGGAAAAGTATCCAACATGCTCTAAGCACTAATCTAAACTTCAGTACAACCTATCATCCTAAAACTGATTTCCAATTTGAGTGACCTATTCAAACACTATAAGACATGTTGAGAGCATGTTATTTGGACTTCAAAGGATGGTGGGACCAACATATGCCTCTGGTTGAGTTCTCTTACAATAATAGTTTTCACTCAAGCATCTCAAGGGATCCATATGAAGCCTTTATGGGTAAAAATGTAATACACCAGCATGAGGGGATGAAATCAGTGAACGTAAGATAATAGGATTAGAAATGGACAAAGAAATGGTGGAGAAGGTGAAAATCATTCTGTATCACATCATGGAAGCCCAGAGTCAATAAAAGAGTCATGGATAAAATCATCAATGAGACCTTGAGTTTATGGTCGGAGAAATTTTATTCATCAACAGATCTATATGGAAGAGAATCATGAGATATGTGAAGAAAGGAAATCCAAGTCCTCGGTACATCATCCTCTTCTAGATCCTAGATCATGTTAGATTTGTGACCTATAAACTATAAATTCAACCTATTATGTCTAAAGTACATGATGTATTCCAAGTATCCCTCTTAAGAATGTACATACTAGATTCTTCACATGTACTAACTTCAGAGGTGGTACAGTTGGAGAATGAACTTTCTTACAAGGAGCGACCAGTGAATATCTTGGATTTTAGAGATAATGTTATTGCAACAAGACTACTCCCCTGGTCAAAGTAATATAGAGGAACCATAAGTAAAATAGGAAACATGGGAACTAGAGGAATCAATGAAGGAAATGTACCAACAACTATTTTCAACTTAGAATGTAAAATAAAATTTCGAGGGTAAAATTTCATAAGCGGGGAAAATTTAACAACCCAAAGCTATATTAATGTAAATTACTTTCTTATAATTATTTCATATAGTATAACTCACATAAAATCACATTTCTAACAAAAAAACAATCTTTATAAATTAAGAATGAATGAAATAAGAAGTATTTTGATAATTTTAGAAACCTACACCGATGAAATAATAACATGACCTTTGGAATAGTAATGTGAACCTTATGAATAGTAAACCAGACAATTGAATAGTAACCTCACCAATGAAATTATAAATACAATTTAGCCATATTATAGGCTACAATATGATATACCCATATCATGGTATAAGTAAAAAAATATATTTTAAAATTTATTAATAAAGTGTTGGTATTTTTATAAGTCATAAATATTTAATTAAAATTTTAAGATTAATTTAACAATTTAAAAGAATTTTTTTTCATAAAATGTATACATCGGTTAATATTTTTTTGTCTCATGATTATGAGATAATTTGATGAGACCTTAGCTAATTTTTTAAAGTGTTATTAAATTAGCTACAATTTTAAAATATATATTTATTGATTAAAATGTGATTTTAATTAAAAATTAAATTTCTCATATTTAGAAAATTATTTTCATAACATGGATATCATTTTTTAATTATACACATCAAAATTTGTTTCTGGTTTTTTTTTGATTTTTCTGAAATAATTTAATTTTTAGTGAATAGTAAAATACAATAGTTTATGATGAATGCTAAATACATGAATTATGGAGTCATAGATTATTTATGGCTATTTTAAGAACAAAATATAGAACTATACTTCATTAAATTAATTTTTTTGTGATAATTCTCAAACTATTCATAGTATTGAGACAAAATAATAAACTAATGATTAAAATGATGAGAAAACACCACCACTCCTCAACTATAAATACAACCCTCACCACCTCTTCTCCCCGCACCTGTCAAGAGTTGAGCCATGTCCAAATTATACTCAAATCCCATACCAATCCCTTTCCCCTTGTTTAGGGAATTTTGGTTATAACATAAGACCAAAACCAATCCCCTAAGGTGGTTCTCAAGAAGAAGTAATTAAGAGGTAAAACCCTCTTCCTTTTCTTTTAATTTATTTTTAAGTTCCTTTATTTTCTTTTTTTTATCCCCTACTACCCTAATTAAAATGGTATGATAACTCTAGTAACCTATATATACTATAATTTTATTATGCGAATGTAATAATTTATCATCATCTCTCTTTCCCCCTCCTCTTGTTCAAAAAATTAAAACATCGTCTCTGATATGTCAATATATAACATTCAAGGACAACGTGTTTTCAATTTTTATTACCATATTCATGGCTGGTCATGAACTCATTTTTATTATTTAACCATATTATAATATATGTATTATTCCTTATTTAATGTTATATAATCATTTTATATTCATGATATTAATTTATAAAACAAAATGTGCTCGTTGCGATAAAAAACAGCCAAAATAAACCCAAACAATTATCATTAAATATTTATCGAATGATTATTCATCATGCCATAAAAAATTATATATAAGACCAATTTAACCACTATAATATCATTAATAACATATAATTTAAACTTTTGATAATCACCCCCACTTTAGATGACCTTTCATGCATTTATACAAGTAAATTGATCTTGAAAACCAAGGAAACCAATTCGCAGAAACGATGAAATTGAGTCTGTTAACCCATAAATAAATTCCATAAGTGAACTTAATAAAGTTATAATAACTTATATATATGTATAAATGGTTATGGAATTATTAATTAGTTAATCTAATTGGATTTTACTGGACATTAAGATCAATTGAAGAACACCTTTGGACTTAAGATAAGGGATTTTACCATAACCTCTATTATTCCTTCAAGTTAATCTTTATCTCTTCTTACCCAAATTAAATTCTATTTTATTAATAGGTAAATATTCTAAAAACTTCATATATGTTCCAAACCCCCGTATCAATATCCATTAATCCTTATTTTTTAGTTATATATATGTTTTTAAAAGCTTTCATGGTCAATTCTTCTCGTTAAGCAAGCTCATTTTAAGGGAACTTCCTAAATTCAAAACCCATTTTAAATGACACTAAATAAGCTATTTAAATACACCTTTATTTTTCTCCCTTTATTAAAGAAACTTTATTGGTGCAGTTCTGCTTTTATATAAAATATTACGCCACTTACTGCTTTAAATCCTCTTTAATATTTTTCTTAAACTGCATAATAATGTTTTTTTTCTAAAGTTTCTTAAATACTATTTTCCCATGTTATCTCTTCTGTTTGACATCACATATAATAATCTTGGCCTATTTTAATTTATAAATTTCCATTTATTAATTATGTAGTTTCTTTCATGGACAATTTTATATTATTCCCATTCATTATGATTTACGATGTGATTCTGATACCCATTTCATTCCATGGGTAACCCTTTTGTTTATTTTTGGAGTGGCACACATATTCAGGGTCATGTTATGATGGGTGTGCATATATAGTGATCTAATGAATTGGGTAATATTTATTATCATGAGAGGTTATGTGAAACGGTCTTGTTGGTTATCCTTAACTCAGGCTCTATATGCAACGATCTTGGCGGTTAACCTTGAATTATGCTCCTTATTGTGCAATGAACCTTGAATCATGGTTATGTCATGTTGCATATTTTTTTCCACATATCCTATGATACCATGATTGCATATTTTATGCTTCTTTATGTATATCCATGAAATTTATGTAGTTTTATTATTCCCTCTAACCCATGTTCTATGCTTTATTCTTATATTTTCTCCCTTACTAGGATTTTTAGCTCTTTCCATTGTTCTTCTTATTACCATGTTATCATATTTATATGTAAGGGTTAAAATGATGTTATGAGCTCCTAATGTATGATAAATAAATAAATTTTTTATTTAGTCCCATTTTTTTAGTTTTATGTACCTAGTCTTCCAAATAAACTATAATTTACAATCATTGGCTTGTAACATGATAGTTAGTTATGTTTGAAATAATGTAATAATATTTGAAAAGGGATAGGGTAAATATATAAGTAATTATATAATTCCCTTAATTTCAATTGCAACACTGAAGCATTATTTCTCTACTTGATTAATTAATATAATAAATGATTTAATTTTTTTTAAAAGTTATATTATTTGAATCAGTTAATGTGTCCGAGGAGTTTTATAGATCTATATGACATATTAGTGAGGTTAAAAATAATTACATTTGAATTACAACTTTTTCGTGGTGTAGTTTAATTCAAATTAAATGAAAAATTCCAAAATTGGAAATAATGAAAATTTATCAATATTTCATTTTATTGAATTATTTAAAAATAATAAAAACATTGAAATAATATATTATTGTTTTTATATAGTCTAAAATATCATGAATAGGTCATTCATGGTATAATTTTCATCTTATAAGGAAAAATTACAATGTCTTAATATTGAAAAAGTTATTACTATACTTAAAATTGAAATATTTTAACTAAGGGTTAATCCAGATTGTGTGGTTTAAAATTACACAAAAACCTTTAATAAATATATTTTTTATTGTATTACCACACTATCACACCTTATATTAAAATACATTTCAATTTTTTGGTATTTTTCTTGATAATTAATTTATTATTGTTTCATCTTTTGATAAATTCCAAAAGCGACTCATGCCTCAATTATAAAATAGAAACTCATACTTCACTTTATTACAACACTATGACCCTTATAGTTCATAAACACTCTAAAAAATTATATTCTAAACTTCCCAATACACAACACATAGGTAATTTTATTCCTAAAATATATACCCTAGATCCATTTAGAGGATATCTAAAGGAGTCATTTTGAATAGGGGATAATCACTTTATCCTATAACATTCCTTTTATAATTTTCCATACCTCCTATAAATAAATTATATTTATCACAAAGTAAGGTATTTAGTATCCTAAATTTTAAGAAATTTTATTATTATTATTAAAACATCATTATACACCTTATTTCCCATCAAATAAGAAGTGAAACAATCATTTGTGTGTACATACAACATATCTCCTCCACATAGTGAAACTGTTCATTTTTCATCACCATATTTTATGGATGGGTATTATAATTGGTTTAGTTTTTATATTTGATATTTTGGACAAAATTATGGTTCTTTAATGATAATATTATTTCTACATTCTTTCCATCCAATTAATTGTTAAATGATAACATCGCTCGTGTATATGTATTGACTACTATCTCCACAATGTGATGTGATTACTAGTTTATTTATATTTCAAATGGATGGTAATAAGGAATATTTTGTTTAATATATATGACATATAAAATATAATAATGTTATTGAAAAGGTGAATTAATATTTACCTTTCTTTCATTCCATTAATCAGAAAATGAAACTGTGTTCATACGTACATACGACCTACCATTTCCAAGAATGAGGTAATTCATATTTCTATCTCTTCTTACTGTGAATGATTAAAAATTTATATATGATGAATATATAGTATATTTTACCTTTATTAAATTTCTATAAATTATGGTACCATGATCAAATTAGAACTATTGGGACTTCCCAACTAAAACATACTTTGAAAACGAATTAATTATCACTTAGAACAATGATATTAATAAAAAATATTATTACTAAATGGGTGATAATATATTATAAAAAAATCACAAATGGTATGGTATAAATTAATATGGTTATGTAATAATTTTATAATAAATCCATATTTATGAAATAGGTTTTTTGAATGTGAATGAATAAAGGTGATACTTGAGGAAAGCGTTAATTTCATAATATTGTCACTATTTAGGGTTGTTTATGTTTAATTATCCACTAGGGAATATTTCTCTTCCATTTAGTTGTTTTAAAAAAAATTAAATATTATCTTATAATTTTTAAAAATATTTTTTACCTATGTTTTTCTTTTTAAAATTTTTTAAAAGATATTTTTGTCATTTTCTAAATAATGTACTTTGTGAATTTACAAACAAAAATATGGAAGGATTGTTTTTCTAACTTATAGTGTATTAAAATAATTTCCCACTATCCAGGTGCCTCTTTGATTTGAAACTTACTTTATATGTTTAAAATTTTGTTTTAATATAAATTGTTTCTTTATTAAATTTTTTATTTTTTATATTTTGAAATGTGATTTTAAAATTTCAAAGGTTATTTTACTCAAGACGGTTTTATTGATCATTTATAGGTATCTTTATTTATCAATGATAGAATCCCTTGATTAAAATTATATTTTAAAGGGGTTATTATCCAAGGACAGTATACTTATTCTTTCATTGGATGGATTATTATTTTGATGAAAAATTTATAAGAAAATATTTTCTTTTCCATGGCTTATGCTATGATTAAAAGTTTATGAAACCCATTTATTTTCATGGGTATTGATATGATGAATGTTTTCTGATCTTGTGGAACACATATGTATAGTTTCTATTATGTGATGGGTGGGACCTTTTTCTCACTCCAATGCATTGGATAAAGTATTATATATCTCAAGATAGTTATGGGAAACAATTTGATGTGCTTGATCCATTATGTGAAACAAGTTATTATGCTTGATCCATTATCAGAAATAGGTGATGATGCCTGATCTGATGGTATTATTAGTTAACATTGATATATGAAATTTTTTCAACACTTATGATTATTTCACACATAGTTATTAAATAAACTTATCATCCATGACTGGATTATGAAAAATTATAATTCTTATGATTCACATATTTTAAAATTATTTTGTTTGATATAACTCATGATTATGATATTTTTTAGATTAGGGTTGAACTTTGTAATTTATGGTCATGGCCTCATACCCATATGATTATATTATGATTTCATATGATAATTTATTTATATCTCCCATGGTTACCCTTACTGGTCATCTGAGCTAAACCTTTTTTGATATGTTTCCTTTCCCTAGGTTATGAAGAACTTAATTAGTAGGGTATTCCTATGAAGAGTACAATAAGGTAATATATTTATGGGAGTCTTTGAAGATATTTCATAAAATATGAATATTTTATATCTAAAAACAAATGTATTTAAGACTTTATAGTTCTAGTGTGGATTGTATTGTTATGTATTGAATATCTATCTAAATAGATGTAATATTAATCTATGAAAATTCAAGTTTCATTATATAAACTTTTCATAATGGACCAACCTATCGACAAACGTTGTGTCCTCATCACAACCCACCTAACTAGACAACAAACAACCTCATGATAATGGCATTCCCCATCAATCACTGCATCATGATAGAGGGGTCACTGGTAGTGTGTATCTCCCTAGTGTAGCAAAATATTAGACTTCTACTTTCTATTGGGGTTCGATGACAAATCAAAATATAGGTGGGCATAAAAAAATAATTTATCCACATAAGTATTTTATTTAAAACAATAAATACCTACCCAATGAACATCGTATAATTATCCCCTCAATTAAAAAACGAAAAAACATGTAGAATGCATAAAAATAAACATTTTTAATGGGATTATAAACCATCATTGACATAAAAGAATCAAAAGGGAATCAATAGAGCTTCACATCATTTATAAAAACTAATTTTCTATAAAATTAATAATGGACCATCTATTTAACACATTATCAAAATTATAATACATTTTATCATTCACTTTTGAAACTCCAATGGTAACTCACACATTCCTTTTAAAAATTATCATTAAAACCACTCAAATACAAATTGGTTTCAAATTAAAATAAAAAAGGTATAATGAACCATTTGTAATAAAATAAGACCTTTAAAATGTCTTAAAAACCTTAAAACTACTAAAAAATGGTTTTCAATGCAATTAATTTAAATAATGTTTTTTGAAACATCATCCCAGTTCTTGAAACTGGGTTTTAAAATCAAAAGAATTCCTTAAAAGCTAACTGTGAATTTTCAAAACCACCTAGCATGGATTCACATCACATTCCATGGATTACAAATTAATTTTAAATAAATTTAACCTAATAGGTATTATATAAATATATACATAATTCGAAAAGAAAACTTTTTAAATGTAAGAAATTTTAGGAATCTAATGGAATGATATTCAAATAAACAACTACCTCAAATCAGTGGTGGGTGATATAAAATAGTTTAAAATTCATCCCCTTAGAAGGTGGATGCCAAAAGATTCAAAAATACAACCTAAAATACCCATCACATACCCTATAAAATAATAAATTAACAAAAATCAGGTCAACCCTTTGACCTAGTGTTCAACCAAGCAGTGAGGGATTATGGGAGAGAGAGAAGTGATCAAAGAAGAAAGTAGAGATCTTTCCTTGATGATTTGACCAAGAACCCATGAGAAGTATGTGTGTAATCTTGAGGGGAGATTAATCTTACTAGAGTTTAGGTCTCATACCATGGAGGGTGGAGAACGAGGTCACACATGAAGTCCCCATAGGACATGCGTGTCATGTGAAAAAGGGGATATAAGGAGGGAGAGGCACGCATATGGGGGAATATTCTAGGGTGGTAGTGGTGTGGCGTGAAGAGTATAAGAGGTTAGTGGACAAGGATTTATTGAATGGGGGAGGAGATAAAGTAGGTGAGATAATATAAAATATTAAGAAATATAATAAATAATAAAAAATAAGAATTTTGACACACAAGGTGTCTTATAGAGTTTAGGTGTATGTTTTATCAAACCATGATCCAACTTTGTTGTCACTGTTGGAAAATCATGAGACACCCACATAGTTTTTCCAAGGCACTGCATTATTTAGCTATCCATGCTCTAACCAATACAATTGACACATTATCTTTTATAGAACCTCATCCATGGTTTCTTCAAGGTTACTGCTATACATGAGAAACCCATGCGTAGTATAAAATGCCTAAAAAACTGAAACATAAGTTCAGGTACTCAAAAAATTATAACAATCTCAAATTAAATTATAATAATTTAAAATAAACACCAAAGATACATTATAGGTGTCAAAAATTCATCATTTATATTTGGTATGAATTCCTCACACAAGTGGATAGGATAATAGTGAATGATGTGGTGGGAGGATCCTTGGTAGATAAAACTTTGATGGGTGCTCGAAAATTATTGATAAGAGGAAAAAAATAAAACAATTTGGTGACTATGGAACACCTAAACTGAGAGATGTATATTATATAAGTCCCTTAATTATTTATAATCCTTTATTTGATAAAAATTTGTATGAGTTAACAACTATATTTTGTGGATTTATTTAACTCAAAATATATCATGACCCACTGAAGTAAAAATTTGTAAATTTTTCACATTGCTGGATTATCCCACTAATTGTTTCTCAAAACTCTAATATATGAATGAGTGTATCAAATTATTCCCTATGAGACTATACCAATAGTTTTAGCCACATTAAAAAATCAATTATAGACAATTCATTTTTACTTTAAACATCAAGTTGATGGATCAACACATTCTGAGGTGTAATGTCCCTTCCTCGATCTGTAGCCAGAGAAGTGCATGAATCGGGGGAGTTAACAGATTGACATTAGGAACACACCCTTATATGCTATAGGCTACTAACTAGTAGTGGGGGTATATGTTTATACCATGGGGTGATTGTATCCCCATATCAGAGTGCACGATGACATGAAAATAAACCAAACATCACTCACAACAATAAACATCTGAGTAATTAGAAGAAATATCATATCCTTCAATTAATATGAAATGAATGTAGAAGCTGATAGCCATATGGACTCACAATCATACATTTAGTTTAATAATAAGGAACTCACACCTGGCCATTCAAAAGTATATGATAAATAAAATAATGGAAAGAAATGGAGGTTCTATTGTAACCCCAAATCCTCACCTCATATCAGTCTCCATTCTCATCCAATCATTCTAGTTTAATAACATAATCTCATGCCTCAACCCAACATGAATATGAAATCTGTGAAACATTATTGGGTACCCAAGTATCATGTCTTTTTAAGAAGGGTGTGAGTAAAACTTAGTAGGGAAACACCAACATGGTCCCATACATAACCATAAAATGTATTCTATACTCATGTAACATGATCAGAATAATAAATAAATAAATATATGGAAATGTAAAAAAAATAAGCAATATAGATCCTTGTGTTCATCCATTAAACTTAGGATAGATGTAAATTTTCTTTGGCTAGTTCCAGAGTGCCTCTGAGAATGTTAGAGAACTGTACAAACCCAAAATTATTCTAGTTAGAAGGAACCAGTCTATAGAGATCCAACTTATAGGGGTATATATCCAAAATTGGAAATGGTGTATCCTCTAGAATCCAAGGATCAAACCCAAGCAATCCCAAATTATTTTATCCCACCTCAAAATCCATGGCATCCCAAATCATTCCATATCATCTCAACTCTAAGAATAAAATCCACTATATAAAAATTATGGTATATTCATCTCCAATACATGGAAACCCAAATCATGATATATAATCTTGGATCTAAGGATCAAATCCGAGGAAGCCCAAATTTGGTTATTTCTATCTCCAAATATTTGAAAGAAAAAAACATTCATGTATACCTCATCTGAGTCCCAGGATCATATCCTTGGTATCCTATTATAGGAGTTATCATGAATCTGTTGATTAAACCAAGGAATTTGAAATTTGGGTACTCCCTGTTCCAATCCATGGTTGCCAAAATTTTGAAACATCATCTCGACTCTGAGGATCATGTCTAGGGAAACCCATATCATGGTACTCGCACCTCCAAATCTATGATAGCAGAAAACACACACGTAGTCCACATTATATTATTATTATCTTATCCTAGGTAGAAAAATCTAGTAATCATCATGACTCAATGGATTAGTCTATCCCAGCTCAAAACACACATGTAGACCTCATCCGTCTCCAAAGAGAATTTTCTAGGTATCATGAAACAATATATATCTGTGAGAACATGTACTACCCAAAAACATTTCATATATCTATCATATCAGGGTGGATATCTTCCTAAACCAAAACAAAAAATAGAGGTTATCCTATCTGGTTTAAATCATAATCATGTCATAGCCATGTGAGGATCCAATCATCGATTTGTGTTCTATGGTGACACCCAAAATCATTAATACCCATTTATCATATACACACCCTAACTAGGTTCCATATCTCACTAGAGAACCCACAGAGGTCCCTTAGGTCTCATCACATCACAGACACCAATAATAGGTTTCCTTGTATCAAGCATGTATCTCGAATGAACATCAATCACTTAGAAGACATAGTACCCCTCAAAAACATCAAATATCATTGAGGCCTCACTAACCACCTAAGAAATTCTCTCAAATGATATTTCTTCAAGCTCACACTAGTGCAGAAAACATTTTTAACGTCACAATTTTTTACGTTGGTAATATATAACCGACGTGAAAATCTGTGATATGTGATTTTTTACGTTGGTTATAAAATAACTGATGTAAAAAATACGGACAGTAAATTTTTTAGGTCGGTTATAAAATAACCGATGTAAAAAATGAGGTATCTAATGACTTCTTTACATCAGTTATGAAATAACTGACCTAAAATAATTAGCAGCTGAGGCGTTTTTTACGTTGGTTATTTGAAAACCGATGTAAAAACCAAACCTGAAAAAGTTATTACATCGGTTATATTATAACGGACGTAAAATACGAACACATGATAGTTTTATGTCGGTTATAAAATAACCGACATAAAAACACTGGTTTCTGATGTGTTTTTTACATCGGTTATAGAATAACCGACGTTAAAAACCAACACAGAACTTTTTTTACATCGGTTATAAAATAACTAACGTTATAAATGTTATAAAATAGTTTATAATGTCGGTTATTAAATAACCGATGTTATAAAACATTTAAAAAATTTATCACGCCCTGTGGATTGTCTTTTCTGATTTTTTGATCGACAGACCTGCGAATCGTCTCTCTCGTGTGGAAAACCTAGAATCGACTCTTCGGTATAATTTCATTAAACTCATGTTTCCATCATCTTTTATCATATTTACTCTCCTTGGATCTATCATCTCCACTCGCAACACTCAGGTAATCCTCCCACGACTTTATTTCGTTCGTTTTTTTTTCGGATAGTCTATATTTACGTTTTGTGCTTTTTTTGTTTAAACTAGGTAAGATTCTTCAATTTCAAACCCTCTTACCTAGTTTTTCCATCATAATATTATTTATTATTACCAAATCTATTATATCGACTCACAATATTCAATTAAGACTCACCTACTTCTATTTCATTTGTTTTTTTGGAGGATGCCCTACATTTATGGTAATATTTGTTGTCATTCACAACTAATGATCTCATTCACCTGTATTACAGAAATTTATATCTAAACCATTGTGATACACCCATTTAGTGTACCAGTGTCGTTTATTTTATAATTATATAGGGTTTTTCATGGTGGAATGTTTGATTTGGACCCTTGGTTGTTTCTATTTTGGGTATCACTTTTTGTTGATCCATAAACTATTTACGTCTCTTATTCTCATGGACTATTATAAGTCTTCATATGCTATTAAAACCCAAATTATTGAACAATAGAGCATTTTAGACTAGTAGGAGATACAGTTCATGGTTCTCATTTTGAATAATTGCATGATACCAAAACTAGTATCTTGAGGTTAAAATCCCTAGATATGCCAAAACTAGTAGCTTGAGGTTAAAATCCCATGGGTCTAGGGGAGCTGTCCAAGGGGTTGGGGGCTGTCCAGGGGGTTGGGGGCTATCCAGAGAGTTGGGGGCTATCCAGTGTGTCCATGGAGGTGGGGGGGGGGGGGCAGTCCAGGGGTGTGTGTGTGTGGGGAGGGGTGGGGTCCAAGGGGGTGGGGGTGTCGAAGGCATGGGGGGATGTCCAAGGGGGTGGGTGGGGTGGGGGTGTCCAAGGGGGGGGGGGGGGGGCTGTCCAGAGGGTTTGGGGGGTTGTCTGGGGGGTGTGGGGTTGTCCAGAGGGTTGGGGGTGTCCAAGGGGGTAGGGGTGGTGGTGGTGTCCAGGAGTGGTGGGGGTGTCCAAGGGGGTGGGCGGTGCTGTCTAGAGGGGTGGGGGGCTATCCAGGGGGTGGGGGGATGTCCAGTGGGGTGGGGGGCTGTCCAAAGGGGTGGTGGTGTCCATGGAGTGTCCAAGGGGGTGAAAGTGGTGTCCAGAGCGTTTGGGGGTTGTCCAGAGGGTTGGGGGTGTCTAGGGTGTCCATGGAGGTGGGGGCGTCTAGGGGTGTGTGTGTGGGGGGGGGGGGGGGGGGTCCAAGGGGGTGGGTGGGTGGGGTGGGGGCTGTCCAAGGGGGTTGGAGCCTGTCTAGAGGGTTTGGGGGGTTTTCCAGGCGTGGGGCCTGTCCAAAGGGTTGGGGGTGTCCAGTGGGGTGTCTAAGGGGGTAGGGGGTGGGGGTGGTGTCCAGGAGGGGTGGGGAGTGTCCAAGGGGGTGGGGGGGGTGTCTAGAGGGTGGGGGTTGACCAGGGGTGGGGACTGTCCAGAGGGGTGGGGGGCTGTCCAAGGGGGTGGTGGTGTCTAGGGGGTGTCCAAGGGGGTGGGGGTGGTGTCCATAGGGTTCGGGGGGTTGTCCAGAGGGTTGGGGGTGTCCATAGAGTGGGGGGGGGGGTCCAAGGTGGTGGGGGTTGTCTAAGGGGGTGGGGGCTGTCCAAGGGGGTGGGGGCCTATCCATAGGGTTTGTGGGTTGTTTGGGGTGGTTTCCAGAGGGTTGGGGGGTGTCCATGGGGGTGTCCAAGGGGGTAGGAGGTGGGTGGTGGTGTCCAGAAGGGGTGGGGGTGTCTAGGAAGGGTGGGGGTGTCCAAGGGGGTGGGGGGTGCTCTCTAGGGGGTGGGGCGGTGTCTTGAGGCGTGGGGGGTTTTCCATGGGTGTGCTGGTGTCCAGGGGGTGTCCTAGGGGGTGGGGTGGTGTCCAGGGGGTGGGTGTTGTCCAAGGGGGTGGGGGTGGTGTCCAGGGGTGGGGGGCTGTCCAAGCGGGTGGTGGTGTCTAGGGGGTGTCTAAGGGGTGGGGGTGGTGTCCAGGGGTGGGGGGGGGGCTGTCCAAGGGGGGTGGTGGTGTTCAGGGGGTGTCCTAGGGGGTGGGGGATAAGTGTCAGTTGGGATTGACTATTGCATCATGGTTTGCAAGATTATGACATGATGATTGTATTGTTTCATGGATATTAGTGTTGCAATATGATTCTATTTGGTTATAAATATTTTGACCAGTCATCTACTATGAGAAAATTATGGGTTATGGGGGAGACCATGTCGTGGTTTTCAAATATGCGTAGTTATCCAGACCACATTGTGTCGTGATGAAAGGCTTTACATTATGATTTTCTCCATCAGAGTTTTTATTTTAAATTTGATTTGTTTCTCAGGTTTACTCCATTTTCTCGAATTTTCTATCAACCATTGGATGCCCCATAGTTTTCTTTGATTCCATGTAATTTAAAACTGTTATATCTAACTATATTTTCTTTTTAAAATCATATTCAAGCATATTTGTTTAAATATGCATAGATTTGTTTTATATCTAAAAATTGTATTTCAAAATTGTTTTACATTCAATTTTTTTTTCATATAAACATATATTTGTCTTATCTTAAAAAGATGTATAATTTTGATATTTGTTATAGGTAATAATGAGTCGAAGTTGGATTACGACACATCGAATGAGCAATGAATGTGAGGAAGGTGTTTATGCCTTTTTGGAATTTTGTAAAAGAAATGTTCCAAGTAGTGACATTTTTTTCTGTCCATGCCTGAAATGTTTGATTATGAAGAAGTTGAAAAGAAAAGAGATAAAATATCATCTAATTGGTCATGGTTTTAATCCGAGTTACATCCCTTGGATTTGGCATGGTGAAACTAGAAGGAATGTCACTGATGATGATGATTTTCAAGATGGTGATGCCGATGGAATTGAAGAAATGATTTGCGATATTGTAGCAGAACAAATTGAGATAGAACCGACAGTTGCACATCTATATGGTGATGCTGAAAAACCATTATATCCTGGTTGTACATATTTTATGGTTTTGTCAGCGGTGTTAAGATTGATTAACCTGAAGGAGAAACATGGTTGATGTGACAGAAGTTTTATAGAGCTGCTACAATTGATGAAATACATTCTTCCAAAATATAATGATCCTCTAGATTCACATTATAAGGGCAAGAAAATATTATACCCAATGGGATTGGGATACAAGAAAATACATGCTTGTCCGAATGACTGTACTATATATAGGAAGGAATGTGAATTTCTGTCAGAGTGTCCTAAATGTGGGACATCACGGTATAAGGTGAAAGAAAAATCATAGGCCGATGTAGAGATTACAAAGATCCCATCAAAGGTATTTTGGTATCATTCTTTAATTCATCGTTTCAAACGTTTATTTTCTAATTCACAAGATGAAAAAAAGGTTAAGATGGCATGCTGGTGAGGGGTTATGTGATGGAAAAATACGACATCCATGTGATTGTCCACAATGGATGAAAATTGATGAGCAGTATCCTACATTTGGAATTGAAATTAGAAATCTCAGACTAGGCTTGTGCAGAGATGGAATGAATCCATGCTGGACCCTCAGTAGCCCACATAGTTCATGGTCTGTTTTAGTTTTTAATTTACAACCTCTCACCTAAAGTTTTTATGAAGCACAAATATGTCATGTTGAGTATTATGATCTCTGGTTTGAAGCAACCCGACAATGATATTGATGTTTTCTTGTCGTCGTTTATTGATGATTTGAAACTTTTATGGGAGGATGGTATTAGCGTGTATGATTCTTATAAAATGGAATATTTTCAACTGCATGCAGTGCTTTTGTTCACTATAAATGACTTCCCCGCATATGCAAATTTGTTTGGATATAGTGTTAAAGGGCATAAAGCATGTCAAATTTGTGAACAACAGACGTCATATTGTCAATTTCATCATGGGAGGAAAATAGTGTACATGGGTCATCGAAATCTTTTGTCTATGGATCACTCATATAGAAGACTAAAAAAGGCATTCAATGGCCTACAATAATTTGATATTGCTCCAAAACCATTATCCCATGATCTGTATTTTGAGAGGGTGAAAAAACTTGATGTGACATTGGGAAAGGCACAAAAATATGGTAATGATAGACATATTTGGAAGAAAAGGTCAATATTTTTTGAGCTACCATATTAGAGATATCATGAAGTTAAACATAATATTTCTGTCATGCATGTGGAGAAGAATATCTTTGATAGTTTGATTGGAACATTGATAGATATTAAAGGAAATAAAAAAGATGGGTTGAATGCAAGATTAGACTTACTATCAATGGGAATACATTTGGAGTTAGCTCCCACTCCTAATGGAGGATGGAAATTTCTTCCCCCAGCTTGTAATTGTTTGTCAACATAGAAGAATATTTTTTCCATATATTCATTTTTCATATGATCAATTCCATAACTATACTGTAATAAGATATATATATATATATCGACTTTTTATTCAATTATTGTATGCCTTTTAATTATTTTTAAAAATAAATTTTATTTATTTATTTATAAATATGGGAGAGATGAAATGTACATTATATGAGTAAATGATGGTTATGAGCCTAATTTTAGACTTTTGAGAATATTTAAGTGGGTGTGATTTGAATTTGAATGAAAACAAAGAGAATAATTTCAATGGAAAAAAACTTGGTAAGAAAAAAAGTTTTACTTGACCTAAATATGCTAAATAAAGGGTGGAAATACAATCATGAAATGGTTTTCACCCAGACTCAGGAATATAGAAATTTTATTAAGGAGTGAGGTCACTAAAATACAATTCAAGGGGGGAAATAATAATTAATTCCTTAAGAACCCTCATGGAAATAATCCTTACACTACTGGTGTAGGGATTCAATATTAGGTAAAATTAAAATATATTCTTTCTTATCACTATTAAAATAAATACATTCAACATCCATTTTCCCATTTTCTAAGTTTGAAAATTCTCAATATTATGCTTGATCAAACTTCTAAAATCCCTAATTTATTACAAAATGGACCAATGGGTAGGAATATTCCATAAAAAAAGTTCTCCATAAAATCCAAATGTGTTACCATCATATTCAAGTATAAGTTTTAAATCATACACAAGCTAAGTCCTCTCTCCATATCTCAAGATTCCACATTAATATATTTTCCATGGCCATAGAAATAATTGAAATCCATCAAAATAGAGTCCATGATTCTTTAATAATTTCACCTCACCTCAAAATTCCCTGGTAATATGATCCATATGAATATTGATTTAGCTCAAATATGGGGGTTCTTTATCAAACCCAATTTCCATGAAGCCTCACACGGACTCCTTTCATTCAGGTTTACTGATGATGATGCATCCTTCTAAAATTAAGAAAATTTATTAAACCTTTTATCAAAAAAATTATTTATTTATCCACGTACATAACATTAACCCCATGACTAGAAAAATAACTTATGTATAAATGGTTTTGAAATGAATTATGGTTATCCCATAACATCCAATATCTAACTAAGAAGATATTTCTATGTAATTTAGTTTCACCATACCACCAATCCGAATCAAGAAACTATATATATATAAAAATCATTATAGATTTAAAATAATATGTTCTCCCACCATAAATCCCATGTAAAATCCAAATATAACGAGCCTAGACCTCCTCAAGAAAAGGTGAATAGTGGTTTCCATATTACCTATTTCATAAATAAATCTCAATTCTAGGTGTATAATTTTAGGTTTTACTCCATTGTCTATGGGGATATCACAGTTATAAATATGGTAACCCAGGAAGTTAAATACGGTCATAATATCCTTACACGATAATTTTTTTCCTAGATATCTATATTCTGAATTGGATAAAAAGGTTTATGAAATTAGGAATCACTTAATATTCCTAAGTCTTATGGTGTAAACATGATCTTGTCTTACTCTTACAGCAGTTGGACGTTATAGTAGATAATTTTTTACTCATTATAAATCTCAAAATTGATGAAATATAAGTTTTTGATATCCAATTGAAAGGAGGTATAAGGATCAAAACATCTTGGGAAGAATAGATGAGCTGATAACTAGATTTTAGTCAAAACAATGATATAACCAATCCCCACAGTCTAATGAGAATGGACATCAGGAATATAAATATTTTCTTGCAGGCTTATCTAAGGGGAGAACTAAATAATTATACTTGATCAATACGTAAATGTAATAATCATATTTATATATAGTAATGTTTTCCGAAATAGACCGTCCAGCCAAACCCTCCAACACAAGCTTAGATTTCATGCAGTGCATGGTAACATTAAGACTTCTCACATTAATCTTGACCTCCTTAATGGGATTCTCTATCCTTTCCCACCTATCCCTGTGACTTCTTCCTCCGTGGTAAAATCCAAATTAAATCCATTATTCACTCCTTTTATATTCTATTAACAGACTTCGGCACCCAAATAATGGATAATACATTCATAAGAATTGATGAGAGCACACTATTAACTAGAGTAGTCCAACCACCAAAAGATAGAATCATATCCTTATATTTCGTTGTGCATGTAGTAATATTTCAAATAATTACATCAAGATTATCCACTCAAATTCATCCTATTGAGATAAGGGTACCCAAATACCACATAGTAATGTTCCCTCTTCTAATTATAATAAATTATTAATTTTTTTGAATGATCAGGTGTAATTCTTTTGAAATATAAAAATTATTTTTTTATACATTAATAATTTGATATATCCAGTTTTTATATTTATAAAAAACATGATAAAATTATTAAATTGACTTATACCTAACACTAAAAAATAATAGTAGATCATCCAAAAACAATATAAGTAAAATTATATTGAAACTATCTATTCCCCATAATGGGTGGATCTCAACATTATAAATTCCAATATTTATTTTAATACTAAAAAATATTTCATAAAAAAGAAGAGACTGATAGAGAGTGCGTATCCTTGATGAGGGACTCCCATAGATTTGAAAATGCCCAATTTTCATCCCATATGAGAGTCTAATATCCATGGGGAAATAAAGAATGTAATGAGTAGAACACACATCCAATATGAGATTCCCTGTCATTGTATGGTCTTTAGTATAAAAATTTATTCCAACCTAGCATAGGACTTACCCATATCAATTTTGACCATAACATTATATCTAGATACTATTTGGGTATGGTCTCCAATCATCACCTCTATCATCCCTATAGATCTTGGCAAATAGGGTAGGTCATAATAACAGATTGTTCATTATTTATTAAAAGTAGTGGTTTATATAAACTTCTAAATTAGAACAATGTTATCAGCACATTTGTCTCTCTAATGTGACCCTCTTATTAAGAAATATTACATTACATAAATTATGTCTTTTTTAATATTTTATTATGTTGAAACATATAAGGAACATGGAAAACTATCCAGTCGGAGGCACTACCTAGGTTGGGGGAGCTTAATACATGATTAATTTTAAACACTTCTAGAATATTGACCCGATATATATTATTACACCCATCAATGAATCTCATAATTTTTTCAAAGAAATACAACTCAATTTTTTCCATTGAATATACTTATCCTACTCCACAATTTAATCATATTATTATAGATTCAAAGTGATTCAAATCATGTTGGCCAACATTATCCACATTATTGGTATAGGTACTATCTTCTAGGAATGTTCAAATTACTACTCAATATCCTTTATTTAATTCCAATATAGAAAAAACATAGTATTCTAGTTTCCCTCCCTCGATCAAATAGATCAGGACTTCTACTTGGAAATTTTATCTACCTCAATATCTTTTTCTACTATACATATTTTATTCATTTTCATGTGCATAAATTCATCATCATTCCAATGTCCCAGTAGACTACAATCTATTCAATTGATTTCCCTTTTTAAATCCTCATTGCAAGAATGAGGAGTATGACTACTATTTTGCCAATAAATAACACCTTCATTGAGTCTAATATGTTTGTTTTGAAAGGATACCAATTCATTCCCCTCTATGGGAGATAACCATAAATCCAAAAAAAATCAATTAATTCATAATATTTAAACCAAATAGTAGAAAAGATGAAACATCAAATTGAGTTACTCACAGTTTTAAGCTACACTAAAAATGGCGAGTGATATAAAATTTCCCTCAACATGTGGGTGAAATAAATTAGAGTAAATTTTTTTATCCATTTTATATTAGAAACACATACATAAAAACACTACATATACACTAATTTCTTTTTTTATTACATCATGTGATTTTATATCCAGTATACACTGGATCGATGAAACCATTTCAATAAAGAATGTTGATGAAGTCATTCATGCCCTTACATAAGAAAACCCATCAAATAAAATTCTTATCAAGGTCAAATATGGTGTCAAAATCATCCTTGATGATCTATTAAAGGGAAATAGGATTAAAGGTAGACAATTTTGGAGACTATCCCAATTAGATGGATCACATTTAGAATAAATAAAGGATGGGAATAATTATTGAGTTTGTTGTTAACCATTAATTGTGAGATGTTTAGAAAATGAAATGAGAAACTCCATATTCATATGTTCATCCAAGAAGATCCATATATTATTATTATTATTATGACCATCATGCATGAAATTGTTTATGTGAAACTTAGAAGCAATCTTTTGAATATTACCTACTTCATGTTTTGTCTCTATGATAGAAATGAAGGGGATATGGTTGGACCATGATTCATGAGATAGAAAATCACTGTTATCTAAATAATTAATTCCACAATAATTCTAAATGATAAAATATATCATTATAAATCCATGGAAAGTGACATATAACCACTATACTCTAGTAGATGAGGATAAGTAAAGGAAGGTTTAGAGATCACATGGGATCGGGATTTAGTAGTCACTCCTTCAAAAACAGAAAATAAGAAACCTTATACCTCACTAAAAACCTAGAGGTTGGGGAATCATAAAATATTCACAAGAATAAATATAGTGAACATTTTAATTAATAAATAGAACACCCTCTGCCTCATCCACTTCAACTGGAGGGACCAGGTGAACTATGGAGGTCCAGGGAGGGAACTACATAGTCTTGATAGACTTCAAGAAAATCAAACTAGAACCACTCACAAAAGTTAAAGTAGAAATGGAGAGGTTAGAATGATACCTTATCTCTATATGATCAATAGGATTAGCAGAGGAGGATATGGTGATAGGATGTTTCAATCTTAAGAGAACTCCAATATCACTAGCTCTTCAATATCCTAACATTAGGTAAGTTTTCTACAACCAACATCCATGGAAGTAAATGAAACATCTGCATTCAAAGAGAATTTTAGGGCTAGGTAATAGTTGATATGTTATTAGTAAGAAGGAAGATATGAAAGGTCATGCTCTAAAAGTTAGTAAAGAAGATAAGAAAGCATTGGAGAAACCAATTCAACTGGGGGAGGAGACTAGATCCGAATCAACAAATTTCATCCAATAGGAAGAGGATTAGGGTGGAAATCTATGTGAGTCTTCCCATGTTGAAACCATGTATATTCCATTAAGAAGAGAAGATAATATACCCTTATGGTTTTATTCCAAAATAAAACCCAACCTACTGGTATAAATGAACTTTTTTGGTAGAAAATAGAGTCTACCACTCAAATCAGAATGCACTAGAGAAATATATTTGATGGATCCATATTTACAGAAAAGATAGAAAACATCATCTATTTCATATTATGTTTACTTAAATACAAATAGATAAAAGATCCAATAGAATACCCATGACCCTTTATGAATATTGGGTTAAGAAAATTGACATGCATTCATTGTCTCCAAATCCCACAAAAAATATCATTTTTGTATCTCTACCACTATGAAACTCCATTAACCAGTAGTGGAAAATGAACCATCATTTTCCCCAAGAATGAGTCTCTATAAGATACAAAATAAAACAAAATATTTATATGAAAAAATCAATTCAGATGGACATTTTCTTGAGAACTAGGACTCCAGCTGATGAAGAAATGTCCCATGATCCAACAAATCACTAAAAAAATGCAGTTCTAGATGATCTCTCCCAAAAAATGGAACCAGGATAAACTTATGGTAATAATTAGAAAAATAAAAAACTTCTATTAATATGATAAAGGAAGGATTCTGATGGATCATATTACTCCATAAAGAATATTGGAATCGCTGGGGAAGGGTACTCTAACGAAAAGTGCAGAAACTTGGCTACCAAATCATTGAAGTAGAGGGGGGAATCACTAAAACTAGATACCCACCCAAACACACAAAAGAGGAATCCATATTTTTGTAGTATCTAGTCCTTGTGAATAGGAAGTAATATTCTTAATAACCACATGGTCCAAAAAAATAGGATGAAAAATATCCATATTAGTATCTAGAGGAAGTTCTAACAATAAGAAAACATGCTGACAGAGAAAATCACACCTACTATTAAATGTTTTTGAAATGAGAGATATTACGTGAAGATAAATTTTTTTTTTCATTATTTATAAATCTTAAATATATATCTTTGTTTCATTTTTCATTAAATAGTTTCTATAAATAATCAAATGTTATCACACAGTTGTGGGGAATTATTATCAGGGTGGAATTCTAGACTATTTAACCATGATTAGTGTCATAAATCTCACTAATTTTATTCTGATATAATTAATGGGAAAATTAATTTCAAATTTAGGTGCTAAATACACTATATTATTATTTATTTACACATATCATTACCAAAGATTGAGAAATATTAACATGCATATATTATTATTATTTCCAATAATAAATTAAATGTGAAATTTACTATGAGTAAAAAAGGATAAGTGTGGGAAATTATATTAACCAATATTTTAATTATTATTTTATTGATAATAAATGATATAATTTTCCAATATTGAGTAATAATTGAAAATTTAATGTAAAATTTTAATTCGAGTGTGAATTTTAAAATTCCATGGGAATTTTTTTTGACCCTTTTAAATTGTCTGAATTATTTTTGTTATAAAATCTTATATGGTATGGATTTTAACTTGAAATTTATTTATATAATTATAAATTTTCTAGGATATAATTTCCATTATAAAAATACTTACTAGATTTAATTTTTGAGAGGAAAAATAGTTCATTAAGTCCAATTTGTGCTAGACATGTCAATACGGACATCATCTCACCATTTGGGTCTTCCCTTTTTCATATTTGATTGGGTTGGGATGAAATTTTTATATATTTTAGAGGAATATAATAAAATAATTTCATTATATTTGGGTGATAACTGATTTATGAGTTAATTCGATCTATATTTTTATGAAACTGTACATTAATCCTTAGAGAAAAATTACCCATTTATCCTTGAAACAATTTAAATACCTATACTAATATAATTGAAACTTTCACTATTTGAGAGGGTTTAACATTCATTAAGGGGGTTTTTACTAAATAAATACGTTTTATTCAAATCCTCTTTCTATTTTGAAGAAGGAATGCTTGTAGTAATTGATCTCTTCTATGAAGGAACTCTTCTTCTTCATTAAGATATTTTTATTTTTGGTGTATTTGTAATGTATTTTTCTATCCAATAAAAATACATTATTCATGTTATATCCTTTTTTTATTTATTTTTAGCAATGGAATCTATGAGTAGAATTGAAATCGGGGGGTCCCAGTCATATTTTTTCCTTGTGAAATGTATTTCCTTGATGATAACTTCACCCATATTGGAGTAATTATTTTTGTAATCAATATAGTTCTCAAATGTTAAATTAATTTGTTTTGAATTAATATGTTAACTATAGTTCATAAATATATGGTTTATGGAATGAGTTTTAAGGTATAAATCAGTTGAATGATTCACGCATAGAATGTGAGTCTAATTTATATAATTTGTGACACAGATACCTTAATTATAAAATAAAATCAATATGGGATTTATTTTTAGGGTTTTAAAATAATATCTAAACTCAAACCATTGTCATTTCCATATTGTAAATGATACTGTATTTTACCACTACCCATAAGTTGGATTTGGAATTATAATCAATATAGGGTATCATGATTGGAAGTCTTGGAGTTAACCGAGGGTTCATTTATTCCTATCTGTGAAGTCCAATTATTGTCTATATGGTTTTGGGGTTATTAAATTAGATGGTATTAATTGAATGTTTTTAAATATATTTTATAATGATGAATAAATAATCAAGGGGTATATTATATCAATTATTCAATGATATATAGTTTTTTTAATGAGTTTTTTCTCATATTCTTTTAATTAAAAACCCAGCAACAAACCACACCAAATCTCTTGTGATATATCATTAATTTTATTTATTTATTAAAACCTTTATTGGTTTCTTAAATCATTTCTACTAAAATAAAATAAATTATGTCCATTTTTATGATTCACTTAGTTAAAATCATTTACCATTTGAGAGACACCACAATAATTCTCATCGTTATCCTCAAAATGATTGACTAACAACATCAGTATCATGAAAGAATAACAATCAAAGAGGTTGAATTTATAGTATGAAGCCTTGATCTCATCATTCATAATTAATTTGTTCTACTGGTTAACTAGTTAAAACTCTTAATAAGGGAATAACCTCATCCAAGTAAACTATACCATAACACCTAATGGTGATCTAATTTAATAAATACATAACAAACATGCTATAAAGAACATTCCCCAAATAAAAATTATGTATAATATAATTGATTCCATCCAAATATGAAAAGGGTTCCCACAAACCAACTACCACCAACTAGTACCTTTTATCCATAATGATTAACATTTTGATACTACTCTGAGATGAATCATTCCAACTAATATCCCTCTTTCCATGTTGAACATTATAAACTAAACATGACACTTATTCAAAAACAATTCTCCATTTCTAATGTGTTAGGACTCATCTACCTTCCTTATTATGTTGATTAGAGATGTTCATATGATAGTCTAGTTGTCAGGCATCGTTATAACTACACAACCAGTCATACTATGTTATTTCTTGATCAAGTCATGACCTAATCCATTATTTGAAGGGAGATGTCCAGCCATCATGGTCGACTCCACTTTTATCCGTGATTAATAATTAAAAATAATAAATTGATCCTATAATAATTAAATCATATTATAAAAAATTAATAAAAATATTCAAATTTGAAGCATGAATGAAAATTTTGGAGGGGGTCATGTTTTTATACCTCTAAGGGGCCTCTTTCAATTTCCTTATTCAATATAATTCTATAATTAAAACCCAATTAAGGGTATGATTATGAGATATAATTATGTAAATTAATTATTTAACCAAAAAATAATAATCCAGATAAAAAAATATATCATTGTTTAATTAAATACCATATCCCATATAGAAATATTCTCAAGAAAAGAGATGGTTTGTAATATATCATCAATTTTCTCCAAAATTAGATAGCCACACACACACAATTTAATTTTACTACATAATTAAATTAATTAAAAAAATAAAAATCATAAATCCAAAAATTTATGCCAGATATCCATCTAAAATTATAACACATTTTTAACTTGATAGAACCCAATAAAAATTATCTAGTGTTGTTCAATATATCTTAATTATCATTTTTTCACACAGGTGTAAAATAAAAAAAAACTTATAATTTTAGAAACTCAAAACTGAGAATTTTCTAGAATGTAAAAGTGTGAATACAGTGATGAAACAAATAAATTATTTTTAAATGATGTTCTTAATTGTACATAATATATTGTTCTCTTATCGGGATGTGGTTTCGAATATTAATAAATTTCCTTGAATCTAATTGAATTGGTTATAATTATTCTAATGATTTATGAGATGATCTTATTTTTAAACCTTACAGTGGGATTGGGAAAGATTTTATTAATTTGGAAGATTTAAACTGTCACTTATTTACATAATTTTTTATATTCACATTTATCAGTATTAAAATAATAAATTATTATCCAAATTAGAATAATTATTAGACTCTTTATAGTGAAATTTTCTTGGCCTTGTTGGGTTTTTTGGTCTTTGTGTTTTGGTATAGGTTTCATGTTATTGTTTTGGTTATAATTTCATGTTTATATTAATGGTTTAAACCAAGGTTTCATGGTTATTTCATTAACCATATTCCTTAGTATATTCATTGTGTGTTTTTAAGAGAATTTTTTATTATAATTTACTATTTTTTATTATTGTTTAAGGTGTATGTTTATTGGTATATAAGATTAGGTTTTAATCTCTATGTGGTTTTGATGTTATGTGTTACTTGGAGGCTAAAGTGTCCCACAATTTGGTATATTACATCAATGAATATTTTGAAAAATATTTTATTGTTTTTAAAATGGGGAAGAAACCTATTAAATTTCATCACTAAATAGTTATATTGGAGAAGTGTTTTTTATAGACGTTTAGAGTAAGCATATGAATAAATTTTGAAAAAAATAATATTATAGTATTCTGTAATAATATGGTGGTATGTAAACCAAGGATTCCAATTATGAAGACAATTTACCCATCTATACTACATAAATACATTTATCATCATTAAAACATACTTACTTGATAAGCGTTTTATTTGAAGCATGTATCAAGTACACCAGTTAAATATATAAATTTAATTTAATTTGTTAATATAACTCATAAATTTTATTTTTTATTTTCATTTATATTTATATTTTTCATTAATTTAATTTACCTTGTTTATTCTTAATCAAATTTTATATATTAATCAAATGTAATTTATCGTATGTTTTTATTTTATTCCCTTCCCTTAATTTATATTATTTTATTGATTATATTTCATTCCTTTTATTAAAATTATGATTTTTTCTTTGGACTTTAGTGAGTTTTATGAAGGAATGAAATACATGGTTCAAGCCTGAAAATAGATTAATTAAAAATATTTAACATTAAATATATAATAATAAAATTGGATAATTTTATTAATTATTGATTCATGCGAAGGAACTTGTATAAATTTTTTTAATATAAAAAATCAAAATGGATCCTTTATGGATATCCATAATCTTATTAATGTCTACTAATCTCGGGATCATTGTAGGTTGAATACAGAAAAATATATTCAATAAATATCTTCCACGCATGTACCATTGCTCCAAAAATATTTTGATTTGTTTCCTGGGTGATAGAGTAGAAAATCAAAGTCCTTTCAACACTCTTACAATCACTAGAAGATCCAGTAATCAATCCCTAAACTTTGATCAATCTATTCTATACAATTCTCTCTCTAGAATATTAATAAAATTTATTAAAGGGGAAGATCAATCCAATTTCATTATAATGGAAACCTATACTAATCCTGGAACAAAAAATAGATAAAATATCTAGGTTTACGTTTTAAAAATTTCACTAATGGGCTTGGATTACTTACACTTCTTAAACATTCAAAAAATGTGACAAATAAAAAAGTAAATTTATCATTCAAGTCATCAAAATGTGACCCCTAAATTGATAAATTATAAAATTCAAAATGATAAAACATGATCCATTAAATCTTCCCATTCCTCCCATAATTACATAACAAACCTTAAACATGTTGCATTCATTTGAAAAATAAAACTTTCTCAAATTCAATTTATAATTAAAAAATTTTGAATACCTTGAAAAAAATTCAATTCTAATTATTTTGTACAAGGATAATATAATTTAATTGATTTATGTGTCCTTGTTGACATGGAAATACACAGATCCCCACACATGGGTTCCACTTTTTCTTGAACTCCAATTGATCTATATTGGTGGAACACGTGAATGTACTTAATGTGTGACCCTCTAGGCCCTTGTCTCAATTGTAGTCGGTCCGACTTATGGACCAAGTGTGGCTTATAAAAAACATCATTACCCATAAATAAAAAAGGATAATTCACAGATATTCCTACACCCTATGAATGCTCACCATGTAATATAATCCCTTCATCCAGATATTTCATCAAGCGGGTTTCATCATATGTGTCATCAAAATATATGCTTGATATATCATTATTTATTTTCTAAAAATGAACAATTCAACAATACACCATGTATATGGAATTTTTATATAGTTCAATACTAATAAAATCATCAAATATATAACCTTCCATTAACTAGGAAGCTATAAATACTTTCTTGATATATTCATTAATGTCATATAGCTTGTGATTCACCAAATGTATCCTACCACACTGCGAGCATATTTCATCATGGATTTTATAAATACAACAAAGTACATGACTCGTGATAGGAATTAAAAATAATATCAAGTATAAATAACGATAAACACGTTCTTATATAGGAACATCCACTGACACATAAAACATTTAGAATTCTTACAGGCAGGTTTGATCTCACAACCTCCTCTCTTGGAAATTACCAAATTAAAACTTCATACGAATAAGGATAAATGTATTATGATCCCCTACCCATGTTATACTATATCAGATATTTCCATTCATATGATTTCATCTGACCATTGAACATATATTCCATAATATCATTATACCTCTTCAAGGTTCTCATCATAGTGTGGAATTTCAATCACCTTTCGATGCAAAAAATATTCTGAGGAAATAATCAAATTAAATTTAAGGAAGAATAATAATCATCATGTGATTATATATTTACTAATATTAAATAGATTGAATATATAAGAAATAAAAATTATAAGTATCTGGTTTGGGAAAAAATACAACAAAATCCCACTTACAGTAGATCCAACTACTAATGACTTTAAATCCACCATCACTCAAATGAAGTTTTTTCTTTTGCTGAGATAATTATTTATTCAAAGGGTTATACAAGTTTTCCTCCATGTAAAATGTACTTACTAAAACCTCACCACTATGAGAAAAAGCCCTCAAAATGTTATAATTTTAAAGTATATTTTTTATTTGTTGATCTGTTCATAGCTTCTTAGGAAGGGATGCTATAGAGAAACTATCACAATATAGTGTGAAAGTATATTTAATTGTTCATATAACATCAAGATCATAGAAATAATCTCATATCCATAAATATTATTTTGTTCCATAAAAAGCCACAATATACTCAGAATCCCCTATAGGATCGGTGACCACTTACTGATTTGATAATTTTCGTCACACAACTCATCCATTATGGGAGATTACATATCATGACTTTGATTTCAAATTATATTGATATTTTTTAAAACTAACATATGGGAATCCATTTATGAAAAGTTATTCATAACTTTTATAAATCAAGAATATATCATACATTGTAAATACATCAGGATAATCTTAACAGTAGCCTAATGTTATTCTAATGCATCTATCTCATATTTTCCTACTATGATGAAGGCATAATAAACATCACACCAGGTAAATAACAAGGAATATAAGATAAATTCAAATGGGATTCATGTAATGGGTCCCTTAATAAATAATATTTTGAACCTAAATTAATGAAATAGTAGTGGGACATAGGATGTCTCCAGAGAGGAGAGTGTTGTGTGCTTGTTATTTTCTAGTTTTATGGGATAATTGTGTGAAAAAAATAATTTAATTGGGTAGGTTTAAATTTTATTTTTATAGAATGTTCCAAAACATTAGATATACCGTATCCATTATAGTAAAATCATAATTATATTTTAACTCCATATTATATGAAATCTCACAGAGAACCCTCACCTTGTTTTTTCATCCTAATTAGAGGAATAAAATCATCAGTGTGATCTCTAATATCCCATATACTAGGTATTAAAAATCAACAATTACCCTCATATCATCCCACTACCCACAATCTCAAGATTCTAATAGAAGCTAAGTGGCTTGTGTGTGATATATAGGAAAGGAATGAAGAAGAATTTAAAATTCAAATACAAAAAGAAATCATTTAATACCCTAAACATTCAAATAAGTCCATAGAGATGAAAAGGTTAGATAAATTAGTAATGATAAAATTTGATTAATATGTGTAAGGATAATATCCTTGGATTGTACAAAAATGGGTTTTTTCTTCCATCAATTGAGTCAGTACATAATAATTTAAAAGTAAACAAAAAACTACATCTCATGTTGATCGAGTAGTTGTGATTCTAACCCCGTCCCTCGAGAGGCCTGTTATCTATTTATAGATATTCTCATAACCTTGCTTGTATTAGCTCCCCCTTTCCTGTAAATTTTATAGATTCCTTTTATTTCCCTAAAAAAATTCCCCACTTTTAATTCCAAATTATGTCTTTGTTTTCCTCCACATGCACAACTCAAGGGTCTTGATTGGGTATCTTGAATCTTCAATTCTCTTTTCCCATCGTTATCAGTGTCCTATATGGTTTATGGATGATCTATATATAGATAACTGGAGAGAGATCCTCTCAATTTAGTTAAACCAAATAGATGGAAATTGTTTCAATTTTTTGTCAAGCTACTCTTATTTTTGAAATTAATATTTAATCCTCATGGACACCCATACATAGCTTCAAATCTTAGGTCCTACCTTGATGTATACATCACATTACCCTAAAATAGCTCTCAAAAACATAGAAATTACCTTATGTATCATTCAAAACATTTTGGTGGCATTTATGAATCATGTATCAACCCTTATGTGGCTTCATTTATACCCTTAAATTTCCTTCATCTCTCATAATATTCTCATACACAAGTAGAAATATACCCTAATGTAGCACCTAGAGAACCTTTTTTCCCTTATGTAGCATGAGGTGCGTGTCACTAACTCTTAAGTATCACATGGTCTGCCTTTATGTTGAATATATGAGGAAAATATTTCTTTATGTAAAACTTTCATAAGGTAGCCTCAATCTCATGGTCACTTCTTCAATATAATGTTGATTTATTGTTGTGGGTTAAAGTCTTTATATGATCAATTATTCTCGATGCATCTGGATATCACTTTCAATTGAGATTAGGAAGGACCTTTACATAGCTTCTCTCTAGTTTGAAGAACATTACACAATGCTTGTGATCACAAGGGTACATTTAACCATGTTTAGGGGTACACCTATATGGCAGCAAATACATCAAAAAACTCATCCTACCAAGTCAATGACCTTCTATATAGTAGCTTGAGGACTTTTAATGTGTGAAATATTGATTTAATATGCGATATACAGTATAAAATCCTTCCATAAAGCATAAAATAGCATAATCATCCATTATTTATGGCCTTCATGCAACTCTCTTTAACACTAACATAGCATGTTTTTCATATACAGATCAGTCTCCCCTTGCTTGAGGTTAACTAAAAACATGAAATAGTCACATTTTCAATGAATAATTCATTTATTTTAATTCCATATATGATTAAAATAATAAAATTCAATATTAAATGCCTTTAAATAATGAAATTACAAAATGTAAAATCAATGTATAGGTTTTCATTGAAATCCAAAGAATGAATAAAACAATAAAAAACCCTGATTTTTTATATTTAACAAATTAAGTTCCAATTTTAAAAACCTTACCAAAATAACTTATTTACATGGGTTTTAACTTAATTTTACGGTTAATTATATTGAAAAAAAATTAAAAAAAAATTCTAAATTTTTAGCTCTCATCACTCCCCTATAGTTACACTATTTCACTCTTTATTAATTTAAATAATTCCATCTAATTATAAATATAGTACTATCTAGATTCAAATATTCATACCAAAAAAGAAAAAAATAACCAATACATTCCTTTTTTGAATTATCACACCTCCTCTATGAATTATTCTCACTAGATCACCTCAATTAAAGAAAAAATATAATCCAAGGAGTGAAAAACTATATTTAATTGGAATTAAAGTTTAATATATGGAACTTACATTTAACCCTACCTCCCAAGTTTCTCAAACCCATATTATAGTTTCCACATCCTTGATATAACTCAAATGATATTTTTATAAGTCAACTACCCCTTCTTAATTTAGGTTCTATATCCCTCTCACCTAAATTAATACATTTTTTATCATTAAGAACTTTAATTATTTTTTCCCAGCCATGTATGATAAAATCACTTAGTAAGATTATATAAGGGTCTTATTTACTCATACACACAATGTATAATGTCTTATAGCATCATTTCTGGATCAAAATTTTCCACTTTACACCAATTTCAAAGGAATTATATTAATTTACTTTGAGTTCTCTGACTAAGTTTTTCATTTCCACAAAGTCCAAGTAACCATGAATTAAGTTCAAATTTTAGTGGAATCATGTTATAATTTTAATTCCAAAAATATATTTTCATTCATACACTTTTCCCAATTCTAAGACCAAATTTCCATGAAAATTGTAACCAAATTAATTGGGAAATTGTTTATCTCTGAAAATTTGAAAACCAAAGAACTTCCTCCACACTAGCATGCTTTTTTCCTTGGTAGGACAATAATCAACTCATGTTTTCGAATCTAAATACTCTCCAAAAATCTAAAAAACAAAATCATGCAGAAATTTTTTATAGAAATATAAAAATATATTTGGGATTTCATTGATTTATTTTATGCTAAAAACACTTAGAATTAGAAAAGGTATTTATTTCCATTGTAACATGTACCTATCCCACAGACTTATCTTATACATAATTGCGTATAATGATAACATGAATTTATCAGGGAAAATTAGTTTTAAAAATTTAGTATCAAGATTAATGTGAGGGAAACTGGCAACATAGACGTAATTTATTCAATTGAATCATAGATAAGTTTGGAATCCGATATTGGTTCTATATAAAGCTAATTTTAGTAATGTATATCCTATTTTACATTAACCTTGTATATGTGTTTTGATGAAACTCTCTTAATATCAACTACATAAAATAGAAATGTTCTGGTTACTACATATGGTCCAATCTACATGGAAAGAACCTTACCAATAATTATCATCATTCTTGAAGAAAATGGTATCACATAATCTATAACTTGAAAATATATTCTTTGGTGATTTTTTTTATAGATATATCTGACCTTATTCTTCAAAAATATAGTGTTCTTAAATTCATCCCTTCTTAGATAAAAAAGTTTTATCATATGTATATTTCTTTTCTCTCTATCTTTTCCAAACTCTATTTTAACTCTCTTGATATCCCAATAGGATTTATTCTGTAGCTCAACCAGTAAGTGAAAAAAAAATTCATAATAAATGTTTTAAGTAGACATACCTAACAATATTTTTTAGGTAGTTCATTATGACCACAATGAATATTCAGACTAATTACTCTAGTACTTTTGGGTGGGATATACCATCATTTTCAAAATAATATTTCTCACTTGATTGGATGCATTTTCTTTCTCATTTTTCAATGGATGATAAGAATATAAGGTATTACGGTGCAATATATACGTTTTTAAAAGGTATTTAGGTTCCTATTTTACATGTGTGTGACTTGGTCACTTATTATGGATCAGTGTACTCCATATCTACAAAAATGTTTGATTTTAGAAACTGAATCACATCATTGGAATCATAAATTAATGTGATTTTTTATTTAATACACTTATTGAAATAGTCCACTTATAATATAATATAGAAATTCCTAAAGGAGATAGAAAATTTTCCCATTAAGTCAAACCAACAGAAATAAAATATTTCAAAAAAAATATAAAGTCTGTGTTGGAATTTCTTATCTTCTGGAAACTCCACCTGTATGTTGATAGTTTGGACATGCTTTGTTGAGTTTATATGGGTCTTTAAAATTTTAGGGCTAAAATAAACTAGCTTAAAACAATTTTTGGGGTGTTATTTAGAGTCTAAAATATCCTCCACATGCTAGTTTATAGGGAAAAAATACATATTTAATTTTTTTCTTTAGGTATGTATCTCCTAATTACAAGGTAATTACAAAATGTCGATAAATATTTATCTTCCTAGACATAAAACTTCGTGTCATATTTTAATTTAATGTTTTTATACTTATTATAGAAGGGGGTACCTTTTATGCTACTACAATTTTCACTAGATCAACCTACCAAGGAACTTGGGTGAAATATTATAGTTTCTAAAGAAGTGACAATTGATCAAACACCTTAGTGAAAAATGGATAGAATAAATAGTCATTTTTATTTTTAGTAGATATGGTATAAATTTTTATAAAGAAGCACCAATTGATAAAAACACATTCTATATTATTATGTAATTAATTTCAGTTATGTCAAGGTTATATGAAATTTAGTCTATCACACACATATATATATCCATCATTTTTCATGAAATGTACATCTATTACTGTTAGGATTGAAGCATCACACTGTATCTTGAAGGGTTCATTCCATTTAGGTGGGTAGATTAAGAAGGTTGTGGTTAGTTTGCCTTTGAGATTATTAACATCTTTCCTATATTAATCATAAAATAAAAACTCAATCAACTTGTTAAGTAGGTTAGTTTGGGTAAAATAAATCATGTTAAAGTCCATTATAAACCTTCTATAAAATATTTCATGGACAAAAAAAGATTTAATGTGTCTCATATTGTTGGGGAAATGCAATTTAGAAATAATGTCAATATTTATTTCATCCACATAAATATCATCTTTATAAATTATGTGTCATAAAAAAAATTTCTTTCTCCACCATGAAATAGAATTCTTAATGTTTAAAACAAATTTCTATAATGATTTTTCCTAAAACATTTCCATACTTTCAATACAACATTGAAAACATGTTCCATAAATAGTAATATCTTCATAGAATTCCTCCAAACATCTCCTATTCAGGTGTGAAAATATTCTTACCATGACATTTTGAAAGGAAATTGTTGAATTAAAAATCCCAAATGGAATCCTATGGTATTGAAATATACCAAATAGACATGTGAATGTGTTTTTGTTCATATCATTTTTTTCCTATTAGAACCTCAAAATGGTATGAAAATCCATCAAGGATACGATAGTGACCTTTTCTGGCTCACCTCTCCAACATATATTCTATAAAGGGAAATATAAAGCGATATTTTTGGGTTACATGGTTCAAATTATGATGGTCAATGAAAATTATCCAACTATTCTAAATCATTTGGGGTACTAAGTCACTATTCTCACTTTTTACAATTATATATCATGTTTTCTTTTGGTCAAATTGAATGGGACTAACCCATTGGGAGTCTGAAATGTGGTATATTGTAACACCCCAAAAATTACTTTATGTTATTATAAGACTCTTATTCTATAATGAATTTTTTTATAAAAAGCACATATAAATACTAATAATTTCTAAAAGAACATTGAACATCAGGTGTTGTCATAAACAAGTATAGTTTGGAATAGTAATGGGATATAAAAAAATACTAGAAACCATTAACACATTATTTTACTATTTAATAATGTTTAATTAAATCTAAAACAACACCCAATATCATAATAAATATTATAATGGGAAGAAAAATATTGGATAATTAATTTAAAATGTAAAAATTTGGGCTTCATTGATCCCCTAGAATCATTTCACCCATGAACATCGCTATAATAGTGTAATAGTGAGTTAGTAATGCAATATTTATTTTTTAAATGATATTAATCGTTATTTTGAATCGAAGTGAATGGTGAAAAGTAATAATGATGGTATATTTATAGGGAATTTTAATAAACATCCATTATGTTTTTCAACTAATACATTTCATCATCATTATGACCTTTATTCAGTAAGATGATTGTTTATTGTTATTGTTTGTTGTGTTGACACATTTAAATTATTGTTGGGATTTTTTAATAAGAAAAATTGTATTACTTTCAAAGAATATAAATATATTATATTAAAATATGATTTATGCATATGTTATAAATAAATATTTATTTCATGAAAAAATATTATAAATTTTTTTTTAAATGATAATATATTTTAATTAATCCTAGAGTAATTTTTATAATGGTTAGAATGTTGATTTTTCAGTAAAATTTTTAATTTTCATTAAAATAATTTTTTTCATAAAAGTTTAAATTCTCATTCATAGAGAATGATTTTTTTTGAAATAAATTTCATTTTTGGACTCATCATGTAAAATTTTTCTTGGGGCTATTTTTTGAAAATTTTCTCACAAAGCTCACTTTTTGATGAAAAAAGTGAAAATTGCCACTTTATGAGCACTATGATTTTATGGCATAATGAATATGTTATCATGATTATAACTTTTTTGAAACATTTATATCAATCAAACTTTTATTTAAAAAGTATAAAAATTAATTTATAAATACCAATTTTAATATATAAATTTATACTTTATTTTTTAAACCCTAAAATTGATTTTTTTTAAATGAAATTAATTTTTGAGTTTCCGTAGATTTATTAGGTTTTCTAGAATACGTGTTTCTATTTTTTAAAGGCCTTTAATTTTTAGAAATATTCTCCCTCCCATTAAGTAGATATAACTTGGTTGTAATTCTATTTACCCACAAATGTTGTGCTTATATGATAAAATAATCAAATATTTAATCATTTAAAGCCCACCCCTACTCAAGTATAAATACAAACCATTATTCATTACTCTGTACTAAATTTTCATAATACACAAATTTTTGGACATTTTAACTCCAAAATATTTCCACCAAGGTGCCCCCGGGGTTTCAAGGTTCCACTCTCAAATTTTAGAAAGCTAATCTTCAACGTAAGGGATCTCTTTCTCTTCTCTTCCATTAGAGTTTCTTCTTTGTATTAACCCTTTTAAAACTCAATTATATATGTTTTAAATCCTTTATAAATATAAATTTACTTTAAAATTTATGTTATTATAATGATATATCATTTATCCCCTCTCGTTTTAACCTTTACCTAAGATGTTACTATGGAAAAAATTATTAAGGGATCTCTTTCTCTTCTTTTCCATTAAGGATTATTATTTTTATTTAGACCTTTGAATCTTAATTTTCAATTTTTTGAATCCTTTATAAATGTACCTTTACTATCCAAATTATGTTATTATAATTAAATATCATTTAACCCCTCTCTTTATAACCTTTACGAAAGCTGTTACTACGCTGAAATTTAGAAAGGAATCTCTTTATTTTTTTTCATTCAAGTCTGTTCTTTGTATTTACCCTTTTTAATTTCAATGAAATAGATTTTAATGAATTTAATGATTAAAATTTACAATAAAGTTTATTTTATTATAATTATATTTCACTTATTCTCTTTTGTTATAACCTTTAACTAAGTTATTACTATGCTGAATTTTAGTATGTGACTTCTCTTTCTTCTTTTCCATTCAAGCAGCTTATTTGTATTTTTCCATTTAAATATCAATTGGTTATGTTTTCAAGAGTTTATAAATGTCTCTTTAATTTCCAATTGATGTTATTATAATTTTATATCATTTATCCCTTCTTTTTATAGACTTTACTCAGGCTGTTACTATCCCAAAATTTAGTGAGAGACCTCTCTCTCTTATTTTCTATTCATGAACCTTCTTTTTATTAAGCCTTTTGATTCAAAATTGGTTATATTTTCAAGAATTTATAAATTTAAATGTAATAATCAGTTTAATTTATTATATTTAGATATAATTTATCCCCCCACGTTATGACCTTTATCTAAGATGTTACTATGCTAAAATTTAGTAAGGGACCTCTCTCTCTTATTTTCTATTCAAGAACATTATTTGTATTTATCCATTTGAATATAAATTGTTTCTGTTTTCAAACCATAATTATAGTCTTTTTAATGCCCAATTCATTTTATTATAATGATATATCATTTTCCCCTCTTGTTATAACCTTTAACTATGTTTTTACTATGCTGAAATTTAGTAAGGGATCTTCTCCTTCTCCACTTTCTTTTTAGAACCTTATTTATTTTATGAATTTTGATTTATAATTACAAATGTTGTGATATGTTCTTTCACATTTATCATATTATCCTTTTAATTTAAAAATTATAAGAGTCCCTATTTTTCACTAATTTAATTATTTTATAAATTATTTATGTACTTTTGTTATACTTCTGAAATTACATTTTAATTTTTCATGCCAAACGACTATGAAGTGAATTTAAATACCCAATTACAATCAATTTCATTAACCAATATGTACCTATACTTATAATTTTGGGCAATTCCATGTTTTAAACCAAACTTATCAATCAAGAGGTTAATAGAGATGAAATACATTCTTATGTTATTTGATCTATGTTGAACACTTATGCATGTACATGATATATATATATATATTAGGTTTTTGGTGGTACAACTACATCAAACACACATACTCCTCAAACAAAGACCAAAAAGGTTGGCCATATCCCCTGAAGGGATATTTTACATATCAAGACATATTTATTTTGTATGGATGGCCCAAAGGCCTAGTGGGAATGAATCCCATTACATGGCCAAAATGAATATTTATTAGCCCAAAGATCCAATGCCGCATCATGCCTGAATAATCCTACATGTGTCTCCAAGCCTATTTCATGCCTACATCACGATCTACTGACGTCATGCCTGCATCACCTCCTACGTTATAAATCCCAAAAGGGGATTCCAAGGATTTGAACTCTGGTATTTTGGATGAATGATTATAGGGTTTACTACTTAAGTTACATCCCAACTAAAAAAATTAACAAGAAGTTCAGGGGACGTGACTCAAAAACCTACCCCTCTTCCCACCTAAACCCTTACCACCCCACCAAAAATGGTGGGCCTAAAATAACTTATTCATGAACATGATATGATTATGTTGGATGCACCTAGATAACACTATAGTTCATTGGGTAATGTTTTAATATTATGAGATTGCATGTGTGGTTCATGGGAGGTCATATTAAGCACATTTTGTTATGATGTCTTGTGGTTAACCTTGACTTATTCTTATTATGTCATGTTTGATGTTGTCTCTACATTCCCATGTTACCTTTATGTTATATTGTGGTAACATGCACCATTATTACTGATTATGACTCTCACCTGGACTAATATGACTTGTTTTAGCCAATTCTAGGATTTTTTTTATTCCCTTAATGGGATTTATAGCTTACTTATTTCTTATGTTTGTCCCCAGGTTATCTCGTGTAGTTTTAAATGAGTAGTGGAATATTATAAGAATGTTAAAAAAGTTTTTGATAATGTTATTTTATCCATGAGACAAGTTTATATTCTATGTACATAATTCCCAAATACACTAGGATTCTCAATAATTTGGGTTTAACTAAGTGTATTTTTGTATAATAAATAATTAATTAATGTTTAATAAATACATTGCTTATCATGGTTGGCATCCAAGAAAAGTCCAGTTATTAATGGGATTAGGATTAGAAAACATTTCAAAAATATTTAGGGATAATAAAAAACATAATAATACATCACTAAATCTTCATAAAGTATAGATTACGTGGTTTCGAAGAAAATAAATCTCTCTATGGATACTATAAGTTGATATGGATCTGTAATAGATATACCAAGAGGTAACAACCCCAAAAACAACGTATTGATATAGACTTGATGGGTAACTAGAGCATAAAAAAGGGCCTCACTACTGACCTGGTTTGACACTATTGAGGGATTTAACTTTCTTAACATGAGATTTTTTATGAACCACAAAAAATAATGTATTGAAAGTGTAACATTTTATATTGAATGAAAGAAAATATTAAAGTATATGATCATATATTCCCAATGTTAGAAAAACCATAAGATTAACTCCTCTTCAGAATTTCCTATTAATAATCATTTATTTAGCAAGATATTACCCGTAAAAGGAGTTATGATAATTTCAAGGAAGTGGAAACTGATACTATGGTATATTAGACCATTTTAGGTTGGAAATAAATTTCAAGGATGAAATTTCTTTTAAGGGGTAGTAATGTAACACCTCAAAAATAATTTTATCTTATTAATAGAAACATTATATTATAATTTATTTATTTATTTTATTTAAATGGAAATAATTTTTATTTTTATAATAACATTGAACATCATGTGTTGTTATGAACTAGTACAACTAGTTATAGTGAAGGGATATAAAACAATTTTTAGAAATTAGAAACACTTTATTTAATTATTTAAAAATGTTACATTCAATATAAAACAACACACAATATCATAACAAACATTAAAATGGGAAGAAAAATGGAGAATAGATAAAGTGAAATATAAAAATCTGGGCCACTTTGATACCCCAAAATCATCGCACCCATGAACATCACAATAATATAAGAACATAGAGTTAGGAATAAAATATTAATTTTGAAAACAATATTTGAACATTTTTTTGAATCAAATTGAATTGTGAAGAGTAATAATGATGGTGTATTAATAAGGAATTACGAACATCATCCTTTTTTATTTTTCAACTAACATATTTGATCAACATTATGACTATTATTAAAAAAATAGTTAGTCGTTATTTTTTTGGTTATGACGACGCATTTAAACGATCACAAATATTATTTAATACAAAAATTGAATTATTTTTAAAGAATATAAAAACATTATATTAAAATATGATTTATTTTTTATTTTTAAATGAAACATTAATTCCCAAAAATAATCGTGTAAATTTTTTTCAAAAGATAATGTATTTTTGATGAAGATGAAAGTTATTTTTATAATGGTCAGAATATTGAGTTTTCTATTAAATTGTTGATTTTAATTAAAATAATGATTCATTTTTAAGTTAAAATTATCATAATTATAGAATTTTTTTGATGAAATAATTTTTTTTCTGGACTCGGTATATCAAATTTAACTTACTGTTATTTTTTAGGAATTTTCTAAAAAAGTTCAATTTTTTTAGAAAAAGTGAAAATTTCTAGTTTACAATCACAACAGTTTTATGAAAATATTATTATGTCATTATACTTACAAATTTTATGATGAATATTTATCAATACTAATTTAATTTAATAATTACAAAATTAATTTCTAAATAGAAATTTTAATTTACAAATTTATATTTTATTTTTGAAGCCATGAATTGGAATTTTAAAATAAATTTTATTTTTTGGTTTTGTTAATTTATTAGGATGTATAAATGGTTTATTTTAGTTTTGGAAGGACTTTAAAACCCAAACATGAACTACCATTCATTAATTATATATAAAATGTTTTGGAATTCAATTTACCCATAAGTGGTTGGATTATATGATAAAAAATCAATATTTCTTCTATTAAAACATGCCCCTAATCAAGTATAAATTCCACCCATTAGTCAATAATATCCACTAAAAATTTATAATAAATTAATTTAAGCTCATTTTACTTCAAAAATAGTCCCTATAAGAATCCCTCATGGTTTTATGGTTCTAACCTCAAGTTTTAGGAGGCAAATCATCAAGGTAAGGGATCTCTTTCTCTTCTTTTCCATTCAATATTTTTCTTTGTACTTAGCCTTTATAATATAAATTATATATTTTATAAAGCCTTTATAAATTTCCATTTAATATGAATTTTTTTCATATAATTATATATCATTTAATCCCTCTCATTATAACCTTTAACTAATCTATTACAATTGAAAATTTTAGTAAGGGATCTGTTTCTCTTCTTTTCCATTCAGGATTATTATTTATGTATATCATTATAAATATAAATTTTATATGTTTTCATGCCTTTATAAATTTAAATTTATTGTCCAATTTATTTTATTAAAATTATATTTCATTTATACCCTCTATTTATATCCTTTACCTAAGCTATTACTATATCGAAATTTAGTAACTAATCTATTTTTATTCTTTTCAATTCAAACATTGTCATTGTAATTAGCCTTTTAAATGTCAATTGGTTATTTTTTCAAGAATTTATAAATGTAAATTTTATTTAAAATTGATTTTATTATAATGAGATATAATTTATCCTCACTCATTATAACGTTTACCTAGTCTATTACTATGCTAAAATTTAGTAAGGGACCACTCTCAAATCTTTTCAATTCAAGCACATTATTTATATATAGCCTTTTGAATATCAATTGGTTATTTTTTGAAGAAATAATAAATGTAAATTAACTTTCAAAATTATTTCATTATAATTATATATCATTTATCCCCTCTCTTATTAACCTTTAATTATGTCATTATTATACCAAAATTTTGTAGGTCCCTCTCTCTCTTCCCTTCCATTCAAGCAACTTATTTGTATTTATCCTTTTGAATCTAAATTGGTTATGATTTAAAGCCTTTATAATTGTTCCTTTACTGTTAAATTGATATTATTATAATTATAGATCATTTATCCCCTCTCATTATATCCTTTACATAAGTTATTACTATGATGAAATTTTATAAGGGACCTCTATATCTTCTTTTCATTTCAAGGACCTTATTGATATTTATAATTTCAAATATTTATTGGTTATGTTTACAATAATTTATAAATGTACATTTACATTCTCTTTTATGTTATTATAATTATATATCATTTGTCCCTTCTCTTTATAACCATTACCTAAGTTGTTACTGTGCAAAAAATTAGTAAGGGATCCTCTCCATCTTTTCATTATTCATGATCCTTTATTATTTTATTCCTTTTGATTTACAATTTCTAATGTTGGGATATGTTTTTCCACATATATCATTATGTTATTTTTATTTATAAATGATGATAAAACCCTTTCCCTCTCATTAAATCATTTTAGGAATTTTTATGTACTTTCATTATGTTACCAAAATTTTACTATGGTTTTTCATGCCAAATGATTGTAAAGTGATTTCGTGTACCCATTTACCCTCAATTTAATTCATCTATATAGACATATACTTATTATATTAGGGAATTCCATGTTTGTAACTCTAACTCCTCAATCATTAGGTTAATATCGATGCCATAATTTCTTATGTAATATGATCTATGTAGGATGCTAATGCATCTAAATGATATGATTATGATGGGTGTGTACAGTCAGCTCACCAATTCATTGGTAAATGTTTTAGTCTAATGAGAGGTCATGTATGGTGAAAAGGAGGTTACCCTAATCATATTATGTTATTATGTATTGGTTTTGTGCCTTTAAATGTGCTTATGATGTCATATTTAATGTCGTTTCTACATTCCTATATTACCTTTATGATATCTTATTATATCATGCCCCATTATTCATGATTATGAATCTCACATATTATATTACATTGTTATTACTCTTGACTCATTTGTATATTATTACCCAATTATATGATTTTTTATTCCTTTACTTGGATTTATACCCCACCTCATTCTTATGTATGTCCCCAGGTTATTCCAGGTAGTTATAAATGAATAGTGGAATTTTAGAAGCATGTTAAGAAAGTTTAAAATATTGTTATTTTATCCATGTAACAAGTTGATAGGCTATATACATAATTCCAAAATACACTAGGATTCTCAATATTAAATGTTTAACTAAGTGTATTTTTATGTAATAAATCCTTAATTAATGTTTAATAAATCCATAAGTTGTCATATATATGATTATGGATCCTAAAATCCACTCAACTTCATTTTTATCTATTTCCATGAGGGTCGAGTTAAGCCTCCTTTGGGGTTATCTCATAAGTTTTTATTCATATTATAAAAAAATGGTTCATTTAGGTGGTAGAAATAATCCCTGGGATTTATTATAATTAACATCCTATTTCCCTATTGTTTGTTTAGAATTTATATAAGTTCATGTTCTTGATTAGGCTTCAAACTATTTGAAATTATGACTGGTAGTTTCATTTTTTCATTAAATAATAATATTATTAAAAATTATAAGCAATATGTTTTAATTCTAATTTAAGGGGTTATTACAATGATGGTTTTAACTTAATATTACCTATGTTGGAAACTTTAACATTTAGGGAAATTAATCAGTGGACTTTTTTAGTAAATAATAAAAATAATTATCATAAAAATAACATTCATCAGTATACAAAATTGTTTTCAGGAATAATTCATTTAAAACACATTTAATAAATTTTATTTATCCAAAGTTTCACCTAATTGAATTGTTTCATAAAACATTCCAATATCATCCTTATAATAAAAAGGAAATTGAAAATGGACCAATGTAAATATATAGTTGTCATCATGGTGATATTTCATTCAATAAAGAATCATAAAGTTCAATGCTTATTATCAACAATCCATTGAAATATATCCTTAATTTAAAATTATTATTATCTTGTAATTCAAAATAAAATGGCCTACATAGTTTGATAGGGTATTGAACTTTACCACTCTATTCCTTTATTTTTGGAATTTAAAAATTGGTAGGGAATAAGAATACATTCACGCATTCCAAAAAATCATCCGTAAATAAAAATGTGTATAAATTTTTTCGCTTATACAGTTATACAACCACTTAAGTATGCTTTATATATTCTAAATATCGGGAAGAATAAATAGAGTAAGGAATTACACTAATTAATTCTCCAAAATCACATAACTAATCTAAAAAAGTGAGTTCTTTGATGGTGTAAGAGATAGTGAAGGTAACTAGATCTTAAAATTACATAGGTATTTGTGGGGTAATAAGGGCTTATAGTGTTCTATATAAATATACCTTTTCATTTCATTTATATATTTTATCCTTAGTAAAAAAATTTTAATAAAACTTGCATCACTCTAGTTTTTGTTGTTGTCTTCCAAAAATATATATATTGATTGAATTTTTTTTAAATCTCTAAGATATTTTTTGTATGGTTTACTAATTGGTTTTCTTAGGTAGTTTTATGCTCATATGGAAGAGATTTTATGGATGTTTTAGATCCTATATCTTGGCTTTTACCTTTTCCTTCTTTACTGAGGGTGTCTCCATAAGAACTTCCTCTTAAATCCCTCTTTCAGGTTTAGATTCTTCTAGTTTAGTTGTCTCTCCACTTTCACCTTCATCTTGAGATAGTGATTCTTCACTATTCATAAGCTCCTTTCCACTCCATAAGGAAAATGAACTAACATTTCATTTAGGGTTAGTAATTTAATGATTATGAGCTTTACCTAAAATTTTATTTTCCAAGTTATTGAGGGAACTCATGATCTAACTGAGTTGTCCTTCTATCTCCTTCAACTTTGAATTTTTAGTGTATTTGGACTACACAAGTTGTTTCACCGGGTCCCCTACTAAAAATTATTTATATTTCCTTGTTTGATAGCTTGTATAAGGTTGATAAATCTATTTTTGACCTTGTGTTAGCTAGAAATTTATTAAAAACCCTACTATTACAGTGGTCTCTAAGGTTGTCGGTTTACAGATCCAAAATGAGTATTGGAATACTATAAAAATTCATGATTATAGGTCGGTTACTAGTAGAATTTCCTCTCTAACCAAGAATCATAGAATTTAGTTCTTTAAGCTTGTGGTCTGTCATAGGTTTAATACACCAAGGAGTGAAAAAGACGGTAGAACCAAGGGTGCATTGAAGGTGTGGTTTTTTAAACCATAATAAAAAAATATTTGACTCACATGAGAGGTTAGGAATTCTATTTTTTTCATATAAAGGTGAGTTATAACTATTTACCTCATTCACTTACCTAGTTGTGGTACTCAAACTAAATTGTTATATATTTTCGGATATCCTCTTAAATAGTTCTCTAACTTTGGTAGGGGACTTATCTATAAGTGTTCCTATAGAAGGATTATCTAGAACATTATTCTCGCTATCCATGAATCCTTGGTAAAAGTATAATGGGAAGTGATTTTCTTCATAGGGTTGGTGTTAAAATGATTTTGTTAACCAATTAAATCTTTCCTAGAAATCATAGCTGGTTTTAAACTTTATTTCTTAATAAAATAAATTTATTTATTTATCATGGTACTACTTTATGTAGGGAATTATTTCTGGAGTAAGGCCTTATGATGTTCTTCCTTAGTGGTGATATCTCGGGTGGGAGGCTATAAAGACACTCCTTAGAAAACCCTTTATGGGAAAATGTGAACACCTTATAAGTTAAAATTTCATATGGAACTCCACTGGGATTGAGTTTTTAGTAAATGTAAATATATTCTATTAAATTTAAATTTGGATCTTCTCTTTCAAATCCATAAATATCTAGAAGTAAATAGATCATACTATCTCTAAAGTTGAATCCCTATTGGTTATTTCATTGTTTAATCCAATTATTAATGTTGAATTTGGGTCTATATGACTCTCTCAAGGTACTATATAATTGATAAAAACCATATTCCATATTTTCACTACCTTTGGTGACACTAGTGGAAGAAGTAGATGAGTAAGGAAGGTCTATTAATAGAATTGTGACAAAATAACTCTACATTTTTTCATTTTTTCTAAAATCCCTAACTCGTTCTATCACAATTCGTCTAACCTCAAGTTAAAAACCAATTTAGTGTGATAAACAAGATATGTTCATGTTTTAAAATCACTTCAAAAAATTGGAATATTATATTGTACTTTCCATTAATGGAACCAGGTTGATGAACTGAATTTCATGGGGCCCTCAGAAAAGAGTATATTGAACCTGAATTAATGCAGTAGCCATGGAACTCATATTTTATCTATATATAAGAGTTTTATTGGTGTGTTATTCTTATTTTTTATGTATTCAATGTGTGAAAATGGTAATTGTATTGGGTAAGTTAAAAATTGAATTTTAAAAAAATGTTTCTTAACCTTTGATATCCTCTCACCATGACTGTTAAAACATTATTCTATTTTAACATTCATGATCTCATTGAAATCAAATTAAATATCATTGATCACCCCCACATGGTTATTTTGGATTAATTATAGGGATAAAATAATTACTACAATATTTAATATCACATATAATAGTGACTAGAAATCTCTAAATAATCTCAAAATCAACCCACTACCCACAATATTTAATTAATCTATTTTAACTCTCATGATCTCCTTGAAATCAAATGAAATCTCATTGATCACCCTCACATGGTTATTTTTGTTTAATTATAGGGATAAAATAATTACTAAAATCTATAATATCACCTATAATAGTGATTGGAAATCTCTAAATAAACTCAAAATCAACCCACTACCCACAATCTCAATCAGTAGAGAGAACCTAAGTGGGATCTATGTGCAAACTAGTAAAGGTGCAAAGGAGAATTCTAAATGCATATAATAAAAGGAAATATCATATTACTTTAACAAATAAAATAAGTCTATAGAGATTTATAAAAGAGATAACCAATCAAAAATAATTAACATGGGTAAGGGGAATCTTCTTAGCTCATACAATAATGGATTAATGTGTCATCACTAGATTCATTATAGTAAAATTAAAATAAGGCATGAAAAAGAAGCTCCACGTGATCGATTAGTCACGGTTCCATCCCCCTCTCTCAATTGAACAATTATCTATTTATAAAGATTCAGGGAACCTTTCTTGCAATAGATCCCACTTTCATAATATTTGCATATATTCCTTATTTTTCCCTTGATAAAATCCCCAATTCCACTATAAAATTACTTATTATTTGATTATTGTCATGTTCATAAGTCGTGTGTCAATATTTTTCCACATTAATATTCTAAATACATATTTTCCCCATGATCAGTGTCACCTTCACTCTTGGGGATATCTCCATGTAGATCTCTGGAGAGAGATATTCTTGATTCTGTCAAATGAGAGAGAAAAATTATTTTGATGTTAGGTTGAGATTCTATGATTTTTGAAGTTAATATTTTATCATCATTGGCACCCTTACAAATATCTATATCTCTAGGAATTTTATGACACATCTTTCACTTTACCCCAATGTAGATCTTTGAACCATATAAATAACCTTACAAAGAATTTGAATCTCTCTAAGGACCTTTACACAGCATGTGTCTACTCTTAAATGACTTCAATTCTATCATTACACTACCATCATCACTCATGATCTACCCATACATGAGAAGGCATACACTCTTAGGCAGTTCATGGAAATCTTGTTTGACTATTACATAGCATTAGTCACGTATCGTTGACCCTTAAAAAACTCATGACTGACCTTTACATGGTTGAAAGGACACAGAGGTACCCTTACAGAAATCTCACCCATGATATATTTAATTCTATGGATACTTATTCAACATGTTGTGTAACAACCATAAATTTTAAAATAATAATATTATGTTTGATATTATATATGACACGCAACACTGACCTTAAAAAACCCACTAAATATTATACATGACAATTATAACCTTATCATTGAAGTAGAGGGTATGAATATGAATAAACACAATTATGATATACATATATATAAATATATGTCCAACTCAATAAAAAAGTATTGATTAATTATTAGGAAATGAAAATATAATTTTTGTGTAATGTAATATTATGTTTTTAAAAATACATTTCCTTCAAAAATGATTTTAATTTCATAATGAGATAATATTCTTTTTAATTTTTGAAAAAATTGAAAAAATTATTTTATGAAATTAACTACATTTATGAAATTCAAATATTAAAATCATATTAGGGTTAATTTTTATGATTTTTCTGAAAAGATTGATTTTCTAATGAATAATGAAAATTTCATAATTTTATTGAAAATTGTATATCTTTTCATGAATTTACAAAGTTAAATTTTTTATTAAAATATTTTCAAAGTAAAATTAGTACTATTTTGATTTAAATAAAACAATTAAGTTCATTTTAAACCATTTTATATTTAAATTTGGTTTTAAAACATTTTAATATGTACAAAGATATTTTTCTAAAAAACTATTGTTATACACATAATATGTTTTTAACTTTATCAATTAAATTTATCACTTTTTTTTATTTATTTTATTGAAATTTAGATATTATATATTTAGTGAAATATTTTAACATCCATCTAATATTTTTTCTAGGCATAGGATAAGAATAAAATCTAGTTTTGGGCTTAAAAATTATATTTTTCCAAAAACTATTTCATCGTGTTTTGTGAACTAATTTTAAAATAAATTTATGACACTTTTATAAATAGAATCATGAAAAATGGAATCCATATTTTTTATTCCTAAGTTCCAAATTTGGTAAATATTACCTTTTATTTTTTTTCATTATGAATAGTATCCAATATAAAATTTATAACTATGGTAAAGGGTAAATCGGGTTAATCTCAGTTAAAACTAAGTGTTAAGGTCAACATATTTAATCTAAATTGCTATTTTAGGAATTTAATTAGACCCTTATCACCTTATTATTGAAATTGAATTATTTATTGGACAATTTTCAATGAAAATGAACTATATAATATTTAAAAGAAATTTACAAAATGTCTCTCTCTTAATTTTAAATAACTATTACATGTTCATATGGGGACGAAAATCAAGTTCTGAACAAATATTAATATTAATTTTCTAAACTATAAAATTATATTCATGGTTATAATTTATTTTTAATTTTAATTTATTAAATAACTACCTTAAATGCTTGAGCAATGCTAATACGAAATTTATTCAATTAATATAAAAGTAAAATAAATGATATTAAAAATATTAAAAGAAATATAATTTGAAAAGGTTATAGTGTTACCAAAAAAATTCAGACGAATATAAAGTATTAGTTATTTTAAAGGGACTAAATTATAATTTCATCTTTTTTTGTTTATTTTAAACCAAAATAAATGAATAGTTCTAAAATTGAAATTTATGATATTTTATAATAAATAATATTTAATTAAATGATTTAAAATTAATAAAAATACTATAGTTATCCATTTTAACATATTATAGCTTAAAATATCAACCATGGTCTATTTATGAGTCATTTTTTCATTTATAGTAAAATTAGTTAAGGTTTTATGATTAAAATAGTTGTTACTGCTATTAAGGTAAAAAATAATTAACAAAGTGATTAATCAAAAAGATAACATGTAAAATGACACTAAAACCTTTTGAATTTTAATTGGGAAATCTTATTTCAACCATATACAATTTTCTTGGAATTTATTTCTATTTTGAATAATTTTTATTAAGAATTACTATATTATATTTTAATCTATCAAGAAATTCCATGTCTGTCCTCTCCATTCCTTTTAAAAGAACACCCCTTCTACCTATTCTTTTCAACACTCTAATCCATTTATATTGACCAAACCCTAATAAAAACCATCATAAACTTAGTAATCTATGTTATAGAAGTTTTTTCATCCAAAAATATGAACCATAAGATCATTTAGTGGAGATCGAAAGGAGTTATTTCAAATAAGAGGTAATTTCTTTAAACAATCACTTTTTTTACTTCTTCTTTTCCACAAATAAATATATGGTATTTATCATAATATATTTAAATAAGTATAATACATATAATAAATTTAGATTATGATTTTTAAATAACCATTATCCACCCTCTTTCCCGTCAAATGGGAAGTGAATGTATCGCTCATGAGTATGTATAACATACCATCTCCACATAGTGATACAATTCTTTTTCAACCATCATATTTAAATAATGGTTACTGTGATGTTTTTAATATATATATATGATAATTATGACGTAATGGTATTTTTATAATTATAACATAAATTTTACCTTCATACCTTCTAATCTGGTGGAAAATAATAATGTCGCTCATGCGTATGATTGGACTACCACCTCCATAAAGGGATGAGATTTTTTTCATTTATGTTTTAATTTAATGGTAATAAGGATATATTTAATTAATATAAATGATTTATATGATATAATAATGATTTTAGAATTGTGAATTATTATTTATCTTTCTTTTTCCCATCTTTAGAAATGTTATAAAATCATTCATGCATACGTTTGACCTACCATCTCCATGAATGATGCAATTAATTTTTCTATATATAACATTTTCTAGTGAATATAATTATATATAATTAATATATATGATTTTAAAATAACTGTTAGAATTATGGAGATGATTTATCTATGATAAAATTATAAGTACTGGAACTGCTATACTGAAATAATCAAGATAAACAAAAAAGGTAACACTTGAACATGGTGATTTTAATAAAGAATTATTGATAAATGGGTGTTGAAATAAAATAAATGCATCATATATGATATTATAAGAATATAAATTATTATGATATAGAATTTTAATAAATTTATATTTATTATTTAGTAGTCTAGAGTGTGTTCTAAGCAATTGGAACTCGAGGTAAGGGTTTATCATCTCAATTTATATTCTTTGGGACAAATGTTATGTCATGCACCTATCTTCTTTTATGATGTGTATTTACTGACCTTTGAAATGTTATAGCATTATTCTCATTGTATGAATTATATTTAAAGTTTCATCTGATTTTATTCTTTCATTGGGTTTATGATTCAATTGTTACCAAAGTAGTAAGGTTTTTATGTTTTAATCTAATTTTTTAATAGGGCTGTTTACGATAAAGCCTCTGATGATAAAATATTATGATCAACCTCTCAATAAACTCAGAAATTTTTATTCTCCCCTATTTATTTCTTTATAATGTACATTTTAATTTAATTTTCTCTCTATATGTAATCAAGATATCAAAATAATATTTTAGGGAAAAACCAGATATTTCTTTCTTCAGTTGAAGAATTTTTTTCTTCCTCAACCATGTTTTCTAAAAAAGGTTTTTTAATATTTTTTTTTATTTTTATAGGAATTTTTAAAATAATTTTTATCATTTTTTCACAATTTTTAAATTAGATTCAAATAAATATTCATATCATTTTCTAAATGATGTACCATTTTAATTTTTACAAATGTGTGAAAGGAATGTTTTATTCTTACTTATATGACATGAACATAATTTTCTATCATCATGACAGCTCAAAAATTTAAAACATAATTTATAATTTTTAAAGGTTATTTAAACAGAAAATGTTTTAATTAAAATTTGGGAAATTTTTTTATTTTAAATAAGTGATTTTAAATTAAAAAATTATATTTTCATCATGAAATGTTCCACGGGATCTTTAAAATAATTTTATATATAATATGACATCATTAAATTTTTATTAACTGTTACAGGATATATGATCCAATGATACCACACTTATGATTTATATAGAGGTTTTATGATTATGATGAAAACATATTTATGAAACTCGTTCATTTTTTACATAGGTTATGTTATGATGAATTAATGTAATAATTATGGAAATTTTTTCTTTTCCAAGGGTTATTCCATGATGAAATGTTTACGAAACCCATATCCATTTCCAAGATATGATATGATAAAATTTTTATAATCTTGTGGGATAAATATATATGATTCTCATTATGTGAATGATGGGATTAGAATTATATATCCCTCTTGTTCATTAGATAAAGATAGATATCTCATAAGGTAAACATGATATAATTTGAAGTGAACCTAGTTCAATAAGGGATTTTTTCTGCAATGATAGTCTTGGGAGTGAACCCTTACTATTTAGATGGTTCTCGGAGTGAACCTTGTCCACTATTATAGTCTTGTAAGTAATCATTAACTCCTAATGAAATGATTTCTTTTGCATACATGCATGTCACCAAATTATGACTTATACCTATGTTCTTCTCTCATGGCTTGTGTTCTTCAATTTCATTATGATTAATGTCTTATGAAATCAAGGATATTTTATAATAAATAATATTTTTTAAAATTATTTAAAATCTATAAATATTTTTTTTATCCATGTGAATGGAATATGGTTTAACAGATCATCTGAGGCCTATTTTTTGTCCACTAGTCCATTAATGGTATCATTCTCAACCCTTTATGACTAAAATATTTGTAATCACAGATAAGATTGACCATAATTAGCATAGGGATTAATAAAAAATATATTGTTTAAAAGGACGTCAAAACCTATCTAAGTTTCATTTTATGATGTTATTCTAACCATAAACATTTTTTATTTTAATTGATGGCCATTTGGAATCATTTTTCTTAATAATTACTTTACAGTATTTTAATCTTTTAAGAAATACCATGTGTGTCATATCCCTCCCTTATAAAAGGACAGCCCGCCTTCCTCTTCCTCACAATAATTTGATCCATCTACCTCATCCATAACCTAAAAAATCCCCTTATAAAATTTCTTATCAACATTATATAGTTTCTTTTATTCTCAAAATACCGAATATCGGATCCTTTATAGGATATATAAAGGAGTTCTTTCAAAGAATATGTAATCAACTTAACCGGTCACATTATTTTTTAATTATTTTTTCTATCCTCTAAATCTCTGGAATTTATAAAAAAAATAATAAATTCGAAATCCTGAATACATTAAAATTTTATTATTATTATGAAATCACCATTATCAACCCTTTTTCATAACAAAACAAAATTGAAATTTTCGCTCATGCGTACGTACGGATTACCATCTCCACATTATGAAACAATTCATTTTCCAACGCTATATTTCATCAATGGTTATTATGATCGGTTCAATATTCATATTTGATAATTAGTACATATTTATATTTATTTAATTATAATATTTAATCTTACTTATTACCTTCCTATCATTTAGAAAAAAATATTATTGCATGTATGTACCTGCGGACTACCACCTACACGAAGTGATGTGATTTTTTCTTTTACATTTTACATGAATGGTACTAAGTATAAATTTAATTAATATTAATGATTTATATGATATAATACTGAGTCTATAATAGTGAATTATTATTTTCTTTTCTTTTATTTGATCTATTGGAAAGTGAAAATGACGTTCATATGTACATACAACCTACCAACTGTATGAATGGTGTAATTAATTTTTATTTCTATAAATTTTATGTGATGACTCTAAATGAAAATATATTTATTTAATGAATAGATATTTTATTTAAATAATTATTAAAATTATATACATGATGTTACCCTGATCAATATATAATGATTGGAACAACTGAACTGAAATACTCCTGATAAACGGAACTATTAACACCCAGAAATGATGATTATAATAAGGAATTGATGATAAATGGGTTTTAAAATTTTATTAATAGATAATAAGTTATATTATAATTATTTATATTATTATGATATAGAAATATAAAAAAATTAAATTTAATATATATTTTGTTATATTTTTTTCAAAGTAATTGCCACTAGAGTTAAGGGTTTATCATCTCAATTTATCTTCTTTGGGAAATAAGTTATTTCATGTGCATATCTAATTTTACAAGGTGTATATACGTCCATTTTACATGATATATGATGATTATACTTATTTTTGTGATATTTAATGTATCATTCAAATTTATTATTTCATCGATCTTATGATTCAAATATAACCATAACGTTAAGGGTTTTATTTTAAAATGACATTATTCTACAGGATTAATTGTGATCATCTTCTAATGATGAAATATTATGATATACCTATCAAGAAACTCAGGAATGTTTCTTATCTTGTCATTATTTATGGATAATACATTATCTCCTTTCATTTTCCAAACTCTATGTACTCAAAAGACATAAATGATATTTTTAATAAAAAAATAACTTTATTTCTCTCTTTGGTTGAATATCCTTTTTTCATTCATATCTATGTTTTCTAAAAAAATGTTTTAATGATTTTCTTTGTTCTTATCCTCTGTTTTTTTTAAATTAATTTTCCCCATTTTTTGACTTTTTCAAAAATGGTTAAAAAGGAACCTTCATTTCATTTTATGAATGATGTACTTTTTTGTTTATACAAAAGTTTGAAAGGAATGTTTTCTTTTAAATTATATAGAATTATTGGAATTTTCCACCATCATGAATACCCAATACTTTTATGCTTACTTTATTATTTTTCAAGGCTCTTTTCAAATAAATTTTTTTTCTTTAATATTTTCTAAATATTTAGAATTTAAATAAGTGATTTAAAAGTGAAAAATGATTTTTTAATTAAGAAATGTTCCAAGTGATATTTAAAATCATTTTCCATATAATATTACATCCTTTGATGTTTCCTAAAATTTATTAGAGATATGATCCAATGATACTATCCTTACACTTTCTTTATGTGGTTTATGATAATACTGATATGATTTTTATGAAACCTCATCCTTTTTTCATATGGGTTATGTTAAGATGAATTGATATAATAATTATGAACACCATTTCTTTACCATGGGCTATTCTGTGATGAAATGTTTAATAAAATTGTTTCCTTTGCATGGGTTATGATATAATGAGTTTTTTATTAACTTGCGGCACACATCTCTATGATTTTCATTATGTGATGAGTGGGAACAAAATTATATATCCCTCCAATGCATTGGGTAAAGATAGATATTTCATGGGATAAAAAGGACTAGAATGGGAAGGAAACTCAATTTAGTAAGTGACTATATCAATAATGATAGTATTTGGAGTGAAACCTGGATACTAATATAGTATAAGGAGTGAACCCAATACACTGTGATGGTCTTCGAAGTGATCCCTGACTACTAAGGAAATGATTTTCCATACTAATTATTATGCCACAAATTTATTTTTATTCCTATGTTATGCTCGCATTACTCAAGTTATTTGATTATTTTATGATTTATGTCTTATAAACTACCAAGACTTATACCATAACTAAATATTATTATCTTTGATATATAGGGTATGTTTTCCAAATGTTAATCTCATTTTCTCATTCCATTATGCTCATTTTATTTTCATTTCATCATTGATATATCAATTTTTAATCTTACTAGGTATATGAGCTCAACATTTTCATGTTTCCATTCCCTATGTTATCAATAAACTTATAAATAATGATATGTATAAGAATAGTGTTTTCCATAAAGAATTATGTGGGAGAATATGTAGATCTATTATGATAAAGTTATTTATGTATCCAAGTTTCAAAATATAAAACACCTATATGAATCTAGCATGGATACTAATATTATATAATGAATATTAATCCAAAAAGATGTGATATATTTTTTATGAAAATCATGGGTTTTTATATGTGGTTGATTGATTGTGGGTGGTTGAAGTATTCAAGTGGTTGGTTGCACCTAATACGACCATTGCTCAGGGTTAGTTAAGGTAAGGTAGGACCTTTACATTGCTTCTATCTACTTGGATTACCCTTACGTAGAACTTGTGATCATGTGGGTACCAAAACATAGGGTAAGTAGTGTCCATACATTGTAGCAGAGATGTATGTTATCTCATTCTACCATATCAATGAATTTCCATGTGGTATCTTGAGGAGCTATACCTGTAGTAGCTTGATTGACAATGTAGCATACGATATCAAATCCTTCCATGTGTTGTGTAGTAACTCAATAGATCATTGACTATGACCTTTTTGCATCTTCCCTTCACCCTTATGCTGAATATATTACCTATATGCAACAAGCACCCCTCACATGATGGTAACTTCAAAGTTGAAAATATCACTATTTCAATGATGACCTTATACATCTAATGTTCATAAATTATTAAAATAATAAATTTTTTAATTAAATTCCTTCAAAAAATAAATTTCCAAAACCCAATATCAATGAATGGATTGTAATTAAAATCCAAATAATGAATATTACAATTAAAACACATTATTTTATAAATTTAAAAAATTAACTTCCATTTTAAAAAAGTAAGAAAAAACACTTAATGATAAGGGTTTAAACATAATTTTGGAGTTAATTATATGGAAAATCAAATGATGAATTGGAAAATTTTGTATCACATAAAATATAATCATTGAATCATATGGGATTCTACTCATACACTCTCTCTCTACTATTCTATCTAAGGAATAATTTTCTTAGTGAGATGTATACCATCAGACACTAAAACCAATTATCATGACATATCCCCCTAGGCCCATGTGGTGACTACCCCAAGCCTACCTTCTAGAGGCTAGGGGTTGTTGACTAGCACCGAAAAGGAATATCCCAAAAAGGGAAGGCATTGTCTTTAAACATGTACACCGAGATATGAGGTACACAACAAAAACAAACCACAAAGTAGAACTAGTGACAGTAAAAGTGTGAAATGAGATTAAAAAGGTCCAGTATACAAACCCAACTGAAAAGAAAGTATATCATAAAGGGGAAAACGTGCTATGTAGTTCATCCACCAAGGATCCTACCTGAAGGGTAGGTAAGGCTCATCGTTTTTCGTCGCTTCCGCTCCTCATGTCTATCAATAACCTCTGAGCACCATCTAGCCCAGGCTCCCCAAGTCTCAATCAAGTTTTCTGTCTTCTTCCCAAGACAAAAAAGGTGTAGGAAAATTCCATGTAGGGGTGAGTCTAAAAATACCCAGTAGGTACCCCAAGACTCCCTAAGGTCTCCTATAATTCTAGAAATAAAAAACCACAAAGCATGATCTTTATCACAAATCGTAAAGTAAAATATGTCTCGCATAAGGTATATTACTTAGGGAACACGAATAAATATGATTAGTCTTGACCTAGATCATTTTATTCTGTTGAGAGGTTCTACTAACGATCCACGAAGGGTCGATGTACTGCTGATCCCCAAAGGGTCTCTTTACTTTCGATCCACATAGGGCCACACTACTATCAATCCATGAAGGGTTTCTCTCAGGCTAACCCATAGAGGGTCATACTACATCCGATTCACAGAGGGTCGCACTTTTGTCGATCCACAGAGGGTCACTCTCATACCGATCCGTGGAGGGTCACTCTTCACTTGACAGCCAACCACAGGATTCCCACACTTGGTGCGCTTGAGTTCTAGAGATTCTTCTCCTCAAGATATCGGTTGTACCTCAACTTTCACAAAGTCTCAAAAAAAATTAATCCAAGGGACCATCAGTTCTTAATGGTTCAAACATGAAAAATGACATGTCAATCTGACATCTGGTCTATAAGTTATAAGAAAAAAGGTAAATAGGGCACAGTTGGATTCGAGTCCAATCCAACCCAGCAATACTCCAACTTCTTCCAAAACCCAAGTGGAGTATCTCAAAAGTACCGCCACGTCGTAAGGGTCCTTAATCCATAGACAGCGGTTCAATCAGACGCCAAATTTTCGAGTTATGTTAGATTTTGTGAAACAGGACCGGTTGGGTTCGGGTCTAGTAGGGGTCCAGCCTAGCTCGCAGGTCTGGCCCAACCAACGGGTCTGGCCCATAGAGTGGATCCATCTCGGACAGTTGGTCTGGCCTGCCTGCAAAACCCAGCCTTCATGCGGGATTGTTCCCCAACTGACGACACCAGTGGGGGGCCACCCATCCTTCCAAAACGGCAAGCTGGAGCCAGCTTTTGTGTACATCCAAGTGGAACGCTTCATTTTCTCCTACTCAGCATGTTGGCACAATGCCTTCCACCCATCGCAGGCTGGCTGGCCATGGCTCTTTCTGCTGTGACACCTGCGGGCACCACTGTCTCCACCCTGCTGAAACAGACCGGCTACCACCATCGGGCCAGTGGTGTCATGTCGTCAATTACTTCCATGGGCCAACGGAGATGCTCTGATGGTCTGTTTTCTTTCCCATTTTCACCTATATGTGTCATTGGTAACCAACTTCACTGAGAGGCTCTAACATTTTCCTTTCTACCACTTTGCCGGTTAGTGCACAATAATGCAAATAAACCAAGAAAAGTGGAGGGTTCGGGTCTTGTTTGGATTGGCCAGTTCCCTTCACATCAGCATTTTAAGAAGGGGTGATAAAAATCATAATTTATAAAGAACAATCCCTAAATTAAGACCATGTAACAACACCCACAAGAACAAAAAAGATGTGGGTCAACTAGTTGGTCAATTAATCCACATTCATTGTGTTTTATAAGAATTGAAACCGAGGAATCATAAAACACCTTGATATCATATTAGATCCCCTACCTGGATTTGGTGGAATCCATTACAGATGAAGGAATCTGTGTTTGAAATCATTCATCGATTTCCAGTTCGAGTTCTCCAAAGGTCATCGACCGATCACCGTTATTTGTTAGAGGGTGATGTCGTCGGTATTTCATCAAAGCTTCCCCCCGTGGTTTGTGAATTCGCTCACTAATGGTTTGGTTAAATAAAATGAAATCTCTATGTTGAGTACATTAATGGGGTTCATAAATGAACCTCAATTAATGTGCCAATTAATCAAATGAACTAAGCAGTTCCACAAAAAAAGTAAAATGTTATTAAATGACTCTCATTTAATGACCATCGTTACATTGCGGCCTCACCGACTTGTCTCTCAATGGTGGAATAAAGGAATAAAATAACTTATAATTATTTTTTTAGTTTTTTCTGAAAGTCCAAAAAAATATCTTTTTCATCCTACCCTTGTCAGTCTAAGTTAAGCTTCGCCTAAGCGAATCCCAGCACTGCAAATTCAACAGTGCCCTCAGATTTTTAATCTGAGCAACGATTCAAAAAATAGAAATATCCAATCACATGTTTACTTAACATACCTTAAAAAAAGTTCAAAATTCTATTCCGGTCTCTCTGGGCCTCAGAATCATGTGTCGTCGATTTTCACATTCTCGTAATAATTCCCTATAAATTTAAAATATATTATATATAATTTTTGGGTATTTACATTATCCCCTCCATAGGGCTTTACGTCCCTGAAATCCACAAAAAAATCTAAGAAAACAAATTGGGGTATTGAGCACAAATCTGAGCCTCCCGCTCCCATGTTCCCTCCTGGAGGTTCTCGTGCTGCCACTAAACTCACACTAGAGGGATCGATGACCCCCATAATACCTGTTCATGTTGATCTTCTATCTACATCGGGAACTCTGTGAAAGTCACCCCATCACCAATATCCATCTCTCCCCAGTCGATGACGTGTGATGGATCATGCATGTATCTCCTCATCCACAACACATGGAAAATGTAGTTCACCCAATGCATCTGTGAGGGATGAGCTAGGTGGTATGTCACCTCTCCATCCCTGCTGAGAATCTGTAAAGGTCCGGTGAAACTCAGAGATAGCTTTCCACCCCAGCAAAATCTCTACAATCCCCATTGGGGTGAGACCCATTGAAAGACATGGTCTCCCTCCATGAACTCCAAGGGTCTCTGTCTCTTATCAACATAAGACTTCTTCTTATTATTTGTAGTCTTTATCTACTCATGTATAACCTGAACCTTCTCAGTGGTAGCTCGTACCAACTCTGGACCCATAAGTGCTGACTCCCTGGGTCTGTCCATCATAGAGGTGATCTACATGGTCACCCATACAAAGCCCAAAAATGTGCCATATCTATGGTGGAGTAGTAGTTTATATGGTATTAGAACTCCACTAGTGGCAGGTGGTCCTCCCAATTGTGGCCAAAATCACTGACGCAAGCACAATGCATGCCCTCAAGTGTCTGTATGTTCTACTCCATCTGACCATCTGTCTGAGGGTGAAAGGAAGTTCTCAAGTGTAGCTGAGTCCCAAATTCCTCCTATAATCCCTTCCACAACTGGGATGTAAAATTAGTGTCACGATATGAAACAATCGCCGATGTTATACCTTGAAGCCATACTATCTTCTGGACATAGAGGCATCCCAATCCATCTACTGATACCATCTCTTATATGGGCATAAAATGGGCCGACCTGGTGAGTCGATCAACGATCACCCTGATAGAGTCATGTCCCCTGGACATATGTGGTAACCCAGTCATGAAGTCCATCAATATACCATCCCATTTCCACTCGGGTACATCTATTTGATGTGTCAAGCTTGCTGGAACCTAGTTCTCATCCTTCACTTGCTAAAAAGTGAGGCATCGTTAAATGAACTCTTCCACTGATCTTTTCATCCATGGCCACCAGTACTGATGTCAGAGGTCCTGGTATATCTTCACCACTCCAGGATGTACCACCAAAGGGGATGTATGGAACTCCCTCAACAAATCCTCCCAAAACATCACTGGAAACATGGTGCGTCCTCTAAAAATGATGGAGAACTCCCCACCTATCAAAAATCCATCAGAATCTTGTCCTAAGGATATATGAGCACGTCGGGCTTCGCAGTCAATGTCCCCAAGCTATGCCTCCTAAACTCGTTGAAGGAGTGGGGGAGTGATAATCATAGACTAAAGGTAAGCTGCTCCATCCCTATCCATGAAGGATATCTGCAATGTGGATAGCTACTTTCTCTCCTCACTCAGCAGTTGTAGACCAGACCTCATTCTGAGTGCATCTTCTACTACGATTCCCTTCCCAAGAGTATAGAATATCTCAATACCATAGTCTTGGAGGAACTACAACCATCACCATTGTCTCAGGTTCAGTTCCTTCTATGAGAAGATATACCTGAGACTCTTGTGATCAGAGTAGACAGTAAATCATTCACCCGTCAAATAGTGTCACCACATCTTCAATTCAAAGACCACTACTGATAATTCTAGGTCATGGGTCACATAGTTCTACTCATGTTTCCCCAAATTTCATGAGTTATAGGGGATTACTTCTCACTCCTGCTTCAGGACACATCCCAGTCTGGTCCCTGATGCATCATGGTAGACTACATACCCAACACCCTATTATGGTAGCCTCAAAATTGGGGCACTCTTCAGTCTCTGACTTAGTTCATAAAAACTCTATTGGAATCTCTCCATCCATATTAAGGATGTCCCCTTCCTTATGAAATATGAAAAGGGTGCTGCAACCTATGAAAATTAAGGTAAAAATATCCAGTAGTTCCTAGCTAATCCCAAGAAACTGTACACCTCAGTCACACTCTTGGGTGGCTCCCAAGCAAGCACTACCTCGATATTTTCAGGATCCACTAAAAACTCTAGAGTCTGAGATAATGTGTCCAAGAAAGTGGAATTCCTGTATCCAAAACTAGAACTTTGAGATCTTACCATATAAGTGGTGCTCTCTGAGTGTATCCATAACTATCTATAGATGTCTGGCGTTCTCCTCCTCCAACACCGAGTAAACCAAGATATCATCAATGAAGACCATCATTAAGCGATCGAAGTAAGGTTGTAAAATCCTGTTCATGAGCCCCATAAACACTACTAGAGTGTTGGTCATGCTGAAATGAATCACCAAAAACACATAGTGGCAAACCTGCATCTGAAGGATCTCTTCGGTACATCCTCATCCGGCACCCGAAGCTGATGATAGCCTGATCTGAGGTCTATCTTCAAAAACCATCATGGTCTCTTTAGATGATCAGAGAGATTTTCAATACTTGTCAGAGGATACTTGTTCTTCATGGTCACTTAGTTGAAGCATTGATATTCCACAAAAAGCCTCATACTCTCGTCTTCCTTCTTGGAAAACAAAATTGGGGTTTCCCATGAAGAAACACTGGTCCTTACGAACCCCTTTCTTTACAAGTCCTCCAATTGTACCCTCAACTCACGAAGCTCCACGGGAGCTATGCGATATGCTGGCATAGATATCAATGTCATCCCAGGGAACAAGTCGATGTACAAGTCTCCCTTTAAGTGAGGAGGTAGTCCCAGAACATCCTCAAGAATGATGTCTGCATACTAGTCCACCACAATAGGATAGCTCAGACACCTCTTGTACACTATACCGAAGGTGAGGCAAGACAACTATGGAGTGATTGGTTGCACCCCCTTCTGTGAATTTCCATTCTGTCTACAAAGTTATCCTTGTCATCGGTGAAGGAAAACATGGTCCCATCCTTGTCGACACATTATACTTTGTGCCAAAAACAGTCGATATGAGCATGAACTATGGATAACTAGTCCATACCGAAGATGAAATCGTAAGGCCTTGACACGGATACTAGGAGATCCCTGAATGACCCCGGGACACCCTGAGAGGGGAGGGGTGAATCAGGGTGACAGATTTTTCTTTTAATGTGATGGATCTTGTTCCCATGTTGGTTGTAACTTGTTGAACCTGTATGATGAATATGATCAGAAAGCAAACATTCACATGCACAGGGAAGACACAACACTTTTTACTTGGTTCACCACTAAGGGCTACTTCCAAGGAGTAGACTCCGACAAGTTGTCGGTCGTACCAAATTCCACTAATATTCACTAGCTGTGGATTACAAAGGTTTGGGCATAGTCACTCTGTCCCAGGCTCACTGCCTTTACAAAGGTTCAGGGATAGCTCATTGCTTCCCTTAGGTCACTCCCGTAGATTCCCCCTGGCTCTCTGCCCTTGGTGAAGTCACACTCAGTTTATAGACGTGAAGGTCTCTTCATCATTGAATAATAATGCATCCTCTGTTGTATTTAGATGCTCTATTGAAGTCCAATTCTCACCAGAAGACGAATCTCACTTTGCGCTGAGGGTACGGGGCGATCTTCTAGCTTTCGTGTAGCTTGAAAAGGACAGATGTACTTTAATAACCCTGGCATGCTTCTCCAACCCCGGTGCGCAAGTCTCAATCCCGGCGTACAAGTCACTTGTGTGGTACAAATTCAGCGTGCAGGTGACACTAACCCACTTGCGCGACACTGCCTCTTTCAACTCTCAACTTGCACGACATTGCGCCATTAAACCCCCAACCGCCTTGGTCGTGCAGCCAACAACCGGCGCGCAGCCTCTACTTGCGCGACCCAACAACCACTTGCGCGACTCAACTACTTGCACGACGAGAGCTCGAAAATTATCTAAGTCTTGAACTTCATTACAAACGAGGAGGGTTGATCCTCTATTTATAGGAAAACTGGACCCCCTGCGTGGTGGCACGCATGTCTTCCCTCGGCGCGCAGGTTCCGGCGTGCAGCTCATCCTCCCTAGCCTCTGTCGCGCTACTCACTTGCACGACCACACAAATACTTGCGCGAAGTTCTTTCATTTTCCATATTTTGAAGATATAATCTTGAGAAACAATAGACGCACAAGTTTCCAATTTTCCTAGGCATCGGTGTGCAAGTCTCTTCACGGCGCGCAGGTCACTTGCGCGACCAGCCCAAAACTTGCACCGCCCTTACCCCTTTGCCATTTTCCCATGTTTTGATATTGAAAAACATATGGTGTTCATGTTTCCTCTCCTTCAAGTACATGGTGCACAAGTCTCTTTGCCAAAAACACTTTTCTCCATTTGTCGATTTTCAGGCCCAAAATTTTGGCAAACACTGGGAAATGGTGTCACCTTCAAAATTGTTTTCTGCTTAAACTGTATGATCTCTTTGCTGGTACACATTCTGAACTTCTACTGAGTATTGACAATAAACACAAACCATACTACAAATCATGCATAGAAGACCATGGTTCCAAAAATCCCTACCAAAGTTCTCACCTCATAGAGTATGCTCACACTGCTGACACCGGTGCATAATCGTTGAATCCTCTCCCGTAAGAGTCTCTAATTGTAAGAATTGATCCAACGACTCCACTAGAATCTCTGAGCTCCAAATGAGATCCATGGAAATATCAGAGTGACTAGAACCTATTTTTATAAAAACAACATCTAAGGTGGAGTAGAAATGGATCGTACCTCAAATAATCTCTGGAGGGTCGTGGTCATAAGCCTATGCCGCCTAAAGCTGAGCTTATCCATGTCCACCTGATCCCTGAGGTCGGGGTGGACCACCTGGGGGTGGTGGTAGTAGTACCTCAAACCATTTCCCATCTCCTGCTGCATGTCCTACTCCTCTTCCACATCTGCCACCCTACGAACCTTCTTGCTCAAATATTTGTTGCTATATCAGTGGTCCTTTGACCATCTACTGATCGTTAGTATGGCGGGTTGGGTAATCGGGAGACATGTGACCGTGCCCGCCACATGAGTATCATATTATGCTCCTTTGCTGACATCCTATGCCTTGTGATATACACACCTCCAACCCTTCATATTGGACCCATAAACAAAAAGGTATGTCCTTCTTGGACCTCTGCATCATTTGCCTACTCCCTGCTACAGATGACTCGACTACCTGTCGTTCAGTGGTGGCTCTCACTGTCAGTGCCTAATCCGCTAGAAATATCTCCACCAATAGTGCTCACTTTCATACTCTAGCATGTGTTGGGTTGTTGATAGATATCATTGATACTCTGATATCTTATTAAATACACTTCTTAAAGGTTCGAGCCCTAAATAAATGGTCACGTACCATGTCGGTGGAGTAGCGAGAGAGGTAAGTAAACCATTCCAAGTATTGGACCACTGCCAGGCTACCCTGATATAACTGTAGTTACTCTTGAATTTTCACAGAGTGTAGAGTCAACGGTATGAACTCTTCCCTGAAGAGGCTCTCAAAGTCTTACCAGGAAAGAGTCATCTCATCTTGTGCCTCGAGCGTCAGCCTCCACCATCTCCCTATTGTGCCCTAGAAGAGGCTAGCAGCTAGGATCACCATCTAGTCTGCTGGTGTCTCGACTAAGGGGAAAACTCATGCCACAGTGTCCAGCCAGTCCTCAGATACCTGTGAATCAGTCTCGCCTCAAAACCTCATAGGCCTCTGTCTATAGAACTTATGCAACGTGCTCAGTCGGCGTGCATGGTATACTGGTGGAACTGGTGGAAACTGCTGCCCTATGGGGGGTGGCACTGCTGGTACACCACCCAAAGGTGATGTCCCTATAAGATGGCCATGCACTGATACCTCGTCACTTGGTGGGATGTCATCGTGATATCTCACTGGAATCCTAGCTAGCTGTCTAAGTGGTAGCATTATGTAAAGAAACAGATGCACCTCAGTCAACAAGTTATACCTGGTGAGATGACTCAAAAGGGATCAAAAGAAAAAATATTTTCAAAACACACGCAAATAGTGTTTTTGTGTATCGTGTAAGAAATCAAAACTCAGGGTCCTATTGTATAGATATGTTAGTCACCACACCAAAACTGGACTCCCTAGACTATAATCTGAACTCAAGACACTTAACACTATTTATCTATTGAAAACAAAAACTCTTAGTTCTTGTGGTAGAACTGACTTCCCTCTAATACCACTTTGTCACGACCCGTCACCCGGGGCCCATGCCATGACTTCCCCAAGCTCGCCTTCCATAGGCCCGGGGTTGGCGATTAATAGTGAAAAGTCATATCCCAAAAAGGGAAGGCATTTCCTTTAAACCTATAGACACACAGACAAGGTACACAAGAAAAACCAACCACCAAGTAGAACTGATGATAGTAAAAGTGTGAAATGAAAGTAAAAAGGTTCAGCATACAAACCCAACTAAAAAGAAAGTACAAAAAAATAGACAAACATGCTCCGAAGGTCGTACACCAGGGATCCTACATGATGGGTAGGTACAGCTCGTTGTATGTGATCACTACAACTCCTCACATCTATCAATCACCTCCGAGCACTGTTTAGACCTGGCCCGCCAAGTATTAGTCAAGATGCCTATCATCTTCAAAAGACACAACAGGGTGCGGGCAAAGCCCGTGCATGGGTGAGTATAACATTACCCAGTACGGACCCCAAGACTCCTGAAGGGCTCCCATAATTCACAAAGGAAAAACAACAAAGCATGATCTTAATAACAATGTATAAAGTAAAAGATAGTTCACACCAGGTATACAACATAGAGAATAGTAATAAATATGATTAGTCTTAAGATAGACCATTTTATTCTATTGAGAGGTTCTGTTACCGATCCAAAAAGGGTTATTGTACTGCTAATCCACAAAGGGTCTCTCTACAACCGATCCAAAGAGGGTTGTAGTACTTCCGATCCATAGAGGGTCACTCCAATGTCGATCCACATAGGTCCATACTATTGTCGATCCACATAGGGTTGCACTATTACTGATCCATGATGGGTCTCCCTCATACCGATCTGCGGAGGGTCACTCTTCACTTGACAAACAACCACAGGATTCCCACACTTGGTTCGCTTAAGTTCCCAAGATTATTCTCCTCAATATATTTTTCCTACCTCAACCGCCATGAATTTCCACAAAGAAGTAACCCAATATAACTTCATGTCTTAAGGGTTCCAACATGACAGATGGTGCATCAATCAGATGCCCAGTCTGTAAGTTAAAAGAAAAAAGGTAAAGAGGTCCTCGTTGGATTCGAGTTCAATCCAACCCAACTATACTCCAACTTTTTGCAAAACCCAAATGGAGTATCTAAAAAGAACCAGCTCATCGTAAGGGTCCTCAAGCCATAGATGACACATCAATCAAACACCCGGTTTTCAAGTTAAGTTAGATTTAGTGAAACAGAACCGGTCAGGTCTGGGTCCGGTAGGGGTCCAGCCAAACCGGCATGTTGGGCCCATGGGTCCGGTCTATCCAGTGGGTCCGGCCCATCCAGCAGGTCCAGTCGTCCATTGGGTCAGGCCCACCTAGAAAACACGTCCCATATGCGGGCCGGTTCTCCCAGCTAGCAGCGCCAGCAGGACACCGCCCCTACTTTCGTAATGGTCGGATGGAGCCGGTTGTTGTCTCCAGCCAAGCAGCCCAACCATGCCACTTTGTTTCACCCAAACAGCACGTCAGCGCCACACCTTCCACCTGCTGCTGCCCAGCTGGCTAGAGCTCTTGCCATCACAGTGCTTGCGGGTGAAGCCGTCTCTACGCGGTCAGCACGAACTGGCCACCACCGCCGCGCCAGTCATTCTACATTGGCGGTTTCTTCCTTGAACCACTGGAGATTCTACGATTGTCCGTTTTCTTTCCCTTCTTTGCATACAGGCCACATGGGTCACTACCTTCACTGTGAGGCTCTTACATTCATCTTGCTTCCACGTCGCCTTATCACACACAAGAATACACATAAACTAATAATGGCAGCGGGTCTAGACCTTGTTTAGATTTTCTCACTTCCTCCGCATTAGCGTTTTAACAAGGGGTGATAACAATCATAATTTAGAAAGAACAATCCCCAAAATAAGACCCTGTAACAACACCTGCAAGAACAAAAGATATGCAGGTCAACCATTTGGTCAATTGATCCACGTTCATGGTATTTTTCAAAAACAAAAAGAGAAGAATCATAAAACACTTAGAAATAAAATTAATTCCTCTACCTAGATTCGTTGGAATCCATTGTGGACGAAGGAATATACATTCAAAGTCATTCGCCAATGTTTGGTTTGAGTTCTCCAATGGTCACCGATCGATAACCATTTTTCATTGGAGGGAGACATCATCGGTATTTCGTCAAAGATTCTTACCATGGTTTGTGAATTCTCTCGTCAACAGTTTGATTAAATAAAAAGAAATCTCAAAGTTGATTTCATTAATGGAGTTCATTAATGAACCTCAATTAATGTGTCAAGTAATCACAAGAATGAAGCTGTTACAAAAACAAAGTAACATGTCGTTAAATGAATCTCATTTAATGATCATTTTTAAACTGCAGTACCACCAACTAGTCACTCAATGGTGGAAGAAAAGAATAAAATAACTTATAGTTATTTTATTATTATTTTTATGAAATTCCAAAAAAATATCTTTTTCATCCGACCCTTGCCGGTCGAAGTTAAGATTCCCCTAAGAGAATCATGGTGCTACGAATTCAATGGTGCACTCAACTTTTTAATTAAATCACTTGTTCAAAAGTTATAAATCCCCTCTCACACGTTTACTAAATCTGCCTTAAAAAAAGGTCAAATTTTTTTCTAGCCTCTCCAGGCCTTGGAATCACGTTTCATCGATTTTTGCAGTCTCGTAATAATTCCATATAATTTAAAAATATATATATATATGGAATTTTTTGGTCTTTAAACCAATCCCCTATATGATTGTTCTATACTAGATAACTTTGGTATTTGGAAAATGTATGTACACTCACTGAGTGAAATAAGACTCTTATATCTGTCATGGATTTTATTGATCCTTATAATGTATGTTGATTCACATAACACTTTGATGAAGAATAACTTTCTCAACCCAACATAAACTAACTATATGAATCGTATCTCATTTGAAATTTCTAATTTGACATCAAAATATACTCCTAAGAAAATGACTACACTTGCACTAAAATTCTTGTAGATAAAGGGCTCTCACTCATTCTTTAGGAAATAAGATTACCATATGGCTTCATCAAAGAATTTTTTCTATGATTTGGATACTTCCAATAATCTATAAACAGATCTATACGACTTTAATATATTATTGTCATCCTTTTTTCACAAAACCATCTCATTGAGACATATAAATATCTTCAATAAGGTTTCCATTTAAGAAATTTTTATTAACATCCATCTTCCAAATATCATAGTCATGGTAAAATTCTATGAAAAGTAGGATTTTGATGAATTTAATCGTGAAAATTGGTGAAAAGTTTTCATCATGGTCCATTTCTTGACGTTTCCTAAACCCTATTGCCACTATTCCTTCTGTATAGGTACTAAATTTACCTTATATGTCTAGTTTCTTCTTAAATGATCATTTACAGCCAACATGGCTTATATCTACAGAGGATCCACTAGAACCCAAACATGGTTCAGATATATTGAATCCATATCATAATTAATGGATTATTTCCATATTTCCACGTATAGACTACTTATTTTTTCTTTTTAGGAAAGAGTTTTATCATTTTCAATCAATAATGAGTAACCATCCTCAATAAATAGAAAACTACATATCCATTATTCTCTAATATCTTTGGTTATTCTATACATTACTTGTGTCTCTAGAACAACCTACTCCTTATGGATATTGGTAAATTTTTTTCATATGTTAACTCTTGTGTATCTTGGGAATCAACTTCAAATAATTCAATCTTTCTCCCACTATAACATTTTTAGATATTATCACTCTCAAGTAATAAGGATTGTATTTAAACTATAACTATGTTTTATATGGGGTTGTATAGATAATATCCAATTATTTACTTGGGATATCCTATAAAGATATACTTCATGTACCAAGCTTATAATTTATTTATATAAGTGTCCTTAATAAACGTCTGAAAACCCCATACTCGATTATATGAAATTATGGGTTTCTTTCTACTCCAATGATCCAATGGAATCTCAATTTCTTACATCGTTAGAACATGGTCTAGTTGTTATATCACTGTATGAAATTCATATCCCTTAAGGGGTTATGAAATTTCACCATGACTCATCATCAACCTAACTATGTCCAAAAATGTGTGGTTTCTCCTTTCAGAAACTCCCTCCCACTATGGTGTATAATGAGAAATGGGTTGAGATAGTATCTCAAACCCCCTTGGATAGTCAATGAGCTCTTGGTTAAGGTATTTTCTACTTTAATTAAGTAAAAGTTTAATTATCTTCTTACCAATATTATTCTATTTTTCAATATTGAAATACTTAAATTTCTTAAAGGACCTAGACTTATACCTTATGAAGTACACATATACATATCTAGTCAAGTAATTGGTAAAAGTTATGTAGTATGAGTATCCACCTTAATCAACAACTAGAAAAGATATACATGAATCTATGTGTACCCATTTAAGAACCATTGTGTCCCCTTCACCCTTTCTACCAAATATTTGGTTGGTTATAATTCCATTCAAATAAGTGAGATATTTTTCATGTGGTTTTATTCCAAAAACTATAAATACTCATCTTGATAGATCAATGTCAAACAATTCTCATTTACATGACTAATTCAATGATTCCATAATTAACTATGATATGGGTCGCTTGGACTTAATTCATTTTCAATTTCCAACACATGGTCTTCATATTCTAGTACATATAATTATTAATATGGTACGGAATACCATAACATATTTTATCTTTATAAATAACATCTTTTATCCCCAAACATGAATACAAATTCAACCATGTATAGACTGGGCTCAAATATAATATTCTTGGTAACATTAAGAATATAATAAAAATTCTTCAAACATATAATCATTATCATTGGTAATGTAAGGTGGTAGTCAGATCTATCTAATGTAGCAATTTCTACTCCATTGGAAGATTAAAGATCCCCCTCTCTTGGGCAAACCTTCCAGAATATAATTGGTTCCTCTATTTTGATTCAAATGTGAGAACTGAAAGTCATATCTAATACCCAACTACTATATATGGAATGGTTACACCTAAAAAAATACCTTTAATATTCTATGTGCTTCTTCATTGAGGTGAAAGTTTTATTCCAAGGGATGATATTGCCATATGAAAAAAAACATATTGCATATTTTTCCTTATCTCACGAATATATTTTCATTTTATTAGTCATATATTTCAAAGAATACTTAGACATTGATATGGTCTTAGGTCCCTTTTCCTTGATCTTCTTTTTTTCAACATAAATAATCTTGTTTGTCACACCTCATGTCCTTATTTACTTGGATAATTAGGATAAGGAGTTCTGAGAGTGAATTATGAAAATTGTCCATATTTTAGTTCACCATAAATCTTTTGAATCACAATGGTAGTGAGAAAACCATTAGATCTATGAACAACTAATATGGTAGCTTAAAACCTAAGACGTTCAAATGCTCAATATATCTAATCATCTTGACTAAATGATGTTTGGGTAGTCCCACAACCCCAATAATGCATGTGAAAAGTTCCTTATAGATCTTATAATTATATTTTTTTCCTTCTCTTAATAGAGATCATGGGCATGGAAAAACAGTCTATATGAATCTATATCCCCATGTATGTTTTGGAGCTCACTAATCATTGACCTCAACATGTGGAATTGGACATCCAAGTTATCATCTATGTGTTTTTGAAAGACAGATTTATTCTTCACACTAGCCTATTATAAGGTTATCTCTTAAAAACAGGGGACTCTATCATATATAATTTCTATGGATGGCATGTTATGATGCCCAAGAACCCATACCACTCCTCTAAATTCATCCTGATGAGGATATTATATTTCTACAAAATCCATTTCAATAAAAATTTAGTTTCCATGTTTCATTCCATTTACTTCAAAAAAACATGGAATTTAGTTCTTCATCCTGATTATAAGAAACGTGACATGATAAATTTTATTTATTAGTCTCCCTCTATTTTATGAAATACCAATAGCATTCACTATTAGATTTGTAGTATCCTATCATGTGGATATCATAGTAAAAAGGATCTATATTTTTTTTCTCATAACCTAGACTTGGGCCAAAAAAGTTATTTGAAGGTTTTTAGGTATGTGGGTCTTTAATAATACATTTCTCACAGCTCCTAGATCTATTCAGTAGACTCCTCAATCCAAGAATCATATAATCTGATTTCTTCAACACTTTCTTTCAAATTACACCAAATCATACTTGGGTAGTCAATAGTTGATGTCTAATAGTTTAAATGAACCCAAAACTCTTATTAAAACTCCATTATAATTGAAAGCAACATGACTTGGTCTAGAAAAGTACTTTTAACTATGGTTTCATTTTAACTCAAGTCATAAAAGGTTATACCCACTTAATATTTCCCTGAGTGATTTTTATATACTATGTGTAAATATACTTTATTTTATCATTTTACAATTTTGTTAATATTATGTTTATTATTATAATTATTCAACCATCTGAATCTAAAATAATTTATTCATAATTAATTTATTTTAGTTTCCGTGGTTCCAAAAATATGATTATATTTATCATGCTTGTTAGTATGTGATAACACTCACATACTTAACAATGCATAAATATAAACATTTATCATATAATTATTCATTTTTATCTTAATATTTTTGTCAATTATCCTATATGACTGTATAACAAACACTTGATGAAATAATTAACCATGTGAGACGAAAATGAATAATTAATGGCATGAACATGATCATGAGTTGACATCTATTGGTTGATTCATCGAGTGCATAATGGATAAATGAGACCCTATGTAGAATATTTAAAGTCTCCCCCTAACTCCTATTGGAGAACCCATTAAATTCTTGTTCATTTCATTTTTTTTGTTCCACATCATCTCTCAACTCAAACTACATCATTGTGAATTCCTCTTATCCTTATAATGTATACTCACACACAGGTGAATGGAACTCATGATGTGATAATTAAGTTTTATCGCTCAAATGTGGAAACACATTCCCTTATACATTTAAATATGGAGGGATGAAGCACAAATCATAAAAACCATAAACAATTATTGCATTTTAAAATTCAAATGCAACAATTAAAATAAATAAATAAATAAGAAAACATGCATAGGTTGATATTAACTTATTATTAGTCAATATAAACTAAAATTTTATAAAAAAAATTAAAAAAAATCTAAAATTCAACTTGAGGGTATTTTAATATGTTGAACTCGTATTAAAATAATTTTAATTAATTATCACTACATCTCATGGAACTTTAAATAATATTTTTGAATTGTAGAGATTTATTAATATTCAATCCATTTTTTTAAAGGTAATAAAAATGGAAAAGTTACTAGTTCTAGGGCACCAACTCCACTGTTTTAAAACCCTACACAACACCATATGAATGAGAAAACATTCCATTAGTCTGGGTTGTTAATTTTTCTACATAATTATATATGTATATACTAATATATATTTATATTTATATATTTTTATATATTTTTGTTCAAAAATGTTCATATATATTTGTTATAAATATTAATATATTTATCTACATATATGTGTGTGTGTGTGTGTGTGTATATTAATGTGTATGTATTTATATATTTATTGAAAACTGTGTGTGTATATTTATATTTATTGTTCCAAAATATTTGTATATATATGTTCCAAAATGTGTATATTTATGTGTATATGTTTTATTATATATATTTATATATTTATTTAAAAATTTCTAAATTTGTGCTTGTGTATATATTTTTTTTGAAATGTGTGTGTGTGTATGTTATTATATATAAGTATATTTGAATATATCTATATATATAAATATATATTTCTATTTATTTATATACAAATATTTATATACATATATATATATATTATTGTTATATTTTTTATATTTTTATATTTATATTTATTTTTATTTTTATTTTTATTTTTATTTTTATTTTTATATTCATGTGTTCCAAAATATGTGTGTGTGTTCATATTTTTATATTTGTATATATATTTTTATATATTTATGTATATATATTTATTTTTTTATATTTATTTTTTTATTATATATATATATATATTTATTATGTATTTATTTTATATTTTTATTTTCGTGTATTAGTATATTTTATATATTTATTTATTTTTATATTTTCATATTCATTTATATCTTATTTATATAATTTATTTAAACAAATTTGGATATGTAAATAAATTTATTATATATTATATTTACATATATATATTTTCTAATGTATATTAATGTATTATTAAATATCATTGTTTCATAATATAAATTTCAAAAAATTATATTACATAAAATATGATAATAATAATGATAACAAATTTTTATTCTAATATGAATTAATACTTTTAAATTAGGGTACCCTTTAAAAACACTAAAGTAGTGCTAAAAAGGGAAAGGTTATGGAGTGTAGTGGAAGTGGTTCGTCTTATTCCCATGATTGGTTTTTCATTGGTTTCTTCGTATTACTTCTAAGAACTCAATGAATAATAACCATTAAATCCTTGAGACAATATCCTTCACATAAAATTTGTAATTAATTTTTAAATAAGAATTATGTCTTGTCTTTGATTTCTTTCCTAGTTGTGGAATAGGTTGACAAATCCTGTTATACCATTTTTGGGATGAATTATTCATGTGTATAATCCTTATATATGTATCCAAATATGCTCCCCAAATCGTATATTGTCATGAATAGATCTTTGTATGCTAGTTCTAAAGAATGATTTCCTTGCATCATTCTCATTGATTGCAACTAAAATTCCTTATAGAATAAAATGGGTCAATCAAGATATATTGGGTACTTGAGAGGGAGGAAGAGGATTTATGCTCTCCATTCTAGAGAATGTTCCCTCAAGTCTTGATATAATTCTCTAGAGAAAAATGTTGTGCACAACTAATCCATTAACCTAGAAATGATATTATTTTTTTATACTTAGGGTTAAATATTAGTTATTTTATAAAGGCCCTTGACTAATATCTTTATCCTAAACAGACCTGATTTTGAGTAATGATAATATCCTTATTATTATTTCCATGTAATGTGATAAACTCATATATATTTATATATCATTTCAACTAGACCCTTAAATCATCCCATCAATCCTCCTCGATATTTATCAAACCTTGAATGATAACTATTTATTTAAACAAATTCATATCATTGTATGATTCATTCAATAAATATTTATGTGATCAAGAAAACCTAAATAATTATTATTCCTTATAACCTAAGAATAATATTTATTCCAATATTGAATATAACTATAACTTAACTCACTTTCTAGTTATACTTATTATATGATCCTCTAGACCTCTTTATTTGTCGCATTAGGCTAAATAGTCTAAATTCCAAGATCATTGTCTCACAATACATTAGGGAACCCATTAAAAATGTTAATTTCACAATGAAAACAACCTACTAGAGATCCTCACAGTGTAATATAATCTCTTTGTCAGAATATCTCATCAAGAAGGTTACATGCTTGTGTTATCAACCTATATGCTTGATATATATATTTCTTTGGATTTCATGAAAGGAACTCATAAATAAAATAACCATGGACTTTAACTGAATCATATTGTCTTATTCAATACAAAGGGATTGATATATTTACTTCCATTAACTCAAAATATACAAATCCTTTCTTATCTTATTCATTAATTTCATATCACTCATGATGCAACCAATATATCATACATCATTACGAACATATGTCTTCATAGTTTTCTTTGTAATTTTCTCCCTACCTAACCAATTTTAAATAATCTCAATTGTATGTAATAATACCCATATCTGAATATATTAATAACCAATGAAACATATAACATGTAATATTTCTAAAGATGGGTCTGTTCTCATAACCTTCTCTCTTGGAGGTTACCATGCGATAACTTCATGAGAAGAAGTCTAAATGTATTATGAGTCCCCTATACATGATATCTTGAATCATATGTGTCATGTTGGAGATATTTCAACCATCTATGAACATGTATTTAAGAATATTTTCATAGATATTCAAGGTTCTATTCATAGCGGGTAACTACTATGACCTTTCGATGTGATGGATATTCTAAGAAAATTATCAAACTAATTTTATATAGAATAACACTTATCGTATGATGATATATTTATTAATATTAAATAATTTGAATCTATGGGTGATCTAAAGTTCAAATTAATTGGTTCAAGGTCTCCAATGTGAACATACTCTCACATGGAATAGAACCAATTTCTAATGACTTTCAGTTCGTTGGCTATCACATGATATCAATGCTTATACTAATATAAGGCTTTAGTCAACCGATCCGCCACATTCTCCATCATGGAAACTCTACTTAATTTGAAATCATCACTTTGAGAAAAATACCTTAAGAGGGATTCTTATAAAGTAAATGATCGGTCTTTTTATTTGACCTTAGCTCCTTGTCATGGTCCACCACTATAGTATTATCACAATATAATGTGATAGGATCTTTAATTCTTGGAACCACATCAAGATCCTAGACTCAGTGATGTATTCAGGATCATGACACGACCTAAGACATAAAAGTAAGGGAGGTGGTCAATAATGATGGTTAATGACAATATTCATCTTAGATAAACAGTTTGTAAAAAATTATTAATAATAAATTAATCCTCTAATAATTAAATCACAGAATCAAATATAAATTAAAAAAACTAAATTATAGGTATGGACTAAAATTGATGTAGGTGGGTATGATTTACTACCTCAAAGGGGATCTACTTTCACATATTTTATTTTAGAGAATTCTAAGATTAAGTCTACCTTGAAGCTTGTGATGGTGAGGGTTAATCATGTTAATTAATTATTTAATTAAAAAAATAAGTATACAAGTAAATTATAATGACGTTAAATAAAACACCACATCCAAAGTAATACTACCCTATATATATTCAATCAAAGACATGGTTTATAAGATATTTTCTTCAAAATTTTATAATCACAAACACATCATTAAATTTAATTAAATTATTAAATTAACTAAAACACTAAAAATAAAAATTACTATAATTAATGAGAAATTTCTATCCACAATTATAATATAACTATAACTATATATATCCTAGAAATATTTTATCTGGTGTCATTTACTATGAATAAGTAATTATTTTCCACTGGGATCTAAATTGACCATAATGTTCGTGAAATTTCAGCAGCTCATAACTGAGATTTTTTTTATCATTTATAGGTTTGAATATAGTTATTACTCAAATGAATCGATTTGGAATGATGTTCTTGTTTGTGTGAATTCTATTTTTCTATTATCAGTTTTTTGGTTTCTGATTTCTAGATGTTTCCATGCATCCAATTGAATTAGTGGGAATTATTCTAACGAGCTATGAGTATCTCTTAGTTGTGAAACTTATATTGGCATTGGGTTAGAGTTTATCAATTTTAAAGAAATATACAATCATGACTTTATATAATTGGTCATATTCACATTTATCTATTAAAAATTAATTAAGGATGATCAAAATTTGTAAAACTATTAACCTCTTTATAGTCAAACATCCATGGCCTTGCTATTGTGTTTTTTTGTCTAAAGGTTTTGGTTTAGGTGTTACGTTAATGTTTTTGTAGCATGTCATGATTCTATTATTGGTGTAGTTAATGGTTTCATGGGTTTTCTTTTACCCATATTACCTATTATATGAATTTTATGCTTTAGGGGATTATTTTGATAATCCTTTTTCATTTGTAATTTGATATTCAATGTACAAGGATTCCCAATTTGATTCAATTATTATTATTCTAGGCTTATATTCATTAGTATATTAGATTGGGTTTTCATAGATGTGTGGTTTGGACATTACATGTTACATGGAGAATAATTTTTCTTATTGTTTTATATATCACTTCAATTATAATTTATGACTAACAGATCATTGGTGATGAACTTAGGAAGACACATATTCAATTTCATCACTAAATAGTTTTATTGGAGAGATTTTTTTGACAATTAGAGTAAGAACGTGAATGAATTATAATAAAATGATATAGTATTATTCCCTAAAAATTTGGTGGTATATAAATTTGGTATACCTAATATATGTATAGAGTACCGATGTATACTATATAGAAACATTGATCATCTTTAAACAATGACTATAGTGTTACACTTTGGTCTAATGAGATCACTAATAGGGTGAGGGGGTGAATGAGTGATACCTTTTAATTTTATTATTTATTCACTTCCAAATAACCTCTATGTATTGTTAAATATTTATCCTCTATTAATTTTATGTCCCATACTTACAAAAGTAATTTTTTTTATCAAGGTAGGGACACTGGTAGTTATAAGCTCTGGAATCAATGTGAGACAACTCCTTTCCAGGTACAGGTGACCTAGATTTTCCACTACAAATCACTGTTAGTAAAAAAAATTAAGTTAATCCCCTAAAAATATTATAGGTAACCTCCCAAAATAGCTAACAAAAAAACTACTAAAATTCCAAGCCTTTAGTGAATATAGTGGGTCATCTCCAACTAAAATCATTATACTGGTTCCCGCTAGTTAAATATTTCTCCTGGAAAGATTATGGTTGTATCCAAATGGGGTATTTATAATTCCTCCCAAAAATTCTTATATGGTCTTCCCAAACTACTCCTTGAATAGTTCTTGAACCACGACTATCTCTTGATGAAGTATATGTGTTTCCATTTTCTAATTCAGGTTTGTGGATCCAGATCGTCACATGATGGTTTATGGATCATTTCCCTTGCTCATAGGATATCCTAAAGATATTTTTAAGTAATAGGTATTATTAAGTAGTTCCTACCTCTCACCTATATCCCATATTTCACACATAATTAGTCATGTTAGCCTTTTTCTCCTTTGATGCACATGGAAATCCTAAATGTAACAAGATTATCCTCTTCTTCTTTGATTGAGAATATTCTTTCTATGTGAAAAAATTGTCAAAGGGTTCTCACATCTCATCACAATTCCCATCATCATCCCCTTAAATATTTATATTCATAAAATTTTTAGGAATGATATTTTCTTAATTTTGAAAAATAACAGTATATAAAATGTGGCAAGATCTTCTTGTATTTTAAACTAATACAAATTTGAGTTAAGGTTTCTATTTAAAATTTTTAAGACTCGTATATTTTATCTCAATGAGATATTTAAATTATCACATATTTTTCTACATAAAAAATCTTATAATTTAAAAAATTCAATTCTTAGTACATGTATGCATGAATTCATGAAATTCAATGTGGTTATTGAAATTTATAGACTCGAACTCTTCATGTTAGGCTTGCAATATCAAGGGATTCTCAAAATGGTCATCAGTAATAGACCATGGCATGGTCAATGCCATTTTGTATTTCCAGAGAGTCATCAAAGCCTTTACTATGGCATGAAATTTATTCTCTATCTATTTTGAAAAAATGAATAGATGTATGAGTCTCAATATTTTACATTGTGAAGCAACTCACATTAAATTACTAACACCATGATATAAAAAACTCACCATTTAACACATGTTATTGAAGCACACATAATGCTAACTAGTATGGCATTGTGTTCATAGTATAACTATTGTGAAACCATGATTTTAACCATGGTTAGTGAAATGGATTACACAATAGAATGTCCATATTCTACTTCCTGTTCCAATAACATCACAACAATATTTTCATGCCTCATGGATCTCCTTTGATCTCATAAAGAATCAGAACCTCTGTTATAATGTTTAGTCTATAAAGATTTGTGAAATACCATATTTTGAATTAAAATTTCTTCATAATATATAAATGCTAAAATCTTGAAACCCCATTAAATAGGTAATCACCCATAGTGTTACATTTATGTAGCTTTTATATTACCTTTACATAGGTTTCAATAACCCTTATATATATTATGAAATATTTAGATTACCCTTATACAGAAAATATTCTTTGGGATTGGAATTTATATAACCAATATATTTTCAATGTTACCTTTAGGTAAGTAACCATTTCAATTTAAAATAATATTAATTGTTTGTTAATAAATCCCAAGGCCCTATAAGTTATAAAAAATATTGTATAAAATACTCTCAACATAATTACATTCCATTATCTTGAAGATAAAAAAATCAATCATCACATATAAGGTTGTTTCTTAGAATATGTCCAAAACAAGTTCTTCACAGAAAGAATTGTATCTTCACACTTTTTATTCTATATATTATATTGTCCCTAGATATTTTACACATATAATTACATGATATTAGGAATAATTAAACATCAAATTATAATACAAGGATCTTAAATTCTAGAGTCTTAGAGATTAAGAGCATAATTGATCTTCATGATTCTAAAATAATAAAATATTTTATTTAATATTCATAAAAAGATACTAACATCCTTAGAGCCCTTACATTGAAATAGGATAACCTGGGGGATAACAAAGAACAGAGGGATGAACTAAAATCCTAGTAAGGGAATAAAAATAATAATAAAGCTTAGCACAAGGGTTAGAAGGCACAACATAATGATATTAAAAGGAATGTAACATGATTGAACATAAGGAATCCTAATATATAGAACATGGGATCATATAAAAAAGGATTTATAGTAATGTGGTAGAAACATAAAACATTAATTTATCATGATTTGAGGCTCATTTCAAATAGATTATAATTATTTGAGGCTAACCACTAAGATCGTTGCACATGGAGCATGAGTCAAGGCTAACCAACAAAACCATTTCACATGACGTATCATGAGACCAAAAAATAACTAATGCATTAGAGAGGTATCTAGTAACACCCACAATAACATTTTCATGAATATATTTTCCACATGAATAATCATACATAGGGAATCAAACGTAAATATAAGATTTTTCCGTAGAAATAATTGGGTATCATAATCATCTCATAAAGCTTAATAAATGGGTTTATCATAAAAGTGTCAATGGAAGAGTGTATTTGCAACATACATGAAATCTAATATAGGAGAATGATAATATATAATGATAAATTGTGTCCAACTAAAGTGAAATCATTTTTAAGCAATGTTTAAGAAACTTTTGAACTAAAACATTTTAGTGCAGTTTAAGGAAAATATTAATGAGAATTTAAAAAAGAAAAGGGTGTGATATTTTATAAAAAATAAGAAGTGAATAAAAAATGTTTTCAAAATAAAATGGGTGATTTTATAAAAAAAAATGGTGTCTAAAAAGAGATTATATAGTACACTATAAATTTGGTAAGATTTTGGGAAGTTATGTTAAATCGGACTTGTTTATTGAAAATAATTGAGTATGGAACCTTTTAAAAACATGTATATCCCCAAAAAAATTAGGATGAATGTAACTTGATACATGAGTTTGGAAAATATAAATATAATTTATAATATGTAAATAAAAATAAAATATAATTTCATTTGGGTAAAAAGATATAAAGAGTAACCTGAAATAATAATGGAGGTTTGGGTAAAATCCCTTACCTTAATTCTGAAGGTGTTCTTCACTTGGGTCTTAATGTCTTGGATAGTAAAATTAAATTCATTAATTAATAATTACAGATCAATTTTTACATTTATTTTATTTTTATAACTTTATTGTGTTTATTTATGTCCTTTTATGGGTTAATATATTAAATTTTATCATTTGGGATCGTTGGTTTCCTTGGTTTTCTTGATCTGTTTACTTGTATAAATGTATGAAAGGTCATATAAAGTGGGGGTAATTATCCAGAATTGAACATATATGTTATTAATTATCTTAAATAGGTAAAATTGGGATTATATATCATTTTTTTATATAATGAGAATGAATCATTAGATAAATAGTTAATGATAATCATTTGGTTTTATTTTGGCGTTTTTTTATCCCACGAACCCATTTTTCTTATAAATTAATATCATATGTAAAAAAAGATTCCATAAAATTAAATAATTCATAATATATATAATATAATATTGTTCAACCATAAAAATGGTTTAATTACCATCCTTCAAAATAGTAATGGAAATTGAAAACTTCATCGTCCTTAAATGTGATAAATTAACACATCATATATAATGATTTATTTTTTAATATAAAAGGATGGGGAAAGAGAGATGATGATGAATTATTCCATAAACATGATAAAATTATATTATATGTAAGATACTAGATTTTTTATTCTACTTGGACAAAGGGGATGTGAGTAAAAGATAAGAAAAGAAAAGAACTTGAAAAAAATAAAAGAAAACATAATAGGATTTTACCTCTTGATTCCTTCTTCATGAGAACATCCATAGGGGATTAGTTTTTATATTTTGTTAATAACAAAATATCCTTGAAAATTGGAAGGTATTGGGAAGATATTTGAGTAGAATTGGGACATGGCTCAAGGGTTCAGAGGTGTGAGTAGAAGAGGTAGGGAGAGGTGGTATTTATAGTGGATAGGAAGGGTGTTTTCTCATAATATATTTTATTAGTTTATTATTTTTTACAATTCCAGAAATAATGTTCATTTTTAAGAATAAAAAAAGTAATTAGATCATGTGATTTTGAAACAATGGTTCTCATATTATCAATCACTCAAGGAATAGTGTATTTAATTTATAATGTATATATCCCACAAATTAACAAACTTCATTGTTCACTAAAAATACAAGTATTTCAGAAAAATACCAAAACATCACCTTAACTATTTTTAGAAATGTATAATCAATGAATGAACTTATTTTTATGAAAATATTTTTCTACATATAAGAAACTTAATTTTTAAATAAAATCCTCATTTACATTGAAAATACAAATTTTAAAATTAAAACTTTTTTTCTAACAATTTGAAAACTAAATTAAGGTATCATAAAGTTATCTTATAATCATAAGAAATCAAGAAATTAATTTATAAATACATTTTATAAAAATAATTAAACTTTTAATTTATTAAATTAATCATAAAGTAATTTAAAAATTTAACAACACTTAATGTAATGCCCTGACCCCAGTTACCCAGAGTCAGTACATTATTACATAACATTGGCATGATTGGAAGGGATCAAATCGCAAAAGACTGATCAGTTTAGTAGCCCTATAAGTACTAGATACATTCATAAGTTTTACATTACATTATAAAATGAAACAAAACAAAATTGTCTGCATTGACTAAATTCATATCCCTTAGACTATCACTATAGGACAGTCATAATATACTTCTTCACATCCTGGGAAAAATAAAACATAGAAAAAGGTGAGCTCGGATGCTCGGTAAGGATAACAATATAGTGGAAACTTTCATAAATAAGAATAAACATTTAAGGCAATGTATAATACTAAAACACATGACTTTTAAACATAAACTTCATCATAATATAGAAAAGATAAATCAAATAATTCCATTTACTTATTCACATGGATATTCTACTAGTCGAATAATCACATGTAATATCAATAGCCAATTTCATAATGATGGAATGCATAATGTCAGACTTCATAACAACATAGTCGAGGCCTATTGACAATAATACAGATAAGATTTTGTCAAGGCCTTATTCCAAGACACTAGTTTGTCTCATGATACCTACAGATGCATCGGGGAGTGATAGTGGCCTCCACCCGTCACTTACTAAGTCCAATGCATTCCTCATATGAAAAAGATTAAGCATAACATAAACATTCATATTAAAACTAGAATATGAAATGTAAATACCTTGTCCATAAACCGTGAATGGTATACAAAAAACACATCCACAGTCAAACATATCATAAAAAATTTCAATACAATATGGATTATTTGTATCAAAATAAATCAACTTAAAAAATGTTTAAAATCCATCAAAGGATGTTGACATATATTAAATGAAAAATATTGGAAAGAAATATCTCATTCTATTTTGAAACCCTTTAAAAGTCACAAAATTATAAAATAAAACATTTATTTTTAAAATAATCATATAAGATTGTATGGGAAGCTTCGACGATGTTATAACGGTGGAAAATAGCCGCACCTGCTGTATAAGTTAAAAAAAATACATTCTTACCTTAATTTTGTCAAAAAGGTCATAAAGTACCTTGTTTAGAAAAAGAAATAAAGATTAATTTCAAAATATATATGGTCAAATAAGGGTATAAATTAATTTAACCAGTATTCTTGTAAATATTAAAAAAAAATTGAATTAAATTTTTAAGAAAACACATATGTGGATGATAAAGAGGTCCCAATATATACTTACGTATTAACAACCTCGGATAAGTAAAGAGATTGTATAATTAACACCTACATTATACTTTTACTTAGTTGATGGTTTGTTAACCTTCTGTATATTAGTTAAAAATTGTTATTAAATTATAAATGAACTATATACATAAATATGATATCATATATGATCCTCAAATATTGCTTTTGTTAATAATATTTCAGTAGTATCATTGTTTCATGTGTTAACTGATTCGTTTTCCTTTATATGATTGGTTAAGTAAGCCATGTTTGTTTTCTATAGGATGTATTTTATTAATTTAAAGGATAATATTATGTTCTTAAACATTATTTTTAATCATAAAATAAAAATTATTCTTGAATGATTACGATGGGGAATGAATCTCATCGCGTTCGTGGAGACGGTAATCCGTACGTACGCACGAGCAATAATATCATTATATTGATGGTGAAATCGTATATAATTGGATGTTATATCATATATACAGAATCAATAACATGTTATATTTATTATTTATATCAGTTATACTCATTATTATACCCATCCAAATAATTAAGTCTTTGAATAACAAACTACACCACGACGTGGAGGCGGTAAGCCGTACGTACACACATATGGTGACTTTGTCATTTATAGGATGGATAGAATAAAGAATATGGTTGTACCATATTTATAATAACATAATAGTTAGTATAAGGTACTGGAGTTATAATTTTGGTATGGAAAAAACAAATAAAGAGGATGTGGAAGAAGAAAAGAACTTGAAAGAGGGTGGTGAAATTATTAACTCTTCTCCAGGTGTTTCCTTTTGAGTTGATCAAAAGAGATACTTGGGTTAGAATTATGATCAAATTAAGGAATATAGGTCGAATTGAGGGTAGTTGGGAGGATATTTGTGCAGGTTTTGTCTGGGCCAAATGGATTTGCAGGAGTTAAATTAAGAGAAGCAGTAGTACCCTTTTATAAGAGAGGTGAGGGTCACTTTAGGAAAAGATTAAAAGATTATTTTATTATTAAATAATTTTTGGTTTATAATGGATACAAATTGATTTATTTCTAAGATAAGGTGGCTATGGGTCTAAATACTCTCAACAAATAGGTTTTAGACAAGTTTAAGTAAACATATTAATCTTATCTTTTTTATTTAACTATAAGTTACGAAGTTTAACTTTTACCGTGTCTTCACTATATGGTTAGTAACCATACACTAAAATTCATAGAGAACCTCAATTGGTTAATGAATGACATATATAATATTATTTAATCCCTTTTTATAACCTTATATTTTTATAAATATTATATAATTTAATAATATAATATTTGTTTTAAAAACTCATTTATGTCAATTTTGACACTATTTAGTGTTTGGTTTTTGTGAAAGTCATCACAACATTATTACTTCTAAAAAGATACATTTAATCAACACTAACATATCATATTAACCTAGGAAATTAGTTTATGTCATAAAAAAGTTGAAATTATATTTATTTTAATATTTATAATTCCATTTATTTGATTCTTTCATTAATAAGGTAATTACTGCATCATCATTGTGTCAAAAATAAATTTAATTATTTATTGTCTAAAAATTAAAAATAAAATACCATGATGTTGGAAATATTTTTATCTTTCTAATGAATATTTATAGTCCAATTTATCTTATATATAACCCTATATTAAAAATGGTTTATTTATTAAAGTTTGAATTTAACACTTTTAACTCCTCTTTAAATAAAATAATAATAAATGTCCTATTCTAATCCAAGTGGACCAAAAGGATCATATTTTATTACTAAGGTTGTTTTTGTTCTAATTACATTTATCTAATATAATTAGGACTTGTGTTAGGATAATTATAATATCATTTTACCTTTAATTACCCTATTTACTTTTAACTGTGGTAAATAAAAGTCAAAAGTTACTATTCATTAAAAATTATTTTCATCTTATTGAACCACATTTGACTTACTGATGTCAATTGTGTCTCTTGGATTTTTGAAATTCAACTCACAGAAGTGGTAAAATTTAGTTTTATGAAAATTTGCAAAGGCTCCTAGAAGGTGGGAAAAAGACGCTAAAAAGTTCAATAAAATTTTATATATCTAAACATAATATAAAATGACTCCAATTAATTGTATTGAACTAATATAGATATTATGTATCTATTTTTACCTAAAATATATTAAAATAAAATAACTAATTATTTAAATTAAAAGTCGGCTTTAAACAATAACACAGTGTTTTTCACTATTCATCAAAAATTGAAAGTTTTCAGAAAAATTCACCCTATGATAATTTTGATATAGAGAATTAAAAAATGAATTCTATTTTTACAAATTTAAAACATATAATTTGAATTAATTAATTTAATATTAATTCTCATTGTCAAACCCAAAAAATGGGTTTTTAAAAAGTAAAAATTATCAAAATATTGACAAGTTTTTATGTAAAATTTAAATGTAAAATTACTTATAATAACCTACATTGTATTAAATGATAAAAATATAATATAATTATACTTACAAATTTTCCCAATTCTTAAGTTAACACTATAAATTATTTCAATTAAAAAAGTTGTTTTCAATTAAAATTTAGTTTTTCTAATTATTCATCAAAATAAGAAAGTTATCAGAAAAGTACCAAAAATTTATCCAAACTAAATTTTTGTGTCCCTCTTCTAAAGAAGAATCTAATTTCATGAAATTGAATATTTAAAAGTGTCAAATATTGGTTTTAAAAATGTTTTTCCATTAAAAGGTGATAAAATTGCATTTTCTAAAAAATACATCCTTTATCTAAAAATTGAATTTGTTATTATATTATGTATAAGAAACACATATATGGATGTTAAAATTATATGGAATATATAAAATTCAAAATTCAGTTAATACAATTCATAACTGCTTTTAAACGGCTAGTTTGGTAAGTCGTGGTGGGCTTGAACTTGGTGCTGCATGTAGCGCAAGTTATTGAATTACTTTGAAGAGGTAACATACAATGAATTATTGGGTTGTTACAATATCCCCTCCATTAATAAATTAAGTCCTCACAATTTTAAGAAAAAAATTGTAAATAAAAAGTTAAAATTAGAAAATACTTTTGTGGAAAACCAACATCGGAAATTGGGTTAATAAAATTTAGTCCTAATAAGAGGGAAAATGAAATGAAAAATCACATCCAAATTATTATCTCAATTAGAAGAACATTGGTGGAAATTATGGACACATAATTAGAGGGAAAACGTAAATATTTATAGGGAGTGATTGTGTTCCTCAATAACAAACAAGTGTAAAATTAAGGTCCTCAAATCCATCAATAAATGATGATTTAAAATATCATCAGTTCAAAAAAAAAGGTATTAGGATAACACATTTTTTTTAATTTCCCTTCTCTAAAGTTTAAGAATTAATTTGTTCATAGAATAAGGGGGAAAATATACTTCACATGTATAGTTTCATCCTTTAAATAATTCTACCACAAACTCATTTTTCACTCTAATAGGTAATATAATTCCAAAATAATCTATTTATCCTAATTGTATAGGGTTACAATAATAATTAATTTTAATTCATTTGCCATACTTATTAAGAAAACCCACATTATACAAACAAGGAAATCAAGTAGGCCAGTGGTAGGTGATCCTGCCTTTTTCTCCCTTCTATTGCGGGTTCAATTCTTAGTGTCTTGTCGGATGTGATGGGTTATCATCCGACCTCAAGGTTTTTCTTTTTATAACAATCCAAAAAATAAGATTAAGAATTTTTTTTAACCTCAAAAAATAGTATTCAATGGTTAAATTAATCTATTCCAACCTTTAGACTTATCCAAAAAACTTTTGTCCAAACTTAAAGTCCAAAATTTATAAGGAAGGTAAACACAAAGAAGATCCTCTTTTCCACGTAATAACATGTGAATACCTTCATCATTTATTCTTTTAAAACATGGTAACACCCTGAATTACCATAAAACCTTATTTATTACATTCATTCTCCCTAATTCCTTATAGAATACTGGTTATAATCCTTATATCCAAAAATGTTGTAAACTCTAGCAATGATGGAATATACAAATCATTAATCAGTTTCAAGGTAGTCAAGAATATCAAATATAATTTATCCAAGTCAATAATATATTATTCCAAAATAAATACCTCGGCATCAGAACCATATTAAGGTTTATCATTCTCTCAAACATATATTTTCTAACAAACTTTAACCTGTTATTGAGTCTCTTTTCTTGGTTCCACAAAATCTCAAGTCCTTAATGAAATAGTACTGTAGTACAATCCTTATATACTCTATAATTATTAAAACATGTACATCTTTAATACAATACTCAAATGACATAATACTTTAATAAAAATATAAGAACTCTAATCATTCCTCTTCATCTTCAGTAGTATCATAACTTATTATTATCCAATGGCATCATTTGGGATATACTTTGATGATTTGGACATTGATTCACATAGTGTCCCAACTCCTTGCAGAGGAAGCATTGTACATTTGAAACCTTTTCCTTACCCTTGTAATCACGTACTTGGTGTCCTTTTTCTCCACACTTATAAAAAACTCTCATTCCCTTCAAACATTTAACAAGGTGATTCTTTCCACAATTATCACATATGGGAAAATACTTCTTTCCCCTCTTCCCTTTATCCATCTTTCTCTCTTCCATCCTTTTATTCTCTTTCTTCCCTTCAAAGCCATAGGACTCATGGAATTATTTACTTATCTTATTAACACTTGATACTATTTCATTATATGATGAGAATACGTGGGATACTATTTCCATTTTAAATGTTGTCTTAATACCATGAAATATATTATCCTTCTTAATCTTTGGATCATGCGTATTATTGGAGTTATCATTCCTTCTACTGTGAACCATTTCTAAGAAATGGAATACCCTAAGATAGTTTATAAATTACAATTTATAATTCCAAACTTGTAAAATACCTAACATAAATTGAAAATATTATGCATATAATATATAATCATAAAATGTTTTCTTTGGGGAAGTATTTACTTCTAAATCCTTCTTAATTGCTTGTAATAAAAATGTGAATTCTCCTAAGAATATCCCTCGGGAGTGTCATAACCAAGAGTTAATCAAGGCCCATTTTCATGTACTGGGATACCTTGGGTCATGCCTGAAGCTCATTGTCGGAGTTTTCACTCTTAGGTACATCTGTGCCAGAGCCGCCCCTACCTGCTCGTATCCAGACAGGGATGTATTGCTTTGAAAATACACAAAATCTCTACTTTACCAAAATTATAAGATGTTCTTCTATAATAATCCTCAAAGTTTATCTTAGTGTAATGTGCTATAATCAGAGTTTATCTAAATATAGTTTCCATGGTTTTTATTAAACTTCCTCTAATACCAATTGTAACACCCCAACCCTAGTTACCCAAAGTCAGTGCATTATTACATAACATTGGCATGATCACAAGGGATCAAATCCTGAAAGACTGGTCATTTTAGTAGCCTTGGAAGTACTAGATACATTTATAAGTTTTACATTACATTATAAAATGAAAAACAACAACAACATTGTCTCCATTGGCCATATTAATATCCCTTAGAATATCCCTAGAGCTTAGTCATAATATACATCTTCGCATCCTGGGAAAAATAAAACATAGAATGGGGTGAGATCAGATGCTTAGTAAGGATAACAATATAGCGGAAACATTTATAAATAAGCATCAACATTTAAAGCAATCTATAAGACTAAAACATATGATTTTTAAACTTCAAATTAATCATAATATGGAAAATATAAATCAAATAATTCCATTTACTTATTCACATACATATTCTACTAGTCGAATAATCACATGTAATATCAATAGACAATTTCATAATGATGGAATGAATAATTCCAGACTTCATAACCACAAAGTCAAGGCCTCGTGCCAAGACTTAAAATAATATTTTTTTCAAGGACTTGTGCCAATACACTTTTTTGTCTTATGAAACCTACCGATGCATCGTGGATTTATAGCGGGCTACACCCATCACTTACTAAGTCCAATACATTCCTCATATGAAAATGGTTAAACATAACATAAACATTCGTATTAAAACTAAGATACGTAAAGTCAGTAAGTCATCCATAAACCATGAATGGTCCAAAAATGGCACATCCACAGTCATAAATATCACAAAACCTTCAATACAATATGAAAGATTTGTATCATAATAAATCAACTTCAAACAAGTTTAAAATCCAACAGTGGATGTTGGAATAGATGAGATGAAAACTATTTGAAAGAAATACCTCTTTCTATTTTGAAACCATCTAAAAGTCACATTATTATAAAAGAAAACATTTATTTTGAAAATATTCTTATAATCTTTTATTGGAAGCTTTGACGATGTTATAATGGCGGAAAATATCCACACCCGTCGTATAAGTTAAAAAAAATACATTCTTACCTTAATTTTTTAGAAAAGTTCACAAAGTAACTTGTTTGGAAAATGACGGAAAGATTCCTTTCAAAAAATAAATGGTCAAATGAGGGTATAAATGACTTTAACCCGTATTCTAGTAAATAGTAAAAAGAATTGAATTACATTTTTAAGGAAACACGAATGTGGATGATAAAGAGGTCCCAGTAGATACTTAACTATTAACAACCTCGGATAAGTAATGAGATTGTAAAATTAACCCTTACCTGGTACTTTTCCTTAGTCAATTGTATGTTAAAATCATTTATAATAGTTAAAGGATTGTTATTAAATTATTCAAGAACTATATACATAAATATTATATCATATATGATTCTCTAATATTTCTTTTGTTAAAAATATTTCAGTAGTATCCTCGTTTCGTGTGTTAACTAATTCGTTTTCCATTATATGCTTGGTTACATAAGCCATATTTGTTATGGATAGGATGTATTTAATTCATATACAGAACGATATTATTTTCTTAAACATTATTTTTAATCATAAAATGCAAATTATTCTTCAATGATTATGATGGGGAATTAATCTCATCATGTTCGTGGGGACGGTAATCCGTACGTACGCATGAGCGACAATATCAATATATTGACGGTGAAATTGTATGTAATTGGATGGTATATCATATATACCGAATCATTAACATGTTATATTTATTATTTACATCATTTATACTCATTATTATACCCATCCAAAAAGCCAAGTGTTTGAATAACAAACTTCACCACGACGTGGAGACGGTAAGTCGTACGTACGCACGTATGGTGACTTTGTCATTTATAGGATGGATAGAATAATGAATATGGTTTTACCATATTTATAATAACATCAACTTTTTTATAAGGTACTTGAGTTATTATTTTGTTATGGAAATAACAAATAAATAGGAAGTGGAAGAAGAAAAGAACTTGAAAGAGGGTGGTGAAATTATTACCTCTTCTTCGGGTGTTTCCTTTTGGGTTGATCGAAAGGGATACTTAGCGGGGCTTTATGATCAAATTAATGACTCTATGTTTAAGTGGTGGTTTTTGGGTGGATATTTGGGTAGGGATAGGCTGATCCAAATGGATTTGGTTTTGTGAAATTAAGAGAAGGGAAAGTACCCTTTTATAAGAGAGGTCAGGGTCACTTTAGGAAAAGTTTAAAATATTATTTTATTATAAAATATTTTTCAGTTTATAATGGATCCTAATTTATTTAATTATAATATATGGAGGGTATGGGTCGAAATACTCTCAACCAATAGGTTTTAGAGTAGTTCAGGCTACCATATTAACCTTATATTTTAGATTTAACTATTAGTCAAATAGTTTAAATTTTACCCTTTCTTCACTATATGGTTAACAAACGTACTCTAAACATCCAAGAGAACATCAAGTGATTAATTAATTACATATATAATATTATTTAAGATATTTTTACGAAAATTATATTTTTAAGAATATTATATAATTTAATAATATAATATATATTTTTAAAAACACATTTATGTCAATTTTAACACTATTTAGTATTTGGTTTTTTTAAAAATCATCACAACTTGATTACTTCAAAAAATATACATTAAATCAACCCCAAAATGTCATATTCACCTATAAAATTCGTTTATTTCATAAAAACATTGAAATTATATTCATGTAATATTTATAATACCGTTTATTTGATTCTTTCATTAATAAGGTTATTACTACATCATCATTGTGTCATAAATAGATTTAATTATATAATGTCTAAATTTTCTAAATAAAATACAAAGATGTGTGAAATGTTTTTAGGTTTCTAATAAATATTTATAGTTGAATTTATCTTATGTATTACCCTATAGTAAAAATGGTTTTGTTATTAAACATTTAATTCAACACTTTTAACTCTTCTTTAAATAAAATAATAATAAATTTCCTAATCTAATCCAAGTGGACCAAAAGGATAATATTTTATTTCTAAGGTTGATTTTGGTCGAATTACACTTATACAAGACAATTATGACATGTGTTAGGGTAATTATAATATCATTTTTACCTTTAATTACCCTATTTACTTTTAATCATGGAAAATAAGTCAAAAGTTACTATTCAAAAAAAATTATTTTCATCTTATTGAACCAAATTTTACTTACTGATGTCAACTGTGTCTCTTGAATTTTTGAAATTCAACTCACAGAAGTGGTAAAATTTAGTTTCATACAAATTTGTAAATGCTCCTAGAAGGTTGGTAAAACACGGTAAAAAGTTCAATAAAATTTTATATATCTAAGCTTATTATAAAATGACTACAATGAATTATATTTAACATATATAAGTATAATGTATCAATTTTGACCTAAAATAAGTTAAAATAAGATAACTAATTATTTAAATAAAAATTCAATTTTAAACAATTACGCAGTGTTTTTCACTATTCATCAAAAATTGAATGTTTTCAGAAAAATACCATAAATTCACCCTAAGTTAGTTTTGATATTCCAAATTCAAATTTGAATTATATTTTACTAAATTCAAAACATATATGTTTCATTAATTAATTTAAAATTATTTCCCATTGTCAAAACCAAAAAGTAGGCTTTTAAAAAGTAAAAACATTCAAAAGACTGACATGTGTTTATGTCAAATTTAAATGTGAAATTAGAAATCATGACCCAAATTGTAATAAATTATAAAAATATAATCTAATTATACTTCCAAACTATTCAAATTCATAATTTAACACTATAAATTATTTCAATTAAAAACGTAGTTTTCAATTAAAATTTAGCATTTTTAACTATTCATGAAAATATGAAACTTATCAGAAAAGTACCAAAAATTTATCCAAACTAAATTATTATGTCCATGTTCTAAATAATAATTTAACTTCATAAAATTTAATATATAATAGTGTCAAATATTGGTTTTAAAAATGGTTTTCCATTAAAAGGTGGTAAAATTGCATTTTTTGAAAAATACTTCTTTTATCTAAAAAATTCAATTTGTTATAATATTATGTCTAAGAAACAGATAATATGGATGTTAAAATTATATGTAATATATATAATTCAAAATTAATTTAATACTATTTGTAACCTCTTTTGAACGGCAAGTTCGGTAAGTCATGGTACGCTTGAACTCAGTGTTGCATGTAGCGTAAATTATTGAATTACTTTGAGGTGATAACATAATATGAAATATTGGGGTGTTACACTTGATTAATAATTTTCTAACTATTTATTTACATATAACATGATATAATTATATCATATTTTTACTTATAAGATGGATAAATGTTATTTATAATTTCATTGGTGATGTTACTATTCAATAGTTTTGCTTACAATTTATAAGGTTCATGTTAATATTCAAAAATTCAAGTTACTATTACTTTGTTATATATTCCTTAACTTCTAAAAATTACTTTTATTTAATTAATTCTTCATTAATAAATTGTTTAAGGTGTTCTTACTATGATTTTATGTGATTATACTATACAACATAATTATAAGGAGGTAAATTCCATTGATAGAATTTAGGGTTGTTACATTCTTCCCCCTTATGAAATTTCACCCTCAAAATTTCATTTTACATTCTAAGATAATAGTATGTGTGGGTACTTTTACTCAATCTCTTCTCCCAGTTCCCATGTTTTCTCTTCATACTTATAGTTCATTCCTAGTACATTGACCAGGTGAGTAGTCTTATTGCATATAACTTTATCTCTATGATCCAAGATCATTACTGGATGCTCCTAATAAGAAATATATTTCTACAACTATACCACCTCTAAATTTAGTACATGTGAAGGATCTCTTATGTACTTCCTTAAGAAGGATATGTAGAATACATAGTGTATATTAAATAAGTTATGTGGAAGTGCTAGTCGGTAGGCCACACATCTGACATGATCATGGATCTAGAAGGGGCTGACATACCTAGGCCATAGCTTTCATTTCTTCACAAATCTCATGACTTTATTACATAGAGATATTTAGAGAAATACCAAGCCTCTGACCATAATCTTTAGGTCCCATCAATTATTGTCTATATAAATCTTCTATTTACTTTATGATGCCTTGATGTGATGCTGAATGGTTTCCCCCTTCTCCATTATTTCTTATACCATTTCATGTACTAGTATCTTACATTAACTAACTTAATCTCTACATTCCATTGTTCTCCATCTTTTCCCATAAAGGTCTTCATTTGTAGCAAGTTGGATACTAGAGTCAAAACTACTGTTGTAAGGGAACTTGACCTGAGGCAGATGTTGATATCATCCTTCTTTGAAGTCCATAGAACATGCTCTCAACATGTCTTCTAGTGTCTGAATAGTTCACTTATATTGGAAATTAGTTTGAGGATGATAAGTCAGATAGAAGTTCAGTCGGTGCTTAAGAAATGTCAAAGACTTGTCTAGAACTTTGAGGTGAATCTCGAATCTTGATCAAATGCAATCGAAAGTGGTACTCCATACATCCTAACCACCTCTTTGATATATATCCACTCAAATTGATCCAAAGGGAAGCCCTCTAAAATTTATGATAAAGTGATATGTATTTGTAAGATGATCCACAATAACCCAAATAGTATTGTTCCCTCTAGATTTATATGGAAGTACCATGAAATTTCATAGTGATGTTTTCCCATTTCCATTTTAAAATGGGTAATGGTTGGATCAACCCTTTATAATTTTTCTTTTTATACTTCACTTGCTAAAATACCATTCACTCTGGCATATATTGATCAATATCCTTCTTCATATTATCTCACCAATAGTTCTCTTAGAGATCTCAATACATCTTTGTGTTCCCTAGGTAAATAGAGAAATTCAAGCTATGTGCATCATTCAGAAGATCATTATTTTCTATAGATCAAATGGTACACATAATTGTGACCCAAATATTATGATTTCATCCTTATCAACCTTAAAATCATATGACTTCACATTTTTTGTAGTTTCCACCCTTTTCTGAATTTCTACATTATCTCTTTGAGCATCCTTTATTTTATCCAAGAGGGATGGTTGAGCAATCATTTGATAAAGGAGTAATAATGTTAATCCCTTTATTATTACCAGTCTATCCTTTGTAAGTATAAGAATATTAGATCATTATAAATTCTTATCATTGATAAAGGCACCAGATCCATTCTACTTAGAGCATTTTCCACCTTATTTTCTTTACAAAGATGGTAGAGGATTGAGTAGTTGTGATATTGGATGAGATTCAACCATCTTTGTTGTCACATATTGTAATCCTTTTACCTAAATATATATTTAAGATTCTTTTGATCATTATACATCTCACACTTCACCCCATAGATATAATTCCGCAATATTTTCAATGCAAAGATCACAGCTTCCAACTCTATAACATGCATCAGTTAGTTTTTATCATGGATATTTGACACCTTTAAGGAGTATGATATCACTTTATCATTTTCTATCAGCACACAACCTAGGCCCTTCATTGAAGCATTGTTTTATACTAAAAATATTTCTCCACTTGTCAGTATTATGAGTAAAAATGTAGTGATAAGACTCTTTTAGAGCACCATAAAGCTTTCATTTCATTCTTGAGTCCACAAAACATCACATCATTTTGTGTCAACATGGTTGTCAGGTTTTTAAATCATGAAAAGTTATTAAAAAATTTTAGGTAATACCTAGCTAGACCAATGAGACTAAAGATCTCCATTACAAATGTTTTCCTTGGACTCTCTTCAATTTCCTTTGTCTAATAAGGGTCCACATATATCCATTTGATGGTGATAACATGCCCCAAAAATGATTCATCCTCAATCCAGAATTCATATTTACTATAATTTGCATAAAGTTTTTCCCTTTTCAAAGTCATCAAAATATTATTCCAATCCACTCTATGTTCCTCCTTTCTCTTAGAGTATATTATAATATCCTCAATAAAGACAACCACAGAATGTTTAAGGTAATATATAAAGACTCTATTCATTGAATCCATGAAAATTGATGGAGGACTAGTGTGTCCAAAGGGTGTAACTGTGAACTCATAGTGTCTATACCTCGTTTGAAAAAAATTATTTGGAATATCTTCCCTCCACACCTTTAATTAGTGAAATCTCCACTGATAGGCCTCCTTAGAGAAATAATCGGCCCAATATAACAGATCGAACAAGTCATCTATCTGTGGTAGGGAACACTTTTTCTTTATCATGATTTTATTGAGCTCATGATAATAAATTCTGGTATGCATTGATCCATCCTTATTCTTGAGAAAGTGGACTTGTTCACCCCATGGTGAAGCACTTGGGCATATCAAACCCTTGTCCAGATTATCTTGTAACTGCTTCTTTAGTTATTGCATCTCAAAATTGGCCATTCTATAAGGTTTCTTTGATATAGGAAGAGATCTAGGAATATGTTTAATTGAAAACTCAACCTCTCGATCAGGCAAATGACCATGTAATTATTTAGTGAATACATCAGTATAATCCCTCACGATGGAAATGTATTCGTGTATGATTCTATCCTTTGTCTCAATCATTTGAGCTAGATATGATTTCTTATAATGAAGTAATATCCACACTTGAGACAATGATTCTAAAGAAGATTTATCCTCCTCCTTACACTTGTATAGAATTGGATGATTCTTTGGGATGTGAAGAGTGATCTCCCATTCCCGATAGTTGATGTTGATATTGTATAAATATAGTCAATCCATACCCAATATAGCATCAAACTCAACAAAAATTAAGTATGAAAAGATGTTTTGGGAGGTTTAGTCCACAAAAATTAACCGGGGATGAGTTATATTCTTTGGATGCAATAATTTTCCCATTTTTTGTTCTCAAAGATAACTCAACCTCCATATGTTGATGTGGTGTTTGAATAGTTCTATGAAACCTTAAAGAAATTAAAGAATGCATAAAACCAGAAACAAATAGTATGTTTACTATTCTTGAATAAATAACTAGTGTACATCTCACCACATAATTGTCTAGCTCCACCACAGTAGTAGTGATATCATAAACCCTTCCTTTTTTCCATGGACGTCATTATCGATTGCCTCCAACAACCCTGGAATTAGGGCATTGGTTTGAAAAATTCTCATGTTCCTTGCATTTGAATCACTACACTACTAGATGAGCATTGATACGAACCTTCCATTCATCATCCATGCTAGTGGGATTCTTTAAGTCCCTTCGGTAGTTCATAGCCAGATTCCCCATTCTTTGACATTTGGAACATTTCCTAGTTCCCTTTAAAAAGGTCTCACAATTCTTCTTCCCCCAATTTTGACACAGGGGTTATTCATTCTTCTTTCCATCATGGGATTTATTTGAGGATCCACCCATATCAGACTCTATATTCGTCTTTTTTCTATTGGGCCCACAATACAATTGAGACTCTCCAATCTCCATCTCAACATTGAGGGCACAACAGAAAATATTCTAATAACATTCAAAATCGTGAATCACCAATGATTTTAGTAAACTCAGATTTAATCCACTATAATAATGATCCACCATTCCATCAATGTTCATAAAAATGTTGGAGGCATATATTTCAATTCTTTTAAATATTTCTTCATTCACCCTGAAAGATGCATCTTCCTTCTACTTACGTTCGAGGAACTATTTTTCCAACTTGATAGGGAGGGTTCTGAGAAAATATTTATTGAAAAAAAATTATTGAATTCCACCCAGTCCATGGAATCAGTTTCCACCTTAGAATTCATATTTTTTATTAGTGTCCACCACTGATCAGCTTCCCCATAAAAATGATAGAATGTCAGCATATATTTCTCTTCTTCTAAGCACTGGAGGAAATAGAATATCTTTTAAATGGATTTAATCCACTGTTCTTCGAGGAGGGTATCTAAAGATCCACTAAACATGGGATTCCTTTTCCATATGAAGGATTCAATGGTAAGTTTATATTTATATGGATAATGAGGGTGTAACATTTGATTTATGTTATTATTCATAACTTAAGCCATGGATCAACTACTATCATGATTTTCTGATCACCCATTCCAATCATATTTGGCCCATAATTATAGAAATTGGAACATTACCTATCACATCGATTGTTGTAACATGTTCTTAAATTTACCTCAATTAACTTAGAAAAGAAAATTATAGTTAGGGGTCTTGAATACTTATCTAATAAGCATAAAAAAGGAAACTTTAAACATAAAATGATAAACTCTTAAAAGAAAAGTATATATTAACTTGTGATTCCCTAGTTTTCAATCTATGTTATTCATGATCTATTTCCTATCATATATTCTTACAAGAATCTTCTTTATTCCCTTAATAATGTTTAATAATGAGATTATAAATTTACCAAAGTACATCCCCCAGGACTGTCAAACCAGGTGCGCAGTAAGGCTTATTTTCATATAGTATGTTACCTCAAGTCAAGCTCAGAACACCTTTTCAGATTTATTAATCCTAGGTAAATCTGTGATAGAACAATTCCACTTGTAGTATCCAAATAGGGATGTATTTTTTGATAAACCACTTACTCTATACTTACCAAAATTTAGGTATTTTTTCTTACACTTGGCCTTATCCCTAACACTCTTTCTAAAGTGTTCTATTACTAATCTCTAAAATTAAATAGACCTTCCTCTGATACCAAATATAGAAACCCCATCCCTTTTATATATATCAGTACATAATTTTAAGCATAATAAAATATCAAATTACAGGCTAAGGATCGTAAAGTCTAGTGTCTTAAAGAATAGGTACATACTTAAACATCATGATTCCAAAATAAGTACATATTTTATTTAATCATCATAAAGATATCATAACTTCCTTTGAGACCTAACATCAGCATAGTATAGCCTTGGGATAAAATGAACACGTGGATGAGATAAAATCCCAGTAAGAGGATAAACATAAGAATAAAGCTTATCACATTGGTTAGAAGGCACAACATAATGATATAAAAAGGAACAAAACATAATTGAACATAAGGAATCATAACATATAAAAAATGGGATCATATAATTAAGGATTATAAGTAATGTGGTAGACACATTAAAAATTACTTTATCATGAGTCTAGTCTCATTGCACATAGAGTAGCATGAGTCAAAGCTAACCACAAAGATCGTTGCATATAGAGCACGAGTCAAGGATAACCACCAAAAATATTTCACATGACATATTGTGCAACTAGATATTACCTAATGAATTGGAGAAATATCTAGTAACACTCATCATAAAATGTTCATGAATATGTGTTCCACATGAAGAATCAAACATAAGGAATGAAATGGAAACTTCAGTATTACCCATGGAAAGAATTGGTTATCCTAATAATTTAATAAAACAAAATCAATGGGGGTATCATAAAAGTGTCTATGAAAGAATGGATTTATAACATACATGGATATTAATAAAGTAAAATAGGCATATATAATTATAAATGATGTCCAGCTAAAGTTAAATCATTTTAAAAGAGTGTTTAAAACATCAGAACTAAAACATTTTAGTACGGTTTAAGAAAAATATTAAAGAGAATTTAAAATAGAAATGGGAATAATATTTTATATAAAACCATATGTGAAACAATAATGTTTTCATAATAAAATTGGTTATTTCTAAAAAATAATTGTGGATTAAAATATATTATATATTATAATTTTAATTGTGTAAGAATTTGGGAAGTTCCTTTCAATCGGTCTTACTTATCGTGAAGAATTAAGAAAGAAACCTTTTAAAAACATGTATATCGCCAAAAAAAGAATGAATGGATATTGATTCCTGATTTTGGAACATATAAATATAATTTATAATATGTAAATATAAATAAAATAGAATTTTATTTGTGTAAAAAGAGAGAAAGGGTAGCCCAGAAGAATAATGGAGGTTCAGGTAGAATCCCTTACCTTTAGTCTGAAGTTGTTCTTCACATGATCTTAATGTCCTAGATAGTAAAATTAGATTCATTAATTAGTAATTATAGAAACCTTTAAACATATATTTGATTTATTATAACATTATTAAGTTCATTTATGTTATTTTGGTCAGGTTAATAGATTTAATTTCATCATTTGGGAGTGTTGGTTTTCTTGGTTTCCATGATCATTTGACTACGAGAAATCCACTACATAGTGGTGGTTTTTTTATGGAGGTGGTTTCATAATATTGAAATTGAATTGGGCATCGATATTCAATACATAGTGTTTTCTTCAATTTAGTGGCGATTTTTGGAAACCGTCGTAGTAAACACATTTGACGGCGGTTGGTGTGGTTTCCACGGCGGTTTTCCCAGAAAAAATGAATAATTTTTTTAGCGGTGGTTATAAATGCTGCCAAAAAATGTTTCATTTTTTCCAGGAAAAATATTGTGAAAATGAAACCAAAGGCTGTGAAATTCTAATTGAAACTATAAAGTTTTTTTGTGGTGGTTAAAAACAGAACTAAATAAATAAATTTTTTGCACAAAAATCACAACTAAAGCACAAAACCACTAATAAAATATATCGTACATGTCTTTAGAGATGGTTATAACTGAAATAGATAATAAAATACCAAATTATAGAGGAGTTTTAAACCACTTATATATATGGTCCATTTACATATATATGGTTTAAACCGCCGCTGAAGGTAGATTTACAAATAAAAATATGTTACTGATTTTATCACCTCAATTCTAGTACCCTGAAGAAAAAACCGTGTGAAAAATTCATATAACACCTGGGATAGGCGGGGCACATATAAAAATCAAAATACATATACAATTCTTATATATATATATATATATCCACATACATTCTCATCCTATGTGTTCACAAAAAGATTTCCAAGAAAATCATAACATCATCACTGAAGTTCATATTACACCTGGGATGGGTGGGGTATATATAGAAATCAAAAGAAACACACAATGCACATATATGTATATATATCCACACACATACCCATCCTATGGGTTCACAATAAGAGTGCCAACAAACTCAAATCATCACCACCAAACCTCACAACCTCCACCACTTTTACAACCACCATTAAATTTATAACACTATAAAAGAAATCCAAGAGCCACAATTTAGATCCACCTTTCCTTTCAAGTTGACATCACTACACAATCTTCAATCATCATATTTAGTTGTAAGTGAAACCGGCTCCGCAGATAGCTGGCCTAGAATCGGGCCAAGTAATTATACGGCGTCATCCGTAGGGGCCCCATAGGAATCAAATGGGATAATTATCTTATCTCTGGTCAGATTCCATAGATCTGAACTTTTCATATTTTTGTCCATACATTCATTATTTCCATATTTTATAAATAGACAATTAGTATAAAAAAGCTGTAATATATTTATTAATATTAAAATTTTGTACCTATAACAGTCACCCTCCAGTATCCCTATAAATAAATAGACGTGGCACCCCACTTCATATTTGACATTACTGTCATTTAATCAAATAAAATTAAGTTCCAAAAATATATTTCAAAACAATTATGCCAAAAAATCAAAATGATAATATATTTACAATACTAAAAACAAAATATACCTAACAATGATAATGAATGACAACACAAATGAAATAAGTGGTTTCTAAATAAATTCATAACTGTATATACAATAATTTCTTATTCAATCGTGTCATTTTATTGCTCCATTACATCATCCACTTCATCCACCCTTTCTAGACTTATAATTTCAATATCATGATGGAAAAATAATTCCACTTATTCCCTTTTATGAGATTCAATGTCAGAGGTCAAATATTCCACTTCATCACCCATATCATATAAATGTCTTTGTTTTACGTGAGCAACTATAGTCCACCCTTCATCCAAAAAATCATTCACATAATATATCATTTTATCTTATGATGATAAAATATACAGATCATGCATTTCAGGATCACTAATATCCATCAAGAGATAAAAGTTCATAGAATAAAATTCATGGAATCTCTTTTAACACCTCTGATTATATCAACCAAATTTAATTTGAATAAAACAAATGAAAAATTACCATAGTAGTTTAATTCAATAATATCAATCAAATTTCCATTTTAACTTAGTTTAGAAAATTTAAATATACAACTATTATGATTTTTTAAACCCTCTTCTCGATTGACTAAATGAAATCTTAATCCATTCACATTTTAAGGGTCAAACTTTCTAACTTGTTTTAGAGGACCTCGAGCAAGAAACATCAAATCTTATGACAACTATAATTGAGTATCAGTATTCATGATCTAAAAAAATATACATTATTAAATTTAAAAAATATATGTTTCAACTTAATATTCGTATTTATTTCAATATTTATAAACTTACACGTCGTGAAAACCATTATACAGTCTCTTTATTAATAGATTTAGTTATATCTTTCACATTTTTTGTTTTTCCTCTCATTCATATCTTTGTTTGTATCCTCAAATCTTAAATAAATGGATCTACAATTTCACAATTTATCAGCACATATCTATGTGCCTGTAATAATTTCATTTCTGTCAGTGTAATATTTGAGGTCCTCCCAACTGATCGGCCACTAGCAGGAAATATTTTTGATTTACCATGTATTTGAGATTGAGTCGATGAGTCATCAACACTTCCAACTTGATTAAACATTCTCTAAATATCATGAAATTATCTAGAACAAAATGTAAAAAACTCTTCTTCCAAATAGCCTTTAGAAATAGAGCCTTTTGGTTGAGCTTTATTTCCCATGTGTGATTTCAAATGCCCAAAGTATCTATGAAATAAAATAAAAAAACATAATTATGTATTTATTTAAGTTCCAAGAATTGTTTAATTAACTGAAAAACATATAAACAAAGTACCTCACAATTGTATACATCCATTGATAATGTATGAGGCCTCCTAATTTACCTTCCTCAACCAGATGCATGGTTAAATGCATCATGATAGTAAAAACGACGGAGGAAAGATCATCTCCACTGCACAATGTTTCAATAAAAATATCTCCAGAAGTTTTTCAAGATCAAATGGATTTATAGATCTCTCACATTGTTTTTTAAAAAATGTGCAGACATAGATTACAGAAATAGTAACCTTTTCATATAATAATGCATGCAATTCCAATGGTTGTAACTACTTTAACAAAATATGTGAATTGTGACTTTTCTATCCATATAAACTATGATGATTTAAGTCAAAACACCATGATATTTTACTTTAATACCCATAAAATACCTTCACATTCTTTAAAATTTGAAGGAATGTATCTTTATCCCTATTTTTCAATTAAAAAATTTTCAAATCATACATTTCATTCTCACTTGGTCAGAGATGACATTTTATGGTCATTGCTTGTATGTATTTCTGGGATTTGAGATGAACCTTATACTTTTCATGATCAATAAGCAATGTGAATATCAAATTGTCACAAACATTATTCACAATATGCATCACATAAAGATTATTCCAAAAGAAATTAAATTCCCAATATGGAAGTTTGAACAATGTACTTTTATTCTTCCATTGCTGAATTCTGATTTCACTTGTCGATGCACTTCGTACTCATTTCCCACTATCATTCAATTTATGAACCTTCCAAAATTATGTTTTCAAATTTCCAAGTTATTCCAATATTTTAGAACCAGTTAACAACTTTTGAGGCGGTCTGTAATCAATGAAAGCATTGAATTTTGACATGTTCAGCCGAAATATATAAGATGTATCGAGAAATATTTGATAGCACAAGAAGCACAATTTTCTACTATGAGGTAGCCATTTGGGCTCAAAATCAAATTTAAAAATTGGACAAGACAAACCCATGTAATTGTTCCAACTAGATAAATTACCAAGTCTAAGGAATTCATTAATGGTCTAGATTGGATCAGCATGCATTTTGAACATTGTTTTAGAAGAAGAATCATATGTCTCAAAACTTTTTCTCCACAGCTCCTATAATTATTCAATTAAAGGTTACAAGTATACATAAATATAATTTAAATGAATTTTTGTTCTAGGTATAATCATCAAAAAGATAAAAGACGTTTGTTTCATACCCATCCATAGACGCATATTGTAAGGGATCAAAACAATCGGCCAAATTCTATAACTGGAACTCAAAGTCCCAAATGGGTTTAATCCATCGACAACCAATCCCAATCAAATATTCCTAGGATAATATGAGAAATTTGGATGTAATGAATCAATTTTCATTCATGATTACGAATCTCATGGATGTCTCATTAACCCATCATTGTTATTATCTACATAATTCCACTTCATGTGTTCTGTGATTTTCGATGACATGAATAATATTAACAATCAATGATTTAAAGTAAAGTAATGAAAAACATTTGAAGCTGTGTTATTTTTTCCTTCTTCATGGTAGTATGTTGATTAAAACTTCCAACATCGCCCATTGACTTCTATCTAGAAGAAGACAATTTTTTCAAATCCTGTCAACTTGAATCCTCTCTACAATAAATCATACAATCAATGGGACACGCATGTATTTTTGTATAATTCATACCAAGCCTATTAACAACATTTTTTATATCATAAAAAGACTCGGGGATGTTTGCTTCAGGAAATTTATCACGGAATAATTCCAATATCATGGAAATTTCTTTATTTGTAATTCCACATATTAATTTCATATGGTACAACTTCAGCAAAAATGAATGTTTTGAATATTTCAAACATCCACTATACAACTCTTGATTTCCATTATCAAATAAACCATAAATTCATATGTCTTCTTGGTGAAGTATTCTCTTACATTAGCCTCCACATAATCAAAAAGATGATATAATGATACGTTACAATCTTGATATGGTTGCCCTACAGTCTCAAAAAAAACACTTCTCATGTTTCTATTTTTTTCATTCTCAACTGGTTGTTCTGGTATTTGTTTATGTTTATTTAGGTGTCTTGCATTATTGAATGCACCATTTATAAGGATTTTCATTTCATTTTCCATTTTCGAAGATGTTGGGAGCTCATTCTGTGTATTGGCATCTGTGCTAAACCTTTCTGTAATGTTCAATTCTTTGTGCCAAATCCAACAAAAAAATTGATCGGGGAATTGCTTCAATATCATGTGTTCATAAACTTCATCTCTTTTAATCCATATTTTAAATTTACATTTAGGACATGTACATCTTATTCTCCCTTCAACGGGTCGATTGGAAATTGAAAAATATAAAAATTCCTCCAAACCCTTAGCATACTGAGGAGTGTTCCTCAGTAATGTGATCCAGATTTTATCCATGTATATCACAATGTGTCTATACAATATTAAAAAAAATAACTATTACTAAACAGGGAAATAAATTCATATATACTAGTTGAAAAAATATATGATTTTGTTAAATAGGGTTTTCCTATATAAATACATATGGTAAATAATGAAGTATTTTAAAATGTATAAATGAAATCTGTAAAGTCTAGTTTTGATGAAAATAATGTGTAAAAGAGTTTCATTTTTTATTTAAAAACATTAAGAAACCAAAAAAACATGTTGAAATCCATTTTTAATAAAAAAAAATTTATAAGTCATTGAAAAAGTATCACAATCCAATGTTAATAATTGATTAGAGGACTAGTATGGTTTCCAAAACTGTTAAACTACTATCATGATACTCATTTTTATTTAATGGATACATTTTGTAACATTTTTTTCATTGAGTGAGTTAGTGGGTTGATTATGATAAAGGATGTGTTTTCCAAATTGGATAGAGGATATGGATTATTTAGTGGCTCCTATTTTGATTGGTTTTTTGAGTATAACAATTCATTTGTTCAATATTGAATCTATAAGTGAAATTTCATTGTTTTTAAGAAATCCTATCGAAATTGTTTTAGCTACAATGATGCTATGTAGAGGTGTTCTAGGATCTAATTTAGTACATTTTGATTTAGAACAACTAGTTGATATTCCTTTAGGAAGAAACTTATAAGCACATTCCAATGTTTTATAATAAATTCATGAATTCATAACATGTATATTAATTATGTATAATATTATAATGTGTAACCCGCATCATAACCAGACTCATGGATAAATCTAGTGTTGTTAAAGGTGCGCACCTTAGGGCTCTTTGACGAGAGGCGCGACGAGGCACAACTGGAGAGCCTCATCGCTGGTGAGGTAATGTGACCTCACTGAGGCACGCACCTCACATTCCATCTTAGAAGATGCTAAGGTGAAGTGTTATGTAATGAAGTTCCCCCTAAAAAAATCAGACCTCCTTTCTAAAATTTGTCACAATTTCTTCTGCATGGGTATTTTTACACAGTTTATATATTAACACGGGAATCAAATTCATTGAAAAATATTCAAATTAACCCTCTTTTGAACTGTGGGTTTAAACATCAATTCAATTGAAGGGTTATCAAACTACAAAAATTGTTTATAATTCATAGAATATACAACAAGCATATGAAAACATGTTAAAAGATTTGTCGGAAAATAGTCAGAAATAATGAGGAAATTGATAAACCCATGCGATGACACCCATTTCCTTCCAATTCAATTTAATCAAGTTAATTAGATTCATTTGTTATTCCATATAACCCACCCACTATAAAACCAAAGCATTCAAATTAAAATGATCCATATAAGAAGAGGAGAACAAGGATCCCATCCCTATAGCTTTTTGTAGGTGATTCTACACCCAAAAAAATGAAGAAACCGATGATGTCATAACCTTGATATCACTAAGGTAAGGTCTTGATAAATCATATAAAAATTGAATAGAAGTTAGAAATATGAAATGTAAACAAAATGATACCTTAAAAATGACTCACTACTTTAGAAAATACATGGGGAACCAAGATGTAGAACATGTCAGGAATCAGCAGGTTTAAGGATTCACGGCTACGGTGGATGAATCTAAGGCTTATGAGTAAGGTATTTGTTTTTCCGGACTCAAAGGAAACATTAAATTCATAAGATAAATGAATTCAATTATATTAAATTTACCAAAATAGATCCTGGAATAACACTAAAAATTATTTTTTCCAATATACCTTTTCAATTTCCATTTAATTTTGGTTCAATTATAAAAATTAGAATAACCTTAAATCCATAGTTTTATATAATTCAAAAAAAATCAATACCCAAAAAATAGATATTAAAATATTTATTTATTACTTTAATTGAACATTTTACATTAATATCATTTTTCACATAATTTTGTAAGAACTCTTGTTAGTTTAAAGAACTATAAATTTCTATAAACTGTTGAACCGACCCTGAGATTGAATCAACCACTTGGAGCCAATAAATTAACAAAATGATGGTACTAACCAAATGTATAAAATAACCATCCAATTTTATTAAGGATAAATTAGTCACAAGAAGAAATAAACCAACTGCATGAAGGAACCCATCAACTGCAAGATGAAACAAACAGAGCGAATGAAAGAATATGTGACTATAAGAAGAAACCAACCAACCTCATAAAGGATCGAGTGACTAAAAAAATAAATCAACCAACCATAATAAGGAAAAAATTGACTAAATAAATAACCAAAAACCTGTTATAAGAAACCAACCAGTCGCTTCAAGGAACCAATAGACCACAAGAAAGAACCAACAAACCGTACTAAGGAACCAACCCTCCATACCATGGAACAAACAAACCACACATAGGTTAAAGTGATAATAGTTTTAGTCAAGGGACCATGTATGAAAATCTATAAATTTGAGGTGGTAAATTCCAAGAACTCCCCCATGATACTTCCAAGCCTTGGGAAATCATAAAGGAAAGGTTTTACAAACCCAAGATATTGTAATGTAAAAAAATAAGAATTATATAAGATCAAATTATAAGTAAGCTAAGAACTTATCAATATACCATTAATGGTCATATTCTAAGTATATGGTAAACATGATCATCGAATAAATAACTTATTAAAAATGTCATGGATTCATTAGAGTTGATCACATGTCATGATAGAAGGACATGTAATCACAAATGACTAAACATATCGCATAGTGCAAGATTACGAAAACATAATATAACAAAGATGATCCATTCATCATAATGTAGGAATTTACAAGTGTGACATAAAATTATTTCATAGAAATAATCATAGTAAATCATGACATAGAAGATTGGATATCCCAACATGTTTCCCTTAATATAGTGGATTATTCCTTAAAAATCGATTCCCATAACATAGTGAAGAAGACATCATTACCTAATATCATGATATAAAACAATATCATTAATTCAGTACTCAAGAATCCAACTATAATTACTAATATTTACATAATTCCAGAAACAAATTTATAAAGAATAATAAAGAAGGAACACATAAAACCTAACCAATTTCATTTTCAAAATCACCTTTCAACACATACCCACCCCGAAACCCTTTGAAAATATATTTTTCTCCATTCACATTATTAATAAAAAATTTAAAGAAGAACATCAAACATACTAAATTCATTTAATAATGTTAAATTATGGAATCACCAACCACAAGCTTGGAAACTTCCAGAATCTTGTGGAAAACCACAAGCGCACCACAATGGGAAACAATAAAAGCAAGATCATACCACTACCATCAAAATTTAAAATAAAGAACTAATATTCAACCAACTTTAGAAAAACCAACCCAAGATCATACCACAACGACACCACAATGGTATAGATATCAGCGCCGAGGGGTGGAGAAGGTAGTGAATAGCGGTAATGGGTGGTGAGGTGCAGTGAGGGGGGGAGAGATTCTTCAAGGGGCGGTGAGGGTAAAAACTGGAAACAAGGGAGGTGATGCTCGGGACTCCTAGGGAATTGAGGGGGTCGCGGGGGTCGGGGGGAGAATTTTCAGGTCTGTAAAAAAGAAAACAGGGTTAGTAGAGAATTTTAAAATTCCATTTCTAATTTATTTTAAAAAAATAGCCGGGGTTTGTTATAAGGCCACTAAAAAAATGCTTCTAAAGGAAACTTAAGTTTTAGTGATTTACTTGTATACATGTACAAAATTTCATAAAAAGTTGGGGTAATTATATATAATTGAATTTATATGTTATTAATGATCTTATAGAGGATAAATTGGTGTTATATATCATTTGTTTTTATGGAATGCGGATGATTTATTAGATAAATAGTTAAGGATAATCATTTGCGTTTATTTTGGAAGTTTTCGATCACAGCGAATTCATTATGTTTTATAAATTAATATAATGTGAACAAAATGATTACAGAACATTAAATATGATAAAATTAATATATTATAATCCCTTTTAACCATAAAAATTGTTTCTTGACAAGCCTTTAAGATGTTAATAAAAATTGAAAAATTCTCCATGCTTGAATGTGATAAATTAACACATCACGAGAAATGTTTTCTTTATTAGTATAAAAGGATGGGGAAAGAGTGATGATGGTTAATTATTCCATAAACATGATAAAATTATAGTATATGTAATATATTGTTGTTTTCATGACACTTGGACCAAGGGAAATTTTTGAGAAAATGATAATATAAAAGAACATCAAAAGAAATTGAAAGAAAATGGAAGAGGGTTTTACCTCTTGATACCTTCTTCTTGAGAACATCCTTAGGGGATTGGTTTTGGTATTTTTTTAAGACCAAAAGTTCTTAGAAGTAAGGTAGTTCTTTGGAAGATATTTGAGTACAATTTTTATAAGGCTCAGGGTTTGATAGGTGAGAGAAGAAGAGGAGGTGATTGTTGTATTTATAGTGGAGGATATGGGTGTTTTCTCATTATTTAATTCAATGGTTTATTATTTTTTTCTCAAGAAAAGAAATAGTGATGATTATTGAGACCAAAAATAGTAATTAGATCATGTGAGTTTGAAACAATGGTTTGTACATCGTCCATGACTCAAGGAATAGTTTATTTAACTTATAATATATATATACTGTAAATTAATGTATTTCACTATTCACAAAAACTTCACGTATTTCAAAAAAATCCAAAAAACTTCACCCTAAATTTTTTTACACAAGTAGAATTAAAAAATGAACTTATATTTTTTAAAATAAGTTTATAAATATTATAAATTTAATTTTTAATTAAAATCATCAAATACTTTTAAAATACAAATTTTAAAATTAAAACTGTTTTCTAACACATTGAAAACCTAATTAAAGAATCATAAAAGTTTTTTAAAATAATCAGACACCAAAAAAATAATTTATGAATTAATTTTATAAAAATATATTTTCTTTTAATTTATTAAATTAATCATAAAATTAAAACTTGAAAAATACCAACATTTAATTATTATTTTTTAAATATTTATTTACTTATAAAATGATATAATTATATCTTATTTTCACTTATAATATTGATAAATTTTGTTTATAATTTCATTTGTGGGGTTACTATTCAATTTTCTTCTTTACTCTCCGTAATATTAATGTTACTACTACAAAGGTCAAGTTACTATTCCTCTTTTATGTGTTCCTTAACTTCTAAAAATTCCATTTATTTTATTAATTCTTCATTTATAAATTTTTTATTGTGTTCTCAATGTGATTTAATGTGATTATACAATATTACATAATTGTAAGAATATAATTTCCATTAATAGAATTCAGGGTCGTAACATGTACAATGTAATAAGCTCACTTATCTCCAATACATATTAAAACTTTCTCATAATCTTAGTAGTTGTCCTAAATAACAAAAAATAATATAAATGCATGGGCACAAAAATCTCCCCATTTGGATTTTTTTCAATACCACAAATATTCTTCTTTGTCAATATGTTTGCTTTCCATTATCCCCCTCATTACCTATAAATTTAAAGGGATATGTATGGGTAAGATATCATTAATTTTATTCATATTCCTTTTTATGAAAATGGTATACTTAGATCAAATTTTTCTTCCTATTTGGTTATAAATTACAACTTGATACCCTTATGAGATAAAAATTTATTGTCGCACTTCCTTAGAAGCAATATGTTAGTTGATCTTATCAAATTCTATGTAGGATAACTTTATGTGGAAATAAAGATATAATTTACTAAGACATAAATATTGTCCACAAATAACAGGCACGTTATACCAATCTCAATAACTTGTTCTATAAGCTGTAAGACAATTATCATGAATTTTGAGGTCAATTTTGTATCCTACACACATCTCAATAAATAAAATAGAATGTTCTAGTTAAATACAAACAACACCCCCTTTCTCTTATATTTGTCATTAACCAATACTCCCTATTTACAAAACATATTTATATAATCAAATCAAAGATAGGAAATTTGATTCAAATACCACAATATTAAATTGTTAAAAGATTATCTACATTCAGTGTAGAATGATATTTTTAAATCCATTATCATGTGTGATTCTGCTAATGAGTTTCAATTCTCACTTATTCATCATGAAAATTTGTATTCCATAATTGATCTTCTTTTGTTGTCCATCAGTGAAGACCTCAATTCACCCCCCTACTATTTTTTTCATACAATTCCTTATATGTTAGAACACTTAAATAATAAAGCGGAATAAGTAGGGGAGTACCAAGATCCTTAATTAAAGTACAAGGGATGAGATTAACCTCTCAACAAGGATCTTCTGTTCCTTCCAACTTCTCCATTTGGATAAATCTTGCTGCCTCTTATTCTGATTTTAGGTTTATGTTATTCTTGATCATGGTTGTTTTATTATTTTTATTATTAACTTGTGGGGTATACACTTCTAATTAAGAGATAAAAAGAAACATTCTTCCTTAGATGTTGGATTCTTTCCCATTATCATTTTATCTTGTGGTGAAGTCTCTAAATAACCACTTCATAAAGTCTATTCATCTGGCTCATTCTTTCCAAACACCACCATATCTTGTGATTTTTATTTCAATTATGTTAAAAAATAATTTTATAATGCATTACTTGATTTTTGTTTTTAATAATAATAACCTTGACTGAAGTGTTAAGGTTTCATCTTTTCACTTTGACCTTCCTCTGTTTTGGGACCCTATAATCTATTTCACTTATCCTTTTCATATTTAAACTTTTGATTTCTAAAAGTGTTTATTCTTCTAACGTACCTTAATTTCTTATTTTTATATCTTCTCACCATCATTTTATGTTATTTCATTACTATGAAATGTTGTACCAGTAGTTATAGGAATTTTCCCATTACACTCACAACATCAATAGTATCCCTTGAAGCTTTCTCTTTGAGAAAGTTGGTGAGTCTGTTATTCTTACTATCTATCATCTTATATCCTTTATTAGTCCATATTATTGGTGACAATTTATTCATTTCATAAAATCTAATTCTTTATAATTCTAGATTAACTTTCTTAAAAAAATTATATAGCTCGAATACCTTTATGTTTGTATTCAAAATCTACACTGACTAAAAATACATTTTCAGTGTAATGTGAAAAATTGAAAGTGGTTTGAACCATTATCTTGGGGTTGGTCTTATCCAAAACCTCAGATGTTTCATCCTAAATATTAACTTATTTTTCATAACCTTCTCTTAGGGTATTAAAGGTTTTTTCAACTTTGAAGCATCAATATTAAGCCTTATTCAGTTCTTTTTATTTGTGTTTATAATTGTACTATTATCTTTTAATATCTTATCTTATTATGTATTATTAACCTTGGGAATTTTTTCCCATCTCTTAAATCACTAATTCTTAAATATTCACATATTTTATCCTTCTTAATAACATTTATCTTCTTCTTTAGCGTGATAATTTATTCAAGGTAGGCCTCTAGTTTTGACCATAGCATCAAATTAGTATATTCTTTTTTCTTCTTATTCATTGATTTATGTGTAGTCATGCCTTTTAACATGGGTTATGAAGGTCATGTGATGTTGAGAGGGAACATAGACTAGATCACATGGAAATGATGAGTCTTAATTATCTTATTTACTCATTAAATTCCTCCCAAATTTTTGAAAAGGATTCTTTGTATTCATATGATCACAATTTTTTATTTTTCTATGCTTCCTTCTATAATGGTCTTAATATTCATCCTCAATATCATTTTCAACATATTTCTTATTAGGGTAATTAATTAAAAATTACCCAATACATCCACAATTAAATCACTTAAAAGGGATCTTATCTTTATACTTTTCTCTTCCTCTACACATATTTTTTGAAATAATATACATGATTCTCTTGTCTTCTCCATCAACAGCATCTTATGATTTTATGAGTGGTCTACCTTTATTTTATTTCAACTTGAGATCTTTAATGGCATTAAATTATATTTTTATATTAATATTTCTCTTAAACACTAAAGCTTTTCTCATCTCATTATTGAGAAGAGTGTTATATAGTTCATCAAGAGATAAATCCCTAATTTCTTCTAGATAAAATAGATTTGGATTAAATCAACTAGGAAAATTTCTTATCAACTTCTTCACAACAATTAAATCCTACAAAGTATCACCAAATCCTATGATATTACTTACAATATCATTGAACCAAGTGAAGTATTCATTAATGTTGTCTTTATATTTCAGTTGGATATCTTTAAACCTACCCTAAAAGTCTTAATATTGGCTTCCTCAATATTTACGTTGAATTTATACATATTATTAAATTTTTCTAAAATCACCGTAGAAATTTTAAGTCACATTACCTTGGTGTAGAATTTTTAGATAAGGATGAATGGTTGGAATTCCTTACTTTCCCCACTACTTCAGGATTTGACTTTTATACATGAATCATGGAAGAATATCTTTCTAATGGGGTAAATACCACTATAAAAGCATCACTTACCTTGAGACATTATGAAATAAAATATAGAATAATAAAATTCATATATCCATAAGATTTATTTTTATCAAAAAATGGTAATCATTTACTATTGGATGAATTCAAACTCACCATCATAAATCTTCATTAAAGGTTCGATCTTTTCGAAGAAAAAAGGGTCACAGATTACACTTGTTATTCATAGTTTTTGTGAGATCACTGAAATGCGTAGGGGTGAATCAATTGTCACTTTACTTTTTATTACTTCATCACTTTTAATCACCCATTATGGATGGTTAAAGCCCAATATTTTCTTACTTTTATCTCTCAAGCATACTTGAATAATGTGGAAAATAAAGTAAAGTGTACAAGATTTTATGGGTTTTGGTATCAATTTGAGTGTATTATTTGCAAGGTACAGGTGATGTGGATTCTCAACTATAAATTGCTATCAGTACAAGGGAAATATATCTCCCAAAAACATATAGATAATATCCAAAAGTACCTAACAAATTATCTCTAAAAACTAATGGCCTATAGTGAATACAGTTGACTATCTCTCAATAAGTTCTTTATATTATCACCTTCTAATTGAAACTATATCTCAAAAACCATCTATATGTCTATCGATAGAGTCATTATAATGCCTCCAAAAACTTGTTCAAGGGATATACAGAACTCTACCTTGAATTTTTCTTCATCCCAGACAACATCTTGATAATGTATGTGTGTTGACCGTGTTCTTATTCAAGTCCATGCAACCCGATCCTCACCTAATGGTGTGTATATCATTGGGCCTGCTCAAAGTATCTCTTGATCATATTATGATATCATAGTTAGCAGGAAGTGGTTTTAACCTCTCACATCCTTCCCAGCTTCAAAATATAAGCAGGTGTGTTTTCCTTTTTCTCCTTCAATGCATATGGACATATTTAATTAAAATAGTTTCTCTTATTTTTCTTCATTTATTGAAAATATTTTTTTAGCATAATATAACTATCAAAGGTTTCTCACATATAATCACAATTATCATCTTTATCTCCTACCATATTTAGACTTTTTTAATTATTATAAAAAATATTTCATTATTTTTAATAATAATAACTCCATGAAATTTAGTGATATATTCTCATATTTTAAACTCATTAAAATTTTAGTTAATGATTCCATTAAAAAATTTTTAAGACACATAATTTTTACCGTAATGTGATATTCAAATTATCACATCTTCTTCTCCATGAAATAATGTATCATTTAAATCATTTTTAAACTTCCCTCTCATATTCATGAATACATGCAATTATATGGGGAACTTAAATTCATGGAAATATCTATGATAGACTTATAGAATTGATATAATCTAAAAGTGTTCATCAATAATAGACCATGACATGGTCCTTCCCATTTTGGATTCCCAGATAGTCACCACAACCTTTACTATGGTATGTTCTTCATTCCCTTGTTGTTTTTCAAACATGACAACTCATATGATTCTCATTATTCCTCATCGTGAAGTAACTCACCAAATGTGATCATCAAAAATATATAAATCAGTCATTGTTTTTAATAGGTGATTGTTTCACAAAAGGCTCATTGTTGTGGCATTGTGTTCATATTATAACTATTTTGAAACCATGATTACCATAAAGCATAGTAAAACGAATTCATATATAATGTGGACAACTTTATCTTACTTTTTTACTGACTTCATGATTTTATTGTGATCAATTGTGGATCACCTCGAATATCAAAAAGAATCATAGCCTCAATGGTGATATTTAGACCATTAATATCATTGAAATTTCATCATTTGAATTTAAATTCCTTTAGAATATATAAATTATATAATCTCAACATAACTTTAGATAGGTCATGACCCATAGTGTGGTCTTTATGTAGCCCATGGATTACCTTTATGTAGGTCCCAAAAACACATATATAGGTAATTCATCTTTCATATAACCCTTGTATTGATTTCATTATCTAAGAATGATGTTTTTGTTACAAATAAATTTTTTATCTTACCTTCACATAAGAAATAATTTCAACTCAAAAATCACCCCAGTCTTTTCTTTATAGAACTTAATGACTTTCAATTCTATCAAATGTTATAGGTAGTACTCTCACCATTGGTAATTTCATTTATCTTGAATATTAACACATGAATCATCAAATATATTTTTTCTTTATCTAATAAATCAAAAACGTTCTTCAAAGGTAGTAACTTATCTTCCCTTTTTATTTTTCACGTACAATAAGATAATCTGACATATCTCCAACACATATGGAAACCTTGTAATAATACTTGATGATTTGTTTATTTAAAAAAATATAATCCATGAAAAGACAACATATTGTATAAGTGTGTTATTTAAAACACATGTTAAGTACACCATTTGATGGATATTTATTTTTATGTATCTCGGTCTAGTCCCTAATTTCATCATTACCCTTTAAGGATCAGTGTTTGGGACTTTCTATTACATATTTGTTGAGATGTCATAGATGAATAATGGTTTTGATTCACTCCACACAAAAAAGATAGGAAAAAACCATTGCATTGGTTTATATTTATTTTCAAAGGCATTAATTAGCAGTCACTCATAGATATATTATGTTATCAGTTTGGCTCGCAGAAACTATTGTAAATTTTATTTATAAAATTGTTTATATTATTACCCACATCCATTTGACGTATGGATTTATAATGTGGATAATAGAATTTTGTAATCCCACATTAGAAGTGGGATAAATCTCCCAAGGCTACTTGTTTATAAATAAGGGCTGTGGGAAGTGGAATTTTCATATATATATATATATATATATATATATATATTACTCTAAATTATTTTAAAATTATTTTATAAAAAATATAAATTAGATAAATGTTACACATATAATATATATATATATATAACAAAACTTAAAAATATGGAAAATAAAATAAAATAAATTTATAAAAAAACTACTAGTTATATGATTAGTCAGGGTGATTGGAATTCAAAATTTGAAATCTGATTGGTTTCTCCCCTATTAAATTAGTCTTGTTTTGATCGAACCAAAATTTATTTTGATTGAAATGGTTGGATATAATAATTTTGAATCACACCCATGTTGATCTATAAATAATTAGGATAATATAATCATTTTTTATTAATCTATTAGATCTAAAAATCCCAAGAAGCATTCTTCTAGCATTATAATAGTGAGAATTTCAGAAATTGGTGTCCATCATTTCCAAAACCGTGGTGAAATACTCAAGTGAAATTCCCACTAATAACTATACAACAATAAGGGGGTGTATAAAATGCTTTTATATAGTGAACATAATTCACACATTTAGGTTTATAAAAATACCTATCTTCTATATATGCCTTATATTTTCTCAACAATCCAAATTTTCTAAATCAATACTGAATCAAGAAGATTGATTAATAATATGTTAAAGTAATGAACCAAGACATGGTCAATCTTGAACATTTGTATGGAAATAGTTTCTACTGATGGAATGAAAAAATGAAGTTACTCCTTATAGAGTTATAGATTTTTAAGATTCTATAACCAAACCTTTCTCCAATCCACAATGATCCCACTCTAAATCCCAACAACACTCCCATTTTAGAAACTCATGTTGGATACATTCACCCAATAAGGAAAAACCTTTAATATGATTTGGATTTTTGTTGAGGAAATATTCTAAACACATTATAGAATATTATTTAGGACTAATTTATCCACATAAATACTATTTAAGGGATATGTGATGGGCTCAAATTCAAATAAAAATACTATGAATAAGGTTCTAATAAATTTATTATTAAAAAATATCTTAACTTCATGATGGCTGATGAAAAGCCGGTGTTGGAGAAAATTCATAATATCCAAGTCATAGAAAAAAATATTATTTACCTTATATTTACTATAACATAGACTTTATAAGTAAGTGGAATTTTTTTATGTGTCTACCTATGTGAGATTATTTTGTTAAATCACTCGTCAAAAAGTATGGGGATATTTCCATTGATTAATTGAAAAATCATCTTCACATTAGATAAGAATCCATTATGAGAGACATGGGAATGGATTTGTAATTTGGTACCAAGGTTCATATCATTGAGGTAAAAGAAATGGATAACTTTTCCTTAAATAAAAAATATGAAAAGATATCAATTTAAGACGAAATTAAATCCATCCTAGAAGAAATTAGATTGATTTGTTTACTGTAAATGAGGCCATTATTTTGGTAATATCACTATTGAAATAATGTGAAAAAATATGTCTAAAAATATGTTTAATTAATAAAATCTAGTTGATATGATATCTGATGTCAATATAACTTCAATTAATATGGGATAATGGCTTGATTCTAGATGAACGGTTCATGTGTATAAGGATCATTCAATGTTAAAAACATTCTAAGAAAGTGATATCATGAAGGAAATATATCTTGTAAATAATGTATGCATCAATGTTTCCATTCCAAGAATCATGGTACAATACATTATTTATTGAAAAAAATTAAATCTTTAAAATGTTTTTTATATGCCTGATATTCAGACGAATATATTTTTTGTTGATCTTCTTTGCAGAAGGGGTTTTGGGTTTCATTTGAATAGGACACAAATATCTTGTTGAAGGTAGGTATGTTTATAGGGAAGGGTTTCTCAAATTATAGAATGTATCAAATTTATATTAATAATATGATTCATTCATCTATATATTTAGTTGAGTCCTCTAATTTATAGAATGATCACATGTGCAGAATTTTAAATAGTTAATAAATATTTTTAAAGTGATGAGAGAAATTCAAATATAATATAATTAATACATTATCATGTTTTTGAATTAAATGTTTTATTAACTCATATAGTTAAAGTCATTTTACTAATTTTTTTATGATTAAAATATATATTTACAACTATATATTCTGATAAAAAAAGATAAAGCCTTCAGTATGTTTAAGAAGTATAAAATAGAAGTTGAAAACCAATTAAATAAATGGGTTAAGGTGTTACACTCATATATATGTGGTGAATAGTTTATGAATGAATTTAATTAGTTTTTTGAAGAAAATGTTATAGTTAATCAAATAAATGGTCCTAATACACCATAGTAAAATGGTTTAACTTAAAGGAAAAAATCTTGCATTTGTATAAATGATAAATTTCACAGTTTGTAAATCTAAGGACCATAAAATTTCTCGAGTGAATCTTTATTTGTGACATTTCATATATATAATAGGATTTTACCTAGGAAAATTAAGTTATACTCTTATGATGTTTGGAAAGGTAGATGACCAAATTTTCATATTTTAAAGTGTGAGGTTTTTATCTTACAATAGGGTTCATGATCCTTAAATAACTAAAAATAGTCCTAGAGTAATTAATTGTTTTTATATATAGAAAATATAAAAGAATATAGATATTTGTATTTTCTAGAAAATTTCATTGCTGAATCAAAGGTTGAAGAGTTATTTGAATATAAATTTTATAAAGATGATATGGAGGACGTTTGTCCTCATACCCTTGTCTTTTGTACTTAATCTAGCTCAAATAAAATAATATATAATAATGATGATTCTTCAGTTGAAATTAAAAAGAGTACAATACCAAGGATGAAGATACATCTATATCTATATTTGATTTCTCCTAAATCCATATTTTTCCATATTGAGGTAGATCGAAGTAATCATATTCTAAATAAATATTTGATGGTATTAACTATAGAAAATGACCCAAAGGCATTTAATGAAGTTATGTATTCTATAGATGTTTCTTTCTCAAAAAGATTTAATTAATTTTGAAATGTATTGCATTACATGGAATAATACAATGGTCATTATGGATTTACCAAGATGTTCAAAAACTATTAGATGTGAATTATTTTTAGAAAGAAGTATGATTATAATGGTAACATTCATGATATTAAATAAAACTCGGTTTCCAAAGGTTTCAAACAAAAGGATTTAATTTATTATATTGTTAAATATGCTTCTGTAGCTTGAATTACTTCAATAAGGATTTTTTTTATTAAATTCAATTAATAATTTATTTATCCATCAAATGGATGTCAAAACGTCATTTTTTAAATATATATTTAAATGAAGAGATTTAAATGGAATAACCAGGGGGTTTATCTTACAAGGTAATGAAAATATGGTATGTAAACTAGTTAAAAATATTTATGGCCTTAAGAAATATCTGAAGAAATGGCATGAAAATATAGATTCTATTATATTTTCTAACGGATTTATTCTTAATAATATGGGTAAATGTGTTTATTCGATGTTTACAAAAGAATATATACATATTATGTGTCTATATGTAGATGATATATTAATTTTTGGAACTAGTAATATAGGTTTAAATGAGACAAGGAATTTTTAACCATTATGTTCAAAATGAAGTATCAGGAATAGTTGATATTATTCAAGGTATTAAAGTTTAAAAAACATGGTCGGAATTATTCTTTAAGTAAGACTCATTAAATAGAAAAATGTTAAAAAAATTTGATCATATTGGTTTCAAAGATACTAATACTCATTTTGATTCTTCTGTTATATTTAAGATCCTGGATTTTTTTATGAGGTATAGCTCGTTTTTTCTGGTTAAAATCTTGTTATATTAAATTTTTTTCGTAGAACCTAATGTCGGGTATGTGGGATGGTTGGGTTTTTTTAAAAAGGAATATATAAAGGGTTTGTTGGTTAGATTTAGGATAATTAAACAATGTGTATTTGGAATACATGGAATGTATTAATTACATGATGCGTTATAACGTCCTAATCCGGGTGCGCTAAACGGTGACCCAAGCCGATTGGTCAAATTCCCTCAAGCACACCTCCCTGCATGCAAGAGGGTTTCAACTAGTAGTGAGGGTCTGGTAAGGCTCTCATGGGGAGATTATACCCTCTTTTATCAGAGTAAAACACCAACAGAAGCAAACAAATATAAACAACTACGGAAGTATATAAAAAACCAAAACAATACCATGTGTCAAGATAGTAAAAACAAGAAATATAATACTCAACTAAAAAGGGAAATCCTGCTATTACAATTCAAGTGTCAAGTGTCTACATTGAAACTGAAAATAAAGAAACAATGACTCCCAAGAGGGTCCTGAACCAAATTTGGTTCCCTCACCCATACTCTATTCCCAAATGGGAACCTATCCCAAGGGCTTCCCATTACCTTGTCTTGTAATAATAAAGTCTTCTCGGGTGCCGATCAGGCGGTATGAATAGGGTGTGAGTACAACCCAGTAGGGCACCATAAATGGTGTCTAAAATAATTCTAGCCAAAATATAGTGTATGAAACCTTATAATGCAATAAATACAATTCATAATTAAATAGTTATCACATTGTAGTTTATTCTTTACATTTCACATTAAACTCAGGTTTGATCCATGTCTCTAATTCAACTCATAATTCATCATTATCATTAGTTTGGTGTGGAATGCCATTTCTAACACTCAAAATCTCAATTGTTGTAGATCTCCATGTCTCACAACCCTCCTTATCAATCGGTGTAGATCACCATGTCTACCACTTTACCTCACAATTTCTTATATCAACTACTAGGGTAAAACACCATCTCTCATGACCGAACTTCTCAATTGGTCTAAAATTCCATGTCTATCACACACTTTCTCAATCATTCAAATCATTTATTAATTCGTTATAATTAACCACATAATTACCTTAGTAATCCAATGATTAGTTAAACATATCAAATACCATTATTTGTCCCAACAATTAACTAAGTACACAACCCATTAATTAATTCATCAATTAATTAATCAATCAATACAAATGTTATTCCATAATTAATTCTTCATATTTTATTATCCAAACAAAATCCAAACTTTTCATAATTAATCTCACAATTAATTATCTTAATCAATGTCATGGAACATAATTAATTCACTATTAATTTTCTCACATATCCAAAAATAATCTCATAATTAATTCCCTCTGATTAATTATTTCAAACCCAACCACATTCAATATCTCAATTTCATTATCCAAAATCATAAAAAATCCCCCAAAATCAATCATCTATTTGAAAATCCCCTTACCCACATGGTTCAATCATCATTTTAATCACTAAGACAACCAAAAGTCAATTCCACATTCATAATTACTCCAATTTAGGAAAAAAATTATCAAGGGAATATAAAAATCAATAATATCACATATACATATCAAATCCATGACTATAGGAGTTAGATTTTCACCACCTTTCTTGTTTCATTAATGGATGTTTGCTCAGCTGAAATCCCCAAAATCCGAGTGGCACAACTTTGTCGATCAGGATCTGGATCAAAATCCCTAAACACAAAATTAAGATCAAAGGCATCATGATCCTACATCGCTAGATCTAAATATAAAATCCTAGATCTAGATCTCAACACATAGGTTTAAGTCTATGGAAATAGTGGAGATCTTCCCGGAGAAGATCAAAGAAATATTGAGGAAAAAATGAGAGAAGAAACAGGATGAAATCCACTAACCAAGAATAGAGAGGATCTTCAATCCATGCTTTAGATCTTGAAAAATAGTGCTCAAATGGCCTTATAATCCCTATGGATATCTCTAGGATCACCTATAATTTTTCAAGTTTAATCCTAGGTCAAAATAGAGGGGATTGGGGGTTTGGGTGATATAGAAACTAATTTTCAGATAATAAAATCTCGTGCGCATGGTTTCCTAGGTAGGGTGCACAGTTAAGGTAGATTGTGCACCAAACATACAGACATATCTGTCCATGTTCACATGGTTACTTCTAAAGATATGCCTAGTTTATCAAACCATGCACTAACCCTGTCGACCCCCACTACCTAAGGTTGCACAGTTACCTGTTTTTTGGCACACGGTTTATCAAACTGTGTGCAAACCTTGCATAGCCCTCTGTCAGTTAATGTTTTGTAAAAACTCACCCAAATTCACCCCAAGCCACAACTTTAGAAAAAAGGTACTTAGAAACAACAAGAATACATGAAAACAGGCCTAAGATGAATTTGTAAAAGGTCATGATCTTACAATCTCCCCACCTTATAACAACTCCTCCTCGAGATGCACTCTCGAACTTCACTAAGATTACGAACCATAAATATTGGGCCATTGAGCCCTAATTTCAACTTACTATTCCGAATTTTCCTCCAGAACATGTCCTTATTTCCATAACACGTGAACTATTGGAACAGTCTTTTCCAAAAACACTTTCTCACTATGATCCTGCACATGAATTAGATGCTCCTAAAAGGATGAATCTATCTCAAGGTCAACCTTTTTCACATTGATCACATGATAATGGTTGGGGTGATAGCACCATAGTTGTGACACATAGAAAACATCATGCATAGTTCCATATTTCCGTGGAAGGTCCAAACATTTTTCCATCGGCCCGATTCTCTCTACTACTACAAGTGATCCTACAAACTCGAACGCAAACTTTCCCTGCCTCTGTATCCTGCGGTGACCCAACCTAGGTGACACCCGAAGGAATATAGTATCACCCTCTGTAAACTCTAGGGGTCATCTTTGTCTATCACTATACAACTTCTATATACTCGGAGCCATAGCTATACTTTTTCGAATAAACTACACTAGCTACAACGACTCCTACACGAGACTCAGCCCCAACAGCTCTGACTCACCTGCCTCTTTCCTTCATAGAGGTGATATACAAGGTCTACCATTAGGTTCCTCACATGGTTATGTAATGACCCAAACTTTTATTAAGTAAAATTTATCTTGATTTAATTAAATGTTTTAATTATAAGAAATGGTTATATATAACATATTCACCTCCTTGGTTTTATGTTTTTGGATTTTAAAATATCGTTAAGAATTGTTACTGTTGCTAATATAGTCGTTCAATAGTGATCATATGATTAGTATAAATATAGGGCTATAAAAAATCCAATTTAATCAGACAAAGGAAGCGATGGCCTCATCTAGTAGAATTTCTCCATATGAATCCCATTTTATGTATCTCAAAAAGTAGTTTTCACTAAGATTAACTCTTGACCAAGTCCAATCCAAGCTTCAACACATTAATCTTGAACAAAAATGCCTACGAGAGAAGTGGAAGTTAATAGATATTACCACCTGAGTGATGTTATCTGATCCACCCCAATTATCTGTCACTATTGCACACCTTACCCTTAGGTATTATGTGGGTGTTATAAGGGGTTATGTAACAAGTCTCTAGAACTGTGATTATATTCATTTTTTTGTATAGAATTAAGAACATGCATTAATTTTGTTATTATTACTTTGTAAATGGATTTTAAAAGAAAAAATAGTATTTTTAGTTAATAATATATTAAGAATTCTATTTTGATGAATTAATGTATTTTTTAATTAAATTATATTTTAATAAAATGTTATTACTAAATCAATTTTTATTAAATATAAATGATAATATAATTTTTATGAATACAATTGTAAATTTTATTATGGTTTGAAAGATGTTTTTGTCAAAACCCGTGAATTTTTCATAAATGTCTATTTTTATTTATAAAGTAAAAATACATGTAATTTTAAAATTATTTAGATAAAATTAATATTATTTTTGAATCACGACGTCGAAATAATCCAATAGTGAGTTTTTCATAATTTTCTGAGACAATCGAATTTTTGGGTATAAATTAAATAAAGTTTAAATATATAATGTGTTTTATGACATCATAATGACCCAATAGTGATGTAATAAAGTACTATAAATGTGGTGTTCAGAAAATATATTGTTTACCTTTAAAATAAATTGATTTTAGTTTTTTTATTTATTTTACAAAGCCTTAGTGGACCCTCCAAGACTTATAAAATAGTTTAACATTTTAAAATGATTTCCTTGAGAGTGTGACTCACCTACACATAAGAAAGCCTAATATTTTAATAATTTTGGTCGTTGGAATTATAAACTAATTTTGTCCACTCCCCTTTGTCAAAAACCATGGGATGGTTTATGGTTTTTATTAATTCAATGTTTGTGTCTGAAACCTAAATAATAAATAATTCCCTCTCCTTTCCTATATAAACCAACTCAATATCACATTTATATTAAATAAAAACATTTAGAGCTTGACCAACCTCAGTCCTTCTATCTCTAGAATCCTCCCAAGGTGCCCCAATCTCCCAATAATCCTCTCTCAAGCCTCTCCCAACCCTTTGGGATCACACTTCCAAGTGAGGGATTTCTTCCTTTCTAATTTTTGTCTAAATTTGTTTATATTGTTATGACTTTTTATTTTAAATAAAAAATGTTTCGTTATTATTTCACACCTCCCACATACTTTCCACATTATTTTTGAATTATTAGAGACCCCTTTATCTCTCATTAATTCCTTCCAATCACACATGTTATCGTGTCTAAATTCTGTAAGATACTTCTCTCTCTTCATTTACATTCAAGTAATTATTTTGTATTATGCATAAATATTCCATTAAATATATTAGGATGTTATGTTCCATGACCCCATTATTGTCCATTTCATGTATAAATGACGATATACCCCTTTCTCTCTCATAAACCAATTTTACTATTTCTATTTGACATCGTTATGCTGCTAAAGTTACACCAAAATTGCCATGCCAAAATCATTGTGTAAGTTAATACCATAACCAGTTCTATATCAAGGTTATTCACCTTTATGAACATGTACTTTTTGATTGAGGGATTAAATTTATTTATTCCAAATCTCTTATTATTATAATAATTTATTATGAATCCATGTTGTATGATCTATGTGTCACACTAATGCATTAAATGAAATTATTAAGAAGGGTGAACCCTGATAGAACTCCAATGTATTGGTCAAAGATTAGTATCATGACGAGTCAAATGAAATGAGGGTTTAATAATTATAATAAAATTTCAATGATGTTTTACTCATGCTTCATGTGCAATGAGAATTCAATCATGCTAATATCATATTAAATGTTGTTGCCACATTACCCTGTTATGATAATCATGTTATATCATGTCTTTATGTTCATGATTCTCTTGTGCTCCATTGATATTCCTATTTTCTAACATGTAATATATTCTTCATGTCATGCCTTTTTTACTCCCTTACTGGGATTTACAGCTCACTATTTTCATATTCATGTCCTCAGGTTATCCCATACAATGCTAGGTACGTAGTAATGTTGTGGTCATTTAAAAGATGTATTCATCAAATATGTTGTGTTTTATGTTTTAAGTTGTTATGTAGTGTTCCTAATTTCCCATGACACTATAACTCTAGATCCCCAGATTTTTCTAAAGTGCAATTTTATGTAATAAATCATGTTTATGTCTATAATAAAGAGTAGGGTTTTATATTTTATATCAGAGGATAGGTTTAGTTATTTTTGGGATTAGGATTGGAAAACCCTAGTGAAAGTAATAGGGATAAGTCTAAGTATAATAAAAAAATACCAAAAGTTTGGTGAGTATATAGTAAGTGGTTTATCAAGAAAATACATCCCTGTCGGCATATGATAACGTAGAGGCGGATCTAGCACAAATGTATCTAGTAGTAAAACCCGAAAACATCAATTGAGATAGACTAGAATGGGAACTGGTGCATGACAACGAGTCTTTCTAGACTCTTGGTTACGACACTCCCTAGGGATATAATTTGGTAAATTCATAATCTTCATGTGAACCATTATTAAGGGAATAAAAAAATTCCCCTAAGAAAATATGTTGGGAAGTAGATCATGGATAACATAGATTGGAGAATATAAATTCATAAGTTATGGAAAAAATATAATTTATAAGTTATCCCTTTTTTCATTGGATTCCCCTTTATATGTTACCCCTAGATTTCCTTTTATTCCAACCAATGGTCGGTAATAGGAGGTCACAAGATAACAACCGATGCGAAGATCAATGTGACGACTGTTCTAATGAGATGCCCAATTCAATGGCAGTGAGAATCTCAAGCTTTGTCATGATACTCTCTCAGTTAACTCAGGTTTTAAATAATAACATGCATCAAGAGGAACGGTCACCCCCCCCCCAAGAAAGAACAAGTCGCAATCGAGAGCTCCATGAGACAAAAGCCTCCTTCTTTTAATGTATCATATAATCCCTCAGTCATCAAACAATAGATCAACTCCATTGAATAGATCTTATACATCCTTTGATGTTCCAAAAAGGAGTAGGTTCTTCTGGCTTCTTATCATATGAAGGTTGAAGCTGATCAATGGTGGACATTGATCAAAAATATAAATCCTGGGGAGGAGATCAAGGTGTTAAAATTGAAGTATTTCTGGAAAATGTTTTTTGATAAATATTTTTCGTGCACCCTCTAACATAAGATATAAAGTGACTTCTGTTCCCTCATGTATAAAGATGATAAATCCATTGGATTGTATGAGGAAAAATTCACAAGTATTTCAAAATATGCCTACTTCTTTGTCGATACCCCGAATGCAAGGTTGACCGCTTCTTTGGTGGGCTAAAACCTAGCTTACAGGAAGCCCTGACGATCTATGACTTTGATAACTATGAGAAAATTGTCTGACGTGCCCTCCAAGTTGAATTGGAGATCAGATAATCTCATGGGTATCATTGGGATAAAATGCATAAGGTGGACTTTAATTATGGCAGTCCGATGGATAAACCCAAGGGTTCTAATAAAATCAAGCCCCCCACTTTCCAAGGGTGCCAAAAGAAGAGCCCCGTAAATTACCTAAAGGTAGAGAAGAAATAATTTAGGTGTGGAAGAGACCGACACCTGGCTATTAACTACCGATAAGAAAAAACCAATACTATGACAGAGGAGAGGAATGCTCCATTTGAACATCAACACATTGATCATTACTTCAACTACAAATAACCCGGGCACTTTCAAACCAATTCCCTAAGCCAAGGGTTTTCAAATTTTACCAAAAACTTCCAAGGAAGGAAGGGTGAGATTTTTCCATCACAACTGCTGAAGAGAACCCTGACAACAAAGTGGTGATAGGTATGCAAGTTATTCATTCAAGAATATATAACGTAATTTTTTATTCAGGTTCTACGCATTCTTTTATATCCAAAAAGTTTAGTAGAACTATCCCAACACCATCGCAAATCTTTGAAGTAAATATGTCAGTGAGAATTGAAAATGGAGAAATTATTTCATCCCATGAATATAAATCCTACCCTGTCAAAAGTTGTGGTTTGAACATCCTATCAAACCTTATCATACTCCCTCTGGTGTAATTTGATGCAATTCTTATCATGGATTGTCTTTCCCTGTATAGAGCCAACATAAATTGTCGTGAGAGGGAAATCACTATTTATATGGCGAATTGACCCCCGATTCTGTACAAGTGCAAGTAGGAGGATGAATCTTCCTTAGCACCATCATCTCAAGCATGGATATTATTTCCCTATGAGCACATGTATCTTGCTTGTATGATTGAGTATAAGGAATCAAAAATCCTTGAAGACATGCCTATTGTGAGGGAATTCACTGAAGTGTTTCCTGAGGAATTTCCTGGTCTTCCTCCCAGAATATATGTTGAATTATCAATTGATATTATACCTGGGTGATTCCAATATCCAAGTATGACAACCCTGCTTTTATTACAAAATTAAACATGATTTATTACATAAAAAATCACTTGATACAACAAGAATATCGAGAGGTTTAGTGTATTTGGGTCTTAGAATCATTACATAAAAACTTAAAACATGAAAATACGACATCTTTATTGAAAACTTCTTTTATATTCCCTCGTACTTAGAATTGCATGGGATAACCTGAGGACATGCATAAGAAAATGGTGATCTATAAAGCCCAGTAAGGGAAATACACATGGAATAACATAAGGAGTACAATAAATGTTAGACATTAGGCAAATAAATAGAGCACAAGAGAAACATGAACATAAAGGCATGATAAAGCATGATAATCATAAGATGGAAATGTGGCAACAACACTTAACATGGAATTAGCATGAGCCAAGACTCATTGCATATGGACATGAGTAAATTCTCATTGCACATGAAGCATGACTAAACCCTTGTTGAACTTGAATTAGCATGATTTAACACTCATTTCACATGAAGTATCATGATACTATACTTTACCCAATGCATTGGAGCGCTATAAGGGTGCACCCTTCTTAAACATTTCATTTCATGCATAAGTGTGCCACATGGATCATAAAACATGGATTCATAAAACATAATCATTTATTCCATGATAAAGGAATGTGGAATTAATATATGAAAATTTATAATCAATAAGTAAATTTACCTAAAGTTGAATGCCCTTGATGGATAAATGGTCAAGATATTCACTACACAATGGCATTGGCTTAGAAAATCGGTGCTATTTCGGCAGCGTAACGGCATGACATAAGAATTCATAAAAATGGTTGATGAGAGAGAAATGGTTGTCTCATCATATTTACATGAAATTTACAGTAAGGGGATCATATAGATACATGTCCAAACAAGTTTAATGGGATTTAGATTCATGATACAAAATTATTGCTTGAATGTAAAAGAAGATAGAGAAGTTTCTTTCGGAATTTTGGCATAGTAACGGGTGTACATGGGAATCATTTAATAAGAGAGAAAGGAATATCCCATCATTAAAACATAATGAGGTAAGTATTAGAGAGTTTTGAAACCATACCCCAACATCAATAATTGAAAATAAAAGGGATAAATATCTTAAAGAAAATTGACAAAAATGAGAAAGGAAGAAAAAACCCATACTTGGAAATGTGTATCCAAAGGCTAGAGAGAGGCTTGTGAGAGGCTTATTGGGAGCTTGGGGAACCTTGGGAGGATTCTAGAGAGAGTAGGTAAGATTTTGGACGAACTCCAAAGGCTTTGAGTGTGGAGGAAGTGGGAGCTTGGGTGGGTTTATATAGGAAAGGTGAGGGAAATTATTTATTATTTTGGTTTGGGACCCCTTGTATTAAATTAATCCAATCCACAAACCATCCCATGGTTTTTGCCCATGGTTTTTGGAAAATGGAATATTAAAACAATATTTTATATGGCCAAAGTCCGAACTTCTTAAAATAATAGGGTTGCTTATGTGGAGGTGAGTCACACTCCCATGGAAATTAATTTAAAAAGCCAAGGTGTTTAATAAGTCTTAAGGGGTCCATTAATGCTTTGAAAAGTAAGTAAAACAAACCCAAAATCACATTATTTTAATGTTAAAACATATATTGGCCGAAAATAAAGCTTATAGTATTTTATTAAACCACTATTGGGTCATTATGATGTCATAAAACACATTATATATTTAAACAGTATTTATTTTTTACTCAAAAATTTGACTGTCTTAGAAAATTATGAAAAATTTACCGTTGGATAATTTTGACCTCCTGATTCCAGAAATAAAATTTATTTTATCTAAATAATTTTCTAAATATATTAATTTTCACTTTTAAAATAAAAACCGTTATTTATCGAAAATTCATGGGTTTTGACAGAAATGGCTTTCAAACCTTAATAAAAATTATAATTGCATTCATAAAATTATAAGATTATTTATATTTAATAAAAATTAAATTAATAATAATAATAATGTTTTATTAACATATTATTTAATTCTAAAATCCCTTAATTTAATAAAATATAATTCTTAATTAAATAATAACTAAAAACACTATTTGTACTTTAAAAACTATTTACAATGTATCAATAATGACAAGAAAGTATATACAAAAAAATAATGGACATGGATATAGTACTATCGATTTGTTACATAACCCCTTCAAATAGCCTCATAAGACCTAAGGGTAAGGTGTGCGATGGTGACAGACTCTTGGGGAGGCTTGGATAATATCGCTCGAGTGGTAATTTCTATCAACTTCCACATTTCACGTAGACGGTCCCGTTCGAACTTGACATGATGAATCTCAGCTTGGGCTTGGTCAAGATCGAAGCCCAAGTATGCCACCTCTTTTCCGAGATCCAACAAATGGGCTTCTTATGGAGCAATTCTAGTTGATGAGGCCATCACTTCTTTTGTCTGAGTAAATTCGATTTGTTAAATCCCTATATTTATACTAATCATGTGATCACTGTTCAACGGCTATAAAAGCAACGGTCACAATTCTTAACATAAAACCAAAGAATTTGACATATTATATAAATGGAAAGAGAAATTTAATTAGATCAAGAGGGATTTTCCATTAATGAAACTTTGGGTCGTTACAATATCACCCCCTTAAGAAATTTCGCCCTCGAAATTTTCCTTTTCCCACACTAAAACAGATGTGGGTAACTCAGCTTCATCTTTTCCTCTGATTCCAAAGTTGCTTCTTCAAACTTTTAGTTTCTCCACAACACCTTAATGAGGGGAATAGTCTTATTTTGTATAAATTTTTCTCTACGATCTAAGATCTTCATTGGTTTCTCCTCATAAGAGAGATCATCTTCCAATTGTACCACCTCAGAACAGAGTACATGTGAAGGGTCTGGTATGTACTTCCTTAAGAGGGATACATGAAAGACATCATGTACTTTGTCCATAGTAGGTGGAAGTGCTAGTCGATAGGCCACAGCCCCGACACGATCAAGAATCTCGAAGGGGACGATGTACCTTGGACTTATCTTCTTTTTCTTTCCAAACCTCATGACCTTCTTCCATGGAGATATGCATAGAAAAACCATGTCTCCAACTTTAAACTCCACGTCTCGTCGACAATTATCTGCATAACTCTTCTATCGACTCTGGGCTGCCTTGATATGCTACCGAATGGTTTTCACATTCTCCACAATTTCCTCGACCATTTATGGTCCAAGCTGCTTACGTTCACCGACCTCATTAAAACATGTCAGTGTTCTGCACCTTTTCCCATATAGGGCTTCATATGGTGTCATTTGGATGCTTCAGTGGAAACTATTGTTATAAGAGAACTCAACTAGAGGAAGATGTTTATCCCATCCTCCTTTAAAGTCCATTGAGCATGCTCTCAACATTTCCTAAAGTGTTTGGATAGTCCGCTCGGATTGGCCATCAGTTTGAGGATGATAGGCCATATTGAAGTTCAGTTCAGTATTCAGAGCATGTTGAAGACTCTTCCAAAACATAGAGGTGAATCTTGGATCTCGGTCAGACGCAATAGATAGTGGCACTCCATGAAACATTACCACTTCCCTGATATATATCTGTGCCAGTTGATCCAATGAGAAATACTCCCGAATAGAAATGAAGTATGCAGTCTTTTTAAGATGATCCACAACAAGCCAAATTGCATTGTTGCCTTTGGATGTCCTTGGAAGTCTGGTGAAAAAGTCCATGGTGATGTTCTCCCATTTCCATTATGGTATGGGAAATGGTTGCATCATCCCCTTAGACTTCTGCCTCTCTTCCTTCACTTGCTGACAGACCAGTCACTTTGATGTATATTCAGCTATCACCTTCTTCATATTATCCCACCAAAAGTTTTCTTGAAGATCTCGATACATCTTTGTGCTCCCTGGGTGAATAGAAAAATTTGAACTATGTGCATCATCAAAAAGTTCCTTCTTCAACTCCAGACTTGATGGAACACATAGTCTTTTCCCAAACTGCACAATTCCATCTTCATTAACATTAATCATCGAGGATTTCCCTTTTTTGATAGATTCCACTTTTTCCTGAATTCCCACATCATCCTTTTGAGCATCCTTTAACCTTTACAAAAGAGATGGTTGAGCAATAATTTTTGAAAGGATTGATGATTTTCCCTTATTTATGATTCCCATGTCCATCTTCATCAAGTCTAAGAAGATTGGATCCTTCTCAATTATCATCATTGATAGAATTGCTGGATCCTTTCTACTTAGGGTATCTTCCACCTTGTTCGCTTTCCCAGGGCGGTTATGTATTGAATATTCATAATCCTTGATAAGATCTATCCATCTTATCTGGCTCATATTAAGCTCTTTCTGTGTGAATATATATTTAAGACTCTTGTGGTCCGTATATATCTCACATTTCTCTCCATAGAGATAATGCCACCAGATTTTCAAGGCAAATATCACCGCCGCAAACTCCAGATCATGTGTTGGATAGTTTCGCTCATGGATTTTCAACTTCTTTGAGGCATAGGATATAACATTATCATTCTTCATTAGAACACAGCCTAAAACCTTCTTCGAAGCATCACTGAATACCACAAAAATTTCCCCACTTGTGGGTAAAGTGAGCACGGGCGCAGTGATAAGCCTCCTTTTCAACTCCTTGAAGCTTTCTTCACATTCATCACTCCAAGAAAACTTTAATCCCTTTCGAGTTATCTTGGTAAGAGGGTTGGAAAATCATGAGGAATTTCTCACAAATCGTCGATAATATCCACCTAACCCCAAGAAGCTATGGATATCCGTTATCGATGTTGGCCTCGTCCATCCTTCAATTGCATTTGTTTTGGAGGGATCCACAGATATCCCATTGCTTTTGATGATATGGCCCAAGAATGAGACCTCCTTCAACCATAACTCACACTTTCTATACTTTTCATAGAGATTCTCCTTGTGAAAGTTCTCTAGTACAGTTCTTAAATGCTCCTCATGATCCTCCTTGGTTTTGGAGTATATTAGAATATCATCTATAAAGACTACCACAAATTTGTCGAGGTAATCTATAAATACTCTATTCAATAAGTCCATGAAGATTGTTGGAGCATTGGTGAGTCTGAAAGGCATTACTATGAATTCATAGTGCCCGTATCTTGTGCGAAAAGCAGTCTTGGGGATATCTTCCTTCTTCACCCTTACTTGATAATATCCCGACTGCAAGTCCACCTTGGATAAGTATTTTGCTCCACGCATCTGATCGAACAAGTCATAAATTCATGGGAGAGGATACTTTTTCTTTATCGTGATTTTTTTAAGTTCACGATAATTGATGCAAAGCCGCATTGACCCATCCTTCTTCTTGACGAAGACGACTAGTGCACCCCATGGTGAAGCAATTGGGCGTATAAACCCTTTATCCAGATTCTCTTGTAGTTGTTTCTTCATCTCTTCAATATCTAGAATAGCCATTCTATATGGAGTCTTGGATATTGGTATAGCCCTAGGTATAAGTTAAATTGAGAATTCAACATCTCTTCTAGGAGGAAGACCAGGAAATTCCTCGGGAAACACTTCTGCGAATTCTGTCACAATAGGCATTTCTTAAAGGATGGTTTCTTCCTTGGACTCAATCATCTAAGCCAGATACGTGTGCTCATAGGGAATTAATATCCATGCTTGAGATGATGGGGCTAAAGGAGATTCATCATCCTCCTAACACTTGTAAACAATCGGGGGTCGACTGTCCATATAGAGTGTGATTTCCCCCTCCTGACAATTTATGTTGGCTATATATAAGGAAAGCCAATCCATGCCAAGAATTGAATCAAATTCCACTAGAGGGAGTATGACGAGGTTCTCTGGGAAATTCAATCCATATATTATAACAGGGGAGGACTTATATTCATGGGATGAAATGATTGCCCCATTTTTCGTACTCACTGACATATTCACTCCCATGATTTGTGGTGGTGCTGGGATTATTCTACTAAACTATTGATATTTAAAAGAATGTGTAGAACAAGAATCAAAAAGTAAGTTCTCTATTATTTAATTAATAACTAGAATACCTATCACCACTTCGTTGTTGGGGTTCACTTCGGCAAAAGTGATGGAAAAATCTCATCCTTGCTGCCTTGGAGGTTATTGGTTGCCTCCGAAAACCCTTGGATTAGGGCACTGATTTTCAAAATGACCCGGCTCTTTGCATTTGTAGCATTGAACAATGCATTGAGGTTCAAACGGAGCATTCCACTCCTCTATCGCAGCCGCGGGTCTTTCTTGCCAACAGTTAATAGCTAGGTGCCCTTCTCTTCCACACTTGAAGCATTTCCTTGTCCCCATAAGGAAATTTCCTAGGTGCTTCTTCCCACACTTTTGGCAAGTGGGGTGCTGGATCTTCCTAGAACCGTTGGATATATCCATCAGACCGCCAGCATTGAAGTCCACCTTATGCTTATTTTCTCCATGATACCCTTGTGATTCCCTGATCTCCATTTCAACCTTGAGGGCACATCGGACAATTTCCTCATAGCTGTCGAAGTCACGGATCGCCAATGCTTTCTACGGGCTAGGCTTCAGCCCCCCAAATAAGTGTTAAACTTTGCATTCAGGGGTAACAACAAATCCGGAAGCGTATCGTGCAAGACTTGTGAAGTTTTCCTCATACGCTCCAACAGATTCTTCATCTTTATACTTGAGGGAAAGGAAGTCCCTTTCCATCTTAAGCTGGAGGGTGCGCGGAAAATATTTATCAAAAAACATCTTCCGGAAATCCTTCCATTCCAACGCCTCGATCTTTTCCTCAGGCTTCGTATTTTTTATCAATGTCCAACATTGATTAGATTTACCCTCCATAGGATAGGCTGCCAGGAGAACTTTCTCTTGTTCAGAACATTGAAGGATGGAGAATATTGTTTCAATGGAGTTGATCCATTGTTCAGCGATCGTGGGATCAGATGATCCACTAAAAGTAGGAGGCCTTTGTCTCATGAAGCTCTCGATAGCGACATGTTCTTTCTTAGGGGGTGGGGGGGTTGAACGTTCCTCTTGACCCATGTTTCTATTCAAAACTTGAGTTAGCTAAGAGATAAGCATGACAAAGTTCATGATTCCCACTCCCATTGGATTGGGCATCTCATTAGTACAGTCATCACACTGATCTTCACAACGGTTGTTAGCTCGAGTCCTCCTATTACTGGTCATTGGCTGGAATAAAATGAAATTTAGGGGTAACACATAAAGGGTAATACAAAGACAAAAGTTTATGACTTATAAATAAACTTTTATTTCCTTAACTCATGAGTCTATAGGCTTCAATCTAGGATTTTCATGATCTACTTTCTAACATATATTCGTAGGGGCATTTTTTTAATTCCCTTAATAAGGGTTCATACTAAGCTTGTAAATTTATCAAAACATATCTCCCAGGAGTGTTGTTACCAAGAGTGCATCAAGGCCCGTTGTCATGCACCAGTTCCTGTTCGAGTCTATCTCAAAGCGGTGTTTTCGGGTTTTACCACAAGGATATATTTGTGCCAGAGCCGCCTATACCTGCTCGTATCCACACAGAGATGTATTTGTTTTATAAACCAATTACTCAGTACTTACAAAAAATTAGGGATGTTTTTATTATACTTAGTCTTGTCTCTAATGCTTTACTATGGTTTTCTAATCCTAATCCCAAAAATAACAAATCCTATCCTCTGATGCCAACTATGACAACCCTTCTTTTATTACAAACTTAAACAAGATTTATTACATAAAAAATCACTTCATACAACAAGAAGATCGAGAGGTTTAGTGTCTTTGGGGCTTAGGATCATTACATAAAAACATAAAACATGAAAATACAACATCTTTATTGAAAACTTCCTTTACATGACCACTACATTCCCTAATACTTAGCATTGCATGGGATAACCTGAGGACATGCATAAGACAAGGGTGAGCTATAAATCCCAGTAAGGGAAATACACATGGAATAACATGAGGAGTACAATACATGTTAGAAATTAGGAATATCAATAGAGTACAAGAGAAACATGAACATAAAGACATGATAAATCATGATAATCATAACATGGAAATGTGGCAACAACACTTAACATGGAATTAGTATGAGCCAAGACTCATTGCACATGTAGCATGAGTAAATCCTCATTGCACATAAAGCATGAGTAAACCCTAGTTGCACTTGAATTAGCATGAGTCAACACTCATTGAACATGACGTATCATGATACTATACTTTACCCAATGCATTGGAGTGCTATAAGGGCGCACCCTTCTTAAACATTTCATTTCATGCATAAGTGTGCCACATGGATCATAAAACATGGATTCATAAAACATAATCCTTTATTCCACGATAAAGGAATTTGTTATTAATATATGAAACTTTATAATCAATAAGTAAATGTACATAAAAGTGAATACCCTTGATGGATAAATGGGCATGGTATTCACCACACAATGGCATTGGCTTAGAGAATCGGTGCGATTTCGGCAGCATAATGACGTGACATAAGAATTCATAAAAATGGTTGATGAGAGAGAAAGGGGTGTCTCTTCATATTTACATGAAATGGAAAGTAGGGGATCATATATATACATGTCCAAAAAAATTAATGTGATATAGATTCATGATACAAAAGTATTACTTGAATGTAAAAGAAGAGAGAGAAGTTTCTTTCGGAATTTCGGCATAGTAACGGGTGTACATGGGAGGCATTTCATGAGAGAGAAAGGGGTATCCCATCATTCAAACATAAATAGGGCAGTATTAGGGAGATGTGAAACCATACCCCAACATTCATAATTGAATATTAAAGGGCAAAACAACTTAAATAAAATTGACACAAATGAGAAAGGAAGAAAAAACCCTTACTTGGAAGTGTGATTCCAAAGGCTAGAGAGAGGCTTGTGACAAGCTTCTTGGGAGCTTGGGGCACCTTGGGAGGATCCTAGAGAGAGTAGGAAAAACTTTGGACGAACTCCAAAGGCTTTGAGTGTGGAGGAAGTGGGAACTTGGGTGGGTTTATATAGGAAAGGTGAGGGAATTATTTATTATTTAGGTTTGGGACCCCTTATATTAAATTAATCCAAACCACAAACCATCCCATGAGTTTTTCCCATGGTTTTTGGATGAGGGAAGAGTAAAACAATATTTTATAAGGCCAAAGTCCTAAATTCTTAAAATAATAGGGTTGATTATGTGGAGGTGAGTCACACTCCCATAGAAATTAATTTAAAAAGACATGGTGTTTAATAATTCTTGAGAGGTCCATTAATGCTTTGAAAAGTAAATAAAACAAATGAAAATTCACATTATTTTAATGGTAAAACATATATTGGCTGAATATAAAGCTTATAGTATTTTATTACATCACTATTGGGTCATTATGATGTCATAAAACACATTATATATTTAAACGGTATTTAATTTTTACTCAAAAATTTGACTGTCTCAGAAAATTATGAAAAATTCACCGTTGGATAATTTCGACATCCTAATTCCAGAAATAACATTTATTTTATCTAAATAATTTTCTAAATATGTTCATTTTCACTTTTAAAATAAAAACCGATATTTATTGAAAATTCACGGGTTTTGACAGAAATGGCTTTCAAACCTTAATAAAAATTATAATTGCATTCATAAAATTATAAGATCATTTATATTTAATAAAAATTACTTTAATAATAATAATAATATTTTATCAAAATATTTTTTAATTCAAACATATCTTAATTTAATAAAATATAATTCTTAATTAAATAATAACTAAAAACAATATTTGTACTTTAAAAACAATTTACAATGTATCAATAATAACAAGAAAGTATATACAAAAAAATAATGTACATGGAAATAATACTATACATTTGTAACATAACCCCTTAAAACAGCTACATAAGACCTTAGGGTAAGGTGTTCGATGGTGACAGACTCTTGGGGTGGCTCGGATAACATCGCTCGAGTGGTAATTTCTATCAGCTTCCACTTTTCACGTAGACGGTCCCTTTCAAGCTTGACATGATGAAGCTCAGATTGGGCTTGGTCAAGAGTGAAGCCCAAGTATGCCACCTCTTTTCCGAGCTCCAAAAAATGGGCTTCGTATTGAGAAATTCTACTGGATGAGGCCATCGCTTCTTTTTTCTAAGTAAATTGGATTTTTTAAAGCCCTATATTTATACTAATCATGTGATCACTGTTCAACGGCTATAAAAGCAATGGTCACAATTCTTAACATAAAACCAAAGAAGTTGAAAATTTATGTAAACATAAAGAAATATTTAATTAGATCAAGAGGGATTTTCCATTAATGAAACTTTGGGTCGTTACGCCAAGACACTGTATAGAATGACTGTTTTGGAGGTTTAGAAGCCAAAGAAACAACTACATGAGAATCCGTATAAAGGGTTTATACACCCAAGTGCTTCACCATGGGGTTCACTAGACCTCTTAGTCAAGAAGGAGGATGGTTCAATGAACCTTTTCACTAATTATCGTGAGCTCAACAAAATCACAATAAGGAACAAGTATCCTCTTTCATGAATTAGTGACCCGTTTGATCAGCTACGTGAGGCACAATACTTCTTTAAGGTGGATTTTTGGTCATGATATTACCAAATAAGGGTGAAGAAGGAGGATATCCCCAAGGCTGCTTTTCGTACAAGGTACAGGCACTATGAATTCATAGTAATGCCTTTCGGACTCACTAATGCTCCATCAATCTTCATGGACTTGATAAATAGAGTGTTTAGATATTACCTTAACAAATGTGTGGTAGTATTTATTTAAAATATTCAAATATACTTTAAAACCCAGGAGGATCATGAGGCTAAACCATGAACTGTACTAGAGAACTCTTGAAAGGATAATATCTATGAAAAGTACGTCAAGTATGAGTTATGGTTGAAGGAGGTCTCATTCTTGGTTCATATCATCATAAGTAATGTGATATTTGTGGATCCCTCTAAGATAGATACAATTGAGGGATTGATGAGGCCAACATTAGTGACAGATATCCATAGATTTTTGGGGTTAGCTAGATATTATCACTGATTTTTGAGAAATTTCTAATGATTTTCAAACCCTCTTACCAAGCTAACTCAAAATGGAGTCAATTTTTCTTAGAGTGATGAATGAGAATATAGATTCAAATAGTTGAAAAGGTGGCTTATAACTGCACTCGTGCTCACACTACCCACAAGTGGAGAACTTTTTGTGGTATTTAGTGATGCTTGAAAGAAGTTCATCGGTTGTGTGTTGATGAAAAATGACAAATTTATTACCTATGCTTTAAGGAAATTGAAATTTCATGAGAAAAACTATCCAACACATGATCTGGAGTTGGCTGCAGTAATATTATCTTTGAAAATTTTGTGGCATTACCTCTTTTGGGAGAAGTGTGAATTATATATGGATCACAAAATCTACAAGTATATATTCACAAAGAAATAGTTGAATATGCACCAACAAATATGGTTAGAGTTTATTAAAGACTATGATTTCTCAATCCATTACCAACCTGGGATAGTGAACAAGGTGGAGGATACTCTGAGTAAAAGGGACTCAGTGATTCTATCATTGATGAGAATTGAAAGGGATCCAATCTTCTTAGATTTGATGAAGATGAACATGGGAATCATAAAGAAGGGAACATCATCAATACTTTCACAAATTATTGCACAACTGTCTATTTTATAAAGGTTAAAAGATCCTAAAAAGGAAGATGTGGAAATTCAAAAGAAAGTGTGAACTATAATAAAAAGTAAATCCTTGGAGTTAATGTTAATGAAAAAGGAATTGTGAGATTTGGGACAATACTATGTGTTCCATCAAATCCTATGTTAAAGAAATAACTTTTGGATGATGCAAATAGTTCAAATTTATCCATTCACCCAAGAAACACAAAGATGTATCAAGATATCCTAGAGAATTACTGGTGGGATAACGTGAAGAAGGAGATCATTGAGTATACATCAAATTTTCTTGTATGTCGGAAAGTGAAAGCTAAGAGGCATAAGTATAATGGGATGATGGAACCATTACCCATACCAATGTGGAAATGGTAGAACATCACCATGGACTTTTTCACTAGTATTTTGAAGACATCCAATGGAAATAATGATATTTGGGTGGTTGTGGATTATCTTACAAATACTACACACTTCATTGCAATTTGGGAGGATTTCTCATTGGATCAACAGGAACAGATATACATCAGATAAGTGTTAAGTCTACATAGAGTACCACTACGATTGTATCCAATCGAGATCCAAGATTCCCCTCTACGTTCTGGAAGAGTCTCCAACATGCTCTGAATACTGAGCTAAACTTCAGTATGGGTTATCATCCTCAAACTGATGGCCAATCTAAGCATACTATCCAAACACTTGAGGGCATAATCAGTGGACTTTAAAGGTAGATCTTATCAACATCATTATATGGTTGAGTTCTATTACAATAATTTTTCCACTCAAACATCCAAATGTATTTTATAAATCCCTTTATTGGAATAGGTGAAGAACATTATCATTTTGGGATGAAGATGGGGAGAGAAAACTCCTAGATCCAGAAATGGTCAAAGAAATGGTGGACAAGGTTAAGACCATCTAGCAGCACATTAAAGCTTCTCAGAGATGAAAAAAGAGCTATGTTAATAATCATCGATGAGACCTAGAGTTTGATGTTAGAGACATGGTATTCCTATGCATATCACTATGGAAGAGAGTTATGAGATTTGGGAATAAATGAAAGATTAGTCCAATGTACATTGGCCCTTTTGAGATCCTTGAAAGCATTAGAGCAGTGGTATGTCGACTATCACTCCCACCAAACCTATCTCAATTACTTTATGTATTTCATGTATCACTCTTAAAGAGGTAGATACATAACCCATCGCATGTACTCAATCTATAGGTGGTACCATTGGGGAATGACCTCTCCTATTAAGAGAAGCTGGTAAAGACATTTGATCGTATAGAAAATGTTCTATGAAAATAAAAAAATTCCCCTTGTCAAAGTGTTGTGGTGAAACCACAAGTTTAAAGAAGAAACATGGGAATAAAAGGAAGTGATGAAGCAGAGTTACCCTCGTCTCTTTTAGTGTTGAAAAATGAAATTTTGTGGGTGAAATTTCTTAAGTGGGAAGATTGTAACGACAAAAACTTTTGTTAATGAAAATGACCCTTGATCTAATAAAATGTCTTATTATGTAAAATGGGTATAAAAAATAAATGCACTCCCTTGGTTTTTTTGTTTTTGGATTTTAAAATACCATTAAGGATTGTTACCATTGCTAATATAGTATTGAACAGTGATCACATGATTAGTATAAATATAGGGCTTCAACAAATCCAATTTACTCTAAAAAATGAATCGATGGCCTCATCCAGTAGAATTTCTCTATTCAAAGGGCATTTTTTGAAGCTCAAAAAGGAGTTAGTGTCACTGGGATTCTCTCTTGAACAATCCCAAGCTGGTCTTCAATACGTTAATCATGAACGGAACCTCCTACGGTAGAAGAGGAAGTTAATATAGATTACCACCCGAGTGATGGTGTCTAAGACACCCCTAGAGTCTATCACCATCACACACCTTACACTTAGGTCTTTTGAAAGTTTTATAAGGGGTTATGTAACAAGAACCTAGCACTATTATTATGTGGATTTTTCTATATAATAAATAATACACATTCATTTTATTATTATTACTTTGTAAATAGTTTTTAAAAGCCCAAATTGTATTTTTAGTTAATATTAAATTAGGAAATATATTTTGATGAAATAATGTATTTTTAAATTAGATAATATTTTAATAAAATATTATTACTAAATCACTTTTTATTAAATATATATGATCGTATAATTTTTATGAATACAATTGTAATTTTTATTATCTTTTGAAAGTTGTTTTGTCAAAACCCATTAATTTTCGATAAATGTCAGTTTTTATTTAAAAAGTAAAAATTCACATATTTTGAAAATTATTTAGATAAAATTAATATTATTTTGGAATCACGAAGTTTCAATTATTAAATGGTGAATTTTTCATAATTTTCAGAGATATTCAAATTTTTGTGTAAAAATTAAATACATTTTAAATATATAATGTGTTTTATAACATCATAATCACCCAATAGTGATTTAATAAAATAATATAAATAGTATATTCAGACAATTTATGTTTTACATTTAAAATAATGTGATTTTAGGTTTGTTTAAATTATTTTACAAAGCCTTGGTTCACCCTCCAAGACTTATAAAACATTTTAACATTTTAAAAGGATTTCCATGAGAGTGTGACTCACCTCCACATAAGAAATACTAATACTTTTATAATTCTGGCCATTATAATTATAAATAATGTTTTCCAGTATAATTTGAAAAAACCCATCGGCACAAACCATGGGTTGGTTTGTGGTTTTGATTAGTTTAATGTGTGGTGTCTGAAACCTTAATAATAAAGAATTCTCTCACCTTTCCTATATAAACCCACTCAATATCTTATTTCCCATCACTCAAAACTTTTTCAACTCAACCAAACTCTTCCTTAATCTCTTTATAATCCTCCTAAGTCACCCCAAGCTCCCATGAAACCTCATTCAAGCCTCTCCCAAGCCTTTGGGTTTACACTTCCAAGTAGGGGATTTCTTTCTTTCTCTATTTTTGTCCAAATCTCTTTATATTGTTATGACATTTTATTTTCAATTAAAACTGTTGGTGTATGATTTCTCACCTCTACCATATTTCCCTCCTTATGTTTTAATGATGAGATACATCTTTCTCTCCCATTAATTCCTCCCATGTACACCTGTTACCATGCCAATACTCTGTAAGAAATTCTTCTCTCCTCATTTACATTCAAGAAATTATTTTTTATTATGCATATTAATTCCATTAAATTTGTTGGGATATTATGTTACATGACCCCATTACTATCCATTTCTTGTATAAATGATGAGTTACCTCTTTATCTCTCATAAACCCATTTTAAAATTTCTATTTGATGTCATTATATTGTCGAAGTTACACCAAAATTTCCATGAAAAACTCAATCAGTAAGTTAATACAATACTCATTTCTCTATCAAGGGTATTCACCTTTATACACATGTAATTGTTTATTTAGGACTTAAATTTATGTATTCCACATCTCTTATTAATATAATTAATTATTATGAATCCATGTTTTATGATCTATGTGGAACACTTATGCATGAAATGAAATGATTAAGAAGGGTGTGCCCTAATAGTGCTTCAATGCATTGGGTAAAGATTAGTATCACGATACATCAAGTGTAATGAGATTTTACTCGTTATAATACAAGTGAAATGATGGTTTACTAATTATCCATGTTCAATGAGCCTTGGATCATGTTAATATCACATTAAATGTTATTTCCACATTTCCATGTTATGATAATCATGCTATATCATTCCTTTATGTTCATGTTTATCTTATGCTCCATTGATATTATTATTTCCTAACATGTAATATATTCATCATGTTATGAATTTTTTAATCCCTTACTGTGCTTTATATCTCACCCTCTTCTTATACATGTCGTCAAGATATCCCACAAAATGCTTGGTACGAAGGAATGTTGTGGTCAAGTAAAAGAAGCTTTCAATAAAAATGTTTTGTTTTATGTTCTAAGTTGTTATGTAATGTTCCTAATCTTCCAAGACACTAGACCTCTTGATCCTCAAAGTTTAATTAAGGGAATGTTTATTTAACAAATCATTTTTATGTGTGCAATAAAGATTAGGTTTGTTATAGGTTCTATCTATATAGTTTCCTAATAACTGTTGTTATAGGAAAACTCCACAAAATACAATTTCCTCTCCCAAGAACCACTTACATCAAACACACATTCCATCAACATATCCTCTAGCACCTGTATGGTACTCTTTGACTACCCATCAATCTGTGGGTTTAAAGTTGTTCTCAGAAAAACATGTATTCCAAGAACCTTCTGCAAGCCCTACCAGAAACATGAAGTAAAGCATGAGTCGCAATATGAAAATATAGTCTTTGGTACCCCATTCAAGTGGACTATATTTTGAACATAGAGTTCCTCTACCTGTTCCACTATTAAGGCTTCCATGATAGAAAATAAATGTGCTACCTTTGTCATTCAATCCATAATGATCCAAATAACATCATTATTTCTATGATTATTTGGACGACTTACCACAAAATCTATAGTCACGTCATCCCACTTCCATTACATAATGGGTAATGATTTCAATAGACCTCCAGGTCATTGATGCTCTGCCTTCTCCTTCTGATAGGTGCAAAATATTTTCATGAAACCCGTTATCTCCATTTTCATGCATGGAAACCAAAACTATCATCGTAGGTCATGGTACATTTTTGTCACCCCAATATGTACCGCCCACTTCAAGGAATGAAATTCTTTCCTGAGTTCCTCTCGAAAACTCATAAGCACAACAACACAATTTTTCACATATATGATCTCATCCCCATCTATCATCCATTCTAATGGTGTCTCCCCACCTTCAAGGCTTTCCCCCAAGGATATTCACTCCAAATCTTGATACTTCCTTTCTTTGATCTATCCCAAAAGTGTAGACTCCACTATGAATAAAACAAGAGTCATTTTCTCAAGACTCTCCTAAACCACAACATGCATTTCATCCAACAGAGTCAGCATCCCCAACTTTTCACTCAACTCATGTACCAAATGAGACTACGTTTTCTAGCTCAAGGAATCGGCCACACTATTCCACTTTCCAAGTTTATGTGCGAGCTCAAAATCAAAGGACTGCATATACGCTACCCATCTTCACTACCGAATATTCATGTCGTGCTGTGAAAAGATGTACTTCAATATTTCTATATCTATAAAAACTGTAATCTTTTCACCCAAAAGACAGTGTCGCCAACACTTAAGAGCATAAACCACCACTGGCAACTTGATGTTGTGTGTGGGGAAATTCTGTTCATGTGGCCTCAATTTTCAAGACCCATAATCAACGATTTGTTCCCCTTACATCAACACAGCTCCTAGTCCTATCCCAGAAGTGTCAAAATACACCGTGTACTTCTCATTAGACTCAATTAAGGTCAAAATTAGTGCTGATGTCAAGCTCTTATTCTATTCTGGGAAAGAATTATCACATGATTCCATACATTCAAACTTTATCAATTTCTTTTCCAAACCCTAAAGTGGCACTGACAATCTGTAAAATTATAGGATGAACCTCTGGTAATATCTAGATAATCGTAAAAACCTTAGAATATCAAAAAAAATCTTGGGCTTATCCTAAGAAACCACTGCTTGAACCTTTTCTAGGTCCAACACCACACCTTCTTCCAAGATGATGCGCCCCAAAAAGTGTACCTAGTCAATCAAAAACTAACACATATATATATATATCTTATTGTATAACTGATTATCTCTCAGTGTACTCAGGACAATGTCATGATGTTTGGCATTATCGCCATGAGTCTTAGAGTACACCAAGATGTCATCCATGAACACAACCACAAGCTGATCCAGGTATTGATGAAATTCCTTATTCATCAAGAACATAAAAAATTCCTGAGCATTCCTCAACCCAAATGGCTTCACAAAAAACTCATAAAGGCCATACCTTATCCTGAAATCATTCCTTGGTATATCAAAAGTCCAAACTCTAACCTAATGATACCCTGATCTCAAATCAATATTTGAGAACACATAATCTCTATTTACCTAGTCAAACAGATCATCGATAAGTGGAAGTGGATATTAGTTCTTCACAGTAATCTTATTAAACTTCTTATAATCAACACACAAGTGTAAACCCCCATCATCCTTCTTTTCAAATAAAACAGGTGATCCCTAAGGTAATGTACTTGGATGGATAAACCCTTTATCCTACAATTTCTCCAACTAATTCTTGAGCTCCTGAAGCTCAGTCAGTTCCATTCTTTAATATGGAATAGATACTAGGTCAGTCCCCAGCATGAGATCAATAGTGAATTCCACATCTATCTCCGATGGAAACGCTAAGAACTCTTTGAAGAAGACATCTTTGAACTTTTCTACAACCGTTGGAAGGGATTATTTCTTACAACTCCCTTCATCAAGAAAAAGACTAGAAACTTGGAATGTGAGATCTCCCATTTGCTGAGTTATTGGCCCTGCTCAGCTCTCTAAGATATCCCACTCTCCACGATGAACATACTTGTCACCCTTAAGAGACACAAAGGTCACTCTCCTATCATAACAATTGATGTGGGCTTGGTATACGACTGACGAGTCCATGCCCATAATTATGTCTAATCCCTTCATATCAAGGACATAGATATCCAAAATAAAATGATACTCCCCAATCTCTAGTGAACATCCCTTACATAGACAGATATCTCTAGACCTTGTTCCAAATGGTGTATCAATACTCATTACTCCACTTACGGACTCCACCTCCAAGATCAAACCATTAACAAGATTTGAAAATATAATGGAATGAGAAAAACTAGTATCAAACAAGAAACCAGGTAAAGTATAATCTACTAGAATAGTACCTCTCACTATCGATGGCACATCCTCTCTCTCTACATGTGTAGGCTACACCACATCTAAGTGTCCTACCCCTCTCCCCTATAGAACCACATGACTCCCCTAAGTAGAACCACTATGCTGATATAGGAACTCATACCCTAAAGCACCACATCCACTCCCTCTACCACCCCTACCAATATAACTCAAGCTTCCTGACCTATAAGGTGTAGAATACCCCCTTACCACACTCTAACTCTTTACAGGTTCTCTATTAGCACCAGCATGTTGTTTCTTCTTGCTGAACTTCTGTAGGTGTCCCATCTTACTGAAAAATTGTCTCCCCACTTTTGTTCATGGAAAAGGTCTATAGTAGTGTCTTGGAATACCACACTGGTGAAAAATCACCTGAGTAATATCCTGAGCAATTGTTCCTCCTAATTTTTCACCTTTCTTTCCAATGTCCTGACTAAGGTTCTCATAACGACGCTTCCTGCTCTCGTAAATCACACTTCTTGGTCATCCAGTGATAAATATCTTTCCAGTACTGAAATCCTACTTTAGGTTCCTATCTAAAATGAGAGCATGATCCACCACTTATGCAAATTTCTTCATCCTAAATATATTCACCTAGGACATAATTTTACATCTATGTCCATCCTGAAATCGTTTTGCTGAACTAGCCTCATCTTCCGCCAAATCAAGAGAAAAATGTCCTAAATCTATGAATTTTTTGACATAATCCATTATGTAAATTATTCCTTGGTTCTGATGCATAAACTCTGAATCCTTCTCTTAACTTAGTGGCTCTGGATAGAAGTGTTCTGAGAACTTCTCTATAAATTCCTTCCATAACATATCATTAGTCTGTCAAAATCGTACCTGAACGTCCCATCAGCGCTTCGCTGACCCCCATATTATATATGCATCCAACTTGACCCTCCTCTTAGGTGGAGTCTCCGAATGGTCAAGTGCATATCTAATGATTCAATCCATAATTCCTCTTCCCCAATTCCACCCTCTCTAGTAAAATTCAGAGGGTGGTGCAGCTGAAACACCCTTGTCAACTCATACATGCTTTTCTGAACCCTCCCAAGGCCTCTCTCCATGAATTGCATGAAATAAGAAAATTTCTCTCATAAATTCTCCCCTTCATCCTCAGCTATCATTAACAGTCCCACATGTTCCCTATCTAAAAGTTCATTCTAAGCCATACCCATCGGCCTCCCTCTCAACAAGTGTCGTAGAGGCTTATTCTGTACAATTCCAAACACACATCTTAGACCTCACAACACAGCTTTATAACATTTACATAATAGGAAAAAGAAACACAATAAGTTTCAAAATGTCGTTTTTCTATTTATCTCCACACGGTCAACATTTAGGCATTATCACTACCATTAACCATCCTACTCTTAGGTCTTGCTTAATAAGGGTAAGCACATTTTCGTTAACAAGTTTCTAATTTAGAAACTCAATTATTATCAATTTGTATCATTTTTGAATATTTATCAATCCATATTAGACACTATTTTTTCAATCTCATAATAAGGAAAATAGTTTATGTTCAACAACTTACCCATAACCCGTTTTCTCATGAGTGCCTAAAATGATACATCTCACAATAACCCCGATTGCCTAGAATGATGCACACAGACTCAAATCTCTGCCTCTTTAGGCCACGAATCAATAATTAGAAATTATCAAAAAATAATTATCACATTACACCAAAATTGTGTCACCCATGGTGAAATAATATCCAATTGTAACAAGAAACACGAATCACAACAATCCCACCCTGATTACTTTGATTATTCGCTCATACATGGGTTTGCAATTCCCATGCATAAGCTCATTACTAAGCCCCAACTCTTCCTAGTATCATGTCTACCTTTCCAAAAATAGTAATAAAAAAGAAGGAGAAATAAAGAAAACTCTTCTAATAGCACTTTGTAATGTCCTGACTCAAGTTCCACTAAACAGTGCCCCAAGCCAGTTGGTTATGTTCCCTCAAGCATACCTCCCCATACACTAGAGGGTGTCAACGAGAAGAGAGGGTCTATTAAGTCATTCAAAGGGATATTATACACTCTTTTATCAGAGTAAAACACCAACAGAAGAAAACAACAATAAATAAGTGTGGAAGCATATAAATAACCAGAACAATACCGGGTAGCATGATAGACAAAACATGAAATACAATACTCATCTAAGAAGGGATATCATGTTATAACAATGAAGGTTTCAGGTGTCTATAGTGAAACTAAAAATAAAGGGACAAGGACTCCCATGTGGGTCCTAAACCACATCTGGTTCCCTCACCCAAGCTCCATTTTTAAATAGTGACCTATCATAAGGCCTTGCCCTTATCTTGTCCTACAACAACAATGTCTACTCAGGTATTTATCAGTTGTCCCGAATAGGGTTTGAGTAAAACTCATTAGGCCACCACCAGCGGTGTCTAAAACATGTCCATCCAAAAGAAAGTGTATGAAGCTCTATAAGGAACTAAATACAATGCATAATTAAACAGTTATCACATTACAATTTATTCTTTACTTATCACATTAAACTCAGGCTTGATTCATGTCTCTAATTCAACTCACAATTTATCATTATCATTAGTCTGGCATAGAATTCCCTGTCAAACACTCAACATCTCAATCGGTGTAGATTTCTATGTCTCACACCCCATTTTTCATAATTGGTGTAGATGGCCATGTCTACCACTCGACCTCACAAGTGCTTGTATAAACTATTGTGGTCAAACACCATGTCTCATACCCCAACTTCTCAATTGGTCTAAAACGACATGTCTAGCACCCACTTTCTCAATCATTCACATCATTTATTAATTTATCTGAATTAACCACTTTATTCCCTTACTAATCCAATGATTAGTTAAACATATCAAAGACCATTAGTTAAACCAACAATTAACTAAGTACACAACCCATTAATTAATTCATTAATTAATTAATCAATGAAAAAATTTTACTCCATAATTAATTATCCACAAATAATTATCCAAACCAAATATCATATTTTTATAATTAATCTCATGATTAATTATCTTAATCAATGCAATGGAAAATTATTAATTCACCATAAATGATCTCACATATCCAGACATCATCTTAAAATTCATTCCCCCTGATTAATTGTCTCAAATCCAACCACATTATATATCTCAATTTCAAAATCCCAAATCATAACAAATTCCCCCAAATCAATCATCAATTTGGATAGCCCCTTATCCCCATGGTTCAATCATCCATTTAATCACCAAGGAAACCACAAGTAAATTCCACATTCCTAATTACTCTAATTTAGAAAATAAATTATCAAGGGAAGATAAAAAATCAATATTCTCACATACACATATCAAATCCATGACTATGGGAGTTTGATTTAGACCACCTTCCTTGTTTATTTGATAGATGTTTTCCCCAGAGAAATCCCTAAAATACACAAGGCACAACAACATCGATCAAGATCCAGATCTATATTCCTAAACCCAAAATTAAGATCAAAGGCATCAATATATTTCAACTCTAGATCTAGATATAAAATCTTAGATATAGATCTCAATGCATAGGTTTAGTTATATTGAAATATTTAATATCATACATGAAAGGATCAAATAAGTATAGAGGAAATACTTGAAGAATCAATACGATGAAATCCAATTACAGGGAAGAGAGAGAATCTTCAATTCGGGCTTTAGATATTAAAATATGGTAATTGAATGGCCTTGAAATCCCTCTGGAAATATCTGGGATTTCCTATAATTTATCAATCCTAATACTATGTTGAAGTAGAGGGGTTTTGGGGGTTTTGGTGCTTTAAAAAATACTTTTTGACTAATAAAAATGTGTATGCATAGTTTCCTGGGTAGGGGCACATGGTTAGGGTAAACTGTGTCCCAAATATGTGGACCCCTCTATCCGTGTTCATGTGGTTACTCCTAAAGAGATGCAAGGATTATCAAACCGTGATCTAACCATGAATACCCTCACTGCCTAGGGTTGCATGGTTACCTTGGTTTAGGCACATTATTTATCAAACCATGCGCAAACTGTGCACAGACCTTTGTCCATTAATTTTTTTTAAAAATGCACCTAAACGTACCCCAATCCACAAATCTAGAACAAAGGTAATTAGAAACAAAAATAAAATACCTGAATACCAGACAGAAATGTCTCTATAAAATGTTAGGATCTTATATTTGTAATGGATTGGGTAGGCCGATTCATGATGTGTAAACAGTTTTTACCAAGTGGAAGAACCTGAGATTTACACAATGTGTAAGGAAGTTACACACCATATAAATGCCTGATATCGGTTTTTAAAATAAGAGGAAGGACCTCAATTTTTTTATATAACCACACCCTCATCCATTATCTCATGTAGGATCTTTCACTTTGAGATTAACCTAGGCTTTGGTGTCATTTCATGATCTGGACTTTGTTTCCTCATCCTTCGGTCTCATTGTATTTGTGCCTGGGACTCCTTTATTCATCTTGCACCTTTTTCTAATTCTATTCTTCTCAGTAGAGTTATTTTGTGCAATCTGATATGCCCTATTTTTAGGTTTTTCTATCATTATTCATTTTTCTCTCAATTGGGATAAAATTAGAGGTAAATAATGAAAGAGTGTTCTACCATGTGTATTTGGTCCGTGGTTTATACATTTCGCTTAAGGTTTGGTCTTTAATATGCCTTATTATTTTTTTTCACATTTCTAGACTTTCCGGTGATGACCCTAAAATTAATTGAACATCTGGAATAAATTATTTAGAACTTGATTAGGTTTCCCACTTAGTTTATTTTTATCATAGGAGGTTATTATCCCTAACCGAGGCCTCCCATGTGGTGTTATCTTGTATCTATCCAATTTTATACCACCCCACTGGGTGAGTGAAATCTTGAAACTAGTTTTGGATCAGTGATAAATTTAATGATAATTGAATGAATGACTTGGATAAGGTTATTCATCTTTACCATGTGATTACATGAAGTTTAAAATAATTTAATTGTTTAAATATAAAATGTGAAAATGGGTTGGATAAACTTATGAGTTGTGAATGGTTATGAAATGATGAATGAATTGAGATGATTAATTGATAATGGTAGTGGATTCCTTGGAAGAGACCCTTGGATCCTAATTTCATTAGATGTCATGGATATATATAATCCATGGATCTTGATTACGGTAGTGGATTTATTGGAAATTTCTAATCTTAGGATCCGGATTCCATAGGATGCCAAGGGCCTTACTACCCCTTGGATTCATCTTTGTTGGAATCATAGTGGACATACTCTGCTGAGATTCTCCTTAGACTCCCCCAAATTATTTACTGAGTTTCTATCAAGATGCTCCTCAGACTCAATGAGGATGCCTTAGTCTTCTATACCTTGGATCTATCCCTTCGTGGTCTGAAACTTGATTACATAGTGTGGCTGTTATAATTGTTTACACTTGATTACAGAGTGTAGTTGTTATGGATATTTTAATTTTCATTATAGATATACTTGGTATGATTAACAGATTATAGTTGTTATATTGGACAGTATTACACATATTTATTTATACTTTACAACTACCCTTATTTATGGGAGTTCAGTTATTGTTTCAAAGTGTGCCATGTTTGGCTGGATAGGATCACTTCTGTATTTAGAACTTGTCTTTACTTATTGTTATACCTATGATATATTTCACAATGCTTCTATTTATATTTTATAGATTGGAAATGTTATAGAAACTATTGGTGGTGGACTACTAAGTGTTAGATCACACCCTGTTCAAGCTGCCATTGGGTACCTGAACAGACTATGTGGATATAGGTAGGGACTGGGGCAAGAACCCTATTTATGATTCTTGATTTGATTGATAATTTTTACAAGGGGCAAAAAAGACTATTCTAGGATAATTATTCTATTTGGAGATAGTTCTTTTTGGTATTTTTTTTATTTTGATACATGTATTGTATTAGTTGTTTATTTCTATATATTTCCTAACATTTTTTATAGAGACATGAAATTTTCATCAGATTGTATATGATGATATTTTTTTCTAATTATTAATACAATTTTTTGTATGTTTATGTTTTTTCTTTGATTTATATTATGCTTTGACTATTGATCTATTTGTAACACCAATATGTTACACTCTATCATGAGGTAATATTCCCCCCCAAAGACAAACCCTAGGCCCTCACAGATAGTTAGCATCCTCTCGCATATGAAGAGGTGCACTTGAGGTCTTGTGACCCACCTAACCAGGGCACCAATTACTGGAATCTGAGTCGAGATGTTACATTAGTCTATTTATAAATATGAGAAGAGATATAGAAGAACTCGAATATGAAAGTGGAATTAGTTTTTTAATGTATTTAATCCATTGTACTATACCTGATATTGCTTTTTTCATTATGTAAAATGAGTAGATATACTAGTAATCCTACTATGGATCATTAGATTTGTATAATGAGAATCTTTGGATAATTGAGGAATACCAGTGATTTAAGCTAATACTATAAGGATTGTTTAGAATCATTAAAAGGATACACCAATGCATGCTGGATTATTAGTATTGGAGATAATAAATCCACTTTTGGAAGGTTGTTTACTTTTCTAGGTTTTATTGTTTCTTGGGTGAGTAAGAAATAAACATATATTTCACATTCATCCATGGAGTCATAGTTTATTTCATTAGTAGCATGTGGGATGGAAGCTAAATGGATTGGGATTATATTATTGGATATTAGATTGTGGCCAGATCTATTGCCTCCCGTGTCTATCAATTTTGATAGTGATTAAACATTATCAAATCCATATAGTTGCGTATACAATGGAATGTCCATATATATAATTTTGAGATATGATTATGTGTGATAATTGTTACAAGATGGTACCATGACAATTGTAAATGTAATATTGTGTAAAAACATTGTGGATTCATTTAAAAAATATCCTTTGAGGGATATTATTCATACAACTAATAAGAAGATGGGGTTTAACCCATAGGCACTATGCCAAAATATCCATTTAATGGTGTTTTTTTCATTTAGTAGGATTTTAAACCGTCGTGAAAACATGTGTCACTAATTATTTCATAGAGGTTATGAAAACTGTTGCGAATCATTTAGCAGTGGCTTTTAAAAAAACTGGTGGAATCATTTATAGGTAGTTTAAGCTAGCGCTAAATTTCTTTACAATTGTTTTCACTTTTTTTAATATTTTTTTATTATTTATTATTTATTATTTATTATTTATTATTTATTTATCATTCCTTGTAAAAGCTGAACATAAATATGTGTAGCGTGATATTTGAACCGCTAACCTCTTATTTATTCTGTTACCACTCCACAAGGCTCATCATGAGGTGATTAGACAAACTTCATTATACTTATATATATAAATATAAATATATGTTCAAAAATAATAAATGAAAAACTAATTATAAATTAATTATAAATCATATAATATAAATAAATAATAGATAAATAAATTAAAAATAAGTAAAATATAAGTTAATAAATAATGATAGATAATTAATAAATAATGATTGATAATTGATAAATAAATAATAAGTAATAAATAATATATAATAAATAAATAGTAAATAAATATTAAAGATTAAATAAATATCAAATATTAAATATTAAATGATAATAAATTGATTATTTTATAATTAATAAAAAATAAATATAAAAATAAGTAAATAAATAATAAATAATAATAAATGATAAATAAATAATAAATTAATAATAAATGATAAATAAACATATAATATATAATATATAATATATAATAAATCAATATATAAAAAAATTAATTAACAAATAATTAATAATTAATAATTAAATAAAATTATAAATAATAAATAAAAAACAAATAGACAATTCCATATAAATTTATTTAAATACGGTTATATATATGTATATATGAATATGTTTTAAAAATATATAAATATAAATAAAATTATATAAATGTATATAAATTCAAACACATAGATATATATATATATATATATAGCAACACCATATATATAAATATATATAAATTTATGTAATTATACATAAATAGAAAGAAATTTCTATAAATATATATACATATACCTAAATTTACCTAAATATGTAAAAACACACATATATATTACACAAATGTATATAAACACAGACATATATATTTAACTAAATAATTATATATATTTACAAACATGTAAATATAAAACATATAACTATACATAAATATATATAAATACTTATAAACATAAATACTTATATATATATACCTAGTTATATACTCACATATCATATATAAATATATATAAATATAAATACATATAAATATTTATAAATATATATATATATATACATATATATACATATATACAAAAAATCTATAAATATATACTATTATATGCAGCATCAAGCCTGTGTCACTAGGCATGAATCATGCCTACCTCTATGGTCTCTGTGTGTGGTGTGTATGTGTGTTTGAATATAATTATACCCCTAATCACCTAATATATAAAATATCACCAAAAGAAATAATACCACTCCAATTGAAAAACTATCATATCTATATTAATGCTAAACCGTGGAATAAAATCATAAAAAACTGAACAAGCATAAGAAGACCCAATTAAATGAAATTTAAATTCCATCAAATGTTCAAAAATATGGGCATCGTTACAAAAAAAATTAGAGCCCTTCCATGCATTTTTTTACATCTTAAAAATAGTATATATGGTTTTACTAGTAAACATGGAATATATCTCTTTTTAAGGTTTAATTTGACATCTCTTGGATCCCAAACGGACTCCCAGATTAAAAGTTCTTTATATTTGAAGTTGAAGTTCATTTTTTCAGCTTTTACTAAAAAAGTAATGAATTTTTTATTATAATTTATTGTCAAATTTTTATATAATTTCTATGTAGTTATTTTCCTAATCTTTTATTTTACATGTCTTGAAGCATAATTAGGCACCCGGATCAAAAGTTATAGTCACCTTATGTTGAAGTCAGATTGTCAAATTCTCTTTCAACATTAGTTAGAGGGGTTGGTTTCTCCATGATGTGTGTGTGTGTGTATTAATTATAAATTATCACTTAATAATAATAACTTTTTAATTTAAAAAAAAATATTGATTCTTAAATACTAATTAATTAATTATTTTATTAATTATTTGTAACATATATATATATTAATAAATATATTATTATTATTATTATTATTTATACATTTTTAGTAAATATTATTATATCCAGTGGTGGATTTTATAAAAAATTGATTCTGAAAATTAACTAAAAATTGTAAAAATTTATTTTATATGGTTTTAGTAGTGATTTTTTGAAAAAACTATCACTAAAATTCAATAACAATGAACTTTATTATTTTTGTGGTGGTTTAATCTGCCACTAAATGGTGATTTTTGAATAATGAGAATAATTCATTTTGTAATAGAAAAAATAACTTTATTTTGGTCGATTCTAATAAATGTGTTTAATGAGTAAGAATAAGTTACAAAGTTGGCTATTGATATTGACTATTATAACACCAACTGAAAGGTGTCAATATCGTCTATTATGACTAGGGGTTGAGTAATAAAATATTAACAAAATGTTATAACTCAATGAGTTATGTTTTTTTTAAAACAAAAAGAAATTGTAATATTTTTAATATATGATCTTATAAGTAGATTCACTTCTTACCAATGTTGATGGGATTCCTCCATAGAGAGTGTATAAAAATGATAGAAGCACATGTTCATAAAAGTGTTACAAAAGGAAATGTTGAATAGATAGATTTTTGTGTATATGATATCTCCAGTTTATTATATAACTTAAAATTTTATTATTAAAATATATATATATATTATCACACTTTTAGATATTTATACTATGAAATTGTTAAAATTGAAAGGTAAATTTATTAAGTATAATGATTTAAATGTGATCTAGAAAGTTAATATTATTTGAATAAAAGTGGTGTATTATAATAAATTTTATTCATAAAATGGTTTTGGGGATACCCAAATACATTATAGGTTAAGATTAATGAGGTGGAAAATTAATTTTTGAAATACCACCTTGGAGGTCAAATAAAACTGCCAAGGAACTTTCTTAATAAATAAGGGCCTTCTGAAGTTGGTTATTCATAAAAAATATATTTAACAAAATGATTTCAAAAGTATTTAAAAAAATATATTTTGTTAAATAAATATATATATATATAATAAAATAACATAATGGTTATTGGAATAAATAATACAAAGTCTGATCGGTGTCCTCCCCCTAATAGTTGTCTTGTTTCGATCGAACCAAAATGTCTTTCGATCGAAAAGCTGGGATCGAATTGATCTCACACCAGTTTTGATCTATAAATAAGTGTGTTTTCTATTTTATATATAAGTGTGTTTTTTATTTTATATATGCAATTGTATTTTTTTTATTTCTACAATTTTAATTTCTCATATGCGTGAAAAATTATTTGTATTTATTTTATAAAAAATATATCATAGGGTTTCATATTGTGTGTTGGCTTGTATTTTAGGCTTGTTCATATAGGCTCCTCCCTTTATACCTTGTCCCACTCACTTTTTCCCAAAACATATCAGCGATCATAAGAGGGTTAATTCCTTAATGATGACTAATGGTGTAGGCCTTTCCATCTTCTCCATCTACATATGACACTTATTCTTCTTGTTCTGTTCAGGATAGACCTTTAGATTTCCCCAGTTCATGAAGTTTTCTTCTCCAAATTCACCTGTCAGTGGATTGATGCACCCTACCAAGCATCCCTTCTCCCCATTCACTCAATTCAGCTCCCTAGTGATTTTCTCTTATCTGGTGGAGGTAAAACCAACTTCTTTATATGTTCTTCATTGGTGAATCTTGATGATTAGGCCTATTGAACTTTTACTGGATGATCATTCAATGAGAAGAGGTGTCATTGATCCACCCAAGTTGATCCCCAGTGGACACTCATACAAGGTTCACCTCTAGTTCATGTTTTCATATCCATAAAATGGGTCTCAAAATACAACTTTCATCCATGAAACTCAGTTGGACAATGATAAGGATTTATATGATCTATAAGATTCCAATTATTCAACAGCCTCAATTCACAGTTTTTGTAACTTCTATTATTTTAAATCTATGATTATTGTTTTGTTTCCTATATTTTTTTTGATAATTTTTTATTTAAATAAAAGGTTTTTATAGAATGGTTTTCTTTTCATTAATTTAGGTTCCAAAAGGATCTTAATCATGTTAAATATTGTGCCTTTTTATTACTTTTTGTTTTTATTTATTGTGCCTCAATATTTGAAGTCATCTTGACTTATCTAATTGCTATATGTTTTCCAGTTATCCTCTTTATCTTTTTTAACATATTCAATCAAAAATATTAAGTAAAATCCAATACACTCTTTGGTGACCATATATTGTTCTTATGGGAATATCCTTAATATTTAACATGACAACTTTGTATCAAAGCTGATGAATAACAAGATAGAAACCTATAAACACGTGATAGAAAATTTTTATGGTCAAAATGACTTCAACCTTTGGAGAATCAAGAAGATAGCCTTTATTATTTAGAAGGGATTCATCATTACATTACATGGACCTAGAAAAACCTATAGTATCTCATTCTAATGATGTAAAAATGGTAACTACTTCTCAATATGTACATGTTAACATCCTAAAAAAGGACCATTTATCGATTCGTCTATCTCTAGGTGATAAAGATCTAAGATAAGTATCTCATGAAATGTCTTCTTCTAGTATATGGTTGAAACTTGAAAAACTATATATGCATTCTTTACCTATTGGTCACCATTATAAGAAACATAGGATATTTACCATTAGAATACATATGAGTACTCCAACTCAAGAACATCTTGATGGATTTAACATTATTCTATTAGATATTTTCAATAGATATGTTGTAATTATGTCTAAAGATAAATTTATTATCTTGTTAATTTCACTTTTTAGTTCTTATAAAACTCTGTTAGAGACCAGGATATATATCTAAACACTTCATAATTAGAAGAAGTTAAACTGGCCTTCATTTATAAAGAGTTTCATACTAGACCAAAAACCAAATATAAATTTGAAATCTTTTTTACCAGGGGTATAACTAAGAATAATAATAAAAAGAAATACAACAATAAGTGAAATTTAAAAAACACTAAACAACATAAACATAGATCAATGTCTAAGGGTACATTGATTACCTATTTTAACAATGGAAATCCAGGAACATTGATCTATAGTACCATAATCCCAAACAAAAAACAAATTTTTAAACCTAATGAATCTATTAATAAATATTTTTTTGTAGTGGTTAAGATACTTTTGGTGTGGTAAATGTCACAAACAAAAATCTTTTTAATGTATGGGTGTTAGATTTGGTATTATCCTTTCATACATTACCTATTAAAGATGCATTCCATGATCTGTCTGAGAGATTTTAAGGGGGATACTTTCTAGGAAACAATAGTAGGTGTCAAGTCTAGGGTAGGGGATCAATTATGTTAGAGCTTCATGATCATTATTTAGTGATCTTACTATATTTATAGTGGGTATTATAAATACATAGAAGCCTCATTTACTTAGGTGTTTTGGATCAGAAAGAGTATTGTTGGTCGGAGTGGATACTCAAGAGGGGGGGTGAATTGAGTTCCAATTAAAATGTTCTGTTAATAATAATGTTTGTTAAAATCCCCCTATTTCAAAAACAGATTAAACTGTAGTGAATTTATACAGATTATAAAGGTTCAATTAGTTTCTCAAAGATTGATTAGTTCTCAGTTAACTTAATCTTATGATTAAATTAACTTTTGAAACTAACTTACTGGTTTATAATAAATATAAACACTTCCGAGTTTAACTATAAAAGTAGCTTTGAAAATAAATTATACTTCAAAGTAATAGCAGCAGAATATGAAATAAATATGTATAGTATGGATATAGTATGTAGCTACAAACACAGAGAATAAACCAAGAGGTTCAGTCTCAAGCTGAGACTTAGTCCTCTCACAAGTTTATATAAAAATGATCCACACCCTGGATCGGGGTTGACAACAGTGAACACACTGCTCAGGTCACAAGACCTCTACCACAGTTCTGCGTGGGAAAACAAACAACAGCTTAGAGCTATCCAGGTCTCACACGACCTCTACCACTATCCACAGTGGGAAATGAAATGTAAAATGGTTTGATGAGGATTTACAGATCCTCCAGTGAAAGTACAGGAGTCAGTGTGTGTGTTTAATACAGCAGATAAGACACACTGCTCAAAATGTAAAACAAATGTAACACAGAGCAGAGATGTAGAGTTTAGAAATGGCTCTGGTGATTTCAGTGTAGCTCTAGACTCTTTTGCATTTGGTCAGAATTTATTCTGAGTCCTCTTCTCATTTTTATTTGAGAAGAAGAGTTTCATATGCTTCAGGTTCAAAGGCAGTGAGATGTAGTCGATGAAGTTCTTCAATGTTCTTTTGTAGGCACAGAACTCTTCTTGAGTAGGCTTGATTGTGTATGAGGTTCTGTCTTGCTTGGTTCTTCCTCCTCTTTCTTTCCTTTATATTCTTCTTGTGTTCTACTGTCAATCGAAAAACTCTCGTCCTTTTCTTCAGCAGAGTCTTCTTGTATTTATGTCTCGTGCTTCGGAAGACAGAAAAAGTTTCCTTTCCGCAGGTACGATGTACGGTTTCCTGACATCCAACAACCTTTATTAATTAATTGTCATAGCATTAAAATATACCTAATATGACGGTTGGTTAAGTTAAATAAAGATAAAGATAAAGGAATTCAAACAGTTGTTTATGACTGTTGAAGAATCAAGTGATCGGTAGGTCATCAGCATCAGTGAGTAATGATCGGTGACTCAGATAAATCAGCATCGGTGAATCAGATGATCAGCATCAGTCTGTCATCTGATCGGTGAGTCAGTTTGATCAGCATCAGTCTGTCATCTGATCGGTGAGTCAGTTTGATCAGCATCGGTGAGTCAGATGATCGGTGGCTCATTTGCATCGGTGAGTCATTTGCATCGGTGAGTCATTTTCATCGGTGAGTCATCGGCATCGGTGAGTCATTTGCATCGGTGACTCATTTGCATCGGTGAGTCATTTGCATCGGTGAGTCATTTGCATCGGTGCGACCATTGTCCTTTGACATTGGATCAGTGCTTCCGATATCTATTGAATGGATCGGTGCTTCTGATGTTTGTTGAATGGATTGGTGCTTCCGATGTCTGTTGAATAGATCGGTGCTTCCGATGTTTGTTGAATGGATCAGTGCTTCCGATGTCTGTTGAATGGATCGGTGCTTACGATGTCTGTTGAATCCAGAAGACTTCGAAAATACTTTGTAAGTCAGTAAGCATAGACAAAAACATGATAACAGATTCATTAACAGATTGTAATTAAGTTTATGAGAAATCAAACCAGATTAAGCATTAATGGTATGTGATGATTTGTGATTATTAAAACATCAATCATAGACAAGAAATCAACAATCTTCCAGAGGGCTCAACAATCTCCCCCTTTTTGATAATCACAAATCTTCATCATAAAATATAAATAAGATGATATATCATTAATAAAAACATAATGAGAATTAAACCATAAAGATAATAAATATAAAGAGATAGATAAATCTCCCCCTGAATGTAAATTTCCCATATATATTATACAGATTTCTCCCCCTGAGATATATACATCGCTCATATATCTCTCTTCTCCCATAAAACATTCTTTTTCTTCTCCCCCTTTGTGATAATCAAAAAGGAGGGAAACCAGATTAGTGAAAGTGAAAGTAAAAGCAGGCAGCATAGAGTATAGAGAAAAAAAAATTTAGAAAGTACAGAATATGACAAGCATCACATTGTTCACCCTATCAAAAACAAGACACAACTATTTTTTGGGATACAAAGGGGCTTTGTCTTTGTCTTTGGGATCAATAGTGGGTAAGTTTGAAGACTTGGAGGCAGGCTGGTCTTGGGGAATCTGAAGTGGTGGGAGAACAACTCGGGCAGGTGTAGGAGCAGGTGCCAGAGAGAGTTGTTGTTGAGAAACAGGAGCTGGTTGAGAAGCTTTATGAGGGACTGGTCTTAACTGAGATAGTGCTTGAGCAACAGATAGCTGATTTGGAGCTACATCAGAGTCACTGAGAGGTTCAGAAGAAGGAACTACTATTGTAGTGGCCTGTGCAGTCAAATAGGGCTTCAAAAGATGAATGAAGTCTTGAATGACTTCTGCCCCATACTTCATAGCTTTTTCAAAATCATATTTATTCTCCATGAACTGTGCCAAGGAAGGGGTAAAATCTTGCAACTGATGAACTTGAGTTTTGAAGGCCTAAGTGACTGGAGGTAATTTCAGATTCTCTGCCAACACCTTGAAGTTTGCAGCCATCTCATGTTTTGTATAAATCTTGGAAAAGTAAGTATCAACTTTCTCTTCGATCTCTTGCAGAGCTTTCTTAGCATCTGCTGAAAACACCAATGCCATCTTATGACTGTTATCACAGAGCTCTTTCATCTTCCTCAAGGATTCTAAATCAAGAATTTGTCTAACAACAGCTAACTCATTATGCACAACTTCTCGTAGAGCATCTAGCTCACGGGTAGTGATCTTGGTTACCTTGCCTGTACTGGCTTGGCCAACTATGTGAGTTAACTCAGCTTTCAACTTCCTCAGGTCAGACTTGTTGAGATGTTCAATCAAATTTCTCAAAACTTCCATCATACCAGAGATGGTTGATCGGAATTCGCTTGATAGAGATACCAAGCCGGTGTGAAGATCCTTCATAGTCTGATTCAAAAAGGCTATGTGCCTACCAATAAGGTCACCAGTATTGGCCAAGTCTGGCATCACAGCATTAGATACTCTTTGTGAGAAGGCTTTCAAATAATTTTCAGAAACTTGTAGAGACACTTGAGAAAGAGCATTAGAAACTTCTTCTCTAACTATGTTTCTCATAGCATTTAGCAATTCAATCTTAAACTTATCAAGATCATCTTGAGAGATTCCAGAACCTGGTAAATTAACATTTGTAGGATCAACAGTAGGAACAGACCTTGCTTCCCTTGGGAGGTTCCTCTTCACAGCTGCAGCAGATCCTGGCATTGCTTCTTCTTCTTCAGAATATTCTAATCCCAACACAGCATGACCAGGGTAGTCATCCCAAACAGCAGCACACAGGGTGTAAATTGGTTTCTCATAGCTTGTTGTTCCACAGATTTTTGGTGAATCAACCTTGCCACTGATATGTATTTCTTATACTAACTGAGGTGGTTCTATTTGATCTTCAAAAAGACCATCCACTGGTCTGTTATCACCATCAACAGCAGCCTCAGCATCATCAGCATGTCCATCATCACTTTTCTCAGAAGCTTCACTGTGATATTATTCAGTATCAGAATCTTCTTCATCACCAAGAATAGGTTCTGATTCTGGTAGGGCTAAGGGTGGACTAGCAGGTCCAAATTCTATTCTTCTTTTGGGACTAGCAGTGTCAGGATCACTCCTATCATCAGGAGATGATATGCTTCCTTCCTCAGTCGCAGCTTCTTCTTGCTCTTGGGTTTTGGTGGCCTCATCCATTCCTTCTTCTTGCTCATCATCATCCGAATAAACTGGTTCCTCATTTGGTTTCAAGCTAGGGTCTCTCAAACCCTTTGGCCTCTTGCCATGATCAATGGGATTGTAGGCTTCATACAATTTATCTTCATCTGCATCCCAGCACTTCTTCCATGGATTCCAATTGATTTTCATCCTCCTGCAGATCTCTTTGTTGAGACAGAAGGTATGATCTGTTTCCTCAGCTTCATCATCTTCATCAACACATTCAAGATTCTTGAGCATGGTAGATATCATTTTTGAATAGAATAAGGCAGTGGCTTTCTTGGATGGTTTTTCCATTCCAGCTATGTGCACCATCACATATCTACACAAATTGATCTTCTCATGAGTTTTCAGAAGAAACAACAGGAAAACATCCTGGTACCTTACAGAAGAAAAATCTCCTCTCCTAGGGCAAAGTTGGTGCTGAATAAACTTGAAAAGAAGTCTGTATTCACCATCTAATTCTGAAGCTGTGATTCTCCGTGACTCTCTGTTTCCGGTCAGAAGCTCTAGAGCTAATTCATAAGAGAAGTAATCAGATGTTGGAGGAATATTCCCAGCATAATCCTCATACCTACCTTCATGAGGTACATTCAAGCACTCAGCCCACTGCTTAGATGAGAAGGAAATTTTCTTTCCTTTTACCACAGACGACATCCTGGCAGCCTCCACACCATCTAGAGTGATTTTCAGATTCATGTAGAACTCATGTACCAGCTTCGGGTAGTCTATTCGAGAGTTGTCTGAAAACCAGTCTATCCATCCTTGCGATTCAAGAACTTGCAGCAACAGTGACTTACTTGACAAGAGCCACGTAGAGCTGACTTCTCTTTCTACAGCAACAATCCGAGTTTCCAGGTTCGGATTTACTGATCATTGAGAGGTACTACTCGACTCGCCTCAAGCATGTTTTGAAGGTACATGGCTATCTGTTCCTTTGCTCGGTCTCTTTTTCTTAGTCATTCGAAGATTTTGGGAAGGCAGGAGTTCGAAGGTTCGAAGTAGAGGGGAAGAGAAGTTGAATGGTTTGGCGGGAAATGAAAGGTCAAAAGTTTAGGGAAGATAAATAGCCGCATATCATTTATTTTATCATTTAGGGTTCCCATAAAAAGTATAAAAGAAATTTACTCATTAATTACAATATATATAAAAAAGAGAAAAAAGAAAAAAAAAGATCGGTATGACAGATCGGTTGCACAGATCAGTTTCACAGATCAGTTTCACATATCAGTTTTACAGATCAGTTTCACAGATCAGTTTCACATATCGGTTTCACAGATCAGTTTCACAGATCGGTTTCACAGATCAGTTTCACAGATCGGTTTGACAGATCGGTTTCACAGATCAGTTTCACAGATCAGTTTCACAGATCGGTTTCACAGATCAGTTTCACAGATCAGTTTCACAGATCGGTTTCACAGATCAGTTTCACAGATTAGTTTCACAGATCGGTTTCACAGATCAGTTTCACAGATCGGTTTCACAGATCGGTTTCACAGATCAGTTTCACAGATCGGTTTCACAGATCAGTTTCACAGATCAATCATACACAACTCTTGTTTAATAAATTTCATTATTTCAGAGCCTAAAGGCTTTGTGAAGATATCAGCTAATTGATGTTAGGAACTAATAAATTTTAAAGAGATATCACCTTTTTGATAATGATCTCTTAAAAAGTGATGTCTGACATCAATGCGATTAGTTCTAGAGTGAGACACAGGGTTCTTAGATATATTGATTGCACTAGTATTGTCACAGTTAATTGAAACATGTTTAAGATCAAATCCATAATCCAATAAAGTGTGTTTCATCCACAGAATTTGTGCACAACAACTACCAGCACCTATGTATTCTGCCTCAGCAGTAGACAATGCAACAGAATTCTGTTTCTTACTACACCATGATACTAGGGAGTTTCCAAGCAAATGACATGTTCCAGATGTGCTCTTCCTATCTAACTTACATCCAGCAAAGTCAGCATCTGAATAGCTAGTTAGGTTAAATGATTGTCCTTTTGGATAAAACAAACCTAAATTTACAGTATACTTAAGATATTTAAAAATCCTTTTAACAGCCAGTAAGTGCGATTCTTTAGGATTAGCTTGAAATCTAGCACACATACATACACTGAACATAATGTCGAGTAGACTAGCAGTAAGATAAAGTAAGCTCCCAATCATACCTCTGAAATTGGTTTGATCTACTGGTTTCCCAGCTTCATCTGTATCCAATTTACAGGTAGTACTCATAGGTGTATCACTTTCCTTAATACTATCCAATCCAAAACATTTTAAAAGATCCTTTGTATATTTACTTTGATTTAAAATAATTCCATCTTTAGTTTGAAAATTTTGAAAACCAAGAAAATACTTAAGCTCTCCCATTAAGCTCATTTCAAATTCATTTTGCATAACCTTTGAAAAATCAGTACATAAATAATTTTTAGAAGATCCAAAAATAATATCATCAACATAGATTTGTACTATTAATACATCTTTTGAAATTATTTTTATAAAAAGAGTGGGATAAGCTACTCCTTTTGTAAATCCTTTTGAGATAAGAAAGTTTGAAAGCCTTTCATACCAAGCTCTTGGAGCTTGTTTTAAACTATATAAAGCTTTAGAAAGTTTAAAAACATGATTTGGAAAATGAGGATTTAAAAAACCTGGTGGTTGTTCTAAAAAAACATCTTCAACAATAAAACCATTTAGAAAAGCACTTTTGACATCCATTTGATATAGCTTGAAATTTAGATGTGATGCATAGGCAAGTAAGATCCTGATAGCCTCTAATCTAGCTACAGGTGCAAAGGTTTCCTCATAGTCAATTCCTTCTTCTTGATTGTAACCTTGTGCAACTTTCCTAGCTTTATTTCTAATGATGTTTCCAGATTCATCAACTTTGTTTCTAAACACCCATTTTGTGCCTATTTTCAAGGTGTCCTTGGGTCTTTCTACTAATTTCCAGACTTTGTTTCTTTCAAATTGATTTAGTTCTTCTTGCATAGATATTACCCAAAATTCATCATTGATAGCATCATTGATATTTTTAGGTTTTAACTGTGAAAGAAAGGCTTGATGTTCAACCTGATTTCATAGAGAAGCTCTAGTCTGTGTTCCTCTATCTAGATTTCCTAAAACATCATCTAAAGGATTATTCTTTAGAGTCCTAGATGGTCTTGAAAAGATAGGGCTAGAGATTTCAGATTCATCTACAGATTGTGGTTCAACAGAAGCAGGTTCTGGAGAATTTCCAGAGCTGGATGTTTTAACTATAGGTCCATTGTCTTTATCATTGAGATTAAAACTAGAGAGATCATCTTCAAGAGATATTTTAGGTTCATGTGGATCAGTTTCATCAAATTTGATGTGAACAGATTCTTCCACACATTTGGTTCTTTTATTGAAAACTCTATAGGCTTTACTAGAGATAGAGTAACCTAGGAAAATTCCTTCATCACTCTTGGATGCAAATTTGTCAAGATTGTCTTTAGTATTGAGAATGAAGACTTTGTAGCCAAAAACTTTGAAGTAGTTAACCTTAGGTTTCCTATGGTTCCACAACTCATAAGGGGGACTCTTAAGAACTGGTCTGATCAGGACTCTATTAATGACATAACAAGCTGTATTTAAAGCTTCATCCCAAAAGTAAATAGGCAGATCATATTCATTGAGCATAGTTCTAGCTATTTCTTGCAGGGTTCTATTCCTTCTCTCTACTACACCATTTTGTTGGGGTGTCCTAGGGGCAGAGAAATTGTGACTATAGCCATTGTGTGAGCAGTAAGAATCAAACTCATGATTTTCAAACTCATGACCATGATCACATCTCAGGGTCTTAATCTTGAGTCCACTAATATTTTCTACAGACTTGGAGTATTTAACAAAGTAAGAACAAGATTCACTTTTGTGAGCTAGAAAATATACCCAAGTATATCTAGAAAAGTAATCTACAAGAACATAGACATAGTGCTTCCCATTAAAACTAGAAACTCTTGAAGGTCCAAATAAATCCATGTGAACCAACTCGAGTGGTTGAGAAGTTGACACTTCTTTCTTTGATTTAAAAGAAACTTTATGTTGCTTTCCTTTTTGATAGGGATTACAAACTATGTCTGCTAGAAATTCAAGTTTGGGTAGGTCTCTAATTAAGTTCCTCCTAGAAAGTTTTCTAAGTGAGTGTACATTGCAGTGTCCTAATCTTCTGTGCCAAAGCCAAGACTTTTTATGAAAAGCATTTAAACAAGGAGTATTCTGCTTAGCTAAAGAATCTAAATCAACAGCATAAACATTTTCATTTCTTAAAGCAGAAAATACTAAAACATTTTTTGAGTTAAAAACATTGCAAGAATCATTTTTAAAATTCACATAAAAACCATCATCACACAACTGAGAAATTCTTAACAGATTATATTTAAGTCCATTGACAAATAAAACTTCAGAAACCAAGATTGAATCAGTGTTACCAATCTGGCCTAAGCCGATGATTTTTCCTTTTGAATTATCACCAAAAGTGACAAAGCCTCCATCAACTTTTACTAATCTCTTGAAACATGAAACGTCTCCTGACATATGTCTTGAACATCCACTGTCTAAGTACCATATCTTCTTGTGACAGCTCTTCAAGATGGTCTCCTACAACACAGATTTAGATGGAAGATGATTTTGGTACCCAGATCTTCTTGGGTCCAGACATGTTAGCCAATGATACTTTAGGTACCCATATTTGTCTAATGGGTCTCATATAATTTGTAGAATTAACATTCTTTGAAAGATAAACCTTATTTGATCCATAACTATGAATATAACTGGTTGAGGGATATGAAGTTCCAGAATTAACTATCTTCTGTCCAGATTTAGGAATGAATCTAGTTTTGGCAACTTTTCTTTGTCCAGGTTGGTATCCTATACCAGTAGTATATCTAGGTGCAACTTGCTTTCATTGCATTTGTGTTAGAGTATTCTTGCCATTTGTTAACTTTTATAAGTCTTTTCTGAGTTGCTCATTAGACAATTTTAGTTCAGTATTCTCTTTAAGCAACTGAGCATTCTTTTCTACTTCTATATCCAGATCAGATTGATGCTTAACACTTAAAGCATACTGTTTCTTTAAACCTTTATATTTATCTTTAAGCTCATTACAGGTTTCTTCAAGCATATCACAATATTCAAACAGTTCAGATTTAGACATGTTTTCTGAATCAGAATCATCTCCAGAATAATATGAATTTGAAGAAGGAGTTTCTGATGTTACCTCAGAAGTGTTTGTCATGAAACACATGTTGGCTCGATTCCTTTCAGAGTCTGATGATTCGGCTTCACTAGTGCTGTCTTCTGAAGCACTCCAGGTTGCCTTATTGGCTTTCTTGTACTTCTTTTCTTTGTAATCATATTTCTTTTTGAATTTTAACTTTGGACAGTCTGCTTTGATATGTCCTTTTCCCTTGCATTCATAGCAGACAATTTCATCAGTTCTGTCAGCCTTCTTCCAATCCTTTTTCAATTTGCCTTGTTGGTCATACTTTCCCTTGTAATTTGGTATCCTAAAGAATTTCTTTTTCCTATAAAACTTTTTGAATCTCCTGGCTATTTGAGCCATCTCAGCATCACTGTCAGAATCATTCTCACTTTCCTCACAGCTTGAACTTTCATTGATAGCTTGAGGCTTTTCCTTATCCTTATTCTTTGAGGTTGTAGTCTTGAAGGCAATAGACTTCCTTTTAGGTTCATCATCTTCTTCTTTATTTACCTTGAGTTCTTCTTCATACATCATCAACTTACCAATTAGTTCCTTGACTGGCAGTTCTCCAATGTCACATGATTCTCTAATGTAGACAAAGGTTCCTCTCCATCTTTCAGGTAGACATCGCAAAATTCTCATGATTTGTTCTTTTGCAGGAACAGTCTTTCCGAGTGAGCTCATTGTGTTTACTATCTCATTGAACCTGAGATACATATCAGAAATGGGTTCATCGGGCTTCATCTTAAAATTATCATACTTAATAGTATAGGTATTCAGTCTCATCTCCTTAACATTAGTTGTTCCTTCATGAGAAACAGCTAAGGTATCCCAAATTTCATATGCAGTTTTACATGTAGAAATTCTATTAAATTCTTCATCTCCTAGAGCACAGTATAAGGCATTCATAGATTTACAATTATTATTGTAAGCAGTCTTTGTAGGTTCATCCCAAGTAGATCTATCAGTACTGGAAATTTTGTATTCAGCTTCAATGGCAGTCCAAATATTAAAGCTCATACTTTCTAAGTGAATTCTCATTTTTAGCTTCCACTGAGCATAGTTGTTTCCATTAAAGAAAGGTGGCCGGTTAGTAGCAGCACCCTCAAGTATATTATCCATGATGTCACAAAAAGAATTTTAAAGAGATAAAAATTTAGAATTAACAGAAATTTTAAGAACTTTAAAATACAACTAAAATCACAGTTGAAAAATAGAGTACTTTAGAAAATATTTTCCAAACCTTTGATACCAAATGTTGGTCGGAGTGGATACTCAAGAGGGGGGGTGAATTGAGTTCCAATTAAAATGTTCTGTTAAAAACAATTTTTGTTAAAATCCCCCTAATTAAAAAACAGATTAAACTGTAGTGAATTTATACAGATTATAAAGGTTCAATTAGTTTCTCAAATATTGATTAGTTCTCAGTTAACTTAATCTTATGATTAAATTAACTTTTGAAACTAACTGACTGGTTTATAATAAATATAAACACTTGCGAGTTTAACTATCAAAGTAGCTTTGAAAATAAATTATACTTCAAATTAATAGCCGCGGAATATGAAATAAATATGTGCAGTATAGCTATAGTATGTAGCTACAAACACAGAGAATAAACCAAGAGGTTCAGTCTCAAGCCGAGACTTAGTCCTCTCACAAGTTTATATAAAAATGATCCACACCCTGTATCGGGGTTAACAACAGTGAACACACTGCTCAGGTCACAAGACCTCTACCACAGTTCTGTGTGGGAAAACAAACAACAGCTTAGAGCTGTCCAGGTCTCACACGACCTCTACCACTATCCACAGTGGGAAATGAAATGTAAAATGGTTTGCTGAGGATTTACAGATCCTCCAGTGAAAGTACAGGAGTTAGTGTGTGTGTTTAATACAGCAGATAAGACACACTGCTCAAAATGTAAAACAAATGTAACACAGAGCAGAGATGTAGAGTTTAGAAATGGCTCTGGTGATTTCAGTGTAGCTCTGGACTCTTTTGCATTTGGTCAGAATTTATTCTGAGTCCTCCTCTCGTTTTTATTTGAGAAGAAGAGTGTCGTATGCTTCAGGTTCAAAGGCAGTGATATGTAGTCGATGAAGTTCTTCAATGTTCTTTTGTAGGAACAGAACTCTTCTTGAGTAGGCTTGATTGTGTATGAGGTTCTGTCTTGCTTGGTTCTTCCTCCTCTTTCTTTCCTTTATATTCTTCTTGTGTTCTACTGTCAACCGAAAAACTCTCGTCCTTTTCTTCAGCAGAGTCTTCTTGTATTTATGTCTCGTGCTTCGGAAGACAGAAAAAGTTTCCTTTCCGCAGGTACGAGGTACGGTTTCCTGACATCCGACAACCTTTATTAATTAATTTTCAGAGCATTAAAATATACCTAATATGACCGTTGGTTAGATTAAATAAAGATAAAGATAAATAATTTCAAACAGTTGTTTATGACTGTTGAAGAATCAAGTGATCGGTAGGTCATCAGCATCAGTGAGTAATGATCGGTGACTCAGATAAATCAGCATCGGTGAATCAGATGATCAGCATCGATATGTCATCTGATCGGTGAGTCAGTTTGATCAGCATCAGTCTGTCATCTGATCAGTGAGTCAGTTTGATCAGCATCAGTGAGTCAGATGATCGGTGGCTCATTTGCATCGGTGAGTCATTTGCATCGGTGAGTCATTTTCATCGGTGAGTCATTTGCATCGGTGAGTCATTTGCATCGGTGAGTCATTTGCATCGGTGACTCATTTGCATCGGTGAGTCATTTTCATCGGTGAGTCATTTGCATCGGTGAGTCATCTGCATCGGTGAGTCATTTGCATCGGTGATTCATTTGCATCGGTGAGTCATTTGCATCGGTGAGTCATTTGCATCGGTGCGACCGTTGTCCTTTGACATTGGATCAGTTCTTCCGATGTCTGTTGAATGGATCGGTGCTTCCAATTTCTATTGAATGGATCGGTGCTTCCGATGTCTGTTGAATGGATCGGTGCTTCCGATTTCTGTTGAATGGATCGGTGCTTCCGATGTCTGTTGAATGGATCGGTGCTTCCGATGTCTGTTGAATCCAGAATACTTCCAAAATACTTTGTAAGTGAGTAAGCATAGACAAAAACATGATAACAGATTCATTAACAGATTGTAATTAAGTTTATGAGAAATCAAACTAGATTAAGCATTAATGGTATGTGATGATTTGTGATTATTAAAACATCAATCATAGACAAGAAATCAACAATCTTCCAGAGGGCTCAACAAGTATAATTTTGCATAAAATATTGGTAAATATAAGCTCCATGGGTCTAGAAGAGTTAATTAAGTTAAGGTTTTTGACTGGTATAACACTAAGTAACAGTTCATTCTGTGAATATTGTGTTCTCAGAAATTCTAAGAGAGCCAAATTTAATAGTTCCTCTTTTAAAACATTTCATCCTTTAGTGTATGTCCATTTGGTCTTATGGGGACTATCTAGGACCACTTATCATGGTGGAGGTACTTATATTTTATCCTTCATTGATTATTTATCTAGAAGAGTTTGGATTTATGTTCTTAAAAATAATTTTTATGTCTTTAAAACCTTCAAATCCTAGTAATCCTAAATTGAGAAACAAACCTGAAGAAATATTAAAGATTTATAAATAGAGAATGAATTATAGTATCTCTCATTTGAGTTCAACCAATTTTGTGAGCCCTAAGGTGTATATAAACATCAAACTATTAGGAAAAAATCCCAACATAAGGGTTTGGTAGAGAGTATGGACTAAACCATACCTGAACAAGTATATAGTATGTTAGCATACCCAAGTCTTTTCAAATCCTTCTAAGAAGAAGTTGTATTTATAATAGTTTACCTTATCTATAGATGTGTTTCTTCTGTAAATGAATTTAAAACTCGTTAAAGGTTGTAGTGTAAATGGAAAATTATTATAATCATTTAATAGTATTTTTCTATAAAACCTATTTTCATACTAATGGTGATAAACTCAAACCTAGATCACTTAAGTGTATCTTTATAGGATACCCACAAGGGATTAAGTGGTATAAGGTTTAGGTTGGAAAACCAAGTTACCAAAAGTGCATTGTAAGTCAACATGTTGTTTTCCATGTGTCTATAGTTCCCAAATATAAATATTTCATTAATGATAGTGATGAAATGCCAAAAAATTATGTTATTCAGGCTTATAATTAAAACTAGTTTTAGGCTTCAGTTGATCTTGTTCGGGGAGAACCTCACCTTAAATACAATATTGAATCAGATTATCTTGTTGAATTAAATGGTGAGACCACAAAGGCTCCAGCTAATTACCAACTTACTTAGGATGGATCTAGTAGGGTCATTAGGCCTCTAAATCACTTTAATCAATATAAGATGGTATATTTTTCTTTCAATGCTACCTAAGATATTGAATTTGAGGATCTAAAAACTTATAGGAAAGATATAAATGATAGAGACACCAAGTATTGGTTCTCTTCCATGGATGGTGAAATGAAATATCTAAAAGATAACAACCACATGGTCTGTTGTTAATAATCCACTAAATTCTAAAGTAATTGGATAATAGTGGTTATTTAAACAAAAATAATATAAACTAATGAGAATAAAATAATGTCTAGTATAGGCTTGTTGCTAAATACTTCTTCCAAATGGAAGGAATAAACTATTATGAGATATTTTCTCATATGTATATAAATTCATCAATCTGTTTTTTACTTTTTTTACTTCTAATTATGATTGTAACATTCATCAGTGTGATGTAAAAATATCCTTATTTCATGTTGATATAAATGAGACCATTTACATGAAACTACAAAATTTTTATTAGAATAATTTCAAGTCTAATCAGTTATATCTTATTAATAAATATTTTCATGGTCAAATGAAAGAAACTACCCAGTGTTATTTAAAGTTTAATGCATTCATGATTAGTAATTTTTTTAATATAAGTAAACATGATGCATGTGTATATTGAAAAACTGTCAAAAAATTTATAATCTATTTACTATTATATGTTAATGACATGATTATTATTTGAAAGGATATGAACCTTATTATTTCTATTAAGTCATAATTAAATGAAGTGTTTAAAATGAAAGACCTAGGTATTTCTAGGAAAATTTTGGACATGGAAATAATAAGGAATAGAGATAAGAATTATCTCTAACTATCATAGTATAATTATATTGGGAAAATTCATAAGATATATGTCTATGTGTGTGTGTTTGAAAGATTAAAACCCATTAATTTCCCTATAAAACAAAATTTTAAGCTCCCATTGTCTCAATATCCCTCTATATAATTTGATGTTGAATTTATATCTAAGATATCATATGATAGTTTAGTATAAAACAACATATATTCCATGATTTTCACACGAACAGATTTTGCATAAGATTTTTGTAATCATAGTTGATTTATGAGTAATCCTAGAAATCCACATTAGAAAAGCTTAAAATTTCTTCTTAGATGTATTTCAAAAACTCCATCATTATATTTATTCTATAGAAAGAATGTTGATATTACTAACCATGTTGTAGGTTATGTTGATCTGAATAATCTAGAAAATATATATTCATGTAAGCCCCTAACAAGGTATGTATTTACTACATATGGGAGACTAGTGTCCTGTAAATGTAATACACGATCGATGGTGGCCCTCACAACCACCAAATTTGAATATATATCCCTGACTAAGGATGTAAAATAGTTTTTTTTGCTCAACGATCTTCTTTTTGAATTTTTCTGAGTAATTATATAATTACTATATACTATAATGGTCAATATACCATACACCTCTCTAGAAATTTAGTTTTTTCTGATAGGTTTAATAATATTGACATTATGTTACATTTTATTAGTTACATCATTGAATTAGTAATCATGTGTGTCACTAAGATACACACTGATAAAAATCGAGTTTATAGTCTAAATAAGGTTATAACATTATCAAAATTTAAGAATTATTTAAACTTAGGAAACCTATTTCTAATTCAATGAAAATAGGTGCAAGAACATCACCAAATTATATTAAAATGGTGGAGTTTTTTTGTTTCATTCCCATACAAAATTTTAATCATTAATTATTACCTTTTATATTTCTCATATGCATGTAAAATTATTTGTATTTATTTTATGATCAATAATTTATTAGGTTTAATTTTTCATGAGTGCCTATCATTGTGGGAATGGTTCTATATGATCCTCTAAGTTTACCTTGGCTCACTCCCTTTTACCCATTCTACCAAAGTAATCTTAACTTGTGGTCATCCTCATCATTGACTGATGGAACCACCCTTTTCATTTTTTCCATATAAATGCATTTCTTGTCCCAGTCATTCTATTCACAGTTACCATGTGAATTCTCCTTGTTCATAGAGGTCTCTTCACTAGCTATTACTACTAGGCGATTGATTCCCCTATCCATGTTCCACTTCACTTTATTTACTCTATCTAACTCTATGATATTATGCACTCGTCATGTGTTGGGAAAACCTAATTCCCTATGTGATCTTCATTATAGAAGCTCAATGATTTGACTTATCTACATTTTTTTAGATGTTCTGTGAAGAAGGAGAGGTGTGGCTGAACCACCAAAGATGATCCTTGATAGGTTCTCAGATCAGGCCCACCTCTACTATACATTTTTTGATCGAGAACACGGATCTTGACTCCACCTACCATCAATGAAGATCACCCAAATAGTGGTAAGTATATTTGGGATCAGTAAGATTTAAATTATTCTTTAAATTCAGTTCTTGGTGTTTTCAGCAAATATTATTTCAAATTTTCACTTTCTAGTTCCATTATTGTATTGTTTATTTTTCTTGAGCTTAATAAAAGGCACGTATGAACTAGTATTATTTCAATGCACATAGGATTTAAAAGGATCTATAGATCATTAAATATTATGTTCTTTTCTTTCTTTTTTGTTTTCTTTGTTATGATTCCATGTTTTACATTATATTGACTCACTAAGTTTCTCTACATTCCATTATTCTCTTCTTCTTCCTTTAAAACTTATTTTTTTCAAATATATTATATGAAAAAAAATTCTTTATTCAATGATACTTGTATTTCCTTAGGAAAGTATCCATAAGATTTTCTCTAACCACGTGGGATATTGGAATCTTTTCTTGTTAATCTCCTTGAATATAAACACTCCAAAATTATTATTCCAACAGGGCCATGGTAGGAATACCATAATTTGGTGTCCATAATTCCCAAAAACTTTATGAAATCCTAAAAATAAATTTTAATTGAGAACCTACACCCTAAAGTGGACATGGATTGAACCCTTTGGAATAGCCCCATCAAGGATCATAAAATCTATTTTTTTTGTTTATATTCCTTCTATTTTCTGAAAATGGTTGGTCTATTTGAGAAGTTGGTAATGCATCCATCATTGGTTGTAGTGTTTTATATATTATAATGTTATAAATTGAAGTTCCTATTATATAATAATAATTACAGGATGAAACACTTGTCCCAATCAACATTCAATTATAAATATTTCCCTCCCATATATATAAAATCCTCAAAGCAGTTGTCCAGATATCCATCCTTTAAAATCACTTCATCCAACCCCTTGGAGGAAAATGTACCCACTTCCCCACCTTCCACCGATCTACCATCATGTCCATTAGGGATCCCAGCACCTCGACTGCTACTTGTCCCTAGCAATGAAGTGTCATCATTTGGAACCTCTTTAAGCTCATTTGTAGCTATTTTTACTAGATGAGACAAATACTCTTATGATTGTACCTCCACTATAGGATTATTGATGAAAGTTTCATTGTATTTTATTTCTCCATTTTCTATAATAAAGGGGGTCTTTGGGTGAGGGGGATGGTGTTCTAGAGAAGAAACATAGGCCTTTTGGCATGGATGAAGTGGTGAGGGAGGGGAGGGGGAGGGAAGGAATCCCATGAGTGGGTAGTGAGGAAGGATATATAAGGAAAGTAAGAGAAAATATTAAGGATATTCCCCTCAGAACAATCATGGATTGCTAAATAGTAGACTGGTTTTCACATAGTATGTTTGAAAGAATGAGATCAAAATGAAAAAGATAAGAACAACAAAAAACAGCAATATTGGTGAGTTAAGATGATATCAAACATGTAAACACAACAAATAAAATAGAAATAAAGTATGGGTAACAAGATTTGACATGCTTAATATCCTTAGTGTTCCTATATGCAAAACCAGAACACCACACTACACATGATTTTTATTAATCTCATAAATAAAAAATATATACTAATCAAACCATATAGTATAGATTTAAATAAAAAAATCTACAAAGAAAGTAATAATTAAAGTTAGTAATAAAAAAATATGATATGGATATCATATAGTCTTATCACTATCTGAGTAAAAATCATCTCTAGTGGGTTGGTGTTGAGAACCTTGTTCTAGTTATGAAAACAAAAACCATTAGTTCACTTTTTCTGAATCTCCACCAAGGATCATATTAGGTGGTTCGGTAAAACCGCTACTTGATAAAGGATCATCCAGGTAGTGATGGAAAACTAAATATTGGAGATTATTAAATGAATATCACACAAAGAACTAGATATTTCCCTATATCAAACAATAGTGGGATAACTAAGGATCCAAATGGAATGAATGGGCCAAAGTGATGCATGACAGGGGGCATCAACTCCCCTGATAGGTGTAGTAAATGAAGGTTCTGAAGAAAATCAATGAAAGCCACATGGAATAAACAAAATAAATGAGTGAAGAGGATGGGATAGATGAATGGAAAAGATAAAAAAGTTTTTTCCCTTAATCAACATCAAGGAATTCCCCTACTTTAGATCACTAAGGTGGCAAGGATAAAAGTGATCAGACTAAGGAAAATGGGGAGGATCCCATAGGAATATAGCCCAATATGTCTGTCCCATATGGAAAGTAAAACCCATTAATATATTGAGAATCAAATAATAAATCCAAATAATTTTTCATGCATGTATGAAATGTAAATGGTATAAATAAATGAACCCATTTTTATATAGAAATTAAATAATAAATATCCAAAATTTTCATAAGATATTGGTGATTTTATTTCATCCATTTTAAATAGATTGGAACCAAATTCACTAATTCTAAACAATGTTTTAATTTTGATAATGTTACGACCTTAGTAATTCTATTGACCATATTTTCATTATCGAGTATCTTATTAACACACATAGTTCCTAATTCAATGATGTCTCTAAAAAACTTAACCTAATGTCAATATTCTTATACCAACACTATGATACTATGTTTTTAGATATGTGTTAGGTAGATTGACTATGAGAATATATATTAATTAATAAATTACTAAGAATAAGTTAAAAAAATAAAACCATTGATCCAAATGGCCTCTTTTATAGCCTCATCCAATTTTGAGTATTCATATTTAGTAGTTAATAGGGCCAATACATATTTACAATTACATTTTCAAGATACCAGTCCTCCACGGGTAGTAAATATAGAGCTTTTGAGGGAATTATGGGTATATATGTTCCCAATATAATTTGAAATAAATATAAGAAACAACAACTCCAATAATTTAATTGTTTTTCTATGGTGTAAAGATAATAGTGGAGTTTGATAAATATATATAGGTAACCATTTCAAATCTTTCCAATGTGGCTTATCAATTTTACACATAAACCTACTAATAGTATGAACAGTATATGAAACATCAGGTCATATAAAAATCATGGAATACATTATGTTTCCTACTAAACTAGGATATAGTTTCTTAGACAAAAAGTCAATATCAGATTATATAGTATGAGATTTAGATATTGAGTTCTTAAAATGTTGTGTTATTGGGACATTATCAAGTTGTATGAATTCAAACATATATCTCTTAAAAACTTTCACAATGTAACCATGTTCTGAAATGTATAGAAAAATCTTATCTATATTCTTTATTATTTCTATCCATAAACTTTTCCTAGAATTGAATAGTTCATTCATTTCAAAAAATTCCCTCAATTGATACTTTATATAAATTATAAGTTTTATATCCATGTAAATAATAATCATGTCATCGTTATATAGCACAAAATAGATCATAGAATATTTAATTTCTTTTTAATAAACACATGCATCATGTTTACTTCTATTCAAACAATTACTAATCATGAATATATCAACCCTTAAATTCCATTTATTTGATTCATTATTAAAACCGTAAAAGTAGTTTTTTTAATATATATGTTATTGGACATTAAATTATTCAAATAAGCATAATGTGGTTGCATGTAAATTGTCTCATTTATTTTACTATGTAAGAAGGCTATTTTTTCGTCAAGCTGCTGAATGTTCCCATCAGAATAAGCAGAAAAATCATATAACAAATGGATTTATGAATGTTTAACTTTAGGATAAAAGGTCTCAGAATAATAAATTCATTTCATTTATAGGAAACAAAATTTCTACAATACAGGACGTAAACTTAATTTTATTCTCATTATTGCAATATTCTTCCCTTTAAACATCCACTTGCATAAAATGACTTTAGTATTAGGTGGTTTATTAACAATAGACTATGTGATATATTCCTTTAAATTTTTCATTTCATCATCCAAGTAATATTCCCAAAATATAGAGTCTCTATCGATCATAGCTTGCCTATAGGTTTGGGGATCATCAGACTCAAGGTCATGGGAAACATAGAAAGTAATGGATACTATTTAATATTGGTTAAACCAAGATGGAAACCTAATGACCCTCCTAGATTTATCTTGAGTAAGTTAATAATAAATATGAGCCTCTATTGGCTCATAATCCGATTCAGAAAGAGAATCAGTTTTATTAGGGTCTTGGGGGCGAGGTTATGGTGGATTAGGCTCAGTAATATCCTCAAAATGGGTTTTATTATTATTTTGGATAGACACATTTTGAGTCACTTCATCCCTTTGTTGAATAAAAAATTTTGAATTAGAAACTAGAGACTCGTGGAAGACAACATCTTGGATTATAATTTATTATTTAAAACATAGATTGTAAACCCAAATCTTATACCCATTAACCCCTTATTGATATCCTATGAATATATATTTAAGGTATCTCAGTTATATTTTATCACCTTTAATATGAGTATAGTTTTTTCATAAAAAAATTCTTAAATGATTATAAGAAGGGGATAATTAAACCACAGCACTTGGGAATTTTTAAAGAAATTTACAAAAGAAGTACATTGATTGATAAGGTAAATTGTTGTAGATGAAGCTTCCACCTAGAAAGATATGGGTATCCCTGAGTATTTTAATATACCATGAACACTTTTTAGTATAGTATAGTTCATATATAATTCCAAACCATTATTTTGGGGTGTTTACCTAATATTATGATTTCTAACAACACCTTCTGAATCATAAAATTTAATGATGTCTCATAAAAGATACTCCAATCAATTATTTATTACTAAAGATTTAATCTTTTAGCTAGTATGGTTCACAACAAGGTATTTACATGATAAAAAGGTTTCAAATACATAAAACATTTTTTAAAGGACATAAATCCAAAATCTTTTCAAGTAATAGTCAATAATGTTTACAAAATAAGAACCATCACCATGATAGGTGGTCCTAGCTGGTCCCCATAGGTCATAATGGACATATTCGAATGGTTGGCCTATTTTAAAGGAAGTAATATTAAATCTTAAACTCTTAGAATTTACTAGAACATAATCTTCATAGAAGGGAATGTTTCATGGTGTTATAGTAGTCAAAAACCCTTTCTTACTCAACTACTCTAAATCCTTGGAGCTTATATGCCGGGATATTCTTTACTAAAGTATAGTACTTTCTGAATTGGTGATATATGTACTACCTCTTGTCTATGGTGTTCCCTTCCATCTAAAATGTAAAAACCATTTACAAGAATCCCTATGATTATATTCTTATATACCTTATTAATCCTTATACAATTAGAATCATACTTAAATGTTCTTCCTTTTTGGTCTAATAAACCTAACGGAATGAGGATTCTTTGTTGGTTAGAGACCCACCATACAACTAGTAAGGTCACTAAAGAATGATTATGATGAAATAATATAATTGATCCTATTACATGAACTCTAAACCACTTGTTGTTACATATCACAAATTCTCCCCAAAATGTCTAGAACAACTCAAGGAATGCATCTTTAAAAGGGTACATATGACAAGAATATCATGAATCTATCACCCATTCATTAGAAATATTATTCATACCAACATTTATAACCTCAAGAGTGTCATAACCTTTATAAATTAACAAACATTAATAATTATATTTGTAGCAACTAGATATTTTAGAAACTATTCCCATTAAATATTAATTTTCTTCAATAACTTTTGTTTCATGAAACTCTGAGTTTAGACAACCCGCGATAGACAAACAAAACATTATTATTTAATGTGATTGTTATAAATTATCTGTTAAAATGGCATGTATGGATATGATTAACTAATTTATGAAATATATATAAATTTTCTACTCAATATAAATTTATATATTAATTATTAGTATATAATCACTTTATTTTTAGTAAAGTTATTTTATGCTTTAGAAATACATCTTCCACAAAAAAAGATATTAATTATTTTTGTGTGAAAATATTATAATTAATTTCTAGATATCATATACATTCTATTTTATCAAAATAATATATTTTTTAAAATCATTATAAAAAAATTATCTTAGGGTATATTTTTGGGAATTTTCTTAAATGATTGATTTTTTAGGGAATAATGAAAAATACTGAATTTTATTTAAAATTTGAATTTATGTTTCAAACATTTAAAAAGTAAATTTTTTTTAAAATTGTAATAAAAATAATATTAGTGCTAATTAATTAAGAAAAATTAAATTAGTTTCATTGTAATCTATTTTATGGTTGAATTTTTATAAAAAATATTTTTATGCCTAAAAATGCATTTTTTCAAAAATCTGATTTTTGTTGCATTTTCTGCATTTATATTATAATGAATTTCCCAAAATTATAGTAATTTAATATAAATTTATTTTTCAGTTTAGAAAGTAAAATTTACACTGGTATTATTTTTTTACATTTTTATGAAGAGGTCAAAATTTTGGTGAATAGTAAAAAAAGATACAGTTTTTATAAAATACAATATCTTTTATGATATCATCAAGACATAAACATAATATAAATAGTTAAAACATATCAAATGACTTGATTATGATAAAATAATAATAATATCATACATAATTTATTTATATATATATATATATATATATATATATATATTATAATTTATCCCATTATGATAAATATGAAAATCATTTTTAGTGATGACGCAGAGCTGGCACAATGCTAGAAAAGTAAAATTTGGTACCCTAAAGATAATATTTGATGTAGAATAAGTAATTTATTCACACGGTTATTAAATATGTTTAGGGATTAATTTTTTAGTAATATAACATGTTGATTATCCAAATGGTAGTGCAATGCCTGTGGAAGGTCATAAAAGTCAATATAACATATTAAACAAGTTTTCATGAAATAGGTATGAGTTAACATATATATTAACCAAATATGAAAGTAAATTTTTAAAATAATAAAATTATTTTCATGATGATAATTTATTTTAAATTTTTAAATATTAAATAAATACCATAAATTCAAAAATAACGATGACACAATAATTATTAAATTAATAGAAAAATAAAATAAATGATATTAAAAATATTATAAGTATTATAATTTAAGATAATTAATTTGATACAAAAAATTAGGAAAATAATATGAAATATTTTGGGATTTATAAAAAAAATTAATTATACTTTTTTTCTTTATCTTATTAAACTCAAAGTAATGAATAGTTTTAAAAATTGACATTAATGAAATTTTAAAATAAATAATAGTTTATTAAATGATATAAGATTTATAAAAAAATATAATATCTATCCAACAGACTAGGATATAGTTTATAATATTAACCATGGTCTATTTATGGGTCATTTATCCATTTATAGTTTGTATATTGATCCCTATTATGTAAAAACCCTTAATGTCATGGTTAGTTTAAAAAGGGTTAATGATGTGTTAAAACTAAAATATAAGGGTGAAAACATAGTCAAAATCTTGTCTGATTTTTATTGGATAAAATAAATTCTATTTTATTCACCTTATAATTAAAAATTAGTTATTCAATAGACACTCTTCCATAAAAATTACTTATATATTATTTTATTCAATTAATGTTTCGAAATGACACTCTCTTTGTTTTTAATATATCTTATGAGTACACATAGGAACACAAACTAATTATGAATGACTATTAATAGTAATATTTTACATAATTAAATTAATTTCATGATGGAAATTTATTTTTATTTTTTAAAATTACTTAATTACCATAAATGTTTATACAACATCGATGTAGTATTTCTTCAATTTAACAAAAAAATATAATAAAGTATTTTAAAAAAATTAAAAGAAATATAATTTAGCTGTTTTAACATGTTCCATGAATTTTATATTTTAATATTAGTGTTTTTTATAAGGTTTATATTTGAATTGAAAAATTATTTATTTATTTTAAGTCAAATTAATTGAAAGGTGTCTAAATTGACAATAATGATATTTTATGTGAATAATATTTTATTAAATTACTAAAAAATCATAAAAATATTAAAATATGGAAAATGGGAAAAAATGGTCTAAAATTTATTCTCTTTACCATTTATAGTTTTTTTGAACCATTTGTACAGAGAATTAGTTTTTTATAATTTAATATTTTGAGAAATTCAAAAAATTCACCTCAACTCCCTTGTAAAGGATCACTTCCTCCCTCACTTATTTACACCACTTTGGGACTTCTATATTAGAAAAATTCTTAAATTTTTTCTTCTAAACATACAGAGTAACATTATATAGTTTCTAGTCTTCCAAAAACACTAACCCTGTAGACCTTTAAAGGATATTCAAAAGAGTTGTTTCCAAAAAGTGACAATCACCTTAACTGATCACATTCTTTTCTACTCTCATTACCTTCTCTGTATCTATCATATTTAACATAAAATAATAACTTAAATATAATAAATGTACTTAATTTCTATTATGACTATTAAAACACAATTATAACCCTCCTTTCCCAATAAATAAGAAGTGAAAGTATCGCTCTTGTGTATGTGCGTCTTACCATCTCCGCATAGTAATACAATTCATTTTTCATCACCATATTTTATGAATAGGTATTATGATGGTTTTAATATTTACATATTATATTTATTATATAATTATACTTTTTAAATTATAATATAATATCCACCTTATTACCTTCTAAACCATTGGAAAATGATAACATTGTTTGTGCGTACGTGTAGACTACCACCTCCACGAAGCGATGCGATTCATTTTTTTTTACCATTTTACATGGATGGAAAACGGATATATTTAATGAATATTCATGAAATATATAATAATATATGATTCTTTAAAGGTGAATTATTATTTAATTTTTATTCAATCCATCTGTGAAATAAGGAAAACCTCATTAATGCTTACGTACGATCTACCAACCCCATGAAGAGTGAAATTCATTTTTCTATCTCTAACTTCATGTATGACTTTAAATTTGAATATTATAAGTATATATGATATATATATATATAATTATTAAAAAAAATTATGTGATTTTACTAATATAAATTTACAAGTAACAAAACAACTAAACTAAAATAAACATGATAAACGAAACAATTTACATCCGAAAATAATGATTTATTAACAAAAGGATTGTTAAAATTTTATAATGGAATAATATATGATATTATATGTCAAAAATTACTCTATTATTGAATTATAAAAAAATTAAATTTATAATACATGAGTTTATAATGTTTTTAAAGCAATTTTAATTTGAGGTAATGGTTTTATTTCACAATCTCATCAATATTTGTCATTGTTTATGTTTAAGTCTACACTAAAAAATATTCCTCCTCCATGTACATGTTTTCTAAAAATGTATTAAAGAATGTTTTAACCATTATCCTATAATTTTTAATGTAATTGTTACCCATGTTTTACCTTTTTCAAAATATTTTGAATTGAATATTCTTATCATTTTCTAAATGAGTTATTTTGTGAATTTTCTAAAAAAAGTATTAAATGAATGTTTTATTAACATATAAAATATGAAAATATTTCCCCATATTGATGATTAATTTTTTCCTTTAAGATTATATTACAGGTAACCATAGTTATTTTAAAATAAAATTCTTTCCTTTATAAACTTGCTGATTTTTAAAAAGAAGTGATTTTAAAATGGAAAGGTTATTTCCATTAGGAATTATTCCAAGTGATCTTTCAAAATCATTTACCATATAAGATGAAATCATTATATGTTACATAATATTTACTAGGGATATTTTCCAAGAATAATATATCTATTCTATCTCTGTATGGTTTATAATTTTAATGAAAAGATAAAATGTTTCTAAACCCCATTTCTTTTCTATGGGTTATGCTATGAATAGATGTTAGTCAAACCCATTTCTTTTCCATTGGTTATGCTATGATGATTTTTTTATGAGACCCGTTTATTTTCATGGGTTATAATATGATGAATGTTTTATGATCCTATGGAACACATATATATTATATTCATTATGTGATGTGTGGGACCTATATCTCCCTCTAGTGCATTGGGTAAAGATTGATACCTCATGAGATAAATAGGGCTGGATTAGGGTGTGAACCCAATTCAGTATGGGGATTTTTTCACTATGATAGTGCTAAGAGTTAACCATGACTACTATGATGGTTTATTAAGTGAACCCATTCCACTAGGATAGTGTTTAAAATGGGCCTTTTCTACTAAATAAACGACTTTCCAAAATTATGTGTGTGACATAAACTTATGTCTTCTCCCAAAATTATTCTATCATTGGTTATATTATTTGATAATTTTATGATTAATGTATTATAAACATCCATAATTTACTCAATGACTCAATATTATGATCTATGATATGTAGGGTGTAGATTTAAAATGTTAAACTCATGTTCTCACACCCATATGTTCATGTTATTCTTATGTGATCACTGATATCTACCTTGTTCACCCTTACTGAGCATATGAACTCACCCTTTTATTATGTTTCCATTCCCTATGTTATGAATAAAGATATTAAGTATGACATACCTAAGAAGGGCTCTATTTATAAAGAAATATTTGGAAGATGATGTAAATATTTTATGAATTATTTTTTTATGTATCCATGTTTACAAAGATACTGGACCTATACGATTATAGCATGGATCAAAAATATATGTAATGAACATTCATTTATTTAGATGTAATATCAATATATGAACAATATGAGTTACTATAATTGTTATCAAATAAAGGTTTAGTTAATTTTTGGAAACAATAATGAGAAAACATTAGTATGAACCCTAGGTATAAGTATAATTATAGGATAAAATCATAAAGTTTTAGTAATGATCATATTTGAATTAGGTTAAACATAAGGATTAATGTAAGAAATTATCGAAGTGTATACACTTTATAAATGGTTTGTCCTGATTCCTCATTATGATTATTGTTTCTCACACTATGGTCTTTGGTATTTTTTAATGGCTAGAACTAAGAGGATTCATGTTAACAGTGACAGATAATGGAATGAATGTCCTTATGCAAAACCAATTAAAATAAGATATAGAATGTCAAACCTTGTGATTATGACTAATCAACTATATTTTTATATGATTAAAAATCTCAACATTGGTGAGATTACTGATATACCAAATAAGATAAATATGTAGCTTTATAATGACTATAGAAGAAAGGATATTTACCTTCCAACATTTCTATAATGTGGTAAGAAGTACTCAAATGAATGTATCAGATAAATGGAGAGACTTTTTGAGTGTGGAAAATAATAACACAAATAAGTAATTACATATTAAAAATGAAAATTTTGGTTAATGCAATGGATGATAATAATGTACTCTCTAATATATCCTCAATTGTTGAATATTTTAAATATAAAATGTATAGGAATGAGGACAATTGATTTTCTTATGTGGAAGAAGATAATTAGAAAGGTTGTTTGATTAATGGTTTTACTAATGATTATGAAGAGACTACAAATGAAAAATAAAAGGTATGGGATTTTTTTAAAATATTCCTTATGATATAAGTAATAGGAATGATTTAATTGATGTTAATGAATCTTAAGATATTATTCATATTTCATATTGTTGGAAAGAAGGATTGTAGAGTAATATGTTGAATCCCAATTAATGTCTTAAGAAGGAACTAGAAAAAATGAAGTTTTTATGTATTTTGATTAAATAATTGTTTTGTATAAGTATTTAACTAATGATATTATGGCTATAAAAATTCATGAAACTTATAAATATTTTCCTGAATTTGTTTTTCTTAAAGGATTTTAAAACATATATTGAATTGTACCAGTAACCATAAAAACTGATAATGTTTATTTGGGATAAAGAGATTATTAACATTCATGGGATTATATTGGAGACCTTTAAATTGGTTATTTATTTGATTAAAATTCATTTTGTTCATCTATATTTTAAATTTTATGATGTATTTTCGGATTTATGGATTATATTCAATAGTTTTTGAATTAATTGAGGAATAAAAATTGAGTTAATTTTTATAATCATATATATTTTAATGTTATAGATACCATTATGGGTTTATAAGTTTGAGGTTGATCATGATATCAAAGGCTTAAACCCCCGCATGATATTTTATGTAATTTAATATTTAGGTAACTAATGATATATTGGTAAAGGTTTTATTGGGTTGAGGTATATATTACCCTTAGGTTTAAATGTGGTATTATTTCAAAAGTGTGCTATTATACTTTTGGGACGTAAGATGAAAGGTATAAGATAACATTTTATGTTTAAACATTTTAATTTTGATTTTATTAAGTTGTTTTGGGATATAGAATTGTATATGAAATAATCTTAGTGAAAACTATGTTGTTATTCTAGAAAATTTTGGAGATCAATGTATTATTTCAAGGTTTATTCATTTTTTGAATTATCTTACCGTGTGCTAACCATTTTGGTTTAGGTTAATTTTTAGATACAAAAATAATATATTTTCATGCTTTTTTGGAATTAATTGATCCATATATGTTGATTTAATTATTTCAAGAATGAGAAATTTATCTTTAATACTCGTTATTTTTATAAAAAGATGAGATTGTGGTGGAAACAAATTGAAGGATGAAATTATTATTTTCAAGTAAGTATATTTCCTTATGTTATTATTCTAGGAAGTAAAATAATTCATTAAATTTAGGAAAATTATTTAGAAACAAAAATGTTATCCTTTTACTTTTCTTACCGAGAAAGAAATGATCTTTTAACCCACCATATATTTATAGATTTTTATGGTTATCTTTTTCTTGATCATGTACTCTATCACTCTAAATATATCTTTCTGAGTTACACTTTTCTTCCATTTCCAAGTTTTCACTAGCCACTAATATTCCCATATTTGTGAACCTATTTTTATGTTATTCTGGATGACCTTAATATTTCTTATTCTCACTTATCAAGAGGATGTTTTATTAACCCTTTTAATGATGTGAGTTTCCACAATAGAATTTTTAAGTTTCAATCATTTGATTACTGAGAAGAAGTTCAAATTATGAGGAAGAATTTTATTAATTAGTTTGAAATGTAACACACTAATATTTTTGAAAATATTTCTCCTTAAATAATTTTATTTCTTTATTAGCTTTCATTAAACACAACACTATGTATAACAAAACTGTGATACACTATTAACATATTATTATTTAATGTAAATGTTTTAACCTTGCTGTTAAATTGGTGGGTATAAATATTACTAACTATTTTATGAAATATATATAAATTTTATACACATTATAAAGTTATTGATAAATTCTCAAAAAAATAATCAAACAATTTTTAGTATAGTTATTTTATGCTTCAAAAGTACATCTACCTCAAAAAAATGATTTTACTTATTTTTGTGAGAAAATAAGTTAATTAATATATGTATATTTTTGAAATTTTATTTAACAAAAATGGTATAATTTTTGAAATTATCATTTCAAAATTATCTAAGGGTTATTTTTTGGTAATTTTAGCAAAGATTGATATTTCAGTGAAAAATAAAAATCATGAAATTTTACTTAATTTTTTTTTATTTTAGACATTTAAAAAGTACCAATTTATTTGTAAAATGGTCTCAAAATAAAATTAGTTATATTATATTATTAAAAATTCTATTAAGTTAATTAGAATCTATTTTATGGTTGAATTGGTATAAAATCATTTTTATGCTTAAAAAGAATTTATTTATAAAATCTGATTTTCACTGCATTTTTCCCATTTATAATAAAATTTATACTAGTCACATAAATGAATTTAATTTTATGAAGAGAAATTTATTTTTGGGTTCAAAAATTAAAATTTATCCTACTATTATTTTTCTACATTTTTATGAAGAATTCAAATTTTCAGTGAATAGTAAAAAAACAACTTGTATAAAATATAGTATCTTTTATGATATCACCAAGAAATAAAATGTATATATAATTTTTTTAACTTATAGAAATAATACAGTAGGATAAAATAATTAAAATATCATACATAAGTAATTTAATATATATATATATATATATATATTATAATTTATTTCATGATAAATATGAATATCATTTTCAGTGCCGACATAGAGCTTAAACAATGCTGAAAAAGTAAAATTTGGTAACCTAAAGATAGAATTTGATATGTAATAAGTCGTTTATCTACTTTGTTGTTAAATATTATGTTTTTAGATTATTATTATGGTTATAAATCAATTTTGAAGTTATATTATAAGTATCTTATCCAAATGTTTTTTCAATGCTTGCACAAGCCCAAAAAATTCAAAATGACATATTAAATAACTTATCATGGAATTTATAGGAGAAAAAATATATTTTATATGAGTATATATGGATATTTTTATAATAATAAACATATTTTAATCATAACAATTTATTTATATTTTTAGGTATTAGATAAGTACCATAAAATCTTATATAAAGTTGATATAGTAATTATTAAATTAATAGAAATATTAAATATGTGATATTAAAAATATTAAAAGTATTTTAATTTGAGATAATTAATGTCATAAATTAATTTTATATATGAATATTAAATTTTATGGATGTATTAAAATATTCGGTTCTAATTTTAATTATTGTATTTATTTTATTAAAGTCAAAGTAATGAATAGTTTTAAAAATTGAGATTATTTGAATTTTAATATAAATAATATTTTATTAATTGTTATAAAATTTATAAAAAATATTATATTCAGGAATTTTACTAGGATATAGTTTATAATATCAAACATGGTCCATTTATGGGCCATCTTTCTATTTATAGTAACTATTTTGAACATCAATGAGTAAAAAACCATAATGTCATGGTTAGTTTAAAACGGTTAATGAAGGGTTAAAATAAAATTATAATCATAAAAATGTATTCAAAACTTTTATAATAATTATTATATTAATTTTATTTTAACCAAATTGCATTATACTAAAAAAGGATTTATTTAATTGACACTTTTTCATGAAACTGACATTAAAATTATTTAAATAAATTAAAGTTAGATAATGTCTCTCTCTTTGTTTTTAATATATTTTATCTATTCAAATTGGGAGAAAACTAATTACAAATGAATATTAATATTTATTTTTTAATATATCTTATATGTTCACATAGGGAGAAATTTATTTCTAATTTTAGTAATTATTTAATTTCTATAAACTCTTTTAGAATGTTGATGCAGTATTTCTTCAATTAATAAAAAAAATATAGAAAAAGATTTTAAAAATATTAAATGAAATATAATTTTATTGAGTTAACATGTTCCACGATTTTATATGTAAACATTATTGTTGTTTTAAAACTTTTATTTTATTCAATCCATCGAAAAATGAATGTAGTGTTCATGCATATGTACGACCAACTGTCTCCACAAATGGTGTGATTCAGTTTTCTATCTATAACTTCATGGATGACTCTAAATTTGTATACAATTAATATATATGATATTTATATCATTATTAATATTATTGATGTTATGGATTCAAGATAAATGTATAAGTAATGGAACTACTTAACTAAAATACTGATGAAAAATGAAACAGTTAACTCATGGGAATTACGATTTATTGCAAAAAGAGGTGAAGAAATGTTATAAAGTGATCATATATGATATTATAAGTAAGAAAACGACTTCGACATAGAATTTTAATAAATTAAAATTTTTTATACAAGATTTTAGAGTGTTTTATACATAATTAGTGCTTTAAGTAATGATTTTATTTCACAATATCATCAGTATTTGTGATTTTTTATGATTAAGAATCCACTAGGGAATATTCTTCTTCCACATCTATATTTTCTAAAAATATTATATAAGTTTTCTATCATTATCCTATTATTTTTTAAAGTCATTTTTACCCATTTTTTAAATTTTAAAAGACTATTTGAAAGGAATCTTCTTATCCTTTTCCAAATGAGTTATTTTATGAATTTTTCAATGATGATATAAAGGGAATGTTTCTCTAACTTATATAACATAAATAAATTTTCTTTCCTTTATAACTAATTTTTTCTCTGAATATTCCTTTACATGTTCTCATGGTTATTTTTAATGAAATTTTTTCCTTTATAATTGTTAATATTTTTGGAAATAAGTGATTTAAAAATGTAAAGTTTTTTTACACCATAATTAATCCATGTGATATTTCATACAAAGGCCCGAAGGCCTTCAAATTTTTTATTATATGATAATTCCCACTTTTAAGGGAAGAAGGGGGAAACCCAAATAGAATTCAGGGAAAAAGGAACAATCACACCTGAAGAAAAAAGAGTAAACCCATAATGATAACCCGAAGCTGCCCCTCCCTAGTATTTGATCTTGATGAAGCTCTCCATAGTTGCAAGGCTCTTCGACAAGTAAGTGTCCTATGTCAAAGAACATGCACGATCTGATGGTTGGCGATATACACTCTCAAACAACCAAACCCGAAAAGCACTTCAAAGATGAATTGCCAGCTCTGGATCCTCTTCTGGGGCTCATTCCATGTAGTCATTTCCGGTTTCACAGAATTCCCACCTTTAGAAAAAAAACCAACCACACAAACACTTACACCATCTTACAAAATGACTAAATTCACTAATCACAAGTTGTTATCGCCAACCATCCTTCTAAATTCAAAGCCTTTCTGGATGAACCCTGCCATGTTCTAACCCAACACCACTGCAACTACCAAATCTCGAAAGATGATCCAAGGGATGCGAAGCTGAACCATCGTCACCTAGGACTGGATGGACCAACACCCAACCAAGGGAACGCAACCAATGCAAGGATTTGGGCCACCCTACACCGTAAATGCAACTTTGGTCATGGATCTAGTCAGAGAAGAACCAAGGATACACCCTTATTGGGTTCTGAAATAAGCCAGTTGTAGTAATCTAGTGAGAAGACAAGTGGGAGAGGTAGGACCAACATATCACAAACAATCAGTAGAACAACCAGTCACCAAAACATAGCCAGAACAACCATCAAAAGTGCCAAAACAAACCAAAAAGGAGAAACCCATATCCTAAAAAACCCATCCAATCAAACAAACCCAAACATCATCAAACCCAATACCATATAAAACTCACAGAATCTTCGAAACACAAAGCATCCCCCCTCTGAGCCACTCCATATCTTTTGACAAGCACACAAGAGTCACGTAAGAGACATCCCCTGGTCATGTCAGACCAAACTGGGAAGATGGATCCACTGCAACAGCTGAAAGGGTTGAGCTGCATCAATCCAAGCATCCACTCTAGCCACTTCAATTCCAAAATGCCAAGACATGATGATCCGAACAACAAATTCTGTGCCCCGCCGATCCAGATGAGCCTACTTTATCTGTGTGGTTTATTTTTTTGAATAAATTTAAAAAAATTAAGAAAACCATTTAATTTCCATGACTTATGATTTGATGAAATTTTTATGAGACTTATTTCTTTTCCATGGGTTATGTAGTGATGAAATGTTGATTAAACCCATTTATCTTCATGGGTTATAATATGATGAATGTTTTAAGATCTTGTGGCACAAATATTTATGATTTTTATTATTTTATGTGTGGGAGATATATCTCTTTTCAATGCATTGTGTAAATATTAATATCTCATTTGACAAATAAGACTAGAATAGGGAGTGATACCTATTTAGTAAGGGACTTTTGTCAACTATTATAGTATTGGGAGTGAATCCTAACTACTGTGATGGTTTGAAGAGTGAACTCATTCCACTATGATAGTCTTCCAAATGAGCCATGACTACTAAGAAAATGAGTTTCTATGCTTATGTGTATGCCAAAAAATTATGTCTTATGAAAACATTATCCTCTCATTACTTTTGTCATTTAATTTTTTTTGATTAATGCCTTATGAACTACTATTATTTATGCCTTTACTCTCAATATTATGATCTATGATATGCAGGAAATAGATTTCAAATGTTAATCTCATGTTATCACATCCTTTGGCTCATGTTATGCTTATGTGATCATCGATACCACCCTTTTTTACCCTTACTGATCATCTGAGCTCACCCTTTTCTTGTTTTTCCTTTCCATTACTTGTGAAGAAATGTATTAGGTATGATATGTATAAAAAGGGTGTTAGTTATGAATAAATGAGTGGGAGTTGATGTTGATATTTTATTGACTAGTTTTTTTTATGTTTCCGTGTTTTCTAATGATACTAAATCTATATGATTATAACATAAATTCAAATTTTATTTAATAAATATTAATCTATTTGGAAGTAATATAAATGTATAATACGTATGGTTCAATATATGATTCATCTGGTTTAAAACATTACTTTAGTTTGGGCAGGAGATACTCTGGAGCAATGTGTAAGGCTTGCAACAATTACGGCAGGAAACCTACCTACCCTTAGAATATGAAATATGTTTATGTGTTTTAGTGTTATTTACACTTACCTTATTATTTTCATTCGTTTTATTCTTATTATCAGGTCTACACCTTGTAAAAAAAGCCTTTAAACCACAAACATCACTTTAAGATTAGCATGCAACTCTATAGAAATGAGTTCCAATTTAACTTCATCTAAATATAAGGAGTCTCGGGCATAAATTATGGCCTCTAATAGGGTATTATAGGAACTATCAAGTATTATTAACCAGATAATAAATTGATCTTTAGTACAATTTCAACATTAATGTTAAAAAAAGTCTAATAGAATATTGTTAAATTCATCAAGGTGTGCTCAAATTGGAGTACCAAGGAACTTTGAAAATGTAAATAGTCTATATTTATTATATAGGTTACCAACTAGTAAATCCATCATATATAGTTTTTCTTGTTTCTACCAAATACCAGAATCATTCATCTCATAAGATACTTATTTAAAGAATTTATCACCTTGGGATACACGAATCAAGCTATACTCATTTAGAAATATGTCAATAGATACATATTGTTAAGTCGTTGTAGTATTTCTATCTTTAAATCATAAAAATATCAGTTTAATATGTCCATGTAAAGAATAATTGAGTCACTTTTGTACAGGAAAGGCTTTGATCTTGATTCACCAAAGACTAAAGTTTTGGTTCCCATCAAACATTTCTATCTCATATTTAATGTATTCAATATTGTTATTTATTAGTGAGTCAAGATGAGATCAAGAAAATTGAAAGTAATAAATGGATGTATTATTTAATATTATTTGGTTCTGTAGGGGTCCTCTCTACATGATAAGAATACCACACTATAAAAACATTTTATTATACTCAAAAACACACACAAAAATTGGAAGAAAACTAGATAGTAAATATTTTAATTAATAAAATATAATAAACAACTAAAAACAAAATTAAAATATTTAGAGAAGATCTTATAGAGCCTAGACTGTTATACCACTTTCAGGGTTATAGGTTCTAGGTACAGAAGAAGCACCATTATGTCATGATGAACCTAGATTTTAGATTTAATTTACATGTACTTGTTTCTTCACATGATCAGAACATCATGTACACTGAGAACCATATATTACTCAACTAAATGAAATTCCAAAACTATAATAGGAGAATTTTCACAAGTAATTTATAATTAATTTAGGAGAATATGCATAATTTTTTTAACTTTTAATTCTCTCTTGATTGATGAACTGGTTTATTATATCTCATGATGGCCTCTATGCGATGGTGTCATTAATTCCTCCGTCATGAATAAAATTTAAAATTATAATTTATTCCTAACTTTCACCAACTTCTAAGACATAGTGTAGTGGGAGTACGGGGTCGAATCCATAGGGATACTACTATTTATTTTTCATAAGATCTAGTTTCTAAACTTATAAGGTAGTCCTTTCTAGAAGTATTTTGTTTAGTAGATTGTTCAATGTTTAATTTTGGGATGAATTTAAATTGATAAACAAGGGGTCAGGATCAAGTCATGTATCTGATTGAAGGATGTACTTTTAATTATAACCTTGGAAAGATCCTATGTATTAGTCTGCAAAGAAAACGGGGATCACTAATTGACTTTGGTCTTAGCCTCCTAGTTTTACCTAGGAAGTAGGTATTCTGTGGTTGAGAGATAGTGAAAACCTAGGTGCAGAACTTTTGTCTTCTTTAAGGAAAAAATTCTCCTAATATAGTGGTCATAGATTACTCTACTTTAATTAGGATAGGGTCATTTGTTTGACCATCCCAGGCTCTGGGATGTTCGCACAAATGGGATATATTGGAAGTTCATGTCCTAGTTACTAACTCAATTTGTATTTTCCAAGTTTATATTAAAATATATATTTAGTTATGCAAATACATTGCTTGATACCTATCCCTAATAAATTTAGCTACTCATGGGAGTGTAGAATGTAATTAAATTAATGAAAGACAATATTATTGATAGATTGATTAATGGTATTAGTTTCATGTAAAGGTTTGGGAATGGCACTAAAATAAACATGCATTAAGTGAATTGTGATTATAGATAAAAGACTTACTTGACAATGATAAAAGGGAATTGAAACTAAGTATGATGGCAGAATTGAATGCATTAAAAAATGGGGGCTCCACGACTCTTGGATTAATAAAAACACACAAATAGTATGTGTTTGATATTTTTAGATGGGAATAGTGGTAAGATTAACAAAGTAGATGAAAGGGATAATAGAAACATGTACTAAATCCTTTTAATTATTTTCCCCTCCATTATTTATATATGTGTTTTTGGTCACGACATCTACCTGTGTTACATAATGTGTACCCTTGATCTATGTCATTTTCCTTCAAATCTCCAGCGTGGCACGCGGTTCTTGTGAATAAGGATATTTGATTGGTTTCACGGTGTGAATAGGTCATTCAGGATGTGTACCATGTATCTATCTGATTTTTCCACAGATTTCTCACTAGGGGCTTTTACTAGCTTCACGACATGTCTGGTCTAGTCACAACGTGTAGCGGTCCTTACTTCAGGATTTGTGACATGGTCACATCTTGGGTTAGGATGTGATCATCATGTACACAACGTGAACATTGTAATAATGGTGCGTACTTGGCCAGTTTTTCACTTTTTCATCCTTTTCTTTCTTGAAAACCTAAAAAACTTTTGTTGCTCCAAAATTAAAGACATACCACATACATTATCTAATAATTAAATAAAAAACTATGAATAAATGACAACAAATTATATATAAAAATTAGGCTTATCAAACCCCCCACCCTTGAACAATTTCTTGTCCTCAAGCAATACATCTCAAAAATGATTTCATAAAGGATAAAAAAAATTGTAAAGAAAGATATATTTTTTATGTCCATGCAATTAAAATTTGGTGTAATCAGAAAAAGGTTAAATGTCCCGATTTATCCATGTTTGGAAAGTTAGTCATGCCTCATATCCTAGCATTTCAAAACCAATTATTGTCTTCTAATCATAACCTTTTAAATGTTCCTTTAGTTATATTCCAAATTGTAATCTACCTCACCATTCTTTTCTCTCATCACTAAGGGTAGAAAATGTAATTAGGGGTATGCTTGTACCCTAATTACATGTTCCTAACCATAGGCATGCACTGGTTTTATCAAATCCACAATGAAAATACAAGCATAAGATTAATCTTGAGGGCTTTAAGCAATCGGGTTATGATGACTCTATCGTTGTGGGTAGATGAGAAAATGTGAAAAATCAGTCTCAAATAAGAGGGTAAGCTCTATAGTATAGTGAAAAAAAGTGAAAGGAAAAGTATGATGAAGTTCCTCCTTCTGGTTGATCAAGTCTGTACTCCATCATCTTAGGTGGGATCCATATATATGAAAAGAACATAAAAAGTAATTGATTCAGCTCTTTTCCTTTTTGTTTTTCATTCTTATTTTTCAAAATTTATGCCTAGGATAGATCTCACATCCATCGCCTAACCACATATAATCCTTCTAGGGATTCATCGGTCTAGAAAATGGTAATTTTTGACCCTCCTAGTGCACAACCCATATCAATTTTTCTTTTTTTTTATTTTTTTTATTTTGTAAAGGAACAGAATATAGATGAAATACAACAAATGGTATATGGATCACATCCTCTTAGTTATGTTAGCACATCATACATATCTAAAAATGAAAGCATCCATGCTATCTGAATGTCTCCCCCACACTTGTTCAAAGATATCCATAAGCATTGTACTAGAGCAGGGTAGGAAGGGAAATAGGATTGGAATAGTTTCATTCTAACATGTCATTCATCGAAACTATGGGATGAACCAAGGATAAATGTCAGGTGGGTCTCTGGGAAAAATGGTTATCAAAGAGTGCCTCAATCATTTTAGTCTTATAGTTGTTCATTCATCACTTTAATAAGATCTTAGTGAAAATTCGAGTCAGTTTACAATCCCTATGTATCTCTCAAAAAAAATGATCAGATAAGAGTATGAAATTTAATGCTTAGAGTTCTCTTGGGTAGTTATAATCAAAAAAAATATTCAATCATAGGGGAATAAATCCTTAGTAATATTCCAATTAGTCATTATTTTGAAGATTTTGAATTTAAATTAATTCCCTAAACTCAGAAATCATTCTAAAAAACTCTAAGAAGGAGTGAAACATGGTCTTTGACACTTTTCCACTCAACATTTAATTTAATTATAAGGGAATAATTATTCTCAGGTTTAAATCATGCTTATTATTTTGAAAAATGTCTCCTAAAAAAGTAAGAAAAATCAAAAACCCAAGTGCATCACAAGTGAAAATGTGAGGACCCCCCCCCCCCCCCACACACACTTATAATGAGATATTTTCTCTACTATCAATGGAATATAGGTGGGAGTGTTGTGGAAGTGATTTTTAAATATTTTTGAAATGACGTATTGGAAAAAATGAAAAACAATGGGGAATCGAGAGCTCTGTGGGAAAAGTGGTATGCCATGGGGGTGTTTTGTGTTGTTGTAACATGAATATCTAGTGTACCTACAAAAGTTTTAGAGAATGAAATCTTGCACAAGATAAAAAATATTAGTTCATAGGTATAAAGAGTTGGAATTGTAGAAAAAAAGGGCAGCCAAACAGAGTTGGAATCTAAGACAGTCATTTCATTGAAATGTTGATATGTTTACAACATAGCTGCTGAAATACAAAAATGAAAAATGAAAAGGGAAAGGAATTAGACACAACAACAAATATGGGACAAAAAAGAGATTAAATATGTGTTTCCTCTCATAAAGATCTAACTATACGTTATCAGACAAACAGGTGGACAGAGATTATTGTCAAATGGTATATTAGCTCAGTTTGTTCTTTTCCTCTTACAGCTTCTTGAGGATGTGTCCTCAAACTCATGTGGACTCTTTTTTGTTTTGATTACTTCACCTATAGTTGTGTGATCATGAATGAGGTGTGGTAAAAATGGAATCATGGGTCATAGTGGCTGGTGGTTTTGCTGAATTGTGAGTGATAGCTCATGAAGCTATCGAGCAATATCGAGGACATGCTCGAATACCCTTTTTTCGAATACTACAGGTGGGACTGTACCATCGAGGATGGAAGATGATTATGGGGATCTTGGAATGCTAAATAAAAGACACACAAATCAAAACACAACATAATGTAAAAACAAAATCCCATGTATATATAGATATCAAGAAGTCCATACAAGGATTGGAATCAAAATGGTAAAAATACACCTAACCCAAGTACATGGACATGTCCCAAAAATACCAAAATATAGAGAAAAATCAGATCTTATATCTTCCCCAAAAATATTCTTGAGCGTCCTCCCACTGCCCAGTGTTGCGATCAACTAGTTGGGTGTATCCATTTCAGTAACTGTAGTAGTAGAGGATGGAGGTGCAGTGGTGGATGGTGGTGTAGTAGTAGAGGTATGTAGATGGGTTATGGTGGTAGGTAGTGATGTACCAATCTGTACTTGAGCCATGGGTCTGGCAGTTGGATCAATGAGTTGTACCTCAGGGATGGCCTCAGTGGCTTATCCCTTCCCCTACGGGCTTGCTCTGCCCATAACTCATGTTGGGTGATTGGTTCAGTGAGATCAGGAGGAAGGTTCGACTAGCTATAAGTAGGTGGTAGAATGGGGGAAGATGATGGGTCGTCTGGGGTTGGTGAGGGTGTAAAAGGATAGTAGTGGTATGGTCAAATGGGTGATGACAGAGGTGGTGGTGGGCATGGGTGTAGTAGGTGTGGCTGTCTGAGGAGGCTGGGGTAGCTCTTCTGGTGCTGATTCACCAGGATGCTCCTAAGGTGAGGGATCCTAGACTCTTAGTTCCTTGAAATATAAGTCACCCTCCTTCACCAGCATCCTCATCTTGTGCAGGAGCACAAGATTGATCATCTCTAGTGGTCCAACGAAGGTGAGGGGTTGTGCAGCGTCAAAAATATCTAGGTACCTGGATAGGTGGGTGATGAAAGATCAACCCATGAGTGTGACTTGTGTCCAATGTGCTAGGGTCCTATAGTACTGAGTGAAATGGGTGGCCATGTTGATAGTTTGGCCTCCCATGGATGCTTCAAGAATCAACACATCCACCTGGATGATGCTTCCATGACTCTCAGCCTAGGAGAACCAACCATGTGCCATGGCACTTTGCAAGATATGAAAAGCTAGACCCGACAGTTGAGTGGACTTGGTGATGCATGGGTCATGATGTGGCTAAGGGTCATGGGATATCATAGGCCATAACTTCATAGAGATGTCATGAAGTGTCTATAGCTGAAGTGTCAGATAAATTTATGAAATGATAAACTCCTCAGTATAGGTGCCAAGCCCGACCCCAAACTCTACAAAAGACAATTCGTGCAAGTGGACACCATGGAAGAAACAGAGATTGTTGATTCCCATATCAAAGTTGGACATAAACTCTAGAAACAACTCCTTGTATGTATCCTAGTGTATCATGATAATGGTGATAATGTGAAGAACCTCGAGGAGGTTGGCGATATCATCTGTAATATTCAGCTGGGCGAGGACCCTCATGTCAAAGGTCTTGTTTGTTCACATGGGAATTGCCTATAATCTGAGAATATTTTCTTGGTGCATTGGGTTGGAGAAACATAAAATGGGGTACAGTTGCAGGTCCTCATCACTAGAAGTCATGGTGGTGTCGGACCGTGCCTGAGGGGATGGTGCAACATGGGGAGTTTCTAGTGAAAAAGGTTCATCTACAGTGGTCCACAGATGCCTGGAAGTGGGCTGTTCCCCAGATGGTAAGGATGAGGAGGAGAAAGATGTAGTGGAATATGGTTCTTGCCATTAGTTTCATGCCATTGAATGTTGTTTGGTGGGGTGTAAAAAGGGAAGAGGTAGAGTGATGGGTTGTGCATGGGTGAAGAGTGGAAATGGGGGAGGAGGGTAGCACGCGGGTTGGGAGAGATGGAGGGTGGCAGGCGCGTGGGGTGAGGGAGAGGGAAGGTTGCACAGGGTGAGGTAGATGGAGGGTTGAGGTCATTCAAGGGGAGGGAGAGGGAGGGGTGTGAGCATGTTCTTTGTGGTAGAAGGAATGTGAAGCGTCGTGTGAGGGGTTGTGGGTCATGACGGTATAGGTCGTGACCTACAATTTGTTTTTAAATAATATACCGAAAGAGGACACGATGTGTACATTTCCATAAGGTCATGAATTAGATTAATATTTAATTTTCTAGGGAAAAATATATACACATCATGACCTTGATGTTCACAATGTGTACTTAGCTCTTGTTTTTCCAATTTTCCTTATTTCTTTGTACTTTATCTTCTTTCAAATGGCAGATTCATCGTCATCATTCCTAATCTAACTTACCTAAAGAGTTTATAACCTGGGTTGCCTCCCATTCATCACTTCCTTTAACATCAGGAGATTGACTCCTTTTATATTTAGTGGAAATTGAGGCTGAGGACACAACCTTCATGGAATGGTTCTTGAACTATCTTCAACCTTTGACCATTTACTTTGAATAGTGGTTCTTTATCTCACTGAATTTCAATTTTTTTATATGGAAAAAAGTGGACAAACTCAAAAGGACCTGACCATCATAACTTCAACTTCCCTAGGAATGGTTTTAATCTTCAGTTAAAAATAAAAACCGTGTTCCCAATAATGAAGGTATGTCTTGAAATTCATTAGTCATGCCAATTTTTTGTTTTTTTCTTGTAAATCCTTGCATTTTCATATGCATATTTCTTTATTTTTATAATGAAGTTAATTGCAATAACCATTCCTCACCAAAATTTTCTAAATCCATATTCATCTTTTTAATTACCTAGAATAAATGATATTCCAATTCCAATGAAATATGACATGGTTTACAGTAAACCATTCTAAATGGGGTGGTTCCTATGGGTGTTTTGTAAGCAGTTCGGTATAACCATAATTCATCATCCAAATTTATGATCTAATCACTTCTACTAGTGTTGATAGTATTTTATAAGATTTGTTTCAACTCCCAATTTGAAAATTCAACTTGCCTGCATGTTTGTGGGTGATAAGGGGTTTCGGTGTTGTAGTGAATGCAATATTTTTGAATCATTTTTCATACTGGATGATTTGAGAAATATGTTCTGTGATAACTAATGAGTATTTGTGGAAATCCAAAACCTTCAAACACATGCATTTGAATAAAATTCATGACTACCATTTTTGTTTCATGTGTTGTTGCTTCAGCTACAATCCACCTAGAGATATAGTCAACTATGATTAGAATGTAATTCTTGCCATGTGATGAGGGGAATTGTCCCATAAAGTCAATACTCTAGACATCAAAAACTTCAACTTCTAGAATGGGGTTTTGTGGCATCTCATTTTTTCTAATTTTCTCTATTATTTGAAATCTATCACATTGATTATAGAATCCTCTAACATCGTGAGGAAATGAGGGCTAGAAAAATCCGCTTTGTATGATCTTTTCCATTGTGTGCTTCGGTCCATGATGGTCATTGATAGGTGATGTGTAGCACATTTCGATCAAATTTTATATCTATTCCTCTAGGATGTTGTGTCGTAAAAGGCCATCAACACAATACTTGAATATTAATGGTTCATCCCAAAAGTAGTGTTTGAAATTAGACAAAAATTTCTTGTGTTGCTGGTATGAGAGATCATGATAGAGATATCATGTGGCAAGATAATTGGCCATGTCCAATAACCAAGGCTGGTTTTTGACACTAAAATATGTCTCATTTGAAAAATATGCTTCAATATCAGTCTCATCGTCTTCATTAATTATTGCCAGGGGTAATCATGAGAGGTAGTCAGTAATGACATTTTATGTCTCTTTAGTTTCCTTGATTATGACGTCGAATTCTTGAAGAAAAATAATCCAACGTATTAATCTTCATTTTTCACCTTTCTTGTTCATCAGGTATCAAAGGGTGGTATGGTCTGTATGGGAAATGACTTTTGATTGAACCAAGTATGAACAGAACATTTTAAAGGAATATAAAATGGGTAGGAGATCCTTCTCCGTAGTTGTATAATTGATCTAGGATTCACTCAATGTGTGGATGGAATAATAGATTGGGAATAAGATGTTGTCAATATATTTTCTGATCATAACTCCTACATAAAGGTTGAGGGAATAACACATAATCTCAAACTCTTTTTCCCAGTTTGGTGTAATGATAACCAGAGACTCATTCAGATTATTTTTTAGTGTTTCAAAATCTTGTAGAAATTATTCATTGAATTAAAAAGGAATGTCCTGTGACAAAAAGCATGTTGAAGTATGTGAAACTTTAGCAAAATATTTTATGTATCATCTATAGAATCCATCATTCCCAAGGAAATTTATGATCCCTTTTACATTTGTTGGTTCTGGCAGATCCTTGATGACCTTGATCTTTGCGGGATCAACCCCAATTCCTTATTTAAATAATTTGTGTCACATCCCAATTCCTCCATGCACCATGAAGTGACATGTTTTCCAATTTATCACTATGAATTTATCCTCATAGTGTTGTAGAACTAGTTCTAGATTTCTTAGACAGATATAAAATGATCTTCACTAGATGGAGAAATCATCCATGAATATTTTAGGAAATTATTCAGCCATATCGTGAATGATTTGTTTCATGCACCTTTGGAATTTCTCTGGTACATTGCACATACCGAATGACATGAGTCTATATGAAAAAGTAATGACAGGAAAGGTAAATGTGGTTTTGGGCCAGTCAGTGGGGTCTGTTGCAATTTGATTGTATCCTGAATAGCCATCTAGGAAATAGTAGAAATCATATCCCTACAGCCTCTAAAAACATTAAATCCATGAAATTTAAGGGAAAATGATCTTTCCTTATTGTTTTATTCAAACATCTATAATTCACTCAAACTCTTTATCTAGTGATGGTGTGCGTTGAAATGAGTTCATTATCAGTTGTATTTTCTATAGTGATTCCTCCATTTTTAGTAACTTGGAGGGGACTCATCCATTCACTATTTCAGATAGGAAATATTATTCCAGCATCCATAAGTTTCAACACTTTTTTCTTGAAAACCTTCTTCATTGGTGGTGTAAGACACCTCTGAGGTTGTCTTTTTGGTTTTTTATCTTCTTCGAGTAAAATTTGGTGGGATTATTCTGAAGGATTAATCCCCTTAATATCTTCCACCCCCAGGAAATTGATTTGTAGTTTCTTTTTAATACATTAACCAATTTTTATTCCTTGGCCTAAAATAGTTTTTCATTGATAATGATAGGTAAATTGAATGCCTCTCCTAGGTATGAGTACTTCAATATACTAAGTAAGGGTTTCAAGTCCAACTTGGGTGGATGAATTACAGATGGGATAAATAGTGGTACAGTGTCTCTGTTAAGTGGTTCAATAAATATGACTTCCTCAAAATTATAGTCTTTTTCCTTTTCTGAACATGAATCATCATTATCTTCTTCAATATTCATGTACTCTTCTCCTTGCTGAGCGAGCGAGATAGTGTTGAAGTCCACCGTATCATCTAAATGTCGTGCAGACTTTTTTAGGTTGAACACTACCTGTTCTTCTCTAACTCTAAAGATGATATTTCATTGATTAACATCAATCAAGGACTTTCCACTCACCAATAAGGGTCTTCTAACAGTGATCAGGACATATCCATCTTCTTCCATGTCTAAAACTATAAAGTCTACTTGAAAAGTGGATTTTCCAACATTAACCAGAACATCTTGAAGAATACCAAGTGGGTACTTAACTAAGTGATTAGATAACTAAAATTCTACTATTTTTGTCTTGAGATATTAGAGTTTGAGTTTTTTGAAAACAATCATCGGCAGTAGGTTAATAATGGCTCCAAGATTATGGATCACTCTTCCAAATTTTCACTCTTCTATTGCACACAGAATTAAAAAACTTTCAGGATATCTTATCTTTGGTGGGATTTTCAACTGTACTATAGTAGAGGATTATTCATTTAATAAGATTACTACCAAATTTTCTTTTTTTCTTTTTTTTTGATAGAAATTTGTTGAGAAATTTGGTGTACATGTGCATTTAGCCGATTGCTTTAGTAAAAGGAATATTGATGTGCAATTGTATGAACATTTTGAAGAACTTTTTTGTACTGAGATTCATGCTTACCTTGCCTCACTCATTCCAAAAAGTTAATAGGTGGCTTGTAGATAGGTGGGGCTATATAAATGGGTTCCTTTTGTTTTTCTGGGGCTTTCACCTTCTCAGTTGGTATTTCTTCAATTGTTTCTAGTTGTTTTTTTTTCTCTTCATGTGGAGTTGGTTACTTTGATTGTTGGGAATCTAATAAATTTATACACCTCATAACTATATCTTTAGCTTCCACTCATGGGTATGTCTCAATGTTACTAGAAGGAGTACTTGGTAATCTTTCAGATAAGGATTTTGAGATCTGTCCCATTTACATCTCCAAGTTTATTAAAGATGCTCACAGATTTTGCATTTTTGTATCATGTCTAGTCATCCTTTGATCTCAATTTTTAATGAATGATTTCAGGAGGTTCTTAAAGTTACATTTCAATGGTGGATCTAGCTATTGTGCTCTTCGCTAGTCAGGTGGAAGTTTTTTGTAGGGGCCTTAGAAAGGGTTTTTGCATATATGTTTACTAATGTGGACTCGGTACAGGTTCATTGGTGAATACCCTAGTGGTACCTTGTTACAGAACTGAGCTTGAACACTCCCTACTGATAATATTCTTGAATGTTTTGAGGCTTCTGGTGAGTATTCCTTTGCTAAAAACATGGTTGTTATTGTTGCTGCTAAAATGGTTGACTTTGTTGATTGTAATTAACATAATTAAAATCCTATGGTTACTCATATCCTTCTTTGTAGTCTTGATACTAGTACGGTCCACCGCACATCTCTCATGACTTTATTTTCTTGACTAGGGTAGGAATGAGTTGTGTTGTAGGTATTTTAAATGACTCATGTTTCTTGGTTATTGATTTCACTTACACTAATAAATGGGTGGTCTCATAAACTAGATGAATTATGCATCATGATAGTCCATGGTCACTATGCCACAGATTGGAATTATGGGATACTTCATCCAAAATATCTCTTCTTGCATCAGGTGTTTTGAACATCAGACCTCCATCGGTGGTAGCATCAATAACTATTTGTGTCGCTGGCTGGAGTCCTTGATAAAAGGTCTGCATTTGAATCCAAGTGTCCAGTATGTGATGTGGACATTTTCTCATGAGTTCATTGAATCTATCTCATTCTTTCCATGTGAACACTCCATCTACTTTTTCAATGTTTTGAATGACATTCCAGAGTTTCGAGGTTCAGATCAGTGAAAAGTATTTATCAAGAAACTTTTTTCCATGTTCGTCTCAAGTCATGATTGACTTGGGAGCTTATCTTTAGAGCCGATATTTATATATATCACTTAATAAAAAAAGAAATACATATATTCTTATCACATCCAAAGAAACTCCATGGTTTCAAAAGTTATCTCAAACCTATAGGAAATTGAAGATATGTCCATGTGGGTCTTCACTTAAAATACCGCTGAATTGTCCCATGTTTTGGATCATATGGATGTGTCCAGGATTGATTTCAAAGTAATAGTCTTGAATTGGATGGTGAATGATGCTTATAGTTGCACCATGGATTGATTTAAATCTATAGTCCTTTATGGTGTTCTTAGGTTTCATCGGGTGTTATCCCGGTAAGATTTCATGATTTTGCTGGTTGGTTCCCACATTGCGATGTTTCTCAGCCATTATTGACTGGCGGAATGAAAGAATATGCCTTTCAATATCAAGATCGAAGGCCAATGGTTCTTGTGCTTCAAAGTTCCTTGATCGGGTCAAGGGACACTATTACATCCACTGAAGATGAAGGTAAAGATTCAAGGGCATTTGGGAAAAAAAGACACAAAAAATCATGAGGGAAAGGTAATATTAAGTCTTATAAAACTTGATTTATATTATGAAATGGTGTTACCTCCCTGAAAATGACGCCAAAATTTTAATGTCCTCTTCATGGTGTTTTCGTTACTTCCTCCATCTTGAATAAAATTTGAATTTATAATTTATCCCAAACTTTCACCAACAACTAAGATGTAGTGTAGTGGGATTATGGGGTCAAATCCTTAGAGAGAGTGATGTTAATTTTTGAGAGGATCAGGTTTCTAAACTTATAAGGGAGTCCTTTCTATAATTATTTTGTTTGGTAGTTTGGTTTAAGTTCTATTTTTGGGATGAATTTAAAATGAAAAACAAGGGTTTGGGATCAAGTCATGTATATGATTGACGGATGTCCTCTTAATTCTAGCCTTGGCAGGATCCTATGTCTTAGTCTTTAATAAAAACGAGGATCACTAATTTACTTTTGTATTAGCCTCCTAGTTATACCAAGGATATAGCTATTCTGTGGCTAGGATATAGCCAAAACCTACGTTAATTAATTTTGGTTTCTTAAGTAAGAAAGTATCCAAAGCTAGTGTCCATAGCTTAGTCTACTCCAATTAGGATAGGGTCATTTGTTTGACCATCCCGTGGTTAGGGACGTTCTCACAAATGAGATATATTGGAGGTTTATATCCTAGTTAATAACTCAATTAGGATTTTTCAAGTTTAGATTAAAAGTTATATTTAGTTATGCAGATAAATTGCTTGATCCTTATCCCTAAAAAATTTAGCTACTCATGGCGGGGCAAGATGTAATTAAATAAATGAAAGGCAACATGATTGATAGATTGATTAATGGAATTGGGATCTTGAAAAGGTAGGGAAATGGAGCTGAAATAAACATAAAATAATTGAATTATTATTATAGATAAAATACTTACTTGATAAAGAGAAATTGCAATGAAAAATAAAAATGATGGTCGGAATTGAATTCGTTGAAAAATGGGGGCTCCATGACTCTTGGATTAATAAAAACACAAAAATACAAAGATTTTGAGAGTTTGAGAGGGGAAAGCGTTGGAAGATTTAAAAAGGAGGTAAAAGGAAGAGGAGAAACCCATCCTTAATCCTTTTAATTCTTTGCTACTCCACTGTTTATATAGGCATTTTTTGTCATGAAGTGTACCTATGTTACACGATGTGTACCCTCGATCCGTATCATTTTCATTTGAATCTCTATCATGGAAATCGGTTCTCACAGATAAGGATGTTTGACTGATTGCATGACATGGATAGTTCATTAATAATGTGTACCTTGTCTCAATCTAATTTTACAATAGATTTCTTCACCAAGGCTTTGACTAGCTTCATGACCTAACTGGTCTAGTCACGATCTGTAGCAGTCTTTTCTTCCGACTTCATGGCATGGTCACGGCTTGGGTTAGGTAATGATCCTTAGGTACACAATGTGAACTTCGTAATCTTGACATTTACATGGCCATTTTTTGCACTTTTTTTCCTTTTCCTTCTTGAAAACCTGTGAAAATTTTATTCCAGCAAAATTAGACACATACCTCATGCATTATTGAATAGTTAAATAAAAAACTGTAAATAAATGACAGTAAAGTATATATACAAATTAGGATTATCATCTCATCAAAACATCATTGTGTTGTAGGATCCTAGTGTACAATCCATATACCGGTGATCTACACATGGACCAAAATATGTGAATGTCATTTTAGAATCACCAGGTGCTAGCATGGTCGACCCAGATCGCTTATGTTGTTTGTGATTGATCGTAGTATAATTCTTCTCGATGGAGCAAGAACTCTTCTTTTTCTCTTAATGGTTGATAGAGGATGAATATAAATCGTTTTTATATCACTATATCTCTCTCTTGTTATTGATAGAGTCTCTATCTATCCATTGTGCACAATAAGAATGTATTTGAGAAGTGATATGATTAGATCTTTGTTATGGTTGGTATATAGTCGGAAAACCACACACAATCCCGTTACCAACTTTATTATTCTTAGTTGACCCCATGTACAATAATAATACTATTATTATTTATCACTTTACAAGAAAAAAACTTTCAGAATATAAATAAATATCATTTATACCATTTCTAATTAGACCATTAAGCTCGGTCCTCTTACCCGAAGTAACATTTAATGATCCTCGAATAATTACTATTTAATAAATAAATATCATTTCATTATTCATCGATAAAAATAATAAATTTAATATTTTACAAACCTTTCAAATAATTATTTATTATTATTATTTGACTCACTTATTCTATTGAATAACTTGTGATTAAATTATGGAGATCAACCAAACCTAAATAAATATTATTTATTATAACTTGTAAAAATCAATACTTTAATTTATCTGAGATTACAGATACAATTAGTGAGAGAACATCAATGACTCCTTCTCATTATCATTAGGAATAACCACATAAAGTATAAGGTTATAATCTAGAAACACATCAACGTATCCATACAGAAATAATTTACCTTTTTAATGAAATATGGCCTCCTATGATTTTTTACCATGTAATATAATCCTTTTATCATGATTTGTCAAGTAAAGAAGGTTGCATGATAGTTCCATCAAACAAAATGTTGGATGTATCTTTCTTTGAATTTCCAGAAATGAACTCTCCCACTAAACACTAGGGAAATGGATTTATACAGGTTGTTCTTATTCCTTCCAATGGTCCTAGGATATCAAATTTTATCAAGGGACAGAAGGGATAAACCCTTTCTTGTGTTATCCATTAATATAACATCACTTGTGATGCGCCCAAAGTATCCTACCGCAACATGAGAATATGTCGTAATAATTTTTATCAATGAATCAAAGAACATGATTCATGATATCCATTAATAGTAATATTAAATTATAATGATAAATACATACATCCATGAATAGGAACATCCAATGACATATGGAAGTGTGGATTTCCCATTAGAGGGTTTGTTCTCATAACCTTATATCTTGGTTATTACCATCGGAAAACACCATAATAAGGTTTCTTAATGTATTATAAGCTTCCTAACCCTAATATCATTAATTTTGTATGACCTGTTAGGTAATATCATTCTTTCATAGAATAATATTCAAGAATACTATCATAGAACCTCTATGTTCTCATTATGGTTGGGACCTACCATAACCTTTAATTGTGACATATATTCTTAGAAAATTATTAAATGTTGGTCTTTTGTTGTGGAAAAATAATTATGTGATAATAGACTTCATTAACGATGAAAACACCTAATAAATTACTAAATAAATTAGTTCTAGTTCACCAACTCCAACAGACCCCAACTTGCATTGGATCCAACTGATAAAACTTTTTATCCAGTAGCTCACATATGATAATAATTACTCTAATGAGATAGATCCTTCATCAATTTGTTTTCCATGTTTTCCTCCATGGATACTCCACTCACCACAGCATCACCTTGTTGACAAAAATCCCTCAAGAGATTAAACTTTTGAGGAATGTGCTTTCTCCTTTGGTGTGACCTCATTTCTTTGGAGAGAACCATCACCATAATGTTATCATAATAAAATATGATAGTAACTCTTTACAAGGTACCACATCATGTTCTTAGAAATATTTATGAATCCAAACTACTTCCTTGGATGCATTGAGATATGCAATATACTCATAGTCTACTATAGAATCGTCAACAATTGGATACTTTGAACTCTTCTGGCTCATAGACCCTCTGTTGAGGAAAAATAAATTTCTAGACTATGACTTCATATCATTCTAATCTATCTAAAATCTAGAATCTATATAACCCATGATGACTATCACTTCATATCCTCTATACATAAGTAAAATATACTTAGTTTTCCTTGAATACTTAAAGATAGCCTTAATAGTAGTCTAATGATATTCAACTAGATCTAGTTGATATCTAACTTCCATGATTAAAGTATAGGAAACATCAAGACTCATACATAACATGACATACATGTTATATCCTATCACAATAGTATTTGGGATATTACTTATTCTTTTTATTTCCTCTTGTGCTAGAGGACATATTTTCTTGGAAGGATGTATACCATGTGACACTGGAACTAATATACTTATGTGTTATTCTATGTTGAACATATTCAGTATTTGATTGATGTATATAATTTAACTTAGCCCAAATAGCCTCATGAATCTATCACGTTTGATCTTAGTCCCTATAATGTAGGTTACTTCACTTAATTCCTTTATATAGAAGAACTTTCTCAACCATGACTTACCCTATTATAATGATGGTATATTGTTTCCAATTATTAATATGTAATCAAAATATAAAACTTTGAAAACATCCATACTCAAACTAATATACTTTTAAATAGATGGCTCACATTCATTCTTGATGAAATCAAATTATTTTATAGCTTTATCAAACTAAATGTTCCCTAACTTGAATGCTTTCTTTAATCCATAAATGGGTCTCTAAAACTTGAATACCTTTTTGGAATTTCCTAGATTCATAAAAACATTTACTTGTTTCATGTACACACCCTCTTGAAGGTTCCTATTAAGGAAGGTAGTTTTGACATCCATTTTCCAAATAACATAGTCATAGTAAGATGTTATATATAGAAATCCCAGATGGTTTTAAACATGGAATGTCGAGAAAACTTTTCATTGTATTCAATGTACTGTTATTTTCTTAACCCTTTTCCATTATTCATGATTTATAGGTATTTAATTTACCTTCTATTTCCATATTTCTATTGAATACCAATTAAATATGAATTGGTTTTACATTATCTTCTGGAATAATCAAAAGTGGAAATTAGTTTTGATACATGGAATCCATATCAAAATTCATTTATTCTTTCCACCATGTAGCTTATAAGCTCTATAATACCTACTTATAAGAGAAAGGATCATTATTTTTAACCAATAATGAGTCTCCATCATCAGTGAATAAAAAAATATATCTATATGGTTCACTTACCTCTCTATATCTCTTACACTACACTTTTGTTTCCAAAACAAATTCTATCATGGGAAAATTTAGAATCTATACCTGTAACACCTCTCATGTATCTTGACCAACAACTTCATTGAAGTGAAAATTTCTCTAACTATCCTCATATATATATGCTCCCTCTCAAGAAAAATGGAATCCCATGAAATAGTAACTTTCTTATCTAGAGTGATATATATATATATATATTATCTCCTTATTTCCTTGGGACACCATATAAATATACACATAGAGCATCAGGGTTATAGTTTGTTTCTTGATTTATCCGAAACAAACTCCTTATTTTACAATACATGAACATGTGACATAACATGTTTCCTTCCACTGATAACTCAAACGGAATATCATTTTCTAATTTGGTTGGACTCTATTTATTAGATATTATTTTTTCTATAATACATATCCCCAAAATGGTAATGGAAGGTTTGTGTGAATCTTCATTGATCGTACCATGTACATAAAGCTACGGTCCCCCCTTTCACTATCACAATTTTATTCTAGTGTATAAGTTAGAGTGAGTTGAGATAAAATCACATATTCCCATAAAAATTTAAAAAATTATAAGTTATGATATTCACCACCTCAATATAATAAAAGTTTCTTTATCTTATTACAAAATTAATTCTCAACTTTATTCTTTAAATATTTGAAATTATCTAAGGATTCAAACTTATACTCATCACGTAGATATAAACTTACCTACCCAAGTCATCAAAAATTAATAAAGTATAAGAAATTACCACTAACTTCTACTTTAAAATGTCTTCACGAATCAGTGTGCACACATTCTAAAAACTATGAGGCCCATTTACCTTGACAACCGAATTGGGGTTTAGTCATATTGGCTTATAAATCCTTCAAGTTGTTTAAGCTCGAAAGCATATATATAACCATATTTATAGATATTTCTCAAACTCTTCTATTTTAAATGACCAAGATATTGACTCCATGACTGGGTATTAAATTAGATGTGTGTATTTGTTTCATTATCAATAGATAATATTTGTTTCTTATAATTTAATACATAAAAAAAATTATTCAATTTTTTCATACCATAAAATATATTATATTTATAAAAATAAAAGATCTTATTTCCGAAATTGAAAATAAATATTTCCATATATAAATAAGAAATAGATATGATGTTCTTGTAAAACTATAAACAAAATAATAATTATTTAAAACCAAAATCAATCATATTCGAAACATGAGATGGTAGTTTCCAATGGATTGAGCAGCCAGTCTCACTCTACTGGTAGCCTTCAAATCCACCTCACCTCTTAGAAACTACCAAAATCTAGTTGTTACCAGTATTTTAAAAAAAATGTGATCTCAAAAAGCAATATATAATACCCAACCTATAGATATGGAAATATTAGACTTAATAATTAATATACCTGAAGCATCCCCCTGCTTCTTTGGATTGGTGAAATTATACTTCTAGTAACCATGTATTACATATACAGCACATACTACATCGTGTTTCTTTACTTACAAATGGATATTATTCTTATTGGAAGGATGGTACTCTGGATCCTTAGACTTGGAATGAGTCTCCAGCACATTTTCCTTTTTATTCCACATCTTATTATCCATGAGGACCACTATTTTTTCATTCCCCACATATTTATCCACTTGGAAAATAAGAGTAAGAAGTTTAAATAGTGTCTCCACATTATTTTTATATTATAGTTCATAATAAAACCAAAGAAATTTTTAGGTAGTGAGGTCATAATGAGATCTCACTACAAAAAAAATTGCATGTTTGTAGTGGTTTTTTTATTTGGTGGCAGTTTAAACCACTACCTAATCTTTCTATGATGATTTCAAAAAATGGCCACTAATGTTGGTTTCTGCATCCAACACACATCGGTTTCTTCCATTTAGCGGCATTTTCTGGTAACATTTTTTGAATTTATATTTAGTGGTGGTTTTTTCTATTTTACTGATAGTTTTCTATCCAAACAATTGAGAGGATTTATAATTAGTTTAAACTACCGACATATCCTCAATATTTTTTGTAGGAAAATTACCACAAAAACAAAATAAATCAACACTAAATAATTATGAAATTATATAGCGGTGGTTTTAACCACCACTAAAAAATCAACAATATATAGTATGCATTTAAACCACTTCTAAACAATAATATGCCATATTTAGTGGCAGTTTAAATTGTCATTAAATTCTAATTTTCAAGAAAATACAACTGTAGAATCTGAATCCCCGGAACAGCAGTCAACCCTAAATGAAAGAAAACAAACAATAAACCATTACATTGTAGGGATTTCCAAAATATCATATACCTATCATCACACCAATACTCCATAGGGTGAATAGTAAAACATAATAAAAAATAATATGATTGCACCAAACTTGAGCCATAATAGCATATGCTATATCTGGAAGGGAGAATGTGGAAGTGGTATAAGTTAGATATTCATTCCCTCATCAACCTGTATGCAAAGGGAAAATACATTGAACCTGATCATGATGGAAATCAGTAGGTTTTTCTAATATAGGATGATTTTATATTGAAATCCTATAAAAATAAAAGTATATTTAGAGCCACAAATCATCTTATCATAGCAATTTTACACCAAAACATCACCATAACTTCCCACCATCATGACCATGCTAAAATTTCCACTCACCACCATCACTACCAATAACTAAACCACCAAATAGTACCTAAACCCATGAAAATCATTAATAACAAATTTCTATGATTCCCCACAAAACCAAGTAAATTAACTCATGAATGGAATTTCCATTATTAATCATGTTTCATTCTTCACGTACTTTAATTCCATATTAAATGAAAACCATCTAAAGTTGTTAATCATATTTATTTTGTCGATTAAATTTTAATTTTATATATCATTAATTTATTATCATAATAATATAATTTATTTTTCCCACACCCATATCATATTCATTATTACCAAGTATATTCCACTACCACTAGGTAACTACAACAAAAACCAATTTCTACTAGCCATGAAATTATCCCACAATAATCTATATATTCCATATTTGTATATTGTATTTGGTTTCCTCATCCCCATTGTATAACTCTTAATCCTAAATTATATCACATTATTACTACCATGTAACTTTTTTGTAGCACCAAATTCCCCAAACATCTTTAACATCCCAAACATGATTGATCAACTGAAAACTACACCATAATGCATCTCATGCTATCCAACATAGGCCTAATACCCAATACATTCCAAAACATTTACCTAAAACCTTCCATAAAAATCACTTGTCAATAACTTACCAATTAACTTGAAGATCATAGAAACAATAATAAGAAATTCAATAAACCAAAAATATATATATCAGCAACAAACAGTTCCCATTTTCTCTATTATAAAAAATTCATTCATATCTACCCCCTTTTCCTAAAAAATTGGTTCACTATAATATATTTGTTATTAAAAAAATTGACAGGTGAAACCAAAAAAAATCAGTGAAATGATACATAATTCCAAGAAACATCAATGATTTCCACTAATAGAATTATCGTGTACCAAGAAAATAGGAAATAATAATGAAAAAAATTTAACACATGAAACTCACCTAATACCTTTAATTTCATTAAATATAATTATTTTTCACTATTAAGAAAATAAATTACATCCACCCAATTAATAAAAACATGTTAATTAAACAATTACATGAGGAAGGGATAGTTCTTAAATCACCTACCTCAACCACAGTATTACAACTGTGGTATAGGAAGAAAATGAGGAAGAGAATAATAGAAGAACAAAAACATGTGAGGGAAACTCAAATCAAACAAGATCAAAGATATTTTTAATTAAAATCGCATATGAAACATTCATTAATTCTAACAATCTACTCTTCTAATGAGAAGACTAACCACTACCTCATTTAATTTTCTCGACTCCCTCTCAATCTCTGTCTTCACGTCCTGTAACTGAAACATAAATTAAAATTACATTAAAAATTAAAAAAAAAATTGTTCATTTATACTTATACTTAAAACCAATAATTTTTTTTAAATAAATGATTTTTGAAGTTGTGTTATTTACCTGCACACCACCAGCCATCGATGCAGTATCATTAGGGATAGATCCAGTCATCTTCTGGTATAAATCAATCAATGCTTTCTGCAATGTGAATATATGAGACCCCTATTCCTAAATTGCTTTTTCATAGAAAAAACTCCACATGAGAATCTTGATGTAGGTAGTGACTACAACCAGAAGTAGATGTTTCTGTAATCCCCGATTATCTGCCAAAGACCTCTAATCATAATGGTCCCAAACCCATCCCATGCATTTGACCAGGATTGTCCTTCCCAAAGAATCGACCAACTAGGTCATCCTGGGAGACTGGGAAGGACTTCACCTGATTTCAATCCCATGGTTCTTTAATTTTTACCTATAAATAAAATATTATTCATATTTTAACCAATACATATTAACATAGATACAATTGATAATAATTTATTACAATGAAAAATGAATTTATACCCCAACTTACTTTATAGGTTCATTAACATAACTCTCATTAGATTTTTTATGAACATTCAACCATAGTTATTTTCAGGAGACTTGGTGCCCTAAATTATAATAATACATTAAAAAAAGATAAATCAACAATTTAATATATTAAATAGATAATATTTTCTTATAAATATTTAAATTAATAAAAATATTACCCGAGTTGATTAGTTTCTAAAAATACTCTTTGACTCAATAGTGTGAGGGATGATTTTCATAGCTCGACCCATTGTATTCTTCTTTGAAACATCCGAAAATAAATAACATGTAATTTAATAGTAATGTATGCAATGTCATATCCTTTTCATATGCATGTATAAATGGAAAATGAGATTAATGTAATAATATATATTTAAATACCATGTGCTTCTCATGATGATGGAAATCAAGAAAAACCTTCCATTACTCTATAGATACCCATTCTGGTACCTTACCATATATTTGATCGGTTCTCAAAAGAGTATCATTGAAATCATTCCATAACCTCCATTTAGATTCCTTCCATTTCTTACCCAAAATTTTTAGGGTTCACTTTCATTCTATAATATCAGTAACAGTAAAGTGGGAAAAATCTATATAAATATATTCATTTTCAAAAAAATTATAATTTAATAACATAATTACATACAATTACATCTTAATTTATTACAAATACCATTTTATGCGAATCAAAAACTTCATTTTTTTCAAAATTGAGGCATATTCCCCTAATCAACAAACATAATCAGAAGGGTAACTAGCTTCTCTACCTTCATTCCCTATAATCTGGCTAAATAATCCTACAGCATCATCTGTAGGGACCCCATAGTAGTCCAATGGGACAATTATCTTCAGTCTACTTAGATTCCAAACATTTAAACTTTTTATATTTATCTCTACAGTATCATTGTTTCAATATTTTATGAAAAAATAGTTAGTAGTATAAAAAAATTTCAATGACTTTATTAATATTTAAATTTAATACCTATAATTGTGACCCTACAATATCCCTATGAAGAAACAGGAGTAAAGACCTTCTTCCTCACTACTGATTCTACTGAATGGGGAGAAATTGGTTGAGCTTCTGATGGGACATTGTCATAGGGTGTTCTAGAAGATGAAAGAATGGAGGGTGTGAGAGAAAATGTAGGGGGAAAGCATAGGGTGTCTCAAATATTTTATGGAAGAAAACTAATAGATCATCATCTATTAGTATGGTTAAGGGAACATCGATTGAGAGTCAACTGGGATCAGTAAAATGCTTTCTTTTTGGAATTCATGTCATTTAATCAAATAAAATTAACTTCAAAACATATATTTCCAAAAAATCATGTAAAAACATTAGAAATGATAACATATGTGAAGTAGTGACAAAAAAATATACATATATATGATAATGAATTACTATACAAATAATATAAGTGGTTGATAAAAGAATGGATGACTACACAAAAAATCATTTTGACCTTAAATCATTCCATTTTCCTACTCTATCATTATTGAATCTACTTCATCCACCCTTAAGAGATTAAGATTTTCAATATCATGGTGGAAAAATAAATACGCTTCTATCTATTGATGGGATTCAATGTTAGAAGTCAAATATTTCACTTCATCACTCATATCATAAAAGTCTTTGTGTTTTACCTGTGAAACAAAACTCCGCCCTTCATCAATGATATCTTCCACATAATATACCATTTTTAATGCTATGATAAGATATAAATATCATCTAATTCATGGTCACATACAACCATCAAGAAAGATAAGTTCATAAAAGTAAATTTCAAGGAATCTCTTTTAACACACCTGATAATATAAACCAAATAGAATTTGAATAAAACAACTGAAAAATTATCGTTGTTGTTTAATTCAATAATATCAGTCAAATTCACATAGTATCACACTTATGAAAAGGTAAATATTCCATTATTATGTGTTTTTAAACCCTGTTCTCGATTGACTGTATGTAATTTAAATCCATTCACAATTTAAGCATTGAACAATCTATCTTGTTTTAGAGGAACTCGAGCAAAAAAATCAAATCATATGAAAATATAGCTCGAGTATCATTATTCATGAACTAAAAAAATTCAATATTATATTTAAAAAATATATGTGTCAACCTAATCTCCATATTTATTGAAATATTTATGAACTTATATGTCGTGAAAACCATTCTACTATCTCTTTATTAATATATTTTTTTATATCTTTCTCATTTGTGTTTGGAATATCATTTATCTCTTTGTTTTTATCCTAATACCTTCAATAAATGGATATGAAATTTATCTATTTAGTAACACATATCTATGTGCCATAAATAATTCCATTTCTGTCTGTGTAACATATGAGCTCCTCCCAACTGATCAGCCAATAGCAGAAAGGATTTTCAATTTCCCATGTAGTAGAGATTGAGTCTATGTGTCATCAACACATCCATCTTGATAGAATATTGAATCAATATCATCCAAGTATCTAGAACAAAAGGTAAGACACTCCTTTTCAGAATATCCTTCTAAATTAGATCCTTCAGGTAGAACTTTATTTTTCACATATGAATTTAAATTCACAAGATATCTATGAAATAAAATAAATAAAACATAATTGTGTATTTAATAAAGTTCAAAGAATTGTTTACTTAAAATGAAAAAAATATAAATAAATTACCCTTCAATTGGATACATCCATCTATAATGTATGGGGCCTCCTAATTTAGCTTCCATGACCAAATACACAGTTAAATGCATCATAAAAGTAAAAATGAGAGAGAAAAATTCATCTCCATTGCAAAAAGTATCAATAAAAATATCTCCTGAAGGTTTTCAATATCAGAAAATTAAGTAATTTTCTCACATAGTTCTCTGAAGAATATTAAAAATTAGAGTACAGAAACAGTAACCTTTTTAGGTAATAATATATGAAATACCAATTATAGTAAGTACTGTAAAAAAATATGTTAATCTTGACATTTTAATCCATGTAACCTACAATGATATAAGTCAAACCAACTTGATATATTACTTGGATACCCATCAGATACCTTAAAATGTCTTAAAATTTGAGGGAACATATCTTTATCCTTATTTTCATTGTAAACATTTATGAAGCATACTTTCATTCTCATCTGGCTATAGATCATGATTTATGTTCATTGTTTGTAAGTATTTCTAAGAATTGAGATCTTCCTTCTATTTTTTATGATCATTATGTAATTTCAAGATCAAATTATCATAAAAATCCTTCCCAATATGCATAACATCATGATTATTCTATAAAAAATTAAAATCCAAATACATAAGTTTGAATAATGTACTTTTTTTCTTCCATTTTTGTGTTTTGGTTTCACTTGATGATGCACTTAGAACTCATTTCCCACTATCATTAAAATGATGCACCATCCCAAATTACGTTTCAACATTTCCAAGTTGTTCTGATATTTCAAATCCTACCAAAAACTTTGGATTGGGTCTACAATCAATAGAACCATTGAATTTTGACTTGTTCAACTGAAATCTAAGAGATGCATCGAGAAATCTTTGATGACACAAGAAGCACCATTTTTTAAAATGAGGTAGTAATTAGGGATCAAAATCAAAGTTACAAATAGGAAAAATCCAAACCCATGTAATTGTTCCAACTAGCTAAATTCCCAGGTCTAGGGAAGTCACTAATGGTCCACATTAGAGCATTTTGAATTTTGAACATTTTTCTAGAAGATACATCATATGTCTCAACACCATTGCTCCATAACGCATATAATTATTAAATAAGCAGCCAAAAGTATACATCAATACCATTTCCATGCATTTTTTCCTTGAATAATCATTGAAATGATAAAAGATGTTTGCTTCATAAAAATCCATAGTGGCAGAATGTAAGAGATCAAAACAACCATCCAAATTCTATAATTGGTTCTCAAAGTCCCAAATGGATTGAATCCATCAGTAGCCAATCCCAATTTAAAATTCCAAGGATTAGCTAATAAATATAGATGTAATAAATAAAATTTAATCCATGATAATGAATATCTTGGATTTCACATTAACACATCATTCTTATTATCTGTTGAATACCACTTCATGTGTTCGACAGTTTTTTATGACATAAATAATCTTTTTAATAAAGGATTTAAAGGAAAGTAATGAAAAAACTTTTTAGTTGTGTTCATTTTCTTATTATTCATAGTGTTGTATTTATTCATACTTACAACATCACCCATTTACTACTATCTAGAAGAATAACATTTTTTTCAACCCATTCTACATGAATCCTCTTCCGAATAAAGCATATAATCTTTGGGACAATCATGTATTTCTTTATAATTAAAAATAATCTTGTTAAAAACATTTTTCATATCATAAAAAGACTCAAGGATATTTTCTTTAGTAAATTCATCACACAACAATTACAATATCATGGAAATCACCTTCTTTTTAATTTTTCATAGGCATTTGATATGGTAAAACATCATAAAAAGGTTTTGAATATTTCAAACATCCATTATAAAAATCTTGATTTCTATTGTCAACTAAATAATGAAATTAATTTTTCTAATCAGTGAAGTTTTCACTTACATTAGTCTTCATAAAATCTTGAGGAGGATCCAATGACATGTTACAATCTTAATCTGGTTTCCATACAGGCCCCAAAACATTACTTGTCAAGTTTCTATTTGTTGCACCATCAAACGGTTATTCTGATATGTTTTGATGTTGATGGTGTAGTCTTTCAATACATAATGAATCATTTATAACGTTTTTCATTTCATTCTCCATTTTCGATGAAGTTGGGAGCTCATTATGTCCATTGAAATTAGTGATCAAACTTTTTATAATGTTTGATTCTCCATTCCAAATCCAACATAATTATTGGGAATGGAATTGATTCAATATAAAGTGTTTATAAACTTCATCTCCCTTAAACCATATTCTAAATTTATATTCTGGACATGGAATTCTTTTTCTCCCATCAACGGATGAATGGGAAATTACAAAATCTAAAAAATCCTCCAAACCCTTATCATACTGAGGTGTGTTCCTCGATAATGTGATCCAGATTTTATCTATATATATCACAATGTGCCTACACTTTATTAAAAAAATTTAAAACACATAAGTGTTACTAAGTAAGAAAAGAGATAATCATAAAATATATTAATGTTGAATTAGTTGCAATTAGATAGATTTAAGCTTTAATTAAAATGTAAATTATTTGAATGAATAGATAATCGATGGGAATATAAAGGGCTACTGGATAGTGAATAGTTTCCCAAGTATGGACCCAGTGCTTTATGTGTTTTACCCATCCAGACCAAGCCTCATCTCATCCATCCTCATATAAATATAATTTTCATCTAAAACAATATTCTAACACTGATGCATGAGCAACACCTTGAAATATCACATTCCATACGGAACTACCCAAGAGAACAAAATCATAGGGATCACACCCAAGTAACCTCAAAATCCTAATCATTCATAAATCCAAAATGACACCCATATCTAAAACTTATAATTCCCATTGTAAAAACTCTATAAATTTATACAGAGGAAAATTCCTTGTGATAATGGTGGAAAACAATACCACTAAGCATTGAATCAAAAATATGGAGACGATCCATGACTACACTACCATATTCAAGGATTGGGTAGAGTAAAATTCTAGAAAGGTTAAACCAAAATAATGAGAGTAATTACTTCTAAATTATACCTTTCAACCTTCATCAAGTCCTTTTTGAGAGACATATACCATATAACATGAAAAATGAATAAAACTAGCTCACGCTTTATAGATCAAATCAATTAATCCCGAAAAACTAGATATCACACAAATATGTGAATTCAATCACCTAAAAATTTTATTTTTGACCAGTTTTAAATTTTTCCCTCACTTCAAACCATAAATACTTAATAAAAACCCTTAAATTTATTTTATAAAAATAAAACCACTTGAAAATAAGATATTTTAACTTGTAATTTCCTTTAATTTAGATAACTGATTCAATTTTCCCCATCACCCTTTCTCTAAAAATAAATAACTAACTTGAACTTTTAAAAGAAAATTAATTTCCTAATTAAATTTAAAAAAACTTTCTAGATATCCTTTTAAAACCAAAATCTTTTTTAAACCAAGTACCCTTCCACCAAAATAATATTTAAATCAACACTTATAACAAAAATTAATGTTTTCCTAAGAAAAACTTAATAATAAACATGCATAAATAAGAGGAATAAAAAAATAAACCATAACACATTAGAAAATACTGAAAACACCAAGAAAAACTCCATCAATTATGCGTGAGCTGATGAAAAACATCATTAGAATCAATTTGAGAGTGAAAGGAGGTTAAATGAAAAACCTAGTTGTTAAGAAAAATTATACACGGTATAGAGAGGGCTCAGGGGAGTTAATCAAAAAGAGAGGGATCAAGAGGTGAAGAAATAAAATCTATATGACCTCACCTCTAGTGTGGGTGAGAGTGAAGGAAAAAGTTGGGAGAGTTCTTACAAGAGGATAATGAATCAGGTGAGGGAAAGGGTCGTGGAGATAGCTCGGGGGGTTGTGATCGCAGCACCGGTAAGGACTTAAGGGGAACATGATTGAAGGGAATAGGCCAATCGCTGGTGAGGGGGGGAGTGGTGGTGCTAGGGTTTGAGGTTGGGGGGAAAAGGGTATATTGGGGGAGAAAGGTTAGGGGAGAAGGTTGAGGCATATGGGGAAAGGGTTTTTTTTAATAAAAGTGTAATATTTAGTGGCGGTTCATAAAAAACTTCCTTGAAATCAACAAAAAAAATTAGCGGCGATTTTGTAAACCACAACTAAACAAAGAATATGTCATATTTTTTGTGAATGGATTATTAAAGAATATAACACCCAAGATTTCTAGGCACTCAATGTATCCAATAAAACTGACTATATGTGGCCCACCTCGAACCGAATCTCTAATCTTTCACATGAACAATGCATTTGACCTCCAAATTATTTTTTAAGTCTTCATAGATCCACTTTCAAGGTTAGAGTGGCCACCCTAATATTTTTTTCAAATCAAACATATTTGATATGGAACATGATTAAAAATTCAAAATTCAAAAATCCAAAAATCAAACATCAAAATAAACCAAACGTTGTAGGAATGTCGCATCAATGACGATCCCCACAAATCACGCTTTCTACTTAACGATCCTTGCGTCGTGGTACGTCATTTCACATCCATTTCAACATCCAAATCATCATATCCATCATTACACCATCTTCATCACCTCATTGTCTCCATCAAAAACATTGTAATCATTGATATTTCCTATTTATAAGTTGAACCTCCACTCATCGAACCATAAGCCCTTCACCGAACGAACATAGCAGTCATCACTGAAAAAAACTAGAACCACCACACCATTGTTGTCTCCACATCACTAGAAATAACTCTCCAACCATCGTACCACCATAAGGAAAATTTCATAACCACATCAACTTCATTATACATCTCCACTGCACCATCATAATACATGATAGTCATCACCACATCACCCAGCAACAAAAAATCTCCACCATTTTCTGAAATGGATCCAAAACATCAAACATCGATGCATATAGTACCTCCTATAAAACCCCACTACTCACAAAAACACATCAAAAAACCTCCTTGAAAAACATCACACCCAACTGACTTGGGAGGTAGAAATGGGCTGGAATCCAGAGAAGAGTAAGAGCAGATATGATATCCACAGTGATCAATGAACAAGAATTCACCATCAACATCTCCATAAAACTTCATCATCGTACCTTCGCTGAAAAAATAAAAATACCATAACTCCATTGAAAAAACTGAATCATAGGATTGGAGTAGAAATATTCATCAAATGGTTGAAATGGAAAAACATAGTCATCGGATCATTTGATTATACTGGAAACCAAAGTGGTCGAAGACACTAGTCCAAATGAGCCCCTGACACCGACTCTCAACCACCAAAACTATCCCAAAGCCACCGCAAGCACCCTCATAATGAACCTAGATGTGTTCAATCATGATAGGATGGGTAGAAATATCAAAGTAGGTAGAATTGGCTAAAGAATAATCATCCTAACCTTACACCAACAAAATACCAAACCATCATAGTGCCTTCATGACAAAACAAGATGGATTTTAGCATGAGGTTTCAAGTTGAAAGATAAGAGGTGGGAGTGAAAGGAATCCACGAAGATACAATAAACATTCCCCAAAGATGGAACTAGAAGAACCACACCCTAATAAAAATAGAGTATAATCACGTAAAAAGGTAAATAATTGATAGCATTGAATAACGATTATATACGCATATATATCTTCATATTTCTTTAGAAGGTCATTTGACACGAATGATAGAATAAAATGATAGAAATATATTGCATCATCCACACCTATCAAATAAGTAGATATTTCTTCCTTATTATCCTAGTTGGAAAGTGACTGAGGATGTGGAGCTTTCATAACATATAATTTCGATTTGTGATTTAGTATAATACACAAGTACCTATACTATTAATGGAAATTTTCACCAATGATAAGGTTATACTTCTCTAGTATGGAATTCATGGATATTTTTGAAATAATTTTAATTTTAATTTCTAAAAATTAAGAGAGGATTATTATTACATTACTTATATTACAATGATAGATTAATAAATTTAAATTTAATTAAATTCCATTAATCTCCCACTATTTTTTAAACCTAATATCCCACTCAATAAATTTTAGAATATATAATCACTTATATATTCTAATGGAAAAGGATTTATATTCCCATTATCATAACCCATAATTGCACTTAAAATTTATTTAAAGGGTTTTAGATAGGCATGTCTTACCAACGACATTAACTTGTAGTTCCTTTATCAGTTAATTGGACTCCCTAATCTTGAAAACTTGGTTAAATATTTTATCAAAACATTCCTATTAATTACTATAATTTATTTTTTGATAGTCAACCATTGATTTAGACCATGTTAATTCAACCCAAAATATCAAGCTAAAAGTTCCATGATAATTGAAAGAACCAAAACTTGGGTTGGTCAAGCACTTTAAACTATGAGGTCATTTCTAAATCAAGTTGTGGAAGGCTATACAGACTAAATAATTTTAGTTGATGGATTTTCATTTATTATGAAAAAAGAATATTTTATATTATCACATTACTTGATAATATTAATAATATTTTACTTATGTTATGAACAATGTTTGATAAAAATTTATGCATGATTCGATTATATCTTATTCTATTTTGTATGCTTGTTAATTAATTTATTATGCGATTTTAAAACATTAAAAAATATAAATAATTAAACATGAAATTGATATAAATAAAATGAAATTGGAATGATCATGAGATTCTCTAAAAGTTATTTTATCTATCGGATGATAAACTAAACCTTTAATATAGGAAAAAACACTTTGAACCATTAATTTTTTCATGTTGTAGCTTTCCACCTTGGATTCTATGTATCTCCTTGACTAGTTTCTCTTTGGATTCTTAACATAGACCACCACCTCTCACTGAGGACCTCCATCCTTACATAATTATTTACTCACACATAGGTTTGGGGATACAATGGATTGGATAAAGGTATTTTTCATAAAATAAATCATGGGAACATAGGACCTTTCATAACAAGGAGGAGGGGATGACTCATAGGCAATCAATTTTAATTTAACCATAATAAAGTAAAATAAACTAATCACATACATAGGTATATTATAATCTCATGATGATCCACACATCATGAAATTAGTATACATTTTCAATCTTGTTCAGATTATTCTCCAAGATATTCAATTTGTGGATATAGGGAACAAAAGGGATGAACCAAAGTAAGTGGATCATTCTGTTCATTTCCAGAAACAGAATCCACCCATCTTTTGGAGTGATTTAGAACAAGAGAAAGCATAGGTGTGGTTGAATTGGAAGAATAGAAACTTCAATTTCTTATGCATTTCAGTATATCTAAAACACAATTTGGAAACATATATGTTGGAGGATTTTTCATGCTAGTGGTGGTATTAAGTAATTCAGGCTAAGTTGGGACTAGGAATTGCATGAGGGAATGTTGAATAACTATTTAAAAAACAATTATACCATAACACATTCAGGATTAATGGAATGAGGTACTTTTTCAGCTTGAAGTAGGAGAACCTATTATTGATAGAGTATGCAGCTAATTTCATGAATTTAGTCCACTTTTTACCCGAAGTTACTTCAAGTGCATCCTGGAAGGAATGAATTTTTTTAATTGGGTTTGAGGCATGAGATTTCATAAGAATTGTTTCATATATTTTATAATGGATTATACAAAGATGGTCAATAGGGTGACAGTGGTAGAACTAGGAAAATTAGGAACAATGGTGGAGGAAGAATGGTGATACCTATGTGAAATGGTAGAAACTATGATTCTAGGAAAAATTTAAAGAGGGAATCTTATTTCCAAGGTAGTGGAATGACTCAAAATCAGATGATCATGTCAGTAAATCTTCCTCCTAAACCAAATAACAAGTTGAGATGTTTTCAGTGCGGTTCTTTTACAATTATAAGAGATATTGTAAATAAACAACTAGATCATTACACAATTGAACCAAGATGGGGCATATTCAGTCCAATTGTTGTAGTTCTCCAAGTTCAAGTGCTCCGGACACAACTCGGGTTTCACAGATGTCATATGATTTTACAAGATGAGAGAAGAATAATACCTCTAATCAGTATAACTTAGCTATCCATGGTGATTTTGGTAATACCATGACTCCTCATCAAGGGAAACCTCAACAAGATAATCAAGAACAAAGTTCAGTGAGTAATAATTTGAATGGAGCTAAGATAGTTTTCATGGATGATCAATGTAGACCATTGAGAGTGAGATTTATGATTCTTTTGAATTCTACCCTTATGTAAGATTTTTTTGATATGGGTGTATTCCATTCATTTATTTCCTCTCATGCAGTTGATCTTCTTAGTTATTATGTTGATATGATGCCTTCTATTTTAATACATCAAACTACTCTTATTCAAATAGAATATCGAGCCTTTATGTGAAAATCATATTCTATAACTATTAATTATGTATGAACTCGTATCTTATTTTCAAGTATATTTTTCTTTTCTGGTGTTTTTGGAGAAAAGAGGAGTTTTGTAGAAATTTCTTAAGTACACGTCATCTACATTATAAGTACACACCGTGTACTTGGTCACCGTAGGATAGGTGAGTACTGGCTGTGTAACGGTCATGCACACAACCATGTGTGGTGACCTGGAGACCGCCTAATGTGGGGGACAGTGAGGGCAAGTACACATCGTGTACTTATAAAGTTCATGTCTTGTAATTTCTCTTTATTTTATTAAATGGGACGGGGTCGCATCTATTTAAAAGAAGTATCTTGTTATTTGCCTTCTTCGACCAAGAGCATCTGTATAGCATGGATCTTCCCCAAGCCCTCGATCAGGCATATGTTCTCTGAATAAAACTCTATCGGTTGCGTTGGAATCGCATCAGTGAGTTCTCTCTTATTCTTGAACCTCATTTACTGATTTCTATTCTCTCGTGAGTTATCCTCGGTTGAACATTTTAGACATTTTTGTAGATCTATCATGTTTTATATCAATCCAAGGGTTGACGTTGAAGTATGTCGATCATACAACGCTGAGGTAGGTGGTTTGTGCCTTTCTGTAGATATACATTGATTCATATGTGCAAAAGTTCCAAATAACCTTGTTTGTGGTATTACATGTTTACGGTTTTAGCCCTGTTAATTGCCTGTTATTCTTGTATGCCTGATTAGAGGTTAATTGTATGTGAATAGGGTTAATTGCTAGGATTTGTAAGTGTTTTCTCATGTATGTTTTGTTTATAACCGGTTGGTCTTTCTTAACATGTTAGGCTATTGTGATTTCCATTCCTAGTGCTTATATGATGGATTGATCTTTTTATCTGACATATTGTTATGTTGTATACTTTTATCCAAGTAGTTATTGAGGTAAACTTTGGCTGTAATATATCATTGTTCTATATTGACTTTCACAGGGATGTGGGAACCTGGTGTAGTAGACCATAGGGGGAATGGACGGTGAGGGCTTCCCCAGAGTGTCTGTTTTACTATTACGATGTGAGACCATAGAGGGAATTGATGTAAGTGCTTCCTCAGAGTGTTTGTAGTTCCTCAACGTTGGCCATAGGGGGAATGAGATGTTGAGTGCTTCCCCATAGTGCCTTTTAGTTACAGATACAAGACTAAAGGGGGAATGGACAGTTAGTGCTTCCTCAGCGAGTTTATTCTTAAGATGAATCAGAGGGGTTCAACTTTGTGTACTTCCTAGAGGGTCGCTTGTACTTTTTTGGTTGAACCAAAGGGGTTAGGCTGTGAGGACTCTTACAGGGTTACCAGCTTGATTTACTGCTTTCTTATTATATGAATTGAATGCATTGAACTATAGGAATTTTGCTGCTGAGTACGTCCTTATTTACTGCTTCTCTTTAATTATATTCTGCCATATATGTTCACTGACTATTAGGCACAGATATTTGGGTGGTTGCCTACTCGGATTTAGTCTCACACTCTATTTGGGTCATGCTTTTGGGCCCAAATAGATTATATTTATGTAGGTAAAGAAAAGGGAAAGCGGCCTTCTACTTCTTGTACTTGATTGTTGAGGAGATGGTGAGCATGGGACAAAGCTGAGGCTGGCGATGCTGAGGATTTGTTTTTTGTTTTCTTTTGTACTTTGGTTTAGTTTTTATTCTAGCATTGTGAATTTTTTGGTTTCTTTCCTAGACATTTTATCATGCATCATTAATACATATGTGTTCTAGTTGTTTATTACCTCAGTCTTCTAATGTTTACAGTGTTATGGTATTATATTGTTTCTGTTATTACTATCTATTTACTTATGATGTGTTATTCTTCCAATGAGGGAATAGTTTCCCCACTATCACACCCAAGGCCCTCCCTTCTAGTTGGCAGCCTCTAGCATTCGTGGAAATGCACTTGAGGCCATGTGACCAACCGGGTACGAGGCACCTCTTGGCGGTTTCCGGAACCGGGACATTACAAAGTGGTATCAGAGGGAGGTTTCTGGTTGACATACTATTTGGAGCCGGTATCCAGGGATAGGAAGAAACAGGTACTTGGTAATAATTTGTGCCCAGGAGTAGCTAACCTGTGTACAGGGAAGATCCAATCTACCTCATTATTGCAATTTTTTTGGTTTTTCAATTTTACAGTAGATTTGATTTCACCATTGGGTGATTCACTTGTTTTGTGCTGTTATCGTTGATATTATTATGGTTCTATTTATGTTGCAACCCGATGAGATGAGGGTATGCCATCTCATGAATCATATAGGTACTTGTTAGATATCACATGTCATGCATTCTTGCTACGCAATTTATGGTGCATTAGTGATTGTATGTTGTTGTGATAGGTGTTGTGCTGGATATGCATGTTGTTGTGATAGATGCATTGATAAGAATACATGTTGTTTGATAGGGTATTAATTTTTGAAAGGTTTTGTTTTAATGAATTCCAAACATTGGTTCTTGAGGTGTTATGGGACCTCATGGATCGGAATTTAGTGGGTCATTGCTCTGTTATGTTTATATATAACATGTATAAGATTCCAAGCTTTGATTCACAGGGAATGTGGGTCCTCATGGATTAGAATTTGGAACTTTTGTTTCAGTGTTTTTATGTGTTCTGAAGTAGTTTCTGAGGCTTATTGTCTAGAAAACCCCAGAATACACGATTTGTAATGTTGGAAACACACTCTGTATGTTCTTATGTTCGGGAAGAAACTGTTTTTCATAAGTACACACCGTGTACTATATGTACACGCTGTGTAGTCTCTAACTATGTTACTGACTATGTGGGCAGAAAAACGGGGTTGGGAAATCTTGGTAGAACATGTCATGTGTCGGATGTACACACCATGTGGTGTAGACCATGTGTACACCCGTGTGACAAACAACACAGATGGATAAATATTAGCACATACACATCGTGTCATGTTTGAACACATTGTGTAGTGTAACCCGAGTATCCAGTCGTGTATCAAACCACATGGGTCGGTGAAATTCTTCAAGTACATGTCATGTCCATATAGAACACGCCGTGTAGAGTGAGCTATGTAATCAGACGTGTTAATAACAACATGGGCTGGTGAAGTTCATCTAGTACATGTCGTGTCTGGAATTAACATGTCTTATAGTCTTGTTCTAAAAGAAATATGTGGCTTATCCATGTAAAAGAACTTAGGTAGGGGAAGATGATTCAAGTACACACCATGTGTTTGGATAACACACCGTCTATGTGGAGTGTTACAGAACCAATTTTGGAAGGAGTACATGCCCATGTGAAGGCTTAAGGGAACACATCGTGTAGGAATTATACACGTTGTGTATCCATGTTTTGAAAAACATGAATGATTTATTTCTCTTTTTCCATTCTTACACTTATAGTTTTCAGTCCTTGATAATATTGATCTAAGGTGTGCGCTTGACCTTTTAGAGTCATGCCACCAAGATGTCCTCTGGTTTTCTTCCAGTTATTGGTCAGTGATTAGACATCAGACATGGCTGATTAGGGACCACCAGCAGATCCTACAGTTGTTCCAGTCTGGGCACCAGCCATCATTCTGGACACAGGTGTGGAATCATAGTTCTGAGAGGGCTTTATGAGGTTCTTGAAGACCTTCCGCAGAGTATCGCATCCTGCCCCTTCTATGGCAGAGTTGATGTGGGTCTTTCAACAGCAGTGTCCTCCCACCTTCACAGGGGAAGGGGGACCTCAGGCTGCAGAGTCATTGTTAGAATCCATGCTTTCTATCTTCGAGCATTTGCAGATACCTCTAGAGAGGAGGGTGAAGCTTGATATGTGCATGCTTTGGGATTCCACCAAGAGATGATGGGATGTGATCTCACAGGTGGGACACCAGCAGGTTATGGTGTGTGATAAGTTCCATCATGCCTTATACGATTACTTCAATCCGAAGTCTTTGAGGGAAGATCAAGCCCGAGAGTTCTTGAGTCTGGAGCAGGGTACTCTTTCTGTTATTGAGTATTCTTCTTACTTCACATAGCTACATGCCTTCATGCCTATTCAAGGAGGTGATGAGTTATTTCTAGAAATGAATTTTGAGGATAGTCTTAGGCATGAAATCCGATCTCAGGTGAACATCTTCAGGTTAACTTCCATCACTTCTATAGTCAACTGGTCACTGATCACTGAGCACAATCTGAGGGATTCTGGAGTGGTGGGCCAGGGTGGTTCAACATCTGGGTTTGGTATCCCTCCTATTAACAGCAGGAAGCGCAACAGGGAGTCTTCACGTGGAGATCCAAGGAGGATAGAAACTTCTTTTGGTAGTCAGGTGGTGTGCTACCAATGCGTGAAGGGAGGGCATACAAGGAACATTTCCCGAAAGACCTAGTGGATTGTCGATCTTGCGATAAGATTGGCCATCTTCAGTGTTTCTATCAGATCTTCTCACGAGCATCTGGTGATAGGGGTTCTTATATGACTCCGTGTTCAAGAACAGCACCACCTGTTTTCCACTAGTCAGGGAACTGGAGTTCTTTTGGCCAATCAGGCCAAGGTGGAGGTTGTGGCCATGGTATCCAGTCACCAAGATTTTAGCGACAGTATGGTGGATCAGTTCAAAGTAGTTAGGTATGGTCAGAGGGTTGCGGTGCAGGCCAAAATTTTGCAGTGGAGCAGACCCAATAGGTGCAGGATCCCGAACCCTCTACAGTTCGAGGTACAATTCCATTTGACTCAGTTTTAGCCTCTGCTCTTTTAAATATAGGGGCTTCCCATAGCTTTATATTTGTTGTTGTTTTGGAGAGTCTTGGGCTCTGTATCTTTTCTTCTGCTGATATCTTGATGCTAGACACACCGTTGGGGACAAGAACAGATAGTGTAAGACAGAGTAAGGAGTTCCCTCTAGAGGTTGGTGTGCGTCACTTCTTATGGTACCTTTATGTCCTAGAGATGACAGGATATGATTTCATTCTCAGTATGGACTGATTAGTTCCCTTCCAGGAAGTTGTTGATTACTATCATCATAGGGTGAGTTTCACATCACCAAAGGGCATATAGTTTCTCTATAAGGGCGAATGGGATGTTCTGGCGAGTAAAGCGGGACCCGAGCATCATGGGTTGGAAGGAGTTATAGCCATGTTTTTAAGTCTATATCTGGATGATAAGGGGACTTCATAGATAGACATTCCTCCAGTGGTGGATCGTTTCAGAGACATCTTTCCAGAGGAATTTTCAGGTTTTATTCTAGATCAAGTGGTGGAGTTTTTTATTAAGCTTGTGCCAGGAGTGGCATCTGTGTCCATTCCTCCTTATAGGATGGCTAAACCTGAGTTACAGGAGCTCAAGAAGCAGTTTTAGGAGTTTCAGGCAATGGGTTTCATCTGACCTAGTACTTTTCCTTAGGGTTTTCCTATCCTATTTGTGAAGAAGGTGGACGGTACCCTCAGACTTTGTGTGGATTATCAGAATTTGAACCAGTTTAAGGTCAAGAATTGATATCCCTTACTGAGGATTGATGATCTCTTTGTTTAGCTTTGAGGATTCCGGGTGTTCTCGAAAATTGACTTGAGGTCCGGTTATCCCCAGTTGCGCATTAGACCATATGATATACCTCTTATATCCTTCTGGAGTGGGGATGGTCTATAAGAGTATGTTGTTATGTCATTTGGTCTTACGAACACGCTTGTAGTTTTCAGGGCACTGATGAACCGAGTGTTCCATACACACTTGAATTCTTTCGTGGTAGTATTTGTGGATGATATCTTGGGGTACTCTCACACTCAAAACGACCATGCTACCCTTCTTGAGATCATTTTGAGTACACTGAGAGAGCATAAGTTATATGCTAAGATCTCAAAATGAGACTTTTGGATGGACCAAATTCATTTCTTAGGTCATGTTATCTCAGAGACAGGAGTATTAGTAGACCCCAAGAAATTAAGAGAAGTAGTTTACAAGGAGAATCCGAAGAATGTCTTTGAGGTATGGAGTTTTTTAGGGTTGGCTGGTTACTACAAACGTTTCATACATGAATTATCATGCTTAGTAGCGCCACTGATGGGATTGAATAAGAAGGGAGCAATGTTCTTGTGGTCAAATTCTTGTGAGTCAGCCTTTTAAGAGCTGAATGGAAGGTTGACTTTAGCACTGATACTAGTATTTACAGATCCAAGAAAGAGCTATACTGTGTACTGTGATGCATTTAGTATCAGAATGGGAGCAGTGCATATGCAGGGGGAAGGAGTTGTTGCATACGGGTCTCGGATGTTGACGCCACATGAGAGGAACTACCCGACGCACGATCTTGAGCTGGCTGCAGTTGTTTATTATTTATGTTGTTGGAGACATTATCTTCTAGGAGAGTATTTTTTTTGGTTTTCATCACCCACAAGAGTATCATGTATATCTTCACTCAGTGTGATCTAAATTTGAGATAGTGAAGGTGGGTTGAGTACCTTCGGTCCTTTGACTTCGAGATTTCATACAGGGCAGGGAAAGGCAACGTTGTGGATAATGTATTGAGCATGAGGACTCAGATACAGGTAGTTCAGGTGGCCAACAGTGAGTGGAAGATTATGGCTCTATTCTCTGAGATGCATTTGGAGGTGCATGAAAGTCAGGGATAGATGTTTCTTTCCTCTATAGCAGTTACCTTTACTCTACTTGATCGAGTGCAAATGAGGTAGCTATCAGATTCTGAAGTCCTAGTTCTACGATAAAGTGTTTCGGGATAGAACCCTATTCCTAGAAGGTCCATATTTGAGGATTAAATATTTCATTTTCATGGGCACGTATGGGTGTCAGCAGACATACATGAAGAATTGATGCAGGACTTTCATTACTCAGTTTCGGTAGTTCATCCTGGTTTCACCAAGATGTATCATGATCTACACTATTAGTATTGGTGGCCAGGTATGAAGAGAGATGTTATTGGTTTCATCATGAGGTGTTCCACCTATCAACGGGTGAAGGTGGAGCATCAGCGTCCAACGGGGATTTTTCAGCAGTTACCCTTTCCCAAGTGGAATTGGAATGATGTCGCAATGGATTTCATGACAGGTTTTCCAAGGTCTCCTCGAGGGAATGATGCAGTTTGTGTAACGCCCCGACCCTAATTACCTAGAGTCGGTGCATTATTAAATAACATTGGCATGATCATGAGAAAGATCAAGTCTCGAAAGACCGATTAGTTTAGTAGCCTTGGAATAACCAGATACATCCATAAATTTTTTTACATTACATCATAAAAAAAAACATCTTGTCTTCATATCCCCTCATACTATCCCTGCAGGTCATTCATAAATTACTTCTTCATAATCCTGGGAAAAATAAAACATTGAAAGGGGTGAGCTCGGATGCTCAGTAAGGATAACATTATAGCAGAAGCTTTCATAAATAAGCATAAACACTTCAGGCAATTTATAACTAAAACAAAAGCCTTTTAAATTTAAACTTCAGCATAAAATGGCGAAGGTAAAATGAAATAATGCCATTTACTTACTCACATGGATATTCTACTAGTCTAATGATCACATGCAATATCAATAACCACTTTCATAATGATGGAATGTATAATGCCAGACTATCATAACCACATAGCCAAGGCCTCGTGCCAAGACTACAAATAAGATTTTGCCAAGGCCTTGTGCCAAGACACTAGTTTGTCTCATGAGACCTACCGATGCATCGAGGAGCTATAGCGGGCTCCACCCGTCACTTATTAAGTCCAATGCATTCCTCATATGAACATGTTTAAACGTAACATAAACATTCGTATTAAAACTAGCATACGAAATGTCAATACTTTTACCACAAACCATGAATGGTATAAAAACAGCACATCCACAGTCAAACATAACTCATTCGATACAATATGGAAGATTGTATTGTATCACATTAACCTCAATCAAGAATAATGAAGGATGTTGACATAGATAATCATCAAAACTATTTGAGAGAAATATCCCCCTTTTCTTGAAAACATTTAAAAGTCACACTATTTGTCAAGAAGCCATTTAAAAGTAGATTTTTGAATCAAAGTGTCCCATACCACTTTGAAACTTTTTAAAAGGAGTTTTGATTTCTAAACTTTAATGTCCATATAAATCCTTAAAACCATTTTTAAAACATGGACATTAATGAGAAAGGTTTAGATGAATAAGTCTTTAAAACATTTAAAAATGGTATTTTAGTTAGAGATTATAACCAAAAGAGACACTTGAATACAAATAATTGAGGTAATCAAAACTTTGTAATATCATGAGAATAAAGGGAATCATGATATTCTATGTCAAAGTACATTATATACACCACATAAAAGTGATTTGGTGTATATCATCAAAGAAGTCTCAATGGAATGTAAATTGAGATGAAATCTCTCATAAAGGTTGTATCCTTAGGTTAAGGATAAATCAATGACATAATTATGTGTGACAAATATAAATACACTAAATATGATTGGATATTCAGTGTAAAACAATCAAAGGACATTCACACATATTCTTGTAAAAACAATACCAACGAATTGGATGTTTAACTCAACAAATGGAGAATGAGTTAGAATTACTCTTATCAAATTCATATCAATGACTTGAGAATTATCAATGGAGTGATTATGTGTATCAAACTTATATCCACGGGAAGGGGAGTGGAAATTATGACATAATCAAATGAATAGTGATTCCACACATAATCTTGGGGAAATATAATCAATGAAATATGCGTAAAGCCAAATGAGTGGAAATTGAAATTTCAAATTCCCTTATCGATTAGGTAACTTACGAAACATACACCCATGAAAGAAGTATCATACCCTGATGATGTAAATACCCATTAATTTAAGTATAATACACAATGGATGCAATCATGGGCAGTACACATACCCCACATGCAATAATTAAGTGGTGAATAATGGAAATCTCACGAAATTAAAAGTGAGATAAGAAAATCCCTTACCACGTTAATCAACTGAGTCGTATGGCCAAAAGTTAATAACCACCAAATGATTTACATAATAACATGAATATAAGAGAATCATGATAATATATATCAAATGGCCGTACACAATACACCACTTTCAATAATTTAGTGGTGAACAATGGAAATCTCACGGAATTGAAAGTGAGATAAGAGAATCCCTTACTTTGTACTTTTTCCTTGGTCGATGGTAGGTTTACCTCCTGTATAATGGTGAAATAATTGTTATTGAATAATACAAGAATCATTTACTTTAATATGATATCATATATGATCTTTTAACATTGATTTGTTAATAATATCTTAGTATTAATGCCGTTTCGGGTGTTAACTTACTCATTTTCTTTTATATGTTTTGTTACATAAGTCATGTTTGTTGTATCTTATTCATATCCAGAATGATATCAAGTCCTTAAACATCATTTTTAAATAATTAAATGATAATTATACTTGAATGGATACGATGGATAATGAATCTCATCGCGTTCGTGGAGACGGTAGTCCGTACGTACGCACGAACGCTACTTCCATTTAATTTTTTATTTTAAAAGAATCGAATCCAAATGATACATAGGTATATTAGTATTACAGTATAATATAATATTTTATATATGTTACTTATGTTCATTAACACCATCCTTTATACGTTCCATGTGTGGTATGAACGAGTCATATCATTTTAAGGGGGCGGTAGTCCGCACTTCCTCAAATGAAATTATCGTATGTATATACGACATGAAACGAATAATGGTATGAAATAAAATGGAATTACAGAAGCTTATATATAAAATATATATCATTAATATCATATTTAATTACAGTGCCATCATAATGGCCACCATGAGAGGCGGTAAGATGTTTTTGAACAATCATCGTTTCGTGAGGCGTTAGTTTTCCATCCACAGAAACATTATGTTCATCATCCATTAGATGGAGTTGTGTGTATGTGTAGTTTGAATACTTCTTATAACAACATCCTAGTATATTTATGATACTTGTGTTGTTACAAAAGAAGGGAAATAAAAAGAGTTTTGGGGTTGAAGAAGCAAAATAAATGAAAATAATTTAAGAGAAATCGTTACCTTTAATTTAGGTAACTCACTTTGGTTGGAACCAAAGGACTTGTTGAAATGCTTTCTGCCTAAGGGGAAGCTTCAAGGAGGAGGAGAGGGATGTGGGGAGCTAAGTTGGGCAGAGTTTGGACGAGCCAAGTGGCTTGAGAGGTGTGAGGAAATGAGAAGGAGGAGTGCCCTTTTATAAGAGGGGTGAGGGGCACCTTTGGAAAAGCTAGAAATATTAATTTATAATAAATTCATATTCGGTTTCCAATGGCTCCAAAGTTGACTATTCAAAGGTTGAGGTGGGGATAGGTCGAAAACAACTCATCCAATAGAATTTAGACAGGTTTGGGTACTTATATTAACCTTATCTTTAAGTATTAACTCTAAGTTAATTAGTTTCACTTTTACAATGTCTCTTTGTATTTTTATATAATATGGTTAATAAACTTACTATATACATCCAAGCGACCCCCAAGTGGTCCATTAATGATTAACCTATCATAATATAAGTCTCTTGGCCGAAACTTAGATTTTTAGGAATTTAATATCAATTAATAATATAATATTTGTTTTAAGAACTCTTTTATGTCAATTTTGACACTATTCAATAGTTGATTTTTGTGAAACTCATAACAGATTGATTACTTCGAAAAAAGTCAATTAAATCAATCCTAATATATCATATTATCCTATAAAATTAGTTTAATTCATTAAAAGTTTCATATTATATTTATTTGGGTATTTATAATATCACTTATTTTAATTTTTCACTATTATAGTAATTACTGCATCATCATTGTGTCATAAATAAAATAAATTATTTAATGTCTAAAAATTATAAATAAAATATCATTATGTAGGAAATCTTTTTAGCTTTCTAATGAATATTTATAATCTATAAATCCAGCATATATAACCCTATGTAACAATTGTTTTGCTAAAAGATATATGCTTGTGTCATTTTTTGTATTCATTTTAACTTAATTAATATAAAGTGTCATTATCACTTACAAGTGGATCCATGGGGTCCCAGAATTGACCCAAAGATGCCCATGGTCGACCATGTATCAACCAATAGGGTTAAGACACGTTTTAGGGTAATTTAGTATTATTATAATATTATTTTTTTTAACCCTTATTTACCGGATTTACCCTTAACCATGGTAAATAAAATATTTACCGCAGTAATTATTCAAAATGTCTAAAAATAAAAGTTACCTATTTACACAATTTGAACATCCTGATTCCAAATATGGAATCCATTTTTCTAAATTCAAAACACAGAAGTGGCAGAAATTAATTTAAAATTAATTCTCGTTGTCAAAACAAAAAGCGTGTTTTTAAGAGATAATAACTATCAAAAGATTGACACTTGTTTATGTTTGGATTAATTGTAAAATTATGTCCAATGACCAACATTATATTAAATGGTAAAAATATATTCTAAATATACTTTAAAACCACTCAAATTCACAATTTATCACTATTAATTATTTTGATTAAAAAAGTTGTTTTTAATTAAAATTTAGTAATATTCACTATTCATCAAAATACAAAAGTTATCCGAAAAGTACCAAAATTTCACCCTAGGATAATTTCGATATTCCGAATCCAAAAATGAAGTCCATTTTAAAATATAAAATATATATAATTTCAAAAATTAGGTATTACTATTCATAACGGCTAGTTTGATTGGTTGTGGTGTGTTAAACTCTCGAAGTTGCGTACAATGCACGTCATTGCATTATTCGAAAGGAAACATACCGAGGAAGCTTGGGGTGTTACATTCTCCCCTCCTTCAATAAATTGCGTCCTCGCAATTTTTAAAATTTTGCTTGGGAATATAATGGAAAGTCCCACATCGGAAAAAGAGTCAATAAAACTATCACTTTAAAAGAAAGAAAGAGAGGTATAAGGGTCATCCAAGAAAACCCATACTAGGATTCCATGTAAGAAAACATGGATATGGATGATAAACTAAGTGTCAAGTTCTGATGGAGAGGGATAGAAATTATGATCAGGAGAAAGTTAACAATGGGAAAACCACAAACTTGTGTTGGGACAAACGACCATTAGTCTCCTTGTAGGAAAGTAAACGGACAACATTTCTTTTTAAGTTACATTACATAAGGAAGAGGAATTCATTTATGATATTGACTAAGAACATTATGAGATATACTTACATTTTAAGTAGATTTTCATTCTTTAATAAATTTCCACCACTAACTCATTTTTTTTAAACGATGAGTATTCAAGAAGACTTGGTCACACCGGAAGAGATAGAATAAACTTCTATAGAATTACATGATCCATGAAGGATAAACCCTATATTTACATTGTCTTTGAAGATTAATCAAACCCAAAATGGTCAGTGAATGATCTAATGATTCCCCAAAAGGATATTCATTGAGATAAATATGCACTAATCTTAATTTCTAAAATTAAACCAACAAGACCCCAAAGTTAAATAGATACCATTCAATAACCAATTGTCCTTAAAATCCTTTAATATAATCCAAACTAATATTGAAACCCAAAACATAGAAGAATTTGATTATGTAGTCTCCCATGTTAAATTGTATCTCCAAATGACATCAGATACTCTTAAAGTCACATACTCAAAAGTAATTAACCTAATCACATATTCTCTATTATAGGTTAATCATTTCCATAAATAACCCAAATCACTATAAATCCACAATAAAAACGTAGATAAAAATCTATCATTACTCCACAAATGAAACCCCATAGTATTCTATTTTCCTTGGGTATATAGTGTTCCCAACAAAGCGAACATCTTCCAAAATAACATTTATCACTTAATCACCAAATCATTTTCCTATACCAAGGGTATTCTTTTGATATGAAATAAGAACCCAAATAAACTTATTATTGATCAATAAAATCATTTAACTAAAAAAAAGTCACACTAACCAGGGACTTCACGTAGTCCAGTGGTAGGCGATAAATCCCAATCGCACTTTGGTTGTGGGTTCGATTCCCATAACTTTGTCCGACGCGACGGGTTGTCACACGGTCTACGTGTTGTCCTTTTTCAAAAACTATATTTTATAATATTGCCAAAATGAGATAAATTCCTCAAAATACTATATCATAAATTTAACCACAAATGTTATATCATACCTTGAATCTTCATCCCAAATTAGAATAACTTATAATTCTCTGAAACCCCAATGATCATATAAATCCAAATGGTTATTTATACCCATATCCACAAGAGAAGAGACAATTCTTCCTCAAATATCATTCTCACATGGCAAACTGCGGGGTTACAAATACAAGAGAAAATTATTCCATAGTAAACCCATCAACAAGGAGTGCTAATACTTTTTAAACATTTCTCCAACCATTTATTCCCACATAGCTTCTTCTTTGACCAAGAAAATATCCTATAGAATAGGACATTCACTCGGGTAATGGCCAGGTCCCCTACATTTACGGCAAATGATTGTAAATGGACTCTTAGGACCATTCTTATCTTCTTCCATAGTACTATTCATTTTTCTTCGGCAATTCTTTACTTTATGTCCTTCCTTCCCGCACGTAAAACATTTCGTTGTCCCATTGAGACACTTTCCTGGGTGTCTCTTTCCACATTTCCTGCATGATGAAAATTGAGGGTTCTTTTCTCCATGGTCTCCATTGCTGGAGCTCTTATCATTTATCACCTTTCTCTTCCTTGTTGAGTCTGGGAGTTGGTTAATATATATGTTGTTGATCATATTTTTGGAAAACTGATTTGGCATAAAGACGATATCTTTTACGCCTATCAACATTCCATTTTGTTGCTCATTGCCACCACTGTTCCCACCTTGTACATCATTCTCAAAGTCACTATGACTTCCTTGGAATCCAGCCATTGACTAAAACCATAAAGCATTGTGTGAGTAATAATAGTCGTAAAATCATTTAGAGATTAAAATGTCACCATATTCTCAATTTGAAACATATTAGGATTAACCAAGGTCATTTACTCTCATCTTATATATATATTACTTAAATTGGTTTGTAAAGAAAATGTAAATTATCCTAAGCATATCCCCCGGGAGTGTCGTAACCAAGAGTGCAGCAAGGCCCGTTGTCGTGCACCAGTTCCCGTTCGAGTCTAGCTCAAAGCGGTGTTTTCGGGTTTTACCCCTAGGTACATCTGTGCCAGAGCCGCCTCTACCTGCTCGTATCCAGACAGGGATGTATTGCTCGGAAAACTCACAAAATCTCTACAATACCAAAATTCTAGGAAGTTCTTTTATACTAATCCTCAAATTTCATCTTAGGTCTACGTGCTCTAATCAGAGTTTATCTAAATCTAGCTTCCAAGGTTTGTACTAAACTTCCTCTGATACCAACTGTAACGCCCCGACCCTAATTACCTAGAGTCGGTGCATTATTAAATAACATTGGCATGATCATGAGAAAGATCAAGTCTCGAAAGACCGATTAGTTTAGTAGCCATGGAATAACCAGATACATCCATAAATTTTTTTACATTACATCATAAAAAAAAACATCTTGTCTTCATATCCCCTCATACTATCCCTGCAGGTCATTCATAAATTACTTCTTCATAATCCTGGGAAAAATAAAACATTGAAAGGGGTGAGCTCGGATGCTCAGTAAGTATAACATTATAGCAGAAGCTTTCATAAATAAGCATAAACACTTCAGGCAATTTATAACTAAAACAAAAGCCTTTTAAATTTAAACTTCAGCATAAAATGGCGAAGGTAAAATGAAATAATGCCATTTACTTACTCACATGGATATTCTACTAGTCGAATGATCACATGCAATATCAATAACCACTTTCATAATGATGGAATGCATAATGCCAGACTATCATAACCACATAGCCAAGGCCTCGTGCCAAGACTACAAATAAGATTTTGCCAAGGCATTGTGCCAAGACACTAGTTTGTCTCATGAGACCTACCGATGCATCGAGGAGCTATAGCGGGCTCCACCCGTCACTTATTAAGTCCAATGCATTCCTCATATGAACATGTTTAAACATAACATAAACATTCGTATTAAAACTAGCATACGAAATGTCAATACTTTTACCACAAACCATGAATGGTATAAAAACAGCACATCCACAGTCAAACATAACTCATTCGATACAATATGGAAGATTGTATTGTATCACATTAACCTCAATCAAGAATAATTAAGGATGTTGACATAGATAATCATCAAAAATATTTGAGAGAAATATCCCCCTTTTCATGAAAACATTTAAAAGTCACACTATTTGTCAAGAAGCCATTTAAAAGTAGATTTTTGAATCAAAGTGTCCCATACCACTTTGAAACTTTTTAAAAGGAGTTTTGATTTCTAAACTTTAATGTCCATATAAATCCTTAAAACCATTTTTAAAACATGGACATTAATGGGAAAGGTTTAGATGAATAAGTCTTTAAAACATTTAAAAATGGTATTTTAGTTAGAGATTCTAACCAAAAGAGACACTTGAATACAAATAATTGAGGTAATCAAAACTTTGTAATATCATGAGAATAAAGGGAATCATGATATTCTATGTCAAAGTACATTATATACACCACATAAAAGTGATTTGATGTATATCATCAAAGAAGTCTCAATGGAATGTAAATTGAGATGAAATCTCTCATAAAGGTTGTATCCTTAGGTTAAGGATAAATCAATGACATAATTATGTGTGACAAATATAAATACACTAAATATGATTGGATATTCAGTGTAAAACAATCAAAGGACATTCACACATATTCTTGTAAAAACAATACCAACGAATTGGATGTTTAACTCAACAAATGGAGAATGAGTTAAAATTACTCTTATCAAATTCATATCAATGACTTGAGAATTATCAATGGAGTGATTATGTGTATCAAACTTATATCCACAGGAAGGGGAGTGGAAATTATGACATAATCAAATGAATAGTGATTCCACACATAATCTTGGGGAAATATAATCAATGAAATATGCGTAAAGCCAAATGAGTGGAAATTGAAATTTCAAATTCCCTTATCGATTAGGTAACTTACGAAACATACACCCATGAAAGAAGTATCATACCCTGATGATGTAAATACCCATTAATTTAAGTATAATACACAATGGATGCAATCATGGGCAGTACACATACCCCACATGCAATAATTAAGTGGTGAATAATGGAAATCTCACGAAATTAAAAGTGAGATAAGAAAATCCCTTACCACGTTAATCAACTGAGTCGTATGGCCAAAAGTTAATAACCACCAAATGATTTACATAATAACATGAATATAGGAGAATCATGATAATATATATCAAATGGCCGTACACAATACACCACTTTCAATAATTTAGTGGTGAACAATGGAAATCTCACGGAATTGAAAGTGAGATAAGAGAATCCCTTACTTTGTACTTTTTCCTTGGTCGATGGTAGGTTTACCTCCTGTATAATGGTGAAATAATTGTTATTGAATAATACAAGAATCATTTACTTTAATATGATATCATATATGATCTTTTAACATTGATTTGTTAATAATATCTTAGTATTAATGTCGTTTCGGGTGTTAACTTACTCATTTTCTTTTATATGTTTTGTTACATAAGTCATGTTTGTTTTATCTTATTCATATCCAGAATGATATCAAGTCCTTAAACATCATTTTTAAATCATTAAATGATAATTATACTTGAATGGATACGATGGATAATGAATCTCATCGCGTTCGTGGAGACGGTAGTCCGTACGTACGCACGAACGCTACTTCCATTTAATTTTTTATTTTAAAAGAATCGAATCCAAATGATACATAGGTATATTACTATTACAGTATAATATAATATTTTATATATGTTACTTAAGTTCATTAACACCATCCTTTATATGTTCCATGTGTGGTATGAACGAGTCATATCATTTTAAGGGGGCGGTAGTCCGCACTTCCTCAAATGAAATTATCGTATGTATATACGACATGAAACGAATAATGGTATGAAATAAAATGGAATTACAGAAGCTTATATATAAAATATATATCATTAATATCATATTTAATTACAGTGCCATCATAATGGCCACCATGAGAGGCGGTAAGATGTTTTTGAACAATCATCGTTTCGTGAGGCGTTAGTTTGCCATCCACAGAAACATTATGTTCATCATCCATTAGATGGAGTTGTGTGTATGTGTAGTTTGAATACTTCTTATAAAAACATCCTAGTATATTGATGATACTTGTGTTGTTACAAAAGAAGGGAAATAAAAAGAGTTTGGGGGTTGAAGAAGCAAAATAAATGAAAATAATTTAAGAGAAATTGTTACCTTTAATTTAGGTAACTCACTTTGGTTGGAACCAAAGGACTTGTTGAAATGCTTTCTGCCTAAGGGGAAGCTTCAAGGAGGAGGAGAGGGATGTGGGGAGCTTAGTTGGGCAGAGTTTTGACGAGCCAAGTGGCTTGAGAGGTGTGAGGAAATGAGAAGGAGGAGTGCCCTTTTATAAGAGGGGTGAGGGGCACCTTTGGAAAAGCTAGAAATATTAATTTATAATAAATTCATATTCGGTTTCCAATGGCTCCAAAGTTGACTATTCAAAGGTTGAGGTGGGGATAGGTCGAAAACAACTCATCCAATAGAATTTAGACAGGTTTGGGTACTTATATTAACCTTATCTTTAAGTATTAACTCTAAGTTAATTAGTTTCACTTTTACAATGTCTCTTTGTATTTTTATATAATATGGTTAATAAACTTACTATATACATCCAAGAGACCCCCAAGTGGTCCATTAATGATTAACCTATCATAATATAAGTCTCTTGGCCGAACCTTAGATTTTTAGGAATTTAATATTAATTAATAATATAATATTTGTTTTAAGAACTCTTTTATGTCAATTTTGACACTATTCAATAGTTGATTTTTGTGAAACTCATAACAGATTGATTACTTCGAACAAAGTCAATTAAATCAATCCTAATATATCATATTATCCTATAAAATTAGTTTAATTCATTAAAAGTTTCATATTATATTTATTTGGGTATTTATAATATCACTTATTTTAATTTTTCACTATTATAGTAATTACTGCATCATCATTGTGTCATAAATAAAATAAATTATTTAATGTCTAAAAATTATAAATAAAATATCATTATGTAGTAAATCTTTTTAGCTTTCTAATGAATATTTATAATCTATAAATCCAGCATATATAACCCTATGTAACAATTGTTTTGCTAAAAGATATATGCTTGTGTCATTTTTGTATTCATTTTAACTTAATTAATATAAAGTGTCATTATCACTTACAAGTGGATCCATGGGGTCCCCAAATTGACCCAAAGATGCCCATGGTCGACCATGTATCAACCAATAGGGTTAAGACACGTTTTAGGGTAATTTAGTATTATTATAATATTATTATTTTTTAACCCTTATTTACCGGATTTACCCTTAACCATGGTAAATAAAATATTTACCGCAGTAATTATTCAAAATGTCTAAAAATAAAAGTTACCTAATTACACAATTTGAACATCCTGATTCCAAATATGGAATCCATTTTTCTAAATTCAAAACACAGAAGTGGCAGAAATTAATTTAAAATTAATTCCCGCTGTCAAAACAAAAAGCGTGTTTTTAAGAGATAATAACTATCAAAAGATTGACACTTGTTTATGTTTGGATTAATTGTAAAATTATGTCCAATGACCAACATTATATTAAATGGTAAAAATATATTCTAAATATACTTTAAAACCACTCAAATTCACAATTTATCACTATTAATTATTTTGATTAAAAAAGTTGTTTTTAATTAAAATTTAGTAATTTTCACTATTCATCAAAATACAAAAGTTATCCGAAAAGTACCAAAATTTCACCCTAGGCTAATTTCGATATTCCGAATCCAAAAATGAAGTCCATTTTGAAATATAAAATATATATAATTTCAAAAAGTAGGTATTACTATTCATAACGGCTAGTTTGATTGGTTGTGGTGTGTTAAAATCTCGAAGTTGCGTACAATGCACGTCATTGCATTATTCGAAAGGAAACATACCGAGGAAGCTTGGGGTGTTACAGTTTGGGTTGTCATTGATGGAATCACAAAGGCCGCTCACTTCTTTAAAATCAAGGAGGCCTTTAGTGTTGATGATATTGGAAGACTGTACATCTGTGAGATTGTATATCTACATGGGGTTCCACACTCCATTGTTTCAGACAGGGATCCACATTTTACTTCTCAGGTCTGGTAGGGGCTACAAAAGGCTTTGGGTACATAGGTACTTCTGAGAACAACATACCATCCCCAAACAGATGGCCATACTGAGCGTACGATTCAGGTGCTTGAGGACATGCTTCCACCATACATCCGGGATTTTGGAGGTTCATGGGAGAAGAACATACCTCTTGTGGATTTTGCCTACAATAATAGTTTTCAAGAAACTATTCAGATGGAACCTTATGAGGCTTTGTAATGTCGGTCATGCCGATCACCCTTATGCTAGCTGGAGGTAGGAGTGGAAACTATGTTGGGACCTCTTCTTGTACAGGAGACCACAAAGGTGATATATTTGATTCGAAAGGGGATGGATACAACACAATCACTTTAGAAGCCTTATGATGATCGAAGAAGACAACCTATATAGTTCGAGGTTGGAGATCAGGTTTTTCTGTGTGTCACACTGAGATTGGAACACAGAAGGATTAGGAGATAGGGTAAGCTTTCACTGAGGTAAGTCAGGCCTTTTGAGGTGTTGGAGAGAGTTGGGAAGGTTTCTTATCACTTGTTGTTACCTCAGAGGTATTGGGCTATGCACGATATCTTCCACGTTTCTCATCTTCGACGTTACTTCTAAAAACCGTCTCATGTTTTTCAACCTGAGGAAGTTGAGTTAGAGGTGGATTACTCATTCAATGAGCATCCTATTCGGATTGTTGATCGAAGTGTGAAGGTTCTTTGTGGCTATTCTTTTCCTCTGGTACAAGTGTTATGGCCGCACGGGCATGTACAGGACGATACCTAGGATAGGGAGGCTATTGTACGATCACAGTGGATGGAGCTATTCGAGGATTCTTCTTCTATGCCACCTTGCTAAGGAAATTTGGAGACGAATTTATTTAAGGCTGGGGCAGTTTGTAAGAACCTAGATCTTCTTTTCAGGTTTGTTTTCCTTTTATGGTGTTTTTGGAGAAAAGTGTAGTTTTATGGAAATTTCTTAAGTACATGTCGTGTACTTTATAAGTACACACCGTGTACTCAGTTATCGAAGGATACCCGTGTGCTGGCCATGTAACAACTGTGTACACAGCTGTGTGTGGTGACATAGAGACCGCCCAATGCAGGGGTAGGTGAGGGAAAGTACATGTCATGTACTTCTAAAGTACACGTTGTATAATTTATTTTTATTTCATTAAATAGACCAAGGTCATATCTATTTGGAAGAAGTGTCATCTTCTTAACCTTATTTGACTGAGAGCATTCGTACTGTTCGAATCTCCCCAGAGCTCCCGATTGAGCATTTGTTCTCTGAATCGAACTTTGTTGATTGTGTTGGAATCACATCGGTGAGTTCTCCCTTCTTCTTGAACCTCATTTCCTTATTTTTATTCTCTCGTGAGTTATCCTTGGTTGAATGTTTTAGATTCTTTTGTACATCTTCCATGTTCTAGGTTGATCCAAGGGCCAACTCCAGAGTATATCGATCATACAATGCCAATGTAGGTGGTTTGTGCCTTTCTGTAGATAGTCTTTGAGATATATGTGAAAAATTGCCCAATACCCTTTTTCGTGGTATTTCATGTTTATGGTTTTAGTCCTATTAATTGCCTGTTACGCATGTATGCTTGAGTAGAGGTTAATTGAATGTGAATAGGATTAATTTCTATGCTTTGGAAGTGTTTTACCATGAATGTTTTTTTATGACTGGTTGGTCTTGCTTAACCTATTAGGTTGTTGTGCTTTCCATTCTTAGTGTTGATAGGATGGAGTGATCTTTTTATCTGACATGCTATTATGTTATAGACTGTTAGCCAAGTAGTTCTAGAGGTATAATTTGGTCGTTATATATCGCTATGCTTGATTGAATTACAGAGGGCTGTGGGAAACTGGTGTAGTAGACCATAAGAGGAATGGACGTTGAGGGCTTCCCTAGAGTGTCTATTTTACTGTTACGATGTGAGAACATAGGGGGAATTGACAAAAGTGCTTCCTTAGAGTTTCTATAGTTCCTTGATGTGGTCCATAGGGGGAATGAGACGTTGAGTGCTTCACCGGAGTTCCATTATTTACCTATATGAGACTAAAGGGGGAATTGACGGTGAGGGATTCCTTAGAGAGTCTATTATTAAGCTGAACCAGAGGGGTTAGACTGTGTGTACTTCTTAGAGGGTTTCTTGTACTTGTTTGGTTCAACCAAAAGGGTTAGGCTATGAGTAATCCCAAAGGGTTACCTATTTGATTAGCTTCTTGATTGTTATATGAGTTGAATGCATAGAACTATTTGAATGTTTGATGCTGAGTACTTCCTTATTTATGACTTATCTTTACTTATTGTCTACCATATATATATTCACTGACTGTTAGGCACAAATCTTTGGGTGGTTTCCTATTGGGATTTAGTCTCACACCCAGTTTGGGTCATTCTTCTGAGACCAAATAGAATATATTGCTGCATGTATAGACAAGGGAAAGCGCCCTTCTACTTCTAGTACTTGATTGTTGAGGATCTGGTGAGCATTGGACCAAGCTGAGGTATACGATGCTGAGGATTTGTTTTCTATTTTCTTTTGTAATTTGGTTTCGTTTTTATTCTATGATTGTGACTTGTTTGGATACTTTCCTAGACAATGTATCATGCTTCATTTATACATATGTGTTCCAATTGTTTATTACCTCAATCTTTTGATGTTAACTATTGTATGGTATGATACTATTTCTATCTATTTACTTCCATTGTGTTACTCTTCCAATTATGTCATAGTTTCCACACTATCACACCCAAGTCCTTTGCTGCTATTCAGTAGCCTCTAGCATTCGGGGAAATGCGCTTGAGGACAAGTGACCAACCGGGTACGTGGCACCTCTGGGCGGCTTCTGGAACTGGGACGTTACAAATTAATCTAAATTGACATGGTATGTCTCTCTTCTTGAGATAGATGTCTGATAAATACTCCTGGGTATTGATTAGATGAAAATGTTCAAATATCACATCGACTATTATACAATAAGGGTTATTTTTATGACTGATGATATCATCAAGAATCTCTTTAGAAGAGACCAAAATGTAAAGGCATGTGAAATAGGATTTTTGGCACTATAAGTAAGAATAATCTGATACCAGTTAGTAGCGTGATCATGGTATTAATGGATAAAGTCAGGGAGAGTTTCTAGTAGTTGTTTATCAGTTTACAGATGTTTTTACAAAGAATTTATCAGGTTTTCCACCCACAAGATAAGTGTATTTTATAATTAATATATTAATTGGAACCAGTCCTATCTCACTTTCATGTTATTGGATACAACCAACATAATTAATGGAATTAAAATTCCAGTTATAAATTTGGAAAGAAAAGGTTTCATTCAGCTAAGTATGTATTTGTGGTCATCATCGGTCTTGTTTTTGAAAAAGATGGATGTAACTCTTCATCTCTATGTGAATTATTATAATCTTAACCAAGTTATGATAAAAAATTAGTATCCACTTCCATGCATTAATGATTGTTTTGATCAATTGAGGTGATCTCGGTGGTTCTCTAAAATTAACATGGAATTTAGATATCACCCATTAAGGGTTTGGAAGCAGGATATTCCAGAAACAACTTTCACGAGTTGATAAATCCATTAAGTGTATGGAGTTAGGCCTTCTAGTCTTATAAATACACCAGTTGTCTTTATGGAATCAATTAATCGGATGTTTCAAAGGTATCTCGATTCTTTTGTGGTGGTGTTTGTGGATGAAATATTGGTGTATTCAAGGACAAGGGATGTGGATGAACAAAACTTGTAGACAATGTTGGAAATTTTATAGGATCATCCTTTGTATTACAAACTTTCGAAGTTTCAATTTTAGATACAAGAGGTATGTTTCCTTGGCCATGTTATCTCAAAAAACGGTGTTTATGTGGATCCAGAAAAGATATAGGCTTCAATATCTTGGTAGATTCCAAGGAATGTTTTTGAGATACACGTTTTTTTTAGCCTGGCTAGTTCTTATTGACATTTTATCATGAATTCTCATTACTAGATTCACCAATGACAGCTTTGAAAAGGAAAATTGTTCCATTTCAATGGAATGATGAATGTTAGAAGTCCTTCTAAGAGCTTGAAGTTCTCCTTACATTAGCACCAATCTTGATTTTTCTAGAAATAAGACAAAGGTATGAGGTGTATCAAGATGCATTGGGATCTAGGTTTGTCTGTGTTCTCGTGTAGGGAGATCATGTTGTTTCTTATCTCATGACAATTGTGGTTTCATGGGAATAACAACCCAATACATGATTTAGAGTTAGAAGTTGTAGTCCATGCTTTGTAGACTTGTCATAATTACCTCTTTGGTAAGAAATTCATGGTGTTTTCAAATCATAATATCTTGAAAAACATTTTCTCACATAGATTTTTGAATCTGAGAAAAATAAAATAAATGAAGTATCTCTAGATGTTTGAATTTCACTTGATGTTTACACTGGGTAAATGAAATTTGGGGGCAGATGAATTAAGGGGGAATCATATATTCAGTAGGAAAAAGAGGATTTAGATCAGTGGTAGTTGATGTTGGTGATACCCAACGTGCACCTAGATTGTGAAGACCAAGGTAGTGTTGCAGTTTTCTTTCTAGATTATTTTGTTCCTAATTTTCTAGAAAATTTTTAAGAGGCACATACATCCCATACTGTATGTGTTGCGATGAGGTCAATACTCAATGGTGGGGATACCATTATGGGATGGAATATGGATGTGTAGCGACCCAAAGCCTGACGTACATGGAAATTACATTACTTTTGCAGAATACTTAATACATGACAAAAACAGACACCCAAAGACCGTATTATTTTAGTGTCTTTGGAAACTCAGAACGTAATCTTCTAATCATGGTGAAAGATCTTCAACATCTCCCATAAAGATCTTCCCCTTTGGTTTTCTTACCTAAAACCTTTCTTTATATCCTGGGGAAAAGAAAACATAAAAAGGTTGAGCTAAAATGCTCAGTAAGGGAAATCATAGATAACATAAAACAATCCATAAACATTTGAATGCAAAAACTTGAACATAAAATGTAAACATTAAAATCTTGAGAAAAGACATAAATCTTGGAAGTACGTAAGGAATATATCATAAAGGAACATAAATCATGATAAAATATCATGGGAATAAAACATGTGATTGTGGCAACCATTAAGCACATTATATGATTTCCATAGTAGCCAAGGCATTGCTGCCAAGACCATCTTAGTGGAAAAAGTCCCTTTCTGAATCGAGTTCACTCCTCATTCCAGTCATGTATCACTGAACCGGATTAACTTACCATTCCAGCCATGTTTATCTCATGAGATATAAACATTTACCCAATGCATTTTAGGGAGATATAGGTCTCACCCATCTCATAATGAAATCATTCTTACTTGTGCCACAACATAAACATAAATCATTGCTCATAACCCAAAGAATAAATTGGGTTTCATAAACATCATCCCATCATAACATAATCCATATAAAACAAATGGATATCATTTCATCATAAGAATAATAAAACCATGTAAATAATAAAGTCATTATAATCATACTAAATAATGTCATCTTAGATGGAAAATAGTTTTGACAAAACACATGAAATGAATTCTTGAGAAAATATCCTTCTTTTTAAAAATAATTTTCTTTTCGCAAAATGACATTCAATTTTTAAAGAAAAGGATTTTCTTGAAAATAATCATGAAATATTGTAGAGTAATATTCATGAAAATAAGGCATTATAAAACTGTAAAAATCCGTTCATGCCGTATAAGTTAAAAAACATTCTCCTCGTACTTTTGTCAGAAAAGTAAAAAAGTACCTCGTACGGAAAACAAAAGAAATATTCCTTACATACCATGTAGTAAAAGTCAAAAAAGGATAAAAAGGACATTAAACATATATGAAAAGATATTTAGAAAACATGGACATGGTTGATAACAATAACCCCAGTAAATACTTATGAATAACATTCTTGGATAAGAATGAGATTGGAATAGTTATCCCTTACCTTATGTCTGATATGCTTCGTATGTATCCGAACCTCCTGTATAATGATTTAAATAATTTCATTGACTTATTATAGGATCATATAAATTGTTATGATATCATATATGGTTCACTTATGACTTTATATTACCCGTTCTTTTGTAAATTCCATGTTAAAAAATTGTTTCATTTATCATACGTGTTTTGAATTGTTGTTCTTGATATTATTACTTATATCCTGATTTACATAATTCCAGAATGTAAAACATGATTTATATATAATATATATTCAGAATATTCATATATATATATGATATATCGATAAATGGAATGAAATACATCATTCATGGAGATGGTAGGTCGTACGTACGCATGAACGTTGTTTTCGTTTCCTTATTGAATTGAATAGACTTAAGTAGATGACATAAATATATATATATATATACATAAATCCAGTATCATTGTTATTTCATATATTTCATTATTATTTATTATATGTACTTTATAATAATTCATTAATGGTTAACATGGAGAATGAATCTCATCGCGTCGTGGAGACGGTAGTCCGTACGTACGCACGAGCGATGATATCATTCCCATGATCGTGGAATTGTATTGAAGTGTATTTATAATAATTCAGAATCAATATCACTTTACAATAATCATATATAGTCATTCTTTACACCATTATAACCATCCATGTAAGGTGGTGGTGGAAAACAGATTACACCACGGCGTGGAGACGGTATTCCGAATGTAGGCACGCACGGTGATTTCATTTTCCGTAGGATGGATAGAAGGTTAAATAGGGTTGTTTCATATTTATAATTACATATCAATTTATGAGTTATATTTATGTTATTACTTCATAATTAAACAACTAAAGAAGAGGAAGTAGAAGAACAAATAAATTTGAAATAATCAGTAATGGATATTACCTCTTCTTCGACACGCCTCTTTGAAACCTCCTCTTAGGGCAATGAAATTGGTATTTGAAGAAGACCAGGACCTCTAGTATGTTTCTAGGGAAGTTTATAAGGAAGATATATAGGGTTTGGCCTAGCTTGAAGGCTAAAAATGGTGTGAGGAGGAGAGGGAGTATGTGCCCTTTTATAAGGGAGGAGAGGGGCACCTTAGGAAAAACTTAAAATATTATTTTATTATAAAGTCATATTCTATTTTTAATAGCTCAAAATTGATTTATTTAGAATATACGGTGGGGATGGTTCTAAATCCTCTCAACCAATAGATTTTGGACAAGTTTAGGTTACTATTTTAACCTTATCGTTTAGATTTAACTCTAAGTTAAATAATTTAACTTTTACCATGTCTTCATGTTTTATTACATTATATGGTTAATAAACTTACTATAACAAGCCAAACGAACCCCAAGTGGTTCATTGTTAATATATATAACCTTATATAAGTCATTTTTCCAAACCTTAGATTTTTAGGAATAAAATAACAATTAATAATATAATATTTGTTTTAAAAACTATTTTATGTCAATTTTGACACTATTTGGTAATTGATTTTTGTGAAAATCATAACAGCATTATTAGTTCAAAAAAAGTTAATTAAATCACTAATAACATGTCATATTAACCTATAAAATTAGTTTAATTCATAAAAAGTCTCAAATTACATTTATTTGGGTATTTATAATATCAATTATTTTAATATTTCATTATTTAGATAATTAATGCATCACCATTGTGTCATAAATAAATTAAATTGTTTAATGTCTAAAATTATAAATAAAATTCCATTAGGTAATAATGATTTTTATATTTCTAATGAACATTTATAGTCTAATTTCTCTTATGTATAAACCTATATTAAAAATGTTTTAGGTATTAAACATTGATTTTAACTATTTTAACTCTTTTTTAAATAAAATAATAATAAATGTCCTAATCTAATTGAAGTGGACCTAAATGATAATATTATATTCCTAAGGTTGTTTTTGGTCGAATTATACTTATCCAATAGAATTATAACATGTTTTAGGGTAATAATTATATCATTTTTACCCCTAATTACCCTATTTACTTTTAACCGTGGTAAATAAAAGTAAAAAGTTACTATTCACCAAAAATTATTTTTATCTTATTGAACCACATTTTACTCTTTGATGTTAACTATGTCTCTTGAATTTTCAAAATTCCACTCACAGAAGCGGTAAAATTAAGTTTTATGTAAATTTTCAAATTCTCATAGGAGGTGGGTAAAAGACGGTGAAAAGTTCAATAAAATTTTTATATATCTAAAATTATTATAAAATGACTCCAATGAATTACATTAAACATATATAGTTATTATGTATCAAATTTTTACCTATAATAAATTTAAATAAAATAAATAATTATTTAAATAAAAAGTCAATTTTTAAATAGTAACCTAGTGTTTTCACTATTCATCAAAAATTGAATGTTTTCATAAAAATACCAAAAATACACCCTAGGGTAATTTCGATATTCCGAATCCAAAAATGAAGTCAATTTTGAAAAATAAAATTTCAAAAAGAGGGTATTACTATTCATAACAGCTAGTTTATATAATATTTTAATAACATATCATTGTTTAGTGAAACTCGGTATTGCGTACAACACACACAATCGTGGAAGGTCGCGATTGCGTGTAAACCAAGTCAAGTCAGAGTTGCGTGTAGTGCAAGCTTCCTTTGTTATTGTGTATAATAGTATCCAATCGTATTTCATTTATACATTGAATATATATATATATATACACACACTCAATGTTGCGTAGAATAAATTCTATCAAACGAACTTTAAATTTTGTCTAACATGAGCCATGAATAGTGTTGTGTATATGGTGTTGCGTATAGAACAAGATAATTTTGGTGTCACGTAAAACACAAGACATCAATGAAATTAAAAATAATAATTCTCATCAAATCGTGGGTTGTTACATTCTACCCCCCTTAAAATGAATTTCTCCCTCGAAATTCATTGAGGTTATAAATGGTTTACTACTTGAAAGTTTCTTTCATAGAAACCCACATCATAAAAAGGGATACCAAAACATAACTTTAAAAAACTGAAGTATGAAATGTAACGGTTAACCAAATTAACTCATCACTGGGTTTTCACATAGGATAACATAGGTGAAAATATGGATGTGGAAGAGAAATCTAACCATCAAGTTCTGATGGAGAGTGGAAAAGAACGTAGCTATGAAAAATCCATCAATCACAAAGCCATAAATTTGTGATGATCTAAGGTGTCATCTGATTTATCGGGTATGAGGGTACTAAGACAACGTTTTTAGTTTTCAAGATCATTACCTTAATGCTAAAGAATTGATGAATTAAAATAAATACTTACTTGATTTTGGTAAAATCTCACCATTGTTCATTCCTTGAACAATTTCCACTTCATCTCTTAAAGAAATGAAGTTGAATTTGTCATTCGTGAGGTGTCAACAGATCATGCGATATAATGACAGGTCCTTCCATTTGTTTCTATCGAAAAAAATTTAGCACAATTTATTAAATATTCATAAGTCCATCTATCTTGAGATTAATCATATATGGTTGCTAAAATGGACTTATACTTCATCTATCATAGCACTTAATAAAATAAAACAAGTTTCTACTAACCAGGGACTTTCTGTAGGTCAGTGGTATGCGATAAAGGTCTATCGTACTTTAGTTGTGGGTTTCATTTCCATAGCCTTGTCCGACACGACAGGTTTTCGCTCATCCTATGGGTTGTCCTTTTTCTAAAACTATACTATTATAACATTCCAGAAATAATATCGAAAAACAAGTTCTATCCTTAAATAATATTATCTTATGTCCAACATAATCCATTCCAATATTTAGGCTTATCAAAAATACATCTGTCCAATAGTATAAAGAAAATTATTACTAGAGAGTTCATATACCAAGCATGTGAATACCATAATTTATCTCCCATATATCATAAGATATATCTTGTTGGTCATATTCCAAAAATTTGAATACCTTAATCATGTATTCTTTTGAAACATGAATTACCATAGAACCTTAGAAAAAACATGAATGCTGTCAAAATTTAACTCATTCCACACACCAAAATCCCAAAATTTCTATATACTCAAACCATGATATCACTTTGTCCTTATATCAGTCATGAGCTCATGAATACTTTCAAAATTTTATTTTCTCTTTATCCCTTCATTAAGCGCATATCATCTTCTTTACAAAAATATCTGAATAACCTTTTATGGTTACCAGTACCATTCAACATATACTTTCAAATAATTTAGGAAAAACAATAGTGTAACAATTCTTAGATGTTTCTTTATTCCATAGTACCATTAAATTACCTATACAACATAACTCTTGATAAACATACAACCATTCCACTACCTTCTTAAACCATTGACCAAGCTTCAACACTTCTTTCATCTCATACATCATTTGTAGTCTCCTCATCATCATCCACATAAATAATACCCATAAGACCATGCTGATTCTCTTCATGATATTTTCCTTTAGGGCATTGGTTTCCATAATGCCCATACATTCCACATTTAAAACATCTAATCATTGTTGATGTCGTAGAAATACCATTATCCTTCTCCATGGTGTTAACTGAACCTTTTCCTTTTCACGTACTAGATTTGTGTCCTTATTTTCCACACCCAAAGAATCTTCCAGTTCCTTTGAAACATTCTCCTTGATGCCTCTTCCCACATGATTTACATGAGAGAAAATTGAACTTTATTTCCTTTATGATCATCATGAAACTCCATATTTCCCTTATTAGCTGAGTCGAGAAACTTACCAAAGTTGAGATTATTGGCCATATTATGAGATTGCTGATTAGGAATAATAACAATGTTTAGACTTCCAAATCCCATTTCATTTGGTTTCTCAATAAGAATAACATTCCATTTTCCATCATATCCTCCATTATCATGAATCTTCATGTTTCCATCCATTTTCTAAAACCCAAAAATAATAGTGTGAGAGGAAAAAACCATGCTAGGGAAAACAACATAATAAATGGGGAGTACTGTCAATATCTAATATCTTAGGTACAATTCTAAGATCATTACCGTAATTCTAGGACTATAACCTATACGTATACTTATCCTTAGGGCCTCCCCTAGACATACATTATAAATATCTCTAGGGATTTCACTAATTTTTTCACATCCTAGTTTCCAAAGGTTAACTAAACCTTCACTCTGATACCAACTGCAGCGACCCAAAGCTTAACTTACATGGACATTACATTACTTTTGCGTAATACTTAATACATGACAAAAATATATGCCCAAAGACCGTATTAGTTTAGTGTCTTTGGAAACTCAGAACATAATCTTCTAATCATGGTGAAAGATCTTTAGCATCTCCCATAAAGATATTACCCTTTGGTTTTCTTTCCTAAAACCATTCTTTATATCCTGGGGAAAATAAAACATAAAAAGGGTGAGCTCAAATGCTCAGTAAGGGAAAGCATAGAGAACATAAAACAATCTATAAACATTTGAATGCGAAAACTTGAACATAAAATATAAACATCAACATTTTGAGGAAATACATAAATCTTGGAAGTATGTAAGGCATATATCATAAAAGAACATAAATCGTGATAAAATAGCATGGGAATAAAACATGTTATTGTGGAAACCATTAACACATGATATGATTTCCAGTGTAGCCAAGGCATTACTTCCAAGACCATCTTAGTGGACAAAGTCCCTTTCCGAATTGAGTTCACTCCTCATTCTAGTCCTGTATCAATGAACCGGATTAACTTACCATTCTAGCCATGTTTATCTCATGAGATATAAATCTTTACCCAAAGCATTGGAGGGAGATATAGGTCCCACTCATCTCATAATGAAATCATTCTTACTTGTGCCGCAACATAAACATAAATCATTCCTCATAACCCAAAGAATAAAATGGGTTTCATAAACATCATCCCATCATAACATAATCCATATAAAACAAATGGATATCATTTAATCATAATAATAATCAAACCATGTAAATAATATAGTCATTATAATCATACTAAATAACGTCATCTTAGATGGAAAATATTTTTGAAAAAACACATAAAATGAATTCTTGAAGAAAATATCCTTTCTTTTTCAAAATCATTTTCTTTTCACAAAATGACATTGAATTTTTAAATAAAATCATTTTCTTGAAAATAATAATGAAATCTTTTAGAGTAATCTTCATTAAAATAAGGCGTTATGAAACCGTAAAAATCCGTTCATGCTGTATAAGTTAAAAAAACATTCTCCTCATACTTTTTTCGAAAAAGTCAAAAAGTATCTCGTACGGAAAAAAGAAAGAATGATTCCTTACATACAATGTAGAAAAAGTCAAAATGGGTAAAAATGAAATTAAACCTACATGAAAACATATTTAAAAAACATGTACATGGATGATAACAATAACCCCAGTAAATACTTATGAATAACAATCTCGGATAAGAATGAGATTGGAATAGTTATCCCTTACCTTATGTCTGATATGCTTTTTATGTATCCGAACCTCCTGTATAATGATTTAAATAATGTCATTGACTTATTAAATAATCATATTTATTATTATGATATCATATATGGTTCACTTATGCCTTTATATTACCTGTTCTTTTGTAAATTCCAAGCAAAAAATCCATTTCATTTATCATATGTGTTCCGACTTGTTGTTCTTGATATTATTACTTATATCATGATTTAATTAATTCCAGAATGTAAAACATGATTTATATATAATATATATTGATCATATACATATATATATGATAGATCAATAAATGGAATGAAATACACCGTTCATGGAGACGGTAGGCCGTACGAATGCATGAACGCTGTTTTCGTTTCCATATTGAATTGAATGTAATTAAGTAGATGACATACATATATATATATATATACATAAATCCAGTATCATTATTATGTAATATATTTTATTATTATTCATTATATATACTTTATAATCATTCATGAATGGTTAACATGGAGAATGAATCTCATCACGTCTTGGAGACGGTAGTCCGTACGTACGCACGAGCGATGATATCATTCCCATGATCATGGAATTGCATTGATGTCTATGTATAATATATCAGAATAAATATCACTTTACAATAATCATATATAGTTATTCTTTACACCATTATAACCATCCAAGTAAGGTGGTGGTGGAAAACAGATTACACCACAGAGTGGAGATGGTATTCTGTACGTACGCACGCACGGTGATTTCATTTTTCGTATGATGGATAAAAGGTGAAATAGGGTTGTTTCATATTTATAATAACATATCAGTATATGAGTGATACTGATGTTATTACTTCATAATTAAACAACTAAATATAAGGATGTAGAAGAAGAAATAAATTTGAAGGAATCAGTAACAGATATTACCTCTTCTTCGACACACCTCTTTGAAACCTCCACTTAGGGAACTAAATTTGGTCTTTGAAGAAGACCAGGACCTATAGTATGTTTCCAGGTAAGTTGAGAACATAAATAGGAAGGATTTGGCCAAGATTGGAGGCTCAAAATGGTGTGAGTAGGAGAGGGAGGAGGTGCCCTTTTATAAGGGAGGAGAGGGGCACCTTAGGAAAAACTTAAAATTTTAATTTATTATAAAGTCATATTCGTTTTGTAATACCTCCAAATTGATTTATTTCTAAGATAAGGTGGGTATGGGTCTAAATCCTCTCAACCAATAGATTGTGGACAAGTTTAGGTTACTATTTTAACCTTATCATTTAGATTTAACTCTAAGTTAAATAATTTAACTTTTACTGTGTCTTCTTGTTTTCTTACACTATATGGTTAATAAACTTACTATAACAAGCCAAACGAACACCAAGTGGTTCATTATTAATATATATAACCTTATATAAGTCATTTTGCCGAACCTTATATTTTTAAAAATAAAATAACAATTAATAATATAATATTTGTTTTAAAAACTATTTTATGTCAATTTTGACACTATTTGGTCATTGATTTTTGTGAAAATCATAACAGCATGATTAGTTCAAAAAAAGTTAATTAAATCAATACTAACATGTCATATTAACCTATAAAATTAGTGTAATTCAGAAAAAATCTGAAATTACATTTATTTGGGTATTTATAATATCAATTATTTTAATATTTCATTATTTAGTTAATTACTGCATCACCATTGTGTCATAAATAAATTAAATTATTTAATGTCTAAAAATTATAAATAAAATACCATTAGGTAGGAAATCTTTTTAGATTTATAATTAATATTTATAGACAAATTTATCTTATGTATAACCCTATATTAAAACTGTTTTAGGTATTAAACTTTGATTTTAACTATTTTAACTCTTTTTTAAATAAAATAATAATAAATGTCCTAATCTAATCCAAGTGGACCTAAATGATAATATTATATATAATATGGTTATTTTTGGTCGAATTATACTTATCCAACATAATTATAATATGTGTTAGGGTAATAATAATATCATTTTTACCCTTAATTACCCTATTTACTTTTAACCGTGGTAAATAAAAGTAAAAAGTTACTATTCACCAAAAATTATTTTTATCTTATTGAACCACATTTTACTCCTTGATATTAACCGTGTCTCTTTGATTTTCGAAATTCCACTCACAGAAGCGGTAAAATTATGTTTTATGTAAATTCTCAAATTCTCCTAGGAGGTGGGTAAAAGGCAGTGAAAAGTTCAGTAAAAATTTTATATATCTAAAATTATTATAAAATGACTCCCATGAATTACATTAAACTTATATAGGTATTATATATCAATTTTTTACCTAAAATAAATTTAAATAAAATAAATAATTATTTAAATAAAAATTCGATTTTTAAATAGTAACCTAGTGTTTTCACTATTCATCAAAAATTAAAAGTTTTCAGAAAAATACCAAAAATTCACCGTAGGCTAATTTCGATATTTTGAATCCAAAAATGAAGTCCATTTTGAAAAATAAATTTTCAAAAAGTCGGTGTTACTATTCATAATGGCTAGTTTATATAATATTTTAATAACATATCATTGTTTAGTGAAACTCGGTATTGCGTACAACACACGCTATCATGGAAGGTCGTCATTGCGTGTAAAGAAAGCCAAGTCAGGGTTGTGTGTAGTGCAAGATTCCTTTGTTATTGTGTATAATAGAATGCAACCTTATTTCATTTATACATTGAATATATATATATATATACACTCAATGTTGCGTAGAATAACTTCTACCAAACTAACTTGAAATGTTGTGTAACACGAGCCATGAATAGTGTTGCGTATACGGTGTTGCGTATTGAATAAGCTAATTTTGGTGTCGCGTACAACACAAGACCTCAATGAAATTAAAAAGAATAATTCTGATAAAATCATGGGTTGTTATAGGATGGGATTTCATTGTTTTGGTTTATAGATCAGACAATCCTACCTATATCTTGTTAGAAACAACTTTTTAGGTGTAATGTCCCAGCCCGATAGCCACTAAAATCAGTTCCCCAATCCGGAGCACCACATGACCTCAGGAACACCTCCCCGTATTCCATAGACTTCTGAAAAGCGGTGTAGGTCTAGAAAAAAACATGGGAGACTATACCCACTTATCATAGTGAAATAGTGACATAAATTAATTCAATAGATAATTGATCAGTATAAATAGAAAATGGGTAGCATACAACCAAAATACAACTAGTCACCAAGTGACATATGAAATTAAAAAGTTAATTGCACACAAAAAACTAGAAAGTCGTAAACAATATCAAAACCAATCCACAAAAATATCTCGAAAATATACTCGATTCCCAACCCAATCCTGAAATCCCATGCTCCAACCCATAAACCCAGGCAAAGAACTAAACACTAGTTCCATATCCCAAACCTATAAAAAAATAAAAAATTTCTACTCGAGTACCCAAGTTCCATGGAGGCTTTAGAATCCTATGAGTAAAACTCATTAGGCCGCCACCAGTGGTTCTTAAATCAATATCCAGCCTATATAATAGTGAATGCACATAATCAATGTTGTAGTAGATAAAAAATGTCAAAGTAAAGTAGGTTCTTCTCAAAATATTTATTAATCATCCATTTAAACTCAATAAGTCATGTTATATCAACATCATGGAAAAATATTCCATTTTATTTCACAAGGCCATTATTTTAACTGATTATTTAATCCAAACTAAGATCTATAATTCCATGTCCAGTCTTCCCAACCCGAGTATGGAATTCCTTGTCCATACCCATTGTGTTCAGGAGCGTTATGTCCATTCCATGAATAAACCTGAGTGTATAATTCCATTTCCATACCCCATGTGTTCTTGAGTTCCATGTATATTCCCTAAATTAACCTAAGCATGGAATGCCTTGTCCATACCCCTTGGGTTTAGGAATTCCATGTCCATTCCTCGAATAACTACGATGCACCGAGGTACCTAAATTACATGTCAGGCCCACCCAAAAACCCATTAATACTAGATAGTCATCCCATCATCATTAATTTACATTTTATAAAATCATTAATCTCATTTCATAATAATTAACCATCCCTCATTTACCATGGTCCCAACTGACCTTCAAAAAAACAAGTTATAAAATACCCTGCCACTTTTTGCAATTCATATCATCTTTTAAAATATTTCGAGCCTTTAACCAACCATTTTCATTATCAAAAAATTTCAAAACTACCCTTACAAAGGGTATCTCTCTCTTTAACATCAAAAAATGGACCAAGGCCAGTCATTTCAATCAATTCACATAAAATAATCCATCATGGTATTTCCACAAGTATAAATCACACACGCCAAATAAAACGCTATTTAAATCCACATAGAACCACTTTTAAACATCTTGAGGTCAAATACTCCTTTCCAAATTATTTACTCATATAAAAACACCATTCACTTCTCTAAAAACCCACAACTGATTTAAATCTAAAACATTAATTTTTAAACCATTTCAAAATCTCATTTTAAAACATTTTACAAAAATGACATGTAACATTTCATACATCTCTTTTACCATGCTCATGCATCAATTCTGCAATAGTAACCATTTATTTTATAATTACCAAATATCCACCTTTACTAATTAATTCTATCATTTTCAATGGTTTGGAATATCCATGGGTAACCCTAGGTTAAGTTCCAAATCATCAACGGGTCCAAGGGGATCTGTGGGGGGTCACGAACCTCCTAATTATACCCAATTTACTTTCCTTAATCGAAGACACAAAATACAACAAGGAAGAAACTTTGGATAGCTACATGAATATATAAAAACATGAAGACAATAAGTAAAATATTAAAGACCGCCTACCTCATGATCGAAAACATTTACTTTCTCAAATACATCCCTTGATTAGAACTCAACTATGTACTAACACTAGAATAGATAACATCATATAAAAACAGGGGTTTAGGGATTTAGAATGAGAGGAAATAATACACCAAGACTTTTCCAAAAGAAAAAAATTCAGTGGAGTCAAGTACTTACCCTAAGCTTTAGTTCACACCAAACAACACTCAAAACAACCCAGAAATGAAGGAGAAATGCCTCAGGAGGAGGGAGGAGCTACTGGTTCATCGCCCTAGATGTAAGGAGTCAAATGGGGAAGAAAATTAGAGAGGAATCATTTAATACCAAGAGTTAGAAATTGTAATTTTCCAATTTTTAAGGGTCACACGGTTTTGTCACATGGTTGGTCAAACCATGCGCCAATCATGTGACTCCCTCCGTCTAAGATGTGATAGGCCACACGGTTTAGTAGGCTACCCCACACAGTTTTTCAAACTATGTGGAGCCCATGTTCTCACATTTATCCAAGATGGCCTTAAGACACATGGTTTTTAGGGCCACCTTTCATAGTTTCCATAACTATACACACCCCTTCTAAAGAACACATGGTTAAGTCGCATAGATTATATTAACCTTGCACCAACCGTGCTCTCAACATAGATTAGCCCATTTTTTCCTCCTTTTCATGCCTCAAACCCCCAAAACACCCCTAACACCTACCCTACTCAATAGATATATTCCAAACACCAAACAATCTGACCTGAAAATACCCTACCTTTGGGTAAAGATCTTACAACCTCCCCACCTTATAACGGCTCATCCTTAATTCATACTTCACACGCATCCCCAAACCTCCAAGACAACCTATCAAACCATTATCCCATTAATCAAACTCCCTCTCCCTAACCCTCTCATAAACACATACTTACCATCACAACATGTGAAACCAAGAAATAACTCCACCTGAAGGATTTTCCCCACTGACATCCACAAACACGAACTTGTTTCTCCTCAAAGGATGCATCCACCACAACCTCATCACCACCATCATCAAACACAAGATAACAGTTATGGAAAAAATTTCTAAACCACCCCGCAAAAAGGTCATCAAAAAATCACTACACAACCTCATATGATCCAATCAGGACACCTCTGGTCTAATTCTAAAATCACTTCACTCCATCTTATTCCCTTTTCAAAACTTTAACACGACCCACACTTGAAATCACCTAAAAAAACTCGATTCTAACAAAATTTCCCCAACCTATTCTGGTCCAAAAACCATGGCCCGTGGCCACATTTCATATTCATACAAACAAGAAACAACCAAAGAACTACACTTATCTCAATATTTTAAATTTCCAAACTTGAGAAAATTCTCGTACAAAAACTAAACACCGAAATGGATCTTACCCAAGACTATCTAACCCATAGCACCAGTTACATAAAAAAATGACCACTTACCTGGTGTGGTTATCCCAACCATATTCTATAACTTGCAATGACTATTTCCTAATGTTTGGAACCTTAAACAATGGAAAGGACCACTAGGAACTTGAACTCACTTCACAACACACTCGATGCATTTCCAACTCACCACGTACAAACATCCACGAGGGAACTATCAGAATACAAAACTAGAATAACCGTTGAAATCACCTGGAATGCACGCACCTTCATAATACATACATCCAATAAAAAAACTTTTCTTCCCTCATATCCCACTTTGGTTCCTATAATTCACTTTCCACCATAAAACATCAGTAAAAGGTAGATTAAACCAACCAGAACATTTCTCTTAGCCAACTAAGTTAGACCATCCCCAGTCAACTCACCTTGTTAATGCTCGATTCCCACCATTAGAACATCACTAGTTAAGTAATACAAGATCCCTTTTCACTTAAAGGAATTCCAAAACTAGAACAACACACCTACCAGTGTCCATGCCCAACTCCCAAAGAGGTTTCATCACCATACCTCTATTTTACATGACCTATCATTGTATCCCACTGCACTTTCAATGCCTTTGAAATAGGAACCTCTAATAAAATATATAACCAAACCAATCTAAAATCCAAAAAATTGTCCATAATCCCACTATAACCAAGCCCAGGTAGACTTCCTAAGGAACCCATACAAACATATCACCAGTTTCTTAATTGGAATCACAATGCCACCATGTCCAACCAACAATACACTTTTCACATCCAAGAATAACATAATTCTCCCTGTCTTAGGATCTTCGATATCACTGCTTCTCTTAAACCATTCCAAATGCCTCGAATCACACTGTGGTCCCAAGCTAAACCCCAAAACATTAACATGTCTATCTAGATTTTCTCAAAACAATGAAACAAACACCCACCACTTCTCATTACCATCTTCTAGGAATGGAATTCAAGGAATTATCTAACATCTGGTTTATCCCGATGACCTCACCTAAAATGGTAGATGGTGTTCTCCCAACATCTACCACCACATATATCACCACATGATAATAACCTACATGATTCCCCACATACAACCAAAAAACACTCTAGTAGCTATCTATAAATCCAAATCTCTCTCATCATACCCCAAACGATGTCAAGATATTGGGAATGATCATCACTAGCTAAAAGTATTCTAAGAAGTTGTCAATGGACACCACCATCACTTTCCCACTTTGGTTTATAGATTATGATAGGCACTTATCCCAATCCACATGTTCATCCATCTCAAACGGAACCATTCCCTCCCATCACATTACATCATCTGCACCTTAATAGAGCTCTTGAGGTCTCGTACCTTCCTACGGATACCCACTAAACCCCACTATAGGCCCCATGAGTCATAAATCACCAGCCCCAAACACCCACTTACACAACTATACAGGCCTCCTGGTCTGTCATTCCCATCAAAAACCCAAACTTGTGACCACCCGTTAACCCAGGGGTCCCTCCCATCCCAAAAAAAATCCATTCCTAGTAAACATTGATTCCACATTGAATATTTACAAATAAACAAATTAAACACCCAAATGATTTCTACCCTTCCAAAACTAACCTTATAATCAAAAAAAGTGATCAGGGGCTTCCTTGAGGAGGAGATCAAGTCACAACCATGAATTTTACTCAAAACTTGATGGAACCCACCATTAATCGATACAACCCTTAAAGCACCAACTCATTCTTCACATCCCAAGGAACCCACAACACTAGCCCAACCTCCCTAGAGGTTACATTAGTTTCAAAAAAACCAACGCCTAACCACAAATAAATTCACAACTCCAAAAAAAACCTTTCCCCATGGCCCCTAGGTCGGACCCTTACTAACCAGTGCCCTCCCTTTATCACTAATGATTCCCAGAACAATCCTTTTTTCCAACACATCCAAAAAAACTAACAGTCCAACTAACCACTCCCATAGTTCATCCACGAAGATCAACTAAATCTACTCCCTAAATAGAGTCTCATCTCACATAAGCCACTCACTCTCCCTCTAATCCACACATAGAACCTCAAACAAGTTGTTGATCTCAAGTGGAACTCCTTCCCTTATTCCGAAATACACTGAACCAAAGGAACCAATTGACCATTTTCTCTAGGTTCCAAGCTAAGAGATAAACCCACACAAACAATGGCACCACAAGACCAACACCCACTCTAGGGTTCAAAACAAAACTCATAAGGTCTCATCCCAAAAATTCCACCATATCCACAAAAACATATGACATTTCACCTCAATCTTGGTTACAACCTAACCAAAGGTACAAGAATCTAACCCTTTTAGCCACACATCAAGACCCCAACAAGACTCACAACCCATAACTGAGGTCTCAAACAAGGGAACTCTCACTCCCCTACCCACCCATACATAGGGTCCAAACATAATATTAGAGGTACCCATTTCCAAATCTTGAGGTCTCATCATTACCCATTTATCTTAGATTAATTTCACTATTTCAAATATCTAAAAATTCATATTTGAAAACCTTCTATTACTAAAACTAAAGAATTTACACTTATTTAAACCATTTTATTTCCAAACACTTAAAAAGGAAATCCCACCTTTTCAAAAATCCTAGTTTTTCAAAATGAAATTTCAAAACATTTTTGTTATCCACAATTTCCACAATTTTCAATTTATAATTCAATTTCACAAATCAAACACAAGCATCATACGAATGACCTATCAATCCTTTGTTCCTAACATGAAGCATGAACCCACACACCCTCTCATATTGTACTATTCCAAGAGATAGAACCTCATAAACTAGTAACATTGCATCTAAGTGCACTACTCTCAGTGGAAATAATGATCAATCAGAAAATGGAACTTCAATTCCCAACCTAGGTAACTTGGTTTTTCCTTCATACATGGGGTTGCATGCACCAAAGCATGAGCTCATTCCCAATCCCTTATAAGATCCTAGTATCCTATTTACCATTACCCATATTGTAATACAAAATAAACACTCTAATTCCACTTTGTAACATCCTGGAATGGCAGCTACTAAAACTGGTGCCCTAAGCTAGAGCACCACATGACCTCAGGCGTGCCTCCTCATACACAAGAGGTTTCTGACTAGCAGTTCGGGTATAAATAAAAACTTGGGGATACAATACCACCTTATCATATTGAAACAAAAAAAATAAATATTTTAAATACATAAATAACCAAAGGAAATAGTATATGGACACTATACAACCAAAAGCCAACAAGTTACTAAGTAACACATGACATCACAAAGTGAAGTGTACACAAAAAACCAGACAGTCATACAAAAAAATAACAAAACCAAACCACCGAAATATCCTGAACATAGACCCAAGTCCCAACCCGGTCCTGACCTCCCAAGCTCTAACCCATCAACCCATGCAACAAAAAAATACTAAGTCCTACTCTTGAACCTATAATAGAAACAATAAGTGTATGCTCAGGTACCCAGGGGTCATGGAGGCCCAATCAGGGTGTGAGTACAACTCAGTTGGTCACCACCAATGGTGTCTAAAGAAATAGTCATCTTATACAATAGTGCATGCAGATAAGCAAAGGTGAGGTAAATAATGAATAGATAAAGAAAAATAGATTCTTCTAAAAAAACATTTTAAAGTCTTCAAGTCATGTTATATCATTATAATGGAAAAATATTACATTTTATTATGAAAGGCTATTCTTTTAACCAATTACTTAATCCAATGTATCCCTACATATTCACATTAATCCAACCAGGATCTAGGATGTCAGGTCTAATTTTCCCAACCTGAGTGTGGAATTTCATGTCCATACCCTTTGGGTTCAGGATCATCATGTCCATTCCATGAATTAACTTGAGTATGGAAAGACATGTCCATACCCATTGGGTCCAAGAGCACCCTTACCCTTCATTTAATTATCCTGGTCATGTAATTCCACGTCTATACCCCTTGGGTTCATGAATTCCATGACCATTCCCTGAATAACTATGGTGCATCGAGGAACCTGAACATTATTTCACGCTGAAACAAAAACTCATTAATCCAAGGTTAGCATCCCATCATCATTAATTTCTATTTTTATCACATAATTCATTTCATTTCATTATCACTAATAATTACTCATTTACCATGGTCCCAATGGACCTTCAATCCAACATTTCCTAAATGACCCAACCCCTTTTCGCAATTTATATCACCTTTTAAAACATTTTTACACTTTAACAAGACATTTGATTTACCAAAACACTTCAAAAGTACCCTTAAACAAAGGTCTCTCTCTCTTTAACATCAAAACACGGCTCAGGTCCAATCATTTCCATAAATTAACATAAAATAATCCGTCATGGTATTTACAAAAGTATAAATCACACACATAAATCAATAACCATTGAAATCCACTTATATTCCCTTTTTCAACTATCTTGAGGTCAACGCCTCCTTTCCAAATCATTTCCCAATTTCAAAACATCATTCCCTTATATAAAAAAACTACAACTAATTCAAATCTAAAACATTACTTTTAAACCATTTCCAAATCCCCTTTTTAAACATTTCACAAAACTCACATATCAAAATTTCATACATCTCTTTTACCATGCTCATTATTCAATTAAATAATAAAAACCACTTCTTTTATAATTAACAAATCTCCATTTTTTCCAATTATTTCTACCATTTTCAATGTTTTGGCACATCCATGCGTAGCCCTAGGTCAATTTCCAAATCATCTATGGGTCCAATAGAATTTGTGATTGGTCTCACACCTACTAATTATGTCCAATTTACTTTCCTTAATCAAATACACCAAATAAAACAAGGAAGAAAATTTTGATAGAAATATTCACATATAAAAACATCAAGACTATGGAAAAAATCTTAAAGACCACATACCTCGTGCTCAAAAACATTTACTTTCCCAAACACAACCCTTGATTCGAACTCAGCCATCCAATAACACTAGAACAAAGAATACCCAATAAAAACAAGGGCTTAGGGATTTTGAAATAGATATGACCACACACAAAGCCTCTTCTAAAAAATGAAATAAAATGGAGTCAAGGACTTATCTGGAGATTCAATTCACTACAAAAAACACTCAAAAAATACATGAAAAATAAGATAAATTCCCAATGAGGATGGAGGACACAATGGTTCATCACCCTAGCTGTAGGGAGTCAAATGGGGAAGAATATTGGGGAGGAATCATTAATTCCCAAAAAAAATTGGAATTCCCCACTTTTTAATGGTCGTACGGTTTGGCCACACGGTTGGCAAAACTATGAACTATCCTTGTGTCTCTCTGTTTCCAAGAGGGGTCAGGTCACACAGTCTGGCAAGCCACCCCAAAAGGTTTTGCATACCATGGAGAGACTATGCGCTTGTCTATGTCTAAGAGGGCTTCAAGCTGCATGGTTTCTTGGGCTACCTTACATGGTTTCCCTAACCATTCACACCCCTTCTGCAGGTCTTATGGTTAAGGCACATGTTTTCTACTAACCATGATACAACTATTCTCTCATCACTGATTGGTCCATTTTTTCCTCTTTTTCATGCCTCAAACCCCTTAAACACCCATAATACCAACCCTACTCGGCAAAGACATTCCATAAACCAAAACCTTAGACCATGACATACCCTACCTTGGTTTTGGGATCTTACATTAGTCTTACTACCATTAAATATTTGTTGTTCATCCTATAATAAAAAATATGTATAAGGTAGTGAAAGTACAACTTTTTTGGATTAGTTTGAAAATAAAAGTGGTTGAGTTTTTGATGAGATGCCTCACTTGTAAGAAAATTAAGGAAAATCACCTGAGATCAGTGGGTATGTTTTAGTCTTTACATAATCCTATTTTGAAATGGGAGAAGATAACCATGGATTTTTTTAAAGGTATCCCAAGAATGGTTTGGAAACACGATTCCATATAGTTGATTATGGATCGACTAAAAATTCCAGCCCATTTAATCCCTATCCATAATCTCATATGGTGGAGGAATTTTCTAAAATCTATATTATATATGTAAAGAAGATGAATTGAATACTAGTTTTTATAGTATTATACTGAGATCAGAGGTTCGCATCTCATTTATAGATATCCTTATAGTATTCCCTTAGGATTCAGTTGAATATGATCATGGAATATCATCCATAGACATATGGATAATCCAAAAGGATGATATAATCATTTGGATACATTCTTCAGTCTTGTTTAATGAATTTTTGTCATTGGAGGAGAATATACTATTATTGGAGTTCTCATTTAACAATAGTTATCAGTCCTTGATACATACGGATCGTTTTTTAAGAATTTTATGGGTGTTCTTGTCATTATCCATTTTTTTGAGAGGCGTGGATAGTTATATCCTTGATACATAGTCCTTTTTGAGATACTTGAATGGGTTGGTGAGGTGTAATATTGGTGGTAATTTCTACCAAGGATTAGTTAAGTGAATAATTTTTTTCATGTATCTCGGTTGAAGAAGCATAAGCCTAATCCTCATCATGTGATTTGATGGGATCACATTGACCTAGAGTCAGATGCTTCATTGATTCATCTACTAGTGAAGATTATGGATAGGTAAGAGAAATTCTTTCATGGTAAAAGCATCGGTATAGTACGGGTTTTGTGGAAACATGGTCAGATTTAGCAAGAAATATGGGAACATGAAAAAAGAAATTGCCATGTAGTGGCCCGAACTCTTTCAGGCCAATAGTGGTTTTCAAATTTTCAAAGATAGAAATACTGATGTTGGGGATAATTTATCACCCCATATTTAAAATAATTAACTGTTTTTTATGTAATATAAGTATATAATGTAATTAGATTACGGTTGGGAAGGTTTGGTAGAGTTTTGTATTGTTTTGGGGCTTTTCAGAACGTTCACAGTTTGATCATGATTATTAGAAACCATGAAAAAACTCTAAAAAATGTTTAATGGGAAAAAAACGTTCACTGGGTAGGTGCACGGTTGGCCTACAGTTTAGCCAAACCATGTAGTCACCTAGATAAAACTATGAAAAGTGGAATAGAGGTGCTGAGCATGGTTGGAAAACATTTTGTCCAAACTGTATAGCCACCTAGGTGGAACTGTAAAAAGTGGAATAGAGGGCTTGAACATGGTCAGAACAAAACTTTTCAAAATTTTCAAGCCAGCCATGTGAGGTGTGTTTGGAGGTAGTGGCTTGTGCACTATTCTCATACAATTTTCCTAACCGTGTGCTTAAACTATGCAATGTTAAAAATTAGATTTAGATTTTGTGGATGTAATCTGGTTTATCCCCTTAACCATTTATTTTCATAATACAATAATTACTCAAATTCAACTCCTCCTAGAGTCTTTAAAGACCCGTACTCTTGATCTAGGAGAATTGTTTTGTGTTTCTTTGTGTTTTGGAGGCCCATATTCAATGGTAAGTGTCAGTTCTTGGTTTTTTCCATAGATTTAATCTTCTTCCGTCTCTTGGATTCATAGATCTAATCTTTTGGGGATAGATTTATATTTTTTAATGAGGAAATATGATTTTTTTTAATAGGGAACAAGATATAAGGCACTTTTTGAGTTTAAAACCATTTTGTTGATGAATTTGTGTCATTCATTGTTTTCTCCTAATTTAGGAAGGTATGTAAATTCAATCTTGACTCCTATTATTAAAATGTGAAGGATTGATTTAAAATTGATTGAATTAATTTAATTTAATTGTGTAATTATTGTGAAAATATTGGTAAAACCCCATATTAGTGATGGTCTGTGGGGTTTTGGAGAATTTGTTTTTGAGAAAAGTGAAATGTTTCATGATTTTAGAATGATGATTTTAAAATATGAATTTTTTTATTCATGTAAATGTATTTATGGAAAGTATTTTCAATAAATGGATTATTTTAATGAAGTGGTTGACATGACTAGATTGGAATGGGTTTGGTATTAATGGTTGGGTGTGAATTGAATGGGTTGGACAGTGTTCGTGAAGTACCCCATCAATGGGATGGAGTGTGGATATGAAGTTTCACCATTAATGGTAACACCAAGCTTGAGTGTGTGTCTGTGGTTTTGTGTGTTTACATAGAATGGTTTATGGAAAATGGAATTGATAAAGGGTTTTTAAAATAATTGTTATGTTTCTTTCCTTGGAAATGGATTCGGTTTGGAAAACAATTTTGGTGTGGAAACAATTTTATGTAAATGTGCTAACTGTTATGTCCTAGTGGTGTTAGTATGGAAGTAATTTGGGGGAAACCTACTGGTTTTTATAATCACCCCTATATGGGAACATTGGTGTGTTTTCCTATATTCAATATCGAGACACAGGTAAAATAAAAGTATCTCATTTATTTAGTGATGCATCATGATACCTTAGGCATGGATTGTGGAGTTGGAGTTTAGAGATTTTTGGGAGATATGGAGTTTATATATTTAGATTCTTTGAGTTTTTTTTTTGTTTTTTGTTTCCCATTATGCTTTGATATTGGTCTTAGTTTCTACATTGTACTATGATATGGTTCTTGATTGTCATTTGGTATTTTTGTCTGTTGGTATTACTTTGAGTTGTATTACACAATTCTAATGGATCATTTGGTGGTTGTTGGTTATGGTTATCTTGGTGTTGTTTTATTATGTTAAAATTTTAAAATCATTCCCAAATTTTTTATGAGTCCATTAGCATCTATTTCCATCCTTTCTTGTCTTTGGGATGTCACCTAAGGCTCAGTAACACCCTCCACCTCTTCTCAAGCCAATGGTGAGGGATAAATCTTTCAGTGATGGGTAGAAGAAAGCTGGGAGGCCTATCTATTTTAATCTCTTTTTTTTTGAATTAGTGGTATGAGGATCCAGTGCCATTTCAACTTAATATGTACAATATTTGGATTATATTTTTTGAGTATATTTATGTAAATACCTGGATTTCCATGTAATTTTTTTTAATTATATGGAATTATTATGAGTCTATGAAATTTGACGGCACTTGATTCTGAGACCCAGTGTGCCTGGAATGAATTTCTAAACATTTTTTCGGGTTCGTTCAATAAACACATGAGTGGAATTTTCTAACTTTTTAATTGTTGCTCAGATTAAAAATCTGAGGGAACTACTGAATCTGCATTGCCAAGATTCACTTAAGGGAGGCTTTACTTTGACCGAGTAGGTCCGGAGAAAAAGTTAAGTTTTGAGACTTTTTAAATTAAATAAAATAAAATAATTTTGTTATTTTATTTCATAAAACTCCAACGAACCAATTATAGGGTGGGTTTGATGTTGTGTCAAGCTATTAAATGGATTGACCTTCCAACTTTAAGTAACGATGACGTTGGGGAAATTATGAAGCTTCCTAATTATTGTGCCCCGTTATTTCCCCACAATGTTACATATCCTCCTCCTCTCCCCTATATATTGAGGTAGGGAAGGGGTATCAGAGAGCTTCCCCAAGCAGTGAAGTGATGAAGGAATACCGTGATGCCAGACCCCTAGAAGATGAATCCAACCCAGCGGGAGGTGACGGTCGACAATGAACTAGAGGGCGATGTGCGAGTGGCGTCTTTGGGGACCGGTCGGAGGAATGAAGAACACAATCCACCATCAAGAACAGATGTTCCTCCAACATTTCGAGTTAGGGGTTTTGATTCTCATTTCAAATTCATGTGAATTTATTGAACTCCCTTAATATCCTCCATAATATGAGCTAATGCAGAGGGTCCAGGCCTAACAAACCCGTCCCAAACCCTCCAATATCTTACTATCCTTGCGCCTCCTTGGAAGACCGTGAGCATGCTGACACATGCCGCAAGAGGAAGGTCGCAGCTCATCTGCCATGGTGAACAGAGGAGGTAGTCGACACAAAATCTAGCCACGAGAAGGGTGACAGTGTGACCGTTGCGCCACAGGCGAACGAAAGCCACGGCCGAAGTCACGATGACCGAGCAGCGCCCATGTGGTGTCGCCACCTCGAAAACTAAACATCCTTCAGGCCATTCGAGCAGCCGGGAGACTGGGGGGTTACACCCCCCCCCCCCCATGTCCGACCGAATCGGGTTGCCGCCCTTGGACCGGGTCGTACCCCTCAGAGTAGGTCATTGCCCTCACATCAGGCCACCGCCCACGGACTGGGCCACCACCCTCAGACCGGGATACCACCCACGGACCGGGTCGGTGCCCTTGGAGAAGGTAGACACCCTCGAAGCAGGTCGCTGCCCTCGATTTGGGCCACGGCCCTAGGACCGGGCCGCCGCCCCACATGGGTCAGGCCACCCTATTTTGGGCAGGCTTCCCCTCTTGCATACTATGTACAGAACCCTATGACTGGCTGAGACCTGACGACTACTAACTTTTCGACTCAGAGTGATGCGACGGCCATGATACGTGATGGGGAGGAGTACCTCAGTAGGCCATGTTGGGGAGAGGTCACGGTACGTGATGGGGAGGAGTATCTTAGCAGTCCACGTTGGGGGAGGGCGGCTCTGTGTGACCCAGAAGACCTATGGTATGCAATGGGAAAGAGTACCTCAGCTATTCCAGGTTAGTGGGAAGCGCCTCTCTATGACGCGGCAGGCACACTGTACTCAATAGAGGTGGAGTTCTCCATCAGTTGAGGTGTTCGACTATGTGACTAGGGATGTTACTAGTCACTACCCCTAGAATAAATTCTAGTGTGGGATGTCTTTACTTTGTGCTTGTGATTGAGGTTATGCTATGTGGTACTTTACTTGTGTGGTAATTTACCTTCGTGGTGTTACCCTGTGGTTTTTCTTTGTCGAACTCTAGGATACCTTCAAGGTCTCAGTGTCCCTACTGAGTATCGTTATACTCACCCCTACACGGGCTTTGCCTGTACCTTGTTGTGTCTTGTGCAGATGATGAGCAACTGGGCAGAGGCTTTAGGGAGTGAGGACTAGGCGGTACACGAAGGATATAGGTGGACATGGAGTGATTTGGAGCTGATTTGTACCTAACCGTCATGTAGGATCCTCAGAGGATGACCCGATAGCTATTTTCCCTTTTTTAGTTGTATTGTCATTTCAGTTGTACTTGTACTCTTAGAGTTGGGCTTTTATTTCGGCCCCTTTTTACTTTCAGCACTCTTTTACTACAACAGTTTTCTTCACAGTTGCATCATGTTGTGTTCTCGGACTGTGTGTTTGTACAAGTTAAAGGAAATCTCTTCCTATTTTAGGGAATATGCCTTTCATTTCTAGTCGCCTTCCCATGGCCTATAGAATGTTGGCTTGGGGTAGTCATGGCACGAGCTTCGGGGGACGGGTCCACTAGTAGAAAAGTCATTTTTAACGTCGTCAATTTGACGTCGGTTTCTTGTAAACAGGCGTGAAATATTTTTGCGGAGACTTTTTGGTGTCGGTTTTTTAAAAACCAATGCCAAAAACTAAAAAAAATAGTTTTGGCGTCGGTTTTTAAAAAAACTGACATGAAAAAATAAAATAAAAATGTTTTGGTGTCAGTTTTTTTAAAAACCAACGTGGAAAAATAAAAAAAATGCTATGATGTCAGTTTTTATGAAAACCGACACCAAAATTAAAAAAAACAAATTAAAATCCTATAGATAGTTCTCTAAGCTTTTATTTGACTGGTCATGGAGCTAAAATGGAGTTACAGATTAAAAGTTATGGATGTTAGAAGTTGATCTTCTCTAAAAGAAGTCTTAATTAAGTCCAAATTTCAATGGCCATAACTTTTAATCCGTAACTCTGTGTTAGCTCCACGACTAGTCAAATCAAATATTAAGGAATTCTCTAAAACCTGGTAATTTATTTTTTATGTTTTGGCGTTGGTTTTTAAAAAAACCAACGCCAAAAATAATTTTTTTCTACTTTTCGCGTCAGTTTTCATAAAAACCGCCACCAAAAATGATTTTCGTTTTTTGCGTCAGTTTTTTTTAAATCGACGTGAAACATATTTTATTTATCCTTTTAGCATCGGTTTATTTAAAATCTGATGCCAAAAATGATATCGATTGGAATTTTTGGCATCAGATTTCTTAAAAAATCGACACCAAAAGACCAATATATATGCTCTTTTGCGTCGGTTTCAAACAAAACCGACGCCAAATAGTATTCACAAATACGCGGGATCAGAATTTCAATTTTTTCACAACACGCATTTAACTTTTTAAAATCCCACCTACATTTTCATACAACTCAATCGAAAATATTTTCATTTACTATATATAAATCCATTTCTCCTTCGTTCATCATTTTCATCCTCTTCGATTCAATCAAGTTTTCAACGTGGCATCAATCATTAATTTGAATACGGTATATATTCTATTCATTTATTTTCTTTATTATTAATGTCTTTCATTTATAAGTAACTCAATTAGATTTCATATAATGATGGTTTAATTTTATTATCGAGTTAAAAATATAAAACATTCGGATGAGATTTACCATGTTTGGTGTAAGTTTAATTATCGATCATCGTTTTCATTATCGCATGAGTTATACACTAAATATAAGAGATATGATGATAAAAACATATCATTTCAATGGAAGATCCAAAAATAATTGAAATGTGTTTGAAGTATTGTGTATATTTTATATCATTTGGCGTATGTGATTTTAATTCATGTTTATCTTGTTTTCTTTAAAACAAGTTGTATCAATAGAAACATTGACATGTTCAACTTCTGACGGCCATAAAATTGGATTCGTAACTCCGTTTTAGCTCCACGACTAGTCAAATCGAAGATTAGGACAAGTTCTAAAACATTGAAAAATAAAAAATTAATTCTTGGCATCGGCTTTTGTAAAAACCGATGCAAAAAATAAGCTTTTTCCATTTATGGCGTCTGTTTTTTTTCAAGAACCGACGCTAAAACTATTTTTTCAACTTTTTGGAATCGATTATTAAAGAAACCGATGCCAAAAATGACGCGGATGAGTTTATTTAGCCTTAGGTTTTTACAAAACAGATGCTAAAAAACAAATAAAATTTGTTTTTGGTGTCGGTTTACAAAAACCGACGTAAAAAGTCATATTTTTTACATCAGTGACTTCAACGTTGGTTAAAAACCGACGTAAAAAATAAAAAAAACTAACGTTAAAGACCTTTTTTCTACTAGTGGTCGTGATAAAGTGGTATCTAAGGAGTTAGTTCTACTGAAGAACTAAGACTCTGATCTTTTCTATGTAAAAATAGTGTTAAATGTTTTGAGTGTGGTTTTCAGTTTGGGGAGTCCAGTGTTGGTGCGATGGTCAACGTATCCATACACCAGGACCCGGGGTTTTGATTTACAACTCAACGCATGAAAACACTGATTGCGTGTGTTTTGAAAAGTATTTCTTATGTTTTATTGAGTCAACTCACCAGGTATAACTTTTAACTATGGAACACCTATTTCTATTCAAGATGCTGCTACAAAGATAGCCACTCAGGTTCCCTGAGAGTGTACGCGATGATGGCCCATAGAGCGATGAGGCCTCGGTATAGGGCCCCCTTATGGCATTGGCACCTTCGGGTGGTGTTCCAGCAGCACCACTGCCCGTTGGATAGTTGTTTCCACCAGACCCACTAGTAGATGGTGCACATCGACTGAACGCATTGCATGAGCTCCAGTGGCAGAGGCCTCCGAGGTTTCGAGGAGAGACGAACCCGCATGTGGCTGATAACTGGGTGGAGGTTGTGTCCAGATTTTTTCACTTAGCTGGGACACCAGTCGATTTTATAGTGATCCTGCCAGCCAGGCTTTTTCAAGCAGTAGCTAAGAGATGGTGGATCCTGATGCTTCAGATACACGATGAGGTGACCATCTTCTGGGTGGACTTCGAGGGCCTTTTTAGGGCAGAGTTCTTCCCAATGACCTTATGCTCTGTGCGTATAAAGAAGATGCAAGACTTACAGTAGGGCAGAATGATAGTGGCCCAGTACTCAGCGAGGTTCACTGATCTCTCTCGCTACTCCACCTACATGGTACAAGACTGTTTCTTTAGTGCCTGGACCTTTGATCAGGGTCTCCAATGGGATATTAGAGCATCTATGGTATCGCTCATCATTCTGATGTAGGATGGGGTTCTTGAGCGAGCACTTTTGGTGGAGAGATTTCTAGATGAGTAGGCCCTAACAGCGAGAGCTACCACCAGATGATAGGTAGTAGAGTCATCTGCAGGAGGCAGTAGGAAGATGACACAGAGTTCCAAATAGACTAGATCTTCTTGTGGATGACCTCGGGATGCAGGTTCAGAGGTACGAGGCTCACAAGGCAGAGGAAGATGGGTGAGGGATACACAGTGTTACACGTTTGGCAGGGAGGGTCATATGGCTCGTGAGTACCCGACCTGCTCTACCGACGACCAGCATATGGTCGAGGGACCATTAAGGTAGTGGTAGAGGTTCGAGTGAGGAGTTTCGCAGGGTGGAGAACATGGTAGAGGAGCTTTCCGTGCAGTAGGCGTTGGGTGGCGTTTTGAGATTCTACCGCCAACACTGCCAGGTGGTCCACCATGACCACAGGGAGTAGGAGGACATGGACGAGCTCAGCTCTAAGAAACTGAGGCCTACGACCACGGTGCTTTGGATATGATTAGAGGTATGATCTGTTTCCACTCCACCTTAGTGGTAGTATTTATAGACACAGGTTCCAGTCACTCTTTTATTACCACAACCATCATTCAGAGGTCAGAGATTCTGGTGGATCTGTTGGCTCGATCCTTACTACTAAAGACCCCTACGGGAGCGGATTCAACGATTACACACTAGTTCCTGCAGTTTGAGCTTACTCTAGGAGGTGAGAGCTTCAGCTGGGATCTCCTAGTATCGGCATCAAGGCCTTATGATATCATCTTGGGTATAGACTGATTATCCACATTCCATGCTCGGATTGACTATATTAGGCAAAAATTGTGGTGTGTTCGCACGGACGGGACAAGGTTTTCCTACACCAGCGAGAAGGGAACCTTTGTAGCATAGGATGGAATTTCCTATAGGAGGGTGCAGCTGATTACTCATCAGTTGGCTAGCCTTACCCTTAGAACATTTGATGTTGAGAGTCTGAGCTAACCTGTAGTGGTGGACCAATATTTCTATATCTACCCTAATGATGTTCCAGGACTACCTACACAGAGAGAGGTATACTTTTACATCGACCTGTACCCCGGGACAACACCGATATCTACACCCGCATATCGAATGGATCCCACGGATATTCGTGAGTTACGTGTATAGTTGGAGGAGTTGCCGAGAAAGGGGTTCATAAGACCCAGTGTTTCTCAATGGGCAGCCCTGATTTTGTTCACCAAGAAGGCAGATGGGAGTTTGAGACTCTCTGTGCACTATCAGTGCCTGAAACATGTGACCGTTAAGAACAAGTATCCACCCCCAAGGATTGATGATATTTTCGATCAGCTGAAGGGAGATGAGGATGTGCAGAAGACGACCTTCATATGTCGGTATGACCATTATGAGTTCTTGGTTATGCCTTTCAGCGTGACCAATGCTCCAACAGTGTTCAAGGGACTCATGAACAGGATCATTCAGCCATACCTTGATCACTTTTTGGTGGTATTCATCGATTACATCTTTATATACTCGGTGATGGAGGATGAGCATGCCTATCATCTATAGATAGTTCTGGATACACTCCGAGAGCACTAGCTTTATGGTAAACTCTCAAAGTGCCTGTACTAGATACGATAAGTACACTTTCTGGGACAAGTTATCTTAGTGGATGGCGTTTTAGTGGATCCGGTGAAGATAGAGGTTGTTCTAGCTTGGAATCCACCCAGGAGCATGACAGAGGTGCAGAGTTTCCTAGGGTTGGATGGATACTACCAGAGATTTGTGCCTGAATTTTCAAGAGTTGCAGCACCCTTGTCAACTTTGAAAAAGAAGGGGCATCCTTTCCTATGGACAGAGATATTCCAACAGAGTTTCCAAGAACTGAGGTAGAGACTGACGAGTTCCCCCTTCTTGAGGATTCCAGAAGAGGGTGTTGGGTATGTAGTCCACTACGACACATCAGGGACCGGGCTTAGATATGTCCTGATATAGGAACGATCAGTGATCGCTTATAGTTCATGACAGCTAAGACAACATGAGCATAACTACACTACCCATGACTTGGAGTTAGCAGTAGTTGTCTTTTCCTTGAATATGTGGCGACATTACTTGATGGGTGAAAGTTTTACAGTTTACTCTAATCACATGAGTCTCATGTATATCTTTTCTTAAAAGGACCTGAACTTGAAACATCAGTGATGGCTAGAGTTCATCCAAGACTATGCCTTTGAGATAGTCTATACTCCTGGGAAGGGGAATCTGGTAGCAAATGTACTCAGTAGGAGGTCTGGTATGCAGTTGTTGAGTGAGGTGACAGAGAAGCCAGCTGCATTGCAGATATCCTTCATCAATAGAGATGGAGCAGCATACCTCCAGTCTATGACAGTCACACCACCACTCCTTCAGTGAGTTAGGGAGGTGTAGCTTGGGGACACTGACTGTGAGGCTGAACGTGCTCTGATATCCTCAGGGCAGGCACCTGATGGATTTTCTGAAGTTGGGGAGCTCATCATCCTCTTCAGAGGACGTACCATGGTACCAGTGGTGCTACAGGATGAGGTGTTAATGGTGTTCCATACGTCCCCTCTGGTAGTACATCCTGGTGTGGAGAAGATGTACTAGGACCTCTAGCATCAGCACTGGTGTCCAAGGATATAGAAGGTTGTAGTGGAGTTTGTTTCATGATGCCTTACTTTCCAGCAAGTGAAGGCCAAACATCAGGTTCCAGCAGGCATAGATCAGCCACTAGAGGTGCCTAAGTAGAAGTGGTATGGGATCTCCATGGAATTTGTGATAGGGCTTCCACATACATCCAGGAGACATGATTTCTTATGGGTGATCGTTGACCAACTCACCAAGTCGGCCCACTTCCTACCTATCTGAGAGCAGGGATCAATAGAGGGCTTGGGACACCTCTACGTACAGGAGATCGTGCGACTTCATGGGGTGACATCGATGATCGTCTCTGATCGTGATGCAAGTTTTATATCCTAGTTATGGAATGGATTGCAGGAGGCATTCGGGACTCAGCAACATTTGAGAACTTCCTTTCATACATAGACTGATGGTCAGATGGAGCAGACCATTCAGACGCTAGAGGACATGCTTCGTGCATGCGTCCTAGATTTTGGCCACAATTGGTAGGATCACTTGCCCTTGGTGTTGTTCACTTACAACAACAGTTACCACTCCACCATCGGTATGGCACCATTTGAGGCCCTATACGGCTGACCTTGTAGATTACCTCTATGCTGGACAGGCCCAAGGGAGTCAGCACTTATGGGTCCAGAGTTGGTATGGGCTACCACTGAGAAGGTGAAGATCATCCAAGAGAGGATGAAGACTACACAGAGTAGACAGAAGTCATATGCTGATAGAAGACAAAGACCTTCAGAGTTCTAGGAGGGGGTCCATGTTTTCTTGCAAGTCTCTCCTCGACTGGGACTATGGAGATTTGGATGAGGAGGCAAGTTATCACTGAGGTTTATCAGGCCATTTTTGGTACTTCAGAGGATAGTAGATGTGGAATACCTCTTGGCACTTCCACCACAGTTGGAGAAGTTGCACGACGTCTTCCACATGTCCCAGCTGATGAGATATGTGCATGACCCATCTCACATCATTGACCACGGCGAGCTAGACTTAGATGATGGGGTGATGTTTATGGAGTTCCTATAGAGATTGAGGATCGACAAGAGTGGATCCATCATGGGTTGTTGATACCTCTGGTGCACGTTTTCTAGCAGCACAAGAACCTCCAGGAGAGCACAAAGGAGTGGGAGGCTCAGATTCGTGCTCAATACCCCTATTTGTTTTCTTAGTATATGTTGTGGCTTTCGGGGAAGAAAATCCCTATGGTGGGGATAATGTAAAGACTTAGATTTCAATGTTTTTTTTAATTATATAGAATTATTATGAGTCTCTGAAATTTCACAGCGCATGATTTTGAGGCCCAATGTGCCCAGAATGAATTTCTGAACTTTTATTCAGGTAAGTTTAGTAAACATGTGAGTGGAATTTTCTAACTTTTGAATCGTTACTCAGATTAAAAATCTGAGGGCACCGTTGAATCTGCAGTGCTGAGATTCTCTTAAGGTAGGATTTACTTTTACCGAAGTAGGTCCCGAGAAAAAGTTATGTTGTAAGACTTTTTAAATGAAATTAAATAAAATAATTCTGTTATTTTATTTCATAAACCTACAACGGACCAATTAAATGGTGGGGTCGGTGGTGTGTCAAGACATTAAATGACTTTACCTACAAACCATAAGTAACGATGACATTGGGGAAATTAGGAAGCTTCCTAATTATTGATCCACATTATTTCCCCACGCCATTAACTACCTTCCCCCTCTCCAATATATATGGAGCTAGGGAAGGGGTATCAAAGAGCTTCACCAAGAAATGAAGTGTTGAAGGAACACCATGACGCCAGACCCTTAGAAGACGAAGCCGACCAAGCAGGAGGTGACGGTTGACACTGAACCAAAGGGAGATGTGAGAGTGGCATCTTTGGGAATCGGTCACGGGAACAAAGAACATGATCCACATTCAAGCATGGATGTTCCTCGGATGTTTCAAGGTTGTGGTTTTGATTCTCATTTCAAATTCATGTGAATTTATTGAACTCCATTAATATCCTCTATAATACGAGCTAACGCAGAGGGCTCGGGCCTAATGAACCCTCTGTTATCTTGTCATCCTTGCTCTTCCTTGGAAGACTGTGAGCATGTTGACACATGCATCAAGAGGAAGGTGGCATCTCGTCAGTTGTGGAAAACAGAGGAGGCGGACGGCATGATTTCCAGCCATGAGAAGGGTGGCGCCGTGACCTTCGTGCTGCCGATGAACAGAAGCCACAGCAAAGGTCGAACCCACCACTGGCAGGTTCCACGACGATAGAGTGGCACACACACGACGCAGCCACCTCGTAAACTGAACGACCTTCAGGCCATTCGGGAATCCGGGAGACTGTGGGGTTACACCCCCCCCACCCACGTCAGACCAAACTGGGTCATCGCCATCAGACCGGGCCGCCACCCTCAGAGCAGGTCATCGCCCTCATGTCAGGCTACCGCCCTCAGACCTGAATGTCGCCCTCACGTCGGGCTGCCGTCCTCGGATCGGGTCATCACCCTCACGTAGGGTCTCCGCCCTCGGACCGGGCCACTACCCTTGGACCGGATCGATGCCCTTAGAGCAGGTTGCTGCCCTCAGACTAGACTGTTGCCCTCAGACCGGGCTGCCACCCCAGTAGGCCGCCATAACCGGGCTGGGTCACCACCCAGTGGTCCGCAGCCCCACGCGGGCTGGGTTGGCCCTTGCAGGCTTCCCTATTCTAACTTATCTGCCCTTGCGGGCCAATCCTCTTGCAGGTTGAACTGGACATCATCCCAGCCCAGATCGGGTCGGGCCGGGTCTGTCTAACCAGGTCGGACCGGACCCGGGCCCCAATCGGGCCCAGAAACACTCAAAGAACCTTAAATTGATAACCAGACACCCGTTTGACAAACTGTCTATGGTGTTGGGACCCTTGGAAAGAGATAGTCCTTTTTCCTTACACCATTAGAGTTTCGGAGAAACATGGATTACATACGGGTCGGATCACACCCGAATCCAATCGGGCCCTCGGCACTGAAATGCCAATAACGCACATACCGGGTGTCTGATTGATACGCTGTCTGTTGTGTGGAACCCTTTGGACATGGAAGATCATCAGGTTACTTTTTTGGGAGACTTTGTTCTGTTTGAGATACGACTGATGGATTGGGGAGCGGTTCTCCCAAGCATACTACATACGGAACCCTGCGACTGGCTGAGACCTGACGACTGGTGACTTTTCGACTCAGAGTGACTCGACGACCACGGTATGCGATGGGGAGGAGTACCTCAGCAGGCCATAGTGGGGAGATTCTATTGTACGTGATGGGTATGAGTACCTTAATAGGCCACTTTGGGGGGAGGGAGGCTTAGTGTGACTTGGGAAACCCATAGTATGTGATGGGGAAGAGTACCTCAGCAGTTCAAGGTTAGTGGAAAGCGCCTCTGTGTGACACGGAAGACCCACTGTACTCTATAGAGGAGGAGTTCTCCAGCAGCCAAGGCATTCTACGATGTGACTAGGGATGTTACTTATTACTACCCCTAGAATAAATCCTGGGGTGAGTTGTCTTTACTTTGTGCTTGTGATTGAGGTTATGATATGTGGTACTTTACCTGTGTGGTAAATTTCCTTGGTGGTGTTACCCTGTGGTTTTTCTTTGTGGAACTCTAGGAGACCTTCGGGGTCTTGGGGTACCTACTAATTATCGTTATAATCACCCCTTCATGGGATTCTCCCGCACCTTGTTGTGTCTTGTGCAGATGACAAGCGGCTAGGCTGAGGCTTGAGGGATCTAGGACAAGGAGGTACGTAGAGAAGATAGGCGGACATGGAGTGCTAATGAGCCAATCTGTACCTACCCTTCAGGTAGGATCCTCAGAGGATGATCCAGTAGTTGTTTTCCCTTTTTCAATTTTATTATTCCTTCAGTTGTACTTGTACTCTTACAGTTGGGTTTGTATTCCAACCTCATTTTCACTTTTATAACTCTTTTACTATAGTCGTTTACTTCACAGTTGCTTCATGTTGTGTTCTCGGACAGTGTGTTTGTATAGGTTAAAGGAAATGCCTTCCAGTTTTTGGGAATACACCTTTTGGTGCTAGTCACTAGGCTCTAGCCTATAGAAGGAGGGCTTGGGGTAGTCACGGCATGGGCCCCGGGGAACGGGTCATGACAATTTATATCATTTAATTTGTTCCTTTATAGATATTGTGTTTGGTTCAGGGTACAATGATTATTATAGGAATGGATGTTTTCAAGTGGTGTATGGAAATATGGGGTCAAGCCTTTTGTCAGACCCCTCTCAATGGTTCAATACTATTAGTCAGTATACTGGTTCAAACCAGCTATTATTATTGATGTTTTAAAAATTGGAGTAGTCAATAAAAACTTTTTATTGAGTTGGTTGTGGAGTAATTGTAATCATTTTGTTATCAATTTTAAATATTATATTATTATATATCATATGATTTTATTTATTATGGTATATCTTTAAACCCTGGAAGCTCTCGATTTGAGGAAATTTATAAATAAAACCATGATGCAGGGTGGAAGACATAGTGCAGGTAGGGGTTATGGTGTAGGAGGGTGGGTCGCGGAATAGGGCACTACCCAGTAGGGATACGGGCCACAACTTGGTTATGGGAATAGGTTGTTAGGCCTTCAGAAATGTATTTAAGATATTTTTTCCTTTGGGACTTAAAATCATGTAATTGGTTTCCTATCCACCCAGTTTAAAAAGAGTCTTTTATTTCATTAATTAAAATGGGTTTGGCCCCAACTTTTTTCGATATGATTATAAAGATATAAAATTAATTTAACTCTGAATATAAATCATGCATTTTGTTTTTCTTTTTCTTATTTACATTATGTAATTTATTTTATTTTTTATAAATCAAATTTCATATTAATCAAATGTTATTTATCATATGTTCTGTTTCTTCCCTTCTTTAATTTTCTTTATTTTTTTAATATAAGTAACACATTTTAATGGAATTGTGATTTCTTTGGATTTGTCGGAGTTTTCAATACCTACACAACATTGTATCAAGGATAAATCTTTCCATAAGCTGGAGTTATTCTTTTTACAACATAATGATATATTTATATATTTATATACATTTATAAATATTTTATTTATTTATTTATTTATTTACTTATTTATTATATATTTTTTACAAAATGTGTATATATTTTTTTTACAGGTATTTGTTTTATATATATATATATATATATATTTGTGTATATATTTATATACAAATTAATGTGTGTATTTATATATTTTCTGAAAAATGTGCGTATATTTTTTATATATATTGTTCCAAAATGTGTGTGTATTTGTATTTGTGTATATTAATATATATATGTTCCAAAATGTGTATATATATTTTTGTATATTTATGTGTATATATTTTCCATATATATTAATATATTTATATATTTATATATTTATATATTTATATATTTATATATTTATTTATTTGATTCCAAATGTGTATAATTTTGCATGTGTATATGTATTTATTTCAAAATGCATTTGTATCTATATATTAATATATATTTGTGTATTTGAATTTATTTTTTTATGTGTGAGTATATATATATTTGAATATTTATTTGTGCATATATATATTTATATTTTTATATATTTATATTTTTATTAATATTAATATATATTTGTCCAAAAAAAATTGTGTGTATATTTTTATATTAAAAAAATGTTTTTTATCATGTGTTTTTTCTTTTATATTAATATATATTCTTTCCCCCGACCATAGCCATTGGGTGTTGGGGAAGGCCTATAGCCACGGGCGAGCATGGTGGTGTCTAAAGGTAGACAATAAATTATTATTCTAATTATTTATTAATTTCATAATACAAAAAAATTTATAAACTTATATATATATATTTTACATGTATATAGTAGTAGTAGTGTTAATAGAGTTGTGAGGTGCTTTAGATTATATATATGGGGTTCGGTGTTCAAATCTCATTGGATTTTTTTTGTCCTATAGCCATTATCACCTGATTGTGGCTATAGGTGTTTCTTCTCCAAGGTTGTGTCCATGGTCGCACCAATGCCCATAGTGTGGGAGGATATTATAATGTCAATAGCCATCCTTAGCACTATAATCGTGCCTATAGGTGTGTCCCTTTCAAAGCTATGGAAATGGGCTATAGCCATGGTTGTGCATGTGGTCAGAGCCTAGGAGGCTATTACAATGCCAATAGCCTCCACAGGTGTTGTGACCATGGTCATCGCCTATGGCCACAATCATAGGTTCCATAGATATAGTCTCCAGTCATGGTTATATCTAATATTTATAGTAGTTGTTGTATATTTATAATGCATTTATTTTATATTTGTATATTTATATATGTATATATTTTAAATATTTATGTATTTATATATTTATATATTAATGTATTTATATATTTACATATTAATGTATTTATATATTTATGTATTTATGTATTTATGTATTTATGTATTTATGTATTTTTATATTTATGTATTTATGTATTTATGTATTTATATATTTATATATTTATTTATAATTTATTAATATAATTTTGTTATGAAATTGATCGAACACCAATTGAAATCGCAAAGCATTTCGAAACCGGAAATGTAAGATCGATCGTAGGCGAAGTGCATCATTGAGAAAGCGGATGTCGTATTTTCATATGACGATGACGACGACAAATGGAAATACAAATACAAGATCAATACAAGAAGTAGAGAACACAAAATGTAGAGCCAATAATCCATCATCCTTTCATTAATCATATCCATGTATTTATAGTGTACAAAGTATACCAAAGTTGGAATATGAAAGGTTGGGCACATGAAGGGGCTCATTGGGAATGGGAGTTAACATAATTATGAAATTCATATTTAATGTTTCATAACACCCCCCCTTGAATGTCATAATTTCATGGAATCTTATATAATCACCACTTAAAAAAAACCATGTGGGAAAAATAAGTGAAGCCAAAGTAATTGATTTCCTTGTCATGCCGCCTCATTTAAAACCTTACCAGGAAAACCCAGTGGGAAAAACCTGATGAAGGGAAAACGAGTGCAGCAATCCCAACTCCCCCTGACTATATCATTTAATTATGTCTTCAGGACATCAATTAATAATATTATTAAATTACGTCTTCAGGACATGGGAGGAAGACGAAAAATAATGAATGTTCTCATTGAAGATTATAACTCTTGGGGATGGCCAACAATTGCCATTAATAATAGATATCCATAATAATTTATAACATTCCTTTGGATATCTTCTATGATGTATGATTTCCTCATTAAAGACCTCATCAAGGAAAAACCCTTCAGGGGAAAACACTTGATTAGGAAAAAGAGTACAATAACATTAAGTCCCCTGATTGTTGCCTCATTAAAAACCTTATCAAGAAAACCCATTGGGAAAACTTGACTAGGGGAAAAAGAGTAAAACAATTAAATCTCCCATTCATAATGAACATGATTTATCTCATAGAATTTCCATGATCAATTCATAACCAAAACATTCAGTTTTGAATTTTGGAATAATAGTAATCTATACCCTTTTGATTTCAATGAATAGGAAAGAAAATTACCTTGTATCATAATATGATTCATTGCCATTTGCAAGGTACATACGCACATGTACATGTATATCCTTCACGGATTAATAAAATGTGCATTTATATTTAATCCTTCTGGGATAAGTGTGTTATTTATCAACCCCTATGTATGAAATCTATCACTTTAACTATTCATTAAGGGTAAAACCATTCCAAAAATTTAATATTTCATCTTCAGGATGATTAATTCAAAATACAAGGACATTCCATGTAATTTCATGATCAAATAATTCATTGATTTTAGAAAACTCTTCAAGAGTGTAGATGTTTTTCAAAATACCTTAATAATACAATGATTCATACAAACCATGGGATGATAAATTCAACTCATATTCTTCCTTAACTTAATATGGATAAATCTTATTCAATTCACCGCATAATTTATCAAATTGGGTGAAAATTCCATAATTTTTAATACGCTTCAGGCATTTCAAATCCTTCTGGGATTCATATAAATATCCAAATAAGAAAGAATATAAGATCATTGATATTCAATAGTCTTTATAGTTTAGATAATCAATCCAGAACATTATATGTTGAACATTTCATAAGTTCCTTTAATAATTTTGGCCAATTATTATGATGTCGACATCTATAAAAATCTATAGTCATCAATGAGTTTTAAAAGCATTCATAGAAAATATATCATCAACAACATTTGATTGAGATCTCATAATTTTTCTGGTACCAGTGTCACTTCAGGGACAATATCTAAAAAGATATAATGCTGTCGATATATTCATTTTCCTCTTCAAGGGAAAATATATTTATTTCTTTCTACTCATGATGACCAATGATTTTATATAATCAGTTCAACCACACTTCAGGTGTGTATAATCAGACTATTGATTTTCAACACTTTACATTCATGTAAGTGTTGTGATAATCTTGTCCATGGTTCTGCAGGACCATATAATATATGATACTCAGTATTTAATTTAATCAACATGCATATCATGCAATGTATACTAACCAGCAGCAAATAACACATGTGATCACTTAGTGGATGCATCTTTCATATAGATGGATCACATGGTAGGTGGGTGCGCCCATATATACTTCTTCATAAGTATATGGGAAATTTATTACCATAATAGCTGCTAATGATATAAATAATTTACCCCAAAAATGGGTACCTCATGGTAAATTATTATACAGGGGGATTCATAATGACTTAATGATAATAAATTTATTGATAACTTTGTAGACATGCATCAATTAAATAAATTCATTATTCTCCCCCTAATGGATGTCTACTATGTTATCAATAAATTGATGCTCGTGTATACTTGAATCAATATCATTCATTATAATTAATCCCAGATGGCCTAAATCATCATGTCATATATTTGAAGTGCCAGGATCAGTAAACTTCTGGTTTACCATTATTGATTCTATTGTACATAACAAATTCTTTATAATCACTTTTATGAATGCTTGTTAAATATCGAGGTACCTCTTTTGTCTCCATATGATATTCATTTTCAAGAATACCGTTCATATATCTCATTGAGACCTAACAAATCATTAAGAATTTGTACTACCAAGTAGAAATATATTCGCTCTTCTGGAGTCGTTTATTAATTTTCACTACCGGTAAATGTACTTATATGATCATATACTAACGCATATATGAGTTCTTTTGAAGCATTTAATCAAAATAATATTTTTCTTCAAGATTGAAACATATAAGATCTTCAGGATCTTTCATTGTGAAAACTCATATTTGTCGTTATAATTTCCACTTATTGTGGTTGATGAATTCATAATATAATCATAACGGGTTAGGCCCATCACCAAGTGGATTATTGCATAATTTAGAACTTCTGGCCAAAATATTTTGGAACTTCAGGTCCAAATATTATTTTACAATACATCTACCTGGGATAGGAGCCCCCACATCTTTTAAAGCTGATGAATGTGGTAGAGAGAACCAATGTGGAAGAATCTTCTGGATTCACGACATGCTTTATCACCATCCAAAATTATAATTCATAAACAAAATTCACTTTATAAAATGAAAGATAAATCATTTGATCAAACCTCATCAACTCTCAAATATTCATTATATCATAAATCATAAAAAAACATGAATAATTTCATTCGCTTCAAGGAATGAGATATAGTAGTTAAAACTACATTCACATCGGGGAATGAATTCATTCATCGTATTTCATAATCCATGAATGATAATTTATTATTTATCAATAATGATCATCTTGCATAAAATATAAATTTTATTGATTATGATGATCATTGTTTTAACAACTTCAGGTGGTAAAATCATTTTCATAATATATATCGGATTATCAAAAATATGTAATTCAGTCATTTCATTTATGAATTATATAAACAACAACATCCACTTCAAGGGATAGATGAATTACATTAGATGATATTGATAAACCATAAGAATATGATAAATAATAATGTTTCTCTTGATATTGTTACTGCGGGAACAATAAATGATAAATGAAGATATTCTTCAATATAATGTCAAAGGACATTATTTTCATATCATCCTTCAGGGATGTATTATTTTATAAATATTAATAAAATTCATTGTGCTCTGTAAATATTTATTGTCATCAAACCACTTCTAGTGGTTATATTTTTATTATTTGTTATAAACAAATATAACACTATGATCATTCTCAAAACATCATATTCACCTCGAACTTGATTTATAATAAAATGAGGTATATTTTCATTCACTTCAGGGAATGAAATAAATCATTTTCAATAAATATTCTCATTCACTCCAGGGAATATAATAAAATTGTTTGTTCCAGTTTTATAGTGTCTTCAAGAAAATTACATGAATATTAAAATCAATTTCATCCACTACGGGGGATGGGTTTTATAGTGTCTTCAAGACAATATCATGGATATTCAACTCATAAATTTCATCAATTTCATCCACTTCGGGGGATGGATATATATATAATATATTTGCGCTTGTTCATCAAGAATATTTAATTTCTCTAAAACATTTTATAAGAAATAAAAGAAAGAGAAGAAATAAAACAAATATTTAAAAATATTTAAAGTAAATATCATCTCCATCATGAAGATTTATATAGAATAATTAAACATGACACCTTCAGGGTGAACAAGAAATAAGAGATATGAAATTTCATGGTTCATGGAATGATTAGAAAATTTCGGATCGACATACGACAGGTACGCGATGATCATCAAACTTTGGCTCAACGTACGACGGGTACGTGTTGTTCATCAAACTTCATCTCGACGTACGACGGGTACACTATGTTCATCGAACTTCCTCTCGACGTACAACGGGTACGTGATGCCCATCATTCAATGGCTCGACGTACAACGGGTACGTGATGTTCATCGTTCAACGGTTCGACGTACGACGGGTACGCGATGTTCATCATTCAACGCCTCGACGTACGACGGGTACGCGATGTTCATCCTTCAAAGACTTGACGTACGATGGGTACACGATGTTCATCATTCAACGGCTCGACGTACAATAAATACATGATGTTCATCATTCAACGGCTCGACGTACAACGGGTACGTGATGTTCATCGTTCAACAGTTCGACGTACGACAGGTACGTGATGTTCATCATTCAACCACTTCTGGTGGTGTAGTTTTTTATTCATTTGATGAATGATGTTTGTCTCTACATAGACCACATCAGTTATTAATCAAATACATTCTCTCTAGGGAATGAAGTAAAATTTATCAACTGTGATTCATTACAGCTCTTAAAGAGCTCATTATTTTTCCCGCAACGAAATATTAAGGAAATTGTATATTATTTTCAGATTTATCAATAGGGGAAAAATAAATGTAACAATATCTTAAATATAAAATAAGACTTACCCTTTTGATGTATCACTTCGAATGAGTGGAGCCGATGCGCATGAGAAAGAGTATGTCAAAAGAATAATGTTTATAAAAACATGTGACATACCTTTTGTTTGTGAAATTTATCTTACATCAATGATATGGATGACGACAGCATCGTCACGATGCCCAATGCGGAGAAGACGATCGTGCTGATAACGGGTTATGAAATTGATCGAACGCCGATTGAAACCGCGAAGCATTTCAAAACCGGAAATGTAAGATCGATCATAGGAAAAGTGCATCGTTGAGAAAGCGGATGTCGTATTTGCGTATAACGATGACGATGACAAATGGAAATAAAAATACAAGATAAATACAAGAAGTAGAGAACACAAAATGTAGATCCAACAATCCATCATCCTTTCATTAATCATATCTATGTATTTATAGTGTACAAATTATACCAAAGTTGGCATATGAAAGGTTGGGCACATGAAGGGGCTCATTGGGAATGGGAGTTAACATAATTATGACATTCATATTTAATGTTTCATAAAAAATTTATATATATTTATTTATAATATATTATATTTACATATAAATTTTTCTAATGTATTTTAATATATTATTAGATATTTTTATTTCTTAATATAAATTTTAAAAAATGTATTACATAAATTATAGAAATAAATTTAATAATAATTTTTTATTATAATATGATTTAATATTTTCAAATCAGTGTACCTTTTATCATCACTAAAGTAGCACTGATAAATGTTAAAGTTAGAGGTGCATCATAAGTAATTGGGATCATTCCCAACAATAGTTTTTTGTTAATTTGTTTTTCACTCCTTAAAACTAGGTGAATAAAAACCTTGAAATCCTAGATAGAGGATATTTCACATAAAAAAATATAATTATTTTATAAATAATAATCACTTATTGTCTTGGGATTATTTCTTTTATTTAATCAGTTTACTACTCAAGATTTATTGTCAATACAATGAAAGATTCAAGTGTAGAATCTATCTATCGGTATACATGCACGCTCTTCAAATCTCAGAATGTTGTGGAGGGGTCTTTGTGTGATATTTCTCAAGACCGATCACCTTCTATCATTTCCATTAATCGTAACTAGAATTCCTTCAACACTGGAAGGAGTTTTTAGAGATATCTCAAATACTTGATAGGGAGGAAGAGGATTGATGCTCTCCATTCATGAAATCATTCTAGAGAAAGTTCTCTCTATGTTTGGGAGAATTATCTAGCGAAGAAGATTATGCACAAAAAAATACTTAATCCAGAAATGATATAATATGGGTTTTATACTTACTATTAGATATTAGTTATTATTTAAAGTCCCTTGGATAATATATTTCTTCTAAAAACCCCCATGTTGAATCATAATAATATCATTGTTAATATTTCCTCGACTTGTATTGAAATCACATATATGTGATTATCATATCAAACATATCCTTGACTTCACCCATAAATCCTCCTTGGTATTTATTGAACCTAGAATAACTGTCATCTATTTAATTAAATAAATGTCACTGTATGATTCATTCAAAAAATATTTATGCGATCAACAAAACCTGAATAATTATTATTTCACAGAACCTGAGAATAATATTTATACTGATGTAAAATCCAAATTGAATTTAACTAATGTTTCGGGTACACTTAGTGTGTTTCCTTCTAGAACTATCTATCAAATACATTAAGAAAACCTAGAAAAATCACATTTAAATGTATCAAAACACATCAAGACACCCATAAATAAAGTCATTAAAGGCACAACAACAAAATCCTTCGATGAATGGTCATTGTGTAATATATTCACTTTGTCGCAATCTCTCATCATAAAGGTTGCACACTAGTGTCGCCAACCTATTAGATTGATACATCTTTATTTGGATTTCTTAATATAAACTCATCGATAAAACCACAATGGATCCATAATTAATCACATATTTATTTTCCAATCAAAGAGACTAAGATAATTACTTACATTAACTCAAAAGAGACAAATCCTTTCTTGTTTTATTCATTAATGTCTTAAATCTCAAGACCCACATAATGTATCCTAACTATTAACAATCATATTTCATCATAGTTTTTGAAAATAAATAAAATTACATGACAAATAATATGAATTAAAAATAATATCAAGTCTAAGTACCAATAAAAACTTTCACAAATTGGTTTTGTTATAATTAGAGACACCCTAAGAAGGGGGTAAATAAAGGTGTAGACCAACTTAAACTTTTTCCCTTTTTAATTGTTAACATATTTTAGGATCTTGTTCCCACATTGGTGGGTACTATTTTCAACATATAACTCTTGATTACACAAATATTGAAATATATATATGTGGTTTTAGTAAATTAAAACATGCATTGAACACAATGGTTTTTACTTATTCCATCGGTAAGGGATACGTCCAAGGAGCACACCTTGCATCGTGTCAATGTGATAATCCACTAAGCTTTGCTCATTTTGTGAATATAAACTTTTGGCCATAGTCACTATGTGTTATGCTCACTGCCTTTGTAATATATAGGGTTTGTTTACTCCTCACCCAGGGAACATTCCCTCTTCTTCACCTCTGTGGACTTCTTTGATGAAAGTAATGTCAATTTATAGACTTGAGAATCTATTCTAAATATGTTTTTATTGATTTTTTGGAGTACATCTTCATCTCTATATAGATGATATACTATATTCACTATAATTTTCCCAATTTTAACCATTTAACTAAATTTTCTTGTAGTTCTCCAATTTTTTGAAAGTCAGAAGTTTTCTGCAGCGCCCCAATTTCACGCAACTTATCAATTTTTCATAATTTTACTGAAACTAAGTGCATATAACTTTCTACTCATGAACCTTTATAAGTTTATTATTTCAAACAATATAATACATCACAAAAACCAAAGGTTCCCAAAAATATTATGTTCACAGAACATAATGATTCAAGGAAGTTACACATGAAACATAGTGGTTAACGTAACTTCTTTTATGCAACTAATACTATGGTGTTTTCTGAGTATTTTTCTCCAAATAATATCACACAACCAAGTCTCTAGTCTTCCTCTCTACTTTCACCTCTGTATTTTAGGAATTCATTGGAAAATATCTCCCATCCTGCATCTTCATACTTTCTAGTTGTCTAATTTTATACATTGAAATAACTTACATTTTAATAAATTATTAACCTAGTTTTAATTAATTAGTTTAACTATTTTTTTTATTTTTCATTTATTTTTTATTTTTATTGTATTTCGGTTAATTTTATTAAATTGTATATTAATATTAGTTCATTATTATTATTATTATTATAGATTAATTTTATATATTATTATTTTGTTTAATACTATATTTTTATTAAAAGTGTTTTCATTAATATTTGTATTATAATATATTTTTAATATTATTATTATTAAAAAAATTAACATTTATTAGTAGTATTATTATTGTAATAACTTATCTTGTATTCCACTAAATTGGTTCCCCTTGTCGGTTCTCGACATGAACTCAGGCGCACCTCCTCATACGCTAGATAGAGGTTGTCCACTTGTTGTGGGGGACTAATGTGATATTGTGAGAAGACTAAACCCCCATATTAGAGTGATCAACCATAAATGAATTACCAAGTATCATACATGTCAGAGTATATAGAAATAATAAATTAAATGAAACAATATCATGATGTAATAAGATGAAATATAGTAAAGGCTCTAACATCCATGTCATACATACAACACTGATTTCACACTAGACCAGTCGCATATACAAAATAAACAAATAAAATAAATACATTAGGCCCCACTACCAACTCCAATCCATGCCACAAACCAAGTCTCTAGTAATCTATAAATATTCTCCAGCCTGATCATCAGGCTCCACATGAGAGACTCTACTAAATCCTACAACCCTGTGCCTCTACCCTATCTATCGTGCATCTGTGCTCAACCTAAAATCATACTTAAGGTATGCATGCACACCAAGGTGCATGTTTTGGGGGTGATAAATAAATTTCATTATTTCACCCCCAATGTTGAACCTAAAATATACTTTCATGAGTGGATGATCATTCCATATGCTCAACCTATCCAAAACACAACTAAAATAAAGACAAACAAAACCATCATCGATCCTTAAGTTCAAGACCCTGATTGACCATAATTGCCTCTGCCAATGAATGGGTATATCTGATCAAGTCTTAAATACCTTTTATAATAAGTAACATGTGTGATCCACATCCAAGATATCCCAAACTAATCCTCTTGGTTATGGGGACTAATCTCGCGGTAGTCATGCCATCCAGGTTTCTAATCTAAGGCATCATCTACTATATCATCGTGACTCCATTTGTTATCTCATTCTTGGTACCTATACACACCAATCCCTGGTACTCATACCATTTTAGATTATAACCAGTACCCAAAGTGTTAGCTTTACACCTGACCCTTGTTTCAAAAGAAAAAGTTCCTGAAGCATTATTCCTATATCTTACTATACATCAACAAAGGTGGTACCCAGAGCATTAGTCTAACACTAGACCAAATATGGGGAGAATCATTCCTTCATCCTATTTTATATGGTATAGAATCACTCCCCAGAGTGTTAATATAGTAATTAAACAAAATATTATACTATCATTTTCTAGAGCCTCAGTCTAACACCTAATCCATATAGTATACTAACCATTCCAAGTGCTTCAGTTTGTCATCTCAACCACATATTTTGATCTCCATGTCCATCAATATCAACTATATCTATGGAACGTAATTTCTATAAATATCATCTATATATTAAAGTTAAGACATTTCTGGATCTCTGGTCAAGAACCCAAACCATGAAAAAAACTATCAGCACTTTTACACAACATCATTTCTAATATCTTAACCCATGGGTGTGGAACATCATGTACAACTTTCTATAACACTGTATATAAAATTCAATGTCAAACATCTAGAACCATACCTATGGACCTTCATGTCCAACTCTATTAACCACATTCTTCGAACAAAACTTCTGACATCTATAACCATATATATAGAGCATCATGTCCAACTCTATCAATAATAGAAACCTATATCAGTAAACCATGACCCAAATCTTGGCCACCCAACCATAGCACAATATACTCACAAGAGTAAACCAAGTACCAACCTAAAAAAATAGGAAACATATCAAAGGAAGGTTGAACTCTCATGCCCATCATGAACATCTCATCCCCATCAACTCATGCACTGGTTTGGGTTCCAAGGGAACACCTTCAACCATTACCACCCAAACACACATACTAACTTAGGGTCAGTATATCAATTGGGAATAAACTTGGCCCTCTGAATCAACACATAATAATATTCAACCCTCTTGGGATCCCTGGAACCAATATGTAAATATATGCATCCCTCTTGGGTTACCCTGGTCTTGACCATAAGTAGGGTCATCCCTCTTGGGATCCTTGGTCACAAATAATCTCTCAGACACACACCAGTCTCTCAGGGGTCACGCATACCATAACCCAATCTCTAGAATCTCATGGCTTCACAAACATAAATGGGGTAAATCTCACAAGGTAGATGTCCTCTTAACCATTCTCTTTTCAATCCATTCTTGGTTAGCTTGAACACCCAACCTATCTACCACCACAAGTTGCAACCCAGTCCCGCTAACATGAGGAAGTCCCATTTCAACATGAATCAAGGGATTAAATGAATACATAAAATATTCTCATATCATCCTAATAACCCTCACTTGAGTATTATCCCATTTATCACTCTTAATAGATAGATAAACTCAATTATTCCAGTAAAACCTCTCTATAACAACTTACTCACCCAAAACCACCTCTTATAATTCATCAAAACATCCCAAGGGCTTCGCCATCATTTTCTACATGGAAAACCCCTCATAATGGACTCATCTTATGTATAATTTGGAATTTGGACCAAAATATTACCCAAAAACCTCAAAATGGTAACACAATGCTAGTATATAGTGTTTACCCCAAGTAAACGTCATGCACTCCAAAACCTCCTACCCAGCCATGTACCTTTACATGGTCTGGCATACATGGGGTCCATCCACGTACTACTACATGGAAAAGGAAAACATGGGGTATATAAATGTACTTTAACATGGTCATGACACTCCTGGGGATTTTCCATGTACTACTACATAGCCATTTAGCCCTTTCATGGGTTGTCTTCCCATGTACTCAACCACTTGGCCATATATGACTACACAGTGTGTACACAGAGTACATGGCAGGCAAACCCAAAACTCAGTATGCCCATGTAATTTGATAGATGGAAAAGTACCAATGCACATTGTGTACTTTTTGAAAATTTATCTTCCCCAAATAGGAAGAACATGGGGTGTGTTTTCTCAAAAACTACACATCATCTGAACAGGATTTCCGAATGGGAAACCCCTATGAACTTCCCAAAACCCCTTTTTCATGATTAAGAAAAGATAGACCCCCCATGGTGGTCCTTTGGAGTCGTAAGAGGGATTTAAAGCTTAAAAAAACATATAAGTGTATTGATGATATAAACTCAAAAATTGGCTAACCTCATAGTGAAAATACAGAATCTTCATGTCCAAATCCATGCCTGGAAACTGCCGCACCTCGATCCAATCTTGATCATTATCACAAAAGAAGTTTAGTGGAACCCATTCCCTATACCCTCTTAGTTCAACCATCATGAAAGGTAGAATCCCTCTACCCTTCCTTTCATTCTTAGGAGTCCAAAATTGGGGGGGGGGTAATTAATTAAATTAATTAAATTAAATTAAATTAAATTCCAACTTAAAATGTACATCCCGAGTCCTGAAACCCGAAGCGGGTTTACACCTCCCCAAAGAAAAACCCCCCATTCTGAAATCAAATAAAGATTCAAAATATCAATTTGATGCTCTATTTAAATGGTATCACTACCCAAACACACATGATTAATTTAATTTTTAATTAATTAAATATTAAATATTCCACCAAAATTTTAACAGCTCAGAATTCCACCAAACCATTTTCCTAGGGTAAAAACCCTATTTTGGGACCAACGGAGTGGTCATAAAAATTATATAAGATCAGTTTCAATGGTAAAATGACTCTTTTTAACCTTTATGATCCTTTGAAATCAAAAAATAAAATTTCTTCTCAAATTCAAAACAAAGGAAAACATGGGTCTTTATAACCTCCCCACCATAAAACCACTCATCCTCAAGAAGCCTCAGTGGTATTCCAACCATACATATCGAACAACCTCATTATTTATTTCATTCTAAACTTGTTACATTCTACGTCAAGAAAAAAAACTGATTTCCACTACATAACTCCAAAGATAAGGTGTACAACACAACAAAGTTCACGCCGCTAGTTTTCACCATCAGCAACTACCAGGAAAGTTCATGACCACACTCATCCATGTCAAAACGTTACAACATCATCCAAAACTCATAATCATTCTCATAGTGATCTCCACCATAGAACTCACCTTATGGTGGCCAATTGTGATAAATGGTACCTCCCAACACCAAAGTCACTAATCAAAACACACCCTTAGTGGTCCACCAACCCACTAGATGTAGTTACCACTCCATCTAGTACCCTACCTACACAAGGTTCACATCATCACAACTAATCTGATACTCCCCATAATAGTAGAATCCTTATTTTTAACTTACGATAGAGCACCAACTCCATGGACCATGGTCCAATATCTATAAAACCTTAGACTTAAACATGTTCATTTTCCTCTCACCCAAGTGAAAAAATGAAATATCAACTATAACACATTCTCGGATTATGAGAATAGCTCCTATGGAATTTTTAGATATATAATTCATCATAAGGACCTCAATTATAGACATTTACATGAATTTCCCACCATACAGCTTCACTTACACTACTCCATGAGAATAACCTCCCAAGATTCCCTTAATCAAAATAGATGTGGCAATATATATCATGGAATAAAGATGATTCTCTCTTAGTATAATAAGGATAATATAAAGATATTTGGAATGATTTATCTAAACTAGGAGTACCCTAATATTTTTCCAATGAATACCACCACAAACCAATCTACTCCCAAAAAATTACTATTCTTACCTAAGATCCTTGGGCCACCATTCCCACAAGCCTCTCATCACACCTGTATTAGTTCTTAACATACTCAGGGCACACTACTCAATTCCGGAATCATAGAATAAGCTAATGTAACACCCAATTTAAAAACAAAATGACATAGGTCATCTCCAGTGCTCATGAATCCATGATACCATTAATTATTAACCATTACACACTATTGTGTAACCCAACCACAAAACCTATTTACGAAAATTGTGAGTCGCATCTCGTTAAAACTCATCTCACAAGCCCGAATCAAATTCTTAATAACCTTATTTTTTCCCAATCCAGATCATATCCACTAAGCACTACCCTCCTGTATGACCATTTCATGGTCTAGTAACTTGAGTAAATTGGCCCTTCTTGAAACCAACCATAAGGTTTAAGCACTAGTTTTAGGTCCAAAAGGGGCCTAGATACCATGAGATGGGGGTTGAATCAGGGTATGGGTATTCTTTAGAAACTTATTCCTTCCCCACTAGATCTTGAACTCTTTATTACAAGGCTCACTTCTTATATTATATAATGTTAATTTTGATCGTGTCCCTTTAAATTTTATCTGATGATAATGCACTAAAGATAAAACAATAAAGCAAGCACAAGGGAATATAGATTTTTACTTGGTTCACCCTCACTGGGATAAATCCAAGAAGCATATAATGTAAATGTGTTGATTCTAATAAATTCACTATGTCTCATCACCAATAATGATGTCCAGGCTGGATTACTTTTATGACCAGGATCACTACCTTTACAAGATTTAGAGTATGCTCAATGCATTCCCAAGGGTCACTCCCTATGTCTCTTTATCTGGCTCACTGTTAGTGGAATGGGTCACTGTATTCCTCTTCCTTCACTCACTAATCTTGGAAGGAATATAAAAACATTTTATAGACTTTTAGGTCCCTTAATTTGCATGAATTCTTGCATCTTCAATTATATATAGTTTCTCTGTTAAAGTTCCACTTTTATTCACTTATGAATAACGATTAACCATAGACGTACTGGGAAACATCCAAATTTCACACAACCTAGGTTTGACTTGTGTCAAACATTAATTCATGGTGTGAAAGTGTCATATTTTTCATGTAAAAAAAACTTGTTCACAACTCAATACTTTCATGGCACACCCTTTTTATGCCCAACTCACTATTGGTGCATAACTCCCTTTTGGTGCCCAACTTCTGTGCAACTCTCTACATGCGTGAACCAACCACTTGTGCGACCAGAGATCTTATTTTCCCTAGGTGTTTATATTTTCTTAGATGAGGTGGGTATCCACTTATTTATAGTCATTTTGGAAACCCTGTGCACATGGCACACAAATTATCCCCGAACATGAAAGTATCATGTTCGCCCAACCTCAGCTTAAACAGAAAATATATAACATTCATGCCCATAATTCCTCTTCTATATTTGGTGTACTAATAATGAAATGTTTTTGGCACTCATGTTTATAAACCACATTAACACTTGAGCACAACTTCCATTTCCAAAAACACTTTTATGCATTCTCAAATATTTTAACCCAAAAATTTGGAAAACACTGGGAAATGATGCCACCTTGAATACGATATTTTTCTACCGCCTCTAGATCATCCATCCATTTTTCATGGATCCTTGTCAACATAATTTTCCACTAATATCTCTAGAACTCCATAACTGACCATGGAAACCCACTTTGTCAACAAACCCAATCAACCCAAAAATTCTTCAATGTAACCTTGAGAGATTTTAGCCCAATAATCTCCCCTTTGGGTTTGTTGACAACTTTTCACAATGTGAGACCTCATGAAAGATTCTTCCATCTTCTTCCTACATTCACTTCTTATGATTCAAATAGTGATCAAAGACATACATAACACACACTCTAAGCACACACGATCTATACTCAGTGTGAGAAATAATAATATAATGCAAAGTTCATTAATTAATCACTTTATTCCATTCCAACCCAACTCATATACTTTCATCATGATCCTCATATATAGTTATATATAATCATAGCTCGATCACCTTTATCATCATCAAATTTAGATTTAAAACTCCCCCTATCTTACTACTCCCCCTATCTCGCTACTCCACCTGTCAGCTTCTCCTCGTGACATGACTAAGACATTTTCTCCCTTATATAGCCACAATTTCTCCCCCTTTGTCAATGAACCTGAAGTTCACTTAATAAAAAACCAAAGGTTACTTTATTATGGGATGAAATAGGGTAAAGAACACAAATTAGTGCATTAGGGGAAAACACACCATACCTTGGGGATAGGGGGTCCCACATCGAAACATTTTCAAGTGCAGGGAGTCTACTGAACTCCCAAAGCCATTCAATTCCTCTAAAACACTTATTTGGGTAAGGCCTTTGTCAGAATGTGTGAAGCCTATATTTCTCTAGGCACATACTCTAACTTCACAATACCTTTCTCCACATACTCCTTGATATAATGATATTTAATTTCAATATGCTTAGTCCTTGAGTGATGGATTAGATTTTTTCAAAGATTTATAGAACTTGAATTATCACAATGGATTCTTATTGAAGACTTCACATCAACTCCCATATCATTAAGCTACTGCTTTATGAACAATAATAGCATGCACTCTTGAGTAGACACAATATACTCAAATTCTACAGTGCTCAATGAAATGAAATCTTGTTTCTTTCTCATCCAAGAATTACACAATCCACCAAGATAAAAATTACCTCCTGACATTGATTTCTTATGATCTGCTGATCTGGTCCAATCTGCATATGTATATCCCAATAACTCTGGATGATTTTTTTCATTATATATCAAACCAAAGTCCAGTGTTCCGTTGGTATACCAAAGTATTCTTTTCACTATAATTATGTGGATTTCTTTGAGATTTCATTGATACATTTCTTATTGACATGTGGAAAAAACAATATTCTATCGTGTCATTATTAAGTACAACAGACTTACAATGATCTACTTGTATTCTATGATATTAAACAATTTTCCTTCATCATCCCATGATAGTTTCATCTGGATATTCATTGGAGTCGTCATCTCTTTGGAATTTTCAATTTTAAATCTTCTCAAACCCTCCTTGGAATGTTTAGATTAATAAATGAATATTCCATTATTTCTATGTGTTACCCGTAAACAAAGGAAAAAATGGAAGTTCACCAATAACTAACATTTCGAACTAACTTTTCATGAATTCGGAAAACAATATTCACCAAACTTTATCTGATCCTCTAAAGATTATATCATCTATATATACCAGCACCATCATCCTCTGATTACTGTCTGCCTGAATGGCCTGAAGGCCTTCATTTTTATTGATTTTTGATAACACCCCTTTCAAGGGATGAGGGGGAACCCTTACAAGGCACATAGGCTCAGAGATTACATGGCCCGTAGGCTTATGAGATTACATGACCTGAAGGTCATAGGGAATTCAACCAGAATATCTATAAGGAAATGACCCTCCCTAGCATCAGCATCCTGATAGTAGCTCTCCACCTTTGCATGACCATCTGGCTAGCCTTCCCGTGCAAGCACAGGCTTGTACCGATGGCATATCCATACCCTCTCATTTTGACAATCCATTTGGCTCTGCTCTGGAGAGTGCACCTGCTCTGAATCCTCTTCTGGGGATGCTCCTTTTTTGTAGTGTCTCTCGGGCCTGCATTCATGTAGCCCAAAGGCCTTGGGGTGGCCCTAAGACCTTAAGGTGGCCCAAAGGCCTTGAGAATAAACTGTTCCAAAGGCCTTGGGTAGCCCGAAATCCTTGTGGGACCTGAGGACCAAACTGGTGGCCCAAAGGCCCAGATGGATGAATAGTTCTGGCTGTTATAGTACCGAACAGTTCCTACTACAGTGCCATGATCTTAGTGCTTACTTCAACCCATATACTACCTTCTTCATCCAAAAAACTATGTTCTCATATTCATGAATGAGAAAACTACTAGTTGTTCAATTTAAACTTATACTTCTACAACAAATTTTATAAATATTTACTTGACATCCATTTGGAAAAATTTGAACTTTCTTTGCACTATTATATCAATGAATAATATGATTATCTCTAGCTATGAAATAGGTGTGAAAGTTTCATCAAAACAAATACCCTCTATTTGGGAGTACGCTTTCCACACTAGTCGTGCTTGGTTTCGAATCACATCACCATCGTCATTCATCTTGTTATGAAAGACACATTTTGTCTCGATGACATTCTTATATGTTGGCCTCGAAACAATATCCCATGTATCATTCTTCTCAATCTGGGCAGGCTCTTTATTCATAGACTAAACCCAATTCTTATATCTAGTTGCTTCATCAAAACATTTAGGCTCTACCTATGATATGAAGGGTGCATGTTGTAAGGGCTTAATTTTTTATGCTTGAACCGCCACTACCTGGTCACCAATGATGTTATACCTATCAAATTCAGCTTAACCCTTTTGTTTTCATTCAGCTGTATATTTTACTTCTTCATGATCATCATTTTCATCTTCATCTAAATCATCATTTTACACTTTTACCTACTATGGGTTTCATACCTCCTTGTTTCTTCCATAATGAAATTTTTAACTACCCCTATAAAATATTCTATCCATTCTCTACTACAATGACATAATTTCTTTAAAGAAAATTGTAGCCTCATGCTGAAACATTTTTGACATTCTCTTGTAGCTGCTTATTATCTTGAAAATAGTTAGATAAAACCATATTATTAGATAAAAATGGATAATAATGAATATACATGAGTTCTAATGATTTTACACAAATCGGCCTTCTTGATGTCAAATAACATAAACTTTCATCTATTATATCCCATCAAGATCTTGCATCTAATTAGGAGATTGAATTCTCCTTCTACGATGTGAAACTCTTCCTATTTTTGGTCCCACTATTTATACTCACAATCATTCTAATCCTATAGTATCATTTATTCTCATGTGGAACTTTACAATGAGCCATCAACAAAACCTCTAAGCCAACTGATTCATAACTCAATGTAGGAAACAATATATAAAGTTAATAAAAAAATCACTATCTATTTCACTCAATTAATTTTACCCATAAACCATTAACAACTTTAAATGAATTATTCTAGATTAATTATTCATCTATTGTGATTGATTTGAATTTTTTGAAATTCCAGAGTACATAACATCACCATTTTCCATCTTTTGATGCCACTTACCCTAGGATTGTATCTCCCCATGAACCTGAAACACATGAACATAATTTAATAGAATTTATACACATAGGGATATGGGTTTCTCTATAATCCTCAAGAAGTGGATTGTGTTCGATCCTAATGTATAAACCCTTCGATACTTTCTTGAAAAGAACTATACTATTTTTGTGCTCATTCCAACTACACATCAAATCTCAACTATTCAAGTCATATGACTAAACATTATTTACCCAAATTTTGAGTATTCTTCATATATTTGTGTTCTTTGGGTTTGGAAATTTTCATAATTTTGGGTTTATACCCACTAGTAGAAATTTACTTCTTTGGAGATCCACCTAAATTCCGTTTTTCATGATTCTTTCTCTAAGTAGGGATCTCTCCACTGGTCTTCTACTCTTACTTATTCTCCCATTGAAGATTTATTTATCTTGCCTTTACTTTTCACATTGTATCATGATATGTGACTTTCTCAGGACATTATTTATTCATTTTAATTTTATCAGTTACCCGAGTCAAGTTACTCATATGTGCTGGGAGTGAGTCCTTCCCTGAATGTACATTCTTCTTTTTCAAAACTGGTGTAGCTACTCCCTTTTTCTTCTAGGTGTGTTCACATTCATTCAAATAGTTGTGTTGTGAATTCAACATAGGAGTTGATTCGTACACCTTTCATTAAGATTCTTGTGTATCCCCCAATACTTTAATTTTAATTTTTGACTTATCATTTTTAATTACAATATAGGTTTTCTCATTATACACCACTAGAGTTGAGGATCTTATTTTGAGTTACATTTTTTCCTTTCCTTCTTCTAGCTAAAATATCTTTCCATATGTCCATGATATGATCATATAAAACATATATAATTAAAAATAAACCTCGTGTAATCATTTCTTGGTTGAGATGTTGATACATCTTGATTTCTTCTTCTGACATTGATCTCTTGGGCCTCTTGAAACATATTTATGGTATTTACTAGTCTTCCATAACAATAGAATTTAATGGATAATTCCTTCAGAGGGACTCATATTTTCGATTTCCCAAGATGTTTCTTATTATAATTTATAATGGTAAAAAACTTTTTAGGTTTATATTTAGAACAAACATCATTTGTCCTATTCTTAGAAAGTTTTCATCTCTTTTACTCTCATTCAGGGGAGAGGGTTCATCATATCCAATACCAGATTTTCCCAAATTACATGGACTTTGGGATGAGATGATCATTTCTTGTTTTTCCTCTGAAATCAAAAATTTTATTTTCATTTCACTGTCACCTTCTGAAGGAAAATAAATTAATATATGAAAATCATAATTCAATTTTGGATTTCCCTTAGCATTATATTTCCCCACTTCTTTCTTTTCTGACTCTAGTTCTTCTCTCAATTGTTGAATCTTATCGTCCCGGGATTCAAGTTGAGAATTATGTTATCTTATGAGATTCTTCACAATAGTTATCTCAACTTCCAATTCTCAGGAGTTCTAATACATCATGTTAGCTTTCTCATTTATTTTCGAATATTTATGATACACAGAGTCATAGAAACTTACATTCTATTTTTGTATCCTTTGGTTCCTCTAAACCAATTCAGATTACTCTGTAGAAAAATCATCATTTCTAGCTTTCATATTCTAAATTTCGTATATGTTCAATCTCTTTCTATTGTAATAACCTTTGAGTTTTTCGACCATTGTAGACATCTTTTTCATTTCTTTATCTTGGGAATCATTCTTCTCCCTCATATCAGTATCAACATTAATAAGTCTTTTATTTTATCCTATGAAATTGTTGACCTCAATTTCCTGTACTTGGATTTGGATATCCTTATATTTAATTTCATCATCCAATTTCAGATCCAATTAATTTGTTACATGGAAAACTTATACTTTTGGTCTTATTGCAATTTCTTCTTCATCAGTTATTCCAGTATCACTTGGAATATTAGGTATTTCTCTCATTCCAATAGTATTATTGAGTGAGTGAACACTTTCACAATTTGATTCATCAATATCATTCTCCAGTACACTTCTTGATTCCTATAACTGAATCACACTCTTTCCATACACACTTCCACAATGGGAAAATCCACCAAACTTATTCTTATTCTTTAAAGTTATTCCCTTTCCCATGGGACATCAAGATAAGAATAGACTAGATTTTTAACTTCGACAAGTGACAGAACTAAGTTAGAGAAAAAAAATCTGATAAATGAAACCTACCCTCTAATACCATTTTTTAGATCCAAAAGGGCCAAGATACCCTAAGAGAGGGGGTGAATCAGAGTACGGATATTGATTTGAAACTTCTTCCTACCCAACTTGATATTGAACACTTTATTACAAGGGTCACTTAGTATGATCTTTAATGTTAATTTTGATCATATCCTTCCAAATTTTATCTTATGATAATGAACTAAATGTAAAGAAATAAATAAAGAACATGGGTATATATATTTTTACTTGGTTCACCCTCATTGGGATACATCCAAGGAGCATACAACAGAAATGTGTTGATTGTACCAAATTCCCTAAGGATCAATACTGATTATCGATCTAGATCACTTATATTCCTAGGAACACTATCTTTACAATATTTAGGGTCTATTCACTGCATTTTTAAGGGTCACTCCCTATGTCTCTTTATCTGGCTCACTACCGATGGAAAAGATCAACGTATTCCTATTCCTTTGCTCACTGAATTTGGAATGGATCCACACATAGTTTATGGACTTTTATGTCCCTTAATTTCTATGAATTACTGCATCCACAATTTTAGATAGATTATCTATTGAAGTTCCACTTTCATTCACTGATGAATACTACCTTACCACAAATATATTGAGAAATTTCTAACTTTTGCACAACCTAGGGTTGACTTGCATGAAAATTTAAGGCATGGAACGCAAGTGTCACCATTTTTAGGTAAAACCTACTTGTGAAGTACTTAATACTTTCACTACATACCCTTTTTATGCCCAACTCACTATTGGTGTGAAACTCCCTTCTAGCACGCAACTTCTACGCAACTCTCTACCTACAAGAACCCACCACTTACGCGAACAGAGCTCCAATTTTCTCTAAGGGTTGGTGTTTTATTGAATTAGGGGGGTATCCACCTATTTATAGGAATTTTTGTGACCCTACGCACATGGCACACAACTTCTCCCTGAACATGAAAGTCTCACATTTGTGCAGCCTCACCTTTCATGGAAAATCTATAACTTGTTGACCCTTCTTTAATTTTCCATATTTTGATGTACTGATCTCAAAAAATGGCTGGTTCACATGTTTCAAACCCTCCTTAACACTTGTGTGCAACTTCTAATTCCAAAAAACACTTTTCTCTATTCTCTAATTTTTGGACCCAAAAATTTGGAATACACTGGGAATTGGTGCCACCTTGAATATGATCTTTTTGTACTGCCTCCAGATAATTCATTACTCTATCATGGATCCTTATCAATATTATTTTTCAAAAATATCTATGGAACTCCACAAGTAACCATGGAAACCCACTTTTTCAACAAACACAATCAACAAAAAATGCTTCAATGTTACCTTGAGGGATTTTTTCCCAATAACTAGAACAGAAGTGCTCCCTCTCAAAATAAAAATGAATCCAACGTTCTTAAACCCCAAACCAGGTTTCACCCTTTATGAATCACTATAAAAAGTCCAAAGCATCTATCTATGCCTCACATGACTAAATGAATGCATAACTAGGTCAACCTCTCTCATAGGTCACCCTAGAAAGGTCAAACGACACCAAATCCCAAAACTGGAGTCACGTTAAAAAGATCACTAGGCTCTCCCACCTATCCCCCACCGGTCAAGTCTCACTACTAGTCACTAGGTCCATCCACCTGGTTCTAGTCCAACTCAAAAAATCCCACTACTCATGAGTTTTCGAGAACACTCCCATCCCAACATCACATGACATCATAGTGAAATACATCCACCTCTAGGGTCTCTCATACAAAGAATGTCATCTTCCAAACTAACCACCCACAACCAAGGAACTTTTCCTCTACCAGAATCTACACATCAGAGTTCTCCTTAATGAGCCAGGACACAAAAATAAATATATATACAAGTACCAAAATCTAAACAACAACCACCCATAAGGGGTCCAACAATTACAACCCTATGCTAAGTTGACCCATCGAGGTCACCACACTAGCTATACATGAGGACGGAATTAGCATCCTCATCATCAAGAATATCACTATAGATCCACATAACCTTCCATTAGAAATGGATCCATATAAAAGTTATATTTTATGAGTTTAATTCCATAAAGTGATTATACCGTAAAACGCCTTACAAGAAATTTTTTTCACTTTAAAAAAGTGAGTCACTATCATTGGTAAAAATCACACACTAGCAAGCCTATAAATTGTGGATCCTATAAGCCTATAATGATGCATGAGATGGCTCATGCCTTTATTGTCCAATAGTCAAAGTTAAATAATTGGTCTCTTGCCAATGGGCCAAGAGGTCCATATAAATGTTAGATCGGCAGAGTTGAATGTCGCCAAGTACTTATATAGGAAAATGTATTATATATTGTTTTTTGACACATTAAACAACTAAGATGCTATCACCAGTAAAATCACACACTATAAGGACTATAACATATTGATACTACATTCCTATAATGATGCATAAGATTTTTATTGCCTCCATAGTCTAAGAGTTAAATTCAAATCATTTGCCTATTTTTAATGATTTAAGATCTTGAAATCCACTAAATATCATCAAATCAAAACAAAATGTTCATTTATTAAGGTAAAAATTATATACAACTGTAACATAGTAAACCAAGAACATGAATTCCATGCCCTAGTAACCTAGACATCCCATAGGAATAAGTTTTCATGATGCAACAGTCTGATATCCATCACAATCTATGACACGTTCCTACGGTCTACCAAACACCAAAATAGTAAAATTAAAGGAAAGTAGTTTTTCAGATACCACTTTGTAATGTATCAAACTATATTCCACTAAAATGGTTCCCTTATGTAGTTTCCCACAGGACCTCAGGCATGCCTTCTAATGCACTAGAGGATACTGACTAGAAATAGAGGTCTAAGGTGATGTTTTAAGGATATTATACCCCCATATCGAAGTGAAAAACCATAAATAAATAACCAAGAATTAAACACATTAGAGTATGTATAAAGAATAAATAAACTAGAAAATCATGTTGTAATAATATAAAACACGGTAAAATCCTGAACATTCATTCCATACATACAACATTTATCACCTATATGATCGATTTCGTATAAAAAATAAATAACAGAAAATAAATACATCAATAGCCACTAATAACTCGGTTCCATACCAAAACTTGGTATCTAGTACTCTGTTGAGCTACTTTATCCTGATCACTAGGCTCCACAAGAGTAAATTCACTCGATCCCTCCCTATATGTCATACATATGTGCTCAACTTTAAAAACGATATAAGGTCTAGATGCACACTGAGGTGCATTTATAGGGGTGATAAATAAACATTAGTATTCCACCCCCAATAGTGAACCTATAATATGATTTCATATGTTCATGCTCAAGCCATGTGCTCAGCCTTACCAAAAAATAGTTAAAATAAAGACAAACAAAACCAACTTCTATCCTTAGGTTCGAAACTTTGATCGACCATACCTACTTTAGAAAGTGATGAGGTATCTCTAAGAACATATCAATGATCATGCATCCAAAATAACATATGGGAACCTCATCCATGGGATCCCCAACTAACCATCTTGACCCTAGGGACAAATCTCATTGTAGTCTTACCATCAAGGTTCTAATCTAATACATCCCCTTCCATTTCTTAACAACTCCATTCATCATCCCATTATATTACCTAGATGCATCATTATTCAGTTCCCCTACCATGATAGAGTACAACTAGTACCGAGAACATCAATCCAAAATCTAACCCATGTATCAAAACAAAATTTCTAGGAGCATCAGTCTTGTATCTATGTACACATCAACACCGGTGTTGCCCAGAGTGTCAGTCTAGCACCAGTAGAAATATGAATAGAATTAGTCCAAAATAATATTTCATATGTTATTCCATCACTTTCTAGAGTTTTATTTTGGGACATAAACTATACAGTATGTTATCATTATCTAGATCCTCATTCTGACACCTAATCTAGGTTTTATACTACCCATTTCTAGAGCCTCTGTCTGGAATCTCAACCACATATATGGATAGTTATGTCCACCATTATCAACTATATATATAGAACACCATGTCCACTAATCTCATCCATATCTAAAATTTAAAAAGTTCTTGGAGCCTCGGTCCAGCACCTAAACCATGAACAATACTATTTGTATGGATACACAGCTTCATACCCAATATCCTGACTCATGGATGTGGAATGTCATTTACAAATTTCTAAACGGTTGATGTGGAACACCATGTTAGAAATATAAAAATATTACTATGGAACATAATGTACAAATCTATCAAATATGGGTGTGGAGTTTCATGTATTCTATATGGAACCATACGTGTGGAGCATCATGTTTAACTCTCTCAATAGTGGAAACCCATATCAGTAAAATTGACCCCAAAACATGGCCACCCAACCATAGCACAACAGACCTATGGTTATAAAATAATTCTCAACATAAAAAAATAGAAAACATATCAAGGGCTGTTCAATCACCTATACCTATCATCAACATCTCATCCCCATCAGCTCATGCATTAGTTTGGTCCCAACAGAACACCTGTAACCATTTCTACCCAAACACACATACCTACTCAGGGTCAATCTATTAATCGAGATCCCACATGAACCTAAGGGTCAACATGTAAGAAGTGGAATACCTCTTGTGATCTTAAGAACCAGTACACTCCTGGAGGCATCCCTCTTGGTATCATATGAATTTTAATATAAGCAGGTTTATCTCTTTTGGGATCCTCGATCATAAATAATCTCTTGGTCCAATTCCCATAATTCATGGGTCACACATCCAATAACCCAATGTCTATAATCTTAAAGATTCACAATCCTAAAGGGGGTAAAACTCAAAAGGGATATGGACTCATATCCATCATATTTTCAAGACATTCTAGGTTATCCTAAACACCCAACCTATCTATCACCTAAAGTAGCAACCTAGTCTCACTAACCAGGGACAACCTTATTCCAACACCAATTGAGGGCTCTGACAAACCCATGCCACATCCTACAATCATCCCCATGTACCTAACCTAGGTATCATCCCATGTCTCATGATCAAGAGATATTTGAACTTTATTATTGGATGAAAACCTATCCATCACAACTTACACACCTCAAACTGCCACCTATAAGTCCTCAAAACACCCCAAGGGCTCCGTCACCTTGTTCAATGTGGAAAACACTCAAAATGGACTCCTCTTGGGTCCAATTATGACTATGGGGTGAAAAATCAGACATAACCATCAAAATGGTAATACATGGGTAGTACATGGAATGTACTCTAAGTACACAGTGTATACTCCAAGACCTCATATCTGGTTGTGTGTCTTTACATGGCCTAGAACACATGGGGTCTGGCTGTATACTCTTATAAGGTTAGAAAATGCAGGGGGCCAAGAATTCTACTACCACATATCCAGGACACACCTAGGGTATAGTTTTGTACTACTGCATGCGAATGTCCCTCTTATATGAGGTATCTTCCCATATACCCACCCACATGGCCATGTATGACTACACTGTCTGTACTTAGAGTACATGATATGTAGTACCAAAAACTATGTATGTCTATATACTTGGATACATTAAAAAGTAACTATACATGGTGTATACTCTAAGTATATGGTGTGTACTCTAAGCACACAGTGTTTTCATTCTAAAACATCATCTTTCCTTAATAGGAATAACACATGGTGTGTATTCTCAAAACCTCACATTGTGTGATCAATATTTCAATTCATGAAACACCAACAAACTTCCCAAAATCATCATTTTCCTTATATTAAGTAGATATAAGCCACCATGGTGTCCTTAGGAGTAATAAAATGGATTTTAAACTTAAATAAAACATATATAAGGGGATTGGGACTTGAAATTAAAAAAACGACCTACCCCACGGTGAAAATGTTAAAACTTCAGGTCCAAATCCACACATGAAAGCTGTTGCACCTCGATCTCCATAACAGAAAAAGTTTTATAGTAGCCCTTTACCCCTTGCCTCTATGTTCTTCCATCACACATGGGAGAATCCCTCTCCCCATCCTACCATATGATGGGATCCAAAATTAGGGGGGAGTTTTTTGATTAATTTAATTCACACATAAAAGCGCTACTATAGAATAGGCTTTTAACTATGCTAGAAAAGGTTTTCAATAGTTCTAAAAAGCATTATTGATGGTTCCATTTTATCTATTCTATAAAATCATTGATAAAGTCTATAAAACTACAGTGTACTATTAAAATTACAACACACTACAGCAACAAATAAATCCAAATACAGGATATGGAAAATTATTAATTAAACTAAAATAAAAAATACATCACAGATACAAGAAAAAATAAACTATTATATACATTTCAAACATTTGTTTTCAATTAAATTATCAAATAAAATTTATCAAAAACATTCAAAAACATAAATGGTGTCATTGTCTTTAGAACCCGAGCCTCTCTAAAAAAATCCCAATCATTGTACCAGTTGATGAAAAAATCACCCCAAATCAAAAAAAAAATTAATCCCCCAATAAAACAAAAAAAAATAGTACATTATTAATACTATAAATAAATGAATTAAACATATATATAAAACAATACATTAATAAAATGTCATTTTTAAACTGAAACCACACAATTTGAGTAACATCGGTCACACCATTCATCAAATTGATGTGATAATGAATCCTACACATCATAATTGAATTATATATTGTTTTCCTAAAGTATGAAAATAATATGAAAGTGTTTTCATTTTTTGAGTATGTCACTTGTTCTTTTACTAAAATGTCATTTTAAACTAAAAATGTGTACTTCGAGTCATACCAGTCACATCGTGGGTCAGTTTGATTTGAGACTAATTATTAAATGTTAAAAATGTCTCTTAAATCATTTTCATATATTATCAATACAATCAGAGCATGTTTTCTCAGGTTTTAGTGTGTGACACATGTTTTTAACTAAAATATCGATTTTAAATAGATAATAGACACTTAATGTCATATCAGGAAAACCATGTATCTAATTGAGGTGTGTATAATTCATGTATGTACAAATGTATTATGGATCCTTTTCCAAAAGTATCAAAAAAACTGAATGTGTTTTCTTGATTTTGAGTATGTCACTTGTCTTTTTTTCTAAAATGTAAATTTCAAATAAAAAGACGCACTTAGAGTCATATATGTCACACCATACATCGGATTGAGGTGAAGATAATTACTATATTTCTAAAATAACTTATGGATATTTTTCCTAAGGCATCAAAAAAATTTAAATGTTCTTTCTCAATTTTGATTATGTCAATTGTTTTTTTAGTAAAATGTCCTTTTAAACTAAAAACAAGAACTTTGACTCATACTAGTCACACTATGTGTAAGTTTGATAGATATTGATTCTTATACATCAACATTAAATTATAAACCATTTTCTCAAATTATCAAGATAATGCAAGTGAATTTTCTTGTTTTTAGTGAGTGACACATGTTTTGAACTAAAATCAAAATTTTAAACCGATAAAAGACACTTTGATTCATACTAGGCACACCGTGTATTGGATTGAGGAGAGGTTGATTACTTCATGTCAAAAATTACTTGTGGGTAATTTTCCAAAATTACCAAAACAATATGAATGTGTTTGTCAGTTTTAGGTTTGTCACTTTTATTTTATACTAAAATGTCAATTTTAGACAAAAAGACACATTTTGAGTCATAACGGTCACACAATGTATCGCATTGAAGTGAAGATAATTCCTACATGTCAAAGATGACTTATGTATCGTTTTCATAATGTATTAAAACAATTTGAATGTTTTTTATTGATTTTAATTATGTCACTTGTGGTTTTTACTAAAATATCATTTTAAACCGAAAGCACACATTTTGAATCCTACTGGTAACATGGTGCATTAGATTGATGTGTGGATAAATACTACACATCAAAAATGACTTATGAATCATTTTTTTAAAGTATCAAAACAATCTGAATTTTTTTCTTGGTTTTGTTTATGTCACTCTTCTTTTTACTAGAATTTCATTTTAAATTGAAAACAAACACTTTGAGTCATATCAATGACATCATGTTTCAGTTTAACTTAAGACTAATTCTTACACATCATAAATAAATTATGAATTATTATCCTAAATGATAAAAAAATATGAGTGTTTTTTCACATTTTTAAGTGAGTGACACACGTTTTGAACTAAAATACCAATTTAAAACTAATAATGGAAACATTAAGTAATATCGGGAACACTTTGTATCAGATTTGGGCACAGCTAATTCCTACAAAGAAAAAATTAAATATGGACCATTTTACTAAAGTATATTTTTTTTTGGGTAAGTCAATTTTATTTTTTACTGAAATATCAATGTTAAATAAAAAAGACACATGTAGAGTCATATCAACCACACCATGAATTGAAGAGAGGTACAGAAGATTCTTACACATCAATAATGATATATAGACCATTGTCCTAAAGTATCAAAACAATGTGAATGGTTTTTATTAGTTTTGGGTATGTCACTTTTATTTTTTGCTAAAATGTCACTATTAAATAACAAAGATATAATTTGAGTCATACCGGTCACACCATTCATTGGATTGGGTTATGAATGATTCCAAATATCAAATGGCTTATGGATAATTTTCTAAAATTTTAAAACTAATATGAATTAATTTTTTTGGTTTTGAGTATGTCTCTTTTTTTACCAAAATTTCATTTTAAACTAAAAACACTCACTCTAAGTCATAATGGTCACATCATGCATCGTTTTAATGTGATATTAGTTCCAAAATGTCAAAAATGACTTATAAATTATTTTATTAAATTATCAAGACAATTAGAGTATTTTTTCTCAGTTTTTAGTGGGTGAAACATGTTTTGAACTAAAATGTAAATTTTAAACAGATAACAAACACTTTGATCCAGACTGGTCACATTTTGTATCATATTGAGGATAGGATGATTCCTACACATTAAAAATTACTAATGGATGATTTTACTAATGTATTGAAATAATTCGAATGTTTTCTACTCAGTTTTTAGTATGTCACTTATCTTTTTTACTAAAATGTAAATTTTAAATAAAAAGACACATTTAGAGTCATACTTCTCATACTGTGCATCGGATTGAGGTTCAGATAATTGTTATATTTCATAATGATTTATTGATATTTTTACCAAAGTATCAAAATAATCCAAATTATTTTTCTCAGTTTTCAGAAGGTCACTTGTCTTTTTTAATAAAATATAATTTTTAAATAAAAAAGACACACTTGGAGTCATACCTATCACAACATGAATTAGATTGAGGTGAGGATGATTCCTACACATCCCAAATGACTTATGGATCATCTTCTTAAAGTATCAAAACACACTGAATTTTTTGGTTCATTTTTGATTATGTCACTTGTTTTTTTACTAAAATGTTATTTTAAACTGAAAATATGTTCTTTGAGTCATATTGGTCACATAATGTGCCTTTTTTACATGATAATAATTTATACACTTCATAAATGACTTATTAATTTTTTTTCCTAGTCTATCAAGATAATGAGAGTACATTTTCTTGGTTTTCAGTGACTGATACATGTTTTGAACTAAAATTTTAATTTTAAAGTGATAGAAAAAACTTGGAGTCGTACTAGGAACACCATGTATTTTATTGAGTAGTGGATAATTACTACACACCAAAAATGAATTATGGATAATTTTCCTAAAATATTGAAAAAATACAAAAAAATCTCAGTTTTGAGTGTGTCACCTTTATTTTTTACTAAAATGTAAATTTTAAACACCAAGAAACATGTTGAGTTATCTGGTCACACCATGAATTGGATTGAGGTTATGATGATTCTTTCACATCATAAATGACTTATGGATTGTTTTTAAAAAGCATCAAAACAATCTGAATGTGTTTACACATTTTTTTGTATGTCACTTGTTGTTTTTACTAAAATTCCATTTTCAACTAAAAATGGACATTTGGACTCATATAGGTTGCACCGTGAATCATACTAATGTGTAGTTGATTCTTAAATTTCATAAATTACTTGAATATATTTTTCTAAAGTATCAACACAATATAAATGCATATTCTCAATTTTTGAGTATGCCATGTGTCTTTTTTACTAAAATGTCACATTAAACTAAAAAAATGAACTTTCAGTCATGTTGGTCACTTTATGTGTCAATTTGACAAGTCACTAATTCCTATATGTAAAAAATTACTTATTAATCATTCTATTAAATTATCACAAATTTATAAGCATGTTTTCTAAATTTATAGTGAGTAGCGGATGGTTTTAACTAAATTGTCTATTTCAAACTAAAATCAAGCACATTGAGTCGTATCAAGAGTATCGTATATCAGATTAAGGTTCAAATGATTTCTATATGTCACAAATGACATATAGATAGTTTTCTTAAATTATCAAAACAACAAGAATTCATTTTAGATTTTTTGAGTATGTGATGTGTGTTTCAACTAAAATTTCAATTTCAAATTGAAAACACACACTTTGAGTCATACCAAACATATCTTGTATCATATTGAGGAGTTTTTGATTCATACATATCAAAAATTACTTAAGGATAATTTTCATACAATATCAAATAAAAAAATATAAGTAAATTAACTAAAAAGTAGATAAAATGATGAGAAAATAAACTAAATAAGTAGTAGGAAGTCGCTTATTCATGATTTCTACATATATTCTAACACGAGGTATACTTTTCATTCATTTATAAAAATATATATTTCCTATTGTTAATACAAGTACTGTTAACAATACTAGTAGTACAAGAAAAAAAATAGAGTATTGATAAATATTTTAAATGAAAATGTAATTATATTCAAAAATACCTCTTTGGGGATGATAGTTTGTTAATGTAATGCAATATCTTTCATAAATTTGTAAACATAATAACCACAAAATTTTCCTTTGGTTTGTTTCAGACACTACAAAAAAAAATTGAAAAAAAATAAGTAACTTTTTTTAATATATGTTTTGATAGTGAAATTATATTTTATATACCCTAATACTTATCTACTTATAGAAGTCAATAGGCTCCATGTATTCATGTATTGTCCTCATTACATGATTTTTGTGATATCTAAACACCACCATATCATAAAATAATTTTCATTAAAACATAATAAAAAATATATAACTTGAATTTTAATTGTAAATTTTTTCATATAGTTTATTAAACATTACTAAATGGCATCATGTGTGGTTGGTTTTTTGGGTATCCATGCATTAGATTCAAAAACTAAATCTTTGTATTATCCAAATTTACTGAAATGAGTAACCTATGCTTCTTAAAAAACAAAAAAAGGAATAAATAATGAAATAAATTAAAGTATATTTGATATTGTTAAATTATAGAGTTCTACCCCTACATCATGGGTATTAAGAAGAGTTTTCTATATGTAAGTTTTCAATCAAACATTAGGGACAGTATGTACACTATTCCTTCATATTTCTTTAGTTCCAATGAGAACAGTTGTGTATAAGTGATGTGAGGACTAATGAGTACAAATTTCTATTCATAGGTGTTTCCATTAAATTATTATTGATATATATGTCTATAAAAACTATGAATAATATTCAGTCATATTTAACATAGTAGATCAATTATTAGACAAAAAATCAAGAAAACACACCTCATGTATACATTTACAATTAAGTCTCATATCCATTCATGTATGAGGATTTCATTTACATTATCAATACCAATATAGTTTTTATTGTTATCTATGTATATTTGTTCTTAAAAATCAATTGTAGAAATATCACCACTTGCAAAGATTTTATCCACATAAACCTTTAATGTTAGTAAATTAGGTAGTTACAAGGGTGGGTTAAAGGTTCTTTATGAATATATTTTCAATTAGTTGGTTGATCCTTTAGATCATTTTGATTCAGCCTTCCATTTCACCCCTTCTCCTATATTTTTGTAATAACATTCATCGGTTCATACCTTATTTTAATAATTATTAATGTTTTTTCATGAAAAATAAATTATAAATGAATACTCACTAATCCATATGTTTTTATAAGTTCTAATGGAAATATTAAAAAAATTAAATATCTTGTTTGATTATTTGAATATTTACATCATCAAGTGGAATAGGTATCTCAGTGTTTATCTCTTGAGCTAAATTATTCCCCACTATCAAATGACCAATTGTAAGTTTTTTATTGTTTATAATATCGACTTTAATATTATACATGGAACCCCTCCTGATGAGGTAATGGGTGGGTGTTTATAGATATAAATCACAATCATTTTCACCCTATAGATTATCATTATAGGAAAGGTATCAGTTTCTTTGTGAGTCACATTTCACATAAACAATTATGAAAATATTGATTAACACTTCTGTGATAACTTTTTGAGGGGCATGTCTTACCTCAAATCTCCTAGGGATGGAGAGGATCTTCACATAGTGGATGTTATTATGTTTTTTATTCTATTTTATTCATTCCCATAATATTTTATAACAAATTTAACTTCCAATTAAATTTTTATTCTAGAACTATTAATCATGCCTACAACTCTTCCATTTTTTATCATTATCTCTATATTCATTTCTTTTCTCAAAATATGTTTGAGGTGACACCCCAAAACACTCACCTCTGACTTGGACATGTTGTTTTGGCTGCTTCAAGGACACCGATAGTAGTTGTACATTAGGTAGACATGATGATGATTCTTGTTTCTATGTCAAATAAAAGAAGATAGAAAAATATGTAATCATTATTATGTAATATCTTTTTAAATAAAAATGATTTTTTATCTCATACTTCGACATGATTCTAATAATTTTGGTGTTTTTTCATATATTAGTATTTATTCTTTATTTACTCATGCCTCCTTCTATATAAAATGATGTAGGATGGGAGTGTATTTTGATTTTGATTCATCAATCTTCATATAAATACTGGAAATTAATTATGTTGTTGTTTCATGTAACATAAAAGTATTTTGGTGGATTTTAAATACATGCCATTATTTTTAAAGTGAAACATACACCGTCCTTGATTTATGGTAGGAGTATGTTGTTATTACAACTCATTTCTTATTTTCATCACTTAGTTTCTATTTCTTAAATTCAAAATCCCTAATCAAAATGATTAATACATGTATTTTCAAGAAATGCATTACCAGTCACAATGTACTTGACAAGATGTCTCCTTATGATGACCAATAAATACATCTCACACTTGTTTGTTTATCAGGTGTGCATACATTTGTGGTGCATGGAGTTTTATTTTCCCTTCATCAACTTTGAGATGAAACTTCATAAGATTTTTTTGAAAGACATTTTTATCCTTTCCATCAAGCATAAATTTAAATTTTATTTTGGATTCATCTAATATAGATTCACTCTATAAGGGAAAATGAAGAGTAAGTCAGCATTTAATTATTTTTTAGAAAAATAATGAAATTATATCATAATGTTACCCTAATATCTTCCCAAATTTTTGTCTTACTTGTGGGTACACCATTTTTTCATGAATCTACATCAATCAGCATGTTTATGTGATTAGTGATCCTAATGTAAATATAGAAAATAGCCTTGTTTGGGTTAAAAGGATGGTTATGGGCATTCCATCCATCCTCAAATTTTATTCCTTTGTTTCACACCTTAATAAATTTTTCTAACACCACCAAGATACAATGCTACCTTTTTAGGAACCCAGTTGTTAACCATCTAATATTTCCTCAAATTAAAATTCATCAATATATTGTTCTTATAGATTGGTTTCATTGACATTTGTAAAATTATGTTGTTCCTCTACATTGGTAGCACCAAAATGTTGAGAAACATGTTGTTCCTCGTGATTGGTAGAATCAACATGTGCATAAGTTATTATCTACAAAATTGATTGAACATTTAATTTAGATTACATAAATACAGCAGTGAACAAATAATAATATGAGGTAACGCAATGTATATTAAAAAAAATATCACCTAATTATTGAACACTATTTTTTAATGTTTGAAGGGATTTGAACCCACTATTGAGTATCCAAATCCATTCATTATAGTATCCTATGACATAAATTACCTCATCTACATTGGGACTGTTGTGAAATGATAGTGACATCCCAATGAAAGGGATCTCTTCATTTGAATAGACATTTAACCCTTCAGTGGTTCTAGCTGATAATAGAAAAATTAACCACTTTCAATTTGTAGGATCTAGAATATAAAATACTTGAACTTCCTAGGATGAAAATATAACTAGTTTATCTTTGTACACTTACTTACTTAAATCCACTTTCATGAATCTCAATTCATCTATTTTAGTGTCACTTTTATTATCAATTCACTTTTATTGAAAATTGGTACTTCGAATGTTTTATAATCCAACTACCATATTTGTTTAAGGATACCGAAGTATGAAATATTTGAATAAATTGAATTTCTATCTTGGGTACCTAATACATTCATCACTTCATCCATAAGTGTAAATCTACTATTTTACATGGTACTCTGTTCATAGTGTTCATTTATATAGAATGCATAACCATAAAATAAATAACCATTATAAGATAACACATGCACACATGGTCCTGTGGATATTCATGAGAGTCTTTCTAAAATTGAATCCATATTTTTAGTTTATACCTTTAAAATATGGCATTGAAAGAATCCAATAAATTTTTAATTATATGTATTTGATATCCATAGTTCATCCCCTAATAGATTCAAATTACTAAGAATTATTTGGTGGGTTTAAACATAAAGTAAAACCTCTAAAATATTATGAAAAACATATAGGTGGTCTTACTCATTTTCAAAATAGTAATTTTAACAACATCTATTCTTGAAAATCCTTCACCCATAAGATGATCAGTGTGATGTGATTTCAGTAGACCAATGCTTTCCACATCGAATAGGTAGTCGGCATAAAATTCATCAACTTCTTCAAAAACATATCACTCCAAAATAAAAAATTCTGGAAAAATTAAAATTTTTGAATACCCTTTAAAAATATTTATATACCATTCAATAGGGTACATCCATTTGTAATGTATAGGGGCACATATTTGAATCTCTTTTACCAAGTAAACAATCAAGTGAACTATAATATCAAATAATGATGGAAGGAAGAACATATCTAATTCACATAATATGAAATCAATTTCATCTTGAGTTTTATAAAATTTTTGCATATATATTTGAAAAATAAAATTATCTTGATGTATGTATGATGGTAATTCTTGGTAAAAATAAAATGTAAAGCTACATGCATTAGATCTTGCACCAAAACATTACAGTCGTATGATTTTAAACCCTTTAACTTTAAAATAGTCATTGAAGTGATATTATTGATATTTGATGAATACCCCTCTAGAAACATTACATCATTAAAAAAGTTGAAAAACTAATATCTCTCTTTCCTAGAAAAAGTGTACGCAGTTAGAGGAAGAAAATTATGTTTTTCGCACTTCACTGGCGCCATCTCTTTCTATATTAATATTTCAATCATGTCCAACCTAGCCTTAATTCCATAATTTTTTTGGGTTCATTTTGAAACATTCCATGAGAATATCACATATATTTTTTTCAACATGCATAAAATAAGAAAATGTTTGATGTTCAAACAATTCTAGTATAGTAATTCAAAAAAAATTATCATTTTTTCTAACTAGTTTTTATAAGGTTTTTCAAAAAAGGTTTACCAAAAGCAGTGTCCATATCTTTTACTTTCTTAAAAATTTGATCACCTTTTAGTAGAAATATTTTTATATGTTTTTCTTAACTCCCATAAAATTATGTCATCTAAGATTGATAATTATGTTTTTGGGGTAGAAATAGGTGATGTCCTAAAAAAATTTATGAATATTTCAACCTAATTGACTGTGTACCTTTTTCAAAAATGGGACACCCTTGAGTTCCTTTAATGCTATATCCAAACAAATTTTCATAAGTAGGAAATTAATTTATCATTGCATAAAACATGTCTCTCATTATGAAATCTTTACTTCTATAATAATCATACAACATAACAACTAAATACCACAATAATTTAAAATCTTCGATCAATAGATCCAAAAAACATCAATAGCATTACCTATTTATTTTGGTCCTAATAAAAGCATAGATAACATAATGTATTTTTGTTTCATGAATAACCATGGTGGAAAGTTATAATTTACCAACATAACCAGACATGTACTATAAGTTTTCCTTTGAAAACCAAAAGGATTCACTCTATCTATAGATGGAACAAGATGAAGGTTTCTTTACTAATTTTCAAATTTAGGATGCCCGTGATCAATTCTATTATATGGAGGAGATTCTTCTTAGTGATGAAGTTTCTCATCTTTTTTATTGTATCTACAATAAACATAAATTTTATTATAGTCTCCTCACTTCTGTATAAGCACCTAAACCTTGGAATGATTATAAAGTACCATACCACTTTCATAGGACATAATTAATATTTCTTGTATCAGGAAGAACCAAACTTTGGTAATTTTTTAAGCAATTTATAATAATTTTGAAATAGTATATAGTCATTTAGAGGAGAATTTATTCTTTCATAGATCATACCCATTGAATTTAGCACTCTTTTAGCATCATATGTTCAGTAAGGAAGCTCATTATATTCTAAGAGCATGTCATTCAAGAGAGAAATCAGTTCAGTAAAATTGGATTCACTCCATCTATTTATAGCTTTTAAATTATGTAAGTTTTGTATGGATGACAATGCTACAATTTATTATAACCATCATACAATGGAATTTTTTCACAACTCTTTAATGTCTCAAAAAATTTGAATATTCATGAATTGCATCTTCAACTATCATAGTCATTTCCTCAATACGATATTGTTCATATATAATTCTTGTAATCACATCCTTGATATAATATCCATCATTTCCCACACTTGTAATCATATTAGATGATCCATAAAGCATATTCTGATTCCAGTCACTAGATATATTTATTATTTTCCTACTTTTATTCCAATATTTATAACTTCAATATATTCCATGATAGATCAACTGTTCTTCCAACTCATCGGGGCTAATTTGACTTGAATAAAATTATTGTAAACATGAAAAAATGATTTCAGAAGGGCATATGCATGATCTTTTTCAAACTTGATGAACTATTTCACCACATACTCATACTATTTACATAATCCAACCAAGGTATCCATGTAAATAGTGCATCAATCTAGTTTTCCATTAGTTCTCAAGAACACCTCCCCATACAGCAGAGGCTTCCAACTAGAAGTGAGGGTCTAATGATGGTACATTGGGGAGAATATACACTCATAATCAGAGTAGAATAACATTATATATAGATATAAATCAACTAATAGTAAAATTAGAATAAATAAATTATAGAGAAGTGTAAAATAATAATAATAAATGATAGGAAATTCAACTCCAAAAATACAACCTTGCATGCATGTCAAGATGAGGTTACATAATCTAAGAAGTAAACATACAGTAGGTAGTATAATGTAGTATAATACATTTATAATGGAAATAAAAAAATCCCTAAGGGATAACTCTATAAGAATATTTATCTCTGTATTTTTCATGTTCTCCTAATCTCTCATGTACAAATTAACATCACAAGAATAACAATAAGAAATATGAATCCAAAACATAATCATATAATCATGAGGTTTTCTCAGGTACCCCAGTGCAATGGTGTCCTAAACAGGGTAGGATATATACTTATTATATCACCACCAATGATGTTTAATCCATCCAGTCTATGAATATAAATATGGTAGTGTGCAATTATGATAGGTAATGAATTAAATAATTAAAATTAAATAAGTCATCTCAAGTTCCTTAGGGACACTTGGATGACCATACCTGCTTCGGCCTGAGCCTGAATATCTTGAACCACAATCAACCTGTGGAGATAATATATATATATATATGTGTGTGTGTGTGTGTGTGTGTGTGTGTGTGTGTGTGTGTTATTATCCTATCACACCTGAATGTAAGACTAACTAGGCCATCACAAAAGTCAAGTGAAATTATATACCGAACCCAAGCATGTTCTTTGGCATGGAGTATGTATCCTTAGATTTCATAACATATAATTACTTATCTCTAATAAAAATGAAAACATGGTTCAAACTAAAAAGGAATATTGGAACCTTATAAGTCAATCTATAAAAATGGATCCCATGTATCGCACCAAGAGCACTATCATTACCCATAACCATAAGAGTCCTTCTAAGGTGACCCATAAAGAGGAATCCCAAGTATTACTCTTTGTATAGTATAAAGGCATATCCCATTGAGCCCATCACCAGTAAACCGCATAGAAGACCAAGTATATCTCATGGAATGGTATAGAAACATTTCGAATATATAATTTCTATGTTAATCCACTTGGTTTCAAGGTATCACTCATGGGTATAAGAAGACATCTGTCCAGAAAACCCTTCCAAGGCATTCTATAAAAGAAACCAAGTATCACTCCCAACATAGTATAAATCAAGTAACTCATGATCCCATCCTTTATATTCCATAAATAGGTATCCCAGGTATCCTCCAAGGTACAAACAATCTCTAATATCCTATGATCCCATCAAAGGAATTACATAAAATGGAACCTGAGTATCACTCAAGGCATAATACAATTCAAGTGATCATTTAAAATATTAACAATAGGGTTGTCTATGTTCATAAGCATTCCACATCACAAGTCCTACAAATAAAAAGAGGGAAACACCCATTTACAATTTCAATTATAAAATACATTTCCATGTACTTAATCTTTCTATTCATCTTCTCAAACATCACTATTTAATTGTCCCTTTTTGTTTGAGAAGACAACACACCTCATATGTGGTTGTATTATTACAAAAGGGTGATATTATAATTTCAATTTGTTTAATTCAAGTAATCATCCCCTAAATGAGAAATCATTTATCACACCTAAATGTGTGGTCAAGAGGAACCAAAGAATTATTATTAGGGGAAATAAAAACAACACCCCAAGAGGAAGTTTAATTACGTAAGGAGGCATATTGGTGAAGGTGTATATACAACTCACCCAAAGGGGAGGTTTTGGGTTATGTTGAACAACATATAAAGGTATAAATTAAATAATATCATAATGATAATTTAAGGCATTAGTTATTACATAATTAATTCCTTATTTAATGGAAAATGCATAGAGAATCCAGCGTTCAACACAACATCATATTTTATTATTTGATAAAACATTAAGGTAACAGTTATAGACCACCTAACTTATACCAAGAATGATTCCCTTATCCAATATCAATAATTTAATTGAGATTTTTTAACGTAAATTAAATAAATGGAAAAATTACCTAAAAATAAGGGGAATTAGCTCACACCATGATAGTATTTAAGATGGTGATAGAAACTGAGAAATGAGGGAATATGAGTCATAGACTCACTGAGAAATATCAAATGCACCTAACAGTTCTCAAAATAGTTTCCATATAGGGGAGATATCTCTATGGAAGGAGGATCCTCATAGAGGAGATGGTGTGAGCAGATGATAGGAGAAAGGAGGGGGGAATCTTAAAAAGAAATAGGGGAAAATATAAAAATACATCTTTAAAGAGCCACATGGTTTGGCTGCATGGTTTATATAATTGTACACCAACCATGCAGGATTCATTTACCCAAGAAATACCCCTCTAAAAAGTATTACATTGTTGGGATTCATGGTTTGAAAACTATGCACTGAATAGTGCCTAGATACTAGTTAAGTGGCGCTAAGGGTGAAGGATAGGAAAACTATTTTGGGAAAACTATGTGCGGCCCATGCGGGTCACCCTAACACACCTACAAAATATTTCATGGTTACCCATAAGGGGTTTCATGGTTTAAACATATCATGATCCTTATGAAAAGGGGATGCATGGTTCACTAACACAGTTAAACTAATCATGCACAAACCACGCACCTCATTCTGTTTCTCAAATAAACGGTGTCTTCAGAGCCTGATGCTTTCGAAACTTGACCAAACTCTTGGAAAACCTCCCAAGGGTGTATGAATTAACAAAAAAACACCTTAAAAGTGTTACAATTCTTGGATTTAGATTCCAAATCTTGTTTTAGATACTGGTTCATCCACCAGATGGTAAAATTCAAATTCCTATGGGAAACATTCCATAGTTCAAAAACACGGGATGTTAAAATCTCCCCACTATACAACTTATAATCCCTGAGAGGACTTTGGGAACAATGAAAACATCACCCAACCTACCTGGGTCATTAATTGTTTTCCAAAAGTTCACATCATATTTCCAAAATCCCAATTCATTGACAAACGTCGCTTTAATCATACGACACATGATCCATTAAAACTTGAGCCAAAGTTTGTATTTTGAATCTTAAACATCAAGACGGTACTTTCACTATCCCATATAACTTGTGGCATGATCACATTTATGTCTATTTAAACATAAAGACTATGGATCTACCCACCATAGGTTCTCGCATTTAACTACCAATTCGGATTCATGGTATATCCACCATCAAAATTTTCTATTTAAGCATGATTGTAGTGTTCTAATAGAAATCATGGCATGATTATTATATTAATGAAAAAATGACTCCCAATAGACCTCAATTGTACAAGTCGAGCAACCTTATCATGAAAAGACTCATCAAACTTGTGATGCACTCACCTCATCTCGACGACATTCCGTGAAGCAGTTCTTCACTAACTACATTTAACAAAATAATAGGAGAACAATTAAAGCCACTCTTAGCTGACTCCTCTCAAAAATATCATCTTATACTATCAGTATATCCCAACCCAAAACATGGAACATTCTCTTAAGGTGCCTTATTTTTTATTCAAAAATTTCTACCAAAGAATGTATCCAACTTTTATTGATGTCTCAAACCAAGACATTCATCTAAGTCATTTTACCTCATTACAAACATGGGTGTAAACCCGATCCATCACACTTGGATGGTTACCATTAAATCTATCATCTGATTCTGTATGAAGTCCATGGTAACCTCATAATCATAAAATAGATTCCAATGAGATCATCCGTGTTAGTACATACTTCAGTGCTTACAATTGAGACCGCAACACATAGTGGAAGCATCCACGCATCATAATATTGACTGAGCATAACAGTAATCAAGTCAATGAACTGGTTGGTATATATGAGTCTATCCAAGGAGTTACAACATGGTAACCAAAGTACCCCTTAGGACCAAACATTATGATATGAAAAACAACACTTCTAGATTGAAACATCTACAAGGACTATTCATTGAAACATAAGGGTATTTTAATTTATCTCGGCATATAACTAACGCTCTCTTAATGTATTCAGTATGATATCAAGATAGGGGACATGGTCATCTCTATGAAAATAATGCACCAAGTGGATATCAATAATTACAAATAATACTTGAGATACTCCCTTCATATCCAATATTAATAGCTCGGTATGGTTTGTAACCAACCATATCAAACTCTTTGAAGGAATCATTTATACCGCCACTAGTCGATTTCCATTAAAAGAGCTCAGTCGATCCTACTGATGCATCATCATTAACCAACCATGAATATTTTACCACACAAGGCATTATATGATCACTCAATCATACCCAACGAAGTCCCACCATGAGTAACATTGTCTACAATGGTTGTGTACATAGCCAAACATTTCATTATCATGCTGCCTCGTAGGCACTGACATGTTTTAAAACTCACCAATCCCATGGGAATTTTAAATCATTTCTAACCATTTACAAATGGTCATGTACTATAGTATTCCATCTACTTATAAATAAAAACATTTTCCCAGGATCGAATCAATTCTCCCCACCATTGGAGGGTCCTAGTCACTATTTACTGAAAATGGAAAATTATTCCATGGAACACACTCCATCAACCACTAACTGTGGGTCTTGGATGCGGCCATCGCACTTTTACCAATAAAAAAATGAAAAGAGATAAAAATGAGCTACTTAAAAGTTTACTAAGTTTAGATTCACCTTATACAAACATATGATTATCCTCTGATCCACTCTCATGCACATCATTATCATTTGGAATAAAGCTAAAAAATAGACCAGTGTGTCAAAATACTCAATACCCTTTGATGAATCATCCCAATAATGGGGATGAGTTATATTTTCATTAACACCTAGGTCACTCTAACTAGGAGATAATTAGTGATCAAATAATATTAGCTCAAGGCTCAAATGATTTCCACTGAACACGTACGGTTCACAATACCCCTTTTCCAGCTTGACGGGTATCAGGTGTAACAGCACCTACAACCCTGATATTTTATCATCAAAGCATCACATCATTGATATTATCCATAGACTTATCAGGACCATGAATCCCAGTATCTGATGGATTGTATGAGAGATATAAACCAGAGTGGTATTATCCCATACAATTAAAAATCCAACTGATGACCTCCCAAGTCATCCATCAGAAAATACAGAACAATCACATGACTTACTAAGCGGCCGACCGTGCCCTGGGCATGTCTAACACACAAAAACTAATCATTATGAAATGATCACATCCATAATAAGGTTCAAATTAATGAATGACCACCCTTCTAACCCATATTTCATTTCAGTAACTAAGAGTCCTACTAAGGGAAAACGGCACCCAAATGGCGTCATACACCTAAAACACTTTATAGGAATTTAGTAATGTTTTTAAATTTATGAGGTAACCACCTACCATGGGATGTCCCCTTACTAAAACATAAAGTATCGACCATAAAAGGAGGTCAAACTTAAAAATGTTTACTAGGAGATATCATCTGTCATTTAGGTTCAAGCTAAAGAAGAATAGGCCTATGTAAAACTCTCACACTCCCATTCCATGGAAATACTTAAAATATCCTTACATGGGGTTTATGATGTGAATACCATTTAAGGTTTTAATTTAAGGCATTACACTAATTCACATTCAGTTATTTAAATATTTCAAGGATTGATTCTAAAAAATATTATGCACTAGTTATAGAGAAAAGTGCTTGGTACTTTATTTATTTAATGTCTCAAGGAAGTATAAGAAAGTTCTATAAAACTTCCTTTTTTGAATTATCTATTTAAGTGATATCCTATCACAATTAGGTAGTTTATCTTATAAAATTTATTTTAAACATTATTTATTTATTCATACATTTCTCATAGTTTGGGGTTATTTAAAGAAAATTTCAATTGAAATTTATAGGGGAAAACAACCTTTAAGTTGATACTGTAATTTTAATTAACTAACACCTCATATCAATATAGATCAAAAGAAGATAAAAGGTATTTTATTAGTTAAATAGGGGACTATTCAAATAATATTCCACAATAAAGTTATCTGTAACACCATATAAGTGGTCGTAGACACATTAAATAACCATCCTTATAAAACATAAACATACAACCATGGGGTGAAGCACTATGGCATAATGTATAAGGTGACCTAAAGGGGTCACCTTAAACCTTTACAGGTTCATTTAAATATAACCCAAAACATTTAAAATAAATAAAATTATGAAACCACCTTAGAGGGTTTATTTAATGATAATTTAGCATTATTAACAACCTACTCAGGTTGAGTCAAGTCTATCCTATAACTATAACTGATCAAGACTTACCAACATGGGATGAGTCATGTAAAAGGTCCATAACAAACCTATTATTTTAAAGTAAAATTTAATGGAATTTAAATTTACACAATTGTATCTTGGAATATTACGATCATATATGATTGTTCGATTATATAGGTTACCATTTCCTAATTTATAAAGCACCCATATACTTTATAGATTGAAAATTGGCACCCAAATAGTCGCAACCAGTATGTTTCAGCTCATGAAACCAATGTTCCATGTCTTAAACATTTCATGATTGGTTATTTAAGGTTTTACCATAAATTTATATAGTAAACACAATTTATGTTGATGATAAATCTTTAATAACTAATTTTATATCAAAATTATAGCGAGGCATGTTATCACAAGAAGAAAATATAGGGAAATGTGAAAATTAATTACCTAATTAGGGTGAGAAGATAAACATGATAAATAAATATGAAACATGAAACAATAATTATAAAACATATTGTAAAGGTAGTCATATAAAATAAATCACATAAGCATGGCATAACACTCAAGGCATGTATCACTATATCAGGTAGTCTAAGACTGAAACCTACATGGAACAACATATGCATGTAATGTGAGTCTATATGTTCCTATAATGATGCATGGAATTCTAATTAATTTCCATATCGATCTAAGGGTAAAATACCACAATCTCATAAATAATTAAATAATATAAAGTACACCATTCACTCAAGGTGAAACCATATTCAACTATAACATATAACAAAAAGAACAACATTCCAATCCCTGGCCACTTGGACTTTTCACCATGTGTGTGTTGATCACTCACAGACATGGCTAATTACCAAGCTATGACACATTCCTAGTCTCATGTATACCAATTCCCAAAATAGTAAGACGAAGTAAAAAAAAAAGAAACCTCTGATGCAATTTATAGCATCCCGACCCAAGTGCTACAGAAATAGTTCCTCGGGCTAATTGGTCATTGGACCTCATAAACACCTCCCCATATTCTATAGGATTTTGACCAGTAGTGAGGGTATAATGATGGTATGGTGGGAAGAATACACCCTCATAATCAAAGTAGAATACTAGTGTATCGTATATAAATCAATAGACATCAGAAGTAGAATAAATAAGAAACAGATTATTGGAAAATAATAATAATAACATATAAGATATCCAACACCCAAAATACATCCATGCATGCATTTATAGATGAGTTTACATAATCTAAGCAGTAAACATATAGTAGAAAGTACGATATTGTACAGTACATGTACAACGAAAATGGAAAAAAGATACCTAAGGGATAACTCCATGAGCATCCTAATCCTTGGATCAGTAATATACTTCTAAGATCCCATGTATAAATTAATAGCAAAAGAAAAATAGTAATCTCGTCAAAACCAAAGACTGGTCCCGCTATCGTGAAGTCTAGTCGGGTACCCTAGTGCAATGGTGGACAGAAAAGGCTGTGAGACATAATAAGTAGGCCAACCAAAATGGTGTCTAAATCTATCCAGCCCAAGAATATAAATATAGTAGTGTACAAGTATAATAGGTAATGTATTAAATAAATAAAATTAAACAAGTTAGCTTAGTTTCTTCAGGGACACCTGACTAACCATAACTTCTTCAGTATAAGATGGAATATCTTGAAATAGGGTCAACCTGTGGAGATATAATATGTAATAATGTGTGTGTGTATATATATATTATTCTCTTGAAAATTGTGAAAGGAAGCTGAGCCAGACCATAAAAAAGGTTGAGTGTAATTATAGATGGAATCTAGCATGTTATTTGGCTTTGTGCATGAATCCTTAGATTTCATAAGTTATCATTCTATATCTATCATAAAAAAGGAAAACGTGGTTCTTGATCAAAAGACATCTCTGGGTCATACAAGGTGATCTGGAAAAAGGAATCCCTAGTATTACACCATCCATAACCATAAGAGTCCTTCCAAGGTGACCCATAAATATGAATCTTTAGTATCACTCTCAGAATAGTATAAAGGCATAACCCATTGAGCATGTACCAGGTACACCACATAGGGAACCGATTATTGATCGTGGCATGGTATAGGAACATTTCCCACTGAACTCGTCCAAGGTAAACCACTAGGGGACAAGGTAACTATAAGGCCCCAGCCTTAAACCTTACTTAATCTTGAGGTATTAAAAGATTACAGATTGAGGATCTTTTCAGGTTTAGAGTTTTATAGAATTATATCATAAAACTTGAATTACATTCTACATTTAAACAAAGTGGTTACATAAAAGATAGTATTCATTTTTTCCCATCAACAGAAACATATTTAAAATAAAACATGGATTATTTCTTGACACTTCCTTGACACTATCATCATATAATGTACCATTCCCTTGACCTGTGAAAAACATTTCAAAAACTTGGGATGAGCATAAAAATCTTAGTAGGGTCATAAAAAGTATGGAAAGGAAACATGAGTACATATATATATAAGAATGAAATCATACATTACCTATAAAACATAAGCACTTTAACCTGCCTCATAAAATCATGAATAAATCATAGAAATCATAAGACATAAAGGTAACATGAGGCATTCATAACATTCTTACATAGGGAGTAACCCTCTTGGTTACTTTTGGAATACCCATCATAGTATATTCCCTAAATCTCTTCGGAGAAACGTTAACGTTTAACTCCTTCGTGCTACCCAATGCATTGGAGAGCTATATTGGGATCACCCGCCCTTAGTTTATCACGGAACCACCCGTCTTCATAAACAATGCCCAAGAACCATAACATAATCATAGCACATAACTTAATCATAATGGAAAGATAACATTCCCACATTGCAATAAAAATATAAAATTTTATGATATTGAAATAATGAATCCATTCTAAAAACCATTTTCAAAACCATTTAAAACATTTAATAAAGAGATTTTTTAATCAAAGTGTTCCACACCACTTTGAAGCTTTTAACATTTTAAACCATTAATATCCATATAAATAAATCCTTAAAAACATTTTGAAAACATGGGTATTATTGATAAATATTTATAAGAATAAATCATTAAAACATTTTAAATGATATTTTAGTTAAAGGGTTTTTAACAAAATGAGAGACACTTGAATACAATAATTGAGGAATAACATTTAATCAGAACTTTATAATATCATTAGAATAAAGGGATTCATGATATAAAATTACAAAAAACAGTATATACACCATATAAGAGTGAATTGGTGCATAACAACAATGAATTCTCAATAGAAATGTAAAATGAGATGAAATCCCTTATAAAGAAGGTATCCTTAAATTAAGGATAAATCAATCTCATAATTATGTGTGACAAATATAAATACACCCAATATAAGTGTATATTAAGTGTAAATCAATCAAAGGTCATTCACACATATTCAAAATATGACATATTCAGTAACTACATGTTGAACCCAAAGAAATCGAAATTGGGTTCAGAAGTTCCCTTGGTAAAATTCGACAGCCTAACGGCATCACCTTAAAATTAATAAAATTAGTTGATGAGAGAGAAAATGGTATCTCATCACTTGGACATAAAACTTACATCAATAAGGATATATAAGAGCATATATAAACATAAAAATATGTAAATTAAAATACATAACAAAATAAGTCTTTTAAAAAGTGGAGTGTGAAAGGTTCCCTTACCGATTTGGGAAACCTTCGAAACGTACACCCCATGAAAGAAGGGTCATTCAATGAAGATGTAACTACCAATAAATGATAGTATATTATACAAATAGTAAAATAATGGGCAGTACATATACCACAAAAAAGGAAATAGTGGCCAATGTTGCATGAATCTCAAGAGAATAAAAAGTGAGATGAAAATCCCCTTATGAAAATTCGACAGTCTAACGGCGCCACATAAAACTTACAAAAATGGATTGATGAGATAAAATAGGGCCTTTCATCATATTAACATAAAATTTATAGAAGGAGGAATATATAATAACATCCCCCAACATAATAAATAGGAGATTAAAGTAAGTTACATAAAAAAGAGTACTTAAAAAGAAAGAGAGAGGTAGGATCCCTTACGAAAATTCGGCAGCCTAACGGCACCACATAAAAAATCTTAAAATGAATTGATGAGAGTAATAGGGGGTATTTAATCATACTAAAATAAAAACTACTGTATGGTGAATATAAAATAACATCCTCCAACATTATAACATGGAGCATAAATGAAATGACATAAAAGAGGGTACTTGAAAAGAAAGAGAGAGGTCGAATCCCTTACCTCGGGTCCGACTTGACTCAATCGTTCTTTAACCTACTGAATAATAAACTTGAGTTAATTTCTAATTTCTTAAGAACCGTTTTCAAGTTCATTATTCCTTTTATATCACTTACTACCATGCTATGAACACTATGTAATTATTTAAGTTAATAATGGTCGTTTTGTAGATCTTTGCTACTTGAGTCAAAAATAAACTCTTTATAATTACAAGTTGTTCATGTGGTAAAATATATATTATATACAGAATTATATTCATTATGTAGATATCATATATATCATATATATCCATTATATACATGCATTTATAATATTACATAACATTTAGAGGTAAGAAATGAAATGCACCGTTCATGGAGACGGTAAGCCGTACATACGCATGAACGCTACTTCCATTTCTATTTCTTATTTAATGGAATTAAAACATAATGATACATAATAGTATTATAATTACAGTATAATATCATATATAATATCATTAAATATATCCTTTATACGTACCACATATGGTATTAATGAATCAAATCACTTTGAGGGGGCGGTAGTCCACACTTCCTAAAATGAAGATATCGTGTTTAACCATAATGGAAACCATAAAGGTATGCCATAAATGAAAAATACAGAAGCTTAAGTAAAACATAAACATATTATATATCATATATAAATATAGTGACATCTTAATGGCCACCTTTGGGGGTGTTAAAAGAATATTGAACAATCATCGTTTCGTGAGGCAGAAATTCACCATCCACAGAAACAGTATGTTCATTAACCATTAGATATAGGTGTGTGTAATTTTAGCTATAATCCTTCTTATAAAAACATTCTAGTATATTGAAGATACTGGAGTTCTTACAAAAGAAATGAATAAAAAGAGTTTAGGGGGTTGGAGAAGCAAAATAAAACAAAAGAACACAAGTGAAGACATTACCTTAAAATTGGGTATCTCTCTTTGATTTGAGCTCAAAGTCTTCATTTGGATGACTTATGCCCAAAGTGAGGCTTCTAGGAGTACGAGAGGGATGTGTAGAGACAAAATGGATAGGGTTTGGACGAGCAAAATGTAAAGACCTGTAAATTTCAAGGAAATTTTTTTCTAAATTTTCTTTGAAATTTTACAAGAGCGCAGTTTCTGACGGCACCTGATTCTGAGGCCCGGTGTGCCCGGAATCATTTTCCGAAGTTTGGCTCGGGTACGTTCAGTGAACGGACGAGCGGGTTTTTCTTACTTTTGAACCGGTGCCCGGAATCGAATTCCGAGGGCACCGATGAAATCGCAGCGCCGGTATTCGCTTATAAACGCCTCTTCCGGAGTTGCGTTTGCTTGGGTGTGGTTTTTAATTTTCGGTCTTAAAGTTAAGAAATAAAATAATTTTGCGACAACTTTATTTTATTTCACTTAAGACACTTGAAGCCACTTGAAAGCCACTTAAACTGAGTGAAAACGGATAGGGCGCTATCCAGAAATATCATACCCCCTTGGTAGGATATTTGTGAGGTGGGTCCCGCACGAGCCCCGCCGTTTCTTTCCGCTAAGTAACGCACCCGCGAAAACCCGTCATTATGAAAGTCAACTGACGCATTTTCTTAAATCTTAATGCACCATTTAATTGGGCGGTTTATTTTGTGAATTAAATGGGTGGTTTCTTTCGTTGAATTAATTCAACGAATTGATGGGTCGTTACATACCCTTTTTCATTTGTTTGCGTAATAATAAAATAAGACCAACAAGTCTTTTGGAGGATTACTCGTTGAGAGGTTTTGTCAGAGTTCTTGAGCCTTCATCCTCCTTCGCGAAGAACGCGAAGAACGCGAAGAACGCTGGCCTCCGATGAAGAACGTCGAACCCGCGGCAGTCGACGACGCGATACCGTGTTCCGCAACGCTGACGTTCCCTTCCTGCAACGTTCTTCTGCGACGTCTCTTCCTCCGCAACGAAATCTTCGATCAGCTGCTTGAGGTAAGAGTCTCGGATTTTTCTTTTAATCTCCCTTGTGGTTTTTACTGAAACACGGATTTAATTATTTATAATTAAATCTGTTGTTTCTTGGTCCATTGAGTTCGTCGACGCAATGCTGGATTCTGCGATGACGCGACACCTTCCGCGACGATCAATTTCCACGAAGAACGCTCACACGCGACGACTACAAGTTAGGGATTTTTATTTGGATGTTTTTATTTCCGGAGTTGTTTCCGTTCAAAATGAAGGACCTGATTCATTAAACAATATTTTTTCATTAAAATTGGTTTCGGATATGTGTTCATGTGTTGAATATATTTTATCCCGCTGTTTATCTCTAACGCGGAGGGTGCGGGCCAAACGAACACGGCCCGACAACCCTTCCTCGTTCTTTGTTGATGTACAGATTTGACGGGCGACGACGGAACGCGCCGCAACGGAAGTTTGACGGTTCCGCAGTGAAGAACGAGTCCTGGGAGGAGCAACGGCACAGACGGGAACAGAATCGGACCACCGGAGCGACTCCGGTGGCCCGTGGAAGCCGCCGGCGGCGCGGGTCGCCGACGCGGCGGCGCCGGTAGCCGGGAGCGGTGGCACCCCAGCGCGCCGCCAGACAAGGCCGCCGCGGCTTCAGCCGCGGCGGCGGCACCCGCGGACCCGCGTCCGCGCGGGTCCAGCGCCCTCGGACGCGGCAAAGCCACGTCCGGCTATCCAGGGCGACACCCCGCGGGTGTCGCAGGGTTGTCACGCGGGGGCGGCGGCTCCCCCCCCCCCCCACGTCGCTCGGGTCATCCAGGGCGACACCCCGCAGGTGCCGCGGGGGTGTCACGCGGGTGCGGCGGCTCCCCCCCGCGTCGCCCGGCCGCTCGGCCGAGCCGGGCTGGGCTGGCCGAGCCAGGCCGGTCCGACCGGCCAGGCCATGCCCTAGCTGGGCCGGACCGGGTCCAGCCGGGTCGGACCGGGTCGACCCGGTCCGGACGACCCAGGGGGGGTCGGGCTGGGTCGGCCCGGGCCCGGACCCCCCGTCTTCGGACCATTTCGGTCAAATGCCCGTAACTTGAGCTACGAGCCTCCAAATGACTCGTCGTCAGTGGAAACACGATCCTTGGATCGAAACGGTCGTTTCGGTATATTGCACTCAAGATTTCGGAATACTTTGAGTTCAACCGGGTTGGTTCGTACACGAAACCAACCGGGCCCTCGGAGCAGAAACGCTCATATCTTGAGCTACGGACGTCTGATTGACGTGTCGTCAGCTTTGCTGAGTTCCTCTAAATGAGACGGATCTTTTGCCTCACTCCGCCCGAGGTTTGGAGGCAGGCAGAGTATGGTCGGGTTGGTTTTTCCTTAAAAACCAACCGGGCCCCTGGGACGAAAAAGCCAATAACTCTCAGACCGAGCGTCCAATTGACGCGCCGTCTGCGACGTTGAGTTCCTGTTGACGATACGGAACTTTTGGATACATCAACTTTGGACTTTGTGTCAGTTGATGTATCAACCTCTCAGATCGTGGAGCGGACCCTCCCGAACGAGCTTGCTATGTGCGGGAACCCTAGAGCTGGCTGCGACTGCTACTTCGACAGCGACGACCGTGCAGAGATCCTCAGTGGACTGCGGCGACGACCGTGCAGAGATCCTCAGTGGACTGCGACGATGACTGTGCAGAGATCCTCAGTGGACTTTGACGACTACTGCACTCAGCGATCCTACGTGGATCAGTGTTACAGGTCCTGTGTGCGCCCGATCCTGTGTGGGTCTGATCCTGTGTGGGCCAGCACTCAGCGGTTCTGTGTGAGCCAGCGCCTACAGGTCCTGTGTGGGCCCGATCCTGTGTGGGTCTTTGCGGGGGTTAGTTGCCTATCGATCCTTTGTGGGTCCGACGAATTAGATGGATCAGTGATCATCTTTATCGTCATCCGAAGAAGTATACCTGTGTGAGCTGAATCCTGTGTTACTCTCCTTTGTGGATTGTGTTGAGCTATCCTGTGTGGATTTACTGTTTACTCTCCTTTGTGGATTGTGTTGAGCTATCCTCTGTGGATTACTGTTTACTCTCCTTTGTGGATTGTGTTGTGCTATCCTGTGTGGGTATACGTTTGCTTTCCTGTGTGGACTGGGTTGTGCTTGGGCTCGGACGTTGGAGCCGATCGGAAATTGATGACTATGTATATGTATGGGCATATACCTAAGCCGTGTCAGATGTTATTTCATGATTGTATCTTTCCTTTGTGGATTTTGGGAGACCTTCGGGGGTCTCAGGGGTCCCTACTGAGTAGCTTATACTCACCCCTGCACGGGCTATGCCCGCACTTCGTTGTGTTGGTTGCAGACAACGGACAGCGCTGATCGAGGTGGAGGCGTGCAGAGCAGGACGGTACCTGGAGGTGGACCACTGGGCGGGACGTACTCGGAGCGGACGACTGGACCGAGGAGCTGTGGAGGCTATCTATACCCACCCTTCAGGTGAGACTTCCAGAGGATGGCTCGACGCTGCGGCTTTTCCTTTCAGTTGCTGTTTTTCTTTTCAGTTGTACTTTACAGTTGGGCTTGTATTTCCGGCCCCTTTTACATTCAGCACAGCTTGTACAGTTTTTACTTAGTGTTTACTTTTCCGCTTGCTTACTCTGTGGTGCTTGTTTACTTATCAAAGGCAATGCCTTCCCCTTTTTTCGGGATTTACGCCTTGGTGCTAGTCACCAGACCCTGGCCTATGGAAGGCGGGCTTGGGGTAGTCACGGCACGGGCCCCGAGGGCGGGTCGTGACAAATTGGTATCAGAGGTGGTCGGTTCTACCGCAGACTCTGATCTTTCTTCTATGTGAAGCAATAGTGTTTAGCGTATTGGGTGTGGTTATCAGTCCAGGGATTCCAGTGTTGGTGCGGTGGCCGACGTATCCGTACACCAGGACCCTGACTTCTGATTTCCGACTTAAGGCACGAAAACATTGATTGCATGTGTGTTTCAAGTTTTCTTTGTGATTACTTGTGTCAGCTCACCAGGTATACTGTTCTGACCGTGGTGCACTTGTTTATTTTTCAGGATGGCCCCACGACGGCAGCCAGCTAGGGTTCCGAGAGTAGAGCGCGACGACAGCCCGCCGAGCGACGAGGCCTCGGTACAGGGCCCGTTGACAGCAGGGGCACCGGCGGTACCTTTACCCGCCGAGCCCCCGATGCTTCCAGCGCCGATCGCTGACGATGCACGTCGCCTCGGAGCTCTGCACGAGTTCCAGCGCCAGCGACCACCCAGGTTTCATGGGGAGACGGACCCCCAGGCAGGCGAGGACTGGCTGGAGGCGGTCGTCCGAGTTTTCAGGCTAGTGAGGACACCAGCAGACCTCATGGTGATCCTCGCGGCGAGCCTACTGCACGCAACATCAGGATGATGGTGGAGCCTGATGCTCCAGGTACACGATGAGGCCTCCCTCATCTGGATGGACTTCGAGAGCCTATTCTGCTCAGAGTTCGTCCCGGCCTCCCTCCGTGCGGTGCGCATTCAGGAGCTTCTTCAGCTGCGGCAGGGCAGCTTGACGGTCGCCCAGTACGCGGCGAGGTTCACCGATCTTTCTCGCTACTCGACCGACATGGTACGGGACCCCTTCTTCCGGGCCCGGAACTTCAAGCAGTGATTGAGACATGAGATCCGGGCATCGCTGATCTCCCTCAGCATCCCGACCCAGGCAGGGGTGCTAGAGAGATCCCTTCTGATCGAGAGCTTTCTGGCTGAGTCCACAGCGAGACCTACTGCAGGGCGGCAGGTGGCAGAGTCTTCGGCAGCAGGTAGCCGACGGATGACTTAGGGTTCCAGGCAGACCAGACCTTCCGGCAGACGACCTCGGGACAATGGCTCAGCAGTGCGGGGCACACAGCGCGGAGCCAGTCTTCCGAGAGGTAGGCAGTGCTACGCGTGCGGCGGGCAGGGCCACATGGCTCGTGACTGCCCGACCCGTTGTACCGAGGAGCAGCAGACGGTGGAGGGGCCACCCAGGCAGAGGCAGAGGGTCGACCGTGGCGGTCCGCAGGGAGGAGGCGGACGAGGCAGAGGAGCTGGCCGATCAGCAGGTGGTGGGCGACGCTTTGAGGCTCTGCCACCACCACCACCAGGAGGTCTGCCCCCGACCACAGGGAGCTGGTGGGCAGAGACAGGCTCAGCTCCAGGCAGCGGAGGCCTACGACCACAGCACCCCAGAGATGATTCTAGGTACGATCTATGTCTATTCCACCCTTGCTAGAGTTCTTATAGACACAGGAGCGAGTCACTCTTTCATAGCCGCTGCCCTTGTTCGGAGCTCGGAGATTCCGACAGAGCCGTTGGCTCGATCCTTACGGCTAGAGACCCCTACGGGAGCAGACTCGACGATTACACACTGGTTCCGGCAGTGTGAGCTTACTCTAGGAGGCGAGAGCTTCGGCTGGGATCTTCTTGTAGCAGCGTCGAGGCCTTACGATGTCATCTTGGGCATGGATTGGTTATCTACAGTCCATGCTCAGATTGACTGCATTAGGCGCAAGGTGTGATGTGTGCGCACCGATGGGAGCAGGTTTACCTTCACCGGCGAGAAGGGAGCCTTTGCAGCACAGGATGGACTCTCGCAGAGGAGGGGACAGTCCATCACTCATCAGTTGGCTAGCCTCATCCTTGGAGCAGTTGAAGTGCGGAGTCCCTGTTTTCCTGCACTGGTGGATCAGTATGCGGACGTCTTCCCCGACGACGTTCCAGGACTACCTCCTCGCAGAGAGGTAGAGTTTTACACTGACCTGTACCCCGGGAAAGCCCCGATATCCACTCCAGCATATCAGATGGCCCCCGCCGAGCTTCGAGAGCTACGGGTACAGTTGGAGGACTTGCAGGGCAATGGGTTCATCCGACCCAGTGTTTCACCCTGGGCTTCCCTGATATTTTTCGCCAAGAAGGCGGACGGGAGCTTGCGACTGTGTGTCGATTATCGTCGCCTGAACCAGGTGACAGTGAGGAACAAGTATCCGCTACCGAGGATTGATGACCTCTTCGATCAGCTCAAAGGAGCACGGTGGTTCTCGAACATAGACCTCAGGTCAGGCTATCATCAGCTCAGAGTTCGAGACGAGGACGTGCAGAAGACGGCCTTCAGGTGTCGGTATGGCCAATATGAGTTCTTGGTTATGCCTTTTAGCGTAACCAACGCTCCAGTAGTGTTCATGAGCCTCATGAACAGGATCTTCCAGCCATACCTCGATCGATTTGTCATGTTCTTCATCGACGACATTTTGGTGTACTCGACGACGGAGGAGGAGCACGCCTACCACTTGCGGGTTGTACTAGACACACTCTGAGAGCACCAGATTTATGGCAAGCTCTCGAAGTGCCAGTTCTGGTTACGTGAGGTCCACTTCTTGGGGCACGTCATTTCTGAGGCGGGAGTGGCAGTGGATCCCGCGAAGATCGAGGCAGTGCTAGCTTGGGAGCCACCCAGGAGCGTGATGGAGGTGCGGAGTTTCTTGGGCCTAGATGGATACTATCGGAGATTTGTGCCGGACTTCTCTAGAGTTGCGGCGTCACTCTCAGCTTTGACGAAGAAGGGGAAACCCTTTGTGTGGTCAGACAGATGTCAGCAGAGCTTCCAGGAGCTGAGACAGAGATTCACCAGCGCACCTATCTTGAGGTTGCCTGAGGAGGGAGTTGGATACATAGTCTATTGTGATGCATCAGGGACCGAACTCGGGTGTGTACTGATTCAGGAGCAGGCCGTGATTGCCTATGGATCACGTCATTTGAGGCCACATGAGCAGAACTACGCTACCCATGACCTGGAGTTAGCAGCAGTGGTCTTTGCTCTGAAGACATGGCGGCACTATCTGATGGGCGAGCACTTTACAGTCTTTTCTGACCACCATAGTCTCAGGTACATCTTCTCTCAAAAGGACCTGAACCTGAGACAGCGGCGATGGCTCGAGTTCCTCCAGGACTATGACTTTGTGATAGTCTATACTCCTGGGAAGGGGAACGTGGTAGTCGATGCCCTCAGCAGGAGGACGGGCATCCAGCTACTTGAGGAGGAGACAGAGCAGCTAGCCGCTTTGCAGATATCCTTCATGGATAGAGATGGAGCAGCCTTCCTTTAGTCTCTCACCATATCTCCTCCACTTCTACAGCAGGTCAGAGAGGCTCAGCGTGGGGACGCTGACTGTGAGACACGGCGTGCATAGATATCCTCAGGACAGACACCTGATGGTTTCTCCCTTGGAGCAGATCACGACGTCCTTTTCAGAGGACGTACCTTGGTACCAGTCGCTTTACAAGAGGAGGTGCTGAGAGAGTTTCACACTTCTCTCTTGGCGGTACATCTTGGAGTGGAGAAGATGTACCAGGATCTCAGACGACAGCACTGGTGGCCGGGCATGAAGAAGGTTGTGGCAGAGTTCGTTTCTCGGTGTCTCACCTGCCAGCAGGTTAAGGCTGAGCATCAGGTACCAACAGGCTTGGTACAGCCCTTGGAGGTCCCGGATTGGAAGTGGGACGGGATATCTATAGACTTCGTGACTGGACTTCCACGCACTTCCAGAGGTCACGACTCGATTTGGGTGATTGTTGATCGACTCACCAAGTCGGCACACTTCTTACCCATCCCAGAGCAGGGCTCAGTGGAGATCTTGGGGCGTCTCTACATTCAGGAGATTGTACGGCTTCACGGTGTGCCATCGACTATCGTCTCCGTTTGGGACGCTCTCTTTACTTCCCGGCTTTGGAAGGGGTTGCAGGAGGCGTTCGGGACGCGGCTACGTTTGAGCACCGCCTTTCACCCTCAGACGGATGGTCAGACGGAGAGGACCATTAAGACTCTCGAGGACATGCTCTGCGCATGGGTCATCGACTTTGGTCTCAGCTGGGAGGACCACCTACCCTCGGTGGAGTTCGCGTACAACAACAGCTACCACTCCACCATCGGGATGGCACCATATGAGGTGTTGTACGACAGGCCTTGCAGATCTCCTTTGTGCTGGACAGACCCTGGGGAGTCAGCACTTGTGGGACCAGAGATGGTCCGGACCATGACTGAGAAGGTCCAGGTCATCCAGGAGTGGATGAGGACAGCTCAGAGCCGGCAGAAGTCATATGCTGACAGGAGGCGGAGGCCACTAGAGTTCGAGGATGGCGACCACGTCTTCTTGCGTGTCTCACCTCGACGTGGTTTGTGGAGATTTGGCCAGGGCGACAAGTTGTCTCTACGCTTTATCGGACCCTTCCAGGTCCTCAGCAGGGTTGGCGAGGTGGCTTGTCACCTGGCTCTACCACCTCAGTTGCACCGGGTGCACGACATCTTCCACGTATCTCAGCTGAGGAGATACGTGCACGACCCGACACACATCATTGACCATGGGGAGCTAGACATGGATGATGGGGCGACTTTTGCGGAGGTCCCGGTGGAGATAGAGGATCGACAGGAGCGGGTCCTATGTGGGCGATCGATTACTCTTGTGCGCATCAGATGGCAGCACGGAAACCTCCAGGAGAGCACATGGGAGCGGGAGGCTCAGATGCGTGCTCAGTACCCACATTTGTTTCCCTAGTTTTTGATGTATCTTTACAGGGACATAAAGCCCTGAGGTGGGAGTAATGTAAAGACCCGTAAATTTCAAGGAAATTTTTTTCTTAATTTTATTTGGAATTTTACAAGAGCGCAGTTTCTGACGGCACCTGATTCCGAGGCCCAGTGTGCCCAGAATCATTTTACGAAGTTTGGCCCGGGTACGTTCAGTGAACGGACGAGCGGGTTTTTCTAAATTTTGAACCGGTGCCCGGAATCAAATTCCGAGGGCACCGATGAAATCGCAGCGCCGGTATTTTCTTATAAACGCCTCTTCCGAAGTTGCGTTTGCTCGGGTGTGGTTTTTAATTTTCGGGCTTAAAGTTAAGAAATAAAATAATTCTGCGACAACTTTATTTTATTTCACTTCAGCCACTTGAAGCCACTTGAAAGCCACTTAAACTGAGTTAAAACGAATAGGGTGCTATCCAGAAATATCCTACCCCCTTGGTAGGATATTTTTGAGGTGGGGCCCGCACGAGCCCCACCGTTTCTTTCCGCTAAGTAACGCACCCGCGAAAACCCGTCATTATGAAAGTCAACTGACGCGTTTTCTTAAATCTTAATGCACCATTTAATTGGGCGGTTTATTTCGTGAATTAAATGAGTGGTTTCTTTCGTTGAATTAATTCAACGAATTGATGGGTCGTTACTTACCCTTTTTCGTTTGTTGGTGTAATAATAAAATAAGACCAACAAGTCTTTTGGAGGATTACTCGTTGAGAGGTTTTGTCAGAGTTCTTGAGCCTTTATCCTCCTTCGCGAAGAACGCAAAGAATGCGAAGAACGCCGGCCTCCGACGAAGAACACCGAACCCGAGGCAGTCGACGACGCGACGCCGTGTTCCGCGACGCCGACGTTCCCTTCCTGCAACGTTCTTCTGCGACGTCTCTTCCTCCGCATCGAAATCTTCGATCAGCTGCTTGAGGTAAGAGTCTCGGATTTTTCTTTTAATCTCCCTTGTGGTTTTACCGAAACACGGATTTAATTATTTATAATTAAATCTGTTGTTTCTTGGTCCGTTGAGTTCGTCGACGCAATGCCGGATTCCGCGACGACGCGACGCCTTCCATGACGATCAATTTCCGCGAAGAACGCTCACGCGCGATGACTACGAGGTAGGGATTTTTATTTGGATGTTTTTATTTCCCGTGTTGTTTACGTTCAAAATGAAGGACCTGATTAATTAATCAATTTTGTTTCATTAAAATTGTTTTCGGATATGTGTTCATGTGTTGAATATATTTTCTCCCGTTGTTTATCTCTAACGTGGAGGGTGCGGGCCAAACGAACACGGCCCAACAACCCTCTGTCGTTCTTCGTTGATGTACGGATTTGACGGGCGACGACGGAACGCGCCGTAATGGAAGTTTGACGGTTCCGCAGTGAAGAACGAGTCCCGGGAGGAGCAACGGAGAAAACGGGAACAGAATCGGACCACCGGAGCGAGTTCGGGGGCCCGCGGAAGCTGCAGGCGGCGCGGGTCGCCGGCGCGACAGCGCCGGCAGCCGGGAGCGGCGGTGCCCCGGCGCGCCGCCGGACAAGGCCGTCGTGGCCGAAGCTGCGGCGGTGGCACACGCGGACCCACGGCCGCGCGGGTCCAGTGCCCTCGGACGCGGCAAAGCCGCGTCCGGCTGTCCAGGGCGACACCCCGCGGGTGCCGCGGGGTTGTCACGCGGGGGCGGCGGCTCCCCCCCGCGTCGCTCGGGTCGTCCAGGGCGACACCCCGCAGGTTCCGCGGGGATGTCACGCGGGGGCGGCGGCTCCCCCCCGCGTCGCTCAGTCGCTCGGCCGAGCCGGGCCGCGCCCTGGCCGGGCCGGACCCGGTCGGCCCGGGACCGGACCCCCCGTCTTCGGACCGTTTCGGTCAAATGCCCGTAACTTGAGCTACGGGCCTCCAAACGAATCGCCGTCAGCGGCAACACAATACTTGGATCGAGACAGTCGTTTCAGTATATCGCACTCAAGGTTTTGGAATACTTTGAGTTTGGCCGGGTTGGTTCGTACACGAAACCAACAGGTCCCTCGGAGCGGAAACGCTCATATCTTGAGCTACGGATGTCCGATTGACGTGCCGTCAGCTTTGCTGAGTTTCTCTAAGTGAGACGGATCTTTTGGCTCACTCCGCCCGAAAATTTGACGCAGGTGGAGTACGGTCGGGTTGGTTTTGCCTTAAAAACCAACCGGGCCCCTGGGACGAAAAAGCCAATAACTCTCAGACCGGGCGTCCAATTGACGCGCCGTCTGCGACGTTGAGTTCCTGTTGACGATACAGAACTTTTGGATACATCAACTTTGTACTTGTGTCAGTTGATGTATCAACCTCTCGGCTCATGGAGCGGACCCCCCCCCCCCCCCCCCGAACGAGCTTGTTGTGTGCGGGAACCCTAGAGCTGGCTGCGACTGCTACTTCGACAGCGACGACCGTGCAGAGATCCTCAGTGGACTGCAGCGACGACCGTGCAAAGATTCTCAGTGGACTGCGATGACAACTACGCAGAGATCCTCAGTGGACTGCGACGCCTACTGCACTCAGCGATCCTACGTGGATCGCTGCTACAGGTCCTGTGTGGGCCCGATCCTGTGTGGGTCCGATCCTGTGTGGGTCAGCGCTCAGCGGTCCTGTGTGGGCCCGATCATGTGTGGGTCTTTGCGGGGGTTAGTTACCTATCGATCCTTTGTGTGTCCGACGACTTAGATGGATCAGTGATCATCTTTATCGTCATCCAAAGAAGTATACCTGTGTGAGCTGAATCCTGTGTTACTCTCATTTGTGGATTGTGTTGAGCTATCCTGTGTGGATTTACTGTTTACTCTCCTTTGTGGATTGTGTTGAGCTATCCTCTGTGGATTACTGTTTACTCTCATTTGTGGATTGTGTTGTGCTATCCTGTGTGGGTATACGTTTGCTTTCCTGTGTGGACTGGGTTGTGATTGGGCTCGGACGTTGGAGCCGATCGGGAATTGATGACTTAGGTATATGTATGGGCATATACCTAAGCCGTGTCAGATGTTACTTCGTGATTGTATCTTTCCTTTGTGGATTTCGGGAGACCTTTAGGGGTCTCGGGGTCCCTACTGAGTAGCTTATACTCACCCCTGCATGGGCTATGCCCGCACTTCGTTGTGTTGGTTGCAGACGACGGACAGCGCTGATCGAGGTGGAGGCGTGTAGAGCAGGACGGTACCTGGAGGTGGACCACTGGGCAGGACGTACCCGGAGCGGACGGCTAGACCGAGGAGCTGTGGAGGCTATCTGTACCCACCCTTCAGGTGGGACTTCCATAGGATGGCTCGACGCTGCGGCTTTTCCTTTCAGTTTCTGTTTTTCTTTTCAGTTGTACTTTACAGTTGGGCTTGTATTTCTGGCCCCTTTTACTTTCATCATATCTTGTACAGTTTTTACTTAGTGTTTACTTTTCCGCTTGCTTACTCTGTGGTGCTTGTTTACTTCTCAAAGGCAATGCCTTCCCCTTTTTTCGGGATTTACGCCTTGGTGCTAGTCGCCAGCCCCTGGCCTATGGAAGGCGGGCATGGGGTAGTCACGGAACGGGCCCCGAGGGCGGGTCGTGACACAAAAGGCTTCAGAGGTGTGGGTAAGGTGGTAGAGGTGGGGGCCTTTTATAAGAGGAGAGGAGGGGCACTCTAGGAAAGTTAAAAAATGTTACTTTATTTTCAAATGATTTTCGTATTTTAAAGGTCCAACATTGATTTATTTCGAGGATAAGGTGGTAAGGGTTAGAAATATACTCATCCAATAGGTCTTTTACAAGTGTAAGTTATAGTTTTAACATTATCTTTTCATTTTATTTGAATCCTTTATTAATGAGGTAATCACTGCATCATCATGATGTCATAAATAATTTTATTTATTTAATGTCTAAAAATTATAAAAAAAATATCATGATGTAGGAAATCGTTTTAGATTTCTAATGAATATTTATAGTCAAAATTATGACTTGTATAACCCCATTTAAAAATTGGTTTAGTAAAAAAACTCATACTTGTGACATTTTTATTTTAACTTAAAATAAAAAGTTATTTATGTCATTTTCCAACCAAAGTGGCTCCATGGGGTCCCCAAGTTGACCCATGGATTTTCTTGGTCGTACATGACACATCCAAAGAGGGTAGGACATGTTTCTAGGTCATTTCATATTATTAAAACATTATTTTTACCTTAAATTACACTAATTACCTCTAATCGCGATTAAAAACTTAAAAGTTACTATTCACCAAAAAATTATTTTAATCTCATTGAACCACATTTTACATCATAATGACAACCATGTATGTCGGATTTTTGAAATTCAAATCACAGAAGTGGTAAAGTTTCATTTAAACGAAAAATCAGTTTTTAAACTACCACTTAGTGGTTTCACTATTCATCAAAAATTGAAGTTTTTCAGAAAAATATCAAAAATTAACTCTAAGATATATTTGATATTCTGAATTCAAAAATGATGTCTATTTTACAAAATTCAAAACATATATGTTGCATTAATTAATTTAATTATTAATTCCCGCTGTCAAAACAAATAGCGTGTTTTTAAGAAACAATATATATTAAAAGATTGACACTAGTTTAAGTCCAATTTCAAAGTGAAATTAATTCCAATGACCACCATTAGATTAAATGGTAAAAATATATTCTAAATACACTCGAATATAAATTAAAAATATAATCTATCCATATAAATAAATCAGATTAAAATGAGGTTTTGAATTAAAATGCACCATTTTCAATAAAAATGATCTTTATTGGAAAAATAACAAAATTTTACACAAAGTAAATTTTGATGTCCAGTTTCTAAAGAAAGATTTTATTTTGTCAAATAAAACATATAAAATTGACAAAATTATATTTAAAAAGGGTTCTCCATCAAAAGGCGGTTAATCGACCTTTTAAAGAATATTAGAAGATTTATGCTTAAAATTGGATTCATTTGCATTTTAAGCCTCCAGAATTTATTGGATAAAAGTAAAAATATTTGACAAACATATATAATCATTTTGTAGTTAGTTCCATTCATTTTTTCCATTACAAAGGCTAGGCATTAACTACCTTTTAAAATAATATTATTTTATTATTAGAGTGCAACGTAACATTTCAAAGAAACTCGTTGTTGCGTATTGGGTACTCCCTCGAGCATAGTATTCCCTTTAAAGTATTATTAATATTTTATTCAAAAATATGGATAAATATGAAAATGTCATATTATTTATTTACCTGGGGTGTTACATCCTTCCCCCCTTTTGGGAATTGTGTCCATGCAATTTTAAAATTGGGCTTGGAAGCTTCATTGAAAATCCTACATCGGAACAAGAGTCAGTAAAACTATCACTTTAAAAGAATGAGAGAGAAGTACAAATGTCACCAGAGTTAACCCATACTAGGATTCCAAGTAAGAAAATATGGATATGGAGGAAAAAACAAAGGGTCATGTTCTCTTGGAGAGTGATAGTAAACATGTCTAGAAGAAAGTTAACAACAAGAAAATCACAAACTTGTGATGGGTTAAACGGTATTTGATTCCCCAGTAGGAAAAATTAACAGACAACATTTTAGTTTTAAGTTACTTTTCATTGAGGAATTTATTTATGATCTTAACTAAAACATAAGGAAGCATACTTAATTTTCATATTGACTTTCAACTTTTACTAGATTTCTTACACGAACTCATATTTTCTCCAAAAGATGAGTATTTAGGATGACTTGTTCACATTAAGAGAGCTATAATCAACTTCTATAGAATCACCTAATCCAAAAAAGAGAACTATATATATCCCATGTCTTTAGACCCTTACCAAAACCAAAATTGTCAGAACAAGATCAGATAATCTAGAAAAGGATAACCCTTTATAAAAAGAAAATCTATTCTTAATCTCCAAAATATTTCCAAAAAAAACCCAAAGTTCAATGAAGACCATTCAATAAACAATTGTTCATAAAATTCGTCAAAGTAAACCAAACTAAGACTGAAACCCAAATATTTTAAGTATTTAATCACATAGTCTTTCAAGGTACAAATTAACTTTTATCTCCAAATAACATCAGTTGCTCTTAAATTCTCATATTGAAAAGTAATTAACCTAATCACATATCCTCCATGATAGGTTAATCATTTCAATAGATAACCCAAAATCAACTTAATCTTGATTCATAAAATCATCTAACTAAAAAGAATTGGTCAAACTAACAAGGTATTTCACGTAGTCCAGTGGTAGGCGATAAATACCAGTCGCACTTTGGTTGTGGGTTCGATTCCCGCAGCTTTGTCCGACGCGATGGGTTGTCACACGGTCTGCGTGTTGTCCTTTTTCCAAAAATATATAATTCTTAAAACATTCCCCAAAATGAGATAAAATCTTAAAAAATAATCATAACATATTTTAACCTCAATTTTATCTCATGCCTTTCATTTTCCATCATAACATATAATAACCCATAATTACCTCAAAAGTGAGGATCATAAAAAACCTAATGGTTACCTTTAAAATTATTACCTAAACTTCCACATCGATTGGTCATCTCGTACATGATGCATTACAGAACATACCAAGGTTCAATTGGTTGATCATGACTCCTTGATAGTTGGTTTAGAACAACCATGAGTTTCCTCATTGAATCCCCCATTTCATCCAGTCTCTTAATCAGAGAACCACCACAGTTTCTTCAAACATATTGTCACTTTGGTTCCTTCTAGATCCATCCATTCACTAAAAACATAAATGCCAGTGTGAGTATATCAACAAAACCATCATGTACTAATGAGGAAGATAAACACTAAGATATACTTACTCATTCACTTTATCTAAAACTAGGAATCTTTCTAAAATCCTAACCATTATGGTAATGTCACTGATGCTTAGATAATACCCTAACCTCTAATGTTATCTAAACCTCCCTCTGATACCAACTATAAGGCCCCAGCCTTAAACCTTACATAATCTTGAGTTATTACAAGATTACACATTGAAAATCTTTTCAGGTTTAGAGTTTTAGAGAATTAGAACATAAAACTTGCATTACATTCCATATTTAATCAAAGTGGTTACATAAAAGATAGTATTAATTTTTTCCCATCAACGGAAGCATATTTAAAATAAAACATGGATTCTTTCTTGACACTTCCTTGACACTATCATCATATCATGTACCATTCCCTTGACCTGTGAAAAACATTTCAAAAACTTGGGATGAGCATAAAAATCTAAGTAAGGGTTATAAAAAGTATGGAAAGGAAACATGAGTACATATATATAAAAGAATGTAATCATACTTTACCCATAAAACATAATCACAATAACACACCTCATAAAATCATGAATAAATCATAGAAATCATAAGACATAAAGGTAACTTGAGGCATTTATAAAATTCTTACGTAGGGAGTAACCCTCTTGGTTACGTTTGGAATACCCATCATAGTATATTCCCTAAATCTATTCGGAGAAACCTTAACGTTTAACTCCTTCGCGTTACCCAATGCATTGGAGATCTATATCGGGCTCACTCGCCCTTAGTTTATCACGGAACCGCCCTTCTTCATAAACAATTCCCAAGAACCATAACATAATTATAGCACATAACTTAAGCATAAATGAAACATAACATTCCCACATTGCAATAACAATATAACATTTTATGATATTGAAATAATGAATACATTCTAAAAACCATTTTCAAAACCATTTAAAACATTTAATAAAGAGATTTTTGAATCAAAGTGTCCGATACCACTTTGAAGCTTTTAAAATTTTAAACCATTAATATCCATATAAATATATCCTTAAAACCATTTTTGAAGACATGGGTATTAATGAGAATTATTTATAATAATAAATCATTAAAACATTTTAAATGATATTTTAGTTAAAAGGTTTTTAATAAAATGAGAGACATTTGAATACAATAATTGAGGAAAAACATTTAATCAGAACTTTATAATATCATGATAATAAATGGATTCATGATATAATATTCCAAAGGAAGTATATACACCATATAAGAGTGAATTAGTGCATAACAACAATAAAGTCTCAATAGAAATGTAAAATGAGATGAAATCCCTTATAAAGAAGGTATCCTTAAATTAAGGATAAATCAATCTCATAATTATGTGTGAAAAATATAAATACACCCAATATAAGTGGATATTAAGTTTAAATCAATCAAATTTAATTCACACATATTCAAAATATGACATATTCAGTAACTACATGTTGAACCCAAAGAAATCGAGATTGGGTTCAGAAGTTCCCTTGGTAAAATTCGACAGCCTAACGGCGTCACCTTAAAATTAATAAAATTAGTTGATGAGAGAAAAAATGGTATCTCATCACTTGGACATAAAATTTACATCAATAAGGATATAGAAGAACATATCTCAACATAAAAATATGTAAATTAAAAGACATAACAAAATAAGTCTTTTAAAAAGTGGAGTGTGAAAGGTTCCCTTACCAATTTGGGCAGCTTTCGAAACGTACACCCCATGAAATAAGGGTCATAAAATGAAGATGTAACTACCCATAAATGATATTATATCATACAAATAGTAAAATAATGGTCAGTAAATACACCACACAAAAGAAAATAGTGGCCAATGTAGCATGAATCTCAAGAGAATAAAAAGTGAGATGAAAATCCCCTTATGAAAATTTAACAGCCTAACGGCGCCACATAAAACTTCCAAAAATGGATTGATGAGATAAAATAGGGTCTCTCATCATATTAACATAAAATTTATAGAAGGAGGAATATATAAGAACATCCCCCAACATAATAAAGAGGAGATTAAAGTAAGTTACATAAAAAAGAGTACTTAAAAAGAAAGAGAGAGGTAGGATCCCTTACGAAAATTCGGCAGCCTAACGGCGCCACATTAAAATTCTTAAAATTAATTGATGAGAGTAAGAGGGGGTATCTCATCATATGAAAATAAAAACTACAGTATGGTGAATATAAAAAACATTCTCCAATATAAGAACATGGAGCATAAATGAAATGACATAAAAGAGGGTACTTGAATAGAAAGAGAGTGGTCGAATCCCTTACCTCGGGTCCGACTTGACTCGATCGTTCTTTAACATCCTGAATAATAAACTTGAGTTAATTTATAATTGCTTAAGAACCTTTTTCAAGTTAATTATTCCTTTTATATCACTTACTACCATGCTATGAACACTATGTAATTATTTAAGTTAATAATGGTCATTTTGTAGATCTTTTCTACTTGAGTCAAAAATAAACTCTTTATAATTACAAGTTGTTCATGTGGTAAAATATATATTATATACAGAACTATATTCATTATGTAGATATAATATGTCACGAACCAGGTCGGGTCGCCATCCGACCCGGCGCCCGACCCGGCCCGCGGCAAGACCCGAAGGGCGTTCCCGAACCCCACGGGCTGGCACAAGTGCCCGGGTATCAAACATTACATGGGAACGATTTACCCGAAATAAAAGACAGAAAAACCAACCAGATAAATAAACTGAAACTGGAAGTTGAAAACCAAGCACGCATTTAAACTATAAACCGGTTTAAAGTCTACAACTCGAACCAATAACTAAAAAGAAAAGATGACAGCGAAAACTAAAACTCATACTCAAACCTCCCGGCAAAAGAGAGGTCACATCAGCACCACTCTGCATGAAAAGACCAACTGCAACCTGAACCACCATCACTGAGCACGACGCACAACCTGGAATACCCAAGAACAAGGTCTACATACACCCGAAGGTGTATGCAGTGTGTGAGCGAAAGGCCCAGTAGGACGTCACCCAATAAAAAGGTTCCATGCCACAACATCAAAAAGGCAATTTAGAGTTCTTACTCAAAATTATACTTTCAAAATTCTTTTAAAGAAAACATTTACAAGCTAAATGCTAATGAAAAACACTAAAAGGAACTCATTCCACAAATATGATTTTAAAAAGGATGAGAAAAATTCATTATGGGCACACACACACATACTCACACACACACACATGCACACACACACACACTCACACTCAAGTGGTCCTCCATATGCCGACGGAAGGCACCACGCCATAGATGGTAGAGCACTATGGGTAAATCCCCTAAGGTTCATCTAGCTCGAGTGGGACCCTAGAAACCTCGTGTCTCGGTGAAACGTGGCTTAGAAGGCCACGACCCTCAGAAAACGTGGCTTAGAAGGCCACGACCCTTAGAACACGTGGCTTAGAAGGCCACGGCCCTCAGATATCATGTTTAGTTAGTGTTGCAATCGTCAATCTAGCTAAGTGAAACAGGGACGACACCCATCCGGTTCACTAGCGCACTAGTTCTAGTCTGCCCACCTAGATACCCAGGGTTTTCCCTTGTGCTCAAACATGTTTCACATTCAAATAACACACCACTTTCACATTTCACAAACCAAGCATGACATTACACAAAAGGTCACCACTTTCATACCAAAACATCATTTCAAAGACACACGCACACCAAGGACATGTCTCATTTTATAAAAATACACCACTTTAAAAATGAACGCGCATTCAACTCCTTCAAAATACCCTTTTCACGTCATATAAATGTACCAAAGAACCATTTGATCTATTAATGAAATCGTTTCAAGAAAAACCAAAAAGACATTACACTAAAAACCACTTGATTTTATATTGAGGCATCACTTTAAAACTTGATACACGACGTAACCATATCAAGACTTGTTTTCCATTATTAAAACAATTTTGCATTTCAATTTCAAAAGTACACAACAAGTCAAACACACAAAATGTGATTCATATACTTTGAAAATGTCTATTTAAATACACAAACATCTAAAGCGACTTGAAAACACCTCTCGCACCTACCAAACATCCCTCAAAACCTTTCAACCATGTTTGGAATCCCAAATACCGCTCAAATAAACAATCGCTCAGTTCACAAAACAAATCACATGTATACCATAAAACCTCGCTGCAAAACACACAAATCTTTACATAAAAAGAAAATTTTAGAATCAATTGAACACTCAACTTTTCTAAAACCTCATTTTCACAATTTGCATAATTTATTAGACACCTTTAAAATTTACCACAACAAGGTCGGGGGGAAAAAACCATTTCAAAAGAGAGCGCAATTTTCTTCAGGTACGCATGTCAAACAAATTTATAAAATGCATTTTGTGCCACTTACAAAACACAACCATTCATTTATACAACAACACATATAAATAATAAAAACATACTATTTCGGAAATCCAATTTTCATCAAACAAGCATGCCAAAGAATTATAAACATAGATCGCACCATGCAATTATATCATGGAACATATTAAGTTTAACTAAACAAACAAATTAAATTATCTAGATGATGCAAATGCATGGAACCACCTACCTTGAACCAAGAATCTTCTGCAGAATGTGCGTAATCGCCATTTCACCTCGACCGCACCACAAACAACCACAAATTGACCCTAAATCAAGCATTTAAACCATAAAAATCAAAATCAAACCCTAAACACCAAAATGACAATGGTAAAAATCCTCACAAGGAGGAGATATTCACCTTTAGGGCAGCTATCAAAGCTTCGTCGGAAGGAAAGAAGAGATGTCGAAAACAAGGGGAGGGTCCTCGGCTGGGAAGCGACCCGAGGCGCTGTGCGAGGCAAGGAGGACAGCGGATAGTGGTCACCGGACATTGGATCCAGAGGGAAGCAAGGTGAAGGCACCAGGTTTTTGGGATAGGCGCAATCCGGCCTAGCAGGGGGGGTCGGGGCAATGGCGCAAGCCTGACGGAGCAAGGGGTGTATGGCGAAGCAGGTGGTACCGAACGGAGGAGGGGGCGCCGGGCGGAGTAGGGGGCGCCGGGCAGAGCAGGGGGCGCCGGGCAGAGCAGGGGCGCTGGGCGAAGGAGGGGGTGTTGTGCAGAGCAGGGGGCACCGGGCGGAGGAGGGGGTGCCGGGCCGAGCAAGGGTCGTCGAACCAGGCAGGAGGGTTCTTGCGGCATGAAAGAAAAACAAGAAGAAGAACAAAGAAGAGAAAAGGGGGGCTCGACGGGCCGAGGGGACGTCGCCGATGGGGGTGCGGCAGCGCGAACCGGGATTTGCGCCTCGGCTGGACCAGGGGAGCAGGTGGTGGCACAATGGGCTTCAAGCGGGAGGGGGGGCGGCACACAGAAGCTACGGGAAAGAAAAAAAAGAAGAAGGGTTGGCCGAACCCTAGGCAAGAGAGGGAAATAAATAAATAATAAATAGAAAAAGAAAATAAAATAAAAAGGAAATGAAATAAAGTACAATGAAATAAAATAAAACTGATAATAATAATAATAACCTAAATAAATTATTATCTTTAAAACTAACAATAATAACGATAATAACATCCCTCAAAATTAAAACAAACACTACGTCAAAATAAGCATTTAGAGGCGGTTTTTTTTTGCGTTTCGCGGCGGTTTAAACCGCCGCTAAATGGATTGGCGGCGGTTTTCAAAAACCGCCGCTAAATGTGGCGTCGGGAAACTATTCGCGGCGGTTTTCAAAACCGTCGGAACGTTTCGCGGCGGTTTTTTAGCGGCGGTTTAAACCGCCGCTATTTTAATTTTTTTTGATTTTTTTTTGAATTTTTTTTGATTTTTTTTGATTTTTTTTTATTTTTTTATTATTTGTTTATTTTATTATTATTATTTCTTTATTTCGTTTATTATTTATTTATTTTGTTTATTATTTATTTATTTCGTTTATTATTTATTTATTTCGTTTATTATTTATTTATTTCGTTTATTATTTATTTCGTTTATTATTTATTTATTTCGTTTATTTATTTCGTTTATTTATTTCGTTCATTATTTATTTATTTCGTTTATTATTTATTTATTTTGTTTATTATTTATTTATTTCGTTTATTATTTATTTATTTCGTTTATTTATTTATTTATTTCGTTTATTATTTCGTTTATTTATTTATTTATTTATTTATTTATTTATTTATTCCGTTTATCATTTATTTATTCCGTTTATCATTTATTTATTTCGTTTTCTATTTATTTATTTCATTTTTTATTTATTTATTGCGTTTTTTATTTATTTCCTTTTTATTTTATCTAATTCACTTTTATTTTATTTAATTTCGTATTACTTTATCCATGCATGCATGCACATGCCCATGCAGCTGCCTGCATGGCAGCTGCCCATGCAAATGCCCATGCAATATAAATAAAATCTGCGTCTGGTGAGATTTGAACCTCTGACCTCTTGCTTATTATTCAAAGACTTTACCACTCCAGCAAGCCCGCCATGTGGTTAATAAACAGAATTTAATATACTTATATATATTAATTGAAAAAACAAATAATACATAACTAATAGATAATAGATAATAAATAATAAATAATAAATAATAAATCGTAAATAATAAATAATAAATAATAAATAATAAATAATAAATAAATAATAATAAATAATAAATGGTAAATAATAAATAATAAATAATAAATAATAAATAATAAATAATAAATAATAAATAATAAATAATAAATAATAAATCGTAAAATATAAATAAATAATAAATAATAATAAATAATAAATAATAAATAATTAATAATTAATAATTAATAATTAATAATTAATAATTAATAATAAATAATTAATAATTAATAATTAATAATAAATATTAAATATTAAATAATAAATAATAAATAAATAATAATAAATAATAAATCGTAAAATATAAATAAATAATAAATAATAATAGATAATAGATAATAAATAATAAATAATTAATAATTAATAATAAATAATAAATAATAAATAATAAATAAATAATAATAAATAATAAATCGTAAAATATAAATAAATAATAAATAATAATAGATAATAAATAATAAATAATAAATAATAAATAATAAATAATAAATAATAAATAATAAATAATAAATAATAAATAATAAATAATAAATAATAAATAATAAATAATAAATAATAAATAATAAATAAATAATAATAAATAATAAATCGTAAATAATAAATAAATAATAAATAATAAATAATAAATAAATAATAATAAATAATAAATAATAATAAATAATAATAAATAATAAATAATAAATAATAAATTATAAATAAAAAATAATAATAAATAATAAATTTTTAATTTTTAATTTTAAATAATGAATGATAAATAATAAATAATAAATAATAAATAATAAATAAATAATAATAAATAATAAATCGTAAAATATAAATAAATAATAAATAATAATAGATAATAAATAATAAATAATAAATAATAAATAATAAATAATAAATAATAAATAATAAATAATAAATAAATAATAATAAATAATAATAAATAATAAATCGTAAAATATAAATAAATAATAAATAATAATAGATAATAACTAATAAATAATAAATAATAAATAATAAATAATAAATAATAAATAATAAATCATAAATCATAAATCATAAATCATAAATCATAAATCATAAATAATAAATAATAAATAATAAATAATAAATAAATAAAAAATAATAAATAATAATAAATAATAAATCGTAAATAATAAATAAATATAAATAATAAATAAATATAAATAATAAATAATAAATAAATAATAATAAATAATAATAAATAATAATAAATAATAAATTATAAATTATAAATTATAAATAAAAAATAATAATAAATAATAAATTTTTAATTTTTAATTTTAAATAATTAATGATAAATAATTAATTTTAAATAATAAATTATAAATAATAAATTATAAATTATAAATAATAAATGATAAATGATAAATCATAAATAATAAATAATAAATAATAAATAATAAATAATAAATAATAAATAATAAATAATAAATAATAAATAATAAATAATAAATAATAAATAATAAATAATAAATAATAAATAATAAATAATAAATAATAAATAATATATAATATATAATATATAATATATAATATATAATAATAAATAATAATAAATAATAAATAATAAATAACAAATAATACATTATAAATTATAAATAAATAATAATAATAAATAATAAATATTTAATTTTAAATAATTAATGATAAATAATTAATTTTAAACAATAAATTATAAATTATAAATTATAAATTATAAATTATAAATAATAAATGATAAATGATAAATAATAAATGATAAATAATAAATAATAAATTATAAATCATAAATCATAAATAATAAATAATAAATAATAATAAATCATAAATAATAAATAATAAAGAAAAAATAATAATAAATAATAAATAATAAACAATAAATAATAAATAATAAATAATAAATAATAAATAATATATAATATATAATAAATAATAAGTAATATATGATATATAGTATCTAAAACACATGAAAAAGTATGAAAAGGCGTGATAAGGGATAAAAAATCATGAAAACACATGAAAATAGATAGAGAAGCATGAAGAAGTATTAGAAAGCATGAGAACGCATGAAAACTCATGACAACTCCTGAAAACTCTGGAAAACCTCTTAAGAATTTAACATAATCATCATAATAACCCCAAAAAACCATTGATAAAGATAAGAAGTCATAGAAACCCAAATAAATAGTAATAAATAGAGCAACCATTAATATATATTTATAAGATTAGTTTTAAATACATTTATCAAATTTTTTTATGTGTGTTTATGAATAAATACATAAATACATCTATACATACACACAATACACACACACACACACACAGACACATATATATTTACGAATAAATACATATATGTGTGTGTATTTGAAAATACATATAATGTTAAAACAACCATAACATATAATCTAGAATCCTGTTTCAACGCCACAACCAGTCAAATCGAAGAAAATGAAACAATCTACGATATGATATGTGGTACTGGCCTAACGGACATCCGGATCGGAAGTTATACCTGTTTGAATTTTGAAAAATCGGGGTGCCCCGGCTAAAAACTCAGTTTTGGAGGCCTTCTAGGCCTTTTTTGGGGTCGAAAAACCCTTGACTGGGCTTGCCCGAGTCACAGCGACGTAGAGCTCGTCGCAGGCTTCGATTTGATATGTGGTAGAGCTCAAACGGACACCCGGATCAAAAGTTATGGCCGTTTGAAGTTTGAGTTCCGTTTTCAACATGTTTTGGATCTTTTTTTAATTTTTTTTACCCTTCAAATTGTTATTAAATGTTTTTTAATCGATAATAAATAGAAAATTATTAATTAATAATATTTTTTAAAAATATTTTGAAGCCATTTTCACTAAATTTCTTATATATTAAATGTAGTAGTCTATTTATATTTATCTAAAACATATTTATAATATATATATTATATTTATATCAATATAAATGTATTTATATAACAATATATTAGTTTTTTTTATTATTTTTATTTTTTTCATTTCATTTCGCGGCAGTTTTTTAAAAAACCGCCGCTAATCACCGAAAAAATTAAATTTTTAAAAAAAAATTGCCGTTTCGCGGCGGTTATTTAGCGGCGGTTTTTAAACCGCCGCGAAACGCCACCCGGATTTTTTTTTAGCGGCGGTTTTAAAAACCGCCGCTAAAAAACCGCCGCGAAACGGCGGTTTTTCTGTAGTGAAACCACTAAATTTTCTCACGTCTCTTATTTAATTTTATTTCCATTTTATCCCTCTTTTAAATTTTTATTTATTTATTAATAACTTCTTTATTTAATTGGTTGCACATCAAGAAGGTGTGCGAAGGGCAGAGGGAGGTCACGCGGCGACCCAAGAAAGTTCGCGCGGCTTCAACAGTGGCACGCTGAATGCCGAAAAGGCCAAAAAGTGTGTTTCAAAAATAAAACATAGAAATTTTAAGTTCGGGTCTCGACCTGAACTATCTGATTCCCGATAAAAATAATAATATAAATAATATAAAAAGGACGGGTATGACATAATATATATCATATATATCCATTATATATATGCATTTATAATATTACATAACATTTAGAGGTAAGAAATGAAATGCACCGTTCATGGAGACGGTAAGCCGTACGTACGCATGAACGCTACTTCCATTTCTATTTCTTATTTAATGGAATTAAAACATAATGATACATAATAGTATTATAATTCTAGTATGGTATCATATATAATATCATTAAATCTATCCTTTATACGTACCACATATGGTATTAACGAATCAAATCACTTTGAGGGGGCGGTAGTCCGCACTTCCTAAAATGAAGATAGCGCGTTTAACCATAATGGAAACAATAAAGGTATGCCATAAATGAAAAATACAGAAGCTTTAGTAAAACATAAACATATTATATATCATATATAAATATAGTTATATCTTAATGTCCACCTTTTAGGGTGTTAAAAGAATATTGAACAATCATCGTTTCGTGAGGCAGAAATTCACCATCCACAGAAATAGTGTGTTCATTAACCATTAGATGTAGGTGTGTGTAAGTTTAGCTAGAATCCTTCTTATAAAAAAATCCTATTATATTGGAGATACTGGATTTGTTACAAAAGAAATTAACAAAAAGAGTTTAGGGGGTTGGAGAAGCAAAATAAAACAAAAGAACACAAGTGAATACATTACCTTAAAACCGAGTATCTCTCTTTGATTTGAGATCAAAGTCTTCCTTGGGAAGACTTATGACCAAAGTGAGGCTTCTAGGAGTAATAGAGGGATGTGGAGAGAAAAAATGGACAGGGTTTGGCTGAGCAAAAGGCTTGATAGGTGTGGTTAATGTGGTAGAAGTGGGGGCCTTTTATAAGAGGAGAGGAGGGGCACTCTTGGAAAGTAACAAAATGTTACTTTATTTTCAAATGTGTTTCGTATTTTAAAGGTCCCACATTGATGTATTTCGAGGATAAGGTTTTAAGGGTTATAAATATACTCATCCAATATGTCTTTTACAAGTGTAAGTTAAATTGTTAACATTATATTTTTATTTTATTTAAATCTTTTATTAATGAGGCAATCGCTGCATCATCATGATGTCATAAATAATTTAATTTATTTAATGTCTAAAAATTCTACAAAAAATATCATGATGTAGGAAATATTTTTATCTTTATAATGAATATTTATAGTCAAAAATATGACTTGTATAACCCCATTTAAAAATTGTTTTAGTAAAAAAACTCATGCTTGTGACATTTTTATTTTAACTTAAAATAAAAAGTTATTTATGTCATTTTCCAACCAAAGTGGCTCCATGGGGTCCCCAAGTTGACCCATGGATTTTATTGGTCGGGAATGACACATCCAAAGAGGGTAGTACATGTTTCTAGGTCATTTCATATTATTAAAACATTATTTTTACCTTAAATTACACTAATTACCTCTAATCATGATTAAAAACTTAAAAGTTACTATTCACCAAAAAATTATTTTAATCCCATTGAACCAAATTTTACATCCTAATGAAAACCATGTATGTAGGATTTTTGAAATTCAAATCACAGAAGTGGTAAAGTTTCATTTAAACGAAAAATCAATTTTTAAACTACCACTTAGTGGTTTCACTATTCATCAAAAATTGAAGTTTTTCAGAAAAATACCAAAAATTCACTCTAAGCTATATTTGATATTCCGAATTCAAAAATGATGTATATTTTACAAAATTAAAAACATATATGTTGCATTAATTAATTTAATAATTAATTCCCGCTGTGAAAACAAATAGCGTGCTTTTAAGAAACAATATCTATTAAAAGATTGACACTAGTTTAAGTCCAATTTCAAAGTGAAATTAATTCCAATGACCACCATTAGATTAAATGGTAAAAATATATTCTAAATATACTCTAATCTAAATTAAAAATATAATCTATCCATATAAATAAATCAGATTAAAATGAGGTTTTGAATTAAAATGCAACATTTTCAATAAAAATGATCTTTATCGGAAAAATAACAAAATTTTACACAAAGTAAATTATGATGTCCAGATTCTAAAGAAGGATTTTATTTTTTCAAATACAACATATAAAATTGTAAAAGTTTATTTAAAAAGGGTTCTCCATCAAAAGGCGGTTAATCGACCTTTTAAAGAATATTAGAAGATTTATGCTTAAAATTGGATTCATTTTCATTTTAAGCCTCCAAAATTTATTGGATAAAAGTAAAAATATTTGACAAACATATATAATCATTTTGTAGTTAGTTCCGTTCATTTCTTCCATTACAAAGTCTAGGCATTAACTACCTTTTAAAATAATATTATTTTATTATTAGAGTGCAACGTAAGATTTCAAAGAAACTCGTTGTTGCGTATTGGGTACTCCCTCGAGCATAGCATTCCCTTAAAAGTATTATTAATATTTTATTCAAAAATATGGATAAATAAGAAAATGTTATATTCTTTATTTACCTGGGGTGTTATAGTATCACTCATGGTTATAAGAAAACATCAGTCTAGTCACAAATGGAAATTGGTGTATTTACGACGGGACCCCGCCGCAAATGCCCTCTAATAGAAAAGGGTGTCACAAATAGAGTTTTTTGCAAAGGTTCATCGCAAATAGAGTTTTTTGCGACAGGTCGTCTTAAAAAATTATTATTTCTGACGTGTCTGTAACCCATCGCAAATAGCTTAAAAAATAGAAAAAATTGAATAAAATAATAGTAATAATAGTAATAAAATAATATTAGAAAATAATAATAATAATAATAATATAAATAATATAAATATGTTAGTAATAATAATAATATAAAATTAATAATAATTAAATAATAATATTAACACCAGTAAAATAAAAAAAATATAAAATAATAAAATATTGTTATTATTAGTAATATTAATATAATAATAAAAAAATAATGTTAATAATATAATATTATTATAATTATTAATGAAATATTAATATTAATATTAGTATAATAATATAAAATATATAAAATAATAAAAACCTAAATATTCACAAAACTATTAAAAAATAATATTAAAAACAAAATAATAATTAATAAAATAATAAAAAAAATAAAGTAGAAAAATTATAAAAAATTAAATAAAAAATGAAAAATGAAATGTGTGCAAAAATATAAAAATGCACTATTTGGAAATGTAAATAGTTAATATTACAAAAAAATTGCATTCAAATGTTTTATTATAAAAAATAAATACATCACTAAGGAGGAGTCTTCTGGAGGAGTTGGATGAGATGGTGGAGTGAGCTCCATCTCTTAACCATGTGTAAGACATCACATGTACTCCATATGCTCGTGTTGTTGCTACTTCCATCGACGTATCTCATCCTAGTGCTACTCCTGCTATCATCAGAGCTCTACCTGTTGCTGCTGCCATTGGCACATCTCCTTTAGCTCCCTACACATACTCCTTATAATCTCACCCTAAGATCAGAGTTGCTCCTGATACTGTCCAACAAATAATGATGAATCTCTATAAGCTCAACTCGAGCTAGACGCTGACATCACAGCGGTACCATAATAACTTTCAGGTGTCAATCGAGAACCGATACCAAAAACATAGCCTTTCTTGAAGGTATAAGGGGTTGCTTACATCCATGTTGCCTTGTTAAATCAATTGGAATGGTTTGATCATAAGTATCAGCCTAAATCTTAGTCTGTTTCTAGTACATCACAGCCTTATATGACTCATTCAATTGCAAATTAAAATTAAAATAGATAAAATATTTTTGTAGTTAATTTTAAAAATCAAAAAAGAAATTATATTGACCACAATCTGACACTGGTGATCACCTCTAATCTCTCCAGTGACTACATCATTGTACATCCTCCTATAAGCATTAAACTCTATAATATCAGGCTATTCTACTGCCTATATAAATATAAAATAATCCTTTTACATTTAAAGTTATATAAATTATTTAAAAAAATACTTACTATATGTACCCTATGCATACTCAATGTATGACCACTGGCTTGATGTGTCACCTCTTGTCTCCCTCGGTTTTGTTGACATACTGATGATATCCTCTAAAAATGACCTCCTAACCAGTGTGAACATAATCCACCCCAAACCTAAGATGAAATGTAATTAGGTTAGTGGGCATAAAAAGACTCATCAAACTCTGTAAATACTACTTTCATCATTGCTTTCATTCTCAAATTGTGCTAAAACTGATGACAATTCTAACCCATAAACCCCTCTCTACCTTCAAAATAGAGTCACACATGCTCTAATCAATGGGATACCATAAACTCTACAAATAATTTATAATATCAAGTTTTTAATTAAATAAATATTAAAATAAATATTATTTATTTACATACTAGCCAATGATCGAACATTCGGTGTTGAACATCAATGGGAATATCATCCAATGTGACCCATGCTTTAGAAAAATAATTGCACAATATAGCGCTCCCCTATTCAACAACTATATATAAAAAGATATGAAAAAAAGAACAAATAATCAAATAATTAGTACATAAAGAAATTAATGAAATCTAAATAAAATACATAGGTAAACATACCTCTCTATGAATTGTTTGAAGCCAAGATGTGAACGTTGCTCAGGGATAGGGACATGAATCATCAATCACACAAGATTACACTCTCTCTAAGTACTCCCTAAACCATTGATAGTCTAAGGGTTGGATGATCCAATATCATAATCATCCAAAGGTAGATCATCCTCCAACAGATGTTGAAACAGATCCTCGTGCATCTGAAACAGGAAATTATTGTTGTTTCCAAATAGTGAAAAACTACTATTTTATATAGATATATATTATATATGATTATAATCAGAATTTTACTATGTCAATGTTCATCTTTATCCTCATCTTCATATCTGATGATGTCAATGTCTTCATATTCCTCCTCAGTATCATAAATTTTCCTATGAGTTTCAGTTTCATCGTCTCTTGTCATTTAAAATTCAATTGTGACATCATTTACATCATCGTCACCATCAACCCTTAAAAGTGGGGTGTCATCATTGATATTCCTGTCTCTTCATGAAAAATAGGTATTTGGAGAATTCCCTTGAAAATTTTAAATTCTTTTCACTTTAGTGAAACCACATTCACTTTGAGTAAAATGATTTTCTAGAGATTTAATTTTTATTATGCTTCACCAATCACCCGACTCTATTAAAGTAGCATAGTAATTTTCATAATAAATATGATGTGCTTGATGAACTAATAAAAATGGTTAATTTACTATAAGATGAATTTTTTATTTAATATCAATTATTCCATGGGTCAGATTAACATGCATTCCTCTCTCAGTATCCAACCACTAACATCTAAACATCATCACATAATTTTGTCCCAGATAACATAGTTCAATAATTTCTTCTAGAATTCCATAAAATTAAACTTCAATTTCAATATGGTGAGATCCTCTCAATAAAACACCATTATTCATTATTTATATATTCCTCATATGCATGTTTATAAAATCAAAAACCATTCACCACATATGCATTATAAGATTTAACTATTTTGGATGGTAAGTTACTCAATACAGACAATCGATAATGAATTTTATCAGCATGTTGAGATACTTAAAAATTTATAAAACCAATATAAATATAATATGTAATAAATTGATTTAATATGTTAAACCATAAATAATTTATGTCACTAGCTTTTAAAAACAGCAGTAAAATTATTTTTCTCACGTTCTTCAAGAGAATTTTTTGTAATTTATGGAAGATGTTACTTGATATGACTATCATATAACCTAAAAATAAAATAAGATTAATTTACTTTTACAAAGCTTATTTAATAAGTGATAATATAACTCACAGTATAAATGGTGTCAATTTTTTAGAGTTGAGAAAAATATATGTATGAGATCTGTGATGTTCATCATCTAAAAGTCATCATTCATGAACTCCACCAAATCCAAGTTTGGGATGATTAAAACTGATAATTGATTATTCATTTCATATTCAATATTTCCCTCTTTACAATCCATGTGGTTGTGTTTTAATAGATATTCATATTGAAAATAATGAGTGAAAAAAAATAAATGTCCTCTTGAAAATAAACTTCTCCAATTGAGCCTCTAACAGATGCTTTGTTACGTACTTTTTTCTTCAATTTTTTCATGCATATCTCAAATGGGTACATCCATAAAAACTATATTGGACCTCCACATTTTTCTTCATGCATCAAATGTAATATTAAATATTCCATTAAGTCAAAGAAATTTGTGGGAATATCTTTTCCAGTTTACCTAAAATTAAAACAACATCTTCTTATAGTCTGCTTAGCACATTATAGTCTAATGTTGATGGAAAAAATGTCTTGGAAAAAATATTATATGTCTATTATCTCATCTCAAATCATAAAATTCAACCAAACTTTAAATCCAATCATTATGAGTCTTTCCATTATAACATGACAGTTGTGACTTTTTAATTTGGTAATCTGACCATTTTTTACTCATATTCCCACATTAGAACCATAACAATATAGAAGTCTCAAATATGTAATCTACTAACAAAATAATAATTAGTTTTCTTTGGATAGTGAATAAGCTACTTTTGGATTCATTAAATACTGTGATCTAATATTTTCAAACAGTTCATGTTCTGGTCGCCTGCAAATTTGGAAGAGTTCTAATCGTCCCTTTACATTATCTTTGGTCATAACTGGTTTATCCAAAACTAAATGAAATAAATTATCAAAATAGTTCTTCTCAATATTCATGACATCCAATATGTGATGGACCAAAAAATCAGACCAATATGGCATATCCCAAAAAATTCTCTGTTTTATCCAATTTTGATCTTTCCCAAATCCATCAATTTTTGGTTGGTTTATTTTTTGGTCAAAATGTGATGGGAGGTGATGAAGAGACAATTGATTTTAACTATGTACCTGATATCATTTTTCAATTTTCATCTCATTCAATTGTTCCTCTTTTGAAATTATTTTTTATCCTCCGAAAAGGATGGTTGGTTGGAAATAATATTCGATGAAATTCGAAAAAGCAAGGTTTTTTTCATTGATGAGCCTAAATGATTTGCAGTCGCTCATAAAGTGAAGACATTATTTTGGACCATGTGTACTCCATCCATATAACATTACATAAGATGGAAAGTCACTAATTGTCCACATAAATTTGGATTTCAGTAGGAAATTTTGTTTCATAGAAACATCATATATACTAACACCATTAATCCAAAATTAATTTAACTCATCAATCAATGGTATCAAATGAAAATAAATATTCTTTTTTAAATGTATTCGAATTAATAAGGTCAATAAGATATATGGATCATTCAACTAAATCGGAGGAAAATTGTATGGAGTTATAAAGACATGAAAACATGAATACTGACTACTGTAATAATCAAATGGATAGAAACCATTTGTAGAAAGACGTAATCGTATGTTTTGGTCTAATAAAAAAAATATAGATGCACTTGGTCAAAATGTTTCCATGAATCACCATCAGAGATATTATTTAATCTTTTAATAGATAAAATATTGGTTTTTTAATAAGACATCAATGTCGCTGTGTTCTGAGACATAAATAAATGATGTAATCTTAGTGTGAGCGGGAAATATCTCAACTTTTTTACAGGAATCAATCTAGACTTCCATAGTTGAGCCCCTTGATACATTGATTGTCCACATGTGAGACAACTATTTAATGAATCATTTTGAACATAATATAAGATGAAATCATTTGAATGTGCATGAATATTATGAAAACCAAGACCCTGATTATGAACTAACTTCTTGAACTCATAGAAATATTTAGGCAACACATTTCCTTTAGGTAACAGTGTTTTAACCAAAGAGAATATCTGATCAAAACAGCTATTTGACATTCCGTTATCTGATTTAATCGCCATAAATTTTAAAATGACTTCAAATTTTCTTATCTTACAACCAGGATATAATGAATCCTCGGGGCACCTCAACAACTAATAAAATTGAGATGGTTCCAAATCAGGAGTTAAATCAATATCATCCTAAGTTTTAGTTTTCTTAAAAGTTGAAACTTCCACATATGTAGTAAATTTTAAAACTATGATGGATCTAGAACCAAATTATTAGTAACTTCTTTGAAACTACATTCACTATATTGATACCAAGAAACATAATCTAGTTGAAAACAAAAATGCAATATATGACCCCCAATATTTTCAAATGTATCAAACATCCTCATAGAACATTTTTTACAAGGAAATTTAACTTTAACTTCTGAAGTGAATTTTGGTATTGATGATTCAAATGATAATAAATATTTAACACCCTCAATATATACAATATTTAAACTATAACTGTTTGGATTCATTCGATGATTTATCCAAGCATGATCATCTAATAATGTTTTTTTTCGACTTCCTTGTTCCATATTTCTCTAAAAAATATAAAATAATTATTTTTTCGGAATAATTTGATATAATAAAAACACTATCCAAAAAATAGAAGAAAATTAAATTCAATTTTCTATAAATTTATAATACATTATATTATTTCATAGTTATTTATAGTATTTTTTTAAATTTATACTAATCTACACTAATTATTAGTAATTATAGATAATTTGTACTAATTACCACTAATTATGAGTGCCACAATTTCCAACAGATTGGCGGAAACTCTTTTTCCTGACGGATCATCTCCTTACAACTTTCTCTAACTAAAATAACTATAAAAATCTACTCTAACATTAAAATATCCATTTACATATGCATGATAATGGAGATCAGAAATCCCTAGTCGCACTACTCTCCATTCTCGTGCATATTAAAATGGATATACATACATAACAGTAGATTTTTCATAATGATTTGAGTTAGAGAAAGTTTCAAGGAGATGAGTCGTCAGGAAAAAGAGCCTCTTTAGCCCGACAGCTCATCTCCTTGAAACTTTCTCTGACTAAAATCAATATGAAAAATATTCTCTGAATTACACATATCAATTTTTGATGCACGATAATGGATAGTAGGGAGGCCTCATCATGATGCTCTCCATTCTTGTGCATATGAAAATCAATATATGTATGTTGGAGAAGATTTTTCATAGTGATTTAAATGAGAGAAAGTTGTTGGGAGATGAGTTGCTGGGAAAAAGAGTGACCACCAATCCGCTAGAAATTATGCCAATTTATTACTAATTATTAAAAATTGTGCTAATTTATTTCTAGTTATTATTATTTATCACTAATTATTATTATTTATGTCTATTTGTTACCATTTATGACTATTTATTACTATTTATTATTATTTATTACTATTTATTACTATTTGTTACTAATTATTACTATTTGTTACTATTTATTACTATTTATTACTATTTATTACTATTTATTACTATTTATTACTATTTATTACTAATTATTACTAATTATTACTAATTATTCCTAATTATTCCAAATTATTCTAAATTACTCATAATTATTCCTAATTATTTCTAAATATTCCAAATTATTACTAATTATTCTTAATTATTACAAATTATACTTAATTATTACTAATTATTCCTAATAATTACTAATTATTACTAATTATTACTAATTATTACTAATTATTACTAATTATTACTAATTATTCCTAATTATCCCTTATTATTACTAATTATTACTAATTATTACCAATTATTTCTAATTAGTACAAATTATTCCTAATTACTACAAATTACTACTAATTATTACTAATTACTACTAATTATTCCAAATTTTCACTAATTACTACTAATTTTTACTAATTAATCCTAATTACTAATAATTACTTCTAATTATTCCTAATTACTACTAATTACTACTAATTACAACTAATTACTACAAATTACTATTATTCACTAATATTTACTACTATTCGCTACTATTTACAACTATTTACTACTATTTATAACTATTTATTACTTTTTATTGCTATTTATTACTAATTATTACTAATTATTACAAATTATTACTAATTAATCATATTTTTTACTATTTATTACTATTTATTACAATTTATTACTATTTATTACTATTTATTACTATTTACTACTAATTAGTACTTATTATTTCTATTTATTCCTAATTATTCCTAATTATTCTTAATTATTACTAATTATGCCTAATTATAACTAATTATTCCTAATTATTTTTAATTATTCTGAATTATTCTGAATTATTCCTAATTATTACTAATTATTACTAATTAATACTATTTGTTGCTATTTATTACTATTTATAACTATTTATTTCTGTTTATTCGTATTTATTCCTATTTATTATAATTTATGTAATTATTACTACTTATCACTAATTATTTCTAATTATTACTAAATATTACTAATTATTACTAGTTATTACTAGTTATTACTAATAATTCTCAATTATTCATAGTTATTCCTAATTATCACTAATTATTCCTAATTATTACTAATTACTCCTAATTATTCCTAATTATTCCTAAATATTCCTAATTATTACTAATTACTCCAAATTATTCCTAATTATTGCTAATTTTTACTAATTATTCATAATTATTCCTAATTACTACTAATTGTTCCAAATTATTCCTAATTATTTCTAATTATTTTTAATTATTACTAATTTTTACTTTTTATTACTATTTATTAATATTTATTTCTATTTACTACTATTTAGTATTATTTATTTCTATTTATTATTATTTATTACTGTTTATTACTATTTATTACTATTTATTACTATTTCCTATTATTTCTTACTATTTATTACTAATTATTACGAATTAATATGAATTATTACGAATTGTTACGAATTATTGTGAATTCTCACCATTTATTACTAATTCTTAATAATTATTACCAGTTATTAACAATTGTTACTAATTATTACCATTTATTAACAATTATTACTATTTATTACTATTTATTACTATTTATTACTATTTATTACTATTTATTACCATTTATTACTATTTATTACTATTTATTCCTATTTATTCCTAATATATCCTAATTATTACTATTTATTACTATTTATTACAAATTATTACCATTTATTACGAATTTTGACCATTTATTACCAATTATTAACAATTATTACTGTTTATCCATAATTATTACCATTTATTTCTAATTATTACTAATTATTACGATTTATTCCTAATTATTACGATTTATTTTTATTTATTACTAATTAATCCTAATTATTGCTAATTGAACCAAATTATTGCTAATTCATCTTAATTATTTCTAATTATTCATAATTATTATTAATTATTACGAATCATTACCAATTATTTCTAATTATTTCAAATTATATCTAATTATCACTAATTATTACTAATTATTACTATTTATACATATTTATTTCAATTTACTACATATTAACGCTGATTTTTTACTAATTATCGCTAATTTTTACTAATTATGAGTAATTATTAATAATTTTTCTAATTAATACTAATGACAAATAATTAATAATATTTAACATAATAATTACTTATTAATACTAATTAATACTAATCACGTGTAATTATTTGTTAAAAATAATGAAAATTAAAACAATCTAATTCAAATTTAATTTAATTGTAGCTAATTAACAATAATTATATCTAATATAAATTGAAATGAATTAACTGAAAAATAAAAAAAATAGACAAATACCTTAAAACTTAATCTTTCGGTGGATATAAGCTGCGAATATTGTTCTCATTTATAATTTTAAACTTTGAATGATTTTGAGAGAAAAAATGTAAGTAGAGATGGAGAGGGGTAGAGAAAGGAGTTGAATGGGGAAAACATATGGGGGTATATATTTGTTAGATTTTTTGTGACGGTATTATTTGCGATGGGACTCGTCCCAAATGTTAATGGTTAAAAATGTATTTGCGACAGGAGATAAATCTCATCGCAAATACTAAAAAACGTCATTGGGTGTTTGCGACGGGCATTTATACTTGTCGCAAATACCCTTCCCACGGTTTTTCGCATAACTCGGGCCAAACCTTTTGCGACGGGGATCGTCTGTCCATCGCAAATAATTAGTTATTTGTGAGGGGGAGAGGGTCACGTCGCAAATAGTCTGACCGGAGGGACTATTTGCTACAGAACCCTTCCCCGTCGCAAATATCCATTTTTTTCATAATGGGCGATCCCGTCCGAGGAATTTTATAAAACAAACCAATGATCTCTCTCGATGTAGTATGAATCAAGCAACCTATGACCTCTTCCTTGGCGTTTCGTAAAGTGGTTACCCAAGTATTGCCCCAAGATACATACAAACTCTAATATCCTATGATCCCATCCAAGACATTCAGCAAAAAGGAACTCAAGTATCGCTCAATGTGTAAAACAATTCAGGTGATCATTTAAAATTTAAACAATAAAAAAGGACATGTTTATAAGCATTCGAAATCACGAGTAATGTATAACCAAAGAGGTCCACACTCATTTACCATTTCAATTATAAAAGAAAAGGCCATGTACTTAAGCATGCCATTCAACTTCTCAAACACCACTATTTAATCGCCCCTTTTATTAGAGATGGTAGCGCACCTCATAGGTGGTTTTATTATTCAAATAGGGGAGCTTATCATTTTAATTAATTTAATTCAAGTAATCATACCTTACATGAGGAATCATTTATCACACCTAAAAGGGTGGTCAAGAGGAAGCAAGGCATTATAATCATGTGAATTGAAAACAACACCCCAATAGGGGGTTTAGTTAGGTAAGGAGGCATAGTGGTCGAGGCATATATACAACTCACCCCATGGGGTGGTTCGGGTTGTGGTGAACAACCTTCAATGGTTTAAATTAAAGCATATCGACAATAAAATTTAAGGCCTTAGTTCTTACAGTATTAATTCCTCATTTAACGGAAAATGCGTGGCGAATCCAGCGTCTGACATAGCAGAATATTTTATAATTCAATGAAACTTTAAGGGAAGAGCTATAGACCACCTACTATATTTCAAGAATGCTTCACTCATCCAATATTGAGACTTTAATTGATCTGGTTTGAGAGAAATTGAAGAAACAGACAAAAGCCCTAAAAATCAGGTGAATTTTCATGTACCATGATAGCATTTATGATGGCGATAGAAACTAAGAATAGAGGAAAGTGGAATCGTGGAATCGTTGAGGGATATCCAACACACTTGACAGCACTCATAACGGATTTCATAAGGAAGACATCTCCCCAAGGGAGGAGAGGAGGAGGAGCCTCATGGAGGGGCTATTGCATGTTGATTGGAGGAGAAAGGAAGGAAAGAAGACTAAAAAGAAATAGGGGGAAAATTTAAACACACCCTCTTTAAAGATCCGCACTATCGGGCCGCACGGTTTAACTAATCATGCGCCAACCTTACAGGTTTCACTACCCAAAGCCATACCCCTCTAAAAGGGGGTTCACGGTTAGGATGTATGGTTTTAAAAACTATGTTCTAACTATGTGTAGCTACTGATTAAGTGGAACTAAGGTTGTGGTCTACTCAGATGGTTTGGGAAAACCATGTGCAGCCCATGCGGGTCTCTCTTTCACACCAACATCATGTCACATGGTTACCTTTGAGGGGTTTCATGGTTTAAACAGACTATACTCCTTATGAAAAGCGTTGCACGGTTGACCTGGACGGTTAAACTAATTGTGTGCCAACCGTGAGCCTCATTCTATTTCTCCAAAAACTGGTGCTACCTGAGCCCGACTCTTCCAAAACTCAACTGAACTCCTTGGACACCTCCCAGGGTGTAAACCTTAACTAAAAACAACACCTTAAATTTTTCCAATGCTCGGATTTAGATTTTGAATCTTGGTTTAGAAAACCGATTGTCCGCCAAATGGTAAAACACAAATTCCTATGAAAAAATTCTAGAGTTCAAAAACACGGGACGTTCCACTCTTTTTCATAAGATTAGAATCAATCCATATTCAATTCATATCCATCATATTTTATTCAGAAATATTGATATTTAATAAAATAAGTGAAGGTTAAAACCATTTCATAGAAAAAGTTCATCTTATGAATAAAATATTAGTGTAAGGTAAGATTATTAATCATTATGATTTTAAAAAAATAAATTGGTTTATTAATGGTTATGCTTTTACTAACGTGGGTTATCATTAAGATTTTCAATATTATATGATCCAAATATACCATCAATTTCACTAATTTGGGTTCCAAGAGTGACTTATTCCCTGTCATAACCCAACATAGAGGTGATCAACAAATGTCCTTTTATAAAAAGCTTCAAAACTAGCTATCTACATCAATTCTTGATAAATATTTTTATAAAACAATTATAGTTTTTTAGATTTAAAATTATCTACCTCGACATTTTTGAAAATATAAATTCCATATTTTTGTTCCCTTAAAAGAAAACAATATTTAAATATGATAATCTAATGGTCAATAAAAACAAAATACACAAGGTAATAACAAGTTTTAGAAAGACGTTATTGTTTTAATCTATGGAAGTTAGAGGGATACTTTGAAGAAAATGGACAGAATTGTTTTATTTTAATCCATGAGAATAAGAGGGATACTTAGAACATGGTGTTTATTACCAACTATGCACCAAGAAAACGCTTCCTACTTATCATTTTCAATCACAACCTTTCACAATAAGTGGACAATTTTTTTGTAGTTCACAACTAGGAGCTCCATGCAATGATGCCGAAAAATTATAATGAATTAGAGAAAATGAACATGATGGAGGCGGAGAGGGTGAACCAAAAATATCTCGAGGAAATATAGATTGGGAGGATAATTAGTGAGTTTGATCAAGGAAAAATATAATCACATACCTTGATTTTAAAATATCATTATAATTTCAAGACAAAAAATTAGATAAGCTTTAAAATAAGAAAAATATATTAAAAAAAATTTTAAAATTTAAAAAAATGATTAAATAAATAAATGATTTTAATTTTAATTCCTCTTCATTTTATTTCGATGTAAAATTTAGTAAAAGAAAAGAAATGATTTTAATTTATCTTCATCTTGTAGGTGCCAATTTTTAAAAGAGAACAAAAGAAATGTTTTTGAAAAATGACAAAAATGACCCATATTAAAAATATAATTTTCTAATACTCAATTATTCCAAATAAAAGAAAATTATAATATTAAATTGTATCATTGATTTTTAATTAAATGTATATTTTTTATAAATATATATATTTTTAGAAAATATTTATAAAATTATAAATATTTATTTTTTTATAAATATCTTTATAAAATTATATATATATATATATATTTATAATTATATAAATATTTGTTGATAAATATATATATATAAATATATATAATAAATTTATAATTATAAAAATATTTTTTTAATATATTAAATATATATTTAAAAATATATTTATATTTGTTTGTTTTTAATAAAATATAGAGAAAAAAGTATTTATAGACATATAATTGAATGTACTTATATATGCATATTTATTTATAATCAAAATTATTTATACACACATAACCAAAATTATTTATATACACATCATCAAACTTATCAATTCAAAGTAATTGAAATTATTTTTATAATTTATTAATTGAAAATTTTTAATTGAAGATAATAAAAAATATTAATTGAAAATGATTAATTCAAAATTATTATTAATTCAAAATTATTAATTCAAAATAAGAATTAATTAAAAAATGTTAATTAAAAATAATTATTTATGAAAAATTATTTATAAATTATTTATATAAATTATTAATTCAGGATAATCAAAATTATTTATAATAAAAATTATCTATAATCAAAATTATTTATAGATTATTTATAATTAGGTATATGCACATCATCAAATTTATTAATAATTATTTGTTATTATTACTTAAAAATTATGTTGAAGTTATAAAAATAATTAATTAAAAATGAAATTTAACAAAATATTTGTATACACATGAAAATACTGATTTGAATTTTAATAACCACAAAGATGGTCATTTATATAAAAATTAATTTATGAAAACATTCAATATAATATAAAGAGGGGGTAATGTAGAAAATTTCAAAAAATGGAACAAGCTCACTAGGTTTCCTTCCAAATAACCTTGATTTTGAAGTGATTGGAAATATGTAGTGGGGAGATGGTGATAAGTATGAAATCCCAAACAACATGAACCACCATCATCTAAAAAAATACAACCGAGATATCAGCCAACAAAAAACAAAGAGAACTAGTGAAGTTGATCTTCAGGCACTAACAAAATAAATCAGCACATGCCTTAGTTTTTGAGAGGATCGATTCATTGAGAAGATCGATGAAGAGGGGAAGTAGCAATTTGATTCCCTGAGTGCTTGAATGGTGCATGAAAGGAGGAACTTACAATGGGTCATAAAGACCCAGTTCCTCCAGCAGCTTCAAAATATTTAAGAGAAGTGCATATGCAGGTTAGAGGAAAGGTTAATACACACAATTCCTTGGAATTTCTTGCTTTCGATGGAAGTGAAGAGGATATACAAAGATGGGTTGATTCTTATTATATGGATGAATTAAAATCTACTTCTAAAGATGAGTACACTGATGATGGTGGAGAAACATGGAAGTAGGCTAAGTCATGGACGAGAGTATGACATCCTCATGGTTGGGGTGGATGGGTGTCCTATCATAGCATGAGCACTCTCTCTCATGTGGTATAATCTATTCTACTTAATGAGGAACCAAATTCTTTCTCATAGCTTTCTTTTCTGTGTTGCACTAATCATTTTCAAACTGTGTTATTTTTTTCAAATTTTGATGTTTCTCTACTTTCTGGATGCAGGTTGGGTTTTTTTAGCCCATCCTCTCTTTTTTACTTTTTCTTTCTTAATAAAAGGGCTTTTTTCCTTTCCAATTAAATACATATTTATTTATTTATATATAATTATAAATATATTTATATAGTTATATATATATAATTATACTAAGAATGGTGTGAACCATGGATTAAAATCCATGCTCCTAGAAAATATATTATTGAAAAGAAAGGTACAAAGCAAAAAAATAGCAGAGGGGTTAAAATGTAAACAAAGTGGCACAAAAATGCCACAAAAAATAAAGGATCATACAACAATCGTCTTCTTTTATGTTTGTCGCCCCTTGTTTGAGATCCACCTCGTCTACATGGATGCATGCCTCTCTTCTACTATTTACAAGCCCACCAAGTGACATCTTGATCATTGATTCATCATCCTCCTCATGAGTCTCAATGCCTCCAATGATATCATTTTTCAAGATAGCATATTTCTCTACTGCATTGTCCTTCATATCATAATTTCCAATTTATGAGGCTTGTGATTCACCCAAAAAGCTGAAAAATTCTTCATAGAAGGCTTACATATTTAAATATATTTTTAAAATATCAATCAAAGTAATTTTACGTGGCCCATATTCTAGAAATGCAGTGGAACCCCCTATTGGTTTCCACTTCTCCTCCTAGTATACCGTCAGAAGCGAGATCTCCCACTGCATCTACAAAGCCATCCTTCAAAGAAGTTTCCCCAAATATCTCTATCGAGAAAAATTCTTGATATTCTTCATGAAGTACCTGAAGTGGGGAATCCTATAGGGACTCTCACCTAGAGGGTTTGTCTCATCTAACGTATCATCACAGTCATCTTTAGAAATATTGATGGCCTGCGTATTCGTCTCCTGCTTGCTTAAGAGAAACATATGGATCAGAGTAGATGCAACCTATAAATATTGAGGCTAAATTTATTTCGAATTTAGAGGGGTAGATAGTTGAAATCCCTCTTTATCCACAACAATTTTCTTACATTTGGTCAGACACTTATCTATTGTCATGGATTATGTTCCATCATATGAGGATGCTATTAGGGAAGTCCCAATACATACACCAGATTTAGTACCTTCTAGGGTGAATGATCCCAACACCAATAACAAGTTGGATAAATGGTTCCCCTATAAAGAGGGATCATGTGCTAGTGGAAACACTCCTTGGGTGCCCTACTCCATCTTTTATGGAGCAAGGTCACCATCCAAGACTAGATTTCCCATCACAACATTGTTCTGAATTTTTCCCACATCTAACTCACCCTTACCTATCATGGATAGCCTATCATTTCCCAAATCATTCATAAAATAGGAAATGTTTCCATGTTCCCCATATCCATAATTAGAAGGGGCAGTAACCACATCATAAAACGAACAGGTATGAGTTCCAAATCAGATGCACTATTATTTTACATAGACAATCTCCCTGGTCTATCCTTCTTTCCCACTAGTCTAGAATTCACTGCAGCATTTTTTCCATCAGAAGTGGGAATATTGAATTTAAATTATTCAAAACAATGTCCATATTTCTAACAATTAGATCATCTAAAATCCATATGTAAATTCCCTATAACATTCCCAATTTACGTGCAATTTGAGAAAAAGTCAGGCACATATTCAAACTCTATCCCCAGCTTGAACATAAACTCTCCAGAAACTACATATTTTGTTTCAAAAAGAGTTTAAATGAGATCAAATTCAACCATAAATCGATTATAATATTCATATCTGTTCAATTGAGTTCTTTTATCAAGCTTAATAGGAGATCCCACAGCCAAGGCAATGTCTCATAGGATATACAGGTGCCAAAAAATCAACTCAATCCTTTAATTCAAATACTAGATTGAGCCATAGTGTTCCATATTGATATGGAAAAAACCATGCATCCCAATCTTGGAATTTTAGGACCCCAGGTTTGAGATTAATGAAGACAAAATACCAAGCCTTTAATTTAAGGTCATGCACGGGAAATTTAATGTAAAAGAAAAACATACAGATTGACAGATTGTGTCATCTGTCAAAACCCCAAACCAATAAAATTCCTTTCCTCAAATCCTCAAGCTTCCAAGAGTTCTTACTCATGAAATGGGTGATCTTCAAAATGATGGAATGTTTACATTCCTCCATTCATTCCTCTAAGAACTTTGGGTTCACTTCAATGAAGTCAAGGTCACCATTCCTCAAAATCTGATTGCACACTAGCATTGACTCATTATGAGGGCCAGAGGATAATCTATCATTCACAAAAAAACTCTCATTCTTTAGAGTTTTTTAGATCCTCATATGTACTCTGATTGAAATGATTTATAGAGAGAGAAATAGGTTCAACCCTTGTCGTACCTCGCTTGCTAGCAGAATGAAAAAGCACATCACCCAAGCTAGGACTAGTATTCACCTTCTTTGAAGGTACAACAAAAATCTACACTCGATCAAAATACTCATCCAAATGAGAATCCATCCTAGTGAATCTTCCCTAATTGCCATAAAAGTAGAGAGAGAGGATATAAATTTCCCTATCTGCCATCCTTCTTTATATAACTATATATATTTATTTATATATTAATATAAAAATATGTATAATTATAAATATAATAAATATATTTATTATTTAAATATATTTATTATAATTTCAGAATTATTTAAATATATATACATAAATTTATTTATAATTATAAAAAATAAATTTGAAATTATATATATATATTTATAAATGTATTTATATAATTATATATATATATATATTAATGTAGGGGATGAAGGTTCTTTTTATTATGAAGTAAAAGACCACATTTTATCTAGGTAGAGATAAACCCATTACACAGCCCAAAGTCTAGAGGACAAGTGTTCTATAAACATGGCCTGAAGGCCTTGTGTTGCATCATGTCTGTATCAACCTACCTATGTTACTTGGACTACATCATGCCTACATCACCACCTGCCTATGTCATGTCTGCATCACCCCAAAAATTGTAAATCCCCCAATAGGCACTATAGCAATTTGCGTATTGTAGCATCTCTATTCACCAATGGGCCATTGGGTCAAAATTATGGGCATATGGGCCATGTAATGGGATTTTATGCCCACTTGGGATAAGTTCCATGTAATGGGATTCATGGCCACAGGGCCTATGGGCCATGTATTTAATAAATAAAGCTTGGTGGGTGGGATATCCCCTTAGGAGGGGCTATGGCCTGCCTTTCCATCCTATGTGGGAGGTGTGTGTGTGTTTAATTGTAATTGTACCCCCAAGAACATAATATATATACCAGGAAATGCACAAACCATGGATTAAAATCCTTGGTCCTAAAAATTTATAAAAAAAAAGAGAGTACACTGACAGAGATAGCAGGGGTGGAAATGTGAAAAAAATGCAGCAAACAGAAACAACATCATTACAAATCACCTTCTTTTATATCTACCACCCCTCCCTCGAGTTTCGCCCCAATTTCTTAGGTGTCATCCCCTCTTCCAATGATTGGGAGATTTCAATCTATCATTCATGATCAGTGGCTCAACATCTTCATCATTTGATTTAGTTACACCAATGGAATTATTCTAACTAGAATGACCATGATCTGAAGGTGCATCCTGCAAATTAGACATGCTCTTCATCTCAATAGATAGTGGTTCAATAAACTAAGCTCCATGAACCATGTTGAACACCTCACAAAAAACATCCTTACTACTTGAATGCTTAAAAAAATTAAATTAAATAAACTTTACTTGTACCAGAGTCTGGAAGGGCAGTGTTGTCCTTCTCACCAACAACAATCGCCTCCTTTGAGCCCCCAGGAGCGAGGACATTCAGCACTACTAGATTTTCATCCTATAAATTCACCTCAGGAAGATAAGTAATAGAATCATATCCTATTATCTTTTCTTATATCAACTCTTTTGGCTCAACATTAGGCTCCTTTTCATGTGATCCAAAATTAGACATCTGCCATGCATGCGAACTATCATTTGGTTTCCTATAAGCAATCATCTGAAAACCATCTTCATCAACCTGTTTAGATTTCCCTTTCCTCCGGACAATTGATTATTGCCATATCATGTGGTCAACTTCTTCTTAAGTAGCCGCCACACTATTTGAAAGTACAGGTGAGGTTTTATGACCCAAAACAATACCAGTCTTCTTGCAAAGGACCTTCTGAAAGGAGGTTGTAGAATTCACCTCATGCACTGCCCCTTGAATCTTAACAGATAAATCAATCTATATAAGAGATTTTGTGGCCCCTGACACCTGTGAACCAGGAGGTGCACCCCTCTAGAAACATACAACACCATCTTTTCTAGGTTGTAACCTGCAGTCCTTCACAGCATTGCCAATAACATTGCATATCTTGTGAATAATGGATTGATGACAATCCTCAATCAAATGACCAACAAGATAGCAGCTCAAACAGTAATGAGGCCACTTCTCAAATAAAACATGTAAGTTCAAATCATCATTGGAAGTAGAGAGTGTTACCATGTTAATGAGAGTGGTACTAAGGTCCACCTCAATGAGCATCCAAGAAAAATATTCATAGCACACCTACTTAGTCTCCCAGTCTATCAAAACCACTGGTCCAATAATAGTTGCAATGTCATGGAGTATTTTTGGATTCCATAGGATTCAATTATGGCCAAGAATCCCAATCCAGACTTATGAAAAAGTATTCTAAACATTAAAAAAATTGAAATCGGGACTCCAATTGTGAATGCGACAGGTACATGGCTTCAAAAACACATATTTGAATCTCCATGCTTGTTGTTTCAACTCATTAAAGGGAAATGAGAAGTGAAAGAATCCATGGCCAATAGAGACACATCGACAATCGAAAAACCAAAAAATCATGGAAACCCTATGAGGCAACTCCTCGAATCTCCACAGTTTCTCTCCCCATTGAAGAACAAGCTTAACAACAAAAGATTTCTTACCCATTGACAGTTGTTCAGCAACTGCATCCAGATTTTCCCTCACAAGCACTTCAGAACCCTTTTTTTAATTATATAAATATATATAATTATATATATTAATATATAAATTTATTTAATTATAAATATAATAAATATATTAACTATTTAAATATATTTATTATAATTTTATGATTATTTAAATATATATATATATTAATTTTTATTTTCAATTATAAATAAATATATTTAAAAAGTATTTATATAGAATTATACATGTATTTATATAATTATATATATATTTATTAATATATAATTATACATAATTATAATTATAAAAAATATATTTATTATTTAAATATATATTAATTTTTTTATAATTTTTTAAATACATATTTATTTATTTATATTTATTAATAATAAATATATATATTTATAAATATTTGTATATAATTATAAATATATTTATATAATTATATATATTACGTAATTATATATATATATTTATTAATATATAAATATATATAGTTATAAAGATAATAAATATAATTATTATTTAAATATATATTTTTTAATTTTTTAATTATTTAAATATACATATTTATTTATTTATTTAAAATTTAATAAATATTTTTAAAAAATTATATATTTATAATTTTATAATTAACTATTTAAATTAAAAAATTATTAAAAAATAATTTAAATAGATTAATTATATAAATTTCAAACATAATTTAAATATAAAAAATTGATAAATAAAATTGAATAAAAAGTATTCATTTTTTTTAAAAAAAAGTTCATTGTGAAGGAACTTTTTATTTTGAACGAAAAGGCTTATTCTATCTGGGTAGTGAAAAATTCATTGAATAGCCCATAAGCTCAAGGGAAAGTTGTCTGCTACATACCTCCATCACTGCCTGCCTACATCGTGCCTGCATCACTACCTACCCGCATCATGCCTACATCATAAATCCCGCAAGGGGCTTGCCAATAATTGAACCCTTGTATTTTGGATGTAGGATTATGGGATTTATCACTCAGGCGCCACCCCAACTGCTAATTATTACTCATATAAATTACAAACACATTAAAAAAATTACATGTATAGTAAATAAAGATATGTATAAATAATACTAAAAAATATTAAATAAAATGTTAACATTGTTTATAAAAATATAATAATAAATGAATAATAAATAAATTATAAAAATATTAAAAAGTGAATTCTTAACATTTATGTGAATTGCAGACACATAAAAATGATGAAAAATGAATAAATAGATTATTTTATTTATATAAATAATAAAATTATCAGAAATGAATTAAATTAGCTATAAAAAATAATTAATAATTTAATTTATTTTATTTTAATTTAATCAAATTAAATTAAACACACACAAATATATATTTATAATGAATAGATTAAAATAAATTTATATTAAGAATGAATTAATACAGAAAATACTAAAAATAGAGAGATATTAAAAAAGAATAAATAATATTAAATCAATAAGCAGACTTGCACACACACACACATATGTGTGCATGAAAAACATACATATCTAAACACACACAAACATATAAACACATACACATACATACATATAGTTATATATGTATATACATATATTTTAAATTATTTCATATCAAAATAAATATATATTTAAATAAATATAGTCATTTATATATTATATAATTATTTAAATAAGATATTATATTTATTTTAAATATATACTCATTTTTTAATTAATGTATCAAAATAAACTATTAAATTTTTTTTTAATATAAATTTGATAATTTTTTATATATAAAATTATGAAAATAGAATTCATTTTTATTAAAAGTAATATAAATCATATTTATATATTTTATTTACACATATATACTTATTGTGCTACAAATATTATTTTAAAATATATAAATAATCATATATAAATTAAAATACTCACTGTGCCCTTTATCAACTCTAGAAAAAAGTACTTATTAAGGTTTCACTTTTATGAGTGCTAAAAAAATGGTGATAAATAGGGAACTTTTATTAGAGCTATAAAAAAGCACTGACAAAGGGTACCCTCTTTATTAGCACTTTTGTTAGTGCTAATAAAAGGTATCACTATCAGTGCTTTTTGAGAGTGTTGATAAAATTCATCTCCTTATCAGTGGTTTTTTTAAAGTGTTGTTAAAGGTCAGCATTGCATAAGGTGTGATATGTGGTAGTAAACGCACATCCCGAGTCCCAAAACCCAAAGTAGGTTTACACCTCACCTAATTAAAACCCTTCATTATGTACTCTACCATAAAGTCAAAATATCAATCTGATGCTTTGTTAAAAAGATATAACCACCCAAACCCACCAAAATAATTTAATATTTAATTAATTAAATATTAAATTTTACACCAAAATTCAAACAGCTCGTAAATCTACCAAGCACACGTCCTAGCGTAAATGCTCTATTCAAAGACCAATGGAGTGGTAGGGAAAATTATCTGAATATATTTTTTAAATTTCAAAAATATAATCTATGTTTTGAAAAAATCAAATCAAGGGATCCTCTTTCCAATATTTAGTCAACTCCTCATCATCCTCAAGTCTGACCCCACAGTGTGCTGAATCGAGCTGTCTTTGGTCTCCTCCCTCTGTATGAAACGCAAAACCTCCTCCAGGATCAGTAGTGGTGCCCAACATGAATTGCACACATACTACAGCCAACCTCATGTGTTGTATACACACAAAAGTAGCCCATAAACTGCATCGTAACCTCTTTAAAATTGTAAATTAATTCCATTTATTTTTTTATCTTTAAAATATATATTTATCACATATTTAGATAAATAAAATTCAAAATAAAATACATACCTTGATCTATTGAACTTTAGGATTTGAGTCTTCTTGATTTTATCCCACTAAAAGCACTTCTATCCTTTACTTATTCTCTCTTCCATAGTGGATTTTATGGAACATACCAGAATTGTGATTGAGACTTACTTATAAAGTACATGACCCTTTAAATAAAGATAAATCGTTTTCATGGGTTGTTATTTAATAATTTGTCAAAATCCATCAATTTGAAAATATTATCCCTCATTATCCAATTATAATAGTATTAAACAAAATATTACATGAGTTATTCCAACATTCTCCCACCTAACTCATGTGATATTACATTATGATATTTAATACATTCAATCATTCATAGGTCCAATGATATTTTCTTTATTTAATATTATTGTTATTATCATTATTCAAATGAATCATGTATACTTATTAAAAACGATAGGCAACATGATCAAAAAAATTATAAGTCCATGTGTCAATTGTAATAATCATAACAGTCAATACATACAATGAAACCTACTGAGTGACAATGAACATACTTTCAATATATCCAAAAAAATTCTTGGGTGCAAACCCATTCATCAAAGGGACAACAATCATAGGATTTGTGCTAATTTTTTCAATTGATACCTTACGTTTTTAACTTCCTTCTTAACTTAAAAGTACATTAATTCTATGTGTTCAGATTATTTGTAATATCAGTCATTATTTGAAAAGAATATTATTGTGGTATTGTCGTAATTAATTTTTTAAGGGATCAGTGATACTATTGATGATTCCAAGTCACAAAATAATTTTCTATAACCACACACCCTGAATTATAGATTCAAATCATACTACAAATTCAGATTCCATGGTTGAAGAAGATATAACCATTTACTTTTCACTTTTCCATGATATTTCTTCTTCAGCTAGAAGATACACATAAAAAAGTGGAATTTATTGTATCAACACAATCGTAAAAGTCTGAATCAGAGTATCCAATCACATCAAGATCACTATATCTTTTATATGTAATCATGTGATCCTTTGTTCCTTACAAATATTGAAAAACTTTCTTTAAAACTCTCTAATGATCCAGATCATGACGACTTTGGCATCTTCCCAATATACCAACTAAAAACTAATATTTGGCCTTCTACATGTTTGAGCATACATCAATCTTCCAAAAAGAGATTCATACAGAATTACTTCCATCTGTTTTCATTCAAAGTCATTTGTGGGACGTTTACTATGATTAAATCTATCTCCTTTCTAAATTGAAACTGGTGATGGTGAACATTTTTTCATCCTAAACCTCTTTAAATTTTATTGATATCCGAATTTTGAGATAATCCCAATAAAATTTGAGTTCTATTATGGAATTTTATGTTCTAATCACATACCTGGTTTCTCCCATGTCTTTCATTTCAAAATTATTATAGAATAATTTATTACTCTATCATTACAGACTAAGATCATTTACAGCAACCAATATGTCTTCAACATATATAATCAATAATATAAATTTAATCCCACTGGTCTACTTGTATATACACCTATCAATTTTGTTTTCCTTAAATCAAAAAGATACAATGGTATTATTAAACCTAATATACCATTTTTAAGAAGCTTATTTAAGTCTATATATTGACTTCTTTAACTTATATACCATGCGTTCCTTTCCTTTAGTGTAAAACCCCATTGGTTTATCCATGTAATCAACTGTCTCTAATTTTTCATTTAGAAATGATATTTTAAAATCCATTTTATGTAACTATAAATCATACTAAGCTTCCAATTCCATAATGTGATGACCCAGACTCTCTTGGTCCTTCCCTTTTCCAAAATCCGGGTTCTAAAGGAGTGGCGTCTCGGTGAGACCGATTGGCGAGACCGATCGGTGAGCCCGATCGGTGAGCCCGATCGGTGAGCCCGATCGGTGAGACCGATCGGTGAGACCGATTGGCGCGACCGATCGGTGAGACCGATCGGCGTCACCCGGCCTTGTCAAGTTGTTTCCAATAGCGCTCCTTTGCGTAAATAGGGTTTTAAGCCCTATTCTGACTCGTTTAACAGTGTTTTTAAGACCCGTAACGCCCATAAGAGTTTTAATTAAATGCTTCATCAATTCATGAGTCATCTTAAACCACCCGACCCCCTTTTGTGGCGAGTGGAGCCGCGTGATCAACCCACGACCCCCGCGCCTTACGCGGTTTCGCGTTTTCACCTCAACCGTCCTCGGCTCTTATAAACTAAGGGTTAGTCGTGGTTTCTCCTTTCCTCGATCGTGACTTTTCACAAACAACTTCTGGTGCATCGGGCCTGCCGCATCGTTATCTATAAAGTTCCGCGCCCCCAGCCAAAACGTTGATCATCTATCAACAGGTAGGGAATTTCTCCTTCGTCTCTCTCTTTTGTGTATCATGCGGGGTGGGCATGCTTTTTGTCCTGTAGAATTGGGTGAACCAGACCTAATTAAAGATAAAGAATGAATTCTATAAAGAAAGAAGAGGGGGGGCTATGATTGTTGGAGGTGTTTTATATTTTGATGTTGTTTCTTCTATGACCATCTTGTTGAGTTGTGCTGGCTTATGCCTCCTGAAAATCGAGGTCGTTGGTGGCCAGTTCTTGTGCACTAATAAACCCTGCTGATGTTTTAAATGGCTTTTTTGTGGTTGTAAACTCCTGCTGTGAAAAGTGAATCGGTTAATCACGTATATCCGGCTGAATAATTGAAAGCACCAGGATCAACCCTTCTGTGATAACTCCCGGTTAGAACACACGGAATTTGAAACCAAGTAGTGTGTTAAGTAGTTTAAATCTGAAAATCATTGACTTGTGTTGGTGGTGGTAGTTGGTTGTTTTCCTTTCGGGCCGATTGCTGGAAATGTGGGATGGGATGGGATCCACTGTTCTTTTATACTCTCGGTGGTTGTGTGAATTTGGGGATGGGATCTCCTATTGATTTGGATCCGGGTGGTTACTTGTTTATATCACAAATTGGGGTGGAATCCTCTGTTGTTGAGAACCAGGTGTGGACGTTTTGGTTGTTGTTTGACTGTTTACTTTTCTGGACTTATGCCTATGCCTACTAGTTTCCCAGTAGTGCTTAAACATAAACATTGTTACTGAATGTGAAATAAGAAAGGGGACACATGGGTTGTTGGCATGAGTCGTGACTCGGACTTGAGTGTTGTTGTGATCTGTAGGTTGTCTGAAGAAAAAACCTAGCTTTGGGTGAGTTCTTGTTATATATACATATATATATCTGTAGATTTGTGTTTCTTATTCGTGCCCCACCCAAGTTGATCACTTAGTGCCGAACACCCCCATTTCATGGGGGAGGGTGTTTTTCCCAACACTATTCTTAGTGGATGGTTATTAGCTCCTTTTTTGATCCCTTTCCCGGATATCCCAAGTATCTTCGGGCAGGCTGTGATGGCCTGAATTCCATTATTAGCCCAAGAACCTTCGGGCGGGGTGGTGTGGTGGTTGTCCAGGTGTGTGCGGCATGTGGTTTCCCAAGTGTCTTCGGGCGTGGCAGTGGATCCTTTCGCCCAGGTTTCTTCGGGCATGGTGGGGGTTGTTCTGGCCTAGGTGTTTGCAGGCATGGTTACATATGACAGTTGCGGCCCAGGTGTGTGCGGGTGGGATTCAGCAGTGGGACTGCGTACGGTTGAGGCCCAGGTGTGTGCGGGAAGGATTTCGGCAGTGGGACTGCGTGTGGTTGTGCCCCAGGTGTGTGCGGGCGGGTGTGGCAGTGGTACTGCTGTGAGAATGGCGGGATTGGTCTGATGCATAGGATATCTCAATAACCAGTGGGAAAGTGGCGCGGGGTACCCAAACATCGATGTGCTCTTATTATATATATTACTTGACTTGCGTTATTTGGGGAGTGAGCCTTGGTGAGGCCTGGGATGGATAGTTTGACTTGTTAGGTGTTTGGTTTACTCTTTTTCTCATGAGAATTTAGTACTTTCCCTCCACTTGTGCACGAGAGTCTTGGTTTCCCTACTGAGTGTACTTGTATGCTCACCCTACGTATATAAAACTGCTTTCAGGTTTACAGGAGGACTTCGGGGATCACGCAGGACCTTACTAGCTCGGATTTTTTGGAGTAGTTGTAGTTTTTGTTTTTTTTTCTTTTTGGTACTTACCTTGTAGTCACCTTTTTCACTTTGTGGCTTTTACTTTTGAAACATGCATGTGGGAATGGTTCACTTTTGGCTTTACTTTTCTTTCTACCTTGGTGTTGTTGGGTTTTGTTCTCCTTATCTCTCGATCCTATAAAATAAAAAGGGTAATGCCTTCCATTTGCGAGAATTTTCTATACCCTTGGTGCTAGTCGCCACTCTGGGACCTATTGAAGGCGGGTTTCGAGGGTCATTATCTCTCCTTCAAATTAAAGAAGGAAGGGCCTGGCAATCTACTGACCCTTCCCTCCTTTTGGTGAAGGCGGGTCATGACAGAATGGTATCAGAGGCAGGTTGAGAGATAGGACGGAGTCTGGAGTTAGGCATAGTGAGGATTGCATGGGATGGTAAGGCAACGATGTTGGGTGACCTTGGAGCGTGAATTAGGCTAGGGAAGACCGGCTAGGACATGAGATTTTAGGGCCCCCCGTGATCCGATGCAAGGACTCTGGACCTACCGAACGACCAAGTGAGGCCACACTGATTGCAGGGTAGAGACCCTAGGAAAGGTACATGCATCAAAAAGACTTTTGTTCTTGTGTTTCTGGGATGTCTTGGGAATTAAGAATAAATTAAATCTTAAGAAGTTTTAAGAACAATATTATGCACTACTTGGGCTTAGGCATTCCTTGTTTACCTTGCAGTTATGGAACCTGGAAGACGACCACATATGGTACAGGCGATCGAGGCCCCCGAGACTACTTTGGCCAATCGGCAGAGAGCTGATCGAGAGGAAGAGGACGACCAGTGGCAGAAGACTCTTCGAGCCTTCCAGTGACAGGCCCTTGAGAAGTATGAGGGCAGCACCTCCGATATGAAGACGGAAGGCTGGCTAGAGGAGCTAGTTATATCCTTCGGCCTGATTCGGGCCCCGACCGAGTACTGGGTTCCCCTGGCCATTAGCCAGATGTGGGGAGCAGCACATCAGTGGTGGATGCTTTACCTGGGGGAGAGGAGAGAGTCTGAGGTGGCTTGGGTGGATTTTGAGAAGGAGTTTCAGGCGGAATTCCTCTCCTCGGCGATGAAGGCAGAAAAGAGGCAGGAACTACTCTCCCTCCAGCAGGGGAGTATGTCTGTGAGGGAGCTAGGGATCAAGTTCAAGGACCTCCTACGTTTTTCTCCGGACCTCTTTCCCGACGAGGAGTCTCGGCAAGACTTTTGTAGGAGGCACTTCGACCCTCCCTCCAGTATGTTGTTACCCCCTTTACCATGCCGACGTACTTGGAGGTCCAGAAGAAGGCCGGAGTGGTGGAGCGGATGCATGCTCTAGGGGGAGTGTTGCAAGAGGGGATCTAGATGGGACCATCAAACGAGAAAGTCGTCAGCACCAGGCCTCCAGCGTCAGGACCCTCTAGGTTCCGACCCACAGGGAGCAGGCCGCAGCAGTTTCAGTTTCGGTCCCCCGGTCCTCGCCCTTTTCCTACGGGCCCAGGACCACGGTGCTTCATCTTTGGGAGCCCTGGGCATCTCCGGAGTCAGTGCCTAGACCGGGTGCAGTACAGCAGTGGCAGTCAGCCCCAGCACCCGCCCCAGTAGCAGCTTCCAGCCAGACCTTTCCAGCAGCAGCAGCAGGGACAGCGAGCTCCCGCTCCTCCGAGGGCAGACGTAGGAGGAGGCCGACCTCAGGGCGCTCCACAGGGACCTCGACCAGGGCGTGGTCGGGGAGGTGGCTGACAGCCGAGGGGCAGGGGAGCTGGGCATGGACAGTTGCATGCTGCAGAGGCAGCAGTCCCAGCAGGGCCAGAGGTTGTTCGAGGTACGATCAGTCTGTTTAGCACTCTTGCTTATGCTTTGTTCGATACCGGAGCTTCGCACTCCTTCGTTGCACCCAATCTAGCACGTTCCTTGGGTATATATGCCGAGAGACTTCCAGTGCCCCTGGTGTTAAGCACAGCAGTTGGAGGTCAGACCAGCTTGTTGTTCATTTGTCGAGGATGTAGACTGATGATAGGGCCCCATCAGTCGGTTCAGGATCTTCTTCTGCTACAGATTCAGCCATACTATGTCATCCTAGGCATCGACTGGTTATTTTTTGTGTGCGCCATCATCGACTGTTTTCGAAGAAGGTTGGTGTTCTCAGACTTGGACAGCCGGTGTGTTACCTTCACCGGCGAGCGGAGCAGTCCGAAGGGAAACAGGAGAGAGGAACCTCTCCTCTCCTTGTTGACCGAGCTGATGGTAGAATCAGTAGATGCAGAAATGGTGGAAGTGCCAGAGATCGTCCGTGAGTTTATGGACATCTTTCCTGAGGAGGTGACGACTCTACCCCCTCGACGTGATATCGAGTTCGGGATAGACCTGCAGCCCGACGCTCGTCCAATCTCGATGGCTCCTTACTGGATGGCACCTTCGGAGCTACGGGAGTTGCGGATACAGATTGACGATCTAATGAAGAGGGGTTATGTTCGTCCGAGTGCGTCACCGTGGGGTGCTCCGGTCTTGTTTTCAAAGAAGGCAGATGGCGGTCTTAGGCTGTGCATAGACTAAAGGAGGTTCAATCAGGTGACGATCAGGAATCGCTCCCATCTCCCAAGGATAGATGATCTTTTTGACCAGCTGAAAGGGGCAGGATGGTTCTCAAAGATAGACCTGTGGTCTGGGTACCACCAGCTGAGGGTGAAAGAGAGCGACATCCTGAAGATAGTGTTCAGGTGCAGGTATGGACACTTCGAGTTCGTAGTCATTCCCTTCGGTGTTACAAACGCCCCAGCTGTGTTCATGGGGCTTATGAACTCCATCTTCCGGGAGTACCTGGATCGGTTCGTGGTTGTGTTCATCGACGACATCCTGGTCTACTTTAAATCAGAGGAGGACCATGCAGAGCACCTGAGGATAGTTTTGGAGGTCCTCCGACAGCACCAGCTATATGGGAAGTTGTCAAAATGCAAGTTCTGGACATAAGAAGTGAACTTCCTTAGGAACTAGTGTCTGGGCAGGGGGTAGCGGTCGACCCATCAAAGGTTGAGGCGGTTGTTTCTTGGGCAGCACCCAAGAATGTGGCAGAAGTCTGAAGTTTCCTCGGGCTGGCAGGTTACTACCGGAGATTCGTACCCAACTTCTCCCGAGTAGCATTCCCTTTGATGGCTCTGACCAAGAAGGACCAAGCATTCGTATGGAGTGAGCAGTGCCAGTCAGCCTTCGGCTATCTGAAGGAGAAGTTGGTCAGTGCCCCAGTGCTGAGATTACCAGAAGAAGGGGTGGCCTATGAGATATTCTGCGATGCTTCGGGACAGGGCCTGGGATGCGTGTTGATGCAGCGACGAGGGGTGACCTCTTATGGGTCCAGGCAGCTACGTTCCCATGAGCGTAATTACGCCACCCATGACCTAGATCTTGCAGCGGTTGTTTTTGCGCTAATGTTATGGCGGCACTACCTCATCAGGGAATGCTTTGTGGTCTTCACAGATGACAAAAGCTTGAGGTATATCTTCTCCCAGCGAGACTTAAACTTGTGACAGTGGATATGGGTGGAGTTCTTCCAGGATTACGACTTCAAGATCTCTTATACTGAGGGCAAGGGAAATGTGGTGGCCGATGCTTTGAGCAGTAGGACGCAGAAGGATGCGGTCCGAGAGTCAGCGGATGCCTGGAAGGCAATGGAAGAGTTGACTGCCTTACACCTGGATGCGACGACGGATAGCGGCAGAGGCTGCCTATATCAGATGATAGTGCAGTCATCCCTGTTCCAACAGGTGGAAGAGTCTCAGTGGGGAGACCTAGAGTGCGAAGTGATGTGTGACCAAGTTAACCAGGGCAATGCTCCGGAAGTATGGACCGAGGATGGTCAGAACCGGATGCTTTTCCAGGGAAGGTTGTTTGTCCCAGAGGCGATGCGCGGTAGGGTTCTCAGTGAGTTCCACAACTCACCCCTGGCAGTACACCCTGGAGTTTCCAAGATGTACCAGGGTTTGAAGAGGCAGTTTTGGTGGCCGGGAGTTAAGCGAGCGGTGGCAGATTTTGTGGCCAAGTGCCCAGTGTGTCAGCAGGTGAAGGCTGAACACCGAGTTCTAGGCGGCCTACTACAGCCCCGAGGTGTCCTTGAGTGGAAGTGGGATGACATCTCAATGGATTTAGTCACAGGACTACCCAAGGCCCAAGGAGGGTACGATGCCATCTGGGTGGTAATGGGCAGGTTGACGAAATCGGATCACTTTCTGGCGATTAGGGAGTCGAGTGCTGTGGGTGCTTTGGCACGAAAGTACGTGGATGAGGTGGTGCGGTTGCATGGAGTCCCGAGATCTATAGTCTTGGATAGGGATGCACGGTTTACCTCGTGGGCCTGGAGAGGATTTCAGCATGCGTTTGGCACCCAGTTATGCCTTAACACTACTTTCCATCCCCAGATAGATGGACAAATGGAGCGCACCATCCAGACCTTGGAGGATATGCTGCGAGCATGTGTTCTAGACTCAGGAGGGTCATGGGTGCAATACTTGCCTCTGGTAGAGTTTTCCCACAATAATAGCTACCACTCTACCATTGCCATGGCCCCGTTTGGGGCTTTGTATGAGAGGTCATGCCGTTCGCCTGTGTGTTGGACCGAAGTAGGAGAGGCAGGCATCCTTGGTCCGGAGGTGGTGCAGAGAACGACAGAGAAGGTTCAGCTCATACGGGAAAGGATGAAGGTAGCCCAAGACCGACAGAAGCCATATGCTGATACCAGGAGGAGGCCCTTGGAGTTTGAGGTTGGGGACCACGTGTCCTTGAAGGTCTCCCCTTGGCGTGGGCAGCGGAGGTTCAGCAAGGGGAGTAAGCTTTCCCCTAGGTTCATCGGGCCCTTCCAAGTGTTGCGGCAGGTCGGCGAAGTGGCTTACCAGCTAGCGTTGCCACCGCCGCTACTAAGGATACATGATGTCTTTCATGTGTCCCAGCTCCGTCGGTATCTGCACGATGATTCGCACATCCTTTATTGGGGCGATCTGGACATCGAGGACAACGTGACCTTTGTGGAGAGACCAGTGATGATCGAGGATCGCAAGGAGAAGGTGCTTCGTGGGCAAACCATTCCCTTGGTTCGCATGTTGTGGAGACATGGTGGGCTTGAGGAGAGTACGTGGGAGAGGGAAGCACAGATGCATACCCAGTACCCAGAGTTGTTTTGAGTTTTGTTCCTTGTTGTACCTGTTGTGAAAGAACGTTTTGTCTTTTGGATATGAAATGTACTGGTTTCTTTCCTCTGCTTGTTTGTGAAAACCCCCGACTATAAGGAGGGAGAGAACCCGACCCCTAATCAAGACGCATTAAGGTGGATGCGATTAAACCCGTGCGGGCAAGTCAGTGCCGCCCAAAGTGGATAATATCTTGACAAGGGGGAAGAGACTCCCCAACCCACGTGCCCGGGCAGTTTGGCATGGTATGTTGCTTGGTTCGTGACAGGAAGATGTTCTTAGTTAGTGATGAGGTTCACTCTTGAGAGGTATCTTTTGGGGTGGTTGTTCGGACCCTCCCTTTCCTTCTGGGTTGTCTAAATTCTCAGGGACGAGAATAGTTTGAGAGGTATCTGATGTGATGACCCAGGCTCTCTTGGTCCTTCCCTTTTCCAAAATCCGGGTTCTAAAGGAGTGGTGTCTCGGTGAGACCGATCGGTGAGCCACGTGATCAACCCGCGACCCCAGCGCCTTATGCGGTTTCGCGTTTTCACCTCAACCGTCCCCGGCTCTTATAAACTAAGGGTTAGCGGTGGTTTCTCCTTTCCTCGATTGTGACTTTTCAAAAACAGCTTCTGGTGCATCGGGCCCGCTACATCGTTATCCGTAAAGTTACGCGCCCCCGACCTAAACGTCGATCATCTATCAACAGGTAGGGAATTTCTCCTTCATCCCTCTCTTTTGTGTATCATGCAGGGTGGGCGTGCTTTTGGTCCTGTAGAATTGGGTGAACCAGACCTAATTAAAGATAAAGAATGAATTCTATAAAGAAAGAAGAGGGGGGGTTGTGATCATTGATGGTGTTTTATATTTTGATGATGTTTCTTCTATGACCATCTTGTTGAGTTGTGTTGGATTATGCATCCTGAAAATTGAGGCCGTTGGTGGTCGTTGCTTGTGCACTAATAAACCTTGCTGATGTTTTAAATGGCTTGTTTGTGGTTGTAAACTCCTGCTGTGAAAAGTGAATCGGTTAATCACGTATATCCAGCTGAATAATTGAAATCACCAGGATCAACCCTTTTGTGATAACTCCCAGTTAGAACACACGGAATTTGAAACCAAGGAGTGTGTTAAGTCGTTTAAATCTGAAAATCCCTGACTTGTGTTGGTGGTGGTAGTTGGTTGTTTTCCTTTCGGGCCGATTGTTGGAAATGTGGGAGGGGATGGGATCCCCTGTTCTTTTATACTCTTGGTGGTTGTGTGAATTTGGGGATGGGGTCTCCTATTGATTTGGATCCGAGTGGTTACTTGTTTATATCACAAATTTGGGTGGAATCCTCTGTTGTTGAGAACCAGGTGTGGACGTTTTGGTTGTTGTTTGACTGTTTACTTTTCTGGAATTATGCCTATGCCTACTAGTTGCCCAGTAGTGCTTAAACATAAACATTGTTACTGAATGTGAAATAAGAAATGGGACACATGGGTTGTTGGCGTGAGTCGTGACTCGGACTTGAGTGTTGTTGTGATCTGTAGGCTGTCTGAAGAAAAAACCTACCTTTGGGTGAGTGCTTCTTATATATACATATATATATATGTAGCTTTGTTTTTCTTATTCGCGCCCCACCCAAGTTGATCACTTAGTGCCGAACACCCCCATTTCCTGGGGGAGGGTGTTTTTCCCAACACTATTCTTAGTGGCTGGTTATTAGCTCCTTTTCTGCTCCCTTTCCCGGATAGCCCAAGTATCTTCGGGCAGGCTGTGATGGATTGAAGTCCATTATTAGCCCAAGAACCTTCGGGTGGGGTGGTGTGGTGGTTGGCCAGGTGTGTGCGGCATGTGGTTTCCCAAGTGTCTTCGGGATGAGGCCCAGGTGTCTTCGGGCGTGGCAGTGGATCCTTTAGCCCAGGTTTCTTCGGGCGTGGTGGTGGTTGTTCTGGCCTAGGTGTTTGCAGGCATGGTTACATGTGACAGTTGCAGCCCAGGTGTGTGCGGGCGGGATTCAGCAGTGGGACTGCGTACGGTTGAGGCCCAGGTGTGTGCGGGCGGGATTTCGGCAGTGGGACTGCGTGTGGTTGTGGCCCAGGTGTGTGCGGGCGGGTGTGGCAGTGGGACTGTGGTGAGAATGGCGGGATTGATCCGATGCGTAGGATGTCTCAATAACCAGTGGGAAAGTGGCACGGGATACCCAAACATCGATGTGCTCTTATTATATATATTAATTGACTTGCGTTATTTGGGGAGTGAGCCTTGGTGAGGCCTGGGATGGATAGTTTTCCTTGTTAGGTGTCCGGTTTACTCTTTTTCTCACGGGACTTTAGTACGTTCCCCCCACTTGTGCACGAGAGTCTTGGTTTCCCTACTGAGTTTACTTGTATGCTCACCCTACGTATATAAAACTACTTTCAGGTTTCTAGGAGGACTTCGGGGATCACGCAGGACCTTACTAGCTCGGATTTTTTGGAGTAGTTGCAGTTGTTGTTTTTTTTTCTTTTTGGTACTTACCTTGTAGTCACCTTTTGCAATTTGTGGCTTTTACTTTTGAGACATGCATGTGGGAATGGTTCACTTTTGGCTTTACTTTTCTTTCTACCTTGGTGTTGTTGGGTTTTCTTCTCCTTATCTCTCGATCCTATAAAATAAAAAGGGTAATGCCTTCCATTTGCGAGAATTTTCTATACCCTTGGTTCTAGTCGCCACTCCGGGACCTATTGAAGGCGGGTTTCGGGGGTCATTATCTCTCCTTCAACTTAAAGAAGGAAGGGCCTGGCAATCTGCTGACCCTTCCCTTCTTTTGGTGAAGGTGGGTCGTGACAAATAATAATTCTGAATGAATATTTCTTAGAAATTAGTGATATAGTTTCCTTATGATTTATACCATCCTTTTGAGTGAATCACTTTGAAACAAGTATGGCCTTATAACATTCAAGGTTACCATGAGAGTCATGTTTGGTTCTGAATACCCATTGACATCCAACTCTCTTTCATCCTTTAGAAAATTCCATAAGGTATCGTACTTTATTTATTTAAATGGAATTCAATTCAAATTTCATAGAATCAAACCATTTATCAAAATTATCATACTTGCTATCTTGAGAATATGAAACTGGAACATTATAAATTCCAAGATCACTTTCAATTTCATACAGATATACCACACAGTCATCAAAAATAGTTAACCTTCTTTACATTTGGGATATTCTTAAAACTATTTCTCATGGTTCTTCGACCATTTATTCATTGTGAATTTGGGAAAAATTATGGTGTTTTTCTATATGATTATTTTTTGATGCAATAATTTGAGGAAAAACAACATGTAAAGTTGGAATACAGTAAAACATAACTTTAATTCTAACTTCTTTAATTTCTACATTTTTTGGAACTTTGCTCCCACAAGATTCACCATTATCAATAAATCTATCATTTTCAGTTTCAAAAATATCTATACTATGGTTAGGAAAATAAAATCTACACCCCTTTGATTTCTCTGCATAACCAATGAAATGTCCACAGACTGTTCTTACATCCAATTTGCATTGTTATGGATTATATGCTCTTATTTATTGTCTAAAACTCCATACATACAGGTGTCTCAAACTAGCTTTCATACCAATTCAAAGTTCAAAAGGAGTCTTTGGAACTAATTTACTAGGAACCCTATTCAATAAATATGTGGCACTTTTTAAAACATACATCCACAATGATATGGGTAAATAATAATTACTTCATATACTCCTAACCATATCCCCTAATGTTCTATTATTCTATTACACTACACCATTTTTTTATGGTGTGCTTGGCATAGTGTATTGTGCACATATTATTCAACTTTACATAAACTTTGAAAATAGACCAGGTTCTTTTTCCACTTTCATCAAATCTTCTATAATATTCATCACCCATATCAAACCTTGTGACCTTCAACTTTCTATATAATTTCCTCTCAATTTCATTTACATCAATTTCAAAGGCATTTATTTCTTGAGATTTCTAATGAAATAAATTGACCTATCCATAATATGAAAAAACATCAATAAATGTGATAATGTATTTTTCTTTACAAAAAAAATTCAGCCAAAGGTCTGCATATATCAGGTTGTATGATCTCAATGAGTTGAAACCTTCTTATGTAACCTTTCTTTATCTGTTTTGTTAGTTTTACTTTAATAAAATACACAAAAAAATTTAGGTTGGTAAAATACAAGTTCAGAAGGATTTCAATCATAATCAATTCCTACAATATTTATTTGAAAATATGACATAAACATTAATGCCATAAATAAGAATAATTTTTATTTACTAAACTATGTTTACTACCAAAATTATGATGAAAGGTTGTAAGAGTTTCAACATACATATTATGAAGATTTAGTTTATAAAAACCGTCATACAATAAACCAAATTCAATCATACATGTATGCTTAAAAAAACTAAAATATCCACTCCCAATAATAAAACAGTATCCAGTATCATCAAGTTCTGATAAAGAAACCAAATTCCTAGATATAGTAGGTACATAAAATGTTTCACATAAATCCAAACTATATCCACTATTAAGGATTAAATGGTAAGTCCCAAAAACTTTCACTAGGACCTTCACTCTGTTCCTCATGAATATAAACTTTTCAGTCAAGCTTGTGATTTGGGTTGAAAGGAATCCCTACATCATATGAGAAACATGATTCATACAACTAGAATCAATCCACCATGTATTATGTGGAACTTTATCTAAATTTGATTCATAATATTTATAATCATTTTTCTTACCTTTATTTTCAAACCAAGCCTTTTGTTCCAAGAAATCCTTTTATAAATGTATAACTTTCCCATAAAAATGGAATTTATCATTATTTTTGTTCTTGTGGTTCTTACTAGAGGACTCATTAACCTTCAATGGCCCCTTTCCTTTTCCATGATTCTTTATACCATGCTTTTTTCCTCCTTGATTATTCACATAATAGATAGAGTGGATTCCTTGGCTCTTTAAACATGTTTCCTCTTAAACAAGCATACTATGCTATTCATGCACATTTCATTTATCTTTCATGGTGTTGTAGCTCATTTGGAATGGTCCATAATCATATGGTAATGAGTTTAGGAAAAACTTTACAAGGAATATTTCATCCACTTCCATTCTTAAAGACCTAAGTATTGATGTAAAATTTTCCATTTCAATGACATGCTCATGTGTATTATAAGATCCATCAAACTTTATGGTGGGTAATGTACTCATTAGTGTACTTTCAAGAGATTTGTCAACATTTTGAGATCAGTCACCCTCATATTTCATAAATTCTTTAGCACTTTCATTTTTAAGGAGACCATACTTGATGTTACTTTCTATGCTCATTCGCATTAACATCAAACTTAATCTATTCAATATTTACCATTTTGTATAATATACTCTATCATCATCGCTATTTTTGTTTTTTACAGTAGCAGGTTTCTCTACTCTGAGTGCTAAATCAATATCCAATACATCAAGGTGAAATTGGATTTATTCACTCCAATCAAAGAAATTTAATCCATTAAAGATTGTAACATTTGATTCATGTAAGTGCAATGATGATGGAAAGCTACTTTTAATAAATATGTGCATAAAATTAATGATTTTGAATAACAATAATAATACCTCAATTCATAAAAATTATTTAACATAAAATGTGTATTAGTGTTCTCCTTTGGAAGATAAACTAACACACAGTCATAATTGATACTAATTAAATTAAATTTATTTGTAAATAATATAAAGATCAATTATATTTATTCATTATTTATGGATATATAAATAAATATCATAATGAATATGTATCACCAACAATTATAATCATTAATTATAAGAATATGTAAATTGCCTTTCGGAAATAAATAAATATCTCTTAATAAGGAATTTCAATTACTAATAAAATATCATAATAGTATCAAATTTATGAGAAATCAATATATATCCTTTTAAAATAATTTTAGAACAATTTTAACTTTATGATTTCACCACTTTAGTGATTAAAAAATATCATGTAGTAATATTCCAAATATAAAACATAATAACATAACATAATTATAAATATAAATTAATTTTTATAAACATAAACACAAATTTTGTTTACACTTTATTTAAGTTTTTTTGGAATTAAATTTAAAAAACTAATAATTATTTCAAATATTGAGAAATAATTTTTTTTCATTTGAAAATTAATGAGAATTAGGGACTTATCCATTTATTATTATTAAATAAATATGATGTGAAAAACAATACAACCTAACTATTTAACCCACTTTCTAAGTGTGGGCCACCAGAAATAATAAAAACAAATGGAGAGAGTCAGTGTATAAGAAGAGAGGGAGCATAATAAATAAATAAATAAAAATAGATTTCAAATTTTAAAAACATGAAAAGAGAGGTAGTGTTTTGGGATTCCAAAAAAATTCCATAGTGACTTTCAAATTTCAAAACAAAATTTCATAACATCTTGATCCATTTGAAAAAAATTCATATCACATTAATCAATTTAAAAAAAATGAATGGTGTCTTCTAAGTAAGAAAGAAAATATATTACATGAAAGGTTAAAGAAAAATTCCAGAAATCCATTAAGTTAAATTGAAAAAATCATTTAATTATGAACATAATATATATTTCTCATTCTAAATTTAATAAACATATAATAAATTTAAATATAAAAAAACACATATTTCATAACCTCACTATGATACCACATGTAAATTAATTTCATTTATTTTAGGATCTTTAAAATTTATATTTATCACATTTCTAGATAAATAAAATTCAAATTAAAAGACATACCTTGATCCATTGAACTTCTGGATTTGAATATCCTTGATTTCCTCCCACATAAAACAAATTATCCTTTGCCTATGCTCTCTTCTACAGCGGTTTTGATGGAACGTATCGGAATTGTGATTGAGAGTTAATTGGAAAGGATAAGAACCATTAAATAGGGATAAAATAGTTTTCATGGGTTGTTATTTAATTACCTATTAGATTCCATCAATTTGAAAAGTGTATCCCTTATTATCTCATTATAATAATATTATAAAAAATATTACATGAGTTATTCTAAGAGAAACCATAAGGCCAATGTCACCCACCCTTGCTCCTCTGGTCGCGTATGCCTTTAGGCCTGCCATGTCCCGCCATGCTTGCTCCTCACCTTTTTCTCACTACTAGTGTATCCAACCGGTGGTGTATGGATTGTGTTGGAAATTCTCATTCTTTTGATGGTTCTAGGTACATTCACAACTACTAGTGTGTCAGTAGGCAATGTTTTTCATCTGGATATAGTCTCCTAATTGCAATGATATTTGAAAAATACATTTGATATTATCAACATTTCTTTACTATTTCCATTGAACGATGACGTATAAGAAAGTGTTTGGATATATATAGATGTTTAATAAAATTACTTGAGAGTATTTGATTACAACGCATTTTCACCACTACCACAAATCAGTATAAGGGAAGGACCTGTATTTATCTGTGCTAAATTGAAAGTGTAGATAATATCACCATCTTTATCAGCGCTAGCTAAAGAAACTAATAAATGTAATATTTATTAGCACAAAAAAGTGCTAATAAAGGTGAATCCTTTATCAACACTTTTTTATCACTAATAAAGGTTATCTTTCTTAGCACTATTCTTTTCACTGATAAAATTATTTAGTAAAAATATTATTAATATATATAAAAGTATTATATTTATATTAAAAGATAATGTTTATTTATATAAATAAATTAAAAAAATTCATGTTTATAATTAATATAAATATGATATATTAATATATATATTTTAATAATTCAAATTTATAAATTCATGTTTCTAGAAATGGAGGATGATGTGAGGGATGTCAAAGAATTAGCTGATAAGTGTGGGTTGGGATCTAAGGGATTAAATAAAATGGGAGAAGCTTCTGTTCAAGATGATCATCTGCTTCATAACCCCCCATCCTTTGCTGAGGTTATTGCTTCAAGTAATTATGGACTTCTATATTTTAATAATCATAATATTATTCAGAATTCTAATATTGGTTATCTAAAATGGGTAATTCAAGTGTGATCAATGAGGAGCATGTTGGCGGTGGTGTGGATCCCTTGGTAGAGGGTTAAGGGGATTTATCTTTGGAGAACAAATTAGTGAAAAATGCAGCAAAGGTCCTTGATTCTTCAATAGGGAAAGAAATTTATGGGCGATGATGGACCTCCCAATCACGGCGGTGTGCATGTTGGAAATACTTCAAGAAAAAAGAAAAGTATCCCAGTAGATAATGAAGGGCACCAGTTGGTTTCTCATAAAAAATCCAATGTGCAACCCCTTGATGGTCAGAAGACTGTTGATGAAAACCATCAAGAATCATCAGTGGGAAAGGGAGTTAACAAATCTCGTTGCGAGGATGCAACAGATGATACTTTGGTTTGAAAGATGGAAAATGACGGCGGCCCTATGGACTCTGGTACTATGACAGACAATATGGACGTTGAGATGGAAGAACCTGAAGGAACATGGCACAAAAAATCATAGAGATAGGGTAGGCATCCAAAAGGTCGGGGTTGAGGATGTGGCTGAGATGATTGGGCCATTGAATAAGGGCATGGTCAAAATTTGTCTATCAGGTCTTCTTCTAAGTAAACTATGAGTCAGCTCACTCCGAAGAAGAAAAAATCAAGGAGAAGTACTTTATGATCTTCAATCAAATGAATTCACAGTCAGAATGAGAAATTATTAATGAAGATGAAGACTCAGATCATGATTATGGGAATGATAGTGTTCTTTATTTTTATATTTCCCTCATGGATGAGGGAATTGTTCTTTTTTTGACCTCACCCATCCTTTTTGCATCTCTTTGTCAACTTTATTTTTCTAATAAATTTTTTAGGAGCAGGCTTTCCTATCTCCTGAACCTTTTGAGTAAACATATATAATGTTTTAAAAATATATTTATAAGATTATAAATATATATATATAAATAATTATATAAGTATAATAATTTTTTAAATAATAAATATATTTATTATATTTTTAATTATATATAAATACTTTTTAAATATATGTATTTACAATTATAATTATATATATATATTTAAATAAATATTTGACTCCAATGAATTGGATCAATAGATATATATATATATATATATATATATACAGTTATCATGAGATAATGATGATATTCATGTACATAATTGTTGTTATTTATGTTCATATATTGATGCGTGGGTATAATTGAGGCAATATGATCATAAGATTATTTTTGGACATGTTAAAATTAAATATATTATGATGACACGTGCATATGTTATGTATTTGTGACTCATGAATCTAAATTTATACACTAACACCCTTATTAGTCATGCTATCTATATATGTGATGAATCATTTTCTATAGTCTATACTTTACTGGGTATGATTAAATAATATTATACCCATAAACTTATTATGTTCTCATAAATACTTATAAAATTATAATAAATATATTTAAATAAGAAATATATTTATTATATTTATAATTACAACTTTTTAGTTATATATAAACATTTTTTCTAAATATATTTATTTAAAATTATAATTATAACTAAGTATATAAATATATATTTAAATAATTATAAAATTAAAATAAATACATTTATTCTAATTTTATAAATATATATTTATATATTAATAAATAAATAATTATAATTATAATTATATACAAATATTTATAAATAATCAAAGAGTTTCAGGAGCTGAGGAAGCCCGTTCCTAATGAAATTTATTAGAAAATAGAGAAAGTGGCATCACAATGGGGTTTACATAAGTGGGAATGCACAACACCATGCATGTCTGAATCAACAAGATGTGAACAAAAATCGGGAATAATAAAAGGCCAACTCGAGCTAACCTCAACAATTTCTATTTTGGACAGAGCATCTACAACCTTATTAGCTTCTCTATAGGCATTAGAGACCCACAAATGAAGTTGCTTAGAGACTTGAAGGAATTAAATCCATGTCAGGAGCATTCTTTATAAAAAATCCCTAGACCGAATCTTCAAAAAGTGCATGGAAGTAGCGGAATCTGATTCCACCCATAGGCGTATCCAATCATGATGGACAACATACTTGATGGCTTTGAGTAATGCTCATAAATCAACTTCAATTATAGAGCCATTTCCAATATAATAATAGAAGCATCCTTTAAGGAAGCCCTGGTGGGAACAGAAGACACCACCACACCCCGAAGGTCCTAGTGCACCTGAAGCCGCTCTATCCACATTCACTCCCTATTATAAATAAATAAATATATTTAAATAATTATAATATTATAATAAATATATTTATAAATATATGCAAAAAATTATATATGAAAAAATATATATTTATAATTATAATTATAAATAAATATAAAATTATAAGAAATATATTTCTTATATATAATTATAAAATTATAAATATAATAATTATATTTATTATATTTATTATATATATAATTATAAATAAATATTTATTTACATATAGTTATAATTATAAAAAAATATTTACTTCTTTAAATAATTATAAAATTATAATAAATATATTTATTATATTTATAATTTTATAAATATATATAATTAATATATTTATTATAAATATTTATAAAATTGTAAATATAATTAATATATTTATTATAATTTTATAATTATTTAAATAAATAAATATTTATTTATAATTATAAATATAAATAAATAAATATTTATTAATAATTATATATATAACAAATATATTTATTATATTTATAATTTTATAAATATATAAAATTATATAAATATATACAAATATTTAAAAATATATTTATTATATATATAATTATAAATAAATATTTATTCATTTACAGTTATAATTATAAATAAATATTTATTTATTTTTTATATGTATAATTTTATAAATATATATAATAATATATATAAATTATTAATTTTAGATCTTTATCTCTACTTTTTTAACACCGATATAGATAACCCTCTATCGGTGCTAAAAAAATGTTGATAATACTCTTCTTTATCATTGATAGAATTTTAGTATTGATAAAGACATGTTTTATCAATGTTTTTTTAGCGTTCATAAAGGGGAATCTTTATCAGTACTAAAAAAGCATTGATAAATAGCAGTTTTAATAGCACATTCTATTTTAATGATGATAAAAGCCTTATCCCTTCTTTTAAAAGAACCCTAACTAGATGTCTTCTATTGCACATCTTCAAGCTCTCTCAGAACCCAACTGTTTTTGCACCGCTACTCTCGTCGAAACCCACAATTGTCTTGTCGCTGCTCTCACTAAACTGAATTGTTGTTGCACCGCCACTCTCATCAAACCCTATTCTTGATGTCGTTGTTGTTCTCATGAATCCCACCGCTATAGTGCCACCTCTCTTGTTGAACCCCACAACCATCACGCCGCCCCTCTTGGTGAACCCGATTCCCACTACCACCGCTCTCACTGAACCGCATTGTTGTCGTGACACCGTTCTCTTCGAACACTACTCCCAATGCCTCCACCACACTCATTCCAAATCTAAGGTATGTGAAGAATCACTACACCATATTATTCCCATGCACCACATCGCACCATCTCTTCACTACATCACACCCCTGCACCACATCGCACCACCCCCACTTGTCTATTTCCCAAATGAAAACCATATCGTGATGTAGTGAATATTTTCTAATATCCTTGTGTGATGGTTATGATGCGTGTTCTACTATTGGAAGTTTACACAAGAGTTCAGCGTGTGTTGAGATATGCATTTGTCCATAGATAACAGCTAGGCCTGTGAGTTTCTTTCCCACATGAACCCATTCTTGATCTCCTTCACAACAACCTAACACTCACCCACACACAATTAATAGCTAAAACCAATATAAATTTATAATTTTAATTAACATCAAATATTATTTTTATAAATTTATAAATAATAATCAATAAAAATTTATAATTATTTAGAAGTATAATTTGTTATATTTATACCTCTAGATATAATTCTTATACATATATATACATCTATAAATTATATAGTATATCTTTTTATACTTTTATAATTTATATATAAATTTTTGTTAAAAATTTATAAATTTATAGTTTTATACATTTTTAAATATATATGCATTTATAAATTTTATAGTATTTCGTATTATACTATTATAATTTTATAATAATTTTGTATTAAATATTTTTAATTTTATAGTTTTATTCATTTATAAATTTATGTACTTTTATAAATTTTATAGTATATCATATTATACATATATCGTTTGAATATAATAATTTTTTAATTATCTATACTTTTATATTTTTCTAGATTTATAGTTTTACCCAATAACATGTTTGCAGTTAGGGTTTGGCTCATTGGAGAGGACCCCGTAATACTTCATCTAGTCTTCTGGGGTTCAATTTCTTGTGGGGTCTCACTTGATCCACATTAAAAGTTTCTGGTGTGATGGGTTCGAAAAATATCAGTGTGTGAATGAACAGTCACGGTAGGTGGCATCTGAGATGGATTAGTGTGGTTGTACAGAAAAGCATCGGTGGTGGAATTAGAAAACCCTATTTAAAGGATGGGGTGGTGGTCTTACAAATGCATGTTCTGTGAAGGATTCATGGCAACCTACGATCTGATGTAGTGGGTCATCTATAGGTGATGCTATATGGATGACTCATGACACTGCGGACAGTAGGCAACGGTGGGGTTGAATGGCAGCGTCGGCACGTGGAACACGTAACGCATATGTTGGGGTACATGACCATTGAGGACAGTGGGTGGTCCGACCACCAACGTAGTGTGTTCAAGTGGTCGTTGATAATTGTAGTTGTGGTCCTGGAATGACCAACTAGGTCAGAGCTATGAGTAGGTGCACAACGGCCTCCGGTTCAGCATAGACTATTCGGTGGTAGGGTATGGACCTCTGGGTGGGATGTGGTGGACCCAGATGGTGGCATTGAGGGAGACATCGGTCACGGATTTGATAGGAGAGAAGAAAGCATAGCTTCAATGGGTGAGATGCAAGCTAGTTGATTAATTAAAAGGATGTCTGGATGTTGATGTGACAGGATGGTTTTTGTAGGAAAAAACATTGGGCTTATGGGTTGGAATAAAAAATAATGTTGGGCTTATGGGCTGAAAAATATTGGGCCTACTAGTCATATATTAAGAAGGGTATGCATGTCATATATATGGAATAAATAAATAAGGGATTGAGTGGTGGGTCATCCCTTGGGGGGGCTATGACCTATCATTACATCTTGTGGGTGTGGGGTTTGTGTGTGTGTTTCAATGTAGTTGTACCCCCAAATACCTAATATATATAGTTTTATTGGTTATAAATTATTATACTTTTATACTTTCATACATTTCACTTTTATATATTATAATTTTATAATTTTTTAATTTTATAAATTTCTAAAACTATATAATTCTATAAATTATGTATACTTCTATAACATATATGTACTTTTATATAGTTTTATAAATTTATATACATTTATAAATTATGTATATTTCATTAAAATATATATTATTTTATAAATTATACATAATTTTATAATTCTATATACATCTATAATTTTATATACTAAAATAAATATATATAAATTTTTTATTTATGCTTTTAGAACTGTATACTTTTTTCAATTTATGAATAGTTTAATACCTTTATACATTCATAAATTCAATGTCAGTGATGAAAATATTTTTAAAAATATAATAATTTATTTTTATTATTTGTGAAACCATAATTATATTCAATAGTTTTATTTTCTATTATGAAAATGGTTTTTAAATAATATAGATTTTTTTTCCATTATTACATTCAATAGCCACATTTAATCAGTATTTTATAATGTAAATGTGATTTTATACTTTATTTATACTCATACAAAAAGGGTTTTGGTTATTAAAAATATGAAATAAATTATCGACTGATCACTAATACTTCATGATGATAGTTATAATATTTAATATTCTAATGACTCATTTATTCTACCTTAAAATATATTCATTCCCATTTTCAAAAAGTTGAGAAATTCTCACGGTATTGTGCCTAAATCCATCAAAAAAGAGAACAGCATTTGATCCTAAATTATTCACTATAATTTTAATGCTTCCTACACCATTCAATTCAAGTGAAAAATAGTTTTTAAAATTAAAATATCCTCCATTATATTTATAAATTTCCTTTAATAAGTTTTTTTTAACATGTGGGATGATAAACTATTTTTCAATCTTTTCATTTTCTTTTAAGAAATTCATGAGCTTCGTCTTCAATAAATCATTTTTTGGATTTTATTTTTCATCGCCCTATTTATTAATTCCTTCCCTCTAATTTGGTATTAGATTCTAAGGGGACGAGTCTGATGTAATAAAATGAAATAATAACTATCATCCTCAAAATCTTCATCTCCCAAACATTTATTATTTTATTTTTTTTCCTAAGACTCATCCCACATCTCTTATGGACAAGAACTTATATTGCTTGAACTACTCTAAGTAGTCTTCTTCCCATATAAGGTATCCATGTACATTGTAGTTGATTTTAGATGATAACACCTACCACTAGTGGAGTAATTCTTTTCTTAAATCCAATTACCCATTTCCTTGAAAGCATGATTAAATTATTTGAAACATTAAAATGTTGGGTTCCCCTTATTTGAAATACCCCTTTTGTGTATTTAATTTTTAAAATATTAATATTATTGAATCAAATAGGATGGATATGAATAGATAATATATGGATTGAAATCATATGACAAAAGAGTATGAATATGGGGTGAAAGAGTTCATCACATTTTCAAACGATCATGCTTATGACCCTTCCCAAATCCTTTTTTCATGTTTACGCAGAGGTTATTCAAGAATAATTAGTCCAGAAGAGTTGGAAGAACACTTGATCTATCATAGAATTGATCTAAGTTAAAAATGATGGAATAAGCATTGGTAGAAAGTGAATGTATCTAGTGATTGGGATAGTACTGAGTTTTATAGATCTTTTAATATGATTATAAGTATGGATAATGAATAAGATTGTATCGAGTATGAGATTACATGTGTGAATGATGATGGAGATCATATTGAAGAAATGAAAATGACATTTGAAGATGAAATTCATGATTTTCCAAAATTGTTTGAGATGTTAAAGAGTTATGAAATGATGCAATTGTATACTCGTTACACAAAATATATAGCATTGTCAACCATACTAAAGTTATATAATTTAAAATCTTACAACAAATCTAGTGACACTAGTTTTACTGAACTACTTTCCCTTTTGAATGATATGCTCCTAGAAGATAATGATCTCTCTATCCAAACATATGACACCAAACGAATGTTATTTTCAATAGTTATGATCTCTAAAAGAATACATGTCTATCCAAATGACTTTATAATGTTTCGTAAGGACAAAAAATCAATTAAATAATTCCCAAAGTTTGGTGATTCTCAATATAAGAAAGATGAATTAGGTCCTATGAAAGTTTTATGGCACTTCCCAATCATTCCAAGGTTTAGGAATCTATATGGAAGTGAAGAGGCTGCAAGAAAATTGACATAGCACACAGATACAAGAAATAAATATAGGAAATTTAGTCACCCAAAAGACTCTCCTCAATGGAATATAATTGATCATGAGTATCCAAAATTTTGAAACGAGTTGAGAAACCTTCGTCTTGCATTATATATAGATGGAGTTAATCCTTTTGGTTTACAAAGTAGCATTTACAGTACATGGATAGTTATGTTGGTAAATTATAACTTTCCACTGTGTTTATGCATGAAACAAAAATTCATTATGTTATCTATGCTTATATCATGACCAAAACAATCTGGTAATGATATTGAGGTTTATTTGGCTCTATTGATCGAAGATTTGAAATTATTGTGGGATTCAGGTATTACGTTCTATGATACTTATAGAAATGAAGATTTCACATTGAGTGCCATATTGTACGAGATGATAAATGAATTTCCTTCTTATGGGAATTTATTAGGATATAGTATTAATGGGACTCAAGGGTATCCCATTAGTGAACAAGGTACATAGTCAATTTGGTTGAAACATTCATTAATGACTATGTTTCTAGGACATCGCATATTTATACCCTGATGAAATGATTTCCAATCATGGACAAAATATTTTATAGAAGTTCATAAAATCTAAAACACAATCTCTACTAGTAGGTTATCAACTATTTGAGAAAGTAAAATATATGGACACTAATTTTGGTAAACCTTTTTTCAAAAAACCATATGAAAACTAGTTAGAAAAATAGATCATTTTTTTGAGTTACCATTATGGAATTTTTTATACGTTAGACATTTTTTGGATGTTATTCACGTTGAAAAACATGTATGTGACATTTCCATTAGCACATTACTAGATGAACCAGAAAAAAATAAGAATGTAATTAAGGCTAGGTTGGATATGACTGAAAAGGGAATGTCGGAAGAGTTGGGACCTGTGAAAGGTGAAAAACAAACTTTTCTTCTTCCAACTGCTTACACTCTTTCCTAGAAGGAGAGATATTTGTTTTTAAACTTCTTGAATTATGTAAAGGTTCCATAGGGATATTCATTAAAAAACAATAATATTGTGCCAATGAATTATTTAAATTTAAAGGCTATGAAATCATATGACCATCATGTTTTGATGCAAGATCTAATTCATGTATCTTTATATTGAATTTTTACAGTGAATGTTCATCATTAATTAACCAATCGATGTTACTTTTTCAACGTTATATGCCAAAAAGTTATAGACCCGATGAAATATTCAACAATTGAAAATGAAATTTATTTTATATTACATGACTTGTAAATGCTCTTCCCCAAAATATCATTTGATATGATGGTTAACTTGATGGTTTACTTGGTGAGAGAGATTCGACTATGTGGTCATGTGCATTATAGATTGATTTACCCCATTGAATGATATATAATGATTTTGAAAGGGTATGTCAAAATAAAATGTCGGCCAGAGGGTTCTATTGTGGAGCCATATATTGTTGAGAAAGCTATTGAATTTTGTACAGACAACCTATTCAGTGTGGAAAGTATTGTTCTACCGAAATCTCATCACAATGGGTAGCTTGTGGGTGAAGTAATTTTTAGAATATATGTTATGACAATCAATATTACATATTAGGAGTAGGTCCACATTTACATTTTACATAACATTTTTGAGGTTTCCCCATATGTTGAAACCCATAAAGGAATTCTTAGGAATTTGAGTCCATCAAGGTATGAAAACTGGATATCAAATGTACATAATCCACAATTTATAGGACGGTTTCAAGACCATATTTTTAAGGATCCATAGGAAAATTCAGATTCAATTTCAGAATGAATTCGATGGTTATCCAAAGGACTAGGTGTGCATGTATTATCTTATAATGGTTTTGTAATTAATGGTTATATATTCTATACAAATGAACATGAAAAAGGTAAAACCATGAAAAATAGTAGAGTTACACTTGTGGATAAAGTGATGCATGTTTCTGGTACAAAGGAAAGAAATACAATTTATGTGAATATATCATAATTTTCCATCAGCAAATAAATATGGTAGTTTGATTATACAACATTCTAAGTGATGTTTTTTCAATTCTTATGGGTTGATAATAAAATTGTTTTTAAAATATATGAATTGGGATTCATGAAAGTGGATTTCTGTAAGGAATGGTATAAATACAGACCGTTTATAATGACATCACAAGAAGTTCAAGTATTTTATGTTCTATATCCTACAAACTAAAAGTGGTTAATTGCTTTTTTATCAACCAAAACCACTTATGGGTTAGAGGAAAATTCAACTGAGGAGGGCCCTTTAATTGGGACATTTCAATCATTTAACATTGGTCCCAATGTAAATGGTGTTTTTTACAACATAGAAGACCACAATAAAGGGATTTGGATACTCAATTGAGGGGTTAAATCCCTTTAGCTTTAAAAAATAGAGAATTCAATAATCAGGTTATATCTTTTGTAATATACATTGTGTTACCTCATGTTATTATATGTTCTATAATGTATTTTTATAATATAAATTAAATGTTAAACTTCTTCAATAGATAATGACTTCTGCATGTGTTAATGCTCCCAATCCTGAGGAATAATAGGTTTCCAACCTTCTAATGCTCCCAGTGCATATGAACAATGGCCTTCTGCACATGTCAATGCTACCAATTCGGAGGAAAACATTATTGATGATATTAAATAAAAAGAAATGGTAGATGGTGAATAACTTATTCAATATAAAAAGGATCATTATAGCATGATTGTGTTATCAAAAATTATTAAGATGAAAAAAAGGCATCAAATTTCAGGGTGGATGTAATTCTCATAGCCAACCTGTTAACCTCAATAAGTCTATGTTCAGTAATTAAATTGGGCTCATCACTTCGCAACATGTTCCAATTTATGTAGATTCATGGAACCATGTTGTGCCCATTCTTAAGGCATTGATTTGAGAAGATATTATGGTAAAATTATGACATCCTTTCTTTATTTTACTACAAAATAAAATAATAAAACATTTACTTACTCTTCATAATCCCTTATAGAGTGCATTTATATTAGATGTATCTCACAAGAAATATATATTAATGCTTGCTGGAAGGATTCAGAGAGGCTTTCACAAAATTTTAATGACATTTCACCATAAATATGCCAAAGGAAAAAATAAATCTCCACCCACTTCTTATGTATGCACAATTGATAAGAAAAGCATCATAGGATGTGTTTACTGGTCATTGTGCAGCGATATATTTTCAGGCATATTATGGTGGGTAATACATTTTTTGAAAATACAAGTATTCATTACTTTTATTGAGAATTTTTTATTAATGAAATAGAAACTAATTGTTGAAAATAAGTAACCGTTAGAAATACCAACATACCTCTACCATAAATTAAGGATGATTTATGCTTCATGTGAAAAAAAGAATGATGTATTTTAAATCTACCATAATAATTTTATGTTACATGAAACAACAAAATAATAATGTTCCTATATTTATATGTATATTAATGAATCTAAATCCAAATCCACTTCCAACCCACATCATGTGTTATGGAAGGACGAACATGTAAATAAATATGGGATACTAATAGATGAAAACACATAAAAAGTGTGGGAAACATGTGTAAGTATGAAATAAAAAAATCTCTAAATCGCTATTAAATAATAATTATTGATTATTTTCCTATACTTACTATCTAAATTAAACACAGGAATCATCAGAACCTATACTGGATGAACACCTACTATCGTTGGTCTTGAAATGGCAAGATTAGTATAACCACATCAGAGGTGAAGGTTTTGGGGTGACACCCTACACATATTTTGACAAAAAAATAGTATGAGGATAAATATAAATAAATCGAAGAGATGAAAACAAGATTAAATACCCTTAAAGAAAAATTTCATTGGAAGTTTGAGTTTTTAGAAAATGTTATTGGGGGAGCAATGTGAAGAAACAAATCAAGAAAAACCATTGCATGATGATTCATCCCCCCACCCCCTGCAGGTTTGAGGTGATTTATTAAACTCAATGAGATGTCTTAGATGAGGTAATAAATATTCTAATAACTGTTTATAAGAAATTTGAATCAAACAAACACTGATACTTTTCCTATACTAATATTATACAAGGTGAAAATTATTTTGATTTATATATATAAACACTCACCCTTCACCTTATTGTGAGGGATACCATTTTCAATATCTATAGTGACACTCTATACAACAGAAAACTTATAATAGGTCATGTGAGAATGTAAATTAGCATAGCTCATGAGCCAAGTGTCAAGTTACATATTTCACTTGATGATTCATATATTCATATGGTTGACCAAGATGTTTGAAAATTCATAGAACGACCATCAAATCATGTAAAAAAATGTAAACAAAGAGATATTAATTTCCAATTTATTTTACATTGTAAAACATTAAAAATTAATGAAAAAAGTTCTGAACTGATGAATTATATTATAGATGGAAAAAGGGAAGGGGTGAAATGAAATGTAAAATAAAAACCATCCAAAGGATCAACCAACCGATCAAAAATATATTCAGAAAGAACCTCTCCGTACATTTTTCTCAATAGCTGATATACTATGTTAATTATGACTAAATACATTTCATATTTATTTTCAACCATATATATGAATAAAAATTGAAATTATTTCCCCATGAACATAAATTTGGACTCATTAGTCCTCACGTCACTTTCACAGAACAAAAAGAAATAGAATCAAAAAAATGGATGAAATAATATTAGAAATGGAAAAATAATTTGAAATAAATCTTATGGATGACAGGAAATTCTTAATACCAACAATACAGGGGTAAAACTCTACAATTTAATAATATTAAACATATTTTCATTTATTTAATTACTTATTCATTTTTGTGTTCTTAGGAAACATTGGATGCTCGTTGTACACAATTTGGATACTCCAAAGATTTATTTACTAGATTCACTACATGGATACCCAATAAACCGAACACACATGATGACATTTTTCAATTAGTAATACAATAAATCCAATGTTTTAGAACTAAAATTAAAGTTATATATGTATATTATGCTTTAATGAGAATTATATTAGGATAGGGAAGTGTTTAAATATCATGAAAATCATGGAATAAAGATAGTCCATACACCCAAGGATCCTGAAAAGTTCTATAAGGGGAAAATTATTAGGGTATATATAATAATATTTCACTATCTAAACACATATCAAAACAAATTACTTGTTTTTTTCAATTTTTTTATAGTTTCTGAAACAAACAAATGGAAGAGATAGGGGTTATTATGTTTATAAATTTATGAGAGAGATAATATTCCATAAAAAAACTAGTATCCCCAAAGAAGTATTTTCTAAGAAAATTAATATTTTATTTAAAATATTGTGTATTTATATTTTTTCTAAACTACTATAAATACCGAAAATTATATTATTCACAAGATGATATATATTTTCTTAGAAATGAATGGGCAACATATCTGATGGCAGAATGTACACATATAATATAAATATGTTAATTCTATAGAATTAATGGATTGTTTCATAATTATGTTTAATTTATTTATTTTTATTATTACTCGCATAATATTTGTTTTCTTATACATGTGGATTCCTTTTCTTTAGTTAGTGTGGTTTGTTCAAAGCTTCTCATGATAATGATATATTGGACTTTGATACTACAACTGAGATAATTACAATAAGGAAATGGGTCAAAAAAGTACAAAAACCATAACGAAAAGGTGAATTCCTAATACTTATTTAATTAATTTTTCCATCATTTTATATATTATTTTTAAGTTAATTTCCTTATCATTTTTATCTAATATTACTTAATTTTTTCACATATCTTTTGGGAAGTCATATTTGGATTTCAACTATCTGCAATAAGACACAAAAGAGATAAGATGTTCCTTTCTGCCAATATTATCATGATTTCCATTGCCTTTCTTTGTCTAACTACCAATACTGCATGTTGAGTCGATGTTCTTAGCCGAAAAACCTTTCTCATTGTTGAAAAAAAGAAGAGTAAAATCATTTTTCAGTTAAAACTTCAAACCAATATGTATTGTTGGAAGTTCAACAAAGAAAGGAAATGGGATGGTGTGAACGGTATGTCTTTAGGTGTATCTTTTTATTTAAAATTGAGATTAATTTTAGTAAAAAAGACAACTAATGTACTCAAAACTGATCAAACATGTTAAGATTGTTTTGATACTTTAGGGAAACAATCCATAAGTCATTTTTGATTTTTAGAAATCAATCAAACCTCAATCAAACCCACAGTGTGACCGATATGACTCCAAATTTATCTTTTTATTTAAAATTGACATTAATTTAGTAAAAAGAATAAGTGACATAATAAAAATTGAGAAAACATATTTGGATTGTTTTCAAATTTTAGAAAAATGATCTAGAAGTCATTTTTGACATGTAAGAATCAACCACACCTCAATCTGATGCATGGTGTGACCGGTAATACTCCAAGTGTGTCTTTTTATTTAAAATTGACAATAATTTTAGTAAAAAGAACAAATTTCATACTTAAAACTGAAAATATGAATTTTGATTGTTTGGATACTTTAGGAAAATGATCCAACAGTAATTTTTGATGTGTTAGAATCAATCACACCTCAATCCAATGCATGATGTGACTAGTATAACCCCAAATGTGTCTTTTTATTTAAAATTTATATTAATTTTATTAAAAATAAAAGGTGACAAACTAAAAACTGAGAAAATGCATTTGTATTATGTTTATAATTGAGTAAAACAATCCAAAAGTCATTTTTGACATGTAAAATTCAACCACACCTCAATCTGATGCACGATGTGACCAGTATGATTCCAAGTGTTTCTTTTTTATTTAAAATTGACATTAATTTTAGTAAAAATATCAAGTGACATATTGAAAATCTATAAAAAAAATTCATATTATTTTAATACCTTAGTAAAATAATTCCTAATACATTTTGATGATTAAGAATCAACCTCAACTCAATATAATGCATAATATGAGTTGTATTGCTCAAAGTGTTCGTTATTAGTTTAAAATTGTAATTTTAGTTCAAAACATGTGTCGCTCACTGAAAACTAACCAAATTAATTTTGATTATCTTTATAATTTAGGAAAATAATTTATAAGATAGTTTTTATGTATAGAAAGTAGTATCATGTCAAACCAACACGCGATTGGATCGATATGACTCAAAGTGTGTGTTTCTAGTTTCAAGTGACATTTTAGTAAAAGGAAAAGTGAAATAATAAAAACAAGAAAGCACATTTGGATTGATTTGATAATTTTTTAAAATGATTCATAAGTCATTTATGAAAAGTAGTAATCAACCCCACCTCAATCTAACACACGGTGTGACTGTTATAACTTTATGTGTGTCTTTTTATTTAAAATTGATATTAATTTTAGTTCAAAGAACAAGTGACATACTCAAAACTAAAAAAATGCATTCATATTATTTTGATACTATAGTAAATTGATACATAAGTCGTTAGTGATGTTTATAAATAAAATTCATCTCAATACAATGCACGGTGTAAAGGATATGACTCAAAATGTCCATTATCAGTTTACAATTGACATTTTAGTTCAAAATCTATCGCTCATTGAAAACCAAAAAAAAATCCTTACAATTATCTTGATAATTTATAAAAATGATTCATATATTAGTTGTGACATGTAGGAATTAGTCCCACATCAATCAGACACATGATGCAACTAATATGACTCAAAGTTCATGTGTATAGTTTCAAATGAAATTCTAATAAAAAATACAAGTGACATACTCAAAACCAAGAAAACACATTCATATTGTTCTGATACTTTAGGAAAAAAACATATAATTTGTTTGTGATGTATAGGAATCAACTTCATTATAATCTAATACACGGTGTTACCAGTATAATTCCATTTGTGACTATTTATTTAAAATTGACATTAATTTTTTTAAAAAGAATAGGTGACATACTAAAAATGGGGAAAATTCATTAAGATTCTTTTAATATTTTAGAAAAATGATTCATAAGTCATTTGTAATTTGTAAGAATCAACCCCAACTTAATCTGATTCATAGTGTGACCATTAAAACTCGAAGTGTGTCTTTTTATTTTAAATTGATATTCATTTTTGTAAAAAGAATAAGTGACATACTAAAAACCAATAAAAACATTCTTATTTTTTTACCTGAATGGCCCGAAGGCCTACTTTTCTATTTTATTATGGATAATCCCCCTTATAATGGTTGAATGGGAACCCGTACATGACCTATAGGTCCAAGTCATGAATCCCTACGTGACCCGCAATACATAACCCGAAGGCCCAGAGGCATATATGCCCATTACAGGACTCGTAGGCCCAACCCACAAGAACTACCCCTCCACAGATTTTATATCATTGATCGCTTAGCTCAGAACTATGCATTACTAATCATCTAGCATTTCCCCATAAAAAGTTGCACGGTGCCTTGTCCCAATAGCAGTTTCCATACCCTCTCATTCTTCCAATCCAGTTTGCTCTACTTCTGGTGACTGTTACTCTTGTTGCTCTGATCCTCTTTTGGGGACTGCTCTATGTGAACTAGGTTACTCTATGGTCTTTGCGGCTCGAAGTCCCTGTGGCCCTAAGGCTTTGATGACTCGAAGTCCCTTGAGACCCGTAGGCCCAAACCGATAGCCCGAAAGCCCAAATCGTGTGAATAGTCCTGACTGCTACAATACAGAACAGTGCATACTACAGTACTCCTACAGTACTTGCTACAGTAGTGATACAGTACTGCTATGGTAATACTATAGTACCTGGAAATTCACCTCCATCCGGTTTTGAACCTAGGTCTCTTGAATTCCAAGAAGGAGCCCTCAATCTGACACACGGTGTGACCAGTATGGCTTGAAATGTATCTTATTATCTTAATATTTACATTTAGTTTAAAATGTGCCACTCACTGAAAACCAATAAAATTTGATTTGATTGTATTGGTAATTTAGAAAATGATTCATAAGTTAGTTATGATGTGTAGTAATAATTATCACATCAAACTTTCACATGATGTTACTGATATGACTCAAATTATGTGTTTTTAGTTTCAAATGAAATTTTAATAAAAAAAACAAAGTGACATACTCAAAATCAAGAAAATTCATTTATATTGTTTAGATACTTTGGAAAAGTGATCCATAAGTAATTTTTATGTGTAGGAATTATCTAAACCTCAATCCAATGCACGATGTGACTGGTATAATTCCAAGTGTATCTATTTATTTAAAATTGACATTAATTTTAGTAAAAAGAATAAGTGACATACTGAAATATGAGAAAATGCATTTGTATTATTATGATACTTTAGAAAGACAATACTTAATTTATTTTTGACATTTATGAATCAAAAATACCTCAATATAATGCACATTGTAACCAGTATAACTCCAAGTGTGTCTTTTTATTTAAAATTGACATTAATTTTAGTAAAAAGAACAAGTGACATACTGAAAACCAAGAAAAAATATTTTAATTATTTTTATAATTTAGTAAAATGATTCATAAGTCATTTTTTATGTATAGGATTCAACGTCACCTAAATCCAACACACAGTTTGATAGATATGATTCCAAGTGTCTATTTTTATCTAAAATTGACATTAATTTAAGTAAAAAAAAGAATAAGTGACAAACTAAAAGTAATCAAACACATTTTTATTGTTTTGATACTTTAGGAAAAGGATCTATGAGTCATTTATGACATTTAGGAATCAACCTCACCTAAATCCAATGCATGGTGTGATCGGTATGACTCAAAGTGTCTGTTATCAGTACAAAATTGACATTTTAGTTCAAAACATGTGTTACTCTTTCAAAACTAAGAAAACATGATATTTTTTTCATTATAACTTATGAAATTGAATTATAAGTCATTTTTGATGCATAAGAAGTAGTCTCAAATAAAATAGACACACGATGTGATCGGTATAACTCAAAGTGCATGTTTTTAGTTGGAAATAACATTTTAGTAAAAAACACAAGTGTTATATTGAAAACCAATTAAATGCATTCATATTGTTGTGATACTTTATGAAAATGATCAATAAGTAATTTTTCAATGTGTATGAATTAGAAGCACCTCAATATGATGCACAGTGGGACCAGTATAACTTCAAGTGTGCCTTTATTTAAAATTGATATTAATTTTAGTAAAAAAAACAAGTGACATACTTAGAACTGATAAAAAACATTCAGATTGTGTTAAAACTTTATGAAAATGATCCCTAAATCATTTGTGATGTGTAGGAATCAACCATACCTCAATACAACACAAGTTTTCCCCGATATTACTCCAAGTGTGTATTTTTATTTAAAATTGACATTTTATCAATGTATTCTTTAATATTAATGTTTAATTTATTTATTTATAGTATTACAAATATAAGATTCATTTCCTTATATAGGTGGATTATTTTTCTCAAGTTGAGTTGATTCTTTCAGCAACTGATACCATGGGAAGACTCTTTTGAGAGGGGATCGTAGGCACTAAAGATGATGAAACATTATGGTTTTTAAATGTTTGTGGAAAGTAATTATAAATGTAAGTATATAAATCATTGTTCGAAATGTATATAGTAGTGTTTTATATTCATGATGTAAAAATTATTTCAATTAAATTATTTATTTTTTATACAGTTTATAGGTATTTGTTATAGTGTGTTGTTATACGAACAACACACTACAGTAGGTTGGTCCTTTATCAACGTTATTTCTAGAACTGATAAAGGCCCCCTTTTAACAAGGCTGAGGACAATAATATTTTTTTAGCACTATTAATGGCATTTTTTTACGCTGTTAAAGGACATATCTATATTAGTGTACACATCCTAAAGATGAGATGGAGAAGCTATATATGAAAAAGGAAAACCATGGTATCTTTTTGGGATACACTCCAAAGGAGTTTAGATACCAACTAAGAGACCATATTGAAGGTGATACATGTCCTAAAGCCATATGAATAGTATGCATACAACCATGTGATATATATATATATATGAGATATTGAGATGCATGCATGAAATAAGATTTTATGCAGTCTGTGAGTGTGTGATTGCTTCATGTGGCAGAGATTCTTCCTCACCCAAAGTTATCTTCATCTATCTACTTTATGTAAGTGTCTCTAGAAATTTGTGGAGGAAGGATGGATCTCATCCATACGATAGATGATTCAAGCGTAACCTATTGATACACTATAGAGAGGGGATACCTTTTGGCCACCCTTGGTGATCTTTATCAGACTCATGTGAAGTTTTTTAAAGATATTTTAGATGCTCCTCGATGTTAGGTATGCATGTTTATAATATTTTTTTACTTCTCACTATTACACATTGTGCGATAAACATCACTGACCTTTATCATCATTTTTAGTGGTGATAAATTCTAGCCTTTATCCTCGCTAAAAAACTCTTACAAAAGGTATATTTATAAAAAAAATATCATTAAAAAAATCTATTAATATATTTATATATTTATATTGAAAAAAATATAAAATATTTTATTAAATAAGATTTATATATGACAAAATATACATTTACACTTGATATATAATATATTTAATTAAAAATGACATACAAAATAAAATATATATATTATTAAAAATATTATTCCATATGGAAATATAAATTGATATATATATATATATATAATTTTCCTAAATATTATTTATAAAATAAAAATATAATATAAATCATATTTATATGTCTTATATTTAGTGAAAATAGATTATAATTAAATTAAAAATTAAGACTAATAAAAAATATTGAGTAATTAATATTAATATACATTTAATAACCTTTTTTTCAATTTCATTTGTATTTTCAATTTGAAATTTACATCAAATAAAAAATATTTAATTATTAACTAAAAAATTGACTAAATATGTTAAGCTTAATATGTCATACAATAACTTCACACATGCATATAAAAAATTAATTCAATTTTGCAGGGAAAAATATATACATAAATAATATATTGGTATGGTTATCATTTTAGTTTTTTTATTTATTAATAAATAATATTAAATATATTATGTTTTTCATTATTAAATTTCATTCATTTTTTATATTTGTATTTAATATATACTATTTATTACTTATATATATATTAAATTTTTTCATTTTTTATTATTATTTGTCTAATATTTTTGTAAATTTATTCATTTTTAATAATTATTTATATTTATTGATCATAATTTAATATGTTTTTAATACAGTTATAATCTATATATATCAAAATCGTGTTATATTAATTTCACACACATATATACATAATTAATATAGAAACATACACACATCCAAAATATTACTTTAATTTATTCGATTTTTAATATTCATTTTAGAATTTTTATTTATCAAAACAACATATATATTTAATATATATGATTTTTTTAATTGGTAATTTTTATTAATTTTTTATATTTTTATTTAATATATTCTATTTATTACTTTCTAATATTTTTTCAAATTTATAAATTTTTAATATCATTTATTCATTAATAATATTAATTATTTTATAATATTTTTGTAATTTATTCATTTTCAATTTTTCTTTGTTTAATTTTTTAATTTGATCCATTTTTAATATTTCCTTATACATGTTTATTTATTAAAATTTAATATTTTTAATATGGTTGTAATTTATATAATTAATATGTATTCAATATCATTTTAACATATATTCATTTTTTATTTTTTTACTAATCTATATCATTAATAACACTTATTCATTTTTAATATTATTTATTTCATTAATAAATTTTTTAATATTTTTGTAATTTATTCTTTTTTAATTACTCTTTGTTTAATATTTTTATACTTTTATTCATTTTAAAATGTTAATTTATACATATTTATTGATTACCATTAAATTTTTTAAATTAAATTTTAATTTTCATAATTAATATATGTATCCATTTTCAATTTAATTATTCATTTTTAAATTTTAAAAAAATTATATAATTAATAACTATTATTCATTCTTTTAATATTTTTCTGATGTATTCATTTTTTTAATTAAATTTCACTCATTTTTAACATTCATTCATCTAATATTATTTATTCATTAATAATGTTAAGTGTTTTTTATTTTTTGTAATTTATTAATATTTACTATTTATTCATTTAATGTTTTTTTTAATTTATCCATTTTTTATATTTTTTATAAATAATTATTCATCAAAATATTTATTTTTTAAGATATATAAATATATTCATATTCATATTATATATATATATATATCAATATATAATGTTTCCTTAAATATGAATTATAAAAAATATTTTTATTTATATTTAATAAGTCATATATCAGTGACCTCAGCTACTGGATGGCGATGACCTTAGATCTCATGACGACATATATGATCTTGGAACATTGTATGTCTTTATAGGAGACCCAGTCACTTCTTAGGAACAAGCTGGTTTTTAGGAACATGCTGACATTGCTTCTTCGAATGATGGTTGGTGATAATGGGTGACAAGACCGATGGTGGCGATGGAGATCAGAATTATGTCGACGACAATGAGGTGTAAATTTCAAGCATGATGTGTGCTGGATGGTTAACCTGAAGGTGCGGGGCAGGTGGTGCGTCAGGCATGATGTAGGGATCCTTACAAGGCATGATGCTCTTAGAATGCGAGAGGGAGACCATGGGTGTTGTGCAGGTCTCTATCGGCATGGATATAGATAATGGTGACTACTGGCTCAGATGGAGAAACATTTTTCTTGGGGATGTGTAGCCCATGTTTTAATCATATTAGTTGATTTGGTCTCATGTGTATTTTTTGTGGGTATTAGGATGATCATGTTATGTTTGGGTGGGAGTGTTTTGTCATTTCTCTGATTTAGTGGTATTTTTTTATACCACATGTATTTTTGTTATGTCTGCATTTTAATTTTTAATAATAATTTTTAGGGTTGATTACACTCGATCCTAAACTATTCTTGTATATTGTACTTTTAAAAAATATATATTTTTTTTAATATATATTCATTTAATATTTTTGTATTTTATTTTAAATAGTTTTTATCGACACTTTCCAAAAAAGTGCTAATAAATATGGGTTTATCAGCACTACAATTGAGTGTTGATAGAGATATGTTTTTATAATTTCTTATTATTTTAGCATTGATAAAGCTAATCTTTATTAATGTTTTTTTGGAAAATGATGATAAACCGTACCCAATATTATAAATCCAACCCTAACAGAACCCACTTCTTCGCATCGTTAAAAGATATCTTGGAATTTGACCTTTATCAGCACTCCTCATCACACTTCTCGGATAAATCAACCCTCTCAAAACCAGTGGTATGTGATTATTTTTACTCCTCTTTAGTCAATCTTGCATTGCTACAACAACTTTACATCGTTGATGCCTCACTATATTTATCTGGGTCTCACCTACTTTGAATCTTGCTTGCACTTCAACATCATCCATTCACTAGACACCGAAAGTTCATGATCCCTATAAGGACTCATGCATGTTAAATATATGGGCCACTTCAATGCTCTATTTTTGATATATTATGGTTTTAAGTTGATCTCATGCCCAACCCACAACAGAAAATCATCTAGGAAGAATCTAAAAACTCATTGAACTGAAGGAGGGGATGGAGGTGTGCCTTATTGTATATCAGGTTGTTTGTGGTGCTCATGTTAATAATATAATGAATTAATCTTGAGCATGGTATTCTTATATATTTATATTAATACCTTTTAAGTGTTATAAATTATATTAAAATATGTATAAAATAATTATTTTTTATAAAACATAGGGATTCATATTTGAATTCAAGGTTTGAGATGTTATTTTTTCATCACATTGATGACATTGGGTGTATAAGAACACAGATATAATAGATAACATATTTAAGGAAATAAAAACATTTATGAATATAATAAATTAAACGTTCACTATATTGGAGGTAGGGAAATTAAAAATATAATTATATTGAAAATTTGTTTTATAATGTATAATTTTTTATTACTCCATGGATATAATTTTTTTATATCCTATATGACAAAAGTGTCATTGTTCATGATTAAAAAGGATATTCATTCAATATACATGAATGAAGTTTATATAATTTGGTTAAAATTACATATTTTAGATAATTTATTCAATAATATTAGAAATGATAATATACAAAGTTTCTATTCTAAAATCACTTAAATATGGATTTATTTATTTAAAAAATAAACTCACCAAGAGAGTTCATTGGAAGAATTATTCAGATCATTTTATTTTAAATCACTAGATATTTTTTAGTGTTTTTTATTAAATACGAATAAAAATATTTTCATTTGGTTAGAAGGAAGAAAGGGATTGAGAGTTAATAAATAAAAAATTATAATATTATTTAGATAACATTGATATGATTGAGGTGTTGTAATACTTACAACCATAGAAGAAAATTATAATCGTGACCAGTATTAGTTTGAGATGAGGATTCCAAGAACTCTCTTTTAAGCTTCACTCAGACTTCACTTCACTCAAATTAGAATCATGACCAGTATTCAAAACATTCATATCTACTTTTTTCTTGTTCAAGACTCGCTCCCAGTTTCCACTTTGACATTTTTGCAGGGTTGATTATCTCGGTTGGTTCCACTAAGGCTGAGTTTTATTTTTCAGTGATCCCAGGTAGTTGGGATTATACTCCAATAATTAGTCTTAAATGAGTATTTTTACTAATTATATCAAGACACTTCTTCAACTTGTATTGAAGTATATTATTTCATCACATGGAAAAATATCATCAACTTTGGTTACTAATCACCCTGTCACTGAAACACCGTCACACATCAAGTGAATAAATGAATAAACATTGAATCCTCCCTCTTTTCGGACTCCCACCTAGCAAAGTTATAGAAATCATCCTTCAATTACCATAAATCAAGGATGGGGTATACTTAAATTGATAAAAAATGTTGTATATTTTAAATATATAGTAAAAGTTTTCTGTGATATGAAATAACATATATTAAATTATTTATATACAAATTGATGAATCAAAATACAAAACCCTTTCCATCCCTCATCTGTACAATAGAGAGAGGCTCATGCAAATAAAGTGGATAAACTAGTAGATAAAAACACACAAGTAGTATGAGAATCATGTCTAAGTATGACATAATAGTAATTTTTTCTACTTTATAACAATATTACAAGAAAATGTGTTTTTATGTTCATATGTTTTTATATAGTTTAGATATAAGAATCAGTATCAACTATAGCTGAAGAAAAAACTACTTTTGATAGATTTTAAGTGGCCAGAAAAATATGCTCATGTTAGAGTTATAGATTATGGAGTTTCACCTTGAACATATTTATAGAATAAAACTCCACAAGGAGATATATGTGAGATGAAGAAAGGAATGTGGGAACATGTAGATGCTTTGAAATATATTATTGTTCATTCTGGTTTGGTGGACTAGCATATGTGAAAATATCAAAGCAAACTGGTAGTGGAACAATGATTTGTACATAAAGAGCCACGTGACCCCTACTATCTTTGAGGCTATCTATTCCCATCAACCACTTTCCTTAATTGAGGTAATCAATTTTGTCATAACTTTTTCACATAAATATGAATCAAATAAATTTTGATAACTTCATATTTTTAAATTATGTTGGGTGAAATTAAATGTGATTTATATCTATAAACACTATGAATCACCATCCTAGGATAAATAATATATAATAAACAACTCCCAAAAGATCACATGAGAGTGGGGATTTAAGTATATCATGATTTGAGTGATGAGTTTCATGTTCCTCTTAATGATTTGGATTCTACCATGGTCGATAATGCTATTGGAATTTTCATAGCATGGTCATATAATATTATAAAGATACATGAGGTATGTCCTTAACAATTTTTTCAAATGAAAAATATTTAACAATTGATGAAAAAGATTTGAATGAGGTATGGTATTATAGAAGAACAAAACAGAGGGGAAATGGAAGGCTGTATCAAGATAATCTAGTGGATCAACCAATAAATCAAAAGGACTTTTAGAGAGTACCTTCACCCCACCAGTTTTAATTATGAATATTTTAACATTACAAGTTCATCCAGATAAAAAATTCAAATATGTAAATATGACCAACATTATATATAAAGAAGACATATCTAGAGATTCCATTATATATGTGGTTGGTATCAAGAGTATAAATGAGTAACATTTCCATAATCTGGTTTCCCAAAAAATGGTCTACTATGTTCATTATAGCTAATAAATATTAATATTTTCTACAGGTTTGTATCTGTGAAGAAAGATTTGGACTCATTAATTCCTCAATAATTTCTAAGGAAAAACATTCCTTGAAATCAGAATAAATTGAATATAAAAAAGATAGCCTAAGCATGGTGTTTTAAAAAAAATAGATGATAGACTCCTCTTTATTCCTACAATGAAGGGGTAAAACTCTATAATCTAATCATATAAAGTATTTTTTCCTTTTTTCATTACTTATTTGTTTTTTAGGAAGCACTAGATGCTAGTCACACTCAATTTGGATACCCATAATGTTTATTTTTTGGATCCAAAGTATGAATTTCCAATAAATTGACCGCACATGATGTCCATTGTGAATTTTTAATGCACTTTAATCAAAAAATTTCAAATATAATTAAAATTATACATTTTAGTTTTTTATTAATAAGAATTTTTTTATGATTGGGTGATCTATAAATATCGGCTAAATCATAGTATGAAGTCGGTGAATAAACAAAAAAATACTATGGATTTCTTCAAATAGAAACAAATTAAGGTATATATGGTAAGATATAACTATGAAAACATATTCAAAACAATTTATTCCTTTTGTTCAATATTTATATATTTTAAGAAAGAAAGTATTTACAATTTTTTGTGGATATTATGTTTACAAGTTTATGAAGGATATTATATACCATCAACAAACTAACATCACTGAATAGAAAAATTCAAAAGGTAATTACAATTTCATTAAAAATACTTGTTAATCGTTTTTTTGTCTATATGTTTTTAGTACTACCTGGACAGGAAACAGTCTATGTACTCAAAATAAGAAGTAAATTTGTTTAGAGATGAGTGGAAATAGTACATGGTGTCATAATTTTTACCAACATCATGTTGAGGTGATTACCTATTATGTATGTTATATAGAATAGACTATGAACTTAGAGATATATTTTGTATATTAATAATTAGTATTGTAATGCTTTAGATATTTTTCCCTAAAATAAAATTCATATTGTATTGGAAATATGTTAGTTATATTTTTATTCTAATCTTACATTTTCAATTTCTCAAATAAGAAATGATGAATTATTTGTGACTTGAAGTGTATGTTTTCAATATAAAAGTGTCATTTTAGTTTAAACTCCTCTGAAATTGTTAAAATCTTTAAAATGATATCATATTGTTTTTAAACTTTAGGAAAATGATCTATAATTCATTTATGGCATGTATAAATCAATAACAATTCAATCTGACACACGATGCTGGTGTTATGAATTGAAGTGTGTGTATTCAATATAGAAGTGTAATTTTAGTTTAAAACAAACACCACATAGTCAAAATCAAGAAAATGTGATCAGATATTTATCAAAATTTAAGAAAATGATCCAAAATTTATTTGTGACATATTGGAATCAAGTACACATCAATCTAACACATGATGTGGTTTGTATGACTCGAAGTGCATGTTTTAAATATTAAAGTTTCATTTAGTTTAAAATGAATATCACATTTTCAAACACAAGAAAACAAGGTAATATTATTTTCAAACTTTAGGAAAGTGACTGATGATTCATTTTTTATGTGTAGGAATTTCCCAAATGTCAATCTGACACATGATGAGGGAAGTATGACTCGAAATTATTTTTTTCAATATAAAAGTGTCATTTAAGTTTAAAACTCATGTTACACAGCCAAAACTAAGAAAACAGGATCAGATTGTTTTCAACCTTTAAGATAATGATCCATAATTCATTTTTGATGTGTAGAAGTCGCCCGCATGTCAATCAGACACACGATGTGGGAGGTAAGGCTTTTAGTGTTTGTTTTCAATATAAAAGTATCATTTTAGTTTAAAACGCACATCACATGGCCAAAATGAGAAAATGAGAATAGATTACTTAAATACATTACCAAAATAATCCATGATTAATTTTTGATGAGTAGAAATTGACCACAAGTCAATCTGACACCCAATGCGGTTGGTATGACTCGAAGTGTGTGTTTTCAATATAAAAGTGTAGTTTTAGTTTAAAAAATTCATTACATAGAAAAAATCAAGAAAACAAGATTGGGTTGTCCCAGTCTTCTTCATCCCACATCAGATCTATCGTCTGTCTAGAGCACGCTTTATAAGCTTGGGTTTTCTTTCAACATAACGTGCCTTGGATGTGGGTGATTAGCACCTTTATACACCTTACACACGAGCCACACGTGTCGGACCACTTTCCCAACCTACTATACCAGCCCATACATGTGCCTCCTGCGTGCCTATACACGACCCAACTTCTCAGTCGGCCCAGTCCCCCAACTTTTTTATATAATCCAATAAAAAAACAAATAAAAAATATAAATAGTAAAAATATAAAAAAATATAAATAATTAAACAAATAAAAATTAAAAATGAATTAATTACAAAAATATTTAAAAAAATAATAATGAAATAATCATTAATAACAATGAATAAATTTAATATATATATATATATATATTATAAATAGTATATATTAAATATGACTATATAAAATAAATAAATTAAATATATATATATATATATATATATTATACATAGAATATATTCATTATAAATATATAAAGTGAATAAAATTTAATAATTAAACAAACAAAAATTAAAAATTAATAAATTACAAAAATATTAAAAAAAATATTAACGAAACAATTATTAATAAAAATGAATAAATTTATTATATATATTAATTATAAATAGTAATAAATAATTTATATTAAATATAAATATATAAAATGAATAAAATGTAATAATTAAAAATATATTAATCACTTATTCATTATTTAAATATTTTTTTCAATCTATTCATCTTTTAAATAAATTTCACTCATTTTTAACATCTATTCATTTCATGTTATTTATTCAGTGATAATGTTTAGTGTTTGTTAGATATTTTTATAATTTAATGATTTTAAATATTTATTCATTTAATATTTTTATAATTTATTCATTTATAATGTTTTTTATACATAATTATTCATTAATATATTTAATATCTATCAATATATATAATATTTCTTTAAATATGATTTATATAATACAAAATATGTATGTTTACATTAAATAATTCATATAATTACTGAAATATAGTTTAAAATTCAAAATTAATATTAATTAAAAACATCTACTAATTGTATTGAGTAATATAAGTTTAATTAAATGTAATTTGTTTTTTCAATTTTACTTATTTCAAATGTTTGTTACATTAATTTCACACACACATATATGTAATGAATGCATTTTTATATAGAACACACACACATAATATTTTTTAATTAATTCCATTTTTAATATTCATTTTAGAATTATATTTATTGAAAAATATATTTAATATATATTTTGTTTATAATTAGTCAATTTTATTCATTTTCTATATATTTATTCAGTATATATTATTTTTTATTTTATTTTTTCTAATTTCTTCATTTTTAATACTATGTATTCATTAATAATATTATTTTTTCAATATTTTTGTAATTTATTCATTTTAAAATTCCATTGTTTGATATTTTTTAAATTTTATCAATTTTTAATATCTATTTTTACATGTTTATTCATTAAAATTAAATGTTTTTAAAATGGTTGTAATTTACATAATTAATATGTATTCATTTTCATTTTAACATATGTATTTATAAATACTCATTTATTTAATAATCTATATAATTAATAAACTTGTACTTTTTAAAAAAAATATATTCATTTTTCTTATTATTTATTTCATTAATAGACAATTCATGTTATAAAATTTCATTGTTCAATTTAATATATATCAAACTTGTGTTGTGTATATATACACACATTAATTCCATGCAAACATTTATGTAGTTAATTCAATCTTATATATAATTATATAAATATTTCTAATTGTATAAATATATTTATAATTATACAAATGTATTTAAAATATATATATATTTATAATTATAATTATAAACTTATATCTATAATTACATTTATAAAAAAATATTTAAAATTATTTTAATATATTTATAATAATATAAATAATTAATTATTTATAGTTATATATATTTATATTTATTTATAATTATATTTATAAATACATATTCAAATATCATTAAATTTATTTATAATTATATAAATATTTATTTATATTTTATATACATTGAAAATTTTCAATTATATTATTAAATATTAATTATATAGGTCTTTATCTGTGTTTTTTTAGCACTGATAAATACATGTCTTTATCGGTTCTTTTCTATCACTGATAAAATCTATCCTTATCTGCATTGAAATTATACCACTAATAAAGAGCGGTTTTATCTGCACTTATTATTTTACCACTAATAAAACCCCTCTTTATCAATGCTTTTTAAAAATAATTGATAGAACCCTTCAATATATTATAAATATAACCCTATCCAAAATTATTTCTCCCACGTCATTCAAGCTATCATGGAAGTTTAGCTCTGTCATCTCTCAGCTTTGACCCTATCTCAGATGAATCAACCCTCTCAAATTCTAATGTATGTTATTATTTCTACTCCTCTCTCATTTATCATCTTCTTTATACTATCCTCGACACGTGTAGATCACCTCCCTCAACATACCTAGTATGGCACCATCGTGCATCTCCAACTCATGAATACCTGATATATCTAAACTCATATTTTCTCCTTCTCACTTGGTATTATCTTATTCTTGGTGCATGAATTACTTATTCTTCTTTTTCACGCAACCTATATCCCTTGCATCCTCCTTCTTCTCCATGTAGATATATAAGAGTTTAGTTTTTCTTCTCCTTTCTAGGTTTTATTCTTATTCATGTACTATTATCCACAACATAACGACAAATATATTATAAATATTCTTTCTGAAAAAATTGGGGGGGGGTATTTTTTAATTATGTAGGATTAGGTTTATTTTATTTTGGGAAATGGGATATCCTAGCACAAATTTATTTGGTGTTGATAAGAAAAGATGTCACCAATATTTGTTAGTGGTTAGATGTCCTGTATGATTTGAATTTCTCACTGTTTTTTCTAAATCGTTGAATTAATCATATATGAAATTTGGCCACTAAAAAATGGTGGTCACCTAAACTTTCCCACTCCCATATCCTGAGGTAATTTTTTAGTGAGGTCTTGGAACTAACTTTATTTTTCTTTGACTTTTTATTAGCCTTTCTATTCATAACTAAAAGACCTTTCACCCATTATGGTTAACATTTTGAGATTTTTACACTCATCAAGATTCATAGGGGCTTTAATAATCTTAAAATTTCCCATTGAAATTTATTTAACTTCTCACACAAATATATTTATGTAAAAAATTGAACTTGTTCATATGATTTAATGATTCTAAAAAAATAAAAAACATTTCAAAGGTGTTTACCCTCTATTTAACCTCCTATTCCATAACCCCCAAATTCTTCTCTTTAAAAAGCATCAAATTCAATTTTTTGTTCTCGTTTATTAAAATTTATTCATTTATAACATGGGAGGAAAAAATATTATTTATTCAATGTTTGAGATCTTGTATTCATATTTTTCTCTATTTATCCAACATTGAGGTCTTTAAAATAAAATACATCAATTCTTAGTTCAGAAAAAAAATACATTTATATTTATTATCATTTTCATCACCTTTATATATATCACTAGGGAACTCATCGTCATTCACTTTTTAAATTAATAATCTTACCTCTGATTTACTAAATGTTTCAACTTCAGTATCATAATCACCACCTGGCCCGCCATGTTGGATTTGATGTCCTAGGACAAAATATTTTTACTTTTATTACATTTATAGTCAATGTATTGAATATTAATTAAACATATTGTTACATATTGTTCATTATTCTATATATATTTAATGTAATAATTTCCTAGAGTATTTATCACATAGATAAGGTCTTATAAGTTCCTTGTTATAATGAGAAACTTGAAGTGTTGTGACAATATTCTTAATATAGTTCTTTGGTTGGAAAATATATTATGAATGGACACATAGTATTTATAAAATCATATTTAATTACTAGTAAGATGATGATTATTCTTCTCATGAAGTTTGTACTTGGTAATTTTGAAGATGGGAGATTATGAAAATATACTTATTAGTAGGAATTCTACATGTTTTGGGCCATTGGATATTCCTTTTTTCAAGCATGTGTAATGGTCCTTAGAATTTAATATTATCATTGGTGCATGTCATAACTCACACAAATAGATTTACTGATGAAATCAGTTACCCCAATTATCAATGGGATGTGGGTACGTTGGGTGCATCATGATTGACATTCCATTAATAGAAAATTCAAGGAAGAATTTTTCCCTTGTATCTTTATGGAAGCTAATATCTTGGATCTTTTATTGGAATAGAATCATCGCCCTAAATTCCATGGACATGGTATAACGATGTGTTTATTCCAGATAGTCAAAGAAATATATATCAATCATATAGGTTGATGACACTATCGTGCAACCTGCTTGATGAGATATTGTAAAAAAGGGATTATATTATATAGTGAGCGTTCGTATTTTGTTTTCTACATTACGGCATTAAGTTCTTTATCTTGGGTGTATTAACCTATTGTAAGATAGTAATCATAGACTCTATAAAATCCCACCTAATTCCAATGAGAAATAATCCAAGATAGTCACACACTATGTTTTTATGTTCATATTGATTAAATTATATTTGAATTTAATTAATGAAATAAATATTATTCTCAAGTATGAGGAATAATTTTATTCAAGTTATATTGATTGCATAAATTTAATAAATATTTACTCATCGACATGTGAATAAAAATATATTTATTTATTTTATTGAGTATTTTGTAAATATTTATTCATGAGTATGTTAATAATATATTTATTTATGAATAAAATATTTATTTAGGTATTCAATAAATAATGAGGAGTTCAAATGGACCAAGATTGAGTTCGGTGATAAAGAATTATTTACAATCCGGTAAATATTATTTATCAATGTGTGAAATTTAGTGCATTCCACAAAATTATAATAATTTTATTATTATATGGCATGGGGTTTCACTAATGGTTATAATATTATTTAATGGAATAACATGAAATTAAATTATTATTTTAACTTAAAACATATCTCTAAAAATAAATGGTTGTATCTATTGTGTGGAGATCAGTGTGCAATCAAAAAAAGAGAGAATTTTTTAACACACTAAATTCTATCTTGACTCCTCTATCTTTATCCCTCTCAAGAATGAGAAACATAATAGATATTTCTTCAATACCGAAGAATCAACGTTCAAGAACAAACATTGAATGACATTTTATTTTCCACACTAACACCCAAAGATCAAGTGGTATTTCTTAGAGATCATAGAATCACATGTAGATAATTCCTAGAGGGATTTTATCCTTGAATCCTCACAGCACAACAAAGGAAATCCAAAAGGGCATTTCCAGATGATAAACATTCATCAATACAAGAAGTTCCTAATCCCAAGTATTCATTTTTTTAGATATTAAATGAATTAATTATAAATTTGATGTGAAAAATAATCACTCATGGTTTCAATCAATGTTAATTAAAAGAAATTTTAATATATCGGAAGCCACCGCATGCTTACGTTATGCCTAGAACCAACAAGTGGTATTAGAGGGGTCATGTTTAAATTTATAAATATTTATTTGATTTTTTATATATATGCAATTGTGTTTAGATTTTCATTTCATGTTATTCATTATTTAATTCAATTTAAATTATGTGAAGGATAAAACAAGATAAATTTTGTGCATAATAAAATAAAAACCCTCAATTTAATATTTTGTCAGACTTGGTCTTTCATTGCTTGGTTATTAATGAAACTCAATACAACTAATTTTTTGAACCACTCTTGTTGGAACACTTACTTTTATAAGGGGAGTTATTATGAAGGTTTTGGGTTGACTTAACAATTTTACATCAATATGAGTATCTACTTTTAGACTTGTTTTAATTTATAGGTAAGTGTTGAGGTAATCCAAGTCCGTATTTTATGATATGGGAGCTCACTCAATGGATGAAGGAGCATCAATCCCACAATTGGAGAAGACCTGCCTAACTAAATGCCTTCAAGTTGCTTAAACAACTCTTATTGGGGTTATGTGAATGGTGATATGGATCATTTCCACTAGAATGTCCTAAAAACCAGTCATTCTATGTTCAATGGTGCGGTTTATTAGGATTTGATAAAATAGTGGGATATTAAATAATTAACAAAATCAATTAATTTATTATTTTCTAGATAATTCATAAATCAAGAAAAGTATTGATCTGCTATTTTAATTGTAGAATAAAATGGAAATATCACCATCCCCTTTATCCCTATTATAAATATTTTATAAAGATGATATCTTAGATATAATTAACTTTTAGTAATGGTATATAATCCTTCTATTTTTTTACTTAATGAACAGAAATCATACGTGCTTGAATCCACATTTCTTGATCCGCCTACTAAGGAGGAGGGTGATGAAGAGTTCAGAATCTATGAGAAACATATGAATGAAGTGGTCAATGTTAAATGTTTTATGCTTTCTTCCATTAATATTGAACTCATGAATTCTCACAAAAACATGGATTTGAATAACATTCTTAAGAACCTTTAGGGTCTTTACCAGGAGAGTGTTATAGAATAAGATTTTGAGATTTCCCGGGAACTTTTTCAAAGAAATATTGGAGAGGGTACCTCATATGTCCCCCACATAGTCTAGATAATTCTATACATTGATCTTCTAGAGGTTATAGGGTTTAAACTGCCCAACGAACTCAGAACCGATCTCATTTTGGAACCACTCCCACAGAGCTTCTCCATCCTTGTTATAAATTTTAATATGAACAAAATTGATAAGTCTTCGTAAAATATTATTACTCTCATATGACAAGTAGATAAATATAAAAAGTGTGAAAATCCTTATGTCCTTATGGTTAACAAATAAAAAACAAAAAACAAAGATATTTAAGCCTAATGTTTCTTCACACCCTTCCAAGAAGAGAAAGATCAAGGGGAAAACAATAGAACATGATGTTATCTATTTCTAATGTGGAAAGAAAAGAAATTGGAATAAAAACTACACCCATCCAAAGAACAAAGGGTATGATTTAGGTCCATCTGTTATCGAGTTAAATTTATCCATTTCTATAAATTAGATATTAGATATAGCTTGTGGTTATCACATATATATTCAAATATAGGAACCAAGTAGATTCAAAAATATAGATCAAGGAGAGGTAGATCTATGAGAAGACAAAGAATCTAAACTTGTTGGTGTAGCTAATAGTGACTTCCACCTCATGTTTCCAACTGAGATGATCTAGGTTTTAATGGGTTTCTATTATGTCCCTTCAGTTATCAAAAATATTATATCAGTATATGTACTAGATACATACGGTTTTATTTTCAAATTTGGAAAGAAATGTTGCTTATTTTTTGAAGATATAAGTTGTTATGGTAAGGCACAATTAAATTATAGTATTTATGTGTTGGAATACACAAGACAAGTAATAGAAATCAGTAATGAAACAACCTCCCATGACTCATACCACAACCAAATTTGGAATCACTAGTTAGGTCATGTAATTGAAAAAAACTTAGACAAACTACATCAAGATGGATATTTTAGATTCTTTTGAACTAAAAACACTTGTTGTATGTAATTCATATTTACAAGGTAAAATGATGAAATCCCCATTTAGTTAGAAAGTTGAACAGGCTAAAGATATTTTGGAATTAGTTCATACCAATGTGTCTGGACCATTTCCTATTGAATCAAGGGGTGGGCACTCATACTTCATAACATTTACTGATGATTTTAGTAGATATGTAAATGTCTAATTAATAAGGTATATGTCATATTCTTTTGATAAATTCAAGGAATACAAGAATTAAGTTGAGAACCAGATTGGTAATAAGATTAAAACACTCCTCTCAGACTATGGTGGAGAATATATTAATCAATATTTAATTGATTACTTATAGTATTTTTGGATCTTATCACAAATCACTCCTCATTACACACATTAGTGTAACTATGTAAGAGAAAGGTGGAACTGAACCTTGTTGGACATAGTGAGATCAATGATGAGTCCTGTGAATCCTGTACTATCTTTTTGAGGATATGCATTACAAAAAAACCCACATACTAAACCAAGTACCAACTATATTGATAAGTAGTATTTCATATAAATTTTGGAGTGGCAGAAAAACCATATTATCAAATTTACATATGTGGGGAAGTGAAGCATTTTTTAATGCCTCTTCAGGTAACAAACTTTCACCCCAAGGCACAAAGTGTACCTTTATTCGATATCCTAAGGAAACAAGGTGATATTACCTATAAAACCCCTTAAAAAAATTATTGTGTAAAGACATTCCATATTTCTTAGGAGGGAGAGCATATATAAAATAGATGGTGGGAGTGAGATAGACTTCAATGAAGTCAAATATCAAGGTACACAAGAGTTGGTACAAGAAAATATTTCACAAATTCTAGTGTAAGATGAAACTATTCTAGAGGAACAAGTACAGTATAAGAGTACAATAGAGGTTATAATACCATATTGTTATGGTTTTCTAGTTTCCGGGGATATTGACTCATTATTAGTTAATAATAATGATCCTATAACATATATAGAATCAACAAGTGGCACAAATGTTTCCAAATGGAAAGAATCCATGAATTATGAAATGGATTACATGTAAAAAAACAATGCTTGGTTTTTGGTATGCCCTCTAGTATATGTAAATACTATTGGTTTCAAATTTTTATTCGAGAAGAAACTGGACAAGGAAGGATAAGTCAGTACCTATAAGGTGCAACTATTTAAAAAAGGGTTAAAACAACATCAAGGAATTAACTGTAATGAAACCATTTTACGAACTGAAATGTTGAAAATTATAAGAATTATACTTTCCATTGCATCCTTCAATGATTATGAGATTTGGAAAATGGATTTCAAAATAGCTTTCCTTATTGGGAACATTCAAGAATTTGTCTATATGACCCAATCTGAAGGGTTTGTTACTCCAAAGGTTGATGACAAGGTATGTAAGTTGTAAAGATCCATTTATATATTAAAGAAATCATCTAGGTCATGGAAAATTTGTTTTTATAAGGATATAATAGAATTTGGTTTCATAAAGAATGAATATGAGCCTTGAATATATAAAAGGTTTAGTGTGAGTGCAGTCATTTTCTTAATAGTATATATTGATGACATATTACTCATAAAAAAAATATCAGTCTTAGAGTATGTTAATGACTGGTTGAATAAATTCTTCTCCATGAAGGACTTTAGTGAGACAAAATATATTTTTGGGATGAAGATACATCATGATAGATTGAATAGAATGACCTTCCTAAGTCAATGTGTAGGTTCTGGGCATAGCGGAAGCGTGGTTCAGACAATGACCAACATTAATTTGTATTATGATCAATGATTATTCTGGGATCAATTCAAATATGAATGTCAGTCTCTATGTAATAGAATTAAATTTTTAGATAAGGAAGTAAGAGGCATGAAACCTTTAGATAGGATCTTACGCATCATGTTTAGAATTAATTTAATTGATTTTATAATGAAAATAATACAAGGATCTTAGGTACTCTCTTAGTTTATGATTTTGATCATCTGGAATGACCCTTCTATATTTCCTCGTTGTGATTGTGAGGAACCAAGCCAGAGTCCCTCTAGCCTTGATCCACATGTGCTCTGATGGCCTCTGATCCACCCAACTCGTTCTCTGGTTGCTAGCATGATGAAGCCAGTGTCTCGGGTCAGTCATTCATAATCGCTTGTTCTTCGATCTTGTAGAACGTCTCTCATTCTTGAGAGTGGAGGGAAGAGGATTTGAGATAGAAATTGTTTGACTCGACAATTCTCAATTTACTAGATGTGTAATTCGGTACAAGTCTATTTATCAACATGGGTATTCTGTTACAATATTTAATTTTGTGACAGTAATTAAATACATTCATGACCTTAGAGAAAAACCATGCTTTTAATAATAATACCATGTCATTATTTATGGTGCACCAACTTGCGCAAAATAGAATTATATATAAAATTTTGCATCACAAAATAATAGCATCATTATTATTATTTTAACTAGTTCTAACTACTTAAATAATTATTTTTCATCTTGAAAATAATTATTTTACTACCTAACTAGCCTTGGTCCGCTCGAACTCCACTTCCATTTATTTAACAACCAAATAAATAATTTATTCTCCTAAATAAATATTTTATTTACAAACTAGTAAATAAATATTTATTAAATGTTCAACAAAATAAATAAATATATTTTACCCACAATCCTGTGAATAAATATTTATTTAATTTATGCAATCATTTTAACTTGAGTAAAATTATTTCACTCTCTTGAGAATAATATTCATTCCATTATTTAAATTCAAATAGAATTTAACCAAGATCACCAAAAACACTTAGTGTGTGACCCTCTAGGATTATTTCTCGTTGTCATTGGGTGGGCTTGCCTAAAGTCCAAGAGTATAGTCTAGCAATAGGTCAAAGCACCCAAGAGAAAGAACTTAAAGTCGCAACAACAACATCCACATACAAACACTCACTATGTAATATAATCTTTTTGTCTCAATATCTCATCAAGTAGGATTCATGATAGTGTCATCAAATTTTGTGCTTGATACGTCATTCTTTGACCAATAGAAATAAACTCATCATTACACCATGGACATGTAATTTTACACGACAGATCTATTTCAATCAAAGGGCTGATATATCAACTTCCATAGAAAGAAGGGACAGATCCTTCCTTGACTTATCCATTAATAACATGCCACTTGTGACACACCCAACGTATCCTACTTCCCACCAACTGTCTGTGTAAAAATTTAAGTTATTAAATACAAGTGTGTGAGTCATGAAACGTATTAATGATAATCTTAATTTCTAAGGATCATTACATATGCTCACCAAAACATGAAGAATTCCTAATGGCAGGTCTATTCTCATAATCTCCCCTCTTGGAGATTACCAAGTACGAAATTCATGAGATGAAGTCTCATCTGCTTATGAGTACTCTCACCTGAAGATCTATATACTGTGTGTCCCATTTTAGTATGTCATCCAACCATATAACTATATTTAAGAATATTGTCATAGCACTTCAAGGTTATCATCTTAGCGGGGAACTGTTATGGACATATCAATGTGACAAATACTCTCAAACATTATTACACTATAGTCATGTAGAACAATGAACAATATGTAATAAGATGTTTAATATTTAAAAATTTTAAATATTCATGTAATCAAAGTACAACTAGTTGGTTCTAGGAATCCAACTCTTACAAACTCCCACTTGGAATAGATCCAACTGCCTACGACTTTCAGTCTGCTAGACCTCACATGATGATCATGTTTTTGCTGAGTGAAGGCTTTAGTCAAGGGGTCTGCCACGTTGTCTACTATGGAAATACTGCTCACTACAACTCCACCTCTATGAGAAAAATCCTTTAAGAGATGATACTTTATAATTATGAGCTTTGCCCACTGATGTGACCTTGAATATTTTTCGATAGGCATCGTTGTAGTATTATCACAGTACAGTGTGATGGGATATTTATTACTAGGTATCACACCTAGATCCTGAATGAAGCTTCACATCCAAAATGATTCTTTATCTACCTCATAAGTTGTGATATACTCAAACTCTACTGTATAATTTGCGATCACACTCTACTTTGAGCTCTTCTAGCTCACTGCACCTCTATTCAAAGTGAAGATGTATCCTGTTTTTGACTTCATGTCATCTTGATTAGTTAGGAAACTAGAATCTGCATATCCCTTGATGACTAGTTTCACATATCCACCATAAAAAAGTAACATATCCTTAGTACACCTCAAATACTTTAGGATAGTCTTGACTTACATCTAATGGTGGTCACCCGGGTCAGCTTGATGTCTGCCTATTACACTCAATGCGTAATTGACATCCATCCTAGTACAGATCATGTCATACATGACTGACCCAATTGAAGATGTGTATGGAGTTCTTTCCATTATATTTCTTTCCTTGTGTGTTTAAGGACACATTTTATTGGAAAGATAAATGTCATGTGATGTTGGAAACAATCCCCTCTTGGATTGTTCCATACTGAATCTCTTTAGTATCTTATCAATTTATGTACTTTGACTTAGTCACAAAAATATCTTGGATCTATCATGATGGATCTTGATCCCAAGAATATATTTTTTCTCACTCAATTCCTTCATGGAGAACCATTTATTAAACCATTCTTTAATAGACTATAAGATTGGTATCACATTTCTAATAAGTAAAATGTCATCAATATATACTATTAGAAAAATTATTGTACTCCCACTAAACCGTTTGTATACACAAGTCTCACATTCATTCTTGATAAAATAAAATTTCTTTATGGCTTCATCAAAATGAATTTTCCATGACCTTAATGCTTTCATTAATCCATAAATGGATTTATGCAACTTGAATACCATATTCGCATCCTTTGAATTCATAAACCCTTCAGGTTGTTCCATGTAGACATCTTACTAAAGGTTCCCATTAAGGAAGGTTGTTTTAACCTCTATTTTTTGAATCTCATAGTCATGTTAAAGGGAAATTTACAATATAATTATGATGGATTTTAGCATTGCAACTAGTGAAAAGTTTTCTTCGTAGTCAATACCTTGACACTGCTTGAACCCTTTTGTAACCAATCGTGCCTTATAGGTACTGAATTTTCCTTCCATGTCCATTTAATTCTTGAATACACATTTGAAACCAATAGGCTTTACATCAACTGGAGGATCTACCAAAATTCATACTTGTTTTTGGTACATGGAATCCATTTCATAATTCTTGGATTCTTGTCACTTTGAAACATTTGTGCCACCTACTACTTTCTTGTAGGTTAGAGGATCATTATTATCAACTAATAATGAGTCACCATCCATGGTAACTAGAAAATAATAACATTTTGTTTCTATAACCTCTCTCTTTATCATACGTAGTTCTTGTGTCTTTGTAATAGTTCTTTTTTCCATAGGGCTTTGTGGAATCTGTTCTTGTACAAACTCTTGTGTACCTTGAGCCTCGACTTCATCGAAGTATATCTCTCTCCCACTATCTCCTTTGGAGATGTGCTCCCTCTCAAGTAATATAGTTTGTATTCCCACTACAACCTTTTTGTATAAGGGGTTTTATAGGTAATATCCCCTTGTTTCCTTAGGGTATCCTATAAAGGTACACTTTGTTCCTCGTGGTGAAAGTTTGTTAACTAAACAGGCCTTAACAAACACATCGCTTCCCCACACATGTAAATTCGATAACATATCTTTCTTTCCACTCCAAAAACCTTATAGAATACCATTTATCGATTTATTTGGTACTTCGTTTAGTATGTTTTCCACTGTTTGTAACGCATATCCCCAAAAGGATAATGGAAGAATCACATGACTCATCATTGATCTCACCATGCCCAACAAGGTGTGGTTCCTCCTTTATCTCACACCATTCCACTAGGGAGTGTAAGGAGGAGTGAGTTGGGATAGGTTCCCAAACTTCTATGAGTAATCAATGAAATCTTGATTAAGATATTATCCACCTCAGTCTGAGTGGAGTTTCTTAATCTTCCTACTAAGATGGTTCTCAACATCATTCTTGTATTCTTTGAACTTATCAAAAGAATATGACTTATAACTCATAAATTAGATATATCCATATCTAATAAAATCTTCAATAAAAGTTATGAAGTATGAGTACCCTCCTCTTAATTCAACTGGAAAAGGTCCACACACATCGGTATGAACCAATTCAAGAATCTATTTAGCCCTTTCATCTTTCCCACTAAATGGGGCTTTGTTCATTGTGCCTTGTAAACATGCATGACAAACGCAAATTGGTTTTAGTTCAAAATAATCTAAATATCTATCTTGATGTAACTTTGTCAAGAATTTCTCATTTACATGACCTAGCAGGTGATTCCAAACTTGGGTGTGGTATGATTCATGTAATGTATCTTTGTTATTGATTGCCATTACTTGGTTTGTGTAATCCAACACAAAAAGAATATTGTATAAATGTTCCCTAACAAAAAAACTATCTTTGTAAAAGAAGAAACATTCATTCACAAACTTGAAAAAAATCTATCTGTATCTAATATGGATATAGAAATAATGTTTTTAGTAATAGATAGAACATAATAACAACCCTTTAACACCAAGATCATCTTGGTTGGCAACATGAGGTGGTAGTCCCTAACAACTACAATAGTGAGTCTCACTCCATTTCCTGCTTGTATATCTACCTACCCTCAGTAAATCTTCCTAAGTCTACTTGGTTCCTGTATTTGGATACATATGTGAGCACCACAAGTTGTATCTAATACCCAATTTTTATAATCAGATAGATTGAATTTGATAACAAATACACCTGAAGCTTCCCCTTGCTTCTTATTATGGGTGTAGTTCTTCTTCTAGTGGCCCTTCATACCACATGTGAAACAAATAGCTTTATATTCCCTTGCCTCCCCTTTAATCATCATTTTCTTGGATGGGAGTGAAGAAGCTTTGGGATTAAAGCTCCTCACCTTCCCTTTCCTCTTATTTGCTATAATAACATAAGGCTTTTCATGCTTCATATATTTGTCTAATTAGAGAATGAGGATAAGAATATAAGATAGAGACTTATTAGTGTTGTTAATATTGAAATTAACTACAAATTTGGAGAATCTATGAGGGAGTGATGCAACAATGAGATCGGTACCCAGTTCTTCGGGGAGTTTAAACCCTAGAACCTCCAAGCACTCAATATAGTCAATGAGCTTGACTACGTGAGGCCCAGCTAGGAAACCTTCTACAAGTTTACTCTAAAAGAGTGACTTGGAGATCTCAAACCATTATTGTCTTTCTCCCTCTTGATAAAGAACACGGAGGTCCTCGATCATGCTATAGGCATCCATGTTTTCTTGATATCACAAGACAATGATGATAGCATCAAACATTGAACGTCAACCGCATCATTCATATGTTTCTAATAGAGTAATAATTCTTCCTCACTTACCTCTTGGGTAGGTGGATAAGGTAATGCTAACTCCAGCACGTAATAATTCCATTCATGGAATAGAATCACCCAAAGGTGTCTAAATAATTCATAGAAGTTACTGTCGATGAGGATGTTTTCATTATCAAGAATTGATTGCAGGGATAGTTTGGTTTAAGAGTTTTTCATTTTATTCTATAATTTAAAGATAATATCATTAGTACTTTCTTGATTACATTTTATGAGAAATAATAAATTAATTTTATTAAGTCTCCCACTATTTTATCAAGTCTCAATGGCCCTCACCATTGAACTTGAAATATTCAGTTTCTATGACATTCTAGTGGAATGAATCCATATTCACCTTTATATAACCAAAACAAGGGTTGGTCAAGCTATTTGATGGTATTTAAGTAGGCAGGTCTTTGCCAACTACAGGCTTGAAGCTCCTTGATTTGTTAAGTGGACTCCCCAATCTTGAAATCTGGACTTTGGATTTCCTCAACTCTTGCCTCCAATATTACATCAAGTCTATAAAGGGATACTCCTCTTGATGTAATATGGTTAAGTTAACCTAAAACCTCTCATAAGGGATCACTTGATAAAAGTAAGTTTCCCAACAAGGGTTGGTGAAACACAAAGTTTTATTGAGTTTTTCCCTTAATCAATTAATGGAAGGCTTTGTCTGACTTAATATTTTATTTGAGGGATTTTATCTCTTATGAATGAATTGCTTATTATAATTATCACATACTTGTTAATATTAAGTGGAACTTACTTAAGTGATTAACCATGTTTTGATAATATTTATGCATAATCCTAGTTTAATGTAGTTCCATCTTCTAGGATAGTTTAATTCATTAATTATGTGATTGTGAAAACTCATCCATAATGATAAACCATGTAACTGAAAAAAATAAAATAAAGAAAAGGTCATGATCATGAGATTTTCAAATGGTTAATTTATATAGTAGTTGATAAAATAACCCTGACCTAGGAGAGAAACACCATGAACCTTTTGGGTTCATGTTTATAGCTTTCCACATGTCCACCTCTATATCTTCTGGGACTGGTTTCATCTGGCTCCAGCTTGAACTGTCTCCACTATATTGGGAGTTCTATCTATTACATATTATTTTAAACTCACATGTAGATAAGGGGTAAAAAGGGTAGTTTACATAAAAGAAACCATGGGAACGTAGGCCCTACATATTAATGATAAGATATGGCTCGTAGTCCAACAATTGATTTAATAAATAAATTAAAAGTAAACCAACCACATAAAAAGGTCTTGGTCTATCTCATAATCTCCCACATTCATGCAACGAGTTACGCATTTAATAAAACTTGAATTAAATTCTTTAATTGTTTTTGATTAAGTTCAATCATGCTCGAATTAATTATTTATCATTATTACTTAATCAATACTTTTATCTAAAGCCCTTTTTCTGAATTTCCTTGAGATTCTCATCCATCATAATTTTAAATAAATAAATTTATTTAAAATTATCTTTGTTCATAACCTATAGCTAGGAGGCCACCTAGTGAATCCTCATTCATAAATACCTAATGAGTAGGAATGAACATTATGAATATGTTAAATTAAACACATAAATATATAAAATACCTATCACGTGTTGTGCCCCAGCTTTATGCCTGCACCGTGTTTCACGTCTCATGTATTTGTATAATATAAGAATAAATTTTAATAAATCTTCATAATTTGGATGATTACACAGCGTGTAGTTCTTACTATAGGGCATGTATTTTCATTCATCATCTATCTAAAGTACGTGCCCGGGGATACGGTGTGTATATATACCTCGGAAATCCTTGCAGTACACGGCGTGTCCAGTGTGTCACACACTATGTAGTATCCTCGTTACATGGTCTCCAGCTGGGCAAGACGTGTACAGAGTACATGGTCCAACCCTAACCTAGAGGGACTACACACTGTGTCTAGTGGTCCACATAGCCTGTAATCCGGAAACCGTGTGCCACCTATTCCTGGTTAACACACAGAGTCTTTAAGACTTAGACAAACTCCAATGACACGTCTTGGTTTGGAAGACCATTCCTGATGTATTAAACCTTGATACACGGCATGTGAATCCAACTACACTTCATGTATTCTAGTTTTGTATGGTCAAGAACCATTATCATCTACAGATGAGATCCATTGTTTTATTTTAATCAAAATTAAAAGAAAAGATTGTTTTTGTAAGGTGAACGAGAAATGAAAGAGGAGGAAGATATATTGAGATTCGGATTTGCAGAATGATTAAATTGAATTGAAAATTAAATTATTAAACCATAAATAATCAAAGAATTATTTAAATAATTATAAACTATGATTTAACCACTCTGATACCATTTGTAAGTTCCGTTCATAGCGGAAGTGCGGTTGGGACGGTGATCAACTTTAATTTTTACAATGATCAATGATTATTCTGGGATCAATACGATGATGAAAACCAGTCTCCATGGAATGGAATCAAAGATTTAGATAAATAAGGAAGAGGCCCGAAACCTTTAGGGAAGATCTTACACATCATGTTTATATTTAATTTAATTAATTTCATAATGAAAAGAATACCTATATCTTCGGTACTCTCTTTTTTGATGATTTTGATTGTCTGGAATGACTCTTCTAGATTGTCTCATTATACTTTTGAGGATCCAAACCAGAGTCCCTCTAGCGGTGATCCACACATGCTCTGAGGGCCTCTCATCGACACCACTCGTTCTCCAAGTTCTAGCGCAGTGAAGCCATTGTCTTGTATCAGTCATTCTTGATCACTTTTTCTTCAATCTTGAAGAATGTCTCTCATTCGTGAGAGGGGCGGGGAGATTATTCAAGATAGAAATTATTTAACTCAATAATATTCAATTTACTAGGCATGCATTTCGGTACATGGAACAATAGACGTACATGTCTATTTATCGACATGGGGATTTTGTTACAATATTTAATTGATTGACCGCAATTAAATACTTTCATAACCTTAGATAAAACCCATGATTTTAATAATAATACCATGTCATTATTTATGGTGTTCCAACTTGGAAAAAATAGGATTATAAATAAAATTTCACATCACCAAATAATTGCAACGTTATTATTATTTTAACTTTTTCCAACTGGTAAAATAATTATTTACCATCTTAAAAATAATTATTTTACTATTGGACCAGTCTTGGTCTGCTCGAACTCCACTTCCATTTATTGAACACCAGAATAAATAAATAAATAAATTATTTTCTTAAATAAATGTTTTATTTACAAACCAATAAATAAATATTTATTAAATATTAAATAAAATAAATAAATATATTTTACCCACAATCCAATGAATAAATATTTTTTTAATTTATGCAATCATTTTAATTTGAATAAAATTATTCCACTATCTTGAGAATAATATTTATTCTTTTAATTAAATTCAAATATAATTTAACCAAGAACACCAAAAACACTTGGTGTGTGACCCTTTAGGATTATTTCTCATTGGCATTTGGCGGGCTTGCCTAAAGTCCAAGAGTAATGTCAAGCAACTGGTCAAGGAATCCAAGAAAAAGAACTTAAAGTCACAACAGAGACATCTAAATATGAATGCTCACTGTGTAATATAATTATTTTGTCTCAATATCTCATCAAACAGGTTTCATGATAGTGTCATCAACCACTGTGCTTGATACGTCGTTATTTGACTACCTGAAATAAAATTGTCATTTCACCATGGACCTCGAGTTTCACGCAAAGGTTCTATTTCAATCAAAGGGATGAGATATCAACTTCTATAAATGGAAAGGAAAAATCCTTCCTCGACTTATCCATTAATAACATGCCACTCATGACACACCCAGCATACCCTACTTCTATATAACTGTTTACGTGATGGGTTTCATCAGTAAATCAAAGTGAGAGATTCGTGACATGTATTATTAATAATATTAATGTCTAAGGATCATTACACACTCCTGTAGATGGGAATATCTAATGACACCAAAACATGCAGAATTCTTACTGGAGGGTCTGTTCTCATAATCTCCCAACTTGGAGATTACCATGTATGAACTTAATGAGAGGGAGTCTCATCTGCTTATGAGTACTTTCACCTGATGTTATGTATACTATGTGTCTCATTATAATATGTAATCCAACCAAAAAAACTATATCGAAGAATATTTCATATCACTTCATGGTTTTCATCATAATAGGGAACTGTTATGACCTTTTCAATGCGACAAATACTCCCGTACATTATTACACTATAGTCATGTAGAACAATGAACAATATGTAATAAGATGTTTAATATTTAAATATATTGAATATTCATGTAATCAAAGTAAAACCAGTTGGTTATAGAACACTAACTCTTAGACAATGTACATACATTGACAAGATACTAAAGGTATTTTTTTAGGGAACAATCTAAGAGGGGATCATTCCAACGTCTCATGGAATTCATATTTCCAAGAAAATGTTTCCTCTCACACATGAGGATAGAAATGGAATGGTAAGGATTCCATATGTGTCATCGACTGGGTCACTCATGTTTTTTCTACTATGTACTAGGATTGATGTTTCCTATTCATTGAATGTGGTTGGAAGATATCAAGAGGATCTAAGTAACCTCCATTGGATGGAAGTCAATATTATCCTTAAGTATCTGAGGCATATTAAGGACATATTCCTAGTCATTGGAGGATATTGTAAAATAGTCATCAGTGGATATGAAGATTATAATTTTTAAACTGATCAAGATGACATGAATTCACAAATGGGATACATATTCACTTTGAATTAAGGTGTTGTGAAATATAAGACCTCAAATAAAGTTTTGGTTGCAGATTCTACAACATAATCTAAGTATATTTTCTCTTCGTAGGCTGCTAAATAAGCAGTATGGATGTGAAACTTCATCAAAGAGAATGGCATGGTACCTAGTACTAAAATCTCTTATCACACTCTATTGTGATTATATTGTAGTAGTGGAACTCACAAAATATCCAAGGTCATATTAGCTGATGAAGCACAAACTTTATAAGTATTATATCTTAATGGATTTTTCTTATGGACTTGAGGTTGAAGTGAGTTGTATATCCATGGAAGATAATGTGGAGGACCCATAGAATAAGTCCTTGACTCAATAGAAACATTATTATCATGTGAGTTCTAGCAGACTGAAAGTCATAGGCAGTTGTCTCTTGTCCAAGAGAGAGTTTATTGGAGTTGGTTTCCTAGTACCAACTATTTGTACTTTGATTGCATGTATATTTGATGTATTTAATATTAATTGAATAAGTTATTACATATTGTTAATTATTTTTCATGGATTTAATGAAATAATTTCCTAGGGTATTTTTTTTATTAATAAGGTTATAGTAGTTCCCCGCTATTATGAGAACCTTGAAGTGTTATGACTATATTCTTAATATAGTTCTATGGTTGGATAACATACTATGATGAGAAACATAGTATTTATAAAATTTGGTGTGAGTACTCATAATAGGATGAGGATTCTTCTAATGAAGTTTTCACTTGATAATCTTCAAGAGTAGGGATTATGAGAACAGACACACCTGTAGGATTTTTTTATATTTTGGTTTCATTAGATATTTCTCTCTACAAGCATGTGTAATAGTCCTTATACTTTAAGATTACCATTGGTTCATGTCATGAGTTGTGCACTAAGATATACTAATGAAAACCATAATGCCATATGTTGGGGGTATGTATGGCATATTGGGTGTGTCACAATAGACTTGTCATCAATGGATAAGTCAAGGAAGTATTTGTCCCCTATATATTCATAGAAGCATGTATCTTAGACCTTTGATTGTAATAGAACCACAAACCCATGATCGTGGTGTAATGGTGTTTTTATTTTAGATTGTAAAATAAATAATTATTGAGCATAGAGGTTGATGACATTGTTGTTCAATCTTCTTGATGACATATTGTGACAAAGGGGTTATATTACACAGTGATCATTCATATGTGGTTATCGAAATTGTGACAATAAGTTCTTTCACTTGGGTTTCTTAACCTATTACTAGATAGTAATCTTGGACTTTACCCAAGCTCATCTCACTTGAAGGAGAAAGAATCCTATAGGATCACAGACTAAGTGTTTTCGTTAATCTTGATTATATTCTATTGTAATTTAATTAGTAGAATAATAAAAACTGAGGAATAATTTTGGTCAAGTTATATCGATCACATAAATTTAATAAATATTTATCATCAGCATGTAAATAAAAATATACTTATTTATTTTATTGAATATTTAATAAATATTTTTTTATGTGAATGAAATATTTATTTATAAATAATATATTTATTCAGGTATTCAATAAATACTAAGGAGTTCGAACAGAAGGAGACCACATCTGGTTATAAATAATTATTTATAAGGTGGTAAATATTATTTATCAATTTTCCCAAGTTGAAACACACTAAAAAAATTAATAATATTATTATTTATCATGGGGTTTCATTAAAGGTTCTAATATTATTTAATGTCTGGTATGAAATTAAATTATTATTTTAACCTAAACCCTAGATCTATAAATAGATGTTTATGTAAATTTTTTGGAGATTAATATGTAATAAAAAAAATAAAGAATTGTTGCACACAATGAATTATCGATAATTTATCCATTCTTTATACCTATCATGAATGAGAAATGTAAGACAGATTTATTCAGGATTGAATAATGAGTGATCATGAATGAACAACATAGGACATTTGATTCGCTTCACTAGCACCCATAGATTGAGTGGGGCTGCTCGGAGATCATAGAAGCACGTGTGGATCATCACTAAAGTAATTATATCCTTGTATCCTCATAGTGCAACAAAGGAAATCAGAAAGGGTATTTTTAGATGATGAAAATTCATCAACGAAAAAATTTCTTAATCCCAGATATTCATTTATTCATATATTAAATAAATTAATTATAAAATTGATTCATAATATCCTTGCTCATGGTTTTATGAAATGATAATTAAAATAAGTTTTAATATATCACCCACCACTTCATGCTTCTACTATACCTAGAACCAACATGCCATGTGCTAATTAAAGAAATAAACAAATATCATCTCCTCCATATTTTTTATTTCAATCAATCACTGATTTTTATGGATCTTTTCTGCATATTTAGTCATATTATATACCATAAAATTGATCATATGTGATATATTATTTTTAATATTTCTCAATTTTATTTCATGGATCTCTTGACTGAAAGAGGACGTGGATTAAAGGACCATCTATGCACAATAAAAACCCTTCCCACTTACCATTCAAGGTGGTGATTTCAAATGATAAGTAGGAAGGGTTTATACAGTGGACATATGTTAATCCACTCTAAGTTACAGGTATGCTTCCTCCTCCGATGGATTAAAATCAAATAATTCTTCTCATTTATTTACATTACAAGGTAAAAGAACCCCAAAATTTTTTATATTTTGTATTATTATGTAAATCTATAATAGTAATATTGCAACAAAAATCACTAACCTAATGTAAAGTTAAAAATGAATTTCTGTAATAATGATACAAAAAGTAAGTTTATATAATATAAAGTTTCATATAATTTTTAAGTAGGTTAATTCACCAAATTTTTAATTTCTAGTTCCCTAGTTCGATAATTTTTTACTCGTAATAGTTTCTTCCCCCTGCTAACTCTATTGAGGATTCATTCCACTTTCATTTCAACCTTGGTTCCAATTATATTTTTCTTCAGTTTTGATAATAACTTGAAAAACATTCACATGTTTACCCTAGGATGTTTCTTTCCATATCACCCTTATAAAAAATGTTAACTTGGTAGGAATCATTACCAATAACATTCAAATATTGGGTTCCCCTTATTATAATTATCAATAATATTCTCTTTTAATTATGAATATATTATGCGTGTTTATTTATTTTTTGTACAAAATGAATATTATATAAACCTAATAGGATGGATATGAATAAAAAATGGATGTATAATAATCATATGACAAAATAGTATGAAAATAGAGTTAAATAGTTCATCAAGTTTTCAATGGAGCATGCACACAAACCTTCTCAAATCCTTTTTCTGCATTTACATTATTTTTATTCAAGAAAAAATAGTCCAAAAGAGTTGTATGAACATTTGATTTGTCACAAAATAGATCAGAGCAATAAATGTTGTACTAAACATGGTGATAAACTAAATGTACACACATATTGGGATGATACATCATTTTATGGATCATTTGATATGAATACCAGTGTAAATGGTGATAGAGATCGTATAGAGGAAATGAAAATGGAAATTGAAAAGGAACTTTATGATTTTTAAAAGTTTTTTGAGAAGTTAAATTCTTATTTTAAGAGACCATTTTATACTATTTGTACTAAATACACAACATCTTTAGTTGTATTGAGGTTAAATAATTTGAAATCTAGAAGCGGATTGAGAGACACCAACTATACAGAACTACTTGGTCTCCTGAATGATATGCTACCAAAATAAAATGAACTTCTTTGTCAAACATATGATGTTAAAATAATGATATGTTTAATGGGTATGATCTCCAAAAAAATCATTCATGACCAAATGATTTCAGATTATTTCCTAAGGACCGTGAATCACTAAAAAAATCCAAAAAGTGAAACAAGAAAGATGAAACAAGTAATTTGAAAGATGTATAGTAATTTCCTCTTATTCCATATTTTAGATGACTATATATGTATGTCAAGAACCTACAAGACAATTTTCATGGCACATAGATACAAGAATTGAATAAGGGAAACTACGGCATACAATAGAATCTCTAAAATGGAATAAAACTTATTATGAGTATCTATAATTTTTAAATGAGCTGATAAACCTTTGTATTCCATTATCTATAGATAGAATAAATAATTTTCGTGTATATAGTAGTAATCACAGTACATGGATAGTTCTTTTGGTAAATTATAACTATCCACCATTATTATGCAAGAATTTCAAGTTCATTATGTTATCTCTGCCTATATCTTGACCCAAAAAACTGGTAATGATATTGATGTCTATTTGGATTCATTTGTCAAAGATCTAAATTTGATGTAGGATATTGGTGTTATATTTCATAATTGTCATAGAAGTTAATAATTTACAATGAGGACCGTGTTATATGGAATTATACATGAATATAATACTTATGAAATTTTGTAAGGATATAAAATTAAAGGAATATTTGGGTGTCCCAATTTTGAAGAATGCACACACTCAGTTTGGTTGAAACATTCCTCAAAAATTTTGTTTTTAAGACATTGAAAATTTGTACCTCGATGACATAAATACCAATCTTTGACGATAGCATTTTATGGGAATATTGAACAAGGTACAACACCATCACCACTAATGGGTGGTGATCAACTATTCAATAAAGTAAAACATGTTGACACTATTTTTGGTTAAACATTTTCAAAAAACCTTAATAAATATGTTTGGAAAATGAGATCATTTTTCTTTGAATTACCATACTGGAATTGTTTTTACCTTAGTCATTTTCTTGATGTCATGCATATATAATAAAATGTATTTATAGTTTTATTTTCACATTACTAAATGTTACTATAAAAAAGGCATCAAGGGAAGGTTGGACATGATTGACATGGGGATAAGGTAATATTTGGAACTGCTAAAGGGTAAAAGGCATACATTTCTTCCTCTAGCAGGTTTCACTCTATACAGATAAGAAAATTTTTAATTTTGAAATTTCCTTAATGGTCTATAATTTCAAGAGTGGTATTCCTCAAACATCAATAATTTCATGTCAATGACTAATTTGAAGTTTCAAGTCCTGAAATCATACTAATTTTATGTTTTGATAAAATATTTGATTCATCTCTCTTTACGTTGCATTCTACCTAAAATTGTACAACTTATATTGATTATATAGAAATGATGGAGGACGATGACCTAGCTTCGGCAGGCGCGAGGACGATGACCTAGCTTCGGCAATGGAGGGCCTTCCTCCCCCCTCCCCAACGGAGAGGGGAGATCTTTCTTGATCATCGTCTCGGGTGCTCCCCCCTACTTTCATCACCTTTTCAAATCCTGAATTCCTACCCTCATTCCCACGCATCCCGCTTTTCCCTAAAGTTCCAGATATGTTCCATGGCGCACCGCAACTCTCTCTGGCACCTTCAGAACTCAAATCTTCCATAGATCTTTTTAAGCTGACTCTGGTGGCCCGGTTCCACCAGCAACATCCCTCAGTTGACGCTTTTGACCATTTTATATTTGAGGCCTAGAATCTTCGTGATCGGGTGGTGATTGTTCTCCTTGATCGAAGGCATATCATGATCAGATTTGGGTCTCTGGATGATCTCATTGCTGCATGGGCTAATGCTCCTCGACGGTGTGGAGGTATGCCTTTCTTTCTTCTTCTATGTAATTTTGAATTTCATATGCATCGGGATAATACGACTACGGTGATTTGGGTATGACTCTCGGGCCTCCCTCTCTCATTTCAGAACCCTTCCATTTTGGCTATGCTTGGGAACATGGTCAGATGATACTTGTGTTCTGATACCAAAACTAATGTCATGTGTCACCCTGTTTTTCCTCGAATTTATGTGGAGATTGACGTCTACAAGCCTCCAGTGAATTGGATATGGATTACCGATGGGAAAGAATTCCGGTGGAATCAGGATGTTAAGTTTGAGTCATGGACTGACTACTGTAGTTTGTGCCATCAGCTGGGTCATGGTGTCTCGGCCTGCAGAAATGGGTCTCTGAATAAGAGGGTACGCAGTCAAGTAAGGGATAGATTGGTTGCTCATGATGGTGCTGTAGTGGGGAGTTTGCAGATTTAGGGGAAGGATCAGCTGGAGGGGGGGTTGCATCCTTGCCATGAGGCCATGAATTTAGTTGAAAGTGGGGTTACTGGTATGGGGAATGAGTCGCAGAGACCTGGAGTGCAGCCTCCTGGACCGAAGGTCAGTGAGACCTTCATCAGACTGAAGTAGGACTTGGGGCCGGTTGGGTTCATGATGGGTAATGGTGACCAGCCTGCTGCTATCAAGGATGCAAGCGGTACTTGTGGAACTTCAAAGTCCTCTTTGATGGCAACTCCCCAAAGGGTAGTGGGTAACATTTCTGAGGAGGATGCATATTTAGAAGATGTTGTGGAGAAGGCTGCAGATGGACCAAATGGTGGTATGTCCCCTCTTGGCCTGGGCCCTGTGAGTGCACCTACAGTGAATGACGCAGTCCAGGTTGAACCTAAACGCCTGGAGAATGGGTTTGTAAAGGTGGATGAGAAACACCTTACACTTGTTAAGGAAATTTTAGATGGGAGTGATGCTTCGATGAGTAGGTCAGATGGGATGCAAGAAATTTCTGGGAGGCAGGTGGCCAGTGTTGAGCTTGTTAATCATTTTTCAAGCCTGGTGACCACTGACATGGTTCTGGACTATGACCTGGATACTTCCAGGACTCAGGTGGGGCAGATCTCTACATTTGTTGGTTCTGGTGTTGCGTCAAGGTCTGCTTCTATTGGTAACTGTGAACAAGAGATGGAGTTTTGGAAGCCCTCTAATGCTAAGGAGGGAGCTGTACTAAATTCAGGTAATAGTTCACTATTGGATAATATTGGTGGAGATTGTATTGGGATGAAGGGCCTGCAGAATGGATGTGCTTTGGTGGAACCTTTACCCTGTCCGGTGACGGATGCTAATGATTAGTCTCAACAGGAACAGGGAGTGAGAGAAGAGTATCAGGTGGTGCGCATCTCTGGTAAATGGGGGGATTGCGTTGATAGTGAGACAGAAAATGATGGTGGTATGGTTCAGCCTTCCTATAGTGATATGGTTCAGGGTTTCACAAGAAAAGTATCGGTGAATGAGAAAGTGAAATCTGACCCACCACGAAGGAGGTCGTGGAAAGATTATTCTCACTAACCAATGCCTATGGCTACCAGATCTTCTAGCGGGAAGGCGGGATGGATTGCACAATCTTCCAAGGAGCTCCTTTCTTTGGAGAAGCTCAATCTTAGAAGGAAGTATGCCAAGATTTTGAAACACTATGAAAGTTCGGAATGGGAATCGGCTACCGTGGATGAGGCCGTTTTTCTGGGATGTGGTGATGGGTCTGATTTTTATGATATGTAACTGTTTTCTCAGCTTGTTGTGTCTGTCTGTTGTACTTTTCTTTTATTTTCAATAAATGGTCAGAGTTCTACCTCTGACTCAGCTTTCTTAGTACAACATATATTAATCATACTTTTCTTCTTTTTCAAATCCATATATAGTAAAGTTATAAACTCGGTGAACTTTACAATCACAAATAAATAGATTTCATTCATATTATCTAGTTCCAAGGATAGAAGTCCAATTTATGTGAATATATCATATTTCTTCATCATCGAACACATATATAAGTAAAAATTATACACCGGTTCAAGTTACAATTTTTCATTGCAAATGGGATGACAATAGTTATGCAGTGAAATTCAATGAATTTTGATTTTTGAAGGATAATTTCAATGTAGAAGGGTATAATGATGATAAGTTCATAATGAAATCACAAGAAGTGTAGGTATTTTATGTCTCAGATCCAAAAAACAAGAATTGGTCAAATATCCTATTGGGGACCACAACAACTGCAGGGTTAGATGAAAATTAAATTGGGGATATCCTTTTCATTAGGAGATAACTACCATTTAACGATGGTCCCAATGTAGTAAATTCCTTGTACGTTAGAGGGTAATATAAAGAGAAGATTTGGATACTAAATATAGGATCCATATCCCTTCAACCTTTAAAGAAAATAAATAGATTTAAATGATAAGGTTAAAGTTTTCTTTAATATACTATGATTTTCTTCATAATATCATAGGTTATCTACTACATTTATGTAATCTAAATCAAATGTCTGACTACACATACATATAATGACTTCTCCAAATTATGATGTTACTAATCCCTAGTAAGAACAAATGGTTGATGTTGAAACTTTAGAATTATTAGGGTATCGATAACAAGTTGATGAAAAAACAATAACGATGTAAAATCTCTATTTTAAATAAAATTATCATGGTAAGGAGTAAGGGAATAAAATTTTAGGTTGTGTTGATTAAACACAGCAAATCTATTGTCCCCCAAAATTCAATTCGCATTAGTTATGTTGGGGTCAAAATAAGAATGAATTTACTGATTGATATAGATACATGTCACCATATCCATATTGTATTGAATTAAACTCTTTGGGAAGATATTAAGGTAATGTTACAATATAGTTTCTCTATTTTAATGAAAATTTATGTAATGAAAAATTGATTTACTTTTCATTATCCATTTCATATTTCATTTATTCTAGATTATTTCTATATGAAATGTGTCTTAATTTCCACTTGAAAACATCATGGAGTCTTTCATACACTTCTTACAAAGCATTATCTCCTGGATTCTAAGGGTAAATTAAAGTCAAAACCATCGATTATGCAAACACACATCATAAAACATGATACATGGATAGATTTCATTAGTCATCATGAAAATAAAGCATTTCATGTTCAATGTAGTCAAAAATAGTTTATTTGAAATTATTTGTTTTATCCGCTTTGATTCAAAATTTCAATTTATAAAAAAATAAAGGAGTGATGAAAATAAAAAACATGCAACAAAACAAATGTACCCCTATCATAAATCAATGATTGGGTACGCTCAAATTGAAAAGAAAATGGAATTTATTTTAAATATATAATAAAAAATTTATATGATGTGAAAAAACAGATTTACTTTGTTTATATGTATATTGATGAATCAAAATATTAAGCCACTTCTATCTCACATCAGGTGCTATGGAAAAATGAACAAATAAATAAATGGGTAATGTATTTGATGAAAACGCACAAGTGGTATGGGAAGAATGAGTCAGTATGACATAATAGTAATTCGTTAAACTTTATAATAGTAATACATAAAAATCTATATTTATGTTCATGTTTTTTTATATGGTTTAGACACAAGAATCATTATCGGTCATACCTTAAGAATAACTAATTTGAGTAGATTAGAAGTGGCTATAATAATATGGCCACATTAGAGGTGAAGGTATTGGAGTGTCACCTCGAATATATTTTGAGAATATAAAGATGTAGGGAGATACATATGAGATGATGAAAGGACTACATACACAAATAGATGCTTTGAAATATATTATTTTCCTATCTAGTTTGGTGGACCAATGGATTCAAAAGGATCAAAGTGAACTAAAAGTTCAAAAAATATTAGTACATGAAGAGCCACATAAACCCACTAGCTTTTTATAAATCCATTCCCCTAAACCACTTTACCTAACCCGAGGTAATCAATTTTATCATTAATATTTCTCATAAATTTGAATTAAACAACATCTGATAACATTATTTTACTAAAATTTTACAGGGTGGATTTTTATGTGATTTATATCTATCAATACCCATGTGTCTCCTTGTTGCATGGGGTACATTCTATAACAATATAGGAGACATGATACAAAACAGAGAACTCCCAAAAGATCACATTAGGGTGGGGATTGATGTAGCTCATGAGCCAACAACTGAGTTGAATGTTCCACTTAATTATCTAGATATTACAACAGTCAATGATGCTATTATAACTTTCATATAATGGCCATTTAATATTATAAAGATACATTAGGTTTTTCCTTAATAATTCTTTTCAAATGAGAAACCTTTAACATTTGATAAAAAGGGTATAAAATGAGGTATGGTATTACAGACTGATTAAATGATGGTGAAAATAAATGTTGGATCAAGACAATCTAGTGACTCGACCAAAAAACAAAAGGACCTTCTAGGAGTACCTTCTCTCCTCTAGTTCCACTGCAGCATATATTAACATTGCAAGTTTAAGCAGAAACCATATTCAAAGATGGAGATATATCTTAAATTCAATATAAAGAATTTTTTTTTGGAATTTTCATTATATAGATGGTTATACTAGAGTGTAAATGAGATTATCATGTTTCAATGGTCAGGAGTCTTAGTTTTGAATACATACATGAGGTACATTTTCATAATATTTCTCTCTAAAAGATGATCCACTATGCTCATTAAATTTATTAAGTATTCATATTTTCTATAGGAGTTTATATTACTAAAATGTAAATGGAAAACCTTAAAAAGCATGATTTTTATTCATTATTACTTGTATCATTTTATACATAAGAAATTTCTTTGGAAGTGGGATAAATTGATAAAAAAAAGATAACTTAAGTGAGGTGTTTGAGAAAAATATAACAAATTAAAGACTCTTGTTGATGCCTATAATGTAGAGGTAAAACTTTACAATCTAATTATATAAAATATATTTCTGTTTTTTCATTAATTTTATGTTTTTTTGAAGCACTTGATGTTGATCACAATTAATTTGGATACCCTAAATGTTTAGTTTTTCAATCCAATGCTTGGATTTCCATTAAAATGACCACACATGATGTGTATTATAAATTTTTAATGCACTAAAATCAATATTTTATACATGAATTTGGAATTATATGTTTCGGTTTTTGTTTTAATGAGAATTTTGTTACGATAGGGATATTTATAAATATAGGCTAAATCATGGCATAAGGTTGGTGACAAAAAATAAGAAGCCTTTGGATTTCTTTAAATGAAAACATATTAATGTATATATAGAAATATTTAAGTACTAAAACATATTTAAAAATAATTTACTTATTTTGGTCAATGTTTCTGTAGTTCCCAAATAAAAATAACAACAATGATTATGCATATTACATTTGAAATTTTTTGAAAGATTTCATATATAATCAAAATACTAGCAACCCCAAACAATTAATTTCTAAAGGAAATTATAATTTCATTAAAAATATTTCTTAATAATTTGTTTTTTAATATTTTCTCAATAATACCAATATTTACAACAATCTATGTACTCAAAAGAAGTAAATTTGATTAGAGATGATTTGGTAGAGTACATGGTGTCATAATATATTCTGAAATTAGATTTAGGAGGTTACAAATTATGTTTGTGATGTAGTATGGGCTATGACCTTAGAGATACATTTGGGATGTGAAACATTAGCAGCATAATTCTTATATATTATTTTGACCTATTTCTCAAAGAGAATTATAATGGAGGGTTATGCTCTATGGATTCTGAAAGACCTAGTAACATGTTTTAAGATGATCGTGATCATGATATATTGGACTTCAAGGATAAAACTGAGAAAATAGATATAGGAAAATAGTTCAATATTGTATACAAACATCAGGAAAAGGTGACTTACCACTAATTATATAGTTAAATTTTTCATCATTTTATTTTTTATTTTTTAGTTAATTTCCTAATCATTTTTATCTGATACATATTTAGTTTTTTTCATATATATTTAGGGAATTCATAATTTTCTTTTAACTATCTATAATAATCCAAAAAAAGAAAGAACATTTTCCTTTTATATAGAAGAGGAAACTGAGTGCACTTGAAATGTGAAGCGAATTGTAAGGATGCATCTATCAAGGGATTGGGAAATATTTGAAAGAAAATTATGACTTCCCAAAATATTTTTCATGAGAATTATATTTAATGGTGTAGTAATCAACCAATCCAAAACCACCTAGACTTCAATCGAATACACAGTGTGCTCGATATGACTTGATGTATATGTTTTTAGTTTATAAATTGCATTTTAGTTCGAAAAATAACCACATAATAAAAATACAGAAAACACATTCATATTGTTTAAATAATTTTTAACAATGATACATAATTCATTTATGACACTTATGAATCAACCACACTTAAATCTGATACATGGTGTGTTTTTTGTGACTTAAAGTGTGTGTTTTTAGTTTTAAATTGACATTTTAGATCAAAACACATGTGACATACTCCAAACTGAGAAACACATTAAGATTGTTTTGATAATTTGAAAAACTATTCCATATGTTTTTTTGATGTGTACGAATCAATATCACTTAAATCTGATACATGGTGCATTTGGTATGACTCAAAGTGTATGTTTTTAGTTTATAAATTTCATTTTAGTTCAAAATAGACATCACATACTCAAAATCAAGAAAAACATTCATATTTTTTATCTGATTTTGTAAAATGACACCTAAGTCATTTTTGATGTATAGGAATCAATTGTACCTCAATCTGATAATCAATGTGTCTGGTATGACTCAAAGTGCGTGTTTTCAGTTTAAAATTCGTATTTTATTTCAAAACAAACGTGACATACTCAAAACTGAGAAAACACATTCATATTGTTTTTATATTTTATAAAAAAATAAGTTATTTTTGATGTATATGAATCAACCTCACCTCAATATGATACCTGGTGTGTCTGGTATGACTCAATGTGTATTTTTTTAGTTTATAATTTAAATTTTAGTTCAAAACCCATGTCACATACTCAAAATTAGTAAAACTAATTTAGAATATTTTGATAATTTATGAAAATGATACATAAATCATTTTGACTTATAGGAATCAAATTTACCTAAATTAGATACATTGTGTGTCTGGTATAACTCAAAGTGTGTGGTTTTTGTTTAAAATTGACATTTTATTTCAAAACATATGTGACATGATCAAAATAATGCAAATGAATTCATATTATTTTTATAATTCAGAACACTAATCCATAATTCATTTTTAATTTTTAGTAATCAAATTCACCTCAATCGAATATATGGTGTGTATGGTATGACTTGAAGTGTTTGTTTTTAGTTTAAAATTGACATTTTATTTCAAAACACACGCCACATGCTCAAACCTAAGAAAAAACTTTCAAATTATTTTGATACTTTAGAACAATGATCCATAACACATTTTTGATTTCTATGAATCCACCATACCTCAATTCCATACATAGTGTTACTAGTATGACTCAATGTGTATTTTTTTAGTTTAAAACTGAAATTTTATTTCAAAAATATGTGACATACTCAAAACAAAGAAAACAGATTCTTATTATTTTGATACTTTAGAAAAATTATCCATAAGTCATTTTTGACGTTTCATAATTGACTACACATCATTATTAAATGTAATGTGGCTGATATGACTCAAAGTTCATGTTTTGAATATATAAGTATCGTTTAAGTTTAAAAAGTGTGTCATATATAAAAAACTAAGAAAATGGTATTGGGTTGTTTTAAAACATTATAAATAACTTATAAAAAATTTTAATGTGTATGAATAAACCACAACTCAATATGATACACATTTTTTCTGGTATGATACAGAGTGTGTGTTTTTTGTTTAAAATTGACATTTTAGTTAAAAACACACATGACTTAATCAAAACCAAGAAAATACATTATGATTTTTTTATACTTTAGAAAATTATTTTTAAGTCATTTTTGACATATAACAATCAATCACACATCAATTCAACACATAATGTGGTTGGTATGACTCAAAGTACATGTTTTCAATATAGAAGCTTCAATTAAGTTTAAAATGTGCATCACATAGAAAAAACTGAGAAAATGTGCTTTGATTGTTTTCAAAATTTAGGAAAACAATTCATAATTCATTTTTTACATGTATTAATTTAATACACATCAATTAGACACACGATGTGATTAGTATGACTCAAATTTCATGTTTTCCATAGAAAACTTTCATTTTAGTTTAAAACGCGTACTGCATTATCAAAACCAAGAAAAAAACATGAATTTTTTTAAAACTTTATAATGTGATCCATATTGAATTTTTGATGTGTATGAATTTATTTTACATCAATATGACCAATGATGTGGTATATATTACTTGAAGTGTGTGTTTTTAATATAGAAGTGTCATTTTTGTTTAAGATGTGATTCAAATAACCAAAACCAAGAAATAAAGCTCATGTTATTTTAAAACTTCAGAAAAATGATCTATAATTCATTTCTGACATTTAAGGATTAGCCTCACATCAATTTGATAGATGATGTGATAGGTATGACTTGAAGTGCATGTTTTTAGTTTAAAATTGATGGTTTAGTTCAAAACACGCACCATAGAATCAAAAATGATCAAACACATTTATATTATTTTGATACTTTAAAAAATGATCCATAACACATTTATAACATGTAGGAATCAACCACACATCAATTTGAGAAATGTCATGCTCGGTTTGACTCGTAGTGTATGTTTTTAGTTTAAAATTGACATTTTAGTTCAAAACACACATGACATGCTCAAAACAGATAAAACACATTGATGTTGTTTTATTACTTTAATGAAATGATCCATAATCCATTTTTGATTATAGGAATTGAAAACATGTTAATCTAACACATGATGTGACCCATATGACTTGAATTGTGTGTTTTCATTATTAAAGTTTCATTTAAGTTTAAAACACATTCCACATAGCTAAAACCAAGAAAACAAACTCTCATTGGTTTAAAAATTTAGGAAAATAATTCATAATTCTTTTTATGTGTAGGAATCAACCACACATCAATCTGACACATTATGTGGTTGGTATGAATCTAATTCCATGTTTTCAAAATAAAAGTGTCATTTTATTTTAAAACATGTCACATAGAAAATACTGAGAAAAAGAGTTCATATTGTTTTAAAACATTATAAAAATTATTCATAACTCATTTTTGATGTGTGGGAATTGATTATAAATCAATCTGATAGATGATGTGGCATGTATGACTCAAAGTGCATGATTTCAATATAGAAGTTCCATTTTAGTTAAAAACGTGTTTCATATAGAAAAAACTAATAAAACAAGATTGGGTTGTTTTAAAACTTTTTGAAAATGATCCATAATTCATTTTTGATGTGAAGAAATTGACTGTAAATTAATCTGATACACAATGTTGTCGATATGACTTAAAGCTTGTATTTTCAATATAAAAGATTCATTTTAGTTTAAAACATCCATCATATATCCAAAATCATGAAATTGAGATCATGTTATTTTCAATATTTAGTAAAGTGAACCATAATAACTTTTTGACATGTATGAATCAACTAAACTTTAATCTAGCACACGATGTGGTTGGTGTAACATCCTAGGTAAATAAAGAATAAGACATTTTCATATTTATTAATATTTTTGAGTTAAATATTAATTTTACATTAAATGGTATGCTATGTTCGATAGCGTACTCGATACACAACAACGAGTTTCTTTGAAATCTTACATTGCACACAACATTGAGTTATACTGAAAAATAACAATAAAATATTATTATTTTAAATAGAAGTTAATGTTTAGCCATTGTAATGGCAGGAAAGAGCAGAACTAACTAAAAAATGATTATAACTATTTGTTAAATGTTTTTACATTTATCAAATAAATTTTAGACTCTTAAAATAAGAAAGAATCCAATTTTAAGCACAAATATTCTAATATTCTTTAAAAGGTCAACTTACCAGCTTTTGTTGGAAAACCATTTTTAAATATAGATTTTGTCACTTCTATATGTTCTAATTTAAAAAATAATATTCTTCTTTATAATTTGGACATAAAAATTTACTTTGGATGAAATTTTGGTATTTTTATGATAATGTTCATTTTTTTAATGAATAGTGAAAAATACTGCATTTTAATTCAAAACTACCTTTTAATCTAATTTATTTATATGGTTAGTTTATCTTTTTAATTGGTTTTAAAGTTTAATTAGATTATTTTTTTACCATTTAATCTAATTTTGTTCATTGTAAATAATTTCACTTGGAATTTGGACATAAACAAGTGTCAATCTTTTGATAGTTATTATTTCTTAAAAACATTATTTTTGTTTTGACAACGGGAATTAATTATAAATTAATTTATTCCACTTATATGTTTTGAATTTGGAAAAATGGATTCCATATCTGGAATCAGGAGGTCCAAATTCTGTAAATAGGTAACTTTTATTTTTATACATTTTAAATATTTACATCAGTAAATATTTTATTTACCATGGTTAAAGGGTAAATATGGTAAATAAGGGTAATAAAATAATATTATAATAATATTAAGTTACCCTTAAATGTTTCCTAATCCTATTGGTTGATACATTTCCGACCATGATGATCATTGGGTCTATTTTGGGACCCCATAGAGCCACTTAGAAGTAATAATGACACTTTATATTAACTAATTTAAAGTAAAGACAAAAATTACATAAACATGTATCTTTTAGTAAATCAATTTTTACATGGGGTTATATAAGTTATATCTTAGAGTATAAAAAATCATTTGAAATCTAAAAATATTTCCTAAATTATGTTATTTTATTTATAATTTTTAAACGTGAAAAAAATAAAATTATTTATGACACAATGATGATGCAGTGATTACCTTATTAATGAATGATTTAAATAAGTGAGATTATAAAATTAAAAAAAAACTATCCAAAACCTATCCAATTATTATTTTATGATTTTATTTATAACAAGAGTCATTTTATCTTTGAATTAAATAAGTTTTGGACCTTTAGAAACTGAAAATCATTATATAATAAAATAATATTTTCAAACTTTTCTAAAGAGCCCCTCCCCCCCCTTATAAAAGGACACCACCTATAACCCATTACTCACACCTATAAATCCCTTTGTATCATTAAAAATCTGCCCAATTAAGCTTCCTACATCCCTATCTTTCACCTAGAATCCTTACCTTATGCAAAAGGCACTTCAAGAAATCCTTTTGGTTCAAACCAAAGGGAGTTACCTGATTTAAAGGTAACGCCCTCCCATAAGTTCTTTTCTTTTATTTTACTTCTCCACCCCCCTAAACTCTTTTTATTAATTTATTTTATAAAAATTATAGTATACTAAATATACTATGTTGTTTTTATGAAAATTATTTTAACTACACTTACACACGCCTCCATCTAATGGGTAAAGAACATACTATTTATGTGGACGGCAAACTACTGCCTCACGAAACGATGATTGTTCAATCTTCTCCTACCACCTCTTATGGTGTTCATTATAATGGAACTGTATTTATATTTGATATATATTATATTTATATTATCTCTAAACTTCTATATTTTTCATTTATAGCATACCTTAATGTTTTCCAAAATGGGTAAATGTGATAATTTCATTTGAGGAAGTGCAGACTACCTCCCCCTCAAAGTGATATGACTTATTCATACCATACATGGAATGTATAAAGGATGGAGTTAGTGAACTTATTTAATGTATATAAAATATTTTATTATACTTTAATTATATTATACCTATGTATCATTTGGTTTTCATTCCTTTTAAAATGAAAAAAATAAATGAAAGTGGCGTTCATGCGTATGTACGGCTTACCGTCTCTAGGAACGGTGCATTTAATTTTCATATATACAAATGATATGGACTATTCTAAATGAATATATACTAGATATGTATTATTTATATGATATTTAAACCATTAATATAATTCTTTATATAATGGAATTTTAATCACATGGACAAATTGTAATTATAAGAAGTTCATTTTCGACTCAAATACCAAATATCGACAAAATAACCATTATTTACTTAAATGATTATATAATGTTTATAAAGAGGTAATAAGTGATATAAAAGGAATAATAAAACTGAAAAGGTTCTTAATCAAGTATAAATTAGCTTTATTTTATTATTCAAGAGATTAAAGAACGAATGGGTCAAGTCGGACCCGAGGTAAGACTTCATCTCAATCTCCTTTTATTGAGGCATGTTTTGATTAATACATGACTTTGTTATATATGATTTATAAACACCTTTTACTTTTCATTTTATTCAAATGGAATCTTTTTTTATGAATTTTTTTACTAAATGAAAAAAAAGAATGTTTCTTTTTAACATACACGGTGATAAAGACCTTTTCTCCACCATGAGTATTATTTGATCTTTGACTTCCTTAACAAGCCATAGTGTTTTTTTAAAGGAAAATAAATACCATATACCCTTTTTACGTATTTTTGTATTGAAATGGTTTTGATAAAGCATTGATTATTTCAATATCTTCAAATGATATATTGTGATTGAAATGTGGAGTTGTTATTTTACTTTTATTCTTATTTTACGTGTAGTGAATATGTAATGGTTATTGGGCATTGTTTACATATACGGGTGGTTATGAGATAACACTAGGGTGGGTGAGCATGAGATTACTCTCCAATGCATTGGGTAATGTGACGGAGGTAAGCATTAATGTTTCTCCGAAGAGATTTAGGGAATATACTGTGATGGGTATTCCAATGTAACTCCCTACGTAGTCGTGATAGCTAAAATGTAAGTATGATGTGGATGCCAAAAGTTGCCTTTATGATATATGATTTCTATGAGTTATTCATAAATCTTATGATTTCATGAGGAATGTTAAAAATCTTATGTTTTTATGGACTAATGTTTCCTTTATTTATTTTATAACCCTTACTGAGCTTTTTATGATCATCCCAGGTTTTCAAATGTTTTTCACAGGACATAAAGATTAATAGATTCAAGGATGGGATCAAGGAAAAGTCATGTTGTCTAAAATATGGAACTAGACATGACTATTTTTTCAAGAGTTTTTATTTTATGAAAAAAATGGAAACTGAGTATAAGTGTCTACATTGTAATTTTTTGAGATGTAATAGTTATGGCCTAATTCTCTAAAACTATAAACCTAAAAGGATACTCAATGTGAATTATTCATTTAATTCAAGATTATGTAATGTTTAAGGTCGGGTCCTTATAGTTGGTTTCGGAAGTCAATTTAGATAAATTTAGTAGTTAGGATATTGTAAAATTAATATCCATAAATTAATTTATCGATGATTAAAATGATATTGCATTTAAAGATTACCATGTTGCTTCACCTAAGATATTTCTGTGTTCAGATTGATTTTCCATAGAGGAAACAGGGTAGCTATAATGGGACGACATCAGGAGGAAGACAACCTTCCAAATTAGCAACCTGAGATGGTTAGAATCATAACTGAAAAGTTTTTTACAGTGATGGAACAATTGACTCGGGCTATAAATGGTGGCGGTATCCATGCATGAGATCAGCCAGATCAACCACAGAGGAACATGTCAATAGTGGAGCATTTCATGAGGCAACATCTCTCATCATTCAGAGGATCATCTGACCCTGTGCTAGCTGAAGGGTGTATTAAAGAACTAGAGAACATTTTTAATGTCTTGGGGTGTTCAGAAAATCAACATGTTAGTCTCTCTGTTTACCATTTTGAAGGTGAAGCTAATCAGTGGTGGTCGATGATGAAAAATATCAGGGATAGTGAGGAGATTGATGCTCTTGATTGGGATGAATTCAAAGGTATGTTTCTTGAGAAATATTTTCCTAAGGTGGTTCATCTTAGGATAAAAAACAATTCTTATAATTGAGTCAAGAGGATGACTCGGTGGATACTTATGAAGAAAAAATCACTCGGCTGGCAAGGTATGCTCCAAATTTCATATGAGATATTGATAGCAAAATCTATCATTTTTACTCAGGATTAAATCCAAAGTATCAAAGGGCTTTATCTTCTTGTAAGTTCAAAAGTTATGAAAAACTTGCTCAATGTGTGTAGAAGGTGGAAATGGAGTTTGTCGATGATCAGGTGTTCTTTGAAAAACAACAGAATAAGAGGTCAAGGTGGCAGATGAAAGGGAAGAACTCTTAAAAAAAGTCTGACGGTAAGAAACTTAATTTTACAGTTTGTGAAAATTGTGGTAAAAAGAATGTTGGGGAATGTTTTTTGAATTTTTTTAAGTGTCATTGATGTGATAAGATGGGACATAAGGCTCGTAATTGCACTGAAAAGGTCAAGGTAATGGTAAGAAAAAATCTGATTTACAGTTAGTAAAATGTTTTATGTGCAATGAAATGGGTCATTTTGCAAATGAGTATCCAACAAATAACTCAACTGAGGGAAATCAGCCAGAATACAAGCAGAAAGGGGTGGTTAAATCCTTTGCAACTACTTCAGTAGATGTTGGGATATAAAATGAAGTAGTATCAAGAACATTGTTTGTTTGTTCAGATTATGCCAACATGTTGTTTGATTCAGGGTCTACACATTCTTTCATTTCTGAGAATTTTTCTTGTAAATTTCGAATTCCATCTCAAGATATATATAGCATCCCGCCTTTTTAATACACAACTTTTCATTACATTTTACATACAGAGGATCTTTAAAGTCTAGTGTCTTGGAAATCAGGAACATAACACATGAAAACAACATAAAACATTCTTCTTAAACACTTGAAAGGATTCTTCATTATTCATCCTAAGTTTATTACAACATATCATAACCTGGGAGCATACATCAAAGGAAAGGGTGAGAAGAAGGCCCATTAAGGGAAACAAGAGAAACATTTTACATGTAAACTTGAGATACATCAATAAAGTCATAATAAATAAATTTAAGGCATGAGAAAGAGATCATGAGGCATATCATAATAAAAATAACGTGTTTCATAACTTGATGATGTGGCTACAACATTTAACTTATACAATCATTTCCATATCACCAAGGTCCATCCCCAAGGGGTCATTAAAAATTTACCAAGGTTATTCACCAAGGTATCGTTAAAATGGTCATCTCTAGAGATTAAGTCTTTACCCAATGCATCGGAGCGCTATCAGGGTGCACCCTTAATTTTTCTTTATTATCATGTGAGCCACATATATCATCATCAAAATTTCATAAATAACCCATATAGCATAAAATAAATGGGTTTCATTTCATAATCATAACATTTTAAAAACTACTTTAAAGACATGATCTTTATGTCACTTTAAACCCACAGAAAAAGGAAAGTGGGATTCATGTATGTAAATACAAGAATTAAAATAGAAAATTTTGATATACATGTGAATACCCCTATAGAAGAAATATCTTTGAGTATTCACTTAATAAAATAAAAGAATTTTAGAAAAAGAGAAAGACATTTTGAGACGAAAATTATGCAGCATAACGGTATGTTACAGGGTTTTAGAAAATATGGAAAAGAGAAGGGACATGGGTCACCCACTCATAAATGATCAATAAAATAGTATAGGGACAGAATATAAAGGATATAAGAACATGGTAATGAAATTTAAATGACATACCATATGAAATGAAAAACTTGAAAGGAATACAAAAATAAGATTTCTCTTATAAAAATTCGGCAGCCTAACGGCGTCACTTATTACTTCTAAAAATGAATTGATGAGATAAAATAGAGTATCTCATCATATGAACATAAAAGGACAGTATGCTGGATATAGATATCATACCCCAACATAATAAAAAAGAACTTGAAAGACTTGACATGAAAATAGAACTTTGAAAATGAGAAGGGTGAAAGAATCCCTTATAAAAATTCGGCAGCCTAACGGCGCCACTTAAACATTCATAAAATGAAATGATGAGAGAAAGAGGGGGTCTCTCATCATATGAACATGAAAAGGTAAGTAATATTAATATAAAATAACACCCCAAACATAATAACATGGGGCTTAAAAGAATCAACATAATTGAGAGTACTTGAAAAGAAAGACAGAGGTAGGATCCCTTACCTTGAAGAGTAACTTCGAAATCTTGAAGTTTGGGACCTTGGGAGGCTTGAGGGAACCTTGGGAGGACTCCTTGGGAGGTAATGAGACCAGAACGTTGTTGAGGAAGATTTTGGAAAGAAAGGATGATAGAATGGCTTGGTATTTATAGGGGAAGTGAGGGGACAAGGCATTAATAGCCAAGGGACACCTCATTGGTGGTATTGGAAAAACCATGGGTTTTCCCATAGTATTATCCCATGGTATTGGACACTTGGGACACCTCATACCTTATATTACTATTCATAAGTCGACCAGAATTATTTCATAATTATTACATCTTTAATGGTGTCATTAAACACCCGAAACTCAAAAACTATATTTTCACTATTCACTGAAAATTAAAATTTCTCAGAAAAATCCCAAAATTTCACCTTAACCAAATATCGATGCTCTGATTTCAAAAATTAACTCCATTTTATGAAAATAATTTTCTAAATATTTTTAATTTAATTTTTAAATAAAAACACTATTCAATGAAAATTCAACCGTTTCAGAAAAATCTCAAAAATTCACCGTAACCAAATATCGATGCTCTGATTTCAAAAATGAACTCCATTTTAGGAAAATAATTTTCTAAATATTTTTAATTTAACTTTTAATTAAAAAAACTATTCACCTAAAAAAAACTAATACTTGACTAATAATTTTTGAAACAGTAGTTTACCTATTTTATTGAATCACATTACTTAATCAAAGTGCCAAAATTATATTAATACTTTCTTTAAGTGAGATTACTAATCCATTTGGTCACATTACTAATCCTAAGCATAAAATAACTATTCATAATTTACTATTCACAAAAAAAATAAGTTGATCTTATTAAATTTTAAATTTCATACTGAACACATTTCCAGAAGACCATTTTTTGAAAATCATTACACTTCATTAATTATTTAAGGTTTACATAAATATTTTAAAATATCCCTTTTTTCCAAAATTCAACAATAATATGCATACTATATTTATTCTGACACTTTAGATTCACAAATTTCACCATAAGAAGAAATCACAATTTTTATTTAAATCAAAGGATTAAACAAGGAAGTTACGGTCTCGTTACATATCCCCTTATAAAACCAGCATAGGACCTAAGAGTAAGGTGTGCTAGGGTGATAGAATCTTGGGGCGGCTCGGCCAAAATTTCCCGAGTAGTGATTTCTATCAGCTTGAACTTATCGCGAAGTCGATTCCATTCCAGCTTCACACGATGAAGTTCGGCTTGGTTTTGGTCCAAAGCAAAGCCCAAAGGTGCTACCTCCCTCCCGAGTTCCATCAGATGGGATTCCATCGGCCTGAGACAACTGGATGGGGCCATCGAATCTTCTTTCTATATTAATTAATCAAGATCACTTGTATTTATAGACAATAATCACAAAATTTAGTTTCCAACAATCATATTGACCAATGGTCATATAACAATCGAAACCCAATGGTCTTATTTTAATTATACTCATTTTATTAAATGAAATAGTTTTGTTGAGTATAAAAATAAAATAACACACAGAGTTAGGAAACAAAATTTATTCAAAATTTCAGGTCGTTACAATATAAATCCCGAACTTATGGTAAAAACATCGGGAGGAAATGTTGAGAAAAAAATGAATTCATAAGAACCTTCATGTCCTTGTGTGCGGAAGAATATACCTGCAAACCTTATTGTTTTTTCTCTAGTAAAGTTTCATATTATTTTGGGTATGGATTTGATTTCCATTTATCATGCTAAGATTAACTACAGAGCTAAAGTGGTTTCTTTTCATAAATAATTTCAGTTTTTGTACAAGAAATAACCCTTACTTTTGATAAAATATCAGGAAGCAGATAAATTAGTAAAAGATGGAAATGAATGTTACCTTGCACATATTGTTGAAAATAAAGTAATTGTTCATATTAATGATATTCCAGTAGTAAATGAGTACCTTGATGCTTTTTCAAATGAGTTTCCTGGTATTATACCTAATCAGTAAGTTGAATTTACTATTGAATTAGTTCTTGATGCACATCCAATTTCAAAACCCCCTTATCGAATGGCTCAAATTGAACTTTTAGAGTTAAAGAATCAATTGCATGAGTTATTAGATAAAGGTTTTATTTGACCTAGCGCATCACCATGGGGCACTCCTGTCTTGTTCGTTAAAAAGAAAGATGGTTCAATGAGACTTTTTATTGATTATAGAGCCTTGAATAACATCACTATTAAGAACAAGTATCCTTTGACTCATATCGATGATTTTTTTTATCAGCTCCCGGGAGCTTAGTATTTTTTGAAGATTGACTTCAGTTCGGGGTACCATTAGTTGAAATTAAAGGAATCATACATTCCGAAGACCACGTTTCAAACTAGATATGGCCATTATGAATTTGTGGTTATGCCTTTTGGGTTGACCAATGCACCTGTTGTATTCATGAATCTTATGAATATAATTTTCCGTGAGTTCTTGGATAAGTTTGTGGTTGTGTACATTGATGATATTTTGGTTTGTTCCAAAAGTAAAGAGGAACATGAAAGTTATTTAAGGGTTGTCTTTAAAACCTTAAAAGAAAAGAAATTGTATGAGAAATTCCGAAAGTGTGAGTTTTGGTTACAACAAATTTCATTCCTTGGTCACATTGTTTCCAAAAATGGCATAACTGTTGATCCTAATAAAACAAAATTTGTTTAAGAATGGAAAAGACCCAAAAATATAACCGAGATCCATAGTTTTAATGGTTTAGTAGGTTATTACCGGAGGTATGTTGAAAATTTTTCACGATTATCTAGCCCATTGATTAAGTTAACTCAAAAGGGTATTAAGTTCATTAGGACAAAATAACGTGATGATTGTTTTCAGGAATTGAAAATAAACTTGGTGAATGCTTCAGTTTTGGCACTACCTTCTAGAAATGGAGAGTTTTTTGTCTATAGTGATGCTTAATTAAAAGGTCTTGGTTTTGTCCTTATGCAGAATGATTAGGTAATTGCTTATGCTTCACATCAGTTGAAACCTCATGAGTTAAATTACCCTACACATGATTTAGAATTAGCTGTTGTTGTTGTTTCTTTAAAAATTTAGAGGCATCATTTGTATGGAGTAAAGTTTTAAATATATACTGATCACAAAAGTTTGAAGTATATATTCACTCAGAAAAAAATTGAACATTAGATAAAGTATATGGATAAAATTAATCAAGGATTATGATTACATAATTCATTACCATCCAAGAACGGAAAATAAATTGGTTGATGCTTTGAGTAGAAAAAGTATTGATATATTAACCATGTTACATTTGGAACAAGATCCTTTGACTAAATATTTGTTGAACATTGGTATAGAAGTTGTTGGTTCAGGAAATTCCCCATTTTGGTTTCAGGTGTCAGTGAAATCATCTCTGTTAGAAAGAATTAAGCAAGCATAGAAGGAAGATAGTGAGTTGAAGAAAAAGGAAGAGTTGGTTCAGAAGGGTAAATTTCTTGATTTTAACAATGATAATGGTTGTATTTTGAGATTTGGAAAGAGATTATGCCTGCCTTTTGATTCATAATTGAAGAATGAGTTATTATGTGAAGCTCATAGTTCTCCGTTTTCAGTTCATCCAGGCAGTACTAAGATATACTGAGATCTTCGGGAGTATTACTAGTGGGATGTAATGAAAAGAGATATTGCTGACTTTACTATGAAGTGTTTGAATTCTCAACAGGTTAAATTAGAGAGGCATTTATTGAAAGGAATTCTTTAGTATTTACCAGTTCCAGAGTGGAAATTATAAAATATATCCATGGAATTCATTGTGGGATTACCTAAGACATCTCGAGATAATAATGCAATCTGGGTTATTGTTGATTGATTGACTAAATCTTCTCATTTACTTCCTATTATAGATACTCTATCTCTAGATCAACTTTCTCAGTTGTACGTTAAAGATATAGTCATGTTACATGGAGTTCCCCTCTCCATTATATCTGATCATGATCCTAGGTTTACTTATAACTTTTGGAAAGGCCTTCGAAAGTCATTGGGTATAGAATTAAATTTTAGTATAGATTTTCATCTGCAATCAGACAGACAGTTAGAATGAACAATTCAGACCTTGGAGGATATGCTACATTCTTGTTCACTGGATTACCAGGGAAGTTGGGACCAACACCTTTCTTTGGTTGGATTTTCTTATAATAACAGTTTTCATTCCAGTATAAAAATGGCTCCATTTGAGTAATTATATGGGAAGCGGTGTCGAACTCTATATTTTCATGATGAAGTAGGTGAAAGGAAGTTGATGGGACCAGAATTGGTAGAAGAGATGGAAGAAAAAGTTCAGTTGATTTAGAAGCACATGAGAACATCTCAGAGTAGGCAGAAAAGTTATGCAGACAACTGGAGGAAGGATATTTCTTTTGAGGTTGGTGATCATGTCTTTCTCAAAGTTTCTCTATGGAAAAGTGTGATTCATTTTGGTAAGAAGAGAAAGTTTATTCTGAGGTTCGGTGATGTCCCGGACCCGACTACCCCTCAACCCGAGCCCCGAGCCCGGTTGGCCACATGACCCCTGGCTCGTCTCCCCATAGGATAGGGGCTTCCGACTAGCAACGGGGGTGTAATGGTAAATCAGTGGGGAGACTGTACCCCCACGTTAGAGTACACAGCGGTATAGTAGCAAAGTAATAGAAATAGTGTAATCACAACCAATGGATAAACAGGAGAAAAAGGGGAACATACAGACCAACCAACAGAAAAAGGAAAACCCTGATAAATATACAAAAGCCACATAGGCAGTGTCTGATACAAAATGGATGCATAGCATGATGATACAATGGGAAATAGATGGCAAGAATGATATACAGTAATACAAAAAGAGAAAAAAATTATTCCATGAGAATCTCTAGCCACGCCCGGTCCTCTGCTCTGGAACTCCAGCTAGAACATACATGTATCAACAACCTGAAGCTGGGCCTTTTCCCCTACTAGTACCTGCAGCAGTAAAGTATACAGGGGTGCCCAGGAGGCCACTCGGGTAGGGTGTGATACAAGTCTCAATAGGCCACCACCAAAAATGTCTACGTGTAATCCAAATAGGTGTTCACAAAAATAAATAGTGTGTAGTAAACTGCACGTAAGTTAACAAAGTAATAAACAACCCTCCCGCTCAGGTTCCAGAAGGACACCTGGTGGGTCTACCTGCTTCAGCTCAGGGCTGGTATTCTGAACAATCACCAGAGTATAAGTACATATATATATAGGTTATCACTGGCACGAGGTAAACATGCCTCTCTTCTATGCTTCTCACATACGTACATTCATCACTGGCCCGAGGTATAAATGCCTCTTGTCCATAAGCACTGTAGCTGGAATGTGGAAGAAATGTCTCCCACCCATAAAGGTTATATAAGCACGAGGTATAAATGCCTCTCATCCTATTACACAGAGGTTCATCTGGCACGGGGTAAGAATGCCTCCCGCCCACACATGGAGATTCATCTGGAACGGGGTAAGAATGCCTCCCGCCCGCACACGGGTTATCACAAGCATGTAAACACAGTATGGAATAACCATTCACATCACAATATATAAGGCAATCCATCTTATATCAAATCACATTAACAAATCATGGAATTTCCACCTTATAATATCACATATTCACATCTCAAAGAAATATACATTTCAATTTGTTTAAGGGGTTCAGGATATCTCATCCTTGACAACCTCTAACCAAGTCATCTCATTTGCCTAACATGGCAAATGCCTTTCGAGATATATCGTTAAGGTCCAAAGGTGAAAAAGGGCCAAATATCAAGAGATATCACCTATGTTTGGACACTCCTAGTCCACACCTCATCTAAACACCCTACCAAATTTAGATTCATCAATCTCATACCACATGGGTCATTTAGATATGAAGCAGTCAATATAAATACGGGGTTTAACGAAAGACAAACCACGGCATGATGATAACAACTCAAAAAGGAAAAAACCCAAAATGGAAACCATGTGACCACTTACCTTAGAGTTGTAGGCATAGTCTCGCTTGATATCAACCTCAAATTCGCAATAGATTGGAAGAGATCTGAGTTCTAGTCCAATGCCCTGAAAATAGGGCAAATGAGCCTACGGAAAAATAACAACACAGAATGCAAGATTTACCGAGGAAAGAAGGGTGTCTGAGGTAAGCCTTACTGAGGGTGATCCAACACCTTTGACGGATCGAAGAATGGTATTCGGATGAAGAAACGGAAATAGATTGAGATAGGGGAGGGTTTGTTGCTCAAAAGAAGGCTCCCCTCTGGTTATGTCCGCTGGAGGAAGAAAGAAAAGGGTTTAGGCTTTTAAAACAAAACAATGTCAAAATGGTAATTTTACCCAGAACAGGGCTGCACGGTTTAAGTGTATAGTTTACCAAACCGTGCACAAACCGTGCGCATCTCACTGCCTTCATATAAAGGGTCGCATGGTTTAGGCACACGGTTTACCCAAACCGTGCGCAAACCGTGCGCACCTCCCAGCCTCCAGACCAAAGGCCGTACGGTTTACACAACTCGTGCGCAAGCCGTGCACAGGCCATGCGCCCCTTTCTGCAACTCCATTTCTCAAACTTTCGACTCTGAACAAACCCCGGACACTCCCCGGACCATCCTTATAATGCTAAACACACTAAACAAGATTAAAGGAAAGATTCTAAAGAAAACTAATGATCTGTACCTTTGCCAAAGAGTCGGGTCGTTACAACCTCCCCTCCTTAAAGCAACTCATCCCCGAGTTGGCCTTCCGATGATACTGAGGTGTCATCAATGAAAAGCTATGGCTGTTGAGAAAGTATATCAGCCTCTCACTCCCAGGTCTCGTCCTGTACCCGGCTGTGCTGCCAGAGCACCCGTACAAGAGGAACAGACCATCCACGGAGTGTCTTCACACTCCAGTCGAAAATTCGCATCGGATACTCCTTGAAGGAAGCATCCACATACAGTTCCACCTCATCAGGCTAAAAAACATGAGTCTGATCTAAAAATTACTGGCGTAGCTGAGATACATGAAAAACACCATGCATGGCATGATATCTCTGTGGAAGTGAAAGCTAGTAAGCTACTGGTCTGATCTGCTTCACCACCTCAAAGGGTCCTACGAACCTCGGTGAAATCTTACCCTACTTCCGTATACGTATTTTCCCCAACCTCGGTGAGACCTTCAAGAAAACCTGGTTCCCAACCTCGAACTCAAGATTTCTCCAGTGCTTGTTAGCATAGGACTGTTGTCTAGACTGAGATGTCTGCATATGCTTCCTAATAAGTTGTATCTGCTCTATCGTCTCCTGCACATGACATGGTCCTAGAATAGCTGCCTCCCTTGCTTCAAGCCAACACAAAGGTGAGCGACAAGGCCTACCATATAAGGCTTCATAGGGAGCCATCTCAATTGTATCCTAGAAGCTATTATTATAACTGAACTCAACAAGAGGAATGTGTTTCTCCCATGAACCTCCAAAATCGAGAACACATGCACATAACATATCCTCTAGTACATGTAGAGTTCTCTTGGTCTGTCCGTCAGTCTACGGGTGATAGGTCGTGTTCAAAAGTACTTGTATACCCAAGGCCTTCTATAAACCCTGTCAGAACCAAGATGTAAAACTAGGATCTCTATCCAAGACAAAAGAACGAGGTGCTCTATGAAGGTGCACTATTTCCTTGACATACACTCTTCCCAAGTCATCAATTGTGAAGGTCTCCCACATAGGTAAGAAATGTGCGACCTTCATTAGACGGTCGACTATAACCCATAATACTTCATTACCACGAGGTGACCTGGGTAAACTGATTACAAAGTCTATAGAAACATCTTCCCATTTTCACTCCAGAATGGACAATAGTTGTAAAAGCCATGCTAGACACTGATGTTCCGCCTTCACCAGCTGAAAGATGGAACAACGTGTGACAAAACCGAATATTTCCCGCTTCATGTTAGGGCACCAGTACTGTCGTCGCAAATCACGATACATTTTGGTGATGCCTGGGTGAACTGCCCAAGCTGAGGCATGGAAATCCCTCATCAGCTCCTCTCTGATGTCTGATGGGACCCATACATGCCAACAGAACAATAAAGTATCACCTTCATCCATGGTCCATTCTGTAGAGGCATCATTAGCAACACCTTCTCATAGAACAAGGCCTTCCGGATCTGATAATTGTCTAGCCCTGGCCCGTTCCAAAAGAGAAAACGTCACTGCTAAGGTTGAGAGAACAGTTTGACCTTGAACCTTCTGAACCTCAACGTGCATCTCCAAAAATAGGGTCATCAGCTTCCACTCCTCGTTAAATTCTCGAACCACTTGTGAAATAGTTTTCCGACTCAGCGTATCGGCTACTGAATTTTCTTTCCTAGGAGTGTAGGACAGTTCGAAATCAAAGGATTGCAGGTACTCGACCCACCTACATTTCCTGAGATTTAGGTCCTACTAAGTGAAGATATATTTGAGGATTTTGTGGTCAGTGTATACCACAAAGTGCTCTCCCAACAAATAGTGTCTCTAAAATCGTAAGGCATGTACAACCGCTGTGAGCTCGAGGTCGTGCATCGAATAATTCCATTCATGGGGCTGTAACTGACAAGAACCATATGCAACGACTTGCTCGTCCTGCATCAAGACAGCTCCAAGCTCAATACCTGATGCATCGCAAAAGACCGTATAAGCTCTGTCTGGCTCTGGCAAGATCAGCATCGGTGCTGAAGTTAGCTTACCCTTCAGTTCCTGAAAAGCTACCTCACAAGGTTCTGACCAATTGAATCTCATACCCTTTTTGGTCAAAGTTGTAAGTGGTGCTGCTAGGAATGAAAAGTACTGAATGAACTGCCTATAATATCTAGCAAGTCCCAAGAAACTCCTGATATCAAAGAAGTTCTTGGGATGCTCCTAAGAAACTACAGTACTCACCTTCTTAGGGTCAACTGAAACTCCAGACTTAGAAATAATGTAACCCATGAAGTGAACCTTATCTATCCAAAAGTGACATTTACTGAGCTTAGCATAAAGCTGATTCTCTCTTAGTGTATTCAGTATGATCTCAAGATGGGTTGCATGGTCATGTCTCGAGAATGAATAGACTAAGATATCATCCAAAAATACAACCACAAAAGAATCAAGGTAAGGGTGGAAAATATGATTCATAAGAGCCATAAACACTGCAGGTGCATTCGTAAGCCCAAACGGCATGACTAGGTACTCATAGAGACCATACCTACTCCTGAACACCGTACGAGTTATGTCCGAAGTCCTAACACGCACCTGATGATAGCCCGACCTCAAATATATCCTTGAAAACACCTTCGCTCCTCGGAGCTAATCAAAGAGTTCGTCAGTTCGAGGTAAAGGATACCAATTATTAATAGTCAGCTAATTTAACTTATGATAATCCACACAAAGATGAAGGGTACCATCTACCTTCTTGGAAAATAGAACCGGTGATCCCCAAGGAGAAGTACTAGGACGTATAAAGCCATTTTCTTCCAGGTCCTCCAGCTGACTCTTAATCTCCAGAAGTTCCTTAGGTGCCATCCTATAAGGAGGAATGGTCACTGGGGCTACTCCTGGTACAAGCCCAATATTAAACTACACCTCTCGCATTAGAGGTAGACCAGAGAAATCATCAGGAAATACATCACTAAAATGATCCACCGCAGGAGGATAAGTAGAGGTTTGTAACCCTTGGTCATCGAGATAAAGACTGGAAACCTATGTCATGACACCACCCAAACTTTGGTATTCTGGTCCCACTTGTGTCGTACTAAGATCCCATTATCCCTTATGCATATACGTGTGGCCCTCTGGTGACGTAAATGCCACCCTCCGATGATTGCAGTCAATCCGGGCTCTATAGGGAACTAACAAGTCCATCCCAACTATTACATCAAAACCTGTCAAATCTATAACATACAGGTTCTACATGAAAAGGTAACCACCCACCTCGAGGGGGAAATTCTGACAACGATGAATTCCCTCTAAACAGATACCTAAGGGGGTATCTAACGTGATCATGCCATGATATGACTCAACGTTGAGGCCCAAACTTCTGATAATATCCTCTGATATAAAAGAGTGAGAAGAGCCTATGTCAAACAAAGTAGATACTAGAGTAGAGGAAACTAGAATTGTACCTCATACAGTAGACGGCCCGGTGTACTAATCATGCAGCGTAGGCTTGACTGCATAAAACTAGTCGGCACCATGGCCCTGAGTCACAGCCTGGATACCTTGAGCAGACCTGCCCTGCTGGCACTGAGAGTCATTCACCTGATTACCTCTGCCTCGACTGCCGCCACGGCCTGATCGGCCAGCAGTACTCCAGCCGCCTGATTGACGTGATCCTGCCGATCCAGCACCAGATCATGGAGTAGGTATAGATCCCTGCTCACTAGGCCCTATGGGAAAAGTCCTGCAGAAACGGTGGAGATAACCTAACCTACCACAACCTCTGTACTCCTCTATATTTCACATACACTACCTCTTCATATGTCCTGGCACCCCACATTGCTGACAGATAGAAGTACCACCTGAGAAAAGGGTCTAACCACCACTAACACCATGAGAGTCCTCAAAACGCCGCTTCTTTCGAGAAGAAAATCCACTGGACCCCTTAGGTGTCGAACCACTCTGGTCCACACTGTCCGCTTCTCTCAAATTCCTCTCTGTGATCAAAGCCTGATTTACGATCTCTGAAACGGTCGCCAGCCTGAACACGTTAACCTGCGACCAGATGGCGTAACACATTCCATCCTCAAAATTCCTAGTAGTCATGAGATCATCCGTAGCTATTGTAGGAGAAAAAATTCTATAACTCAGTGAAACGAGGAAAATATTCCATAACTATCATGGTCCCTTACTGCAGATTCATAAACTCCCTTGGTCTGTCAGCCCTCAAAGTCTGGGGAAAGAAGTAATCGTAGAAGATGGTTTGGAAATCAGTCCAGATCATATCTCTCTGTTGTCCTGACTGGGTGATGACATCCCACCACCTCCTGGCTAAACCACGTAGCATATAAGCAGCGAGCTTGAAACTTTTCTCTGGAGGCGTCTCAAGATGCTCGAAGATGGTGAGAATAGCTTCCAACCAAGACTCTGTTGAGTTAATAAGGTTTTCCTTATGACTTTTCCATTCCTTCTTGTTTTGAAAATCACAAACACCCTATCTTTAAGAAAATTGCTTTTATAAGGAAAATTGCTTTTATAAGAAAAATTTCTTTCTTAAGGAAAATCGCTTTTTTAAGAAAAATTATCCTTATCATAATTTCATCCATATTTTTCTTAAGTATGAGATTCGGATTCATTTTCTCGGAATTGTTGAAACTTTGATATAAAGCATTCTGTTTTAGGATTCAGATTCTGGATAAGAACTATAAGGAAGTTTCATTCCGAATTCCGGATATGAACTCTAACTAAGTTCTATTCCAGATTCAGGATACGAATTCTGAAGAAGAATTCTCATTACGAATTCTAATGAAGAAATCTCATTCTGAATTCCCGTTACGAATTCTGAAGAAGAATTCTCATTACGAATTCTAATGAAGAAATCTCATTCCGAATTCCCATTACGAATTCTGATGACGAATTCTCATTACGAATTCTGATGACGAATTCTCATTACGAATTCTGATGACGAATTCTCATTACGAATTCTGATGATGAATTCTCATTACTATTTTTGATGACGAATTCTCATTATGAATCCTGATGATGAATTCTCATTACGATTTCTGATGACGAATTCCTATTCCGAATTCTCATTCCGAATTCACCTATTAAACAGAATTTGAGTATCTTTGTTTTATACACTCTTAATTAATTCAGACTCCGAAAAATATCTTTGTTAGACTCCGAGCTTTTATATTGCTTACATTTCTATAATTTGTCTACTCTTTATTATTGTTACTTACACTCCGAAGTTGTCATTCCGAACTTTTATGTTAAAGTTTAAAACGATGTCGTACATTCTGTTACATCTGTTTTGTTATAAAATGATGTCGTCTGTTTTGTTATAAACTAACCGTTGTCTAAGTGACACGTGTACAGGTCCCTCCGATCCTTAAGGAAAATATGACCGTTGGAGAAGGAGCCGACCTTACCTATAAATAGGAGCTCATTTGAAAGATCTCGTAGCTGATGGCTGAAAAAGTACTGAAAGGCTGACTGATTTTCTTGAAGTGATTTCTAGAGAGAGAGGCTCTTATTAACTCTCAAAGCTTCGTGCGACTCCGAATGTTGGTGATTACATTCGAGGGCTTCCGGGGATAGGAAGACAGAGGTACCGACTACCTTGAAGTTCGATGTCTTCCTTGCTAAGGAAGACAGAGGTTTCCAACTACCTTGAAGTTGAGGGCTTGCGGGGATAGCAAGACAGAGACTTCGATCTTCGTATCGAGGGCTTACCCTGGTGTGGGTAAGATAGACTTGCTTGAAAGTATAAATCAAGGTACCTTTATCCAAGGTTATTGGATACCCTTCTCTTTGGGTTAAAAGACTTATATCTTGTTACTAGTAGTTTTACTACTTGTTTTTATTCCACTGCATTTTGTATTATAAGGAAAGTATAAATTTCTTATACTTCCTTACTTGTACTCTGATTAGTTTAGATTCTATACGCTTTAAGGTAAAATCTCATATTGTAATCTTTTGTTAAGATTCAACTTCCGGAACCATATTTCCGGAACCTACGTTCGGAATCTATTTCCAAGTTTGCTTTTGGAATTAGAGGTGTTGTGAATCTACTAAGTTTAACTTTGTTAAACTTATCCCTTTACTTTGCTTAAGGAAAACATAGTTATTCTTAACTAACTTTAAAGGTTCCAAATGAATTTTTAAAGTATACAATTCACCCCCCCTCTTGTATATTGAGCATCTACATTACTATTTCGATCCTACAATTGTTATCAGAGGTTGGAAACCTCTTACTCTATACCAATCTTACATTTGGTATCAGAGAAGGTCTCTGAAATACTTGTACTCACATATAAGTTTTTCTTGATCATTTTCCCATTCCGAACTTTTTCCATTCCGAACTTTTTCCATTCCTAACTTTTTGATTATGAACTTTTGTTACTAACAAGTTTGTGTGCATAGTTTTTTTTTAAGTGTGGCAGGAGTTAATGTTGGTTAAATTGACAATCTGAATCCTACAAGACCACCTATCTTTGATGGTAATGACTATGAATACTGGAGAGATCGTATGAAGACTTTTGTTATCAATACTGGAGTAGACAACTTTGTTATGCTTACTGGTGATTATAAAATTCCTGACAAGGAAGTCAGAACTTTTACTAACCAGGAAAAGCAAGAATATCAACTCAACTATAAGGTACGCAACACTTTACTGTGTTCAATGACTAGAAATATATATAGCCAAATTTCTTCTTGTGAAGCAGCTAATTGTATATGGAAGAAGTTAGAGGTTACACACTTTGGGACTTCCAAAGTGATTGAGACTAGAAGAGCTATGCTTAGAGCTGAATATCATGGCTTCAATTTTCCTTATGGAGAACCTATCTGTAAAGTTCAACAAAGATTTATGACCATTGTCAACAGTATACAATCTATGGGAGAGAAAGGTTTAGATGATGAAGCTCTTGTGGACAAGATAATTAACATTATGCCCAATGAGTGGGAATCCAAGAGAAAAGCTATAGATGAGAACAGGAAGGTCACTCAAATTACTCTTGATGAATTATTTGGAACTCTTCTACAACATGAAACTAGAATGAAAAGAGAAGCTGACAACATCAAGAAGAAGAATGGAAATGGTACTGTTGCTTTTACTACAACTTCAAATCAGGATGAAAGCTAAGACTCCTGAGAGAGTAACCAGATCCAAGTCTAAGAAAGTTATTTTCCAATCCGAATCTAGTGAAAGTGAAGTCTCAGAAAATGAATTAGCCAATCTTTCTCGAAGGATGAACAAGATAGCTGGACAGAGAAGTTTTCAATCTAAGTATAAGAAAAAGGATAGGAAAGATAAGAAAGATGGAGAAGTTACTTGTTATGAATGTAAAAGAGCTGGACATATTAGACCAGATTGCCCTATGCTCAAAAAGAAAGAAAGGAAGGAAATAAATTCAGACAGGAACAGGAAGAAGTATTATAAAGCGAAAGCTAAGAAGGTCTTGAAAGCTAATGACACCTTGAGTGCCAGTGGTGGTGACTCTTCAGATGAATCTTCTGATTATGAATCTTCAGGACAGAAGAATCTTGGTCTTATAGCCAGATTACCTATTGATAATCATTATCTTATGGCTAAGGTACAAAATGCTAAATCTTTGACCAATGTTTCTTTAAATTCTAATGATAATAAGTATTATAACTCTTCTGATGAAGAATCATCTTCTGATGAAGAAAATACTTTACCTACTTATGAAGAAGTCTCTAGGTTTGCTGAACTTCTTGAGATTGAGAATTCCAAACTCAACAAGAAACTTTATAAGGCAAACTCTAGGAATTTTGTTCTTACAAAAGAGATATCAGATCTTTCTAAAGATCTTGATAGGAAAAATGCTGATTTTGAAAGTATTTAAAAAAATCTTGAGGAAGTAAGTTCTGAGAAGAACAAACTTTCTAGAGAGTTAGAAAAAGTAATTTATAAGAAAAATGTTTTTGAGCCTAACTCTAGATCTAAAACTAATGATTTTGAGGATAAAAACTTGGTTGTAAAACTCAAGTCCGAAATTTTTTCCTTAAAGAAATGTTTATCAAACTTTACCCATGGTAAGGAAAATTTTGATAAGATGTATTCTCAAATACGACCTTTAAGAAATAAATCTGGATTTGGTTATACCCATGCAAAACCTATTTTCAGTAACAATTATTTTGTTTCTCAAAGTGCCCCATATTGTACCAAGTGTCAATGTGGTGGTCACTGGGCAAAGAATTGTTCTTTAAAAAAAACCCAATCCCTAGGATTTCACAAAGCCTACTTTTCTAAGAAGATGTGGGTACCTAAAATTTTATTGTCTAGAAATCTCGGATCCAAACAAGTTTGGATTCCGAAAGTCTAATTTTCTTCTTGATTTCAGGATAATAAAGAAAGTACCAGCAACAATACATGGTACATGGATAGTGGATGTTCCCGGCACATGACTGGTAACAAAATATTTTTTGAAAAGATTATCAAAACGAAAGGAGGAAAGGTAACTTTCGGAGATAATACTAAGGGAGAGATTATTGGTATTGGTAATATTGTTCTTTTAGGTAAAACCTTGATTTCAAATGTTCTTTTTGTTAAGGGTCTTAAGCATAATCTCATTAGCATAAGTCAGTTATGTGATGAAGGTTACCTTGTGAATTTTAGAAATGATAAGTGTTTAGTACACAATTCCAAGGAAGAATTTATTCTCTCAGCCAATAGACAAGAGAATGTTTACACCTTAAACTTAGAAGACCTTAGAAGCCAAGATCTACCTTGCCTAAGTGAAATGGAAGATCATTCTTGGTTATGGCATAGAAGACTAGGTCACTATAATATGAGAAACCTATGTAAACTCTCTAAGAAGAAACTAGTTAAGGATCTACCGGAGCTTAGATTTGATTCTTCTAAAGTTTGTGATCCTTATCAATATGGCCAGCAATATAAATCTAGTTTTAAGTCTATCGGTGAAGTCTCAACAACTGATGCATTACAGTTAGTGCACATGGATCTTTTTGGTCCAACACAAACTGGAAGTATTGGAGGCAAGTACTATGTGTTTGTTCTAGTTGATGATTACACTAGATTTACTTGGGTCTATTTTATAGCAAAGAAATCTGAAGCTTTTTCTTATTTCAAAAGTTTTAGAGCTCAAGTTAAAAATGAGAAAAACCTTCCATTGAAAACTATTCATAGTGATCATGGAGGAGAATTTCAAAATTCAGATTTTGAAACTTTTTGTAGTAAGAAAGGTATTACTCACAATTTTTCAGCACCTAGAACTCCTCAACAGAATGGTGTAGTTGAAAGAAGAAATAGAATTCTTCAAGAAATAACTAGAACCATGTTGAGTGAATATTCTATTGCTAGACATTTCTGGGATAAAGCTGTAAGTACTGCTTGCTATACTATAAATCGAGTTCTGATTAGACCTTTTCTTAATAAAACTTTTTATGAGTTATGGAATGGTAGAAAACCAAGACTTTCCTACTTCAAGGTTTTTGGTTACAAAGTATTCATTTTGAATACTAAAGATAACTTACATAAATTTGCACCAAAATCTGATGAAGGAATTTTCTTAGGTTATTCCACAACTTCTAAGGCTTATAGAGTTTTTAATAAAAATACCTGCACTGTTGAGGAAATAGTACATGTAAAATTTGATGAATCAGATCGTTTTGTTTTTAAACCATCTCAACTTACATCTTCGGATGTGTTTTCAAAAACTGATTGTCAACCTTTATTAGAAGAACCTTCTGATAAGGAAATTGTTCTAGAATATACTTCTGAAACATTTACCCCAGAAGACTTTCTACCCTATGTTGATGAACAGGTTTTACAAAACCCAAATCAGGTGTTTCTTAAGAATCATCCCTGTGATAGTATCATTGGTGGTGTAAATCAACCTATAAGGACTAGAAGTTCCTTAAGAAATGAAGTAGAACATCTAGCGTTTCTTTCCCAATTAGAGCCTAAAAGCACTGATGAAGCTTTAGGTGATGATGATTGGATTAAATCCATGCAAGATGAACTAAATGAATTCGAAAGGAATAAAGTCTGGACCTTGGTTGAAAGACCTAAGGAAACTTCTGTTATTGGAGTAAAATGGGTTTTCAGAAATAAATGTGATGAAAATGGAGTCATTGTTAGAAATAAAGCTTGACTTGTTGCTAAAGGCTATAATCAGCAAGAAGGAATAGACTATGAAGAAACCTATGCTCCAGTAGCTAGACTTGAATCTATTCGTATTCTACTTGCCTTTGCAGCATTCTTTAATTTCAAACTTTTCCAAATGGACATGAAATGTGATTTTCTTAACGGTTATGTTCAAGAGTAAGTTTTTGTTGAACAACCTCCTGGATTTGAAGATACAAAACATTCTGATCATGTTTTTAGACTTACCAAAGCTTTGTATGGCCTTAAACAAGCCCCACGAGCATGGTATGATAGACTCACTGGATTTTTGCTTCAAAACAACTATGTTAATGGAAATGCAGATACAACCCTTTTTATAAAGAAAGATAAGAAAAATGTTTTGATTGTTCAAATTTATGTTGATGACATTATATTTGGTTCAACTCAGCAATCTTTAACTGACTCTTTTGCTAGTCTAATGAAATCTGAGTTTGAAATGAGTATGATGGGTGAGTTAACATTTTTCCTTGGTTTTCAAATTTCTCAAAAACCAGAAAGAACATATATATCTCAACATAAGTATATTAAATATCTTCTTAAAAAGAAAGGTTATGACAACACTAAGAGTATAAGTACTCCCATTGGTACCTCAATCTCTTTAGATCTTGATGAAGCTGGGAAACCAGTAGATCAAACATCTTTTAGAGGTTTGATAGAAATTCTACTTTACTTAACAGCTAGTCGACCAGACTTAATGTTTTCGGTATGCTTGTGTGCAAGATATCAATCCAATCCTAAGGAATCTCACTTAAAGGCAGTAAAAAGAATTTTTCGCTACCTTAAGGGAACCATGGATCTAGGATTATTTTATACTTCTGGAAATGATTTTGTTCTAAAAAGCTTTTCTGATGCTGACTTTGGTGGATGTAGAATGGATAGAAAAAGTACATCCGGAACTTGTCATTTCTTAGGAGATTCATTAGTTTCTTGGTCCTGCAAGAAGCAACATTCTGTAGCACTCTCCACTGCTGAAGCTGAATATGTAGCAGCTGGAAGTTGTTGTGCACAAGTGTTGTGGATGCAACACACACTCATAGATTATGGCTTGAGTTTTACTAAAACTCAAATTTTGTGTGATAACACAAGTTCTATTGCCCTAAGTAAAAACCCTGCACATCACTCCCGTGCAAAACACATAGATATTAGGCATCACTTTCTTAGGGATCACACACTTAAAGGAGATATTATTCTTCAGTTTATCGGAACGCAAGATCAACTTGATGATATTTTCACAAAATCTTTGCCTTCTGATAGATTTGAATATACTAAACAGAAGTTAGGAATGATAACCGTAAGGTAATCTTTCTTAAATTAACTTTCTGTTGAAAAAACCTCCTTACAGTAATAAACTCCTTTTCATAGGGGGGGTACATTTGATTGTTTGTTTAACAAAGTTTTTCAAAATTTGTTTTCAAATTTTTCGGAACGAAGATTTCCGGAATGGAACTTCCGGAACTAAAATTTTTCAGATTGGACATTCTCGTACAGAATACATCTAGAATGGAAGTGTTTGTATTGAAAATTTCCGGAAAGAAAATTTACGTACTGGCAATTTCATAACCAAATTTTTGTACCGATTTTTTTTCCGTAATGTATTTTTCGTACTAAGTTTTTTTTGGTAAATTTTTTGCAAAATCTGTCTTTTCTTAATAAGTTTTTTTTTTCTAGTCTTCCTTATATTACCCATTACGAATAATTCTCCTAAGCCAATCCGAAAGGTATAATTTCCTTACTCAAGTTTTCGTAGTCATATTTTACTTGCTGGCATTTTCTTGTTTTATGTTTTCGGATTTTAGTTTTCTTAAATCTTTGCTTTAATAAAAACCTCAAAAAGATCGAATTTAAGTTTTCAACCATCAGATCTGATCTCAGATCATTCTAACCGTTAGATCAACCGAGGAAGTTGAACCGCCGTTTTAGTGCCTATATAAAGGGGACCCAAATACTCGTCCCACATCGATCTCAAGCTCTCGCGTCCCGAAGTTCTGCCCCTCTGTTTTAAGGCCGTTCCGAACTTCCCAGAGGACTTCAGATCCGAATGTCTGTGGAGTTAGCATCTCAAGAAATGTCTTCCACTAAGCCTATTTCTCAGTGGTTAGTTTACAGAGAAAGGTTAGTCCATCCATATTTATTCAACAACTATGATTCTCTCATTTCAAAGAACATTAAGTTGAATGTCTGGGAAGATGTTGCGGTGTCAAAAACCGGGAATCAAGATGAATTATATTCAGATTTACTTGTCGAGTTTTATGAATCAGTTTCCTTCTTTAAGGAAGATGATAGGGAGAAGTTTTCTTTAAAGTCGTATGGTAAGACCTACAAACTTTCTTACACCAAGGCTGCAAGCTTGGTAGGATTGTCTTATGAAGGAGAAGAAGAATTTATTTCGCACGTTTTACCGGACTCTAAGGGTAGATTTGACAAGGAAAAAGCCTTAGAAACTCTCGGACTGGCTGATGACAAGGCTCCGAAGATTGCAAGTCTATCCACAAACTTATGGATTCTAGAGTTGTGGGTGCAAGGACTTATCGTACCGAGGAAAGGCGATAAAGACAGCTTGAAGAAGAGTGAGATTTATATCCTAGATTTCCTAATAAATCTAAGGAAGTTCAATTTCATGAGGCATATTCTTATAACCATTGAGAATCTTAAGAAAGGAAATCTCAGAGCACAGATCGTAATGTACCCATCAATATTATCAAAGTTGATAGTTTGGTGCCTTGAATCCTTCAAGGAAGCTTGCAGATCTAAGCCGAGGGTATGCAAAATTTTGTTGGTTAGTGATGACACTCTTAAAAGGATGGATGTAGCTTTTGACAAGAAGTCTGGAAAGTTTATTGATCTACCTGCTCAAGAAGAAGTGGCTCTGAAAGCTGCTGATCTGGAATCCTCTAAGCCGGTAAGGAAGAGAAAACTAAAAGAAGTGCTAGTAGAAGCCGAGAATCCCAAGTCTAAGGAAGTCCACTCCGCACCTCCAAAGCCAAAGAAAAAGAAAGCCTATCCTGATGAGGTTGTTACAAAGTGGAGAGCTGATAAAGAGAAAAGGAAATAAGGGGATCTGCAGTTTGGATTGGACCCTGCGGAGGCTAAGGCTTTGAAGGAGAAAACTGCTGATGAGCTTGAAAAACAAGCAAAACAAAAGAAGCTCAAGAAGAAGATGTTTGAGGCTGAGGTAGCTCAGGCCTTGTTAAAATTCAATGAAATGGTTTCAGCAACTATTCCAGTTCCGAGATCTTTCTCCCTGGAATCTCTACCTGAGACTCCAGGAAGGAATTTCGCTGCTCCGGAAGAGGCTGTTGCTAAGAATACTGACGAAGTTGAGCAAGTGGAACAAGTAGAAGAGGGTGCTGAAGGAAGTGGTGAAACCGGAGATGTTCTGAAACAAGTAGATGATTACAAGGGAACACCTTCAGAACACTTATCACTTCGAACTTCTGAAGCTGAATCTTCAAAGCTAGTTACTCCAGAAATGGAAGAAGAGAAAGGAGAAGAAGAAGTTTCTTATCATGGAGATGAAGAACATCTTTTACTTGATGTTACTCAGAAGGAAATCGTAGGGATTCAGGAAGTCGCTGATGAAGATGATGTCATTCAAGTTTCTGATAGTGAGAAGAGAACTCCGGAACAGGACTCAATTCTGAAAAAAGATAATGGGAAGCAAATTCTTGCTGATACTCCGAGCTCAGAAGAAATGAAGATAAAGGAAGCTGGTAGTTCTTCAAAGAGAAAGTTGGAGCTTATTGAGGAAAAAAAACTCTCCAAGCAAGATTTCAGATTCAGAGTCATCCTCGTTGGGGCATGATTTTGTTGTCCAGTCTTTAAAGAAGTTGGTAGGAACCATTCCGACCTTCTCTAGTATTGACTCTAGATGTCAGATGCTCCAACATGCTCTAAATCAGAAAACTGACTCTGTATCTATGGTTATGGACAAGTACGTTGAGATTGAAGCTCAGTTCAAAACGTTTTTTGTTGGTTACGAAGCTCATAGAAGATCTTGCAAGAGGATGACAAACTGGTCGAAGAAGAATGTGGAAGAAATGAGGTTGCTCGATGAGTTTCAAGAAAATGTTAAAGATGCTTTTGAGACCGAGGACAAGAAGATAAACGAGCTGACTTCCTCCTTTGAAGAAAAGCTGACAGAAGAAAAGAACTTCCGGATCCAAGAAGTGAGAGATCTGAATGGGAAGCTGAATTCCGTTTCTCAGAATTGGAAATTTGAAAGGGATCATTGGATTGATTTTGAAGAAAGGATGAAGGCTCAGGAAGAAAAGATGAAGACTCAGGAAGAAAAGATCAATGCTCAGGAAGAAAAGCTGAAAGCCCAGGAAGAAAAGATTGAAGCTCAATCCGAAAGAATAGTTGCCTTAGAGAAGCAAGCTGAAGAAGATCATAAAGACCTAAAGAAGATCAAGACTATTCTAAAGGGGCTCATATCAAAGGAAAAAAGATCCGAAATAACCTAATCCGATCTTTTTGTTGTATTTTTTTCTTTGTTGTCGAGATTTCAAATTTAATGAAAGTTGTACTTGTTGTTTCTATTGTTGTCATTACTAATATCTCAGGTACTTTGTTAAGTTTTTCCATTCCCTCCAATTCTTTTTGAAAATCACAAAGGGGGAGAAGGAAAAGATCCTTAAGAAAAAGAAGAACTCTAATAAGAGTTTGTTTAAGGGGGAGCTTTTTCATTAAAGAAGATTTTTTTCACTCCAGAAATCTGAATACGATCCTTAGAGTTTCAAAGCCTAAGGGGGAGTTAGTTGTATTCATCAATATCCTTAAAGCAAGGGAGATAAGCCTTAATGTTTTTTTTCTTTCTTCCTAGAATAGCTTTTTCGTAAGGATGTTTGTGATTTCCAAAAAGGGGGAGATTGTTGAGTCAATAAGGTTTTCCTTATGACTTTTCCATTCCTTCTTGTTTTGAAAATCACAAACACCCTATCTTTAAGAAAATTGCTTTTATAAGAAAAATTTATTTTATAAGAAAAATTTCTTTCTTAAGGAAAATCGCTTTTGTAAGAAAAATTATCCTTATCATATTTTCATCCATATTTTTCTTAAGTATGAGATTCAGATTCATTTTCTCGGAATTGTTGAAACTTTGATATAAAGCATTCTGTTTTAGGATTCGGATTCTGGATAAGAACTATAAGGAAGTTTCATTCCAAATTCCAGATATGAACTCTAACTAAGTTCTATTCCAGATTCAGGATACGAATTCTGAAGAAGAATTCTCATTATGAATTCTAATGAAGAAATCTCATTCCGAATTCCCGTTACGAATTCTGAAGAAGAATTCCCATTACGAATTCTAATGAAGAAATATCATTCCGAATTCCCATTACGAATTCTGATGACGAATTCTCATTACGAATTCTGATGACGAATTCTCATTACGAATCTTGATGACGAATTCTCATTACGAATTCTGATGATGAATTCTCATTACGATTTCTGATGATGAATTCTCATTACGAATCCTGATGTTGAATTCTCATTACGATGTCTGATGATGAATTCCTATTCCGAATTCTCATTCCGAATTCACCTATTAAACAGAATTTGAGTATCTTTGTTTTATACACTCTGAATTAATTCAGACTCCGAAAAATATATTTTTTAGACTCCGAACTTTTATATTGCTTACATTTCTATAATTTGTCTACTCTTTATTATTGTTACTTACACTCTGAAGTTTTCATTCCGAACTTTTATGTTAAAGTTTAAAACGATGTCGTACATTCTGTTACATCTGTTTTGTTATAAAACAATGTCATCTGTTTTGTTATAAACTAACCGTTGTCTAAGTGACACGTGTACAGGTCCCTCCGATCTTTAAGGAAAATATGACCGTTGGAGAAGGAGCTGGCCTTACCTATAAATAGGAGCTCATTTGAAAGAGCTCGTAGCTGATGGCTGAAAAAGTACTAAAAGGCTGACTGATTTGCTTGAAGTTATTTCTAGATACAGAGGCTCTTATTAACTCTGAAATCTTCGTGCGACTCTGAATGTTGGTGATTACATTCGAGGGCTTCCGGGGATAGGAAGACAGAGGTACTGACTACCTTGAAGTTCGAGGGCTTCCTTGCTGAGGAAGACAGAGGTTGCCAACTACCTTGAAGTTGAGGGCTTGTGGGGATAGCAAGACAGAGACTCCGATCTTCGTATTGAGGGCTTACCCTGGTGTGGGTAAGACAGACTTGCTTGAAAGTATAAATCAAGGGACCTTTATCCAAGGTTTTTGGATACCCTTCTCTTTGGGTTAAAAGACTTATATCTTGTTACTAGTAGTTTTAGTACTTGTTTTTATTCCGCTGAATTTTGTATTATAAGGAAAGTATAACTTTCTTATACTTCCTTACTTGTACTCTGATTAGTTTAGATTCTATACGCTTTAAGGTAGAATCTCATATTGTAATCTTTTGTTAAGATTCAACTTCCGGAACCATATTTCCAGAACCTACGTTCGGAATCTATTTCCAAGTTTGCTTTTGGAATTAGAGGTGTTGTGAATCTACTAAGTTTAACTTTGTTAAACTTAGCCCTTTCCTTTGCTTAAGGAAAACATAGTTATTCTTAACTAACTTTAAAGGTTCCAAAGGAATTTTTAAAGTATACAATTCACCCCCCCCCTCTTGTATATTGAGCATCTACATTACTATTTCGATCCTACAGACTCCGCAGTAAGTGGTCCTCCATCTCTCGTAAAAGTAAGAGGATGTTGTGACTGAAACTCGCGGGTCAACTCTGCCATACTCAGGGCAGGTCGCACTCCTCCTTGCATACTCTGCATTATACATAAGAAAATCTCATGGAACTGGGCATCAGTGCCCATCTCAGGAATAGCAAGAGGAGCCACGGGTGGCTCGACTGGAAGATCAACTGGCGACTCAAGGCCCGCCACCTCAGGAACGTGATCTTCATCGCCTTTAGCACGGGTGACTCAAAGATGTCTTGGAGGCATAGTGCTACAATGCCAAACGAACATATCAAAATAAGGAACCAACAAAATAAAGGTTGAACTCTAGATTCTAGGACATTTACTAAGCCTTCCTACCCCTAATATCACCTATCCACACCCATAGGAATTCTTAATAAAACCTGCAACTATTCAGATTTAACTTAATCCAGTGATATGGTATTTCCCAGCCCATAAGGTCCCATACTCCTCATGAACTGAAAGATGACACACACTTGGATGTCATTTCTCATTTACTTGTGCTAATCAAGTATTTTAATTTACTTTAAAACAAAATATTTGTTTAGTTAGAATGTCATTTTCTGATCCATAAGGGCCCATACACCTTATGAACCAAATAGTGACACCCACTAAAACCACATCATTCCTCAATTTAAAACCTGCAAGAAGGGTTAGCACAGTTGCACACATATTAACAAGGCATGTAAATAACCAACAAGGAATGCTCGCTAAAAATTTATACATGTCATGGTAAGATGCATGGCCCAATCATATTGTGCCTATCATGATGCATGTTCTAATGCATAAACCTCATCTCATCGGGCCGAACCCTGAAATCCAAAATCTAACATTTAAAATCTCAATAACATCACAAAACATGTGAAGCACCTGACGGTGAAACAGTGTTGACAGTAAGTAGCAAAATCAAAAACAACATAAAATAGGAAACTTGGCCCATACCCCGTACATGGGTTTGCGACACCCAAGCACGGCTCATGGCTAAGTCCCTAAGCGTTCCCAGTCTCCAAGTCTATCATTTACAAATAGTAAAGAAAGAAAGAAAGAACCACTGATAACAATTTGGGATGTCCCGGACTCGACTTCCCCTCAACCTGAGCCCTGATCCCAGTTGGCCACATGACCCCTGGCTCATCTCCCCATAGGCCAGGGGCTGCCGACTAGCAGCGGGGGTGTAATGGTAAATCAGTGGGAGACTATACCCCCATGTCAGAGTACACAGCGGTATACTAGAAAAGTAATAGAAATAGAGGAAGAACAACCAATGGATAAACAGGAGAAAAAGGGGAACATATAGACCAACCAACAGAAAAAGGAAAACCCGGATAAATATACAAAAGCCACATAGGCAGTGTCTGATACAAAATGGTTGCATGGCATGATGATACAATGGAAAATAGATGAAAACCATGATATAAAGTAATATAAAAAGAGAAAAAAAGTAGTCCATGAGCATCTCTAGCCAAGCTCGATCCTCTGCTCTAGAACTCCAGCTAGAACATACATGTATCAACAACCTGAAGCTGGGCCTTTTCCCCTACTAGTACCTGCAGTAGTAAAGTCTACACGGGTGCCTAGGAGGCCGCCCGGGTAGGGTGTGAGACAAGTCTCAGTAGGACACCACCAATGATGTCTACGTGTAATCCAAATAGGTGTTCTCAAAAATAAATAGTGTGTAGTAAACTGCAAGTAAGTAAGCAAAGTAATAAACAACCCTCCTTCTCAGGTTCCGGAAGGACACCTGGTGGGTCTACTTACTTCATCTCATAGTTGGTATTCTGAACAATCACCAGAGTATAAGTACATAGATATAGGTTATCACCGGCACGAGGTAAACATGTCTCTCATCCATGCTTCTCACATACATACATTCATCACTGGCCCAAGGTATAAATGACTCTCGTCCATAAGCACTGTAGCTGGCGTGGGGAAGAAATTCCTCCCACCCGTAAAGGTTATATAGGCACAAGGTATAAATGTATCTTGTCCTATTACACAGAGGTTCATCTGGAATGGGGTAATAATGCCTTCCGCCCACACACAAATATTCATCTGGCACGGGGTAAGAATTCCTCCCGCCCACACATGGGTTATCACAAGCATGTAAACACAGTATGGTATAACCATTTACATCACAATATATAAGGCAATCCATCTTATATCATATCACATTAATAAAGCATGACATTTCCATCTTATAATATCACATATTCACATCTCAAGGCAATATACATTTTAATTCATTCAAGGGGTTCAGGCTATCTCATCCTAGCTAACCTCTAACCAATTCATCTCATTTGCCTAACATGGAAAATGCCTTTCAAGACAAATCATTAAGGTCCAAAGGTGAAAAAGGGCCAAATATAAAGACATATCACCTATGGTTGACCACTCTCAGTCCACACCTCATATAAACACCCTAATAAGGTTAGATTCATCAATCTCATACCACACAGGTCATTTAGATATGAAGCAGTCAATATAAATATGGGGTTTGACGAAAGGAAAACCACGACATGATGATAACAACTCAAAATGGAAAAAACCTAAAATGGAAACCACGTGACCACCTACCTTAGAGTTGTAGGTGTGGGCTCACTTTATATCGACCTCAGATTCTCAATAGATTGGAAGAGATCTGATTTCCAGTCCAATGCCCTAAAAATAGGGAATATGAGCCTGCTGTAAAATAATAAGACGGAAGGCAAGATTTACCGAGGAAAGAGTGGTGTGTGAGGTAAGCATTACTGAGGGTGATCCAAAGCCTTCGACAAATCGAAGAATGGTCACCTGATGAAGAAACGTCAAGATATTGAGAGAGAAGAGGGTTTGGAGCTCAAAAGAAGGCTCCCCTCTGGTTCTGTCCGCTGGAGGATTAGGCTTTTAAAACAAAACAAGGGGAAAATGGTAATTTTACCTAGAACAGGGCCGCATGGTTTAGGCGCACAGTTTACCAAACCGTGCGCAAACTGTGCACATCTCACTACCTTCAGATAAAGGGCTGTGTGGTTTAGGGTCACAGTTTACCCAAACCGTGCGCAAACTGTGTGCACCTCCCTACCTCTAGACCAAAGGCCGCACAGTTTACCTAACCCGTGTGTAGGTCATGCGCAGGCCGTACACCCCTGTCTGCAAGTCCATTTCTCAAACTCTCGGCTCCGAAAAAACCCAAGACACTCCTCGGACCTTCTTTAGAATGCTACACACACTAAACAGACTTAAAGTAAATACTCTAAAGAAAACTAACGATAGGTACCTTTGCCAAAGAGTCGGGTCGTTACAGGTTCATTAGACCCTACAAAATCCTGGAGAAAGTTGGATCAGTTTCCTACAGAGTGGATTTACCTCCAATTTTAACACATGTACATAATTTTTTTCATGTTTTAATAGTAAAGAAGTATATGTCGGATCCATATCATGTTTTGAGTCCCGAGGTAGTTCAGTTGGAAGAGAATATTTCTTATGAGGAACAACCTATCCAGATTCTTGACCACAAAAAGAAAGTGTTATGGAATAAGGTTATTCATCAGGTAAAGGTTTTATGAAAAAACCATATGGCAGAAGAGGAAACATGGGAATCTGAAAATTCTATGGGGGATAAATACCCCCACTTATTTGATAAGTGAATAAAAATTGTGAGGACGTAATTTCCAAAAGTGGGGAAGGATATAACGTCCCAAGTAAATAAATAATAATACATTTTCATATTTATTAATATTTGTGAATTAAATATTAATTTTACTTTAAAGAGGATTCTATGTTTGATGGTGTACCTGATACGCAACAATGGTTTTCTTTGAAATCTCACGTTGCACACAACGTTGAGTTATACTAAAAAATAATAATATAATATTATAATATTAAATAGTAATTAATGCCTAAGAATTGTAATGGCAAGAATAAACAGAACTAACTACAAAATGATTAAACATATTTGTTAAATGTTTTTAAATTTATCTAATAAATTTTAGATTCTTAAAATAAGAAAGAATCTGATTTTAAGCACAAATAGTCTAATATTCTTTAAAAAGTCCATTTACCGCCTTTTGATGGAGAACCATTTTTAAATATAGTTTTTGTCAATTTTATATGTTCAATTTAAAAAAATAATATTCTTATTTAGAATTGGGAAATCAAAATTTACTTTGGATGAAATTTTGGTATTTTTCTGATAATGTTCATTTTTTAATGAATAATGAACAATACTATATTTCAATTCAAAACTGCCTTTTAATCTAATTTATTTATATGGTTAGATTATCTTTTTAATTAGTTTTAAAGTTTAATTAGATTATTTTTTACCATTTAATTCAATTTTGTTCATTGATAGTAAAGTCACTTTTAAATTGGATATAAACAAGTGTCAATCTTTTGATAGTTATTATTTCTTAAAAACAGGCATTTTGTTTTAACAACAGGAATTAATTTTAAATTAATTTCTGAAACTTATATGTTTTGAATTTGGAAAAATGGATTTCATATTTGGAATCAGGAGGTCCAAATTGTGTAAATATATAACTTTTATTTTTAGAAATTTTAAATATTTACTTTAGTAAATATTTTATTTACCATGGTTAAAAGAAAAATCTGGTAAATATGGTTAAGAAAATAATATTATAATAATTTTAAATTACCCTAACATGTGTCCTAATCCTATTGGTTGATAAATTTATTACCATTGGCATTTTTGGGTCAATTTTGGGACCCCATAGATCCACTGAGGAGTAATAATGACACTTTATATTAATTAATTTAAAGTAAAGACAAAAATGACATAAACATATATATTTTAGTAAATAAAATTTTACATGGGGTTATATAAGTTATCTATTAAATTATAAATATTCATTTGAAATATAAAAATATTTTCTACATCATGGTATTTTATTTATAATTTTTAGACATAAATAAATAAAATTATTTATGACACAATGATGATGTAGTGATTACTATATTAATGAATGATTTAAATAAATGAGATTATAAAATTTAAAAAAACTATAAAAAACCTATACAATTATTGTTGGATGATTTTATTTAGAACAATAGTCATCTTATCTTTGAATTAAATAAGTTTTGGACCTTTAGAAACCTAAAATCATTATATAATAAAATAATATTTTTAAACTTCCCTAAAGAGCCCTTCCTCCCCCTTATAAAAGGTCACCACCTCTAACCCATTACTCACACCTCTCAAGCCCCTTGAATCATCCCAAATCTACCCAATTAACCTACATAAATCCCTATATTCAATCTAGAAGCCTTATCTTAGGCATAAGGAAATTCAAGAAATCATTTTGGTTCAAACCAAAGGGAGTTACCCGATTTAAAGGTAACGTCTTCTCTTAAGTTCTTTTCTTTTATTTTAATTCTACAACCCCTTAAATATTTTTATTCCTTTATTTTATAACAAAACAAGTAAACTCAATATACTAGGTTTTTTTATGAGAATTATTTGAACCACACTTACACACACCTCCATCTAATGGGTAAAGAACATGTTATTTATGTGGACGGCGAACTACTGCCTCATGAAACATTGATTGTTCAATCTTCTTCTACCACCTCTTATGATGGCCATTATGATGGAACTATATTTATATGTGATATATATTATATTTACATTATCTCTATACTTATATATTTTTCATTTATATCATAACTTTATGGTTTCCATAATTGGTAAACGCGATAATTTCATTTGAGGAAGTGCGGACTACCGCCCCCTCAAAGTGAAATGACTCGTTCATACCATAAATGGAACATATAAAGGATGGGGTTAATGAAGTTATGTAATGTATATAAAATAAGATATTATAATGTAATTTTAATATACCTATGTTTCATTTTTTTCATTCCTTTAAAATGAAAAAAAGAAATGAAAGTAGCGTTCATGCGTACGTACGCCTTACCGTCTCCATGAATGGTGCATTTCATTTTCATATATCCAAATGATATAGACTATTATAAATAAAAATATACTGGATATATATGATTTATATGACATTTAAATAATGAATATAATTCTTTATATAATGGAAATTTGACCACATGGACAACTTTTAATTATAAGAAGTTCATTTTCGACTCAAATACCAAATATTGACAAAATGACCATTATTAACATAAATGATTATATAATGTTTATAACATTGTAATAAGTGATATAAAAGGAATAATAACCTGAAAAGTTTCTTAATCAAGTAGAAATTAACTTTAGTTTATTATTCATGAGATTAAAGAATGAATGGGTGAAGTCGGACACGGGGTAAGGGACTTCATCTCAATCTCATTTCATTAGGCATATTTTGATTTATATGATTCTTTATTTTATACGATGTATAAAAACCTTTTAATTTTAATTTCATTCAAAGTTAATATTTTTCTACGAAGTGTTTTACTAAACGAAAAAAAAAAGTAATGCTTCTTTTTAATGTATGCGGTGACAATGACGTTTCCACCGCCGCGAGTATTATTTCAACTTTGGCTTCCTTAACAAGTTGTAGTGTTTTTTTAAAGGAAAATAAATACCATATACCCTTTTTACATATTTTGGTATTGAAAATGTTTTTGAGAAATCATTTATTATTTCAATGTCTTTAAATGGTATATTGTGAATGAAATGTGGAAATGTTATCTTTCCTTTATGTTTGTTTTACGTGTAATGAATATGTTATGGTTCTTTGAAATTGTTTACGTATATGGGTGGTTCCATGATAAACCTTGGGTGGCTGAGCCTAAGATATATCTCCAATTCATTGGGTAACGTGATGAAGGTAAATTTTAATGTTTCTCTTAAGAGATTTAAGGAATATACAGTGATGGATATTCCAACATAACTCCCTACATAGTTGTGATAGCTATAATGTAAGTATGATATGCATGCCACAAGTTACCTTTATGATTTATGATTTTTATGTGTTCTTCATAAATCCTATGATTTCTTGAGGTATGTTAAAAATCTTATGTTTTGATGGACTAATGTTTCCCTTATTTATTTTATAACCCTTCTGAGATTTTTATGCTAATCCCAAGTTTTGAAATGTTTTTCACCGGATATAAAGATGAATAGGGTCAAGGATGAGATCAAAGAAAATTCATGTTGTCTAAAACATGAAACTAGACATGACTCTTTTTTTCAAGATTTTTTATTTTATGAAAAAAAATGTAAACTGAGTAGAAGTGTCTACTTTTTAATTTTTTGAGATGTAACAGTTATGGCCTAATTCTCTAAAACTCTAAACCTGAAAAGATCCTCAATGTGAATTATTCATTTAATTCAATATTATGTAATGATTAAGGTTGGGTCCTTATAGTTATTATGACTTGAAGTGAATGTTTTCAATATAAACGTATCATTTTGGTTTAAAAATTGTATTACATGGCCAATACTGAGAAAACAAGCTCATATTGGTTTCAAACTTTGGGATAATGATCCAGAATTTATTTTTGAAAAGTGAGAATTGGTCTCACATAAATCTGATACATGTCGTGGATAGTATGAATTGAAGTGTGTGTTTTGAATATAAAAGTATTATCTTTGTTTGAAACATGTATTACATAGACAAAACTAATAAAAATAGATCATATTATAGTCAAACTTTATAATAATGATCCACAAATCATTTTTGATGTCTAGTAATTGAATGAACGTCAATCTGATTCCCGATTAACTGATAATATCTTTAATATATATATATAGTAATTAATAATATAATTTATCATATGTGAATTATATAACATTAAATTTAAAAAATATATTTATTTATTAAATTTTACTAAAATAAACATTGGTTATATTTTAGGGGAAAACTTTTGTACAGAGGTTGATGTTTGGAGAAATTCTACTGTGAGAGTTATGATTTTATAAGTTATTGGTATTTTTTTTGGATTAATTATAAATATCACATAAATTTTAATATGTTGTATATAAATTTTGAATTTAAATGATAGTGAAATTTTATATTTTTATTTCAATCTTATTTTCTATATATTTATATTTATATTTGTTTGGTTTCTAGTTTTTTTTTGTTATAGGGATATTAGAGGGATGTTATAACTTTATAGCAGCTGTGTGGCCCTTATTAGAACTACCAAAAGAACTGATAAAGTTCCCCTTTATCATCTCTAATAAAAGAACTAATAAAGAACCCCTTTATCAAGGATAAAAGAAAGTGCTAATAAATGGGTCCTTTATCAGTGCTTTTACTAGCATTGATAAAGTTACCCTTTATCAACACTATAAAAAACACTGATAAAGGTGTTATTTATCTTTGTTTTACAAGATTTGATAAAGGGGAGTGTTTTTAACATCTCTTATACTGTGAATGAGTTTTTTTCTGAAAAAAAAAATCTTTTTTAATGTTGTTAAAATCACTATCTGTAGTGGTGGTGGTTGTTAGATTTGAAATTGTAGTGATTAGCAAGCAATGTTTTTCATGTGGAGATGGTCAGCAGCTTGCAATGATATTTTCACCAGCACAAATGAGAACATAGTTGATCTTATTAACCTTTTACCACTATTTACATGGAACTAAGATATACCAAAAAGGTTTTGGATAGATGATTTTTTTAAATAAAATCACTTGAGAGTATTTGATTATAGGTCATTTGTACACTTCCAAAAAGATGAGTGGGAGAAGTTGGATGAAAAGGAAAAGAAGTGTATCATTTTGGGATATGCTCATGAGGAGTTTAGATACCAACTATGGGATACTATTTAAGGAGATATATGCCCTAAATATATATGCATATTATTCATACCAACATGCGATATATATATATATATGAGATATCGAGATGCATGCATGAAATTAGATTTCACACATACGCTACTAGATTTGATCATATGAACATCTAAATATTAAGTGTGTAAATATTCAAATAGTTCAAATCACAAAAATTTAGAATTTATTAAAGTGTTACATGTGATGTAATTCAATAGTGGAGATGCATTCATGTATGAAATACATGTACTGGATATACTATTTATTCATGCATTATAATGCATGAATAAATGCAACATCACCAAGGAGAATCCTCAGGTGTTATATAAAAGACTTTAATGTGATGGTTGTGTGTGGGTTTGTACTTGGTTCAAACAGTCGAGACTCCTCCTCACCCAAATCTCTCTTCATCATTCTCATTTATGTAAGAGGCTCTAGCAATCTATCGAGGAAGGATGGATCTCATCCATACAATAGATGATTCAAGAATAATATGTGGGTGCACTATAGAGAGAGGATGTCTTTTGGCTACCCTTGGTGATCTTTATCAAACTCATGAGATGGTGTTTGAAGATATTGTAGATGTTGTTCGATGTAAGGTACACATGTTTACAGTATTTCTCCATTTCTCACTTCTACAAATTGCGTAATAAATGACTCTAACCTTTACCAGTGCTTTTTTCTAACCCTGATAAAGGATGGACATTATCCCCACTAGAAGCACTGAAAAAAGGTATATTTAAAAAACAGTTATATCATTAAAAAAATATTAATATATAAATATATTTATATTGAGAAAAATATAATATATTTTATTAAATGTGATTTATAAAAGACTAAATGTACATTTAAACTTGATATATAAGATATTTAATTAAAAATTGAATATAAAATAGAAATAATATATTATTAAAAATCTTATTTCATATAGAAATATATATTGATATATATATATATATAATATACATAAATATTATTTATATAATACAAATGTGTTATAAATAATTTTTATATGTTATATATTTAGTGAAAGTGGTTTATAATTTAAATAAAAATTAATATTAATAAAAAAATATCAACTAATTAACATTAATGGACATTTAACAACAATTTTTTATCAATTTCATTTGTTTTTTCAATTTTAAATATACATCAAATAACAAATATTCAATTATTAATTAAAAAAATTAACTAAATATGTTACACTAAATATTTCATACAATAATTCCACACCAACTTATGAAAACTTAATTCAATTTTATAAAGACAAACATATATACAAATAATAAATCGTTAATATTATCATTTTATATTTTTATTTATTAATATTTAATATTTAATATATTATATTTTTAATTATTAAATTTTATTCATTTTTTATATTTATATTTAATATATACAATTTAATAATATATATATATTAAATTTATTCATTTTTTATTTTTATTTTTCTAACATTTTTTTAATTTTATTATTTTTTAATATTTATTTATATTAATTGATTAACATTTAAAATTTTTTAACATATTTTTAATTTACATATATCAAAATTGTATTATATTAATTTCACTCTCATATATATGTAATTAATATAAAAACACACACACACAGACATGATATTTCTGTAATTTATTCAATTATTAATATTCATTTTAGAATTTTATTTATCAACATAATATATATATATATATATATATTATGTTTTTAATTGGTAATTTTTATTCATTTTTTATGTTTTTATTCAATATATACTAATTATTACTTTTACGTATTTTTTCAGATTTATAAATTTTTAATATCATTTATTCATTAATAATCTTAATTATTTTTTAATATTTTTGTAATTTATTCATTTTTAATTTTTATTTGTTTAATATTTTTTAAATTTTATTCATTTTTAATATTTATTTATACATGTTTATTCATTAACATTTAATGTTTTTAATATGGTTGTAATCAAAAAAAGCTTAAGCGTGAGTCGATAACCCAACCCACACTTTAAAAATTTATTATAAAGAGTAAAGTATAAGAGAATGGGGAAGCAATGACACAACAATGTGGTAAAGCGACCACCACAAACATCAAAGTTCAAGAACAATCCTTTTTCTTTACACAAGAGATATCATTTTTTATACATGTTTCCCCTATTCTGAGATCCACCCCAAGTTGTGGGGTGTCGACCTCTCCTTTATTGTATAAGGGACTGATGTGGACTAGTCAGCGCATCCATGTCCAAGGACTGACAACCATCAGTGTTATCACCTTCCTTTGTATCTACAAACTTCTCCTATCCAGGTGAGCTTCCATGCTATAGGTCATTGGTAGTAGAATCGGGATATGCAGCTTTAGAGCTTCCCTAGATTTGATTTCTTCCCTCTTGAGTGACAACTCCTCAGCCACACCATGACTATTACCCTATACAGAATCAATCTTGTTAGATACACACACGATCATCTCATTTCATTTCTACAAATCCGTGGAATACCTAGGAAGCCCAATCACTTCCATGACTTGCATAGCCACATCTTCCACCACTACACCATCTAGATTTCCAGCCTGCACGGGAGTTGTGTCCACCACTCACATAGTGACATTAGCAGAAATCTACTTGCCCTTAATATTAAAAAAAACTTACTCATTTTTATAATTTATTCATTTTTATTATTATTATTTATTTCATTAATAATTTTTTAATGTTTTTGTGATTTATTATTTTTTAATTTTTATTTGTTTAATATTTTTATAATTTTATTCATTTTTAATATTTATTTATACATATTTATTGATTAAAATTAAATTATTTTAATACAATTGTAATTTTAATAATTAATATATGTATTCATTTTCATTTTAAGTATCCATTTTCATTTTAATTATTCATTTTTTATTTTATAAAAAAAATTATAATTAATACCTCTTATTCATTCTTTTAATAATTTTTCGATCTATTCATTTTTTTAATTAAATTTTATTCATTTTTAACATTTTTTTGTTTAATATTATTTATGTATTAATAATATTAAGTATTTTTTTATAATTTATTCATTTTTAATATTTATTCATTTAATATTTTTGTAATTTATTCATTTTTTATATTTTTATAAATAATTATTCATTAGTATTTTTTATATTTTTAATATATAAATATATTCATATTGATATATATATATATATATATATCAATATATAATGTTTCCTTAAATATGATTTATATACAAAATATGTATTTACATTTAATAAATAATATATCTAGTGAATAAATGGTTTATAATTAAAAATTAATATTAATTAAAAATATTGACTAATTAGTATTGAGTAATAGATGTTACATATTATATAATTTCATTATTTTTTGGTTCAATTTAACATATATCAAACTTTTATTACATATATATACATTAATTTCACACACACATTTATGTAATCAATGCAATTTTATATAGAAACACGCAAACATAATATTCATCTCATTTATTCAATTTTTAATATTTTTTTTTGAATTTCATTTTTTAACATTATATATTAAATTTATTCTATCATTAATCAATAAAATTTATTCATTTTTTATATTTTTATTTAATATATATTATTTATTACTATTTAATATTTTTAATAATTTATTAATTTTTAATATTATAATTTCATTAAAAATATTAAATTTTTCTAATATTTTTTTCAATTTATTAATTTTTTTAGTTTATACATTTTTATTCATTACCATTTAATGTTTTTAATATGGTATGTTTAATTTAAATAATTAACATGTGTTTATTTTCATTTTCAAATTTATTCATTTTTTATTTTGTTGATAATCTATTTAAATAATTTTTCATTTTTCATTTTTCATTTTTCATTTTGTTAATAACACTTATTCATTTTTTAATATTCTCTTAGTCTATATATTTTTTAATTATTAAATTTTACTCCTCCTTAACATTCATTCATTTAATATTATTTATTAACTTATAATGTTAGTTATTTCTAACATTTTTTGTAATTTATTCATTTAAAATATTTATTTATACATATTTATTCATTTCCATTTAATGTTTTTAATATGTTTTTATCTTTATTTTAATATATATTCATTTTTTAATTTTTTAATTTCTATATAATTAATAAAAACTTATCCATTTTTTAAATATTTTTGACGTTTATTCATTTTTAATTATTAAATTTCACTCATTTTTAGCAGTCATGAATTTAAGATTATATGTTCATTAATAATGTTAAATAATTTTTAATTTTTTTAAATATATTAATTTTTAATATATATTTGTTTAATATTTTTGTATTTTATTTTAAATAATTTTTATCAGTGCTTTCTAAAAAGTGCTTATAATTATAAGTTTTATCAGTGCTAAAATAAGAAGGGATGATAAAGATAGGTTTTATTAGCGATAAAATTGAGTGCTGATAAATACACATTTTATCATCGCTTCTTATTTTAGCGATGATAAAACTCATCTTTATCATTGCTTTTTAGAAAGCTCTGATAAAACCCTATCCAATCTTATAAATTTAAGCCTAACAGAACCCACTTCTTCATATCATCCAATGATTTCACGGAATTCAATCTCTGTCGCAGCTCCCCCTCACACTTCTTAGATGAATCAACCCTCTCAAAACTTGAGGTATGTGATTATTTCTACTCCTCTTCAATTGATCTGTCATTACTACAACATCTTTACATTGGTGATGCCTTGCCATATCCATACGAGTCTCGCCTCCTTGCACTTCATATGCCAAACTCATTCATGCACCAATCACTTGAAGCTCGTGAATCCCCTAAAGACTCATGCAGGTTATGTATATGGTCCATTTCAATGCTTAGTTTTTTATGGCCTTTGGTTTTATGTTGATCCAATTCCAATCACACATTAGAAAACCATATAGGAGGATTCTAGAAACTCATTAAATTGAAGGAGGGGATCAAGGTGCGCCTCACTGAAAAATATGGTTGTTCATGATGCTCGTGTTAATAGTATAATAAAGAGATCTTGGCCACAAAATTCATATATATTACTATTAAAACTTTTTAAGTGTACTCAATTATATTAAAAGATTTAAAAAGTAATTATTTTTTATAAAAACTATTGATTTCTATCTGAATTCAACATTTAAGATGTTATTTTTTCATCACATTAATTTCTTTGAGTGTATAAGGACTCAGATATAAAAGATAACTACTTTATGGAAGTATAAATATTTAAAATTATAATAAAGTGAACATTTTCTATATTAAAGGTGGGAAAATTAAATTTATAATTATATTAAAAATTGGTTTTATAATTTACATGTTTTTATTAATCCTTGTATCTAAATTAATTTTTATGTCCTGTTTGAAAAAAGAATATAAGTTCATGATTAAAAAGAATATTCAATAAATATATAGGAATGTATTTTATATAATTTGGTTAACATTTAATTTTTTATATAATCTATTCAATAACATTAGAAATGAGAATATCCATATTTTTTATTCTATAATCACTTAAATATTGATTTATTTATATAAAATAGGAATGCACCAAAAGAGTTCGTCAGATGAATTATTCCTATCATTTTATTTTACTCTAATGGTTCAGGATTCGAGTGGGTACTCGGTCCTAAATTTACTTAGAAAAAATAAGTATAGAACATCGACATAATACATGTGACACATGGAGTACCACCAAACATAAACGAGGAAAACAGTGACACCCAAAATAAACTAGATTAAAAATCCCAGAAGAAAAATAAGAAATAGGTCCCAAAGACTCCCAAAAGATCATGGCCCATTGACCCAAGAAAAAAGTTCGACATACCCACCAAATCAGCCCAAAAAATGTCACCACAAAAAATGGATCAAAAGCCCACCCAGCCCATAAGTTCATATCATGTCCGTAAAAGCCACCTATAAAACCATAAGATGTTGTCTGAAATCCATCCCATCTTGACCAACCTATAGAACTTCCCACATCCCATTCGCACTTCTAAAAAGTCTTTTTGATACCAGTTGTTAGCAACAGCCCCCGGAGACTTGACCCGTGAACAATATGACAACAACCCGAATCCCGAGGTAGGTGTATCCCGAGGTCGACAAAGTCGCATCCTCTCACCTATAGACAGCCATGCACCACCTCCATCGCCAGATCCAGGATCCCCCACTGTTGTTAGGCACAAACACTACAACCATGACACATTGCCGCCCAACACGCCACCAACTTCCCATCACCAGCTTGTGAAATGCGAGCTGCTCAACCCATAGCCACCGGTAGTGCACTCTCCAGCCTGTTCACACCCAAAAAACCCATTGTGGATCCATGGGATCCCAATAACCTACCATTTAGGTCATAAAAGTCATCCCTCCCGCCATGATCCCATGCCCACCTCCCACAATGATCGGTCAACGCTCTCAATAAGATTGCTCCACCATGAAGCCTTTGCACTAGAAATCGTCACCCTCCAATGAACAACAGCTTTATAGATCGATGCATCAAGGGACAAATTTTCATCCCCATGAAATCTAATGCTACATCTAGAGAAGGAAGAAAGGGCTTGAGATTTATTGAATCAAAATGGTAATATTATTGAGATAGATTTGATATGATTGAGGTTTGGGAATACTTAAATCCATAGAAAAAAAATTGGAATAATGACCAATATTAGTTTGAAATGAGGATTCCCAGAACACTCTTTGAATCTCCAACCAGACTTCTCTTCACTCCATAAATTTGAATCCTAAATAGTATTCAAAAAATACATATTTTCTTCTATCTTGTACAAAAAACACTCTCAGTTTCCACTCTGACATTTTTTAAGATTTGATTCTCTCTGTTGGTTCCACTAAGACTGATTTTTTTCAAGTGATCCCAGGTAGATAGGATTATACTATAATCATTAGTTTGGTATGAAGATTTTTTCTGATCCCACTAGGACACCACTTCAACTTGTGTTGGATTTTAATATTTTATCATATGGAAAACGATCATCAACTTCAATTCCTAAGAAACCTATCACTAAAATATCATCATGTACCAAGTGAATAAATGAATAAACATGAAATCCTCCCTCTTTTTGGACTCCCATCAAGAAAATTTACAGAAACTATCCTTTAATTACCACCTTTTGTCCCACTAAACATCAAATCTATAACTTGGACCAACATCCACATGTTTACCCCATGTTGTTTCTTTAAATATTACCCTTGTCTAAAATGATAGCCTGTTAAGAATCATCACCGATAACATTCAAATGTTGGGTTACCCTTATTAGAAGTATCTATAACATTCTCCTTTGATTATGAATACCTTATGTGTATTTATTTATATTTTATAAAAAATGAATATTTTTTTAACCTAATAGGATGTATATGAATCTAAAATGGATGAATTTTAATCGTATGACAAAATAGTATGGGGATGAAGTTAAATATTTCATAAAATTTGCAAAAGAGAAATCATATAAACCTTCTTGAATCCTTTTTCTGTGTTTATGTTGTTTTTATTCAAGTAAATTCATCTATAAAAGTAAGAATAACATTTTATTTACCAAAGAATATATCAAAGCTATAAATGTTAGAATATTAATGGAGAGAAACAGAATGTACATAATGATAGGGATGATGCAATGATTTAGGAATCATCCGATGTGAATACTAATGTAAATGATGATTGATATTGTATGGAAGAAATGATAATGTAAATTGAAGATAACCTTCATGATTGTTCAAATATATTTGAGAAGTTAAATAGTTGTGCAAAGAGGCCGTTGTATACTAGTTTTACTAGATATACAGTATTGTTAGGAACAAAATGGGCTTAGATACCCTAAAAGGGGGGTGAATCAGGGTATGGATATTCTTTTCAAAAAAATCATTCCCCGCTAGATCTTGACCTTTTTATTATAAGGGTCACTTCGTTTTCTCTTTAATATTTATGTTTATCTTGTCCTTTCAATATTTATCTGATGATGACGCATAGAAAGTAAAGTAAGAAAGTAAGCACAATGAAACACTAATTATTACTTAGTTCACTACTAAATGTAATGATTATAAGAATGTATCCAACAGTGTGTTGGTGCACCAAAATCACTAAGCTCACTTTTTGTTACATAGTTTGGAGCAAACTCACTATCCCACCTGGTTTACAACCAATCACAATTTGAAAGCTTAAGAATCTCTCAACTGAAGTGTTCTCACTACTCCTTCAAAACATTCTTCTTTTGATAACTTGAATAATTATGTTTTACACCTAATCTGGTGCATCATTAAGTACCACTTTCATCAACTAGATGAATACCACTTTACCATATATTTATTGGGAAATTCCTTCTGTTTCACATAAGATTTACTTTTTCAAAAACCCTTTTTTCAACCTTCATGAAGCCTCACACTTCTTCAAAAAACATCCCCCTTTCACAAAACCCACAACTTCCATGATGCTCACTACTTTTTTGATCCTCACAACTTTCATAAAGCTTACATAGCCCTTGATAAAATTATTTTCTTCATGAAATTGATGATTTTATAAGAAGATTCAGGTAAGAAAAATCCTTAATAAATCGCCTTCATGAATTAAGAGCCATGGGGTTTTCAATAAGGATTTCTCTACTCAACATAGGGGGGTAGATGCCTATTTAGATATGTTTACTCCCTTTTGTTAATCTTTCAAGATCACCACTTCCTATTTTTGAAGCTCTTCATTCTTATTCATGAACCTCCAAGTATTCATGAAACTTTCAGTTAAATTCCCCATTCATGAAGCTTCTTGTAATCATGTAACTTATTGTATTTACTTTACGACCCATCCATCTTTCACGAAACTCCAAACCTTCATGAAACAGTGATCCTTCATGAAATGAAGGACATCATGAAACAAGAAACCTTCATGAATTCCATTCATTTTTTATATTTTTATGAGGCATACCTAAAATCCAAATTTCACAAAAATTGATTCATCCTCCCAATTTTGGGCCTAAAAATTAGGAAAACACTCAGAAATGGATCCACCTTGTACACACAATTGTTATACCATTTATAAATCATCCATTTATTTTTCTTGTATCTTTATTGACATACCATATCAGCAATCATGCTTGAACTACATAATTGATCATGTCAACCTTCTTTTTCAAAAAATAAGATCAACCCAAAAACACTACAAAGTTACCTTGAGAAATTTTTTCCCAACAATATACCCCTTTGGGTTTTCTGAAAACTAATCAGCATTTTATACCCTTTAAATATTCTTCCATTTTATACCAAAATTTTATTCCTACAATTCCAAATAGTGATCAAATATTTACTCATCACACACTCTAAGACCACATGAGACACAATCGGAATGAGAAACAAGAATAGTATTCAAATTTCATTAATGAATCACTTCATTCCCAAAAATAGTTGAATTCTTTCATCACGAACCTCATCTATCATGATATATAACATTTGATCGATCATCCTTAGAAATGTCAAATTTTAAACACCCCCTACTTCATTGATCCCCCTATAAACTTCTCCCCCTATATTGACCAAGATATTTTCTCCCCCTTTTTCAATGAAACCAATGGTCACTTTTTTATGGCTATAACTTTGTAAAGAACACATATCTATAAATAAAGGGAAAACACACTATACCTTAGGAATAGGGGTCCCACAGACACACTTTTTTATGTCTGTTGAGTCGAACGAGCTCCAAGATATGGTTTATGCTTCTCAAACACCTCTTTTAGTAAGGCCTTCATTAGAATGATTTCAACATGTAGTTCTGTATGCACATACTCCAACTTTAAAAATCCAAGATCCAACTTTTCCTTGATAAAATAATACTTGATTTCAATTTGATTTCTCCATGAGTGATGAACTATATGTTTTCTAAGATTTATAGAACTTGAATTATCACAATGGATTCTGACTAGAGACTTCACTTTGACTCTCATATCATCAAGATGCTGATTTATCCACAATAACTCTATGCAAGATTCAATAGACACTATATATTCAACTTATATGGTTCTCAACAAAATGAAATTTTTTTATTTATTATCCAAGAAATACACAATATTCCAAGATAAAATGTACCACATGACGTTGATTTTCTATCATCTAATAAATCGTCCCAATCTGCATAGGTATATCCCAATAATACTTGATGAGATTTTTCATTGTACAACAAACTAACATCCATCATTCCCTTAATATACCGAAGTATTATTTTTATTGTAAGTAAGTGACTTTATTTGGGATTACTTTGATACCATGTTTCTTATCATGTGAAAAAAACAATATCATGTCATTTTACTATTAAGTATAATAGACTGGAAGTGATCTACCTATATTTTGTGACATTAACCACTTTGCCTTCATCATATCATGATATTTTCATCTAATTAGCCACTAGATTCATCATAACCTTTGAATTATCCATTAAAAATATTCTCATAACCTCCTTGGAATATTTTTATTGATAAATGAATGTGTCCTTCCTTCCTTGTGTCACCTGTGAACCAAATAAAAAGGTTATTTCACCAATCATTGACATTTCAAACTCACTTTTCATGAATTTTGTGAACTGTTTGTATTGCACTTCATCTGATATAACAAATATTATGTCTTTGACATACACCAGAACCATCATCCTTTTATTAGTTTCCACTACGAGAAAACCGCCGTTTAGCGGCGGTTTTAAAAACCGCCGTGAAATGCGTTTCGGGCCGGCATTTCGCGGCGGTTTTTAAAACCACCGCGAAAAAACCGCCGCTAAACGGCAAAAAAAAATTATTTTTTTTAAAATTTATTTTTTATTTTTTTTTAAATTTTATTCGAGGATTAGCGGCGGTTTTTTAAAAAACCGCCGCGAAATAGCGGCGGTTTCTGTAAAACCGCCGCGAAATGAAATGAAAAAAATAAAAAAACGTGAGAAACCCCGAAATCACTAAAATGACCATAACTTCTGATCCCGACATCCGTTGAAGCGCCACGACCAGTAAAATCGAAGCTCTTGAAGAGATCTAGAGGCACATATAATCAAAACCGTGAGACGGTCTAAGGTGTGGAAGATATTAGAGTTATAAAAAAGTTGAAAAAAGTTCTCCAACTTCAAACGGCCATAACTTTTGCTCCGGGTGTCCGTTTGGGCTCTACCACATATCAAATCGAAGCCAGCAAAGAGAGCTACGCACTAGTTCGACACAAGCAAGCTTTTGTCATGTTTTTCGACCCCAAAAACCACTCCGAAGGCCTCCAAAACCCTGTTTCCGTCACCGGTGTCCCGTCGAACTTCTCTTCAAACAGACCTAACTTTCGATCCGCATGTCAGTTCGGCCTCCTCCACCTGCCAGATCATAGCTCGTTCCATGAGCTTCAGTTTGACTAGTCGCGGCGCCCACATGAACTCCTAGATCATATGTTATGGCCTTTTTAGTGGGTATCGGGTTTGTTATGTTTTTCAATGCCTCGTTTCTAGCACCCGTTCCCCGTCAGCTTTTTTTTAAATGGTCATAACTTCCGATCCGCCTATCCATTCGGACTCTTTCATCTTTCAGGTTGAAGATCATTTCAGGATCTTTGATTTGACAGGTCGCGGATCTAAAACGGACTCTCGGATCTTAAGTTATCTCCGTTAATGTGAGTCCAATGTTTTTGTCTCTTTATGACCGTTTTGACGGGTTTTAACGGTAGCTCCATTTATTACTGTTTATTTGGGTTTCCATGACTTGTTATCTTTATCAATGGTTTTTTGTGGGTTATTATGATGATTATGTTGAATTATTAAGGAGTTTTCCAGAGTTGTCACGAGTTTTCATGCGTCCTCATTCTTTCTAATACCTCATTCTCCAAATGCTTCTCCATCCTTTTTCATGCATTTTCATGATTTTTCATCCCTTATCACGTCTTTTCATACTTTTTCATGTGTTTCCTTTATTATTTATTATTTATTATTTATAATATACTTTAATTTATTTATTATATATTATTTGTAACTGGTTATTTATTATTTATTATTTATTATTTATTATTTATTATTTATATTTATTATGTTTATTTATTATTTAGTATTTATTCTTTATTCTTTATTATTTATTATTTATTATTTATTAGTTATTTTTTATTTTTTATTATTTATTATTTATTATTTTTATTTATATTTATTTATTATTTATTATTTATTATTTATTATTTACTATTTATTATTTATATTTATTTATCATTTATATTTATTTATTATTTATTATTTATTATTTATATTTATTTATTATTTATTATTTATATTTATTTATTATTTATTATTTATATTTATTTATTATTTGTTATTTATATTTATTTATTATTTATTATTTATTATTTATTATTTATTATTCATTATTTATTATTTATTATTTATTATTTATTATTTATTATTTATTATTTATTATTTATTATTTATTATTTATTATTTATTATTTATTATTTATTATTTATTATTTATTATTTATTATTTATTATTTATTATTTATTATTTATTATTTATCTTTATTTATTATTTATTATTTGTTATTTATTATTTATTATTTATATTTATTTATATTTATTATTTATTATTTATTATTTATTATTTATTATTTATTATTTATTATTTATCTTTATTTATTTATTTATTATTTATTATTTATTATTTATTATTTATATTTATATTTATTTATTATTTATTATTTATTATTTATTATTTATTATTTATTATTTATTATTTATTATTTATTATTTATCTTTATTTATTATTTATTATTTATTATTTATTTGAATATCATTCTCTTAGTGCTTGCTTCAACCCATATAGAGCCTTCCTCAGAAATTTTTTTTTCTCATCATCATGAATGAGAAAACCATCTAGCTTCTTGATATACACTTCTTCTTCCAGAACCGCATTCAAAAACACTATCTTAATGTCCATTAGGAAAACTTAAAACTTTCATTGTACTATTATGGATAGGAATAGGTGAATAGTATCATGCCTTTCTATAGGTGAAAATGTCTCATTAATGTCTATTGCCTCAATATGGGATTATCCCTTGTACACTAGTCATTGTTTGTTCCAAATTACTAATCCATATTCATTTAGTTTATTCTCAAAAACCTATTTGGTCCTAACGACATTCTTATCTTCTGGTCTTAAAACAATATCCCATGTTTTATTCTTTCCAATTTGGTCAAGATCTTTTTCCATAGCCTAAAACTAGTTTTCATCTATAACAACTTCTTCAAAACATTTAGGCTCTACCTGAGATAGAAAATATTCCTATTGTAAATACTTTATTATCATTGTTTTAACTGGCACTTCCTAATCATCAATGATGTTTTTCCTCTCAATTTCAGCTCCACTCTTCAGCTTCCATGTAGATACAGATTTAAATTCCTCATTCCAATCATCAGTATCTCCTTATGAATCAGTATTTTTCCACTTATACTCCCCTTGAGTATCTTATTTCCTCATCACTATCATCTGGTAACTATTCACTATGTTGTTGAAGAGTTATCACTAACAAAACATTATTTCTTATCCTGTGTTTCTTGAGATAATCCTCCACTTGTCTATTTTCAAATTCCATACCATTATCAGTTTGAAACTTTAGAATCTTATATTCAATAATCATTTCATCACAAACACCCCTTAGATTGTATCTCCCCCTTAATCTTGTACCACATTAAATATATTAGATAAAATTTACCGCATGGGGATAGGGGTACCAATGGAATCCTCAAGAGGATTTTTTTGGTTGATCCTAATGGGACAACCCTTTCATATTTTCTTATAAATCATTATAATCCTTATATTCTTGTTCTAACTTTCCATCAAACTTCAACTGGTCTAGCTATATAACCAGACATTCATTACCCACATGCTTAGTCTTCTTCTGATATGTAGATTCTTTAGGCTTTTCCATTTTCCTAATTTTTTATTTATTCCCATAGGTATAGATTTCTTTCTTTACCACACTTCTTATATGAGATTTTTCATGATGCATTCTCTGATTAAGAATATTTCTAAATATTTTCTCTTAATGATTATTACTCCATTAGAGGGCTCTTTATCTTTTCTTCACTTCTTTCCTTGTTGTATTACGCATAAATTTGTTAAGGCATTATTTTTTTAGAATTATTTTATATGTTATTGAATTCAACTCACTATGATGTGCTGGGAGTGATTATTTCACTAAATATAAGTTTTTTACTTACAATTAGATTAGTTTCTTGTGTTTCTATTGAGGATTTAAACCTATTTTTCATCTTATCAAGTTATATTCTAGTATAGGCTTTATCATTATACACCACTAGAGTTGGGGATCTCCTTTTGAGTTTATTTTCCTTCCCTTCTTTCTTACAGTTACAATATCATACCAAATTCTTGTGATTATAACATATAAAATATATACTTTTAAAAACATACCCCACAACATCATTTCTTGTCTAAGATTTTGATGCAGTCAAATTTGTTGTTCTTATGACATTGAGCCCTTGGTATTCTTAACACATACTCATGGTGTGTCCCTAACTTCCACAATAATAGCATTTGATGGATTCTTTCTTTAGAGATATGTTACTTTTAGACTTTTCAAGAAGCTTATTCTTATTCTCATATTTAGAAATATTTCTATCTTCATAATATGAAATTTATTCCAAATATTCAAAATAAAAAACTTGAAATATGACCATGTATCACACATAAATAGAACATGTTTTCATCAATTTTTATATAAGTATTTTTAGTTCTATTTCCATCTCCTACAGGATTTTTCCTCTTTCTGGAACTGTTCATGACTCTTTTCCTCTTATGCATGGGAGCAGGTTCATAATATCCAATACCGTATTTTCCCAATGAGATAAACATTCATTTATTTCTTCTGAAATATCATATTTTATTTTCATTTCATTATTACCTTTTTAATGATAGTTGAATAATAAATGCAAATCATCCATCAATTTGGGCATGCCTTTGGCATTTGATTTCTCCTCTTCTTTCTTGATTAAATCTATCTATTCTCCCAATTGTTGAATCTTTTTGCCCCCAAATTCAATATAATCATTAATTTATCTCATGAGAGTCTTCCCACTAGTCATCTAGTCTTCCAATGTTTGGGTGAGATTATCAACCATGTCACTTTTCTTCTTTATTTTAAAATTCATTTGAGCAATAAAATTGTTAAGGTATCCATTATTTTTTTGTAGCCTTTTATTTTCTTGTAAAAGTTCTAATAGGTGTTTAGAAAGATCATCATTTTTAGAATCCAAATTCTAAATTTCTTCTGAGTTCATATTATTTTCTTTATCATCATATGTAATTTTTTGTAGTTCTTCATCTTGGGAATAATTTTTATCCCTTAGATCTATGTCCACTTTAACAAGTATTTTATTGGAACCTTTTATCTTATTGACATTGATTTCTAGCTCTTGGATCCAGATATCTTTAAACTCATCCTCTTCTTTCAATTTATAATCTAATTCCTTCATTACAAGGAAAACTTACACTTTTTTCCTTTTTCAAATTTATTTATCATCAATAGTTCTGGAATCACTTGGAATATCAGGATCTTAACTATTTGATTCATCCAAACCTTTATTGAGTATGTTGATGGTTTCCTTCAATTGGATCACACTCTTTCCATAGAAACTTCCACACTAAGAAATTCCACCTTAATTACAATTCGTATTTGAGTTTTTTCCCTTTTCCATTACTCACCAAAATAAAAGTATACTAAAACATCAATTTTAATAATCAAATAAATTAGTTTGAGAAAACCAATCTAACAAAATAAGCCTTACATTTGGTACCAATTATTATGGAAAAAAATGTATTAGATACCCAGTGAGGAGGGGGAATCAAGGTATGGATATTATTTTTGAAATTATTCTTTCCCCACTGGATCTTGACCTCTTTATTATAAGGGTCACTTTGTTTGATCTTTAATTTTTATGTTTATCTTATCCTTTTCAAATTTATATGATGATGATGCATAGAAATTAAATTAATAAAGCAAGAATAAGGATACATTGATTTTTACTTTGTTCTCCAGTATTAGCTAGTCCAAGGAGCATGCATCCAACAATGTTTTGGTACACCAAAGTCACTAATATCACTACTTGTTACAAAGTTCAGAGTGTACTCGCTATACCTCGTAGTTTACAAAAAATCACAATTTGAAATCTCACTACTCTCTCAACGGAAGTGTGCTCACTACTCCTTTAGAAGATTCTTATTTTGACTACTTGAATCAATATGTTTTAAACTTAATTTGGTGCATCATTAAGTTCCACTTTCATCCACTTGATGAATAACACTTTACCACAGATAAATTGGAAAATACCTTTTGATTTTCTTAATATTTAATTCTTCAAAAACCCTTTTTTCAACCATTTTTAAACCTCACACTTCTTTATAAAACATTCTTCATTCATGAAACCAACAACTTTATCAATGAAAACTACTTTCGTGTTGCTCAAAAAATTAACAAAGCTTACATAGACTTCGTAAAACATTCTTTATTCACAAAACTAATGATCTTATAAGAACCTTAACGCAAGAAAAATACTTTATGAATCACCTTCTCGAATTTAGAACCTCTAGATTTTCATTAAGGATTTCTATACTCAAATGAGGGGGTAGATGCATATATATATATAAATTTCCTCCCTTTCATGAATCCTTCAATATCTCCACCACCTATTCGTGAATATATTCATTCTATTTCATGAACCTCCCAAACTTTGTGAAAATTTCATCAAAATTTTCCATTTTCAAATCTTCTTGTAATCGCATAACTTATCATCTTTCCTTTGTGACTCATCCATCTTTCACGAAAATCCAAACCTTCATGAAACACCGATCCTTTGAAAAACACCAGACCTTTGCAAAACACTAAACCTTCATAGATTCCATGCCTTTTACATATTTTTATGAGGCATCCCTAGAAATTCAAATTTCATGAAACTTGATACATCCTTCAAATTTTAGACCCAAAAATTTAAAAAATACAAGGAAATGGAACCACACTGTGCATTCAATTTTCATACCAATTCTTGGTAATTCATTTTTTTATCTTAGATATTTGTCAACAAACCTTGTCAATAATCATACTAGAAGTCCACAACTAATCATGTCAACCTACTTTGTCAACAAACATAATCAACCCAACAATACTACAATGTTACCTTGAAATATTTTTTCCAACAAGCATTATCAACTGTATTGAAGTTATATGATTTAAAATATAACAGTGGTAAAAGTGATAGTAGATTTATAAAACTACTTGGTCTATTAAATGAAATGATACTAGAAGAAAATGAACTTCCTTGTCAAAAAATGATGTTAAACTAATGATACGTTCACCGTGTATGATCTATAAAATAATACATGATTTTACAAATAATTACAATGATGATATGAATATATGGATGTCTGGAAACCACTAGACAGTTAACATGGCATACATATACATGAATTGGAGATAAGAAACTACATCACCCAACAGACTCTCCTTAGTGGAATAAGATTTATTATGAGTATCTTGAATTTGGAAATGAGTAGAGAAACCTCCATATTGAATTATATATAGATGGAATAAATCCTTTTGGTGTATAGATTAGTATTCATAGTACGTGGATAGTTATTATGGTAAATTATAACTTTCCACCATGGTTTTTTATGAAACACAAATACATTTTGTTTTCTCTGCTTATATCTGAAGAAAAAGAACCTAAAAATGGTATTGATGTCTTTTTTTCTCCATTGATTGGAGTTCTAAAATTTATATAGAATACTACCATTAACTTTTATGATTCTCATAGAAGTGATTAATTCACATTGAGATCCATGTTTTTTGGTATGATAAATTATTTTCTTGCTTAAGGATATTTTTCAGGCTATAACATTAAAGGAATTTTTGGGTGTCCTTTTTTTAAAGAATGCACATACTTATTTTGGTCGAAACATTCCTCAAATTCTGTTTTTTTAGGACATCACAAATTTTTACCCAGAAAACATAAATATCAATTCTAGATGACATCATTCAATGGAAATATAGAACAAGGTACAACACCATTTTCACTAATGGGTGATCAATTGTTCGAGAATGTAAAAAATATTGACACTATTTTCGATAAACATTTTTCAAAAAAACTTATAAAATTAGATTAGAAAAAGATATTAATTTTATTTGAATTATTATACTAAAACTTTTTCTAAATTATAAAGTTTCTTGATTTCATTCATATAAAAAAAGTTATTTGATAGTGTTAATGTCATATTATTAAATGTATCAGGAAAGAACAAAATATGACCTCAAGGCTTGGTTAGACAATATTAGCACGGGGATGAGGGAATAGTTGGCACCAGTGAAGGGTGAAAGATAAAATTTCTCCCTATAGTATCTTACACTCTATCCACACAAGAAAATTTTCAAAATTTAAACTTCATTAATGATGTAAAATTTTCAAAGTGGTATTCAACAAATATCAAGAATGTCATGTAAATGAATAATTTTAAGTTACAAAGTCTAAAATAAAATAAATACCATGTTTTAATAAAAGATTTTTTGTTTATCACTTTATGTTTCATTATACCAAAAATGTATGGCATACATTAACCCAACCTTTCTTATTTTTTAAATCCATATGCATTAAAGTTATAAACCCAATAGAGCTTCCAATCATGAATAAAGAAACTACAGTCATATTATGTGAATTAGAGATGTTCTTCACACCATCGTTCTTTGATATGATGGTAAACCTGATGGTTGACAGGGTTAGAGGGATTCAACCATGTATACCTATCCCTTATATATGGATGTACCCCATTAAATGGTATATGGAGATATTGAAAGGGTATGTTAATAATCGAAGTCATACAAAAGGATTTATTGAAGAGCGATATATTTTTAAAGAGGCTATTAAATTCTATACCGATTACTTATAAAATGTTGATAACATTGGAATCCCAAAATCTATTCATAGTGTACAACTTATGGGAAAAGGGATTTCCAAAAGAGGAGTTGTTACAATTACTATTACTGCACAGGAGAAGGATCACCTTTACATTTTACATTATAGTGTAGAGGTTTCACAATACATTGAACCCACAAGGTAATTCTTAGAAATTTGGATCTATCAATGGCTAAAGGATGGATATTGAATACCCATAGTTAATAGTTTATTTGATGGTTCTGAGATCGTATCTATAAATAGTTGTCTACAAATTCAAATTTAATTGCCAAACAAATTCAATGGATATCTAGGTGACCAAATGTAAATGTTATATCTTATACTAGTTTTGTAATTAATGGTTATATGTTATTTATAAAGAAACAAGATGAATATAGTACGATCAAAAATAGAGGAGTTATGATTATGGAGAAAATTATGAACATATCTGATTCCAAGGATAAAAAACCATTTTATATGAATATTTCATATTTTGGAACAATCAAACAAATACACGAGTTCGATTACAAAACATTTCAAGTGATGAATTTTCATCCTAAATGGGCTGAAAATGGAATTGTGATTAAAGTCAATGTGTTGGGATTTGTGAAGGTGAATTTCAGTGCAGAAGGGTATAGGGACTATCCATTCATAATGGAATCACTAGCAGTTCAAGTATTTTATATACCAAATCCAAAAAAAATAATTCGTCAATTGGACTTTTGGTTATTAAAACAAGAATGAGGTCGGATGAAAATTCAATTGAGGATAACCCTTTCATTGGGAGATAAAAATCATTTCATGGTGGTCCCAATATAGAAAATGTCTTTTATATTAGAGGGGATCACATGGAGGGGATTTGGATACTCGTTATAAGATCCAAATCCCTTCAACCTTCAAAGAAAACAAAGATTTTTCAATGAATAGGTTGAAGTTTTTTTAATATATTTTTATTTTCCTCATAATATTATGTGTTCTAAAATTAATTTATGTAATATAAATTAAATATTTAATTAATAATTCAAATAATTACTTCTTTACATTATGATGTTACCAATATAAATTGAGAACAAATTTTCAATACAGAAACTATGGAATTATTATTGGATCAACAATATATTGATGAAAAAACAAGAACAGCATGGAATCAACTTGTTAAATAAAATTATCATGGCAATAAGAGAGGTATAAAATTTAAGGTTTGTTGGAATCAATGTGGTTGACCTTTTGACTCCAACAGGTCAATGTTCATTAGATTCAGTGGGTTCATAATGAGAATGCATGTTCCAATTAATATATATAAATTGAATAATGTCATGCCAGTATTAAAGGAAACCATTTGGGAAAATATTAGGTTAATGTAACGAAATACTTTCTCTATTTTACTAGAAAATTATGTAATAAAATATTGATTAAATTTTCATTTTCATTTTTATATTTTGTTTATTTTATATGATTTCTTTTAGAAATATGTCTTAATGATCAATAGAAAAGATAATAGATCCTTCTTTAAACTTCTTAAAAATAATCATCTTGGGGATGCTAAGGGGAAAGTAATTATACTCACCAACTATATATGCATATATTATAAACCTAAAAACCTAGAATGATTTTATTAGTCACTATGATGAGAAATAATTTCCAATGAATTATAATTTATAATATTTTCTTTGAAAATATTTATTTTATCCACTTTAATTCAAAATTGTTAATTTATGATATAACAAAGGAGTGTGGAAAATAAGAAACATGCATCAAAACCAATTCCCATAATATAAATCAAATATGGGGTAAGCTTCACTTGAGTAGAAAATGTTATATATTTTAAATCCATAGTAAAAGTTTTACGCAATATGAAATAACATATATTCCTTTTTTTATATGAAAATTGATGAATCAAAATCCAAAACCACTTCCATCCCACGTCTTGCACTATGGATGGAGGATCAAGTAAATAAATAGGGTAAACTAGTCGATGAGAACACACAAGAAGTATGGGAATAAGGTATAATAATGACATTATATTAATTTTTTGTGCTTTATAACATTATTACAGAAAAATATGTACTTTTTTCATATGTTTTTTATACGGTCTAGATACAAAAATCATAATCGAATGTAACTGAAGAAAAACTAATTTTAGTGTCTTTAAAGTGACTAGAAAAATATGGCCATGTTAGAGGTGTGGTTTTGATAGTGTCACCTTGAACATATTTTAAGAAGAAAAATACAAAAGGATATATATATGACATGAAGAAATGCATGAAGTTACAGATAGATTATTTGAAAGATAATATTGTTCAGTGTGGTTCGGTAGATCAGTATATTAAAAAGGATCAAAGTAAACTAGTAGTGGAAAAATGATCAATACATGAAGAGCCATGTGAACCCACTAGATTTGAGTCTATACATTCTCTTTAACCACTTCCCTTACATGTGGTAATCATTTTTTTCCAAACTCTTTCTCCTAAACATGAATCAAATAACTTTTGATAGTTTTTTATTACTATAATTCTGGAAGGTGAAATTTTATGTTATTTATATCTACCAACACCCACTCATATCCTTGGTATGAGGGGTATGGTATAAAATATCCCAGGGGATATTATACACAATAAAAAACTCCCAAAAGATCACATGAGAGTGGGGATTGAAGTAGCTCATGAGCTAAGCGTTGAATTGCTTGTTCTGCTTAATGATATGGATGTTACCATGGTCGATAATGTTATTTAAAATTTAATTGTGTCACCATATAATATTATAAAGACACTTGAGTTATGTCCATATAAATTTTATTCAAATGAAAAACCTTTAACAATTTATGAGAATTTTTTTGAAATCAAGTATAATATTATAGATGAACAAAATGAAGTAGAAATGGAAGGTCGTATTAAGATAATCCAAGGGATCAACCAAGAAATCAAAAGGAACTTCTGAGAGTACTTTAACCCCTCCAGTTCCACTATTTCATATATTAACATTAAAAGTTCATAAAGATTCAATATTAAAATATTGAAAAATTTCCTACAATGGATATAGAGAATAAATATTTAGAGATTCCATTATAGGTGTGGTTAGTTTTGAGAGTATAAATGAGGCTCATTTTCATAATCTATTTACCCAAAAAATAATCTAATATGTTCATTATAGTTAATAACTATTCATATTTTCTATAATAGTATATATTACTACTATATAAAATGAAAACCCGTGAAGTAAGATTTGGACTCATTTATCCCTTTATCATTTATATGGAAAAAGATTCTTTAGGATCAAAATAAATTGAAAAAAAAAGTTGACCTAAGAGCGATGTTTGAAAATAAAATAATAGACAACATACTCCTCCTAATGTATATAATAAAGGGGTAAAAATCTATAATTTAGTCATATAAAATATATTTTTGTTTTTTAATTGCTTATTTGTTTTTTTAGGAAGAACCAGATGCTAATCATAATAAATTTATATTCCCATATTGTTTATTTTTTATATCCAAAGCATTTATTTTCAACAAAATCAACCACATGTGATGTTTATTGTGAATTTTAATAAACTTCAATCAAAATTTTAGAGAGAAAATTCAAATTATACATCTTAGTTTTTGTTTTAACAAGAATTTTTTTGTGATATGGTGATCAAAAAATATTGGCTAAATCATAGTATGAAGTTAATGACTGAGCCAAAAATGCCTATGGATTTCTTTAAATAGTAAAAAATTAATGTATATATAGTAATATTTAACTATCAAAACATATTTCAAATAATTTACTTATTTTGGTCAATGTTTCTACAGTTTTATGAAACAAAATAATGAAAATTATTGTGGATATTTCATTTCAAAATTTATAAAGGATATTATATACCATCAAAAAACTAGCATCACTAAATAGGTAATTTCCAAAATTAATTACAATTTCATTTAAAATATTTATTAATCGTTTGTTTTTATATATTTTCTCAGAACTAGTAGGACTACCAAAAATTGGTATACTCAAAAGAAGAAGTAAATTTTTTTAGGGATGAGTGGGAAGAGTACATGGTATCAGAATGTTTATCGTCATAAAGTGGAGGTGATTACTTATTATTAATGTGATATATTATAGACTATGACCTTATATACATATTTGTGATATGAAGAATTAGTATCCTAATGATTTAGATATTTTTCATTTAAAATAAATTTTATGTGGTATTAAAAATCTATTAGTTATATTTTAATTCCAATCTTACATTCTTAATTTTTAAAAGTAGAAACAAGGAATTAATTATGACTCAAAGTGTGTTTTTTTAATAAAAAAGTGTCATTTTAGTTTTAAATTCCTTCCACATTGTCAAAATTTCAAAAATGATGTCAGATTTCTTTTAATATTTAACAAAATGATTCATAATTCATTTGTGAAGTGTAGGAATTGGCCAAATGTCAATCCAACACACGATAAGGGAGTTAGTACTAAAAGTGTGTGTTTTCAATATAGAAGTTTCATTTTAGTTTAAAATGTGAATCACATAGTCAAAATCAAGTAAACATGATCAAATATTATTCAAAATTTAGGATAATGATCCAAAATTCATTTATGACATATATAAATTGACTACACATCATTATGACACGTGATGTGGTCAATATGACTCAAAGTTTGTGTTTTAAATATAAAAGTGTCATTTTAGTTTAAAACGCCTGTCACATTGACAAAACTAAGAAAACAAGATCATATTATTTTCAAACAATAGTAAAATGATTTATAATTCGTTTTTTATGTGTAGTAATTTATCAAATACCAATCCGAGACATGATATGGGTGTTATGACTCAAAATTGATGTTTTAAATATACAAGTGTAGTTTTATTTTAAAATGCATGTCACATAGACAAAACTGATAAAATGATATTTTATTGTTTTCAAACATTAGGATAATGATCCATAATTCATTTTTTATGTGTTGAAATTTCCCACATGTCAATCAGACATACAATGTGGGTGATTAACCTGTGGCGCGTGTTTTCAATATAAAAAAGTATCATTTTAGTTTAAAATGCACATCACATGGACAAATCTGATCAAATGACTTTGTATTGTTTAAAAACATTATGAAAATTATCCATAATTCATTTTTTATGTGTAGTAATTGAACACATGTAAATTTAACACACTATGTAGTCAGCAGGACTCGAAGTGCGTGTTTTTAATAAAAGTGTCATTTTAGTTTAAAATACACATTGCATATTCTCAAATGTTTATAAGTTAATTAATTAATTATAAATCGTTTATAATTAACTAATTAAATTTTTATGAATATTTTATATTTTCAAATATTAAATTTTAATATTTAAAATACCTTTTGATCAAATTATATGACATGTATTAAGATAAATAAATAAAAAAATTTATATAAAAATCATATGTGATAATTTATAAAGGCTTATAAATTATGAAATAAGGTCAATATATAAAGTGTTTACATTTAATTATTAATGGTTCATAATTAATTAATTTGAATTGTTAAAATTAAAGGGGCTTTATTTGGATATTATTTAAGCCACATCAAAAGTGTTTTTATAAATGATATGATCAAAGATTAAATAATAATTAACTATATGAAATTTAGATTATGTAAAATGTTTACATATTAGAAATTAGATTATAAATAGTTTAGAATTAATAAAATATAATTTATTTAAAATTAAAATTCCATATAATAAAGAATATGAAAGAGTTCATATTAGAATGAATTTGAAAGTTTTATATTCAAAATTATGGAATCTTCATATTGTTAAAGCTAAAATTATAAAAGGGTTCATAATCATATTTTATTTATGAATTGTTCATAAATAGTAATCGCATGTTTAAATTTTTGAATTGTTCATTTATTTAAAGTTTATTCCCAGTTATATTAATGTTCAGTAAATTGTTTAAAAAATGTGAATATTGTATATGATTTAGCTCAAAATGTTAAGCTTATTATAGGATATATCCTTTCATTGTATTCTAGCTATAATAATGAATTTAATTTATCATCTACCTTGACCTTGGTTTATAATTGGATTTATTAGCTTGTATTTAGTAATTCAGCATAGTTTGACCATATTAGGTGTTATAATTATTATGATTTGAATTATCTCTTGATTAAAGTCTCCATGAGTAGAGGGAATTGTGGTTAGACTACCTAATTTTTAGGAGGTGTATTCCTTTTCTAGGAAAATTAATGGGATTGGCTACCTATCGATCCAAGCTTACTCATGTGAAGATTTTACATCTCATATAATTTTAAACCTTTACATGAAATTTTCATGTGCCTTATACATATGATGCATTTAGATATGTATAAATATATTTGACTTCTAATTTTGGGTGAGTAACACAAACTTTTGGGTTGTGTAAAGAGTTACATATCAATATGGTTTTAACATATTTGTATGGTGAAGAAAATAGGATTCCAAACTAAATTACTATAAACATGCAGACACAAAAGGTAATAACATGAGATAAGCTACTGATATTAAAATTCCCTTCAAATATTGAGTGTTATGTTTCTTCCAAATAAGCACTTTTCAATACCTCAATCATTCGACTAAATATTTCTGATATAAGCATGAGTACCACCAAATTATCTTATATAAATCAAGAAATTTATAAGTAAATATGAATTATCTTGATGGTATTGTGGAAATTAAAATGATTACCCATTGATTTCCTTTTTTTTGGCTTATTCTTTTTTATTTCCTAATGGATATGAAGTGTTTTTAAAACATTTCATCATTTTTATGGGATCCCATTTAATAAAATCCCTTATTAAATGGTTAATAATACTTGATACTCATCTAATAAAAGATTTTATTTTAGATAATATCATCATAATCATCAATATAAACTTCATGATTAATCCTTTATATGGATAATATTAATGTAATTAGCCCTTCATATTAGTAACTTAATAATAGTTCTTAAGTAATATTAGTTATTTAAGAAAATTTCTTAAGTAAAATTAAATGTTTCATATCATTTCCTTCATTAGTAACCATGTTCTGGATTTTTTTCAATAAGTGAATCTACATGATTATGAATGCATCTAGTGATTCATTTCAGGTTTCAAATCAATTAGATGAAAAAATGACCAAAGAAATCTTATTCTCCAGTTATGTACTCAATATGATTGGGTACATCAATGACTCAATAAATTTTAGCCTCATATACTCAATATGATTAGGTATGTAAAATGATATTCAATATGATTGAATATTTTCAGTACTTGATGAGACTAAAAGTTTTTTTAAAACATTATTTGTCATAGAAATCAATTATATTATTATAATAGATATATAATATCAATTGTATGTTTTAAAAAAAATCAATATAAATAAATACTACAAGATGAGAAGAATTAAATATTGGAGCTTGAAGTTGGATTTAAAATAATGATGAAAATGAGTTTCTAAATTAATAACTTGGATTCTAAAATCATTTATAAACTTATCATAAGATGTGTATTTTTTATCTCATCAAGCTCTTGGACTGAAAATAAATTTTTTTATTTTAAATATTCACTTTTGAGAAAAATGTGGGAAACCTAAAAAGGGTGAAACTGAGTCATAAAACACAGAAATAAGACACATAATCAATATATACTATACTATCATTTGAGGAATAATACACCCTATATAGCCCCCATTTATGTAAATATGCCTTTATTTCTGGATCATTCATAATAAGATCGTCTACATGATCTGTGGTTTTTTAATAAAATGATATGGGTGTTTTTAATACACATGGTTTATGATTTGTTCAATTATATAACATAATTTAAGGGGAAACTAAAAATGTATTGTTTTTTGGAAGGAGAATTTATCTTATATTCATCTATGGAAATTTTCCAACAAAGTGAATGAAATCAAGAAAAGTCCACTTAATATTTTCAAAGTTTTGATAATAGATGAATTCGGAATATGATGTATGGATTCTGGTAATATATGGACAGTACAAGTGGGAAAAAGTTCAAACCAAAAGAAGAAAAGTTAGTTGAAAATTTTAAAAAATATTTCTTTGAGAATCCATTCAAGGTCATTAAAACTTATACTTTTTAGGAAGTGTAATAATTCAATATGATTGGATTATACAAGATATACCTAAAGGATTTTTTGAATCTCCAAGGAATTTCAATGTCAGGTATGGATGTTATAGAAATTAATTCTATGATTTTGAAAGGTATTTGATACTGGATGTATATTTTAAAAAGTGTTAAAAATATACATGATCTCAAAATCAAAGTAAAAATTGATTGAGTTTGTAGTTTATATTCATAACATGAAGTAAATAGTTACAACATCGAGGATTTAAATGTACATAATTTTATCAAGCTCAAATAAATGTAAGTAAAATATGTGTATCTTCATCTCATTTATCTTATGTGATAAGAGAAGTTGATCGATAACAAATATTTGTTATGAACAATAAGATATGAATAATTACATACACATGGTTTATGATTCATCGGTTTCTATAACATGTTTTGTAAAGAATATTTGGCTAAAATTGTTTATCCAGGATAAAATTTTTATCTAAATATTTGTTAAAATATGAGAGAATATGTTTCTCCCACCCATCAGTGGTATATTTTAATAAATTAGTATTTTCAAATAAAAAGTACCAAACATGTAGAATACTATATATGATATAGAAACAATGGTTTATTTGTTAAATATTCCCATTAAAAGGAAATAAGTGTTATTTCCAAAACACATAGGGTTTTTGTATCATTATAAGATATTCTATAAATAATATGGTGTCTAAAAGTCTAGTGGGAGTATGTTGGGACTTAGATAAGTTTAAAGTTAACAAATAAAAGATTAAACCAATATTAAGTTAAAGTGATTTCTACTAAATATCCTAAAATGTTTAGGATATTTGATGGTAATAAAAAATGTAAATTATTAAATTTAGTTACCATTTAAAAGTAAGAGAAACTATTTTCTATTATATTATTCAATTCAAATTTAAAAATTTAATTACACTTTGTATCTTAAAATTCTTTTAGGATATTATTATAAAGAGGAATGTAAAGAGTTTCTTTAGTTACCATAACAAAGTGTATATCGCTTTATCCTAAAAGGGCTTAGGATGTACTGGTAAAAAATAGTGTAAGTAGTTACATTATTTCAAGGGAATATTTTGATTGATTAGGGTTCTAAGAATTATGATGATAAAAATAGAAATAGTTCTAAGTATACAACATAAGTTTACATCATAATAGTTAATGTTTTGAAGTTAGTGAGTTTGAAGATGTTCAAGAAGTTGAATAATTAGGAATATGATTCCTAAGTCTCACCATTATTCAAAATATCTTTCTTCATAGATGTTTCTTACTAAAATGTTTAGTGGGAGGGTTTTATCATATGGTCACATAGATATATGAAATTAATTAAATATGATTAAATTAGTTAACAAAACCTAGATAGTATAGCAAACATAAGGCTAATTTGGTAATTTATTATATATGATATGATAAACCAATGCTAATGTTGGTTTTATTAAATATTTTTAAAGTGTTAAGAATATTAAAATGTATCATATTATAGGAAACTTATATTTTTTCATTCTTTTATATTAGATACATAAATGTATATATATATAAAATACATTTTGTGAAGTGAAATTATAATTGACCTCTCAAAGTGTGACTTTGATTTTATCCCTAACTAGTGTTCGTTATGGAGTATTATAGGCTATGAAAAACTATTAAAGATATTATGAGTAGGATTATTGTATAGAGAAAGAGAATATGATCACGAGGCATGAAAAAAAGAATAATATTTTTTTTGTGCACTGGATTTCCTAAAACGTATACCACATGGAGAATCATACATATGTATTTGGTATACTATGGGTCCATGGATCCTATTTGAGTCCCCATTACCTGAGGTTGTTGAGATAACTAGCATGAGAACCTTCATAATTTGATATTATACTTGCGCAAGTATATATATTGACTTAGCTAATATGGGGGTGGTTTGGTATGTTGTTGATCATGTCATCAGTTAGACCTCAACCAAGATGGGATTTATCCCCTTTTATGATGGCATCTAGGCCCTAATTGAGATATATCATGGGAGTTTTTAATTTCACTTAGATATTTTATATATATCTAGATAAGGTACATATGATGTGATTATCCATAAGGATGATTGATATGTGATGCATTCATTGATCAGATTAGTCTACACTCTGATAATTGAGAATAGGTGAGTTTGATATATGGAATTGACATACTCTATGTCTCATGGTCACTTGATATCTTGGGAAAAGGTAAAATATTAGAATGTTCATTTTCATAAGATGCAGACTAGTGGACATAGGTATTCAGATACGTGGGTTTGATAGAGATCACACCAGATCCATTTATAGAATGTGTTGCATTGGAGCTTTACTATAGGTCACTATTTTCTTACATATAGGGATCTGGAGATTTATATTTGTTTTCAATTCTATAAAGGCATGTGGTGTCACGATTTATGATTGAACAAATAGGGATTGAGTTTTGACTCATAGATCTACTCTAAAAAATTATAGTTAATCCAAAAGTGTTTTGGATGGGTGTTCATATGGTATTGCACATGATGTGATATAAAGTGACGTTAATGATATTTCTCCCAAAGAAGTTTTGGAATATATATGTATAATAGTTTTTGATATAATTTCATGAATTAGTTTATATTATGAAATATAAGGTGAAATGGCGTAGAGTTTATTAGGATTTAGTACAAGTGGGAGACTAAAGGATATATATTCCCCAAGTATATATGCATGGGATGTATACAAGAATGATATATATATATATATATATGTATGAGATATCAAGATCCATGAATGAAATAATATTTAATGCATGTTTCTTACTTTGATCATATGAACATCCAAATATTAAGCGTGTTGGTATTCAAATAGTCCAACTCACTTAAAGCAGTCATTTATTAAATCCATATATGGGATGTAAAGAAAGATTAGAGTTTCATTCATTTATGTCATACATGTACTAGATGTAAAATTTATTCATGAATTATAACGAATGAATTAATGCAACAACACCCAAGGAGCATCCTCATGTGTTATACAAATCACTGCCATGTGATGGATGCATGAGGGTGTGTGATTGTTTCGTACCAAGTTGAGACTCCTCCTCACCCAATGATCTCTTAATCTTTCTCTTTTACATAGGAGGACATATAAAGTCATAGAGTAAGGATGGATCTCATATATATGATGGATGATTCAAGTTTAACCCATGGATAAACTACGAAGAGGGGGTGTCTTTTAGCTAACCTGGATGATCCTTACCAAACTCAAGAGATGGTGTTTAAAGATGTTTTAAATGCTCATTGGTGTATGTTACACATTTTTATAGTATTTCTTTAGTTCTATTTATGTAGGTTTCATATATCTTGCAAGGTATATCCTCAAACATGGGTTTAATCACTTCCACTTGATCTAATAAGTCTTATTTGTTGGACCCAACACTGTTATTTGATGGTAATGAAGTTCAGTTTGTGTTTATTATTAATCCACAATGGGTTGATGATGGAGTTTTCAAGACAAGTGTTCTTAAATTATGTTCCAAAAATATTGTTGATGGTGGCGTCGTTTCCGAGTGTTTTCCAAATTTTTGGGCCTCAAAATTGAGAGTTTTTTTTTTTGGAAAAGGAAGGATTTCCACGTAGGGGAAATGGTTTGTGGGACAAAAATGGTTCATGGGACATTCACAATTTACGGGAGGAAAATGGTTCTTGGATGGTTTTTTGTTCTTGGAAAGTAGGAAGAGATTTTTGGAGCCACAAAGGGTTTAGTTTTCGGAAGGAATTAGCTATCGCGAAGGAAGAAAGGCATTACATGGACCGCAGATGGAAACACGGTGTGTGGTAAGAGCACGGTACACAGTGAATGTTGTATCGCATCGAAACATTGGGAAAATTGGATTAGTGATATTTTTGGATCTATTTTCCTATATAAGGATCACTAATCCCTTTGTTAAAAAGAGTAATTTTGATTAGAAATCTGGGAGGAATTCAATGAAGTCCAAAGTGGTTTGTGGGAATACAACCCCGCAAAGGAGAATATGTTCACGAGGAGGATTTTGCGAGAGGGGAAGGGATCTATGAAGGTAGTTTGCAGAATGTGTTTTGTGGGTAATTGTATCCTACAAAGGAAAATGGTATGAAAAAGTAGCATAGGTCCACAAAAGGGTGACAGTTCACAGAAGTGGTGATGGTTCATGGAAGAAGAACTCATCCAAGAAGCAGGGACAGTTCACAGAAGAAGGTTTGGTCCATGAAGGAAGAATTGGTCTAAAAAGGAGATATGATATGTGGAAGTAGAGGCAGCCCACAAAGGAGAGGTAGTCCACGAATCACATATGCTACATGGTGAAACACAGTTTGTGGAGGAAGAAGGTCAGTTCGTCGAGTAACAGTTCGTGAACTATTAGTGTGCGGAAAAGTGGATTACATCTATGAGTAAAAAAGGGACTTCAAAATATCATCTACATATAGTTGAGGATGCATTATTTAAGGATGATTAAGGGACCTACAAGTCCATAAATTGTGTGTGGATCTCTCCCAAGGCAGTGAGCTTGGGGTAGTCGTTAGAAGTGTTCTGAGAGATATAGTGAGTTGTCCCTAAAATACTATAAAGGCAGTGTGCCTGGAATAGAGTGATTGTGTCTAAACTTTTATACTACAAAACTAGTGAATTTTAGTAGATTTAGGTATGACTGGCACACTATCAGCGTATTCTCCTTAGACTAGCCCTTAGTGGTAAACCAAGTAAAAAGTTATTATGTTGACTCTTTGCATGTGATTGTTTTTTTACTATTATTTATCATCAGATAGGTCTAACAAGTTCTTACCAATATGGGAACAATATCAATCATTTTTGAAGAAAGAGTTGACACCCTGATTCACCCCTCCCCTCTCTGATTATTCTAGGGTCTTTCAAGTTGTATCATAGGGTACAAGTTGCTGGTGTTAAATTTTTCCTTCTTTTCTGTCATAGAGAGTACAGTTAATGTTAGGGGAGCTCCCATTTTTAGGGAATTAACTTTTATATATAGAATAATAGGATGAGATATCATCTAATATCTCTTGGAATGTAATTCCTTTTTGCTACTGCAAAAGGAATACAGGTCACTAATCTAACAAGGTTGTTTATGACTAATAATGACTGGAAAAATATTGATGCAGATGATAAAGCCTAGAATTCCATCACTTTAGATCTTTCTAATCAAATATATCTGAAAGTAATGAGTTGTACATAATCCAAGTCTATGTGTTAAAAACTTAAAAGTATTTATGAAGGAGACAATAAAGTGAATTAGGTGAAACTCTAAATTTTACGCAACATGTTTGATGATCTGAAGATGCATCCAGATGAAAATGAAAATACTTTTTTCAATTGAATTACTAAATTTTTACGTGAAATTGGAGGGTTTCATTAATCAATCAAAGACATTGAAATTGTATAGAAAATATTGAGAATAATTCCACCTCTTTACAATCTAGAAGTGTCATCCCTTGAGGAAAGGTATTTGTCTAAAAAAATTTATGGATGATCTAATAAATAGTCTAGTGGATTATAAAATGAGAGTCAAGCCAGAAGATGCGATGACATATGTCAGTAAGGAAATGGAATTCAAAGCCATGTAAAAACTTGATATTTCAGAATATATTGGTAATGAAGGTAATGAGGAAGACAAAATTATTTCTCTCTTTTTCAGGAAACTCAAGAGAGGTGCATGGAGATTTGAAATAAATATAACCATAGCCTATTTTTTGGTAGATTTGGGAATATTTCCTCCTGTTTCTCAAGGAAGTTTGATGATGAATACAGTAAAGCTGGAAACTCAAAAAAGCCTCAGAAAAAGTTTTCTCAAAAGGTAGACTTTAAAAGTGGAAAGAAATTATAGAAAAGTAGTTTTTTATGTAAAGAATAAGACGATTACAATGAATTTTTTGGGGATTAAGAGTCAGAGTTTAAATCTAGAACCCAAGCATCAATTATGGCTACCATTGGGGAAGTCAGAACCATTAATATACAATGATAGAGATAATCAATTGATTGTTGATGTTGATCTCAAGTTGCAACTTAAAGATGCTCTTGGTAATCTTGAGAATCAAAATAACATATAAAAAAAAGTTGAGATAAACTATGGAAGAATCATCAGGATATATTAATTGGCTTGAAGATGAAATTGAACGACAAGAAGAAGTAGTGAAAGAACAATCAACAACCTTTGAAAGCACAATATAAGTGGTTAAACTGAAACTCGGAATTGAACAACAGGAAAAGTTGATCCAGGAACTTAAATCTAGACTAGAGGAGAAGTCTAAGACTATTTGAGGTATTGAGGAAGAATTTTTTACTCTTAGAAGTAAACTTAAAAGTGAAGAAAATTGAAGAGAAATAAAGAAGAGAGTATAGTTTTGGAAAATTCTCAGATGCTGAGTTGTTGGAGAGAGCTAAGTGTGGTGTTAGTGGAGTTGAAAAGGTTTTGAATGATCAAATAACCACATGCATGGGAAATATAGTAATCAGTTGTGAGGCTAAAACATAAAATACTGGAAATAAAATGGTCCAAAATAAAGGCAATCTGAAAGCTTTACATAGTGCAAAGTCACCTGAAGTACATATTGAAAATTCACTTGAAGTGCTAAAAAATAAACCCCCAAATCAAACTGAATGTATAACTGAAATCTATCCTCAATATTCTAGAAATGATTGGTAGTAAAAATATTTTCCCAAGTAGAAATGAGGAGGAAAAGAAGTGAGAAGACATTTCCTCTTATGAAATGTCATTTTTGTGGCTATCTAATCCATACCATGTCATACTGTGAAGAGGCAAGGAGATATTTGAATGAAGAATAGATAGGAAGTTAGCAGAGTATATTGAATTCATATCATACTTCTTATAGAATAAATAATTTAAATGGATATTTTTTTCATTGTTCTAACTTTGGCAATAAAGTTTGTTATTGTAGGGAGAGGAAAGGCATGAAAAATACTTATATAACTCAGAAAAAATACAATACTCATCAACCAAATGGTGCTGCTCTTTCAAACAGTTTTTTTCCTCTCGAAGAAGAGTATGAGTATGATAAAACTATTCACATGGAAAATGGATTTGAAATTACATCTTTATCCTTCACTCAATCAAATATTTCAGGGAAGGAAAAGAATAAAATTGAAAAACCCAACCTTGTAGAAATATCTTTCAAAGCTACAAAGAGTAGAAGCACCTAGATTATTGATAGTGGATGCTCATCCCATATAATAGGAAATGCATACCAATTAACAAATGTTAAGAAAAGGGTTGATAGAATAGCAAGGTTCAGTAATGATCATACTCTAAAGATCAAAGGCAGTGGAAGTACTAAACTGGATAATGGTGAGATGAAAGAAACTGAAGTTATCTATGTAGACGGTCTACGTCAGAATCTCTTGAGTGTGAGTTAACTATGTTATTATGGACTAAGGGTTACTTTTAATCAAGATGGGTGAACACTAAGTGGAAAGATAGTGATTTAACTTACAAAAAGATTCATAATATATGTAAGCTTATATTAGGTTGATAGTAAAGAGAATATTTCTTACTTAACAGTTGAAGAAGAAAACAACTTGTGGCACTGAAGATTGGGTCACATTAATCAACAAAACATGGAAAATATATCTAATCTAAAGATAGTCATGGACATACCTATTATAAAGCATGAATGGGAAAAGAATTATGATGCATTCATATGGGTGAAATTGTTCTGCAGTTCATATCATCCAAAGAAGAAAATGGCATTAAATCATTTTAATCTCTCCCATACAGATGTATTTGGTCCGATAAATGTTGTTAGAGCATGTAGAGAAAGGTACTTTTTCCTTTTCATTGATGATTATAGTAAAGTTTATTGTGTAGTGGTTCTATATAGAAAATGAAAAGTGATTTGTTGCATGAAAATGTATCTCCGAATAGCTAAGAATGATACTAGACTAATAGTCAAAGTTCTACAGTCTGAAAATGGAGGGGAATACACATCCATTGATTTTGAAAATTACCTAGAGAAACATGGAATACAACTTGAGTTGGTTGCTCTGAGAACCCCCACATAAAAATGGATTTTTTTAGCATAGGAATATTTGGGTGAAAAATATGGATATAACTATGCTAATTGAGAGTCTTATCCCTTACAATTACTATAAAGAGGTCTTTCAAGCTGCAATGTATACTCAAAATCGAACAGGGATTTATATGGGAGAAACCAAGACACCATATGAGTTATGGAATTTAAGGAATACCTCTTTGAATTATTTTTTGGGTTTTCAGAAGTAAATGTTTCATTCGAATAAAATAAATAAATCAAGGGAATTATAGTTATGTTATAGATGAAGGAATGTTACTTGGATATTAATGTAGGTTTTGGGCGCAGTGGAAGCATGTTGGTGGGTTAGCCCAACATTAATTTTAGCGTTAAACAACGTTCAATCCGAGATCCATCATGATAATAAAACACCGGATCTTCGGAATAGAATGAAGAATAAAAAGAAAGATAAGGGTCATAAAACCATTGAGAGGATAATCATATGTTGGTTATAATTAATTAAATTAATTGAAAACAATTACCTTGAAGCAATTCTTTCTTCGTTGATGTATCCAATCTCGATCCTATGTGATTCATCATTGCATTGTAGAATCCAAGTGTAGGATTCCTCTAGTGGTGATCCACACGTGCTCCACGTATCTCTAGATTTTATCAAAGAGATCTCTGGGTGTTAGCACGGAAGAACCTTCTCTTGCGATGTCTTCCTTCGATCGCCTTGATCTGGTGGTGGTGGATCTCTCTCGGTCTTGAGATCATTCTTAGAGGAAGGATTTCTTTCAGCCTTGAGATAATTCTCCAGAATTGTTGTGCACAATGATTCTCTCTGGAAAATTTTTGGGGTTCTGAGGATATTTATAATCAGGTTTGTGGTTATAGAGCTATGACAATAAATAAAGGCGTTAAGAGTTTTATTTATTTCATTAACTCTTATTGAAAACCCCCATGTCGAATGATTAATACCTTGACATGTGCCCATGCTGATTATAATTAATATCATTTAATAAAATGATATTATTTCCTCAAAGTCTAGACTGGAAAAACTACATGGCATGTAATCATTAATAAATAGCGTGTACTCGTTTTCCATGAAAACTACATGGTGTGTACATTCAATGTACATGGCGTGTTTATCTTGTTTTCATTTTTCTTTATTTCCTCCACCACATTTATTATACCTTGAGTAATAGATATTTATCTCTTAAATAAATGTAACTGCATTACTCGCAAATAAATATATATTATTTCACCCACAATATATTCTCTCGAATAACTAGTGTCAAAATAAATGTGATCAGGCGTCCTTAAATAATTATTAAACCACAGTCATGAATAATCTTTATTTAACTTGTTAGATTAATATTTAACTGAGATACATGGACACACTTAGTGTGTGACCCTATGGGCCTCTTTCTTAGTGGTATATGGCGGAGCCTGCCTAAAGTCCAAGGTTAGATTCTAGCAACACGCCAAGCCACCCATATAAAAAGAAGTTAGCACCGCAATGACGTTTCACCACATACGAACTCTTACCATGTAATATAATCCCTTTGTCACGATATCTCGAATCAAGTGGGTTGCATTCTAGTGCCATCAACCCATGTGCTTGATTATTCTTTCTTTTACTTTCCGAAATTGAACTCGCACATTCCTTACCATGGCCAAGAATTTATTTAGGCTATATTGATTCCATCAAAGGGCCTAAGATATATACTTCCATTATGTAACAGAAGAGAAAAATCCTTTCTCGCATTATCTATTAATGCAGTATTACTCATGGTGCACCCAACATATCCTACCTCACTGTGAACAGTGTGTCGTCATAGTTTTCATCAATACATCTAAGTGCACGAGTTGTAATACCCATTAATAATAATCTTAAAGTCTAAGGACCAATACACACGTTCGTAGATAGGAACATCCAATGACACTATGAAATGTGGATTTCCTACTGGCGGGTCTCATTCTCATAATATCCTCCTAGATATTACCAAGGGCGCACACCAAGAGAAGGTGCCTCAAAGTTTTATGAGTCCTCACCCCTAATGGTCTGTATTATTTGTGTCCCTTAAATAACATCATCCGACCATAGAACATATATTCAAGAATAGTGTTATGGCACTTCCAGGTTCTCATGATAGTAGGGATCTTCTATTAACCTTTAATGAAACAGTTGTCCTTAGGACATTATCACATGCATTTTCATGTAGAAGAACAATCAAGATGTGATAAGGTATTTATTAATGAATAAAGTACTACATAGTTGGTTCTAGGCCACCAAATCCAACAAACTCTCACTTGGACTAGAGCCAACTTCTAACAACCTTTAACCTGCTAGCTCTCACAAGATATTTATGCTTCTTTTGAGATAGTCCTTTAGTCATGGGGTCCACCAAATTCTCTTCCGTGGACACATTGATCACTGAAACTTCACCCCTTTGATAAAAATCCCTCAAAAGGTGATACTTCTGGAGTATGTGATTTTCCCGTTGATGTGACCTTGGTTCTTTTCCAAGATCCACCGCTGTAGTATTATCACAATACAATGTAATAGGATCTTTACTACTAGACACCACATCAAGCTCCTGGAAAAAGTTCTAAATCCAGCCAGACTCCTTGGCTGCATTAGAAGCTACTATATATTCAGACTCCACTGTAGAATCAGCGACAACTGGCTGCTTTGAACTCTTCCAGCTCACAGCTTCTCCATTGAGAAAGAAAACATATCCAGATTGCGATTTCAGATCGTTCTGATCTGTCTGAAAACCAGCATCAGCATACCCTACAATGACAAGATCCTCGTCACCTCCATACACCACGAACATATCCTTAGTTATTCTCAGATACTTGAGGATATTCTTAATAGCAGTCCAATTTTTTTCTCCTGGGTCTGCTTGATATCTGCCTACCATGTTCATTGCATAGGAAACATCAAGCCTGGTACATAACATGGCATACATGATGGATCCTATAGCTGAAGCGTATGGGATCTTACTCGTTATATATTTCTCCTGTTGTGTCTGAGGAAACATTTTCTTATAAATATGTTGGCCATGTGACACTAGAATTAATCACCTCTTGGATTGTTCCATACTAAATCTCTTTAGTATATTCTCAATGTATGTACCCTGACTTAGTCCAAATAGCCTCTTGGATCTATCAGAAATGATCTTGATCCCTAGAATCTAGGCTGCTTTACCCAAGTCCTTTATGGAGAAACACTTGTTCAACCAGTCCTTAACTGACTGTAAGATTGGTACATCATTTCCAATAAGCAATATGTCATCAACATATACCACTAGGATAATGATCGCATTCCCATTAAACCTATTATAAACACATGGCTCACATTCATTATTAATGAAACCAAATTCCTTTATGGCTTCATCAAATCAAATGTTTCATGACCTGGATGCTTGCTTTAATCCATAAATGGATTTCTGCAACTTGCAAACCCGTTTGGCTTAACCTAGTGTCACAAACCCTTCTTGTTGTTTCATATAGACATCTTCCTGAAGGTTCCCATTAAGGAATGTAGTTTTGACATCCATTTTCCAAATCTCTTAGTCATGGTAAGCTGTTATGGCAAGTATTATTCTTGTGGATTTAAACATTGAAACTGATGATAAGGTTTCATCATAGTCAATTCCTTGACGTTGTCTGAATCCTTTAGCCACTATCCTTGCTTTATAGGTGCTCACTTGACCTTCTATGTCCAGTTTTCTCTTGAATACCCATTTGCTTCCAATAGGATTTACATCAACTGGCTCATTGACCAGAACCCAAACTTGGTTCTGATACATGGAATCCATCTCAGATTTCATAGCTTCTATCCATCTTATATCTTCTGAGCTTTCTAGTGCTTCCTTGTAGGATAGAAATTCATAATTGTCCAATAATAATGATTTACCATCCTCGGTGACTAGGAAACCAAATCTCTCTGGTTCCCTTACCTCTCTTGAGCTCCTACGTAGTACTTGTGTTTCTGGAACCTCTTCCATGGGGACTTGTAGAACTTGTTCATGTACCAAATCATGTGTATCTTGAGCATCAAATTCATCAAAATTAATCTTGAACCCACTATACTTTTTTAGGATGTTCTCCATCTCAATAAAGAAGACTTTCCTAATGACAGTCACTTTATTGTCTGAAGGGTTATATAGGTAATATCCTTTCGTTTCCTTGGTATATCTTATAAAGATACACCTCATACCCCGGAGTTCTAGTCTGTTGCCTGAAAAGGCCTTAACAAACACCTCGCATCCCCATACATGTGTGTGCAGAAAAATGGGTTTCTTTCCATTCTATAACTCAGAGGTAATTCCATTTTCTACCTTAGTTGGTACTCAGTTTAATGTGTATGTTGCAGTTTGTAATGAATGTCCCAAAAGGATAATGGAATATCTGCATGACTCATCGTCAACCTCCCCATGTCCAACAAGGTTCTGTTCCTCATTTCACTAACACCATTCCACTATGGTGTATAAGGAGGAGTGAGCTGAGATAGAATCTCAGACTCCCGTAGAAGATCAATGAACTTTTGGTTTAGATATTCTCCACCTCGATCCGATCGAAGTTTCTTAATCTTCTTACCAAGCTGATTCTCTAATTCATTCTTGAATTCCTTAAACTTCTCTAAGGCTTCTAACTTGTACCTCATTAATTATACATAGCCATATCTACTCAAATCATAAATAAAAGTAATAGAGTAAGAATATCCACCTCTATCTTCTATTGGAAATGGTCTACATACATCTGTGTGCACCAATCCTAGAAGCTCTGTGGCCCTTTCACCATGTCCACCGAAAGGCAACTTGGTCATTTTACCTTATAAACAAGCATGACATCTATCAAGTGGTTTTAGCTCCGTAGAGTCTAAATAACCATCTTGGCAGAGATTTGTCAAGCGCTTCTCTTTTACATGACCGAGACGGTGATGCCACAACCGGGTGATGTATGAGTCATGTGAGTTTGTTTTGTTATCGATTGCCAACACTTGTTTTTTGAAATTTAATACATACAAACCATTATTTAAATGTTCCATACCATAACATATGTTGTTCTAATAAAATATACAACCCTTATTTCCAAACTTGAAAATAAATCCATCCATATCCAAACAAGATACAAAAATTATGTTCTTGGTAACACTAGGCACATAATAACAATTATGTAAAACCAAAATCATCCCAGTCGGCAGTGAGAGGTGGTAATCTCCAATAGCCAACGCAGCCAGCCTTGCACCATTGGCAGCTTCAAGATCCACCTCTCCTCTGGCAATCTTTATAAATCTACTTCGTTCTTGCATTTGAATACAGATTTGAGCCCAAAAAGCTGTATCTAATACCCAATGTGTAGAAATAGAAAAATTACACTCGATAACGAACGCACATTTAGCATCCCCATGCTTCTGGGTGCAGTTCATCTTCCAGTGGCCTTGCTTTCCACATGAAAAACACACCGCCTTCTGTTTCTTTCCCTGCCTCTGGATCTTCCCCTTTTTGGAGGGACGACGCTCGGGGGCTTCAGACCGTTTATAAGTCTTTGGCCCCTTTGCCTTGTCCTTCCTTTTCTTATTCCACATAAATACTGTAGGTTTGTCACGCCCCATGTCCTTATCTACCTGGCGAATCAAGTTTATAAGTTCTGATAGACTCTTCTCATTATTTCTCATGTTATAGTTGACAATAAATCTTGAGAAGTTCTTGGGCTGTGATGATAGGATGAGATCTGTACGCAACTCATCCGGGAATTTAATCCCTAAGATTTACAGGCATTCAATGTAGCCAATAAGCTTGACTACATGAGGCCCAGCTGGCACAGACTCTCTAATATTAGTTGTAAACAAAGCGTTGGAGATCTCATATCTCTATTGTCTTGCCTTCTCTTGGTAGATATCCTTAAGGTGGGACATCATGCTATACGTGTCCATGTTTTCATGCTGCTTCAAGAGCTCATTAGACATGGCCGATAGCATGAAACGATGGAAATCTGTGGAATCATACATCTGTTTCATGTAGAGAGATAGTTCCTCATCACTAGAATCCTTTCTAGGCGCAACTGGAATAGGCTCTTCCAGCACATACAATTTCCTTTTGTGGTGAAGGATGCGCGTAAACGCCTCTGCCACTCTTGGAAATTGGTGCCGGTGAGAAGGTTTTCCTTATCGAGTATGGTTCACAATGATATGTTTAAATTCATTTTTTTTTCATTTCTACAAATTAAGATGAGGAAAGGTTTAGTACTTTATTATAAAAACTGAGACAAATAAAAAAATTAATACTTATTAGTCTCCCACTATTTTATCGAAATCCAATAGACCTCACCATTGACTTTGGAATATTCTTTTGCTTGAATATTCTAGTGGCAAGGATCCATATTTCCCTTTGAATTACCACAAATAGGTTTGGTCAAGAAACTTGAAGGGTTTTAAGTAGGCATTACAAATTCCAACTACATTAACTCGCAGCTCCTTGATCTGCTGAGTGGACTCCCCAATCCTGAAATCCTTTTATTTTGGATTTCCTCAACCTTTGCCTCTTGGCCACACCAAGTCCTACTATGACAGTAAAACCTTGATACAAACCAAGTCAAGTCAACCCAAAACCTTGAATTATAATTCACTGAAAATTGAAAGTACCCCAACTAGGGTTGTTCAAGCACTTTGAACTATAGTTCGATTCTAACCAAGATTATGGAAGGCTATACCGACATAATATTTCTTTGAGGGATTTTATCCTTATACGTAAATTTTCATTTTATTATCTTTTATTATATGCTTGTTAATATCAAGTGGGATATACTTAAGTGATTAACCATGTATAAGATAATATTTACGAATAAGCCAGTCTTATTTTAGTTCCATCTTGCATGCTTGTTTAATTCATTAATTGTGTGATCGTGACAACACACCCACAATAAATAAACCATGAAAATTACAGAAATAAAATAAATGGTATGATCATGAGCTTGTTCTATTGGTTATTTTATCTAGCGGTTGATAAATTAACTCCAGACCTAGGGGAGAAACACCTTGAACCTTTCGGGTTTGTGTTTACAGCTTTCCACTTGTCCACCTTTGTATATCTTTGGATTGGTTTCACCTTGGCTTCTGACTTGAGCCACCTCCACTAGCTTGGGAGCTCCATCCATTACATATGCATTTATCTCACACACAGGTGAGGGGTAAAATGAGTTTTTACATAAAATAATCCTTGGGCGCGCAGGCCCTACATATTAATGAGGAGAAGGCTCGCAGGTCAACAAATTTAATTTAAATAAATAAATTAAAAGAAACCATTCACATATAAATGTCTCGGTCTAGCTCATGATCATCCTTACATGCAATGACATTTACGCATAAATAAAACTAGCATTCAATTCATTAATCACTCTTTCTTAAGATAAATCATGCTCGAATCAATTAATTATCTTTAATTAATAAATCCTTTTATCTTAAACCCTTTTCTGAATTTCCTTGAAATTTTCATCCATCATAATTTTAAACAAATAAATTCATTTAAAATTATCTTTTTACGTAACTTGTAACTTGGAGGAAATCCGGTGAATTCTCATTCATTACATAGATGTTAAATTAAACACATATATATAAAACACTTATCACGTGTTGTGCCTCAGCTTTATGCCTGCACTATGGTACACATCTCAAGGGTTACTATAATATAATAATAAATTTTAATAAATCTATATAATTTGGATGAGTACACGGTGTGTACTTTTGTTCATCGTCCATCCGAAGTACACGCCCAAGAACATGGTGTGTAGATGTACTTCAGAAATTTTTAGAGTACACGGCGTGTTCAATTGGACACACACCGTGTAGTATATTCATTACATGGTTTCCAGCAGGGCAAGCTATGTATAGGTTACACAGTCCAACCCTAACTTGAAGGGACTACACGCCATGTTCAGTTGGACCACACGGCGTGTAATCCGAAAACTGTGTGCCACATGCTCCTAGTCAACACACAGTGTCTAAAATGACTAAGATAGGATCCAATACACAGCCTGATTTAGCGGATTAGTCAATGCATTGAACCTATACTACACGGCGTGTACTTCCAAATACACACTGTGTATTCTGGTGTTGTATGGCTAGGAGTTTTTGGAACCTCCGAATGAGTTCCTCTATATTATTTTCATCAAAATTAAAAGAAAAAATTGTTTTTGTAAGGTGAACGAGAAATGAGAGGAGAGGAACAGATCTCGATATTTAGATTTTAAAGAACGATTAACTTGAATTGAAACAACTAAATTATTAAATGTGTAAATCACCAACGAAAAGCTAAATAATTATAATCAACAATATGACCCCTCTGATACCACTTGTAGGTTACGAGCATAGTGGAAGTGCATTGGTGGGTTAGCCCAACTTTAATTTTAGTGTTAAACAACATTCAATCTAAGATCCATCACGATAATGAAACACTGGATCTTCAGAATAGAACGAAGAATGAAAAGAAAGAGAAGGGTCTAGGGACCATTGATAGGATCATCATATGTTGGTTATAATTAATTTAATTAATTGAAAAGAATTACCTTGATGGAATTCTTTCTTCATTGATGTCTTTGGTCATGATCCGATGTGATTTGTCGTTGCGTCATAGAATCCAAGTGTAGGATTCCTCTAGCGATGATCCACACATGCTCCACGAATCTATGTACGTCTCCGAAGGGATATCTGGGTTCCATTATGGAAGAACCTTCACTTGTGATGTCCACCTTCGATCACATTGATTCGGTGGTGGTGGATCTCTCTTGGTCTTGAGAGCGTTCTTGGAGGAAGGAGTTCTTTCATCCTTGAGATAATTCTCTAGAATTGTTGTGCACAACGATTCTCTCTAGAAAAGTGTTGGGTTTGTGAGGATATTTATAATCAGGTGTGAGGTTATAGAGTTATGACAATAAATAACCATGTTAAGCGTTTTATTTATTTCATTAACTCTTATTGAAAACCCCCATGTCGAATGACTAATTCCTTGACATGCACTCACGCTGATTATAATAAATATCATTTAATAAAATGATATTATTTCCTCAAAATCCTGACTGGAAAAACTACACGGTGTGTACTTGTTTTCCATGAAAACTACACAACGTGTACATTAAATGTACATGGCGTGTTTACCTTGTTTTCATTTTTCTTTATTTCCTCCACCACATTTATTAGACCTTGAGTAATGGATATTTATTTCTTAAATAAATGTAACTGCATTACTCACTAATAAATATATATTATTTCGCCCATAATATATTCTCTCGAATAACTGATGTCGAAATAAATGCAATCAGGAATCCTTAAATAATTATTAAACCACAGTCAGGAATAATCTTTATTTAACTTGTTAAATTAATATTTAACTGAGATACATGGACATACTTAGTGTGTGACCCTCTAGGCCTCTTTCTCAGTGGCATTAGGCAGAGTCTGCCTAAAGTCCAAGGTTAGCGTCTAGAAACACGACAAGGCACCCATAGAGAAAGAAGTTAATGCTGCAATGACGTTTCACCTTATAAAAACGCTTACCATGTAATATAATTCCTTTTTCACGATATCTCGAATCAAGCAGGTTTCATGCTAGTGCCATCAACCCATGTGCTCGATTATTCTTTCTTTGAATTTTTGGAATTGAACTCGCTCATTCCTTACAATGGCCATGGATTTATTTAGGATATATCAATTACCTCAAAGGGCCTGAGATATCTACTTCTATTATGGAACATAAGAGACAAATCTTTTCTCGCATTATCTATTAATGAGGTATTACTCGTGATGCACCCAACATATCCTACCTCACTGCGAACAGTGTGTCTTCACAGTTTTCATCAATACATCTAAGTTCACAAGTTGTAATACCCATTAATAATAATCTTAAAGTCTAAGGACCAATACACACATCCACAGACAGGAACATCCAATAAAACTATGAAATGTGGATTTCCTATTGGTGGGTCTTGTTCTCATAATATCCTCCTAGATATTACCAAGGGCACACACTATGAGAAGGTTCCTCAAAGTTTTATTAGTCCTCACCCCTAATGTCTTGTATTATTTGTGTCCCTCAAATAACATCATCCGACCATAGAAAATATATTCAAGAACAGTGTTATGGAACTTCTGGGTTCTCATCATAGTATGGATCCACTATGACCCTTTAATGCAACAGCTATCCTTAGGACATTATCACATACATTGTCACGCAGAAGAACAATCAAGATGTGATAAGGTATTTATTAATGAATAAAGTACAAAGTAGTTGGTTCTATTCCACAAACTCCAACAATTAAATCAATAGAAAATCTTGAAAATGTTTCAATAATTGTCTTGGAAGAATTACATAAAGTAGTGATGTTAATAATGTTTAATATAAGACCAAAAATACCTTGAGGGAATCTTATTTTGATGTGATTGAAGATATAGAAAACAGTGGACATAGAACATATTCAAATATAGATGTAGAGGAAGGAGTACAAAACAATTATAGGTCACAACACGATATTGATTCACAAGAATAATTAGAAGAGGAAACCATGGCTAAAGAAAATTCTCCTGATCTCATAGAAGAAATGGAAGACTATTTTTTGATCAATCCAACATCATTGGGGGTTGGATTGCACCCACATAGACAAGGATAATGAGGAATAATACACAATATTATGTCCATTAATTTGTGGAATCAATCTCATTTGAGGAAGTTTCAAGGTATGAATCATGGGTTAAATCCATGAATAAAGAGTTGGATCAAATTGACCAGAACCTAACAAGGAATCTAGTTAAGAGATCTGAAAATCACAATGTAATTGGTCGAATTGGATTTTTTAAAATAAATTTTATGATCATGGAAATGTGATAAAAATATTAAATTATTGGTGTGTAAAATCTACTCATAGATTGAAGGTGTTGATGTTGAAGAAACATTTTCTCTTGTGGCTATACTAGAGTCAATCAAAATTTTTCTTTTCATAGAAATTCAAAGAGAATATAAAATGTATTAAATGGATGTTAAAATAGTGTTCTTAAATTTTTTTCTGAAATAAGAAGTCTAAATTGAACAACCAATGGGTTTTCTACTTGGTAATTATGAAATAAAGGTTTGTAGATTAAAGAAGGCACTCTATGGTTTGAATTAGGTTCCACAAGCATGGTAATCTCAGATGGATTCTTATCTAAAGAAACTCGAATTTAAAAGAGAAGGAGTGGGCCATAATCTCTGTGTGAAGAATCTTGAGAAAAAATAGTTCATGGTACTGGTGTATGTAGATGATATTATATATGTTGTAATCAGGCATGGATCAATGGATAAATTTTCCAATCACATAAAATTAGAATTTTAAATTTCTATGATTGGTTAACTCACATACTTCTTGGGTTTGTAAGTGATTTAGAGGAAAGACTAAAATTTTATTTCTTAGGAAAATCACGACCAGATATTGTCTTTGTAACATGATTAGCAGCCCAATTTTAAAGTAATCTGAAAGAAGAACATATTTTGGTAGTTAAATGAATCATGATGTACATTCAAGGGACTCCTAATTATAGATTATACTTTACTGAAGGAAGAGATAATAAACTATCAGCATTTTCTAATGATGACTGGGTTGGAGATGTGGTGGATATAAATTTCATAGGTGGTGGAGAATTCTTTATTGGAAATAAATGTGTGGGATGGTTGATTAAGAAATAAGAAATAACTTCTCTTAGTACTATTGAAGCTAAGTATATCTCCACTACAAAGTATTGAACACAACTACTTTGGATGAAACAAAAACTGGCTTATATTGGGGATGAGGTGAAACAACCCATGGTGATTCACTGTGATAACAAGAGCACAATTGATCTTACTAAAAATATTGTTCATCATTCTTGTATAAAACACATTGAAATCATATATCACCTCATCAATTAAAAGGTTGAATAAGGCGTGATTAAAATGGATCATGTTGTAACTAATGATCAAGTGGCTGACATACTGACCAAGGCATTATCAGCACATATGTTTGAGAAGCATTGGTTGAACCTCAGTGTTCAACCACATCCCAGTGTATGAGGCGGTCACAAGTGATCCCCTCTCCACATTAGTGTTAACTTTTTTAATATATTTGTGGAAGTGATGAAGGTTTTTAGGAAATATACAATCTATTGGGAGTGTGTTTTAAGCTCTATAATGAACAAATACTGGTTCTTTGGGTTTATTTCCAATGGGGGAGAATGGAGAAATTCAATAGTTTTTGGGTTTCACTGGTTGCATGATAATGGAGAATAGAGAATGAAAATTTTATGTTCTGAGAATGCAATGATTATGTGACATGATTAGAGACATGAGAAGACACAAGAACTAGAGACACGAAAAGACACGAGAACCCAATTCATGCTTCCCCTCTTGTTTTCTACACCGAGCATTGCTCATGAAGACATAGAGTGTTTGCTAAGTTGTTTCTTGCATATCATATTTTGATAGTGAAAGATTCCTTATTGAATTTATCTATATATTGACAACAAACCCAAAGGGAGAGATTTTTGGACCCATGGTAATTCTTTGATGGTAATGAAGTTTGTTTTGTGTTTGTTTTCAATCCATAATGGGTTGATGAAGGAGTTTACATGACAAGTGTTCTTACAGTATAGTCAGACAACAATGTTAATGGTGGTGATATTTCCTATTCTTTGCCAAATTTTTAGGCCTCAAAATCATGATTTTTTTAGTAAATTAAGGATTTATGTGTAATAACATGTGTTTTGGACCGGGTGGTTTTTACAAGGGTTTTTGAATTTTTGGAAATCACTGGATAATAAAAATTTAAAATAGAACTTCATAATGAAGTTCTGAAGATTTTTAACCTTTAAATTGATGTTGTCAGTCTTAGGCAATGGCTTGATGAGTTTTTTAGTTGGTTCAATGGGTATCGGGAGCATTGGATTGGGAAAGGTAGGTTTTTAAAGGACCTACAGATGGTGCATGGTTGGTGTACGGTCTGTCAAACCATGCAGCTTGCTACAGGAAACTGTGCGACTTATTTCTGGGGGATAGAGGTTATCACATGGTCTATTCATAGTTAGTCTAATCATGCATGACAGACCATGTGAGGTGAGTTTCCAAGACGGGGGGTGCCACATGGTTGGTGCACAGTTTTCCAAACCTTGTGGGTCAAACCCTGTGGATGGATTTGTTTAAATAATTAAATTAAACTAAAAAATTAAAATAAAAACTTACTCCCTCACACTCGCTCTCACCTAACCCATGATGCCCCCCAACATGGGGGTTCCCCCTTTGACGCACAATGGATCCTTTCATCCTCCTCTCCTCTGATCTTTGATTTCATCTAGATTTATCTCATTTCTTCACACAATCCTTCACAGTAAGCTCTCTCCTCCCTTCTCCTCCTAGTTTCCATTGTTTTTTCAGACTCTCCATTTTCCTCTAGAGTTTATCTGAAACCGTAGGGTTGGGTTTTAATCCAATTTTTGGTATTCTTATACTTGTAGGATGTGAAAAGGGCCTCTTGAGACCTGTTGGTCCGTGTTCTGAAAACCACCACCAAAGGTGAGGTGGTTTAGACTGATTTAATTTTCCAACATCAATTTGAGGTAAGGGTTTATACAAATAATTTATTTCTCACCCTCTATTTATGGATTAGTGGTGTTTATGAGACCTGGGGAAATTTTTTTAGAGTGTTGAGTTCAATTTTCCAAGTGCGCAAACACATATTCCCATGTATGAATATATATAGATATATATCTTCTGTTCACATGTTCCCTCATGGAGCAGGGAACACAGGCATCAATTTAAGGATATATATAAATATATATATATATATATATGGAAGTACGGGCATGCGATAAGTCTTCTACTTGAGTTAGAAAGCTTGGTTGGTCCATCCTTTGAGGTAGGGTCCCTAACCTTGACTTTATTTTAAAAGATGAAGAAGTTTCTTATTTATTACTTTTAATAATTTGGACTGAAATCTTGAAATGAACTGCCTTTGTGTTAAATGATTTGTTAGAATAAAAAATCATGTTTTTATAAGAAAACCCCTCAATTGAGGTGTGTTGCCTTCAAGATAATAACATAGTGATTAGACTACTATGTTTGATTGGATTGTTGATATGTGTTTTTATTATGCTTTCTTGGTTATAGGAATATTGGTTAAATTAAAGGGATATTGTTGGATTATCTAGGAGATGTCTTGCCTCCTTTTTATGTTGACGCACTTGGGTTAAACGATTATAATGAACTAGAATAGAACATATCAGTGGGAAAATTTATATGGTATGCTTGAGTGTAATTTATTAATTGAGTGGGAATACTCAATAGGTTGTCTTGAGTTGTTTAATGGATTAAATAAACAACAATGGAAAATGGATAAACTAGTGGGTAAACTCATATGATGTTTTTAAATATGAAATTTCAATAGGGTATGGTTTGCTTATTGGTTAACTTGTGATGTTAAATGGGAAATTGTGACATATGGGTGGGTATACCCATATAGCTTTTTTTAATGGTGATGGAGCACATGAGTGGTATACTCATGTTGTGTGTGATATATGTGAGTGGGTATAGTCACTAGGGGAATTACTATTGTTATAAGGGTGGGTATACCCTTATGCTTGTATTTAAAGAATTGTATGGAATTATGATGAATGGGTGAGTAAACCCATGGTTTATGTGAAATGGTAAATTTTTAAATGGGTTATATGAGTGGGTATACTCATATGTAAATGATGCAATTGTTTATATGATGGGATATACTCATAGGGTTTTATTTGATAAATGATTTGAAATAGATGAATGTTTGATTGATTCCATGAACTTCTCTCCATGGGTATAGAATGTGGTAGTGGATTCCTTGGGTTGATTATGCCCCTAGGGTCTTGATTCTGTGGGATGCCACAGGCCTTGCTACCCCATGGATCTGGCTTGCTTGGAATCTTGTAGGACATGGCGGTACACATGCTCCTAGTACTCCATCAAGTTCCAAGACCATGTTTCCATTGGGAAGACCATGGGACTCGATGTGGATTCCTTGGATGAGTTCCTTGGATCTGGCCCTTCGTAATCTAGATTTGTTATATGTATGTATTGGTATATGACACCTTGGATTCGGCCCTAAGTGGTCTACACATATTTATACAGCCCATCCGTGATACACTCAAATATATGACTTGTCCATGGTAAATTCTGATATGTGGTTGTACGGAAAGGCCATGTTATTTATTTTTTCATTTTTCGTAACTGAAATCTTTTAGGAGATTGACTATCTTGTGCATGGATCCTTGAAAGGATACATTGGGTATCACTGCTTTTAGCAATTTACATACCATAGGAATTTATTACCTCTATTTATTTATTTATTATTTTCCTACACACTACCTGTTTACAGATTGCACATATTGGTTAGGGGTTGACAACATGGGTGTTGGCCTACTGAGATGTTATCTCACACCCTGCTCGGGTTTCATTGGTAACCGAGTAGACTTTTCTTGTTTTCAAGGATATGGATCTTTGTTTGTGCTATTTTCTCTTATAATTGGGAGTTGGGAGAAAAGGAATGATCGGGATCTCAGGATGGTCATGGAGATCTCCCTTGGGGCTCTTGGTTATTTCCTTAATTCTGTACTAAGATATAATGCATGTTTAACTATTTAATGCTTTCAAATTATGTATCATCATTGGAATACATTCATTTTATAAACTGGAATTTTCCATTTTCTATATTCAGTTGATATTGCAATTTTATTCTGGTATTTAGTTATTGATTTATACTTCTTCTGCTGATATTTTTTGCTTTCTATTAATGTTTGTTTACTACTGTGCACTCTGAATATGAGGGTATAGTATCCCCACTAACTATCCTTAAACCCTTACTACTAGTAGGTAGCCTCTAGAATATGGGGAGATGTGATTAAGGTCATGTGGTGACTGGTCAGACTATTGGATTAGTGGTCAGTCTTGACGAGATGTTACAATGTGGTATGAGAGATTGTTTTTCCTTTGTCTTACTATTTTGGGCTGGTAGACAGGAGACTAGGAATGTTTCAGCACTTGGTAGATAGCTGTTCTTGGGACTGATCATACCATGTATGGGAAATTACCAAGTGGCCAGGGCTAGAAATTTCTATTATATTATTGATGTTAAAGTTAATGTGATTACACCTTGGGTGAATGTTGTATTTTTCTTGGCTCATAGATTTATAGAATTTTGGTAAATTATCCTTTTTCGAGGATTGTAAGGAGGTGACATGACATTCATAACATTAGGCACTTATAAATTCACATTCAATTCATATAATGTGCCATGTAGTTTCATTAGTAAGATTCCTGCTAATTTTGGTTGTGTGCCTTAGGAAGAATTCCATGCCTTTGACTTTCTTTAGCACGTCTACTATATAACATTCTTGAGTGTTTTGTTTTGTCATGTTCTCTTGTTTAAGATGATTATATGTGTTGCTTCTATGTTATAGCATGTTTTTTGTTACTGATTATGATCACATGATATAGATGATTGGTATATAAATAGTTGCATGGGATGAATTTATTGGTTGCATTTACGACGAGATCCAGTTTTAGTTATAAGGTGTATGGCTTCCGTATAACAGGGAAAAGGGTAACCCATATAATCAAACCATTGAAAAAGGGATGCTAAAATTTAAATGGTAAATGGAATTGGATGTAATTAATGGGAGCCAATTTTCAGTTTATAAAGTGTATGGGAGCTTCATGAATTGGGAAATGGGAGCCCATATTATATGTAAAGGTATGATGTATTTGAAATTGATTAAAACCAAGTGTCTTGTTTGTGAAATGGTGCTTTTGGGATTGTTATAATCCTTTAAAATGTTTAAGATTGAAATGAATTAATTGAATGACCTTAAAATTAGAACCTGAAGTGGTGTCCTTTGTTTGAACCCTCATGGAAGGGTAGTTTTAAATGTTTCTTATGATATTCCTTAGAATAGAAATTTGAGTGTTTATCCATAGGTTGTTTCTTTTTAGCAATGTCTTTAATGAAAGGGGATTTTGAGCCTAGTAAAATATTTTTTACATGAACAAGGGATGGGTTAGACATGTATGATTTTCAAGGGGATATCCCATGGTAGTTAGTACCCTTAGAGCTTGTGATTCCTTTATTTTTTTGTGATATTTTTGACGTTGGTGTTGTTTGGGTGTTTTTTCCCTAGTAGGACTTGGGTTTTAAAAATACACTTTTATTTGGATGGGTGGTCTTATTATCTTGACCCTGCATATGGGAATAAGAATCTCGAAATTCTTGGTTTATCATTTTAGACATGCCTCATTCATGGTCATCTGTTAAGGAGGTCGTGTTAACATCTCTTTTATTTAGTGATGGATGACTTGGTATGTCTTCATCTAATTCAATGGTTGTATGAGGTGATGTGTCGTTGGCTTTTATGAACTTAGGGTTGTATGTGTTGACATACACGGTACCAATCGAGTGTTTGATGATGTAATGAACCGGTTGATTTTGCTGTGATCATTGAGCTTTGTGATGATGAGGATGTTCTCATGTTAATTTCGGAGTAGAGTGACTGGGGGGTTAAGGTAAGTTTGTCCCACTTCTCGTGAGGACATTCTGGGAAATGAGTTTTTTGAAACACTAGTCGGTTTAATTTTGGATTTCATTCCAAATGTTTGATGTGGTGATCATGTTTCGTAGAACATCACACATTCGTTTAAGGTGAAACTGATCTAGCATACTGGTGAGCAAATGGTATTTCCTTTTGAGGACATGGACACTCCTAAGGTGGGTAGTGTCACATCGATTTTGGTGTATGTGTCAGTGCATTATTAGCATAACTAATTCAATGCGATTGGTGGTATGTGTAACCCTTTATAAACTCTGTTACTTTTAAAAGAGTTTCAGTGGTAGAGCTTGAAATAACATGAATCCCTCAAGTGGTATAGGCTTAGGGGTTTAGTTGATGATGAGATGGTAGGTGGAGTTAGGATGTTGTAAAGATTTGATCAGTAGTGGTTCAACTGATCTTCTGGGTTTACTCTAGTGTACTCTTCTGAATGAGATGAGCATGTCTCCTATCTTGACGTCGTTCTAGATGAACTAGGAGATCGTAGGTTATACGTTGCGCTGAAGTTTAAAAGTTGTGGGGTTGTTTCATGATCTCTTTTTGGGTTGTACATAGGATGCATGGTTTTTTGGGTTATGCATTTATTTAGGCTAATGCATGATGATTTTAAAATATCCTAGTGATGTTTTAATTTGGGAATTTCATCAAAAGTCGGGTAAGGACATCAGTGTATGTGTTTATACTAAGTGAAAAATTCCTTGGGGAGAAATTCATTATGGTTCTATTTGGGATGCATTAGCAGTCTAACCAGGTATCTTCAAGAATGGTTGGATGGGTTTTTTTTCCTTTTTGTTTTTGTGTGTGGTTGGAAATGGAACTTTATTAAAGGGCATGTCTCTAGTCTAAGGGTGAGTGTAGTTCTAGGTTGGTGATGTATTTCAAGGAAAGCATGTGTGGCCAGTTAAATTCTAATACCCTTGGTGAAAAGTACCAATGGTTGGATGGTGAAAGAGATGGAAATAATATCATTTCTCTAGTTATGTTTCTAGGTTACACGTTTTTTCAATGTTTTGGGTTGGAGTTTGAGATTTGGCTCGGGTTTTGAAGGATTAAGTGCCTTGGGCTCGTGAATGGCCAAAGTTGTGTTTGGCATTGGAAACACAATGTGACTATTGAATGAAACCTCATGAACTATATGGGTTGGGTGATTTTTTCAAATTTCATGAAGGATTCTTGATAAAGATAAGTTTTAAGGTGTGTATATTATAAGAACCCATGTTTTGGGATGGGGGGTTTTTACGAGGGTTTTTGACTTTTTGGAAATTATTAGATAAGATGAATTTAAAAATGGGATTTGGAATGAATTTATGAAGAGTGATACCCATTAAAGTGATGTTGTCAGGATTGGGTAAAGGATCGATGAGTTTCCCAGGTGGTTTGATGGGTTTTGGGAGCATCATACTGGGAAATGAAGGTTTTTAAAGGACCTGTAGAGGGAACATGGTTGGCCAACATTCTATCAAACTGTGCAACCTGTTGCAAGAAACTATGTGACTTATTTTGGGGGGATAGAGACTGCAACATGGTTTGTGCATGGTTAGTCTAACAGTGTGGGAAATACCACGTGAGGTGAGTTTCTTAGACTGGGGGTGCCGCACGTTTGGCACACAGTTTTCCAAACCATGCGGGTCAAACAATGTGAACGGGTTTGTTTAAAGAATTAAATTAAAATAAAATAAAAACTTACACATTCACCCTCTCTCTCACCTAACACCTGAAAAACCCAACCAGGGGGTTCCCCCTTCAATTTACAATAGCACCCCTTGGTCTCCTCTCCTCTGACCTTCGATTTTGGAAAGATTTCTTCCATTTCTTCACACAATCCTTCACAGTAAGCCCTCTCCTCCCTTATTTTGGTTTTCAGAATTTTTTCAGCCTCTATTTCACCCTATGGAGTTTGCTTGAAACCTTAGGGTTGGGTTTTAATCCTATTTTTTGTATTCTTCTAGTTCTAGGTTTTGCAAAGGGCCTCTCGGGACCCGTTGGTCCGTGTTCCAGAAATCACCGCCAAAGGTGAGGCAGATTAGCCCAATTCGGTATGCCACCATCAATTTGAGGTAAGGTTTTGTACCAATAATTTGTTTCACACCCTCTATTTAGGGTTTAGTGGTGTTTATGAGACGTGAGGAACTTGTTGTAGGGTGTTGCGATCAATTTTCTAAGTGTGCACATGCATATTCCCAGGTATGAAAATATATAGATATATATATATCTTTTATGTGAATGTTCCCTCATGGAATGGGGAATACAGGCATCGGTTTTAGGATATATATATATATGTGTGTGTGTGTATATATATATAATTAAGTGAAGGTGTGTGAGAAGGTTTCTTCTTGAGTTAGAAATATTGGTTGGGCCATCCTTTGAGGTAGGGTCCCTAACCTTGCCTTTATTTTAAAAAGTGCAGTAGTTGCTTATTTACTGCTCTTCATAATTTGGATGAAAATCCGAGAATGAACTAAATTTGTGTTAAATGATTTGTTAGAATAAAAAATAATATTTTTTTAATAAAATCCCTCAATCGAGGTGCGCATCCTTCAAGCTAAAAATGTAGTGAATAGACTTTTATGTTTTCCTAGCTTATTGATATGTGTTTTTCCAATGATTTCCTGGTTAGAGGAAGCTTGGTTAAATTAAAGGGATATGGTTGGCTTAGCTAAGAGATGCCTAGCCTACTTTGTGTGTTGATACACTTGGGTTAAATGATTCTAATAAACTATAATGGAACATATGGATGGGAAAACCTATATGGTATTCTTGAGGGTAATTAGTTAATTCAGTGGGAATAATCAATAGGTTGGCTTGAGTTATTTAGTGGCTTAAATAAAGAATAATGGAAAATTGATAAATTAGTGGGTAAACTTGTAGGATGTTTTTAAATATGAAACTTCAATAAGGGAGGGTATTTTCGTTGGTTGAATTTTGATGTTAAATGGGAAATAGTGATATCTAAGTGGGTATACACATATAGCTTGTTTTAATGGTGATAGAACACATGATTGGTATACTCATGTTGTTTGTGATATATGTGAGTGGGTATAATCACTAGGGGAATTACTATGGTTATAAGGGTGGTTATACCCTTATGCTTGTATTTAAATCCTTGTTTGGAATTGTGATGAATGGGTTGGTAAACTCATGGTTTATATGAAATGTTAAACTGTTAAATGGGTTATATGATTGGGTATACTCATATGAAAATGATGGAATAGTTTATTTGAGTGAGTATACTCATAGGATTTGATTTGATAAATGATTTAAAATGGATGAATGTTTGATAAATGACATGGACTACTCTCCATGGGTCTGGAATGCAGAAGGGTATGCCTTGGGTTGATTATGCACCTTGGGTCTTGATTTCCTGGGATTCCTCGAGTCTTGCTACCCCATGGATACATCTTTCTTGGACTCACGTATAACATGTCGATACACATGCTCCTAAGACTCCAACCAGCTCCTAGACCAAGTTTCCATTGGGACACCCATGGGACTTGATGTGGATTCTAAGGACAAGTTCCTTAGATCTGGCCCTTTGCGGTCTAGATTTTTTATATGGATTCCTTGGTACATGAAACATTAGATCGTGCCTTAAGTGGTATACACTTATTTATACATCACATCTATAAGGTATTTGATATGCTCGAATATATGGATTGCTCATGGTAAATTTTGATACGTGGTTTTACGACAAGGTCATGTTATTTAATTTTTTCATTTCCCATAGCTTCCATTTTTTAGGATCTTGACTATCTTGTGTAAGGAGTCTTGAGGGGATACTTTGGGTATCATTATTTTTAGCAGTTTACATGCCATGGAAATTTGGTTCCAACATTTATTACTTTAGTATTTACCTTCGCACTGTATGTTTACATATTGCACATATTGGTTAGGGCTTGACACCATGGGTGCCATCCTACTGAGATGTTATCTCACACCCTTCTCAGGTACCATTACTACCTGAGTAGACTCTTCTTGTTTGCAAGGATATGGACCTATGCTTGTGATGTTTTCTCTTAAACCTATGATTTAGGAGAAAAGGACTGAGCAGGAGATTGGGATGCTTGTAGAGATCTCCCTTGGGTCTCTTGGGTATTTTATTATTTTTGCACTGAGATGCAATGCATACTGAACTATTTTCTGCTTTCAAATTATGTATAATTATTTGAATTCATGCATTATATAAACTAGTATTGGTCATTTTAAATATTCAGTTGATATTGAAATTGTCTTCTGCTATTTAGTTATTGCTTTATGCTACTTTTGATGATATTTGTTTCTTGCTATTACTGTGTATTTACCGTTGTGCACCCTAAATATGAGGGTATAGTCTACCCACTGACTATCCTTACACCATCTCTAGTAGTCAACAGCTTCTGGTGTATGGGGAGGCTCTCTTGAGGTCTTATGGTGAATATTCCAACTACCAGTTTAGTTGTGAGTTGGGTCGGGACATTACACATTGGAATCAGAGGTTGTTTTTATTTTCATGCTTTTTTGGTCTAGTAGACAGGAGACTAGGAATGTGTCAGCACTTGATAGATAGTCGTGGTTGGGACTGATCACCCATTTTATGGGAAAAGACCAAGTGTCTAGGGCTGGGAATTTCTGTTATATTATTGATGTTATAATTGGTGTGATTTCACCTTGGGTGAATGCTGTATTTTCTTTGGCTTATGGATTTATGGAATTTTGGTAAATTATCCTTTGGATGGAATGTAAAGGAGGAAATATGACATGAATCACATTAGGCACTTATAAATTCACATTCCATGCATATAACATGTCATGTAGTTGCATTAGTAGGATGCCTTCCAATTTTGGTTGTGTGACTTGGGTGAAATTCCATGCCTTGGATATTCTTTAGCATGTCTGTTATATAACATGCTTGAGTGTTTTGTTTTATCATGTTGTCCTATTTGAGATGATAATATTTTGTTCTTCTGAGTTATATCATGTTCTATGTTACCACTTATGATCTCATGCTAGAGATTTTTTGTATATAAATGGTTTTATGGGATGAATTTGTTGGTTGCATTTAAGATAGGATCCAGTTTCAGTTATAAGGTGTATGGGCAGCTTATAAATAGGAAAAGGGTTACCCATGTAATCTAACCATTGAAAAAGTGATGTTAAAATTTAAATGTCAAATGGAATTGGATCTGATTAATGGGAGCCAATTTTTAGTTTGTGAAGTGTATGGGTGATTCATGAATTGGGAAATGAAAACCCATATTTAATATAAAGGCATGATGTATTTAAAATTGTTTAATTTGAAGGTTTTTATGTATAGAACTCAAATGAAATGATTTTGGAGACAAATTCCAATGGTAAGGTGTATGGGAGCCTTATCGATTAGTTGATGGTCAACCATGTGAATCATACATTGTATAACCATGGTGTGTTTGTGAATGGTTATAAATGTAAAAGTGTTGAGTTTTGTTGTGAAATGGTTTGGTAATTTTCAAAAATGCTCAACTAGACCCAACTAGGTCAGTTGGGGCATATTTTTATGAAATGAACTGTTATGGGGTTTATTTTTGAAGAACCCAGGTTGAATAAATAGGACCCTTGGAGGTCGAATAATCAGTTAAAAGAAATTTAGATGCTAAATTGCTTGTTTATGATGGAATTTCATTGAATGATAAATGTTTAAAATGGGAGTTGATGAGACTTTCCTATTTTTTTCATGAGGTGTTGATTAAAACCAAGTGCCTTGTTTGTGAAATGGTGTTTGTGGGTTTGTTATAATTCTTTCAAATGTTTAAGGTTGAAATTAATTAGTGAAATATCCTTAAAATTGGAACCAGAAGTGGTGTTCTTTGTTTAAACCCTCTTGGAAGGGTAGTTTTAAATGTTTCATGTGATATGAATTGGAATAAAGATATGAGTGTTTATTCGTAGGCTAACTCTTTTTAGAAATGGCTCGAATGAAAGGCCTTTTGATCCTAGTGAAATCTACTTTACATGACCATGGGATAGGGTCGATGTGTATGCTTCGCAAGGGTCTAGACTGTGGTAGGTATCACCCTTGGAGTTTGAGATGCCTTGCTTTCACTATGATCATTTTGACATTGGTGTCATTTGGGTGTCTTTATCCCTAGTAGGACTTTGGATTTAAAAATAAACCCTTGTTCAGATGGGTGGTTGTGGTATCTTGACCCTTCATATGGGAATAATCATCAAGGAATTCTTGGTTTAGAAGATAAGACATGCCTCAAGCATGGTCATATGTTAAGGAGTTCATGTGAACCTCTCTTTTCTTTAGCGATGGATGACTCGGTACTTCGTCATCCAAATTAACAGTTGTATGAGGTGATAAACTATTGTATTTTGTGAACTCCAGATTGTGCGTGTTGACATATGAGGTACCTATCGAGTTTTCAACGATGTACAAATTGGTTGAGTTCGATGTGATCATTTTTCTTTGTGATGATGAGTAAGTTCTCAGGTTAACTCAGGAGTAGAGTGACTGGGGTGTTAAGGTAAGTTCACTATACTACTTAGGAGGAATTTCTGGGACTTGGGTGTTTTGACATGTTGGTCGGTTTAATTTCTGATTACATGCCAAATTTTGGATGTGGTGATCATGGTTCATGGAATTCCACATGTGTGTTTAATGTGTTACTGAGCTAGCACACTGTTGAGCGACTGGTCTTTACTTTCAACAACATGGACATACCTAAGGTGGGTAGCATCACATCGGTTTGGGTGTACGTGTTGGTGCATACTTGATAGCACGACTTCGATGAGGTTGTCGGTATGTGAAACGATTTAGAAACTCTATTAGTTTTGGAATATTTTCAGTGGTAGAACTTGAAATAACACGAATGCCTTGGGTGGTATAGTTATCAGGGTTTGGTTGATGATGTGTCGACAGGTGGAGTCAGGATGTTGTAAAGAGTCGACCAGTAGTGGTTTGACTGATCTTCTTGTTTTACTCTTGGTGTACTCTTATGAATGAGATAAGCATGTCCCCTATCTTGATGTCATCCTAGGTGCACTAGGAGAGCATCGGTTATACACTGTGCTGAATTTTAAAAGTTTTTGGGTTGTTTCGTGATCTCTTTCTTAGTTGTATATGGGATGTGTAGTTCTTTGGGTTACAATTTTATTCAGGATAAGCCATGATGGTTTTAAAATATCCTAGTGATGGTTTAGTTTGGGAATGTCATAGTAAGTAGGGTATGTACTTAGGTTTACGTGTTTATATTACAAAACAAATTCCTTGTGAAAAGGCATTATAGTTCTATTTGGGATGCATTATCCCTCTAAGTCAGGAATATTCAAGAATGGTTGCCTGAGTTTTTTTCCTTTTTTTTTGTGTATGTGGTTGGAAATGGAACTATCTTAAAGAGAATGTCACCAGTTTAAGGGCGAGTGTAGTTTTATGTTTGCGATGTCTTTCAAGGAAAGCGTGTGCGGATAGTTAAATACTAATACCCTTGGTAGAAAGAACCAATGGGTAGATGGTTAAATAGATAGAAATGAGATCTTGTCTCTGGTTATGTGTCCCAGTTACACATTGTTTTGATGTTTGGGGTTGGATTTTGAGCTTTGGATCGGGGTTTAAAGGCTTAAGCGCCTTGGGCTCCTGAATGGTTAAAGGTGCATTTGGAATTTGAAATGAAACGTGACCATTGAATGAAACATCAGGACCTATATGGTTTGGGTGATGTTTCTATAGTTTATAAAGCCTTCTCGGGGATAAGAAGTTTTAAAGTGGGTAGATTATAAGAACCTATGTTTTGGACCACGTAGTTTTTACGAGGGTTTTTTAATTTTTGGTAATTACTGGATAGGCTGAATTTAAAACCAAGATTCAGAATGAAGTTCCAAATATTTTTACCCTTTAAAGTGACGATTTTGGGATTGGGTAAAGGATCGATGAGTTTCTCAGGTGGCTCGATGTGTTTCAAGAGCATCGGACTGTGAAAGGAAGGTTTTTAAAGGACTTTCAAAGGGCGCACAGTTGGCGCGTAGTCTTTCAAACCATGTGTCCTGCTACAGGAAACTGTGTAGCTTGTTTCTAGAGGATAGAGGTTGTTGCATGGTCTACACATAGTTAGTCTAACCATGTAGGATAGACCGTGATAGGTGAGTTTCTTAGATAGGGGGTGTCTCACGGTTGGCATAGGTTTTCTAAACCATGTTGGTCAAACCATGAGGACAGGTCTATTTAAAGAATTAAATTAAATAAAATTAAATTAAATTAAAAAATAAATCCCTCACCCACTCTATCACCTAACCTATAATGAACCCCACCAGAGGGTTCCCCCTTAGACGCACGACAGTTCACCTCGGCCTCCTCTTCTCCAATCTTTGATTTTGGATGGATTTCTCTGGTTTCTTCTCATGATCCTTCACAGTAATACCTCTCCTACCTTCTCCTTTTGGTTTCCGGTGTTTTTTTGACCTCTATGTCACCTTATGGAGTTCATCTGAAACCCAGTAATAGGGGTTTAATCCAATTTTTGGTATTCTTATGGTTCTAGGTTGTGAAAAGGGCCTCTTGGGACCCGTTGGTCCATGTTTCGGCAACCACCATCAAAGGCAAGGTGGTTTAGGCCATTTCAATCCACCGTCATCAATTTGAGGTAAGGTTTTATCCCACTAATTGTTTATCACCCTCTATTTTGGTTTTAGTAGTTTTTATGAGTCACGTGGAAATTTTTTTAGGGTGTTGCTATCAATTTTCCAAGTGTGTGAACGCATATTCCAAGGTGTGAATATATATAGATATGTATATATATATATATATATCTTTCATGCACGTGTTCCCTCATGGAATGTGAAACACAGGCATCGTTTAATGATATATATATATATATATATATATATATATATATATATATATATATATTTGTGTGTGTGTGTGTGTGGAAATGTGGGTGTGTGAGCAGGTTTTTGCTTGAGTTAGAAAGCTTTTCTGGGCAATCCTTTGAGGTAGGATCCCTAACCTTTCCTTTATTTTAAAAATTGCAGCAGTTTCTTATTTACAGCTTTTGATAATTTGAACTAAAATCTTGGAATGAACTGCCTTTGTGTTAAATGATTTTTTAGGATACAAAATCAAGTTTTTGTAATAAAACCCCTCAATCAAGGTGCGCTGCCTTCAAGATAAAAACATATTGAGTAGACTATTATGTTTTCTTGGATTGTGGATATGTGTTTTTACTATGCTTTCCTGGTTAGAGAAATATTGGTTAAATTAAAGGGATATGGTTGGCTTATTTAGGAGAAGTCTTTCCTCCTTTATATGTTGATGCACTTGAGTTAAATGATTCTAATGAACTATAATGGGACATATGGGAGGAAAAACCTATATGGTATGCTTGAGGGTAATTGGTTAATTGAGTGGTAATACTAAATAGGTTGGATTTAGTTGTTTAATGGGTCAAATAAACAACAATGGAAAATGGATAGATGAGTGGGTAAACTCGTAGGATGTTTTTAAGTATGAAATGTCAATATGGGAGGGTATGCTCGTTGGTTGACTTGTGATGTAAAATGGGAAATGGTTACATATGGGTGGGTATACCCATATAGCTTGTTTTAATAGTGATGGAACACATGAGTGGTATACTCATGTTATGTGTGATATATATGAGTGGGTATACTCACTAGGGAAATTGTTATGGTTATAAAGGTGGGTATACCCTTATGCTTGTATTTAAATCCATGTTTGGAATTTTGATGAATTGATGGGTAAACTCGTGGTTTATAAGAAATGGTAAATTTTTATATGGGTTATATGAGTGGGTATACTCATATGTAAATGATGAAATGGTTTATATGACTGGGTATATTCATAGGGTTTGATTTGATAAATGATTTGAAATGGATAGATTTTTGATAGATTTCATGGACTACTCTTCATGGGTCCAGAACGTGGTAGTGGATGCCTTTGGTTGATTATTCCCCTTAGATCTTGATTATGTGGTATGACTCTGTCCTTTCTACCTTGTGGTTCAGGATTTCTTGGACTCCTGTAGGACATGTGAGTACACATACTTCTAGAACTCCAACCAGTGCCTAGACTGAGTTTCCACTAGAATTCCCATGGGACTCGATGTGCATGCCTTGGACAAGCTCCTTGGATCCATCCCTTCGCAGACTAGATTTCTTATATAGATGCCTTAGTACATGAAACCTTAGATCCAGACCTAGGTTCTCTAAAAATATTTATACAGCAGAGTCGTGAGGTATATGATATGCTTGAATATATGGTTTGGCCATGGTAAATTGTGATATGTGGTTTTTTAGCAAAGTTGTGTTATTTATTTGTGCATTGCCCATAGCTACCATGTTTTAGGGGCTTGAATATCTTGTGTAGGGATCCTTGAGAGGATACTTTGGGTATCACAATTTTTAGTATCTTTCATGCCATTGGAATTTCTTACCTTCATTTAATACTTTAGTATCTACCTGCACACTACCTATTTACATATTGCACATATTGGTTAAGGCTTGACACCTTGGGTGTCGGCCAACTGAGATGTTATCTCACACCCTAATTAGGTACCATTGTTACATGAGTAGACTCTTCTTTTTTATATAGCTATGAATCTATTCTTGTGTTGTTTTCTCTTTTACTTGGGAGTTAGGAGTAAAGGACTGAGCGGGATCTCAGGATGCTCGTGGAGATCACCCTTGGGACTCTTGGGTATTTTCTTATTTCTACACAGAGAAGTAATCCATGTTGAACTCTTTACTACTTTAAAATTATGTATCATCATTCACATGCATGAATTGTATAAACTATAGTTGTCTATTTTCTACATTTATTTGATATTGAAATACTCTTCCACTATTTAGTTTTTACTTTATACTGCTTCTGCTAATATATGTTTCCTTCTATTTATATTTGTTTATCTTTGTGCACTCTAAATATGAGGGTATAGTCTCCCCACTAACTATCCTTACACCCTCACTGATAGTCTACAGCCTCTGGTGTATGGGTAGATGTTCTTGAGTTCATGTGGTGACTAGTTCAGCTACCAGTTTAGCGGTCAGTCGGGTTGGGACGTTACATTCCATGTACAGGAAACGGTTCATAAAAAATTTGTAGTTTGTGGGAGGTTAATTGTTTAGGGGATTCATTTACATTCATGGAAAGAAGGTGGAGATTTTTGGATCCACAAAGGGTTTAGTTCGCAAAAGGAATAATCCACCGTGAAGGAAGAAAGGTGTTACACGGACCGTAGAGGGAAAACAGTTCGTGGTAGGAGCACGGTAGTGGTGAAGGCTGTATCGCATCAAAACATTGGGGAAATTGTATTAGTTGTATTTTCGAATCTATCTTCCTATATAAGTATCACTAATCCCTTTAATAAAAAGGGAAATTTTTATTAGAAATCTAGTATTAATTCTATGAAGTCCAAAGTGGTTCATGGGAAGACAACCCCATTAAGGAGAAGAGGTTTACGAGACAGATTATTTTAGAGGAGAAGTGATCTGGGAAGTTAGTTTGTAGAAGGGGTTTTGTGTGGTACTTTAGCTTGTAAAGGAAAATGGTATGAAGAAGTAGAAGTGTCCAGCAAAAGGGTGACGATTCACGAAAGAGGTGATGATTCAGAGAAGAATAACTCATCCATAGCATAGGGACAGTTCATGGAAGAAGGTTCAGTCCATAGAGGAAGAACTGGTCCACAAAGAAGATATGGTATGCAGAAGTGAAGGCAGCCCACAGAAGATAGGTGGTCCGAGAAGTACATGTGCTATGCAGTGTAGTGCAGTTCTGGGACGAAGCATATCAGTTCACAGAGAAATAGTTCACGAACTATCATTGCCTGAAAGTGGATTAAATCTATGGGTAAAAGTAAGACATCAAAAGAGAATCTATATACAGTTAAGGGTGTGTGATTTAATTAAAATTAAGGGACCTACAATTCTATAAACTATGTGTAGACCTCTCCCAAGGTTTTGAGCTAGGGGGAGTCATTGGATGTGTTCTGAGGGATACAGTGAGATATCCCTAAAATATTATAAAGGAAGTGTGTCTAGAATAGAGTGAATATGTCTAAAAAATTTTAATCTACAACTAGTGAATTTTAGTGGATTTAGGTATGACCAACACACTGTCAGCATATTCTCCTTGGACTAGCCCTTAGTGGTGAACCGAGTAAAAATTGTTGCGTTAACTCTTTTCATGTGATTGTTTGTTTATTTTTCTTTCTCATCAAATAGGCCTAACAAGTTCCTACCAATGTGGGAACAAGATCTAGCATTTTCTAAGAAAAATTTGACACCCTGATTCACTCCTCCCCTCTTATGATGTTCTGGGGTCCTTCATTATTATTATTATTCAAAACCCAACACCTGTCAGTATGATGATTTTTAGAATTTGATATATTGTATTTATTTAATATCAAATTATTGAAGATTTTTAGAAGATATAAAATCCAAATAATTTGAATTCTAAGGAAATTCCAGTCAATCTAGAACCATTATCACCACTGTCAATTCTATATATTAAGGGAGAGATTTTATAAACTGATGATACATAATCACCAGATAATATGTCTCCATATTCTGATATGTCTCCATTATATGACATTCTAGAGTAGATCCCACCCAAACCACTATTGACGAAGCTCATTTTTTCCTCCATTAAAATTAGAATAATTATCATATAATTGTAATAGTGTAATACTTTTATGACATTTATCTAGATAATAAAAAAAAATAGAACCTTTTATCATATGTATGTAGTCACCCCACTAAACCACAATAATTCTCATGTTCTTTGTATTTTTATTCTTTGTTTGGGTTTATTTAGATGTATTTGAGATTTTTAGCTCCAAAAAAGTGGTATCAAATCCATAAAGATTAAAACGGTGATAGAAAAATAAGGTTTTTATATGGTAATAAAATTAAAGGGGTTTGAAATCAAAATTTTAAGGTGAGTTCTAAAATCTCTCATCAAGATGATTCCAATGGTGGAAAAAAATTTGAAAACATATCTAAAATGAGTTTGGCGATGGTGATAAAAGTAAAGGCTAAACTCAGGGTACTACAGTACCCCCTTAATGAAGAATATGAAAATATTTGTATTGATGGTGATTTTTTATTGACTTTTCTAGTAGAATATTAGGTGTGCCATGATAGTGCCACATCAGCATTGCATCATCAGTCAATCCCAATAGTTGATATTGTTTTAATCATATATCGGTCAATCAGAGTTCATTTCTAGTGATCCATGAGTCAATTCCCACTATTTAGACTATTACAGACACATCTGTTTGGTTAGATTTTAAATATTCTAACTAAATCAATGGTGGAAATACTGATAACATGATTAAGCTTACAAATTCTAATTATGTTATCTGGAAACGCAAAATGAAAGATTTTTTGAATATTAAATATTTTTGGAATCCCATAGTGGATATCACTAACTCTATTATAGTGGAATCGAAAGAATATTTGAAAGTAATCTAATCTAGTGAGAAGATTCTTTTGGGTACCACACCATTTTATGTTGATTGTGTCTTTATCAGTTGGTATTGTGCTACTCAAATAAAGTAGTAGATCAAAAATAGTATCTTCTAAAAAATTATGATGAATATAATTCTTTTTTTCTATAGAGAAAATAGAAAAATATATATACAAGGGAAATCACACAAAATAAAGAAAACCTAATATGTAATTATTCTTTTAAACCTAGATTACAAGTATGAGAACAATGTATCAAAGAAAGTGGGAATGTTATAAGGTATTATTGATCAGTTAAATTCCAGGAAAATGATGGTTGATAATGATTTTTAGGCCCTCTGGATATTAAGATCCTTACCAAAAATGTGGGGCACATTGGTAATGTCAGTTAGTAACTCTAATCCTAGTGTAAATATTGCTATTAAAATAGCGAAGGAGATAATATTTAATGAAGAGTCCCAAAGGAAGTACGATGGATATACTTCTAAATTAGGTCTCTTTTCACTAAAATAAAAGGGAATCAATAATGTAATGTAAGAATCAGAGGAAAATAATCCCATGATCAAAATAAAAAAGGATAAAGTGATCAAAATTTTGATCAATATATAACATGAATTTCCATAATTATGGAAAGCTTGAACACTTCATTTGGGAGTATTGTAAAATGAAGGTTGAGTGAATAAATAGAGAAGGTAAAATCCAAAATAATGATATTGAATTTTTAAATAATGATGTAATTATTGTTCTCGAAGAGAATACCAAACATGGAATCCAATAGTCGATATGGGTGATTGATTCAAGCACCTCATACCATGACACAACCATATGAGATTTCTCCTCATATTACACTTCAGGGAGTTTTAGAAAAGTGAATATGGGATATGATGGGGCATCCAAAATTATAGATATTGATAATATTTTTTCTAGAGACTAATATTGGATATAGTATACTATTGAAGGATATGAGGAATGTTTCTAATATTCTCATCAATGTAATATTTGGTGAAGAAAAATGAAATCTTACCAAAGGTAATATGGTAATTTCTAAAGTAAAGAAAGATAATTCTATCAACCTCGTGATTTCTAGATAGTTTGGAGGAGAAATAATTATAACCAAAAAGAAGGTTCCTATATAAGTGTGGAACATGAATCTTGGTTACGTTAGTGATAGAGGAATTAAAACACTATCTAGAAGGGATCTGTTTCCTGGAATAAATGGAACACATTTAGATACTTGTGTTGATTACATCATAAGAAAACAACATTGAGAATCAGTTCATGGTTATTTACCACTCTAAAAAACAAAAACAAAAATAGATTTGATATTTTCTAATGTTTACATTATGAGAACCAAGTTGATGGTAGATTCTATTTATTTTATGAACTTTATAAATAATCATTCTATAAAATTTTGGGGTTTTTATTTGAAAACAAAAGATCAGGTGAATGATTTTTTCAAAGATTTTCATGTGAAGGTGGAAAGATAAACATGAAAATGATTAAGATTTGTGTCTATAGATAATATAGGAGAGTACCATGGTCCATTTGAGAAATATGGTAGGATTTTCATAATAATTATAGAAAAATTAGTATCAAAGAAACATCAATATAATGGTGTTGCTATGTGGATGAACAAAAATATTTGTGAGAGGTTCAGGTGTATGATCTCAGATGAAAAGATTTCAATCACCTTTTGGGGGTGGAAATGAGGACTACAATTGATCTTATCAATATTTATACAATAGTTCCACAATACTACAATGTACCAAAAAGGGTTTTTATACGTAAATATGTTTCATAAATCACTTGAGAGTTTTTAGTTATATGACATTGGTAAACATCCTGAAATATGATAGGGATAATATTTATGGAATGATAAATTCGAGTATATTTTTGGGATATACTTATGAGGATTTTATGTACCAAATTTGGGATCATATCTGTAGGAGTATTGTTAGAAGTAGATATTTGGTATTTATTAAAGATAAAATGACTGAAGATTTAGAGAATCCATGAAATTAAGAGTAGCTATATTCTAAATAAATTCTAGTAAATAAGGAACCATTCTAACCACCATCAATTATAGATATTGGCGGAGAGAATATATACTCTAATGATATATAAACACTAGTTAACATGTCTCTATCTGATGATATGTTTCCATCATATGATATTCCTAAGCATATCCCACCTAAAGCACCTTTGAGGAGATCCACCAGAGAATTATAACCAAGATGCATATACTCACCACATGTGTATGTGATTATCACTAATGGGGGATATCAAGATAGTTATGATGATTTGATCAGGATTCAGATGAATATAGAATGGAAAATGTTCATTTAAGAGGAGGTGATATCCTTTCACAAGAACCACACATTTAACCTAATAAAGTTACCACATGGAAAGAAGGCACTCAAAAAAAATTAGGTGTACTTAATTAATGGAGAATACGGTATCTTGAAACCATGATATAGATATAATATGGTTGTTAAGGTATTTTATGAGAATAAATATATTAAATTTTATGATATTTTATCGCTTGTGGTAAAAATGTCTTCTACTAAAGTTGTACTAGGATTAGAAAATAGTTCCAATCTGTAGGATAAAAAATGGGTGTAAAGACTGTATTCTTACATGGTGACCTTTAAGTGGATATATATATATTTATGGATCATTCACAAGGTTTTAAATTGAATGGAAAAGAAAACATGGTATTTAAACTGAGAAATTTTTTATATGGTCTGAAATAGGTATGAGGTAATGGTACAAGAATTTTGACTCAATCATAGAGGAAAATAGTAGAAGAGAACACCTACTAATCACTATGTTTTCATAAAACTATTTTTTCATGGTCATTTCATTATTATATTACTTTAAATTGATGATATGATATTTATTTTTTGATATATTACAAACACTACTGGAAAAACGGCCTATACCCCCGGTTTTGGGAACCGTGGGCTGGAATGGTGTCGATATAGGTCCCCAGCCTATACCCACGGTTTTCCAAAACCATGGGTATAGGTGTTCTTCCACCGTGTCAACGAAACATACCCAATTTCCACGGTGTCAAAGGGTTTTACCCACGGTTTCAAAACTGTGGGTATAAATCCTAAAATAATGCAGGTGGTGGGTTTAGATCTCGCAACCTCTTCGCTGCAAACACCATGTCTAACCACTACCATAACATCACCTATGTGTATATATATATATTTAGTTAAATAAAGTTATATAAACTGTGGGTATAGAGGGAAGAACCATGGGTATAGGACTCCCGCCAAAAAAAAATTCTTCCCACGGGAAAAAAAAATTTCCCGCGCACAAACGGGAAACCTATACCCACAGTTTTTCATAACCGTGGGTATACATATTTTAGACCAGACCTATCCCCACGGTTTTGGGGAAAACAGTAGGGATAGGTACCCCTAAACCCACGGTTTTTGAAAACCATGGGTCTAGGTGACTTTTCAAGACCTATCCCCATGGTTTTGGAAAACCATGGGGATAGACCCCCCCTATACCCACAGTTTTGGAAAATCGTGGGTATAGGTCTTGAAAAGTGACTTATGCCTATGGTTTTCAAAATCCATGGGTATAGGGGTACCTATCCCCACGGTTTTGGGGAAAACCATGGCGATAGGTCCATTTTCCAGTAGTGAAATATTTATGGGTTAAAGAAAGATTTAAATAGGTCTTTTGAAATGAAGGACTTATGAGAAGATACTTAGACCCTTAGTATGATGATTACTCATGATAAGAGGAATCACAAGTTTTGGATATCTTAGGAACAATTCATTAAAAAGGTTCTTGAAGGATTCAACATGAGTAAAGAAAAACCAGTTAGTACTCCAATTTTGGTTCATTCTTGGCTCACGATAATCCAAATTCCATTAACTGAAGAGGAGAAAGTAAGGATGGTAAACGTTTCTTATTATTTAGCAGTTGGCATTATTATATATTTCATGGTGTTCACATAACCATATATTACTCAAATTATTGGAATTATGATCACATTCTTATCAAATCTTCAAAATGATCAGTAGAAAATGATCAAATGGATACCGAGGTATCTCCGGGGTACATTTATTCATGGATTATATTTTTGGAAGTGATAAACCTATTTTGGAAGGATACATGAATGTATATATGGATGGAGATGTAGCCATGAGGAAATATATATCTAAATACTTGATATCAATTTTAAGGGGAGCAGTCTGATAGAAATCATGAATTAAGAAGTGTGTTTCTTTATCTACCACAAAATAAGATTGTATTTCAATCACTAAAGGTTTCAAGGAGATATTGTGGATGAATAAATTCCTAGAAGAGATGGGATAGTGTTAGGAGAATCATATTCTCTATTGTGACATTCATAGTTTTATTCATATAAATAAGTACCTAATATTTTGTTCTAGATCCAAACATATTAACATGATATATCATTAGATCCCCAATGTTTTGGGAGAAATATTTTTGAAAATTCATAAAATCCATACCAATGATAATGGGAAAGTCATGATTATGAATTTCTTACAAAAGAAAAGTTTTAAGACTCTAAGGAGACTGTAGGTCGAGCTTCATCCCCAAATTGGTCTTGAGAGGCAGATTTTTGGGGTCTAGTCCGAATTAGGGGAGAAATTACAATAGTATTATTTAATTAGAAACAAACTTGTGGGAGGAATATTGATGGTGACTTTCTTTAGGAAGAATAAAACCTTGGCATCCATGGAATTAGTCATCCCATACCATTGAATAGTAGTTTATGGTGGGATAATTTTCATGGAGTATGAACCACTCTTTACATCACAAAACATTTCCATCTTTAAAATCAAATTCTATCCTATTAATTGTAATGATAAAAAACTCCTTATAACCATGAGATCCTCTAACTTTTCATCGGGAGAGAGATAATAAAATAATAGGACCACTTTCTACCATGGATGTTGGGAACCCTTTACAAACTAGATGAATTTCTCATGTTAATTTTTTGATTCTCTGTACATGTTAGTTACATCATCTTGGACTTCCACTACCCCAACAACATGAGTATGGTTATTTTTTTTTCTTTATTTTTCATGTCATGCTTGCATGATAACCAATTGATTTCTTTGGTGTAAAATTTGTGATCAAAGTGACAATAGTTATATGATAATACTTTTGAACCATATCTAATTCCCAATAATTTAATATTAATTGGATTTTTAATTTTTTTAATTATTTTTGTGTTTTATTTAATTTTTATGGGTCTACACACATGTTTTGATTCACATTCGTGTGATACTTAATAAGTAATCATGGGTAAGAGAACATCAAAGAATTTATTTTTGTGGAACTCGATTGTGTGCATGAGAGAATCATAAATTGTATGCTGGTGAATTTTGAACAAATAAATATATTTATTGAAAAATTAAAATTTTGTGTGATTCCTCTTAAAACTTTTTTTAGTGATACCTATAAAGTAAACTCATGTGATTTAACCCGACACAAATAGCTATATCGACTTTGTGAGAAATAGATCATTGTATTTCACCAAATGACTCAGCTCTTAAACATATCAAAAAATATTCATAACAACATAAAATGATGCATTGAATAATTTATGATTAATATTATAGTATAATCTAATATTATAAAATGAGACATGATAGCATTCTGATTAAATTTGGAATCGATGGTAATTAGATGAATAAATATTCAGATATAAGAATAAAATAATTAGCATCGCGTGAACTTGATTAGGAGTCACAACCCCAACAATTCTATCTCAAATTTATTCTATTTTTTAGATTATTTTTGGTTTTCTTAAATATTTTTAGTACTTTTATTTAGTTTCTATATTTTTCAGAATTTTTATCTTTTAATCTCATGAAAAATTCATCTGCCTAAAAATTATTTGAAGAGGCCATTAATAGTTTCTACACTCATTCTCCTTGTTAAACCCTACTAGTTGATTCTATATTATTTTTTAGGTTTTATAAATTTTTAAATTTGGATTTTTGTGATATTGAGTACCACTAAAATTCATCTTCTAGGTCTTACCAACATTCTTTATTCACGAAAATTTGCTTTGAACAACTTCACTTATGTATGAACCTTCAATTCACAAACATATATATGTTCACATAATTTTAGTGTCTTAGAACATTAATCTTTCACAAGACTTCTAAATTTTCTAATATTTCTTCAATCTATTCACTTAGAACATCCTTTACGCAACATCCTTCATACAACTCAAACTTGCACAAAAATTATAACTTTACCAAATCTCATCAAGCCTTCTTCATGCAACATTATTTTTTGAAACTTTTTGTATTTCATGAAAACATTTCCTTTTCCAAATATTTGACTCTAACATTCACACAACAATACTCTTATGAAACACTGAACTTGCATGAGAATCTATACTAGGCCAAATTTTCATGCTCACACAACTATGAACTTGTACGATATTTATTACTTTGCATATAGACAATTATGAAAGCTTCATTAGCATCTCCTCATGCTTTCATAATCATTTATTAATAAAAAATTATAATTCCTTCAAAATATGACACCAAAAAATTAGCAAACACTTGGAAACCTCTCCAATGTTCACCCTATAAATTTCTTCACGTCATGGTCCATTTGATTATGTCACAGTTATTTTATCATACTGAAATACCTTTAATACCTCTTCCAAAATTCCAATTCAAGTAGACCATCTCTTATACACTTCAAGATTCTTGATAATATATGCTTCTTATGATTTAGTTTCTAAGTAGATATAATAGAAATATCCACATCCATTCTTCTAAATCTTCTAAGTTTAACTTCTGAGCTTCTCAGAATATAGCCTCTAGATCTTTTAACAAATTACATAGCCTTCTCATACCTATTTGGATCATTTTGTCAAGTTTTTTCAAATTCATCTTCAAGCACATCACCTGATCAAATAAACTCCAACTTTTAGAAAATGCTTGAGTAATTTCTTTAACTTCACCCACTTCAGTTAAACTTTCTCAGCATACCTTCCACATATTCAACACATTCTTCAAAACTAGTCTCAACGGAACCAGAATAACCCTTAATCCTTACATAACTTCTGCATAAGTAAATGATTCCTTCTTAAATTTTGGGATGATATTCAGACTGTATCTGATTAATTTACCAGATATTGTCAACAAATTCAATACACAACCTTTGGGTTGCAACATGACTATCCAATTAAACATATAACATATGAAATTCTAATAGGTAGGTATGTTATCATAACTTCATCTATTAAACATAACCAAGTGAAAACTTTATGAGAAGAAGACTCAATTTCTTATGATCCCCCAACACCTGATAGCATGTATCATATGTCTCCTATCAAATAGATGTCATCTGAACAATAAAATGTATTTAATAATATACCCATAACACTTCAAGGATCTCATTATATTTTTGAATTTCTATGAACTTTTGATACAAAAAATATTTAAAGGACATTATCAAATTAATGTTGCATATAATAACACCTATCATGTGATAAAATATTTAATAATATTCCAGACTTTGAATATATTGGTAATCAAAAGTAAAAAGTAATTACTTTTAGGGAATTGAATCCAATAGAATATCACTTGGACGAGGGCCAATTTCTAAAAACTTTTAGTCTTCTATACCTCCCATGATATTCATGCTTCTATTGAGATAAGTTTTTATTAAATGGGTCCATCACATTATCCTCTATGGAAAATATTCTTATTATGACCTCGCCCCTCTATGAAAAAACTCTTCAAGAGATGATATTTCTAATGTAAATGCTTCATATGTTGATGTGATATTAGCTCCTTGGAAAGGGTTGCTGCTATAATATTATCACAATACAATTTGATAGGTTATTTACTACCTGTCACTATATCAATCTCCTGGATGAAGTTTTGTATTCAAGATCAATCTGCGACCTAAGCCATCACAAATATAGAATCATGATTATTCAGCACTGCACTTTTATCGATGCTAAAAAAGCACTGTTAAAAGGCCATATTTATCAATAATTTTTAGCAATGATAATGGTCACTCTTTATTAGCACTTTTTTTAGCACTCAGAAAGGTCACACTTTATCAGTACATTTTTAGCGCTCATAATGGCTACCCATTATCAGCACTTTTTTAACACTGATAAAGGGGGACTTTATCAGCACTTTTTTAATGATACTAAAATATCAAATATCATAAATTATTAATAAAAATATTTCAATATAAAAATATCTTTCTTTTGATATATAAAAATAATATTTTCTTAAATGTAATTTATACAATACTAAATATATATTTACAGTTAACATCTAAATTATTTAGTGAAAATGGTTTATAAAATAATTAAAAATTAATATTAATTAATAATTTACTGATTAGTATCGAGTAATAGACATTTAAAAACAATTTCATGATAGAAAATTTTTACAAATTAACTAATCTATTATGATAAGTTGAAAAAAGAGCTTCAACTTCAGAATATCTATAAATTTTGATATGGGTGTCCGTTTGGACTCCAAGAGATGTCAAATAGAATCTTGTGAAGAGATATATGACATAAAAACTTGGATTGTGCCTAGTCCCTATTTTTTATTAGCCAAAAATATCCCTAAAGACCTCTAAAACCAAGTTTTTAATTGGGATACCTAGAGTTTTCAATATTTTTTTTTAATTTATTTTATTGAATGAAGAAAAGAAAATAGTACAAAAGTTATGTGGGGAGAGCCCAGCCATCTAAAACCAAACCAAGGATTAAGGGGGTCTAAAATAATGGAGGCCAAGGGAGTCACCTTGAATGATGTTCACACACTCAAGGGGGAGAGTCCATACTGTAAAATGGAACAAGGACATCATCATGAATGTATGAGTTTTCAACATTCAATGAAATTTTTGCTTCTCTTTAGAGGGTATTCTTATCCTTTTTAGTGGAAACTAAAATTCTTCCTTATTCTTACATTCATATGGATATTATGGTGTTGAAATTTTAAGGTTTTTCATATTTTAGTGTTATTTATAAATTAAAATATATATATAAATATTTTCATATATTTACATATAAAAAATTAATTATATAAATAAATATTCAAACATACTTATATTTAAAATGTATTTTTAAATATATAAACCATATGAAAATAAATATTTATTTTTCATTTCATTTTAAATAAAAATTTGTCTACTTTATTGACCTTATAAAAATAAATGAATATATGTATACCTATATAAGTGTATATATAATGTTCATATATAAATATATGTGTGTGTGTGTGTCAATAAAAAATATATATTTACATATGTATTCTAATATATGTAAATAAATACACACACACACATAAAGGGTACCTTACATATTATATATATTTATATATATTTATATATACATATTTATATATTTTTAAATATTATTTATATAATAACAAATATATATTTATATAAATATAGTTTATACATATTTTTAATTATTTATAATTTTTTTTATTCATTTATAATTATTTTTCGATTATATATATAATTATAATTACATATAAATATTTTAAAACATAGTGATATGAACTATGTAGATAAATATATAAATATATGTGTGTGTGCGTGTTATTTTATTATATACAAATATAAATATAAATATTTGTGTGTCTGTGTGTGTGTGTGCCTGAAATAAAAATATAAATAAGTGTGTCTGTGTGTGCGAAATAAAAATATGTGTACGTGTGTGTGTGTGTGTGTGTTTAAATATGTGCATGTATGTGTGCATATGCACTATGTAAATACATCATATAAATATATTTATATAAATATATCATTAAATATGTTTTATAAATGTATATAAATATAATTAAGATAAATGTATTCAAACATATTATAGAAATATAGTATATAAACATATTTATAATAAATATCCATTTTATATAAATAAAATATAAAAAAATATATGAAAATATATAACTATATTTAAATGTACATAAATATATAAAAATATTTTATAAATGTATTTAAAAATAATTATATAAATATATATGATAATATGAATAAATATATATAGTTATCTTGTTAAAAAAATATATAAACAAAAAAAGAGTTATTTATATAAATATATAATATAAAATATTAAAGAAATTGGGATGGTGCAGTGGTAATCATATTAGGCTTTAATGAAGTGGTCAAAATTTTGAATTTAGGCATGATAATGGGCCAAAATAATGCTGACAATGGGGCATGGGGGCTCGCAAGGGTGGAAATATCTATAATAATGGGGGTATCCTACACTAATAAAAAGAGGTTATGATAGGGGTGATAATGCTAATAAAAGGAGAGGTTGTGCTTATAAAATGGAGGTGTGTGGGATCTATAGTGGATTAAGGGGCCTAATAATTTTAAAAAATGTTTTTTTAATTTTATGAGCTCTAAATTTTAGTGCTGAAAAATACACCTTTTATCAATGCTAAAAAACATTGATAAAGAAATTTTCTATCAGCAATAAAAATAAGCAGATAAAGACACCCTTTATGAGTACTAAAAAACATTAATTAATATATACTTTATCAGATCCTTTTGGCATTGATAAAAGTCGTCTTTATCATCACTTTTTATCATTGAAAAATGATATCATTTTTAAAAAGCACTTAAATCATTAATGTTTTTTTAGCATTAAGAAAAGAGATTTCTATCACTACATATTTTTATATATTTACATATAAAGATTTAATTGTATAAATAAATATGTAAACATATTCACATATAAAATATCTTTTTAAATATATAAATCATATCTAAATAAAAAATAATTATCCATTTTATTTATCTTATAAAATTTTATGATTATGTATATACCTATACAAATGTATATATGATGTTTATATATAAATATTTGTGTCTATGTGTTTGTATTAACAAGTGGATATATATTTATGTATATATTTGAATATATTTAAATGAATATTAATATATAATATATTTAAAATATATAAATAAATATATTATTTATATACACCCAAACACATATATATATAAATAAAAATATAAATATAAACACACACACAAACATATATTTTATAAATGAATCAAAAATAATTATATAAATATAGGAATAAATATATGTATAAAAAATATGTATTTAAATGTATATAAATAAATAGATATATCTTAAAATATAGGAAAAAACAAGATAAAGTAATGGTACAGGTGTTCGCTTTGCATATGGAGGTCCCATGTTCAAATCCAGGCACACACGACTGGGCGGGAAGTGGGGCTGCACTGATGGGTGGGGTGTCACATGTGAGAAGAAGTTGGGGATGGGGTCCAAGTGCTAACAGATGGGGGTCACTAATAAAGGGTGGTGTGGGGACATGAGCGGTACAAAAATAATTTGAAAAAATATATATTTTTTCTAGTTTTATTAATGATTTTTTTAATGTTGATAAATTTACCCTTTATCAATACTAAAAAGGTGCTGATAAAGAACCCATTTACCAATGCTTCCAAAATAATTGATAAGGTTACCTTTATCGATGTTGAAAAGCACTAATATTGGGTGCCTTTATCAGTATTGGAAAACATGACCTTTATCATTGCTTTCTTTAGCGTCAATAAAAGATACTTACTTTATCATCACTTAGCACATTGGTTCTTTTATAGTGCTGACAATTCCCTTTTTGAGCACTAATAAAGGTAGATTTTATAGTAGTGCATTCCATTAAGGGAGAAGTATGACTATCATAGTTGAGGACACTATTCATATGAGACTAACAGTTCACACAAAATATTTAATAATAATTAATTGATCCTTCAATAATTAAACCATAAAAGAAAATAATAAAAAAATTATAGGCTTAAACTAAAATTTATGAACATGGTCAGGATTTAATACCTTAAAGGGGAGACTGTTTCACTTAATTTATTTAAGAAAAACTGAGTAGGTCTACCTTGCAGAATGTGATAGTGCATTCTAATCATGTTAATTAATAATTTAATAAAAAATATTCTTGATACTAAATTATATTAGCGTCAAATAAAACACCATGACCCAAGTAATAATACACTGCCATATTCTCAATCAGAGCCATATTTTTTAAGATATAATAATTTCACTTCAAAATTAAATAACCACACACACCATTTAATTTAATTTAATAATTAAATTAACTAAAATACTAAAAACAAAAACTCCTATGATTCACACTAAATTTCCATCCAAAATGATAACATTTTTTAAACTCAATTAAACCCTCAAAAATTTTATTTTCAGTCACATGCTAGGTCTAAATAACCATTTTCCCACTCAATTATAAATTGATCAAAATTACCTTTGAATTTCACAAAATAAAAACTAATAATTTTTTAGCATTTACAAGTTTGAATATAGTGATTATGTAAATGAATCATTTTTGGAATATTGTTTTAAGTTGTGAGAAATATTCAGTTATCTTATCAGAGAATAGCCTTCAGTGATTTAGGAAGGTACCCAAGGTATTATAGAAGACCGATGGGGTAATATGATCATATTCATGGTCAGGTTTTGAAAAATGGTATCATAGCCAATATCTATCATGAAGTGTAGACACTATCTGGGTTTGAGGTTTGGGTTCCAAAATGAGGGTTTTGTTCTTTAGGGGGTGTAACACCCTTAGAAAAGTGATACTTTAAAAGCTAAATGTTACTACCATTTATCAATAAGGTGTACTTTTCTTTTTGGGAGACTACCGGATTAGAACTCCATAGTTAAAGGAGCATATCATGGAGTAGTTTCCAAATGGATAAAATACTATGAATTTTATTAGGGTGTGTGTGTGGATAAATCACACTAAAATAACATTTGTTGGCCTTTGGAGACAGTAATTAGTCCAATGATTCATTCGGGTATGTGTGTCGGTAGCGAGGGAGGGGGAAACATGTGTTTACGGGTCAATTAGTGGTGTATAGAAGGCTAAGACCGAATGACCATTTTAAAAAGGTAGGGTTCCATTAATGAAAATAATTCCCTGTTTTTTCAAATTCTATCAAATTATTTGTTATTATTCTAATAATATATGGGTGACTCTTAGTTATGAACCTTACATTGGAATTTTGAGATATTTTATTAATTTAGTAAATTTACATTTTCATCTCTTTACATAATTTTTTATATTCACATTTATCTATTATAAATAAATAAACAGTGATCTTATTGAGTAAAATTTTTAGCCTCTATAGTGAAACATTCATATCCTTTTTGTGTTATTTTGATCTCTAGGTTTTGGTGTATGTGTCATGTTATTTTTTAGGGTTGCATTTCATGATTATATTTTTTGAGGAGAAAAGGGTTTCATGGGTTTTTCTTCACCCATAATCCATTGGATATGCATTGTCAATTTTTATGGGATTGTTATGATTATAATTTTTCATATATAATTTTATGCTCGACATAAAAGGATTGACATGTAATGCAATTAATATTTTTCGACTTTTAGGTTCATTGGTATATGATAATGGGTTTTTATCTATGAGTATTTTTGATGTTATGGGTTACTTGGAGTATAAAGTGACCCATAGTTTGATGAATTACTTCAATGATAATTTTTAACTAAGAAATTATTGGTGGAAGACTTAGGAATAAACCTATTCAGTTTCATCACCAAAGAGTTATACTAGGGAGAAATTTTTATTGATTTTTAGATCAATAAAATGAAATCATTTTAAAAAAAGTATATATTAGTATATATTGGGATATTATGATTTTAAAATTTGAATATGATAGAGAGATAGAAAAAAGGGTTTACAACAAAACAAAGAAACATGGTATGAGATTTGAAAAAAAGTGTTTTTTTATATTTGAGAGATGGGTGGATGCCTCCTATAAAAGTCCACTCCATGTGGAATTATGAGAATAAAATTGAAGATAAGAATAGGGGATGAAAATATGTAGAATTCGATAGAGAACCAGGAATGGGCTACCACGTGTGTGGTAACTTGTGTGAATAGGTGATGAAGATGAATAAAGAAGAGACGATGGTAATTCCAATTATGACATGTAGATAAAATATAATGAATTTTTGATGATTGATAATGAATATATGATAATGGGTAATGGTATCTAAGTCTTCAAAGTTTTGTAGATCAGGAAATGTGTCATACTTCCCAAGATCATGAGTACAACTAAATAAAAAGTTCATGTGAGTATGAAATTTTCTTTGGGAGTAAAAAATATTTGGATGAGTCTAAAAATTAATTTGGGTGAGTTTTTAAAAATCCTTCACGTGTTGTAAAAATTACTTAATGATCAAATATTCATTCAAGTGAATTTTCAATTATTTTGTGATTGGTTCCACTGTAATATTGGGCTCCGCCCCAACAGTGGTATCAAAGGTTTGTGGTTTTGACAAATGATAATTGAGGTGGAGTGATGGAGTCATATCAAAGTGTTATTCAAATATATGTAGAGATAAAACTTGTAGTGGGTTTGAAAAATCATGTCAATATTAATACAAAATATTTGATGCAGATGGAGATCCATTGAAGGAGGAGTTAATGTTGAAGAAACTGATTATGGTGGAATCGATGACGATGGAGTTGGAGATCATGGTGATGATGATGTCTGATATGATGATAAAGTATTTAAATTTTAAATCAAATTATATATTTTTGGGATATTTTAATTTTAAAATTATAATATGAGATATCTATAAAAAAATGATAAGCAAGTGTGAAAAAAATAAAAAATTAGGATAATATTTGAAAAAAAAAGATATATTTTTTTATTTCTAAGAGAGGGGTGGATGCCTCTTTTAAAAGAAAATTCTATATATAATGATGATAATAAAAGTTAAGTGAATATGAGGGAACAATATGATGTAGTCATATAGAGAGAACTAGAATAGGGCTACCGTGTGTGTGGTGACTCATGTAATACCTCGACCTGAATCACCAGGTCCAAGATAGAGTGTCACATGACCTCATGCACACATTCCCATATAAAAGAAGAAAATAACTAGAAGAGATGTCATGAATGGTTTCATGGGAAGACTATGACCCCATTTAAAATATCCATACATCATACCCATGATAAAACATAAATAAACCGGCCAAAACTGTAAATGAAAACATAAAATAATATTCATGGTAAAAAAATAGAATACAAGCCATATAAGAAAAAACAAGGGATCCTAATGTGGTAGTTCAATACATTGTATAAATATAAGAAAAAAATTAAACATGATGACAATAATCTATATTTCATCCCAACATCTCCTCCATCACCCAATCTCCACCCGCTCAGCTACTTGACACAGGGCCCTTGCCCTTCGTTGGATACCTGACCATAAAGTCTTCACACAAGTTGATATTCTCATAAATGGTTTAATTATTAACCCAATAAGACACCATTAATGTGTCCATAACATAAGGTTAACATTTATATTAATGTGTATGTAATCACATTAATATAAATACATTAGTAAACAATCACATGTTGGGTCATAGTGTGCTAACTAGACTACCACAAACCCTAGCCCCACCTACTTTAACTCAATGTCGTATAAAAAGTTATTTATAGTTACCATGAACATAAACCTAAAATAATTCCACAATTCCATCATGCCTTGGGTTAGGCCATAAGGTCTCCATGCACCGCCAATTATCTCATGTTGAGCCACAATTCCATCATGCCTCACTTCCAAATATCAGGTCAATCCTCAAGGCCATCATTCCCTACCATCTATCATTCATGTCCCCACTACAATCATCATACCTCATGCCACATATAAACCCCCTATAAGATTTTTAAAATATCCATAAAGGGTCCACCTATCATCTTGATACCAGATAGAATAAGAAAAGCTTTCACAAGAAATTTCCCACATCCACATACAAGAAAAAACATAGTAAGGCACAAGAATACCATATCAAGAAAGGTATCAAGAGATATACACACACCCACATGTTAACTATATCAGAAAAGGGTATCACAAGTTATACACGCACCCACATATGAATCATAACATGTATTTTTATTCAAATCCACTAAATGGTAAGGACATCCTACCCCAAGTGTATTGGTACAAAAATCCAAGAATTTATACCCAAATCATGATCGTGCAAGGAATTACTTATAACCAACACCAATTCATCTCATGAGGGATTCAGAAATACCAATCCAATAAGAATAACATGTCAAGGGATATAAATGGATAGGACATACCCAAGGAGAAAAATTTTTAATGATGGATCTAGAGCCAAGTAAGAGAGAGATAAAAATTCTCTAGATCTGGTCACCTATCCATCAAAAATTTGAGAGATCCACATCAGATCACATAAAAATCCATAGTTATGGCCATGGTATCCTGGATCTATGATTAGATCTAAGTCAAAAATAATATTTTGGTTATAATTTATTAAACTTACCTAATAGGATTCTCTAGATCAATTGAATCTTTAAGAATTAAGGATATGGTAAGATGAGATCCAAATCAACCTTAGAGGATCCCTTTGGTTTGTTTTGGTCAAATGATGTTCAATAAAATTAAAGGGGATATAGAAGATTTATATAGAAATTATTGGGTATTCCTTAATTAAAATCATGTCTAGAGGCCATTGGCTAGTCGACGGTTAGCCCCCCACTAGTCGGTGTCTCCAAGAAAAGCATGGGGCTACTATCTCTACCACCAAAAATATAATGGGCTCTGCAAAAGTACAAAGCCTCTGGAAATGAAATCATCCAACTAGTGGTGTTGGACCAGCTAGCTGGTATCCATCTAATAGATTTTATGTTATTGTTCTGACCTTCTTCATGGAACTCGGATAATCAATCCTTGACACATCTAATATATCACCAAAGTAGGATAAAATCTATTAAAGATATGGTAAAACTAGAATAAATCATACCTTAAAATTTTAGGATGTTAAAAATATCCACCTCTAATAACTTTTCATCCTAGAGAAGTGTCTCTAGAGATATTTCTCAAACAACTTAGACCAGAGAGCCTAAACATATGATTCCCACTCCCAAGTCTCCTCTTAGATATGCATGTGCTACCACAAAACCTAAACAAGGGACACTGTCTTTCCTCAGAGAAATTTCTCACTCCAATTCACGATCCAAATTAGATTTTCCATGAATGATTCATTAGTATCTAACACAACATCCTCATTACCAATCACATGCACCGAATAAGGATTTTACTTTAGAAGATGAGTATGCAGAACACATTATTCATACCTTGGTATAATATAGGGATATTTAACTGATAATTCACTATTACAATATGTTCTATGATCTTGAATGTTCTCAAAAAAATGTGGCACCAATTTTTCATGCTTCTAAAATCATCAATGTCCCAACTGAGGTGACACCCACAAGAAAACTAGATTCATCACAACCAACTTAAAGGGTCTTCACCTATGATTAGTATATGAATGTTGCCTACTCTAAGAAGACACCAAATACTTCTAAATTTACCTTGTCTTCTCGGAGGTCTACTACACCAAACTCGGCCTGACAATATCAAGATCACCCACCTCATGCCAATATAGTAGTGAATGAAATGGTAGACCATAGATAGCCTTAATGAATCCATCTAAATTGAATGCTAAAAACTATTATTATATGAAAAAAATCTGAGGATAGATGATCATCCCATGTTCCAAGAAAGTTCTGAATACATGATTCGAGTATATCCCCTAAAATTTGGATCAACCTTTTTTACTGTCTTTTAGTCAATTGATGATACTTCATATCCATCTTTAACTAAGTCCCCATTTATTTTTTCAATACTTTCCAAAATCATGATGTGAAATGAGTTTCTCATCTATATACTATGCTCATAAGAACTCTATATAGCTAAACTATCTCTCATATTTAGATATTTCCTAGATAATCCTCTAAATTGGTCTCTTGAATTGATAGGAAATGAGAAACCTTCATCATCTGATCAACCAAAACACATACCAGTATTAGATGAGGTTGGATAAATCCACCAGGTTGTTGATTCTCATCACTAATCCTTTGATAGGTAATATAATGAAAGACAAGGCATGCAATATCCTTTTTTATACCCGACCACTAGAAACATCATCTGATGTCATGATAAATCTTAGTTGATATTAGGTGCACTACCCATTGCGATGCATGAGAGCCTCGTATCATATATTCTCTCATAGAAGTGAGAACCACTACCCTATCATGAATTTATATCACATCGTTCACATCCAAATACCATACTAAAAGTAGTTCATTCCACACCAATCATTCTCACATCACTAAACATTCGGGATCAAACTCCTGGCTGGCCTTCACTCGGTACACCAAAGAAGAAGTGATGACTAAGGGAGAACAATTTATAACCCCTTGATATTGAAATTCACCTATTAACCAATCCACTTACATAGTCATCAACCTACATGTTTTTTATGATGATCACTCACCAATACCTTATGCCTTCTTACTTAGAGAATCTGCAACAGCATTCTCTTTCCCATGAGTATAGGCCATCTTGAAGTCAAACTTCTATAACTACTCAACCCAAAATATCTATCTAAGGTTCAATTATCACTAAGTGAAGATATACTTTATGATATTTTGGTTAGTCTAAATAAAAAAATATTATTGAAAATATAGTATCGCTAATATTTCATGACATGAACCACCACCGTAAACTCCAAATCATGCATAGTGTAGTTTTACTTGTGGTGTCATAGATGATGAGACCCATAAGTAATAACTTGATCTATTTACATCAATACAGCCTCCAATCCAACACCTAAGGCATCATAATAAACTATATAACCAATCCTAGGTTTTGGTAGGATTAGAATTAGATCATATTTCAATCTTCTCTTTATCCCTAGATATAATTCCTCACACAGGTTGGTCCACTAGAAATTTACCCCCTTGTTGGTAATTCAATTCATAAGTGCTACTAGATGGGTTAATTCCTTGATAAACCAAGGAATTATGCCTATTATATCCAAAAGTGAAACTTTGAATATTTTTGAATAAAACTGATACACTCAAAGGGTATTCAATATAATCTCCAAATTTCTAACATGAAATTATTATGTATGTGAATATATCAAAATATCAGCAATGTATACAATGATGAAGGAGTCCAGGTATGGGTGAAAGATCCCATTTATGAGATACATGAACACTAATAGAGAATTCATCAACCCAAATAGAATCACTAGATACTCATACAACCCATATATTCTCTTAGATTCTATCTTCGATGTGTCCTCCTCTCTCAACCAAAGATGGTGGTAGCCATAATGAAAGTCAATCTTGGAGAACCATCAAGATCCCCTTAACTGATTGGGCAAGTCAAAATTCCATAGTAGAGGATACCAGTTCTTTACCATGACCTAATTCAACTTCCTATAATCCACGCAAAGAAGAAGGTTTCCATCCTCTTTATTAGAGAACAAAACTTGAGCATCCTAAGGAGAAGTTCTCAATCAAATAAATAATTTCACCTCTAAATCCTCAAGATGCACCTTTAGTTATTTCAACTTGGTTAGTTCCATATGGTACAAAGGAATTGATATTGGTTTTTCACCTGACATGAGTTAAATCTCAAACTCAATATACCTATGAGTAGGAAGGCCTAATAAGCCATCCGTAAAAACACCAGTATAATGTTCTACTATGAGATGAAGAGAGTATAAAACTATTGTCTGATCTACCACAAGAAAAATATTTTCTACATGTGTTGTAATGGCTCTATCTTGGATAAGGTCTAGTTACACTCTTCCTACTCTTAAATACAACTCTTCGGTCAAGACATATTTTTCTCCCTTATGAGTGGGGAAGGTCACCCATCTATTGTAGCAATCAATATGAGTTCGATAACTATTCAACCAATCCATAATTAAAATCACATCAAATCTAGTCATCTCTAAAATCAAAAAATACCACAAAATTTTGTATTCAATAACTTCAATGGGATACTTTGTACATCTCTAAAGATGATCTAACTTCTTTCTAAGGAGTGTGCCAGGAGAAACCAACTTAGGGAAGAACTTAATGGAAAAGTTTAAACCCTCCACATATTGAGTATATATGATTGAATGGGAATATTATGTATCAAATAAATTATAATTAAGTGTATATGTAATAAATACCATACCTAAAATAGTCAAAGATCCCTCCCTATCATCAAATGGAATATGATCCACTATCTAAACTCTGACATCACTCAATCTACAACCTTGTCCAAATTATACCAAGTTAAAATGATTCACTAAACCTTATAAATTCTATAATTTAATCTAATACTGCATACTTTCTCCATGGGATGGCCCTCCTGTAATTTCCAAACTCCCTGTCTAAAATTATTTTAGCCACACCCTTGGAGCATGTGTCTTCTAGTCACTTTCATGTGAATTGAATCTTGAAGCTCTAGAATAGAAACACTATATATCTCCCATATTACCACATTGATGACACTTCCTCTGAGAATTTAGGTATAATTTATGTTAGTTCCCCATATTAACATAGTTAAATCACTAGGGATAACCTCCTCACACAAAGGGAGTTGAAGAAATCTTGCTCTTCTCCAGTTGCCTATCACCACCATAACACATCTCCTCAAAATTCCTCCTTTTTTTATAGATGGTGAACCCATAAATCCACATGAGAGACCCCCAGATGGTATACTAAGTATAGGAATAATGCCTGATGCTCTAACCTCCTCTAAACCCTTCTCAATTATTATGGTCTTGGGAAGAACTTCCGAGTATTTGTTCAGGTCAAAGTTCTTGAATTGGAACTTCAGTTCTGGTCATAGTCTAATAAAAACATTCATCCCTTCCACACATCATTCGCATCAAAAATAGGTGAAAATCATAGTAACTCCATAAAAAATTGAATAACCATCCACTAACATTGTTCTCTACAGAAGCTCTGTAAACTCTAGAGTGTGGTCTTGCTTTAGCAGATCATGGAAAAATCCTTGAAGAAGAGGTCATTAAAGGTACTCTAAGTCTGAGCATCACACATCCCAACTTGATTCATCATGCTCCACCATCTCTTATCTGGTCCATATAGTATATACATATCTAATTTCACCCATCATTTGTCTGGGACTCTATTAGACTGAAGACTCCCTTAATGATGTCAATCCAATCCTTAGTATCCTGAGTGACTCTAGTTCCCTAAAAGGTTGGGGGTGATAAAGCTATAAATACTAAGCATAATAAACATTCAATGGTGGGGCCCTGTGATATCATTCATCCTAAGCATGCACCGATCAAAAGGATCCTTGATGGAGTGTCTCTGCTTCCCAAACCATTAAAGAGGTCATGGGAGAATGATCAGTTGTACCCTATTCCACATCTGATAATACAACAGGATCATCCTAACTTATGAGATTATTATAACCCACTTCCCTAGTTAGTCCCATAATATGTCTTCAAGGTGAAATTATCATTAATTTTGTAATGAATTCTCAGAAAATCCTATAACAAATTAATATGATAATTACCCAAGAAGTTTACAATCACACTCAAAATATTACTACAAGAAGACTCGTCTTAAGAGGTTATTCACATCTATAAGGAATAACCCCCTTAGCACTACCCAAGGAATAATCCAAGTCTACTTCACCTGTACATTAATCTCATTCATAAACATATAACAAAACATATCATACTTGGGTTCAAGTAATTTAAATGTCAGAAAAAATATATCACAGAATCAAAAAACAGAGATTAATAATGAAATTTAATTAATTAAAGTACTATGTATGATAATAAAATATACATATGGCATGTGAACCTATATTTATAGTAATTATTCATGAATATACCCAAATCACATAAACTGTAACCGCATAATGATACTCAGAATCAGCATGAAACTATAAAATCACAACTGATAACAACAATCTCATAACCTAGTAAATTGGACGTCCATTATACATGATATATCTAGGCCTATGAGTAACTCCCTTACTTGAGTTCTACACAATCTATCTCTTTTCTACCATTCCCAAAACAATAAAGGAAAAAAACTCACCACTGATACCGCTTTGTAACACCCCAACCCAAATCACTAGGTCTGAGCCATGTCACATTACCTTATGCACATATCCCCATATTAAAGAGGTTTTTAACTTGTGGTGAGTTCTTAAATGGTGTCATGGAAAGACTATTTTCATGATTTTAATATCCATACATCACACCCACATCAAAATATAGATAAATAATAGAAAACATCAAACAAAAACTAACAACAATATCCATGTTATAAAAAATGATGTATAGGTCATTTAAGATAAACCACGGGATCCTAAATGTGGTAGATCAATCCAGTGTATGAATGTATGAAAATGAAACATAATTAAAATAATATAAATTTTATCTTAACATCGCTAACATCAACCAAGATTCACCTGCTCATCTACTCGACATAAGTACATTTCCCTTTGTTATATCCATGACCATAATGTATACATGTGCACCAATATTCTCAGGCATGGTGTGATTATAAACTCATTAGGACACCACCAATGTGTCTTTAACATAAGTAGTAGATTTATATAAAATTTTATGTAACGACAGAAAAATAAATTCATAATTAAACAATCACATGTTGGGTAATCATGTGCTAACCAGACTTCCAGAAACCATGGCCCCACCTGCATCGACTCAATTATAAGAGATAAGTTATTTCAAGTTTCCATGAATTCAATTCTTATATCATTCCACAAGGATACTATGCCTTAGGTCAATCCACAAGTTCATCATGCCCCACCAATAGTCCTAGGTTTTTCCATAAGGTCTCTATGCCCCAATACCCAATCTTATTTTTGGCATGAATTCTATCATGCCCAGTTATATATCATTAAATACCCCACAATAATCACCAAAACTCACATTTCACATGATCCCCCACTTAGGGATTTAACTGATCCATGAAGGGTCCACCTGTCACCTTGATATCATATAGCAGAATTAGAGTATTCATAAAAAATTTACCACATCAACATAAAAGAGAAAACATAGAAAGGCACAAGAATGACATATTAAGAAAGGTATTATGAGATACAAATTCAACCATATGTGAAGCATATCAAGAAAAGGTCTCACAAGCTACACACACCCAGATGAGAATCATAACATGCATTTTCATACAAAGTCCTTAAATGGTAAAGCCTTGTTACCTCAAGAGTATTGATGCCTAATGATAATAATTGCTACTTAGATCAAGCCTAAATAAAGTAATACCCTAAAATAAATCTGAATTTATCTCATGAGGGATTCTAGAATCATGATCCAAGAAGAAGAAAATAATAAGGGATAGAAAAAAATATGAATTACCTAAGGAGAACTGTCGATAATGATAAATCTTGATTAGATTAAGGGGGTAATAAAATTCTCTACATTTAGATTCCTATCCATAAAAATTTTAGAAATCACAATTATATCACATTAGAATCCATATATTTGGACTTGACAGTCCAAGGCTATGATTTGATCCAATAGAAAGAGGATATTTTTCTTAGAACAACTCAAACTTATAAAACTATACTTTTCGGGACAATTGAATATCCAACCATTGAGTATATTGGAATAATAGATCCAGATCCAACTTAGAGGATACATTTAGTGAATGAAGGTAAAGAAAAGCTAATGGGATATTAAAAGGGGGCTCATAGGGAAACTATAGGGTCTCCCTTAATTAAAACCCCATTTAGATCCCACAAGTTGGTCAGTAGATCTAGGAAAAGATTGGAAATAATGCCTCTTCCATCAGGTGATTGGTGTGTTCTGCATAAGTGGAGAGCCTCTAGACATGCCATAGGCTAGCCGGTGGTGTTGGACCAGCTGTCCAGTGGCCCTATATCATCTTTTATATTACTATTCTAACCTTCTTCTTCTTAAAAATCTGATACATGATCATTAACACCTCTAATATGTCACCATATTAGGATAGAAAAATCCAAGATACAATAAAACTAGAATAAATTATACCTTGTAATTTGAGTATGTTATAGTTTTTATGAAGAGATGATGAAAACAAATTAGGTGAACTTGATGGTGATGTCGAAGATGTTTTGTTGACAATAAAGAATTAAGCATCGATGATGGATAATGAATAGAATATTTTGGTGCCATGTATTGAATGTTTTTCTAGTTTTATAAATATGAAAGCATGTCTTAGTTCCCAATATTAGTGATACAAAAAAATGGAGAGTTCATTTGAGTATGAAAATTAGTTTGGCTGTTAAAGTCCTTTGGTTGAGTCTAAAAAATTCCTTTGGGTGACTTATGAAAAATTCTTTGGGTGTTGTAAAACTTCCTTTGGATACAAAAAATGCATTTAGGTTAATTTCTTGGTGTTTTTCAACTTCTTTCACTATGATGTTGGGCTCTACCCCAACAATGGTATCAAAGGTTCATGATTTTAACTTGATATGATAAATATGGAGAGATGAAGTAATATCGAAGTGTTCGTCAAAGATCTATATTGATAACACTCATAATAGGTGTGATGAATCTTATCAATATTGACATGAATGATTTGATATAGTTGGAGATCCATTGAAGGTGGAGTTAATGATGAAGAAACTAATTGATTCGATAATAGTGGAGCTGATGATCATGTTTATGGTAATATCAAAGATGATGGTGGGTTATTCAAATTTTAAATCAAGGTAAATATTTTTGAGATCTTTTTATTTTAAAATTTGAATAATATATAGGAAAAAATATAAGATAGTTTGAAAAAAGGGAGAGAAACATGGGATAAGATTTGAGAAAAATGGTTATTTTTTCTTATCTTTTAGAGAGTGGTGGATGACTCCTATAAATGTTCATGTCATAGAGAATGATAAGAATATAAGAAAATATAAAAAGAGGTCCATCTAGATGTATTCATCAAGGGAGAACTAGGAAGGAGCTATCGCATGTGTGGTAGCTCATGTGAAGAGATTATGACGATCAATGAAGCACATATGATGATGATTTCAATTATGGTGTGTTAAATATAGATAATGAAGTGTTAGTTATAGTGAATGAAGAGATAACAATGGTGTCATGTATTGAAGTCTTCTTAATTGCAGAGACCAAGTAGTGTGTCATGATTTCCAAGATTGGTGGTAAAAAAAAATGACGAGTTCATGTGATTATGAAAAATACTTCATGTGTCAAAATCATTTGGGAAAGTATGAAAATTTTATTTGGGTGATTTGTGAAAAATTCTTTGGGTGTTATAAAATTCCTATAGTTGAAAAAATGCCTTTGGGTGAATTTTTGGGTGTTTTCAACTGATTCCTCTATGATGTCAAAATTCACCTCAATAGTATTCCCTAATCATGTGGTGATGTGTAAATAAATTTTGTGGTAGTGGAATTTCTGTGTGGAAAAATAAACACAAAAATGAAAGAAAAATTTGAGGAACAAAAAGAATTTAACATGGTTTGGTAAGGTTTTTCCACATCCACAGGAGAAGGGAACCAAACTTGTATTATTTCTCTCTCTAGATTAAATGTTAGAGGACCACACCATTAAAATTATAGGATAATAATTTTTGATTTTATATATCAATGTTCACATAAGATATAAGGTTCAGTTTGGTGGTTCATCAACCCTTGAAGTTTCTCTCACCCCCGACTGCTTCAATGATCAATGGGTTGGCTTCCAAACTTGGGAAAATAATTTTTCATAGTAACTGACTAAAAAGGAACTTCATGGGGAATTATTTTATAACACTTTTTAATTTAATCCTTTAATTGGTATTGTTCCCCAAAAATCTTTCCCTCATGAAAAATTTGTGGTAAAATCTAGACTTAAAGTCTCTTTGCAGGCTTCCATCTTCTCTTTTGGTAAAACCTTAGTCATCATGTCTTCCTTATTATCATTGGTGTGAATTTTCTCACCTTTCAACACTTTTTTATACAACACATTATGGATCTAGTGATATTTCAATTCAATGTGTTTGTACATAGAATGAAATTTTGGGTTCTTTTTTAGATGAATAATGCTCTGACTATCGCAATAGAGAATATAATTATCCTTAATCAGACTCAAATTCTATAGAAACTTCTCCATCCACTCCTTGAAGCCTTCAGTGATAGCGATATACTCTAATTTTGTGCCTTAAGATGTTCAAATCTCTACCATGACCTCGATTCCCTCCTCTCCCCTCTGATTCAGATTGGGAGCAGCGGTTCCTCAGAGGTTTTGGGAGGTGGGATGTAGCGGTCGAAGGTTCTCCTAGCACGGTATGATTTGGTTTGTATATTTGATTTTTTTTTGGTTTCTCTTCCTCTTTCTGATATGCCAATGGAAATCTTCATGGGTCTATTTTGGTTTTTTGGTTTTCTTTCCCTTGTTTTTGGTATTGTTTTGGTGGCAGCCAGCAGTGTTGTTCACATCGGTGCCATTTCTAGGATTTTTTGTTTTCTGTGGTGGTGTTCTGGCTATTCCTGGTTCGCATTGACATGGTTCTAGGGTTTTTCGACAACTTCGATGGTATCTGATGGTCACCAACAACTGGGGTGGTGTTCATACAGTGATGATGACCATAGTGAATATGGTGTTACTGACAAGGGATTTCATGATGATTATGGATGGAGATGAGACTTGACTAACACAGTTGATGATGGTGGAGACTCTATGGGTACGACGGTGTAATGGAAGGTGGTGGCCTACATTTCTACATGTGGTGGTTTTTAAATTTTTGAATTTCATGAATTTGGGTATTCCATTTTGAATGTTGAACTTCAAGGCATTTTGGTTGTTTTTTGAATTCTGGATCATGGTGGTATGTGGTTGGTATGTGGTTTGTGGTTTTTGGTATTTGGTTTGTGTGGTTCCCACTTTAACCTTAAAGTTAATTTTTAGAAAATACAAAAAAAATGGGTTGGCCTGGTAGAAAAGGAAAATAACTTCATAATTCATGATTACCATGAGACTTCACCCCCTGTAAATGATATTAGGTACCCAGATATGGATTTCCCAATGTCAACATCTCTATCTGTATCAGAATCTATGTATCCTTCCAAAACAAGTTTATCATTTCCAAAAAAATAAAAAATGACTATATGTACCTTAAAGATACCTTAATATCTATTTGACCATTTTCTAATGGTATTTTATTTTATTTGATAATTATATGCTCACAACACTAATAACATGATAAATATTTGGTCTGGTGCATGCCATAACATTCATAAGACTACTAACTGATGACTGATAAGAAATTTTCTCCATTTGTGCTCTCTCCTCCTCGGTTTATGGACTATGATTTTTCATGAACCTAAAATGAATCTCAATTAGACTGATAAATAGTTTCACCTTTCTCATGTTTAAACTTTCAATAACCTTCTCAATGTACCACTCCTAATATATCTAAATCTTTTGATTCCTCCTATCACAGGTAATTGTCATACCAAGAATCTAAGTAGCATCTTCTAAGTCCTTTGTTTCAAGAGACTTGTTAAACTCCTTCAACCTATCAATCTTTATGATATCTCTGTCAATAATTATCATATCATCAACATAAATAAATTAGATTATGAAATCACTATCAGAATATTGTTTTATAAAAACACATTTATCAACAATCATCCTCCTATACTCATTTTTTCACCATGAATGAATCAAATTTAATGTACCATTACCTATGTGTCTGTTTCAAACCATATAAACTTTTATTAAGTTTTCATACTATGTTTTCTTTGCCTTTCAATTAAAATACCTCTAGTTTCTTCATATAAATCTCTGCATCAAGATCAATATGTAAGAACATTTTCTTTAAATCCAATTGTTGAACCTCCAGGTTTAGACTAACCACCAATCCATGAACAACTATGATTGAAGAAATTTTTACCATAGAAGAAAAAATTTCATCGAAGTAAATACCTTTCTTCTAACCAGATACTATTACAACCATTTTGGCTTTATATCATGGCTATGATCTTCCATATTGTCTTTTGATTTTGTACACCCAATTTTTCTTTAGTGTCTTCTTTCTTTATGGTAAATCTACCAAATAGAATGTTGAGTTCTTGTGCAAGGATCTCATCTCCTATTGCATGGAATTTTTCTATTCCATATTATACTGACTCTTAATCACATCATCATAACTCACTGGCTCTCCCCCATAAATGAGCATCACAAACTCACGTGGTGAGTATCTATAAATTGGTTGTTGTTATCTGGTAGATTTACTCAATTGTGCTTTTAGGGGAATATGTTATATAATATCATATTATTTATGCATATTTGTAGATGGAGACATATTACCTATTAGTGATGTATCATGAATCTCTCTCATAGTATCTAGAACTAATGGTGGTGAGACTATTTCCAGATTGATTGGAATTTCCTCATACTATAGTTTCTCAAAATTTTCTAGATTCTCAAAATCTTAAACCATTTAATCCTTAAGAAATTACACATCTCTTCTTATGAATATCCTCCTGCTGATAGGATCCAAAAATAAATATCCAAACTCCTAATGAGTGTATCCTAAAAAGATACATTTCTTTCCTTTTTCATTCAGTTTTTTCCGCCCATCTGTTAGGATGTGAACAAATGTCCTACATCCAAATACTCTAAATTGTTTGTATAAATAAATTTACCTATCCAAACCCATTCTGGAATATCATAGTTTTTGTGAAACTGATAGAGAAATGTTGATTAGATCAATTTTTTTCTCATTGAATCCCCCCAAAAGGTTTTTCGTAGCTTTGAATTGGAGAGAATACACTTGAATATCTCAAAAATTGTTCTATTCATCCTCTAAACAACACTATTATTTTGAGGAATCTTCAGTATTGATTTTTCTAGCCTGATGTCAAAACTTCTACAGTACTTCTCAAATGGAAAATGATACTCTTTTATGTTTTCTTCTCACACATACTTTAACTGTTTGCATATTTCTATTTCTAGCTTCACATGAAACTTCTTGAAAACATCCTTCACTTGATTTTTAGTTTTCAAATCAAAGCCCAAACTTTTATAGAATGATAATATATGAATATAACAAAATTAATAGAACCACTCTTCGACTTAACACTCATTTTTCAGACAAAAGTGTGAATCAAATCTAAAACATTCTCTTTTATGGATAGTAAATAACAATAAAATGATACTCTTTTTTATTTTCCCATGATGAAATAAACACAAGTATCCAAATGTGTAATTTTTATTCCTAGTAATATATCCTACCAATAAATAGATTTGATTCCTCTCTTACTCATGTGTCTAAGATGTCTGTGCTAAAATTATATAGGAACCTATTTCCTAGCTGAATTTACTTCAACTCCACACTATCTAGAATCTATGAGATAAAGATAAGTTTTTTTTTCTTTCCTTTGACAATTACCATGTTACCTTTGGTAAGATTACATTTCCCATCACTGAAGGAACTGAAATATCCATCATCATCAATCATTACAATGGATATCAGATTGTAGATAATATCAGGAACATGTGTCACATCCTTCAATAGTAACTTGTATCCAATATTAGTCTCTAAAAAATATTTCCAATACTAATGATTTTGGATTCACCATAATTTCTCATCTTTATGTCTCTAAAACTCACTAAAGTGTAATATGAGAAGAAATATCTTCTAGTTGTGACATGGTAGAAGGTACCTGAATCAATATCCCATGTCAATTCTAGGCTTACAAGATTGACTATATCATCTTCTTGAAAAATAATGATCTCTTCATTAACAACTAGATCATCATTATTTTGGGCTTTACATTCCTGATTCCTCTACTCTGCCTTCATCTTCTGACACTCCCAGATGAATTTTTTTATGTTTTTATTAGTGGTTTCACTTCATGTCATGTCTTGATCGGGATTTTGATCGCTTCTTCCTTTATAGACTTTGGTCATATGGTTATATTCCTCTATTTCTACCTTTACATTTTTTATTACCTTATCTTTTAGTGATAATATTATCTAATTCAAGTGTACATCCCTCATCCTTCCTTTGGGACTCTTCATTCAAAATTCTATCTTTCACTATTTCCACAGTGATATTTCCATCTTGACTTAAATTGATAACTAATGGAATTAATGTGTCCAACATCTTAGTTAAGGAAATCAGCATCATAGTGCTTGTATCTCAACATTAATCATCGTTTTTATGGAATTAAATTGATCAAAAATACCTTTAAATTTCTCCCACTGGTTGATGCTTCAATGGTTCATGATTTTTCTTCCAACCCATAGAAAACCATTTATAAATTTTGCTAACTAAAAAGGATCTTCATGAGTAGGTAGTCGAAAACCCTCCATAATTGACACCCCAAATTGGGAGTAGTCCCCAAAAAACCTCCCCTCATGACCAATTTGGGTTAGAATCTAAACCTAAATTCTTATTATAGGATTCCAAAATCTCTTTCAGTAGAACCTTTGTCATCATGTCTTCCCCATTAACATTAGTGTGGATATTCTCAAAATTCAAAAAAAAATTCAACACATTACGAATCTGGTGATATAACACATTAATGTTTTTGGACCTATAATGAAATTATGGGTTCTTTCTAAGATAAATAGCTCTCTAACTATCATAATAGATAATGTAATTCTTCTAAATTTATCCCAACTTCTGTAGAAACTTCTTCATCCACTCTTTATGGACTTTAGTTCCCATGATATAATTTTATTCTATGGTAGACAAGGAAACACACTTCAAAATTTGTGATTACCATTATAATTATCTCCCTATAAATGATATAAGGTACCCATATATTTATTTCCTTATGTCAAAATCTTTATCCATATCAGCATTTTTATATCCTTCCAAAAAAAATTATCATTTCCAAAACATAAACAATGACTAGATGTACTTTGGAGATACCTTAATATCCATTTGACCTCTTTCCAATTCAATTTTCCAACATTTGATAAGAATTTAATCACAATGCCAACAATGTGAGAAATATCTGGTATGTTCCGCACTATAAATTTTATAACACTTCCAACTGCTGACTGATAAGGAATTTTCTCTACCTCTACTTTCTCCTCCTAGGTTGATGGACTCTAACTTTTCATGAGACTAAAATGACTCACAAGTGGAGTGGTAACCAGTTTCACATTTCTCAAGATGAACCATTTAAGAACCTTCTTAATGTACCACTCCTAAGATATCCAAATCGTTTTATTCCTCCAATCATAGGTAATCATCATACAATGAATCTGAGTAGAATCTCCTAAGTCCTTCATTTCAAAAGAATTATTCAAATCCTTCTTTGAATTGTCAATCTAGGTGGTATATCTTCTAATAAACAACATATCATTCATATAAATCAATAATATAATGAAATTTTCATCAGAAAATTGTTTAATGAAAACACATTGATCAATAGTCATCCTCCTATACTCATTTTTCTTCATGAATGAGTCGAATTTATTATACCATTTTCTCAGTGCCTGTTTCAAACCATATAAACTTTTCTTAAGTTTACATACCATTTTTTCTTTACCTTTCACATAAAATCCCTTTGTTTTATCCATATAAATCTCCTCATTAATATCACCATGTAAGAATATTGTCTTTATATCCAATTTTTGAACCTCTAAGTTTATACTAGCTACAAATCCCAAAAAAAAACTATGATAGAATACATTTTTACTATAGGAGAATAAATTTCACCGAAGTCAATATTGTTCTTCTAATTGAATCACTTCACAACCATTCTAGATCTATAGCACAACTATGAGCTTCTATATTATCTATTGATTTTGTACACCCACTTCTTATTGAGTGTCTTATTTCTTTATGGTAACTCTACCAAATTAAATGTTTTGTTCTTGTGAAAGGATTTCATCTCCAATTTCATGGTATTTTTTTATTCCATATTCTATTGATTGTTGATAGAATCATTATATAACTGTTTGTATGTCCCCCTTTAGTGATCATCACATACTCATGTGGTGATTATCTATGACTCGATTATTGTTCTCTGGTAGATTTCATTAAATGTTATTCCAGGTGAATCTATTCTAGAATATCATATGATTGATACATATTAGTATATAGAGACATATTACCCAGTAGTTATGTGTAATGAATATCTCTCACACTAAATGGAACTAATGGTGGTGAAAATCATTCCAGATTGAATGGAATTTCCTCAGAAAATAACTTCTTTCCATTTTCTAGTTTCTCAAAATCTTGAGTCTTATAATACTCAATAAAAAAATATCTCTAATTCTGGTGGTCCACCTACTAGAATGATACCAAAGTTAGTATAAAAATTCCTCATAATCATATCCCAAAAAGATACATTGATTTCCTTTTCCATCCAGTTTCACCTGCTCATCTTTCAGGACATGAACAAATTCCCTACAACCAAATAATCTCAAGTGTTTGTATGAAGAATATTTACCTATCCAAACCCTTTATGGAATATCATAGTTTAGTGTAACTAAATGATAAATGTTAATAAGATCAAAAATGGTCCTCACTACCTCCCCCAAAAGGTTTTTGGCAGCTTTTCATTTTAGATAATACATTTGACTCTCACAATTTTTTTTGTTCATTCTCTTAGTAACATCATTATGTTGAGGTTTCTTCACTACAGATTTTTCTATCTTGATTCTGAAAATCTTATAGTACTCTTTAAATTGACCATGATACTCTCCTAAATTTTCTACTCAAACACACTTTAATCATTTTCATGTTTCTCTTTCCATATTTACATAATAAAATTAACAACATCATGAACTTGATTTTTAGTTTTCAATGAAAAGACACAAAAAAATTAGAATAATCATATATTATGGTAAAAAAAATTAAATAACACATCTCATTGACTTAGTACTCATCATGCAGACATCAATGTAAATCAAATTTAAAACATTATATTTTCTAGATAGTAAATAACCATGAAATGATACTCTATGTTGTTTTCCCAAGATGCAATCGACATAAGTATCAAAATGTGTACCTTTTATTCTTGGTAAGTTATCCTTCCTATAGAGTATTTTGATTCCTCTCTCACTCATGTTTCCAACTCATCTATGCTAAAATTATATAGGAATCTATTTCCTAACTGTATTGACTTCACCTCCACATAGTCTGGAATCTGTGAGATAAAGATAAGTGACTTTCTTACCATTAGATATTACCATGTTACCTTTTGTAATCTTCCATTTCACATCACTTAAGAAACTGACATGTCAATATTATTCAATTATTCCATTGGATGTAAAATTTATGTGAATATCATGAACATGTATCACATCCTTCAACAGTAACCTGCATCCAATATTAGTCTCCAAATAAATATTACCAATACTGGTGATTTTAGATGAACCAGAATTTCTCATATTCACATGTCCAAAACTCCCTGAAGTGTAAGGTGAGACGAAATATCTTCTGGTGGTGACATGGAAGGAGGTTCCTGAATTAATCACCCATGTCAAGTCTTGGCTTGTAATATCTACCTGGTTGTTTTCTTGAACAATAATGATCTCTTCATTGACAATTGTAGCATCATTATTTTGGTTTTTACCTTACTGATTCCTCTATTCTGCCTTTGTCTTCTAACACTCCCAGATTAAGTGTTCATATTTGACATAGTTGTGTCACTTCATGCCATATCTTGATCAAGATTTTTATTGCTTTTTCCTTTGTAAACATTGGTCACAGGGTTCTCTTCCACTACTTCTACCTTTCCATTTTTTTCTTCCCTTGTCTTTTCATAAAAAGAGCCTTTGATTCAGGTGTACATCCCTTATCATTCCTTCATGAATCTTCATTCATTGTTCTATCTTTCACCATTTTCATATTTATATTACTATCTGGACTTAAATTACTAACTGATATAAGTAATGTGTGTCGTATATTCAGTAAATAACACAACAAAAACAATTCTTGCAACTCATCATCAACCAACATTTTCATGGAACTCAACTAATCAATGATACCTTTGAAATCTCTCATGTGCTCTGATACTTCATTCCATTATTTCTACTTCAAGTTGATAAGTAATTATACTAGGTATTTTTTGTTATATGTGGTTGTCCTTTATTACATATTTTCCAATTTTTCCCATAGATCATAAGTATCATGTCAATTGGAAAAATTATGGAAGATACTTTTATCAATCCACTATCTGATTTGGGAAGCATGCTTACTACTAATCATGACCCACTCCACATCAACTGGTAGAGGTCTTCTCATCGAATTGACCAATTATTGAAGATTACTCCACTTTCACTACAATGGGATTAGTGGTATCCACTATTGGATTCCAAAAATATTTAATATAAAAAAATATCCTCTATTTTGGGTTTATGGATGGTAGAATTAAAAGTGGTAGGTTTAATCATGTTACTCATATTTCCTTTCATTGATATAGTAACAATTTTAAAAATATAACCATATGGATGTATCCAACATGAGTGAAATAGCTAGAAACAACTCATGGATTACTTAAAACAAACTCCAATTAGCCAAGATATAACCAAAATAGTTTCAATGGTCTTGATCATCTGATAAGGAAGCACTAAAGTGGCTCACCTGAGTAGTCCCTAGAAAAACTACCAAAAATCCCCCATCGGTGTAAATAGTGTCTTCTTCTCCACCAAAGGGGTACTATAGCACTTGGTGTTTGACTAAAACTTTAACCACCTCTACCAACTTTGTTCCGGATCTATTTTTTACGATGTTTGAACCATTGGAATTATCTCAACAAGATCTTCATGAATCTAGATTCAAAAAATTATTACGGCCACCTTCAATTTCTTGGTCATCTAAAAAACACTTATTACCATCATTTTTTCAACCTCATTGGATTTGATACCAATTTGTTTTATGATTTAATATGTTTTTACAAGGGTTACCTATGTACAAAGGATAAGCGTGATAGACTTATATTATTTCTATATGTGAATGAAATGTCAAAGGATCACTCCATCACAAATTACTTGAGAATCATTTTTATTTTATAAATCAAATTTCAAAAAAGATATAAGGGTTGGTTAGGTGGTTCATCAACCCTTGAACTTTCTCTCACCACTAGGTGCTTCAATGATACATGGGCTGGAAACCAAACCAGAGAAAATCATTCATAGTAATTATAAGACAAAAAGTATCTCAATGAGCAGGTTGTCAAAAACACTCCATTAATTGGTAGTGGACCCCATAATCAGTGATACCTATTATGAATTCAAAGTTACTATGTATAAAACATAGAAACATTGATCATTTTTAAATAATTCCTATATGATAAGTGTGTTGTTTCAAGCACACCAGCTGGATATTTATTTTTTTGACTCTCAGTATAATCTCTAATATCATCACTCTCTCCTTAAATTTGTAGTTTGTGGGTCTTTCCACCACTTCTTTATAGGGTAGTTACAGATAAATATTTATTTTGATTCATTACCTTCTAAATAGGCAAGGTATAACCATTGAATTTTATTTATATTTATTTTCAAAGTCATACTCGTACACATATTACATTAGCAATTTTGCTTGCAGAAATAGGAAAAGGTGGAAGTTCCTATGCCTGAAGAAGAATTACGGGATGGGATTAGGCTCCAGTGTCATTTCACCTTAATATATATAATATTTGTATCATATTTGTTGAGGATATTTATGTCATTTAATTCATTCCTTTACAAATTCAGTGGTTGGGTTAGGGTAAAATGGGTATTTTTTGTAATGGAAGTTTTGGAGCAGGGTATAGAAAGATGGGTTCAGGCGTAGTCAAATCCTAAATTAAATATTTTTAAATTAAATAATTCTTAAATATAATAATCATTAATTTTAAATAAAAATGCATAATATTTTAGTTTTTTTAATCATTATAATATAGCTTAATCAAATAAGTCAAGTCACTTATTAGGTCAGTTATTAAGTCTTGACTTCCGTCTTATTATTAATCACATCTTAAAAAAACTTGTTTAATAATTAGGTCAAAAAATAACCTCAATAATTCCTAGTCATCGGGTTAGGCTTATGAGTTGGGTGGGTCCCCTGACCCTTGTACCAGTCTACTTGGTGCATAATTATAACCATTTTATTATCATTTTTGTATATCATGTTATTATTTATCATATGCTTTTATTTATTATGATATATCTTCATTATATTTCCTTTTTTCACTTTCTTTGATTAAATTTATTTTTATCAATCAAATTTTATATATTTGGTTATTTAAAATGGAATCACATTGAAAAGAAGATATGGGTAACTGATTTTTTGTAGAGGGGAATTATTAGTGCCCCAATTGGATGCCCCTATTAGTGCTCTAATTAGATGGACCCCCACCCCCTATCACCAGTTCTCATGTCTATCATGAAGGTCCACCATCTGTAATTTTAAACATCCACTTATGCAACACCATCCATTGCCTATGCAATTCACATCCTATCTTCTATTTTATTTTTGTAGTGGATGGTATTCCCTATAATATGTATGGTCATGAGTAGAAAAAACTATAATAAGATTTGAATCTTGTGATTCAATGAATCACTATAATGATGCGGGTGGAGAAGATTTGAATATATAGAGTTTCTAAGAAACTCTTTTTACACGGTGCATAGTTTGTAAGATCACACATCATGTGGAACCCCTCCTTATGAATGTTATCCTTTCAGGTAGAGAAGGTATCACACAACCATGTGTCTATATGCCATGTGACTCCCTGACTGGCTTCGGTATTAGTAAGTGTTGGTTCCCTTGAACCGTTTTAACATGAGTACATTTCTTCTATTCCATTACCATGAGGGTAGAGTGAGGAATCTCATCCTGAGTATAGGATAAGCGATCCCCTGTGTGGGATAGTACTAGATAGAGTCAGGTATCTATCCATGAAGTCGGTCATGATCCTATGTCTATTTCTCCCTTGGTTGGGTCAATTATCCCATGATCGACATCTAGGGTGTGTGATCCCCTTCCTAAATGGTTATACCAATTACAATCAAGTATCCCCCATAGGCCTTAGGCATGATACCTTATTTGTGTGACTTTGTCTTGTGAGTGACATCAGTGTTAGAAAGACCATTGGAGTGAGTTCCCTCACACAGATGTTATCGTTGAGCTTTGTGAAAAATTCCTAGGTTGTCAATGAATACATACCTCACCCTGAGACTTGGACTCTTCCTTTGAGCATATCTAGGTTTATCTTGTTTATTTCTTCCTTCTTATTCTTGTTATTAGAGTTGGCACCCTATTGATTCTTGTGCTTACTGATTTTGGGGTGTACTGTAGATTATGTTTATACTCACCCTTACATGAGATCTACCCATACATTTCGTGTCTTATGTAGATGATAGGATTTATAATGGAGTCCTTGGTTGGCCAGGAGTAGGTGAAGCTTATTTGGGCTAGACTGACTATGGATGGATCCTGAAGTTGTAGTTTGATAGCATTTACCTTTTTGTTAGAAATCCAGACCCCCTCCCCCCTTAATTCTTGGTGGGATTATATTTAACCCTTATTATATTACCTTTCTCAATTTTCATACTCTGATATGTGCTTAGATATTATGCATTCATTTACAGTATTAGTTATTTATTGTTCCTCTTTTTAATAGTGTGTGGAGATATGTGCATGTGTTCAAGTAATTTAGGCTAAGTCTTCCCATATGTGTGGTATTCCAACTCAGAGCTAGTCTCCATTCTCTAGCTTATTGGATACGGGAAAGGAGTGTTACTCTCAGCTTATCATCATCCAGGCGGCCCTCAGCGGGTCATGTAGTAACACTACCCCATATGATTTTGGGAGTAGGATGCTACCTAATCATGGTAAGGAAGATTCTAAATTAGAATATGAAAGGGGGATCAAGTGTCTCATATATTCCATGACATTTACAAGACATTACATTGCATATGATGTTAGAAATTTCATTAGTTATATGAGTAATATAGGTTATGTACAATGAGATACAGTTAAAAGAGTACTCAAGTATCTAAAGGGTACCTTGGATTACTGTATATTTTATAGTGGAAACCCAAGGATATTGGATGGTTTTTCTGATTCTAGATGGATAACTAATCTGTAGGATCACTCTTCTATAAGTGGTTGGGTTTTTACACTTGGAGGTGGAGCAATCTCTTGGGGTTCAAAGAAACAAACTTGTATAAAAAACTCCAAAATGGCCTTTGAGATTATTTCTTTAGCATCTACTCGAACAAAATCAGAATGGATTAGATATATTTTATCAGATATTCCATTATGAATTATGATATTATCTTTGGTTGCTATATATTGTGATAGTCAAGTAGTATTGTCTAGGACATACAATAATACTTATGATGTAAAATCAATACACATTGATCTAAAACATAGTTGTGTGAGGAAGTGCATACAAGATGGTATCATAACTGTGGAATTTATTATATTGATCCAAAATTTTGTGGACCCACTAACAAAGCGACATTCAAGGGAGTTGGTATAAAAAATTCCTTATGGACTGGTTTAAATTCCTTGTCAAAGATTAAACAATGATTTTACCTCAACTTAACATGTGATAACTTCACATTTATAAGTTCAATGTAGGAAATTCTATCATATGTAAGAAGGAAACACCCAAGATATATAACATCCCAAAAAAATTGTGTTTGATTCCCATGATAAAAAGGTGAGTGAGTTTAAAAATCTTAATGAACCAAGGATTCCAAACAAGTGTGGAAACATGGGAACACTTTTTGGTTCATCTATGTGAATGTAGGAGTGGGTCTACTCCAAAGAGCTTATGAATTTATCTCTTAAACATTATTGGAAGGATAAGTGACACATGGCCATAATGGTGTCTAGTAGTATGTGAATAACTAATGAATTTAAATAGAATTGTGTAGGATGAAATGGGTTGATAACAATAGTTAACATGTTCAAGATAGTGTCCACCTGTTTCTATTTTTAGCTTTTATTTTTCTCTATTATATGAAGTTTCAAATCAAGAGATACCTTTATTTATGAAAGTTCTTTCCAATTGTGTATGTTGATTTATTTTCAAAAAAAAGTGCTTTTAAATATTTTAAAATAGTGGGGGCTGCTGGATATTTAATGTTTTTTAAAATATTATAATTATTTTATTTTATGTTTTTTAAGGGGAAGGTTATTTTTGGAATCCCACATTGAAAAATGGGTTGAAATGGACATGTTCATTCACTAGAGGACACATCGGTTCACTAGCAGGTGTGATTTGGTCCACTTTTTCAATCAAGTGTGATCTAATGGACAAGAATAAATCTGGAAAAGACATGCCTTTCTAGGAAAGGTATCAACCTGATTCCAAGTTATATGATGAATTATCTAAATTTTTGCTTCCATACTTATAAAATGTAGTCCTTGTTGGATGGGAAAATAAATTTCAACCATTCTCAACCACTCCAATCCCTCCTTCAAATTAGGATTTCTCTAAAAGAGTTCAAAAAGAATCAAAGGAATTTTTTTGGTGTGCAATGACAAATTACTTTTATTAATATCTTATTTCAAAATCTACTTCAATGGATTCTCTCCAAAAATTACTTGTATCAAGTATCAATCCACCATTGTATCCCAAAGAGGATTCAATAGAAACCCAGAGTACTGTGGATTTGATGGGGTGAATCTACTCTTAAGGAGAGTGAAAATGTAATGTGCCTCAACAAGATCCATCTACCACCATCCAAAGTAAAGGCTATATCCATTACACACTAATTATATTCCCAAAAATTCTTGGATGAAGATTTTATAGGTTCGAATCCATCCACAAGAAGGGTTGTACTAGGCTGAAATAATGTTGATATAGGGGGTGGGAACACGTAAGGTTATAAATATCTATGATAAAGGGGGGTCTTGTACTGATAAAAGTGGGTCACGGTAGGGGAGATATCACTAATAAAAGGGGGAAACATAAGCACAATAGTTTCTCGGAGGTTCCTGATAATTTTAAAAAATATTTTTTTAGTTTTATCAGTATTATTTTTTAATACTGATAAAGACACCTTTTATAAGCACTAATGAAACACTAGTAAAGACACTTTTTTTCAGTGATAAAAACAATGATAAAGAAACAATTTATCAATGCTAAAAAACACTGATGAAGGTAAACTTTACTTGTTATTTTTTTAGCACTGATAATGGGTGTATTTATAAATGATTTTTAGCACTTACAAAAACTACTGACTTTTAAAGGCACATAAATCATCAGTGGTTTTTCTGTGCTGACAAAAACAATTTCAAACACTTTAAAAAGCCCAATATATATCAATGTATATACAAATTTTTATATTTTTACATATAAAAATTCAATTTTAGAAAAAATATTTAAACATATTCACATATAAAATAGATTTTTAAATATATGAAATATACATAAATAAAAAGTAATTACCCATTTTATTTAAAATAAAAAAATTATAAATTTTATTTACCTTATAAAAATGTATGAATGTGTATATACATATTACAATGTATATATAATTTTTATATATAAATGTGTGTTTGTGTCTCTATATTAAAAAATAGTTATATATTTATGTATATATTCTAATATATGTAAATGAATATTAATATATAATATATTTAGATTAATATATATATATATTGTGTATATATATACACATAGACATATGTGTGTGTGTCTGTGTGTATACATATACAAATATAAATATAAACACACACATATATAAATACACAAAAATAAACATATATATTATAAATGTATTTAAAAATAATTATATGAATATATGAATCAATATTTATAGGAAAATATGTATGTTGTTATGAAAAATAATTTAATGGATGTCATAATTGTGATAATAATGTTCATGACTCCTCATTACCTAATGCAACCCTTCATGCGCCCAACCTTTCATATGCCAACTTTTTTAATTCTTTTTTACTCTATAAATAAATGGAAATTTTAATGAAATGTGGGTATTTTTGGGTTTATACATTATGTTATTTTCTCTACTTATTGTCTCTCTTATATTTTTATTTCTATTTTTCATCATCATACACAAATTCGATGCTTGTTTCGTTAATGATGTGTTTTTTCTATGATCATTCTTATATTTATGATTTTGAAATTCTTCACAATTTCAATCAGTATTCAATCGATTTCACAACACATTATCAGTACGATCATATTCTCTACATTGCACATCGTGACGATACTAACATAATACATATCATTAGTGTAAGATTATTTTTACATATAAAAAGTATGTCTCATGTTTTTCATACATTCTTTTTTTTCATGATCTTTCGCATTCACATGAACTCCAATCATTTGAAGATAGGTGAGTCTTATTTTCTATGTAATATATTGTTACATTTATTTTTCCCCTCTAGATAAATCTGAATATAATATATAGTTTTTTTAATATTTTATTCTCGGAAAAATAATGAGCTCCTAAAGAGCTATAATGACTCATGAATGAAAAATTACACTCCATTACTAGAAGAGAGTGTGTTTGATTAATAACCAATGTGGAAAATATTGAGACAAATATCATTCATTAAAAAAAATCATGCCATTAGAAGTGGTCAAATAAGGAACATCACATACCTATCATACATCGAGCCAGAGTTTTCTAACCAATGATGAACATCAAGAACCTATCATATGTCAAGCCAAAGTTCAATGATCATTCTATGAATAATGAAATTTTATATCTTGTATTTCATTTTTCACACTATAGGTGTCAAGTTTGATTATTCTATATAAAGGTTCATGAAAGAAATGATATTTACTTTTGAATATTTTTAAATATTGTATTGTTTTATTTATTTACTCTTTATTTTCATTTCTTATAAAATATTTGAGAGAAAATAAGTTTTCATAAAGAAAAAATGTAATAATATTTTATATATATTCATCCCATGATGTGGATTAAATTATTGAATTAAATATCCATGTTATTATCTTAAAGACACTATGAAACCCAAACAAATAATTTTATTTTTTTCCCTGAAGTGAATGGGAATATTTATTGAAAATGATTTATTCTATTCCCCAAAGTGAATAAAAATATACATTATTTTATTTTAAATAAATTTTGAGTGAATATGATATTTTTTGATAATAATTGTGCCCTATTTGTTATGAAAGAAAACAAACAAATAATAATAATATAACCACTAGAATTGTTTTGATTACAAAAAATATATATTTACAGTTCCTAATGAATTTTATTAATATTCATAAAAAACACATCCCTGTAGGATGGTATAAAAAACTATGTCCTTTGACATTATATTGAAGGATATTTTCATTTATCAATTATAGTTCCTACAGTAGCAATATCAATGGAAAATTTATTATTCATCATGTGATTATGTATTGCCAATATCATCTCAAGTAATTTGAAGCACACCTATCATAGGTCATGGAAAAAGAAAATTTATAGGTTTTCTTAATATAGCATAGAGGATGACCAGGGTCATCTCACTTGAGGAGATTTCTCAGTTGTTCACTCGCTTAATTTAATTCACCTAAACTAATTATTTTTATTATTTTTAATATTAAAAAAAGTAAAGAAATTGAAAGTATGAATGAAAAAAACTAAAATTAAAATAACATGCAATTCTAAATTACCATGAAATTCTAAATAGAATGTAATTAGAGAATAAAGTAAGCTTACTCAAGAGAATTTTTAGAGAGCACCTTCATTAAATAGTTTTAAATCTACTTAGTGAACACACTCCATCATATATGTGCACACCTCAATATACCCCATTTATGAATGCATTGTTTATGTATTGATCACTAAGAACACTCTCCAACCACCTCCTCATTTGAGGTAAAATGATTTTAGATCAAGAAGTTAAAATTTAGACAATAACAGTGAGGATTTCACCCACTGTAAATTATAATTAGAATTAACTCAAAGTACAATGAAAACATAGCTTCAGATTCAAGCACTGGATTAATCCCCTGGGATATTACTTGGGTCAGTTCCTCATAATCATGAGTATAATATTTCATAGATGTAAGATGAGAAGAATAAGAGAAAAGAAGATAAAATAAGGAAAATAAAAATAAAAGAGAAGGAGAAGACGATGGAGAAGAATAAGAAGGGTGTGTAGAATATGACACAAAAATAAAAAATCATTAATTATATTTTAATTAAAATAAAATAAATTAAAATTACCTTAAAAATAAAACTAAATTAAAAAATAAAAATAAAAAAAATTATAAGAAAATAAACGGGTGCAGCAGCTTTCCCTCTAGAATCTATCCTCCAAAAGTTAGATCAGTTTTTTCCCAATATCTCAAACAATCATGATAAGGTCCATTCTTATAAGATTTTATATATTGAATTTAAAATTGACCCTCAAAATTTAAGAGTGATTGGTATCATCTAGAAGAATTTATCAAATATTTAATGAGTAATATTGTTTCTATATGAGGATTCTAGAAATCTTCCTTCAATGTTTAACATTTAAAGAGAGCCTTAATGATTAAATAACTCCATGTAATTTAATTTTTAAATGAGGATATGATACCTATTTCAAATCCATCTAGAATCATCTTAATTGGAGGAATTTTTCTTGAGTTATCTCACATTTACGTAGGTGGGGTCCACTCTGTCATCCATGAATATTTTTAACATTGATTGATTTTTTCGGGCCTTTAGAAGCTCAAATTAGATTAGGGTCCAAAAGGTAAATTTGTATCCTACAAATTTATGAATTCTATAAGAATTAATCACAAAAATTGTAATGATATTGTAAAATTTATGCTCAAATTAGATAAGTGATCAAAATCTGTTAAAATTCCACATTTAAGAAATTTTGACATTTTAGCCCAAAACACACCATAATTCCAGATTCTATGAAAATAAAGTAAAATTGATAATTTTTAGAGATTAAAAAAACATATGAAAAATGATCAAAATATTATCTCTATAAATTCTCCCACACTTAAACCATGCTTTTCCTCAAGCATAAAATCTCAACATTGAAAATCAGAGGGCACCAATGTTACCCATATTAAAATTATAAAGAAATTAAACTAAACAATCATCAATGTAAAATCAAATTTTTAAATGTCACATAAAATATTAATTAAATTTACCATTTTTCAAAGAAATAATCAATTCAAGTATTTTACTTTCTCCCTTTTAAAAATGATGGAACTTATCTTTTAATTTATTAAGGTTCCTCAATTTATTATTATTAACCATTTCAAGTAATGATTTACCTCACTTTTTAGTATTTTATCTCATATCTCATGATAAAATTCAAGTAGATTTTTTATAATATCATGAGAACATGATCCTTATCCATGGTATTTTAAAGAAACTGCTTTTTAAGCTTTGTAAATACAAAAGGAATATAAAATCATGAGGACTTGCAATAAATGTTCAAATGACTCTGAGGCTTAAAGTAGGTAGGATATAATGATTTAAAAATTAAGGCTTAATAAGGAAGTTAATCCCTTAAGTAAAATTCATGATATCAAAAATAAAATTGTAATGAAATTATCTCCTTCAAAGTAGCAATTCCCATTTCCCAAAACTTTAAAGTAAAGGTTGTGATCAAATAAAGCATAATGAATGATTAATGCACCCTCTTGAATTTTTTTTTTTACTTTTATAGTTTTTTTCTTTTTCAAAGAACCTTTTCATTTTTTTTATTTTTTCAAAAGTTTTGATTATAATGAACCTCACATCCACCACCTAACCACATATGATAAAAATCATAGGTCTATTGATGGTGATTTTGGTTTTCCCAAAGCACAACCCATTTTTTATTTTTTTTGTTCTTTTTTAATTTTAAATTTTTTTTAAATCAAGAGGGGAAAATAATGAAGTATCATGAATAAATCAACAAACTTGTTTTATTACCACAATAAGCACCCCCACACTTTTTCCTTACAATGTAAATCATCCCTTTCACAATAATTCCCTTTACCCCCAAACATTAACTTTAAAATATCATGCAAATACCAAGAGTAGGGTAGTAATGGATAAAAATGGCTTGAAACATGAATCATCTCGATAAAGGTTATTCATGGTCTCTATGGAATAAAGAAGGATTGATCTAAAGGTGGTATTTTAAGAAACTCATTTCTCCTAGCCCAAATGGCCTGAAGGCCTTCATTTTTATTGATTTTTGATAACCCCCTTTCAAACTCATGTATTATAGATAAGTTAAGTAAATAATTAATTCAAGTGTGGACATGTAATTTTAGTTTTAAAGCTCAAAATAGGTTTTGGGGGGAAAATGTAGTGAGTTTTAATGATAAAAATTAAAAGTGAACTCCTTTTTAAATGAAGATTATTCCTATTTCCTCCTTGGCTATTTGGGGATTCCTTGTGCCATAATAAACCTATAAAATAAAATTACTCAATTAAACATAAGAATCATGTCATTTAATCTCTAAAAGATAAGATAGATTGGGATTCTTGGTGGACTAATCCTAAAAAAATGAAATTTATAATACTATAAAGCAAGTGAATAGATTAGTCATGGTATGATCCCCCATGTGGGCCATAAATTTTTACTAACTATAGAGGGAAGTACTAGATATTATCCAAATTCTAATGGTGGTTGGGTATTCTTGTATTTGAACCACCACATGCTCCTTTTACCGTATTTTTCTTCTTTATTATTGGTGATTAATGATCCATAGATAGAGTACACCAGATCTACCCCCTTTAAAATTAAGTACAGCTTTCATGGTGGGGGTATGATGAAGTATGGGTCATCATATTTCTTGGTTTATTATTGTGCAACCTTATCTTTCTCTTCTAGTGTTGGATCAACATGGGAATTATGAATTGTAATTTCAAAATTAGGTTTGTAATGTAGTTTTAATTTGATAGATTTAAAACATAAAGAATGTAAATCAAAATTCTCGCTTTCAGTGTGAGTAGCCTCTGTCTTTATTTCCCCAAGATTAGATAATTGGATCCCCTTAGAGGATTCCTAAAATGTATATTCAATAAAATCAGTGAGATCCATGAGTTTCTAAATAGGTTCAAGTGTTGTTGCTTCGTATTCCTCTAAGGGAAATCAAGGATTAACCAAATATGAAAATTAAAAACTGTAAGTATTGATACTCAAATCAGATATAATGAAATCCAAAAAGATAGAGTTTAAGAAAGGATCATATCCCTGAGTTGGTTCTGGTTCAATCACTTCTTCATTGATAAGTACCTCTTGAAGTTGGATCTTAGTGGATGGAGATAGGTAGTCGGGATCCTACATACTTTTTCAAATTCCATCACTTGTATAGTTTACTCCTCTTCCATGGCTAGAGAAAATTAGAGTGGTGTTGGCTATTATGTTGTGTAAGGAATTGGGAGATCACTTTTTACCTCATAATAATTATAGAATTCATCCATATCTATTTGATCTCCCACACGTAGCTCAGTAGTAAAGTCTTCCTCATCATGAATCCACTCTAGCTCATCATGGTCAGATTGAATCTGGTTTCTAAAATGGTTGGGCTATTGATATTCTTGGATTTTGGTCTCAACTTCATTGATTTATTTAGTGAAATTGGGAAAAACCATTGGCACTTCCTTCTTAACCTCAAATCTGTATATGTAAGTTCAGAGCTCATTGACCATAGACATCAAATCTTCAGGTGAGATCTATTTTTTTATGCCTATTTTATTCTTCTTTACCATTATCATAATAGAATCATCCCTTCTTTGGAAGGCCTATTTAGTATAATATTTTTCTTCTTATTTCACGTATCAGTAATTATTCCATGTATTACAAAAATGATAGATTGAAAACATAATGGAAAAATAATTTTTTATGGTTTTTTCAAAGAAATCTAATGAAAATATATCTACAATGTGAAAATAGAAAAAGATAAGAAAAATACTAATTTTATCCCTAAAATGGTGTTTGTTTTGATGAAAGCCTATCATCGGGCATGGAAAAATAAAATTTCTATGTTTTTTTAATACAGAATAGAGTCTGACCAGGGTATTCTCACTTGAGGAGATTTCTTAGTTATTCACTCACTTAATCTAATTCACCTAAACTATTTTTTTTAATATTAAAAAAAGTAATGAAATTGAAAATATAAATGAAATAAAAACTAAAATGAAACGAACATTAAATTTTAATTACCATGAAATGCTAAATATAATAGAATTATAGTTTAAAGGAAGTTCTTCTAAGAGAATTTTTAGGGAGCACCTTCATTAACCAGCTTCAAAACTACTTAGTGAACAAACTCTGTCGTATGTGTGCACACCCCAATATTCCCCAATTATGAATGTGTAGTTTACTTTGTGATCAAAAATAACACTCTCAATCCACCACCTTAATTAATGAAAAATGGTTGTAGATCAAGAAGTTAAACATTAGACAACCATATTTAGGATTACACCCACTGTAAATTATCCTTAGAATTAACTCAAATAAGAATGAAAACATGGCCTTGGGTTAAAGAACCTGATTACTACCCCAGGATATTCCTTGGGTCAGTTACTCAAAATCGTGAGTATAAGAGTTCACAATTGTAAGATGAGAATAAGAAGAGAAAAGAAAAGAAAAAAAAGAGAAGAATATGGAGAAGGATAAGAATGTTGTGTGCAAGATGACATAAAAAATAAAACCATTCATGAATTAGATTTTAATTAAAAGAAACTAAATTAAAATTAATTTAAAAGAAAAATAAAGGAAAAAAGAATAAAAAAATTTAGAAAAGAAACGGGTTCAGTAGCTTCCCCTTCAGAATATGTTCTCTAGAAGTTAGATCATATTTAGTCATTCATATGGACGAATCATGTTATGGTACCATCTTATAAGATTCTCAAAATTTATTTTTCAATATACCCTAAAAATTTAAGAGTAATTGGAGAAATATATAATAATTTATGATATATGTACTGAGTAATACATTTTATGTCTGAGGATTCCAAAAATCTTCCTTCAATATTTAGCATTAAAAGATAGCCTTAATTATTTAATAACTCCATGTAATTTAATGGTTAAATGTGGCTATGATTCTTATTTTAAATACAACTTTTATAACCATAATTTTCTCTCCTTTATAGAGGTAGGGTCTACTATATTGGTCAGGAATAATTTTAACATTGATTTATTTTTTTGGGAGTTTATATATTCGAATTAGCTCAGGATCCAAAAGAAAAAGTTATAGGCCACAAACTTATTAATTCTACAAAAAATAGATCACTTCAATTTTATCTAAATTTTAAAATTTATGATCAAATTACATAAGTGATTAAAATATGTTAAAATTCCATAATTAAGTAATTTTGACATTTTATCCCAAAACACGCCATAATTCCAAAATTGATGAAAATAAACTCAAATTGATAAATTTTTAGTGATTAAATCATTAAAAACATATAAAAATCATAAAAATATTATCTCTATCATAATTAATTTTATTTTATCCCCTAAGGTGGATGTCACTATTCTTCTAGTTCATAAATGAGATGATTGAATTATATAGTTTTGATAATCTAATATATTTTATGAAAATGATTTTACCACCTAAATTTGTTAAAAAAATGACCATCATAATCAATAAAAAATAGTATTTTATTCAAGATAATCATTATTGATAAATAATTAATTATCATTCATAGATCATGAAATTAAAAGAATGAATTCATTCCTCGATGTGAATATAATTACATTATCTCATTCCTTGGAGAGAATGAAATTATTCATTAAAAATTTGATATGATTTGTGCTACTCATACTTATATTCTTATCATGAATATTTGATAGTTGATGATGTTTTATAAAATTATTTCTCCTTTATTTAGTAAATTGAATATTTTTATTATTTTGGATGAAAATGAGGTGTGTGTTGTGAATCCAGAAGATTCTCCCACTTTGATTCTTGATACCACATTCACCAACTTTAAAATACGTGGGTGATCCACTCCCAAGTAGTTGTATTGTAAATTAATATTTGGGCCAAAGGTTACAAAATATACAATAATATTCTTAGTGATGGGCCAAATCCTTTAGGATTATATCATGAATTCATCAACCACCATAATTAGAAATTATAATGGAAAATATGAGTATGCACAATGAAATATCCTGAAGATATTATATACTTTGATCTTGACAAAAAATATTTATAAATATTATATTGACTAGATGCTTCAAAAGAACTCATTTATGAGTTACTAAATGTTCATGTAAGTACATTTACTAGTAGATAAAATTAATTAATGGCTTCATAAGAGAAAATATATTCCTATCGAATATTATGAATTCTTAATGATTTTTTATTTCTGAAGTCCTCATGAAATATATCAATGATGTTATTAAAAATGAATATCATATAGAGATACTGGATAAAATAGGTACCTCGATATGTAACATGCATTCATAAAAACTGATTATAAATAATTTTTCATATACAATCGAATCAATAATGGTAAACCATAAGTTTACCGATCCTAAAACTTTAAATATATGACATGATGGTTTAGTTTATTCAGGGTAAACTATAATTAATTATATTGATTAAACTATACATGAGCATTAATTTGTTGATAACATAGTAGGAATCCATCAGGGGGATAATGATGAATTTATTAATGGATGTATTTCTATTAAATTATCAATGAATTCATTATCATTAAGTTATTATTAATTCCCCCTATATAATAATTTTACATGAGTTACCAATTATTAAGGTACCTGTTATTAAGGTAAATTATTTATATCATTATTAGCTATTTCAAAAATTAATTTCCCATATATTTATGAAGAACAAATTATGAAGTATATTACCATGTGATCCATTTAAATACGCTATGAAATATTCATATACTAAATGTTCGTGTGTGTTATTAGACTCTGGTGAACATACATTTCATGTTATTCATGTTGATTAAAATAAATATTTATTATCACATACTATATATGAAATTTTCTTGGAGAACCATTAACAATATGCTCACAATGCTTACATGAATGTAAAGTCTTAAAAATAAATCGTCTGATTATACACAACATAAGTGTGGTCGAACTAATTATATAAAATCATTTTTCATCATTAGTTTATAGTAATAAATATATTTTCCCTTGAAGAGGAAAATGAATATGTCAAAAACAATATATATTTTTAGATATTTTCCCTGAAGTGACATTGGTACCATAAAAACTATGAGATCTCTTTCAATGTTGTTGATAATATATTTGAATTTTTAAATGTTTTCAAAACTCACCGACAATAGATTTTGAAATATGTCGAAATCATAATAATTTGGAAAAAATATTTAAGTAACTCATGATATGTTAAATATATAAAGTTTTGGATTGTTTATCCAAACTACAAATACTATTGAATATTGATGATGTTATTATAAGAAATATCCTTCCTTATATATTTGGATATTTATATATGAATCCCATAAGGGTTTGAAATGCCTGAAGAATATTCAAAATTATGAAATTTTCACCCAATATAATAAATTATGGGGTGAATGGAATAATATGTATTTAATATATCCATATTAAGTTAAGGAAGAATATAAATTGAATTTATCATCCTATGGTTTGTATGAATTATTCTATTAATCATGTTATTAAGATATTTTGAAAAACATATAAACTCTTGAAGATTTTTCTAAAATAAATGAATTATTTTATCATGAAATTACAAGGAATGTCCTTGTATTTTGAATTAACCATCAATGAAGATGAAATATTAAATTTTTTAATGATTTAATCCTAATCCATTAAATCTCTTGCTTCCAAGAGTTATATATTTAATACATAAGGATTTTATGAAGAACATGATTATCCCAAAAGATTTAAATATAAATAAAAATTTTATTTATCCATGAAATATATACATGCACAAGTTCATAAGTACCATATAAATAATAAAAAATAATATTATACTTCAAGGTAATGTTCTTACCTAGTCATTGAAATCTAAAGGGAGTGAATTATTATTATTCCAAAGTTCAAAACTGAATGTTTTGTTTATAAATTGATCATAGAAATTCTTAAATTTAATAGTGATGAACATTATTATAGGTAGGTGTTATTGTTGTACTATTTTTCCCTAAGTCAAGTTTTTTCCATTGAATTTTCTTGATAAGGTTTTTAATGGGGAAACACTATGGGGACTTGATGTTATTGTACTCTTTTAACTAATAAATGGTTTTCCCCTAGAAGGGTATTTCCTTGATGAGTATTTTAATGAGGCAATCATACATCATAACAGATATCCAAGGGAATGTTATAAATTATTATGGAAATCTAAAATTAATGGAAATAATTTTCCTTACCCATAAGTTATAATCTTCAATGAGACTATTTATTATTACCTATGGTATTCCTATCATATATTGAATAAATAATTAAATGATAATATTAATTTATATCCTGAAGACACAATTAAATGATATAATCATGTGGAGTTGTAAATGATGCGCTCTTTTTCCCTTCATCGGGTTTTTTCTAATGGGGTTTTCCTAGTAAGGTTTTTAATGAGGCATCGTGACATAGAATTAAATTACATTGCCTTCACTTATTTTTTACACATGGTTTTTTTAGTGAATATTATATAATATTCCATGAAAATATGGCATCCAAGGGGGATTTTTATGAAACATTATTTAATTTATGTTATAAATATGATAATAATTTCCATGACTCCTCATTACTCAATGCATCCCTTCATGCTCCCAAACTTTCATATGCCAACTTTTGGAATTCTTATGTGCTCTATAAATACAAGGAAATTTTAATGAATGATAAGGTTTTTTGGGATTTAAATTATGTTATTTTTTATAATTTTTGTCTCTCTTATGTTTGTATTTATATATTTCATTTTTATACACAAATTCGACACTCATTTCTTTAATGGTGTGTTTTTTCTATGATCGATCTTACATTTTTTAGTTTCAAAATTCTTCTCAGTTTCAATCAGTGTTTGTTCTATTTCACAATATATATATATATATATATCATAAAATATATAATAAAACAAGATAAATTAGTGGTAAGGGTGTTCTATTTTCACATGGAGGTCTCGTGTTTGAATCCAGGTGCATGTAGGAGAGCAGGAATGGGGGAACCACTAATGAGGGGAGGGGTGGCATCACGCATGAGAATAAGGGAAGTTGGGGGATGGGTATTAACCAGGGAGTGTTTTTAATATGTGGTATGGGGATTTGTACATATATAATTTGAAATATATATATATATTTTCCAATTTTAATCGATGTTTTTTCTAACGCTAATAAATGTAACCTTTATTATTTCTAAAAAATAACTGATAAAAGTGGTCGATTTTATCATCACTAAGAATTATCATTTTGATAGATGATAAAGGGTGATTCTATAGAAGTTCATGATAGTAAGAGAGATGGATGACCATCATGGTTGATAACACTATTCATATGAGATTAGTAATGCACAAAAAACTTTAATAATAGTAAATTAATCCTCTAATAATTAAATCATAACATAAAATATTAGTAAAAAATTAAATTAGTGGCATGAACTAAAATTTTTAGAGTCGATAAAGATTTCTACCTCGAAGGGGGGTCACTTTCATTTAAGTTATTTGGGAAAATTATATAATTATGTATGCCTATAAGAATGTGATGATGAGGGTTAATCATGTTGATCAATTATTTAAATTATAGAAATAATCCCAATAGTAAATTATATCATCATTAAATGAAACTCTATGACTCAAGAAATATTACACCAAGGGATTCTCAATTAGAGCAACAGTTTTTAGGATATAATTATTTCACTTAAAAATAGACAACCACACACACAATTCAATTTAATTAAATAATTGAATTAATCAAAACACTTAAAATCAAAACTCCTATGATGCACCCCAAATTTCCATCCAAAATTATACCACATTTTGAACTCTATGAAACCCTAAAAATTTATCTATGGTTGTTTACTAGGTCTAAATTATCATTTCCTCACTCTAGTGTAAATTGACTAAAATACCCTTAGAATTTCACAAACTCAAAACTGATAATTTTAAATCATTTAAAGGTTTCAATATAGTGATAACGAAAATGAATAATTTTCCAATGATTTTATTAGTTTTTAATAATCTATGGTTCTATTATTGGGGATGTGGTTACCAATAGTTAGATGTTTCCATGCATCCTAATGAATTGTTTTACATTATTCTAATGATCTATGACAAACTCTTAGTTATGAACCATCATTTATCTATTATAAATAAATGAAGGATGATTCAGATGAGTAAAATTACTAACCTATATATAATGAAACATTCATGGCCTTGTTGGGTTTTTTCGATCTTTGGATTTTGGTTCAGGTGTCATGTTATTGTTTTGGGTAGCATGCCATGCTTGTATTGTTGGTTTATATTGTTAGAGTTAGTGTACTAGGAACAAATGCTTGTTTTTTTACATGTATATTAAATGTATTTAATATTAATAAAACATTTTATTTCATATTTTTCATTGTTTTGTATGTATCTAATGTAATAATTTCCTAGAGTATATGTCTAATTGATAATGTCATAACAGTTCTCCGCTATGATGAGAACCTTAAAGTGATTTGATAATATTCTTAAATAATGTTCTACAATTTTAAAACATACCATGATGGGACTCATAGTAAATAAAATGTTAGGTGTGGGTACTCATAAGTGGATGAGGATTTCTCTTATGAAGTTCACACTTGGTAATCTCCAAGATGGGATATTATGAGAACAAACTTGACTGTAAGAATTTTGCATGTTTTTGTGTCATTAGATATTTCTATCTATGAGTGTGTGTAATGTTCATTATACTTTAATATTATCATTAATGTATTTCATGACTCATGCACTTATATTTTATGATGAAAACTATCATGCCATATATTGGCGGGAAGTAGGGTATATTGGGTGTTCCATGAATGACATGTTATTAATAGATAAGTTGAAGAAGTATTTTTCCCTTCCATATTTATGGAATCTGATATATTGGCCCTTTTATTAGAATAAAATTGTCACCCTAAATTCCATGGTCATGGTGTAACAATGAGTTTATTCCAGATAGTCAAAGAAATATTTATCGAGCATACAAGTTAGTGGCATGGTTATGAAACCTACTTAATGAGATATTGTGATAATGGTACTATATTACACAGTGAGCATTTGTATGTGGTTGTCATAATTTCAACATTAAGTTTTTTATCTTGGGTTCCTTGACCCGTTTCTAGATAGTAATCTTGGACATTAGGTAATCTTTCCTAATGCTAATGAGAAATAGTCCTATAGGGTCACATACTAAGTGTTAACAATATTCTCAATTAAATTATAAGTGAATTTAATTAATATTAAAAATATTATTCTCAGTGTTGGGAATGTTTTGGTCCATTAATTTCATCAATTTATTTTTCATTTTTATGATCATAAAACCCCACATCTATGTTTCTAATGAAGTTACCTTAATTTAATTTTAGGATAATAATCATTGGAATAATTATTTTATTCTGGAATCATTTTCAAACTTTAAACCCATAGAAGGTTATTTTATTTCCCAAATTATAAGTATTCTAAACATTTTTTTATAAAGTATGGAAACACTATTTATACTCTATTTTTTAAGCGAGTCATATGGTTTTTGTACCCTATATTTTGAATGAACATATGGATCAAGATCCCTACTTTTTTATAAAACCCTATATTTGAGGAAACAATTTATGGTATATCCTCCCCAATTTTGTAATAAATCATACATTTTAAACCATAATTTGAAAGTTTATCTCTATATATAGAAACACTATGTTTTACTTGGTTAATTACAGATTTTTAAATTATAGATTATTTCCCTGTTTTATGCAATTATCTTGCTAGAATTAAATATTTTTTTAAATATGTTTAAAAACCACTCAAAGTCTGGTATTCAATAGAATAAATCATTTGTATTTCCAATGGAAGTTATGATTTTATTTGAACATTTTAATTTAAAATACTTATGATTTATCATGTGATGTTTATGGATTTGTTTGACGTGAAGAAATTCAACCATCATGATAAATACCAAGAATTTATTCTTCTAAAGATACAGATGTGTGTTTGAAAATAATAATTCATCATTGCCTCTAGAGATAAACTTTATAGACATACATTTTTTTATTCTTATCTATTTTATCGACTTGATTGCTGTTGTTTTGGTATTTCTTTGTTAATATTTTACTGTAATTCAATAAAACACTTATCAAAGCTACACTTTGGAGACACATGTTTGATCATATGCTTAGTGTTTTCTCTACTAATATTTAAAGAAAACCTATTTGATGTTAAAGAATATTATATTGTTGTGATTTATTGAATATCATTTACATTTTTTAGTTTTTTCTATTTCTATGAGATGAACCAGTATTAAACCTATTCATCTTAGTCTATTTAATTTTGAAGTGTTGACTACTCATACTCAGCTGTGGTGGAGTGTTAACATATCATACTAAGATTTTGATATTTTGGTTCCCTATAAAACAACCAAAAGGAAATATTAATTCCTTGTTATAAAGGTGTCAACTACCTACACTTAGTTGTAGAGGTATCTAGATAAGATGATTTGCTAGTGAAAATTACTAAACTCGTGGAGTAGAGCGTTGGTAGAGTAGACTAGTAGATTTCAGTTCCCCGAACCACTATACTCCATTGTGTTATTTTATTAATTTACTTTATACTATTTACTCATCTTAAAGGGAAAAAGGAAATAATCTCTTTAATATAAAGAGATAATTATTATTTATATCATATTTTTAAATGAACATAATACACCCCCCCCCCCTCCCCGTTTCTTTTTATTTTATATTCTGAGTCAATAATTGGTATCAGATGTTGGGATCTATTGGATATATTTATTTTTCGTAAATACTTGATGATTCTATTATTTTTACCAGATATAAACAATTTTTATTAGAATTTATAATCAAGTGGTTATATTTCTTTTGACTCTAAAATTTTGGAGTTAAATATCTAGAAGAATAAAAATCTTAATGGTTCATCATAGATAAGGTATATCGATGATCCATGCACCTTATTTTAATGGTGATAATTACAGATACTAGAAAGCATGAATGATTATTTATATGAAAATCTTGGAATAAGGGTTTATTTAAAGATATTAAATCCCTATTTAGGTCTTAAAGAAGATCTAAAAAATGGAATGATGATCAAGATAAATAATATGAATTTAATTTGAGAGCTATAAATTATATTGTCTATGGGTTATGAATTTATGAATTTAATCAAGTATCTCAGTGTGATACCACATATGAGATGGATCATACCATTTATGTTACCTATGAAAGAACTGATAATGTCATACAACTAAGGAAACGCACTACAAAATTGAATTTTGATACATTTAGTATTTATGAATATGAAATCAACACTCAGATGAATGGAATATTGATAGAATTTTCCAATTATATTGATACCTTAGGAGATCCAATTAAACAACTAGATCAATATTTAAAGGTACTCATAGTTTTACCCTTTAAGTGGAATTTAATATCTACTATTATTCATCAATCCACACTAGTTAAAGAATTAAAAATGAAATAATTGATTGGCACCTTGATGATGTATGAATTTTAAATTAAAGCTAATGATGAAAATAATATTTCTATCAAAAAGTAATATGATACACTTAAAACTACTATAGATGAATCATCTAATTAAATTAATCTAGATTCAATTAAAGATCAATCTTATATTGCTAAAATATTTAGAAAATTGTACAAAAATATAAAGAAATGGAATAAAGAGGATATATTATAAGAATGTAAGGAAAAGGGACACAAAAAATATAATTTTCCTATGATTAAATATCAACGGAAAGATAATTATGAAAGAAAAGTTAATAGAGTCGTGAATATTAACTCGAGTTACACTTCAGATGCAAGTAATTAATCCACTACAAACTTTGAAATATATAATGAAAATAAAATGGTAAATAAATTTATTATAGCTCATGTTGGTGAGGTGCACTCTTATTACTCTCAAAATTCTAATTCTGAAAATGTTTCTTATGATGAAATAATAAATATTGTTTTATACTTCAAGAAAAATTTGAATCTTTAAAAAAAGATCATAGAAAACATAGAAAATATTATACTGTTATTTCTATTGATAAGTAATGTTTATCAAAATAGATTACATATTTAAGATCTAATTATTCTAAATGATCATGTATTTTTCATTAAAATAAAATTAAGGAACTATTAGAAGAAGTTAATACTTTAAAAAAAGCCTATAGAATTCTTATTAAAGGATAAAACTATTTGAATTAAATTCTTGGAAAAAATAAAATTCATAAATGAAAACTTGGCATTGCTAGTAATGGAGGAATCCCTAAATTATATAGAAATTGTTTTTTCCTGGTTCAAAAAAATATTATATCTATTGTTAAATGTCTTCACTGTGAAATAAACGAACATTATGCTAATGAATACTATTTTAGAAATCCTCAATTTTCTGGTACCAAGTATGTTAGTTATTTGAAATCATTATATAGCCTAAAATAGGAATTATCTTCTAAAATAAAATATATTTGGTTAGCTAAGTTTTTAGTTTCTAGCACTATCAGACCCAAACAAAAATATGGGTACCAAAACATTATTATGTTTGATATTATTCAAGTAATTTCCATTGATATTTATTGTTATATCATTAAGTGGATGCTTGAAAATTACGGAAATTTATTATATTTATATTCTTTTAAATTATGGAAATTTATTATATTTATTAAATTTTTTAGGGGGAGAAAAACATTTAAATGTTTTAACTTTTTTTTCTCTACATTTAATTATACTTATATTTAAACATTTAATCTTTTCTCACTCTATTATTTTATTTGATGTATCAATCTATTGAACTATTTTGATTACAACTAAAATATTATTAACTTTCATGTTGATATATGTAACAAAATTTCTAAAGTGTTCTAATATGTGTAAACTTTTTATTATTTTGTTATTTTAGTAAACATTATTTTATATATCTTTTTAAGACTAGATTTCTAGGATGATTTATAATTTACAGGGAGCATAGTATTTTTTCATTTAATTTATAATCACATGAAGAAAGATAAGGTTATTTAATAAAAAATTTATGTTCTTAATTAATCATTCATTTCATAAAACTTGATTTAAAAATTTATTTTTCTCCAAAATTTTATTAAATTATTTAAATTTATTCTTTTAAAATTGTTTTCTTATATAAAACTATTTTTACAACTAAAAATATAAAATTATTACTTTGTCTTTTGACTTGAGAATCTCAAATGTCACTTAAAAATCATTATAATAAAACATTTCTTATTTTTCTTTCGAACCTTAAATTCTTATCTAACTCCCTTAAAACTTTTGTCTTCCTTATTAAAAAATTAAAAACTCAAAGACTTATGGAGAAGCCAGTCTAAAGGACATGAAGAGAACTAAGACTTCAATCTTAGAGAATTTTTTTCTCAAAATATAAGTGTTAAAATTTTAGATCGTTTGATTCATTTTTTCAAAAATGACTTAAAATAAATTTATAAGAAAGGTAACTCTTTTCTTGATGCTATGACTAATCTTTTTGGAGAACAGTCAGTTTATTTTATTGAGTATTCCTTAGAAAAATATTATGGAAAAGTTATAGAAATATATGATTTTAAAGAACCAAAAGTTTAATCTTCTCAAATAGCTAAATGTGTAATTATTTATATAGAGTTTCTATCCAAGATTAATATTTTAAATGAATAAGTATTAAATCTCCAAAATTCTAGAAAATATTATAAATTTCTATAAAACTCTTCTATTTCAAAAGTAGTTTTTGTTACTCTTCAAAAGAGGTATCAATGTTTGTAAGAAATAACAATTTATAAATAACGATTTAATGCATTTAAAGTAGAGATGATAAGTCAAATAAATTAAACTAGACATGAGGTTGTCACTAAATCAAATCTTAATAAGATAAAAAAGTTTTTAGTTAAATATTTTTCATCTTCTTCGATAGATCAAAGATATGTACATGTTCAAAGTAGAATAGAACTATTGTCGAGAGTTCTAGCTACTTTGAGTAAAAGGGTTCAAATTTTGAAGAGGGATGATGAACCATTTAACCTTTCCAAAAGACTCAATTATTTTCCACCATTGTAGGCTATCCAAAATCAAATCCAAAATATTTTTATAAAATCCAAATGTTTATTTTAAAAAAAATTCTCTTAGTTTAAGTGTTGATTTTGTATATATTTTTCCTATGTGAAATTTTCATTAATTTTTTTCTTAATTTTTTTTATTTCAAAAAAAAGGTGAGAAATGTATGGAGAAAATTTGTGGAGAGAGATGTAAAAAAAGTAAAATTTTGAGGAATAAATACAAAAAATGTATGGGAATGTATATGTTAAAAAAGTAAAATATATATGGGATAATTTTATTTGTAAAATTCTTTTTATTTATGAGTCATAAATTTTCTTGAAATTTATTTATTCTCATATTTAAATTTTTTAATTTCTTAATATTATTTATGTTAATATGGGTTTTATGGATTTTGGGATCATCAAAAAGGGGTAGATTGTTGGGTATGTATTGATCCAAAAATTTTGTTAATTTTTTTTTGATTTTGATTCACACAAACACCCACATCTATATTGATAATGAAGTTAATTTAAGTGAATTTTAGAATAAAAATAATTGGAATAAATATTTTATTCTAAAGGCATATGTTATTTTATTTCTAAAAGTATAAGTATTCTAAGCATGTTTAGAAAAATTCTAGAAACACAACTTATACCCTACATTTTAAGCGGAACATATGGTTTGTGTACCCTAATTTTGAGGAACAAAATTATGGTTTATCATCCCTATTTTTTTAATCAACCATACATTTTCAACCATACTTTTGAATTTTATCTCTATATAGAGAAACCCTACATTTGATTAGGTCAATTACAGAATTTTGAATTATGGATTATTTCTATATTTTCTACAACAATCTCATCGAAATTAAATATCTCTTCAAAGATACTTAAAGACCAATTAAAAGGCTCGTATTCAACCAATTAAATTTTTCTTATTTCTAAAAGAAGTTACGGATTTTTTAAACATTTTAAATTCTAATAATCTTGATTTATCATGTTATGTTTATGGAGATGTTTGACCTAAAGAAATTAGACCATCATGATAAATACTTAGAGTTTCTTCTTCTGAATATATAGATGTGTGTTTTAAAATAATAATATGTCATCGCCTCTAGAGATACACTTTGGAGACATGCATGTTTTTATTTTTATTTGTTTGATTGACTTGATTGTTGATGCCATTGTATTTCTTTGTTAGTATTTTACTGTAGTTCAACAAATCATTTTTTAGAGATACACTTTGGAGACTTACATGTTTGATCATCTAACTGGTTTTTTATCTACTACTATTTAAATAAATCTTTTTTGATGTTGAAGAATATTCTGCTGTTATGCTTTATTGAAGATCATTTACATTTTTTATTTTCTGTTGTAACTATGAGATGAACCGGTATTCAACATCTTTATATTAATATATTTACTATTCAAGTTTTTAATGCTCGTACTCAGCCATGGTGGAGTGTCCGCTTATTATACTAATCTATTTATATTTTGGTTCCCTATAAAAGAACCAGAAGGCCCTGTAAAATCCTTATTATATAGGTGTTAATTTTCTTCACTTGGTTATAATGGTATCTGGAAAAGAGGAAATTCTAGTGAAAATCACCAAGCTAGTGAATTATATCATTGGTTGAGTGTACTATGAGATTATTATTCCCAAAACCACTATACATACCTTTTTTTTCTTTATTTATTTTCTGATGCTTATTCGTTTTTAAGAGATAAGGAAATAGTCACTTTAATATCAAGAGGGAAGTATTGTTTCTATCAAGTTTTTAAAGGAACACAATTCACACCCACCCTACCCCCTCTTGTGTATTATTTTTTTTCATTTAAACCCAACACTCAATACCAAGGAGTAAGTTTATTAATGTTTTATCGATCTAAAATATTTATTAGTGAATAAAGTATTTGTTTAGGAGTTAAATATTTATTCAGGTATTAAATAAGTATTGAGGAGTTCGAATGGACCACGATCATGTCCGGTAATGGATATTTATTTAAAATCTGGTAAATAATATTTATTGATGTGTTTGTTGGCGTACGCTAAAAAATATTATTAGTATTATTATATGGCATGGGGTTTATTAAGAATATGATATTATTTTGAGGGTTGGCATGCAATCAAAATATTTCTTAACTTAAAACCTATCACTATAAATAGTCCTTTATGGATATTTTTTCTTTAATAGAAAATAGATAATTTTTGTGCCTAATAAATTCTCTCTCAACTCCTCCTCTCTCCCTCTCAATAATGAGAAACACAATATATATTCCTTCAAGACTGAAGGAAAAGCGATCAACACAAACAACACAAGACAGTCAATTTGTTGTGCTAACATCTAGAGATCGATTGTCATTGCTTGGAGATCAAATGAAAATGTTTGGATAACCTATATAGGGATTATATCCTTATATCCTCATATCATAAGGAAGGAAATCTAAAATGTACTTTTTAGATGATCAATATCCACATCAAAAAAAAGATCTTGATACAAGGTATTTTCTTTCTTCTGATCTAAATAAATTGATTATAAATTTAACATGCAAGATCCTCTATTAGGGATTAAGGAATTGAAATATTAAAAAAAATTAATATATCACCCACCACCACATGCTTCTTTTTCACCTAAAACCTTCAAGTGGTATCAGAGTGGTCACAGTTTAAATTTATAATCATTTATTTGATTGTTAATTTTTATGAAATCATGGTTGAATGTTTTCATTTCATCTTATTAATTCTTTAACAAGATTTATATTAACATGTTATAAATATATTAATCATCTTAGTTTAGTGTTTTAATTTCTTAAAGGTCTAAGAAAAGATGAATAATGACCGGAGATTCCATCAGGAAGTGCCAAATTTTTTTCTAGTAAAACTAGGTTACACGGCATATCGCTGGAGTATATGTTGTGTACTCATATGCACAGAACCTAGATGTGTCAATGGATACATGACACGATAAGAAATTAATTACACACAATGAATTTATTACACAGCACATGTAAACCGGGCCAACTTGGAACATGGGATGTCATAGTATATGGTGTGTAGATAGTGTACACACCGCATAGTCTACATGGGTTAGAGGCATAAATTGCACAATTTGTGTGGTCATTATACATAGTCAAACCATTTGTGACTGATAGAGTGGAGAATTTATTATATACATGATGTTTATGCAGTGTATATGTTGTGTACTTCATCATTTACTGCATCTGAAATACACTTTAATCCATTCGAAGAGAACAGTGGACACACGGAATAAGGGATACACGGCATGTAGCGGGCTTGTACACATCGTGTAATCCTATCAAGATACACACCGAAGACCCATATGAATATCTCAGGCACATGGTAAATAGATATAAAATGTTTGTATGGCATGTATATGTCATGTAGTCTAACCGATTTGATATGATGAATCACTGGGCGTGTGACCCAGATACACGACAACCGAGGTACATAGTGTGTAGTTGGACATTACACATCGTGTGGTCTCCCAATTAATTGAAGAATTAAAAAATACATAAAATTAAAAAAATACAGCATTAAAACCTTATTTCTTTGATTGTGACTTAAGTGTTTGACAACTTAATAAGGGTTTTAAATAATTTAAATGCTCAATTAATTTATTTTAATAAATCTTCAACTATTGGTTTTTCCATTTATTTTCCATTAATGCCTTTATGATTGTTATCTCCAAGAGTATTTTGATGTTCATTAAGTTGAAAGGTAATTAATTAATTAATTACTTCAAATTTATTTATCTTAATAATAAAGAATGAATAATAAATCAATGATAGCTATTTAATTTTTCATATAGGTTTCATGTATGACCATTCGTGAGCTTGATCAAGACTTGTGTATGTATTGGATGTTTTAAGTTAATTTATTTAATGGGTTTGTAATTATTTTTTATTAAATTAAATATAATGGTTTTTGAGTCATCCCTCCCTCTATTATTATATTTTACCTACATGACCATGATTATTTATGTAATCCCCCTTAACCAATCCTTTAGTTTCCCTCACCTACATGTGAGTTATAAATATAAGTAATTAATGGATTATCCCAAGGCATGTGAAGGCAGTTCAAGATGGAACCATTATGATTCCAACTCAGGTGATACATAGGTGGACATGTGGAATGATATAACTCATGCTAAGTATCACAAAAGGAGTTATTTATACTAGGTCATAGGTTGATTTAATGTATGATCGTTAAATTAACTGTTAGTAAGCACATGATCAGGTCATTTGATTATTTATTTATTCCTGCCTATGTATTATTTATTTTATGGATTCAGGATTGCGATCACATAAATAAATAAATTAATATAAAAAGATATAATTTAAATAAATGGATAATGCAAATATGTTTTATCCAACATGGTTAATTAATTAAGTAACATAGACTTAATATTAACAATACATTTAAATAATAATAAAATAAAAATTATTCATAATAAAAATAAAATCCCTCAACTAAATATTAAATCATAATTTTCCTTCCATTACTTGATTATGAGTGAAACTAATAGAACTAAGTGTTTGACCAACCCTTGTTGAGACACTTACTTTTATAAGGGGATTTATTATAAATTTTTTGGGTCAATTTAACCATTTTACATCAAGAGTAGTATCCCTTGCTAGACTTGGTGTAATTTGGAGGAAAGTGTTGAGGAAATCCAAGTCAAGATTTCATGATTAGGGAATCCACTCAATGAATCAATGATCTATAATCCCACAGTTAGAAAAGACTTTCATACCTAAATACCTTCAAATAGATTGACCAACCCAAGTTGGGGTTATGCTAAGGGGAATCTAGATTTGTTCAACTAGAATATCCAAGAAACAAGACATTTTGAGTTCAATGGTGAGGGCTATTATGACTTAATAAAATAGTGGGAGAAATAATAAAATCAATTAATTTATTATTTCTCACATATTTTTTAATCAAGAAAAATTACTGATAATTTTCTCTTTTAATTATATAATAAAATGGAAAGCTCGTCATCTACACTATATCTATGATAAATATTGAAAAAATACAACCTCATCATAGGCAATAACTTCTTGTAGTGGTTTATATGCCCTCGGGTTGTGTTATGATATGAGTGAGAATCTTATATGCTATAATCCTCACAACATTATCCTCTTTCTAAGGAGGAAAGTGGTGAAGAGTTCCTTAGGTATAAAAAAAATTTGAGCAATATGGTCGACATTCAATGTTTGGTGTTATCATCTATGTCTAGTGAAATCATGAAGTCTCATAAAAATATGGACTCTTATAGAATGCTCGAGCATATCCATAGACTTTATCTGGAGAGAACTAGACAAGAACAGTTTGAGTTATCTAAGACTCTTTTTTAGAGAAATCTTGGAGAGTGTGCCTTATCTAGGCCTTACGTAGTCAATCTCATTGGCTACATTGATCATCTAAAAGTTCTAGGGTTTAAACTTCATGAGGAACTGGTCACTGATCTTAATCTTTCATCACTACCATAGAGTTTCTCTAGATTTTTTGTAAATTTTAATATGAACAACATTGATAAGTCTCTCCCATATATAATTACTCCCCTTTTCCAATTAGATAAGGATACAAAGATCAAAAATCATTTTATCCTTATGGTGAACATACGAAAAGGCCAAGCAAAAATCCCTAAGGAAAAGGATTGTTTGAAACACCCTTTTAAGAACAGGAATATTAAGAGGAAAATAGGGGAATGGGATGTTTTATATCTTACATGTAGAAAGAAGGACCACTAGAAGAAAGATTTTTCCCAACCAAAGAAGTAAAGGGAATCTTTAGGTGCATTTTTTTCAAGTTCAATTTATCTGTTTCATTAAATTGGGTTTTAGATATGGATTTTTATTCTTACATATGTATTCAAATATAAGAACCAAGTAGATTCATAAATATTTAATGAGGGTAGGTATATCTATAAGCATCCAACAGATCTAAACTTATTTTTGTAGTTATCGGGGACTACCACATCATCTGGTTGACCAGAATGATATTGGTTTTGAAGGGTTATTATTATGTTCTATCCATTACCAAAAACATTATTTGTGTAACCAAACATGATACGGATGAATTTATTTTTAAAATTGGGAATAAATGTTGATTATTTTATAAATATAGCATTTTTTATGGTATATAATATTAAAATAATGGTATTTATGTGTTGGATTACATGAACCAAGTAATAGAAATCGATAATGAAGTTACTTCACATGACTCATACCACACTTAATTTTTGCATCACCGGCTAGGTCAGGTAAACAAAAAATGATTTACTAAATTACATCAAGATGGATGTTTATATTCTTTTAAACTAAAACCACTTGGTGTGTGTCATGCATGTTTACAATAAAAAAATGACCAAATCCCCATTTAGTGGGAAAGGTTAAAGGGGTAAATAGATTCTTTAATTTGTTCATACAGATGTTTTTGGACCATTTCTTATTGAAGCAAGGGGTAGGTGCTGATACTTCATATATTTTACAAATTATTTTAATAGATATATACATGAATACTTAATAAGGTATAAGTGGAATTATTTTGATAAATTCAAGGAATATAATAATGAATTTGAGAACTATATCGGTAACAAGATTAAGATACTCTACTCAGACCACAATAGAGAATATATTAATCAAGAATTCATTGATTACTTATAGGATCTTGGGATCCTATCCCAAATCAATCCTATTTATAAAACTCAGTGGAATGGTTTAAGTGAAAGGATGAACCACACCTTGTTGGACATGATGAGATCAATGATGAGTCATGTGAATCTTCTATTATCCTTTTGGGTATATGCATTAAAAATAGTATCATACAAACTAAATCGATAAATGGTATTCCATACAAATTTTGGAGTGGAATAAAAACCATGTTTTCAAATTTATATGTATGGGGAAGTGAAGTGTTTGTTAAGGCCTCTCTAGGTAACAAAATTTCACCATGAGGCACAAATTGTATCTTTATAGGATACCCTAAGGAAAAAATGGGATATTACCTATAAAACCCCTCAGAAAAAAGGTAATAGTTTCAATACATACCATATTACTTTATAAGGATAACATCTCTAAAATATATAGTGGTAGTGAGATATAATTTGATGAGGTTGAGGCTCAAGGTACACAAGAGTTGGTATAGGAATAGATTCTACACAACCCCATGGAAGAAGAAACTTTTATAGAGACAAAAGTATAGAATAGAAGTACTATAGAGGTTATAGAACCTAAATGGTATGGTTTTACAATCACCAAATATGGTAACTCATTATTAGTTAATAATAATTAACCTCTAGCCTATAAGGAAGTAGTAAGTTGAACATATGTTTCCAAGTGGCAAGAATCCAAGAATTATGAAATGAATTCCATGTACCAAAACCAAATCAAGATTTTAGTAGATGCCATAGTATATGTAAATACCTTTGGTTAAAAATGGGTATTCAAGAAGAATTTGGACATGTAAGTACAATTCAGTACCTATAAGGTTTTACTAGATTTAAAAAGGTTTAAACAGTGTCAATTCATTAACTAAAATGAAACCTTTTCACCAGTTACAATACTAAAATCCATCAGAATTATAATTTCCATTGTTTATTACCATGACTATGAGCTTTGGAAAATAGATATAAAAATAGCCTTCTTTAATGGGAACCTTCAGGAAGATGTCTATATGAAAAACCCAAAAGGTTTGTGACTCTAAAGGATGCAAACAAGATATGAAAATTATAAAAATCCATTTATGTATTAAAGAAATAATCTAGGTCATGGAACATTCATTTTGATGAATCCGTAATGGAATTTGGTTTCATCAAAAATGAGTGTGATCCTTGTGTTTACAAATAGTTTATTGGGAGTGAGTTTATTTTCTTAATAGTATATGTTAATGACATATTACTCATTGGAAATGAAATACCAGTCTTATAGTCTATTAAAACATGGTTGAATAAATGATTCTCTATAAAGGACTTGGGAAATGAAACATATATTCTTGGGATCAAGATCCATCATGATATATCCAAGAGGAAGATTGGCCTAAGTAAAAGTACATACATTGAAAAGATACTGAAGATATTCATTATGGAACAACCTAGGGGGATTGTTTCTAGTGTCACATGGAATTCATCTTTCTAGGAAAATGTGCCCTCAAAAACATGAGGAAAGAAATATAATGTAGGGGATTTCATATGAATCAGTGATTGGGTTAGTCATGTATGCAATGATATGTACTAGGTTATATGCCACCTAGGCATTAAGTATGGTAATAATATATCAAGAAAACCCATGTGAATGCTATTGGATGGAATTCAAGACTATCCTTAAGTATATGAGGAATAATAAAAATATTTTCTTGGTTTATGCAGGAGATGAGGAACTAGTCATCTGTGGATATGAATATTGTAGTTTCAAAACTAAACATGATGATATGAAGTCACAAACAGGATACATCATCACTTTGAATGGAGGTGTTGTGGGCTAGAAGAGATCAAAGTAGGATGTGGTCGTAGATTCTATAGTAGATTCCAAGTATATTACAGATTCTGGGTAGATAAATAATAAGTATGTATGCACAACTTCATTTAAGTTCTTGATATGGTACCTAAAAGTAAAGATCATATCATACTTTACTATGATAATACCGTAGTAGTGGATCTCTCAAAATAGACATGGTCACATCAGTGGATGAAGCACATACATCATAAGTACCATATATTGAGGGATTTTTCTCATAGAGGTGAGGTTTCAATGAGAAATATTTTCACAAAAGACAACATGGAGGACCCTTTTTCTGAAGCCTTGTCTAAGAAGAAACATGATTATCATATGAGGTCTATTAGATTGAAATTCATGGGAAGTTGGATCTAGTCCAAGTGGGAGTTGGTTGGATTTGGTTTCCTAGGACCAATTGTTTATATTTTTATTACATATATATTCGATGTATTGAATATTAATAAAAAATATTATTACATATTGTTCATTATTCTGCATGACTCTGATTTAATAATGTCCTAGAGTATACGTCGCATTGATAAGGTTATAGAAGTTCTCTACTGTGATGAGAACCTCAAATTGCTATGAAGATATTCTTAAATAATGTTCTATAATTGGATAACATACTATTATAGGAAATATTATACATATAATTTTAGGTGTGAGTACTCATAAGTGGATGAGGCTTCCTCTCATGAAGTTCACACTTATTAATCTTCAAGATGGTAGATTATGAGAACAGTTATGATAGTAGGAATCCCGCATGTTTTTTTGTCATAAGATATTCCTATCTACAAGCATGTGTAATGGTCATTGGCCTTTAAAATTATCATTAATACATGTCATGGCTCACACACTTATATTTTCTAATGAAAACTATCGTGTCCTATGTTGGTAGGAAGTGAGGTATGTTGGGTGCATCATGAATTAAATGTTATTAATAGATAAGTCAAGGAAGGATTTTTCCCTTAAATATTTATAGAAGCTAATATCTTAGCACTTTGATTGGAATAGAACTGTCACCCTAAATTCCATGTCCATGGTGTAACGATGAGTTTATTTTAGATATTCAAAGAAAGATGTATCGAGCAAACAGGTTGGTGACATGGTTGTGCAACCTACTTGATGAGATATTATGATAAAAGTATTATATTACAGAGTGAGTATTCTTATGTAGTTTTCATTGTTGTGAAATTAAGTTCTTTATTTTGGGTGAATTAACTCATTTCTAGAAAATGTTTTTGTACTTTATTCAATATCTCCCAATACTTATTAGAAATAATCCTAGAGGGGCATGCACTAAGTGTTACTGATGATCTTGATTAAATTCTAATTGAATTTAATTAAGAGAAAATTTATTATTCTCAAGGATGATGAATAATTTTATTCATGTTTTATCGATCAAAAATATTTATTGGTGAATAAAATATTTATTTATGAATAAAATATTTATTAGGGTGTTCAATAAATGTCAAGGAGTTTGAACGGACCAAGACCAAGTACGGTTATGGATATTTATTTACAGGCTAGTAAATAATATTTAACATATGTACATGTTGGTGCGTGCCATAAAATAATAATAATAATAATAATTTTGGAATGGGATTTATTAAGAATATTATATTATTTTAAGGTCCGACATACAATTAAAATATTTCTTAACATAAACCCTATCTCTATAAATAGTCCTTTATGGCGATTGTGTGTGCAATCGAAAAAAGAGAATTGTTGTGCATAACAAATTCTTTATCATCTCATTATTCTATATTACTCTCAAGAATGAGAAACATATGAGATATTCCTTCAAGACTCAAGGAAAAGTGATCAACATAACCAACACAAGACAATAAATTTGTTGTGCTAACACCTAGAGATCGATTAGCGTCTCTTAGAGATCAAATGAGAATGTATGGATCACCGCTAGAGGGATCCTATCCTCAGATCCCCAAAGAACAATGAAGGAAATCCAAAAGGGACTTTTCATATGATCAATATCCACATCGAAAAAAGATCATAATCCAAGGTATTTTCTTTCTTTTTATATGAATAAATTGATTATAAATTTAATGTGACAAATCCGTTATTGGGGTTTCGGCCATCGAAATATTAAAAGAAGTTTTAATATATCACCCACCACCGTAGGACTAATCTACACTCAAAACCTTCATAAACAAGGTTTTCATGGGTTTTTCTTCACCCATATTACCTAGGATATTCATTTTAGTTTTATAGGGTATTATGTCGATTATCATTTTGTATATGTAATTTGATGTTTGACATACAAGGATTCCCTATGTGATGTAGTTATTACTATTTGAGGTTTAGTATATAAGATTGGGTTTTCATCTATGTTTGGTTTAGATGTTACATGTTACTTGGAGGCTAAAGTTTCCCATTGTTTGATATATTATTTCAATGATAATTTATAACTAATAGATTATTGGTGGAAGACTTCGGAAGACGCCTATTAAGTGTAACACCCCAAAAATTCTAAAAGAATAAAATTTTATTCAATATCATATTTGATAAGAAACATTGATTTTATATTTTATTACATGAAATAGTAAGTTTTTCTTGCATTACACGTAATAACAATTTTCTTTGAAAGCTTGCGTTACACGCAAGGCCATGTTTTACCGAACAATAATATATTATTATTATTATTATTTAATTGGGATATTATTTCTTTATCATTGGAATGCTAGGAAAGAATAGGATTAACCAAATTATGAAAATATATATTTTACACATTTTTATTAGTTATCTATTCATTATTAAGAATCATTAGAATCAAAAAGAGATATTTTCTAAAAAACTGCATTTTTTCTAAAAGATGGTTTAATCGTGCTTAGCGTACATAATTTAAAATTAATTTTTAAAAATTTTAGAAAATTTATATGTAAAAATAAACTTTATTTTCTAAATAGTTATACCAAAATTATCTTAGGGTGGATTTTTGATATTTTTCTTAAAAGTTTCATTTTTTGATGAATAGTGAAAAATACTAAATTTTAATTGAAAACTAACTTTTCCGTTAATTTTTTTTTAATGTTAAATTATATTTTGAATTGGTTTCAAAGTAAAATTAGTTCAATTTTATATCAGTTAATCTAATTTAGTTTATTGGAATCATTATTATATTGAATTTAAATTTAAATACTTTGTAAACATTCGAATGTTTCCACTTTAAAAACTCGCTTTCTCATCACGTCTGCAGGATTAATTTTAAATTAAATTATGCCACTTATGTAAATTTAATTTGTCCAAATGTATTGAATATTTTGAATCATCATAATTCATATTATCTAATAATTTCAACTTAATTTTTCACCAAAATGATTAGTGAAAACACTTAAAACTAATTACAATGATTAAGGTAAAAACGAGTTTACTTGGTAGTTAAACTTGGAATATAAGGTGTAAATTTACTTATCAACTTTTCCAACACAAATTTAATGGAAATATTTCTGGACTTGCCACATTAGTGTATATTTTTATGATTTATTTGGATAATATTCAATGAAATTGACCTATATAATAAGTTAAGTAAGGAAAACAGCAAGAAAGGAACCTTCCTTGCATTTAATATTTATAAAGCTTTGGGATCGGTAAAAAAACATCATATGTTCAGATATAAATATTATTTTGACATATAAATGAGTTATTATTATCATAATAATTTATATTTAATTTTAAAATATTAAATAATTACTTAAAATTCTTAATAAATACCAACGCATTAATTATTTAGTTAATAATTAAATATAATAATTGGTACTAAAAATATTAAAAGTGATGTAAATTGATTGAATTATTGAGTTCCATTAATTTTTTAGATTATTTAATTATGTTAAAAAGTTTTTAAAATAATATATTTTAATTCCCTCATTGTATTGATATTTTTAAATTCAAATTAAATAAATATTGTTCAAATTGACATTAATGTTATTTTATTATAAATGATATTTTATTAAATGATTTAAAATTACTAAAAATACATTTTATAAAAGGGGATTTTAAAATATTAATAAATATAAAATATTTTACATTCATGGAATAATTTATCTTTTATAACGAACATATTGACCCCTAAATAGTAAAAACTTTTCTAGCACGGTAAGGGTTAAAGTAGTGTTTTTACGCACTACATGTGATTCTATTAAAAGTAATTTACAACACACAAGAGTTTTTTATTTTATAAATTATATAGAATATTTTTAAATAATTGGGTTCAAATTTTCTAATAATTACCACTTTAATTTATTTTTAATGGATAAATTATTTAGGTTATAAAACTAGTTACCATAATGAAAAACCAAAATGGTAAAAGTAAAGAAACTTATAATTTGAGGAAGAATAGTATAAAAATGAATTTTATTTTATGTTTTGGAGGAATTTTATATACCACATAAACCCTAACCTACACTATTATTCACTTTTGGATCCATATTAGGTAAGGGAGACCTCCCAATAGTGAATAATTTTGAGTATTTATAAGAATCTCACTCCTCTGCAACTATAAAAGGGCACTCATTCTCCCCCTTCCTTCACACCACTAAATCCATTTCGATCATCAAAAACCTTACTAAACCACTCCCAAACATACATACCATTATCCCATAATCCTTATTTTTGGTATAAATGAATCCTTTGAATGTTTTAGTGTAAACCTAATGAGGATACCCGAAGAAGAGGTAATGTTCTTCTAAAAGCATTTTTATCTTATTTCCTTATTTACCTCCTTCAATTATTATTATAAGTTTATTATAAAATAAAATTATTATCTTACATATATTGAAATTTTTTATTTTAAGGGTATGACCTAAAATTTTACACACTTACATCAAATGGGTTACAAAATCATCTTTCGTGTGTATGGTGAACTACAACCTCACGAGTCGAAGTCATTCGTTTTTCCATTACCAACTTTCAAGGTTGGGAGTAATTATGAATTTATAGTTCATATATTATATTCATGATATTTATGATTTTATTATGATTCTATAATTATTATATCACACATACCTTCATGATTTCTATTTTTTGGGAATACAGTAATGTCGCTCGTGTGTATAGAGGACTACCGTCTCGTGAAGCATTGTGATTCGTTCATGCTTTACATAGAATGTATTAAGGATGAGTTTAATAAAAAATGTGATATATATGACATAAAAATTATATTTTAATTATTATATATATATATATATATTATTTAATAGTATTTATTTAAACATGATAAGAAAATAAAAACAGCATTCATACGTACATATGGCCTACCATCTCCATGAACGGTGTATTTCATTTCCTATCAGAAAATTTTTGGTATTAATATAAATACATATATAATGAATATATATTATATTTATATCAGGGTTTAAATTCTATATATGATTAAATCATGATCGAAGTAAGAGGAATAAAAAATAAAAAGTCAAAACATACTCTAAAAACAAAGTAGTTATTACCTGAAACAATGAAAATAATGAAAGTTTATTAATGAATGGTTGATAAGATGTTATAAAATGACCATATATTATATCGTAAATATTATTAAGGTTTTTTAATAAGTTATTAACCTGTTTAAAACCACTATAAAGTAGTTTAAATAATATGCTCAACCAAAAGTAACCGTAAGGTAAGGGATTTCTTAAAAAAAATTCCATTCATTGGTTTAAAATCTAATTCATTGATTATATAATTATAAGATTATGTGTGTAGTGACTTTTTATTATCTCATAATTCTAATTTTTTTATTTTTATTTATAGAGGATATGCATAATCGATTCATTTATTAATTCTCACTTCAATTTTATGATCATTTTAAGGGTTTATTTCACAATCTCATTCTAATCAAGATTATTTATTCTTGAATTTACATTAAAGTAAATTATTTGATATTTGTTTAATAAACCCTTAAATTTTATTGTCCTATAGTTATTCATGACCTTTTTCATGTAATAGTACCATTTTTACACTGTGTTGTACTTAAAATATTTTAGAAAATATGACATCATTTATATCTTCATTCGAAAATATATTTTCTTCCCAAACCATGTTTTATGAAAATGTTTTAAAAAATGTTATAACCTTTTCAAAACTATTTATTAAAAAAATCACCCATTTTTACTATTTAAAAAAAGTTTTCAACGTAATAGTTTTCATTTTCAAAACAATTCCCATTTTGGTTTTACAAAAAATGTGAAAGCAAACTTTGTTTTAATGTGTACAACATAAACATAATTTCCATATATCATGACTACTAAAATGTTTTCAAGATTATTTTATATATTTAAAAGGTTAACTTCAAAGGAAATTATTTTCAAAATGTTTTCTAAAATTTTATTTTTTAAAATTGATTTTCAAAGAAAATTATTTTCAAAAAAATCAAAATGAAAAGAATATTTTCCTTAAGAATGTTTTTTAAAATATTTTATGGTATTTATATTCATCAATGAAAAAACCTTTATTCTTATCTCAATTGGTGTATATTGCATTGATATTATCCTTAATATTCCTCTGGATGTTTTCTTCTCACTTTGACCAAGGAAAGTATTAACATTCACTTTCTTGATTCATTTTTGTTGTAATTAACTTTATATTGAATTATTCACTTTCCTGTGGACATTAAATTACCCCTAAATGTTAATATCATTTATCATGGATTAATTTATTACCTTAACTATATACCATTTTTACATATGGTATTTACTTTGATAATTATTTATTAACTGGGGAAATATTGATAAATCTGTATCTTTTACTCAATACAGATATTTGATAAGGCACATTTTTTATGAGTTAAATCAATTATTTGATATATAAGGATTGCTTTGAATAGTTATGACATGAGTTTAGGACCATTTAAAGTAATCCCATTGATGAATCAGTATTCTCATGAGACTAAATCAGTTTGAAATAAACCCTTCACCTTTATAACCAACCATGTTCTAAAATATCTTGTGAAAGGTCTTGAAAGTAGTATATTTTAAACTGTCTTGTGAAAGGCCTTAATAGTAAATGTATCATTTACCTTGGAAACATGGCTTCCAATAATTAAGCATTTTATATATTCCTTATCCAGTTATTTAAATGAGATGTGCTATCATTTATTTACATTTCCATATTGATTCTGTATTTCCCAGTTATTTAAATGGCATGTGTGCTCAGTTATTTACCTTTTTATAATGATTATACTTATTTACTCATGATTAATTCCACTGTAATTAACCCTTACTGAGAATTTGAGCTCACCCTAATTTTATTTCCTTTCCCTAGGATTCCATATAGAGTATTATGTTTGATATTCCAGGATATGCTATAGGGAATAATGTTATTCTCAAAAAAATAAAATTATGTTGTGATTTCTGTATTAAAATGTAATGTAAGGCATCAAGTATGTATCTAGTTTACCAATACTACTAAAATATTTGATCCTTTAGTATGAAATTCCATATATATTATTCCAATGTAATGCTAGAATCCATCGGCTCTGGGGTTCTTAGGTCGGGGTCTCTATAGTTGGTATCAAATGAAGTTTAGTAGAAAACTTGGGAACTAGATTTAGAAAAACAAAGATTAGGAATCATAAACCTATGATAGGATTTGAGGATAAGTATATAAGAACATCTTAAAAGTTTTTTTAAGGTATATATTATGTGTGTCTTCCAAGAAATACATCCATGTAAGGATACTACAAGTAGATGTAGTTCTGGCACAGATGTACCTAGGGGTAATAACTCTAAAAAGGGTGTGTCGGGCTTGACTCGAGCGTAACCTGGTACATGACAAGATGCATTATTACGCACCTGGTTTGACACTCTTAGGGGATACTCTTAAGATAATTCACATTTTCTTTACAAACCATTATAAAAGATTTTAAAGTAAAGATATCACCAAATAAACAAATGTTTATGATTCTAAGATTAAAAATGAATAAAATTTTAATTTATGTTAAGTGTTAAACCATATTTTGGATTATACATTATGATTTAAAATTCATAATTTTATGATCTAATTCAGTATATCCCATTGTTTAGAAATTGAACCTGGAAGGAAGAATGGTATCAATACTCGTGGCCATTGTAGAGTTTTCCCTACTGAGGAATCCAATACAGCTAGTATTTTAACTAAGTAAATTATATATATATATATATATATATATTAGGTCATCTTAATCAAGTTAAGAAAAATATCCTTTCTCAAAAGGATAAACCTATTCCATAATTATATTATACTATATTGGATCACTTTATATGATAGAAGCCCTCTCCATTTAGTGGGACTACTAATCCAGTGGTAGCTGAGTAATGGATTAAGTATTTGGAGAATATATTTATGGAATTAGGATGTGTTAAAAAGGAAAATGTTACACTTGCAGTGTATTGTATCAAAGGTGATTTCAATCAATGGTGGTCATTGATCCAAAATACTATAGAGGAAGAAAAAATAAAAATCATAGAATGGAAATATTTTAAGGATACATTCTTTGATAAATATTTCCCTCATGAACAAGAAAATGAAATGAAGAGAAAGTTCCTTAGATTAAATCAAAAGGAAGAAGAAAGTGTTTTGGAATATGAATTTACCTTTACAAGGTTAGATAGGTATGATATGGATTACATATTCAACATGGAGTGTAAGATTGACAATTTATTTGAAGGTTTTAAGACAAGTCTTTGAAGGGCACTGCTCTCTCAAAAATTTCTCCATATGATGAAATAGTTTTATATTATATCAAGATTTAGAAATAATTATCTAAGCATTATGGACTCAAATGGAATCCATAGAAGAAGATGATGGTGGATCAAAAAAGGGATTAGGGGAAGAAGATAAAGAAGGGTTTCCCTATATGTGATAATTGTGGAAAGAAACACCCTGATACTTTTTTGAAGTTAATGGGGTTTGCAATAAGTGTGGTGAAAAGGACCACTAAGCTCATAATTTCAAGGTATATAAAGAAAATTCAAATGTGAAATTTTTACAATATAAGGATATGGGGCACTGTGAAAATTAATTCTCTAAGCATTAAGGGAATATATCTCAAAAGAGGATAAGGGATCAAAGTCAAAATTATGTTATTGATACAAAAAAAAGGTAAATGATTAATATGATTATGTATTTGGATCCATGAAATATTTTATAAAATTATTTTATTGATTATATTCTCATTATATGAGTTATTAAATTTATAAGGATTGTACTGTAGTACTATTTCATTAAGGATTTGAGAACATATTTTGAATGGTACCAAGAAAAGTGATTCAGTAGAAATTTGAACTTTTTAGAAAACCCATGGTTGATGGAAAGATAGCCCTTAATATATTTCTGATGAGGAGATAATGATATTAGGATAAATATATTATTTATATAGATAAATTAAATTGGATAATACTGACTACCTTGGAACTGATAAATGATTGGTTGAAAAAGTGGTTTATACTATCATTGATGGAGTTTATAACATTTTTGAATTTAAAGAATATATACAATAATATGTGTTTTAATTAATTAATAAGGAAGAATATATGTTTTCAATTACACTTTATGGTAATTCAGGTTATTACCTATTTCAAGAAAATACATGATAATGGTATTCACATGTTTGGTATCTGACGATTAAGAGCCACCTTATTTTTTCTGTGTGATATAATGTTTATTTAATAACCTTACTTCTAAATTTGATCATACATATTTTGGATGAGAATTAAGGTTAACTATTTATGGAATGGGTTAAGGTTAACTTCAAGTGTTATTAGAAAACTTGTTCTAACCATTTTTAGTTTTAGTAAAGACAGGAATAAATATCTCATTACTCTTTCATGGATCATATGATCTGTTAAAGGGTAATTTTAGTGCTTCAAGCATAAAAGTTCAATTTTTGGATATTAATTTGTTAGATTTAAGGATGAATTGAAAGTTGATTGAATCATAACCAAATGATGAAATTGTTATTATGAAATAGAAACATATCAGGTAATTATTTTTCCCTATATTCTTAGAGAGTAAAATAATTCCTCAACTCTAAGAAAAGAATCTTGAAACAAAAATGTTATCATGGTACCTTAATTTATGATGAACCTATGGTATTTTCAAACATCATGGATTTATAGTTTTGAGACCCTTAACTTTACATTGATCATTCACTTGCTTGTGATTAACGGCCTCAATCACTCCCTAAAAATATTTACATTTTTCCTCTATGTCCATATCCTCACTTACCACCAATGTTATCCTACTTGGAAACCCAGTTATATGTTATTCCATGTGAACATTGTACTTACCATTCTCTCTTATTAAGAGTATTTTTTACCAACCCTTCTCATTATGTGGGATTTCAATGAAGATATTTTCAAATGTTATTCCCTTTTTTTCCAAGATCAAGTTAAATTGAGAGGACACAATTTATTTAAGGTGGGGAGAATGTAACACCCTAAAAATTATAAAAGAATAACATTCTATTCAATAGTTTTATGTGACATTAAAAATTGAGTTTATATTGAGTTTCATTAAATAGTAAATTAATCTTTTGTTACATGCAACAACTAGTTTCTTTGAAAGCTTGTGTTACATACAAGGCTGATTTTTACCGAACAACAATATATTATTAATAGTATTTTTTAATATGAAAATTATGGCCAATCTATTAGAATGGAGGGTAATATTAGGATTAACTAAATTATAAAAATATATATTATACACATGTTTATTATTTATCTATTGATTAGTAAGAATCATTTGAATGAAAAATAGATGTTTTCTGAAAAAACTAATTTTTTTCTAAAAGACGGTTTAATCAGGCTTGGCACACATAATTTAAAAATAATTTTTAACTATTTTAGAAAATGTATACATAATGATAAACTTAATTTTTTAAATAATAATACCAAAATTTTCTTAGGGTGAATTTTTTGTATTTTTCTGAGAAGTTTTGTTTTTTGATGAATTATGAAAAATACTGAATTTTAATTGAAAACTAAATTTTCATTAAAATTGTTTATAATGGTAAATTATATTTTTGAATTTGTTTTAAAGTAAAATTAGTTCAAATTTATATCAATTAATATAATTTCGGCCATTTTAATAATTTTTATATTTAATTAATATATAAATACTTTGAAAACCTTCGAACATTTTCACTTTAAAAACTCACTTTCTCATCACATTTATGGAATTAATTTTAAAATAAATTTTATCACTTTTGCGAATTTAATTTTTCCAAATTGATTCCATATTTAGAATTAATATAATTTATTTTATCTGATAATTTCAATTTAACTTTTTACCAAAATTATTAGTGAAAATAGTTAAAATTAATTATAGTGATTAAGATAAAAACAAGTTTACGTAGTGGTTAAAATTATAATATAAGTTGTAAAATTGCCTAAAAACTTTTCCAGTACCCATTTTATGGAAATATTTCTACCATTAACACATTATGATCTATTTTTATGAGTTATTTCAAAACTATTCCATGAATTGACCTATATAAAAAGTTAAATAAAGAAAAAGACAAAAAAGGAACCTCAATTGCCTTTAATATTTATAAAGCATTGGAATAGGGAAAAAACATCATATGTTCGCTTATAAATATTATTTAAAAATATAAATGAGTTATTGTTATCAGAATAATTTATCTTTAATTTTTAGAGGTTAAATAATTACTTAAAATGCTTAAGAAATTCCAGCACAATAATCATTTAGTTAATAATTAAATAGAATAAATGATACTAAAAATATTTAAAGTGATGTAAATTGAATTAATTATTGTGTTTCATTAATTTTTTAGATGAAAAAATAATGTTACATAATTTTTAAAATAATATATTTTAATTCCATCATTGTATTGATAATTTTTAATTCAAATTAAATAAATAATGTCAAAATTGACATTAATGTTATTTTACAATAAATGATATTTTATTAAATGATTTAAAATTACAAAAAAAACCCTATCTTATGAAATGTAATTTTTAAATTTAAATAAACATAAAATATGGTCCATTAATGTACCAATTTATCTTTTATAATGAACATATTGACCCCTAAATAGTAAAGGCTTTGTTAGCATGATTAGGGTTAAAGTAGCGTTTTTGTGCACTACATGCACTTATGTTAAAATTAATTTCAAACACAAATTAGATTTTTTTTATAAATTATATATAATATTTAAGAATTAGTGGTTCTAAATTTTCTAATAATTATCACTTTAATTTAGCCTTAATGGATAAATTACTTAGGTTATAAAACTAGTTACAATAATGAAAAACCAAAATGGTAAAAGTGGAGAAACTTAGAAGTTAAGGAATAAAATTATAAAAATGCATTTATTTTTATGTTTGGGAGGTGTGTATCGACCACATAAACTCTCCCCTCCATTATTATTCAATTTATAAGACACATGAGGTAAGGGAGGTCTCCTAATAGTGAATACTTTTGAGTATTTACAAGAATGGCACTCCTCCTCAACTATAAAAGGGCACTCGTTCTCCCCCCTCCTTCACACCCCTATAGCAATTTGTATCAACAAAACCCTACCCAAATCACTTTAAAAAATACCCCCACCCCTAATCATATAATCCTTATTTTTTTTATAAATCAAACCTTTTAATTTTTTTAGTTCAAACCTAAAGAGGATACTCGAAGAAGAGGTAATGTTCTTCTAAATGTGTTTTTATTTTATTTCATTATCCACCTCCTTAAATTATTTTTATACCATTATTATATAATAAAATAAGTATATTAAATATAATTATGTGTTTTTCTATTAATTTTATGAACTAAAACATCACACACTTCCATCAAATGGGTTAGGAAATCATCATTTGTGTGTACGGTGGACTATCGTCTCGAAAACCGATTTCGTTCATTTTTCCATTACCAAATTTCAAGGTTGATAATAATGATATATTTATAGTTTATATATGATATTTTTTATATTTATGATGTTTTTATTATTTTTTAATTATTATATCACACATACCATCATGATTTCCATTTTTTGGAAATACGATAACATCACTCATGTGTACGGTGGACTACTGCCTCCAAAGTGATGTGATTCATTCACACTTTATATGGAATGTATTAAGGATGGTTTTAATGAAAAAATGTCATATGTATGACATAAAACGATACTATAATTATAATATATATATATATACCATTTAATTTATTTTCTTTCAATACGATAAGAAAATAAAAACAACATTCATGTCTACGTATGGTATAGCATCTTCATGAACGATGTATTTCATTTAATATCACCAAATTTAAGGGATTAATATAAATATATATGTACTGAATATATATGATATTATATCATGCTTTAAATTTTGGAGTTTATTAAATTATGAGTGAATTATGAGGAATAAAAAATAAAAATTCAAAACATACTAAAAAAAGGCAGATATTGCCTGAAACAATGAAAATAATGAAAGATTATTAATTAACAATTGATTAGATGTTATAAAAGGATCATATATGATATAATAAATATTAATATGGTTCTATAATAAGTTATTAACATGTTTAAAACCACTAAATATGAGTTTAAATAATTTTAAACCAATAGGAAGCGTTGGGTAAGGGATTTCTTAACTCAATTTCCACTGATTGGGTTAAACTTATACTTCATTGATTATGCCACGATAAGATTATGTGGGTAATGAATTTTTATTATCTTATAATTCCACTTGTTTTATTTTTATTTACATTGGATACACATAATCGATTCATTTATCAATTCTCACTTCAATGTTATGATCATTTTAAGGGTTTATTTCACAATCTCATTCTAATTGAGATTCTTTATTCTTGAATTTCCATTAAAGTAAATTATTTTATATTTGTTTAATTAACCATTTCATTTTATTCTCATATATTTATTCATAACCCTTTTTAAGTAATAGTACCAATTTTCTACTCTTTGGTACTTAAAATTTTTTAGAAAATATTTTCAAGAAAATCCGACTTCATATCTCTCTCCGGTCAGAAATATGTTTTCTTCCAAAACCATGTCTTCTAAAAATGTTTTCAAAAATGTTTTAAACTTTTTGAAATGATTTATTAAATTAATTTTAAAAAATATTACTCTTTAAAAAATGTTTTCAAAGGGATCTTTTTATCGTTTTCAAAACAATACTTGTTTGGGTTTTACCAAAAAAGTGGAAGAAAATTTTGTTTTAATGTGTACGGTATGAACAGAATTTCTAACCATCATGACCACTCAAATGTTTTCAAGATTATTTTATATGTGTCAAAGGTTATTTTCTAATAAAATTATTTTCAAAAAGTTTTCTGAAATTTTAGTTTTTAAAATTGATTTTTAAAAAAAAGGATTTTCAAAATGGGTTTCAAAATAAAAAGGATATTTTCCTCAAGAATATTTTAAAGATATTTTATGGTATTTCTATTAATAAATAAAAACAAACCTTTATTCTCACCCTAGTGGGTATATATTGTATAGATACTATCCTTAATCTTTATCTTGATGGTTTATTCTCACTTTGACCAAGGAAAGTATTGAAATTCACTTTCTTGATTCATTTTTGTTGTCATTAAATTTACCTTGAATTATTCACTAGCCTGTAGAAATTAAATTTTCCCTAAATTTCAATATTATTTATCATGGATAAATTTATTGACTGAACTGTATGTTATTTTTACATATGGTATATACTTTGACATTTATTTATTAACTTGGAAAATATTGATAAATTTGTATCCTTTACTCAATATAGATATTTGATAAGGTGAATTTTTTAATATTTAAATCAGTTATTCAATATATGAGTAATGATTTGGATAGGTGTGACATGGGTTGGGGACTGTTTAAAGTAATCTCATCGATGCAATCGATAGTCTCATGACATGAAATCAGTTGGAAACAAACCCTTCGCATTTCTAACCAATCATGTTCTAATTTATATTGTGAAAGGTATTGAAATCATTATTTCTTAAACCGTATTGTAAAAGGTACAGTGACCCTAGACTTTTACACATATCAATACATGATTTTAATCATATTAAAGCATCATATTACAAGTCAAGGATCGTAAAGTCTAGTTTCTTGGAAGACTAGGTACATAAAACTTAAAACATGGTACTAAATAAAACATTTCTTTATTTATTCTTCATAAAGAGCTCCTAACTCCCACTATACTTATAATCTTCATAGGATAACCTAGGGATAACAAGAATAAAGGGATGAGCTAAATTCCTAGTAATGGAATAAACATAAGAATAAAGCTTTAGCACATGGGTTAGAAGGCATGACATAATGATATAAAAAGGCATGAAACATATGGAATTATAACATATAAACATGAAGTCATAGTACTGTGACAGCAACATAAAACATAAATCTAGCATGATTCAAGGCTGATTGCATATAGAGCAGCACAAGTCAAGGTTAACCACCAAGACCGTTGCACATGGTGGCATGAGTTAAGGCTAACCTTCAAGACCGTTTCACATAAAGTATCATGAGACTAAACATTACCCAATGCATTGGAGAGATATATGGGAACATTCATCATAACATATTCATTAATATTCTTTACACATATATAATCATACATAATCAATCATACATAAACATAAGGGTATCCATGGAAAGAAATGGGTATCATAATCATGTCATAAAGCATAATAGATGGGTGTATTATACAAATGTCCATGAAAGAAAGGAATTAAAACATACATGGAAATTGATAAGGGAAAATATAGATATATCATGGTAAGTGATTTCAAATATAAGTGAAAACATGTAAGAAGATATTTTAAGAAATTTTAGCATTAAAACAATTTAGTGTGGTTTTAAGGAAAATAATAAAGAGCCTTCAAAATAGAAAAGGGCATAATATTTTAAATAAAACTAGAATTGAACCAAGAAAGTTTTCATAATAAAAATACTGATTTTATAAAAACAATGGTGTCTTAAAATAGATGATAGAGTTCACTTCAAATTGGGTATGAATTCGAAAAGTTCCCTTAAATGGGTTTGCTTATCAGGAAGTATTGAGGAGGGAACCACTTAAAAACATGTATATACCTGAAAGAGAATAATGAATGGAACTTGGTAAAAATGTTTGGAGAATGTGAACAGAATTTATAAGATGTATATAAAAATAACATATAACTTCATTTGGGTAAAAATAATGATAGAGCAACCCGAAGGAATAATGGAGGTTCGGGTAGAATCCCTTACCTTAAATCTGATGGTGTCCTTCACTTGATCTTAATGTCATGGATAACCAAATTAAATACATTAATTAATATTTAAATAACCTATCCTTTGTGTAATTGATTAATTATAACCTTATTAATTTCATTCTTTACCTTTTTGATGGGTTAAGAGGTTCAATTTCATTGTTTGGAAGTGTTTGTTTCCTTGATTTTCATAATTGGTTTATTTATATACATGTAAGGATAAACATGTAAGATGAGAATGGTTGTCCAAAATTGGAGTTATATGTTATTAGTGAACATAAAGCATATTACATGGTTATAAAATTCATTTGTTCATTTGGAGTGAAGATGAATCATTATATAAAACTTTAATAAAAACTTTTTTGGTTAATTAGTGGGTTTTGATCACATCGAACACATTTTGATTTATATATTAATATCATGTGAAAAAAAAAGATTCTAGAACCTTACATTATATGTAATACATTGTAATGTTCTGGAATTTCTGTATAATTTTTTTTAAATTATATAGAATTATTTCGAGACCGCAAAATCTGACGGCACGTGATTCTGAGGCCCAGAGTGCCCGGAATGATCCGTCGAAATTTTTTTAAGCTTTAATTAACAAGCGTGAGAAGTTTTCCTAAAAAAGTAGAATAACTATTAAACAGTTTCCTGGATCAGAAAACTGAGGGCACCGTTGTGTTTAGGATGGCTGGTTTATCCTAAGCGCAACTTAAGTTTAGTCGATGCAGGCCTCCTGTGAGAAAACCCAAAAATGGAATAACTGTTAATAAAATAATTAAATAAAATTATTTTATTTTTCAAATTCTTATAACTCACAAATGGTAACTCGGATTGAAAATTTGAGACCACCGCTAAACTCATGAGGGTATGCTTTTCTTAGGCTGATACTAACATCGGCCGGCACGAGCCACCAGTGAAAGTTAGTTTTTGGTCGTAAATAAGATAATTAAGTGAAAATTATTTTATTGTAAAATTCATAACTTCTCAATGGTAACTCAGATTGAAAATATGAGGGTACTGTTGAGTTTTTTGGGGAATTTTCTTCTTAGGATGAGCCTAACCTCGACTGGCACGGGTCGAGGGTGAACGTAATTAATTTATTAAACCTTTTTTCGGGTACGTTCAGTAAACGTGCGAACGACGTTTTCTAACTTTTGAACCGGTGCTCGGATTAAAAATATGAGGGCACCGTTGAATCCACAGTACTAGGATTCTCTTAAGGGGGGCTTTACTTTGACTACAATAGTTTCAGGGAAAAATTTGAGTTTTGAGACTTTTTAAAAGAAATGAAATAAAATAATTTTATTATTTTATTTCATATCCTCAAACGGACAAGCAAAGGGGTGGGGATAATGATATGTCAAGCCAATAAATGGCTTGACCTGCCAACCCTAAGTAACGATGTCGTTGGGGAATTAGGAAGCTTCCTAATTAATGAGCCCCATTAAATTCCAACTTCATTACTTACCCTCCCCCTCTCCTATATATATGGATCTTGGGGAGGGGTATTGACATACCTTCACCAAGAAATGAAGTGCTAAAGGAGCACCGTGATGCCAAACCCTTAGAGGATGGAGCTGATCCCAGCAAGAGGTGACAGGTGACACTGAACCATGAACCAAAGGATGACGTACGAGCGGTGTCATTGGGAACTTGTTGCGGGAACGAAGAACAAGATCTGCCTTCAAGCCACGGACGCTCTCCGATGAGTTACGAGGTAGGGGGTTTATTCATTTACGTTTTCTTAAAAGATTCCCTTTTCTCCGTTCTTGAAAATTATATGAAGAACGTGGGTCAACCGACTAATAGGTTGATCCGCGAATCATTCATTTTGCGGGAGGTTGTTACAGGGTGTCCTTGTGGGGTTTTGTTTGTTGTTTAATACAAGAAATTGTTAAACCCATTTTATCCTCTCTTTGATCACAAGATAACACGTAGGGTACGAGCCTAATGAACCCAGCCCGAACCCTCCGCAACTTTGTTACCCGTGCGCCTTCTGTGGAAGACCGTCAGCGTGGCGGCACCAACCAGCTACGAAGGAGGTGATGCGCCAACAGACATCGCGAGAGGAGGTCACGGCATGAAGTTGCGGTGAACATCGTAGCAGTCGACTGCGAAGTAGGTGCGGCGTGCCGCCGCGCACTGCTGGTGTGCAAAGGGGCCACGGCTCATCAGTCGCGGTAGACAGAGAAGGCAGCTGGCTCGTCGGTCGAACGCGGAAGGGAAGGGCAGTGCGCCATTGCGCCCCACCAGTCAGGTCGTGTCCCACCACGGGCCGCCTGCCCAGCGTGTCGGGACGTGCCCCACCAGTCTGGTCGTACCCCACTGCGGGTTGGGCCACCCCTTTGCGGGTCGGGCCGCACCCTTTGCGGGCCCCGCCCTACACGGGTCGAGCCGCCTCTTTTTGCAGGCCAGGCCGGACCTCAGCCCAGTAGGCTGAGTCTGCCGCCGCCCTGCCCAAACCGGGTTGGGCCAGGTTGGTCCGATCAGGTCAGACCAAACCTAGGCCCAACCGGGCCCAGAAACACTTTAAGGGCCTTATTTCGAGAACCAGACGTCCTCTTGACGAACCTTCTATGGCGTTGGGATCCTTGGAGCGAGACAGTCCTTTTGACTTACTTCATGAGAGTTTTGAAGAAACTTGGAGTATGGCTGGGTTGGATCGCACCCGAATCCAACCGGGCCCTCGGCACTGAAATGTCAATAACGCACAGACCGGGTATCCGGTTGATGCACCTTCTATTGCATTGGAACACTTATGACATGATGAATCATCAGGTTACTTCTTTTTGAGACTTCATGCTGGTAGAAATTTGACCGATGGATAGGGTAGCGGCTCTCCCAAGCAGGCTACTTACGGAAACCTATGACTGGCTGAGACCTGGCGACTGTTGATTTTTCGACTTGGAGTGACTCGACAGCCACGGTATGTGATGAGGAGGAGTACCTCAGCAGGCCATAGTGGGGAACAGCCATGGTACATGATGGGGAGGAGTACCTCAGCAGGCCACGGTGGGGGATCGGCTCTATGTGAACCGGCAGACCCACGGTACGCGATGGGGAGGAGTACCTCAACAATTCAAGGTTAATGGGAATCACCTCTGTGTGATGCGGTAGGCCCAATATACTCGATAGAGGAGGACTTCTCCAGTAGCTGAGGTGTTCGACGTTGTGACTGGGAATGTTACTTGTTCCTAGGACTAGAGAATATGTGGCTAGCTGTCAGTATTCATAGCGATCCTGTATAGGTCAACATCATAATCCTGTTTCTCTGAGTTGTATACCTAGTTTGAGCTGAGACTCTAATTGAGCTGTGTCTATTGCTTTGTTATTTGTGATTGAGATCATGCCTTGTGGTTTTCCTTGTGAAATTATGAGAGACCTTCGGGGGTCTTAGGGTCCCTACTGAGTATCGTTATACTCACCCCTACACGGGCTTCGCCCACACCTTGTTGTGTCTTGTGCAGACGACGAGAAGCTGGGATGAGGTTTGAGGGATCCAGGACTAGGCGGTACATGGAGAATACAGGCAGACGTGGAGTGCTGAGGAGGTGATCATTACCTACCCTTCAGGTAGGATCCTCGGAGGACGACTCAGTAATTGTTTTCCCTTTTTTAGTTGTATTGTTCCTTTCAGTTGTATTTGTACTTTCAGTTGTACTCGTACTTTTAGTTGGTCTTGTATTCTGGCCCCTTTTACTTTTAGCACTCCTTTTTAATACAGCATTTTACTTCATAGTTGCTTCTTTTTGTGTTTTCGGACCATGTTTTTGTAAAAATTTAAAAGCAATGTCTTCCCGTTTTAGGAAATATGTATTTTGGTGCTAGTCATCTGCCCCCTGGCCTATGGAAGGTGGGCTTGGGGTAGTCACGGCTGGGCCCTAGGGGGACGGGTCATGACAAAGTGGTATCAGAGGAGTTGGTTCTACCGAAGAACTATGACTCTAAGATTTTCAATGTAGCAATAGTGTTAAGTGTTATGAGTGTGGTTTTCAGTTCGGGGAGTCCAGTGATGGTGTGGAGGCCGACGTATCCATACACTAGGACCCTGAATTCTGATTTTTGACTCAGTGCACGGAAACACTGATTGCGTGTGTTTTTTGTAGAGTTTTTCTTGTTATTTCTTTGGAGTCATATCACCATGTATAACTTAATGATCGTGGTGCACCTTTTCCCTATCAGGATGATTCCGCGTAGACAGCCAGCTAGGATTCCCAAAAGATTACGCAATGACGGCCCACCGAGTGATGAGGCCTCGGTGTAGGGCCCTCTTACGGTGTTAGCACCTTCAGGTGGTGCACCATTATCACCACCACCCGTTGGGCAGCAGATTCCACCAGCCCCACCAACATAGGGTGCATGCCGACTGAGCGTGTTTCAAGAGTTTCAGCGGTAGAGAGCTCTGGGGTTCTGAGGCGAGACAAATCCCCAGGCAGCTGAGGACTGGCTGGAGGCTGTGGATAGAGTTTTCCACCTAGTTGGGACACCAACAAATCATATGTTGATCCTAGCTATTGGTATTTATTAGTGTGTGACCATGAGTATGGTCCGCGTGGTGATGAGGCTTCGGTACATAGACCGTTTCCTGAGATGGTACCTTTGGGTAGTGTGCCAGATATATCACTACCTGTTGGTCAGCAGTTACCACCGGTGGTACCAGTAAAGGACACATGTAGGCTTAGTGCCTTACATGTGTTTCGGCATCAGATACCCCTCAGGTTCTGAGGCGATCCCGACTCACAGGCGGCTAAGGGATTGCTTGAGGAGGTGGAAGAGAGTTACCTAGAGCTTCTACAGCTTCGGTAGGACGATATGTCGGTTAGCTGAGTATTCATCGAGGTGTACCAACCATTACTGGTACTCGACGAATATGATACGATTAGTGCATCAGGGATCAGACTTCTGAGCGAGGTGTGTTTAAGGACATCTGAGCCAGCACTATTCCTATATGCATTCCTACTTATGTTATAGTGCTAGAGAGAACCTTTGTGGTTGAATGTTCTTTGGATGAGTGGATACAGCCAGTGAATGTTAGCAGTGGGAAAGTAGTAAACTGGTTCCAGTCTCAGAGACTTAGACGTGTAAAATGTTTTGGGAAGAGGATGTGATAGGGACAGACAAATCTACAGGGCTACAAACATGGAAGCAGAGCTAGGAGAGCAGCATGAGTGTGACCCAAGGGCTCTAAGAATGATTCGAGGTATGGTATATGTCTACTACTAGTTGTCGTATTAATAGACATAGGTACCAATCATTCCTTTCATCCACAAATCTTGTCCAAGACCTAGATTTTCTGGTTAAACCATTGACTTGACCCTCACATATGAAGATACCTTTGGAAGGAGACTCGATAATCACACTTACGCCGATGGTGTGATCTGACCCTTGAGGCGAGAGTTTTGGTTGGAACCTCTTGGTGGAAGCGTTGAGGCCTTACGACGTTAGTTTGGGTATAAACTGGACATCCACAGTTCATACTCAGATTGAATATATTAGGCAAAAAGGTTGTGGTTTATCTACAACGTTGGAATGGGGTTTTCCTTGGTCGGTGAAAAAGGAAACCCAAGAAGCACTAGATAAACTCATGCAAAGGAGGGTACTATAGATCACTCTTGATTTGGCCGGACTTACCCTTGTGGCAGTAGAAGTTTTCAGTTTTTAGTTCTTGACAGGAGTGGCAGAGTGTGGGGACATCTTTTCAAAATATTTTTCCAGGGTTACCTCCCCGAAGGGAGAGGGACTTATGCTTTGTCTAGGTACTACCGGAGATTCATGCCCTACTTTTCTCGATTTGCAGCACCATTTTCATCATTGACGAAGAAGGGGAAACCCTTCATATGGACGGAGATATGCCAACATAGTTTCCAGGAGCTAAGGCGGAGACTGATGAGTGCCCCTATCTTGAGGCTACCTGAAGAGGGAGTTGGGTATGTAGTCTACTGCGACGCATCATGGACCGGACTGGGGTGTGTCCTAATGCAGGAGTGAGCAGTGATCACTTATGGCTCACGACAGCTGAGACAGCATGAGCAGAACTACACTACCCATGACCTGGAGTTAGTAGCAGTGGTCTTATCCTTGAAGATGTGGTGAAATTACTTGATGGGCGAACATTTTACATTCTACTCTGATCACAAGAGTATCAGATATATCTTCTCTCAGAAGGACCTGAACCTGAGACATCAACGATGGCTAGAGTTCATCTAGGACTATGACCTTGAGATATTCTGTACTCTTGGGAAGGGGAACATGGTAACAGACGCACTCAGTAGGAGGTATGGTCTACAACTACTGAGTGAGGTGTCAAAGTATCTAGATGTGCTGCAGATATCCTTCGTGGATAAAGATGGAGCAGCTTACCTATAGTCTATGACTTTCACTTCCCCAATTCTTCAGCAAATTAAGGGGTCACAGCTTGAGACATTGACTGAGAGGCCCGACATGCTTAGATATCCTTAGGACGGTCTCCTAAAGGATTCTCTGAAGGTGGGGAGCATTTCAACCTCTTCAGAGGACGCACCATGGTACCAGTGACGCTTCGGGAGGAGGCATTGAGGGAGATCCATACATCCCCTTTAACGGTACATCCTAGAGTGGTGAAGATTTACCAGGACCTCCGGCGTTAGTAATGATAGCCAGGGATGAAGGAAGAAGTGGAAGAGTTTGTATCATGATGCCTCACTTGTTAGCAAGTGAAAACTGCTTAGAGCCAGCAGAAGTCTTATGCCGACAGGAGGAGGGAGACCATGTCTTCCTATGGGTCTCACCTCGATGAGGTTTGTGAAGATTTGGTCGGGGTGGCAAGTTATCTCTAAGGTTCATCGAACCTTTCTTGGTTCTCAGCAGAGTGGGCGAGGTGGCGTATCATATATCTCTTCCCCCCAAAATGCATCGATTGCGTAATGTTTTCCACATGTCGCAGTTGAGGAGATGTGTGCATGATCCATCGCATGTTATCAACTAGGGTGAGTTGAACTTTGACGATGGGGTGACTTTTACAAAGTTCCCGATAGGGATAGAGGATCGACAGGAGCGAGTACTTCATGGATGTTCTATCCCTCTAGTTTGATTTTGGTTGCAACATGGGGACCTTCAGGAGAGAACATGGGAGCCAGAGGATCAGATTTGTGCTTAGTACCCTCATTTGTTTTTTTGCCTTTGTTTTGGATTTCAAGGATGTAAATTCATAAGTTGAGGAGAATGTAATGTCCCAAAATTTCTGTATAATTTTTTTTAATTATATGGAATTATTTTGAGATTGTGAAATCTAACGGCGCATGATTTGGAGGCCCAGAGTGCCTAGAATGATCCATCAAAGTTTTGTTAAGCTTTAATTAGCGCGTGTAATCAATTTTCCTAAAAAATTAGAATAACTCTTAAACGGTTGCCTAGATCAAGAATCTGAGGGTACCGTTGCGTTCAGGATGGTGGGTTTACCCTAAGAGCGACTTAAGTTTAGTCGGTGCAGGCCTCCTGTGAGAAAACCCGAAAATGGCATAACCGTAAATAAAATTATTAAATAAAATTATTTTATTTTTCAAATTATTATAACTCACGAATGGTAACTCAAATTGAAAATCTGAGACCACCAATAAACTCGTGAGGGTATGCTTTTTTAGGCTAATACAAACATTGGCCACCACGGGCCACCAGTGAAAGTTTTTTGTCGTAAATAAAATAATTAAGTGAAAATTATTTTATTATAAAATTTATAACTTCTGAATAGTAACTCGGATTGAAACTTCGAGAGTATTGTTGAGTTCATTGGGGAATTTTCTCCTTAGGTGGATCCTAACCATGACCAGCATGGGTTGAGGGTAAACGTAATTGATTTATTGAACTTTTTTTCGAGTACGTTCAGTAAATGCACGAGCGGTGTTTTCTAACTTTTGAACCGGTGCTCAAATTAAAAATCGGAGGGAACCATTGAATCTGTAGTGCCGGAATTCACTTAAGTAGGGATTTACTTTGACAATAGTAGGTCCAGAAAAAAGTTAAGTTTTGCGAATTTTTAAAAGAAATGAAATAAAATAATTTTATTATTTTATTTCATATCCTCCAATGGACAAGCAAAGGGGTGGGGTCAGCGATGTGTCAAGACAATAAATGGATTGACCTGCCAACTCTAAGTAATGACGTCATTGGGGAATTATGAATCTTTCTAATTAATGAGCCCCATTAAATTCCAACGTTGTTAATTACCCTCCCCCTCCCCTATATATAAGGAGCTTGGGGAGGGGTATCGACATAGCTTCGCCAAGAAACGAAGTGCTGAAGGAGAACTACAACGCCGGACCCTTAGAGGACAGAGCTGATCCCAGTGAGAGGTGATGGGTGACACCGAACCACGAACCAAAGGATGACGTGCGAGCGGCGTTGTTGAGAACCTATTGCGAGAATGAAGAACATGATCCACCTTTAAGCTACAGACACTCTCCAAAGAGTTATGAGGTAGGGGGTTTATTCGTTTACGTTTCCTTAAAAGATTCCATCTTCCCCATTCTTGAAAATTATATGAAGAATGTGGGTCAACCGATTAACGGGTTGATCCGCGAATCATTCATTTTTCGGAAGTTTGTTATGGGGTAACCTTATGGGGTTTTGTTTGTTGTTTAATACAAGAAATTGTTAAACTCATTTTATCTTCCCTTTGATCACGAGCTAACGCGGAAGGCGCGGGCCTAACAAACCCAGCCCGAACCCTCCACAACTTTGTTACCCTTGTGCCTTCCATGGAAGACCGTCGGTGCGGTGGCACCGACCGGCTACGAAGGAGGAAACACACCAACACACACCGCGAGAGGAGGCCACAGCACGAAGCTGCGGCGGACATCGGAGCTGCCAGCATCAGCTAGACGCGGAGGAGGTATATCGCACCGTCACGTGCAGTTGGTGTGCAAAGGGGTCATAGCTCGTCAACTGCGGTAGACAGAGAAGGCAGCCGACTCATCGACAGGCCACGGAAGGGAAGGGCGACGCGCCATCGTGTGTCTCCAGTGAGCAGGAGATCGTGGCCGAAGCCATGACAGAGGAGGCGGAACTTGCACCTTCGATGGGTTTCGCGGAGACCGGGCGGCACCCACGTGGTATCACAGCTTCAAAGTTCGAACGGCCTTTCGCCATTCGGGATCTCGGGGGAGTGGCTCCCCCGAGCCACCTGGCAAAAGCACTGCAAGTCGGGCCGCCTGCCCAGCGTGTCGGGCCACACCCCATCGCGGGCCGGGCTGCCCCCTTTGTGGGCCCTGGCCTACATGGGTCGGGCCTCCCCTTTTTTCAGTCCAGGCCGAACCTCGGCCCAGCCCAGACCGGGTCGGGCTGGGTTGGTCCGATTGGGTCGGACCGGACCCGGGTCAGGCCCAGAAACACTTAAAGGGCCTTATCTCAAGAACCGGACGTCCATTTGAAAAAATGTCTATGGTGTTGAGATCCTTGTAGTGAACGGTCCTTTTGAATTACTTCATGAGAGTTTTGAAGAAACTTAGAGTATGGCCCGGTTGGATCATACCTGAATCCAACCGGTCCCTCGGCACTGAAATACCAATAACACACAGAACGGGTGTCTGGTTGACATGTCGTCTGTTGCATTAGAACCCTTGTGAAATGATAGATCATCAGATTACTCCTTTGTGAGACTTCGTGATGGTTAAAATATGACTGATGGCTTGGAGAGCGGTTCTCCTAAGCACGCTGCGTATGGAACCATGCGACTGGCTGAGACCTGACGACTGCTGACTTTTAGACTTGGAGTGACTTGACGGCCACAATACGCGATGGGGAGGAGTAACTCAGCATGACACGGTGGGGAGCAGCCACGGTACATGATGGGGAGGAGTACCTCAGCAGGACACGGTGGGGGAGCGGTTCTGTGTGACCTGGCAGACCCATGGTACGCGATGGGGAGGAGTACCTCAGTAGTTCAAGGTTAGTGGGAAGCGCCTCTATGGGACGCGGTAGTCCCACTATACTCGATAGAGGATAATTTCTCTAGCCTCTGAGGTGTTAGATGTTTTGACTGGGAATGTTACTTGTTCCAAGGCCTAGAGAATATGTGGATGGCTATCAGCATTCATAGCGATCATGTTTCTCTGAGTTGTATACCTGGTTTGAGCTGAGACTCTAATTGAGTTGTGTCTATTTCTTTGTGCTTTGTGATTGAGATCATGCCTTGTTGTTTTCCTTGTGGAATTATGAGAGACTTTCAGGGGTCTCAGGGTCCCTACTGAGTATCGTTATACTCACCCCTGCACGGGTTCACCCACACCTTGTTGTGTCTTGTGCAGACGAGGAGCAGTTGGGATGAGGTTTGAGGGAGCCAGGACTAGGCGGTACATGGAGGAGATAGGCGGACGTGGAGTGTTGATGAGGCGATCTGTACCTACCCTTCAGGTAGGATCCTCGAAGGACAACTCAGTAGTTGTTTTCCCTTTTTCAGTTGTATTGTTCCTTTCAGTTGTACTCGTACTTTCAGTTGGGCTTGTATTCCAGCCCCTTTTACTTTCAGTGCTCCTTTTTACTACAACAGTTTACTTCATAGTTTCTTCTTTTTGTGTTCTCATACCGTGTGTTTGTGCAGGTTTAAAGGCAATGCCTTCCTGTTTTAGGGAATACGCCTTTCGGTACTAGTCGTCAGCCCCTGGCCTATGGAAGGCGGGCTTGGGGTAGTCACGGCACGGGCCCTGGGGGACGGGTCGTGACATACATATGTTATAGTATTTTTCAACCATCAAAATGGTTTCATGACCAGAATTGAATATGGTAATAGAAATTGAAAACTGGTCGTCCTTGAATGTCATAAATTAACACATATCAGATGGTGTTTTCATTTCTAGTAAAAAAGGAGGGGAAAGGAGAGATGATGTTGAATTATTCCATTATAATAATAAAAAATACATTAAATTCAAGGTACTATAGTTATCATAACATTTGAATGAAAGTAGGTTAGGAAAGAAAAAGAAAGGAACTTGAAAGAAAATAAAAGAAATGAAAAGAGGAATTTACCTCTTGAATATATCTTCCTTGAGAACCTCTTTAGAGGAGAGGATTTGGTCTTTTGAAGATACCAAGGGCTGATGGACATGGTAGAGGGGATTAGGAAGGTATTTTAGCAGAATTTGGACTGTACACAAGGCTTTAGAGGAGTGAAGACAAGAGGTAAAGAGGGTGGTATTTATAGTGGAGGAGAGGAGGGGTTTCCCATTATTTTAATCATTAGTTTAATATTTTTTCTCAATACTATGAATAGTGTTGATTCTTGTTACCAAAAACAGTAAAGAGAGCATGTGAGTTCAATCCAAAGTCCATTTACATCATCCATGACTCAAGCATGAAGCAGAAACTCTGGTTTTTGCATTTGTCATAAATTATCATATTTTACTATTCATCAAAATTTTAAGTATTTTAGAAAAATCCAAAAAATTCACCCCAACCATTTTTCAACATGTAGTATTAAAAAATAAACTTCATTTTATGAAAAAAAAATCTAAATATGTGAAATTTAATTTTTAATTAAAATCGTAATTTTCTTGAAAAATAAAAATCTTACAATTAAAACCGCTTTTCTAACACTTTGAAAAATTAATTAAGGTCTCATAAAATTATCTTATGATCATGAGACATAAAAATAACAATTTATGAATTCATTTTATGAAAATAAATTTTCTTTTAATTTATTAAATTAATCATAAAATTGTAATTAAATATACACGACTTACAAAAATACCAACACTTAATTAGTAATTTTTAAAATATTTACTTACTTATACTATGATATAATTATATCATATTGTCACTTATAAGATAGATAAATTTTATTTATAATTTCATTAGTGAGGTTACTATTCAATTGGCTAGTTTAGTATTTATAAGGGTCACATTACTATTCCAAAGGTCGAGTTACTATTTCATCAGTATGTGTTCCTTAACTTCTAGAGATGCCTTTTATTTCACTCATTCTTCGTTTTTAAGGTTTTTATTGTGTTATATAAGTAATCTTATGTGATTATAATATAATACATATTTATATTAAGGTAATTCCATTGATAAAACATTGGTTCGTTACAAAAGGTCTTGACAGTAAAGGTATCATGTACCTGGGAAACATGGTGTCAAATAATTAAGAATTCCCTTCATTCAAAATTCGGTTATTATTATCCATGAGGTTTCCACTATGAAAAAATATATGGATGCATTTTATTCTCATTTATTGATTAAATTTCATGTGTTATCGGTGATTTACCTTTTCATATTGATTATGCCTTATATAGTTATTTAAATGGAATGTGTGCTCAGTTATTTACCTTTTTATATTGATTATTCCTTTCCCATTTTTTAAATGGAATGTATGATCAGTTATTTTCCATTACATATTGATTATGCTTATTTATTCATGATTAATTACGCCATACTTAACCCTTACTGGTCATTTGATCTCACCCTTATTTTGTTTCCTTTCCCCGTGATTCTATGAAGAGTGCTATGTTTGATATAAAAGGATATGCTAGAGAGAATGATGTTATTCTCAAAAAAAATATGTTGTAATTTTGTATTCAAATGTAATTTAAGAAATAAATTATGTATATATTTTACCAATACTACTAAACTATTTGATCCTTTGGAATGAAATTCCTTGTATCTTATGCTAATGTAATAGTAGTAGGCACCGAATCCAGGCTTTTGGGGTTAGGGTCGCTACATTCAATTTCATCACCGAAGAATTATATTAGAGAGAGATTTTATATTAATTTTTAAAGTAAGAACGTGAAAGAATTTTAAAAAATGATATAGTAGTATGTTTTAGGATGTTTTGATTCTAAAATTTGAATATGAGAGAGATATAGAGAGATAAGGGAGTTTGAAAAAAAAATAGAAACATGGGATGAGATTTGAAAAAAAAATGATCATTTTCTCTTATCTTTGAGAGAGGAGAGAATGTCTTCTATAAAAGGTCATGCCATGGAGAATTATGAGAATATAAGTAAAGGAAAAAAGATGGGATAGCAGGATGTAGCCACCAAGAGAGAACCGGCAAGGGGCTACTGTGTACACAACTAAATATCATGCCTTTTTCGATGATAAAAATGGGCTTTGTCAACACAAAAAAGTACTGACATGTTAAGTGACCTTAAATAGTTGTGACCTTTATTAGTGAAAAAAACACTCATAAAGGTCATATTTATCAAAATTTAAAAAAATCATTGATAAAGGCCCCCTTTATCAATGATTTTTGTAGTGTTGATAATGACACATTTATCAACAATAAAAAAAAGTACTGATAAAAGTCAGAAAATATTTTTTTTAAAATTCTCTGATAAAAGGGTGCCTCAAAATCTCTTTCTATTAGCTCTCTCACACCTCCTTTGTCATCTCTATGTACCCCCATGTGGCCCCCACCCTCCCCCTCTTTATCAACCCTCATCCACCACTACCACCCTTTATCATCTCTTATACACACCATCTTCATCCCTACTCACGTGCCTAGATTCAAACCCTGGATTTCTACTGTTATTGTCAAACGACTTTACCACCACTCCATCTAGACTTCTTAAAAATTTTATGATATATATCTATTTATATAAATATATATTTATTGTTATATCATATCTAATAATATATAAATATGTGTATATAAAATATATTTGCAAGGTACCCTTTATATGTGTGTATTTATTTACATATATTAGAATATACAAATAAATATATATTTGTTTATTAACACAAACATATTTATATATAAACATTATATATACACTGGTATAGTTGTATGTGTATATATATATATATATTAATGCACTTTTAGAATGTAAATAAAATGGATAGTTTTATATTTTAAAAAAATGATTAATAAATATTTATTTCAATATGGTTTATATATTTAAAAATACATTTTTATGTAAATATGTTAAAATATTTATTTTCACAATTGATTTATTATATGTAAATATATGAAAATATGCATATATATAATTACAAATAACACTATAATATGAAAATGGGTAAAACTTCAACACCATAATATCCATATGAGTGTAACCACTGGGAATAAATTTAGTCTTGCCGAAAAAAGACAAGAAGACCCACTTAAAAGAAGCTAAAATCTCATCGAATATTTAAAAAGTAGGGTATCCCAACTAAAAACTCAACTTTGGGGGCCTTTCAGACCCTTTTTGATCTCAAACAATAGGGAAAATGACCCCCCCCCCCCCAAATCAACATGGTGCAGATCTCTTCATAGGTTTCGATTTTATATATGGTAGAGCCCAAATAGACACCCGAATCAAAAGTTATGGGCATTTAAAATTTAAGTTTTTTTCAACTTATCTTAGATTTTTCATTAAATTATTGAATTTTTATGTCATCTAATTATTATTAAATGGCCATTACTCAATAATAATTAGAAACTTATTAATTAATATTATTTTTTAATTATTTTATAATCCATTTTCACTAAATATATTATATATTAAGTGTAAATGCATATTTAGTATTATATAAATAATATTTAATAAAATATATAAAATTTATATCAATATAAATATATTTCTATATTAATATATAATTTTTAATGATATATAATTTTTTTATTAAATATAACTTGTATCAGTACTAAAATAGCATGGATAAAGGTCACCCTTTATCAGGTCTAAATAAGCACTGATAAAGGAGTTCTTTTATTAGCACTTTTTTAGCACTGATAAAGGTACTCTTTATTAGTTCTTTTAGATAACACTGATAAAGGGTAGCACTGAATTTCACGTGATCTGTAGTAGTGGTGTGTGGTAACTCATGTGAAGAGATAATGAAGATAAATGAAGCAGAGACAATGACGATGTCGATGATTTCATGTTGATAATGGAAAATGAAGCGTCTATTATGGTGAAAAAAATGATGATGACAGTACCATGTATTGAAAGACTTCTTGGTTTGGTGCAACAAATTTCACAGATGCATCGCACGGGTCGGCATCTTTGACGGGGAGTCCCGATAGAGGCATCGTGGTCAGACGAGCGGTGGGGTCGGGATCAGCATGATAGTGGCGGTCCTTAGGGGCTTCGATTGGTGATGGGTGTCATGATGGTATAGGGGAGACCACAGGACGATGGTGTTGGTAGTGATCATCGTGGATGTATACGTTCATTGCGGATGGTAGGGGAGCAGTATTCCTCAGATGAGGGATGTACAGTGATGGGGTAGATGAAATCGATGATCTTCAATGGTGTTGATGGAAGGCAACAGGGTCAGTTCCGGTGGGACAAAAAAAGAGGCTTAGATCCCAGGTTCAATCCTAGATGAGGTCATAGAAAGGAAGAAACCACCAACAAATGCAATCAGATTGGAAGAATGAGATGGTATGGATTTTTTATCGGTACCAAGCCTCTTGCAGTCCTGCATGGGGATGCTTGCTAAGAAGCATTTGCAAGTTGGATGCTTTGAAGTTAAAATAAAGTATCGGCTGGGTGGGATTTTTGTTAGGTTTCTGGTCTTTGTGTTTTCATGACCATGTATTGGGCCTAGTGTCTATGGGCCTACAAACCATGCAAGGTTGCCCCTCAACCCAATTAAAAATGGGACTATCTAAAGATTAATAAAATATAAGGCCTTTGGGATTTTAGGTAGAGATCTGGCGGCATGTCTTGATTCCCAAGATTAGAGGTGGAAAAAAATGAAGAGTTCATATGATCATGAAAAATTATCTAGGTTTCAAAATCCTTCTAGTGAGTTTAAAAAATTCCTTCAAGTGAGTTATGAAAAATACTTCGGGTGTTGTAAAAAATCATCTGGGTGAAAAAAATGCTTTCGAGTGAATTTTATAGTGTTTTGAAACTATTTAGTTTGTGATGTTGGGATCCTCCACAACATTATTCCCTAATCACGTGGTGATATGTAAATCAGGGATACCTATTATGAATAAAAAGTTTTGATGGATACTATGTAGATTTATAGATCATCTTTAATCAATGTTGTTAGGGGATAAACTGATATGGTAGTCCCTATGCAACAACCAAGATCCACTACTCTAGGAACCAAGTTCGTGAATTAATTTAGACAATTTGATTAAAAATTAAACACAAGGGGAATTAAAAATTCAAGATGAATGCAGTGCAAGAAAATTAAAGAATATAGAGATATAAAATGGTTTGTTCCACTATGGACCTACATGTATGATGATAAAACCACCATAAGACTTTATTATCAAAGAAATAAAATAAAAAAAATTATAAGTGATGAAAGGAGTAAAGAAAATAGAGAAATTTTCTGAGGACATTCCTAGAAAAAACTCATGCTACATGCAAGCATATAGGGATACAAAATCATACATGGCAACAAGAACTAAAACAAAGAAAAGTGGAATCAACTTATTAAATAGCTATGTTCAAATACCAGAACCTAGAATAATCTTGAATGGAGCTCGGGTTTTTGATGTCTTTCTTCATGTGATAAAATCCCATAAATAAGGTTGAAGATCTCCACCACTCTCCACCAGAACTCTAGATTTTGTTCTACAATGAAGAAGATGATCTGCTTCACTAGACTTTAGGAACCTTGGATCAAATCTTCTTCTTGCACTACTCTTGATCTTTCTCACCATGGGAATAAGCTGAAAACTTTTTCCATCACTACAAAAAATTTGAATCAATTTCTGATGATGATCCCCAAGGTTCAATTATAATGGAATACGAGGCGAAGATGATTCAGGTAGGTATTGTGGGATGTGGGCCATGTGGATGACCCAAAAGTGATAGGTAGTTCAACAATTAAAGTAAAATGATTTTCTCTTACATGGAGATACCCCTACATGAAATTACCTTTATGCAATCTAGGAAATACCCTTACACAGGCCAAGGGTTACCCTTATGCGAGAAGGTTGACCATTAGGATAGACATGTATTACCTTTACATGATCACAATACTTACTCTTATGTGAGAGGGATTACCTTTACACTAAAAGGCATCACCTTTATGCATTCAAGCTTTACCCTCACATAGATAGGTATTACCCTTACAAATTTAAGGTATTACCCTTACGCATGTAAGGTATTACCCTTACACATCCAAGAGTACCCTTACACATGTAAGATATTAACCTTATGCAAGTTGGGTATTACCCTTATGCATGTCAGACTACCTTTATGAGAGAGGCAATCTACCTTTACGCAAGAGGAGTACCCTTACGTGAGTCAGGAGGGTTCCCTTACATGGACAAGAGGTTACCCTTACATGAACAGGAGTACCCTTATGCAAGGATAAAGTTATTGTTACATGACAGGCTGTCTTAATATGGTATTTATCTAAAGGGTAAGGAAAACTTATGAATCTAAATATGCAGAATAAGAAATTAAATTTTCAAGAATACAAATTAATTTTATATGCTTGCAAACAATAAAATGCATACATGAAAAAATTCACAAATATCCACATTTTTAATAAAATAATTAAATAGGATGGTGTTCTCACAACTAGGTAATTGAAAAGGTACTACATTCATAAGTCCTAAGCAATTCCTAAACTTGGTCAATTGAATATCCTTAGTCAAACTATTGTTTATATTTTCTGAAGTATGTGTCTTACTGACACATACTGACCCATTTTCAATGACATCCCTAAAAAAATGCAATCTTATGTCTATGTGTTTTGATCTTCCATAGAAAACATGATTTTTAGAAAGATGAAATGCAGAATAACTATCAAAAAAGTATTAAATATTACCAAAAGATAAAGATAGTTCAATAACTAATCCTTTTAGCCAAATTGCTTCTTTGATTGCTTCAGTTGATGTTATGTATTCAACCTCAGTGGTGAAAATGGTAATAATGGATTGCATATTGTATTTCCATAAAAAATAACCACTACAAACTAATAATACATAACCGGTAATAGATTTTCTAGTATCTAAATTAGCAGTATATTTAGAATCAAAAAACTAACAGTATCTTGACTATAAGAATCATTTTTTTTCAAAACAAATACACAAATCAGAATACATAGAGACATTTTTCAGTAACCACTTTAATGCATGCTAATGTGGCATTCTAATAATTCTCATAAACCTAATCAATGTATAAAAAAAGTCTATATATGGTTGAGAGAATATCATGGCATACATGAGTCTACCTACAATGTTTTCATAAGATATTTTACTCATGACATAAATGTCATAATCACTGGTAGAGTATTGGGATAAGGAAATATTGAAGTTTTTTCCTAAAGGATCACTAACCAGATTCAAGTTATCCAAAACATATCTTTTTAATACCTTCTAAACATATGTAGATTCATACAAATAAAACATCCAATCATTTTTATCCCTAGTGATTTCCACACCAAGATTTTACTTTTCTTTCCCTAAATATTTTATTTCAAAATAATTATGCAATTAATTTTTCATTTGATTTATCAACATGATGTATTTGAAAATTAAAAGAATATCATCAACATATATGAGTATATAAATAAAAACATTCTTGAAGGATTTAAAGTAAGTACAATCATTATTTTTACTTCTAGTAAAATCATTTTTAAACATAAAAGAATCAAATTCCTTGTACCACTATCTAGATGATTTCTTAAGGCCATACATGTATTTTCTTAAAAGGAACATTTTATTTATTTTAAAATATTTTGAAAAACCATTAGTTTGTTGAATATAAATATGTTCATCCAACTTACCATGTAAAAAAGGCAGTTTTGACATCTAATCGTTCAATATGAAAATCAGTTCTGGAAGCAAAGGCTAACAACAATCTGATGGAGGAATGCTTGAAAAAAAGTGAAAAAATCTCACTATAATCAATTCCTTCACGTTGGAGGAACCCTTTTTCAATAATTCTAGCTTTGTATTTCGTTTTATTTTCACCAGTGTTCTCTTCCTTCTTCTTAAAAATTCATTTACAACCTATAATTTTCTTTTTATCAGGTTTTTTAACAATTATCCTTGTTTGGTTTTTAAGAAGAGAATCTATATCATCTTTCATGGATGCAAGCCACTACCCAAATTCATCATATTTAAGAGCTTGTTTAAAGATTTTTGTTTCATCACTACCTAGGTTAAAGCCTATATTAAAGGGAAAAAAACATCAATAACATCCTCAATAAACCAGGATGGAGACCTTATGGTTATTTTGATCCTATCATGATTTAATTGGTAGTCTCTCAGGTCACCATCTCTATCAACCTCAAACTCAGATTCAGACTCACTAATAGGTTTTGATTAAATGTTAGTTGGTTAGGGTGGATTATTGTAGACAACATCGAGTTCAGGTTATATTTCAAGTTCTAATCTAACATCAACACCAACATGTTCATATTTTTCAGGCAAGACAGGATCAGAGGCTTTCTGTTTAGAAGAAGAAACCTCATAAAAAAATAGCATCACGACTGATTATACATTTCTAAAAACCAAACTTATCTACCCAAATCGTGTACCCTTTGACACCATGTGGGTATCCCACAAAAACACATTTCAAATCCCTGGGTTTGAGTTTATCAGCCCTATTGTGAGCATAGGAAGTACAAAAAAATCTAATATGTCATAAACTAGGGGTTGAACTAATCCACATCTCTTTAGGGGTTTTGAATTCAATAGCACTAGAGGGGAATCTATTGATCCGATAGATGGTGGTATCAATACATTCTACCCAGAAGGACTTGGGAAGACTTGAATATGAGAGTATGCTTCTCAATCTTTCTAAAATAGTCTTTTTCATCCTCTCTACTGGTCCATTCTCTTATGGGGTATCCACAACATTTCAGTGTCTAATAATACCTTCAGAACTACAATAGTGTATGAAATCATTAGACAAATACTCTAGACCATTGTCTATCCTAATGTTTTTGAGTTTATTTCTAGATTTAGTTTCAACACTAGATTTCCAAAATTTGAAAGTTTCAAAGGATTCAAATTTGTGATTGAGTATGTAAATCCATAATTTCCATGAATAGTCATCTATAAAGTTCACATAGTAGTGCCCCCGCCATGGGAAACAATCCTAGAGGGACCCCACACATCATAGTGTACATATTCTAAAGGGTTTTTAGCTATATATATCATCTCCTTAAAACTAACACGTTTGGATTTACCAAAAATGCAATCTTCACAAATGGGAAGGTTGTCCGGAGTTACATCATTTAAAATTATTTGTTTTTTTAGTTCATTTAGCCTTTTTGAACTAACATTTCTTAATCACTTATGGCATAACGTAGTATTATCTTTCATGGGGCAAAGAGTTGCATTTAATTGTTTCATATGAGTCCTACCATATGAGACATATAGACCATTGGTAAGGATCCCTCTCATAATAGTGAGCGACCCCTTAGAGATCATAAGACTCCCAAAATCAAACCTAAAAGCATGCCCGTTTTTCTCTAAGATGCATCAGGGAATAAAATTCCTATTCAAGTTAGGCACCCACCTAACCTCCTCTAAGGATTTGATTGACCCATCACACAATTCTAGTGAAACAGTCATTCTACTCATGATTCTGTAGATTTTTTATTTCCTAAGAAAACCTCACCACTCTCAATCTCTCACATATTAATAAAGTACTCACATTTGGGAAACATATGAAACAAACATCCTAAATCCAGGAACCATTCAACACTCATAACATCAAAACAGACATTTAGAACATCAGTAGTATCAAAATCTTCCTCAAAAAGCAAAGAATGGTCACTATTATTAGTGTAGTTATTAGAATTAGCACTTTGAGGACAATTCCTTCTAATCTGGCCAGGTTGCTTACAATGGAAGCATTTTATTTGTTTACCTCTAAACCCTAACCAGCTCCTGGATTTTCTCTTACCTCTTTTTTCCCTCTCTTCTCAGGCCTATCTCTAACATTAAACCCCTCATATTCCTACTTAATAGATTTAGGATTCTTCTTTTAGATTTCTTTAGACAACAAGGCAAACTTAACTTCTTCTAGGTTTAAATAATCCCTACCATACATCATTGTGTCTTCAATTGAATTATAAGAATCATCTAAAGAGGTAAATAGTATGATATCCAAATCTTCATCATCCAACTGCACTTCTATATTAGACAAATCAAGAGTGATTTTATTAAAATCATCAACATGAGCCTTAACTACAATTCCAGGATGCATACAAAAATTCTACAATCACATCTTATGTAGCTGACCTACCAAGGTTTTTTCATACATAGAGTTTCAAGTTTCGACCAAATTTGGGCAGCAGTGGATTTATAAACTACCTCACGAAGGACCTTATCACATAAAGACAAGAGCATTAAACTATAGGACTTCATAAGCACTTCAATAGGGACATTAACTTCGGTGGTATCAAACTATCCATCAGCGAACAGGATAACAACTTTCTTTTTAGGACCACACAAGGAATCAAGGAGCTCATTATGGTCTAGCAATGTGTTCATCTGTATCCGCCACAGAATGAAATCCTTATCCCCATCGAATTTTTCTATGTCAAATTTCATCAATCCCATTATTAGGTGGCTCTAATACCAATTGTTAAGGGTTATGCTGATATGGTAGTCCCTATGGAGCAAGCAAGATCTACTGATCTAGAAACTGAGTTCGTGAATTAATTTAGACAATTTAATAAATAATTAAACATAAGAGGAAATATGGATTCAAGATGATTGTGGTGCAGGAACATTAAAGAACACAGAGATATAATGTGTTTCAGTCCAGTGTGGACCTATGTGCACAGTGAGAACACCACCACATGACTTTATTATCAAAGAAAGAAAACATCCAAATTTACAAGAGATGAAATCAGTAAAGAAAAAAGATAAATTATCTGAGGATCTTCCTGGACAAAACACATACTATGCACAAGCATAGAATGATACAACTTCTTACATGACAACAAGAACTGGAACAAAGAAGAGGAATTAACTTCTTATAGAGCCAGTTCAAATACTAGAACCTGGAAGAAGCTCGAATAGAGCCCGGGTTGTCGGCGTCTTCCTTCATACGAGAACACCTTGCGACGAAGGGTGAAGATCTCTATCGCCCTCCATCGAAACCCTAGACCAGGTTCGGCAACAACAAAGATGGTCTGGTTCAACAGACTTTGGAAATCTTGAACGGAATCTCCTTCTTGGACTGTTGTCGATCTTTCTCACCATAAGAAGAAGCTGAAAACATTTTCCCTCGCAACACCGAATTCAAATCAATTATCGACGGTGATCCCCGAGGTGTAATCATAATGGCAAACAAGGCGATGGCAAGTCGGGCGGCTAATGTGGGATGTGGGCCACGTGGACGACCCAGAAGCGAGAGGCAATTTGACTGTCAAAACAAAACAACTTACCCTTATGCGACATTACCTTTACGCGGGCCAGGAAATATCCTTACGCAGGCCAATGGTTACCCATACGCGAGCAGGTTGACCTTTTACGCGAGACATGTATTACCTTTATCTGAGCACAAGACTTAACATTGTGCAAGAGAGCTTACCTTTAAGCGAACAGGCATCACCTTACGCATGCAGGCTTTACTCTCATGTATATGGGTATTCCCTTTACGCATGTAAGGTATTACCCTTACACATCTAGGAGTACCCTTACGTGTGTAAGGTATTATACTTACCCAAGTTGGGTATTGCCCTTACGCATACCAGGTTACATTAACGCAAGAGACAAACTACCATTACACAATAGGAGTACCCTTACGCGAGTTAGGAGGCTATCGTTACGCGAACAGGCGGTTACCCTTATACGAACATCATGTTACCCTTACGCAATAGGTTACCTTAACGCGAGATTCAACTAAAGGGTAAGTAAAACATGCAAATCTATATATGCCGAATAAAAAATCAAATTTCCAAGAATACACATTAATTCAATTTGATTGCAAACAATATAATGCATACTTGCAATAATTCACAAATGCCTATAAGTGTGGTGTTTGAAGCACACCAGTTGGATATTTATTTGTGTGGCTCTCAGTCTAATCCCAAATTTCATCACTTTCTCCTATAAATTGCAGTCCGTGGGTCTTTCCATCACTTGTTTACGGGACAGTTGCAGATGACGATTGATTTTGATTCATTCCCTTCTAAACAGGCAAGGCAGATCCATTGCATTCGATTTATATTTATTTTTGAAGGCATTATTCAAAGGCATACTCGTACACATATTACATTACGGGATGGGATGAGGCTCCACTGTCATTTCGCCGGATTGGTTTTGTTGAGGATATTTATGTCATTTACTTCATCCTTTACAGATGCAGTGGCTGGGTCAGGGTACGATGGGTATTTTCGGAATGCAAGTTTTGGAGTGGGGTATGGAATGACGGGGTCAGGCCCTTTGTCCACGGGTCAATGCCCTGTGGTTTGGACCGAATCATCAGTTTTGATCGATGTTTTTAACAGTACTCATCAAACTGGAAATAAAATATTATTAAATTATATAATTTTTATATACAATAATCATTAAATTTAAATAATAAATGCGTAATATTATAGTTTTTTTTTAAAAACATTATAATATAGCTTAATCGGACCATTAAAGTCACGTATGAGGTCAATTATTAAGGCTTGAGTCCAGACTTATTATTAATCATGTTCTAGAAAAACACGTTTAATAATAGGGTCAAAAAAAATAGACTCGGCAATGTCTTTACATCGGGTTAGGCTTATGAGTTGGGCGGGTCAGGGGACCCTTGTACCGGTCTACTTGGTGCATAATTGTATCCATTTCATTATCATTTTTTAATATCATGTTATTATTTATCATATGTTTTTTTATTATGATATATTTTTGTTATATTTTCTTTTTTCCATTCTTTGATTTACTTTAATCTTATCAATCAAATGTTATATATTTGGTTCTTTAAAGAGGCATAACATTGATAATATGAGACTAGTAAATTATTTTTTTGTAGAGGGAAATTATCAGTGCTCTCATTGTATGATGCCCCATTAGTGCCCCAATTAGATGGACCCCCCCCCCCCCCCCCCCCGCCGCCCGTTCTCACGTCCATCGCCCGATGCACCTATGCAGCACCGTCTGCAATGTCGTACCACCACTTGTGCAAAACCATCCATTGCTCGCGCAATGCACACCCCATCTCCTATTTCATTTGTGTAGTGGATGTTCTTCCCTATAATATGTATGGTCATGAGTACCAAAAACAACAATTAGATTTGTATCTTGTGATTCAATGAATCGCTACAGTGACGCAAGTGGAGTTGCTTGGAATATCTGGATGTTCTACTCAAGCTGGAGGGAATGCGGATGGTGGGGGTCACACATCTCCTTTTTGGTCTGGGATCCTCAGCATCATACCAACTATCTGACAGTATACCCAATGGATTGTGGGGAGGGGCGACATCTCTTTTTGGCATCACAACTAGGCAGGCTCAGTTATTAGTTTCCTAGGATGCCCGACTCCTACGATTTCCTTTCAGGAGGCTAGTTTGTATCCCAGTTTTACCAACGCAATGTTGAACGAGGGTCAGAAAGGGGTGTTCGGCCTGATTGCGCTGAATGAGGAGGTGGATACTTGTATGTTCACTGCATCCAATTTTGGGTGTTTCTCCTCGAAGGACTTCCGTCGGACTGTGGCCCCTCCAGAGCAGCAGGATATTTGGAGCAGTGTGGCCTGGTGTGGGAAATTTCCAACAAAGCTCAACTTTCTTACTTGGAGGGTGAGATACCATGCGGTACCCACGTATGAAAATGTGAAGAGGATGGGTGTCAACTTGGCTTCTAGATGAAACTACTGCACGGTGCACGAGGAGGAGAGCAGAAATCACCTCTTTTTTTAGGGTGAATGGGCTATGGATGTGGGGATTTTTTGGTGGTTTTACTGGTATTCTATCCACTGGTCTGCCCGGGGCTTCCTTCATGGAAAAATGGTTTCATGGGTCACACGTCTCGGGACCGGAAAGGGAGGCGAGAGCGGTTATTCTTATTACAGGGTGTTGATGCATGTGGCAGGCTAGGAAGAGGGATAGATTTGAAGGAGTTGCATCCACTGGCAGGTCGGTTATTGCGAGAGTTAAATCTCTTCTTATTGACATTGTCCGCGGGTTCGACAGCTGGCATGAGGCTCCCTCTTTGAGAGCCTTACAGACAAATGAGGCAGTGATGTAGCTTTCTATCTCAGGCTAGTGGGGTCGCTGGGTGCGATGGACTCCACCAGCTATGGGTCTTAAGCTGAATTTTGACGAATCTTGTCTTCCGGGCATGATGCGCGGAGGAGGGGTGGTTCGGGAGTATAGGGGCAGTGTTTTTCTTGCTTTTACCGCCTTCTATGGGAGGGGAACCACTATTTAGGCTGAGGGCAGAGCTATGCATACAGGTCTGAGATTATGTATCTAGAAAGGCTTATCTATTGACCAGGTGGAAACTGACTCCATGATTATTCATGATTCCATGAACGATGAAGGATCAACTCCTTTGTCAATTTCTTATATCATTTGAAGATGTAAATCCATCCTCAACAACAACAATATTCGTGTGTCGCACACATGGCGCAAGGGCAACAAAGTTGTTGATCATCTAGCCTCCATGGCTGCGGCGAATCAAGGTTCCAATGTCGTTTGCTTTTCAAATGCTCTTTAGCTCGGCTCAGAGGGTGTTAATCTGATTGTAGGGGATTGGCTTGGTCTCCATTATTTTAGACCCCCTTTGGGTTTCTTCCCAGGACTTGTTTTTGACATGTTTTTGCTTAGCTGTTGTTTTTGCTTCCTCTTAATAAAAATTTAACATGTGATGCGATGTGACTCCCTGACTGGCTTTAGTATTAGTGGGTGTGTATTCCCTTAACCATTTTAGCATGAGTGTGTTTCCTTATTTTTGTTCCCATGAGGGTACAACGGGGCATCTCGTCCCGAGTAGAAAACGAGTGATCCCCTCTATGGGCTAGTACTAGATAAAGTTAGGTATCTTTCCACACAGTCAAGGGGTGATTCTCTCTCTCTCTTTCCCTATGTTGGCTCATCTTGTGACCGACATCCAAGGTGTCACTACCACAAAATTGAGTTTCTGCAGTGCCACCATTTATCAGCGCTTTTTTTAGTAGCACTGATAAAGAGGGGGCTTTATCAATGTTTTTTCCAAGTGCTGATAACGTGTATATTTCAAAAAAAATCATAAAAAATAATATATTGATATATAAGTATATTTATATTGATATAAATATAATATATACCTTTTTAAATATGTTTTAGATAAGGATAAATGAAAATCTAAAATTAATGTATAAAATATTTAGTAAAAGAAGCTTATAAAATATTTTAAAAACTATTTTTAATTAATAATTTTCTAATTATCATTGACTAATAATCTTTTAATAACATTTTGAAGACAAAAAAATAAAAAAAATATTAAAAGATCTAAAATAAGTTGAAAATGTAACTAAAATTTCAAAAGGTCATAACTTTTGATCTGGGTGTCCGTTTGAGCTCTACAGCATATCAAATCGAAGCCTGCGACGATCTCTACGCACTAATAACTTAAAAAAGCCTTCTGTCACATTTTTCAAGGCCAAAATGCCCAGAAGGCCTCCAAAACTGAGTTTTTAGTCCGAATATCCAATTTTTTTAATATTCAAATATAACTTATGATCCGGATATTCTATGGGAATGTACCACATATCATATCGAAGATTCTTTCATTTTCTTCGATTTGACTGGTTGTGGAGTTGAAACTGACTTCTGGATTAGAAGTTATGGTCATTTTAACATTCTATGACTTTTCAGATACACATATATATGTATTTATTCGTATATATGTGTGTGTGTGTGTGTTTTATATATGTATGTATGTTTTTATTTATTTATTTATAAACACACATAAGAAAACATATTTTATAAATGTATTTAAAACTAATCTTATAAATATATATTAATATACAAATAAATATACAGATAAAAAATTACAGCTAAATATATATAACTAAATAGAAATAAATATATATGGATATATGGATATATATATATATACATACATTAATATAACTATATATATATATATTAATATGACTAAATATATATATATATTAATATAAATAAATATATATATATATATTAATATATATATATATTTGTTAATATATATATATATATTAATATACAGATATATATATATATTAATATAACTATATATATATATATATTAATATAAATATATATATGTTAATATATATATATATTAATATACAAAACTATATATATATATATAAATAGATATATTAATAAATGAAGAGCAAAGCAATATGGTGGAGTAGTAAAGGCTTAGACGCGCAGACAAAAGGTCTCGAGTTCGAATCTTGAGGGAGGCCGGTCGAGCGCGCAGGTGGGGGAATAACCTAGCACTGTTAAAGGGGGGGTGAGAGAGATGTTAAAGGGGGTGGGGTTGGGTGGAGCTGGCTGGGGCATGCTTCAAGCATTATTTCAGCCCCCCAAAATTGCAAAAATATATTATTATTATTTTTAATATTTTTTTAACTTTTATCAGCGCTTTTTTAGTGCTGATAAAAGACCCCTTTTATCAGCGCTTTTTTTAGCGCAGATAAATGAGACCTTTATCAACGCTTTTCTAAGCGCAGATAAAAGGGACCCCCTTTATCTTCACCTCGATTAGCAGCGTTTTTTTAGCGCTATTAATGCCCCTTTTTAGCGCTGATAAATGCCATATTTGTAGTAGCGCGTGTGATATCCTTCTTAAAGGGTTATACCGAATAGGGTCTAGTTTCCCCCATAGGCTCTGGGCGCGATCCCCTATTTGTGTATCTTTGTCTTATGAGTGTCATCAGTGTTAGCAGGCTAGTAGAGTGAGTTCCTTCGAACAGACGTTACCTTGGAGCTTTGAGCAAAATCCCTAGGCTTTTAGTGATGACATACCTCAACCTAGGACTTGGAGTCTCCCTTTGAGCATATATGGTTTTATCTTGTTTATTTTCCCCCCTTGTTCTTGTGATTAGAGTTGACACCCTCTTGATGCATGTGTTTGGTGATTTTGGGGTGCACTACAAAGTATGTTTATACTCACCTCTACATGAGATCCACCCATATATGTCGTGTCTTATGCAGTTGAAAGGTCTTACGATGAAGTCCTATGTGGGCCATGAGTAGGTGGAGCTTAGTTGGGCTAGACTAACCACAAATGGATCCCATAGTTGCAATTTGATAGCAATTACCATTTTGTTAGCAGGCCAGACCTCCCCCCTTACTTCTTGGTGGGTTTGTATTTAGACCTTCGTATCTTACCTTACTCTTTTTTCGTACTCTGGTGTGGGCTTTAGATGTTATGCATGCATTTACATTATTAGTTATTTATTGTACCTCTTTTTACTAGTGTATAGAGATGTGTGAACATGTACAAGTACTTTAGGCTAAAACTTCCCATGTGTGTGACATATCAACTCAGCACTAGTCATCAACCCCTAGCTTATTAGAGGCGAGCTTGGAGTGTTACTCTCAACTTATCACCGATCAGGCGGACCCTGACACTACCCCATATGCTTCTGGGAGTAGGATGTTACCTAATCCTGGTAGGGCAGTTGCTCAACTAGAACATGAAAGTGTGATCGGGTGTCTCATGTATGCCATGACATGTACAAGAGTTGACATTGCATATGATGTTAGAAAGTTGAGTAAATATACGATTAATCCAGATTATGTATAATGAGATGCAATTAAAAGAGTACTCAAGTATCTAAAGGGTGCCATGGATTACTGTATATGTTATAGTGGAAACCCAAGGGTATTGGATTGTTTTTCCGATGTGAGCTGTATAACTAATCTGGATGATCAGTTTTCTATGAGTGGATGGTTTTTTACACTTGTGGGTGAGCGATCTCTTGGGGTTCAAAGAAACAAACTTATATAACATACTCCAAAATGGATTCTAAGATTGTTTCTTTAACAGCAACTGGAAAGGGAGGGGAATGGATTAGATATCTTTTATTAGATATACCATTACAGCCTATGCCAATATCTCTGGTTGTTATACACTCTGATAGTTGAGTAACATTGGCTAGGACATACAATAATACTTATAATAGAAAATCAAGACACATTGGTCTCAGACATAGTTGTGTGAGGCAGTTGACACAAGATGGTATCATAATTGTGGACTTTGTTAGATCGATCAAAAATTTAGTGGACCCACTAACAAAGGGACTTTCAAGGGATTTGGTATATAAAAATTCCTTATGGATGGGTTTAAAGTCCTTGTAAAAAAATCACCAATGATGGGACCTCAACTTAACATGTGATAACTTCACATGTATAAGTTCAATGTAGGAAATTCTATCATATGTGTGAAGGAATCACCAAAGGTATATAACATACTAGAAAAAATGGAGTTTGGTTCCTATGAGAAAAAAGGTGGTTGAGTTTAAATTTTTTAATGAATCAAGGATTCCAAACAAGTGTTGAAACATGGGAACACTTTTTGGTTTATCTATGTGAATGTAGGACTAGGGCCGCTCCAAAGAGCTTACAAATTTATCTCTAAAACATTCTTGGAAGGATAAGTGACACATGGCCATAATGGTGTCTAGGAGTAGATAAATAACTAAGTAATTTTAATGGAATTATGTAGGATGAATCTGGTTGATAACAAGAGTTAACATGTTCAAGACAGTGTCCACCTGTTTCTCTATTCATCTTTGATTTGACTATGCTATATAAAGATTCAAGTTGAGATATAAGTTATTTATGCAAGTTTTTTCCAAGATAGAATGATTATTTATTTTCAAAATGTGTTTTAAAATATTTTAAAATGGTGTGGGATTTCTGGATATTTAATGTTTTTTTAATATTAAAATTATTTTATTTTAAGTTTTTTAAAAGGGAAGGTTGTTTTTTTGGAATCCCACATTGAAAAATGGGTTGGATTGGGCATCTTTGTTCACTAGTGGACACATCTGTTCTCTAGCTGGTGCGATCTGGTCCACTTTTTTGATTGGGTGTGATCTAGTGGACAAGAATAAATCTGGAAAAGGCACGCCTTTATAGGAAATGTATTAACCCAATTCCAAGGGATATGATTCCTTATTCGATTGGGTACTTCAATTCCTATCAAATAGTCCTCATTGGATGGTAAAATAAATTCCAACCATTCCCAAGCACTCCAATCCTTCCTTTCAAATTGATATTACTTTAAAAGCCTTCAATAAGAATCAAAGGAAATTTATTGGTGCACAACAACAAATTCCTTTTATTACTCTCTTGTTTAAAATATCTTCTTCAAGGGATACTCTGCACAAAGTACTTGGTCCGAGTATCAAGCCACCTTTGTATCTCAAATAGGATTCATTAGCAACCCATAATATTGTCGATTTGCTGGGGGGAAATCAACTCTTAAGGAGAGAAACAATGTAACGTGCCTTAATGAGCTCCATCTACTACCATCCAAACTAAAGCCTATATTCATTGCCTAATGATAAAATTTACAACAAGGCTTGAATGAAGAGGTCACATGTTCAAATCCAGGTGCAAGTAGGGATGGACATGGACGAAATAATGCTGATAAAGGGGGGTGGGCACGTGCAAGTGAGGAAATATATATAATAAAGGGGGGGTGTACTGTGCTGATAAAATGGGGTCATGAAAGGGGAAACAACACTGATAAAAAGGGGTCCTTGCACTGATAAATGGGGGGGTTCTAGAGTTTCTTAGAGGTGCATGATAATTTTAGAAAATATTTTTTTTGAGTTTTATCAAATTTATTTTTTAGTGCTGATAAAGGTACCTGTTATCAGTGCTAATGAAACACTGATAAAGATACTTTTTTATCAGCGCTAAAAAACAATGATAAAGAAACCATTTATCAATGATAAAAAATCACTAATGAAGTTAAACCTTATCAGTGCATTTTTTATCACTGATAAAGGGTGCCTTTATCAACGCTTTTTAGCACTGAAAAAAACTACTGGTTTTTAAAGGTTTTTAAATCATCATCTATTTTTCAGTGCTGAAAAAAGCAATTTATAGTGCCTTTAAAATCCCAATCTATAGTAGTGTATATACATATTTTTATATTTTTACATATAAAAATTCAATTGTATAAAAAAAATATTTAAACATATTCACATATAAAATACTTTTTAAAATATACAAACCATACATAAATAAAATATAATTATCAATTTTATTTAAAATAAAAATTTATCCATTTTATTTACCTTATAAAAATGTAGGAATATATATATACACATAAAAATGTATATATCATGTTTATATATAAATATGTGTGTGTGTCTCTATATTAACAAATAGATATATATTTATGTATATATTCTAATATATGTAAATGAATATTAATATATATAGTATATTTAAATAAATATAAATATATATATTGTACATATATACAAATAGACATATATGTTTGTGTATACACATATAAATATAAATATAAACACACACACACATAAATACACACACACAGACATATATTTTATAAATGTATTTAAAAATAATTATATGAATATATGAATCAATATATGGATAAAAATATATATGTAAATATATATAAATAAATAAATATAACTTAAAACAGATAAGAAAACAAGATAAAGTAATGGTAAGGGTGTTCAATTTACATATGGAGGTCTTAGGTTCGAATCTAGGCACACACAGTTGAGTAGGAATGGGGGTTGATGTAACGCCCTAACCCCAGTTACCCAGAGTCGGTGCATTATTACATAACATTGAGATGATCACAAAAGATCAAGTCTCGAAAGACTAATTAGTTTAGTAGCCTTATAAATACAAGATACATTCATAAGTCTCACATTACATTATAAAATAAAAACTACAACAACATAGTCTCCATATGCCACACTCATATCCCTTAGACTATCCTTGCAAGTCAGTCCTAATATACTTCTTCGCATCTTGGGAAAAATTAAAACATAGAAATGGGTGAGCTCAGATGCTCAGTAAGGATAATAATATAGCAAAAACTTTCATAAATAAGCATAAATATTTAAGGAAATGTAAGACTAGAACAAAATCCTTTTAAACTTGAACTTCAGAATAATATGGAAAAGATAAAATCAAATAATGTCATTTACTTATTCACATGGATATTCTACTAGTCGAATAATCACATGCAATATCAATAGACACTATCATAATGATAGAATGCCTAATGCTAGACTTCATAACCATTTTGTCAAGGCCTTGTGACAAGACACTAGTTTTTCTCATGAGACCTATCGATGCATCGAGGAGCTATAGCAGGATCCACCCGTCACTTACTAAGTCCAATGCATTCCTCATATTAAAAGGTTCAAACATAACATAAACATTCATATTAAAAATAGCATACGAAATGTCAATAATTTATCCATAAACCATGAATGGTGCAAAAATAACACATCCACAGTCAAACATCTCAAAAAACCTTCAATACAATATGGATGTTTTTTATCATAATAAATCAACTTCAATTAAGCTTAAAATCCATCAAAGGATGTTGATATAGATGAAATCAAAATATTTTTAGAGAGATATCTCTTTCTATTTTGAAATCATTTAAAAGTCACATAATTATAAAAGAAAACATTTATTTTGAAAATATTCTTATAAGCTTGTAAGGGAAGCTTCAATAATGTTATAACGGAAGAAAATAGCCACACCCGCCGTATAAGTTAAAAAAACATTCTTAACTTAATTTTGTTGGGAAGGTCATAAAGTACCTTGTTTGGAAAACGACAGAAAGATTCCTTTCAAACCATTTTATAAAAATTCAAACAAGGGTATAAATGAATTTAATCCATAGTCTAGTAAATAGTAAAAATGTCTTGAAATACGTTTTTAAGAAACATGGATGTGGATGATAAAGAGGTCCCAGTATATACTTACGTAAAAATAACCTCGGATAATAAAGAGATTGTGAAATTAACCCTTACCTTGTAATTTTCCTTGGTCGAGGGTACGTTAACCTCCTGTATAATAGTGAAATCATTTTTATTAAATTATACAAGAACTATATACATTAATATGATATCATATATGATCTTATAATATTGCTCTGTTAATGATATTTTAGTAGTATCATTATTTCGGGTGTTAACTGATTCATTTTCCTTTATATGCTTTGTTATGTAAATAATGTTTGTTATGGATAGGATGTATCTTATTCATATTCAGAATGATATTAAGTCTTTAAAAATTATTTTTAATCATCAAATGAAAATTAGTCTTGAATGATTACGATGGGGAAATGAATCTCATCGTGTTCGTGGAGACGGTAATCCGTACGTACGCACGAGCGACAATATCATTATTTTGATTTAAAATTGTATGTAAATAGATGGTATATCATATATAAATAATCATTAACATGTTATATTTATTATTTATATCAATTATAAATCATTATTATACCCATCAAAATAATAATGTATTGAATAACAACTACACCACGACGTGAAGACGGTAAGCCGTACGTATGCACGTATCGTGATATGTCATTCACAGGATGGATAAAATAATGAATATGGTTGTAACATATTTATAATAACATCACAGTATATATAAGATACTGGAGTAATTATTTTACAATGGAAAAAACAAGTAAAGAAGAAGTGGAAGAAAAAAAACTTGGAAGATGTGATGAAATATTTACCTCTTTTTCGGGTTCTTCCTTTTGATTTGATCAAAATGGCTCATTAGGTTGGCTTTATGACTAAATTAATGCCTCTAGAATGAAGGTATAACAGTTGGGAGGATATTTGGGCAAGGGTTGGCCGAGCCAAATGGCTTTGAAGGTGTGAATTTGAGAGAAGGGGAAGTTCCTTTTTATAAGAGGGGTGGGGGGAACCTTAGGAAAAGATTGAAATATTATTTTATAATAAAATAATTTTCCATTTATAATGGATCCAAATTGAATTATTTAAAGTCTAAGGTTGGTATGGGTCAAAAACCTCTCAACAAATAGGTTTTAGACAGGTTTGGGTCACTATATTAACCTTATCTTTTAGATTTAACTCTTAGTTAAATAGATTGACATTTACCATGTCTCTTTGTATTTTTATATTATATGGTTAATAAACTTACTATAAACTTCCAAGATAACCCAAAGTGGTTCATTAATGATAAAAATATCATTATATAAGTCTTTTTTCTGAACCTTATATTTTAGGATTATTATATCGACCAATAATATTGTATTTCTAAAAAAACTCATTTATGTCAATTTTGACATTATTTAATAATTGATTTTTGTTAAAGTCCTAACAACTTTATTACTTTGAAATAAATACATTTAATCAACCCTAACATGTAATATTAACCTATAAAATTATTTTAATTCATTAAAAGTCTCAAATTATATTTATTTGGATATTCATAATATCAATTATTTTAATCTTTCATTAATATGGTAATTACTGCATCATCATTGTGTCATAAATAAACTTAATTATTTAATGTCTAAAAATTATAAATAACATACCATTATGTAGGAAATATTTTTATCTTTATAATGAATATTTATAGTCTAATTTATCTTATGTGTAACCCTATATTAAAAATGGTTTAGTTATTAAACTTTGAATTTAACACTTTTAACGCTTCTTTGAATTAAATATAAATAAATGTCCTAATATAATCCAAGTGGACATAAAGGATAATAATTTATTCCTAATATTTTTTTGGTTGAATAAAACTTATCCAATATAATTAGGACATGTGTTAAGGTGATAATAATATCATTTTTACCTTTAATTACCCTATTTACTTTTAACCGTGACAAATAAAAGTAAAAAGTTACTATTCACCAAAAATTATTTTCATCTTATTAAACCAAATTTATTTACTGATATAAACCATGTCTTTTATATTTTTGAAATTCAACTCATATAAGTGGTAAAATTAAGTTTTATGCAAATTTGTAAATGCTCCTAGGAGGTGGGTAAAAGACGGTAAAAAGTTCAGTAAAATATTTTATATCTAAACTTATTATAAAATGACTCCAATGAATTAAATTAAACTTATATAGCTTTATGTATATATTTTGAACTAAAATAAATTTAAATAAAATAAATAATTGTTTAAATAAAAAGTCACTTTTAAACCATAACTCAGTGTTTTTCACTATTCATCAAAAATTGAATGATTTCAGAAAAATATCAAAAATTCACCCTATGCTAATTTCGATAATCCAAATCCAAAAATGAAGTCCATTTTGAAAAATAAAATTTATAAAAATTCAAAAAGTGGGTATTACTATTCATAACAGCTAGTTTGATTGGTCGCGGTGTGTTAGAATCTCGAAGTTGCGTACAATGCAAACTGTTGCATTATTCAAAGGGAAACGTACCATAGAAGCTTGGGGTGTTACATTCTCCCCTCCTTCAAATAATTTCATCCTTGAAATTTATAGAATATTACTGCATAAAAAGATTTGGGTGGTTCTTCATCATAAGTTTCTTGGGTTCCCACATTGCCTCTTCCATCTTATGGTTTCTCCATAGAACTTTTACCAGACGAGTCGTCCGGTTTCTCAACACTTGTTCTCTTGTATCAAGAATCTTGACAGGCTATTTGCAATAAGACAGATCAGGTTTTAGTTCTAATTCCTCATAGGTGAGGTGAGTACATGCATTGATTCAGGCATGTATTTTCTCAACAATGATACATGGAACACATCATGAACTTTGGAGAGACTTTGCAGTATTGCCAAATAGTAAGCTACAACCCCAATTTGTTCTAGAATTTCGAAATGTCTAATGTACCTGGGACTTAATTTACCCTTCTTACCAAATTGTATAACTCTCTTCCATAGATATACCTTCAAGAAAACATGATCTCCTACCTGAAATTCCAAATCCTTCCTTCGGTTATCAACATAGCACTTCTACCTACATTGAACTGCTTTGATGTGGGTTTGGATAACCTTCACCTTCTCCATCGTTTCCTCTACAAGTTCTGGGCCTATGAGTTTTCTTTCACCAACATCATCCCAACAGGTTGGTGTGAGACATCTCTTTCCGTATAACACTTCATATGGTGCCATCTGAATACCTGAATGGAAGCTATTGTTATAGGAAAATTCTACCAGAGGTAAATATTGATCCCACATACCTTTAAAGTCAAGTGAGCAAGATCTCAACATGTATTCTAAGGTTTGAATAGTCCGTTTTGATTGTCCATCAGTTTGAGGGTGGTAGGCAGTGCTCAAACGAAGTTCAGTATCCAGGGCTTTCTGAAGAATTTTCCAGAATCTTGATGTAAAATGGGGATCACGATCAAAAACAATCAATAGGGGTACACCATGAAGTCTTAAAACTTCATTAATATATAGTCTTGCTAAACGTTCAAGTGGTAAATCTTCTCTTATAGTAAGAAAATGTGCTGACTTGGTAAGATGATCAACAATGACCCATATTTCATCATTCCTTCTAGGTGTCTTTGGTATCCCCATGACAAAGACCATTGTAATATTATCCCATTTCCACTCAGGTATAGGAATAGGTTGAATGAATCCTCCAGGCTATTGCCTTCCAGCTTTCACTTATTGACAAACCATACATTGTGACACAAAATCAGCAATCTCCCTCTTCATGTTGTCCCACCAAAAATGTTCCTTCAAATCTCTATACATATTAGTGCTACCAGGGTGTATAGAGAAATTGGATCTATAAGCATCATCCAACAATTCCATTTTTAGATCAGGTATGTTAGGAACACAAAGTATCTTCCCAAATTTCAAAATTCCATCTTCATATATGAAGTCACTCAATCTCCCATCGTTCACAGCATTAATTTTCTTTTGAAACTCCTCATCATCAGCCTGAGAACTTTTTATCTTTTCTAGTAAAGATGGTTTGGCAACCATTTGAAAAAGTATTAATGTTTCACCTTCCATGATTATTCCCATATCCATTTTCACTAGATCCATGAAAATAGAATCCCTTAAAACTCTCATCTTGTTCAAAACTCCATGATCCTTTCTGCTCAAAGCACCTGCTACCTTATTTTCCTTCCCCGGGTGGTAGTGTATTATGCAATCATAATCCTTGATTAGTTCAAGTCATCTCCTTTGCCTCATGTTGAGTTCTTTCTATGAGAAAATATACTTCAAACTCTTGTGATCGGTATATATCTCACATTTTTCACCATAGAGATAATGTCTCCATATCTTCAAAGAAAATATTGCAACTGCTAACTCAAGATCATGAGTAGGATAGTTTTGCTCATGAATTTTTAGCTGTCGTGATGTATAGGCAATAACTCTATCATTCTACATAAGGACACAACCAAGTCCTTTATTTGAAGCATCACTATAAATAACAAACCCATCATTCCCTGATGGTAGAGTCAAGATAGAAGCATTGACTAATATTATCTTTAGTTCTTCAAAACATTCTTCACACTCTTTTTTACAAACAAATTTAACCCCTTTACATGTGATCTTTGTTAATGGGTTATCCAACCGGGCAAAATTCTGGACGAAACGTCGATAATAACCTGCTAAACCAATAAAACTGTGTACCTCAGTTATACTCGTTGATCCTAGAAATTCTTGGATTGCCTTAGTCTTTGAAGGATCAACAAATATTCCATCCTTAGAGGAAATATGACCAAGAAAAGAAATCTCTTGAAGCTAGAATTCACACTTGCTAAACTTCTCATATAATTCATTTCTTCTAAGAGTCTTCAGGATAATGCACAAGTTATTTTCATGATCTTCATATATTTTAGAGTATACCAAGATATCATAAATAAATACCACTAAAAACTCATCAATATATTCCTTGAAAACTCTATTCATTAGATCCATGAAGACAGAGGGTGCATTAGTCAGCCCAAAAGGCATTACTGTAAACTCGTAATGCCCATACCTGGTTTGAAATGCTGTTTTCAGAATGTCTTCCTTCTTCACACACAACTGATGATATCCAGATCGAATTTCAATCTTTGAAAAATATTGAGCTCCATAAAGTTGGTCGAATAAATCATCAATGCGAGGTAGGAGATACATGTTCTTTATTGTTATATCATTGATTTCTTTGTAGTCAATGAACAACCTCATAGATCCATCTTTCTTCTTAACAAAAAGAACAGGGGCTCCCCATGGAGAAACACTAGGGTGAATAATCCCTTATTACTTAATTACTCTTGTTGTTTCTTTAGTTCCACTAATTCCATAATGGCCATTCTATAAGGGGTCTTTGATATGGGCCTTGAACCAGAAATTAAATCAATGGAAAACTCAATTTCTCATTCTGGAGGATGTCCAGGTAAATCTTCTAGAAACACATCAACATATTCTTGCACAATAGTTATGTCCTCTATTTGAACATTCCTTTCCTCACCCACAATTATTTTGTTCTCTTCCTCCCTAATAATTTAATTTAGTTGAGCTACTGGGGGTGGATCAAGATAAGAATCAGGTGGTGACGTTTCTGCTCTAAAGATAAGGTACTCATTATCATCATCGAAAAGTGTAACCTTCTTCTTCTTACAATAAATTTTCTCATCATGGTCCAAAAGCCAATCCATTATGAGGATTATATCAAATTCAGTCATGGGTATGATTATGAGATCAGTAGATAAAGAACATTTATATTCCCTGATGGGAACTAATTCACAAAATTTTGTTGCAATGATACTTAGGAGTTTTGACTGACAACTCCCTTGTTAAATCAAATTGAAAATATCTAATTTTCTTAGAAAATTGTGAAGATATGAAACAATGCGATGATCTAGAATCAAATAAAGCATTGGCTAAACTTGAGGAAACCATTAAATTACCTACCACCACGTCTTTCAGAGCTTTAACCTCAGTAGTAGTAATCGCATAAGCTTATCCTTGATCCTTTGGCCTTTTATGAGGTAAGTTTCCTTTTCAATTAGGATATTCATTTGCATAATTCCCCCTTTATATATAATTGTAGCATTCAACATTGACAGCCTCTTTCTTCCCCTTGCAATCATGATCTTGGTGGCCTTTTTCACCACACTTGTAACAGACTCCCATTCTCTTTAGGCAAGTATCGGGGTGTTTCTTCCCACAATTATCACAGGGTGGAAATTCAATTCTTCCCTTCTTCTCTGTTTCCTTATTTCCTTTCCTAGAGTGTTCAGTAGATCTCTTCTTCTCTTACTTTTCTTTAAAGTCGTAAGACTTAGAGAATTCATTTTCTGTCTTGATAGCACACAATACAATATCTTCGTACGATGAGAAGGATTGTGATACTAATTCTCAATGGAGAAATGGTTTTAACCCATCAAATAAACGGTCAATCTTACTTCTTGGGTTACATATATAATCTGCAGCATTCCTTGCTAACCTTGTAATGTTAGCTTCATACTTTGCAACATTCTCATCCTATTTTTGTCTCAGACTTAGAAATTGTCTTTCCATATCCGCTCGATGGTCACAAGGAAAGTATTTTTCTAATAAAAGTTATTTAAACTCCCTCCATTCCATATTTGATACTTCATCATCTTCTTATGTGTTTTGAATCAATGACCACCATTGATGAGCATCTCTAGTGAGGTGATAAATTACCATGACAACTTTTTCCCTTTCGCAACTCCCCAAAGCGTGAAATATTTTCTATAAGGAATTTATCCATTGCTTAGCCACTAATGGATTTGTACTCCTATTGAATGTTGGTGGTTTTTCCTCATGAAGCAGTCTAACATTGGTCCTCTATGTTGTGGATTAGGGTGCTCCATATGGGTAAGGTTATTATTCATAACCTGAGTGAGTTGTCCCAGTATGGTGATAAGATGATCAGCACTAGTTGCATCACAAGCTCCACTATAATTATCTTGAGTAGGAGGGAAATCCCTACATGGATTACATGCATTGATACAGTTTCTATTCCTTCCACTAGGTGCCATTTCTAAACAATGGCATAAACTAGATTAGTTTATGAATCAAAATACATAATTTCATACTTGTAAAACACTTAACATAAATTGAACAGTTTATGGATATAATCCATAATCATAAAAATGTTTTCTTTAAGGAAGTATATACTCATAAACCCTTCATAATGGTTTGTAAATAAAATGATAATTATCCTAAACATATCCCCCAGGAGTGTCATAACCAAGAGTGCAGCAAGGCCCGTTGTCGTGCACCAGTTCCCATTTGAGTCTAGATCAAAGTGGTGTTTTCAGGTTTTACCCCTAGGTACATCTGCGCCAGAGCCACCTCTACCTGATCATATCCAGACAGGGATGTATTTCTTGGAAAACTCACAAAATCTCTACAATACCAAAATTCTAGGGAGTTCTTCTATACTAATTCTCAAAGTCTATCTTAGGATAATGTGCTATAATCAGAGATTTTATAAATCTAGCTTCCAAGGTTTGTACTAAACTTCCTCTGATACTAACTGTAATTCCCCTACCCCAATTACCCAGAGTCAATGCATTATTACATAACATTGGTATGATCATAAAAGATCAAGTCTCGAAAGATTGATTAGTTTAGTAGCCTTGGAAATACTAGATGCATTCATAAGTTTCACATTACATTATAAAATGAAAAACCACAATAACATAGTCTTCATATGACACACTCATATCCCTTATACTATCCCTGTAAGTCAGTCATAATATACTTATTCGCATCCTAGGAAAAATTAAAACATAGAAAGGGGTGATCTCAGATGCTCAGTAAGGATAAAAATATAGCGGAAATCATAAAAATTTAATGAAATGTAAGACTAGAAAAAAGCCTTTTAAAATTTAACTTTAGAATAATATTGAAAATATAAAATCAGATAATTCTATTTACTTATTCACATGGATATTCTACTAGTCGAATAATTACATGAAATATCAATAGCCACTTTCATAATGATGGAATGCATAATGCCAGACTTCATAACCATTTTGTCAAGGCCTTATTCCAAGACACTATTTTGTCTCATTAGACCTACCGATGCATCGAGGAGCTATAGCGGGCTCCACCCATCACTTACTAAGTCCAATACATTCCTCATATGAAAAGGTTCAAACATAACATAAACATTCGTATTAAAACTAGCATATGAAATGTCAATACTTTATCCATAAACCATGAATGGTGTAAAAATAAAACATCTATAGTCAAACATATCACAAAACCTTCAATAAAATATGGAATTTTTGTATCATAATATATCAACTTCAATTAATCTTAAAATCCATCAAAGGATGTTGACATAGATGAAATCAAAACATTTTTTAGAGAAATATCTCTTTCTATTTTGAAATCATTTAAAAGTCATATAATTATAAAAGAAAACATTTATTTTGAAAATATTCTTATAATCTTTTAAGGAAAGCTTTGAAGATGTTATAATGGCATAAAATAACGGCACCCGCCCTATAAGTTAAAAAACATTCTTACCTTAATTTTGTCGGGAAGGTCATAAAGTACCTTGTTAGGAAAACAACAGAAAGATTCCTTTCAAACCATTTTATAAAAATTAAAACAAGGGTATAAATGAATTTAACCCATAGTGTAGTAAATAGTAAAAATGTTTTGAAATACATTTTTAAGAAACATGGATGTGGATGATAAAGAGGTCCCAGTAGATACTTACGTAAAAACAACCTCGAATAATAAAGAGATTGTGAAATTAACCCTTACCTTGTACTTTTCCTTGGTCGAGGGTACATTAACCTCCTGTATAATAGTGAAATCATTGTTATTAAATTATAAAAGAACCATATACATTAATATTACATCATATATGATCTTCTAATATTGCTTTGTTAATGATATTTTAGTAGTATCATCGTTTCAGGTGTTAACTGATTCGTTTTCCTTTATATGGTTTGTTACATAAGTAATGTTTGTTATGGATAGGATGTATCTTATTCATATTCAGAATGATATTAAGTCTTTAAACATTATTTTTAATTATCAAATGAAAATTATTCTTGAATGATTACGATGGGGAAATGAATCTCATCACGTTCGTGGAGACAGTAATACGTACGAACGCACGAGCGACAATATCATTTTTTGATTTAAAATCGTATGTAAATAGATAGTATATCATATATACAGAATCATTAACATGTTATATTTATTATTTATATCAATTATACATCATTATTATACCCATCCAAATAATAATATATTGAATAACAACTACACCACGACGTGGAGACGGTAAGCCGTACGTACGCACGCATGGTGATATGTCATTCATAGGATGGATAAAATAATGAATATGGTTATACCATATTTATAATAACATCATAGTATATATAATATACAGGATTTATTATTTTATAATGGAAGCAACAAGGAAAGAATAAGTGGAAGAAGAAAAGAACTTGGAAGAGGTGATGAAATATTTACCTCTTCTTTGGGTTCTTCCTTTTGATTTGATCAAAAGGGCTCCTTAGGTTGGATTTATGAAAAAATTAAGGCCTCTAGGATGAAGGTAGTACAGTTTGGAGTATATTTGGGTAGGTTTTGGCTGATACAAATGGATTTGAAGGTGTGAATTTGAGAGAAGGGGAAGTGCCCTTTTATAAGAGGGGTGAGGGGCACCTTAGGAAAAGATTGAAATATTATTTTATAATAAAATAATTTTCAGTTTATAATGGATCCAAAATGAATTATTTAAAGGATAAGGTGGGTATGATTTGAAAACCTCTCAACCAATAGGTTTTAGATAGGTTTGGGTCACTATATTAACCTTATCTTTTAGATTTAACTCTTAGTTAAATAGATTGACATTTACCATGTCTCTTTGTATTTTTATATTACATGGTTAATAAACTTTCTATAAACTTCCAAGTGAACCCCAAGTGGTTAATTAATAATACACCTATAATTATATAAGTCTTTTGTCCAAACATTATATTTTTTGGATTATTATATCAACCAATAATATTGTATTTTTTTAAAAAACTCATTTATGTCAATTTTGACATTATTTAATAATTGATTTTTGTTAAATTCCTAAAAAATTTATTACTTAGAACTAAATAAATTTAGTCGACCATAACATGTAATATTAACCTATAAAATTAGTGTAATTCATTAAAAGTATCAAATTAGATTTATTTGTATATTTATAATATCAATTATTTTAATCTTTCATTAATATGGTAATTACGGGATCATCATTGTGTCAGAAATAAACTTAATTATTTAATGTCTAAAAATTATAAATAATATACCATTATGTAGGAAATATTTTTATCTGTCTAATGAATATTTATAGTCTAATTTATCTTATGTGTATCCCTATATTAAAAATGGTTTAGTTATTAAACTTTGAATTTAACACTTTTAACTTTTCTTTGAATTAAATATAAATAAATGTCCTAATCTAATCCAAGTGGACCTAAAGGATAATATTTTATTCCTAAGCTTTTTTTTAGTCGAATAACACTTATCCAATGGAATTAGGACATGTTTTAGGGTAATAATAATATCATTTTTTACCTTTAATTACCCTATTTACTTTTAACTGTGGTAAATAAAAGTAAAAAGTTAATATTCACCAAAAATTATTTTCATCTTATTGAACCACATTTTACTTACTGATATCAACCGTGTCTCTCAGATTTTTGAAATTCAAATTACAGAAGCAGTAAAATTAAGTTTTATGCAAATTTGCAAATGCTCCTAGGAGGTAGGTAAAAGACGGTAAAAGGTAGAGTAAAATTTTTATATATCTAAACTTATTATAAAATGACTCCAATGAATTAAATTAAAATTATATAGGTATTATGTATATATTTTGGCCTAAAATAAATTTAAATAAAATAAATAATTATTTAAATAAAAAGTCAGTTTTAAACTATATCTCAGTGTTTTTCACTATTTATCAAAAATTGAAAGTTTTCAGAAAAAATACCAAAAATTCAACCCAAGCTAATTTTGATATTAGGAATCCAAAAATGATGTCCATTTTGAAAAATAAAATTTATAAAATTTCAAAAATTGGGTATTGATATTAATAACGACTAGTTTGATTGGTCGCAGTGTGTTAGAATCTTGAAGTTGCGTACAATGCAAGCTATTGCATTATTCAAAGGGAAACGTACCATAAAAGCTTAGGGTGTTACAGTTGCGCTAATGGGGGGGTTGTGAGCATGCATGAGTAGGAGAGAGGCTGGGGTCCAAGAATTGACTAGGTGGTGCTGATAAAGGGTGGTGTGGAGAGTTTTACCCAAATAATTTGAAAAAATATATTTTTCTAGTTTTATCAGCATTTTTTCTAACGCTGATAAACTTAACCTTTATCAATGCTAAAAAAACACTGATAAAAGCAATCAATTTTATCATCGCTTAGCATTTCAATGCTTTTATATCACTACCAATGCTCATTTTGAGCAATGATAAAGGGTGATTCTATAGTAGTGCATGACATGAAGGGAGATAACTGACCATCATGGTCGACAAAACTATTCATATGAAATTAACAGCGCATAAAAAATATTCTATAATAATAAATTAATCCTATAATAATTAAATCCTAAAATAAAATATTAATAAAAAATTAAATTACAGGCATGAACTAAAATTGATAAAGGTGATCCAGATTTCCTACATTGAAGGGGAGCCACTTTAACATAAGTTATTTAAAAAAATTCTCTGATTATGTATGCAAGTAATAATGTGATGAGGAGGTTTAATCATGTTAATCAATTATTTAAATGATATAAATTAGACCGATAGTAAATTATATCAGTGTTTAATGAAACACTATGACCCAATAAATACTACATTGATGGATTCTCAATCAGATCCATAGTTTTTAAGATATAATTATTTCACTTAAAAATTATACAACCACGCACACCATTCAATTTAATTAAATGATTAAATTAATTAGATCACTAAAAATCAAAACCCCTCTGATTCACACCAAATTTCCATCCAAATTATATCACATTTTGAACTCAATGAAACCCTCAAAAAATTTATTTATGGCCATTTACTAGGTCTAAATTATCATTTACTCACTCCAGTGTAAATTGACCAAAATGCCCTTGGAATTTCACAAACTCAAATCTAAGAATTTTCAAGAATTTAAAGGTTTGAATATAGTGATCACACAAAAGAATCAATTTCAAATGGTGTTCTTAGTTATGTGAAATCTATAATTTTCTTATCAGGGATGTGGTTACCAATAGTGCATTGTTTACTTACATCCTATTGAATTGTTCGACATTATTCTAATGAGATATGAGAAACTATTAGTTGTGAACCAACATTTATCTGTTAAAAATAAATAAAGGATGATCCGAATGAGTAAAATTATTAACCTCTCTATAGTAAAACATTCATGTCCTTGTTGTGTTTTTTTGGTCTTTGGGTTTTAGTGAAAGTGTCATGTTATTATTTTGGGTTGTATGTCATGCTTGTATTGTTGGTGTATATTGTTAGAGTTGGCATCCTAGGACCAATTTTTTGTATTTTTTTACATATATATTCAATGTATTGAATATTAATAAAATATCCTATTATATATTTTTCATTGTTCTATATGACTCTGATGTAATAATGTCCTAGACTATACATTGTATTAATAAGGTCATAGTAGTTCCCCACTATGATGAGAACTTTGAAACGTTGTGAAGATATTCTTAAATAGTGTTCTATGGTTGGATAACGTACTATGATAATTCATATAGTATATATAATTTCATGTAAGAGTACTCGTAAGTGGATGAGGCTTCCTCTCATGAAATTTGCACTTAGTAATCTCTAAGATGAGAGATTATGAGAATAGACCCGACAATAGGAATTCCACATGTTTTGGTGTCATCAGAAATTCCTATCCATGAGTGTTTGTAATGGTTCTTATACTTTAATATTATCATGTATACGTGTCATGAATCACATACTTATATTTTCTAATGAAAACTGTCACACTATATGTTGGTGGGAAATAGGGTACATTGGGTGCGTCATGAATGACATTTTATTAATGGATAACTCCAGGAAGGATTTTTCCCTTCCATATTTCTTGGCCCTTTATTATAATATAATTATCTCCCTAAATTCTATGGTCATGGTGTAAGAATGAGTTTATTTCAGATAGTCAAAGAAAGACATATCAAGCATAAAAGTTGGTGACACGGTTGTGCAACCTGCTTGATGAGATATTGTGATAAAGGAATTATATTACATAGTGAGTGTTTTTATGCGGTTGTAATCATTGTGACATTAAGTTATTTCTCTTGGGTTCCTTGACCCATTACTAGACAACAATTTTGGAATTTAGGCAAGCTCGTTTAATTCCAATGAGAAAGAATCCTAGAGGGTCACACACTAAGTGTTACCGATGATCTTAATTAAAAACTAAGTGAATTTCATTAATAAAATATATGTTACTCTCAATGTTGGGAATGTGTTGATCCAAATTTTTTGTTATTTTTTTTATTTTGATGCTCATAAACACCCACATCTATATTTCTAGTGAAGTTACTTTAAGTGAATTTTAGGATAATAATCATTGAAATTATTATTTTATTCTAGAATAATTTTTAGAATTTAAACTCATATAATGTTATTTTATTTCTCAAAGTATAATTATTATGGACATGTTTATAAGAAGTCTAAAAACACTATTTATATCCTATGTTTTAAGTGGAACGTATGGTTTGTGTACCCCACATTTGCAATAAATGTATGGATCAGGAACCCCATTTTTGGATGTAACCCTACATTTGAGGAAGAAATGTATGGTTCATCATCCCTAATTTTGTAATCAACTATACATTATCAATCATACTTTTTAAGTTTAACACTACACAGAGAAACCCTATGTTTAACTTGGTCAATTACAGAGTTTTGAATTATGGATTATTTTTTGTGTTTTCTACAACAACCTCTCCAGAATTAAATATCACTTTAAATGTGATTAAAGCCTGATTCAAAGGCTCATATTAAATAGATTAAATCATTCATATTTATAAGGGAAGTTACAAATTTCTTTGAATGTTTTAAATTCAAATACTCACGATTTATTATGTGATATTTATGGATCTATTTGACCTGAAATAATTCATCCATCATGATAAATACTAAGAGTTTATTCTTCTAAAGATATATATTTTCATTTGAAAATAATAACGTGTCTTCGTCTCTGGAGCTACACTTTAGAGACATATATGTTTTGATTCTTATCTGTTTGATCAACTCGATTGTTTTTGTTGGTGTATTTTTTTGTTAATATTTTATTTCAGTTCAAAAAAGCACTTATTAGAGTTACACTTTGGAGAAATACATGGTTGATCATCTATATGGTGTTTTTATACTATTGTTTATTGAAAATGAATAATATTCTGCTACTTCATTTTATTGAAAATAATTTACATTTGTCATTTACTGCTGCAACTATGATCTGAACTAGTATTCAACCTATTTATCTTAATATATTTACTTTTTAAGTGTCAACTACTCATACTTAGTCATGGTGGAGTGTTAGATTCTCATAATAACCCTTGGATTTTTTAGTTCCCTATAAAAGAACCATAAGGCCATGTAAAAACCTTGTTGTAAAGGTGTCAATTGCTTACACTCAGTTGTAGAGGTCTCTGGATAAAATGATCTACTAGTGAAAATTACCAATCTCATTTAGTGGAGTGTTGTTGGAGTGTACTATGGGATTTTTTTTCCCTGACCACTATATTATTGTGTTCTTTTATTTATTTATTTTCTACTACTTACTCTTCTTAAAAAGAGAAGGAAAGAATCAATTCAATCTCAAGAGAGAAGTATTATTTCTATCAAGTTGTTAAAGGAACAAAATTCAGCCCCCCTCTTGTGTATTCATCTTTTCCATTCTATCCCAAAAATTGGTATCATAGTTTGGGATCCATTGGATATATTTCTTTTTGTAAATCCTTGAAGATTCTAGTATTTGTACCCTATACCAACAATTGGTATCAGAAGTTAGACTCAAGTGGTTACATTTCTTTTGACTATAAAAAATAGAGTTAAAGATCCAAATAAAGATAAATCTTAATGGATTATCTTAGAGAAGGTATGTCAATGATCTATACACATTATTTTAATGGTGACAATTATAGATGCTGGAAATCACGCGTGATTATTTATATGAAAAATCTTAGAATAAGATTTTATTTAAAGATAGTCAATCCCTATGAAATTCTTGAAGAAGATCTAGAAAAATGGAGTGATTATCAAGAGAAAGAATATGATCTTAATTTGAGAGGTATGAATGCTATTGTATTGGATTAGGAATCAATGAATTTAATTGAGTCTCCCAATGTGCTACCACATATGAGATGTGGTCAAACATTTCTATTTCCTATGAAGGAATTGATAATGAAAAAAAACTAAGATAAAACTGCAAAATTAAATTTTGATACAATTAGGATGCACTAATATGAAAGCATCACTCAGATGAATGGAATATTGACAAAAATTTTCAATGATATTATTGCCTTGGGAGATCCAATTAACCAAATAGCTCAAGTTTTAAAGGTACTCAGAGTTATAACCTTTAAGTGGAATGGAATATATTCTATTATTCATCAATCCACACCAGTTAAAGAATTAATAATGAAATAACTGATTTAAACCTTGATGATATATGAAGTTGAGATGTAATCCAAAGATAAAATCACATTTATATCAAAAAGAAAGATGTTTCACTTAAAAATACTATGAGATAATTGTTTGATTAAAGTTATCGAGATTCAAGTAAAGAGCTATCAAATCTTAGAAAACTATGCAATAAGAGAAAGAAAACGAATAAAGAAGATGGATGCTATGAATATAAGGGAAAAAGTTCACACAAAGTCTAACTATACTTTGATTAAAGATAAAAGGAAAAATAATTATAAAATAAAAGGTAAGAAAGTCATGAAGACTAACCAGAGTGCTACTTCTAATTCAAGTAATGAATCCGCTACAAACTCTTAAGCCGAGCATAAAAATAAAATGGTAAATCAATGTCTTATGACTGATGTTGATGATGTATACTCCTCTTACTCTTAAAATTATAATTCAGGAATTTTTTCTTATGACGAACTTAATAAATATTGATTTACACTTCAAGAGAAATTTGAACTTCGAGAAATTTCATTTCATGGTAGAGAATAGTATTTTCCTGGTGTATATAGTGTCAATAAATTATTATACAGGTTGATAGTTCTAAGGTATATATTATTAAATCCTTTCTATATCCTAAATGTGTTCATCATACAATATATTTCATAGGACATGTGAGTTTCTATCACTACTTCATTATAGATTTCAATAAGATTTCTCCACCCTAATCTAGATTTCTTTAAAAGGATTATGATTTTTTGTTTGATAATTATTTTATTGTATATTTTGATGAGTTAAAGAATATCCTCACCATTGCACTATTCATATATCACCACAATGGTATCTCCCACTTTAGATTATGTGTGACACTTAAAACTTCATAGTTGGAGTGGTTTTATATTATTTGGTGGAAGGGCCCATATGAATGCCACAATAATGGAAAAAGGAGTTTCTTGTTGTTATATTTTCTTTAGATAATTCTGGTTCTTATTTATGGGATATAAAGTTGTTGTTTTATCTTACCATGTAATATTAAGATGCCTCTTGAAGAAACCTGATGTGAATTCAAGACTTATCTATTTCATCTGTCTTCTTCAAGAGTTTGAAGTTGAGAAAAAAGATATGATGAGGTTGAATAACTTGGTGAAAAAATACATTAGTATGATCCCTCACACATTTGAGCATGGAAACTCAAATCATATACCACTTTGGGACACATTTCTTGATGAGCATCTTTATACCCACTTAGATACACATCCTTGGTATGCTAATATAGTTAATAACTTGGTTTCTTTTAAAATTTAAACAAACCTAAATAAACACCAAGTTAAAAAATTAAGGAGTGATTATAGGTTTTATGTGTGTGATAATCTCTACCTTTGGTGTATTTGTAAAGACCATATTATTAGGAGATATATTCTTGACCATGAGTTTGATTTTTATTTTTATTTGTGCCACACACTTACTTATGATAGACACTTTTTCCCTCAAAGGATATGTAGGAAAGTCTTATAATATAGATTATAACATACTAGCATTTTCAATGATGCCTGTGTATTTTTTAAGACATGTTCATGTTTCCAATACACCAAAAAAAATTCTAGGAGACACAAGGTACCTCAATAACCCATATTATTCTATGAGATTTTTTATGCACGGGGCATTGATTTTGTGGGTTTTTTGTTCCTAGATCATTTGGTTTCATGTAAATTTTGGTTATTATTGATTATGTTAGCAAATGGGTGGCATCTAAGGCCACCAGGACTAATGATTCTTATGATTTATTGGATTTTGTTGGGGTTGAATTTTTTTATAGGTTTGGAGCATGAAAGGTGATCCTCAATGACTAAGTGTTATGATTTTTCATTAAGAATTTTGGTTCTACCCTTAAAAAGTATGGAGTGACACACAAAACATTAACTCTTTACCACCCCTAAACAAAATGACCAGACCAAACTTTCAAATTGAGAATTGAAGAAGATATTATAGAGAATTATGTAGTCAAATATAAATGATTAAAGCAAGTTCTTAGATGATTTTCTTTAATCTTAAAAGATGACATTCAAAACTCTCATCGACACGTCCCCATAACTACTACAAAATAGGTCTTTAACAGTGCTGGCCTTTATCAGTGCTAGAAAAAAGCAGTGATAAAGGTACCCTTTATCAGTGATAAAACAAGCACTCATAAAGGGTACCTTTTATCAGAGCTTTTTTTCTAGGCCTGGTAACAGGCACCCTTTATCAGTACATTTTTTAGCACTAATAAAAGGCAATCTTTATTAGTGCATTTTTTTAAACTCATAAAGGGTGTCCTTTATCAGCACTTTATGTTTAATGTTGATAAAGGACACCTTTTATTAGCACTTTATTTTTATCACCTATAAAGGAATCCTTTATTAGCACTTTTTAGTGTTAATAAAAGTATGAATAAAATAAAATAATGAAATAAATAAAAAATAAAAATGACCTTATTAAAATAATATTAAAAATTTTATTAATTAAATAATTATTAATAAAAATGAATAAATTGATTATACTATATATAAATTCTAAATAGTATATATTAAATATATAGATATATGTGAAATAAAAATAAAAGAAATAAAAAATAAAAATAAGTAAATTGAGAAAAATATTAAAAAATTTATTAATTAAATAATTATTGATAATGTTAATAAATAATATATATTAAATATATAGATATATATATGAATATATATAAATACGATTTATATAATAAAAAATATTATTTATTCTTTACATTAAATATTAATATATTTAGTGAATAATGGTTTATAATTAAAAATTAATATGAATTAAAAATACTAATTAATTACATTGAGTAATGGACATAATTGAATGACATTTTATTTTTCAATTTAATATAGATCAAACATATTATATTGATTTTATATATACATAATTAATACATTTTTATAAACATACACAAACACAAAAATATTTTTTGGGGGAATTTAATTAATTTATATTATTTATTTTATATATATTTATTTACTATGTTTTAATATTTTCAATGTGTATTCATATTTATTTCAATATATATCCATTTTTTAATGATTTATATTAATCAAACTTTTCCAAATTTTCAATATTGTACTCATTTTTAATTAATCAATTTTACTCATTTTTAACATGCATGCACTTAAGATTAAATATTCATTAATAATGTTAAAAATGCATTTGTAAAAAAATATTTATAAATAAATATATTTATAAATGTATATTTATTATTTTTATATCATTTATATTATAAATAAATAAATAAATAATATTTGTCTAAAAAGTATTTATATAATTATAAATAAATAATTATAAAATTATAATAAATTTATTTAAATAATGAATATATTTACTATATATATATATATTTATATAAATATATATAATGATTTAAATATTATTTTTTAAAAAGGTATTTATATAATTATAAATAAATAATTATATAGTCAATGATTTATAAAATTATTATTTAATAAAATTTATCATTATAAGTATTATAATTATATATAATAATTATACTTTTTCAAAAAAGTATTATATTTTAAAAAAAAGTTTTATAAGTATTTATGAGTGATTTTTTAGCGCTGATAAAAATAGAGATTTATCAGCGCTGATAAAGATTCATTTTATTAGCGCTTATTAACTTAGCACCAATAAAAAGTATCTTTATTAGTGATTTTTTGGAACCACTGATAAAAGTGTCATGATCTATTTTAAGAACCCTAACCATTGAAAAACCACCGCAAACCAATTCACAATATCCAAAGCTCTCCGCAGAAGTAACCTGTTGTCATCGCTCCTCGTTTTCGGATCCAAGCTCAAATCTAGGCTATAATCAAGGCTCTAACTATTCCTAGGCTCGAATCTAATACTCGAGCGATTCAAGGTTTGAATGAAATCAAGGCTCAAACAAAATTCAGGTTTTTCGATATCTCTAATTTCCTTTGGTTATCCATTGAACCTTCTCATACCAAATCTGTGTATCCCAACAAGTCCAGTCACACTATTCTATAATAAAAAACCAAAATTAATTTTTTAGATATATTGAAGCATCGTCTTCCCTGATAGCATGTGGCTTTCCTTGTGACAATATTGGTACTGTGTGACTTAAAATATATCAAACCCAATGATGGGTCATGTTGTTGTGAGGTATAATAGGCTCTCAATACCTATATTCCATGACATATACCTCTTTTCAATCACCATCTTTTGAAAAATTCATCCATATAGTGGTCGGTGTTGTCATTGGTTTGGAATATTCGATTGCAAATCACTTGGGAACCTCTTTTTCATATTTTGATTGAGAAATTAATGTGCTATAATTTCCTTGATTTTCCTATAAACTAAGGAAAATGTTTCACTAATCATAGAAATCTCGATATCATACCTCATATGATCTACAAAAAAATCATTGTGCTTTGTCCAATCCCCAAATATTATGTCTTCGACATATATGAGTACCAACATCCTTTGATCATTCTCATTCTTGATGTAGAGGGTGTGATCAACTCTACCTCACTAAAAACCAAGATTTCTTAGGTATTGATCCAACCTTAAATACCATGTCCTCAGTGATTTCTTTATATTATACAAAGAATTATTTATCTGGCACACTTTTATCTCATTTTTATCCATAATAAACCCATATGGTTTCTCAATTTATACTCCCCCCTTAAGAACTCTATTGAGGAACATAGATTTGACATATATTTGGTATACTTTTAACTACATTTGCACTGAAATAGCCAAAAAAATCAAATAGTTTTCAGTCGGGCTATGTGAGCAAATTTATCATAAATATAAATTCCTTTGATCTAGGAGTTACCCTTGCACACTATCCATTTTTATTTTGATCCACTTTTCTATAGTCAATGAGTTTATTACTGAACACCCACTTGGTTCTGATAACATTTTTGTCTTCCATCCTTGGAACAATTTCCCATGTCACATTTTTCTTATTCAGATCAAGCTCTTCATGCATAGATTTGATCCAATTATCATCCTTTTCAGCCTCTCCAAATTATTTAGGCTCTACTTGGGAAAAATAAGGTTTTTTGTAGAGTCTTACTTCTTTACGTTTTCACCTAAACTTTCTGATCACTAATGAATTTTTTTTGATTTCATCCTTGATTATATTTCTTACAGTTGATAAAAATATAGCCATATTTGAAATGATAACCCACTCATTGATACTTCTTAAAAATCACTTCATTTCTTTCATCACACATCTAATAAACACTATGTATGTTTTACTTTAATCCATATAAAAACATATCATTCTTTAACATTGAATTTTGGTTCCACCCTTAGGAACCTATGATTACCTTCCATGTAATTATCACAAATGGGATGCATTACCATTTTTAGAGAACACAATGGAGTACAAGTATTATCCTCATCAGTGCTAATGAGCTTGTACCCTAGTGGTTCAGGATCCTGCTTGGCATCCAAAAGACTCAGGATCAAATCCGGGCAGTGGAGAATTCTCGGGTACTGTAGCAGCGGCAGACTGTAGTAGGGTAATGTAGCGGTGGCGGTACTGTAGCAGGTACTATAGTTGCGTGGGTACTGTAGCAGTACTATTCACCGATGGGTTCTTTGGGACAAAAAATGGGCTTTATAGCCTTGTATGCAGGCCACTTGGCCTTGGGCCTTCGAGCTATGTAATGGGTCACCCTCTACCCAGTCTAAAGAGGTCTTTTCTTTAATAATAAATTGAGGCTTCGACCCCAACCTTTAAAAAAAAGTATTACCCTCATCAGTTTCATATCCTGAATAGTCATTATTCCAATTTGTTTCTTAGGACTCATTGTAATGACCCAAAGTATTTCAATGGAAATTCCCTTCTTAAAAATATGTCATAAAATCACATGAAAACACAACATAATGAACTACTAAGTGTTAAGTGACCTTTAAACATAAGTTTTCCACTTCTGTGTTTGGAATTTCGAAAATACGACATACACGATTGTGTTCAAGATGATTTTTGGGGTCCAATAAGAAAAACATAATTTTTGGTAAATATTAACCTACCCCTATGAATAGTAACCTACCCTTATGAATAGTAAAGAGTAGCCTTACCCATGAATAATTAAATAAAATTTAGGCATCTTAGAAAGTGACAATTTGACCATAGTAAACATTTTGGTATTTTTGTAAGTTATAAATAATTAGTTATAATTAATTAATTAATTTAAAAGAAAAATTAATTTTCTTAAAATATGTTCATAAATTAGAAAATCTATGTCTTCTAGTTTTTAGATAATTTTATAAGACCCTACGTAATTTTTTAAAGCATTATAAAATCAGTTTTAATTTTAAAAACAATATTTTTCTAGTAAATTATTATTAAATATTAAATTAATCATATTTAGAAAATTATTTTTAACGTCGAAAAATGGTTAGGGTGAAATTTTGGGATTTTTCTGAAATACTTCAATTTTCGGGTGAATAGTAAAAATACAGTTTTTTCACATAACTGGTGTATCCTAAATTGTATCATTAATGATGTAATGATGAAATAAACTTTCTAGAACATTAGGTTTGGCCAAATTATATTAAATTTCATAAGTGGTTCCTTAAAATACAATAAACTCAACTTCCAAACCTAAAAAGAACTTTCCAAAGCCTAAAGTCAAAAGGTGATTTCTTAAAGTGTCTTTTTCTCTTTCTTTCACTTTCCTTTTAATAAATTAATGAATTCGAATTATAAAGATGATTTAAAGGCAAAAACGAATTATATTATATTAATATATGATTTAGGATTTCAAAAAACTACTATTACAATTCTAACTTTTGATATATTATTTTATTTAATATTTTATTCTAAAAACACCTCCCTCCTCATGTATAAATAACCCCTCCCCTTCCCCTTGCCAAACCACACCTCTCAAGCTTCAAGCATTGTCTAAACTCTACCCAAGCATCTTCCCTATCCCCTCCCCCACATCCAAGAGCTTCTGGTCTTATCAAAAGACCAAGCTAGGTCCCTTAAGGAGGATCTCGAGATGAGGATTCAAGAGGTAATTTCTCTTCCTCTTTCCTTTAATTCCCTTTCAATTTCAAGTCCTTTTCTTATTCTCTCCCAAACTATATTTGTCCAAATGGTATGATAACTCCAGTACCATACATATACTGGAATTTTATTATACTAATGATATATTATACTATCCAACCCCCTTCTCCTCTTTCTTTTATTTTATAAAAGAAAACGTTGTTTGTAAGGTGTTAATCTATTACCTTCAAGAATGACATGTTTTATTTTTCCATTTCTACCTAGAGATCTGGTCATGAAACCATATTTATGGTTGAACCAGAATATTATATATGTATTATGTCCCATTTTAAGTTCTAGAACTAACTTATGTACATATTTCTAGATGATTAAACAAAATAAGTTCGTTGTGGTCGAAAAACAGCCCAAATTAACCCAAACGATCATCATTAAATTCCTATCTAATGATTAATCCACATGGTATACAATGTAATTAATATTAAGATCATTTTAACTTCTATAATATCATTAATAACATGTAATATATGTTCTGTATGTTTACCCATGTTCTACATGAACTTCAATTCAGGAATACATGTGAAACTCTCACGAAAACCATAAAAACGAACATTCCCGAACAATGTTTTTAAACTCTATAACTCATCAAAAGGCTCATAAAACGACATAATGAAAACAAAATTACCCCTATTAATGTATAAAATGTTCTTTAATTTCTAATTAATTAATATAATTTCATTATACATGACATTAAAGTGAAGTAAGCATTCGGATACATGGTAAGGGGAAATTCTCGAATCCAACTTTCATCCTTCAGGTTCTCCCTCTTTCAATCCTTTTTGATATGGTTACTCCTTAAAAATATTTTGTTCATAATTGTCTTTAATTTTCCGGGATATACATTTTTGTCACTGGTATTTATGAAAAACCAAATGTTTTCCAAAATAACTCTTCTTTCAGGAACACACCTTTTCCTTCTCATTCAAGATTGACGGTTCTTGTAACATATATGTTATTCCCTCTTTATTTTGGGAACCCAATGTTTATTATTGTGTTATTATGAGATAAAACCCATTCCTTTTCATGGGTTATTTATGTTCATTTATGTAATATTTTCATTGTGGCATGCATGATAAATGATAATGTTATGATGTGACGGGTGCGCCTGGAATTATACAGCGCTCCAATGCATTGGGTAAAGTGATGAATCTCATGAGTAAATGTGAAATGATGTGTAAAAAAGATGATAGCTTTGTTCACAAGCATGTGTTTTTGTTAACCACTAAGACATGATGTTTCATTTTTATGCATTTCCACATTTCTAGTCCCTTATTAATGCTTCCTCTCATGATTCTTTACCTATGTTATGAATATGCTCACCCCATGCTATATTGTTCTTATCTATCCTCTTACTATGATTCTAGCTCACCTCTTTTGATGTATATCCTCAGGTGGCTACATAAACTAAGGAGAGTTCAAGTGCCAATAAGAGGCTATAGAAGAAGAAATGAACAAAAAAAATTATGTTCGATGTTGTAATTTTTATGTATGGTCCTAGTTTTCCCAAGACACTAAACTGTTGGATCCTCTATGTGTAATACTATTATGTTGTTTATATTTAAAATGATGTAATAGTAATGTATGAAAAGGTTAGATCGCTATAGTTGGTATCAGAGGAAAGGTTTAGTTAATTTGTGAATTAGGATTAGTGAACCCAAGAGAAAACCTCTAGCATGAGTCTAAGTACAAATATGCACACAAGAATCTTTACATAGGGATCCCATATGTTATGCTTTGTTTAAATGAATAAGTTATTCATGAATTGTTGACTTAAGTTTTGTTCTAACCTTTTCTATTTTAGAAAATGGTGGGAACCAGGAGAAACCAAGCCAACAACTCGTGCGAGGGCCAATACAATGATTTCCCAAACAACATCCCCAATAATTTGGGAGGTGGAGTTCAAAACTTCATGGAGATTATTACCCAATTATCTCAGGTTATAAACAATAACCATAATAATGGGGAACTTCATCCTTCACCAAAGAGAGAGCAACTGGCTGTGGAATGTTTTATGCGGCAACGACCACCGATGTTTAGTGGATCTTCTGATCCACTAGTTGCAGAATAGTGGGTCAACTCCATGGAGAAGATATTTTCTGTTCTTCACTATTCTGAGACAGAGAAGATAACACTATCCATTTATCATCTTGATGGAGAGGCTTATCAATGGTGGGCTTTTATTAAGAACACTAAGCCAAGGTAGGAAATTTAAGAGGTGAAATGGTAAGACTTTAAGATAATGTTTCTTAATAAGTATTTCCCAAGAACTCTTCGTACGAAGATGGAGAGAGAATTCATAGATCTCAAGCAAAAAGAAGGAAAATCTGTCATAACCTATGAAGCAAATTTCACAAGTCTTGCAAGGTACGCTTTGGGTTTTGTTATCAAAAATGATAACAAAATTGATAGATTCTTTAGTGAATTAAAACCACACCTTTGAAAAGCTCTTGCAATTAAAGACTTTGGGAGTTATGAAGAAGTTTTTCGGTGTGCTCTCAAAGTGGCGATGGAGTTTGGAGAATGGTCCCATGGCTATGGTGATAAGAAACGAAAGATGGAGTTTCAAGCTGGTGGATCTAATGAAAAAGATGGGAAGATAAATCAATGACCTGCATGCCAAAAATGTGGGAAGTTACACCATGGGAACTGCCTCAAAGGGATGGGGAAATGCTTCAAGTGTGGGAAAGAAGGACACCTTGATCAAGAGTGTTGGAAAGACATAAAAAGTAAGAAGAATGTGGCAGAAGAAAGGAGAGAACCATTCATGGTTCAATGCTACAACTGTAGGGAGCTAGGGCACTATGCAAGCCAGTGCACTAAACCTCAAGTTCTCGAGGGTAATCAGTGTCAGCAGCCACCAAAGCCAAAGGAATAAGGGAAGTCTTATGCCATCACTACTGCGAAAGTGGATCAAGATAATTAATTCGTACAAGGTACACTTCCTATTCACTCAATAATGGAAAAATTATTATTTGATTTTGGTTTTACGCATTCCTTTATATCTTGCAAGTTTTCTAGAACTATAGAATTGAAGACCTGAAACCTTGAAGTAGAGATATCTATAAAAAAACCAATTGGTGCAATCATTGCAACCTAAGTGTTTGACTCTTCTCCTGTTGACGTATGTGGGAAGATTATTCCAGTGAATCTCGTAATACTTCCCTTGGTAGAATTTGACGCTATAATGGGAATGGATTGGATCTCATTATATAGAGCACATATCAACTGTCGGGAAAAGGAAATATCTTTTCATATTCTGAACCATCCCATGCTCCTCTACAAATGCAAGGAAGATCATGAATCTCCTTTTAAAAATCCTTTATCTGTGTGGGTGTTGATTCCCTATGAAGAAGCATACCTCTCCCAAATGGTTGAGTCAATGGAAGGTGCCAACCTTGTGGAAATGCCCATCATGAGAGAATACAGTGATGTATTTCCTGAAGAGTTACCTAGAATTCCCCTGTATTGTGAGGTAGATTTTTCAATAGAACTCATATCTGGATCTACTCATATCTCAAAGTGTCCCTATAGGATGGCTCCTATCGAACTGGAGGAGTTAAAGAAGCAGTTGTAAGAGAATCTGTAAAAAGGGTTCATACACCCTAGTGCATCACCATGGGGTGCGCCAGTTCTCTTTGTGAAGAGGAAGGATGGAACATTGCAGCTCTGTATCGACTATCGTGAACTCAACAAGATCACCATAAAAAACAAGTATCCTCTTCCAAGGATTGACGAATTGTTCAATCAGTTAAGAGGAGCTAAATACTTCTCAAAGGTGGATCTTTGTTCTAGATATCATCAGTTAAAGGTGAAGGAGGATATTCAGAAGACTACCTTCTATACAAGGTATGGGCACTATGAGTTTCTAGTGATGCCCTTCGGACTTACTAATGCCCCTAAAATCTTCATGGATTTGATGAATAGAGTTTTTAGACATTACCTTGACAAATTTGTGGTAGTGTTTATTGATGATATTCTCATCCACTCTAAGAGTAAGGAGGAACATGAAGAGCATCTAAGACTTGTGTTGGTGACATTGAGAAATGAGAATTTGTACGCCAAGTTCAGCAAGTGTGACTTTTGGATGAAACAAGTCATGTTATTGGGACATGTGATCACAAGTGAGGGAATTTATGTGGATCCTTCAAAAACAAAGGCTATTGAGGAATGGACCAGGCTCTCTAGTGTCACCAAAATCTGTAGTTTTCTTGGATTAGTTGGGTACTACTGAAGTTTTGTGAGAAACTTCTCATGATTGTCAAGCCTGCTAACTAAGTTAACAAGAAAAGGGGTAAAGTATGTATGGATGGAAGAATGTGAGGGAAGCTTCAAGGAGATAAAGAGAAGGCTGATCACTACACCTGTACTCACACTACCGAAAAGTGGAGAAATTTTTGTGATATAAAGTGATTCTTCAAAGAAAGTCTTGGGTTGCGTACTCATGCAAAATGATAATATGATAGCCTATGCCTCATGACAGTTGAAGATCCATGAGAAGAACTACCCGACACATGATCTAGAGCTGGCAGCCGTGATTTTTTCCTTGAAAATCTAGCAGCACTACCTTTATGGTGATAAGTGTGAAATATACACCGACCAAAAGAGGCTAAAATATATATTCACACAAAAGGAGCTCAACATGCGTCAAAGGTGATGGTTAGAGATAATCAAGGATTACGATTGATCTATTAACTACCATCCTGGAAAGGCAAACAAGGTAGCTGATGCTCTAAAAAGAAAATAACCTGCTACTCTATCCATGTTACGGATTGAGAAACACCCTATCTTCTTGGATATGCAAATCATGGGTTTAGAAATCATTAGGGTAGGGGATACATCCTACCTTTCCCAAATGATTGTGCAATAATCCATCCAAGGGAAGATTAAAGAAGCATAAAGGGATGATGTGGAGATACAAAAGAGGGTGAATGAAGTAAAGTAATGGAAGATGCATGAGTTCCATATCGACGATGATGGTGTGATTTAGTTTGGAACACGAATTTGTCTGCCTTCATCACCTGGGATAAAGAAGGAGCTATTGGACAATGCACATAGCTCAACATTATCTATCCATCCTAGTAGCACCAAGATGTACCGTGATCTCCGAGAACACTTCTGGTGGGATAACATGAAGAAGGAGATTGTAGAATATATATCAAGGTGCTTGGTATGTCAGCAAGTTAAAGCAGAGTGAAAAAAGTCCAAAGGGATGATGCATCCATTGCCTATACCCATGTGGAAATGAGAAAATGTTACTATGGAATTTTTCACGGGTCTCCCAAAGACATTGAAGGGAAATAATGTGATATGGTTTGTGGTTGATCGACTCACCAAGACTGCCCATTTTATTGCTATACGGGAAGATCTCTCGCTTGAACAACTTGCAAGGATATATGTGAAGGATATGGTGAGACTGCATGGTGTTCCACTCTCAATTTTCTCTGACTGTGATCCAAGGTTCACATCTAAATTCTGGAGGAGCCTTCAATATGCTTTGATTACTGAATTAAATTTCAACACGACCTATCACCACCAAACCGATGGCCAATATGAAAGGACTATTTAGATGCTTGAAGATATGCTAAGAGCCTGCTCACTAGAATTCAAAGGTGGATGGGATTAACATCTCCCATTGGTTGAGTTATCATACAACAACAACTTCCACTCGAGTATTCAGATGGCACCATATGAAGCTCTGTATGGAAAGCGATGTAGAACTCCAACCTGTTGGGATGAAGTTGGATAAAGAAAGCTACTTGGACCTGATCTTGTGGAAGAGATGACAGAGAAAGTTCAAGTCATCCAGAAACACATCAAAGCTGCTCAAAGTCGGCAAAAGAGCTATGCTGACAACCGTCGAAGGGATTTGGAGTTCGACGTTGGAGATAAAGTCTTCCTTCAAATATCACCATAGAAGAGAGTCATGCAATTTGGGAAGAAAGGAAAGTTAAGCCCAAGGTACATTGGCCCCTTTTAAATCCTCGACCATATAGAATCCGTGGCCTATTGGCTTGCACTTCCACCAAATATGGCTCAAGTTCATGATGTTTTTCATGTATCACTCCTGAGGAACTACATACTTGATCCCTCACATGTACTAAACTCATAGGTGGTATAGCTTGAAGATGATCTCTCTTATGAGGAGCATCCAGTAGAGATTCTGGACCAGAGAGATAAGGTTTTACGCAAAAAGACAACCCACCTTGTCAAAGTGTTGTGGAGGAACCATAAGTTTGAAGAAGCTACTTGGGAACTAGAGGAGGCGATGAAGGAGAAGTACCCTCACCTGTTTGTGTAAAGTGAAATTTCGAGGGAGAAATTTCATAAGGGGGGAATAATGTAACAAAACAAAGTATTTCAATGGAAATTACCTTCTTAAAAAATATGTCATAAAATCACATGAAAATACAACATAATGAACTACTAAGTGCTAAGTGACCTTTAAACATAAGTTTGTCACTTCTGTGTTTGGAATTTCAAAAATCTGACATACACGATTGTGTTCAAGATGATTTTTGGGGTCCAATAAGAAAAAGTTAATTTTTGGTGAATAGTAACCTACCCCTATGAATAGTAACCTACCCTTATGAATAGTAAAGAGTAACCTTACCCATGAATAATTAAATAAAATTTGGGCATCTTAGAAAGTGACAATTTGACCATAGTAAACATTTTGGTATTTTTGTAAGTTATAAATAATTAATTATAATTAATTAATTAATTTAAAAGAAAATTTATTTTCTTAAAATGTGTTCATAAATTATAAAATCTATTTCTTCTAGTTTTTAGATAATTTTATAAGACCCTACATAATTTTTGAAAGCATTATAAAATTGGCTTTAATTTTAAAAACTATATTTTTCAAGTAAATTATTATTAAATATTAAATTAATCATATTTAGAAAATTATTTTTGAAAAATGGACTTCATTTTTGGATTCTACACATTGAAAATGGATAGGGTGAAATTTTGGGATTTTTCTGAAATACTCCAATTTTCAGGTGAATAGTAAAAATACAGTTTTTTCACATAACCGGTGTATCCTAAATTGCATCATTAATGATGTAATGATGACATAAACTTTCTAGAACATTATTTTCGGCCAAATTATATTAAATTTTATAAATGGTTCCTTAAAATACAATAAACTCAATTTCCAAACCAAAAAAGAACTTTCCAATGCCTAAAGTCAAAATGTGATTTCTTAAAGTGTATTTTTCTCTTTCTTTCACTTTCCTTTTAATAAATTAATTAATTCTAATTATAAAGATGATTTAAAGCCAAAAAATAATTATATTATATTAATATATGATTTAGGATGTCAAAAAATGACTATTAAAAGTCTAAGTTTTGATATGTTATTTTATTTAATATTTTATTCTAAAAATACCTCCCTCCTCATGTATAAATAACCTCTCCCCTTACCCTTGCCAAACCACACCTCTCAAGCTTCAATCATTGTTTAAAATCTGCCCAAGCATCTTCCCTATCCCCTCCCCCACGTCTAAGAGCTTCTGGTCTCATCAAAAGACCAAGCTAGGTCCTTTAAGGAGGATCTCAAGAGGAGGATTCAAGAGGTAATTTCTCTTCCTCCCTTTAATTCCCTTTCAATTTCAAGTCCTTTTCTTATTATCTCCCAAAATATATTTTTTCAAATGGTATGGTAACTCCAATATCATAAATATAATGTAATTTTATGATACTAATGGGATATTATACCATCCAACCCCCTTCTCCTCTTCCTTTTATTTTATAAAAGAAAACGTTGTTTATAAGGTGTTAATCTATCACCTTCAAGAATGACATGTTTTATTTTTCCATTTCTACCTACATATATGGCCATGAAACAATTTTTATGGTTGAACCAGAATATTATATATGTATTATTTTCTATTTTAAGTTCTGTAACTAACTTATGTACATATTTCTAGATTAGTAAACAAAACAAGTTTGTTATGGTCGAAAAACTGCCCAAATTAACCCAAACGATCATCATTAAATTCATATCTAATGATTCATCCACATGGTATACAATGTAATTCATATTAAGATCATTTTAACTTATGTAATATCATTAATAACATTTAATATGTGTTCTTTATGTTTAATCATGTTCTACACAAACTTCAATTCATGAATACATGTGAAACTCTCAAGAAAACCATAAAAACGAACATTCCCGAACAATGTTTTTAAACTCTATAACTCGTCAAAATACCCATAAAATAACATAATGAAACCAAAATTACAACTATTAATGTATAAAAGTTTCTTTAATTTCTAATTAATGAATATAATTTCATTATATAGGACATTAAAGTGAAGGAAGCGTTCAGATACAAGGTAAGGGGAAATTCTTGAACCCAACTTTCATCCTTTGGGTTCTCCCTCTTTCACTCCTTTTTGATATGTTTACTCCTTAAAAATATTTTGTTCATCATTTTATTTCCTTTTTTGGGATGTACATGTTTGTCACTGGTATTTATGAAAAACTAAATGTTTTCCAAAAGAACTCTGCTTTCAATAACACACCTTTTACTTCTCATTCAAGATTGACGGTTCATGTAACATATATGTTATTCCCTCTTTCTTTTGGGATCCCAATGTTTATGAATGTATTCTTATGAGATGAAACACATTACTTTTCATGGGTTAGTTATGTTCATTTATGTTATATGTTCATTGTGGCATGCATGATAAATGATAATGTTATGATGTGACGGGTGCGCCCAGAATTATATAGCACAATATGAATATTTAAATGTGATGGGTATGCCCAGAATTATACAGAGATCCAATGAATTAGGTAAAGTGATGAATCTCATGAGTAAATGTTAAATTATGTGTGAACAAGATTCTATCTTTTTTCACAATCATGTGTGGTAGTTAACCACTAAAACATGATGTTTCATTTTTATGAATTACCACATTTTAAGTCCCTTATTAATGCTTCCTCTCATGATTCTTTTCCTATGTTATAAATATGCTCACCCCATTCTATATTGTTCTTATATATCCTCTTACTGGGCTTCTGTCTCACCCCTTTTGATGTATATCCTCAGGTGGATACATGTACTAAGGAGAGGTCAAGTGCCAATAAGAAGCTAGAGAAGAAGAAATGAACAAAAAAGTTTATGCTCGATGTTATAATTGTTATGTATGGTCTTAGTTTGTCCAAGACACTAAAAAGTTGGATCCTCTATGTGTAATACTATTATGTTTTTTATCTTTAAAATGATGTAATAGTAATGTGTGAAAATTTTGGGTCTCTATACTCATCTCCCATCTCTTTTATATTTCTTGTACTACTCTGAGCAGTAGTCATCATATGGATGACTACTGCTTTGAGTATTTCAAGCAACAAAGGTGCATGTCCACAAGAGATAGAGGATGAGCGACAAACAAAAAAAATACAAAATAAAATTATAATAATTTAAAAGATGAGCTGATGGGGATGAAAATTATTTATAACTTTCACCTTTCGATGAATTCAGAGGATAACACCTACCATAGTGTAGTAAGTATTTTCTTTAATTCAATTACCGATTTTCTTAAAAGAATACTGAAATTATTTGAAACAATTAAATATTGAGTTTCCCTTATTAGAATTATCTATAACTTTTACCTTTGATAATTAATATCTTATGTGTATTTATTTATTTATTATTAAAAATGAATATTTTTTGAACCCAATAGGATATATTTACTTTCTATTGGATGATTAATGTGAATTTCCATTTCACCATTTTTGTTATTGTTAATTAAAATTGTATTTTCCTCTTAATATGCATTTTTTTCGCTTCCGATTTATGTTTGTTACATGGTTGTCAATTGGTAACCGCCCAAAAAATCGCCACCATCCATGTGTCCGGTCGTGACTCGTCACCTGAGTTTCCAGCTAGATCGAGGGAGAGGCCCAACGGTGCCTTCTTCTTAATGTATCAGGCATGGGATTTGGGATCGGAATAAGGGTGAGGCAGTAATGCCCGTCCAGGAGCTCTCAAGGGTTCATCTTCTCAGAGTTGCCGACTCGTTTTGGTGCGGGATCAGATCTCCACAGAGGTGGCTCGGATTCAACGTTTACTAGAGAGAGAAGCACCACAATAGATCTGGATTTCATTTACTACTTCATGGCGGTGACTCACGGTAGCAGCAATGTGAAGCATTAGGATTCTTTGGGTATGCCTTCCCATGGATCGATGGAGAAGAAACAGTGCAGAAAGGGGAACTTGCTTTAGGGTTCCTAGATCTGTAGCATAGCAATGATGAAGTCTACAAGATCCTGTTTCTTGTACCCAGTGGTCGGAAAATCTGGTACGCACCAGATTGAGACATCGATAGTGGTTCTTGGGCTGCGACGAGTCATCTGCAAGGGGGCGTCGAGCCTAGACAACAGCAGTACTAACCCCTGGTTTTGGGGGTTTTCACCGGAGAAGAAAGGGACTCAGGCTATCTTCCTCGTTTGACAGGAGGGGGGGGGGGTTGGGGCTTCCCCTTGGCTGACTCAAACTGGAGGCACACTCCTAGCATCATCTCCATTCAGCGCTCTAAGATGGATCTTGAAGATTCCACTGGTTTTGTGCATGGACGGCCGACGATGGGGGTTCTCGGACAGCAACAATGATGGTGCTATAGTTCTGGATGGCAGCATCTCATCCTGGAAGATCAACCTTGTGGAGGAGGTAGGACCGAACCCTGGTAAGGGGGTTCAGTCAATTTTATTTCCGTTCATTTTCTAGGTTGTGTTTCTTTTTTTAGTGCATTGTGTTGTCCTTTCCGCCTCTTGTATCCTTTGTTTTTGTATAGTAAAAAACCCATGGTGACTCTGCCCCGTGCACGTAGGCCTATGGACGAAGCACGTAAATCCTTGGTGTCCCTTTTACTGCTTTCCATTTCCGCATTTATTCGACTTTTAAATTGCTGAATTAATTTTCCGCTTCTGGAATATTAATTCAAATATGTCAGTTTTGAATTTAATATGTTATTGTAATTGCCACTTCCAGTGCATTGTTTACTGTTGTTGAATTCACTTGTTTCATTCCTATTGTTATGTAATTGCAACTCGAACATTATATGTTTATCAATTTTCATGTAATAAATTGAATATAAATGTTGTTTATGCATTTTGGATTTTGACGAATCAAAACACCCAATAGTTCTTGGGCTATTACGTGGGGACAGTCTCTTGCGTAGGGGTGCTCCCCGCAACAAAGTGGTATTAGAGACTAATTGGGTTTAAGTTTTTCTTTGTTAAAATTTTAAATTAAATGTTCATTGCTTTCAAATATTTTGTTAGTGGATTTTACCTATTGCAGTATGCTTTGATTTTTTTGTTCAGCTAGGTCGTTAGCTCTCTTGGGCTGTAATTTTATTCTGCTGCTGGTAGTTTGATTCCTCATTGTTTGCATTCCTATTTTCTTTGCCTGTCTAAACCTCAAAGATTCCTCTTGGTAGTTTCTACCTATGTGTGTCTATGGTTTCGGGGTAGGAATAGGTACTTTATGAGGTTTGCCTATGTTTGAGAGCCGGTTAGTATTAAGGTCTTGGCAGGATCATGTGTCTCTAGTGTCTACCTTTTTCCTAGGAGATGATCTTATGTTAGCTCGGCTGTGTTCCTCCGCATCCTTTAGGATTGTCTGCTCCAGGTATGGTCCTGTAGTGAGTTCAGTGTTTAGGCTTGGATAGTTTGTGGGGGTAGTGTCGCTTGGTTGATCACTAAGCTTCTTTGTTTGCTGTTTAACCCTGTTTAGCGTCTTTGTATGGTTTCATGGGAACCGTGTGCCGTTAGTAAGACTAAACTAGGATTTGTGGCCTTTTGCGGCTTGTTTTCCCCTGGTTTCTAGCTGGCTCCTAGCCTTTTGTTCTCACGTCTTAGAGTTGTCTTAGGATGTTGGGACTGGTTGCATGTGTCATTGCAGTTTCCCTTTTGTGTGAGGATATCTCCTTTTGGATTTTGTTTAGGCGGTCTTCTCCTTGGGTGGAGATTCTGAATCCATGTTTATAGGATCTTCTGGTGCCTTGCGTCGAGAGTCTTCCTATTAGAGTTTTCAGGCGGCGTGTCTCGGTTTTAAAGCTGACGGTGATTAGTACTTTGGTCCTATTTTGTCTTTGTGGGTTCATGTGGAGACCTATTTGGGTTGTTTCATTTACTATGCATGCTTCTCCTCTCCGTGTTGCTCCTGTTGCTGCCTCTAGCCTTAGGAGAGTGAGATGGAAATTTGCTCTGGGTTTGTTCTTCTAGTATGTCCTGGTTTTGGGTTGGTTTCTCTAGGATGTGACCCGTTACGAGTGGTAATTGGGCATGGGCAGTGTTTAGAGTGAAAATGTCATGTGAATAGGTTCGGTGAAGATCGGGCTTCATGACAGTTATGTCGAGATCTCTTTAGCGATATTAGGCGGTTCCTAGACATCATTAGGAAGCTAGATTGAGATGGGTTTTCTTGGTCGGTAGCGTGCTGCCCTTGGATCGCCGGTGTTCTCATGGGTCTAGAGTTTTCCCTTAGTACTCATGGGACTGCATTGGATTTGCAGTGGTACCCAGTTGTTGAGAAACCTCTCTTGTTGGCTCAGTTCTAGGCAGTGTATTCTCCTAGGGTGGAGAGTTTTCTGAGTCTATTTTAGATTCAGGTTGAGTGAGCGATTTGCTTGCTTTTGAGCTTTGTGTCTTTTGCTGCTTGTTTTCTCTGACCTGTTTTGTACTGAGTTATATTCTTTGTGAATTTCTCTAAGTTTTGGTTTGCCATGTTTTGTGTGAGGATGGATACTGCTCTTGTTTATTTGTGTTCTGCAGGCACAGGTGAGCTGATTTGGGGACCTGTTGGCATGTGATTTGTTGGTCCCGTCTTCCTCGTTGACATCATCTCAGAGTGCAAATCAGGTAAGTGCAGGTATGTGCTCTGTTTATGTTTAGAGCCATTTTTTAGCATGTTTAGTAGCTGTTTATAATATCATTAAACTTTGGGTGACATGTGTCACATTGATACATGGTTAGGGGGATTGTTTGGGTAATACCCCGTAGGTTATTTTCTTTTTAGGATATTCTCAAGTTGATGATGTTAGGTGGTTCAGAATCATCATGTGGTTTAGGTTTTAATTTTCAAGGTGGATAGTATAATGTTATTGCATATTAAATATGTTTATGAATTTTAATTAACAAGGTGGAGATTTGTGAATTTCCGTTTCACCATTTTTTTTATTGTTAATTAAAATTGTATTTTCCTGTTAATATGCATTTTTTTGGCTTCCGGTTTATTTTTGTTACACGGTTGTCAATTGGTAACTGCACAAACAATCACCACCACCCACACATCCGGCCATGACTCATCACCTGAGTTTCCAGTGAGATCGAGGGAGAGGCCCAACGGTGCCTTCTTCTTGATGCAGCAGGCACGGGAGTTGGGATCTGAATATAGGTGAGGTATCAACGTGCGTCTAGGAGCTCTCAAGGGTTCATCTTATCAGAGTTGCGGACTCTTTTTGGTGCGGGATCATATCTCCACAGAGGCGGCTCGGCTTCGACGTTTACTAGAGAGAGAAGCGCCACAATAGATCTGGATTGCACTTCCTACTTCATGGCGGTGACTCATGATAGCAGTGATATGAAGTATCAGGATTCTTTGGGGATGCCTTCCTGCGGATCGATGGAGAAGCAACAGTGCGGAAAGGGGAACTTGCTTTAGGGTACCTAGACCTGTAGCGCAGCAATGATGGAGTCTAAAAGATCATTTTTCTTGTACCCAGTGGTCAGAAAATCTGGTACGCACCAGATCGAGATATCAACAGTGGTTCTTGGGCTGCAATGAGTCATCTGTAAGGGGGAGTCGAGCCTGGACAACAGCAGTACGGACCCTTGGTTTTGGAGGTTTTCACTGGAGAAGAAAGGGGCTCAGGCTAGCTTCCTCATTTGACAGAAGGGGGGTTTGGGGGGCTGCCCCTTGGCTGACTCAAACTGGAGGCACACTCCTAGCATCATCTCCATGAAGCACTCGAAGATCGATCTTGAAGAGTCCACTGGTTTTGTGCATGGACGACCGATGATGGGGGTTCTCGGACAGCAACGGTGATGGTGCTCCAGTTTTGGATGACAATGTCTCATCCTGGAAGATCGACCTTACGGAGGAGGTAGGACCGAACCCTGGTAAGGGGGTTCAGTCAGTTTTATTTCCGTTCATTTTTTAGGTTGTGTTTCTTTTTTTTAGTGCATTGTGTTGTCCTTGTCGCCTCTTGTATCCTTTATTTTTGCATAGTAAAAAACCCATGGTGACTCTGCCCCGTGCACGTAGGCCTATGGCCGAAGCACGTAAATCCTTGGTGTCCCTTTTACTGCTTTCCATTTCCGCATTTATTCGACTTGTAAATTGCTGAATGAATTTTCCACTTCTGGAATATTAATTCAAATATGTCGGTTTTGAATTTAATAAGTTATTGTAATTTCTACTGCCAGTGCGTTGTTTACCGTTGTTGAATTCACTTGTTTCATTCCTATTGTTATGGAATTGCAACTCGAACATTATATGTTTATAAATTTGCATGTAATAAATTGAATATAAATGTTGTTTATGCATTTCGGATTTTGATGACTCAAAACACCCAATAGTTCTTGGGCTATTACGTGGGGATTGTCTCTCGCATAGGGGTGCTCCCCGCAACAATTAAAAGCTCCAATCTAATGTATCTTATTTTCTCCTCATCCACCACACTTGTTGATTGATTGTTTGGATAGATCTATTTTCATTTTTTATCATCATTATTGCTTTATTGTCAGCTTATCCCTATGGTTAACAATTTTTTCATAGTAAAATCATTATCCATAGAATCAATTTATTGTTTTATATTTACAGTTTATTTATTTATTTTTAGTATTACTCATATAATAATTGTTTTCTTGTACAAATGGATTCTTTTGTTTGAGTTGGGGTGGTTTGTTTGAAGCTGCTTATGCTCATGAGGGATTGGGCTTCGAGCCTACAACTAAGATAATGAAAACAAGGAAATTCATCAAGAATTAATACAACCATTAGAAAAAGGTGAATTCTTACTACTTATTTAATTAATTTTTTCATCATTTTGTCTACTATTTTTAAGTTAATTTCCTTATCATTTTTATCTAATATTTATTTATCCTTTTTCATAGATCTTTTTGGAAGTCATATTTTTCTTTTAACTATCTTCAATAAGCCAGAAAAGAGATAAAATGATTCTTTCTTCCAATGTAACCACGTTTTCCATTTCAATTGCCTTTTTTGTCGAGATACCAACACTTCATATTGATTTGATGTTGTTATCCAAAAAAAATTTCTTTTTCTTGAAATCCATAATATTATAGGAATCTCATGTTCCCATTATGGTGAATTCCTGTGATATAATGGGAACATAAGCTTCCTCTTCTCTTCCGACTTTCAATAGCGGGAAATGTTTTTTGGCTAAGAACATCAAGTCAATATGCAGTGTTCGTAGTTTAACATAGAAAGACAATAAAAACGTGGTTAAATTGGAATTTAGGATTTTTTTAGACTTTGGGATGTGCAGGAATCAATTGCGCATCAATCCGACATACGGTGTGACCGGTATGACTCCAAATGCTTCTTTTTATTTAAAATTGACATAAATGTTAGTAAAAAGGAAAACTAACATACACAAAACCAAGAAAACATATTCTAATTATTTTGATACTTTAGGAAAATGATTCATAATTCATTTGGGATGTGTAGGAATCATCCACACCTCAATTCGACACACGGTGTGACTGCTATGACTCAATGTGTCTGTTATCAGTTTAAAAATGACAGTTTAGTTCAAAAAATGTCACTCAATAAAAACAAAGAAAATGTGCTTGGATTTTATTTATAATTTTTAAAATCAATTCATACATCATTTTTTATGTGTAGGAATTGGTCTCATGTTAAACTAATATAGGATGTGATTGTTATGGGTTAAAGTGCGTGTTTCCAATTTAAAATGACATTTTAGTAAAAAAAAGGGACATACTCGAAAATAATAAAACACATTTATATTATTTTGATACTTTAGGAAAATTATCCATAATTCATTTAATATGTGTGGGAATTAGTCATACCTCAATCCGATGCATGATATGACCAGTATGACTCCAAGTGCATCTTTTTATTTAAAAGTGACATCAATTTTAGTAAAATGGAAAACTGACATACTCAAAACTTAGAAAACACATTCTGATTGTTTTTATACTTTAGGGAAATGATCAATAATTTATTTTTTACATTTATGAATCAACATCATTTCAATCTGATACACGATGTGCCCGGTATGACTCAATGTGTCCGTTATCAGTTTAAAATCGACAATTTAGTTCAAAAAATGTCACGCACTGAAAACCAAGAAGATACACTTGGATTTTCTTTATAATTTAGAACATTGATTCATAAGTCATTTGTGAAATTTTTTAATTAGTCTCATGTCAAAATGATACACGATGTGATATATATGAGTCAAAGTGTGTGTTTCCAGTTTAAAATGACATTTTAGTAAAAAAGATAGACATGGTTTGAATGATATGACTCCAAGTGTGTCTTTTTATTTAAAATTGACATCAATTTTAGTAAAAAAGACAACTAACCTACTCAAAACTGAGAAAAAGAATTCAAATTATTTTGATAATTTAGGAAAAATGATAAATAAGTCATTTTTTGACATTTAAGAATCATCCAAACCTCAATATGATGCACATTGTGACCTGTATGACTCCAAGTGTGTATTTTTATTTAAAATTGACATAAATTTTAGTAAAAAAACAACTGACCTACTCAAAACTAATAAAATGCATTTAGGTTATTTTTATAATTTATTTAAATGATCTATAAGTCATTTTTGAAATGTAGGAATCAGCCAAACCTCAATCCAATACATGATGTGCCCGATATGAATCAATGTGTCTGTTATCAGTTTAGAATCGACATTTTAGTTCAAAAAATTCCACTCACTAAAAAATGAGAAAACATGCTCATATTTTCATGATAATTTAGGAAATTGATTCATAAATCACGTGTGATCTATAGGAATCAGTCTCATGTCAAAATGATACATGATGTGATCAGTATGAATCAAAGTGCGTGTTTCCAGTTTAAAATGACATTTTAGTAAAAAAGAAAAGTGATGTACTCAAAACCAAGTAAATGTATTCAGATTGTTTTTATACTTTATGAAAATAATCCATAATTCATTTGGGATGTGTAATAATTATCCACACCTCAATACGACACAAGGTGTGACCTATATGACTCCAAGTGTGTATTTTATTTAAAATTGACATCAATTTTAGTAAAAGGACAATTGACTTACTCAAAACCTAGAAAACACATTCATATTGTTTTGATACTTTATGGAAACAATACATAAGTCATTTTTATGTTTATTAATTAGCCTCACCTTAATCTGATACACAATGTGCCTGATATGACTTAATGTATCCATTATAAGTTTAAAATTGACAGTTTAGTTCAAAAAATGTCACTCATTAAAAAATGAGCAAACACACTTGGATTTTATTGATAATTCAGGAAATTTATTCATAAGTCATTTTTGAAGTATATGAATTGGTCTCATGTAAAACTGATACAAGATGTGATTGATATGAGTAAAAGTGTGTGTTTCTATTTTAAAAATACATTTTAGTAAAAAAGACAAGTGACATACTCAAAACCAAGTAAATGAATTCATATTGTTTTGATAATTTATGAAAATTATCCATAATCTATTTGGGATGTGTAATAATTATCCTTACCTTAATCTGACGCACATTTTGACTAATATGACTCAAGGTGCATCTTTTTATTTAAAATTGCTATCAATTTTAGTAAAAAGGATAATTGACCTACTCAAAATTGAGAAAACGCATTTGGATTGTTTTGATACTTTAGGAAAATTATCCATAAGTCATTTTTGATGTGTAGGAATTATAGTCACCTCATTCTGATACATGATGTGTCTTGTATGAATCAATGTGTCTGTTATCAGTTTAAAATCAACATTTTAGTTTTAAAAGCGTCACTCGCTAAAAAATGATAAAACGTGCTTTTATTGTATTTATAATTTAGGAAAAAGATTAATAAGTCATTTTTTATGTAAAGAAATTATTATCATATCCAATTGACACAAAAATGTTACTGGTATGAGGCAAAGTTCGTGTTTCCAGTTTAAAATGACATTCTAGTAAAAAAGACAAGTGACATACTCAAAACCAAGAAAACACATTCAGATTAGTTTGATACTTTAGGAAAATGATACATAAGTCATTTGAGATATGTAAAAATAATCCACACCTCAATATGATGCATGGTTTGATTAGTATGACTCCAAGTGTGTCTTTTTAACATATAAGTATCATTTTAGTTTAAAACACACATCACATCACCAAAATTGAGAAAACGAGCCTAGATTATTTTCTCATCATTATAGCTACTATCAATTAATTAATTTCCTTATAATTTTTATATTATACTTATTTAGATAATTTTTATAGAGATAATTCTTAAAGATGAACAAGAAATGGTGTGACGTGCAAGAATCAACTGCAACTCAATCTGATACATAGAGTTCCTTGTATGACTCAAAGTTTAGTTTAAAATTAACACTTTATATTTATTTATTTATTTATATTATTACTAACATAAGAATTTTTTTCTTATATAGGTGATTGTTTTTCTTGAGCAGGGGTTAGGATCAAAAGATAAAATAAGAATACTGTTTTTGAATGTATGTAACAATTTTTACTTATGTAATTGTATAAACCAATGTTTGAAATGTCTATAATATAGTTATTTTTAATAAAATTTGTGCTGTAAATTTTATTTCATTTATATTTTGTATTCATAATTTATTTTTATGATTTTGTGGTGTTTTTGGTGTTGTGGTGTGTTGTTACAACACACTACAGTATGCCACTTTATTAGCGCTGATAAAAGATTAGATCTTTTAATATCATTCTAGTAGTTAGCACTTAGCACTGATAATGGTCATTTTTAGCATTGTTAAAGGCCTATTTTTTAGTAGTGCGTACCAGATTGTTTTTGGGAAAGCATGTTATATTCCCATAGAGATTGAGAATCAAACATATTGGGAGATAAAGAAATGCAACATGGATTTAGCCTAAATAGGAGATCAAATGAAGTTAAAACTTCAAGAACATAAGGATATCCCATTTTAATCATATGAAAATTCATGGATCTAAAAAAACATCAAAATAATCCTATTAAAGGATAATCCAACCAATGGAGTTTAATGGGGGATGGAAATTCCTTCTCTGAAGTTTATGGATAAAGATGGTGTCTAGTATGTTTCATTATATATTGTTAGGAAATTATATCGTATCCCTTGTTTTCCATATAGTTTAGTTTAAATCCCATAAGAGTCTATATGAAGTAGCTCTATAGTCAATGGGTAGTGGTTTATGCAATACTTCAATGGATTTCCCACCCATGTAGTTGATGTCATCACACGGTATGGACCCACCATCACTTGAGCACATCAATTTGTTCCATGACCTCCCACTTTTATTGTATTTGTCCAAATTTAAATTCAGAATTTTATGTGCATATATAAATTCATTAGGGTCACACTGAGAATAATGTAACATTTTAAATGTGGGGTATTTGAAATCATTTTTGGTAGCCTATTTAATATATTTTTGTGTAATATTTTTGTTTTCAAAAAAATAAAAACAAACAAAAACAAGAAAAAATAAAAAAAATAAAAGTAAAAAAAAAACCAAGTCACTTTCTCATTACTTCTATGGAAATTATTGAAAATACTTTTTTAATTTATCTAATAAAATTGGAAGCATGTCAAGCATGAGAAAAAAAATATATTGATAGTTTATTTTAGTACAAATAGATGTTTTTCAATGATATAATTGTTCTTATCTTTATAAAATCTTTAAGATTTTGACACCATTATTTGTGATAAATTTTACTGTAAATTCTTCAATTTAATATCTCCACAAAACTTCACACACAATAATGAATTGTGAATTTTTACCACTCAATTAAAGGTATGATCAAGTTATATAATTTTTATCATCTTATGATAATGATTTTTCCATAAATTCACTTCTCATCAGATCAATTTCATAATTGTACTAGATTGACCTATGCCTCTGTACTTGTTACTTGGCTATTGTGTGCCCTATAATTTTTTTCAAAAATAAAATAAAATAAAATAATATATAAAAAAAAATAGTGGAGTGATGAAATGTATAACTTATGAGTAAATCTTGGTTGGGAGTTTATGGTTAGAATTTTCAGAATGATTAAGTGAGTGGGTTTCAAAATTTTATTACAAAGGATGAGAATAGGTTCAGTGTAAAAAACCGGGTAAGAATTTTTTTTACTTACCTTGAATATACTAAATAAAGGGTGGAAAGAAAATCCTAAAATTATTTTCACACACACTCATGGGAAATTAGTATCATAATGGACTCATTACTTTTTTTTCCTCTATTAGTGTTATAAATCTCACTGGATTTTGTTTTGATACAATTTATGAGATAATTACTTCCAAATTTATTGAGATTGAATACTTTATATAATTATTTCTTTTCTCATATTTTTAATATGGATTGAGTAATATTAACACGGATATCTTATCATCATTTTATAGAATAAATGAAATGTGATTTTTCATAGGAGTGAAAAAGGGTAAGTGCGGGGGAGTTGATAAACTAATTTTTTCATGAATATTTTATTGACAATAAATGATATAACTACTCCACATTTCATGGAAATTTTCAATTTGAGCATAAATTTGAAAATTATATGAAAATTATTTTTTGACCCTTTTAAATTCACTCTAATATTTCCTTCATAAAATATTCTATGGGATGAATTTTAACTTGAACTTTATTGATATAATTCTATAATAATTAGAATAAAATTTTCATTGTTTACATTTATTTAATTCCATGTTTGAGAGGATAAAATGGGGCATGAAGTAAAATTTTTACTAGACTCATCAATATAGACACCACCTCACCATTTGGGTCATTTTTTGTTCATTTGGGCTTAGATTGGGCTAAGATTTTGATAGATGTTAAAGTAATTTGAGAAAAAAAATCATTTAATTGGGTTGATAGCTAGTTTTTCATGACCCCCTCTCCATAAAGGTACCCCTCTCAGGATGAAAATGAAGGTAGAGGGATGTTAACGCCTAAATCCCACCTTCAATGGGTTGTGGGTTGGCAAAAAACATCGAGGATATATCATACACACAAATGGGAGGCATTAACCTCTAACAAGAACACGAGGAATGAGATATAAGATGAGACCACCAAAAAACTCTTGATCATAATAAATAAAATATTCCAATATATGCATGTAATGTCATATAAACTAAACAAATTCAAAAATAAAAACTGCAATTACCCAAAAGAAATCCTTGCCAGTGAGCTCAAAGCCAAAATAGCTCATGAACAACTCCACGAGCTAGTAATTTCCATCCCAATCACCAAACAACTCATATAGACCTAAAACGGTTTATATAGACATAGGGTGAGCATAATAGGTATACTCATTCAGATACTCCCTATAGCCTCTCCTGCAAAAGTGAAGAAATCATATTAAATCCTAGTGAATAAGAAATGAAAAGAACTCATCACCCAACTAGGCTTACTAAGTTCCCAGCCTCACCATGGATCTCTCACCAAACATCACATACAAGTAAAATATAATATCCAATATAATATAAAAGTTAAATTATCCCACTACAACTTTCCCACTAGGTTACCGCTATGTCCCAACATTTCACATCCTGAGTCATCTCTCTCCAATAATCCACATGCATCAAATGAAACTATATAATAAATTTCACCTCATGTGTATTATAATATCATCATCTAAAATCCCACCTATGGATAGTAACCAAGTAATTTATGAGAGACACCACATCCCATACACCGTGTACTACAACTCAATCCATCACAGTTTGTACACAGTATACCTATTATAATATTTAGAATACCATATATAGAGATACATGTATTTGAAATGACCACAATATATTATAGCTCTCTACATGGATATATGGGAAAGTAACTACCATTCATACCAGTACATAATATTACCAAGAGAATAGAGCAGGGAAAGAGGGGGTTGTCAACCATCCATTCCTCACCAACCTGAATTTTGGGGAAAACACTGCCCAAAGTCCACTAGGTGTTATTCTCCCTATTTATATGGGTGGGGTAACATATGAAATCACATATCATAAGAAATATATATAGATCATATTCACACTATGGGAAACTGTCTAGTCTCAGGCCTAACTACAACTATCATCTCTCAGACACCCAACTATCACCGTTGGGGACTAGATATCCTATGAGAACACAAAATTTTTAAGATAATTTCATTTAATTATTTTTGTTAAACATTTTACATTACATTAATTACCATCCAAAATCCCATTCCCTCGAAGCATAAACCCATAGTTTCCATGGTTCCTCAAGAATTGTCATCATTTTAGTATTCCATCAAGCCTCCAACCCCATGATTAAACCATTTAATGTTTGTTAAAATTCTATAATTCCAATTACCTATGACTCACCATAAGCTACCATAAAATATACATGAACCGAGTATAAAAAGTTGTGTTAAGAAGTGGGGAAATGAATATATAAATAAGAAACTATGACATCCAAAATTTAAATTGGATTCATTAACAAGTAAGTAACCCAGATTCTAGCACAATAAATGAATAGAAATACCATATTGAACCCACTATATCAGTCCTTGTTCCATCCTCGACACCACCATGCATATCACTATCCATCCCAGCATCATAGGCACCAACTACTTCCATAAACCTGGCCACCCCCACCCATTTCCAACCAAACCATCAGCCATCCCAGGATAAAATCATATCTCAGAGCAAGGCTACTCGACCAAAGCAATCACACAAGGTATAAAGAAAAAAAATGGTCAACAAGGAATCTAGTCCCTAAAACTATGACATCTAACCTCCACTAGAAAATAGGATTTCTCAGTCCCAAATAATTATATTTAACAAATAACCAATTCATTACCACCTTGAATAACCAATTAATTTAATCATAAGTTACAACCACATGCAACCTAAGGCATAAACTATCAATAGCTAATAAAGTTATTTAAACATTCTTCAAGCATAACTTCAATTTACATCAACTATTAAAAAGAAACATAATAATTAAACATTACTATTTATTATTTAGTCCTCAAGAATTACCATATTTACATTCTTTATCCAAATTCCAAGATTAACAAAAAATTTAAACCATAGAATAAAAAAAATATAGCACATTATTTATAAAATTAATTGGAAAACCATTAATCCGATGTAAAAACATGAAATCACTATAACCAAAAACCAATTCTTTCTTTAAATCTAGTTAATCTTCATTAAGGTTACTTCCACCATTACCTAACAAGATAAATAATTATAACATCACAATGTCACTTAAAATAAAGTAGAAGAAAAAAATACCCTACCTTGATTTAGAATGTGAACCTTCTCTGGGTAGGAAAAGATGATTGAGGATAAAACGCCATTGAAACTGAAGGAAGATCTGCCAGAACCTATTACCAACAAGACACTACAAAACTATGCTTAGAACTTAGCCAAAAAACCTAGGATTTTGGCCACAACGAGCATCCAAACAAATAGAGGAATAAAAAGGAGAAAGAGCAGGGGGGGGTTCCTTGATTCAAGGTAACTAAATTTTCTATGATATAAGAGGTTATAATCCTCAAAGGATATGTTAAAAGGTATTAAGAGGGTCTAGAGTCATCCCAATATTGAAGGTGAATAAAGGGAACCAAGATGAGGAAGGTCGATCCCTCTATATATAGAGGAGTCTTGAAAGGCCTCTCTATGGCGTGGAGGTAACCTAGTTCTCCTTGGTATCCCTTAATCAAAGGAGATCTAAATATTATTTTATTGTTTCCCCATTTCTTTCATATATTAAAAACCTGATTTTACCATCACTGTGACCTAATCCACAACATTTTACAAATAGTGGTGGCTCCTCTAACGCTCGCCAAGACTAGGAATCACCAAAAAGGGCATAGTTGTTTTCCTTCTCACCATGCCCAGGATAATAGCATGGTGATATCCAACTCCCTATTTTACAGTTACTATTCAGTACTGTAGCAGTCTGAACTATTCACTCGATTTGGGCCTTCGGGCCACCGGTTTGGGCCTACGGGTCTCAAGGGCCTTCGGGCCATCAAAGGCCTTCAGGCCACAGGTCTTTTGGGCCATCAAAGGCCTTTGGTCCACAGGGCCTTTGGGCCATTGAGACCATGGAGTAACCCAATTCACATAGAGCAGGCCCAGAAGAGGATCAAAGTAATAAGAATAACAGTCACTAGAAGCATAGCTAACCAGATTAGAAGAATGAGAGGGTATGGAAACCTCCATTGGGACCAGTCACCATGCAGCTTTGTATGAGGAAATGCTAGACAATCATCAATGCAAGGTGGGGAGTTAGGCGGTCAATGATGCCGAAGCTGGGGAGGGGCAGTTCTAGTGGGTTGGGCCTACGGGTCATGTATTGGGCATGGTATGCCTCTGGGCCTTCGGGTCATGTATTACAAAGTCATGACATGCCTTGTGCCTTGGGCCTAAAGGTCATGTACGGGTTCCCCTTCAACCCTTAAAAGGGGGATTATCCATAATAAAATAAAAATAAGGCCTTCAAGCCATTTGGGCACAAGAGGTCCCCAAAAATTCCATGCCTAGCTGAACTTCCTCAAAATGGACTCCCAAACTTTCCCCCCCATCCCTATTTCTCACCGAAGGGACCTTAAACCGAAACACCCAAAAAAATAGCTTGTGAAGCTATTTCATTGGTTGTGGTGCACCCAAAACCACACAGCTAGGCTCTAAAATGGACAAAACATCACCTTTTCCTCTAGAATTCCTCTAACACTCAAAAAAATGAAAAAGGGAGGGATTCTGAAAATCTAAGACCTTACATGGTTCACATGTTAATGCAGTCAAATATGTGATGAAACTGAACAATAATTCTTGGAGAAAAATTATAAATTTACCCTTCTTGTTATTTGAAACCCCAGACAAATATAATTTAATATTTTACTCTTTTAGATGTTTAAACTTTTATTAAGGTGTACTTTTTCAATGAGAGTGGTTTTATTCCACTCCTCTAACCATTTGAAAGAAGAAAGACTTATAGGAAATGATATATTCCAAGAAAGCCCTCATATTCTTATTTTTTCACTTTTTGTCTTATTTTTGTACTTATAATCTATTTTTATATCCAATAAAACTTCATTATTCTTCTTATATCCATATTTTATTTTACTTTTTTAGTCTAGAATCTAAGAGTGGAGGTGAGATTGGGGTTTCACATTCTAAACTTTCACTTATGAAAACTATTTCCTTGATGGAAACTCTACCCATGGAAGAGTAGTTATTTTTATAATTGATCTAATTATTACCACCTTTGATAATTTGTTTTAAATTCATGTGATCATAATAATTTATCAAAATATGGTTTATAGAATGAGTTTTTAAAGTCAAAATCACTTGAATGATTTCCACTTAGCATGTGAGGTTGAGTTTGAGTAATTCATGAGAGCCAAACCTTAATTAGTAAATCAAATAAATACAAGATCAATTTGTATAGTTCAAGTCAAATCCCCAAACTCAATACATTACCATTCCCATAGTGAAAATTCTACCCAAATTGACCATTATCCATAAGTTTTCTTTGAAATGACAATCGAAGCAGAGTGGTGTGATTGGAAGTCTCAGAGTTAACCTAGGGTTCATTTATTCCTATCTTTGAGGTTGTGTTAATTTATGTAGGGTTTATGGGTTAACAAATTGGATGATATTAATTAAATAGATTTAAACATAATGGATAATTATGGATAAATTATGAAGAGGTGAATTATATCAATTATGCATTGTTATATGATTTTTTTTAAAAAATGTTTTTTTGGTCGCTTGCATTTACTTAAAAATATTGAAACGACCCTAAAAAATCCATGTTTTATAATATATGGTTCCCTATTTTACATTATGCTTTGGTGATGTGCAGAGATCTTAACACATGTTCATTTTTACAGGTGACAACATCCTCTTGCTTTGATTTTCTGGAGGTCATTTTCATCTCGTGGAAAATGAGGCGCGCACACGAAATGAGGAATTGCACAATAGAGATTGTGCATTTTTGTTTGGTTTCACCAGGTGTACTTTGAAGGATTACAGACAAGGTGTGATGTATTATGGAATTTTCAGTGGTTTTCACTAAGATTGCATGACGGTTTGGAATTTTCTGTTGGTTTCATCGCAACCGGTTTCATCATAGTGGGTTTTTTCATGACACAGTTTGGCATTTTCAGTCATTGGGATTTCACTGGGAGAGCTATGAATGACTATGGGTGGTCTGAGAGATTGGGGAATTTTCAGTGAGTTTAACCATGATTGCAGGATAACAAGTCATTATCAGTGGGTTTCATTACAGTGCGAATCGTCAGAGTCACGACACAATTTAGAGTTTGTATTTTGGTTTTGCTTATAATGGATACTGATAAAGGTATTGAAAATTATATTTGAAGTATTTTTACAGTTTTTTGGTAAATCTAGAATTATTTTTCATCTATGATGGTATACTAAATCATGTGAAGGTATTGAAGATTATATTTGAAGTTTGTTTATTATTACTTTTCTGGTAAATATATCCAAGACCCTTTTCTAAGGTTTTTAGTGGATATTTTGCTGAAATAAGTATATAGTTTTGTTGCATTGTAGAAGTTTAACTGGTTATTTGCAGTGTAAGTTCTAAATTTCCCTCAGAAGTTCCTCAATAACTTTCACCAGATGTTTCACTAGTACTTCCACTGGATGTTTCACTGCACCGGAAGTTCCACTGGAACCTATAGTGGAAAATAAATTCAATTTCAAATTGTTTATACAATTTAAAATGCTAAATTAAATCATTTTTATAATAATTATGTAATAATTTGAATTCATATTTTTTATAATTATATATAAAAATAATATATTTATAAAAAATTCCACTAGAAATTCCACTTGTATTATTTTACCAATCATGCAATTTTTATTTTTAGATTTTTTCATATAGTTTATACATTTTCAAATTTTAAATTAAATCATACTTATATAACATAATCATTTCAAAAGAATATATTTATAAAAGTTTAATTTATATTTCTTAATTTTAGAAATATAAATTTTTATTTTAGTGTTGAACTTCCATTGGAAGTCCCACTAGAAGTTTCATTGGAACTTCCACTAAAACTGCCACTGGAACTTCCACTAGATCTTACACTAGAACTCGCAGTAGAAAATAAATTCAATTTCAAATTGTTTATACATTTGAAAATGTTAAATTAAATCATCTTTATATAAATTAATTATTTAAAAATAATATATTTATTAAAGTTTAATTTATATTCCTTAGTTTTAGAAATATACATTTTTGTTGTAGTGTTGAACTTCCACTAGAAGTTCCGCTAGAACTTCTATTGGAACCAGTAGTGGAAAATAAATTCAATTTCAAATTATTTATACAATTTCAAATACTAAATTAAATAATTTGTATATTAATTATGTAACAATTGAAATTAATATTTTTTATAATTATATTTAACAATAATATATTTATAAAAATTTCCATTGGAACTTCCACCACTGGAACATCCACTGGAACTTCCACTGGAAAATATATTTAATATATTTTATAATTTTTTTATTTATAATTTCAAAAATATAATTTTATTATATATATGTGTGTGTAAATAATTAATTTCCTAATTATATAATATTTATTTAAATTTTTATTCAAACAGTATATATATTTTCAAATGGATTAAATCCTGTTATAAAATTAATGTACTTTTCTTAAACTTAATTTTCTTTGTTGCAGGTTGCTTCAATGATGATGGTGTTGATAGTGTAGAATCTTCTATTAAACCAATTGTAGGAATGACGTTCAAGTCACTTGATGAAGTGCAATGTTTTTATGTCACGTATGGGGGAGTAAATGGGTTCAATGTACACCAACAATACTCTAATAAAAGGAGAATGGATAAATCAATTGTCACATCAAGCCTTTATGAATGAAGTAAAGAAGGTTATAGGAAGGTTGAAAAATGTGATAGCATGGTTAAATTTCCTTAGGCTGAGACACATAGAGGTTTCCTTGCTAGAATGGGGGTTATTTTATTGTCATATAGAAAATATACATGTAATTTATTTTTTAAAGAGCATAATCATCCCTTGTATAGCTTTGAATCAATTCATATGATGAGGTCCCAAAGAAAAATAACAGAATCACAAGCAGCTGAGTTAGATGTTAATGATTCAGCAGGTATTAAACCAAATGATTCCTTCTCCTTGGCGACTGATTTTATAGGGGTTCGAGATGTTATTGGGTACACCTGTGTTGATCAGTTGAAATTTTTAAGGTCAAAATAGGAAAGTTAATTTCTTCATGGTGATGTATGTTTCATGTTAGAGTACCCAAAAAGACATATTCAGGACAATCCATTATTTTTCTATACTATATAGTTTGACATGAATGGGAAAATTAGTAATATTTTCTGGGTTGATCCAAAAATGAAGACAAATTATGAGTTTTTTGAAGACGTTGTTTTTTACACCACCTTCAGCACTAATAAAGAGTACATGACCTTAGGTGTCTTTGTGGGGTTCAATCACCATCACGAGATTGTCGTTTTTAGGAAATATTTGTTATATGATGAAATTGTGACTTCATTTTCTTGGTTGTTTCAAAAAAAATTATAGGTTCCCCACATGAATCGACCTCAAACTATATTTACTAATCAAGATGAAACAATGGGAAAATCCATTTCTGAATTTTTAGTGGGAACTCGACATTGCCTTTTTTTTGTGGAATTTGATGCAAAATAAAATTAAACATTTATGTAATTGGATAAAAGATGGATCTAGTTTTCTAACTAGATTTAAGAAGTGTATTTTCCAATACCATGATGAAAATTAGTTTGATCAGGAGTTTGCTTCCCTTAGAGAAGAATATGGGGGTGGAAAATCATAGTGGTTAGATGATGTATTCGTATTGTGAGAAAAGTGGGTGCATTACTTTTTGAAAGATTTATTAACATTGGGTATTCACAGTACTCAATTAAGTGAAAGTTTCAATGTATTTCTTAAAGATTATGTTCATCGCAAGTTAAGTGTTGTTTATTTCTTTAATCAGTTTCATCGATTGTTGAAAAAATGGTATCGTGAAACAAAGGAAGAATTTGAGATGTGAGAGAAGTTACCTCATAATCTTTATCCTTACCATGCATTGATGTGCCAGGTTTTTACTAGATATACACCCAAGTTATTTGATTTATTTCAACATGGATATCAAATGATTGGTGTTAATTTTCTGATATAATGTATTGAAATATGATTTCAATTCATTTATGTTATTATAATGGTTGGCTGTGAAGATCAATTTTGTGTATCATATGAAGATTCTAATGAAGTTTCTGAATGTTCTTATTGAAATTTTGATTCAGTTGGGTATCTTTGTAGTCATGTTTTAAAAATTTATGACTAGATTGATATGAGATCAATACCTGAAAAATATATTTTAGGGAGGTGGACCCGATTGGCTAGAAATATTTTTATGTTCTAAGGAGATTCTATTGAATTAAATGATGATAGAAAATCAATTATAGAAAAATGTTACAAATATTTAGCACAAATGGGAATGAAGTTAATTATAGCTTGTGAGACAGATGTGGGTTATGACATTGCCTTCTCTAATTTTAGTAATTTTGAAAAACAAGTGACTATCATAAATACATCATCAGATAGATTTAATGTTCATGATAGTTCAGAAAAAATGTTAAGAAAGGGTTTTTTTAAAAGAAAAAAAATAGGAAAGGGGAGATATAATCAAAAGATTTTTAGACAATGGTTGCTGAAAGAGGACATAATTGAATAAAAAAATAATTCTACTGCTAAGATGATGGTATGATTTAATTTTATGATTCATTTCATTTATAAGAGCATTATTCTATTTCTAATGTGGTATTTGATATCATTTTTCTTTACACATAGGGATTTGCTGAGCAAGTAAGATCGGATTTTGGTGTTGTGGCTACAGAAACAGTTTTAAATGTAATTTTTTTATCAACATTATTTTCTATAACTATTGTAATTATGTTTTTTTTCTATTATAGGAATAATTTTCAACCAATTTAAAACTTAAGCTTTGGAGGTAAACTAGAATAACATTGGAAGAGGCTGAGTAGTGTAGAAAACATTAGATGACAGTTGTTTTTTTGGGTTGAGTTGTGACCATGTACATTCTATTTTAAATTGTAATGGCTATATTAAAACATTTAAATGTTGGAAGATTTCATCATCCACTTTCGATTGTAATGGATTGGGATACCATTTCAAGAAATTGTGAGTGTGTTGTATGCAATTGTGCTATCTGCAATTGTGAAAGTGACAGTAATGAAGATCATATTTGTTGTACTAAAAATGTGAACACAACAATTCCTAAAAATAATATTAAATATCAGAACATGAAAAATCCATGGCTACTTTTGAATCCATGTTCGTCTTAATATTGAAACATAATACAATAAAAAATTTGATATAAAATAAGGGAAACTGAGGTTGGGGATAATTTTGAAGATGTTTGTTTTTTTAAATATCATGGCTTGAAATAAGGGAAAATATAAATGTGTTGCATTAGTGGAATCCCCCAAACTACTTCCAAAAAACCCATTTCAATTACCAAAACCAAATAATTCCCCTCATAAACACATAATATTCCCTTGAAAATTATATAAAATCAATATAATACCTATATAAAACAAATATAACATCAATAACAATATTTAAATATCAATATTGTAATAATTAAATCATAAATACAATGAAATTGAAACATTAAAATAGAAATATAGTATCCAATAGTATTATAGTGATGAAATATCCATCAAACAGCAGCCTACACAATTATGAACAGACAATCACTAATAATGAAATATTGATACCAATAAAAACTAACCACCAATAGTATGTATTTACAACCTACAATAGAAACTATATGATCATAAATCTATGGAAGATTGAAAACTCGTCATTGAAACAAAACCCCCAATGAAACAATTCCATTCCACATACAATAATTAGAATCTATCATAGAAACTAGAACAAACGTTACTGAACATCCATTTAACCAAAATATTTTTAACCTCAATAGAAGCATGTCAATCATTAGATAAAACTAGATTCATAAAAATAGTCAATAAAAAACTTATATCATCACATTACATAATTCCAAATTTATTTCCATCACCACCCAAACTAAGAAACATCCATAAAAATGGGTTGTATAAATTTTTAAAAACCTGAAAACATTCAAATGCAGTTTCGAGGAACAAACATAAAATTGGGATTTATAAATGTTTAAGAACCCCATAACCTTTTCAATTACACTTTGATGTCAGATCCATTTAATTGGGATGTTTAACTGTTTATGTCTATGTTGGTGGTACTATTTCCAATAGGAAACTCCTACTTCTAAATGATGTTTTTGTACAGCTATATATAGGGCCTGTAAGTATAAGTCATCAAATTTATCTTGTGATAGCTGCTTTTTATACCATTGATCAGTTTCCAACTTCTCTATTAGATAGAAAAAGATTATTCCATAGTCCAAAGTTGTATCCCCCTATTGAGGAGTATCTTCCACTAGGATCAGCATCATGGGAGCAGCCATGTCCAAGTATTCAGGGCTCCATTTTTTGACGATTTCTTCAATAAATTTTTTCTGTAAGTTGTACAAATTTTATTCAGTCAGTTGGTTTATATTAAAATGGATTTTATATCGAATATGATAAAATTTACCATTTTAAAGAATCCTTATGATAATAATCATCTCCAACACCACCCATCTGAGGCTGCATGGAGTTATAGTGGCTGAAATATTTTCTCTCAATATCAAAAATGAGCAATTTCTGATGCATATTTCCTGTATTGATGGTGATGAAAACTTTTCCATTTAACCACATTGCTTCCTTTATTAGTTTCTCTACCAACATATCTATTAAATTTTGGTTTTTCCCAGATATTATGCTTTGTAAAAATGAATAAAGTTAGAAAAAATTAATTAATATATTTAAAACTTCAATAATATAGAGAATATTACACTCACCATGGCAGCACTTGTAATCATCATTGATTTATCTAGTAATATTCCAACAGTCTTCCCCATTTCACACTTCTTTTTTATAATATGATCATAAGAAAATATAACCTGATATCATTAAAAAGGAATGGAGGATGTCACACTAATTGAATATTAGTTTATAGTAATCTTGTTTAACTTAAATACTCACTCTGCTACTTGTCATGGTTTTGCTAAAAAGAAATAAAATATCATACATTGCAACTGAATATAAATTATTCTCATCTTCCCATACATATTCACTACATAATAATAATAATAATTAATAAGAAAAGATTTAAACTTCTGAGGAATTTAATAGAAACCTTTTAAATTCAGGGTGGTCATTCCATTTCATCCTTACAACATACTAGGTTGGGTACAATTGCAAAATCTTATCAAGGTTATCATAATATTTTTTTTGGATTCGTTGACTCTACCTGACTCATTTAGGTATAACTATCATCCTAGTAACAACCCTTTTATGTTGTGTTTTCTTTGAAACACTGGCTACATCAATGATTTTTTTTAACTGAGCTGGATGTTCTACTTGTTTTTTGAGATGTTATTGTTTTTCTTATTGTATTTTGAGTTTTATACAGATACGCCGAATCCAATTTCTTTTGTTTTCCTGCTCTTGAATTCACATTTCTAGTCATTGATCAGGTTTGTTGAGTTTCTAATTCTGGCTATTATGTTTGGTTGTTGTGAGGTAGAGGTGTGGATTTTTCTATATCTTATTGCATGTGATCTACATCCTCCTGAATCCTAGATTTATTTGTACCATGTGTCTTGTTTTCCTCCTTTAGAGAAGGGGTTATTTCCAGTTGTTCTTCTTGGGTACTATCAGTGAGAAGTGTGGTTTTTTTAGCAGGTTGTTGCACATGTTTTGCCTCCTGTATCCTAGATTCATTTTACCCATTGTCCAATTTTCCTCCTTTACAAAATGGGTCATTTCATCTCTAGAAACTATATCTTCTCTTCTACTTTCCTCTTTATTGGCATTGTCACTTACCAACAGCTTCAGTTTTTTATTTTTTTCTTCCTGTTTTCTAATTATTGCTTCCATTTTCTATAGTTTTCTTTTCAAGGGTGACTTTTATTTTTTAAGAAATTTTATTTTTTCATCCTTGTCATCCACATTTTCCTACTGGGCAATACCAACTTCCTTACTGGTTGTTGTCTCCTCAATAATTTCTTATTATTTTTGTATTTGTAATATTTTTATTTTTTAGATACCCATGGGTTTATAAAACCATTAAATTTAAACTATAATTGGTATACTTACCCAAAGATGAAATTTTTTTAATCATTAGTTTTTTTACAGCAGTATCAAAATCTGACAGGCTCCATTTTATGGATGGTGGATTGGTAACTTGTTCATTTAACTATTCCTCTTTCCTCACAATGCCAATTCTAAAAAAATAATAATCCTATGAATACTTATAAATATAAGTAAAAAATAAATATTAATTCGTACCAATAATGTGATAATTACCCCCATAATCTTTGTGTGCCACTTGTGAAATTCTTTAATAGATCTCATCAACTGTTGGTGGATTGCATGAGACCACCTTAGTGTTCTCATGTCTCTCAAAGTATCCACAAAATTGATAAAACCCCAGCTCAAGTAATCACATGTAGTAGGGAAAAACACAGTAGCACATGTGTATAAACATAAAAGTGTTGTTTTGTCAACATGATCTATTTCTTCATTTCCATTTAGAGCTTCCAAAAGAGATGATTTGATTTCATTTTGTGTCAAAAAATTAACACCTATTTGAAATCTCCTTCTATACAATGATGCCTCGGTTGGCTTGAAAGAGTAGGATTCCTCTATTTCTATTTCACCTTCTGTTATTCCAAATATCCTTTGGACATCAACTTCAGAGAAAAGTCTTCCCACTCCACCGAATCAGAAAGAAATTTTTATGGAACATAGTTATCCAATACATAAAAAATAGAGTTGTCAGATTTCTTACAATATAATATTGATATAGTATTGGATAGAAACACTTAAAACATATTCCAAAAAGGAGTATTTCGAGAAGTATTTGTATGACCTTATTTTAGTTGTGGTTTTATTTCTTTTATAACTCTTTGTAAAGATGTCAGATTGGATATAAAATTCACACTTGAAAATTGAAAGTAAGACCTTTCCTTGGGAATCACAAAACATACAATAGTACTGGAAAGAATAGAAGAATTACATGGTGAATCCTGTAAAAATTTCACTACAACATAGAAAATAAGGTAATTATTGGGGGAATCCACAAATTACAGTATAGAAGGTAGAATAAGATTGTAAATTCCAATTGAATCTCCATTAGAAGTCCTATTGGAAAGAAAAACATGCCTTGTTGGAAAGGACTATAAGTTCTAGTGGGAGTTCTATTGGAACCTCGAGTGAAACTTTCAGTGCAACGTCTAATGGAAGTTCTAGTGTGAAAGAACGACACAAAATTCAATTCTGAATCCTGTATAATTTCACTAAAGATATTTTTTTGGGGATTCCACAAATTACACTATTGGTTTGGAAGGTAGAATATGACTAGAACTTCTACTTGAACTTCTAGTGGAAGCTCCATTAAAAGTTTCAATATAAGTTCCACTAGGAAATAACAACATGGATTTTTACTTAAGGTATCTTTGCACTATAATTAGGTAGAATAGGTTCTATTGGAATTTCCCTCTAAAGTTCTAGTGTGAAAAAAAGACACAAAATTCAATTCTGAATCTAGTATAATTTCACTACAAATATTTTTTTGGGGGATTTCAAAAATTACAGTATAGGTTAGGAAGGTAGAATATGACTGCAAGTTCCATTGGAAGTTTCAGTGGAAGTTCCATTGAGAAACAACAACAATAATTTTTACTTAAGGTAACTTTTCACTTTAATTAGGGAGAATAGCACTACACCAAAATTAGTGTTTAGCGACAGTTTATTAAACCATTGCTAAATTTTATGTAAATAATTTAGCAGTGGTTTATTAAAAATCACCGCTAAAACTTTTATTTTTTTCACAAATACAACACTTCTCCCCCAACTCCCACTCCCCCGACCCCTACGAACCCCGACCCCCTGAAGCCTGCCCTCACCGCACCTCACCGCCCCTCACCACACCTCGCCACCCCTTGTCGCACCTCGCCTTAGGTCCCAAGACTCACCGCCCCTCACCCCCTTTGATCATATCTATTGTGGCTTCTAACCTCTTAGATCATCAAAAAAACATATACCCATTAATCAAGGTACCTTCTTTTTCCCATTTTCTCTATCATTTTCTATTTTTGTTTGGATGTTCATTCATGAGAACCTTTCTATTTTGGAATAAGATCTGATTGAGGTTGGGTTCTTCTTACCATGGTTAGGATCTTTTATTTTTTACTTTGACCATGATGATGTTTGATCAATCAATTCTTATATGGTAATCATAGTTCTCCATGAACATCTAATCATAGTATAGGATTCTCCTTCCCTCCTGTTTACTAATTTTTTTTAAAATGTATACTTTTTTCATCATTATTTTGGAAAGTGTGGGTTGTTGTAACAAGATAATGAATTTTCCTAATCCAAATTGAACGATAAGTTTGTTATTCACACGAATTCACTAATTTTTATGTTATTGCAAATGGAATTATGTTTTCTTAATAATGTTTTTGAAAATAATTGTTCTTAAGAGTTGGAATTTTATTGGAGTTTGTTATAATTTCAAAACCACACTTCTATTAACTATTTTAAATCAGACTAAATAAAAATTTCAGATCATATAAATGTATAAGGAATTTATTTCAATGGAAATATAGAATTACATCAAAATAAAAACCTTAATAATTATGAAATATAATGAATTAATTTTTTTCCATTTGAAATGTGGTATTATGCATGCTAAAATATCATTTATATGTTTATGTGATTGATGCATTTATTATGCTTCATGTGGTCATTGTGGAGATTTTATCATTAGTGGTGGTAATTTGGTTTGAGTTAGAGTGTTTTGTTCAGTGAAAAATGGTTGGTTGGAATGAGATGTGATGTTGGATGATGTGTGATATAGTTGTGTGATGATCATGGTTGTGGCGATGATGTGTGATGCAGGAGGATAGAGTTGGTATGTGAATTATTTATGGGGTTTTTTATTGTCTTGGTTGTTTCCTAGTAGTTATAGATTGATTTAAAAGTCTCATTATCAAATTAAATGAACTTCACATGTGTTAATTTTATTAGGGATGGAAATAAATGGATGATAGAATAGTAAATGGGATAATAATGATTAATTCACTACACCAAAATCAATTTTTATAGGTGGTTTATTAAAAACCCGCTAAAACTTTTATTTTTTTTCCACACACCCAACACTTCTCCCCTGACCCTCCAAAGCCCTACCCTCATTGCGCCTCGTCGCCCCTCACTGCACCTCGTCATCCGTCCCTACCCTCGTTGACCCTCTCTGCGCCTCACCACGCCTTGCCACCCCTCGCTGTCGGTCCCTACCCTCGCTCCCCACCCCCCGACCCTCGCCGCCCATCGCCCCTCACCGCCGGTACCAAGAATCTTTCCCTATTTGGATTTTTTTGGATTTGTCTTAAGCATCGAGTGTTCCATAACATATATATTATTTGGAATGATATTTGTATGATTTACTACTACATTAATGTATTTTATTTATGAAAATCTGAATGTATTTTAAATGATTATAAAAAATATACGTTTCTATCATGATATTATAGTATTACGACAGTGTAGAGTGAGAAGCTACATTATGTTTTCCTCTGGAGCATGTTTATTTTTTTTATATGAATAAATTATAATAATATATTGTTTTGATATTAAACATGTCAAGTAATTTAATATAGGGAATGTTTATTTTTTTGATATGAAGCATGTCTATGGTTATGATGTAGAGAATTTTTAGTGTGTAAATATGGAAAACTTTGTGTTTCTCTATCATTAATTGATTTCATTGTGATTACCTTAGGTTTCCTTATTTTAAATTTCACATGTATAACCTTGATTTTTTTATGAATATCATATGAAACATTTGGGAATTATCTTATAGGCTTCAGCTTGAAACTTGTCTACTAGATACACATAGAGGTACATCTACATGTATATCAAGTTCCTCCCTATGAAAAGGCATGAACTTATATAGAGGAAGGATTATATATATGTACAATATTATTGATATATATTTGTTATACATAAATATTTTCTCTCATATGAGATTATGAGGCCTCATAAGTAAGGATGATAAACATATAGTTCCTTCCTATGATAAGATGGGGCTAACTACATAAAAATGCTATTCAAAAAATTCCATCACATGATAAGATGTTGTCTCTTAACTAGGATGATTATAGAAACACACACATAGGTATTGATATGTATATATATATAAGAGGATGGGTTTTGACATAAATCCTTGATGGAAAGGTCCATCACAGTAGAAAAGTCCACTACATGGATTATGAACACATATAAAAGTAGGTTTGGATGATGTTGATGAAAATTGTTAGTGTATTAATAAAGTATATTATTTTTTAACTATAGATTAGTAGTATTATTATGTTATTCAGTTTTCATAAATCATTAGCTAAGAAGAATAGGTGGTTGGATGAGTAATCTCAACTCTTATGGGTTATGTGTTTTTGTATATTTAAATGTATATTAGAGGAGAGAAATTGGTTTTACCTTACAATTATACTCAATAAGAATATATATAATTAGTTATTCAATATTGATCCTCCTCAATTACTCTAGTTCAATTTTGTATTTTTTGAATATATTTTTGTGAAACAGTTTCAATTTCCTTAAGTAGCGAGTGAGTAATGGATGTAGTCAAACATTTTTATTTCAATTTTTCTAAGGAACATTATATTAGTGGTACCTGGTACCTCATTATAGTTACCAGATTATTATAATTAATTTGATTTCATGAACTCATGTAATCATCTTTAGAGCGGTTCATTTCTCAGCTAAATGCCTCATTAGCATGTCCCATGAAGTCATGACCATTCTCAACATAATTTTCAATGTTGGCATTATGCTAGTCCTCTAATCAATTATTGACATTAGATTGTGATACCTTTTTCAATGACTTCTTAAAATAATGTTTTTACTAAAAATTGATTTCAACATGTATTTTTCCTATTGGGTTTCTTAATGGTTTGTAAATAAAAAATGTAACTATTTTACACATCATTTTCCTCACAACTAGACTTTATGGATTCTAATTATCCTTTTTAAAATACTTCATTATTTACTATATGTATTTATATAGGAAAAACTTATTTAACATATTCATATTTTTTTCAACTAGTATATATGAATCTCTTTTCCTATTTAGTAATAGTTATGTGTTTTAATTTTTTTTAATAATTTGTAGGTACATTGTGATATATATGGATAAAAGATATATCACATTACTGAGGAACACACCTCAGTATGCTAAGGGTTTATAAGAGTTTTTAGATTTTTCAATTTCCAATCGATTCGTTGATGGGAGAATAAGATGTAAATGTCCTAAATGTAAATTTAGAAGATGGTTTAAGAGAGATGAAGTTTATGAACACTTGATATTCAAGAAATTCCCTACTCAATATTTATTTCAGATTTGGTACGGAGAATCGAACATTACAGAAAGGTTGATCACTGATGTCAATCCACAGAATGAGCTCCCAACTTTGTTGATAGTGGACAATGAAATAAAAAACCTTATAAATGATGCATTCGGCATTGAAAGACACCAACATCAACATCAATACATATCAGAACAACCAGTTGAGGGTGCTACAAATAGAAACGTGATAAGTGATGTTTTTGAGACTGTAGGACAACCAAATCAAGATTGTAACATATCATTGGATCCTACTCTTGATTCTGTGGAGACTAATTTAAGAGAAAACTTTACTGAGTAGACATATGAATTTCATGGTTTAGTTGATTATGGAAATCAAGAGTTGTATAATGGATGTTTGAAATATTCAAAATTTATTTTCTTCTGAAGTTGTACCATATCAAATGCCTATGTGGAATTACAAATAAGGTGATGTCCATGATATTAGAATTGTTGCGTAATGCATTTCCTAAAGAAAAGATCCCTAAGTCTTTTTATGATATGAAAAAAATTGTTAACAAGCTTGGTCTGAATTATACAAAAATTCACGAGTGTCCCAATGATTGTATGCTTTATTGGGGAGAGGATTCAAGCAGACATGATTAAAAAAATGTTATTCTTCTAGATTGAAATCTATGGGTGATGTTGGAATTTTGGATCAACATACTACCATGAAGAAGAAGAAAATGAACACACATGCAAAGGTTTTGCATTACTTTACTTTAAATCCTCGATTGAAAATATTATTCATGTCATCGAAAACCACCGAACACATGAAGTGACATTCTGTAGATAATAACAATGATGGGTTAATGAGACATCCAAGAGATTCATAATCGTGGAAGACATTTGATTCATTACATCCATATTTCTCATCTGATCCTAGGAATGTTCAATTGGGATTGGTTTCAGATGGATTCAACCCATTTGGGACTTTTAGTACCAGTTGTAGCATTTGGATGGTTGTTTTGATCCCTTACAATCCACCTATGTGGATGTGTATGCAACAAACATCTTTTATCATTTAGATGAATATTCCTAGAAAAAAAATGCTTGGAAATGATATTGATGTATACTTATATCCTTTAATTGAAAAATTACAGGAGTTATGGAGCAATGGTGTTGAGACATATGATGCATCTTCTAGAACAATGTTCAAAATGCAAGATGCTCTAATGTGGACCATTATTGACTTCCCTAGACTTGGGAATTTAGTTTATTGGAACACTTACATGGGTTTGGATTGTCCTATTTGTAACTTTTATTTCGAGACCAAAAGGCTACCTCATAGTAGAAAATGGTGCTTCTTGTTTCATCGAAGATTTCTCGATGCATATCATAGATTTCAGCTGAACAAGTCAAAATTCAATGGTTTCATTGATAGTAGACCACCTTCAAAGTTATTAAAAAGTTATGAAATATTTTGGCACAACTTGGAAATGTTGAAAAATCATTGGGGAAGGTTCATCATTTGAATGATAGTGGGAAATGAGTTTGAAGTGTATCGTTAAGTGAAATCAGAACGCAACAATGGAAGAAAAAAAGTATATTCTTTGAACTTTTTTATTGGAATTTAATTTGTTGCAGAATAATCTTGATGTGTTGCATATTGAGAAGAATTTTTGTGACAATTTGATCTTCACATTAGTTAATGAGAATGGAAAGTTGAAGGATCATATCAATTCTTGGAAATACTTACAAGCAATGAACATAAAGCATGATCTATGGCTAGATGAGAATGGAAAGTATGCTCTGGAAGTTTTTGCAATGATAAATAGGGATAAATACACATTCAGTTTAATTTTAAGAAATGTGAAGATATTTTATGGTTATTTAAGTAACATCTCAAGGTGTGTTGACTTAAATTATCATAGGTTACATGGATTGAAAAGCCACAATTCACATATTTTGTTACAGTAGTTACTTCCATTGGAATTGTGTACATTATTACCTAAAAAGGTTACTGGTGTTGTACTCCAATTCTGTACATTTTTTAGACAACTATTTAAGAAAAATCAACATCTATTTCAGCTTGAAAACCTTCAGGAGAGATTTGTATCGACACTTTATGCAATAGAGATGATCTTTTCTCTGTCATTTTTTACCGTCACAATGCATTTAACTATACATTTGGTTGAGGAAGCTAAATTAGGAGGCCCGTACATTATCGATGGATGTATCCAATTGAGAGGTACTTTATTTATATGTTTTTGTTTTAGTAAAAAAATTCTTGTCACTTCATTAAATACATAATAATGTTTTTTATTTTATTTCACAGATATCTTGGGCATTTGAAATCATACATGAAAAATAAATCTCAACTTGAAGGCTCTATTTCTAAATTCTATTTGGTAGAGGAGTGTCTTAACTTTTTTTCTAGATACTTGGATGATATTGAGACAAGACTCAATCGAGTTGGACGTGTTGACGACACATCAACTCAATCTGAAATACATAGAAAATCAAAAATCTTTCCTGATATTGCCTGATCATTTGGGAGGAGCTCAAATGTTACACTAACAGAAATGGAATTATTAAAAACACATAGATATGTGCTACTGAATAGTGAAATTTCATATCAATTTATTGAAGAGTTGAGGATAAAAACAAATAGATGAATGAGAGGATGAACATGAAATGAGAAATACATAACAAAAGATATTAATAAAGATATTGTAGAATGGTTTTCACGACGTGTAAGTTCATAAATATTGCAATCAATATGGATATTAGGTTGATACATATATTTTGTAAATCTAATAAGGTATATTAATTTTTTCAGATCATGAATACTGATACTCGAGCATAGTTGTCAGAATATTTGAAGTTTATTGCTCGAGGTCCTCTAAAACAAGCTAGAAAGTTCAACGCTTACAACGTGAATGGCTTTAGATTCCGTACAATTGATCGGGAAGAGGGTTTGAAAACATAGAATAGTAGCATATTTACGTTTTTTAAAGTGTAATACTATGGAAAGTTGACTGATATTATCGAATTAAACTACCACATACATTTTTTAGTTGTTTTATTCAAATGCAATTGGGTGGATATTATCAGGGGTGTTAAAAGAGATTATTTGCAATTTACTTCTGTGAAATTCTCTCTCTTGATGGATGTTGGTGACTGTGAACTACATGATTTTTATATCTTATCATCACAAGCAAAAATGGTACATTATGTGAAAGATACAGTGGATGAAGGGTGGAGTGTAGTTGTTCACGTAAAACAAAGAGACTTGTATGATATGGGTGATGAAGTGGAAGATTTGACCTCTAACATTGAATCCCATAAACAACAAGAAGAAGATTTATTTTTCCATCATGATATTGAAAATATTAGTCTTACAAGAGTGGATGAAGTAGATAAAGTAATGATGGAGCAGGAAACCAACATAATTGAAGGAGAAAATGATTGTATGTGTAGTTATCCATTCATTTATCAACGACTTATGTTATTTGTGCAGTCATTCATTATCATTATTATTTTTTTTTTGTTAGTACTATGTATCTGTTATCATTTTTATTTTTTTTCTGCATGAATTTTTTGAAATATATGTTCTGAACTTAATTTTATTTGATTAAATGATAGGAATTCCAAGGAGGAAGCATTATACTCACACTGTGGGGTCAACGAGTTTTTCTAGAAGCTGGTCGACTCTGATAATATTTTCATTAGTTTAAATATTTATTAGACAATGTTTTCTGTTTAATATATTAAATTGTTGATTTATCTTTATTTAATGCAGTCACAGAGTTTAGGCCACCAAACATCCTGAATAGAAGTGTGGTTGAATATTCATAAAAAATCTGATTGGGGTTTTGTTAATGAGTAGGCCAAAGAAGTTGGGGTATAAATTCATTTTTCATTATAATAACTTATTATCAGTTGTCACTGTGTTAATATATATTGATTCTAATATGACTGATATTTGATTTATAGGTAAAAATTAAAGAACTATGGGATGTCAATCTCAGACAATCCTACTCGGTCTCCTAGGATGACCCAATTGGTAAAGTCCTTGGGAAGGAGCATCCTGGTCGAGTGTGAGGGATGAGTTTGGGACCATTACCATTTGAGGTCTTTGGCAGGAAAACATGGATTGCAAGTGATGACTGGTGGTGAGAAGGTAAATCACACAACTTTAAAATCATTTAGTTCACAAACTTTTATTGATTTTAAGTTTAAATATAAATATACAGCATTGTTTGATTTTCAATTTAATTATCTTATAGGTTCTGGTAGCAGGAAGTAGAGATGAAGATGGAGAGAGTGACGAGCAGAGTTCATCATTGGGAAATGATTAATGGAGAGGGTTTGTTCATGTATCAGTACGTCCAATGTGAGTATTTTTTATATTTTTCTTATATTTTAGATGGGATCGGGACAACGGGTTCCCTATGTATGTGTTGTATAACCATGTGTCTATATGTTTTGTTTCAACTGGCTATGGATATTGAAATTTCTTTATGATCATATGTGATATTTAGTTTCTTATCTCTCTTTTAGATATAGGTTGATCTGACTATTATATTCTAATATTTCCCAATTGTTTTTCATGGTGCCTTACTAAGTATGTTTATACTCACGCCTGCATGGGCTTTGCATGCATGATTTTTTTTTCTTATACAAACAACTGATAGATGGTGTCCTTAGTGGACCTAGTATCTATGGAACATAGAAGTAAGTGGAGGCACTGACCATGTTTGGTGGTCAGACTTAGGGATCTTGAGTTGGGAACTCCTCTTCTTTTCGCTTTCAGTTATTCTAGATTGGGACCTACTTTCCTTCTTGGTTAGGCATGTATTTTACTCTTTTCTTTTCCTGGATATTTATCTATCTCATTCTGATGTATTTTCTAGAGGTTACTACATTGTTTTTTTTACATCGAGAGGTTTTATTTTATTATACCTATGCAATATTTCATGGACTTGAGTGTGTGTGTTCACGTACAATAGGATAAAGCCTCCCACTTCAGTGATATTCTTACTATGTGCTTGTCGCTAGCCCTTTAACTATTGGGGGTGAACATGTGGTGTCACTCTCAGCTTACTGGTGTCCCAAGTAGGGTCCCTATAGGTCAAGTCATGACACAAAACCCCATGGTTTTCTTCGAGACCGTAATCTCTATCTAACCCCGTCCATTATAGGAAAGTCTATACCATTTTCCAAATCTCACGTCATGACCTAATCCTACTGACCAAGGATCGTTCTATGTTATCTCTCACCAAACTAAGGTCCTATACCACTTATCCATACAATGATATTTCAAGCCTATAACATATAGGATAACCCCTATCTATCAGACCCTCGGTTTGATTAGTATCCTCTTATTTTCACCTTCTTGGTTAGAGCTCAATCTTGATGTGTTGGGTGATCTCCCTTTTGGGAGATTTTTCTGCTCTATTTGTGCATGGACCCTGTTTTTTGAGCTTTGTATTGTTGGTCTTGGATAGGTTGTGGGGATGTAATCGGGTAACTCGGACTATGTGGATTCTTGTCGGACTAGGCACATAGAGGCATCTATGTTGTTTTTCGTGATCTCGTCAGGGGGTGGGATCAGTGTTGGAAGTCCTAGGATTTCATAAAGTATTTACCCATTATATAAATCCAAGTCAGTTTTAATCCTCGCTTATGGAAGTTTAGATCATTTATGGATATTTAGGGTGATTTCTCTTTTGGCTAAGCATTGCTTATTGGGTTTGAATCATTAATGAACCTTTTGATGAAAATGGTATTCATTATGGATGGTTTCATATTGAGAATTATTTCTTTATTATTAAATTAATTTATCTTGTTTGTAATTTTGGTGGATTTAGTTTTAACACGTGAAGCCTCATTTTAATGGAAGTACATTGATTCTTTATAGCAAGTTTTAAATGTATTAAATTTATGTTTTCCTTAGAAATGTGTTGTGTAATAGTTTAAAAAATCAACGTACTTTCAATGAGAAATGTATTGATTCTTCCAATGTATTGAGAAATGTATTATTGATTCTGATGTACATGGATGTTACTGACATTTTTTTTTCTATTTTCATTTAGTTTTAATTAATTTGCTAACCGCTTCTTGTGTTCTTAGGTTATTTTTGTAGTATTTTAAATATTTTAGTTGTTTCTATAGTTTTTAGTTAGTATTATATTAATATTAGTTATTTATTTTCATTTTTTAGAATTTTATTTTATTAACATTTCATATTTTATTTTAATATTACTTTTAGTTTATTAATTAATTATAACTATAAATATTCATATAACTCTATTTATACTAATTTATTATTATTTAACCCTTTTATTTAATTAGTTTTTATTTTATTTGAAATTTGATTTTTTTTCCTTTCCCTCCTATTTCCCTACCCCGCCGTTTTTTATCCTCCCTGCGGACCCGCTCTCCCCGGCATCTCCCACACCTCTCTCTCCCTATCAACCCGCTACCGGCCGCCTCTTTTTTTTATTTTTATCTCCTCTCCAAACCCGCCGGCCTCCACTCCCTCACCCAGCGGCGCCGCCGGCCTCCCTCACCATCGCGTGCCACCACCCCTCGCCGCACTCTCCCTCCCTGCCTCACTTCCCTCTCCCCGTGCACCACCCAGCCGGGCCGCCTCATCCTCTCCCCTCGTCCGAACTCACCCCGCCGGCCCTCTCCTCTCCATCCCGCTGGCCGCCTCCTGCATCTCCCATATACTTGCACTCCCCCACCCCGGCCTTCCCTCTCTCTCACCCAGCCTCGTCCGACCCCGCTCCCCGCTTCCCTTCTTCACGCCGCTGGCCGGAGACCCCGTCCGCGACCCTGCCCAGCGCCTGAAGCCTACCCAGCCTCAGCCTCTCCACTCTCCCGGCCGTGCGCATCTCCTCTCACCCGCCGTCGGCCCCCTCTCCATTATTCCGGCCGCCTCTCCCATCCCGAGCTGGCTCCCCCTCCTTGCCGCACCCTCTCCCTCACTAACCCGCAACCCGCCGGCCTCCTCTCCCTCTCTCGGCCGAACCACCCCGGTGGCCCCGCTCCACTCCCCTTACCGCGAACCACCCCGCTCCTCTCCCTCTATCTTGTTTTCTTTGCAGTGGACCGGTCACCGCCATCCGAGGAGTCGACCATCAGCCGCATACCGCTCATATCATCCGTTCCGGTGGTAGCGAAGCCGGCGCGCGACGTCATCACGTGCCGAGGTGCAGTCAGGCAGTGAAGCGCAAATTGCATGCAGCGAGAGTGAAGACCGACACGATCATTTTTGTTGGTAACACGGTTTTATTTTAAATGGCTTGTCCTATTATTACCGTGCTTGCGTTTTCAGTTGTGATGTCGGGGTGATTTTCTTAGTGTCGGGATGTTGGTTGAATGATAAAATTATTGCGCATGCCATGTAACGTACTATTTAATGATTAATTGTCAATTAAATTTATTTTAATTGACTATCTATCTGTTTAAATTATTTTTGCACTGAATTAATTGCTAAAATTAAAACTGGCCATTTTAATTATAAGTCGACGCGGCGGTCCGAGAAGGTAAACCGCGTTGACTGATGGTAGGTGCAAATTAGTGACACAACTTTGTGAGAAACGGGTTGTGTCATTTCGCCGTGTAGTTCGGGGATTGAACAAGTTTTCTAATTTATTTATGACACCAGAGAACGGGACTTTAAATATAATTGGGAAATTAAAATTGAGCATCTAAAAAATGGTCATATTTTCGGAACTGGCGATAATTAAACAGAATAAATAATTAATCATCCCAAAGAATACCTTGCACGGCTGCGTGATAATTTAATTGTGACACCAACATCCCCGACACATTTTGTTGACTTAGAATCCATCATCATTTCCGTTTGCAATTTTCTTTTTATCTTTTGTCTTCTCACCTTTTAGTTTAAATAAAAAAAAAGAGAAAACTCAAAAATAGGAATTCCCTCAAACCTTGTCCATCTAAACATTGTCCAACGAAATTTTTTTAGTGGACTAGATTTCGTGCTCTCTGTGGTTCGACCCTGCTCGCCACTTTTACAGTAGCCAGTTGGTTATAATATTCGCAAATTTACACGCGTTGCGACGCGCGTGCCAAATTTCTGGCGCCGTTGCCGGGGAGCACGCGCACGTCTAGCATTAAGAAAATTTCAAGTAGACCTTGCTTTAGGCACTGTTCGCCTAAATGGTGAACACTCGTACTTCTGATCCGTCAAAGAACGACACACCCCTTGATCCACAACTTGAACATCAAAGAAAGGGAAAAGAACAAGTCGGTACCTCAGCTGCAAACGCAATGCATCCACCTGCGGAAAGCGTTGAAACTCATATTCCGACACTTCCTAGTGGACAAGTCCATCCACTTTTCCAAAACCGTCTCGATAATCAACGACCTCGGACTACTATGAGACAGGAGTTGCGACCCAACACAGTCGGAATAAGCTCAGGTATAACACGACCCAGAATTCAAGCAACGCACTTTGAATTGAAGCCGTCCACGATCAACCTGCTCCAACAACATGCACAGTTTCATGGATTGAGCAGCGAAGACCCTTATATGCATGTGAACAGATTTCTTGAAGTCTGTGACACATTTAAATATAACGGAGTAACGGATGATGCGTTGATCCTACGACTGTTTCCATTTTCATTGCAAGGGAAAGCAAAGGACTGGTTGGAGAGTCTCGACCCCGAAACAGTTTTCACATGGGAAGTGTTGAGAAGAAAATTCCTTGATCGATATTACACAACAGCCCAATCTTTGAAAAACAAGAGAGACCTCGACTCCTTTTGTCAAAGTGAATACGAATCGTTAGGAGAAGCTTGGGAAAGATTCAAATCCATGTTAAGACGTTGTCCCCATCATGGGATGAAGTTGGCAAACCAGCTGCAAGCTTTCTACTATGGACTTCAATCCGAGAGTAAGTCTGCCATCAACACAGCTACTGGAAACGCGTTCATGGAAATGGATCCGGAGGACCTGTACATATTGATTCAAAACATGGCCGAACACAGTTTCCAGTGGCCAGAAGATTTTTCAAGACGAAAGGCAGGAGTGCATCACGTTGATACTCAGACATTCATGGCTGCACAATTTGAAGCTCTCAACAAGAGGATTGACAACTTGTCAATAAACCCGCCTAAGCCAGTCCATGTTGTTCAAGCTGAACATTGTCCACACTGTGGTGGCCCTCATGATTATCCCATGTGTCCATATAACACATCTGAGACTAAGATGTCTGAGGCTAACTTTGTCAGCTACAACAAAGGAAATTATGGAAACAACTACAACACAAACTGGCAAGGAAATAACCAAAATCAAGGTTGGAAGGAGCCATCAACTACTCAACCAATAAACCAGAATGCGGGTCCACCTGGATTTCCTGCTCAATCTTCCTTCAGACCCGCCATGCAATCGCAAGAGCAAGGATATCAACAGAAATACCGACCCCCATTTCAGCAACAACAACAAAATAAGGAGCAAAAGCAAACAGACTTGTCCCCTCCTGCAATGCAAGGACAACAAGATTGGGGAGCAACTATTGCTAAACTAATGATGTCCAATCAATCAAGGTTTGAGTTACAAGAGATTGCAACTCAAAATTTGCAAGCAACAACTCAAAATTTGCAAGCAACAACTCAAAATTTGCAGACGAACACCCAAAACCTGCAGGCTTCCATGCGTAACATTGAAAATCAAGTCGGTCAGATAGCCGCACAAATGCAGAACCGACAACAAGGAACACTACTGGGAAGCACAAGAGTCAACCCAAGAGAAGAAGCAAAATCCATCACATTGCGAAGTGGCACACAGTTACTAGAGCACCAAAAGCCTGATGTTCAACCAACAGATGAGACGCCTATACCTTCCACTGAAAATAGCGACTCAACAAACAAAGCAATCCGACTTGAACCCAAAGGGGAGGAAGATCCAAACAACCTTGCAAAGAATGAAAAGGCAAGAAAGGAGAAGGAAAATGAGGCACTCAACGAAAGAGCGAAAGCCCACATACCACCTCCTCCATTTCCACAAAGACTGAAGCAAAGGAAGTTGGATGCTCAATTTTCAAAATTCATGGAGATGTTCAAAAAGCTTCAAATAAATATTCCTTTTGCGGAAGCCATCACACAAATGCCCCACTATGCCAAATTTCTCAAAGAACTTCTGTCAAAAAGAAGAAAATTAGATGATGTGGGAACGGTCATAATGCACGAGGAATGTTCAGCAGTCATACCCAGATCCATACCTCCAAAACTAAGAGACCCTGGGAGTTTCACTATTCCTTGCAATATTGGAGGATGTCAATTCGGAAGAGCTTTGTGCGACCTCGGAGCTAGTGTCAATCTCATTCCATCTGGAATCCTTGAAGAACTGGGCATCACCGAATTAAAGCCAACGAGAGTCGCCTTGCAAATGGCTGACCGATCAGTGAAGCATCCTCGAGGGATTCTAGAGGACGTTCTTGTCAAGGTTGATAAATATTACTTCCCTGCTGACTTCATTGTCCTCGATATGGAAGAAGATAAGGACGTCCCACTCATTCTCGGGAGACCCTTCTTGGCGACATGCAGAGCACTGGTTGATGTCCAAGAGGGAAAGTTAATTTTTAGAATTGGGGATGAGAACATAACATTTGATGTCCTAAAGGCCATGGAAAAACCATCTGTAGCAGACTGTCACTTCCTGGATACGATTGAAGAATGGGATGAGTTTGCAAGCGATGTGCTGGACCTCGCAGATTTGCACAAAGAAAATAAAGAGTTCGAATCAATCGAGGAAGTGGAATTCATTAGGAATATAGTCGAGCCCTTAGATAGACATGAATTCACTTCACTTACTCCATCACTTGAAAAGCCTCCAACACTTGAGCTTAAACCTCTTCCATCAAACCTGAGATATAGCTACTTGGGAGATTTAAACACCTTACCAGTCATCATAAATGCCAATATTTCGAGTGAACAAGAGAGAAAATTGCTCAATGTCCTGTCACAAAGGAAACCAGCAATAGGTTGGACGATTGCTGATCTAAAAGGTATAAGTCCTGCCATCTGTACTCACAGAATACATATAGAAGATAATTCAAAACCCTGCAGGCAACCGCAACGACGCTTGACACCTCCCATGAAAGAAGTAGTCAAGAAAGAAGTCATTAAACTTTTGGATGCCGGTTTAATTTTTCCAATCTCCGACAGTCAGTGGGTTAGCCCGTTGCAAGTGGTACCTAAAAAGGGTGGAACCACAGTGGTTGAGAATGATAAAGGAGAATTGATAACCACAAGAACAGTGATTGGATGGAGAGTGTGCGTCGACTATCGGAAATTGAATGATGCCACTAGAAAGGATCACTTCCCATTACCCTTTATTGATCAAATCCTTGAACGATTGGCAGGACGAGATTACTACTGTTTTCTGGATGGATACTCGGGCTATAATCAAATAGCAGTGACACCAGAGGATCAAGAGAAAAGCACGTTCACTTGTCCATATGGTACATTTGCTTATAGGCGAATGCCTTTTGGAATGTGTAATGCTCCAGCCACATTTCAACGATGCATGATGGAAATATTCCATGACATGATTGAAGAGTTCTTGGAAATTTTCATGGATGACTTCTCAGTGTATGGAAATTCTTTTGATGACTGTCTAGAACATTTGGATAAGGTTTTGGCAAGATGCGAAGAAAAGAATCTGGTACTTAATTGGGAAAAGTCACACTTCATGGTCCAAAGTGGAATAGTCTTAGGCCATCAAATTTCAAAGAAAGGAATTGAAGTTGACTCCGCAAAGATTAGTACAATCTCTGAGTTACCCATGCCTTCTTCAGTTCGTTCCATTCGAGGTTTTCTTGGGCACGTTGGATTCTATAGACGCTTCATCAAAGATTTCTCTGTTATTGCCCGACCCCTTACGAATCTATTGGGAAAAGATGTCACGTTCCACTTCGGCCCTGAATGTCAGGAAGCATTTAAATTATTAAGGCAGCGTTTGGTTGAAGCCCCAATAATGATTTCACCTGATTGGGAGCAACCATTCGAGTTAATGTGTGATGCTAGTGACTGGGCAGTTGGAGCTGCCTTGGGGCAAAGAAAAGAAAAGATCTTTAGGCCAATCTACTATGCTAGCCGAACTTTGAATGAGGCCCAACATAACTACACAACAACTGAAAAAGAGCTGCTAGCAGTTGTTTTTGCCTTTGATAAATTTCGATCCCATCTGTTGTTCTCAAAAGTCACTGTCTATACGGATCATGCGGCACTTCGGTATCTAATGGCCAAGAAAGATGCAAAACCGAGACTCATTCGATGGATACTGTTACTTCAGGAATTTGACATTGAAGTCAAGGACAAAAAGGGAACAGAGAACGTCGTTGCTGATCATTTATCATGCCTCGACCATGACACAAGTGAAATCAATGTCGAACTAATCACTGAAACATTTCCTGACGAACAACTCTATGCCATTGAGACAATCACACCTTGGTATGCTGATTTCGTGAACTACTTAGCTTCAGGTGTGATACATCCAGATTTATCAAAGGAACAGAGGAAAAGATTTCTGAATGAATCACGACATTACTACTGGGATGATCCTTTACTTTTCAAAGACTGTGCGGATGGAATGATAAGAAGATGCATCCCTGAAGAAGAAGTGGAGAGTGTTTTGAACTTATGCCATACTGGAGAAGCTGGAGGACACCATGGGATTCATCGAACAATCAGCAAGGTGTTATAATGTGGTTTGTACTGGCCAACCATGAATCGTGATATTCGTGAATTCGTCATGAATTGTGACAAATGCCAAAGAACCGGGGGTATAAGCTGGAAGCGCGAAATGCCACAACACTCAATCATGGGAATTGAAATTTTTGACATATGGGGAATTGACTTCATGGGTCCTTTTCCTAAATCTTTTGGTAAATCCTATATCCTTGTCTGTGTGGACTATGTGTCAAAATGGGTGGAAGCTGAGGCACTCTCGGAAAATACTGCTCGAGTCGTCATTAAATTTTTGAAGCAACACATTTTTACCCGGTTCGGAATTCCAAGGCTAATCATCAGTGACCGTGGTACCCACTTCAATAATGCGCTGTTTCAGAAGCTAATGACTCGCCATGGATGTCACCACTACATGAGCACCCCATACCATCCACAGACCAATGGCCAAGCTGAGGTTTCAAACCGAGAAATTAAGGGTATTTTGGAGAAAACTGTAAGTACATCTAGGAAAGATTGGGTCACCAAACTTGATGATGCACTATGGGCCTACAGAACTGCCTACAAGACACCCATTGGAATGTCCCCATATAGGTTGTTCTTTGGGAAAACCTGCCACTTACCTGTAGAATTGGAACATAAAGCTTATTGGGCTGTGAAGAAACTGAATTTTGATCTCAAAACTGCCCAAGAGAAGCGTTTTCTACAAATGAATGAACTGGATGAGATAAGGAGAGAAGCATATGACAATGCTTTGATTTACAAAGAGAAAACTCGAGCCTGGCATGACAAACGGATCCAACAAAGAAATTTTTCAACAGGCGACAAAGTTCTCCTCTTCAACTCACGACTTCGAATCATGGCTGGAAAACTCAAATCGAAGTGGTCAGGTCCTTACACCGTCACAATTGTTTATCCACATGGTGCTGTCGAAATTTCTGATGGGAAGATGCCCCCATTCAAAGTAAATGGTCAACGCCTTAAACTTTACCACACTTCGGATAAAATAGGCATCATTGAAGAACTACAATTGCAATAAGAAGTTATCCGTCTGGCTGAAGACGTAAAACTTAGCGCTGATCGGGAGGCAACCCGACTGCTTCTTCATTCTTTGATCTTTGTTTTCTTACTCTATCTCTATCTCTCTATCTGCTTTGTGAATGCAGCTAAAAAGAAAAATGTCTAGCTCTTCTGATTCTTCTATGGTCATCGATGCGCTTGTTCCGTCTCCCTCTGACTTAGTACGACGGATAACTCAGGAGCTGGCTGATATCGAGCGCCGGCTTGAGGAACTTTCACTGGAAATTCGTGCTCAGCATCCAGCACCACCACAAAGAGCACAGATTCTGTTCCTCCCTCACCAGCTTCACGCTCACTTTGCTCCGGAGGTGGTTAATCCCACCAAGCGTCCCCGTGAGATCGAGGATACAGCCACTAGTTCTCGTAAGAGGCAGAGGAATTCTGAGCTGATGGACCAAGACGTTTGAACATTGTCCATCCGTCTGGCTGAAGACGTTAAACTTAGCGCTTCCTGGAAGGCAACCCATGTTCCAGTTTCATTTCCCCCCTTTTCTCCTTTTACCTGTTCTAATTTGTTTGAAAAAATAAAAATAAAATAAAACATGGCATGTGTGATTTTTCTTTTAGCTCCTCCTGATATCTGTATGCACCTGTCACTCTTCTGCATCTCTGCTTCTATTTAGATGATTCTTGGTGTTATCTTTATGATATGATGCGGGTATGTGTTGTCCATATGTAGATTTTACAGGTACATCATTTCTGGAACTTCATCGGATACAGGCAGCCTCTCCGCATCTATCTGCACTTACACAGGGAAGTGTTTTAATTTTCGCCATATTTTCTGCTTCCAAAAACACCATGTGAAAAAAAAAAACTAACACTCCTGTCATTCATGAACCCACATAAGAACTGTTGTATTTTTACCGCAACCCAGTCGGGAACATACCACTTGTGTCCCTAGGCAGTTTGAGCACCTGATTCTTGTTCTGGATTTCTTTAATCCTTAATCTCATGACTTAGATGATTGCTGATATTATTTCATGCTTCGAGAATGTTTTTCAAAAACTTGAATATTTTTGAGACACTTATTTGCACTCATTCTCATCTGTGCTGTCCAACATTATATTTCCATACCCGTGAGGACTCTAATCCATTTCAAAATCATCTCTTATTTCTCTTTTTCTTGAGAGAATCTCAACCATGTTTTGTCTTCTAGAACTTGCCATGTTTTTCCATCAAAGCGATAGGAATTTTTGAAAGCTGCACTAAAATGATTGAGGCATCTGTTTGATATTTTAGCCCCGTTGACCCACTGAGCCACCCTTACATTTTCTCCGTCGTATAACCCTTAGAAGCCATGAAGAAGCCTCTTAGGATGAGCCCAAGCTGATACCCTTCCATACCAATTTCTTGAATTTTTGCATGATTATTTCAATCTAAGTGTGGGGGAGAGAGACTTACTCATGGAGAGGGTTCTTCGAGGGGCAGTGAGTCATTTGATGTCCATGGATTGACATTATTCCATCCTGATCATATGAGTTCTTTTTCACAGTAGCGACATTCATTTCATATTATTTTGATATAGGAATATAGAACCCTTTTCAGTTCCAACAATGAGTACATTGGTGGTCATTACGCGGTAACCCTCGACTTTGGGGATACCTATAAAAGTGATGATCCATTACTCCAGGAACTAGAGAGTTTTCTATATGACCTACCTTCATTGAGAAGTTACAGCATATACGCTACTTGTGTACCATTCTTTGGGATTTTTGTCTGACACCTATTCCATGGGGTTTTTGGGTTGATACTCACCAGTTTTTCCTGACCATATTATGTGAATGAGTTGTGTCTTTAAAGTGGAAAAAAAAAGAGTGAAACATTGGCTTATCGTATGCTTGGGGACAAGCAGTGTTTTAAGTGTGGGGGAGCGAGAGTTTGAGGGAGACATTTAGATTGACTTATCATGCATTTATTTCAAGATTCAACCCTTCTTTTTACCAAAAAAATGTCAATTTTTTTTTCCCACCGTCCCACAGCTTCAGAAACATTTGAACCTCATGTAAAGTCCTTGAGATTTGTGCATTCTTTTGATTTCCACTAGTGAAGATGTGAAATTCATGGCAAGCCTATGGTAAGCCTGCATGTGTATGAGAACTGAGAAAAACTTTGATCAAATGTTTTTGAGAGATGAGAGTGATGGTGAGGTAGGTCACATGATGAATGAGTGCACGTACTTGTTTTGAAAAAAATGCAAGTGAAAGAAAAAAAATTTTTTGAAACTGAAGTTTTACACGAAGCATGATATTTTATGAGAAAAGAGATTGAAAAATTTTGAACTTGTAATTTTGATGTTTTGATCTGTCTCCTGTCACTTGTGTTTTCTTTCTGATTGTTTTGCCCAGGAGTGCAAAAGTTTAAGTGTGGGGGATTTGATGTACATGGATGTTACTGACATTTTTTTTTCTATTTTCATTTAGTTTTAATTAATTTGCTAACCGCTTCTTGTGTTCTTAGGTTATTTTTGTAGTATTTTAAATATTTTAGTTGTTTCTATAGTTTTTAGTTAGTATTATATTAATATTAGTTATTTATTTTCATTTTTTAGAATTTTATTTTATTAACATTTCATATTTTATTTTAATATTACTTTTAGTTTATTAATTAATTATAACTATAAATATTCATATAACTCTATTTATACTAATTTATTATTATTTAACCCTTTTATTTAATTAGTTTTTATTTTATTTGAAATTTGATTTTTTTTCCTTTCCCTCCTATTTCCCTACCCCGCCGTTTTTTATCCTCCCTGCTGACCCGCTCTCCCCGGCATCTCCCACACCTCTCTCTCCCTATCAACCCGCTACCGGCCGCCTCTTTTTTTTATTTTTATCTCCTCTCCAAACCCGCCGGCCTCCACTCCCTCACCCAGCGGCGCCGCCGGCCTCCCTCACCATCGCGCGCCACCACCCCTCGCCGCACTCTCCCTCCCTGCCTCACTTCCCTCTCCCCGTGCACCACCCAGCCAGGCCGCCTCATCCTCTCCCCTCGTCCGAACTCACCCCGCCGGCCCTCTCCTCTCCATCCCGCTGGCCGCCTCCTGCATCTCCCATATACTTGCACTCCCCCACCCCGGCCTTCCCTCTCTCTCACCCAGCCTCGTCCGACCCCGCTCCCCGCTTCCCTTCTTCACGCCGCTGGCCGGAGACCCCGTCCGCGACCCTGCCCAGCGCCTGAAGCCTACCCAGCCTCGGCCTCTCCACTCTCCCGGCCGTGCGCACCTCCTCTCACCCGCCGTCGGCCCCCTCTCCATTATTCCGGCCGCCTCTCCCATCCCGAGCCGGCTCCCCCTCCTTGCCGCACCCTCTCCCTCACTAACCTGCAACCCGCCGGCCTCCTCTCCCTCTCTCGGCCGAACCACCCCGGCGGCCCCGCTCCACTCCCCTTACCGCGAACCACCCCGCTCCTCTCCCTCTATCTTGTTTTCTTTGCAGTGGACCGGTCACCGCCATCCGAGGAGTCGACCATCAGCCGCATACCGCTCATATCATCCGTTCCGGTGGTAGCGAAGCCGGCGCGCGACGTCATCACGTGCCGAGGTGCAGTCAGGCAGTGAAGCGCAAATTGCATGCAGCGAGAGTGAAGACCGACACGATCATTTTTGTTGGTAACACGGTTTTATTTTAAATGGCTTGTCCTATTATTACCGTGCTTGCGTTTTCAGTTGTGATGTCGGGGTGATTTTCTTAGTGTCGGGATGTTGGTTGAATGATAAAATTATTGCGCATGCCATGCAACGTACTATTTAATGATTAATTGTCAATTAAATTTATTTTAATTGACTATCTATCTGTTTAAATTATTTTTGCACTGAATTAATTGCTAAAATTAAAACTGGCCATTTTAATTATAAGTCGACGCGGCGGTCCGAGAAGGTAAACCGCGTTGACTGATGGTAGGTGCAAATTAGTGACACAACTTTGTGAGAAACGGGTTGTGTCATTTCGCCGTGTAGTTCGGGGCTTGAACGAGTTTTCTAATTTATTTATGACACCAGAGAACGGGACTTTAAATATAATTGGGAAATTAAAATTGAGCATCTAAAAAATGGTCATATTTTCGGAACTGGCGATAATTAAACAGAATAAATAATTAATCATCCCAAAGAATACCTTGCACGGCTGCGTGATAATTTAATTGTGACACCAACATCCCCGACACATTTTGTTGACTTAGAATCCATCATCATTTCCGTTTGCAATTTTCTTTTTATCTTTTGTCTTCTCACCTTTTAGTTTAAATAAAAAAAAAAAAGAGAAAACTCAAAAATAGGAATTCCCTCAAACCTTGTCCATCTAAACATTGTCCAACGAAATTTTTTTAGTGGACTAGATTCCGTGCTCTCTGTGGTTCGACCCTGCTCGCCACTTTTACAGTAGCCAGTTGGTTATAAAATTCGCAAATTTACACGCGTTGCGACGCGCGTGCCAGATTCTTTCAATGTGTTGATTCTATTGATGTATTGAGAAATGTGTTGATTCTTTCAATGTGTTGATTCTTTCAATGTATTGAGAAATGTATTGATTCTTTTTTCAGTGTTACTATTGTGTTGTTCTGGCTGTAGGTTCTGGGGCTGCAGAACCTGCAGCTTGTTTTTTTTTGTAATTCATGATATAGCGGCGGTTAAAACTGCCGCTAGATATAGTTTTTTTTTCGCGGCGGTGGTTAAAACCGCTGCTAAATATGACCAAATTTTACTTAACGGCGGTTTTTTCTGTATTAGTGGCGGTTTTTTCGGTAAAAAGTTCAGACTTTAGCAGGGTTAAAAACTGCCGCTGGATCGCGGTTATTTTTTAAGCGAAAACCATCGCTAAAATAAAAAAAAAATCGCCGTGAAATACGTGTTCTACAACACTTTCCAGAAACCGCCAGTAAATGGAAGGAACTGCTGCGTGTTGAATGTCGACACCCATTTTAGCGGCGATTTTTTGAAATCGTCTCAGAACCATCTAGCGGCAGTTTAAACCGCTGCTAAATGGGCATTTTGTTGTAGTGTAAGTTGTCGTGGAAGTTACAGCAGAACCTCTAGTGGAAGTTCCATTGTAAAAGAATGGCACAAAATTCACAATTGAATCATGTAAAAATTTTACTACAAATATATTTTTTGGCATTCCACAAATTAGGTTTGGAATATGACTCGAACTTCCAATAGGAAAGAACAACACAAATTTTTCCTTAGGTAGCTTTGCATTATAATTTGGGAGAATAGTTTCTAGTGGATCCAGTGGAACTTCTGGTAGAGGTTCGAGTGGAAGTTCCATCGAAAATTCTAGTGGAACTCTAGTGGAGGTTCTAGTGGAACCTGCAGTGTAACCTCCAATGGATGTTCCAGTAGAATCTCTAGTAGAAGTTCTAGTGGGAAATAATAGAACAACCTTGTCAAACTTGCAAAAATTACAGCACAATATATAACATTTTTGTTTGTGGATTGCACAAATTTAAGTGGAACCTCCGGTGAAACTCCCAATGAAACTTTCATTTATATAGCTGAAAAATAGTTTTTTTCCCTTTGTTCGCACGGGTTATAGTGAATTCAAAAGAGGGAAATTGCAGTTTTTTGAATTCTAAAATGACAGACATAAAACATTTAGAGAAAATTGATTCTAAGACAAATGTATTAAAAAAGGGATGGTAACAACAGAATATTTAATTCACTACCTATTCAAAAGAATGACTTGGGTTGAAGGTCGTGCAAGGGCCTGGATTTATATCAACGTTGAATAACACGCCACGTCACAAGTAATACCACGTCACTTCCCTTCTAAACAGGAAAAGGAGGGCGGAAGGTCCTAATCCCTAATTTCATCACTCCTTCAAGCTGCAGTCCGTGGGCCGTAGAAGGCGATTGATTTCGATTCATTCCCTTTCAAACAGGCAAGGAAAAGGCATTACTGATTTGTATTGATTTCAAAAAGACACTAACAGGGACTTGTAGACGCCAATTTGGGTCGCAGAAACAGGATCAATCTGCTCGATTTGGGTCGCAGAAACAGGATCAATCTGCTCGATTTGGATCGAAAGGGAGGCGGACGAAAGAAATTGAGGTTCCTATGCCCGGAGAAGAAGAACGGGACCGCTCGCCGCTCCCCGCTGCCCTTCCTTTCTGAACTCTTCCTTCATCCTCCTTATAAACTCCTCGAACCGCTTGTCCAGTTCTCCTGCCTCGACCATCTCATCGTCGATCCCCATTTCCCGGCCTTCCTCCCATCCCACGCCGTGTGCTGCGGTGAGCCCCGCACCCTGGCTCCACCTCCCCGCTGGCACCGAAGTAATGCCCTCCGCCTCCTGTTCGTGCTCTTCTGCTGCTGTTTCGACAGGATGAAACCTGACCTGTGGTTCCGCAGCAGGATGGTCGACGACGGCGTCGCCTTCTTCCGGCACAGGGCCGGCCGGCGGGTTGTCCGAGGAGCGGGAAGCGGCGGGGGTGGAGGCGAGGAGGAGGAGGAGGATGGAGTTGCAGAGGAGGAACATGGAGCATTTGGCGTGGAGGGCGGAGGGGTAGCGTGAAATGAGGAAGCAGCAGAGGGTGAGGGAGAGGAGGACGGGGAGAAGGAAGCGGGGAGGCCTCTCCATGTCCCTCTCCTTGTTGGTTCAAATGGCGTGGGCGGGGCGAGGGTGTATTTAATGGAAATTTGATGTGATGCGGGGCCACCCAATATGAAGGAATTTGGTTTGATTGGATTTTTTATGGATACTCAACTCGTTTTACAGACACAGTGAGCGCAGTGGGTGTGGTTTGATGGAAGTTTCCGAGGGTTGGATCAAAAAGTGGAGCCGCTCAACATCGACGGAGTCAAAACGGTTCATACTGATGACCCGACCCGTTTTATTTTTTTTATTTATTTGTAATGTTGTGTTATTTTATATCATGTGTTCTAATTCATTATAACTTGTTTTTATTATCATATAATTATTTTAATGATATTAATTTAATCGCATTTTTATCATAAATCACACACTTTATTTTTTACTTTTTTACACTTCCCCTTTACATTCGTTTAAGCTCATTTATTTTCTAGGTTTAAATTTTAGATAACACAAGTAGAAACATCTGGCTAAACATATAAAAACGAGTCATGTGTTTCATTTAAAAACAAATATCTTTTTTCAAAATACCTTTTAATGTATTATATATATATATATATAACCGAAACCAGGCTCTCTCTGGTTTTGAACTTATTTCTTTATTAAATTTTAAAAAACCCTGTGATTTGGTCCATATTTTTATCAGGTTAAACCGTTTCACCTCGAAGTTGGTGAATTTGATCCAAATTCAAAAGCAGATGGGCTGGATCAGGCCATTACCCCACCAACCTACGATCTGACCAATCAGACCATCTATTCCAATTTAGGTTTAAAAACCCCAAGTGTTAAACCATATCACATAAGAAAAACAATATAATTTTCCAAAACGATCCGGTTATAAAAGTGGATCGTGAAAATTATTTTCTTTATATATATATATATATTAGAGAGAGAGACATTTTTTGAAGTATAGAATATATATTTAAATAAAAAAGCTAAATGCAGCCACACACAATCACTCTCTCTCTCACACACATTTACACATACAACTTTTAAAAACAAATAGAACAATCTACCCATTTGAAGTCGATTTTTATTGGTTTTGGACAGTTTGAAACTAGCTTTATTGGTAATTCACTTTGTTCTGTTTTTTGCACTTTTTAACTAAACCATTGGTATGTTCACCAATTTGGTAATCAAATCATTTTTTTGTTCGTTTCAAAATGTTTAAAACTAGTTAGATCTCCACTTTTCGAATAGTTTGCATTTTTTGGATTGGTCCACTGGCCAATTCACATGTTTTTCAAGTCCATTTCTGACATGACCCAACCCTATCAAAACCCCAACATAGTAAAAAACAAGGCTATGACTGTATCTCTTAAGTTTCCTTATAATAGGTTAAGGGCTAGTGACTAACACCAACAAGGCTTACGTACACAACAAGAGTCATTTTGTAATAAAACATGCATTTTTTAGAATGAATTAGTCTACATTCAGAATTTGACTTTAGTTTTGGCTTTATTGGATTCAATGATATCTTTATTTATTCCTCTAAATCCATGTTTATGGTATTTTAAGAAAATACTTTTACAGGTTTAAGTGTGAACGCTAAAAAAAAACCCAACCCTCATATGATCGATTCCAATCCAATAAACAACCAACAAAAAACACCAAATTTCAAAATTCAAAATTCAAATTCTAAGAAAACTGGAGATCCGATCCTCTCGCCAACTATATGCTGGACAACAAGCCCAAGAATGACAACACCTTGAGCTCTTCACCTACCGTGTTACCTAAGGTTAGGTAATGTCAATTAAAACAATACTTGTCATCGTCACTGCTCACAAATCCCATAACTATTGCTCGTCGTCAGCAACATCACCTAGATAGGCATTATCATCATAAATCCAGTAAAACAACACTAAAACCAGCTTATTCAGCTTATTTGAAGTGTCGTCATCATTGTGTAGAACCGTCCTCATCGAAGCTGTTAGGACCAAGATGATAAGGAAGATTATCATATCCACATATTGTCTTTTGTTGTCAAGAAAATATCAAAGAAGGAAAAATCACTTCACTTTGTATTTGGTACTGATCAGACTCACAATCGTATTTAGAAGTTCGGACTCACAATGCTTAGAAAGTCCATCGTATTGAGAATGAGATTTTTTGGAAGAAAGGTTTATCGGACTCACTGAGTCTGAAACGAAAGAAAAATCATAATGAGGAAAAGAATTGGATTCACTATGGATTCGATATAAATTTGACGATGCTTTGCTGATTTATATTTCACAAATATCATAAGTTGTTTGGAGAACTTGTGATGCAAGCCTTATGAAGGTAATGGGGAGAAAAAGTGTTGTCAATCACATTTAGGTTTGATTGGGAAGAAAGATGTTTCTAGAAGACAGAGAAGTTACAATACTTTTCTTGCTAAGACAGATGATGCTAAAGCTAATTTTCAACGTAATCAATGTCATGAAGGAAGTCATGCTTACAAGAAAAAGTTTGTGGAGGAAGGAAGTTGCTGAAATATAATCTTTCTAGTCTCATATCATCGAATTCTGATTTGTTTGAAGGCTGAGAAGGTTTGCTTGATCCTAATGAGAGAAACTAAAAGTGATGGTTTTCAGTTAGACCAAAAACCAAAAGGATTAAATTTTCGGATAATGAAATTGTTATGTGTCGTAATCAGAAAAGAGAAAAAATTCGAGTGATGAAATATCTTTAGTATCGTATTCAGAAAAGAAGAAGTAGAAGCGGTTGAAGAAGTTTGAAAGAATCTGTTGTCTCCATCGTAATAAAAAAATCAGAATGAGAGTTGGTTTCGAGAATCATAATGAGAAGACATATGTTTTCCTTCTTACATTTGGTACAATGAAACATAATGAATAAACTGTTGTTGAACATATGCTTCCATCGTAATGAGGAAATTAGAATGGGAAGATAGTCTTTTAGGTGGTGTAGAGCAACGTAATGAAATATCTTCAGTTCTTATTTGTTTGCAAGAGGGTCAAGAAAATTAGAGTGACAAAATTCCTTTATCGTAATAAAGAAATCGTATTCGAAAATTGGAATCAGCCTGAAGATTTGATAGAAATTCTGAAGCGTTGAAGAAGTCAAAGAGAGATCCAAGATTTAAGGAAGATTAAAGATTCGATAAATTTGGTGAAGCAGAAAAACCTTTTCAGAATCCCATTTAAACCATTCTGGCATGTCTATAAAAGGAGGATAATATTTGGTGAATTCTATGACTTTCATCACTCGCGAAAGTGGAGAGAGAAGCTACACAATTCTAGAAAAAAGAAGTTTCCATATTGTATTTTCTTGAAGAATCTTGCCGGCACTACTGGAAAACTAACCTATACCAACGGTTTGGAACCATTGGTATAGGCCTCCAAACCGTTGGTATAGGCTATACCAACGGTTTGGAGAACCGTGGGCAAGTAAGCCGTTGAGATAGGTCTATACCAACGGTTTTTAAAAAACCATTGGTATATGTAATATGAAAATCTATACCAACGGTTCCATAAAACCGTTGGTATATGTATTTCAAAAAAAACATTCGGTGGGATTTGATCCCACGAACTCTAGTTTATCAGTGAACGACCTAACCACTAACCTAACATGACTTTTGTGAACATAATTTCATAAATATATATATATATGTATTATCATAATTATTTTAAATTTTGATTTATATAATGTTCTCGGTAAGAAGATTCGATAAAAAATCAAAGGACTTATACCAACAGTTTTCAAAACCATTGGTATAGGTCTATACCAACGGTTTTCACAACCGTTGGTATAGGTCCTTTGAGTTTGGGAGTAACGTTGGTTTATGGGCCACTTTTCCCAATGGTTTGGCCAAACCGTTGGGATAAGTACACCCTTTCCCAATGGTTTGGCCAAACCATTGGGAAACGTGGCCACAAAGTATATTTTTCCCAACGGTTTGGCCAAACCGTTGGGATAAGTACACCCTTTCCCAACGGTTTGGCCAAACCGTTGGGAAAAGTGGCCACAAAGTATACTTTTCCCAATAGTTTGGCCAAACTATTGGGATATGTACACCCTTTCCCAACGGTTTGGCCAAACCATTGGGAAAAGTGACCTCAATGTGGGCTTTCCAAACGGTTTGGCCAAACCGTTGGGAAAGGGGACCTATACCAACGGTTTTTACAAACCGTTGGTATAGAAGCGTTGGGAAAAGTCAGATTTCTAGTAGTGCAGATAGAAGAAATAAAGAATAATAGACAAGATCATACTCTGAGTTTTCGAAATCGGACCAAGAAATCAAACTGGGTTTTTTCGGACTAAGGAAGAAGAAGTTCAGGATTGTTTCAGTGGTATTTTGATAGTTTATTATTTCTGTATTGAGAAATCAAACTGGGAAATCAGACAAAGTATCATTACAAGTTTTAAAAAATCTATCTTTGAAGTTGTTGAATGTTCTAGTAAGGAGAAACCTGAGAAGGATCAAAAGTTACCTTAAAAGTTTGAGAAGAAAACAAAATTTATTCTTCAAAAGAAAGTTGGAAATGTTTCTAAAAAGAAGAAATATGGGAAAGTTATGTATGTGGTTAAGACCAACAAAGTCGTGAAGTCAGAAGTTTCTAAAAATTCGGAGTCCATATAAATTTCTAAACATCCAGAGTCCAAAAAAGTTTCTATTACTTCTAGTTCTGATATGGAAGAAAAGAAAACTGAGCTAAAAAATAATATTCTGGTTGGAAATAGAAATGTTGGTGGTCAACAAAGTTCTGTTAAGAAGATTGATGAGAAAAATACTCACAACACCAGTTTATCCAAAAGTCTCATAGGAAAATACTCTTTATATGGATACTGCTAGTATTGTGGTGGATTTGAACATACAAAAAATATGTGTTGGTTCAACCAAAAATATTACTATTATTCCACAGGTTATGGAAGGTAAGGTTTGAGGGGGAGTCAATACTATTAAAAGAAGAAGTCTGAGAAGGAAGTTTAAAAGAAACCTGAGAAGGTTGGTGAGAAAGTTGAGAATAGGTTCTAACCTCTGAAAACTATTTCTAAAAGATGTGAACAACCTGAAAATCTTGCTAAGGGTAGTCCTGTTTTGTTACTGGCACAAAAAAGTTTCTTAACAATTCTTAGAAGATGGAGGTAAATAAATAAAAGGGAAAAGAAAAAGCTCTCACTGTTGAAATTGATTTGAAAGCTATAAAAGGAGAACGACCTTGGATTCTTGATAATGGGTTTTCTTCTCATATGATAGGATACATATGTTTTTGAAGAATGTGGAATATTTCAAAGAAAGAACAATTACATTTGGCAATGATGAATCTCTAAGAATCAAATGTGTTGGATCAACCATCATGGGAAAGAAAAAAATGAAATCTAAGAAAGCTTTAAATATTGATAGGTTGAAACACAACCTGCAGAGTGTTTCACAAATTTGTGATGAGGGTAACAAAGTTATCTTCAGAAAAGATGGATTTATTGTGAAAATTTAGGAAGATGGAAAGATAGTCACAAGAGGCCTACACACAAAAGGAAACTTATTTGAAGTTGGTGAAATACAAAACTCTTGTTACTTGGGCATGGTGGAAGAGAATCAGTTGTGACATAAAAGGCTGGGGAATATGTGTCAACGAAACATGAGAAAGTTATCAAAGTGAGATAATTTTTGTGTTATTCTTGATATTTCAAGAAGAAGAGTTTGGTGTTGCAATATTTTTCATAAAGAAAAAATTACAAACTCAGTGCATAATAAAGTTAAGATTTGTTTAAAACAACCCCTTGAACTTATTCATTATAATAATTTTGTTCTAATAAGAAAAAAATAAATTAATAGAGTTAAGTACTTTATCACCCTCATTGATGACTTTAATCACATTAATTGTGTTATATATATGAAACATAAGTCAGATATTCTGAAAATGTTTAAAATTTTTAGGAGGAAAGCTGAGAAAGAATGTGAGTATTCAGTGAAGAAGTTGAGAACTGATAATGGTGGTGAATAAAAAAATTAATAATTTGAAAGTTATCTTGAGAATCTTAGAATTTGATATGAGTTTAGTGTTGGGTCGGAGAAAAACGGGAATGATGGCAGGAGGGGGGGTGAATTGCCTTTTAAAAAAATGATTAACAAATTAAAATCAAAGTTAAAAATGCAGTGGAAAGTAAAGAGGAAAGACACAAGAAATTGATAACGGAGTTCGGCCTAAAACCCGGCCTACGTCTCCGCTCCCAACTCAACCGTTGAGAGATTCCTACCGCTTGCTTTTCAATGGTTTTAGCAAGAAACCCACTAGGCTTTGAGGTAGCACTAGGACCTATTACAGCTTGCTTTTGAATTGGTTTAGCAAGAACCCACTTGCTTTTAATGGTTGAGCAAGAACCCACTAGCCTTCTTACAGGTGAAGGCTAGCTCACCTATGACACAAGCCTTTTAAAAGGAAAGGCTTGAAGAAACCTCTTCACACCTTAATGGTGATGTGAAACCCAAAAGAAAGAGGGGATGAGAAAAGTTTGGGGTTTGTAGGCACAAACCCAAATTTAAGCTCAAAATAAATAAAACAATGAAAAACCGTATTTGGAGAAGCCTTGGGCGCCTTTGATTGATTGAAGAGTTTGAAGGCCGCTTCCAAGCTTCTTTGGTGGAGCTCCTTGGATGAGGAATTGAGTTGGAGCTATTGGGGTTCCCTTGGAGGAATGCACCGGAGGTACGCCAAATGATCAACAAGGTGTCTGTGGGCTTCCATATGGTTCCGGGTGTTGTCCGGGGCTTCCTTGGCCTTTATTTATAGGCATGGAACCCTTGGGGAGTCTTCGGAGCCGTTGGAGAGGTCTTCGGAGCCGTTGGAGGCCAAAAGAGAGTTGACTGGTCAAAGCCAACGGCTAGTTTGACTGGGCTACCGGCTGGCCGGTACATCTCCACCGGCTGGCCGGTGCCTTGGAATGTGGAGAGTGCTTCTGCCCAGGAGCCACCGGCTGGCCGGTGAGAAGGCCACCGGCTGGCCGGTGGTGAGACAGTAGGTCTCACTATTCATCTGGGTGCCACCGGCTGGCCGGTGACAGAGCCACCGGCTGACCGGTGGAGCCTGGCAGTGGGCAATGCCTCTGCCAGGTCCATCGGCTGGCCGGTGCTATCACACCGGTTGGCCGGTGGACTGAATTTCAGTCCACTTGATGTGCTTCATGGCCCATTTCCTTGGCAATCTTTTGCCTATAAAACAAAAACACTTAAAACAATGTTAGATAAATAATAAGGTGATTGTGATCATGAAAATCAAACAACGAGGGGAACGAGAGGTACAACAATCTCCCCCTATTTTGATGATCACAATCACCAAAACAATTAAAGTAAAATACTGAAATTAAAGACATTCTTAAAGGATAATTTGAAAATAAATCAAAGCATGATAGAAAAGAATTCTCCCCCAATCAATCAAGAAATTACAATGTTAGACAAATAAGAAAGTGATTGTGATCATGAAAATTAAACCACGAGGGGATACGAGAGGTACAACAATCTCCCCCTATTTTGATGATCACAATCACCAAAACAATTAAAGTAAAAACATAAATGAAAGACATGCTAAAAGGATAAAGAAAGTAAATGCTAAGCATGATCAAAAGGATTCTCCCCCAATCAATCAAGAAATTAAGCCCTTGACTGGATTCCACCGGCTGGCCGGTGGTCAAGCCACCGGCTGACCGGTGGAGCCTGGCAGTGGGCAATGCCTCTGCCAGGTCCACCGGCTGGCCGGTGCTATCACACCGGTTGGCCGGTGGACTGAATTTCAGTCCACTTGATGTGCTTCATGGCCCATTTCCTTGGCAATCTTTTGCCTATAAAACAAAAACACTTAAAACAATGTTAGATAAATAATAAGGTGATTGTGATCATGAAAATCAAACAACGAGGGGAACGAGAGGTACAACAGTTATGAGCCTCCACTAGCTTGCTCAACTTCTGCATGAGTAGGATTACCACTATCAGCAACATTATAAGAATTTTTGACAAAACTTTCCTTATCCTGCTCAACTTCCTTATCAACAGAAGCCTGTTTTTCTTCCTCAACCTTTTCAAAAACTTTCGCATCATCAGAATCAACAATTCTTCCTAAATCTTTGTTGAAACATCTATATTCTCTTCCTTCCAGAGCATAACCAACAAAAATTCCATTTTCTCCTATCTCCTCAAACCTTCCAAGGTTTTCACCTTTCTTCTTTATAATGCATGGACTCCCAAAAACTCTTGAGTGTTTCAAACTTGAATTTTTTCCATAAAAAAATAATATGGAGTCATATTTGAACTTGGCCTGTAGAAAAATAGGGTTTGGGTATACACATCAATACTCATAGCTTGCCTCTAAAAGTAATGAGAAAGACAACTTCAAGTAACATAGTTCTTCACATTTCCACCAAACTTTTGTTCTTCCTTTAAGAAATCCCATTTTATTGAGGAGTATATGGTGAACTAAATGATGGATCGGATCCCTCGGCCCATTTCCTTGGCAATATTTTGCCTATAAAACAAAAACACTTCAAACAAAATTAGACAAATATGAAAGTGATTGTGATCATGAAAATCAAAGAGCGAGGGAAACGAGAGGTACAACAATCTCCCCCTATTTTGATGATCACAATCACCAAAACAATTAAAGTAAAAACATAAATGAAAGACATGCTAAAAGGATAAAGAAAGTAAATGCTAAGCATGATCAAAAGGATTCTCCCCCAATCAATCAAGAAATTCTCCCCCTTTGTGATTATCAAAATAGCACGGGGCATAAAACTTGATTGAGGGAAAGGGTTTGAAAAACTAGATATGAGAATTGAAAAATCAATTGAGATTTTTGAAATTGAAATGAAAATTTGAAAGTAAATTTTGAATTGAAAAAAATGATACCAAGTGTTGGAATTGAAAGTTTGAATAAAACAAAAAAGCTTAAACAAACCTAACTCCCCCTAAATAAAACAAAAGATCATCGGGGAAACGAAACTATTTTTGGCCCAGAGAGACTCGCCAAAAGGGATTTTTCAATCCAAATTTGTCTCATGGCGGGTCTTCTCCTATAGAATTCATCCGAAAAGAAAAAAGACTTGGGTTGGCCGTACCGGGCATTTTTGCAATCACACTCATAAATGAGGTGCCCGGGTTTTTTACAATAATTGCAAAATTTATAACAAGAGCTCCCCCTTACAAAAACAGTGGGTGCATGGGAGGAGGAGGCTTGGTTGGTATAGCCAAGTCCTTGAGTGGTCCTAGAAACCCTTTGAGAACCCAATAATTTGGTCAAATTTTGTTCACCTTGGGTGAACTTGGCTAAGGATTCTCTAAGGTCCTTGATGGTTGATTCCAAAGAATCAACATTTGGGAAATTTTGGATTTTTAGGGAGAGTTCCTCCTTCTCTTTGAGAAGTTGTTCTTTTTCGGAGGAAAGCTTTTTGAAATTCTTTTTCAAAGAAACAAATTTAGAAGAGAGTTCATGAAAACCATTTTCAAGTTGGTCTCTAGCATGTTGGAGTTCTTCATATGATAAATGATTAAAAGAATTAGAAGAACTAGAGGAGGAAGAAGAGGAAGAGGATGATGGTACCTCATGTTTTGCCATTAGGCATTTTGTACCTTGGTCGCTTGAGGAGGAGGAGGAGGAGGATGATGAGGTGTCACTCCATGTCGCCTTGAGGACCTTCTTCTTTCCTTTTTCCTTTTGCGTGGCCCGTTTCTTGTTGAGTGGGCAATCGGGCTTGTAATGGCCCTTTTCGCCGCACCCGTAGCATTTTACCTTGGGCTCGGATCTTGTGGTGGGTTATTGCTTTTGCGCCTTGCGAGATTTCTTCTTCTTCTTGTGCTTCTTCATAAATTTGTGCATTTGGCGGGTGAGATTCTCCATTTCCGAGTCGCCGCTTGAAGATGAAGTAGATGAGGAAGATGAGGATGATGAGGAGGAGCTTACTTCTTTTTGTACCTTGAGGGCAATGTTCTTTGGTGTCTTGATTGGTGTGCCCTCCTTTTGAGCTTGCCTCCTCATCGTAATCTCGTACGTCATTAGGGATCCGATGAGATCCTCTACCGGCATATTTTTGACGTCCTTAGCTTCTTGGATCGCCGTCACCTTTGGTGCCCATGAGCTCGGAAGGACCCATAAGATCTTCTTGACCATCGTCTCGGCTGAAACATCATCACCAAGAGATTTCCTTCCATTGCAAATGTCAGTGAAGCGTGTAAACATATCGGTAATAGATTCGGAAGGATGCATAGTAAAGCTTTCAAAATCTTGTCTATACATGTCTAACCGAGTATCCTTAACTTTGTTAGTGCCCTCATGAGTTACTTCTAAAAGTTTCCAAATTTCATGTGAGGAGGTGCAAGTAGACACTCGATTGAACTCATTTCTATCTAAGCCGCAATGGAGAGCGTTCATGGCTTTGCCATCAAGCTCAAAATTCTTAATATCGGCGGGGGTCCATTTGGATTCGTCGGGGGAAGACAAAGAATAACCTTGCATGACAATTTTGTAAATAGGATATCCTATGCTTCTTAAAAAAGTGGTCATGCGGGTTTTCCAATAATTATAGTCGGTCCCATCAAAAAATGGAGCCCGACCCAATGAGTAGCCCTCGGGGGCGAAAGAGGTTGAAGCCATCAAAAAAGATCTTAATTTTGAAACCGGGTTAGGGGATTATTCAAACCTCCCTTTGATACCAATTGATGGATCGGATCCCTCGGCCCATTTCCTTGGCAATCTTTTGCCTATAAAACAAAAACACTTCAAACAAAATTAGACAAATATGAAAGTGATTGTGATCATGAAAATCAAAGAGCGAGAGAAACGAGAGGTATAACAATAACATTATTGGTGATCAACATCAGAAGGTTCAAACAAGAAGAACTTACAACATTAACTTCTTTCTCTATGGGTGTCTTGGCGTGTTGCAAGATGCTAACCTTGGATTTTAAACTACTTCGCCTAATGCCACTGAGAAAGAGGCCTAGAGGGTCACACACTAAATGCATCCAGAATCTCAGTTAAATTATATATTATTATTTATTATTTAACAGGTTAAATAAATATTATTCCCATATGTGGTTTAATAATTATTCATGTATTCTTGATCGCATATAAATATTTATTTTATATTTAGTAAATATAATATTTATTTATTTATTGGTGAATAATGTAGTGATATTTATTTAATAAATAAATATTCATTATTCAAGGCCCGATAAATATTATGGAGGAATGGAGAACCAAGTTTTTATGTCCAGTGAAAAATAATAAATATTGAATATTATTTTATTAAATAATATTTAATTATAATTTTCAAGTTAAGCGCATGTTGAGAAATAATGATATTATTATTATTATTTAACATGTGGTTTTTATAGGATTAAATAAATAATTAAGGGTACTCGTACAATTATTTTATTTTAACCCTAACAATATAAATACCAAATTATGTTATTTTCTCAAGAGATCCAATTCATTTGTCTTGGTTGTGCAGAATGAATTTGGAGAATCCTCTCAATCCTAGAGAGCTCCCTTCTCCAAGAACGCTCCTAAAAACATAGAGCAATCATCCTCCACCAGATCACGGAGAATGCCTTGGAATTGGTTGTTGAAGTGATCAAAGGCAGACAACACAAGCGTAAGGATCTTCCATGTTAGAACCTGAAGATTCCTTTGGTGATGTCTAGAGATTCGTGGAACATGTTTCTACAACGCAATAATGGTGGACCACATATCTGTCACTGGATTCATCAAAGAAGAAAGAATTACTTAAAGGTAATTCTTTATTTAATTAAATTAATTATAAATAATATTTTATGATCCTCTCTATAGTTTTGGTGTAATTATTCATTATCTATTTCTTTGATTCAATTCCATGGATCATGACGTTCATTGTCATATAGATCTCAGATTGATCATCGATTATGAAAAAAAGAAAAGTTGGGCACCACCCATCGCACGCTTCTTCTGTGCCCAGAACCTACAAGTGGTATCAGAGCGAGCACATGATTATTTATAATTATTTAAAAATAATTGGTGATTTATGCATTTGTAATTTATTTTTTCAATTTAACTTTAATCGTTCTTTTAATATGAATTGTGAGATATGCTTCTTCCTCCGTTTCTCATAGATCTAATTGAGATTATTAATTTTATGATTAAAATTAAATCAAGGAACTCATATGTAGGTGCCAAGGTTTATAGCTAGACAACATAGGACTACATGTCGTGTAACCAGAGTTACATGTTGTGTAGTCATGTTCAATGAATTAGAATTGATTTGAAAATTAATTCAATATTATGCATTAATTACATGCTTTAAATGCACCACATGTTGACCAGAACATAATGATGCATGGTCAGCTGGATTACATGTTGTGTAGTCCATGTACATTGTGTGTAGTCCCTTTGAGTCACAGACAGGCTATGTATTCCATACACGACCTACCTAACTGGTGACCGTGTAACTTGGAGTTAACACACCATGTAGTCCATGATGCACGCCATGTACTCTAATTTTACAAGGTAAGATCTACATGTTGAGTCCCTAGGTGTGTACCTCAGATAGATGGTGAGATATGTACATTCCATGTAGCTCGCTTGTACACATCGTGTACTTATACCAAATTATGAAGATTTAAAATTTATTTATTATATTATGTAAACTTTGGTACATGTTTTTGTGGGTGGTCATTAAATTGATAGGACACACCATGTAATGAGTTTTTAATATTTTTATATATAAATGTTTAATTAATATCTGTTTAATGTTCAGATATGCATATCATATAGAGTCATATTATAGTTGTTACTCTACGTGCATTGAAGCATAACATGTAACCGAAAAATCATGTAATTCGTGTAATCATTAAGTTGATACTACACGTTGTGAAATTATGTGATAAGTCATATATTCCATATGCCATAAGAGTAAATAGTATACGAGTATAATTCATGTTGGGTATATTTGGACGGGTATTCACCGTGTTTCCTCCAAGGTACATTCATGTACATAGTTAATTTCAAATGAATTTATTTAATTTTTTTAAAATTATCAAGGATGATAATCTTAAAGAAATTTGGATAATAATCAAGAGAAAAGAATTGATTAATTATAGATAACAATTAATTTATTCGAGCATGATTTATCTTAAATAAGAATGATTAATAATTGAATGCTAGTTTTATTTTTTTCTCTAAAAAAGGGAATCCCCAGGAGTGGCCTTTTCGAACCCTCCACACCTAGGAACCTCCCATCTCCATAAGAAGGTCATCCTGATAAACCCCATCCGGAAAGGAGCCATTGCCAGCTGAGATGGCAGAGCATCCTGCTGGGTAGTAGCCCGATCAGCGATGGTTCGACACAAAAATCTGTCAGATAGGTGGGCCGCACCCATCAATCCACCCAATAGAACCAGGTGACCTGGTAAGACAAGCATATTAAAAGAGGGAGAAATTATTCCAAGAGCGGGCTCCCAAGAATCAAACCCTGCACCTCCGAAGGTAACCACTGGTATAGACCACCCCCTTTCACCACTATGCCACTACTAAATAGGAAATGCTAGCTTTATTAAATGAATAATTCGTTGCATGCCTGTATATGATCATGAGCTTGAACCAACCTTTGTATGTGATTGGTTTCATTTAATTTATTATTAAATTAAATTATTAGTCTGTGTGCCTTCTCTCCTCTAATTATGTAGGGCTTGAGACCCATGGTTTCTTTTATGTAAACCCCTTTTCTCCTCACTTACATGTGAGTAAAAAGAATATGTAGTGGATGATACTCCCAAGCTAGTGGAGGTAGATCAAGTTTGGATCCGAGGCGAAACCAATCCAAGGATATACATAGATGGAAAGGTGAAAAGATGCAACATGAACCCTAATTGGTTCAAGGTGTTTTTCCCTTAGGCCAACAGTTAGTTTATCAACCGCTAGATAAACAGACAACTAGTATAATCTCATGATCATAACGCTTTATTATTTTATTTCTATAAATTTACATGGTTATTTCATTATGGATGTTTTATCGCGATCACATAATTTAATGAAATTAACAAGCATACAAGATAGAACTAAAATAAGTTGGATTATGCATAAATATTATTTAAGACATGGTTAATCACTTAAGTACATCCAATTAATATTAACAAGCATTTGATAAAGATAATAATTTTAAATTTACACATTAAAGGATAAAATATCTCAATTATATATATTAAGTTGGTATATCCTTCAATTACTTCAGTTAAAATCAAACCATAGTTTAAAGTGCTTAACCAACCCGAGTTGGGGTGATTTCAATTATTGAGGAATTTTAAATTAAATTTTTGGGTTGACTTAACTTATTTCACATCAATGGTTGACTTCCAAAGCAGGATTTGGTGTAACTGAGAGAAAATGGTTGAGGAAATCCAATTTAAGGATTTTAGGATTGGGGAGTCCTCTTAGTAGATCAAGGAATTATGAGTTATTGTAGTTGGCATTTGGAATGCCTACCTAAAACCATTCAATTCACTTGACTAACCCAATTTGGGGTAATGAGAAGTGGAATATGGATCCTTACCACTTGAATATCCAAGAAATATGATATTCTCAAGCCAATGGTGAAGGCTACTAGGTTTCAATAAAATAGCAGGAGACTAATAATATAATATTTATTTATTTGTTTAAATTTTATCAGATAAAGTACTAAAATTATGCTTATCATATTTTGTAGAAAAATCATTAAAATGATATTAAATGTATCATTGTGATCCATACTTGAGAAGGAAAACCTTCTCACCAGTATAAATTTCCAAGAGCAGCAAAGGCGCCTACGTGTCATCCTTCACCATGAAAGGAAATTATATGTGCTGGAATAACCTTTTATAGTTGCGCCTCGTAACAGTCTTTATGTATTAATTTATGAAAACCAAGTGTTGGAAATTGGTAAAGAATCATGTTCACACGACTCATATAACACCCATCTTTGGCATCACCATCTTGGTCATGTAAACAAGAAGCATTTGACAAAGGTCTGTCAATATGATTATTTAGACTCTTCTGAGCTAAAACCACTTAATAGATGTCATGATTGTTTACAAGGAAAATAACCATAACACCATTTGATGGACAAGGTGATAGGGCCACAGATCATCTAGGATTGGTACACAATGATGTGTTTGGACCATTTTTAGTAGAAGCTAGCGGTGAATATTCTTACTTCATAACTTTTACCGATGAATTGAGTAGATATGGCTATGCCTACTTAATGAGGTATAAGTTTGAATCCTTTGAGAAATTCAAGGAATTCAAGAATGAGGTAGAGAATCAAATTAGTAAGAAGATAAATAATATTTTATTGGATCGAGATGGTGAATATATTAACCAAGAGTTCATTGAATTTTTACAGAAGTTTGAGATCCTATCTCAACTCACCCCAACTTATACACCACAGTGGAATGATACTAGTGAAAGGAGGAACCATACCTTTTTATACATGGTAAGGTCAATGATTATTCATGTAAATATTTCATTATCCTTTTAGGGATAGGCATTACAAACTGCGGAATACACATTAAACTGAGTTCCAACTAAAGTGTTAAATGGAATTCCCTTTGATCTATGGAGTGGAAGAAACCTATTTTGTCACATACACGTATATGGGGTTTCAAGGCATTTGTTAAGGCCTTATCGAGCAAAAAAATAGCACCCTTGGACATGAGGTGTATATTTATAGGGTATCCCAAGGAAACAAGGGGATACTACCTATACAACCCCTCATACAAGAAAGTGACTGTCGCCAGACAAGGCGTCTTTCTTGAGAGGGATAACAACCTAAAAAAGGATAATGTATAGCATCCCGCCATTTTATAACATAAACTTTCATTACATTACACACAACTGAGGATCTTTAAGGTTTAGTGTCTTGGAAACCAGGAAGATAATACATGAAAACAACATAAAGAATTCTTCTTAAACACTTGCAAGGCGTCTCCTTAAGTTCATTCTAGGTTCATTACTGCATCTCATAACCTGGGGACATACATCAAAAGAAAGGGTGAGCAGAAGGCCCAGTAAGGGAAACAAGAGGAACATTTTACATGTGAACTTGAGATACTTCAATAAGGACATGAAAAGAACTTTAAGGCATGAGAAAGAAATCATGAGGCATTTCATAATAAAAATAACATTTTCATAACTTGAAGATGTGGCTACATCATTTAACATAGACAATCATGAACATATCACCAAGGTCCATCCCCAAGGTGTCATTTGAAAATTACCAAGGTTATTCACCAAGGTATCGTGAAAATTGTAATCTCTAGTGGTTACATCATTACCCAATGCATTGGAGCGCTATCAGGGCGCACCCTTAAATTTGCCTTTATTATCATGTGAGCCACATATATCATCATCAAACATTTCATAAATAACCCACATATCATAAAATAAATGGGTTTCATTTCATAATCATAACGTTTTAAAAACTGCTTTAAAGACATGATCTTTACGTCACTTTAAACCCACGGAAAGGGAAAGCGGGTCTCATGTATGTAAATCCCAGAATTTAAAATGGAACATTTTGATATATATGTGAATACCCTTGTAGAAATAAGATCTTTGAGTATTCACTTTATAACATAAAATAATTTTTGAGAAAAGAGAGAGGCATTTTGAGGGGAAAATTCTGCAGCATAACGGCTAAGTTTCGGGGTTTTAGAAAACATTGAAATGAGAGCGGACATGGGTCACCCACTCATAAATGATCCATAAAACAGTACGGTGAAAGACTAAGAAGGAAATATGGACATGGTAATGAAATTTTAGGGACATACCATTTGAAATGAAAAACATGGAAGGAAAAAGATTAGATTTCTCTTATGAAAATTCGGCAGCCTAACGGCGTTACTTAAACCTCAACAAAAATGATTTGAAAGGATCAAATAGGATCTCTCGTCATGTGAACATAAGAGTTCAGTATGATAGATATAGAGATAATTCCCCAACATAACAAAAAGGAACTTGAAAGAATTGACATGAAAGTAGAACTTCAAAATGAGAAGGGTGAAGAACCACTTAAAAATTCGGCAGCCTAACGGCGCCACTTAAAACATCAAAATACTGAATTGAAGAGATCAAATGGGGTCTCTCATCATATGAACATAAGATTCCAGTATGATATATATAGAGATCATACCCCAATATAACAAAAAGGAACTTGAAATAATTGACATGAAAGTAGAACTTCAAAACGAGAAGGGTGAAGAACCACTTAAAAATTCGGCAGCCTAACGGCGCCACTTAAAACATCAAAATACTGAATTGAAGAGATCAAATGGGGTCTCTAATCATATGAACATAAGAGTCCAGTATGATATATATATAGATCATACCCCAATATAACAAAAAGGAACATGAAAGACTTGAATGAAAATAGAACTTGAAAACGAGGAAGGTGAAAGAATCCCTTAAAAATTCGGCAGCCTAACGGCGCCACTTAAACATTCTTAAAACGAATTGATGAGAGCAAGGGGGGGTCTCTCATCATATGAAAATGAAATAGGCAGTAGGATGAATATTAAAGAACATCCTCCAACATAAGAACATGGATTATAAAAGAAAAGACATAAAAGAGATTACTTGAAAAGAAAGAGAGGGGTCAGATCCCTTACCTTAAAATGTGACTCTTGAAACTCAAAGGATTGGACCTTGAGGGCTTGGGGGAACCTTGGGAGGACTCTTTGGAAGGTAAGAAGACCAGAACTTCGTTGGGGGAGAGTTGGGAGTGAAAACTAAGGGAGGAAAGGGTGGGTATTTATAGGGAAAGTGAGGGGACAAAGCATTAATGGCCAAGGGACACCTCACTAGTGGTTTTGGCAAAACCATGGGCTTGCCCATGGTATTTGCCCATGGTATTGGCCACTTGGGACACCTCACACCTTATCTTACTATTCATAATTCGACCATATTGAATATATACTTAATACATCATTAAATGATGTCATTAAACACCCGTAACTTAAAAACTATACTTTCACTATTCACCGAAAATTCAACTTTCTTAGAATAATCCCAAAATTTCACCTTAACCAAATATCAATGCTCTGATTTCAAAAATGAAATCCATTTTATAAAAATAATTTTATAAATATTTTTAATTTAATTTTTAAATAAAAACACTATTCATCGAAAATTCATTTTTTTCAGAAAAATCCCCAAAAATTACCATAACATAATATCAATGCTCTGAGTTCAAAAATAAAGTCATTTTTATAAAAATAATTTTCTAATTATTTTTAATTAAATTTTTAATTAAAAAAACACTATTCATCCGAAAAAACTAATACTTGAATAATAATTTATGAAACCGTTATTTAACTATTTTATTGAATCACATTACTTAATCAAGGTGCCTAGATTATTTTAAAACTTTCTTTAAGTGAGATTACTAATCAATTTGGTCATATTACTAATCCTAATCATAAAATCACTATTCATAATTTACTATTCATCAAAAATCAAGTTGATCTTATTAGACTCTAAATTTCGTACTGAACATAATTGTAGAAGACCATTTTTCAAAAATCATTACACATTTTTAATTATTTAAGGTTTACACAACCATTTTTAAAATATCCTTTTTCTAAAATTCATCAAAAATATGCATACAATATTTATCCGGTCATTTGAAAATTCATAAACATCATCATAAGAAGAAATCCAAATTTTTTATTTAAAAAAAGGATTACACAAGGAAATTACGGTCTCGTTACATAACCCCTTATAATACCAGCATAGGACCTAAGAGTAAGGTGTGCTAGGGTGATAGAATTTTGGGGCGGCTCAGTCAACATTGCCCGAGTAGTAATTTCTATCAGTTTGAACTTCTCGCGAAGGCGATTCCGTTCTAGCTTCACATGATGAAGTTCGGCTTGGATTTGGTCCAGAGCAAAGCCCAATGGTGCTACCTCCTTCCCAATCTCTGTTAGATGGGCTTCGATCGGCCCAAGGCTACTAGGTGAGGCCATCAAATCTTCTTTCTATAATAATTAACCAAGATTACTTAAATTTAGAGACAATAATCAAAACATTTTGTTCACGGTGGTCATATTGACCGATGGTCATATAACACTCAAAAACCAATGGTCTCATTTTATTTATAATCATGTTTATCAAATAAAACATTTTTTTTGAGTATAAAAAAATAACACATGAAATTAGGAAACAAGATTTATTCCAAATTTCGGGTCGTTACAATCTTCCCCCCTTAAGAAATTGCGTCCTCGCAATTTTTTTAAATTGGGTTTTGAAATTTCATTGAAAGTCCCACATCGGAAAAAGAGTCAGTAACACCATTACTTTAAAAGAAAGAAAAGGAAGTACAAAGGCCACCCGAGTTAACCCACACTCGGGTTCCATGTAGGAAAACATGGACATGGAGGAAAAAACAAAGGGTCAGTTCTGAGAGAGAGTGATAGAGAACATGATTAGGAGAAAGTTAACCATGAGAAAATCCCAAACTTATGATGTGTGTAAACGGTCTTTGATTACCTAGTAGGAAACGTAAACCAACAACATTTTTGTTTTACGTTTCTTTTCATAATTTTGAGGATTTCATTTACTACATAGAACAAAAACATAAGAAAATATACCTACCTTCAAGTAGAGTTTCATCCTTTAACAAGTCCCTACCAACACTAATCTTTTCGCCAAATGATGAGAATTCAAAAACACTTGGTCTCATAAAAGCACAAGAATCATCTTCTATAGAATCACATAATCTACAAAAGATTAACTATCTATTTCTTCTATCTTTAAACATTATCCCAAAATTAGAAAGGGTAAGGTAAAACAACTCTTCAAAAAGAATCCCATAGGAATGGAAACTACTTTTAAATCTTCAAAGTTCCATGGTAATACCCAAGGTTCATCATAGACCATTCCATAAATAACAGTCCTTAAAATTCCTCAAAGTAAACCAGACTAAGATTGAAACCCAAATACAAGAAGGACTTGATAACATAGTCTTCCAAAACAACTTCATTGTTCATCTCCAGACAACATCAACCACTCCTAACATCTTATAACAAAAGTAGCTAACCTAAACATATTTTACCCAAGATAGGTTAATCATTCCCAAAAGTAACCTAAATTACTATAAGTCCACCTTAAATTCATTGATTCTTCAAAATATAAGTCAACCTTTCACCTTAATGAAAATACCGTAGTAATCTATCATATATGGTCCTCAAAATAGTGAACGTCTTCCAAAATAATAATCATCTTTTAATCCCCTAATCATCTCTGTCGTATTAATACGGCAATCGTAGCACTTACTATCACATTGGTTGTTGGGACATGTTCTTCCATTTCCAGCCATTAACTAAGAAAAGAAGCTATAGTTAGGGGCTTAAATAATTAGCCAATAATCATGAAAAGAAACTTAATGCATCTAAGGATAACATGTAGAAGTAAAGTATACCCTAACTTGTGATCCCCTAGGTTCCCATCTAGGTTATCCATGATCATATATTCTTATTTGAATCTTTATTTTATTTTATCTTTGTTCCTTTAATAATGGTTCATATCAAGCTTATGAATTTACCAAAGCATATCCCCCGGGAGTGTCGTAACCAAGAGTGCAGCAAGGCCCGTTGTCGTGTACCAGTTCCCGTTCGAGTCTAGCTCAAAGCGGTGTTTTCGGGTTTTACCCCTATGTACATCTGTGCCAGAGCCACCTCTACCTGCTCGTATCCAGACAGGGATGTATTTGCTTGGCAACCCCTTACTCAAAACTCACCAAAATACCAGGAAGATTTCCTATATTAAACTTTTCTATAGGGTTCCTCCTAGAGTTTTCATATCCTAATTTCCACAAATAACTAAACCATCCTTTGATACCAACTATAGCATCCCGCCATTTTATAACATAAACTTTCATTACATTACACACAACTGAGGATCTTTAAGGTTTAGTGTCTTGGAAACCAGGAAGATAATACATGAAAACAACATAAAGAATTCTTCTTAAACACTTGCAAGGCGTCTCCTTAAGTTCATTCTAGGTTCATTACTGCATCTCATAACCTGGGGACATACATCAAAAGAAAGGGTGAGCAGAAGGCCCAGTAAGGGAAACAAGAGGAACATTTTACATGTGAACTTGAGATACTTCAATAAGGACATGAAAAGAACTTTAAGGCATGAGAAAGAAATCATGAGGCATTTCATAATAAAAATAACATTTTCATAACTTGAAGATGTGGCTACATCATTTAACATAGACAATCATGAACATATCACCAAGGTCCATCCCCAAGGTGTCATTTGAAAATTACCAAGGTTATTCACCAAGGTATCGTGAAAATTGTAATCTCTAGTGGTTACATCATTACCCAATGCATTGGAGCGCTATCAGGGCGCACCCTTAAATTTGCCTTTATTATCATGTGAGCCACATATATCATCATCAAACATTTCATAAATAACCCACATATCATAAAATAAATGGGTTTCATTTCATAATCATAACGTTTTAAAAACTGCTTTAAAGACATGATCTTTACGTCACTTTAAACCCACAGAAAGGGAAAGCGGGTCTCATGTATGTAAATCCCAGAATTTAAAATGGAACATTTTGATATATATGTGAATACCCTTGTAGAAATAAGATCTTTGAGTATTCACTTTATAACATAAAATAATTTTTGAGAAAAGAGAGAGGCATTTTGAGGGGAAAATTCTGCAGCATAACGGCTAAGTTTCGGGGTTTTAGAAAACATTGAAATGAGAGCGGACATGGGTCACCCACTCATAAATGATCCATAAAACAGTACGGTGAAAGACTAAGAAGGAAATATGGACATGGTAATGAAATTTTAGGGACATACCATTTGAAATGAAAAACATGGAAGGAAAAAGATTAGATTTCTCTTATGAAAATTCGGCAGCCTAACGGCGTTACTTAAACCTCAACAAAAATGATTTGAAAGGATCAAATAGGATCTCTCGTCATGTGAACATAAGAGTTCAGTATGATAGATATAGAGATAATTCCCCAACATAACAAAAAGGAACTTGAAAGAATTGACATGAAAGTAGAACTTCAAAATGAGAAGGGTGAAGAACCACTTAAAAATTCGGCAGCCTAACGGCGCCACTTAAAACATCAAAATACTGAATTGAAGAGATCAAATGGGGTCTCTCATCATATGAACATAAGATTCCAGTATGATATATATAGAGATCATACCCCAATATAACAAAAAGGAACTTGAAATAATTGACATGAAAGTAGAACTTCAAAACGAGAAGGGTGAAGAACCACTTAAAAATTCGGCAGCCTAACGGCGCCACTTAAAACATCAAAATACTGAATTGAAGAGATCAAATGGGGTCTCTCATCATATGAACATAAGAGTCCAGTATGATATATATAGAGATCATACCCCAATATAACAAAAAGGAACATGAAAGACTTGAATGAAAATAGAACTTGAAAACGAGGAAGGTGAAAGAATCCCTTAAAAATTCGGCAGCCTAACGGCGCCACTTAAACATTCTTAAAACGAATTGATGAGAGCAAGGGGGGGTCTCTCATCATATGAAAATGAAATAGGCAGTAGGATGAATATTAAAGAACATCCTCCAACATAAGAACATGGATTATAAAAGAAAAGACATAAAAGAGATTACTTGAAAAGAAAGAGAGGGGTCGGATCCCTTACCTTAAAATGTGACTCTTGAAACTCAAAGGATTGGACCTTGAGGGCTTGGGGGAACCTTGGGAGGACTCTTTGGAAGGTAAGAAGACCAGAACTTCGTTGGGGGAGAGTTGGGAGTGAAAACTAAGGGAGGAAAGGGTGGGTATTTATAGGGAAAGTGAGGGGACAAAGCATTAATGGCCAAGGGACACCTCACTAGTGGTTTTGGAAAAACCATGGGCTTGCCCATGGTATTTGCCCATGGTATTGGCCACTTGGGACACCTCACACCTTATCTTACTATTCATAATTCGACCATATTGAATATATACTTAATACATCATTAAATGATGTCATTAAACACCCGTAACTTAAAAACTATACTTTCACTATTCACCGAAAATTCAACTTTCTTAGAATAATCCCAAAATTTCATCTTAACCAAATATCAATGCTCTGATTTCAAAAATGAAATCCATTTTATAAAAATAATTTTATAAATATTTTTAATTTAATTTTTAAATAAAAACACTATTCATCGAAAATTCATTTTTTTCAGAAAAATCCCCAAAAATTACCATAACATAATATCAATGCTCTGAGTTCAAAAATAAATTCATTTTTATAAAAATAATTTTCTAATTATTTTTAATTAAATTTTTAATTAAAAAAACACTATTCATCCGAAAAAACTAATACTTGAATAATAATTTATGAAACCGTTATTTAACTATTTTATTGAATCACATTACTTAATCAAGGTGCCTAGATTATTTTAAAACTTTCTTTAAGTGAGATTACTAATCAATTTGGTCATATTACTAATCCTAATCATAAAATCACTATTCATAATTTACTATTCATCAAAAATCAAGTTGATCTTATTAGACTCTAAATTTCGTACTGAACATAATTGTAGAAGACCATTTTTCGAAAATCATTACACATTTTTAATTATTTAAGGTTTACACAACCATTTTTAAAATATCCTTTTTCTAAAATTCATCAAAAATATGCATACAATATTTATCCGGTCATTTGAAAATTCATAAACATCATCATAAGAAGAAATCCAAATTTTTTATTTAAAAAAAGGATTACACAAGGAAATTACGGTCTCGTTACATAACCCCTTATAATACCAGCATAGGACCTAAGAGTAAGGTGTGCTAGGGTGATAGAATTTTGGGGCGGCTCAGTCAACATTGCCCGAGTAGTAATTTCTATCAGTTTGAACTTCTCGCGAAGGCGATTCCGTTCTAGCTTCACATGATGAAGTTCGGCTTGGATTTGGTCCAGAGCAAAGCCCAATGGTGCTACCTCCTTCCCAATCTCTGTTAGATGGGCTTCGATCGGCCCAAGGCTACTAGGTGAGGCCATCAAATCTTCTTTCTATAATAATTAACCAAGATTACTTAAATTTAGAGACAATAATCAAAACATTTTGTTCACGGTGGTCATATTGACCGATGGTCATATAACACTCAAAAACCAATGGTCTCATTTTATTTATAATCATGTTTATCAAATAAAACATTTTTTTTTGAGTATAAAAAAATAACACATGAAATTAGGAAACAAGATTTATTCCAAATTTCGGGTCGTTACATAATGGGAGCAAGATTGACTTAAATGAAGTTGATGCTCAAGATACACAAGAATTGGAATATGAACATATTCCACAAGTCCCCATGGAACAAGTAGTTCCCAAAACACAAGTACTGCGCAGGAGAATAAGAGAGTTAGGAGAACCATATAGATATGGTTTTCTAGTCATCGAAGATGGTGAATCATTATTGCTTGAAAATGATGAACCTCTCTACTATAAAGAAGAAGTTCAGAGCTTAGAAGATACAACATGGTAATAAGCCAAGAACTCTAAAATGGATTCCATGTATCATAAACAAGTTTGGGTTCTGGTTGATGCGCTAGTTGATGTAAATCCCGTTGGTTGAAAATGGTTATTCAAGAAGAAATTGGACATGGAGGGTAAAGTAAATACTTATAAAGAAAGGATAGTGGATAAAGGGTTTAAAAAATTTCAAGGAATTGACTATGATGAAACTTTTTCACCAATTTCCATGTTTAAATTCATTAGAATTCTACTTGCTATACCAGCTTACCATGACTATGATATTTGGAATATGGATGTAAAAATTGAATTCCTTAATGGGAAACTCTAGAAAGATGTCTATATGACACAAATATAAGGGTTTGTGACTCTAGGTGATGCTAAAAGGATCTGCAAGTTGAAAAGATCCATTTATGGATTGAAGCAAGCATCCAGGTCATGGAAAATTTGATTTGATTAATCCATAAAATAATTTGGTTTTATTAATAATGAATGTGATCTATGTGTTTACAAGAGGTTTAGTGGGAATGTGATTATTATCCTAATAGTACATGTTGATGACTTATTACTTATTGAAAATGACATACCAGTTTTACAATCAGTTAAGGACTGATTAAACAAGTGTTTCTCCATGAAGGACTTAGGTGAAGCAGCCTATATTCTAGGGATCAAGATCATTCATGATAGATCCAAGAGGCTTCTTGGACAAATTCAAAGTACATATGTTGACTAGATACTAAAGAGATTTAGTGTGGAACAATCTAAGTGGGGATTGGTTCTAGTGTCACATTGTTTATATCTTTCTAAGAAAATGTGTCCTTAGACACAACATGAGAAAGATATAATGAGTAAGATCCCATACACTTCAGTGATAGGATTAATCATGTATTCCATGTTATGTTCTAAAATTGATGTTTCCTATGCATCGATCATGGTAAGAAGATATCAAGATGATCCAGGAGAACAATATTGGACTGATGTTAACACTATCCTTAAATATATGAGAAGAACCAATGTTATGTTCCTAGTGTATAGAGGAGACAAAGAGCTAGTCATCAGGTGTTATAATGATGCTAGTTTTTAGATAGATCAGAATGATCTGAAGCCGCATTCAGGATATGTTCTCTGTCTCAATAGAGGAGCTGTGAGCTATAAGAGTTCAAAGCAACTAGTTGCCGCTGATTCTACAATAGAGTCTGAGTATATAGAAAATTATAATGTAGCTAAGTAATCCATTTGGATTCAAAACTCTATCCAGGATCTTGATGTAGTACCTAGAAATAAATATCCTATCACATTGTATTATGATAATACTTCATTGGTGGCTCTTACAAAAGAGAAAAAGTCACAAAAACCGATAAATAATATATCCTGAAAGTATCACCTCTTGAGGGATTTCTATCAGAGGGGTGGATTTTTAGTGAGTAGAGTACCCACATAAGAGAATGTGGCAGACCCATTGACTAAAGGACTATCTCAACAGAAGCATGAGTATCATGTGAGAGCTAGCAGACTAAAGGTTTTTAGCAGTTGGCTCTAGTGAAAGTGGGAGTCTGTTGGAGTTGGTTCCCTAAAACCAACTTCTATGTACTTTATGATAACTTATATTCATGGTTTTGAATATTAATAAACTACTTATCACATCATTATTTTTCTTTTGCATGACATAATATATGATAATGTCCTAAGAGTATCTATCTCACTAAAAGGTCATATCAGTTCCCCGCTATGATGAGAACCCGAAAGTGCTATGAAACTATTCTTGAATATATGTTTTATAGCTGGATGATATCATTTCAGGGACACAAATGATATAGAATATCATGGTTGGATACTCATAGTACTTTGAGACACATTCTCATGGCATACGCCCTTGGTAATATCCAGTATGATATTATGAGAACGAGACCCACTGGTAGGAAATCCACATTTCTATGTGTCATTGGATGTTCCTATATGTGGATGTGTGTATTGGTACTTAGACTTTAATATTATTATTAATGAGTATTATGAGTTGCACACTTAGATTTATTGATGAAAACCATGACGACAGATGTTCATGATGAGGTAAGATACGTTGGGTGCGTTATGAGTAATATTGCATTGATGAATAATACGTGAAAGGATTTGTCCCTTATATTTTAACAGAAGTTGATATCTTAGGCCCTTTTATGGAAATGATATATCCTATATAAATCTATATCCATGGTACTCCATAGGCAAGTTCAATTTTTATAAAGTCAAATAAAGAGAAATTGAGCACATAAGTTAATGGCACTAGCATGTAACCTGCTTGATTAGAGATATTGAGATATAGGGATTATATTACAAAATAAGAATCTATATGAGGTAACATGTCATTGAGACATTAACTTCTTTCTCTATGGGTGTCTTGGTGTGTTTCTAGATGCTAACCTTGGACTTTAGGCTACTTCGCCTAATGCCATTGAGAAAGAGACCCAGAGGGCCACACACTAAGTGTATCCAGAATCTCAGTTAAATAAGATATTATTATTTATTATTTAATAGGTTGAATAAATATTATTCCCGTATGTGGTTTAATAATTATTCATGTATGCTTGGTAACATATAAATTTTTGTTTGATATTTAGTAAATATAATATTTATTTATTTATTGGTGACTAATGTGGTGATATTTATTTAACAAATGAATAGTCATTATTCAAGGTCTGATAAATATTATGGAGGAATGGAAGATCAAGTTTTTAGGTCCGGTGAGAAATAATAAATATTGAATATTATTTGATTAAATATTATTTAATTATAATTCGTAAGTTAAGTGCTTGTCGATAAATAATGATATTATTATTATTATTTGATATGGGTTTTTTCTAGGATTAAATAAATAATTAAGAGAACTAGTGAAATTATTTTATTTTAACCCTAGAAATATAAATACCCAATTATGTTATTTTCTTAGGACAACCAATTAATTTATCTTAGTTGGGTAAAACGAATTTGGAGAATCTTCTCAATCCAAGAGAGTGCCCTTCTCCAAGAATGCTCCCAAGAATGGAGAACAATCCTCCTCCACCGGATCAAGGAGAACGCCTTGGAAGTAGTTCTCAAAGAGATCAAAGGAAAACGATGCAAGCTCAAGGATATACCATGCTATCACTCAAAGATTCCTTCAACAACATCTGGAGATTCATGGAAGATGTGTGAATCATCGCTAGAGGAAATCTACATTTGTTTTCTACAATGCAACGACACTGGACCGCAAATGTGTCAATGGATTCATCAATGAAGAAAGAATTCCTTAAAGGTAATTATTTATTAAATTAAATTAATTATAAATAATATGTGATGATCTTCTCTCTGATTCCAACATAATTATCCATTGTCTATTTCTTTGATTCAATTTTGTGGATCATGGCATTCATCGTCGTATAGATCTCGTATTGATCATCGATTATGGAAAAAATCAAAGTTGAGCACCACCCATTGCACACTTCCACTGTGCTTGGAACCTACAGACAAGGATTCTTCTCATAAATTTCACACTTGGTAATATCCAAGATGGGATATTATGAGAATAGACCTGCCAATAGGAATTCTGCATGTTTTGGTGTCATCAGATATTCCTATCTATGAGTGTGTGTGATGGTCCTTAGACTTTAATATTATTTTTAACACATTTTACAACTCACGTATTTATATGTATTTCATAAAACATGCTGATAACAATTCATAGTGAAGTTTGATACGTTGGGTGCATCACGAGTGACTTGTCATTAATGAATAAGTTGTAGAAGGATTTTTCCCTTCCATCTTTATGGGAGCTGATATCTCAGCCTTTTGATTGGAATAGAACTGTTATATTAAATTCCATGGCCATGATATAATGACTTGTTTATTTTAGATAGTCAAAGAAAGACATATCAAGAATATATGTTGGTGACATGGTTATGCAATCTGTTTGGTGAGATATTGTGAAAAAAGGGATTATATTACACAGTGATCGTTCCTATGTGGTTAGTGAAGTTATGACATTAAGTTCTTTCTCTCAGGTACCTTAAATCGTTTCTAGACAGTAATCTTGGACTTTAAGAAATCTCTCCTAATTTCAATGATAAAGAATCCTAGAGGGCCACACACTAAGTGTTACTAATGATCTCGATTAAATTCTATTTTAATTTAATTAATATAATAAATATTATTCTCAATGTTGGGAATTTGTTGATTCAAAATTTTTGTTAATTTATTTCTGATTTTGATGCTCACAAACACCCACATATATATTGCTAATGAAGTTAATTTAAATGAATTTTAGTATAATAATCATTGGAATAATTATTTTATTCTAGAATCATTTTCAGACTTTAAACCAATATAATTTTATTTGATTTCTCAAAGTATAAGTATTATGGACATGTTTATAAGAAGTTTGGAAACACTTGTTATACCCTATGATTTAAGCGGAACATATGGTTTGTGTACCCTATAATTGGAATGAATGTATGGATCATGAACCCTATATTTTAGGAAAATATCTATAGTTCACTATCCCTACTTTTGTAATAAAAAATAAATTATCAACCATATTTTTTATGTTTATCGCTATGCAAAGAAACCCTATGTCTGGCTTGGTCAATTACAAAGTTTTGAATTATGGATTATTTTTGTGTTTTCTATAACATTATTTCCAAAATTAAATATCACTTTAAACATGTTTAAAGATCTATTCAAAGTATTTTATTCAAAATATTAAATATTTCATATTTCTAAGGGAAGTTATTACTTTCTTTGAACTTGTTAAATTTAAATACTCTCGATTTATCATGTGATATTTTTGGAGTAGTTTGACCTGAATCAATTTGAACGTCATGATAAATACTGATATTATGTTCTTTTAATTATACTAATGTGTGTTTCAAAATAATAATGTGTTGTTGCCTCTGGAGCTACACTTTGGAGACATACCTGTTTTGATTTTTATCTGTTTCATTGAATCGATTGTTGCTGCTATTGTATTTCTTTGTTAATCTATTATTGCAGTTCAACCAAGCACTTATCAGTGATATACTTTGGAGACATACATGTTTTATAATATTAATGGTATTTTATATACAACTATTTAAAGAAATCATGTTTTATATTGAAGAATATTATATTGTTGTTCGTTATTAAAGATCATTTATATTTGTCAGTTGCTACTGCAACTGTGAACTGAACCAGTATTCGACCTCTTTACATTAACCTATTTACTTTTGAAGTGTCGACTAATCGTACTCAGTCATGGTGGAGTGTCATCTTCTTATACTAAGCTGTGGATATTTTAGTTCCTTATAAAAGAATCATAAGGCCTTGAAAAAGGAAAGTTGTAAATGTGTCAACTTCCTTTACTCAGTTGTAGAGGTCTTTAGATAAGAGGTTCTGCTAATGAAAATCACCAAGCTCATGGTATATAGCATTGGTGGAGTGGACTAGGAGATTTCTGTTCCCCAAACCACTACACATCACCGTGTTATTTTCTTTATTTATTTTCCTCTATTTAATCATCTAAAAGAGAGAAGGAAAGAATTGATTTAATCTCAAGAGGGAATTATTATTTCTATAAAGTTTTAAAGGAACACAATTAACCCCCCTCTTATGTCTTAATATTTTCCATTATGACCCAACAATTGGTATCAGAGGTTGGGCTCCATTAGATATATTTCTTTTTTTGGAAATCCCTGAATATTTTGCTATTTCTATCTCATACCAATAATTTGTATCACAAGTTAGACTCAAGTGGTTATATTTATTTTGAATCTAAAAATTTAGAGTTAAAGATACATATGAAGATAAATATCAATGGATGATCTGAGAAAAGGTATATCGATTACGCATTATTTTAATGATGATAACTATGTATACTAGAAAGAACACATGATTATTTATATACAAAATGTAATATCCTGTAATTCCATGTAATTTTTTTGAAAATTAAATGGGACTATTTTGAGACCAATATCTGAGAAGACACATGATTCTAAGGCCTAGAGTGGCCAGAATGTATTTTCGAACTATTTTTTTAGTTCATTAAAAAATCATGCGAGTGGGTTTTTATAACTTTTAAATCGGTGCCCAAATCAAAAATATGAGGGCACCATTGAACTTAGAGCATCATGATCCACCTAGGAAGGGCCTAACATCGACCAACATGGTTTGACTAAAAAAGATAGTTTTCAGGACTTTCAGAAGAAAAATAAAATAACTTAAAGAAAGTTATTTTATTATTTTCTCTTCATCGTTACGCAACAAATATTTAGTGTTGTGATACAATGATGAGGCGGCGCTGAATACATTAATGAAACTCATTAATTAATCAGTGTGGTGATGCTACAATGCGCAACATGTCTTTATTGTTTAATTAAACAGGGATTCAGGGTTGACAAACAACCCTAGAATTCCTATGAGGAACGACAAAGGAAACATCTCTAATGACGAATGCCGGTGAATCGAAAAGTAGTGACAACACCCTTGGAGAGAGGATTCAAGACTGGAGATCGACGGACGATGAAAAATGATCATCTTCGACCAATCCCCCCAGGTAGGGGTTTTTCCTTGTTGATTTTCCCCATTTTTCTTTCTAAACAATGAACATGGATCAACCCACTAATAGGTTGATCCGTGGTTCATCTATTCTTGCGGGATGAGTTTTGACTTGAGGGAATTTAAGGGAGTGGGATTCATGTGATTTTTTCTTCCTCGTTAAACAATCTAACAAGGATGAATTCATGCTGACATAAATAATGACTATGATCTGTCCTTCGTGCTTTCAATGTGCGTTCTTCTCCCCTGCTATTTCTTCGCGTGTTTGTGGCTTATGAACGAGCGGTCATTGTGCCTTCGATCCATGGTGTAATGACCCAAGACTGAAGATCTGACCCCATGAAGACACCAGGTTGGTGCGACGATTAAGGAATGGAACACCCATGACGACATGCGGCCACCAACTCGAAGGCTGACGATGAAATGTAAAAGGTGGTGTGCGTCTGCGGCACATCGCAGTAGAGGAGGGTGCGGCCAGCTGTCCGTGACGATATGGGATCCCGACACCAGTGGGGTGACTTGTTGGGAGAAGAAGGCCATAAAGGTACAGGAGGTGTCACGCCAAGCTGGCGAAGACTGTGGCCAGTAGGGGCCGCGATAGTGGAGGGTGGCGGTGCCGGTCAAGGCACTGTGTTAGGTGGAGCGGCCCACGGGGCGGGCCATGGTCCACACTGGACCACGTGTAGAGGGAGGTGGCCAGCCTCAGACAACTACATGGTTGCAAGAACCGGATGCCATCACGGTGTGTGGGATAGACCCAAGTCGTCCCGTTGATATGGTCTAGGCCGATAAAGTGAACCAGGCCGCTGGGTGGCCCGAGCTGGAGGAGAACCGGCCTACCATGCGGGCCGGATCAGATGGGAAACTGAGCTATTGGATGGACCGGCTGGTTAGAACCGGTTTGAGTAATTCGGACCAGACCAGATAAGAACCGGGTTGCTGGGCAACCCAGCGGGCTGGACCCACGACCGAACCAGGACGGGTCTAGCAAGGCCCAATGGGCCTGAACACTGGGGCAGGATAGACTCGGTTGGGTTGGGTGGCCGAAATAGGTCGAGTAATGTGGTATCCCTGGTCCAGGTTTCTTGGGTCGGTCTGACCAAGTCGGACTGGGATCAGACATAATCGACCCCTGTTTACTAAAATGTCAATATCTTTCAGACCGGGCATCCGATTGTCGCGTAGTCTATGGAATTGGGACCCTTACAACGATACATTCATTTGGTTATAATATAATTGAGTTTTCGTGGCATTTTATATATGAACTATGGCTTGAGGATTAGATTCTCCTAGAATCAAGCAAACAAGAGAGCGGGAATCCTACAGCTAGCTGTGACACGTAGGATATGACGAGCAGGACCTCAGTGGCCCAGTAGCAGAGCAGACCTTGGTGGTCTAGTAGCCAAGAGGACCTCATTGGTTTAGTAGATGATCAGACCTCAGTGGTATAGTAGCTAAGGGGACCTCAGTGGTCTAGTAGCTCAGTGGACCTCAGTGGTCCAGTAGCTGAGTGGACCTCTGTGGTCCATTAGCCGAGCAGACCTCAGTGGTCTAGTAGCTCAACAGAACTCAGGGGTCTAGTAGCGGAGAAAACCTTAGTGGTCTAGTAGCTAAGTATACCTTAGTGGTCTAGTATCTGAGCGAACCTCAGTGGTCCAGTAGCTAAGCGAACCTCAACAACTCATTAGGGATGAGTCCCTCAGTAGTACAAGATGATTCAACTTTACGATTGATAATATTAATTTCTATACTTTGAGTTATACCTGGTGAGAGCTGTCTTTGCTTTGAAATCTTGATTTTTGGTCTTGATTCGTGGTCTTTAATTTTGGTCTTTACTTTGTGATTTTGGGTCCCTACTGAGTATTGCGTTACTCACCCATGCACAGGCTTTGCCTGCACGTGTTGCGTCTCGTGCAGGTGATCAACGCTTCGACAAAGACTTTAGTGGTCTGGGACCAGGTGGTGCTTAGTGATATGGGACATACATGCGTACTTATACAGCTACAGGCATCTACCCTTCACCTACCCTTCAGGTAGGGTCTTAAGTGGACAGACCATGGTAGTTGTACATTCTTTTTTGGTTTTGGGATTTTATTTTGACCCCTTTGTACTTTTAGTTTGTACTGTACTCTTAGTATTTATCTTAGTGACAGTTGTAGTTTACTTTGTGTTTACTTTCCGTAGTTTGAGATTTGTGTGTGTGCACAGGTTTAAAGGAAAATGCCTTCCCTTTTTGGGATATTCCTACTTGGTGCTAGTAGCCATCCATTACCCTATGGAAGGTGGGCTTGGGGTAGTCACAACATGAGCCCTAGGGGATGGTTCATAACAAAGTGGTATCAGAGGTAGTCAGTTAAACCAGAAGAACTAAGAGTCCGTAAATTTTTATGGGGAAATAGTGTTAAGTGTTTAGAGTTCGGATTTCAGGCCAGGGAGTCCAGTGTTGGTACGACGACTGATGTATCCATACACCAGAACCCTAAATTCTTCTTTCCGAATTAGTACATGAAAACAATGGTTGCATGAGTCTTTGAATGTTTTCTCATAATATTTTTGATTCAGAGTCATCTCAACATGTATAATCTATTAATCATGATTTATCTTGATCTCTTTTAGGATGCCTCTACGTAGACAGCCAGCCAGGATTCCAGTGCATGGCCATGAGGATGGTCCATAGAGTGATGAGGCTTTGGTATAAGGACTATTGCCCGAGATGGTACCTTCGAGCAGTGTCTTGGCGATACCACTTCCCATTGGTTAGAAATTACTACCGGCACTACTGGTAGAGGATTTACATAGGGTCAATGACTTACATGAGTTCCAGAGATAGAGACCTCCCAGTTTCAGGGGAGATATAGATCCTCAGGTCACTGAGGATTGGCTGGAGGCAGTGATGCAAGTCTTACTCTTAGTGAGAACACCACTTGACCAGATGGTGGTTCTATCCCCGAGCCTTCTATAGGGATCGATAGGGAGATGGTGGAGTTTGAAGATCCAAATGCATAAGAAGGTGACCCTCACCTGGTCTGACTTTGAGAGACTTTTCAGGGCGGAGTTATTCCCCATGATTTTGTGCTTAGTGCACATATAGGAGCTTCTTCACCTACAGCAGGGAAGCTTAACAGTAGCTGAGTACTCTATGAGGTTCATAGACCTATCCCATTACTCTACGGATATAGTACAAGACCCTTTCTTCAGGGTCCAGACCTTTGAGAGGTGAATATGATGGGATATCAGGGCATCAATAATCTCCCTCGGAATCCCTATACAGGCTGAGGTGCTGGAGTGAGATTTACTAGTGGAGAGATTCCTTGCAGAGTAGGCACCAATGGTGGGATCTACCACTGGGTGACATGTGGCGGAGTCATCCATAGTGGGTAGACAAAAGATGAAATAGAGTCCCAAATAGGCCAGACCGTTTGGAGGATGATCCCAGGACTCAAGGTCGGTGGTACAAGGATCCTGGGGTAGAGGGAGTCATCAGAGGAGTAGAGTATGCTACGCATGTGGCAGGCAGGGGCACATTGCTCGGGATTTCTCGACTCATCATGTAGAGTACATACATATGATCGAGGGACCGCTGAGGCAGTAGCAGAGACAGGAACAGGGCAGTCCGCTAGGCAGCGGATGTGGAAGAGGAGTGGGATGAGCGGTAGGAGGTGGTTGTAGGTATGAGGTACTACAACCACCACCCCAGGTGGTCCACCACATGCTCCAGGAGCAGGTGGACAGAGGATGGATCAAATTTAGGAAATTAAGGCCTACGGTCCCGACATCCCAGAGATGATATGAGGTACGATCTGTGCCTTCTCCATTTTAGGTTCTATTCTTATAGACATAGGTTCCATTCACTCTTTCCTTGCCACGAACCTTTTTCGGATCTTGAAGATTTTGATAGATCCGTTGGCTCGATCCTTATGATTAGAGACTCCTACGAGAGGGGATTTGACGATCACACACTAGTACCGATAGTGTGAGATTACTCTTGGAGGTGATAGCTTTGACTGGGATCTCATAGTAGTAGCGTTGAGGCCTTAAGATGTCATTCTATGTATGGACTGTCTATCAGCAGTTCATGCTCAGATCGACTATTTTAGGCGCACAATGCAGTGAGTCCACAAAGATGGGAACTAGTTTCCATTTGTCAGTGAGAAGGAAAACAGAGTTGTGTGGGATGAACTCACATATAGGAGGGTGCAGCTGATCACTCATAAGTTGTTTAGCATGACCCTCAATGTAGTGGATGAGACGAGTCAACAGTTTCCTATAGTGGTGGATGAGTATGAGGACGTCTTTTTAGAGGATGTTCCAGGACTACCTCCTCGCAGAGAGGTAGAATTATGCATTGATATGTACCTCAGGACTACACCGATATCTACACCTGCATATCAGATGTCTCCTGCAGAGCTCCGAGAGCTGAGGGTATAATTGGAGGGCTTGTAGAGGAAGGGGTTCGTAAGGCCCAGTGTTTCCCCATGGGCAGCCCCAATATTGTTTTTCAAGAAGGCAGATAGAATCTTGAGGTTATGTGTGGACTTCCGGCACCTGAACGAGGTGACTGTGAAGAACAAGTATCCTCTACCGAGGATTGATGACCTCTTTGATTAGCTGTAGGGAGTAAGATACTTCTCAAAGATAGACCTCAGATCAGGCTATCACCAGCTTCGAGTATGAGAGGAGGACATCTCAAAGATGGATTTTGGATGTCGCTACGACCACTATGAGTACTTAGTGATGCTGTTTGGCATGATGAATGCCCCAGTACTATTCATGGGACTCATGAAAAGGATCTTCCAACCGTACTTAGACTGGTTTGTAGTGGTCTTTATTGATGAAATATTCGTGTATTCAGCATCTGAGGAGGAGCATGAAATACACTTAAGGATAGTTCTGGACACACTCTGAGAGCACTAGATTTATGGAAATCTATTGAAGTGTGAGTTTTGGATACAAAAGGTCTACTTTCTGAGACATATCATCTTAGATGCTGGAGTTGTGGTGGATCCAGTGAAGATCGAGGCGGTTCTTTCTTGGGACCCACCCAAGAGCGTTACCGAGGTGCATAGTTTCCTTGGGTTGGATGTGTACTATCAGAGTTTTGTACTTGAATTATCTAGGATGACTCACCCATGATGGAATTGAAGAATAAGGTAAAACCCTTCATGTGGATAGAAAGATTCCATCAAAGCTTTCAACAGCTGAGACAGATCTTGACGAGTGCTCCTATCTTGAGGCTACCAGAGGAGGGTACCGATTATGTGGTGTTATGTGACTCATCAAGAATCGGGATTGGTTGTGTCATGATATAGGGGAAAGAAGTGATTGCTTATGGCTCATGACAATTGAGATTGCACGAGCAAAACTATGTGACTCATGACCTTGATTTGGCAGCAGTAGTCTTCGCATTGAAGATGTGGTGAAGCTACCTTATGGGTGAACAATTCATCTTCTACTATGACCACAAGAGTCTCAAGTATATATTTTCTTAGAAATATATGAATTTGAGACATTGACATTGGCTAGAGTTCCTCTAGGACTATGACTTTGAGATAGTCTATACTCCTGGGAAGGGGAACGTGGTGGCAGATTCCCTCAGTTGGATATAAAGTTCAAATATACTCAATGAGGCCTAAGAGAAGTTGGCCTCAATTTAGATATCCTTCGTGGATAGAGAGGAGAAAACTTTTCTTCAGTCAATAGTAGTTTCCCCTCTACTCTTACAGTGATTTAGGGAGGCACAACTCGGAGATGCCAGCTGAGAAACTACATGTGCCCAGATGTCTACAAGGCATGCCCCTGAGGGATATTCAAAAGGTGGGGAGCATGTCATCCTTTTTAGAGGACACACTGTAGTACCAGTGGAATTGAGGGAGGAGGTGTTAAGGGATTTTCATAAACCCCCCTTGGAAGTACATATAGGTGTGGTGAAGATGTACCAAGACCTCCAACGTCAATACTAGTGGCTAGGGATAAAGAAGTCAGTGGCAAAGTTTGTCTCAAGATGACTCACTTGTTAGAAAGTGAAGGATGAGCACTAGGTTCCAGCAGGTTTGACACAACCCCTTGAGGTACAAGAGTGGAAGTGAGATGATATATCAATGGAATTCATGATGGGATTACCCTATACGTCCAGGGGGAAAGATATCATCTGGGTGATCGTAGACCAACTCACCAAGTTGGCCCACTTTTTCCTCATTCGAGAGCAGGGTTAAGTAGAGACCTTGGGATACCTCTACCTGTAGGAGATAGTTTGACTCCATGGAGTCCCATCTACGATAGTCTCAGATCATGATGCACGCTTTATATCCAGGTCGTGGAAGGGATTTTAGGAGGCGTTTGGGACTTAGCTGCGCTTAAGCATAGCCTTTCACCCACATATGGATGGTCAGACAGAGCGAACCATACAAACCTTGAAGGAAATGCTTCATGCTTGCGTTTTTTATTTTGGTCGTAGTTGGGAGGACCACCTACCACTGGTAGAGTTTGCGTACAACAACAAAAAAAACCACTCCATCATCACTATGGAAATGTTTGAGGAACTGTACGGAAGACCATGTAGGTCACCGTTATGCTGGATAGACCCAAGGAAGTCAGCACTCATGGGTCCAAAGATGGTACAGACTAACACTGTGAAGGTACAGGTCATCTGAGAGTGGATGAAGACTACACAGAGCCGATATAAGTCCTATGATGAGAGGCGATGTAGACCCTTGGAGTTCAAGGAGGGGGACCACATGTTCCTACGGGTCTCTCCTAGAAGAGGGATACATAGATTTGGCCAGGGTGGCAAGTTATCTCCGAGGTTCATCGGACCTTTCTAGATACTGCGTAGAGTGGGTGAGGTGGTATACCACTTGGCTCTACCACCACAGTCAGAGAGGGTTCACAACGTATTCCACGTATCCCAGCTGAGGAGATACATGCACGACCCTTCTCACATCATCGACCTTGGCGAACTGGAGATTTACGATGGGGAGATATTCGTGGAGTACCTGGTGGAGATAGAGGATCGACAAGAGAGGATCATTCATGGATGGTTGATTCCTATGGTGTGTTTTTGTTGGTAGCATGAGAATATCCAAAAGAGTATGGGAGTGGGAGACTCAGATTCGTGATCAGTACCCCCATTTGTTTGATTAGACCTAGTTTTGTCTTATAAGGACATAAATCCCTAAAGGTGGTGTGTGTGTGTGGTGGGGGGGGGGTAATGTAATATCCCAGAATTCAATGTAATTTTTTTGAAAATTAAATGGGATTATTTCGAGACCAGGATCTGAGATGACACATGATTCCAAGGCTTGTAGTGGCCAAAATGTATTTTCGAACTATTTTTATTAGTTCATTAAATAATCATGTGAGTGAGTTTTTCTAACTTTTAAACCGGCACCCAGATGAAAAATCTGAGGGCACCGTTGAACCCAAAGCGCTAGGATTTTCCTAGGAAGGGCCTGACATCGACTGACATGGGTTGACCTAAAAAGATAGTTTTTGGAACCATGAGAAGAAAAATAAAATAACTTAAATAAAGTTATTTTATTATTTTATCTTCATCATTACGCAATGAATCATCAGCACAACGGTATACTGATGAGGTGATGCTGAATCCATTAATGAACCTCATTAATGAATCAACGTGGTGACTCTGCAATGTTCAATGCATCTTCCATCTTTAATTAAATAGGGATTCAAGTTTGAAAAAAAACCTAGAATTACTCTGATAAAAGACGAAGAAAACCTCTCCAAAGATGAACACCGACAAATTGGAAAGTGGAGAAGACAGCCTTGTAGAGAGGATTCGGGACCAGAGATCGACGAACAATGACAGGAGATCATCCTCAACCAATCTCCTTTTCACCAGATAGGGGTTTGTTCTCGTTGAATTTGTTTCCCTATTTTTTTCTTGAATAATGAATGCAAGTAAACCCACTAACAGATTGATCCGTGGGTCTTCTGCTCTTACAGGATGGGTTTTAACTTGCAGGTATTTATGGGAGTGGGATTCATGTGATTTTTTATTCCTCATTAAACCATCTAACAAGGACAAATCCATACCAACACAAACAATGGTTATGATCCATCCTTCATTCTTTCCTTATGCATTCTGCCCCCTTTTATTTCTTTGCATATTTGTGGCTTATGAACGAGTGGTAATTGCATCTTCGATCCATGGCACAATGACCAGGGACCGAAGACCAACCCCGTGACGACACCAGGTTTGTGTGATGATGAAGGAATGAAACACCCACGATGACATGGGGCTGCAAACATGAAGGTTGGTAGCACATCACAGCAGAGGAGGCCACAACCAATGGGCTGCGATGGTATGGGATCCCAGCGCCAGCGGGGCACCATGTCAAGCAAAGAAGGCTGCGGCTAGTAGGCAGCGACGGTGCGGGAGGTAGCGCGCTGAGGCAGCAGAGGCCGCAACCAGCAGGGGCCATAGAGGTGCAGGGTGGCAGCGCCGCATAAGATGGAGCGGCTCGTAGGGTGGGCTGCAGTGTGCATTGCCTAGCGGTCTACGTTGGACCACATACGGAGGGAGGCGGCCGGCCTCATTCGGCCGCATTGCTGCACGAACTGGATGCCAGTGTGATTTTCAAGCTGGACCCAAGCTGACTGGTCGATGCGGGTTGGGCCAGATGGGAAACCGGGCTGCTGGGCAGCCCGACTGGTCATAACTGGATGAGAATTAGGTCATTGGGTGACCTAGTGGGCTGGATCCATGGTTGAACCGGGCTGAGTCTAGCAAGGCCCAATGGGCCAGGCAGGACAGGGTCGAACTAGACCCAACCAGGTCGGGTTGGGTCGGTCGAAATGGGTCATTTCATTCAGGACCCCTGGGCTAGGTTGGTTGGGTCGGTCTGACCAAGTGGGACCGGTCCCGGACGCAACCGAACCCTATTTACTAAAACATCGATATCTTTTAGACTAGGCGTCCGATTGATGCACTGTTTGTGGTGTTGGGACCCTTGTGACGAGACGGTACTTTGGGTATACTTTAAGTGAGTTTTCTTGGAAATAGAGATACAACCAATGGCTTGAGGAGTATATTCTCCTAGAATCAAGTGCACTGGAGAGAAGGAATCCTATGACAGGCTGTGACATGAAGGATATGGCGAGCGGGACCTCGGTGGTCCAGTAGTAGAGAGGACCTCAGTGGTCTAGTAGCCAATCAGACCTCCGTGGTCCAATAGCCGAGTGGACCTCAGTGGTCTAGTAGCTGAGCATACCTTAGTGGTCCAGTAGCCGAGTGGACCTCAGTGGTCTAGTAGCTGAGTGGACCTTAGTGGTCCAGTATCCGAGCAGATCTCAGTGGTCTAGTAGTTCAGTGGACCTCAGTGGTCAAATAGAAGATCGGACCTCAATGGTCAAGTAGTCGAGCAGACCTCAGTGGTCTAGTAACTGAGCGGACCTCAGTGGTCCAGTAGCCGAGTGAACCTCAGTGACTCATCATAGATGATTCCCTCAACAGTACAAGATGATTCATCTTTATTATTGATAATCTTACTTTCTATACTTTGAGTTATACCTGGTGTGAGTCATATTTACTTTTTGGTAATTCTTTGTGGTCTTTATTTGTGGTATTTCCTTTATGTTTTGGGGTCCCTACTGAGTATTATTTTACTCACCCCTGCACGGGCTTCGCCCGCATGTGTCATCTCTTGTGCAGGCGATCGATGCTTCGACAAAGACCTTGGTGGTCTAGGACTAGGTGGTGCTCAGTGAGATGGAATGGACTGGCGTACTTCTACTTATATAGGCAGCTACCCTTCATCGACCCTTCAGGTAGGGTCTTGAGTGGACGAACCATGGAAGTTGTACTTTCCTTTGTGGTTTTGGGTATGTATTCTGGCCCCTTTGTACTTTCAATTTTTACTATACTCTCAGTAGTTGTCTCAGTGAAAATTGTGGTTTACTTTGTGTTTACTTTCTGTAGTTTGAGCTTTGTGCATGTGTACAGGTTTAAGGGAAAATACCTTCCCTTTTTGGGATATGCTTACTCAGTGCTAGTCGCCAACCCCTAGCATATGGAATGTGGGCTTAGGGTAGTCACAACACACACCCTTGGGGATGGGTCATGACACAAAATCTTGGAATAAGAGTTTATTTAAAGATAATAAATACTTATAATATTCTTAAAGAAGATATAGAAAAATATAATGATGATCAAGAGATAGAATAGGATTTTAATTTGAGAGCTATGAATGCTATTGTATGTAGATTATAAAATGATGAATTTAATTGAGTATCTCAGTGTGCTACCACATATGAGATGTGGAAAACCATTTTTTTTCCTATGAAGAAACCGATAATGTTAGAAAACTAAGGTAAAACACTAAATTTTTTAATTTTGATACATTTAGGATGCATGAATATGAAAGCATCAGTAGGATGAATAGAAGATTGATAGAAGTTTTCAACAATATTACCATGTTGGGAGATCTAATTAAACAACCAGATCAAGCTTTAATGGTTCTCAAAGCTTTACCATATAAGTGAAATAGAATATCTACTATTATTCATCAATACACTCCGTTTAATGAATTAAAAATGAAAGAACTAATTGGATCCTTGATGATGTATAAATCTGAGAGGCAATCCGAAGTTAAAAATCATATTTTATTAAAAAGGAAGATGTTGAACTTAAAAATACAATGGATAAATCATATGATTCAAGTTATCCATATTTGAGTAAAGAGCTATTAGATCTTGGAAAACTGTACAATAAGATAAATAAAGGGAATAAAGAAGATAGATGCTATGAATGCAGGGAAAATGTCACACAAAGTTTGATTGTCTTATAATTAAATCTCAAAGGGAAACTAATTATAAAAGAAAATACAAGAAAGTCATGAAGGATAACTAGAGTGATACTTCTAATTCAAGTAATGAATCCACTATAAAATCTTAATATGAGCATGAAAATGATACGGTAATTCTATATCTTATGGATCATGTTGATTAGGTATGCTCTTATACACTTAAAATTCTGATTTAGAAAATTTGTCTTATGATGGGCTTAATATATATTGTTTTATGCTTCAAGATAAAATTGAACTTTGAGAAATTTCATTTCATGATAGAGAATGGTATTTTACTGGGTTATATAGTTTCATAAATTTTTATTGAGATTGATAGCTCTAAGATATATATTATCACATCCTTTCTATATCCTATATGTGTTCATCATGCAAAATCTTTCCCAAGATAGGTAATTTTTTATCACTACTTCATTAGATATTTTAGTAAGATTACTCTACCCTTATCTAGATTTCTTTAAAAGGATTATAATATTTTGTTTGATAATTATTTTAGTGTATATTTTGATGAGTTGAAGAAGATCCCCACCACTCCACTATTCATATATCCCCACAATGAGATCTCCCATTTGAGATTATGTGTGACACTTCAAACTTCATAGTTGGAGAAGTCTTATATTATTGGGCGGAAGGGCCCGTGAGACTTCTTGTGTATTGAGGACATTTGATTTGGACCAAGAAAACTACAATACAATGGAAAAGGATTTTCTTGTCATTATATTTTCTTTATATAAATTTGGTTCTTATTTATGGGCTCTAAAGTAGTTGTTTTATCTTACTATGAAACATTAAGATTCCTCTTGAAGAAACATAATGTGAATCCAAGACTTATTTGTTGTATATATCTTCTTCATGAGTTTCAAGTTGACATAAAAGATAAGAGGGGATGTAGAGCTTGGTGTAAAAGCACATTATTAAGACCCCTCACACATTTGAGCATGAAAACTTGAACCATGTACCACTTTGGGACACATTTCTCAAAGATAATATTTATGCCTATTCAGATAAAAATCATTGTTATGTTAATATAGTTAATCAATTGGGTTCTTTTGAAATTCCTACAAACCTAAAGAAACACCAAATTAAAAAATTGATGAGTGAGTCTAGGTTTTATTTAGTGTTTAAAGGTTAAAAATTAGATAAAATTAATTAAATATATTTAAACATAATAGATAAAAATTGATAAATGATGAAGGGGAGAAATAGATTGATTATGAATTATTATATGATTGTTTTTTTCAAAAATGTTTTTTTGTTCTCTTGAATTTACTTAAAAACTAGTACTCACCTATGAGTTTGTACGGTGATATCAAATAATGATATAAATAATAATCCACTACTCAATTAAAAAACATGATCCATTATAGAAAAAAAATCATGTTCTAATAATCTAAAAAAAACATCCACTACTCAAATTAAAATTTTCATCCTCTGCTCAAATAGAGTACATCATCCAGTTTTGAAAACATATATCACAAGTCATATGTAGTACAATTAGAAGAAACTAATATATGAGAGGATAAAATGATCCATTTGTGATGATGATCGACAATCCGATACTGATATTATAGGAGACATGCATCATGAACAGTGAGAAGGTTATCTCAGATGTTAGGTTAGAGAAGGTATTGGAGGAGATGGTGATGATGAAAAACAATACGATAGTTGATGGACAAATTAGGAGGAGATTTTGGGATATGATCAGGGTGTGGGGGGAGTCATGGGACCTCACTTATTTACCTATTATTTCAAACTTTTATGGGTTTGAAGGTAAGGGGCATGCCTCCACCACTTTAAGCGAGCTGGTTTTCCTCTTCCAAACTCTAGAAACCAAAATCCAGAAAGGTTAAAATGAGTATTTAGATCACCAATACTTGATATAAATTAGCATCAGAGATAAAGGTGAATAATGAGTTCCTACAAGATAAAGTATCAATCCTTGATAAAGGATTGGAATGTGATCTCTCTGTTTAATTACATGAGGTAGTACACCCTCACTATGATATGGATACTGGTCAGGGTATCAATAAGGCTAGTAAAAGTATTAATGCTGTTGCTCCAACTCCTAAAGTATCAGATAAGGGACAAGATAAAGATGATGCTTCTCTGAAGAATGGTAGCAGTACATGTAGGATATTAGTTGGAATTATTGTTTCATTAAGTGAAACTTATGTTGTTGGAAGGACTGTGGAATCTAAAATAGTGGATGCTTATGCTAGAAAGAATGAAAGAGGATCCTTTTGTTACCAAGAATGATACTGGAACCTGAACTAGTGGATCCTTCTAAATTAGTTGGATTTAGTGTGTAATTCCCTACACATGGAATATTCATTGGAGTCAACACCTCAGCAGCCACTACAATCCTCATGGAGGGTAACCTATAAGTAATGGTAGCTTAGCAACTGTGGAAAATAAATAATACATTTTTTTGACCTGAAATAGCCTAGAGGTGCTCTCGAGCACGTTTAAGTATGGAGAAGATACGAAAATCATCAACGATGAACCGGTGATGTGCATTGTGGAGAAGTGCACAAACTTTCTACCTCATTTTAATCAGGATTGAAACCTTTCATCCACCCTATTACTCCTCCCTGTCACCCTATATACAGGATCAAATCCTTTCATCCCTAGTGAAATGATTTACTGATTTATTTTTTATGAGTTTAAGTATAGTATAACCATGTGTGACATATGGATGTAAAAATCTTCAAGACCAAAATAAAAATAGTTCAAGAAAATACAGTTATTGTTTAACCTGTAATTATATTTTTGAGGAGTTTTGGTGGTGGAATAAGAGGTAATAATCCAGGAGATCAAGACCTACAAAATCATCCAATATTTCTATCTAAAAATACAAAAAAATGTTTAAAATTAACACTACATACTAATAAATAATGAAATATCTGAATGGAACATTCAAATGATAGATAAAAATAGAGAGATAAAGGGATGGATTGCTTCAACATGATACCATGAAAGGATCCAACAGTGAAGATGGAATTTACCACCACATTAGGTTTTTCTAGTGTGATCTCCCCTTCATGATTTGATGATGTAGCAGTCTCCTGGCATGGGATGACATTGCTTTATATTTCAATTTCAACAGAAAAAACCACACTGCAATGTAAAAACCCCATGAAGTAACACAGTAAATCACCAAGCATTAAAATGAGAATTAAATAGAAAAACCAGAAGGCCAAAACAATATATATTGATGAACATATGATATTTTTATTTCATGAAGAAATAAATTCAACCAAAGATAGTAAACATCAAACAATATCACACAACGATGCTAAGAAAATAGACCAACTGAAGATAAATAAACCAATTAAATACTACAGACTATAGTAAACATCACACTTTTGCTTCTAAGAAAAATAAATCAACAAAGTAAGGTTTGTAAATTACATCAGGTTCACAGAGTCAAAATTAATGAAATAAATAGACATCATATCCAAATAAGTTAAGATATTCCTATTCTAAAGTCATATGAATGAGCTTGCATTCTTTGGATAGAATGTATTCATGTAGAAGGAGAGGCATCTTGTTATGGAGGGCATATTTTTTACTAATATACACATGATTTCCAATCTTATTATATGACATATGATTTATTGGACACTAGAGAATGCAAGAATAACTTTTTATCTTTGTATGTTTGGATATAGAAGTATTTTAATTCAACCCTCACATCAGATATAATTTTCTATTATAGAAAAATTAAAAAACATCTAATATATATATTCTTATAGATGAAGTCATAAGAAAGAATTTTCTTGATAGTAGATGATAATAATCATCTTTAGTAAGTTTAATGTTAGCTATTATAAGTTTTTTAAATTATTTTTAATCATTTTAATGATTTTTTTCCTTAATTTATAGAAATGTGGGATATCTCCTCATTATACCAAATCATAAAACATATAACAATATTCATTATATTAGGGAGTGTATACATTATTTGATGAACAAATGATGCATGAAAATTTTCAAAGACTGAGAGTTGAGTCTTCAGGCTACATAGAGCATGTACCACCCCCCCTATATATTGAAATGAAAAATGGATGAGGTCACAAATAAAAAATCAAAGATATATTATAGAAGCATAGAGGGTTGTAGCTGATAGGATTTTAGGAGTTAATTAACTTATTTTATTTATTTCAACTATTTATTTATTGTCATTCACTAATGATTTTTTTAATATTATATTCTATAATCCCTTGTGGAGAAGAGAACAAAAGGGACCATCATTACTGAGGGAAGGGAGAATATTTTATCTATTTTATTGGGAATAATTGGACACCCAAGGCATGTAAGAGAGTACAAGGAAGCTGTATAGGTCAAAAATGTATTTTTTTCATTCTAGAGCTTCTTCAAGGGAGGATTTATATAGAGAAAAAAGGATACCTCAAAACATATTTTCCAAGAGATTGGTGATACATGGTAGGATATAATTATAAATTCAATAGCTTCAATGTTCGAAAGCATGAAAATATATTTTAAGGTTTGAAATCCCACTCATACACCTTTATCTCCATATATCACTCCACTACCTCTACCTGTATATCCCCCTCCTACACCTCTTAGTCCAAATATTATCATATATTTTTAGATATATATTGACGATCCCATCACCATATTTTTATATATAGGATTATATGTTATATTTATGATATCATTCATCATCAATAGATAGATATGGTCTTGCATAGGGTCATGGTGAAAGATACTATCAATACATCAATAGGAGTAACATTTCATATAGATGAGGTCACTCCTGTTCAAAAAAGTATCAACCATATTTTAGATTGACCACCTTGACTTATATGAAAAATTCCTACTGAGGTAAGTAATGACTATATCATTTATTTCATATTGGTGTTAAATATTTTCCTCCTTTTAAATTTTTTATATTTATCAATTTTTTAGTAGGGATAATTTAAATGTAATGACATGTTGAATAAATAAAAACAAGTACATGTTTTTTTTACTTTAGATACTACTTCTTCTTGACTTGATGTATTATCAAAATATTAATATTTTGTGTTTGTTGTTTATGATCTTTAAATTGATGCTAACATTTATGGTCCTGAATAGACTATGATAATTTTAAATAGAGATATCATGGTGATTGTAACTAGATATTTTTCTGTCATTAACAATATCCAAATACTTTAGATATAATTTTATTATCATATTTATTTTACTTATTTTAATTTACTGAAAATTAATACTTATATTTGGTTTTTATTAGGTATCTCAACACACTTTTCATTCAGTATGATATTATATCTGTATATAGGTTTTTTCACGGAAGACCTATTTCACTAATAAAAATTAAATGAACGATGAAGAAATAAATGTATCTACTACTCAATGATTTCAAAATAATTAAATTTAGTGTTTAGTTTTTCCTTATCATGAGGAGTTTGAAACATATATTTCTTTAATTGGTATTTATTTAATTGGTTAACAACTCAAATTATATATATTTTATATTAGTTTCCATTATATGTTATGTGTTTTTTTCAAAAACAAAAGATATTTTAGTGGTTATGCTCTATACATGTAGAACAGTGAGAAAATTTACACAACATATTGGACACACATGTTTCGTTATTGGAATACTTGTATATTATATTGAATATTAATTTTTTTAATGAATATAAATTTTTAATATGGAATGGAATTATATTATAAATATAACATTTAAGAGGAAAATATATTTCAAATATGAGTGTGAAAAGGATAATTTTCATTTAAAATTACTACATTTTTTATAAAAGTTATTAAAATGTGATTTGGAATTGAAAACATCTTTTGAAATAAAATATATTTAACCTCAAAAATATGTAATCGAATATGGATATTATTCAATATGATTTGTGTTCGAAATAATTTCAACTAAAATAGTTACAAAATTCAATAAGGTTAAATTTTTTCATGATCTTTCCTTTAATATATCTTATAATTATATTTAGAATAAATGTTAAATGGTTTCATTTTTATGGTTATATTTTTCTTGAACCTCTAACTTACTCTAAAAATGCTCTAAATCATTTAATAGGAGAATAATACAATTATTTCATGGATTTGATTTTGTTTTTTTGAAAAATATATTTTAATGTTTATATTTGAAAATTTATAGTTGAAATGATTTTATTGTTTTCTTGTTGTTTTATGTTTCAGTTTGCGGGGGAGTTTTTTTTTGTTTTTTTTATGTTTTTGTATTTTTGGGCTATTGAAATTGATTTTAGTGTTTTTCATCATTGTTCACATCAGTTATTTCATAACCAACAAAGAATTTTGAAATAAATCCATATTTAACTTCATTTTTATAATAAATGGTGTGAAATATAGTTTACCTCGCCAGTTATTGAATATTAACAAAGTGATAAAGTGCTTTTCCTATTGGTTATACAATACCTGATGTAAAAAATCATTCTTATTATATAGATTTTCATTAATTTTTATGATCGTATTTAAAACCCCAATGTAAAATAATGTATTTGCATCTATTATTAATAACTATAATGAATAATATATTCACTGTGTTTCTTATAGTAATTTAAATTGGTAGAATATTTTGAAAATAAAAAAACCGACATGGAAACCCATATTTTGTACTTATGAGAAAAGCTGATGGGGGTTTCCCGAGAAGACTTTAAAGTACAAGATATTCACTACCATATTTCCCTCATCTCATGTGTGAATAATAGTGGCATGATGACTAGTGAACTTGATTCATTCTCTCAAATGATACTGAATGGACCAGTGAGCAAGATTATGACCATTCAAACACATGACAAGTAGCACTGAATTAGATTCTACCATAGAGAGGAAAATGTTATAAAGTCTAAAAAAAAGGATAATATTAAAGAATTTTATATCTAATTCTATGAAATAGGGTCCAAAATAAAAATATAATACAGTAACAAGATACTACGTGACCACTACCCAATTATATTCTTTTTCTCATGTCCCAATGGAAAACATCACATGCATCAATTCCTTAAAAATCCATGCAATATCAAAAATTTATCCCATACAACAACTATTTACCATAATCAATATCTTATCATCATCATCACATATAAAAAATATACCACTTAAAAATACCAATATAACACACCAAAACCATATATCATAGTATCATCACTTATCCATATTATTATGGTACTGTGATCATAAAGTACAACATCATCATTCACTCCTTCCAGCATACATGAACCCAACCATGTATCATCTCCATAACAACATGATCACGATATCCAGTATATCATATACTTAGAAACTAAACCACTACAAACAATATGATTATTCTTACCATGATCCATCACATCCCATACTATATATAAGACCAGAGAGCATGGATGAGGGAGTAATATGTTATGTATTCCCTCCCCAACTGGGTTGTTTGGGGTAAAACACCCAAAACCAAAAAAAAATAGACTTCAGTAAGGTTACCTAACTCTGGTGGGATACATAAGAAATAACTAAGGAATGTTAATTATATACATATAATAGGTAAAAAATTCCCAACCAAATGTTCCAAACCAAAATAGAGCCACTATTCTATATAACCATCATCACACCATCATCACCATTAATTAGAAACCATTTACATATCTATAAAAGAAACTAACACCACATTTCCCATAAAACCACCATAATAATATTAAAAATTTATGTACATTTTTATCAATTTCAACTTAAAAACATACCATTTTATGAGAAATACTATATTCACTATGCCATTATATTCCCCATTTAATGTTAAAATATTACTTAGTCATAAACCATGTACATTCAAGCTATTAAACATTCATTTGTATCTTTCACAATTAATTTGAAGAAACATCATATTAAATTCCATCCCACATATATTACCATGATCATTCTTACTGGATATATTACATACAGTCATAAAACTATATCATAACCACACAACAACAAAATTACCACCACAAAAACCATCAAACCTATCACGCTAATAACGCTCATAACAATCACAAAACCCATCCCATTCCACACCACTATCCATGAGACATAATGTATCATCTATCACTAAAAACCAAATTATCACCTATCCACCACTTCCACATTGACAAGGAAATCCCTCCATGCTAACCTTGGAAAAATATCTACAACACCGATTTTGTAACACATGCCAATATCCCAAGGTGTCCATAATAATCACCAACCAATATAACCCAAACCATAACACCATAATCTAAGAACACTTGTAGTAAAAAAGTACTAAAATAAATTAATAAATCATAAATACATTTCCCTTTTCAAGAATTCCATCATATTTATTTATAACCACATATAAAATAAATTTCACATCAATTCAAGATTCTAGAAACCTATTTAATTAAAATCATTAGGTAATTTACCCTTTATGAATGGAAGTTAAATAAATGTAATCAAATAAATAATAAGTAGATCATAGTAATAAAAAATATTACCAATAAAAACATTAAACAATCCATCAATCATATATAGTTTCATATAATAATATAAACATATAGAAATCACCCAATTCCATTCAATTTCATTTATCCCATTTATTATCTTCATTAGTATAAAACTTACCACCCACCTAAAAAATAAACCTAGGGAAATTCAAAAATTTCAAATTAATAATGGGAGACATCATGAATCCACTAACTCAATTAGAGCTTCAATCAATAATTACATAAGAAAAATGAAAGAGGTATTATCATAAGGCCAAAATATGAAAGAAATACTTGACAACATATATCAAAGAAACCCTCATTAATCCTTGAACTATTGTAAAAAAATAATATATAAACTGATATATCCTTCCTTGGATGAAGTATATGATAAAAAATATAATATGTGAAAATAAACCCCCCTTATACTAATGATTATTGATCCCACAATTTCAAGAATAAAAGTCCACTAAAGAGATCTCATGTATTTAAAAGGAAGCATTTATAGCTATAAATGTTTAGGGGAAAAGTAGGATGACATAATAACATAGATAGGCTTTCCAAATTATAATAAAAATATAAATTTGTAATTTCATGATATGATAGGTCGTGTTCACATCATAATGGGGATATGTTTTAAAAACCATAAAAATCTATGTCATGATATACTATACCTTCTTCATTTAAAGCTTAATATACAATCTTGATTTCATATAATAATGGAAGGTTCACTCCATAAAAAATGTGGTCATTAAATGTACATGCTCCTTTAGTACCAAGACACAACCAATGAGTATCAAAATGGTGTGATGAAACCCATAAATCAAAAACCTAAAAATCTATTATCCAAGTAACTTGATGTTGAATATGTGTTCACATTATGGTATATGGTCATTACAAACTAAAATAACTCCCCAATAAAATTTAACACAGTGACCGACACCCCTCTCATCATGAATAAAAATTATAAAATTAAATACATAATATTTTAAATAAACACATATGTATTTATTTATAAAATGTATAGTTTTAAATTTTAACAATATCCCAATAAGAATTATCCATGTTGTGATTGAAAGTAATCATGTCCTAACCTTATCCCAATAAAAATAATGCACGACACCAAAAATTCATGGGTGGAACCCCCAATTCATGAAACTTACCTCATAGAATAACACCAAAACCACATGTTCTAATTCAACCCTTCACATCAAAACTCACTAGACCACACAACACCCCTTTCATATAGCCAAACCATCAAAGAATGAAAACCACAAAGAAACACCCTATTTATAGATAAAATATCATCTTTAACTTCAACTCCCATCCCCTAACCTTTCCTTGATTCCTCCCACACAAAAAAATAGGTGAAGTAATAGTTTGATAAGGGTTTTTACATTATAACCATATCACTTGATTAACATCGGTTTATGAATTATATATGTTTGTTATTTATTATAAAATAATATATAAATTATTTTAAAAACCTTTTCTATTTATTATCATGATTCTACTATCCAAATAACAATTGACCTTACTATCTGAGATTAAATTAATTATTAATTTTTTCCACCAAAGATTGTATTATTATTTAAATTGCATTGATTTTTTTAATATATATAATTCACCCCCACTGTCTCCTTATACCTCAATCGTGGAAGATAATAATTGGTATCCGAGCCTAACCTCTTAAGAGTTGTACTTTATGATTTTCTCCAATACCCTAATAATTTATGTCCAATAATTGGTTCTTTTTTTTCTATTATATTTTCTACCTTATATTATATATAAGAGTCTAAGATAAATATATTCTTATATACTAAGTAAATGATCAAATTATGAATGGATTCTATACATGACACCCATATTTTACAAAAATGAAAATTTTTACTGAAAAATTAGGATGGATGTACACCTCAAGTAGATAATCATTGAATATTAGTCCTCAATGGTAAAACCATATAAATTTCTTCAAACTAACCCTGATTCTTTTACTAATAATAATTTATCTATGTAACTTATTAATTATAAGTTCATAAATATTATGTACTATTATTTTAGAAAAAAAAATATTTAGTCATATATCTAAATTTAGTACTGCTCAAGTCATTTAGATAATATTTCATTTAACTTATTATGGTATATATAAGATGAAAATAAAAAATCTTGGCATACTATGTGATAGAAATCAGGATTTGAAGATTGGAGAAAATTTTGTATTTAACAAAATTTTATATGGAATAAAACAAAACTTGAATGGGATGACAGATATTTGAGAAAAATTATGAAATATTTTTAACTTCTAATGAGTCATCAAATAACTACCCAACACGTGACATGCTAAAAAAAATAAGCACTGAAAAAAGCTTGAAGTTGAAGGAATACACTCTTGATAACCTTATTAGTTCACTTTAAAAACATGAGATTGAGAGTAACAACTCTGGTAATGTTAGAATAAATCATTTTAATTCCTTATAAATATTCTATAATTATATTTTATAAGTTATATTCAATAAAATAATATTATCTAATTTTCGAGTCAAGAAGAAAATAAATTTATACTTATTTTTTTCAACATATGTTATATTGTTTTTTTAAGAATTAATTTTAAAATTTTAGAATTAGAATTTGAAAAGTTGTATTAAATTTTTTAACTCATCATATCAAAATTATACCAGGGTGATTTTTTAGGAATTTTTTAAAATGTTTCATTTATCAATGAATAGTAAAAAATGCAGATTTTTATGGGAAATTATATTTTATTTTCAAATATTGACAAAGTAAAATTATAGTATTTGTTAGTTTTAAGATTTTATTAGTTCATTTATATTAAAAATAATCCAATTATTATCATTTTAATGAATTTATAGTTTAATTTGGTATAAAACACTTTTTATACTTAAAATGATTTTTTTAAAACTGTTTATTTCATATTTTTTCAGTTTAATTTTAAAATAAATCATGAAACTTCCTAAAATTGAATCTCAAAAAATAGATTTGATATTTTAAATCAGTTGGTCTAAATTTGGTATATTTTTCCCTTTTATTTTTCATCATTATGAATAGTAACCATAATAAATTTTTATTAACATGGTAAAAGGTATAATGGATTCATTAGGGTTGAAACTAAAGTGATAAAGCTTTTAATTCATTCAAAAAAATAATTTATTTTATTTTAAGAGAATATTTCATCCATAATCATCTAAACTTCAAAAATATGAACTTCATTCTGTTTATCATTGATTTTATCCTTTATACTATTTAAGAAAATGATAAATTGAAAAGTGTGACTTTCTATATTTTAACATATTTAATATTTTGTGATAGGGATGATAAAACACAGGTTAGGTTCTAAAAAATTATTTGAATTATGAATTATTTTTTATCCTGTAAATTTATATTTAATTTTTAGTGATGAAATAATTACATTATGCACTTATATAATGTTGACTCAGTGCTTGTACAAGGAGTAGAAAAATAATATAAATTATTTTAAAAAAACTAAAAGTATTATTTTTGGGTGAGTTATAATATAGCACGAATTTAGTATAAAAATATAACATATTAGTTTTTTTAATGGATTATATTATAATTCAATTTTTTTCATATTTTTTCTTTACCAAATTAATTGAATAGTTCCAATATATAAACTGAATTATATTTTATAATAAACTGTATTTTATTAAATGACTTAAAATTACTAAAAATAATATATTCTTCCAATTTAATGTGATGAAGTTTAAATAATCTATAAGGACCCAACCTTAAACCTTAATTAAAATTGAATTAAATGAATAATTCACATTTAGGATCTTTTCAGGTTTAGAGTTTTAGAGAATTAGGAGATAACTATTACATCTCAAAAGATTACAAAGTAGACACTTTTACACAGTTTCCATTTTTTTTACAAAACCTGAACTCTTGAAAAAAAGAGTCATGTCTAGTTCCATGTTTAAGACAACATGACTTTTCCTTGATCCCATCCTTGACCCTATTCCACATTATTTCCTATGAAAAACATTTCAAAAACTTGGGATGAGCATAAAAAGCTCAGTAAGGGATACACAAATAATGAAAACTGTTAGTCTTTCAAAACAACAAGTAAACCAAGAATACATTAACATATGTAATAATTTTCACCTTTATGAAGTAGTAAATAATCTTGACTGAATAAAAGATCATTACTTACCCTTTTGTAACCAAAATATTACCATAAAACCCATATAAAGAACACATAACATATACAGGTAACTTGGGACATAAACATACTTAAATGGAATAACCATACGGTCAACTTCCACACATGTCAATAAATGGAATAGCCATACGACCGACTTCCATACCCAATGCATTGGAGGTTATAATGTAACCACCCATCCTGGTATTCACAGCACCACCCGTCATTTGGTTTATCACGTAACCACCCGTCAAATGTCCAAGTACCATTATAAAATCATAACACATAAAACAATTATAAAGGAAAGAAAAAATTTCCAAATTTCAATCAAAATATATCACTTAAATATATTTACATAAAAAATCCATTATCAAAACCATTTTAAATACCAAAATACATAAATGAGTATATGCTATTTATTTACTTTTAAAAACATTACGGCTTGTTGAGGAAGCCAAAGATCAAATAATACTCGCGGCGGCGGAAAAGGTCGTTGTCACCGCGTATGTTAAAAGAAACATTCCTTTTTGTTGTTTAGTAAAAAAATTCGTAGAAAAATATTCCCTTTGAATGAAATGAAAATTCAAAGGTGTTTTATACAGCGTATAAAAGAAAGTCTTGTATTAGAGCAAAATATGCCTCAATGAAAGGAGATTGAGATGAAGTTCCTTTCCTCGTGTCCGAGTTGAATCAATCGCTCTTTAATCTCCTGAATAATAAACTAAAGTTAATTTCTAATTTCTTAATAACCCTTTTCAAGTTTATTATTCCTTTTATATCACTTATTTCCATGCTATAAACATTATGTAATCATTTAAGTTAATAATGTTCGTTTTATCGATATTTGGTACTTAAGTAAAAAATGGACTTCTTACAATTACATGTTGTTCAAGTGGTCAAAGGTTCATTATAACCAGAATGATATTAATTATTTGGATATCATATATATCATATATATCCATCATATACATATATTTATAATATTACATAACATTTAGAGGTAATAAATGAAATGCACCATTCATGGAGACGGTAAGCCGTACGTACGCATGAACGCTACTTTCATTTCTATTTCATATTTAATGGAATGAAATCACAATGATACAAAGGTAAATTATAATTCCAGTATAATATCATATATAATATTATTAACTCCATCCTTTATATGTCCCACATATGGCATTAACGATTCAAATCACTTTGAGGGGGCGGTAGTCTGCACTTCCTAAAATGAAATTATCGCATTTATCCATTATAGAAACCATAAATGTATTCCATGAATGAAAAACAGAGGCATAAGGAAAACATAAACATAATATATATCATATATAAATACAGTTACATCTTAATGGCCACCATGAAAGGTGTTAAGATAAGATTGAACAATCATCGTTTTGTGAGGCAGTAATTTTCCATCCACAGAAAAAATATGTTATTTAACCATTAGACGGACATGTGTGTAAGTGTAGCTCGAATTATTCTCATAAAAACATCATAGTATATTTAATATACTGGTGTTGTTACAAAATAAAGTAATAAAAAGAGTTTAGGGGGTTGGAGAAGCAAAATAAAACAAAAGAACATAAGAGAAGACATTACCTTTAAATCAGGTAACTCCCCTTGGTTTGAACCAAAAGGGTTTCTTGAAGAGATTTCTGACTAAGGTAAGGATTCTAGGATGAAGATTGGGATATTGGGAACTTATTTGAGTAGAGTTTGTACGAGCCAAAGGGCTTGAGAAGTGTGAGAAATGGGTAGGAAGTGGGGTCTTTTTATAAGGAAGATGAGGGGCTCTTTTGGAAAGCATGAAACTATTATTTTATTATATAATGATTTTCGGTTTCTAAAGGTCCAAAAATTATTAAAGTATAAGATAAGGTTTCCCATGTTTGAAAAAAAATCATCTAATAATAATTGGACAAGTTTTGGATATTATTTTAAACATTATCTTCTTATTTATTTAAATCATTTATTAACGATGTAAACACTCCATCATCATTGTGTCATAAATAATTTTATTTATTTGATATATAAAAATTATAAAAAAATTACCATGTTGTAGGAAATAGTTTTAGATTTATAGTGAATATTTATAGTCAAATATATCAATTATATAACCCCATGTAAAAATTGTTTTAGTAAAATAATACATGTTTGTGACATTTTTATTTTTACTTTAAATAAAAGGTATTAATATCATTATCTTACCCAAGTGGCTCAATGGGGTCCCATAAATTGACCCATGGATTGTATTGGTCAGCCATGACTCATCCAATAAGTTTAAGACACATGTCAAGGTGATTTCATATTATTATAACATTATTTGTACCTTAAATTACACTAATTACCTTTAATTGCGATTAATAAAACTTAAAAGTTACTATTCACCAAAAAATTATTTTAATCCAATTGAACCACATTTTACTTACTAATTAAAACCATGTATGTCGAATTTTTGAAGTTCAATTCACAGATGTGGTAAAGTATCTCTTAAACAAAAAATTTAGTTTTTTAACTACCACTTAGTGGTTTCACTATTCATCAAAAATTGAAGTTTTTCAGAAAAATACCCAAAATTCACCCTAAGCTATATTTGATATTCTGAATTCAAAAATGATGTATATTTTAAAAAATTTAAAACATATAATTTGAATCAATTAATTTAATAATTAATTCCTATTGTCAAAACAAATAGCGTGTTTTTAGGAAACAATATCTATCAAAAGGTTGACACTTGTTTAAGTCCAAATTCAAAGTGAAATTAATTCCAATGACCACCATTGGATTAAATGGTAAAAATATATTCTAATTTAACTTTAAAACCAATTCAAAATATAATCTAATCATATAAATAAATTAGATTAAAATGAGGTTTTGAATTAAAATACAACATTTTTCACTTATTCATTAAAAATGAACTTTATCGGAAAAATAACAAAAACATACAAAAATTAAATTTTGATATCCCGATTCTAAATAAGGATTTTATTTGGTCCAATAGAATGTATAAGAGTGAACAAAACTATTTTTAAAGAGGGTTCTCCATCAAAAGGCGATAAATCGACCTTTTAGTGAATATTAGAGTATCTATGCCTAAAATTGAATTACTTACTTATTTTAAGCCTTTATCTTTTATTGGAGAAATGTAAAAACATTTAACAAAAATATATAATCACATTTTAGTTATTTATATTCATTCCCACCAATACAACGGCTACGTGTTAACTACCATTTAAAATAATATTATTATATTATTAGTGTGCAACGTAAGATTTCAAAGAAACTAGTTATTGCGTATCAGGTACGCTATCGAACATAGAAACCCCTTTAAAGTAAAATTAATATTTAATTCACAAATATTAATAAATATGAAAATGTATTATTCTTTATTTACTTGGGATGTTACATCCTTCCCCCCTTTTGGGAATTGCGTCCTCACAATTTTATTCACTTATCAAAATAAGTGGGGGTATTTATCCCTCATAGCATTTTCAGATTCCCACGTTGCCTCTTCAACCATAAAGTTTTTCTACAAAACCTTTACCTGGTGAATTACCTTATTCCACAACACTTGCTCTCTACCGTCAAGAATCTGGATTGGTTGTTCTTCATAAGAGAGATTCTCTTCCAACTGAACTACCACTGGGCTCAAAACATGAGATGGATCTGGCATATACTTTCTCAACATAGAAACATGAAAAACATTGTGTACCTGGGATAAAATTGGAGGTAAATACACTCTATATGAAACTGATCCAACTTTCTCTAGGATTTCATAAGGTCCAATGAACCTCAGACTCAACTTTCCCTTATTTCCAAAACGCATCATACTTTTCCATGGAGAAACTTTGAGAAAAACATGATCACATGCCTCAAAAGATATATCCTTCCTCCGGTTATCCGCATAACTTTTCTGCCTACTCTGAGCTGTTCTCATGTGCTTCTGAATCAACTGAACTTTTTCTACCATCTCTTCTACCAATTATGGTCCCATCAGCTTCCTTTCCCCTACTTCATCCCAAAAAGCTGGAGTTCGACACCATTTTCCATATAATGCCTCAAACGGATCCATCTGTATATTGGAATGAAAACTATTCTTATAAGAAAATTTAACCAAAGAAAGATGTTGGTCCCAACTTTCCTGGTAATCACTACTAAAAAATCCACTTATAGCGACCGCCATTGGGGGTCGCTATTGGCCTATAGAGACCGCACAGTGGCCGCCAATGGAGGCCGTTGAAGGTGGCCGAGACTTCAGCCTACAGCGACCGTAGCGGTCGCTAAAGCCGGCTGGAATTCCGGCCTAAAGCGACCGCCAGGGGCAGTTGCTGAAGCCAGATGAAAATCTGGCCTACAACGACCTCCACTGGCGGTCGCTGAAGGTGGACGAGACTTCGGCCTAAACCGACCGCCAATGGTGGTCGCTACACTGGAATTTTTTTTTTAAAAAAAAATTCATGATACAGAATAAAAAAAACAAAATATAAATAAAAAAATGAAAAACAAATCCAAACACAATAAACATCAAGATCATCATAAACAATAAATGATAGACGTGCGTCAACGATCCACAACCATCCGCTTTGAAAACCTACAATAGGATACAAAGAAAACTAAACAAAACAAACGTAAATTTGACATCTTTATTCAGTTATTATATACATACAATAAAAAGAAATCTGAAATCACATGGGTGCTATAATAATTTAAAACCACCAATTTAAGAAATGTTATTATTTTTGAATTTGTTTTTCCTATTTTGGAGTCTTTGCTTTAATTTAGGAAAGTGTTTTTTGTTGCCTTAAAACGAATGTTTTCTGCACGCACCAAACGTCTGATGGATGTTCCATCTCCTCCTACATGTCATGAATAATATTACTATCGTTCTCGTGCAGTTTTAGGTCATTTGGAGCATGTTTTCTCTGAACTCGACCGTGACATGCCGTTTTGGTGTTTTATGACTCTGGAAATGCGTTTCCAGTCACCGCGGTCAAAAGGCACCTCCGATTGACATGCTGTCTATCCAAACATTTCAAAATTCATACCGCGGTTGTTGTCGTATGATTTCGTGGCATTCTGAGGTCATTCGGGTGGTTTTGACCACCCAATGCGCCCTTTAAGAGTGCACCAAACTGCTAAAAATGACACATTCGGTCGTACCGCGCGCACCGCACATCCAATGGACGTTTCATCTCCTCATGCATGTCACAAATAATATTCCTATCGTTCTCATGTGTTTTCAGGTCATTCGAAGCACGTTTTCTCTGAATTCGACCGTGACACGCCGTTTTGGTGTTTTATGACTTTGGAAATGCGTTTCCGGTCACCGTGGTCAAACAAAACCTCCGATTGAAGTTCTGTCTATCCGAAAATTTCAAAATTCACACCGCAGTTGTTCTCGTATGATTTCGTGGCATTCTGAGGTCGTTCGGGTGGTTTTGACCACCCAACGCGCCCTTTAAGAGCTCGCCGAACTGCTAAAAATGACACATTCGGTCGTACCGCATGCAGCGCACGTCCAATGGACGTGCCGTCTCCTCCTGCATCTCACGAATAATATTCCTATCTTTATCGTGTGGTTTCAGGTCATTCGGAGCACATTTGATCTGAATTTGATTGTGACACGCCGTTTTGGTGTTTTCTGACTCTGGAAACGCATTTCTGGTAACCACAATCAAACGACACCTCTGATTGACGTGCTATCTATCTGACCATTTCACAATTCACACCATGGTTGTTGTTGTATGATTTTGTGGCATTCTGAGGTCGTTCAAGTGGTTTTGACCACCCAACGCGCCCTTTAATAGCGCGCTGAACTGCTGAAAACAACACATTTGGTCGTATCATGCGCACCGCACGTCCTATGGATGTACCGTCTCCTCCTGCACGTCACGAATAACATTCCTATCGTTCTCGTGCAGTTTTAGGTCATTCAGAGCACGTTTGCTCTGAATTCAACCGTGACACGCCGTTTTGGTGTTTTATGACTCTAGAAACGCGTTTCTGGTCACCACGGTCAAACAGAACCTCCGATTGACGTTCCGTCTATCCAAACATTTCACAATTTACACCATGGTTGTTTTCGTATGATTTAAGAGCATTCCGAGGTCATTCGAGTAGTTTTGACCACCCAGCGTGCCCTTTAAGAGCGCGCCGAACTGCTGAAAACGACACATTTGGTCGTACCGAACGCACTGCACATCCGATGGACGTGTTGTCTCTTCCTGAATGTCACGAATAATATTCCTATTGTTATCATGCAGTTTCAGGTCATTCGGAGCATGTTTGCTCAGAATTCGACCGTGACACGCCGTTTTGGTGTTTTATGACTCCGGAAACGTGTTTCCAGTCACCGCGGTCAAATGAATCCTCCTATTGACGTGACTTCTGTCCAACCATTTCAAAATTCACACCACGGTTGTTGTCGTATGATTTCATGGAATTTCGAGGTCGTTCGGGTGGTTTTGACCACCCAACGTGCCCTTTAAGAGCGCGCCGAACTGCTCAAAACGACACATTCGGTCGTACCGCGTGCACCGCACATCTGATGGATGTTCCATCTCCTCTTTCATCTCACGAATAATATTCCTATCGTTCTCGTGTGGTTTCAGGTCATTCGAAGCACGGGTGCTCTGAATTCGACCATGACACGCCGTTTTGGTGTTTTTTGACTCCAGAAACATGTTTTAGGTCACTGCGGTCAAACGTCACCTCCGATTGACATTCCTTATGTCCAAAAATTTTACAATTCACACCGTGGTTGTTTTTGTATGATTTCGTGGCATTCCGAGGTCGTTTGGGTGGTTTTAACCACCCATCACGCCCTTTAAGAGCGCGCCAAACTGCTGAAAACGACACATTCGGTCATACCACGCGCACCGCACGTCCGATGGACGTGCTGTCTCCTTCTTCATGTCACGAATAATATTTCTATCGTTATCGTGTGTTTTTAGGTCATTCAGAGCACGTTTGCTCTGAATTCGACCGTGACATACCGTTTTGGTGTTTTCTGACTCCAGAAACGCGTTTCCAGTCACCGTGGTCAAACAACACCTCCGATTGACATGCCTTCTGTCCGAAAATTTCAAAAATCATATCGCGGTTGTTGTCGTATGATTTCCTGGCATTCCGAGGTCGTTCGGGTGGTTTTGACCACCCAGCGCGCCCTTTAAGAGTGCGCTGAACTGTTAAAAACAACACATTCGGTCATACCGCACGCACCGCACGTCCAATGGACATGCTGTATCCTCATTCATGTCACGAAGAATATTCTTATCATTCTCGTGCGGTTTCAGATCATTCGGAGCACGTTTTCTCTGAATTCAATCGTGACACGCCGTTTTGGTGTTTTCGGACTCCAAAAACGCGTTTCCGGTCACCGCGGTCAAAAAGCTTCTTTGATTGATGTTCTGTCTATCCGAACATTTCACAATTTACACCGCAGTTGTTATCGTATGATTTTGTGGCATTCCGAGGTCATTCGGGTGGTTTTGACCACCCAACGCGCCCTTTAAGAGCACGCCGAACTGCTGAAAACGAAAAATTCGGTCGTACCGCGCACACCGCATGTCCGATGAACGTTCCGTCTCCTCCTACATCTCATGAATAACATTATTATCATTCTCGTGCGGTTTTAGGTCATTCAGAGCATGTTTGATTTGAATTCGACCGTGACACGCCGTTTTAGTTTTTTCTGACTCCGGAAACGCGTTTTCGGTCACCACGGTCAAACAACACCTCCCATTGACGTGTCGTCTGTCCAAAAATTTCACAATTCACACCGCTATTCTTGTCGTATGATTTCGTTTCATTCCGAGGTTGTTTGGGTAGTTTTGACCACCCAGTGCGCCCTTTAAGAGCGTGCCAAACTGTTGAAAACGACACATTCGGTAGTACCATGCGCACCGCACGTCCGATGGATGTGACTGTCACGACCCGTCCTCGGGGCCCGTGCTGTGACTACCCCAAGTCCACCTTCCATAGGCCAGGGGCTGGAGACTAGCACCAAAGGCGTAAATCCCGATAAAAGGGAAGGGAATGCCTTTATAAGTTAACAAACACCACAGAGTACGCAAGCTGAAGTAAACACTAAGTAAACTGAGTACAAAAGTAAGTTCTGGAAAGTAAATGGGCCAGAATACAAACCCAACTGAAAGTAAAGTACAACTGAAAAGAGAGTACAACATCAGAAAAGTAAAGCAGCAACTCCGAGCCGTCCTCTGGAAATCCCACCTGAAGGGTGGGTATAAATAGTCTCCTCAGCTCCTAGGGTCTAGCCGTCCGCTCCATGTACATCCCGTCCAGTGATCCACCTCCAGGTACCATTCAGCTCCACGAGCCTCCACCTCGATCAGCGCTGTGTGTCATCTGCATCCAACACAACGTAGTGCGAGCATAGCCCGTGCAGGGGTGAGTATATGATACTCAGTAGGGACCCCGAGACCCCCGAAGGTCTCCCAAAATCAACAAAGGACAAACCACACAGGAAAGATAAAAACACGAATTATCAACCAACTCTACTTAGGTATATGCCCATACATATACCTAAGTCATCAATTCCAGCTCGACTCCAGCACACGAGCCCAAGTACAACCCAGTCCACACAGGAAAGCATAACCCAATCCACATAGGAAAGCATGAAAATCATATCGATGATAATGATTGTAAGTCAAGACTCAGCTCACACAGGTATACTACTTCTGAAGAGAGGTGGAGATGATTAGATGAAGCCTCTGAATCATCTCTTCTGCCGATCCTGCGTAGGATCCTAGTAAAGAAGTCATCACTGTCGAACCCACGGAGGATCCAAGTATAGTAGTCATCACTGCCAAACCCACGGAGGATCCAAGTACAGTCGACAACACCGCTGAACCCACAGAGGATCCTAGTACAGAAGTCATCGTCATCGAACCCACAGAGGATCCCAGCACGGTAGACGTCGTCATCGAACCCACGGAGGATCCCAGTACGATAGACGTCCTCGTCGAACCCACAAAGGATCCTAGTACGGTAGTCATCCTCGTCGAACCCACTAAGGATCCTAGTACGATAGTCGTCCTCGTCGAACCCACAAAGGATCCTAGTACGGTAGTCGTCCTCGTCGAACCCACTGAGGATCCTTATACGGAAGTCGTCATCTTCGTCGCAGCCAGCTCTCGGGTTCCCGTACACAGCACGCTCAATTCCGGGAGGGTCCGCTCCATGAGCCAAGGGGTAAATATATCAACTGTCACGAAGTCCAAAGTTGATGTATCATAAAGTTCCGTCTCGTCAATAGGAACTCAACGCAACAGACGGCGCGTCAATCGGACGCCCGGTCTGAGAGTTATTGGCTTTTTTCGTCCCAGGGGCCGGTTGATTTTTAAGCTAAAACCAACCCGACCATACTCCAGCTGCATCCAAACCTCGAGCGGAGTAATCCAAAAGAACTGTCTCACTAAGAGGAATCCAAAAAAGTCGACAACACGTCAATCAGACGTCCGGAGCTCAAGTTATAAGCATTTCCGCTCCGCGGGCCCGGTTGGTTTCGCGTTCAAACCAACCCGGCCATACCCAAAGTTCCCCAAAACCTTGAGTGTAATATACCGAAACGACCGTCTCGATCCAAGGATCCCAATGCAACTGATGGTGAGTCGATCGGAGGTCCTTAGCCCAAGTTATGGGTGTTTGAACGGATCTGTCCGAAAATAGGGGGTTCGAGCCCGGTCCGACCCGGCCCGATACCCCCTGGGTCGGCCCAAACCGGGTCGACCCAACCCGGGTCCAGGTCCGGCCCATTTGGGCGCGGCCCGGCCCGGCCCAGCCAGCGCGGCCCGGCCCGGCGCTGGGGGCCCGACCCGGTGTGGGCGGCCCGGCCCGGTGCGGGCGGTCCGGCCCAGCGCGGGCAGTCCGGCCTGGAAGGGGCAGTCCGGCCCAGCGTGGGTGGCTCGGCGCTGGCCGAGCAGGGTGGCTTGGCGCTGGACGAGCGGGGTGCAAAGGGGAGCACCGCCCCTTGCGCTGGCGGGTGTTTCAACCTTCGACTTTTCGGGAACGACCAGCCATTAAGGTCGGCCGTGTGTAACCGCAGGACCCGAGGGGGTCCCACCTCCAGGTGGCGCCGGCGGCCGGATGAGCCTGGCCGCCTCCTGCTGAACCGTCGCGGCCTAAGGACGCGGCTCCCATTCGACTGGCGCGGCGCGACGGTGCGGCGCCCCTCCGCCGCGGCCCGCTCTTGCTCGCGGCCTCCTACGGTCTCACTGGCATGACACGACGACGCCACACACCATCGCTGCGGCCCGCCTCGGCCGTGACCCCTATTTCGTTCCCGCACAGTGCGATGGCACCACGCCGCCGTTGTCTCAAGCTTCAATGATAAACAACAAGAGAAGGGGAGGAGAATCGGTCGTGTTTGTGCGGTCCGGCCTCCTCCCGTCATGTTGATAACAAGCGACAAAAGAACAAGTATTCTCAACGAAAAGACAAAGCACAATTTTAATTAAATAAAATTTAACTTAACCCCCACCTCGACACAAGTTATCGAATGATGATCGTCGCGGGAAACAACGTCGTGGGGTGAAGCTCCGTATACGTCGACGGAGAACGTCCAAGGAGGAAGCGGCGTCTCCCTTCCTTTGACACGGAGAGAAGATTGAATAGCGTGACGTCGTTGGTGAGTTTCTACGTCGGTGCCTCCTCCTTTGTTGTGGAGGAAGAAGAGAACGGAAGAGACCGGGTCGCCGAGCCATTGCTCTTCCTCGGAGAAATAATGTTCTTCCTTGAAGTGGGGATGTTCTTCGCTAGAGAAGATGAAGTTCTTCCAAGGGAAAACAATACTCAAGATCTCTCCCCCCTTTTCTTAACACAAAAAAAGCCAACCAAAATAAAATAAGGCTTTGCCTTGTTTTATTTACCCATGTAAGCAATTCAAAACTTCAAAATTCAAACTCTTAATTAAATTAATTGAATAGATTTAATCAATTAATTTAATGTGAGAGTTGGCATGAAATAAAGAGGGAGAGAGGGTGAGTTTCAAATTAATGGGGGAGGTTTCCAACTTTAAGAGGGGTTAGAGGAATTTGAAGGGGTGGGGTTCGTGTGGGCCCCACCTCACAAATATCCTAACAAGAGGAGTTAGGATCTAGTGGGTCCCACCCCAACTCTCATACTTAGGATAAAATCACTTAGTTTAGAAGTAAAATTTGTTCCACAAATTTCATTTTCTTCACATTTAATCCTCAATTTTTAACAACTCCTCTCAAGAAAAAGCACCTTCGGAAAAGGTCCTCTTAAGAAAATACCACCGCTGCGGTTTCATCGGTGCCCTCAGATTTCTATTTTGAGCACGGGTTCAAAAGATAGAAAAACCTGCTCGTTCGTTCACTGAATGTACCCGTGCGAAACTTCAGAAATTGATTTCAGGTACAGCGGGCCTCGGAATCAGGTGCCGTCAGAAACTGCGTACTCGTAAAATTCCACAGAAATTAAGAAAAAAATTTCCTTGAAATTTACGGGTCTTTACATTACTCCCACCCCAGGGATTTACGTCCCCATAAAGATACATCACAAACTAGGAGAACAAATGAGGGTACTGTGCACAAATCTGAGCGTCCTGCTCCCATGTGCTCTCCTGGAGGTTCCCGTGCTGCCATCTGATACACACTAGAGGAATCGACCATCCACGTAGGACCTGATCCTGTCGATCCTCGATCTCCACCGGAACCTCCACAAACGTAGCCCCGTCATCGATGTCCATCCCCCCATGATCGATGATATGCGTCGGGTCGTGCACGTAACTCCTCAGCTAAGATACGTGGAAGATGTCGTGCACCCAATTCAACTGAGGTGGTAGGGCCAGGCGATAAACCACCTTGCCTATTCTAATGAGAACTTGGAATGGTCCGATGAAACGTGGAGATAACTTTCCACCCCGTCCAAATATCCGTAATCCACATCGAGGTGAGACCCATAAGAAAACGTGGTCACCATCCTCAAACTCTAGTGGTCTCCACCACCTGTCAACATAGGACTTATGTCGGCTTTGAGCAGTTCTCATCCTCTCCTGAATAAACTGAACCTTCTCCGTCATGGCCTGGACCATCTCTGGTCCTACACGTACTCACTCCAACACTATCCACAAAGGATAACAAAAAACGCAGCCAGCTGTTGTCTCGCCACTCCTAACAGCTGAATGCCCGATCTCCTACTAAGAGCATCTGCTACAACGTTCCCCTTCCCAGGAGTATAAACTGTCTCAATGTCATAGTCCTGAAGAAACTCAAGCCATGACCGCTATCTCAGGTTCATGTCCTTATGAGAAAAGATACACCTGAGACTATTGAGTCGGTGAGAATCGTAAACTGTTCGCACGACGAACAATGGGTGAGACTAGCCATTTGTAAGAACTCAACTCCACCCTTCTTCGTCTATGATCTACAAGAGCTGCTGAGATTCCTCCTCTTCTGAAAAGAGAAATCTGGTCTCATCCCCTGGATGAACCATGTCCTTTTCCTAATACAGTCAATCCTGACATGAATGGTACTATTTCATGCAATGGACGATGTCGTAAGGCCTCGACGCTACTACCAAGAGATTCAAATGTTACTCTCACCTCCAAGGGTCGAGTCACATTGTCAGCAGTAGTGTGTGGTCACTAGGTATCCTTTAGTAGGAATATCGAAAGTGAGGATCGAGTCAACATTTTTAAACCGGAACCTCTTAGTATCAACCATACAAGTGGAATGGAAGGTAAACGTCACAAAGAACAAGTTTCTTTTATTACTGCAGCTCAAGTAAAAGACACAAAGCGTCCACAAACAACGACATTAACAAAGCTAGAAGCAACATGAACAAAAGTCTCTATGACTGGAGCTAGTCCCTCTCCTGCCCGTCTGCTCCCAACGGACCACCATAGTCGAACCTCTGCCTGGGAGGTCCCTCTACCGCATGATGCTCATCTACAGGGCGGGTCGGGTAGTCTCGAGCCATGTGACCCTGCTCGCCGCATGCATAGCACTGCCTGCTCCTCGTATGGTTGGCTCTGTGTTATGTGCCCCACACAGCCGAACCTGTATCCTGAGGTCACCCACCCGACGACCTGGTCCACTTGGACCCCTGCGTCTGCTGTCTACTGCCGGCTGCAGAAGACTCCACTTTGTGACATCCTGTGGAAGGCCTCGCTACTGGTGACTGCTCAGCGAGAAAACTCTCCACTAGAAGGGCTCTCTCCAGCACCCCTGACTGTGTTGGGATGTTGAGGGAGATCATCAAAGCCCTGATCTCATGTCTCAGTCCCTGCTCGAAGGTCCAGGCCCTGAAGAACGGGTCTCGTACCATATCTGTGGAGTAGCGTGAGAGGTTGGTAAATATCGCCGAGTACTGGGCTACTGTCATGCTGCCCTGCCGCAACTGTAGTAACTCCTGAATGCGCACCGCACGGAGGGTGGCTGGAATGAACTCCGAGCGGAAGAGGCTCTCGAAGTCCTTCCAAAGTAGGATGCCTCATCGTGCACCTGGAGCATCAGGCTCCACCATCTACCTACTGCTGCGTGCAGGAGACTCGTCGCAAGGATCACCATGAGGTCAGATGGTGTCCCTACTAATCTGAAGACTCAGGTGATAGCCTCCATCCAATCCTCGGATGCCTAAGGGTCCGTCTCCCCGCGGAACCTGGGAGGTCTCTGTCACTGAAACTCGTGCAGTGCACTAAGTCAACATGCACTCTCAGCGGCTGGGGATGGTGGCATCGGTGGCTCGGTGGGTAGAGGTACCGCCAGTTCCTCCGCTGTAATGGGCCCCTGCACCGAGGCCTCGTCGCTCGGTGGACTGCCATCTCACACAAAACTCAGAACCCTAGCTGGCTGCCATTGTGGGGCCATCCTGAAAAGAAACAGGTGCGCCACAGTTAATACAATATACCTACCGAGCTGACACAAAGTAATCGCAAAGAAAACTTTTGAAACACACATGCAATCAATGTTTTTGTGAATTGAGTCGGAAATCAGAAGTCAGGGTCCTGGTGTATGGATGCCTCGGTCACCGCACCATCACTGGACTCCCTGGACTGATAACCACACTCAATACCCCTTAACACTATTGCTTCACACAGAAGAAAGATTAGAGTCCTGAGTTCTGCGGTAGAACCAAACTCCTCTGATACCAATTTGTCACGACTCGTCCTCGGGGCCCGTGCCGTGACTACCCCAAGCCCGCCTTCCATAGGCCAGGGGCTGGCGACTAACACCAAAGGCGTAAATCCCAATAAAAGGTAAGGCATTGCCTTTATAAGTAAACAAACACCACAGAGTACGCAAGCTGAAGTAAACACTAAGTAAACTGAGTACAAAAGTAAGTGCTGGAAAGTAAATGGGCCAGAATACAAACCCAACTGAATGTAAAGTACAACTGAAAAGAGAGTACAACAGTAGAAAAGTAAAGCAGCAACTCTGAGCCGTCCTCTAGATATCCCACCTGAAGGGTGGGTACAGATAGTCTACTCAGCTCCTTGGGTCCAGCCGTCTGCTCCGTGTACTTCTCGTCCAGTGATCCACCTCCAGGTACCATTCAGCTCCACGAGCCTCCACCTCGATCAGCGCTGTCCATCATCTGTATCCAACACAATGTAGTGCGGGTATAGCCCGTGCAGGGGTGAGTATACAATAATCAGTAGGGACCCCGAGACCCCCGAAGTTCTCCCAGAATCCACAAAGGATAAACCAAAAAGGAAAGATACAAACACAAAGTATCAACCAACTCTACTTAGGTATATACCCATACATATACCTAAGTCATCAATTCTAGCTCGGCTCCAGCACACGAGCCCAAGTACAACTCTGTCCACATAGGAAATCATAACCTAATCCACATAGGAAAGCATGAAAATCATATCGATGATAATGATTGTAAGTCAAGACTCATCTCACACAAGTATACTACTTCTGAAAAGAGGTGGAGATGATTAGATGTAGCCTCTGAATCATCTCCTCTGCCGATCCTGCATAGGATCCTAGTACAGAAGTCGTCACTGCCGAACCCACAGAGGATCTAAGTATAGTAGTCATTGCCGCCAAACCCACGGAGGATTCAAGTACAGTCAACAACGCTGCTAAACCCACAGAGGATCCTAGTACAGAAGTCATCGTCGTCGAAACCACGGAGGATCCCAGCATGGTAGACGTCGTCGTCGAACCCACGGAGGATCCCAGTACGATAGATGTCGTCGTCGAACCCACAGAGGATCCTAGTACTGTATTCGTCCTTGTCGAACCCAGTAAGGATCCTAGTATGATAGTCTTCCTCGTCAAACCCACAAAGAATCCTAGTACGGTAGTCATCCTTGTCGAACCCATTGAGGATCCTTGTACGAAAGTCGTCATCTTCGTCGCAGCCAGCTCTAGGGTTCCCGCACACAGCACGCTCGATTCCAGGAGGGTCTGCTCCACGAGCCAAGGGGTCGATACATCAACTGTCACGAAGTCCATAGTTGATGTATCACAAAGTTCTGTCTCATCAATAGGAACTCAACGCAACAGACGATGCGTCAATCGGACGCCCGGTCTAAGAGTTATTGGCTTTTTCGTCCCAGAGGCCCGGTTGGTTTTTAAGGTAAAATCAGCCCGACTATACTCCAGATGCATCCAAACCTTGAGAGGAGTAATCCAAAAGAACCTTCTCACTAAAAGGAATCCAAAAAAGTCGATGACACATCAATCGGACGTCCGGAGCTCAAGTTATAAGCGTTTCTGCTCCGCGGGCCCGGTTGGTTTCACGTTCGAACCAACCCGGACAGACCCAAAGTTCTCCGAAACCTTGATTGTAATATACCAAAACGACCGTCTCAATCCAAGGATCCAAACGCAACTAACGGTGCATCGATCGGAGGTCCGTAGGACAAGTTATGAGTGTTTGAACGGATCTGTCCGAAAATAGGGGGTTCGGGCCCGATCTGACCCGGCCCGATACCCCCTGGGTCGGTCTAAACTGGGTCGACCCAGCCTGGGTCTGGGTCTGGCCCATTTGGGCGTGGCCCGGCGCAGGCGGTCTGGCCCAATGCGGGTGGCTCGGCGCTGGTCGAGCGGGGCGGCTCGACCTTGGCCGAGCAGGGCGCAAAGGGGAGCGCCGCCCCTTGCGTTGCCCGGGGGTTTCAACCCCCGGATTTTCTGGAACGACCGGCTCTGTGTAACCGCGGGACCCGTGGGGGTCCGAACTTCAGGTGGCGCCGACGACTGACTGAGCCCGGCCGCCTCCTACTGAACCGCCGCGGCTCCCGCCCGACCGGCGCGATGTGACGGCACCGCGCCCGTCCGCCGCAGCGCGACGGTGCAATGCTCATCCTCCGTGGCCCTCCCCGGCCGTGGCCCCTTGGTGCTTCGACATGGTGCGATGACGCCGCGCCCCTCCGCCGCGGCCTGCTCTTGGCCGCAGCCTCCTTCGGCCTCACCGGTGCGGCACGACGACGCCGCACACCGTCACCACGGCCCGCCTCTGCCGCAACCCCTATTTTGTTCCCACACGGTGCGACGGCATCGCGCCACCGTTGTCTCAAGCTTCAATGATAAACAACAAGAGAAGGGGAGGATAATCGTCCGTGTTTGTGTGGTCCGACCTCCTCCTGTCATGTTGATAACAAGCGGAAAGAGAACAAGTATTCGCAATGACAAAACAAAGCGCAATTTTAATTAAATAAAATTTAACTTAACCCCTACCTCTACACAAGTTGTCGAACGATGATCATCGCGAGAAACGACGTCACGAGGTGAATCTCCGTATACGTCGACGGATAACGTCCGAGGAGGAAGCGGCGTCTCCCTTCCTTTAATGCGGAGAGAATATTGAATAGCGTGACATCGTTGGTGAGTTTCCTCGTCGGTGCCTTCTCCTTTGTCGTGGAGGAAGAAGAGAACAGAAGAGACCGGGTCTCCGAGTCGTTGCTCCTCCTCAGAGAAATAGCATTCTTCCTTGAAGTGGGGACGTTCTTCTCTGGAGAAGATGAAGTTCTTCCAAGGGAAAAGAATACTTAAGAGCTCTCCCCACTTTTCTTAACACAACAAAAGACAACCAAAATAAAATAAGGCTTTGACTTATTTTATTTACCTATGTAAGCAATTAAAAACTTCAAAATTCAAACTCTTAATTAAATTAATTTAATATCTTTAATAAATTAATTTAATGTGAGAGTTGGCATGAAATATAGTGGGAGAGAGGGTGAGTTACAAATTAATGGGGGAGGTTTCCAAATTTAAGAGGGGTTAGAGGAATTTGAAGGGGTGGGGTTCGTGTGGCCCCCACCTCATAAATATCCTAACAAGAGGAGTTAGGATCTAGTGGGTCCCTCCCCAAATCCCATACTTAGGATAAAATCACTTAGGTTAGAAGTAAAATTTGTTCCACAAATTTTATTTACTTCACATTTAATCCTCAATTTTTTACAACTCCTCCCGATCAAACGCACCTTCGGAAAAGGTCCTCTTAAGCAAATACCGCCGCTGCGGTTTCATCGGTGCCCTCAGATTTCGATTCTAAGCACCGGTTCAAAAGATAGAAAAATCCACTCGTTCGTCACTGAATGTACCCGAGATAAACTTCGAAAATTGATTCCGGGCACATCGGGCCTCGGAATCAGGTGCCGTCAGAAACTGCGTACTCGTAAAATTCCAAAGAAATTAAGAAAAAAATTTCCTTGAAATTTATGGGTCTTTATAGTGCCGTATCCTCCTGCATCTCACGAATAATATTCCTATCATTCTCGTGTGGTTTCAGGGAATTTGGAGCATGTTTTTCTTTGAATTCGACCGTGACATGCAGTTTTGGTGTTTTCTGACTCCGGAAACGCGTTTCCGGTCACCACGATCAAACGAAACCTCTGATTGACGTGCCGTCTATCCGAACATTTTAAAATTCACACCGCGGTTGTTGTCATATGATTTCGTGGCATTTTGAGGTTGTTCAGGTGGTTTTGACCACCCAGCGTGCCCTTTAAGAGCGTGCCGAACTGATGAGGATCCCAATAGGAATGCATCTTCATACATATATAAACTAAGAACTCAAGTTGGTGCCCTATTGATAGAATGATTATGAGTGGGTGTGTGTTTGATTAATGATGCTTGCGACTGTTACATTATAATCTGAATCGATGTGGAATCCTGGTTTGGGATAAGATGTTGAGGTCAGCTGTGGATGATTCTACAACCATTGTTTTATTTTTATTTCTGTTTATGCATGATGCTTGAGATTCACTAGGATTCCGGGGTGGGGCGGGCTGTCTGGGGTGGGGGGGGGGGATGTCTGGGGTGGGTGGGGCTGTCCGAGGGGGTGCGGGGGGGGGGGGGGGCTGTCCGGGGGGTGCGGGGGGGATGTCAGGGGGTGAGGGGTGGGCTGTAAGGGGGTGTGGGGGGGGGGGGTTGTCTGGGGGCGGGGGGCTGTACGGGGGTGCAGCGGGGGGGGGGGGGGGGTACGGGGGTGTGGGGGGGGGGCTGTTTGGGGGGGGGCTGTTTGGTGGGGGGGCTGTCGGGGGTGGTGGTGGGGGGGGGCTGTCCGGGGTGGGGGGGGGGCTGTTGGGGGGGGTGCAGGGGGGATGTCTGGGGTGGGGGGGGGGGTGTTGTTCGGGGTGGTGGTGGGGCTGTCTGGGGGTGGGGGGTGCTGTCCGGGTGTGGGGGGGGGGGGGGCTGTCCGGGGGTGGTTACAGAACATGTTTTTTTTCAAAACTATTATAGAACATGCAATTTAAAACATTAAAGAATTAAATGAACAAAAAAATATCCAAATCATTAATCAGTTTCATGGTTACTTCTCAATTCATTTACACAAACATTACTTTAGACCAAAACACACATGATACCCCCAAATCACAAAAAAATATCACTACAAACCCAACTTATACATCAATAACAACCCCACCAGTAAAAACAAAAACACACCTCGTGAATATGATGTGTCATGTGTGGTCATCACTGCTACCTCCATCCGGTGGGCCAGGGGCCTACAACAAATAAACATTATGAATATTTTCATAACAAAAATAATTTAAATTAAATAAATAAATACAGTATAATCCCACGTCATATGATCCCCTGCACCATCACCTGGAAGCACATATTCCCACAGTGCTCTAACCTCAGCGGTCAATTGCGCATTTGCCTCCTCAGAAGTCCGCAGCTGTGCCTCAAAATCTGACAACTGCTGTGTCATCTGAGCAACAGCAGGACCGACAACTGTAGCGCATGACACTATAGAACGAGGAATCCCTGTTCCATAGTTCAAACTATATCCATGCCCGTCCCGACCAATAATGCGATGAAAGATCTCATCCCTTCACATGGGAAGCTGTCGCTGGTCCTCTGGCAGATGTTCTAACTCAGCTTAAAATTGAGCCTGTGAAATATTTAAATATATATACATATATATGTTAATATACAGATTTATGTAAGTATTGGTAAGTACAAGCACTTACTATTAATGCTGTATCATCTGGATCATTGCGATCACGAGTCATCATCCACACCGACATTTTATCAGTCGGTGTACCTTGCTACCGCAACTATATATGAATAGAATATAAACACAAAACCATATTAATTAATAAATTAAAAAATAAATAATAAATACCTCATGTCATATTTGAGACACGTGACGAGTCCCGAGCCTATGAGGTGGTCCCTGCAATGATCGATTCTCAGAATGGTGTGCTGACACCTCCTATATTCAATTCATTCAAGTTTCAAACAAATCACACATTCTTTAAAATATATATACACCAAAATAAATATACAAACCACAACACCCTCAATAGACCAATATGCAACCAAGTCACACCACTGAGCTGAGAGGACACCTCTCAGGACTTTTTCTAGAATGTCTAGGGCACCCACATTTGGTACCCAGTGGTCCCTCTTCACTTTGCATTTATAGTCTTTCCACATCTTATGGAATTTTCTCATACACACGAGCTGAAACTCTTCAGGGCATACTTTCAAATTTTTCTATAAAGAAAAAAATCACACATATTTGTATTGTTTATATATAGAGAATAAAGTAAAATGGTCTTCTTACCCTAACCTCCCTCTAAAGATGATCTAATGTGTCCTGAGGGATAGAAGCCCAGTCACGCGTGGTCAATGGAAATCGATTTGGGTCACGTATTATATGACCCAACTAATGAATAAATGCATGGGAATTAAGTCCCACATGATGAAATACCTCATCAAATGAAACATCAATCGTCGTGTCGGAATTCCATGAAAAAATGTTACGACCGGGGCCTCTCTTCTGAGAGGAAAAAGCAATCGAGTCTGATCTTGTTGAAATTTTATATATAATTTTACAGATGTTATAAATATATATATATATATATGTGTTTATCAATTACATAAAAAATAGAGACAATGACATTCAAACATACCTCGACCTTGAGTCATAGATGCCTCAGATGGATGATGTGGATCTGCTGTCTCTTCCCCTGACATGCCTGAAGTCATAAAAAACATTAGTAAGGGGACTATCCAAAGTGTCTAAAAGATAAATTGGATTGTTCTTAAAAAAATCAAACTTGTACAATTGTTAATCAAAAAAAAAATTGGATTGAATAATTAGTTGTGAATGAATTTTAAAAAATCAAAAAGTTAACAAAACAGATATACAAATTATGTACAAAACCATTCAATTCATAGCCAAATTTCAGATAAAATTAATAAAAATCCAAGCAGCACATGAACCAGATGAAGAATACCTCAAAGGGAAGATACACCAATAATAACATTAATAAACCAAGAGTAAAATCACCCTAAATATTTATAACTGAATAAACTTCCAAAAGTGAAGATTAAAACTTAAAAGGATTTATAAAATGGTTAGATAATTTATGATATCCTAGGAAATTCAATACTGAATAGCGGAAAAACAATTATACATTTCATTAAGCATGCAAATCGACCGTTTCTCCTTCAACAGCCACTCTGACCCAATAAATATCTTCTTCACATTGAACTACGGTATGTTGATCAAGCTGTTGGTAAAGAAATGGAACAGTCTCAGGTTCATCTTCTTCAAATAAAAACACTCCTCTTCGAGAAATTTTGACAACAACTTTCCAACTTGGGTCTGAAGGAAAAGTAACGAAGAATAATTGTTCCGCTTGTGATGTCAAAATGAAAGGTTCATTCTCAACTCGTTCATTATTTCTGTATAACATATAGTTAAAATTCACCAATTAAAACTGATATTGATCGACTTTACATCCATGCACTGGATCAACCCAATTACACTTTAACAATATGTACTTCAAACCATGTGTGTATACAACTTCAATGATGTCTATCATTTGACCATAGTAATAACCAGAATCGACAAATGGACAACCGATGCCACTGTTTTGTGTTGCTATTTTGTCATCAACATCTTTAATGTGAAATCAAAAACCATTAGCATCAATAGCTTTATAACGACAAGCCGTTATAGATTGACCCTCAACTAGTTGGATAAATTCTTCAGTTAGCGTGGGGTCCCTTAACTCCCTCAGCTTAAGAACCAACATAATTTATAAAATTCAATACTGATATATGCAGAAAGAAATTATTATAATACTTCACTCATAATGAAAATCAATTTATACATACATAATCCTTGAACCAATCATGAAATGATGCATAATGAGATAGTTGATTTTGAAACTCAGTCACACGATACATCTCTTCTTTTATCTCATTAATGTGTTTCCTACAAATGATAACACGATGTTTAAATGATCAAATTATGCAAACAAAACATGTAAAAGTTATACAAGCACATTGATAAGATACTTACTGCATTAATGGTGCAACTGATGGAGTATTGAACAAGATATATCAATGTGCTTGTATCCACTCAATGTTGACCATATTAAATGTGGTTCCTTCTCCAACTGAACCATAATGAATCCGAGAGGGCTTATCTAATTTTGTTTCAACATCCGTAAGATATTCTGCACAAAAAGTAGTACACTCATCCATCAAATAACCACTGGCTATTGATGCCTCCGGACGAGCTCTGTTGCATACAAATTTTTTCAATGTACTCAAATACTCTTCAATAGGATACATCCACCTGAATTGCACTGGACCAGCAGCCATTACTTCATCTGTTAGGTGTACTGTCAAGTGGACCATAACATTGAAAAATGAGTGGGGGAAAAGTTTCTCAAAGTGACAAAGCGTAAGTACAATTCTGTCCTGCAAACTTTTTAAATCACTCATTAGTTTATTTCTTAAACAAAGCTGTCTAAAAAAATTACTCATCTCAATCAATGGCTGAACAACATTGGGGGATAAAAAATCACAAATTGTGATCGGAATCAACTTCTGAAGTAGTATGTGATTGTCATGACTTTTCAACCCTTGCAATGTCTTGCTTGTTAGATTCACACACTTTGAAATATTAGAAGAGTAACCATCAGGAACCTTGAACAAATTCAAAATGGAAAGAAATGTCTCTTTATCCTTTGTAGTCATCGTATACTGTGCAGAAGGCATATATGCCTTATTTCCCTCAGCTAACTATAAATGCAACTGTTTCCTTAAACCCATTTCTTCTAAATCACGGCGTCCATTAACATGGTCCTTTGATTTTCCACTGACACCTAAAATGGTCCACAATATGTTATCACAAACATTTTTTTCAATGTGAATGACATCCAAATTATGCCTCAGCATGTTAGTTTTCCAATACAGAAGACTATAAAAAATAATTTTCTTTTCCAATTGTGACTGTGCTGCCTACCCACAGCTTGAATATTTCATACTGGAGGAGCCACCAAATTCTGAATTTCATATATCGTGCAGATGTTTTCTTCCTCAATCTACGATTACATTTCAACTCCTGTCATGATCTTTGGTGCTGGCCTGAACTCTCTAGAACCATCAAATACCACTATGTCCTTTCTGAACCTATGTTGAGGGGGGAGAAAATGTCTGTGACCCATGTATGCCCATTTTTTGGAATGTTTAAGCCATATAGATTTTTTAATTTTATTGCAACAAGGGAAACCAAATTCACCTTTCGTACTCCAGCCTGATAAATTTTCATAAGCTGGGAAGTCATTGATTGTCCACAGTAAAGAAGCCTGCAGTTTGAATATTTCATTCGTTTCGTAGTCATAAGTCATCACACCATCGCCCCAAAATTCATTTAACTCATCAATCAATGGTTGAAGGTAAACATAAATCTTATCCCCCAGACTTTTAGGTCCATCAATAAGAGTAGAAAGTAATATAAATTGTTGCTTCATATAAAGCCACGGAGGAAGATTATATGGAACCAACACCACGGGCCATGTGCTATGAGTTGCACCATCCATAGAATTGAATGGATTGAAACCATCTGCTGCCAATCCCAATCGGACATTACGAACATCTTTAGCAAAGTTGGGATGTCTCTTATCAAAATCCTTTCATGCGTGAGAGTCTGCCAGGTGGGTTAACATATCACTTTCATGAACTCTTTCTTCATGCCATCTCATTAAATTAGAAACTTTAGATGACATAAAAAATATTTTCAACCTTGGTTTAAGGGGAAAGTAACACATTTGCTTTACGGAAATTGGTTTTCACTGTATCACAATATGAATTTGATGAGTCTTATTTCCCCTGTTCTCTTTCCACCTGGAAGCACCAAAAACCGTATAAATATCCAAATGGGCAGTTTCCTTTCTAAACAACATACAGTTGTTTGCACATGCATGTATGGTCTCATATGTAAAACCTAAGTTCTCTGTCAACTTACGAGCATGGTAATATGACTCGGGAATCTTAGCGTTGACAGGAAGAACCTTTTTCAATAACACCAAAAGCATGTCGAATGATGTGTCTGACCAATTATTCAAAGTCTTGAAATGCAACAACTCCACGATAAACGACAATTTATTGTAAGAAGTATATCCGGGATATAATTTTGTTTTCACATCATCAAGTGCTTCATAAAACCTCCTCGAATCACGATCTACACCAGAGTGAAGATTTATCTCACCGGTCTCAAGATTATGGATGTTAATGCCTTCGGGATCAAACCCACGTACCATTTCAGTAAGCATTTCATGCATTGGATCATTCATCCTTACATCAACATCTATCTGAGCTGCATCCGTATTTTGACAACGAAAATATTCTTCTCCCTGATGAGTCCAACTCTTATAATTTTTCATAAATCCATTAAAGAATAGGTACTTCCTCACAGTATCTCATGTTAATTGACATCTGTTATCACATTTTCTACCTAGAAAACTAATATAGTCACTTTCAAATCCTCTGGTGAAGTCAATAAACTGCATAATTCCATTAAAATATTCCCTAGACGTTCGATTTGGAAGATCAATCCAAATATTATCCATAATAATATCTTTATAACAAACATTTACACAATACTTATTACATTTTCATTTTTCAAATAAATCATATTTAAAATAAATACAAATCATTTGTTTATGAACCATTGATAAAATAATAATGTAAGTGAAAGCCCATGTCATACCTGATTGCGCTACAAACCTGGAAGGGAGGGGAGCCGAAGGCGGTGCTGCAAGGGAGAGGAGAGGCAATGAAGGGGAGCTGGAGCCAAAGGCGGTGCGGTGAGGGAGAGGACAAGCGGAAGTGGCGGCGGGGAGACGGAGGAGAGGAGGCGGTGAGGGGACGAGGGACGAGCAGCGGGGGGGGGGGGGGGGGGGGCTGTCCGGGGTGTGGGGGGGCTATCCGGGGTGCGGGGAGGGGTGTTCGGGGTGCGGGGGGGGGGGGGGGGGGTGGCTGTTCGGGGTGAGAGGGGGCGTTCGGGGTGCGTGGGGGCCTGTCCGGGGTGCGGGGGGGCCTGTCCGAGTTGAGGGGAGGATGTTCAGGGTGCGGGGGTTGTCCGGGGTGGGGGGGGAGGGCTGAGGGGGCGGAGGGCCGAGGCTGGAGGGCAGAGGGGTAGGAGACAGAGGGGGTGAAGGCCAGAGGCTGGAGGGCGGAGGCCAGAGGGACGTCGGAGGGGAGCAGAGGATGGCTGGAGGGCAGAGGGAGGCTGGACCGGGAGGGCAGAGGGCGGAGGTTGCGCGGAGGGTGGAGGCCGACGAGTGTGGGGGGAGGAGGGTGGAGGGCGGCGACGATGAAGAGTGGTGGAGGGCGGCGGGGCGCACGACGAGGCAGGGCGGCGACGGGGGGGGGGGGGGGGCACCGAAGCCCTGAATGTTTTTTACCAAGGGCAGTGACCACCGATGGCGGTCGCTATTGGGTACCTACAGCGACTGCCAATGGAGGTCGCCCATGTCAGGGTGCTTCAAAGCCCAATATTCTAGTAGTGAATCCATCGTGCAAGCATGTAACATATCCTCCATGCTCTGAATTGTTCGTTATTACTGCCCATATGTTTGCAGATGAAAATCTGTACTAAAATTTAATTCAGTACCCAACAACTTCTGAAGGCCTTTACATAAGTTAGAAGTAAACCTGGGATCACGATCAGATACAATGGAAAGGGGAACTCTATGAAATATGACTATCTCTTTAAGATACGATCGATAAATTTGATCTAGAGAGAAAGTATCTCAAATAGGAAGGAAATGAGCAGATTTAGTCAATCGATCAACAATAACCCAGATTTCATTATTACCTCGAGATGTCTTTGGTAATCCCACAACGAAGTCCATGAATATATTTTCCCATTTCCACTATGGCACCGTTAATGACTGAAGCATCCCTTTTAGTAACTGCCGCTCTGCTTTAACCTGCTGATAAGTCAAACACTTCACAGTAAAATTAGCAATATCTCTTTTCATTCCATCCCACCAGTAATACTCCTGTAGATCTCTGTACATCTTAGTACTGCCAGGATGAACTGAGAATGGGGAACTATGAGCCTCACATAACAACTCATTCTTCAACTGTGAATCACAAGGCACACATAATCTCTTCCCAAACCTCAAAAAACAATCATTATCAATGTTAAATTCAGGAAACTTACCCTTCTGAACTAGCTCCACCTTTTTTTGCAACCCACTGTCTTTCTTATGTGCTTGCTTAATTCTGTCTGATAGAGATGATATCAATGACACCTAAAACAAAACAGAAGAACTTCCTACACCAACAACTTCTATGTCAAAGTTCATCAAATAAAAAACCAAAGGATCTCATTCCAAACATATCATGGTTAATGAAGAATTACTTTTTCGACTCAAAGCATCATCCACTTTATTTGATTTTCCCGGATGGTATTGAATTGTACAATCGTAATCCTTGATTAATTCCAGCCATCTCCTCTATCTTACGTTCAAAATTTTTTGAGTGAATATATACTTTAAACATTTATGATCGGTATATATTTCACACTTTACTCCATACAAATGATGCCTCCAAATTTTTAGAGCAAAAACAACAACAGCTAATTCCAAATCATGTGTAGGGTAATTTAACTCATGAGTTTTCAGCTGACATGAAGCATAAACAATTACCTGATCATTCTGTATAAGGAAATAACCAATTCCCTTCAATGAAGCATCACTGTAGATAACAAACTCACCATTTCTGGAAGGAAGTTCCAAAACTGGATCATTCACCAATATTCTTTTCAATTTCTGAAAACAATCATCACATTCTTTTGTCCAGATGAACTTAACACCTTTTCAAGGTAACTTAGTCATTGGACTAGATAACCGTGAAAAATTTTCAACAAACCTCCGGTAATAACCTGCCAAACTAAGAAAACTACAGATCATAGTTATATTTGTGGGTCTTGGACATTCTTCAACAACTTTTTTTATACAGGATCAACAGTTATGCCATTTTTTGAAACAATGTGACCAAGGAAAGAAATTTGTTGTAACCAAAACTCATACTTCCTAAATTTTCCGTACAGTTTCTTTTATTTTAAGGTTTAAAAGATAACCCTTAAATGAATTTCATGATCTTATTTACTTTTAGAAAACACCAAAATATCATCAATGAACACAACCACAAACTTATCCAAGAACTCATGGAAAATTCTATTCGTTAGATCCATGAATACAGTAGGTGAATTGGTTAACCCAAAAGGCATAACTACAAATTCATAATGGCCATATCTAGTACGAAATGCAGTCTTTGGAATGTCTGATTCTTTTACTTTCAACTGTTGGTACCCCGACCTCAAGTCAATCTTCGAAAAATACTGAGCTCCCTGGAGATAATCAAAAAAATCATCGATATGAGGCAAATGATACTTGTTCTTAACAGTGATGTTATTCAATAATCTATAATCAATGCAAAGTCTCATTGAACCATATTTCTTTTTAACAAACAAGACAGGAGCACCCCATGGTGATGTGCTAGGTTAAATGAAACCTTTATCTAATAACTACTGCAATTGCTTCTTTAACTCTAAAAGTTCATCTTGAACCATTCGATAAGGGGGTTTTGAAATTGGCTTAGAATCAGGAACTAAGTCAACAGTAAATTCAACTTCCCGATCATGTATAATACCAGACAACTCATCAGGAAAAACATCAATATACTCATTTACCACTGGCACATCATTAATATGAACAATTCCTTTATTTTCAACAATATGTGTAAGGTAACATTCATTTCCATCTTTTACTAGTTTCCCAACTTCCTGATATGTTATAAAATGCAAGGGTTTATTCTTGTACACAAACTGAAAATATTTCTGAAAAGAAACCACTTTAGCTCTGTAGTCAATATTATTATGATAAAAAAGCCAATCCATGCCCAAAATAACATCAAACTCTACTAGAGGCAAAGTAATAAGGTTTGCAGATAGATTCTTTCTATACACAAGGATAGGAAGGTTCTTATAATTTCTTTTTATCACAACGTTTCCTCCGGGTGTTTTTACCATAAGTTTAGGATTCATATCCTGAGATGGAATTCCCACTTTACTAGAAAAATTCTCAGAAATGAAAGAATGTGTAGGCCCTGAATCAAACAACAAATTGGCATAATCTGAATAAATAAACAGTGTACCCGATACTACTTCATTCGATGGCTGAACATCTACTGAAGTAGTTGCAAAGGATTTCACCACCCCTTTCTGCTTGTATTCTGGCTGATTTCCCTCAGTTGAGTTCTTTGTTAGACACTCATTTGCATAATGAACCATTTCATCACACTTAAAACATCTTACCACTGGCTTTTCATTGCCTTCTTGATCATCTTACTTACAATTACGAGCAATATGACCATACTTACCACACCCAAAGCACTTTCCAGACTTGTATAAACATTCTCTAGGATTCATTTTACCACACTTCTCACAGGATGGATATTTGGTTTTCTTACCTCCTGGCTTCTTTGATGAATTCTTTCCCTTTGCCTGCCAACTGGACCTCTTATTTTGTTGTTTGTCAAAGAACACCTGATCATAGGCAAAATCTATTTTCACCTTCTCCCCACATCGAATAAGTTTTTCATAACTCTTGAAATCATGAGAAGCTAAATCCCTTCCATACTTTGGCTTTATCCCTGAGTAAAAACGGTTGATTTTACTATCAAGATCTTGTATGAAATTTGAAGCATACCTTGCCAGTCGAGTGAACTTTGCTTCATAAGCAACTACTGAGTCATCCTCCTGCCTCAATTCAAGGAATTGTTTTTCCATCCTAAGACGAACCACCTTAGAAAAATATTTCTCAAGAAACATACCTTTGAATTCATCCCAGTAAAGATCATCAATCTCCTCACTATCCCTGATATTTTTTACCATCGACCACCACTGATCAACTTCACCTTCAAAACGGTAAACAATAAGACTAACCTTTTAATGTTCTGAACACCCCATGACATCAAAAGTCTCCTCCAGTGCTTTAATCCACCCTTCTGCTAGCACAGGGTCAGATGATCCTCTGAATGATGGGGGATGTTGCCTCATGAAATGTTCCACCACTGATATATTCCCCTGCGGTTGATCTGGCTGATCTCATGCATGGATACCACCACCATTTATAGCCTGACTCAACTGTTCCATCACTGTAAAAAACAGTTCAGTTCCGATTCTGACCATGTCAAGTTTCTAATTTGGAATGTTGTATTCCTCCTAATATCATCCCAACATAGCTACCTTGTTTCCTCTACGAAAAACCATTATGAACACAGAAATATCTTAGGTGAAGCAATATGGTAATATTTAAATGCTATATCATTTCAATCATACCATAAATTAATTTATGGACATGAATTTAACAATTTTCTAACTCCTAAAGTTGTCTAAAATGACCTCTGATACCAAATATAAGGACCCAGCCTTAAACCTTACTTAATATTGAATTAAATGAATAATTAACATTAAGGATATTTTCAGGTTTAGAGTTTTAGAGAATTAGGACATAACTATTACATATCAAAAGATTACAAAGTAGACACTTATACACAGTTTCCATTTTTTTACAAAACCTGATCTCTTAAAAAAAAGAGTCATGTCTAGTTCCATGTTTAAGATAACATGATTTTTTCTTGATCCCATCCTTGACCCTATTCCACATTATGTCCTGTAAAAAACATTTCAAAAACTTGGGATGAGCATAAAAAGCTCAGTAAGGGATACACAAAGAATAAAAACTGTTAGTCTTTCAAAACAACAAGTAAACCATGAATACATTAACAAAAGTAATAATTTTCACCTTTATGAAGTAGTAAATACTCTTTAGTGAATAAAAGATCATTACTTACCCTTTTGTAACCAAAATATTACCATAAAACCCATATAAAGAACACATAACATATAAAGGTAACTTGAGACATAAATATACTTAAATGGAATAACCATACGGTTATCTTCCACACAAGTCACTAAGTGGAATAGCCATACGGCCGACTTCCATACCCAATGCATTAGAGGTTATAACATAACCATCCATCCTGGTATTCACGGCACCACCCGTCATTTGGTTTATCACGTAACCACCCATCAAATGTCCGAGTACCATTATAAAATCATAACATATAAAACAATTATAAAGAAAAGAAAACATTTCCACATTTCAATCACAATATATCACTTAAATATATTGACATAACAAATCCATTATCAAAACCATTTTCAATACCAAAATACATAAAATATTATATGGTATTTATTTACTTTTAAAAACATTACAACTTGTTGAGGAAGCCAGAGATCAAATAATACTCACGGCGGTGGAAAAGGTCGTTGTCACCGCGTACATTAATAGAAAAATTCTCTTTTTTCATTTAGTAAAATGCTTCATAGAAAAAGATTCCCTTTGAATGAAATGAAAATTAAAAGGTGTTTTATACAACGTATAAAATAAAGTCTTGTATTAGAACAAAATATGCCTCAATGAAAGGAGATTGAGATGAAGTCCATTACCTCGTGTCCGACTTGACTCGATCACTCTTTAATCTCATGAATAATAAAATAAAGTTAATTTATACTTGCTTAAGAACATTTTTAAAGTTTATTATTCCTTTTATATGTCTTATTTCCATGTTATAAACATTATTTAATCATTTAAGTTAATAATGTTCGTTTTGTCGATATTTGGTACTTAAGTCAAAAATGGACTTATTTCAATTACATGTTGTTCATGTGGTCAAAGATTCATTATATCCAGAATGATATTCATGATTTGGATATCATATATATCATATATATCTATCATATACATTTATTTATAATAGTACATTACATTTAGAGGTAATAAATGAAATGCACCGTTCATGGAGACGGTAAGCCGTACGTACCCATGAACGCTACTTTCATTTCTGTTTCATATTTAATGGAATGAAATCACAATGATACAAAGGTACATTATAATTCCAGTATAATATCATATATAATATTATTAACTCCATCCTTTATATGTCCCACATATGGCATTAACGATTCAAATCACTTTGAGGGGGCGGTTATCCGCACTTCCTAAAATGAAATTATCGCGTTTATCCATTATGGGAACCATAAAGGTATGCCATAAATGAAAAATACAGAGGAATAAGGAAAAAAAACATAATATATATCATATATAAATATAGTTACATCTTAATGGCCACCATGAAAGGTGTTAAGACAAGATTGAACAATCATCGTTTCGTGAGGCAGTAATTCACCATCCACAGAAACAGTATGTTCTTTAACCATTAGATAGAGGTGTGTGTAAGTGTAGCTCGAATAATTATCATAACAACATCCTAGTATATTGAATATACTGGTGTTGTAACAAAATAAATTAATAAAAAGAGTTTAGGGGGTTGAAGAAGCAAAATAAAACAAAAGAACATAAGAGAAGACATTACCTTTAAATCGGGTAACTCCCCTTGGTTTGAACCAAAAGGGTTTCTTGAAGAGATTTCTGCCTAAGGTAAGGATTCTAGGATGAAGAGAGGGATATTGGGAGATTATTTGAGTAGAATTTGGATAAGCCAAAGGGCTTAAGAAGTGTGAGAAATGGGTAGGAAGTGTCCTACCATCTCCATGATTATAACATAATACATTTTCCATAACCATATTGCAAGGTTGATTTTAAGAAATATATATATTTATGTATAAACATGATAATTATATCCTGATTATTATTATATAGATGATATAATAATTCCCTCTTCGACTGTATTCATCTTACCAAAGTCATTTTGATCATATGAGTTGAATATTGTGAAAACATTTGATGTGAATATAATTGATTATGTAATTGTATAAAACACGGTATAAAAAAAATTAAAGGAATAATAAACATGAAAAGGTTCTTAATAAATTAAATATTTTAAATCAATTTATTATTTCGGAATATAATGAACTTTGTTTACGATTTAGATATTTTATAATCCACACTTTACCTTAAAAACATCTTTTTAAATGGTTTGAATCTTTATTTTCTAAAACTATTTCATCCGTGTCCATATTATTAAAAATTATTTATGGTTACATTTAGATAGACATAAATGAATTATAAATTTCAATTTATTCATATTTTTTCTTCATTTCAATGGTTTTTGGAAATAATATCATTACATACATTATATAGAACATCTTGAAAAAAAGGAAAAATGAATGTTCTCATTTAATGTATATATAATTAATGTTTTTACCACCACTATAACCATTATTTTATGTTTGTATTCCTTTACTGAAATTTATGTTATCTTAAAAAACCCATATTTCCATTTTTTCATAGTATTTTCATAATGGGGTTTAAATATAATGGATATTTCAATATCCATAAATATTTTTCTTATGGGTATGGAAAATATTTTGATGGAAATTCAATCTTTCATATGTTATGATTACATTATGGTTATTTTGAATTGAATAGGATGAAGGGTAGTTATTTTATATGCTAATGATGGGTATCTTTTTTATAAACCATGGATGAGTGTTTTGGTTATAAACCAATGATAATAAGTTCCATTATATACCATGGATAAGTGGTTTTATTTTAAACCAATGATGGGTGGTTCAGTTTTATACCATGAATAGATGAGCCTAACATATCTCTCTAATGCATCAGGTATTTGTAAAATTTATTGGCATAGTTTTATGAAAATGATGTACCTAGATACCTACAACATTTTCAATATTTTCTATGCGTTTTTATAGAATTATTATGATTTTACATGTTAATCCCTAGAGTTTATGAATAATGGAATGTATATGATACTTCTTAATGTTGAAATGTATAACTTTTTTGAAAATATTTTGATGAGTTTTTCCTAGTGAAAATAAAAAATTATGAGTTTTATTTTTCATGTAATATTTCTTATGAATTGTTTTATGAAAATATTTTTGAATATAGGATAACTTATTATTTAATAAAATTTCTATATTGAGTTAAAAGTTTTTTTGAAAAGGAAAATTCTTATGAGTGTTAATAGACTAAAGGGTTAATGTCTTTCAATATTTTTTTTATATCACCATTATTAAGATTTTTATTATCATCCTATGTTATAAAATATATTTCACCTTGTTTTATAAATTATTAGAGACAAGGAAGATGGCATGATAAAAATTTCCAAGACATTACATGAAATGAAAACCCGTTATATATTAAATGTTTTGTATTGTGGTAAAATGTATAATGAGTGGAAGTTTTCACTTTTTGATGTAATATTTTTTATATAAGAGTGTTGAAATAATTATATAAAACTATAAACATAATATAACTTCATGAATTCAAGAGAAAGAATTATTTTTCTAAATATATAATTAATGGATTGTTTAAGGATGAATAATCATGTTGAGTTGAAGAAGATTGACTATAAAACTAATGAAAATGGGAAAATTATTACATTAAAAACTTTTGAAATAAATTATTATTATTTTGATAGTGATTTAGTTTCATTAATACATGTAAATGTGATGATAATTATGGTTATGAAATGAGTATACAAAGATATCAAGGAAAAATAATCTATAAGAGATGGAAATAAATACATAAAGGATGATAAAAGGGATAACAAGATAGGTGGTTGGAATATGAATTTAGGACTTTCAGATCTTACTTATTATGAGTGTAGGAAGAAGGAAAAACTAAATATAACTATATTATTTACATTCATGGAGGTTAAAAGAGATTTTTTTAATAATAATGAAACTAAATATGTTGTTTTATAGTGTGGTTTTAGATATTCATATTCAATTGTTAAATTTAGATGTGATATGAAAACTTGTAATATTTAGGTTGTGGATAAATATTTCATGTTATAATTTTCACCTCCAAACTATTGTTATTAAGGTGATGTTTCTAAATATGAAATGATTTATGGAAATATATGTTTGATTGATATAATTTATAAGGTATTAAATTATTATTATGACTAAGATATGACTCTTATTATGATTCTATATGTAAGAATTTAAGTGGAAAAGTGGAAAAAAAGAATGTTGATAAGTTATAATATTGTATAGATACAATTGGAGATGCATTCATGAAACTAATGAAGGATTACAATGGATTGGGAAAGAGAGAAAAATTATATTGATTATTATGTTTTGATAATTATAGAGGAAAATGGGAAGTTTAAATAAGTGATTGAAAATATTAATAATACTAGTTTTATAACTAAAAAAAATTTGTGTTACTTTGTAGATGTTTTCCCAAAATATAATGGTAGGATGAAGGATGAAGAAGAAAATTTTAAAGTATTTTTATCTAAATTCACTTGTGGGTGAGAAATTTAGCACGAGTTTATGAAAATTTAAGGGATGACTAGAATGAATAAAGATAGTGATGGTCTTGGTTATAATATTCACATAAAAAAGTGATATTGGAACTACATTATTAGAGGTTAATGTGAAGCTATTTCATATTTTATTTATTTTAAGAGTGGTGGTTTTATTAATTTTGGAACTATTTTTTTATGATTTTATAATCACATAGTCAAAAGAAGGGTTTTATATCGAAATATTATTTCAATATTAAATTATCTAACCAATCTACAACATGGATTCATATATGTTATCAAATTTATCTAATTATACCTAAGACAATTTCTATGTCTGAGTGATGTATTTCATATGGATAATATCCAAACCCTTTATAGTTTTATTATAAAATATGTTGGAATGATATTTAGTTTCAAACTTATTATTATATCCATTGATATTGTACTTATTATTATTTTTATTTTATTTACTTAAATGTATTTAACTAAATTTTATTTTTAAATTCATTATTTATCTATTATAAATTATTTAATATCATTAACTGTTTCATGGATTCTTGTATTATTATTTTTTATTTAGGAGGAGTTCGCATGATGAAAATTCTCTTTATTATCATTTTGAGAGAAGATATCTTGGATTACTAGGGAGATATTTCATATTTTTTATTTGTATTTTTTAATATTCTTTATATTTATTTTATGAATTATTTTAGAGGGATTTATTCTTTTATAAAGTTGATATTTATATTGAGAATATTTTAATTTATATATCTTCTTCATGGTAGTTCTTGTTTACTCGTAAAATTACACCTTTTGACTTTCATTTAATATTTAATTTTGGAGTTATGTGTATTTATTTTATTCCATTCCTTTGTTTATTATTTTATTTTATTTAATATTATTTATATTTTTTATGAACATTTTAAAGTAGATTTTTGGTAAAATTTTTTAACAATGTTTTTGTATTTGTTGAAAACTGAGCTTTTTGTATCATAATTTTTTGTTTTCTAGGAATCAGATACCTCTACTTTATATTCAGTTCACTGAATCCAAAAGAATAAAAGGTAGGATGATTTTTTTTGTAAAATTTTATCATTATTGTAATCCGAGAAAGAATAAAGTTACTAAATATTATTTGGAGAAGAAATTGGAGTCAATAGGTATAAAATTTTCATACTTTCTAAAATAAATCAGATGACACTTTGCTAATAAAGATGTTCTCATAAGTCATAAAAACATTCATGATAAAATATTTTGAAGAAATGTTATATAGGTTTGAGTAATTATAGAGTTAAAAATTGGGTTTTCATACCCATATTTTTATACTAGGAAAATCATACTAAGAAAGGATAATATCGTAATGGGATAGTAAAGAAATAGATTTTAATGAGCTGAGAGAGGAAAAAATCACAATGAGCTGAGAAAGGAAAAAATCGTAACCAGTATTCTACAGAAATTGTAACAAACATTTGGTAAAAAAATAACCATAATTCTTTAAAAAAGTAACTGGAATTCTTCTACAATTATAACCAGCCTTCTAAGAAAATCGTAACCCATATTCTATAGAAGATCATAACCAATATTCTGCAAAAATTGTAACCAGCATTCTGCAAAAAATCATATCCATCAATCTGAGAAAATTGTAACCAGCATTCTGCAAAAAATTATATCCAACATTATGAGAAAATCATAACCAACATTCTGTAGAAGATTTTAACCATCAGTATGTGAAAATCATATCCCGAATTCTGCAAAAAATAAGATCCAACATTATGAGATAATTGGTACCATAATTCTACAAAAATAGGACCCAAAATTATTATATTGAGAAAAAATTCATAATTAGCAAATTATGAAGAAATATTTAAGTGGTAAAACATGAAATTCAATTTCACATAAATCTTAGATAAATCTAAGAATCTTTTATGAAGTCAAAGATGAAGTTTAAATGAGATATATTTTTAGATTTTTGATATTTGAGGAAGTAGGGAAAGTTTTCATGTTTCTGGCTCTTGGTTTTTGATTTGGTTATAAATACTTTACCATATCACTTGATCATTTGTAACATTCCATATACACATGAATGGAATAGCGTGAGAGAAATTGAAGTGAAAATTGCAATTATATTAAAGGAGAATTGTTTTGTGCATTCCAGAAGATTTTTAGGTTTTATAGATTAAGTTTGAGCGTTATTGTATTGAATGAAATAAGATCCATAATACAACATCATTGTATTGAAAGAAATTATATACAAAATCCAACATCAATGTATTTAAAGAAATCAGATCAGAATCCAACATCATTGTATTAAAATAAATCGGTTCAATAATCTAGCATCATTTTATTGAATGAAATCAAATCCAGAATCTAGCATCATTGTATTAAGAATGTCAGGATCTATCATAATTGAATTGAGAGAATCAAATCCAACCAAATCAAACTGAGGATTTGGATCAATCATTTGTGGAGTAGTTTCAACAAACTCTTTATTTTTTTATTAGATCAATTTTTTAAATGAAAATATTGTAAACTGATGGGAGTAAATATAATCTTTCCTATCGGGAGATAGAAGGTGTCTAATGGGTGTTTTCACAAGTTGTATTCACTTCTTCATAATAGTGGATTTCCATAGACCCAAGATAGTTTCTATCGAAATGATATAGGATCTCACACTGAGGTCGAAGCTTGTAAATATGATGCAATTTTATTTCTTACCTGCTTTTTCATAAATGAGTATTTACTAAATGTTGATATGGATATAAATCATAACAGGTTACAGGGGTTATGTTTTTTAAAGTTTTAAATCTTATAAAAAGTGAAAAACTGATTCAACCCCCCTTCTTTGTTGTTATTAGATCCTTAGGACTTCAATTGGTATCAGAGGGTCAAGTTCCCTTATTGAATCCTTATCATGGATAATATCAATTCTGTCAATAGTAGTTGAATTCCAATATTCAATAGAAATAATTATTATGGATAGAAAAATAGTATGATTCCATATATCATATCTCTTGGCTTGGAAGTTGTTGATACTGATACTATTGGTTTTCTACCTATTGATAAAGATTACCCCATGATATTTTCTAGTAAGAGAAACATATAAGTTGATGGAATGGATATAAATATGATCCTTATACACTTATCATAGAGTGTATTTCAGAAGGTGATGGAATGGATAGAAATCCAAAGGAATCACATATGTTGGAAGAAAAAATTATTATAAGATATGTCAAATGAACAAATTTACATGGGTTGTTATAAAAAATAAAGTATGTGATGAAGTTTCATGGTTATAAAGATTCCGATTTGGATAGAGATTGTAATGATAGAAAATAAAACTTTAGATGAACATTTTTCATGGGAGAATATTGTGTGAGTTGGCATAGTAAGAAATAATTTTTAGTAATAGTGAGCTTAACTGAATCCAAATATATTGCATATACTTAGGCTTGTACTAAAATGTTGTGGATGAAAGTTTAGATGTAAGATTTAAATGTGAATGCTTCTAAACCATTAAAAATAATTTGTGATAATCAAAGTGTAATTGATATTTCTAAGAATCATATCCAACATTCAAGATAAAAACATATTTATATAAAGTTTCAAATTATAAAAGAAAAAGTTGATGGAGTTGTTTTGCTGGAATACATTTCAAAAAAGTATCAGATTGATGATATATTTATAAAATAAATTCTAAAATAAATTTTTGTGGAATTGAGGTGGTAACTTCATGTTCATCCTCCTTCTATGTGTTCCTAAATCTCATAAGGAAGAACCAACACCGTGATTTAGATTATGATGAAAATGGGGGATATAAAGTAAACAACTTTGTACTTTGTAATATGTTTTTACTTATATTTTGTTTATGAATCTAAATCTATGGTAATAATATAATGGGGGAGAGAAAAATAAAAGTTAGAGAAAGGGAAAAGTAAAATAAAAAGAAAGTGATAAAAGAAAGAATATGGGAGAGAAAAAAACGTATAAAAAGAAAATTAAGGAGAATTTATCTTTACATAACCACAAATTTTTCTTTCCACTGAGGGATGGAATTCCTTAAAAAAATTACTTTATCAAGTAGTGTGGTGTTAGGAATTTTTTTTGAGAAAGTATTTGTCTAGATAAAATCCAAAAAACATGAGTTATGAAAAAAAATTGAGATTTGGAAAAGTTGTTAATGAGGGTTGTCAACAAACCCAAAGGGGGGGGGGGTTAAAGTACCTTTGTGATAAATAGTTTTAACAAAGTTTTTTTTTCACAATTAACCTTTTTGTATTAGAATGTTTTGTTTTCCAGGAATAGGATCCATTTTCATTATATTTAGTCAATTAGATCCAAAATAATCGGAGGTTAGATGTATTGTTTTCTAGGATACTATCATTGCTGTAATCAGAGAAAGAATGAATTTGTTGAATATTTTTGGGAGAGGTAAGTGAATCCAGGAGGTAAAAAGTTTTCATACTTTATAAAATAAATCATATGATTCTTTTCTGGTCAATAAGTTCTCATAAGTAATAAAAACTTTCCTGATAAAAGATTTTTAAGAAATGGTGGAGAGGTTTAGAGAATTTTAGAGTTGTAAAATGATTTTTCGTACTCAGATTTTCATACAGGTAAAATATTAATGAAAAAGGAAAATATCATAATGGGATGGTAAGGAAAAAAACCATAATGTGTTGAGAAAATAAAAAATCATAACCATAATTTTGAAAAAATCTTAACCAACACTTTGAAAAATTATAACTAGTATTTTGAAGAAATTGTAACCACAATTCTGTAAAAATTGTAACTAGCATTCTGCAAAAATTGTAACCACCATTCTGAGGAAGTCATAACCATCATTCTAAACAAGATCATAACTAGAATTCTGCAAAAAACGTAACCAAAACTCTATAGAAAAATCATATCCTCCATTCTGAGAAAATTATAACCATCATTCTATGGAAAATACTATCTAGAATTCTAAGAAAATTGTAACCAACATTCTGTAGAAGATCATAACCAGAATTCATTGAAAATCATAACTAGAATTCTTTAAAAATCATATCTGACATTCTGAGAAAATCGGCACCAGAATTATGTAAAAATAGGATCTAACATTATTATATTGATAAAATTTTTGTAACAAGCTGATTAGGAAGATGAATTGAAGCAGTCAAACATGACAATCACTTTTTCATAAATCTTAGAGAAATTTAAGGAGGTTTGATGAAGTTAAATGCAAAGTTTAAATGAGAGATATTTTTGGAGTTTTGAGATTTGAGGAAGCGGGGAATGTTTTTAAGTTTCTGACTATTGGTTTTTGAGTTTCCTATAAATACTTTCTCATATCACTTGTTCATTTGTAACTTTCCACACATGATTAAAAGGTAGAGAACTAGAGAAATTGGAGTGAAAGTTCCCATATTATTGAAAGAGAATTGTTTTAAGAATTATAAAAGTTTTTATGTTTTTATATATTGTTTATGAGAATCATTGTATTGAAAGAAATTGGATCCAGAATCTAGAATCATTGTATTGAAAGAAATCAGATCCAAAATCCAGCATCATTGTATTGAAAGAAATTAGATCTAGAATCTAGCATCATTGTATTGAAATAAATCATATCAAGAATCCAACATCATTTTATTAAAAGAAATTGGAGACAGAATCCAGCATCATTGTTTTGATAGAAATCAGATCCAGATTCCAATATCATTATATTGAGAAAATCATGATCCATCAATATCAGATTGAGAGAATCAGATCCAATGAAATCAGACTGAGGATTTGGACTGATCATTTGTGGAGAAGTTTCAAAAAATTATTTATTATTCTAATTAGCATAATTTTTTTAAAAGAAAACATTGTAAACTGACATGAGTGAGTATAATATTTCCTATAAGGAGATAGAAGGTTTCTAACAGATTTTGGCACAAGTTGTATTCACATCATCATAATAGTGTATTTCTATAGACCCATGGTAGTGGGAATGAAAAAGATATAGGCTCTCACACGAAGGATGTTCTTTGTAAATCTTGTGTTCTTTTCATTCTTACCTGATTTTTCATGCATGAGTATTTACAAAAAGTTGATAAGGGTATAAATCTTAATAGGTTATAGGGGTTCAGTTTCTAATTATTTTGAATCTTATAAAAAGTGAACAACAGATTCAACCCCATCCCTCCCACCCAGTTGTTATTCAATAATTGGAACTTAGAATTTCATTATTTTTTTTGCTTTATTATCATATAAAAAGGGATAGATAAGTTTAGGTTTTGAAAAAATAAAAAAGGATAATATTGAGTGTATCATTTCCCTCTATTTAATTTTCTTTTTATAATTACTTATATCTCTATGAGTTTATTTATTTTTTATTATGATTGATATTACTTATATTTTTAATTAATATTTATAATATTCTTGAATTTTAGTCTATGATATATAATATTTCGTGATTATGAATTTTCATAAGTTTAGTTCAATTACATGTGAAATAAATAACCATTATGTTTTAATTTTTTACTATTACATATTGGAGGACTCTTATATGAGATGGAATAAGTCAGAAATTTTGCTAAGGGAAAGTCTCTTATGCATTGAAATTGATACTCTTACTCATTATATATATTTAGATATTTGTAAAAGGACACTGTTGTATTGATGAATATTATGTATTGAGAATTAATTAAATTACCAGACCTTCATATATAAATATTTTCTTTTTAAATATTCTTTGGATTCTAGAATTTAAAATTACATATCAATATTTAGAAAAGTAAGATACTATTATGTATGTCGCATGAAATGAATTTTTACTTTTATGTATAGATTTTTTATAATGGAAAGACTATTATATATTAAAAATTTATCCTTTCATATTGATCCAGTTTTAACTTTTTCCAATATGCATTTTTAATAAATGATGTTTCTATTAAACATTACAAGTGATGATGTTTTCAATGTTAAGTATTCAGAAGTTGTGGTTTAAAAGGATTCAAAGAATTTACTCTAACATATTGCATGTCAACTATATAGAAAATTTTCTATCACTATATATGATAAATTATCATTCATATCATATCGTAGATAATTTGGGTAATGATATTCAAATTAAAATGGGTAGAATTGTGAAGGAGTTATTTCAAGATATTTCAGGGTGTAGTCAAATGTCTAAATAAAAATTGTTATAGAGGATATAAATAATGATTTGAATTACTTTAATAGATTTATATTACTATTTTTTCCCATGTGATGTGATTATTGATCATTAAGAATGAATATCTTAGAGATTTTAAAAAGTAAATTATTAATTTATATTTCATTTATATAATTAAGTTTGAAGTTACATGTAGTGGGTCATAGATTATTCATTACCAAAAACTGAAGTGAATCAAATTTTGAGAGCTATATATTTTACAAAATTCCTTATTGGATTTCATAAACCTAACTGTTACAAATTTTTGAAGGACTGAAGATACTATTTACACACCATATTCTCATAAAAAACATTTCAATTTTTTAACTATGTTATATTTCATTTTTATATATCATTTTTATTTTAAATTGAGTTATCATGTTGTACTCTCAACTCACACACTATTATACCCCCTTTAAATTTTTTTTAGTAATTATTACCTGAGATGAAAACACTTACAAAATGTTCTTATTATTACCATAAAAAGAAAGGATGGTTCTTTATCCAAATTAAAAGTATGGTTCTTAGGTTGTGTCTCTAGGTTTCAAAAAATGTAGGGTTTAGGATTGTTCTTCTAAGTGTGAAAAATTAAAGTTCTAATGAGTTACCACTCTCCTTAAAAACTTTTTTCTATTTACTTGGTACAATTATTATCAAGGAGTATGGGGTATTTAAGAGTTGATATAAGATATTTGTGAACCAAACCATTGTAAAAATTAATTTACTCTCCCTTTTCCTTTATTTTGATACTCACACTCTCCACACAAAACTCTACTAACTATTTTTTTAATAAATTTTTTATTTTTTACTATCTATCAAATTATGTATTATTGATGAAATTAATATTATTATTTTAAGATAAAAATTTACCAATGATCACCTCAGGTATGTTTCCATCTCTATTATGGGACATAACTATCTCATTAATTTTTTTTCTATAATAAAAACTTAATACTAATATTATGTATTCCATAAGTATTTCTAATATGTCTGATATTTTTCCCTTAAATTGGTTCTATTATTCTTGTAATTATATCATATAGTTTTTAAAATTAATATCCTTATTAATGTTCTTAGGTTAATTATGTGATGGATAATCATGATGATCTAAATTTTTTTGAATAAATATTTGGTTTGGGTTTCCTATAAATGTTACTTAAAAAAATAACTGATGGATATTTTTTTTGGATTACTGTGAATTTAGTTAACGATGTTTGTGGTTATTCTAAGATTTCTCCATGGTTTAAGTATCCTGAAAGATAAAATCTATATAATTATTAAATAAATCCACTATCATGGTAATTATTCCAATAGTATTTATTCAAATTCATTTTAGACATATTTTAACAGACAACCTACACCATGATATTATCTGATTTTGGCCCCTACTTCATGTTTTTTTCTACTGGCTATAGGACAAACCTCCCCAGTAAAAGGCCACATGATGGATGAGGCATCCAAACTTTCCAATTAATGGGTGTTTCATTCTAAATCATTACAGATATGGTATTTTCTTATAGAGATCCATGCCTCATAACATCCCAATATACTCATTATCACACTATATAATTCCTAGATCCAATAATAATTATAACATACCACCCACACCATGATATTTTCCTCTTTGGGCACCTCCCTCTTTGTTTTTTTACATTATATAGGAAATTTATCTCCTAGAAAAGGCCTTGTTTGGAATAATTTATCCACACCTAACTATAAATATATGGTTTTTTCTACACCATATCTATTATGGGATCACCACCTCTATGTCTGATTGAAATTAGGATTAATCTTCTTGTGTGGTTACTTTGATATTTTTATGGTTATTTTTATTTAAATACTTATATAATTTCCTTGGGTATTTTATAGACATATACATTGTATAATTATGTTTCTATTATGTATCACCATATAACACCTTAAAAGTTTTGTTTAAAGTAATAATAATCTCGATATCTTGATTAACATCAATAATGAGCTTTATGGAAATCGAGAAATACTTTAACAATATTACTATTTAAATATGACCCTTATAACAAAATCATTAAATTAGTGGTTATAAATATAATTAAATTCATTATGAAATAAATTTATAACGGCCCTACTCAATACAAATGTATTAATTAATTCTTAATAAATATAAACACAATTTTTTGTATAGTCATGTTATGCTTTGAAAAGGCATTTTATTAAAAAATATTTTTATTCATTTTTTTCATTAAAAATTTTAATTAATTTTTTTTTACATTAATAAATTATATTATATAAAATAAAAATTATTTATGAAATTATCATATCAAAATTAAAAAATTGTAAAATTTCAGGATTTTTATGAAATTATATAATTTTAGTGAATATTAAAAAATTAGGATTTTTCAAATACTGTCATTTCATTTCAATAATTACGATAATTTTAAATTCCTAATATATTTTTTTATTTGGTATTAAAGTTAAATATAATCCATTTGATTCATAATAATCCAATTAATTCAATTTAAATTAGTAATATTCATGATTTTTATATAGTTTATTTTTTATACTTAAAAATACTATTTTTTAAATACAATTTTTATTTATATTTTATGAATTTATATTAAAATCGATTTCTACCACTTCTATAGATTGAATACTGAAAGTATAAATACCATATTTTCAATCAGGATGATAAATACTGTTAAATAGGTCCCTTTTATTGTTGGTAATTATGAAAAATAATAGTGATAAATATATATCACCTTGATATGGGTGAAATGTGTAAAATGGGGATAAAAACAATTTATAAGGTCTTCAAATCAACCCAAAACTTGACCTTATTTCATTGGATGGAAGAAATAATAATATATACTTCCAAAAGAATAATATATGTCATTTTAGTTAAATTTTTCCTCGATAATTAAATTTATATTATTTTATCTAGAGAAAATTCCAAAATTTCACTCGCTTGACATTGATGCCTCTAAAATATTTTAATAAGGATAAAATTGGATATTTTTTGCTATAATTTGTTATTTTAAATAATAATTAAATTTTTTATCATGTAAATTTGTTTATAATTTATAGTGATTGAATAATTGTCTTAAATTCTTATGAAACAACGACATAGTATTTATTTAAATAATAGAAAAATGAAATTAATGATTTTAAAAATACTAAAAGTAAGAAAATTTAGTTGGTTTATTATGTTCTATAAATTTGGTAGATAAATATAACATGTTAAATAAGTTGGAATGGTTTATATTCTAATTCCATAACTATATTGATGACTTTTAAGTCAAAGTAATTGAATACATTCAAAAATAACATTAATTATATTTTATAAAAAATAATATTTTATTGATTTATTTACAAATAAATTAAATATTTAATGATGAAAAGTAGGATTTAAAATAGTTTAAAATTTCCCCCATTTATGATTTATTAGCTTTTTGGTTACTTATAAATAAAATTATTACCCTTTAAAATTTTAAAAAGTTGTTATCACAGTTAAGGTTAAAATCGGTTAATGATGCGGTTAAATGAAAAGGTAAGGTTTAGAATAACCCAAAAACATATCTGTATTTAATTTTTTAGAATATATTGATCTTATACTCATTTTCAATTACTACCTATACATTTGTAGGATTTTTTATTTAGAATGATGTAATTATATTTTAATATTTTTGGTCATTCCAAGTGTGTCATTTCAATATATATAGAAGTGCACTCCATCTCTCTTTTATTTAAAAAACTTTGAGCCATCCAGATAAACCAAAACCATCGAAATTATCTTATAAATTTTCATATCGATGAATTATTGGTTCTATTTCTCTAAAAATATCATTCCAGGGGACCTTAAGAGAGGATTTAAAGGAGTCATATTGAAGAAAATATAATAATCTTACTCACACCTTTTCAATTTAATTTTTATTATATAACCTCTAAATATATATAATTCATAATAAAATGATAACATAATTTTCCTAAATGTACTGAAATATGATTATAATTATCTTAAAACCAATTTCTACTCTCTATTCCATGAGATGGGAAGTAATATTATCGCTTGTGTGTTGATGTGGACCAAAACCTCCACTTAGCGATCCAATTCATTTTACATCAACATATTTTATGGATGGTTACTATGATGGGTTTAAAATTTATATATTATATTAATTAAATATATATTATTTTAAAATTATATTTTTATATATAACTTATTACCTTCCAAACTATTATTAAATGAAAAATGATCCTCATCTATACTCGTGGACTACAACCTCCATGAAGCACTGTGATTTTTTTTTCATTTCTTCTTTATATAGATGGTAATAAAGATATATTTAATAAATAAATATGATATATATGATGTAATGATAATTATTTAAACTTTATTTATTATTTATCATTCTACTCAAAAGTGAAAAGAGTGTTTATGTGTACGTATGACCTACCTTCTTAATGAATTGTGCAAATCATTTGATTATCTCTAAATTTTATTGATAAATTTATATATATATATATATATATATATAATAAATATATAAAATATTTATATCATATTTCTATTTATGTATAATATTTAACCATTTTTAAGTGTAAGGACTAGAACTACTGAATCGAAATTCTCCAGAAAAACAAAATTGTGACCACAAAAAAATAATTATTTTAATAAGGAATTATTAATAAATGGGAGTTGGAATGTTATAAGTGGATAACATATCATATTATAATAATTTAAATTATTCCATTATAGAATTTTAATAAATTTGAATTTATTTAATAGGATGTTAGAGAACTTTCCACAAAATTCAAACATAAGGTAAGGGTCTCACGTCTCGATTTTATTTCTGTGAGACTTATTCCATAGTAACCACTTGTTTTCATTTTGTGATGTAAATACATCTATTGAATATATTTTATGATTATTTCATAAAAATTATGAGTATTTAAAATTTCATCTATGGTTATATCTTATATGAGTTTTTGATTTGGATATTACGATATTTTTACAGAATTTATTTTACAATTTAATTATTTATCAGGATTGTCTATGATTAAGTTTACAATGATGAAATTTCATGAAATATATATCAATAATCTCATGAATTTTATTATTCTATAGTTATTTCATTATAATAAATTTTTTCATTTCATTTAACTCACCTTTTGTTCTCAAGAAACAAAATTTTCATTTTTATGAAAACTCAAATTTATTTCTCTCTATAGTAGAAAATCCATTTTTTATAGCCATGTTTTATAAAAATATATTCATGATTTTATTAATATTATAATATTATTTTAAAAATTAATTTTTAACCGTGTTTAACTTTTTAAATATTTTTTAAAAGAAATATTCTTGTGCTAACCTGAACTCAGTTCTTTTGTCTTTTTCCTAAATATGGGAAATAAGCCTTTGTTTTAACTTAAATGACATTATGGAATTTCTCACCATCATGAAAAATCAATGTTATGAAACCTTTTTTCCAATTTTTTGATGATTTTTTCAAATTAAATGTTTTCCTTAATATTTAGTTTGTTTTTATATTTTACTATGTGAATTAAAAATTGAAACTTTATTTTATTCAAGAAATATTTATGTGATATTTTAAAGAAATTTTTGATCTATGATAGAATCCATTGATGTTACTTAGGATTTACTTGGTGTATCATCCATTGATATAATCATTATTCTTTGTCTACATTATTTATGGTTATACTGATAAAATATTGATGTAACATATTTATTTTCCCCTGGTTAAGTTATTTGTAATTTGTTTATGATCTTATGGAATATATATGAATGTATTTATGATTATATGATAGGTGGTACATGAATTATATACCCCTTTAATGAATTTGGTAAATATTAATGTTTTATGATCTCCAAGGGTAAATGGGATGTTATAACAAGCCCTAAAAAAGTGGGTACATGGGAGGTTATCCCAATCCCTAATTAGGGTATACATGAGGTTATCATAATCATGATGTTGGTACACATGTGGTTAGCCTAATACTAACATGTTATGAATGTATTGGTCTGTAGCGTTGACATAATATTTTTATGGTTATGATTATACCAAACATCATGCCAATATTTTATAAAAATATCTATTTCCAATGTTATGTTCTTAGGGGTCATTCTCTTTGATCCCTTTATGATTCATGTCTTATGAAATATTGAGTTTTATTCCATGACTCATGTTTAGGATATTATAATTTTTTGGTATGATGTTCAAATGCTAATCTTAGTTTCTCATACCCATTATGTTCATGTTATGTTTAAATGATAATTGATATCTCCCTTGTTTACACTTACTGAGCATATGAGCTCACAATTTATTATGTTTTCTTCTCCCTAAGATATAAAGAAAAGTTTTAAGTGTGGTGTGTCTATGAAGGGTGTTAGTAATGCTGGAACTAGTTGTTAATGTTTCCATGATTATAAAGACACTAAACCTATGCCATTTTTGTGTGGATCATAATGTTATGTTTTTAATAATAATCTAATAAAATGTAATATCTATATATGAATGGTTTGGGTTTAAATAGTTAATATCAAAGCAAGATTTCATTACCTTTAGAAACTATGAAGAGAAAAAAATATTCAGAACTGTTAGCATAATCCTATGTATAGGATAACATCTTATGTTATGGTAATGAAAGGAGTGTTACTTTCCAAGGAAAACATCCCTTCTGGGATACTAGAGGTGGATGTAGTTATTTCATAGGTGTATCTCTGGTAATAACAATAAAAATAGTTAGTCTAGTATATCATGAAGATCATTCTGGTGGATAGTGAGTGTGCCCTTACTGCAGACATGGTTTGACACTCCTGAGGGATATTCTTAGGTTAATACCAAATTTCATTATGAAACATTAGAAATTATTTTGATAGGTAATGATCATATATAACTATGGCTAAACAAGAGGTGTCTTATATTGAAAATAAGGTGTCATGATTTAGACATACTCTAAGTTATTTTCTTTATTATGTGGTTTTCCTCAATGATTATTGTCACCTACACTATGTTTTTTAGTTTTAGACCATTATTGGAACTAAGATGATTCATTTTAATGGTGAATATGATGTAAAATTGTATTATTTTCCTCATGATAAACTAAATAAAATAGAAACTATATGGAAAATCCTTTTTATTATTACTAATAATATATCTCTTCATTTGATTAATAAAATAATGTCGGGTGAGTTTTCCGACACACCTAAAAAGAAAAAAAATGGATTTTCAGGAAGAATATAGAGGGAAGAAGAATCTTCCTTGTATAAATCAAGTATGTGGGATGAAGAACTTGGGGAAATTTTGCAGAGGAATTATAAGCTGCTTTGTGTGTGAAATAGAAGGGAATATAACATGTAATTAATTTGAAAAAATGAAAAGTTTTATGGAGGGAAATGAAATCAATCCTATGGTACCATTTATATTTCAATCTCATATGGGTGGAGATTAAGGACACTATATAAACCAATTCCCTAATCCCTAGGTAAACTCTTATACTAAGGAATGACTTATGTTATTTAAGTTATTCAAGTGAAATTATTGAATTGATTATGTACTGGGATTTGAAAATTAGGTCATTGAAGGGTAATATAAATTTTATTTTGGATATAATAATCATGAGAAATATATATATTTTTCAATATTAGTTTTTATTTTAGGATTTAAAAACTTAAATTGAAAGTTACTAATAATGTGATAATGTTTAGTTGGGATAAAGAGATGATTGGAATTAATTAATTAAATGGGATAGTATTGGTGACTTGGAAATTGGTTATTAATTTGGTGAAAAAGTGATTTACATTATATATTATGAAGTTTATTTCATTTTTTTATTTATGTAACATATTCAATATTTTATAATTTCATTTTAGGAATAATGATTGTGTTCATGTTTGGAAACTTATTAATTTCCATGTGGGGTTTACTTAAGATTTATGGATAACATTTTGGGTTTAAATATTTAATGTTGATTATAAGGCATATATACCCCTTTTTTGTTTTTATGTGATATTATTTTTAAATGTTTGGAAACATTTTCATGTCTTATAAAAAATACTATAATGAATTTTAAAAAACCAATTGGTTTATTATATGATTTTATGTTAATGTAGTTTTAATCAATTGGATAAATAGAAATAGATAATATTGATTCTTGAAAAATTATTCATTAACATTGTGATATCTTCCTTGATATTTATGGTTAAGCTATTTATTTCATTTTAGGTCTGTATACAAATTTAATTCATGATAGTTTGGTAAAGGTCACTACATTATAAGATTATATTGTGATTTATAATGATGATTAACGATATTATAGTAGTTGTTTCATGGGTTTGATGTATAATTTAACATTGTGATTTACATGTGATTTAACATTAAAGATAATTTGGGAAGAATGTAATTAATTTTTTGGTGATGTAAGGTGAAATTTATGAGATCACCTTTGAGGTTAAAAAATTATTTAATGTTGATGTTATTGAGGTTATTTTTGATATATGGTTATTTATGAAATGATTTATGTGGAACGTTTGTTATTATTGTAGAAATTTAGGAGTTTAATAGAAAATTTTATAAATTTTATATATAATCATACATTATGTGAACCATTTATTTTTGGTTAATATTCACAAATGAAAGGAATAACTCAATATCCATTTATGGATTATGAATACTAATCATTTGGATAAAAAGTTAATATTGTGGGGGAAATTGATTAAAGAATGAAATTCTACTATTCATGCATCTTTATATAATTATGGTAAAGTAATTCCACAACTCTATGAGAAGGATCTTGAAACAAAAATGACATCCTATTACATTCATTTTTTGATTAATATATGGAATTTTAAATATATTTTTGATCTATGGTTTTATTTTCAGTAACATTCTCTTGAGAATGCTCTATATCACTCACTATTAGTCCCAAGATTCTATTTTTCTTCTCCATTTATATAATTTACCTTCAAAAAAATACTATTATAATATGGTAACATTATTAAGTTCTATTTAAACTAACCTTTATGTTCCCTACTTTATCTTTTTTAAAATGTTTTATTATCCCTTAGTATGATATAGATTTTCAATAAATTTATTTCCAAATATTAAACCTTTGATGATCAAGACAAAATTTATCAGGTATAATTTATTTAGGGTAGAATGTGACACCATAAAAATTTAGTTTGAAAAAGTAATATTCTTGATATATATTGAAAAGTGAAACTTAGAGCCTTAAGTGAATTGATATATATTATATAAATGTGATCTTTATTTTAATGACCCAAGACCACACTTACAAACTCAACTCATATAACTACTATATTTTTTTTATAAAACAAGAAGAACAAATAAAAATTTTTATTACACAACCAAAACTTTTACCAGTCTAGGTTTTTAATAATTAAATACAAATAATATATTAAAAAAAACTATAAAAAAATAAATTAACTAAAATGAAAAGTATTCAGTGCACTACCTCCTCACAAAAGAATTTAATTTTACTAATCCTGTACAAAAAATTAATTTAAAACCTAGGATTAGAATTTAATATTACCAGAAAGGGTTTTTAAAGATGTTAATAAAAACTATTAAAATGTTTTCTTCGAACATACATCTATATGTATATATACATAAAATTAGATTTCTAAAATGTTTAAATCATTATATTTTAGAAAACATTGAAATAATAAAATATTTATATTTGAAAACATCATTGGGAATTATCTATAGAAAATAATTATTCTTGGTGGGTTATTTATGATTGATGTAAGCCCATAAAAAACCATAAGGATTATATTAATAAATCATATGCAACAATGTTACCTCAAGACTTATGTGTTCACTCCCCTTAACATAACATTCATTATAATAGTGCTAATTTTTGAAACCATTTGAATGGACATCCCTTTGTCAATCCTAATGTAAAAAATTTATAAAATAAATACATGAAATTATTTACTTAAAAAAAATTACCTTCCATATAACATGTAATCAACATATTCTTGAGAGTTTATAAAACAATATTTAGGAGAATACCTTTCTCAAAAGTTTCTATACTTATTAAAATTTATAAATAAATTGAATAATTAGAATATGTGCCCACTTGATTAAAAATGCATAGAGTGCCACTTATAAGTTAGATAATGGCCATACCTACTTATGTATGACATACCAGGAGGTTAATATATAATTTATCACATAAAATAAAATATTTTTTAGGGTTAACACATAAAATAATAACTATTATCTTTTTAAAACTAAGGTTGCACATAAACATAAACCATAAATTGATATATTAAGAATAAATTCTAAACATTTTATATAGATTTGAAAATAAATTATTACCACCTTTTTATAAATAAATTGGTATATATATATGTATATACACAAATATAAATCATTATAACTTATATATAGAATGATGTTTTGAAAACATAAGCAATCTATTTGATAAACATATGAAATCCCTTTACAAAATATAAGTTTTGAGATAACATTTAAAACAAAACCCTTATCTTATATATTTTAAAAAAACTGAAATTTATATCAATACATATCAATAGATATATGTATATATATGTATATTTATATCTTTGTAAACAATATAAATTGATCAATGATAAAATTAAATCTTTGCAAACCATTGGCTTTAGAAATAAACATTTAAACCAAAACCCTTATCTTATATTTTCTGAAAATAGATAATCATATATGTTTATATATACATATACACACACACACACACACCCATATATATATATATATATATATAAAATATATATACACACATATATATGTAAATCCTTGTAAACAAAGATAATTTGATAAAATAAAACAAACCCTTACATGAATTGGATGAATCGAGGGATTTTAGCTTTTGGGATTTGAGCAGAATGAATATTGAAGACATGGAAAGATGGGGGTTGGGTATTCATCATTGTACAAATAGATATATATTTTTTATATTTGACATTGTGATTAAACAACAATGAAAAGAAATAGGAACAAGACCAATGAGAAGATAAATGATACAAAATTGTAGGAAAATGTAGGTGTTTTTCATTATATTTATATTATATTGATGGATTTCGAAGTAAGATGTGTAAAAGAATAGGGTTAAATATTTTAGTTTAATTTTTAAAACACCAACAAAGTCATTTTTGTGGAAGATGAAAACGAAATAGGTCCATGGTGAAGGTGACTTCAAATGAGGGGATGAGTCGTGCAATTATTGACCTATTGGTGTGGCACTGCCTAGTATCATGCTAAGAAGATAACTAAGACATGAAGGAGAGATTGAAATTGTACATGGAAAAATCATAGGGCTGAGATTAAACTTGGTTATAGTAAAGGGGGAGGCTGATCAGTGAAGGGGAAGATAGTTTGTATCAAACATGGTCCAATCGTGTGACTGTAAGTCATCCTTTTATAAGGGAAGGTTGATTGAGAAAAGGGAGGGGCGGCTCAAATGGTTTCTGTCAAAATCGGATGGTCTCCGTTACACCTCTAGGGTGAAAAACATCCCACCCAAAACATGGTTTCTTTATTTTTTATCACGTAGTCAATTTTTTTAAACATATATGAAACAATAATAACATGAATCTATTTATAATTTCTGAATTTTATAAAATATTTTATAAAGATAAAAATAATGATATAATTATCATAATATTATATATGTACAATTTCAAATAATATATAATTTCAACATTTTTTTCAAAATAGTTATAATATAAAATCATAGTTTTATAATAAAAAAGTAATAATAGTAATAATTTTATAATATAATAATAATTAATTAAAAACTAATATTTCATATATATATATATTTCATATTTTGAAAATATTTTTTTTATAAAATAAGCTATTTATAATCATCAATATAATTATTCATTTAAAATATTCTATTAAATAACCTTTTGATAAAAATAATTTATATTTTAAAAAAATAATGAAAATTATTATTTTAAAATATTCTTTTAAAAAAATCAAAACAATATTTCTTTTTATAATAATTTTCAAAACTATTCATAATAAGTATAATTAATTATAAGTATTAACTTGTAATCAAATAAATTAAAAAACACAATTTCATTTATTATTTTTAAATAAAAATATAATAACAATATTATTAGTTTGTATTAATTAGAAATTAGTCAATTTAATATAAAATTTATATAATAAAATAAAGTTTTGAATTTCTGGGATGTAATAGTTATAACTGATCCATTGAAATAGAATGTATGAATAAGTGAAACTTTATTACGAAACATAAGTATATTTTTCCTACTAAATTCTAAGGTATTTATTAATTCTTTTGAAATTAGAACTCATTTTTTAGTATTGTCATTTTATGATTAAAAAAAGAATTTTATTTAAAAATGATTTTTATTGCATTTGGTGTATAGAAATTATAATTAATTTATAAAATTTAATAAATTTAATTTTAAAAAATTAAAAAAATTAAATAATCCAACTATAATTCAATTATGGTGGAAGGTTTATTTTTTTTAAAATGATTGTGTTTTAATGAATAGTAAAAATACCTATTTTTCAAAAAAATTAATTATTTTTCATTAAATAATATAATTTAAATATCACATTATGTTATGGATTTTTCTAAAATATTACATATGATCCATTAGATTTATAATAATATAAATAATTCCATTTAAATTAGAAATATTCTTTATTTTTATGTAAGTAAAATTTTAAGCTTGAAAATGGATTTTTTCAAAAAAATGTTTTTTGGTTTTTATGCATTTATAATGAAATATTCTCTTCTAGTTGCGGAGATTTAATGTTAAAAAATGGATACTATATTGTGAATCATGATTTTAAAAATCGGTAAATAGGAATATTTTATTCTTGTTCATTATAAATACTAATAGTGATATGTGTTTTTCACCTTAGAAAGGTTAAACATGGTAAAATAGGTTTAAAATGCTGACGTAAGGTCTGAAAATAAACCCAAATTTTTTCCATATTTCATTGGATGGAATAAATTTGACTATATAGATCCAAAATTTGAATATAAAGTATTTTGGCTCAATTTTCCCTTAAGAGTAAAATTTCAATTATTTTATGTGAAGAGATTTATAGAATGTTCATCTATGGATTTTTATGTCTCTAAAATTTGTTCAGAAGGAACCAAGAGGGATAATTTAGGTTCTAAATATTTATTTGAAAATTTAAATAATTTTTTTACCATGTTTATTTATTTATAATTTTTAGTTATATTGTAATTAACTTAAACTATTATGTAACTCCAACATTGTAAATATTAAATTAACATTAAAATAAAATAAATTAATATAAAAATATTAAAACTAATAAAATTTCAGTGAATTATTATGTTACATGAATTTTATAGATAATTATATCATTTTAGGTATGTTTTAAAGGATTTTATTCAATTTATATAACTATCTTGATGACTCTAAAGTCAAAGTAAATTAATAGTATTAAATTTAAATTAATGATATTCTATTAAAAATATTATTTTAATAAAATATATAAAAATCATAAAAATATTACAATAGAACAATTACAATGAGAAATGGTTAAAAATGTCATACCTTGTCTATTTATGAGACAATTATTAAATTATAAGTAAAATAGTATCTTTTTTATATTGAAAAGATGGTTGAAATAGTTATGGTTAAAATTGGTTAGAAAATTCACTACATAACACCATAAGATTTCATAAAATATTTATTTAGAATAAATTTAATTCCTTTGATATCCTACATTATAGGAAACACTAAGTTTTGATGAACTAAAAAAAATACTATAAATATTTTTATTTAAACATGATCATTAGAACATAGCCATTAAACATTGCAGTAATAATATTAATAACCAAAATTTAAAAATTATGTGTAATTTTTCTTATAAAGAACATATATTGAAATAAATTACATAATTATTAGTAAAGTCCTTATATTCTTTTAAAATACTATTTTCTCTAAAACTTTAGTCTATATTTCTTTTTTGTGAAAAATTAATAAAATAAAATTTTCTCAAATTTTAAATAATTTATTTGAAAAAATAATATTGATTATTGGAATTAAAATTAAAAAATATATTAGGGTGATTTTTTTGGGATTTTTCTGAACAATTTAATTTTTTAATTTATAATGAAAAATACTAATTTTTATTGAAAATTGAATTTTCATTTAAATCATTTCCAAAAACATATTTTTTTTAAATGTTTTGATAGTAAAATTAGTTTCATTGGGTGATGTTTAATTTTATTTATATCAATATAATCATTTTGTGTATTCATTCTTTATATTAAAATTACATACTCTTATGAAAACATTTTCTTTGGGAAACCACTTTTCCATCACATTTGCAAGTTTAATTTTCAATAAAATTATGAAAATTACATTAATATAATTTTGAAAAATTGATTAAATATTTATAATAAAAATAATTAGTATGACATAATAATTTTAACTTAATATTTTGTTATAATGAAAAGTAAAAGTGGTAAAAATTAATTACTACAGTTAAGGTTAAAACAGATTTATATAGGGTTAAACTAAAATGATAATGGTTAAAATGACCTAAATATTTTACCAAATTAAAATATTTATTCATATTTTGACCTTATCTAGTCATGGGTTCTACAATGGGCCATATTTATTATTTTTTCATATGCAACATGTGGGTATAACTTTTTCTTTTCAAAAATTTGAAGTGCGTCTTCTCCCTCACTTATAAAAGGGCACAAAGTCTCCTATCCTATTAAAAAATACAAATCCTTTTGGTTTATAAGATTCCTCCCTGAATATATTCCTTAATTCCTTCCACACATCCTATATTCCTTATTTTTATTAGAAAAACCTCCATGAAGGATTTTGATTCAAAACAATGGAGCATGTCTAAAGAAGTGGTATTGTTCTTAGTTGAATGTTTTTATTTTATTTATTTTTCCAAATCCCTAAAATGATCTTAATATATGAAAATAAAAATTAATATACCGCATAATTAAATTATAATATGTTAATTTAATTACCAATATCCATATTCTGATTTATCAAATGGGAATTGAAACATTCTGTCATGTGTATATCAGACTACTGCCTCACAAGATGATGTATTTCGTTTTCCATCATCGCCTCTCATAGTTGGGAATAATGTTGGATTTAATGTTTATATTTTATATTTATGACATAATTTTAATTTTTAAATTATAATATCACATCTAACTTCTAGCCTTCCAATCCTTTTGAAAATCATAATGTCGCTCGTGCATACATATTGACTTCCACCTCCACGAAACAATTTTAGTTTTCTTCATTTAATTTTGACAGAGATATTAGTAAGGATATATTTAATAAATATATATAATATATATGAAATGAAAAATATTATGTAAATTATATATATTATTTAACTTTATTTATTTCATCCTTCTATAAAATGGAAGCAACGTTCATGAATATGTACTAATTATCGCCTCCATGAATGGAGTAATTCATTTTTTATCTCTATCATTTATGTATTACTATAACTTAATTTAAAATTAATATATATATAAATATATTATATTTATACTTTGATTCATGTTGTTTAGGTTATGGAACCAATATAAAAGGGAAATTTCCAGAAAAACCAAACAAAAACATGTATGTAAAGTGAATCAATTCTTACCCAAAACATGATTTTAACAATGAAATTATTAATCAAGCAGTAATAATATTTTATAAATAAATAATATATGGTATGATATATATGATAATGTTTCTAGAATATATGTATAGTAAAACATTATTTATTATACTTGATGGTCTAATGTTTATGAATAATTTCAAGATTAGAGGTAAAGGGATTTTCATCTCACTTTTGTTATTATGGGACACATTCCATATTCACCAAATTTTTATTTTATGTGGTGTATATTATTCCCTTTAAATCATTTTAGGATGATGTTTATGAAAAATATTTGGATTTTAAAATCTATTTGGGGTTATTTATTTAATGGGTCTCAAGATTCAAACATTACCAAAGTGCTAAAGGTTTAATGTTACAATATCATTATTTAACTGGATTATTTATGATTATGCTTACAATTCTGAAATATCATAATATATCTCTCAAGAATCAAACATTTTATATTATCATATGGTTTTTGGGGGAATTCATGCTTCCATTTTACTTTATTCTCTTTCAATTCTCAAGACACCAAAAAATTATTTTTAAAATAACTATCTTAATTTATCTCTTCGGTCAAAATCATTTTTTTACATATCCATGTGTTTAAAAAAAATTAATAATGATTTTAAAATTCTAAAATGATCATTTTAATAAATTATTATCTGTGATTTTTTTAAGAAAAAATTATTTTAAATGAATCTTCTAGTCATTCTCCAACAATTCTCTTTTGTATTTTTACAGAAAATGTGAGGGGAATGTTCATTTTAACATGTATAACATGAAAAATATTTTCCGCCACCATGACCAATAAATAAGTTAAGGAATACAGTAGAAGTTCCCAATGATATTATCAAATAAAAAATCATTAATATTTAAGTTTTTTGGATTTTAAATATGTTTTTTCAAAGTGGAAATGTTATTTTACCCAAGAAAAGTTCTATGTGATATTTCAAAATAATTTTCCATATAAGATGAAATCCTTTGACATTACATAAGATTTAATGGGGATCTGATCTATTGATACCATATTTATTAATTCTATGGATTTTTTATGATTGTGATGAAAATATTTGTGGAACTAATTTCTTTCCCATGGGTTATGCTGTACTGTAATGTTTATAAAACCCATTTCCATTTAACATGTTATGATATGATGGATTTTTATGATCTTATGGTCCAAAAATGTGTAGATTATGTTATTCATAGAACCTATATCTCCATCCAATTAATTGGGAAAGGAATAATGTTCTATGATATCAAAGGGTACATGGGAGGTTCTCCCACGCCCAAAATAAGGTACACATGATGTTATCTCAAGAACGAAAGAAGGTACATGGGAGGTTATTCACAGACCAAAAGAGGGTACATGGGAGGTTATCCCAAGAATTAGAGAGGGTAAAAGAGAGGTTATATAAATCCTAAATTGGGTATAAATGTGGTTATCTCAGGCCTAACAAGTTATGAATGTCTTTGTGGGTATCTTTGACATAAGGTTTTCTATGATTATGCAACAAATCTTTGTCGTATGTCAATGTTATGATCACATGGATTGTATAATTTGATTCCTTTAGGATTCATGTCTTTGGAACTATTAATATATATGTCATGACTGAAGTTAATAATTTATGATATATATATTATGGTTTTCTGATATTATTCTCATGTTTTCATTCACTTATTCTCATGTTATATTGATATCTCCCTTGTTTCCCTTGACGAGCATCCAAGCTCACCCATTATTATGTTTCCTTTCCCAAGATTATGAATAAAGGTATTATATAGGATATGTATACGAAGGGGTATAATTATAAATATCCTCTTGAGAGATAATTGAGTTCATATATGAACCTATTTTATATTTATCCATGCTTCAAAAGGAACTATACTTATAAAATTATGGTTTAGATCATCATGATATGTAATGAATATTCACACATTACGATGTGATATCTATGTATAAACAATAGGGGTTATAATAAGTTAAATCAAAAGATAAGGTTCAAAATAATAACAAACCAATATAAATTTCATTTGATGGGTATATTATTACCTTATACTCCTTTTCATAAAATATGTATTTATTTGGAATCATTTGGATTTAGAATGACTTAATTATATTTTAATATTTTAGGTGATTACAAGTGTGTCATTTCCCCCACTTATAAATGGACACCCATTATCTCTTTTCACTACACCACATTAATCTATATCTCATAACCAAACCCTAAAAAATTATATTATAATCCCCCCTATACACAAAATATATTTTATTTTTATTTTAAATTTTCATTTGAAGGGTCCTTAAGAAATGATCTAAAGGTGTCCTACCAATGAAAAAGTAATCATCTTAACCAGTATCATTCAATTTATTTATTTTTATAAATGATATAAATATTGGTATTCATTATAAAATAATAACATAAATATCCTAAATATACTTAAATGTTATTATGATTATGTAACGACAAGTATCAACCATCTTTTCTAACAAATGGGAAGTGAAAGTATCACTCGTGTCTATGTGTAGAATACTGTTTCCACATAGCTATACAATATATTTTCCACCCCCATATTTCATGGATGGTTATTATGGTATGTTTAAGTTTTATATATTATATTTATGATATAATTATGATTATATAATTATCACATAATATCTCTCTTCTTACCTTCTAGTATGTCAGAAAATGACAACGTTGGTCGTGCATATGGGTGGGCTACGACCTCGATGAAGTGATGTGATTAATTTTTCATTTATGAATTATATATATTGTAATAAAAATTTATTTAATGAATAAATTATATATATAGGATATAATGAAGATTCTATAATGGTAAATTATTTTTTACTGTTCCTTCTTTCTATTTATCCAAAAGTGAAATCAACATTCATGCTTACGTACAGCCTACCATCTTCATGAATGATGTAATAAATTTTCCATATAAATATATATATATTTTAGATTACATTGAATATATATTATATTTATATCTTGTTTAAAATTATTGAGATTATGGAACCAGGCTACATGTACAAGTACCAGAACAACTGAACCCAAATTCTCATGATAATCGAAGCAGTGAACACTAAGAATCAATGATTTAAATAAGGATTTACTAATAAATGATGTTTGAAGTTGATATAAATGGATCATATATGATGTTATAATAATTTATATTATTAAATTATATAATTATAATGAAAATAAATTTATTACAATAGAGGTTAGGGAACTTTTAATGAAATTCAAACTTGAGGTCAAGGTTTCTCATCTAACTTTTATTTATGTGAGACTTGTACAATATTCACCACTTATTTCCTTTATGATGTGTAAATACTTCCCATTAATTTATTTAATGAATATTTCATGAAAATATTTGGGATTTAAATCCCTATATAAGGTTCTATATTTCATGAGGTTTTGATAGATATATTGAAAAATTAGTAAGGGATTTATGTTACAATATCATTATTTATAAGGATTGCTTATGATTATGTTTTGGATAATTAATTTCAGGATATCTGTCTCACCAATCTCATTAATTTCCATCTCATCTAGTTATTTATTTGTTATGAATATTTTCCTTTCATTTTATTTACATTAGGTACTCAAGATAACGAAAGAATATTTTCTAAGGAAAACCCAATATATTTATATCTTTGGTTGAATATCCATTTTCTTCTGTATCTATGTTTTATGAAAAAAATTCAAGATTGTTTTTGAAATATTATTATTATTTAAATATTTAATTTCCCACATTTTAGTTTTTAAAAATTATCTTAATGTAATGTTCTTGTAATTTTCTAAATTAAATAATATTAAAATTTTACCGAAAATGTGAAAAGAATATTGGTTTTAACATAGATGAATTAGTAGAATTTCCCCTCATCATTAATACTCAATGATTTGAAACATCCTTTAAAATATTCAAAGGTTATTTTGAAAGAAAATGTTTTCCTTAATGTTTTAAAAAATTTTATATTTTAATATGTAGTTTAAAATTGAAATTGGTATCTTAATAATTATTCAAATGATATATTAAAGGAATTATTCATCTATGATAACATAATTTGATGTTAATTAGGTATTACTATGGATATGATACAATAATAACATATATATTATTTATTTTATTGGTATATGGTTTTATTAATGAAATATCAATGAAATATGTTTTCATTTCTAGATGTTATATTATAATGACTATTCTTATGATCTTATAGAATACATATAAATTGATTTATGATTATGTGATGGGTGGGCCTAGAATTATATATCCCTATAATAATTTGGGTAAATATTGATTCTCTATGAGCTCAATGGGTATAAAATAGGTTATCAGAAGACCAAATACGGTACATGGGAGCTTATTCCAAGCTCTAATTAAGTACACGTGTGGTTATCCCAAGACGAACATTTTATGAATGTCTGGTTAGGTAGCCTTATTATAATATTTTTATGATTATGATTATGACACACTGTATTTTACTATATTATGAAATTATCTTATATAAATGTTATTTTAGCATATATAATGTTCTTTACTCCCTCTATGACTCATTTCTTATGTTATATCAAGATTTATTCCATTACATGACCATATGATGTAAGAATAACTGGGTATGATTTTACAAAGTTATGATCATGTTCTCATTCCATTTATACTTGATTGATATATAATTTATCATTAATATATACCATATTTACCCATACTGAGCATATAATATGACCCTTTATTATGTTTTCTTCTCATTAGGATATGGATATAAATTTTAATTATGGTGTATCTAATAAGGGTACTACATATGAAGAACTAAGTGGGAGAAGATGTAGATATTTCAAGAACTCGTTGTTTATGTATCAAATATTCCAAATACACCAGACATATATGATCCTAGTATGTTAAATAATGTTATGTATTGATTATTCATATAATAAGATATAATATTAAAGTTTTAAAATTCTAGTTCAGTATATACTATTTTAGATAAATTCTAAATTATTGGGGAGTCCTATGATTAGATCTTTGTTTCCATTAGGAATCATCCCAGTGGGTAATGTTTTTTTTTCATGGATATGTTTTGGGGATGATTTTTGATCTATGAAAATATTTTATTGGGTGGTTTTTATATGCTTAGTGATCCTCTCTATAGGAATACATTAGTTAGACCAACCTTTATATGAGGTGTGTTGTTAAAACACTTAACCTGTTACATTATATATTAACTAGATAATTTCTTGGGGATGAATGTGTTATAGTATAGAGAATAATATCTCCTAGAACATTATTTTACATTTAATTTAAATTATTTATTTATTTTTATTCATTTTATTTAGTTCTAGGTCGAATTTATTTAATCATTTTAATTCACGGAGTTTCATTGTAGGGTGCACAATTTTCAAATGGTTAGTAAAAACCAAGTCAAGACCATGGGAAGTGATTAAAGTTTTTAGCAGATCCGTTTTACATGTCTATCACAGGGTTTAACTAACTGTGTATCCAAAACATGTAGTTTTCCAGTACTATTCTAATAGGGTACACACTATTTGAACATTTTTTTCCAAACCATGAATTCCAACAATTAGATATACTAAGATCATAATATTTGAGATTTTAACATTTCCCCAATTCAAATTTAAAGGGTATTTATCTTTTCCCTCATCTACTTTGGTTCTTATGAGCCTCTTTGAACATCAGGGATTCTATCCCCCTTATTTTGTAGCTCCTCCACCTTGATTCTATGAAAAATTATTCATGTAAACCCATAACTTCTTCTTGTTCTTACCTTCTTCATCCCCCATCTTATTTTTTCATTTGGTTTCATTTTCTCCAATAATAGTAAGGTTTTTTGTTCAGTGATTAAGATTTGGTGATGATTTTAGTTTGGATTTTTCCCCTTGTATGAGATGTAATCTTTCCCAATTATCATCTATAGTTTAAAGTGACTTGATGGGGTTTTCATGAAGGGTTTCTTCTTGAAACAAGGAATGGTTTTTTTGTACATCCTTAATTTCTAATTTAATTATGTTATTTATACATTTTAATTATTTTTTTTAATATATATCTATATATAATAATTATATTGGAATTTTTAAATTTTTTAAATTCTTTACTCAGTAAACATAAATGGGTATTCAATTATTTTATTATTTTTCAAAGGATAATAATTTTTTTCTAGCTTCTAAAATGATTTTTGGATACTTAGTGTTTTTAAAAGTGTTTAAATTGGTTGTTTTAAAACAAGTATGGTATGAAAATTTATTTTACCCCAACTAGTTTTTAAAATAGATAAATGGTTTTTTATAATGATTAATGTAGAATTTCATGTTTTCTAATCGATTAAATAAAAATAAAATGGATTACTTAAATGATTTTGGGAGTGTTTTTATAAGGGTTGTTTTAAGGATTGTTTTTATATTTGATATCGACAATGGAAGAGTTCTGTGTGCCCAACCAATTTTTAAGAAACCCCATTTGGTACTTTTTTAATGGTGTGGGTATGCTAGACTCTCTTGATCCCCTACTCTTCTATGCATTTTATCCCAAAAGGGGTATTTCTATTAGAATGATATGGTTTTTATCGATAATGGTTGTTTCTATAGGGTAATTAGCGGTGAAAAGATATTTATTTTCTATTATTATAGTTTAAATCTATATGTGACACTTCTATGATTTAGTTAATTACTCACCTTTGGTTATTGTTTTCATGGGAAACACTACGTTAAGAGATAGGTATTTATTTATACTAGAGAATCTGGTACACATGTTTTTATTTTCTCCCTAATTGTAAATTGTTATAGGGTTATGTAGAGGATCCATTCTCATGAGGATGATTTGGGATAGTTGGATAGAATGTGTTGTTTTGGACACAAATGTATATTTGACTTTTTTACCATGTTATAATTTTTCTAGGACCTTATCACCATATTACCTAGTGTGTTACCCATAATTCATAAATTTTACTATGAAATTACATAGGTGATTTACTTTACCTATATTTTTATCCATTATTCAATTGGTGTGTATAGAATCATTATTTTATCACTATTTTTTTTCGTTTTTTATTCATTGTCATAATGTGTTATTTAGGGGTGTTTGTTTTACATGGTGTTATTTTCATGTGATCATACTAATTTTTATAAATATTATTTTAAAATGTTTTTAAATTTTGTTTATAAGGAAATAACTACATTTTCAATTTGCGTATTAGAATTTAAAGAATGGGTTTAAAGTGATCTATAAATTGGGTTTTTTCTATCCTTGTTTCTTAAAAAGAAATGATGTGTTTTATATAAAATTGAAATTAAATATTATTTAGTTTATTACACTTACTCATGGAATTTATTTTCAATATAAATTTATAACTAGAATAAATGAAATTTTGTTCTCATTTTTACCACACCCTACATACAAAAACTAGTGTATATGGATCATATATTTTTTATTTCATGTTTTGCAGGAAGTTTTATTATTCCACTTTTTTTGACATTCATGTTGGACTAATGAGAGTTAGATCATGGCCTAGTGAGTGAATATAGGTCACATGGGTATGTGTTGTAACTATTTTGTTATGTTTTTTTGAATGATCATGTATTATATTTCTTAGCCAATTTTTCTCTTTTTTATTTTCTGTGGTATAAGAGACTTTATTTATTTCATTACTTGTATTTTATGAAATATTTTATTTTCATGAGCTTCTATAACTATTCCTTCTATATTTACACTATTTAGATATTTTTTAGTGTGATTATTGTTTGAAATTTTTCCTAATATGGTTTAACAATAATTAGGGAAATTTAAAATCATAAATTTAGTGCAAAAAATTAAAGATAACATTTTAATATATATATTTATTATAAGATAGAAATAAATAAATAAATAAATATATATTTTTAATTCAATTTTTAATACACATTATTAATTACAATATTACCATATGATATTATTTATGAAACTAGAAACTTGTATATATAAAATTCACATTATAATTATATTTATTTTATTACTATGTTGCCACTATTTTGGAAACCATATCCTTACTATGGTTATATCACCCATTATGAACACACTTCAGCCATAATTTTAAATAATTCATATCATTCTATGTATTCCTATATCATTTCAAACCATTTAATATATTATTTTAATGATTATAATGTATCTTTTATTTTCATAATTACTTGTTGATAATTATCAACTCAAGTTCAAGATTACAGTTTCATCATGTATATATATGGGATCCCATTGAATAATACTTTTATATTTGATCAGTGAAAAATGCATGATTTGATTTTGATAGATTTTCAGTGCTCATTGGAATATAAATAAAGTGATTTTTCAGCAATATTGATGCTCATTATATGATTAAAAAATAAAAATAATTTCTTATTTAAAGGGTAAAATAGTAAATTCCTCTTCAGTAGATTGTCGGATTTTGAATAATGCTATTCCATCAAATTTGGAATGTGGTGTTTTCCTTATGATGATATTTTCATCAATTTTTTTGTACGTTAAGTCATTGAATGATGATGAATATTAATTTTTTTATAATTAAAAATACTTATTAATTTTTTATAAAGTATATCTAAAACATCCAATTGAGAATAACCTATCTTATGATTATTATAGGGTTTTAGTTTTAATTTCTCTAGATTTTTTAAAACCCATATTTATTATAATGGTTCATGAGATGTTATATTGGTCCACTGATATAAATCGAGATAGGTTTTATGAATATTTTTCATAAAACTTATTATAAAAAACAACATATTAATATGACTTAAATTATGATTCAGATCAGATAATTGTCTAAATATCTAATTAGAGAGAATATTATTTTATTTTGGATGTGATTTTAGAATTTTTTATATATTTTCATTTATCCTCATCTCTATAAAAGTTTTGTAGATTAATAAGGGGTGGGGATTGAAAAAAAATCACTCACAATTCCTTTATCATATCTCACTCATTATCTCTCTACCTCAGGGGGTGATTCATAGCTCAATGATAAGTCTAGTGTTTGTAGAATACAATTGAAAGCTCTATTTAATGTATGGATCTTCAACGAAACACTTAAACCCCCATTCAATTTTCTATTATTATCATTTTATTTGTTTTAGGATCTGAACATATCTTTACTTTTTTACATTTTTATAGACACATGGAGTCAAAAATCTTGATGAAATATTCATAATTATATAAATAAATTTATTATTTTATGGCCACATAAAAAAAATATCATGGACATAAGATATCGAGCAAGACTAGTATATTTCTAAAATATTGAAGCCTTAATACACAATTTTTTTGAAATTAAATCCTTTGTTTAAAATCATAGTGTTGAAATATGTCAATATTGAAAGATTCATGGAGTTTCAGGATGGTTGGAATAGACAATGGTGGTTGGATGTGACACTCTCGATGACATAGCCATTGATATGAAGTTTGTGGGGAGTGATGATAGAAGGAACCCAACATGCAACACTAAATCAAAAAAATGATGATGATGATGACGATGATGTTGATGATGATGATGATGATAATGATGATGATGATAATGATGATGATGATAATAATAATAATAATAATAATAATAATAATTGGGCCACGACTTACCTTATGTAGGTCATGGTGGGAGGCCAGCCCCATCAAGGGATTGACAACACTAAAATATTGGAATAGTGGATGGGGAATATGTATCCCCTCCCCCAAATTAATATATATTTTACATAAAAATAAATAATAATATTTAATAATAACAATAATATTAATTTAATTTTAATATTTCTATAAATAAGGATTATTTTTCGAGTACCAAATTTTACAAATGAATTGTCCATTTGAAATTATCTTCCACAACGATCTTAGTGGAAATGTTATTGAGGGAATAAAAGCTCGATAAAGGTAATTTTTTATTTTTTATTATTTATTATTATGGTTAAAATTGACCAATCCATGAAATATTATGAGGACACCCCTCAAGATCATTTTAACAAAAAAAACATGGTGGTATCCTCTATTTATTGATTTAGATTTCCAAATTTAATGAAAGTATGAGTTTTTAATTTTAAATGTAGATGTTTATCGAGTTTTTTGATAACCCACATATTGATGATCTCATGTGGGGTGTTCATCATGAGTCATTTTTATAAGTGATTCTTGATTATGTTACTAGTTTCATTTCAAAGAATCATGTGATGGATTTCTAGAAAAGAAAATATGCTTAATTAAATAAGTGACATCAAATTTAAGAATTTTCATCAAGATGAGTATTATTATTTATTGATAATAATTATATTTATTGAGGAGTTTCTAAATATAAGTGACAAGTTTTATTACCAAATTGAGCGATTTATAAATAAGGAAATTAGTGATTGGACTTCATTGACAATTCCCTAATTATGGGGACATGTTAGTTGAAAAGTAATGAATATCATTTAAACTTATAATGATTCATCTCAGATATTTTTTAAAATGTATATATATTTCAAAAATTCATTTTAGTCTATTAAATTTTAAAAAATTATCGTACATCAATGATATTGTTAAGAATAATGGGGTGATGTAAAAAAGGGATGTCATCCATTAGTAAATATTAAAGGAAATTTATTTAATGTTGAATCAGGTATGCATGAATGCCACAATCTAACTAATTAAATGAAAAGTGATGCTTGTGAGAACTATGATTACTTTAAAATGGGATGGTAATAATTTAATGTAGTGGAGTTAATGTTTTGATATTAATATTTTCATTTATATGAAGGAATTGAATTACATTTATTAGATTAATGAATGTGAAAAAATATATGGAATTATGAAGGCTGAAAATGGATGATAACATTATAAGTCAATACGTAAATTAGATATTTTTATGATACTTGATAATAGGTATTCCTTTATATGGTGTGTTGTGATCCTAAATGAATGGATATGTACTTATAATAACTATAAATTGAATCTATATAGATAATGAGATATCCTTTGTTGTTATGTCTCTTGTAGGATAATTCATAAAACATGCATTATCTATTATAAATATTTTTTTCACTCCCTATATGTTTTGGAAGTGGGAATCTGTTGTGGATGATATATTATTAATATTACTACTCAATGAATCTTGACAGACTAATAGGATGGTTATTGTCTATGATTGAGAATATTGATTTTTTTCTTACTACGAGCATACGTGTTTCCACTTTTGATGGTTGGATATTGAATAAGATGGGATACAATAGTGGATCCCATCTACATTCACACTCTACCTTAAAAAAATCACCTACTTCTCAAGTATTATATGGATCATATATTTATATATTATAGTAAAACATATCATTATAGGTTTTTTAATGAGAGGTGGTTATGACCAAAACTATATAATTTCTTGGTAGTTCTAAATATCCTACACCATGTTGTATGTTTATATTTGTTTCAAAATAGTTCTTCATATTTTTTAATTAAAAAATATTAATGGAGGTTGTTCTAATTTAGAAGTAAATTGAAAAACCCACCACTAAATATAGAAAAAATTTACAAATTATTGCTAATAATTTCCCAAATACATTTCATTTAGAAGTGGTTTACATAATATTTTTTAAATATCACACATTTAAAAAACATACTACCATTTTAAAAGTGTTTTTACATAATACTAATTATTTTAGAGTTGTTAAAACCACATCTAAATATGGTATGGTGGAAATAATTCAAAAGAAACCTTTATACACTCCACCCAATAACAATATAGATACACTAAAAATAATATTACCAGTATTACATGACATGAATTAATTTATAGATATAAACATACAACAAAAAAAATTAAATAATATTATTACATAATTTAAAACTAACAAAACATACACCATTTAGTTAATATGTATTAATAAATTTTAGAAATTTCCAAAAAAAACATCAATATCCTAATGAACTTACACAATTATTTCCTTCATTCTCTTCATATTGGTCCTCATTCACATCACCAACCAGTATATTTCTTACCTCGACTTCAAATATATTTTGTAGATAAATTCACATTAGTAATGAAAGACTCAAAAAAATATTATATACGGTTTTTTCTAGACTAAAATTAAAGGAATAAAATGAGAAATACATGATAAAACAAAAAAAATCATGAAAATATTAAATTAAAAATAATAAAAATATCCTTGAATATTTGGAGTAAAAAAATTGGAACAATATGTACCCAATAATACAAAAATTATTGAATACGAAACTGAATTGTAATAGAATTTCATAAACCAAAAAAACAAGACTCAAGAAGAACTATGATGAAATGATCCAACCATGACCAAACAGAATAAAAAAAATAATAAAACCTAATATTAATTAGAATGAAGTAAATAAAATATATTCAATTCAAACTAATTACATATAAACCCACTCAAATCAAACTTTACTAAAAAAACACAATTAGTATTAACCAATAAGACTCGGCATGACCATACTTAACTTGGATGCATTATAATTAATATTAAAAAATGAACCACACTAAAAATAATGAATAATACTAAATATAATAAACCAAAAATAATTTTTAATATATGGAATTCATTATAAAAATCAAATAAAAATAATATTAAACCAAATAAAATTAAATTGAATTTAACAATATTGAACTGAAAAGAGAAAAAATAACTAGACCTTACTAGTAAAAATATGAATTGGATTGAAAAGAATATAACTAGATTTATAAAAAATATATTGACGAAAATATAATTGAAAATAATTGATTTATACTAATAAAAACCTATTCAAACACAACTATATTGAAATAACATGACATTACAAATGATAGATGATATTATGCCAAAGTTAATCATTTAAAATTTATATAACCTCAACATGCATGAACTAAAATGAACCATCCCAATTGATATAAATTGAATTAATTAAAATTTAATCAATTAAAATCAAAATAAAGTGGATTTACTAGAACTAAATAAATCATAAAAAAATGAAACCAATTAATTAGAACCAATATAACAAGGAAAAAAGAGGTTCCAAGTTGAATGAAAACATTCCAAACCAAATTGTATCAAAATAAACTAGCCCAAAATGGAATTGTATGTTGTATTACAATCTAAAATGAAATCAATATAATGTTGAAAATTTTAAATTAATTGAGTGGATTCTAATTGAATAAAATGGAAATGAACCAAATGTAACTAAAATATAATAATTGAATTAAATTAACTAATGAAAATAAAATAAAAAATAACTAATGTTACCCTAATTGAATTAATAAAAAACATATAAGGTTATTATGATTATATATATTTATTTTTTTTACTGAAAATTAGAATAATATAACAAAAAATATATATTTTAAAAAATACAGAATATAAGGGTTAATTTATTAAATTAACTAATCCTGATTCCCTTATCGACATAATCATTTATTTTAGGATAATACTTGTCATCCTATAAAACATAGTATTTCTTGGACACTTTATGGTTGAGTCCCAATCATATTTTTACTTAATAAGGTACTCTTAATATTTATTTGTATTATAATGTGCATAAATTTCTCATTATGCTTCAATATCACAAACCGATGTACCCTAAATGAAGTTGTCATTGATGAAAATTTCATATATGACTTTCCAAAACCAATGATAGAGATGATATTAATCCCACCCCCTCACAAGATAATAACTCTATTTCTCTAAAACTCATGACATAGATTCATCTAACGCTACTAATACTAAGAGGGAATGGTTTGTATCCCACACATTGAGTTTATTCTATATCTGGAATAATTTTTTTAAATTTTAATGAAATTTAATAACACCACATGGTAAGTAAAATTACTTAGCATAAAGTTTTTTTATGGTCATTCACATAACATCCATCTTTTTTTGGATATCAAAACACACCTCTATCCATCCAGTATGATGACCTATATCGCCCATCTATACCAAAAAAATAAATAAATAATATTTATAACAACTATTTTATATGAAGTGGTATATATATATTTATTCATATTTAATAGTACAATGAAATACCTTTTTATAGTGAAACTTTTTTATTTGGATATTTACATGATTATATGTTTCCCAGGGATAGTGTAATTTATCATAGAAAACATCAAAAATGTTTATATATAAACAAATCTTAAAATATTATTAAAAGTATGTTATTAATCTACTCACATATAATAATATACCTAATGTGATTCATATTTATAGAGGTTAAAAAATTCCTTCTATTGGTCCCTAAGAATACCCTCAAGGACCTTCTCATACATTTAAGACATAAATAGAGATGCATAATTAAATTCATTCCACGGTCTGCAGTTAAAATCATTCAATTTTATTCCTATGTTTTTAAAGTCCATTTATATGAAATCACTTATGGTATATCAAAATATAATAATATCTAAAAATAAAATACATATAATTCTTCAAATTATTAACATATTAAGTAATACTGTTTAATTTTATCATAAATGAATATATATATATATAATAAATATTGTACCTTTGTATCATAATTTAAATTTTTTTCTCATAGAATAATGGAATGTTCCTCTAATCAAGATAATTAATGTTGTGGTATGCCACCGAGGAGCCAATTTTCTTATAATCAACCTATATATTCCCATACTATCCTTAATGGGTACCATATATACTTAAAATGTCATGACGATATTTAATTATATGAAATAAAAAAAATTTATGTTGATGTTTTTCTTTATTTATTTATTATTTTTATCTTTTAAACATGCAAACCAACTAATATGTACATATATTTAAGAAAATAATTTTTTCACATTTCAATAAATATAGATAACAGTAATATTCTAGGATCCACTCACATGTAATGGAGTCACATTCTGAATGAAAAAACCCTAATATCCTCAACAGAATGAATACCTATGAATTAATAGCATTATATGATACAAATATTTGGTAACAAAAATAATAAAAGGTATGGTAAGAAGTGTAACATGTGTAGCATCAATTTTTTTTTTCAAGTACTCACTTTTTACTCTAGGTCTCATGAGTAAAATAATTGTCATATGAAATTAGTTTACCATATATAGAATCAACATATCAACTATCCTATACTCCCAATACACTCTATATAGATGGATTATAACAAATAACCTATCTAATTTGTGGACCTTGATTAGAATATATAGATTTACTATCTTATTCTCTCATTTTACTTTGGTTAGATGGTGTATAATAGTTGCATTATAGAATCAGTAGACCCTATATAGCATCATTAAATCAAATTTCTTGAAATCTAAATGTACTATAGGTAACGTAAATAGAATATCAATATTGTATCATTAACTGCATAGAATTATAGAACCTAATTGAGCCCATAATTCCTATAAATAATATCAATAAAACAATTATTTCAATAAAAAAATTAGTTCAATTAAAAATCATTACCTTTATATTTATACATTTAAATATTTAAAAATACATCATTTTTATCTTAAAATTAGTTTATTATTGGTTTTCAATGTCATCATCAGCTTCCATCATCATTATTACATCTTATTCATTTTCATTTTCTTCACAATCCCTCACATGATTTTTTTTTTCAATATCATAAGGGATAAAAAATTCCATGTTATCATTTTGAGGAGATTCATTATCACAAATTAATTCCCCATTAGAACTAATTTACCAAGTGACTCTTGGTTTCATGGGGAAAAAATCCTCCACTCTTCATCTACTATATCATCAACATAATATACCATTTTTAATAGGAATAAAAAATTTATGGATCATGTTATTTATATACACTAGTATCAAACATTATAGAGAAGTTTAAAGAAGTAAGTCGTAATAATTCTTTCCTTATACCCTTATTAATTGTAACCAACCTTGATTTAAAAATCACAATGTAAAATTTATCATAATGATCTAACTTGATAAAATCAACCAATGTTCCTTATTAAACATATTTGAGAGAAAAATCTATACCAATTTGTTTTTTATGTTTTTAGAAAATCATCCTGATCTATAATAGGAAGCATCATGCCAAAAAAATTATAACACTTGAATCTACCAAAATTATTTATAGGAACTAAGATAAATACTTCCAATCTTCTGGTAATTCACTTTAGTTATTTGCATTGGTTAATAATAGAAAAATTATAAAATATTGTTACTTTTTATATAAATATTGATTTATTATACGTATGTTTTAGATTAATAACATACATGATGTTAAAATGAATTAATAAATTTATTATTAACAATTTTTTTATCTTCGCCTCATTTTGTATTTGACTCTTAATATATATATTTGTTTTTATCCTCAATTATTTTATATTTGTATCAATAATACATGTATTGATTATAAAATATACATGTTCTTATCTTAACTATAAATATTCCAATGAAAATGGGGGGACTATTCCAGTTTTTCATTATAAAGTTTGATGATTTTTTATTTTTTCATAGCCTATGAATAAATTTTATTATCATGAAATTTTTATACTCAATTGAATATTATATTTATAAAAAAAAATACATTGAGAAGAAGGTTGAAACTCTTTGGCATGGTATCCTTCTATTGTAGAATCTTCTATTGTTGTTGTATTGTTCACATGTGACATCAAATGACCAAGATACCTTAGAATGAAAAGTTTGAAACTAATATGTACATTATATAATTATTGATAATGATAATGATAATTCATTCATGAGAATAAAATTATAATTAAATAACTCCTTATGGGATACATCCATTCATAATATTTAGTTATTCCATCTTTTGATTCCTAACCCAAATGTACAGTCAAATGAATCTGTATAGTTACAAATGATTGGGGAAGATAATATTTGAATGATACCATGTTTGTAAAATTATTTCTTGAATTTTACCATTCATGAAACACTTCCATAGATACCCCTTATGGGGAAACATTGATATAAAATCCATAGCATGTTTCCAAAAGGAATTGGGTTTGAAAATAGTATATAAGTTATATAATTCATGCATTTGGGATGAATTTATAATATTTTATCCCAATACATGATAAAATATCCAACAATAAACATCATAAAAATAACATGAAACCATAATAATAGTTATATAGGGGTATACAAAGAGAAAACAATAAAAAAAACATCAAAAGTTCATAAGAAGTGATCATGAACTACAGTAGCTTTTGAGAGACCACCATTTGTTAGTAGTACCCCGATTGATCATAAAACAACTCCTCAAAACCTAAAAATAGATTACATAAATTGGGGTTATAATTAAATTATACCAAACATGATTCTCCAAAAAAACCACTTCTAAAAATGTGGAATAATCATAATAAATCCTTTGTTATCAAGTAGAGAATCCTACCTGTAACTAATACAGGTAAACTATATTTCTAACATTACTAAGTATTATGCATGAGTAATACCATAAAATGAAATATTAAAGTAATAAGGGAACCTCTCTAACACCTTCCCACTAATCAAGTCACTATAAACACAAATTATATGAGTTCTATTGTTATCAAACCTTCTATATATTATAATTCACACTTATGAAAACATATATCTACCTCATCATCATCTCATTATACACACCATGTAACTCACAAAATCCACATTATCTTCTAATATGGACCCATTATATCTCATCAAAAATTAAAACTAATATATATCAAAACCCTATATAAATATAAACTATACCTTAATCCATTATATATTGTGTATACATGCACATGTGATATAGTTATGTGCTATCTATTAATGCTTCCACAACATGTATATACATGTATATCATAATTGACAACCACTACAGATATTTTGACAAAATACTCTATAACCGTAGGCCAACATATCCTATTTATTCCTATATACTATGCTATATTTAGAGGAGATAGTGGGGTAAGGGATTTAGTTGACCATTTATTTCTACAAAAAATAATATATTTTTTGGAATAAAACAAGAACACAAAGGAAATTATCTAAATTATCTACCCTTTAAGAATCAGGTGGTAGAGAATAATAAAAAATGATATTATATCATAAATCTAGTTTTGGGAAACTATTATATCTTAGTCACGATCTATAAAAGACATTCACATGAATACATCAAATCTATCTCTAAGATTGAGAACTTAATACATATTTAATCATATAATAATAAAGTTTCATCATAAATAACTCATTTGGTAATTTAAAAATTACTATTCTCTTTATGAGACTCCATCATCAATTCTGGTTTAACCATTTCATAACCATAGATAGATAAGATAGATTTACATTTAAAATTTATTTTCCATATTTTGTATCCATTCTCATTGATCATTCATACTGATTAATCCGTGGTCTCCATTTATCATATCATTTCCATCATTAACAAACATTTAATTATTATATAATCACTGTTCCAAAATCATAGTTTTTCTAAGACTCAACTGAACCCATATCAAGGAATATACATACCTATTGTAATAAAAAGTTATAGTAAGTATAAATTTGGAATAGTAGTAAAAAATCACTTAAAGATCCACAAAAAACACTCCATACTTAATAAAACCATCATAGAATCATCCTTGGAACCTTTTTAGAGTAATAATACCATCCCTCTATCACTGATATCATGTCAATTCCATATCTAGGGAGAAACAACCCACCCCATGCCAAAAAATGTAACCATACATGTTCTATATAATCCCAACAAGGGTGATTCATAAATTTAAAAGGTATAAAGTATAATTTTATTACAATAAACACAAGGAGTAACCAACTCTATATCATCAAGAATACAAGCTTATAGAAAATAAGATTATGATTTAGAACTTCACCAAAACGTATTTCTAGGGAGAAACATTTTATGTTACCATTATTAATTACTTAATCCATTATGAATTGGTCGGAAAAAATAAGAACCAAATTAATTTTATCTAATAGCATCTTCATCATTCAATATACAATCTCAAAGAAACACTTAATCATGATAAAAAATTTCATTAAAGAATATAAAGTTAAATGATTATCTCATTAATTATCTTCCCTATCATAACATCATTACATTTATTAATCAGTACCAGTATATAAATTTTGAAATTAAAGCATAGGTAATCTTAGGTTCAATCTATCTCATTATCTAGTAAAATAAATGATCCAAAAATTTAAAAAAATCATAATCAAAATAATATTTTACATCCCTTTGGACATATCCAATTCATAGTTGTAGTTAGTTATCTTTATTAGGTTAACCAAACCCATTTTCCATTGGAATATAAATAATTTTAACCACACACTTTCAAAAAAATAGGATAATGGTCTCAAATACCCTACCACAACTAAGAATGGAAATATAGAATGGAAGAGATACTGTTAGGCTAGTATTGGAATCACATTGTGTGAGTATGGGTAGAAGAATAATATCTTATAAGAATGTGAATTAATTATCTAAAACACTAAATTAAAGGGACTAGTATGCATGAGGGTACTCTAGGTGATCTCTACACATCTAGGACTAAAGGGGATGTGAAATCGAATAGTGGAGAGGAACCCTAAGTATCAAAACATAGACTCAAAGAAAAACTGATCAACCCATACCAATTTGATAAAAACCAGGGAAAAATGTTGTGGTGTTTTAATAATCCACACCAAAATATTAAATTCATTATAGGTACATCACCTAACCAGTTGGTGAAAAGGAATACAATTAAACCACAAATTAAAAAATCCAAAAGATAAAACTGTGTCTGACTACTTCCACAATATATTTTTAACCAACATGGCCATGGTTCCTGTAACATCCCAGGTAAATAAATAATATTACATTCTAATGTTTATCAATATTTTTGAATAAAATGTTAATACTACTTTAAAGGGAATCCTATGCTTGATGGCGTACCCAATACATAACAACGAGTTTCTTTGAAATCTTACGTTGGGCATTAATAATATAATAATATTATAATAGTTAATTCCTAGACGTTGTAATGGCAGGAATGAAAAAATATAACTACAAAATTATTACATATGTTTGTTAAATATTTTTACATTTATCCAATAAATGTTAGATGCTTAAAATGCAAATGAATCCAATTTTAAGCATAAATTTTCTAATATTCTTTAAAAGGTCGATTAACCACCTTTTGATGGAGAACCCTTTTTAAATATACTTTTGAAAATTTTATATGTTGTATTTGACAAAATAAAATCCTTCTTTATAATCTGGACATCGAAATTTACTTTGTGTAAATTTTTGTTATTTTTCTGATAAAGATCATTTTTAGTGAAAATGTTTCTTTTTAATTCAAAACCTCCTTTTAATATGATTTATTTATATGGATATATTATCTTTTTAATTGAGATTAAAGTGTATTTATAATATATGTTTACCATTTAATCCAATGGTGGTCATTGGAATTAATTTCACTTTGAAATTGGACTTAAACTAGTGTCAATCTTTTAATAGATATTGTTTCTTAAAAACACGCTATTTGTTTTGACAGTGAGAATGAATTATTAAATTAATTATTGCAACTTATATATTTTTAATTTTTTAAAATATACATCATTTTTTAATTCGGAATATCAAATATAGCTTAGGATGAATTTTTGGTATTTTTCTGAAAAACTTCAATTTTTGATAAATAGTGAAACCACTAAGTGGTAGTTAAAGAAACTGATTTTTCATTTAAATGAAACTTTAACACTTCTGTGATTTGATTTTCAAAAATCTGACATACATGGTTGTCATTAGGATGTAAAATGTGGTTCAATTAGATTAAAATAATTTTTTTTGTGAATAATAACTTTTAAGATTTATTAATCGTGATTAGAGGTAATTAGTGTAATTTAAGGTAAAGATAATGTTATAATAATATGAAATGACTTTGAAACATGTCCTACCCTTATTGTATGAGTCATGACCGACCAATACAATCCATGGGTCAACTTGGGGATCCCATGGAGCCACTTTGGTTGGAAAATGACATTAATAACTTTTTATTTAAAGTTAAAATTAAAATGTCACAAACATGTATTGTTTTACTAAATTTTTTTTACATGGGGTTATAAAAGTAATATTTTTGACTATAAATATTAATTCTAAATATAAAAAGATTTCATACATCATGATATTTTTTTTATAATTTTTATACATTAAATAAATTATTTTATTTATGACACCGTGATGATGCAGTGATTACCTCAAAAATGAACGATTTAAATAAAATGAGAAGATAGGGTGAAATATAAGTCCTAAACTTGTAAAAAACCTATTGGATGGGTTTATTTCGAAACCTTATCACCTTATCCTCAAAATATATCCTTTTGGGACCTTTAAAATCTGAAAAGCATTTTATAATAAAGTAATTTTTTATAACTTTCCAAGAGTGCCCCTCCTCCTCTCTTATAAAAGGCCCCCACCTCTACCACCTTACCCACACCTATCAATCCTTTGGATCAGACAAAACCTACCCATTTCATCTCTCCACATCCCTATCTTCATCATTGAAGCCTCACCTTTGGAAGAATGCCCTTCAAGAAACCCTTTTGGTTCAAACCAAGAGGAGTTACCCGATTTAAAGGTAATGTCTTCACTTGTGTTCTTTTGTTTTATTTTGCTTCTCCAAACCCATAAAATCTTTTTTATTCCTTTATTTTGTAACAACAACAGTATCTTCAATATAATATGATGTTGTTATGTGAATTATTCTAGCTATACTTGCACACACCTCCGCCTAATGGTTAAAGAACATACTGTTTCTGTGGATGGCGAATTACTGCCTCACGAAACGATGATTGTTCAATCTTCTCTTAACACCTTTAATGGTGGACATTATAATGTCACTATATTTTATATATGATATATACAATATTTATGTTTTCCATATTCTTCTATATTTTATATTTAAAACATACCTTTATGCTTTTCATGTTGTGCAAATGCGATAATTTCATACGAGGAAGTGTGGACTACCGCCCTCTCATGTAATGTGACTCGTTCATGCAATACATGGAATGTATAAAGAATTAAATTAATGAAATTATGTGACCTATAAAACATATATATTATACTTTAATTATAATATATATATATCTCTCAATTATTTTTAATTCCATTAATATGTCAAAGAAATGAAAGTAGCGTTCATGCGTACGTACGGCTTACCGTCTCCATGAACGGTGCATTTCATTTATTTTTATCTCCAAATGTTATGGAATAGTATAAAATGAATATGTACTCGATATATATGATATTTAAATCATTAATACTATTCTGGATATGATTTACTTATAACTACATGGACAATCATTTTCAAACAAGTTTATTTTTGACTCATGTACCAAACATCAACAAAAACGTCTGATATGAACTCACATTATTAACCAATTATTATAACATTATAATATGTGATATGAATAGAATAATAATATTTAAAGGAGGAACTTAAGAAATTATAAATTTACCAAAGTTTATTATTCATAAATATAAAGAAACGAACAAGAAAAGTCGGACTTGAGGTAAGGGATCCGACCTCTCTCTTTCTTTTCAAGTACCCTATTTTATGTCATTTTATTTATGCTCCATGTTCTTATATTGGAGGGTGTTATTTTATATTAACCATACTGTAATTTTTATTTTAATATGATGATATACCCCCTCTTAATCTCATCAATTCATTTTTATAATTTTTAAGTGGCGCCGTTAGGTTGCCGAATTTTCGTAAGGGATCATACCTCTCTCTTTATTTTTAAGTACTATTTTTATGTTACTTACTTTAAGATCCTCTTTATTATGTTGGGGGATGTTATTTTATATTCCTATTTCTGTAAATTTTATGTTAATATGACGAGAGACCCCATTTTATCTCATGAATCCATTTTTGGAAGTTTTATGTGGCGCCGTTAGGCTGCCGAATTTTTATAAGGGGATTTTCATCTCACTTTTTATTCCCGTGAGATTCATGCTACATTGACCACTATTTCCTTTTGTATGGTGTATTTACTGCCCATTATTTTACTATTTGTATAATATAATCTCATTTATGTGTAGTTACATCTTCATTGTATGACCCTTCTTTCATGGGGTGTATATTTCGAAAGTTGCACAAATCGGTAAGGGAACCTTTCACACTCCTCTTTTTAAAAGACTTATTTTGTTACGTCTTTTAATTTACATATTTTTATGTTGGGATATATTATTCTATATCCTTATTGATGTAAATTTTATGTCCAAGTGATGAGATACCATTTTCTCTCTCATCAACTAATTTTATGAATTTTAAAGTGACACTGTTAGGCTGTCGAATTTTACTAAGGGAACTTCTTAACCCAATTTCGATTTCTTTGGGTTCAACATGTATTTATTGAATATTTCATCCTTTGAATATTTTTGAATGAAATTTGATTGTTTTACACTTAATATTCACATATATTGGGTGTATTTATATTTGTCACACATAATTATGAGATTGATTTATCCTTAATTTAAGGATACCTTCTTTATAAGGGATTTCATCTCATTTTACATTGAGACTTCATTATTGTTATGCACCAATTAACTCTTATATGGTGTATATAATGTCCTTTGGAGAATTATATCATGAATCCATTTATTCTCATGATATTATAAATTTCTGAATTAAATGTTATTCCTCAATTATTGTATTCAAGTGTCTCTCATTTTTTTAAAAACCCTTTAACTAAAATATCATTTTAAATGTTTTAATGATTTATTCTTATAAATATTTATCATTAATATCCATGTTTTCAAAATGGTTTTAATGATTTATTTATATGCATATTAATGGTTTAAAATGTTAAATGCTTCAAAGTGGTATGAGACACTTTGACTCAAAAATCTCTTTATTAAATGTTTTAAATGGTTTTGCAAATGGTTTTTAGAATGGATTCATTATTTCAATATCTTAAAATGTTATATTGTTATTGCAATGTGGGAATGTTATGTTTCCTTTATATGTAATATGATTATGTTATGGTTCTTGGGCATTGTTTATTAAGATGGGTGGTTCCGTGATAAACTAAGGGCGGGTGAGCCCGATATAGCTCTCCAATGCATTGGGTAACGTGAAGGGGTTAAACACTAAGGTTTCTCCGAAGATATTTAGGGAATATACTGTGATGGGTATTCCAAACGTAACTATGAGGGTTACTCCCTACGTAAGAATGTCATGAATGCCTCAGGTTACCTTTATGTCTTATGATTTCTATGAGTTATTCGTAAATCTTATGATTTCATGAGGTATGTTAATTTGCTTATGTTTTATGAGTAAAGTATGATTTCATTGATTCTTATGTATACATGGACTAATGTTTTCTTCCCGTATTTTTATAACCCTTACTGAGCTTTTCATGCTCATCCCAAGTTTTTTTGAAATGTTTTTCACAGGACATAAAGTTGAATATGGTCAAGGATGGGATCAAGGAAATGTCAGGCTGTCTAAAACAAAGAACTAGACATGTATCTTTTGTTCATGAGTTTTTATTTTGTGAAAAAATTGGAAGCTGAGTAGATGTGTCTACTTCGTAATCTTTGAGATGTAATAGTTATGTCCTAATTCTATAAAACTCTAAACCTAAAAAGATCCTCAATGTGAAATATTCATTTAATTCAATAATAAGTAATGTTTAAGGCCGGGTCCTTATAGTTGGTATCAAAGGTCGGTTTAGATAACTTTAGAGGTTAGGGTATTCTTTAATCATAAGTGACATTACCATAATGGATAGGATTATAGAAAGAGTCATAGTTTTTAGATAAAGTGAACGAGTAAGTATATCTTAGTGTTTATCTTCCTCATTAGTACATAATGATTTTGTTGATATACTCACACTGGCATTTATAGTTCTAGTAAATGGATGGATCTAGCAGGCACCAAAGTGACAATGGGTTTGAAGGAAACTGTGGTGGTTCTCTGATTAAGAGACTGGATGAAATGGGGGATTCAATGAGAAATCTCGTGGTTATTGTAAACCAACTATCCGGAGTCATGATCAACCACTTGAACCTTAGTGAGTTCTCTAATGCATCATGTACGAGAGAACCAACTCGACATGGAAGTTCAGGTAATAATTATAATGGTAACCATTAGGGTTTATATGATCCTTACTTTTGAGGTAATTATGGGTTACTATACGTTATGATGGAATATGAACGACATGAGATAAAATTGAGGATAAATTATGTTATGGTTATTTTTTAAGATTTTATCGCGTTTTGGGGAATGTTATAAGAATTATGTAGTTTTGGAAAAAAGACAACACATAGACCGTGTGACAACCTGTCGCGTCTGACGAAGCTACAGGAATTGAACCCACAACCAAAGTGCGACTGGTATTTATCTCCTACCACTGGACTACGTGAAGTCCCGGGTTAGTTTGACTAATTCTTTTTAGTTAGATGATATTGTGAATCTAGAATAAGTTGATTTTGGGTTATCTATGGAAATTATTAACCTATCATGGAGGATATGTGATTAGGTTAATTAAATTTCAGTATGAGACTTTAAGAGTAACTGATGTTATTTGGAGATAAATATTGAGGTTTATCTTGGAAGACTATGTGATTAAATCCTTTAGAGATTTGGGTTTCAGTCTTAGTTTTTATTACTTTGAATAATTTTATTGATAGATGTTTATTGAATGGTCTTTGTTGAACTTAGGGTATTTTTTGACAAATTTTGGAGATTTAGAATAGATTTTTTTATAAAGGATTATCCTTTTGGGGTATTATCTGATCTCACACTAACCTTTTTTGTTTTAGTTTTGGTTAAGGTCTAAAAACATGGGAAGTATATTGTTCTCTTTTATGGATTAGGTGATTCTCTAGAAGTTGATTATAGCTCTCTTAATGTGAACAAGTCATCCTAAATACTCGTCTTTTGGAAAAAATATGAGTTCGTATAAGAAATCTAGTAAAAGTTGAAAGTCAACATGACAAGTAAGTATGTTTAATTATATTTTAGTTAATCTCATAAATAAATTCCTCAATGAAATGTAACTTAAAACCAAAATGATGTCTGTTAATTTTTCCTACTGTGGAATCAAATATCGTTTAACCCATCACAAGTTTGTGATTTTCTTATTATTAACTTTATCCTAAACATGTTTTCTATCACTCTCCATCAGAACATGACCCTTTTTTTTCTCGTCCATATCCATATTTTCCTACTTGGAATAATAGTATGGGTTAACTCAGGTGACCTTTGTACTTCTCTCCCTTTCTTTGAAAGTGATAGTTTTACTGACTCTTGTTCTGATGTGGGACTTTCAATGAAGTTTCCAAGCCCAATTTTGAAATTGCGAGGACACAATTCCAAAAAGGGGGGAAGGATGTAACATAAAAGGTAAATAAATAATATTACATTATAATGTTTATCAATATTTGTGAATAAAATGTTAATACTACTTTAAAGGGAATCCTATGCTCGATGGAGTACCCAATTTGTAACAACGAGTTTCTTTGAAATCTTACGTTGCACACTAATAATATAATAATATTATAATAGTTAATTCATAGCCGTTGTAATGGAGGGAATGAACAGAAATAACTAAAAAATGATTAAATATGTTTGTTAAATATTTTTATATTTATCCAATAAATGTTAGAGGCTTAAAATGCAAATGAATCCAATTTTAAGCATAAATCTTATAATATTCTTTAAAAGGTCGATTAACCGCCTTTTGATGGAGAACCCTTTTTAAATATACTTTTGACAATTTTATATGTTGTATTTGACAAAATAAAATCCTTATTTAGAATCTGGACATCAAAATTTACTTTGTGTAAATTTTTGTTATTTTTCCGATAAAGATCATTTTTAGTGAAAATGTTGCATTTCAATTCAAAAACTCATTTTAATCTGATTTATTTATATGGATAGATTATCTTTTTAATTGAGATTAAAGTTTATTTAGAATATATTTTTACCATTTAATCCAATGGTGGTCATTGTAATTAATTTCACTTTGAGATTGGACTTAAACTAGTGTCAATCTTTTAATAGATATTATTTTTTAAAAACACGCTATTTGTTTTGACAGCGGGAATGAATTATTAAATTAATTATTGGAACTTATATATTTTGAATTCGGAATATCAAATATATCTTAGGATGAATTTTTGGTATTTTTCTGAAAAACTTCAATTTTTGATGAATAGTGAAACCACTAAGTGGTAGTTAAAGAAACTAATTTTTCATTTAAATGAAACTTTACCACTTCTGTGATTTGATTTTTAAAAATCCGACATACATGGTTGTCATTATGAAGTAAAATGCGGTTCAATGAGATTAAAATAATTTTTTGGTGAATAGTAACTTGTAATATTTATTAATCGCGATTAGAGGTAATTAATGTAATTTAAGGTAAAGATAATGTTATAATAATATGAAATGACCTTGACACATGTCCTACCCTTATTGGATGAGTCATGGACGACCAATACAATCCATGGGTCAACTTGGGGACCCCATGGAGCCACTTTGGTTGGAAAATGACATTAATAACTTTTTATTTAAAGTTAAAATTAAAATGTCACAAACATGTATTGTTTTACTAATTTTTTTTTACATGGGGTTATACAAGTAATATTTTTGACTATAAATATTCATTATAAATATAAAAATATCTCCTACATAATGATATTTTTTTTATAATTTTTAGACCTTAAATAAATTATTTTATTTATGACACCGTGATGATGCAATGATTACCTCATAAATGAACGATTTAAATAAAATGAGAAGATAGGGGAAATCTAAGTCTTACACTTGTCACAAACCTATTGTATAGTTGGATTTAGAAAACTTATCACCTTATCCTAAAAATATATCCTTTTGGGACCTTTAAAATCTGAAAAGAATTTTATAATAAAGTAATATTTTATAACTTTCCAAGAGTGCCCCTCTTCCTCTCTTATAAAAGGCCCCCACCTCTACCACCTTACCCACACCTCTCAAGCCTTTGGCTCGGCCAAACCCTGCCCATTTCATCTCTCCACATCCCTCTCTTCATCAATGAAGCCTCACCTTTGGCAGAATGCTCTTCAAGAAACCCTTTTGGTTCAAACCAAGAGGAGTTACCTGATTTAAAGGTAATGTCTTCACTTGTGTTCTTTTGTTTTATTTTGCTTCTCCAAACCACTAAACTCTTTTTTATTCCTTTATTTTGTAACAACAATAGTATCTTAAATATACTAGGATTTTTTTATGTGAAATATTCGAGCTACACTTACACACACCTTCGTCTAATGGTTAAAGAACATACTATTTCTATGGATGCCGAATTACTGCCTCACGAAATGATGATTGTTCAATCTTCTCTTAACACCTTTCATGGTGGCCATTATGATGTAACTGTATTTTATATATGATATAGATGGTATTTATGTTTTCCATATGCTTCTATATGTTATATTTAAAACATACCTTTATGCTTTGCATGTTGTGAAAATGCGATAATTTCATACGAGGAAGTGTGGACTACCGCCCCTCAAGTGACGTGACTCGTTCATGTAATACATGGAATGTATAAAGAATGAAATTAATGAACTTATGTGACCTATAAAACATATATATTACACTGTAATTATAATATATATATATCTCTCAATTATTTTTAATTCCATTAATATGCCAAAGAAATGAAAGTAGCGTTCATGCGTACGTACGACCTACCGTCTCCATGAACGGTGCATTTCATTTATTTTTATCTCCAAATGTTGTGGAATAGTATAAAATGAATATGTACTGGATATATATGATATTTAAATCATTAATACTATTCTGTAGATGATTTACTTATAACTACAAGGACAATCATTTTCAAACAAGTTCATTTTTGACTCATGTACCAAACATCGACAAAAACGTCTGATATGAACTCACATTATTAACCAATTATTATAACATTATAATATGTGATATGAACAGAATAATAATCTTTAAAGGAGGACCTTAATCAATTATAAATTAAAAAAAGTTTATTATTCAGGATTATAAAGAAACAAACAAGACAATTCGGACTTGAGGTAAGGGATCCGACCTCTCTCTTTCTTTTCAAGTACCCTCTTTTATGTCATTTCATTTATGCTCCATGTTATTATGTTGGAGGATGTTATTTTATATTAACCATAATTTATTTTTTATTTTTATATGATGAGATACCTCCTCTTACTCTCATCAATTCATTTTTAGAAATTTTAAGTGGCGCTGTTATGCTGCCGAATTTTCGTAAGGGATCCTACCTCTCTCTTTATTTTGAAGTACTCTTTTTATGTAACTTACTTTAAGATCCTATTTATTATGTCAGGGGAAGTTCTTTTATATTAATATTTCTTTAAATTTTATGTTAATATGATTATAGAACCTATTTTATCTCATCAATCCATTTTTGGACGTTTTAAGTGGTGCCGTTAGGCTGCCAAATTTTCATAAGGGGATTTTCATCTCACTTTTTATTCCCGTGAGATTAATGCTACATTGACCACTATTTACTTTTGTGTGGTGTATGTAATGAACATTATTTTACTATTTTTATAATATACTCTCATTTATGGGTAATTAAATCTTCATTGTATGAACCTTCTTTCATGGGGTGTACATTTCGAAAGTTGCCCAAATCGGTAAGGCAACCTTTCACACTCATCTTTTTAAAAGACTTATTTTGATATGTCTTTTAATTTACATATTTTTATGTTGGGATATTTTATTCTATATCCTTATTGATGTAAATTTTATGTCCAAGTGATGAGATACCATTTTCTCTCTCATCAACTAATTTTTTGAATTTTAAAGTGACGCTGTTAGACTGTCGAATTTTACTAAGGGAACTTCTTAACCCAATTTCGATTTCTTTGGGTTCAACATGTAGTTATTGAATATGTCATCCTTTGAATATGTGAGAATGAAATTTGATTGTTTTACACTTAATATCCACATATATTGGGTGTATTTATATTTGTCACACATAATTATGAGATTGATTTATCCTTAATTTAAGGATACCTACTTTATAAGGGATTTCATCTCATTTTACATTGAGACTTAATTATTGTTATGAACCAATTAACTCTTATATGGTGTATATACTGTACTTTAGAAAATTATATCATGAATCCATTTATTATCATGATATTATAAAGTTCTGAGTTAAATTCCATTCCTCAATTATTGTATTCAAGTGTCTCTCATTTTGTTAAAAACCCTTTAACTAAAATATCCTTTTAAATGTTTTAATGATTTATTTTTATAAATATTTCTCATTAATATCCATGTTTTCAAAATGGTTTTAAGGATTTATTTATATGGATATTAATGTTTTAAAATGTTAAATGATTCAAATTGGTATGGGACACTTTGATTCAAAAATCTCTTTATTAAATGTTTTAAATGGTTTTGAAAATGGTTTTTAGAATGGATTCATTATTTCAATATCTTAAAATGTTATATTTTTATTGAAATGTGGGAATGTTATGTTTCCTTTATATATCATACGATTATGTTATGGTTCTTTGGCATTATTTATGAAGACTGGTGGTTCCGTGATAAACTAAGGGTGGGTGAGCCCGATATAGCTCTCCAATGCATTGGGTAACGCGAAGGGGTTAAACACTAAGGTTTCTCCGAAGAGATTTATGGAATATAATGTGATGGGTATTCCAAACGTAACCATGAGGGTTACTCCCTACGTAAGAATGTTATGAATGCCTCATGTTACCTTTATGTCTTATGATTTCTATGAGTTATTCATAAATCTTATGATTTCAGGAGGTATGTTAAATTGCTTATGTTTTATGAGTAAATTATGATTTCATTGATTCTTATGTATACATGGACTAATGTTTTCTTTCCGTATTGTTATTACCCTTACTGATCCTTTTATGATCATCCCATGTTTTTTTTGAAATGTTTTTCACATGACATAAAGTTGAATAGGGTCAAGGATGGGATCAAGGAAATGTTAGGCTGTCTAAAACAAGGAACTAGACATGACTCTTTTGTTCATGAGTTTTTATTTTGTGAAAAAATGGAAGATGAGTAGATGTGTCTACTTTGTAATCTTTGAGATGTAATAGTTATGTCCTAATTCTCTAAAACTCTAAACCTGAAAAGATCCTCAATGTTAATTATTCATTTAATTCAATAATAAGTAGTGTTTAAGGCCATGTCCTTATAGTTCCCTAGAGAATGCATACCTCCAAAACCACAACATATCCTAGATTGATCCCCTTAGTCATTTACATCTCACCACATCATGGATCATGGAATGGATAAATCATCCTCACAATTTTTGTAATCTTTCACAACTCATCATTCTTGGACATAATGATACCATTCCCTTCAACAGTAGAGTTTTTCACTTTCTATTCAACATAGGAAAATCACCTCAATCCAGGAGACACTACACCCTCTAAAATGAGATGAAAAATTTTATGGATATCAAATATGATGAGGTCCCCCAAAATTGGTTATTTCAAATAACGGGTTCACTAAGAACAAGAAGTGAAAACTTTCACTACCAAAGTACCAAACAATTACAAGGATAGCCTGAACCATATGTTTTTTTGGAAACTGTAGATCTAAAACTCAACTATACACCTTAATAAAACATATAAACTCTTATTTGGCCCCACCAAATCCCATAAAAAATAAAGAAATGGATCAGATAAATATTGTAATTTTATAATATTGATCAATTAGCTTGGTATATTCTCCCATAGTTATCAAAATAATGTGAAAATGATTATTATAAATATATTTATTTATTCTGATAAAAAACTATAAATTTAAAAAGGTAACCACTATTCCCTCAGAATATTTAACTCATGAAATTTCACTCCATATAATATTTAATGCCTCAAATTAGAAAATTATGAAATTTTACTTGAATATCTATAAAGAACATTCGATTTTTTTATTCTATAAAGGAAAACATATTTTTTATTATTTTTCATTGAAAAAATTACTAATGGTAATATCCAATTATAATTTTCCCATAGATCAAAGTATATATTATTTTATTCTAATAATATTAATGAATTTATATGATCCTTATATTTACCTATCTCATTAAGAATTATATAAAGAAACATTTCAAACACATTCTTCTAAATGAGCATAACATTGAGATTATGGTGAAAAAAATAAAATTACCAATATGAGTGAATGTAAAATATTCCTATATTAATTCATTATTTTCTTTCAATTTTATTTAAAATAATGATATGTATTTTTCTAAATTAATTTAACAAAATGTATTTTCTATACTCTCTTATGACATTAGACAATTGATCTAAGATCTATGATTTGGATAATAACATCAGAATAATCCGAAAACCAAATTTTCCAATGAATAAAAATGTATTAAAATGAAATCAATGAAATTTATTAAGGAATTAATGAGTAGTCCAGAAATAACACTTTTTTTATTTTTAATCTATCATTTAGGCCTATATTCAATGTCCCAAACTCTGTATGTAAAATAAGCATGTGTTCGAAAAGAAAAAATTTCATGCCTGGAAAAGTCACTAATGTTAAAGATTGGGAAAATATGAATTCTGAACATTTTTTTCTAGATACATTTTACTTTAATATAATAAAATTCCATAACTATTGTAATTCTTGGATAAGAGAATAAAGATAAACATCAATATTTTCCATGAATTTTATTTTTAGGACTAATAATTAATGTTATGAAATATATTTTTTTCATACACATCCAAGGAGGAAAATTATAGGCACTAAAAATCATCCATATTATATAATTTCTACTTAAATACCAAAAATGATGGAATTTATGAGTTACCAATCCCAAAAACAAATCTCTATAAATATTTATGTGATGAATAATCGAGATTCAATATTTTTAAATTTCTTATAAGTCATATGTACTCATCATTATTATTATTCAATGCATTGAACTTATTGTGTTTAGTGGTTTTTGATGACATTAACAATATTTTTAGTCTTTCTTTTAATGAAAAGTATTTTAAATCCATCATTTTATTTTACCTTTTCAATTTCTTAATGGTAGTATGTTGATTAAGATTAACATAATTATTTATTTCCATTCATCTATAATTTTAACATATTTACACCATTTTCTATTAGAATATTCTTCAAATTAAAAAATATAATAATTTTAACATGAATTAATATTCATATAAATTATTCCAGGATTGATAATAACCTTATCCATCTCAAAAAATAATGTAGGGAACTAACCTTCAGGACATTTATCCCGAAATAATTCCATTACCATAGAAATTATTTATTAATCTTTATGGGCACATGGTGTTACGAAACAACTGTAGAATTGTTTATTTTAAATACATTGAATGTGATTCATATAATTCCTAATTTATATATTCAACTAATTTTGATATGTATTTTTTTCCTTAATTATGTTTTCAATTTTATGAGTCTAAAAAATGTCATCCATTAATATATTATCATCCTGAACATTTCTACCTATAATTCCAAATCCAAAATTAATATTTTCAACATAAAAATGTCGATAAACTAATGAGTTATAGTCTCAATGGTGTTTTCTTATTGTTATTGATGTTATTAATATTTTAATGACTTATTATATTCCCTCATTACTGATTTTATATGAAATCACTACTGGAAAACTAACCTTTACCAATAGTTTGGAACCGTTGGTATAGGCCTCCAAACCGTTGGTATAGCCTATACCAACGGTTTGGAGAACCGTAGCCAAGTAAGCCATTGGGATAGGTCTATACCAACGGTTTTCCAAAAACTGTTGGTATAGGTAATATGAAATCTATACCAACGGTAATGGAACCATTGGTATATAAATTCCAAAAATAAAACATCCGCTGGGATTTGATCCCAGGACCCCTCATTTATTATTGAACGACTCAACCACTAACCTAACATGACTTTTGTGATCATAATTACATAAATATATATATGTATTCTCATAAATATTTTAAATTTTGATTTATATAATTTTCTCGGTACGAAGGTCCGATAAAAAATGAAAGTACCTATACCAACGGTTGTTAAAACCGTTGGTATAGACCTGAATTTTGGCCCACTTTTCCCAACGGTTTGGACAAACCGTTGGGAAAGGTAGACCTATCCCAATGGTTTGGCCAAACCGTTGGGAAAAGTGGCATATTTGGGGACCTTTCCCAACGGTTTGGCCAAATCGTTGGGATAGGTCCACCTTTCCCAACGGTTTGTCCAAACCGTTGGGAAAAGTGTCCAATTTGAGGGCCTTTCCCAACAGTTTGGCCAAACCATTGGGAAAGGGGACCTATACAAACGGTTTTTGCAAACCGTTGGTATATAAGCGTTGGGAAAGATCTAATTTTCAGTAGTGAATGTGCATAATTTGTGTTAAATATTAATGTTTTAATATTAAGTATAATTTTTGAGCATTTTTTGAAGTAGTCCAATTGAGTCAGTTTAATGTTTTAATAATAAATATCCCTATACTGATACAAATTGTGTGGTTCTTGTTTTCTAGGATTATTATTTCAATATAAAACATTTCATTAGAAGGTACCATGAGCCAATTCGGCCATTTGAAGAGTCATATGGTCCTCACAAACAAGACCAAAGAATCTGTGAACAAACTGAACCAACATTGAAGATTGATTTTCTGGGCTCAATACAGAAGTCCAAAAACATTAACTCTCCACAATAATTCTTGGGACACTTCATGTAATCTTGGATAAAAATTTCAATGCCCAAATCTAAGTATAAGGGGCCCAAATGAAGCTTTCATTTCAAGCCCACCATTATGGCCGAGAATTAAAATCAGTATAGTATTCATGACATAACTCATGATGAAAGCATCAAATCGATCTGAGATTTTTCATTGTGAAAGAGGAGATATAGGTGGACGACTTTGTTGAATAACCCATTCGTATTAGAAGGAATATTCATATTAAAATACTCTTTCACATTCTGGACTTCAAAAAGACTGGATTGAAATGGACAGTTTTACTTTGTTTAATCAACCGGACATAACTTTTGATCCTTAAGTCAAAATGACTGAAAATGTTGATATTAGTCGGAAAAATTTATTATCTACAACTATGAATAAGGAGATTGCTCGAGATTCGGCTGTCTTGATGTCCATATCTGCGAGCCAAGTGGAGGTGTATTTCTGGAATGTAAACAGTCCACCACCTTGGGCTATAAATACATCCCCTCCTCTCCTTTCAAAAGGGTTGGCATTTCAGAAGAGAGGAGATCATATTGGCACGACCAAATCTATGCCAAAATCTTGGGAGGATCTTCCATACTCAAGTTTTCACTTTAGAGACCTTTCCTCCTCTCTTTGTTTTCACTTACTTTTGTGTTCTTCGTTTTTGTAATTTTGCAAGTCCTTTCTTTTGTAATTCTATTTTAATGAAAGTTTCTTCTTCAATATCTCTTATTATCCTCCACCTTCTGTATTTTAATATTTATGTTCTTAAAATAGTTTAAATTCAGTTCAATCCCCTTCCCTTCCTTAGCTTCCTCATTCAATCGAAAGTTCGTTTTTAATTATCATCATTGTTCGTGTGTGTGTGTCGATGTACCACTCTTTTTTTATCCCTTTATTTTTCTTCTCTTATTAATTTATAATCATAATTATTATAACCAGATTATTAAACACACAAATTTCTGAGTAAATCTCTCATTGGTTTGAGTTATAATTTAGGTATGTTAAGTGATTGAGAGCTTCTGCTCGATGAATATTCTTTGAATTAACATTGTGTATGTTGGACTTAACATGTCATGGATTAATGAATTGTTTTGTTTAACATGTGGTTTCCATGGATTATTGGAACTATAAATACACCACCATAAACAAGTACTGATTGATTTTAGAATTCTTGTTAAGTTAAGGCTTGGATTAAAGCTTTAACACTTAGGAATTATAATCGACGTCAACTTGTGAAGTGGGTGTTAATTTAAATGAAATATAAAGCAAAGCTCAAGGATATCACAAGCTTAACTCCCTAATAATGAACTCACCCCAATATTTATCAATTTGTTAAATAAATTATAGTCAATCAATCATTTCAATTAATCTCTACAACAAACCCCCCTAATCAAAATACAATCAACTAAAAACAAACGACTACTACAAAGTATCATCACCGAGGATTCGACCCGAGTGATGCTATACACATTAGCAGAGCACCATAACTTTGACCGGTCGATAGGAGACAATCGGCCGTGCATTTCAAATGGTGCCGTTGCTGGGGATGGTGCTTTATGTAGTCATTAGTTTATGGTTATTGTAAAAAAAACCCAAAAAAAAAACAAAATTTTAAAAAAAATTGAAAAAAAACACAAAGAAAAACCCATCTTCCTCTTAAAAATCATAAACTGAAAACTAAAAAGAAAAACCCGTATTCATCTTTCTTCCAAAATCTCTCTAAATGCCTCGTAGCCTCCCAAACAATCCCTCGGATTTGTTTGACCCTGAAATTGAGCGAACACTTCGCCAACTTAGGAGGAACATAAGAGATACTCAAATAATTCAAGAACCAGTCCTCATCCAACCAGTTGAAATTGAAATGGCCAATCCTAGGGAACAAACCCTAAAAGAACTCACTGCCCCTGATATGAATTACCAACCTCTTGGTATTCAATATCCACACATAGAAGCTGACTTCGAACTAAAATCGAGTTTGATTCATCTTCTCCCTCATTTTCACGGGCTAGCTGGTGAGGATCCACATCTTCACCTTAAAGAGTTCCAAGTAGTATGCTCTACCATGAAGCCTCAAGGGGTTTCTGAAGAACAAATCAAACTCCGAGCATTCCCTTTTTCCCTAGCTGACACTGCTAAGTCATTGCTCTACTACCTACCTCCTGGTTCCATAACCACATGGAATGACATGAAGCGGCTTTTCTTAGAAAAATTCTTTCCTGCTTCTCGTACTACTTTTATCCGAAAGGAAATAAGTGGTATTCGTCAGTTCCCAAGTGAATCACTCCATGATTATTGGGAGAGGTTCAAAAATCTTATTGCAACCTGCCCACATCATCAAATCCCTGACCAAATCATGATCCAATAATTCTATGAGGGGTTATTGGCTATGGAGAGAACTCTTATAGATGCCGCAAGTGGCAGTGCTCTTGTTGATAAAACTCCTGCAGCTGTAAGAGATCTCATAAGTAACATGGCTGCAAACACACAAAAATTCCATACTCGAACACATGCTCAAGTCAAACAAGCCCAAGATAATCAATCAATTGATCTGAACAAAATGACCGAGTGGATGAGTGAACTTACAGGTCTTGTGCGACAACTAGTTGTGTCTACCAAATCCCCAACCTCGTCTTCTCCACAATCAATGTTTCTTGGACCTATCAAAAACTGTGGAATCTACAACTCTCCATCTCATCCAACTGACACATGTCCACAACTTCAAGAGGATCAATCCGATTTATCTGGACCAATGGATCTCAATGCAGCATATGCTCAGCGGAACACCAATCGTCAACTATCAGGTCAATTTGTTAGAAACTTCAACCAACCTCACTCTAAGCCCTTCTCCTCTAACTTTAACTAAGGATTGAGGTATGGTAATCCTGTCTCACATCCCCCTCAATTCCCCGCTCAAAACCCAAACCAATTCCAATATGGTTAAGGTGGTGGTAACTTCCATCAACCATATCCTTTTGTTCCTCAACCTCAAAGGAACAATCCTCCTCCTGGATTCCATTATCCTAGTGAGCCTTCCCAATTCCAAAACCAATACAATCGATTTCCCAAGAACGAAAATCAAGGCAATCCCAATCCAGGACAAGCCTCTTCTTCCAAGAAACCATGGGAAAGTGAAGTGGAAGATCTTGCCACCTTCACCCGTTCTAGTCTCAAAAAAATTGAAACTCAAATAGGTCAACTTTCATCCTACCTGAGTCATAAGCAACCATATAATTCTTCCCAACTTCCAGCTCAACCATTACCCAACCCCAAGGGTAATGTAAGTGCAATTTCAATTAGATCGGGAAAGCACATTGCTATGCCTCAAGATAAGTCCTGTAGCCCTCCTTTGAATGTTGACCTAGAAAATGAAAAGAAAAAGAAAATTGAAAAGGAATCTGAATCCATTCCATCACCACCTTCTATTCTACTTAAGAACCCAATTCCTTTTCCTCAATCTGTTTCTAAGACAAGGAAGTCCTTTGAACCTGATCCTGAAATGGTCGACATGTTTAGACGTGTTGAAGTCAACATTCCTATTTTAGATGCCATCAAACAAATTCCTAAGTATGCCAAGTTTCTAAAGGAGTTGTGTACCCACAAGAGGAAACTTAGGACCTTTGAAAATGTTTCCACCTAGCAGTCCATACCCATTAAGTGCAAAGATCCAGGTACCTTTACGGTTCCATGCCAAATTGGAAGTTCCAACTTTGATGATGCACTCATAGACCTAGGAGCCTCAATTAATGTCATGCCCAAATCCATATTCTCCCACCTTGGTCTAGGTCCCTTGAACCCAACGGGTGTTGTCATTCAGTTAGCCAATTGAAGCACAGCTAGTCCTGAGGGAATAATTGAGGATGTCCTTGTTCGAGTAAATGATATTATCTTCCTAGCTGACTTCTATGTCCTTGACCTGGAAGGTGAGACAACTTCTTGCAAATATCCTTTGATTCTAGGAAGACCATTACTTATGACATCTAAAACCAAAATTGATGTCCACACTGGCATCTTATCCATGTAATTTGGCGACCAAATGGTTAGGTTCAATATTTTTCAATCCATGCGATACCCATTAGAGAATCAATCTGTATTGTCTATCCATGTTTCTAAAACTCCCTATGAGAGTGTGTTGAATCCTAATCCATCATGTTCTTCCTGTTCTACTAATAGAGGAATTTGTGAATATTGGATCCTCACTGACCAAGTGATTAATGGTGAAATTGATGTTGACATTACAAATGCAAACTCCATTGATCTAAAGGATATTGAAAACTATTTGGAATCTCATCTCACCTCTGACCTCCAATGATCCAACATGGATGGTAATGAGGAAAATGATCTAGAATGCTCATTTTTTGATTCAGATCAGATTATACCACATTCTTCCTTTCCTATCCATGATTCTAAAAAAAAATTTATATGTGAAGTGAACCTTGAACCAATGTGTTTATATTGTCTTGATGGTAGTGATGCTTGTGATATTTTTACCCTAATTAATAAAGTGATCACTGGTGAGGTTGAAATTGACCATTCTTTGGCAAACAACATTGAAATAAAGGATATTTAAAATTTTATTCAGTCATATGACTCCACTGATCCTAATTACTCTACATCGGTAAGTGATGAAATAAATGAGTCAAAAACAATTAGGATCTCATACTCTGCTTTTGTGTTATCTGATCCTTACATAAATGAACCATCAGAATTGAGCCATCTTTATGAATTTCCAAGAATTGAAAACCATCACTTTGTGGATGAAATCATTCCTTAGGTTGAAGACCAAAGTGAGGATAGAAATATTCTCTTTTCAACCCCATTGAATTGCAAGCAAACTAACAAGGATGGGAAGAAATTATCCAATGAATCATCAGGCCTCCCAAAGAAAAAGTTTTTCTGGAAGCACACTGGAGTTGAGAAAATACGATGGCCACCATCATACTATGGGTAATCCACTGCAATTGTCTAGCTATAGACAAATAAATGCAGTGCTTCTTGGGAGGCAACCCATGTTTTCTTTTACTTTTAGGAAATTTTAATTTCTTTTCAGTTTTTCATTAGATGAATAATGAATTTTCTTTTTCAGGTAACTTCCCACTATCCTAGAACCACCTCGACTTCCACTGGCTCCCCAACTTCTCTAGCCGACCTACCACTAGATGGAGAAGGCGACCCACCAAATCCAAACCAGGGGGCACCACTTTCCCTTTAACTCTCTCTCTATCTCTTCATCTCTTTACCTGTTTCTTCTTCTTATTCTCTCCTTCATTTTTTACCCTTTTTTTTTCAAACCTTTTTTTCTCTTTCTTGTGAGGGTGTGTATTTTAAAAAAACCGTAAAAACTAACAAAAAAAATCAAAAAACAAAATCACCTAAAAGAATAAAAAAAGAGTCATGCTTACTCACCATCGATTTTTGAAATTTTGTCCAACCATTTTGGGGAGTTAACAGACATGTTTTCATCTCAATTTTTTTTTATTTTCATCATAAAATTGGATAAAGAATCTTATGTCAAAAGAAACAAATTTTGAATGCTCTATTTTTGATTTGGAAAATGCCTTTCCCAAACCATGAGAACAAACAATTGGTTTCATGCCAAGGCCACCTATGCCCATATTTTCAAAATGTGTGTTTTCACCCCCATTTGTGAGTCTTGAGTTTGTGGACCTTTGAACTGAATTTCCTACCTTAGTGTGTATTAATATGATAGAGGCATTTTCTGAACCACATAAAAATCACAATAGCCAAATAGCCTCCCATTTCCCTTACATTAATCCTCCTTTTGAAAGCCCATTTAGCCTATGAAAACCTTTTCTTTGATAGCCACATTACAATCCCAATACCTTATCCCACCCAATATCAACATGGATTTTCATTGCATAAGTTTTTGAAATTTAAGTGTGGGGGGGGGGATGGATTTCATTTTTGGGTATCATTTCCTTACTTTCTGGTGTGTTATCATATGATTGAAGGAAAGCATCCATTTTAGTGTGTGGGGGAGGTTGTCATTCAGTGAATGTATTGTACAAATGATATTGAAAAGTGTTCAAAAAAAATATTCAAAAAAAAAGCACAATCAAAAAAAAAATCAAAAAAAAAAATGAAAAAAATGGGTTCTGTCTTGGGTAGGTCAAAAATCACTCTTCTTAAACCTTTGATCTTGTTATAACTATTACAATTAGTGTCATGAGGAGATAAATTATGGGTTGGGTTATGAGTGTGAGATCTTTTCCAAGTTCAACTTTCGAAAAAACAAAGAAAAAAAAGGAGAAAAAAAAGAACACTTGCATTATATTCTTATTGGGAGAAGTTTTTTATTTTGTAAATATTCTATCTTCTCATTACCTTCATATTTTCTTCCTCTACTGTGTCTTTCTTCACACAATTATTCCCTTGTAAATATGTGTTTTCATTTCCTTCCATGTTTTATTTCAAAAAAAATGTGCATTGTTTTTCTATGTTGGTGTTTTACCCCTCTTCTTCTCTCTTGGACATTATATTCCTACCATCCCATAGCCACAAAAAACCCCTTTAAAATACCTCTTGATTCTTGTTCACTTTGGATAGGGATTGGAAGATGAGATCTCTTTTCAAACTCTAAGATTTTCACTTTTGGTTGGTGAAAGAGTGAACCTTCACAAATGAATATTATCATCTTGAGAGGTGTGAGTTTTGAGTGTCCACATTTTCCATTTCTAAATTTGAGCATGAAAAAATGAATTAGTTTTGGAACATTGTTTCTGTAACAACTTGTGGTGGAATTCAAAATGGATGAGTGAAATAGTCTAAACCTCCCCTGATTGGATAAAACAAAATTTTAAAATCTGTTGGTGAGTAAAAATGATTTTTTCATGTTTTTATATTTGTTGTACATGAGGACATGCACAAAAATAAGTGTGGGGAGTTGATTTTATTAATATTTTCATGACTTATTATATTCCCTCTTTACTTATTTTATATGAAATGTGCATAATTTGTGTGAAATATTAATGTTTTAATATTAAGTATAATTTTTGAGCATTTTTAGAAGTAGTCCAATTGAGTCTGTTTAATGTTTTAATAATAAATATCACTATTCTGATCCAAATTGTGTGGTTCTTATTTTTTAGGATTATCCTTTCAATATAAAACATTTCATTAGAGGTTACCATGATCCAATTCTGCCATTTGAAGGGTCATATGGTCCTCACAAACAAGACCAAAGAATCTGTGAACAAACTGGACTAGCATTGAAGATTGATTTACTGGGATCAATCCAGAAGTCCAAAAACATTAACTCTCCACAATAATTCGGGGGACAGTACATGTAATCTTGGATAAAAATTTCATGGCCCAAATATAAGTATAATGGGCCCAAATGAAGCTTTCAAGTCCAGCCCACCATTCTGGCCGAGAATTAAAATCAGTATAGTATGCATGACATATCTCATGATGTAAGCATCAAATCGAGCTGAGATTTTTCATTGTTAAAGAGGAGATATAGGTGGAAGACTTTGTGAAAGAACCCATTCGTATTTTAAGGCATATTAATATTCAAAAACTCTTTAACATTCTGGTCTTCAAAAAGACTGGATTGAAATGGACAGTTTTACTTTGTTTAATCAACTGACCATAACTTTTTATCCTTAGATCCAAATGACTCCAAATGTTGAGAGTAGTCGGACAACTTTATTATCTACAACTTTAAAGAAGGATATTGCTCTAGATTAAGCTGTCTTGATGTCCATATATGCGAGCCAAGTGGAGGGGTATTTCTGGAATGTAAACAGTCCACCACCTTGGGCTATAAATACATCCCCTCCTCTTCTTTCAAAAGGGTTGGCATTTCAGAAGATACGAGATCATATTGGCACGACCAAATCTGTGCCAAAGGCTTGGGAGGATCTTCCATACTCAAGTTTTCACTTGAGAGACCTTTCCTCCCCTCTTTGTTTTCACTTACTTTTGTGTTCTTCGTTTTTGTAATTTTGTAAGTCCTTTCTTTTGTAATTCTGTTTTAATGAAAGTTTCTTCTTCAATATCACTTATTATACTCCACCTTATGTATTTTAATATTTATGTTCTTAAAATAGTTTAAATTCAGTTCAATCCCCTTCCCTTCTTTAGCTTCTTCATTCAATCGAAAGTTCGTTTTTAATTATCATCATTGTTCGTGTGTGTGTGTCGACGTACCACTCTTTTCTTATCCCTTTCTTTTTCTTCTCTTATTAATTTATAATCATAATAATTATAACCAGATTATTAAACACCCAAATGTCGGAGTAAATCTCTAATTGGGGTGAGTTATAATTTAGGTATGTTAAGTGATTGAGAGATTCTTCTCGATGAATATTCTTTGAATTAACATTGTGTATGTTGGACTTAACATGTCATGGATTAATGACTTGTTTTGTTTAACATGTGGTTTCCATGGATTATTGGAACCATAAATACACAACCATAAACAAGTACTGATTTATTTTAGAATCCTAGTTAAGTTAAGGCTTGAATTAAAGCTTTAACACTTAGGAATTATAATCTACGTCAACTTGTGAAGTGGGTGTTAATTTAAATGCAATATAAAGCAAAGCTCAAGGATATCACAAGCTTAACTCCCTAATAATGAACTCACCCCAATATTTATCAATTTGTAAAATAAATCATATTCAATAAATCATTTCAATTAATCTCTGAAACAAACCCCCCTAATAAAAATACAATCAACTAGAAACAAACGACTACTACAAAGTATCATCTCCGAGGATTCGACCCGAGTGCTGCTATACACATTAGCAGAGAACCGGAACTTTGACCGGTCGATAGGAGACAATCAGCCATGAGTTTCAGTGATAAAAGTATCATTTATCTAGTTCTGAAAGTCCTTTTCCACAATTAGGGTGTTAAATTATTTAATCTGATACTAGAAATAATATCTTGAACTTTATGTAATGTTATATTCACCATTCCAATCCCACCACACATAATGAGAAGAAAACTATCTCCATATCAAGTTCTTAAATAATTCATCTCCTTCTACTATGATTTGAATATATTTTTAGGACCTAGAAATTTTATTTTCTATCCATGGATTAATTTTCAATTACCAAATACAAAAATATCTCTAAACCCTTAGCATAGTGAGGTGTGTTTCGGGGTAAAATGATCATCATTTTATTCAATGCTAAATGATTGTATACACATTAAAATGAAAAAAGATTATTATATAAATATTAATGAATAAAATAATACATTTTATTTAAAAATATAGAGCATTAATTTTTTTTTTAAATTACACAAAAAAGGTATATTACAGTTGAAAATTTAAATTTAAATTTAGTTTCGAATTATGTGTAAAAATTTATATAAATAATATAAAATTAAATGGTTAATTCATGAAGTTCGCACATTTGAAATAAAAATAGAACCTATATTATAAGTTCCCACCACATCAATATAGAATCAGAAATCCACTTTACAAAATATAAGCTTACACTCACCCAAACATCAATAATATTATTTTAATAAAAAAACTATGACCTCACATACAAAAGTTAGTAATTCAAGAATTTATTTTCATAACATCAGCCTAAAAATTTATCACGTCTTTATAAAAATGGAATCTCTTGTATGATCAGAAATAGTAATTGGATCAATAATAACCAAAAAAATATTACCACTCATTAACTTGAGACAATTTATCTTCCAAATTTTAAAAATGGAAACACATTTAATCTAAAAATAAATTTACTGTAGTATTTAGTGGCGGTATCTATATTAAAGTTGAATTAAATCACAAATTATGGATTTGGTTGAGAATTTGGGATCTGATACATATCATTGTAATTAAATACAAGTAATCTTACTTAGGGAATATCATATGGGTTTGATCATAAAAGTGAATAATTTAAATATTTTTTATTCTATTAATTTATTTTCATTAATTAATCACGTTCTCAAAATTATTAGGAATCAATTTAATAGATATATTTATAATTATTATGTTGAAAATGTAATAATCAAATAAATGAACCAAATTTAATTTGTTTCACCTTAAATTTGGATTGTAGTTTATGTTTATTGGTGACATAAATACATCGATTAAAAAAAAATAAAAATTATATTTTTATAAGGTTTTTGGATCAAAACATTATTTAGGGAATATTGAATAATGAAAATATATTCAAAAGATTTATTATAAAATGATATTGGTAGATGATTTGGGTTAAGGTTAATGAAGATTTAGATGATGGAGAAGTGGATTAGTGGTGGTCGATGGGAAAAAGGAGTGCACAAACTTAGGTTAATAGAGGATAATAATTTAGAGATGGATGAGTGGATATGAGGGAGTGTAAGAAATGAATGCATGTATGAGGGTGGTGATGGATGAGTGGAGGTCATCGATAGAGGATTCCCACATGTAATTATGGTTGGGGATTGTGATCAAGGTTGCGTGGAAGGAAAAATTAAGGGAGTTTTTTTAAAAACCACATAGTAGTAGTTTTAATTTAAAATGTAGTTTAATATTTTTTAGTGGTTATTTTTATTAAAACTATAAAAAATACATGATTTAGTAAATATTTTGAAAAGTGACACTAAAATCTAAAATATATACATTTAGTGTCTGATTTAAAAACCACTGTTAAATAACCACTTCAAATTATGCAATTTCATATGGTGATACAATATTTTTTGTGTTGGGTATTTCATACAATATTTCTAATTTTAGAGAGATATAGATTTTAAATTCCTATATTACCCCCAATATGAGAATATAATGGATGGTGTAAATAGATATGGGTAATTCTTTAGTGATTCATTTTTTTAATAATTTCTTTGAGTAAATTTTATATCTTCAATAGATTGTGCTATATGAAACACAGAGTTTAAATAAAGTGCAACATATTATTAGAATATTATTATTTGACACTGTAGTTATCACATAACCATTATAATATTGGACATGAATAGGATAAAATAAATTATGAAAATATATGGTTTAAACATGTATAGAAAATTAATTCCTTGGTGACCAATACATTAAAATTAAAAATAAAAACTATTTTAATTTAAAGGAAATATTTTACCGAAAAACTATTTTAATGAAAGAAAACAAATTTTACCTCAAAAAATTAAACAAACCACTTTTATTGATTTTTTAATGAAATTTAAATATTATTTATTCAATAAAATATTTTAAATTAAAATTATGTATTTTCTATAAAAGATAATATAATAAATCCGAATTTACGATTAACAACATTGTATTTCTGAAAAATTGTTTTGTGACCTTTCCTGTGTAACTATTTTTTAAAATTAAATTTTCAAAACATTTATAAAATTTATTTGAGAAAATTAAATTAGTTTTTGAAATTATAAAATCAAAATTATCTTAGGGATTATGTTTTTAGAATTATCTAATAATAATACTTTTTTAATGAACAATGAAAAATACTGAATTTTAATTGAAAAATCCATTTTCTATTAAATTATTTACAAAGATAAATTATATTTTAAATTAGTTACTAATGTAACATTAAATATATTATATATATATTTATTCAAATTATTTAATTGTAATATTTTTCATATTTAATTCGATATAAATACTTTGTAAGATTTTGAATATTTTCTCTTTGAAAACAGGATTTCTCATCGAATCTATATAGTAATTTTTAAATATAAATTTGAAAATTATATTAATTAAATTTATAAAATGGATTTAATATTTTTTCTAATATTACTTTTTGTTATATAATAATGTAAAATTAATTTTTTCCCTAAATCAAGAGTGAAAACTGTAAAACATTATTTACCAAGGTAAGATAAAAATGGGTTTATTTTGGGGTTAAAATAAAAATATAAAGCATAAAATTACATTATAAAATATATTTTCTAGTAATATATAGGCAATAATATGTAAAAGGCACATTTATACTCTATTTTTTACACTTTGATAGGTGAAAATCATGCGTACAACATTTTTTATTTAAAAAAAGTACAAGTATTCCACTCACCTCACTTATAAAATGCCACCACCTATCCTATCCTATTAATACATTAAATCCCCTTTGTTTCATCCAATAACTTCACAAATAATTTTCCAAAATCCATTATATCATCTTATAAGACTTATTTTTTTTGGTAAAAAATCAACCTACAAAGCCCTTTGGTGAAAATCTAAGGAATTCACCTGAGGAAGAGGTAACATTCTTCAACAAGTGTCTCTATATTATTTATTCCTCCATCTCATAAAATTATTATTAAACCAAAATTATATAATAAAATTAGTATATTAATTATATTTATATGTTATTATGTTAATATATTTACTTATATCTATCTTCATGTCCATCATATGGGTTATGAAATTATCATTCATGTGTATGGTGAACTACCACCTCACAAAATCATGTCATTTGTTTTCCCATTACCACCAATAATGGTTTGTTATGATAATGTATTGATAGTATATATATCATAATTATAACATAATATACCTCTACATTCATTATCTCATATATACCTTTTTACATTCCATTCTTTATGGTATATGATAAGGTCGGTCGTGTGTACGGTGAACTACTGCATCGCTAAACGATGGGATTTGATTTCACTAACGCTTTACATGGAAGATAATAAAGATAATTTTAATTGATATATGTGAAATACATGATATTATTATAATATTAATTTTATAGTTCTAATTATTGATTGATAATATTTCATTTTCTTTCCTACCTTCTCACTCATCGAAAGATGATAACGTCGTTCGTGTAGATGTGGACTACCACCTTCAAGAAGCGATATGACTATATTTTCATATAAAAAACACATGTATGATATTTATATGTATATTCAAAGAAAAAAATGTATTTAAGATATTATTATCATTATGGAAATATGTGATATCAGTTACCTCCTTTCCATAACGATCATTGAGAAGTGGAAACGTTACTCATGCGTACATACGACCAACCATCTATATCATCATAACATAATTAATTTCTCTAAAAAATATTTTTGTGATTAGTAATAAAAGTATAAATTATTTATAAATATTATAATTATTTTATGATTATTATTCTACACATGATGGACCCATGATCAATGTAATGGAAAATAATAATAAATCAAAACATAAATGAAAATCAAAGTGATTGTTACCCGAAATGCGAGTTTTACTTAGAGTTATTAAGAAACTAGTAATAAAAGGGAATAAGCAAACTTATATTTATTAAAATAGAGGTTTGAACATTAATTATTTAATTAAATACTTAATTTAATGAAATTTTATTCTCTATTTTATCAATGGGAGTCATATGAAAATTCACCACTCATTTATTTTGTCTAGCATATATACTTCCCCTCTGAAATATTATATCATTAAACTCATATTTTTCCTAATATTAAAGTTTCATTTGATGTTATAATTTATTAGGGATTATGATTTATCGGATTACCAAATCTTCAAATTATTTTTATGTCACTTTTATTTTATGTGAGGCAAATTTTATATTTACTAAATGATTCTTTTATAAGGTGTATAAAATAACCAGGAATATAATTAATGATTATTATCAAGATTTTTTTGTATTTATATATAAATTTTAGGATCTATCATTCAGGGAGTTTATATTTAAATATTTAACAAATTGGTAAGGTATTTTCATTGGAATTTGTCTTATTTCAGACATATTCTTATGTTATGCACTATATTATTTTAAGATGTGTTCATACAGCTCCATTGATATGTAATATCATGAATTTATTTTTCCTCCTGATATTTAATTTATAATTTAATGATGTTATTTCATGGGGATTATATTTCAAAATAAATAATGTGGTGAATATTTTCTATCAAAACCTCACTGTTTATCATGATTTTTTATGATTATGTTTTAAAAGATAAAATTGTATGATCAATATCTCATGAAACTCATGAATTTTACTATAAAATAGTTATATCATGATAATAATTGTTTTCCCTTAATTTTCCTCTATCTTCTCATGAGTTAAAAAGATTTTTTATAAGAAAAATCAACTTTATATTTATCTTTAATAGAAAAAAATTTTATTCTAAAACCATGTTTTTTAAATTGTTTTGAAAAATGTTTTAAAATTAATAAAATGATATATTAATGAAATTTTAACCCATGTTTGAATTTTTACAAAAAAAATTAATGAATCTTCATGAAATTTTATAAACAATGGACATTTGGATTTTACAAAAAATGGGAAAGGATTACTTTTTAACATGTATGGAAGAAATGGAATTTTCCACTGTCATGGGTTTTATTTTTATTGAATATTCATTTATATTTTTTCTAGGTTACTTTAAATTAAATAGAATGTGATAAAATTTTATGTTTTAAAATGTTTTTATTCAAAACAAAAAATTGTATTTTCCTCAAGAAATTTTTTAAATAATTTTTTAAATCACCCTTTATAAGTTTTCATGTTAATTATCAAAAACAGAAATTTCAAAAATATTTTTTGATTTTTTAGTTTTAAGAATTTATTTTTAAGGAAATGGTATCATTCTAAAGAAATGTTCTGAGTGATTTATCATTGAAAATAATTCTCTAAGGGGCGACCCTTTCATGTAAGTTATGCTTTTTTGGGGATATGAACAAAGAATATCAAGAATACTCACTTTTTCTAATGTTTTATGATAAAAAAATGTTTATGAAAACCGTTCTTATGAAGAATACAAACCCAATATCCTAGAGCTGATGCATTGATTTTTTATATTAGAACTATATATAAGATTAAAATCGTAAAGTACTGAATATTTTATTATTATTAAACAAATATATGCATACATGTTACCATTATTAAATTGATAATCAAATATAAAACATAAAAAAGGAAAGTAATTGCATATTTGTACTCTTTCAAACATTTCATATTCATATCCTTCAAAAAAGTGAATAAATAAAAGGGTGATATCAAATTCTTAATAAGTGTAAAATAAAAAAGAATATTTAATAAATTAATAATAAATGAAAAATAATCAATATGGAAAGGTTTATAGAACTGAAATACATTGCATTTAATCAACCACTTTTCAATCATGACAGGATAAAGTATAACTATTTTAGAAATGTAAATGATTGGAAACAAATCCTATTTAATCAATAAAAAGATAAAAATTATATTCTATGGATGATATCATAGTAAAATATCATGGATAATAATGAATTAAATATTAATGAAGTAAATTCATACTAATTTAGAATCCATGATCTCAGGAATCATGGTACTTCTACCACCAAGAACTTTTTACAAGATGGTTTCATCACTGTGGGTAAAAAACCATTTAATATGGCCCACATTTTCATCTCCTAAGACAATCTATACATGAAGGGGATATCAATAACTAGGTCCCACCCATGTCAGCATGTGAAAATAATTCCTAAAATAATTAAATGATCAATTTAATTCATGAATCAACATGATTTATCAATAAATATATATATTGAGTAAAAGATATTGATTTTAAATTATTTCCCTAGTTAATTAAGTAACTTTCAAAGTAAAACCATATGAGAAATTGGTATATAACATAGAACATAATCATATCCATGATAAAATAAATATGGATATTTAATTACATATTCAATGAATTATTATCACAAATATAAGGGGTAGTATATACACCTTATAAAATAAAATAGGTTCATAACATCAAAAATATGCCTCAATGAAAGACAATTAAGGCGAAGTCCCTTATAAGGATCATATCACTACTAAAATTAATAGTTTCTGTTTACTAACTATAAATTGATATAAATCAATTGGAAATAGGACATAATATAATAAAAGGCAATTTTACACAAAACCTTAACATGACATAATCAATGAAAAAGATGTTTAACCCAATGAATGACAATTTAGTAAATAAATCACATACCACTTTTCAATCAGTTGAATCATATTCCCCATAAAAGTAATAATTATTAAATGAAACATTGAATACCATTAATACAATAAAATTCATGATATGAAATATCAAAGGGAAGTATACATACACCACCCAAAATAAATTAATGGTCAATAAGGCATATAACTCATAGAAGTGAAAAAAGTGAAATGAGAAATCCTTAACTTATGTCTGAAATTATTATGAAATTTCAATTTATGTCATGGATAATAATATTAGATTTATTAATTTAATTAATAACATATTAATGATATTTTTTATAGACTGTTCCATTATGTATAAATATGGGAGTTATTTTCAATTGGATGAAAAACACATGAAGTGGAAGGAAATGGTATTAATATTCATCAATAATTTTAAATGATCCACTATATCACTTTGTTTTCTAATATGAGGATGATTCGTTTTATAAAATGTTAATGATAAATGTTTTGATTATTTTTGGCGATTTTTCCGATCATTATAGACTAGTTTCTTTTTATTTGATATTATGCCTATATATTATTTCTAGAATATGATAAGAGTTATAGTATGTATATTAAATCATAATTTAAACATAGTTATGGTTTTGTGACAATCCCTGAAGGTGGTAATGAAAAATGAAAAATCATCGTCTATGAAGGTGGTGAATCCGCACATCAAGGATGATGTTTTGGTCTTTAGAAGGAAAAAAATTAAGAGAAGAGATTTGATGATAGAAATTATATTAACATAATAAAATTATATTATATGTATGATATTGGAGTTATCATATCACTTTGAGTAGGGGATGTGTGTAGAGGATAAGAAAATATAGGAAATTAGAAGAGAATGTGTAACCGCTTTTGACTTCCCAGTATATTACATTTCTAGTTTGGTCATTGGAAGTGCTTGAAGGAGGATCAGTGGCTGTTTAGAGATGATAAGTTTTCAAAAGATGGATATTGGGAGGATAAACATTGTGTATCTTTATTTCATAGCATAAAGTTTGGTTTCACGGCTTATCCTGGAATGCTTTATGACACATGGACTTTTACACAATGTGAAAGAGGGATTAACGGTATGTAATATTTCATTATTTGAAAAGTAAAATAATATGAGAGGTGACATGTTTTTCATTAGAATTGGACCTCAAAGGATTTCATGGAGGGAATGGGGATTTCATGTCATGTAATACCCTGATGCTGTAATGTTTTAAAACATTTTAGTTGATCGAGTTTTCACAAATACTATGGCTACAACAATATGTCTCATTCCAAATGAATCCTAGGTACCTTGAGGAGTTCATTGATCCCTCTTTCTCCCTATTCGATATGTTGATCTTAGTGATTATTCATTGTCAATCCTTGGGACAAAGGTAAATTATCGCTTTGTTTTCAAGAAGTTTACCTCAGTGGGATATCATATTCTTCCATATCTCCTCACTATTCCTTGGCGTGTGCTTATCCATGATTCCTAATGGGGTCTCTCTCTGTTTTTATTGGTGTTGTGGTGCCGCAACATCCTCATATGGATGCAGATCTTGCGGGGTAGGTGATCAGAGGACCATTACATGATCCGTTCTCATTTGAAGAACATTGACACCCCTTCGAGGTAGGGATTACCTTTTCTATAATTATTTGTGCATCATGTGGGGGAGGGGGGGGGGTTGAATTTTTTACCCTTGTGTAATGGTTGTGTCAGCCTAATAAATGATAAACAACTGGTTAATTAAATTGAAAGGGAGAGGGGTTTATTTCCTTCTTTTCCCAGTTTTTCAAATTATTTTTGGTATTTGGATTATACGGGATAAATTTCCCACTAAAAATCATGCCTGCTGGTGGTCCTTGGTTGTGAACTAAACGTGTTTCATATTCATTGATTCCCATTGAAGACTTTTCTATGAAATTTTTTAAATCACATACACCTGACTAATGAAAAGATGCCCCAGGATTGTAAAAATTCTTTGACAACCCCTAAATTAACAAGAAGAACTAAATAACTAATTACTTATTAAATATGTAAGTTATATTTTTGATTGGTTTTTGTGATGATATAGTTGTAAGAATTGTTTTTTTGTATATGGGTTTCTTTTTTGTTTACGGTGGGATGGTTCAAAAGGTGTGATGGAATCTCAAGTTGAGAGATTTATTGCTTGTGGAATGGAAGAGATATTTTTTGCATTGGGGATGCAATTGAATTGTTCTTTGGTTGTATTTCTTGTAATAAATTATGCTTGGTAGTTTCCAACATATTAATTGAATGGATGAATAAATAATTTAATAATGATATTTGTGACTGGCTTGGTTGGTTTAGTTAACATAATGAATAATTTAATTGTAAAATTAAATTATTTGGAAGTAGGATTTGGGTTGTGGTTTGATGTGTGGTGTTGTGCATTTAGATTTAGAAGTGAAGTTGGCAGATTTTAGAGTTGGTGGTTTTTTTGAGAACCCATAGGTTGGGCATGAGTGTTTAGTTTAATATCTATATATACAAGTATTTAATTTTTTATTTCTATATGCACCACACCAATGTTGAGAACTATGTGTCAAACATCCCCATCATCATGGGGGAGGGTCACTACAACATAAATCACCTTTAGAGGTGGTTTACAAAACCACCGCTAAACCTTTCATTAAAAAGGTTTAGCGGCGTTTTATTAAAAACCACCGCGAAACCCATTTATGTTTTTATAGCAGCGAAACTCCCCCCGCACCCGAGTCGAATCTTCTCCCCCCAACCCCGCTATGCCTCTCCCCCCGACGAGACCCAGCCCTAGCTCTGCCTCCCATGCTGCCGGTTACCTCACCACTAGTCACTGCTGACCCCCCTTCTCCCCCTAACACCCGCGACGACGACTTCTTCCCCGACCCCGTTGATTTCCTACCCTAGGTCGGATCCCCTACCCTTCCGCTAGTGGTTTGCTCGTATTTAGGTAAGTTTTTTTGTGTAATGGTTAGAGGAATCTTGTGGAGGAAAAATACATAAGGTTTTATGTAGTTTCATTATTTTTGAGTCATTTCCATAATTTATTTTGGTTTATCATCAAATTTGGATGAATTCATTTAATGGATTGACTTCATATATTTGGGTTTTGTTTGGAGATGCGCTTAGAGGTGTTACAAGAGTGATCCATACCCCATTGCTTGAAGTTACAGAGAGGATACATAACTGTCCCTAAAGTATGACTAATTGGATTAATATGGATTAATTCTCTTAATTAATTATTATTACTTTATAATATATGTTGTAATTTTATGATTTAGGGGATTGAGATGGTGTTGGTTCCTAGAGATGACTTTTATGAGGATGGAATGAGATTTTTTGAGGGGACAACTCTATGGTCATGGTAGTTTAGGACTAATATTACCATAGGATATGGTTATGCATTTATTGTGGGGATTGAAATTTTATGTAGGTGGGTATGTGACATGAATGGGATCTATGAGTTATTTACCTTATGAGACATGAGGATAGAGATTAATGTTGGGTTCATAGAATTACCTTTAGTATGATGCATTGATTATACAACCATTGATGTATATGTTATATATGTGAGAGGCTTAACTATAGGGAAATTAAAACCCCAATAGGGTGTCCATCATGTATTTATGGGTCAAGTTATCTATAAAGGTCTTGTTTTAGGTAATTGATTCTATCCTAAAGAAATGTCTTGGGGCGAGGCTATGGGATGGTGTGGTAATGGTCATCTATGGTATGATAATCTATGAGAACATATGAATGACCTAGTATAGAACCAAGTTAGGTTCCTTTGATCGATGAGCAATCAATATGAACTATATGGATAATTATAGGTTCTCCAAACATTATGAGTTGGGAATGTGGACCTTGATAGACATTTATCCCTTAGGTAGGGGTGAGATACCTAGGTAATGGAACTGTAAGAGGTTTCTTTATCATCCACGTTAATCAATTTGCACAATATCAATATAACTTCAAAATTAGATTCATCATGTCAATAAAAACTTACTAATCACACTGAAACCACACTAATGATAGTAAGGGAGTAACTACTTCCTCCTCTAAATTTTTCTTCTTATTAGTGGTCTAATTCTACTAAATTCAGTGCTTGATATCCCTTGTTTTAAACCAGATTCAATATGACATCATTGATTCTCTTAATTAAGGCTTTGAAACCTCTTTTTTTCTAGAATAATCCATTTTTATGTAATTCTAGATTCAAAAAGTGACTTTACTTTAACATGAAACTTCTAGATCAAGTTTTGAAGAAAAAAAAGTGGTTTCTTAACACCACTTTCTGAGTCATGATCATCCATGACACGTTTTGATCATATTTTATATCAAATGAGACTTGAAATAATTATTACATCACTTATTTCATGCATTTTTTGGATTTAATCAGATCTTCCTTTAGCTGAATAACATGTACTTTATTAGCACATCCACCCCATGGATCATATCTCCCCCTAAATATTGGGCCACTTTAAACAATAGTTATAATTATTTAATTTAATGGGAGAGGGGAACCTACAACTTTCTTAAGTTGATTAATGTGGTTGGACTTTGTTCACTCACCCTAATCTTCCAATTTAATTCTAATCCTTTGTGGTGGTACTACTTTTTATGACACCACTAGTGGGTGATTTACCATATGTATTGATATAGGAAAACCTTATGTAACATATTTATATATTTTTTCAACTAGTATATATGAATCTCTTTCCCTATTTAGTAATAGTTATGTGTTTTAATTTTTTTAATATTGTGTAGGCACATTGTGATATACATGGATAAAAGCTGGATCACTTTACTGAGGAATGCACCTCAGTATATTAAGGCTTTCAATGAGTTTTTAGATTTTGCAATTTCCAATCGATCTGTTTAAGTGAGAATAAGATGTCCATGTTCTAAATGTAAATTAAGAGGATGGTTGAAGAGAGATGAAGTTTATGGACATTAAATATTTAAGCAATTCCCTGATCAATATTTGCGTTGGATTTGGCATGGAGAATCGAATGTTACAGAAAGGTTGAGTACTGATGTCAATCCACAGAATGACCTCCCAACTTCATCGACAATGGAAAATGAAATGAAAAACCTTATAAATTATTCATTCGGCACTGTAAGAGACCACCATTAACATCAAAACATATCAGAACAACCAAATGAGGGTGCTACAAATAGCAACAAGACAAGTGATGTTTTTTTAGACTGTAGGACAACCATATCAAGATTGTAACATATCAGTGGATCTTCCTCTTGATTATGTGGAGACTAATGTAAGAGACAAATTCCCTAAAGAAAATGTATTCCATGATTTAGTTGACGATGGAAATCAAGAGTTGTATAGTGGATGTTTGAAATATTCAAAACTTTCTTTTATGCTGAAGTTGTACCATATCAAATGTCTATGTAGAATTACAAATAAGGCAATGTCCATGATATTGTAATTATTTCATGATGCATTTTCTAAAGCAAACATCCCTGAGTCTTTTTATGATATGAAAAAAGTTGGTAATAGGCTTGGTTTAAATTATATAAAAATATATGCGTGTCCCAATGATTGTATGCTTTATTGGTGAGAGGATTAAGATAGACAGGATTATAAATTTTTTTCTTCTTCTTGATGGCAGTCAATGTGTGATGTTGGAAGTCTGAATCAACATACTTTAATGAATAAGAAGAAAAGGAACACACCTGCAAAGTTTTTGCGTTACTTTCCTTTTAAATCCTCGATTGAAAAGATTATTCATATCATTGAAAACCATAGAACACATGAAGTGGCATTCTGTAGATAATAACAATGATGGGTTAATGAGACATCCATGATATTCATAATCATGGAATAAATTTGATTCATTACATCCATATTTCTCAGCTGATCTTAGTAATGTTTGATTGGGATTGGCTACCGATAGATTCAACCCATTTGGGACTTTGAGTACCAGTTATAACATTTGGCCTATTGTTTTGATCCCTTACAATATGCCTCTATGGATGTATATGCAACAAACGTCTTTTATCATTTAAATGATTACTCCTAGAAAAAAAATTCCTATAAATGATATTGATGAATACTTTCAGCCTTTAATTGAAGAATTACAGGAGTTTTGGAGAAACAGTGTAGAGACATTTGATGCTTCTTCTAAGAAAATGTTCAAAATGCATGCTGCTTTAATGTGGACAATTAGTGACTTCCCTGGTCTAGGGAATTTATCTAGTTGGAACACTTACTCGGGTTTGGATTGTCTTATTTATAACTTTGATTTTGAGCCCAAACAGCTACCTCACAGTAAAAAATGGTGCTTCTTGTGCCATCGAAGATTTATCTATGCATCTCATAGATTTCGGCTGAATAGATCAAAATTTAACAGTTTCATTGATCGTAGACCACCAACAAAGTTGTGAACTGGATCTAAAATATTGACACAACTTGGAAATGCTGAAACAGAACTTGGGAAGGTTCTTCATTTGAATGATAGCAGGAAATGGGTTCGAAGTGCATCATCAAGCGAAATCGGAACCGAACAATGGAAGAAAAAAATTATATTCTTCAAACTTCCATATTGAGAATTTAATTTGTTATGGAATAATCTTGATGTGATGAATATTGAGAAGAATTTCTCTAACAATTTGATTTTCACATTTCTTAATGAGCATGGAAAGTCGAAGGATCATATCAATGCTCTCAAAGACTTAGAAGCAATGAACATAAAACGTAATCTCTGGCCAGATGAGAATGAAAAGTATCCTCCAACAATTTTGGCAATGAAAAATAGGGATAAAGATACATTCCTTCGAATTTTAAATAATGTGAAGGTATCTTATGGGTATTCAAGTATCATCTTGAGGTGTGTTGACTTGAAGAATCATAAGTTACATGGACTGAAAAGTCACGATTCACACATTTTTTTACAACAGTTACTACCATTGGCATTGCGTACATTATTACCTGAAAAAATTACTGCTACTGTACTCCAATTCTGCACATTTTCAGATAACTATGTGAGAAATCTCTACATCTATTTCAGCTTGAAAACCTCCAGGAGTGGTTTGTATTGAGCCTTTGTGCAATGGAGATGATCCTTCCTCCTTTGTTTTTTACTGTAATGATGCATTTAACTATGCATTTGGTTGAGGAAGCTAAATTTAGAGGCCTCGTTCATTATTGATGGATATACCCAGTTAATAGGTACTTTATTTATATGTTTTTTAGTTAAGTAAATGATTTTTGGCACTTAATTAAATGCATAATTATGTTTATTTTATTTCACAGATATCTTGGGCATTTGAAATCATATGTGAGAAATAAAGCTCAACCAGAAGGCTCTATTACTGAAGGATATTTGGATGAGGAGTGTCTTAACCTTTGTTCTAGATACTTGGATGATATTGAGACAAGATTTAATCAATTTTTACGTGTTGATGACACATCAAATCAATCTCAAATACATCATAAATCCAAAATATTTCCTACTATTGGCCGATCAGTTGGGAGGACCAGAAATGTGACATTGACAAAATTAGAATTATTACAGGCACATAGATATGTGTTGCTGAATAGTGAAATTGAAGATCCATTTATTGAAGAGTTGATGATAAAAACATAGAGATGAAAGAGAGGCTGAACATGAAATTAGAAATATATAATGAAAGTTGTTAATAAAGAGCTTGTAGTATGGTTTTCAAGATGTGTAAGTTCATAAATATATCAATAAATATGAATATTAGTTTGACACATATATTTTGTAAATATAATAAAGTATATTTCTTTTTTAGATCATGAATACTGATACTCGAGTAGAGGTGTCAGAATATTTGATGTTTCTTGCTTGAGGTCCTCTAAAAAAAGTTAAAAAGTTCGACGCTTACAACGCGAATGGATTTAGATTTCATACAGTCGATCGAGAAGAGGGTTTGAAAATAGAGAATAGTAGTATATTTACATTTGTTGAAGTGGAATACTATGGAAATATGATTGATATTATTGAATTAAACTACCATATTCATATTTCAGTTGTTTTATTCAAATTCAATTGGGTCGATATTATCAGAGGTGTTAAAAGAGATTCCTTGCAATTTACTTCTGTGAACTTCTCTCGTTTGATGGATGTTGATGATCATGAACTGCATGATCCATATATCTTATCATCGCAAAAAAAGGTATATTATGTGAATGATATTGTGGATGAAGGGTGGAGTGTAGTTTCTCATGTAATACAAAGAGATTTGTATGATATGGGTGATGAAGTGGTATATTTTACCTCTGGAATTGAATCTGATAAACAACAAGAAGCAGAATTATTTGTCCATCATGATATTGAAAATATTACTCTAGCATGGATGAATAAAGTGGATGAAGTAATGGAGTAGGAAATAGATATGATTGAAGGGTAAAATGATTGTATGTATAGTTATTTATTCATTCAGCAACCACTTATTTCATTTATATAGTCATTCATTATCATTTTTATGTATATTTTGTTTGTTAGTATTGGGCATCTATTATCATTTTTAATTTTTTTTCTACATAATTTTTTTTGAAATATATGTTATGAACTTAATTTTATTTGATTAAATGACAGGAATGAAAAGGAAGAAGTGATACACTGTTTCATCCTCTACTGCGACAGATGATGATCAATATGTCTCCCTCCCTACGGCATCTGAGCCACCAACTGCCTGTCCCCTGCACCATCTCCCCCTGCACCATCTCTCACACCCTTTGTGAGTGTTCCTTTAGAAGCTGAGTCGTTGAATCCCCCTTCATCATCCTTATCAGTCGGGCAGCATTGTGCCACTTCTAGTTCATCAAGGACATACTGGAGGGTCACTATTATAGGTACAAATTTTAATATAAATAAATTTATTGCACTTTTTTATACTAACTGTTTGTTCATTAAAGATGAAAAAAAGAAACTGTGGAGAAAAATATAAAAAGTTCAGATGTGTGGAATATGAATGGAGAGAAGATAGTTTTCCAATTTTATTCATATGGGGTCTCTATAGATGATGCCGCGGGATTACTTGGCCAAATTCTAGGCCGGCTGGAAGCATAGCCCATTTCCCTTCCTATTTCTTATGATGATTGGAGACATATGCCTCCAAGTTAGAAAAAATTAGTTTTTGATTCCCAAATAAAGGTAATTTTAATACATTATGGTGTAATTGAATGTCATGCTATTAATATGTTCAAAATGAATTTCTGTATACAGATCTTTTTCCACTTTATAGTTGCTAATGTGATAGAACAAAAGTGAATGTTGAAAAATCGTGGAAATAAATGGAAAGAGTTAAAATGGAGATTGTGGGGCAATGTCAATGATACTTCATTGACCGTCCAACAAATGTATGAGAAGCTACCCAATGGGGTACCCAAAGAACAGTGGAAAGTTTTTGTTGATAGACATCATGGTGTGAAGCAGATGGTATTTAAATATATATTATTATATTAACCTCATTTTACATTTATACATGTATATAAAGAGAATATGACATTGAATACATTACTATTAAATTGAATTTTATTTATTTTATGATCTCCTAAGAAATAATGCATCAAGCTGAGAAAAGAAAGTCATCCCTCACACTACGAGGTCAAAAAGATTTTCTAAAAGCCGATCTTCACTGGTAATCTTTTAATTAGTTTAAATATTTATAAGAAAATATTATATGTTTTATATATTAAATTGTTGATTTATCTTTTTTTAAGAAAGTCATAGAGTTTAGGGCATGAAGCATCCCAAACTGAAGTGTGGTTGGATGTTCACAAAAAATCTGATGGAAGTTTTGTTAATGAGCCTACCAAAGAAGTTGGAATATAAACTCATTTTTTCATTATAATTATTTATTATCAGTTTTTACTATGTTAATATATATTTATATTTGATTTATAGGTAAAAATTAAAGAACTATGGGATTCCAATCCTAAGCAATGCTACTCAGTCTCCTAGGATGAACCAGTTACTGAAGTCCTTGGGAAGGAGCATCCTGGTAGAGTGTGCAGGCTGGGTTTGGGACCCATACCATCTAAGGTTTTTGGAAGGCCACTGGGGATTGCATCTACATATACTCCTGGTTGTAGTCATACCATACTTGGAGATGCTAAGAATGATATTTTTTCTCTATGAAACATAGTTCAAGAGTAGGGGGATTAGATATCCGCTTTGTAGAAAGAGTTGACTGATACATGCCAGCAGATTAGACGATATGCCCCTAGTGGTACTATATCGACTGGTGGTGAGCAAAAAAATCACAAAAATTAAAAAACATTTAGTTTGAAATATTTTATTGGTTTTAAGTTTAAATATAAATATGCAACACTATTTAATTTTCAATATAATGTTCTTACAGGTGGTAGTCGGAAGTGGATATGGAGGTGGAGAGGGTGACGATATGTGTTCATCATCGGAAAGTGATTAGTTTTATTGTTGATATGTTGGATGTGGAGAGGGTGATGATATGTGTTCATCATTGGTTTGTATGTGTATCATGTGTGGCATATAGTTTCCACTAAGAATTTTCATGACCTAACATTTTCTTGATTTTTCATGTTTCCTTTTATGTATTTTATTGATTTCTAATGTTTCCTTTTATGTCTTGATTTCTTGAGTGTGGTGTGCATATTTAGGACAAACAACCTACATCAGTCCCCTACCAAAGCATTAATAGAACCAACTATTCTCTTTCCAACAACATTACCATAGTGAAGAATAGGGAAAAAATTAGGAATGAAAGGGTTGAGGAATGTCATGGTATGAATATTATATAGTGTTTTCTCATATATCTTAATTAGGTTATTATACATAACAAAAAAGTGTAGTTATGCAGGTAACCATGAAAGGGTTGAGGAATGTCATGGTAATTCAGTGTTCATGGGATGAGAAACACTCTGAGTGGTTTTGGTATTTAGTTCAGGGGAGAGGGTAGGGTCAATTTTGTCTCTTGAGAACTGTATGTAGGTACTGTGACTCCTAGTGTTATGTTATGGTGACCTTGTTAATGAATATTGATATCTTTTAATTCATTCGTAGTTTGTTTTGATTTCTAAAAGTGGTTCATATTTATTCCCTTGAGAACTGTATGTGGTATAAGATGCTATGTGGTACCTGCACGTTATGTGGAGTCCATGACACATTATCCTTCCTTATTTCATGGAGATATGTTGTGGAGTGTTGATGAACATTACAGATGATAACTCTTAGTATATTATTGGGTACTAGATGAAGGCGTGAAGGTTTATGACACCTTGTCTCGTATATGAGTGTTGAACTTGGAATAGTATAATTCTTTAGATAATGCAGGGTTATTACACATCGCACCAATGTGTGTTAGTGGAGATACATAAATATCAGTTTCCAATGATGTTAGGACCAGACATGATTCATTGGTATTCTTGTAATTGTTTTTTTGGGCACTGGTACAGAAGCTTCAAAAGCTGTTGTTTTTTTTCCTGTTAAAGTGGTTTTAGCAGCGGTTTAAACCGTCGCTATATGTCAGCATTTTTCAATTAGCGGCGGTTATAACCGCTGCTAAATGTCATCATTTTTTTATTCATGGTGGTTATAACCACTTCTATGGTGTTAATTTTCATGGTGGTTTTAACCGATGCTACAGTGGCCCATCTTCCGCGTGAAGTTCCCTGTGGTTATGAATCGTTTTGCGGTGGTTTTAACCGCCGCCAAAAAAATGTAAGCCCATGGCCGGGAAAACCACTGCTAAAATCATCATAACCACCATGAAATACGCTATCTACAATGTTTTCTAAAAACCGCTGCAAAACGTCTATAACCGCCAACAATAGTGTCCCGATACACAATTTAGCGGCGGTTTTCAGAAATCGCCACAGAATCATTTAGCGGTGGTTTAAACCGCCGCTATTCCAAAAAAAAAACCACCGTGAATGGTGAAATTTCCTGTAGTGGGTGTCTTTCCCAAAAATCTCAGTGGGATGATGGATTTTTGGCCACCCGATCTTCCCTACTCCTTCCACACAATGTTAGCCCAATATTCTTTAGAAAGGTTGTGGTTTGTGGGGCCCATGTGTGTGTGGGTGAGTTGTGTTTTCCGAGGTGTATTTGTTATTATATGTGTTTTATTTTCCTAGGTTTCTTTAAGACGATATGTGTTGTGTCTTCCCAGGTGTATTTGGGATGATATGTGATCTACTTTCCTAGGCGTTTTTAGGATGTGATGTGGTATGTTTGCTAGGTTTCTGTGGGAAGGATGTGATTTGGTATGTATCCCAGGTGTCTACTGGAAGGATGTGATATGGAATGTGTCCCAAGTTTCTATGGGTGAGATGTGGTTGGGATACCCAGGAGTGTGTGACCGATATGTTATGTGGTATGTAGCCTAGGTGTCTGAGATTGAGACGTGGTTGTGAGGACTACGTGTGTGCGTTAAGGTTATGATGCGGTGTGTTTGTAAGAGGTGGGAGCACCATGAAGTTTTTCAATAGGGTGTAAGAGAAGTTAATTAGTGGAAAAGTGGTGTAGGGAACCCTATTATCGATGTGCATTATATTACTGTACTTGACCTTTTTTATTTGGTGAGTATTCCTTGGTGAGGTAGGGGTGGTTAGTATACCTGCTTAGGTGTTATTTGGTTCTACTATTTTCTCCCAGGTAAATTAGTATTCTTATTTCACATGTGCACATGAGACTTTGTTTTCCTACCAAGTATACCTTTATGCTCACCCTATGTATATAAAACTGTTTTCAGGTTTCTAGGAGGACTACATGGACCGTGCTGCGCATTACTACCTTAGACTTTGGGAATGTTCTTGTGTCACTACTTAGCCTTAATTTTGGTAATTAAATTGGTTTTTTATTTCATTATAACATTCTTAGTTTAAACATTCTTGTGGTATGGATTTTGGATTCTTTTATATATGTCTTGGATTTGTTTTGAGGTTGATACATCGTATCTCTTGTTATTATTTTTTTTCAAAGTAAATGGGAAATGCCTCCCATTTTATGATAATAAATATACCCTTGGTTCTAGTCACCACCCTAGGGCCTACTAGATGTGGGAATTAGGGTCATTTTCTCCCTTTATTCATTAACAACCTAGGAGGGGTATCATTAGAGGGAGGGGGTCCTAACAGAATGGTATCAACATAGATGGTTGAGAGATATTATGGAGTTTGGAGTTTTTAACAAAGAGGATTGAATTGGTTGGTAGGGAAATAATGTCAGGTGATCTTGGTTCATGGGATACTACAAGTAAGAGTGGCTAAGACACATGATTTTAGCCCCCACCCGTGATCCGATGTAAGGACTATAGGCCTACCGAATGACCATGTGAGGCTACACCATTTATTAGGTGGAGACCCTGTGAAAGGTACTTGAATCATAATGAAATGTGTTCTTGTTTTATTTCGGTGTTTTGGAAAATTTTAAATGGATGTTGAAATGAGTTAAAATAAATATTTAATAAAATTACATAATACACAGGCTTAGGAATTCCTTGTTTAACTTTCAGCTATTGAACTCAGTCATTTTCTATAAGTGTCTTAGGAAGTTTAGGCTCAGTAGGCTGATCCATTTGATTTATGGAGAGTTGAACCAATGGAGGAGGATGAACAGTGGTAGAGAACATTACATGCGTTCCAGCGGCAGGCCTTAGTAAAGTATGAGGGTAGTGTTTCAGACATGAAGATTGAGAGTTGGCTCAAGGAGCTTGAGATCACCTTCAGTTTGATCCGATCCATGATAGAGTACTGGGTATTTTTGGTAGTGAGTTAGATGCTAGGAGTTACACGTCAGGGTTGAATTCATTATCTGGGGGAGAGGAAGGAGGCAGATGTGTTGTGGGTTGAATTTTAGAAGGAATTCTGGGTAGAGTTCCTTTCCTCATCCCTAAAGGCTAGGAAGAGAAATTTCTCCTCTCCCTTCAATAAGGGAGTATGTTAGTGTGGTAACATGGGATCAATAATAAGGATATTATTCTTTTCTCCCTATATCTCTCTCTAGATGAGGTGTCCCGTGCGAGATAGCTTGAGGAGGTCCTCTACCCTTCTATCTGGTATGTTGTTACTCCTTTTAACTTTACAATGTATCTGGTGGTCCAGAAAAAGGCATCAGTGATTTAGATGATGCACTCACGATGAGGTCTATCATGTGAGGGGAGGCAGACAAGTTCATCGAGATTCATGGCTGTCAGTGGTAGATATCAGGCACTAGGAACTTTGAGGTTTTGACCCGAAGGGAGGAGAACTCAACAGTTTCCTTTTCGGCCTTCTCATTCCAGTGGTATCTATGGATTTCCTCTAGGATTGGGGATAATGTGTTTCTTTTTTGTACTTAATACCCATCTTCAGAGTTATCACCCAGTGGATTCCTGAGCTTAGTTTGGTGGAAGAGGATAGGTTCAAATACATCCTCAATAGTAGTTTCTAGTAAGGTAGTTTCAGCATCATGTAAATTAAGATTTTTCTCCACCGAGGGGAGATTAAGTAGGTAAGGTTTGACCTTAGGGTGGTCCTAAGGGACTATGAACTAGGATTGGTCATAGTGGTGGTCTTTAGTATAGTGGAAGATGGACTGGGTGTGTTCAGTTGCACGCACCATAAGTTGCAATTCTAGAAATACTAGAGATCATTAGTGGTATGATCAACTTGTTTTGTACCATTTATTTTGATTTGTTTGATTATATAGATTCTCACTCTATTGTTGTGCCTATTATATCCCATTCTCTAGTACTATAAGCAGATAGCATTCCCACTACACTGGTGCTGAGTATTCTAGTTAGAGTCCAGACCAACTTGTTTGATGTTTTCCAGAGATATAGACTAATGATGGGACCACATCAGTATCATGGGGATATTTCCATGATACAGATGCATCCATACTATTTCAATCTCATCATCTAGTGGTTGTATTATATGAATGTTTTTATTGACTACCTCCAGAGAAGATATTTTTTGCAGATAAGGTTGACCGATGTGTGGGTTTTGTTTGTGAGAGGATCTATCAAGTGGGAAATCAACATATATAGCCTATTCATTCCTTATTGGATGACCTATTAGTGGAATCAATAGAAATTAGGATGGTGGAGGTTCCTAGAGTTGTTGGGGGAGTTCCTGGATGTTTACCTGAGGAGGTTGTGACACTACCCCCCCTCGACATGACATTGAGTTTGGGATAGACTTACAACACAATGCTTCTCTAATTTTTATGTCTCCTTATTAAATAACACATTTTGACTTGTGGGTGATGAGGATTAATATTGATGACATGATTAATAATGGATTCATATGGCTCATCATGTTACTGTGGGGTTCTCCAGTGTTGTTCCCAAAGAAGGCGGATGGTAGTATGAGGTTGTGTATAGACAACTGAAGGTTCAATCAGGTGAGGATCCTGAACTATTAACAAATGCCTAAGACAGAATTTATTTTTGACTATATTATAGTGGAAAGTTAGTTTCATAAGATCTATGTGGTATGGATATAACTAGTTGAGGGTGAAGGAGGGAGATATCATGAAGACTATTTTAGATGCAGGTATGGGCATGTCGAGTTCATAGTCACGCCATTCAGTGTTTCGAATGCACTATCTGTGTTCATGGGGATTATAAAATCCATCTTTTGTGAGTTACAAGAGTGGTTCATCTTCAAATTGAATGATGATATCCTTATCTACTTGAATTCAGAAAAGGAGCATGATGAGCATCTCATAATTGTCTTGCAGGTTCTTCAACGCCACCAGATCTATGTAAAGTTTTCTAAGTGTAAGTTCCTGACACGAGAGGTGTATTTCCATGGGAATGTGGTGTCTCAGCAGGGTATGTAAGTTGATCCTTTAAATTTTTAAGAGGTTGTTTCATGGGAAACACCCATGAATGTGGCATAAGTTCATAGTTTTTTTGGTCTTGTGGGATATTATAAGAGTTTTATACCTGATTTATCTCAAGTTATAGCACCATTAATAGCTATGAATAGAAAGGACCAAGATTTTTTGTGGAGTTATAATTTCCTGATAGCATTCGTTTATCTGAAGTGGGTGTTGGTTAGTACACCAGTGCTCTGATTTCAAGAGGAAGGATCGATGTTTGAGGTGTTTTTTGATACTTCTTGCATGTGTTTGGGATGTGACTTGATGTAATAGTAAGCGGTGATATCATATTGGTCTAGGCAGTTACACCCCCTCAAGAGTAACTATGAAACACATGATCTGGAGTTAGCAGCAGTTATATTTGTGCTAAAGTTGTGGCACATTAACTCATTAAGGAGTGCTTTTTGGTCTTTATAGATCACAAGAGTCTGAGGTATATATTTTCTAAGCATGATATGAATCTGCGACATCAGTGGTGGAAGGAGTTTCTTTAGGAATATGATTTTTGAGAGATCCTACACATTAAAAAAGGGGAATTTTGTGGCCGATTATTTGAGTAAAATTTTGTATAAGGAGGTTTTATAGGAATATGTTGACACTTTTAAAGCTATGGAGGAGTTGGAAGCTATAAAATTAGATGTAGGAATGGATTCTAGGAGAGATTGTTTGTTCTAGATGATAGTGTATTCTTCTCCAATGTAGCTAGTGGAGGAGTCTTGATGGGAATAATATGAGCTAGAGGTGTTGTGTGATCGTGTTGGCCTTGGTGATGCTCTGGAGGGATTCTTAGAGGATGGTCATAACTTGATATGGTTTTTTGGGTGTTTTTTTGTTCTGGTAGCAATGCATGAGGGAGTTATTCTTGAGTTTCATAAATCACATTTAATGGTACACCCAAGAATTTCAAAAATGTATTGTGGCTTGAAGAAGCTAATTTGGTGGCCTGAGATTAAACGCGAAGTAGTGGAGTTTATGGTAAGATTATTGGTTTATCTGCAGGTAAAGGATAAACACCATGTTCTTGGTGGTTTGTTGCAGTCCTTGGATGTCCTCGAGTGGAAGTGGGATGACATATAAATGGATCTCATCATAGGGTTACCTAGGGTTCAGGGAGGATACAATGATATCTGTGTAGTAGTGGATTGGATGATGAAATCATCTCACTTATTATTGATCAATGAGTCTAGCTTAGTGTATGCCTTAGCCAAGAGGTATGTGTATGTGGAGGTACAATTTCATGTAGTTATTAGATCCACTGTCTCAGACCAGGATATTCAGTTTACCTCATGAGTCTAGAGGGGATCACAACATGATTTTGGCATCTAGTTACACCTCACCACTACTTTCCGCCCATAGACAGATGGGTAGACAGGGAGGACTATCTTGGAATTGAAGGATATGTTTCAGACATGTTTCTTATACATTGGTGGTTCTTGGGTAAAAAAATTCCCTTTGTATAGTTCTCTTATAATAATAAATATCACTCCTCCATTGGTGATTCTCTATTTGATTCATTGTATAAGAGACCATTTCATTCTCATTTGTGCTAGTTAGAGGTTGGGGAGATAGCTGTTCTTTGTCCCGAGGTAGTACATAGCACACTAAATAAGGTTTATCTTGTTCAGGATAGGATGAAAGAGGTTAAAGAACATAAGAAGTTTAATGTCGGGAACTGTAGGAGGCCCTTGGAGTTCAAGGTTGGGGACCACGTGTTCTTGAGGGTTTCCCCTTGATGTGGGAAGTAGAGGTTTGGCAGTGGGAGAAATATTTGTCCCATGTTCGATGGACCCTTCAAGGTATTCAGATGAGTTGGAGAAGTGTCATACCGGTTGGAATTTCCACTTTAGTTGGAGAGGTTCCATGATGTCTTTCACATCTCTCAGCTTCATTGGTATCTACACAATGACTCCCACATCATTGACTCAGGATAGTTGGATATCAAGGATGATGCGATGTTTTTAGGGAGACCAGTGGATATCCATGATCATTAAGATAAGGTTCTATGTGGATATATCATTCCTTTAGTGTGCTTGTTGTGGAGTCATGGTTGTGAGGAGGAGAGTACTTGGGAGGGAGAAATATTGATGCGTTCTCAATATCTAGATTTGTTCAGAGTTTTTCTTAATTATATTGTGGTTTTAAATGTAATGTTTGAACCTTGTTTAATGAATGAATTATTTTTCCCCTTGGTGGTGCTATTTGTGGGGAATTTTTTTATAATGTCCTGATGTGTGTCAAATGGTGGACATGATTCCTAATCAAAATTCATTAATTGAGATGCGATTAAACTCGTGTGGATAAGACAGTTCCACCAAGAGAAGATATTATCTTTAAATGGATGATTGAATTATTTGGTTCATGCTTTCAGATAGTGTAGTTGTTGTGCTCAAGTGGTTTGTTTTGTGGTCATTTGGGTTGACGTGATAAGGCCTGGTTACAGGTGTTGGGGGAGGTTTTCATGGATTCAGGGGTTTCCACTCATGATTTCAAACAAAAAAGGGTGTTTTATCATTAAACTTTGATGTGTTTAGTTGTTATTAGTGTTTGAAGTGAAGCGATATACTTGAGAGGTATATTGTGTGGTGGTTTTTCATTCTAATTTTCTCCTGGGCTTTGTTTTATATTCTTGAGGATGAGAATCATTTAATAGGTATCAAATTTAATGTTTAGTGCCTTCCTGGTCCATTACCTTGTGAGTTTGGTTATTTAGAAGTTCTTGGAGGAGGGTCAGAGGGAGTTTAGAGAAGTTTAGTTGTTAAAATATGGATTTCGGGCAGTTACACATCATGTAACTTGATTTAACGACATGAAGGTTGGTTTCACAACATGTCCTTGAAAGGTTCATGATGTGAAGAATTTTACATGGCATGAAAGAGGGATTCATGGAGGGGTAATATTTCAGGGTATGAAAAATAAAATAAACCATGAGTGATGAATTTTTTGGCAGAAGTGTACCTCGAGGGATTTTATGGCATGAAAATGGACTTCATGTCATGTAATCACCTGATGTAGTAAGGTTTTAAAACATTCTAGCCACTCGGGTTTTCAAAAATCCTATGGCTGTAGCACTATATCTCATTATAAACAAATCCTAGGCACCCCTAGGAGTTCTTCAAACCCTCTTCCTCTCTCTTTGATCTTTTGATCTCAGTGATCATTCTTTGGTGATCCGTGGTGATCCAATTTGGGTTCTCCCATAATTTTCTAGAAGTTTCCCTCGGATGGGCCTCATTCTATTCCATATCTTCTCACCGTCCTAAGGATTTTTCTTATCTGGGATTACTAATGGGGTCTCTCTCAGTTTTTATTGGTTTTGTAGTGCTGCGACATACTTGGATGGATGAAGATATTACGGGGTAGGTGATCTGAAGACCATTACATGATCTGTTCTCATGTGGATAATGTTGAAACCCCTTTGAGGTAGGGATTCAATTCTATCTCTCGTTATTTTTCTCATCATACAGGAGGGGTTTTTCTTTTTTTACCCTTGGATTATGGTTGGTCCAACTTAATAAAAGATAAAAATAGATAATTTAATTGATAGTTATGGGGGTTTATTTAATTCTTTTCATAGCTTTGCTTATTTTTGGTAATATTGTGATTATACGGGCTAAACTCCCCGCTAGAAATCATAGTCTTTAGTGGTACATGGTTGCACACTAAACAAGTTTAATGTTGGTTGATTCATGATGAACACTTGTATATTGAAATTTTAAATCATTTAAACTCATCTAATGAATGGATTCCCCATGATTGTATAACTTCTGTGATAACCACATAATTAACAAGAAGAACTAAATAAGGGATTCCTTATTAAAAATGGAATTTATATTTTTGTTTGGTTTGTTTTGTGATATAGTTTTAAGAATGGTTGTGTGTTGTGTGTCAGTTTATTGGTTCTATCTAGCAGGATGGTTCAGAAGTTGTGATGGAATATCAGGTTTATAGATTTATTGATTGTATAATGGATGAGAATTGTTGTTAAGTGGGACTACCGTGCACTTTTTCTTTGGTTGTGTTCCTTGTTATATGTTGTTCTTGGTAGTTGCATGGATATAATTGAATGAATGAATAAATAATTGATTAATCGAGTTTGAGAATAGAATGGGTTGGTTTGGTTAATGTAATAAATTAATTAATTGTGAATGAATAATGGTAATGGTTAAATTATATTGGTTGGAAGTATGATTTGGGTTATGGTTTGAGGTGTGGTGTTACTCATTTAGAGGTAGCAGCGAAATCGGTAGTTTTTTGAACTTGTTATTTGTTTGAGAACCCACAGGTTTTGTAGGAGTGTTTGGTATTATATCTATATATACATGTGTTTCCATTGTGATTTTTATATGCACCCCACCATAGTTGGAAACTATTTGCTGAACACCGCCATCATCACATAGGAGAGTGTCTTTCCCAAACATATGGGTTGGAGGATTGATGGATGACCTCCCGCTCTTCCCTGATTCTTCTTCTAGGCAGTGGTATCTCAAGATACTTTGAGAAGGTTGTGGTTTGTGGGGCCTAGGGGTCTGCAGGTGAATTTTTTCCCCAAGTTTCTTTGGGATGATATGTTTTTTCCCAGGTGTCTTCGAGATGTGATGTGTTGTATTTTATTTGATGGCTTTAGGATGAGATATGTTGTGATTTCCCTATTTTTTTGAGATGTGATGTGGTATGTGGACAAGGTTTCTATAGGAGGGATTTGATGTGGTATGTGGCCTACGTGTCTACGGGTGGGATGTGATGAGGTATGTGACTGAGGTGTTTGTAGGTGAGATGTGTTTGTGGGGACCTAGTGTGTGTAGGTGGGTTGTAATGTGGTGTGTTTGGAAGAGTTGGGAATACTGGGACATTTTTTGTTAGGGTGTGAGAGTGGATAATCCATGGGAAATTGGTATGGGGTAATCTATTATCTATGTTCATTATATTAATTTACTTGAATTTCATTATTTGGTGAGCATGCCTTTGTGGGGGTGGGGTGATTAGTATACCTGCTTATGTTTTGTTTGGTTCTACTATTTTATCTCATAGGAATTATTATGCTTCTTTCACATATGAAAAAGAGACTTGGTTTTCCTACTGAGTATACCAATATGCTCACCCTGTGTATATAAAGCTGTTTCCAGGTTTCTAGAAAGATTACGTGGACCAATCTGGGTGTTACTTTCTCAAACCATGGGATAGTTGTTGTGTCGCTGTATAGCCTTACTTTTGGTACTTAAATTGGAGTTTTATTGCATTATAATAGTTTTATTTTAAACATTCATGTGGGACAGATTTTGGTTTCTTTTATATATCTCTTGGAGTTTTTTTGAGGTCAATACAACTTATCTCCCAATCTTTTTTTTCAAAATAAAAAGGGAAATGTCTCCCATTTTGTGAGAATATTTATACTCTTGGTGATAGTCACTACACCGGGGCCTACTGAAGGTAGGACTCTAGGTAATCATCTCCCTTTCTTCATTTACATCCCAGGAGGGGTATATTTGGAGGGAGGGGTTCGTGACAGAAAGGATGATTTTACCTCTTGAATATTTTCTCATAGAGAACCTCGGTAAAGAACATGGATTTGTCTTCTAGTAACACTAGCATGTCTTGGATATGGGGAAGAGGATTTGGAAGATAAATGGGAATAGATTAGACTTGCTTCAAGGATTTTTACATGTGAGTAGAAGGGGAGGTGAGGTGTGGTATTTATAGTGGTAGGAGAGGGTGTTTTTGATTATTTTATTCATTTGTATATTATTTTGGCTCAAAACTGTCAATATTGTTGATTTTTTTGACTACGTATAGTAACCAGTGAATATGAGTTTCAAATAAATGGTACATACCTCATCCATATATCATACATGACTAAATAAATCATTTATTTACTTATAATGTCAAATATAGTAAATTACCATATTTCACTATACACAAAAAATTCTACTTTTTTTTGACAAATCCAAAAACTACACCTTAACCATTTGTCAACATGAAAATTTCAAAAATGGACTCCATAATATGAAAATAATTTTGTAAATATAATAAATTTAATTTTTAATTAAAATCCTCATTTATTTTAAAAAATTATTTTCAAATTATAACCTATTTTACGCCACTTTGAAAAAATAATTTTTCTATCATAAAATTATCATATAATAAAAAATATATTAATTTATGAATCTATAAATTTTATTTTAAAAAATTATATTAATCATAAAATGTAACATTTTGCAAAAGCACTAACACTTAATTTATCATTTTTATAACATTTATTTACTTATTACATGATATAAATAGATCATATTTTCATTTTTGAGGCACCTAAAATTTATTTATACTTTTATAGATGAAGTTATTATTCGAAAATCCAGAATACTATACCTAATGGTCACATTACTATTCCAAAGGTCATGTTAATATTTAATAATACATCACAATTTGTTTAAGCTTGGTGTTCTGTGCAATATAAGATATTGAATAAATTTAACATATTTAAGAAGATATAAACCATAAAATCATCGGTGTTATATTCTACCCTCCTTCAAAAATTTCATATGGAAAACTTTTAATGAATATTACCTTCTAAAAAGATGATGGTGGTTCTTCTTCATAACATCCTTAGGTCACCACATTACTTTTACTATTTTTTGGTTCATCCAAATAAACTTTACTAATTATGTCATTTGATTTGTCAATATAGTCTATCTTATGTCAAGAATCTCAATAGGATATTCAAATTAAGAAAAATTATGTTTTGGTTATATTTCTTTATAGGTGAGTATATGATTTGGGTCTATCATGTAATTTCATAACAATGATACGTGGAACACATATCATACTTCAGGTAGACATGGATTCATTGATAATAAATATGTTACACTTCAATTGTTTCCAAAATTCTGAATGGTCTGATGTACCTAGGGATCATTTTCCCTTTCTTATCAAAACTTATGACACCCTTCCATAGATACAATTTTTGAAAGAAATTATCTCCCACTTGAAATTCAAAATCCTTTCTCTAGTTGTTATAATAAATTTTTTTACTACTTATCACTTATTTAAAATAATCCTAAATAGTCTTTTTTTCATTGTTTATTCAACATGTTCTAGGATTATAAGTTTCCTTTCAAAAACATCATCCTAAAAAGTTGGAGTACGACATCTCATTCAATATAATACATCACATGGGTTGATTTCAATACTTTAATGAAAAATATTATTATTGGAAAACTATACAAGAGGTAAATACTAATCCCACATACATTGAAAGTCATGTTATCATGATCTCATCATGTTTTACAATTTTTGAATAGTCCTTTCAGACTATCTGTCAATTTGATGATGGTATGAGGTGCTCAAAGGATCATCAGTATCTATATCCTTGTGAAGAATCTTCTAAAATTTTGATCTAAAATGAGGATATCAATGAGACAAAGTCAATATATGTAAACCATTAATTCTTACAACATAATTAATATATAGTCTTTCTAGATGATCAATATGTAATTGTTCTCTTATAGAAAAAAATGTACTAATTTTTTAAGGTGATAAATAATAATCCATATCACGTCATTCCTTATAGGTGTCCTAGGTAGTCTTATTATGAATTTCGTAGTAATATCATCCCACTTCCACACCGGGATATGTAGAGGTTTCATGACACTCTAGGATTTTTTTTCAAACATCACTTATTGAAAAACTAGGCATCTTGATACATAGTCACAAATTTCTTGGTTCATATTATCCCACCAAAAATATTCCTTCATATATCTAGACATCTTTGTACTACCATAGTGTATAGACAAATTTGATCTATATGAATAATCCAATGGTTCCCTTATTAGATTAGGTATTTATGGAACACATGATATCTTTCTATATTTTTGAATTCCATCCTCATAAACCATGTCTTCCATTTTTACATCCTTAACAAATTTAATTTTATTTTGAAAATTCTCATCATTAAATTGAGAGTTTATTATATTTTCTAATAAATATCATTTAAAAATCTTTTGAAAAATGGAAAGTGTATCCCCTTTCTCTATAATTCCCATATATGTATTTAATAAATCCATGAACATATGATCTCTCTCAATCCAAATTTGGGTCAGAACTCCATGATCGTTTAGGATTAATGCATCTAGTACCTTATTTTCCTTTCATAGGTTATAGTGTATTGAGAAATAATAATCCTTGAGTATCTAGAGCATTCTACTCTTCATCATATTAATCTCTTTCTATGTAAAGATGTATTTAAAACTCTTCTGATCCTTATAAATATCACAAAACACACTATAGAGATAGTGTCTCTATATTATCAAAGATAATATTAGATTATCTACCTTAAGATCATGAGTTATATAAATTTTATCATGAATCTTAAACTTCCTTGATTCATATGGAATAAAATTATCATTTTTCATAAGAAAAAACTCCATTCCTTTCATCGATGCATCATTGTATATGAAAAACCAATCATTTCTCAATGGTAGAGTCAAAATCAAAGCATTGAATAATCTTATCTTAAATTATTCAAAAAATTATTCACATTATTTAATCCATAATAAATTTATCCTTTTACATGTGATATTGCTTAATGGGTTATCCACTCGGTAGAATTTATAAACAAAACCTGGATATTAACCTATTAAACCCATGAGACTACATACCTCAATTATTTTTGTTGGAATAGACCATTCTTGGACTACCTTTATCTTCACAGGATAATTGAGATTCCTTATTTATATAAAATATGACTAAGAAATGATATTTATTGAATCCATAATTCACACTTCCTAAATTTACCATCTAACCATTTCCTCCTGATATTCTTAAGAACGATCTAAATGTGATTTTCATAGTCTTCATATGTTTTAGAATATAGTATAATTTCATCAATAAATACCAAAAAAATTCATCAAGATAATTCTTGAATAATATTTTTATCATATACATAAAAATCAAGGGAGAATTAGTCAATCTAAATAGAATTACTGTAAACTCATAATATACATACCTCATCTAAAATTATCTATTCAGAATGTCTTCCTCTTTACTCAAAATTAATGATATCCATAATGAAGGTCAATCTTTGAAAAATATTGATATCTTTGAAGTTTATAATATAAGTCATCAATTCAAAGAAGATGATACTTTTTATTTATCATAATTACATTGATTTCTCTAAAATAAATGCACAACCTTATGGATCAATATTTTTTCTTAACAAAGAGAACATGGGATCCCCTAAAGAAGAACTAGGGTGATTAAATATTTTATTACCCATAACCTCCATTTGTTTCTTCAGTTCCAATAATTCCACAATGAATATTATCTTGGGATTCCTTGATATTTTTTTAACAATAGGGATTAATTTAATGGAAAATGAAACTTCATTTTCTATTGGGTTTTCATGTAATTCCTCTAAAAATAAATCAATTTATTTCTATAAAATATGTGAATATTCAATTTTAAGATTAACTTATTCATCCTTATATGTTCTTTACTCTTCCACCCCAATATTTTCATTTTTTATAGCTACTAGGGGTGGTTCTAGATAAGAATTAGATGATGTAGTTTCTGCTATAAGGATAAGGAATTATACAACTTCCTCACAAATTTTAATTTTCTTATTCTTGAAATAAATATTCAAATCATATTTGATAGATATTTCATACTGAGAGTTGTATCAAAATAAAACCATAATTAGGATGATAAGTTCAAAAATAAATCATTTTTATGGGTCATAATGGGGACTTATTGACAATTATTTATTGCAATGAAACATCGTTTAATAGTTTTTTTTAATGAAAAATACCTTATTAAATCAAAAGGGAACTGTCTAATATTAATTTAAAAATGGGTAGATATAAAAGAGTGTGATGATCCAGAATCAAATAAAGCATTGGATAAATTTTAATATAGGATTAATGTACCTTCCACCATGTCATTGGGTACTTCTACCTTATCTATAATGATCACATAATATTTACCATCACCCCTTGGACTCTTATGTGGTATATTACCTTGATTCATAGGGAATTAGTTGGAATAATATCCCATTTATTAGGATTTTAAGCAAAGTATATTATAATATTGATTCCTCATTCACTCATGAGACAAATGACCCTTGTATCTGTACTTCTAACAAACTCATGTTCCCATTATAAATTTTCCCAGATCATTCTTCCCACAATTTTCAAAAGATTGAAAACACTTCATTCCCTTGTTCTTATTTAGCTCTTTACTGTTATCATGTTTCTTAGCTTAAATCTTCCTCTCTTTATTTCTCTAGAATATATAAGATCTATAAAATTATTTCTTTATTATTATGGAACATATTACTTTTTTATCATTGGATGAAAATTATTGAAAAATGAGCGACCTTTAGAGATTTGTCTTAACTAATTAAAATATATGCCCAATATTTATTTCTAAATTACATTTTTAATTAGTATCATACTTTGGTAATCTTGTAAAGGTAGCCTCACACTCTAAAACACTCTCTTCCTCCTTTTTATTTTTACCCAAGGAAGTTTCTCTTCATTTTAAGTGATTGATCCTGAGGGAAATATTTTTTGAAGAATTTTTCATTAAAAGATCACCATTCAATGTGTTCTATTTCATTTTCCCCCTAGTATTGTAGATCAACAACCACCGTTGATCAATATATTCCTTGAGAAAATATAATTCCAATACTACATTTTCATTTTCATTACACACAATTATAGAAATATATTTTCAAGGGGATCAAACCATTTCATAGATACCACAGAATTATTAGTCTCAATAAAATATTAGAGATTATGTAACAAGAAATGATCCAAATTAGGTGTATAATTTCATGAAGCATCATGTTTCTCCATTTAAGTAATATTATTCTTCATAAACTGAGTAAGTTGTCCTAATATGGTCATGATATATTCAGCTCCAATACTAACTCTGTTGACATGCTCAGTGGTAAAATCCCTATATTTTCAGTGGGCGTTGATTCCATTCCATCTATAAGTCACCATCACTATATAATGTCACAAACTGAGATATCCCATAATTATTATGAGTATTAATCCACAAATATAAATAATCATCTAATAGTTAAAGTTTTGTTTTAAATTATATAAGGAACTATTATAGTCTTCATGTTGGTTATGTTTAATTTAAATTCTAGTTCCCAATATATATACTAAAATTCCTATGATACTAAATATGAAGACCCCGACCCTAGTAGCCCAGATCCAGCGCATCACTTTATTACATTACAACTAGATACAAGATTAAAATCCCAAAGGATAGAATAATGTATTATCCTTTAAGAACTAGATATATACATGGTACCCTTATTACATTAGTAATAAATTTTAAAACATAATAAAGGAAGGTAATGGAATACTTGAAATCATTCAAACATTTCAACATCATATCCTTGGAAAAAGATAACAAATAAAAAGGTGTTCCCAAATTATCAATAAGGGTAAATTATAACATAAGATTTCATGAATCAATAATAAATGAAACAAAATCAATATCAGAAGGATTATAAAACTAAAATACATTCCATTTAATTAATAAAAATCTATCATGGGTTGATAAGGAATAATCATTATGGCAATGTAATATATTGAAATGAAATTCTAATTTTACAAACACTTGACCACAATCTAAATCCATGGATAATATTATTGTTAAAATATCATTGATAATAATTAATGAAATATTAATGAATTAAATTTTTAATAATTTTGATCCCATGACCTCAGGAATCATGTTACCACTACTATCAATACCCTTCAAAGGACGATTTAATCATTGTCAGTAAAACCACAATTAATTTTTCCAACATTATCATCCCATGAGCCTATCGATGCACTATGAGGCTATCTATAACTGGGCCCCACCCCTATATTCATGTTTAAAGGATTCCTAAAATATAAAAATGATCTATTTAATTAATGAATCAAAATTATTTATCAAAAAATATCTGTATTGAGTAAAAGATTCCGATTTAACAAATATTTCCCCAGTTACTCAAATAATGACCAATGTAAACACCATATGAAAAATTGGTATACGGATTTGGAAATATTCATAACCATGATTAAAAAATATTAATATTAATTAAATATTAAATGAATAATTATTATAAATAAAATGGAGTGTATATACACCATTAAAAATAATATCGGTTCACAACATCAAAAATATGCCTCAATGAAAGGAAATTGAGCTGAAGTCACTTACAATGATCATTTCATTAATAATATCAGTATGTTATGTGTATTAAATATAAATACATATTTAAAAGTTGAAATATAAAATAATATAATCAATATTAATTTTACACATAACCTTTACATGAAATAATAAATTAAATAGAAGTTTAACCCAATGAATGAAAATTGAGTTAAGAAATCCCTTACCACATTGTAATCCGTTGAATCATTTTCCCTATAAAATTAAAAATTATTAAAAAAAACATTCAATACCATGAAGATAAATAAATTAATGATATTTTATATCAAAGGTTAGTATATAAAAACCACACAAAAATAGTTAGTGGTGAATAAGGCATATATGTCATAGAAGTAAAAAAATGAGATGATAAAACATTACCTTATGTCCAAAAGTGTTATACACTTATACTTAGTGACTTTTATAATAAAAATATATTAATTAATAACTTATATAAAAACACGTTAAAACATATTTTATTCATTATAATTTAATTATGTTAATTTATATCCATTTTAATGAGTTTTAATGATAAATATTATTGTTTTATGAGGGTTAGTTGGATGGTTTTATGGTCGGTTCCATTGTGTATAAATACAGGAGTTCTTGTAGAGTGGAAGAAAAATTATTGAAGATAAAATAAATGGTGTAAATATGCTTCCATAAATCTAAATTATCTTATATATAACTTTTTTTTATATAAGTATGATTCATTTGATAAAATGTTAATGATAAATGTTTGGTTTATTTTTGGAGGTTTTTCGAACAATAAAAAACAACCTATTTTTTATTTAATATAATGTCTATAAATTAGATCCATAATATGATAATTGTTATAATATGTATATTATAATATTATTTAACCCTAATAATGGTTTTATGATTACAATTTAAGGGGAAAATGAAAATGAAAAGGAGTTATCCATGAAGGTGGGGAGTCATCACATCAAAGAATATGTTTTCATTTTTAGAAGAAATATAAAGATAATAAATGAGATTTTATTGAGGATAATCCTATAAAATAATAAAATTACTATATACGTATGATACTATAGTTATCAAGTCACTTTTTATAAGTTAGGTTAGGAGATGATATGAAAAGAAAAGAAATCAAAAAATAAAGAAGGAAGATTTTACCTCTTCAATACTGTCTCCTTGAGAACCTATTAAAGAAACTTTGATTTGGTATTTTGGGAAGACCAAGAAGGATTGAATGTAGGGAAGAGGATTAGGAAAGTAATTTGGAATAATTTAGACAATATTCAAGGATTTTTAGGTTTGACTAGAATCGGTGTTGAGGGTGGTATTTATAGGGGGATGAGAGGGGTGTTACTGATTATTTTATTCATTTGTTTATTATTTTGGCTCAAGACTATCAATAGTGTTGATTATTATTACTATGTATAGTAACTAGTGAGTGTGAGTTCAAATAAATGTGTTATTACCTCATCCACACATCATATATGACTAAAAAATTCAATTATTTACTTATAATGTTAAATACAGTAAATTATCATATTTCACTACTAACAAAAAATTCTAATATCTTCAAAAAATCCCTATAAAATCTCCATAACCATTTTTAAATAGGTATATTTAAAAATTTTCTCCATTTGAGGAAATGTTTTTCTAAATATGAGAAACTTAATTTTTAATTAAATTTATAATTTAGTAAAAAAATAAACATTTTAATATTATAAACAATTTTAAGACAATTTAAAAAATTAATTATGATCTCATAGAATTTAATAATAATTCAAATAAATCAAATATTAATTTATGAATCTATAAATTTTATGATTAAATAATTATACTGATTATAAAATTTTAAATAAAAATATAAATTTTATAAAAATACCAACCCTAAATTTTTCATTTTTCGAACATTTATTTACTTACTCAATGATATAAATATACCATATTTTCATTTAAGAGATACCTAGATTTTATTTATAATTTAATAAGTGTTCTAATTATTATAATGGCTAGATTACTATTTACAATAGTCACATTACTTTTCGAATGACCATGTTAATATTTAAAAGTATATCACAGTTTCTTTTAGCTCGATATTATGTGAAACGTAAGCTAGAAAATAAATTAAATTTATAAAATAAGGTAAATATCATACAACCATGGGGTGTTATTGTTTCTTCTTTATGGGTTATACCGTGATAAAATTATTATTAAACCTACTTCTTTCTATATAGGTTATTCTATGATGAAATGATTATTTAATTATGAAACCTATGTGTTTTCCACATGTAATGATATGATTAAATTTTTAAGAATCCCATTTCATTTCATTGGTTGTGATATGATTTATGTTTTATAATCTTTTGGAATACATACATATGATTTTAATTATGTTAGTGGTGGGAATTATATCTCCCTTCAAGGAATTTGTTAATTATTAACGCTATATAAGATTAAAGGGCACATGGGAGGTTACCCTAAGCCCGAAATAGGTACACGGGAGCTCATCCAATGTGTGAAGTAGGTACGTTGGTGGTTATACCAATTGTAACATCTTATTATTGTCTTGGTGTGTAGACTTGACATAGTATTTTATATTCTTATGTTCATGTCAATGTATTAGGTCTAATGCTAGTATCATGATTTATGTTCTTTGATTTCCTTATGATTCATGTCATATGAACTTCTAATCTTTATTCCATGAATCTGGATTATGGTATTTGGTATGTATGGTATGGTATTAAATGTTATTATCATGTTATCATAATATATTCATATTTTATTCTTATGTATCTCTCTTTTTTACCCTTATTGTGCATTTGAGCCTGCCCTTTCTTATGTTTCCTTTCCCCGAGTCATTAATAAGGTTTTTTTTCATGGTTTAACTACGAAGAGGGATTAATTAGATGATATTTTTCAGATAAATTGAAGGTCATTCATGAATTAAGTATATTATGTATCTTTTCTCAAAAAACACAAAACTATTAGGGTCCTTAGGTGTGTTTTTTTAATGTAATAAATATTCATCTAATAAGATATAATATCCATAAATGAAATGTTTGGTTCACTATAGTTCATACTAGAGGAAATGTTTAAATAACCATTCGAAACTAGTTTTATAAAACATTAGAATAACTACTAGGGATGTTTATAATGATATGTAAATGGATATGTTTAAGGATATGTATAAGGATGAGTCATAGTATAGTAAAATGCCATGAAATTTTGGTAGATGATAGAGAAATTGGTTTCTGAGAAATTACATACATTTCTAGATACTAAAATTTGATATAGATCATACATAGAGATGCCTAGGGGTAATAGAGTTGAAATGGGTGCATCGATCTACTATTGATCATCACTTGGAATGGTTCATGTTGCACACATTGTTTGACATTCCTGGGGACATGATTTAGAAATTAAAAATCTCTTTACAAACCATCAAGAATTATTTTAATTGATTATGAATATGAATGGACTAGTATAAACTTGTGGTGCAATATATTAAAAATAAGTTTTCATGAATTAGACAACCTATAAGTGATTTTTCATGATTTGGTGGTTCCATACTATGATTAGTGTTTCTCACACTTTGGATTTGGTTTTAGTGAATTTATAGAAACCAAAGAAATCATGATATTTCTTAATGTGATAGAAAATGATACTATTTTCCTCCTGGGAAATCAAATGTTATGAGATCTTGAATGAAAAATATCATTACTATGCTCACACAATAGTATCAATATATGAATATTTTTGGACTTAAAAATGAGAAAAGTAGAGAATTTTTTTTTTTGAGTCTATCATGATACAGTGTCCACATTATTTTAGTAGGTATCCTGATATTCTATCCAATAAGAATTTGATCAGTACCACTAAAAATATATTTTCCATCCAATAGTATTTGGAGCATGAAAAATCCATTTTTTTCTCTTATTTTTTAATGGTGAATCAGAATAGTAGTGTATTTTTATCAATAATAAAACATGACATGATGAAATTTAATCCATGTAGTGTGATTATTTCAAGAAATTATATTCAAATAAATACATTCCATATATTCTTCATAAGAATATAGAGAATCAACTCCTTGAGAAAAATCAAAATGATGATGAATTTTTTGGAACCTATGAAGAAAATTTTATATAACTTTCAATGTATGCGTCTTGTATTGTCATCCAAACTGAATGTAAGGTTGGTAGATTCTTCATTAGATTTGAAAAAGTCTTTATATGGTGTTATAAATAAGTTACCTTAGTCGATATGAATATATTGTTCAATGTTTTATAAAGGAGAAAATTTAGGTTGGGGTTATTTTTTAATCTCATGGTTTTTATTAGAATAGAAAATTGGAATTAAATGAAAAATCTAAAAACCATAGAGAGAAAAAGATTATATTTCATTTATTCTCAATGTGTGAGAGGAACAGTTAGGATATTTTATTAAGGGAACTAGTAAATGTTTTATGTTTGGAAAGTAAGGTAATAGGGAGATTTATTTTAAATTTTATGGTAATAATTTAAACAATGATGAGAATAGATATAATGATTCAAAAAATACACCACCCACACACATGCACTTAAAATAGAAGGATTGCAGTCATTTTGTGAATCAATCCCCCAATATAAGGACAAGTGAGGATGATAATCCACAAAATCCTATGATGATAGTGGACTAAGGGAAAGATTATTCAATCATAATGGTTGATGTGAATCATGAAAATTTAGACTCACTAATTATCCCCTCCTTAGTTGGGATTTTCATTATCGATTTTTTATGAATGAGCTCTATTAATATCTTATTTTTATCCCTCTAGTGTTATTTCATGTGATTATCACCTTCTATAAGAATTCTATAATAATGAAATCAAATATGATATTCTATCAATAAAAGGTTGAACCCAATATTCTAATGGAAATGTTTTTGTATAAGATACGATCTTATCAAAGTAATAAGGGGTCAATTAACTTTTTGAAGCATATATGTCTCATGGTAAGACTAATTTATGAGTTATTGATACCAACATGTGTTTATGAGTTTAAGGTTCATCATAAGTTAAAATAAATTGAAACACCATCCAAATTTTTATGTGATGGTCTCTTATCAAGATTACATATATTTAAATAGACATTTATTATAACAAACCCATTTGATTTTGTATATGTATTAATGATAATGTTATTTCTGGAGGAATTACCTAACACATTGTTTAATATGATTAAAGGTATTGGTAATGTTTATGGTTTATATTATATTTCATGTTGAGGTAATTATGTTTTTTCTTTCACCACCTTACGAGGTCAACATAATTCATTGCTATGAAAAAAATATTTTCTCTAGATCCTCTTTCCAAATCATAAATTAAAGAGGTACTAAGGTCGCATGAAGTATGAAATTTAATTGTATTTTATTGGAATATGGATTTTACATTGATGTATTTGATAATTATTCAAAAATAACTTGATATAGAGTTGAGTTTCATCTTAACATATCATCCTCATATAGATGGCCAGTTTAATGGAATAATTCAAACCCAAGAGGATATGTTGAGATATTATTCTAAGGATTTAAAAGGTGGTTGGAATCAAAACCTTCCTCAAGTCATGTTTTCTTCCAACAATAGTTTTCACTCGAGTATTAAAATGGATCCTTATCAAGACCTTTATGGAATGGTTTGTTGAACACCGATGTACTCTAATGAATTTGTAGAAAGGAATATATTAGGACTTAAGCTAGATGATGAAATTTATGATAAGGTTTGAGATATTCTAAAACACTTATGGTAAAATTTGAAAATATATATGATTATAATCATCAAACGGATCTAGAATTTGAAGTTGGTGAGAAGTTATTTCTATGACTTTATCCATGGAAGAAATAAGGTAAAACCATGACCTATGTATATTAGTACATTTCAAATACATAATGGTATCAAGATTATAGAGTATCATTTGGAACATCTAAAAAACATTTCTCAAGTTCACATTATGTCCCATGTATCTCTCCTTAAGAATTACATACCTGATCCATCACTTGTATTGAACTCAGATGTCATTCCATTGAAGCATGATCTTTTTTTGAGCAAAAATAGGTAGGATATTCTAGATCAAATATAGAAATTATATGAAATAGTACCACTCACTTGGTTAGTGTATTATGGGGAAAACACAATCTTGAAAATGCTACGTAGGACTTGAAGATACAATGAGGTAGAGTTATTCATAGTTATTGGTACTAAAGTGATGATTTTTAAGGGATAAATTGATTTTTAGGGGGGTAGAATGTATCAAATAAGGTAAATTTCATTGATTTATTATGTTAAAAGAAACACTGATTTTAAACAAAACTTGACATATTATTAAAATATTATTATTTAATATGAAAATTATCATCTATACATTAGAATAGAGCGTATTATTATGATTAAATAAATTATGAAAATAAATTTTCTTTAAATTTATATAAAATTAATATTTTGGTGACCTATTAATTATAATTTAATAAAATTACTTGAAAAAAGGAAATACTTTACTAGAAAAATATTTTTTTCAAATAAAAATGTTTAACAAAAATAATTTAAACAAAACAATTTTGTTGAATGATTTTAATGAAATGTATATATATCAAATATTCAATCATCATTTTAACATTCATATTATATTTTTTTTGGAAAATAGATCGGAATGAATCAAATTTTATGCTTAAAGACCGTATTTTTCTAAAAAGAAGTTTTCTCTCTTTTTCATTATTGTTTTTTAAAAATAATTCTTGAAACATTTATATATTTTATTTTAAAAAATAAAATTCATTTTTTAAATCATCGTATCATAATTATTATAGGAATGTTTTTTGATAATTCTCTGAAAATAATTACTTCATTGATGAATAGTGAAAAATACTGAATTTTAATTGAAATCCTTCCTTTCATTTAAATTACTTATAAATATAAAATATATTTAAAATTGGGTTTAAAGAAAAAATTAATCCATTTTTTATCTATTAATCCAATTTCAGTCATTGAAGTCTTTTACACGATGAATTTGGATACAAATTGTTAGTAAAATTTTCAATATTTTCCCTTTTCAAAACCAATATTTTATTCATGTTAATGGGATTAATTTTGAATTAAAATATTCCACGTTAATTAATTGAATATGGAAAAATGGATTTCATATTTTGAATCAGAATAATTTATATTATCTTATAGTGTCACATAAATGTTTGAATGAAATTAATAGTGAAATCAATAAACAATTATTTAACACGGTTATAGTAAAAAGGGGTTTACTTAGGGTAAACTAAAATGATAAGAGTTTAAATGTCCTAATTTTTTTTTATAAAATACATTTTATGGACATATTTAGACACTATAATGTTTAAGGATCTATAATAATCCATCTGGACCCTTTTGTAATTTTAAAAATTGGGCTACACCATTTACTTTTCAAAACATTACAAGTGTGCCACTCAAGTCACTTATAAAATGTCACACCATATCCTATTATCTCTGCAAACTGAAACACTTTTGTTTCAAAAAAATACCTACAAAATAAATTTTTGAGTTCCCTCTCATCCTATAGGCCTTATTTTAAGATGAAAGTCTTCCTTTGAACGATTTTGATGAAATCCTAAGGAGGATACCTAAAGAATAGGTAATGTTCATCCATGAACATTTTTATTTTATTTATTCCTCCACCTAATTCAATTAATATTAAAATATGTTGATATAATAACCATAATATTATCCATATAATAATATGTTGTTTTGTTAAGGGAATTACCTACAACCATCTCCACTTCTATAAAATGGGTATGATGATAGATCTAAAGTATATATATTACATTTATAACATATTTATACCTATTTATTAATTATCTCATATATACATTTTTTTACTTATAATTATGTAGGGTATAAGATAATGTAACTTGGGTGTACGGTGGAATGCTGCCTTGCGATGTGATGTGATTCATTTTAACTTTACATTGATGATAATAAGGATAATGTTATTGAAAAAATTTAATACAAATGAAATAATTATGATATTCATGAAATATTTATCAATTTTAAATTATAATATATATAATTTTATTTCTTATCTTTTGTCTCACTGAAATATGATAACGTCATTCCTGTACACCTAGACTTACCTTTTCACAAAGCAATGTTATTATCTTTTAACCACCGCACAACATGTATTATATATATAAGAATATTTATAGAAATAATATGTTATTTATTATATTTTTAATTTTTTTAATGATAATATATTACTTACCTTATTTCTGTAATTATTGTTGAAAAATGGAAATGTTACTCATGTGTACATATGATCTACTATATCCATCATCATAATGTTTTTCATTTCTCAAAACCATATTTCATGATTAGTCATAAAAGATTAATTTATGTATAAATTTTAAAATTATTTCATCATTATTTTTATGAATATTATGGAAACATGATAAAAAAACTAGCAATGGAAGTAACAAACCAATACATATATGAAAAAAAACAGGTTATTATCTGGAACATGACATTAACATAGAATTGTTAATAAATGGAAAGTAAAATGAAATTAGTAAATAATAAATGGTATGATATATATAATCATGTTTCTACAATATATTAATAATAAACTTATTTTTGTTATATAGGAGTTTTGAACATGTATGAAGGAAGTAGAGAAATAATGTAAGGGATTTTTAGTCACTCTACTATTCCTAGGAGACATACATAAATTCACCACTGAATTATTTTTTTGGAATATATACCTCCCATTTGAAACGTTATATCATGAAGATATACATTTTAATGATATTTTAAATTTCATTTAATGTTTTTATTTATTTTATCTTATGATTCAAAAGATTATAGAAGTGTTATAAGATTTTTGTCTCACATTTATTTTCTGTGAGACAAATGCCAAATTCACCACATATCTCTTTTTTGAGGTATATATACTTCCAAGGAATTTTTTTTATGATTCATGTCATGATTTTTTTATTTACATAATAATTTTAGGATCCCTCTTTCATTGGTTTTACAATTCAAAATTTAACAAACTAGTGAGATATTTTTTTAACAAATTTTCTTCTTTAAAATAAATGATTATGTTATATTTCTATATTATTCTATGAGGTGAATATAAATACCCCTTGATAGGTAATATCATGAATTTATTTATCCCCATATTATTTTATGTTACATTTAATTAGTTTCCTTCATGGTATTTATATTTCAGTTTACCAAAGTGGTAAAGATTTTATGTTAAATATCATCATTTTTAGGATTATTTATGATTATATTTTTGATGATAAAATCTTACAATAAATATCTCAAAAAACTCATGAAATTTATTATGCTCTAGTTCTATCATGAGAATCCATGGTTTCCCTTCATTTTCCTCTCTTTATATAATCAATTGTTGAAAATAATTTTTTATAGTAATCATCCTTGTCAACCTCTTCAGTAGAAATCCAATTTTTTTCACAAAACATTGTTTTATAAAAACGTTTTCAAAAACGTTTTTCACATTATTAAAATGATTTATTGAAGAAAATTTTACCAATGTATTATTTTTTATAAATTGTTTTGAATAGAATATTTATGTTGCTTTATGAATAATTCATGTTTGGATTTTACCAAAATTGTGAAAGGAATAATTTTTAACATGTGTGGAATTAACATAATTTATCACATTTATATATTTTATTTTATTTGAATATTCTTTTATATATTTTCATTATTATTTTAAAAGAAATTTATTATAAAAACGTTTTATTTATTAAGAAGTGTTTTTCAAAGAAAAAAGGATATTTTCCTCAAAAACTGATTTAAATTATTTTTTAAATATTCATTTGAAATATATTATGTTTATTTTCAATAAATGAATATCCAATATATTTTATAATTTTTTTATTTTTAAAAAGTTATTCTCAATGTAAAGCCATATTCCTCAAAAACATTTCTGAGTTATTTGTCTTTTAAAATATTTCTCTATCTAAGATGAAATCCCTTGATGTAACATATTATTTTATGGGGATATAAACCAAGGATACCATTATTTTTCATTCTATGAGTTGTTTATAATAAAAAGTTTTTTTGAAACAAATTTCTCTTCAATGGGTTATACCATGATAAAATTATTATGGAAACCAGATTATTTTTCCATTAGTTATGCTATGGAGAAATGATGAAATGATTTTTAAATATGTCCCTTTTCCATAGGTTATGATAAAATGAAATGTTTATGAAAATCATTTCATTGAAATATATATCATATGATGAATTTCATATGATCTTGTGGAACACATATGGACTATTTTCATTATGTGACGTGTGGGATATTTATATATCTATAATTAATTGGATAAATAATAATGTTATATGATCTTAAAGGGTACAAAAGATGTAATCCCAGGCCTTAAATATGGTACATATGAGTTTATACCAATCCTGAAGTAGGAACACGAGTCTCTAACCTAATCCTAACATCTTATGAATGTATTGGATGGTAGAATTAACATAGTATTTTCTATGATTATATGTACACAACAAATTTATTTATTATTCAATGTTATTCTCTCAAGGGGAAGGTTATTTTATTTCCTTATGATTCATGTCTTATGAACACCTAATATTTATTCTATGACACATGATTATTAACTTTGATATTTAGGTTATGGTTTTCAAATGTTTTTCTCATGTTATCAAACCATTATTCCCATGTTATACTTATGTGTTCCCCTTTTTTATCCTTACTCGGTATCTGATCACACCCTTTCATTGGTTTTATTTCACTTGGTCACTATGAATGGTTTTAAGTTGGTTATGTCTATGGAGAGTACTTAATAGGATTATCTTTGTGGGAGATATTGATGATCTATGATGAATTAAGAAGATTGTGTACCTATGATCCAATAAAACTAATCTATTATGGCCTATAAGAATTTTTTTGTATAATGTAATGAATATTCAAATAAAAATATGTCATATCCATGTATAAAATATCCAGGTTACTATTTATTCCACCAAAAAACTTGATATGGAAAGGTGATAAATATTAATTCTCCAAACCGGTGCGGATTTCCATCACCCATAGTTCTAGGAAATAGGTGGACATTGATTTCCTAGATACTATAAATAAATCACTTCCAATTCTCTATTATTGGGCGTATTATGTGTACAGTTGTATTTTGGAACATATGTGTTTACTCAAGATTTAAAATATAAAATTTTTTCCCTAGAGATGTGTATATCCTATGGTGTGTGGACCTATACAATCACCTATCTCGAGTGATGTGTACTTCCTCTATGTGAAGACGTATATTTCCTTAAACACTTACTAGATATATGGATATTTTTATTTCCTCATAGTAAAGAATTTTATTTCCTTTATCGCTTTAGATATTTTTGGAGATGTGTATTTCCTTTATTTCTTTTGAAAAAGGTAAAGATGGTTATTTCTTATACAATCTCACAATGAGTGAATATAGGGTGATTTTCTTTATTAGAAATATCTGAAATGTTTTGAGATCCCACTTATACTCCCTTTCCAAAATTATTATTATTTTTGGATCATGATGAAGGTTATCCATAGACCATTGATCTTGTTTGATCATTAGTTTTATTATGTTTATACTTATATTAGGTGATGTTTGTGTATCTATATTTAAATTATTATTGATACACATAAACAATAAATGTTTATTGTTTGGATCACTTCTTAGGATGAACATATAAGGTATTGTTACACACACACCAATATGTAAACATGGGTACTATTAAATTTTTTATATATAGAATAGATGGTATATAGGATGGTGATCATGGATCTGATAGACGGATGACTGATATGGATACCTAGAGGAGTAAAGATCCCATGATGATGGTCATCCTCATGTTCTTTGGATCCAGATTACATGTATTTGGGTTATGATGGTTTAATTGGAGGTCACATTTATTTTATATCTACATTTTTAATATATATTTTCGTATATTTATGTGGACATATTTTTCATTTTATATTTCATGTATATTATGGTGGATGTTAATGTATTATTTTAAGTGAAAAGTTATTTAAAGGTAATAACCCCCATTATTGTTTCTATACCTCAGTTCTATTCATTATCATTTACTATAGTGGTGGTGTTCTTCAGAATTTCCCCTGATAGTATGTTGGGACATGAAAAATGGTATCAGAGTGATAAGAAGAAGTATGAAGTTATGAACATGTGAGGATTTATTTGGGGTAGTTTAAATTGTGTCTTACTAAGTATCTCCCATACATTTAGTCATAATAAGAGACTTTGTAAATGATATTATGACTGATGAACTCATGATAATAACTCATATTGATGGCACATAATGGAGTCCTCAATTTGAAAAATAGGATTTTAGAAGGAGGTATCACATATAATAAATATATAGGATTTTTTGGTAATTTTATAGATAATTTTATTTTATTAATGGATGGTTTTAATAGAATAGGCTGGCAGTGGAGTTTTTTCCATTCAAAACATTATATATGGGTATGAGGTTAAAATGTTATCATGTAGACAATAGGAAGTTATTGTCAAGATTGGGATACCACATGGAGTATTTGTGTCTATGATAAAGAGATGAGATAGTGATAATGTATTATAAATTTTGGTGTATCTCTATAATAATATTTTTAAGTATATGTGAATCTCATATTGTAGTCATGCTATGTGGTGATATCAAATCATTTTAGTATTATAGAAAAATTCCTTTCTTTTTTTCAAATTCCCCTATATTATTCAATAATTAGATAAAATATCAAATTATTTGTTACATTAGATTTGAGACATTATTGACCTCTATATGATCTTGATATATTATACCATGGTGTTTTCACTGGATAAAGTGCTACAAATGGGTGATGTTGGTGTTATTAGGACTTTGTAATCTGTAAATCATGATAGAGACATGATCAATGATGAGATATATTTAATATATAAACATTATCTCTATATTAAATTACTTTTATAATATAATTCCATAATATTATTGGGCATGTGAAACACCCTAAAGCAATGTGAAGGGTTTATTGATCTCATCATATACATAATGATGTTCCCAACAGAGTCCCACCTAACCCATTTGTTTCATAACTACCCATCATTAAATAAAATTATAAAATAGAATGGGGAAAAAATTTGTAAAATAAATAATATGGCCCAACCATTTTGAATAACATTCCATCTATCATGCCCTACTACATCTCAACACACTAATCCACATTGTATCTATCATATAAACTTCCCAACTAATACCTATATATAAGTCCCATAACTCATAATCCATCAGAACGGCTGGATCCCTCTACATTGCGAAACATACTAACAATTAAATTTTCTCCCATGATTTTATTTATCAATATTTTCATAAACAAATTTATTTTAATATCTACAGTTCTTTCATAAGTGTAAATTTAAGAGGATGTTGGTTAGCTCTATCATACATAGCTAGTAATCACCTTCCATGTGTGTTCTATCAACCTTTTTAATGTATCTTTAACCACCACACCACATAAAATATCCATATGGAACAAGACATAGAAATAAAGTTTCTTCTGAAATGGGAAAATCACATTACACAGGTGACCACACAAGTGATCATGCTCCTTAATACTAATCATAAACCTCAAGATCATTATTTATGTCAACACTGTTGGGATCATATCTTGTTTAATAGTCAAGTCATTGAACTCTCACTTCCTCTCATGCTACGTACCTTATAACTCTATAACATATGAAATAATTACATTTTTTAAAGTAGGGAACCCAATAAAATCCTATAAAATCCTGGATAGAGGTATCCAATCATCACCTAATCACATCTCTTCTTCCATACCAAGTATCTTTAAGACACTAGAGACATATTCCATAAATCCATTCTTGTTAATCAATCAAAATGAAAATGAAATATATCCCGCATCATCCTATGGACGCAAATAATTTGGAACTCCTACATGAAACTAAAGAGGCCAAATGATCATCATGAATATTAAGAAATTTTAGAAAACCTATACTAAGGGTCACGCAAGACCCCAATCACAATGGAATTATCATTACTATATCATGGTCCTAGTAGAACACATGAATCACTCTATGTAGTTGTGGTAATCATGATTCCTAGATGTAAATATTTCTCAAAATGGAATTCTATGGTTCTTATGGTCCTATGGAAATAAATAAACTAGATAAGTATCTCAACTCAATCTACACAATCCATTACCCTATGTAAGGCTTCTTATATGGATCATATTATACCTTGTGTAATAATATAAATGAGAAAAAAATAAATTATTAATAAAAATAATCTTAGTTAAGCACACCGACAATAGAAAAAATGGAATTTCTCTTATGAGGTTAAATATAATAAATAAATTAAAAAAAAATATTCTAAGTATAAATTTAAAAAATAAGTCAAAACCCATTACAAAATTACAAATAAAAATGTACCCCATGAAAGCTTTACTTACTCTAGGTCATAGGTCCTAAATAGAATAATATAGACATGGAAAACACACCTATATAACAACATTGAATTATATACCAAAACAACTATTTAAAACCCTTCACCCATTTTAAACCCCAGTTTAATGAAAAACTATTATTTTTTATAAAAAAATTTAAAACCCAACTCCCCCCTCCAATAAAAATCATAATATGAGCAAAAAACACTTGTTAAACTACAGTGTCACCAATGAAATGTTTAGAAAGCTATATTCTCAATGTTAACTATTGCACAATCCTACACCCATCCTATTTATAGGAGAATTTAAATAATGAATAAAAAAATTATATAGATAATAATAATAATAATATCACATAATTTAATATAATCCAAATAATTTAAACACCCAATGCATAAAGAACTTTAACCTCAATAAAACATCCACAATATAATCTTTCACTTACACCAAACTTTTCTAATCCAAATAAAAACATAAATAATGAATAATCACAAATTTTTATAACACAAACAAATTGAAACTAAGAACCCAAAAAGGTATAAATGAAACCAAACATACAAAGTGATATAAAAATACTAGAACCATGAGCGAATGGGTGTGGTCTACTCTCGACACACACCCCAACCATTTTATCCCAAAGGAACCATTTTAAAACATCATCTCAATGACCAAAAAGTTTATATAAAATCCAAAATACCTATATAAATCATCTAGGAAACATATATCAAGATAAACGGTTCTCAACAGTGAAAACTCATCATTAATATTCCTTATATATACACTACACATGATTACATTATATTTTCAACAAGATTGTACAATTATTTAGGGGAATCATCCACCTAAATATCGTGATTATTTCAATCCATAATATTGGAACAAAATGGGAAGAGTTTGGAAATAAAATGAATTAATATTATCATTGATACATGAAATTAAGGACTCACATATTACCTATGGTCAAGAGAATATCGATGGGTGCCTAGCAACGTGGAAAGGTGACATACCATAAAAAATGGCCTCTTCCCAAGATCCACCAATGTATAAAATGAAGGGTATAAACCATTAAATTATAGTCTTACCCCATTTAAAGAAATATGGGCTTAAAAAGTACCTAGTATCCTCCCACTAGGTACTGGATGGCTCACCATGTTCCCAAACACAGGCCATTGGCCACCCTATGGCCAAACAAGAAGGAAAAATCCATTGTTTGTTCTAATATGTACCTAGAGTTTATATAAGGGGTAATTTAAAGAATATAAAGGACACCCACTTTCAAATATAAACTATTAAACAACCAAATATGATTTAAATTATTTTATACCCATTTTACAACACCAAAAAATCATCAAAAACAATATAAACATGAACCAGAAATCCACTCTTCAAAATAAAATCCTAAAGTTGAATTCACCTAGTCATAAAAATTATAAAAAAACTACTCATCCTCCAAGAATAAAAATTCATAACCATGGTTCATTACAAACTCCATATAGTATTATTTATAATCCTTGAAAATTACCATTATTAACCATCTAGAAATATTTATCTATAACAATCATCAAATAGTTATTGACATTTCATGGCCAACATCTAAATTCTAATAACATATTAAATATATGACTCCAGCCATCAAATTTACTCCAAATTAGAATATTTTTCATACCAATTTCCAAAACACTTTCTAAAAATTCTATGAACTCTATCACCACACTAGTTTCAATTTTCAATAAGATATCCATTAACACACCCTAAATTCATTTCTAATAACTTGAGAACCCTAATAATAATCAATACCATAGTGATCAAATGGTGCATAAAAGCCCTATAAATCCCTAAAACACAATTACCCAATATATTTATAGACATACAAATCTCTTCACTATGAGAACATACTATTAATATACAATTCCATTTAATAGTCCTCTTCACCATGGTAATTTCCTATCAAAACTCAACAAAACATGTCCAATATAAGAAAAAAACAATTACAATATAAAAAATCCATGTATTTAACCCATGGAAATACACATCATGCCTAAACCATACATATATATCAAATAATTTGGTAATAATCCCGAAAACACAATTCAAAATACCCAAGAAAATTCTATTACAAATTATGAAAAATATTTTAAACTATTTATACACCACTAGTTTCTTGTTTGAAAACTAGAAAAATAATTTTATACCTTATAACTAGTCCACTTTGTATTAAACCCCCTTTATTACAAGGTGATATATCAAAGCTAAAAAATACATAAATTTTCTTTATCCCTTGAAATTTCAAAACAAAACCATATTATTAATACCTTATACCATAGTTGATATTTTTTCCTTTAAAAAGATACATTTTCCACCAAAAACAAAAAAATAACCATAAAAAATTCTCCAATTGTGGGAAAAAATATAATAAATCCCATAAAAATAAATCCCCCATTTTCAATATTAATCTAATAACCACTTATAATATATCTAAAAAGTATCATATAGTATAAAACCTACTTTAATTAATTATGGATTAAAAAAATGATTTGTATCATAAAAAAAATCTTCTAGGCAGTCCTATCATACCATCTCTATGCTACTATCATTAGGCATTTTCCATTTAACTAGATATTGACTAAAATATAAAACTCATTATGAGTCTGATACTTCTCACATTGGTATTCTTGGTCAAAAACCTCACTCCACCAAGTGTACCTAGTCCCAAAAATCTACATCCACTTGTAACATGGGTTTTAATAGAATGTAGCTAACCATTCTGGCTCTCTATCTACCTCCTTAGTTTTAAAATCCTATATGAACATATAATTAACACAATCCAAACCAAAAAAACAATATAATACCACTTTATAATTCATTATCCAAGACTATAAAAATAGAGACTAAGATAATTTTAACACTTGAACTTAGGTACACCTCCCAAAATTCTAGAGGTTATTGAGTAGTGATGAGGGCCTAACATATTAATGCATAGAATATACCCTCAAGTACCAAATATATTGTTCATGCAATGGAATGATGAATATTATACATGAAACATCATTATAAAGTACACAAAACATTTATAAAATAAATAAGGATCCATAATCACATTCCATAGTCCAAAATATAAAATTAACTATCTTTATTTTATATCAAAAATATTAAAGTGAAGTCATAGAATATATAAAATTCAAATAATTAAGAGATATATAAACATTTGGTTCCCTAGAGAATACATATATAGTGTAACGAAAATATAAATTTACAGTGGACTTTATTATAACTCAAAAATAACCCTAAATATTTATCCTATAATAATTTTCTCAATTTTAGATATAAATCCATATCTAAGAAGAAACATATACCTTAATTTAAGCATGAGGTATACACATGTGAATAAAAACTTATTTCATGTATGTATGTAGTGGGTGACTCCAATGATCTAGTATGATTACATTTCTCACCTCGACACACTATGTTTTAGTGATATAGTGGATGCACATACAAATATTGGTAGATATAAATTTAGTGAAAAGTAAAACTCACCCATAGGGAAAAATAACTCATGTATCATCATACATCTCCATACTTTTATGCCAACATCAAAAGAAGACACATGGACACTGGTAGCTCAATTGAAAATTCCCAACTCAAGAAAAGACCCTTTAATCTATAATATATGTAAAATATAGACTCATGAATCAATGAGGGATACTCTACAATCTCACTCATCTTATTAGATGTTATCCCAAAAGTGATCTCAACCTATCCACAAGTACACACTCATCAACGTCCCAATTAACCCATTTGTCACATCACTACATGTATTAAACTAAAATACCAAAATATCATCAGAAATAATTATTATATCACAAATTATAATAATACAAAATCAAAACAGTCCAATACATTGATGAAAAACATTAAATGATAATAAAAATTGGTATGGGAATTCAATGATGTCCTAAATAATACATTAATAATATAGTAATGATTTCATTACAAAAAAATAGTCATAATAATGAATAGGGTCCTCCTACATGAAATAATATCGTATCTATCATGCCCTACTCCATCTCAACTCATTAAAATTCATGGAAGTTGTATTATTGAATATATTTATATATAGTACTTATGGCCTTGTCCCATAACTCACATGTCATCACATGGGGTAAATCCAAATTTAGGATCGAATAACTCTATTATTGTTCTTTGATCTCAAAGATATTTGGTACCATACAAGTGCATAATTAATTCCATCAAGGAGACCAAATTTAGGAATTTATAATATATATTGAACTATAACTCACTAAATCTATAATTATATAGTAATGGAACTCTCAAGTCCCGAGGTAGATCCCATGAGTATATTTTTTTTAAAAAAAATATTTTAATAATAAATACCTAATACTACAGATGATTATAGAAAGGAAAATCTAAACTATCATTCATGTGGATTTTTAAGAGAGTGGGGATAAAAGAAGGAAAAATAACATATGAAACAAATAATTTCAATGTTCATGTACGAATGGATTTAATGTTGATGATTTGTTTTTGTTTTCTTTAAATTTAGTTTGAAGTAATCTCCTTGGATCAATTGATCACTCTACCTCTCACTAAAAATCCTTTTCTAATGTTCGTGTACTTCACTTTGTTAGAAATAAAGGTAACCAAAAATATTTTTAAACATAGAAAAAATTCTTTCATATTGTCCATAGTGAAGTTAGAAATAGAAATTAATATTGTAGAAAATCCCTTAAATTTATACACCATATCCATGCATAAACAATAAGATAAATATATGAGAAGAGAATTGGAATGATAAAACCCAACATGAAATATTCTAAAAACTGAAACATACATTTGAACAATTCCTCTTTGATTACATGTTTATAATAGAAGAAATCATATCCCCTTGCTAGACATGAGATAATGAGTAACACAAAAATTAAAACCCAAATGATTTTTTGGTGATGACATGGTGAAGCGCTCTACAATATCACAACACCACTTTCTAGGCTCTGGTCTCTTATCCCTTTTACAACTACTCAACCAATTTTATTTATAGTCATGAATCCATCCTAGTATCTGCCTTAGATTCAATAAGTTGACTGTTTAATTCATCCTAGTCACTCATAGAGGTACCTAAGATTATAATTGTGAGATTTGGAAGGTATTTGTAATCAAAATTGTCATATTAATTTTTTTACATCCATGTTCATTGTGTTAATGTTTCTTTCATAGTGTGAAATTCAAGGCCTCTTCTCCAAGGTTGGTTTTCATGACATGGGATCACTTCTTGAAATACTCAAGATAAACACCATTAATATAGGTGTTATAGTGTAAATTATCTCTTAATTCATCTATTATCATTATTTTTTTCTTCCAACCTTCATATAATGTTGTGAACTAATGTCATTCCCTTCTCATATGGTGAATAAAAAATTCATGTTGCGAATCGTGTTTATCCTAGTTAATTTGGTTATGTTCAATCTTAAATATTTTGGTATTGTATTACACCACCTTATGTTCATTTTTATCCAAATAATTTTCCAATGAATCCTACAATGAAATTAATTATACATTAAACATATGTGAAATAATAATCATTTTAATTTTAAAAAATATTTTTAATGTCTGTAAATGATTTAAGGAAATATTGACATAGAATCCCCCAAACTTGAATTCAAGCATGTCCTCAAGAATGAAATCACATCATAACACAAAGGATGATCACCATACCATAGATTAGATATCAATATCAACATAATAAAACGATTATAAAATAGGAATAAAATGTTCAAGAATCACATCATAAAATTTCATTAATTCCTCACTTTTCAATGAAATCAAGTCAATGATGTTTATTAATTTTACTGTTTTAAAATAACAAGGCTTCTCCTTTATTAAATTCATATTTATAAATTCATCCGTAATGTTTTTTTATATTTAAGTTAGTTATCTTTAAATTATTTTATCTCATAATTCAAGGTATAAATGAAAATTCTTTTTTTCTCATAACTCAAATTATGTAATTTACCATATATATCCAATGCATTTACATTGTACACCCTATTGAGATAAAAATAACAATTAATCTAAAAGGATTCTCCATGAGTATTATACATCATTTAGGCTTTATGGTGGGTGGGTAAATGATGTTAAAATAATTTAATTCTCTACTAGAGGATAATATCTAAGGAACTTTTCATGATAATCCATAAAATATTATAATAAATACAATATTTAAAAATGAAATCTCCCCCACTTCCTAAAACTCCAAGTATGTTCATGATTCAATGAATAAAAATAATAAAACACCCTATTAAAATTTTTTCTTCTATATTTTAATAGTTTTTTCAGACGATCTTCTTGTGAAAAATCTTACGTCAACCACCAAAACCCAAATGATCTCATCATGACACTATTTGAAATAGTTATAATAAGATCCTTGGTTACAGAATTGTGATTTCTGAATTTACCATGAAACAACCAATTTTTTATATTTCTTATATTTTTTTTCTAAGTGGGTGAAAAATAAATAAAATAATTGAATAATAATGAATATTCTTAAAATCCATTTAAAATAATCACATGATTATCTATTTCAAAATGCATATCCCTTCAAAAATGAAGTTTTACCCCGAATACTCATGTTTTTTATAATCATGAAAAATAATCAATGTAGGTTGGGGAAGGATAATATACATTTCTAATATGGATCATCCATAACAACGTCATTCATGGTATTTATGGGATATGTATGTTTGAATGTAAATGTCAATTATGAGATAATTTTTCAAAAACAAAAAATGCATCTACCCTATTAAAAATGAATTTGTATAATTGTTGCTTCAATAAGAAAAATAAATGTCATAGAAGAAAATATTCCCAAGTTTTACTTAATTAATATACAAAAAAATAATGGATATATTTTTATTATAAAATATCTCTAGATGTAATTTGTATAATTTTTAATAGAAATTCACAAAAAAGAAAAACAAATTCATAAAAATTTCATAAATTAATTGCATAAATAATTTTAGAAAAATATTATTTAAAAAAATAAACCAAATTCAAAAATCTTGACTTTTGAATAGGAATTATCATGTTTGTATATAATGATTCATTCCTCCATTATATAAATTAAATTTAATTAAAATTTAATTTAATGAATGGAATTATTGTTATCCTAAAATTTTTTATGACTCCTAGATCAGTGATTAAAATTCAAAGTTAACTATGAGGTATGCATTTTATATCATGAATTCAAATGATATAAAAAAATTATCTGGGATTCATAAAAATATATTTAAAACATTGACTCCCATTTTTTCAATATGGCTTGGAATTACGGCCTTGAAAATTGATGAATTCATTAGGTAGGTTTTTCTTGTTATATTTCATGGAGTAAATCACATGAAGCCTCTGTAATTCCTTATTTCTTCTTTATATATTTGTTTAATATGACCTAGAAAATAAAAAACACATCAAAAAACAATTTCCATTGCATATTGATCAAAAATAATAATGGCAATTGAAACTAAATCAGTAAAATAAATTTCAATAAAAAACATTGATTAATATTATTAGAATAAAGTAAAAAACTCTAATTTCCTCCTTCGATCTTCCATTAACGGTTAATTAGCTTGACCTTTTCCTCATTATTATATTTATTTATGATAAAAAATATAAAATTAAATTATTTACCCAATTCTACGTTTTAATCTCATCTAGTGTAGCAATTATTCTCCATATTGTACATAGCATCCAAATTTTTTTTATAGATGACCCCAAGGGTTGAAGTGAAATTCTGATACCATAGACCCACACTCCCAAATTCGGTTCCATAAAAAAATACATTATATAATCCCTTTTATACCAATTATATAAGTTTGGATATAAACATACCTATTTCAAAATTAATAATTATTACTGAATATCATACATATAATGGATCTTTTCAACTTTACAAATTTACATAATTGGGACACATAATAAACTAATAAATTCAATTTCTTTCTATAATATAGTCTTTTACCATTTTATATAAGAAACTACTTGATTCATAAAAAATATCCAACATCTCTAATAAACTCTCCCAAACATGAAATCATTCTAAAAATGTCACACATACTACATTTCTTCATATCCTAGAGAATGGAAACATAATAAACGGGTCATCTCAATATCTCAGTAGGGGTGACATATAATTGATGTTGTCAAAAACTTGAGCATGGTACACATAATATGGTAGGAATAAATAACCTTAATAATTCCAAAATTAACTTAAACTGATATAATTATATAACCTAGACAATAATTGAAAACTTAGATATTAATAATACAAAACTCATACTAATGGAAAGAATAATTTCATACATCAAAAACATTATTTCAAGGCCTTATTTTAGGATACCATCCTATCCTGGGAAGATATGTAGACAAAAACCCAAATTATTTTATCTCATGAGACCGATTAGTGTATTTGGGTTATATATAACTCAATGCCTCTACCATAAACTTATTAAGTACAATGCATTCACCATAAGGGTAAACAATACCATTCAAAATTTTCCCTATAGAACCATTAAATGGATTCAAGCATGGCTTTTTTATATAATGAAGAATATATAATATTAATACATGATCATCCTATATTAACAATCAACAAAAGTCAAGACTATCAATAAATTTCTCCATTTCAATAAAATTGGATAGAATAATCATAACTCATTTTTAATAACAATGAATATTATCAAATATTTCAAAAATCAATATTAAAATAATCATCTATATTGGGAAAAAAATCCAGTACACCAATAATTTTCCTATTTTCACTAAAAGGGTTAATATGATAATAAACCATACTAAGAAATAATGTTTATCATTGAAAAAGAACATTTACACACTATAGTAATTTAAATATAGAATGTTGTTGACATAAATTAAACACACCCTCAAAAAATATTGCTTTGAAAAATATTACAAAACACTGGATGAAGAATCAAATATTTAATGTCATCAGATCAATATCCAAAATAATAAATTTATATATTAGAGTATAAATAATGAAATATTATCCCAATTATGGTAATTAATTTTTTAAATGATAAGGTAAAATGGTTGCAAAAACATAAAAAATATTTTTTGGAAACACAATAAACATTGACATAAAATAAAAAATTACATGTCACATTTCAATATAACATTCTAAAAGGTGATGTGAAATATTTTGAAAAACTTTATATTGAAATTCAATTTAAAATAATGGATCCTTGAAAAACATAATTTTTATTTCAAATAAATTAGGAGAGGAAGAAAAAAAATATGAAAGGGAAAGTAAAAATCCCCCTTTTATTATTTAAAAAATGATATTATTTAAAAAAAATTATAAAAAGAATAAAAAAATAGTAAGTTTTATTAAAAATTAATTTTCTAAAAGATGATTATAATATAACATATAATAAAATATTATCATGGGAGATCCCAAACATGGATAATATAAGATCAATATGAGACACTATGTCTCAAGGAATGGTGATTTGAGTTTTCAATATCCCTTACAGGAAACATACTCGATGAAGCATAAAATAATTAAAATGTGGTTTATATGGTAATAATTTATTAAATGTTATAATTACACATGAAAAAATAAAATGGCATAATGTAACCAACTTATATGAAATTTTTTTATGTCAACGATCATAACTCAATGAACAAAAAATTGATTTACCAAAAATCTCTTATGAATGGGGTAATGCTTTAGTCAAAATAAATTTAAACAAAAGTAAATTTTTTGTCTTATTCAATCCCATTAAAAATAATAAAATAATTTTTAACAAATTCAGGTTATTTGAAATAAATAGATCATCATAAAAATTAAAAATAGTGGATAACTTGTAACATGTCTCAAATAATTAGAATTGAGGTCATTAACACCAATGATTATTGAATAACATTTAATTATAACATGGTGAAAGATATGGAATGGAATTGAACTTAAAATAAAAATATTTAAATATAATTCATGAAAATAAATCTAAAATTGGTAGTGTATACACCACATAAATTAAATTAAGTGAAAAAGACCAAACATGTCGCAATGTGAGGAATTTGATATAAAAACACTTACCTTGGTCCTGATCCATTCCATACTAGAAATAATGTCTTAGATAATTTAATCAAGTTCATAAAATAAATTACCAACAAACATATTCACAACTATACCCATTTATAACCATAATTTTAATCCATTATATATATATATATTAGCTAGTTTATAACTATTTTCAAAATCAGGTGTAAGTAATCTTTATCGTATTAAACTATTTTCATGAAATTCAAGTTAGTGACTATTATTTTTTAAATTTCAAAAAATATTTTAAAATATGATATATTGTAATTCATGTTTGAATATAGTTTTTAAATCCATAATTTTATTTTATGTTATATATGATTACAAACCATGAATATGAAAACTGTGATGACTATGTTTTAGTAATTTTTAATGAATGAATGACATTATCTTAATTAATGTGTTAAATATTGATATAACTGTACCAAATCCCAAAAAAAAATTTATTCATATATTAATATCATATTATATGAGTAATTAATTTCTCATATCCATTAATGATATAAATGCATAGTACTGTTCAAGTAGGTGGTTAAACCGACACAAACCTGAACCTAATTTAATTAATGGATGATTATAACATGATCTTTTCGAATTAACATCATACCAAAAGAATAATAATATTATATACTTTTTATTAGTCTTATATTTCATAATTTAAATAAATTTCAAATAGAATATAATTTATATAAAGTCATTACATATAAATATGATATAATTATCCTCTTAGGTTTCTTATATTAAATGTTTGAATTAACAATAATCCTTTATTGAAAATATACTTATTAGATTATAAAATTTGGTATAGAAGAAACCTAATGGTATAATAAACATAATATATATCCTTAAATCACATCCTCATGAACATTCATTCAAGGCTATGGCGAAAAGAAAAACTGAAATCAGGCGTTCCATGAAGGCGGCAATCTTCAAGTACAGATGGTTGACAATTTCATTTTCCAGAAAATGGGATAAATAAGTAATATGTTTTAATATTGAATAATAATATAAATTTTATAAATATCATAATTATTTATTAAATTCCATTTTATACCATCTTTTTAAGGTGGTTAAGGAAAATGAAACATGTTGCACCGTGGTGGCGGTAGTATACACAATGCACAAGTGACATTTTTTGTTTTTATTAATAGAAAATGGAATAGAAGATACATGATTAAACCCATAACATAATAAAATAAATAATATAATAAATAATTATTTCATTACATATTAATTTGAAAATTATAATTTTCAATTAAAAATATAAAGGAAATATGCTAAGTAAAAATGATCACTCGCGTTGAGCACTTTGAGATATCCTTGGAAATTCACTTAAAAATGGATGGCATAGAAAAATAAACTGTGAATATAATATCAATATACTTAAAGGGTATTATAAGATAATGTAAAAGGTCAAATCTATTGGAGGATTCCTAATTTTAAGGAGTTTTTTGAATTTGTGGTGAGATACCTCTTTTAAAATTTGTTAATGTGTTATTTTTGTAAATATTTCAACTTTATATAAAATAAGAACTTGTAAAACATGTAATGTGGTTTAAAATTGAGAAATAATTGATTGTATAAGATATATGGTCTATAAAAACCTCATACACTCACTTACAAGAATATCTTATCATGTTTCAATCATTTTCCCCTTTACTTATTACATTTACCATTTCATCTTTTACCATTGTAACTTGGTTTTACATAATGTATTATAATATTTATGCGTAAAATAAATCATTCCTTGTTAGATAATTAATTCTCACTAATTCATAATTTGAAATACATTCCATTTTATTCAATTTATAAAAGTGATATTAAATAATGTTAAAATAAAAAATATAATGTATTGAAATCAATTTTTGATAAAATATTAATTATGTTAAAAAATACCCAATATGGGTATTCAAATTAAATACATGATTTTTAAAGTTATAAATACACATATAAAATACATATTTGTTATTATAAATTGGTTTACTGAATTTAAAATTCATACATATATAATAATAATCACATAAAAGTTATGTTATTTGTAAAAATATATTTTTCACTATTCACATTAAAATCAAAATGTCATGACCCGTCCTAGTGGGGCCCATACCGTGACTCCCCAATCCCACCTCCAATAGGCTAGGGGATGGTGACTAGCATTGATTAGGCATATCACTAACTTGGGAGGAATTTTCTATATACCAGTACACACACACACACATCTCCAAGCCCAAAAATGCTAAAAAGTAAAAACCACTAAGGAAAAAAATGCATGCATACAAATAAACCCAACCAATAGAGTACAATGGAATGAATGTGTGGAAAGTAAACTGTTCCAAAATACAATCCCACCAAAATAAATAGTTTGGAAACTACAAATTTCAATTTATAATCAATAAAGTAGGTGCTGGGACTAGTGCTGGTATCCGTAGGAACCCCTCGGCCTGAAATGAACTCAGAAAGATTGGTCCGGTCCTAGTCTGCCATGGACTCCATAAAAAGGCCACCCATCTGCAAAATACACAACAAATGTGGAAAATCCCGTGCAAGGGTGAGTATAACAATACTTAGTAGGGGACCCCGAAAACCACAAAGCAATACACTAAGTAAAGGTACTATCATCTCTACACAGTATATGTCTAAAAAACATATAACTAGACAAAAACATCCAGATATACTTGAAACCTAGACCCGTAGTCTAGAGGTTAGTCACATTGACCACATACCCACACTAGGGATTCTGTTCGATGATTCCACGAATCACTCGTCTGAGAGAACTCACTTTATGATTCTAATGGCTCGGATGATGTTCATCCAAGACGTACTATTCGTCATGAAGATCCATGAGAGAGATAGATTCACTAATAGATCTAAAGAGATAACATATACACTCATTCTAGGAGAACACACTCCTGAGTGGAAAAGATCATAATACATGAATGTGGATCGCTTCTAGGACCTTGGTGGATACCATAAATCATCTAGATTCACTTACTATGTAGAGGATCAGTGTCTTGTAGTATTATTTACATCGATACATGACTCTACCTAGGGTCAATAATGGGTATAGGATCTCGCTCTAGGCCTCTCGGAGGGATTCTAAATCTATCCAGAATGTCCAGCTGAAGTGATCATACTCATGTAGATGGAAATGATACCTAGCCGTTAGGGGAATGAGAAAAGGGGAACTAACCCAAATGAAACTTTTCAAGGAAAGGTGGATAAGTAGATCAGTCCATGTACATAAAGGTACAAGGTGTGTAGAAAGGTTACACACCATGTATTATGAACCTAGGTGCTGCCCGTGTACAATGACCCCTATCGAATGCATGTTTTGTAAAAGGAGGTATACACTACGTGTAAGAGGGTTACACACCATGTTCCATTACATAGGGAAGATTATGTATATGTTGGTCATGTGCTCGTACACGACGTCAACCCATGTATCCCAGACCATGTACCAGTACATTGGGTGGTCAGCGTATCTGGCCAGGTCTGGCTGTGTGGTGGAGTAAAGGCCATGTACTCCACCCTGTGTTCATGTATCTATCGAGATACACACTAATCCTACTTAAGCACCCACATGTTTTGTCACAATAGTCACACGCCGAGTTAGTGCTTCTCATCACCCAGAACTCTAGCACCAATGGGTGGGGACCACACATTGTGTCCTCCCCATAGAATACCATGTTCTTCACTACGTGCAACATAGAAACCCTAGCCACCACCATAACAGTCCAACACGGCCTGTTTTTCGGGATACACTTCATATTTATCACGATTTTCCAGAATCGTTGTTCTTCATCACTATGCCTTGGGTGCTCCTACGATAATTGATCTGCTGTTCGGTCGCTTCAAAACTCAATGTTCGATGTTGCGTCGACATCGCAAGTTTTTTTCCATTGTTTTTGGGCCTTTGATCGGCCCTTAAAACAAGTCTCGATCCACCTGCATGAAGAATTATGGAATGAATATTTCTCCCAAACCGTGTCGATTTGTCTGCCGCCATCATCATCACACCTCAATTTGGTTGTCACGATTCCGAATCTACAATTTTCGATCATTATGTTGTGAAATGGATGTACAATGATCCATTTTTTATATCCCTACGTACAATGAGAAGAACACATGGTAAAAAAGGGAAGAATAAATCCATACAGCGAATTTGAGGAATGAACCACCACCATCATTCATCACGGCATTGATTCACTCCCGTTAGAATAATCAAACATGGAAAATAAAATTAATTCAAATTAATCATGGATCAATTCCCCAAAAATAAACTCGATAAAAAACCTCCTGTAAGAACCAATGATCTTAGGGTCAACCTGTTCATGGGTTGATCCGTGTTCATCATTTTAAATCCAAGAACATGGAAAGAGGAATCAAAATAATAACTCATACCTTGATCATCGATGAGAAGGGAGATCAGTCATCAGTCAATATTCGATCTCACTGTGCAACGATCCATGCGTCGTCTTTCATCAACGTTCATCAAGAATTATCTAAGGGTGGATCCTATCCAAAGATACATAAAATTCTAGTGAGTTTTCTAGGTTTATGATCATAACCCTAGGCTCATTCCCATTTAAAACAAAATAATCATTGCTACATTATGGAAATGTTTAAAATAAAATAAAATATTAATTTATTTGATTTCATTTAAAATGTCCAAAAAACAACCCCTTCAGCTGACCCGTGTCAGTCGATATTAGGCCTCGACTAAGGTAAAGTAATTTATCTAAATGCAATAGTACCCTCATATTTCTGATCTGTGTGCCTATTTAAATGTTATTTCACTTTTTCAGGAAAACCTTTTGCACATGCTATTTAGTGTTTATATTATTCCAAACATTTATTCTGGGAACCCCAGGCTTCGGAATTGCATGCCGTTGCAAATCCTAGTGTCATAATAATTCCATATAATATTTAAAAAAATACACTGGAAATCTGAGACATTACATTACCCCCACCTTAAGGCTCTTATGCCACTAAAAATCCAAAACAAAAGGTTTCTCAAATAGATGTGGGTACTGCACACAAATTTCTGCTTCCCGCTCCCATTTACTCTCCTAAAGATTCCTATGCTGCCACCGAAAATGCACTAGTGGAATTGCTCACCCATGAAGGATCCTCTCATGTTGATCCATGATCTCTATTGGGTACTCTATAAAGGTCTCTCCATCCTTGATGTCCAGCTCACTCCAGTTGATGACGTACGATGGGTCATGCACATACCTCCTTAGATGTGACATGTGGAATATATCATGTAACCGATGCTAGTGCGGTAGTAGAGCTGGGCAGTACTCAACCTATCCAACTCTATGCAGTATCAGAAAAGGGCTGATAAACCTTGGAGAGAACTTTCTTCCACAACCAAATCTCTACGACCCTCGTCGATGTGAGACCTGAAGGATGACATGGCCCCCCTCCTCAAACTCTAGAGGTCTGCATTTTCTGTCAGCATAAGAATTCTACCAGCTCTGTGTAGTCTTTATCCTCTCTTGGATGATTTGTACCTTCTTAGTGGTAGCTTGCACTAACTTTGGACCCTTGATTGTTGACTCTCCAGGGTCAGTCCAGTAAAGCGGTAACTGGTAGGGTCACACATATAAAGCCTCAAATGGTTCCATACTGATGGTGGAGTAGTAGTAGTTGTTGTATGAAAAATTCACCAGTGGTAGGTGGTCCTCCCAACTATGACCAAAATCCATGATATAGGCCCTCAACATATCCTCCATAACATGAATGCTTCTCTTATACTGACCATCTGTCTGGGGATGGAATGCTGTTCTAAAGTGTAGTTGGGTCCCAAATGCCTCCTACAATCCCCTCCACAACTGGGATGTAAAATGAGCATTGTGATATGAGACTATCATTGACGGGATGCCATGAAGCCGAACTATCTCCTACACATAGAGGTGTCTCAATTTCTTTACATAACTTTGTTCCATGATACCTAGGAAGTGGAATGATTTTGTGAGTCGTTCAACGATCACCCAGAAAAGATAGTTTCCTTTGGATGTTCGTGGTAAGCCCATAATGAAGTCAATATATATTTCATCCCAGTTTCACTCTGAAAATTATAGGGGTGAGCTAACCCTGTGAGAACCTGGTGCTCCGCCTTCACCTTCTATCATGTAAGGCATCGAGAAACAAACTCTGCTTCTTCCTTCTTCAAACCTGTCCACCAGAACTGATGCTAGAGATCCTGGTACATTTTTGCTACTTAAGGATTCACCACCAAGAGGGATGTATGAAACTTCCTCAGAACCTCCTCTCACAACACCACAAGTACAACTGTGCACCCTCTTGAAAGGAATGATTGCTCCCTACCTTGCGAATATCAATCAAAAGTATGTCTTGTTGATAAATGAGCATGTAAATTCTCCCAGTCGATATCCCCTAGATGTGCCTCTATGACTTTCTGTAAGAGTGGAGGGGTGAAATCCATTAACCAAAGATTAACTGCATCATCTCCATCCATGGAGGATAACTGTAGTGAGGCCAACTACTCTGACTCCTCACTGAGTTGTAGCAAACTCGATCTCCTGCTGAGAGCATATGTCACAAAATTCCCCTTACCAAGAGTTTAGACGATCTCAACATCATAATACTAGAGGAAATCTAGCCATCACCTCTACCTGTGATTTAGATCCTTTTGTAAGAAGACGTACTTGAGGATCTTATGGTTAAAGTATACAAAAAACCATTCGTCCATCAAGTAGTGTCTCCTCAACTTCAACACGAAGAGTACCACTTCCAACTCAATATCATGGGTCACATAGTTCTTCTCATGTATCTCTAGTTGGTGCAAACCATAAGCAATATCTTGCTATATTGACATCAGGACACAGCCAAGCCCAGTCCATGATGTGTTGCAGAAAAATACATACTCGACACCCTCTTTTAGAAATATCAAGATTAGTTCACTCATCAAACTGTGCCTCAACTGCTAGAAAGCATGCTATCACTTCTTCATCCATACGAAAGGATTCCCCTTTCGGGTAAAGGATATCATTAGTGTAGATATCCAGGAGAAATCAGGGATAAATCTCCAGTAGTATTCTATTTTCCCAAGGAAGCTCCACACCTCTGTCAGACTCTAAGGAGGTTCTCATGCTAACACCACCTCGACCATGGTTGCATCCAATGCCACTCCATCTGATGAGATTACATGTCCCAGAATGTGGACATCCCGAATCTAGAACTGGAACTTAGAGATATTCTGTTAAAGTTGGTGCTCTCAAAGTATGTATAGAACCATCCATAAGTTTGTTTCATGCTCCTCCTCTGACGACGAGTACACAAGGATGTTGTCTATGAAGACTAATATGAACTGGTCTAAGTATGAATGGAAGATCTGGTTAGTATGGATAAAAGATCTGGTTCATAAGTCCCATGAACACTACGGGGATGTTCATCACATATAATGGAATCACCAAGTACTCCTATTGACTGTAGAGGCATCTAAAATCCTTCTTCGTTATATCCTCGTTCGGTACTCGTAACTGGTGGTAACTTGATCGAAGGTCAACCTTCGAGAACCACTATGAACTTATTAGCTGATTGAAGAGGTCATGGTTCCTCAACAGTGGATACCTATTCTTCACTATTACCTAATTCAGGTGCTGGTAATCCATGAAAAACCTTAAACTTATATCTTTATTCTTGGAAACAGAACTGTGGCCGCCTAGATTAAAACACTGGGTCCTACAAAGCCCTTAATATGAAAATCCACTAACTGCACCCTCAACTCACAAATCTCTACAGGAGATATCATTTACGGTGATGAGGATATAGGTGTAGTTATGGGGGGTAAGTCAATGTAGAATTCGACTTCCTGATGGGGAGATAATCCTGGAATATATTCTGGAAAGAAATCCTTGTACTCCACCACTACCTCTAGGAACTAGAAGCTCACTACATCTCCTGCTATGAGGGTAAGGCTTTCCAACTCATGAGTGATTGACTGTACCCTCCTTTTCATTATCTCATTCTATTCTACCTAGGATTCATTTTCACTAACAAAGGAAAAACCCATTCCATCACTGCAGACACACCGCACTCTCTGCCTAAAATAGTCAATCTAGGCATGGATCGAAGATAGCTAATCTGTACCGAGATTGACATCATAAGGCCTAAACGCTTCCACAGAGAGGTTCCAATCAAAACTCTCACCTCCAAGGGAATGATCAAACTGTCTCAAAAGATTCATGATCATCGAGTCTCCTCCCATAGGTTTCTACAAGCATAAGGGTCAAGTCAACGACTCTACCAGAATCTTAAGGTTTGTCACAAAACATGTGGCGATGAAGTAATGAATAGAACCCGTGTCTATAAGTATAGAATCTAAGGTAGAAAAGACATATATCCTACTAAAGATCATCTATATATTCCCTAGGTCAGACGCCTCGACTGCATGAATCTTTTCCTTTCCTAATTCCCCAACTCCCTGAGCCTAGTTTAGACCTCTTGGGGGTGGTGGTGGAAGTATATCAAAGCATCTTCCACCACCTGTAGCTCTCCCTGCTCCTATGAAACGTATGCTGCCTAGTGGGTCTACTTGCTCCAGTCTCTACCTCTACCTCAATGGTCCATCCACTAACTCTTTGTCAGCATATCAATGGGTTGGACAGTCTCTAGCTAGATTTCCTCTACAATCGCACGAGTAGAATAGCCTCTCTTGCGGCTGACTGGATCCATCCTGAGAACTATAGAACACAAATCCTCTATCTAGGGTACTCCTATGATGTCTCCCATGTCCTAATCCCTATGTCTGACATAATATACCTATTGTCGAGGTCTCTGAACCTGTCTACCTGCTACTGACTACCACTGGCTATTTCTACTCAGCCAAGAAGCTCTCGACCACCTACACTCTCTTGAGAACTCCTACATAAGAGAAATTGCATAGAGGCACTACACTATCTTGTATGTCTCATCATAGACATTTCTATAAGGTTATATATCTGATACACTGATCCATGACCATGTCCATCAAGTACCTAGTGAGGTTGGTAAACCTTGATGAATAGTCATCCACTGTCAAACTGCCCTACTGGAGCTAAAGAAGCTCCTAGATATGCACTGCTCTCATTGTAACTGGAGAGAAATCCTACCTAAATAATTGATATAACTCTATCCATTAAATATTATCCACATTGTGAGTTTGCGTGGTCAAACTCGACCATCATCCCATTGAACCATGAAGAAGGCCCACTTCTAGAACCACCATCCGGTCTACTGGTGTCCTCACTAGATGAAAAAATATAGTCACTACCTCAAGATAGTCCTCAAACTCATGAGGGTCTGGATCGCCTCAGAATCTAAGGGGTATCTATCTATGAATATCATGGAGCGCACTTAGCCTATGATCCATATATTTGGGTACTTCAGGTAACACATGCTGCCCCACTAGTGGTGGTACAACAGGTGCACCACCTGAAGGTAACTCCTAGGGAACATGTCCCTGTATCAAATTCTCATCACTAAGGGGGTCATCCTCATGATCAAGTCACTGAATCCAAGAAGTTATGTGTCTCAAAAGTATCCTTCAAAGAAACAAGATGTACCATGGTCAATAGTATATCTGGATAGTTGAAAAAAAGAACATGGAAAACACAAACCATTCATATATAATGCATGTTCTATTTTATTGTTCCCTTCAAATATTTTTTTCATGTACTGAGTCGAAAGGTATTTTATCAGAGTCCTTGTGTATGTATACATCGGCTACCCAGACCAACACAGGAGTCTCTTTCTTGAAACCTGAGCTCGAAACACATAACACCGTTACCCCAATCCAATCTCACAGACTCTTGGTCCTAAGGTAGAATCGACCACCTCTAATACCACTATGTCATGGCCCATCCAAGTGGGGCCGATGCCATGACTCCCTAAGCCCACCTCTAATAGGCCAGGGGCTGGTGACTAGCACCGAGTAGGCATATCACTAACATGGGAGGCATTGCATAATTACATGTACACACACACACACATCTCCAAGCCCACAAATGATGAAAAGTAAAAACCAATAAGGAACAAAATTCACTCATACAACTAAAACTAACCAACAGAGTACAAAGAAAAGTATGTGAGGAAAGTAAACAGGTCCAGAATACAATCTCACCAAAAGAAAGAGTCTATAAACTACAAAGTACAACCCATAAGAAAGAAAATAGGTTCTGGGACTGCTGCTCATAGCCATAGAAACACCTCGTCCTACAAGGAAATACTAAACCTCAGTCCGGTGCTAGTCCACCTAGGACTTCGTCAAAAGGACACCCATATGCACAAGACATGACACATGAGACAAAGCCCGTGCAAGAATGAGTATAACAATACTCAATAGAGGGCCCAGAAAACCACAAAGAAATACATATAGTAAAGGTACATTCATCTCTACATAGTATATATCTACTTAAGATACAACGAGAGAAACAAATCCAGATATACTTGGAACTCAGATCCATAGTCTAGAGGTTAGTCACAATGACTGTATACCCGCACTAGGGATTCAATTCGATGATTCCAGGATGAAATCATCTTAGAGAACTCACTCCACAAGTCTGATAGCTCAGATGAAATCCGTCTGAGAAGTAATATTCATTGGGAAGATCCATGAGAGAGATAGATGCACTGATAGATATGAAGAGAGAACATATACACTCATTCTGAGAGAGCACACTAATGAGTGAAAAAGATCACAATACATGGATGAGGATCACTATCAGGGCCATGGTGGATACCATGACTCATCTGGATTCACCTACTAAGTAGAGGATAAGTGTTCTATTGGATTGGTCATGTATACAACAGACTCTACTTAGGGTCGATAATGGGTAGAGGATCTCTCTCTAGGCCACTTAGAGGGATTCCAACTATATATATAAAGTACAACTAAAGGGATCATACTCTGGTGTATGGAAACGATACCTAACCACAAGCGGAACAAGAAAAGGGGAACTAACACAAAAATTATATTGTCTAAGGAATAGTGGAAAACAAAATCAAGCCATGTACGGAAAGGTACACAACATGTAGAAAGGTCACACGCCGTATCCTATGACCCCAAGTACTACCCCTGTACAACAGCCTGTGTCAAAGGAATATGACGTAAAAGGAGGTATACACGGCCTGTAAAAGCGTGAAACACTGTGTTCTATTATATAGGGAAGACTTCATGTATGCTGGCCATTTTTTCCTACACCTATTCAAATCATGTATCCAAGACCGTGTACCGGTACACGAGGTGGTTCGCAAATCTGGCCAGGTCTAGCCCTGTGGTGGAGTACATGCCGTGTACTCCACCCTATGTCTACTTATCTCCCGAGATACACACGGAGTCTTTGTAAGGACCCACACAACATGTGAAAATGGTCACATGACATGTTAGTGCTTCATGTCTCCTGAAACAGTAGTCCATTGGGTGGGGCCCAAACTCCATGTCCTCCCAGGAGCACACTGTGTTCTTCACCGCGTGTAGTGCAAAAACCCTATCAGCCGCCATGCCGGTCCCACATGGCATGTTCTTTGTGATACAAGCCGTGTTTATCAAAATTTTCCAGAATCTTTGTTCTCCATCATTGTGTATTGGGTGCTCCTATGATCTTCGATCTGGCTTTCAGATCACTTAGAAACTCCATCTTCGAGGTCTCCCCAACACTGCAAGGCCGTTTCTGTTGGTTTCAGGTCTCCGATCGGCCCCGAAAACAAGTCTCGATCCACTCACACAAAGAAAGATAAAAGGAATATTTCTCCCAAAAAATGTCGATTCATATGTCATTGTCGTCGTCGCACCTCCGTTTGGTCGCCACGATGCCAGATCTAGATTCCGGATCATTTCATTGCAAAACAGACGTGCAAAGATACGTTGTTCATATCCCCATGAAGAATTAAAAAAAATAGGGTAAAAAGGGGAAGAAGAAATCGACACAGTGAATTTGAGGAATGAACCTCCATCATCGTTTGTCATGACGTTGATCTTATCCCATTAGAAGAATTAAAAAGAAAAATAAAATTAATTCAAATTAAACATGGATCAATTCCCTAAGAATAACCCCTATTAAAACCCTCCTGCACAAACGAATGATCTGCGGGTTAAACTGTTCATGTGTTGATCCACGTTCTTTATTTAAAATCCAAGGACAGCGAAAGAAGAATCAAAGTAACAAACTATACCTCAATCGTCGACAAAGAGGGAGATTAGTCATTGGTTAGGATTCAATATCGCTGTGCAATGATCCACATGTTGTCGTTCATCGGTGTTCGTCAATAATTCTCCAAGGGTGGCTCCTCTCCAAAGGTCCAAAGAATTCTATGGAGTTTTCCAGGGTTACGAGCCTAACCTTGGGCTCCTACTTATTTAAAAAAATAAGTGTTGTTGCATTATGGAAATGTTTAAAATAAAATAAATTATTAATTTTTTTTATTTTATTTAAAATGTCCAAAAAGTAACCCCTACAACTTACCCATGCTGGTCAATGTTAGGCCTCTCCTAAGGTAAATTCACTATTCTGAACACAACAGTGCCCTCAGATTTTGGATCTGAGAACCTGTTTAAATGTTAGTTCACTTTTTTGGGAAAATTTCTCACACATGCTATTTAGGGTTTAAATTATTTCAAACATTTATTTCGGGCACCCCGGGCCTCGGAATCACACGCTTTCAGAATGTATGGTCTCGTAATAATTCCATATTATATTTAAAAATAATACATGAAATATCTGAAAAATTAAGTATAATTTTATGAAAAATACCAATGTACTTAATTTTATATTATTGTGGTTAATCATAAAATTATCATTTTTTCCATATGAAATTTCAATAATTTTATACATAAAAATTTAAATGAAATCCCAAATATATTATGGAAAAATATAAATAATGAAAAATAGCTCATTAAAATGTCAACTATTCATTATTTTTATTTCCAATTATAAAAAAATTTTATAAGTATTTATAAATTTTTCATAAAAATACCATTTATCATAGTTAATAAAAAGTATCTTAAAATAGAAATTCATATCACATAACAAATAAATATTTATAAAACTTTATATTTCTAAGCTTAAAATAGCATATTAGTAATTTTTTTATATACCAATTAAATTTTACTCATATTACATGAAGTTTTAATTTTAACTCCATAAATATTTCAAAAAGTGGATCCTCTTAATCATTATCTCTAATTAAATGGTTCAGTTTTAATGGTCTCAACATATCTCATTTATATTATATTGGGTGATATATCTAGTTCATACCATCAAACACATTTCCATATTTGATGGAAGACATATATTAAAATCCCATCATGTTAGATTCACCCCCCATAAATTATTTCCTAAAAATTTAAATTATAACTCATTAAAGGATGTAGGGTAGGAAATTTGTAAAAAAAATATTATTCTTGAGATAACATCCAATTTGATATTAACCTTACTCTCTTATGTTATAGAATGTTACTTGTCTTTAATAAAAAAAATGTCCACTATTATAGTAATATACCCAAATATGTCGACACTCTAATAATATATTACGCATAAAAGACCTTTCAAAAATCCATTTGAATCTTAAAGACATTATATCAAAATGATATAATATATTCCTTTGAAAATTAACTCTTATCTCCAAATAATTGTTTATAAAGTAACACACTAGTCTATCTATATCATAATCACAAAAAATATATAATAATCACATAAAATGAAATATATTACATATTCTAAAAATTAATAATAAATTAAAAGGATATCAATAATATCTAACTAACTTTTTTCAAAATTATTCAACCCTTTATTACCCCCAACAAGGGGAATATATTAATCTTAAGAGTTACCCATACCCCAGTCTTGTGTTATTCAATAGTTATCCCAAAAATATAACCTAGTCATAAAAATTTTTATATTATTATTAAAAAACATTTAATATATGATTCTAAACTAATGAAAAAAACTAAGGGATAGAAATACTTATATGTTTCATATAATCATAATAACTTTTAGAATATACCAGAATGTAATTGATAAATATCACTCTCTAATAAAAATAGTTAAAAGTATAGAAATTTAATTTAAACTATGAAATCAGCATCCCTACCTTAGTTAATACTAGTAATATAAAAATTTTCCCCATAAAAAAATATAATAAGATTCTAAAAAATTTATTTTTTATCACTTATTTTCTTATATGATATAGTGGTTTCTAGATACTTTCCATTCTTAAAAACATTTTCAAGAAAAGAAATTCAACCAAGTACTGAAAACAAATTTTTTATTATACCAGTAATAATATTAACATGAACACACCCATCTAAATATTTATTACCTTAGGAATCCTTTTATTTTAACATACCATACTTTTAGTTTAGCCTATGAATATTTTTATTCAATAATTTTTTATCTAGGGTAATTTTACAATAAGGTTATATAACTTAATTAGTTTGAATCATTATTAAATTATATATAATGGTTAATTTGGGAGAATGTGAATAAACCATATCATTTCCCTTTGTATCATCTATCTGTGTGTGATGTCTTGGACCTAATCAATGTGTGCCTGAGTGACGATCGAGTCAATTCTCAATTAGATGTTTTTGAGGTGATTTCCAAAATGCGCATATATGCCATAGCTGCATCCACACTCCAGCATCTAGAAAAGGATTTAATTTCTAGGGATACTATATACACAATACTCCTTCAAAGTCTTAAGATGTTATCCTACATAGACATATTCTAAGGATTTTCACTAAATTTCTCTCATTTTAATACAAAAATAAAATGTTCATTATGTCCTTAGATTTAATTCATATACTATTCAAAAGGGATATCTATACCTTATAAATTTTTATCAAACAAAACTTTTCAATCCTTAATTTATCTTAACCAAACATACTGATCTTTAAATATATATAAACCTTTCATTTTATAGAAACTATTACACTCTATCCTCGTGCTCCCATATTTTTTCCATAAATACTTACATTAAATAATGGAATTGATTAGAGATGTAAAATATTAGATATGGACATACATAATTAGTAAATTAATAATGATAATTTTAGATCCTACAAATCATATATCCATTCTATTTTAGTTTATTATATAATTAATACACAATATAAACTAATAAATCGTTTGCCTTTCTCAACTTATGTACATTTATCCATTATATATAGGAAAGAACTTATTTCCTGATATGTATACAATATCTCCCATAAATTATTTCACACAACTTATCCATATAAATATGTCATGTGTACTACTTTTATTTATAAACTATGGAATGAAAATAAAATAAATGGGTGATCTCGAACACTTAGTAAAGGAAAAATATAACTGAAGTTATCAAAAGCATAAGGATTATATATATAACACATGATAAATAACTATCCTAAATTACACCATAATAATTTAAAACTATGTTAATTTTATATCAATGAAAATAAAATATTACATGGATAACAATAATATTTATCTCATACTAATTTAATTCATTATTTTGGGCATCCAAAACCTGATGTTACTGCCTTGTTCCATGACATTATCCCTTTATGGGAAGAGGTATACACAAAAACCCAACATGTTTTGTCTCATGAATCCTATTGATGAGTCAAGGGTATATATAAATATTATCCCCACCTATAATGTGATTATGTACAATTCAATCACCCTAAGATTCAACAATACCTTTCAAGCTATTCTCTATGGAACCATTGTAAGAATAAAAAAATTGTTATCCTTATAATGAAGAATGCATAATACCAATACCTGGTAAACATGAAATTTTAGTAAATAATCATGAATAAATTCAATACCTTTCTAAATTCTAATAAAAATAGATAATTCTATCATAACCCATCCTTACAAATAAATTGTATTGTCAATCATTACATAGTCAACTTCCCAATAATAATCTATATTAGAATAACAATATATAGTACACCAATAATATTTCCCATGAAATTAAAAAGAATAATATGATCATAAAACATCTATATACTTATGATTTTTGGTTTTAATAGAATATATAACTTATACATAAATGGAAACATATAATGGTTTTGATACAAAAGAAAAACACCCTTGCAAAGGATATCTTCAAATGGTATCATAAAATTGTCGATCAATAATTTTCTTGTTTAATACCACAAGATCAAGACCCAAAATTAAAAATGTATATATTAGATAATATATTATGAAACAAAAACCAAATTAGGTAAAATAGTTTTCAAAATTATAATGTTGAATGAAAGAGAAAACTTATAAGACCTTTTTAGAAAAAAAGATTTAACAATGATGTAAAATACCAATTTTCATGTCACTTAAAATGTAACTTTAAAAAAGGTGATGTGAAAGATATATAAATATATTACTTTAAAAATGAACTATTATAATTGATCCTTCAAAATATATAAATTTTATGTTGAAAAAATGGGGAGAGGAAGAAAAAAATATGGAAGTGAAAGGAAAGCCCCTTTTATTATTTTCAAAATACCATTTATTAAAAAACAAATTATAAGAAGAGTTATAAAACATTAAATTGTGTTAAAAAACATTCTATGAAAAAATATTATAAGACAAAATATAAAAAAATATTTGGGTCAGATAACCAGATTTTGGGGAATCAATGTTCTATAGAAATATAATATATCAAAGAAAGGAGATTTTAGTTATCAATATCCCTTTTGGGAAACATATCCAATAAAACATGAAACATTTAGAAATGGTTTTATGAGGTAAAAATGTATAAAAATAGAAAAAACTTAATATTATAACCAATGTGAAAAATATACTCAATTTATATTTAATACTTTCAAGTAAATTACTATGTATCAATCGGTGAAAACTATGGTACAAGAAACTCTTTCGAATGGGGTAACATTGGAGTCCAAATAAATTCTATGAAAATAAAATGATTTAGATTATAATATCCCATTAATTATAAGTAATAAAATTATAAAACATTTCAGGGTATTATAAATCAATAGATATATATAAAATTGAAAAATTATGGATAACATATTGCGTTTCTCAAAGAATCATAATTGAGACAAAGAAAAACCTTATGGTTCAAGTATCATTTAATCAAACCATATTGAATGATAGGGAGTCCAATTTTACTTCATATAACTTTATTAAAAGATAATTCAAGACATGATATCTCAAATATGTAGTATATACACCACAATAATTAAATTAGGTGTAAAATGTGAAACCTATTTCAAAGAGAGGATTTTGATATGAATACCCTTAACTCGATCCCTTTCCAATTTTAACATTCAATAAATGTCATGAATAATTAAAATAAATTCATTAAATATATAACCAATAACCTTATTCATATCTATAACCATTTATTCCACTAATTTATATTTATTTTATAAATATATTAACTAGTTTTTACCTTTTTTCAACATTGAATGTCACTAATATTTATCCCAATGAACTAGTTTCATAAAAACCATGTTGGTATATATTATTTTTGAAAATAACATAACTATTAAAAAATATAATTTACAATAAAAGATATTACAAGATGGTTTATTAAGCTATAATTTCATTTAATTTCGGTTATGGTTATGAACCATGAACATGAAATCGGCGATGATCATGTTTCTATGATTCTTAGTGAACAAAAGGTGTTTTATTTATTAAAAACATAAAATTTGATAAATAACTTCCAAAACAGTTTTTTTAAATATTAATATAATATTATATAGGAAAATAATTTCTCATTTTCTTTCCTGATAAAAAAATGCGTAGAATTGTTCATGTAAGTTGTTAAACCAACCCAAACATAAACCTAACATTATTAATTGAAGATTATATGGTGGTTTTGAATTAATGCCATTATATAAAAAGAATAATGATCTTGTTTTGTTATTATTGGGATGATATATCACAATTTTAAAGAAATTTAAAGATAATATAATTTATATAAAGTTATTACATAGGAATAAGAGATCACTATCCTCGTAGATAATTTTTTTTAAATGATTGAATTAACAATAATCCTTTGTTGATCGTATCATTAATAGGTTCTAAAATTTTTAATACTAGAAAATTAGTGATATAACAAAATATAATATTTATCTTTTAATAAAATGGTCATGACCATCCATTTAAGTCATTGATTAAAAGAAACACAGAAATCAATCATTCCTTAGAGATTGTAGTCCACTCATATATATTGTTTTCGATAACATTTTACATATAAAAAGATAAAATATTAAAATGATAAATTGATTAATAATAAAATACATGATATAAATATCATAACTATTAATTAAATTTTAATTTTAAACCAAAATTGAAAGTTGGATAAGTAAAATGAAACATGTTGCATCACGAAGGTAGTAGTATTCACAATGCATTAGTGAAAATTTTATATTTCTTATTATAAAAATTGAAAAGGTGATTAATTATTATTAACATAACATAATAAATTTAATTATATAACAAATATTTATTTCACTAAATTATTATTTGATAATTAAAATTGTAAATAAATAAATAAATAAATAAATATAAGTAAAAATGGATACTCACGCTAAAAACATTGATATTTTCTTGGAAGATCCCTAAGAAATTTATGTAATAATATAATTTAATTCTAAGAAAAATAAAGAGATTCAATGAGTATTAAATGGAAGAAAAAAATTTCATAGTTCTAGTATTAAAGCAATTTTCTAGGATTTCCCTGATGTGGTGGTGAGAGGGCCCATTTATAAGTTGTGGGAATGTGATTTTTGTAAATATTTTAACTTAAAATAAAGTGATTCCTTGATAAAAATCTCATGTGGATCAAAATTTGGGATATAATTTATTATTTTTGAAATAAGGATAATAAAAACCTCATATAATAAAATATATACATGTTTAATCTTGTTTTGAGGCTTCTACCCATTAAATTATTACTTTTACCATTTTATCTTTTACAACGGTAATTAGTTTTTACCAAAGGTAACATAAACTTTATAAATAAAATAAAGGGGTACTTATTAGATAATTATGAACCAATGATTATAAATTTGAAATAACAATAATTTTAATTAATTTATTATATTAACAAAAATTTATTTTAAAAGAAAAAATTTATAATATAATAAAAATTTTTAGAAAATATTACTTAATTTCTAAAATATAAATTATGAGATTGTAATTTAGAAACAAACATTTTTAAAATTATATAGTCTAATATAAAATAAATATTTTTTCTTATATAAATGTTTCATGAATTTACTAATCAAAATTATTTACTAATAATGTCATAAAATTAATTTTATTTATAAAAATGGTATTCCCCCTATTTGGATAAGGATAATATTTTAGAAAAATACTAAAAAATCATCTTATGATTATATATTTCTGTTTAATAAAAAATGGTGTTCAGTTTTTAAAATTAAATTTCTATAACTTGATAAAACAATCTATAATTAAAATCTCAACTAAATAGAAAAACTCTTCATTTTGGATAATATAATTTAAATCATTAATGATTATTTATTATTATTTCATATTATTTACTAATAAAGCTAGTATTAAACAATTATGTGTATCAAATATATTTTATCAAAATTTATCAAAATTCTCTTAATATGGAAATTCATATCACATAAAAATGAAAAATTTAGAGAAATATATCAATGTGTATAAGATGATCATATTAATAATTTTATCCATACTAATTGAATTTAATTCATATTAAATATATCAATTTTTTTGTCTCTAAATATTTCACAATGTAGTTACTCATGTTCCTTCAATCTAATTAAGTGTCTAGGTTGTAACATTCAAAACATATCATGGTTTCAGTTTAGTTTTTTTGTAACATTTTGTGTAAGCTATCAAACACATTGACTTATTTAAGGTTACTCATATATTAAAATCTCAGGGTGTTATAGAATGTTCATTGTTTTTCCACACATGATACCAATCCACATTTTTATCAACTTTTGGATGCATTTTTTCCAAATTTTGAAATAACCTCTTTGATTTATACAACCATATATTGAACTTATTATTTTTCTAATTCTTCTCATTATTTATGATGAAGATCTATATAGTTAATGTAGATTTTTATAGGTCCAATTTATTCCCATTATTCTGATTCTTAACCATCTTTTTGTCTTCCCAAATATTTAAGAACTCCGATGATGTTACTAATTACTTTCATTACATCCTATTACTCTTATTTTTTTCCTCATCCATCTTGTTATTGTTGAGGTAATATTTTATGAAATTTTCTATGATAGTTTCAACTTCATAATAAATAGAAAGAATTACCTCCAAGTACACTTGTAATTTAGAACTTCTGGATAGATCTTCTATTTCCTCTTAAATATAGGCATACTCTTTTGTCTCTTACTATAATTTTCATCCTCCTTTACCATTAGTTATTAGTTTATCAGTCCCTCTTTGAATAATTTATCCAATCCATGGAGGTATATCATATATGGACATTGTTTTGGTTATAATAACCAATTTTGAATTTCTCACTCCCAATATTGGTTATGAACATTCATTTTGAGAGTATCAATTTATTATGAGGGGTTAGATAATTTAATCACCAATTTAATATGTGGTTTTATCATTGTTATTTCATATACAAACAACCAAGAATAATGATAAAAAAAAAAAACAAAAAGCAAAAATAAGATAAAATAAAAAAATAGCAAATGAATAGAAAGGGATGTAAATCTAAACGAATTAAAGTAATCGTAAATCATCTACTTGATAATGAAAAAGAATTGGTACCACTTGAGGGAACCATTAATTATATCAAGAACTAAAAATTTACAAATATAATATTTTAATATCAAGACATGGTTTATTGTTTATACAACAACCAAAATGGTTTGCGATAATGACTCAATTCTACCTCATTATACACCATGTGCTGCCAACATATAGAGATAGTCTAAAAAGATACAATGGGGATATTATACCCTATTAATCAATAATTAATAGTGAATTAACAAGTAAAAAATACAAAAATATGATATAAAAATATACTACTCATCCATTTCCGCAAATAACTTTGCATAAACATGATAATACATAAATACAAGGTAGTAAAAATAAGACAGGTAATATTTACAACATGGATAGCCTTACAAAATAATAAATAAATAAAATTATTTCACTTTGTGAGGTAGCCTAATTTCACGCTCAACCGCTAAACCCATGTCAACTCCTAGTCTAAAAGATAAAAAATTTATATAAGAATGATCAATATCCTAACCTATTATTTGGAGATCTATTAAGGTACCAAATATTAGCTATAATATATTCTAAGTAAAACAGAGTAAGCTGCCAAGAATAGTGAGTACTGAAAATATAGTCTTGGATTATTAAATGTGTGGTGGTCTTATATATTTGACTTAAATACTTAATGTAAATATTAACCATGTCAGTCTTAGGATCCTTATGGGATTCTCAGCCTTCTATACCTACTTTGGATTATGATAGATGTGTCTAAATATAATATCATTAAATTAGAAATAGGATCCATGCTTATAAGATAGATTTACATGTATAACACTAGTCATATGGGACCTATAGTGAATCCTATGAATCCATATATAATGATATTTATATAAGATTATACATGTTGTATAATAGCGACCCTACATTTTCTTACCTAACTATTACATAATTTTTAACATAAAATACATAATATGGATACAAATGAAGGATCAAAAGGATTAGTTTCATGGGAAAATTAGGGTTATACATAACATTTACATAATAAAATATAAAAAATATTTATTTCCTTCTTCTTTATCTTCTTATTAGAGCTCACATTCTCTATAGTAAAAGTAATCACATAAGGATATACATCAAAGAAAGGGGTTAACTAAATTCCCTATAAGAGAATGAACAAGGGACATGATTCGATATAACAATGGTGAGAACAATAATAGTCATAAAATCATACTCATTGAATCATCATAAAAAGTCTTAGGTAAGTGTGTGATAAATGCATGTAATGTGGAAATGTATAAAAATTAAACACCATGTCATTATGGTAAAATACCACACATAGTTGTGCAAAAAGCTGGCATCATGTTCACACATAACATATGTGCATAATCATTACATCATAATTATGATAAAAATAGAATCACGTTCACACATATTACACATTATCTCATTTGATACACCACATTAAAAAATTAATGGTAGGAATATATAATTTTGGGTCCACCCATCACATCATAATATTTACATCATTATTCATGTCACAAAGAACGTATTACAATCACAATCATGAATTAACCCATGGAAAAGAATGAGTTTCAAAAGATTTTCATCAATCATTATTTCTTGAGTAATAAACATTGGTATCCCAAATGAAAAAAGGAAAACATATTTTGTGAAATGAACATATTTCTTGAGTGATGAAGGAACAACTCAATATGGTTCAAAAATGTGTTTTGGAAAGAAGTGTTATTCTAGAAAATCAATGAATTTGAAATAAATTCTAATAGGAAAAATTTATATACCCAAAATAAAAAGGTAATAATAATGATTTTATTTTTATGTATAATTATTGTATTATTAATAACAAAAATGTATTGAAATAGGTACAACATAAAGAAAAGGATTTGGAATCACGAATCCAATTACCTTAATTCCCGCCTTATTTTGTCACTTTACACCTCCAAAATGATAATAAAAAAAATTTATTAAAAAATTTATCCAGATGTTAATTATATTCATTTATACATCTATTCATCAATTATAATCATTGGTTTAAATTTCTTAGTTTCCATTTATGATATTGAAGAGTTTTGATGTCATGATTTTCTTAAAAAATTATTCTCTCATATTTACTTTTCAATTATCATTCTAATTCATTTATATAAAAGTCTAATTTACTGTAGAATCATATAATACATGTAATTAAACATTAATATATTATATATAATTAATTATATCCTTACATGAGGTTGGTTATGGTATTTTTCTTAGAAATTTTTCCATTGGTGTTTTACCAACCCTTAACAGGACATTTTCAAAAGATATTGAAATGGAATCGTTACATTTATATTTTCCAGATATATATATGATAATTATAGTAGGGTAAAATGATTTTTATAATTTCAAATTACTGAATAATTAAATATATAGTTTATGTATTTTAAATAAATTGTTAAAAATAAGAAAGAGTAGAAGAATCTTGGAAGCTATATAATTGTTAGACCAACTTATTAGACTCTATTCACTCTATGAATCATATCATGACTCATACATAAGGAGAATCTAATTCAGTGGTGGATGGAATTTCAAACAAGGTGGTCAGTGGTGTTGATTTTATCTGGTATGATCAGCTTCCTCATAAGTTATTACCTTTTCTTAAGATGGATTGTGATAAGACACCTATTTTTATACTTGTGTAAGTTTTTTATTTTTATTCTATAAAGGAACCTTGATTTTTTGAGCAAGGTATCATATCTTTTAAAAAATAGAGAAGAAGAAAAAATTTAAGAGTTAATCGATACTCTCTTTTTAGTGTAGCTTCTCTTGTACAACACTAAATCCCTTGGTGATTGTAGTTGGATTGCTCCAAAATGTCCCAAAGTATTATATAAGGGTTTATAGGGAGGATTTGGGTAGATTTTTTAATTTTTAATGGGTGTTAGGTGTGGTTTTTTGAGAGAATGGAGAGGGGTTATTTATACTTGAGGAGAGGGGTATGTTTTAGAATAAAATATTGAATAAAGTATAATATACAAGGTAAACCATGTAATAGTAATGATTTAAGAATATAAATCATATATAAATATAATATAATGAGCTTACGACGTTAAATACCCTTTATAATTAAAATTCACCAGTTTATTAAAAAATAATGGGGAATGGATGAAAAATTGTTATTTTAAGGAATCTCTTTTGACTTTAGGTTTTGGAAAGTTCTTTTTTAGTTTGGAAATATAGTATATTTTTTATTGACTAATAGAGGATATGAAATATATCATGGCCTAAACTCTTGTTCTATAAAGTATTATGTCATTATGACATCATGAATGATGTAATTTAAGATACACAAGTTATGTGAAAACCTAAATTTTTACTATTCACTCAAAAATTGAAGTAATTTATAAAATCACCAAAAAATTTAACATTGGGTAATTTTAAAATCTTTATTAAAAATTATTTTCATTTTATCAAAATAAATTTATAAAATAAGTAATTTTAGTTTTTAGTATGACAATTATGATTTTTATGAAATACTTTAAAATATAGTTTATTAGAAATGGGTATATAGTTTCTTTGTGTTTTTTAATCATAATATTTATTTTATTGGTATTATAATATTTAAATTTAGCTAAATTAAACATTATAAATATCATTTATATCAAAATTTATTATTTTAAGGTAAAATTACTATTCCAAATGTCAGGTTACTATTCCTAAGTGTCAGGTTACTATTCAAACAGTCACATTACTATTCCAAAGGTCAAATTGTCTCTTTTAAATACATATAAATTCCTTTATTCATTATTAAACTTAATTAAACTCAAAGTTCTATACTTCCCTTTTCTAAAATGTTTCCTGATTTACAATTATTTTGTTTCTTTTCTATTATGTTGGTTTTGCGGTCGATAATACTAGTGTAGCGGGGTGATCCATATTTTAACATTATAGCTTTTATATTTTATATTTTATATCAAGTTTTAATGTTTGGAATTTTAATTGGTCTCATTGGTCATTAATGTAAAAGTTTATATTAATGAAATAAAGACTTTTCCTAATATTTCTTACATGTATAATATTATATAATACAATAAATCACACTTTTATTGAGGGAAAAAATTACCAAAAAACACACGCTCATTACATTCATGGAATTAATAATCAAGAAATCAAGGTAATCCAAAAAATTAAATCATTCATAATATAACCCCACTTATCCCATGATCCTAACAGATGAATTCCAAATCAACTCCCTAGTGTTGCCCAAGGTAGAACATTATTTCATCTAACCTATGATCCCTTCCAAGATATTCTGTATTAGAACCCATGTGTCTTCCAATACATAATATAATCTAATTTAACCTCTACGATCATCGTAGGAATTATATACCAGAATCTATGTATGGATAAAGGATTCATATTATCCCAATTAACCTAAGATCCCATATAGGGAATTCCATATAGGGAACCCATGTATCACTCAAGGCATAATATAATCTCCCATAAATTATGATCTTTTATAACAAAATCCATATCAATAACACTAGTATAACTCATTGTTTGATATTCATGAAAGAAAGATTCATATAATAATTAAAATTATACCCACAAAAACATCCATTACAATTTATAAATCAAACAACCCTTTGATAATTTCATTTTAGAAGTTCCCAAAAAGTCCCATTGGCATGGTAATACTAGTCACCATTTATCAAATCCCAATTAGTTATAGTAATAATTTATAATCTAATAATAGAGAAAACACATGTCCTCACCATTAAATTTTCAATATCAATCATCTACATATTTAAATTCAATTCATTCCCATTTAATTCAAAAATTAAAAGGTGTAATAAGAGGTATTCACACTATAAATCATTTAACATATAAGTGATAAAGGTCATAATGTATTCATATATTTTTTCAATCAATTTAATTTAATTATAACATACTAATTAAGTATTTAATGATGGTCCAAGAGTGAATTATTTCCATTTATAAATTTAATTAATTATACTCCATAAATAATTAAATCTATAAATTTCATGATGGGGAAATCAAGGTTCTCACACCATTTAGAAATTAATTTAGTATAAATTGATAATTCCACTATTTAAGAGCCATAAAAAACACACCTAAATGGTGTTTTAGATAAATACATGTGATGCAAAACTTTGGTAAACCATAATATATGTCCTAAAGGGGTTTACCAAGATGTTTTTAAAAAAATCTAACCTTATCAATGGGTCTAAAGACCATCAATCCCTATGTAAAGAATTTGAATTTATGGTATTTCAATTTTTAGTAGAAATGCATGGAATGTCTGATGTGCAGCACATTGTAAAAAAAATTTCACTGATTAAACTCTTATTATAACATATATAGTCTAATTAGCTTAAAATAAGGAATATTCATTCATCTATTATCAAGTATTTATTCATGCCAAAATTAGAGAAAAAAATAATCTAAAACAATTTCAAAATAGGGAACATTATCTCGATCAATGATAGCATTTATATGGGTGAAGAAAATGGATAAATGAGGTAATATGAGTCATAGAAATACCTCTAGTATCTCAAATAATCTCATAGAATTTGATTCAAGCCAAGAATGATGGAGATCTACCCATGTAAGAAGGGGGATGGGGAAAGAATAAACAGAGTATTGTTGGGAATGTATTAGGAAGAAATAGCCTAAATCCCCAATTATTTTCAGAGGGGAAAATATTAAATTTTCCCTTTTAATGAGGGGTGGATTAGAATTCAAGTTTATTGAAACTATGAATCAACTATGAAGAACTCACTTCCCTTGAACCATCCTACCATAGGACTACCTCACATGGTTTACATAATCATTTTCTACCCATGTGGTGCTCTTTTCTTACGTATCTCTATACCACATTGTTGTATCACAAGGTTATGTAGATCATGCATCAATCGTGTGTGTCCCTCTATGACCCAACACCATGTTCCATGGTTAACTAGGACACCCCTTAAGGTTAAATAAACATTGTATCTCAATCATAAAACCTCACCACCTTAGAATATCTCATCCCTTCGAAGCTCTTTTGGTGAATGGAATTTTCACCAGACTTAATTTGGTTATGAATTATAACTCAAATGGTTATGTTTAATTTTTAGACACCCAAAATTCATTCAAATTCCACTTTAATCACGTGGTTCATCAAATTCCAATACCAAATCCAATGCTCATAACTATATCTAAAGCATGAAGATGGTGATTACTCAATCCTGTCTAACTAGATACATGATCATGTTGTCATCCCTTTAATCAACTAGCCTATTGTTCTCCCTAACATAGATTTTATATTTCAATGGATAATTAAGAGTCACGACAATCTCACCATCATAATTTCCTATCAATGCATTACCTTAGAATATTAGTGATTTTACTAGCATATTTCTTAACCTATTAAACCTAACAAAAAATGATGAACTACCCTTCGTCCTTAACTAGTTGGTCATTATAATTCTAAATTTCCTTACTTCCCTAATCAAGTTGTATTTTCCTCAAAAATATCCCAGTAAACGTTATACTGCACATGTCTCATCCAAATGGCATGGCCTATCTGGTTTCTTTCAGACTGCATTCCACTATTTGAGGAAACTCATGTTGAACTTCCTTCGACCCAAAAAATTGAAAATGGTCAGATTAAACATCCAATGGATCACCAAAAACATATTTGGATGCCTTATTCCAAGGAACACCAATCTATTTTGAACACACTCAACAAATCCAATAATGGAATTTTGGTTTAGTCTCCTGAGATAACCAGTTTGGGATATACCTAAAACTGAGAGGGGTGGTGAATCAGTGTTGGGGAATTTTGAAACCAATTCCAACTTTCTATCCCAGTACCTCTTGACCTGTTAGGATCTTGATTCTCTTATTCTCTTTTCCCTATATCATGCAATAATAGAAAGAATTAAAAATATGCACATGATATTTTTATATGTTTCACCACTCAATAAGAGTAGCTACGTCCTTTCCATGCATGGTGATGACTAGTACATGGATTCTCCACTATATTGTGATATGCTGTTATAGTGGGTTGTCTAGGAAAACAATCCTCTAGTCAGTGTGGCTCCCTACACTTGGAGGAGGGAAAAAAATAATCGCTTCCCAGTGTTTCTCCCTACACTCGGAGGGGGGAAGGGAAATACTCCTCTTCCAACTTGCAACAAGTAGGATATACCCTTACACTCGCTGGTTATTTACACTACTAGTTTAGACAGTCTCTTGCAACCTCTACCTGGTTCTTTATACTACCTTTGAAGATAGTCTTCTATCTGTTAAAATATTTTCCAACACTAAAATAATCTTCCACCCGTTGAGACCTATTGGTTGCTACAATGATACTTTGTTCTTCCATAGCCTTCTTCTTCTCCTTGTTACTTACTTTGCAGCATACAAGTAACCAACCTCTTCTATCTCGGTAGTAAACCTGTAAGATGAAAACTCTTTTTATTTTTCTTCTTCAATGCAAAACCAATTGCATGGAAACATGCTATACTTCACACTTTCTCTTTCAGTGAAAAACCATCTGCACTAAACTGTTTTTCTTCTTCTTTCTAGAATCACAAGTTCTCTTTATGATTGTTAAATTATTGAAGTCTAGTTAAACTTAGCATCATCACTGTTATTATGGACTGAATAACTAAATATAGATTGTCCAATCTCTTCTTCTTCTTCTCTTCCTTCTGACTGACACAGTATAATATGGAATAGTTCAGTAGTGTCTTATACTCTTTCTTCAATTATCAATACCAACACAAGAGTGTTTCGGTATACTTCATAATTCCTTTGTGTGTATATGAGTTTAGTTGCACATATGGATCCTCATAACACAAGAAACGACACCCCTATAAATAGTGTATATAAATCGTGAAATCAGAGAGTGTTCACCTTTGTGAAAGTAGAGAGATCCAGGGGTCTTCTTCTTCACACAGAGGATGCATGATTATTCTTCATAGAACCAGGGATGATTTGTGGATCTGTCTTCATGAAGAACTACAAGGGTGAGTATTCATCAGTTGTGTACTAACGATATATCCTTCACAAAACATAGCGAGGGTTTTAGAAAACCAGTCTCTTGTTTGTGCTTTCTTCTTCGCACAGTGGGTGCGGTTCTCCTTCTTCAGGAGACACTTCAAGAGTGCATAACACTTGTTGAAGGCCTGCAAGACTCTAATTTTTTCATGCAACCTTTTGGGTTTATTGTTCATAATTTTCTTTTCTTGCGAGCAAAAATACGCTTTTGGCATGTAAACTTTTATGCGAAACTTTATTCTTACACGCAACCTAATTTTTATGCGCAACCCCTCCTTTTTACACAAAACTTTTTTTTACACGCAACTCCTCTTTTTTCATGCACCAGATCTCGGGATTTCTCTAAGTGTCAATCCTATCAAATACAATGGGGTCACCTCTTATTTATATGTGTCACCGAACCTTGTGCGAAAAACCTTTCTGTGGCGCGCAAACCTTTTTTTGCGCAAACCATCAAAATTTTCACACATTTCATGCCTTTGTCATTTTTTAACATTATAATCATGATACAAAAATTGCGAACAAAATTACACACCACATTCCATATTATGCAAAAAACTAATCTTTTGTGAAACTTCATTTTTCGCGCATTTTTCATAATTTTACATGCAGTCCCTGAGTTTGCGATATTTTCCTATGCCGGTCTTGGAACTCCACTTGCGCACAAAAATACAAGCCAATATTGCGTGCATGAACAATATTTTGCACAAAAACCTGATTTTTTGTACACAACCCTAATCTTTTATGCACCATCCTTTACCAAAAACTGATGTCTCTATCTCCTGTTTTTCAGGCCTCAAATTTTGGGAAATAAGGGAAAACATCCCCACCTCAAATATATGCTTTGACCATAACCTTCATGCTTCTTTTCTATGATTTTTATTCTTTAAAAATTCCTTTTATTTCATCACAAACTCCAATATTGTGATATGTTTCCTCTGACTGAAAAACTTTAGCATCTTCAGTTTCTCCATGGAAAGTATTATAACATCCCTATCTTCCACCTTTCTTCATTATTATAGAGAATGTATCACCTTTGATACAGCTGCTTTCAACTTAGGATCACCTCAATAATCTTATGAATATACATCATGTAGAATTTCCAAAGCATGACATTCAATGATATGATCGTATAAAAATTCTCTAGGAATCCTCATTTTAGACGACCTCCATTAACTTTGGCGTCCTTCTTCATCTCCTTCTTTATTTTGACCATCATTGACAAATGTTGAAAAAAAATAAAATATTTATAAAAAAACTGGTCCCAACAATCCCCCTTTTTATTTTTTGTCAGTACCCTAAAGTTCTCCACAAATTAATGTGTCAATGTCAAAATGAGAATTTTTCTCTCTCCCCTTTACTTCTTTATCTCCACCTTACTTTTAAAACTTTCATTTCACTTTCTCTCCCCCTTATTGAAAAAAATTACAAAGTTTATGGTAGATAAGGTATCAATCCTTACTTAATATGTGTGCCATCAATCATTTCAATCGAAGTCTACTTGAGAAAATCTCGATGTAGAAAACAAGAGGATTTGATTTAGACAACAAATATGTCCATTATCTACTGATTGTGATACCTCATGAGATGTGATCTCATACAATTGTCTTCAAGGGGTTTCCACTTTAATTTAAGGCTGATGATTTTGGATGTGATCAGAAATAATTAACGTGAAATTCATGCACTCACTTCAACAGACATATCAAAAACATTCAAGTGAAATTGGCAGAATAATTTGCCTTAGGGCATTTTTATTCTTTTTATGTCACTAAATGGCTTATTTACCCCCAATTTGTAAACATATATTTATTTTGAGTAACCAAGGATGAGATATTAAGATATGAAATACCTTTTCCAATGACATTCTATTCAATAAATTTCTAGAGTAATTGAGTTTGATACCTACTGAAGTTGATACTGATTAAAATAATAACTCTAGTAGATTCTTCATACATTTCCCCCTCAAGAGAACATTCATCCTCATATTCATCAATAGTGATCCCTCATCATATTAATATTTGAATATCAATTGACAAATCTTCCATAAATGACAACTTCTTCAGCTTTTCCATCATGATTTGATAGCAATCACTACTTCTTAGGTTCTCCCCCTGAGATCTTGATTCACCTTAAATTCCATGTATTATCAGAACAAATACAATACACAAGGATTTAAGGGAATAAGGTGGATCCTCCTTGATTCATCAATGTGAACAACAATGTTGAGATGGTTTTCTAAACCAAGATGATCCATTTTCTTTAGTCTTCATAGTTGCACATTTGATCTTCAATTCTGATTGTGGATTTGGGGATCTTATTACTTCTTCCATTTCTTTGTGTGGGAATATTCTTTCTTCAATAGCTTTCAATGCACTAGAATATGATAATTCATATTTCATCTTCTTGAGGAATTATTATTGGGATAGAATAAGTGAAATGAAATTTCTAATAGTATTACCATCCTTATTGCACCTCACACACAGAACTTTATTTTATTTTTTGTGGAATCTTCTTTTTACTTTTTACATAGGTCTTACCTTATGAATCTTCCATTTTTCACATCCTTTCCAAATATTCTATCCAGATAACCAATAAGTCATTAGGAACATAAAAAACAAGATTAGATCTTTCAAATGTCTTCTTATGAGTTTCATCCTTCTTAGAAGTTATTTTGGATGCACTACCCTTCACCTTCTTGGATTGGGAATCCATGGTATTCGCATCTTTCCTTTTTGGAATCTTCTTGGGAGAATTTGATTTTGCAACATTATTTTGATTTCTTTCTGAGGTTGCTTCTTCATTATTATTCAGTGCGATATGCTTTTCCTATTAGCTTTGGATACATATTGGGATGAGCATGTACGACCCTTGTGACCACTTCCATTGCATACATTACAGATGTTGTCAGGCTTTCCAAATCTTTTTGCAGTGTACAGATTCTTCTGGAACTGTGGATATTGCTTCTTCTTCTCTGGATTTCTTCCCCTTGATATGGGATTTCTATATGCTTTTACATTTAAGGGATTGTTCCAAAAATACATTGCAAAATTAACAAATCTATTACAACACCAACATTGACCAACAAACCTTGACTTCTCATATTCTTTATAAGGTTTCTGAATCTTATTCTTTGTATGTTGTGCTTTCTGTGGGGATCCATATTCCACACTATTTTCCCTATCCACCCTATCCATGGTGGTAGGTTTCTTCTCACTTTTATACATCCATAATTGTTTAGAAATTCTCATCTAACCTGCAATTTTTTTAGAATCAATTTTAAAAACATTAGTACAAGTTGGTATGGATGACACCTTTACCTTATCAAATTATTTTGATGGATCAATTAGTGAAGTCATGATATTATTATCACATGTTGGAGGTATTTTGACAATAGAATCCTCTAGTGAACATTGATTAATAGCAGCAACTGTTTCCTTATTTTTTGGAGAGTCAGTATGTTTATTCTCAAGATTGGCCAAATCAGCTTCCAATTCTAGGCATCTCATATTGAGGATGAATTCTTGGTCTTCAATCTTTGTTATATTATCTTCACAAGAATTTTTTAATATTTAAACTTCATATTAATGCATCTTTAATTTATTTTATAACCAAGATTCAAGTTCTTTGATCTTCTAGGAGTTTTCTTCCAAATATAACTTCTTGAATTCATTTCTCCTTTTCATCTCATCTTCAAGTGCATGAATCTTCGCTTCTAGAGTCTGGTTGACTCCCTATCTTTCTTCAACATCTTTGAGATAATTTGAAGAACTTAATTCAAATTCCCTCTTTGTTGCTTTAAAGTATCCAACCTATCTGGAGAGATTTAAATAGTCAACAATTTTTGCTTGAAATCCTTTCTCTAAAACATCAGTTTTTCTTCTAACTGAGTGATATTTTCCTACATGCATTGAAATACTCCACAAACTAGGGATGTACTTTCTTCAGGATACCATACAGAAACATCCTTAGTCTATCAACTAATATTTCTTGAGATATTATAGATCGATCATCACCACTTGTGCTAGCATTTTCATCATGAGAATAAATTACAAATGTACTAACACATACCTCTTTATCATTTGAGTTAGGAAGGTTGTCCATCTTCTTGTTGGAAGCATGAGCCCCCTTCTCATTAAATTCCTAGCCCAATGTGTCTTCATTGTCAGTAAGGTATGGAGAGACAGATACTTCCTCTTCTTTAAAAAGAGGGAATTCTTCTTCAATTTTCTCTTCTCTTTATTTTTCCTATTCATAATGGTCTTGGTAGATATAGCCTTCAGATTAGAGGTTACTAAATCTTCACCAACATATATCTTCATTGTTGAATTAGGAAAGGAAATAAAATATTTAAAAGGGAATAAATTCACAATAGATAATTCAACAGAGGTGAACCTGCCTCTGATACCAATTGAGACGACCAGTTTGGGATATACCTAACACTGAGAGGGGGGGGGGGTGAATAAATGTTTGGACTTTTGAAACCAATTATAACTTTCTATCCTTGTACCTCTTTAACTATTAGGATCTTGATTCTATTATTCTATTTTCCCTGTCGCATGCAATAATAGAGAGTAGTAAAAATATGCACACAATATTTTTACAAGGTTCACCACTTAATAAGAGCAGCTAAATCCTTTCCATGCATGGGGATGACCATTTCATAGATTATCCACTATAATGTGATATGATGTTATAGTGGGATGAATAGGAAAAAAAGAAGAGTGTGCATCTTATAGTCTCTTTTATCCTCTAGATAGTTCTTTATACATTATTTGAAGACAGTCTTCTCTCTATTAAATAAGTTTTCAACACCAAAATAATCTTCCACATATTGAGACCTCTTGGATGATACAGTGCTACTTTGTTCTTCCACAACCTTTTTATTCTCCTTATTACTTAATTAGAAGCATGAAAGTAACCAACCTCTTCTTTCTCTATAGAAAAACTATAAGATGCACACTCTTCTTCTTCTTCTTATTTAATGAAAAACCAACTGCATGGAAACCTACTATACTTCACACTTTCTCTTTCAGAGAAAAACCAACTACACTGAACTCTTCTTTTTCTTCTTTCTAGAATCACAAGTTCTCTTTATGATTGTTAAATCAATGAAGCCCAGTTCAACTTAGCATCATCACAGTTATTATTACATAAACAAATAAATATATATTGGTCAGTCTCTTCTTTTTCTTATCTTCCTTTTGATTGATACAATATAATATAGAATAGTGTAGTAGTGTCTTATACTCTTTCTTAAATTCTCAATACCAACGAAAGAGTGTGTCGGTATACTTCCTACTCCCTTTTTGTGGATATGAGTTTAGTTTCACATTTGGATCGTCTACACACAAAATAAACACCCCTATAAACAGTGTATATAAATCGTGCAATCAGAGAGTGTTCAGCTTCGTGAAAGCAGAGAGCTCCCCGGGTCTTCTTCACAAGCGACTAGTTGTGTACTCATAGGATCTCCTTCACAAATCACATCGAGGGTTTGAGAAAACCAGTCACTTGTTTGTGCCTTCTTCTTCCCATAGAGGGTGCAGTTCTTCTTCTTCACGAGACACTTCAAGAGTGCAAAGCACTTGTTAAATTCCTTCTAGACACTAATTTTTTCGCGCAACATTTTGGTTTTATTATGCACAATTTTCTTTTATTGCACGCAAAAATCCACTTTTGGTGCATAAAAGTTTACGCACAACCTCCTTTTTACGCGCATCCTAATTTTTATGCGCAGCCCCTCCTTTTTACACAAACCTTTATTTTTTCACGCAACTTATTTATTTCTCACAACAGAGATCTGGATTTCTGTAAGTGTCGAGCCTATAAAATACAAGGGAGTCACCTATAATTTATAAGTGTCGCCGACCCTTGTGTGAAAAACCTTTCAGTGGTGTGAAAACCTTTTTTGCACAAACCATAGAATTTTTCATGTAGTTCATGACTTTTTCATTTTTCAACATTCTAATCACGATAAACCAATTGCGCGAAAAATTTCACACTATGTTCCATATTTCATGAAAAACCAATATTTTGTGAAACCTCATTTTTCATGCACTTTGCCCAATTTTCCACGCAGTCCATGACTTGGTGATATTTTCCTTTGCCAGTCTTGGAAATCCGCTTGCGCACAAAAATCCACACCAATACTTCAGGAATGAACAATATTTTTCACACAAACCTGACTTTTCATGCACAACCCTGATCTTTCACTCACCATCCTTTACCAAAAACTGATGTCTCTATCTCCCGTTTTTAGGCCCAAAATTTTGGGAAACACTGGAAAATAACACCAACTTAAATATATGCTTCGGCCATAACCTTAATGCTTCTTTTATGTGATTTTGATTCTTCAACAAGTCTTATTTTTTGATCACAAACTCCACTATCATGATATGTATCCTTTGATTGAACAACTTTAACATTGTCAGTTTTTCCATGGAAAATATTATAACTTCCTTGTCTTACAACTTTCTTCATTGTTGTAGACAATGTATCACCTTTGATACACGTGATTTGAACTTGGGATCATCTCAAAAATCTTATGAATTTACTTAATGGAGAATTTTACAAGAATGACACTCAATGCTATGATTGAATAACAATTCTCCAGGCATCCTCACTTCAGCCAATCTCCATTAACATTGGCGTCCTTCTTCATCTCCTTCGTCATTTTGACCAACATTGACAACTTTTGACCACAAATACAATCTTCATACACAAGGTGGTCCCAAAATCTTATAGTTAAACCATACCCTTTACAGAACCATTGGCATGTTATTGCACAAGCACTAAAAAAATACCAGATCCAAAACCCTCTTATCATCACAAGCCACCCAAGCTCTATGCTTACACTCAATACTCCATTGAATTCTATATTTCAACATGTTTGTGGCATTTAATCAGAAGTCTATCCATATATTGTTTCATTTAACTTGAATAATATGAAATCAAAAAATTAAATTTCACATCTGATCTCAAGGTACCATAACAATTCTAACATGAGGGTCACCCACCAACAACTAATGACTCAATCCCAACCATAGAATCATCCATATAATCATGACAATGAAATGAATTATAAATTACCATATCCCATACCTCATATATCCCTTTTCATAGTAATTCTCATGTATATAAACCTAATCACTCCAATGAACCATTAAAAATTACACCCATCACTCATTCCTACTTCTCAAAATGGTTCCTAGGGTGTTCTCATGTTTTAAATTCCCAATTAGGACCACCAACATCAATGGGAAATGGTGTAATACTTGCAATCAAGATTACATTTAAATTTATTACAAGAATAAATTGTAGGTATTCCTTCCATCCAACTAGAAAATATATTTGGTTATCTAGTAGTATAGCCAAAACTCTCTCAGCGTACTATAGATGATTTTCTGATATTTGGAATGAATGTATCTAGACATGGATTAATCTAAGATTCCAATTATATGTGGGTATATATCTACCTGATTAGTGCTTTCATAAATAATGGTTATACATTCTTTTAACCATATTCTTTCACCACATCTCATGAAAATGTGTTTCAAGGTCCACCCATGGCTCAAAAATCTAATGATACCTAGTTTATTTTCTAATTACCCCTTATCACTGAGAACTTTATTTGATTTATACAAAATCCTGGGTCTCTATTCCTATATGTGTTAGACTCATGACCATCAATCCTTGACCCACAATTATCCACACATAGATGTTCCATTCTAAATTTTTCCCACATACAACTAGTGAATACTCTACTTTTCATACATATAGGGTGTACATCATGTTCTACACAATTCAAACTCCACTCAAGATTATGTTAGTTGTCCATAAAAATGTTCAAGATGACCATGCTAGATATCACATCATAATTAACATTCCAGGAATTCCTGTATATCTCTTTTTATTAATTGATCACCTCACTAATGCCATGATTTATCGAATGACCATCCACCTCATAATTTTGTTTTTGAAATAAAACCGTCAATCACACAACTAATGGTATCAGGGCTAGGAACCCAAAAATTCCGGACCATTGAAGTGAATCTTGATTCACAATAACCCTAGGTTGTTCCTTGAATACCATAGGCATAACCAATACTATATCAATAAACTCAAGAAACATCTATGAATTATTCTCAAAATGAGTGTGCAATTAATTTCATTTCCTTTAATTCACCCATAAACATATTCCAGCCCCTCTCGCATGTTTCTCTCGATAAAACCAAAAAATGTTGACTCACTAGGGTCAGATTCAAAGCTAAGAGCCTCTAGGTATCGCACTTATCCCTACTAAATAAGTATCAAGTAGGGTTACTTGGTCTCTCCACCTAGCCCTAAGGCCTCTCACATAAGAACCAAATCCCACTTAAGGGAACCTACTATATAGAATCTAATGTACCTTCAAACTCTATTTAGAAAGGAAAAATTGAAAGAAGGTAAAGTAACATCATCCCATGAGATTCAAAACCTATCAACATCAGTGTAACAAAATCACCATCTGAGCATTGGCCTACCAGCCTAGATTCTCTTTGAGAAAACTCATAGGAGAGAACTCCATAAAGGCTCACAATTCCAATATAAAAGATAAAATTTAATAATCATTTAGTATCTTCATATGGTAATAGATTCTTGTGTTTAAATATACCAGAAAACAACCCACATTCTTGGGGTGTTGTTTCATTAATAAAGAATCCTATATAACTGAAATGGTCAAACTAATAGAACTTAATATTCCTAAAACTTGGCAAAAAATCTACCAATTATTCAATTTTCAAGGGTGTTTAAAAATTAGTATTACCCCTCACATTTACATGTAATTGAATATAATACTTGAGTTAAGCCAAAAACATCACCAAGACCTACCACCTAACATTTAGTTCTAATGAAATAGAAGAAGGAAGTTGAGACCTATGGGAAATGTTCCCATTCACTACCAAGTTGAATCTAAAGGAAACATTATATATATACCCTACATGATGGTTATTCTCTATGTACACCACTAAAATGTCTTAATTTTTATATTTCATAGATTCACATATATTTTAAACATTTTAATAGGCTCAAATAAATGTAATATCAACTACCAGTTATAAAGTAAATCAGTACTAGTAACTCATTTACTTATCACCTCATAGAATTATAGTCACATTATTTCCTGATTTCATTTTTACCCATTATTTATCCTAAGTTACTAGAACTAGTATTAGTTAAAGAAAAATACAATTAAAATATACTGAGGAAATGGAGAATTAGGTTATAATTAGAGTTTTAATAAATTGAGGCCTTATCACAATAAATAAAAAAAATAAAAAAAGTGTTTTACTAATTAAAAGGGATCATTCAAATAATATTTCAACATAAATTTATACAAAAAACATATATGTGGTTGTTGACACTATAAATAACCGTTAATTTTCCATGAACATACACCCTTGGGGTCTATCTATAAAGAAAGTAAGAATAAAGGTGACCTATGAGGGTCCCATCATGCCAACCTCATTTCTGTTATATGGGTGGCCATTCCAAATTTATGGAGTCAATGATCCATAAATTACAGTTGGAATCCCATTTAAGTACAACCTAAAATTCAAAATACCCTTAAAAAGGATATCTTATAGGCATATGTTTCTAAAACTCATCTAAAAGGGACGAGTTGAGCATAATAGGAAAGTGTTATATGGGTAAATATTCTCAAGTTATTGAGGTGAAAATATTTATTAATTATAATTGAAAAACCATTTAACTAACATCCAGAATAAATGAATTAAAATTTTCAAACAAAATATGATTCATTGAAATTTAATGATTCGATCAACTGAATCCATTAACCATTTAAAAACCATTTCATTTCATTAATGAATTTCTGGCATGTTAAATAGAATTTCACCCCCAAGATGTGTGGGAAACATCATTTAGATTAATGAAAAAACATTATTCATCTACCTTATACAATAACTATAACATGGAAAATAGTCACATAAGAATGTTATACAGGGATGTAATATGGAGAACACATGAACCTAGAATATTGATAATCATTCTAATGACTAAAAATGTTATGTACCTAAAATGATACATGAAAACACATCCTATATTTCCATACCAGATTAAGACGTAAATCACATATATTAGTAATTAATGGAAATAAAATATTCATAGAAGGTAAAAAAATATCCAATAATAATAATGAACTATATGAACAACAGTCATATCCCTAACAATATGATCCTTTTCTCAAGTGTGAGTTGTTTATTCTTAGATAAGATCTATTTACAATATTTTACAAATTCATAGTTTCATTCCTAAAAGCCCCAAATACTAAAACAATGAAAAAATAAATCCCATGATTCTATATCGTCACATCCCAAACTGGATCAATCTATGAATAGTAATCATAATGATGGTGAAAAATCTTCAAGAACACATCCATGTATTACAGAGGCTTTCAAATTGAAGCTATGGTCTAAAGGTGGTACACTATAGAGACTATATGCTCTGGATTGGTACTAAATATTGGAGGAATAAGAAAATAATATAACATAAAAAGAAAATAGTAACAAATAACTCATCTAGTGAAAAATTATAACCATGAATGGATATGGTAAGCCATAAATTAAAGATATAAAGAACAAAAAATGAAATATATATAAAAGTTATAGACTGATAATAGAATACAAAAAATACTTTATCTCTAAATGTTAGCCCGAGTACATGCTCAGTCATTACTCCCATGTTAAGTCCTATCCAAGAAGATACAACAACAATGGACCATGATAAATATCATAAACTATTTTTAGAATATCCTTATGGGACCAAATGGTGGCCTGAAGAGGGTGATGGTAAAACATATTTGGCCACCACCAGTGGTTTCTAATGTAAATAAAGTATATAAATATAAAATTTATAGTTTTTAGGAATATTAGAAATAAATTGATAAAGTAAATAATAGTCATGTCAGGATCAGGCCCCTCATGGGATACCTGGATGACTCTACCGATTTCAACCTAAGTTGAATGTCTATAAATATATGAACAAGAAAGTAAAAATATGACTCATTTCCTTAATCCATGTTTCCAAGAATATATATATTCATGTGGGACCAAAAGTGAAACCCAGTTATCCATAGATATTGGAAATCATATGAGGATGTACATGTTTTATGGAAATAATGATTTATCAAACAATGTAATACAAAATGAAATCAGGAATAAAATAACCCCACTTACCCCATTATCTAGTCTAAGGAATTCCTTATTAGTTCCCAAGTTTTGAATTGGACATGAATTAATTTCATATGACTTGTGAGGCCATCCAATTAATTCTGTATCAGAACCCAACTGTCATCCAAGGTATAACATAATCCCATTTAATCTCTAATCCCTTCCTAGTCATTCCATATTAGAATATAGGCATCACTCAATGATTAATATAATATCATTTAGCCTAAGTACCTAACTAAATAAATCTGTATATGTAACCCAGGTATAGCTCATGGAGTAATACAATCTCATTTAACCAGTGATCCCATTAAAAGAATTTATTATTCGGAACCCTACTATCATTCAATATTTGATAAAAAATAAAGTACATTTCATTTAACAGTTAAACTTATACCCCTAGAAACATACATGCCAATTTAAAAATCAAACAACCCTATAGAGACCCAAGCCTTTTACATAAAACATTTCATGATTTTAAGCATAATTAATCATCAGATTATGAGCCAAGGATCATTGAGTATAGTGTCTTGGATGACTAGGTACATATAATATAAAACATGGGGCTAAAAAAACTTCTTTATTTTATCTCCATAAAGAGATTATACCTTCCTTTGAGCCCTTACATCTACATAGGGTACCCTGTGGAACACATGAATAAAGGGATGAGCTAAAAAGCCCATTAGGGAAATGAACATAAGGATACATCTCAAGTACATGAGTTAGGAGACATGAAAAAATGATATCCAAAGAATAAACTTATAAAATCATTTAATATAATCATGGGATAATATAAACATGGAATCGTATAAATGTGGAAGAATCATAAATCATATCTTTTGTACGGGTCAAGGCTAACCACCAATCCCGTTTCCCATTTTAGTACGGGTCAAGGTTAACCACCAATCCCGTTTCACATCGCATCTCATGAGACTTAAACTTACCCAATGCATTGGAGCACTATCTGGGTGCACCCATCTCAAAATTTCCATGAATATTGTTTCCACATAAATATACTTACCACATATACAATCATACATAATCAACCATACACAACATAAGGGTACCCATGGAAAGAATTGTGTACCATAATCATGACATAAATCAAAACCAATGGGCGTATCATGAAAGTGTCCATGTAAGGAAAGAATTAAAAAATACATGGACGTTCATAGGGTAAAAGTTTCATATAACATGGTAAGTGGTGTCAAACATAAGTTACAACATATGAGAAATGTATTTTAGAAACATTAGCATTAAAACATTTTTGTGCGGTTTTAAGGAAAATACTATGAATATTTTAAAATAGTAAAGAAGATATTCTTTTATATAAAACCATAACTGAACCAAGAAGGTTTTAATAGTAAAAATACTGAATTTTGAAAGAAAATTGTGTCTTCTAACATAATATATATTGCACTTTAAATTGGGTAAAAGTTCGGGAAGTTCCTTTAAAACGAGTGTGCTTATTGGGAAGTATCAACAAGAGATTAAATTAAAAGCATGAATATCCCTGAAAGATAATGAGATATGGATATTAGAACATGATTTTAGAGCATATAAGTATAATTTTGATGTTCTACATAAAAATAAAATACAACTATATTTTGGTAAAAAGAAAGATAGAGCAACCTGAAGGAATAAAGGAAGTTCGGGTAGAATCCATTATGGTTTATCAGCATGGTATTAGGTGTAACTAAGAGGGATTTATGAGAAAGATAACAGGTTTATCATCACTTATAAAACAATATAGAATTATGGGGAAGGTGTATAAACATACCCCATCGCTTTCTATCACACAAAAGACATATCATAGAGAACAATCTTGATTAAGAGTGAAAAGGGGAGGATCTCTTACCTTAAATCTATTAGTGTTCTTTACTTGTTATTAACGACCTGAATAAAAAAAATTAATCTTATTAATTAATAATTCCATAAAATATTCTATATTCAATTTATTTATTATAACCCTTTTTAGTTCATCAAATTATTTTTGTTTAGTTGCAAGGTTCAATTTCATTGTTCGGGCACATTTGTTTACTTGGCTTTAAAAGATCAATTCACTTATATTAAAGTTTGTATTATATGCAAGATGAAAGTGATTGTACATAATTGAAGTTATATTCTTTAGTTCATATCCAAGAGATTTCAAGGTTTTAATTTTAGAGTGAAGTCAAATTATTATATATATAACCATAATCATAACCGTTTTTGTTAATCAGTGGATTTGATTACAAAGAATGTGCTTTTCTTTATAACTTAATTCCATTTTTACCAAATGATTACAGAACCAAAAATAGTATATATTACATATATAGTAATCTTTTTCAACCATAACCCAAATGGTTTCATGACCCAAATTAAAGGTAATAACAGAAATTGATAAACTGTTGTCCTTGAATGTGATAAATTAGCACTTCTCAAATGGTGCTTTTATTTCTTTAAAATAAAAGGGTGGGAAAGAAGAGAAGATAATGAAATATACCACAAGAATGATGAAATTACAATACATTTATGTTACTAGATTTATCATACTATTATGGTGAAGGGAGGTGAGGAAATAAATAAAAAAGAAAAGAACTTAAATGAAAAGAAGAAATTGGGAAGAAGAATTTACCTCTTGAGACTTCCTCCTTTGAGAACCTCTTAAGGGGAGAGGTTTTGGTATTTTTAGGAGGATGAGATCTTTTTTTGTGGGGGAGAAACTTGGGGAGATATTTGGGTAGAATAATGGCAAGGCACAAGTCTTTAGAGGAGTGGAGAGAAGAGGGAGTGAAGGAGGGTTTTTTATAGTGGAGGAGAGGAGTGATTTATTGATATTATAATCCTTAATTTATTATTTCTTCACAAGACAAAGAATAATAAGTATTCCATGACCAAGAATAGTAAATGGTTCATGTGAATTCGAACCATGGGTGGTGAAATCATCCATGATTCTAGGAATAGTCTATTTAGCTTATAATGTATATATAAGGCAAATTACCATATTTTACTATTCATCAACATTTCAAGTATTCCAGAAAAATCCCAAAATTTTACCCCGACCATTTTTCGATGTGTAGAATCCAAAAATGAAGTCCATTTTTCAAAATTAATTTTCTAAATATGATTATTTTAATATTTAATTAAAATCATAATTTATTATCAAAAACCAGTTTTAAAACACTCATTAACTCATTCTAAAATATTGGTATATCATACTTCCAACTTAAATATTATTTGTATACTACCATAGGCAAGGTTAATATTTATTAGGGTATATCACTATTCATAAGGGTATTCTACTATTCATAAGGGTAGGTTACTATTCACCAAAAATTATTTTTTGTTTTATTAGACTCCAAAAAACATCTTGAACACAACCGTGTAAGTCAGATTTTCAAAATTTCAAACACAAAAGTGACAAACTTATGTTTAAAGGTTACTTATCACTTAGTAGTTCAATATGTTGTATTTTAATGTGATTTTATGACATAATTATGAGAAGGTAATTTCCATTGAAAAACATTGTGTCCTTACATTCTTCCCCCCTTATGAAATTTCACCCTCAAAATTTCGTTTTACATACTAAGACAAAAATAGGTGTGGGTACTTTTGTTTAATTGCTTCCTCCAATTCCCATATTTCCTCTTCATACTTATGGTTTCTCCATAGTACCTTGACCAGATGAGTAGTCTTGTTGCGTAGAAATTTTCCTCTACGATCCAAGATCTTCACTGGCTACTCCTCGTAAGAGAGATCATCCTCCAACTATACCACCTCGGAAGAGGGTACATGTGAAGGGTCTGTTATGTACTTACTTAAGAGGGATACATGAAACACATCATGTACTTTCGACATGGTAGGTGTAATTTCCAGTCAATAGGCCACAACTCCAACTCGATCAAGGATCTAGAAGGGGCTGATGTACCTGGGACTTAACTTACCTTTCCTCCTGAATCGCATGACTCTATTCCATAGAGATATTTGAAGGGAGACTTTATCTCCAATGTTGAACTCCAAGTCCCTTCGAGGGTTGTCAGAATAAATATTTTTCCGACTTTGAGCTTCTTTGATGTGTTTCTGGATGACTTGAACCTTGTTTGTCATCTCTTGAACAAGATTAGGTCCAATTAGCTTCTTTCTCCAACTTCATCCCAACAGGTTGGAGTTATACATCACTTTCCATATAGAGCTTCAGTTGGAGCCATCTGAATACTCGAGTGGAAGATATTGTTGTATGAGAGCTCAACCAATGGGAGATGCTGTTCCCATACACCTTTGAATTCTAGAGAGTAGGATCTACTCATATCTTCAAGCGTCTTAATAGAACTTTTAGACTGGCCATCAGTTTAGGGGTGATAAGCCGTGCTGAAATTTAATTCAATACACAATGAATGTTGAAGGATCCTCTAGAATTTAGATGTGAACCTTGGATCATGGTCAGAGACAATTGAGAGTGGAACACTGTGCAGTCTCACCACTTCCTTCACATATATCTTTGAAAGTTGTTCAAGCGAGAGGTCTTCCTGAATAGCGATGAAATGGGATGTCTTGCCGAGTCGATAAACCACAACCTATATCGTATTATTTCCCTTTGACGTCTTCAGGAGACCCCTAACAAAGTCAATATTAACATTTTCCCATTTCCACATGGGTATAGGTAATGGCTGCATCATACCTTTGGACTTTTGTCACTCAACTTTAACTTGCTGACATACCAAACACCTTGATATATATTCCGCAATCTTCTTCTTCATGTTATCCCATGAGAAGTGTTCTTGGAGATCATGGTACATTTTGGTACTCCCAAAATGGATAGAGAAGGTTGAGTTATGCGCATCATTCAATAGATCCTTCTTTATCTCTGGATCCGATGGTACACATAATCGTGTCCCAAATCTTAAAAATCCTTTCTCATCAATTTTGAAATCGGAGGATTTCCCATTTTTAATAGCTTCCACCCTTTTTCTGAATTTCCACATCCTTTATTTGAGCATCCTTTATTTTCTCCAAGAGGGATGGTTGAGCAATCATTTGGTAAAGGATTTATGATGTTCCTCCCTTAATTATTCCCATGTCCATCCTTTGAAAATCTTAGAAAATAATATCCTTTTCAATTCTCATCATTGATAAAGATGCAGGATACTTTCTACTTAGAGCATCCTCCAAATTGTTTTCCTTACCGAGATGGTAGTGGATTGAGCAGTCATAATCTTTGATGAGATCTATCTATCTTTACTGGTGCATATTAATCTCTTTCTATGTGAATATATATTTGAGACTCTTGTGGTCAGTATATATCTCACATTTTTCCCCATAGAGATAATGCTGCTAGATTTTCAACACAAAGATCATAGCCGCCAACTCTAGATCATGCGTGGGATAGTTTTGCTCATGGATTTTCAGCTTCCTTGAGGCATAGGCTATCACTTTATCATTTTGAATTTTCAAAAAACCTAAGCCTATCTTAGAAGCATCACTATACACCACAAAGAGTTCTCCACTTGAAGGGAGTGTGAGTACCGACACAGTGATAAGCCTCTTTTTCAACTCATGAAATAGACTTCACATTCCTGTATCTAGTAGAAATTTACACCCTTCTGTATCATCTTGGTCATTGGGTTTGATAATCGTGAAAAGTTCTTCATGAATCATCGATAATACCCAACTAGACCTAAAAAGCTTCGGATCTTCGTTACAGAAGTTGGCCTCGGACACTCCTCAATTGCCTTCATCTTGGAAGGGTAAATAGATATCCCTTTCATGGTGATAACATTCCCCAAGAATGATACCTCCTCCATCTAGAACTCACATTTAATGTACTTTTCATACAACTTCTCCCTTCACAAAGTCTTTAACACAGTTTCCAAATTTTTCTTATGTTCCTCCTTTCTCTTGGAGTATATTAGAATATCATCAATAAATACCACCACAAATTTGTTGAGGTAATCTATAAAGACTATATTCATCAAATCCATGAAAATTGATGGAGCATTAGTGAGTCCAAAGGGCATCACTATGAACTAATAGTGTCCATACCTCGTTTGAAAGGCAGTCTTGGGAATATATTCCTTCCTCACCTTTAGTTGGTGATATCCTGACCGAAGGTCCACCTTAGAGAAATAACTGCCCCCACGAAGTTAATTGAACAAGTCATCTATCTGTTGAAGGGGATACTTGTTCTTTATAGTGATTTTATTGAGCTCACGATAATCAATGTATAGGTGCATTGATACATCCTTCTTCTTGACGAAGAGGACTAGAGCACCCCACGGTGAAGCACTCGGGCGTATAAAACCCTTCTCCATATTCTCCTATAACTGCTTCCTCAGCTCTTCTAGCTCTATGGTGGCCATTCTGTAAGGTGTATTTGAGATTGGTAGAGATCCAGGGATTAGTTAAATTGAGAACTCAACCTCTCGGTCAGTAGTAAGACTATACAACTCTTCGGGGAATACATTTTTGTAATCCCTCACAACGGGCATGTCTTCAAGAATGATTCTATCCCTTTTCCCAATCATTTGAGATAGATATGCTTCCTCATAAAGAATTAGTATCCAAACTTGAGATGAAGATTCTAAAAGAGACTCATCTTCTTCCTTACACTTGTAAAGAATTAGAGGATGCTTCAGGATGTGAAAAGTGATTTCCCATTCCTGACAATTTATGTTGGCCTTGTACAAAGATAGCCTATCCATGCCCAAGATAGCGTCGAACACCACTAAAGGAAGTATGACAAGATTTGCTGGGAGGTTCATCCCACAAACATTAATTGGGGAGGAGTTATAAACCATGGATACAATAATTTACCCATTCATTGTTCTCCCAGATAACTTTTACTCCAAATTTTTAGGTGGTGTATGAATAGTTCTACTAAACTTGCAAGATATGAAATAATTCATAGAACCAGAATCAAATAGTAATTTCACTATTCTGGAATGAATAACAAGCGTACCTGTCACCACATAATTTTCCGGCAACACCTCAGTAGTAGTGACAACATAAGCCCTTCCTTGTTGCCTTGGAGGTTGTTTATGATTGCCTCCGACTGCCCTAGGCTTAGGGAAATTGTTCGCATAATGCCCAAGATCCTCGTAGTTATAAAACTGCACTGCAGGCTGAGTGTTGATCTAAACCTTCATTTATTCTTCAAAATTAGTGGGATTTTTCAAATACCTTCGACAGTTCTTGGCCATATGACCAAAATTTCCACATTTTAAGCAATTCTTGGCTCCCTTGGGACAGTCACCAAAATGATTCTTCCCACAATTTTTGCAAAGGGGAAAGTGAGGCTTCTTTCCATCATGGGATTTGTTTGATGAACCACCCATGTTGTTCTCAATTTTATGCTTCTTGTCACTAGGCCCATGAGACCACCGAGAGTCTCAAATATCCATTTCAACCTTGAGGGAACAACGGACAATATCCTCATAGCTGTTGAAGTCTCGAATCACCAACACTTTTCGTAGACTCGGCTTTAGTCTGCTAAAGAAGCGATCTACCTTGCTTTCAGTGTTCATGAAATAGACAGAGGTGTACCTTGAAAGCCTTGTAAAGTTTTATTCATATTCCCCGATGGACTCATCTTCCTTCTGCTTAAGTCCAAGAAACTCTCTTTCCATCTTGAGATGGAGGGTTCGAGGAAAATATTTGTTGAAAAACATCCTCTTGAATTCCTCCCATTCTATGGAATCAATTTCCTCTTGGGGATTTGTATTCTTGATCAGTGTCCACCACTAATTAGCTTCCCTATCAAAACGATAGACTTCCAGTACAAATTTCTCTTCTTCCGAGCACTGGAGGACAGAGAAAATATTTTCAATGGAGTTAATCCACTGTTCTATGAGGAGGGGATAAGAAGACCCGCTAAACATGGTAGGGCTTTGTCGCATGAAGGATTATATGGAAACTTGCTCTTTCCTTGGAGGAGGGGGAAGTTCCACCTAATTCAAGTTATTATTCATAACTCGAGCCAGCTGAGCAAGTACTTCCATGAAGTTTTGAGCACCTGCTTCCATCACATCAGGCATGTCATTAGGGCAATCATCACATTGAAAATCACATTGGTTGTTGGAATGTGTTCTTCTATTTCCCACCATTAACTAAGAAAAAGAACGTATAATTATAAGTCTTTAATACATATCTATTGAGCATAAAAAGAAACATTGAACATAATAGTATGAACTTATAAAGATGAAGTATATCCTGACTTGTGATTCCTTAGGTTTATATCTAGGTTATCCTAGATCTATTTCTTAACTTATATTCTTAGGGGATTATTTTTTTCCCTTAATAATGGTTTGTAATAAGCTCGTGTATCTACCGAAGCATATCCCTTGGTAGTGTCGTAACCAACTGTGCAACAAGGCTCGTTATCGTGCACCAGTTCCCGTTCGAGTCTAGCTCTTAGTGGTGTTTTCAGGTTTTACCCCTAGATACATCTATTCCAGATCCACCTCTACCTGCTCGTATCCATACATGGATGTATTTTTTTGATAAATCACTTACTCTATACTCAAAAAAATTTAGTACTGTTTTCTTATACTGAGTATCATACTTAAGGTTCTCACTAAGGTTCTCTATTCCTAATCTCCCAAAATTACTAGACCATCCTCTGATACCAACTATAATGACCCAAGCCCTTTACATAAAACATTTTATGATTTTAAGCATAATTAATCATCAGAGTACAAGCCAAGGATCGTTGAGTCTAGTTTCTTGGATGACTAGGTATATATAACATAAAACATGGGGCTAATAAAAAACTTGTTCATTTAATCTCCATAAAGATCTTCTAACTTCCTTTGATCCCTTACATCTGCATAGGGTATCCTGGGAAACACATGAACAAAGGGATGAGCTAAAAATCCCAGTAAGGAAATGAACACAAGGATACATCCCATGTACATGAGTTAGGAGGCATGAAATAATGATATCCAAAGCAAGAACTTATAAAATCATTTAATATAAGAATGGGATCATATAAACATGTAATCATATAAATGTGTTAGAATCATAAATCATATCTTTAGTACAGGTCAAGGCTAACCGCCAATCCTGTTTCCCATTTTAGTACGGGTCAAGGCTAACCGCCAATCCCGTTTCATATCACATATCATGAGACTTAACCTTACCCAATGCATTCGAGCACTATCTGGGCACAACCATCTTAAAATTTCCATGAATATTCTTACCACATAAATATTCTTACCACATATACAATCATACATAATCAACCATACACAACATAAGGGTACCCACAGAAAGAATTGGGTACCATAATCATAACATAAATCATAACCAATGGGCGTATCATGAAAGTGTCCATGTAAGGAAATAATTAAAAAATACATGGATGTTCATAGGGTAAAATAGTAATATAACATGGTAAGTGGTTTCAAACATAAGTGAAAACATATGAGAAACGTATTTTAGAAACATTAGCATTAAAACATTTTTGTGTGTTTTTAAGGAAAATACTATAGAGCTCTTAAAATAGTAACGAAGACATTATTTTATATAAAACATGAATTTAACCAAGATGTTTTTCATAGTAAAAATACTGAATTTACAAAGACAATGATTTATTAAAATAGAAGATATAGTGCATTTGAAATTGGGTAAAAGTTAGGGAAGTTCCTTTAAAACGTGTGTGCTTATTGGGAAGTATCAAGAAAAGATTCACTTAAAAGAATGTATATCCCCGAAAGATAATGAGAGATGGATCTTAGAACATTGTTTTTGAGCATATAAATAGAATGTTGATCTTATACATAAAAATAAAAGACGACTATATTTTGGTAAAAAGAAAGACAGAGCAACCTGAAGGAATAAATGAAGTTTGGGTAGAATCCATTATGGTTTATCGGCATGGTATCAGGTGTAAATAAGAGGGATTTATGAGAGATATATGGGGTTTCTCATCACTTATAAAACAGTAGAGAATTATGGGTAAGGTTTATAAACATACCCAATCACTTGGTATTACACAAAAGGCATAGCATAGAGAACAATCTGGATTAAGAGTGAAAAAGTGGGGATCCCTCACCTTAAATCCGTTGGTGTTCTCCACTTGTTATTAGCGAACTGAACAAACAAACTTAGTCTTATTAATTAATAAGTACAGAACATATTCAATATTAAATTTATTTATTATAACCCTTTTTAGTTCATTCAAAGCCTTTTTGATTAGTTTCAAGGTTCAATTTCATTGTTCGGGCTCGTTTGTTTACTTGGCTTTAAAAGATCGATTCACTTATATTCAAGTTTAGATTATATGCAAGATGAAAGTGGTTGTCCATAATTTAAGTAATATTATTTAGTTAATATCCAGGAGATTTCATGGTTTTAATTTTAATTAGGTTACTTAGAGTGAAGTCGAATTATTATATATATAACCATAGTGATAACTATTTTTGTTAAACGGTGGATTTGATTACAAAGAATGTGTTTTGATTTATAACTTAATTACATTTGTACCAAAGGATTACAAAACAAAAAATAGTATATATTAAATATATAATAGTCTGGTTCAACCATAACACAAATTGTTTCATGACCAGAATTAAATTTAATAATAGAAATTGATAAACTGTTGTCCTTGAATGTGCTAAATTATCACATCTCAAACGGTGCCTTCATTTCTTTCAAATTAAAGGATGGGGAAAGGAGAGAAGATAGGGAAATAAACAAATATAATGAAGAAATTAAATTACATTTATTTTACTTGATTTATCATACTATTATGGTGAAGTGAGGTGAGGAAAGAAATAAAAAAAAATAACTTAAAAGAAAAGAAGAAATTGGGAAGAGGAATTTACCTCTTGAGACTTCCTCCTTTGAGAACCTCTAAAGGGGAGAGGTTTTGGTATTTTGAGGAGGCTGGGAGATTTCAGACGTAGGGAAGGACCTTGGGGAGATATTTGGGCAGAATAATGGAAAGGCACAAGGCTTTAGAGGAGTGGAGAGTAGAGGTAGTGAAGTGGGGTTTTTATAGTGGAGGAGAGGAGGGATTTCATGATATTATAATCCATAATTTATTATTTCTTCACAAGACAAAGAATAGTAAGTATTCCATGACCAAGAGTAGTAAATGGTTCATGTGAATTCTAAACATGGGTGGTTAAATCGACCATGATGCTAGGAATAGTCTATTTAGCTTATAATGTATATATACGACAGATTACTGTATTTTACTATTCATCAACATTTCAAGTACTTCATAAAAATCCCAAAATTTCACCCTGACCATTTTTCGATGTGTAGAATCAAAAAATGAATTCCATTTTTCAAAAATAATTTTCTAAATATGATTATTTTAATATTTAATTAAAATCATAATTTATTATCAAAAACCAGTTTTAAAAAACTCATTAAATCATTCTAAAATTTAGGTATATCGTACTTCCAACTTGAATATTATTTTTATACTACCATAGGTGAGGTTACTATTCATTAGGGTATATCAATACTCATAAGGGTATTTTACTATTCATAAGGGTAGGTTACTATTCACCAAAAATTATTTTTGTTTTATTAGACTCCAAAAAACATCTTGAACACAATCATGTAAGTCAGATTTTCAAAATTGCAAACACAGAAGTGAGAAACTTATGTTTAAAGGTCACTTATCACATATTAGTTCATTATGTTGTGGTTACATGTGATTTTATGACATACTTATGAGAAGGGAATTTCCATTTAAAAACATTAGGTCGTTACATCCTTTCATAATTTCATTTTAGAAATTACCAATAAGGCTAAGTGAAATACTCATACCAGTGACATGTTATCAAATCCCATTTTGTCATGGGAATAATTCATAATCTAACAAGGTCCCAAATTTGTGGTATCACCATTCAGTTTTCCATTTAAATCATGAAAATATTTTAATTAAATTCACTACCCTTTAATTCCATAATGGGGAGGGTTCAAAATAGGTATTCATACTATAAATCATTTAACTAATAAGTGATATGGGTCATGATGTATTCATATCCCTTTTCAATAAATTTAATTTAATTACAGAATAAACATTAATGATTTAATAAAGAGGAAAGAGTAAATCCTTCATATTTAATAATTACATTAAATGGAATTCATTAATAATTACATTTCTAAATTTCAAGAAGGTGAAATCAAAATACCACACCATTTAGAAATTCATTTAGTTTGGATTGATCATTCCCCTTTTTAAGAACCAATACAAACACACCAAAATGGTGTTTTGTTTAGTTTGACATAATGGAAACTGAGGGAAAACCATATGACACGCACTAAAGGGGTTATCCAAGAAAATCTCAAAACCCAACCACCTTTTCTAGGGGTCTGAATAATGAAAATTCCATGTTATACACATTTAATTTAAGTTATATCATATTTTATAAGAAATGCATAGAAGTTCTAGCTTGCGACATAATGGAAACAATTTTATATGTGAAAAAAATTCAGAAAAGGTATATAAACCACCTACCTTATACCATGGAATATTTACTCAACCATTATTGGGATCTAATTCAATATAAAATGAAAGAAAACATAGAACCATATGAAAACCCTAAAAATAGGGCATATTAGATAGCACACTGGTAACATTTTTATAGGTGAATAGAGCCTAGAAAAGTGGTAAGAGGAGTTGTTAAATTTCCTCTATGATTACAAAACATCTGATGAAATCTGATTCATACCAAGTATGAGGGATATCTACAAATGGGAGAATGATTAAGGAGAGAGCACTTGAAGAGGGATATTAAGAGTAAATGAGGTATAAATTGGTAAAAAACATTTAAGGTTAGAGGAGATAAATTGAAAATTTACCCTTTTAATGAGTTGCATAGTTAGGCCCTACAACTGGGATGAATGATTAGAAAGAACATGTAATGAACATGAAAGCCTCACCAACCAAGAATAACACTACCACATGGTTACCTCACATAGTTTACATAACCATACATTGTCTGAGATGTACTAATATCCTAAGAACTATCACCATACATTGTTACATTTCATGATTAGGTATATTATGATCCAACCATGAATTTACCTATATGAACCTAAACCAAGACACATGGTTAACTAGTAAACCCCTCATGGTTAAACAGACTGTGTCTCTCTATTAAACTAGCCATATTGTTTAGCCACATAGTCAACTCTAACTATCTGATATCCATGGACTACGGCTATCTCTCCTAAAACTGATATTTTGAAACTTGAGGCTCATGATACTCACCTGGGATATGAAGAAAAATTTATGTCCACAAATCCCATACAAAAAACATTTTTAAGAGTTAAAAATATTATAATTTTATTGTTAACCTCAGTTTAATATTTGGACCATCCACCAGACGAATAATGAAAATTCAAACAGAATTTCTAATTCAATCCAAAACAGTGGATCTTATAAATATGTGAATTAAAATATAACTCAAATACTATAAAATTATTTATAATAGTATATTTTAGTAATATAGGTTGATCCAAGTATGAAATATTAAAAAATAAATAAATTTAATATTAATGACCTAATACTAACTGTGACTGCAGAAAATAAAATCTAAAGTATCGTACTTGTGTATTTTTGAGAATTTGGGTTAAAAAAAATAAAAATAACATTGCAAAATATAATATCTAGGTTCTCGTATAAATTTAATTAAGGATAGTGATTTTTTCATTTTTTTCTTCATGTTTAGGCCCAAAAAATCACTTTAGTCTTGATGAACACTCTCCCTCTCCCTAAAACCCCTTTTTTAATGGTCATGTACTTTGGTTAGTTAGTGAGAGAGATAAACCCAAAACATTTGAAAGCATAGACAAATTCCTTATCTATTATCATAGTTATGTTTAAATTCTAGTATAAAAATATAAAATATCCAATTAATGGGCATACGATGGTCGTGCATATTAAATAAGAGAGTGAAAGAGAGAAGATAATTGAAATATCAAGACCTAACATGGAATAATAATAAAACCAAAAACTATCTTTGTAAATTTCCCCTTAAATTACATGATTGGGGAGAAATAAATCACCCCTAAAAACTAACTATTATAGGGTGAGAAAATACATAAAATAAAACCCAAAATAATTTGTTGATATGGCATGGTGAAGGACTCTACAACAACACATCACCTCACCCATTGATCTGGTATCCACTCCATTTTCCAGAAGTGCATCCACTTATACATATATGAATGAATCCATATATGTGATAGAATTTGGGTAAATAAATAAGACATTTATTTCATCTTGGTCATGTGTGGAGCTCCTCGGGTAAATAAATGTGAGATTTATTCTTGATTTTGAAAAATAAAAACATTAAATTTTTTCATCATCAAAGTTCCCATTTTGAATATTTATTTCATGCTATGAAAGTTTTTTTCCACTCCTCACAAATTATTTTTCATAAAATTGGATCAAATCCTAAAATCCATGACATTCAAGTCGTGAATATGGGTGTCATGGTGTGAATGTTAGATTCTTAAATCCATTTTCATTATTTTATCTTAGGGAATTCACTTCATGATATGACCTCATGTCTTGAACTTATCATGGCATGAATATGACTTTCACACCATGAATCATGATTATCCCAATTTATTTGGTTCTTTTGACCCTTTCATATTTTGGTGTCATATTCCACAACTTGGTGCTCTATTTACTCCAAATCAATTTCTAATGTATCCTATCATAAAATGAATATGAAAATAAAAAAATGGGACTTAAATTTAATTTCAATTCCAAGAAACAATTTTTTTAATCATGAGTAGAACTTCTGACCATTTATTAAAAAGGTTAAAAAAGCACATAAAAATGGTTAACAGGGTCAAAAAACCATAATAACCCGAATTCATCATAACTAGAAATCATAATATGACATGTCATTCCCATAATCAGAGTCTCTAGCTTCACACCTAGATTGATACTTTTCCTAATTAATGGTCTTTAGCTAGTTTGCTTCAACGTTTCTTGAAATAGATGAATATTATCTAGTAGACAATTCCTAGGGTTCTTAGAGTGGTCCTTGTGAGGTCATATCTTTGAAGGAACAAGGGTAAAATCCTCACCATCAATCATTACTACCTTTCCACTTAAGACAACATCCTTGAAAGAGATAGATCCTCCAATTCTTCAAGAAAAATTTATTTTATGTATGAAAATATACGAATAAATTATAATCATCAATCATATATCAATATTTTTATCAATAAATGTGTGTTTTTTGGCAGTGGACTTTCCCTATGTGGAACCACAAGATCATATATGTCGTCTCTATCATATGAATACCAGAGTTACCACCCCACGAGTATACCCCAATCCGGTGTAGAGTCCTATAAATCATCAGTCTATAGTTAGACACCGACGTGGAAAAACACATATAACATAATTCATTTCCAAACTATATAAAACCAACATTTCCTAAAACATTTCAAGTAAAAGTAATCATAGCCATGATGATATATCTGAAACCCAATGTTCATCTTATATGTCACTATCATAAAGGTAACATCTCAATCAAAATGTATTTTATGCATGTCTCACTCCTTCATTAGATATGTGCTTAATTTATCTATCACATATGGAATAAACCAATATAAAAAATATAGGAAACTATTAACCTCCATCAGTGATTTTTTAACCAAATTATCTTCTAATCCCGTCCCATGATCCATACCAAGGATCATCACAATATTAAAGATACTTTCTCGAATACAACTATCACCATAAATATAATGATCAAAGGACTATTTAAATCCTTTACCTATGTTTCCCAATCAACAGGTAAGTCATATTAGAACATATTAATTCTAGTTATTCATTAACAATGTCTAGAATTTCTTTAAAACAATTCACAATAGTCACCCCATACCTAAATCTTAATCAATTTTTTATCACTAGAAATTCTCTCATTAAAACAAATGATTCAATATAATTAGTCTTCATAATCAGGAGTCTTTGACACATATAATTATCAAGAAGTAAACCCAATGTTCTTGTGAACCTATAATAAAAAGGTAACATGACAATTATATCAAATCAATCCACAAAATCAACCAAGGTATTGTTTTCTCATATGAATCCTACACATTTAGGCACAATAATTCTAATGAGATAATATATAATTAAACAACAAATAAGAACACACAAAAATATGAAAATTAGGAACTACCTCATGAGATCAAATAGAATAAATCATTTACCAAAACACAGACCCTTATTGTCCTTAAAAAATCAAAGTTATGAAACCCCATATTATTTTTATTAATCCTTTTCCTTATAAAAAATACACGCTCCCCAAGAAGAACTCATTTAGATACCTTATACTAAATCACATTAAAAAAACTTAATTCCTTCATAAATTTTAGAATCCATTTTAAATATAAAAAATTAAATTTTAGAAAAAAATCTTCATAGTTTAATCACACAATTAATAATTCTATAAAATGGGCCACCAATACTCAATAAAAAAATAAATCCCCAATAAACTAATTATCAGGATATACATTTATTTTTTTTACTATTAAATCATCCTGATCTCAACCAATTTACAATAGAATATAAAGAAAGTGTCACATAATCACATGGATAACAATAATATCAGTATCACAAAAAAAATATAATCCCAATAATCTAGAGACTCAATGATTAAATAATACCAACCATAATAACATATCCATAATAAAATACCAAACTCACATTGATATCGCTCAAATATAATAATCACTTACCTTTCCATGATTCGCTAATTTATCAATCAATAAACAATTTAAAGTAAATACCCAAATTTTTATAATTTTCTCCAAATATATTGAGTAAATTCACAATATAGAAACAATGATCGAATGGGTGTGGTCAACTACTAACATATACCCAGGAAAACACAATAAAAAACTAATTTGTAACCTCAATAGAGATGCTGATGTTATCCAAATTTTAAAAAAAACATAGAACATGATAAACTATTACAATATGGAAAAACTATAATTTATGTTCCTCTTATACCCACCACACATGAAATCCACAAAATTTTTATGGATTACACCATGATCTAGTAGATTCTACAATCAAATACCATATATTCATCTAAAAAAATGATCCATAAATGTGTAAGAGGAAGGGATGAAGAGAGTAGAATATTTTCTCCCATTTATATAATGAGTGTCTCTTAGAACACCATAGATTAGGGAAAAATCAATGAAACCCAATAAGAGATGAAAGGAGTAGAGTCCAATCAAATAGTCTCACATGAGCTATAATGGCTACGACCCAAATCACACATATGCAATTTATATTTTCTCACTACATAACCCTTACAACACTCCCTGATCCCCAGGGGCTATATGTAAGTGTCACTAGTCATGATGTATAGTTAGGGAGTGACTTACCAACTATAATTGTATAATTAAAACTAAAGGCGACCAAACCTATAAGAATGAAATTCAAGTCATAAAACACAAATATACATCCCATTTAAAATTTGACAGTAATAATTGGTCCAATGTTAATGTGAATATGTTTCATACATAACCTTCTATCACCATGTAAAAAAATTAGTGGAACTAGAACCATACCAATGATTTTCAAGTATAAAAAATCTAATAATCTTGATTTATACTAGTACTTTTGGGTGCCTTCAAAGTACACCATGAAGCTTTATGTATATCAAAGTACACATATAGGATGTCATAATAACATAAATTTTAGGTAAAACACATGATTACAACCAATATAAAAACCCCTCAGGAATATGAATTATATAAATATAATCATTTATATAAATATACCAAATTGATTAAATGAAACCATTATAATTAAAAAATAAAATTAAGAAGAGAATAAAGAGGTGCTTGCAAAAATTAATATGACACCCTCTATATTATATGGTTACACACCTAAAATACCTTATTCACTCCCAATGCATGGGATCTTAGAAAACCATGTTATGGAAACCATGATTCCTATCCCATAACTAATGTTAGGGTGAACTTCTCATCCCATTTTTGGGAAAGACTATCATGTTTAATATAGTCACATTTTCTAAGTTAACCATCAATTTATAGGGAATAATAAGTTTTATAATATTTTCAAATAACTATAATAATATCACACACCATTAATATTTTTGTCAAAAAATATGTATACATGGGAAAAATTTACACAAACACAATAAGGTCCCCTTAAAAGTATGACTATAAATACTAGATATCAAAGAAGAATCCACTATCAAGGAAAATTACTATATATATAAATTATCATGATTAGTGTAATATTAAATAGAATTATCCATTTATCAATATTGTTTAAAATATAGGGTAACAATACTACTATAATGATTCTAATTATTAATATAAATATATAAACATTATTGTATACTTCACATTCAATATTTCTTGAGAAAAATATAATACCTTATTTAAGAATATAATAAGATAAATCATGAATAGATGATTAATATTTAATTGAAGAATCCATAAAAGTACATGAATATCTAGTTAAACCAAATATAGATTATGAGACTTCATTCTCTTCATGAAAATTTGTTTCAAATTATACTTTTCTGAAATTATTTTAGAGGATTAATTTGGGGTTTATTTAAATATATCCAAGTGAGGTTCTAACTATTTCATAGGATGATAACAGTGTACATGAGTATAGCATTAGGTGGTAAACCATGTTTAATATTGGTGATAACTAATATAAAATTTTGGAATTTATAATAAAGATTTTAATGAAGTTATAAAAGGTAATTTTAAAATTTCTATTTTAAATGGAGTTTTATTCAATGTAAGTTTTTTATACATAAAATTTACTTCAGGTAAAACATAACATTTTATTACAAAGTTATCAAAAGTTTTAAATTAAACCATACAATTTTTGGAAATTATCATAAAGAATATTTTAAAATGTAATTTGTTTTATGAAATAATATTATAATGAAAAGAGTTTATATTGATAACTATACCTCATAATAATATATTATTTAACAGGTTTTTGAAAAAATATGTTTCCTAAACCAAGTTATAATCTAGAGGTTTCATTAATGAACTAACAATAAAGTCTTTCACAAAACAATGATTAAAAATATTCAATTTTCAATCCAAAATATGTTTCAATGGGATTACTAAAATAATTTTATTTCATTATTTCCCTTCAAACTAACTAAACAATCAACTCACTATTGATGTGGCTTATTAACCATATTCGGTTATGCATTGTAGAATTGTAACGCATGTAGTATAAATTTTAAATTAATATTTTCCTTATCATATTATGAAAAATTGAAAATGAAGAATTGAATTTAATTAAATTATGATTCACTACCCATGCCTTTCGGTTTACTCTTGGTTATTTTAAGAATTGAAAAATATATTTAAAGACAATAAGGGTTCACGAGGATAACTATAAATTATTCATGATTCTAACAAACACATGTAGAATGATAGGTGACAGAAATAAAGAACTTTATACACACTTTTTTTCACATTAAATATCATTTCATAACCTAATTAATAAGGTAAAATGGTTTTAATTCCTTCAAATATACCAATAAAATAAGTAAAAATGGACTACTTCACAAGTTTTTTTTAAAACAAATGGTACTATTAATTTTTTATTATTAATTAATTTAGATTTAATTATTTCATAAATTTTACCCTTTAACACTATTATAATATAATATAGTATCATGAATTTCAATCATCGTTCAATTAGGGAAAATCTAAATAAATTGGAGTAATTATAAAAAAACAATTATAATTTCTTGTATTGAAATTGTTCATTTTTTCACAAAACACATAAACCATAGTCATTAAAGAAATAACTTTGTAAAAATTTATTTGATAGTATAGTAACAATATTTATCCAAATCCGTGAATTAATATTTTTTCAAAACAAGTTGAAATTAATAAATTAACATAATGGGAATAGGGGAAGATGAATCCAAATAAATCCTTAACGAATTTCATATGGGTTATAACCAACTACCATTTGTATAACCATGATGAATCCTCACATACACACTAATTATATCATAGAATCCCCCCAAGACCACTAAGTCACACTCTATAATAATTTTAAATAAATTACCCAAAAACCCCAAATGACCATTTAGGACAGTAAAATGAAATTAATCTAAATAATAGATGTAATTAACTAAATTAATTTTCATCATTAATGAATAGTAATATACATTTAAAATTAAAACTAGTAACTCTAATTCCAAGTCTCAAACCCTGAATACCAGAAATAATTTTTCATGAAAAATAATAATATCAAAACGATGACCAATTTCTCCAAAAAATATTCACTTATTTCTACACTGTCCCAACTAAATATAATAATTTCAACATCGATATGGAATTCACATTCACTTTAATGAAATGACAATTTATATTTTTCATCAATGTGGGTGGGAAAGAATAAAAATAAAATAGAGAGTGGATAATGAAAATAAGAGATAATATATCCTTAAACTTTTAAAATGGAACTTAAATCCAATATAATAGCATAAAGTATATGATAGAAGATAAATGGGACCAATGGAGGAAACAAAAATGGGTGTTTATTCAAATGATAATCAAGAGGGATGAGGTAGATGTTTGGAGACTAAATATGTGAGAGTAAATTAATTTTTTTAATTTAAATTATAATTTAAATAAACTCTTTCATTTGTCCTTCTAGGTAATCTCTAATAGTTCATCGAGTACATAGTGGAATCATTAATGGAACCAACCTAATGACTCACCTACTATGTAGTTACATGGGTTTTTATTAATTAAAAAAAGATCAATTTTTTTTAAAGTCTTAGGACTCCCCCATGGGTTAAATTGAAATATTTCCTATACCTTATCACCTCAAAACAATTATCTAATGGCTCCATTGGCTCCAGTTGTGGAGCTTACTTTCAGGCTGAGGCATTTTGTAATTTCATTCCCTAAAAGGCCTTAATAAATATATATTTTGTATAAAAATTATTTTATTATCCTATTTGATCTTATTTGTGACAAATAGATTATATCTCATAAATGGATCTTGATATGTAAAATACAAGATTGTGGTTGCATATGAAACATGGGTTTAGGATAAAAAAGCTATAAAATTGGTTCATATAAAAACTCCTTATTTTTTTCCATCACATAATGTCTAATTTATAGAAAAACCTATGTTCTTTATCTATCAGGATCCTAATATGTTTCCCATCTAGGTTTAGTCACTTCTTTCATTTCTATCAATCGAGAGAGGAGGGATGGAGATATGAGATTCATTTTGGAAGAAATAATGGATTGATGGATCGAGGTCAAAACTAAAATGACATCATAAAACATAATAATTAATTCAATGATGGATTGAAATTTTGGGGGTTTACCAATGAGTTATATCTTCATTATTTCATGTTCCACCCTTCTCTAAGATTCCTTATTTTCTTTGGAAATTTACCTCTTTTCTTCATGCTTGATTCCAAATTAATAATTTATTATTTTAATTATATTTTCAAGTTCCTTTAGTAATAATCTAAATCATAGTAATGTAATTATATACCATAGATAATTGGAATTTTATAATATATTTGGAAAATCCTAAATATTTCAATGTTTATGTGAATATTTTGGCATAACAATGAATAAAAAGAGAGTCACGATATGAAGCGCACAAATAATTCACCTCCTCTCTCTCATATATTCATTTATTTATTTCTCCTATTATTATTCTAAGGAAGAGAGTGAATCATCCACCATGGTTAGATAATGTTGGAAACATTGTGTGTTAGATCTATAAGGGAGGGTGAAGGTAAGTTCACCTTGTGTAAAAGTGACACACAGTGAGAGGTAGCGGGCATGGGGAGCCTAGAATGTTGTGGATCAATGAGTTAGATGATGTAAATATGGTTTATGTGAGGTGTTTTTCAATAAATTATTAGTGGAATTATTCCTTGTAATCATTATAATGAAATTATATTTTAGAAAAACTGGTCAACATGGTTTTTGGTGGAACATGGGAGAGTGTGGTTTTGCCAACCTCTTATTTTTTAAATATTGTATTACTGATTTCAAATTAAAAACTTTTTACTATGATTCAGGAGAGAGTGGGGGTGGTATGAATTATGGGAGAGGGGTATTCCACTTGAGCTTAATCACCCCATCTTATTTATATAATATAAATAATACCAACATAAACACCATCAATGTTTTTATCAATGTTATTATAATTCTGTTTTCATTGTATATTCCCATTATAATTTAAGATTGATGGTATATTTATATTGTGCTATATGCATTGAAACAAAAATATCAGGACCTTTATGTGTTTCATAAGTCAAAATCATGAAGTGGGCCTTGGGTTCCTTCATATAGCGTATCTCATGTTGGATATGCTAAAATTCATTTTTTTATATGATGAATATTTTTAATAAATGAATATCATATCTAAGTTACATTAAATGTAGATAAAATGGAACAATATTCTAATCCACATGAGTTTTTTTTGAGGTGAGATAGGATGAATTAGAATTTATTTTTGTATTGTTGGCATTGAGGTCCATATGTGATCTTTAGAGTGATAATAGAGTTGGTATCCTCATAGTGGAAAGGTTAGGTCAGGGCATAGATCCCCCACATACATTATATAGATAGGGTAGGTGTCCCCATACACACTTTGGGTATGGTTACCCTATATACAGAGCTAGCATCCCATGGTCTGAGAGCTTAGGTGGGTTGTTTTTTCTCCATTGATATAGGTATCCCCTCAATTGTTGCAAACCCATTAGAAAGACATGGGTTCAACACAACATTATTAGAGAGGTTATCTAGATTGATAATTTTATAGTTTTAATTCATAGTGTTACCTAAAAAATTCTCCAATTGAGGTTTGTGATGCACAAGATCTCTCAGGTAGCCTCCGATTGTTTTCCTTTGAGAATATCTGGATTGTTTATTGTCTTCTGCCTAGATAGTCTCTAATATCAATATCTTTTAGACAACATATTATTATTGATTTTTTTTAATTTCTGGTGAATATTAGTAATTTTTTTATAATTATCCATAAATTTTCCTCATTCCCAAATGTGTTGGACATGTTCAGTCGATTTTAAAGTCAGAGATGGTCTTGGTGGACATAGTGATAGTGCAACCATTTTTAAGCTTGTGATTAATGACTCATAACGATGTTTTTTAACAAAGTGGTATTTGGTGTGATGATATATATTGTGGATGAAAATATATTAGGGAGTATTATAAGTTTGGATGATCTTACTAGTTTATTTTGTCTAATCTATGTATAGTTTTTTTAATTTCCTATGTTGGGATGTGTTTATACTAGATTTCACATGTATGAATTGTATTTGGTTTAGAATATTATTCCTATAACCTTCAGGTTTTTCTTTTTATATTATAAAATGGAGTTATGGGTTTTTAGTACTTTTATATAGTCAAAATTCCATCCATTTTTTCTAATATTCATAATTGGTTCTAATCATTAACCCTCGCCAATTATTGGTTTATTGGGGCTAGCATTCTTGGATTATTGTTTTCCTAGGTGGGGACTGGGTGGGTGAAGTCATATCACATGAGGTACCTCATGTACCCCCCACATGATAACCAATTCCATATGATATATTATGATTTTATGTTCCACCATCTTATAACTTCCAAAATTCCTTAAACCCCTGATAAACACCTTAAAACACCTAAAATTTCATCCACATGCTTCAGTTAAGATGAATGAATCTATAAAATAAATATAGTCCTACAATAAAAGAAAACATTTAAATTACCCTATAATTAAATGATTATCATTTTTCAAAAACATAATGATAAACGTCATGGTTATTAAAAAATCCCCAAATTAGTCTTTCTCATCCTTGAAAAAAATGTGAACCCAAACTAATAATCTTCAAATTATCTAATCCATAAAATTTAATAAACTCATTATTTTGTATGTATTCTAGAGCTCATAAAAACCATAAGTTATTTACTTACAAATACACAAAACTGTAAAATCATGATTTTTTGCAGTGGTTTGAATTACTTACATGTTTTGAAATTTTTGGAGTTTAGTGGGTAGACCTATATCTTTCTTGTTTAATGAAACACAATTCGGATAGTTTATTTCATTAAAGACCTGGTTTGTAGTCATGATTTAAAGTCTTAAAAGTTTCATGGGTATTCGGATGGATATCAAGAGTATTAGAGGACCGAAAAACGTATTTTGGAGAAATGTAGGTTGAGGAACATGATTGGATTTAACTATGCAGCCTCCTAGATAAATCTATGCCACCCCTTTATATATTAGGCATGGTTTTACTAAATATGTTGGTGGGCATGATTGTCCATGTGAGACCTATGAATTTTTATTAGAGTTAATTGTAACAAATATGCATGTCTTGAAAAACCATGCGCATAACCACAAGTTTAGTTCCAAATCGGTAGTACTTGTGCATTTTAGAATACACAGTTTTCAAATAGTTTGGTTGAACTATGATAGCAAACCATATGAGGTCAAGATCTTATCCGACATGAGATGAAAAATATCCAAATGGTTCAAAAAACTACGTGAGCTATCCTTGTGGTGTATTAAATCTTTAAATTTACCAGTTTTTTACATCCTCTTCTATTTATTTATTCGTCCATTTTCTTCTTATCCTTCTCATATGCACAGTAGGGAGATTCACCATTCTTTATCCTCTGATAGGTTGTAATCTATCTTATCCATTTAGTCTATTTTCTTCCATCTCTCTATAATGTTGGATCTATAATAGTAAGACTTTTAATGTTCTTTCCTCTTTTCTTCCTTTCCCTTTCCATACAGTGCACCAAATCTGTCTCATCGGTTTACCCTATTATTAGGGTATTCATCAAAAATGTTTATTTCTTCCTAATTAGCATTTGTTAAAGGATATGATTTGACATCTTGGCATCTAAAAACATGAGGTTGGGGGTTATTAACTTCTTTGTGGTTTCACGAATGTTTTGGTGGTGTGTATTTTAGTGCATCATTGGGTCGAATGAGAGAGACCCTCAAAACATATTGATTTACCCTAATTTATTAAATTGACCTTATGATATGAGTATGGGAATTGCTAAACATATCTACAAATTATTTGATTAATGTAAGGGGATTTTTACCTTGATAAGATTTGGTTGGGGAGTTGTTTATTTTTAACTAAGTTGTTCTATTTAATTATACTGAATTTTTATATATATCTGAATGGGATGATATCCATGGGATCATGATGGTCTGGGATTATGTATCGAGGTATAATTTTCTATATAGACTAAGATTATATGATCATCCGACTGGTCATGGCCTGATATAGATATCTTTATTTTGGGTGATATTGATCGCAGGGGGTACTCAGTCAACATATTGAGGTGCCAAGGTCTTCAGGTTATGGGAAAGGCTCATGTGATATTGGATGGAAATTGTCATTTTATTGAGAGACATGGTCTTTGGGGAATGAGGCGCTAGATAATGTGGATTAGGTTTCTATTTTTATATTTTCACTCACCCATGTTGTCTAATTCTCCATTTGAAGTCAGTTTTAGACAAATAAACTCATATGATGAGGTGGTATTGACCACTGATGTGGGAAAATGCCTCTGGTAGGTGAATATTAGGAATTTTGGTGGGAGTTTATATTTTTAGAAATCCATAGGGATGATGAGAGGCCGTCGGTAGAAATATTTGAGTCTTCCAGTTAGGGGTTGAGGCTTTCCATGTTTGAGGATGTTGGGTTAAGAAATATTTGTGGGTATAGACATAATTATTCCTCAGGACGTCAGTTGTGAGTGTATGGTGATATTATTTGGAGGAAAAATATCATTCTTCCTTGGTTTTCATACCATGTAATGATGATATTTCTATTGATATGAGGTTTAAGGGACCATGATCTTGTTTCTAATTATTCCATAAGGATGTCAGTTGTTTGATTTAGACCTGAGGTATTGGTTGGCATGAAGATTTTGGTTACATTATGTGAGGTGGAACCTAAGGGTTTTCATGGGATGATATATATTAGGGTATGAATTGAGTTTTGGATAAGGATCCACTCCTCTATACTTAATAGGTGTTGGATGATGTAGGTGATACCTTTCTAGTTTTTTCTGAGCACCATAAAAGCTTCTGTTTATTTGAATTTGAATTTTTTCTTTATTTATATATTTTGCACACTTTATATACCACAAATATAAGATAAGAACATGTTGGTGGTTTACTACTTATATTCTTTCTCACACCCAACACAAGGCCTTCGAGATTCCTTTAGATTTCATTCTTTTTCATTGAGGTAAGGGTTTGGGATTTAGAGTTGGATCCTAGATTCTAAGTTGGCATGGGATGAAAGGAAAGGGATCATTTATTCTTGACTCAGTTGGAGTTTTCGATTTTGTTTCCTTTTTTATCATCATTATACTTATATTTGTATATAATTATGGTCATACATTTTAGACTATGCTTTAAATTGATATGTACAATTTTTTTTATATTCATGCATAGAAAAAAATGAATTTTTGGATTTTTTTATTATTATTGTATTGTTGATTATGCTTCTTCTATTATAGGCTATTCTTTTTTCTTCCGCCATTGGTGAGTTACTAGTCCAAAGTTTATTGAGGTCATTATTTATATTTGTTTATATTTTTATTGACCATTATTAAATTGTCAGTGAGGGTATAGTCGCCCCACTATCACACCTTTACACCCTCTCTACCAGTCATAATCCTTTGGTGTATGGGGAGGTGTGCCTAAGGCCAGTGAAACCTAGCCCAAAACACTATTTGGGTGGCTAAATGGGTAGGAGAACTACAAATGGTGTCATAAAAGTTCTTGAATAGGAAATTAGTAACAAAACATATAATTATTCTACAAGTTCCAAATAATTTTATTTTCTATTGATCTTATGATTTGGGTTATGGTATATTCAATATTAGGATGTTTTTGGAACTATGTTAATAGATCGTGTATTGGTGCATGGATTCCCATGCACATGCGATGGTCCAATTTTCCATGGGTAAAAATGATATTCTTTTTTTTTTCCATTTTATAGTTTATATGATTTCCACATCGATTGGTACCCTTCTATGTGAAATTTGTTATGTTATAACATGTGATCCATGGTCTGGAATGGTAAGGAAGGATATTTTCACCCTTCTCTCAATATGAAAAGGGGTGTTTGGTTGTTTATGACTTCACCCCCTTGTATATGTATATGTGTTGATTATATATGTATATGTATGAGACTAGAACTTATAGGAGAAAGAAGGGATGATTTTGTGGGGTAATATTGATCACCAAGTTGGGTGACTAGGTCCTCAGATTGAGGTGACATGGTTTGTAAAGATTGTCATGGCTCGATGCATATGTGGTACCTGGCTCTATTATGGGAACACAATGAGGATATGAGGACATGTTTCCATGTGACATGGTTATGATGGGGAAGGATCAATGGTAGTGAGGTTATGTTTCCTTTTAATATATTACCTATCTATGGTATATAATGATATGTTATATTGGTTGTCAGAACATATATTAGTAATCAGTGGGTAGCAACCTGGGCGGCTTCATATTGAACGTCATGTAGAAAGTGACAAGGTTCCCATAGAGAACACATAGGTTAAGACCCTTAGGGCCGGGATGGGGCTTCGAAGGGTGTTTTTGATCATGTGTTGCTGGTACATGCTAAGATATAGGTTCTGATGCTTGTGGTTCAACTACCATATTTGACCACTTTTGGGTTGTGGCTTGATGATCATCTAGAACGAGCCTGGTATATGTCATCTAGGGGTTTGAATTGGTAGTTTAGTGAGTATATCTTTATATGGTGTATCTTTCTTAGGTGTTCTAGTCAGAGAATCCACCATTGTTTTGCGATGATGGAGGACCATAGATGGATGATAATTTGATTGAGTCTACACAGATGATCATTGATCAGTTTTAGACACCCCTAGGGTAGATGGTGATGCTAGTGATGTACATGATCCGAGGAAATAAAAAGAACCGGTGGGTCATCTAGGTTAAAGAAGTTAGACACAAGGGAATATCCTAGAAGAAATTTGAGTCTATATTGTTTGAGAACTTCTTCATGGAGATGCTGAAGTAGGAGAAAGATCATGAGTTATTTATCCTACAATATGGACACTTGTTAGTAATGAACTATGAAATGAAGTTCTCCAGGATTTCTCACATATCACTTGGAACAGTGAGCGAAGAAACTTCAAGGTTTAGGTGTTTCAAGGATTTTTTATGGAACTCAATTATGGTTAGAGTAAACATCTTCATGTTTTCCTCATTCTCATAGGTGATGAATCAGGTTCTCATAGCTAAAGAAATTTTGACGGACATGTCATACTATATTCAGGTGACCATATTAGGTGATATCAGTGGTGATGCATTAGGTAATATTATGTGACTCTAAGAGGAGTTCTAGCAGTGCAGCCAAGATAGGTACTTGATAAAACCACCTTAGAGTGGACCATCGATGGTGTGATTCCAGTGTGAGCAGCCATAACCTGTCTAGACATTGCGAAAGGTGCCTCCAAAGGATTTTTGGGCATGAATATACGTCAGTAATCCCAAGGGGTTATATAGGAATCCTTCTGGACCGTCGGTATTCAGGGACTGGTTAAGACTCAGGGTTCAAAGATTGAATTGGGAGTGGTACTATGTGATGGAAGTCGAGTTTCAACTACACATGTAGGTTGTGGCAGAAATAGTTGGACTCAGAAGTGGGGTAATAGGTAGCATTTGGTGTAACACTCTAGGGAGGTAAGGGAAGTAAGGATTTAGGTTAGGTTCATGTTGTAGAGCTACCTGTTTCTGAGCAGGATATTAACCTGACGACGGTTAGAGGTACATCATGTGCGTGATCGAGGTTCTATTTTATTTTATTTTAGAGTGAAATATTTTGAGTAATGCCCATTTTGGGTGAACAAGGTTCATAGGATATATCTATGGACTAACCAAACACTGATAAATAGGTTGTAATCAGATCATATGCATTATATTCACACACACACACACACATATATCTGTGTGTGTGCGAGGTGTGTTTGAATTAGAGCCTCAAAGAGATGTGAGTTACTTGAGGTGCGTTTGAATCTTGGAATAATTGAAATGTGGGACTGGATTTAGGTTTAAGGAACTGGTACTTCTTTTGGGTATCTATTGATATTTGGGACCATAGAGTTTTTGTTATTGACATGGGAATGAGGAGGGCACCGATGCACTATGAGATTATGATGGGTGTTGTGTGTGGCATAGAAGAACCTAATGAGTTCTAGTAATGAAAATTCATCTTTTGTGGATTTTTTAGTCCTGATAGGTTCTATGGATCATCTTTTTGAATTAATTTTTATGTCAAGATGTGACAGAGGTAGGGAAGTCTTTAGGTGGGGAGCCCCCTTTTGGTAGTTGACCTCTTCCCTTTTGACCGGGGTAGTCTGGTTTTATTTTTGATAGATTGGAATGTTCATACCATCTTATATTTTTGTTTTATAACTTGGGGATGATATATGTTAAGGTGGGGAGATTGTAACATCCAAGGTTTTTACTGCGGGTTGAATTCCTCACTTGTTTTGAAATTTTTGGAGTTGGGTGGGTAGAACAACTTCTATCTCATTTAAAAATAATAATTATGAGAGTTTCTATAACCCATGGCCTTTTTAGTCAGGGTTAATTGTTTGAAAAGTTTAATGGGAGTTCGTATTGGATTTGCAAGCGTCGGAGGCCCAAATTCCCCATTTTGGGGAAATGCAGGCTAAGGCACATTAGATTTAACTATGTAGCCTCCTAGTGAAAATGATGTAGTCCCTTCATGTATTGGGAACATTTTGACAAACCATGTTTGTGTGGGGTGCATGGTCATTTGAGACCTATATAGAATTTTGTAGACAAAATTTTCATGTTTTTTGAAAAGTTTGACAAACAGTGAACATGAAAACACATTGAGTCCCAAATGGGAAATATTAACAAAATGTAGAATGCATATTTTGTGCTCAGATTTTCTTAACTGTGTGAGTAAACTATGTAAGGTTGGGATCCAATGTTGCATAAGACACATGGTTTCCGTACTTTTTTGAAAAAATAAATGAACTAATTTTTCATCCTATTAATTTTGTAAATTTACCATTTTCCTCCCCTTCTATTGAATATTTTCCCATCTTTATAGTTCTCCACTACTTAGGCACAACATGGAGATTCTCCATTATTGATCCTCCTCTAGGTTGTGAGCTAGCTTCTTCATTTAGGTTCTGTTATTCTATAATTATGGGGTATCATATTTGTATTGGTTATCCTCTAAATCCCCTTTCCTCTTTTCTTAATTTCCCTTTCTATACATTTTGATAAATCTATAAAAGTTATTTTAGCTGATTTTTAGGTCATTCCTCTAAAATGATGATTTCTTAAAAAAAGGTCTGATTTAAAGGCTATGATCTATTGTCTGGTCTTCTAACAATATGACGTAGGTGGTTCTCACCATTCACTATAGTTTCACAAATGTTTTGTGGTTGTGGATTTCAGTGCTCTATTGGTTCATCCGACCAAGAACCACTAAACACAATGGTTTCCATTAACTAATTAATTAAATTGAGCATGTGGGATGACTATGGGCATGACCACCCAACTCTATTAAATGATTTGATCCATGTGATGGGATTTGGACCATGGGATGATTATTCTAGGGTTTTTTTTGAATTGAGTTGTTAAATTTACCTATATTTAAATTTTTCTATATATAAATTTTGTGGGATGAGATACATGGTATCTTGATGGTCTTGGACTGAGGAATAAAGTACAATTATCTCTATGGGTTGAGGTGATATTATCTTCAGGCTGGGTGTGGCCCAAGATATGTATGTATTTTGGATGATATTGATCATAGGCTGGGTGACTCGGTCATCAGATTGAGGTAGTGAGGTTATCAGGGTATGGGAAAGGCTGATGTGTTATTGGATGGAAATGTCCATTAGATTGAGTGACATCGTCACAAGGGCATGAGGTTTTATATTATGTGGATTATGATTCTATTTGATGATTTCCTCTCACATGTGTTATCCAATTCATTGTTTAGATTAGTTTTCACATAGAATGACTCAGATGATGAGGTGATATTGACCACTCATGTGGGTAAGTTCCTTTGGTAGTTATGATTTTTGAATTTTGGTTTTAGGTTCTTGTCATAAAAATCTATGGGGATGGTGAGGATCCATAGGATGATAGTGTTGAGACTATCATTTGGGGGATGGGGCTCTCCATACCTCAGACTATTAGACCATAAAATATTTTGGAGGACATGCATCATCATTCCTTGGGATATGGACTATAATCCAACATTTATATTATTTGTATGACATATATCATTGTGCCTCAGACATCGGGTGAAGGGCTGACAAGGTTTCTTTTGAGCTAAGGTATGAGGGGCATAGATCTTGTTTTGGGTAATCCCATCACGAAATCATTTTTTTTTATTTTGACACAAGATTTCATTTGTCATGAAGTGTTGGGTAACATTATGTTAGGTTGAACCTAAGGGTTCAATTAGGTTGATATACATCATGGAATGCATTGGGCTTTGGCTAAGGATCCTTTTCTCTACAGTTTACCAGCGTTGGATAAAGTAGGTGATAACTTCTAGATTCCTATTTAGAACCAGGAAATCTTGTGTTTATTTGAATTCATGTACACCCTTTAATATTTATAGTTCAAATCATCTAATACACAAATATAAGATAGGAATTCATTGGTGGAGGATTATTGTGATTCTTTCTCAAACCCTACACAGGCTCTTTGAGATGCAGGTATATTTCTTTCTTTCTTGCTCATGTAAGGGTTTCAGATCTGGATCAAGATCCCCTTGTTTGAGTTTTCATCGGATGGAATTAAATCTATAATTGGTTCTTTACTCAGTTGGATTTTTTTTGCATTGTTTCCTTTTGTACCAGCATGCTCATTGTATATGTATATATTGTTGGTTTCCATGAGCGACCTTTATTATTATTGATATGTGTGAATATGTTGATAATATTTGTAATCTAAAAATGGTATACTTGGCTTGTTTGTTTTTTCCATTGATACTGTTGATTATTCTTCCACTATTGTATGATATTGTTTGTGCTTCCACCAAAGTTGGGTTACTAGTCCCTAGTTTGTTGAGGTATTTCTTTCCGTTGCTTTATATTTCTATTGACCATTATTATATAATTACTATAGGGTATATCTTCCAAACTATCACCCCATTACACCCTCACTAATAGTTAATATCATTTTGCGTATGAGGTGGAACACCTAAGGCTAGTAGCCCGTACCCTGAAGCACTATTTTGGTGGCTGAAATGGTCGAGGATCTATAAATGGTATCATGGAAGTTCTTGATTGGGAATTATTAGGAGTGTAATTTTAGCTACTAATGATAAAAAATATTTTTCTTTTCTATTGGTATAAATATTTGGGTTATGGTAGACTTGATATTATGTTGTTATCAGAACTAGGAAAATAGATCGTGTTTGGGTGCCTCCATCCCCATCCACATGAGACAAACCAAGATTCCAATGCTGAGAATTGTTGTTCTATTTTGATCATTTTATAGTTCATATGATCCCCACCTAGTTTCGTACACTTGGATATGAATTATTATTTATTATGACATGTAATCCTTTTCTTGGTATGAAATGGATAGAGATTTGGACACTTGGACTAGTATAGAATGAGGTTTTTTCTTATTTAGGGTTTTTATAGGAACATATGAGTTGGTTTTATATGTATGCGTCCCTTGATAAAAATTCCTTGTAAAATGTTATATATATGTATATAGGTTAGAATATTATAAGATCATGAAGGGATGATGATGTGGGGTAGTTTTGATCATTAGGTTGGGTGACTACATCATCATATTGAGGAAATGTTGTTCATTATGACGAGAATGGACTGAGGCATAGGTGGTACCATGCTCTGTTATGGGCGCGTAAGAAGACTATAAGGTCAGGATGTCAAGTGACATGGTTTCTATAGGGAATTGGTAAGTGTAGTGAAGTTTCAATTATTATTACTCCATTCATTATCAGTAATATATATAGATATGTAATATGGGACGTCTTCCTATGTATTGGTGTTCAATGGGTTTCCACTAGAATGGATTTAGATGGAGTGTTAGGAAGGCGGTGCTAGGTGCTGCTAGATCGCACATATGTTGAGACACCTAAGGGTTGGGAAGAGGCCTTGGAGGGTTAGACATATCAAGAGCCATTGGAAAAGAATCAGGTATGGAATCCATTGTATGTGGTTCAACCACCATATTAGACTGCTTTTGGGTCGTGTCTTGATGAGAAGCTCAGAGGGAGCATGGTATGTGTCATCCATGGCTTTGATAGGGTAACTTAGACAGAAAATACTTCTATGGAATATAGGACCGTTGAGTTCTAGTTACAACACCCACATCTATTTCATGGTGAGGGTATACCATAGATATTTGAGAAATGGATTGAGTCTATTCATATGATCTTTGATCATCTTGAGACACCCTCACACTAGAGGGTGAAGTTGGTGATATACACTCATGTACGAACTCCAATACATGACTCATTATTTTGATAACAAATATGTCATCATATCATTCCCATTGTCATTGGAATGGAATTTGTCAACATTTTAAAAAAAATCAAAAATATTTTAAATGAAATAATATTGAACGTCTATGTGTTCATACCTAGAATGTAATGTTTTCTTCCAACAACGATGAATAGAACTTTTATTGTCACAATATAAAATATAATTTTCATTAATTTTTTTCAACTCTTATAGTAACTTATTTATCCATAGAATAAATTTAAAACATTCCGTAATTAAAACATGCCCGACATATTTGGTAGGTATGGAAACACACTTCTAATTTCATTTTTTGGATGAAAATTATACCCCCAAAAATTATATCGACTGTTCATTTATAGATTTCCTAGTGTCTATTTCTCCAACCATATCTGTATCTATGCATCCTTATAAAATAACTATATGAATTATAATATATAAAATATCATAATATGTACCTTATGTATACCTTAATATTTTATTTTAATGTCATCAAATATTGTGATAAATATTTATTCTAGGTAATGCCATATCTTACATAAGACAGCCAATTATTGACTGATAAGTAATTTTTTACATATCTTTTTAACCCTCTTTAGTTGATGGACATTGACTTATCATGCTCTTCAAATGAGTCACATGTGGAGTACTGACTAATTTCACTTTAATCATGTAGAATTATTCAAGAACCTTATAAATGTATCAATATTGATATTGATACATATTTTTATTCCTCCATTCACAAGTAACCACCATTCCAAGTATTTTCGTTGAATATTTTATGTCCTAAATATAACGACCCATACTTTACATAAATTGTTAATACTTCAAAATTGAAGCATACTTATTACAACATATAACAAAACCACGAAAGGACCATATTGGTATAGTGTCTTTAGAAACTGGGAAACATAAACAACTGGTTCATAAAGCATCTACACTGTCTCCCATTTATTTCATCATATCTATAGTCCCTTTTGGCATATCTTACTTAATAACCTTCTTCCTAACCAGGGGAAAGAAAACATACAAAAGTGTGAGCACAAATGCTCAGTAAGGGTAAACAAAAGAAATATCAATCACATCATATTCATAAGAACATAACTTTTGGAAATCTTAACTTGAAAAAGAGTGCATAATTTCATAACATGGGATAAATCATAGTAGTGAAATGGAATCCCAATAATCATAACATAAAACATGAAAATTTGTGGCATACACACATAATCATAGAGAATCATTTCTTGTTAGTCAAGACTCATTGCCAAGACTATCTTAGTGGACAAAGTCCATTTCTGAAACGAGTTCACTACTCGTTTCAGTCCTGTTTCACTGAACCAGTATAACCTACCTTTCCAGCCATGTCTATATCATGAGATATAAAATCATTACCCAATGCATTTGAGGGAGATATAGGTCCCACCCATCTCATAATGATACCATTCTTATGTGTTCCACAAATTCATAAATCATACATCATTGCATAACCCATGTAATAAAAATGGGATTCTTAAACAACATGACATCATAAAACAATTCATATAAGATAAAGGAATTCATAAAAATAATTCCATCACAACATAATCAAAACAATGTAATAATAGGGATAGAAACAGAACCCTATATTATCTTAGATGGAAAATAATTTTGATAAAACACTCGAACTCCATTCTTGAGGAAAATATCCTTTCTACTTCAAAAATATTTTCCTTTCTTAACATGTCATATAATTTTAATATAAAATAAGTTGATTAAAAATAAACTTGAAAACTTGTAAAGGAAGCTTCTTGGAAATAATTTTTTAAAAATCCATTCATGTCGTATAAGTTAAAAAAAAATTCTTCTCGTACTTTTGTCAAAAAAGTCAAAAAGTACCTCGTACGAAAAACGAAAAAATATTCCTTTCATATCTTTTACTAAAAACTCACCAAAGTGTAAAATTGGATATAAAATATTGTAGAAGGATATAAATATTACATATTGAGGAAACATGGATGTGGATGATAAATATTCCCCAGTAAATTATGAAGTATAAACAATATCGGATAAAAATTGAGATTGCGAGATTTTCCCTTACCTTAGGTCCGATATGCTTTGTACGTGTCCAAACCTCTTGTATAATTATTTAAATAATTTTATTGACTTATTAAAGAATCATACTTATTTTTATGATATTATATATGGTCATATTCTTAGCTTCTTAGTAGTAATATCTCATTGCTACTTGTTATTCGGGTGTTTATAACTTTTTGTTCTTATACGTGTTTTGTCGAATAAATTCTTATTATTCTCTTTAGGTTATAGATACCTCATTTCCAGATTGGTATTAGTGTAATATATATCATATTCATTCATTCAATTCATTTATATAATCATTATGAAATGAAGATCATGTAGAACGAGTCGCATCACATCGTGGAGACGGTATTTCGTACGTACGCACGAGTGATGATATCGTTCCTATGATTGTGGAATTGTATTGGAGTGTATGTATACTATTTCAGAATCAGTATCACTTTATAATAGTCATATATATTCATTAATTTCACCCTTATACCCATCCAAGTATGGTGGTGGTGGAAAATAGATTACACCACGGCGTGGAGACGGTATTCCGTACGTACGCACGCGCGGTGATTTCTTTTTCTGTAGGATGGATAAATGGTGAAATAGGGTTGTTTCATAATTATAATAACATATCAGTATATGAGTGATACTGATGTTATTACTTCATAATGAAACAACTAAAGAAGAAGATGTGGAAGAAGAAATAAAGATGAAAGAATTGGTAACGGACATTACCTCTTCTTTGAAGTGCTTCTTTGAGACCTCCTTTTAGGGAACTAAAATAGGTCTTTGAAGAAGAACAGAACCTCTAGTATGTTTCTATGGAAGTGGGGAGAAGAAATTGGCAGGGTTTGGCCGAGCTTGAAGGCTCAAAGTGGTGTGAGGAAGAGGGGGAGGAGGTGCCCTTTTATAAGGGAGGAGAGGGGCTCCTTTGGAAAAACAAAAAATATTGTTTTATTATAAAGTCCAGTTCGGTTTTAAATAGCTCTAAATTGATTTATTTCGAAGATAAGGTGGGTATGGGTCGAAATAATCTCATCCAATAGAATTTATACGAGTTTAGGTTCCTATTTTAACCTTATCATTTAGATTTAACATTAAGTTAAATAATTTTACTTTTATCGTGTCTTCTTGTGTTCTTATACTATAAGGTTAATAAACTTACTATAAGCAGCCAAACGAACCCCAAGTTGTTTATTATTAATATATATAACCTTATCTAAGTAATTTGGCCGAAACTTATATTTTTAAGAATAAAATAACAATTACTAATATAATATTTGTTTTAAAAACTATTTTATGTCAATTTTGACAATATTTAGTAATTAATTTTTGTGAAAATCATAACAGAATGATTAGTTCTAAAAAATTTAATTAAATCAATACTAACATGTCATATTAATCTATAAAATTAGTGGAATTCATAAAAGGTCTGAACGTACATTTATTTTTGTGTTTATAACATCAATTATGTCAATATTTCATTAATAAGATTATTACTACATCATCTTTGTGTCATAAATAAATTAAATTATTTAATGTCTAAAAATTACAGATAAAATACCATTATGTATTAAAGTTTTTTATCTTTCTAATGAATATTTATAGTCGAATTTATCTTATATATAACCCCATATTAAAAATGATTTACTTATTAAACATTGATTTTAACTATTTTAACCCTTCTTTAAATAAATTAATAATAAATGTCCTAATCTAATCCAAGTGGGCCTAAATGGTCATATTTTATTCCTAAGGTTGTTTTTGGTCGAATTAAACTTGTCCAATAGAATTAGGACATGTGGTAGGGTAATAATAATATCATTTTTACCCTTAATTACCCTATTTACTTTTAACCGTGGTAAATAAAAGTAAAAAGTTACTATTCACCAAAAATTATTTTCATCTCATTGAACCACATTTTACTTAATGAAATCAACCGTGTCTCTCAGATTTTTGAAATTCCACTCACAGAAGCGGTAAAATTAAGTTTTATGAAAAATTCAGTTTTTTTTAACTACCACTTAGTGGTTTCACTATTCATCAAAAATTGAAAGTTTTCAGAAAAATACCAAAATTTCACCCTAGGATAATTTCGATATTCCGAATCCAAAAATGAAGTCCATTTTGAAAAATAAAATTTATAAAATTTCAAAAAGTGGTTATTACTATTCATAACAACTAGTTTTAATAATATTTTATTAGCAAATCATTGTTTAGTGAAACTCGGTATTGCGTACGACGCAAGCTATCGAGAAAGGTTGCGATTTCGTGTAAAGCAAGCCAAGCAAGTGTTGTGTATAGAAATAGATTCCTTTGACGGTTTATATAACATAAAAGTCTCAGGTGTTACATTCTACCCCCCTTAAAATGAATTTTGCCCTCGAATTTCGTCACTTTGTAACAAACAGATGAGGATACCTCTCCCTCATCATATCCTCAAGCTCCCATGTAGCTTCTTCTAATTGGTGGTTACTCCATAAAACTTTCACCAATCGAGTGGTCTTGTTTCGTAGGACTTTTTCGCTACGATCCAGAATCTCTATCGGTTGTTCTTCATAAGAAAGATCTTGCTCCAGCGGTATAACTTCTGAGCTGAGTACATGTGAAGGATCAGGTATGTACTTTCTCAGGAGAGATACATGGAACACATCGTGAACTTGAGAGAGATTCGGTGGAAGCGCCAATCAGTAAGCTACCTTCCCAACACGATCCAGTATTTCAAAAAGACCGATATATCTAGGGCACAACTTCCCCTTCTTTCCAAATATCATAACCCTCTTCCAGGGAGATATTCGTAAGAACACTTTATCACCCACTTCAAACTCTAGGTATTTTTTTCGGTTGTCGGCATAACTTTTCTGTCGACTATGAGCTGCTCTTATGTGTTGTTGAATAGATCTGACCTTTTCTGCCATTTCATCAACGAGATCGGGTCCTAATAGATTTCTTTCCCCAACTTCATCCCAGCAAGTTGGAGTCCTATATTTCTTTCCATAGAGAGCTTCATAAGGAGCCATCTGAATACTGGAGTGAAAGCTATTATTATAAGAAAATTCCACCAAAGGTAGGTGTTGATCCCAACCACCTTTGAAATCCATAGAGCAAGATCTCAACATATCTTCTAGAGTTTCAATTGTTCTCTCAGACTGACCGTCTGTCTGAGGATGATAAGCAGTGCTGAAACTCAACTATGTATCCAGAGTATGCTGAAGACTTCGCCAGAACTTCGAGGTAAATCTAGGATCCCGATCAGATATAATAGAAAGCGGTACTCCATGCAATCTTACCACTTCCTTTACATATATCCTGGAAAGATGATCCAGAGAGAAATCCTCTCTAATAACAATGAAGTGTGCAGACTTTGTAAGATGATCAACTATGACCCAGATAGCATGATTTCCTTTGGATGTTTTAGGAAGTCCTGTGACAAAGTCCATAGTGATGTTTTCCCATTTCCATTCGGATATGGGTAATGGTTGTAACATCCCCTTAGACTTCTGTCTCTCAGCTTTAACTTGTTGACAAACGAAGCATCGAGAGACATATTCAGCAACATCTCTTTTCATGCCATCCCACCAGAAGTACTCTTTCAGGTCCCTATACATCTTTGTGCTTCCAGGATGAATAGAGAATGTAGAACTATGAGCCTCATCCAGCAGCTCCTTCTTTAATTCAGGGATGGGAGGAACACAAACCCGATTCCCGAACTTTATTATCCCATCACAATCAAGGTTGAATTCAGGAACATTTCTCACCTTCTTTTGTAACTCGACATCTTCTTTCTGTGCCTCTTTAATCTTCACATGTATAGATGGTTGAACATTCATTAGAGAAAGATATGATTTTTCCCCTTTCATTATAATTCCAAGATCCATCCTTTGTAAATCCATAAATATTGTATCTTTTGTGATCCTCATCATGGATAAACTAGCATGGTCTTGTCGACTTAATGCATCTGCCACCTTGTTTGCTTTCCCAGGGTGGTAATGGATTGAGCAGTCGTAATCCTTAATCAGCTCCAACCATCTTCTTTGGCACATATTCAGCTCCTTTTGTGTGAAAATATACTTTAAACTTTTATGATCAGTATAAATATCACACCTTTCACCATAAAGGTAATTCCTCCAAATCTTTAATGCAAAGATTACTATAGCTAACTCCAAATCATGAGTTGGGTAATTTTTTTCATGTATTTTAAACTGTCGTGAGGCATAAGCAATCACCATATCATTTTTCATAATAACACACCCCAATCCCTTCTTGGATGCATCACTGTAGATCACACACCTTTCTCCACTACAAGGTTGTGTGAGCACATGTGCACTGGATAACCTTCTTTTCAACTCCTTGAAATTATCTTCACATTCCTCCGTCCAAACAAACTTAACTCGTTTCCGAGTAAACTTGGTGAGTGGATTAGTTAATCAGGAAAAATCTTTCACAAAACGTCGATAATATCCAGCCAAACCAAGAAAACTTCGGATCTCAGTTACTGTTGTTGGTCTCGACTATCTTTCAATAACCTCTGTTTTTGCTGGATCCATATATATCCCCTCTTTTGAGATTATGTGACCCAAAAATGAAACTTTTTAAAGCCAAAATTCACACTTGGTAAATTTGGCATAAATCTTGTCCTTTCTCAGGGTATTCAATATAATTCTCAAGTGATCTTCATATTCTTCCTTGCTCTTTGAATAGACAAGAATATTTTCTATAAAGACTACCAAAAATTGATCAAGATAGTCTCTAATGACCCTATTCATTATATCCATGAAGATAGAAGGGGCATTAGTAAGACCAAATGGCATCACTATAAATTCATAGTGTCCATACCTTGTACGGAAAGCCGTCTTTGGTATATCCTCCCTTTTGACCCTTAATTGATGATACCCTGAACGAAGATTAATCTTGGAAAAGTATTTATCTCCGCGTAGTTGGTCAAATAGGTCATCAATGCGCGTGAGAGGATATTTGTTCTTGATAGTGATCTTGTTAAGTTCTCAATAATCGATGCAGAGTCTCATTGATCCATCTTTCTTCTTAAAAAATAGAACAGGTGATCCCCAAGGTGACGCACTAGGGCGTATGAAACTCTTATCATTATTCTCTTAGAGTTGATTCTTCAATTCCTTCAACTCAATTGGGGCCATTCTATAAGGTGTCTTTGAAATAGGCAAAGCACCCGGTACGAGTTCTATTGAAAACTCAACTTCACGATTCGGTGGAAGACCCGGTAATTCCTCCAGAAAGACATCATCAAACTCCCGTACAATGGGCATATTCTTAATCATGAGTTTCTCACCAACCATTTGAGATAAATAACCTTCATTTAGTGGAATCAATACCCATAAAATGGAAGAAATTTCCTCTGGAAGGTTATGTTCATCCTTGCATCGATAGACGATCATAGATTGATCTGGAATATGAAATGTGACTTCCCTTCTTTGGCAATTGATATGAGATCCATGTAGAGAAAGCCAATCCATGCCAAGAATCACATCAAATTCCACTATAGGAAGGATCACAACATTTACAGGAAGCACTTTCCCACAAACTTCAATCGGAGAAGAATTATAAACTTTTGATGCGACTGTTGTGCCATTAGGTGTTGTCACAGCTAACTTAACATCTAATTGTTGAGGTAATATGATGATACCCTTAGAAAATTCTTCAGAAATAAAGGTGTGTGTGGATCCATAATCAAATAAAACATTTGCTAATTTAGAGTTGATGGTAAGTGTACCTTTCACCACATCGTTATCGTACTCCACATCGCTGATAGAAGTTGCATGTGACTTTCCTTTGTCTTTAGCCTTAAGAGTTTGTTGATGTCGACCATCATCATCAACCCTTGGATTAGGGAATTTATTGGCATAATGTCCCATCTCCTTGCACTTGAAACATTGAAGTGTAGTAGGTTCATTCTGTGTATCCCTTCCTTTGTTTGCATCATTAGACATCTTCTTCCCATAATCGCGACATTCAAATGCCCGATGACCTTCCTTTCCACATTTGAAACATTTACTTGTCCCTTTAAGACAACTCCCTCCATGTTTCTTTCCACACTTTGAGCATAATGGAAAGCTCATCTTCTTTTCAGTTTGCTCTTTAGATTTTCCTTTGAATTCCATTTTCCTCTTCTTATCAAACCCATAGGGCTGATGGGTTACTCCAATCTCCATCTCGACTTTGAGAGCACATCTAACGATTTACTCATACCTATTGAAGTCCCTTATGGCTAACGCCCTTCGAAGACTTGGTTTTAAGCCCCTAAAGAATTGATCGATCTTACTCCTAGGTTGGATAATAATACCAGAAGCGTGCCTTGCAAGTCTTGTAAAATTTTCTTCATAGGTACCAACTGATTCATTATCCTTTTTCTTTAGTTCAAGAAACTCTTTCTCCATCTTTTTTCGGAGAATACGAGGGAAGTACTTATTGAAAAATAAGTTCTTGAACTCATCCCATTCCATGGACTCAATTTCATCCCTTTGCCTCGTATTCTTAATAAGATTCCACCATTGATCAGCATCACCTTCCAAATGATACACTGCTAAGATGAGTTTATCATGCTCAGAACATTGAAGAACTGAAAATATCTTTTCAGTAGTACTAATCCATTGTTCAGAAACTAATGGATCAGTAGACCCATTGAATGAAGGTGGATGCTGTCTCATGAAGGATTCAACAGAATGTTGGTCCTTCCTTTTCTCATATGGAAGTCCTGCATGATTCATAGCTTGAGAAAGTTGTGTGAGAATGGCTACAAGATTTTGAATTCCAGCTCCCATAACGTTTGGTTGCTCAGGGGGACAATCATTGCATTGCCCGTCACATTCCGCATTAACACGGTTCCTTCGGGTTCCAGCCATTGACTAAAACCAAGAAGAATAGTGTGATCAACACTAATTATAATAGGAAAACCACATAATCAAGAATAAAATTTCACACTTAAGGTCTTATCCTAGGTTATTCATGGCCATTTATAAAACACTAAGATTGTGTTATATGCTTAGACTTATACTTAGGGTTCTTACTAAGGCTTTCACATCCTAGTTTCCGAAGGTTGACTATACCTTTCCTCTAATACCAACTACAACAACCCATACTTTACATACATTTTTAATACTTCAAAATTGAAGCATACTTATTACAACATATAACAAAACCACGAAAGGACCGTATAGGTATAGTGTCTTTAGAAACTGGGAAACATAAACAACTGGTTCATAAAGCGTCTACACTGTCTCCCATTTATTTCATCATATCTAAAGTCCCTTTTGGCATATATTACTTAATAACATTCTTCCTAACCTGGGGAAAGAAAGCATACAAAAGGGTGAGCTCAAATGCTCAATAAGGGTAAGAAAAAGAAATATCAATCACATTATATTCATAAGAACATAACTTTTGGAAATCTTAACCTGCAAAAGAGAGCATAATTTCATAACATGGGATAAATCATAGTAGTGAAATGGAATCCCAATAATCGTAACATAAAACAAGAAAATTTGTGGAATACACACATAATCATAGATAATCATTTCTTATTAGTCAAGACTCATTTCCAAGACTATCTTAGTGGACAAAGTCCATTTCTGAAACGAGTTCACTCCTCGTTTCAGTCCTGTTTCACTGAACCGGTATAACCTACTTTCCATACATTTATATCTCATGAGATATAAAATCTTTACCCAATGCATTGGAGGGAGATATAGGTCCCACCCATCTCATAATGATTCCATTCTTATGTGTGCCACAAATTCATAAATCATACATCATTGCATATCCCATGTAATAAAAATGGGATTCTTAAACAACATGACATCATAAAAAAATTCATATAAGATAAAGGAATTCATAAAAATAATTCCATCACAACATAATCAAATCAATGTAATAATAGGGATAGAAATATAACCCTATATTATCTTAGAGGGAAAATAATTTTGATAAAACACTCGAACTCCATTCTTGAGGAAAATATCCTTTCTACTTCAAATTTTTTTTCCTTTCTTAACATGTCATACAATTTTAAACTAAAAGAATTTGATTAAAGATAAACTTGAAAACTTGTAAAGGAAGCTTCTTGGAAATAATGTTTTAAAAATCCATTCATGTCGTATAAGTTAAAAAAAACATTCTTCTCGTACTTTTGTCGGAAAAGTCAAAAAGTACCTTGTACGAAAAATGACAAAATATTCCTTTCATATCTTTTACTAAAAACTCACCAAAGGGTAAAATTGGATATAAAATATTTTAGAAGGATATAAATATTACATATTGAGGAAACATGGATGTGGATGATAAATATTCCCCAGTAAATTATGAAGTATAAACAATCTCGAATAAAAATTGAGATTGCAACATTTTCCCTTACCTTAGGTCCGATATGCTTTGTACTTGTCCGAAACTCCTGTATAATGATTTAAATAATGTTATTGACTTATTACAGAATCATAATTATTTTTATGATATCATATATGGTCATATTCTTAGCCTCTTAGTAGTAATATCTCATTGCTACTTGTTATTCGGGTGTTTATAACTTTTTGTTTTTATGCGTGTTTTGTCGAATAAATTCTTATTCTTCTCTTTAGGTTATAGATACCTAATTTACAGAATAGTATTAGTGTAATATATATCATATTCATTCATTCAATTCATTTATATAATAATTATGAAATGAATATCATGTAGAACGAGTCGCATCACATCGTGGAGGCGGTATTCCGTACGTACACACGAGTGATGATATCATTTCTATGATTGTGGAATTGAATTGGAGTGTATGTATACTATTTCAGAATCAGTATCACTTTATAATAGTCATATATATTCATTAATTTCACCCTTATACCCATCCAAGTAAGGTGGTGGTGGAAAATAGATTACACCACGTCGTGGAGACGGTATTCCGTACGTACGCACGAGCGGTGATTTCTTTTTCCATAGGATGGATAGATGGTGAAATATTGTTGTTTAATAGTTATAATAACATATCAGTATATGGGTTATACTGATGTTATTACTTCATAATGAAACAACTACAGAAGAAGAATTGGAAGAAGAAATAAAGATGAAAGAATCGGTAACAGACATTACCTCTTCTTTGAAGTGCTTCTTTGAGACCTCCTTTTAGGGCACTAAAATAGGTCTTTGAAGAATACCAGAACCTCTAGGATGTTTCTATGGAAGTGGAGAGAAGAAATTGGCAGGGGTTTGACGAGTTTGAAGGCTCAATGTGGTGTGAGGAAGAGGGGGAGGAGGTGCCCTTTTATAAGGGAGGAGAGGGGCTCCTTTGGAAAAACAAAAAATATTATTTTATTATAAAGTCAAGTTCGGTTTTAAATAGCTCCAAATTGATTTATTTAGAAGATAAGGTGGGTATGGGTCGAAATACTCTCATACAATATAATTTAGAAAAGTTTAGGTTCCTATTTTAACCTTATCATTTAGATTTAACATTAAGTTAAATAATTTTACTTTTACCGTGTCTTCTTGTGTTCTTATACTATAAGGTTAATAAACTTACTATAAGTAGCCAAACGAAACCCAAGTTGTTTATTATTAATATATATAATCTTATCTAAGTCATTTGGCCGAACCTTAGATTTTTAGGAATAGAATAACAATTACTAATATAATATTTGTTTTAAAAACTATTTTATGTCAATTTTGAAACTATTTAGTAATTAATTTTTGTGAAAATCATAACAGAATGATTAGTTCGAAAAAAGTTAATTAAATAAATACTAAAATGTCATATTAATCTATAAAATTAGTTTAATTCATAAAAAGTCTCAAATTACATTTATTTTGGTGTTTATAACATCAATTATTTCAATATTTCATTAATAAGATAATTACTGCATCATCTATGTGTCATAAATAAATTAAATTATTTAATGTCTAAAAATTACAAATAAAATACCATTTTGTAGGAAATATTTTTATCTTTCTAATGAATATTTATAGTCGAATTTATCTTATGTATAACCCTATATTAAAAATGATTTACTTATTAAACTTTGATTTTAACTATTTTAACCCTTCTTTAAATAAATTAATAATAAATGTCCTAATCTAATCCAAGTGGGCCTAAATGGTCATAATATATTCCTAAGGTTGTTTTTGGTCAAATTAATTTTTTTACAATAGAATTAGGACATGTGTTAGGGTAATAATAATATCATTTTTACCCTTAATTACCCTATTTACTTTTAACCGTGGTAAATAAAAGTAAAACGTTACTATTCACCAAAAATTATTTTCATCTCATTAAACCACATTTTACTTACTGACATAAACCGTGTCTCTCGGATTTTTGAAATTCCACTCACAGAAGCGGTAAAATTAAATTTTATGAAAAATTCAGTTTTTTTAACTACCACTTAGTGGTTTCACTATTCATAAAAAATTGAAAGTTTTCAGAAAAATACCAAAATTTCACCCTAGGATAATTTTGATATTCCAAATCCAAAAATGAAGTCCATTTTTAAAAATAAAATTTATAATATTTCAAAAAGTGGTTATTACTATTCATAACGGCTAGTTTTAATAATATTTTATTAGCATATCATTGTTTAGTGAAACTCGGTATTGCATACGACGCAAGCTATCGAGGAAGGTTGCGATTTCGTGTAAAGCAAGCCAAGAAAGTGTTGTGTGTAGAAAAATATTCCTTTGATGATTTATATAACATAAAAGTATCGGGTGTTACACTAAATTTCAAAATACATGATCAAATTATTATTCAAACTATCAATATTATTGATAGATACACAAATATATAGTGCATCCACAACATAATGAAAATGAATAATAAAATAATTTATAGAAAAATGTTTAATTAAAACACAATGATCACTAGTCATTATTATTTTTTCATTTTTCTCCACGAATGAGTAAAAATTTGTATAACATTTACTCGGTTCCTATTTCATTCCATATAAACATTTACATTTTTTACATACTATTTTTGTTTTCCTTATAACTAAAATCCCGATACTATCTCCATGTTTATCTCCTCTTCATAGTCATAATGTAATAATTCAATCTTTGCATCAACCTATTGAAAATTATGTGTGATACTTTACACTAATTCATCCACAACACTAATGAAATAAATGTTTACTATTGTAGATTTTTTATCAATTCCAATACCTTTATTCCAAGTTAATCACTTCACAACTATTATAGAACATTAGTTTGGTTGGGAGATTACATTGTCACCTTTGATTTTTCATACCCACAATTTTTTAGATCCATATGTCCATGTTGCCACTCTATATGATCTAATTTTTGGTTCTTGTTCAGGGATACATTTTTTATTACCATAATATATTAAGACTTTATCAAATAATGATAACTTTCTTCCTCTTCCATGTCAGTGAGAACTACATACTCATATAGAGACTATCTACAATAGGGTTTTCATTCTTTATTGGATATTCTCAACTATGTTTCTTATGGGATTTTTTTATAGAATATTTGATTATTAATACTTAAGAAAATATAAATATATATTATACTTTCTGATGAAGCATTATCATTTTCTCGAATATGCCCCCTAATATTAGAAACTGTTGGTGATGAGACTACATCCATATTATCTAGAATTTCTTCAGGATATAGAATTTCTGGGTTTTGTTATTTATAAAAAAGAAAAATAATATAATATTAATTTAATAAAACATATATTATAATAAATATCCTCTTATTTGTAAGATTATAGAGTGAGTATCCAAACTCCTCAGGATCATTTCATAAAAATATACACTTCTTTCCGTTTTCATCTAAATTTTCTAGGTTTTTTCCATGATATGACAAAATTTCAACTAGAGAAATATTCCAAAATATTTATGTGAAAGATTTATACTTATATAAAACCACTCTATTATTTCTTATTTCAATGTAATTGATAGATAAATATTTACAATATCAACTTTGGTCCACATTTCCTCCGCTTAAATATTTATTGGCAGCTTTTCATTTGAGAGCATATGCATGACTCTCACAAAATGTTATTTTAATCCTATCAAAAATTGAGAAAACCCAAGTAATTTTAATAATAATTCATTTTCACATCTTATTAAGATTCATAATCAGTTTTTTGTATTGAAATTAAATATAATAATTTTTCAGTTGTAAATGAAATAGTTTTATTCTAAATGAATTGTTTTCATAGAATTATATTGTTTCGTTGAAAATTAAAATATTTAAATTTTAGAATATTAATTTTATTAAATTGAATTAATTTTTAAATTCAACATTTTAAAGTTATCTTTGGGTGATTTTATGGGATTTTTCAGAAATAGTGGATTCTAGGTGAAAAATAAAAATGAATTTTTTGTAAATATTATAATTTTGATGAAATAAATATGATTTAAGAATTAATTGAATTTTTATAAGGCCTTTTTTATTAAACAAACTTATTTAATATGTGTAATCAATAATATAAAAAAATATGTTGGAGGCTTAAAATCCATTAACATTTTTGAACCTAAGTAATGTTTTATTCCAATAGAAGAACTATTTTTTGATATTTTATTTTAATTAAATATTTACAAGTTCACATTCAATTTGGATTGGTTTTTAAGCCAAATTGATCTAATTTTTTATTCAAAAATTTATAAATTTCATGGGGATCAATTCTATATATTATTTTAGTGTATATTCAACTTCAAACAAAAATGCAGTTTTCTAGAAACTATTCATCGTTGAATTTTTTTATATTTATATTGTTAAAACTTTTTCCCACTTCTAGAAATTACATATTTTATAATTATTTTTATATTTTAATAAAATCTTCAAATACTTTAACAATTTTTATTTTTTTTAAAAATAAAATAAAGTTACCATGTCAAAAGATTGTCAATACAGTAATAGTTGAAAAGTTTTACTAGGGTGTTAATAATAAGAGATAAGGCAAAAAATATCCCAAAATAAAATCTTAAATTTTTTTTTTCAGTTTATTTAAACCACCCCTCATCAGATATTCTACATAGGGTTTCTTGGGAATCACTTCCACATGAAAATGACTTTATAATGTGTTAATGTTAAGAGTATACACAAGAGATTCACTCTTCAAAATTGGATTGTATGAATATTATTAATTTCATTATAATATATATATATATATATATATATATCATTATCAATAAAAAGTTATTGAAAAATTCTTAGTAAATGATCAGTCAATGTTTTGTAAAGTCATTCTATTCTTCAAAAATTAGTTTTATTCGAAAATGGTTTTATAGCTTTTTATGATAAAATAATATAATTAATTTCTAAAATTCTTGTAAATTTAATTTGATAAAAAATATATCATTTTTTAAATAATCATATAAAACTTATCATATAGTGGAATTTTTATATTTTTATGAAAAGTTTTATTTTTCAACAAATAGTAAAAACTACTAAATTTTACTTAAAAAAAATATTTTTTAAATTAATCAAAAACTTAAATTATATATTTTATTAGTTTTAAAATGAAATTAGTTTATTTTTAATAAAAATAATCAAATTATTGTATTTTAAATTAATTTTATTATTGAATTTGTTTTAAAAACATTTTCATACTGAACGAGGCATTCTTATAAAATCAATTTTAACAAATTTTTCAGATTTCGTTTTAAATTAATTTCACCACTTCATTGAAGTGAATATCAAAAAATAGATTAAATATTTGGAATCATAATTTACTAATTTTTTAAATATAACCATCTTATTTTTTGTGATTATTAATAGTAAACATAGAAAACTTTGTTACCATGGTAAAGGTAAAATGAGTTAGTTAGGGTTAAATATACATTGATAATAAATAAAAAGTAACCCAAAAACATTAATTTATTTTATTGGATGATTATATTTCACCAATAATTATCTCAACTTCAAATTTGTGACCTTTCTTCATTTTGTAAATATTTTTACCATTGTAATATTTTGTGTACAAAAAATTCAAAATTGTCATTCTCTTTGTTCTATTATCATTAAATTTTTATGATAGTTATAAGAATAAGGTATGTTTAGTTATAAATGGTAATATGAAATAAAAATTAATTTTTTTTCATGTTAAATTATTTAGATTTTTATTTGTGAAATAACTACCTTCAATTTTTATGCAGTGCTGCCACAATATTTATTTAATTAATAGAGTAATAGAATTTATTCATTTAAAAACAATAAAAATAATTTTTTTGTGTAACTTATAGAGGCTAAAAAACATTCTAGATATATATCACATATTAATTATGTGATAAAATATAATATTTTAATTCCCCCTTTTTGTGATGTATTTAATGTCAAATTAAATGAATAGTGTCAAAATGGCCTTAATGATATTTTATAATAAATAATATTAAATTAAATTATTTAAAATTAATAAAAATATTAAAATCATAAAAATGAATTGTATATGGTTTAAAATTAAAACATGATCCATTTTATGTGTTTTTATTCCACACATGTTAACATTCTTAACAATTAAAGTTAAACAAATGTTAATATTATGGTAATTATCAAATGAGTTAATTGGGGGTTAGAACTAAAACATAATATTAAAAATAATACTAAAAATTATCCAAATTTTATTAGATGTGATTAATTATAATAATCCTCATATTATCTTGAAATTTTAATAAAATTTTCATTCTTACATGGAATATAATTTATATTAATTTAATACATTACATAATTCCAAAAATGCCCCTCCCCTCACTAATAATAGGACACCCATTATCACTTTTATTCACACCCTATTGGTCCATCTGGATCAACAAAAACCTACCCATTACTCTTATAAAAATAATCATCCATGTAATTATATACATTTTCAACTCTTTTACATTTCTATCATGTATATATTTAAAATTTGAGTTATTTAACATTAATATGTATTTATTATGATTATTAATGACTAAATTCATGTTACTCTATTGTAGGAAACCAAATCTTCTTTTCAGATATGAATCATTATTTCCAGTTGTTTTTGAGAAAAAGATGAGTTTCTCAAAAAATTTGGAGTACACGCCGTGTACTTTTACACACCGTGTACTCAGTTTCCACATGTGACTGTGTACTAGCTGTGCAATGGATGAGTATATGGCCATGTGGGGTGACTTGGAGGCCGCCTAAAGTGGGGCCCGGTAAGGGAAAGTACACGCCGTGTACTTTTAAAGAACATGCCATGTACTTTATTTTTATTTCATTATACAGATCGGGGTCGCGTCTGATGGAAAAAACCATCTTCTTCTCGACCTATATCATTCAAGAGCTAACGAGACCTCCAGATATTCGCCAAGGTAGCTAGTTTGTGCCTTTTTGTAGTTAGTCTTTGAGTTATATGTCCAAGAGTGCCCAATACCCTCATTCGGGGTATTACATGATTATGGTTTTAGCCCTTTTATTTGCTTGCTATGCCTTCTGTGCTTGAGTAAATGATTTATGGTTGTAAACAGGGTTATTTACTTTGATATGGATGTGTTTGCCCATGTTTTCATGATTTTGACTGTCTGGTCAAGATTTTCCTATTTGGATGTTTACTTTCCATACATAGTATTGTTTAGATGGAGTGATTTCATCTGAAAAGCTATGATATGTTGTAGATTGTCTAGCCAAGTATTTCTTGAGGTTTACTTTGGCTGCCATGTATCTTTGTGCATGATTGACTTACACAGGGCTGTGAGAACCTGGTGTAGTAGACCATATGGGGAATGAACGATGAGGGATTCCCTTGATTTTCTGTTTTAGTATTACATTACGAGACCATAGGGGGGGGGGTGGAATTGTTTCTCCCCTAGAGTGTCTATAGTTTCTTTGATATGGGCTAGAGGGGGAATTAGATGTTGAGTGCTTCCTCAGTGTGCCTATTAGTTACCAATACAAGACCACAAGGGGAATTGACAATGAGTTCTTCCTTAGAGAGTCTTTTCTAAAGTTGAACAAGAGGGGTTAGACTATGAGCACTACCCAGAGGGTTTCTTGTGTTTGTTTGGTTGAACTAGAGGGGTTAGGCTATGAGTAATTCCCAGAGGATTACCTATTTTTTTTAGCTACTTACATGATATATGAGAATGAGTGCAATGAAGTTGTAGGATTGTTACTTTGTGTACTTCCTTGTTTACTGCTTCATTTTGTTTATTGCCTGCCATATATATTCAATGACTATTAGCCATAGATATTTGGGTGGTTGCCTACTGGGATTTGTCTCACACCCTGTTTGTGTCATGATTTTGGGCTCAAACCGATTATATTGCTGCATGTATAGATAAAATAAAAGGCCCTTCTACTTCAGGTACTTGATTACTATGGAGCTGGGGAGCATGATACCAAGCTGAGGCTTGCGATGTTGTAAAGTTGTTTAATTTATTTTCCTTGTACTTTGGTTTAGTACTATTTTCTAGCATTGTGACTTGTTTGGATGCTTTCCTAGACATAAGTATCATGCATCATTTATATATAGGTGATCCAGTTGTTATTTCTTTAGTCTTCCCCTGTTTATTGTCATATGATACTATTCCTGCTTCTTCATTTGTTATATGTTTATTTCCACTACGTTTCTTTTCCCATGAGGGCATATTTTTCCCACTATCACACCCATGTCCCTTACTACTAGTCATCAGCCTCTGGTGTTTGGGGAAATGTGCTTAAGGCCATGTGACCAACCGGGTACGAGCCACCTCTAGGCAGCTTCCGAAACCTAGGAATTATGAAGTGGTATCAAAGGAATTGTTTTCTTCTTGAATTACTATTTGGAGCCTATATCTAGGGATAGGAATAAAATAGGTACTTGGTAATAAGCTGTGCCCAGGTACATCTAACCCGTGAATAGGGAAAATCCAAATTACTTCGTTATTGCAATTTTTTCTGGTTTTTCAATTTTACAGATTATTTGATTTTACCGTTGGGTGATTCATATATTTTGTTCTATTATTTTTTGATATTATTGGGGTTTTATTTCTATTTCAACCCTATGGGAAGAGGGTATGCCATCTCATACATCATATAAGAACTTACTAGAGATCACATGTCATGATTTCTTGCCATTCCATTTAGGGTGAATTACCGACTTCATGTTGTTGTGGTAGATGTTGTGTTATATGTGCATGATTTTGTGATATATGCAATGATTGAATACCTATTTTTTGATAGGGTATTGAATTGTTGAAGGTATAGTTTAAATGAATTCAAATATTTGGTTCTAGAGATGTTATGAGCCCTCATAGACCGGAATTTGGTGGATAATTTCCTTATTATTCCTTGTATATAACATGTATAAGATTATAAGATTTTATTTTCAAGGATTATGGTCCCTCACGGATTGGAATTTGGCACTTTAATGTTTGTTTCAGTGTTTTCTTGGTTTTGAAGTCGTTTCTGAGGTTTACTATCCAAAAAAACCGAAAATACACGTCGTGTAATAAATAATACGTGCCATGTGTCCTTCCATTCGGGAAGGAAATATTTTTATTATGTACATGTCGTGTACTTATGTACATGCTGTGTATTCTCTAAGCGTGTCAATGACTGTGTGGGTAGAGACACTGGGTTTGGAAATCTTTGGTGGGACACACCATGTATCAGATGTACACACCATGTTGTGTAGACTATATGTCCACCCATGTGACTAACAACACAGATGGATAAAACTTAGGTTATAAACATCGTATCAAGATTGAACATTCCATGTAGTATAAAACTTGTATTCAGATGTGTAACGAACAACATAGGGATGTGGAATCATTCTAGTACACACCGTATCTGGCATAAACACACCGTGTAGAGTCATCTGTGCGTCCACCCGTGTGACTAGAAACACAAACAGTGGAAACCTAAGTGGTATACGCCGTGTCTAGAACAAAAACATTGTTTAGTCTTGTTCTAGGAGAACCGTGTGGCTTATCCATGTAGAAGAACATGGACAGGGGAAGAGGATTCAAGTACACGCTGTGTGTTAGGACCAGACACCGGGTGTATGGAAAATGTACATGCCCATGTGAAGGATTAAGGGAACATGTCATGTAGGCATTATACACACCGTGTATAGAAAAAATTACACTACCATGTGAAGGATTAAGGGAACACACCTTGTAGATTCATGACACTGAGACATACTATGGTTGTAGGCTAGTTATAGAGTAGTGATCAGACACCAGATATAGCTGATCAGGGACTACTAGCAGATCCTCTAGTTGTGCTAGTCTTGGCACCAACCGTCATTCTAGACAGATCTACCGATTCCCAATTATGAGAGGGATTTATGAGGTTTATGCAGACCTTCCGGGGAGCATCGAATCCTACCCATTCTATGGCAGAGCTGAAACGGGTTTTCTACCGAAAGAATCCTCCCACTTTCACAGGGGACGGAGGACCTCAGGCTATAGAGTCATGGTTAGAATCCATGCTTTCTATCTTCAAGAATCTAGAGACACATCCATAGAGGAGGGTGAATCTTGATACGTACATGCTATGGGATTACTCAAAGAGATGGTGGGATGTGATCTCATAGGTGGGACGCCAATAGGTTACAACTTGAGATGAGTTCTAGTGTGCCTTCTACGATTACTTCTACACAAAGACATTGAGGGTAGATAGATCTCGAGAGTTTCTGAGTCTTTAGCAGGGTACTCTTTTTGTTATGGAGTATCCTTATTGCTTCATAGATCTGCAGCGCTTCACACCCATCATAGGAGGTGATGAGTTATTCATGGAAAGGAAGTTTGAAGATGGTATTAGGCACGACATCTGTTCACAGGTGAACATCATCAGGTTGACTTCCATAACTTCTGTAGTCAACTAGGCACTGATCACAGAGCGCAATATGAGGGATTTTGGAGTTGTGAGCTAGGGTGGCTGGGCATCCAGAGTTAGTATCCCTCCTACAGATAGTAGGAAGTGACGTAGGGAGTCTACACATGGAGATCTGAGGAAAATAGAGACATATTATAGTAGCCAGGCGGTGTGTTACCAGTGCGGCAAGAGTGGCCATACAAGACCACATTTCCCGAGAGACCCAATGGAGTTACGATCTTGAAGAAAGTGGGGTCACCTTCAGTGTTTCTGTCTATTTTTTCCCCAAAATCTGTTGACAAGGGGTCTTCTATGACTCCACGTTCAGGAGCAGTAACAACAGTTTATCATCAGTCAGGGAACTAGAGTTCTTCTAGTCATTCAGGCTGAGGTAGAGGTCATGGACGTGGTAGCCAGTCACTAGGATTTCAGCAACAATAGGGTGGATCTGCTCAGGGAGGTCTAGTAGGGTTGTAGGGTTGTGGTGCTGGTCAGAATTTTATAGTGGAGCAGACCCAACAAAAGCAGGATCCCTAACCCTCTACAGTTCAAGGTACGGTCCTAGTTGCCTCCATTTTAGCTTCTTATCTTTTCGATACATGGTCTTCCCATAGATTTATATATGTTGCTTTTTTGGAGAGCCTTGGGCTCTATATATTTTCTTCTGCTTATATCTTGACACTGAAAACTCTATTGGGTAAAATAAAAGATAGTGTATGACAGTGCAAGGAGTGTCCTCTAGAGTTTTGTGGGTGTCACTTCTTATGGAACCTCTCTTTATTAGAGATGAAATGACATGAATTAATTCTCAGAATGGACTAGTTAGTTCCCATATAGGCTATTGTTCACTGCTATCATCATAGGTTGAGTTTCACATCACCAGAGGGTGGATCGTTTCTTCATAAAGGCAAATGGGATGTTCATGCGAGCAGAGTGGGGCCCGACCATCATGGGTTTAGAGGAGTTACAACCTAGATTTCTGGTCTATATCTAGATGACCAGGGGACTTCACAGATGAAATTTTCTCTAGTGGTGGATCATTTGATTAATGTATTTCCAGAAGACTTTTCAGGTTTTCCTCCAGAGTGAGAGGTGGAATTCTATTTTGAGCTTGTTCCAGGAGTGACACTAGTGTCCATTCCTCCTTATAGGATGGATATACTAGAGTTACAAGTGCTTAAGAAGAAGTTGGAGGAATTTTAATAAAAGGGTTTTATCTAACCCAATAATTCTTCTTGGGGTTTCCCTTTTCTATTTGTGAAGAAGGCGGATGGAACCCTCAGACTTTGCATGGATTTTCAGAAGCTGAACCAGTTGAAAGTCAAGAACAGATATCCCTTGCCAAGGATTGATGATCTATATGGTTAGCTTCAAGGAGTGTGGGTGTTATTGTAGATTAACTTGAGGTCTGGATACCATCATTTGCGCATTAGACCATCTGATATGCCTCTTACAGCTTTCCAGAAGAGGTATGATCTATACGAGTATGAGGTTATTCCATTCGGTCTCCCGAACATACCTGCAGTCTTCATGGCACTGATGAACCGAGTGTCCCTTCCATACTTGGATTCCTTCACGGTAGTTTTCACGGAAGATATCTTGGTTTACTCTCACACTTGACACGACCATGCTACCCATATTGAAATCATTTTGAGTACACTGAGAGAGCTTCATTTATATGTTAAGTTCTCAAAATGCTAGTTTTGTATAGACAAGATTCACTACTTGGGTCATGTTATCTCAGAGACATGAGTATTAGTAGACCTAGAGTAAGTGAGTGTAGTAGTTTCCCAGGAGCAGCTGAAGAAAATATTTGAGGTGCATAGATTTATAGAGCTGGCTGGTTACTACAGACGTTTCAGACAAGACTTTTTGTGCTTAGAAACGCCACTAACAGGCCTGAATAAGAAGGGTGAGAAGTACTTGTGGTTGGATTCTTATGAGTCAGCCTTTCAAGAGCTGAAAGGAAGGTTGAATTCAGAATTAGTACTAGTATTTCTAGATCTAGGAAAGAGATATACTATGTACTATGATGCATCAGGTATCGGTCTTGGAGCTATGATTATGTTGGGAGAAGGAGTCGTTCTGTATGGGTCTCGGTAGTTGAGGACACATGAGAAGAAATACCTGACACATGATCCCTAGTTGGATGTAGTTGTTCATGCTTTACACTGTTGGAGACATTATCTTCTGTGAGATCATTTTGGGGTTTTCACTGACCAAAAAAGTCTCATGTATATCTTCAATCAGTGCAATCTAAATTTGAGACATCATAGGTGGGTTGAGTACCTTCAGTCTTTTGACTTTGATCTTGTCTTCACGCTTAGTAAAGGCAATGCAGTGGCTGATTTGTTGAGAATGAGGACTTAGATACAGGCAGTTCAGGAGGCCAGAAGTGAGTTGAATCTTATGGATCTATTCTTTGAGATGAATTTGTGTGTGCACGATAGACAAGGGAAAACATTTCTTTCTTTTTAGCTGTTACCTCTACTCTTATTGATCGAGTGCGAATGAGGTAGATATAAGATTTTGAAGGCTTAGTCCCATGGGAGAGTGTTTCAGGAGGGGAACCTATTCTGGGATAGATCATAGGCGAGGATGAGATCTTGCATTTTTATGGGTGCGTATGGGTGTTACAAGACATACGCGGGGAACTGATGTGGGACTTTCATTCCTCAGTATGGGAAGTTCATCCTGGTGTCACCAAGATGTATCGAGATCTGCAACGTCAGTATTAGTGTCCAGGTATTAAGAGTGGTGTTAATGATTTTTTCATGAGGTGTTCCACCTATCAGAAGGTGAAGGCGGAGCATCAGCAAATAGCAGGGCTATTACATCAGTTACCCAATCCTAAGTAGAAATGGAATGATTTCACGATGAATTTTGTTATAAGCTTTCCGCAGTCACCTCGAGGGAATGATGTATTATGAGTTTTCATTGACAGAATCATGAAGGTTTCCCACTTCTTTCTGATCACGGATACCTTCAGTGTTAATAATCTTGGAAGGTTGTACATCCGATAGTTTGTACATTGACATGGGGTTCCACACTCTATTATTTTAGATAGAGAAACACATTTTACTTCTTGGGTCTGGAAGGGACTTCCGAGGGCTTTGGGTACACAGGTACTTCTGAGTACAACATACCATCCCCATATAGATGGCCAGTCCGAGCGACGATTTAGGTGCTTGAGGACATGCTTTGAGCATGCATCCAGGATTTTATAGGTTCTTGGGAGAAGCACATACCTCTTGTGGAGTTTTCCTACAATAATAGTTTTCAAGAAACTATTCAAATGGCTCCTTATGAGGCCTTGTATGGTAGGCCATGTTGATCACCCTTATGCTAGCTGGAGGTAGGAGAGGCAACTATGCTAGGATGTCGTCTTGTCCAGGAGACCACATAGCAGACAGAGTTTATTCGGAAGAGGATGACTACTGCACAATCATGACAGAAGTCTTATGATGATCGATAGAGATGACCTATGGAGTTAGAGGTTAGATATTAGGTTTTCCTACATATCACACAAAGGATGGGACATAGGAGGATTAGAAGATAGGGTAAGATTTTGCTGAGGTACGTCTGGCCATTTGAGGTTTTGGATAGAGTTGGGTCGGTTGCTTATCGGTTGCAGTTACCTTAGTGATACCGGGATACGTATCATGTCTTCCATATTTCTTAGCTTCGACATTACTTCTCAGACCTGCCTCATGTCATTCAACTTGAGGAGGTTGAGTTAGATGTGGACACATCATTCAAAGAGCATCCTATTTGGATTATTGATCGCGGTGCAAAGGTTCTTCGTGGCTGGTTTGTTCCCCTGGTATGAGTGCTGTGGCAGCACAGGCGAGTACAATATGAGACTTGGGAGAGGGAGGATGATGTACGATCATAGTGGCCAAATCTGTTTGAGGATTCTTCTTCTACATTGCCTTGATAGGGAAATTCAGGGACAAATTTCTTTAAGGGGGAAGTTTGTAAGAGCACATATCTTTTTTTAGGTATGAATATTTCTTTTTGGTTGTATTTGAGAGAAAGAGGAGCTTTTAGAAATTTCTTGTAGTACACATTGTGTACTTATAAGTAAAATCCATGTACTCGGTTTCCACGGGTGATCATGTACAAGCCATGCAATAGCCATGTACATGGCTGTGTGGGGTGGCCAGGAGGCCGCCAAAAGCGGGGCCCATTAAGGGAAAGTACACACCATGAACTTTTAAATAACATGCCATGCACTTTATTTTTATTTCATTAAATGGATCAGGGTCGTGTCTGATGGAAAGAACCTTCTTATTCTCGACCTATCTCGTCTGGGAGTGAATGAGACCGCCATATATTGACCGATCCCCCAACTCCCCATCCATTCTCTAATTTGACCACCATCGATTGCATTGAAATCTCCATGGTAAACTCTTCCTTATTCTAGAGACTCATCTCTTTATTTCTACTAATTCATGAGTTATCCTCATTTGAAATTTGTTAGAGTTTTTTTAGATCTACAATGTTCTAGGAAAATTCAAGGCCCGAGGTTCACGTATATCGATCTCATGACACCGAGGTAGGTGGTTTCTGCCTTTCTGTAGTTAGTCTATGAGTTATATGTGCAAGAGTGCCCAATACCCTCATTTGGGGTATTGCGTGTTTATGGTTTTAGCCCTATTATTTAACTTCTATGCCTTGTGTTTTTGAGTAGAGGTTTTATGGTTGTAAATAGGGTTATTTACCTTTCTATGGATGTGTTTTTCCATGTTTGAAATATTTTGACCGTCTGGTCTTGATTTTCCTATTTGGCTCTTTACATTCCATGCCTAGTATTATTAGTATGGAGTGTTTGTTATCTTATATGGTATGCTATGATATAGATTTTCTAGCCATTTAGTTCTTGAGGATTCATTTGGCTTCCATGTATCATTTTTCATGATTGGATTACACAGGATAATGAGAACCTGGTGTAGTAGACCATAGGGGGAATGGACACTGAGGGCTTCCCCAGACTGTATATTTTACATTTACATTGTATGACCATAGGGGGATGAACTTTGTGCTCCCTCATAGTGTCTGTAGTTTCCTTGATATGGGACACAAGGGTAATTGGACATTGAGTGCTTCTTCATAGCGCCTATTAGTTACTGATACGAGACCATATGGGGAGTTGATAGTGAGTGCTTCCTCAAAGAGTCTTTTCTAAAGATAAACCAGAGGGGTTAGACTGTGAGTACTTCCCAGAGGGTTTATTGTGTTTGTTTGGTTGAACTAGAGGGGTTAGGCTATGAGTACTTCCTATAGGGTTACCTATTTTTGTTTAGCTAATTACTTAATATATGATAATGAATTCAATGAAGTTGTATGATTGTTACATTGTGTACTTCCTTGTTTAGTTCTTCATTTTGTTTATTGCCTACAATATATATTCACTGACTGTACACATATCCTTGTGTGTTTACCTATTGGGATTCGTCTCACACCCTATTTGGGTCATGATTTTGGGCCCAAACATATTATATTACTTCTTGTATAGATAAGGGAAATCTCCCTTCTACTTCAGTTACTTGATTGCTGTGGAGTTGGGGAGTATGCGACCAAGCTGAGGCTTGTGATGCTGTGGAACTATTTACTTGATTTTCTTTTTACTTTGGATTAGTACTATATTCCAGCATTGTGAATTGTTTGGATTCTTTCCTAGACATACATATAATGCATCATTTATATATACGTTCTCCAGTTGTTATTTCTTTAGTCTTCCATTTTTTATAGTTGTATGGTATTATTCCTACTGCTGCCATTGTTATCCATTTATTTCTGCTCCATTACTATGCTAATGGGGGCATAGTTTCCCCTCTATCACACTTAAGGCCCTCTTTGCTAGTCGATAGCCTCTGGTGTTTGAGGAAATGCGCTTGAGGAAATGTGACCAACTGGGTACGGGTCACCTTTGGGAGGGATCCAGAACTGTGACGTTACATATATCAAGAATTATGTTTAAAATAAAATCTAACCATGTTTCTATTCTTGATCACATATAATTTTCCTCTATATCTATATTTTCAATTTTTTTTACATAAATCCATCTTATTTACAAAAGTGATTAAAAAAGGCTATATCAAGTTATCCTTTAATTTTTAAATGGTTTTAAAGTATGATTTCTATTTTTTTCAAGAAGGATCATTTTTAACATCCTTTATAAAAAGAAAAAAAAGGAATTTTCTCTTTTAAATTATGTTGTGTGGGAAAACTATTCCACTTCCACAGATGTTTTATCACCATTATATTCTTCTATATGTTTTTAATGGTTCTAAAAAGAAAACTATTCAATAAAACAATATTTTGAATGCTTCATTTCTATTTTCATCTATTCATTAAATGAATATATTTTACTACTAAATATACTTTTTGATAGTCATATCTCATATTTTGATTAATCTTATAGAAAATAACTCTCCCATCAAACTTTAAATTTATTGTGATCATTTAACATTAAATTTACCTTAAATATCATTATTTTTAATCATTAATATGACTATTTCCTAAAAAATACAATTTTTATACATATGTTGTTATAATTTGAAATTTATTTGATTCATTGGGGAAATATTTATATTATTTATTATTTAATAAAAAATACTTATTAATAAGGATTATTATTAATGAATTAAATCTATAATTTTATATATGTGTAATGCATTGGATATGATATGATTGGTGGGTCAAAGAATTATATATCCCATCAATACATCAACAAGTCTATAAGAACCCATTTTTTCACTTAGGTATGGATCCTTTATTTTTTAGTATAAATATTTACTTTCAAGATAATATGGATGCATAAAGGATTATAAAGGGTCTCAAGTGTGTCCTGGGAGATTTTAGAGCTGGTAACCCATATTTTTGGGAAAAAATGTGTTTGGCGCACAATTTAGAGTAAACCGTATAGGAATTCTGCATGGTTTGGAAGAGGATAGGGATTGTGTTTTTCTGGACAGAGCCACCTCATAGGGTTAGTGCACGACCATGTGGCCTAACCGTGTGAGCATCCCTTTTTCCCAGGTACCCACACATAGTTTTCCCACGTTTTGTCAAACTGTACGGATAAACCATGCACTGGTTAAATTTTGGGTAAAATATCAGTTTTCCCTTAATGATCTAATTAAGATCCCTCCTACTTCCCTAATCCATGTTTATGTAGGATTTAATTATTTATCTCTAAATTTAGTGAATTTTGAAGATATAAATTTGGAATCAAAAGATCTCCATCATTTAACAACCAATCGAGATCTCATTCATCATGTTGGATGCGCAATAGTATGTACTCAATTCCTCTTAATCCATTCTCCCTGTATTTTCTATCTCGAGTAAGATATCATGATATGTTATTTTTTCTAATTTTCTTAGATCTAATCTGATTTGAGTCATATCAAGGTCCAATACCAGAGTAGGAGGGTCAACAACCCTAAGGTGCATGGTCTATAATTTATCTCTAATGTTCTTCAATTTTGGAATACATGTGTGGGATCCAAAAATATTTTTGGGTGTCATTTATTAAATTTATATGCCATTATTATACTCATTATAATGGCATGGTTATACTTTTTCACATATGTTATTAGTTGTTAGTGGTTACACCCACAACTCAATCAACCCCATGTCGATGGTTATTCCACATTTGGGTTTTTATTGTTTTGACATGTTTGATCCATGGTTTGAGTGTTCCTTCACTTGACATATCTAGGATTAAAATTTCTATATTAAATGGAATGATTACACTATGAATTTCATAATGGAAAGTACCATGTGTTCTCTCCACTTGACCCACCCATGGTAAGTTCATCAAATTGATAATTAAACATGAAATGTGAATTGGCATGTATACTCGGTATATGAATTGTCCTTAAATTTAAATTATTAGTTGGTTGCATATTTTTAGAACCCCTTACCACATTAATGGAAGGCAGTGGAATGAACCAAGAATCTGGAATCTTCCTTAAATGGATTAAATGGTTGTATGCTACTTGTCCTTGTCACACTAATTAAAGGCAAGACTTGAAACAAATGACTATATAAAAAGGTTGGATGCTACATGAAATTATCACACAAATTAAAGGAATGGATTGAACCAAAGAAATATTACATGACTTAATAACAAAACAGGAATGAATGGACCCATGCTCTCATTGGATTCTAATTGGAGAATTCCATGAGCTCTTAGGAACCCCATTCCGATTCAAGTATACAACTTTTATAGGTTGATACCTACCTAGATCCCGATACTTGAATGTTCTTGGATTCCTAGTATGATACCATATGATCCCTCATGTAGTACTAGAGGATTACATGGATACACTCCTTGTACCCCTTTAATATCATTACAAGATGGCTTGGATACAATCCTTGGTTCCAGTATTGACAAGTAGGTTCTACGGTTAAAACCCATTGGGCCCTGTCTTTACTTAACCTCAATTTACCATGGTCGATCACCTTGGACTCGGTAGGCACCTTATTGTGGAATTACTTGTATTATTCTCCTTCGATTACAATCTTACCCTTATCCAGGCTACATTTACTACTGAGTTAAGAAAACTTGAGGTCTACGTTTCCTTGGTTCTTACCATGGAATATTCTCTATTTACACACCAAAAAACTATATCAGTGCTGGACATGCCTCACATGACCTATTTATATAAACCATTAATTGATTGATAAAATAAATTGGTTACATGTTTAGACACCAGTCAAGGGATGAAGCAGGTACTTGGGTATTTGGTTACATTGTACTTTTTTTACTTTATACATGCTTTCCTGCACACATTTATATTTCCATTATAAGGGATTGATGATGTAGACACCGTTGGTGGTGGCCCACTGAGATTTATCTCACACCCTCTCTGGGCACCATTTGGTACCCGAGAAAGATTATATGGTTTTAGGTTTTGAAAAAGGGAATTATACATCTTTGAACACTTGATTTCTTTCTATTTAATATGGATCTTGATAGTAGAGGACTGAGTTGGAACTCAGGATGCTTGGGGTAGTCTTTTGATTACATTGTACTTTTGTGAAACATGTTATGCCTGCTATTTTTTATCAATGTTTTCCAGTTCTCAGGTGACATGACATACCATCAGTTGTTGAAGGCTATTTCAGTTGTTTCAGTTATTGTTACAATTTTCTATATGAATTGGTGTGCCTTCTTTTTAAATATATTGCTTCAACTATTTACATATCTTTACTACCACCTTATACTCTACACTTTGGTAATGAGGGCATAGTCTCCCCACGAACACACCATAGGCTCTCGCTACTAGTTGGAAGCCTCTGGCATTTGGGGATATGTGCTTGAGGCCATGTGGTCCACCAGGGTTGGGGCGCATATCGAGTGGAATCTGGGTCTGTGACATCAAAAAATGGTATCATATGTGTTTTACTTTCCTACCTTACTATTTTGAGACAATATATTTGAGATTAGGAATGCGTAGGACTAGATCATAAGTTGTTCTTGGGTTTTGGGAACCCATGTTCGGGGTAAAAACCAAGTTTCCTAAATTAAAATTGTGATTATTCTTTTTCCTATTGCAGTCGATATTATTTCACCACTATGTGATACACATGCTGTGTGGGGTTGTTGATTATTTCTTTGTTTGAGGATTTTCTTTCATCCTTGGACCAATGATATGGGGGTAAGGAGAATTGCAACATTCATCATTATAGGCACCTAGAATTCACATGTCATGCATATTTCCATTCCATATATATGCATTTCATTTATTTATATTCTAGTGTTTTCTGAGTGATGTTGTAATAGTTATATTATTCTTGTGTTACTCTTCACAGTGATTGAGTGATTTTCTGTCTCAATTCACGAGGTGTATGGGCCCTCATGGGTTGGGATGATTAATTTACCAAGTCTAAACATTATGTTAAATATACATGGGTTTCATTTATGGTGGTAGGTGTATGAGTACTAATTCATTGGAAATGGATATCCATTATAATGTGAATCATGAAATATAATATGAATTGGTTGTACATCCTTATCCTACCTTGTAATGTCTGTGAAAGGTAAAGGTGTAAACCAGGAAATTAAATGTAAAATGAAATGAAACATATACTTGAGAACTTACCAATACATAGTCATCTAAGCAGGTAGTTGGGGTAGTATGCCTTGGTTAGTGAGTTTTATTACTTTCATCTTCAAATAATGATGCTATATTATGTTTCTATGCTTTTTATGAGGTGTTTTCTTGGTATTTGTAGACTAATTCCACCATGAAATACTCGTGTTGTTAACCAGGGGGTGGTGACGACCATTCTCAAAACATGGTGGGCCCTGAGCCTCCAGTCTTCCCTCCAGGAGTTCCACATTATGAACTGCCTTATTTACACGATCTTGGACATGATTACCAAGTTCATGATAGTTTTCTAAGATCGATGATGTCCATGCATGGTGTTCCATGTCCTGCACCTACGATGGATGATATAACTCGTGAGTTTCAGCAGTAGTATCCAACTACTTTTTCAGGGGATGATGGTTGATAGTCTGCTAAAACTTTTATATAATACATCCTGTATATAATTCAGTATCTATATACAACTCCAAAGTAGAGGTTCAAGCTTGAAATATACATTCTTCAGGATTCAGAGAAGTGTTAGTGGGATGTGGTTACCCATGCCAGTCGTCATTAGGGCATGTTATGGGTTGATTTATAGACTACCTTCTATGATCAGTTATTTCCTCAGATGCTAAGAGATGACAGAGCTAGATAGTTCATGCATCTTAAGAAGGGTTCTATGTTAGTTATGGGGTATTCATTATGTTTTACAGAGTTACATTTCTTTTCATAGATTCTATCCGGTGATTAGTTTTCATGTGTTAGAAGCTTCAAGGATGGTCTTTCATATGCCATATATACGTAGGTTAATGCCTTTCACCTTCCCTCCTTTTTCTATAATATTCAATCTATCTATTATTACTGAGCACACCCTGAGGGATGAAAATATTTTTGGGGATAGAGGAACAGTACCGCATCAGGCCCATAGTTCTTCCAGTGGAAGGAAAATTTATCTCGAAGTTTCTCCTCAGGGAAGTGACAACCAGAGTGTTTATTTTTATAGGATTAAAGTGTTTCATTAGTGTGTGAGATAGGGGAATTCAAAGCCTCTATGTGATAGAGAACCACTAGAGTGTTAGGCATGAGGACATGTTGTGAATCTCTAGTGTTTATGTAGTACCTTTCCACTAGCTTCGAATCGAAATGGATCCGCAGTAGCTCCACCATTAGGATCGAGTTATTTTATGACACATCAGGTAGGGATTTGCTATAGAATTGTTAGGTTTGACTGAGGAGGAGTTCATGTCCTTTTATATATTCCACTAATCACTAGAAGCACTAATAGAGCAGTTATGATCATGGTAGTCCGTCTTTTACACAGGTTTGTGGATCAGGTCAGTTGCATGCACTTCATCCAATACCCAAGGATTATGCTGTATGACAATATATAGTACGAGGCACTATTCTACTAGCCTCTACTATAGTATCTGCTTTATTCGATATAGGTGGTTCAAAATCTTTTATATCTCTGTCCATTATGGAACATCTTGGACTACATATAAAATATTAATATGGTGTAATGACACTAGATACGCCGTTAGGGGTAAGAACAGATGGTATACCCCTTTTTAGGGACTTTCCACTTGAGGTTGAAAGTTACCCTTACTTATGAAACCTTTTTATTACTGAGATGATGGGATTCAGTTTCATTATCTAAATGGACTGGTTGGTTCACTATCATGATTTTTTAGACTGCTATCACCTCATAGTATCTTATACATCACCGAAAGGAATTAGTTATCTATATGAGGGTGAGTGGGATGTATAGGATGGGAGAGATAGAAAAAAGCATCACAGGATAGGTGGGGAGACCACCCAAATTTCCAACATCTTCATGGAGGATTAGGGTTTGATTCAAATTTATTTCCCTCCAGTAGTGGATCATTTCAGGGATGTCTCCACTGATGATTTTTATAGATTACCTCCTAAAAGAGAGGTAATGTTTATGATCGATCTTGTTCTAGGAGAATCTACAATGTCTATTTCTCTGTATAGGATTACACCTACAGAGGTTAAAGAGATCAAGCAATTGTTATAGGATTAAGAGTCTGAAGGTTTTATGTGGCCCAATACATCTTCTAGGGTTTCTCTTATGATTTTGAAAAGAAGGTGGATGTAACCTTACATCTATGCGAGGATTAAAAAAGGTTGGACCAACTTATAGTCAATAACTACTATCCACTTCCTCAAATAAATGATCTAATTTACTAACACTGAGGATAAAATGTCTTCTCCATGATCAACCTAAGATCAGGTTATCATCAGGTACGAGTCATACAATCATAAATACATCATACAGATTTCTATATCAAATATGGTATGTATGAGTATCTTGTTATGTCATTCGGTCCTATAAATTCATTTACCATTTTCATGGATATGATGAATAGGGTGTTCCACCCCTATTTGGACTATTTTTTCATGGTCTTTGCAGATGAAATTTTTGTGTATTTATGCACTCATAGAAACCATTCCAATCATTTTTAGATTATTATGAGTACACTGAAAAATCACAAGAATTTTTCCAAGCATGCTAAGTGCCACTTCTGGATCGACCAAGTCCACTTCTTGGATCATATTATATCCGAAACATTAGTATTTGTGGACCCAAAAACATTTTGTGCTATATCTTAATGGGAGAATCCCTAGAACGTGTTTGATATCAGAAGATTCTTGGGTTTGGCTGGATATTACAGTCATTTCATACAAGACTTATCACGTCTTTCTTCACCTCTTACTTGTCTTACAAATAAGGGTGTCAGGTTCATGTGGTCAGAAGAGTGTGAGAAATCCTATAAAGATATGAGAGGAAGGCTTGTCTCTAAACCCATTCTGATTATTCTAGAGCCTTGAAAAGGATATAATTTATTCTGTGATGCATCATTAATCGGCCTAGGAGTAGTGTTGATGTAGGAAGATAATGTCATTTTATACAGATCTCGGTATTTTAGGCCGCATGAGAGAAATTACCCAATACAAGACATTGATCTAGAAGCAGTTTTACATTATTTACATTACTAGAGACACTATCTTTTTGAAAATGGATATGGGTTAAATATCTACAATTATGTGATTTTGAAATTTATTAAACGATGGGGAAGGGAAATGTGGTTTCAATTGCACTATGTTGGAAAACTTAGACACATTCCATAAGGGAATCCAGTGATGAATGGAAGTTAGTGGCCCTCCTTTCTAAGATGTATCTAGAGTTTCATGATATTCATGAGAAGTATTATCTCTCAGACTTGATACTTAACTCTTACCTCTTTGATAAGGTGAAGAGTAGGTAGTTTTCATATCCTAAAGAATCAGTTCTCCATGAGAGTATATCAGGAGATAACCCGTCTCCAGATTGATCTATAGACAGAGATAACGTCCTTCGTCTATGTGGACATATATATGTCCCAAAAAATATCATAGAGAGGTTGTTGAAAGAGTATCGTTCCCCTCATTGGGTAGTTAATCTAGGAATCTCAAATATGTACAAATATATTCACCTACAATATTGGTTTCCAGGGATGAAATGTTAGATATAAGTATTTATAACTATGTGTTCTACATTTTAGCAGGTGAAGGTGGAGCACCAGAGATGCGAAATCCTATTAGCGCCTCTTCCAGTCCTAGAATGGAAGTGGTAAGATGTTTCTATGGATTTTGTAGTCATCTTACCTAGGTCATTAGGGGGGTAGTGATGATATATGGGTATTCATTAACCAAATAAAAAAATCACCCCACTTAATTCCTATATGGGATAATTTTTCAGTTGATGAGTAGGGAAGACTTTATGTCCGTGAGATCATACAACTACATGGAGTTCCCTATTCTATGGTTTCAAATTGAGACTCTCATTTCACTTCACGATTTTGGAAGGGTTTGTAGAAAGATATGGGAACTCAGGTTCCTTTAATCATATTATTTCACCCTCAGACCGATGGACACTCGGAATGGACGATACATGTTCTATAAGATATTCTTCGAGCATGTGTCCTTGATTTCAATGGTTCTTTGGGAATGAATATACCTCTCATCTAATTCACCTTTAATAAAATTTTCTAGGTGATGATTTAGATGGCCCCTTTTGAATCCTTATATGGTTGGCCATGACATTCACCCTAGTGCTTTCTTAAGGCAGGTGAGGCATCCCTACTAGGTCCTCATATCATTAAGGAGACTTCATAGTAGGTTCAATTGATCAGAAAGTGTATGCCTACTAATCCGTCTCGAAAAATATCATATGATGATTGCTTTAGACAAACTCTTAAGTTCAAGGTTGGGGATCATGTTTTTCTTCAGGTATCACCCTGGCCAGGGCATAAATGGTTACAGAAGTAGGGAAAGCTGTCATCTTGTTACGTAGGGAAGTTCAAGATCCTTGATAGAGTTGGGTTGGTATCCTATCAGTTACTACTACCTTAAAGGTACCATTCCATGAACGATGTATTTCATTTCTCAAAGATTCATCAATATCATGTAGACCCATCACATACTTTTGATCCTGGGGAATTTTTTTAGATTCCAATAATACCATTGAGGAGTATCCAATGCACATCATTGACTGGAGCAAAAAGGCTCTATAATTCCGATCTGTCCCTCTGCTATAGGTGCTGTAGTAGCACAACTATGAATAGGATAATATATGGGAGAGAGAAGATGAATTATGTGCCCAATGGATAGAGTTGTTATCAGATAGTGTTTCTCTACCCTTGGAAGGAGAAATGAAGGATGCACTCTTTTAAGGGGGGAATATTGTATGAACTGAGTTTTTCACTCAGGAATAGATCCTTTATTTTTCATTATAAATCTTTACTTTGGACCTAATATGGATGAATACTGGTTTAAAAGAGGATTCAGGGGTGTTTGGGTCCTTTTCAGAGCCTAGAATCAATCTTTTTGAAAAAAAGGCATGGCACTTAGTTTAGAGTAAACTGTGTGGATTGTGTTTTTTTAGAAAGAGCCACCTTGCATGGTTGGTGAACAACTGGACATCCTAACCCTATGAGCTACCCTTTTTCATAGGTACCTATGCATTTTTTTCACAGAGTTTTTCAAACCCTTTGGACAAACCATTCACAGGATAAATTTGGTTCAAATTCCATTTTACCTTAATGATCTAATTAAGCATCCTCCTTATTACCTAATTAGAGTTTATTATGGATTAACCTATTTATATCTCAACTTGGGGAATTTTGAATATCTCAACTTTAAATCAAGATATATCCATCATTTGGAAAATGATCAAGCTTCAGTTCATCATGTTGGATTCACAACAGTAAGTACTCGAGTCCTCTTGAGCCATTCTCATTTTCCTTTGCTCTCGACTGAGATATCATGGTATGAGAATGTTTATCATTTTATTATATCCACTTTGATATGAAGAAAATCAAGGGCTGATACCGACATAGTTTAGTCATTCAACCCTAAAGTGGGTGGTCTATAATTTATCCCTAAAGTTCAAAATTTTTGGAATATATGTGTGGGGCCCACTATTTTCACCGTTGTCGTTTCTTAAATTTATATTCCATTGTTATACTCATTAGAACCATATGGTTATGTTATTTCCAAATATGTGATTAGATGTTATTTTTTACACCCACAACTCAATCCACCCCATGGCAATGGTCATGCCACATTTAGGTTTTTAGTGTTTTGACATGTTTGAGCCACCGTTCAGGTGTTCATTTGCTTGACCTCTCCATTTGTAAGATTTATATATTAAACAATATTATTATATTGTGAATTTCATAATGTAAAGTACTATGTGTTCTCACTACTCAACCAACATAAGGTAAGTGATTGAAATTGATAATTAAATGTGAAATGTGAATTGGAAAGTATAATAGGTAGATGACTTGGCCTTATATGTAAATGATTAATTGGTTGCATATCCGTAGCACCTCTTACCACATTAATTAAAGGTAGAGGAATAATCCTTGAATATGGAATATGCATAAAATGGATTAAATGGTTTCATGTTACGTGTCCTTGGCACACTAACAAAAGGATAGGCTTGAACCAAATGACAATATAAAAAGGTTTCATGATACTTGATCATATCACACTAATGAAAGGAAAGGTATGAACAAAAGAAATATTACATGACTTTATACTCAAATAGGAATGGATTGAATCGATATTGCCTTGAATTATGATCACATAATTCCACGATCACTATGAGACCCCATTCAGATTCAACGACATGGATTTCATAGGTTTATACCCACCAAGATCCCGATCCTTGTCTATTCTTGGATGCTCGGTATGATACCGCATGATCCCTGAAGTAGTACTAATGGATTCCATGGATACACTCCTTGGATCCATTCAATATCATTACACGATGCCTTGGATAAAATCCTTGGATCCAACATTGATAATTATGTACCATGGTTAAAGCCCATCGGTACCTATCTCTACTTAGCACCATTTTACCTGGGTCGATCACCTTGGACTCAGTAGGCTCCTCATTATGGAATTCCTTGGATTACACTCCTTGGATTACACTATTACCCTTAGCCGTGATACAATTACTACAAATTTGGTGAACCTTGATCTCTACGCTTCCTTGGTTCTTACCTTGGAACTTTCACTATATATACACCACGATACTATGTCAGTGATGGCCATGCCTCACGTGACCTATTATTATAAACTAGTATTTGATTTATAAAATGATTTGGTTACATGTTCAACCAAAAACCTAGGGTTGAATAAGGTACATGGGTATTTAGTTACATTGTACTTCTTTACATTATATATTCATGCCTACATAATGTTATATTTCCATTACACTAGCCAGATGTTATAGACACCATTGGTGGTGGCCCACTAAGATTTATCTCACACCCTATTCGTGCATAGTTTGGTACTCGAGGAAGATTACAAGGTTGTAGGTGCTGAAAAAGAAAAGCATACAGATTTGAACAATTGATTTCTTGATGCTTAGTATATGTCTTAATATCAGAGGAACGATTTGGAACTCGGTATGCTTGGGATAGCCTTTTGATTCCTTCTTTAATTTTGTGAAACATGATATGCCTACTATTTTGTATCCATGGGTTCTAGTTTTCTAGTGACATGACATACCAATAGTTGTTGAATTCTATTTTAGTTGTTTTAGTTATTGTTACTATTATCTCTATTTTACGATATGCCTTCAGTTTACCTATATTGCTTCTACTATTTACATATGTTTACTTTGACCCGCCGTGCTACAGTTTTTTAATTAGGGCATACTCTCCCCACAGGCACACCCTAGGCCCTCACTACTAGTCAGTAGCCTTTGGCATTCGAGGAGATGCACTTCTGACCATGTGGCCCACATGGCTCAGGGCACCTATCAAGTGGAATTCGGGTCTGGGACCTGAAAAAGTCCAATTATAAAAATGATTAATTTAACATTAAATTGTATCTGGTGTATACTTACCCATTGATTAAACTACATTAGCACATGGTTTTTATGATATATATATATATTATAATGTGTAAAGTCATGAAGTATAATATTTAGTATTTCACTCATCGAGAATTCAATAATTATTATATATGATATTATTTCATTAATTTTATCAATTGATGCATCTCATACTATTGTTTTTGATTAAATGGGATATGTTTTCAGTTATTAAGCCTTCCATATTGATTATTACTTATTTAATGGTGATAGATTCCGCTATACATATCCCTTAATGAGCATTTTAGATCATCCTAATTTGTTTAATTCCCCCAATACATGAAGAATGAATATTTTAAATGAATTCAAGGATTCATAATATTTACTTTCACTATCTTTTATATTATATTTCTAATTGAAAAAATGGAAACCATATATATATGTAGTTATCCAATCCTGCTAAACTATTCTAAAATCTGGGATGAGATCTCTTGTATCTTATTCCAACGTAATAATGTAACAACTAGCCTTGGGCTATAGGGTATGGGGTTGCTATAATATGTTTCATATCCAGGATTAGCAGAAACCATTGGAATAATATTTAAGAAAACAAATATTTGGGAACATTACCCTATGAGAGACTTTAAGGATATTCCTAAGTATACGATAGCATTAAAAAGTTTATTAAGGTAGATATTATGTGGTTTTCCAACAAATACATCCCTACTAGATACTACAAGTAAATGTGGTTTTGGAAAAAATGCATTTAGGGGTAATAACCCCAAATATAGTTGGTTGAAATATTTCAGTAATCATTATGGTATGTGGTAAGTATCAAATTATTGTTCACCTAGTTATAAACTCATGGGGGTAATATAAGTTTAAATAACATTGTCATTATGAGCCATTATTGGGTATTTGAATAGAAAATAACCAAGAATAACCTTGGATAAATCAAAAATTTCTCATATTGAATGACATGTGTCATAATTTATACATCCTATAAATGATTTTCATGATTATATATTTTTCCATTTTGATCATTTTTACTCCTAATATGGTTTTTGGTTTTATTTATTGGTTTAAACTAAAAGAAACCATGCCGATCTTAAATATTATGGAAAATGTGGTGATTATGAGAAACCAAATATAATTATGAATTGATTTAATGGTATTGTGATTATGCATAATCAATTACAATGATATATGATAATGAATGTGAACCATAACCAAATATTATAATCACTAAGAAATAGAATAATATTTTTTACTAAGAGATTGGGTATCAGTTACCATGGAGGAAAGAAAACTCAATTTACTTCATGATATAAATATGGAAAGATACACCCCAGTGAATTTCTCAATATATAGGGAATATGTTTTATATGCTGAAATAACAGTTATAGAGAAATAAATTACTATGGATTTAAATTTCTATTATGTGGGGAACATGGTCCTTATATGATTCTATGCCCAAATCAAGGGGTTAACTCCTAGACCAATGAAGGACCGATATCATGTCAATCATTTAAGTGGAAGGATTGAATTGTTTTTATATTGGGATTGGAAAATTATTTTTTATATGAATTATATAAGTTATATTTTCATTATAATAATTAAGAAACATATAATTATTATTTATAGTTAGTTTTTCATTATGTATTTTCATGAATATGTTGAATTCTACTTGTAACAAAGAAAATTTATTTTGTGATATTTTTTAAGAGCACATATATAAGGGAAATATAACCCTTAATATGTGTTTGATATTGAAATAATAGTGTTTAGTTGTGATGAAGAGATTATCGATTGGTTTGATGGTATCATTTCTAAATATTATTTCATTAATATATATATAGAATATTTTCAGTAATTTTAGATTTTATTTAAGGAATAAGAAGAGACTTGATTTCTGGAAGCATGTTTATTTTCATTAAGTTTTTATGGTGATCAATATTACTAACTTATTTGATGAGAATATTTAATCAAGTTATTTAAATATTTGGAATTTGGAATTAATAGAAACTATATGTTGTTTGGGGAACTAATTTTTACTTGATTTTACAAATTTAGGGTCCTCGGAAAATTGTTTTTTGAATTTGGTCAGACATATTTTGGAAGGAACTTAAGGATAAATACTTATGGAATGGATTAAGATGAATATTGGGGTCTATTATTTATATTTTAGATATTAATGTATTATATTAATTAACTTATTCAATCCATTTAGGTTTTGTTAAATATTTGGTGATAGACAAAAATAAATCTCATTCTTTTATAGATCTCATGATTAGTTAAATGTTGATTTTAGTTCATTGGGCACAAAAAAATCATCGTGAGAACTCATCATTTGAGGAAAATATGAGATTATACTGGAAATTGATTAAAAGATGAAATAATAGTTTTCAAGTAAGTTTATTTCCTTATGTTCATTGTCTATATAGTATAGGAATTACTCAACTCTTGGAAAAGAATCTTGAAAAAAAATGTTATGCTACTATGATCATTTCTGATGAATTATAGATCTTTTCACCAATTATAAGTCTATGGTTTTGTGGTCATTAAATTTATCTTATCTATGATATATATTACACTTAACTAGTCCTTAGGTGTTAGTTTTCTCTTACATTTCCATATTTTCACTTTCCACTAATGTTCTCCTCATCAAAAACCTAGTTTTGTGATGACCTTCATATTTCTCAATCTCTTTTTTAAGAGGAATTATTATTAACACATTTTAAAATATGGGATTTAAAAGATGTACTTAAAAATGTCAAACCTCTAGTTATCATGAAAAATTCAAAATTACAGGAATGCATTTTATTGAATGGGGGAGAAAATAACACCCAAATTTTTTGAAATAACTATATGTTCAAAAATGTATACAACACACAACAACGAACTGAAATTGAGAAAGTTATATTATTATATGATCATTATATACTAGAAATTAAATTGGATTATATGAATAATATTAAATTATTTATAAAATATATGCAAATTTATTAATAAATAAATATATATATATATATTGATAAATTTTTAGATAAATGATTACTCAATTTTTAGTATAGTTATTTTATTCTTAAAAAATACATTTTATTCAAAAATGTTTTTATTAAATTTTATGAGAATATATTATAATTAATTTATATCTATTTAAGAAATTTTATATGGTAAAAAAGATATCATCTTTTTAAGTAGCATATTGAAATTATCATATGGTTAAATTTTCTCATTTTTCCAAAACGTTTGAATTTCAAAAAGTAATGAATAATAAAAAAAATTATTTGATGTTATAATTTATTTTAAATTATGTACAATGTAAAAATATATTAAATTTTAGATTTAAAATGTAATGAGCTCTTTATTATTAAAAATAATACGTTTAGAGAATTTGAAATGATATTTATTCTTTTATTTTGTAGAAAATATTTTTCATACTTAAAAATGTATTTTTTCTGGAAAACTAGTTTTTATCGTGTTTTGGAGGAGTAATTTTAAATTAAATTCACCCACCTATATGAATTAAATATTGAAATTTAGAGATAATATTTGAATAAATTTAGTTTAAAATTTGTAATTATGTCCCTATTTATTTTTACAGTTTCTAAATAGAAATGATAGAAAATCGTTTTACCATAGTTAAGTTAAAATTGGTTAATTAATTGTACAAATATTGTGATACATATTAAAAATTAACCATAAATATTTAAAATATATTATTGGATGATTTTATTACAACCATAATCATCAAAAAATTTAATTTATGATATTTTTTTTAATTTTCCATGATTTGGAACTTTGTAATAATTTTTGTAAAGAAAAGTAAAAAATGTCGTTCTCTTTGTTTTATTATCTTGAACATTTTTAAATAGGGATGAAAAGAAGGTATTTGTGGTCCTAAATAGTTATTTTAATAATAAATATTTCGTCAAGTTAATTTATTTATAATTTTTTTGAAATTATTAAATTAAATGCTTATGAAACACTCACACAATGCTTATTCAATTAGTATGAAAATAAGATAAATTATTTTAAAACTCCAAAAAAATAATTTTTAGCAAGATACAGTTATCCATGAAGTTTATAGATATATATAAAATATTATATATTTTATAAAATTATATATTAAAATTAGATCTTTAAATTTATTTATTTAATGTCTTGTTATATAAAGAGTGTAAAAAATTTCATTAAAGATAGTTTATAATCAATAACATTTCATTAATTGATATAAAATTTATAGAAATATTATAATCCACCAAATTAATGTTATATTAATTTAAAACATAAACCATAGTCCATTTATGGTTCTTTTTGGGTCGTTTGGTAACATTATCGACCCTTAAAGTGGGGAAGACTTTAATATTATGGTAATTTTCAAGAGTTATATTGGGGTATTAACTAAATGTTTAGAGTGAAAAATAAAATATAAAATTTAAAAATTTTATTTTATAAGATAATATAAACTCATAGTTATCTTAAATTAAAATCATATATATTTGGATCCATTTTTATATGAAATATAATTTATATTAATTTAGAACTTTGATAAATTCCAAGAATTCCCCTCCTCTCACTTATAAATGGAAGCTAATTCTACCTTTTATTCATGCCACATTGAGTCATGTAGCTCAAAAAAACCTTCAAATTATTCTTCTAAACACCATAATATTATTTCTAGAGGTTTTTTCCTTCAATAAGATATACCCCACGTTCTTTAAGATAATGTCCAAATGAGCTCTTTCGAAGGAGATGTAATCATCTTTACCAAATCTTTTAAATTTATGTCTTATTCAACAACTCATAGATCTATTATAACCATAATAAAATAATAGCTCCAATATCATAATTATTTTATGATGTTATTATATTATGTTAAAACAATTTTTTATTTGTTTTCCATCCTATAAAATATAAAACATAGCTTGTGCTTACGTACGCCTTAGGGTCACCACATATCAGTGTAATTTGTTTCTCATCAAAAATTAACTTTGATTCTTATACATATGGAACTAATATATTCATATACATACATAAATACAAACATATATATATATATATTATTTATGACATAAATATGATTTTGGAATTATAATATCATATACATATTCTTACCTTCCAATCCTTTGCAAAGTGATTACGTCACTCGTGCGTAAGTGAAGACTACCACCTCCATGAAGTGATGTGGAAAATTTTTCATTTCTTATTTACATGGTTAGTAATAAGGATATATTTAATGAATATATATGATATTTATGATATAATAATGATTTTATAATGTTTAATTTGTAATTAACTTTTTTCATTCCATGTTCTACCGTCTCAATAAACGATATAATTCATTTTTATATCTTTATATTTTATGGTTGATTATAAATATTGGAACATTGAACATATATGGTACTTACATACTGATTAAAATTATATATAAAGATATCAATGACCAATAATAAAGGACTGAGACTACCGAATAAAACCCTACTGAAAAAATGATGTAGTTAACACCCAAAATAATGATAATAAAAGATTGTCAACAAATGAGTGGTAAAATTTTATGAAGGGTTCATATATGAAACGATACATATTTATATTATTTTCATATATAATTATGATAAATTATAATTTTTTATATTATAGATCAAAATTAATTACACGGATAGTCGAACTCGATAGAAGTGGTTTCATAACTCAATTTATTTTCCTTAGGGTATAATACCTTTGCATTTCCTTTGATATGATAAGATTATGCTTATGATAACCTCTAATTATTTTATATTATATTATCACATGTTTTTTATAGATTTAAATTTTTCACACATAATCACTTCATTTATTAATTCTCACTTTAATGATATTATCTTTATAAGGTATTTCATCTCAACTTTCACTCCATTGAGACATATTTGGTAATATGTATATATTTATTTTTATAAGGTTATATATTTCACCTTTGAGTTATGTAATAATTGTATATATTAATTCATGATGATTAATGAAATAGTTCAAGTTATACCTTAATGAGTAATGTTCAAATTAAATGAAATCCTATTCCTCTTCTTGATCGGGTAGATTTTACTTCCAAATCCATATTTTTCAAAATTATATTATGTAAATTATTTTTAATTACAAATATTATTTATAAAAGATATTTCAATTATCCATGAAATTTTATAAGGTTTAAAAGGAATATTTATAATATTTTACTAAATGTTTCATTTTTTTAATTATTTTTAAAAATAGAAATAGATTTTTTTTTATTTTAATGTATACAAAATTATTGGACATTCCCACTGCCAAAACCACTTCACACCATTTATTTTCTTTTGCAAGTTTTAAATAGTTTTAAAAAGAAAATATTAAAATAAAATTTATATTAAATGTTTCAATATCATTTTAATTTTTAATTAAAAGAATAATTTTTAATAATAAATATACATTTTAATGGTAATATATATTCCCTTTATTAATCTCATAGACTAACATTATCATGAATAATTCAATTTTTTATCATTAAACATTACATTTCCATTACATATTCATTTTATTTGTATCATGTATATTATTATTTTATAAAACATATCATATTTATAAATATATATATGATGTTTTAGTTTGAAATTTATTTGATTTTATAGGTAAATATTGATATTTCATGTTCGTCAGTCAATGCTGATAATTTTTCATAAGTTATATTGTACATTAATTAATTATATCATTCAATATATGAAGAATGAATTAGAAATTTAGTTATGGGTGGGGCCTAGAATTATATATCCCATCAATGCATGTGAAGGTCTTGGGAGAAAGATTACATATCTATAATTAAATGGATTTTCATTTATACCTACCCTAAAAATTAAGAAATATTGGAACAAGGCTTTGAGAGTATAGATAATGCGATGTCTATAACCCTAAAATCCAATATTAAGAATTTCATTCGTTGAGAATCTAATTATTATTATCCCTAAAATTATTTCATTTATTTTAACCATGGATTCATTTCATTCTAAATTAATTAATTTAATATAATTTTTTTCAATTATTTACCTTTTTATGTGTACTTTTAAATATTTACTTGGGATTTCTTGCACTATATGTAACCCTTACTAATCATTGGAGCTCTACATTATTTGTTTGCTTTCCCTGTGATATGGATAATTAATATTTTTATAAATTTAATAATGTATAAAATTTACTTTCAATATGTTATATATTCTGTTACAAACGTAAAAAATTAGGAATTATGTAAGTATCTAGTTCTTCATTACTGCTAAATAATTTGTTCCTTTGGGATGTGATCACTTGAATCTTTTTTCAATTTAATTAAGTAACCACAGGCTTTGGGATACTATATTTGGGATTTTTACTCTTTATCTCATCCAATATCTACCCAAATCACTCCTCAACACCCTTATCCATGTCTTATAGGTTTTGGTATTTCCAAAATTCTAATCTAATAAGACTTAAGGTTTTTTAGAGCAAGGTGTCCATGGGTGAGGAATTTATTCTAATCATGTTATTTCAAGTTTATTTCTTCTTAAACAATATCAAAATATATTTTAATCATATTATTATAAAGAAATATGCATCATTAAAATACTTAAATTTTATTAATTTTATGAGACAATTATTTTATACCTCCTTTTAATCTACTAAAAAAATGAAAATATTGTCCATGTGTTCATGAAAACTACCAATTCCTTGAATGACACGTTTTATTTTTCATCAATTAATTAAATGGATATTTATAAAAATGGATCAAAAAAATTATAATATTTATAAAAAAATTATTATTCTCTATTTATATAAAATTTTCAACCTGTTTTCCCCTATATACATTTGAAGGTGAAAACATCTCTTATGTGTACGTGCAGAATACAACCTCTCCAAATGACGCATTATAGTTTTCATTAATACCATATATGGATGGTTATAAAAGTTTATTTAATTAAAAAAATATGGTTTTTCTGAAATTATTTAGATGTTTTATAGAATATGGAAATATTTTATGACATATTTTTACACCATTGAACACACTAATGTAGTTCTAGACCAAACAACCCCAAAACATCCTATGTGAATTTAAATTATGTAGTAACTAAATTGAAAATTTTATTAAATGAAAAAAAAGAATAATGATAATGTATTGAACACTAAAAAATTTAATAATTAAAGAAATAATTTATATATGTTTTTTATGAAGAAAAGTAAAATACGTATGTAGCGATCTAGGACTTGAGGTAATGGATTTTTCTTTAAAACACTATTGTAAATGTTTTAAAATATCTCTCTTCCATGTAAATGTTATTTTAAATGTTTCAAGATTTTTCTTATTTATACATATAAATAATTATAAGGCCATTAACTATCTTTTACTTTCATTGAAATTGTTTTAAAAAGGAATCTTTTTTTCCTTTTCTGCATGGGTCATTTTTGGATTTATTTATAATGTGTGAAAGTATATTCTTTTAATTCTTACCACATGAACACATTTCTCAACCACCATGTACCTTATTCTATCAAAATAGTTTTATTTATATATTCATGGTTTTATAAATTAAATTCAATTGGTTTTGTTAGGTGAATTTTTCATTTTAATTACCTATAAATGTGAAGGAAATTTCGATTTATTTTATTTTATAACTATATGTTTGAATTATAATGTGTTAAAAAGGATTTATATTATTATTATATTAAATATGAAATAAATATGTATTTTTTAATATTCTGGTTCTTAGAAATTATATATTATGATGGGTTGGTCTTATATGTCCCACCAATGCATTGGGTAATGAAATTTTTTTCAGTGGAGATATGTCAGAGCTAACATGGTAGGTTTTTACAGTTTAATGGTTCCTATAACTATTATTATAAGGATGATATGAAAATAATTTCATAATATACCTATTTGGTTTTTCTATTCATTTAATGTGTTTTATTGATTTTTTTTATTTCATGAGGTAATAAAATGGTCTTACGATTAAAGGAAGGTCTAAGACCATTTAAAAGTGATAGGTTTGTTTTTTAAGTTAATGTTTTCAAGAGTTCTCATATTTTCCTATGTAAAATTAATCATTAATTTTTCCTATATTATTTCTTATGAAAAAAATTTGGAATAACATTGGGTATATAAATTAATTTTATGATTACGTAAATGATTCTTTCTGATTAATTTTTGATTTGTAAAAAAGAAAAAATCCTCATGGATTTAAATGTTTTTAAATGGGACAATGCATTTACATTATTTTTATTTCCCTTAATGATCTTTTTGTTCTCATAACATATTTTAAAATTCTTTTCACAAGTCCTAGGGATGTGTATATACTATAAGAAGGTTTAAAATTCATTAATATAGAATTTTCTTGTAAGACAATATTGTTTCCTGAATGAAATAGGAGTGTAAACATAAGAACCAATTTTGTGAAAGCATAGATGTTTCCACTTTTTTATGTAGTGATATTCCTGAATCTATAAATCTCAAAACACGAAACTTTATATAAATCTAATAAAGTTAAATATGATCAATTAAACCCATGAATATGTGATAGTTATGTACCAACTATTGTTGATAATATCAAATAACAGTTTAGATAGTATTATCTTTTGTGATGTTACTAAGAAAGGATACGTTATGGATGATAATATACTATAATACAATAATTAGATAGTCTTTTAGGGTTTAAATGTTATATCATCTAATATTTGTTTATTTTAAAATGATTTTATGTAGAAGAAAAGGGTTGAATAAGGTAGGAGTGAAACAATAGGATAATAACTATCGAAATAAACAACCTAGAATGGGTGGTGTTGTGTTTGATAGTTTTGTTGATATTTTAACTCAAATTTAACAAGTTATAAATGGTGGTACCCTTTAGAGGGATAAAAAAATTCTATAGAGAATAAAATTTCAATAGTGGATCATTTTCTTGAAATAGAACTCTTTGATATTTGGTGGAACCTTAGATATAGTACAAGATGAATGATGGATGAATGATTTGGATATGATATTTTATGTTTCTAGATATTTATACTATGAAAAGTTAATTATTTACATTTATCATCTTTACATTCAATATAATCATTTGTGGTCTTTGATTAAGAAAACATAGGAAAAGGGTGCGATTGACACAATGTAACGGCTAACATTTAAGGATATTTTACTTGAGAATTATAATCCTTATATTTTTACTTAGAAAAGAAAGGAAATTATTTAAGTTGTTTAAAAAGGTGAAGGATTTAATTTCCATATATGATGAAAATTTTACCATATTGGCTAGGTATATAATAATTTTTTCTAGACCATGATAGAAATGTTTTGGATTTTACTCAAGATTAAAACCACATTTACAAAAGGGTATGGTTATCAGTGAGTTTTAAAGAAAGTTTGACTTTATTTGATATATTTTGAATGTTTATATAGAGTTTATATAATTATATAACAATAATAAAAATAACAGGTGTAAGTTGAAAGAAATGAAAAAAATAACTTAAGGAAATATAAAGGTAAGATAATTATTGTTCCTTCCTTTTATAAGTGTCACTATAATCATTATAGTGAATGTTTTTATCGAGAACTAATGTGTTAGTGGGGTGGTATATTAAGACATCTGTATCATTACTATAATTAAAAGAGAAATGGTAATAGTATTTCAATCATCAAAGTCCAATAGTGATGTTTTTAAATTACAATGAGACAGTCTATTATGAAAATGTGTGTTTGAAGATTTGTAAAAAGGATTGAAATCATTAAGACCATGAAGATAAGGATGATGTAAAATAACATCCTTCTACATTGAAAATTTTTAACCATCAAATAAATTGATAAAAGTTAAATTACTTGTTTACTAAAATTATTTCAATATCTTTTTTGATTCGTTATCTTTGGATTCTTTTAGTTTTAGAAAATTTTTATTTAAAAAATGAAATATCACCTTAATAAATGGAGAAAAAAATTGTTAAAATAATCTAATGGGAGTTTTAAAGAAAAATATTTATAAGAGTATTCCATTTATCATCCTTAGAATAGTTTTCTTGGAAAATCATGTTGTCTTAACTATAGATTTCATTGAATTTATTTTTTGTATGGATTAGATTTTTTATCATTATGATAAGATAGATTATATAGATAAAGAATTAATATTCAATTTCAAAATTGGGATTCATTATTATTTATAAGAATGAATTCATATCTATGATAAAATATCAAGAATATTATAAATTTATTAATGATGGGGGTGAAAGTTATCTTTCAAGCATTATTAAAAAGAAGGTTACTATTTATAAAGTGATGTGACTATAGGAAATGAATTTTCAGACATATTTCCTAATAATTTAAGTATTTTTATCCTTAATAAGGTATTATTGTTGACTCAATGCCTGAAGTTATGATAGTTTCAAAACACCCTTATTGAATGGGTTTGGTATAGTTACAGAAATTGAAGTGGTAGTTGCAATAGTTTCTTCATATGGTATTAATCTACCCTAGTACTTCACCAAGGTGAACACTAATTTTTTAGAAAAAAATTAATATGGTTCTATGAGGATTTTCATTGATTATAAATAATTCAATGAAATTAATATTAAGAAAATGTATTTATTGGCTTATATCAATGACATATTTGATAAACTTCTATATAATGATTGTTTTCCAAATAATAACCTATGGTTTGTTTTTCATCATCAAAAAGTAAAGGATAAATGTATTCTAAGGATAGTGTTTCAGAATAGGTATATCCATTATGAGTTTTTTCTTATTTCTTTTATATTAAAAAATGAAACCACAATATTTATATATATTATAAATCAACATTTCTATGAATATTTGGAAAAAAATTGTGAATGTTTATTGATTATATTTTTTTATATTATAAAAGAAATGAGGGTCATGAGAAACATCTATGGATTTTTCTTTATTCCTTCAAACGAAAAAAAATCTGGATAATTTAAAATATTTAAATTTCAGTCAAAGAATAATTAATTCATTGGAAAAATTATAACTAAATATGGAATAATAGATCATTCTTAACGGACTATTGTGGTGGAATAATGGATACGACCTACTAATTTTAAGGATATTTAATGTTTTATTAAACTAGTAGGTTATTAATGAATGTTTTTTGAAACAAATTCTAAATTAGATTACCCACTAACTAAGTTAACTTGAAAAGGAGTTAAATTTGTTTGGAAAAATTATTGTGTTGAATTTTTTTAAGAATTAAAAATAATATTGGTGAATGCTATTATTTTTTTAACTTCCATTATTATTATTATTATTTATAATGAAGATTCATTGCAGGGACTTTTTAAAAAAAAATATGATCTGGTAATTTAATATCAATTATTACAATTGAAAAACCAGGAGAAAACATATCCATCAAATAAACTTGATCTTGTAGAGGTAGTTTTTTCCTTAAAGGTTTAGATGAATTTTTTAATGGGGAGAAATGTGATATATATATATATATGTGTATATATATATAATTATATTATAAAAAATAAATTCACTCCAAAATAGTTGAACATGAAATAAAAAAGATGGATGGAATAGAAAATGGATTATTTTTTAACGTTTCAATATCTTCTAAGTAAACACAACAATATATTATATTCCTAGATTCAAAAAACTATTCCATCATTAATCATGTTATGTTTCGAAAATAAACCCATAATTAATTATTTAATGAATCTAGGATCAAAATTTGTGCCTCTAAAAACCCTTTCCCTTTTTGGTATGTTGTCATCAGAATCATCATGTCCTATTAAATTAATAAGGATCATAAATAAGATCATTGTTTGAAAGAAATAATTGAATTAGTTTGGGAATAATTGTAGTCTATGTTTAATATTGATTATAAGGTATCATAATATATAGAAGGTGGATTTTTGTACTAAGTGATTTTAAATTTTAAATTTAATTTTTTAATGACAATTATTGCTCATAATAGTTTTTCATCCAATTAAAACTAAGATATATAGATACATTTATTAATATTTCCAATGAGATGGAAGGAAAAATATATTTGTGGTTTTATATAAAACATGCGACTTCTCAAAATATTTAATCTTAATGAAATATAGTAGAAGGGGTTTTAAATCCATTTCTAATTTTTGAATGGAAATTTTAAAATTTATCCATGTATTTGATGGTGGAATTGCTAAATAAATTTCTAGGTAAAAATTTGATATGTGTTATCTTAATAATTTGGCTTAATATAAGAATTTTTTTTCTTATTAAAGATAATAAGTATTTAGATCAACTTTAAATAATATATGTTGAAGTGATATTAAAGTTACATTGAGTCCCTATCTCTATTGTATTTTATCTATTCTTGGGTTTACTGCTAATTATTTTAATAGATATTAAAAAGTTTTTGGTAAAATGTTAAATTTTATAATAGGTTTTTCCCTCAATATAATGGATTTTCAGACTAGACAATTAAATCATTATTGAATATGAACTGGGTACTCTCATTGGATTATTAAGGGATTTGGAATCAGTATCATTCATTAGTGGAATTTTCCTATAATAAAAATATTCATCCTATTATACAAATGGTTCAATTTTAGGCATTATATAAAGATTGGTGTGGAACTCTAGCATGATGGGATAAAGTTGGTTAAATAAATTTGTTATAACTAAAATATGAAGACGAGATGGTTAAGATGGTAATTCTATTTTAACAACGTATGAGGGTAGCTGGGAGAATAAAGAATATTTGGGAAGATAGATAATAGGAAAGATTTTTAATTTGAGGTAAGAGACTATATTTTCATTCATATATCTCATTCGAAATTTTTGATTAATTTTAGTATAAAAATAAAAAAGTTATTAGTTTATTTGTTTTTATAACATTCTATAGAAAAAGGGATCAGTTTCTTATCAGGAATCCTTACCTTTAAGTTTTTCAAATGTATATGACGTGTTTTGGATTTCATTCATAATGAAATATATACATGATGAATATGATGTTTTGGTAACTGAAGTAATTAATGTGGATGAGAATATTTCTTAAGTGGAAAGGATAGTTCATATTCATTATCTTGGAGAGAAGGTTTTGAAGAATATTTTTTATTACTAGTTAACATATTATTTAAGAACAATATGATTTAAAAAAAAACTTGGGAATCTGAAAAGGCTAAGAGAGAAGTATCCTCACATATTTATTAATAAATAAAATTATGAGGATGTAATTTATTTATGGTGGAACTAATTTAACTTTAATATTAAATCAATTTCATATATTATTTACGTTAATAATAATATTTTTTGGATTCACATTCAATATATTTACTTTTCTGTCGAAAAACAAGTAGTTTTATTCCATCTATTTTTTTTGATGAATTATATTGTTTTAAAAAAAATCAAAATTTCTAAATTTTATAATTTCAATATTATTAAATTTAATTTATTTTTAAATTAGTCAGTCTAAAATTATAATTGTGTTACTTTTTGTGATTTTTTAAAATAGTTATTTTTTATGTATATAGTGAAAAATAACATTTTTTTAAATACTGTAATTTTTCTGGAATTTTCATGATATGATAATTACATGAATTATTTTAAAACATTTTTATATAAAAAATATATTTATGATAGATAATAAATTAAATTAAAATATTTTTTTGAATATATAAAATCTATGTTTTTCATTTTAGAATGTTGGTAATATTTTATCTTATTAAAAGAATGTATTTTTTATCCTTTTATTTTATTAGGTATTTATAAGGTTAAATTCTATTTTGGATTGGTTTTAAATTTAAATTTATCTCATTTATTTATAGATAAACCAATAATATTCATGGGTATCATTTCATTACATTATTTTACAATAAATTCATTTTTATGCATAAAAATACATTTTAGAACAAACTATTCTTTATGGAATTTTTTATGTTAATATTAAAATTAATTTTTAAAAATTATATCAATTGAATATTTAGTAATATTTTTTATTTTTGGAATGATAAGATTTAATTTAGTTAATAAGGCCCTTTTTATTTTTTTTACTCATAAAATTACTTTACCATGGTAAATGTTTATTACCACAATAATGGTTAAAAGGTAAACTAGGGGGGGGGACTAAGTGATAAGTCTAGAAATATCACAAATTACTATCTATAATTTTATTATATAAGTTCATTTAAAACCCCATTTTCTTATCTTTAAAATTGGGTTTCCTTTGTATCGCTTTCCCTTGTAAATTACATTATATTATTTTATTGTTAAAATTATTTACAAGAGTTCCACTCCTATTAATTATAAATATACCTCTCCACATTTCAATTATACAAAAAATTTAGGAAACTTATATTGAAAAATATTTTCAAAAATAAAAAAACCTTATCCATGTATTAAGGGTGATAGTTTTACTAAAAGACTATTCTAAAAACCATAATGTGTTTTTCAAGTGAGGATATCCAAGGAGGAGGTATTTTTTTGAATCCAGTTATTTCATTATTATTCTTAAACATTTTACAAATATACTAGAAATATATTTATATAATTAAATTACAATCATTATTATTCTAAAATTTTAGTATTATTATTAAACAACAATTTTCTACTTCATTTTAATTTGTTAAAAATTGAAAATGTTTCCCATGGGTGTGTGCAGACTACCAACTCCATAAATGACGTGAATCATTTTTCATCACCACCTCACACATATGGTTATAAATATAGATTAAATGAATAATTATTATATTTATAAAATAATTATGAGACTATAATTATAATCCATTATCTACCTTATTTTACTTATATCCATTGAAATGTGAAAACATTACTCATGTGTATGGGTAGACGACCTCCTCCATGAATGAAGTGTTTTATTTTTTATCACTAAATTAAATGTTATATTATAAGTTTGTATTTAATGAATAAATGTGATTTTAATGATATTATTATGTTTTTATATAGATGACAGAACCATTTTATGATCCTTTTTACCACGTTTAATACACCAAAACATTTTTTGACCGAATGGACACAAAAGGTTTGATGTCAAATTAAATGATTATGTAACTAAATAAAACAAGATAATAAGTGAAATTAATGAAATGATAAATATTTATTGAAAATGAAAAACATTAATTAAAATTTTAAAATAATTAATTATTTCAGAAATTAAAATATATATGTGGTCAGTTATGATTCAAGGTGAGGGGTCTTTCATAGAAATATAATTTTAAATGCTTTAACCTACTTCACTCCCATGTAAATGAACTTTTAAATTAAAAAATAATTTTCTTTATTAAACTAAAAAATAATTATTAGTGTCACCTTTGACTATATTTTACTTTATTTACAAAGATTCAAAGGGGAATCTTTTTAACATTTTTTTATTGGTCGTATTTGAATTTCATTATAAAAGAGTTAAATTTTTTTGAATATTTACCACATAACCATCTTTTCCAACCATCAATTTCATACATAATTATGAATCTTCCACTTCAATTTATCAGTTTTTTCTAATGTAAATTCAATTTCCAAAATTATATTATTTCATAATTTTCAAGAGTTATCAAAGAAAACGATATTTCTTCTTCATGGGGTACCTATAAGTTCTTATGATTAGGCATTTAAAATGATTATTTTATGAGTATGATGATAAAAGTGAAAAACCCTCTTTATTATACTCATTATGTTTACTAGAAATTATATACTCTTGTGGGTGGGTATGATATATCCCTCTAAAGCATTAGGTAGTAAAATTTTCATGAGAGGATATATGTTGGAGTTAACCAAGAAGGTTATCCTTTTTTAAGGTTTATTATAATATTTATTTTAATGGCTATTTTAGAATAATGTACCAAGATTAATACTTGGTTTTCAATGATTTCAAATGAAAATAATTTTATTTCATGAAGTAAGAAAATGTTATTATGACTAAAGGAAATATTCTGAGATTTTAGAGGTGAAAGAATTTTTTATGGAATGATTTTTATTTGTTTTCATGTATTACAAAATAAATTTCATAATTAGGATTTTTAATTTATTAATTATTACAAAAACAATTACGAATAAATTTGACCAATGAAGTTAATTTTTGGTGAATGTAAATTATTGTTTGAAATTAATGTTTATGATTTAATAATGTAAAATTACATATTGATTTTCAAGTTTTTTGATGTACTAATGGGTTTACATTGTTTTTTTATCCCTTACTGGGATTTTTGTGCTCATATAACTATTTAAAATGTTTTCCATCAGGCTTAATGATGTGTAAGGACTATAGAATGTTTTAACTTTTAGTAATCAATACTTATCATGAAATAATAATCTTTGTCTAGAATAAAACATGAGTGTATAAATAAGAACCTTTTGTCAAAAAAATGTTAAATGTGTTGAAGTTTCTGCTTTTTTATGCACAAGTTTTCATAATTATATAAATATTTAAAATGTGAATATCCAATAATGTAAGAATCTTAAATATTTTATAATAAACCCATAATGGTGTGTTGTTTATAAATGAGTTTTTATATCAACAACATTTTATTGAGTCATCATTGGTTCTTATTTTTATATACATGTGTTGAAAATCCAACAATATTCCTCAAAAAGGAAATGGTGCTGTACTCCATTATATATATATATATGCATAAATATAAATCATTGTCTGGTTTTTTATTCCACCATCATATGAAACTTATTTATAACATCCTGAACCTTATATTTTATTTTCAAAAAAATTAAAAAATTTTATAGAATAATCTTCCATGAAATTAAAAAAATATCATCTTCCATAAACATAGTGCTCATTATAAATACATGTGTGTATTTCAAATATAAAATATTTTCTTTTTTATGTTTTAAATAACCATTAAAACATACTCAATGCTATTTTTCGATGATGCAGTCTAAATGAGTATCCAAATGTGAACCTTTCATTATTATTAATATTTTTTTATAAAAATAAATCTAATTAATCTCCCACACATGTGACTGAGTTATATATTCCACACCCCACTATGAACCCCATTTTTGAATAGATTTATTTCTCCTTAACATGGTCAAAAATATGTGAGGTAGATAGAAGTATTTTCATTACCTATATAAACTTCAAAATTACTATTAGAAAGCTTCAATTTTCCATCCCTAAAAGAACTAACATTTAAATCATCAACAATAATTCCATTAGATTTTATATTGTGGAAAATATTAATAAAATAACTCATATCTTTCAATAGTAACCGGCATCTAATATTAGTCTTCAAAAAAATATTACCAATGCTAGAAAATTTTGACGCACTTTCATTTCCCAACATCACATGTCCAGTACTCATCTATGGGTAGTATGTGAAGAAATATAATCAATTAGTAAATTTTTTTATGCAACATAAATCAATAAACCTTTTATTATAATGTAATATGGGGTTAACATTATAATATTCATGAATATTAACATTTCCATCATCAAAAAATACAATATAATTATTTTATTTTCTACCATATTGATTATTTTTCAAAACCTTTCACTTCTGAAACCCCTAGTTGAAGATTTAGGTCCTTCTATAATTATTGAACATTATTTCATATCTCAATATACATTTTTATCACTTCCACCATTATTGATTTTTAATCATAGGGTTGCCTTCCTATACTTATTCCTTATCATTTTATCTTATTTCTTTTAGTTATAGTTTATTACTTAGGTGTACGTCCCTCATCCATCCATTACGGTTATTCATTCATTATTATATCATTAACTATTTCCATGCTAATATATTTATGTGATGAACTAAAAACATACATGACTAGTGTATTACATTTTTTCTATTAAGGAGATAAATATCGATAATCCATGTAACACAACATCAATAATCATTTTCAAGTAATTAATCTGGTCAATAATATATCTAAATCACACATATAATAGATATACTATTTATTTATTTTCAATTAAAGTGGAAAATATTATGTATTAGGTTTCCTTTAATCTGTTTGGTTTTCTATGTATGAAACCTTTAAAATTCTTTCTCTAGAATAGAAGCATCATGTCCACGGGAAGAATGTTAAAATATACACTTGTTGATCCACTACTTTATTTGAGTGTTGTACTTCATATTGATCTGAACTCCATATTAACTCTAGAGTACCGGTAGACATCATCTCACTAGGTTGATCTCCAATCAAATTTTCCAATATTTCCACTATAATCAGCCTAGTTTCCTCTATAATGAACATCCAAAAATAATTAATACAAATAGGACCATTTATTTTGGGTTTCTAAATATAGTTATTAAATGTTATACTCGTAATAATCTTTTGGGTACATTACTCTCTTTATTAAATGAAAATTTAAAAAATCTGACATATAGATGTGTTGGGATTGGTGAAAATATCAGAAATCAAATTTAGGATCGATAAATATGGATGTCAAATGACTAGTTTTTTTCAAAATATAATCATTGGTTGAGATATTCCATTAATTCAATGATAGCATGAAACATTATATATTGCACTAGAATAGTCACCAAAATGTCACTACTAGTTTGAAAAATGTATTGTTTTCTACTAAGGGGGTACTGTAGCACCTTAAAGTTAATCCAAACATGGACTCATTATTAAGAACTCATTTTACCACTTTTTTAGGTCATTTTTTCTTTTGGAATAACCTAAATGAGATATTTTATTGTATTTCATCAAAATCCAATTCCTTATAAATTTTTTTCTCAATAGAATACCTCCCCTAGGTTTTGTCCCTTTAGCATTAGTGGCTCTAATACAAATAGTTTGGGCAAAAAAACTCAGCACATTAAAAAATAATGTTAATTTAATGAGAAAAAAGAATAATATTGGATAATTATATTTTTTAATGGTGTGAATGCGTTTACAAGATAAGGGGTAGGGGTCAGGTTTATATTCCTCCCATGATAAATCATTAATGGATGAATGATATTATAATATATAGTTTATTTCCTTATAGTTTCATGGGATTTTATTGGGTTTTAATGTTCATGAAATTTTGTGTTGTCTATGGTATTTCACTTAACCTTTAATCCTTGAATTTTCCATATCTTTCGTTTAATGATCCATGGTGGCCTAGTTTGTTTACTACATAAAGGAAATATATCGTTGAGGAATTAATCATATTCTTCTAACTAATATTGATAAAAAAATCCAACATAATTTACTCCCAAAATTGAGAGTATCTACAACAAAAATAACAAAACAAATTCATTATTTTATAAATCTCATAAAAATTTATAAAAATTTCATATAAATATTATACAAAAAATAGTGATTTAGGGAAAAAATGTTGTTTAACTAAAAAAGTTCATACAACAAAAATGTTATTTTAACCACAATTTAAAATGATTTAAGGGAACTTTTTCATTGTATTATAAGTATGATTCATTGAAATTTCATTTTTTATCCCTCCACTACACTTAGATTCATCTCTATAGGAAAAAAAATATAGATTGGACTTGTTAAAATGTAAAAAACATTCTCATGAATCCCACAATAATAGTTCTTTAGAATGAATAGTTCTTAATCAATTTCATTGTCTTGTAATTTAAATGTCCAATTACACTCTTCAAAAAAAATGTAGAAAAATTATTTTCACAACCCATATATATTAACCCAAATATGTGTGACAAAACCAACTTCCAAAATTTTTTAAATGTACTTATTATACAACTTAGTTAGAATTTCCAAAATACAATTTCAAGATGGTTTAAAAATTTTATTATCACATTTTTATTTTTAATAGAATAAAATTCTAATAAATTCATTGAATTCAACACATAAGGAAAGAAGACATAATTATGTACTTTTAATAAAACATAATTAGATTTAATTAAATTCAATTCAAAATGAAACAATATTTCAATTAAAAAAGACATCATGCCAAATAATTAAAATTGCAAAAATATAATAGTTCAGCAATCCCTGAATATATTATATGGAGTTTAAACCTTATCTATGTACAAATATAATTCAAAAAATAATTTCTATGTGTTGAAACAATATATACAATGATCTGGTGGTAATCAAGTATAAATATTCTAATATTTATAGTATTTAAAATACACACCCTGTCACACCCAGAAATCTTAAATTTATTATATTTTAATATTTCTTGGCTCTGGGTCCCCGTTCCAATGTCTGGATTGGGTCCCAGTTTCATTTTTGCGACATTTACTAAGTTCAGTGGGTTTCTGACCCATGCGCAGTCACCGTACAGTGGGTGGTAGCCGCGTCGTTAGCCCGGGTGCCTCGCAAAGGTTTAACGACTAAAATAAATAATGTTTTTTTGTAATTATAGCGGGTTGAATGTTCATTTTGTAATAAGAATAATACTATTATTTAAATAATAATATTAGCATGTCTAAGGTGTTATTATTTTATTGCTATTCATTTTTTTTATTCTTATGATTTTAAGTATTGTAATTTTTATTAGCATTATTTTATAGTTCTATTATTTTTATTATTATTGTTTATATTATTATTACTATTTTTTTAATTTATTTAAAAGAAAAAAATCTAACCTAACCCTAACACTAGTGCCGAGCCGCCCCCCACCTCTCTTTCCCTTCTTGCGCCGCACACCCCCCCTTCCTGCTTCCCTTCCCCCTCACGCAGCCCCGACCCCCGGCTCCTGCTGCCCTCACTGCCGGCCTCAGGCCCTCCCGACCGCCGCACCCCGTTCACCGTCCCACCTCGCCCAAGGCAGCGCCGTCCGCATGGCCCCTTATCCCAGCCTCGCTCCCTATTCCCGTCACCCTGCCTTCGCCTCCCTGTGCGAACAGCCGCTCGCGCTGGCCACCTCCGATGGCGCACCCCGGCCGTCGTGCTAACCTCCTTCGGTCTCGGCTCCCTTCGCAGCTCCCCGTCCGGCGCTTCCGGCGAACCCCCGTCGCCGGCCAGCGGCCTCCGACCCTTCCGGCGCCCCTGCCGACCCTACCGGCGAGCCCGCCGCCGACCAGCGGTCTCCGACCCGCTCCAACAGCCCCCCGGGCCTCTCTCAGCTTTTTCCCGGCACTCCGGCGCACCCCCTCGGCACCTTCACGACCCGCCTCCGCTGACCGGTGCTGTTCGGACGCCCCTCGCCCTTTTCCGGCGACCCGGCCAGCGTTCCCCATCCCTGCCGGCACCCCTGCTTCGCTCCAGCACCGCTGCTGGTGTCCCCCGGCCTTTTATGATGCTCCGACCGGCTCCACCACACCCTCAGCAGGCCGCGTACCGGCTTTCGGCGGTCCATCCAGCCGCCACCGTCATGCGCCGGGCAGCGGCGCACCCGATAATCAGTGCGCGACCTCTGGCGGTCTCCCTGCTAGTGCGCGCCGCCCCTTTAACTGGCGCGCAACCCCGACGGTCGAGAGCAACTACGCTGAGGTAGTCTTTTGTGGCTGATCTCTGGTTGTGTTTATTTTTATATTTGTGGTCTGCTGTCTTGTTGTTTTGGTGTTTGTTGCAGCACGTCGACGGGGTAATTCCGCAACGCTGCGGTCTTCAGCTGGCGCGTGCCCCCATTGGTCGGGCACATCCCTGCGCCGTGGTGATCTCGTGTTGGTTATATGTTCGTGTTTTTTTTATGTCAGTTGGGCTATTTTAAGTGTTTCGTGTGTGTTGTAGCGCATTGACGGAATGATTCCGCGATGCAGTGATCGTCGGCTTGCGTGTGCGTACGCGATTGCGCGAAGCGTGTTCCTTCGTCGAGTTCAGCTGACGACTTTGAGGTTGGTTTCCCACTGCGTTTCCCGCTAAATTTAGAATTTATTTATTCCTTGTTATTTTATTCATTTTTAGTAAATTTAAATGTAGTATTAAGTAGTTATTTATAGTGTGGTGATATCCTGAAAATGAAAGCTGTTACTTCTAGCATTTCACTGAAAGTGTTTTTTTGTTTTGTTTTAATTGTGTGTTTTCCTGGTGATGTTACTAAATGGATTGATTAGAGGAAATACCCATTTGTCCTTTAAACTTGATTTTGAAAACTTTAAGTGTGGTTCTTTCTTGTTGAAAAAATGTTTAGCTTTGATGCGTGAATAAATGTTTGGATTTTATTTGAGAAATATTGTCCTTTCAAAAAGGGATTAAAGGTCCGTTTGGCTCTTGATAAAATTGGGGTGCGTTTGGATATTGGAAAATGGGTTTACTTGTGATACCAATGTGTTTCAGTTTTAACATGCTGATTTGAGTTTCTTAAATGAAGTTCTAAGTGAGTTTCTGGTTTTCAATGTGATGGCGTGTCTTATGTCTTTTGGAAACGCTTTGGTATTAAATGGTTTAAATGATAAATGATATGGAGGCCCGGTTGGCACTTATTAAAATGTGAAGTGATTATACATGTATATACGTACTTATGGGGCATCTCTATAGGGTGACTTCCCTTTGAGGATTGTTGTGTAGCGGTGTCCGTGTAAGGGGTTAGCAAGTGCGGTGAGATGAGTCACGCGTGCGAGGGCCTCCCACATACACAGTACTATTAAAACCACAGTGGGATCCTGGGCGTCTTTTAGAGAATCGAGTGACGGTTGCTGGCTAACCCCGATTAGATGGGTTATTCCCCCCTTGGTAGGTAAGGCCTTGTGGGGCGTGCCACTGGTTGGCTGTTAGGGCGGCCAGTTGGTTATTGACTGTGGAATACCATGTCGGCAGGTAGTCTGAACCCGAGTACGTCCATGGGTTTTCTAGGGATGTTTAGGATCGCCCATGGTTATTACTTATAACTTCTAGTTTACCTTTACTTGCATTTGTTTTCCTTGCTTGTTTACCTTCAGTCATCCTTCACAGCTTATACTGTTAGATTTTGGGAAAACGGTTTTCAAATGAAAATACTTTGTTCTCTTTGTGTAAGATTTGAAAACGTAACACTTCTTTCCTTTTTAGAGTGAGTTTAGAGCTAAAAAAGGAATCCAATTTTCAAAAAAGAATAAGGGGAATGTCTCGTGTTTTGATTTTCAAGTGAAAAATTATGAGAGCTAACTTTTATACATTGTAGTTAAAACCTGGAATATGTAGATTCTTTATTTACTGGCAGTGCTTTGGGATTTGTTGTTGGGATCACCTACTGAGTACTTTTTGTGCTCACGCCTTTCTTTTACCATTTCAGTGGCAGGTTCCTTGTGTTCAGGTTTTCCTGGCATGATTCGCTCAGTGATGGAGCGACGTTGGTTTTTAGTTGGGTGGTGACCCACGAGGTCACGTGGAGGTATGTCTGTGGTGTAGTTTTGTTTCTGTCGTTAGTGTTGTTTCATTGGTTTAGTTTGTGTTATTTCTTTTGATCTTGTATTTGTTTGGGCCGAAATCGTTCCCAGCGATTAAATTTTCAATGCCCTGCACTTGTTGCCATCCCGGGGGGATCGGGAACGCCCCTCGGGACTTTCCGCGGACTGGCTCGGGTGACCGGTTCAGGGTCGACCCGGGCTGGTTCGTGACAAAATGGTATCAGAGCAGGTTCTTGTTATTTGGGTTGTCCGGTAGGTTGAGATTAGGACTGTCGGGATTCGAGAGGTAGGTACGGGTAAGGACGTCATGAACCCTCGCCTGTTCCGCATCTCGAGTCGCCAGGGGTAGTCCGGGAATTGTGTCTTTGTCTCTTTCTGGTATGTTTTGGATTGAGGGATAACAACGGAGAAAAACCGATGTTAAATCATGATTTCACATGGAGTAGTGACCCATGTGGAGTCTGAGTACACGGTTTGAATTCCTCCTAGTTGTCGACGCTTACTTGGGACATGGCCCACTACCATGTCGCCAGGTTATGCGTGACTACTAGTCCCTCACACTGGTGTTAGATGCAATTTGGGTGTTGTTTTTGTTCTAATCGGTGTAAGTGAATTGCTGGAAATGAAAAAGGATTTTTGAAAATGGGACTAATTTATTTTAAATGACTTTAAACGTATGAAATGGGTTTAAAAAAAAACTGGAAGCTTTTGATTTGGAAAACTGGTGTTTTTTGGAAATTGGTTGAGAATGGTTTGGGGTGAAACCGCAGGTTCTCTTTATGAATGATTGCACATGTGTGAGAATGCATGGAAAGTGTGTGTTGGTGTGCATATAAAAGGAATCTGGATAAAGACATGTGCAATGGGTCATGGGATTACCTGGGTGTGTTTTTGAAATTCAAGGCTTTGCCTTGTCCTCTAAATTGGTTTTTAAATGGGAAAGTGGTTTTGGAAAGTGATTTTGGTCTGAAAAATGGATTTAGTATTTAGAAAGTGGCCTTGAAAGATGGCAGTTTTGAAATCTAAAAAGAAGGATGTTTTGAAAATTTAAATGAAAAGGGAATGTAAAAAAAGGGGTATTTTATTTTGGGTTGTGTTTGTATTTGATTGGCCTTTGTGATGATTGATTTTTATGAAAGAACTTTTATTGATGTTGCTTCGATTGATATCGGTTTCGGATCAGTGTTGTATATGTTGATCATAAATGCCACCCAGAAAGGTCCCTGGAGTTTTGATGAGGCATGCCCAGTTTTTGGTCATTTTCGGATGTTGTCTTTCCTTCATGGTGACTGGATCCTGTTAGAGATAGTGCAGTGGCTTGAAGAAGTTGAGCGCATATTTAGGATATTGGGAACTCCCGAAGAGATCTGAGTGCATGTTGTTTTGAGTCTGTTTGAATGTCCATCTTTGGATGTGTAGGAGTTGTTTGCCCAGCCATTACTGCAAGTTGGGATGCTATTGTATGTCTTTAAAGCCGTCTTCATTAAATGGTTTACACTTGAAGAGGGGAAGATGAAGAAGATGGAAGAGCTCATGTGTGTTCGACATAACTAACAGATGTGAAATCATGTGTTGATAATTTCAAGGATCTTGTGTCTCTTTTTTCAGAGATAGCGTCGCAAGATCTGATGAAGACTCCTCACTTTAAAGGGTGTCTTCACCCAGAGATCAAAGAGCGAGTTCTCCCTTTTGGGACTATCTTTTGAGAAGTTGGTGCATAAGGTTTTTTTAGCTGAGTTAGTCTCCATAGCGCAAACAGTTGGCAATCCACCGTATCTAGTTTCTCGTGCAGGTCTCCCATCTGATGAGCAGAGTGTGTCAGATGGATCTATTTCTAAAGAATCGTCTGAAGTGGTTATAGCTCCTAGTTCGTCGGACCGTTTAGTGGTGTGCCACCAGTGTGGCTAGTTCGAGCACGTGAAGTCGTCATGACGTACCCCTCCAAAGATGTGTTATCGTTGCGGTTGTATGGGTCACTTGGAGAAGTTCCATAAGAAACGTCATCGAAGAAGACATTGGGACCAAAGAGATTCTAGTGTCTGACTGTGAGGCAAGAGATGCTTCAGCCAACAGAGCCCCAGCCACAGGTCTTGGGGTGAAGCTCGCGCGCAGTCAGGAGTTGCCGAGGATGTGAAGCCTCAGTTCGAGTTTTGTGTTCCAGGTGGGCGGTGGAACGTTTAAAGTCTTTTTTTCCTTTCTTTTTATACTGTCCAAGTTTTGACGTCTTTGTAAGTCCATTGGTTCATCGTGAAGTTGGGATGGAAATGTTCTCTTGTAATTCAAACAGTCTGGTTTGTCTGAATAATGATTCTCTGAGTCGTGCATTTTTCTTAAAAAATATATGTTTGGACCTTGTGTGGGTTAATCTCAGGTTGGTTGTGTTCGTTTGGAGATGTATGTGTCTTTGAAAGAATTGGTGTTGTGGGTATGCTTGGGTACTGTTTGGATTAATTCCTTCTCATAGGTTTTTCTCTAGGGTTTGGGTTTTGGGTCCAAGCCAAAGGTTCCAAGTTTTAGCTGAGGCGTTGTTTCACTTGTGATATAGAAGTTAGCTTGGTTCGGTTGGGTGTTCCCGTGTCGCCCCCGCCCTCCCGGGGTGGTACGTGTGGGTGTTAAAATTTCCACACTAGTTGAGTCCTTGTGGTGGGGAGAACCCTCTTGTATTCTCCCACTCTCTTATGTTGTGGTTTTCTTTGGTCTTATTTGGGCATGGATTCTGGTTCGTTCCATTGTTCGACTGAGTGACTTTCTGGGGGCAGAAAGTGTCTGTGTTGCGGAGAACTGTCACACCCGGACATCTTAAATTTATTATATTTTACTATTTCTTGGCTCCGAGTCCCCGTGCCAATGTCCGGGTTGGGTCCAAGTTTCATTTTTGCGACATTTACTAAGTTCAGTGGGTTTCTGACCCGTGCACGGTCACCGCACAGTGGGCGGTAGCCGCATCGTTAGCCCGGGTGCCGCGCAAAGGTTTAACGACTAAAATAAATAATGTTTTTTTGTAATTATAGCGGGTTGAATGTCTATTTTGTAATAAGAATAATATTATTATTTAAATAATAATATTAGCATGTCTAAGGTGTTATTATTTTATTGCTATTGATTTTTTTTATTATTATCATTTTAAGTATTGTAATTTTTATTATCATTATTTTATAGTTCTATTATTTTTGTTATTATTGTTTATATTATTATTATTATTTATAGCATTATTATTATTACTTTTTTTAATTTATTTGAATGAAAAAAATCTAACCTAACCCTAACCCTAGCGCTGAGCCCCCCACCTCTCTTTCCCTTCTTGCGCCGCATGGCCCCCCTTCCTGCTTCCCTTCCCCCTCACGCAGCCCCGACCCCCGGCTCCCGCTGCCCTCACCACCGGCCTATGGCCCTCCCGACCGTCGTGCCCCGTTCGCCGTCTCGCCTCGCCCAATGCGGCGCCGCCCACATGGCCCCCTGTCCCAGCCTTGCTCCTCATTCCCGTCACCCTGCCGTTGCCTCCCTGTGCGAATAGCCGCTCAAGCTGGCCACCTCTGATGGCGCACCCCGACCACCACGCTAACCTCCTGCGGTCTCGGCTCCCTCCACAACTCCCCGTCTGGGGCTTCCGGCGAACCCCTGTCGTCGGCCAGCAGCCGCCGGCCCTTCCGGCGCCCCTGCCGACCCTACCGGCGAGCCCGCCGCCGACCAGCGGCCTCCGACCCGTTCCACCATCCCCCCGGGCCTATCTTGGATTTTTCCCGGCACTCCGGCGCACCCCCCAGCCCCTGCACGATCCGCCACCACTGACTGGCACAGTTTTGACCCCCTCCCTTTTCCGGCGACCCGGTCAGTGTTCCCCATCCCTGCCGGCACCCCTGCTTCGCTCCGGCACCGCTGCTGGCATCCCCCAGACTTTTCCGGCGCTCCACCCGGCTTCGCCACACCTTCGGCAGGCCGCGTACCATCTTTCGGCGGTCTGGCCAGCCGCCACCGTCATGCGCCGGGCAGCGGCGCGCCCGATAATCAGTGCGCGACCTCCGGCGGTCTCCCTGCCAGTGCGCGTCGCCCCTTTAACTGGCGCGCGACCCTGACGGTCGAGCACATCTGCGCCGAGGTAGTCTTTTGTGGCTGATCTCTGGTTGAGTTTATTTTTATATTTGTGGTCTACTGTCTTGTTCTTTTGGTGTTTGTTACAGCGCGTCGGCGGGGTAATTCCGCAACGCTGCGGTCTTCAGGTGGCGCGTGCCCCCATTGGTCGGGTACATCCCTGCTCCTAGGTGATCTCGTGTTGGTTACATGTTTGTGTTTGTTTTTATGTCAGTTGGGCTATTTTATGTGTTTTACGTGTGTTGTAGCGCCTTGGCGGAATGATTCTGGGATGCAGTGATCGTCGGCTTGCGTGTGCGTATGCGACTGCGCGAAGCGTGTTCCTTCGTCGAGTTCAGCTGACGACTTCGAGGTAGGTTTCCCACTGCATTTTTTGCTAAATTTAGAATTTATTTATTCCTTGTTCTTTTATTGATTTTTAGTAAATTTAAATGTAGTATTAATTAGTTATTTATAGTGTGGTGATATCCTGAAAATGAAAGCTGTTACTTCTAGCATTTCACTGAAAGTGTTTTTTTGTTTTGTTTTAATTGTGTGTTTTCCTAGTGATATTGCTAAATGGATTGATTAGAGGAAATTCCCGTTTGGCCTTTAAACTTGATTTTGAAAACTTTAAGTGTGGTTCTTTCTTGTTGAAAAAATGTTTAGCATTGATGTGTGAATAAAAGTTTTGATTTCATTTGAGAAATAGTGTCCTCTCAAAAAGTGATCAAAGGTCCGTTTGGCTCTTGATAAAAGTGGAATGCGTTTGGATATTGGAAAATGGTTTTACTTGTGATACCAATGTGTTTCAGTTTTGACATGCTGATTTGAGTTTCTTAAATGAAGTTCTAAGTGAGTTTCTGGTTTTCAATGTGATGGTGTGTGTCATGTCTTTTGGAAATGCTTTGGTATTAAATGGTTTAAATGATAAATGATATGGCGGCCCGGTTGGCACTTATTAAAATATGAAGTGATTATACATGTATGTACGTACTTATGGGGCATCTCTACAATGGGACTTTCCTTCGAGGATTGTTGTGTAGCGGTGTCCGTGTAAGGGGTTGGCAAGTGCAGTGAGATGAGTCACGCGTGCGAGGGCCTCCCACTTACACAGTATTATTAAAACCACCATGGGATCCTGGGAGTCTTTTAGAGAATGGAGTGACGGTTTCTGGCTAACCCCGATTAGACGGGTTAGTCCCCCCATGGTAGGTAAGGCCTTGTGGGGTGTGCCACTAGTTGGCTGTTAGGGCGGCTAGTTGGTTATTGACTGTGGAGTACAATGTCGGCAGGTAGTCTGAACCCGAGTACGTCCTGGGGTTTTCTAGGGATGTTTAGGATTGCCCATGGCTATTGCTTATTACTTATGGTTTACCTTTACTTGAATTTGTTTTCCTTGCTTGTTTACCTTCAGTCATGCTTCACAGCTTATACTGCTAGATTTTGGGAAAACGATTTTCAAATGAAAATACTTTGTTCCCTTTGTGTAATATTTGAAAACGTAACACTTCTTTCCTTTTTAGAGTGAGTTTAGAGCTAATAAAAGGAATCCAACTTTCGAAAAAGAATAAAGGGAATGTCTCGTGTTTTGATTTTCAAGTGAAACATTATGAGAGCTTAATTTTATACATTGTAGTTCAAACCTGGAATATGTAGATTCTATATTTTCTGGCAGTTCTTTGGGATTTGTTGTTGGGCGCACGTACTGAGTACTTTTTGTGCTCACGCCTTTCTTTTACTATTTCAGTGGCAGGTTCCTTGTGTTCAGGTTTTCTTGGCTTGATTCGCTCAGTTATGGAGCAACGTTGGTTTTTAGTTGGGTGGTGACCCGCACGTGATTATTTCTACTATATACATGAAATTCAGCTTTAAATATCCACTTTAAAACATTTTCAACCCACCAAACATTAAAAAAGCCACCCTTTACTCAAGAGGATATAAACATTTTTATTTTTTCTCATATTTGGAAAATTCATATTTCAATCTATTTTTATAAATATTATAATTAATTATAAGGTGATAAAATGATAATTCAATCAATCATGAGACCAATAAATTTTTTGATTAGGGGAATTTGGTGGGTCGGTGGTTAATTTTAAAATAAAAAATAAAAAATAGAATATTTAACCCATAAATAAAATAGATAATTAAATTAATTATATTTTGGTGAAATATATGTTACTCAATTCCAATTTATAATAATCTCTTATAACAAAATACTTACTTCTTTATTTTGGTTATGAGTCGTAACATGAATCCACTGAATAATTCAATCTGTATTCTCTATATTATTTAAAATAATTATATATTTTTTCCCATTTTTTTGTAATTTTTTATAACTTTACATTGATAAAGGTTAATATAGTGAATAATGACGAATCATTCCCATTTTCAATTTTATCATCCAAAAAGTGATAACCCACAACTCATATTATTCAAATGTTTTGTTTTATCATAAAGAAAATATATGAAATACCTTCACCACAATAAATCATTTAATAATAATGAAAACAATTATGAGTGGTGGTTGGAAATAGATAATTTTCTTGTGATGAGTCTTAAACCTAAAAAAAATTATGGTTATCTAATTTCTTACTTTTTTTAATATATAAGGTGGGTATCATGATAATTGAGGATTTATAATTAAATACCTGTGACATTAAAAAAATATATTATGATATCTATAGTTTTAGAAAACAATACATACATGTTCTATCTATCATGAAAAATCTATTATTCTCTAATAAAAAGTGAGTTCATCAAAAAATAATTCATAAAATTGGCCTAAAAACCTCTCAGGGTGGGGAAAATGCTTTGGTCCTTCCAAGAGTGGGTTTTAATTTTTTTTCATAAGTCTTAAAAATGATTTAAAATATAGGCCAAATAATAAAACAAATGTTAGAAATCAATTGACTTAAAAGTTTTAATAATATGATCAAACTTCTTACTAATGATTTGGAGTTACAAAAATGTTTAATATAATCATGTTCAATCTTAGGAATGTTTTAAAAAGTATATAAAAAGATAATTATTTAAATAAAATAAAAGTAAATAGTTTTTTTCATTCAAAAAAAAATCAAAATGGAAACAAATATAACTAATCATTGAAAAATATCATAGGGTCATGAAATTATTCTCCTTTATACATATTTAGTTTTATATCTCTATAAAATTAAATATAGTAGGATGTTATGCAAGTTTCATAAATAAAATAATATGATATCAAAAATGAGTGTAATCGAATCAGGATGATGTGACTCCCCCATTTGTAGAATTTTAAAGGTGTGGAATGTGTTTTAAAGCAACATTGATTTAGAAACTATAATGAAAAGTATGTTAATATTGAAAATATAGTTAATAAACCAAAAAAATACGTAAATTTAATATTATAGACTTGACCCTATAGTTGATTTGTAGTTATACAACATATTGCTTGACAGTTCCAGTATCCATAAATAGTCTAAGGTTTGGTGTCATTTCCATAATAAGAACCACCACATGTGCCTTTTTCAAATTTCTATAAATGGAAAATGATCTTAGAATACCCAAAATGAAAAGAAAATTTCCCCATACCATTAAAAAATTAAAAATGTGAACATTCTAAGAGAGGGAATATAATCTAGGGGCCCTACTACTTATTTTTTATATGAAACCCTAGTTGGTATTCATACTATTATAGGGGAGGTAGTATCTTTACCTCAAAAATCTCATTTAATTCATCCTAAACTATTACAAACACTTTTTTTTTGGACTCATCTTCTTAAAAATCAAGAGACTCCTTATCATTGATTATTTATTTTTCTACTTCCTTAATTTATAAGAAAAAGAAAAAATTAGTTAACTATACACTATGAAATAAAAGGTAGTAGGTTTGAGAACTTTACAAAGAGATGTAAAATGAAGTGAAATATTGAGAGTGTTAAAATACATTTAGTAGTTTGGTCATGATCTATTTCTCATATAAAAGTGATCGAAGAACCCGTTCTTTGAATTTCACCACTTCATCATGTTTTGGTACTTTATTTTTTCCTCTTCTTAGGATAATTTTTTTTTATTGCCTATGGAAATTTTGAATAATCATAGTTAATAGGCATTAATAATAGTATAAAATTAAAAAAAAATGAATCAAAATTATTTTCCACTATATTTAGTTGATCTTAACTGAGTTTGTTTTCTTTATAAATAGTGTAGGGATGTATAATTGAAATGTTTGGGTGTTAATAAATTTTTGTGTTATCTTCGACCCCCATTATATGTTTATTATAGAAGTCCATTAGAATTAGTTTAATTTCCTCTTATTATTATGATACATACATAGTGAAATCTTAGAGGGTGGAATTAATCATCCCTATTTTTCCTTCAACTAACAGATATCTATTTAGTGAAAATTTTATGTTTCCATTCTCAGAACTAACTTAATAATTTTATGATCTTATTTATATTTTTATGGGCGTAATTGAATTTAAGAATGATCATGTTTTATATTGTATTAAAATCCATCCATTCATCAATTATTCAAACAACATGTTATTATTAATTTTATGCCCATTAAAATTCATATGTAGGTGGTTGTGGGAAGAAAAAATAATGATTTTTTGTTTGGGAATGTATATCTAAACTTGGATGTGATCTCATATATTTTATTTAATTGGGAGTAAAAATGAAATCCATTAGTTTTAAAGGACTACGCATTATATTTTAGCATTTTCGGACAAGTAAATAAGTGAATGGAAAAAACTAATGTAAAAAAATATTTATAAAAGTAAAAAAAGAACAAAAAAAGTAGTAAATCCCCTATAAATGGTGTTATATTGATTTGATTTTAATTTCAGGGTCCTTATTAATTATAATATTAATCCATGTTGGATACATATTTATAGTTGACCATTATTATCCTGTCGAAGAGATAACATAATTAGTCATTCTTCAACTTTTTTTTATATGCATTTTTTAAATTTATTATTTTTTAAAATGTCAAAAAAACTTGGTTTTTGGATTCATGTATTTTAAATTAATGAAGTTTAAATTAAAAAAGTTAATAAATAAAAAAATGAAAAAAATAAATAAAAAATTGTTTAATGGATAATAATTAATAAAAAATAAAAATTAGTTGTCATCATTATTTATTATTAAATCATATTTTTTTATTTAATGATCTAATTATATTCTATTTCTATAAACAACATCCACTTTTTTGGAGTGAATGTAATTATCTTGTTCAATATCATCTGAAAACTATCTAACCACTCCTATTATCCTTAGAGAATGAGAAAAATTGTAACTCTCTTGAGTAGAATATTTCACCCAAACATCTAATCACACTTTTAGTGTCCTTCTTATCATGGTTCACTCAGATAAAAAATATTTTTATTGAGTGATGTAAAAAGAGTTCAAATTGAACAAACAAAATAATATATGTTTTGAATAATTAAACAGGAAAGAAATAACTATAGTACATTTCATTAATTTATCCATTGCAACATCTCATAATATATAAAAATAATAATACAAATAATAACATTATCAAAATGTATACCTCCCCCACCACTCCCCATAGATTAACTATTTGGTTATAATTATGTGATCATAGAGAATAGGGATATAGGGGAGGATAGGAAATTGATGAAAAAAATGGAAATAAGATGAATAAAAAACAAAAAATAACTCTTTAATGAGAAGAAACTGAAATAATTAAATTTAATATTGTCCAATTGTCCAGATGATCTTAAATCCCCTTATAGGACGGACCCCGATCCCTTAATATAAGTCGAATGTATTATTGAATTATTTAGAAGAAAATATAGATAAAATTTTAAATAATTTTTTTACCATGAAGTGGTAAAATAAATTTAAACTTGGAAATAAATATTACCCTATTTTTTATCTTCAAAACCATTAATTAAATCATATTTAGTGGCTCAACATCATTGTTTCGTTGAATAACTGAAATCTAGTGTGTGAGAATATATTTTTGGGTACAATGTTTTTAGATATTGTTGAGACCAAGATATTTTGAGGTTTTTTTGTTAAGAATAATATTTTAGAAAATATAGAAGGATTTTTAATTGTGGTGTTTTTTTAAATATAAATAACTTTAAAATTATGATAATTCTATTCAATGTTAAAAGGGTCAAGTCAAACTGATAAATTACAATAGAATGAAGTGATTCAAAAATGTGTGATACTATATGTTCATATAATAATATTCATAGTTATATTGAACATATATATTTGATACATTAATAATGTTTTCATGACCAATGGACAAAGGAGTTTTGGAAGCTCTAAATATAGTTGGATCGGATTGAAATAGGTATAAAGTATATTCAATGAACATTGAAAATACATCAAATATATTTTTATGATATCTACTAGCCAAGGAATATTTATAAGATCATTAGGAATAGAGTTTTGTGAACTTTCTTAGTAGAGGTAAGTTAAATGAACATTCATGAATTCATCAGAAAAAAATAATTTTTACAAAGATATTCAATTTTAGTTTTTAGATAAATTATTAGACATGGATTTCTGGTTTGATCCACTAGAAAAGGTTTTTTAAACTGATAAATTAGAATGAGTAGTCCATGTTGAGCCATCAGACAAATGGGGACTGAAAAAATAAAATCCCTATAGTGCTATAGGATAGAAAATTTCGTACAAAGATAACCAAATGAATTCTTATAGAACATTGTAATTATTTTTCAAAGATATTTAATGTGGAAATTATCAATTAGTCATTAAACACTTCAGTAATTGTGAATTAGTATCAAGATTATTTCAATAATTTTTGGATTTTTTAGTTGTTTATAAAATTAGGGTATTAATTAATTTTACCAGGTTTTAGGAAGTTTAAATGTGGCCAACCAAAGAATTTTGTTATTGAGATTTTAAAATTTTGAGTAGGATGTTTGACTTTTGGTGTTTTTGTGCCACCCTTATTTCTTAGAGTATTTCTACCTAGAAAAAGGGGTAAAGTATCATATCAAATGATAGTCTATGTTTTTTCTTACTATTTCATGAACTATTGTTGTTTTTTGGTGATAATGTAAGAGCTTGTGAAATTTAGTGTTTCATTGCATTGGATGTTATCACATCGAACTGCGAATACCAGATAGAGTCTTCCTATATTTTGGTACCAAATAAACATCCTTAAAATATTAGAAGATAAATAGGGAATCTATTAGTATTAATTGAAGTTGTACTAGATGGATTATATATATAAATTGGTGTCAGTTGATCTAGGTTATCATATAGAGAGAATCAGAATGAGGATAATCAACCAAGTATACTAAACATAGAGTATAATATAGATTTTTTTGAAAGAATAAGCTGAAACATTAGTTATTGGACACTATTGTGAAATAAAGTGAAGATAGAGACAAATAAATTAAAATATTGATAATATGAATAATTTTAATGTATATTAGTAATTTTTTTAAAGATTATTGGTAAAGGTTATTATTATGATTGGAAAAATTGTTATATCATATTACATATACAAAGAGAACATAAAACATTTAACAAATATTATTCTCCACAAATGATAGATAATCCATACTTTATGTAACCAATAAAATGATTGTTTTCCTGTAGTTTCATGGTCTTGGTTTATTTATAAAACATTCCATATACTAGCTACATTTATTGATTAGTCACCATTATAAAAACTTATTTTCATGTGGGTGTTATTGTTTGTTTTTTCCAGAAGTTTAATTTATCACTTACATGAGGTAAAGTTTTTCTCTAAACATAGAAAAAATAAAAATATAAGATCAATGATTATCCCACTCTCCATCTCAGTGATCACATGGATCCTGATTGAATCTTTAAAATGATATCAATTCAAATGTTTTATCATTGACTCTTTATTGAAGTTTCATGAAAATGAAGATTATCATGGATATTCCGAACCTTATAAATAGTAATTATATTTGGGTATTAAGTGGAAATAACTATCATATATAGTGAAAAAAATGTTAACTTATATTACATCCTTTTTCATATGAACTAATGAAGTGGTAAAACTTGGTTTCCCTCCTCCAGTAGAGGGTGTTTCCCTAATAGATGTTGATAAAACGAATTTAGTAAATATTGGGAGAAAAAAAATGATATATTTCCTCACTCTAAGAAGATAAATTCATGAGAGTTAACATTATTTAAATAATCAATTCCATCTAGGAATTGTTGAAAAAAATTTATGATGGAAAAAAATTGAATAAATAAATGAAATGAATCTAGAGATTAAAGTATGGAGATGTCAAAATATCAGATTATGAATCTATTTATGATTTTTATAAAACAGTACATTATATTATAAGCACCATAATATTTTTTAGTGAGACATTATAAGAATAAAATTATATTGAAAATATAATAATAATTCTTCCTGATGAATTTAATTCCATGTTTTAATCTTTAGAAGATAGAGAAACTGAAACTCTCACTATGGTTGATCTTTATAGTATTATCATCACATACAAAACAAGAAGATAAAATACTTATAAGAACAAATTAAAATGATTATTTTTGAATTTTATTCATAAATATTTTGAAAGGAATTTTTTAGAAAATTTTATAGAATGAGGTCTATGAATCTCATACTGATGTTAAAGTAGGTAAAAAATTTAATTATTTGTTACTTTGTTTTCTTTAAGGGTGAAAATATACACAGATAAGTATAATGGGAGGTTACCATTGATGTAATTTGGTTTCAGAACATTGGAAAATTTGTACTAAATTGACCAATACTAAAGAAATATCACATAAATGTGGAATAATAAAGAAATTATAGAAGATCTATGAATAAATAGATAGAAAAATAAATTTCCTATTTAAATTTAATTATTTTGAAGTTCTCTAAATATAAAAATAGAAACATTTTTCCAATGTTTGAAGACGATAATAAATTTTACGAAGAATCTAAAAACCAAAGTGATGATGTTGGTGATTTTTTTTGTTGGAAACAATTATTATAAGTTTACTAGTGATGAAAGCAGAAAATCTGAAGATAAATAATATGGGACTTATATGGAGTTTGGGATTAAAATATAGTTTATATAATGTATCATAATTATTGTTAAACATGAATTAAAGAAAAAAAGGTTTTAGAAAGATGATATTATAGTAAACAATAAATATTCATTTCGGAATCAAAACTCTAAGTGGATAAAATAAATTGATAATCCAAAGAATTTACTTTACTGAGGTAAAAAAATCTACATCAATATTTAACACAAGATACAAGTGAAGGATAAATAATTTTATCATGTTCAATAAAAACTTGTTAAAACTAAGGAATGAACAATGAACTTCCAAAACATAGTATTATAATTTAAAAATAGTTATCAGAAGTGTAAACATCCAAAAGACTAATAAATATCATCTTCAGTGTTTAACAACAATGTTAAATATGTCATCATAATAAAAAAGTTAATAATAAATGGTATGTACCTAAAAAAATTAGTGTAATAAATTATGAAATTCTTTAATCATAAAATCTAAAGAAAAAATATTATAACTACAGAATTAGTTAAGGATAAGAAGAAACATAAAATGATGACGTATATGATAGGATGTTAACAAAAAATTAATTACATCAATTATTTAATGAAAATGGTATGAAAGATAATATAAAGAATGTTCATAGTTCTGAAAATCGTGTAGGTTGGTGAATAACATATGCTTTTTATGGATATTTATTGTACTATAGGTTATTTTTTTATATGAAAAACTATATTGATTAAATAATAAATACTAAAATGAATCTATATGGAACTAAGGAAAAATTTTTATGAGAAGTTTACCTACTAAAAAAATACAACCTAAGAAAGTTAGTTTGAAGATTGAACAAAAATTCATACCTCTGAAACAATTTTTGAAATATTTGATCAGCTTGGAAATATTTATCAGGAATGTATTATTATCTTAACATCTCAAAAAAATTATAATATATATCAAAATCATCCCATGGAGGAAGAAAATTTTAAATAGAATTAATTAGTGGTTAATCTTTTCTCAAATCTATAAAAGGGGAAGGATATTGGATATTGAATAATGGGTGTTCCAAATATTTGATCATAGATTTAAATGTGTTAGATAATTTTAAATATTAAAAATATGGGACAATGAAATTTTTAAATGATGAGTCTCATAGAATTAAATTCATTGGATCCTCTATCATTGGAGAAAAGTTAAAATCCAAAAGATGTTATTTGTTTATGCATTGAATGAAAAAATGTTATGTGTTTCACAACTCTATGATGAAATAAATTAATTTATGTTCATAAAATTTGGTTTTTTGTTAAAATTCTTAATTATGGGAATATTTTTTAAGAGAGAAATGAACCAAGGTAATCCTTTTTCATGTTATAGATTCTATATATTAGTGTTATCTAAGTATGATGGTAAAAAATATGTTATGGAACAAGAGGCTAGGGAATATATTCCAAAGGAATATGACTATACTAAAAATAAGAGAATATATTTTTTATATTTTTGATATGAAAAGAATAATATATTGGTGTTGTTTGATATTCCAAAAAGATATGATTAAAAAATCAGTATATAAGAATGTTGAGATTAATTCAACTCACCAATTATAGATCATACAGTTTGATATATGTTGGCCAATGATAAGGAAATAAAAAATAAAGTTAAGTAATTTATTTAATTTATTGATTATTTTACTCTCATTTTATGTATTATTTTCTTTAAACACAAATTAAAGGATATCATAATCATTAAGTTTTATAGGAAAAGTATGGAAAAGTAATATGGATATCTCATAAAGAATATTTGAATATCAAATGGTGTTGAGAAAATGTATGCGAATTTTAAAAATTATATTGAAAAAATGGAAATATTCATGGGTTTGGTGGACCGTACACACCAAAATAGAATGCTTTTTCATAAATAATTAAGAGATATTTGGTTTTGTTGGAATAAACTATACTGATTTAACATGATACTTATCAATTCGTTCGAAGAAAATATACAGGAGAAATAATACAAATTAAGATTCATTTTTTATATATTCTGAACAATGATATTACTTATTATGATATATTTTAAAAATAAACCCTTGTTTGAAATACCTAATTGTGTTTTTATGTCTAAGAATGGTCAAATTGAAGGGTGAGAATCTTTGGATATTTGGTTAATGATGGATGATGGAATCCTTCTTGGATACACATTTAGTGTAAAATAATATAGGTCCAATATTAATGAGAAAGGAATGATTGTTGACTTTACATACTTTAATGTTCTAGATTATTCTAATAGAAAATTTTCATACTAAGATGTCGATACAATAGAAATTGAAGATGATGCTTTTATTTCTATGGAATATAAATGAATTTCAGATGAATGTGATGGTGTAAATGTTGTTCAAGTTATATTTTATTACTAAACCATTTCAAGTGATGATGAAAAATATTAATTATATCATACTAGGATAAGTATAAATGTGGATATCTAAACTATCCTTAGAGATCAAGGAAAATTGGACAAATTAGAATAAAAACAAGGAAAATTTGTCACACCTAATTTTATTCATAGGTTGAAGCAATAGATGTTGATGAATCCTTGAATAATAACGAGTGGATTGATTCCATGTATAAATAATTAAATTATATGGAGAATAATGAGACATGAAAACTTATAACCAAAATAGAAAATAATAATTTTATTGGAAATTTTTTTTAGCAAAACAAGTTGAATGAAAAATGATAAGTGATAAGAACAAATGAATGACTAGTTTGTCAATGATTTTTGTAGTATGAAGGAATTGATTTTATTATCAAAACTCAACAATTACAATATTTATTTTTATTAGTAAAAAATTATTATGTGAGATATTATAGATGGATGTCAAGTCATATTTTCTTAGTGGGGAGGATAAAGAATATGTTTTTATTGATAAATAGAGTTAAATAAAGATTCTTAAAGATGAAATTTATGTGTGAAAGTGGAATAAGTATTTGTATGGGTTGGCGAAATCTATAGGGAATTCATATTCTAAATTTGATACATACATAAGGAATTTGAATTTCAATAAAGGAAGAGTTTACAGTAACCTCTGTATAAAATTAAATCAAAATCCTTCCATAATTGTTTTTATTTATGTTGCTGATATGATATTTACATGGAATAATGAAGAAATACGTGAAAAGTTTTTGAGTAGATAAAGAAGTTATTTTAAATGACTATTCTATAAGAAATTAAATACATTATTTTCTTGAAAATATAAAAAATGAATAAGTACATTACTTATCTCAATAGAATTATTCTATGGATATTATTAGGATATTTGTTATGTAATATTTAAATCATGTTTCTACACCCATTTTAATGGGAACAATGTTATCAAAATATGGGAAATTAATGGAGGTTGATCCTAAAGAGATTATAAAGATGATTATAATCCTATAATATCAAATATCTTGAAGGCCAAAAAAAATTTATACTATTAGACATTATGTTATGTGTCAATGTGAGACAAAGGAATATAATATTATATCTAGATAAATAATTATTATATATATTAAAGTCATGAGTGATATGAATATAAAATATGATAGTGTAAGAAACATTAACATCTTTGGTTATATTGATGCAGACTGGGTATGTTGTTTCAATGATAAAAGAACCACATCAATGGATTTTATTTTATTTGTGAAATACGTGTGACATGGAATACTATGAAGAATAATATAGTAACTACAATGAAATTATAAGGTTAGTATGTAACTAAAACTCATGGTTCAACACAATTAATTTTTATTAAGACAAAATTGAATTATTTTTTAGTTGATGTGAAGTTTCCCCTTCTCTTGGGTTGTGAGAAACAATGTGATGTAAATATCACTAAAAATAAAATGCAACATAATAATTATATAACTTTGATATTAAAAATCACCTAATTAAAGTTAATTTGGTATGAAATGAACTAAATCTATATATATTTTTCTATAGAAGAGAAGGTTACAGATATATTAACTAAACCTTTACTGAATGAAATATATCAATAACTGAGGTTGATTAATGATTTATAACCTAGTACTCTTTAAGTATAGGGTACGTGATTCTCATCCCCTATGTCATATTCTATTTTTATAGAGTTTTCAAATGGGGGGAAAGGACGTAACATAACTATATTCATTGTTATGTTATTTAAATATCAAGTGATATCATATATTTGGGAGAAGTTTTCAAAAGGGTCAAGCTATGATTTTTTCATGTATGGACTATTTTAATAATTTTTCAAAGTGGAAGCAGGAAGTTGGTTTATAAAAGTTTAGGTTCTTAGTTATAAAGGATCTGTTATAAAGTTATATAAATGTAAGAATTCTAGAAACATTTCTGAATCACTAATTTATATACATTATGGTATTTTTGTTCAATGATTCTTTCTTACTACTTCAAGTTTTCTCACTCTATATTAGAATTGTTAGATAAGTAACCCACTTATTGATTTTCAATTTTTAAGTGATTTATCTTCTTTGGTTGAAAACAAAATATAAAAGGGTATATTGTTGATACTAAGATTTTTTTAAGTGTTTTATTTTTAAGAAGAAGTTGGATTGAAAAAAATGGTTTTATAAATTTTTTTCTTTGGTTACCAAATATAAATCACTATAAATTTTTTTATCTTTCCTTACAAAGGTGAATTGATCATGTTTAATGGAGATATTCCAATGGAATGTAGTGATCAGATAGAGTTCCACACTATATGTTCATTTGTTTAGAATTATAGTTCTATCAGTAGATATGTTTGATAATGGAAGAATTTTTTAATGGCCAGTGGAAAGAGTAGTTGTGGAAGCTAATGATGAAGATTGATCACATTGAAATAAGTATAAACTATATAAAATTAATTGTGAAAATCCATCAGATAATGTTTTATAATGTCCACTTGAAAAGGAATTTATATAAGATAATCAAGACCGGAAGTGTAGCAGATGTTCTAAATGGAAGAAAGCTACATGCATATATATATGTTCATCCATTAGAAGAATGTATATAGATACATTAGAAAATGGTTTTTGAATGAAGCGCTGACCACAGATTTTTGAGTTGAGCCACTAGAGAGAGTTGTGTGCACTGATCAGTTGGAAAGGTATTTCCTTGTTAAACCTTAAAAAGGGTTAAACCATAAAATAATAAAATTAAAACGTTACTATATGGATAATTTCAAACAAATATGAGGAGGAAAAGTCCTTTAAGATCTTTCCAAAGTAATTCTCAAAGATATTAAATGTCATGATGTTGAGTTGGTCATTCAATGATTCAATATTCATAAGGTAATAGCATGATTATTTCCATGATTCAATTTTGTTTTAATAGTATTTTGAATTTTATTATTATGTATTGTTCCTATATTTTAGGAAGTTTGAACATAGTCAACCAAATAAAATTATTAGCAGGATATTAAATATTTGAGTGGGAAGTATGAATTTGGTGTTTGTACATCACCCTTATTTGTATGAGGATCATAGTCTATATGAAGGGGTTTGAACGTGTCATGTAAGATGATGGTATTTTAGTTATAGATTATGTTTATAAATTTTTAGGATTAGAAAGAATAGAATGTGAGTGTTCATGAGTTATATCCTCATTGATAGTAAAATCTGATTGAGGATACTAGATAGAGCTTTCTTATATTTTAGAATCAGATGAATAAGGTGAAGAGTTGACCAGAAGAATAGGAAATTAGTTGGTATCAATTTTAGTGATACAAAATAGAGGTCCTATATCATTTGATTTTTGTTGATTAGGCATACTGGATATATGTAATTAGAATGAAGACAACAGATTGAGGAAACCAAACAAAAAGAATTATTAGGATAGGTCTAAATGTAGAATTTGATTTATAATTTCTTGTTAATTATTTTAAAATAAATAAAATATTAAGAATTAGAACATTCAGTAAGTCAATAGTGAACAATTTTAATGAAACGTAATGATAATGTTAAAGCCTATTGGTGATGGTTCTTATTTTGGTTTCAAAAAATATATATCTTATTACCTATATTAAGATCACATGAACTGTCTAAGGACTATAGCGCTTTCCATGTGATGGATACTCCTTTATTTCATTTACAACTAAAATGAAAGTGTTTTAGTGGTTTTATGGTAATTGTTTATTTCAAAACCATACCCATGACTGACTACTTTTATTGCGTGGTGAAACTTTTAAATACCATTTTTCCAATGTGTTTTCATGGTTTTTTCTTTTCAATAATAATTTATCACTAAATATATTTTAAGTTTATTTCTATTATATGATAACATAGAAAGAGAAGATCACTGATTCTCACCCTCTTCTTCTCTGTGACCACATAGATCTGTATTTGTTCTTTTAGAGAGAAAAAAATGTTAATGTTAAATTATGAATATGTTAGGATGAGGTTAAAAATATTGATATTATTTGGTGGGATTGAAGATGATGGTCCACACATATAGTGATATTTATCTGATCGGTGATGGGATAAACTGGAGGTACATGATTTCATCTAAACTACATAATTTTTTAAATAAACATGATTTTTATCATATTGTATTCATGGATTCAAGTATGATGCTGTCTAAGTACTAGTTTTGTTTCTGTATATATATAAATATAATATTAGTAAGAGATTTTCAGGAAACTAAAAAATGGTTGTATTCTGCCTCAATACTAGAATATTATTAATGTTTTATTATGATAGATTCATGTTGGCACAAGGGTTGTACTTTGTGTTAAGATCTAGTGTGGTTTTTTATACTGAATGTTATTTAGTGGGTGATTGGGAGGTTATTTATCCTTATGGATAAAATTGAATTTTTTGTGAAAGTGTGTATACAAGTATGAGGATAGAAGAATATGGGTGGGGGCTTGTCTGGATCAATTTGAAACAATGTATGTATATTCTTAGAGGAAAACTATTATGTGGAAGTGGTTGAAATAAGGTGGTGCTCAAGTTTTGGTCAGGTTCTCATAGATTTCAAATTGTTCATGCGGTAGAGCGTGTTCTCTTGGAGGATCTATAATATGGTAATGGTGGAATGGTTTTTTCTACTCGAAAAATCACATGCAAATCAGGGCCTCAGATGGTGTTGTAAATATTAATGGTTAGTAGCCTTGTATATAATGTTGAATGACTAGTACATTTATTTGTGGTGGGATGGTGTGAAAATAAAAGTAGTGGTCCGGTAAATCAATCTTTAATTAATACAAAATAAACATATATAATTGAATTATCTATAAATATTACAAAATTAGTATGATTTTATCAATTTAATTTCAAAAAATGAAAATTTTGAATGTTTTTAATACATAAAAACAATTATTTAATGATGAATTTTATTATTTCCCTAAAAAGATAAACAAATTAAAACCTTATCTCACTCATAATTTCAAATTCATTTTAGGTAATTGTTTGAGTGTATTATAAGTAAAATATATAGAAAACTCAAATTATATAAGACACCCTTCAAAAAAATAGTAAATTATATAGTATTCAAACTATATAGAATAAAAGGATATATGATACATTTTCTAGATTTCCCATGTCAATAGAATGTTATGAATTTCGTGGTGAAAAATCATTATTTTGAATCACGATGTTTTGAATATTCACACATATATATAATAGGTGGATATATAGTCATGTTAATAGATTTCTCTAGTTAATTTAATAGTATGATTACCTAGGATAATATGATTCAATATAAATAAACAATTATTAGGGATTCACACTTGATAGACTACAATTATAGTAATTCATGTTTTTATATTTCTCTAGATAAAGAAATTTTGTGCCTATAAAATTGAGAGACCATCAATCAAATTAGAAAGAAATAGGATATTCACAATGTAATTGAATTCACCCTCATTGAATGAATTGTAATAGACTAATGGGGTAGGGTAAATTCATTTATTCGGTATATAAATAATAATTAATTATTGAATATAATTTTATACAATCCTAGGAGACCAATGAATAAATATAAAAATACCCACTAACAATTTTGAGTGTGAAACATAGGTTTTTAATGTAAATTATTGATAGAGAATTTTCATATGGAGAAAATTTGAAGTTGGTATGGTTTGTTATTAAATGACCACTTAAGACAAAAGAATTTGACACACTAGGTTCCCATTTGTAACACCCCATGGGTTTACTACATATCTTTCATCTAAATAGATGTTGCACATTTTTTTCACCAAAAACTCAAAACTAAAACAAACTGTGATACATTTTATTGAGATAAAATATTACAATACAAGACAAACTTAAATACATTATGGGAATAGAATATGAAAATCATTAAGAAAAGTACAAGTGGAATTAATTTTCAAGTAATATAAAATTCCATGAACATGAAATAATCATCATCATATTTTTTTATGAAGATCTTGCACCTGATTAAAAAAATGGAAAACATGAAATTTTTTGGAACATAATAGAGTTGTTGAGGGAGATAAAAATAGGATGGATTATTTTAGTGATGTTTTAAAGTGAGTATATATTAATGAAATATGACTATTAAATATATGGTCGATGGATATATGGTCATTTGATAGACTACCATTGGGTACATTGTCATTAGATAGATGACCACTGGGTACATGGTAATTTTATATATATTCATTGGTTAGGAATATATCCAATTGGTATATTTAAAATTTTTAATCATTAGTAAAAAATTAAAAATATCTCAAAAATAAAAAATTATAAAATAAAAGGATAATATTAAATTGGAATAATGTATCACTGAAAATATTTTTTTCATTAGATATATATATTTATATTAATGAATGATTTGATGTATTTATAAAATTTAAAGAAAGATTAAATCTATATTGGTAAAATATGATGTCTAAAAGATAAATAATGAACTTTAAGGTGATGTGAATACATTTTTTAAGACTAAAAAATTGTGATATTTTATAAAGAACATTTTTTAAAAGTAATTTGTTATAAAAGTAAACAGATTGAATACTAATGATCAATATAATTTAATTATTAAATGAATAAATAAATAAATTAAGTATTTTTAATAAGTAATTGATATAAAATATTATAAATAAAACATAATTTTTTAAAAATTTATTTTTTATAAAAACCGTGTTTTTAATATATGTTTTATTTTCATTAAGAAGTAAAAATTATTATATTTAGAAATTTAATTTCATTAAACCGATTCAAAATTTTCAATAACCACGTTAAAATTAGCTAAATATGTCATTTTATTTTTATTTTACAATAAAAAGAAGTCACCAGGGTAAAAAAACAAAATTAAAATTATAAAGGTAAAATAAGATAAAAAGGTTCAAACAAAGTGTTAAAACCATAAAATTTATTAGAAAAAAATAAATAATTTTTTTTAGATGATGAGATGAACAACCCATATAAAATATTTTTCAATTTTTTTCACCACTTTCCTTAAAAAACATGAACTATATAAATTAATGAATGAATATGTGTGTAAATGCCCTTAAAAACTCACCTAAAAATTTTAATACCCCTATATACCACTCAAAAATTTCATTTATCTCCTAAATATATAACCACTTCCCCTCTCCCAAATACCTTTATTACTTTTGGTAGCTTCTGGTCCCATAACAGAATCCTAAATCCATCATTTTGTCAAAACCTATGTTGAGAAGGAGAAAAATTATCAACATTGAATGCTCTTCTCTAACTTTTCCAAATATTTTATCATATAAAATATTAATAAATATCATTATATTATTTAATGTTTTTATATTAACATATTTACTGTGGTTTTGAAATTATATTACAATTATATTACACTAATGTTTTCATCATTCATTAGTATATGATGTTCTTTTTTTTGGTTGGTTCAACCTTCTACATAAATGATGCTATATGAACATCACCATATTTACCAATAATATGTATTAAGAAGTTAATATTAATAAAATATTATATTATGGAGTAATATATTCGTTAAATATGTCTATTGGTGGAGGAAAAAAATTGAATGGTGTTATAAAGTAACTTGTTGTTATCGATGAATTACCCAAAGATTACCCATCATGGATTCTATTACTATAAAGCATACCCTTACCTTCGATAATATTAATAGGGTAATAAATGATAAATTGAATCAATATTATTAAAATTACATGACTAATCTAGTAATTATTATCCTATTATCAATGAACAAGGATCAAAATCACCATTATGAAACTTGTACGAAATAATCAATGTTACTAACATGAAATGATGATGATAAACTATATAGAACTAATATATATGAAAGGACTGATTATAATTGTATTTCATAAATTCTAATAGATATTATGAAGGATATATAATAAGTTATTAAGATAATTATTTTTATTATAATAGTGACTAAATCACTTTTATGGATGTTTGAAGTTAAGGTAAGTGTTTTATTTTCCAATCTCATTTTCACTCTAGATTGTTTATGAAACATTACCTATCATCATAAATTTTATATTATACCCCTCTAAAAATACATGTATTTTATTACCCTATATTTATTAATAGTTTTTACATTCCTCCTACCATTTTACTTCCCTTTTTCTCATTATTGAACCAAACAAATTAACATAAAATCGATCGAACATATCTCTTCATCTCAATTGGGAGTATTTATCCTCTATATCAAATTTTTTATATTATATTATTTATTTTTAATTTTATGATTAAAAAAATTAATTTTTTTAATTATAATTCAATTTAATTATATAATCTGAAAATTAATATTTCTATATATTTTTTGTAAGATAATTTTTCAACTGTCTCGAATTTATTTTTAGAAGTGTGAAAAAATATTATTTTTAACTAATTTTGTATAAAAACATTCCCCCACTATTGTCTCTATTTATATTTTTGAGGATTACTTTGTATGTTTTTATGGTATTCCAAAATTAATTATTATCTTCATTATTTAATGAAATATTTTATTTTAATTAAACATTATCAACAATTAAAGGATATTTTTTATTTTGTACAGAAATTTGATAATAATTTTATAAATAATTTTCCATATATTTAAATACATTTAATGATTTTATGAACTATTTAGTAATTTTCTTAATGATATCATCAACCATATTATTCTAAATAGACTGTGAACATTTTTTTGGAAATCATTATTGAAATGTTTCTTTCATAGGGGTAAATTAGGCCAAAATGAGATTATGAATATTTTTTGTTCAAGTGAAACACATATGTATGGTTTCTAATTATTTTATTGAATGGTATTTCATATCAATATAAACAATTGGGTAAGTATTTATCTATTTTTTGATCAAGATAGGATATATCTTATTATCCCATGTCCAAAAGGGTTATGGGACATGGGTTATCACATGAGTATAATATGTTATAGGTAGGTGATTTGTCTAGTCCATTATGATCTATATGTATTTGTAGTTAGCATTGAAATATATTATTATTTATATAATTATGTGTATATCACATTAATATTCCTATGTTAAATTTTCATATCTCATGAATTTTAATTCATGTTTTAAAACTCTTATTTCTGACATAAAATTAAATATTTTTATATTGTCATGGGGAAAGTGGAATGAGATGTTATAAAATAAAGAAAAGTTCAAGGGTGGTAAAATTAGTGGATCCTAAGGTAATACCCTTTAATGTTTTTATTGAAAAATATAGTAACAAAACATATATTAATTTTTTTTTTAGAAACACAGTTTGATTTCCTTTGGAAGAAATAATATTATTCGCCTTGTTCCCCTCATTACGTGTGTGCAAAATCTCCACATTCGAGTTTAGAATATTCAGGTAGGTCCTGATAATATAAGCTATACTCTAGTGTCTATAAGTGTATCCCAAAATGAAATAGACAAGAATGGAGGAATAATATTCAATAGTGTAGAGGATGATGTTTTGGACATAAAAAAATTCTATACCAGTTAAAATGGAACGTGATTCTGCAGGGGTGAAACATCCCTCTCAAAAGAATGTTGAGAACTCTAAGATAACTAATCCTATGGGGTTTAACGTCCAGACCCAGTTCAACCCCAAACTGGTGACCAGACCAGTCACCACATGACCTCAAGTGTGTCTCCCTATATGCCAGAGGCTACCGGCTAGCAGTGAGGGTCTATGGATTGTTAGTGGGGAGACTATACACTTATATTAGAGTTCAATAATATATAATCGAAATAAATTATTGAAGCAACCTAATAAATGATAAGCAGTGAAAGGTATACTTTTATAAAACTTGAACAAAAGTGGAAAATGCCAGTTTATACAGTAGACGAATGCATGACATGATAATGATAAAAAATGGAAAGCAGTAAACAAAATATCTTGATTTACATTCCACTATATAAATAAAAAAAATTCTTAAATCCTTAAGAGAAAACTCCATTAGCTTCCTGAGATCCAGCTCAGTCCTTTTCTCCTGTCTCCATGTAGTAGCATACATCAACAAGAAAGGTCCAAGGTCTGTATTCTTGTGAACAGGAAAGGTCTACTCGGGTAAACCAGTGCAATAGCGGCCTGAGTAGAGTTTGAGATATACATCTCAGTAGGCCGGAACCACTGGTGTCTAGCACAATCCAGACAATGAATTATAAATAGTGTGCTAGTATAATGAAGTAACAACTAAATTGAATAAATAAACTACTACTCATCCAGGATCCTAAGGGACACCTGACAAAGATACATGCTCTGGCTCATAGTCATAAATAAGAGTCTAAATAGAAACTATACACATATTTTGAATTAATAAACTTTTTAACACATTAATTTATATTCTTTGTTTAACTGCATAAATCCCAGGGTTACCCTAGATACCCTTATCTAAATACTTTCCTCAATTGTTCCAGGGTCTGAACCATTTCCCATATTCAATTCAAAATTCATTACATCACATTGGCTTTCATTAACCATTTAAATCAGTTTATGTATGACCAATTAGACCCACAGTCCAATGTCAATTAATGAGTGTAGAACGTCATGCCTAGCACCCTCATGAGTATTTAGAGCATCAGTGCTTATCTCACAACCCATTGGGTTTTTGAGCATCAGTACTTGTACCATAAAAGAATATTTATATGCAAGTAGGGTGTATAACACCATGTCTATCACCCCATGAGTGTTTGGAGAATTAATCCCTATCTCATAGCCCATTTATCAATCATACATATATATTTATAATTGGTGTATAAATCTATGTCTATCACTCCAAAACCATCCATTAATTAACTCATAAATTAATTAATCAAATCCATTAATTAATTAAAAAACTAATTAACAACATAAATCTCCTGTAAAATAATTCTACAATTAATTAACCATTTAACATCTAAATAATTAATAACTGATTAACAATTAATTATTATTAACCACAAGGAAGTAAACTAGATAATTATCTCAACATTTAATTATCTCAATTCCTTTACCAAAAACATGATAATTAATTGACCAATCAATTATCCTTATTACGTTACTAATCTTATCAATTTTTTAAATATACCGAATCTATAAGTTAAAAAAAATTAAATAATTAGACACTACCATTAATTAAAACATCAATTAATTAATCTACAAACCAAATCACACCCCAAAATTAATTTTCCAGAATTAATTATCTCGTTATAAATATCAACTCTCTACAATTAATTGATCACATCATTTACATTTAATTAATTCGCAATTAATTAACATAGTTCTACGAAGTCAACATCTCTTAATAAATTTAATAATTAATTAAATCTATTCATGATCCTCATCATACCATGATTAATTCAACAATCAAATATTCACTTTGTGTCATCCACACATCATATATCAGCACCAAAATAAAGATATATGGAAAACTCAAAACACAAGAAAACATGATAAAAAAATTCCACTAATTTTAGGTCTGAAGGAAGAACAACTTGATTGAGGGGATTTATTACAAAAACATGATATTACTTATCACAAAAATACTTATGACATTTATCATTTTAAATCATTAAACATGCTAAATTCACATTAAGAGGCATTCAATATAAATACTTCACTACATGGATTTAATTTATAATAAAAGTTTAGTAAGAAATTTATTAATTCATTTATAAAATTTAGGTCTTGTAAAAGTAACTTGAGGTGGAACCAGATTGAAAATGCACCCCTTAGTGCGGCAGAGACCAATGCACACCCAAAATATTAACCGCATCACAAAAACACCATAATCATCCAAATCATGGGGTGAGAAACCAAATAACATGATTAAAACCTTACCAAAAAATGGTTGTGATGTACTGAAACTGAACCTAAATGCTTCTCCATTGGCGGTGATAGTTGGAAAATAGACCAACGGGTCTAGAGGAGCACATTGTACAACCCTAGAACTAGAGAAACAAAGAAACCCAATTAATCCCTAGCATTAACATTTAGGTCGAGAAAACAGGGTGAGAGAGGAGTCAAACAACCGATGTGAATCATGAAACATACGTTGAGGGACTCACCTTGACGAGGTGGACAATATTTGTGAAGACACCGAGAGGATTCGAGTGCGTGAAGAGGAGCCGACATTGGGGTGTTACACACCTCATAGGGGGTGGGGGCCTGGTGAGTGTTAGCTTCCCCTACAGTGCGCCTCCTCCTTCATTATCTCCCAATCAACTAGTTAACACCCTATTAAACTAATAGATATAATATAATAATAAAAACATTTATTATTCTCATTTAATATAATGTTTCTTTATTAATTAACCTTTAAATAAATGTTTTATAATTAATTTTTAAATCCTCCATTAATCATCCAATTAAATTATTTTAATATTTATTTAATGAAATAAATACAATAATAACAACAACATGATTATTATTACTATTAAATATTTATTTTATTTAAAATAAAAAAAATCATTTTAAAAACCATGTAACCACGCAGTTGACCTGCACGATTTGACTAACCGTGTACAGCCTGATATCTACATTTAAAACGATCCCAAACAAACTTCAAATTCAACTTAACCATGAATTTAATTAAATAAAACCCCTATTTTGCTTCAATTAATAAAATTATTCATTACATTGAATTTAATTAAATTAAACCCAACTATATATTTATTCCTCATTTAATATTACCATTTAATATTACCCTTCTTCAATAACACCCAACTCCTTATTTACACATCTTTTAATGTTACCCTTTATTGATAACCACAAACTCCTCATTAACAAATTATTCACTTAAATTCATTCACAAAATTTAATTTAATAAATTCCCCACTTCGTGTTATTTAGTTAAATTATCTCACCACAATTTTGTTAAATTAAAAACTCAATATCATCATTATTTAATTAATTCTCTTCAGACAAATTAATTAAATAAAACCTCCACTTTTTATTGATTAATTAAATTCCTATTGACCTAGAATTTAATTAAATGAAACCCCAAATAACTCATAAAACTCATTTCAACCTCAAATTAAATGGTTGAAACCTCCATAATAATGACCATCATTATTTTTATCATCAAATAAACCACTTCTTTGATAAAACACAAAAATCCCAACTACACATCATTTAATTAAATTCCATTTATCTAAATTTAATTAAATGAAACCACTGTTTCAAAACATATAATTAAATACCCCTTGTCCTTGTGTTTAATTAAAAAAACCCAAAATACATTTTTATATTTCTTCTTAAAAATAATAAGAACCATAATTAATAATAATTATTATACTCATAAATCCATAATAATAATAATTGTGTTATTATTATTATTCAACCATAGAAAAAACCCAACACCTCTATTAAATAAAAACACTTCTTTATTAATTATGAAACTCTTTATTTAATTAAATTCAACTTCATTAAATCCAAAACTCCTCATAAAAAACATTTCTTTGAGATATCCAAAGGCCATATTAATTTTATACAAATGTTACACCCCATTGATCATGAAATTAAAATATTTTAACATCCAAATAATTTATGAAACCATAATAATAAAAATAACATTATTATTATTAACACATTATTCTATTTAAAAACATATCCCCCATTTAATATTATTTAAATAAAATAAATAAAATATTAAAATGGGCAAGCTGTACGGATTAGACCAAAACTGTGCACAACTCGTGCCGATCCATTAAAGTTGACTTTTCCAGATCTGGTACTCCCGAGACTTTTAATGAAACCTCTAAAAATTATCAGTTATTCACCCAAGTCGAAAAATAACGTCTTTAAGTGTTCCAACACTCAAAATAATGTTTTATAGCTCTGTTAAAAAAATACCCATCGATAAAGGGAAAAACCAAAAACCTTCAAAATTTAAACCTAGTTAAAAAATACAGGACTTTGTAGTTATCATGGAAAAATACACCAAATCACATGATACATTGACCATATGAATGATACGTATTTATTTTGAACCCCTATCCTTGAACCTTCTTACATTACCATGAACCATTTTTATCTGTTAGAAGAACCATTTTACAATACTCGAGTGAACTTGATTCTAAGGGGATTATGAAGAGGATATTCCCTACCCAAACAAATACGATAGATGTAAACATATAGAGGATACATGATTTAAAATATACAAGATTATAATCCATCCCATGATGCTGGACTACTTTGTTACTAGAAAAGATCACTATAAAACTAGTGGAAATTAGAATTCGATGATCATAAGAATTAAATTATCCACTAGAATGATCATGAAAGCATGAATAAATAATTTAATCCAATTATTCATAGACACCATTATTTTCCATGATTCATCTAGTAATGGACTTGATAAGGAAATTTTTATCCCCATAAAAAAACTAGTGCATCAAATATTTTGAGTTTACATTCAAAAAGGATAAACAATTTTAGGATTTCTTGACACCGTAACTCTAAAAATCTACATTTTTGGATGGTCTTGATTCTAAAGACTCCAAAAATAAGACGTTGAACTTGATTGGATTGTATTTTTCCCCAAAGTGTTCTATATGGGATGTTAATATGGTTTTTAACATGGATATGTTTCTAAAAGAAATAAATAGTGAAATTTCCCAATGGAGAGCATGTGATGATTTAGTAGTCAAGTTTAAAAAAAAACTAAATTTAGTTATACGTTTCTCTCTGATGATTATTAATAACATTATCTAAGAACTGTGATAACTCAATGGATTTCTTGATGTAGGAGTTAGGGACATGGAACATATTGGAGAGATCTAGCTTAGTTGTCTGACCATAAGGAAATTCCCCCTCTACCTATTTTATATTGACAATTATATAAGATAATGAAAATATATTCATTATATCTTTACCAGTGATGAGATATTGAAGTCCCCATGAGACAGTAAATAAGGGATCTACCATATTGCTACCTTAGGAAAATGTACCTTAGGCAATTCTCCCAAACCACCTCCCAAGAAATCATATACTATATAAAAAGTATAATTTCATTTATACACCTAAGTTTGATGTCCCTTTGATTAGTAGGATTGGATAATTTAGACATGTTATCCCAATTATGTCGACCTTCTTGATCAGAATACCAAAAAAAATAATGAGAGAAATTTTTCAATATTCATAATGAAATCCTTCAGGGGCCTACAAAACGTGATAACATGCATAAGAATATAGGATAACATAGTATTTTCCAATGTGACCCGACCTCCAAAAGAGATAAAGTGATATTACAAGTTTTTATTATCCCTATGATTATATTTGTAGTACTTTCAAAGTATTGAATCCAAATTGTTTCCTTGAAGATCATACACCCCATATAATTCATTGAAAATTTAATTTTAGTGATGCACCACCTCTCCTATATATTTTTTATAACATCTAATTATATAGGTGTTGGGTATATAGACCCCAGTTTTTTAATGTCAAATTTTCCCTACTTTTGATACAATACTCATTTAGGATTAAATTAAAAATTTTACTTGAGTTGATTCTACAATTAATGAAATAAATCATTTCCTCTAAATATAATATTTGAAAAATTATTTTAAAACCATATTTTCATTTATATAGATGAACCAACCCATTAAAAATTACATTATTAATGTTTCTAATGAAAATATAATAAGAAAAAATGATAATATTTAGAGATATTGGATCACCATAACAAATACCTTTAACTAATTTGAATAATCGAAATGTCATTACCATAAGATAGATTGTAAACTATATAGTGAAAAAGAAACAAAATATCATGTCACATACTCATTATAAAATACCACACTAGATATAAAATTTAAGAATGAAACCCCACACCATCCTATTATATTAATTTTTATGTTAATATTAATCATAATTTTAAACCCGATCACTTTAGAATAAAGGATATAAATAATTTATTAGGCTAGGGTGATATCATCATGAATATTTATCTCTTTTTGAAATCCATGTTTTCTTCATATATTTGATGTCCCAAGAAATGTGAGATCCTTTAACGACTATGTACCATGATTATGTTCTCATACCCACATTATCATATTATTATTTATGATCATTGATTAATATCTCTTATGTTTAACTTTATTGAGAATCAGTTCCCACCCTTTCTCATGCTTTCATTCTATAGGTTATGAAGAATAATGTTATGTACAATGTGTCTAAAATGGTATCATGTGGCAACTTTTTGTGGAATATGCTAAAAATGTTGTGAAATATGTTTTTTATGTCACTAATATCCAAAAATAAAAAACCTTTAGGTTCTGGTGTCTAATTTATTATTGATTTAAGAAAAATAGTGAGGAAATTATATAATATGTTTTTTTGTTTTTCATGGGTTCTATTAGTCGGTATCAAAGTGGGGTATAGTTATTTTCCTGGATTAGGATATTAATAATGATAGGACATAACCTAAAATAACCTATAATGAACTAAAAGTGATATTGGATGAACCTATAATGTCTTATGTTTAAATAAATGTGTCATAATTTAGGAAATATTAGGGATGATTTTCCTTAATTTATTATCTATTACTCTGATTATTGTTGATGCATGCTCACACTAACCATTTTGGTTTTAGTAAGGGGTGAAAGATAAAATCTTGAAATTAGTGTGGTGATGGGTGCATATAATTTTGAAAACATTTTATTTCAGAATATTATGTGCATTACTTCATATATTGAATTTTTTTACTATAAAATTATAACCCTGACATATAGATAATGAATTATTAGAAAACATTGAATGGAATTATTATTACATATCATTCTTATAAATACCCTTTAATATAAGTTTGTGAAATTTTGCTTCATAAATATGAAATTATTCTCCCTTTAGTGGAATTTTATGTCATTTTGGTCATGGATTAGCTCTCTCTCCCTAGATCCTATATTAATTCTCATGATGTTGTAGTCACATTTCATATCCCAAATAAACATATGATCACCTATAAATGCAATTATGACCATGAAATCCATATGAAAATTACTTACATTGTATGAGACTGAATACCCAATCATGAGGGGTATTTAGAAAATATGGTTGGGTAGAAACTCAATACTGAGGATACTATTATTCTGAATGAGTGCATTTATTTTTTTCTTGAATATTTTCTTGTTATTACCCTACATTATAAGGTATATTCTTCCATATAACTTATACCTTCTTCCATAACTATATCAAATAAGCTTTATGAAATTTCCCTAATTGAATTGGAGTAATTGAACATGAAATTCCAAGATAATATGGATATCGGTTTCATACACCAAAGTGATTCTCCATTGGGTGCACATGTTATCTTTGATAAGATGGAATATTGATCAATGATTCTCTATATTTAATATCATCATGTAAAAAAGATTACAGTAATGAAAATGTATCATAAACCCCATATTGATGTCTTTTTTGATCAAATATGAGGAGTAAAATATTTCTCCATGATTTCCCATTGATCTAGATATAATAAAATAAGGGTGAAAAGAATGGGTATACTAAAGGCATACTTCTATAAAATACATGGGCACAATGAATTCATAGTGATTCCATTAAAACTCTCAAATTTACTTTCCATCTTCATATATCTAATAAATAGATTTTAGGGGTTAACTAGATATATTTATGGTAGTATTTATAGATGATATCCCAATATGTTTCCAAATCAAGGATGAGAATGAATGTCATTTGTGATTTTTTCTAAATACATTGAGAAAGGATAACTCTATGTAAATTTTTAAAAGTGTGAATTCTTTTGATAAAAATTACCATTCTTGGATCATATTTTCATAGGAAATAGTATATATGTATATCCTTATAAGATATATGTGATTAACTAATATCCTAGATGAACCAATTTTATAAAGATCTGTTACTTTATTATATTGGATGGATATTATCAATTTTTTTGAGAAATTTATCACAGTGGTGAATTCCAATAGCCAAGTTGATTCAGAGGAATTGATGTACCCATAAATAGATGCATGTAAAACAATATCAAGAAGAACAAGATAAGGTGGGTTTTTGTACCTATACTAAAACTACACTGTAGTATAGAAGATCTTGTGATATATAGTGATACATCAAATAGGGGATTTTTATTTCAATTCATGTAGAATTTCATGTTGTTAGCTTATGTCTAATGTTAATTAAAAATTACGATAAAAAAATACCTGATGCATGATTTTGAGAAATAAATGATAACATTTATCATTAAAGATATGGATTCTTTATCATTATAATTAAATGAGAGAAATTTGGAATGATCAATAGAGTTTAAAGTATAAATTCACACATAATGAGTTGATCATGCATCGAAAGGGATGGTTGGAGTTGATCAATTACTATCAATAATATAATGAATTACCACCCTAGGAAGGTAAACAAAGTGCCTAATATTTTGAGAAGGAAGTATCATGTATCCGTATCTATTGTTATTATTTGAAGAGACACAATACTCATAGTTTTTCTAAATATTGACCATAAAATATTAATTGAAGGGGAAAAATATTTTCTTACCAAAATTATTACTCAATCTTCAAACTATATGAAGACTAGGGAGGCATTGAAGGAGGATCTGGAGCTATAAAATGAGTTATTGGATGACGAACCTTGATAATAATACTATATAAATCCTAGAATCATAATAATGTATTGATATCTCTAGAATAAGTTTCGGTTAGACAACATGAAAAGGTAGATTATGGAATATGTATCTCAATACTTGGTATGCCAAAAAATTTAGCTATAATGAAAAATTATAACGTTGTCATGAAATTATTACCCATACCTATGTTGAAATAGGCTAAATTACCAATAATTTCATTATATGACTTCCTATGAATTATAATGGCCATAATTCCATTTCGGTTTTAGTTAATTTTCAAAATAATTTAGAACATTTCATTGTTATTTGAGAGGTTTTCTCACACAATTAACTTTCTACAATTTTCACAACAGAGGGTATTACGGATGCATAAAGCACCACTCCAAATTATATATAATAAATATCTAAGATTTTAATCAATGTTATGGATAATTATTTAAAAATAAATGGATATGGAACAGATCTTCAATGGTACTTATCATTCTTAGACTGAGGTTCATTGTGAAATGAATTATTAAACTTTAGAAGATATATTGAGATAATTTTTAATGGATTTATAAGGAGGTTGGGATCAACAAATTCTTCATGTAGAGTTATCATATAATATCATTTTCCATTATAGCATTAATATGGCACCATATTAGGCTCTAAATGGGATGAGGTGCAGAACTCATACATGCTATGATGAAGTTCAAAATATTAAATTTTTATTATTAGATCTTAGGAAAGAGATGTCATAGAATATTCATACCATTTAATGGAACACTATAATTGGAAAAAACTAGATATAATATCTTTATTAATAATCATCAAATAGATTTAGAGTATGAAGTTGGAGACAATTTATTTATTTGAATATCATCATAGAATAAGGATTTGATATTAAAAAAATTGAACATTGATCCCAAGATACATTGGCCCTTTAGAAATCCTTGATCATGTGGGGATGTAAACTTATCAACTTTCACATTCATCAAACCTCTACTAGGTATATGATTCATTCCATGAATATCTTTTTAGGAATTTCATTCCTGAATCTCCACATGTGCAAAAATCAAATATAATAAAACCAGAACATGATATCTCTTATGATGAATAACTAATTAAAATCGTGGATCAGAAAGATATATTACTAAAAAACAAGGACACAAACAATGATAAAATTATATGGAGGAAACATATGTTTGAAAAAGCTACAAGGGAACCCAAATATGTAATGAATCAGATGTATTGATATTTTCTTCTTTATAGTAATGAATTTTTGAAACAGAAAATATTTTGAGAAGGTAGAATGAAACTCACCATGATTTTGATATTCAATTTTCAATTCTTTTTTTTACTAAATATATTGTTTTACATGAAACACCAAAATAAAGAAACCATGATTCATTTTATTGAGAAAAATTATTGTAATTCAAGATAAATATTTATACATTAAGAGAATATGATATGAAACATCATTATGAAAAGTATAACTTGAATAAATATGTAGGTACATTAAAATACCAATAACATGAAATTTTTATTCTTTATGTTTCCCATGAAGATAATAGTAATGATTATAACTATAAAAAACATAAAATACTATAAAAATAATAGAATTTTTTAGAGTGAAGTAAATTAGAAAAATCATTTTAGTGATTTTTGTATGGAAATATATAAGGATGAAATATTATATATATTTATATATAGTAATTGAATATACATTCATTGGAAATATTCATAATAGAAATATATTCATTGGTTATATATTCATTGGGTATGAATGTATCCAATAGTTATATTGAATTTATTTAATTGTTAATAACAAATTGAAAATAATTAACCAATAAATCATAATAAAATGAAAGGTTATTATTTAATACAAATATTTTTATATGAAAAATATATTTTTATGAATTTTACGCTATTATTATTAAATAATGAACTAATGTATTTATAAAATCCAAATAATGATTCCAATACCAATGTATTGATTAAATTTAATTTTTAGAAGATAAAAGAATAATTTTAAGTGGATGTGATTATATGCAATCTGTAATGTCACAAGGATTTTTGAATAAAAATTAAAATAAACTTTATATTTTTTATTTTTTTTAGTAAATATATCACTATGTTTATCTTGTGTTACACACGACACCATGTTTTAACAAAACAAAACATACTGTTAAAATATCATTATTTAATATTATAGTAATTTCCAAGAAATTGTACTGGTATGTATGAATATAATTAAATAAATTATGAAAATATATGGTTTAAATATGTATATAAAAATAATTATTTTGTGTCCAATTAATTAGATATGAAAATAAAACTATTATAAAATAAAAGTAAATATTTTTCTGGAAAACGTTTTTTATGAAAACAAATGCCTTTTACCATAATAACATAAGACAATAAATTTGGTTAAATTATTTTAATGAAATTTATATTTTATATATTCAATAAATTTTTTAAAATTAATCTTATTGCTTTCAAAGGCAAGAGATAAGAACAAATTCAATTTTATGCTTAAAAGTGTATTTTTCTAAAAATCATTTTTATCCCCTTTTGACCTCATTTTTTTTAAATTATTTTTTTAATATTAAGAAAATTTAATTTAAAAAATTAAATTCATTTTTAAATATATAAGTTAAATATTATAGTAGGGTTAATTTTGATAATATTATAATAAGATAAATTTTCTTATAAATAGAGTAAAAAATTGGGTTTTTATTAAGAATTTTCATTTCATTTAAAGAATTTAAAATCATATATATTATTTTAAGATTTTTTTAAGGATAAATTAATTTCAGTTATATATAAATATATCTAAATTATGTTATTGGAACTAATTTCATCTTTAATTTTTATAGAAATACTTTTTAGACCATTGAACATTTTTTCTTTAGAAAACTGCTTTATAATCACGCATGTGCAGTAAATTTAAAATTAATTTTTTTTTTCACTTATATGATTTGAATTTAGAAAAATGTATTCAATATATATAATAAGAATATAATATAATATATAATAAGGTAAAATTAAATTTTTATGCTAACTAATACTCAAAATATTAAAACTTATTTACCATAGTTAAGGTAAAAATGGGTTTAATGTTGGTTTGAAATAAACAAATAAGGGTAAAAAATGACCTAAGTTATGTAAAACACATATTTTATGGAAATATTTAAAACTTATCACTTCTTGGTTCAATAATGGTGAATTTTGGATCCTTTTTGAATATGGAAAACATTGGTACACCTTTTCCTTTCAGAAATTACAAGTGTGCCACTCACAACACTTATAAAAGAACAAATCCTCTCCTATCCTCTTTAGAATTAAAAAAAAGTTTGTGTTGGAAAATACCTAACAAAATAAATTACTTAATTCCCAAATCTAATCCTATAATCCCTGTCTTTTTTCAAAAATCCACCTTATGAATCAATTTGATGCAAACAAACATATGTTATCTGAAGAAGACACAATGTTAACCATGATTTTTATTTTATTTCTTCCTCTGATTCCTTGAATTATTACTAAACCATATTGATGTAATAAATTTTTTATAATAAATATAATAATATTTTATTATTTTAATGTAATAACTAAAATCATTATCTTATTTCATCAAATGCGTTATGAAATCATCATCCGTGTGTATGGAGGAGTACTGCCTCATGAACAAATGTTATTCATTTCCCATCACCAGCTATCATAGATTAACATAATTATTAAATAAATTTTTATATATTATATTTGTGATTTTTTATTCTTATTTAATCATGAAATCACATATTCTTACTTTCCATCCATTCCATTGTAATACGATAATGTCGTTCATGTGTGCGGTGGACTACTGCCTCAAAAAACAATTCAATTTGTTCACACTTTGGATAAAAGTTATTAATTGTTGTTTTAATGAAAATATTAGATATATATGACATAAATATTATTTTTTAAATGGAAATATTTTATTTACCTTTCAATATTTATTTCCTCTGAGAAAAATAATACAATGTTCATTCGTATTTACAACATATTGTCTCCATGAATGCGATATTTCATTTTCTTTCTATTACTTTTATGGATGAATATAAATACATATATAAAAAATAATGATGATATTTATACCATGTTTAATATTTTTTATATTATGGTACCATCATCTACATAAGAGGACCAAAAATTAAAAATCAAAACATACATAAAAAATAAAACAGTTATTGCATGAAACATGAGTTTAACATGGAATTGTTAATAAGAGGGTAATAAAAGGTCATATGTAAGTCATATATGTTATGATATATGAAATTATGTTTTGTTAATATATGTTTAATAAAATTATATTTATTATATATTAGGTTCTAACATGTATGAATATATTTGAAAATTATAGTAAGGTATTTCGGTCTCACTTTTTATTTTCTTTGAGACACATTACATATTAACAACTTGTTTCATTTATGTGGTTTATATAATTCCCAAGAAATTATTTTATCATATTTATCCTGAAAATAATTTTTATTTAAATACCCATTTCATGGTTTATCTTTTATGGGTTTTATGACACAAAGGTTACCAAAGTGGAAAGTGTTCTTTGATAAAATCACATCATTTATTGGTATTATTTGTGTTTAAACTTACAATGATTAAATAATATGATTCATCTAAAAAGAAAATCATTAAATTTTTTACCCTATAGTTATTTCATGAGATTACATGCCCTCCCTTCATATTCATCTCATTCTATAGTCAAGATTTAAAAATAATTCTTTTAATGAAAACTGACTTTATTTCAATCTTTGGTTGAAAATCCATTTCCATTAAAAATCATGTTCTCTAAAAAAATGAATTTTTTAAATCCTAAAAATTATTTATTAAATGGACTTCCACCCATTTTTTAATTATTAAAAACTTTTTTAAAGTAATATTCATAGAGTTTTCCAAACAATCCCTATTTGGATTTTTACCAAAAATGTGAAAGGAATCACTGTTCTAACATATACGGAATGAATGTTATTTTCTATCATCATAACCTAATAAATATTATAAATATTTCATTATAATTATCAGCAATTATTTTCAAAAAAATGGATTTCATAAAAAATATTATCCTTTAGTTTAAAAAAGTGATTTTTCAAAATGGAAAGGGTATTTTCCCGAAAAAATGTTTTAATTTTTTTAAATAATCCTAGGTATGATTCCAAGGTTATTTATAAAGAAAGGTATTTTGAAATAAAAATTATTCTTTAAAATGTTTTTTTAAAAGTTGAAGTCCTATATTCCTCAATAATTGTTTCAAGTGATCTTTCAAAATAATTTTCCATATAAGATAGAATCATTTGATGTTACATAATCTTTACAAAGGATAATATTGAATGATACCATGATTATTATTTTTATGGATGGTTAATGTCTATTTTGAAGAAATTTTAATGAAACCAATTAATTTTTCTTGGGTTATAGAATGGTTAATTGAAGAAATGTTTATGAAATCTATTTTCTTTACATGGATTATGATGTGATGATTTTCCATATGTCATTTGTTGTTTCCAGTTAAAATGTTGTTCGTTTCAAACAAAAGTGAGACACTTTGAATGATACTATTCACATTGTGCCTCAGATTGAGGTGGGGTTGACTCGTACCCGTCACAAATGACCCATGTATAGTTCGACATACATTTGACCGTTAAACGCATGTTTTGGCCATTTACGACACGCAGAGTGCGTTTTTGGCCAGCGCAATCACAAAACTCCACCGATTGAAGTTCCGTATAGCTGACCATTTCACAATTCACCCACCCACTGTTTTTGTGTGATTTCATGGAATTCTGAGGTCGTTCGGCCGGTTTCGACCACCCCATGCATGATTTTCAAGCATGCCAAACACCTAAAAAACACATATTCAGCCGTTCCGTACAAACTGTGTGTCCAAATATCGTGTCTTCTCCTCGTACACTTCATGAAAAATAATTAGGGCGTTTTTGTGTGATTTTAAGTCATTCTGATGTCGTTCGGCATGCATTTGACTGTTAAACGCATGTTTTGGCCATTTACGACACGCAGAGTGTGTTTTCAGCTAGCGCGGTCACATGAAACCTCTTATTGACATGTCTTCTAGCCAACCATTTCAAAATTCACCCACCCATTATTATCGTCTGATTTCATGGCATTCCGAGGTCGTTCGGCCGGTTTCGACTACCCCACACACGCTTTTCAAGCGCGCCAAACACCTAAAAAAACATATTCAGCCATACCGTGAAAACCACGTATCCAAATGAAATGTTGTCTCCCCTTACCCCTCACGAATAATAATCTGGGTGTTTTAGTGTGATTTCAAGTCATTCTGATGTCGTTCAACATGTATTTGACCGATAAACACATGTTTTGGCCATTTACGACACGTGGAGTGCGTTTTCGGCCACTGCGGTCACAAGACAACTCCCACTGACGTGTCGTATGTCCTACCATTTCAAAATTCACTCACCCTTTGTTATTTTCCGATTTCATGGCATTTCGAGGTCTTTCGGCCGGTTTCGACCACCCCACGCACGCTTTTCAAGGGCGTCAAACACCTAAAAAATACATATTCAGTCGTGCCGCGCAAACCGCGCGTCCGAATGACATTTATCCTCCTCATAAAACTCTAGAATAATTTTTAGGGTGTTTTTGTGTGATTTCATGTCATTTTGATGTCGTTTGACATGCATTTGACTGATAAATGCATGTTTTGGCCATTGACGACACAGAGAGTGCGTTTTTGGCCAGCGCGGTCACACGACATCTCTGATTGATGTTCCGTCTAGAATACCATTTTAAAATTCTCCCAACCTTTGTTGTCGTCCAATTTCATGGCATTCTAAGGTTGTTCAGATGGTTTTGACCACCCAACGCACGCTTTTCAAGTGGGCCAAACACCTAAAAAACACATAATTAGCCGTGCCGTGCAAACCGTGCGTCCGAATGATGTTACGTATCATTTTACTCCTCAAAAATAATAATTAGGGTGATTTCATGTGATTTCAAGTCATTCTGATGTTGTTTGGCATGCTTTTGACCGTTAAATGCATATTTTGGTCATTTCGACACACAGAGTGCGTTTTCGGCCAGTGCGGTCACACGACACCTTCGATTGATGTGCTGTTTGGATAACCATTTAACAACTCACCCACCATTTGTTATCGTCTGATTACATGGAATTCCAATGTCGTTCGGCCGGTTTCGACGACCCAACGCACATTTTTCAAGCGCGCCAAACGCCTAAAAAACACATATTCAGCCGTGCCGCCCAAACCGTGCATCCGAATGACGCACTGTCTTCTCGTACACCTCACGAATAATAATTAGGGTGTTTTAGTGTGATTTCAAGTCATTCTGATGCCGTTCGACATGCATTTGACTATTAAATGCATGTTTTGGCCATTTAAGACACGCAGAGTGCGTTTTTGGCCAGCACGGTCAGACAACACCTCCGATTGACGTGGCTTCTGGCCGACCATTTTAAAATTCAACCAATATTTGTTCTTGTCCATTTTCATGGCATTACGAGATCGTTCGGCCGGTTTAGACCACCCCACGTAAGCTTTTAAAGCGCATCAAACACCTAAAAAACACATATTCATCCATTCCGCGCAAACCATGTGTCTGAATGACTTGCCATCTCCTCGTACACCTCACGAATAATAATTAGGGTGTCTTCATGTGATTTAAAGTCATTCTGATGTTGTTCGTCATGAATTTGACTATTAAACGCATGTTTTGGCCATTTACAACATGTGGAGTGCATTTTCGGCCAGCGCGGTCACATGACACCTTCGATTTACGTGCCGTCAGGTTGACCATTTCACAATTCACACACCCTTTGTTGTCGCCAGATTTCATGGAATTCCGAGGTCGTTCGGCCAGATTTGACCACCCCACGCACGCTTTTCAAGCGCGCCAAACACCTAAAAACATATATTCAGTCATGCCACGCAAACTGTGCATTCGAATGATGTGTCGTCTCCTCGTACACCTCAAAAATTATAATTAGGGTGTTTTCGTGTGATTTAAAGTCATTACAATGTCGTTCGACATACATTTGACCGTTAAACGCATGTTTTGTTCATTTACGACACACAAAGTGTGTTTTCATCCATCGCGGCCACATGACACCTTCGATTGACATGCCGTCTGGCCGACCATTTCAAAATTCACCCACCCTTTGTTTTCGTCCGATTTCATAGCATTCGGAGGTCTTTCGTCTAGTTTTGACCACCCAACGCACGCTTTTTAAGCACTCCAAATACCTAAAAAACACATATTCAGTCATGCTGTGCAAACCGTGCATCCGAATGATGTACCGTCTCCATGTACACCTCATGAATTACAATTAGGGCGACTTCTTGCGATTTGAAGTCATTACGATGTCTTTTGGCATGCATTTGATTGTTAAACGCATGTTTTGTCCATTTACGACAGGCAGAGTGCTTTTTCGTCCATTGCAGTCATATGACACCTCTGATTGATGTGACTTCTGGCTGACCATTTCACAATTCACCCACACTTTGTTTTCGTCCAATTTCATGGCATTACGACGTCGTTCGGCCGGTTTCGACCACACTACACATGCTTTTCAAGTGCACCAAATACCTAAAAAACACATATTCCACTGTGTCGTGCAAACCGTGCATCCAAATGACATGTAGTATCCTATTACCCATCAAAAATAATAATTATGGGGTTTTTATTTGATTTTAAGTCATTACGATGTCATTTGGCATGCATTTGACCGTTAAACGTATGTTTTGGCCATTTACGACACGTAGAGTTCATTTTCAGTCAGCGCGGTCACACGACACTTCCAATTGACGTGACATCCTTCCAACCATTTCAAAATTCACCCAACCTTTCTTGTCGTCTGATTTCATAGCATTCTGAGGTCGTTCGGCTGATTTCGACTACCCCATGCACGCTTTTCAAGCACGCCAAACACCTAAAAAACACATATTTAGCCGTTCCATGAAAAACACACATCTGAGTGATATTTCTCCTCGTTGTACACCTAATGAATAATAATTAGGGTGTTTTCGCATGACTTCAAGTCATTGAAATGTCTTTCGGCATGCATTTGACTGTTAAACGCATGTTTTGGCCATTTATGACACGCGGAGTGCGTTTTTGGCCACCGCGGTCACACAACACCTCCGATTGACATGTGGTCTGGCCGACCATTTCCAAATTCACTCACCCTTTGTTTTCATCTGATTTCATGGCATTCCGAGGTCGTTCGACTGGTTTCGACCACCCCATGCACGCTTCTGAAGCGTGTCAAACACCTAAAAACACATATTTAGTTGTGCCGCGCAAAACGCGCATCCGAATGACATTCCATCTCCTCATACACCTCAAAAATAATTATTAGGGTGTTTTGTGTGCTTTCAAGTCATTCCGATGTCGATCGGCATGCATTTGACCATTAAACACATGTTTTGTCCATTTACGACACGCAGAGTGCGTTTTCAGCCAGCGTGGTTACACGACACCTCCGATTGACGTACCGTCGGGACGACCATTTCAAAATTCACCCACCCTTTGTTGTCGTCTGATTTCATGGCATTCCAAGGTCATTTAGCCAGTTTTGACCACCCAACGCACGCTTTTCAAGCGCGCCAAACATCTAAAAAACACATAATGAGCGATGCGGCAAAAACCGCGCATCCAAATGACGTGCAGTCTTCTCGTACACCTCAAAAAATAATAATTAGGGTGTTTTCGTGTTATTTCAAGTCATTTCGATGACGTTAAACATGAATTTGACCATTAAACGCATGTTTTGGCCATTTACGACACGCAGAGTGCATTTTTAGCCAGCGCAGTCACACAACAACATCGATTGATGTGCCGTCTGGCCGACCATTTCACAATTCTCCCACCCTTCATTGTCGTCCGATTTCATGGCATTCCGAAGTCGTTCAGCCGGTTTCAACCACCCCATGCACGCTTTTCAAGCACGCCAAACACCCAAAAACAAATATTCAGCCGTGCCATGCAAACCGTGTGTCTAAATGATGTTCCACCTCCTCGTACACCTCACAAATAATAATTAGGGTGTTTTTTTGGGATTTCAAGTCATTCCGATGTCGTTTGGCATGCATTTGACCATTAAACACATGTATTGGCCATTCACGACACACAAAGTTATTTTTCAGCCAGTGCAATCAGATGAAACCTTCGATTGATGTGCCGTCTGGCCGACCATTTCACAATTCACCCACCCTTTTTTGTCGTCTGATTTTATGGAATTCCGTGGTCATTTGGCCAGTTTCGACCACCCCACGCACGCTTTTCAAGCGCACCAAACACCTAAAAAACACAGATTCAACCCTTTCGCAGAAACTGCATGTCCAAATGACATTTCGTCTCTCCATAAACCTAAAAAATAATAATTAGGGTGTTTTCATGTGATTTCAAGTCATTCCGATGTTGTTTGGTATGCATTTGACCGTTAAACGCTTGTTTTGGACATTTACGACACGCAGAGTGCGTTTTAAGCCACCGTGGTCACACGACACCTCCGATTGACGTGTCCTTTGGCTGACCATTTCAAAATTCACTCACCCTTTGTTTTCGTCTGATTTCATGGAATTCTGAGGTCATTCGGCCAGTTTGGACCACCCCACGCACACTTTTCAAGCGCGCCAAACACCTAAAAAACACATATTCAGCTGTACCACGCAAACCGCGCATCCGAATGAAGTTCCATCTCCTCGTACACATTAAGAATAATAATTAGGGTGTTTTATTTGGATTTCAAGTCATTTCGATATCGTTCGTCATGCATTTGACCGTTAAACGTCTGTTTTGTCCATTTACGACACGCAGAGTGCGTTTTCAGCCAGCGCGGTCACATGACAAATCCGATTGACTAGCCGTCTGGACGACCATTTTAAAATTCACCCACCCTTTGTTTTCATCCGATTTCATGGCATTCTGAGGTCGCTCGGCTGGTTTCGACCACCCAACACACGATTTTCAAGCGCACCAAACACCTAAAAAATACATATTCAGTCGTGCCACGCAAACAGCGCTTCCGAATGACATGTTGTCTCCCCGTACACCTCAAGAATAATAATCAGGGTGTCTTCGTGTGATTTCAAGTCATTCAGATATCTTTCGGCATGCATTTGACCGTTAAACGCATGTTTTGGCCATTTACGACACGCGGAGTGTGTTTTCGGCCAGCGCGGTCACACGACACCTTCGATTGATGTTCTGTCTAGCCGACCATTTCAAAATTCACCCACCATTTGTTGTCGTTCGATTTCATGGAATTCTGAGGTCGTTTGGCTGGTTTTGACCACCCCACACACGCTTTTCAAGCGCACCAAACACCTAAAAAACACATATTCAGCCATGCCATGCAAAATGTGTGTCCAAATGATGTTCCGTCTCCTCGTACACCTCACAAATAATAATTAGGGTGTTTTTGTGTGATTTATAGTCATTCCGATGTCGTCCAGCATGTATTTGACCGTTAAACGCATGTTTCAGCCATTTACGACACGCAGAGTGTGTTTTCGGCCAACACAGTCACACGGCACCTCCGATTGATGTATCGTCTAGCCGACCATTTCACAACTCAACCACCCTTTGTTGTCGTCCGATTTCATGGAATTATGAGGTCGTTCGACCAGTTTCAACCATCCCACGTACGCTTTTCAAGCACGCAAAACACCTAAAAACGCATATCCAGCCGTGCCACTCAAACTGCATGTCCGAATGACGTTCCGTCTCCCTATACACCTCGATAATAATAATTAGGGTGTTTTTGAGTGATTTCAAGTTATTCTGATGTCGTTTGACATGCATTTGACCATTAAACACATGTTTTGGCCATTAACGACACGCGGAGTGCATTTTCGGCCACCACGGTCACACGACACCATCGATTGACATGACGTCTGGCCAAACATTTCAAAATTCACTCACCCTTTGTTGTCATTAGATTTCATGTCATTCTGAGGTCGTTCGACCGGTTTCGACCACCCACAAATGCTTTTCAAGCACGCCAAACACCTAAAAAACACATATTCAGCCGTTCCGTGAAAACCACGCGTCCAAATGACGTTCCATCCCCTCGTACACCTCAATAATAATAATTAGGGTGTTTTCGTGTGATTTCAAGTCATTCTGATGTCGTTTGGCATGCATTTGACCGTTAAACGCATGTTTTGGCCATTTACGACTCGTAGAGTGCATTTTCGGCCAGATCGGTCACACGACACCTCCGATTGACATGTCTTCTAATAGACCATTTCAAAATTCATCCACCCTTTGTTATCGTTCGATTTCATGGCATCTTGAGGTCATTCGGCCGGTTTCGACCACCCAACGCACACTTTTCAAGCGCGCCAAACTCCTAAAAAACACATAATCGGCTGTTCCGTGCAAACCACATGTACGAATGATGTTTCGTCTCTGCATACAACTCAAGAATATTAATTAGGGTGTTTTTGTGTGATTTCAAGTCATTTCAATGTCGTTAGGTATGCATTTGACCGTTAAACGCATGTTTTGGCCATTTACGACACACATAGGGCATTTTCGGCTAGGGCGGTCACATGACACCTTTGATTGATGTGCCGTCTCTCCGACCATTTCATAATTCACCCACCTTTTTTTTCATCCGATTTTATGGCATTCCGAGGTTATTCGACCAGTTTCGACCACACCACGCATGCTTTTCAAGCACGCCAAACACCTAAAAAACACATATTCAGACGTTCCACGCAAACCATGTGTTCGAATGACGTGTTGTATCCTTGTAAACCTCACAAATAATAATTAGGTTTTTTGTGTGATTTAAAGTCATTATGATGTCGTTCAGCATGCATTTGACCGTTAAACACATGTTTAGGCCATTTACGACACGCAGAGTGCGTTTTCGGCCAGCGCGGTCACATGACACCTCCGATTAACATGCCGTCTAGCCGAAAAATTCACAATTCACCCACCCTTTGTTGTTGTCTGATTTCATGGAATTCCGAAGTTGTTCGCCCGATTTAGACCACCACACGCACGCTTTTTAAGCGCGCCAAACACTAAAAAAACACATATTCAGCCGTTCCATAGAAACCGAACATCAGAGTGACATCACGTCTCCCCTTACATGTAACGAATAATAATTAGGGTATTTTCGTGTGTTTTCAAGTCATTCCGATGTCGTTTGGAATGCATTTTACCGTTAAACGCATTTTTGTCCATTTACGACACGCGGAGTGCGTTTTCAGCCACCGCGGTCACACGACACCTCCGATTGACGTGATGTCTGACCTACCATTTTAAAATTCACTCACCCTTTGTTTTTTTTCAATTTCATGACATTTTGAGGTCATTCATCCAGTTTCGAACACCCCACACATGCTTTTCAAGCGGGCTTAACACCTAAAAAACACATTTTCAGCCATGCCATGAAAACCGCACGTTCGAATGATGTGCCTTCTCCTCGTACACCTCATGAATAATAATTATGGCGTTTTAGTGTGATTTCAAGTCAATATGATGTCGTTCTACATGAATTTGACCGTTAAACGCATGTTTTGGACATTAACGACACGCAGAGTGCGTTTTCGGCCATTGCGGTTACACAACACCTCCGATTGATGTGCCATCTGGCCAACCATTTCACAATTCACCCACCCTTTATTTTCGCCCGATTTCATGACATTCTGAGGTCATTCGGGTGGTTTAGACCACCCAACGCACGCTTTTCAAGCGCGCCTAACACCTAAAAAACCCATAATCAGCCGTGCCGTGCAAACCACATGTTCGAATGAAGCGTCGTCTCCTCATACACCTCATGAATCATAATTATGGTGTTTTACTATGATTTCAAGTCATTTCTATGTCGTTCGACATTCATTTGACCGTTAGACATATGTTTTGGCCATTTATGACATGCATAGTGAGTTTTTGGCCAGTGCGGTCACACAACACCTCCGATTGATGTGTCGTCTTGTCGACCATTTCATAATTCACCCACCCTTTGTTGTCATCCAATTTCATGTCATCCTGAGGTCGTTCGTCTAGTTTCGAGCACCCAATGCATGCTTTTCAAGTGCGCCAAACACCTACAAAACACATAATCAGCCGTACCGTGAAAACCATGAGTTTGAATGATGTTTAGTCTCCTCGTACAACTCACAAATAATAATTAGGGTGTTTTAGTGTTATTTAATGTCATTACGATGTCGTTCGGCATGCATTTGACTGTTAAACGCATGTTTTGACCATTTACAACATGCGGATTGTGTTTTCGGCCAATACGGTCACACGACACCTCCGATTGATGTGTCGTCTGCCCGACCATTTCACAATTCACCCACCCTTTGTTTTCATTCGATTTCATGGCATTTCGAGGTTGTTCGGCTAGTTTTGACCACCCCACGCATGCTTTTCAAGCGCGCCAAACACCAGAAAAACACATATTTAGTCGTGCCGCACAAACCATGCGACCGAATGATGTGCCGTCTCCTCATATACCTCAAGAATAATAATTAGGGTGTTTTATTATGATTTAGAGTCATTCTGATGTCGTTCGACATGTATTTGACTGTTAAATGCATGTTTTGGCAATTTACGACACATGGAGTGCGTTTTCGGCCAGCGCAGTCACACGACACCTCCGATTGACGTACCATCTGGATGGCCATTTCACAATTCACCCACCCTTTTTTGTCGTCCGGTTTGAGGGAATTTTGAAGTCATTCGGCTTGTTTCGATCGCCCAAGAACGTTTTTCAAGCGTGCCAAACACCTAAATTCACATATTTAGCCGTGCCACGCAAACCACACGTCCAAATTACATTCCACCTCTCCATACACCTCAAGATTAATAATTTGGGTGTTTTCGTGTGATTTAAAGTCATTCTGATGTCGTTTGGAATACATTTGACTGTTAAACGCATGTTTTGGCCATTTACGACACACGGAGAGCATTTTCAGCCACCACGGTCACACGACACCTTCGATTGATGTGACGTCTGACCGAACATTTCAAAATTCACTCACCCTTTATTGTCGTCCAATTTCATGGCATTCCGAGGTTGTTCGGCCGGTTTCGACCACCCCACGCACGCTTTTCGAGTGCTCCAAACACCTAAAAAAACATATTCAGCCATACTGTAAAAAACACACATCTGAATGATGTGACGTATCTCTGTACACCTAAATAATAATAATTAGGATGTTTTTGTGTGATTTCAAGTCATTCTGATGTCGTTCGGCATGCAGTTGACCGTTAAACGCTTGTTTTGGCCGTTTATGACATGTGGAGTGTGTTTTTGGCCACCACGGTCACAAGAAACATCTGATTGATGTGCCGTCTGGCTGACCATTTCACAATTCCCTCACCCTTTGTTGTCGTTCGATTTCATGTCATTCCGAGGTCGTTCTTCCGTTTTAGACCACCCCATGCAAGCTTTTCAAGCACGCCAAACACCTAAAAAAACATATTCAGTTGTGTCATTAAAAACCCATGTTCTAATGACGTGTTGTATACTTATAAACCTGATGAATAATAATTAGAGTGTTTTCGTGTGATTTCTAGTCATTCAAATGTCGTTGGGTATGAATTTGACCGTTAAACACATGTTTTGTCCATTTACGACACGCAGAGTGTGTTTTCGGCCACCACGGTCTAACAACACCTCTGATTGATGTTCCATCTATCCGAACATTTCAAAATTCACCCACCCTTTGTTTTCTTCTGATTTCATGGAATTTCGAGGTCGTTCGGTCAGTTTTCTTTATGCTAGTTGTTTTTACTTAAAAGCGTATCCATTTTAAACAAAAGAAAAAAACTTTGAGTGGTACCGGACACACTATTTCTCAGATTGAGGTGGGGTTGACTCGTACACGACAAAAATGACCCATGGATTGTCTTCCTAAAGTATCAATAGAATCTGAATGCGTTTTTTTGGTTTTCCATATGTCAGTTGTTGTTTTCACTTAAAATGTTGTTCATTTCAAAGAAAAATGAGACACTTTGAGTGGTGTCGGCCACACTATGCCTCAGATTGAGTAAGGGTTGACTTTTACATGTCACTAATGACCCATGGATCTTTTTCCTAAAGTATCAACACAATACGAATGCGTTTGGTCGGTTTTCCATATGCAAGTTGTTGTTTTCACTGAAAATCTTGTCCATTTCAAATAAAATTGTGGCAGTTTGAGCGGTTCTGGCCTCACCGGCTCTCAGATTGTGGCGGGGTTGACTCATACACATCAAATATGAACCATGGATAATTTTCCTAAAGTTTCAATAGAATCCGAATGCCTTTGTTCAGTTTTCCATATGTCAATTGTTGTATTCACTTAAAATGGTGTTATTTGGAAACAAAAGAGAGACACATTGAGTGGTGTCAGCCACAATGCACCACATATTGAGGCGGGGTTGACTCGTACACATCAAAAATGACCCATGGATCATTTTACTAAAGTATCAACACAATCCGAATGCGTTTGGTCAGTTTTCCTTATGCCAATTATTTTTACTTAAAAGCGCATCCATTTAAAAAATGACACTTTGAGTGGTACCGGACACAACATGTCTCGGATTGAGGCGGGTTTTACTTGTACACCTCACAAATGACCCATGGATCTTTTTCCTAAAGTATCAAAAGAATCCGAATGCGTTTGGTCAGTTTTCCGTATGTTAGTTGTTGGTTTCATTTAAAATGTTGTCCATTTCAAAGAAAAGTGAGAAACTTTGAGTGGTGTCGGCCACACCGCGCCTCGGATTGAGGCGGAGTTGACTCGTACACATCACATGGGCGTTTTGAGTACCGTCAAGTGTAGATTGAAGATCCAGGTGTGTCTAATCATATCCTTTATTTCTCTTTTATATTAGGGTTTCAACTCTTCTCTCATCTTCTTCCAAAGCTCTAAAACTCTCTTTTCCATTGGAATTTAGGGTGAATCTTGAAGAGATATTATATTGGGATTCGGGGTCCAGGGGGGAGGGTTGGGGGGATGTCCGGGGGGCTGTCTGGGGTCTAGGGAGGATGGTGGGGGGGGGCTGTCCGGGGGGATGTCCGGGAGGATGTCCGAGGGGCTGTCCGGGGTCCAAGGAGGAGGGTAGGTAATGTATCTAAAACTCTATATATGTATCATACATCGAATTCTGACAGGGCTGCGAACCACCATGGAGTTTCATCCTGGAGCAGGTCCAAATCACGACATTACCGCGGTGTGACTGCGGCGTGACCGTGGTGTGACAACGGTGTGACCGTGTCCTGACTGCAGCGTGATCGCGGCGTGACCGTAGTGTGATCGTGACGTGTTGAACCGGTCCAGTGAAATCTGTGGGGAAGCATCTTTCAGCCAGTATTGAAAATAAATCCTTTGTAGTTTTCCTTCACATTATAGAAACTGATCTTATGTTATAAAAAACAGACTCTTGATTCGGGATTATGGTATGATAAAGATATATATTTTATATTTGTTGTTTTTAAAATTGGTACTAGGTAGTTGAAACTACTGATTGAGATTCAAATTATCACACCGTAAACTATCACTGCGAGTTTTCACAGACAGTGCACCTCTATTGGAGGGGTTTTATTATAAAAACATGACTTTATTTATCAAATGAAACAATTATATTAAAGAAAACTTATTCAAGATATGAAATTCAATATAATGAAGTATAATTAAGAAAGAATCTAAATTCAATTTAAATCATTCTTAAATCAAAGAGGCTATGAGAGGGACTCTACCTCAAGGGGTGTCTCCCATGGGTGTCTTGTGGTGTTTAGTGTCTATCTATGATTTTTGAGGTGCTTTCGTATTGTGGGAAATGTATATTTCATGCTCAATTTAATAATTACATTAGTCAATTAGAAAATACACCCATATTCAATAGATATATACCCACTTTTGATAGAGAATACCATCCAAATAACCAACTTAGAAATCCGAGACCAACATTTTACTTTACCAATTCCAATTATATAATATATGCAGCACCAACGTATGTTTTATGAACCAATCAATTGATGGGAAAAAAACTCCTCACAATAACCCATAAAATCTCATATAGCATCACTCACCTCCAAACAATTATAACATCATTAGGATTCCATATTTGGTAAAAAATAAAGAGTTATACTGAATTCAAAAATATCCATACCAGAGTGAAAAACCATGTTAAAAAATAAAGAGTTATGCAGAATTAAAAAATGTAATGCATCAATCTACCCCTAATCACCATATCCATCACCACTATCATCATCATCCTTATCCTTGACACCATCTTTGTCCTTGTCTTCATCCTCGTCATCGTCCCCATGCTCATCGTTGGCCCCATCCTCGCCCTCGGCACCATCCTCACCTTTGGCCCCATACTCACCCTCGTCCTCATCCTCATCCTCTCCCTCGTCCTCTTCAACATCCTCGTCATCACTAGGAACATCATCATCTCAACCACCACTAGAACTGCCACCTGGTGCATTGGATAATGCACCAATCGATGACATAAATGTCTGACAAGCCGCGCTGGCCTCTGGTGGAAGTGATGAAGATAAAGCTTTCATTAGTTTCATAAATTCTTTGTCCCTCATTTGAACTTGTACTTCCTACTATGTGACCCTTTTATCAGACTGTCTTGCATTCTCCTTGAGCTGTTCCAACTCAGTGGTACTAGAATGGATACCTGGAGAGGACCAATACCTCGTCAGGACTATATTATTACCAGGTTAGCAGCATACTTGACCAGAGTTCTCATCTCTCAAAACCTGATATAAATGATCATGTGGCCCAAAATTTTCAGGCTCCTAGGCATCAAGGGCCTCTAAAGTAGCATGTTAAAAATATTAATAGATTATTAAATTTCAAAATATATATTAAACTTTTAATTAAACAAATTAGAACTTAAAATCTTTTCTTGTGTTGGTTCATTAACCGCAGTTTCATCTTTTTTCCTTCTACTCGAGCAAACCAATTTTGCTCAAGGGATACATCCTTAAATATTCAATTTGTGCTTCTGTAATTACATTGAAACAATATAAAGTTCAAGTGTAATCATATATTAAATATTCAATAAATCACATAATTTAAGTAGGAACCAATAAAAAGGGAAAGTCCAATAGAAAAATTATAAACAACTATATCATACCAACTGCCTCTCATGATCTGACATAGTCGTGCACCCAAAAGTGTGGAGGTATTTCTTTGAATCAATGTTTTTTTTGTTTTTTTCAGAAGATTCCTAAATAATTTTTAATAATAAATTAGATAATATTAATGAAAAATATGAAAACTGTCATTTAAATACCTCAAATGGGATTAACACCTTAAATTTGGAAGTCACCCAATGGGTAATCATTTGGAGATATTTCTCTATCAGGCAGTCATCCATGATAGGTAATATCTCCAACTCCGTGCCCACTCTATCACACTATCCAACATACAAATCATGCTTATAAGCTCTCCAAAGCTCTCCAAGATCCTTTAAACGTGCTGGTCGTGCACCTTCTCCATCAAGGAAGTTATACCGATGCTGACGCCTAGTAGACTAATTCATATAAATAAAAAAAATACTACATTAAATCCAATAGATTTTTTACCCATATTTATACCCACACATTATCCTTGACTTCGTGTGGTAGATGTCTCCAAGATAGAGATATGACTGAGAGTATTTGGCTAGAATCGCCGAAAACCCTGACATTTCTACCCAGATTTATCAATCATTTGTCCATCATTATTGTATTCAACCATCAATTGTGTTTGGAGGTTTCATACTGCACGCAAGTGAGTACACCCCCTCTCCCACCTCCTATCAGTAGATGAATCTATTATTAAAGAAAAATATATTAGTACAAGTTATAATAAAAATAAATTTTGGTATAAATTTTTTTATAGTTATATAAATATACCTGTGGTAGTCAGATCAATGGGCATCACTGGATGTGCAGAAGCTGAAGGAATATCCTGTACAGGTGGAGTGTCCCTTAATGTACGCTCCTCAGCCACATACTGTGTTGGAGCAGGAGTCTAAGAAGGTGTAATATAACAGCCCAGAGATAATGAACCAGAAGAAAAAGATGATGGCATAGACGTCTGGCCAAATGGTAGTGTAAACATCGAAGGCCTAAATATCCTGTGTGTCCCTAAAGACACATCATGACCAAAATGGGGCATAGAAGATATGTCTATGGTAGGGGCATAATCCAATCAGGTATGACCAGTTGATCGTCTAAATCTCTCACCACAAGCCCTCGTACCACCGACCTTAGTACCGGGACCACCAGATGGTCGTCTGACCCTGACACCACCCCCCTCCTACCACCAACCTCTGAACCGGGAGAAATATCAGGCTCTTCGTCAGATATCTCTCGTCTAGGGGGTGGATCCTGAAAAAAAGTTTAACACAAAAGTAAACACATGATATTATATGTTATTGAAATATATATATTTGAAATAAAATACTCACAACAAGGATGAGTGGAGGAATGCCCATCTGTGTCATGCAAAAATTATTTTCTATCATCTTTTTCCACCACCTCTCTTTAATGGGTGTCATTTCCTGCAATGGAAACACATATGGAAGTAATTAGAAACAGATAGCTAATGTGTAACCCAAAAAACTAAATATATAAAAACCATTATGATAAAAAAACATAAAGAAACAGAAGATTTATGGTGGTTTGAAGGTAAGTACTAGGATACAAACTCTGAATGATGTAGGTGAAACACGTAGGTGAGAACACGACTATATGATTCTATATATTTCCCACCACAACTTCAGGTTCACAATCAACTATGAAAATTGAGCTATTGGAGTCATCATAAGTAATACACGGATTGCTTCTGATTACATTAGGGATAATGTCAACTTCATCATCACCATCATCAAAAACATCTCTGGGACTTACTTCAATAATTACACAGAATTTAGGATGCCGATGTTCTTTGACATAAAAAACTTGTTTCACCATTGATGCCCATACATATGGTTCATCGGTGGAAAGAGTGCGAGTCATGTCAATAACTAAAAATCCACAATCATCAATAAAGGTGCCTTGCCTCGTCATTGAATCAAACCATTGACATTTCATCATCGTGACACGACCATGCGAGTAATAATCCAAAATTATTATTTCTACACGACTCCATAATAAGCTACATTTTCAGAACGAGGTATATTATCCAATGAACTGGCATAACAGTCTATTGTGGAAGTTATCATAACACCATCATGTTGTGTTCTCATGTTTCTTGCTCGTTCAGTGATAATAAATTTGTATCCAATGATCACAAGTGATTTACAAGAACGAACCATGGTATTTGGTCCAAAAGCCAAAGCTCTTATTTCCTCAGAAACAGAATCTGTAGGAAAACTCGATACCTAAAATATAAAAAAATAGTAGACATAATTAAATATTATTTTTATTTAGTTATTACAGAAATATTTTTACCTTCAATTTCAACCAAGCAGAAAACCCTTTGCTATGAAAAGTCTCTTTCCTTCTCAAAGATAAAGAACGATGCTTTCTATATATCAATTATTTATGTTCCTTGTAGATAAAAACAATAATAGTTTAACAAATATTTAAAATTATAAGATATAAGATAAGAGATACATGTAAAATTTAATTACTTGATATACTCATCGAACAAATCACAATTGAACAACATTGTGCGATGTGCCATCTCTCGCTCTTCAGGGCTTAATGTCGTCAATGTATATGATACCAGAATTCCTTCTGTATGAGGAAGTGATGGAAAACTGGGTTTAATTTTACCATACTATTCTTCTTCATTTCTCAATGGTCTGTTTATTCTCATAGTAAGATCAGACAAATACATTGAACCAAAATCCATACATTCTTGAGCCATGTAACCATTCACAATAGAACCTTTAGGATAATTCCTGTTCTGAACATATGATTTAAATGTGCACAGGTTTATTTCAGTTGGATACATTCAACAGAAAGCAACGGGTCCTCCAAGAAGTATTTCGGTCAGAATATGGATAGTCAGATGGAACATGCATGTAAAAAATGATAGAGGGAATATTTTCTTCTAAATAACATAAAATTAATGGTGTCTCTGCCAATAGTTTTTTCAAGAAGTATTTAGACAACCTCTTAGCACAAAGATCTCTAAACTAATAGAACAACCGAATAACTGAGACTCTTACATTATTGGACAAGAGATGACAGATTGCTATTGGAATCAACTCATACAAATGGACGTGATAATCATGACTATGCAAATATTTCAGCTTCAACTTTGTTCTATTGAACCGTTTTGATATATTGCTTGAATAGCCATCAAGAACATTAATAGTCTCTATAAATTCCATAAATTGAATTTTTTCAGTAGGTGTCATCACATAAGAAGCACAAGGAACTTGGCATTTATTTTCACTGATAGAGACATGATGCAATTCTGTTCTGATCCCCCAATCTACCAAGTCACGCCGAGATCATAAATAATATTTTGTCTTCCCCTTGACATTTAGATGAATCAAAAGCAACATTTCACATATATTTTTTTCAATGTGAATTACGTCTAAGAAATGATGTAACAAGTTGGTTGACCAATACGAAAACTCAAAGAATATACTCTTCTTCTTCCAATTGTAACAGGTATCATTGGAAACATTGTTCCTATTTCTAGATTTCATTACACCCTTCCCAAATGAATAACTGAAATCTTTCAATTCATTAAGCACATCAGTTCCAGACATACGCTGAGGTGGATCATCATTCTCCATGGTATTTTCAAATCTTTGATTATTATTTCTATATGGATGGTTCATTGGAAAGAATCGTCGATGTCCCATAAAACTAAAACTATGACGATATTTTAGTCTTCTTGATTGAGTATTCTTCATACAAATAGGACATGACAATTTTCCTTTTGTTCTCCATCTAGAAATTATTTCATAAGCATGAAAATCATTGATTGTACACATAAGCACAACACACATCTGAAATATGTCTTTTGAACATGCATCCTATGTGTGCACACCCACATCCCAAAGAAGTTTCAACTCTTTTATTAAAGGTTGCATATATATACATATATCTATATCATTTCCAGGATCAAAAGGACCATATATCAGTATACTCAAGAAAGTGTAAGGCTTTTTCTTACACAACCATGTGGGAAAGTTATAAATGTGTATGAAAACCGGCCTTGTGCTGTGTATGAAAGACCTAGTCTCACATTACGCACATCAGATGCAAATTCAAGATTTCGAGCATCAAATATCTTCAATGAAAATCCATCTGCAGGGTGAACCAACTCTTCATTATTATTTTTTCAATCGGTGTCATTCCATCACATTTTTACTGATATTTCATCAGACATAAAAAGGTTCTGTAATCTGGGGATCAATGGAAAGTGCCACATTACTTTTTGTGGAACACGAGATGGTGTTACATCATCTTTTGGCTTCCATTGAGAGGTTCCACATTTGATACAATCATTTATTTCAGTAGTTTCCTCCCAAAATAAGCTATAATTATTCGATCAATCATGATTTTTTTTGAGAATCCAAGTTCATCAACTAACATCCATTCCATATAGTGGTTTGAGGGAACATCTGCATCATCTGGAAGTAATTCTTTCAAGAAGGTATGAATGTAATCAATTTCAGTATTTGAAATCCCATACATAGTTTTCCCATGAAACAATCGGATTAAAAATTTCAACTTTTTCATTTTACCACATTGTCGATGTACTGGAGTCATCGAAGCATCATTCAATTTTTTCACCCTATCAACATCGTCATTTTCATTGGACGCATCATGTGTGATTGTATCGAAATCTTGTTGGATGGACATCCTTTACTTCTCATGATGCCGAATAAATGGAAACTGATCATATATCGTACTCTCCAATTCAGTCCTATCATTTGGATCATCAAAATTTTGAGATTCCATTTTCTCTCCATTGTGATACGAAAAATAATAGTTTGTTAGGAAACCATATTTGGTTATATGATAGCTAACTGCTTCACGACTCAACCAAGGGCTTCCAATATAATTAAAACATGGGAAGTGTATGCGACCACTATTTAAAGCCATGTAAAATGCAAAATCTAGAAAGCTGTTCAAATTATTTTGAAAATCAGTTGAAATCCGATCAGTTTTGTATATACAACTTCTATCCACTCTGTAAAAAAATTTCCATAAGTCATTTCAAAGCAATTCAATAATATTGAAGTTCAATCAAAAAAATATTTAGGTAAATGACAATTGTTTACTTTAAATAAAAGCATAACTGACACATTACTCTATATGAGAATCATATTAATAAATAAAACAAAATACAATGTATATAAGAAAATAATATACATAATTTCTAATGCCTATATTCAAGGATTTCCCAGTAAGATATTGGAAGTGGATCAAGGAATACATAATCCTTAAGGGTCTTGTTGGGAATACATGAGTTTTATACTTTAACTTCTTCAGGGAGATCAGGATGAGGCGTAGGATGAAGATCACATCAAAAGTAGTTATGGCCTCCTCAAGTTTCACTTTAACCATAGATTAAAGGATCCTAGGTTTGAGGCCATAGATCATAGGTTGGTAGGGTGTATTCATTGAATCATGTCCCAATTCATTTTGGAGAGGGACCTTCAATAGTTATGGTTATGGATTTGATTAAAGACACCTATAAAAAGGATATCCAGGAATTGTGACATCCCAAACCAGGATTCCACTCATTAGTAACCCGAACCCAGATGGCCACTCATTGGAGAGGGACCATCAATTTCTATTGTGTTTTATCTCACATACAAATAATGATTTTTGGGATGTCCGGGGTCCAGGGAGGAGGGTGGTGGGCTGTCTGGCGTCCAGGGAGGAGGGTGGGGGTGCTGTCCAGGTTCCACGAAGAAGGGGGACAGTCCTTGGTCCAGAAAGGTGGGCATGGGGCTATCCGAGGTCCAGGGAGGTGGGGGGGGGGGGGGGGGTTGTCCAAGGTCTAGGAAGGATGGTGGGGGGATGTCCGGGGTCCAGGGAGGAGGGTGGGGGGGGGGGGGGGGCTGTCCGGGGTCCAGGAAGGAGGGGGGTTGTCCTGGCTCTAGGAAAGAGGGGGGTTGTCTTGGGTGGACCTCAAAACACTGAATGGAGTTCCACTCTATAGTTCTGAGAATATATTATCTAAAGCTACAATGATTCCACCTATAAAAATTACAACATTAAATCAGTGCCTATTGTAATTTAATGACATTTAAGGGATATGTGTATTTTGAAAATATTATATATTACAGTGATGTTCGTGAATGATGGTTTTTTTTCCAAAATGTGTATGGAATTCAGTAACGAGGATGATTTCTTCCATTTAACCAATGTTATAGTGTACGTTTAGGATGAATTCTTGCATTTAACCAGTGTTCTAGTTTATTTTTAGGTGAGGTGAGTTAGAAACCATGTTAGGAATGTCATTAGAACACGGGTTCTTCTATTTAACCATGTAGTCTTGAATTTCATGTATGAAAGTGTTTTGACTAAGCTAATTACTACCTACTCTATAATATGGCCAACACATCATGTGGGGATACCCATGAAACAAATCCATGTGTAAAAGGGACGTTTTCAGTACCCCATTTGGCCAAACATACTTTTCACCATAAGGGATTGGCCATGTATATTTACATGGCTAACCAAGTCATTTATTGTGTGTACATTCCCATGTAAATTCCCAGGACACTAGATTATCGTAGACACCATGTCAACCGTTATACACACCATGTGAACCCTTATACCATATCCTCTTTATTACAACCATTAATAACAACTTATTAAACAACATCACTTGTCAAAGATAATAAAATTGAACATAAATCAATAATAATATTGGATATATCAAATAAAATGAAGTCATACTATCTTACATCCTAAATGAACACCCACAACCATGATTAATGACCAGAAATCTCCCCTTTCGGCCAAATCAAAAGTGAAAACAAAAACACATAGTTTCAGAAAACAACATCATTTGTGTGAAGAAAAATAATCCCATGGTCCTCTTGATATTTGAACCACGCAGTCATGATTTTCAAGATGAACTTGTATCCATGAAACCATCTGAGAAACATGATTCAATACATGTGTTTTTATGATTTTCCCAAGCATTTTGAGGAACCCCAAATTAGTGAAAATGGACATTGTGTTTTTAAAAGGTTATTAAATAACTCATGTATGATGTTGAAGGAAAAATGATTAATTTTTATATTAGGAAAACTAATATTCATTAATATTGAGAATTTTACATTCTAGGAATTAGTTTCATGAAGAAGGAAGAAGTAATACATGGGAAAAGAGAGGTCCCACTGAGAGTTCCCTTTGTAGATATTTTATTCATAAAGAACATTGGATTGTATGATTAAGTATTTATTATTTCTTCTGTGAAGAATAATTAGGGACCATATACTATTTTTCAATGTTCAAGAAGATACTCATTATGTTCTATTGTGAAAAGGATAAGTGAAAAATGTGTCATTTTATATATATATATTGATTTTCATAGAAACATGATACATACTTGTTATTTAATAAACATAGTGTACAAAAATTAAGATGAATAAGATCTTCATTTTTGACATGATCTTAATGAAATGAGTGATTTTCATGAAATACTATGAATATATATTAAAAACAATTTCTTATGAGTTCATATATATGAAGTTGTAATATTTGAAGCATTGAGATTAAAAAAACTATGAATATTTAAAATTAAAACACAATAAAGAAACACTATGAACTTATAAATGTATATGTGTAATGAAAACATTAATTGGACAATGTTTACAACAATGCAGTGATTTGAGTACACAATTCATGGATTTAGTAATTTTAGTACACAATTCATGGAGTAGTGAATCATAAAATATTCCAAAAACCCTAGAAATATGGAATAACTATATCCTTGAGAATAGAAGGATATTATTGAGAAGAGGTGGAAGGATATCCTTGAGAATAGGTGGAAGAAGTCCAACCTGACAGTTGATCCGATGGAAGAGGTGAATGTGATGGGGATTCTCAAGGGCTTCTAGGAGTCGGGAATCGCTTCTAGGAGAGCCACACAATGCTTCTAGAATTGGGGGGGGGGGTCACATGTGTTTGTCAAATTTGGGGAATCTTTTTCCCAACGGTTATTAAAAACCGCTGGGAAATCATTGTTTTCCCAACGGTTTGATGAAACCATTGGGAAAACTCCCTCGAAATCCATCTTTACCAACAGTTTATGTAAACCGTTGGTAAAACTCCATCGAAATCCATCTTTACCTATGGTTTATGAAAACCGTTTGTAAAGATCACCTATACCAACGGTTCTTTTGAACCGTTGGTATACAAGTGTTGGGAAATGTATGATTTCCAGTAGTGAGTTTATTTGGGAGTTTTAGACATCCCCTTCAGTGGTACATCCATGTGTGGAGAATATATACTAGGATATCTGAAGTTAATTTTGGTGGCCATGGATGAAGAAATAAGTTACAAAGCATGTTTATCGATACCTTACTTTGCAGCAAGTGAAGGATGATGACCTGGTTCAAGTAGGTTTAGCTCAACCATTTGAGGTTCCAGAATGGAAGTGAGATGAAATGTCTATAAACATTGTTATGGGTTTATGATGTACTTCTAGGGGACATGATTCCATATGAGTGATTGTTCACTGACTCACCATGTTAGACTAATTCCTAGCTATCTGAGAGAAGAATTCAATAGAGATCATGGGACACCACTTTGTTCAGCAGATAGTTCAACTTCATGGTGTTCCGTCAACGATTTTCTTGATCGTAATGATCTCTGTACATCTTAGTTGTGGAAGGGATTACCTGAGGATTTTGGGACCTAGTTATGCTTGATCCTTAAGTTTCCACCCACCACCATATGACTAGAATCAGTGGGTCATTTAGGTTTCAGAGTACATGATGTGATCTTCCAAGTTATACTATGGTCGTATTTGTGAGTATCACCTACCATTGGTGGAGTTTTTGTATAGAAACATCTTCCATTACACCATTGGAATTTCACCATTAGAGGCTTTGTATGAAAGACCCTGCAGATCAAACCATTACTATACTAACCCAGTTGGGTTACCACTCATGGGCCTTGAGTTGGTGCAAGAAACCATGGATAAGTATTGGATCACATAGGATCACATGAAGATTTTACGTATCCATCATGCGTCTTATGTTGATAGGCGACATAGACCATTGCTATTTGAGGAAGGAGTAAATGTGTTCCTTAGGGATTCACCTCGATGGGGATTATAATGATTTGTTCGTGATAGAATTTTATCTCCAAGGTTCATCGACCCTTTCCAAATACTACATAGGGTTGGTGAGGTGGCATACCACTTGGCTCTACCTCCTCAGTTTTACAAGGTACACGACTTTTTCCACATGTCACAACTTAGGAGAGATGTGAATGACCCATCACACATTATCAATTGGGGTGAGCTGGACAATGATGATGAAGAGACATTTGCTGAGTACCAAATGGATATTGTGGATCGGTAGGAGATGATCCTTTAGGGGTGACTAATTACTTTAGTGTTTATTCTATGGTAACATGATAATCTTCAAGAAATCACATGGGAGTGGGAGGCTATGATTCGGGATCAATACCCCCATCTATTTGAGTATCCTCTGTTTTTAGTTTTTTGTGGATGTAAACCCCCAAGGTGGGGAAAATGCAACATCTTATATTTTTTCCATATATTATTTATAGATATTATATGGATTATTTTCAAGACCATGTGCTAATATGGAATATCATTTTGAGGCCTAGTGTGCCTGAAATAATTTTTTTATAAATATTAAAACACTTAATTGAACACACACATTTGTTCCTTGATAAAGTGGAATAAAATTAAAATGGGTACAAAGATCAAAAATATGAGGGAACCATTGAGTTCAAAATAGAATCTTTACCCTAGGACTGACCTAAAATTGACCGGTGTGGGCCATTTTTTAAAAATAAATCATAGGCATAAAATGAACAAAATTATTTAATTAAATTATTTTAATTTATTATGTTGATGTAGATATTTTTTTATTTAAATGTATCATTATGTTATAATTAAAAGGCTAGATTAATTACCCTATAACATATAGAGCACCATTTGATAGTGCTCTAGGAATCCTTTCTGGTGAATGAAAATGGATTGAGGATCAAAAATCGATGCACATAGAATTTGAAGGATCTCACCAAAAAACACAACACAACTTAGTTATTCATCAGTGATCCATCAAAATCTAGGTAGGTCATGTGATTTAATTGGGTAATTTCCAAATATTTATTTATATAATGAACATACCTCAATTGACTAATGGATTGATTCATGGATCGTGCATATTGAGAGATGATATTTATTCCCCGTGATTTGTTTGAACTAGTTTTCCAACCAAAATCCCACATTCTTGATCATTTTCCAAGAAATATTGACCTAAATTGATAAAACTTTTATATCGTTTCTTTGTAGTTATTTTATCATTTTATTAACTGGTTGGATCCTCATGGTCTTGATTCGACATTGCTGAGTGGTTCCGAACTAAATCAGATTCGCAGATTTGTGAAAAATCAACAACCGAGGTTGGTCCGGTGTAGATTAGGACCCAACGAGCTCATATCTATGATAATTTCTTATTTTAGGCATTATAGGATGCATGTTGGTCCGAAGAAGGGTCCCCTAGTGTGTTTTTGCGGTGGCTGATGGCAAGCAGTGACACATGGTCGCATGCGACAGTGGTCCGCATGTAGGTGGCGGAGCCACATGGGGATGAGATAAGCAGAGAAGGATTCAGGAGAGGCGATAGAGGACATGATAATGGTGGTGGACATGAATTAGGCTGGGTTAGGCTAGGATTACCTTGTACGAGTGGGTTGAGCGAAGTTGATGGGTTGAGTCAGGATAATTGGCTGAGTTGGATGAGATGGACCCTGGTCAGATCTGAGTTGGATCTGGGGAAGCTAAGATGGAGCCCTATTTTGGTCAACCATGGCAGTCGATCATAGAATTGTGATAGCTCTAGCTATTGAAGGTGGAGTAGCTGAGTGGTCGGTTCATGTCTAGTCAACCGCATCAGTAAGTGGACTGACTACGATGGTTGGTCTATAGGCCCATGCTAGTCTACATATAGCTTCTCAAGTGGAACGTTCAATCAAGATTTCATGTGGCTATTATTTTTGCTAGTTTGGAACAGTATAGGTTGTTTATATTCACTTATTCTTTTCCCCATGGCTATAGTGTGGAATTAAATCCACATCACTAGATTATAATCCCCTCTCGAGGATGAGTCTTAGATGGATTTTTAGTGTCCCTCCATAAGACTAGAGTGTGATCCTCTATCAAACCTAGTAAATTTTGTTGAATCAGTGTGACCTCCTTGAGTAGGTAAACGATCTTCCTTATAGAAAGCTTCACTAGTTGGGTTTTTGAATCTTTTACATAAGATCCCCTATATATAGGGTTGATCCAGATTGGGTTCATCGAGTCCCCCAACATTTCTAGGTGTGATTCCCTCTCTCAGTATCATAGTCTTTTTAGATCAGTGTATTATCTTTGGGAGGTGCCCAAATGAGCAAGAATTCTTCATCGAGTGTCTTTGATGATTTCATGGCTCATGGAGTGGGATCTCCTGGAATGAGCATATCTTTGAATAGAATCTACTGACTGATAGTTGGTTAGGACCTCTTGCTAGCGTGGAGTCTCTACTAAGTATATCTTGGTTTTCTTTACTTATTGTATATGTTATAAAATTTTACATCTTTAATTGATATTATTATACATTATATTTCATGTTGAGTGTCTTGGGTGTGTCCAAATTAGTATTGTTTTATATACCCCTACACGGGATTCACCTGAACATTTCGTTTATTGTATAGATGATGGACCATTTGATGGTGTCTTGGGAAGACCAGGAGTGGGAACATCATAGCCAGAGCTGGGAAAATTGAGGTTGTCGGTCGGAGTGGACACTCAAGAGGGGGGTGAATTGAGTTCCAATTAAAATTCCTTTTAAAAAGATCTGTAATAAAATCCCCCAATTTAAAGAACAAATTAAACTGTAGTGAATTTGTAATATAGTAAAGGGTCAGTTATATTCTCAAGAGATTGATTAGTTCTACGTTAATCTAATATGAAGATTTGTTAACTTTTGAAGATAACCTAATGCTTTACAATAAATACAAATACTTGATAGTTTAACTATCAAAGTAACTTTAAAACAATTTTATATTTCAAAGTAATTAGCATCAAAATATTCAATATAGGTTAAAACCAAAATAAATAAGCATATTAGTTCTAACCAAGAGGTTCAGTCTCAAGCTGAGACTTAGTCCTCTCAAACAGTTTATATAAATTTTGATCCACACCCTGCATTGGGGTAAACAACAGTACATAGACTGTCCAGTTACTAAGACCTCTACCACAGTTCTTCGTGGGAAAATGAAACAATAGCACACAGGTTGTCCAGGTCACACATGACCTCTTACACAATTCATATTGGGATAAAATAAGATGTAAGAAGTTTGGAGTGTGGATTTAGTATCCTCCAGTTCAGCCCAGAAGTCAGTGTATAAATACAACACACACTACTCAAAAAGTAAATGAATGAGACACAATAGAGCTAAACAGATAGAGATGAGTTTATAGTGATGTATGTGTTATGAGTGGATCTTTGGACTCCTTGGTTTGATGAAAAAGAAGCTCTGAGTATTTCTCTGGTTTTTGTCAAGAAAAATAGAGTGTCGTGGTTCTTGTTCCTTCACTTCTAGTGTAAGTGTTCAGCTTGAGAATGAGAGTGTTCTTTGTAACACTTCAGCTTCTTATTTTGAACATCTGTTCTTGATGAGTATGGGTGTTCTTCAAGTTCCTTGTGTGTTCTTCTTTTCATGTACTTGTGTATCTTCTTTTATATGTCTCATGTTTTCTTTGTGGAAAAGTCCCCATTCTTACTACAGCTCAATCTTCCTTATATTCTACGAGCTCCGGAAATAGGGATTATTACCTTTTCATTGGTACGAGGTATGGTTCCATGAAATTCCAAAAACTATCATTATATAACATTAATTGCATTAAAAACATCAAATATGACTGTTGGAATTAAATAAGAGTTGATAGAAATTCAAACAGATTTTATGATTGTCGGTGAGTCATGAGATCAGTAGGTCATTTGATCAGCATCAGTATCAGTATGTTTTTTTATCATCATCGGTATCAGTCGGTCCTCATCGGTATCGGTATGTCCTTCGATCAGCATCTGTATCGGTAGGTCCTTTTATCAACAACGGTATCGGTAGGTCCTTTGATCAACATCAGTATTGGTAGCTCTCATTGGTGTGACCGTTCTCATCGATGTGACCGTTCTCATCGGTGCGACCGTTCTCATCGGTGAAAACATTCTCATAGGTGCGACCGTTCTCATCGGTGCGACCGTTCTCATCGGTGCGACCATTGTCATCGGTGAAACCATTCACATCGGTGCGACTGTTCTCATCGGTGCAACTAGAATTATAATTAACAGTGAGTCAAGAGATATGAAATCTTCACAAAGTTTCTGTTTAAACCAGAACACTTCTAGGTCAACAGTAAGCCATAAATTAACATAGATAAACATATGTAGACAATATTTAAACATATATAAACACATTTAGAACAAATTGAACAAAATACTAAATTAACATAAATAAAATAATTATTTGTGATTATTAAAATAACCATCTCACAGAGAGTTCAACAATCTCCCCCTTTTTGATAATCACAAATCAATGGCATAAAAGAAGAGGGAATATGGTATGACATTCATTATGCTCCCCCTATATAAAAAGAATATATGCCAAAAGTAATCAGATCATAAACAAGATTAGAATAGCAAACAGATCTTATATAGAGGTCTCCCCCTTAGACATATATATGAGAAGATTATATGCTGCACCATAGATATATATATGGAAAGATTTTATGTGCCCCCTTAGATATATATAAGAAATGGTTCTATATTTATATTCTCCCTCATATAATATGATGCTATTCTCCCCCTTTGGGATTATAAAAAATAATAGGAGAAGGAAGACAAGAAAAGAAGAAGATTCCATTAAAAAGAACATCTTAAAGAAAAGGTACAATAAGCAGATATAAGTCAAAAGTATAGTAATAGAAACCCTATCAAAAATAACAGATACAACTATTTCTTTGGGTGAAAAGGATCTTTCCCTTTAGCAGTTGGAGGAATGGATGGAACAGAGGGTGCTTTAGTGGAAGGTTGATCTAGCTGGATGGAGAGAGGAGGTAGCATAGCTCGAGCCAGTAACATAGTAGGGGCTAATGCTACTTGATGAGGAGTAGAATATCTTTCTGTAAGTGGCTGCTGGATGACTGTCCGGATATTGGATAGAGTTTGAGAGACTGATATTTGACCAGGAGCAACATCTGTTGGACTGAGAGGCTCTGCAGTAGGAAGAACAATTGCCTTCTCTTGCACATGAAGATATGGTTTGAGCACATTGATAAAATCTTGAATTACTTCACCACCATAATTCATGGCCTTCTCAAATTCATCCTTGTTTTGCATGAAACTCTCCAGAGTAGGAGTAAAATCATTCAACTGTTGAACTTGAGCCTTAAAGGATTGAGTGACTAGAGGAAGCCTCGAATTCTCATCCAAGACTTTAAATTGATGGTTCAACTCATGCTTGGTATAAATTTTAGAATAGTAGTGATCCACTTTCTCTTTGATCTCTTTTTGAGCCTTAGTAGCATCAGCTGAATACAACTTCACCATCTTGTGAATATTATCACTATTGTCTTCCATCTTTTTCAAGGATCCCAAATCCAGAATCTGCCCAAGAGCTGCCAACTCTTCCTTGATAACATCCTTTAGGGTATTGATCTCATGACCAGTGATCATAGTCACTTTAGAGGTGCTATCCTGAGTTACAATCTAAGTTATCGCAGCCTTCAACTTTCTCAAATCATATTTCTTCAGGTGTTCTATCAAATTTCTCAAAACTTCCATCATACCAGTGATGGTTGATCTAAATTCACCTGACAAAGACACTAAGACACTACTTAAATCCTTGAGAGTTTGATTCAGAGAGGTAATATGCCTACCAATCATCTCACCAGTATTGAACATGACCGACTTAATGATACTTACCACTCTTTGAGTTAAAGCACCACTAGCAGCCTCAGATAGATTCACAGGAGCAGGAGAAATAGACAATTCCTCTTTAATTGTCTCTCTAACTGCATGAAGAAACTCAATTTTAAATCTATCAAAATCAGATTGTATAACTGAAAGATTAGGTCTAGATTGTGAAACTAAAGGACCAGGTCGGTCTGTTGTCACTTTCATATACTATGTAACTAATCGAGCCTTAACTGAATGGATTACTGTTGAAAGATCCACTTATTTTTCTTCCTCTTCATCTGAATAATCTAAACCCAGAACCGCAAGACCCGAGAGTTCCTCCCATGTAGCTTTGCATGAAGGATACAGAGGTTTCACAAACCTCGATTTTCCAGAATTTTCATTAGAGACTTCCCCATCCACATCATTCACTGACTACACTGTCCTTTCAGCCTCAGGAACAGGTTCTTGCTCAACTAATTGGGGTTGAGGATCAGCTTGGATCACATTGTCACCATCCACTGGTCGAGTACTTGCATCATCATCCTCATCACTACTGTCATCATCACTTCTATCATCACCATCATCACCCTCATCACCATCATTGTTGACCTATTTTTCATTTGAACTGTCTTTACTGCTGGATTCATACTACTTAGAATTTGGTTCTTCAGTTTCTGCTTATTCTTCATCACCTAGAAGAGGTTCTGACTCCGGTAACTTGAGAGGTGGACTAGCTGGTCCAAATTCCATTCTTCTTTTCTTAGGAATTACTATATCATGATCACTCCTTCCATCAGGAGGTGACTCAGGTTCCTTTTTAGCATCCACAACATCATCAACTATGGATTCCCCTGCTTTCTCCTTACTGGACTCTCCAGTGTCCTTTGAATCTTTTTGTCTCCTCTTCCTCATCAGAATAAAAAACTTTCTAATCTGATTTTAAACTGGGATATCTCATCCCCTTTGGTCTCTTAGGAAGATCAGAAGGATTAAAGGAGTCATACAACTTATCTTCATAAACAATCCAATCTTTCTTCCATGGATTCCCGTTGATTTTCATTCTTTTTCATTTATCCTTGTTAATACAGAAGATACTAATGGATGATATACACTCATCTACATCTTCAACATAGCCCAAGAACTTTAGCATGGCAGAGATTTTCTTAGAATAGAACGGGGTTGTAGCCTTCTTGGACGGCTTTACCATCTCAGCAATGTGAACAGTAAAATATCAACACAGGTTTAACTTTTCACTATTCAACAATAAAAATAACAAGAAAACATATTGATACTTTACGGTAGAAAAATCACCTTTTCTGGGACAGATTTGGTGTTAAATACACTTAAACAAGATCCCACTTTCTCCATCCAACTCAGCAGCTATTATTCTTCTGGATTCAGACTTACCAGTGAGCATCTCCAGAGCAAGTTCATAAGAAAAATATTTAGTGGTAGGAGGGATATTACTAGTATAATCCCCATATCTACCATTATGAGGAACTCCCAAACATTCACCCCATTACTTCGATGAAAAAGCTATCTTTTCCCATTTGATCGCTGAAGTTAATCTCACAGCTTCTGCTCCATCCAATACAATACTTAAGTTTAGATAAAACTCATGCACTTGATTTGGGTAGTAGACTCGATTATTATCACAGAACCAGTCATTCCATCCTTGCATCTCTAAATTTTTTAAAAGAGCATACTTACTGGATTAAACCCATTTGGAACATACTTCATTTTCTGTAGTAACCACCCAAGTCTCCAACTATGAGTTCACAGACCTTTGATTCATGCTGCTCGATTCTCCTCGAGTGCGTTTCACAGGATAAGAGCCTTTAGATTCTTTGCTTTGACACTTTTTCATTTCCATTTGGAGGTTTGAAAGGATTGGGAGGTTGGAATGGTTTGAAAGGTTTTGGATTCAGAAAAAGTATAGTACGGCAGGAGATGGAAGGTCAACAATCTTTAGAAATAGCCTCAGGTCATTATTTTTATCATTTAGGGTTACAATTAAAATAATAAACAATAATAATTATTTAGTAAAACAACGTCATTTTGACAAACACTGATGGTTTCATATACTGTAATACTCAAACATTAGCTTAGATCGGTTTCACAGATCAGTTTCACAGATCAGTTTCACAGATTGGTTACACAGATCGATTTCACAGATCAGTTTCACAAATCGGTTTCATAGATCTGTTTCACATATCGGTTTCACAGATCGGTTTCACAGATCGGTATCATAGACCGGTTTCACAGATCGGTTTCAGAGATTGGTTTCACAGATCGGTTTCACAGATCGGTTTCACAAATCGGTTTTACAAATCTATCTTACCCAACTATTTTTTAATAAAATTCAACATTTCTGAGGTTAATGGATTGGTAAAAATATCATCTAATTGATGTTTAGAGTCAATAAATTCTAGATAAATATCACCCTTTTGATAATGATCTCTCAAAAAGTGATGTCTAACATCAATGTGCATAGTCCTAGAGTGAGACACAAGATTCTTAGAGATGTTAATTACACTAGTGTTATCACAATTTATAGACACATGTCTAAATTGATATCTATAGTCTAACAAAGTGTGTTTAATCCACAGAATCTGTGCACAACAACTACCAGTAGAAATGTATTCTGCTTTAGCAGTATATAATGCAACAGAGTTCTGTTTCTCACTAAACCAAGATACCGAGGACTTTTCCAAAAGATGACATGTTCCAAATGTGCTCTTCCTATCTATCTTGGAACCAGCAAAGTAGGCATATGAATAACTCATTAAGTCAAAGGATTTTCCTTTTGAATAAAACTAACCTAAATTGGTAGTATTTTTAAGATATTTAGAAATTTTTTTAACAACAAGAAAATGAGATTCTTTAGGATTCTCTTGAAATATTGTACACATACATACACTAAACATGATATCTGGTCGACTAGTAGTAAGGTAAAGTAAGCTTTCAATCATACCTCTATAATTGGTTTGATCAACTAGTTTCCCAGTTTCATTATCATCCAACTTACAGGTGGTACTCATAGGTGTGTCACTTCCCTTATTACTATCCTAACCAAAGCATTTTAAATGATCTTTTATATATTTACTTTAATTTAAAATAATACCATCCTTATTTTGAAAAGTTTGAAATCCAAGAAAATAATTATGTTCTCCGATTAAACTCATTTCAAATTCATTTTGCATAATATTTGAAAACTTAGTGCATAAATAATGTTTAGAGGATCAAAATATAATATCATCAACATAGATTTGTACAATCAAAATATCTTTAGAAATTATTTTAATAAAATAAGTAGGATCAAAAATCCCTTTAGTAAAGCCTGTTGAAATAAGAATTTTTTTAGTCTATCATACCAAGCTCTTGGAGCCTGTTTTAATCCATATAAATCTTTAGAAAGTTTAAAGACATGATTTTGAAAATGAGGTTTTTTAAATCCAGGAGGTTGTTCAACAAAAAAATCTTCAATTATAAAACCATTTAGAAATGCACATTTGAAATCTATTTGATATAACTTGAAATTCATATGAGTAGAATATGCAAGTATAATCCTAATAGCCTCTTATCTAGCTATAGGTGAAAAGGTTTCCTCATAGTCTATTCCTTCCTCTTGAAAATAACCTTGTGAAACTAGTCTTGATTTATTTGTAACTATATTTCCAGACTCATCAGCTCTATTTCTAGAAACCCATTTAGTGCCTATGGTCAAAGTGTACTTAGGAATGTCAACCAATTCCCAAACTTTGTTTCTTTTAAATTCATTTAGTTCGTCTTGTATAGCCACTACCCAAAATTCATCATTGATTGCATCATTGATATATTTTGGTTGTAACTGTGAAAAAAAATCTTGATGTTTAACCTGATTTCTAAGAGAAGATCTAGTCTGTGTCTCTCTATCAAGATTACCAACAACAAAATCTAAAGGATGATTCTTTAGAATCCTAGTTGATCTAGTAAAGGTAGGACTAGAAATTTCAGATTCTTCTCTAGGTTCAGGTTCACCAGAAGTAGATTCTAGAATATTTCCAGAACTGGTTGTCTTTACAACAGGTTCATTGATTTTATCAATAAGGTTTTGAACAGACAAATCTTCTTCAAGATTTTCAAGAGAAGGTTTAGGGTCATGTGGATCAGTTTCATCAAATTTGATGTGAACAAATACTTCCACACACTTGGTTCTCTTATTAAACACTCTATAGGCTTTGATAGGAATTGAACAACCTAAAAAGATTCCTTCATCACTCTTGGATGAAAATTTTTCTAGTTTATCCTTAGTATTGAGAATAAAGAATTTGTAACCAAAGACTTTAAAGTAACTAACATTAGGATTTCTATTATTCCACAATTCATAAGGGGTCTTCTTAAGAACAGGTCTAATCAAGACTCTATTTATAATATAACAAGCTGTATTGATAGCTTCAGCCCAAAAATAAATAGGTATATCATATTCATTTATCATAGTTCTTGCAATTTACTAAAGGGTTCTATTTCTTCTTTCAACTACACCATTCTACTGAGGCTTCCTAGGGGTAGAGAAATTATGATTATATCCATTGTGTGAGCAATAAGATTCAAACTCATGATTTTCAAACTCACGACCATAGTCACTTCCCAGGGTCTTAATCTTAAGTCCACTATGGTTTTTGACTGACTTGAAATATTTAATAAAGTAACAACAAGCTTCACTTTTGTGAGCTAAAAAGTATACCCAAGTATATATAGAAAATTCATCTACTAAGACATAAATATATTTCTTCCCATTTAAACTAGAAACTCTAGAAGGTCCAAAAAAGTCCATGTGGACCAACTCGAGAGGTTGAGAAGTTGAAACTTATTTATTTGATTTAAAAGAAACTTTATGTTTCTTTCCCTTTTGACAGAGATTAAAAACATTGTTTGATGGAAATTTTAGTTTGGGTAGGTTTCTAACTAAGTTCTTCCTAGTTAGTTTTCTAAGTGGGTGTTTATTACAGTGTCCTAATCTTCTATGCAACATCCAAGACTCTTTATGAAAAGAATTTAAACGAGTAACTTTTTTTTGGCTAAATAATTTAAATTAACTGCATAAACATTTTCATTTCTCCGAGCAGAAAATACTAAAACATTTTTAGAATAAAAAAAATTACAGGAATAATTTTCAAATTTGACATTGAAACCATCATCACACAACTGAGAAATACTTAACAAATTATATTTAATTCCATCAACAAATAATACTTTAGAAATTAAAACTGAATCAGTGTTACCAATCTGGCCTAGGATGATGATCTTTCCTTTAGAATTATCACCAAAGGTGACATGGCCTCCATAAACTTTGATTAATATTTTGAAGCATGAAAAGTCTCCTATCATGTGTATTGAACACCCACTGTCCAAATACTATGTCTTCCTACAAGAAATTTTCAAGAAAGTTTCCTACAAAACAATTTTAGATAGAAAATGATTTTGGTACCCAGATTTTTTTGGGTCCAGATAGGTTAGCAAGCAAAGCATTTGGTACCCAGATTTATCTTATGGGTCTCATAAAGTTTACAAAATCAATATATTTTTAAAGATAAACTCTATTTGATCTATAACTATGTGAATAACTCGTTGAATCATATGAACTTCCAGAACTAGAACTAGAAAAATTCTGTACAGATTCAGAAATAAATCTATTCTTAGTAATCTGTCTCTATCCAGGGTAATAGCCTATTCTAGTGATATATTTTGGTTCCACTTTCTTACCTAACATTTTAGTAAGTGTTTTTTTCCATTTGTGAATTTTTATATGTCCTTACTTAATTTCTCATTAGTCAATTTTAGTTCAGTATTTTCCTTAAGTAATTGAGAATTATTTTCCTTTTCTACATCAAGTGAAAATTTAATAGAGATGGTCAAAGCATGATATTTATTTAAGGTCTTATACTTGTCCTTAAGCTCATTACAGGTTTCTTCTAGCATATTTAAATATTCAAACAACTCTTCACTAGTCATATTTTCAGATTCCGAATCAGAATCAACTTTAGAATAATATGAATTTAAAGTAGGAGTATCCAATGTTACCTCAGATGTGTTTGTCATAAAACACATGTTAGATTTTTGATATTTTCATCATGATTAGAGTCAGAATCACTTGAGTTGTCTTCTGAAGCACTCTAAGTTGCTTTCATAGATTTCTTATACATATTGTCCTTATAGTCATATTTCTTATTGAATTTTAACTTTGGACAGTCAGATTTCACATGTCCTTTCCTTTTGTGCTCGTAGTAGACAATTTCATCACTTTTATCAGACTTTTTCCAATCCTTATTCCAATGACCTTTTTTGTCAAATTTTCCTTTGTAATTTGATTTTCTGAAGAATTTCTTCTTCCTATAGATCTTCTTGAAACTTATGGATATCTTACCCATTTCAGAATCACTATCAGAATATGAGCTTTCACTTGCCGAGCTTTTAGTAGGTATGTGAACTTTCTGTTTATCCCTGCTATTTGAGGCAATAGACTTAAAATCCACTGACTTCCTTTTTGGTTCATCATCTTCTTCCTTGTTTACCTTCAGTTCTTCTTCATACATCATAAGCTTACCAATCAGATCCTTAACAGGCAAAGAACCAATATCACATGATTCTCTAATTGAAACTAATGTGCCCCTCCACTTGTCTGGAAGACATCTTGGTATCCTCATGATCTGCTCCTTTGCAGGAAAAACTTTTCCAAGTGAGATCATAGTATTGACAATCTCATTGAACCTGAGATACATATCAAAAATAGGTTCATCAGACTTCATTTCAAAATTATCATATTTAATAGTATAGTTGTTCAGTCTCATTTATTTAACATTGGTTGTTCCCTCATGGGAAATAGCCAAAGTGTCTCAAATTTCATAAGCAGTTTTACAAGAAGATATGCGATTAAATTCTTCATATCCTAAAGCACAATACATGGAATTCATTGATTTACAATTATTATTGTAAGATGTTTTAGTAGGTTCATCCCATGTAGTTCTAACAGTTTCTGTAATCTTATACTGATTTTCTGTAGTAGTCCAGATATCAAATCCCATACTTTATAAACGAATTTTCATTTTCAGCTTCCACTGGGCATAATTTGTACCATTAAAGAAAGGTGGTCTATTGGTACCAGCACCTTCTAATCTATTGTCCATATTTGGATTTTAGCAAATATATTTAAAGAGATAAAATTTAGAACTAACAGAAATTTAAGATCTTTAAGATACAACTAAAATCACAGTTGAAAACTTTTCACAAACAGAGTAGTTTTTAAAACTTTTTAACAACAAAGAAACCTCCCTCTCATACCAAATGTTGGTCGGATTGGACACTCAAGAGGGGGGTGAATTGAGTTCCAATTAAAATTTCTGTTAAAAATAACTGTAATAAAATCCCCCAATTTAAAGAAAAAGTTAAACTGTAGTTAATTTGTAATACAATGAAGGGTCAGTTAGGTTCTCAAGAGATTGATCAGTTCTCAATTAATCTAATCTGAAGATTAATTAACTTTTGAAGCTAACCTAATGCTTTAAAATAAATACAAACACTTACTAGTTTAACTATAAAAGTAACTTTAAAACAATTTTATATTTCAATGTAATTAGAAGCAGAATATTTAATATAGCTTAAAACCAAAATAAATTAGCACAACAATTATAACCAAGATGTTTAGTCTCAAGCTGAGACATAATCCTCTCAAACAGTTTATATAAATTTCTATCCACACCCTGGATCGAGGTAAACAACAGTACAAATACTTTCCAGGTACTAAGGCCTCTACCATAGTTCTTCATGGGAAAACAAAACAACAACACACAGTCTTTCCAGGTCACACTTGACCTCTTCCAAAATTCACAGTGGGATGCAATAAGATGTAAGAAGTTTGGAGTGAGGATTTAGTATCCTGCAGTTCAGCCCATAAGTCAGTGTATAAATACAACATACACTGCTCAAAAAGTAAATGAATGAAACACAATAGAGATAAATAGATAGAGATGAGTTTAGAGTGCTCTATGTGTTATGATTGGAGCTCCGGAATCCTTGGTTTTATGCAAAAGAATATTTGAGTCTTTCTCTAGTTTCTGTCAATAAAAACAGAGTGTCGTGGTTCTTGTTCCTTCACTTCCAGTATAAGTGTTCAGCTTGAGAATGATAGTGTTCTTTGTAACACTTCATCTTCTTCTTTTGAACATCTATTCTTGATTAGTGTGAGTGTTCTTCAAGTTCCTCATGTGTTCTTCTTTTCATGTACCTGTGTATCTTCTGGTATATGTCTCGTGTCTTCTCTATTAAAAAGTCCCCATTCTTACTACAGCTCGATATTCCTTAGATTCCACGAGCTCCAGCAATAGGGATGATTACCTTTTTATAGGTACAAGGTACGGTTCCCCGAAATGCCAACAACTATCATTAAATACCATTAATTGCATTAAAAACATCAAATATGACTGTTGGAATTAAATAAGAGTTGATAGAAATTCAAACAGATTTAATGACTGTCGGTGAGTCATGAGATCGGTAGGTCATTTGATCAGCATTGGTATTGATAGGTTCTTTGATCATCATCGGTTATGGTCGGTCCTCATTGGTATCGGTAGGTCCATTGATCAGCATAGGTATCGGTAGGTCCTTTGATCAGCATTGGTATCGATAGGTCCTTTGATCAGCATCGGTATCGGTAGTTCTTATTGGTGCGACCATTCTCATCGATGCGACCATTCTCATCGGTGCGACCGTTCTCATCGGTACGACCGTTCTCATCGGGGCGACCATTCTCATTGGTGCGACCGTTCTCATCGGTGCGACCGTTCACATCAGGGAAACCGTTCTCATCAGTGCGGCCGTTATCATCAGTGCGACCGTTGTCATCAGTGCGACCGTTCTCATCGGTGCAACCGTTCTCATCGGTGCAACCGGTAATATAACTAACGGTGATTCAAGGGATATGAAATCTTCACAAAGTGTATATTTAACCTAGAACACTTCCAGGTCAACATTAAGCCATAAATTAACATAGATAAACATATGTAGACAAGATTTAAACATATATAAAAACATTTAGAACAAATTTAACAAAATAATAAATTAACATAAATAAAACAATGATTTGTGATTATTAAAATAACCATCCCACAGAGAGTTCAACGGAGGTGTTTACTAGGGGCATACATTCAATGTAGTCCTTGCCCTAGGAGAATGTTTGACTCTTTATAGTTTCAATTCGACTTCTCTATAGACTCTTTATTTTTGGATTGTATTTGTCTCTATTTACTTTTCCTTTACATCCTATTATACTCTGGTTATGGTATCTTAGTTGTATGCTTGGATCCTTTCAGTTTTTTTACATTTCAATATGGTGTGTCTTAGAGCTGTGTGTGTGTGTGTATGGATAATTTAGGCTAATGCCTCTATTTTATGGGAAATTCCAACTCGGTGCTAGTCACCAGCCCATGGCATACCAAAGGAGATATTGGGGTAGTCAGGAAAAGGTACCCTCTTGGATGGGTTGTGACACAATCAATAGTGAATAAATATAAACAAATTAATGGTACAAGGTAAATAATTGATAACACATCCCATTCAAATAACTAGATAAAGAATAATAAATATTTTAATGTTAGAAGCTGAATCACATTCCATCAAGTCAATAAAATAATAATGAACTATATCCATTAAAATTTCAACACAAAATCTCAGGGATATATAATAACTAAATATATATGATGGAAGTGTTTAATTATTAGATGTCATGTATCTATCACATGAACCACTACCATCAAGACCTTTCACGAGATGGTTTAGTACATCAGGTAAATAAAATCTAATTTGACCAACTATTTCATCTCATGAGACTACCTATGCATCTAGGGGATATCTATAACCAAACCCCACCCATGTCATACCATTCGAAATCATTCCTCATATCGAATATTCGATTCAACTAATAAGAAATATAACTTATAAAATACCCATATTGAATAATTTAGATAGATTTATCTATTTATCCATAGTAGAGTACATGTAACAAGAAGAGTTTTTGATATTAATGAACATAAAAATCATTGAAAAAGCTTTAAAAAATTCTTTAGGGAAATGACATTTAAAAATTCCAAAGTGTATGATACCACCTTGAACCATTTAAATCGTAATACCCATAAAGGAATAATATTAAATGAAACTTATAAAATCATGGGAGAAATGATATTTGTTATATAAGTTGTGAAAAGGTGGAATATACACCAAATAAATGTGAAATGGTGGATAAGAAGAAATAAGTCTGAATGCATTGTAAATTGACACGAAATTCCCTTTCCTTGAGTTTGGCTTGTCACATGTTCCTTTATCTACCTGAATAATAAACATATGTTAATTATCTACTTACATTAGAACCAGTTTAAATTTTATCATTATTTTTAATTCTCTCATTAAAATTTTATATATAACCACTTAAACGTTTAAGTTTATGTTGGGTATTTTGACAAAATTTGGTTCATGTGTTAAAACGACTTTGGTTTATCGACTATCATCAAAAGGGTTATTATATAAACATATAAAGATTAATAGTCATGACATTACTATCAATTTTTTTATGAATTATAATTTTAAACCGAATCATGAAATATGGTTATGAAAAATGATCCAACATTAAAATCATAGAGATGGTAGGGCATACATAGGAATGAGTAACGTTCCCATTTTCAATGATCTTTTAGGAAAGAAGGTAAGTAACACAATATCATTATAAATGAACATTATATCATAACTACAATTTTATTTAATCAGATTTACTTATATATTGTATTCTAATGTTGTAAAAAGAATCACATCATGTCAAGGAGGAGGTAGTCCACACATCCACGAATGAATTTATTACTATTTATGTATGTGAAAGGGTAATAAAGAAAATGAAATCTATTTAATTTATTTAAAGGTAATTATGTAATGAATATTATATATATGTAATTTATTTTACATATTTTTAATTAAAATATTCATTTATACATTCCATGAATAGTTTGAATGTATCTTGTCACTTTGAGGGGGTGGTAGTCCATACTTCCACAAATGATGTTATCGTATTTACATAAAATAGAAATTATAAGCCTATGTGTTATAAAAGTATTAAATAAGCATAAAGAATTAATTAATATCATATATAACATATAAAAATATAGTTTTCATCACAATTTCCACCATGAGAAGTAGTAATTTAAAAATGAACAATCAACGTTTTGTGATGTGGTAGTTTACCGTAAATGTTAACATTATGTTCCTTACCCACTCTATGGAAGTGCCTGTACATGTAGGTAAAACCATTTCTATAAAAACATATCAGTATATTTAGGCTACTATTTTTTTATATATGGAATCAGGATATTTGAGTGGGTGGATAATGGAAATAATACAATAGAGTTTGAGAGAATATGTTACTTCTTAATCTGGTAACTCCTTGTGGTTTGTAGCAAAAGGATTCCATGGATTGCTTCCTAAATAAAGGAAGGCTTCAAGGAATAATTTTGGGGTTTTTGGAAGTGTATTGGGTAGTTTTTGGAAAATACTAAGTGTCTTGAGAGTTTTGAGGAAGTGGGATATGCACCTTTTATAGGGAAGGAAAAGGACCCACTTAGTATTTTTTTTAAAAGAAGTTGGGTGTACCATTTGTTTTACCTAAAAAGCCATAAAAATCCAACCATACTCAATAATGGATAATATATGGATGATTTATTGACATAAATTAAGTGTTGGACACGGTCTTATGAAATTTGGGCCCTTAAGTATAAGTTTTAGTTCATTGTTAAGGTTAATTTCACCTTAATCATTGTAATCATTTTTAATTACATTCATTAATAATTTTGGTAAAAAACTAATTTAAACGTATTAAAACTTATAAATTGATAATATTAATTATATGGAATTATTTTTTTCAAATTCAAACTATATAGTTTGTATAAATTAATTTAAATTTAATCCAGAATACATGACGACAATGCGGGTTGTTAAAGTAAAAATGTCCAAATTTTGCTTTGTTTTTTATAGTCAATTTCAATGTGAAATTGATTAAAATTACCTTAATTGAATTAATTGAAAAAAAATTCATCTAATTAAACTTTAAATCCAATCTAAAATTCAATTTAACTTTATAAATAAATTATATGAAAAATGTAGTTTTGAATTAAAATTCAACATTTCTCATTATTCATTAAAAATAAAAATTCATAGAAAAATACTAAAAATCCACCCTAACCTAATTTTTGTGTTTCAATTTAACATTTTGAGTTTATTTTGACATATATTATTTATTAAAGTTTTTAAAAAATATTTTTAGAATAGGTTCACCATTGAAATGATGTAAATGTGCTTTATACAAATATAGTATTTTATGCATAAAATCTGGTTTGTTCTTACCTTATGTATATTGAATCTCTTAGATGAATATCAAACATATTTAATTGAATATATATTATATTTATCACATTAATATCACTCCACAATTAGTTTAATTTATTAGGATAAAATTACTTTGTGAGATAAACATAAGAATATTTTTATTTATATTCAATCAATTTTCCTATCCATTTCAAATTAATTTTTTCCCAATAAATTCATTTTATATTTGTATAAAACAAATATTTTCATAAGTTAGTTAACCATTTTCAAACCTACTGATTTAATAGATATGTCATGTTAAAAAATATTTTAATAATATATCCTTTATTTGGTAAAACTCAGTCTTGCTTGTAATGTAAGCCATTTGAAGAAACTCATTGTTGTGTTCGACTTAAGCTGACTCAGCATCAAGTTCCTTGAAAGATATATCATATAATTTATTTATTTAAAAAATTAAATATGTTTTAAGGTATCATGGTATTATATTCCCTTACACACTTGGTGATGTGTGTGATACACGTTATCAAATATGATGTTCTTACTTTAGAATTTTTCTGTGCTACATTATCCCCTACTTAATTAAATTCTGTCCTCATAATTTAAACTTTATTTTAGAAATTGAGGTATTTATAATTTAAAATAATATTTTTTGAAAACCCACATCATAAATTGGGTTAATAACACATCTTCTTCATAATAGAAAAATTAAAATAAAATGGCCACATAACTAGTTTACCTGGTATGCGGACATATGCCAACGAGCCCGTACCCGTGTGGTAAGGGATCATGCTTGGAATCCAAGAGACCTAGGTTCAAAACCAGGTGGAGGAGAATTTCTAGGGACTCCATCAGCACTGTATCAATTACTATAGCAGTTACGGTAGCTGTTACTGTTCGGTAGTATAATAGCTGGAAGTATTCACACGATTTGGGCCTTCGGGCCACCGGTTTGGGCCAACGGGTCTCCAGGGCCTTCGGGTCATCAAAGGCCTTCAGGCCACAGGGACTTTAAACCACATAGACCATCGAGTAGCCCATTTCACATAGAATAGTCCCTAGAAAAGGACAGAGACACAAGAGTAGCAACCACTACAAGTAAAGCTAACCATATTGGAAGAATGAGAGGGTTTGGCGGCCACTATCGGGACCAAGCACCGTGCAGCTTTGTACGGGGCAATGCTAACCGATTAGCAATGAAAGGTGAGGTACTATGTGATCAATGATTCAGATGCTGGGGAGGGTTAGTTCAACTGGGTTGGGCCAATGGGTCATGTTTTGGGCATGGTATGCCTCTGGGACTTCGGGTCATGTTTTTCGGGTCTGTCAGGCCTTATGCCTTGGGCCTACGGGTCATGTACCAGTTCCCCTTAAACCATTAAATAGCGTATTATCCATAATAAAATAAAAAATTAAGGCCTTTGGGCCATTCATGGATAGTATGAGAACATAGGTGGGAAATGGAAAGATGGATGCAAAATAAAAATGTAAAAATAAAGTTATAATAAAGAGTGTTATAAATAATATTTAGGAGAAATTTAACAATCACAAGTCACTAAATTTGTGATATAGGGTCATTTTATTCAATGGTAATGAAGGTACTAGGACAAAATTTTTGTTTCAAGATCATTTTTCCTAGAGTTAAGGAATTATTTCCCTCTCTAAGAATATACGTAAATGTACTTAATTGGTATTTTTCTCTATCATAATCGTATACTTTAGTCATGCCCTGAAATATTTCCACTTATTCTATTAGAATAACATTCACTATATAGTTATGTAATATATCAATCTCTAAAACGAGATCCAAAGCTTATCATAAACCATTTCATAAATGGTTAACCTTTCCCAAATATTTTTATCCAATAATTTATAAATAAGGTCACTGAATATCCCAAATTAACTTATCATTATCCAATAATCAACATGAATAAGATCTAAATTCCCACAATACAAACGTTTCAATAACTTCATCATGTATCCTCTTGAAATATGGTAATGTCACACACGGTTTTTTTTCTGTCTTTGTATTGATCCGGCCCATTAGAAATCCCGATCCTCTTAATGGGTATTTGATGAAATGAATCTTGAGTTTTGAAGTTTCATATATGTCTAACCACCATAATTTGGGATCCCCATTGCTTGTTTAGGAGTTTTTGAAGAAAGGGTGGTTACTTCATGATTTGGGCCAACTGTGAGCCCATTCCCAGTTTTAAAAACTGAATTTGTTTCTTTTATAACTCTTTTGTTTTTCATCCTTTTTCACCCAATAAACTTCCCACTTGTCCTATACTAATATATTAAAATTTATTTATCCTTTTGGACCCATTAGAAATTCGAAAGCCGGGTGAATTTGGGTTACTTATTTAGGTATTGGGCCAGCCCATGTGCCCATTTCCTGTTTTTAAAAAAATAAATTTTTTCATTTTTATATTTTTCATTTTTTAATATTTGTCAGTGATTCCACCTCCCAAGAGAAGACAATATCCCTATCCTCACCCCCAATATCTTTTTTTCCTCTTTGGAGCTCATATGGGTCGCGTAAGAGGGCGAAAATTCTCAGGATACCTCAAATCGTCCATATTTGACAAGGTAAATTGTATCATTCATAAATTAATCAATTCGTACTCTTTTGGCCACCAATTTTCTTTCCCTGGTTCGTCCAGATATTAGGCGTCTCTCCAGGAATTTTCAAGCCATTTCCTTCCCTCTAGGGTTGCAGATATAGTGGAATACGAAGAGTTTTCTAGGGTGAAAGGTGAGATTCCTTCTCCTTTCTTCTTCCTCTTCCCCCTCCTTTCATTATTTATTGGTTTTATATTGTAACCTAGTCTTGATCGACCTAGGGTTTTGTTATAAAATGTTTCTTGATGGGTTTTATGTTTTTTTAGGTCTGGTATTTATAGTTTTAGGGTTTATAAACCCGCAGCGGGTGATTTCGGGTGTGCGTTTCAATTACGCCAAAGATTTGAGGTGGGATATCCCTTGCACGTGCTTTTATCATTGAAGTTTCATCATTTTAATATTATCCTATACTTATATAAATGTATATTATTGTTTTAAATCCTTTTTATAATTTTCTTGGTGTGCAATGTCGTTGTTTAATCACTGTTATCTGAAAGGTAGTGTTGTTTTGTCATGAAAGTAATCAACAAGTGTTTGTTTAAATGTTCCATTATCTTTGAAAATATTTTGTGAGGTTTATAATCTGGTTTATGGTATTTTTAACATGTTACAGTATCTTTAATGAAAATATGACATTCAATTGGTGTTTCATTCCTTTTCATGTACATAAAATAAATTGTTTTGTTTAAAAAGGGCTTGACATGTGTTCGGTAAATTTCCCGGTTGGATTTTATGTGTGATGTGTGATTTAAAAGTTATTTGGTTGGATTTATAAAGGAATTTGAAGAATTATAAATGGTATTTTTGGGTACTTATATTGATTTCCAATTTTTATTTGTTTTTACAAACAAGTTGGTTTTGATTTACAACATATTTTGGCCGGAGTTGCCAAAAAATGGACCATTTCACATCTTTAAGAAAATGGTTGTGTTTTGAATATGTAACCTGAGTATTATAAGAGATTTATGAATGAGGTTTTCTGCCGTAAATGATGTTTATACAGATCCTTAATAAAATTAAAATGCATACCTTCATCAAAGGTTAGTTTTGAGAAAATGTTTAAAGGCCCGTTTGGCATTTCCTAGAAACGAAGGAGTCTTTTACTTGTATATAACAAGTTCTAAAATTGGGATTGTCTTATGGTCCATTAAATGATTTTATTAAATGTTTATTGGGCTTCCAAATATTATTTGGTTTGGTTATGATGTGTGTTTATAATTTAAAGAATGTTTTTGAAAGAGTTTTATGTGCAAAGCCTCAATGCACTTCATGAAATTGTTTTACCAAAATATTTAGCGGTTTGTTGATTAGAGTAAGAAATGTGAAGAAAGATTATGGGCTGTTTGTGTTTTTATTGTTTTGTAATGGAATGTTTATGTGAAATGTGTATTTTATAATATGTGTAACTTGATTGAGCACTAATGGGAATCTCGGGTATCTAGGTGGGCGGACGTGTACTAGTATGCTAGTGATTCTGTGGGGGTTGGCCCCTGTTTCACGTAGCAAGTTTGACGATGAAAACACTAACTAAACTATGATGATGATGATGATGATTGGGGACCAATAGGTTATGGGTATGTTCCCTACTAGTGGCTCGTGCACGAGAATAGATATTTGTTATGGTTACTTTCACCGAGATACGAGGTACCTGGGGCTCACAACTAACTAGTGCCTAGGGGTATTCCTGTGACTAGTGCTCATTGGCTATTTTGTACTCACCGTCGGCATACGGTGTGTTTGGTTGGTAAATTCTGTAGTATGTGTTATTTATTTGAATGATAAAATTCTTTAATGCAGCCCTCTTGAAAACTATTTTCATTTTGAAGTTTCACCTCTTTGAAAATAATTGTTACTTGCATTTTTGTTTATTAAACATGCATGTTTTTGTCTGATAATTATTATAGCATGGAACCTCATTTGAAAACCATACTTTCAAATCTTGAATTTAAAACTATAAATTGATGTTTCTTTTATTTTAAAGTAATGTGCATTGTGAATAGAATACCGGGCTAACCTACTGAGTTTTAATACTCACGCCTATAGTCTTTTTTTAGCCCTTGTGCAGGTTTCATCTTTAGTTCGATCACCTTGGACGACATTTTATCATTGTGTTAGAGAGTGACCAGAAGTGTCACATGGAGTTAGTTGTTCATTCCGATTGTTCAGTTGAGTTATTGGTTTTGTTCTAATTTTAGTTTCTTGTACAAATAATATTTCGTCCAATTTTTATATAAATTCATTTTGGGCTGTCCGTTTATTTCACCTGTTTGTTTGATTGTCTATATATGGGCGAAATTGTTCCCTTGTGTACTCTATTGATGCCCTTGGTGCTTGTCACCATCCCGGGAGGATCAGGAACGCCTCTCGGGACTTGTCGCGGGCTGGCCTGGGTGACCGGTTCAGGGTTGACTCAGGCTGTTTCGTGACAAAATGGTATCAGAGGAGGTTTACTCTTAGCGGACATTTATTTTTAGAGTGCCCTTGTTATTTTGGGGATGTCAAGGTAGATGGAGTAGGATTGTTGGGACTTGAGGTGTAAGTGCATGAAGAACGTCGCGAACTCTTTCTTGTTCTAATCCTCAGGTTTCCAAGGGAGTCCAGTTTTATTAGTTTCCTTTGTTCTGGTTGATTTTTTTTTGGTGTTGGGATATGACAAGGGGAGTCTGACTAATGGACTCGGTGAGCTCACAGGGCCTAGCAAGCCATGTGGAGCTGGGGAATGGTCCTAATAAGTCTCTCTGTGTTGGTGTTGTGTATGGCATATGGACGCCAACCATATGGTCAAGTCACCCACTGACACTAGTTCCCTTTTTTTGGGTCTCTTGAACCTTTCTTGAATTCTGAATTTTTGTTTTTAAAATCCTTGTGTGAGAATTGTGGAAATGGGTTTTAATGTAAGGATTAGATTTTGAAAAGTGAAAAAAGGGGGTTTCAATAATTAAATATAATAATGGTTTTGGAAGGTTGTGTTTTTGTGAAAAAAATTGGGGGAAGCAGAAATGATTTAAAGGGATTGGATTATCCATAATCTAAAATTGTGGTTTGTTGAAATAAAATGTTTTGAAATTGTGAATAATTTTAAAGTGATTCTGGATATTTTTTTAAATGGGGTATTTTAGGATGTGTTTTTGAATTGGATAAATTAGTTTTGGCAATTGGTTTTGATCGGTTGGTGTTTTACTACAAATGGTATTGGTCTCAATGGACCTCAGATTATAAAAATATACATTGCTGATTTTTTTTTTAAAAAATGGGAAGGGGTTGTTTGGAGTGGCTTGGTTATTTAAAAAGTTTTTTTTTAAATGAAAAGGGGTAGGTTTTTAAGAAAATGGTTCTTAATGAATTGTGGTTTTTTTGTGGAATATGAAAAGGGTTTTTTCACTTGGTGGTTGGTGTTCCTTTTGAAGGTACATGATTTTTGGAATGATGTTGTTTTGTTTTAGCCTTTGGTGTTTTCATGAGTGCTCACATGCATAATTTTATTTATATCTAGAAGGATGAAATATATGGTATGGTGGTTGGGTTCCTGGGGTGGCATGGAAATGTGCATGTGGATGAGACTTGATGAAATACCATTGGTGAATGTTGAAACCCACCAAGTTAGTTTGTTTTTCAAAAGTGTTTTGAGTTGAAAAATGTTGTCCTTTTTTTATAAACCAATGGTTATGTGGGCCGTTTTTTTCTATGTTGTCGAAGAGTTGTTTATTCAGTAATCTCCCTTGTGATCTACAATTCATACTCTTGTTGTATCTTGAGATGATATCTTGTTGGTGTCTTGGTTTTGGAGAAATTTTCATTGGGTTTCTAAAGATGTGTTTGATGTTGTGATGTGGCCTGGGATAGTTCTCCATTGGAAATATTTCCTGCTGATCAACCTAAGGATTCATTTCAAATGTTAAATCCATCTCTTTTGATGATGCCTCAACCTGTTTGTTGTAATAGACAGTATTTTGGGATCTATTAAAAGTGCTTCTAGGTCGTGATAATTCTTTTGGACAGAGCAGTTGTGTTCGGTGATGTTGATGTGTTTCGTCTAATTCCTCATCTATTATGCCACTCATTTGGAGTGATACAGAATTTTGACATGTATCTATGAGTTCCTATTTAGATGAAGGTTTTTGTTTGGTGATCAAGTGTGGTTTTTTTGAGTGGTGTGATCCTTATCACCTGACTGCGGTGCAGCAAATGCTTCAAGAATTAGGGCTCCAACCATAGGCCTCAGAGTGAAGCTTTTCACGCAGTCAGGAAATCAACATAGGTGTGGAGTGCTAGATTATGATCCTTACTCCTCTGTTTTGGTAAGTTAGTTACTATGTCAATGTTTTGGTTCCCCATTTCTATGAATTTCCTTTTGTCACAACAAGCGTGGTGGACTTAACCCCTCACACAGTGTCTATGGTTATTCCTTCATGGATGTGGGTTTTCAATCAATGTCCCTGTGTGGACCGCCTGTAAAAATCAGGCGTAGTATTGGTGTTACCTATTCATAGGTGGAGAGTTTTGGGTAGTTTATTTGTTTCTTTTGTGGTTTCAGTGGCCAAATTATTGGGTCCCCTACCATCCCATCCCCAAGTGACAGGGGTCCAAAATTGTGTTGAATGTGTCGACCAAGTTATTGTCCCATCCATTTGGGAGTGGGTGGTTTATATGTTCATGTTGTAAATCTATTAACTTGGTATAGTAGGTTTTTGTAGGAGGGTTTTTTTTGGGCTTGTGTGAGTGAGTCCCAACTCTAGCTCGTGTTCAATTCTTGTCTATTCATTGCTAGTTGGTTTCTAATGGTGGGGAGACCCACCATGGGTCTCCTGGATTTTCATCCTAAGAAAATTTCTAGGGATAGTTGATTCTTAATGGTGGGGAGTACATTCTGGAATCCTTAGGGGTTGTTTTTTTCAGTTGGAAAGTGTTATGGCATTCCGGGGGCGGAAAGCTTTAATGGTGGGGAGAATTGTCACACACGGTTTTTTTTTCTGTCTTTTTATTGATCCGGCCCATTAGAAATCCCGATCCTCTTAATGGGTATTTTATGAAATGAATCTTGAGTTTTGAAGTTTCATATATGTCTAACCACCATAATTTGGGATCCCCATTTCTTGTTTAGGAGTTTTTGAAGAAAGGGTGGTTACTTCATGATTTGGGCCAACTGTGAGCCCATTCCCAGTTTTAAAAACTGAATTTGTTTCTTTTATAACTCTTTTGTTTTTCATCCTTTTTCACCCAATAAACTTCCCACTTGTCCTATACTGATATATTAAAATTTATTTATCCTTTTGGACCCATTATAAATTCGTAAGCCGGGTGAATTTGGGTTACTTATTTAGGTATTGGGCCAGCCCATGGGCTGATTTCCTGTTTTTAAAAAAATAATTTGTTTCATTTATATCTTTTTCATTTATTAATCTCTTTCGGTGATTCAACCTCCCACCAGAAGCCAATATCCCTATCCTCACCCCCAATATCTTTTTGGACTCTTTGGAGCTCATATGGGTCGCGTAAGAGGGAGAAAATTCTCAGGATACCTCAAATAGTCCAGATTTGACAAGGTAAATTGTATCATTCATAAATTAATCAATTCATTCTCTTTTGGCAACCGATTTTCTTTACCTGGTTCTTTCAGATCTTAGGAGTCTCTCAAGGAATTTTCAAGCCATTTACTTTCCTATAGGGTTGAATATATAATGGAAGACGAAGAGTTTTCTAGGGTGAAAGGTGAGATTCCTTCTCCTTTCTTCTTCCTCTTCCCCCTCCTTTCATTATTTATTGGTTTTATATTGTACCGTAGTCTTGATCGACCTAGGGTTTTGTTATACAATGTTTTTTGATGGGTTTATGTTTGTTTAGGTCTGGTATTTATAGTTTTAGGGTTTATAAACCCGCGACGGGTGATTTCGGGTGTGCGTTTCAATTACGCCAAAGATTTGAGGTAGGATATCCCTTGCACATGCTTTTATCATTGAAGTTTCATCATTTTAATATTATCCTATACTGATATAAATGTATATTATTGTTTTAAATCCTTTTTATAATTTTCTTGGTGTGCAATGTCATTGTTTAATCACTGTTATGTGAAAGGTAGTGTTGTTTTGTCATTAAAGTAATCAACAAGTGTTTCTTTAAATGTTCTATTATCTTTGAAAATATTTTGTGAGGTTTATAATCTGGTTTATGGTATTTTTAACATGTTACAGTATCTTTAATGAAAATATGACATTCAATTGGTGTTTTATTCCTTTTCATGTACATAAAATAAATTGTTTTGTTTAAAAAGGGCATGACATGTGTTCGGTAAATTGCCCGGTTGGATTTTATGTGTGATGTGTGATTTAAAAGTTATTTGGTTGGATTTATAAAGTAATTGGAAGAATTATAAATGGTATTTTTGGGTACATATATTGATTTACAATTTGGATTTGTTTTTACAAACAAGTTGGTTTTGATTTACAACATATTTTGGTCGGAGTTGCCAAAAAAATGGACCGTTTCACATCTTTAAGAAAATGGTTGTGTTTTGAATATGTAACCTGAGTATTATAAGAGATTTATGAATGAGGTTTGCTGCCGTAAATGATGTTTATACATATACTTAATAAAATTAAAATGCATACCTTCATCAAAGGTTAGTTTTGAGAAAATGTTTAAAGGCTCATTTGGCATTTCATAGAAACGAAGGAGTGTTTTACTTGTATATAACAAGTTGTGAAATTGGGATTGTTTTATGGTCCATTAAATGATTTTATTAAATGTTTATTGGGCTTCCAAATATGATTTGGTTTGGTTATGATGTGTGTTTATAATTTAAATAATATTTTTGAAAGAGTTTTATGTGCAAAGCCTCAATGCACTTCATGAAATTGTTTTACCAAAATATTTAGCGGTTTGTTGATTAGAGTAAGAAATGTGAAGAAAGATTATGGGATGTTTGTGTTTTTATGGTTTTGGAATGGAATGTGGATGTGAAATGTGTATTTGATAATATGTGTAACTTGATTGAGCACTAATGGGAATCCCGGGTATCTAGGTGGGCGGACGTGTACTAGTATGCTAGTGATTCTGTGGGGGTTGGCCCCTGTTTCACGTAGCAAGTTTGACGATGACAACACTAACTAAACTATGATGATGATGATGATTGGGGACCACTAGGTTATGGGTATGTTCCCTACTAGTGGCTCGTGCACGATAACAGATATTTATTATGGTTACTTTCACCGAGATACGAGGTACCTGGGGCTCACAACTAACTAGTGCCTAGGGGTATTCCTGTGACTAGTGCTCATTGGCTATTTTGTACTCACCGTCGGCATACAGTGTGTTTGGTTGGTAAATTCCGTAGTATGTGTTATTTATTTGAATGATAAAATTCTTTAAAGCAGCCCTTTTGAAAACTATTTTCATTTTTAAGTTTCACCTCTTTGAAAATAATTGTTACTTGCATTTTTGTTTATTAAACATGCATGTTTTTGTCTGATAATTATTATAGCATGGAACCTCATTTGAAAACCATACTTTCAAATATTGAATTTAAAACTATAAATTGATGTTTCTTTTATTTTAAAGTAATGTGCATTGGGAATAGAATACCGGGCTAACCTACTGAGTTTTAATACTCACGCCTATAGTCTTCTTCTTTTTTTTAGCCCTTGTGCAGGTTTCATCTTTAGTTCGATCACCTTGGGAAACATTTTATCATTGTGTTAGAGAGTGACCAGAAGTGTCACATGGAGTAAGTTGTTCATTGGGATTGTTCAGTTGAGTTATTGGTTTTGTTCTAATTTTAGTTTCTTGTACAAATAATATTTCTTCCAATTTTTATATAAATTCATTTTGGGCTGTCCGTTTATTTCCGCTGTTTGTTTGATTGTCTATATATGGGCGAAATAGTTCCCTTGTGTACTCTATTGATGCCCTTGGTGCTTGTCACCATCCCGGGAGTTTCGGGAATGCCTCTCGGGACTTGTCGCGGGCTGGCCTGGGTGACCGGTTCAGGGTCGACTCAGGTTGGTTCGTGACAGGTAATAACTTGAATCACCATAAAACCTTAATGGAAACATGCATTTTTTCCTTATTAATTATGTAAGGCTCATGTTATTGGATATATTACTTAAATACAAAAGTTTTGTAAACTCCATAAATGATCGAATGAACCACTTGTTGAAATTTCATTAATAAGTTCCAAGGCAGTCAATACTTGTCAAAATCAATCATTTCTTAAACATTATTTCAACATTAGGGATATATTATGGGTTTTCATTCCATCAGTGAAGTACTTTTTGGAAATTTTAACTCTCTATAGAATATAGTTTCTTGGTACTATTCAACATATGATCTCAAATCCATAATGAAAATTTTTTGCAATAAAATACTTATATATTTTTCAAATCATATGATGGGTAAATCACAAATAAAATATTTTGAAAACATATTTGTTAGATATAAATACAAAATCACATTAATCATACCACTTCAGTTGTGTTAAAAATGTATGAACTTGACCCTATAGATTATTAAGAGGTATATTCTCTTAAAACTTGGGGAATTTGTTAGAATAGTGACCCATCTCTATGTATTTGTAGAATTTAACATCATTGATCATCATTTTCTCATCTCATTCAGGAGCCTAATGATCTTTCTCTTCACATTTATAATATAATCCCAATACATTATAGAATGAATTTACCATGGTGATTCTTTCCAATGTTATCACATATGAAAAAATCCTTCTTTCCATTCTTGCCTTTATCATTCATTTGACCTTCCTTTCTCTTCTTCTCTTTTTCCCCATTGAATCCATAGAAGTTGGAGAACTCTTTATCCATCTTTATAGTTCAGAAAACTATCCCATCACATGAGGAAAAATTATAAGAAACTAACGCCCGAGTTGATTTAACTTATGAACTTTAAATAAGTTTTCAATTTTTCACTCAGTATTGTATTTATAATTTGTAACATAGCTGGATAACCTTGTAAAGATAAAATCATAACCTAAAACACTATTTTCATCCTTATGATTTAACAAGAGGAACATTCTCTTCATATCATTTTTTTCATCAAGAGGAAATTTTTTATCAAATAATGTCTCATTAAAAGTCTTACATTCCATGAATTCAATTTACTCTTCTATCCTTATATTCTAGATTAGATATCACCACTGATAAACATCACCATAGAGACAATAGAACGAAATTGTAACCATTTCTTTTTTGATACATTCTAAGGCTGTAAATATATTCTCTAGAGAATTAATCCATTTCTCAACTATAATTATATTATTTGTCTCTCTAAAAAATGGGGGATTTAGACAGATAAATAAATTTATCATAGGATATTATCTCCATGGAATAGAATTCTCTATTAGGGAAAGGCTATTTTTCATAACCTGACTAATCTTCCCCAATATATCAACAACATTCTTAGTCCTAAAATAAGCTACATTGACTTTCCCAATAGGGAAATCCTTACATTGTCCATGAGTATTAATAAAATCATTCCTTCCAGTCACCATTTCTAAATAATAAAATATGTTGGATTAACTCATAAAATTATGAACTTTTTATATCTTTAAATATGGTATAGCACATAACATAAATTTATGCATCATAAATCTTATAATCATAAACTTTGGTTTCTTTTGGGAAATATTTACCTTCAAATAGTACATAATGGTAGGTAAAGAAATTGTGAACTATCCTACGATTATCCCATTGGAGTGTCAAACTAGGTTCTCAATAAGGCTCATTTTCATGTACCTGGTTACACCAATTCAGGCCCAACACAAATTTTTAGAGTTTTTACTCCTAGGTATATCTATGCTAGAACCACATCCACTTTTAGTATCCAGACAAGGTAGTATTTTTAGGAATCCTCACACAATCTCCACCTTACCAAAATTCTTGGATGTTCCTCTATACTTATCTTCAACGTCTATCTTAGATTTTTGTTCCTTAATATATTTTTTCTAAATATAGTTTCTAATGTTTCTACTAAACATCCTTTGATACCAACTTTAATTCCCAGACCCTAGATGCTCAGCGACAATGCATTTTTTTATTACATTGATATGATTATAATGAATAAAATATTGAAGGGCTGGTCAATTTAATAGTCTTGGAACGCCATATTACATACATGATACACATAATACATTGTGACATAGGAAATAAAAACATTATACAAAAAAATGATATAAATAATATCCTTGAAAACTTATTCAAAGATTTCATCTTCATAACATTGGAATGTAATCATAATAATGGTGAGCTCAAATGATGCGTAAGGGTATTCAAAGTGTAAGAAATAATGAATACATAGGAATAAATTAACATGGAAAGGTAAATAAATTATAACACATGCCATTAAAAAAATTAAGTAAGTAAAAATCAACATAGAAAGGTAATAAACTGAAACAAATTTAATCTAGCTAATAAAATGATAATAAACTATATCCATAGAATTTTCAGCACAAAATCTCATGGATAGATAATAACTGAATCTATATGATGAAAATTATTAATTATTGGAGGTCATATATCTAGAACATAAACCAATATCGTCAAGACCTATCAATTGAAAATTTATCATATTAGGTAAAAACCAATCTAATTTTTCAAACTATTTTGTCTCACGAGACAACCGATGAATCGAGGGGATATATATAATCAGGCCCCATCCCTGAAATGCACGTACAAATAAATCCTTATATTGAATAATTGATTCAAATAATAAAAAATATTCCCAATATAATATCTGTATTGAATAAAGGATACATATTTATCAATAGTTCTCTATTAGAGGATACATAACAATAAGAATTGTTGATGTCAATTAATGGAAAACCCATTGAATGACCATTAAAATATTCTTGAGGGAAAACACATTTAATCATTCCAAAGTGTCCCATACCACATTGAATTTTTTTAATCATAATCCCTATAAAAGAAAAATATTAAATCTAACATAGAATATCATGATATTAATGAGATTCATGATATAACATGTAAAAATTTAGTTTATAAACCAAATAAAATCGAATTGATGGAAAATAAAAAATAGGTCTCAATGGAATGTAAATTGAGATGAAATCTTCTTACCTTGGGTTTGACTTGTCACATGTGTCTTTATATACCGGAATAAAAAAATTATGTCAATTATATACTTTAATCTCTACATTTTTCAAAATTTTTATTTATTTCACTTCACTTATTATAGTGTTTTATACAATTACTTTAACAATTAAGTTTACGTCAGAGGTTTTGATCGAATTCGGTTCATGTGTTAAAATGACTTTGGAAGGTTGACTACGGTAAAAAAGGTCATTATATAAACATTTCTGGGATAATAATCTTGATATAATGATCATATTTTTACATCAATTATAATTTTATAACCAAACAAGAAATATGGTTATGAAAAATGAACAAACATTGTAATCACAGATATGGTAGGTTGTACATACACATGAGTAACATTTACATTTTCAATGATCATTTTGGATCGAACGTATGTTACAATATATATTTATATATTTATAATTATATCATAAATTTGATGTTATTTAATCATATATACTTATCTATTGGATTCGTTTGATGTAAAAGTAATCACATTGTGTCAAGGGGGCAGTAACCACACATCCATAAATGACGTAAACACTTTTTAAGTGTGTGAAAGGGTAATAAAGAAAATAATATATAATATAATTAAAGAAAGGTAATTATGTAATGAGTGTTATATATATTTTATTTATGATATATATGGTCAATTAAGACAATTATTTATAATTTCCATGTATTGTGTGAACAAATCCCATTTCTTTGAGGGGTGGTAGTCCACACTTCCACAAATGATGTTATCGTGTTTAGATAAAATGAAAAGAATAAGGGTATGTTTTATAAAAGATTTTAAAATGAATAAATAAATAATAAATATCATAAATATCATATATAAATATATTTTCCATAATAATTCTCATAATGAGATGTGGTAAAGTAAGAATGAACAATCATCGTTTCATAAGGTGGAAGTTCGTCAAACATAGAAACATTATGTTCATTACCCATTATATAGAATTTTTTGTATGTGTAGGTATAAAACTTAGCACAAAAACATATCAAAATATTAATTATACTGTTGTTTTTATAAAATCATGGAATAATAATATTTGAAGGGGTGGATAATGGAAATAAAATGTAATAGATTGAGAGAAGACATTACCAATTAATTGAGAAACTCCTTTTGATTTGTACCAAAAGGATTAATTGGATTTCTTACTGTACTAAGGGAGGATTAAAAGAGAAAGACATGGATGTTGGAAAGTTAATTAGGAAGATATTTTAAGAACCAATGTTTCTATAGAGGTGTAAGGAAGTGGGATATGTGGTAGCCTTTTATAGGGGAGGGAATGGACTCAGTTGTTATTTTGGAAAAGAAGTTAGGTGTGCCCATGTTTTCACCTAAAAAATGTAAAAAACAAGAAATAAACTCACTAATTGAAGGTGTGTTTCCTATGTATAGATATAAAATCGGTGTTGTACAAGTGGATAGATCATTTTTCCCTTAAGATATAGGTTTAGTCCCTCATTAATCTTAGTTTCACCTTAATCATTATAGTAAATCATATTTTATTTTACAAAAATTAGTGGTCAAAAAATATGTTGAATTTATAAGAAATTATAAATTATACTGATCCTAAAAACTTTATCCAAATTCTCAAATTCCACTCATAGAAGTGGAAAAAATTAATTTAAATTTATTCTCCTTGACGGGACGATAAAGCATGTTTTTAATGTAAAAATGTACAAATGCTTGATAAGTATTCATAGTCAATTTCAGAGTATAATTCGGTGTAATAAAATAAAATGGATTAGGTGATAAAAATTTTATCTAATTGAACATTAAAACAAATTTAAAATATGATTTAACCATATAAATAACATAGATAAAAATTAATTTTTGAATTAAAATTCAGTAATTTTCATTATTAATTATAAAATAAAAATTAATAAAAAATACCAAAAAATTCACCCTAAAATAATTGTTATTTTTCTTATTTCAAATATTATGTTTATTTTGACATATAATATTTATAGTTTTTTTTTCTAAAAATTTGATTTAAAATAGGTTCTCCATTAAAATGTCATAAAAGTTCCTTATTAAAAATTTAGTATTTTATACATAAAATTGGGTTTATTCTCATATTATATCCATATAATATATTGGATGAATAGAAAAAATATTTTATTGAATAATATATATATATATATATATATCAAATTAATATCAATTTCTAATTAATTAAAATTTTCAGGTTAAAATAGATTTATGATCATAAAAATAATAATATTTTCCTATATATTCAATTAGTTTTCCTATTCTTTTATAATTAATTTGTAACCAATAAATTCATTTTATATTTGTGTATAATATATATTTTAATAATTTAGTTAACCATTTTCATAATGACTAATTTAACTACATGGTTATATTATATAATATTTTAATAATATATCATTTATTTGGTAAAACTCAGTCTAACATATAACACAATGTATTTAAAGAAACTCATTATTTCATTTGATGTATGCAAAATTATTAGAAAGTTCATTGAAATAGATATCAAATATTTAATTTATTTAAAATATTAAATATATTATAAATTATCAGCGTATTATATTCCCTTATATTCTATGTAATGTGTGTGATACATGATATCAAATAATATGTTCTTACTTTAGAATTTCAGGGTGTTACAATTCTAATCTTCTACTTAGAGTAGTTTAATCTATTTAAAGTAGGAATATTTTCGGTATCATGGAATTTTTTTATCAAGGGTTACATATAACTAAAAATAAAATCTCACCCATTATTATTTAATTAAATTATAAGATATAATAAATAAACAAAAATATAGAAAGGTATAAAACCAAGTGTTTTTAAAAATTTATCTCAATATTGGTTTGAATTAATCGTAAAAAATAAAAATATATTGGAAAAATTATGAAATTAATTTTCAAATATGCTCAATTGAAAATGCATTTTCTATAAAAATATTGAGGGTCATGTTTTATGTAATTATAATTATATCTTCATAGCAATGATCAATTATCAGCTAAAAATATTTGAATATATATCATATTTTGAAATTAATTTACAAACTTAAAAAACATAAACCAGAATAGAATACAAATTTAATAATAGAAAAAATATTTATATATAATGATATCATATTAAAAGATAACATTGAAAAATGGATACTTTATTTTCAAAATAATTGCACTCTAATGAAAATCACTTACAAGAAATAACTATTAGTAAGTAAAATGTGTAAAATGAAAAAATAGAGTTATAGGTATAAGGAAAACCCTAATCCTAAAAAAATATAGAAAACCTTATCATCCACACTTTAATAATGAAGATACGTTTTACATTAAAGGCAGGGGTCCATAATCTATGATGGGTTTAACAATAGTAGTACGAACTACCCAAGTCCAATAATAGAAACCTATTCCATAGATTTTAATAAGAAAAATATAAAATAAATTAACTGTCGCATCATGACCCCTCCTATATAGAGAAAATCTAAGTGTGCCACCCCAATCCAACTTCCAATAATATAATGTTTTGGGACTAACATTGAATAGGTATATCACACATAATGGGAGTCTTTAGCCAAATGCTCCAATAAAAAAATACATAACCACAATGGAAATATTGATACAAAAATAAACTAAAACCGACATTAATAAATATAACTCATGTTAAAAATTTTAAGATATTTAAAGTTAAACCCATGCATTACCATAATAATAAAGTGAAAGATACATGCCTAATATAACAAATAAAAAATCAACATAAACAGTTTTGATTAAGAGGTCACCATGATAAGTTAACATTAAATATGATCATTTACTTCTATAAACACCACCATGTGCCACTAATAGCTACCAACATAATGTCCTAAAATTTCACCACCTTTATAAGTGTCATCTTTATAAGACACAATATGTGGTGTTGATGAAGAATATGCATGTGTGAGTATATGCATAACTAGTAAGACACCCTAAAACCCAAAAATGAAAAAATAATAAGAATTGGGAAATAAATATATTATACAAAAAGGGAAGTAAACCCCATTAAAACCCCATATACTCTCTAAAAAATAGAACATTTGATATAGAAGAGAAAGAGTCTCACTTTAAGTACCAGTTATAGGATAAATTAATATGTATCCTAAAGAGTATGAGCTACCGAAATAAATATACCAATATATCCTTTATATAATTTAAAATTTGGACAAGTTTTTTTATATGTAGAACATTAAATATGATATTATCACACATAATATGACGCCAACACATAGTAGATGTTGGTAGCACACAATAGATATGAGAGATAGGTTGGGGAACCTAGAATATTCTAATCATCATGCATGCTCCCCATCATCAAACCTATGAAAATAAATCCTAAATTAACTATATAACCATGTAAGATTATTTATAAGATGAAATGGAACCCTCTATTTTGATCTTGGTAGAAAAACACTAATTATAGGCTATTTATTTACCTAATGCTGGAACAATGTGAAAAATACTTGAGAAACACCCCACAGAGGTGGAATTGGGCCATGTGGCCTCTATTGAGCATTATATGTGACACGCTAAGAGGGGGAGGGGATTCCATACTTGGTAGATTCATACCCCATGTGTAGTATATTCATGGGTGTGTTGTTCCCATATTCAGTGTAAGAATTCTCCCTTCCCCAGGCTAGGTCTAATAGTTTTAACCCGGTACAGTCATCCACATGGATAACTAGGCTCATTTTTTAAGCCATACATTCTTGGGAAGTGTGATATGAGATTTCACATAGCTATGTTGTATTGGTTGGTCATACCTAGTTTTCCAATACATAAGGGGGTTTAGCCTAGCCACAAATCCATGTCACACCACCTACAATGTCCCGGGTGGATGGGTGTCAAATTGTGGCCTGTTAGATAGCCATGGGCGATGCCCTAGATTCCCTTACCGCTTCACTTTCACATTCTATGATGGTTTTAATGATATATCATCCTTTTCATATCCATCACAATTCTCACAACGTTGATCATCTTCCATCACCCCAATGTCACACTATAATTCAACCCCCTTCACTTACCAACCACCTATGACCCACTATCTTTATCCCGTACCTCATCAAGTTTTTGTTAGCTTCCAAAGATCCTATGAAAAAACCACTATCCATACCTATAAATACCTTTTTCATGCATGATAAAAGGAGATGGGAAAGGGGAGAGTGTCATTAGCTAGTTATCTGGTTGTACGTATATCAATTCTATCTATGGTCAAGGGTTATTTTTACACTAGAATGTGGGATTCATTCATATGGGAGGTAATGATTTAATTATTGGATCTCATTCAACCCCTATCCTTATATCGTCCATATCCATGTTCATTTACAAACATCAATCAAATGTAAGGGAAAAATACTATATAAAATACACGGCTTAGGTTCCTCAAAATCAAGAAATTAATCCCACATATTAATCTGATTGAGAAATCATAGGAAGAATGATTGAAATATAAAAAAACAAAGCCTTAGAAAATGTTTGGATGGATCTAGATGATTAATTCATTGGTTTACCAATATATTTTCAATACCCCTCAAATAATTCATTCTTTAGATCCTCTAGTCTCACTAAATCCCCCTCTAATACTATGTAATTTCATTTGGAATCTCTCTATAGGTTTAAGTGTTAGAGATAAATAAAGTGATGTGGCTTGTGGTTTCTAATTATGAATGGTAACTAATTTATTAAATTCCTTTAATTAATTTAATTTTTATATTTCACCTATGAGTGCTTGAACCTAGAGACCCCAATATTACAAGATATTACACTACTCAAAAGAAAAAACCCCTATTCCTAACTCAATTTTCATGTTAGAATTCTCATCTAACACTTTTATTTGAAAAAAAATAATTGTTCTTGTAAATAATAATGTGTGAACTAAAAATATATATTATTTTTATATATATTATATATGAACCCCCACATACCCAAAATTGAATAATGGACCAAGTGAAAAACCCCAAAAATATTATTTAAGATATTCTAATAAATTCAAATAGTAAAACTGTCACTATAACCTCTCCATATTCAATATTTTCTTCCCTAAAAAGAACCACCTATTCAAAAATTTGAGGATGTTGAGCATGAATCGGGTTCTTACACTCCAAAGAACTCACCTAAAGGTTCTATGGTTATAAATTTATGAAGGCCAGTGGAATAGATCATCCATAAAGAGTATTATTCTAATAGCCCTTGATCATTGTTATATGCTCATAAAAGATAACACCACCCTTGATGTTTGTCTAAGCATGTTAATGATGTGTGATGGTTCATGAATGTATATCCTTCGCTGAGATATACAGATGACTTCATTCACCCAACCCAACTATGGGAGAAATTACATATAGTAATCTAGCTCATCAACATAATGTAGGATCTAGAATAAACTAGTGAATCTCAGGAATATCTTTCCTCCCATACCAAATCTCTATAAATTGTGCCTTAAAGAAACCTTAAAAACACATTATCTCTCTTTCCAACTCTAAAATCCTCTTTAATTGGACTATTTAGTACTTTTAATACCCTTGAGTGGTACTTAAGCACTCTTAGATCACCAGCACCTTCTATTTCCTCGCATATGCCAACTTTATCTCCATCGATGATAACTATTCTACCTTTACTTGGCACATTAGAGACCTATAGTCTCTCCCATATAAGGCCTCTAAATTTTTCATTCAAATTTTGTGGTATTAGAGGTTTTTGTACAATAAATTCACTAAAGTAAATTCATCCTCATAACTCTAGAAAAAATCCATCAAACAAACCCTCCACTTATCCTAATGAAGATGAATGGTTTTCTCAGACTGGCCATTATTATGAGGGTGGAACACTGTACTAATACATAAATATGTCCATAATTCCTACATTATGATTCATTATAATTGAGACATTAATCAAGTGTATGAGTTGTAAAAATACTTGATGGTATCCCATGAATTCAAATAATATTATCCACATACATAAATCTAAAGATCTTTACCAATCTCTTATATCAAATAGTATGGAAGTTGGATGAATTATTCATTTAGTTTATGATAACCCTGATATCCTATTGACCACTCACTAATTAGAGAATAGTAATTAAAAATTACATTTATATTCTATCATACTTCCACTCTGGAACATCAAAGGATTTACCAAAACATTCTCAGGCATGGCAATCCAACATCACCTACTTTATGCTAAGGTACTATGAAACAAAATCCAAAACAAACTATTTCATAACTTCCCAAAAAATGTGCATGAGGTCTAGTTCCATATTGAATGCCCCATGAAAAATATCTAATGGTTTAGGTTGGAAATTTCATATAGTCTGACTGAAACCACTTCCCATCCTTGTAAGAGGTTTATATTCTCCCAACCTTTGTAATATCCATCGGCTGTATCTCCTAAGAATATATGGTCATGAAAAACCAGAAAATATATGTCTCCCATATGGGACTCTCTCCAACACTAATGAAGAAGTGGGGCCACCACCCTACAATGAGGTAAGCCACTTCTCCCATATCCAATAAGGATGGCTAAAATGAGTCACCTAATCTAATTCATCTCCAAAAAGCTGTGAACAATACTTCCATATAAGGGAATCAGCCTCCATGTTTCTCTTCCTAAGAATATAAAAAATCTAAAAGTCATATACCTATATTAACTATAACTAATGTATCTAACTCATGCTAATATATATCTATGTAATTATTTACCTCATACATTTTGGGTCAATATAGACTAAAAATATATCACCAAGAAAATAGATCCACCAAATCATAAAGTTAAAAACTATAAATTCCAACTCAAAACCTTGGGTTTTAATTATAGTTATTTTCCTGAAGTAACTACCTAGATAAATAAGAAATCATCATCTTCCTCTATATCCATAAAAAATCAATCCATGGTTTAGATTCAATACAAAATATTATTTACTCAACTCCATCTTATATCGTTACTTGGACAAAATAAATGGTTTTCCCTTTTAGGAATGTTAATTTATAGTTCCCACAATCCTAACAATTATATAATGACTCCATAGTAGTACTTCACCAAACTAATGAATCTCTAAACCATGAACATGATCATAGGTTAATCCAAAGATAGAATATACCAATATTAATTAGGCTAAAAGCTACTCTTCCCTATGAGATTACATTCCCCATCAATTGAACCTCTCAAATCTAAAATAGACACTTAGAGATATTGTTAAAGTATAGGTTCTCTTAAAGCAAGTTAAGGATAGACCTAACATGATTAGAAAGATCATATTATTATATTGAATATATGTGGATGTAAAAACAATGATAATTTTAAAATAAATCTTTCTCATGTATTATTAACATTACTTATTAATATTTTATAGAGTTTTATTCATTTTAATGAAATTAGATAATAATTTAGTGAGATGGAAAATATTTATTTCGATCCAAATTAGGTTTTCATGCATTATACGGTTTTATCTAAAATCACAATTTACAATTTATAGAATTTTAAATTAAAAAAATTATCTAGTTTTTTAATTCATTAATTTAAAATTTTATTATGATTAATATTGTAATTTTTTTAAAATGGTTGACTTTTCAATCAATTGTGAAAAATAATTATTTTTATTAGAAAATGTCTTTTTTCAAGTATTTATAATGTTAAATTTTATTTTGTATTAGTTTTAAAATTTAATTAGTTTTTTTATTAAAAACACCAATTATGGGATTTGGTATAAATTTTATACTTCAATTTAGTATAAAAACCTTTTTATACTAAAAAAAGATTTTTTTTCTAAAAAAAACTGTTTTTCATCGAGTTTTAGTGGACTAATTTTAAAATAAATTATTCAACTTCGTTGAATTAAATTTTATTAAATGGATTAAATATTTTAAATTTTAATAATTAATATTAGGTAATAAATTAAAATTATTTTTTTTATAATGAAAATAAAAAAGTAAAAATATGTCATCACATTTAAGGTCAACCCTTGTTTATTGAGGGTTAAAACAAAGTGATAAGGGTGAAAAACATATATATTAGTATAAATTAAATTTTAAGTCTATAATTAGAACATATATCATTTAAAATTCATAAATGGTCCATTTTAGTTCCATTTTGTAGGAGAAATACAATAATATATTTTAATATTTTTAAAAAAACTATCATCGCCCTCTCATCTCTTATACAAAAAAACTTTCTATACACTCATATAAAAAATTAAATATTCATTTTATTCATCCAAGACATACCTAAATCAATTCCTTACATCCCTTAACTTGTAAGAGAGGCCCTAATTTTATCAAAAAACCAACCTAGTGGGGTATTGCGTATTGACCTAAAGAGGTTGACTTAAGAAGGGGTATAGTTGACAACCATGCCTTTTTGTTTTATATATTTTTTCGAACACATTGAAATATTCAAAAATCATGATAAAATAATAACACCATTATAATATATATACTTATTTTTTTAATCTAATGTTATAAACTATATTTATCTCCTTCTTCCATTAAATGGGGAAACCCATTTCTTGTGTCATTGGAGGACTATCTCCTCATGAACTGATGTAACTCATTTTACATCACCACCTACCACTAATGAAGAAAATGATGGATTTATTATAGATATATGAATTTAATGGCATATTTTTAATTATTCAATGATAGTATATCATTTACATTCTTATTTTTCATAAGTTGTAAAATGATAACATCATTCATGTATACGTATTGATTACCACCTCCATGAAGTGATGCGATTCATTTTTCCTAACCACATCAAAAGTTTTATACATATAAGTGAATTTAATGAAATTATATGATATTTATTATATAATCATAATTAAATTAAATAAAATAATATTTTTATATTTCTATCTTGTTTTTTAAGAATAGAAACATTACTAATTCATACATATGACTTAATGTCTCTATGATTGTAACGTAGTTAATTTTTTTGTAAGAGTCCATCATGTTTTGTTTTAAAAGTATAATTTATGTATTAAATGATAATTATTTTGTGATTATTATTCTAGGGATGACTAAATAATTACCAATTTGACCATATTCAACCTACCAAAATCATTTTGGACATATGAGTTGAATATCATAAAAACATTCAATTAGGTATTAATTGAATAAGTAATTAAATATAACATGATAATAAATAAAATAGAATTATTAATAAAATGAAAAAAGTATAAATAATGTAGATAATTTAACTTAGGATTATTATTCATGAAGATAAATAACATAAATGGGGATTAATAAATGGGTAAGGAACACTTTACATTGAAATTTTGTTTTAAATGTTTTAATGATTTATTTTATAAATATTTTTATTTCTTGTACATATTATTAATAATTATTCTATGGATGTATTTATAAGAAGATAAATAGATTATAAAGGAAATTTTATTTCACTTTTTACTTTATTCATAAGGTTTTTAATGGGAATATTTTTATGTATTTTTAATATAATGTTTTCAATTTTTAAAAAAAGAAAAAAGAAATGTTTTATTTTAACACATACGGTGAAAGTAAATTTTCCCACCACTACAACTAGTAATTGATATTTGGATTCCTTTAAAATCGACCATTTTTTCTTCAAAGAAAACCCTCTATTAATTTTTATATGTAATTTTGTTTGAAAAATAAATTTTAATGGAAGGGGATATATCAATATTTAATAATGATTTAATATGGGTTAAAAAGTATATTTTTATGAGTTCGATGATTAAAATTCATGTTTTCGATGTTTCATACATTTTGTAGTCCTTTAATATTATTATGGTGATAGGTAAGCATGATACAACTCATGATTATGGGTGAGCCTAATATAGCACTCCAATGTATTAGTTAATGATTATGTTATCTAAATAATTATAATTTAAGTTTCCCATATTGGTTTGTCCACATATAAGGGTTCTTATAATTGTTCTTGTAATTGTCTAATAAAGTTGATTTTCAAAAGGAGAAACATAAAATTTCTATAAATACTAAAGAGATCTAATGGAAATAATTTGATTTGAAAATGTAAGATAATTATCTTCTAGTTTAATGGAAGGATTATTCTCTTTTATGGTAAAAGGTATATTTTTTAGAAAATATTTTTATGGGTTCTCATATTATCGAAGACACCCTCTGGTTTTGTATTTTTAAATTGTGTTTTATAATTAATTGTTTTATTCAAAAATATTCTTCCCAGAAAGATAATTTCATGTGTAAGAAAAAAAATATTTAGGAGCTAAAAGTTTATTATGTTAAATGAAGAAATCTCATCTAAAATGTAGTAGTTCTAAAATGGACTAACAGGTTTATTTATTTATTTATATACCTTAATATGATTTTTGTTCTCATCCCAATTTATCAAATGTTATTAAAATATTTATGAAATAGAATTAATGAAGAAGAATTCAAGTTGAAAATAATAAATATTTTTCATGAAAAGAAGTCATATTCTATTTTTAAAAGTTGTATATTGTGGAAAAATAGATAATAATAGGAAATATAAAAATTTCAATTTATGTGTTAATTATATAAGATTTTTGAAATAATTATCTATAACTCTAAACCAAAAAATATATTTTTGGAATGTTAGAAAATTATATCATGTTTATAAATAAAATTATAGACAGGATAAGGGTCATGTATTTATGATTTGATTCGTAGAGAATGTTTAGATAGTATTAGAATACTGGATAATCTATTTAAATACAAATAAATGATTATAATTTATAGTTATCATTATATAACATTTTATGATTACCATGTTACATCATATAAAATATGTTTGTTTAGAGTATTTTTCTGTTAAGGAAACAAAAATTTTCGAGTTGGAAGGCACTATGTGGATAATATATTTCCCAATTAGTAACCTATAATTTTTGGAATTGGAATATATCATTTTTTTTGTTTTGATGTATCATTTTAAACACACTATAAATGGTGGTGGTATTCATGTGAGAGAGAAACGACATTCACCATAGAGGAGTATTTTTATAGTGGAGTAATCCCTGAAACATAACTCTCCATCATTCAGTGGATCATCTTACTATTTGATATAGATGGTTTCGATAAATCCTTAGGGAAGATATTTGATTTAATGGGTTATTAAATTCATCAAAATGTAGCCCTTTCTATTTACTATTTTGAAGGTGAAGTCGATCATTGTAGATCTATATTAATGAATAATAGATAAGGATAAGATACTTACACCATGTAATGGGTCTCTTTGATGGATCATTTCCTTGAGAAAATTTTTCCTAATGTTATTCGATATAGGATGAAAAGAAACTACTAGAATTAAAGTAGAAGGAATAAAATTCAATAGCGGCATATGAAGAAAACTTCACCTGGTTGGGAAGATAAAAAATAGATATTATCTGGAATATTGATAGAAAAACTAATTTTTTTACTGAATATTTAAGCCAACTTATTGAATGGAATTGGATTCCCTATAATTCAAAAGTTATGAGAATTTTATTTAATGATTTATTTGATCATCTCTATGTAGTATATTATTTTCAAATATTAATCTCATGTCATGATACCATCATTTGAATTTTAGGGAGGAAAGCATTATAAAGGCATTATTTTAGACTAGATACAGGCATTATGAGTTCTTAGTTATTCCCTTTTGGTTTTCTAACACACCTGTTGTATTCATGGGTCTTAATAATTGTGTTTTACATGAGCATTTTTAAGACAAATAGTTGTATTTATTGATCATATATTGGAAAATTATTAATGTGAAATAAACCAAATGATTTTTTTGAAAACTAAAAAACAAAATAAGTTATATAGATAATTTAGTAAGTGTTAATTTTGGTTGTATTATATTTTTTCCACACAAATATTATTTATAAAGATGTCACACTTGTTCACCAATCTAAAACTAAGGTTTTTTAAGAATAATTTTCTTGTTCCATCCAAGATCTATCTATAAAAAGTATCCAAAATGGTTGGTGAGAAGGCCTCCAAAATTTCTCTAAATATTATAGATAATGATGACTAGTAGCGAGGGCATATAGTCTATCATTGTGGAGACTATTCCCTCATATTCGAGTAAAAATATATAAGAAAACATATAGAATAGTAAATAATTAGACTGTGGAATTAATAAATATAAAGAAAACTATAATAAAGTGAAATTTAGTAAAGTCCCAAACATCCACATCATATATAAAACAATGATTTCACACTAGGCTGGTCACATGTATATGAATAAAAGAAATAAACACAATGTACAAGGGTGTACTTAAAACTCAAAGCCAAACCAAATACTAGGACTCAATGAAACCATCGAGATAATCTATACCAATCATAATAATCCACATGAGAATATCTAATTTATCATGAAACTATGGCCTCAACCTATCTATCATGAATCAATTATCAACCAGAAAATAGACATGGAGTCCTCATGCACACTAAGGTGCACATACAATGGGTGAGAAATAATATTAGTATGCCACCCCCAATAGTGAAGACATAACCTATTAACATATATTATTTCTCCTGAAATAATCTCAAGATATATGAGAAATAACAAAAATAATAAAGATTAAAAATATCATATGTCAAATAAAAACAATCCATAGTCTGTCTAAGAATTCTAGATCTAGATCGATTGGATATCCTATGATAGTGGCATAGTGTTGGATGTTATACCAATCAATACATGAATTATCAATTTGAATCTTTAGTCCGTAATCATGATCTACAATACCTTTATACAACACTATAAATGTATTTATGAAACATACCTCACCATAGGGGGATATGATCCCCAACCAACGATCACCTGTACACACCTCCAATACCTATAATGAATGATTACAGGTGTAAACTGGTAATCCTAAAATTAATGCATTGAGTTGGATGTCATACCACTCAATTCATGTAGGTCCATTCTGATTCCACTTTCATAGGTCCCAGTCCATAGGAATATATGAAATTATAACCAACATAATCCCTAAAGGGGTTACTCACAGTCAATCTGTTATGAATTCTCTCCAGACATGAGATAATAACTCAACATCAATTCAATAACTAGATCAACTAACAAATCCAAAAAATATTATAGGAAATATTGTGAGGATGTATCCACCTAATCCTAGGTATAATTATAGGAATCTTATCAAGGTAATAATCATGAATCATTGGGGATATTAGAATCCCATGATCTGAGGAAATTTTCCAACCTTGAACCTTTGAAATTTCCTAGATCATAGCAATAGAGTAATTTTAGGTGACACCCTATCTAAGAGGGGAATAAGATTCAATAATAAAAAACTTATTTTACTCTAGTAAAGGGTATAAAAATAGTGAAAAATAGGACTTAAAATAATATAAAAAATTCAAATATGTAAGGATAATAAGTTCAATCCTATGATGTACCAATGGGAATCCTCATCATATTGTTATATAACCTTAATCCCCATGTGTGTGGTACTAAGAAGATTATATAGAAAACATATCTAGATATTAAATAACAAAATGAATGCATTATAGTAAGTTGATTTTCTAAATACGTCACTTTACTTTATGACCATCGGTCGAGTTCTAGGAAATATGTCTAGAAAACGTATCTACATCAATAGTAATTTATTGAAAAAATTGAATAAAATTGTGAGGTTGGCCTAATTCAGACCCCCATCACTACTACCACATCCTATTGGTATAAAATTTTTAGAATGGATTCTATAGTGACACCGACTACCATATCTACTAAAACCCATAACATACATGGTTAGTGTCGTTCAATCCCCAGGGTGCCCACTACGGTACCCTATATCAATACATAGGGAAGGAATCCCATTCTAGATCCTCGAGGTCATTTAAAAATAAGTGGTATCCCTCCTAGAATCTTTCATGTAAGCATGTATAGAGTATAATCAATCTTATGATCCTAGAAAAATTTAACAAAAGTAAAGGTATCCCTCTTGGGATCCGGGATGCAAACTTTTTAGTGGAGGAATCCCTCATGGGATTCCTAGGTCAAGTCAAAAATAGAAGAATCTCCCTGGGAATCCTTGTTTACACACTTGTCTCATGGAGTAAACACACATTCCTTAAAATTTAACAGAAAACATTCCCTGATATCCTCAATGTAAAATATACTTAAACATCATTATAGGGAGATGGATCATCTTCCATCTCAGTTTATAGTCTCTATCTAGGTTTTCTTAAATAACCATCTAATATATATCTATAAATTACATCTCAGTCCTACTAATAAGGGATTTTCCTAATCTAAACCAGAGGAGGACATTATCAATACCATTCCATATCCACCAAAAATTCCCAATACCCTTATGTGGGTCTCATTCCACATTTCAATATAAAGACCTTTTAAACTATTTATCAGAGGAATAACATCTCCATCAAATCTCACTCATCCTAAAACAACACTAAAGAGTCCTGAAATAACAAAAAGGGTTACACCATTGTGATAAAAATATATAAATAATCAATATGGGACACTATTATGTCCAAATATTAATTTGGTGTGTATAATCACTGAAAACCCTGAAAATGGTAGTATAGGAGAAGTACATGGTGTGTATACCTGAGTAAACGGTGTGTACTCTCAAAGTTCCACCTAGGAATTTCCTTTAGTTAGACATGGCATGTAAAACCTATGTAAATAGTGGGTAGATCATTTAAAACATATACCCTAAAAGATATATTTACCCATGTAACACACATGTTCTAGAAATTTGTTTTTTCCTAAGCGTGTATTCTTACATGTCAAGCATCCTGAACGAGGTCGAGTTGTGTACCTAACATAACCAATTACCCCAACATGGGTTTTATTTCTTTATATACGACAAAACTAAATGATGCTCTACATGATTTTTACTCTAACTATGTGGAATTATGTTTTAAATATTCATCTTCATGACATGTGTTTACGGAACCATGAGCCATGTGAACGTTATTTCCTAAAATAAAACCCCTACAATCATCCCAAAAACTGTTTTTCATATAATAGATATAAATCAACCCCACTTATGTCCTTATAAATGATTATATGGAATTGAGACTAAAATTTAGTAAATATATACCGGTATTTGGAAAAAAATATCCTACCTCTGTGCAAAATGTTCAAAAGCATCACTCGTATCCATGTTCTGTAGCTACTGTAAAACAATTCAACTCCTCCAAAGCTCCACAGTGGTACCTCTGATATTCTCTCTCTCCATCTGCCTATTTTTCTCTCTCTAAATAATATTATGGATAATCTCAATGGGGGAATAATTGAAGATCCATGAGAGGAGAATAAATAAAATGAAAAAAATAAAAAGAATAAAAAAAGAGAAAAAAGAAAAGGGGCCTAACCCTATCCCCGAACCTAGTGATTGTCATAATATTATGCCTTGACTATGAAAATACACCCATTCTAGAATAAAATTTGATGAAATAATCTCAATATGATGCTATGTTAAAATGAAATTTCCATAATAACATGCATGAATAAATAAATATTTAGTTAATTATATATTAAATATTCATTATGCCATGATTATTATAACGTCTTGGAATTCCAAAAAAATTACTAGGGTAAAAAATTTGTTATAGGACCACTAGAGTGATCCAAAAATATATATTCAGTCATATTTGGATGGAAAATCCTAGTTTACCCCTCAAGAACATTCTCAACAAAAAAATTCAAATTTTTATCTCAAATTCGCTGTCTAGAAAACAACGGTCTTTACAAATTACCCACCATTAACCTTCTTATACTTGAGAATATTTGGTTATCAAATAGAATCCATGATCTCATCCTGAGTATCTTTACAAATATGATATCTTAATCATCCAAATACCTGTCTCATTGTGTAAAAAACTCTACTAAAATGAGAGACATTCAATTGTGGCATATCTTGTGCTCCCCACCATTGGAATACCCTTATGATCGCCTTTAAAAAGAACTGTAATCTCATCATCATACATATAATCCCTCACCAAACATAATTAGTATAATAGATACAACCTCTATTCCCAATTTTCAACTCGCAAGATCAATGCATCACCAATTCCAACTTCCCAAGAATTATTTCCCAAGAAAATTCCAAATTTCAACCCAAAATGATGTTCGCTAGCCTCAAACATCCAATGGTTCACTACCCACCATATTGATTAACTTATAATACTCCTTGAACAAAAACTCATTAGTTTTCATCACAAAATGGGTGTCTCTCCCCCTAATCCATGCTCATCATCCTATTTAAACCTGACCAAGATTGAGCTATAATGGTTGTGCAACCATGACCTATCCATTATTCATATATAATCTACCATGATGGAAATTCCTCACTTCATAAAAATTCCTAAGAATACCTACTTTCAATATTTCTTTGAAATCATTGGTCCTTATGTCACAAACTCCCACTCACTGATTTTGGATTTAAATGGTTTCATGCACAACTAGAGAAAAAAATCTATGTTTTACATAGAATGGAAGGTGTGCAATATAGTACAACCCAATGTAGTACCCAACTGAAACTTTTTCTAGTCGCACATCACCTTGACTAGATGACTATGCTGTATAGACCATAGGTTTCATTAATCCAGATACACTCTTAGAACTCCTCTTTAAAATTGGTAACCTCAACTATGCCACAATTTATTCCACTACCTCCTATCACATGGTTTCATTCTAGGACTATATTTACACATCCTTAGTTTGAAGCATGTAGAACTCATCTATATTCCTTTCCCCCACCCAACAACATTATACTCATGAGTGTCCCACCAATTATCTATTAATATTAGAAACAAAATTCATTACTCTATATGGATAGGCACTCAAACAATCCTTCCATTTGAACCTAATATCAATACATAAGAACCCTAGGTTCTTTCTCAGAAACCAAAGTCATCCTCATGAATAGGTTAAAAAACCATAGAACCACCAAAGAACCGATCTCTAAAGGAGTGTATAACCAATATAACTACCACTACATGCACTTATAAACATGACAAAAACCCTCAAAATGGTTTCCCTTGATTAAAAAAAATTCTAACTCACTAGGTTTCAAGTCAAAACTATGAAACTTTAAGTCTCCAAAATATCCTTACCAATCAGGTCGCATAACATGGTAACTAGTTCCAACCACCAAGCCCATCTGTCTATCACATAAGAACCACAATATAAAATATGCATGCTAATTCTCTTGATAAGTGTTAACAAATAAAGTTAGGCAAGGATAACATCAACCTATAATGGTAAAATCAAGTTAAAATGGGTTTAATTATACAAGTTTCCAAGTCTTCGTTATATAAGAAAACACCATTTATGTTTCAATTAAAAGTACAATTTATATGTAACCCTATGGTAACTAATAACCTAAAAAATTATTCTAAGGTAATCACCTTCTAATAATTATCATATCCAACCCTACTCCTCTCCATGAATCCTCATATGGGACTTTTCCCTTGCGGGTTATGATATAATGAAAGATAGTGAACTAAACCTCACCAATAATATATATATATATATATTGATACCCCCTCAAGGTTCTAGTTCAATATAAATTTTCATCTTCCTATCAACATCACACTCATCGATCCGACTAGATTACCATAAATGAATTCAGATGAGGTAAACTATTGTAACAAGCTATATGGGAAAACACCATGTAGGTTGTTATGAATCCGTAGTAAACTACACCTGAAAAAGGATACTACCAAAAAGTGTCTAATGAAAGGGTGATGACTTTCAATTTTGATAAATTAGTTTTAGTAGTAATAACACAACATCGTATCAAATGATCCATGTCATACCACACAAGCATACTATTTTGTTAAGTTTATTTTCATTACAAGCTATGTAGGAAAACCCAGAATTGGTTTTTACTTGAACATTAAATAATCAAACCTAATTTATGAAACTCCATGAGGTTTTCAACTCTTAGGTACTATTTACCATATCAACCTACCCTACTCGAAATAATGGATTTAACATCAGTAATAATATAGTTTTATCATCGCTTCAAAAGTGCTTATAATGAGAAAAATTTTAAAGGGTTTTCGTTTAGATTGGTAATAAAAAGAAATGATAAAGGATCCCATTAAAAATTCTAAAAAAACACTGACAAAGGGGATCTTTACGTGCATTTGTTAGTGATAATAAAGTTATCCTTTAACAACACTTTTTTTAGCGATGATACAATCCACCTATATTAGCTTTAAAAAAGTGATCATAAAGGCCCCTCCAATGAAGGGGGATAATTTTGTTTGTTCAAACCACCTATTATCATTTCTCCACACCCTATCTTTATAAATTCTTGTTACCCACAATCTTGGCCACTCCCCATTATCAATGCTTTAGATAATTCCCCCATCCTTAGTGTGACCCTACCTCCAGCGAGATTCGAACCTAAGACATCCGACTCAGACACTAGCACCATTTTTACTCAAATATATTTTTTTATTTCATTTTTTGATATATATATATATCATTACATTTTATATCCATATGTTTATATATATATATATTGTTAAATACATATATATAATATGTTTTTTGTATGTGTGTTTATAAATAAATAAATAAATATATATATATTTATATATGTGAATCTATAAACATAATTATACCTAAATATATTTATTTACATATATTATATATTAATATTTATATACATATATTAGAGTATAGATATAATTATATATGTTTTTCGATACAAAAATAGATATACAAACACACACACACACATTATATACTCATTAATTGAATATGTATATAAATATTCATCCATGTGTATTTTAAATAAAATGGATATTACTTTTTAATTAGATATGGTTTATATATTGAGAAATATATTTTATATGTAAATATGTATAAATATTTATTTATCAAATTAAGATTTTTATGCGTGAATTTATAAAACATATGTATATATTTAAACACATTTGATTATAAATAATAGTAAAATATTAAAAATGATAAAATTTCAAAACCATAATATCATGATGAATGGAAGACCATGGAATAAATTTAGTCTCTACTAAAAAGACATAAAACTCCCTTAAACAAGGAAAAAATTCCATTGAATGTTAAACAAATGGTGTACCCTAACTAAAAAAACTGTTTTGGAGGCCTTTTGGGCCTTTTGACCACTAAAATCTGACTAGGGTTACCCTCGATCACTATGGAATAAATCTCATCACAATATTTGATTTGATATGTTGTAGAACCCAAATGGACACATAGATCAAAAGTTATGACCTTTTGATGTTTGTGTTACGTTTTCAACTTATTTCATATTTTTTTTAATTTTTTAATTTTTTTATCTTAAAATTGTTATTAAATAACTATTACTCGATAATAATTTGAAAATTAATTATAAAAAATATATATTTATTTTTTTATAACCCATTTCCACTCAATATCTTATATATTATATATAATTGTCTATTTATCATTATCAAAAAAATATTTATGAAATTTATATTATATTTATATTAATATATATATATATATATATATCAATATCAATATATTTATATATTAATATATTATTTTTATGGTAATATTTTTTTTGAAATATACCCTTTATCATATTTAGTAAAAAAGTGCTGATAAAAGGGGCGGGGGGTGTAACACTCTAATCTTCCACGGTACACTTCTCTTTGAATAATACAGTAGCGTTTGTTGTACGCAATTTCGAGTTCTAACACACACCACAACTAATCATAGTAGCCGTTATGAATAGTAATACCTACTTTTTAAAATTTTATAAATTTTATCTTTCAAAATGGACTTCATTTTTGGATTTGGAATATCAAATTTAGCCTAGGGTGAAATTTTGGAACTTTTCAGATAACTTTTCTATTTTGATAAATAGTGAAAATTTCTAAATTTTAATTAAAAACAACTTTTTTAGTAAAAATAATTAATAGTGATAAATTATACTATTGAGTGGTTTTAAAGTATAATTAGAATATAATTTTACCATTTTATCCAATGGTGGTCATTAGAATTAATTTCACTTTGAAATTGGACATAAAAAATTGTCAATCTTTTGATTGATATTGTTTCATAAAAACACGCTATTTGTTTTGACAACGGGAATTAATTATAAAATTAATTAACGCAACTTCTATGTTTGAAATTTTTTAAAATAGACACCATTTTTGAATTTAGAACATCAATTATACCTTAGGGTGAATTTTTTGTATTTTTCTGAAAAACCTCAATTTTTGATGAATAGTGAAAACACTAAGTGGTAGTTTAAAAACTAATTTTTTTCGTGTAAATGAAACATTACCACTTATGTGATTTGATTTTCAAAAATCGGACATACATGGTTGTCATTAAGAAGTAAAATGTGATTCAATGGGATTAAAATAATTTTTGGTGAACAGAAACTTTTAAGTTTTATTAATCGCTATTAAAGGTAATTAGTGAAATTTAAGGTAAAAATCATATTATAAAGATATGAAAATATCTTGACACTTGTACTACCCTTATTGGATGAGTCATGGCCGACCAAGACAATCCATGGGTCAACTTGGGGATCCCATGGATCCATTTGGGTAAGAAAATGACATTAATAACTTTTTATTTAAAGTACAAATAAAATTGTCACAAACATTTGTTGTTTTACTAAAACAATTATTACATGGGGTTATATAAGTTAACTTTTTGACTATAAATATTCATCGGAAATCTGAAAATATTTCCTATATCATGATATTTTTAAAATAATTTTTAGATATTAAATAAATTAAAATTTTTATGACACCATGATGATGCAACAATTACCTCATTAATTAAAAATTTAAATAAAATTAAAAGATAATGTAAAATATAAGACATAAACTTGTCAAAAACCTATTTAATGAGTATATTTTGAACCCTTATCACCTTATCACTGAAATATATCATTGTGGGACCTTTGAAATCCTAAAATTACTTCATAATAATGTAACATTTCATGACTTTCCAAGAGTGCCCCTCCTCTCCTCTTATAAAAGGCCCCCACCACTACCACCTTATTCACATCGTCCAAGCCATTTTTATCGGAAAAACTCTACCCAAATACTCTCTTAACTTCCCTCTCTTACTCCTAGAAGCCTCAATTTGTGTAGAATTCTTCCCAAGGAAGCCTTTGGCTCAAATCAAAAAGTGTTACCTGATTTTAAGGTAATGTCTTCTCTTATGCTCTTTTGTTTTATTTGGCTTCTCCATCCCCTTAAACTCTTTTTGTTCCTTGATTTTGTAGCAGAAAAAGTATATAAAATATACTAGGATGTTTTTATGATTATTATTCTAGATACACTTACACACACCTCCGTCTAATGGTTAAAGAACACACTGTTTCTGTGGATGGTGAATTACTGCCTCATGAAACGATGATTGTTCTATCTTCTCCTACCACCCCTCATGGTGGCCATTATGATGAAACTATGTTTATTTATTATATATATTATATTTATTTCCTCTCTATGATTCTGTATTTTACATTTAAAACCTACCTTTATGCTTTTCATGTTGTGCAAATGCAATAATTTCATTTTAGGAAGTGCGGACTACAACCCTTTCAAAGTGATTTGAATCGTTAATGCCATATGTGGGATGTATAAAGGAGGTATTAAATGATATTATATATGATATTATACTGGAATTATAATATACCTTTATATCATTGTGATTCCATTCCATTAATTATGAAATATAAATTAAAGTAGCGTTCATGCGTACGTACAGCTTACCGTCTCCATGAACGATGCATTTCATTTCTTACCTCTAAATGTTATGTAATATTATGAATGAATGTATATACTGGATATATATGATATATATGATATCTACATCATGAATATAATTCTGGATATAATGGATATTTTACCACATGAATAACTTGTAATTATAAGAAGTTTATTTTTGACTCAAATACCAAAGATCGACAAAACGACTGTTATTAACATAAATAATTACATAATGTTTATAACATGGTAATAAGTGATAAAAAAGGAAAAATAAAATTGAAAAAGTTTCTTAAGCAATTATAATTTAACTCTAGTTTATTATTCAGGAGATTAAAGAACGATCGAGTCAAGTCGGACATGAGGTAAGGAAACTTCTTAACCCAATTTCCGTTCTTTGGGTTAATCTTTTACATTCAAATTATGTCATGATATTATTAAGTCCTATATTGTATTTTTACTTTATTTATGTGTAATTATAGTGAATACACATAATAGATCTATTTTATTTAAAAAATGATCTTTGTAAGGGACTTCGTCTCAATATTCTTTCATTGAGGCATATTTTGTTTTATACACAACTTTTTTTATACGGTGTATAAACCCCTTTGAATTTTACATTTATTCAAAAGGAATCTTTTTTATATGAAGCATTTTACTAAATGACAAAAGGGAATGTTTTTTTGTCATACGTATGTGGTGAAAATGAATTCTCTACCGCTGTGACCATTATTTGAGTTTCGGCTTCCTCTACAAGCCATAACATTTTTAAAATGAAAAATAAATACCAAGTTTTAATTTTCATTTATTTTGGTATTGAAAATGGTTTTGATAATGTTTTTATTATATCAATGTGTTGTATTGATATCTTGTGATTGAAAAGTGGAAATGTTATGTTTCCTTTATGCATGTTTTATGTGATGCGATTATGTTATGGTTTATGATATATTTAAACCTTTTCATATAAAGAATGCATTGGACTTAACAAGTGACGGGTGGGGCCTGGTATAGCTCCTCGATGCAACGGTAGGTCTCATGAGACAAATTAGTGTCTTGGCAGGAGGCCTTGACAAAATCTTATTTGTAGTCTTGGCACGAGGCCTTGGATACATGGTTATGATAGTATGACATTATGCATTCCATCATTATAAAAGTGGTTATTGATATTGCATGTGATTATTCGACTAGTAAAATATCCATGTGAATAAGTAAATGGAATTATTTCATTTTATTTTTTCCATATTATGTTGAAGTTCAAGTTTAAAAGGATTTTGTTTTAGTTATACATTTCCTTAAATGTTTATGATTATTTATGAAAGTTTCCGCTGTATTGTTATCCTTACTGTGCATCTGAGCTCACCCCTTTCAATGTTTTAATTTTTCCAGGATATGATGAAATATATTATGAATGACCTGCAGGGATAGTATGAGGGGATATTAATACATGATGTTTTTTTAGATTTCATTTACTTTATGATGTAATGTAAGACTTATGAATGTATCTAGTGTTTCCAAGGCTACTAAACTAATCAGTCTTTCGAGACTTGATCTTTTGTGATCATGAAAATGTTACGCAATAATGAACAGACTCGGGGTAACTGGGGTCGGGCATTACAGTTGGTATCAGAGGTAGTTTAGTACTAACCTTGGAAGCTATATTTAGATAAACTCTGGTTAGAGCACATAGCCCAAAGATATAATTTTAAGATTAGTATAAAAGAACTTCCTAAAATTTTGGTATTATAGAGATTTTGTGAGTTTTCTGAGAAATAAATCCCTGTCTAGATACGAGCAGGTAGAGGCGGCTCCGACACAGATGTACCTAGGGGTAAAACTCAAAAACACCGCATTGAGCTAGACTCGAACGAGAACTTGTGCACGACAATGGGCCTTGCTGCACTCTTGGTTACGACACTCTCGGGGGATATGATTAGGATAATTCTCATTTTCTTTACAAACCATTATGAAGGGTTTATGAGCATTTACTTCCTCAAAGAAAACATTTTTATGATTATAGTTCAATTTATGTTAAGTGTTTTACAAGTATGGAATTATGTATGTTGATTCATAAACTAATCTAGTTTATGCCATTGTTTAGAAATGGTGCCTAGTGGGAGGAATGGAAACCGTATCAATGCACACACTCCATATAGGGATTTCCCTCCTGCTCAAGATTATTATTGTGGAGCTGGAGATACAACTGGTGCTAATCAACTTATCACCATACTGGGACAACTCACTCTGGTTATGAATAATAACCTTACTCGTATGGAGTACCCTGATCTGCAACGTGGAGGATCAATGTTAGACCGTTTTATGAGGAAACAACCACCAACATTTAATGGGGGTAAAAATCCATTAGTAACTGAGCAATGGATAAACTCCTTAGAGAAAATATTCCATGCCTTGGGGAGTAGAAAAAGGGAGATGGTTGTCATGGAAGTTTACCTCCTCCCTAGAGATGCCTATCAATGGTGGTCACTGATTCAAAACACAAAGGAATATGAAGAAGTATCAAGCATGGAATGGAGGGATTTTAAGGAAATTTTCTAAGAAATATACTTTCCACATGACCATCAAGAAGATATGGAAACACAATTTCTGAGTCTGAGGCAGAAGGAGGATGATAATGTCGCAAATTATGAGGCTAACTTTACAAGGTTAGCAAGGCATGCTCCAGATTATATATGTATCCCAAAAGTAAGATTGATCATTTCTTTGATGGGTTAAAACCATTTCTCCGTCGAGCATTAGTCTCACAAATCTTCTCATCGTACAAAGATATTGTCTCGTGTGCAATCAAGACGGAAAATGAATTTTCTAAGTCTTATGACTTTAAAGCAAAGAAAAATAAGAAGGGATATTCTAATCAATCTAGAAATGGAAATAAGGGGAAGAAGTGAAAATTTGAATATCAGTCCTGCAGTAAATGTGGGAATAAACACCCCGGTACTTACTTGAAGGGAATGGGAGTCTGTTATAAGTGTGGCGAAAAAGGCCACCAAGCTCATGATTGAAAGGGAAAGAGATTTTCTGTAAATGTGGAATGCTATAATTGTAGAGAAATGAGACATTATGCAAATGTATGTCCTAAGCATCAGGAGAACTTACCTCAGAAGAGTCCAAGGGATCAAGGCCAAGCTTATGCTATCACTACTACTGAGGTTGAAGCTCCGAAAGACGTGGTGGTAGGTAATTTAATGGTTTTCTCAAGTTTAGCAAATGCATTATTTGATTCTGGATCATTGCATTGTTTCATATCTTCCCAGTTTGCTAAGAAAATTAGATATTTACAATTTTATTTAACAAGAGAATTGTCAGTTAAAACTCTTAAGGGAAGTATCATTGCAAAAATGTTTGTGAATCTGTCCCCATTAGAGCACATAAATGTTCTTTATCTGCTGATCTCATTGTCAAACCTATGATTGAGTTTGATATAATCATCGGTATGGATTGGCTTTCGGACTATGATGAAAAGATTTATTGTAAGAAGAAGGAGGTTACGATTTTTGATTATGATGATAAGGAACACCTTATCTTTAGAGCAGAATTGTCACCACCTAATTCTTATTTAGATCCTCCCCCAATAGCTCAACTAAATTCAATTATTGGGAAGGAAGAGAATTAAATGACTGAGGGCGAGGAAAGTAATGTTCAAATAGAGGATGTACCTATTGTGAAAGAATATGTAGATGTGTTTCCAGAAGATTTACATGGACATCCTTTAGAATGAGAAGTTGAGTTTTCTATTGATTTAATTCCTGAATCAAGGCCTATATCGAAGACCCCTTATAGAATGGCCACCGTGGAATTAGTTGAACTAAAGAAACAACTATAGGAATTAAGTAATAAGCGATTTATTCACCCTAGTGTGTCTCCATGGGGAGTCCTTGTCCTTTTTGTTAAGAAGAAAGATGGATCTATGAGGTTGTGCATTGACTACAGGGATATCAATGCTATAACTATAAAGAACAAGTATCCCCTACCTCGCATTGATGATTTATTTGAACAACTGCATGGAGATCAACACTTTTCAAAGATTGACATTCGATCTGGATTCCATCAGTTGTGTGTGATGAAGGAAGACATTCCAAAGACAGCATTTTGAACAAGGTACGGGCATTACGAGTTTACAATAATGCCTTTTATATTGACTAATTCACCCTTTGTATTCATGGATCTAATGAATAGAGTTTTCAAGGAATATCTTGATGATTTTGTGGTGGTATTTATTAATGATATCTTGGTATACTCCAAAATCTATGAAGACCATAAAAATCACTTGCGCATTATCTTGAAGACTCTTAGAAGGAATGAATTATATGGGAAGTTTAGCAAGTGCGAATTCTGGCTTTAGTAGATTTATTTTCTTGGAAATATTGTCTCTAAGGATGAAATTTCCATTAATCCTTCTAAGACCAAGGCCATCCATGAATGGCCAGCACCGAGGAGTATAACTGAGGTATGAAGTTTTATTGGTTTGGCAGGTTATTATCGACGTTTTGTCAAGAATTTTACCTGATTGGCTAACCCATTAACGAAGCTCACACATAAAGGGGTTAAATTTGTCTGAAAAAAAGAGTGTGAAGAATGTTTTGAAGAACTGAAGAGAATATTAGTCAATGGTCCTATATTGACTCTACCATCGTGGAATGATGGGTTTGTTATTTATAGTGATGCATTAAGGGAAGGACTTGGTTGTGTCCTTATACAGAATGATAGGGTTATTTCCTATGCATCACGAAAACAAAAAATTCATGAGAAGAACTATCCTACTCATGATCTCAAGTTATCTGCTTTAATCTTTGCCTTGAAGATATGGAAACATTATCTATATGGTGAAAATGTGAGATATATACCGATTATAAGAGTTTGAAATATATTTTCTCACAAAAAGAACTCAACATGAGGCAAAGGTTATGGGTTGAACTACTCAAGGATTATGATTTAACAATACACTACCACCCGGGGAAGGAAAATAAGGTTTCAGATGCTTTGAGTAGAAAAGATCATGGAGTTTTGAACATGATGAGAGTGGAAAGGGACCCTATTTTCATGGATCTAGTAAAGATGGATATGGAAATCACCGTGGAGGGTGAAACATCAAAACTTTTTCAAATGGTTGCCAAACTATCTTTACTAGAAAGGATAGAGTGTTCTCAGACCGATGATGAAGAGTTGAAAAAGAAGATTAAAGTTGTGAATGATGGGCGATTGATTGACTTTGTGTATGAAGATGGAATTTTGAAATTTGGGAGGAGGCTTTGTGTTACCGATATACCTGATTTAAAGAGGGAATTGTTGGATGATGCTCATAGTTCCAATTTCTCTATACACCCTGGGAGCACCAAATTGTATAGAGATTTAAAGGGACAATTTTGGTGGGACAACATGAAGAGGGAGATTGTTGATTTTGTATCAAGATGTATGGTTTGTCAACAAGTGAAAGCTGGAAGGCAACTGCCTGGTGGAGTATTGCAACCTCTTACCATACCTGAGTGGAAATGGGATAATATTACGATGGATTTTGTTATGGGACTACCAAAGACTCCTAGAAGGAATGCCGCAATATGGGTCATCGTTGATCATCTCATGAAGTCATCACATTTTCTTGCTATAAGATAAGATATACCACTTGAACATCTAGCAATACTATATATTAATGAAGTTGTGAGACTTCATGGAGTACCCATGTCGATTGTCTCGAATTGTGATCCCAGTTTTACATCAAGATTCTAGAAAAGTCTTCAGAAGGCCTTGGGTACTGAAATTTGTTTAAGCACATCTTACCACCCTCAAACAGATGGACAATCAGAACAAACTATTCAAACCTTAGAAGACATGTTGAGATCATGCTTAATTGACTTTCAGGGTATGTGGGATCAATATTTACCTCTGGTAGAATTTTCCTATAACAATAGATTCCATTCAAGTATTCAGATGACACCATATGAAGCGTTATACAGAAAGAGATGTCGCACACCAACCTGTTGGGATGACGTTGGTGAAAGAAAATTTATAGGCCAAAAACTGGTGGAGGAAAAGATGGAAAAGGTGAAGGTAATCCAAAAGAGCATCAAAGCAGCTCAAAGTAGGCAGAAGAGATATGCTGACAACCGAAGGAAGGATTTGGAATTTCAAGTAGGAGATCATGTTTTCTTGAAGGTATCTCCATGGAAGGGAGTTATATGTTTTGGTAAGAAGGGTAAATTGAGTCCCAAGTACATCGGACCCATAGAAATTATAGAACTAATTGGGGCTGTAGCTTACCGTTTGACAATGCCGCCAAGTCTCTCCAAAGTTCACGATGTATTCCACGTATCACTGTTTAGAAAATACATTCCTGACACAATGCATGTACTAACCTATGAGGAATTAGAACTGGAACCCAATCTGTCTTATTGCGAAGATCCCATCAGGATTCTTGATACAAGAGAACAAGTGCTGAGAAACTGGACGACTCGTCTGGTAAAAGTTCTATAGAGAAACCATAAGATGGAGGAGGCAACGTGGGAACCCGAGGAACTTATGATGAAGAATCACCTGAGTCTTTTTATACAGTAATATTATATGAAATTTCAATGAAAAAATTATTTGAAGGAGGGTAGAATGTATCACCCCAAGATTCCATGGTACGCTTCTTTTTGAATAATACAGTAGAGTTTGTTGTACGCAACTTCGAGTTCTAACACACACCACAACCAATCAAAGTAGCCGTTAAGAGTAGTAATACCTAATTTTTGAAATTTTATAAATTTTATCTTTCAAAATGGACTTCATTTTTGGATTTGGAATATCAAATTTAGCCTAGGGTGAAATTTGGGAACTTTTCGGATAACTTTTCTATTTTGATGAATAGTGAAAATTACTAAATTTTAATTAAAAACAAATTTTTTAATCAAAATAATTAATATTGATAAATTATACTATTTAGTGGTTTTAAATTATAATTATAATATAATTTTACCATTTTATCCAGTGGTTGTCATTAGAATTAATATTACTTTGAAATTTGACATAAACAATTGTCAATCTTTTGATTGATATTGTTTCTTAAAAACACGCTATTTGTTTTGACAACGGGAATTAATTATAAAATTAATTAATGTAACTTATATGTTTGGAATTTTGTAAAATAGACACCATTTTTGAATTTAGAATATCAATTATAGCTTAGGGTTAATTTTTGGTATTTTTTTGAAAAACATCAATTTTTTGATGAATAGTGAAACCACTAAGTGGTAGTTTAAAAACTAATTTTTTTCATGTAAATGAAACATTAACACTTCTGTGATTTGATATTCAAAAATCCAACATACATGGTTGTCATTATGAAGTAAAATTTGGTTCAATGGGATTAAAATAATTTTTGGTGAATAGTAACTTTTAAGTTTTATTAATCGCGATTAAAGGTAATTAGTGAAATTTAAGGTAAAAATGATATTATAAAAATATGAAAATATCTTGAAACTTGTCCTACCCTTATTTGATGAGTCATGGCCGACCAAGACAATCCATGGGTCAACTTGGGGACCCCATGGAGCCACTTGGTTAAGAAAATGACATTAATAAATTTTTATTTAAAGTAAAAAATAAAATTGTCACAAACATGTGTTGTTTTACTATAAAAATTATTACATGGGGTTATATAAGTTAACTTTTAGACTATAAATATTAATTGGAAAGATAAAAAATTTTCCTACATCATTATATTTTTTATATAATTTTTAGACATTAAATAAATAAAATATTTTATGACACCATGATGATGCAGCGATTACCTCATTAATTAAAGATTTAAATAAAATGGAAAGATAATGTAAAATATAAGACCTACACTTTTCAAAGACTTATATGATGAGTATATTTCGACCCTTTATCACCTTATCCTCGAAATATATCATTGTGGGACCTTCGAAATCCGAAAGCACTTCATAATAATGTAACATTTCATGACTTTCCAAGAGTGCCCCTCCTCTCCTCTTATAGAAGGCCCCCACCAATACCACCTTATTCACACCTTCCAAGCCATTTGGATCGGCCAAACTCTACCCAAATACTCTCTAAACTTCCCTCTATTAATCCTAGAAGCCTCAATTTGGGCATAAGGATTCCCAAGGAAGCCTTTAGATCAAATCAAAATGAGTTACCTGATTTTAAGGTAATGTCTTCTCTTATGATCTTTTGTTTTATTTTACTTCTCCATCCACTTAAACTCTTTTTATTCCATGATTTTATAACAAAAAAGTATATTAGATATATTAGGATTTTTTTATGATAATTATTCTAGCTAAACTTACACCCACCTCCGTCTAATGGTTAAAGAACATACTATTTCCGTGGATGGTGAATTACTGCCTCACGAAACGATGATTGTTCTATCTTCTCCTACCACCACTCATGGTGGAAATTATTATGAAACTATATTTATTTATGATATATATTATATTTATTTCTCCTCTATGATTATTTATTTTACATTTAAAACATACCTTTATGCTTTGCATGTTGTACAAATGCGATAATTTCATTTTAGGAAGTGCGGATTACCGCCCCCTCAAAGTGATTTGAATCGTTAATGCCATATGTGGGACGTATAAAGGATGGAATAAATGATATTATATATGATATTATACTGTAATTATAATATAAATTTATATCATTATGATTATATTACATTAAATACGAAATAGAAATGAAAGTAGCGTTCATGTGTACGTACGACTTACCGTCTCCATGAATGGTGCATTTCATTTTTTACCTCTAAATGTTACGTAATATTATGAATGAATGTATATACTAGATATATATGATATATATGATATCTAAATCATGAATATAATTCTGGATATAATTGATATTTCACCACATAAACAAATTGTAATTATAAGAAGTTTATTTTCGACTCAAGTACCAAAGATCGACAAAACGACCGTTATTAACATAAATAATTAAATAATGTTCATAACTTGGTAATAAGTGATATAAAAGGAAAAATAAACTTGAAAAAGTTTCTTAAGTAATTATAAATTAACTCTAGTTTATTATTCAGGAGATTAAAGAATGATCGAGTCAAGTCGGACATGAGGTATGAGAACTTCTTAACAGAATTTCCGTTCTTTGGGTTAATCTTTTAATTTCAAATTATGTCATGATATTATTATGTACTATCTTGTATTTGTACTTTATTGGTTTGTACTTATAGTGAATACACATAAAAGATCTATTTTATTTAAAAAATAATCTTTGTAAGGGACTTCGTCTCAAGCTCCTTTCATTGAGGCATATTTTGTTTTATACACAACTTTATTTTATATGGTGTATAAACCCCTTTGACTTTTACGTTTATTCAAAATGAATCTTTTTTATATGAATCATTTTACAAAATGACAAAAGGGAATGTTTTTTTGTCGTACGTATGCGGAGACAATGACTTCTCTGCCGCTGTGACCATTATTTGAGTTTTGGGTTCCTCTACAAGCCATAACTTTTTTTAATTGAAAAATAAATACAAAGTTTTAATTTTCTTTTATTTTGGTATTGAAAATGGTTTTGATAATGTTTTTATTATATCAATGTGTTGTATTGATATCTTGTGATTTAAATGTGGAAATGTTATGTTTCCTTTATGCATGTTTTATGTGATACGATTATGTTATGGTTTATGATATTTTTTAACCTTTTCATATAAGGAATGCATTGGACTTAATAAGTGACGGGTGGAGCCCGCTATAGCTCCTCGATGCATCGATAGGTCTCATAAGACTAACTAGTGTCTTGGAACGAGGCCTTGAAAAAATCTTATTTGTATTCTTGGCATGAGGTATTGGCTATGTGGTTATGATAGCCTAGCATTATGCATTCCATCATTATGAAAGTGGTTATTGATATTGCATGTGATTATTCGACTAGTAGAATAACCATGTGAATAAGTAAATGGCATTATTTCATTTTAGTTTTTTCATATTATGTTGAAGTTCAAGTTTAAAAGGATTTTGTTTTAGTTATACATTGCCTTAAATGTTTATATTTATTTATGAAAGTTTCCACTGTATTGTTATCCTTACTGAGCATCTATGCTCACCCCTTTCAATGTTTTAATTTTTCTAGGATGTGATGAAGTATATTATGAATGACCTGTGGGGATAGTATTAGGGGATATGAAGACAAGATGTTTTTTAGTTTTCTTTTACTTTATGATGTAATGTAAGACTTATAAATTTATCTAGTGTTTCCAAGGCTACTAAACTAATCGGTCTTTCAAGACTTTATCTTTTGTGATCCTGCCAATGTTACGCAATTATGCACCGACTCTGGGTAACTGGGGTTGGGGCGTTACAGGGGTGGGGTATTTATCAATGCTTCTAAAGTAGCATTGATAAAGACCCTCTCCGTCTCTTTTTTAAAAGTGATAATATAGGATTCCATTTATCAATTTTTTTTACAAGTTATGATAAAGGTTCCCCTTTAATTGTGATTTCCTAGAATTGTGAAAGACCCCTGTTTAACAACACTGAAAAAGCATTGTTAAATATCCCCTTTAACAACATTTTTTCTTATGCTAAAAATGGTGGTCTTTAATAGTTATTTTAGATAGCATTACAAATCCCTAAAACTAGATAAAATATTTTTTTTGTTGTTTTTCTTGTGTCAATACACCTTTTGTGTGTGCGGATTGAGTCATTGGACTCATTTTTGTTCATATCACCAGAGATCCATCTAACCATCCATTAGATGGAACGATATAGCATTTGTACCAATTGAGTAGAATCCCACAAAAAACCTATATATTAAAACACCATAAAGTTTTTCAACCCTTTAAACAATTTTCCTCTAGCAACAATTCTAAAATCACACACTAGTAGGTCTATAACATGTGCACCCTATATGTTAAGTATAATTCATAAACAAATATATATTTCTATGATAACCAATAATAAAAATCAATTAATGGACTCTCAACAATAGGATGACAACCATAAATCCATATTAAATTTATAAACTCATCACCACATGTGTATTAAAAAAATAAAGATCATATAAAACTATAACATTACATACGAAGAATAATAGTCCCATATCCTTGGAAAACTAAACTTATCACTATAACAAGTGTTCTCGACACACAAGTCTGATATCCATAATAGGATCTAATAAATTTCTAATAATATTTTCAATTATTCCACAAATATTAAAAATAAAATGAAAAAAACCACTCTAATGACACTTAGTCACATGTTTTCCCTGCTCACTCTTTAAACAATATCCAAACCGGTTGAAAAAATCCCTCAAGAACACCTCCCCATACACCAGAGGTTTCTGACTAGTAGTGAGGGCCTAGGTTATGTTAGTGGGGATATTATTATGTCACATATAAGTAAACCAAATGTGGAAATAACCAAATATTATCCAGAACATTAAACAATCCAAATGTGTAAGCAATAAATTTAAAGAAGGATTTAACAGAGTGGGATGTAGTAAATCCCCAAAAAACCATGTCATTCATACAACATTGATCACCTACATGGTCAATCACATATAAAGGAATAAAATAAATAAAAAAAGTGAAAGGCTATACTACAAACTCTGAGATTAACCACATACCAAGTCTCCAAGACACCATTGAGCTGCTCCAGACTGATAATTGGAATCCACATGAGTGAATCAACTCAATCTTGTAACCATAATCCTCTACCTATAAATCATTTATCTCTGCTCAACCAAAAATAATAGAAAAGGTCTAAACACACATCAAGGAGCATGTACAGTGGTGAGAAATAATATTTTTGGGCCTCCCTCGATGGTGAACCAATAATATGATATAATTCATTAATTCTCAGCCAATAATCCTAGCTTATCTGAGACACAATTAAAATAATAAATACAATAAATAAAATTTGTAAAATAAAAAAATCCATAGTTGATCCTTGAATTCAAGATCTTAGTCGACTACAATTCATGTGCCTAGGGAATAGAACTGGACATCATACCACTCATTCCATTTGTAATCAAGTCAATCCATGGGTCTATATTCCAAATAAAAAATATCAATTTTGTCCAGTGTTGGAACTACCTATGAACCATCTATATCACCATAAGAGGGTAAAATTATATTCCTTGGGATCACCTGTACTCAGTTCGAATAACTATAATGAAGGATTCAATGTGTCAATTTTTATCCTAAACATAAGTAATTTTGATATATGTTATACCACTCAAGATTGGTAAATATAGTTTGATGTATGATTCCTAGGCCCTAGTTTAAGTGCATTCAAAAAATTGGAACTCAGATAATCCAAAAGGGGGTGACTGTTAGGTGATTTATAATGATTTATCTCTAGAACATAGATAATTAATCTGCATCAATTTAATAAGTGTATCAACTTCTTCATCCCCATAAAATTATTGGCAATGCAGTAACGGTGTGTCCACCTGATCCTAGGGATCATCCTAGACCTTGTACTAATGAAATAATCCCAAATACATGGGGATATCGACATACCATACTCAGGGTTTAGGTGAACACCTAATTTCTCTTGAATCACCCTGATTTTAGTATATTATCCATCCTGAGTGACACCCTATTTAAGGGTGTGATGAGATGAACTCTACAACGAACCTCTATAACCCATGTGATGGGAGGAATCTAAGTGGAAAGTAGGAATTCTGGTAATAATGACATTCAAACATTTAAGGAACATAAATCGTATCCCATTATGTAACAATAGCCATCAACATCATAGAATCATATTTCCTTAAGGTCCATGGTCTAACTACTAGGAAGAACATCTTGAAATCATAGTTTCATCAATATTAAATGAGTGAATTCATAAATAAAGGAGTACAATTGGATCACATTAGTCCCATCAATTGGGTTCCAAGAATAATGTCCTGAAATCATAGCTACATAAATAATAAATAAGTGAAATCATGAAAAAGTGAGGTTTTCAAAATTCCTTAACCCATCACAACTACCAAATCCCTAGAGGCTAACTTGTTATGTATGGGTTATAAAGTGAAATCTACTAAAAACTCTGCACAAACCAAAAATACACACAGTCAAGGTTCGTTAGCCACTGGGGAACCCATTGGGGCCCCTTTATTTATTATATATTTGATGGATTGTACCCAAGATCCTTGAAGTCTATACATAAGTAGAGGTGTCCCTATTTAAATCCTCTAAGTCCGCACATAAGAAGATCCATCCCTCTTGGGATCCTTAAAATAGAATACAAAAGTAAAGGTATCACTCTTGGAATCCTAAAGGAAAAAACATTGGAGAATGAATCTATCATGGGTTCCCCTTGGTCTTGTCAAAAATAGAGTCAACCCATATGGGAACCTTAGTTTTACACTTGTCTAATTTAGGAAACACAATTTCTAGCAAATTCAACACATAAGTTTCCCTCTTGGACTCATGGTTAATGCTACTTAAACATTGGTCTAGGGATATAGATCATTCCACATCTAAGTTCTAGGTCTCTATCTAGGTTGTCATGAATGGCCATTCAATATATCTCCTTATGTTGAATCTCGACCTACAAACCAGGGATTTAACAAAGATAAACTAGAAAAGAACATTTTAAATCATGGGCCTATCTACCAACCATTCCGAAGACCATCATTTTGGGTCTCATTTCATTTCTTGCAACATAGACCTTCGAAACCATTTACCTGGGGAATAACATATCCATCAAATTTGAATTTCCCCAAAACACCTATTTAGATTCTTTAAATAACCCCAAATGTTCCATCGTCGTGATAAACATAGGAAAATACATTGAATGGACTCTTATTATATCCAATTATAGATCACGGGAAAAAAATCACAAAAAACCCTCAAAATGGTATCAAGGTATAAGTGTATTTTATTTATACCTGAGTACATGGTGTGTAATCTCAAAGCTCAAACTAGGCATGCACATTAGATGGAATTTCCCTTTGAAACCCACCTATATGGTACACAAATCATATTTATTGTATTTAACCTATCTGAGGAAGAAATCCATATACCACATATGGACTGACCATGTTTTTATGCATGGTCATGTACTCCTATATGTCATGCATCCCACATGGGGTATAGCCATGTACCCTACACAGAAAATTGCCACCACTAGGGCCTTTTTTATAGGAACTCAGCCACACACCAACTGATACTACAGAACATGTAATCCATACACACAACACATAGTTCTAAAAATAAATCATACCCAAATAGAAATATGATAAATGTGTGTGTTCAGGGAACTATCCACCTTATGATCAGAATTTACCAAACAGAAACCCCTGCAATTGGACCAATACCCCATTTTCCTCACAATAGCTATAGATCTCCCCCATGATGGTCCTTATTAATTTTTATTTGTATTTAAAATGATAATATGGTAAATATGTTGGGATTTATAGAAAATACTTAAAACATCCTAAATTTGGGAGGATTACACTAATGATTCACCTATTTTTATATTTCACAACTTTAGCACTTTGATTTGGTTGATTTTGAGCTCGACATCAGCACCATCATTCTTCTCTATCTCTATAAAACTATATATCAATACCTATCCATTTCATACATATGAAACAGAAAGGATAATCCCTATAGTGGGAATATGTGAGAATATATAGGATGATAAAAATGAAAAGAGACAAATAAAAGTAAGAAAAAATATATGAAAAATAAAAATAAAAGGGGACCTAGGCCCAACCCAACACCAGACATGATCTTATGCCTTTTCTTGGAAAAATATCCATTATAGACTCAAAAAAGTAAGAATATCTCATTATAATGATTTGTTGAAAAGATATTGCAACCAGAACTTGATCCTAAAATTAATATTAAATTAATTAAATATTAAAAACTAATCATTTATTCAAAGTTCGATTGGCTCATAATTCTAAAAAACTCATTTCCAAGGACAAAAATCTCATTTTGGGACTAAATGAGTGGTTATAAAACTTATCTAAGAATATATTCTTAGGGAAAACCATTTTACCCCTCATGAACATCTGTTAGTAAATAAATCAAATTTATACTCAAAATCACAATGAGGAAAACTCAAGTCATCAAAAATGTTCACGATAACTAAGATATCTCAAAAGGGATTAAAATTACTAAGGATAAAAGAGCGTGATGTTTTTTCCATCAACTAGAAAGAAGATTGAGAAAGCATTAGTTTTTTCCCTACCATGTTAAAATGGTGAATTTTTTATCTATAAAAATTATTTATTGAATGAGACTAGTTTCCTTTTAATAAATAATGGTTTAGTAATTGAGAAGGCCTCACATTAACTGAATCCTCTTGAGTTAAATTATAATACACATGATATGGAATTATTTTCTATTGTTTTGATTTAAAAATTTGGGGGAATCATTTATATATAGTAAAATTCTAAATATATTCTAATTAATTTTTTTAATTATATATTAATGTACAAAGAGTTTACTATCAGATAGAGAATATTTTTGAACTAATTAAGGATAATGGATACATGATTGATTAACCTCTTGGAAAAGAAAATAAAGTAGTTGATTCTTTGAGTCCAAAATATAATGTAACATTAACCATGTCAAATTTGGATAGTAAACCTTTGGTTTATGAATTAATTAATTTTAAAATATAAATTGTGAATGCGAGAACTTATTATATTTTTAGGTGTAATTTTAATCATCTCTATCATAAATAATTATGAAAGATCATAAGTAAGGTAATGTTTTTTAGGAAAACATAGTACATGTTAAGAAGGATATGGTTATATAGATTAATGTTGATAATGAAGGTATTATGAGATTTGAAAAAAATGTTATGTGTGCCTTATAATTCCATGTTGAAGAATAAATTGTTGAGTTAAGATCATATTTCCATTTTTTTTCCATCTTGGATGCACTAAAATCTGCACAGACCTTCAATTGTATTACGTGTGGGATGAAATGAAAAGATATTTTATTGAATTTACCATTAGAAGTTTGACTTTACAATTGATTAAAGAGGAATTAAAATGACCAAAGGGTGTGATTCAGTATTTGGTAGTACTCGAATTTAGATGGGAAAATATTTTTATGGACTTTATGATATTATTTAAAATGATATATCAATATAATAACACGACTTTGGTAATTTTTGATCACCTAACTAAATATAAAAATTTACTTCCATTTTAGATACTATATATTTAGATCAGATTTTTGTATTTCTCCTTAAGAAGATATTCATGTTACATGAAGTTGATCTCTCCCTAGTAACTGACTGTGATCAATGATTTACATAAAATTTTTTAAGGCCTTCAGATGTTATTGGGTACCAAATTAAATTTATGTGAAAAGTTTCATCCCTAATCTGAATGACAATATAGGAAAATAATTAAAAATTATAAGAAAAACATTTATCTTGTTCAATGGATTACCCGGTAATTTGAAATCAAAATCATTATTTTGTTGGGTTTTCTTATAACAGCAGTTTTCCTTCAAGTATACATGAGGCACATTTTGAAACATTATATAGAAAGTGATGTCATCCTCCATCTTGGTTGGATGATGTGTGTGAAAGAAAATTATTTAGAATATAATTGGTCGAATAAGTAGTTGATAAGATGAATATGATTAAGAAACATATGAGTATAGATAAAAGTTTTTTTGAAAGGTAATGTAGATTACTAGAAGAAATATCTTTCATTTAATGTACAAAATTATTTTTTTCCTTAATATATATTCATGGAAAAGTGTTATGCATTTTTGTAAAAAAGGTAATCCAAGATCATGGTTTATTGGACCAAATGAAATCTTAGAGAATGTTGGATACATTTCATATCAAGTTACTTTACCTTTTATTTTATCTGTGGTACATGATTTATTTCATGCTTCATAAATATGAAAATTTATCCATTATTAATTTTATATTTTGAGCCCCATAGTAGTTTAGTTGGAGGAAAATCATTTAAAAATGGAATACCATATATAGATTCTTAATTGTATAGAGAAAGTTTTTACAATAAGGAAATCCATAGAGTTATGTTTTTGTGTAAAAACTATATGATTGAAGAAGCATTGTTAGAATCATAAAATTACATGGCATAAAAATATTACCCTTGTTTAAGTAATATATAAAATTGAAAGTATGATATTCACAAAATAGTGGAAGAATGTAAACTAATTAATGTAAAAATAAATCATTTTTGTCTCACTAACATGAATTAATTTTGTTTTATAGAGTACTATTAATTATAATGATATTATGTATTTTTTTCAAGGGTAAAAAATACTTATTTCTAACCTAATTATGCTTTAATGCATTATATGGTTTTATTTAAAATATTTATTTATAGATTATATAAATTTAATTGGAAAAAATCTAACAAAATTTATAAATTCATAATTTCAAAATTAAATTAAGATGAATTTTTAATAATTTTCTAAAAAGTATTATTTTCTAATGAATAATGAAGAATACTGATTTTATTGAAAACTGTATTTTCATTTTAAGTATTTACATAGTTAAATTATATTTTGGATTGGTTTTAAAATTTAATTAGTTCATTTTGATTAATAAAAAATCTATATTTTATTTTTAATCCATTTTATGATTGAACTTGATATAAAAATACCAATATTCTTAAAAAATGCAATTTTTTGAAAAAACCATTTTCATCACCTTTTATGGGTACAATTTTAATTTAATTTATGTCAAATATATGAATTTAATTTCATAAATTGGATTAAATATTTAGAATCTGAATAATTTTTATTAGTTAATAATTTTTACTCAGTTTTTGGTCTTAATGAATTATCAAAATAGTAAAAATTGTGTACCAAACTTAAGGATAAAACAAGATTACCATGGGTTAATGTCAAGTGATAAAGGTTAAAATAACCTAAAAACGTGTCTAAATTATACTATATGGATATTTATTTACCCTATATCATCTTATATTTATAAATGATTCATTTTTATGACACTTTCAATGAGTAATACATTAATATATTTTAATCTCTTTAATAATTTCATGTGGGTCCTCACCCCTAAGTATAATAAGAAACAACATATCCTGTCATACACCCACATGAAGATGATTTCATTTTATTCAATATCTACCCAAATAAATTACTTACACATTTCCTCATGGTCTAGGTTCCCTTTTTTGGTCATAAAACCAATGTAGAACCTTTTAGGTATAAATTTAATGAGGTTATCTGAAGAATATGTATAGTTCTTTATCAGGAATTTTCATTCTTGTATTTTATACCTCCAAAAAGTATTTTTTAACCGTGAAGAAATAATAACACTGTTATAATCTATATAATAATGTTATTTCATGTTAATTGCGTAACCTGTATCTATCTCCTTCATCCATCAAATTAGAAATGAAACCATCATTCATTTGTATGGAGGACTATCACCTCATGAAATGATGTTATTCATTTTTCCATCACCGCTTATCATATATGGTTATAATTATGGATTTAATATATATTTATGTTGTCAATTAAATATTAATTATTATATAAATATACGATATCATCAAATTTGTTAACTTCCAAACCATTTATAAATGATAATGTAGTTCATCAGTACCTATGGATTACTACATCCACACATGGATGTTATTAATTTTTCATAACCAAATCACATTGATTTTATATATAATTATATTTAAAGAAATTATGATATATTTATGATTTAATAATTATTATATAAATATAAAATAATACATTCCTTCTTCTAATCACGTTTATTGAAAAAATGGAAATGTTTTTCACGTGTGCATATGGACTACTATCTCCTTGATTATAACATTATTCATTTTTAGTAACCTTTTTTCATAGTCTATTTTAAAAGTATATGTAATGTAAAAATGAAAACTATTTAACAATGATTATTCTTTTGATTATGTAATAATGACCCCTTTGAACATATTCTACTTACCGATGCCATTTTTGACATATGAGAGGAATATCATTAAAGTATCCAACATGAACTTAATTGACTATGTAATTAAATATAACATGTTAATAAAGAAAATAAAATGAATAATAAATAAGAAAAATTATCTTGAAGGAATGATTATTAACTTATAGGGTTAAAATCTATATCTTCTAGAAAACGTGTTCTCTTATTTTCTAATAAATGCTATCATTAAAGAATTTTCCTTTATTTTTTAATATAATGTGTTTTTTTAAAAAAAATTGGGTAATAAAGATGATTTCATCTATACATATGAAATTATTTTTTATCTCAAAGTTTGTTATATTAATGTAAAACTTTGTTCTGTTATCATGTGGTATTAAAATGGACGAATTGTCTAATTTATACCTTTTTATTTCTCATTCTATGATTTTTATACACGTACAACATTTCCAAATGTGATTCACAGGTATTAAGGTTGAGTTGGAACAAATAATTAGGAATGTTGAAAATCATATTGATTTTTCATGAAAAGAAAATATGTTTAATTTTAAAGGTCATTTATTGTGGAAAAAATGGATACTAATAGAATGTTTCCAACTTTGAGTGTATGTGTTTTTTATGTAATTGTTATGATCTAATTCACCAAAACTATAAACTTAAATAGATCTTATATCATGCATGGAAATGAATTCTTATTTAAAAATGAAATTTTGTGTAGAATAAGGGTTGTTCCCTAATAGAGGATGTCGTCGATGAAGAAAACCATTAGATTTTCTAATAAAGGATAAAATTTATAAGGCCCAAGAATTAGTTGGGGTGTCCATCACGAAGAATTTATTTTCTAGAAACTCAAATGGGATATAGAAGCACTGAAATTTTGTTATTGGAATATACTCTTCATGAACCTAAATCAATTGATAGACGAACCTGAGATTGAACTTTAAAAACAAATTGATTTCCTCCATTTGGTCAAATAGGTCATTGATCCTTGATAGAGGGTACATGTTCATGATGGTCACCTGATGTGAGAAATAGTAGTTAGTGTAATGGACCATATATTTCATCTTGTTAATCTTCTAAAAATATGATGATTGAGGTTTCCGGGGGATGTTTAAGATCTTTTAGATACATGTCATACATTTTTGGTGGTGATTCATTATACTGGTAGGTCATTCTAGTGATGAGTAATTTATGGTGATGATTTTTTCTGGAAGTCGGTCATTCTGGCGATGAGTCATTTTGGGCATTGATTCATTCTGTAGGTGGTTTATTCTGCAAGAGATTAATTTATGGAAATGATTTATTCTAGTGGTCATTCATTCTTAGAGTGAATCATTTTTGGCGGTGAGTCATTATAGAGGTAACTGATTTTAGTGATGAGTCATTTATGGAGGTGAGTCATTTTGGTGGGAGTTTGTTCTGGCGGTGATTCATTTATGTAGGTGAGTCATTCTGGTGGTAGTTTATTATGGTGGTGGTTAAATTCTAGTAGTAGTTCATTCTATTGGTATTTCATTTATAGTTGTGAGTCATTCTAGTGGTATGTCATTTCTGACGGTGAGTTATTATGGTGATAAGTCATTCTAGATGTGATTAATTTCTAGAGTTGATTCATTCTAGTGGTATGTCATTCTACTGGAGAGTCCTTCCTGGCAGCGAGTCATTCTCGCAGTAGGTCATTCTAAGAGTGAGTCATTTTTGGCAGTGAATTATTCTATCGGTAGTACATTCCAGCAATGTTTCATTTCTGTTAGTGAGTCATTTTGGTGGTAGGTCATTCTGGCGGTGAGTCATTTATGACTACCGGACATTCTGGTGATAGTTCATTTTGGTGAATGATACTTTCTAGAGGCAGGTCATTCTGGTAGTGGGTCGTGAAAAATGTTTCCAATTTTTCAAAAAAAAAGAAAAATTTCCATTTTGACATATTTTATGATGGAAAATGTGTTTAATTCCTCAGTTAAGGGGTATTGAAGCTATTTCAAAGGATAATAATCATATCATCAATACCTAAAATGTCTGGAGGCCGTTTAAATGTTTAAAATACAAAGTTCTAATGGGAACATCCTTTAATGGCCAATCAAAACTGTATGTAATCCTACAGGTCTATAATCTAATCCTTTAAAAGAAAAGAGCTTTCCTTAATTCATTTGGTCTTTCTTTCTCTTGAAATGGATGGTTCCCTATCCTTCTTCCCGTAGAGTCGTAGAACCCTATTGTTAGAGTTTGTTTGAATTCCCCTAAAGAGGATTATGCCTATCACTATGGAAAAAATGTCTAATTAAAATGAGTTATTTGCAATGGGGAAGGGTCCCATCACAAAAAGTCCATCGAGAGGGACTATTTGTGACAAGACCCTATTCCCATCACAAATAACTAATTATTAGAAATGGAGAGAGGTATCCCTTTGTAAAAGGGTTGGCACACACTGCGTGCCAAATCCCAAGAAGGGTATTAGCGATTGGTGGTTCCACCCATAATAAATACCCTTTAGTGGGTTTTAATATTTGCAATGAGTCCCATACCAAATACACTTCGACAGTTTTTTGTATTTGCGATGGGTCTCATCACAAGTTCATTTTTAACCACTGCCCCTAATTAATAGCGAGTTTAGCATTTGCGACGTGACCCATTGTGGTAACATTTTTAACTGTCGCCCCTCATTAATAGGGGAGATTGTATTTACGATGGGTCCCATCACATATACTCATGTCACAAATAATCTGATCTATATATATCCCAATCCATTTTTTTTCATTTGACACCTCTCTCAACTCCTATCTCCCTATCTACTCTCAAAATTCTATTTTAAATTTTATTCAATGTTTTAAATTTTACATCGAAGCGATTTTCAGGACTTGCATTGTACAAAAGATTCTATTTTAATGAATTTATCTACTACTTTTATGTTTTAGTTAATTCATTCAATTTTATATTATTTATAGCGATAATTAAATTAAATTAGAATTAGATTGTTTTATTTTTCATTATTTATTTTAACAAAAATGTTATTTGAATATTAATAAATACGAATAAATTGTAATAATTAGCTGTAATTAGTAATAATTAGTGGTAATTAGTAATAATTAGTAGTAATTGATATCAATTGGTGCTAATTACCGATAATTTGTAAAAATTAGTGGTACTTATTAATAAATAGCAACAAATACTAATAATAGGTAATAATTGGCAATAATTAGTAATAATTTGTAACAATTAGCGCTACTTAGTAATAAATAGAAATAATTAGTAATAAATAGTAGTAATTAGTAATAATTAGCAATAATTAGGAATAATTATCGGTAATTAGGAATGAAATACAGTAATTAGTGGTAATTTGTAATAATTTGCGATAATTATGGATATATGGTAATAAATAGTAATAAATGGTAATAAATAGGAATAAATAGTAATAAATTATAATGACCAGGAATAAATAGAAATAATTAGTAATAATTAAAAATAATTAGTAACAATTAGTAATAATAAGGAATAATTAGTAATAAATTGTAACAAATAGTAATAATTAGTAATAATTAGTAATAATTAGTAATAATTAGTAATAATTAGTAATAATTAGTAGTAATTATTAATAATTAGTAATAATTAGGAATAAATAATAGTAATCAGTAATATTTTATAATTAATAGGAATTAGTATGAATAATTTTTAACTATTAGTAATAAATAGTAATAATTATTAATAAATATAAAAAAAAGGAATAATTTGTAATAATTAGTAATAAATAGTTATAATTCTTAATAAATAGGAATAAATAGGAATAAATAGTTATAAATAATAATTAATAAGAATAAATAATGATAAATGGAAATAAATAGGAATTAATAGTAATAACTATGAATAAATAGTAAGAAATAGGAATAAATAGTAATAAAGAGAAATAAATATAAATAATTAGTAATAATTAGTAATAGTAAGTAATATTTAGTAATAATTAGTTATAATTTGGAAAAATTAGGAATAATTAGTAATAACTAGAACTAATTAGTAATAACTAGAACTAATTAGTAATAATTAGTAATAATTAGTAATAAATAGTAATAAATAGTAATAAATAGTAATTAATAAGAATAAATAGGAATAAATAGTAATAATTATAAATAAATATTAATAATTACTAATAATTTTTAACAAATAGGAATAAATAGGAATAAATAATAATAAATAGGAATAAAAATGAATTAATAGTTACAAATATGAATAAATAGTAATAATTAGTAATAATTAGTAATAAATATGAAAAATTTGTATTAAATAGTAACAACTTGAAATAATTTGTAATAATTAGAAATAATTATAATAAATATGAATAATTAGTAATAAATAGAAATAAATAGTAATAAATAGTAATAATTAGGAATAAATAGTAATAATTTGAAATAATTACTAATAATTAGGAATAATTAGTTATAATTACTAATAAATAGTAATAATTATTCATAAATAGGAATAATTTGTAATTAATAGGAATAATTATTAATAAATAGGTATAAATAGGGATAAATATTAATGAATAAGAATAAATTGTAATAAAATGTAATAAATATGAATAAATAGAAATAAATAGCAATAAATAGGAATAAATATTTATAAATATATATAACTAGGAATATATAGGTATAATTAATAATAGTTAGTAATAATTAGTAATAATTAGGACTAATTAGGAATAATTAAAAACAATTTGGAATAATTAGGATTAATTAGGTGTCCATGTGAAAATTTTGTTCAGAGGAATTTTGATACATTTGACAGCATTGGGGTTCAACTATTGCATTTTGGTTTTCAAACTCATTATATTTTTTGTATCAACATGGTGAACGCAGTTCTAGGGAAGATACTAATAGTTTTTTATAGAACCACCATGATTTAAAAATTTAGTTCATGATGTGGAATGCCTATATTTTCCACAAACTTAAACTCGGGATGATATTGATTTAACTCCTTGGTTGGAACCATCTCAATTTTAGGAGTTGGTGAGGTCTGTTGAGAATTCCATATATTCTAGGTACAAGATAAACAATATTGAAGCAATTAAAAAATTTATGGATATTAAATCAGATAATGTAATATGAAATAGATTTTTTGATTAGATATTATCTTTTATTTATACCCTATTACCTGAAGGAAAATCATTCCCTACATGTTTCTATGAAGGAAACATTATGGTTTGTAATCTGGGTTTTGTTTATCAAATGATTCATGAATGTTCAAATGATTGCATCTTATATTTTGGTGAAAATGAGTCATTGGAGAGTTGTAATATATATGGAAAATCAAGGTATTAAGAGGCTCGACTACGGAACTATGGATTGATTACTATAAAAATGTCAATGTTTTTCCCTCTTACACCTAGATTGAAACATTTAATCAAGACTTAGAACATAGAATCATTGATTTCATGTTACAAAATAAATATTTAAATAAGTAAATGATTAAATCATCCCTCTGATAGTGATTCAAGGAATGATTTTGACCGAGTACATCATTGTTTTTCTTCAAAATCCTGAAACGTGTGACTGAGTCTTTCTATTGATGGTTTCTATCCATTTGGTTCTTAATGTAGTCAATATTATTATTGGAATGTCTTTATAACATCGTAAAATATACCTCATTGGATTTTGATGAAAGAAACATATAAATTTTAGACCATATTAATTCTAGGACATCTGAAAAAGAGTATTGATGTTTATTTGAAGCAATTTTGTGATGAGTTAAATTTATTATGGGGTAATGGTGTGAGTACATATTATGTTTCCATGAAAAAAAAATTACTACTAAAAGCTGCATTGATGTGGACTATTAGTGACTTACCATCATGTTACATGTTTTCTAGATGAAGTATACATGGTCCAAAATAATGTTCATATTTTATGAGAGGTAGAAAAGAGTTTCTTATCATCAATGGAAGAAAAATTTATTTTTTCTACTGTCATCATAGATTCCTCCCAACCGATCACCCTTTTTGGAGGAACAAATATCATTTTAGGGAAGGAAAAATTGAAAGAGATGAACCTCCAACAATAATCTGAGGTACAAATTTATAATCACTTGTCTCTTCATTACCTCCCATTACATTTGTACCAAAAATATACCAAGATAAAATTTATGGCTTTTGGAATGAACACAATTGGTTAAAATAGTGTACTTTTTGGGATATTCTATATTGGTTTAATTTATTGGTCCGTCACTTTTCAGATGTAATGCATATTGAGAAGAACTCTTTTGATAATATATATTATATAGTTTTTGATACACCAGGTAAAACAAATGAAAATGTAATGGTATGATTAAATCTTTCCCAAATTTGTAGTCAACAAGAATATGAATTTCTTGAAAATGTCAGATCATATAAGTTAATAATTTCAATAATAAGATTATATAATTTCCAATGAAAATCAATTATTATTTTGTTAGTTGTTTCATTACAATATTTTAAAATACTTTACTTCCTTATTTTATTGGATTTGGAAAATATTTTCAATAATCGGGTAAAGTTTCAGTTTTTATTTTGTTGTTTTTATTTAAAAATGGCTATTTTGTGCTTGGTGGTATCTTACACATGGGAATAGCATGTTTTGGGGACCGTGTGACTTTTATTTAGTCACTGTGCGGCATGTCTAGTGTTCCGAATAAATTAAAACTTAAATGAACCCCAAAATTAAATTAAAATAAAGTTAAAATAAAATAAGAGAAATAGAAAAAATTAAAATTACTGCTTCAACAATAATAATAATGATATTATTATTATTATTTGGAATATTTTTCTTATTCATATTCTTATTGTCAAGAATATTATTTATTAAATTATATTATTATTATTAATAATGTGATTTGTTAGTGGAGTTTAGGATGGTGCACATGCACCACACAATATGCAGAGACCGTGTGGTCATCTCGGGGTACCCGTGCAACAACTTCTGGAGTGGACAGAGACCAACACACAGTTCATACAGAGTCACTTGAGCCATACTTGGACTGAGCGACTGTAGTATTCAAATAAAATGAAATAAAACAAATGAGATAATCATTAAAATTGAGAAAAATAAATGTTTAACCATAAGAATAATAATATTGTTGTTGTTGTGGATAATAATATAGTTATTATTAAAAAGAATTGTTATTTTTACTTTGTTATTAAAGTTATTATTAATATTATTATAGAATAATTATTATTATTTGTGTTATTTTTTGGTTATTTATTAGTTTTTTAGGGTTTCCTCTCCCACCCTCTGCTATCTCTCGCTATGTTACCCCTCCTTGTGTTTCCCCTAATACAACATGACCCTCCCTAGAGTGCACCCCCTGCTCCGACGTCCTATACATCTGGTGATCCTCCCTTCATCGTGTTTCAATTCAGGATGTAGCCCCTTCGGTGATCTTCTTCTTAGAAACACTACCCCAGTCGGTGCCTCCTCTCTCTATTGTGCACCACCCAACTAGCCGCCCCTCCCTGGTGTGCACCACCTAGCCGGTAACCCCTCTCGAATGCACGACCTCACCAACTCGCCCCTCTCCTGTAGTGGCCTCCCTACTCCCCCTATGATATTTTCTTTCTCTCATTGGTTTGGATTTCTTCGATGGATAGGGTTTTATTTTTCTCTTTTATTATGATGGTTTATTTGGTTGTTTAGCATTGTTCTTCATAGATTTAGGGTTTTGAAACCCTCATGGAATAATTTCAGGGGTTTTTCTTCATTATTCCATGGATTCTTTGGTTGGACCCCTTTGCACATAGCCTTTAATTTTCATATTTATTTGATTTACTAATTTTTTCCCTCCCTTAATAGTTAATTATTGATCTATGATTTTTATAATAATTGATTCATGTTCAATTCGATTTAAAACGAGTTTTTCCACGTGAAATTGAGAATATTTTTTATACAAAGCTTGTTTTGTATCTTACAAATTTATTATAAATTTTTTGAATGATTTATTAAATTATATATATTTTTTGAATCATAATTTTAGATAGTTTTGATATGAATTTGAACTTAAAGAGATAATTTTGGGTGTATTTTGCACGTGAAATCTTACGGTGCTTCTTGAAATGATTTTATAATTATTTTAAATGATTTATTGAATTATATTAGGGGTGTGTAACATGTTTTGAATTTTTTGGTGTAAATTTGGGGTTTTAAAATGGTTTTGGGTGTATTTTTGATGTAAAATAATTGGGGTGTTTATTGAAAATGTATTATTTATTAGTTTAATTATTTGTTAAATTGTAAAAAATGTGCGAAGCATGTTTGGAAAATTTTTTCAGGTGCGTATGATTTTAAAATTTGATTTTGTACGTCTAGGGGGGTTTTTTTGAGTTATGCACACCATATATTGGTCAAATGGCCCAGTTGCCTTTTTCTAGAAATTTATGATTTTTAAAAGTATTTTTTATTTTTAAAATGTATTTGTTATTTCTAAATAGGTGTTTGGTGTTTCAAAAATCTGTTTTTAATTTTTTTAGTTTTAGAAAGGATATTTGCACGATTATTCACAAAAAGGGTTTGAAATGTGGAAATAATGTGAGGCTTGTTTGGTATCTCTGAAATTTTATATTTGAAAAACCATTCGAAGAGTAATTCTTTCATGGTTGGTTGAAAATAATATGGGAGTTTCCTTGGTATTGGATATCCCTTGTATGATTATTTTTAATGGTAAGGACTACTCCTTGAGGAGGCTAGGTTAGTTCTGATTAGTATGTTATATGTGGTGGCATGCATATGGATTTTTGTTTGGAATGTGAGGAGCACCCCCTTTGTTAACATAGTATGGGAACCTATTATAGAAAATTGGAATTATTTGAGAGTTTTTCACACTGGTATTTTATGCACTGCCATGTGGCCCATTGTAGGTGGATATTTTTTCTTATTGATATGGGATTGGGCCCCTCGGTTTTTCATGAGTTAGGGTGGCTGGGAATTTTGATTTCATCATTTTGGGAATGGTACTAAGGATGAGGTAACATATATTAGTATGTTATGGTTCTACTCTAAGTTCTAGGGATTTTATGTGTTCCTCCAATACGAGTACCATTAGTTCCATTTACCTTGGTGTATAGAATCATATTCCTTGTATTTGGTTCTTAGTTTTTGTTTGGAAATTTGGATTTTTTGGTTTGTTAAAAAGTATGTCAAGATGATTTTTTTTAAAAAAATAATCAATTTCCCCTTTGTCACTTTTAAGAAAAATAATCTTGTTCTATTTGGTCCCATTTGTACTTTTCCCCATTGAGACTTGTTTTAAATTAATAGGGAAAAGGATTATGATTGTTTTATTTAAAATGAAAAGAGTGGTTTTTTTCAATTTTTTGTAGTTAAAACATTAAATTTATATTTCTTTTATATGAAATTATGTGAATTGGAAATATATTTTTTCAGGCCTACTTACTATGTTTTAATACTCACGCCTGTAGTGTTTTTATGTTTTTAGTATCTACTGCAGGTTTCAGCATGAGTTTGATCACCTTAGTTGATAGTGGGGTTTGGATTGGAGAGTGGCCCTCACGATCACATAGAGATGTATTGGTGTCATGTTCAGTTAGTGTTTTTCATCTATAGATTTGTTATCCATATGTTGTATTTTTGGTCGTAGAGTAAATGATGTAATGTTTTAAAACCATTTTTTTACTTTTAATTATTTAGTTTCCTTTATTATTTTCTTAGGAAAAACCATTATCACTTACTCTAATGATGCCCTTGGATGTTTTCCTCAGCTAGAGAGGATCAGGAACGCCTCTTGGGCAGTTCCATGGATCGGCTTTGGTGAACTGTTCATGGTTGACCTAGGTTGGTAAATGGAAAAATGGTATCAGAGCATGTTAACTCTTTAGAGGAACTTTATCTTAGAGAATACATCATTATTTCAGGATGTCAAGGTATTATGAGTATGATTTTTAGTTATTTGAAAGTAGAAATGATAAGTACTTCATGAACCCTTTCTCATTCTGAACCTTGGGTCACCAAGGTATGTTCATATTTTTTGAGTCCTTTTATTTTTATTCTTTGTTTGTTGTTGGGAAATAAAAAGAGAGATTGGAAGTGTCCTATGTGATCTTGAAGGGCCTGGAAAACCATGTGGAGTTGGGAAAATTTCTCTAGAATACTCTTTATAGTGGTGGATTGATTGGAATATAGCCACCAACCATATGAACAATTCACCCATCAACAATTCTTTTCCCTTGTGAACTGTTGTGGGACTTCTTTAATTCTGAAAATTTCTTTGTAAAGTATTGTTTTGGAATTTTGAAAACGTTAATTTAAAATGGTAATGAATTTTTTTTCAAGTTCATCATTTCCTTGTTTCTTTGTTTCTACCCCCAAGATGGTTTGATGGATACCCATGGTTCATCTTTGGGTCATGCATTCTTATAAAACAATCCAATTGATAAACCCATCGACCATGTCTTGAGTTCCAGAAGTAGAATTCACCTCTCTTTTATGGTCAAGAAGATCCTATTGAGGCGGAGGAGTGAATGCAGAGGAATGAGAAAGACTTCAGTTTCCTTATGCTTCTAGAGAAATTAACGATAATGTTAGATAAAATTATTCTAGGAGGTACAACATGAAAGTGGTTGAAGTTTGTGTCTCGAAAAAAGTCTTAAGAATATCATACTTGGGAGTTATTCAAGTATTCATTCATCCAAGAGTACATTTCTGAGATAACGAAGGTGAAAAATATATTGGAGTTGTGTAGTATTCATAAGTGTGTTTACTCGATATTATAATTCCATTGATGCTTTTTTGACCTAGTTATATATGAAATTGGGTATGTTGCAAACGATCCTGTGAAGGCTCTACATTTTGAGTTGGGGATTTGTCCGGATTTTTAGTTGATGGAGGAAGAGATCAACCTAACCACCTTCTCCAATATGGGGAGGAAAGGAATATGTGCGGATGTGGAGTTAGTAGGAGGGCTGGGCATGGAGAATCCTCCTCTGGTCATTTAAAGCGGTGAAGATGATATTGGTAAGATTAATGGGAAGTGGCCTGATGCTTGTGGTGCTTGTAGGGTAATTAATAGGCCTTCAAACCTCCATTTAACTTCTTTATATTGCAGTGACATGATTTTTCATCAGTGTTTTTAGAAGGTTCATAAGCATTCATCTTTCCCGAAAGCTCCAATAATCAACCACACCTTTTGATTCTTGGGTCACCTGCATTGGTTCTTTCTATGTGTTTCCATGAAGCCCAATAAATCAAGACCCATCCTTTCAAAGTAAAACCCATCCTGTTTTCACGATTAAATAATTGTTTGGGATTTTGTTCATGGTCTTTCTCGTTGTAATGTTCTTTGGGTGTAATAGTCATGTCTGGTGTCATTTTGTGGTGATGATTTCTTTTTTAATTGTTTTGATGGTTGTTGTCAACCCCTATATAACTTTTATTTTAATGGAAGTGTGTTTTTGTGAAATTTTTGTATGTGTGTTTGGTTTGGGGTTTTCTAACACATGAATGCATGGCGGGAGATGCTTCAAACATCAGAGCTCCAACCATTGGTCTCAGAGTGAAGTTAGAATGTATCCTGGAGAACCCGATGGGAATGAAATGCGTTAGTATAAATCCATTTGTTGGGATCATCCCTCCCCTCCCCATATTATGGGGGGGGGGGGGTTGGTTAGTGCTGGGATGTTTTGGAGTTCACATAATATCTTTTGTTCTTATGGTGGGAAGACCCATCATGGGTCTCGGTGAATTCAGTGTTGGCCTATTTATTATGGTGGGGAGTAAATTGAAGTCTACCCATGTCAATATCTAGGTTTCGTTCTTGGTATCGGTTTGGTGGTGGTTGGACTTCAACAGAACCACATAATTCTATGTCATCAATTTGTGTAAATATAGATATACAAGTATTCTGGTGTTTTTTTAATTGAGTAATTCTATAAAGGTATCTATGAGATGTGGTTTGAATTCAGTCATATGTTTGAATAGATGGTATGTAGTTTATTAGTGATGTTTAGGATCTTCATATTTTGAGGTTGGATTTTGTGTGGTGAAAAATCTATATCTTTAGATCGATCAGCTGGAGGTGTTTAAACTTTTGGGGGTGGGTGACACTTAGAGGATATACCATTATGGGACTACCCAGATTATTTTATAATTATATTTCTTTATTGATAGTGATTTTGTCTCTTTGTATTTGTTAATTTCTGGGTATCTCATTAAAATATTAAGTAGTATTGATTTCATTTCAGTTAAAGTTTTCGGTGGATTTTCAAGGGAGGAAATCGTTATGGTGGGGGTAACTCTCACACCCCAATCTTTGAAACTATTTTTTTTTATTATTTTCTTGGATTTAGATAAATTTTTCATGGTTTGGGTTGATTCCCAGTTTAATTTTTTGTATTTTTATTAAAAAAATGCATGTTTCGGGATTTGTGGCATCCAATGTATGGCCAGAGCATTGTTTGGGGACCATGAAACTATGCCCTAGTCACTGTGTGACCTTCCCAGTTTAAAAAAAAATTAAAACACAAATGAACAAAACAATTAAATTAAATGAAAGTTCAAATAAAATAAGAAAAATAAAAATAAAAATTAGGTAGTTTTGTTTCAATAATAATAATAATAATATTATTATTATTAGAGATATTATTATTATTATTATTATTATTGTATTTATTATGAATATTATTTATTAATTGTTATAGTTATTATTAATGGGAGTAATTGATGGATTTTAGGCCAGTGGACAAGCACTGCCTGGCTAGCAGAGACCGTATGGTCAGCTCGAGTACCTGTGCGACAGCTTCTGGAGTGGAAAGAAGTTACCTAAAGGTTTTTGCATGATCGCTTGATTCCTGCACGAACCACGTGATTGCATTATTAAAATAAATAAAATAAAATAAAGCAAACGAGATAAAAATTAAAACTGAGAAAAATTAATGTTTTAACCATAATAATAATATTATCATTATTATTGTGGATAATAATAATAATATTATTAAAAAAAGTGTCATTGTATTTTTTTAATAAAAATATTATGATTAGTAGTATTTTTGAATTATTATTACCATTAGTGTTATTATTAGTTTTTTAGTTTCGTTTAGGGTTTCTTCCTATACCCTATCCTCCCTCTCCCTAGGTTTCCCCTCCTTGTGTGGACCCCCTATACAGTGAGTCCCCCCTGTTGTGCACCCCCTGCTCTGGAAACCTCCACTTCCTGTGATCCTTCCTCAAGAAGGTTCCTCTTCAGAATGAAACCCCTCCAATAGTATTTATCTATATTGTGCAACCACAGCCGGTACCTCCCCTCTCCGGTGTGCACTAGTCGGCCGACATCCCCTCTTAAGTGTGCACTGCCCCGCCAACCGCCCCCACCAGCACATGGCCTCATCAGCTCACCCCTCTCTGTTGGCTGCCTCCCTTCTCCCCCAGTATTTTCTTTATCCCCTTGGTTTGGATTTCCTCCATGTCTAGGGTTTCGTTTTTATCTTTTATTATGATGAGTGGTTTGGTTTTTTTGGGATTGTCTTCATAGATATAAGGTTTTTAAACTCTCATAGAGAGATTTCAGGCATTTGTTTTTTATTCTTCCAGGGATTTGAGGCAGGACACCTTTTCACTTAGCCTTTAAATTTCATATTTCACTGAATTCTTATTTTACACCCCATCATTAATAGTTAATTACTTATCTATTATTTTTAGAATAATTTTTTAATATGAAATTGGATTGAGATTGAGTATTTTCAGGTGAAATTTGGTATATTTTCTATGCAAAGTTTTTTTTTGTTTCTACCAATATTTGATAAATTTCTTAAATGATTTATTAAATTATATAGATGATAAGAATCATAATATGAGATAGTTTTATATGAGAATGGGCTTAAAGACTGTATTTTTGGTTTATTTTTGATGTAAACCCTTATGATATTTCTATAATTGATTTAATAAATAGATTAAAAGATTTATATAATTATATAGCTGGTGCGAATCATGATTTAAATTTGGTTGTGTGCACATTTGCTTTTAAAAGAGGGGTTTGGGTATATTTTTGATGTAAAATAATTGGGGTGTTTATTGAAAATGATTTATGAATTATTTTAATAGTTTATTAAATTATCAAAAAGGTGAGATGCATGTTTGGAAAATGTTTTTGGGGTGCGTATGATTTTAAAAATGGATTTTGAACTTGTGGTGGGATTTTGTTGTGTTGTGCACACCATATGTTGGTTGAATTTCCCGGTTGTATTTTGCTTGTGGTTTATGATTATTAAAAGAATATTATTTTTTTAAATGTATTTCAAATGACTAAAAAGGAGTTTGGGGTTTAAAAAATGGGTTTCGAAATTGTTTGGTTTTAGAAAGGATTTGTGCATGGTTATTCGTAAAAAGTGTTTGAGATGTTGAAATGTTGTGAGGAATGTTTGGTATCATTGAAATGGTGTATTTAAAAAACCCTTCAAGGAGTAAGTATTTCATTATTGGTTGAACATGGGAAGGTAGTTTCCTCATTATGGGATCTCCCTTGTATGATTATTGTTTAAAATAAAGGACTATTCCTCGAGGAGGATGGGGTGGTATTAGTTTGTGTGTTATGTGTGATGGCATGAAAATGTATTGTTTTTCAGAATGGGAGGCACACCCCCGTTGTGAACATAGAATGGTAATCTATCGTAGAAAAGAGGGAATTTGTGAATTTTTGTATCATTGGTTGTTCACGCACCGACAATTGGCCCATATCAAGTGGATATTTGGGATTATTGCTTTTGGATTGATCCCCTAGATCTATAATGAGTTAGGGTGGTTGGGAATTTGTGTGTTTTTATTTTATCTTGTGTGGAATGCTAATAGATATCGGGTCACATGTATTAGTATGTTCAAATTCTCCTATGAGTTCCTAATATTTACCATGTTCCTCCTGTACAAGTATTGTTAGTGCCATTGCCCTCGTTGTGTTGAATTTTATTCCTTATATTCGGTTCTTAGTGTTCGTTTGTAAATTTATGAATGTTTAGTTTATTAGAATGTATTTCAAGAAAAATGATTTGTAAAAAATAAGTACTTTCCCCATTTTCAATTATCTAAAAAATTATATTTTCCTATTTGTCCCCCTTTTTACTTCTCCCCTTGATCCTTTTTTAGATTAAGATGGAAACAGATTATGATTTTTTTTTTAAAATTAAATGTACGGAAAATTTATATTTATATATTTTAGTTCAAATTTGGAATTGCTGTTCATTTAGTTTTAAAGGATGTTCATTGGGAATAGAATTAGTCTGGCCTACCTACTGAGTCTTACTACTCATGCATATAGTGTTTTCATGTTTTTATTTTCTTCTACAAGTTTCATCTTTAGTTCAGTCCCCTTGGGTGATAGTTGGATCTAGATTGGAGAGTGTCCCTCGGGGT